>CM037018.1:13166649-18424471 GCA_020875875.1 Dioscorea alata
ATTCAATTTAAAAAATTCAAAAAAAGCCATATACTTTTTTTAACTTAGCAGTGGATGGCTACAATGCAGTGTTTTATTCACAAAAGAACACATTTTAATTAATATTACCGGCAAATCATTTTGTTAAAGCAACAGTTTTTATTTAAGTCATTTTATTGTAGATATTTGTGTGGGGAGAGATAAAGACAGTGATTCAATTATTGGGGGTGTAGGAAGGAAAGTAAGAGGGAGGGTCATGTTTTCAAGTTATGTTTTTCAAAGTATCTCACATTAAAACCTCTCTCTCTCTCTCTCTCTCTCTCTCTAAATTTATATATTTGTTTCTTACCTCTCACACACACACACACACACTAACCAAATCCTCACCATCTTCATCACCACCGTCCCTTCATCCATCAAAATCACAAAAATCACATAGTTGATCCTTGGCCCCCCTCTTTTGAGGAGATAGTTTCCATGCCAAAAAAAAAAAGAAGAAAAAAAAAAAAAACCCTTTTTACCGCCTCTTCGCTTTAGAGAAAAATGGTTCTTTTTTTTACTGCCTCTTCACTTTCGAGATAATGGTGTGGAGAAGAGGTTGCAACTCCCTTATTTCCTTTGTTCTGTTTTTTTTTTTTTTTTCAATTTATGTTTTTTTTTTAATTTGGGGTTCCTTTTCTATTGGGTTTTAATGCAAAGATGTAGAGAAATTTACATTTTTCCCCTCTAAATATTTTTAATTGATCAGGGTGCTTTTATTAAATGGTTATTGCGTTGAGTTGTTTTTTGTAGATATACCCCTGATTCTTTTATAATTTTATAAGATATATTTTTGTACATTATAGTTGCTTATGTCATTTAATAATTGATTTATAAATTTTTTTTAAAAATATAATTTTTTTTTAATTTTTTTTCCTTTTTATAAAATGAATGGAGGAGGGTGAAAAATAAGTCATTGTTTTTATAAGTTTTCTCTCTAGTTTTGGAGTAAGTTGTCCTTTTGTGATTTAGGTTTCCATTTTTCCACTATGTATTTCTTGATTGTTTTTGTTACTTTTTATTTTTCAATGTGTAATTATTATGTTCTTGTTTATCTTAGAATGGGAGAGAAATTGCAGTCACTTTACTGAAAGCATTCCTCAAGATATTGTTGGAAAATTTTTGGATATATAGTTTCAACTTCTTCTAAATCCCTTCATTGCCTCCAAATTTTGTGTCTATTGTAATTTCATTCATTCATAGAATTAAAAAAAAACCAACTATTTCTTTCAATAATAACAAATGAGTTATTTTTTTTTCAGTTGCAAGAGTTTTTATGAAGCATGAAAAAGTCAGAGAGTGGCCAGTTAATAAGAGATGAGAATTTATGGTACCTTGGTATGGAAGAGTATATTACTTTTCTTTGGAATTGTGCATAGATTGGAATTTGAAAGTTAGCTTGGAACTTGGTTTGGTGAAAAATTTATAATTTCAATATTTTTTTTAATCTTAGATAAGTTATACTATTAATATTGGAAATTAAATTTTAAAATTGTTTTGCAGTTAGAATGTATAAAGTTGAAAATGGATTCAGGCATTCAATATCTATATAATGCAGCTTACAAAAGTTATTTTGCCGCACAATACGTAGAGGGGATTATTTTATAAAAAAAAAAAAAAAAACAAATGACACGTTTTTATGGCATGACAATGTTGAATTTGGTTGCTAATGGAAAAGTTGATAATGTTTCATAAGCAATAGAAAGCAAAAAATAATGTAATCATATAATAAACAATTATAGATATTTTATAGCAAAAAAGTTTAAAGAGATCGTATGGACTGTAGAAGGTAAATGAATAGAAAAAGAAAATCGGAGTGTGAAAATAGTTTTGTGGACCAAAAGTTAATGATGTAATTTATAATAAATGGTTAGTTGAAAATGAATTAGTAAGAGTGTGAGACCGACCCACCTCAGTGAGACTCAGAACAAAACTCATCACAAGCCAGATATTGTTTTGCCTAGTCGCACAATAATTCGCACTCCCCCGGAGTCGAACCCGCAATCTAAGCCTTTTGTCTCACTTAAAGTGAGCGCCTCTCACCAAGAGACAAAAGGCTTAGGGTGCAGGTTCGACTCCGGGGAGTGCGAATTATTGTGCTACTAGGCAAAACAATACCTGGCTTGTGATGAGTTCTGTTCTGGGTCTCACTGAGGTGGGTCGGTCTCTCACAAAAGAGTTTTGTAATCAAGTTCACAGATGGAAATATGAATTTAGTTTGTTTTCGAAGCTTATGTAATATTTGTAGTATTTATATTTTTTTCTTTTTTTTTTTTTACAATAGTTTTCTGTGTGTAATTTTGTGTTACATGGGTACTTTCTTGAATGAATGTGATATGTTATGACATTTTGAAGCAAGAATTGGTTTAAGATTTCATTAATGTAACAAAGAACGACCAATGGTGGATGATTCATGTGAGCAACATATGATGCAAGTATATCTTGATTGCCTTCCCTTTCCTCATTGTTTTAACTAAACACATGCAATACATGCATGTGAAAGAGAGTCAACAGTCTTATCTATGATTTATAAGGAAAGATTATTTCAATTGTCTAGTTTTCACAGTTTACAATAATGAGAATGTTTTTTTTCTAAAAATAAACCTAAACTAAAGACTAATACTCAACCAACAAAAGCTTGATAAATGGCCATCACAAGTAGGAGTGGGAAAGATAGATATTAAGGGGATGGAATTAAAATTTAAAAACAAATAAAAAAGAAAGTATACCTATATACATATATATCATTTATTATTATATTTATTTTGATTTTAGATAAATCCAAATAATTCAAATAATTCAAATAAATCTAATTAGAATATTAAAAACATTATTTTAAATTAAAAAATTCTCACTTGAATTAGATTAACCCACTTTAATTAAAAAAGAAAACAACAAAAGACATTTTACCAGATGAATAAGTCCTTGTCTTCCTCCTCGTTTATTAAAAAATATAAAAAAAAAATTAACTTCTGAAACTATCCAAAGTCTACTCAATCATGCACCAAATTCATCACTATCTTTATCTCCCACACCAATACCAATATATATATATATATATATTTTCATTTGAGCTTCATAAAACCCTACAATGTAATTTAAAAAAAAAACTACCAAACAAATGAAAAAAAAAAGAATGCCTTCAAATCTTGACTTTAAAGCATGATTAATTTTTTGATAGGTCACTAAGTTTTGATGTTATTTTTTCCGGTTACCAAGTTTTAATTTGTATCATAAAGGTTACTAAAGTTTAATTTCATTTCACCGGGAGGGTACCCGCGAGTGACCACATCCATGCTGCTGACGTGGATGCCGGAAAAATCATAGTCAGCACAGCTTGCCACGTCCACAGGCTGAGATGGAGCCTCCACGTCAGTAGACTGGTCCACGTCAGCAAAGTTGGTAACCGTTTTGATACTAAATGAGAAGTTAGTGACCGAAATGAAACATTGATTGTGACTGAGTGACCTAGAAAATATTTAATCCTATATTGAATTGGAGATTTTTTTTTTTATGCTATATTGAATTGGAGATTTTTTTTTTATGCAACCTGTGTTGATTTGAGTATAGATTTCATACTATCAAACATTCTATGAAAGAACAAGAATCAAGCAACTTCATCATCCATCATTTTTCCTAATACATTCAAAAAGCATATACATATATGACAATACAACAACTGTACAAAGCATTCAAATAACTTCATTCAAGCATTCAAATTCAAGTCTAACATCATCACTTTACATCAGTAAGTGTTTATATACATATTTAGTGTTAATTAACGTACTTAAAATGGATATCACCATCCCATTAAACCAGAACAAGTACATTTAAAATTATAAAAAAAAAGGTAACAAAACCAAATCCAAATCCATAAACGAGGCCCTCAAAATGGTCTACCTTGAGTGCTACCACCACCTGTAGGAGCCCCAATTCCTGGGGGAAGCCACACCCTTCGTTTTTTGCTATTATCTCCCTCATTGGCTTTCTCATGTGGCTTTTTACCTTTCCCTCCAGTTTCTTTGCGTACTGCCTTATATGGGCAGATGTGCTTTTATCTGCTGCTTGTGAGGTGGTATTATCAGTCAATCCCTTCCTGATGCCTAGCTTTCTCCTTCTCATCAAATTTCCTTTGTCAGTAGTAGTGTCGGCATTAGTAGGGATAGTTTCATCAAGCGTGGAAATTACTTGCCATGTGTGAAAGAAGTAAGTACAAGTGTAAGGGTGTAAGTGAAAGTGAAATCTAAAGTACCCGAAGATGCAACAATGTTAACTCCAACATATAGAGATTATTTAAATAGGAAATAAATGACTGCAAAAATACAATAGAAGCATGAGAATGAGAGCTCTACCCCATTCACTTGATTGACCACAAAAAAAATTGATGTAAAAATTAAACGAAAATAAGATATTTCCATATAAATGAGATTAACTACAGACAAGAAAATATCAAAAACTTTTCAACTACTTTGATTACTTTGCATTATTTGATTTTAATTACTGTCAACTGTTATGCACCACAGACAACCTGCAGCTGAAATCTAGAAAGAGGTAATTACCTCAACAAGAACCTCGTAATGGTTAGTTTAACTTTAACTATGTTGGAATCTTCACATGGTTTACAATCTTTGTACTAGACAAGAATCGAGTTCATAATTAGTGGAGCTCCTAATATTGTTGAGTCAGACCAAATCTCTCTAATCATCAGTCTGTTTTCTGTATTTTTTTGAAATGGTTATCATGGCTTTTGAAGTTAGCCAAACAGTTTCATCTATTAAGATGCACAAGAAAAAACAGAATGGGCATTTCTTCACAAGAATATTGCATAGATGAAAACTATTTTTGTTAGGTTTAAAACATACTAGAATTGGAGACAAAATCAAGTGCACGCATGCTGGTGAAACTTATAGGTCACAATGAAAGTAAAATGAATAAGATAGCCAAGTTATACAATTACCAAAGAAGAGCTTTGAAAAAAATCCAGATAGATCATCAAAAAAAATTTAATACATGACTAATGAGGTCTAGCATGTTTGGACCTTCTCCCAATCAACTATTGACCAACTTAAATTGTCACAACGAAGGAAGAAGAAAGAGAATAGGTGAACTTTAAGTCTCCTCACTATAAATGAATATACAGTTCAAGCAGTTAGAAAAAGAAGAAGAAGAAGAAGATAGAAATTACATGCAAAAGCATGGCATGTAACTTCAAATCTCGTCACTATAAATGAATGTTCAGTTAAAACAGTTCTATGAACAAATAGTGCAATATATAACACAAAGGTAATGCTCCCATAGCTCAACTACAGGATCAAAAAACATGTCAGAAGAATGGCAGAGGCATTAACTTTTCATTCAGGTTTCATCAGCTCTCAAAATAAAAGGGAAAATATCTATAGATAAACAAGTTCTAGCCAATTTCATAACTTCTCAGTGACATATTCAACCTTACCTGTCCTGAACTTCTGCTAAGAGCTGCTTGCTCTTTCAGAAGAGCTTGTTCAACAGAGCCACCACTCTCTTCCAAATCCAAACCCACTTTGTCAAAATCTCTAAAATCCAAGAGTGATGCATGTTCTTGCTTAGCTCTGAGACTAGAGCGAAGTCTTTTAAACTCCTACAGAATAGTCATAAGAAAGAATAGGTCAATTAGCACCTGTGTAGATACAGCATCTGCTTCTAACCAACCTTGCCAACTACCAAGGCCAAGATCTGAATTCCAACATTGGATAAGTTTGTCAAATGAAAAATCTCATGGCATGTCATATGGTCGAGTCACATTCATCAATAGGGGTACATTGTTTGAGAGAGAGATCAGCTGCGGAAATTTAATGCAAGCCTAAGAGATCAAAATACATTTTTACCTGAGAGAGGTCCTGCAAAATTTCTCTATGTTGATTCAATGTATGGGAAAGTATTTCTGAACCTCCAGATGATACCCATGATTGCATTTGGTGCATTTACTTAACCTTTCTATAACATATTCAATTTCATTCTCTGAACCGTCAGGTTTGTTAGAAACAAATCTCCGATAAGTGTTTAATTGTTCATCTAGCTGCCCTTCAAGTTTCCTTGCCTGGATAGAATGAAGAAGAAAAGTTAATGTTAAGGTTAGGGTTTGGCTTGAGAGATGACTATAGGCCGCCGCTATGTGGCAGAAAACAATGGGGTTAGGGTTACGGTCTGGCTTGGGAGATGAGCATGAAGATGGTGGGGGTTAGTGTTAGGGTTTGGCTAGGGCTTTGCTTGGGAGATGAGTGGGTGCCGTTTTGTGGGAGAAGACGGTGTGGTTAGGGTTAGGGTTTGCCTTGGAAGATTACTGGCCGCCGCTCTGTGGGAGAAGATGATGGGGTTAGGGTTAGGGTTCGCTTGGCTTGGGAGATTACATGGCTTTTATTCACATGCTGACGTGGACCAATCTGCTGACGTGGAGGCTCCATCTCAGCCTGTGGACGTGGCAAGCTGTGCTGACTATGATTTTTCCGGCATCTACGTCAGCAGCATGGATGTGGTCACTCGCGGGTACCCTCCCGGTGAAACGAAATTAAACTTTAGTAATTTTTATGATACAAATTAAAACTTGGTAACCGGAAAGAAATAACATCAAAACTTAGTGACCTATCAAAAATTAATCCTGAGGTTAGTCGAAGTCACCAATTCTTGAGTAGAAGTTAGGAAAACTACATATTCAAACAGTTGGAAAGTCACCAATTCTTGTTTATGATTTGACTTGAGATTCATTGCAATCTTATTATTTGTATATTATTTATATATAAAAAGATTTGTTAAAATATTCTTTATATTTGTTCATCCATAACAAATACTTTATTTATTAAAAAAATGCAAGTACTAAACCAATTTCAATCATTCGTTTTTGTTGTTAACACTCACAAATTTTCACTTAGTGAAAAAAAATTCGTATGAACAAACGTTAATTCATACCTCTCATAAGATAAAACAAACATCAAAATTTCATAGAGTCAAGAAAAAATACAGAGCGTGTACACACCCAATCTATATATTGGATATTAGATATCATAAATAAACATACATCTATATATATTGGAAATTAGATATCATAAACCAACTCCAATCTCTCTAGCTTTCTGCAAATAAGAGCCAAAATAATATCCATGATGTTCTTCATTTGAGCACTATTCACATCCTATTCTAAGTATCTATGAATGCCATTGGAAAGAAAAAGATAAAGTATAGAGAGAAATGAATGAAATCTTGCAAGGAAAAAAAAAGTAATCCATCAACTAAAATTTAAGAATATGAAGGCACACTATCTTGCAAGGTAACTAATTGTATATTTTTTTGCAAGGTACCAAATGACCCTTCAAAATGAAGAGTTCTTTTGGATTAGGTGGGTGCTATGAATTTATTGATTGAAAGATCTAACAATATATTAGATGGATACTATGAGTTGATAGTTAGTCTTCCAAGTCATTGGTATTAAAAAATCATTTATTACAAATCACCAAATGACCCTTCAAAATGAGAGTTTAAAAAAAAAATTTTTTACCGAATAGAATTAAGAGTTAGTGTATAAGTATATTATCTGTTCATTATTATTATTATTACTAAAAAAACTAAACCAAACCTTAATAATTCATTTAATTGGATTTTAATTATATTTCAAAAATTAGTTTGGTTTTTTCCTTTTTTTTTTTTTTCATGCTCACTCCTACCACGTCGGCACAATTGCGATTGGGGACAAAAGTTGTTATTCAATTTACAAAAATACCCTCCAGGTTGTTAGCTTATTTATCATATAGCCACTGGTTTTCTCGTGACAATTACATAAAGCCTAGGGCATTTCCGTCCATCCATGCTGCTCCTCTCTCCCCAGAGAAAAAAGGAAAAACTCCACTGAAAACATAAAAGAAAAGATAGGGTTTTAAGATCTCTTTGATCTATTCAATGGTGACTTCATGGACATTGTTTATGGTCATCATTCTCATTCTTAATTTCAATGCCTTTTCATACTCTCACTTCCACCACTAGTAAGTATTTAACAAACCTCATTTTTCCTCCTGTCTTTCTTTCTTTCTTTCTTTACTGTTTCTCATGTTTCATGTCTCATAAAAATGGCAGGTTGTTAGGGAGACAAGAACATGGTATTCCACAACAAGGACTTCAAGGTCAGCAAACCAATAACTAAAGGTTCACATATATGTACTTGTTTTGATGTTTTATTCATTGGTTATTGAAGGATGGTAATGAAAGTTGAAGAAGTGGAGAAACAATACTATTCATTGATGTGATGAAGAAGCACCACACCAGCAACATCTGCAAGGTTGGTTCCCACTGTTTCTAACCCAATCCACCCTAACCCAGCACCAAATTCTCCTTTTTCTTTTCTTTTCTTTCTTTTTTTTTTTTCATCAATGTGAATCATGTGATTCCCGTAGCACCTTCACATCAAAAGAAATTCTCTCCAAAAAAAATCAACATTGACTTGTAACATTAATAACATTAATTTAGATGAGTGAATAAAAAAGTAAATAAATTACATGTCAAAGATGGACAAACATGACAAGTTGCTATGTGAGTTGACGGGTAAATATCTTAAGTGAATACTGTACTATAGTCAAATTTCACTACTTCAATTCATATTATTTTGGTGATCTAGTTTTTATTTGATTTCATAGGAAGTACAAAAAGGGTTTCGAAGAGAAATTTGATGATTTCACTATCAGAATTGCCTTGTCAGTAGTAATTCGTCATGTTATCTTACATGGCAAGTCATTAATCATGTTTACATGACCACTTATAATAAGTGCCCACGTGGACATCGTTGATGATGTGGTATGTACGTGCTAACAAATAAACAGACGAATTACTATTGATGAGACAAGTTTGACGGTTACATTATTAAATTACTCCAAAAAAAAACCATTTTTATCTCTCTAAAAAACCAAATTGAAGTTGAATAACCGAAGTGATACAAATTGAAGTTTGATTGTCAAAATAAAAATTGATAATAGTACGTGGACATCAACCATGTCCACATGACCACTTGTCACGGACTCGGACTTCTTAACCGATCAATCCCCGCGGCACTTGATCATCCTCGCCTTGATCAAGTCAGCCTTACTTCTCCCTTGGCAAGAAAACTAACTTTGAAGGCTCAAAATGAGAAAGCTTGGAAGGCTTGAAGGGAACACTTGTATTGCAATTCAAAGACTTGGTGATTACAAATGGAGACCCCTTGGGTATTTATAGGCCAAGGGTGCCCTAATGGACGGCCGGGATTTGTTTGATCCGACGGTCCACACTGAGCCTCTAGAGTATTCTATAACACTTTATACAAATCCCTCAAAATATCTAAGTCTCCACTAAGTTCTAGAGTTTTCTCTCATTCTCTAGGCTTGTGTGGAGGAACCTAGAATAACCCATAATCTTCTAGATTCTTCTACACACACTATCAAGTTTACAAGATAGCCAATATTACAATACTTAGAATTTTTCTAAGTATGGAAGGAAACCATCCTTCCTCTTGGTCATGGCGGGTATTCTCGATCATGGGCGCGCCGTACCTTGGGCGACTTGCGCCGTGCGTAACACACTTATAATAAAAACCCTTTTACATGGCAAGTTATCAACCATGTGGAACATGACCACTTATAATAAGTGGCCACATGGACATCGCTAATGATGTGATATGTACGTGTTAACAAATAAATAGACAAATTATTATTGATGAGGCAATTTTGACAATTACATTATCAAATTACTCCAAAAAACCCTTTTGTATCTTTAGGAAACTAAATTGAAGTTGAATAACCGAAATGATACAAACTGAAGTTTGATAGTCAAAATGAAAATTGATAATAGTACATGGACATCAACCATGTTCACATGACCACTTATAATAAAAACTCTTTTATATGGCAAGTCATCAACCATGTCCACATGACCACTTATAATAAGTGGCCACATGGACATCGCTGATGATGTGGCATGTATGTGTTAATAAATAAATAGACAAATTATTATTTATGAAGCAATTTTGACAGTTACATTATCAAATTACTCCAAAAAATCCTTTTGTATTTCTAGGAAACCAAATTGAAGTTAAATAACCGAAATGATACAAATTGAAGTTTGATAGTCAAAATGAAATTGATAATAATACGGTACTCGCTCAAAATATTTACCATGTTGTTGCCTTAACTTGTTAAAAAAATTGTGATGTGAGAAATTTTCTATTGTTTATTTGTTTATTAAAGAAAAGTTATGAGAAACAGATCCTTATTGATTTATTTGTATTTTTTTATTTACAAAGTTGTCTTCTTAGAGAAATTGCTAAAATTTTATTAATAATGCTAACTTGGAAGTATAATGATGGTATAATACCCTAATTGGACCCTCTACTTTTCTTTCTCTTCCTTTTTAGTCCCTTTACTCAGAAATGCTCCCGATTAGTCCCTCTACTTTTGAAAATGTGCTCACTTGGGAGAAATGCTCCCAATTAGTCCCTCTACTTTTTAAAATGTGACTAAGTGGAGGGACTAAGTAGGCCCATTTTCAAAGTAGAGGGACTAGTTGGGAGCATTTCTCTCTAAGTAGCTACATTTTCAAAAGTAGAGGGACTAGTCGGGAGCATTTCTGAGTAGAGGGACCAAAAGGGAAGAGAGAGAAAAGTAGAGGGACCAATTAGGGTATTATACCTATAATGATTTATTGTTATTTGTAAGGTAAATATTAATAATATTTTAGAAAGTCGGTGATCTCACCGGGTGGTGATAGTACCACTAAAGGCCTAAAAAAATATCCCAATACCTTTTGCGCTTTTTTGCTCACCGTTCCATTGCTCCCCCAATCCACGCTTGCCGCATGGGAGGCAAAGCGGACGACGCTACCCCATTGCCGGCGCCGCCGGAGCTGGTGCTGGCCGACGAGGAGAGTCGGACATCGCTGCTGCGGCGGATCACGGAGGAGGGTGGCTTTGCGTTCGTGAGTTCGGCGGAGAAAGCGGCCGCAGGGGACCTCCGTGCAGCGGATGCGGCACGGGAGATGGCCTGGGAACAGCTCCACTCCGGGCCCTGGAACGAGGTCGTCCCCGCCTGGCGTGACGCCTACGCTATGGCCTGCCTCCACGTCGCCGCCCTCCGCGACGGTGCCGGCGACCGCAGCGAGGCCATCCGCGCCCTCGATATGGGCATCATCATGGGCGGCCCCCTCCTCCGCCCCGACCTCGACGCCGCCTTGCAGCGGATCATGGCTCAGCCTTTGCCTGAGGTATCGGAACGACAAGACTCGCCGGAGAGATTGGTATGCGAAGAGGATTCCAAGGGCTTGGACTTGACGGAGGTCGGACATTGCTACCAAAACCCTCTTTTTTTTTTAATGTATAATTTATTTAAAAGCTATGTTTTTTATCATATCTTTTCATATAAAAAATCTTCTTGTGAGTGGGAGAGGAAGCATCGAGTATTAGCGCTGATTGATTACGTCGCAGTTGATTATAGATTTTCATTTTCTGACAAGCGTCGTGGCAAATTGTAGCACTGTTTTGTTCAAATTATATCCAATTTTTAATTTTGGGATGATTATATGGTGGCTGGAAAATCGTATGAAGTCAAATTCAATGCATAGTTTGCTTATAGAATTATAAATAAGTTTGATTTCCATGATATTTAGCCCAAAAAAAAAACTTGTTTTTTCATGAATGTGTTAAGTGTTGTCCTTTGGAATGAGTTCTTAAACAATTCGATGGCGATGCAGTATGTTTTCTTTCATGTGTGAATATTTTGAATATATGTTTGATTGGCTTGATTCTCGTTTGGTTAAAATTCAGCATGAATGTAAAAGGGAATGCTATTGCTGTGTAGTTGTATATTAATGGTTTTTTGGGTAGTTCTGCTCTTCTTCAAGTGTAGTAATGTGTGATTTCTAGACTTAGGACGATGAGATTGCATATGAACTGTTTTGTGTTGTTGATGTGTTGGTGGGAAGGACAGACAAGATTATTCAGGGGATGATGTGGAGAAAATATTGTAAGTGGGTGTTAAAATTGCTTCTGATTATTGGTTTTTGTGTAGGTGCTTCGCATTCTACCGAAAAAGTCCTTATCATGTAAGATAGTTGAGAAGCGTTCTTCTCTTTCATTGGAAAGATTTGTAAGTGACTACTTTTTGAAGGGTTGCCCAATAATTATCAGTGGCTATATCGATGGTTGGCCTGCGAGAACAAAGTGGAAAGATATTGAATATTTGAAAAGGATTGCTGGAGATCGGACAGTACCTGTTGAGGTGATTGGCTATTTCCCCACCTTTGTCATTCAATTCCTTCACGTTTGATAGGAAATTATTTTAATTTTGTGCAACAACTATATGTGAGCAGCTAATCATTTATGAAATATTTGTTTCAGTAATAACAGAAAAAAAAAACAGATGAATGAAAATTGTATTGTACTTCTGTTTATGCTTTCATTTTGTTAGGATTGCATTGGTTAGGCAAGCACCTATATACGTAGTGTTATGATTTTACTTTATCTTATCAATGGTTTTCTGCTATATACTTGTGCTCTTATGATTTTACTTTATCTTATCAATGTTTTTATTTATCAATGGTTTTATGCTATATACTTAGTGCTATTTCCTCTTGAAGTTTTAAAGGCCATTGCTTTCATTATTGTCTAGTATCTTGTTGTTCATCTGAGTTTAAATCTAGAAATATGTGGCTGCAATGGAACCTAGGATTTTGTTGATGTTCTTTCTTGAAATTGTGTCCTCATGCCATCTATGTTGTCGGTGCATTGTTAAAAGAAGGTTTACTTTCTGAAATGATTGTAAAAGTAATTTAATAAAGTCACAAATGTTACAGGTTGGACAGAACTATCTTTGTTCTGAGTGGAAGCAAGAACTAATTACCTTCTCTCAATTTCTTGAAAGGATTGTTTCTGCTGATTGCCCTTCTAAGCTGACTTATCTGGCACAACATCCATTGTTTGATCAGGTATTTGAATTTGTTTCTTCAAAACCTTCCATAATCTTTAAACTTATTTATGGATCATTATTATTCATATATGGATGCATGTTTCTGGTGTTAATTTGGCCACCAGATAAAAGAGTTACGAAATGACATTATGATTCCTGATTATTGCTTTGCTGGTGGCGGTGAACTGCAATCTCTTAATGCTTGGTTTGGTCCACCTGGAACCGTGACACCACTACATCATGATCCGCACCATAATCTTTTTGCTCAGGTATGCTGTAGGAAGACCTGATGAACCATACTTTTTTTCAACATTGCGTGAACCCACACAATTCTTGTTTGGCCATCTAGCCATGCGCTGTCTTTAGAAGTTTGAAAATAATTTCTCCCAGCACGTGCCATTCAATCATTTTGAGGCTTTTGATAATTAGTATACTGATACCAACATAAGATGTCTTTGAAAATCATTATGGCAGGGTAATGTTTTGTTGGTGAATGTTTGAGGCTTAAGTAAAACCATTTAAATTTCTAATTCATGTGTAAAATATCCATTCATCTTGATACCTGCACATTTAGGTATGCATTATTTGTTGAAATTCATTCCAATTAATTTGGGCTTCTCCTTCTAATTAGCACCCTGAGTAGCTTCTATGATCATGTCATTACCATATACCTGATGCTTAGTATGGAAGTCATGGCTTCGATTTATTTTTGCTATTTTTCAAAAGGAGGATATACCTTTGTTACCTTTCTGGTTCTATCTATGACACTCCTTTTTGACTACTGACCATTTGAAGCCTACTTGTTAGTTTGTGTTTAGGTTTTTTCAGGGCACCTAACTTTATTCTTTTCTCTCTACAATTTGTTATGAACAAGACAATTCTCTGCATTGTTTTCACATTTAATTCTTAGTGCTGATCAGCTACCTTAATCAATCATCTATCACATTATCCTGTGTCTCTAAATGTTTCGTCATATGTTGTGAGTGGCCATAATGCCTAATCAGCACCTTAAATAAGCTGAACAAATCATTGTTGGTCATACGATTCACATTGGATGTTTTGTTATCTATTCTATGTATTCTATCATCAATGCCCTTAGCTAATTATCCAATTTATCATGATGCTTACCAACTTCTGCTTTAGCAGTATTTGATCTTTTTCTTTCAAAATAATGCTGTCCTTCATAGAGAAATAATTTTAGCTTATATATCTGATATTTCTCTGGAGAGATGGTTGTTATAAGGTCTAAGACTTGGTTCTTTTAGTGTAATGAAAAAATTTATTTCTAGCACATTCCCCGCTGCTACTCTGACACATTTTGGTTAATGTTGAGAGATAGGATGGCACTTCTGTATGTTTCTTTATGATTTGTGCTGCTTTTCCACTGAAAAGTCTGCTATATGAATCTGACTACACCCTTACAATTGGAAATGATGATGCATATGAAATGAAGGTATTTGAATATCCTTAAATCATTTTTGTATGATCAATGGATCTGAAGGAAGAAATGATATATGAAAACATAAAAATAAAAATAAACTTAGTTGGAATCTTGGATTTGTGCAACTAACATTCAGTTTTGTTTTCAAAATCCACTGAGTTATGTGTGTCAACTGAAAATTGAGCTATTATTTTCTCAATTTTCTTGGTTTATGATTTAATTACTCACTAAACTTAGGTTCATCTCTCTCTCTCTCTCTCTCTCTATATATATATATATATATATATATATATATATATAACTTTTTTATGAGGTTCAGTTGCATGTTCTTATGGTTTATATGTGTGTGTGTGTGTCTTTATTATGAGGTTCAGTTCATATTCTTATGGTTATTTAACAAGCTGCAGACATTTCCCTTTCTAGTCTAGAAAGTGCCATGGTATATATATTTATCATATTTCCTTCTGGCTATGTAAACTGATAAAAAGGAGATTATAAGAATCCCAACTAGGATTCATGAATTGGCCAGAGGTTTGTGAGAATAAGCAGAAGTTGGAGACTATAATGAGTCTCTAGAGTATGCCATTGCATTTACGTTCTTTTGTTCAGTGAATGATATTATTCTTTTGGAAATTTACATATCTGTTAAGCAACTTAAGGCCCTCATCCATATTGACCTTTTCCCTCCATTTTCAGGTTGTTGGCCGGAAGTACATAAGGCTCTATCCATCTTCTGTTTCTGAAGAATTGCACCCATATGTTGAGTCCATGTTAAGCAATTCCAGCCAGGTCAGCTCTGTTTTTCATTTTTATTCTGATAACAAAATCTTTTAAAGCAAATGCTGCTTAATCATACAAAAGTAATTAACCTTTTTGGCTTTTCATGCTCATGTTTCACACCATTATTCACAAGTAAAGTTTCAATTGCATGTGATCTTCTGCTATACATGCTCCTATCTTTGATTAATGTTCACAGGTAGACCTGGACAACATCGATGCGAAACAGTTTCCAAAAGTTGAGGATATAGACTTCATTGATTGCATTCTCGAGGAAGGCGAACTGCTTTACATTCCGCCAAAATGGTGGCACTATGTTAGGTCTCTTACCACTAGTTTCTCGGTTAGTTTTTGGTGGAGTGCCTCAGTCCCTCCTCTGAGTGTCTCTTGACACCAGTCATACCCATAGAACTCCACACAATTTATCATAGGGTGTATGAACAACAGAAAAATCAATACAAACCCTAATTGTTACTCATTTATTTAGTCAGCATACCACAATTTGAGATCAGACACCAAAGATATGTGAGGTGAGCACTGTATATTATTTCTTCTCATCGGATTTATGGATCGGCCTATGTTTTCATGATCACAATTAAGTCCGGGGAGCTAAATGAAGTAGTTCTGTTTTTGTGCAGTAATGTATGTGCAATGAGTTTCTGCAGATTTTGGTTTTGTGGAAGCATGGTTTATAAAGCACTCTAGCATGAATTAATGGTTGTAAAAGAGTTGATTTTATATATATAAATTCTTGTCAATTTGTAGGTTTGAGCTTCAAAGTTTTCATGCCTATTGAGTTGCTGTCCATTAAAACATTAAAAAAAATTTAAAGAAAAATTATTAAAAGCTCTTGAAAGGAGAATGTAATTACATTATAGAGACATTCAGAATTTACATTGTAGATATTGACATGTAAAAAATTGCAAAAGAATGTAGTATATAAATCAGTTTATCACAAAGTAGCAATCTGAATGTTGTTGAATTTTAAATTTAAAAAATATATATATAAACACTTTCTCTATTTCACTTTTTCCTTGCTATTTCTAATAAATCCATATATGAATAATTTAAACTCGAAATCAACCTAAAGTTCCCATATGTCCTCTATAAGTTTTGTTATCCAAATCAAAGGCTCTATTTTCACTCGTTTATTTTTTAGTCCAATTAGCCATGGGTTACTTTTTTTCAATAAAAAAACCACAATGCTCTAGACCTAAGACTTAAATCATCTCTTAATGGAAAATTACATGTTTGCCCCTCCATCTGATATCCTCAGTCATTGGGAAACGGCACTTACAATCAGTTCATCGATTGAGGAACTGTCTTCGAACTATTGTTTGCGTCTCTTTCTCCATGTTTTCACCTTTCCATCTTCTTGCCAAACTTGCAGTTGAAGCTTTGTTGGATTCTTTCCTCTTGTGGTATTCTTCTATCCTCCGTCTTCTCACTCCTCGAGCCCTTACTAGTCTTGGTTTACTAGAATCCTTCGATCATGAGGTGCTATTTTGTGGTGTTGTCTTAACATCAAGGAAATTCCAAATAAAGGAAAGCCCGCCATGAAGAAAGAAGCAACCAAGCCACTAAATCACCCCTAAAGGTATTGAAGTACGTTGGGTGGGCAAAGATAAAATTTCAAATTTTGAATTGTTTTGGCTGTTAGGATGCCGATTCCTGGAAATTAGAAATTTAGGGATTTTTGAGGTTCGAGTTGTTTTGTTTATACTTCTCTATCAAAATAATCTACTAAAGCATTTTTTTTTTTTTTATTGTTTGTGTGCTTTTGCCTATTTTTGGATGAATTTGTTTTATGGTATTGCCAATAGTGTATTTATATTGACGGAAGATACATGTCCTATATTTTGATGCTTGTGTGTATTGCTTTTGTACATATTTTACTGTTTGATTTGATACTCATGCATTGTAAACATATGCCTACCATTCACTATGCATCATTCTAATTTGTTCGGAACCACTACAAGAAAATTAGTGTTTAGAAACAGCATTTTCCGTTTCTATTCCGTTGCTAATTCAGATTAGAAACGGATTAGGAACGGAATTTGTCTGTTTCGAAATCCCTTGTTTCTAATTTAAATAGAAACTGAAAATGTTCAGTTTCTAACTTTAGAAACGGAACCCAATATGTTTCTAACTTTTGAAAAATTAAAACGGAATGATGTATGTTGCTAATCCGTTTCTAAATTCCATTGTAATTCCATTACAAAAATTAGAAATGGAATATTTTCTGTTTTATTTTTGTACCTCCTCATTAGAAACAAAAGTTTTTTTGTTCCTAATCCGTTTCTAATTTTTTTTAAAAAATTAAAAACAATATTGAAACAAATAAATCCGTTTCTAATCCGTTTCTAACATTCAAGTAAAAAATAAAATAAAAATTATATTCATAATTTTTTTAAAACCTGGTACATGAATTTTTTTAAAACCTAAAATACCAACAAATAAGATAAACTCCTCAATTCATACAAAAAGAAATGTTTAAGTATATATGTTCAACACAAAATAATAAGTATATGACAAGTGCAACTATAAGTCAACATCATGATCATCAGTCAATGGTTGCGAGTCCTGTGTGGTAAACTGCGATTGCTGAAGAATCCTCTTCTCAAAACTCATCATCATGTCCTTCATTTGGCGCATCATCTCCTCACGATATTGGTCCCTCTCCTCTTTCATTTCAAGCAAACTTCGTTGAAGCCTCTCCTCACGATCTTGAACATGACTAAGACTCTGTTGAAGCCTTTCCTCACGATCTTGGACTTGAGTAAGAGCTTGACGCAAATCTCTAACCTCAGCCTGTAGTGTCTCAGATGATGAACCTGTGGAAAAACTTGAAGATAACTGTGGATAATAGATATGCGCTTGGGACCCTATTCCATAAACCCGACTTTTCTTTCCTCCCCCAACAGCCTCATAGTATAAAGCTGTTTCATCCACGATAGGAAGCTCGTCATGTCCTTCTTGTGTTTGAGATGCCTGCTCCACAAGCTCCAAATAGCGATCCTACATCAATTAACTCAACTCATTAAAAATTATTCTCAAAACAACTTAATATAAACTCACAAAACATTGTAAACAAAGTCTATAATTGAAAAACCCACAAAAAATTGTTCCTCTTACCTTAATAGATTGAGCGCGTGCATCAACAAGTATAGAAGTACCCTTCTTTGTATGAGTCACTTCAAAAAGCTCAAAAGGGCGAGGATCACATCCAAGCCTCGATCGCTAGAATAACACAACAAATTGAATTTTGTTACAATTAGCACTAAACTAATTCTTTATAGTTTTAAAACACATTTATATAAATATTAAACAAATTACCAATCTATCCGCATGAGAAGCATGGGAAATGGAGCCTCCTGTGTGCCGGGATATACCAGATCCAGGTCCTGCAATCTCAGTGAGTCGGTTTGCGATAGCTTTCTCACACCTAGTTTTAAATTCCGGGGAATTCCATGCCTCGATCCATGTTTTCCAAACAGAGTCAGACACATGCATTGATTTTTCTTTCCCTTTTCTCAAACTACACATCAATGCTCTATATCGTTCTGCAGCTTTACGTTGCCATGCCATCTTAATAACAGATGACATTGACTCATCCCATACAAAGAATTTCTGTAGTTTAACATAAACAAACATACATATTATATATAATTGTTTATTCAAAAATTGTTTAACATCCAAACAATCATGATAAGGATTTTCAAATTCACTAACAATTAATAATTTAAGTACTAACTAAGCAATAATAATATTTGAATGATGTCGATGACATAATACCTATTAACAAATAATCTCTAGGTTATTGAAATTGAACCTATACAATTAATATTCAATCAAAAAATTAACATTACAATTTATTTATCCTCACAAACATCAATTATTTATTTTTACCAACATGCTAAGGATTTACAAATTCAATAAACATTACAAATAAAAGCAAACAATTTTCTTTAAATATTATATAAATCTACCTGAAATTCATTCCAATAGAAGTCCTTTGTCTCCTTAGAGACATTCTTCCAGCTGTATCTATTCTCATCCATTCTTTCCTTAAAAATGAATGTAATTTTTCGAGCACAGACATCTGAGGGATGCAACCTACAAATATACAAAGACAATAATGAATAAATTAAATAACTCATCATCAACAATTGTACATAAAAATATAGCAATTTTAATACTTATATTCCATTCACTAGCTTTATGCGTGGTCTCCTTGACTCATCAAGAGCAAGGGGCAAGCAATCCATGGATGATGTCGTAGTATCTCTAGCATGCATAGTAGGCTCGCCATTAGGAGTAACCCCTCCACTAGCACAAGGAGTAGAAGCAGAAGATGATGATGACCCCGCATTAGCATTGGCAACAGATGACTGTAATGGTCGCCGTAATGCATTAGGTGCAGAAGTAACTGGAGCTGGAGTATCACGTGCTATCGAATGTAAACTGTCATAATGTTCACCACGCACAGCCTGACTCCTCTGATCTGTGGGTGAATCCATATGCCTCGACCGATCAAATGAACCTCTGTAACTTGAACCTCCTTTACGACCCGTCCCTCTCATGTTGCTTAAACATGTACTGTTATATAAGAATATATACAAATATGTATCAGAAGGAGCTAGAAAGCAATTTATGCTATTATTAGTATTCGCTTCATTACTTTCAAGAGTTTTATAAAATATTTTACCTTAATTTATTCACTACCACTTTCAATTTCATCAAACTCATCATCTTCATCATTGCTTTCGGATTCAAAAATAGGATCATCTTCAAGCTCAACGTCTTCATCATCAATTTCAATCAATTCTCCACTTGGATCATTTAGAGATTGTTCTTCATCATCAACATTGATTTGTACAAATGAAACTTCAATTTCATCTTGCTGAAAAGGTTCTTCACATAATGTTGATGCCTTCGGTTGAACTTGTTTAGGAAGATCTACAACATATCTAGCTTTTACTTTGAATACTGCCCACCAGTCGGCCTTGTCACGTTTTAAACTAGGATATGTTGCATAATTAACTTGAATTGCTTGGGAGACAAGAACAAATGGCTCATATTTGTTGAAGAACCGGTTATGATTGACATCCACGAGTTTATATTGCTGATGACATTTTGTACCCGCCTTTGGTG
Source organism: Dioscorea alata (assembly GCA_020875875.1). NCBI lineage: Eukaryota > Viridiplantae > Streptophyta > Magnoliopsida > Dioscoreales > Dioscoreaceae > Dioscorea > Dioscorea alata. The sequence goes on from CM037018.1 coordinate 13,186,990, forward strand.
TTGGATCAAACCAATCACATTTAAACAAGATTGTTCGCTTAATTGGTAATCCCGGGTACTCCAAGCATAAAACCTCAACTAATTGTCCATAGTAGTCATTTTCATCTGTAGTATAATTTGTGCCTTTTACACATACACCACTATTTATTGTTGCACTATTTGAGCAATGAGATTTTGTGTGAAATTTGTAGCCATTTACTATACACCCATTATAAGACTTGTAGCTCCTTAATGGACCTTTTGATAAATCCTTCAAGAACTGGTTGGAAATGCTTTTGGATGGATCATGAGTAAATCGGTGAAACCATGTTGGAAATTCCTGATCTATTTTTTCATCGACATGTCTATCATCAATGTGCTGATTCTCAGAAATTAACTCATCAACAAAGATCCTGATACATTAAAATAGAAGCTTATATTAGTATATAGGCAGAAGTGAACTATGTGATCTTCTTAATAAAAAACATAAGTAGTCATACTTGGTGAATGGTTGCACTTCCGGACAATTTAATAAGATGTACATTTGTGCTGCTGCATATTCATCTTCATTAAGAAATTTTATTTTTCCTTTCCCCAATGTTTTACCGGGTCGTATGAAAATTGATAAGTTGCCAAAATGCTCTTCTGCATCTTCTCCACCATCATCATTACGGGGTGTCTTTCGATGCCTCGTCCTTACATGTGGTTCAAAATAATGTGCACAAAATGATGTTGCTTCCTCAACTAAGTAGGCATTGCATATGGAGCCTTCAACTCTTGCTTTATTTCTCACATTCTTTTTCAGTTTTCTGAGATATCTACAAATTTATATACATATTTAATGAGTCAATTGATATGATTCAAGTAGAGAGTGCACAACAACATTTTAAAGGTTTTACCTCTCAAATGGATACATCCATCTATACTGTACTGGACCCGCAATCCATGCTTCATAAGCCAAATGCACCGGAAGATGCTCCATTGAATCAAAAAAGCTTGGGGGAAATATACGCTATAATTTACAGATAATTAGAGGAATTTCTTCATTAAGCCTTAGCATGTTTTCTTCTTGGAGTACAGTTGAAGTGAGCTCTCTAAAAAAATTACTCATTTCTGTTAATGCCTGCCAAACACTTGATGGAAGCAATTCCCGAAATGCTATTGGAAGTAATCTCTGCATGAAGACATGACAATCATGACTTTTCATACCAAAAAGCTTTAGCTTTCGCATATCAACACAACGGCCTATGCTCGACACATATCCATCCGGGAATTTAAGATTTCGAAGCCATTCACAAAGCACAATTTTTGATTGCCTATCAAGAGTGTAGCATGCTTTCGGATACTTTCCGGTAGCATCATCTTTTGCTAAGGCATGCCGACAACAAAATTCTTTCAAATCTTCCCTAGATTTAGTATTATCTTTACTCCTCCCTTCCACATTCATAACAGTGTTGAATATATTGTCAAATACATTTTTTTCAATATGCATAACATCAAGATTGTGTCGAATGAGATTTGTCCGCCAGTAAGGTAACTCCCAAAAAATACTCCGTTTTCTCCAACCACTGATCTTAGCAATGCGGCTATTAATCTCATGTGCACCAGAATCTACAACACTCCTTAGGCCCAAATCTTCCATTTCTTTCAAGATCTCATCACCAGATGGAATAGTAGGAGCTGTCTTTGTTACTGTTCTATTTTTCCGAAAAGCTGTTTTATTTCTTCTGAACGGATGATTGTGAGGTAAGAACTTACGATGATTATCAAACCAAGATTGTTTCCCACCTTTTGTCAAAGTGAATGCATCTGAATCTTGTTTGCAATACGGACAAGCAGTTCTACCCGCAGTGCTCCACCCGGACAACATTGAATATGCTGGAAAATCACTTATGGTCCACATAAGAGCAGCACGCATTTGAAAATTATTTTTCTTTGATGCATCATACGTCTCAACACCAATTTCCCACAAATGCTTCAATTCTACAATTAGGGGCTGCAAATACACATCCAACATATCCTTCAGATTTCTAGGACCAGGAACTATTATAGTCAAAAACATATACTCCTCTTTCATACATATAGAAGGGGGTAAATTGTACAGAGTGAGTATTACTGGCCAAGAAGAATATTGTTGACCCGACTGCCCAAAAGGTTGGAATCCATCAGTACACAATCCCAATCTTACATTTCGACTTTCTGATGCAAATGAAGGATAGGTACTATTGAAATGCTTCCATGCAGGGCTATCAGAACAATGACGCATAACTCCTTCTTCCGACTCATGTTCTGCATGCCATCTCATTTCTTTTGCTGTCGCATTTGATGCATACAATCTTTGTAGCCTTGCGGTTAAAGGAAAGTAGTACATCTTCTTGTATGGGATATTTTTTTTATTATTGGATGAACCAACTCTTTGTTTCTTATATCTAGGAAACTGACAAAGTTTGCAACTCATTAATTCACTGTCTTCTCCCCAGTATATCATGCACCCATTAGAACAACAATGAATCTTTTCAACTGGTAGACCTAATCCTTGAACTAACTTCTTTGTGCTGTAGAAGTTATCTGGCATTACATTATCATTTGGTAATAATTCTTTCAAAAACTGGCAAAAGTCATCAAAGCATCTCTCTGTCAAATGATGTTCTGCTTTCATGTTTAACATTCTTGCAACAGCCGATAATTGTGAATGATTTTCACAACCTAGCCACACCTCTTGATTGGCAGCTCTTAGCATTGCAAACAATTTTTGAGCCGCTGCATTTGGAGGTTCTTCTATATTAGTATGAGAGAAATCAGGACCTACAACGTCCAAGACCATTTGTTGGCATAGATTATGTGATGGTGATTCAACTCCCAAAGCTAATTCATTTCCCACATCTTGTCTATGAGTACTACTACCAGACACAGAAGTTTCTCCATGAAGAACCCACAAATAGTAATACGGTACAAATCCATACTTCATAAGATGATATCTGACAGTATCTTCCATGTGAAAAGCTCGATTTTGGCACTTACGATGATTATATGGACACTTAATTTTGATACCATCCATACACTCTGGATGCATTTTTGCGAAATCGATGAACTCATTTATTCCTCGCAAGAAATTGGGATTCAAAAGTCCATCCTTAAGCCTAGTATACATCCAACTCCTATTTGCATTCATGCTACTAATAGCTCTGTGTTAAAAAGATAAAATCAGTCAGCACACTCATTATTTTATTAGCCCTTAAATTAGGAAAACTATTTCAAGCATCTATAATTTGTATAATTACAAGTCCACTTGTGCAATAGTTTCTTAACAAGATCCTTTTAATAAATACATCATGTAATTTACCATTGATAAAAGCAAAGTAAAGATAAAAGACATTGCAGTTCATCAAATTAATACTCAAATAATTTTTAATAATTAATTGGCCAGACTCTGAACTTTTATATTATACAACAAGTCATATAGAAAGAACAAAATCCCATTGTCCACATTATTTAAAAATGATAGCAAGAACAATAAAAATGATATCAAGAAGAAAAAAATATTAATGGAGATGACATGAAAATTTGTACCTGAACAATGCAACCACCTAGTCCAAATCCCCAAAGAATTGATGTAAACTAAGTGCTCCAACCAAAGGCCTTATAGTGAAAGATCTCTCAGAAGCACCCAAAGATATCCCAATGATCACTAAAGAAGTCTTTCTGTCTGAGAAATTAAAGTACCCAAATAAAAATGAAGAAACTAGTTTCCTGGCATTATGCCATTAAAAGCTATTCATAACAATGTCATAAATTTCTGATATAAAATTATATTAAAACAATATTTTCACCATAGAACTGCAATGAAGCAAGATTATAAAAGTTTAGAGCTCTATAAACTAGAACAAATGAATTCATTTAAGTGTATGCACACATGAGTATCAAGACAAGTACTTTTAAGAAACATTTAATAAGTACAATCAACAACATTCCTAGCCCAGCCTAATATACATGTGAAAACAGTCTCAATAAATTTGACATCCTAATATTAATATTTTAATGAATGTTATTGGTTGTTTCTATCTTTGTGCTCTCTGGTCACTGGTGCATGCCTTTCATTTTTATTAGCGTTGGACTATTCGGTACACTGTTGTTCTAGATATGTCATGTGATCATTTACTATAGTTGGACCAGCGACAAAGCAAACCAATGACAAAGACTACTAGCAAGAAGTGGATTATCATGAGAACTTCAAGCCAATGACAAAGACTACTAGCTATTAGAACTCTATTAAGCTTGGCAATTTACTATGTGGTTGGTCATTGTGGCAATTGGATATTTCTAATGTTTTTTTCATGACAACCTTGATGAAGAGATATTCATAGCTCAACCGGTTGGTTTTGTTGACAAAGCAAACCCTACATTGTTTTGCAAATTGAATAAACCATTGTATAGTTTAAACTTTAAAGCAAGCACGAGCATGGTTTCTCAAGTTGACTAATTTCCTTCATTCTCTTGGATTGTGGGCATCAAAGGGTGATTATTCACTGTTCTGCTTAGTTTTGAGTTTTCTAGCAAATTAATTTGTTATTATTAACACGGATGATACTGTCATTATATGCACATCTCAAACGTCTCATTTTTCAATTTGTTCTTCAAGTACAAAATCACTTTCTTGTCCATACTCTAACTGTGATCTCTGTCTCAAAGCAAATACATATAGGATTTACTCAAGAATACAAACAACTGGAAGGAGCTAATTAAGCCATGTTCTCATGCACCCTTGGCTAGTTCACCAATATTATCAACTACAGGCACTATTCTTACAAGTGGTGATGTTTATTAGCAAACCGTTGGTGCATTGCATGAATTGTGTCAGTTTATGCATTAATTGTCCTACTGATGTTCATTTGCGAGCAACTAAAAGATTATTGAGCTATAATATAGTATGGTTTGTCCCACTCCTTCTCTTAATTTACATTGTTTCAATTACAATGATTCGGTACGGTGTCCAAATTATAGGAGATTGATTATAAGTGTTATGGTGTATTTAACACATGCTTTTATTTTTTATTTTTAAATAAATCATATTCATTCAAGTTCAATAGACAGAACATACTAAAAATAATTAACAAAGTAAAAGAATAAAAAGCAACAATGTTAAATGGAGAAAAACACAAAGTACAATAATGTATAACAGAACGTAGGACATACTTTTAATTTAAATATTAATATGAGTTAATATTAATTAAATAATTTTTTTAATAATCTGAAGAAAATAAAGCAATAGTTTAGGATATGAGTACTTTTGGTGACATACATTTAATTAAAGTAGAATAATTGTATACTTAAGATATAGGGCATGCAAAGTAATGGAGTAGAATGAACAGTGCTAAAACAAAAATATAGGATGCAGAACCATATGCTAAAGTTATTTAACAAAGAGGTGTGTAGCTTAAAAACGGTAAAGAGATTAGGTTTACCTATCATGTTATCATTAAAACCATAATAAATAACCCACGGTGATGGAGGCAAGAATGCACATGTTTGGATTACTTGACTCAGTAATATTAGTGATAAAGATACGAATTTCTCAATGCTTCTTGGTATTAAAGAAATTTAGCAAACTCATTTGCAAAGATTATACATGTTTGTTCAAAGGATGAGTTGGATGTAGTAGTAACAGCTACAACATGATTTGAGTCAGACATCTAATTAAGACTTATTTTAAGATTTCAGCATGCCCGATTGGTATGACTTGGCTCATGACAATGGTAGCATATAACTCTCCTTGCAACTTGATTCTAATTGAAGATAATTCCACAGGTTTTAACTGCAAACATTGATGACTGAATTCAAGTTGCATTTCAGCACAAGCTAATCCCAGCAGTTTTAGCTTAACCAGTATAATAAGCCACCTTTTTGGTGTTTTAGGATGCTTAACCAGTATATTAATCAATCCATATGAGAATTATATAAGTAAGATTATACAACCTATGTCATAAAGCTGTGAGCACCAGTAAGACCCTCCTCTTCTCCGGTATTAAAAAAGAAGATAACAGAATGTTTAAAATCACGAACGCTCTGAGATAGTCCTCGAGCAAGCTCCAACATCACAGCGACAAACGAAATGTCATCACCAGCACCTTCCCTGAAAACTCAATTTTCTACTTTCATGAACAACCAACAGTATTATGAACAAAAGAATAACCATGATAACAGTATTATATATAACAGTATTATGACCATGATAACACAAGCACCCAATATCTTCTCAAACTCTAGACTTACGAAGAAAAGTTCACAATAATAATAATAATAATAATAATATATATATATATATATATATATATATATATATATATATATATATATATATATATATATATATATATATACTTGAGTTGCATCATAATTTCATTGAAACAAAAGGCACACTAATGAGGAATTTGGAAATAATTCAAGAAGAAAATGCAATCAGACCACATATGCCTTCACATTTTCAAAACATGTACAGTAATGCTACAATAAATAAGGCCAACAAAATTGTTAAACATAAGATGAAAAATACTAGAAAAGTGCTAAAATGTAGAGGATTAAGTTACTTCTGCTAATTAAACTCTGTTATGAAAATAAATGAAAAATATAGACCCATTTATTTATATCAGCTTGACTAAGCCAGCAACAAAATAATCATCAGATATTAAATGCAAGATAAGAAAAATAAAATCAATGCAGTACCTCACCAAGAGCGATGGGGATTCTTCCAGGAACAGCAGGATAAAATGTAAGTGCAACAACACGTGTAAGAAAATTTAATTCTCCTTCAAGTTCTTCAAAGTCATACAACAAAGGGAGGTAGGGATTTTCTTCAACAAGAAAGCGTGCACTAGTACCAGTGATAGCAAAATCTTCTGGATCTATTTTTCCTGACAAGGGTATCAAGAGGTTTGTGCCATTGCAACACTGGGGAATACAGGCAGCCTAGAATAGGAAAGAGTAGACAAAATTAGCATTATTTATGATATAATCAAGGTAAAAGCTAACAGATATCACGCAAATACTAGCAAGAGAACAGATCATATTCAGAGATATGAACAAAGACATCAAGCAGAAGAATTGTACTCAAAGCATCTTTAGACATGGTATAAATATCAACTAACTAGTACATGAAGACTCCAGATGGTAACCAGAAAAAGAACTAAAACATCAGAAGCAGATCACTCTCAACCATACATTGTTTCCTGTATAAAAAAAGATGAGAAGAAAAGATGAATTTGAAAATCTCAACTAGCTCAGTTTGGAGCCTCATAAAACCAGAATTCCTTGATGAGAAGTTGGAGAAGGATTTTTAATTTCAATTGTGTAGAACAATGTCCATGATCACCCTTAGTCTTTCTTGCCATATAATTTTAAAGATTTGTTTGCAGGTAAATTAAATAAACAAAAGATAGTCAACCGACCAAGTAAATAAAATAGAAACAAGGTGAAATAAGTTGAAACTTTAAAATTCAAAATTATCAAAGGACACAGATGGTTTTGTTAACTATACTTTGTATTACAAATGGTAAAATGATGCCACTGATTGAGATTTTAGAAGAAATCAACCACAACCAATGGCAAGAAAAACTAATGAAACTCTTTAGCCCAACAGATTATACAAGGGAAACTACTTGAACCAGAGTACAAAGTTGAAACCCAGCGTTTCCTTTCTCAAGTAACCCTATATCAGCTCTTAGTTTTAACAATCATTTTCAACAGCTGTATATTGAACCTGAGTACAAATTTGATGAAATAACTGATTAACCAAAATGAAAGCAAGAAAAGAAAAAACCTACAGTGATGTATCTGTTATCGAAAAAACCTACAGCAGGACCAGTCAAAGAAAAATCCAACAGAACATGACCAAATGAATGCATGCCACAGCTCAGTAAATCACATGAACAACTCATGAGACCTTTTCCACAAAATGAGAAATGAGAATTATAACTTAAATTAGCACAATGTATTAACAGCAACAAGGACTAGTCATAAACAATCCAATGACCTTGAAGAGCAAGCTCAGAAGAGTTTGTAGGGAGAGGAAGCATCCAATGGGTGGATGAGATAAGTGAGAACCAGAGCCACCAACATCAGAACATATGCTATCCCTTGATCTATTGATGTCCCTGAAATAAACAACCAGTTTCTTTAGTTCATCAGGACAAGCATTGCAAAAAAATCACAGTTATTTATATGTTTCAATAACTTTTAAGCACCTATTGGGTTTTACAAATAAAATTCACAGCAAAAAACAAACAATAACACCAGCGAGATCTGGTTTTCCCTTAAAAAAAATAGAACTTTTAACTCAGTTTCTTCTCAATTTTGGGAAACTCTTACGTTTGTCTTAATGATTTTCAAATAGAGACACAATCAAAGAGAATAACCAACAAACAACATCTAATTTTCCCTTAAAAAAAAATAGAACTTTTAACTCAGTGATGTAAACCTATGCATACTAATTCCTTACATGCAATAGATATGTGGTAGAAGTATATTGATGATTACTGTTTGATTATAAATGCTGCGAATTATAGTTTGATGTATAGCGAGACCAGAGTACTTATTGTGCAAAAGTAAATATTGCCTTTGCCTAATGCTTGTTACATCATTGAACCCTGTAAGTTTATGGGATCCTTCATTTTTCGTGTTTCGCTGAGTTGTATTATGTTGGATAAACTTAATGAAATTCACATCAATATTGTTTATCAGAAAATCGGCTACGACAAGGCTGCTGCTGTTGCCAAGAAAGCTCACAAAGAGGGGACAACTTTGAAGGTAAATTTCACAACAATCTGTTAAAATTTATCGTTTTTTATAATACAAGACCCACAATTATTTCATTCATCATTTTAATTATATATATAACTATTATTGAAATATTTTTTAGATATAAATTTTCCATAAGATAAAATAATAATGAAGAAGAAATATCATTACCAAAATCTAGCTACAAAATAAGAAATAGCTACAACCAAACATGAGCAAAGGTATAAGTTTGGTCCAGCATATTGTAACTGATGGGTGAGAGCATCCAAAGAATGGAGTGATTCAACAAGAAAACTTGTTAATTAAGTTTTGCAATGCACTGACGAAACTAATTATGAAATCATCTGATCATCCAAATAAAACAAGTAGGGAGATTGTTTCAAGTATATCTGACATTGGACATGCGCAGTGTAAAAGAAATCTTTCCCAAAAAAACAAAACAAAAAAAACACAATGATATTTAAACAACTCTGCTTACCATCTACAAGATTTTGCCTTGAAAGCTCATATATTCAGCATCACATCTAATCTCAGCCCTGAAAAGCAATTTGCAGATGGCACTGTTAGAGAAGCACTTGCCTAACACTAAACATACTAAAAGAGTATGGTTTTAAAATATAAACAAAGTGCCAGATTTTGCCTCAGAAGCTCATATAACCAGATCATCTGATTTTCAGCCAAGAAAACAGGTTCAAACCGGATTCCACTGTTAGAGAAGAACTTGTTAAACACTAAACATACGAAAAAAATATTAATTAACTCTTTGGAGGATTCCAAAGAGTTTTTTGGGGTTGAGGAATGTGAGACATGCAAATTTCAGAGCAAATAGATATTAAACATAGGCTATATATATTAGTTATTGAACATAGGCTATATATATATATATATATATGCAGGAAGAGAAACATATATATATTATATATACACTAGCAGATTGAACATCTTCGACACAATAAGCAGATTGATAAATTTAAAGCCCAAATAAATGCAAATCATTCAAACAAATCACGGTAATTATTTCCAGGTATACAAAGCCAAATGACAACAAAATTATGTGAATTTCATTAAAGAATTGCATCAGCATGCACTTCAATAAACAAGAAACTTCTCACACAACCAGTTTGCATGACCAGTGCATTTGTATTTTTGACATTTTCCCTTCCTGATTATCATCATTATTAATATTGTCCAAACATTTTCATATATCCCAGCATTATTTTGTAATGCAAGCACTAAAGTTGCAATTTACAATTAAAGGAATATACTTCCATACTTTCTTTCTATGATTCTAGATAGAACCATGCCAAATTAGCAGGATTTATTGCCAGTAAGTCATGATCTTTTAATTGCCATTCCTTAAGAACAACTACAACAAAATCACAGACACAAAGAACAAAATAAATCAACAGAAGGTTTCAACACACAAAATCAAAGATGATGAAGCTCATAAACAATAACCACAAAAAAAATACGAAATACGAAATGAAACACTAGAAGCTCAAAAACAATACAGACATAAATGTTTGATTTCCTGAAATTTTCAATACTGATGTACTTCATCTTCATACCAAATCACATCAATGTTTTGCTAGATAAATTAAATTAAGAAAATTGTACAAGTTAGGTTTTCCTGAAAAACTGAAAACTTAACACTAATCCGAAACCCTAACAAAGGAAAAGCAAACAAGAAGGTAAGAACGAAGAGACCGAAGCAAGACAAGACGAAGAAGAACTACAGATCATAGAAATCAGAAGAGAAGCAATACCTTGATGGTGGAGGAATGGATGGTGGGGAAGAAGCGAAGGCAACGGAGGCGATCCAAAACAGTGAAATGCCGGAGGTTCTCGCGCCCACCCCGCCCAATCGAGCACCCCAACGAGAGAGAAGAAACGGCCAAAATGGGAGAGAAAAGAGAGAGCGAGAAAGAAGAAGACGATCAGAAGCAAGAGAGAGAGAGAAAAAAAAAAATAGAGAGGTTTTATATATTAAGTTTAATTGCAACGGTTATTTATTTGTTTTTTTTTCACATAACCCCTCAAAAGTTCATTTTATTAAAACATATTTTATAAAAATATATTTATAAATATAAATTTATTTAAAAAATTATATAAAATCTTAAATGTATATTATTAATAACACATAATATTTAATAATATTTAAATAAAATATTAATTTTCAATATTTAATAATATTTAATAAAATATTAATTTTTAAATCCGTTTCTAGTCCCTTTCTAATAGAAAGGGATTAGAAACGGAATTTTTCTAATATTCAATAATGTTTAAATAAAATATTAATTTTTAAATCCGTTTCTAGTCCCTTTCTAATAGAAAGGGATTAGAAACGGAATTTTTCTAATATTCAATAATGTTTAAATAAAATATTAATTTTTAAATCCGTTTCTAGTCCCTTTCTAATAGAAATGGATTAGAAACGGATATTTTCTAATATTAAATAATGTTTAAATAAACTATTAATTTTTAAATCCGTTTCTAGTCCCTTTCTAATAGAATGGGATTAGAAACGGAATTTTTCTAATATTAAATAATGTTTAAATAAAATATTAATTTTTAAATCCGTTTCTAGTCCCTTTCTAATAGAAAGGGATTAGAAATGGATATTTTCTAATATTAAATAATGCTTAAATAAAATATTAATTTTTAAATCCGTTTCTAGTCCCTTTCTATTAGAAAAGGATTAGAAACGGATTTTTTCTAATATTAAATAATGTTTAAATAAAATATTAATTTTTAAATCCGTTTCTAGTCCCTTTCTAATAGAAAGGGATTAGAAACGGATATTTTCTAATATTAAATAATGTTTAAATAAAATATTAATTTTTAAATCCGTTTCTAGTCCCTTTCTATTAGAAAGGGATTAGAAACGGAATTTTTCTAATATTAAATTATGTTTAAATAAAATATTAATTTTTAAATCCGTTTCTAGTCCCTTTCTATCAGAAAGGGATTAGAAACGGATATTTTTTAAAATTTTAATAAATTATATTTTTAAATGTCCGTTTGGAAGCCGTTGTTATAAAAATTATATTTAAAATGATTGTTATTCCGTTGCTAAGCCGTTGCAATTACAAACAGAATAAAATCCGTTTCTAATATTCTGTTTTTAAATAGTAACTTTCTTGTAGTGAACATACAAAATTCTATTGTATCTGTGTTGTGGCTCTCCATAGTTAATATCTTGGCGTACACATTTGTTCTTTATGTGAGTAATCGAATTCTGTGGCTGCATTACATTTGTCTTTTGTATATCGTGTGCATCTCAATTGAATTACTACTTATTATTTCTTTGATTGCTTACTAGAAGTGATTGCTATTTACTAAGATTGTTATTCCTTTTCTATTTTTGTTTACCATTTAAAATTCATATTTACTACTTAGAACATGGCATTTCCATTTAATTATTAAAGTTGTTTTTCTTTAAGATTTAACGAGACTTGTCCATTACTTTGCTTTTATTTTATGTGACTAAATTCTATTGTATCTATGTTTAGTTCTCTATAGTAAATGACTTACTGTATATATTTGTTCTTACTGTTGATAATTAAATTTTCGTAACTGTATTACATGTGTCTTGAATATGAGTTTTGTGAGCATTTCAATTTAATTATTATTTATTATTTCTCTTACTACTTACTAGAAACAATTGCTATTTATTAAAATTGTATTCTTTTTACTGTTTGTGGTTACTATTTAAAATACATATTTATTGCTAAGAATATGGTGTTTCCATTTGTTGTAATTTGTTTCTTTTTTAAGCTTTATTAAATTATATGTATTACTTTGCTTTTGTTATAGAATGCCAACCTGGTGAATGGAAGATGCTATTTGGTTCTAATAATGTCAAGTGTCAACACTCATGGGGTTGAAACAACACCAGTTGAAGGTACTGGAAAATTATTTATAGAATATTATTTGCCCACTAATGGATATTAAACCTGTAATCCAAGAAAAGGGAGTACTCAATATCCTAATGCAATTGTACAATGCTCGTAGCCAAAGATATTGAATTTGTAATCCAAGAGAGAGGAGTGCTTAATGTCCTAGTGTAGTTGTACATTATCATAGACAAAGATTTAAGATTGAAGAAAACTAGATGAGTTTCAAACTTGAAAAATCTCTTTCATCATTAGACTACGGTGCGATGGCAATGTGGTGGACTTTAAAGAGGGGAAAAGGCTAATCTATATTCGAGGATAAATACTTCAACAAAAGCATTGATAAACATCGAGACAATATCAAAAGAAACTTTCTTCAATTTGTTCACATGAAAGGAGGCAAAGAAGAAAGCTTTGTAAAACTCATGATAGTCTACTTTATAGGAACCTTGTTTTTTGTTTTTGTTTTTGTTTTTTTTTTTTTTTTTTTGCCAAGATGAGCGGCTAGACCGCTAAGAAAGGCTAGGGCACGCACAAACCTCGGCGAAGCAAGTGGGGTAGGGCCTGGGTACACATAGGCTGGGATCACCTGCATAAAACCATTATTCACACTCCCAAAAATGCGCCCTCACCCATAATTCGAACTTTCACCACTTGTAAAGAGTTCTAATGGGGACTCGGCTACCAATAGACCACTTGGTCATTGTTTACTTTATAAGTACCTTGTTGTACTCAAACACCTCTTGCTTAGGCCTAACCTAGGTTGCATTTTATGCTAATAATCTCGTTGCATTAGCCTACTACTATCTGTAGGCGTAGGCCACATACAAGTGGCTTATGGATGACGTCCCAGCTTCAGCCGCTTGTGTGTAAACCAAGAGTAGGAAGGCCACCAACATTAGCTATTTGAGAAGGTGGGTGATTGCATTTAATATATGATTTTTGGAAGTGATTGGATGCTGTAAGAAGATACAATTTGGGATAGCACTCTGAATTCTATATTATAACAAGAATGGCTTCAGAAAGCAAGCATCTATTGGTCCCCTCATACGGATAGAATGTGATTTTTTTCTATTATTGTCATTTGATTTGTCCTTCATATATTGGCATATGATTATTTTTATATAATTATTGTTTATTACTATCCTAAAACATGCATCTTACCCTTTAAGAGCTTAGTATTTCAATTCCCTTTTAGTATAACCAATTTCTGTTTATTATTTTTCTTAAAATATTTATTATAATAATAAACCATTAATTTTAGTCCTTTATTTCTTAATATCTTCTATTTCTGTTTATTATTATTATTTTAAATTGTTTGACTATGGTTAACTTTTTAGTTTGAGTGTGTCCATTTAAAAATTCTAATACTTGTGTTCTTCTAGTTTTCAGAGGTTGCCCCTTTCAACCAAGCAGAGGTTGGCATTATAGAAGTTATATATATATATGGTCAGCCTATCGACCTTAAAAAATTCTACCACTTTGCTGCTGCATGAAAAAAAACAAAAGGGGAGGAGATGGACAAGGAAGAGAAGAATAATAAATATAACTAGTTTGTAGTTAGCATTTCTTATTGAACAAAAGATTCACCTAATTAAGTCGACCACGTTCATCATAGTAACATAAGACTATTGGATCAGCATCCAATGGTCTCCTCCACCCCACTTCGACCCTCCCAAAACACACACATATATATAAAAGTGTGTGTAATCAAGGTCAAACGATGTGGATCCTACAAACCACTAAGGTGGCGTTTGGTTAGATGTAATTGTAAATGTAGTGGATTTGAAATTACAGTGCAATTGGAAATCCATGAATTTGAAAATATAGTGCAGGTGAATCTAGTGTTTTGTTGGATGTAACTGAAACTATTGTATTATAAGATTTTATATTTGTTTGAAGAGATTTGTAAATTTGGAATTGGAAAACACATGTTTGGTTGAATGTATTTTGGGGTATGGTTACTCGTGGTAACATTATTCCCATATTATTTAATATATGATTTTGTTATATTATTCTAACTTTATTATTATTATGACTAACCTATTATTATACTTATTAACTTATTGTAATAAATGTTTTTAGAAATATAATTATTTATTTAGTTCATTATTATTAATCTATTCTTATATTTATTAAATTATTCCAATAAAATTTTATTAGAAATATAGTTAATTATTAATTTTATTATTTTTGTATTACTAGCTTATTCTAATAACTTATTTTAATAGAGAGATTGGACTATTAATTTTATTATTATTTAGTATTAAGACTTTTTTTTAAATGAAGTAGAACGAAAATATTATTCTTCAACCAACAAAAGAATTTTGATTATAGATATTAAAACATGAACTATATATGAAGAGGATCTAAAACTATATGCTATTCTCTTAACAATGAAACAACTTATACATTTAACATTAAATGGGGAAAAAATTATAGGTACAAATGCTTCAAACAAGATTCATGTGAGGATTTCAAGTTGTACATGATACTTGCAACAAGCAAAACATCATATATAATTATATCATCATTCAATAATTTAAGCATAACCAACTTCAAAGTTTCAAGCTTTAAAGCATCCAAATGAACAAGAGTCTAGACTGAGTACACAAACACTAACAACACATTCAAAAACAAAAAGGGGCAACCATTTCATAGTTAATATCATGAAACTCCAAACACTTAAGTTTCCAACTCCATGCAATATTCATTTGCCAGCCTTCAATTGTTATAACCAGTTTTTGCTGTAGTTATAACTAGCCCGTTGCTGTGGATTTTTCAGTTCAATACTATAGCAGTCTATTATTGTAGCAGCACGAAAATCCTTCATTAAATCCTTCTCTCTTTCTTCTTCTTCTTCTTCTTCTTCTTCTTCTTCTTCTTCTTCTTCTTCACTTGTTCCTTCCATTCGGCCAACCACCCAATCTTAGGAATTAATTTTTCGATGACATTTTCTGCCAAACCAAGCATCCAATCTCTTCCTCTTTCACTTGTGAATATGGTAAGGCTTCGATCCAAGGTTTTTATTCGGTATATTCTTCGTATTTCCTTGTTTTTAGAAATATTTTGAAAACCTAGAATTACACCTTGGATTGAGTTATTTCTAGGCTCAAATCGAAGCTAATGTCTTTCTTTGTTTTTCATTTGCGTGAATGTTTGTAAAGAAATTTCTTGGTTTGGTGTTGTAAATTGGGAGAAAATCTTTGTATAAAGGCCGGTTTTATTGTAGCAATTCCGAGTTTACTGTAGCACCAACAAACTTTAGTTGTTTCTTTGATTTCTTTGGACTAGAATGAAGCTCAAACCCTCAGGAAATTCATTGGTAACCTTTAGACCTAGCTTTGAGCCAAACCTAGGATCAATTTAGGGTTGTTTGTTAGAAAAAATTGGGGTTTCTTTGTTTGGTTTATTTTTGCTAATTATTGTCAGTGTTTTGTTGTGCTTTGTCAAGGAGGTGAAGCGTTGGCTCGAGGCAAAGAGTTAGCCAAGGATTAACTCGCGAGGAAGAGAATCGTCAATTTTTGTGAGTGAGATTATTAAGCATGACCCTATTAGAAGATTACTAATATTTATATGTTTATATATATATACTCTATCCTTTTTAATGAGAGTTTGTTGGATTCATGATCGATTTTGAGATGCTCATTGCTTTGGAATGAGTTTATGGGTTAAGTAAATCTTTATTGGTTTGCACTTGTTTTGCATTTGTTGAATGATAGTTGTTATTGTTAAGATCTTGAATGTTTTACTTGGTGTTTGAATGTTCGTGTTTGACTTATTATTGAAATTCTTCAAGGAGTGCCATACTGAATTTGTGGTGAGGGTGAAGCCCAGTTGTTGCTTTTAGGAGGGCAGTCTCCCGTAGATTCAATCCGATACGAGTATTGTGTTTATTCACTTTGAAACTCATGTTATTTACTTTGTTATACTTATAAATGGAACTATTTTGATTTATATGTTTATTTGTTGAAGCTTTGCTTCATGTTTAGTTTGGTTTTATAATTTTGGGACTCTATATTCAATGTTCTTTTACACTTGATATTCTAAAAAATTGAGGTAGAGTGTCTTCTTATTCTATCTTTCTTGTTATTTTGTGTTAAAGTTGCTATTATATGCATTCATGCTCTAAACTAGCTACTTTAATAGTATAGTATCATTATGGAGTTTTGTGTTATTGTTGTGGTATATTTCTATTAGAGTTGTGTTAACCTCCCCTCACTAAGTAACTTTAGTTGCTCACCCCCCCCTTTCCTTTTCTCAGTCTTTTGCAGGTAGTAGGTGCGGCTGTGTGCATGTTTATTGGCAGTGGGCTAAGCATTTACTGCCTTGGATCTACTACCAACATGCTGTCTTTTCCATCTATTGTATTTCCTTCAGTTCATGCATGTTATTTTTGTCATAAACATGTTGTTGAGTCTTGGATCTACTGGCTTGTAGAGAACCCTGTTGCATGGTTTTGTATCTAAGAAACTCTTAAACTCTTGTGTATCAACATTTCCTACTGTTGTTAGTGTTGCTTCCTGTGCACTTGTGAACCTCTATATTTTCTGTATTTTGCTGTCATTGCTACTGTTGTTACTTCCACTGTGTATCATTGTACTTCTCCACTCTATATCTGTGATAGATATTGTTGATTTCCAAGTGTGTTGGTCAGCCTTACGGCGTCCTGAGGGTTGAGTAGCGGAGTATTACTCCTCAGGATTGTCGCATCCTTAGGCCCACGGATCGGGGCGTGACATCAATACTCAGAAAACCTGCATATATGAAAAAAATTTAATTGTTATTAACATGAGCTAATTAACAATAATAGCATACAAAAGATAAATAATTAAGGATGTAGTAAATTCAGCCAGCATTATTTCTAAACATGTATAAAAGATAACATTACAAAGGACTTCAAACCTATATATAATAAGATAGAAAAAAAATAAAAAAAAAACATGGAAGATTTGCAATAAACACAAAAGACAGTTATAAATTTATAGCACTAGATTTCTAGAACTTGTCAACTTACTTGACCACTGAATAACTGGTCAATCATAGCCCCAAATATTAAATATACACTTGGATCAACAAGGTCTGTGGGCCCCAACCCATTCTTAACTATTTGGGATTAACTGTTAAGCTAACAGTAACACCCAATGCTTCTGCTTGTCTTCTCTCTTTGGCTGTAAACTTTTTGAAGGATTCTCGGAGGATTTTCGGGTTCCCTCCATCCTTGTCCCTTTGCCCTCACATTTATCTCCCTCCCATGTCCAGCATCTCCCTTCTTCCTCCCATCCCATCCTTTCTCTCCGTCCTTCCATTCTCCCTATCTTTCTCCTTGGAAGCTTGAAGAAGAAGATGTCCCACCGGAACTTGGATCTTACCGGGGTGCTCGTCGGCCGGAGGCGAGGTGAAGAGGAGCAACGAGCTGCCGACGCTTCTAAGAAGGCTAGGTAGGTTCCCATAGCTTTGGTGTTTACTTTTGTGGGTTTAGATTGTTTTGCATGAAAGCTTCTTCATCCTCATCTCCTTGCTAAACCTTGCTTTCCTAATTGTTTGCTTAGAAGCCCGGTTTGTATGGAATCTCTAGTTTGTGTCTAATGTTTAGATTAAGGTGTTTTTGTAAACCATGTTATATATCTTGCTGTGTGGCTGATTTCTTCATGTCTTGAATTGTATCCTTAGCCATCTAGTGTAGTATAGTAAGGTGTACATATACATATATGAATTCATGCATGTGAGATTATGTATATGCATACATCCTGATTTTTGCCAAACTCTTGAATATATGTATGCCTACATTCTTGATCTGCTTGGCAAGCTTTTGAATACAATATCACACATATATTTTGCATGCATGAATCTTTTTGGGCAAACCTTGGTATTATGGTGATATATATATATATTTCTGTTTTATATACATCTGAATTTTTATAAAACAGAAAAAACTTTTGAAATCCAGATTTCTGTTATCTATATATTTTATATATATACTGATTTAAATATAAATATATATATATGCAGACACATGTATGCATCCTGAACAATTATACACACACACATACACACACACACACACACACACACACACGCACATGCATGCATATTGATGTCTATATACATGCACATCCATGCATTCTAATTTTTACAAACCTTTGAAATATATATATATCCTGATTTTTTTTTTTTCAAACCTTTTTAAAGTATAGTATATATATATATACTTGTATGCATGCATTGACCTACCACCCCATTTGTTGCATGAAACCCAAGTTTTTTTCACATGCTTAATGAGTACTATTAGAGCTATTGATGCTTTGCTTGTGTTGCTTCCTTTGAAGCTATAGATGTGTTTGTGGTTAGAAAGGTCATGTCTTGTGGTAGAATGTTGGTATTAGACTAGTTACCTCTACCCTTGTGCATGAACCCCCCATGTCTAGTATTCTTATTTTTCGTGTTGGTTGTTTTTCTCTTGGGTTATAGGACCATCTTGAGAGAACCTTGGATTTCTTTTGGATTTAGGAGCTCATCAAGTAAGTAATCCTTTGAACTCTTGTATTTAGAATCTAATTATTTTAATTTATTGTTAAGAAATTTCTGAAATTTTATTTGTATCCCTTGGATTATATTTGATTAGTTAATTGGATTTATATTATCATTGTTTTATTATCAATAATATTGTTATTACTATTACCTTAATAAAAGAATCAAGCTGATTGTTTGCCACGTTATATACACAAATTGTTATATTTATTTATTTATTTAATTATTTCCTTCATGTTATTACATAATGTTTCTATGTTAAAATTTTGGTATTATTATTTCTTCTAATGGTAACCAGGCTAAGGTTTGGAAAATTTTGGGTATTTTCCCTTTTTTATTTAGTCAATTATTTAATTAATTGTTATTTATTTATCTTTTATCTTATATTATTACATGTATTTTTGAGAGATACTGGTGAATATTCTGTATTTTGTGGCCTTGAAACTTTGCCTAAATATTTTGGGTCTCCAAATGAGCATTGTGCAACCCTGTCAGTGGGGGGTTAAACCTTGATCTTGTCGACAAGAAATTTTGGAAAACGAGAGTGTAGTTTCGCACCGTGTCCGTTTGGTGAAATAATTAACGACCACCTGATATTCAGTCTCGGGTCACCGAGGGTAAACAAATGACCTCTGTTATTCTGGCTCGGGTCACCGAGGGTAAATAAATGACCTCTGGCAGCTATAGCAAATTTGGAGACACACTCAAGAATCTGTTACATCTTGCTTTGTCTCTTGATTTTGTTTACACTATTTTGTGTTTCTGATTTTGTGCAAGTTTTAGTTTTGAACTTTCGTTTCAGTTTACTGTTTTGGATTACTTACTAGGCTAGTGAGCTCATGGATTTGTTTTAAATCCTTTTCAAATCAGGAGCAGTAGACCCAGGAACCTTAGAAAGCTTCAAGTAGACGCTTTCCTTGGAGTTGGGATTTATGTTTGTCTTTAAGTTGTATGGTTGTTAAGAACCTCTTTATGGGTCTTTATGTACTTTCATTGTTCTGTATTTTGAACCTGGTTGTAACCGTTAAGTTGTATTTGTTTTGTTTTTTCTTTCAGTTTATCTTCCGCTTTCACCCTGTATTAGGTTTTGAGGCCTTGCAAATTCATTGGGCTCCTGTCCTGTGGGTTTGCGGCCGTTTGTCCGCGCACCGGGTTCGGCCAGACCGAGTTCGGGGCGTGACAAGGTCATAGATCATTTCAACAACTGCATTGACCTAGTTATCAAGCAAATCATCAAAAACAACCAATAAAACAAATTCTCGTAATTACCAAATTATAAACAAGAATTATTATTGGATCGTTGAAGTAGTTCTTAAAGTATGCAATTTGGGTTCTTGAAGAAGAAATACTGAACCACACAAACCAAGAAGTTTCTATATATGTTTTCACATTCCATAGCATTAGTGTAAGAAATCAAACCATAATTAAGGTTTCTATATATGTTTCTATATATGAGTAAAGACACCGTGAATGGAACTGAATGTATTGTATATTCCTAAAATATCAGACATCAAACCATATAATTGTCTCCTACCTCATGCAGAGTTAACATGAATATATGCAAAATAAGAAGTAGAATCTTAACTTTTCAACAATTAAATAGGCTAAACAAAGTCAGACAACAACATCTAATTAATCAGAACAGAATTTATAAAGTCTTGTGCATCATCAACCGAATTTGAGAGAGAGAAAGACATTTATTTTTATAAATGTACACATGTTCTACTACATAATGCAGTAAAATTAGAATTGTAAACAACAAATTTTATGTATATTGTATACATTGTAAGCTACATGTGCATGATAACATGGTGTATGTAATGGAAAATAAATGCAAGTGACTTGCAAATCATCTTACCCATGCCATCAAATCTGCAGATGTTAAACTATACTATTTATAAATCACAATCCTTTCAGTTATGCATATATCCATCAATTTAAAGTAATCATACAGAGTTTAAATTTTTCTCTTCTTTGGCACCTATACATTTTCAATGAATCACAGTATGTTATTGTTTTAGAATATGTTATACCTAACATTTTACTCATCGTCTTTATCCATGTTTTTTTTCCTTTCAATCTTTTAGATCTATCAACGTAAATCTTCTCACAAATATGTAAAACATCGGGAATATATTAACAATTTGAAAGATCAACAATTGAAACACAAACAATAGCAAATCCAACCCAAAAAGCCTACCGTAAACCTTTTACAGGAGTGGTGGTGAAGGAATAGATTATCTACAAATCAAAAGCAAGGACAGGGAGAATAAATCTCAGACATTAGCAAGCAACTCGGAATAGATGAGAGTGTAGATCAACAAGCATTGAAGAGTTCGACGATAGTAGCAAGTAAGAGTTTTGATCTTCGACAATCAGCCAATGAAACAGAGGTGAATAAGAAGAGTGATAGGTAAGAAAAGAGGATGATGTTAAAATTACATTATCCTGCAGGGCTTCTAAATCCTTTGTGAGGTTTTTCAAAATCCAAGATTTGGTTTTACGACCAAATTGGCCGTAAAACATTTGGCCGTAAAACCAAATTCTGGATTTTGGGTCAGTCAAAAGGATTTTGTTGGTCAAATGAAAAGCATATCTCTCAAAACAAACAACTCCATTTTGAACAGTGACGAATGTAACTCCAAATGCATCAAAACAAACACCACCCAAGTAAAAAGGCAAAAAAATTGCTTTTTTGGGAAAATGTCTGCGTATATACAGAGAACAAAAGCCCCTTACATAGTCATACACATATACTGATATACATGTGTATATTGCATTCAATCAACCTGTTCTATATTTCTAATCACAGAGCCCAGTTGAAGAAGAAAGAGAGAATATAGCAACATAAACCATATATGACCGCTTTCTCCTCTCTTTCTTTTCAGTTAAATTCAGTGCATTTTCAATGCCTTCCTCTCTTGAAGTTGGAACTCACCTACATAAGATCAGCAGGCTGGAATCCAACAACAAGCAGCAGCAGCAGCCAAGAACATGGAGCTCAGAGCTCTGCATGCTGCCCAGCTTCAAGCCTGCAGCACCAGCAGCCTATCTATCCTTGGCACAGTTAAAGAGAAGCAAACTTGCCAAAATTCAAACCTCGATTTCACCCAAGTCTCAAGAAAAAAACTCTAATTTCTCCGAGCTTTCGCAATCTCTCAAAATCAAGCTACAGCGCGAAAATTCCCGACGAAAATTGAGTAGAAATCCCTTTTCCTCCCTCGGATTTTACCCCAAATCCAACTCATGGAAGCGGCGGCATATCCAACTCATATTCTTCGCAAATCCATCCAAAATCCAGGAATCTACCGTCGGCTCATTCTCTCCTCTACGAGTCGGCTTTTTCCCTCTTCACTTGCAAGAAAAGATCCCACCTTCTTGTCTTATTCACCATGGTTGATTATCCAAAGCTGATGTTTTTAATCGCTTTCGAGCTTTCTTTATCGCCCCCAATTATTTTTTTTTCCTAGGGATATTCTCGCCGAGGATGATATTTGTACCTTTATCTCCTGGATTAGAATATGCTGTATCTGGACATCCCATGTTAGAATTTCACTGTGTATTGCCTCTGCTTTGTCTTGCCCCGTTGGACTCGATGGCGTTGCAGACTCTTAAATTTGGTGTTGAAATCAGCAATGGATGCTGTGGTGGAGTGGTTGGAAGAGAGGAGTTGGTAGTGCGGAGCCATTTGGCATCAAATCCTGTTCATATTATTTGGTACATAGATCTCTATTGACTCATTCTAGTATTTATTTTATTGTGAATGCTCCTTTATCATCTTTTTTGTTATTTTGATTGCTGAATAATTGTTGTTGTTGTTGTTGTTGATGATGATGATGATAATGTTGTGTGTGTATATGGTTTGAGGAGGGGCAATCTGGTTGCTGCTTTTGAATTCTTGTAATGTGGCTTTTGAGGTAAGAATAGATTATAATAGACTTGAAGTCAGTTTGTAAGATTGCATTGTTGTTTCTACTTCCTACCATGCCACTTGGTGTTCAACGTGAACCAGTGGTGATGGTATGCTGATTCTTGATGGAACAAGTTTACTAGATTGCAACTGTGGCCATATTCTTTTGTTTTTTCAACGGATCCGGATGTCTAAGGTAGTACTTTCTAAATGATAGGGCAGTGGTTTGTGAAAATTTCGGAATTTGGAGCGCAAATGGGCCAGTTTTGTGTAGATACAGTGATTTAACTTCTCAGCATTAATTTTTGGTCCACACCTTTTATTTGGTTCGGAAGGTGAGATTTTCACAATGTGTGGTTTTCAATATATACATTTGTTGGTGTCTTTCATGCGTTAGTAATTTAGTATTTATGAGGTCTCGATCTACATACACCTTTTCATTAGTCCTTTAATTATTTGCTTTGCTTTGTTCTTGATATGATTTTGGTATGCTTCTTCCTTGAGGTAATCTTCGTATAAATTTGCAATTCAAAGTATGGTATTGTGAAATTTGTTTATGTGGGTGCTACGAATACTATTTTGATTATCATTCACAAGAATTGATTATTTTGATCATGCCGCAAGCTAGCCTACCTTAGCATGAACAATAAGAATCCTAATTGCATCAACCTCTTGCATGTGGAAGCAAATGAGAGTTCTATTAATGCACATATTCAAGAAGATAAAATGCCCACCCATTTATTCTCTTCTTATATTACCAGGTTCTGTTGCTTGAGGCCTTTACTCGAGGAAGATGAGGACAAACAAACAGATAGAAGATCAATTCTTAAAATTGCATCCTTGCTTGCCTATAGAAACAAGAATTGCAATTATTGGAGCTGGCCCTAGTGGTCTATCTGCTGCTTATGCACTGGCTAAGTTGGGCTACCTCAATGTTACAATATTTGAAAAATATCATGCGGTGGCGGGAATGTGTGAATCTGTTGATATTGAAGGTGATGACTTAATTGAGTCAGACTTCTTTTCAATTTTGCTTCATTTTTCATTCGTGCAATTGGTGACATGGCGATGTACTGATCTACAGGTAGAATCTATGATCTGGGAGGCCAAGTTACTGCTGCCAACAGTGCCCCTACAATATCTTACTTGGCAGAAGAACTAGGAATTGAGTTTGAAGAGATGGGTTCACATAAATTGGCTCTTATTGACAGCCAAACTGGAAATTATCAAAACATGGAAGTGGCAGATGATTATGTATCTATTATGCCTCTGACCTTAAAACTTCAGGTCAGTTTTACTCATTGAAAACCAACAGTTTTTGAATCCTTTTTTTTTTTTGTTTAAATCCATAAATCCATAATAGGACGAGGCAAGTAAGTCTGGTTGTATTGGAGTTCATGCTGTAAGTGAGGCTGCATCTGATCCAACTCTTGACTTCCTTAAGTTACATGGTCTCCCCTTTGTGCCAAAGTCAGTAGCATACGGATATACATCTTCTGGCTATGGGTTTGTCCAAGACATGCCGTACGCTTATGTTCAGGAATTCACTCGAACTTCCATGGCTGGAAAAATTAGGCGCATTAAAGGAGGGTACAAGAGCATGTGGCAAAAGCTTAGTGATTCACTACCATATGAAGTCCTTTGCAACACAGAGGTCTTAAAAATATGCCGTAATGATAATGGTGCCCATGTAACCATACAGAATACTGCTGGTGAACAGAAAGTATTGGAGTTTGATAAAATTATTATTTCAGGAGCCCTTCCTTTCAAGAATGGAAGAATATACAGGGGACCTGAAACTGTAGCCAGTGAGTTTATATATAAAATAATTGTCTGTGCAAGTATATCTTTATTTATCCTCGTCATCCTACTGAATTTGAATCATTTTATTCTTCAGCTTTGGAAAGTGAGGTGCTGGAATTGAATGATCTCGAGAGGGAATTATTTGGTGTGGTGCGAACCATAGATTATTACACTACTGTTCTGAAGATTAAAGGATTGGGACATTTGCCTATTGGTTTTTATTACTTTGCGGAGTTCCTCGAGGATCCTGCTACAATTGGGCATCCAGTGGCAATGCAAAGGTTCTATGAAGATACTGATATTTTCCTTTTTTGGTCTTATGGGAACTCTGGGCACATCAGAGGTACAACGGTGGCAAAGAATGTTGTTGATGTTGTGAAGACTATGGGGGGAGTTGTTGAGAAAGTTGTCTTGCAAAGAAGATTTAAATACTTCCCTCATGTTACTAGTGAAGGTTTGTTCTGTAGCTTATTGGTTGTATTTGTTTGTTTACTTATCTAACCTATATTCTTACTGGTTTTCCATTAAATACTCTTCAGTTGTGAAGAGTGGATTCTATGAAAAGTTGGAGTGTGAACTTCAAGGCTTTCAAAATACCTACTATGTTGGGGGGCTCATGGCTTTTGAGCTAACTGAAAGGAATTCATCTTATGCAATAGCAATGGTCTGCAAACACTTCACAACTGATAATGCTATGCCGATTTTTCCATATGTTAAGGTAATAATCTTTATTTGTTTTATATAATTCCCTTGTTTTTGTGGGAAAGAGTATTAAAAGAGAAATTATAAATAGACTATGCTGTCTCATAGTTAATTACCAAAACTTAAACATATGCTTCTGCAGGGACTGTTTCCGCTTGTATCCAGCCAGAAGGCTCAATTTCACAGAGAACTTGGTGAACTTCCAGGGATAGAGTTCCCAGAACTTCCAACCCTTGACAGTTATTTAAAGTTCTGGGGAACTCATAGCATCACAGAAAACAAAATGTTGTACTCTTGGATTAATGAAGAAGGCCAGGTTGTCAGCCAGAGATCTTATTGTGAACTTCATGCTAATGCATCTGTTATTGCACATAACCTGATAACATGCATGAAACCTGCTTTGAAGCCTGGAGATCGGGTTCTTCTCGTTCATCCCCCAGGTCTGGAGTTTATTGATGCCTTCTTTGGTTGTATAAGAGCCAAACTCATACCTGTTCCAGTTTTGCCTCCTGATCCATTTCAGAGAGGAGGACAAGCGCTACTAAAGATTGAAAATATTTCCAAGGCATGCAATGCTGTGGCAATATTATCCACATCTTCTTACCATGCTGCTGTTCGAGCTGGCTTTGTGAAACAATGGGTGACATTGTCAAAAAGCACTCCAAATTCCTCTGCTCACTGGCCTGACCTTCCATGGATACACACAGATTCATGGGTCAAGAACTGTAATCTTTTGGACTTCTCTGGAAGGGATGTTGTCTACAGTGAACCAAAGCCAGATGATCTATGTTTTCTGCAATTCACATCAGGTTCAACTGGTGACGCAAAGGGGGTGATGATAACTCATGATGGGCTTATTAACAACATCAAAACAATGCGTAAGAGATACAAGAGCACATCAAACACTATATTGGTTAGCTGGCTTCCTCAATATCATGATATGGGACTAATTGGTGGTCTTTTTACGGCTCTGGTCAGTGGTGGAACTGCTATTCTATTCTCCCCAATGACATTCATTAAGAACCCGCTCTTATGGCTTCAAACAATGTCCAAATACAAGGCAACTCATAGTGCAGGACCCAACTTTGCATTTGAGCTTGTAATTAGAAGGCTGGAAGCAAACAAGAATAGTGCTCAAGCTTTCGACCTTTCCTCCATGATCTTTCTTATGGTCGCTGCAGAACCGGTAAGGCAGAAAACAATAAAGAGGTTTATTGAGTTGTGCCATCCTTTTGGTCTTTCACAAGAGGTAATGGCTCCTGGTTATGGTCTAGCTGAGAATTGTGTTTTTGTTAGTTGTGCATTTGGAGAAGGCAAGCCAGTGTTTGTAGACTGGCAAGGCCGCATTTGTTGCGGCTATGTGGATTCTAATGATGCAGATGTCAAGATTCATATAGTAGATCCTGAAACTGGCAGAGAACACACAGAGGAAGGGAAGGAGGGTGAGATATGGATCAGCAGTTCCAGTGCTGGGATTGGATACTGGGGCAAGCAAGAACTGACCCAGAAAACGTTCTACAATAAGCTTGAAGGCCACCCAGGGAAGAGATTCACAAGAACCGGAGATCTTGGAAGAGTCATTGATCGTAAGTTGTTTATTACAGGAAGAATAAAAGATCTAATAATTGTTGCTGGTAGAAATATATACCCTGCAGATTTAGAGAAGACTGTTGAGAATGCTTCAGAATTATTGCGACCTGGTTGCTGTGCTGTCATCGGTGTTCCAGAGGAAGTTTTATCTGCCAAGGGGATTTCAGTGCCAGAAGCGTCAGACCAGGTTGGTGTACTTGTTATTGCAGAGCTTAGAGAGGGAAAAACAGTCGATGAAGAGATTGTTGATAACATTAAAACCAGGGTGGCTGAGGAGCATGGCGTCAATGTAGCTTCTGTTAAGCTCATTAAGCCAAAAACCATTTGTAAAACATCATCTGGGAAGATTCAGAGAATTGAGTGCCTAAAGCAATTTGTAGAGGGGTCACTTAGCTTAGCAACAGAAGCTAAGTCTGCTAGAAGAAAACCTCTACTTCGATCACTCACCACAGGCACTGCAGATGGACAAAGACAGAAATCAGTGTCATTACTGGGTAAAAGCACTTCTCTTCTTCAGTCTGGCAAAGGCATCGATGACATCATCATGTTTCTTAAAGGATTAGTATCAGAGCAAACAGGGATACACATTGATAAAATAGATGCAGTTGATAGCCTAGTTTCTTACGGTATTGATTCAATTGGAGTAGTTAGAGCAGCTCAGAAATTGTCTGATTTTCTTGGAGTTCCTGTTGGAGCGGTGGATGTTTTCTCAGCAAGTTGCATATCAGATTTAGCTAAATTCTCAATGGATTTACTATCAAAGTCTCAGCCTCAGTCCACCTCAATATCGACTTGTGTTCTTGAAAATAACAGTGATCTTCTCCATATTGGCATGGAGGGCTCAAGATTCGGACAAATTGGTATTGCCCTTCTCCAACTTCTGGCACTTATTTATGTTTCTTTCTTGTTGATTCTTCCTGCTTATCTCTCAAGCTTAACATCAAATAATTTACTTTCTCTCACCTCATCGGAGAAAGCTGGGCCATTTCAATTTCTTCTTTCTTTGATTTTGGCTCCCCTTACTTGGATATTCTACATCATCTTTACATGTTTTTCCATCTCATTGTTTGGGAATTCTTTCCTTCAACCAAATTATGTTCTTACCCCAGAGGTTTCAATTTGGTCACTTGATTTTGTAAAGTGGTGGGCTCTTAGCAAGGCTCAAGAAATTGCTGGCAAAGTATTAGCTGTCCATCTAAGAGGAACAGTTTTTCTTAGGTATTGGTTTGAAATGTTGGGAGCAAGAATTGGTTCCTCTGTGCTATTAGATACTGTGGATATTACTGATCCTTCTCTGGTGTCGATTGGAGAAGGTGCTGTGATTGCTGAAGGCGTGTTGATTCAAAGCCATGAAGTGAGGAATGAAGTATTGAGTTTCCTTCCAATTCTAATCGGTCGGAATGCCTCAATTAGTCCTTATGCTGTGATTCAGAAAGGTAGCATATTGGGAGAGGATGCAGTTGTTCCACCATTGCAAAAGACAGAGGGTGGTAAACCTGTACTTAAATCAGGGAAATCCCTTGATGCTCCAAAGGTAATTTTTTTTTCATAGTATTAAATTTGCTTTACTTCATTTAAAAATTAGTTTCCCATACAAAACTAACAAGATTCATTACGTTTAGGTAAAAGTTCAAGTGGTATCCAACAAACATCTGTCAAGAGAGTTGTTGCCAATTTTCCACTTCTTGGGTATTTACACTGTTGGTTTTCTAAGCTCTCTAGCTGGTGCTATCCTTTATCTTCTCTACATATCACTTACTAAATCTTCACTGAGACTTGACTATTTTGCCTTTGTGTGCATTGCGGGTGCTTTCCACTGGTTACCAGCTGTTATTACTGCATATGCCACCTTTATTGGCTCAATCAAATGTCATCCAGTGCCCTTTGCATTCTTTGTCACCATTGCTTATCTTGGTCATGGGATTATTCTGAGCATCCTTTCAAGCATTGTGAAAATTTTGCTTGGAAATTCAAAAACTAAGCATACTCATTGGACATTATGGCTTTCAAACCGGATAACTATAGCCTGCCACCATAGATTTGCCAAGCTACTAAGTGGAACAGAAGCATTTTGTATTTACCTGCGTATGATGGGTGCAAAGGTTGGCCGTCACTGTTCCATCAGAGCTATCAATCCAGTGACAAATCCTGAACTGATCTCCATAGGTGATGGTGTTCATCTTGGTGATTTTAGTAGGATTGTCCCTGGCTCATATTCTTCTTGTGGTTTTGATTGCGCTAAAATTGAAGTGCATGAGAACTCAGTAATTGGAAGCCAAAGCCTTCTTCTCTCAGGCTCTATCATTCAAGAAGGTGTTATTCTTGGAGCTCTTTCCATTGCACCAATGGATTCGGTTCTTCAAAAGGGTGGAGTTTATGTTGGTGCTCAAACGCCAACAATGGTCAAGAACCATTTGCATGCATTGGATGAAAGGATAGAAGAGATGGACATGAAATATAAAAGGATCGTTGGCAACCTTGCCGGCAACCTAGCGATCACCACCATGAAGGTTAAATCAAGGTATTTCCATCGCATAGGTGTGAGTGGGAAGGGTGTCCTGAAGATGTATCAAGACTTGCCTAGATTGCCTAAGCACAAGGTGTTTCATGCAGGGAAATCTTTTCCTGTGATAATTCGGCACAGTAATAGCCTGAGTGCTGATGATGATGCTAGGATAGATGCCCGTGGTGCTTCAATTCGTATTCTGTTAGATAAAGGTAATGAGCAGCAGACTCTCCTTGATCTTACACTGAAGTCAGGCAAAGCATTCTATGCACGGACAATTGAAGACTTTGCTAATTGGTTAGTCTGTGGCCTTCCAGCAAGGGAGCAGCAGGTGAAGCGAGCTCCACACATTCGCGAGGCTGTTTGGGGTTCTCTGAGAAACACTAACTCATTCACTGAGCTGCATTACTACTCAAACATCTGCAGATTGCTCAGGTTTGATGATGGCCAGGAAATGTATGTGAAGTTCAAGATAAGGCCATTTGATTATCATATTGGTGAAGATTCTGGTCAAGTGGAACCAAAAGGTATACTCCCTCCTGAAACTGGTGCAATTCCAAGAGAAGAGAATGATAAGCGTCCTCTTCTCTTCCTTGCTGATGATTTCCAAACAAGGGTGAACTCTCCAAACCATGTCCGATATATCTTTCAACTACAACTGAGGCCAGTTCCTTCCAATGAAGCAGAATGTGAAGTGGCTCTAGACTGCACCAAACCATGGGATGAGACCATGTTCCCTTATTTAGACGTTGGGGAGATCACCATTGATCAAAACCTCACTGCTGAAGACTCAGAGAAACTTGAATTCAACCCTTTTTATCGTTGTCATGAAGTGGATGTTATCCGTGCAACATCATCCTCGCAGAGTGCATCCATCGATCATGGCCGCTCACTCATTTACGAGATATGCCAGTACCTAAGGAATGGCCATCCTTTACCAGGATCATGGCGGAGCTTCATCGAGCAATCTGATGCCAAAGTGGACCTCTCTGGTTGCCCAATGGCAGCACCAGTTGCTGCAAATAATGGTGGTGTGACACTAGCTAGACCATGGTACAAAACACTTTGGGCTGCAACTTTGCAACCACTGCTGCAAATCTTCATGCCTTACTTCACCCTAGGGCTGATCATCTATGCGCCTCTCCAATGGATGATGCTCCTCAAGGAAGAGAAGAAACTCATGCTCCATTGGCTTATGCCGTTCTTTTATGTCATTTCAGGGATCATGGCTTCACTATTCTGTGCTTTTGCTAAATGGGTGTTAGTTGGCAGGAAGTTAGAAGGTGATACAGTGATGCTATGGAGCTGGAGAGTGTTCATGGATACAGTGTGGCAAGCTTTGAGGACTGTAACTGGGGACTACTTCATGGAGATGACTTGTGGCTCATTTTTGTTTGGAGTGTGGATGAGGCTCATGGGTTCAAAGGTGGAACAAGGGGTGTATGTTGACTCCATGGCTGCTGTCTTGAACCCTGAGATGCTGGAGATTGAGAAAGGTGGAGCAGTTGGAAGGGATGCAGTGCTCTTTGGGCATATATATGAAGGTGAAGGTGGGAAGGTGAAATATGGCAAAGTTAAGATTTGTGAGGGTGGTTTTGTGGGAAGTAGGGCAGTGGCCATGCCCGGAGTGGTGGTGGACATTGGAGGCACACTTAGTTCTCTCTCTCTTGCAATGAAGGATGAGATTGTGAAGTCTAGCTGAAATGAAGAGAGAGATATAAGCACTGTAAGTGATTATTCTCATGTTGGTATACTTTTTGTATGCCTTTGTGTACCTCTCCACTTTTTTTTTTTAATAAATAAGTTGCGTTCTGCAAGTGTGTATTGAAATTGTTTTCTCAAGCATTGCATGTAGGTGATGAAATTGGTTCTGGTTATATTAAGTTATATTGATTGTTGGCCTTCAAGAACAAAGTGGAACGATATTGAATATTTCCAAAGGATTGCAGGAGGTCAGACACTCCCTATTGAGGTAATTGGCCTTTTCCTTTGTCATTCAAATTCTTCACGCAGGTAATTGAGGAATGATTTTATTTTTTGTGCTCACAAAGTCAGTCATAAAATATTGGTTTTCAAGAATAATAGATGGCAGCTGAGTGGAACTTGTATTTGATTCGTGTTACAATGCCTTGAGAAGCACCTAATTTCTTATGATTTTACTTTATTCTACCAATGGTTATCTGCTATATAATTGGTTTTAAAATTTTGTTTTTACCCTTGAACTGTTTCAAGGGCAGTCTTCCTATTATTCTGTAGTCTAATGTTGTGTTTTTTTTTTTCTCTTTTCGGTTTCACTTTGAAGTGTGTAGTTATGTTCTTTCTTGAATTTGTGTTCTTTTATCGTCTTTGTTTTCAGTGTAGTGTTGCTAGATGCTTTGTTCTTCGAAACTTTTACAATTCAATTTAATGAAATTTGCAGACTTCTCAGGTTAGAAAGAACTATTTTTGTTCTGAGTGGACGCAAGAACTAATTACCTTTGCTTGATTTCTTGAAAGGATTATTTCTACTGATTGCCTTCTCTGAAGTATGGATTGGTCTATAATAATATAAGAAAGGAGTGATGGAATGGTAAAATCACACAGAATTGGAATTTCATTTGCTAAAGAGGAGATCAAGATGGTTTTTCTGCAGTTCTGTTTCCAATTATATACTAGGGAGAAATGAATCTAAGCAATGTAAATGAGGTGCAGAAGAGTTAGCTGCTAATAGTAAAATAGAGCGACGGGATTCTGTAAAAGTTTAGCAAATAGTGTGAAACCATATATAGATAAATTGATAGAGAAAATACAGTGTGCTTTTATTGAAAGATGAACATTTTGGAGTGTGTTGTCAAATTATTCTTACAAAATTCTGTTCACAAATCTGTCATTGTTCTCGCATTTTTCTAATGAAAAGCATTTCTTATTTTCATTTTACTAATATGTACGTATAAAAAAAGAAACATATTGATGTGGAATAAGCTGAGATATTCATATTCTGCTCAAAGTTTTGTCTTGCTCAAATTTATACAATTAATAAACGAGCCAAGTTTGAGCCTCAATATTGACATTATTATATGAGTTTTCAAGTACATTTGTTCGACTTATTATTGTTAAGTTATCATATAATTTCCAACTCTGATTCTAATTGATTTAATAATTATGCATATGAATGAGTTACTAATTCCCCCTCCAACAAGGGGAAAAAGAATTAAGTTTATATGTTGACCTAGAGGAAAATATATTCATCACAATTCCTCACTCGAACTAAGTGGTTCAAATTTATAACCATTACTTTATTTATTTCTTTATTAAAAAAAAACCTTTATTCATGATTTCCATGGATTGTTTTTTTTTTCATTTGTGAATTAATATAAAAAGCTTGCCCTCTAGGCACTTTATCTTAATACCGTACGCCTCAATGGTATTCTCATGATTATTATACAAAACTCTCCAACTCTCCACTGAAGGATAAAAGAAAGTCAGGGTATTATGGTCAAAAGAAAGTCAGGATTTTATGGTCTCTTTTATCACTAAGATGGTAACTTCATTTACACTAAAATGCTACTAACAACAATGACCTCCAAGCTTTTGCGACCCTTAAGCTTCCCCATCTTTCACCCTCTCAAGATTCTTTAACCTTCATTTGCTAAGGTGGGGTGAAGCTTTGCATTTTGTTCTCTTCTAGCTTGCTAAATTTTTCCAAGCCAACCATTAGATTCTGGGCATATGTTGTGCAGAGGGAGGAAGGATCCCCTACAAAGCCCTACCCCATGCTCTAAAAGATCACCATGGAGAAGCTAAAATTTTTTGTGAAAGAGACTATCTACATTAATATGGACTTCCAAGTTAGAACTTAGGAGAGAATATAAATTGTTATATTTGGGAAATTTCTAGGCATAGCTCTACCACCGGACCAAGTCAAAGGAGTACTTACTGATCTTTGCAAGGGGTTTGGCTCATTTCTTGTAGCTGATATGCTGAATGACTTATACTTCATTCCGTGCCAGCTACTAAAAATGGTTGATAAACTTCTATGGGAAAGGCTGTGGATGGTGGGAGCTATGGTGCTCCAATTGACCCCCATAGAAGGAAAACTTCCAGCCAGCCTTGGAAAACCTCTATATGCCGATAGTATAGATTTAGCTCCATCACTTACCAATTGAGCATTACCAATTGAGCATTAAGAAGGGGAGATGCTCAAAACCATTGGGATGCACTTTAGAAGGTTGTTGAAAATCAATGAGCTCACTGGCAACCTATCAAGGGCCAAGTTCACCAGGATTTTATGTGGAGATTAATCTATCAAAGCCACTAAGGTAGGGATTATGGGTTGACTTTAAAGATGAAAAGGAGATGGTAGCGGTCTTATACAAAAACTAATGGTGTTTTACTTCAAGTGCGGACGACTTGGGCAAGGTATGACGAGTTGTATCTCAATTACCAGTAGCCTACCAAGGAGAGAGGCAAGCCGTGATGGACCGGTCTATGGTGATCATGCCCTGGGTGTGTACACCATGAACTGTGCTTCAGCAAAGTCAAACAGTGGGGTTGACGAGGTGGTGCCAATTCTACCAGTGACTTTGGACCTTGAATAATAGTTCATTATCGTTGAGGACATGGGCGGGGGCGGAGTCTAGGAACCAACCCTTGGTGTGGCATTGGTGATGCTGGTGGTGACACATGGGCTACCCAACTCCCTAATTCTTAACATCTGCTTGACATGTGGAGGGAAAGGTGTGTAGCTGAGCAGTGGAGATAGAGTACCTCACAATTGACTTGTGTCTCAGCCTCAACATGTGTTGGGTTTCTGAGTACTCTTGCTCAGGATCCAAGTGGATCAACTTTGCTTCCCAAGAAAATGGCTTCCTTCTCCCGCAAGCCAAATTCAAAGATCATTCCTCTCCATGCCTATCTTGGAACTCCAAATAGCCACCGTCAAGCCTCTTCCATACAACATGTTAGGAGTCATCATGTGGATGGGAACTGCCCAACTACCATTGATTCACTTGATGTGCCTTATCAATTGTCGTTGCCATATGCAGACCTTGTTGCTTTGTCTAATAGGCTGTTAAGAGCAAATCTTAGGTTTGGACTTCACAATATGGTCATCGACGGAGTTGTCAGTGCCCTCAAACCTTCTCTACGATTGCTGATAGAGTTAAGAATTTTTTTTCTAGAATTGAAGACCCACATTAATTCTGTTTGGTAGATGGTTCTAGCCCCAGAAAGGAACCCCAAATTGCTCCCCACTCTTAATCCCTTTGTTCTTCTTCTATTTTAATTTTTATTTAATTTTATGCTCTTAATGGTACCACTTAAGGTTATATGTTGGAATTGCAAGTGGGTGTCAAAATCTAGGATTGCTGATAGAGTTACTAATTTTTTTGTTGATTTGAAGATCCACATTAATTCTTTGTTTGGTAGAAAATCTCACTGATGTTAATTGATGTCTTGATTTTGTAGAAAGTTCTCTAAATTTAGGGAGTAGGCTATAGTGTAGTCAATTGGTTTGTTAGGTAGTATTATTGTCTTCTGGAAACATGAGCCCCGCCCTCAATTTCTTTTTGCAATTACTCTTGCATTTGGTAATCTCATCTTGCAAGTCTAAAGGTTGGATCCGTATTAGGGCGTACAATGCTTAACTTATCCCTCTCCAAAAGGATCTCTGGCATAACCTCTCTGGTATGTCTACGCTGAATTTGCCTTAGCTCATTGTAGGCGATTTCGATGCTATTACATTATTACTGAACATAAGGGTGGCTGCTTTTTAAATTATACTATCAAAGATGTCCACTTTAATAACTTCATTAACTAGCAATAAGCTGCTTGGTCTTGGCTATGTTGAGCGTGTGCATATCTAGTGCAACAAACAAACAGGTTTAGCCTATCACTAGGCCGGGCTGGACAAGTTTCTAGCAAATATTGCTTGGACATCTCATTTATGTCCTACTCTAATCAGCATTTGCTTAGGATCACATTTGATCATTGTCCGATTTGTATGGTTGCTTATTTTTACATGTATAGAAAAATTAAGATTTTTAGGTTTGAAAATTATTGGCTTAAGTATCATGGGTGCCACAACTTTGTCTTCAGAGCTTGGAGCTGCCCAGCTACATCCTCTACTTTACATGCATTCTCTTATTTTGCATCCTACACTAAACACCATTTTAATTAGAAACCTTCTAGCATGTCTTCCCTTGAGGCTGAAATTTATAATACTAAGCTAGATATCATGTCTCTGGAGATGTTAGAGATTCATGTTGACCCTAACTCCTTTATAATATATTTAGATCTATGTACAATAGGTATTTTCTCTCTTCAAGCGAAATTCCATTTTCTGGGCCCAAAGAGCCAAGCTCTTATGGCTCACAAACAATGAATTAAAAACTAGATTTTTTTTTTCACTATGCTTGTATTCATAATCACCATAATAAAATTTCTATGATGGTAAAATGCTTCTAGCAATGTGTACTCCGACTAGCATGACAAAGAGAAATGCTTTACTGACTTTTACACAAACTTTGGAAGTCTTATAGTGCTTATTAAGTCTTTGATATTCTCGTGTCCCTTCCTAATGATCTTAGAGTGCCTTCCCTTACTAACAAAGATCTCTTAACTGGACCAGCGACCATTGAGGAGGTCTTTCACTTTCTTAAGTCCATGCCCAAGGGTAAAAACCCTGGGCCTAATGACTTTAGTGTGGAGTTCTATTTATTTTATTGGGAGATTGTTGGGGAACACCATTTTGAGGCTATGCCCTACTTCTTTTAGTCTGCTATGTTGTATTAATTCCTAAGAATGACTGCCCTAGAATTGTCTCTAACTTTAGGCCAATTTCTTTGTGCAATGTTTGTTATAAAGTTATTACTAAATTACCCTCCAATCATTTCAAATGTGTTATCCATAACCTCATTGGCCCTAGAAAGAATGGGTTGTTTGGCTTAGGAGGTTAACTATGGATAACATCATGGTTATCCAAGAACTATGGCTCATACTGTGGAAATTGATGTCAATAGCCCCTAAACTGATGGTTAAAGTGGATATTGAGAAAGCATATAACACCACAGAATGGAAATTTATTCTTGCTACTCTTAGAAAAATGAAATTCCCAAAAATCTAGGTATCTTGGATTAAGGCCTTTCTTTATACTTCTAGTTTTTCTTTTCTGATCAATGGTCCGCCAAGCAAATGGATTAAAGCTTATAGGAGAACCAGGCAAGGTAACCCTGTTTCTCTATATCTTTTGATGGTTGTCTCCCAAAACGTATATGGTCTTATGAATTATGCCCTTCATAAGAATATACTCCCTGGTTTTAATAATAGAAAGCATATAACACCAAAGAATGGAAAGTTATTCTTGCTACTCTTAGAAAAATGAAATTCTCTAAAATCTAGGTATCTTGGATTAAGGCCTTTCTTTATACTTCTATTTTTTCTTTTCTGATCAATGGTCCGCCAAGCAAATGGATTAAAGCTTATAGGAGAACCAGGCAAGGTAACCCTGTTTCTCTATATCTTTTGATGCTTGTCTCCCAAAACGTTTATGGTCTTATGAATTATGCCCTTCATAAGAATATACTCCCTGCCTTTGATAATCGATTTAACAAAAATTTCAATCACCTACTATTTTTCTGATGATCTAATTATTATCACAAAGGCTTCCAGGGCTACTGCTAGGTTTCGTGGACTCTACTTAAATATATAAAGACCTTACAAGGCAGGCTTCTAATTTTTTGGAAGTCTATTGTTCATGCCAACTTGGTGCAACAAGAGCGTTTCTGATACCATTAGTAAAATTTTAAATATGAAGATTGCCAATTTTCCCTTTAAATATTTTGGATCTATTTTTCTCTTAATTGATTATCTCTTAGGCAATGTCAATACTTGGTGACAGAGTCAATAGAGCAGCCAATGCTTGGAACCGCTAGGCCATTTCCACTGCTAAGAAGACTATTCTCGTCAATAGTTCACTGCTATCTATCTCTAACTATGGGGAGTTTAGAATTTGGGACTGACTTAAGATGCCTAAATCTCATGGCTTGCAAGTTCCTTTGCAAAACTGCTGTCTAACAATCTCAGTTGGGTACAATATTATGCCCAAATTTCAATTTGAGCATCAAACTTCAATTTGTATCTTTTTGGGTACTCAAAATCAATTTGTTATCACCAGGATCGAACCCAGCACGTCTTTGCTGACTTGGCACAAGTGTCACTTACTTGGACAAAACACATCAAATAAATAATTAACAAATAAATCGAAAAAGATATGAACTAATATGGGTATACACAAAGCAGACTTCAACTTTTATAGGGAGATATAAGCTAATGTTCTTTTTTAAAAAGAGATAATTATAACAACATAAAATTTGTTATGAAGTCGATAGATTCAATTCAATTTGACTGAAGTCGCTTGGCCAGAGGATGTCAGTCTCATTCTTGGCTTGCTGTGTAGAAGTCTTGCTGTGGAACTAAGCTTGTCAAGAAAAAGGAACTAGTGAATATCTGTCTGATGTCTCCTCTCCTTGAGCAGCATTTCTTATTAAGGAATGTGACAGGAGCAAAGAAGCCATCATCTTATACCTTTGTATTCTAGGGACCAAAAAAAGCTAGGAGCTGTTATTTATGAAGCTACTAGTTGCATACCTCCTGAATATGTTCTACTTTTGTAACACCCAAGGATCCATCCCTACCTGGGCATTGAGGTATGTGGAAGACTTCCTAACACTAGAGGGTAAGCATGGGCTTAGGCAGTACACATGTAGATGATGAGCAACATCCCTACCTTGGCAAGCAAGGTGAAATGACTGGAAGAAAGGGTGTCCATGTGCCAAAGGTACAGCAAAGGATATGTCATCACACTCACCATCTGGTCCTACAAGATCACTAACTTGCCAAAAAGGAAAAGGCATATTTGTTTCCCTAAGATCCTGAACTATGGCAATCACGCCTTCAGCAAGTCCTACTCAATAACCGCATTGATGAAGTCGTTTGAAAGGCAAAGGGTAATGCCCACTGCTTTAATCCTTTTAGAATACAAGCCTACCTGTTTAGAGTTTACATTTTGCTCAGCAATACACTGTAATTTATACAATGACCTCACATTTTACAGAAGCTGGTAAAATTATATGAAGTTGTCATTCAGTCCATAGTTTGTTTAGAAAATCATAAGTTTGCCTATCACGATATTTAATGAAAGAAAACATACTTTTTTCTCTGATGGCTTCAATGTTATCCTTTAAGTGGAATGAGTTAAACAATTTGAAGTAGTGCAACATTGATCTTTCTTTTGCGTGTTTGTGTGTGGTGAATATTTTGATTATATGTTTGATAAGTTTAACGCTCATTTGGTTAAAATGGAGCATTGATGTAAAAGGGGATGCTATTGCTGTCGAGCTGTATATCTGAGAGTCTATATTTTCTAAACATGTAATATTCTTTAAACTTTAATGGCTTTTAGTATGATGAGGTTGAATTTGAAATGCTTTGTGTTGCTAGTGTATTAGTGCAAAGACCAGACTAAATTCTTCAATGATTGTCTATTTCCTTTGTCATTGAATTTCTTCACATTTGATTATTGAGAAATCATTTCAACTTTGTGCAACAATTCATTGCAAACTGCAAAGTACTAATGGTTTATGAAATATTTGTTTTTAAGTAACAGAAACAGATGAATGAAAATTGTATTGTGTTTTTGTTTATGCTTTCATTATGTTAGAATTGTCCAGGTTAGGGGCACAAACAAGATGAGCAATACATGCCCTGTGTTACAATTATTTGAGAAGCACCTATCTTCTTATGATTTACTTTATCAATGTTGTTCTGCTATTTATTTGGTGTTAAAATTCCGTTTTCTCTTGAACTTTAAAGGCCATCGTTCTCATTATTGTCTAGTCTCTTGTTTTTCTTAGTTCAACAATAGAAAATGTGACACAATGGAAACTGGCATTTTATTTGTGTTCTTTCTTGAAATTGTGTTCTCATGTTATCTTATTGTTGCATTGTTGAAAGAATGTTCGTTTCTTTAAAGTAATTGTAAGAGAAATTTAATATAAGTTCGCTTACTTTTTCCAGTTGGAAAGAACTTCCATCTTTGTTCTAAGTGGAAACTAGAACTAATTTCCTTCTCTCAACTTCTTGAAAGGAGTGTTTTCTGCTGATTGCCCTACTAAACTGACTTATCTTGAGCAACATCCATTGTTGATCAGGTATTTCAATTTGTTTCTTCAAAGCCTTCACATAATCCTCTTATTTATTTAAGAACATTATCATTCATTTACAGATACATGTTGCTGGTATTAATTTGGACACCAAAATCAAGAGTTACGAAATGACGTATGATTCCTGCTTATTGCTTTGCTGGTGGTGGTGAACTGCAATCTCTTAATGCTTGGTTTAGTCCAACCAAACTGTGACACCCCTGTATCATGATCTGCACCATAATCTTTTTGCTCATGTATGCAGGAAGACTTGAGGAACCATATTTTTCCAACATTTTGTGAACCCATGTAATTCTTGCTTGGCCATCTGCCCATTATTTATCTTTGGAAGTTTGAAAAATAATTTCTCGTAGAAGTTTCTGATAATTAGTATAAAGATACCAAACTTAGATGTCGTTCAAAATCATTATTGAAGATAACATTTTATTGGTGATTATGCTTCTGTGATCATGTCAGTACGTATACCTGATAATTAGCGTGGAAGCCATGACTATGATTTATTTGTCTGGTTTTCAGAAGGGGGATGATATACCTTTGTTGCCTTTCTGGTACTCTCCATGACAATCTTGGTTTTGACTGCTGACCATTTGAAGCCTATTTGTTAGTTTGTTTTTAATTTTTTTTTCAAGACTCTTAACTTTATGATTCTATCTCTGCAATTTTTTATGAGCAAGATAATTGTCTGCTTTGTCTTCACATTTAATTCTCATTTCTCATCAGCTACCATAATGTCTGTAAATGTTTAGTCCTATTTTGCAAGTGACCATAATGCCTAATCAGGGCCTTAAATTAGCTGTTAAGTCATATAATTCACATTTGTAGATTTTATTATTTATTGTGAGTATTCTATCACTAATGCCCTTAGCTAACCATCCATTTCTCCATGACATTGGTCTTTTTGTTTGAAAATTAGGTTGGTACAAGTTTCAAAATGTTTTGGTCTTTCATGCTTTAAGTTATATGTTTCTCTTGAGAGATGATTGTCATAAAGTCCAAGACTTGGTTCTTTCAGTCCATGATATTATTCTCTTGGAACCTGTTAAGCTATGTATGGCTCTCTCATGCATACTGATATTTTTCACTCAATTTTCAGGTAGTTGGTCAGTCTTCCACTTTTATTGATAACGAAATCTTCTCAAAATAAATGCTGCCTAATCATAAAGTAGGTGAAAGCAGAGTTTAATTAACCTTTTTGGCTTTTCATACTCATGTTCTACACCATTATTCACAAGAAAAGTTTCTGTTGCATGTGATCTTCAGTTGTTGTGCATGCTCTATCTTTGATTAATGTCTGCAGGTGGACCTGGACAACATCAATATGAAACAGTCTCCAAAAGTTGAGGATATGGACTTCATTGAAATCGCGGCGCTGTGTTAGGCCTCTGTCCTTCCTCTCTGTGTCTCTTGACACAAGTCTTACCAATGCAACTCCACACAATTTCTCTGCAGATGTATGAACAACAGAAAAATTGATTAACAAACTCTAATTGTTTCTCATTTATATACTGAGCATAACCATAATTTGGGATCAGACAACAATGATATATGATGCTGGGGTGTATATTATCACTTACTCATTGGATATATGGATTGCTCTATGTTTTCATGATCTCAATGAAGTTTAAAGAGCTAAATTGATGTTTTTTTTTCTGCAGAAATCTATGTGCAATGGTGTTGTCATTGAATTATCTCAGGTTATGGTTTTGTAGAAGCAATGTTTATAAAAGCACTCTCTAAATGAATTAATGGTGGTAAAAGTGTTGATTATATATATATATAGGTTTGAGCTTCAAAGGATTCATATCTATTGAACCAGTGTTAAAGTGAACACCATTGTTTTGTTTTCTTCTTTGGCTTTAATTTTTGTGGTTAGTGTGATCTTTGTGCTGCCTTGGTGGATTGTATCCTCACAAAATGGTTGGCATATGGAGCTTGGATTTTTTTTTTTTATATATTTTAAAGTAATAAATATAAAATAAAATTTACTTTAAAAATTTTAAAAAATAAAGGAAAATCAGAAGAGAATATAACCATATTATTACTGAAAAATATAGAACTTGCACAAGGTAAATACTCTCATGTAAAAAGTTACAAAAATAAAATAAAATAAAATAAATCAGATGATCACAATATAGCAGTCTCTATCTGCACTTGTTCCTTTCTATCACTAATAAACAAATTTGTGAATAGTTTAAAAGGCAAAGAAAACATGAAAGAAACATTGAAATTAAAAAAATAATTAAATAAAGAGAAAAAAAAGTAAAACTGAAAAGGACCTGAATGGAAGAGGAGCCTACTTGACCTAGAAAAATACAGAGCTTGGTTGGCTAGCACTTGGCATGAAATGAGAAACAACCATTCCATTCTTTAAATAATTTTTTGTTTTCTCTTTCCATGCAGCCAAAGATAGTGGACAAAAAATACTTACAAGGACCCAAACAATGGTGGTTGTGCAACAAGCCACCTTCTCTGTGGACCTCAAATCTCAAATAAATATATACAACAACAGAATTAGAGCTGCCAATGGCCATATCTGGTGCAGAGTTTCTATCTAAGAGCTGTCTCTCTTTGTCATTTCTTCCCTCAGTGTAATACTTCTAACACTATAAACAATAGTTTTAAATATTACACTAAAAAATGATTTTAAAATATATATATATATATATATATATATATATATATAATTCTCTTATATAAAATATCGGAACACCAATAAAGATTGATTCAATAAAGATTGATTCAAGTGGCATAAGCTTAAGTCACGCCAAAAATGATCTATTTTTTATAAAACTCTCAGCACTTTACTCTAAATTAGT
This sequence comes from Dioscorea alata, assembly GCA_020875875.1. Taxonomy (NCBI): domain Eukaryota; kingdom Viridiplantae; phylum Streptophyta; class Magnoliopsida; order Dioscoreales; family Dioscoreaceae; genus Dioscorea; species Dioscorea alata. The sequence continues at coordinate 13,229,712 of CM037018.1, forward strand.
TTAAACCTTATAACTCATAGAAAATTAGTAAATAAAGCCAAAAAAAAGCGGGCACATTTGATGTTATTTATGGAAATAAATATCTAAATTATATTTTTTAGAAATGCTTTTATTAAAGTTTTTAAAATAATTTATGAGAAATACCATGATTATATTGCATGTGAAAATAAAGATCAAAATGATTTATTTTAAAAAACAGATAATTATGAGAGGAAAAAATATATTCAATCACAGGTACTACTGACACTGACTAGGATCTCAATCAAGCAAACAACTTCTGAAAAAAAGAATTAAAAATAACCTTCCCCTCACCAAAAGCATGCTGAACTGAAAATGTAATGTTATTTAGCTTTCAAGGGACCAACGGTATTGGGTCCCTACAAGAGATCAAGGATGAACACCTCTTGTGGTTCTATTTTTTTTTTTAAATAATTTTTATATTTTAATAATATGGACAAACCACCGCACATGCATACCTCGATCATGTAGTCAAAGAGAGTGAAACCCTTAAACTCCCATATGAGAGTCAAATGCCTTAATTACTTGGTTTGACAGTTGCCTATAATTTTAATAGTTTCTACTTGTTCATTATTTTTTTGGATAAACAAAATAATTTTCCGTATGTTTCTATCTCAACTACTTAGTTTTAAAAAGTTACAATTTGACCCCTTATGCTTAGTTTTTGCTACATAAAGTCACTTAGACTTATAATGTTAATGACGATCATAAGCAATTTCCTACATATGAAATAGGGATGGCAATATGGCAATAATCCCCAAACCCGACCCGATCCGAGTTTAATGGGAAAAACCCAGTTTGACCAGGTTTCTGGTCGGGTTCGAGTAAAACCCGACTAATATAAAGCGGATGCGGGTGCGGGTATGAGAATCCTAATACCCGACCCAAAATTCAATTAACAAAATATACCCAATTATATATATTCAATTTTGTGTTGACTTTGAATGTCTATTTTCAATTCCGACTTTGAATGTTTTATGAATTAGGGTGTGACATTGAGACCATAAAGACATGCATGAATTTTATTTTTGTTCTATAGAACAAATTGTTCTTGTTCTTATTCTATTTACTTTGAATGTTTATTTTTAATTTCTACTCTATGGTGTTCATTCAAAAAAAAAAAAATTATGATTTTGGATTGACATTTTTAATTTTTACTTGATATTTTAATTTCATTTTAAATATTTTTAAATAAGGGCATGGAGGGGCAGGTATCTCTTCGGGTATCTGATTTCCCGTCGAGTGCTGGTGTTGGTTGGGGTTTTGAAAACCCGTCGGGTTAAGGTTGGGATTCAGGTATGGGGGCGGTGCAGCAAATGTGGGTATGGCAAAACCTATACCTAACCCGATCCGTTGCAATCTCTAATATGAAATTACTAATTTAGAAAAAATGTGCCATGTAGTAAGCCACGATAATTGCCATTAACACTGTAAACTTGAGTTACCATAATAAAAATGCTGGGATTTTTTAGGTTTTTTTTCCTTTTTTTTTTTTAAACGTCGCTTGTGTTTCTTAGTGGTGATTTATTAATTAATTTATTTTTGTTATTAAATTTAGTCATCTTTTTTATGCAAATATAAAAGTGATTGAATGAATTCAGCTTCAGTAGTAGTTTTTTTTTTTTTTTTAATTTATAATTTTTTTCTCCAAAAGAACGTTAAGGATATTAGCTTAATTTTGTTGATAAAGGCTGGTGGAAAGCAATCACACATATCATTGTTTATGTTGACGCTAGTAATAATAATGTGCTTGGGTGTGGGCGTGGGACTGAATGTAGCGCAGCTTTCACCAACAACAACAACAACAACAAGAACAAGAACAAGAACAAGAACAAGGGAGGAGAGGCTGCAACAAGTCAGAGCCCCATCATCAACAGGAGATGTTTTGAAAGACAGGGAATGGGTCAAATCAATCAAAATATGATATTTATTTTAGTTTTCTTTGATGGAATTTTATACTAAAAGATAATGCCAATATAACAGAAAATTTATATAGTGTTTGGGTAAAAAAAATAAAAGGCAAAATAAAAAAAAAAAAAAAAAAGAAGAGAAGCGGGAAAAAAATAATGGAATGGAAAGAAATGATTGAACCTTTATTTGAATTATCTAATTTTATGAAGAAAAAAAAGAGAGTTATTTGATAAAGGTTGTTTGGTTAACTAGTGAAAATGAAAAGAAAAGAGAGTTATTTGATAAACCTAGTTTGGTTAAGGAGAGAAAATGAAAAAAAATGATATATAATAATATAATTTATCATTTATTCTCTTATTATTAATTAAAAAAATTATTATTTCTATTTAAACACATGCATTATGCAATATCTCAAACAAATTCACACTTTAAGTAATTTTTTTATAAATATTGAAATTATTACTCAAGAATTGTGGGTGTTGTATGATCCTTTTTAATATTAATTGTTATTATTAACAAGCAAAACAAAAATCTTAACATATGAGAACGATGGGGATGTTGACCATAAAAAATTAAAAACACATAATAACAAAATAATATACTAATGAAAGCCTTAAAAAAAAAGAAATCTAATGATATAATATTGTTCAAGGTAATATATATGTGTGATCTACATTGATAACTACAGAGAGATTAAAAATACAATATAAAATTGTTAGTTCCGCCGGTTAGGGTTTGTGAAATAAGAAGAACACTCACTCACTTAAGCACTCAAGAAAAATAAACACAAACCACAAAAAGGAGACACAAGACGTTGGTAACCCAGTTCGGCGACACTCGCCTACGTCTGGGGGGCCATGCCCGGAGATCAACAATCCACTAAAAGAGGTAAAAGATAGAAGAGTACAAAACACACTTGTCACTCTCTCACAATACAATGAATACTACCCTCTCTAGATTGTCCGGTACCTCCCTACTCCCTCTTTCAAGAGTCGTACCCAATCCTAGACCAAGGTGGTATATATAGACGCCTCAACGTCCCAAATATAGCACATACCTCTTTTAGAATCTCCGTGGCTTCTAACTTTAGAACCTTCCAAAATCAGATGTCGCAACTTATGTTGTAACATTTGTTGCGACATTGGCCCTGGCTGCTAGCTTGGCTGAATTCTGGCTCCATTGCTAAGTGACCTCAAGACCACCCGTCCGAGTCGATTGTAGCCCGATCACCTTGACCCGAACTACCAGCAACTAACCTCCCTCTTCAGCTCCTCACCACGCAACCCCCTCGCAAGGGGCGCACGTCCTATGTGCGTCTTCATGAAAACTTGCCAAACTTAGTCTTCACTTCACCCAAGTTTGGTCTTCAAGGATCTTCAATCCATCATTCAAATCTTGCCATCAATAGGCGCATCTTCAAACATACCCTTAATAGACTTCATATCATCTCTATTAAGGTTCTTCAAATCTTCAACAAGGATCTTCAAATCTTTCCTTCAATAAGCTTCACAATCATACCATTGATAGGTTGTATCTTCATTTAGCTCCACCCATATTTAGTCTTCAATCACATCTTCTAAATATGGTCTTGATTTGGATCTTGTCTTCAACTTGATGCTTGCTTGATCATCTTGCCTAAAATAGTTTTCACAAGATCTTCATTCAATTTTCATGAGAGTTGCTCCTTCTTTCCAAAAATAGCTTCTACAAGATCTCTCATGATATTTTCCACCTAGCCAAGTGTATTTGCCATGTCATCCTTCATTCCATGTCATCATGCTTGCCACGTCACCATGCTTGCCATGTCACCTTGACTAGGTGTCAAATTATGCCAACTAAAGTGCATTTCCATATTTGCACTAACAAAAATAATGCAAGATATATGAAATTAACAATAAAGATCGAATCAAGAGTTGAAAATAAAGTGTAAGAATATTCTTTTTTACACTAGATGATTAATGTTGGGTGAAATCTTGATCACAATAAAATTAGATTGAAGCAAGTGAATAAAAACTTTATAAATTGATGTTATGTAATTAATTAAAAAAAAGAGGGTATTAAAGGTCTTTTTAAAAAAATTATAAAATTTTTAAGAGAGTCTCCCTCACCCGACACCCCAAAAACGGGGGCCAGAAAAAAAAAAAGAAGAGGTTTTGGAAAGTTTTGGAGGGTCAAAATTAACCCTTCCATTATTTTTATTAAATAAAAAAAAATCTATCCAAACAAGAAGAGGACTAACATTGACCTTTCATACTCCTCCCTTTCTTTCATTTTCCATCATCCTCGGCCCTTGATCCAAACATAGCATTAGCGTTTGATTCATTCAAAATGTATGGTTGAAATAACAAAAAACATGTGTTTTATGTGACTTGTCCACATTAAAAAAAATAATTCAATTAAACTATGTATTAAACCTGTAATTATTGATTAAGAAAATAATAAAATCATTCTTGTAAGGGGAATAAGGGAGAAAATAATATATATATATATATATATATATATATATATATATATATATATATATATATATATATATATAATGCTTTTTTTTAAATAGATAAAAATAAATAAATAAAAGTACAACACCAAGGAGATAATGCTTTTTTTAAATAGATAAAAATAAATAAATAAAAGTACAACACCAAGGAGATACAAACTAGTTCAGAGAGCTTATAAGGCCAGACCCATAAACAAAAACTAATAAGATAAACAGATCCACTAAATGTGGGAAAATGCCTCTTTTGTAATAAATATTTATTGACAGAGAGAGAGAGAGAGAGGCCAGTTGTCCGAGAGGTCAACACTCTAAATGATAATAGGTCAAAGAGGACAATGAGAATTTTCCAAATCCTACTCCCACATAAACAGAGTAAAAAAAAAAGTCTCTTTTTTACTGAAACAAATTCACTTAAGCAGTATCTACAGAGAGAGAGAGAGAGAGAGACAGAGATTCAGTTATCTCACATTAGAGCTCGCTTAAAGAAAGACTGAAGAAGAAGAAAAGCTCCTTCTTTACATATCTATATATAAGATTCAGTTAACCATGTTCTAGTCACAGAGCTCACTCAGTTGAAGTAGAAACAGATAAATTTAGCAACATAAAAACACTCTGTATTCCCATTCCTCACCTGCCTTTCATTCCACTATATGCACTAGAGGACAACCTCCTCCCACTAGAGAATATATATATAACCACTCTTTTGCTTTTCCACAATCCCACAGACCTCCTTCTCCTCCTCTCTTTCTTTGCAGTTAAATTCAGAGCATTTTCAATGCCTTCCTCTCTTGGAACTCAGCCACAAAAGATCAGCAGGCAGGAGGTCCAAGCAGTAGCAGCCAAGAACATGGAGCTCAGGGCTCTGCATGCTGCTCTGTTTCAATCTGGCAGCACCAGCAGCCCTTCTCTTCAGAGCCATCCAACCACCACCGCCCCTGCTTCCAGGCCTAGCATCCATTTCTCTGCAGAGGATTACCCTGTCTTTACCCCTGTGAGATATTTCCATCTTATTCTTGATGAAAGATGCTGCCTTTTGCTCCTTTCCCTTTCCCTTTCCCTCTTGTTCTGATTCTTCTCATATGCTTGGATTTTGATTTGAAGGAATTGAAATTGAGTTGATGATTTTGTTGTTCTTGTGCTTGAAAATTGTTTCTTTTACTTCTATTTTTGGACTTCATCTCTTTGCTTATTGATACCAAATTTTGCAGAAAGTGTTGTTCATCTTGCAGGGTAGATTATATACTTAATTTTTTTTTTTAGAATTCTCATTAGTTTTTTTATCTTTGAGGTCATTAGATGTGTTTGTCAATGGAGGTGAGTGGTCATAATAGTCCGTTGGTATTAGATAGTGTTACAATAATAATAATAATAATAATAATTGTATTGGTTGTTTGATTATGTGTGATTATATCTAAATTATAGCATCTTTACTTCCTAATTCAGTATGGTGGAGTTGATTGCACGATGTTGGAACCAAGTGTCCTCAATTTGTTTAATGTGTTAGGTATTGGAATGTTGTCTGTTGTTGAGAGATGCTTAGTTATTGGTATCAATTTCATTTTGATTTATGCTTATGAATTATGTCGTTTTGATTTAATAATCTGCATTTCGAGTATGAAGTCCTTATCATGTAAAGAAGCTTGTCTTGTCTGTGATTTGGTTGATAATAATCTTCTCAAACATCAATCCTTCTCAGTAGAATTGAATTCACCTTTTGTTTTCTATAATTGATGTTGCAATAGGCTTCAAATTCGCTAAAAATCCAAGTGGGTCCTGTTTGATATTAACAATCTCTGTTTCTTAAATTTATTTATTTGATGTACATTAAGGGAATGAATTTGGAATGTACAAGAGCTAAAGTTTCTTTTAAAAAAATTACTTCAGTGGCAGTAATTTTCTGTATCATTTATCGCATCGTTTTCTCTTTTGTGCATATGAAATGATTTCCAGTGTTAATAATGTTTATCAGAGTTATGACGAGGAGCCTTTACCTGGGCATTACTATATATCTTGTGAGAATCGGAAGATGTCGGGAAATTGGAGTGGACTTGGGATGGCAGCAGACAGAAAAGATGCGCAAGAAGTATCGTTCTCTGAGCGAACATATAACAGAAGTTCTCTTTTGAGTGGAGAACCACATGCTTGTTCAGAAGAAGACCACACATCCAGCATAAGTTCATGCATTAACCAGATGGCCATCATGCATAATACTCCTGGTGCCGATGTATTTAGAAGCAGACGGCAAAACAGTACTGGGGAATTTGCACTCCTCGCTGCTAGTAACAGGTGTAAGTTAGGTTCAATCAACGGGGAGAATGAATCAGAACAAAAGAGACTGAAAAATGCTAATAATGCAGAACCTCAGGTCAATATGAAAATGTCAATGCCGGCACAAACAAAGTCCCGAGGACCAGTGTTTTCATGGTTGTTTCCAAAGGGGAAAAAGAAGCCTAAATCAAGCATGTCTCCGAACACCTTGGAATCTGAAGACATGTCTCAACTTTTGAAGAATTGGGGTGTGTTTTCACTTGAATCATTGAAGAAACAGTTGCTCAAGGCCAATGAAAGTAAAGAGGCTGCGCTGACCGAAGTTTCAGAAATGAAATCTTCACTGTCTGAGCTAAAACAAAAGCTGGTGAGCTTGGAGATGTATTGCGAAGAGCTGAAGAGGGCTCTGAAACAACAAGTGCAATCAAAGGAAACTCAGATTGTAGATGGTCCAAATTTGTCGAAAAGATCCAAGTCTAACAGCAGTGTAAGAGAAAAGCCAATGCCAGTTAGTCATGAAGTAATGGTAGAAGGTTTCTTGCAGATGGTCTCTGAGGCGAGGTTATCAGTCAAGCAATTCTGCAAAACTCTCATCAAGCAAATTGAAGAAGCCGATCCCAGTTTGATGGACAAATTAAAAGCTCTCCTTCAACCATATCACATAACATCTAACTCCAAATTCACAAAAGGAATGCTGTACCATTTGGAAGCTCTTATCAACCAGAATCTCTACCAAGACTTTGAGAATTGTGTGTTTCAGAAGAATGGCTCGCCGAAAATTCTCGATCCTCATCTAGACCGTCTCGAGAACTTCTCGTCTTTTGTTGCTCTACGAAACTTGAGCTGGCATGAAGTGTTGAGCAAGGGAACTAAGTACTACAGCGAAGATTTTAGTCGGTTTTGTGATCAGAAAATGAGTGCCATTGTTTCGATGCTTGATTGGTCGAGCCCGTGGCCTGAGCAGCTTCTTCAATCATTCTTTGTTTCTGCCAAATGCATTTGGTTGCTCCATTTGCTGTCTTTCTCCTTCAATCCTCCTTTGATGATTTTGAGAGTTGAAGAAAATCGAAATTTCGATCCTCTCTACATGGAAGACCTTCTGCATGACAGACAACGGCAACAAGCTCCGGCTCGTGTTAAAATCATGGTAATGCCAGGATTTTATGTCGAAGATCAAGTTTTGAGATGTAGAGTTCTATGCAGATATCGATCTATCACGTAATATTTCAATTGTTTTCATTCATATGTTGTGTGTGTGTTTTTTTTACGTAAATCTTGTTTCTTGTTAGTTATAATGTGAATAGCTGACATTTTTAGGAGAATATGTAACCATGAATTGTTCTTTGCAATCAAATTGTAGCAATTAAGAAACCTGTTGGGAAAGGGAAACAGAGGAGACCAAATCCTTTCCTGCTTGAATGAATAAGAGGAGCAATAATTGTTTGTCCAAAAAACACAATATAGATCACAAAACATCACACAAACAACACAACAATTTTTAATGTGGAAAACTCCTTCCAAAAAGATAGATAAAAACCACAAGACCTCTCTCCGGTCAAAAAGCAAGGTTCCACTATGAATTAGCAATATCTACAGCAATCAAATATGTTCACTAGCACATCATGCCAAAACATGAACAACCATCATAAAAGAGAAACACAAGACAATGGAGAGATAAATTAGGGCTGAATTTATTGCAATAAAAGACAACCTTTCTAACCTCAAACAAAGATGTCCACAGTTTATAATAAACCTTCAAATGTCCTCTAAAAATGACCAAAAAATCAGTCAAATCAGACCACGGGTGCTATGCTGATCATGAAGTTAGATCAAACTTGTCGGAGCAGAAATACAACCCAAAACACCTTCTATTCAGAGAGTTTTAATCAGAAAACCAGCCGTCAAAATCAGATCTTCATCGTTCGGAATGAAGAACATTGATATGCTAATATATCCACCAAAATTCAGCTCGATCACAATACAAAGGATTGTCTGATTTCTAAGTTGATGAAACTAGCTGTAGAATAGAATATCTCATAAACTCTACCTTTCTTTGTTTTCTTAAAAAGGCTGCAAAAACCGTGACCTGTCCCAAAAAAAAAAAAAAAAAAAAAAAAAAAAAAACTGAAAAAACATTATTAAAACCCTAATGGGTTATCATAACATGGGCCTAACAAAAAGATTTGGGCTTTCTCTACATAGGAAAAGAACCCAAGCCTAACAAAACCATCAGGCATTGTTCGATGCATGAACTTAAATGAGCGTTATATAGGAAGACTTTTTTCCCCAATTTTATATAAAGGAATTACTCAAAAGATCCAAAGAACACCATATGGCCAAAAAACCCCTTGATTTTGCCAAATCCCTTTAAAGTCCCTCCTTTTTCACAGAATTTCTATTAAGCCCAACGACTGGTTAATTTTTTTGGTAAATCACTGACATTTGGTCAAATATCATTTTGATCACTGAATTTTAATTTATTTCAAAATACTCACTAAAGTTACTAATCATTTCATCGGCAGGTCACCCGATGGATTAACACCTTCATTAGCTGACATGGAGGCCTCCACATGTGTGCTGACTGAGCTTTTTTCAGCCTCCACGTCAGCTAATGAAGGTGTTAATCTATTAGGTTATCTACTGATGAAATAATTAGTAACTTTAGTGAGCATTTTGAAACAAATCCAAATTTAATGATCAAAATGATATTTGACCAAAGTTGAGTGATTTACCAAAAAAATTAACCCCCAATGGCTAGATAACCCTGTTATCTTTCGAAGGAAATGACCATGTTGCCCATTTAGTTTTAATTGATTTTAAAGGTTTGAAAATTGAGACAAGTAAAGGCTTTTCATCTTCAATTTGAGCCACAAAGCCATCCTCACTGGAGCTGCAACCATTGCCATTGGAGACCGAAGAAGAGAAGAAGGGCACTTGACTGGACCATCTCGCTGCTCTTGTGCCTAATTACAAGTAGGTATGAAAGCCTTACGATTTCTATGGCCAAAAACTTTTGTGTTCTTGGGTCCTGTTAGGTTAGTTATTTTTATTGTGCATTCTATGATGGAGCATGGAATTATTTAGTCAATGAATGATATTTCTTCTAAAACATGTGATCATGTAATTTCTATGTAATGGTTGGTTAGTGTGATTACTTTGTGCCCTAATTTGTCATGAAACGAAAAAAATTGTATACATTTGTGTAAGAGAGTAGATTCCTGTCCAGAATCTTTGCAGGTTGTTTGTTATAAATCATTAAATTCAAATCTTATTATGCTGTGTTTGCAAAATTTTCTCAATATAATATGTTGGTAGAATTTTCTTAGTATATTGTGTTTACAAATTGTTAGTTATAAATCACTGATATGAAAACTGTATACATTTGTGGTATGTATCTTATTAATTTGGTTATCAGAATTGTTTTATGTATGACAGTATTTTTAACATTTAATGTTTAATTTTGTTCTTTGTTGCTCTTTCAAATGAAAACACTTAATATGTTGAATGGATATGGTTGGTGTTGCTATGCAGTTTTTTACAAACATGTTTAGTGTCATCGGCAATAATCACCCGAATGTGTATGTATTGTTTGTGCAATCAAGAGAGTTATGGCTAGCCAGTCGGAAAATCTAGTGAATGGACATTGCTACTTAGCACCACTCATGGACATTGTACGACAGTTGAAAGATAAGATGACACGAAGACATTGGGAGTTACTCTGACGAACTCCATTTAGTCATTTGATGGATGTTGAGTCAATAGCACAAGAGCATAGTGTATTGGATGTGTTGATACAAGTTTTTGATGCACGAACCAAAACCTTCAATTTGGGAGACAATCATTTACAATTAAGGCCTGAAGATGTTTTAATGACACTTGGACTAAAATGTGATAGTGTCGCAATAGATTTCAGAAGGAAGAAGGAACATTGCACACTCGAGGAGGAGCTCTTAACCAAAGGAGTAGAACAAACAAGGGAGTGCTTGGTGAGGACTTTAATGAGTCTAGTTGGCAAGAATGAAGGCAAGAAAAAAGAAAGTTTTATAAAGCTTTTGCTGGTATACATCATGGGATCCTTACTTTTCCCCACCACTTCATATACATCTCCAGCATAGTTAGCTTACTATTTGGAAACCTTGTCAATGCTAGACGAATATGCATGGGCCCAAGCTACCTACAGGTGCATTATGGATGATTTACCCACTGCAGCCACCCGTGTAAATGAGAGTTGTTCTAGGAAGCAACCATGCATAGGATATTTGCGAGGATGTACAGTTGCATTGACAATTTGGTTCTATGAAGTAATCGAGACTGGGAAGAGGACCCACTTTGGAAGAACACCACACATTCTTTGTTACGGTGAAGCTAGTATTAAGAAACAAGCAGGTGTCAGTGCCTTGCTAGAGTCATTAGTGGGAAAAGAGGTATGCAAATTAGAATCTATTGAGTATTTTCTTTTACTATTCTACTTTTATGTCATTACTCATAGGTCGTTAGTATCCATATTTTCTACTCCATATCACATTTAACCTTTTAATATTCATAATTCTTCTTTTTTATATCGATTATAGTTTAGTATCTTGTACATGAATTTAGTTTTTTTGATTGGATGTTCAATTTTGAGAATAATGTGTATATGTCCATATTAATGTTTACTGTTGTATCTGCTAGTTTTCCCCACTTATGCATGAGAGACAATCTAAAGTTGATCGCATTGGTTCAGGAAAGATTGAGCTCAGCTTCGCAAGTACAACTTTGGATCCATCTGGTGCAACCAAAGCACCAAAAATGATCAAGGCATTGAAAATAGAAGGTAAGAGGAAACAAGGGGGAGAGGACTCCCGTACAACAGATCAACAAAGTGAGAAGTCAGAGAGCCCATCAAGGGAGCCTAGAAAATCACCATATTCGAGTCTAGAGAGGAAACAGATGGAAGATAACAAATACAAAACATTGATGGCTGAGGTGATAGCACTTCTCGTGAAGCTTGCTATACTTGAAGAAAGTAAGAACTCAACCAACGAGAAAGAAGATGTTGTACCACCCCAATTAACAGATGACATTGGCCCCGCTCTACCAGCCAAAAGAGCCAAGAGAGTGGCATCCAAGTCATGAGCAACCAAACCAACACTGTAAGAAGTCTTAGAGATGGCTCAACCGGAGAAACGTGTCACTTGTGCCTCGAAGACAACGACAGCCGCACAACCAAAGAAAGTTACTTAAATAAAAGATCCACCAGCACCTAGAGGTAGGAAACGAGATGCACCAACTCCATCCCAATTAAGTCTAGTGGATGAGCAAACAATAGAAAACATCGACAATGTGATAGAATATATGTGTACACAGGGAAGGAGATATAGAAGGCGAAACAAAGAAATTTATAGAACAACCTACCTCGTGAACTGATTTCAATCTAACCAAAAAAGGCATATCAGATTTGGCCTACTACGAAAGATACACCAAATGTCACTAAGTGTTTTCTTCAATCGGAAAATTGACGAGTAAGCACATTGTTCACATTTTCTGTATCAGAATTTTAAGTATGCAATTCAGAGTTGTAATCCATTTTTCTGCTAGAGTAATCAATATTTGAATTTGCTGATCTTTATTAATACAGAATATTTACTTTAAGCATTAAGCGTATAATATTTGGAATTACTATTTTTTATTTGGCATGCCACATTAGTTTCCAATCATATATATGCACTTTCATGAACATGCATCACACTATCGCCTATCGAATTAATTGTTTTTTCTATATTACATCTGAACATTGGTTTGGACCAGCGAGAAGGATCACACATGCCATTCTCTTCTGTATGCATTAATTGATGGCAAACATATGGTGCCGAATGATATGGTCGATGTCTTTGTTCTCACGTTACTTGATACTTTGAAGAAATTGCCTAATGTGTATAAGATGATTGCTACAATCACCCAACCAATGGCGCTTGCTTTATTTAGGCAGGAACATTCGCTCGGTGGAATGGAAAGAATGATGGGCCCTGAGCTGGAAGATTTCCCCGCCACAAAATTTATCCTCATGCCAATCGTATGGAACAAGCATTATCACTTACTTGTTCTTGACAAAGTTAAGGAGTACATGCACTATAACTCCATCAGCGGACATGTCCGTGATCAAGATGCAATAGTCATGGTAATAACAACATTTGATCATTTTGGTTTTCAATTTTGTTTTTAAATGTGTGTGTTATATCTTTCCTTCTTACAGCGTGCACTGTTTGAAGAGCATTTGCATAAAAAGCTTGGTGTTAGTGAAATTGTGGCATACACACTAACTCATGTGCAAGGTTGTCCAAAACAAAGGATGGATAGTTTGGATTGCTCAGTTTAGTTGATGCGGTTTATGGAGCAAGTGTTGAATGATGAAGAGATGTATCTTCCCCAATCAGATGTCCCTGATGTGCAGATAAAGTATGCTGCATGTATGTGGAGGATGGTATTATGCGGAACCCTTAGAGTAAGGAGCCAATAGCCGAAGATGTGCCTGAAATTGACTCAGAAGTTGTGCTTGCAAATGAGCCTGTATCCAAAGATGTATCTACAACTATTTCAGAGATTGTGATTGGAACTGAGCCAACACCCAAAGATGCCAGCAATGACCTAGGAGAACCCCTGCTAGACGTGCAGTCACTGCCCCATATATGTGCATAGATCCACATAGCCAATCGAATGAAGAGGCACCTACACCTATTGATTTGGCCCCAGCTTCAGACTAGTGAAAAAACAACAATGGTTTCATTTATTCATTTAGAACTGACTATGGTGAACATAAGACATTTAAGTTTAGCTTGAATAATGTATGGAACAACTTCGTATCTAACTTTCTTATTTATTGTTTTGTGTATATAGTACTTCAGTTTATTCATTTAAACATTGACGGTGGATATAGTACTTCAGTTTTTAGTGGACTTACTTTCCCTTATAATCAAAATGAATGTCTTTAGTTTTTAGGTGTGATCTCCAGTTTTAGTACTTTAAATTTACTATTCATAGATCACCTTCAATGTTTAGTTTTAATATTTGGTTTTGGCACTTTGAATTTACTATTCTTAGAAAACCTTTAATTTTTAGTTTTCCCCTTTCATTTTTGGTACTTTGAATTTACTATTCTTTGAAAACCTTTAGTTTTTAGTTTTTTTATTTGGTTTTGGTACTTCATAGTTACTATTGTTAGATTACATTCAGTTTTTAATTTTGTTCTTTGGCTTTTCGTGTATCTGCTTATTATTTGACGAACTTGTTCAAATTTTTGTATTGTCAAACAAAATTTGAACTTTATATGCAATATATATAACTATTATTCATTCAACATACAATAGTAGTGTTCTTCATTCAACATACAATAGTAGTGTTCAAAAAACAAAAGAGATGGGTACAACGTACACAGCCAATTTGTGATTACTTCATTACATGTGGCCTTGTTATTCCCAACTTCGTGGCATCGACTACAATGTAAGTTACGAACACCAATGCTTGTAATCCAATCTTTTTTTTCTTTGTCATCCAGATCTCTTCTTCAAGATAGGTGGATAAATACAGAGATGTCGATCCTTATCCATCGGCTTGTCATGATCCGGTACAACGAATATTGGACTCTCATAAGCTTCTTTGTACAATGCGACCGTGTGATAGCCTTCCACGAAACGATGAACGTTTATATCAGTCTGTAAGATTACGCAGTAGGTATGGTTACAAGGAAGACCGTACACCTCCCACTGGTGACAAGAGCATGTTCTATTATGGAAATTGACATAGTTGACCCACTTGTCCACGACTTAAAAAATATCACCATCAGATCGTCCTATGACTAAGCACCTGCTTTCTTCGATTGTCTTTTCAATCTTCTTGTGAATCTCTGGGCAAAGATGGGTTTACCATTTCATGCAATTCTCAGGTCGCTTGTACATTAGATTCATCATCTTGAACCTATATTTGTGGGAAATGCACATGAGGGAATAAACACTATTGCTACGAATATAAGAAAAAAGCATGGCAAAGCCACAATATTAAACACTACGCACAAATAGTGAACACTAAAATAACTACTATCTGCAAAAAATACAAAAAAGGAACAACATTAAAAACTATACACCAAAAGCAAATACATAACAACCAAAGCGCAAAGCACTCATTGCAGTTAAAAACCACTTGGCAAAGCCAAAAAAACATACATTAAATATAGATACTACATGAGAATATTTGCAAGTAAATATGATCATCTGAAATAGAACGACAACTGCACATAGTATTATGATTGAATTGTTTGTAAGCATACCTTATCACGTCGACCATGTTATAGATAGGTAGACACCGTGCCTAGAGGTGGGCATGGGCCGGTTAACCGGGTTCGGTGGGCCCGACTTGCCAGGTCCGGTTCACCAAAAACTGGGCCCGAAACCGGCTTATCACAGAACCCGTTGGGTTCGGGCCAGGCCCGTTTGCAAGTAAATATGATCATCTGAAATAGAACGACAACTGCACATAGTATTATGATTGAATTGTTTGTAAGCATACCTTATCACGTCGACCATGTTATAGATAGGTAGACACCGTGCCTAGAGGTGGGCATGGGCCGGTTAACCGGGTTCGGTGGGCCCGACTTGCCAGGTCCGGTTCACCAAAAACTGGGCCCGAAACCGGCTTATCACAGAACCCGTTGGGTTCGGGCCAGGCCCGTTTGACCCGCGGGTTTTTACAATTTTTTTTTTATTATTATTATGTTAAATAATACTTTATTATTAAATTAAAATATTTTTTTTTATAAAAGTTGGTGTCATGGATGGGATTCAAACCGAGAAACACCCATGGGGGATTATCACATTAACCAATTGGCCTACAAATCTTTCTTGTCTTAGTATAAAACAAAAATGAATATAAAGAAGTTGCAAAAAATATATATTTTTTAAATTTAATCCCAAACAACAAAAAATTTAAAATAATTTATAATAACTTAAAAAAATTTGAGACATATCAAAATAATTTTAAAAAGGAAAAAAAAATTTACATTTAAATTTGTTTATCTATCAAATTAAATTATTAGTAAACCTTTTTAAGTGCAAGAAAAATTAAATATCAAGTAGTATTCTTATTTTAAATTGAAGTTATCATCAACTTATTTATTCATTACAATTAGGGTTGGCTCTCAAATTTCACTTTGGTCTCAAACTATAGGGTTATTATTATTGTGCTCATCAACGTTGTCATTGGAAAAAAAAAGTTACTAATCAAAATAATATGGTGTTAACCATTATTCAAAGATATTCCTTTTTTACTAATATATTTTTTTTTTATAAATTGATATACATAATTTAAAAACAAAATTTTAATTTATTTTTTATTTTATAAATTGAAACAAAATAATCTAATATATATATATATATCTGTGTGTGTGTGTGTGTGTGTGACAAATAAGAGTGCCCTATTTAAGAGAATTTAAGAGTGTTGTGTAGGGACTTTGTGCTTATGAGCCAAAAGACGATTAACAAAATAATTATTTTTTTTAAATATTTATGAAAATTTATTGTTTGGTACTTTGATATTTTACAAATTGATTTATATAGTTTTTTTTAATTTATTATATGGTCTCTTAATTTTTTATAAATTAAATATATATGTATAGTATAAAAAATAATTTTAAAAAAATATTTGTAAAAGTGTAATCCCATAGTTTTAGTTGTCTCCCAATAAAATATTTTGATCCATATCCTACATCTATCTATATATAGTCTTTTCTAATAATATATAAGTAATAAATTGTAGCTCAAGTGGTTAGGTTTTTGCTCTCCAACTTTAAAAAAACCCAACTCGGCGGTTTGATCCGGTTGATAAACTCGGTTGACCAGGTGGGTAAACCTGCCGGGTCACGAGTTCAAAACCCCTGACCCATAATCGAGCCTGCTACATTACGGGCCGGTTGTCGGCTCGGCCTGCCAGGTCAGTTGACCCGTCCGGTTTTCCTTGGGCGGGCCGGGCCAAATCTCGGGCCGTGCCCCTTCTAGCCGCGCCTCCCTAATCCACTCATTGAAAGACTCTATGACATTCGAACACATCTCAGCCCAACATTGTCCTCTAAACTAGCAGTGTAATCAATCGAGTTCGAGACGAGTAATAAGGTGCTCAAGCTCGAGCTCAATTGAAAATTTGGTACTTGAAACTCGACTCGAACTCGATCGAGTTTCTTTTTTAAAACTCGAGCTCGACTCGAAACATAAGTCGAGATACTCGAGCTCACTTGATTGAGCTTGATTACGTCCAATGCACTCGATTTTATTCTTATACTCAAACTAGAGCTCGATTCAAAGTTTTTTTTTTTATTGAATTTCATCAACTAAATACTACCTATTTTTATCCATGAAATATGATATTCCTTCATTTTCATCCACATAACATGATATTGCAATATTACAACATCATACTAATAATCATAATAATAAAAAATTTATAATAACATCACATCAATACACCTAAATTTAAATCCTTATGAATATACAAAGATTATAGCATTCTATTTCCAAAAAGAATATACAATAACCATAAACCCTCATATTCATTCATTTTCATCCTCAAAACATGATATTCATATACCATAAACCCATTACAATAACAAATACACAAATTATAATAATATTACATCAACACACCTAAATTTAATTTTTTGTGAGGGTAACAAAGATAATATCATTCTACTTAAACAAATAGAACACTTAGAACAATAGAACAATAAAATTATATGGTTTTACAATTCATACTTGTCACCACTTGCAAGTGGTACATTGACAATATTGCTAAATTTCAAAAAGTCCATAACTCCATAACAAAAAATAAAACCATAAGTAAACACATTAACATATATGCTCTCACAATTTAATGAACAAATTTTCTTGGAGTGAGAGTTTGCCCCCGTGTCTTTCATCAAACCTATACAAATAAATAATTAGAGAACAAAAAAGTTTGATAATTAATGATAAAAGAAATAATAAGGCATAAATAAATAAACTTAAATGCTATTAACATGAAAAAGTAATGTTTCATACCATTTCAAACTTCAACTTCAAGGAATTTCAAGTGTAATCTCAACTTGTTTCTTCTTTTTCTAATATAGATAAAATAGAAATAGTTTAAAGAATCATACTAAAAAAAGGAAAAAAAAATGAAAAGAATAAAAGAAAAATTAATTATATCAACATTACAAATTAATGAAATGCGAAACATATCACATTAAAGCAAACTAATAATCATAGTCATTCAAAAGCAAAATTAAATTGACACAAAAAAATAGCAATGAACTCATTTTATTTTTCTTCTTTACCCCATGAAGGTTTCAACACCAATATTCTCCACAAAATAATGCTTGCATTGTTTCAAGAGCTAATGAAGCCTGATAAGTATCAATTACTCTACTCCCTACACTAAATGCAGCCTCTGAAGCCACTGTAGTGATAGGAATAGCAAGTATATCACAAGCCATTTGTGATAAAATGCGATACTTTAAAGTACTCTATTTCCACCATTCTAGAGCATCAAACTGATTAGGATCTTCTTCAAAAAAGAAACAACCTTCAGCAAAGTAGGCATCAAGATCAGAATGTTGCGGTGAGGCTTTTTCAACAAATTTCACATAGCTTGAAAATTCAGACCAACCTGAATTTTTCTCTTTACCATTCCTACCAACATCATCATTGTTAAGCATTGAAGTTTCACCACTATGCTCATTGTCAACTTGATACTCACGAACATATTCTTCATAAATATCATATAAAGCTTCTCAAACTTTAACAATATTTTCTCTTGCATCTCTATCTAAATACATCTTAGAAAAAGAAAATTCAGCAGCCCTCATTCTGCCTCTTGGATCTAAGATCGCAACCACCGACATCTACAAATTACATTTACCCTAATATTTATCAAACTTACGCTTTATTCAACCAACCATTGCTTGAACAAAATCATTTCCATCATTTACCCTTTTATCCAACAAAACCTTCACATGATAAACTTCATTTAAGAATAAATTGGAAGTTGGATAATCACTACCGGAGATGATTTTTGTGATTGCAATAAACACTTCAAGAATCTCACAAATTTTCTCCACCTTCTCCCAATCTTCAGGACTTGGACAACAATGATAAAGAGATTCCCGATCTTTGAACATTGGAAAGACTTCTTTGAATTTTATTGCAATTGATAACATCTCAAATGTTGAATTCCACCGTGTTTTACAATCAAGAATGAGTTTTCTTTCAGGCAATTTAAGCTACTACACAATATCGGAAAATGACTTAAGCCTTGCCTCATTTTGATTCACAAATTTTAACCCTTTCATGAATATCTTCAATTATTTCTTCAATTTCAAAATTCCCATCTTGAACCACGAGAGTTAGAATGTGTGCACAACAACGAACATGAAACAGCTTTCCTCCACAAAGCAACCTCTTAGTTCTTGAAAAAGTATCTTTGAGAATTTTAAGTGTCACGTCATTGCATGAAGCATTGTCAACAGATATTGTAAACACCTTGTTTTCAATTCCTCACTCCTTCAAACACCTAAAATGCAATCGCCAATTTCAACACCACGACGAGGAGGTGGAATGTGAACAAAATTAATGACACATTTTTGCAACCTCCAATTACAATCAATAAAATGGTTTGTCAAAACCATATACTCAATCTTTTGATTACTTGACTTTTATAAATCTATAGTCAAATTGATCTTGTTAACATTCTTCAACAATGCCTTCAATTTTTTTTTTTCATTCTCATAAACTTGCATGCAATCTTTTTTTATGGTAACACATGAGGCTTTTTCCCATTCAAGCATCCCACGTTTTTACATCATATTGAAACCTTCTTCTCCCATTCAAGTACTTTTCTTGGATGGAAAACCGGATTGTTATTCAAGACAAGCAAAATTTTTTTGGAAATCTCCTTTCAAGAATGCCTTTTTTTGGATTTGGAAGTCTCCTGTTATTCAAACAAAAAAAAAAAAAAATAGTTAGAGAAATATAATTCTTTAAATCATAATCAATTACTGTAAACATCAAATTTATTTATACATCTATGAAAATTACTATTTATACATCTATGAAATTATTAAATGTTGTTTTATTAGTAATTAAACCGAATCTAAATGGTTTTTTATTCAAATACCAATTGATTTTAAAGAAGCACATGCATGTAAAGAAGAAGAAGAAAGGCCATTAACTTAACCAGATCAAATCAAACTCAACCAAGAGATTTTTTATTCATAACAATGCCTAATTAGAATTTTCTAAAACATAAATACACATTCAATGCATTAAAGTATATGCAAAAACAAAAATAAAGCCAAAAAAAAAGGTATACTTTAATAAAGCACAAAAACTTTAAAATTGAAAGTGGCATTAGCTAGAAATACATGTCTTACCAACAAATTCTCTAGAACACAAAACTTGTAGTGAGTTTTCTCTGCCAATATAGAGTAATGCTTGGATGTAACCTAATAGAATAAAAATTATTTGTCATCCTCCCACACACAAACAGGCTAACAAAATCATATAACATTTGTGAATGAAGCTCTATAAAATTAAGGTCAAAATATCAAAATGGTCCCTCTATTTTGCGTTTTCCGCCCTTTTAGTCCCTCTAATATAAAATCCGCCTTTTTTGTCCTCGTATTTACACATTTCTGTCCTTTTAGTCCCTTCAATTAACGGATCAGCCCTTTTGATCCTTTCAGCTAATAAATTAGAGGGACTAAAAAAGATGAAAATGTGCAAATACAAGGACCAAAAGGGCGGATTTTACAGTTTAAGAACGAAAATGTGCAATTATAAGGACCAAAAGGGCTGATTTTATATTAGAAAGATTAAAAGGGCGGAAATCGCAAAATAGAGGGACCATTTTGATATTTATACCTAAAATTAATAATAGATTAATTTCACTTTCCCTAAGTTAGATGACTTTACAAGATAATGACATGATAAAATAAAGGTCTGAAATAAATGAAATTATCCTGTCATGAAGAATGCAACAAGCCTAAAACATGTTGCTTATATTAATGAGCAGGAATATGAAATGTTTCCCTGAGAATGCAAGTATATATATTGCTGAATAAGACAGATAGAGCATTGTGCAAGCAGGCCATATTAAGAATTATATGAGCCTATGATCATACAACAAAATTAAGATTTTCTGGTTAGGATAATGGTAATTATCGTTTCATATATAGTTTGCCTTCTGTTATGGCATACGTATATATCATAGTTTGTGGGTTTCAAATGATTATTCCATGGGTTCCAGTTTAAGAAGATAGATAAAATAAAAGAATTCAAGTTGACAAAAACAACTCTCCAGATAAATCATGGTTTAAGTAAAAAATAATCATAGAAAATTACTTGATCAAGCTTGTAAAACCCTTGTCCATCAATGATTGCCTTGGGTTGCCCATCTACCATAACTTTTGCACCTTCAACTCCAACATTATTCCTATCAACAACATGGCCACCAACAGAAAACCTTTTACCTATTAAGAGATGCACAAGCTACTCCTATGTCTTACTATATACATAAAGAAATTAAAACAAAATTATGGAAAAGAATGAGATGAGAACTTGGGATTCATGATGGCCTTGGTGGGAACTTGGGCTGGTGGTGATGGATGGTGGTGGCCAAGTGGAGAGAGAGAGAGAGAGAGAGAGTGTGTGTGTGTGTGAAGTTTGCTGGCGACTAATTGACGAACAGCGAACTTGAGCGTTGCGATTCTTGCGAAGGTGGAGGCGGAGCCAGGGAAGACTATGGAGGCGTGGAGGCGCATGAGAAAGAGATATTAGGGTTAGCTTTTCTTTATTTTTATTTTTTTAAAAAGTATAGTTAGAATTTTTTATTTAAAATTTAAATTACAGTTTTTTCATCTTAATGAAAAAAGGTATTTAAAAATTTTAAATATATATATATATATATATATATATATATATATATATATATATATATATATATATATATACTCAATTAGGCTTATGAGCACTTGAGTCAAGTATTAAGATACTCGAACTCAGCTTGCTCAACTACTCGAGCTCGAGCTCGACTTGGCTATGATTGAGTCGAGTTTGAGTATATTCCGAATCAAGCTCAAGTAGCTTGCGAGTAGTGGTGTATCATTTGCACCCCAGCTTTAAACAAGTAATTGCACCAATGCATCATGTCTGATTTTTGAAATACCCAATTATGGGCATGTGTTGATGCCGCTAACAAGGCACCTATAGTTGCATCATATTCTGAGGATATGCATGCATAAGCAATATTGACAATCAAGCTCCAACTCTCATCTTTTAATCGTTTCCATAGGTGGCCATTAGACTTCAAAAAGTTAACTTGGAGATGTTGCAAACAATAACCATGTGGGGCAGAGGGGAAGACTTTGGCAATAACATTAACAAGTCCTTTAAAACGGTTTGAAATGAATGTAATAATTTTGTGGTAGTGATCTTAACCATATATTGCATCATCCAAAGTGGAAATGAACCATGTCCAGTCATCATCATTTTCACTATCAACAATAGAAAAAGCTAGATAAAATAGACCTTCATTACCATCTTTTGCGGTTACACCTAGTAGGATGCCACCATATTTACCAAGCAAATGGGTACCATTGAGGAATAGCATGGGTCTACAACCATGCTTAAAACCTTCAAGAGATGCATGAAAGCAAAAAAAAAAAAAAAAAAAAAAAATGCTTAAAGCGTTCTCCATCCCTCTCAATAACAACGATGCTACCTAGGTTGGTCTCAAAAACCTTACCTGCATACCATATCAACAAATCATAACTTACAACATCGCTTCCATGGATAATTCCCTTCGCCACCTCTTTACCCATCCAGGCTTGTTTGTATGGTAGTCGAATACCATGGTCATGCAATATATCACGCAGTATGTCTATGGGCTGGTATAGAGGACGATTTGATAATTTCCTCATTAGTTATCTACTAACCCATTTTTTAGAAGCCCTTGGATGAGATGTTGTGCCAATACCCAAACCACATGTATGAGTATTTTGGGTTATTTTGATTATAAATGTGGGGAGGTTGCTATCTCCTGAGGCGTGGACACGCCATTGACAAACCTCGACAGCACATGTGACAGTAACTCTATCTCTATCATTTTTATGAACCTGAAGTTGAAATTGCAGTTAATGGCTAAGTCGCACAATGCATCCTTGAATTCTTTTGCATTTTTGTAGCATTGCCCAACCATAAAAATTTTAGCTTCTGTATCTTGTGAAGAATTGGTTATTGTTATGGCTCCTCCATGTGTCATTGGCGGCAACGTCGGTAATGTATTTTGCGATGTTGGTGTCCTTGTTATATGCATCCGGTAAATAGTTAGTAAAATAAATAAACAACAACAATTTAAAATTGAATAGTTATGGCAAATAAGCTTTGGCAATAACAAAAACTAATGACTACAATATAAAACTAATACCAAACAAATGATAGTATACCCAAGCACATATTAATGACCATGTATGCAAAAATGAAACATAATGCAAATCCTTGCCACATTATACAAAAATGAGTGGAAAACCAAAAATAATGTGATATTTACAGTGGCATTGGTGAACTAGAGATTGCCTCCATTGTTTCATTCACAGTCTTATGATCATGTCCACCACGGTCTTTTTGAATATATGGTGAACATTACACATGTTCTGAAAGTCATCCTCTGAGCTAATGGAACACATTGTCTTGTGCTTGTCTAGGATTATATACTTTACTCGCACTGTAGGAGGTTTGAGAGCCCAATATGTGCATATCTCCTCAAATAATGTCTGTCATCCAGTCAAGACAGTGAAATCCAACACATAACCATCCCTTTTATACTTTGAACCCTATAAAACATATCCATGGAGGACCTACATCAAGAAAAACCACTATAGGTGAAAGACCCATGAACGTGATACCAGTGAATGTCATAGTTAGTAAAACATATTAATAAGACCAAGATATGCACCTTAATGGGGATCTAAGAGATACCTTCACACTTTCTTTGGGATAGAGTTTTGTCAAGTTACCTCACCGCCAAAGAACATATATGGGAAATAAAGAAGGGTAATAAAAGAGAAGGATCACTCCAAAGCCAATGCCAAGAAGGAAGAAAAGAAAATGAAATGAAGAAGATGCAAGCTTCTTCAACAAGACAAAAAAGTAAGGAAGAAGACTTTTGTGGCTTGTTAAAGTACAAGCACCATGCTGCTTTGACAAGACATTGTAGCAGAATTCCCTCTCAAAAAGCAAAAAGTAATGTGGGGTTTCTGAAAAATATAAACAGCCAAAGGTGATCGGAGGGATGAAATGGAAATAATTGTAAAAAGGACGTACTGCAGAGTATAATATTTGGTCAGAAGGACTTATTGGAATAAACAAAAAGTTTCAGAGACTAAAAAGTAAATTTCCCTTTTATGTATCTTATCCTGTCTATTTTGAAAATATTTTTAAACTCCTTTTTTATGACATCTATAATTTTTTTGGGCTCTGTGTGTGTGTTTTAAATAATTTTAAAAAATAAATTTTAGAAATAAAAAACAAAAAGGAAATTACAAGCAATTAATCACATATCCATGTTTTTCAAATTTAATGTTTATAAATTCACAATAAAGAGAAACAATAAATTACTTTCTAATGGGGGGGATAAAACTCCTTCAACTTGCCAAGTAAGCGCAAAGTAGCAATAAGAGGAGTAACTTCAATGGGGAGTTTGGTAAACGCTCAACTTTAGACTCTCTAGTCTCCACTGTGAGAGTTTGGTGGCCATTCAGAGTTTAGTGACCACCAAACTCTAAATCAATAGGGCATTTGTTTTCTTATATATATATATATGACACGACCCCTTGCGTGTATCCCGCAAGTGCACGGGTTTGTCGAAGTAATAAAGGGTTTGTCGAAGTAATAAAATTTACCCCGGTGAGTGGGTAGTCGAATCCACAGGGAATAGGGAGTTAAAATACGAGATTTCACTATTTAAGCTATGTGGAGTATGGAAAGATAAGAATAGAATCGATGAGTGAATATGGAAGCAAATATAATAAAAGACAAGAAATTGAATAGAAAGATGGAAGATGAGAAAGTGCAAGTCAAAGAGGATCTAGCAATGGGTGAAGTGGGGTATCCGGACAAGCTACCTCTAGGATCTATGCTTCTAGTGCAACACTATGCTATTATACTTCCCTATTGATGTTAATTGAGTCGAGGAAATCCTTAGACTCACGGTGCCAAACCTAAGAAAACCGTGACTAACCCCATCATTATGCCCCGGTATTAGTATTCACATCGACCTTTCACTCTATCACTTGCATGACTAAGCCCCAGGGGAGTATATCTACCTAAACCTCACACTACGCGGGATTGCATTAAGTTCTAGGGACTCCTAGTGGTAAACCCTGTTCCTATGTGTAGTTCTAACCCTTTGGTCCAGGTGGAAGAACCCTAGTCTCGATTAAGCCCCAGTGCATAGGATTCATTTCGACCCTTCACTCTGTTACTCGCGTAACTAAGCCCCAGGGGAGTTTATCTACCTAGCACTTCACTCTATCTCGACCGCTGAGAAATTAAGGAAACGGAGGTAGGAGAAACCACATCGGAGGGGAAAGGGGACGCTCCGCTACCCCACGACTCACCCTTTCAACCCTCTTCAATCTTAAAGAGTCTAATCCTATAGGAGTTGTCACACCTCCAAAGGACAACCTATATTGTTCTCAACCCTAGTGTCACATCTAAGGGAAAATAATATCAAGATGAAATCAAGATTGAAACTCAATTTTTATTCATCAATAATGGAAAAGCATAATAACAATGTCAAAAGAAGCATAATAACCCTAGAGTTTACAAGTCCGAATACCCACAAGGGGTTTAGCTCCTCATGGAGCTATACATGTTCACCAAAATATGAAAGAAAGCACAAAGTAAAAACATTGATGAAAACCCCCTTGCGTATGGTGTGGCCGTGGTCTTGTGCGGCCACCGGACGTCGGTGACGATGCCGATGACGCCCTCTAAACCTCCACGAAATCCTCTCCAAAACCCTAGCCGCACTCTCCAGAAGTCGGGGAGAAAGATAGGTCAAAATATATTTTAAAAGTCTTCAAAATCGCTCTTTATATTGTTGAGTGCGGCTTTAAAAATCGGACTTATCGGGACTTCACACGGCCGTGTGGAATTTCCACACGGGCGTGTGAAGTTTCTGGCTTGCTGGAAAATTAATTCACACGGCCGTGTGGAATTTCCACACGGGCGTGTGAAATCTTTAACTTGTTGGAAAATTAATTCACACGGTCGTGTGGAATTTCCACACGGGCATGTGAATTCTTTGGCTTACTGGAAAATTAATTCACACGGCCGTGTGGAATTTCCGCACGCCCCTGTGAATTCTCTGGAATTCTGAATTTCGGGCGAAGATGAACTGTAGCTTGTTACAATATTTTGCTACAGTGCTTGCTACAGTAATTGTCCCGAAACGCTACCGAATTCGTCGTTCTTCATTGAGGTCGTTGAATTGGGCACACAATCAACGGTAGATCGTGCCGATTGCTTCAAATCTCCTAATTGGTGAAGTTCTCCTTGTTAGCATGAGTTAGACTTATTGTGAATGTGACTGTCTTTGTGCCCCTCCAAAAGAGGTTGGCACACACTCACAAGTCTCTACTCATGCCATGCTCCTTGCTTAGTCCAAGAATCTTCCCAACAATGGCGAACACGATCTAACTTCGTTCCTTTCCTTCACTTTATCTTCACAACCCTACAATGCACAAAAGTAAACAAACGCACACTTTTTAGTGATAAAATATGATTAAATTAATGCTCATTGCAAGATAATAATGCTTCGCATTACTATAACATGAGCACTTATCAAACCCCCCCACACTTAAGCTTTTGCTTGTCCTCAAGCAAAATAGAATGTGAAAGTACTTGGGAAGAACAATTGAAAGTGCTCGGCCTTAGGTTCACCCAAAGTATGCAAAAGAGGCATTCTATAAGTAATGGGAAATCAAAACATTACATAAGGTTACCAATGCTCTAGCTAAAAACTCGAATAAAAAATGATAAAAACTCGAAAATGTGTTAGTGTTTGCGATTTCAGAGTTAAATGCCCTGGAGGTCACTTACCTTTGCTTTTGTTTCATTTTGGTTATCAACCTTTAATTTGTATCAAAACAGTTATTTATCTTTGATTTTGTATCAACGGAGTCACCCACGGGTAACCAAATTCAAATCACAAGTGGTCTTATCATGTTCATGCACCATCCTTCCATGTTTACATGTTTTTTTTCCATGAAAGGATGGTGCATGGACATGATAAGACCACTTGTGATTTGAATCTGGTTACCCACGGGTGACTCTGTTGATACAAAATCAAAGATAAATAACTGTTTTGATGCAAATTAAAGGTAGGTAACCGAAATGAAACAAAGACAAATGTAAGTGACATCCTAGGCATTTAACCCGCGATTTCACTCAAGAGAACCAACGAGTACTCCTCAAACTTTTGTTAGAAAGGACTTATTTATATACAAAAACAAAACTAAAAAGGAAAGGAAGTAGTAGTTTCACACATCCTTGAAGGTAGCCCTTTCTTAGCCGGCCGCCAAAAGTGGCTTTCACACTTTCGATGAGGTAGCTCTTTCTACCGGGGTAGTAGCTTTCACGCATCCTATGAGATAGCTCTTTCTCTCATTAGGCCATAACTTGTATCCGACTTATAAGAGTAGCTACATACTTCATAGGTGATAGCTCTTTCCACCCCAAATGCATATAACAAACAAATATTCACAACTCATATATATATATATTTTATATGCATTTTCCAAAGTAAAACTAAGAACGATGATAAACTTGTCCTTAAAAACTTCAAGATTGAGTTTCCAAAAGATTCCAAGAGTGAGTTGTGTAATATGAGAATATCGAGCAAAAAATTCCTAAAATTCAAGTAGAAACTAGAGCATGATAGGATACAATGTTAAAAATTCTCCTAAACTCTAAGAATACAACCGTTGCAACTAAGGTGAACCGCTATAGGCTACATGAGCATAAGCAATTGAACGCACAAGTAAAGGTGTGTGCAATGTGAACTCCCCCCCCCCCCCCCCCCCCCCCCCCCCCCCCCCCCCCCCCCCCCCCCCCCCCCCCCCCACACACACACACACACACACTTAAGGTGTACATTGTCCTCAATGTATGCATTCAAGCACAATAAAAGTGTAGAATTGTAAAACAATTAGTGTGGAAGTAGGCAATTGAAACATTACTCCCCTGAACTCCAAGTTTTACGTTTGATGGAGCTAGGTGCATTGAGAGGTGAGTCTCAATGGGTTGTGAAGCACACACGGTCCCAAGACCATGCCTATGACTATTCCTTAGATTCCTTTCATCCAAGACCATTTGCGCGCACACACACATAAGGGTTCAGTATAGCTCAAGAAAAACCAAAATAAAGCTCGAGTATATAAAGATATGAAAAATAAAATACAACTCGAGATGAAATAAACCCAAATAAAGATAAACTCAGAAGGAAGATCCTTTCTGAGTACTACAAGTCCAAAATATAATAAAAAGTACATCGAAATAAAAAGTAAAATAAAACTACGACGCCTCAGCGTCGGTGTCCTGCTGTGGAGCCTCTGGTGCTGCTGGAGGCTCTGAAGTGGATGCCTGTAGATCTGCTGCTGCTGCTGGGGCTGGAGACGGTGGTGGTGGTGTGGAGGCTCGAGGACAGACCACAAATGGCGATGACACGGCCTGCTCAATGAGTCTCTGTATAGTGTTAAGCCGTGCCATGGTCTCCAAGTGCTGCGCAGCCTGTGTAGCCCTAACCTCGGCCACCTCTGTCTGTAGCACACCCACTGCGCTCTCGAGGCGCTCCAGTTGATCCTGGCCTCGAGAGGGTGAAAACATGGGCACCGGAGGTGGCTCCGGTGCTCTGGGTGGTGCCTGTGCCTCTATATCTACTGGGGTGGCTCTAATAGATACAATGTTGGTTGCGATCCCCCTACCTCGCCGTCCTCCATTGACCTTTGTGGGTGCCTATTCAAAACATAGCACTGATAATATTTCCTGGCCATGCCCATCTGTCTCAACATTTCCAAGCTAATTGGGGAAGGTATAATTGTCTTCTCTATTCCTCTGATTGCTTCCCGAAGGCCCATCCCCTTAATGAGTCTTGTGACGTATGGCCCTAAAAAAATAGCTCCAAGCCTCGGGTACTGGCCTTGATGTCGTATGTAATATGCCAGAATATACCCGAGATGGAGCGGTTCGCTCCGAACCATTGAACGGAGGTAAAGGAGCTCCTGCCGACTTAAGACTCCCGTACTATCGCCCCGGCCGTTCACTGATCGACTCAAAATGGTGTGAATGTATCTATAAGCTGGTCGTGACAAACAAGTGGCTTTTGATACCCCTAGCTCATATTGCCCTTGTCCGCATAACACTCTGTAAGCTCATTGAGGAGTCAAACTACCAGAATAATCAGTCGGAAGGTTCTCATACTCCTCTGACTCTGTATAGGCTTGATCATACAAACCCATGCGAATAGAAAACTGCGTCACTGACATGTTGTAATCATGCCCAAAAGCCCTGAATTGTATAGTGTCGGCTCTTGTCAAGTCTTTGTGTGATTTGTCGAACTCAAAGGACGCTAGTACTTCCAAAGAAAGTGAGCGGTTGGCCGGTTCTTTAATAGACAACAAACTCTTCCAACTCCCAACTGCTAAAAGTTCCTCAATTTCATTTGCCATGTCGTCCCCCCACTCAGCTGTTCTTAAACAACTCAAATCTATGTATCGAGATTGTCCAAACTTGAGTTTCTCTAATCTATCATGTCTCACTCGGTGTTCGGGCTTAGAGAAAGTAATCTGCTCGTTAAATGACTCGAAGGGCCTCTTGCTAGCTGCTTGCTTTGTCCTGGGTGCCATTCCTGAAATAAAATCAATTAATCCACCGTTAAATTTCATTCTGCGAGATTTCACACGGCCGTGTGGATTGTTAGGCGGACAAAACCGCACAGTCATGGAATTAGCATTTCATCTTTACAAAAGTAGTTATTCTCCAAAACTCCGTGAATGCATTCGTATACCATTTAATCATTCAAATCAAGCGAAATTACCAACAAAAACGGAGTGAATTAATATTGACGAAGAACAAGGGTTTGCAGTTTGTTTTTAACAGTGATGTTGATGAAGAAAACCTTAAAATCGGCCGGAAAACTCCTCAGAGAAGATCGGGGAAGTGATGGAGAGGGTCGGAGAGTGTTTGAGAGTGGAAAACGAATGAGGCACGAGTGAAACCCACAAAGAAACACATAGCTTTTGAAGTTTTGGGAATCCACACGGCAGTGTGAAAATCCCACATAGCCGTGTACCTCTAAAGTTAAAGTTCACAGAGGCTGACACACGCCCCTATGTACACTCTTTTCGATCTCCAGACTACCCCACACGGCCGTGTGAAACTTCCCACAAGGCCGTGTGCCTTCATAAGGGGTTCCACAGGGGCTGGTACACGGCCTTGTGGATTCACGGGAAAACACAGAAGGTTTCTGAAAAATGTCACACGACCGTGTGCCCAACCTGGCCAAGAACACAAGGCCAACCACAGGGGCACCCACACGCCCCTGTGGTCTCTCTGACTTACCCGAGAAACCCTAAGTATTTCACACGGCCGTGTGAATAATCCACACGGCCGTGTGAATAATCCACACGGCCGTGTGCCTTTCACAAGCTCTCCCACAGGAGCGCACACACCCCCCTGTGTATTCTCGGGAAGAAAGGTTGTCTCAGCAGAGTTTCACACGGCCGTGTGCCTTAGCACAGTGGCACTCACAGGGGCACCCACACGCCCCTGTGGACTCTCTGGAAAAGAGTTTAAGTTCTGCGAGATTTCACACGAGCGTGTGGAAATTCCACACGGCCGTGTGCCCCTTCTGAGGTTGTTCACAGGGGCATGGACATGCCCCTGTGCCCTCTCTGGCTGAGCCCAAGTGGTAACACACGCCCGTGTGTTTTCTCTGGTTTACTTAGAAAAATTTACAGACTCTCACAAAAATTCAGAAACACAAATACGATGTTTGGAGCCTGTGAAAACCATCAAAACACGACCAGATACCATGGAAAATATGCTCAACCAACTCAAACTTCATCAATAATCATCAAGGCACACGAAAACGTCAACAATCCACAATAAAAATCGTAGCACATGCATTAAAACTTCAGGACACCAAAACTAAGACTCTTATTCAACCTAAACTAAGCTAAGTCCTAGAAAAACTGTAAAAGCTTGGGTTGCCTTCCAAGAAGCGCTTATTTAACGTCACTTAGCTTGACGTACCTGATCTTACCTTACGGTGGTTTGAGAAATAATACCTCCTTGTTATCATCACAAACTTCACCACCAAAATACGGCTTCAACCGATGCCCATTCACTGTAAACGTACCCTTCTCCGGATGAGTGATTTCAACTGCCCCATGGGTTAATACATGCGTAACTATATAAGGGCCAAACCATCTTGATTTTAATTTCCCGGGGAAGAGTTGTAATCTCGAATTGAATAATAGTACTTTATCGCCCACTTTAAATTCTTTAGGTGACTTAATGTGTTTGTCGTGCCACCTTCTGATCCTTTCTTTATAGATTCTGGCATTCTCATACGTTTTCAACCTCCACTCATCAAGCTCATTAAGATGAAGAAATCTTTGTTCACCGGTCTTTCTCAAATCAAAGTTCATCGCCTTGATTGCCCAATACGCCTTGTGTTCGAGCTCCACCGGTAAGTGACATGACTTCCCATAAACTAAATTGTACGATGTAGTTCCTATCGGAGTCTTGTATGCTGTTCGATGAGCCCAAAGTGTATCATCTAACCGTTCAGACCAATCTCGCTTTCCTTGCTCTACAGATTTCGTCAAAATCCTCTTGAGCTCTCTATTGGTCACCTCTACTTGTCCACTAGTTGGTGGATGGTACGGGGTCGCAAGGCGATGGTGTACTCCGTATCTTTTCAGCACTTTTTCCAATTGGAAGTTGCAAAAATGTGTTCCTCGATCACTAATAATAACTCGTGGAGTCCCAAACCGAGCAAACAGCCTCTTCAAGAATTTTACCACCGTCCTAGCATCATTAGTCGACAGTGCTTGAGCTTCGACCCATTTGGAGACATAATCGACTGTCACCAATATGTATTGGTTCCCATTGGACTTTAGAAATGGCCCCATGAAATCAATGCCCCAAACATCAAATACCTCACAGAATTGCATAGGGTTCTGAGGCATCTCGTCTCGCCGCGACAAATTCCCTGTCCTCTGGCAATTATCACATCGAAGAACAAATTGGTGCGCATCCTGGAATAGAGTCGGCCAATAAAACCCTGCAGCCAAAACCTTCTCTGTAGTTCTACTTGATGCGTAATGGCCTCCAACCGGTCCGGAATGACAATGAGCAAGGATATCCCATCCTTCCTTCCTGGAGACGCATCTCCGAACCACATGGTCTGCACAAATGCGGAAAAGGAATGGATCATCCCAAAAGTAATGCTTCAGATCACTAAAGAATTTCTTCTTTTGTTGGAATGTAAGCCCTTGTTTAAGCACCTTCCCTGACAAGTAATTGGCAAAATCTGCAAACCATGGAACATCACCTGTTGCTTCTGAATTCTCAATTGAGTATAAGTGTTCTTCCGGGAAAGAATCATTGATTTCCCTACTTGATGGCTCTTGCCCAATACTTCCCTCTAACCTAGATAAGTGGTATGCCACCACATTTTCAGTCCCTTTCTTGTCTTTTATTTCCATATCAAACTCTTGTAGTAACAGTATCCACCTGATCAACCTTGGCTTCGCATCGGCTTTATTCATGAGGTAACGAAGAGCTGAATGGTCCGTAAAAACAATTACCCTCGACAGGATGAGATACGGCCTGAATTTATCGAGGGTGAATACCACTGCTAGTAACTCCTTCTCTGTGGTGGTGTAGTTCTCTTGAGCCCCTGTGAGAGTTTTACTCGCATAATAAATTGGTTGGAACTGTTTACCCCTTCTTTGCCCAAAAACTGCTCCAATAGCATAATCACTTGCATCGCACATGAGCTCGAATGGCTCGTTCCACTCAGGTGTGACTAAAATTGGAGCTTGCACCAGTTTCTTTTTAAGCACATTGAATGCCACTGTACATTCTTCACCAAAATCAAACGGGGCATCTTTTTCGAGGAGTTTGGTCAATGGTTGTGTGATTTTCGAAAAATCCTTGATGCACCGTCTATAGAATCCTGCATGACCTAAGAAACTCCGAATCCCCTTAACATTTGCTGGTGGAGGAAGCTTGTCTATAACTTCGATTTTGGCTTTGTCTACCTCCATACCTTTCCGGGAGATTTTGTGTCCTAAAACAATACCTTCCTAAATCATGAAATGACACTTCTCCCAATTAAGTACAAGGTTTGTTTCTTCACACCTCATTAAAACTCTCTCCAAATTCTTCAAGCATAGATCGAAAGAATCACCGAACACTGAAAAGTCATCCATGAACACCTCCATTATATCTTCCAAAAGATCATCAAAAATAGCAGTCATGCACCGTTGCAATGTTACGGGTGCATTGCACAGTCCGAATGGCATTCGTCTATATGCAAATATTCCGTAGGGACAAGTGAAAGTTGTCTTCTCTTGATCTTCTGGTGCTATAGGGATCTGAAAATACCCTGACATCCCATCTAGGAAGCAATAAAACTGATGTCCGGCCAGCAGTTCTAACATCTGATCAATAAAAGGCAGTGGAAAATGATCCTTTCGGGTTGCGTCATTCAATCTTCTGTAATCAATGCACACCCTCCATCCTATGACTGTTCTCATTGGAATGAGCTCAATCTTTTCATTTTTTATTACTGTCATCCCTCCTTTCTTTGGAACCACTTGCGTTGGGCTTACCCAAGCGCTATCAGAGATAGGATAGATGATCCCTGCATCCAAAAGTTTCACCACTTCTGCCTTGACAACCTCCTTCATGTTTGGATTTAGTCTCTTCTGAGGTTGGATCACCGATTTAAAATTGTCCTCCATTAGGATTTTATGTGTACAAAATAAAGGATTTATTTCCTTCAAATCCAAAATTTTCCAAGCGAGGGCAGATTTGTGCTTCTTCAACATTTTCACCAACTTCTCCTTCTGATCCGGGGAGAGATCGGCTATGATCACGGGGAGTTTCATTTCTTCTGCTAGATATGCATACTCCAAATGTGTTGGCAATGTCTTTAATTCCAAGTCATGTGGTTCTTCAATAGATGGCCGCAAACGACTTTCCTTCAATCGATCAATTTCTTCAAACTGAAATGGTTTTTGTTCCTCAATACTTTCTGCACTGTTCTACAAGCCCTGACCATTAAGATGATCGTGGGGTCTCATTGTAGCTTCCATGTCACATGCTTCCTCGGTTAAGTCTATGATTCCCACTGAAAAGATCTCTTGCCTTTGTTCTAGATAGAATGATTCAAACTGAGCAAGGACCCTTTCTAGATTTTCTTCTGAATTCTCACTTAAAGAAGCCAGGGCTGATCTCTCCAATTCATCTAACACATTGCCCAATTCACAGCCCATGATTTGTCTTGTGCCAGAATGATCAACAACTATCTCTTTTTCTATGGAAGAAATGTTTAATGGTTGCTCATACTCAATGCGATTTACAACCGACTGTATTGTGAACAAATGCATCTTCTGTTCCACATCCTTCACTATTCCTGTAAGTGAATCAAAGATTTCAGTTGTATCAAACATCCCCTCTCTTCTAAAGCTGAAAGCAGAACAAAGAAAACAAATAAGAGTGATACTGGATAACGAAAATGTGAAATAGGAAAATAAGAACAATGATAGATAAAGAAAGTGTGGAATAGAAAGTGAAGTGAATAGCTAGAATAGTGAAAAACAAATATCTAAAATGCCTATTACCCGGCAGCGGTGCCAAAAACTTGACACGACCCCTTGCGTGTATCCCACAAGTGCACGGGTTTGTCGAAGTAATAAAATTTACCCCGGTGAGTGGGTAGTCGAATCCACAGGGAATAGGGAGTTAAAATACGAGATTTCACTATTTAAGCTATGTGGAGTATGGAAAGATAAGAAGAGAATCGATGAGTGAATATAGAAGCTAATATAATAAAAGACAAGAAATTGAATAGAAAGATGGAAGATAAGAAAGTGCAAGTCAAAGAGGATCTAGCAATGGGTGAAGTGGAGTATCCGAACAAGCTACCTCTAGGATCTATGATTCTAGTGCAAGACTATGCTATTATACTTCCCTATTGATGTTAATTGAGTCGAGGAAATCCTTAGACTCACGGTCCCAAACCTAAGGACAACCGTGACTAACCCCATCATTATGCCACGGTATTAGTATTCACATCAACCCTTCACTCTATCACTTGCATGACTAAGCCCCAGGGGAGTATATCTACCTAAACCTCACACTACGCGGGATTGAATTAAGTTCTAGGGACTCCTAGTGGTAAAGCCTGTTCCTATGTGTAGTTCTAACCCTTTGGTCCAGGTGGAAGAACCCTAGTCTCGATTAAGCCCCAGTGCATAGAGTGCATAGGATTCACTTCGACCCTTCACTCTGTTACTCGCGTAACTAAGCCCCAGGGGAGTTTATCTACCTAGCACTTCACTCTATCTCGACCGCTGAGAAATTAAGGAAACGAAGGTAGGGAGAAACCACATCGGAGGGGAAAGGGGATGCTCCGCTACCCCACGACTCACCCTTTCAACCCTCTTCAATCTTAAAGAGTCTAATCCTATAGGAGTTGTCACACCTCCAAAGGACAACCTAGATTGTTTTCAACCCTAGTGTCACATCTAAGGGAAAACAATATCAAGATGAAATCAAGATTGAAACTCAATTTTTATTCATCAATAATGGAAAAGCATAATAACAATGTCAAAGAAACATAATAACCCTAGAGTTTACAAGTCCGAATACCCACAAGGGGTTTAGCTCCTCATGGAGCTATACATGTTCATCAAAATATGAAAGAAAGCACAAAGTAAAGACATCGATGAAAACCCCCTTGCGTATGGTGTGGCCGTGGTCTTGTGCAGCCACCGGACGTCGGTGACGATGCCGATGACGGCCTCTAAACCTCCACGAAATCCTCTCCAAAACCCTAGCCGCACTCTCCAGAAGTCGGGGAGAAAAATAGGTCAAAAGATATTTTAAAAGTCTCCAAAATCGCTCTTTATATTGTTGAGTGCGGCTTTAAAAATCGGACTTATCGGGACTTCACACGGCCGTGTGGAATTTCCACACGGGCGTGTGAAGTTTCTGGCTTGCTGGAAAATTAATTCACACGGTCGTGTGGAATTTCCACACGCCTGTATGAATTCTCTGGAATTCTGAATTTCGGCCGAAGATGAACAATATCTTGCTACAGCATTTTACTGCAGTAATTGTCCCGAAACGCTCCCGAATTCGTCGTTCTTCATTGAGACCGTTGAATTGGGCACACAATCAACGGTAGATCGTGCCGATTGCTTCAAATCTCCTAATTGGTGAAGTTCTCCTTGCTAGCATGAGTTAGACTTATTGTGAATGTGACTGTCTTTTTGCCCCTCCAAAGGAGGTTGGCACACACTCACAAGTCTCTACTCATGCCGTGCTCCTTGCTTAGTCCAAGAATCTTCCCAACAATGGCGAACACGATCTAACTTCGTTCCTTTCCTTCACTTTATCTTCACAACCCTACAATGCACAAAAGTAAACAAACACACACTTTTTAGTGATAAAATCTAATTAAATTAATGCTCATTGCAAGATAATAACGCTTCGCATTACTATAACACGAGTACTTATCAATATATTAACATTCAAAGGATAATGGGCCCAAATGTTTGAAAATTTTAACCCACCCACATGTTTTTTATTTTTAATTTTAAACTTTTTTTTATCTCTATAAATACACCCATATTCTAAAAAAGATATACATTTTTCTTCATTTCATCATATTTTAATTTTCTACTCTATTATAAATAAAAATGTTAAACATATAAAGCAGATTACTATTCATTACTCGAGTGTGTGTGTGTGTGTACACACACACTTGTAAACAATTTGATAGCAATGATATGGATTATCATTCTTTCTTATCTCTCTATTCTAACATGGTATCAAAGAGGGTTGAAAAACTAACTCATCACCATCGCAGATGATCTTCTCCGGCCATCTCTCAATCTCTGGCAAGATCTTCAACCATCTTCATTTGGACAACTTTTCTTCCTCATCATATTCTCCGGCCATCTTGGTCAAATCTCCAATCCGGTCAGATCTACATCTTCTCCATATCATTTTCATATCACAAATATTCTCGAGTCATCTACTCCGATTATCTTCTTCGGCCAGATCTGATATTCTCCTATTAGATCTCCCATCCAGCTCTCTTTTTTTTGTTGTTAATATAAAAAATTCTTCGCCCGGCCTTGCACCAGATCTACTTGTGCCGGATTCCCCATCTCCCCGCTGAGCTACTATCACATCTGAAATTGTATGGCTTCGTTGGTTGCTGGATGAATTTGGCGCTTCATGTGATGCTCCTACACCTCTTCTCAGTGACAAACACTGGTTCTATACAGATTGTCAATGACCCCCGTGAAGCATGAATTGACCAAGCATATTGGTGTGGATGCGTCTCTCACACGTTCACACTGTCAGCAGTCAACTATTTCTCTTCAATACATGTCGTCTGAGTCTCAAGTCACTGACTTCTTCACCAAGTGAGTTTGAAGAGGGGGGGGGGGGGTTCCATATTCTTTCTTTTCATCAAATATGCAAAATTTTTAATATTTTAAAATTTACAAAATTTCTCGCACTTTTATCAAAATATCCAAAATCAACCAAGTATTCCATATGCTTATCCTACGTTTTTGGGATATGGTTTCTTTAATTCGAGTATAGCAAGCCAACAATCCAATGCAGAAACAATTGGCCTTCCGATTCCTGCAAGTGACCCCGAAAATTTTGATTGATGTTCTCGTGGTGCTGATTAACATGATACAGTAGAAACATGTTCATTTTTTACTCTCAATTTTCCCCTTATTCCACACAACCAAGGATTAAGAAGATTGTTCTAGATGAAGAGAAGCATGAAGAACTAGTTAAAAACAGCAATCATGGACAGTAGAAGATAATAGAATGCTTATGCGTTATCGAGTATTTTAATGAAAATCAACCATCTGGTCCAAGAAGAAAATCAACTAGCTGTAAGCAATATTGTTTCTGGATGCTTCCACTTATTAATGAATTCAACCAATTATATAACAAATTATTAAGTAAGCATCATAGCGGATAGAGTGATGATCAGTTGAAGGAACATGCACATACTTTACATTATTATAATTGTAAAAAATATTTCATCCATGAGCAAGATTCGATGATGTTGAAAGATGATCCAAAATGGAAAGCAAGTACTCCTTTTCCTAGCTAGGTCTTCAAGGAAATTAAACATCAACGAAAGCAATGCTTACACCTCTTCATCTAAGGCAGATAAAAGTTTTGATATAAATGACAATGAGATTGAAGTATGTCCGATCAGTTAAAAATTAGCAAAGGAAAAGGTAAAAGAGAAGTCAAGCATGACTGAAAAAATATAGAAGTAAGATGGGCTGAATTATAAGAATGGAGAAATGAAAAATTAGCTCAAATACAAAGTTTAAAAAAGTCTTTCGAAATGACTATTAATCATTAAATTTTGACCATGGATACTAGTCACATGAATGTAGAACAACTTGAGAATCCTTTTCTTATGTGCAACGTCATAATATCAAAATATAATATTTAATATTTATATGTTCTATTTTTAGTGCAATGTAATTTTATTATTATGTAATTTTAAATGAATGATCCCATGAAATGCACTTTTATTTATTATGTAATTTGAGATTAATTTATTTTATTATTAATGCAATTTGATTAATATGCAATTTTAAATTAATATAATTTAATTTATAAAAGTAGCCATTAGAAAACTAGCATTTAAAAACTAGTCATTAAAAACTAGCTGTTGCAAAACTAACCATTATGTTATACTTCTATATATGATGAGAATAATTTCCATAATCCTCCACTCAACCAAGTTTATAATTTTGTAAACTACATCACTTTGTTAACATTCTAAAAAATGATTCTTGCCCATTTGGAACAAATTAAACAATTTATAAGAGATGAATTGATGGACGATTCTGAAGAAAAATGTGTATGCTACTAGAGGAATGGGAAAGATAAATAAAAAAAAGGTGAGGTACTTGGTAGCTATTAAAGAAGTCGAAGGCATTTGAATTGTGATTGTGAAGCAGGGCATGAAAGGCTTTTCAATGACCACTTTCTCAATGAACCAGTTTATCCTAGTAGCATATTTTGTCAAAGATTTCAAATGCGAAAGGTGTTGTTCTTGTAAATTTTAGAAGCACTTGTAAGTCATTTAGAATATTTACAATTAAGGGTTAACACAACTGGTGAATGAGGGCTTTCACCACTTTAGAAATGCATTGCTGCTATTAGAAAATTAGCATATGGGGCACCAACTAATCAGTATGACAGCTGAATATGAATTATTACATATACTAGAATTTAGTGTTTATTAAAATTCTGTCGATGTGATTGAAAATTTTGTGGCAAGATATAATGACGACGTTGAACACTTCAATTGCATTCTCAACATAAGAGTTTTCCCAGCATGCTTGATAGTATAGATTGCATACATTGGCGTTGGAAAAATTACCCAATTGAATGGTAAGGCCACTTTACTCAAGGTGATCAAGAGGCTGTAACAATTATGCTGGAAGCAGTTATTTCGGCATACCTATGGATTTGGCATGCATTCTTCGAAGATGCAGGATCTAATAATGATATAAATGTGCTCAACCAATCTCCCATGTTTGATGACATACTATACTGGTACACTTTAAAAATTCAGTTCAATATTAATAATATGACATACACAAAAGGATATTATCTTACTGATGGTATATATCTAGATTGGGCAACATTCGTTAAAAGTTTTTCATATTCAAAAGACTCAAAGAAGATCAAGTTCAAACAAATTGAAGAGCTTGGATGAAGAAATGTTGAGCGAGCATTTGGCATTCTTCAATCTCAGTAGGTACTTGTATGTGGCCTCACCGGTTTTTAGCACAAGAAAAAATTGAAAGATATAATGTACACATGCATAATATTGCATAACATGATTGCTGAAAATGAAAGAGATACGATCACAAATTGGGATGATGATGAAGGTGAATCCCCATTCGGACAAGAGTGCACTCAAGATTTTCAACCATATCTAAGAAGAAATGTAGACTTATGTTATCAAGAAGTATACCACCAACTTTAATCGGACTTGTTAAGCATATTTGGCATTATATCGGAATGAATTAAAATGAAAATTAATGTTTATATATCTTTTAATAATAACATTAATTGTGTAATATTTTTGGCAAGCTTAACTTATATTAAATTGTTTCTTGATTTCTTCATCAATTTGACAAATTGTTTTCCACCCAAACATTAAATAATTTTTTTTAAAATAATATATTAATTTATTATAATTTCTATATCTTTATTAAATACTTTAATATTTT
The DNA here is from genome assembly GCA_020875875.1 of Dioscorea alata. Taxonomy (NCBI): domain Eukaryota; kingdom Viridiplantae; phylum Streptophyta; class Magnoliopsida; order Dioscoreales; family Dioscoreaceae; genus Dioscorea; species Dioscorea alata. The sequence continues at coordinate 13,270,058 of CM037018.1, forward strand.
TTTAATATATTATTCTAATTATTTAATTACACATAGAAATATTTTTATTAAATAAATATGTTTATAATGAAATGTATATTGCAAATTGTTAGTTCCGGAGGGGTAGAAGTATGATAATCTTTCGCTCAACCTCTCATGTATTGCAATTGCACATAATCAAACATGCAAGAGAAAAGAGACAAATAAATTAGTTACCATGTTCAGCATAATCTGCCTACGTCTAGGGATCGAGCCCGGAGAAAATAATCCACTAATAGAGGAAAAGAATGAAGAGTATAACACTCACTCTTACTCACACAATGACAAAGAATAACCCTCTCTAGATTGCCCGATGCCCACTCTCCTCAACCCACACACTTAGGGTCTCTCACTTGTGGTACACTCTAAATCTCAAAGCAGAGTATCTTATATAGACGTCTCTACATCCCAAAATAGCTTCCTCTTTTAGAATCTCCACAGTTTCCTAACTTTGACATCTTCCAAAGTTAGATGTTGCAACTCCTGTTGCAATCGAGCTTGCAACTCGGCCCATCTACGGATCATGACTAATTTCCAGCTCCCATTGCAACACAACCTGCGACACCTCCAACCTTCCCGGTTGCTCCAGTTCGCATCGATGCAGTCAACTTCTCCTGAGCTCTTCCTGCCCGCAACTAGCCTCTTTCCTCACTTCATATCAGCAAGTCTCTCTCCAGAGGGTCGCACCCACCAAGGCGTATCGCCATCTCACCAAAGATGGTCTTCAAAGATCTCCCCGATCTTCTTTTCAAACTTGGTCCAAGTTTGGTCTTCACAATCATCAAACTTGATCTTCATTCATCTAAGTTTTGTCTTCAATATATTATTACTAAACTTGGTCTCCTCTCACCCAAATTTAGCTCCTCAATATCTTTCAAGCATGATCTTCATTCATCCAAGCTTGGGTCATCAATCTTCTTGTCAAAGATAACTTATGTCCTTGAATAGCTTGTGTCTTCAAATAGCTCCACCCATAATTAGCTTTGGATCTTTCCTTCAAATTACTTTGCTAATTATAGTCTAGAGAATCATGTTGGCTTACCTATTGTCTTTCTTAGTTTGTGTCTAAGCTCCATGCAATCCTTGGTCTCCAAGTGATGATCTTCATGTTTACCAACAATATCCTTTACATGGTCTTTCAAGAAATAAATCTCTCATGAGAAAAGAGTTTACCAAAGATAGATTTCATCATTTTGGATCTTACCAAAGATAGATTAAATCATTTATAAGATAAACTTGCTCTTCAAGAAAGATTATTTCACCTTGATGCACTTTCCAAAGATAGACTCTCTAATAGATTTTCTCCACATGGTTCATTGAGAGAGATCCTTCAAACATAAGCTCCTACCATGATCTTCTAGTCTTCATTGTTACTTCTTGCCATATGATAAAGTACCTAGTCACTTTGCCATGCCACCATTCTTTGCCTTGTCACATTGCTTGCCATGTCATCATCCATAATTAAAAGGATGAATGAAATGATTGTGAGTCCCATATTATGATATAACTATTATGGAAGATATATAGTATAATGGGTAAAAGTTTAATGGATTGATGAGGCGGTATGAGCATCAAACTCATAGGTAGTACAACCACTAAAGATGCCTAAGATCACGCAAGCTTTGGTAGCAAACTCACCTTAGGAAAGAGCTTACCCTTGACAGAGTGTGAGATATTGACACTCACCCTGAGCTAGAGCTTGCGCTTGACATTGGGGGAGGTAATCAGGCTAGCCTAGGCTGCTCATGTTTAACACCAAAATATGGCACTCAGCCTACATATTTCACTCAGCAGGGGCTCCTACAACTCTACAAAGGTGTTGAGTAAGGGTTGATAGCCGTTAAATCCATGCCACGAGCTGAGTTCTTGCTTGGTACCAATTGAAACCCTATCTAGGAGCTAAACAAGGACCAAGAGCCCTTGTCCCTAATGCTAAGGGGTTTTCAGTATTATATTGAAATATTAAAAACATGGGATTAAACAAGAAAAAATTAAAAAAATAACAATTAAAAAGTTAATTGAAATTTTAGATGACTATATGATGAGGGTAAAAATATGAAATCTGAGAACCACTAGTAGCCAATGGTATCTCATTATAATGGTAAATGGGCAGCGCAGGGATCGAAACCCCTCAGTATTATATAGTACAGTACAAACATTGTATAATACTATAGAAATACTATATAATACTGTTAATTCATTATTCATTGGGTTCACTATGGGAGGAGCCATATTCTCAACCCTTCTAGGGTTGCATGGTAAGGAGAATTTATCATGTTGGGGTTATGATGCATCATATATCATCTTAGGCGCATGCTCCAGGCCGCCATTACCTAGCATGTCAACCCGCTCCACAAGGTAATTAAATTCTTAATGGGTCATTAAGCCACCGCAACTAGTGCACCTTCATACCTACCTATCATTTTAAAGGTGAATATTAAAAAATACATATTTTTCTATATCAAATCACTTTTTAGTAAATTTTCTTTTAATAACTGAAAAATATGTATTTTTCATTCATTTATCATTTCAAATGTAAGAAAAACGGAAACTGGTTGCCACTATCTCTATCTAGTTCTATGCTTGCACAATTTTGCACAGTTTTATATTAATCATTCTGTAAAAACAAATAAAATTGATAAAGTTGAACAATTATATAGATGAAAATCTTTTTAAATTAATAAACTACATGATAACTTTCTATTAATTGATTTTAGTTTAATATATTTTTTAAGATTATATATTTTAAACTATCATGCATTATCTTGTGGTTCATTCACGCCAACACTTTCACTGTTGGTTCATTTATATTTTCCTAGGGTTCTTTTTTTTTAATTTTAATATTATTTTTTAAAATTCTATATACTTAAAAAAATTCACAAAACTATGTAATATTTTAATTAATTGACTTTGATTAAAGTCAGGCTGCTACTATCTATTTTATAAAATAAAGTTAGAAATTAATATATTAATTTCAATTCACTTCATCAACTTCAACTTTTGTTGGAAAAATTGGAACTTTTGGAGGAATTTCAAGAGTATTTAACAAAGAAGAATAAAAGATGCTCACTTTGAATTCTAGGCGTGAAACACTTTTGTAAAGGAGAATTAGCCCCTTATTTTGTGTGCCAAGGGTGAATGCTAAGCCTTTAGGATACAAAAAATCCTCTTATCTATGTTGCACACACAATAAAATAAGCTTTAGAGAATGAAGAATTGTTTGTTGTTGCACTTAGAGAGAAGTCTTCTAAAATATTCTATCTTCTATACAACACTCAAGTGTTCTTATATAAATTCAGATTTGAAAGTTCTAACTACCCTTTAAATATAAAAGATGCATGATAACTATTTAACTCCTTTTATTTCACAGAAGGATGTCTTCTAACTACATGGAACTTTCTTATTACACAAAGAGATGCAACGTAACTTCTCTAACTTTCTATTTACATGAAAAGTGTATACTAACTACTACAACCACTACATCCCATAAAAGATGACATATTAAAAATTTACAATATTAAAATTATTATAAGAACTTGTACCATCACCATCAAAAGATACTAATAATTTTATAATAAGTATACCAATTTTTGGTAAAAATTAAAGCATGTCATCTTAAAAAAAAATTACTTATTAATTATTAATTCAAATATACCACTTTCATGTTTGATATCACTCAAATGTTCTTGTTAAATATAATTAAATTACTCATTGAAAATCAATATAAATCTTAATAAATATGATTTAATAGTTTATGGGATTTTCCCAAGAAGGCCATTTTTTTTCACTACCTAAATGGTCTCACGGCCATCAATCCTATGTCCACTTAGCAGTAGTTTTCAGAAAAGTTCAAGTTTTTGTTTTTACAATGGTAAAGAGCCATTGAAAACCACTGATAAATTATGAAGTCTAAATTCATATTTTTATATTTGATTTCCTTCAACAGCTTAAAATATAAATAAATATTTATATAATATACTTTTATTTTCATTAGATAAAACAATGAATCAGATAGCTATAGTTTTGTTTTCATAAAGCAAGGTACAAATAAATAGCCTTGGGCTAACCGTTGAAAGCATGATACATACATTGTCACAAGTTTTGTTTATGAATATGGTTTAGTATGTCTTATATTATTTAGATTTCTTAAAAAAAATTATATTCAATTTATATCACCCAGCTTAAAAATTAAATGTTTATGAAAATGAAAGAATTTCAAATATGCTTTAATATACGTCCATTTATATATATTTAGAAAATTTTAAAATTTCTTTATTTATATTCCAATTTAATTATGTGAACCCACTCAATATAGGTGGGGATCAGGGATACTTCCACCAAGAAATATATCAAAGAGTTGGGGTTGGATTAACTGAAATATGAGTTTATTTAACAATGTTACTTATGTGCAGAGAAAGATACTCCTTCATGCTCATTAATCAGAATTTAGTCAAAATTTAATTATAGTTCTATTTTAATTTAAGATAAAATATTTTCTTTTATTTTAATAATATTATTTTTATTAATAAAATTATTTTGATTGAATTATTTCTCATGGTAACCATGAAGGTAAATATAGTTCTCTTTTTAGTAAAATTTGTTCTAGATTAATATCACTTTCTTATCATTTTCTTCGTTTGATGCATTAGAAATAACTAGTTAATTAATCATAAAATCATTGTTATTATTATCTTTATTTTGGTGTTCAAGTATTTACATAATTAGCCACAAGATTAATAAACATTGATATTTTTCAGGAGTTCATTTAGACAAAATATGAAAGCTAGAATGGGCAGTGCTTAATTAATCACAACTTGTAAACATAACATCAATAAATGTTAGTGGCACTTTTTCTCCAAAAATAGTGATTTTAAATATGTTTTGGTTTATTTTTCTTTTTACTAAAATTTGAAGTCATTACTGCCCTAAATAATAAAAATTTTAAAAAAGTAAATTAATACTTATGCACTAGAGTTTTATTAAAGAAAAAATAACTTCCAAGTCCTTCTCTAACGTGTATATCATATGTCCACATCACCCTGAGATATTTTTGTCCTCCAGCCTTTTTTAAAACAAAAAACAAAAAAGCGACATAGTAGCTAATCTATACATATATTTAAAGTAGATGTATAATTTGGCTTGAGAGCATTTCAAAGAATAATTATAATTTAAAAAAAATATATTATTGCACTTAAATATTTGTTTGCATTAATTATGAAATTAGTAATATAAAAGTTTAATTGCTTTCATTAATTTTGCATTAAATACTCCATAAAACCTTTCAAAACCAATTATAGTGATTGAAAAATATTTGTTTTGTGGTAAATGTATGCTTATAGGGAGTTATCAAATCATAATTTTATTTTTGGTCAATTTGTAAGTCATAATTGAAACCCGCCATTTATCTTGGATTATATCTATGTAAGTCAATTTGTAAGTCATAATTGAAACCCGTCATAATTTTATTATTGCACTTAAATATTTGTTTGCATTAATTATGAAATTATTAATATAAAAGTTTAACTTCTTTCATTAATTTTGCATTAAATACTCCATAAAACCTTTCAAAACCAATTATAGTAATTGAAAAATATTTGTTTGTGATAAACGTATGCCTATAAGGAGTTATCAAATCGTAACTTTTTTTTATGTATTTCTAAAATATGATCATTGATTGAATTTTTTTAATAAGCTCTAGAAGATGTTGTGATATCTATTATTGTGTAATTAAATTTTCTTTACCTTTTCATTTCTATTCTATTTTTTATTTTTATTTTTTGAATAGTCTTCTACTACTGGGTATTACTTCATTTGCGTTTGCTGTATTTATTTTCTCTTAAAAACTCTCTGCATGATGTTATAATTTCATTAATTAAACTATTTTATTTCAAATTATGTCTATATATATTATTGTCTTACAACCATCAAAATTGTGAAGAAAAAAGAAAACCAAAACCGAAGCAAGGGAATTTGCCTAGTTTATTGAAAGAAGAAACCAAGGAAACAAAGAGCACCAAAGAACAAAATGAAAAGAGAAACAACAGAGGGACAAGTGAACAAATTACAACAAAATAAAAAAGAAAACTAACTAGCCCAACTAGACAACTGGGAAAACAAGGAGAAGCAAAGAACATCAAAATCTAAAACCGTTTTTAGAAGCTAATTCCATCCGCCGCTTAGGAAGATCCATCCCTCTATGAAACAAAGATAGCATATGAGAGCTTCTACTATGAGCTGCAAATCTATTTGCCAATTGATTCTAGCCTCTGGGAATTGTTTCAATCTACATTGAAGGAGAGCTAGCTGGACAGTACATGAGACAGATTTTGGCAACGGTAATCCATGCTCCAAATTGTTTCATTGCTACCATGATGTAAGAAAAAAGCTTAACTCCATACAGTCTATGAAAGCATAAGACACACAAATTTGCAAATGACCAGCCACTCTAACTCCCAGTTCTAGAGCTTGAATTTCTATATCCAAACTTGAGTTTGCTTCTATCCTTTTGCAACCTGCAACACAAATGCAGTAATTAGAATTTACAATGAAGAAACCCACCCCTCCGACTATAGATTCAGGAATCTATGAAGCATTAGAGAACATTATCCAATTAGAGGTAGTAGGTCTATAACAATTGTTTAAGAAATTTCCCAATTGATTCCTGGCCAACTAGCCAAATTCATGAACATGATTGATCACCCTTCTAACAATCTAGTTTAAATCTATTTGAATTCCCTTGATGATCTTATTGCACCTTTCCTTCCAGATCATCCAGGGCATGACAGCAATAAAAGCAGCTCTTCATTTAGCAGAAAACAAGCTAGAAAATTCCAACCAATCCCCTGAAGAGTAGCCATGGTTCATAATGATACTCAAACCTACCTCTTGCCCCACTAGAGTTTTAAGATGCTGAAATTTAGAGCATGAGAACAACAGATGTTCAACATTTTCCCTGTGAAGGCCACATAAAATACAATTTTCCTGCTACCCCAGATTGTAAGAATTAAGCAAATCATAAGTTTTGATTCTACCATGGAGAGCTAGCCAATTAAAAAACTTCGCACGAGGGGTAATATTGAGTTTCCACAAATTACTCCAATTTTTTCAAGAGAAACTCTCCATATCTTTATCAACAAAGAATCTATAAATAAAGGTTGATAAATTGTAGTTGTTTGAAACTGGGTATCCAGACCCAAAATGACTTTGAGTTAGGATCAATGATACCTTCAGAACCTCTGAATTAAGATTATCACTCAATAAAGATATAAGAGTAGCATCATTCCAATAATGATATGAAATAAAATTAGAGATATTCAGATAAGTAGGTTTGAAATTCAAGTGGAACTCAAAGCACCAAGGGCCATTCATTAAAGAGGTGTTAGAAGGATTAAAAAAATTGACCCAAAGATAAGGTCTAATGTCGTTCAGGTTTTTGCTTAAAGCCCTAAAGAACCAAGAACATTTGGCTGGAACATTTGGCAAGTTTTTGCTTAATGTCGTTCAGGGCTTAGCATGACCATATTTAAGTGAAAGAAGATCCACCTAGAGTGAATCACTACCATTGAGATATTTAAAAGCATTCTTGGACATAAGAGCTTTCCTAGCCACTTTAAGATTACGGATGCCAAGACACCCTCAGTTTTAGCAAGTGTAGCTCTATTCCAGCTGATAAAGTGAACATTTCTATTGACATCCTTAGACCACAGGAATTTTCTAGCCAGTTTGTCAATAGAATCTATAACATTATCAGGAACATGGTAGCTAGAAAGATAGTATTGAGGGATGGTCATAATGATACTATTGATAAGAATGATTTTACCAGTCCTCAACAGGTGATGAAGACTCCAATAATTGATTTTTCTTTCAGCTTTCAAAATTAAGTTATTGAAGACTGCTTTAGGGAAGCCTTTTGGGGGATATAGCATCTCCAAGATAGGTGAAAGGGTAGCTGCCAATTCTAATATTAAGTATAAAGCTAATGCTTTTGGCAACTTGCCTATTAAACCAGCTTGGAAAGAAAACTTGAAACTTGGCATCATTAGGATTTTGGCCAGTTAGAGTAATATACAGAGATATGTAAATCTTACAGTTCCAGGCCACTCTCCTAGATTCACAAGTGATAATAACTAAATCATCGTAATACATCAAATGGTTGAAATTATAAGAAAGACTCTTATTAAAACTAGGGATCATGAGGAGCGTTTGAGCTTGAATTAGCAAAGCAGTTATTTTTTGAGCCTTTAGAATAAACAAATAAGGAGAGAGGGGATCTCCCTGCCTTATACCTCTAGATGGATGAATTTTCCTAGAAGGATTCCCATTTATTAATAGAGAGTAGTTAATAGAACTGATACAACATTTAATCAAATCTATCCACTTAGCCAGGAAAACCCATAATGGTAAGGGTGGCAATAATAGCATTCCACCTAAGAGTATCATATGCTTTCTCAATATCTATTTTAAGTAAAATCCTTAGGGGATCATTAACATCTTGGTTCATAGAATGGATCGCCTCATGGGAAACAATTATATTATCCATGGGAGTGCGGCCCTACATGAAACCACATTACTCTAAACCAATTAAATTCGGAAGAACAGTTCTAAGTCTGTTGGCAAGAATTTTTGCAACAATTTTATAACACATATTACACAAAGAAATTGACTGGAAATCAGGTTTAGATTTAGGCCTATCCCATTTAGGAATTAAGGTCACATAAGTATAGCCCTAGGAATTGGGCATTGAAGAGCAAGAAAAGAAATAGCTAATAGCATCACAGAGGCTGTCACCTACCTTATCCCAGAAAGCACTATAGAACTCAACATTAAAGCCGTCTGGACCCAGGCTTTTACCCAAAGGAAGAGATTTGAAGGTATGAAAAATTTTAGACTTAGTGACTTCCCTGATAAGTAAATCAACTTAACTAGCAGAGATAGTATTGTGATTTGAAAGGAGAGCTCTAATCAATTCTTCAAGAGGAATCACATTACTATCCTACCAAAAGAGATGAAAGAATTATCAATGCCTTCCCGATCATGAAAAGAAAACCCATTGATATCCGTAACATGAGAAATAGCATTCCTAATCCTCTGAATTTTATCACAGCTCTAATCCTCTAAATTTTATCACAACTCTAAAAGAAACTATTGCTACAATCACCATTTTGAATCCACAACAACCTAGGTCTCTGTGCCCATTTGGTAGCATTTTGCCTTAGAAGAGCATTGTGGCATTTATATAGAGATCTAAGATGAACATTGGACTCCTGATCATCCTCTAACCTTGCCTAAAGTTGGTGAACTCTTGGAGGCCGAGCAATTTCACCCTTCTATAAATGCTTTCTTTTAAAACTAAAGTTTGGCAGGTATACAAAACTTTGTAAGGATCTAAAGAAATACTTGAAATTTACAATAGCCTTTACTCCTTATTAAAGAAAATGATATTGATTTTATCCTTTTTTTTAATCATAACTTCTTGTGAAAATTTCAAAAAAAAAAAAAAATTTGTGGTTTTTCAATTTTGCAAAAAAGGGACAGAGATTTGTTTTTTTTTTAACTATGTGGTTTCTCGAGCTAACAAAAAAAGGACAAAGTGTTAACTCACAGGGACAAAATGATCAATTTTTTATTAAAAAAATGCCACGTGGCATGAAAACATGATTTTCAACATGAATTTGTTTGTTTTTTGGAATTTAAGTTTTTTTTGTTTATTAGAATTTTGGTAGAGATTAATAGATTTAAATAAATTGACCATTTTGCCCTTGTGAATTAACACCATTAAGGGCTCGTTAACGGTTTTTCTTTTTTGCTAGTTGGATAAACCACATAGTTTAAAAATAAAAAAACAAGCATCTGCCTTTTTTTTTTTTTTTTTGCAAAATTGGGAAACCACAAGGGTTTTTTTTTTTAATTTTCCCTAACTTCTTTTATGTAAAATAAAGAAATATTTATAGTGTAATATTTATATAACTTCATATCATATTGTTATTTACTGCACAATTTAAATATAAAATTTATAATCCAAAATTTTAAGTTACTAGTTGTGTTGGCTTGTAAGACTCCTTCGTCATCATCTCCCTTGCCACCATGTGTGTGTTTGAAGAAGCACCAGATGATGGATTATAAGCCTTGAACTCTAGGTAGATCAAGTGAGCAGTGGTGAAACTAGAAACAAATTTAGGGGGTACTGAATTTAAATTTAAAAAACTTATAAATATTAAATAGCTTTATTAATTCAAACTTAAGATGATAATAATCAATTAAAATAGCTTTATTATCTAAAAATTTTGGTTTAGATGTAAAAAGTCTATCATATCTACATAATTAGTAAATTACTCTACTAACAATTAAATACTAAATTAACAAATAATACAATTAAAAAATAACTTAGCACAAATTCACAATCTAAATTCGTTTATGCAACAATTATTTAACAAATAATATACGAATAATTAAATTTTTATAACAATTAATCACAACAAATATCTAACATGGCAATTTTTATAACAAATAATCAAACAAATATTTAACAAATATCCAACAATTATTTAACAAATATCAAATAATTTTAGAAAACAAATAATCACACAAATATTAAACAAATTAAAATAGATATAAAATAAATAAAAAAATACATAATAAGTCCCTATAATAAAAGATAAACTATAAACTTGAAAGAAATTGAGCAAAGAGAGAAAACTCATGACTTGCAATAATTATTTTTTAGAGATTTTGAGATAGCAATTGCATTTTTTTAGGGTTTTATTTTTATTTTTATTTATTATTACTATTTTTTACATTAATATCCTAAAATTTGATAATTATGTATTGATAAGTTGAAAAAAAAAATATCTAAATATAAAATTTTAAAACAAAAATATTTGAAGATGCATGTTTGGTTAGCCATATTATTTATTATTGTCACCGAACATCAATTTTCTATAATATAATAATTTTATTGTTTTTATTTAATTTATCTTAAATTTTGTGGGTAGAATTTTGAAAAATTAAATAGTGACGTTCATATAAATTATAATTATATATATTCATGGGCAAGTGGGTGCTTGAGCACACTCTTGCCCCTCTCTAGATCTGTCTATGCAAACGGGTCATGATTGAGAAAGGAATGAGCCCACTACTGTATTTTGACAGATCTCCAATTTTTTTTTTTAAGTTTTAATTTTTATTCATTAGATCCTCCTTTTAATTTCTTGGAAAGTTTTGATTTTTATTCATCAATTTTGGATCTTTATTTTCGATAGGCTAGATGTTATACATTTTTGTTAGTTTTTTGTCATTGTGCGCTATTTTTTCTATTCTATTATGAGAGTGTTTTTCTTCAATATATAGGATGTTTTGGAAATTTTATAAAAGTTAACTAGTTATTGCAAAGGTTCATTTGGATGATTGCAATAATTTCACTGACATGGAAACCATTCCCATAAATAAGCATGTATTAGTGGGGAGTGATTACCAACATGGCGAGTCCATTCCTCTTAACGAGGTTAACAAGGGAATGGTCATTCTCTTATGGAGAAAACTTCTTTGTCCCTCTCTCCAAATCATTAATCAACATATTGTAGAAATTAATTTAATGACAAAAAACTAAATTGAAATATTTAATTAAAACAATTTAAATGAATAATAATTAATGTTTTACGTGAATTATCAATTAAAAATTTAATGATAATAATTAAAATAAATAATAATAATTACATAAAGGCATTAAGTGTAACTGATAATTATTTATTAAAAGGCATAAAAGTATTTTTATCGTATTTCTCTTTATAACTTCTTCATTGTCAGCTCTATATCCTTCCAACAAACACTAATTCTATTTTCATTGTCATTCCCATTTCAAGAACCAAATAATGTAATTCATTGAAAAAAGATGACATCAAAATTTCAATGATTTGTTTAGAAAAACATGAAAAACTATAAGGAGTTTGAGTAATATTTTCTTAAAATAATGGCGAGAGTTTCACTATCATATTTGTAATTTTAAGATAAAGTTAATGACTCGTGTTTATTGGGAACTTTTCATTGTAATTTATAATCATATTTTCAGCTAAACTTGCATTATTAATTAATATTTAAAATTGCATAAATAAAAGTTATGTGTTTAAAATTAACTGTCATTAATATTTACTTAAAACATACTTAATCACTGTTTTATAAAAAAATAAAACAAAATAAAATTTTATAATGTTTATATTTATATTTTACTTAATGGGAAAAGAGCTCATCAAAGTGTGTTATTGATGTTATGTTATATATTATGATTTACTTTATTATGCTTTCCTCCAATATCTAAATATTGATTCTATTTTTTCTTAAAATTTTATAATGTAAAGTGACTCATGAGTTAATTCGTATCTGATTAATAAAATGACAAAAACTGATAATGATTTTTTATATATAATTGTTTGTAACTAGAAATCATGGCACAAGAGCTTTAACACTTATAAAGGGAAATGCACATGATCGTCATAATATTAGTATTCCTTCATTTGATGTTCATGAGTAATATCAAATATGTAAAACCATTTCTTAATCTACCGAACAAAAGAAAAATACAATTTGTGTATATAATTTGGATTTTCGAAAACTTGCTATTTCCAATAACTGATAGTCTCAAAAGTATAAAACTCATGATAAATTACATTAAAAAAACTTTTTTCATTTTTATTTATTTATTTATTTATTTTGTTGCCACTTTGAATTTCAATGGTGTAAATGTGGAAAGCTTTATGATTGTTCCAGTAAAAGAAAAAATGGTTGCCATAAATTTTCAACTATTTATTATTTGAAAATTGTAAAATGTATATACACACACAAGGGTTGGTTAGTTCCAAAAATCTTGTATTATTGCTCGAAAATTATCAGAAATGTGATTCCTAAATCATATTGATGAGAAGTTGATAAGACAATAATTTGATCAGAATATCTTTGGCTAGCTAAGAATCTTACATTACTGATTCTCATTTTATTAAAATACTTTTAATTATTCAATAAATCTCAAATAAATTAAAGTTTATAATATTTACTAATACAAATATCAAAGTTGTTATATAATAAATATTTGTTATTATTAAAAAATAAATTTTAATATGAAAATATTTAAACTTTTTTTATTAATATTTAAGTTAATATATAAATATTTGTTATATATATATTAATTAGAAAAATGGCTGCTTTCCACATGTTCACAGCCGAATAATTAAACGCTTAGCTTAGAAAAGAAAGAAGAAAAGCAAGGAGGAGAAGAACATGGCCAATTTCATGAGAGGTGAATTGGGTGTAATTTGATTCCTTTATTTCTCTGAATATTATTTGGATTTTGTTAGCTAGTTGAACACTCGTGATTGATTCGAATGTTAGAGTGAGCATGTTTCACCTTTAATTGATTGAAATTGTTAGGAAATAAGGACATCTTTGTGGTTTTTTTAATTAATTTATTTGTTGGATTTGGTGTATTTAATTTATTCTTAATTAATTTACTAAATGACAATGGAATTGATGATGTTGAAGGTAGGGTTAGAGGCTTGGATTTAATGGTCGGTTGACATAGAATTTTGGGTTAAGTTGAATAGATGTAAAAATTGTAAACCCAGTGTTTGATGAAATGAATTGAGGGTGAAGATGGTAGAGAGGATGAATGAGGATTGAAGCTTTGCATATAAAAATATGATTGATGTTACATTATTAGAAGCTTGAGTTTGTTATATATATGCTAAATTTAAGATTTTAAAGGATGCCTTCAATTTGCTCAACTTAATGCCTATTTGAAATGGTTGTGAAGAAGTATATAGTATATGTAGATATATACACATATCATTTGATGCTCATGGCTGCATACGTAGTCCCGGAGTGAGTGACTTCATAAGTTAGAGAGAAATGTAAATGTATGCCTATAAACTTGCTTGAATATTAATGAATGGGTTAAAAAGAATGCTTGAGTTGAATTGCCCTTAAACTTGGTTGTCTTGGGATGGTATGTGATATTGTGTTAGAGTCTCTACGATTATAGAGACTAATTTGTGGTAGAATTACTAGATGGAACTCTTTGGGTTATTGTATATATTTGTATAACTTGAGGCTATGAAAACTCCTTAATATTTTCTGCCAAAAATTCAGAGTGGACTGAGATGATGTTGGTTATTTTAGAAAAGGTTGCAAAAGAGTTGATCAACTGATGTGTGTGAATGTTCTCTTTTCATGTGTGGCCTCTAATGTTGCAATCTACTACTGTAGTAGTTATTATGGATTGACACTCTAGCATTGGCAAAGTTCTTATGTTTTTGTATATAAATTGCATGCATACCTGTGTATGGACATGATTGTGTGTTTATGTATGTATAAAGAATTACATGACCTTTGATTCCTCGCACTTAAGGAGGATACGTAAGTAACTTAATTCAAAAAAAAAAGTGCAACCGAAACTTAAAAGAGGGTTTTATTTCTTGATCTTTGAATGTTATAAGCACTGAATTAGAAAGCTTTATAATTGTTTATTAATGCTATTGCTATTTACTCTACAATATTTGTATGACTTGATGTGCAAATATTGTTATTTGTTATACCAATTGTTTTATTACATGTCTTGGTAAATGCATATGTATAGTGGCATAAATATTTACTTTTTCTAGCACATCCAAGAAGTTATTGCATATTGTGTATAGATCCCCATATGCATAAAGATAATTAAATGGTAATCTTAGAAATTTTTGGTTAGTATCTTATTTCAGTATTTTAGAGCAATGGGATGTGATAATTAAATGCTAGTCTTGGAAATTTTTTGTTATTATCTCATTAATATATATACATGCTTACCATAGAAGATAAGTAGAGAGAGAGACTGGGTCTTCAATTATACCAGAAACAAGTGAGAAAATACAGTAAAAGAACAGAACCATAACCTCAAAACATCTTCTATTAAACTTTGAAGTCCTAATGCTTCCAAATGAAAGCCAAACATTCAGATCTTCTTAACAGTATTACTCCCCCAGGTTATATGGAACACAAATCCTCCTTGCTTCTGGCCCTGAATTTATATCTTCCCACATTAAATCAGAAAGAATCATCGTCAATTCTCCAACCATTCCTGTAAATAATAATAAGAAAAAAAAGGTCAATATCATTTCTAAATTCACAAGAATTTAAATCAAACTCATTAATATGCAGAAATAATGGTGTTTACCATCTCCAATGCATTGTTTATCCCATTCAATTATTGGCAAAATAGGAAGCAAGCTACTGACATACATCATCTCAGCTGAATTCTTGGCCTCTTTCAGTGTGATATGCCTGGTGCAAACACTCTTCAATACTCCCTTTTTGACTAAGTTTTGAGCCAACAACTGAAGCCTCTTTATAGTGCAGCCTTCAAGTATCTTATCAGACAAAGGGAACACAAGCTCCTTATTTTTGGTAATGAATGCGACGTTCGCATTTGGACCTTCTGCAACATATCCCTTCTCGTCGATCCAAATGGAGGAATAGGCACCTTCCTCTTCGGCTTCCATTTTTGCGAAAACATTGGGTAGATAATTCACATTCTTCATGGTGGCAAATTTTGAAGGTTTTATCGGCACAGTGGATGTTATGATCTTCACTCCTTCACTTAATTGATGAAGGTCTTGTTCGATAACCACTGCATAAAATATTGGTTTTGCAATGCCTGTGAATGTTAGCAGGAAATTACCAGGGCCAGCACTGAGCCAGAATCTGATGGAGCCTTTCTTGCACTTGGATGCTGCTACAAGTTGGACAAGAATGTTTCGCAGAGTTTTGGGCGGGTATGGAGGCGAAATCTTGGCTTTTAATGCCGATTTCAGGAATCGGTCTAGATGAGAGTCGAGATCATACAAGTATCTATAAATGATCAACAATGAGTTAATTACAAATCAATGTTGTATTACAACATTTTGGAAGATGGTTTACTTGCAATAACAAGATTTTCCAAAACATATATGGTAGATCCTTATTATGATAAATAGTTCAAGTTTTGGATGAATTTATTAATAATGAGAGATGAATGAAGGCCAGATAAATTTTTTTGGCTTACCCATTCATGATCATAGTGGTGTCAAACACACCATGGCCTCTGTGCACCATGTGGTCATCAATTGGAATAACCATCAAAGCTTGATCAAGAGTGATTCCACCAATCAAACTGGAATACATTGCTTTATATGGCTTCTGTTCCTCTGTTCTTTTCCTCCAACTTAGTCTTTCAAGCACCTTTGCAATCAACCACATTGAATTAATGACAACATCTTCTATATATATACCAAATAATGTTCTTACTTCCTACAAATATGAAAATTTTGAGCTTGACTCTTGCAATTGACAACTTCAGTAAGCAATAATGTAATTATGCAGCATTGAGGGCTCCAATTAATCCACATTACCACTTACAGTAACATGGCAAAAGTTGGCATTTGCTAATAATGTTCATGTTCTTCATGTTCTTCATGGTGTTATGTTTTTATACATAATGGCACAAGAATACATATCAATAAGGAAAACATTCAAGAGAATCAAATATATTGGACTTCATAAAATGACCACATCAAATTAATGCTTTGCTTTTCTGCTCACCTCAGAAGATGAATAAACCGGGACAAAGAAATCAGCATAATTTTCTTCTCCTGATTCATTCACAATAGAAAAGGCATATCAGTTTCTTTTTGTTAGAATTGAAACTGTATACTGAGATAGCTGAGAGCAATTACCTGATCCATTCACATAGATGTGAGATCCATTCATGATGATAATGTTGGTGATCAGAGAAATGTGCTTGAGCAAGGATGGGAGAACACAAGGAGAGAGAAATAAATGGTAGAGAAGAAGGCATATGCATGAGCATGAAAATGTGAAGGTAATGTGCCATTCTTTCTTGGTTGGTACAAAGACATGATTAGGCATGTAAATCATTTAGTTTTGCAGTATCACATAACTCTTTTTATTATTTTGAACATATTAGAGTGCTTAGGTTCAATGCGGACAAATGGGAATATGAATGAGAACGGTAATGAGAATAGAGGTAATAAAAATAAAAAATATATTTGGTTGAAGAAGTAATTTATTGAGAATGAAAAAATACAATTACTTCTATGTTTTTAATATAAGTAAATAATTTTTTTTGTTGATAAAATATTTTAAATATCATTATTTATTTTAATTTTTATAATTAATTATTTTTATTTAATTAGATGTATCACTAGGGATGAATATATCATTTCACTTTAATAATTAAGATTAAATATCTAAATTAAGTAATTCATGTTAAGTATTAATCACTGTCTATCATTATAATTTAATGTTTTAAATTCATGACTTGTATTTAAAATATTGATTACTCCCAGGGGTGATCATTAACCCATGTGCATGGGAGCAAGCAATGATTCCCCTGCAGGGGACCATGGATGCCATCCAAACCCACCCAATATTTGACTCTATTAACTGCAAGTAAGGTACCATGCAATGAAAATGTGAAGGTGTTGTCCCATTCTTTCTTTGGTTGGTATAGAGACCTATGATTAGGCATGTCAATCAATTAGTTTCCCATATCACATGAGCCTTTTTAGTTTTTTAAATATATTAGAGTGCTTATTTCCAATATGTTTGTTAGAAGGAAACAAATCTTTATATTTAATAGCAATTAAGGTAAAACGTATAGCAATATTATGTCTAATATTGCATATGGATATCTATCCTAACAATTTGTTTGTCAAACTATATTGTGTAAATAAAAAGGTCTATGATATTAATTTAATTTATTATAATATATTATATAAGTACAGAAATCTGTTATAATAATTTATTTGATCACTTCTGTGAAAATATATATATATATATATATATAAGCGCACGTCATTTACGAACATCAAGAACATTGGATTTTAATCTAATTATATGTTGGATCTTCATCACAACATCAATCAACAGTATTATTCTGCATATGGTTATCATAGTTACTATTCTTATTTATATATATATATATAAGCGCACGTCATTTACGAACATCAAGAACATTGGATTTTAATCTAATTATATGTTGGATCTTCATCACAACATCAATCAACAGTATTATTATGCATATGGTTACCATAGTTACTATGCTTATAAATAAGAATATAGTTAAAAGTGAGATACATAATATTTTAATCAAAATTTATAAAAACCTAAATAAAACCCAACAATCCGTTTCGGAAACACAGCCCATTCACACTGATGCGGATACTATTTATTGACGAGCTTTGGCTCTCTTCTCCCTTCCCTCCCCAGCTTCGGTAGATGGCTCCCTTTTCCTCTCTTTCACACCACTTTTAAATTGCATATTATTTTTATAATTGGATTTGCAAAATTGATAAAAACTTGAATTTTTTAGAAAATTATTTAAATAATTACTCAACTATTCAGTTACTTCTATTTAGATCACCGAATTATAAAAAATTTTAGTTATGTACCCTAACTTTATATTTTTGTTCAATTGGGTTACCCGGACTAACTCCGTTAATGACATGCTGACCTGACATGCCACATCAGCATGTCACATGGATAAAGACCCTCTTTATCTTGGAGATAGTTAACTCATATAACTAGTCCTTCTTAGGTAATTTGATATTTGAATATTTGATTTTTTTTTTAGTCAAATAAGTTGCAACAGTATCTTTTATTTAATTTGATATTTTGTTCATATGACATGCTGATATGGTAAAAAAGCATGACGTGGCATATCACGTCAGCACATCGTTAACAAAGTTAACTTGGATGACAAAATTGAACGCTAATCTAAAGTTAGGATACCAAATTGATTTGTTTTTTTTTTATAATTTAATGATCCAAATAGGAGTAAGTGAACAATTGAGCAACTATTTAAATAATTTATTTATTTTGTGTAAAATAGATAAGTAAATTCTCCATAAATTTATTTGTGAAAAATACAAGAACACTAGCCTCAACTGCCATTGGTTTATTGCTCATGCTATCTATGCGCAAGCCTCACACCACTCATGTGCACAGGAAGAAATGGGACAATATCACAAGGATTTTGTGAGTGGCCACTCTAGAGTAACTTTATTTAAGTACCTAACTTTGACCTTATTTCAATTTGAGCATTAACTTTCAATTTATATCAAAATGAATACTAAATTTTATTTTTATTTATACGGCGAGGTAATTGGGAAATTCTGGTGGATTTTTGATGACATGAAGCCGGAAAGCTTGCGTGGATGCCCTGGGTCCACGTCGACTTGCTAGCTCAGCCACTCGCAAGCTTTTCGATGTCCACATCACCAAAAATCCACAATTTACCCTGCTGGAAAAATGAAATTCAAACTTAATGCTTATTTTGCTACAAATTGAAAGTAAGTGCTCAAACTTAAATAAAACTAAAATTAGGTACTCACTAGAAAAATTAATCCGGCCACTCTACTTGTTGATAAGAATTCAAAGTACAAATAATAATAGTTTCACATTACTGTCAAGAGCTCTACGTACCATCTCTCTTCACTGAGTAAACACAGGTGAATGTGTAAGCAGATGACTGATTGAAATTTTTGATGTCATGTATTAGCTTTGTGAAGGGTATATGTACATGGCATAATCTAACTTAAAATACAATCAATCTCCTAATTGAAAAATACAATCATCTGATTTCAAAATGTGTACAATTTAGGAACACGATCAAATATTTTCTTGATATCTTCCCTTAGGTTGAGTTGGCCCAAAATGAAGCTAGTGATGTAATAACTGGAATGTGAAAAAATTTGACTGGCCACTTTTTTTTCCTGAACAAAGTAAAAATCAATCTTCAAATATTTAGTGTGAGCATCAAACATAGGATTAGCAAACAAATAAATGGTATTGACATTATCACAAAACAAGCGCGGTGGAGTGAATAACAGAACGATACACTCCTTCAAGATATTAAGAACCTTACAAACTTCAAAAATAAAATATACAATAGCTCGATATTCTACCCTTGCACTGAAAAAGGAGAGTGTGTTGTTTCTTTAGAGCCCATGAAATAAGAGTTCCGACATTATATTAAAAAAAAAAAGGCATAATCAGTGGTGCTATTTCGAGTATTAAGGAATTGACTGAATCATCATCCAAAAAAGCAACAACCTCAGCACCACACAAAGGATAAACAATAAGGCTGTAATTTAAGTATACTTGCATGATAACTAAGGATTCTGTTGGCAATTTAAAGATGAGAATCAGTTGGATTATGAAGGAATTAATAGATAGAGTTTTACAACATAAGAAAAGCAGGAGAGTCAAAGTCGAGTATTGAATGGCTAATACCATGCTTGGAAATTCAGCTGCATCCTGAAGTGGCACACCATCTTTAGAAAACAGTTATTTTTCATGAATAGTATTGAGAACCAAACATCTATAAAATTTCTTTAGCATGTTTGGACCGGTATAAAAATAATCTGGTGTATTTTAGTAGAACTTCGCCCCAGAGAATAGGATAATAGTCTAAATCTGTCATAAAAGACTACAAATTAAGTTGAATAAGAAAGCTTTCCAATCATTCAAAAGAAGAGCAGGTTAAGATAATGTCACCAACACACTATAAAAGCATCATGCAAGCATGATCTTTACCATTAATAAACATGGAAGATTCTGTAGTACTGTGAGTGAATCCATAAAAAGCCTTTTTCAAGTGACATACTTAACGAGATTGAGAAAGATCTTGACATCCTTAAGGTTATGCATAGAAAATTCATCTTGAAGAGTATCATTGAGAAATGAGATTTTAACATCTGGATAACAAATATTGCATTTGGGACAAAGTATAAGTAAGAAACCAAATGAATAGTAACAGGACAAGCAACATATTAGAATTATTGCAAAAGCATTCAATAAAATCATATGCAAGCGGAAGCAAAGACAGATTGCAATATGAATTAGCAAATTTGATGAACAATATATTTTATTTAATTTTCAAAGAATATCATATCTAAAAAAAAAAATCACCTCTTCAAATGCTAAATTCGTTCATCAGATCGTTATTGATCTCCTAGCATCTAACAAAAGTCCCACGCATCTAGAATGAACATTGGAATTTAAATACAACCACCTTTTCCTTTACATTATATTGGCTAGTGTTGGAAAGGGAGAGAGATTAGGAAATTAATCTCACAAGAAGTCTGGGTATAGGATTAGAAATAAGTCATATTTATATATAAACTTCATTAAGCTTAGTAGAAAGCCGGGGCATCTCATGTCCTTCAACTTACTGTTGTCTTTTTGGAAAATTTGTTTGCATTTGATTAATTAAGTCTCACTTGACATTAAACATATTTATGTAATACATCATATACATGCACATCCAACATAATCATGAATCTCTAAGATTAACCCAACCCAATGGACCAATCAAAAGCACATGAAAATTTTAATCCATTACATAGCTTGCACTCCATACAAAATATGTAAATAGTACTTTCACAGTGGGCTTCTTTCTCCACATTTGCTTATAGGGCTCAAAGAATAAAACAATCATGGATAACATTGGTGAAATTCATTTGTTGTGTTAAATGAATTTAATTAGATTGTTTTTTAAAAGGGGTAATCTTCTAAACAATCATGAATTACATATAAAAACAATCATGCTTAATGATTTTTTCTAAAAAAAAAAAAGTTTATATATAAATATGACTATCTTTCAACCCTAGCCACCGATTCTTTTTTCTTGTGAGATTAATTCTCCAATCTCTCTCCCTTTATAACCCTAGCCGCTATATTGGAAAGGAAGAAGAATTTCTCAATTCTAACATGTGATCTAGAGGCATGGAACCTTTGTTCAACACTAGGAGATCATAAAAAATTCAAATAATGAATTCGGCATTTCAAGATGTAATTTTTAAGATCTAATATTCTTTGAAAATTAAATAAGATAAGGTGTTCATCAAATATGCTAGTTAATATCGCAAACTGTCTTTGCTTCTGCTAGTATCTAATTCTATTGAATACTAGTGGTATCAGTGGCAAACTAGTTGATTTGATGAACATAGAGTCTAATCATATGATTACATTAGTATTTCTAATTTGGTTGTTCTATAAAATTAAAAAAAAACACACACACACATGATAGAATTGGATTTAATACATGATTTCTTAATTCTCTTGACTAAGGTTTACTTAATGTTCTTTTTTTTATTTCTTGATATTAAACACTAATAAAACCTCTAGAAATTGAGATCTGGAAGAGATGCTTGTAGGCTCACAGTGTAAGGTTGCATAGGACGCGCACTCGGGGCCTGCACGCAACCTACACATGAGAGGCTTGCGCCAAATGTGCATTTGCACCTCCTACACAACCATGATCGTAGCCTCCGGGCGTCTCTTTAGATTTCAATTTCTAGATGTTTTATTAACCTTGAACATCAAGAAATCAAGAAAATAAAGAACAATAATTAAACCCTAATCAAGGTAATCAATAAATCAGGTATAAAATCCAATTTTATCACGTTTATTTTTTTTTTTAATTTTATAGAACCATCAAATTTGAAACACTAATGTAATCATCTGATTAGACCTTGTGTTCATCAAATTAACTAGTTTATCTCTAATACCACTATCAGAATTATTGCAAAAACATTCAATAAAATCATGTGCAAGCGGAAGTAAAGACAAATTGCGACATCAATCAGCAGATTTTAGGACCATCTTATTTTATTTCATTTTCAAATAGTGTCAAATTTGATAATATCAGAAAAGGGTTGTTAAAACCTTGTGTAGTGTAATTGAGAGCTCTCTCACTATCAAGCCTCTCTTTATTTCTCCGGCCATCTTCCCTCTCCTCTCTTCTCCCCCACTTGCATAGCAGGTGGGGTGGAGTCTCTAAAACCATCAGCCACAAACCTCCAGCGCGGAAGGGCATGCATAGTTTTCTCGCAATTCAAGCAAACTGCTCCTGGGCCCAAGTGGTTAGAGGGGTCATTGCTAATAAGCCTCTGTCCATTCCCGTAGTGAACTTAAAAGACAATCTAGAACGACCTAAACGCTATCTCCGTCATCGCTTCACAGTCGATCAAGACTTTTTGGATCGAGCTTATGACAGAATGAAAACGTGCTTGTATGGAAAATTTCTCGGAAATCCCTTCCTATGGATCAAGTCAAGGCAATTCTTACGAACATGTGGACAGGTATGGGTAGTTTTTCCATAGCAGATCTTCCGAACGGGTTCTATTTCATTCAATGCGACTCCCCGAACATGGTAGATTCTCTTCTCCTAGAAGACCCTTGGACCTTTAATGGAATGGTCCTCCAATTAATTCCCTGGCAGCCGAACTTTCAAGCAGCTTTTGAGAGATTGGATATGACAGCTGTGTAGATTCAACTTCATCACTTGCCGACGGGGTTCTGTATGGTTGATTTGCTGGAAAATTTAGGCTCTCAGTTTAGGAAGGTGCTCAAAATTGATGAACACTAGCTTAATGTTTCTCGGGCCAAATTTGTTAGGTTATGCGTGGAAATAGATTTATCTAAACCTTTGATTCAAAGGCTGCGGGTTAGCCCTTAAGATGATCAGGTTATGGTGGCCGTCCACTACGAATGGTTGCCGGCTTTCTGCTTTCAATGAGGTCGAGTTGGTTACACAGTTACCTCTTGTTCCTTTTTCCCTTGCAGCCCTGGAGACTGTAGAAAAGATGATATTGCTTCAGACACGAGTCAAAGTAATTCTCATCCCATCCTAAAGCCGACAGAGGTCAGGTAAATAGGTGAAGATCAGGCTATGTTAGTCGATGACAGGATTGACAAATCTGAAACTGAGAAGGCTCTGAAAAGTGACCAGACTTTTAGTGTTTGGGTAAAGGTCCCTCCTCACCGTGGTCGGGGCCATGGTTGAGGCCCGAGCAGATCCTCCTGTTGACCAGCGTTGGATGCTCCTAGCACGTGGCCAACGCTAAAGCCTGATGTGACACCTGCTCCAGCGAGAAGTGTCGTTGTCTCGACAAGTGGAGGCCGGGGTGGACTACGAGGAGGTGCAAACGTCTCTGTCCCTCATAATCGACTCAAAAATACCCTAGGTTCTAACTATTTGATGGAGGCACTAACAGGTGATCAAGAGGTTGTCCCATCCACCTTTCCGACTTCTGAACAATTGGATATTGATTGCTTGGCCCCCAAGCATACAGATCTGACCATTAATCTTCGCACTTCGCAGCAAACTTGGGACATCTAGCCAAATGATGGTTCAGACCTAACCGTAGTCCCAGCTTTTGGTCGTGATAATGGAACTTCAAATGGTCCTCCTAGTCCTTCTAATTTTCGCTTGATAACGTCCCTAAAAGATTTTTCGCATCCACTATCCATTCCTCAGGATGCTGAAGATCATAATCGCCTAGTCAACAGGGTCTCGCTTGCCCTTATGGCAACCCTTGCAAACTCTAATCACATTGACATGGAATAAGAAAAGTTGGAGGACTCAAAAGAGAGGGATCTGATAGATGATGATATACCCCTAACCCACGCACAAAGAAAGGCGAAAACGGAGGCCATAGCTTGAAGAGGCAAAGCCATAATTGGCTCGTCTTCAAAAAAAGAAAGGAAGATCTCTAACCCTCCCAATGAATTCCTTTCTGTGTATGGATTCCATTAAAATCCTCCCTTGGAATTACAGGGGCTCTGTCAACCCCAAAATCTCCAATCGAGTCAAAGACCTCATGAGGCGGTTGCAACTTGATTTTGTATGCCTAGTGGAAACTCGAGCTAATGAGAAGAGATCTTCCCGTTTTTGTCAGAAATTTGCAAGGCTTTGGGAGTGGGCTGCTATCCCGGCATCGGGGATGTCAGGTGGCATCATGGCTTTCTGGAAGTGATCTTCTAATAAGGTCACTCCATTAGTTTTTTCCTGACATGCTTTGCATATTGTTATTTTTGATGATAATCTTAGGGATTGGGTTCTTTCCATCATTTATAATAATCAATGTTTGGTTGTCCAGAAAAACCTTTGGCGTAGGCTTTCTGCTATTTCGTTTTTAGATTTACCTTGGCTTTTAGTGAGGGATTTCAACGTTGTTTTGAACTCTTCTGAGCATTGTGGTGGCAGTTTTAGTCATTATGCTTCCAAATCCCGCTATTTTAATGATTTTGTTTTCACTAATCATCTCTTTGATTTGGGTTTTTCGGGGCTTGATTTCACTTGGTGTAATGGCCAAAATGGTTTTACCCGTCGTCGGGCTCGTTTGGATTAGTTTCTTGCTAATTCTGCTTGGGTTTTCAAATTCGACTCTTATTTCAATAAGCATCTCCCCGGAATTACTTCTGATTATGAGTCCATCTTTTTTACTACCAAATTTCATGTTTGAAGAAAATCTAAAATCTTTCGTTTTGAAATTATTGGTTGGACTATAAGGGGTGTCACAAGGCAGTGGCTTGTGCTTGGAACTTTAACTCTCATTCTACCCCATGCATGCTTTCTCGCATTTAATTTCTAGAACCAAAACTTATTTGCTTAAGTGGAGAACTTCTGGAATATCTTCCTTGGAGGTGGATATCAGAAATACTGAAGGGAATATCGCATCCATTGAGGCTTCCGAAGTCTCCTCCCAAAATTCCTACTCCAAAGTCAGGCTCTTAGGTCTCTGTACAATCGGCATAATACTTATGTGGCTAAGGAATGGAGATTTTTTTAATACTTCTTTTTTCATAATCATGTGTGTATTAGAAACCATAGAAACAGAGTCTTTGCCATCATGGATGATTTTGGTTCTATTTGCACTGATCATTGCAACATAGGCAAGTGTTTTGCCTTTTTTTATTCCAATTTGTGGAATTCCTTAAACAGTTTTTCTATTTCTAATCTTACTAAAGCTTTACCTAATGATCTCCCCTCTCTTGATCAAGACGATAAAGTTTTTCTTGCTAAGCCTGTTACTTTGTCAGAAAGTTTTCGCACTCTGAAGTCTATGCCAAAGGGTAAAAGCCCCGATCCTGATGTTTTCAATGTCGAATTTTACCTTCACTATTGGGATTTGATTAAGGTTCCCCTTTTCAAAGCCATTACTAGTTTATTTCAAATTGCCTCTTTTCCCAGCCCTTGGGGCAAGACATTTGTGGTTTTGATTCCTAAAACAAATTGTCCCAACAAAGTGAAGGATCTTAGACCCATTTCCCTTTGCAATGTGTGTTATAAGCTGGTGTCTAAAATCCTAGCCAATAGACTCAAGAATGTTATTCACAAGATCATAGGCCCTGAGCAGAGTGGTTTTCTTCCTGGAAGATCTTCCTTTGATAATATCATTGTCGTTCAGGAGATTTCCCATTCCCTTGAAAATGACTCTAAAAACCTCCTTACGATGCTTCTTAAGGTTGATATTGAAAAAGTATATGATACCTTGGAATGGAATATTATTCTTGCTACTCTAACCCTTATAAATTTCTCTGCTTGTTAGATTTCCTGGATTAAAGTTTGTCTTACTTCCTTTTTCTTTTTTTATCAATGCCAACCCTCTAATTGGATCAATAGCCATAGGGGAGTTCGCCAGGGTGATCCCATTTCTCCCTATTTATTTATCATGGTGTCTAACAATCTCTCTGCCATTCTAAACCACACTATGACTCTGAACATAGTTCCTGGGTTTGATAGAAGTCTTAGATTTAACTTCAATCATTTGATGTTCACAGATGATCTTATTATTGTTACCCAGGCTTCCAGATCTACTGCCAAAGCTATAAAAATGTGTTTGGAAATCTATAAACAGCTTACTGGTCAACGTAATAATCATTCTAAATCCAACATCCTTTTCCCGAGTTAGTGCAATAAAAAGATTAAGTCTGCTATCAGAGATATCCTTCAAATGAAGGCTGGTTCTTTCCCCTTCATGTATTTGGGTGTTCCTATATCCCCCAAAAGACTTTCCCTCTCTCAGTGCCAGTACTTAGTTCATGGAACCATTCCTCCATCTCTCTTACTGATCGTGTTGTCCTCATTAACTGCTCTTTATTATCAATTCCTACCTACATGCTTTCTTGTTACCCTGTGCCTGACTCCATTTTACATAAGATTTCCCACCTTGCTAGGGGATTCCTTTGGGGGAAGAGTAGCAATTGCAGCGGCATTCATTACCTTGGTTGGGATACTATCACCCTTACTAAGTCTAAGGGAGGTTTGGGCATTAAAAACATAAGGCTTGTCAAATCAGCTCTTATGGTCAAAAACACCCTTGTTGTGTTAAATGTGGAGGGCAAGCTCTAGGTTCGCATTGTTAATCACAAGTATGGCAATCTTGACATTTGGAATAATGTTCCTCATGGCAAGGTCTCCTGATTTTACAGTATAGTTTATAAAAATGCTCATATTTTGAGGTCTAACCTGTGAAATGATGTTTGTAATCCAGCTTCGACGAGTTTTTTGAACAACCCTCGGATCTTCAGTATCCCCATTAATCATAAGCCCTTCCTATTGAGGAGTTGAGCATTAATTATTTTTTGAATGGCAATGCCCTTAATTTTGAGGATCTTGCTAATTGTTTTAGCAGGGATCTGGATTGGACTAGGTTGTCTAAGCTGATAGTGGATTCTAATCATAAGAACCATTGGTCTTGGTTGCCTAGTGTTTACCCTACCAGATTCTCTAACGTAATTTACAATTTCCTTAACCAAAGATCTTACAGTGATAACTGGAAAGGCTGGAATAATATTTGGAAATTGCCAGCAGTACAGCAAGTCAAAACGTTCATTTGGAGGATGTTGCATGGTAGAATTCCTACCTATGAGTTTTTATACTCTCTCAACCTTGGCCCCCAATTGCTGTGTTCAATGTGCAGGTTGGAGAAAGAAACTGTTACTCACATCATCTGGTTGTGCAGCCGTAGTAGACAATGCTAGATGTTGGTGGAGCCTTTTGCAGGAATTTCAATTTTAAACAGACACCAGATTAGTGAAGGTCAATGGATTATTCATTATTGGAATTCCAACCAGGGCAGTAGTTTTGTTAAGGGCCTGATGGCTTCTTGTGCCTAGGTAATCTGGAAAAACAGGAGTGATAAGGTCTTCAATTCCAAAAGCATAAATGCTGAGAAAATGTTTCAGATTACTTTGGACAATATGGGTGCTTATGCCAATAGCGCCAAAGACTGTTAGATATGTATGCTAGTATATATACATAACTGTATGTATGATTAGAGGTATATACGTATGTATACACACATGAGGATTGTTGGTTGCCTATATGTAGACAACAAGAGTGGTTGTTCAATGCAACAAGTATCATTTCATTCTTTCTTTCTTCTCTTCTCTTCTCTATCATGGTATCAGACTAGGTCTTTCCTCCGGCCATCCTCCGGCCCCCTCCGACCATCTCTGCGGCCATCTCTGCGGCCATCTTTGTGGTCATCTCTGTCGACATCTATTCGATCATCTCTCCGGACATTTCACCCGACATCTCTTCGATCATCTCTCCGGCCATCTCACCTCCAGTCTCTACAACTCCGACCATCTCTTTTTCCGTTGCCAACCCGTCCACCACCTCTCCACCGCCGGCAACACACCAGTCCACTACTCAGCCCGTGGTTGCCCTCGTCCATCTATTTACAGGCTGACATCTTGCCGGACAACCTACTCAGCTGACATCTCGCCGGACAACCTGCTCACGTTTCTTCTCAACATTCAAAATCTTGACAGAATCAGCTTGCATTTTTTTGGCCAAACATAAGCGGACGAAGCATCTTCCTTTGCCAATCACAAAGAGACAAAGCAACATTGTTTTCCAAACACAAAAAGACGAGACAGCATCTCTCCAAATAAATCAAACAAACTGCAGCATCTTTTCCAAACACAATCCAACAAACTAGTAGGGCCCGCCATACAACTTTACAGATTTTTGGGAACCTTCTCCAACAAATCAACATCGTGGGGCCCACTGCATAAAAAAAATGAATATAACCGGACTCAGTGCAGTGGTACCGGAGGTTCGTCATCGGAACCTCCAACAATCTGATGTGATTCTTGATGGTACAAACTACATTCCTTGGAAGCTGACAGTCAAACGAATCCTCGATGGCATGCGTGTTCTTCGCCACGTTGATGGCACCTCCACTGCTCCTACTGCTTCTTCTCAGACTGACTCACCAGAGAATTCTGCTCTTCTCCTGGTATTTGAGCAGCAGTTGGAGAAATGGGCTACTAATGATTCCACAGCCAAGATGCTTATCTGCCAGACTGTCACTCTTGAGATCCGTACCCAGATTGCGGATCTTCCTACAGCTCGTGCCATGTGGGAATACTTAGAACACCGCTATTGTGGCTCCAGTCAAGCACAACTCTACACTTTTTACCAGGAACTTAGCAGTCTCCAGCAGGGAGAGGATACCGTTGACCAATTCTATAACAGGTACTGTGCACTATGGCGACAGATTGACGCTCTTACACCTTCATACTGTACTACACATGCTGCTCAAATCTTTACATGCTCAGAATCCTGCTCTCGTCGCCGTCAACATGATGAGACACGACGTATGTATGAGTTCATCATGCGTCTCCGCCCTGAGTTTGAGTCGACTCGGGCCCAGCTACTTCATGCTCCGTCCACATACTCTTTGGATGAGGCTTTCACCTTTGTTCGTGCTGAAGAGACTCGTCTACGGGGTTCCTTCACAGGGGGGGCAGTGCACTTGTTGTCCCACGCCTTTCTTCTACATCTCCAGCATCCTCTTCTACTCGCTCTCTGCCTTCTCCCCCTGTCTCCTCCCTGCCTTCTCCACGGCCAAAACACCAAGTCACTTGTTACTACTGTGGCATACCGGGACATCTTGAGCATGATTGTCGGAAGAAGCAACGTGGACTTCCGCGTATTGCTCCCCATGGTACTTCTTCACCGGCTCCACCTATTCTTCCCCTGCCTTATTCTCCTCAGGTTCATTCTGTTCAGACCTCCCCTACTCCATCTCCTACTTTACTATCAGCTGCAGATCAGCAGCTATTGGCGATGTTCCGACAGTTCCAGCAATCCCATCTCACGGACTCCACCTCCTCCTCGATTGGACATGCACGTTCGGCTCAGGTTCCTTCCTCCGCTCCAGGTAGTTCCTATCCTCTTTGGCTTCTTGATTCTGGTGCTTCTCTTCATATGACCCCTGATGCCACTCATCTTCACCAGTCCCGTCCACCTTTACTTACCACTCGTGTTCGCATTGCTGATGGCACACTTCTATCCGTCTCCTCCACTGGCCATTTTTCATCCAGTGCTTTCTCAGTTCCCTCTGCCTCTCATGTTCCACGTTTATCCATGAACCTTATGTCTGTTAGTCAGCTCACTGATCATAACTGTCAGGTTATTTTTTACCGTACTTCATGTTGTGTGCAGGATCACAGTGGGATGGTGATTGGAGCTGGCCGTCATCATAATGGAGTATATGTGCTGGATTCTCTTCATCTTCCATCTTCCACTAGACTAGTTCATCAATGTCATGCCGCAATTTTGTCTCATCATATGTGGCATCATCGTCTTGGTCATCTATGTCCTACTCGCATGCCGTCTCTTGTTCGTCTTGGTGTCTTAGGAGCTGTCTCTCCTTCATCTGATGTAGTTTGTCTTGGTTGTAAGCTCGGTAAGCAGCTACAACGTCCTTATCCTTTGAGTGTATCTCAGACTACTGCCCCCTTTGAACTCATTCATTCTGATGTTTGGGGTCCAGCTCCTTTTGTCTCTAAGGGTGGCAATCGTTACTATGTTATTTTCATTGATGACTACACTCGCTTCACCTGGATTTATTTCATGCATCATCGTAGTCAGTTATTGTCCATCTATCGCTCTTTCGTCGCTATGGTTCATACTCAGTTTGATACTTCGGTTAAGATCTTTCGGTCTGACTCTGGCGGCGAGTATACTTCTCAGGCTTTTCGTGCCTTCTTATCCTCTGAGGGCACCTTGCCTCAGTTATCTTGTCCTGGGGCTCATCCTCAGAACGGGGTTGCTGAATGCAAGCATCGTCATATCTTAGAAACAACTCGTGCCCTTCTTCTTGGGGCCTTTCTTCCTCCCCATTTTTGGGCAGATGCTGTTAGCACTGCTGTTTATCTTATTAACTTGCAACCTTCATCTCAGCTTCATGATCGTAGTCCAGGAGAGCAGCTCTATGGGACACCTCCCCGCTATGATCATCTTCGTGTTTTCGGCTGTCGCTGTTTTGTTCTACTCTCACCTCGAGAGCGGACAAAGCTTACTGCCCAGTCTGTCTCTTGTGTTTTCCTGGGGTATAGCCTTGAACATAAAGGTTATCGTTGCTATGATCCGGTTACTCGTCGTATACGCATCTCCCGTGATGTCACCTTTGATGAGTCCACCCCTTTCTATGCTTCTCCTTCTTCCACTGTGTCTCCCTCTCCTTAGGTTACTCTATCTTTCCTTATCCCCACTCCTTCTCCTAATAGTGCTTCTTTTGTGCCTTCATCTCCTCCGGTTCTCCACCCTTCTTCTGAGTTGCATACTCATTCCTCTCTTGACCCCTCTCCTTTTGTCCCTATTGAGTCTTCTGCAGTGTCATCTCCTTCTTCGCTTCCTCCTTCTAACCCTCCTATTCATTTATTTTACCATCGTCGAGATCCCACATCACCTCCCTCACGACCGGACCTCTCTGACGCCTCTCCCACTGATGATCTGGCTCCTGAGGTATCCTCTCACACTTACTCCTTACGTGATCGTTCCACTTTACATCCTCCTGTTCGTTATGCCTCTACTAGCACCAGTGTTACAGATGTCTTTGAGCCAAGAACCTACAAGGAAGCGGTACAGTTACCCGAGTGGCGGACTGCCATGGCCGAGGAGCTTGATGCTTTATCCCGGACTCATACATGGGATCTCGTTCCTCTCCCTGCCCATGCTATTCCCATCACATGTCGTTGGATCTACCGGGTGAAAACCCGCTCTGATGGATCACTCGAGCGCTATAAAGCGCGTCTTGTTGCCCGAGGCTTTCAGCAGGAATATGGGCGTGACTATGAGGAGACTTTTGCGCCAGTGGCTCATATGCACACTGTGCGTACTTTAGTTGCTGTGGCAGCTGTTCGTGGGTGGGTCCTTCATCAACTTGATGTGAAGAACGCGTTTCTTCACGGAGACTTGAAGGAGGAGGTTTACATGACTCCTCCTGGCCTTCAGGTACCGCAGGGGTCCGTTTGTCGTCTTCGACGTGCTCTCTATGGCCTCAAACAGGCACCACGTGCCTGGTTTGAGCGGTTCAGTACAGTTGTTGAGGCTGCCGGTTTTACTCTGAGCATACATGATCCAGCAGTCTTCGTACATTCTTCTCCTCGCGGCCGGACTATCCTTCCTTTGTATGTGGATGACATGATCCTTACTGGTGATGATTCTGCTCACATTACCTTTGTGAAGCAGAAATTGTGTGAGACCTTGATGACTGATGTAGGACCGCTTCATTACTTCTTGGGTATTGAGATCTCCTCTCATCCTGATGGCTATCGTCTCTCTCAGCAGCGTTACACTCTAGATCTCCTTGCTCGCTCTGGTTTGACTGACACTCGTACTGCAGCTACACCGATGGAGCTTCATTTACAGCTTCGTGCTTCTGATGGTGTTCCCTTATCGGATCCTTCTCGGTATCGACATCTGGTTGGCAGTTTGGTATACTTAGCTGTCACACGTCCTGATATTTCTCATGCTGTTCACATTCTCAGTCAGTTTGTTGCGGCCCCTACTTCTGTTCATTATGCTCATCTCCTCCGAGTATTACGGTATCTTCGTGGCACTGCCTCACGTGGTCTGTTCTATCCACGACAGTCTACTCTTCAGCTGCAGGCCTATTCTGACGCTACTTGGGCTAGTTCTCCTGATGACCGAGTTTCTGTTACTGGTTATTGTATATTTCTTGGGTCTTCTCTTATTGTTTGGAAGACCAAGAAACAGCAAACTGTTGCCAAGTCTAGTGCCGAGGCTGAGGTTCGTGCTTTGGCTTCTACTGTCCAGGAGGTTCTTTGGCTTCGTTCTATTCTTCAGGATTTTGGTGTATCGATTACTTCCTCTGTTCCTATTCACTGTGACAGTACTGGGGCTCTTCAGATTGCTGCAGATCCGGTTAAGCATGAGTTGACCAAACACATTGGTGTGGATGCTCATTTCACTCGATGCCATGTTCGTGCTCAGACTGTGTCACTTCATTATCTTCCTACAGAAGTACAGGTGGCAGACTTTTTCACCAAGGCACAAACCCGTGATCAGCACCTCTTCATGTTATCCAAACTCAAGACACATGATCCGCCTTGAGTTTGAGGGGGGGTGTTAGATATGTATGCTAGTATATATACATAACTGTATGTATGATTAGAGGTATATACGTATGTATACACACATGAGGATTGTTGGTTGCCTATATGTAGACAACAAGAGTGGTTGTTCAATGCAACAAGTATCATTTCATTCTTTCTTTCTTCTCTTCTCTTCTTTATCAAAGACAACCTCAAGGAGATTCTCTTTACTTCTTACTCTTCTTATATTATAATCATAACAGATGCGTCTTGGATTGATAATTGTTTACCTCGTGGCTTATGTTTTATTATCCTCAGAGGAAGGGAGAAAATCGTTCTAGCCGGAGCCTCCAGCCACATTAAGCAGTCTAGTCTTGAGGCCGAGATCGCTGTT
Organism: Dioscorea alata; assembly: GCA_020875875.1. Lineage (NCBI taxonomy): Eukaryota > Viridiplantae > Streptophyta > Magnoliopsida > Dioscoreales > Dioscoreaceae > Dioscorea > Dioscorea alata. The sequence goes on from CM037018.1 coordinate 13,303,695, forward strand.
ATTCAATTGGTACCAGAGCATTGCAAAGATAGATGCCTAAGACCGCACCAAATTCTAAGTGATTGCCCGGCTGTAATAGATCTGATAAAGGAAATAAGCTACTGTAACTGGAGGTTGATGGATGAATTTAATCAACTCAAGAACCCCCTCAATAAAAGCCCTGATTTAGAAGTGGATTATATCTCTAGAGATTCAAATGGGATGGCTGATTCCTTGGTTGCTTATGGGCGCCATAATCTGGGATTATCTTTGTTTCATGCTGGTTTGGATCTTCCCCACTATTTAAAGGAAGCTGCTGTTTAAGATGGTCTTACTTTCCACTAAATGTCTTTGTTTAGTCTTTAGATCTTTTGTTTGTTCCTTTGGTGTTCTTGTTTGGTTTATTTAGCTGTTGTGGAGTTCCTTCTGTCAAAAATAAAAAATAAAATAAAATAATGTCAGTTCTAAAAAATTACCTCGTAAAATATCTAATTCATTCATCGGATCATTCTTGATCTCCTAATGTCAAACAAAGATCCCACGCCTCTAGATCGCAGATCGTAAATAAGAAACAACATTCTTTTTCTTTCTAATGTGGTGGCTAGAGTTAGAAAGAAAGATTGGGGAATTAATCACGAGAAAAAGAGAATCAGCGGCTACGAGTTAGAAATAAGTCATATTTATATATAAGTTTTATTAAGCATGATTACCATAATGTCATTGTGAAGGCACAATGATTTACATGCCCCCAAGAGTAATTTTGGTCCACAAGCCATTATAATTTTAATTAATTATTCGATTCCATCGAACTTTAATTAAAATTTAAACTTAAAACAAAAATCTAGCTCAATCTACCATTTCACTTCATCCCATAAGTAAAATTCAAAATAACAATTTGTACCAGTATGCTCAAACTGAGTCTGATTATCAATTCTTTTAGTTGTGACTATGTAGGTTCATCCCAATTAGCAACGAAAGGATATCAAAGGACGTGACACCTAGCCACTCTCATTCCTCCACATCATTGTCCAATCGAACACGAATGAATAGATCATTGCAAACATTTTCAATAATGATTATCATATGTGCATAAACCCCTCATTCTTATATCCTAACCAAGTGAGTCTTAAAAAACGTCAAACTTAGTAAACTCAATTATATGCAAATAACCATAATAAAATAAAATTACCAAATTACCTATCATGTCGCACACAATTAGTTTGTTTGCCTTGACCAAAGTCTTTTTATCTTACCTACTCATGATTGCATAGGGTATTATCTTGTTTACTTCCGAGATAACCTTTTTTGGTGTTCACTCGTAATTGCTAGTTACCCGATATAACAGTAATTCGAGATTGGCCCTATCAAAGGGTAACATAGGCCTAACAACTCATGATACCTCAGGTCTAAGGTCTAGCCACATGATCATAATTAAAATTCCAATCATTAGAGATCAATGAATAAACCCATGCAATTGGATTGCAATTGGATTGTTATAAGTCATGTTTGAATATACCAATCTCATCAATGTATCTATGACATGTGCTCACATTATTCCATAGTATTCAACTAGCATTCTTTATCAAACATATGCCATACAAATTTATATGAATTTTCAATACACAATTTAAAATTTTCCAATTTGTGAACCATTAAAGTGAACAAGTATTAAACCCTACTAATGCCCTTCTTATCCCATAAAGAATAAAAAGTATAACTTAATACACATGCACTATAATATTCAATACTTATTAATATCCTAATACAAAATTTTATATGAATATAAAAAAAATACTTATTAATCAATGATAATAAAAAATGTTTGACACAAATGACATGCCCTAATATATGTATCCTCGTTAGTATTCCAAGCAATACACGTAAACAACGGGGCAAAAATTATCAAAATAGTCAACGCTTAGTTGTTGATTAAAGCATTTAGCAACAAAATGCACTTTCTGGCGCTAAATAGAACCATCCAGTTTTTGTTTAACCAGAAAGACCTGCTCGCATCCAACTGCATTTATGCCAACCACCTTTCGAGTTTCGAACCAGTTAGAAACCTATATATTTGACTGAATTAATATCAATTAAGGGATTATGTTTAGGAATATCTCGTTTCATATTGCAAAAGCAGAAATATCTATTCTAATGATTTATTTATTAAAATATGTTATGTAAATAAGGTATATGATAATAATTTAATTTATTATAATAAAATATATGAGAGGAAATCGATTGTAATAATTTATTTGATCTCTTCCTTAAATAGCTCCATTCTCTTCTCTTTCACAACACCTTTAAATTGCATACTGTTTTCATAAATGGATGCATAAAAAAAAATTTAAAAAAAAAGTTAATTTTTTTCCAAAAAAAATAAGTAAATTCTCAATAAATTTACTTACTAAAAACACGAAAGCCCTGACCTCAATTGCAAAGCCTCAATAGCCATTGATTTTCTTTCTCTGCCATCATCTTCAAAACCTTTGAAAATTAACACTATTTTTTCCCACCTGCTATCTGAATCAGTTCTTAGCACTTCAGGAACCTTCAAATATAGGCATCAACAAGATGGAATTTGAGTGATTAGACATTTTCATGCTTTTGAGAAACAAGCAGCAGAGAGGAGTCCTGACATGAATAAAGGAAAAATCATTCAGTTTATAATGTGAAAAGTTGAAAACACACTAAATAAAAAACAAATCAAACACAAAATTTGTTATATTTATTGTTGGTCTTGAAGTGGTTATAACTGTTGACCAATTTTGTCATTTAACAATTGTGCATTTAAAGAACTACAATGTCATACGTTTTCACTTCTTCAGAGTTGAAACTAATCTGATACTAACCTTAGTCCCAGCAATGATGGTGCCATTGAGCGGATGTGCAGCACAAACCAGTACACTTTGTGATAGCGCAAGAAATCTATTACGCACGGTTAGTTTATTTTCATCCACATTGTCCAGTAATTCCTCACTGAAGACAAGACATATATACGCCGAGTTTTTAAATGAGCGCTTGCAAGAAAATAACTCTCGTATATCTTAGGCCACTTAAATGATTCAAAAATGCTAGCATTATTATTCATGCTACGTTGAATAATAAGATCGGGATAAACCACATCAACTTTCAAGAAACAATGACAACAAATTTGCATACATTGTACACTTTGATCAGAGGTTCAGTGAAGTGAGAGGACTTACTTGAAATCTACATGGCATGCGGAACTTGTATCCGGAAAGAAATCCAGCAGATATAGGCCATTACTGGAGGAGGAACCAACAGTGTAGATCTGCAGAATAAAGCAAGAAGAGTTCAAATTCTCAAAATTCCCATTAGTGATTAAAACATATTTATGCAAATGAGATTCTGCCATTGTGTTTGGCAGTTCGCTAGTGCTTGTAGTATATTCATACAGGAATGACTGATGCACAAACTATCTAAGGTTGTCTCCAAATGTCAAGTGAGCTTAATAATCACTTTTCTCACATCTGATAAAGCTCAGTTTCAAAACATGTAAATTAAGGCCCAGTGCCTTCAGCACAATACCAGAGCCGTAAAGCAGAATCTTCAGAAAAGTGACCCATCTTCTTCTTATGGAAGAAATATGGTCACATACTCAACAGTATAAAAGTATAAATTGTTGATTGAGATAGCATAATATATGCACGAAAGTGTAAATAGAGCTCTTACAGAAGAAGTTGGCAACCAACATGGCTTTCTCAAATCTGAGGGAGCAGATGATAATTCCTGATCATCTCTGTTTAGATAAACAATGAGACTAGGACTCAGCGGTTGGCAAGAAAAAGGTATTTATCACAAATACACAGCAATTAGTTCATTCACACTTACAGCCAAGAAGGAGGGCAGTGTACGTGTGTTACACTGGAACTGTTGAGATTCAAGACTCCAGACCTGGAAAAATAAAAATAGTTGAGAAATGTCAGCTTCATACCAGCATATATAGAGAATATTCATACCATAAAAGCAAGAATTGAAGCTACTCACAATATGCTAATATTCATCATAATTAAGTAAAGAACCATAGAAAGATTGCAAAATTAGATATTTCCTCATAATTTATATGGCTACAACAAAATCAAATGGCAAGTCTACAGAAATTGTATATCATTAGACTGCCTATGCGGAATAACACAAAATAAGGAATTGGCATGACAAGGTGAGGTCAAATAATAGCATTAAATGATTACATATGGAATAGACACATTTAAAAAAAAAAAAAAAAGATTATGATTATCTTTAGACTTACCAGCCATCATAGAGATGAAATGCTAGCTGGTGACGGCAAGATGGATCAAAGTTGATTGAATGAATACCCCTAGATATTATGTTCAATTGGGCCTAAAATATGAACAGGGAACTATAAGATGAAACAATTAGATAAAAAACGTTCCAAGAATGACGATCTGACAGACTCATATGATCATTAACGTAAATTTTTGCAGGTATTTTCATCTAAACTTTCTTAAGTAATGGCTATTAAAACAAATTCATAAATAACATTGTTGTTAGAAGGAAAGACACAGAGATATACATTAGAAATATGAAGCAAGTAGGTGTATCACTGTATCTCAAAAAGGATCAGGGTAGCTGCATGGTAGAAGCATTACCATAACTGAGGAAATGGTTTATCTACAAACCTTCAATGGCGCAATTCTTTCCAACATTGATGATAACTTAAACGATGCCAGAAGTGGGTAATATACCTGCCACAATAATCCAAAAAAAAAAAAAAATGGTTTTGTAGATTTTCAGCATAAAGAACACTCATTCATTCACATAAATTATAAATAGACAAAAAAATAAGTCAGAATCAACTTTAAATGCCAATTAAGATGTCAACGTTTATGCTTTGAGAATAAATGAAATAAATTCTATCCATTGTATAATATTTTTCTGGCCTTTGCTTGTTAATTTTACTCATGAACCACAAAATTTACAGGCTTCTCACGAACAATATTCAATACTATCATTACAATCACAAAGAAGAGTTGGTAGAGCACTCCCATTCCAAGTGAGAGTTTGAGGATTAGAGAAACATCAGTGCCAAAAAGAAAAAAGGGAAGTGACTTGTGTTTGCAACCCATGAAAAATGCTACGATATCATCTAGAACAGAGCTCCAGCCCAAACTTGTCAATTGCATTTCATATCTGAACATCCTATTGTAAAGCAAATTCTTCAAGTAGTTCTTCCCAAGGGAAACCACTTAAAATTTTAACCATCAGAAATATTTCAGCACAAAGAAGTAAGTTCATCAAAATCCTTTATGAACTACTTAATCTAAGTTAGGAAGACTCCATGGGAAAATGCAGTGCCTCAAGTCATCAGTACAAATTTTTTGCATGAAGGAGAATATCTAATAACTGAGATCCAATCACTTAATAAAATTTTGAAGAAAATTAATCATGAAATACACCTCGTTATGACTCTGAAAAGCAAGAGAAGTCCTGCCTCCACGCAGGTCCCAAGCATAGATAATCCCATTTTGTCCAGCTGCAAATACCACCTGCAATATCAAGTTCAAAAACTATGGGTATTTGATAGCATAATTGAAACATATGCTATTAACTTCAATAACATAATTCATGAAAGTGATTGGGTGTCTCCTTTCCTATTCATTATGATTATTAGCTCTAAAAATCATGGCTAAATTTCCAGTTATAGTGCTATGCAATTCCCCAAAGGAATTTTCTCATTTGTAGCTCTCCAGCTATATCCACCATAATATCAAACACATTTTGTGTAATTTTTGAGAACTCAGCAAACATAACTTATCACTTAACAATCCAGAACAATGATGTTCTGCCCCAACAAATAATAACTAAAACAAGACTTGGAAATAAAAATTTGATGTAGGATAATATCAGAGCTCATATGTAGTCAAGCTCAAGGTGTACTTCATTTTAGGTTTAAGTTATGATCCAAATGAAAGAAGTTTAGGTTGGCATGACTCACTCGATCTTCAATGTCTAACTGAAGACTGGTTAGCTGAGTTTGTGAATTATTTGTGAGCTCAAGATAAGGAAGAGGACTAATCCTTCTATCCCATCCATAGACAACACCATCTAGACCAGATGAAAAAAACCTGGAATAAAATGAATAGGAAAGAGATAAAAGGTCATTTCCAAAAAAGAAAAAAAAAAGAAAGAAATATAAAACATCAGTTATAAAGTTTGGAAAGGCAAATGCATAGTGATAGCAAACCCACAAAATGGTCTTACTTAAGAAGTAAATACAGGTCACATTACAGAGAAAAGAAAGTTTTTAAAAACACACTAACGAATTGAAAATGAAAATAGTTGTCAGTCATCTTATGAATCAATTACTAGTCTCTGAATATTTCCAGTAATACAAGATCCAATTGTATTCATTCGTAACTGGTTTTTCATATGCAGCTCCTAACCTTGACTTGTCGACTGAAGGAAAAATAATGTCAGACAATCCAATGTGGCGTTCACAATCTTGTCGAGAATTCTTCGGCTTCCCTTTCTCTAACACCTAAGTTAGCAGCAAATAGAAAATTATGATACAATTGGCCATGCAGCAAATTAGATGACAGAAAAAAAAATCCAGAAAGTAGTTGCATCATCATCTTACTAAAGACTTCTCATGTGTTATCATGTCATTATTAAGGATATTTCCTATTCTAAATTCATCTAGCATTAATAAAAAAGACTATTGCAGCTAAAAGTTTCAAAGAAAAATCACAGGAGGTCTGATGTTAAGTTCACAACTATGATTGACACAAGATAAAAGATAGATTTTTCTTTTGATTGTTTACCAAATTCATTATATTTTGTGTCTTTTACAACAAATAAACTAAAGCTACATGCCAAAAGGACACTACAAACTACCCTTCATCATGATGTAACACAGCAAAGAAGATAACAAAGGGTTTAAGTTTAGGTTAGAATCATAAGGTACACAGTATGCAGCCTTCACACAGACATGAATAGAAAGAAAATAAAACCTTTAAGCCACTATATCAAAGCAAGAAAGTAAATGGCTAGCATAGAAAAGAAAACTAAAAAGAAACTTAACTGCAATGGGTTCAGATGATACATAACCAATATCAAAAATAGGAACTTTGTTGCCTTGTCTAGATGCACAAGCAACCTGCAGAAATAAACCACCAGAAGTTAAGATATCCATCTCTCCCCTCCACAAATGTAAGAAAAAAGTGGAAGGTGTACATCGATACAATTGCAAACTCACAAATAGCATGTAAATGCACAACTTAAGAAGTGCACACAGCATAACTCAACCAAAACAAAAAAAAATCATAAAAGATGATATTTTTTGACAATAAAATCATTCCTAAGGTGCTCATCATGTACCTGCACGTAACCTTTTTGATGACTATCTTTACAAGATGTATACAGATAAGGCATTCACACATAATTTGCAATGCTAATTTTTTATTGACAAGTCACAATTAGTAAATCACCATCATTTGGTCTCTACAATAAATTATTGATTTCTCCATCCTCATCTGAATCTTGTCATACTCTGTGTAATACGAGAAAAACACAATTGCCATGTTCAAGTAACTGAAAGAAGTTGACTGAAGGCAACTCTTAAATAAATCCTGATATGTATAGACAGAACATGCACTAGAAGACCAATGTGTCAACAGGCGTAATCAAATGTCTTTCTATAGTGCATCACATCTTTCTGCTAAGGTCATGCAAAGATCAGCCTAGCTTAGTCAGAAAGTAGCGTGTGTATTTCCTTCTGAATTGTGGTTGTTCTAGCACCCATTTGTTGTTGTTGTAATTGTTATGTCCTAGACTTTGGCCCTGTATCCTAAATCTCAAACTCTTGGTTTTGGAGACTTGTGTTATTTTGCTATTTGTATATTATGTATAATTCTGCTCTGTATAGGTTGCGAGGTGGCCCATGAGTGTGCGGCCGTTTGTCCACATCTCGGGCTCGCCACACTGAGTTCGTGGTGTGACAATCACACCATAGCATTTGGCATGTGAGGCTGGAGATTCTGTAAGGTTTTTTCACTCCAAAATGAACAACCCCCTTCAAAGTATGGGCTTCTCAAATCCATTGTACTTGATCATCCTCTTTAGGTACACACAATAATGTGCCCTTGCATAGTAAACCACCCTGCAAAACAAAGTATATTGCCCTGCTTTGACATCAAACAACACAGCCTGAACATCAAAATCTACTGTACACAAGCTAGCAAACTCATGAAAACTTGGTTGAACCTACATAAATACAAATAAGCAAAGTGCTAGCTCTAATGGTCTTAATAGCATATGAACCAATTAGTCATGGATGCATTTTTTGTAGTTGATCACCATATTGACTTTTTGTAAGTCATCCACTTCATGCGATGCGCTTGGTGCAATTTTAACTATGCTTGGATGTGCTGAAGATGTTAGTTTATGCCACAAGCCAGCCGTCTATCATCAACATAGGCCCCATAGCATATTCTTGTTAAAGTGAAACATTTTGGCTAAATTATCACCTGATGATGGCTGCACACGTGAGGTTTTTTCTTTTCAAAAATGACCACATCTAACTTTGGCTGGTAAGTTAGATTAGGTGAGTTAATCAAAGATTAAACTCTTTAAGCTCATCCAAAGCTTCCTATAAAAAGGCATGGAGGATGAAGCCTTCATTACACTAGGTAAAAGAAAGCAAGCGAGAGCGAGGGAAAAGTGGGAAAGTGAGAGAAAAATTAATTTTTTGAGAGTTAGTATTTTTCTCCTATTATAAGATAGAGTAGATGTTTTCTCCTTACAAATAGAAAGTTTGTACCTCCAAAATTTTCCCACTTAGTAAAGATCTTCTATCCTTGCCCGTGATTTATTAGTTTAATTTATTTAGGGGGTTTCCAGTTAAAATCTGTCTTTTATTCTCAATATTATTTTTCAATTTCTTTTGTTGTGACCCTGCTTTATATAATCCTATATTGTCATAACAATCTTAACGCGTCCTCCAATTCAAAGGGTCATTGTAGATTCAGCAAGGCAATGACAAGCACCTTGCATATCTTCCTCTACAAAAGTCAAAACATATCCTCATGTTTTGAACTCCATTCAAACTTTTAGTTAGCCTTTGTCAATGCATGCAGTGGGGTAAAAATGATAGAAAATGTCTGATAAACTTTCGAACATATTAACAAACATCCATAAAGCTCTGTACCATTGAAACTCAACGCCACTCACCACAAATCCAAGATAAATCAGGTTTTGCTTACCAAACTCACTTTTTAGGGTTCAACTAGAGTTGGTGTTTCTTGATTAGCGTGAAAACTTTCTTAATGCACGTCAAGTGCTCTTCCTATGACCGACTATAGATGAGGATATTGTTGAGATAAACGATCACAAATCATCCAGGAAAGTATGAAAAATGTTGTTCATTAATGGCATAAAGGTAACAGGAGTACTGCAAAGGCTAAATGGCATGATAAGCCACTCAAATAAGCCATGTCATTTCTGGACGTGGTCTTCCAGGTGTCATCCTCCAAGATCTGGGCTTGATGATAACCAGCCTTCAAGTCCAACTTGCCCAAGTAGCGAGCATTCCTCATTTAATCTAAAGATATTGTCAATCAATGGCAAGATACAGCGATTCTTGATTGTGATTTTGTTGACAGCTAAATAGTCAATGCACATTTACCATCCATCGTCTTTCTTTTGGCGTGAACATGGTCCGGGAACCACACAGGGAGCTACTTTGTTTTATACACCATTCTTGAACAACTTTGCCACTTGTTCCTTTATCTCCTTATTCTCTACTATTGGGCTTTGGTGATAGCTAGATCTCACGTTCCACAACCTATTTTAGTGGCAATCCCTTGACTTTTTTGAAGAGACCATGGTGCTCACTACTTAGTGACGTCGCCAAGCATTTCCTTGCAAAATAAAGAAAAACTAAATACTTTGCTGCTTGCCTCCTTAGATTCAACTAAACAATTGACCAACAAAGCAAATTTTTGGCAGGCCTTGATCTTAATCTTGGCATAGTAAGTTGTCATTAGATCTACAGTTATTCTTAACAAATTAATATTGTTAGAGTCAACGGAAGAAGATTACATCACCAATTCGCAGATGTAAGCACTCATCACCGCAAATTTCATTTTGTACTAGCCCAGCTTTTGGACTAGGCTCTTTGAGATTTTTTTTTTTTTTTTTTTTTGGCTATCAAGATAGATGATAGCATTGATCAGCTCATTGTTGACCTGATCTCAGAGAGTGAACAACTCCTCCATCTCATTAGGCTTATTTAAGTGGATTTGGCAAACACAAGTTCGTCTTTTTCAACATGCCCATTTAAGACAAGCTAGTGTCTACTTTTTCAATCCGTCCAACTAAAATGGGAACATCATTTGTCAATCATGTTGCTGTCATGATTGCCTTTGTGCGTCTACCACAATCATCTCTCTTCTTTAGTCTTAGCCTCAGATGAAGCATCCAACATTGAGGGTGTGTTTGGTTCGGAAGTAGTCCACCGAAGTGACGGAAGTCTTGAAGTGTCACTTTCAGTTGAAGTAAAAGTTTCAGTTGAAGTGTTCAGTTCCATGTGTTTGGTTGAAAGGGAAAGTGTCAAATCATTAGCCACTTTATTTTAAGTTGGTGGAAATGAAAATTTAGAAAATGATGGAAATGAGGTCTTAATCACCACTTCATCATGGGTGAAATTACCTCTTTGTACTTGTTGGGTTGATCTTATAATTATTTAATCACCACTTCATCATGGGTGAAAATTTAGAAAATGATGGAAATGGGTGAAATTTTCCTGAAGTCAAAAAGTGAAGTGAAAGGTTTTGGAAGTGATCACTTCTGCACTTACTGATCCTTGACATGTCCTGTGATTTTTCAATGATCACAATATGAGTCAAGATCATAAGGCCCTTTCTTTTTAGAGTCTTTCTTTTAAAAATTATTAAAACCCTTCGTACACTTCCTAGATAGCTTCCCCCAGGGAGAAATTTTGTTCTTGTTCTCAATTGCAATGGCTATTTAGCTCACTGTGATGATATCACAAACACAAAAAAGCAGAGCTCATCATTGATGAGCTTATCTAACCCGATGGTGTATTTACGGAAAACTTTTAAATAGTTAAGGAAGATACCAAGTGTCCATTCCTAGCGCTAGAAACTGATCACATTTTTGGTAAAGGCATGCTAGTACTTCCATAGGATATAATTCCTAGATGATCAGTTACTTGAATTGATGCTAGGTGAAATCCTTATCAACATAAGTTTGGAGAGTGGCCTTCCACTATGCTAAATTGCTAATGCATGTCCCACAAGTTTAAGCTTCATGAAAATCACCTTTTCCTTGTTACAACAACTGTAGAAATCAAAGTACGTCTCCAGAAGCCAAGCTTTTCAGCATTGATAGTGCCACCATAGCTGGTGATCTCAACTTAGCTTCAAACTTGAATGCTTATAGCTTCCTTTTTGGAAGAGATGGAGCCATACACCCATCATCACCAGGGTAGTCATCTCACACACATGCACTATCCTTTACTGGTGTCACATGCATGGTTGCACCTTTCGAATTTTTATGAGCTAACTGATGTTTGCCACTTGCATTACTGGTGGTCCTGCACTGTAGGCCTTGATCCAAATTAAAACAGTCTTCATGCCATGCGAGGTGACCTTGGTGACAAAATTAGATGGTGTCCTAGTTTGCTCGTCTATCGACATGCTAAGTGAACTCTTTGTTGTCCTTGTTGATGGCGCTTACAGAAAGATATCTAAGGAAGGAGAGCTAGTAGCTTTGAAAAAGCTTAGCTCTATACCATTTAATCCATCGGAGAAGGCAGGGTCACATGCCTCCCGAGAGATATCTAAAGCAAAATCAGTAAAAGAAAACAAGGTGGGAAAGAAAACCTTGTTATTTCTTCTCTAAACTGCACAAGCCATCTGACCTCTTCTTTATAGCAGACTAAGATAAAAACAAAATATTTAAAAAACAAGCTAATCTCTACCCTAACCACCTTATCTCCTTATTCTAATCTTAGCCAATCATCTTTATCTTAACCAAATTGGTTTTCTCCTAATCAGAATTTGTTAGATCATAAAAAATCATAGCTTTCAACATTCTGATGTTTCATATGTGATCCTCTTAGATCATAACACATCAATTATAAGGAGAAGTGCGTCTCTTTCAAACCTCATCTTGATTTGTTGGATTCCACCGAACAACACCTAGTGGTTGTGAAGTAGCGTGGTGCAGCAATTGCTTTCTTTCATCCTCCAATGAACCTGAAATAAGAAGTTACTAAGCAATCACTTGAACATACACAGCACATCCACAAAGTGGAATGCAATTTCATCTTGCATCCCTTATATATATATATATATAGAGAGAGAGAGAGAGAGAGAGATGAGCACTATTAGGGGATTAGTCCCTTGGGCCGGAATGAATAAAAAAAATCATTAACTAAAGAAAGGTTAATATCCTCTTATATGGTGCACATTCAGTAGCTTAAAGAAAATCTATCATTGCATTAGAAAATAACAGAAAAATCACAAAGAAAGAAACATTAAGCGAGTCCTAAATTGGATTTCAATGAAACTTACTTGATGATGGACCATATGTTGTGCAGTAAAGGCTTTCAAAGTCATGAACTGTTAAGCATCCTGACTTTGTTACTGATGCCAGATAAATTCCCTGTACATAATCAAGCATTAATTTATCAAAATAAACAAATTTTAGGAATAGTAGATGAGATCATGGTCCCTTTCAATACACAACAGCAACAAGAATCTGCTCATAAAACTACTGATCCTGCATTAGAGAACTGAACAAATAAAATTTATGGCCATAATTCACATTTCACAGTAATCTTGAGTGAGCAAAATAGGAAGTTGGAGCTTCTTCTAACTCTTCATCTATAGAATCAGCAAAAGGAACTGCTAGAAAATCAAGCAAGCCCAATGGAACTAGTTAAGGGGAATACTTAAAAGGAGGCCCTCTCTTTTTCTATTTGTCATATATATTTAAGTAATAATTCATAAGGTTTGTCTGTATTTCTCCTCGGAAAAAAAAAAAACTGTAGTGCCGTTGTAGCCCATTGTTATAATTCATGCATATCTCTACAAGTTATTCAATACATTATAGAGAAAATTAAAAATATTTCACAACCTTCAAAAGTTCAATACAGTGTCAAAAAAGGGTATATGAAAGCTTATCAAAACTTCACCTTGTTGTCAAATTCCAACCCGGAGATGCCGGCCCTGAGATAGTTGTTCATAAAAGATCAACAGCTTATGAATAAGATTAACTCTAGTAACTAAATACAGACACCACACCAACCTGATCATGTAGAAAAATATGTACTAGAGTAGTTGTTAAAAACAATAAAGAACGAAAAGAAAGGAAAAAGAAAAAAGAACAACAACAGTAACAACAGTAACAACAGTAACAATTAACACACCTCAAAGAAGGGATAGGTTCATCCTGATTAACAGCATTAGCCAAAAGCGTCAACTGAAACACATATGAGAACAAATATGTAGCATACATGAATAAAACACAATAATTATCCCATAATACAACAATATCAGGATGTTTAAGTGGTCCGTACATGTGTTGGACACATATCAAACCCAATGCTGTAGTGATGCCCAAAAGCCCCAACCTTTCCAAACCAACCAACAAAACAAATCAATCAGAGTAAATAAACAAGAAACATTTGCTCAATAAGTTAAACAAATTAAAAGAAAAAAAAAACAGCCATCAAGACCGTTCATATACACTGCAGCATAAAAAAGAAGAAAAAAAAGCTGAAATTCGCTTTGTGCACAACCAATCCAAATAAGTATAAAGGATAAGTACTAAAATCCGGAATAGAAGGGAAAGAGAACCCCAGATGACCTAGTTTCAGCAGCCAAGAAAATCAAAGCTGGGGAAAGGAAGAGAACACGCATACCTCAGCGTAGGAATCAAGGATTAACTGAGACGTTTCATGGCGGTATCTGGAGGAGATCCTGCCATTCAATTCGAGTGCGCTTCTCCCCCACCGAGGTCTAGGGCACAACGGAGAGACGATTGAATGAAGGAAAGGAGAGGATTTGGAACCAATTCTACGAAAAGGAAGAAGAAGCGGATGGAATACCTGCGAGATGGTTTAGGGTTTTGAGGAGCATCCGCGGGAAGGAGGTATCTCTCCATTGAAGCATCGATTGATTGGGATTGGCGCGTAGGGATGAAGATCGGCAGTGAGGGCAGTACAAAATAATCAGGTTATGGTTCCCGCCAAATTCTGATCCCTTAACGGAGCTCCGCTATGTAAGTGAACCCGATCCGATTTTTTTTTTTTTTTTTTTTGGATATTGGATATATGAGGATGCAGTCTGGTATCTACTTTTAAAATAGGTCTGATTTGGCCATCTTCAAGATTATTTATTTCAGATCCCTCCCCAACAAGAGATGGAGTCCTATTGGTAAAGATGTAGGATTTGATGTTAGGCAAATATGTACGTGACTTTGAGGACTTAGGATCTGATTTTGACGACTGCTGATAAGGATAAGTCCGGTTTGGCAAACCTTCCTTCAGGCCAGGAGAAGTGAGAGACATAAGAAACTTTCAACTAAGTGGACCAAGGAATTTGGATATTTGGATCACCTCTCGCAATCAACTAAGAAGAAGGGTGTGGGATCCAGTACTCATTCCCCTGAAGGTACTAACTCTGCATCTCTTTTAATTTCTAAATGGTCAAATGCTCAATTTGGTAATTACTGTAATGCATGTGGAGTAGATCTAGTTGACACTCATTCTCTTAAAGATGCTTGCTTTGACCATATTCAATAATTAGAATTCAGCTGTCCGGCTTCGTCTAGGAGCCCGGTGAAGGCCACCTAGACAGTGCATAACTAGGTCATTCAAGTTATCCATGTTTATCAGTTAGACATGGATAAAATCGGTGTTCTTTTTCTATGAGCATTTTTCATCTTCCTCCGAGATGCTCTATATAAAGTTCATGGATTTGAAACTGCCGCACCCACAAGCCCAAGCCTCTTAGTCTCGACCCTTGTTTTTTCCTGGGGCAGACTATGTGAAAAGTTTTGAGAAAGCATTTGTTCTTCATAGCGCTCTCACTCATAAGTTGTTTATGACATTCATGTCATTTCCATTTTGTTTTCCTTCATTACTTGACTAAGCGTAGCGCCCTGGCTTGACTTGAAAGCACCTCTTCTTTCTTCCTCTCTTGGCGGTGAGATTCGAACACTTCCACGACCCCTTACATGATGATGACAACTGGTGGCTACCCATATGAGAACTTGGATGAGCTATGAATCAAACTTTCATCACAGAAGACAGACTGCCTTCATAAGATAAGGGCAGCTGCTACTATTCCGATCCAATGCTACTCTGATCTTCAAGCTCTAATCTTTATCTATGTCATTTCTCTTTACGAGAAACGAAAATAGAGATTGTCACGATCGAATCTCTTCTTGTGTAAAATTCAGCTCTACCTCAGAAGAGGAATCACCTCCCAAGTTTACGTGAGCACAATATTCTGATGCTTAAGAGAGCACCTTTTGTATAGAGGATTCACAGATGAAGCGTGGGGGTAATACAATGTTCCCTTGTTTGTATGATGCATCTAGGAGTCAAAATTATGGGAGATCAATCAAGCGACTTAGAAATCTATAGGAGGTTCCCATCTAAATCAGTTTTGCTTAATGCCCTCTCACGGAACCGCTAGGGGTTTGATTATAGGATGGAATAGCTCCTTGAATAATGGCAAGGTCACTCATGTTGGCACCTTCTATCTCTTAACTGAATTTACTAATTTAGTAGATAATTCCATATAGGAGTGCACCACTATGTATGGCCCTAACCTAAGACATCTCAAACATGAATTCTGGGACGAGATTAGAAAGTGTCATATATAATTGACTTGAGTCATTTGTGGGGACTTTAATGCCATTTTTGGCTTTAGGGACAACAATGGTGATGTTCCTAATTTAGGTGACATATAATGCACCCAAAATCTTTTGAGAGATCTCAACCTCATTGAACCACCTTTGGTAGGCTGAAAGTTCACCTGGACAAATGGACAAACTGATCATAAGTGGGTTAAACTGGATCACTTCCTAATTAACCCAAATAGGTTAGGTTTATTACCCAAGGTCCAACAAGTTAGCCTTCTCAAGCTAGGATTAGACCACGTTCCATTAAGACTAGAATCAGGAACTCATTACTTAACACCTAAACCTTTTCTCTTTGAACTAGCTTGGTACCTCTGATGATTGACTGCAAGACCTACTTTTAGCTTGGTGGAGTGAAAGTAAACCGGCTGGTTATGGAGCTTTATCCTTGCAAAGAAGATCAAATTTCTTATGAAAAAATTGTGTGATTGGGCAAAACACAACTTTGGGTTTATCAAGTTGAAAAAGCAAACCCTCTTTCTTGACCTAGATACCCTCGATTAGGTTAAAGAGTTATAAACTTAACTAAGGATGAGGCCAAGCAAGACTTTGAACTGCGTCTCACTTTAGAAAATCTTCTTAAATTGGAAGAACTATATTAGAAATAACACTCAAGATTAAAGTGGTTAAAAGAGGGTGATGAAAACACTAAATTTTTCCATGCAGTGGCAAATGGTAGGAAGAATAAAAAAAATTCATTCCGCACATTCTAGACATAGATCATCATGGCTAATCAATTTCGTGGTAATTTTGGCACGAAGATGGATACATGCATTAAATTCTCTTAGCATACCTGCTTAGGAATAAATTGAGAATTAATATATTAGCTCATAAATTCCTTTCTCTAAGGAAGAAATAAAAAAAAGCCACCTTTGATCTCGGGGCAGACAAAGCCCTTGGTCCGGATAGATTCCCACTTTTCTTCTTCCAAAAATATTGCACTTTGAGAGAATTAATTGGGTTAGCATTGCACTAATTCCTTAAAAATATAACCCAGAAAGTGTAGTGGATTTTCGCCCGATTAGCCTATTCAACACTTCCCTCAATATTTTATCCAAGCTCTTGGCCTCTCTCTTGAGAAGGATATTGGATTCTCAAGTTGATCACTCACATACTGCTTTCATCAAAGGACGTTGTATTCTAGACGACATTTCCACTGTTAAAGAGCTCATATTCAGCATGCATAACAGAAGATTACCAAGACATATCCTTAAGGTAAACTTTGAAAAGGGCTTTGACATAGTGGATTAGGATTTCCTCACTGAGCTGTTGGAGGGTTACGGTTTTGGGAATAGGTGGATTGGCTGGATTAGGTCAATTCTATTCACTTCTAAGGCTAACTTCATTTATCAATAGTTCCTATAAGGGATATGTCTAATACCTCAGGAGGATCAGACACGGAGACTCATTGTAACCACTCCTCTTAGCATTGGTTTTTGATGTTCTTAGCTTAGGGGTGTTTGTTTTGATGCATTTCGAGTTACAGGTAACTCCATATTAGTAAATCGATGCTAAACCTCGTGATTAGATGGATTTTACTCTTACAGGAATTCTATGTAGAGATCAAGGACAAATGATGAGCAGAGAACATGGTTGCAGACCATCTATCTAGGATAGAAGATCCTGAGAGGGAATCATTTAGGGGCAAAGACATTGATGATACATTCCCTGAAGAACGCTTGTATAGATTCAACATGGTAAGAGATGAAGGCTCACCTTGGTTTGCTGACTTGGCCAATTATTTGGTTGTAGGAACCCTTCCAAAATGGTTCACGTATCAACAAAAGAAGAAATTATTCACGGACCTCAAACACTACATGTGGGAAAACCCATTCTTGTTTAGAATCTGTGCAGACCAAATTATTAGGAGATGTGTGCCACGAGGCAAAGGATGGATATTCTCAGGCATTGCCATTCGGGACCAGCTGGAAGGCATTTTAGTGCAAATAGGACAACCGGTAAGGTCCTCGAATTAGGTCTTTATTGGCCTACAATCTTCAAGGATGCTAACAGGTATATACAGAATTGTGATAAATGCCAATGCACAAGTAATCTTTCTCACCGAGATGAAATACCTCAGAATTCTATTCTTATATGTGAAATCTTTGATGTTTGAGGTATTGATTTCATGGGACCATTTACTACATCATTTGGTAACAAGTTTATCTTGGTATCAGTCGATTATGTTTCCAAATTGGTAGAAGTGCAAACTCTCCCTTCTAATGATGCTAGAGTAGTGATTAAATTCTTAAAGAAACTATTCTCTAGATTTGGAACACCGAGGACAATAATAAGTGATAAGGGTACACGTATTTTTGCAATGACAAGCTTATGAAAACCTTGAAGAGGTATGGAGTTACACATAGACTAGCCACCCTTTATAATCCACAAATGAGTGGGCAAGTAGAGGTATCCAATTGACAGTTAACGCAAATCCTAGAAAAGACTGTAGGTTATCATTGGAAGGATTGGTCGGAAAAATTAGATGATGCCATGTGGGCATATAGAACCACATTCAAAACACCCATAGGAACTTCACCTTGTAGATTAGTGTATGGGAAAGCTTGTCATCTTCCTGTAGAACTTGAACATAGAGCATATTGGGCAATAAAAAGCTTACATCTTGATATTCATTTTGCAGGAAGGAAGAAGAAGTTAAAGCTCCATGAACTTGAAGAATGGCAAATGCCTGCCTATGAGAATGAGGAGACTTACAAAGAGCACATAAAGAAATATCTTGACGAGTACCTCAGACGCGGAAAGGAGTTTCGAGAAAGGGACCAAGTCCTCATTTTTAATTTAAGGCTGAGGTTATTTCCTAGTAAGTCAAAATTCAGGTGGTCAGGACTATTCATGGTTAGTTTTTCCTTATGGCGCTGTAGAGATAACTCACCATGAAAGATGTACAATCAAGCTAAATAGCCATTGTTTAAAGTTTTATTTTGGAGAGAGCAAATGGGGTGATAAAGGGGGAGAATTCGACCTTTCTGGACCATCTTAAGGTAAGAACAGGTACGCCAGACTCGTGACGTAAAACAGGCTCTTCTTGGGAGGCAACCCAAGTAGTTTTCTATGCATTAGTTCATTTAATCTTAGTTTTAGTTTTTATTTATTAAGTGATTGAATGGAAAGTGGTACTTAATTTAGTGGTGTGAAATTGGCTCATCTCTATTGAATTCTATGAGTGAAATATGAATATGGAGTCTAGTATTACTATTTGGAAATGTTTTCATGTCGTTTTACACAGAGAGAATCCTTAGTTTTTCACTACGAGTATCACAACTACGTGGTCAACTCATTATACACCCATTGTGATGCACATACAAAGAGTTGTGCTTTTCTGAAAATTTTGGGTGAGTCTGTCACGGGCCTACAATGCCCGTGATAATGGCCATGGTGATTTGTCACGGCCGTTCCACAGAGCATGCAACTCCATGGGTTATACGGAGATGTGGCACGGCCTCACCACACCCGCTATCAGGCCGTAGTGAGTACAACGATCCTTAGAACGGCTGTTACCAACACTTAGAAACTTTTGAGCCCTAACTGAGTTGATAACGGCCCCATAACTGGCTCGTAACTACCGTGGTGCCTTAAGAGACTAAATAGATGAACAACAGTCATTGTTAACACTATTATGGGGTAATATAGAGTCGCTGATGGCTGACTCTTGGCTTTTCTCACTTAAAATTGAACTTCTTCTCTTCTACTTCACCGAAGAACCCTCTTTGATGACCGATTAGTAACTCTGAGAAGCTTGGGAACTGTTTCTGCTCGATTTAACACCAAATTTAGTTGATTGTCACCGCGGAATAACTTTCTCTTTTTGGCCGATTTTGTAAGAAACCCTCAAAACTTTTTAAATCACGATTTTATAATGTATAAATGCCATGAAATAGCTTAGGGATGCTTGGTGAATGTTTTTGCATGAATTTCATATAAAATAAACCAATGCACGAAAAATTTTCACCATGGTCGCCCTACACAACAACCATTCTGTTATGAACAATGGTTGTTGTGGTGACTGTTGTGTTTAAATTTTGAACCAAGAGGGGATAAGCCACAACGGGCATTGTTCACTCGTTGTGAGGCCGTTATAAGATTTTTTTTTCCGCTTATCTTCCCCTAGCACCATCTGGCAAAGGGATTACTTGTTGTCAGCTAGCTATTTCCTCATTATAGTACATAATGGACTCACCATGGCATTATATGCCTGTGGTGGCCCTAGCATAGTGCACAACAAATTAAGTTGCTGAATCACAAAATGGGTCGTTGTGTACCGATTGTACTCATTCAGAGAGTCATCATAGCCTTGGTAATAGGCATGTTGAGATTGTTATGGTCGTATAACAGCCGTGACATACCCATTGTGCACCCGCTGTCCATTCCTGTAGTACATTTTTCATATTATATTGATTGATTTTTCGTACTCTTTCTGAATTACACTAGTCCATAGGCAGAGGTCGAGAAGAAGAAGAAGACCGGAGAGTCTTCTTCTTGCCAGTGATACCTTGGTTCTAGGATCCTAAGCACAAAGCCCACTACAGGACGCTCGTGGATCAGAGGTTTGTTGAGGATCGGGTCATTGACTAGCCGATGTTGGAGAGGATTGGTCTCACCGATAAGATACGATACCTGATTTCTGTACAGGGTTGGGAGCAGTTCGTTAGCATCCGAGAGCCGACATACTGGGAGCTGACATTAGAGGTGATGAGCTTGTTTAAGCTGGATAGTATAATCATCAGCTTCCAAATGTTTGGGGTGGAATACCTGATGTTGTACATGGCTTTCTCAGTGGTCAAGGGCTTGTTGACGTGGAGTACACTCACATTGAGGCATACTCCCAGCTCCACATTGACTTTTTGGTCGACCTGAGTGCTGATCAAGTTTGGACCCAGACCCTTCGAGGCCACTAGACTTATGTATGCAGTACCTTGAAGGCGTCTGCCATTGGACGGGCAGCGTTCAGGTATCTTCATGCTGCCCTACCTAGGACTCTAACTGGGAAAGGAGGCAACACAGTGGTTGTGAACCTCTGTGACTTGTATTTCCTCTATAGCATGGTAGCTTGGGAGCCGATTCACATTGGCTATGCCCCTGCTTACTAGCTACATCATCAGGTATAGGACCCCCGCTTGGCAACCATATTCCTTGGTTCTTACATCACCAGGCTTGCATGGGGCCTGGGTCTGATTAACAGTTGTTCAAGCATGCGATGAGTTGGAGGTATGCAGCCGCTCAAGGTCACCACACTCCGGACCATACGTATGATAGAGTAGCGGGACACACCCCATGGGGTGCAATACCGGGTGGCCCACGAGTCTAACTCTGAGTCTTCGGACGATGAAGGATCTCTTCTAGAGACCACTGCTACCGCTGTTCCTCCCCCGACTATCGCTCCAATCACTATTGCTGCTCCTCCTCCATCGACTGCTTCACCAACCCATCCATTCCACCAACACTAGAGGAGTACCTGGCCTGTCTCGAGGAGGGTTAGGCAAGAATTGAGGGTCTACTCTAACATATCCTGGCCCATCTGCAGCATTAGGATCCCTCATCCACTCCGACGCTTGCTCCACAGATTGTTTTAGCTCCAGTGGCGCCAGAGTCTCCTCCTACATCATCGACACCACCCGTCCTTCACCAATCCTACATCGAGCTTGACTTCCTACGCCGACTACCGCCATTTTGAGCTTTTTCATTTACCACTTTTGTATTTTCATTTTTTAGTTAATTGTACATTTTATTTCAGCAATGGGTACTTACCCTGCTGCTTTTGTACTTACTATTGGTCATAGTGGATTTTCTTTACAATATTTTAGTTCATGCTTGTATTTAATTACTTCACTTATGTCTCCATCAGGTTTGAGGTGATTGGGTACTATTTTAGACCGTAAAATTTGTAAACTTGAACAAGGGTAACTTTTATCACCCTATTCGGCCCAACTAAGAAATTAGGGGAGTACTAGTGACCATACACTCTTTTATTTTCTATTACTATTATATTTTACTATACTTGTGCATGTATGCATACATTTGGGACAATCTACATCTTTAAGTGTGGGGAGGGAGTGTATGATTGCTTTTCTTTATACTATACTATGAATTTCGTATTTTATTACACTATATCATACCATATTGCGAAAGTTTTTTAAAAACTTGGTGCTTATACTTTATACACATGCTAGTGTTAATCTTTAAAGGCATTGCACTTATTTGTTGGAGTTTCCTTGGTCTAGGGACATGATATGTTAGACTCTTTCATTACCTCTCGAGAGTTTGTTTGTTTTGCAAGTCTTTGCCATATTTTGTGTCCCTCTTGAGTATACCTTGCACCCTATGTATTTCTAGTGAGTGATGTCTTATAATGGGGGTATGATTAGTACTTATTTTATTATTCCAGTTAAAATATATGCACAACAAAAAAAACTACCTCTTTTACAGTGTAAAGATACTTCCAACAAGTTGGATACAAAAAGTATATCCTAGTGGGAGAGAGGGCTGGCTTCTTGGAAGGGTGAAAGTTACTATCTGTGATGAAAAAAAGAGATGTGTGTGTTTATGAATAGGAAACTCTGAAAAGAGTAAGCATTAGGCCAAATAAAACCTGAAAAGTTTTTACAAAATGATCTAGACTATAAGATAATGGACTAGGAGACCGACACTTGGGAAAGTATTTTTCACCGTAAAGTAGACTATTCTTTATAGAGATATGACCATGCTACCTGGTATTTGATTGTTCCCCTATGCTAATGAAACTCTATACTTAGTTGCCTGAGATCAAGCACTTATCATGTCTTCTATTTTTCTATTTGTTTTATTTACTTGAGAACAAGAAAATGCTTAAGTGTGCGGATATTTGATAAGTGCTAAATAGATCATATTTTTCATATCATTTACACTGTATTTAATATGGAATTTGACATGTTTAGCACCTCATTAGTATGAAATTTTAATCTTTTGTTCACCACCGTTTTTATTTCTGTTTTAGGGAAAAAGAAGCAAATTCATGGGTGTTTTAGAGCAGAATAAAGTAAGTTGTTGAATCAAAGCATTACCAAGGCTCACAACGGGTGTGGTGGAGAGTTACCACACCTTTTGTCGGCTCTCACCACTGTCGTTACCAAGCCGTGGCAGCATAAAATCACTGGAAGCAACATAGAGTCCACAACGGCCTTACAACGACCATTGTGGCAACCATCATGACCGTGATCTTACCAGACAATGCTTAGAGAGCCATACCAAGAGGTGACTTGGAGCCCAAGTAACAACTTACTCACCACGGGCATCACAACACCCATGGTGAGGCCGTGGTGGATTCAAACACTATAAATACCCTAGCTTTTACTAAATTTGGGGGGATTCTTTTGCCGAATAAGGTAGGGCGGCTGGAGTTCTAGAGATCTAAGCACTGGAGACAGGTTTTCTTCTATATTCTAGCAAATTCTGGTGAGTTTCTCGAGGATACTTCAAAAATCATCATTAGAGGAGGGTGCGTGTGACAGACGTCATCCAAACAATCTTGGGATCCTCTCACCCTTTACCTTCGAAGACCAATTGGAGGGAGTTAGTTTAGGAATACTTTGAATGCATATTTATTCTTTCTTTGGTCATGTAGCTCTCTTGTGCTTTGATGCTTTATTTCTATGATCCATAAGAACCTAAGTCAAGGAGAATTGTATGTCTAGGTCCCTTGATTATTATTTATGAATCTTAATTGATTAATTCAATATATCATTCTAGTTTTTGTGATTCATCACATGTTCTTAATTGATTGTTATTCTTATTAATGTGGATGAGGAAGATATACCCCCATGTTTAGAACACACATGCCATGATAGATCTATGCATGCGCTAATAAATTAGGTATAGTTAGGTTTCTAGATTAGGGATTGATTGTTGTCACGCCCCGACCCACGGGCCCATGGAACGTGACAATCGCTGCGACGATCCCAAGGAGGGACACCCCGCCACTTAACTCTCAGAACGCAGTAAGGCTAAACAACAACCTGAAAACAACAATATTTACATTGTACAAGGAATATAAGTACAATGATAAACAGTGGAAGTAGCAACAGTAACACTAACCAAATTGTACAGAAATAGAGAGGTTTCACAAATGCACAGGGAAGTAACACCAACAATAGCAACAAGCTGATGCACTAAGAGTTTAAGAGTTGTTTAGATACAAAACCATGCAACAAGGGTTTATACACACTAGTGGATCCATAAGTTAAACAACATGTCCATGACAAAAATAACATACATGAACTGAAAAGAAAAATACATAAGATGGAATAGTAGTAAATGCTCACTATGCTGCCACACAGACGCACCTACTACCTGTAATAGACTAGGAGGAAGAAAGATGAGTGAGCAACTAAAGTTACTCAGTGAGGGGAGGTTAGCACAACTATAACAGAAATGCACCAAAATACAATAAACATAAATCTTCAAAATGATATTTTACTAATAAGATAACTAGCTTAGAACTTGAATATATATAATCGCAAACTTTAATACAATAATAGAAAAAGATAAAGTCAAGTAAGCAATCTACCTCAACTAGGGTTTTACCACTTCAAAACCACAAAATATTGAACATAGGGTTCCAAATTATGGAAACAAGTAAAATATGAAGCAAATCTACCACCATAAACACATAAATCAAAAATAGGTCTCATTATAAGTATAACAAAGTAATTAGCATGAGTTTCACATTAAGTAATCATAATACTAGTGCCAAATTGAATTTATGGGAGACTGCCCTCCTAAGAGCAACAGTTGGGCTTCGCCCGCTCACCACCAATTCGAGATGACACTACAAAGAAAGACAATACTATAAATCTCAATTTCCAAAGCAAGAAAACAACAACTCAAAAGCATCCTCAACCCACAACACTTACCCAGCATGAGATGGTCTAGAAACCTCTTCAAATTTTCGCCGTGGCCGCGGCTAGGTTCAGAGCCGTCAAGGTACTCATACCCTTGACATTAACCATCGGTTTACCGTATGGTGACTCCGGCTACCTGATGAATATCTTCTGAACTGGCCCTTGTAAAATAATCAGTTGGTCTACCACGCCACCTCAACAGGCTGGTTGTGGAAACCACCTACTGCAGTAGAATATCACCATAAAATTTCAACTACAAGTAAAGTTGCACACGAAGTACAATAGCCAACAATAACCATCAACCAACAACACCTCAGCAATTTCCATGAGGAAATGATAAAAGCATAAGAAAACTCAAGCTTTTAACACAAATTGATTTACAAAAATCCAACACAAGCAACAATATGTAAATTATTTCCTTTTGACAACCCGAAAACTTTTCATTTGAACATAAACTTGCCTAAGAAAGGCATCAAGCAATAAACTCATTTTAGGACAATAAACATCTCAAAATCAATCATTATAACCAACAAAATCTCATTAAGCAAGGTAGATTATATAAACATATAAATATTGGTAATATTCCAATAAAGTCATGCTTAATAATCCCACTCACAAAAATTGATGATTCTCCTTCTAGCGAGTTAATCCTCGGCTAACTCTTTGCCTCGAGCCAATGCTTCACCTTCTTGCCGAAGCACAACAAAACACAAAAATTGTTAATACAAAAGCCAAGTAAGAAACCCAAGGTTTCTACTACCAAACAACCCTAATCACAACTAGGGTTTGCTCAACTAACACCTTAGGCTACTAAAGAAGTTCTAAATAGTTTAGCCTCACTCTAACTCAAAGAAACCAGGAAAATAAAGAAAGTTCACTTGAGCTACAGTACCTCGAAAATCCAAGCATAGACTTCACTCACGATTCCAACAAAGTTTGGGAAACAAGCAAGGGAATCATAATCTAATAACCTTCTACACTCTAACAAGAAGATAATGTAAGAATCAAAGCTCAAACATGGTCATTTACCACAAACACTAGACTCCTCTAGCAAGGATGAAGAAAACAAGGAGAAAACAAGAAAGAATATGGTATTTACCTTGCTAGCTTTAAGAGAGAAGGAGCAAGGAAAGATGGAGCTTCAATCTATCAAGGGAACGATTTTCATTCAAGGTTTCCTTTTCTCCAAGAGAAAAACAAAGAGGAAATGAAAGGAAAAACTTGGCTTTTAAAGAAAACAAGTCATGGCTTTGAAATGACAAAGCATGGCTTTGAATTGACAAGGCATGGTTAAATGAAAAAATATGGATTTGAAATGACAAGGTATGGTTGGGGTATGGCCAAAAGTAGGACATGAAAAAGACCAAATTACCCTTCTAACTCCCAAATATGCAAAAATATAATAATAATATTATTATTATTATTATTAGTATTATTATTATTATTATTATTATTATTATTATTATTATTATTATTATTATTATTAAGGTTAAAAATAGGGCAGGGTACCACAATTGCCCCTTAAGCTTAGGGGTTGATTAGTCTCTTCTCGTGGGTTTCCCGTACTTAAGGCAAACATAATAGGCTGGGGTGGAAGAGATTTCATCTTAAGTTTCTAGTGATTTAAACCTAGTCACCAAAGGATTTTGGGGCTAGTCCGCTTTCAAATTCCCTTGGTCCGATTCTAGAATATAATTGTCACTTAACGCCTATCATAATTAATAATCAAGATAACCATCATGCATCCTCCCAACTCCTTCTAAGTGTGCTTAACAATTATCCAATTGTATTGTTCAATATCTTGTAAATTGTATACTAAAGAAAGAATGTAAATGCTTAGGCTATTGGTTAAGTGAAAAGAAACTAATAAGAGTCTCTCGCCGTTCCTTGGGAAATATGACCCACGAGGTATTACTTGACGACCCATATGCTTGCGGTATTCACAGACTAATTGTAATATTATTTGCATAGTTGTATATTTATATTTGCATATTTTCACGCACCTTTAAAGTCCGTCAAATGCCTATTTTGTATTGCTTTGAATGTCTATTTTTAATTCCTACTCTATGGTGTTCATTCAAATAAAAAAAACTTTGATTTTGAATTGACATTTTTAATTTCTACTTGGTATTTTTATTTCATTTTAAATATTTTTAAATAGGGTCACGGTAGGGCGGGTATCCCCACGGATTCCCGATTCCCTGTCGGGTGCATGTGTGTGTTGGGTTTTGAAAACCCGTTGGGTTCGTGTTCAGGTATGGGGGTGGGGTAGTGGGTGGGATAACATGTGTGGGTGTGGGTATGGCAAAACCCACACCAGATCCGCTCGTTGCCATCCCTAATTGGAGGAATAGTTCATTGGGAATGGGGAAAAGCGGAAAAAGAAAAATATAACAAATGACTATTATGCCCTTTTATACAAATGAATATTATATATATAATGATTTGTTTTAAATGTAATTATTTTTTAAACTATTAAATATTTAAATTAATTAATTATTAGAAATTAATATTTTATTTTAATATCTCACACGTGATACCACTTGGTAAACTCTACATCTTTGTTAATATTATTAACTATCTATTAATTAGTTATAATAAATAGCTAATTTTATTTTTAAAAATATTTTGAATAAATAAAGATATTAGTTTAATCAACTCCTTTTTATTTTAAATAAAATATTAATATAATATTAAATATAGATAAATAATATAAAACTGGTGGTGGTTGGCGAAAAAAGTATATAACAAGGGTAAAATAGTACTTTTATATGTCAGGAATCAGCAATCCTTTGGTTTTTCGAAGAGTATGAATTCACCATCCATACAAATTCATTCATCCCTCATGCCTCCTCCAATAAGTGTGCATGAATTTTGGAATGACACCCATTCCATTATTGGCAAACAAAAGCCCCCTAAGGTGTAGGGCTTAGGATTTATAATTATTTATAAATATAAAAGAATTTGATTGCTTATTATCTAACAATGCTATGTACTAACCGTTTATACATTATCCAGCATTATTTGGTTTATCAAGCTGTATTCAAAGATGATAAACATGGTTAAACTCATTATTTGTTTACCTTTAGTTTGAATTTAAATTGTTTATTAATAAAGTAGACAGGGCATAAACATATATAAAGAAGAAAGATGTGGAATGGATAAGAACTTAGTAGGGTAAATTTTTTGATAGCACATTAAAATATACGGATTTCTTGTTTTGCTATTTAAACTTCAATTTGCATCAAAATGGGTACAGTATTTTAATTTTATTTCAATGGGGGGTCACCTAAAGGAGTCCGGGTTCTATTTGATGATGTGTGTGGATCCTACTTCTTAATTAGATCCTAGCTGCTAGATTTAAACTTAAAATTCAATGCGTGGGCTCATCAAAACCTTTTTAAATTTTAGTGTTGTTGGGTGTTTACATTTAAATATTTATTTTATATTTTATGTTTTCAATTATCTTTTTTTTTTTAAATCTAGCCACGTCTCCTTCCACGATCTTATGCTCTTCGCCTCTTTCTGATTTAGTATTGATGGTGCCAGTGACGAAGATAAGGAACTCACCTTTGTGGCTGCTTGATTGCAAGTGGTTGAGGTAAGGTCCTAATTTATTTTTCTTCTTCTCTTTCTTATGATTGTTTGTGGAGTAATACTAGTTAGGGTTAGGGTTTGGTGAGAAACTTGATTTGATTCTCTTGTTCCCATAGTTTGGGTTAATCTTATAGAAATTCTTTGGTCTCAGATTTGTTTTGATCTTCTTAAAATTGATATCGGCTTGGATTAGAAGGAAATTCCTGAACCGTCCACTCTTCTTATGTGAAAGATTTGATTTTTTTTGAGGATAAGATTCAGAAATTTACTTTTAGCATAACAAAGATCCCTCGTTAATTTGGAGATGTAGAAACCGAAATTGGAGACAAAAATATAGAATTTTTAGATCTTATTCTTAACTATCTTACTACAAAATTTCAGATTTTACATGTGTATGTTGTAAGTTACAGCTTATAAATTCATGTGTAGTAGATAAGACTTCTGTGCAGAACTTGAAGTGTTATTGATTTTTTTCATTACTTTAGAGTTTGAATTAGATATATAAATATATAGAAAGTTGTAGAAGTCGACATTATCTATGGATTTGCAAAATTTCAGAATTTATGCTTCTGTAATGTTTTTGTTAGAGCCATATTACTATACTTGTAATCAAATAATATTTCTGCAGAAAGCATGAAGATTGGTTAGAAAATTTCATTGTCTTAGATTTGGAATCAGGATGAGAAAAGTTGTAGAAGTCGACATTATCTATGGATTTGCAAAATTTCAGAATTTATGCCTCTATAATGTTTGAGTTATGGCCATATTACTATACTTGTGCTCAAATGACATTTCTGCAGAAAGCATGAAAGAATAATTAGACAATTTCATTGTCTTAGATTTGGAATCAGGACGCATTCTTAGTTAGAAAGTTGTTCCATTTTGAGTTAGTTATCTTCTTCTAAAGTTTAATTTTATTTGAAGGTTTATGTTGTGAGATATTCTTGTTAGAAAGGGTATGTTTGAATTTTCTGATTTGCAAAAATAGGTTTACTCAAATTCATGGTTTAAATTCTGTAGATCTCAAATCATTGTAAAATTTGAATATGTTATAGCCGTAGATGTCTAGTTTTCTTAGAAGGTAGAAATTCCTGATTTAGATCGGAATTCACAAAGTTATGTCATTTTCTACCATCAAGGGCATGATGGAGTTGTTTTTTTAGCCACTTGACTTTTGTAACTTCATGGGTGTCATGAAATACTTCTTGCATATCTTTGGTTATTTATTTTATTCTTATTGTTAGTAAATTTGATGGGGTTTCTTCCCAAATATAGGATTCCCCAAGACAAGATGATCACCACATATAAATTCTTATTGACAATTTTGAATTTATTCAAATTCTTTTTAAGTTTGCTTATATAATATTAAAACCTTTGTTGGGCTTTGATTTAGTTTCTGTTATTATATACTTAAAATTTTGAATTTCTTTTGTTTCCCTAAAAGATTAATTCCAGCATTTTGATTATATTTGTTAATCTTTGAATTGTTATATTTGTAAATCGTTTTGAATATAATTAGATTATTTTTACTATAAAGAAATGAGATCATGCATATATTTGTACGTTTGGTCAACAAATTATTCCATAAATCTTGCTCTGCAAATCTTGTTATGTCTGAAATTATGATATTTGTTTAGTTTCCGGACAATGAAGTTATTTTGATATAATAATGTTTAGTCTCCAATTAATTATGTACTAACCTTGACACTGGGGGTTAAACACTAGCCATGTTGACATGAAACTCTAATAAGGGACTATAGTTTCACACCGTGCTGTCAGTGAAAGAATAAAGGTTTCTGATAATCTAGCTCGAGTCACCGAAGGTAAATAAATGGGCTTTGAAAATCTAACTTGGGTGACCGAATTTAAACAAATGACCTTTGACATTTTGTTTTGCCCATAGTAAATTGGGAAATGTATATTTTTGAATGTCTTATAATTTGTATTATGTTGGCTCAGTCTGATTTTATGAACTATGGTTTTGTAAACATTATTTTATGTTTTATTATTTATTCTTGATTTTGAATCTATGAAACCCTACATGATTCCAATGTTTTTAGTGGGTTACTTACTGAGCTATTAAACTCATAATTTGATTGTTGATTTTTTTTCAGATCAGAAGTATAGTAGCTTACCTGGAGTGAACAAGTAGCAAACCTACCCCTGGTGTTGTTTGAGCTCAAATTTTTGTCTATATTGTAAACTCTAATCTTGTATTTAGTAAATTTTGTACATTTTGGTTTTTGATTTTTGGAATTTACAGTTTTAATAGATTGTATGTTTTGTCTTGAGATAAGTATTGAGGCCTTGCATACCGATTGTGCTATGCACTATGGTGTGCTCCTGTTTGTCGGTTCATGGGTCCTACGAGCTGGGTTCGAGGTGTGACAATGTGGACTCCGAAAAAGCTTTGTTAACACCTTCATGACAAGTCATGAGCCCAATTCGCTCATCCATGTCATCGTAGATGCCATGTCACCGTAAATGCCTTATTACTTGTAGTTGTCCAAGTCAGCACACATGTGTCAATGTACCCCATTTTCTCTCGAGTGAAAGGCCACCATCTTCTTCTTCATTACAGGGAATGAAAGAGACAAGGAGAGAGAAAGGAGGAACAAATGAGTTTTCTTCATTCTAGTAAGGGGGAGACTGCACTATGCATTAGCGAGGGAGGGCAAGGCTTTGAAAAATGCGTGAGTAAAGAGGAAAGAAGGCTACGTAAGAAGGAGACATGTTCAATAGTTGATGTAAATTAAGAAGTACAAAATAAAGATTCACTATCTTAATGTTACCTCCAGTAGACCATGGAGGCACCGAACATATCCACTTTATGAACCATTGACGGGGATAGAAGCTTTGGAGGAGGATAAGATGGTTTCGGTCTAGCCAACCTATTGGGTTTTGATTCCTCATAAGAAAATTGCTCAAGTATGAAATCTCAATCTGTCATATCAAAGGCTTTTGAAGATTGAATATTAGTTTCTCTACTGTTATCAAAAGGAAGCTGAAGGGTTTTCACCTCAGGAATGATGGTGATGCTTGTCTAGTTAATTCCTTCTAAACCGGCACCTTCATTGTAAAAGTCCTCGTAGAGCTTTGCAAGGTCATTTCACATGATAGACTAATAGAAGAAAAGGATTAGATATGTCTGAAAAAGAAAAAATAATAAAATAATAATAATAATAATAATAATAATAATAATAATAATTTTCAATGCACAAAGTGCGCTAAATCTTAACATTAACTTTTGTATAAAAAAATATTTTTATCTTTTATTTTTTAAAATATGTTTTATAATTAATTTTCAAAATTACTACTATTAATCAATATTAATTATTATTTTAGAAAGCAAAATTCTAATTTAAAATTTTCAATCTTTATTTATATTAATTAAGTCTTTAGTTGCCTTATATAATAATTTTTTCCCTCCAAATTGGAACTTAAAAAATTCCACCTTTTTCCTCTAAGCCGTTTGGTATGATGTAAAGTCGTTACTTTCCCTGCAAAGTAAAAAGGGTGAATCTATTTCAACAGTTTGGTTCTTAAAAAATGGGTGGTCTCCTTGTAAACACTTTCCATTTGATCAAGGAAAGTGATTCACAAGGGGGGTGGTGTGAAAGTGATTACACCCTTGAGTGGGGAAGTTTGGTAATTGTCAAATTACCAAACTACCCTTTATGATATAAAACTCTTCGTTGTTTGTTTTGTCTTTGGAAAAACCCTAACGCGATCATATTCCCCAATTCGGCAGAGAGTTGTCGCTTCTTCTAAATCGTCTGGTAATTTTTTTCTCAAGTTTGTTAGATTATCTTTATGTTAAATTTTGGTTATGTTTTTCTTGGTGTAAAATTCATGTTTTAATAGGATAAAGACAAATAAATTTCATATTTATTTGGATAATATTTTTATGTGAGAATCTCTATTTTGATTGAATCAAATCTATATTGATATAATAATCTAACATAATAAGATGAGAACATGAAACATATATTTTATTTGCTTCTAATTGGATAAAAACCCCATTTGAATTTTTTTTTTAAATTTATGAAGAATAGGTTAATAATTATTTGGACTAAGTTAGTAATATTATTAAAGTTGAATAAAAACCCAAATTTAATAACTACAACAACTAAGGGCAAAAATGAGAATAAACTTAACTTTACATTGGAAAACAAGTTCATACCAAACGAGGGGATTAAGTTTGCATGCAAAGTAATTACAATTTGATTAAGATAACCAAACGTTGTAATGTTATTTTACAGGGAAAGTAATTACATGTAAAGTCTTTCACTACAAAGACTTTGCATGCAATTATTTTCTTTGCAAAATTCCAAACGGGCCCTAAATGTAGTCTAGACTTCCATTGCTATTTGTTTTTTTTTGCTCTCTATCTTTTTTGTCTCCATTGTCTCTTTTAATTCATGAGTAAATACTTTGTGGAATGTTTTGAAAAAAGTTGAAAATAAAGGCATTTCAATGTTTTATTTATTAAAGACATATTATGTCATTCAGCCCTAACGGATATATGCAAATTATGATGTTTTCTACATGTACATGGAAATGAAATATTTCATCTAACCTTTAATTTCTTAAAAAATTATGTATTTATTTATTTATTTTGATTAAAAAAATTATGTATTTATGAAAAAGTATTTCGGGTTTGGAAGAAAACTCAATTATATGAAATTGAACTTTTTTTATTGGAATTAATAGGGGTTTTTTGCCCTATTGACCTTAGAAATATATTTTTTATTGTCAAAATAGCCATAGGATCATCACATCAGTGTCCAGTCAGCACATGGGGTGTTGACTAGGCTGCTGACTTTGTATTTTAAAAGTGAAAGCACCCCCTTTTTTTTTTACATTTTAACCATGTCTTTCTTTTATAATTATTTAAATAGCTTATTTGTGATTTTTCTTAACTCAATTTTTTTTAAAAAAAGTTGTTATTAAAATAAAAACATTATTTAAAATGATAATAATAATAATAATAATAATAATAATAATAATAATAATGTTTTCTATTTTAATAATAATTTTTTTAAAAAAAATTAAGTTAAAAAAGCCACAAATATACAATTTAAATAATTAAAAGAAAAGAGGGCTAAAATGCAAAAAAAAAAAAAAAAAACCTTGATGATATGCTTTTAAAACACCCTCCCAATCAGTTGCCTAATCAGCACAAGTGTGGTGATTGTGCACTGATGTGATGGCCATAAGGCCATTTAAATAATAAAAAATATTTTTAAGGTCAATGGGGCAAAAAGCTCAAATTAATATATAAGTATTAATAATTACTGACAATATGAATGTTTATATACAATTTTTAATTTCTAATTCTATTAGGAATTTATTATTAAAGTAAAATGATAATAATAATAAGCTATATCTTTTAAAATAAAAGAGAGAGAGAAAAAGGAGGGGTTTGAAATAAAAAAAATTCAAAATAAATAAATAAATAAATAAATAATAAACGAATGATAAAAAATTTTAATTTTAAAAAATATGTAATAAATTTCAAAAAAGAGAAGAAAAAGGAGGCTTTGAAGTTAAAAATAAAATAAAATAAAAAAAGGGATTAAGGATAAGAAGAAAAATATTTGGATTTTGAAATTTTAAAAAAAATCTCGGGAGTTAGAGGATATTATGGAACACGATAAAAAATCTCTGGGGGAGTTAGAATTGATTGAGGAAAAAAAAAAGAGAAGAAGAATGGGGAAGGAAAAGGGAAAAAAAAATGGAGAGAGAGTTTGAGAGAGGACGGAGGGTGAGAAGGAAGAGGAAGACGATGAAGAGAGACTCGAGGGAAAAAAAAACAGAGAGAGAGAGAGTTTTAAAGAAAATGAAGAAAGAAGAAAAAGAGAGACGAAGAGAGAACAAAGAAATAGAAGAAAGAAGAAAAAAGAGAGACGGGGATTCTTCTCCATGGCGGCGGGGCCCGGCAAAAAAAAAGGGAAGAAGCCTTGATTTATCAAAATCATGACCATTTTCCTTTTTCTTCTTGATGGTGGAGCCCGCGTGAGACATGAAGGAAGGCGAGAGGATAACCTAAACCGACAACCACATCCACGCCTTCGATGAAGAAGTTCCATTTTGAAGATGCGAGCAGAGAAGAGCACCGTGGAGATGCTCGGCGATGGTGATGGTGATGATACTCAACACGAATCTCGAGACAAGAACATGCACACTGCTCGTTTCCCTAGTGGTGACGATATATGGCTTATGCCGCCGTCATCACCCTGGCAAAACCCAAGAAGCCTCGTCGTTGGTTCTATTCTCCGACTCCTGAGGAGATCAACGGTGAGAAAACAATGCAAGACGATATTCACAACCCTAGCACGAATCTCGAGGCATGCTTAAGAAGCTCGTGAAGTGCTCACATCTTCAAAGAGGTATATGCTCTTATAGAAATCCATCCAAATATACATGAACATATACATGTTCTAATTGCATCCATGAAAAAATATTTAAATTTTATTTTAATGTGAATGTTTGACATGGTGAAATCTAAACCTAGGACCGCTTTACAAACTATGCACTCCTTGATTAAATGAGCAATGAATTGTAAACATGGTAACATGCCTATATATATTACATGCCAGTATGTTTTCTCAATCAAAACCTCTATCTCATGTCTTAGCCTTTAGATTTTCTTTTAGTTAGTTTTGAACTTTTAACATGCTGAGTTCAAACATGCTTTGGCTAGCAATTCATCGTTTGATATTTGGACTTTTTGCTAGAAAAGGTTTAGTTGCAAAGTTTGCTAAGAAAATAAATTTGTAGAAAAAATTGGGCTTTTATGCAAAATCCATGGAGAAATAAAAAAATGAAATGTTTGTGGACATATATGTAGAATTATGAAAAAAGTGTGAAAATATGATAGCTCGAGGGCTTAATTGCAAAAGCCATGAAAAATATGAAAATGTGAAAGTTTGGGGTGTTATGTGCAAAATTTGATAAAATAAAAAAAATGATGAAAAGTAAGAGGGTTTAAATAAAAAAAATAGAAAGAAAAAAAAGGGATTTTAGCAAAGATAAGGGGGCATTTTGGTAATTTTACAAGACCCCTGAAGTCTACCGTGATATCCAATGCATGGCGAGTATATATTCTCCTTGAGAGAGCCTCTCCATTACCTCTTGACAATCACGGAGGCGAATGGGCTATTCAAGACTTAAAAAAAAAAAGAGACCTTCTTGAAGCTAGTTGTGATGTCCAATGCATGGTGAGTGTATATTCTCCTTGAGAGAGCCTCTCCATTGCCTCTTGACAATCACACAAGCTGAAAGAGTGAATGAAGACTTTGGAAGAACTCTCTTATAGCTCGCTCTAACACATGGCGATGGCTCTTTTTGAGAGAACCTCCCCATTGCCTCTTGACAATCACATAGGTAAATGGGCTATTGAAGACTCTTAAAGACCTTCTTGAAGCCAGTTGTGATGTCTAATGCATGGCGAGTGTATATTCTCTTTGAGAGAGCCTCTCCATTGCCTCTTGACAATCACACAAGCTGAAAGAGTGAATGAAGACTTTTGAAGAACTCTCTTAAAGTTCGCTCCAATATATGGCAATAGCTCTCTTTGAGAGAATCTCTCCATTGCCTCTTGACAGTCATGGAGGCGAATGGGCTATTGAAGACTCTTAAAGACCCTCTTGAAGCTAGGTTTGATGTCCAATGCATGGCGAGTGTATATTCTCCTCGAGAGAGCCTCTCCATTGCCTCTTGACAATCACACAAGCTGAAAGAGTTGATGAAGACTTTCGAAGAACTCTACCTTGCTCTAACACGTGATGATAGCTTTCTTTGAGAGACCCTCCCCATTACCTCTTGACACTCATAGAGAGGTTATTGAGGATTCTTCCTTGAAGATGTTGATCCAAAATGTGGCCTAGCGCAAAACATGCCATACTTGGGAGTTTAAAAAAAAGAATGATTTTTATCAAATGAAAGAAAACTTTTCTCCAAATAGAAACAAAAAAAGCACAAGTCCAAAGTTGTAAGGGCTCCACAAGCATGAGATGTCAAAGTCCTACAAGCATCAAATGTCAAAGTCCTTAAATGCCAAAATTAAAAGAGATCAAGTTCAAGATTACAACTTGAAGTCAAATCCAAGATTAAGCAAGTTAAAGTCATCACACAAAATGTCACTCCTTGATGATGTGCAAAAAAAAAAAAAAAAAAAACCAAATCAATCTCAAGACATCAGAAATCAAGACTCAAAAAGTTTCACAAGTTAAGATATAAAAAATCAAATTGTTCGACAAATGAACTTAATAGTCTCAAGACATCATAATAAGTCAAGACTCAAAAAGTTTCACAAGTCAAGACATAAAAAATCAAATTTGTTGGACAATTGAATTCAGAAGTCTTAAGACACCAAAAGTCAAGGCTCAGAGAGTTTCACAAGTCAAAACTAAAAAAAAGACAAATAAAATGAATCGACAAATGAACTCAACAGTCTGAAGACACCAGGAGTCAAGACTTAAAGGGTTTCACAAGTTAAGACAAAAAAAAAGAGAAATCAAATAAATCGACAAATGAACTCAACAGTCTGAAGACATCAGAAGTCAAGACACAAAGAGTTTCACAAGTCAAGACATAAAAAAAATCAAATGAATCGACATTGAATTCAAAAGTCTCAAGACATCAGAAGTCAAAGACTCAAAGAGTTTCACAAGTCATGACCTGAAAGAAGCTTCACAAGCACAAAAGCCGAAGTTTTTCAAAAGTAAAATTATGTCAAAATCAAGTTTGTGATTCATCAATATAGAGATCCACAGCTTGAAATCCAAATCAAATCCAAGAATAAAAAAAATGTAAATTCAAATTAACCAAGACTCAAGTCTCAAACAAATCAACAAATGAGCTCAACAACCTCAAAGCTAAAGCGTTGAAGAGTTCACAAGTTGCAAAAAGCTTCACAAGCATGAAAGCCGAAGCATATGAAAATTCAAATCAAGTTTCAAATCAAATAAAAAAATATACAAATCCAAAATGTCTAAGTTCTAAGTTTCAAGCAAATCAACAAATGAGCTCAACGACCTCAAGGTTATAGCGTTGAAGAGTTCACAAGTTACAAGAAAAAAAGAGCTTCACAAGCATGAAAGCCGAAGCATATGAAAATTCAAATCAAGTTTCAAATCAAATAAAAAAATATACAAATCCAAAATGTCCAAGTTCTAAGTTTCAAGCAAATCAACAAATGAGCTCAACGACCTCAAGGTTAAAGCGTTGAAGTGTTCACAAATTGCAAAAAAAAGAGAACTTCACAAGCATGATAGCCGAGGCTTATGAAAGTTAAATCAAGTTTGTAATCCAAATCAAATCCAAAGATGCAAATTCAAATGTCCAAGAAGCAAGTTCAAATGTCTAAGTTCCAAGTTTCAAGAAAATCAACAAATGAGCTCAACGAGCTCAAGGTTAAAGCGTTAAAGAGTTCACAAGTTGCAAGAAAAAAGAGAGGGATTCACAAGCATGATAGCCGAGGCTTATGAAAGTTAAATCAAGTTTGTAATCCAAATCAAATCCAAAGATGCAAATTCAAATGTCCAAGAAGCAAGTTCAAATGTCTAAGTTCCAAGTTTCAAGAAAATCAACAAATGAGCTCAACGAGCTCAAGGTTAAAGCGTTAAAGAGTTCACAAGTTGCAAGAAAAAAGAGAGGGATTCACAAGCATGATAGCCGAGGCTTATGAAAGTTAAATCAAGTTTGTAATCCAAATCAAATCCAAAGATGCAAATTCAAATGTCCAAGAAGCAAGTTCAAATGTCTAAGACTCAAGTCTCAAACAAATCAACAAATGAGCTCAACAACCTCAAAGCTAAAGCGTTGAAGAGTTCACAAGTTGCCAAAAGTTTCACAAGCCTGAAGGCGGAAGCTTATGAAACGTCAAATCAAGTTCCAAATCAAGTCTAAGATGCAAATTCAAATATCAAGGACATAAATTCACAAGTTTCTAAATCATGTTCGAAATGCAAAGCTGACGAAGACCAAAAGTCAACAAAAGTCAAAGCGTGCTTTTCGGCGAAATAATCGGAATGAGATAAAAAGCTACAACCATTGTTGCGTCAAGATGATTAAATTCCAAACTTCTTTTAATTTCAATGAAGTCCATGAATTCATGTTTTATAGAAATGAATGAAATTTATTTGTCATATCTTGTTTCCTTGTTCGCACTTATTTTCTTAATCGGAGGTTCCTGCGACAATATCCAGGGTAATTAACATTAGGGGCTTCCCCCTAATGGAAGTCATGAACCCACAATCCCTTGAAGTCTACAAAAATATTAAAATTTAATTTGTGATCCATGCTTTTTACCTGGTCAATCCTAAATCAAAGGCCGGGTGGAAAGAAAGGAGCCCACAAAGAACTATAAATTATTAAAATAATTTTCATCGAGTGTTTTAAGAGAAACTTATTATCTCGGTAATGTTCATGCAAATTTTCTAGGCTTGCACGTGGTGAATTTTCATTGTCTCATGTGATGTTTGGTTGAATTAATAAATCCTTATGGGAGCTGATAAGCTATCATAATTAGTTCACCTTCGTATCTTAAGCTGGGACACTTGTTTCCTATGGGGAAAAAAATAAGAAAAATAAGAAAACAATTATTTGCCTTTTTTTTTTTTTTGACAGATGTGGAGCGCATTCGCAAGTTCAACAACATCTTGCCCAGGGCCCCATACTAATAGGCCAAGCAACCGTTGGTAGTTGCCGTCTATGTTCATCTAACTAAGATGGATCCACAAGAAACTATTATTATTTTTTAAAATAATTGTCTACATCACATACAACATTAAAATTACATATGAATTAGGAATAGGTAATGATTTTTTTTGGACAAATACTAAAAGCATAAAAGTCACAACCGAGAATTGATTGTCCTGCCATGCATCATTATCAATGCTATAAACAAACTTGTTCCCATTGCAAAGGGACACCCACCACACATACACAATGTACCTTTGCTCACCAAATGCGTGGTGGAATTTGAACCCATGACCGAATGAAGTGCTTTAACTATTGAGCTAGGCCAATGTTCGCATAGGTAGTCAAACTTATATCTTTAGAATTTTGTAGAAGACCCTGATCTTTTTGTAGTTTTAATAATAATTCTACTTCACAATTTGGCAACGTGAATGGAGGTTTACACTCTATGAACTTATTTGAAAAGTCTCTCCCCACAAATTAGCAAATTTTGGTTGTCACCCACCTAATTATGGTACAAATAAACCTAATTAAGGTTGAAATAAAGCTGTGATCCTTTTTATTTTTATAAATAAATCGCATTTATTATGATAGAGAAAGCACAAAAAATTCACAAGTATAAAACTGAGAACAAAATACAAAAAAACATAGAGATCCACTAAACATGGAGTGAACAGTCAACCCTAAAAAGAAAATCATGGAGTGAAAGTAAAAGACTGAAGAACAACTAAACTCTAAAAAAGTAACCAAACCACTCATGGAGTGAAAGGATCCTCTAGGAGGGCTCTATCAAACTGAGATCTCTGATCAGACTGGGCCAGTGCTATTACTCATCATTCTGGGGCTACTTGGTTTGTACCCCAACCCCATCATTGGATTGATGAACTCTAGCAGTCCGTTTGGATGACAACAATGAATCCCCTTGGCATGGGGTTCATTGCTTACATAAATTTAGCCCCATGTTTGGATGGCAGACTAAAATCTGTATTCCCTTGTGTAAAGTAATGGGAACCCATCCCAAGGGGGAATAACCATTCCTCCCAATATTGGGAGGAATGGTTATTCCTCCCAAGTAAAATTACCAACTCGCCCCTTGAACAACTTTTCCCAATTAACCTAGTTGCATTGTTCTCTGAAATCCAGATCTGTAGAGCCACCCTCCACCTTCAGCCTCCCCTGCTTCTTCTTCTTCGGTTCTTCTGGCGCTACTTCTCTAGGACCACCGGCTGGCGCTGCTTCTCTAGTTCGGTTGCTGCTGCTCCTGCATTTGGGTTTATTGGGTAATTATATTTCATGAAACAAGCTTTGCAATAATTAAATTCTGTGTGTATGTTTTTTAATTATATTGCATGAAACAAGCTTTGCAATAATTAAATTCTGTTTGTGTTTTCCAATTATATTTCGCTTTGCAATAATTAAATTCTAAACATGATTGATGTTGTATCATAGGATCTTCATTTTAAACCATTTGGCTTAGTTGATATGAAAATATTCATGGTCAAAGGCTGGAATCTATTGAATGGACTTCACACAAATATATGACTTTATTTACTTTTATTTTGTAAAAGTAGATTCAAGAATTTATTAGTTTGTCTTTTTAATTTTCTTTTTGTTGACGTGAAGCATTGGTGAATTTAAGGGATTCTTTTGGTTTCATGGGACTTGACTATATATAGCTATCCTATCCTTGTTCTCTAGTTTTATGGATATTTTTGTTACTTCTTACAAAATTAACTTGTATGGATATTTTCCTGAGCAGCTCCTTTCATCTAACAAGTTTCTTGAGAGTGCCTTTCAATTTTAGAGGAATGTCAAGCTACAAATCCTTATGTGAAATGTGGCCTTCTTGTTGCACATCCTTCTCTGTTTTTAGCACTGTTTTGCAATAGACCCTCTATTTTTTGTGTGATGTTCAGTATTTCCTTTTTTTTTTTTTTAAATCCTAATTGTGATTGTGTTAGGGTGTTGCATACTTGCATGGCGATCAATATGTAATTGTGACATCCTTTTTCAAAGGACTGGAACTATTATTTTTTTGTTTATTTATTTGTCAAGAAAACGATGGTGGTGTAAATTTATTGACATGCAAAAAGAAATAAGTGACTGTTTGAAGTATCTGTCCCACATTATAAACTTTATAAGTAACTAGACACTTCCCTCTGAGATTAAAAAATTCCTAATCTCTTATGTAATTTGTGGTGCAATGCTGATTGTATTCCCCTTTCAAGCCAAAGCTCTGTGCAAGTTGTTGTTCCCTTATATTATGCTATTTCACTATCAGTTACCAACATGCCAAGAATTGTAATGATTAAATATGTTGGAAACCACACATACCCTATTTTTTTACTTTGTAATTGTGCATCACTAGAAAAAATTATGTTGAAAGCGACATTAAATGTCTCGACAAACTACACATGGATCGTCGTTGCTTCCATAGATTATGTCAATTGTTGACAACCACCGGTAGGCTACGGGGAACAAGAAATGTTATGGTGGAGGAGATGGTTGTGATGTTTCTAAACATTGTGGCACATCATGCTAAAAATAGAGTAATTAAGTTTGAGTTCGTGCAATAAGCCGAAACAGTTAGTCAGCATTTTCATGTTGTTTTCAAGTCTATCATTCTGTGGCATGGTGTTTTATTGAAGAAACCCGAACCTATCTCTGACGATTCAAATGACATCAGGTGGAAATGGTTTAAGGTAATAGGGCAAGTGTTATTTTTTTTTTTTTTTATTATTAGTTGTTGCATTGCAAGTAATATTTATTTTGTTGACATAGAATTGTCTTGGAGCACTTGATGGAACACATATACAAGTAAATGTCCCTAGAGTCGATCGGCCACGATATAGATCAAGAAAGTCTGAAATCACCACCAATGTACTCGGGGTTTGTAGTCAAGACATGCAATTTATATATGTCTTATCTGGTTGGGAGGGTTCAGCACACGGTGGTCGTGTTCTTAGGGATGCGGTCACGAAACCCAATGGATTAAAGGTTCCCCATGGTATATAAAATATGCTATAATTACTATATTTAGTTTATTCTTCTTAGTAATATGTTATGTAATGACAAACATGTGTGCATGTTAGGTTTCTATTATCTGGTCGATGCCGGCTACGCAAATTGCCCAGGATTTCTTGCGCCTTTTCGAGGCCAACGATATCATTTGAGTTCGTGGGTCGATGGACATCAACCAGTAACACCCGGGGAATTTTTCAATATGAAACATGCTAGTGCCAGAAATGTGATTGAGAGGACATTTGGCCTTTTAAAAATCCGTTAGAAAATCTTAGCAAGTCCATGTTTCTACAATGTAGTCACCCAACGGCGTATTATAAATGCATGTTGTTTACTACATAATTTCATTAGAAGAGAAATGGTGGAAGACCCTGCAGAGGACGAAGTAGATGCTCTACCTTTGGAGGAAATAATGCAAGAAAATACTGATAATGTTACAGTTATTGAACCAACAGATGAATGGACTCAATTTAGACATCAAATGGCAATAGACATGTTTAACACTTGGCAATCAACCAGAGGAACCTGTTAAATATCAAGTTTTTATGTATTTTTGGTTTTTTTTTTGTTTGTTTTTTGACTTTGTCATTTGAGTTTGTTAATGCATGGCTAACACTTTGTTATTTGACATTATTAATGTATGGTTTAACCTTTGCATGGTTAACACTTTGTTATTTTATCTTTGTGAATTTTATCTATTGTTGATGGGCTTAATCCTTGTTAGATGAACTTT
The DNA here is from genome assembly GCA_020875875.1 of Dioscorea alata. NCBI lineage: Eukaryota > Viridiplantae > Streptophyta > Magnoliopsida > Dioscoreales > Dioscoreaceae > Dioscorea > Dioscorea alata. The sequence goes on from CM037018.1 coordinate 13,346,562, forward strand.
GTTATTTATTTGACAATTTATCTATTGTTTCTTTTTTTTTTTTTTTGGAAATAGTATGGACTCAGAATCACAACAACGGGGTAGGAGACAAAACAAATGATACTGGACAGCTGAAGAAGATAAGGCCTTAATTGATGCATTGGTAGAACTCTCTACGAGTCCTATATGGCGGGCTGAAAATGGTTTTCGTGGTGGATACCTTCTCCAACTAGAGAAGATGATAAAAGAAAAGATCCCACATACAATGCTAAAAGCTATGCCAAACATTGAATCACGAGTAAAACTTTTGGGAACTAAAACTGTTGCCATTGCGGATATCCTACGTGTGAGTGGTTTTGATTGGAACTACGAGAGAAACACCATTGCATGTGAGAAAAGTGCGTATGATGAGTATGTGAAGGTATAAAAATTTGTTTTCTTGTATTTCTCAATTAACTAGATTTGTTATGAAATTTATTAATTTTCTTATTCTAATGCTATGCAGGCTCATAAGGAAGCAGCTGGTTTGTATGGAAAGTCATTTCCATTTTTTAATGATCTCGTCTCTGTTTTTACCAAAGACAGAGCTTATGGCAATACAAGAGGCGATATCGAGGATGACGCTACGCAATATGAACATGAAGATAACATTAATTTGGAGGAGGATGCAAGCTTCTCTCAGGTGCCTCTTGATGATTTTTTCATGGCGACGGAAGAACCCAATGAAATTCCATCACCCGTGGCGCGGGAAAGTAGCACATCAAAGTCTTCGACAGGTCAAAAAAGAAAAGGTCTTGCTATAGACCAGGCGATGGACCAAATTTCTGAAAATTTTCATAGCTTTGTACAAATGGTTGGTGGAGAGTTTAAAACATTAGCTGAAGCTGCAACACTCAATGCTGAATCCAGAGCTCGACAAACAGAAATTGCAGCTATCAGAGAAGCAGCTCGAATAGAAATTGAAGACAAGAAGAAGTTATTAGGTTCAGTGCTTTTTGATATTGATGGGCTAACTGATGATGAAGCATTCATCATGTTGCAGGCTTTGCCAAAGGATGAAGATCAACTCAAAGTATTTTGGGATCTTCCTAATGATAAGAAGTTGCGTTATTGCCGTATATTTTTATCAAGAATGCCGCAACACCCACCCAATGTCTAAACCATCCAGGTAAGATTCTTTAAATTATGCACAATTGGGAAAGATGAATTGTTCTATTGTCTAAACCATCCATGTGTTTGAATTATTGTGTTGTTTGTCAATAGAATGTCCAAATGATTACATGTCATTTTTTTAAGCTTTCTAGTAATTCTTTTGGTTTTTTTTTTTCTATATATCTTGGATTGATTTGATTATTTGCCTTTTGTTTTTCAGATGTAGGACAAGCACAAGCATGACTTAGAGGGAGGTTGCCGGTCAATGGCCTCTCTTATGAAGTAGTAATGGATATGGAGAAAACTTGTTGATCTAATTAATGAAAACTTTGAATGTTTTTATTCATGTATGGTACTTTGTGTTGGTTTATTTGGATGCATAAAAACTTGTCATGTTTGGTACTTTGAATGTTTTTATTCATGTATGCATCTCTTATGAAGTAGTAATGTTTGGTACTTTGTGTTGTGTTGTTTGGATGAACTTGTTAGATGAACTTGTTGTGTTGTGTTGTTTGGATGAACTTGTTAGATGAACTTGTTGTGTTGTGTTGTTTGGATGAACTTGTTAGATGAACTTGTTAGATGCCATCAACAATAGATAAAATTCATATTTCTATGTGAAATTTATATTTGGATGTTGGATTTTATAAAGTGCTATATAGCTTGAACCAAAAAAAAAAAAAAAGTGATTTAATCGACTTCAAATATTTAATTAAAAAAATTTACTTTAATTACGATCATAAAAATAAAAAATATAGACTAAAAAATAAATTTATAATTAACCTATTTCAATTATATTATTAAAATAAAGGGTAAGATTTGAAAGAAATTAAAATTAAAAAATCATTTAAATATTTTGTATATAATAATCATACTCTTTTATTATAAAGGGTAAGATGGTAATTACTCATATCCCATCATCTTTCTTTTTATCTTTCCCATAAAGTTATCCCTACAACCAAACACAGTTTTCATTCCCATCCATCTCCCCAAGTTTTTATTCCTGTAAAGTTTTCATTCCCATCCCATTCCGCCATCCAAACGGACCGTAGAGTTCTCTTTATTGTGTTGGCCACCTACTGTTTCTAACGTTTTATTACTTAAGGTATTTGATTACAAGATGAGCTAAAATAAACCGAGGGGAAGAACAAAAAAGTTTAAAACAATGTCTCAAAGAGATGACAAAACAAAAGGAGAACAAACAAAACACGATAATACTAATGCAAAAGAAGAGGGGACAAATAAAACTAAAATAGAATGGAAACAGAATTTAGGTTATGTTTGATTGCCTTTTTTTCCTCAGAAAACTTTTCCACGGGTCATTTTCCAGCTTTTTGGACTGTTTGGTTGTCAAAATTTTCCATGGAAAATTTTTCCACAAACTCTATCACGTGACCCTATTTTCCCTCAAATCAGTGGAAAACTTTTCCTGCCTCCACCCTAGGAAAAGTTTTCCAGGGAAAACGTTAGGACCTCTTTGGAAAAATACCAAGATATTTCTCTCGTATGCCTTCCCGAATTCCCTAACTCGTTTCGAAACCCTAGCTTTTCGATCTCGATCTCGATCCCGATATGCTCTCTCTTTTGTCGATCGCTCCCGCTTGTATGGTTTGCAGGTATTCTTTAATCACAACCCTTGTTATCCTAGTTTCATGGGATGCTTTTGATTCTCCAGTGATTTAGGGTTTCTTTACTAACAAGATTATGCCATCGAGATGATTTGATTGTGGTATATATATTTCTTTTTGTTTTCACCAATTTACTTATATAAATTTCAGTTGGCCGCGAGGTTGATCTTGTAGTGTGTTGGTTGACGCCTTCGGCTTGGAGCTCCCTTCAATTCTTCTCGGAATCCTCAGGTTTCAATCGCTGATTTGTTTTCTTTTTTTTTTTTTTAGCTTAAATTAGCTTCAAATTTTCATCAATTTCTTTGATCTTGTTCAATCTGATTAGCTGGCCGTGAATCTTTACTTAATTTGAAGATTTGCTTAATTTGAAGTTTAGGGTTTCTGTTTGTTGATTTTCTTTGGATTCTTCCATTATTTTTTTTGAACTTTTTAATGCCAGTGGATCACAGGACAGGGGCATATATATATATATATATATATATATATATATATATATATATATATATATATATATATATATATATATATCTGATCCATAACAAAAATCAATTTTATCTTATATATATCTCTGCTCCATAACAAAATTTCACTATATATATATCTGATCAATATATATATAGATCAAATACCTACTTTTGTTTTTAGCCTAATGAAAAAGATGAGGTTGTTCATTTTGCTATAACAGATCTTGTTAGAAAATATCATATTACGTCTTCTTTTGTAAGAATGGAAGCTCTATATTTATTTGCAGTTTATCCAACGTGTATAATACTGATGTAGTAAACATTGGTAAAGTTCAGAAATTCTATAATCTGGATCTAAGTAAAACCACACTTTTTATTGATAGAAGTAAATTATTTTTGACTTTATCAAAGATGAATATAAATGGATATATTTTATATTTAATAAAAGAATTTTGGCATAAGGAAGTTTTATTACCAAATGGAGAAGTTATTGACTTTCAGCCTTCATTAGTTAACTGTCAGGGAAAATATTCTGAGCCTAGCGACAGCGGTATTATACCAGTGGGAATCTTTTCCGAACTCTTATTGACTATCTATTTATCTAGCTTTGACATATTATTCATGGATGAATACCCAGATTTTGAATATAGACGATATGGCCATGACGTTTTTATAGCTGTTCCCCACGATAAAAAAGGAATAGAAAATTTTCTTGATGTCAAGATCCATAACAAAATCAAACAGTAACAGTAATTTTATCTTATCTTATATATATATATATATATATATATATATATATATATATATAAAGGTGGGCATCAAAGATGGTTACCAAGTTGTGCCTCATTGTCCTATAGATCTTGGACGGGTGTCGAGACATGCACATTGAGCATGTCCCCAAATGTTAATCTCAAATTAATTAATTTAACTCCCGGTTAAATAATAATTTAATTCCTTGTTACGGTGGATATTTTTTGAATTAGGTTCAGGCGTCAATGTAATTACAATTCTTGAGCTTTAATTTGAGTGATAGCATCTTAAAATTGAATTTTAATCATATGTAAGCAATTTATATAAACTTGTTGTGCATGATTAGAACTTGTTATTGTTAATATAAATCTCCAAAGAACATTTATTATTTTTTTCTCCTTGTCAGAAGGCATTTTAATGTTTATAAATGTATAATCAAAAAATCTAAATTTACTTTATATATTTTTTTAATCTTTGTACAGTTATTTCATACGTACTGTTGAGATATTGAAATTCCTTACTGCATAGCATTGAATCCAATTAATGGAAAACATTTCCCAATATAAATTTCTTACATCATTCCCTTGCACAGGGTGAAACATTTTCATGTTTTTTTCTAGCCTTTTGTATTTTTTTTCCTTTTTTTAGTTATCAATCTGTTGTCATTTTTTAGGTATTTTCTTATGTTATTAAATTATTTTCTTTAATGAATTGTAGTTTAACTATTTTATTCAAAAACTGGGTTTTATTTCAGTATTTTTTATATTATTTTTTTATAAACTTTTATTAATGAAATTGATATGGAGTAATATATATATATATATATATATATATATATATATATATATATATATATATATATATATATATATATATATATATATATTATAAGCTCCTTCTCAAAGAAAAGCGCATGATTGGGTACGGATTAAGGACAAGATACAGCTGTATTATGATTAATTAAGCAAGATGTGTTGATAAGCTTGTTTGGATTTCCTTGTCTTTTTAAATAGACAAAACAATATCCACGCATTATAACAACATGTTTTCTTTCCCCTCGAAGGATAACAATAATATGGGATAAATATATAAACAATTCTAATGCCAAAACAAGTTAAAAAAGAAGAAGACTAAACCGGTAAGTACTGTCTCCGATCCACTTGAAGTGGAACCAGGAGTAAGATGGTAGTGAGACAGAGGAAATGACTCACTGTTTATCATCAGTCTGTTGGTAACCATATAATTTATGATCATGCCATAGATTTAGGGTACCAAATTAATTTATTGAGACAATATTTATTTATGTTTATTTAACGGTTTCCATAGGTTAATGAATGGCGAGAGCACCAATTGAAAATCAACTTTGGGCAACGTTTTGGATGATGGTCATGCAAGCCTCATTGATCTATAATTATATGAGGCAACACTATCATAATAGAATTATCCACAGAGCTCCTCATAGGAATTGGAGAGCTGAGAGAGAGTTAGCATTGAACCGAATGTTCAACACCAGTGATAGGATTTGCCATGAGCTACTCAGGATGAAAATGGGTGCATTACACAATTTGTGCAATCGCTTACGTGCTTATGGGTTAACTCGTAGCCGATTTGTGAGTGTTGAAGAGCAAGTAGCTATTTTTTTGCACACAGTTGGCCATGACCATCGCAACAGAGTTGGAAGTTTTACATTTTTTAGGTCTGGCCAAACTGTTAGTTATTATTTCCATAGAGTGTTAAATGCATGTCTTAGCCTCTATAGAGATGTTGTCAAAAATGTTGATGCTCAAAACTCCCCCAATGATAAGGAGAATGTTCAAGATTGGTACCATTACTTTCAGGTTATATGTTTATACCTATAAGATTGTTTCTATTTATGTTAGGTTAGCTATCTATCACTAAAATAAATTGTATCTTTAATAGGATGCTGTGGGTGCTATAGATGGTACTCACATTGCAGCTAACGTCCCTGTGGAGGAACAACCTAGGTATCGGAATAGGAAACAAGTCATTTCTCAAAATGTTTTGGTGGCATGTACATTTGATATGAGGTTTACCTATGTGCTTTCCGGTTGGGAAGGATCAGCACATGATGGCCGTTTGTTGAGGAGTGCAGTCTCACGGCAAGGAGCTAGGTTGACAGTTCCTCTGGGTATGTTATACATCCCTTAAATAATAATAACAAGAACCTTATATGACCATTTTTGCTAAAGTCATCCTTATAATAATAATAGGTAAATACTATCTTACCGACGCTGGGTTCCCCTTGGTCCCTGGTTTTCTTACACCATATCGGGGTACGCGGTATCATCGTAGAGACATTCAGGGTCTACTTCCTGAAAATCACAAAGAACTATTCAACTTTCGACATTTATCTCTTCGCAATGTTGTTGAGAGGACTATCGGCTTGTTGAAAAAGAGGTTTGCCTATCTTAGGCATCAACCATTCCATAACATAGATACACAATCAAAGATCGTCCTTGCTTGTTGTGCACTGCATAACTTCTTACGTACTGATGCAGCAGATGATCTTTGTAGCGATGATGATGTTAGCGACAATGAAATAAACCCCCCACATGTTGATGTACCTGAAGATACGCATGTTAATGCAAATCTCAGAATCACATCTGAAGTAGCATGGACCAACCAAAGAGATTCACTATCTAATATTATGTGGGCTAATTTCGATGCTAGCAGCTACAACGCGATCTATTATGATTAATTAATATGCTATGTTATGTTATAAATTTTGACATCTTATTTTATGTTATGTTATAACATAACTTTATATTATATATTTATGCACTTTTAATTGCATATTTCAGTTACTTATGTTATGTTTTGTTATAACTTTATATTACACTTATGTACTTTTAATTACACATTTCAGTAATATATGTGCTGTGTTATGTTACTGATTTTTTAAATGAAACAGAAAATGGAAAGTCGACGATTTAGCAATCAAAGCTCATTTACTGTTTCTAGACCTGCTACAGTCTCAAGCTCCTCTGCACATGATGTTGAGGAAATAACTCCAACCTTTTCACAAGGAGAAACAAAAAAAAGCAAGTTCGTTGGTCAGACGATATGGATCAAGCACTAATAGATACTCTTTTAAAGGTGGTGCTTACGGGGCCAAGAAGAACAGAAAATGGATTTAAGGCTGACAAGTGTACAAAGGTTGCCAACAAAGTACTTGAATGTTGCCAAGTGGTTGTAGGAGTTGCTCATGTTAGGGCTAGGTTGAAGATTCTCAAGACTGATTACAAGGAGATCACAGAGTTGTTCAAGACAAGTGGGTTTGGGTTGGATGAAAACGGACGAGTGACAGCGGATCCTCTTGTTTGGGATAAGCACCTTAAAGTAAGATTTCCTTTCTTCACATTTATTCTCCCGCATTAGAGTTCGATTTCTTATTTTATTTTTTATTTTTGTTTTTTAATCTTTTTATAAGTACTGTGAAGGTTAATCAATATTAGAAACAACTATGGTTATATTTATGATTGGTTGTGATTTAGTGATATTCATTTGGTATTTCATCCATGGAATGGATAACATTTTCATTTTTTGGTTTTGCATGGCTTTTTAGGATAATCCAGATGCAAAAAATTTGAAGGGAAAATTATGTCCTCGCTATTATGACTTAGCTACAATTTTCGGCAATGACAACGCAACGAGAGATCGGGCTGTCACGGGGAATGATTTTATACAAATGAATGAAGATGAAATCAACAACCCAGTGGGAGATGGTTTAGTGGATGAAGATGAGATGGAGAAAGCACACCCAAGTCACTCAAACATAAGCAATGCACCTAATGAAGTAGCAGAAAAGAAAGGTCCGAGAGCTAAACGTAAGCGTAAAAAACCTATGGATGATGCCGCATCGGCGCTCACAATTATTGCTCAATCCTCACAAAAAATGGCCAATGCGTTCGAGAAGCAAGCAAGTCAAAGTCACATCAATGTGCAAGGCATCCTAGAGAAAGTCCGAGAATTGGGCCTTGCGGATGATGATGTTATGGCTCTCATGCAAATATTTGTGCATGATGAAAAAGAGGCTCGTTTCTTCTTTGAGATTAATGATAAAGTGTTTTTGCATGCTTGGGTTAATCACAAGCTCAGCAAGTGATTTTTGTCATGGATTGTGTTTTGATTAAACGGAATAAATTTGTTTACTTTTTTACTATGAATGGTTTGGTTGTATTTGAAGCAATAGACATATTTGTTGCTTGTTGATGGTTTTGTTAAACTATTGTTTGAGTTAAAAAAAATCTTTGTCTGCAATGCTTGTTTATGAGCTGAAGTGAATATCATGTATTTGTTGTTACTTGTTGACAGTGTTGGTAAATTGTGAATCTCAGAATTTTGCTAATTGGTAACATGTTCCGTGCAGGACCTCTACATATATGAGACAAAGTGATTTTTTTTTTTTTTTTTGCCAATTGCTACAATTACTGTGGGTTGATTGTTGCTTTAAGCCGAAGAATGACATAGAGACAAAAAAATATTTGTAGTTTGAATTGAGAAACTGCTCATATAGGGCATTCTTAAAGACAATATGACACCTATTTTGATTATAATAAAGTTCTATTATATCTTATGCTAGGAATAATGCCCTTCCTTTTTTTAAAGGAATCATTTTTCCCCTATTTAGTATCTGTTATGTACGTTTCTATATTGATATATATGTTAGGGTTGTTTATGTTAAGAAGTTATGATAAGTTAGAGTTTTGTTCCATTCCCTAGGCTTGCATATAAGGTTGCTAGTCAGCCAGAGATCATTTCTTTTGATGACTGGAGTGATGTTAAGCCAGAAACCAAGAGTAAAATTTCAAGTTGGATAAAAGAAAATTGATTTTTGTTTTGGTTAACAAAGTACTCTCTCATCAAATTAATATATATACTACATCTTAAATATCTTTATATTTTCAAAAAATAATTAAAAATGTTTTAACAAATGGTATAAAAATATATATATAATGTTTTTTTAAAATATGTGAAAAAGTTTTTAATAATTTAAAAAAAATTCCATGGAAAATGTGACTTTTTCCATGGAAAATTGATGCAATCAAACAACAAATGAGGGTTTTTCCGTGGAAAATGTCACATTTTCCGTGAAAAATAAGAGCAATTAAACAACAAAATTAGAATTTTCCATAGAAAATTTTTTATTTTTTAGCTAGAAAATAATGCCAATCAAACACTATTTTTTCATTTTCCATGGAAAATTTTTCCATAGAAAAATAGAAAAATTTTCTATGGAAAAATTTTCTTTTTCACCCATTTTCCATGTTGTCAATCAAACACAGCCTTAATGAAGCTAACACTAAAACGTTGTAAGGACAAACATAAGAAGATGAAAATAAAAGATAGTTGAGTTTGCCCAAAACCAAAGAAAGTGGACACTGGGCTCCAAGGGTATGGTGAGATCAATAAACCCTTCATTGTAGTTTTTTTTAATGTGAAAAAATAGATAAATCACATGCATTATAAGAGTCCCATCATTATAACTGATTCTGAAATCAGAAGAGCAATAAAAAAAAAAGGGTTAATTTTCACATTCTCAAACTCATTCTATAGGTAGAAACATATAACAATGGCTTACATTCTCCATTCAATGAGCTTCTGCTGTTTGCTGATGATAGATATGATAGATAACAGCAGCTGAGGATTCATCTGTTGAGACTTAAGTGTGATCAGAGAATACTGAAGACACTAAGTTGCTGTGTGGGACCTGGAAAGCTATGGAGCTAAACGTTGGCTGAGCAAACTGTGAAGCAGGTCAAATGATGCAGTTACAAGCTTGGGAATTGCATTGATTTAGTGTCTGTCTTTGTATGAATGTTTGTATTACTTTTTATTATGCTTTTACTGTAAGAATAATGTATGTTTGTATTAAGTGTCTGGATGTTCTGGTTGTATGGATTGTGATGCCTCACTGGCATGCACATCAAGTGTTTGGTTATATGCTTAGTTCATAATGAATGAAACCTGGAGTTTTTCCAGTTGATGTTTTAATCTCTTCTACTCATATATTGTGTGTTTAGTGAGTGTTGTGAGAGTATCTAAATTAATTCGATCCTATCATCATCTATAATGAAATGATCTTTCTGCTTGCTGCCAAGAAATAACCACGTAACTCCAAATCCTTCCTAAAAGGTTCAATCAGGAAAAACAAGACAATTGATTGATTTCTCTAAGGGGATTTTATCTTCAACATGTTGGGTATGCGTCCTTGGGAGATTTGCTTAGTAATAGATAGCATCAACTATGAGACAAGCATATCATCGATTCAAGCAAATACAAGTCCAAATCTTTTTAGGAAAAAAACTCCACATTCTTGAGGAAAACAATTCATGAATCTGCGGGGCATCACCCTCTCGAGATTGAACTGTGGTCCCTGCACACAAAGATTCACTAATATCAAAACCTCCACCTGCTGAATCCATAACCGAGTCACTTGAACTATTAGGATTAATACATCACCACTTGTTTCAGTGTAGTTATTGACAAATGACTGGAAACTGGTTTGATCGATGGGATCAATCCAGGGAAGCAGCATAAATGAGAACTAGCAAGAGTACACCTCAAGATTTATGCACATTAAAAGACATGAGATCACTGGGAAAGATGCATCTTTTCCTCTGTTTCCTGTGCCAAGTTATGATAACAAGAACAAGTGTTTATTAACCATAGGAAGCGCGATAAGCATGGATAGAAAAACGAAGGCACACATCAAGCTTGATAGAAGGACGAATAGAACTAGATTTGTTAAGATTACCTTGCTATTGTGTGATTGTGATCTTGAGGCAATAATAATAAAGAACATATTCACAGGTATGACACCCAGCATCACACTTGCTAACTGAACTAATTAGTATTTGGTAGTGAAACTCTTTTGATGCATTCTGATTGTAGATATCCCGGGCCTTTTTGGTAATGCTAGGTGCATGATCTAATACTCATGCGTCTCTTCTCCCGTAAAACACTTGCTCATTCTTCAAAACAGTTAATAAACAAATCACTGAGAATATAAGACATTGGAAATTAAGAAGAAATACAGCTAGTGTTGCAATTATGAACACATAAGTGAAGGCAGTAGTAATGACATACTCCAAGGCATTCCAATTATGTTTTTTACACTAGTAGTTTGTTTACATGATTCAACTCATCATGATACAAGCATAGATAACAGATTGAAAGAACAAAAAAAAGTCCCTCAATTTTCCCATCCAAAGAAAACAATGGCGAGGAATACATTTAAACTTCCTAGGTAAAATTGTTTGACAAAGACAATGGATATTTAATAAAAGAAATGCTTTGTTAGTTTTTGTCAAATTAGAGAGTCTACAATTTGAGGAAAAAATCAGTAAGTAAAATACATATATATATAGAATATTATCTTCTTTACATTTTTGTGCTAACCTTATTCTCTACATCTAGAGGACTCACAATCATAATGATGTCTCTTGAGTGATAAATGAGGTGTTAATATTTCTAGTTTTAAATTAGTTAAGGAGGCAGAAAATGTTGTTTGTGTACTCCACAACAGAGAGAAAGTGAAGCAAAAATAGGTAAGTGGCAATAATTATAAATAAACCAAGTGAAATAGAAGAGAAATTAGAACATAAAAAATACACTAAAAAATGAGGCACCTTCTAAAACATGTATGTTGAAATAAAAATATATGAAAGTGTCACTACCGCAATAGCTGAGCAGTAAGAAATTTGACTTGTTATCTAATAATAAAAAGAGAGTGTGGCCTGACTTGTTCATATTATAAGAAATAAAAAAAAAAAAATTGTATGAAGCAAACAATACCACTGAAGAAAATCGCTACCAAAAGTAAAGAAGTAGTGCTACTTTAAGCAGTAATAATACTTACTATTTATGTTTTTATGATGTTAAAGACAAGGTGCTAATCGTGTCCTCCAGGGCCTGCTTTTTATATCTCTTTCTGAGATGTTAGAGCTACTTTTTATGTATCTTTCTGAGATGCTAGAGACAAGGTGGACATAGTCTCCTCCTAGGCTGCATCGCCTCTCTAGCGTAGGGCATCCATCGATTTGAATCTCTTTTAGAGTAGGAAGCCGCTGTTGGAGTCCTACTGGGAATGACTTTAGTGCTGGACAATGGATAATATATAGATATTGAAGGGAAGTGAGGCCTTGTGTCCCTTCTGGCAGAGACTCTAGTTTGGGACATTCAGATAAATATAATTGGAGTAATGAAGTGAGGTGTCCCATATCTGAAAATAAAGACTTGATGCTTGGACAATTGTGAACAGACAAGCTTTTGAGTGATGTGGGGCACTTGGGCAATTCTATCAGCGAATCACAATTAGAAACAACAAGATCCTCTAGAAACGGTAGACCGCAATCTCCTTGTGATGATGCACCTGTCAAATTCTTACATGACCTAATGGACAGAGACCTGATGGACTTCATGCCTCTCAACATCTCATCTGGCCAGGACACCAGCTCTGCAAAACGATTCATCGCAAGATCTTCAAGAGAGGTAAGGTTCCACAAAGCCGTTGATAATGAGAACTGACTGCAATCATCAATGCTTAAATAACGAAGTGACGAGCTTAAGGGTCTTGTCTCCTCCTTGTCTTCCAGCAGCAAAGCCAACTCCTCACATCTTCTTAGACTCAAAAACTCAAGAGAATTCAAATGCTTGAAGAACCCCTTCACTTTGTAAGTGAGAGCGTTTTGATCCCTTATTTCTAATTGTCTGAGAATTGGAAATTGTGGTGGCATGGTTGTCAACTTAGGGCAGCTGTTAATATTCATGTCATTCAAGCATGGAAACAACGGTGCAGCAGTTTCTCTATCCTCCTCCACACACCACCCCTCCAGGTTAGCCATTGCACTCAACGAAAGCGTCCTCAGTGCAGGGAATGATGATAATGCATTGCCAATAGGATTATTAATTATGTATTTGATGCCATCCATGCTACCAATAGTGACATCTTTAAGACAAGGTAATTGCTCCAGGGGAGGGAGTTGTTCGCATCCGCAACCATATAGGTAGATCTCAACCAGATTTTGAAGTTGTTGTCCCTCTCTAATCCACATTGAAAACTGTGTGCCCGGATAACTATACAGTTTGAGCACTTTTAATGCAGCGTGAGGTTTCAAGGCTTCCAACACTTGTTCTGCATTTTCCACTGATGCTTCCCAAACCCAAGACAGGGACAATGAGTTAATGTTTGGTCTGCTACTCATATTAGCTTCTTTTGCCTCATCTGCATTACTCACCTTGTGGAGGTCATACAAGCTGAGTTCACCATCAAGATTCCAGTGCTTTAACTCTCCTATCTTGCTCCCTTCTTTCTCATCGACAGTGTATATTGTTAATGTTTTCCAGCATTGCAATTGACTTAGACCAGGTGGCTTGATTTTTAGTGCTGAACAATCCCTAAGATAAAGGTGTCTAAGACTGTTCATGTATACTATGCTCATGGGAAGTTTAGCAAGTAGATGACAACTATTCAGGTTCAATGTTTGCAAATTTATAAGCATACAGATTGATTCTGGTAGTTCTCTTATGTCAGTACAAGAAAGATTAAGATATCTTAGATGGTGAAAATATTCTATTGAAGCAGACAGCTCGTCAACATTTGCTTTAGGGCCCAACCGTAACGTTCTGAGCAACTTCAACTTTTGCAATCCCGTGAAGCCTGTTCCGACATATAATGCAGTGCGAACACTAAGGGCGCGATCACCCATATCATATTCTACATCAGGATTTAATATGAAATGACGGGTCCTTTGTGAAATTTTCATGAATTCATTTCTTTCAGGCAATGTGGAGCACTCATCTCTAATAACAAATTGTGCAAGGTCATGGATGAGATCATGCATCTTACAAAGTCTATAACCTGGCACAGAAAACAATTTATAGTTGACATCAACACTTTGAGAGGCATAATAATGGGTGGCGCGATCACCTTTATCAGTAACAAATTGTAGAAGAGATCTCCCTACCAATTCATCCAAAATCTCATGGCCTTCAACTACTATATCTTTTCCAGTTTGAGATGGAACAAACCCATGAGCCATCCAAAATTGAACCAGCATATCTTCTTCAATAAAGCTATCCTTTGGGAATATGGCACAAAAGGCAAAACATTGCTTCACTTCAGAAGGCAAATTAACATAGCTTAGCCACAATGCTGGAGCGATTTCATCCTTAGCACATGGTATATCCCATATTTCATTATCTAACACAGCTTGCCATTGAATTTCTTTGCTCTTGGAATGCATAACACTCCCCATTACTTTTATTGCAAGAGGTAACCCTTTACACTTATTGACAATCTTTTTACCTATCTCTACAAATTTTGATTGTCTTGATACACTTGTGGTGAATGCTCTTTGTTCAAACAAAGCCCAGGAGTTTTCTTCTGATAAACCCTGAAGAACATAAGATTTCCTTGCACCCATTATCCTTGAGCAGTTCTCATTGCGTGTGGTTACTAAAATTCTGCTTCCTTCTGCTCCATCGAGAAGCAGATGTCTAAGTGCATCCCACTTCATGTGATCTTCATTCCAAACATCATCCAATACAAGCAGATACCTCTTATGCCCCAGGAGTTGTCGTAGATCCCTCTGCAGCAGTTCCATGTTTGTATGATCACAAACTTCCCCAGAGACTGTGTGTATGATGTTTCCAGCGAGCTTTGCCACATTAAAATCATCGGAGACACATACCCATATGCGTAGTTGGAAGTGACTCTCTACATCTTTAACTCCATAAATCAATTGAGCAAGTGTTGTCTTTCCCAAACCTCCCATACCTACAATGGAAACCACTGCCACTTTCTCCTCAAAATGATCATGGATCAGAATCTCCACCATTTTCTCTTTATCTTCCTCTCTGCCAATCACTTCTGAATCAGGTACATACGAATGTGTTTGTGGCCTATTCCTCCAAGGTTTGTTGTTGTTATTGCTGTTGTCTGCAACCTTGAAATTGAACTTGTGCATCTCCTCTATGATACCATCTATTCTTTGGTTGATGCTTCTAAGCTTGTGCTCCAACTGAAGTTGAAACAGGAGTGGGTTATGATGAAGAGAGAAAAAGTCACACACCTTGCTTTTCAAGGGACCGTAAAACTGGGCCTTGCGCTGGATGAGCGGGACATGTGTGTTGGCCTGGTCGAGAATGTCATCAGCATCATAGGCAGTATCTTTGAGCAGCATCAGCCAAGACTTGACAGCCTGATCCATGAGTTGCCTCTGCTCTGCATCTTCAACCAGAGGCTGTATATGTTTTAAATACCTGTCGAGCTTGTCCAGCTCCCCATCAACTCCTCCCCAAATTGGGCGCAGATATTGGAGGACAGGAGGTGCTGTCAACTCGATGATCAGTCCAAAGGCTTTCACGAGAAGAGCTTCCACGGCCATTGTTTCAGACTGGAGTTTCAGAGTCAACTGATTTGTAACGAAGAGTAAACTCAGGTTTCCCTTTTGTTCGTTTTTTTCTCAGGTTGATTTCTCAGTAGAGCACTCAACTAAGCTCTATTTTTAGATTGGTCACCAAACTTAAAAACGCATTAAAATTGTCGCCCAAGTTACTTTTCTTTTCACAGGGCAGTCACCTGATGTTTTCCGGCACCAAATATCCTAGGTGGCGGCCAGAATTTTTGACTCAGCTCTAAATGGCCATGTCAGACTTCTTATTTGTTATGGACACATCACCTGCAGATGCCATGTTAGTAAGAAATTGCCACATCATATTTAATTTTCCAAGTCACTCTTCTTCCTCCTTTGGCCAGGGCAACATGAACAATTAGGGCTCTTCTTCTCCTTCCGATGGGAACAACATGAGAATAAGGGCTCTTCTTCTCCTTCCGACGGAGCAACATGAAGAATTAGGGTAGGAGAAAGACTTATCAAAGCTTTAGTTGGTTTGTTTGCAGAATTAGTTCTTATAAAAACTTTCAATTATCTCATTCAATGTTTACAATTTTCAAATGGAAATTAGAAAACCACCAACACATTCAAGAATGTCATCCAACCCTAAAAACAAGAACAACAATCGAGAAAATTGCAGCAAATACTTAAAAAAGAAAGAGCAATTACATTAATATAAACCAATTTTTACAATTTTTAGATGAAAATCCACTAATCCAACAATCATTTAGAACTTTTCAAGGATTTCATCCACTTATCAACGCACCACGAATGAAATCCATGCCCGCAACCAGAAATAATCCTAATGTAATCCCAATTCCTGAAAGTCTCTAAGCAAATCGGGCAATCCGAAGTGCCCATGGATGCGCGAGAGTACTTCGAGTAAGGGAGGAGCTTGAGATCCTTCGTAGAGAGGCCAGGAGAAAGGGAGGGAGGAGGGGCGGAGTATGCCATGGAGGCTGCGGCCAGCAATGAGGAGGTGGAGGAGAACAAAGGAGAAGAAGAACCCTAACTTTTCCTGTTACCCCATCCGAAGGAGGAAGAAGAGCTGATTTTGAAAATTAAATATAATGTGGCAATTCCTTGCTGATATGGCATTTACAAGTGATGTGTCCATGCCAAGTAAGCAATTAGAGTTGAGTTAAGAATTCCGACGGCCACGTAGGACATTTAGTGCCGGAAAACATCAAGTGACTGCCCTATGAAAAGAAAAGTAACTTGGGTGATAATTTTGATGCGTTTTTAAGTTCGGTGACCAATTTGAAAATAGAGCTTAGTTGAGTGCCCTACTGAAAAGTTAACCCGTTTTTTCTCCTTTGATTTATTCCTCCAAACACATATGGTATGGGTGGCATTTTTGTTTTAATTCATTATGATGTAAATTGCTTATTATAAACATCATTTTATATTTTTTATGACAACTTGATACTAATTATTTTAAGGTTAGGTCAACTTTTTCTTTGCTATTCCTTTGTTTTGTTAGCCAAAACAGTGTTTTGATGATAAACTAAATCATAAAAAAAAAAAAAACACCAACTTGAATGCAACAACCAAGGAGCACACCAGTAACCTATTTTTGCTTTCATTCATTATGATGCAAATTGCTTATCATAATCATCATTTTATATTTTTTTTTATGACAACTTGATACTAATTATTTTAAGGTTAGGTCAACTTTTTCTTTGCTATTCCTTTGTTTTGTTAACCAAAACAGGGCTTTGATGATAAAGTAAACCATTTAAAAAAACACCAACTTGAATGCAACAACCAAGGAGCACACCAATAACCTATTTTTGTTTTCATTCATTATGATGTAAATTACTTACCATAAACATTATTTTATATTTTTCTTAACATCGGGATGCCAATCATTTCAAGCTTAGGTGCATAATTTGGTGCTTTTGCTTCTATTTAATAAACCAACTTGCACGGCAACAACCAAGAACTTCCTCAAACAATTATCCTTCACATGCATTAGACAAACTAAATATGCACTGTTCAGTATTTATTCATCTAAAAACACTCCGAGGAAGAACAGATTAACATCAAGACTCACTAATATCAAAGGAGGGATCACTCATTTATTTTTTTATGAAGATAAGGAAAAATTAACTTAAATAATGATGTAAAGTTGAATTCTTCAACCTATCAGTAATTTTAACATACTTAGTTAATGATATATTAATACAAATTTATTTATTTATTCTAATACAAGCAAATTAGCTAAGATTTACAATAGAAAAGAAATGCAGTTTAGGACAATCAGTAGACCATAGCATATTTTCAATATAACATAAATAAAAAGCTATAAAAATAATTGGTATAAATGTTTCACTAGAATAGGCGAATTCAAATAAAGCATGACTGAACCACAAATCAATATTCTTGAAAAAACATATATCAGTTGTGCCAATGTAAATGTATGATTTAAAAAAAAAAGAATGTAAATGTATGAAGAAGTAAAAGCTTAGAATTTAACAAAATAGGAGGTAATCATATAGGTAATTTTAAAAAGAAGTAGAAGCCATACTTTAGATCAACATAAAGTTTGTCAAGCCTAGGTTTAGGGTGTGCTAACCAATGCCTAATAATTGAATTTGCACTCTATATAATGTGTTTCAGCATCACTACAGCTGTTAGGATATAAACAAACCCAAGAAGCTCGGCCTCCAAACTAAGCAGGCCTCAGGTAAGAGGATGCTCAGATGTTACACAATAAGGAAAAGGAATAGCTTGAAGAATAGTTCGGTAGAGAGTAGCGTTGCTAAGCCGCAATACCAACAATATAAAAACACCATCATTTTCTCAACAAAATGATGACCAAGGAGCATTCCACTACTTTCAACCTATCTTCATCTTTGCTAATCACATATGGTTCGACTACAGAGGTTTAATTACCAGATTGGTCCCTCTATTATAGTGAAAGTGCCCTTTTAATCCCTCTAATATTTTTTGTCCTTAGGAGGTCCCTCTATTTTACCATTTAGTAAATGCAAGTCCCTCTCTTTCATATAATTTGTTTTTAGAAGGTCCCTGAGAGGGACTGGTTTTACCCAAAATAAACAATAGAAGGACCTCCTGAGGACAAAAATATTAGAAATATTAAAAGGGCACTTTCACTATAATAGAGGGACTAATTTGATAATTAAACTGACTACAGACGAGTGAGTCTGTGGTCTGATTTTCTAAGCTTGAGGGAGATTATGGACCTCAAGATTAAACTTGTACATCTCAAGCTTGTTCTCAAGCTTCAGTGGAAAGAAGAGTAGGTAAAAAGGAGAAAAGCAGCACACCTTGCAGAAGCTGCGAACACAAGGCTCCAACTTCCATTTGACCACTAGAACCTGTGTTGGCCTTGCCCAATATGTTCTCTGCGTCATAGACCACAAATAGAGCCAAGACATCACAGGAATAAAGGTGCTAACAAGTTGACAATCAGTACAAGGTTGAAGAAAGATCTGCTTCCATGGCAATTGCGTTTTCCCAGAGCCTGAACTGGAGTCTCTGAGATCTGATTCTCTGCTTTGAACAAAGCTTGAGTGCTCCTTAAAAATTCAAAATAATCAGCACACGGACTTCCACCAGACAGGCTGACCTTGAGACAAACTGCTTTGCATGCCTCCATGGTACTGTAGAGTGAAACAGAACATGATTTCATCTCAAATTACTCAAATATATTGGCTAATTTATTATTAAAAATACATTCTTTATGGTTACAGTAGCATTAGCAACTTTAAGCAGATTGATACATACCACTAAGGCACTTCATCTCCTTTGCTTTCATTTGCCATTGTGAAGGAATCCTCATATACATGAAAACACCAAAAGGAACCAAGCTTATGGGAAAGATCATGATATGCACACCAAAGCAGCCATTTCTCATAAATTGAAAGAATTGATTCATATTCCACAGCACATTGGCTTTCAGTGATGATTTTAGAGGTAAAACAACACAAGGAAACGAAATGAAATCCGTGCTGAATGCAAGTTATACAGACACCAATCTGGAGACCTGAAATTTCTATGGCCGCAATTACAGTGATAAGGTATCTTCAAATGACATTGACAAGAGGCCTGTTGTAAATCTAATCTCCAGAATCTTCAGGCAGTCCTCCTTGGTTTCCAGCCAAGTGGCAGAACAAGCAAATGAAATGAACTAGTTGACGTGAAAAACAAGAAAAACTTCTGCCAAGCTAGTAGCATGCTTTCTCAGAAGTTTTGAACTGCCTCCTTTTCTGTGGTCAGTGAATTGAATAGATCAGAAGACAAACGAGAACCATTAGAATCAACTTGGTTCCAATTGCTCTATAAGACCTCTTCCATATGCCACAATAAGAAGAGCTTCGGCTCGACCTGTGGAAACAGAGATGTAGGTAATACTCCACGAAGAAGCATGCTTGTTACAGTGTATACAATGTAAATCAGTTTTGGGAGAATTTGTTGACAATATATACCATGATCTTTCTTCCTCTTTAACTGATGGCTCAAAGATGGGAACAGAGCAGAAGCAACTTCCCTGCTATCATCCTGCCAAAAATTCTTTACAATTAAAGGAAATCTCCAGCTATCATCCAGGGTTAGTAAGTTCACTCTAGAAGTAAAGCAGAGGAACAGAATAATAAGTCAGAGATAACAGATTAAAGATTATGATCAGAAACAATGCCTCCAAATAAAAAGAAAAAATGAATTTCTTCAGCTATGCCTCCAAATAAAAAGAAAAAAATGAACTTCAACTATGCCTCCAAATAAAAAGAGCAACAGCTCTTATCAGCATTCATTTTTTTATACATACACCTGTGAATGGCATTTTCATGGCAAATACTCCAGGAAAAGCCAGAAAGGCTAGCATACTTGAATGACATCAACTCCAAAGCAATGGATAATGGTAAACTTCAACACTATAACAGAAGCAATTGGCAACATCTTCTAAGGATGGGCAGATTCCATAATTCTACTATGATTTCTCCATAAACAGAACAGATCAATCATGGTTCATCATTTCAAGAACTAACAGTCACAGAAGATAGCCAGAATAATCTGATATAGACATAGCTATGTGCCATCAGTTACCTCAAAACCATGATTCAACAATACAATGTTGTACATAAATGTGATAAAACAGTTGCACTTGCACAAACCTTACTGGAAGAGCTTCGAGAGAGTTCATAGTGATTTTTCCATTCATGTGATGTCACTGGCACAACCGAAAATCCTGATGCAACTAGAACACCAATCCACAATCCATATGTATATCCTCCACTCCACCATCCCTGCATAAAACAGTGGAAAAGACAGCAATAAACACAGCTGCAAGAGAGAGCATTTGTAAAGAGAGATCCTATTATAGATTAATGACATCCAGGCTATCCAGCTAAATAAGGCTAACAATGGCAACATTATTTGACGTAAGTCAATTGTGCAGTTACAGATCCACTGATGGGCTGTGTTTCTAAAAGATATTTCTCAATAAAAATCATAATAAAATCATGTCATGTCATGTACATCCATGACGGCTTTCTGAAAAACTAGTTTCAAAAACATCACATGATTACTTTTTCTTAAACTTTGCAAACAAAAGTTAACATCTATTTGATTTGAATAATAGAGATCTCTGTAAAGACCAAAAGGTGCAAGTTGTGTTCTGTCAGAGACAAGTTTTAGCAAAAACCTGCTTGCCATCTCGCGGGAAGGGATTTGACTGTTCGATATATGCTCTGGTCCTTGAGATAGATTAGTTTATTAGAACAATTAAACCTCTAAAGTTCAGAAAAATACTTAGATATGTTCCCCCTTACACATGAAATACAGGTTAATCTAAAAAACAGCCAACATTAAGCATACCACGATAATTTAGCAAAATGTCATGGGTATTTTTTCTTATCAAAAAGTAGAAGACCAAATGGCATACAACGTATGCAATCGCTTTGCTACTGTTTTCAAATTTCAATTTCCTTGCAAATGTTTTCCAAAGTCTAACAAAACATAATGTGCAATAGTCTGCACATGGACAGGATCCCAGGAATTTCCACTGTGCATCTGGCACCCTTCTCTTACCACAGATAAAATTGATTTAGTTAACACAGTAAGCATTTTGAACTATGAAAAATGAGCATCTCACAGTTCCTGATAAATAGAATCAGAAAATCCAAATCTTAAGTCCAAGACCAAGTCATTCAAGGTGTTGAAAGGGCATCAAACTAAGGCAAGGGGTAGATCACAAACATTAAAATTCAGTCCATTTATGATTCAGAAAGGGGCCATTATAAGGATTCATTACGCTTCCTTCTTGTTTCCTAAACGAATTCTATCAAGACTATTTGGAAGGGAAGATTAATCAAGAAAATATTTTGAGACTAGTGACTTGATGAAATCCACAATGAAAAATATGGATGCTTTACATAATTGTAGAACCAATAGCAACTACCTACCAGCAGATAAACAATGGTTATGAACATCAAGCATGTTACAAACCTTAAAAACACATATACAAGTCAAGGAAAATGGAGAATGACAGGAGCACAACTAACATATACACAAATTCTAGAAACCTTAAACACATATACTAGTCAAGAAAAATAGAGAATGATAGGACCACAACCAACAATTACACAGATTCAAGCTTCACACCATGTGGTGCACCAAAGGTCTGAAGCAACTAAACGATACACTGATGAGCGAGCGCGCGAGAAAAGCGCGTAAAGGGCATCGGAGTCATAGAAAAATGCATGAAAGTGTATAAAATATATATAATAAACGTGATGTATTTAGACACTTATCATACACCTCGCATCCAAACAATTTCGAACTCTTTTCCCAACCAGTACTTTTATATTTGGGGGATCAAAGACCTACAATATGGGATCCGTACATGATTGTTACAAGAGCTTGCCAAGGAGAAATAGAAATAATAATGGCCCTTAGCTACCCAAGAAAATAATAAGCAGAAAACTTTGAATCACATTCTCAGCATTTGTAATACTTCCAAGTCAGAAGTTAAAGCTGAAAACAAAGCTACGCAATTCAATTCAACCAGGATATGTAAGTATAAATAGGATAAGTAACTATTGTCACCAAACAACAAGACCGTTGAAGATATAATATGTCAATTTCATTGCGATTCAGAGAAAATGCCTTCACTAGCAACTTCATATCAACAAGTTGTTCAAAATAATCAATAATAAAATTGAATATGAGAAACTTGACAGTTTAGGCCCATAAAAATTGAATTACTGCTCAGATTAAAACTTTCCAAAAATTATTACCAGACATTTCTATATTAAATCGCAGATAAAAACAAATCTATTTTCTTTTTTGAGAAGTGATGATTGATTGTAAAACTGAATGCTATTGAGTTACATTGTTATCTCAAACCAATTAGTTAAAAGAAGCGATTCAAAAGGTAAAACAAAGAACAGTGTTCCACCTGAGCCGCAGAGACAGAACCATCGGGTTTCAAGAGTGCGACGGCGCCAGAGACATCGGGATCCACTCCAAGAACCCATTGAGGCTCCGAAGCACAAATCACCCCCTCATCTCCTCCCGGTGGGCTTAAGGAGAGGGAATCCAACCACTTGTCTTTGAGCTGCAAATTGGAAATCTTTGTAGCCCTTGGGAGTGGAAGAGTTTGGCAGAGATGGAATTCATTGGAGAGCTTGGCACTTGAACTGTGAGTAGTAGGGGTTTAAACAAGCCGAGCAGGCCAAACGAGCGATGCTCGAGTTCCGCTTGTCTCCGCCCGTAAAAGGCTTCTCATGAGATGAAAGCAAGAGCGATGTGGTGCGACGGAGCACGGCATAGTGTGGCGGAGCGCGTTGGCTCGGCGGGAGCGAGACGGAGACGTGGCCAGCGAATAGGTTTTCGATGGGATACTTGTACCGAGCCCCCTCGTTAAAATGTAAATTAATACGGTTTAATTCTCTAAATATTTTATCTACGTTTTTTAAACTAACCATTTTAGTCCCTTACTTTAAATTGTATCATTTTAGTCATTCTACTACGTTTAAAATCCTGCAAAGAATTGATCTTTCATTCATTAATTTTGATAGAACTTAAATTCATTTATACAAGATACACATTGTTACATTCATTCTCCACATGACACTCAGTAACAAAAAACAGTAACTAAATGCCATGACTTACACAAGAGTATACAAAAAATAAATAAATATTTGTGACACACAACTTGCAAAAATGTACACAAAAAAAAAAAAGCAAATTTCAGATAATTTAACTTCAGGATGAGAGATTGGTTGTGATTTGACGGACACGTTATGGTTGTATCAATTATGCAGTTATATACTACAATTGGTCCGTGATAACGCAAGTGTACGGGTCGTCAAGTAATACTACGAGGGTTGTATTTCCCCAGGACGGCGAGAGGCTCCTATGATTTCTTTGTCACTTAATCAATAACCTAATCATTTAAGCTCTTTCTTTAGTTCTATTTGTACAATACTATTAAACAATACAATTGGAAACGACATTGAGCACACTTAGAAGGAGTTGGAAGTATGTATTAAAATTATCTTGATTATTAATTATGGTAGGCGTTAAGTGTTAATCGTGTTCTAGGTTCGAACTAGGGAATTCAAAAGCCTACTAGCCTCAATAAATCATGGTAACTAGGTCTAAATCACTAGGAACTTAAGATGGAATCTCTTCTACCCAAGCCTCCTGTGCTTGCCTTATGTACGGGAACCCCATGAGAAGAGACCAATCAGACCCTTAGCGTAAGGGACAATCAATCCCAAATCCGGAAATCTGGCTATGTCTAACCTCTTAGAACATGCATAAATCTATCATAGCATGAGCCCCATCAATATAGGGGCATATCTTCCTCATCCACATCAATATGTACCAATCAATTAAGAATATGCAATGATTACGAAAACTAGAGCAATTTATATTAATCAATCAAGATTTATAAATAATAAATGAGGGACCTAGATATACAATTCTCCTCGAATTAGGTTCTTATGGATCATACAAAACAAAGCATCAAAACCCAAGAGAATCACAAGATCAAATAAAGAATAAATAAGCGTTTAATGTATTCCTAGACTAACTCCCTCAAATAGTTCTCCAAAGATGGGGATTAGAGGATCCCAAGATTATCCAATGATGTGTGTCACTCACGTCCCTCTAATGATGATCTTTGAAGATTCCTATCATGCGCGATCTTCTCCGATGATGCTCGTTGACGTACTCTTGAGAAATCCGTCGGAATCCGTTGGAATATGGAAGAAACGTCGTCTCCCACGGCTCAGATCTCCAGAAATCTGGCTACCCTAGCTTCTTCGACAAAAGAATCTTCCCGAATTTAGAGAATACTGAGGTATTTATAGTAATCGGCTCCGCCACAGCCTCACCACAGGCGTTGTAGAAAATACTAGTGATACCAAACACATAATCTCCAAGGCTAAATCATCAATCCTAGATGGCACAAGAATAAATTAAGCATTATAAGCAAAGTGCTCCTAATGTGTAGTCTATAGATCCGGCTATCTTGTCTTTTGATAAGCTCATTGCAAAGTTTCTTAATTGAGTCTCCATTACTACAATTCTAAAGAGATGATTGGAATTTAGGGGAAGTCCTTGAAGCCACAATGACACTTGAAGAGTCATTCGTTGCGGAGAAGGACCTTCTCACTGTTGAGGATACGTAGCCTTTAATTAGGTCTTACCATATATGACTCTTGATTATAGGCTAATCTTTTGTATTCATTTATTCTTTCCTTCCTTTCTTGTTTGATATGATTTGATTTTCCTTTCTCTCTTGTTTGATATGATTTGATTTGATTTCACTTCCATTGTGTAGTTTACACGATTGGTATATTTTGGTATAATTGAGTATAACTTGTGATTTTATATCAAAATATCCAATGGTCTAATCTTAAAATTAATGTCCTTTGTTTAATTAGAGATTTTATTTTCTTTCTTTCTTTCCTTCTTTCTTCTTGTTCTAGAATTCTAATCCTAGTTACTTATCTGATATTGATATTAATATTGATATCGATGTTGACGATTGCAATTGACCATTATTGTGAAAAGTTGAGACATTTTTTTATGCAATACATAAGATGAATATCTACGATTTGTGGATCAAAAGATCGCTAGAGTAATGTTGTAGAGGCATAGAGGAAAGATCTAATGCTTTTTTAGATAGTGTAGAGTAAGTACTTAATTCTGTCTCTTGGTAGCTAGTTTGTGAAATTTTCACAATTTTGAAATGGGGCCCCTTGTCTTCTCTTAATTCAGTGTCTAGTTGTACTTGATAATTATAATTTATGCTTGTTAGTGGTTTTAGTTGTGTGATTTCTATGATATCAAAGTAGATAAGAGCTTTATTACTTTTATGGATCATATCAAATTTTGAAATTTATGCAATATAGTATATCTTACAAGTTAGAAATAATGAAAATTAGGTTGAATTGCATTAATTTTTACTATGGCCAATGTCTCTCTTATATTTTGTATTTGAATAAAGATGACATTGAATGTCTGATCCAACACACTTGAATATGTGAAATAGTAATTGTTTAATAAGATATTATTTTTCTAATTGTGAATGGTAAAATTATGATACTAAAATTTTCAATTTGTATTCCAAACCTTTGATTTATTTTCTTGTGTAGGGAGTACTTTATGGAGAGATATTTCAAGAAAAAAAAAATCAACAATAGAATCAAAGATGCAAATTCTTGCTCTTGAGAATCAATTAGAGATTTATATTATTACCGTCAGGTCCAACACAAAATTAAATAATCTACTAGAAATTAATTATTTCGCTATGAGATTGGTGAGAACAAGAAAAATATTTTGTATTTGTTGCTCTATCGGCTAATAATTCTAGCTCTAATTTACCAATTTCAACTACAACCGTGGAGTGGATTTTCTCTTCCATGAAGAAGATTATGAAGCCTTGAGTATATAATAAAATTAGTTATCAATTCTTAGCTAATTTCTTAGTAACATACATCGAGAATGATGTCTTTAATTGTGTAAATAATGAAATAATTATATATTGCTTTCAAAATATGAAAACTAGTAAAGATCAATTATGAATTTATTCTTGTTGATTTTTTGTAGTACTTGTTTATATACAAGATGGTTTTTTAGAAACTAGATATATCATTTAATTTGTGTTATTATATACTTTTGAATATATTTGAACTTTACTAAGTTTTATTTGTCGCCCCTGTTTGCAATCCGTGACTAGTTATAAGCCTTCACAAGTCCAATATTAGCTATCTTTCCACCAAAATCAATTGTGAGAGAACAAAGAAAATCCAAGCTTCATGTGATTATAGAGACATCATTTTCCAACTTAATTCTTTCTGCACCAGGGGTTGTAGATATCCAGAGAATAAAATATATCAATTTTGGTAAGAATTAAAATAGGAAGGAGAAAACAACAACTAAAAATAAGGTTGTTCCATTCAAACCAAACATTCTAAAAAATAACCAGGACTAGGAGTTTCCAAGTACCCCAGAGTTGTGTCTCTAAGTTAAGCCTCTATGAATATCACACCTTTATAACAAGCAAGACCGAATATGCTATAAAAATGATTTCATATTCAGGAGTCAATTAGGTATTTAAGGAAGAAGTGGTTAACAAATTCCTCCACTACTTGACAGAGTACCCATGTTACAATTGGCAACTAGTTGCAACCTTGCTTATTAATATTGTCTAAATTCATATTTCTTTTATCCCAAATAACCTAGTTAAAAATGTTAATTTTACAAGGATAAGGTCCGTACCATTTAACTAGATCCAAGAGATACCTAAGCCCACAATCTTGAAGGAAGCAATAGAACAACATAATGGCACAAACAAATCCTTTTTTATATAACAAACTTTGGAGTCACCTAACTCCAATTGAGAAACTTTGGATATCCATGCAGAGTTCCACAAACACAGAGGTGATGGGAGTAGGAAGGATAGTGTAAAATTTACAAATAGAGATCACTAGGTGCTATGAGTTAGATTACGATTAGGTTAGATATTTCTAAGGGATAAGTTGAGGAAAATCCAACCAAATATCTAACCATTGGTCGCTAAATGGAAAAACTTGGTATTGGAGCTCCTTCCTTGAGTCATATGAGATGGGAGTCCTATTTCTATGAAAGTTCTTCCATTTGTAAAAATAGAACTAAGATCTAAGTGCGAGGCAAAAACCTACACCAGTTCATTTATAGGGAGGTTACTATTCTCCTTCATAATATTTAGGGTCCCCATGGCCAAGAGAATAATAGCCTTCTTATGCAAAATAATAGATGCAAACTTCTCTTTAGTGCATTTTCACAAACTAGCCTTGAGGTGACAGCTTTTTGGAAATGGTGTAGCCGCCACATCCCACCAAAGTTATTATATCTCATTAATTCTTTATCAAATATTCCCCAAAGTCCTCAATTAAGCAAAAAAAAATCATTTTGCATTTATAGAGATGAGGTCGAAAGTTATGCTTACCAAACCCTAAGCAAATGGAGATATAACCAGATCCAATTCTAAGGAGGCTAGATTTCTAAGCTCTTCAATAGAGAAAGTACTAAATCTAGGCCACCAAGAAATGGTCCAACAAGACTCAGGTCAGTTTAGCTTGCCCATAAGCATGTGAAGCTATGGAAAAAAAGAAGGAAAAGGGGAAAGGAGGTGATGTAAACTAAGGTCTAAAACCATAGAATGGTTATAGTTGTTGTCGTTGAAGGTTTGGACTTCTTTTATGTTTGTCCTAGGTCAAGAAAATTGCATTGAAATCTTCCACAAATAACCTAAGGAAGTTGGCATTATCCTCACTTAACTTGACATTGAGATAGCGTGTTCAGCCCAAAAACAGAAGTTCATAACTGATGCCAGTTATCTTGCATGTTAGTACAATCTACAGATAGGCAAAAGGATCCATCATAGACCAGTTACCCTATGACAGGTATGCCAGTTTAGCTAATAATAATTCTCCGAAGTAAACCCTAGAGAAGATATGGAGAAAGTTATCGATATGAGTACCTCCAATTGCCCTCAATATCTCTTAGATAACCTTCGAGAGTTTTCATCTTTTCATACAACAAAAAACAACATAATAGTTTGCCAAGAAATTTTTTACCACCAATCTCTTACTAGACTGACCTAGGCTGTAACATTCTAAGATAATAGTTTTATGGATTAATTAGCGAAGGGCGAGGATACTGGACGGCTCCAAAGTTTCCCTACAAGTGGTAGCCCTCTCACTTCGAGCAAGCAAATAATATTAGAGTAGTTGCTTTTCTTGTTCCAGGGTATCTTTCATATCAATACCATAAATTAAACATTGTCTATCTAATTGAATATTAGACCAAGAAGAGACCTCAACGGGATTTGGAGGATTAACTTTATGGAATGATAGTTTCTTTAATGGATTTTTGGATATTTGGGAACAAAGATAAAATCTTCAATGATTAAAGAATACGCATAGAGAAAAAAAAAATCCTAATGATAATATTAAACTGCTACTGATGACACAAGGACCTCTAAGTTATCACTAAGTAAATCATTTTTAGTCTTTTTCCATGATCATCATGAACCATGATATTGACCATCACATGCTCACAATATCCAAATGGAATCACATAAAAACAAGCAATAAAACACATTAAAGGTTTGAATAACTCAAAGTTCATAAACTCCAGTGCATATGAAAGTAAAATAAAGAATACTATGTTGTCTATATTAATCCACGAAGGTAATAATACATAGTATAAGCTATATACTAATGCAAAACTACAAGGATTCAACAAAAATTAAACAACTCTTATTTGTTATTTCCTTAAACTATCCATAGAGTTGAATTATTTGTTAATAAGCATAGCAAGATTACATATTACACTCAGTTATACCAATGAGAGATTAGCTTTAAGCTCATGCCTACTGCAACCACTCTCTATTATACCCCTACATCAAATTCACAATAACTTGATCAAAAATATCCCACACTGAACAATGAACATAAAAAATTAACAATTAAATCTTTCATGTTTTTCTCAATATAGAATCAATTAGGATATAAATCACCCCACACTGTTAAAGATCAACAAATACATCAATCACTCAATTATATAAATCATAATGAACAATGTAAGAACAAAAGTTAAATCTTATGAAATTAATACCATGTCTTTCAGAAGCATAGTATTATCTTCCTCTAACTATGTCACTAATGTTTTAACCTTCAAAGTATACGCCTGCACAAACTCTATCAAATCAATAAACACAACTCAAAAATCACACTGTAACTCAAAAACTTAGTTCCACACCTGCTTCTTCCTTTGATCTCACCAATTTCTCGGATCTTGAAGCACAACCTCAACAAGACAACCTGATATGACCTTCAATATCAACAGCTCAAGTTCGAGTGTGAGCAAACTCCAAAAAAGAAGAAGAAGAACATATCTGAAGGAAAAGATAAGAGAATAGAAGATTCCACTAATATCATTCCATGAACATATAATACTATTCAGCTAGTCTTTATAGCGGCTAAGGATAAATACAGCCAATCATTCATCGACACGTATTGACAGCAACGTACTCAGCACTCCAACTTGGTGGCCTCCAGACGCGTTGAGAACTTTTGACCCCTTTTGGCTCTGTGAGGTTGGGTGGCACCAGTTCCACCTTCTCTCCTTCATCAGCTACTTTCTCAACAGATACGTTGACAGTATCATCAGCAAATGGATTCATTATCACTGGAAACGTATCATTTCCTTCCCCTTGAAAAATCAACTTGTCCTCAAGGTGTAGATATGGAAAAATATGACGAAATTCATCCCAAGATTCCCAGGTGGCTTCCTCTGGGTTGTGATCTTTCCATTGTATTAATATCTGACGGTTGAGCTTTCCATTCTGCAGAACTTCACGAGAAGCACAGATAGCCACTGGCAAAAATATGGGACCATAGGTCTCCGTCAGTTTAGGAAGTGGACTCGCCAATGTGGTCACTGGTCCCTTGAATAGCTTGAGTGATGAGATATGAAAGACAGGATGTATCTTACATCCCGGAGGAAGACTCAGCCTGTAAGCCACTCGACCAATCTTCTCTATCACCTCAAACAGACCATAAAAATGTTTAGTAAGTTTCTGTGAAGCTCGCTGAGCCACCGTAGTTTGTCGATACGGTTGTAGCTTCACCAACACCATATCTCCCACATTAAAATTCATCTCCCTGCGATGTTTATTAGCCTTCTGCTCCATTCTTTGTTGAGCGATTCTTAAATTGCTCTTTAGGATGCGAAGTAATTCATCTCGCTCTTGCAGCAAGGTATCCACAGATTGTATCTTCGATGTTCCCTTGGCATAAACGGGAATCATAGGTGGAGCACGACCAAATAAAGCTTGGAATGGTGTCATTTTCAAACCAGTGTGATAACTAGTATTGTATGAGAATTCAGCCCATCCCAAAAATCTGGTCCAGCTGCTTGGCTTCTCCTGAGTAAATGCCCTCAAGTACTGTTCCAGACTTATATTCACCATCTCCGACTGACCGTCGGTTTGCGGGTGATAAGCTGTGCTGTGATGAAGTGTTGTCCCACTAAGTTCAAAAGCTTTTGCTAGAATTGGCTCATGAAAATCGGATCTCTATCGGACACCATAGTATGAGAAAATCCATGTAGCTTTATCACTATATCAACGAATAATTCAGCTACTTAAGATGCTGTGAATTGAGCTGGAAGAAGGGCAAAGTGAGCTGATTTTGTAAGACGATCCACCACCACTAATATCACGGTGAATCCTCTGGACAATGGTAACCCTGTGATGAAGTCTAAGGTGACTTCTTCCCACACTCGCTCAGGTATCAGCAATGGTTGAAGCAACCCTGCTGGAGCTTGAGTGGAATTCTTGATTTGTTGACAAATGACACAAGTTACAATCCATGCTTCCACATCGTGTCGCATGCCCTGGCCAGAAGAATCGAGATGCTAAATGAACAAGTGTTCTTTTGATCCCTGTATGTCCAGCTGAAGGTGTAATGTGATACTCCTTGATGAGTGTTTGTTTGAGCTCAGAGTCAGAACTGATATAATATCTCTGTTTATATAACAGAATTCCCTCATGTACTGCATATTCTGGTGATAAGGTTCCCTCTTTGTACTGTTTGTGTAGCTTCTGAAGATCCTTTTTTGAGCCATTCTCTAATTTAATTTCATCAAGTATATCTAGAATGGATGTGCTGACAAATTGAAGACATGTACTCAATTGGTGATCAGCACCCTCATAAACTCTTGAAAGAGCATCGGCAGCCAAGTTGGCTTTACCTGGTTTATATTCTATCCGAAACTGGAAACCCAAAAGCTTCCTAATATAAGTTTGCTGATCTGGTGTTTGTAGCACCTGTTGCAATAGTTCTATGATGCTTCTATGATCAGTTCGGATAACAAAAGCCCTGCCCAACAAATACTGTCTCCATTTCAATACTAATTCAGCTATTGCATGAAGTTCCCGGAGATATGTTGAGGCTCCTCTAAGTTTTTGACCCAACCTTTTGCTAAAATAAGCAATGGGATGGGTGTCCTGCATGAGAACAGCTCCTACCCCCACATTAGATACATCAGCTTCAATAATGAACTCTTCATTGAAGTTGGGTAACCTAAGAACTGGTACTTCAGTCATGGCCTTCTTAAGAGCTTGAAAGGATGTAGTGGCTTCCTTCCCCCAAACAAATCCATCCTTTCGCAACAGATCAGTAAATGGAGCAGCAATAGTAGCATATGCACGGACAAATCTTCTGTAGTAATCGGTGAGTCCCAAGAAACCCCTCAGTTGTTTCTGATTCACAGGTGTAGGCCACTCCTTCATTGCAAAAACCTTATTTGGATCTGTCCTCACACCTTCAGCGGTAACTAAGTGCCCCAAATACTCAACAGAAGTTTGGCAGAATGCACACTTAGATAGTTTCACAAACAACTGATTGTTTTGGAGACAAGATAGCACTTGTTCCAAGTGTTGGATGTGATTCTCCAATGTAGTGTTGTATATCAATATATCATAAAAAAAAAAACTATCACAAATTTTCGAAGGAAAGGTGCGAAAACCTGATTCATTGTTGATTGAAAGGTTGATGGAGCATTAGATAACCCAAATGGCATCACCATGAATTCATAATGCCCTTCATGAGTCCTGAAGGTTGTCATGTGTATGTCTTTAGAATGCATGCGAATTTGGTGATATCCAGCTCTCAAATCCAACTTGCTGAAGACTGCTACACCTCCCAGCTCATCCAGCAATTCATCAATGGTTGGAATGGGAAAATGATCTTTTATGGTCACAGCATTAAGAGCTCTGTAATCTACACAGAATCTTAATGTTCCATCTTTTTTTTTACCAACAATATACGGGAGATGAGAAGGGACTTTGACTTGGCCTTATGAATCCCTGATCCATCATCTCTTTAACAAGCTTCTCCATGGCATTATTCTAGAAATGTGGATATCTGTAAGGCTTCACATTCACTGGTTTAGTGTTAGGAAGCAAGTGAATCCTATGATCCACTGATCTGTGTGATGGTAATTGCTTAGGCATTCCAAATAAGGGACTGTATTGAGCAAAAGCTGTTTGGCAGCAGTGGGAAGTTCATGGGGTATCTCAATATCTTTCTCACTTTCTGTTAACTTCTGATCGGCCTCACAATTGAAATACTGATGCAGTTCATACAACTGAGTATACTCCTCATGAGAGATTATAGCTTGTAATTGATGCCATGTAATGGGACGAGGCATGGGAAGATGCTCACCTTTCAATAGTACAGTTTTCCCTTGCCATTCAAACTCCAATGACATAGTTGCATAATCTTGCAGTACACATCCCAACTTCTGTAGCCACTAGATTCCCAAAACCACCTCTGCTCCTTCAATTGGAAACACATAAAGATCTATAGTAAACTCTTGTCGCTGCAAAGTAATCATAACTTGAGGACACATCAGTTTGCAGGTTAAATTATCTCTGTTCCCCACATAAACTCTAAACCCAGTAATTGGTTGCACTGGTAATTTTAAAGCTTCAGTGAGTGAAGGTTTAATGAAGTTATGTGTGCTCCCGCTATCAACCAGGACTTGATAGCTAATACCAGAAGTTTTCCCAGTCATTCGTAATGATCTCGGATTTCCCTGCCCAGCCAATGAATTAAGGCTTGAAATATCTCCTTCAACAACCCCTTCATCAGGATCTCCTGCCTTATCAATCTCTGCTATTTCGTCAGATTCCTTATCTTCAGTTCCAAGAAGAAGGAGGCATTTATTCTTGCATTTATGTCCAGCACTCCACTTTTGGTCACAAGTAAAGCACAACCCACGAGCTCTTTTATCTTGGAACTCAGCAGTAGAAATCCTCTTCACTGGTAATTGAGGAGTAGGCAATAATTAAGGCATTGTATTTCCCCTTTGAGGAATGCTAGGTACCAATGTTCCTGGATGGTTTGATTGCAGGGGTGTAACCGGAATTGGATGATTAATTCCTCATGTTGTGGATCTGGAAATAGGTATATTGCATGATTTAGAATACCCCTTGAATAGAGGTTTTTGTTCTTGGATGGTATCTTCAATCTTAGCTTCAAAAGCCCTTGCCATCGCAAACGCTTCCATCAAAGAGTCTGGTTGAGTCATCTTCATCTCCCTCTGAATATCAGATCGTAAACCAGTGGTGAAGAAGGATATCAATAAGGATTCAGAGATTCATGTAACCTTATTCATCAATCCCTCAAAAGATG
The DNA here is from genome assembly GCA_020875875.1 of Dioscorea alata. Classification (NCBI taxonomy): domain Eukaryota; kingdom Viridiplantae; phylum Streptophyta; class Magnoliopsida; order Dioscoreales; family Dioscoreaceae; genus Dioscorea; species Dioscorea alata. The sequence goes on from CM037018.1 coordinate 13,380,683, forward strand.
ATTGAAACTCAGCCACCGAAGAGGTCTGTGTCAGTTTAGAAAGTGCTCCCTGATAATCTTCATAGATGGAAGTTCCAAATCACTTCCTTAGACTTTGGAGAAAACTCTGCCAATCAGACAAGAGTTTATTCCTCTTCATCCACTGAAACCACTCAGATGCCTTCCCTTCTAAATGAAATGACACTATCCTCAACCTCAGATCATCAGGAATATCATGAAAATCAAAGAATTCCTCGATTCTAAAGATCCATCCATCTGGATCGGTTCCATCAAACCTTGGCATCTCCATTTTGATAGATCGAGTTACAGATCCCATATCTGGTGCCCTAGAAAAAGAGTGAAAGCGTGAGGACTCACCTGATGATATTTGATTAGCAGGAATCTGAGATCTGACTTCATCTATCTTCGCATCAACCGTTCCCATATACTCTTGCAACGAACGATTAAGAGAGATCGATATCTCCCCCATCTAGTTCTGCATATTCTTCATAGACTCCATGATTTCCTTGAGTTCCGCCATGAGAGCAGCTTCAATAGAGGGTTCTCTCAATGAAAAGACCACTGATATGACCTTCAATATCAACAGCTCAACTTCGAGTGTGAGCAAACTCCAAAGAAGAAGAAGAATAACAGTTCTGAAGGAAAAGGAGAAGAGAATAGAAGATTCCACTAATATCATTCCATGAACATACAATACTATTTAGCTAGTCTTTATAGCGGCTAAGGATAACTACAGCCAACCATCCATCGACACGTATTGACAGTAACGTACTCAGCACGCTACATACTCAACACTCCAACATGGTGGCCTCCGGACGCATTGAGAACGTTTGACCCCTTTTGGTTCTGTGAGGTTGGGTGGCCAGTTCCACCTTCTCTCCTTCATCAGCTACTTTCTCAGCAGATACGTTGACAGTATCATCAGCAAATGGATTCATTATCACTGGAAACGTATCACAACCTCTACAGTCACAACCAATAGAAAATCCACATCTGAATTAAATATCCATCTTGATCGTTCTAGAATCAGCATACAAACATGGGGTATTAGTCTTCACCTCCATCCTCATCGGAGCAAGAAAAGAGAAAAGTTTCTCTCCATGTTGGCTTTCAACATAGAAAGAATTCCAAGTAGCCGGAGATCTGATCACTCTATCTATCTTTCCTGCTAGAGCCGGCTTGGCCAGCAGCTTCTGAGCTGGTGATTTACTTGGCTAGTGGGAAAGGTCAAGTGCTTGGTGGGACTGTGATCAGAGCTTTAGATGTTGCTTGGCCGGTGATTATAATGATGGCTTCATTTAGCAATGTGGCTTATGAGCAACTGCCTTTAAGGATGATGAGCTGCCGATGCCAGAGAAGTAGCAGTTGACTTAGGATCCAAACTCCATTCTCTTCAATTTGAGGAAATTATGGTCAACAAGAGCGTTAAGGTATTGAGAAAAGAACTTATTATAGAAAGCTTTAGGAAATTAAGTTAATTTTTTTAAATTAACAAATTTATATTAATTATTTTTAAATTAATGTGTTTTTGATTTACTATTTATTACCAACGCTTATTTAGGAAAAATGCAACAAAACAAATAAAACTTTGGCGCCTTAATTTCTCTTAGCCCGCGAAGCAATTTTGGAGGCATTTAATTTAAAAAATGCCTCATACTGAAATATATTAGTTAGGTTTCCATAAAACACCACAAATAAAAAAAAATGCTACAAAAGCCATACTTTGGTGTAGTGTGGAGACTGAGCTAAGCTAGCTATGTCAGATGATTCCTTTGATTGGAATGACTATTGCAATGATTTAAGTTTATTAGAAAATTCTTCCTCGTTAGCTTCAAGATTACCATCATATCAAAGGGTAATTCCTTTGTGTCATCCCCTAAGACTTCTTGGGTATCCTCAATATTGAGAGTTTGGGAAAAGCCCTAATCTGACAAGCCTACACCTAGGGATTCACTATCCACATCATCCAAACCAGCAACATCTCCCAAAATAAAAACATAATCATAGCAATTAATATAGAAATTTAATTTAACTAAGCTACCCATCGTGCAAGGGACCACATACCCTAAAAGAAATGCTAATTATAATAGAAGGAATAGCCTTGAGGAAGGAGGACCTCCATAATTATCCCTGGGTTCATGACAATTGAGTACCTAAATAGAGAAAGGAACTAGTCTTGGAATAATCTCCCGAACTTGGGTTCAAGACGGGCCCAATAACATTTGTAGATGGATCCACGTTATTAAAAAGATTACATAGAGAAGATATGGTCTTGTTGTGTTGCTATAGGGTTCAAATCTTAATTTAGGGAGTTGAAATAGACCCATCATCAGCTAATGGGCTAAGATCCACACTGGACTTGCCTTTGTTTTAATTTTTAAGAGCTTGCATGCAAGCTACTAATATGGAAACGAGTTAGATCAAAAGATCATGACTAATGTATATGAAATTTGTCCCATATAAAAACTGATTACATCATTAGAAAATGAATCAAATGATGCACCTCCCAACTTAACCACTATTCTAGCCAAGCTATTAATCACAACACCCCATAGTGAACCATAGGTCTCTATCATGACAATAGGATCATCTGATGCACAATACTTGCAGGAAGTATTAGCCTCAACTATGTTACACATCTCCGTCTATTCTTGTCATTGGTAACGTCACTATGTTGGCAACAGAAAACAATCTTGCTAATAGGTGCTTTGTAAATATTGTCTCCAAGAAAGTGTAATTGCGATATTCATGACCATTAACTTAAGCTGAAAGAAATCTTGTACAACCCCAACTAGCAACCCATTGAATCCTAGTGTACCATTTCAAGAGGGAATGGCTACTATAATGGAGGACCCAAAAAATTCAGAAGAATTGTTCTACTACTAGCTAGCATCACTGTCTTTCCTTAATTTTCCAATCAAGGTATCAAGTGATTACATCATATAAGCTTTGTTTATAACCCATAGGAAGCAAAACCCTCAACAACAACACTAAAAGGTTGACTTTTAAAGGGACAATGTTAAATTGCACCAACGAGTAACTCAAACAATATAAAGGAGCATTGAAATCCTTCCAAAAGTGTACAAAGAACCTTCTAATATCCAAGTTGAGGCCAACATCAAGAGGAAGGTAATTGAGGCATACTAATGTATAAATGACCTCTAAAGAGATTCTGTCATTGTTAGAACGAAGATTAATTTAGCTTTTAGCTTGAGCATCTCCATAATAGCCACTCAATGCCAGCAGTGGAGTGGCAGATGGTGATTATCTAGCAATAAGATCTAACTAGTGCCACTCCCAAGAGTCGAACCTCCAATAACAACAACATAAGACTTAACATGTATGGGCCATATTTGCTATTAAGTAAAGAAGAGTTCTCTTCTCAATGAAGCACACTCAAAAGGAAGAAATAATGAATTTGTTACCATTTTGTATCAAGTTTACCAATTTGCTATTAAGATGTGGTGGTTATGATGGAGGCATTTGCACATGGTGGTTAGAAGCCCAACAAGCATTGCCTTTTAAGTCTAGAACTGAGCACAAAGGAAGTTATGTTAAAGGATATCATTAGCCAATGATATGAAGGGCTTCTTCTCCTATGGTGAACCATCCAACATACTTTTTGCACCAAAGTTTAATGATAAGACTTGATTTAGGTTCACCAAAGCTGCAAATGCCTAAGGGTCAATAGCTTGCACATAGGTCACATCAATGCAAATAGTTTCACATTGTGATCACATGAAACTTATGTCAAATCCCCTAGCTAACATGTCACCTTCTGCCCTGCCGAAGGCATTGCCCAAGAAAGGTGAGCATGCCTTTCTAGGTGATAATGGGTCTTGTACCATGGTGCAATGGGACAAGCTCGATCCATGCACTAGCACGCTTGTACCTAAAAGCAAGGGTGGAACTAGCGGCACATGCCCAAGTGCAATATAGCGAGCTTGCTCAAGCATGAGGCAGGCTGCATACAAGGTTAAGATTATGGCAACACTGGCGTAGGGCAAAGTAGAGGTATTTTGGTAAAAAAAAGATTAACATAATTAGGATTAAGAAGAAAAATAAAAAATGTGAGACTAAAAAGTATGAAAAATGTCCAAAAAAAGTTTGAAACTTCGATAAGTTGATAGTTTATTTTATTTTTAAAAAATATATAGAGAAAGAAGTTAGGAATCATATCATCTGTCTATTGTTCTAGAGATAAATAAAAGATAAAGTCTTCTATTATAAAAAATAGTTAAACTACATTAGTATGTTCTTGTATATTTTGGTTGATCTTAAATATTTTTATACTAATATAGTCCATGAGATAAATAAATTGTTAAATAGCCAAGGGCCATAGTAAATATTTGTATGTAGATTAAAATTATGTTCATTATGTTTTAATAAAATTTTAACCACTAGCTAGTTGCTGCCTAATAGTGGCTTTCATCTCTTTTTATCCAAGTTTAGCACCAACAATATTGGTAGAGTTGGGTTAAGTGAAAGCTTTTAGGTGAAAAACCATAAAACAAAAAAAAAGGTAGACCTAAAAAAATAGTAGTAGAAACTTTACAAATAACACTTTGAGCTTGATTATTTTATTTTTCCGTCATTAATTGAACAACATGGGAAGAATTCATATTAGTTAAAACTAACCTTTGGCTGTTGTTGATCAAAATTTTTTAAATTCAAGACTATAATCAGTAGTAGTATATAAATGCATGACTGGTTGCAACCTTTTACAAATGATAACAACTAGAATGCATGTATAAATTTGATAAAAGGAAACAAAAAGGCAAACGGATATAAAACACATAAAATTAATTCAGCACTAATAAAAATAAAAAAGCAAAAATATACTGAAAGAGAATTAACAAATCATTACTAGATAGCCTATAAAAAGGTGAATAACCCCAGTTATTAGACGAATATTCAAAAATACGAGGCAAAACTTAAAGAAAAAACAAGGTAGAAAATAAAAGCAATAAATTTCTAAATTATAAAATTAAAAAAAAAACAAAAACCAATTTCCAGGTAGGTACACGTTAACAAATAACTGAAATACTAACGACAAAAAAACAAAAAGACAAATAAATTTCCAAGGAACCAGAATACACGCACAATAACAAATAACTGAGACCATTATATATATATATATAAACACACACACACACAGAGACAGTTAGACTTTAAGCGATAAATGCATTTCTTAAGACTACGTAAACTAAGCACTGCTTCAGTGCACTATGTCAAAGTTACAGCTTATGGACTCAAAAAGAGTCACTCTAAAAATCTCTTGAGACAACAAACAATTTCATGGGCAACAAGAATTGTACGTCAGGGTAGACACACACAGCACCTTAACCCCTTCTACTCTCCCAAAACCATAGAGAAAACCCAAAGTTTCTCTAGCCACTCGTAGCAATGACATATGTACACAGAAGTCAAATTACATAACCCTACTAAGCCCCAAGCAGGAGATGACAGCAAAAAAAGAGCAGCAGTGAACTTCAACTGAATTGAGCTCATTCAGTGGGTCCACAAGAGTCTGTCTTTAAACCGGGATTTCACAGCTGAAACGAAATGTTTCAGTTATCAGCGCATTGACAGAAGAATGCTCCTCCGTGCAGTGGTTGTCCTCCTAGTGTTTTGCTCTTTGGTCTTCTTCAGGTTCTTCAGCACTGACTTTTCAATCACATCAATTGACCTGCATAGCTTCTCTTCAGCTTCAATTGGATTCAGAGTTTTAGCAGAGGGCTTCACTGACATGGGAGGGGAAAAGGTCTCAAGTGATTGATCAGCTGGGGGTGGAGTTGTGGTAGCTAGGACTGTTGGATTAGTAGTTGCAGTAGAATCAGAAATATTAGAAGCTGGGTGTGGGGTGGATTGTGTCTGACCAGAAGGACTGGATACTGGAGGCAAAGGGCTTGGGGAGAGTAAGAGCCTTGGTGATGATTCAGTCCCAATACCAAGCCTCCTCCTCTCAGCTGCAGCTGCTTCCATGCGTGCTCTACTCCTTTCCAAAGCCTTGAAATTGAAAGTAAACAAACAAAAGAATTCAATCCAAGATTCTAAATGCACAAACAGCAGAGTGATATTGGCAGTGTTTTTGGTTTTCAGAAAAATAAATGGCATGAACTGAAAAGATAAAATTTAATCAAAGGGATTCAACTGCTTCACACGTTCATCAAATTTAATTTCTTCGTCTAATCAAACACATGAAGGAAAAAAGAAAATTTCCTTTTTTAATGTCTAATCATGAATCTTGTCTTTATTCTACAAAGCACATGCAAGGCATCAATCATTACACTTTCGGTCATTCAGATAAATAATAAAAAGAAACACAACCAAAACATTGTACAGATTAACATTGTTCAAAAGTATACTGAAAAGGCAAAGAAAATACTCCAAATTAGCTGTAAAACACACACACACACACACATTACCAGCGCTGGTTGTTTTCCTGAAAATCCAGGTCAATTAAGCCTACAACTTCCCTTATCTATTATGCCATCACTCAAAACATAACCACAAAAGTAGAAACTCTCAATCACTAATTGTACATATAAAGAACCATCAAGAACAACAGCAGTACGAGCACAAAAACTTCGCTAAAAATCCAATAATTTAGAATTATAAACCTAAAAATTCGTTTAAAAAAAAAAAACAGAAAACATACAGACCTATAAGCATTTCAAAGAAAACAGCAGAAAAATAATCCAAAAAATTAAATTTTTTTCCCAAGATACCTACTCTTGAATCCACTAAAAACACTCACAGATCTCCAGAAAAGAAAAAAGAAACAAAGAACCAACGATCTTACACGAACGATGACCGTGATGTCCCTGAGCGGAGTGCGAGGGTACCAGACAGGAAGCGGGCTCCTCCGGCGACGAGCACTCCTCCAAGGCGGCAAGTTCTCCTTGTTATCCACCGAGATCGCCATCGGCGACCGAGGGCTTGCTCCCCTCCTCATCCACACGCCATCCTCCACTTTCCCAACCCTCACCATCCATTCCTTCAACTCCGGCATCGTCTCCTACCTAAATCCGCACAAAAACCATAAAAAAAATAGCAAAAAAACGCTAGAAAATCAAGAAAAACCAACAGGAGGAGTGATTTAGGGGAAAATTTTCACAAATTACCTGCAGATCAGGGGTTCTTCGTCTCGGATTCTTGGGCGCTGGGGTTCTTGGAGTGGAAATGGGGATCGGGTGGACTGCATTGAGATTCGAGATGGAAACAAGGGTTTCGAATTTTATAGGGCTTGATAGATGATGGAATGGTAACTAGTTTCAAAACTTCAAATTTTCACTACTGGCGGCCAACATGAAATTACAGTTTTAACCTCAATTGGATGCACGTGCGCTATTAATGTGAAAACTTTGTAAAAAAAAGTTAGGGTACCAAAATTGTAATATTTATTTATTATTAATGCCACTAATTATGGATTGCTTTTTTTTTCAAAATTTTTTAGTAAATTAATTATATATATATAAATATACAAAATTATCCTTTATGGATGATCAAAGGATCAAATAGGAATATACTTGAATAAATCTATTTTTATGATGGAAACATAAATTCTTTTTTGGTAGATTTTAAAATAGGTCTTTAATAGTAAGTTTTTTGTATTTTTTTTTTATAAAAAAATGTCTGTAATTCGAAGTGCTTTTATGGATATATTCTAAAAATTGTTGTTGATCTTTGGAGGCAGATTTCAAAAACTGTCTATAATTGTTAATTTTTGAAAAATATTTGAAAATATGTCATTCTTTAATGTTAGGGGTGATTTTAAAAACTACTTAAATATCATTTTTAAATAAAATTTGTGACTAATATATTGTTATTATATATAAGCAAAATGGTTATTTTCATGACGAAAAAATAAAATATATATATATATTAAAATCAGACATTTTTGACTTGCAAAAAAATAGCTTACTGTAATAGGGCTTAATAATTATCTTTAAAATCAACAGTTATATATACACCCTAATGTTATGGACACTGAGAAAAGCAAATAAATAAATAGATTTGTTATTATATATAAGTAAAATGTTTTATTTTCATGACGAAAAAATAATATATATATATATATATATATATATATATATATATATATATATATATATTAAAATCAGACATTTTTGACTTGTGAAGAAAATAGCTTACTGTAATAGGGCTTAATAATTATCTTTAAAATCAAAAGTTAAATATACAACCTAATGTTATGGACGCTGAGAAAAGCAAATAAATAAATAAATATATCCTAAAATCTAATTAATTATCTATTATCATAAGTAAATAAACACAAATATATAAAACATTCTTCAATTTTTTTAATAAAAGCCCGTCTTCTATTATAGATTTAAATGTATAGATGCTCCTATGGTCATTGGATCAACATAAGGCCAACTCCAATGCAACTGTAAATATAGAGTTAATGGGCTGATATAAAGTTAATGGGCTGATTTGGCGCAGGATGCATTCCAACCCAACGGCATATACTGCCCGTCTTCTATTTTTTTTTAAATTCAATTTAATTGGTTTTTTTTTGTTTTTTATTTTTAAATTCTGTTTATATGTTATTGTTAATTTTTGTTTATCTTTTATTTTTTTTATTTATATTTTTTAAAATTGTATGTTTATATGATTTTTTTATTTTCTTTTTATTAATTCTGTTTTGATTTTTTTTTTAAATTCTGTTTTTAATTTTGTAATTTATATTTCTATTTTATATTTTAATTAAAATAATTAATTAAAATAATAATTTATAATTTATATTTATATTTGTTAATTAATAATAAATATAAAATTAAAGAAAATAATTTGTGAAATTTAAATTCATTAAAATTAACAAAAATTAAATGAACGATAAAATAAAAACATAAAAAATAAACCTAAAACATCACCCAAAATACAAATATGAAGTCTGCAATTTATAATAATATGTTGCTTTTAGTAATGGTGCTTGTTTGTATGTTATGTTTTTATTAAGTAATTAATGTAATGTTTATTTTTTTATCACTTTTATATTTAATAAATATTTTTAATAAATATAAAAATTAAAAATATATTTTAAATAGTATCATATTTAAATTTAATGGTTACAAATGAAAAAAAAAATTAAAAATGATTAAATTTATTGATAAAGATAGTGGTTGGAGAAAAATATTTTTAGAATATTCTATTTTAGAATTAAAAATAAAGATGATGGTAGAAGCTGTATTAATATAGAGTTTTGGGTTGGAGATGGTCTTGACATCCAACCGCCCATTTTTGCTCTCTCTCAATCTTAACTCTGCTTGTCCCTCTCAAACTCCCGCTTTTTTATTTCACATCACCTGTGAAAGTCTATAAAGATCCACATTAGTATATAGTCATTTAAACATTTAATATGTCGGGTACACTTTTTTGTATAAGCTTCTTTTTATATTTTAAGTTATCATCATTTATATATTAAATTATGTCCAAAAAATGTATCTAAATAATTATTGTACTCGTACGCCAAACGACATGTTCAAAAGAATAGTGTGCAAAGAATTGTTATAAAATGGATTTTAACAAAAACGATAGAAAATTACTTCTCAAAAGATCTTGTTTGCTTATATATCTTTATAATACATTTTTATTTGATAATACAAAAGACCATTTTATAAATTTTATGAAAATATAGATTGATATTTTATAATATTTTTTTTTAATCCGAATGGTATATAAATAAATAAAAATGATTTATAAAATTAAATAAGCAAATATCAATTGTCCTGCACGGGCTCATATGTATGCATTTCATATTGACAAACTATAAGGGGATATACCAATGACCAAGTGATCCATTGATAGATGAGTCCCTATTAGAACTTTTCACAAGTAGTGAAAGTTTGAATAATGAGTGAGGACACATTTTTGAGAGTGTCAATAGTTATTATGTACAGATGATCTTAGCGCCCATGTGTGTGCAGACTCTACCTCCACTTACTCCGCTGAAACTTGCGCACGTCCTTGTGCTTTTCTTAATGACCTAACCGCTCATCTTGGCCAAAAAAAAAAAAACCAAAAAAACAAAAAACTATAAAGGAATATATGTGTAATTCAGATTTTTGCAAGGGTATGTACGTAAAAAACACACACATGAACTATGCAAATGCAGTGGGTACCTCAAGGTAAGCAACAAACAACAACAGAGTTTTTTTTTCAATATTACTACAAAATTCATGTGAGCGAACTACACTCACCTTGAACTTATTTTTGCCCTACCTGCATATCTATACTCTTTAGTACTCTTTAAATCAATCACATGTAATTTGATTCAAATGCAGAAGAATTGGAATCCAATGAAACAAATATATGCAAAAAAAACAATAACACTTTGAACAGACAAAACCTCGGCCAGGAAGCTTATGTCGACATACAACAAGAGGAACTGGCCGCAACCGTTGATTCCTGACGGGGGACAACAATCTTGGTCCCCTTAGGAACACCGGCGTTACCATCTTGGTCACCGTTGGCGATGAGGGATTTTTTGCTTATAATTCGGTAGATCTCAGTAAGTGCAGTAATAAAGGCGGTCTCAACATTTGTAGCCTCAAGCGCAGACGTCTCCATAAAGAAAAGGTTTTCACGTTGCGCGAATTCCTTTGCATCTTCTGTAGGGACTGCTCGAAGTGTCCCTAGATCGGATTTGTTGCCAATGAGCATAATGACAATGTTCTTGTCGGCATGACTTCGCAGCTCATCTAGCCATCTTGCCACATGATCGAAAGACTGGCGCTTGGTTATGTCGTAGACGAGCATTGCTCCTACAGCTCCTCTGTAGTATGCGCTTGTAACAGCACGGTATCTAGCATCCAAGCCAAGAAAATAACAAACAGTTAGTAACAATATGAAACTGAAGAAGAAAAGTTAAGATTCATTTCCTCGGTCTTGAAACATTGCCCTGCTGAAATTGGGTCAAATGCAGAGAAAAACAGAGGTATCAGAAACAGGAAGATAATTCTTTACAAGCATCTTTTGAGCCAAAAGCAAGCTAGAGATGAAAATGTCTTGAAACAAAGACAATGAAATCTCTTTTGGTCATCATCTTCATCCACACAATAAATACTAATGTCCTATAAATTGAGAATTTTAAAGAACCTCTCAAAACAATGCCACATAGTACTACTACCTCTATTTTGATCACATATTGACTGTATTGAAAGCAAATAAACCATAGTGAATAGGTTAAAATAATCTTATCAAAAGTTTTATCTAAAACACTAAAAATAAATTACATGACATCAATATTAGACATAACCGAAAATTGATTATAAAATATTCTAAATGGTATGAATCACTAATTCGAATAAGAAACATACCATTTACTAAAAGAACTTCAATGGATCATTGTATAACATTTTATCATGATGTTGCCACTCCACCAGTTGGCGATGTATACATATAAAATATTGGCAAAAGGTTGAGCACCAAATTGCTCACAAAATACGAAGTGAATTCTCTCAAAAACACTTGCCTTTTTGACCCTACTCTTTGGCCTCTTGTCTCCTAATTGTTGAACTAGGTCACCATTTGTTACCATCCCATCCGTAGATTTTCAGTGTGCATAATCAACCATAGTAAATTTGACACATTTCAATCAAATACAAATGGTCAATTAAATCAAATTTTGAAACCTTTCTAAAAATCTACAATTCCAAATTGTCCACGCATATAACACAGAAAATTTGACAATTTACAATCAAATGAAAATGGATAATTTTGTCATACTTCAAATTCTTTTTCAAAATCTACCATTACAGCAAATTGTCCAAGCACAGAAAAATAACAAATTTCACAGATTTCAATCAAATTCAAATGCTTAATTTTATCACATCAAACTCTTTCAAAATCAACCATCCCAAATTGTACAAGTACGCACCCCAATATCATCACTGCTATTATTCTCAATACACTGCTCAATTACAAACATCATAAAACTACAACAGTGATACAAATTTGAAACTTTATGCGCAATGAGAAGTTCCCATATTGATATACCAAACCAATACAAAAATGAACCAATATTCAGAAAAGTAGGGTAAGAAATCAAAATTAAACAAAATTAAAATGATGCACAGTTCAATAGAGAGGGATCAAAAGGATTCAAACCTCATTGCCTTAATTTTTAAATCAACATTTCATAAAAAGTCAACCTTTTTCCCACATCCAATCCAACCAAACCCAATTAGTCATGATTTAAAAAAAAAAAAACCGAACCAAACCGTTATGTTATCTAAGTAATTCAATAAAGAACCAATCTTTTTCACGTTCATAGGAACAATCATCCAACTCCTGATCCAAACAAAATACAAAAAAATTATCAGAATTCCAAATTTGAAACCATTTAACAATCCAAGTACCAACAAAAATCCCAACTTTCTCCAGTTATCCAACTCCAAACACCAGATCAATCACAACACAATACCCAGCCAAAAAATCCACAGGAACCAATCAAAAGACAGAAGAAAACAAGAAAAAAAAAAAAAAAAGAGGAGAACGAACCTCTCCTGGCCGGCGGTGTCCCAGATCTGGGCCTTGACGGTCCTCTGATCGATGGCAAGGGTCCTGGTCTGGAACTCAACGCCGATGGTGGCCTTGGAATCGAGGCTGAACTCGTTGCGTGAGAACCTCGCGAGCAGCTGCGATTTCCCCACGGCCGAGTCCCCGATCAGCACCACCTTGAAGACATAGTCGATCCTCTGGTTCAGCTCCGAATACGAGCTCGTCATCTTCCCCTTATTCTCGCCGCGGAGCACCCTAAACCAAGCACTCCCTCTCCTCCCTTCACCTCCTCCTTCCCTCTCTCCCTCTCTTTCTCTCTGGTAATCAAGCAAGCAAATCGTTCCCAGAAACCAGATCTCGAGGCACGCTACTTTCAATAGTCCTTTTACCAGATATACCCCTTCACAACCTCATAATTACATACAAAAGACTATGGTTTGCCTTGAGTGTTAAGTATAGGCTTCAAACAGTAGTTGGTCCAAATGGCACATGTTATTGCTAAAACAGTAATTGGTTCATACAGAAATGACTAGGCTTCATTTTATCAATTTGACAAAAGTATAGATAAAATGTAAATTAAATATCATAACAAATAAGATAATTGCATTAATACAGCAACTTGGCAATTCCTAGGAGGGAAAACATAGGATCATACATAGATGACTGAAAGCCTAGCTCTGAGTCTTCTGAGATTTACTTCACATGCATGATGCAAGCCCATCATTCATTCATTCTTATACATCCAGCAAAATTCAACATCTGAAAATCAAATGTCAACATTAAGCATTGGAGGATGATCAGGCTGAAATTAGGGGAAAAAAAAACACCAAATTTATGAGTTATAGACCACAGGATGAAAAATATAAAGGCAACAAGGTCATTGGTTCTTAGATTTACAGCAGATGCGACTAATGCGAGTTCATAAATTATATAAATGAAGTCATGGGGGATAATCGCTAATATAAAGGATGTGCTGACATGGTGACATATAATTTGGTGAAGTTACAGTATGTATGAAGTTGTAGAAATAAGAACTTTACCAGATTGATATTTAGAATTTAAACCCATTTTCTTTGTAAAATTGGTGTCCTTGACTCCGGCATAGCACGCCTACGAATTCTTTTCAAGTCCCCACTGGAAGGGCCTAGCTGTCCTGGTCTAGATGTCTCATTTAGTTCAGTGTTCTGGTTCATTTGGTTCTCTTTTAGAGGACTAAGACATTGTTGCTTCTTTGGCTTATCAATTGATTTTCGAAAGGAACTCATCTTCATTGATGGTTGACTCTGAGTTCTTTTCTCTTCAACACCACTGCAGTGAAGCATACTCCCTGAAGGTGAATCTGAATCAGAAGACGATGGACTAGTACTGCTCATGTCATAGAGAATATTACTGGACATGAATGGAAGCTGCGGGGGGTCATTGGAGTTTGATAAAGTCGGGGAGGACTTTCTTCTTAGCCTTGTCAATTGAATAACCTGCATTAAATATTAAACTCAGTGTGTGTGTTTCTTAGAACAAGAAACATATAAATCATAAGGACAAGAATAAATGAGAGCTTTACAAAGTACCTGTTGCTCTAGAGCAAGCATATCTTTCTTCATTTTACTAATCACCATGTTTTTCCTTCTTATGATCTCTTCCAACTCCGTAATTCTCTTTTTGGGGCACAATAAACATATCAAGAGATGGTTAAGAAAAAATCTAGAAATTGAAGAAATAGAACTAGTTACACACCCTGGAACTAACAACACCAGATGCATGGATGGCAGCACTCAGTTCTCTTATTGTCGTATCCTTCTCTTCACATTCCCGGCGAAGATTGAAATAATCTTGCTCTGCAGCAAGGGTACTCAACTGTGCCCAATTTTAAATGTAAAGGCAACATAACCAAGAATTTCAGTTAAGAATAATGTCACATTAAACTATGGCATCTTAGAACAATAATACAAGTCAAACGCCAATTGAATTGTAAACAAGCTCATGAATTTCTTCCCACCTGGATGTCCACAGAAGATGTAACACTAGCACAAAAATCAGACAAATCAGACAATCGACGCTCCTCTTGTTCGCCATTATTGACATGAGCGCTCTTAAACATCTCATCTTTGCGGGATTCTCTCACACACTCCTCCTTACATAGAAACTAGAGCTTAGAAAACAAACTAACAAAAAGAGAGACAAAAGAGAAAGAAAACAGCTAATCAAAATTAAAGCATCTATACCTTTGGCTTATCCAAAGAATTTTTAAAGAGGGGGGTAATTCCACTCTCAGGATTCAGTTCTGGTAACTTTAGACAAGAGGGCGCATCATTCTCAGAATGCATCTTGTTGTTTGATTTCATTGGCCAATCCACTGTACTACTCATTTGCATACACAGATCATCAAGCTTTTGTTGCATGCCTAGGAGCACTTGATCCTGTTTAAGAAGGGAATTCAAAAAAGTCCATGAATTAAACCCGCTAATCAGAAAAAGAATCATATTTAAACACAAAAAAAAAAATCCCATGAAGAACCAAAAGACAAAGCTCTTCTCTTAAAAGCCAAGCAATTCTCTGCTTTCCAAAATCGATTCCATAGATAGAACTTTGATTTTTTTTTTCATCACAGATTGCAAGCCATTTGTTCATTGTAAAGCTAAATTCACAAAGAAGACAAAATGTCAATGAAACATGAGCACTAAGAGAAAATTTTAGACCTATTTTTTCCCCCAAATATCACAACGGAATTGAGACTTAGAAACCAAACACCGTATTAAAAAAAAAAAAAAAGATTTAAATACACTAAAAGAACGATATTTCAATGAAATATGAGAGCTAAAAGAAAATTACACAACTTTTTTCTTCATATTTCAAAAGGAAAACAAGATTTAGAAACTCAAAATTTTATCTTGGAAAAGATTCGTCCAATTCGCAAGAAAATGAATTGAAAATCAAACATAATCAAACGATCAACTGACCCTGAGATCAACTGATCTCTGGAGCTGCGATATCTTCTTGGATCTCTTAGACTCGGCGGTGGCTACGCCCATCACGGCGACGATGAGTACCCTATGGAGCGGACTGAAGAGCTCCCAAGCGACGGCTTCATCAGGGCCTAAACCTCCCCCAATAGCCTTCGCCGAAGTTGCCTCCTCACCGCCGATGAGCCGTCCCTGCAAGGAAACCCAAGCCAGCTGCCTCCTAGCGGAGAGCACCGGCCGTCCTCGCTCTTTGAAACAGCTAGAGAGGCGGCGAGGGGATGGTGAAACGCATGGAGCGAAGGGAGCAAGAGAAACAGTCCACGGAGGCTGTGACTGCGCAGACGGAGATCGATCGGCGCCGGCAATGTCGCCGGACATGGCGAGATCCTCGGGTGGCGAAGGTGGAGGTGATTGATTGAATGGTCGGGATTTGAAAATTTAAGAAGAGACGGGGGAAAAGAACTTTGAGATTCGGGCAAGATTGAATCATAAAAGAACACGTGTGTTCATAGCCGTTCGGGCTTCCCCTGTGTTTCAGTTTAAATTTCGAAGCGAAGCGGATTCGGGCGTGTAGGTCACTTTCGGGCTAACGGGTTTACAGGTTGCTGCCCGATAATAATACAAAAAATCTTTTTCTATTTTGTAGAATTATTTATAGTTTACTAAAAAATTTATAATTTAGTGGTACTTGGTTTTATTTTGGAAAACAAAAGTAGGATAATCAAAAAATTTTGAGCTTAAAACTCGTTAAAAATAATAATAGTAACGAGTCACTAATTACAAGTGCGAGCTCGCAACTCTAATCTCTCGTTTCAGACTAAGGGTGTGTGAACATTGTAAATAGCACTTGTCGCTTTTGTGAAAAAAATATCATCAAGCATAAGATATATTATAGCATGATTGGTAAAAATGCTCAATTGTATAAGCTCGATTGTCTACGAACTTTCTTATAAATATATTTAAAAATTGTTTTTTTTTTACATTCATATGGTGATTTTATATTTAAAAAAATGATTTTTTTTTGAAAATTGTGCACAAACAACTTACCGTAAAGAAATGAAATATGATAACGGTATTGGTCTCACTACAAAAGATATTTTATGGAGATTTTTATTATTTAGAGTTCAAAATATACCGGACACAATGGTACTAAAAGAAAATTCCAACTATGTGAATAAATTTATCACCTAATCTATGCTTCTATCATGTGAATGTGCATGAGCCAAATGATTAATTTTCGGTGATATACATATCCTATCACGTGACTTATTGACTTTATAAATAAAATAAGAATTCTTTAGTTACAAGGGTTGTTCTTTAAAATATATCTAATTTTTATACTTCTATAAAATAAAGTATAATTAGCCACATCTATTTTTCAAGCCAACTGTAATTGGCATCTAACTAGAGGTAGTAAAACCATAGCAAAATTGATAATTGATCAAAAATCAAATACAATAAATTTTAAAAGTTTATTTGCAAAGCAGTCAAATAACAATACTTGTTACAATATAAGTAGAAAAAAAAACAGTAATCAAAAGGTTAGGAATTTCCATGATTCCCCTTGAATTTAAGGTCTTTTAGGTTTTTTTATATATCAATTTTAACCTAACACAGCTGAGTTAACATACTTTTATAGTACAATGAGAATGCGTTAGGCAACCTAAAACAACTTTATAGCATGAACTCTCAAAGAACTAAAAAACTTAGAAATACAAGATCAAATTGAGATCATGTCAGATAAGCTCAATTTAACCGATTGTTATTTATCTCATCGGTATTTTACTATTATTTATCTGAGAATAACTTCATAAATGGAGAAGAAGATGCCTTTTGTAGTGCAGTCCATTCAAAGTGGGAAACTGGGGACCAACTCTCATCAAATCCAGTGCAGTATCTCTATTGAACTTTTCACAGTGCTCACAAAAATGGCAAAGATTGAAAGCTATACATACACTACACTATCTCAAATTTCACAAGAATCTCCATCACCACTCTCTCTTTCTTTCACCCTTTTCTGAAGATTGAGAATCTCTTCTCATCTATATCGTCACAGATTCTGATCGGCAAACACCCAATAAGAGTTATTCGATACCATTGGGCTAATCTTCTCACTTTCTATTCAACTTCAGTAAAATTGCCATCAGTGACACTATTTATTTCTGCAGTTATGTATTGGAGCTGAGAACTTCCATAAATTCTAACATTGCTATCATTGGCAATCTTTTGGTTTATTATACCTTCAACATGAGCCTCCATGCATCACAGAAGTTTAAGCTGATTGATTTGGATGAGATTTTTGTTTGACTGAAGCACAGGTGCAGCAGGATTGATTATCCAGTAGCACCTAAAAGAAGTGGCAATCTCATTTATATCGATAGACCAAGGGAGACATTTTTGCATAAGCATTGGAAGTTGAGAGAATGCGTACCTTGACCTGTTTCTGAAGATTCTTTATGTATTCAACTGCAAAGTCTAGCATCTCTGCAGTGTTGGTTTGCTGGAGAGAAAGTAAACATACATAAGGAATTCTAGTAACCGATAGATGATTTACTGTTACATTGAGCAGAGTATTGATACCTTGTCCATGTTAGGAACCAGCACTTGTAACTTTCTCATCCTTTCACTAATCCGAGTTCGCCTTACCTGAATAGTTCAGAAGAGTAATTTTATGAGGAAGAATGAAAGATCAACTAAGACAGCTCTAAAATTCTTAATGATTAAGAATTCTTGGTTTGGCTCTTTATCAACAGGATGATAACCAATGGCATTCCAATCAACTAATCTTTGATTCAAGTTGGCAGTGAATGACAAATTGAAAAGCTTACCCTCTCTGCAATACTTCGAGGGTGAGTAGCGCACCCTCTCTTAGCTCGAACCTTAAATGGAACCGAACCTTGGAATTGTAACAATTTTTCTATGGCAGCCATTTCTGATGAAGTCTTTGGCAAACTAAATTGATGTATCAGACCACGGTTCTGCCCAAAAAACAATCAGTAAATGCATGAATGAAAACTTTGATAATCACAGACAACAGAAAAATTCAACAGAAATACCTGAGGCTCTGATTGCTTTAAATCTCTCTTGAAAGCCAAGAAGTTATCGGAGAGCATTGAAGATTCATCGAAAGAACCAAGGGAATGCCCAGAGATATAACAGCCAGCATTACCATTGCTACTTCTTAAGTTAATCTCCTCAGGGCTGCCGCCGGCCCGGCATTCGCTCCCAATTTCTGATATCTGAGACATTATAGAACTTTGCCTCGACGAGAAGCTTATCTGCCGATTTATCCTGCTTTGCTGCAGTCCAGCTTCACCCATGGTGTCATTCCCATCTCTAACACCACCAATGTTTCTCATCACACCAAAACCTGCAAAACTCAATTGGAAAAAAACTGGCATCAAATTCAAGACAAAATTATTTCTAGTCTTACAAAATCATGTTAAATGCTCACTTAAATTATTCAACTAGTAAATCTCCCTAAATTAAAAATTAGATCAACCTCAGCCATTGATTGAAACCAAATCCTTTTCTTTCAAACAAGTGCTTCATCCCAAACCTCAAGAGAGATAGAAAGAAAGAGCTAATACCATTGTCTACGTTTGAGTGAGAGAAGAACCCCGCTGGAGAGCTACTGTGTCTGGCAAGATTGGAGCAGGGCTCGAGGGTGCCAACGTGCTCCATCGGACGGCAAGTGGGAAGCGGCGCAGGGGAAGTAGGCAGAGGAGTGTGCAAATCAGAGAGGAAGCGGGCAAGCATGGATTCAGGGCTGGAGGCGTGGTCGACAGCATGAAAGTCATCGCATACCTCGCCAAGACTCGAGCTTGGTGCCGACCGGTACCGGAGGAGTCCACCGGGAGGCCCGGAACTCATCTGGAGACTGGATTTGGAGCTGAATATGAGATTGCGATCCCTCGACAAGGGCCAAAGATCACAGTTCAAATCTCAAGGAAGAATTCACCAAACCCTAACTTCTAATAATCCATTCTCAGCTCAAAACCTCAAAAAACCAAATTATTTGCTCACAAACCCGCCATTAACGCAGCTCAAGAAACGCAATTCCATGATCCAAATCCCTTAATTCAATACTCCGCCTCCATCTCAAACCCTAGAAATCACATTAAAAACGAACAAAAACCACAAAATTCAATCACAAATTCACAAAAAAAAAAAAAAAGCCATGAATTCCACTTCCTCTAACCACCTCCTTCTCAAAATCCATCCAACACACACCAACACCTCACCATTGATGATTCTCAAGCTCGTTTTTCTTGTCTTTTAACTTCGTCTCTTTGAATCACTGAAATCAAAGAACTGAAACTCGCGAGCTGATCATCTTGTTCAATCCCTCCCCGCCATTTATAAACGTCCGCTGACGCCTTCGCCCCTCGATTTGAGATTTATTTACGAAAAAACTTTTGATTCAACAATGTTAACTGATTCCAACTACGTGGTGCGATTCAATTGGCTGGATAGTTTCCTTAATTTGTTGAAGAAAAGGGGTTAATTGCGTCACAGAGTAACGAGAATCCCGTGTGTGATGCCAATCGGAGCTTGTCTTTCACCCGTGACTACTGCCCACGTCATCATTTGAGATTCGTGCTTTCGATTTCAGCCGTTCGACAAATGTACGGTTGAATTCTGGAAACGTGGAAGGTTGCCACCCAACCCGGTCAACAGTCAACCATCCTACGGCTGAGGGCCAATCATCAATTAGTATCACCAATGTCGAGGTTTCCAATGGTTTCTCCTTTTTCGGCTTTTTCACAAGTGAAGACTTTTTTTTTTTTTTTTTTTTTTTTAATAAAAAAGTTTAGATCTTCTTGCTTGAAATTTTGTGAAAAACACCGGCTTATATTTACCAAAGCAACTTGGTTCAAGTGATTAGGGCATTGAAAAATAAGGCACTCTAATGTATAAAGTAGTGTAAATTTGAATCCTAGTTTGAGGAATTAACTCAAGTTATAAAGACAGAAGTTTATCACTTTTTTCTAAAAAAAAATGCGATAAAATAGTCGGCTACTTAAATTCTAGAAAAATATTTATTTTTAATCTCTTTATTCAAAGTGATTGATGATATATTAGTGTAATTTAAGGATATATATTTTTGCCATTAAAAAAAAACATATATGTAATTCTTGAATTAGAGCATCTTAATTATATATATGTATATATTCCTGGATTGAAATATATTTTCCAGAGTATTTGTAGTGTATGGATTTTATATTTATTCTCATCTTGAGTAAACTTTTGATTTTTATTTTTTTTTATTTTGACAATGTAAAAAAGTCACCCACATACCAAATTCTCAATTGAGTTTTAGAAAGGAGTTAAATTCTTAATATTCTATATAAAAGTTAAAGGTATTACCATTAGTCAATTGCTGGTAATGATAATTATTTAATTAATGAGGTGATCAATATAAATTAAGTACTTTTGGAATTGATTATAATAAATATTTAAATTAAATACATAAAATTGAGAGCATTTTTTCTATCATTCCTCCATCATGTCTCCATCAAAAGTATCACACAAGAATTTTTCACAGTGGGAATATTTCTTTGAATGGCTATTTTTTTTATGCTACACACCGCTTATCGTAGTGGAAAGATATGCGAACATGAGTCAGGAGATGAAGGGTTAAATCCATCTACATCAGTATTGTAGCATCGCTTTCCAATATTTATACAAATATTATATAATACTATTCGTTCGCTCACAGTATTGTTGCAATATTAATGGCGAAGGAACTCAACCTTTCATCTCCCCGTTCACACCACATGCATTTCCACTGCACTAGGCAATGCTAGTCTTTGGCATAAAAATAAGAACTTTTTTATTTTTTATTTTTATGGCTTTAAATCACATTCATCAACATGATCTAAATAATTTAAGCTTGAAATAATTTAAACTATTTAGAGTTTAACAAATTGATTTATAATTACTCTCTCGGCTCTTTTTGTTTATCAATTTTAACTAATTTACATAGATTAAGTTAAAGTTAGTTGAAAATCTAAATTTTAAAAAAATATATATTAATTTTTCAAAAATGATTTTTATTTAAAATATGATTTGATAAAATATATAGTTGAATATGATTAATTGAAAGTTGGTAGTAGTACATTAAATATAAAAGATAAATTTAAAAAACCAATATTAAATGCTTCATGAATTTTTTAAATGGATAAATGCAAAGAACCAAAGAAAAGCTCTAAAATAAAACAACTAAAAAAGGCCAAAGAATCTAGGGATGTTCTAGTGTCTTAGTTGTCCGTTTCCATTTTTAATGGACTAATTTTATTATTCTTTTTTTCTCCTATGTTATTCGCATTCTTTATAAGTCTTTGTATTCTCTTTACTTTTAATAAATGGTTTATTCATTAAAAAAAAAAAAAGGTGAGAGAGTATAAAATGGAATAAAGCACAAAAGGGAGCTCTTATCTTGAGATTGAGCCAGAATTGAATGCTCATGGGATCAAGGGAGCAGCCCCAAGATTCGAGAGCATTTTCCAAGTCAGCAATCAATTAGCAATTTAGCATCAGATGCCAAAATTATATGACAGGGAATTAGAACAAATATATTATCATAAGTTATTTTATTATCCAAGGAATTTTATTTATATTTCATTTTTGATTATTTTCCAAGACATTGAATATGAAGAATTTGAATGGAATTTGAAGAGCAGAAATTTCTCAAAAGCAAAGGGGGAACAATGAGTGACTAGTTGTCTCTTTCTCCAATAGCATTGGGAATGTTCTTATGGTGTTTTCTCTCCTACATTCTACTTTGATTGGATACATGCATGTTCTAAATGATAAGATTTGCTTCCTAGGGACATAATAATAATAATAATAATAATAATAATAATAATAATAATAATAATTTGTCAGATGCTTCTATTTACAGGGTGTCAATTTGTGAAAGTGGAGGAAAGGGAATGAATTGCCAAAATTGACCCTCATAAAAAATTATTATTTCAATTAATTAAAAAACTATAAAATAGCTAGTTGTGTTATATATAGATTCAAAAATGGTGAGTAAACTATTTAATGAGAATGAGTGTCTAACCTCCTTGTTCTCATGTGGTTAGAGAGCTATACTGCTCTTAATTGGCTCAAAGATTGAAGAATTGGTATGAGAAAAAAAAATGAGAATAAAATATTACTTAGCAATTCTAAACAAAACTGATTTTTTTATCCTAGAAAATCACTTTCCAAAAAAATTAACATAAAAAGGGTGAGATTACTTTTATTTTCACATTTCACTCTATTTTATTTTATTTTTAAAAGAACTAATTGTTTTATAATATTCTATTAAAGATCACCATGAAGATTTATACTTCAAAAGTTTAGATGAAGTAAAGCCTTCTTACTCACAAATCAGTTGAAAGTGAGGCTTTGTTGCTTATAAATCTTCATCGTCCATCTTGGAAGGTCTATCCTAACGTGGAAGAATGAGGAGTCAAGTTTATAAATCATTTAGATTTTTAAAAATCACACGAATTTAATTAGCATAATCTTGGGTCATAGGCCCATAGTTGTTCCAGATTGTAAAAAAAATTTACTTTATTGCCTTATTTATTTATATATTTATTTTTCTCTTTTTAAGCTTTTTTTTTTTTGTGTTATTAAGGATCATAATGCTATATAAATTCTTATAAAAATCAACTCAAGTTCAGAATAAAAATATCTCAAATTTTATAATTCAATTGATCCATATACCATTGCATCAGTCTCCATTAATCCAATGTGCGTAAGAGAAGAGCAGGAGCCCTATAGGTACCAAATTTATGATGTTTATAAGAAACTTCCTTATTTTTGCATTTAACAGTAGTACCATTTTCTTTCACATATTTAATAGCCCTTACTGCAACCCAACTGAAGTCATGCTGATTATCCCTAAAGATAAGATTACACTTTTCCTTCTAGATTAACCAAATAGCATCGGTAACTCCAAAAGCAACATAGTTGGCCTTCACATTGTAGTTATAACATAGTCGATTGCTAGTTGCAATCCCATATGCAAATCTAATATGGTACCAACTTATATTCTAATACATCTTGGCTTTAAGACAATGATAGAAAAGGTGCTCAACACTCCAAGTCCAATTTACATAATATACATAGTGTAGCTGGCTCAATAATCCCCAAATTCAAAATATGAGAATTTAATTGGGAACCAAAAATAGTTGGTAGAAGCCTCCTATTTTCAATTATCCAAATTAGAAATGCTCAAGTTACTAATACCTAGATTCATCTTAATGAAGGTTGGCTTGGAATCAAAGAAATTTTAAAACCAGGATCAGTTTAGAGGATCCAAAATAAGGGGGTGTTTGGTTGCAAGGCATGGAGTGGGAATCATTACTTAGTGATTCCAATGCCTTGTTTGGATGACCATGTATAGGAGTGAAAGATGAATTTGTGAGTAATGAGTGATCAGGAGTGAGAGATGAATGACAGTCCTCCCAAAAATGGAAGGATTACTTATTCCTCTCAAATTCCTTGGGGTGAAATGTCACATTTGCCCATCTTATTTAATAATTAAAATAATAATTTAATTCAATAATAAGTAAATATATAATTATAATAATAAATAATAATTAAAGTGAAATAATAATAACTTATAAATAAAATAATAATTTAATTTAAATAATAATTAAAGTGAAATATTTAGTTAAATGAAAATAACAATAGTCAAAATATTTTAAAATTAAAAATTATTATTATTTATTATAAAAAGATAATTATTATTTACTTAACATTTTTTCCTAAGTAACTTGTATTAAGGGTATAAAAGTCTTTTGACTACAATATTCTCTTTTATTTTTCCTCATGTCCAATAAATTACTCTCTCATACCCTCCGACTAAACACAATTTTTTTTTCATTTCTAATCAATTCCCCCCTTATTCTCATTCCTATCATATTCCTCCTTAATTTCACTCTTTGCAAACAAATAGCCCCTAAGTAAATAGGTAACAACTGGTCCTAAAATTTAGGATAAAACAAATGCTTTTAGAAATCCTCTTATTAAGCCAACTAGGGAAACAACTGATTTAGATCTATTAGGTTTTTACCTAGTTAGTTTGTGATAAATTGACAGATAAAGCTCACAGTGTGAGCTAATTTCCTACTAGCATTAGGGATGAGGATTAAATCATCTACATATATCAAATGATTGAAGTTACCATAAAGCTTATTGTTAAACCCTGGGCCCATGTTCAATCTCTGTGCATGATTTAAAATTGCAATTAAATACTGAAATACCAGGATAAAAAAAGTAGAGAACTAAGGGATCACCTTGTCCAAACCCTCTAGAAACTACAATCTAATATATAGGCTGCCCATTTATTTGAAAGGAAAATCTAGCATATGTATACAAGCAATACCCAAGAAATCCATATTGAAGGAAATCTCATCTTAGTAAAAGTGGCAAGAATAACAGTTTAATCTAAAGTGTCATAAGCCTTTTCCATATAAACTTTAATCAATATCCTAGGGGCCATTCCTATCTCGCTTGATAAAGTGCACAACCTCTTAGATGATAACAATGTTGTCCACGGGGTTGTGACCAATAATAAACCAGTTTGCTCTGTACTAGCAATTTAAGAATGACAACCGTGAGTCTATTAGTTAGAATGTTAATGATGATTTTATAGTATACATTCTAGAGAATAATTGGATGATAATTAGAGACAAATTTATGCCTATGATGCTTAGGAATTATGGCCACATATAGGTGCTTTATAGCTTCACGCAATCTATTATGAAAACCATGCTAAAAAAAAATGATAAAACTCAACATGAAACCACCAAGACCAAGATTTTTCCATGAAGGAAAGGAGCACAGAGCTTTATAAATTTCAAAATTAGTAATGGGCCTTATAAGAAGCTGACTATCATTGGGCAAGATAGTATTTAAGTCAAGAGGAAGTGCATGCAAAATCCCTTAACAAGAAGTATGGTTTGGGCCAATCTAGGAATTGGAGTAGAAATTCAAGAAACAACGTTAAATTCCACCCCTATTAAAATAAGCTGACCCATTGCCATCGGTTATATGAGATATATTATTTGTTAGTTTATGAATGCAAGCTATGCTATGAAAAACACTAGAACTAATATCCCATTTTGGAATAACATGAGTGTTTATATATAAATTATATAACATATGTCTTAATAGGATTCAAATTCCAATTTAATTAAAATTCAAATATATGGATATATTTAGAATTTAAAATTTAAATGTCCTAATCTTAATTGATTTTGGATTTTCCCCGTTTAAAATAAATCATTTGGTTGTCTTGGACTAGAATGCAAATTTCGAGAAAAAAAAAAAAATCAAATTACAAAATTGCCCCTGAGAGCATATCTCGGGCAAGATGGCAAATTATAAAATTGTCTCCGAGAGCACAAATCTCGAGACAATATAAAATATTCAAATCTCACGATCAGCTAAGAGCACATATCTCGAGGCGATCTAAATATTCAAATCTCAAGATCAGCTGAGAGCACAGATCTCGAAGCGATCTAAAATATTCAAATCTTAAGATCAGCCGAGAGCACAGATCTCGAAGCGATCTAAAATATTCAAATCTTAAGATCAGCCGAGAGCACAGATCTAGAGGCGATCTAAAATATCCAAATCCCAAGATCTGCTGAGAGCACAGATCTCGAAGCGATCTAAAATATTCAAATCTTAAGATCAGCCGAGAGCACAGATCTCGAGGCGATCTAAATATTCAAATCTCAAGATCAGCTGAGAGCACAGATCTCGAAGCGATCTAAAATATTCAAATCTCAAGATCAGCCGAGAGCACAGATCTCGAAGCGATCTTAAATATCCAAATCCCAAGATCAGTTGAGAGCACAGATCTCGAAGCGATCTAAAATATTGAAATCTCAAGATCAGCCGAGAGCACAGATCTCGAGGCGATCTAAATATTTAAAAATTACAAAAATTGCCCCTGAGAACATATCTCGAGGCAAAATGCAAAGTACAAAATTGCCCTTGAGAACATATCTGGAGGCAAATAAAAAAAATGCAAAAAAAAAAAAAAAAAAAAAATTTTACAATTTGCCCCTGAATACACATCTCGAGGCAAAATGCAAATTACAAACCTGCCCTTGAGAACATATCTCGAGGCAAACAAAAAAATGGCAAATTACAAAATTATCCCCGAGAACACATATCTCGAGACAATATCAAATCTCAGGATAGCCCGAATACACATCTCGAGGCAATCCTGGATTTCCTATAGCCTGAACACAAATCTCGAGGCACCCAAGCGCAGATCGCGAGGCAACATGGGATAGTACAAATCCCGAGGCACCCAAACACGTATCTCGAGGCAAATTGAATTTTGAATTTTTGAAAATTTAAATTTGAAATTTTAAAATTTTAATTAAAACTTATCCATTTGATCCGCGAAGAGATTTGGGGTTTGGATTTTACGGAGGTGGTTGGGGATTTTTGGATAGGAATTGAAAATTTTTTTTAAAAAGGACAGGGGTTTCTTCTGAGGGGGGGATTTTTTTTTTATTGATCTGTTGGCGACCAGGCGAAAAAAAAGAGTGAGAAAGAAAGGAAAAAAAGAGAGGGCGAAAAAAAAAAACGAAAGATTTTTCCCTCCTTTTCTCAATTTGACAAAAAAAAAAAAAATCAGAAAAAAAAAACATCACCGGATCCTATTTGTCTAAAGGTAATTATTATTATTATTATTATTCTTATTATTATAAATATGTATTAAAGCCTTAGAACCCCTCCCTTTTTATTTTTTTTATCGGGAAGCGTCACAGGGGACATAAGTAACCCTAGATCTGAGGGAGTGTGAGGATGGGAGTTATAAGGAGAAAAAAAATAAAAAATAATGAGTGATACAAAATATTATATATTAATACATGTGCTATATATATATATATATAATAAATATATATATATATATATAATAAAAATAACATAAAAAATAAAAAAATAAAAAAAAGAGAAGAAAACAAATTAGCCTTCCCCGTCGTCCGTGGCGTCCAGCTCTCGCAAGGCTTCGCCTTCGCCTTCGTCTCCACTGCTGTTTTTTTTTTTTTCGGCATCGCCACAATGCCTCCCTCTTTCGGCGGCCTTCTCTTTGTGCCTCACTTTGGCGGCGATGTCTCCCTCCTCGTTTTGGAGTCATTACCATTGCCGACTCATCTTTCTTGGCAAGCAAAAAATTGAGCTATCTCGAAAAATTGAAGCCATGTCCTCCTGTGGAACCATGTACCAATCCCACTGTTCTCGTTCCGACGGCGCTCAGGATTTTAATGAAAGCCCCATCCAGGCCATCCTTATCCAAAATATCTCCACCAAAACTCGCTTTTGAATCAAAGACCTCCGACGGAGATGATAACAATGAATCTAAGTGGAACATGGAATACACTGGAGGTGCTCCGTCCATCAAGCTGTATTTTCTAACGAATAAGAAGGTGTAAATCCTTCCTCCCTTCTGAAGCCAATGAAGCGCTCCCTCGACGTTTGCAACCGTAAACCTTCCTCGGCTAATGACATCAGGTCCGTCTTCTTGTCCAAAGCCGAGCGTGAGAAGCTTGCCCTCCAGCACTGCGAAGAGGAGGCCACCGAGAAGAAACGTCGCAACTCTCGTTGATGAATCCCCAGATTCTTTGCCGGGAGCTCCCTTCAAACCAAGTGTTTCCTGATCCAGGTTTTCGCTGACGCCAGCACCGATGTTAATGAATAGTGGCTTGTTAGACGCCCTTCTCGAGGAGGCACAGCGTCTTGGAGATTGTTATTGCGTTGACTTCCTCAACTCGCCATCACCACCGCCTCCCAACGATCAACCCCTGTGGCATGAACTACCTTTGTTGTGGTGATGTCGCACCACCATTAGCCTTCGAAGCTGAAGTCGAAATCAATGGAAAATTAGATGATGAGATTAGTCAGGTGCATGAAGATATATCAACGCTGCTCGACATGATTCCGACGGCCCCACTACCACTATCTCCAGCGATCCCTGAACAGTACAATGACAGTGGTGAGCCGTCTAATGGCCCATCATCACCTACAACCGAAGATGATGTCTGGCTTGACATGCAACAGCTAGGCTCACCTTTGTCCGGCGCACAGACAGAACAGACCTGGAGCATTGGCACTTGTTCTTGGAACAACATCCCAAGAATTTGCTGAGTTCTTCATTCAGCTACTTACTGCCATTAATCCAAAGATCAAAAGAAAAGGCCATTATAATTATTTCAGCAGTGATGACCATTTGCTTGTCATTGAAGGCGTAGTTCTGGTATTGATAAGGATCACAGAGTCAGGGAGCTTGGTGGGAAGAGAAAAGGCAGTGATCTCATTGCCAAGCATGGTGGGATTCGTCCTTTGATTGGAATCTGTGCAGCAGGAAATTCCATATCTCAATCAGCAGCGGCTTGCGCATTGAAGAATCTCTCTGCTACGTCAGAGTTAAGGCAGGCTCTAGCAGATGAAGGTGTTGTCAGCGCTATAATCAGCATGCTCAACTGCAGGATAGTGTTAGGATCCAAGGAGTTTGCGGCAGAGTGTTTGCAGAATCTCATCACCGGCAATGACAACCTGAGAAAGTCAGTAGTCTCAGAAGGAGGTGTCGGGAGTCTTATGCCTTACTTTGATGGCCCTTCACCACTTGAATCTGAAATCAGTGCTCTGAGAAATCTCATTGGCTCAGTGTACATAGACACACTTGTCTAGACATCTTGCCCAAAGATGGATAAATTTTCGCACAGCAGACAGCAACATTTGCAGTTTAAAAATTGATCAACTCTGTGGATGTGGATAGGTTATTGGGGGGGTTAGGATGCTCGAAATCAAGATCAACACTACGAGAGAGGTTGCAGTACAAGCCCTCGCAATCTTGATTACTTGCCAATGCAACAGCAGAGAACTCAAGAAGGATGACGAGATCGAGTGTCCCAAATCTGGTTTAGTTGTTTGATCTTAGTCCTCTGAATAGTGCAAAGTAGCATGTGATTACTTGCTTATTATGTTTGTCTTCGAGTAAGAGATGCTGGAAGTTGATGATATCTTATGGAGTTGTGGGTTATTTCGTCGAGAAGCTCTCCGAGGGGGACATGCCAGACTCAAAGAAGCTGCGGAGCTTGTTCAGCAGGAAATAGATACATGTCTTATCTTTTTTTTTTTTTAAAAAGAAAATAAAAAAAAAAGAAAAAATATTGATTTGTGCAAGGTTGCGGGATATTGAAATACTTTGTCAAAGACTTGAACCTGAGCATCTGCAGATGACTAAAGCCATTAGAAAGATTTTGTATACTGCTGATAGTTGAAGCTCAAGAACTTCTCGACAATCCTGCCGAAGATGATGCAGAAGCTGAGGAAATTAACTCAGTGAATATATACTTCTCCAAATGACTGAACTCCTAATGTTAGCATCTTTATCAGTGTGTTTTAGCCGAGCAGATGCAAATAATGCAATTGTATTCATGTATGCATTGATGGAGACAGTTGGAACTTTTTGTCTGAACTTCTGGCATTAAAATGCAATGTGACTTGCAAATCTCTCTAAAAAAAATAATAAAATATATATAAAAAAAAGGGAGATTATAATGGCACCTCTCAGATAATATTGCTGATTGTACTCTTAGCAATGATATTTTAAATGACAATAAGGGTTGGCAATTAGTAAGGATATTATAAGTTACACCTTCCAGGCTTTACTGTCAAGAGAGGTTGTGTTTCTGTTTTTTTTTCAGAACAAAGTATTTATTGGGAAAAGCTTTTTCCTATGTGTATGATTTAACCAAAAAACAAAAAAAACAAAAAAAATGGAAATGAGGAAAGCATGCACTCGCATGAATGCATGGGCACGTAAGGCAAGGTCATGTAATGAATCAATGCATGCTTTGAAATGAGTGCTCTATCATTATTAAAAAAAAAAAAGATTTGACTCTTAAAAAAAAAAAAAAAACAAATAAAATAAATAAAAAGGAATTGATGAGAAGCATGCATGATAAAGGAAAAATAAAAAATATATAATAAAAAAATGAGAAGCATGCCCATGTGCATGATAAAAAAATGAAATAAAAAAAAAAAGAAAAAAAAGCATGCAATCATACATACTTACGTGCATGTTAAAATTAAAATATATATATATAATAAATAATAAAAAAATTGAGGAAAGCATGTGCTTTCCAGGCATATGTGTATGATGAAATAAAAATAAAAATGGAACAAGCGTGGATGGTTTAAATAAATTTTTAAGTGGTAAAACAAAGCGGTGATATCATTAACAATGACCATGGCGGCTATAAGGCATGGAGCAGTAAAAAAGCCGTTTAGGCAAAAACCAACTAATGCAGCCTGATAACCTGTATTTTCTTATTCCAAAGCAAATAAAATGCTTATTCGATGCAATATTGGAACATATATCTCGAGATAGTTGATAAAATCCAAATCTTGAAGGGATATGAATTTTGAGGTGATACTCAATATACATCTTGAGGCGATCAATGAAATATGAAATGGTGGAGGGGTACAAACCTTGAAGTGGCAATAAACACATATCTCGAAGTGGCAAATAAAAAATACAAATAACACGAATCTCGGAATGATGGTGAAGCCCTGGTTTCAAGGTAGTCAAAAGCGGTACAAAATGGCAACAAGGCCTGTATTTGAAGTGGCTGATGAGACGGTGGCGAAGCATATGCCCCAAGGCGGACGACGACGTTATAAATAAAATGAATAAAATAAATAAAATAATAATAATAAATAAATAAATAAAATATGTATGCCTACATGGCAATATTCATATGTAATAAATTATAGCCTTTCTATTTGTACTTTTGCCCTTAATCGGAGGTTCCCAAGACACTGTCTGGGGTAATTAATAATAGAGGCTTGCCTCTATTAGGAGTGAAGAACCCACAAAACAAATATGATATTTGTGTTTCAATGTGCCGTATGGTGTCTTCTTCATAAACAAGATACCATACGCGTATTTTCGATTCCACAAATTCTGGCACGCCCGGTGGGACCGCCATTCCTCCTCCCATCTTTGAGGCAAAAGTACAAGTAGAGGCATTATTTCTACATCCTGTGAAAGAAATCTAATATTGTTGATTTTTTTATTGCAGAAGAAGAAATGGCACTCAAGAATTCAACCACCCCTGGAAGCCCGAAACTCAAGATCTTCCTTGGCGAAGGAACTGAAGTTCAACTGCCGAATTGCACGTTCAACACTGGAGCTGCAGGAGCTGAGTTGACCTTCGGCACAATATCTGAGTCAGTACATTTCATAAGGAGGCCTGCACTTTTAGAAGAGAACTTGAAGGTCCCACGGCTTCCTTCCAAGGGTCGTCGTCCCAATGTGATCGTTCCTGCAGCTGGCAAGAACGTTGCTGTTGAAGAACCACCAAGAGTATCTGCATTTGAGAGGCTATCTCACTCCAAAAGGACAGTTTCTATGAATGATGATGATGATGAACCCACCTTTACTATTACTGCAAAGGGGCGAGAAAGTGGAATCTTCCACTCATCTGATGAAGATACGCCAAAGAAGACTAGTGTGTTTTCAAGGCTCACACAAAGGAAAGTCAAAACTCCAAAGCAAAAGCTGGACTTTGTGTCATTCCAAGGACACAAGAATAATCAAATGGGTACTTTCAACAACTCATTTGAACCTCTTAAGCTGGTAAAGAAGAATGCAACCACTGCAGATTTGCGTCTTCAACTGAATGAAAACAAGGTCGGTAGACCTCCAAGATCCTATCACAAGAACTCATTTGGCCAAGATATTTACAAGACTTATGCAGCATCAAAGAAATTGCAGTCAGAGAAGATGCGACCGAAAGAATTTTATCAAAGGAAGAAGCAATTGATCTCAAAAGCACGGAAGACGGTGTTTGACCGTTTAACTCCAACAGGGAATCAACTTAGGATTTCCCGCTCTAAATTTCAATGGAGGAGGGAAATGAAGGATGAAGAAATGCCTGATGTGAATGAAGAAATAAGGAATCAACCAAGGACTTCCCACTCTAAATTCCAATGGAGAAGGGAAATGAAAGATGAAGAAATATCTGATGCAGATGTGGAAATACACACTTGTCGGATGGTTACTGAGGCAAGAGGAGACCCCGCACCAGAACAAGACCAGCCGGGACCTGTTACGAGATCCCGTAGAAGAACAGCAGACTCCTTGAATGGAGAAGAAGGCTCCAGCCATGTGCCACCACATGATGGACAAGGGATAGGAACTATCATTCCACCACTCCACATGCCAAGGAAACATAAAGAAGTAAATCCTCCAAATGAAGATGATGAGGATGAACCTGTTTTTGTTCCTCAAAAGGGACACCGTGATGCTGAATATAAAAGACTCAATGACAACATGACAATGTTGATGGAGTCGATGTTACAAATGCAGAAACAAATCAAAACTCTAATGGAAGATCGACCCGAACAAGTAGGAAGGTCGAGGAGTCCGACCCGAAGGCCGAGAGAAGCCCTTAGGCCAGCTGAGCAGAGGTCGAGAAGTCCAACGCCTCATCCAAGGGAAACCTTCAGGCCGGTGGAACATGGGGGAACATCTTATATTCCTGTTCAAGAACAATCAGTTGTAATGACTCGGGAAGAGATACAGCGGATGGTAGTTGCTGAACTAAAACAAGCCAAAGGGAGTGAGACAAGGGCCGATGGAGACAAACCCTATCCTAGCTACCATGACTTGGTACCTTACCCCAAAGGATATAATGTTCCCAAATTCAAGCAATTTAGTGGGATTGGTAATCCTGACCAACACTTGGCTCATTTCGTGACGGCCAGTGGAGATACTAGTGCGAAGCCGTCACTCCTCCTCAGACAGTTCTCCGCAAGTCTCACAGGAGTAGCATTTGAATGGTATGCGAATCTACTACCCGAGTCTATTCAAACATGGCAGCAGTTGAAGGATGCTTTTCGAGTTCGGTTCGGGGGCATAAGTGATAAAATCACAATTGCTGATCTCGCGGCCACTCGCCAACACAAAGATGAAAAGGTGGCCGATTACATTATGAGATGGAGGAACTTGAGCATTAAGTGTGAACAACCACTTGATCAACCACAGGCGGTGGGTTTATTGCTTGGGAATATTGATAATTGGATGGCACCTTTTCTGAGTACATATGGCATCACTACATTCCAAGACTTGATCTCACAAGCTAAAAAATTAGAAAGGAC
Organism: Dioscorea alata; assembly: GCA_020875875.1. NCBI lineage: Eukaryota > Viridiplantae > Streptophyta > Magnoliopsida > Dioscoreales > Dioscoreaceae > Dioscorea > Dioscorea alata. The sequence continues at coordinate 13,414,363 of CM037018.1, forward strand.
CAACCCAAAGGTATTGTCTAATTTCCAGGCCACTTCAAGAAATGATAGAGATAAATCCAAGAGGACAGAAGGTGTCAAGTACACTGCTACGACCTTCAATGTTGAGAAAGGGAAAGGCGTAGCTGAGTCCCATAATCTAGAACAAGCTAAGGCACCTAGTTTAGGTGTTGCTGGTAATGAATCAAGACCTCTTCCCTCCTTGAAGGATAGGATGAATAAGAAGTATTCTTTCAGAAGAGACAAGGTAAATAAGATCTTCAAAGATGCTGTGAGAGAAGGTTTGCAGCTCCCTGAATGCAAAAGGCCTGAAGAACAAAGTAAGAAAGACCATCCCAATTACTGTCCATATCATAGGGTGTTGGGGCATACAATAGAAGATTGCTATGTTTTCAAGGATTGGGTGGAGCGACAGTACCAAGAGGGTAAAATCACACTCTCAAAGAATGTCTTGTCCGAACAACCAGCTGAACATACCCGCTATGTGACCACCCTAAACTCAGAGGGATCATCCCAAGGAGAAGTCACGGTGGTTGGCAATAAAGTAATACTTCCATCGATGGAAGATGATAAACCTTCAGATGTTCCAGAAGAGTTATGGGAAGTGTTTATATCCAAAAGATCAATGAAGATGTTGAAAAGGTTGGCTGAACTCCCAGGGATATCTTGGAAACGCTCTCAAGAACCTCCTAAAGGTCCCCCAACAAAACAATCAAAGAAGAAAAATAAGAAGAAAAAGCGCGAACAATCAAAGCGCAAGAAGTCCATTATTGAGGAGTATATAGAGACTCTTGATGAATATGAACAAAAGGAAAGGGTTCTGATTACCCTCAAAGATTATTTTCCTGAAGAAGTCAAAGAATTGCTTGGAGAATTAGCTAAGAAAGTTGATGAAAATGATGAAGATGTGCAAGTAGAGACTTGTAGGGTTATTTCGGGAGAAGAATACCCTCTATACAACCCAGAAGATGATGACAATGATGACTATGATAGCTTCTCTGAGCCAGAAGAGTCATATGACCGTTATGGTCGGCCTTATATTAGCAAGAAGCAGAGAAAGAAGATAGCATTCAGGGAGAGAGTAAAGAAGGCGAATGCTAAGCTCTTGGAGCCCTACCAACAAACAAAACCCAAAGAACCATATTATACCCCGAAGACCCCAAAATATAAGGTCTTAAGGAAAGTCATGCCTGCTGAAGACATCCCTGCTTTCATTCAAAGAGTGACAGAGGAGTCAGCTAATAGGTTGCTGCAGTTACATATTGAAGATGCTGAATGGGATGAGTCTGGGACATACCCTCCAGAATCATCGGGACAAAATTTTGTCTCAGAGGTTGTAGATTTTCCAGTTCCTACTACGGAAAAATCTATCTCTCAAGTTGTCAAAATAAAGAAAGACAAAAGAAAAGAGCTGTTTGATCAAGCTATAGAAAAGGGGTTGGATTTGCCTAGACCCAAAAGGCCGTATCTGATGCATCTTGATAGTCATCCAAACTACTGCCCATATCACCGGGTTGTAGGACATACCATAGAAGAATGCAAAAAATTCCAAAATTGGTTGCAAAGACAGGTCTCTATGGGAAATTTGACACTCACAGAGGACTACTTTGAAGAAAGAGGAAAATGTTGTGCCGTAGCCATTCTCGATGATTCAGAAGACGAGCTAAACTTCCCTGATGAAGAAGATGAAGTACTAGAACATGTACATCAGATACAACTCAGAACTGGGAAGACACTTCAACCAAGACAGGCTTCTACCTCAAATGACAGAAATAAAGGGAATGCTTCTAGCTCAAGTGACAGAAATAAAGGGAAGATAATTGAAGAAGATAATGTCTCCCCGAAAAAAACCCTCGAAAAGGCCGAATTATAACATTTTGGCACATTTGAAGAAGGTCCCAACACTCCTCAGTATGTACGATGCATTGATGATGTCAACTGAAGTCAGGGAGTCCTTAATACATGTTCTACAAAATCCTGAAGAGTATCAAGCGTACTTTGCCGAGGTCAATATGAAAGACGTTTTGCATACAGTCTATAAACCTTCAGTGTCTTTCACAGATGAAGACCTATTGCTTGGGACTACAGCACACAACAGACCGTTATATGTGACAGGGTCTTGTGATGGGATCAAGATCAACCGGGTTTTGATTGATCCAGGGTCTTCTGTGAATTTAATGACCCTCAACACTCTACGAGCATTGGCCCTTGAAATATGCCACTTATCTCCAGAGAAGATCATTATCCAGGGTTTCAATCAACACAGTCAAAAGGCATTGGGGTCCATTACTCTTCCCATTAAATTTGGAAAGATGACATCTGATGTGAAGTTCCATGTAATTAATGCTGATGCCTGTTATAGAGCTCTCCTAGGAAGGCCATGGATTCATGAAAACCAGATGGTTCCTTCAACACTTCACCAATGTGTAAAATACCTGGTAGACGGGGAAGAGTTCAGAATTGATGGAGAGATCCAACCCTTTGGTATCCATGAAATACACTATGAGGATGCAAGATATTTTCTTGGTGCATCCAAAGGGGGCAAATCAATCGAAGAGGGTAAATTGCCAGGTTCAAAAGAAGTTTCTTTGATGAAGACGACCAAAGCTACTCCAGTGCTCCAAAAGAGGGAACCAGTACTACCTCACTTTGGAAGCGACACTGAGTCATCAGAAGATGAAAGTGATAAGGATATACACCAAAGCAAGGGTCAAAACGAAAGATTTGTTCAAGAGAATGCGTTGCACATTACAAGGATTCCTTATGGACTATACAAGTCCTTGGAGGATTTGAATGTAAATAGAGTTGAGCATATGAAGACATTCTATGTACCAACTCGGCATGAAAATGAGAAAGGCATCCTTTTTTACAAGGCCATGAGCAAGAAGATTTCAAATGAAGATATCATAAACATTGAAGAAATAGAAGATGATGAAGTTCAACCCATAAATTTCCCAAGCTATTACCCTAACAAGCTCAAGACGATAGTTGAGAGGTTTGGGGGTAAAATCAAGTGGTCGAGGAAGTCATATCAGAGCTTTCGCCGATTGTGGGATCCTACACATACGGATAAGAGAGGAGTAGGTTACTCTGAGTCTTCCAAGTACTCATGTTACATGGTAACATCCCAGGAAGAAAAAGAAGAAGAAGAAGAAATCAAGATGAAGAATGCACCGCTCGAACTAGAAGACGGGGGCCAAGCAACAATTGATGAGCTGGTTGAAATTAACTTAGAAAGCGATGAGGACCCAAGGCCGACTTTCCTAAGCACACAGCTATCAGAAGAAGAAAAAACATCATTCAAGGCTCTCCTGAAGGAGTATATTGACTGCTTCGCCTGGAACTATAATGAAATGCCCGGGTTAGATGACGAGGTAGCTATTCACAGACTTGCCATTGACCCTAATGCTATTCCAGTCAAACAAGCACCGAGAAAGATGAAGTTTGACCTGGAAAAAAGGGTGATAGAAGAGACAAAGAAGCTGATTGAAGCTGATTTCATCAGAGAAGAGAAGTACCCTGATTGGATAGCTAGCATAGTCCCTGTGAAAAAGAAGACTGGGCAAATACGGATATGTGTAGACTTCAGAGACCTGAACAAGGCATGTCCCAAGGATGATTTTCCCCTTCCAGTTATGGAGATCATGATCGACAACACCTCAGGGTACGAGATGTTTTCTTTTATGGATGGATATTCAGGATACAATCAAATTAAAATGCATCCAAATGATGAGAAGAATACTGCCTTCCGAACACCCATGGGCATCTACTGTTACAGGGTAATGCCGTTTGGACTGAAGAATGCGGGAGCAACATATCAAAGGGCTATGACCAGGATATTTGATGATTTAATTCATAAAGTTGTCGAATGCTATGTGGATGATCTTGTGGTTAAAACAAGTTCCAAAGACAAGCATCTTGATGATCTGAGGACAGTCTTCATACGCCTCAGAGAATACAAGTTGAAAATGAATCCCATGAAGTGTGCTTTTGGAGTCCTTTCTGGGAAATTCTTAGGCTTCATAGTGAGGCACCGGGGGATAGAGATAGATCCCTCCAAGATAAAGGCGATCCTGGAAATGCCACCTCCTCAAACACTGAAGCAGCTGCGCTCCTTCCAAGGACGTTTGGCGTATATCAGAAGATTCATCTCCAATCTCTCTGGAAGATGCAAGCCTTTATCTAAATTGGCCAAGAAAAATGCGCCTTTCAAATGGGATGATGAATGTCAGAGAGCATTCGAAAACATCAAACAGTACTTGCTGAATCCACCGGTATTGGCAGCCCCGATCCATGGAAAGCCTCTGATATTATATACTGCCGCATTAGATGGGTCCCTGGGAGCTATGTTGGCCCAGAACAATGAAGAAGGCAAAGAAAATGCGTTATATTACCTCAGCAGAACGTTGATAGGAGCTAAGACTAAATATACGCCAATTGAAAAGCATTGCCTAGCTTTGGTGTTTGCAGTCAAGAAGTTGAGACACTACTTGCTAGCGCATAAAGTAATACTCATATCAAAAATAGATCCACTCAAATACCTTATGACGAGGCCATTGCTTACAGGAAGACTCGCAAAGTGGGCACTGATTCTGATGGAATTTGACATAACATACACTCCACAGAAGGCTATTAAAGGGCAGGCGTTGGCAGACTTCCTAGCAGCGCATCCTATCCCTGATGATTCACCACTGAATTTTGATCTCCCTGATGAAGAGACATTGACAGTGGAAGAAGCAAGGTGGCGACTATACTTTGATGGAGCGTCATCTATAAAACCGGCACTTATGTCCCAAATTCCGCAAATCAAAGCTGGGATAGGACTTGTGTTCGTTACACCGGAAGGGGGAATCCTTAGATATGCTCTCTCCCTTACGGAGCCATGTACAAACAATGAGGTAGAATATGAAGCTCTCATAGCTGGTTTGGAACTGGTAATCAAAATGGGGATCCAAGACATACACATATTTGGAGACTCACAACTCATAATCAAACAAGTCGAAGGAGACTATAAGATATACAAACCTGAACTTCTAAAATATTACAAGAAGGTCAAAAATCTGATGAAGAAAATCCCCCAGATACAGTTGAGGAGGGTTTCAAGATCAGAAAATGGAGAAGCTGATTCTTTGGCAAAAGTAGCAAAGGAACTGGCAAATCCGAATTATGAAGAAATCCATATAACCATAAGAAATAGAAGACCCATTAGTGCAATCCCCGACGAAGTCGAAGAGGAAAGTGCTGGGGGCAAAGCGGAAGTCTTCACTCTCGAAATGCCAGAGGAAGATTGGAGGCAGCCGTTCATAGAATATTTGAAATATGATAGACTCCCAGGGGATAAATCAAAAGGCCTGCAGATAAAGCGAAGAGCCCTAAGATTCACCCTCATAAATGATATATTGTACCGCAGGTCATATGATCAACTGCTCCTGCGGTGCCTCTCACATGAAGAAGCCCAAGAAGTTATGCATGATATACATTCCGGGATATGCGGTGCACACCAATCTGGACCTAAGATGCGACTCAAGATCAAGCGCTTGGGATATTACTGGCCAACCATAGTCGGAGATTGCATCAATTATGCTAGAAAATGTCATCTATGCCAGATACATGGAGATTTTATTCATCAACATCCAAATCCTTTACACCCGACAGTTTCGTCATGGCCTTTTGAGATATGGGGGACAGATGTAGTCGGTCCAATTGAACCACCATCATCTTTGGGACATCGGTTCATATTGGCTGCAACAGATTACTTTTCCAGATGGGCAGAAGCAATTCCGTTGAGAGAAGTCAAGACTGAGAATGTCATCAAATTCTTCAGGGAGAACATCTTATACAGATTTGGAAATCCAAGAAGAATTATTTCAGATAATGGCCCCGCCTTCAGAAGCTTCAAGATTGGAAGGTTTGCACATCACCATAAGATAGATTGGAGATATACCTCTATATATAATGCTAGAGCAAATGGGTTGGCAGAAGCATTCAACAAGACTCTCTCAAAGTTGTTGAAGAAAGCAGTGTCCAAGAACAAGAAGGATTGGCATGAAAGACTCCCGGAGATGCTATGGGCATATCGTACCACCTATAGAACTCCAACACAATGCACACCGTATTCTTTGGTGTTTGGAACTGAAGCAGTCTTACCTCTCGAAATCCAGATACCCTCATTGAGAATGGCAGTGCAAAATGAAATCTCAAATGAAGATAATGTTCGGCTTCGCTTGGATGAGTTGGACTCTCTTGACGAGAAAAGGTTAGGAGCACAACAGAATCTTGAAGTCTACAAAGCAAAAATGTCTCAAGCTTACAACAAGCTGGCTCGTTTCCGGACTTTTACTAAAGGAGAGATGGTCCTTGTCCTCAGAAGACCCATCATCACCAATAAGAAAGCTGGGGGCAAATTCAAAGCAAATTGGGAAGGCCCTTATGTTGTGGAGATCGTCTATGAAGGAGGCGCTTACCAACTTATTGACGCCAACGGAGAAAGACCGATGCCGCCTATCAACGGCCGATTCCTGAAGAAATATTATGTTTGATGTAAAAATGTTTGCCTATGACGGAACGTCTGGTCCCTTATAAGGGTAGGCTAGTCATGTACAATTAAATGTACTTCCTGAGGCAAAACATTCATATTCTTGTATTAAGTTCGCTTTTGTACTGAAATTTATTTAATGAAATAAAGAGACATGTGTTTGTCTATGACGGAACGTCTGGTCCCTCACAAGGGTAGACTAGTCATGCACAATTGAATGTGCTTCCTGAGGCAAATACATTGCTCCTATGTTTTCTGAAATAAAAAAAATCAATCAAAAAAAAAATCATCAAAAAAAAAAAAAAAAAAAAAAAAATCAATCTTGATTCCAATTCTCCAAGTATTCTATAAAAAAGAAAGATGAGAAAAGAGAAAAGAAAAGGGCTAAGGTTTATTCAAATCAAATGTTTATAACCAATGTCTCGAAATAAACTACCAAGCCATAAACAAACTAAGACAAAAAGAAGGCAAACGTTTATAACTAATCAACTACAAAAGCCTAAACAGACTAGGAAAGCAAACTAGGAAAAAAGGAGGAGGGCTCTTTAATGCCCAGTAAATTTCAACAATGACTCTTTTGCTTCCTCCAACTCATTGAGCCACTTTGTGAAAATAGCCATAAGAGGATTATTTGAGTTATCTCCTTGATCTTCAGCAAGTTGTGTCTTGGCCTCATCCAGTGCGATTTGAAAATTCGCTTGTGTAGGCTCAGAAGCTTCAAACAAGTCCATTGAGGCCGCTATCTTTTCACCCAGAGTCTTCATAGTGCCTTGAATCTCACAAAGCTCGGCCTGAAGTTGATGTTCCCTCTCAACAAGTTTCTGATACTCTGCCTTATTCGCATTTAGGTCATTAGCCCAGTCCGTCCTGCGTTTGCTAAGAAGCTCAAGTGCCAAAGTCTTTTCATGCACACGTGCCTTGGCTTGCTGACTACGAATACAAATTTGAACGCTAGGATCCTCTGAAGTTTCTTTAGCATAGGCTGCACATCGAGCAATTTTCTCTATGAAAGGTTCTAGGCTGGTCAAATCAATGCCGAAAGGTTCAAAGAGTGATTTTGACTCCTTCATTTTATTGATAATGCTTTGGTAGTTGTGATGGTTGAGGGACTTGATGTTGTTGATCATCTCATCTCGTAGGCGTAACACTACATTTGGTATATCCTTTGAACCTACAAAAGAAGTTATACAAATAAATTTCAAAATTCAAAATTCAAATTTTAAATTTAGATTTCAAATTCAAAATTCAAAATCCAAAAATTCAAAATTCAAAATTCAAAATAAATAAAAAAAACAACCTTGGCCTTGCTTAGACGATGTCGCAACTCCAGCATCAGTATTAACCCCATCACCTTCCAATCCTGCTGTAGGAACAGAAGATTGACCTTGTTTCGAAGGTGGAGAGTTGGTGTCTTTTCGAGCAACTAGAATTCCAAAGCAAGATTATTAGTATTCACGTCTAAAATAATAATAATAATAATAAAAAAAAAAAACCTTGATCTTGCTTTGGCAAACTTCCAATCCCAACGTCGGCGTTAGAGCCACCACTTTCCAATTCCTCCGTGGGAGTGTTAACGTCCTTGGAAATTTCTTGGATGTCTGAAAAAAATTGATAAATAACAAAAACATACATATTCATGTTGATTTGTGCACAAAATAAATCAATAAATAAATAAAACCTTCGTTCTGTCCTGTTGGAGATGCGTTGACAATATCAACATTACCACCAACATCAATGTTTCTGCCATCACTCTCTGATTTCTCCATTGAAGAGGGGGCATCTCTTATGAAATTCGCAGAAGGAATTTGATTAAAAGATGAAGTGCTCTCATCCTCTTGAACAACTGGAGTTAAAAAAATAATAAAAAATAATATATATAAGAAAAATTCATTATTTGTCAAAAGAAAAAGAAGAAGAAGAAACCTTCTTGGATAATTGGAGGGTTCTGCGGTGGCTCATTTTCTATGGCAACCGGTATATCCCCTAAAAAAAATATATATATATAATAAAATAAAATAAATAAAATAAAAATAAATAAATAAATAAAATAATAATAATAATAATACCTTGTGGTGGTTTAGAGAAAGCTTCTTCAATTTCAATATGTACATCTACCCCAATGTTTTCTCCTATCCCAACATTGTCACCTACTCCAACGTTTTCCTCGGGGCCAACATTTAAACTTTGTGGGTTTACTTGATCTGGATATAAGATATCATCAAGTTCATGTATAGATAAAAAAGAGAAAGAGGAAGGAGAAAGAGAAGGAGAAATTTCTTACCAACATGAGAGTCTATGTGCATCTCTAGATCTGATGGAGGAGCATCATCAATCCTTGGAGGGCTAGGAATAACCCTAACATTATCCAATGGGGTGTCATGAATTTGTATGTCTGTTGACCAAATATTTTGAGTCAAATAGAGATTCGAATTTTGAGTCGATTTAATTATCAAATCCAATGAAGGTTCAAACTTTGAGTCAAGGTTGAAGCTTTAAGTCAAAGAGAAAATCATGGAATTTACAAATTTAGGCTTTGAGTCAAAGTCTGAAAGTTACTAATTTAGACTTTGAAGAAAAATCATGAAGAAAAGAACTTTTTTGAATTTACGGATTTCAAAAAAAAAATATATAATAAAAAAATTCAGAATTAAAAACATGTGATGAAAACAAAATTTCGAAATTTCCGAATAAAAAATCATGAAAAAAAACTAGAAATTCCAAATAAAAAAAAACGAATTAAAAATTTTTTGTGAAAGATTTGGAATTCCCAAATTTCAAAAAAAAAAAAAATTGTGAAAAATATGGAATTTCCGAGTTTAAGAAAAAAAAACGAATTTTAAAAAAAATCATGCAAAAAAAATCTGAAATACAATCGGGAATGAGCTTTCATAAAATTTGGATTAAAGCCAAATTTTTTTTTTTTTTTTTTTTTTTTTTTTTTGACATGATGAGATCATGATGAGATTTTTTATTAATCCATGAAAACCGTGTTTTTTAAATTTAAAAAAATCTGTAATGTTTTCTTTTGGAATTTAAACAAAATTCATGATTATTTTTCATGAGAAAATCTTCAAAAAATTTCATGTATCCATGGCCCAAGTCTTCATTGTTTTCCAATGATTTTCATATATATTCAATGGTTTTCATGAAATTTCGGAATAAAAAATTCATGAAAAAAGGGGGTCTGGAGATTTGGAATTTCTAAAAAAAAAAACGAGTTAAAAAAATAAACTTTTGTGAAAAATTCGGAATAAATCTGAAATTTCTAAAAAAAAAACTTGTTAAAATTTTTTGAAATTCGGAATACTTGTTAAAATTTGAAAAAAACTTGTGAAAAAACTTTTGAGTGTTTATATATAAATTATATAACATATGTCTTAATAGGATTCAAATTCCAATTTAATTAAAATTCAAATATATGGATATATTTAGAATTTAAAATTTAAATGTCCTAATCTTAATTGATTTTGGATTTTCCCCGTTTAAAATAAATCATTTGGTTGTCTTGGACTAGAATGCAAATTTCGAGAAAAAAAAAAAAAAAAAAATCAAATTACAAAATTGCCCCTGAGAGCATATCTCGGGCAAGATGGCAAATTATAAAATTGTCTCCGAGAGCACAAATCTCGAGACAATATAAAATATTCAAATCTCACGATCAGCTAAGAGCACATATCTCGAGGCGATCTAAATATTCAAATCTCAAGATCAGCTGAGAGCACAGATCTCGAAGCGATCTAAAATATTCAAATCTTAAGATCAGCCGAGAGCACAGATCTCGAAGCGATCTAAAATATTCAAATCTTAAGATCAGCCGAGAGCACAGATCTAGAGGCGATCTAAAATATCCAAATCCCAAGATCTGCTGAGAGCACAGATCTCGAAGCGATCTAAAATATTCAAATCTTAAGATCAGCCGAGAGCACAGATCTCGAGGCGATCTAAATATTCAAATCTCAAGATCAGCTGAGAGCACAGATCTCGAAGCGATCTAAAATATTCAAATCTCAAGATCAGCCGAGAGCACAGATCTCGAAGCGATCTTAAATATCCAAATCCCAAGATCAGTTGAGAGCACAGATCTCGAAGCGATCTAAAATATTGAAATCTCAAGATCAGCCGAGAGCACAGATCTCGAGGCGATCTAAATATTTAAAAATTACAAAAATTGCCCCTGAGAACATATCTCGAGGCAAAATGCAAAGTACAAAATTGCCCTTGAGAACATATCTGGAGGCAAATAAAAAAAATGCAAAAAAAAAAAAAAAAAAAAAAAAATTTTACAATTTGCCCCTGAATACACATCTCGAGGCAAAATGCAAATTACAAACCTGCCCTTGAGAACATATCTCGAGGCAAACAAAAAAATGGCAAATTACAAAATTATCCCCGAGAACACATATCTCGAGACAATATCAAATCTCAGGATAGCCCGAATACACATCTCGAGGCAATCCTGGATTTCCTATAGCCTGAACACAAATCTCGAGGCACCCAAGCGCAGATCGCGAGGCAACATGGGATAGTACAAATCCCGAGGCACCCAAACACGTATCTCGAGGCAAATTAAATTTTGAATTTTTGAAAATTTAAATTTGAAATTTTAAAATTTTAATTAAAACTTATCCATTTGATCCGCGAAGAGATTTGGGGTTTGGATTTTACGGAGGTGGTTGGGGATTTTTGGATAGGAATTGAAAATTTTTTTTAAAAAGGACAGGGGTTTCTTCTGAGGGGGGGATTTTTTTTTTTATTGATCTGTTGGCGACCAGGCGAAAAAAAAGAGTGAGAAAGAAAGGAAAAAAAGAGAGGGCGAAAAAAAAAACGAAAGATTTTTCCCTCCTTTTCTCAATTTGACAAAAAAAAAAAAATCAGAAAAAAAAAACATCACCGGATCCTATTTGTCTAAAGGTAATTATTATTATTATTATTATTCTTATTATTATAAATATGTATTAAAGCCTTAGAACCCCTCCCTTTTTATTTTTTTTATCGGGAAGCGTCACAGGGGACATAAGTAACCCTAGATCTGAGGGAGTGTGAGGATGGGAGTTATAAGGAGAAAAAAAATAAAAAATAATGAGTGATACAAAATATTATATATTAATACATGTGCTATATATATATATATAATAAATATATATATATAATAAAAATAACATAAAAAATAAAAAAATAAAAAAAAGAGAAGAAAACAAATTAGCCTTCCCCGTCGTCCGTGGCGTCCAGCTCTCGCAAGGCTTCGCCTTCGCCTTCGTCTCCACTGCTGTTTTTTTTTTTTTCGGCATCGCCACAATGCCTCCCTCTTTCGGCGGCCTTCTCTTTGTGCCTCACTTTGGCGGCGATGTCTCCCTCCTCGTTTTGGAGTCATTACCATTGCCGACTCATCTTTCTTGGCAAGCAAAAAATTGAGCTATCTCGAAAAATTGAAGCCATGTCCTCCTGTGGAACCATGTACCAATCCCACTGTTCTCGTTCCGACGGCGCTCAGGATTTTAATGAAAGCCCCATCCAGGCCATCCTTATCCAAAATATCTCCACCAAAACTCGCTTTTGAATCAAAGACCTCCGACGGAGATGATAACAATGAATCTAAGTGGAACATGGAATACACTGGAGGTGCTCCGTCCATCAAGCTGTATTTTCTAACGAATAAGAAGGTGTAAATCCTTCCTCCCTTCTGAAGCCAATGAAGCGCTCCCTCGACGTTTGCAACCGTAAACCTTCCTCGGCTAATGACATCAGGTCCGTCTTCTTGTCCAAAGCCGAGCGTGAGAAGCTTGCCCTCCAGCACTGCGAAGAGGAGGCCACCGAGAAGAAACGTCGCAACTCTCGTTGATGAATCCCCAGATTCTTTGCCGGGAGCTCCCTTCAAACCAAGTGTTTCCTGATCCAGGTTTTCGCTGACGCCAGCACCGATGTTAATGAATAGTGGCTTGTTAGACGCCCTTCTCGAGGAGGCACAGCGTCTTGGAGATTGTTATTGCGTTGACTTCCTCAACTCGCCATCACCACCGCCTCCCAACGATCAACCCCTGTGGCATGAACTACCTTTGTTGTGGTGATGTCGCACCACCATTAGCCTTCGAAGCTGAAGTCGAAATCAATGGAAAATTAGATGATGAGATTAGTCAGGTGCATGAAGATATATCAACGCTGCTCGACATGATTCCGACGGCCCCACTACCACTATCTCCAGCGATCCCTGAACAGTACAATGACAGTGGTGAGCCGTCTAATGGCCCATCATCACCTACAACCGAAGATGATGTCTGGCTTGACATGCAACAGCTAGGCTCACCTTTGTCCGGCGCACAGACAGAACAGACCTGGAGCATTGGCACTTGTTCTTGGAACAACATCCCAAGAATTTGCTGAGTTCTTCATTCAGCTACTTACTGCCATTAATCCAAAGATCAAAAGAAAAGGCCATTATAATTATTTCAGCAGTGATGACCATTTGCTTGTCATTGAAGGCGTAGTTCTGGTATTGATAAGGATCACAGAGTCAGGGAGCTTGGTGGGAAGAGAAAAGGCAGTGATCTCATTGCCAAGCATGGTGGGATTCGTCCTTTGATTGGAATCTGTGCAGCAGGAAATTCCATATCTCAATCAGCAGCGGCTTGCGCATTGAAGAATCTCTCTGCTACGTCAGAGTTAAGGCAGGCTCTAGCAGATGAAGGTGTTGTCAGCGCTATAATCAGCATGCTCAACTGCAGGATAGTGTTAGGATCCAAGGAGTTTGCGGCAGAGTGTTTGCAGAATCTCATCACCGGCAATGACAACCTGAGAAAGTCAGTAGTCTCAGAAGGAGGTGTCGGGAGTCTTATGCCTTACTTTGATGGCCCTTCACCACTTGAATCTGAAATCAGTGCTCTGAGAAATCTCATTGGCTCAGTGTACATAGACACACTTGTCTAGACATCTTGCCCAAAGATGGATAAATTTTCGCACAGCAGACAGCAACATTTGCAGTTTAAAAATTGATCAACTCTGTGGATGTGGATAGGTTATTGGGGGGGTTAGGATGCTCGAAATCAAGATCAACACTACGAGAGAGGTTGCAGTACAAGCCCTCGCAATCTTGATTACTTGCCAATGCAACAGCAGAGAACTCAAGAAGGATGACGAGATCGAGTGTCCCAAATCTGGTTTAGTTGTTTGATCTTAGTCCTCTGAATAGTGCAAAGTAGCATGTGATTACTTGCTTATTATGTTTGTCTTCGAGTAAGAGATGCTGGAAGTTGATGATATCTTATGGAGTTGTGGGTTATTTCGTCGAGAAGCTCTCCGAGGGGGACATGCCAGACTCAAAGAAGCTGCGGAGCTTGTTCAGCAGGAAATAGATACATGTCTTATCTTTTTTTTTTTTAAAAAAGAAAATAAAAAAAAAGAAAAAATATTGATTTGTGCAAGGTTGCGGGATATTGAAATACTTTGTCAAAGACTTGAACCTGAGCATCTGCAGATGACTAAAGCCATTAGAAAGATTTTGTATACTGCTGATAGTTGAAGCTCAAGAACTTCTCGACAATCCTGCCGAAGATGATGCAGAAGCTGAGGAAATTAACTCAGTGAATATATACTTCTCCAAATGACTGAACTCCTAATGTTAGCATCTTTATCAGTGTGTTTTAGCCGAGCAGATGCAAATAATGCAATTGTATTCATGTATGCATTGATGGAGACAGTTGGAACTTTTTGTCTGAACTTCTGGCATTAAAATGCAATGTGACTTGCAAATCTCTCTAAAAAAAATAATAAAATATATATAAAAAAAAGGGAGATTATAATGGCACCTCTCAGATAATATTGCTGATTGTACTCTTAGCAATGATATTTTAAATGACAATAAGGGTTGGCAATTAGTAAGGATATTATAAGTTACACCTTCCAGGCTTTACTGTCAAGAGAGGTTGTGTTTCTGTTTTTTTTTCAGAACAAAGTATTTATTGGGAAAAGCTTTTTCCTATGTGTATGATTTAACCAAAAAACAAAAAAAAACAAAAAAAATGGAAATGAGGAAAGCATGCACTCGCATGAATGCATGGGCACGTAAGGCAAGGTCATGTAATGAATCAATGCATGCTTTGAAATGAGTGCTCTATCATTATTAAAAAAAAAAAAGATTTGACTCTTAAAAAAAAAAAAAAAACAAATAAAATAAATAAAAAGGAATTGATGAGAAGCATGCATGATAAAGGAAAAATAAAAAATATATAATAAAAAAATGAGAAGCATGCCCATGTGCATGATAAAAAAATGAACTAAAAAAAAAAAGAAAAAAAAGCATGCAATCATACATACTTACGTGCATGTTAAAATTAATATATATATATATAATAAATAATAAAAAAATTGAGGAAAGCATGTGCTTTCCAGGCATATGTGTATGATGAAATAAAAATAAAAATGGAACAAGCGTGGATGGTTTAAATAAATTTTTAAGTGGTAAAACAAAGCGGTGATATCATTAACAATGACCATGGCGGCTATAAGGCATGGAGCAGTAAAAAAGCCGTTTAGGCAAAAACCAACTAATGCAGCCTGATAACCTGTATTTTCTTATTCCAAAGCAAATAAAATGCTTATTCGATGCAATATTGGAACATATATCTCGAGATAGTTGATAAAATCCAAATCTTGAAGGGATATGAATTTTGAGGTGATACTCAATATACATCTTGAGGCGATCAATGAAATATGAAATGGTGGAGGGGTACAAACCTTGAAGTGGCAATAAACACATATCTCGAAGTGGCAAATAAAAAATACAAATAACACGAATCTCGGAATGATGGTGAAGCCCTGGTTTCAAGGTAGTCAAAAGCGGTACAAAATGGCAACAAGGCCTGTATTTGAAGTGGCTGATGAGACGGTGGCGAAGCATATGCCCCAAGGCGGACGACGACGTTATAAATAAAATGAATAAAATAAATAAAATAATAATAATAAATAAATAAATAAAATATGTATGCCTACATGGCAATATTCATATGTAATAAATTATAGCCTTTCTATTTGTACTTTTGCCCTTAATCGGAGGTTCCCAAGACACTGTCTGGGGTAATTAATAATAGAGGCTTGCCTCTATTAGGAGTGAAGAACCCACAAAACAAATATGATATTTGTGTTTCAATGTGCCGTATGGTGTCTTCTTCATAAACAAGATACCATACGCGTATTTTCGATTCCACAATGAGCCTAGAATTTTGAGCCCATTTTAAATTTTTTTGATAAATAATGCACTGTAATGGTTGTAAATTACTTTTATAACACTGGGGCGCCCAATTGAGGTACACTCCCCACATCAATGCTTTCTAGGGCTTGAATTTTCAATTTAGTAGCTTTGATAACATTAATTATCTAGAGAATTCAAACCTACAATTCTCCAATCAAAAAGGTTTTTCCTAGTACAAGTAATAAGATGAGAGAAAGCATGCATAAAAGAAAAGTCAGGATTAGAATTCTAGAGTTTCCTTAACAACTCTATGATAGTCATAATAATCAAGCTAGTCATTATCAAATTTAAAATTCTATTTTTAGAATGGACACCATAAAAAGCTAAAGAAACATGATCCAATGATATTCTAGGCAAATGAGGATTGACATAAGAACTAAAATTAGAAGTCTAGTATGAATTTTCCAAGCAGTAATCTACTTTGGCCCAACAATAAGCTCGATTGGTTGTTATACCAAGTAAAATTTAGTTCCGATATTGCCTCTCAAGGGTTATATGATTGGGAATTTTTTTAAAAGGTCCGTAAGCCATTATAATTGATGCACCTCCGTACATGTCTGTCAATCCCTTAAGGGTCTGTTTGGCAACCTGGATATCCCAGGATGGGAATGGGATATCCAGAGCTATAGGCCCATCCGGTTGTTTGGTTTATCGGATGGGCCTGGATAGGGATGGTCTATATCCATGAAAATTGGATGAAGGGCATCCCACCAAATCGGTGGGACGCCGCTCATCCCATGCTTTTCTTTATCCTTTCATCCCCTCCCATCCCTCTCCATCCAGTTGTATAAATTGTGATAAACTCCACCGACTCTCGAAGCTCCAAAACCTCGGCCGGATTTAACAGCGATCAAGCGTTCTTCTCTCAGGGCAGTGAACGGTTCTTTGGTCACAACCATCTCGAGTGAGGCGTCAGCAATCGGGTGTTCTGCTCTAAAGATCCAGCGCAGCGAACGGCAAGATCCAGCTCAGGTGTTCTTCTTTCGAGATCCAGCTCAGCGAAAGGCAGGATCCGGTGCAGCGAACGGCAAGAATCCAACGCAGCGACCAGGTTTTATCTTTGTTCTTCTTTTTTTTAATTAAAAAAAATATAAAAAATAAAAAATCTCATCTTGTTTATTTTAAATGAAAAAATATTTTATCTTTTCAACTAACCTTTCTTAATTAAATCTAATTATGATCTCTTGTTATAAGTTTTAAAACCATAAAAAGAGTTTAATTCCATTTAAAAATTCTGATCTTTTGTAATTAAATCCAATCCTGAACACAGCAAGGCATTTAAAAAATTTCATTTTAAAAATATACCAATTAATGAGTATTTATCCAATTCTCACAGCCATTAGTAATCAGTTTGTTTTCTTTATTTATGGACATGAATATTTGAATAATTGTGACTGATTGATGCAAACAACAGGAAATGGAAGTTGGTTATTAGAGTTTATTAGCTGTTAGGTTCAGATTGTATGCTAAAGAATACAAGGGATTTTTTTTTTTCTTTGAACTTCAAGTCGAGAGGTTACAAGGTGAAGCAAGATTTTTTTATGATTTTTTGTGTCATGTTCTTAGAAAAATTTCCCTGAAGTGCAATCAATCTATGAAAGAGAGCTCTGAACAATAGGAAATTTAGTAATTTAATAAATTAAACATTAATTTTCAACTTTTGATAAATTATTCTCCAATGGTAGGCATTAGAGATTATTGCTATTAACTATAGGACTAGCCCATTAAAAATATTTCATGCTAAATAAATTAAAATTTTATCTATTAATATCGGTTATTTAAATTTAATACTTACCTAAAATATTTAAAAAATAAATTTCTCTAATCATCCACTAATAATAGAATTTAATTAAACAATGTGAAAATATTTTTAAAAAATAATTAATTAAATAAAGGGGTAACTTCACCTTCTCATGGATAGGGTTATTATACCACTCTCATATCCATCCAACCAAACATTCAAAAATGGATATCCAAAACTTTACATATCCTTATCCCTCTAACCAAACACCAAACAATCTTTATCCCTATTATAATATCCCTCCAACCAAACACTTACATATGGATATTCCCATCTATGGATATTTCATCCATGGATATCCCCATCCATAAGAATATAATATCCCACTATCCAAATGCAACCTAAATGGAGGGTGCTCGTCACCTATTCGTAAAACACTTCTTTTCAACAATGGTTAAACAAATTTTAAAGGTTTTTGTTTTTTTATGCACATCCCTATCTCATCGTAATATTTTATAAATTCTTTAAAAATATGGAAAAAAATGTTTTAGTTTATAATCTATATGTGTTTTTATTTCATTGGTTTAATCAGCTTTAATCAATTCTTTTCTCTTTTATTTTACTATTAACATGAACTTTTTTGTTATTAAAACAAAATTTGATTATTTCACTGATTATATATATAATGTCATATAATTTATTTTTCAAGTTTGCGTAATATTGAAAATCATATATTCCCTCAATATTATTATCCACCAAGCCATCAACAAGCGCCATCTTATTTTTCATTGGAACGAGTATTACAATTTGCCTTGCAACCTTCACTACCATCACAACCATCACAGTCATGAGCACATCAAACATCATTATATAATGAGAAACCATTGCCCGATCAGATTCATGAACAAATTGGGTATTACTTCATGTTTTTTACTTACTTTTTTTTTGTTTATTTTAGTTTATTTCATTGTTGATTATGAATAATTTCTTTTCATTTTTTTCATAGCGAAATTAGTCTAAAAGAAGATAGGTATTTGAAAAAAACAAATGGACAATGAAGGATGGGTTGATATCAATCTAATTGTTGGATTTAACATCGTAAGTCATATTTTGTAATAAAAAATGAAAAAAATTTATCCATATTGATACATTATTTATTTATTTGTTTTAGGTTAAAGTGTGAACTACCAATATTGATGCAGTAAAGGAGGCAGTGAAACACTCTCAATGCCTTAAATTCCATGATCTATTCTACTACTAGATCATTTCAAACAAGAAAATAAATAATAATAATAAACTAGGTTTACACGAATAATAAGGGAAGGATCCTCCCCTTTATTCCTTTGGAGAAATCATAGCATTGAACTCACTAATAATAGTCCATAGGAGATTAAGAAAAGACATTCCATATAATTCCTTCCAAAATCCCATTTAAGCCTCAATCCTTTAACCATTGTATACAACTGACATGATCATCCTAGGACCAATGAAAATATTATAAGTGTAAGGATGCTTTAGAAGTGGCTAGGAAAGTGACTATTCCCAAAAAGCGACACCAAAGGATTGTGATTCCACCCCAAGTATCACTTCAACAAGATTGGAAACCAATCCCATGCAATAGTAAATTTTTTTGCAGAAATGATTGATCATGAGCACATTGCTTTAGTTTTCACCAGTTAGACCAAGTTGGGTATGTATTTTTTTATGAGCTCCTAACTACGATTTATATTGTTAATATTTGACACCCCCGTATAATTCTAAAACAAGATGTTAAATATAGACATAGCAAATAAAGATTAAGAAAAATAAACTATAAAGATAAAAAACCAGTCACAAATCTAGAAAAAAAAAGGTTTCAATTCCAACCGGAATCTATATCCATCCTTTTTTTCTTATAGGATGTAACATCCTTCCCTTCTTATAGGATGCAACATCCTTCCCTTCTTATGGGATGCAATAGAGGTGACTCTATTTTAATCAGCTAGGCCTTTCTCCTTAACACAATTTCGGCACTAATTTAAGTCATCATATTGTCAAAACCATCTTGGTCTATCCAATCAAGCATGAAGAACCTTTAAACAAGGCCAACCTTTTTCTTCCTCTTATAAAATCTTTTAACCGTTTCTTCCCTACCTCATTATCATTAGCATCAACAATCAGCAATACATACACATGAGGCTCTATGAATTTTACACAACACATTCTTTCTAAAAATGTGTAATCTAAGACAAGGTCAACAAAATTTCTTCAAATTCTATCTTTGATATATGCCAAGAAGTCCACTCTCTTGATGTCACCATAGCTCAAAATGCATTCTTTTGTTTCAAAATACTTTGAAGCTACTGGTAAAATATATCAATGCTCGACGAAGTATTTCTCACACATTAGTATGCTTCTGCATCAAATGCAAAGCATAACAATGATTGTATATGTACTTTGGAATTTTGAATGCATGATTAACAATATCAACTACCTTGTCTAACTTTTCAATGCCTTGCAACATCAAGTTTAAGCAATGAGCTACACAAGGGAACCGATAAATTGTAGGAAACTCCCTTTCCAATATCCTTCCCCTTGATACTTAGTTAGTTGCATTATCTGCAACAATGTGAACCAAATTTCCTAGGCCAACAATCAAAACAACTTCTTTAAACAACTTACATAACATTTCTATTGTTCTTGAGGCCTCTAAAGCATCAACATACTTCAAGAAAATAATAAGTTCTAGGCAATAACCAAAAAATATATTAAGATTCTCTTACATTGATTAGTCCAATGACATCAAACATAATAACACAACTAGTGCTTTTCCAAATTTCACGAAAACTATTAACAAACTTCTATGTTTCCTTAACATTCTTTGCTAGCAAGTACACACTAACTGCATAAAAATTAAGAGCATTATAACTAGCACCAATACTCGGCACCTCATCAATCATATACTAAAAATATACTGAATTAACTGCATTAAAGGAAATAGAAGCATCAATCATTTGCCTAGAGATGGCAAGGTCACATCCTTAAATGATTTTGGATTTGTTCTTGGTATACAATAGTTACTAATACCCATGCATTTTTTTTCCTTGAGCCACCAGTGAGAATATAGTCCTTTTGTCAAGACTTCCTCTCATAGAAATTCCCTTCACTTTTAGATTTAGGAGGTGCAAAGTGTGATGGAATTTCTTATATCATTGTTTTGCATGTAAAAGTGCTTATCATAATCTTTAAAGTCTGAACTATAAGAATTTCTTATATCATTGTTTTGCATGTAAATGATCTTTGAGTCTTTTTTTTCTCTTCAATTCTTTTTTGCATTTCATATTAAACATCAGTAGGTAATTTCTCACATGTTTTAACCTCACCTTTAATCTCAGGTAAGTGTTACTTAAATCAGTTTCTTCCACTTTTGCAAAACTTCTCTGCCACTACAAACATGATAACTTTGTTGGAGTTTAATCAGAATATGGAGAGTCATTGCCACTGTACTTAGCTGTAGATGAGACCAAGTATACATGAAAAGCAACCTTGGCTTATTGACTGAGAAGATGCAAGTAACTGTCCGGTTGTTGTTTGGAATTGTTCTCTTTGAATCATTATTATATTAGTTTGTATGCTTTAGTATGTATCTTATGAGATGCCTTGCAAGCAGTTCTATAGCATTGTATCTTAAATATTTTAGAAGCTTTATTGAATGAATTTTAGAGTGTTATGCACCAAAAACAATTTGTTCCATATAAAATCTCATATTGATTCTATTACATTTAGCTAGACCTTGCTGAGTTCATAAAGAGCTTTATATCTATACATAAGCTTTGATCCTATCAGTGGTATCAGAGATGGAAAGTTCTTCATCAGCAAGAGATGCAAATGTCCCAATCTTCAATGGAGAAAATTACAATCTAAGGAGATTGATGGCGAAGACCATGTTTCTGTCAAAAGATCTCTAGAACCTTGTTGAAAAGGAGTTTAGTAAGGAAGGAGATGACAATAGAATTAATGACAACATGAAGAAAGATATCTAGAAAGGCTCTGTATCTCATCCAACAAGCACTTGATCAGAGGATCCTTATCAGGATTGCTGAAGCTAAGACTGTAAAGGAAGCTTGGGAGATTATCAAAAATGAGTTTCAAGGGAGTACAAACACTCTCACAGTTAAACTATACTCTCTCTAAAGAGAATTTGATGCTGCAAGAATGAAGAACGGTGAGAAAGTTCAAGACTACATCAACAGAGTTCTTGATGTGGTGTATAAAATTCGAATGATTGGAGAGGAGCTTCTACATAAGGCAGTGGTGGCCAAGATCATACGCAGTCTTTTTCCAAGATTCTCACAAGTTGTGCATTCGATCATTGAAGCCAAATATCTCAACACTCTCAGCATTGATAAACTCAGTGGATCACTAAAATTCATGAATCCATACTCAATATCCTAAGTGAATCAGATGAAGAAAAAGCTCTGCATGTTAAAAGCTCTCATTTTGGAGAATAAGGTCATAGAGGAAGCAGAGGTTGCGATCGAGGTTTCTTCAGAGGAAGAGGAAGAGGGCGTGGAAGATCTATTGAAGGTGGACGTTCAAATGAAAGTGAAAGACTGCACAGGGGAGTTCAATGCTTTGTTTGCAAGAAATTTGGGCATGTTAAGGCTCAATGTTGGTATAGGAACAAGGAAGCAAATGTAACAGAAGAAGCTAAAGAATAAGATGGAGTGGTGTTCATGGCAATAGATGATGATGTAGTGAATGAAGGAGGGGCTTGGCTCATTGATAGTGGATGTTCAAACTACATCATATGAGAAAATGATCTTTTCAAATCTATAGAACCTACAACAAACAAAACTATAAGGCTTGGAGATGGGAAGGCTCTTCAAGTTGAAGGTGTTGGTTCTGTCTCCTTGGGTTCAAGTTTGGGCAAGCCAATCACTCTAACAAAGGTTCAATTGGTGCCCAACTTAACACATAATCTGTTAAGTATGGGATAATTGATGACTCTGGATATGATGTAAAATTCACTAAAGGAGAGTGCATCATCAAAGAAGCCAAATCAAAGACCAAAGTTGTACAGGTTTGCATGACAAATCACAGACTTTTCCCACTTGTAGTTGTTGCTGAAGATGTAAAGTATGCACATGTAGCACAAGAAGAAGATGTCTCAAATCTATGGCACAAGAGAAATGGGTATGTAAATTCAAAAACATTGAAGTGCTTGTCTAAGGAGAACTTGGTGCTTGGATTACCATCCATCACTAATATAAATTCATGTGAAGCTTGTTCATTTGGAAAGCAAGCTCGAAAGGAGTTCCCAAAGGGATTGGCAACTCGTGCAAGAGCTCCACTGGAGTTAATCCAGGCTGATTTAGTGGGACCAATGAAGACTCCAACTATTAGAGGTAATCTCTACTTCATGCTTCTAACTGATGATTATTCAAGGGAGTAAATTTTTTGGTGGGGTCCCAAACTTTGGTTTGGTTTCATTTTGGATTCCCAACTTTAATTTATTTCAAAATGGATACCTAACTTAAAAATCTATTTCACCGGTTGGGTACCCGGGTATCTCCGGCCAGTTTTTAATTATGTGGCTGCTGTGAAGGCCTTGTCAGAAACCGGGTGAATGCCACATAGCTATTAAGGCCACATCAGAAGCCTCTCACGTGAGCACTATACCTCTCACCCTTTCAAAATAGTCTTGGAAAGCTGAGGGAGAAAGACCAGGAGAAGGCACATGCTTAAAGAACTCAGATCTTGCCGTCGGTTTGGTGATGAGTCCCACTAGCGATCTCTTGAAGACGACAGTCATCAATGATTGCCTATTACGAAGGTTGATAAAGCTGAAGGATGTGTAGGCGTCAGGAGGAGCACGCACAGAAGCCAACCAAGGGACAAAGGCCACCAAGTTTGAAGATTTCACTAAGTAGTGTCTGTAATATATAGTAATTAGAACTAATGATCGAGATGATTAATTAGTTATGTTGAATGGTTGTAATTAAAAAGTAAGAGTTGGTTAGGGGTTTGTTAGAAGTTTATAAATGGTCCTGGCATATCAGATGCTTGTTAAAATGCCAAGTGAAGAGTTTGTTACAATGGTCTAGTTTTTGTTGCACTTGTTCCTCCATGTGCACATTAAATTGGTCACTTGTATTGTCTTATTAGAACATAAATTTATATTCAGTTTTGGCAGTGCACTTTTATAAGTCCAGCATAGTTTCTGAAAATTTTTTAAAACACCAAGAAAATTAGCATATACTTGCCTATGTTTTTATCTTCAAAATATACATTATTTTATACACCTCTGCAAAAAGTAAAGCCCTAATTTGTTCTCTATGTAACTCTTATATGTTTCGGATGTAACATTCATTGCTTCATGTCTATTCACTTGTTTATGTTGCTGTAGTGATATGATTCCTTGTTTGATGTGGTTACCTGAACAACTTAATGGTTGTTCCAATTCAGGTTGCTGGATCCAGTCCTCAGATCTTGTTCCATCTGCATTTTGCCTTGATTTTTTTTATTATATCTGCCTTTTAGATTGGATCAAAGTAAGTCAAAGCTAAGCCACCAAGCAAGATGGTTATGTTTTCAGCAACTCAATGTTTGAACTTTTGTGTTGCCTTATGACCAAAAGAATTGCATTCTCATTGTATATTAAATGTTCAGAGAAACATTATAGAAGAATACAATGAAGCATCAATAATTTATGAAATAATTAATCTATTTGAAGAGAATGTTACAAACAAACAGGGCACATAGAACCAAATAACATCTTATCAGTGTGAGCTGTTCTTCTAAGAAAAAACAATTCATAAAAATTGTGGTCCTAAACTTGCTTATGGATTGACAACTTGCTTATACACCCTCTTTACTTCAACGCCGACGGCAATGGTCGAGCTAGACCAAGCTTTACCGAATTGAAGAACCTTTCCTTTCCCTGTGTTTCTCCGAAGGTGGAACAACCTAGAAGATGAGAGAACATGGGTTGTTGATGGTGACCATTGCAGGGGTTTCTCGACACGTGGGTGGTGAGTGAGAGGTATAGTGCTCACATGAGCAGCTGCTGATGTGGCCTTAATAGCTACGTGGCATTCACCCGATTACTGACAAGGCTTTCACGGCAACCACGTAATTAAAAACTGGCCGGAGATACCCAGGTACCTAGCCGGTGAAATAGATTTTTAAATTAGGTATCCATTTTGAAATAAATTAAAGTTGGGAATCCAAAACGAAACCAACCAAAGTTTGGGACCCCACCAAAAAATTTACTCTTATTCAAGGTATAGTTGGATATATTTTCTGCAGAAGAAGTCAGAAGCACTACAACACTTCAAGGTATTCAAATCCCTAGTTGAGAAGCAATTGTCACTGTTATTGAAAGCTCTCTAAATAGATAGAAGAGGCGAGTTCATGCCCAGAGAATTTAAATATCTTTGTAATCTTTCCAGCATTTTGCATCAATCGATAGCACCTCGATCACCTCAGTAAAACGGTGTCACGGAGAGAAAAAATTGAACTGTCTCTGAGATGGCGCGCACCATGCTGCAAGGAGCCGAAATGCAGTCAAAATTCTGGGGAGAAGTGATGGCGACCATAGTCTTTATTCTCAACTGTTCATTGACTCGGGTGCTTGAGTTTTAGACCCCTCATAAAGCATTGACTGGATCAAAACCCAGTGTAAATTTTCTCAGAGTCTTTGGATACCTTGCACATAGACTCATTGACTTATAGCAACGAACCAAGTTCGATGCCAAATCACACCCTAGCATTTTGATTGGTTACTACGAAGGATCAAGAGCCTATCAGGTTTTTGATCCAGATACAAAGTGTGTACATGTCAGCGGAGATATCCAATTTTTGAAAACAAACATTGGGATTGGTTGAAGACGTCCAACTCAGCATCATTAGATTGTGTGCCATTTGCTGACGGGGAAGAGAATCAAACCGATGTATCTTCATCATTAGTTTTATTCAATGAACGGCTGGAGATTCATCGTCATCCAGACACTTCATCTCAAATAACTCATTAGAAACAACTATTGATGACAGAGCTCTGACGAGGTTTCGAAATCTCAGTGAAATTTATTCTTCATGTTCATTTGCTTTAATAGCTGCAGATCCTATGACCTTCGAAGATGCAAAGATGAGTGGTGACTGGATTATGGCCATGAATGAGGATATGGAGGTGATTCGTAAAAATCAAACTTGGGAGCTGACCATCTTACCAGAAGGGAAGAAAGCAATTGGTTTGAAATGGGTATTCATGTCCAAATTCAAACCAAATGGCACTCTGTTAAGGAAGAAGGCGTATATAGTTGCAAAAGGCTATGCTCAACGAGAATGTGAAGACTTTGAAGAAATTTTCTCTCCAGTTGCTCATATGGAAACCATACAGTTGTTCATGGCAATAGGAACACAGAGAAGATGGAAAATTTATTAGTTAGACGTTAGGAAAGCCTTCTTAAATGGCAAGTTAGAAGAAGAAGTTTTTGTGAATCAACTAGAAGGGTTTATCATAAATGGGAAAGAAGATCATGCATACAAGCTTTACAAGGCCTTGTATGGTCTTCGCCAAGCTCCTAGAGCCTAGTATAGCTACATTGATTCACAATTTATTCATATGGGTTTTCTGTGCAGTGGCAACTAACTAACAGTGTATAAGAAGCAACAAGGAAACTCTGATGTATTGCTACTGTGCTTATATGTGGATGACATTGTAAACATGGGTTCATCAAAGGATATGTTAAGAGAATTCAAGGAAGTGATAATGAGTAGGTTTGAGATGACTTACTTGGGACAAATGAAATATTTTCTTGGCTTGGAAGTTAATTAGTTCAGTAATTCACTCTTTGTCTCTCAATGCAAGTATGCAGAGGATTTACTCAACAGAGCCAGTATGAAACACTGTAAATATGTAGGAAGTCCAATGAACTTTAATGAAAGGCTTCAGCCTCAGGATAATTCAGGTAGTGCGAGCTCTACAAAATACAGAAGATTGGTTGGGGGGCTATTGTATTTGACCCACACACGACCAGATATAATGTTTTTCAGTTTCAATTGCTTCTCGATTTATGCAAAACCCAAGTATACATCACTTTGGAGCTGTGAAAAGGATACTTCGCTGTATTAGAGGAACTCTGAATCATAGAATTCTTTACACTGCAAATGAGAATTTCAATCTGGTTGGGCATTCAGATAGTGACTGGGGAGGGTCTGTAGAAGATCGAAGAAGCACCACATGATCAGTATATTCTTTAGGTTTTGGTACCATCGCATGGAGTTCAAAGAAACAAGCAATTGCAGCTATCTCCAGCACTGAAACAGAATAAATTGCTCTTACCTCTGCTGCTTGTGAAGCTGTTTGGCTAAGAAGACTCTTAGAGGATTTAAATGAAGAACAAGTTGGCTCAACTGTGATCTATTGTGATAATAAATCAGCCATCTCTATTACCAAGAATCCCATTCATCACCGAAGAACAAAGCATGTAGACACTTGTTACCATTTCATAAGAGATCTTGTGAAGAATGAACAAATTAATATAGTTCATTGTGGAACATATGATCAAGTGGTAGACGTTTTTACCAAGGCTTTGAATCATAAAAAATTTGAACACTTTCGTGGAAAGCTTGGTCTATGTTAATCTTTTGATTATGGGGAGCATGTTGGAGTTTAATCAAAAGATGGAGAGTCAATGCCATTGTGACTTAGCTGTAGATGAGACCAAGTATACATGAAAAGCTACCTTGGCTTATTGACTAAGGAGATGCAAGTAATTGTCTGGTTGTTGTTTGGAATTGTTCTCTTTGAATCATTACTATATTAGTTTGTATGCTTTAGTATGTATCTTATGAGATGCCTTGTAGACAATTCCCTAGCATTGTATCTTAAATATTTCAAAAGCTTTATTGAATGAATTTTAGAGTCTTATGCACCAAAAACAGCTTGTTCCATATGAAATCTCATATCAATTCTATTACATTTAGCTAGACCTTGATGAGTTCACAAAGAACTTTATATCTATCTATACACAAGCTTTGATCCTATCAAACTTTCCTTGCCACCTTGTTGAATATTTACTTGTCAATTTTGATCAACTTACAATCTGAATAAGCCAGGCTTGTCTTTCCTCTATAAGAACTTCTCTTTGGTGATGAACCTTGAGAAGAATTTGTTATTAGCGTAAGGATTTGATGCATGTGTATCAATTGATGGTATAGGACAAGAGTCCATATTGATAATCCATCAATTTAACAAGTGAAACTCTAAAATTAAGAGTAAGTACTAAAAGATTAAACACAAGAATAAAAAATATGAATAAATTGGCAACCAAAGCATAATGGCACAAGTACAATTTTAGTTGAATAGGAACAAAAGTTAAATACTAATCTCTTTTGAAAGTAAATATTAAGTGGCTTCAATCTCTTGTTTAAAGTAAATTTTATAGCTTTAATCAACACCTAATATTTTTAACCAAGGATTTTAAAAAGTAAAGAAGATTAAAATCTGAATAAAATATCCAAAATTAGATATGTTCAAATACCCAATTACTAAATCAATTTTATTTGAGAGTTAAGTGAGAGTAAAGCTAAAGGTACAGATAAAATTGGTTGCTAAAGAATTAAGCTATGCCAAAGAAGAAAAGAATAATGTGTTAGAACTTGAAATTGAAGAAGTGGGCTGCCACTTGCCAATGAAGTAATGAGTTTAGAAGTTACAAGTTAGAAGTTGAAAGTATTAAGTAACTTACCAGCTAGCATTTTACAGAGAAGAAATCCTAGAGACAAAAAGAGCTATCTTAATAGAGGAATAGCATACTTGCAAAGAAAAAACTAGAAGCTAAAAGGTTCAAAAAAATAAAATAAAATAAAATTCATTTACACTTGCTTGTTTTACTACTAATTTAACATTTTTTTTTGCCACTTATAATATGGAAATACCCTATTACTCTTCATTTTATATTAAAAAATAAACTAAAATATGACTAAATGGTAACTTAGTTAAAAAAAAAAAAACTTTAACCTGTCTAGGTCATATAAACCAAGAAAATTCAGCAATTTATTTAGGCCAATTTGAATGGTTATTATCAAGTTAATGTTTTGAACAATTTAAAAGTGAACTTATTAAATTTAGATATCTAATCACAAGGTTGAACAATAGAATTATCAAGTTGCTCCGAATTAATTACTGTTCTTGAAGTTAAAACAAAAAAAAAAACACAACAAAGGGTACAAAGGGTACATTAAATATAGGTTTTAATTACTTATATTATAAAATTTAATATATTCTCAAAATTTTCATTATTTTTTGAAAAACTAAAATACTACAGTGAGGAAATAAAAAGCACAATTAAATTGTAAAAAAAAAATTAATGAAAATTTACTTTTAAATATAGATAATTTTAAAAAATTGACAGAGTTTTTTATAAATGTAAGATAATAACTAATTTTAACTATTTTTTTTAATGTAAATAGGATTGGACAGTGCATTTGCGCAAAATCTTTTCACACTTTTTTTTTTTAATTTTTTTATTTTTACAATTTATTATTTAATTTTTTTTATACCATAAATGGCATAAATTTTCATAAATTTGGGAGTCAAAGAGTGGTGTCAGTTGCTGGTGAGCATCGGAGGGGAGCTGACCTTGTATTGAATCACTAGCACTCCCCAAACCCTCGCTTTGCTTCTCTTCGGAGATGGCGTGGGAGCTCATCCTGTGGCTCTTCTCCTTCGTCGTCGTCATCTCCCTCATCGCATTGACTGCTTACCAGGTTCTCTTTCCCAAACCCTAGTCATTTCTCTGGTTACGTGCTGTGTTTTGGGACGTTTTAATGTCAAAGTAGGGTTTGGCTCATTGTTATCATTCGGAAATTGGTTCAAACATCACCCGGATTGATGAATTGAAGTTTACTGAAATAAAGTTGGGAGTTTGTGTGATCAGTGGTGCTACTAAACAAGCTCATTTGTCTTCAAAATTGTGTGTCAGGTTTGTATTGATTGGTACTGGAGTTTGAATGTCATTGGAGGAGTCCCTGAAGTTCTGATTGGATAGTTTTTGTTTCTGTTGTTAGGAAATTGGATACAAGAGTAGAGCTTGAATTTGATAATTGTTCAAAAAGAAATGATTATGGCTTGGGAGTTCTTTATGCGAGACATGGTGTTATCCAAATTTTTTTAGCAGCCATTGTTTTTGCAACAAGCCAATTGGTCTTCAAAATTGCTTGTAAGGTTTGTATTGATTAGAGTTTGAGTGTGACAGGAGTCCCTGATGTTTTGATTGAATGATTTTTGTTTGTATTATTAGGAAATTGGATCCAGAAGCACAGTTTGAGTTTGATAATTTTTTAGGGAGAAATTATTGTGGTTTTATAGTTCTTTATGCCAGGCATATATATGGTGTAACCTGAACTTTCTTAGCAACTGTTATTTTTTGCAACTGCTAGTGGAAGGAAAAGTAGGTGTAAAACAACCAAGTAAAACCATTGTGTGAGACATTCACTGGGTATAAGAAAAGATGCAGGTTTTTAATGCATTTCATTTAATTATTGGCAACAATGAACAAGTATTTTTGTTATTGTCTTCCTGGTAGTTTTGGTTATTTTCCCTTTTGTAGTAGCTGTTGTTAACTACATATTGAATATCTCAAATATAAAAAAGCTCAGAGCTTTCCTCTCTCTTTAAAATAATGAACATAGAAAGCAAGTTATAGTTTGTACATTTGAAGGAAGATGTGTCGGGAGTTTCTTTTAAGGTGCATCGAGTCTTCATATGTTTAGCGACCATGTTGTTTCCAATCAGCCATGCTTGCTTCTCATTCTTTAAAGATATTCTGCTAATAGTGTGTGTGTGTGTGCGCGCATGTGCTCTGGAATATTTTAGCTTAAGAATATCTGGTTTATCTTGTTTCTTTCTTCTGCTCTGTAATCATTAAGTTTTCTGTTTGCTGAACTTTGTTAACAGCTTATTTGCTTGTCTGACTTGGAGTTCGACTATATCAACCCATATGACACCTCATCTCGTATCAATGCTGTTGTAATTCCAGAATTTGTGGTTCAAGGAACATTATGCACAATTTTTCTCCTGACATGGCATTGGTTTCCATTTCTAATGATGGCACCGGTCACTTACTACCATTTTAAGTTGTATGTATTATATCCTATCCATTATATTCTGTATAATTTCCGCATTTATCTGTAGTAGCTTCAAAGATGCTTCCTCCAGCACTTTTTATCCCATGAATTACATTATTTTCTATTGTGCTTGACATCTTGTCACAGGTTTAATTATGGTGTTCACAATTTGGTTTTCCTGTATGATAACACATGGTAGAAGATAGAAATTTTGGTTTTTAGTTAAAATTTTGTTTATACCACTTGAAGACAAATTTTTAATGATTTTGTAATAAATCTGTTTTCCTTCATGCCTGAATCTTAATTTGTGATGATCTTCTACTCTTTTTCCTTCTACTGCTCCTTTTTGGTTTTTTTTTTTTTTTTTGGTAGCTTAGAAAGTTGCTTACTTTTAATTCTAGAGACACAATTCCTTTTTGAACATTTATATGCATCTACTTGTGGCCTTTGTATCATGGCATACCTTGCTATAAACTAGAGCATGTGGTTTGGATGCAATTGCCTTAAAATACTGCCTTTTAGGCATTCAGATCACTTAGAGAGGAAAATCTCTTTAGAGTAGACTTATAGTTTTTAGTAAATGTGATAGACAGAGATATTGCCAACACCATTGCATATGAACAATAACAACCTATAGGTGAAACGGTAGGCATGTTTCCAATGGCTGTAAGGCCCATAACATATAAATGGGCAATCTGAACATATGCTCATTATGTAAAGTTTCAACACAATCATGATTTAGTTTCTGCTTCTTACATATTCAGGTGGCATATAGTATGCTAATATTCAACTTAATATTGTCTCAAGTGACTCACATCTGAAAGCATTTAACTTCACCATTGCCATACATAGTTTTATTTTATTTTTTTCCTTCTATATAGAGAAATGTGGATAAATAATTTTGTGGTGGAGGAGACTCGAAGCATACATTGTGTTGCCATACATTTGCTGATTTTAGCAATAACGTGATGGTGATCCATCTGCAGATTTACAAGTGGGAGACATTTGATTGATGTAACAGAGGTCTTCAGACAGCTAAATGGAGAAAAAAAGTACAGAATGATCAAGCTTGGCTTCTATTTCTGTTTATTCCTTATAGTAATTTACAGGTCTGATTCTATTCCTTATGATATGTAAATAGTCTTGTTCATTGCTCATGCCTTATATGCAGCTGTCTTTTTATATATACAAATGGTTAATAGTGACAACCACAATAACTAGAGTTTTACCTGATTATTGGATTATCAGTTTCATAACATTATGTAATGACTAATGAGAGCCCTGGTATTGGGTTGATAGCTGGAAAACTAAAATTGTATCTGCTGGGAAGGATATCTTGTGACTCATCATACAAGTCAAGGTTATAGATGACAGTTAACCAGCCTCAAATCTTTGAAAAAGAATTTGCATTTCTCTTATATTTGATGTTGGGAAGCTCAAACAGCATACAAGATGAACCTTGTAGAAGCAATTGACCTGTAGGCCATAGGCTACGCAAACTAATATCATACTGTCACATTGCAGTATAAATTTTCATCCAAATCGCTTCCTTTCTGCTTTATCTAAATGATTTCCAATGAATGCATGCCTTCCTGGTATTAAAAAATGATGGTTTTATGCAAACTACCAAACAATAAGCATTTTGCATGGAACTTTTTCTTATAAGTTATAAGTTTTCTAAATGCCTTATACTCGACTTTGAAGAACTGCCCATGAAGGCCTCTTGTAATAAAAGAAATTGACAATCATGCAAATTATTTCTTCCCCACAGGCTGGTCATGACAGCGATTGTTGTATTGATTGATGAGGTTGATCATCCACTGGATTCTGGGAGCTTTTAAAACATCTGACTGGGTTCGATATTTATCTCAGGTGATGTATAACTGCTCAACACAGTCTTCATTTATTTTTCCTTGAAAATAACATATTTGGCGCATTTATTGTTTAATCATGGAAGGACATGGAAAGAACTCTTTTTTTCTGCATTCTTTTATTTCCAGAACTTTTTGCTTGCTGTATATTTTCACTTAAAGATATGGGCCTTCTTTTTATGCACATTGGGTAGGTGGATAGTTGTCTTGTGAATGCCACATTATGATGAAACTCATCTTATCTTTAAACTTTCATAGGAAAGAAAGTCATGAGATTTGTTGTAAATCCTTAGAAGACCAATTGTTTATGCCAATTTGGGTGCATCTACAGATCTACTATAAAGTCTATTAGGGAAACTGTCACATATGGCATCAGCATTTATGCTGTTTAAGAATTTTGAGAGAATTTTGAGAGATGACTTATTTGGTGAGTATTTGGTGGTACTTTAGCATCTTATTTTGGTAGTCATTTCAAACATCTGAACAATGAACAAGAGGATTGCAAAAATAACAATGAAGTGGATGGCATAAGCATAGTAAAAATCAGTTATACAGATGTACAGAAATAAACAAGGTCACGTCAGGTCACTAACTTCACCAATCACATTCCAATATTAGTCTTTGTTAAGGAACTTAAAACTCCAAAATGACAAGTTCTTCCTTATCCGGGCTATTTTTGGCATGTGATTCACTTCTCTGGATCTCAGCATGCAATATCTTCCCCTCCTGATTTTGTTTCATGGTAATTTTGATCTTATTACTTTGCTTGAAAGTTGAAACTTTTAACATGCTTCATCATAATTTTGTTAGTTTCATTGATTTTTCTTTTGATGACTAAAATTCAGTGTTAGTTTCTATATTAAACCTGTCATTATTTCACTCTTTTCCCTGGTGATGTTTCTATTTAGATTGTTTTAGTTACACAAGATTTAAGTAGCTAACATGATTTCAATTCAGGATACAACTGCATATGATTTCTCAGCTAGGTCTTGGCAACCCTGCAAAATCAACAAAACAAGTGCCCTAATGTTGGTTTGTACAACTATAACAATCTCACATGAAACCAAATGGGTCACATGCACTTGTTTTTCTCTTCTGCAGACTCCCTGTTTTGCCTAATTCTTCATCAAGAGGTCAGTGTGTTTTCATATAAAATCAGATTCTGGTGATGAAGCATTCTACTTCTGTAATATATTACACTGATAATTTCTGTATCACATGCATTGATCTCAAATTCAATTTCCTGCTACTCCTTGTTGAACTTTGAATTGTGAATTCACTTAGATTTGAGTTGTTGTATCTTCCCTGATTTTGGTCATATTATATTTAAAGCTTCCTGCTCAACATCCTTGATTTCTGGTTTGCAATTGTCTTGGTTTCTCAATATTATGAATTCCTTGATTGAAGGACAAAGAAACATGTTTTAAGGTTGCGTGACCCTTACTTATTATAAGGTTTTAAAGTTGTATTTTCATTTGAATATTTATTTTATTAATTTTATTTAGTTGGTCCAATGAAGGAGTTTTTAAAAACCTATTTTGGGGTTTCAGGTTATCCAGATAATTATAATATTTTAAAATGTTAGGTAGACAATAGGAAGATTTTCAGGGATATATGAATAAAATAATTATAACTTGTTAGTTTATTAGTTTGTTTGTTATATTAATTATTTAATTAATTAGATAATTAATTATAAAGGAGACAAAGGTTCTTTGGGCTGGTAGACTTCATAATCGCGCCTTTGTATTATTTGGGCTCCATAACGTGCGATGTGGGCCACGTGTCTCCTGCCGACGTGAACGGCCCATGTTCTTCCAGGAGACCTGGTCCATGAGTTACATCTAACTGTTTGAGATATCGCCACGTGTACGCTTGGAAGTGGATGGCATGTGATAGTGTTTTGAGCACCGTTTTGTCTTTATCTTAGAAACCCTAACCAGGCCAACCACACATATCTCTTGCTAATTTGCTATCACTCTGAATTTGGGGATAATTTTAGGTATAAATTACTTAAATGAAAATTTTGTTTCCCAAATGTTATATTCATTAGAAATAAAGGAAAGCGTATATTATGTATGTATGGTTATCCTTGACCCAGAAAATGTGGTTCTTAGGGCTTTATAATGGGTAGATTTTTTTTTTTCACATTAAAATTCAAATTTGAAATCACTTCTTTAAACGTTTGAGATTTTAACTGTTTATATTGATCTTTGTCATTAAAAAATAAATTATTTTATTTTTTTCACATATATTAATAGGTGTTGATAAAATTTAGATTTAATTAACATTATTTTAAACAAACATTTAAGGTTAAAAATTATTTTTTAAAATGATAATAAAACTATAAATTCTAAATTGGGTGTTAGTTTGTTACCATTAACAATGGTAGATAAATTTCAATATTTTTTTGGAGTTTTGTACAAATACAGTTTGAAATGAAATAAAAGTACTGGGTTTTTTTGTGTAGAGTGTATATTTTGAGAAGAATCCAAGATCAAACTCTAAAACCCACATAACACATATGTGTTGAAGTATTAACTCTATATTTATGCATGTTCATGTCTATCTTTAAATGAGTATTAGTCAATTATAATAATAATAATAATAATAAATAAAAGTAAATTAATTTTTTTAAAAATATTAACATAGAAGTCTATACAAATTTGGTTTTAAAGAGCACATAGTGCAAATGGAAAGTAACTAGCTAGACAAATAGAGCTAGATATAGTGTTTCACTTAATAAAGAAATCTATGGTGGAGGATTTAAGAAGCATGCATTGAGGGCAAGTGACAGAAATTAGTTTTCATGCCACCTCACAAGAGCAAGTGCCCATGTTACTTATATGTCAGTCATTTATTGTGTGCTCATGTAATGTGCCTCTTTTACACTGACTCCAATTGTGACCCAAATGAATGCAATTTACGTTTGGAGAAAATAAATGACATCGTCAATTGAATTGACTCCTCTTCTTTATTAGGAGCATACACTTATTCTTGCCATCACACTGGTTCCTCTTTCCTTTTTCAAAAAAACATTTCTTTTTAATGTTAAGTCATTTGATTTAAGTGATTAATGACATTAAAAATAAGTCTTTTATTCGATGTTTTTAAAATATCCGGAGTTTAAATTTTCATTAGAGGAATTAACTCACAAGTGATGTCGTAATCTACACTCATATATAATAAAACAAACACTTATTGCTCTTAAAAGAAATACTTCCGTCTCTCTAGTGCTATAAACAAGCCAAGCTTGATCGGGCTGGGCCTAACTTGAAATCGGCTCAAAATAGACTAGCTCAAGTTCGAACTCGGCTCGGCTCGATTAGCTCAAAATTAAAATATTATTTATAAATTATAAAAATAACAAGAAGAAAGAGGTGGAGGTTGATTTTATACATTGTAATAAATTATATATATATATATATATATATATATATATATATATAATTTCGAGCTATCAAGCCGAGCTCAATCGAGCTCGACTTAGCTTAAGCTCAGCTCGAAATTAATTTCAAGCTCAAAATTCAAGCTCGAGCTTGGCTCGAAAGCTTGAAATTCCGAGCTTTTACCGAGCTGAGCTCGAGCTGCTCACGAACAGTTTGATCAAAGTTTTATTATGCAATCCCTTTGATATTTCTTTTATACTTTTTAGTTTTTTATTTTTGATTATTTTTAATTTTTATTAAATTAGTGACTTTGTATAATTTTAAATTTTAAAATAAATAATTTCATAAGTAGTACGTTTTTAAGCATATAAATTTTTTGGGAGATTTTCCTTTTTTTAATGGAATTGGAAGACGTTACTTTCCTGTATTTTGAAAAAATGTACTTTAGAGCCACAATTTAAAACAATATTATATATTTATGTATGCAAGCACTGTTTATTCTGCATCCTTCATTACAGCTTCAAGAAAGGGACGTGTGTTCACCGTGAGTTAACGAGCCACATGGTCCTTGTTTGATTGAGTATAACCATATTTTTATATGTTATAATTTATTTATTTTATTTTATTTATTAATGAATTATAATGAAGTATCAATCACTAGATTTGTGGATGATGAGAACTGAATATACAAACATTATGAATGAGTTATGTAACTTTAGTCAGATAAATATATTATCTTTATGGTTAAGTATAAACATTCATAAATAAATATATCTATAAAAAATTAAATTTTTTTTAATAATGTTACAAAGAGTTAGGTATGTTAACTTGATTACAACCAACAAAACTATATATATATAAATATCATGGGTTGGAGTTAGCATGATGAGGAGATGCTGAATTCCATTTTAGAAATCATTGGTTTCTTTAAAAACAAGAAAAATCGACTGTAAAGTGCAAAACGTGTTTATCCAAATAATTTTTTATTAAAAAAAATCAACAACTTTTGGATGCTTATTATTCTTTAATAAAACAAAAAAAATAATAATAATAATCCAAAAGCATTCTACAACATGAACATGCTTATGTAAAAATAGTCTGTTAACAAGCCATATCCCATGATGAAAATTATTTAAAAATATCTCATTTATTAAATAAATTGAGTCAACACTAATCTTCAAACAGACAATAATCAGAAAGAAAAATCTCACAAAAAAAAAATACATAAAATTTCAATCATGAAATAAACTTAAATTAAACTTTTCAATAAAAAAAAGGAGATATTTAAACCTTCATATAGTTAGGTTTCTTAATTTTCATAATTATCCATAAGTCAAGGGATCTTAATGAAAAAGGATTTACTTAGCCTGCCACTCTCTAGGTCAAAATCGTAATAACACCACATTGCAAGGGCAAAATCGTCAATACGTTGTCTATAAATAGCACTCACACTTCACTAAGTCCCTCTAATCTTCTCTTCTCTCTCATTCTCATGGCTCCGCCGCTCTATCTACTCCTCCTTTTCATCGCCGTCGCCGTCGCCGCTGCCGGGGGCGGAGCCACCGTGTGCAACCCCGCCGATAAGGCGGCGCTGATGTCTATCCGCGACGGGCTCACAGAGCCCTATCTCGGCATCTTCGCTTCCTGGACGGGCGACAACTGCTGCGACCGCTGGTACGGCGTCAGCTGCGACCCCACCACCGGCCGCGTCGCCGACCTCACCCTCCGCGGCGAGTCCGAAGACCCTCTCCTCACCCGCTCGGGCCGCTCCGGCCTCATGTCCGGCCGGATCTCCCCATCCGTTTGCCTCCTCACCCATCTCTCAACCCTAATCTTCGCCGATTGGAAACAGATCTCCGGCCCTATTCCTTCCTGCATCCCATCCTCCCTCCCCTCCCTCCGCGTCCTCGATCTCGTCGGCAACCGTCTCTCAGGCCCGATCCCCTCCGACATCGGCCATCTCTCCCGCCTCACCGTCCTCAATGTCGCCGATAACCAGATCTCAGGTCAGATCCCCTCTTCTCTCCCCTCCCTCTCCTCTCTAATGCATCTCGATCTCTCCGCCAACAAGATCTCCGGCTCGATCCCCCAAAACTTCGGCAATCTCCGCATGCTCAGCCGCGCTCTCCTATCCCGCAACACCCTCTCCGGTTCAATCCCCTCATCGATCGGCTCCATGGCCCGTCTCGCCGACCTCGATCTCTCCAACAACCAGCTCTCTGGTGCCATCCCTTCCACCCTCGGCTCCGTTCCCGTTCTCTCCTCCCTCTACCTCGACGTCAACCACCTCTCCGGCCCCATTCCCGCCGCCATGCTCTCCAGCCACGGCCTCGGTATCCTCAATCTCAGCCGCAACGCCATCTCCGGCGAGATCCCCGACGTCTTCGGCGATCGCTCATACTTCACCGCCCTAGATTTGTCGTTTAATGACCTCAAAGGTCACGTGCCGCGCACGCTCTCCTCTGCTGCTTACGTGGGTCATCTGGATCTCAGCCACAACCATCTCTGCGGCCCAATCCCTAACGGATCACCGTTCGATCATCTCGAAGCCACCTCGTTTGCTGCCAACGATTGCCTCTGCGGCTCCCCACTCCCCGCCTGCCACTGATCCTCGCCGTCCGATTTCTTAATCGGACGGTCGTCAGGCTTTATACTGTGTATGTTGTTTTGGTGTGGTGTTAAGAGGTTTGCATGCACGACGTGAAGAAGATCACGTGAGGGCATAGACAGGGTTTGGTAAACTTAATTACATACACTTTTATTAGTTTCTTAATTAATTAATTAATTAATTACTTTTGTGTGAAATGGATAATAAATTAATAATAATAATATGATAATAAAAAGAAATAAATAAACTTTTAATTAAGAAACACATGGGCCGGTTAGTGTTTGGGCCCATGTTGTCGGCTTTTAGTACAGTACGCATAAGATAAAGGCCGAGGGGAAAGCTGCTCAAAGGCCTGGCCGTAAAATGCTTGCGGCACGTGCGATCAGTGTGCATGCTGACGTGGGACCGGGTCCACTCCGGCTTAAAGCACTGCGGGGTTGCGGGCATGATAATTGTAACATCATTTCCAAATATTTTTTCATAAAGTTAAGAAAATTAAATAATTAATAATTAATAATTTAATAAGAAGATTTTTTTTATCTTTTCATATTATTTTATATACTAGTTCCCAAAAAAAGTATTCTTCCTTAAAAAATAATTATTTTTAAATAATTGATATTTTTTTAACATGAATAAGAAATATGGATAACGCGTGTTGGAAACTTGAAAACTTGAAACTCGACGAAGCTATTAATCCTAACCGTCCATATTCTCCGAGATAATCACCAAATCACAGATCCTCCAAAGAAAAGAAGAGGACAAATCCCAGCCGTCAAACCCCAATAAATCAAAATCAAAATCAAAATCTCGGTAGCGATCACCAAATGGATCACCAAATGGCACCTCTCCCACTTCTCCTCTTCCTCTTGCTCACCATCATCATCGCCGTTACCCAATCCAACGGCTCCCACGTCTCCGTCACCACCTTCGGCGCAATCGGCGACGGCCACCACTACGACACCGCCGCAATCCAGCACGCCATCGACTCCTGCGCCGCCTCCGGCGGGGGCCGCGTCCGATTCCCCGCCGGCGGGAAGTATCTAACGGCGACGGTCTTCTTGCGATCCGGCGTCATCCTCGAGATCGAGAAAGGAGCTCAAATCCTCGGCGGGCCGAGACAAGAGGATTACCCAAAAGAGTCGGCGAGGTGGTACGTTGTACTGGCGGAGAAGGTTAAGGGTGCTGGGATCACCGGTGGAGGTGAGATCAACGGTCAGGGATGGAAGTTCATAGTGAGACCAGATCCCAGGAAAAACATAATGGTGAGCTGGAATTCAACTGGGGATTGCTTGGGCGATGAGTGCCGGCCTCGGTTAGTTGGGTTCATTGACTCGACCGATGTTCGGGTCTGGAATGTCACGCTGAACAAACCCGCTTATTGGTGGTACATTACTTTACCCCTTATATTTTTATTTATTATTTTTATTACATATATTTATATATATATATGGTTTAAATCATCTAGAGATATTTATTTTTGACATTATTATTCATAAAGATATTGTGTAAATTTATTATGCATGATTATCGTATGATATTTTACAGCATTGTTTAATACTGTTTATGAATGGATTGTAGCTATTAGATTCTAATTCAATGGTTATTATGATCATCATAGATTTGAAATCTAAAGGTGTTCCTAAATGATGAGTCTTATACTGTTATACATGTATAATATTTATATTATATATATTGGGACATTCCTCTATATTATGTGCTTATTTTTTTAAGAGAAAAAATAAATAAATATTTATATTATGGCAGCTTGCATTTAGTTAGATGCAGCAACACAGTGGTTGAAGATGTGAATATTTATGGGGATTTCAACACACCAAATAATGATGGAATTGATATAGAGGATTCAAACCACACACTGATAACAAGGTGCCACATTGACACTGGAGATGATGCAATTTGTCCCAAATCCTCAACTGGACCAGTTTACAACTTGACTGCAACTGACTCTTGGATCAGGACCAAGTCTTG
The DNA here is from genome assembly GCA_020875875.1 of Dioscorea alata. Lineage (NCBI taxonomy): Eukaryota > Viridiplantae > Streptophyta > Magnoliopsida > Dioscoreales > Dioscoreaceae > Dioscorea > Dioscorea alata. The sequence goes on from CM037018.1 coordinate 13,454,841, forward strand.
TGCTATCAAGTTTGGGAGTGCTAGTTTCTTTGATTTCAGCAAGCACTACTACAATAATATCACCATTTTTGAGTCACACAGAGGCCTTGGCATGCAGATCCGTGATGGAGGTTTTGCTTCTCAACTTAATTAAACTTCATTTATGATTTATGTATAAGTGTGGAGTTAATATCTTAAAATACTTGTGTCCACACCGGAAGTAGCTAATGTTAAAACCTGCTTTTTGACATAAATACTTTATACAGAGAATATGATGCTAATAGACTAAAGAATCATTGACATGTGTCGCTTTTGGTGAATAAATGAATAATTATGTTTTAATTTGTGTAGGAAATGTGAGTGATGTTACATTCTCAAACATGAAAATAAGCACAAGGTATTATGATCCATTATGGTGGGGAAGAGCTGAGCCAATATACATAACAAGCTGTGCAAGAGACTCTACATCAAAAGCTGGTTTCATTTCCAACATTAACTTTGTGAACATCTCCTCTGTTTCTGAGAATGGAGTCTTTTTATCTGGCTCCAAACATGCTCTTCTTAGCAACCTTAACTTCATTAATATTAAGTTGGTGTACAAGAGATGGAGCAATTACTCTGGAGGGCTGTATGATTATAGGCCTGGATGTCAAGGACTTGTGAAGCATAATACTGCAGGGATGATGATGGAGTACATCTCTGGGTTGCAGATCAAGAATGTGAGTATGAGATGGTTTGGGAGTGGTTTCAAAGGGTGGAATGATCCTTTGGAGTTCAAAGCTTCCTCTGTTGATAAGATTTCTTTTCATGATTGGTCTTCTGATGTCTTGTGATTTGTTCTCTTTTGGTTTCTTTCATGATTTCATCTCTTTATTGTGAATAAGAATATAACTTTATTGAATCATTGGTGTCATTCAATAATAAAGCTGATAAACAACATGTTTTATACTTTAAAATCTTTTGTACTATTTGTACTGTGCTTGATAGAAAAAGTATTAGTCATGCTGGTTTCAATGTTTTAACTTCTAGTTTAGAGATAATTTTCAGCAGTTATTGGTAATGGCTTTCATGGAGCCATTTATACCTCTTTCTATTCTTCTCAACACTTTAATGCAGCGTTTGTTTATAATGTGGAGAATGAACTCTGTTTCAGAGACCTTAAACAAATGTTTACTATGAGCTGTAGCATTATAATCTGGGATCTCAACTCTTAAACCAAAATTCTCAATAGACTATAGACATTGGCAAACAAAAACCAGGAGATGCTTTTAATTTATGTTGTTCCCCATTGTTAGTCAGGCTTGGAATTAGAACCATAAATTGGAAATCAAGAATTCTATTGTTTTAGTGGTTATATGTACAGTTTTTTTATCAAGAAATTAATTTTAAATGAATTAAAAATCAGTGAGTATTCAATCATGAGGTCTCACTGGTTAAGAAGACAAATACCACATTTTCCTTCCAATATTCACATGATGAGAAAGATGAATAGTATCATGACTTAACATTTAATGCATTTCACTTTATCATAATTTAGTCATTCAAAAAGATATGTACAACAGTGTCATTTTTCTTGGCATTTATAAGCTACTTTAGTATTTAAGAACTTTTTAAAAAACTAATATACTTTTTAGTCGTTTACAAATTTGCAAGTATTTTGTGATTAATTGTAACTAGCAGGGCAGCCCGTGCTTTACGCTGTAGGTATATGTAAATATATAAATAATTGGTCTTATAAACATATAAATATTTATTTTTTAATAAATTAAATGAATTAAAGATAGATAGGGTCTAATAATAATAAAATTAACATGAATTTTATTTTAAAACAAACACAAATACAAGGATTTTACATCATTAATAGTGATTAAATATTATAAAGTTTGTCAATAATATAATACAATAAAATGCACTAAAACTATTTTTGATATTGGTTGTTCCCACTTTTTGTGGTTAAAAACTGAAAACACATCTTTTGTTTACTCTTGCAAACAAATGTAATGCATTGTTATTTTCTTATCAATACAAAAAAAAAATTGGGGAATGATTTGCTCATTAATCTTTTTGTCACTCACTTATTTTTTAATTTTAATTTAACCTTTTTTTTTAGGTTATCCAAGGTAAAGCTCTAATAGAATTTGATCATGTTGAAGGTAAAACCTATAGTTAAGGGGTTTTCTTGTACTACTTTCTTTGAGAGACCTATAGTAGAATTAAATCTCGCTTTTCAATTAGGTTATGCTTTTTGGTACTTTTGACTTGGAGATTTCTTTAGCAAATGATAATGAGGAAAGATATGTGAAAGTGAGAATTGCAGCTTATTTGTCAAAAACAGTTATTTACATTTCTCTAGTATTGTCCTTAAAAATTAATGGAAGCCATATTTTGTAGATATATAAATAAGTGTGTTAGAGTATATATGTAAATTAAAATAGTGAATAAGCATAGAAAAATATGTATTTCGAAGGGGGTTATTACGTTATTTTTGGTGGTTTTGGGCCATGTTTTTGGCAAGAAAAATTTCTTTCATATTCTTCAATTGTTCTAGGCATTCATTGCAAACAATATAGTACCAACAACTAGATATGTCGATATCTTTGATTTTAATGGCACATTGAAATTGAGTTTCCTGGAGAAATTTGAAAAAATATAGTAAATTATTCTTGAATTTTGTTAGATGGGAAGATATTTACCTTGATGATGTTTGGATCAAAACCTAGAAGTTGTTCAATTGTAACTATTGTAGTTTGGTTATTTTGAATAGGCGCCTCAACGTTTTCATTGTCAAAGATCTGAATATTTTTATAGTAGATGAATCCATGTAAAGGGAAAAGGTAATAAATTGTCGCATTATTGTATGGTAGATGAATATTTTTTTTATGGTAGAAATGCATTGGATATTTTTTTTAATAGGCATTATAAGATACAACCACTAATTATGCATATCTTGATTAATGTTTTGAGTTGCCTATATATATATATATATATATATATATATATATATATATATATTCACACACACACATGTTCAGACTTTTGAGATGGTTGCAAAAAAAACTAGGTGAGATGAATCATGTGCTCAACTAAGTATTATATAGAATGTTTGATGACTGTATAATCACATGTTAATTGATATTATGCAATTAATGTAGAATTGGATTTTCAAAACGCAAACACACAAAAAATAATAGCTTTTCATGTCTAATGGGGACAAAACATCATTGGAATGAGAGTAAATATTTGAGTTTATAACATAATATAACATATTAGGTGAGATCTAGGTGTTGACAAATTGTGTGAGTTTTAAATTATATGCACATAGGATTCTCCTCATACTGAAGATCAAACCTCTAATTAAAAATGTATCATGTGTCAGCATTTGAGACCATCATGGGATAAAAAAAAGATTTATAAAAATAATGCAATGAATGTCTATTTATATTTATGTTTTAGTCCTTGAAAATGCATATATAAATGTTGATTGCTTTGGGAGGAGTAGGGGATTGTTTGGCATGGGTATGGGTCAAAACACCAAAGAACCTCCTTTACCTTTATATTTTTTCATTACATTTAAATATAAAGATATACACACGAAGATATAAACATAAAGATATTGAGAATTACTTAGGATTTCTTGAATGAATTTGCAATATAGTTTGAGATTTGCATATGGGTTTTGACAAGGATCTAAGAGAATGGATTAATTTCTTTTTAAAAAAATCACTTTTATATATAGTGTTTTAAATTTTTGTATAAAATATAATTTGTAATTTAAATTATTGTATAAGATTTAAGTGAGTTTTGCATTTAAATTTCTATTGTAATTCAAGAGAACAAACTATATTATAATAACATAATGTTGATGGAAAGTTTGACAAATATATAACACCTCCAAGCACATTATTAATTCCTCTATTATTTCTACTATACATTCTTTTGGCCTTGATAATATCCATTCACCTTATTCTATTACATTACCACAGGCAACAAATTAGTCATTTTAATATCACGGGTTTTAGTCATTTTTTGAATTTTCCACAATTATTTTGTAAAATAATTGGAATAATATGATCAACAAGAAATAAAATAAAAAACTATAGTAAGATAATAACTTCACACAGTATAACTATCATATAAGTATAAAACAGTATAAGGAAATTCTTACCTCAAAAGAAGTTTGCAAATATTTAAATCAGCTTACCACTTCTAGTCAAGCTTTGGGATCTATATAACATGAGTGCATTTAGAAACAAATCATCAAATTTCCAATGTAAACACAATAGCATAATTTTATCAAATTATTATTGCATCAAATACAAAAGGATTCCACATTAACTAAATAAATAAATGCATTTTTCACATTACGAATTAACATGAATAATAATTAATAATAATAATAATAATAATAATAATAATAATAATAATGTATGCACAATATTATACAACTTATAAATCTCTATCTTCTCTCTCTATGTGTGTGTTTACCAATATATATTTGATTTACATTATGTTTTACAATTACTTATTATATAGTATTATATAGTATACTCCACATAGGATTTGTGCTATAACATTATTTATGTTTTTAGAAAATTTTATTACTATAATTCATTTAAAAGAATGGTTTTGCTAGATAACCTTTAAGTCACAAAATTATAATTATTTGTTACATTATTAAATATATTAGGATGGAAAATATGGTAATCATTCATTAATTTTGTCATTATATAAAAAAAATTTAGTATATTATTTATCAATCATACATGTTACAGAATATTTATTTTCTCATGAAATTAGTATTTTATCAGATTTAATTTAATTAAATGATAAATGTATCTAATGACATAGGAAATTTTAGTTAATGATGAAGTTTCCTCATCAATGAAGTATTCTTTCATCAATAATATTAAATTGTTTGAGAATATATAGTGATATTGAACATTTTTATCATGGTGTGCATTTGTTAATTGTTATGTAATGATGTGAGAAGGCGAATAATTTTTTTTAAAACTTTTCATAATATTTCTAAACAAATAATTGTAATTACAATATTTATAAACAAATAATTTTCCATTCATTAATTGTATCATTTTAAAAAACATATTTGTTGTATATTACTTAGTTACAATGAATATTATAGTTTTTTAATTTTCTCATATATTAATATATTTATCTGATTCAATTAAATGATAAATGTATCTAATGACATGGGAAATTTGTGTTAATGATGAAGTTTGATCGACTTTCATCATCAATGAAATATTTATTCATAAATACTATTTACGGTTTAAGAATATATATTGACATTGTTTTCTTTTTTAATGATACCTAATTATAATTTGTGGGTAACATCTGTATTACTTAATTGTTATATAATGATAAGAGTAAGAGCATAAAATATTTTCAATTTTTGGTATATTATGTGACAAAAACAATCATCATGTTATTAATTATAAAATGTGTAACATCATTATTTTATCAAAAAGGCAAAAGTAATGTTGTATAACAAACATTCAAATCATAACATTAATTTTTGAATGACAAAGTAATTAGCATAAAGTCATTACATTTAAAACAAACAAAAAACTATATTAGTGCTTAAAATATGCCATTTTGTGGAATTCATGTAATATGTGGAGTGGAGAAGTGGATAATATTTTTAAATTTATAATGCAATATATTATACTGGTGTTTATCTCTAATGTGTTATTTTTTTTAAAAAAAAAAACAAACAATATATTTAACGAGGTATGTCAAATGAAATCACATATTAAATTTATCTTATTTTTTATATAATAAAAATAAAGGTGTTTGTTATTGGGTTTTGTCCTATGATTATTTTGTTCTCTCATTGAACCAACTTATCACTCATAATTAAATAATAAGTCTCAACATTATCTCAACATTATTTTGTTTTTTTCCGTATGTATAACCTCAACATTAATATTTGGTGTGCTATATGTTTTGCTACAAATTTTGGTGAATTTTTAAAGAATATTAACATATTTATCCTATAAATTTAGTATATATGTTTTAAAAGGGAAAATGCTAAGTTCCAATTATTTCTTCATTATAAGTTTGTTATTTATTAGAAGGCCATCTAACATGTTGCAAGTTATTACACTATCTCATCAAGCTATTTGTTAAGACTCTGTAATTTATCAAAAAAAAAAATTATGATGGTATTACTTTCTTCGATGGTCAGGTTGATTTTAAAATCATGCCAGTAACGTTGTTTAATTATATGTATATTGGATATTGTTTTAGTATTCATGATTACCCACAATCATTTTACTTATTGAGAAGAGGTAATAAACCAAGGTTTTTAACGTAATTGGTTTTAGACATTAAAAAAGCTTGGTTTTCGACATTTCAAATGCTATATTAAAATCCAAATGTTATATATTATATATTATATGATAATTATTTAATATTTAATATTATTATCGTTTTTTATATATTTTTTGCATTTTTAATAAGAATTTTACATGTGGCACTTTAATTATATGTATTTAATTTAATATAACTTGCCTCCACAAAAACATTGAATAACATAACATGTTAATGAAATTTTTATTTATTTTAATATGCTTATATGATTAATGATTTATTAACATATATAACAATAATCATAATAAGATATACAATAAGGATGTCATATATATAAATGGGGAAGAAATATAAAAAAAAACACATTTTATTATATATTCAATATAATTAGTCTCGCATTGAAACATTAAACACATAACATTTATACTAAACTAAATTTCTTTTAATAACTAAGAAATCACATTCAGGAGAGAAATAATTTTATTATGTAGGAAATGTTTGGCTACAAAATAAAAAAAATATGGCATAATTTTATTATGTAGAAAATGTAAGTGATTATTATAGAAATTGGGACATATTTTATTTTTACAGAATGAGTGTTTGGTTAATAAAATAAAAAAAATTACGGAAATCTGTTGGTCGGCCACCGGACCACCGATGGACTGGTGGCTTGTGGCCGGAGGCCAACCGGACCACCGGTGGATTGCTGGCCGATGGTCGGACCACCGATGGACACGTAAAGCAGCATTATTTTCAACTTTTTTTTTTAGTATATGCTTCAAATCCACACTATTCATGAACTCCACAGTTATCTTCAAATACAAATTTGGCTAAAAAAACATGGTTTATGATCTTAACTATATTTTTCACATTTATAAATTGCAGGTGGTAATATTAACTTTTCCAAAAGATCCGTAAGTATTATCTTAAATTGTATAGTAACAACAACATGGTCATCTTATTTTATTTTTTTCACCTATTTCGAAAGCAAGTAAAAGTTTCAACCAATAAGTTGACCTTAAAAAAAAACACACACACAATATATATATATATATATATATATATATATATATATATATATATATATATATATTAAATGATCCAAACTTTATGGGCTATTGAGGCCAGCCCTTCATGGGCTAAGTTCATATCAGCCTAATTGCCACCTTGTAGTGCATTCCACAGGAGGGAAATATATTTTGTCAGGGATTTTTACATATATAGCCTTATACAATTTTTTTAAAGTATAAAAATTATGAAAAAAATACATTAAAATATGTATTAATTATTTTCATAATTTTCCTGACCTATATGGAAGGGATATAATTGTCTTTTACGTACATTTTGATAATAATTAAATAAAAAATAATAGCGCTAGCTCAACAACAAGAAATTTTATCATATGTAATGGGAAAAACTCAATATCATTCTTATAAAATAAAACACGCAATAAAATATAAATTTTAAGAATGTAATTTTGCTTAAGAAATTCACTATTAAATCCATGCCAGTTGATGAATTTAATAGTTTTTTTTTTATTTTCGCGTTATTAACTTTAACCGGCTATATATCTTATATATTAAAAAATATATTTTTTTTCATCATCTCCCTTCAACTAGTTATATATCTTATAATTCCTAAATATTAATTTATATGTTATATTATAAGGAAAATGGCATTTTGCTTTTAAAAGATTAGATCTAGATTAAGAAAAAAAACGTTCTAAATTTTAAGAGATTCCATTTTTTTTCTAAGTATGAAAAGAATAGCATTCCATTCTAAACTATCACAAACCTCTGACATGTAAAAATTTCAGTAGGCATTAAGTCTAGTCAAGAATAATCTCCCTCTCGACTCTCAGTATTTAAAAGAATAAAGAATCAATGGTAATTGCTAGAGTTTGGTTAGGTGGATTGATTACTACCTGTTTTATATTTGAATAAAAAAGTACGCCTATAGGTAAAAGCAATTTGCTATACTAAATGTTTAATATTAACTGTTAATATTCTTAAATGTGTGGAACCTTGACCGGTGTAGTTGACTAATTAATAGTTGGTGTTGTAGCAAAATAGGTCATTATGTAGTTTTTTTATTATTATTAATAGGCGACAAGTGCCCCCCACTCAAAAGATTTAAAAATAGTACTGGACCCCGGATAAACAGTGCATGAATGGTATATAAATAGTACATGAATAGTATTAGCCTGTTGAAGGATTTGAACCCATGGCCTCTTTTTTTTATACTTTGGTGTCATACCAATGAGCTATTCAATGGTTGACTTTTTACATTTTTTGTATATATATATATTAGTGGATAAACCACTATAGTTGGATATAAATTTGTTTTTTATAATCTTTTTATGAATTTGAATTATAATAAACCACAAATAACATTATCTTAACTTCTTATTGTTGTTGACATCATGTTAAATCTTCTTGCTTCCTCTTTAAAAACTGAATTATAGATGCTAAGTTTGTAGGTTTTGCAACCGTTACGCAAAGTGGTATGTATTATCAAAAACTATGTTTTTAAGATTTTAAAAAAAATCCATTATTTCCTATCTTTGTTAAAACATGCCCAAGTCTTTAATTATGTAAAATAAAATAAAATCAACCAAATCAAAATTATAGGTCAAAATAAACATTATAGGCTGTTAGTCCTAGCATGATCATATTTAGTCATTATTGTTGACTTCATTTGATCATCATTGCTTTAAAATAAAAGAGAGCATAATGAAATGAATATCAAGAATTTTATTTATTAATATTATCAAATAAAAAAATAGTAAGTGTAAAATTTACTTGATTTCCTAAATGAGAGATAGCCTCAATCCGTCAAGCTAAAGATAATTGTTATAATGTAATGATATTCTTTTATAAAAATGAAAGATCATTTTTTTTTTCTTATTGTAGAAGTCTGTCAAAAGTCAACAAAAAAAAAAAAATTACGGACATCAAGATTGATCTATACTTACTTTGTAACAAATTATATACGATTTTAATTGAAAGTGTCAACAATTGTGGCTCAATGATGCTGGTAAAATTGACAGGATCATATCAAAAAAATTTCTCACATGTCTAATGATTGTAACAATACATGGAATGGTGTATATTATTTCAAAAGTGGGGACCTGCAAACAGGGAGTCAATTGGAAAAAAAAACAACCAACACCAATTATTGCAATATGATCAAGGGCAGAAGCTAAGGAACTTATGTGTGGGTATTTAACTCTGTAACTTTGAAGTGAAGAATGGAGAACTATATACATGTATATAGATAATCACATATATAAATCATTTTCCCCCAAGAATATCTACAAATCAAACATGTTTCAAGAGCATTACAAAAAAAGGAATATATGTTAAGAAGCACTAATATATACATAAGAAAAGCGAAGAAAATATTTACAAAAAAAAAAAGCAGAGAAAACATTCAATAACCAAACACATGAATAACTATAATTCAGAAAGAGTTGGATGCCATAATAGACATGTTATAACCAAACACATTCTTTTTCTTCATTAATCTGGGAAGAGAAACTTAATCTAGCAAATCAAAAGTAGCAAATTCTAAAGACATCAAACGTAGTGGGTTAACAAACATATCAACATCAATGGAAGCATTTTTGGCGTCCAATATAGATTGAATTTTTTCCTTCTTCGTCCTCTGCATCTCCCTTAACATGGCTCGTTCATGCTTTACAACATCACCATTTGCTTATGTTTCCTCAGCCTATATTCAGAAAAAAGGTTGTGTTATAACAATAACAATGTTTAACTCAGCTGAATTTAGCACAAAACAGAATGAGATAAGGAAAATAAACCCCCTTACAAACACATCAAGATTGAAATTAAGAAATAACATAACGAACATCATAAAGCTTGGAAATGCAAAATAAGCATTACCTATCAACTTTTGAACCTTGCTAGAAAAAAAATATGCATATGTAGAAAAAAACACACATGAGGAATAATCAGATCTTCTTTTACATAAAGTAAATTTTCAACTGTTGTTGTTCAAATCTCACAAAATTTTGGTACAGGTTGTTGCTAAATAGCTCCAAGGAATTCACCAATTATGTCACCTGTACAGACCTAAAAATAAATTCTTCCTTTAGAGATCAAGGGGAGAATATTATAGTGATTATTCAACATGTAAGGAGTCATACCTGAATCACTCTCCAGTTCCATCCCGATAGCTACATGGGTTTGCTGACCTAAGATTCCAAGATTTGCCATTCTCTTGTCCTCATGTCGGCTTCCATGATTCCTTCTTCCACTTTTTGTTTATTTTTTTATCTTAAAAATATGTAAAAACCACAAATTTCATCCCTCAATCTTGTTGCTGCGCCTTCAGTAGGATCCTGTAAGCATGGTCTCCGTCCCTTCTTTTAGGATCTCAATATCCTTGATGACCTCTCGCTTTCTTCCATTAATGTCATCACTTGCTGCCTCGCCAATCGTAGCCATCAGCAAGGTAGAAGAAAGAGAAGCCAGGGGAGGCAACGGAGAGGCATGAGAGCTAGATGCGGTGAGGTTGGAGGTGGCGTAGATGGAAGTGCGGCGGCCATGCTTGCAGGATCAGCAAGAGAAAGGCCAGCACCATTGAGAGTTGCGGTTTGAGGGACAAAAACAAAAAAATTGTCAAACCGTCCAGGTATGCACACTCGCTGGTATTCTTAAGATTAATGGTTGTTGGCTGCTTATTGGTCCTTGACTTATAACGGAGATATGGCAAAGGATGTTAACATGTGCCAGCAAAAGACAAAACAACTCTTCCAATCATAGCAGGACAAATGCCCATCAAAGAGAAGCTTAAGGAGTTATTCGAAAGATAGGATTAAGAGGTAGTATATATGTGTTTAGATTGGATGTTGGAGATACTCTCATCAGGATAAGGTGTTAGTTCGAGGCAAATGTAAACGAGTGGAGGTTAAACAATTGGATCACCTTAACTTAGTCATGTTAATTGGTAAAGCTTTTAAGGTGTGATTTAAATTCCTACTTGAATACATGCAAGCTGCCATTTATTTTATTTAGTTTATTTATTTATTTTATTTTGGTTTCTCTTTAGAGAATGCTTAGGGTATTATTTGATTAGTGTTTAAACTTGAGATTAGGGTGATTTTGTTTTAACTATGGTAAATCATTGGGTTTTAGGATCTTTTTAGGGAGTGGCATTGGATCTCATTTTGGATTAGGCTAATACCAGGTAAGTAATTTATTGTTATTTTTTGTATACTATTATATTATTATTTATTCCCTTATTTTCAGAAATTTCAAAAAATATTTTTATGTTAATATTTTAATTATTATTAGTTTCTGTATAATTGTGTATTTGCTTTTGATTACTTTGTTTTGGGTAATTATTTCCATTATTTATTTATTCATTTATATATTTGCTTTATTTTTATTTTATTTTGGGTGAGTGATGGATATTTATGAATAATTTAGGTCAAATACCCTAAATAGTCCCTTTACTTTTCTCACTCTGCCCTTTTAGTCCCTCTATATTAATTTGGTCTTTTTAGTCACTCTACTTCATATTTTGGGTAAATCAGGTCCACACCGAGAACAACGTTACCTCTGCTGTTTGATTGTGTTTGACATGGAGTTTTTATGAATATAATATTAATAAAATAATATAAAATATATAAAATATTAATTTTCTTTTCAATGGCCTTTTTCGGATCCGGATCCCTCTTTTACTTTCAGATTCGAGATGCTTTTTAAACTTTGGCTTTTTTCGTTCTAAAACTAGTTCTCCTTTGCCTTAATTCCTACAAATCACACCAATTGCAACATTCCTGATCATTTTGTTTGCACAATCGATTTACTGAACTAAAGAAAGGCAACAATTGCAACATTTCACAATCTTGTAATAAACACCAAAAGTTACGTCTCCATTGATCATTTTTTTTTTCACAAACCTCATTAGTAATGCCACATGTTGATCACATGTATCATTTGTCACCCATTTAAAAAACAAACTAGTTTCTAATTACATCATCATATACAATTAACAAAAAAAAAAACCATGAGATTGTATATCATCAGTTTTGAGGCTCATGTCCCTAACCTACACAAAACATTTCATTAATTACATCAGTTTCATAGGGAATCCTTGCATTCATATTTAAGGATTTGCATCAGTTGGAGCTTCTAGTCTGCTTTGTTGTGTTGGAAAGTCAGGGAATTCATTTCTCACAGATGAGGATTGTTGATTTGATTCTTTATTGTGGGAAGGTTCTACACTTTTACTTTGTAATCCAGCAATATTCCTTTTCCTTAATTCCTACAAATCGCAACAATGAAAGATTTTGTTAATAATAATTTATGTGTAATAGTAAAACTAGGTTAAACTCATATATAACTTACCAATAATTCTTCAGTTGAAATGAATGAAGAGCTGTGAGACACTTCCCTGCCAACAATTAACTGTCCAGTGTGAGCACCCTAAAGCCAAAATCATGATAACATTTTTGTTTTTGTGAAGAAAATTTCCCCAACCACTAAATTTACTAAAATTTCCCCAACCAGTGTGATCATTACCTTTAAAATCTTCACTAATGAAATAGAGCTAATAGCAGATCTTGCTTTATTCATTCTAGCTCCTTAAGAGGTAGTGGCATTTCCTTCTGTTCCTTTAGTATTGTGAACTTCAGACTATGTAAGAACAGTCAGCACCATATGCATGCAAGTAAAAATCGTACATGAAAAAAGGTTCAATAAATTCAATTCAATGTTACAACCAAAAACAACATGCAAATAGCCACATGTCCAACTTACCCTGAAGTGATCCCTTGGTTCAGAGGTACTGGAAAGTCCTGCTGGAGTTGTGTCAACTTCTGAATTGTAATATGCAGCCTGAACATTATAAATTAATAATATCATTAGTGTGAACATATAATACATTTAAATTCATGAACAATATTTAACTTACAGTATTAATTCTGAGTGGACAACGAATCTTATTGTGGCCTTGAATATGACAAATCCTGCATTTCATCATCCTGCCTCCTGTTGAAAGTTTAGTTTTACTTTTATTTATTTCTTCTAGTGGCTCTCTCCTCTTTTTTATAGGTCTTCTTGGCATCCTCTTTGCAATAGGTGCCTCCAATGGACCCTCTCTACTGATAGGCCAAAATTCCCTTCCTTTAATTGGATTGACAAGGTAAGTATATGCTTTCAGGTAGGTGTCCTTTGTAAACCAATCGGCAACATACATGAATGGATCATTTCCTTCAAATATACTTGCAGCTATAGCATATTGTCATGGGATGCCACTCTTGTCCCATTTACCACATGAGCAGCTATGATTGTCTAATAGGACAACATATCCTTCTCTAGCATGTATAACCTGGTTATCCTAGTAAATTTCATGCCTTGCACCTCCATTCCATGCCACTTGCCATTTGCCACTCTTCTTTTTTCCTTCTCTAGTTTCTCAACTATACTTGGCCCAAAATTGCATCTCCACTTCTATACATACTCTCTCTTCACAACTATTCTACTCATCACATACCTTCTGATGTCTTCTAGCAATGTGATAATTGGCTTATGCCTGGCCTTTACTAGCACTCCATTGAAAATCTCACACATATTATTGTCTATGACCTCACATTTCACCACATCACCAAAATATGCAAGACACCAACCTTCAATTAGCCAGTTTTGAAGCAATTCTTTAGCAGATGCCTCCCCTCCATTGAGATTCTTCATGCTTTGCAAATGATTCTGCATCTCAGGTACACTTGTGGACCTTGCAACATTCCAAAAACTGAGTTGCAATTCTTTCCCTGGATGTTTCTTTCCACATCTTGCATATATGTGCCTGGCACACATCCTGTGTTTAATCATGGGTAAAAGATTCTTCACAGCATTTATAAGTCCCTACAATGGAAACAATGTATAAATGCAAAGTAGTTTCAATTCAATAAAAAAGATGTTAAACAATGTATATATAATTTTTTGCAAATACCTTTTGCATGTCATTGATTATTGCCCAGCCCAAACCATCTTCAATCCTAAGATCAGCCTTCAATTGTTCTATAAACCAAGGTTTTCAGACCCGGACCGGGTATCGACCCGGAAAAGGTTAGGGGTCAGGGGTCGAGGGGTTGAACCGGGTTGAACCGGGGTCGAACCGGGGTCAATAATTTTTATTAAAAATAATTTAAATTTTAGTCATATGTGATTAAAAAAATCATATATTGAAGAATAAAAAATATAAAAATATAAAAACATGAATTTTAAAACTTTAAACAAACATTCTACATAAATAAATATTGAAATACACCACATTCAAAATATGAAATACATCAAATAACATAAAAATAACCTAGTACAAAATCAATTGAAAATATATAAAAAAAATAAATTAAAAAATAAACAACTAAGAAATCCATAAAAAAAAGATGCATAAAAATATTCAATCTTCATAATTCAAATACATCAAATACCATAAACATAAACTTGTTCAAATCTCCATAAATTAAAATATAAACATAAAATAAACAACTAAATAATCCATAATTGAGAAACATAAAATTGTTCAATCTTTATAAATTAAAACATAAACATGAAAGTTGAAACATAACACAAAAAATATGCTCAAATCTATAAATTTGGATCCATGCCATGATTGTCATAATTTGGAGCCCCTCCTAGTGGCCAATCTTCTGAATCATTGCTTGCATTGCCGACTTCAACAAATGACTCTAAATTCACTTCTTGATCAACAATGTCATCTAGATAAAGAAATAAAAATACAAGTATTAATGTTATGAAATTTTTTTTTCTTGACAAACTCATAACTTGTATTTTATATACTAGAAACTTATTACTAACCTTGAATTTGATCATAATCAAGTATAGGAATAGCATCATTCACATATATTGCTTCTTCTATAATCTCATCATAATCAAGTTCTGGAGGAGATGATTCCTCTTCTTCCATCACCCAAAAATCTACCTCATCAATGTGCTCATAATCAATTGGATCATAACTCTTCTTCTTATGATGATGCCTAGACAAATAAATAAGTTAAAAAAAAATACATATTAACAATTACTTAAATTGAATAATAATTCTTAACTAATATACAAAGTTAAATACCTATTCTTCAAACGCATATTGTATGATGCAAAAACTATGTCATTGAGTCTTTGATGCTCTAATCTATTTCTTTTCTTTGTGTGAATGCGCTCAAAGACACTCCAATTGCGTTCACATCCAGAAGAGGAAGCGGTTTGGCTTAAAAGCCGGATAGCTAATCGTTGCAAAATTGGAGCACCATAACCAAATAGCTTCCACCATTCATCTTTAAATCAAATAACAAAATGTAAACATTTTTAAAACATTTAATTAAAGCCATACAAGTAAGAAAAATGATGAGATGTTTAATAATTAACACTTACGGGGTCTCTTTGCTTTATAAGTGTCAATCGCGAACCGACGGCCAAAACTTTCTTTTCGTTCACGATACATAGCGATCTCATCCATTATTTTGCCACTATCACTAGGCTCTCTACACATGTTTGTCTTTTCAATCACATTCAAGAGACCATGGATAATTTCTGGAGTATCAATAAATGGTTCGTCGCCATACCTAACAATAAAAAAAACAGTTAGTATATTAATATATCAATGATATATCAATCTCATCCATTACTTTGTTACCATACCTGAAAGCCGGATTCAAAAAGTAAGATGCAGCATAAATATCACGACTAAAATGCTTTTCCCATCTACTATCAATGATATTAATATATGGAGTGTAAAACTTCTTCTTGTTTCCCAAAGTAGCCATGATTCCTTTACGAATCCTAGTCATGCCTTCATAAACATAACCAAGTGAAGGAGTGTCGTCACCATCCACAATGCGCAAAAGCTTGATTATAGGTGCTACAATCTTCACCATAAGCAAACAATCATCCCAAAATTTATTGTCTAAAATAATATCATTGACAGCTTTTCCAGTGGCACTTCTAGATAATCTATTATCTCTGTAATGCTTACTTGTCACCAAAGCTTGCAAGTCATGCTTATGATCATGAATGCTCTTTAAAGTAATAAAGACGGTGGCAAAGCGAGTTACCCCTGGCCGCACAATTTCTTTCCAACCATCTCTTTTTCTCAACCAAGACAACAAGAATATATGGTTATAAACAAAAATAGTCACTTTCGAAGCACGGTTTGCAAGCTCAACCACATGAGGCATTTTGCCAATATCTTTCAACAACAAATTTAAGCAATGGGCTGCACAAGGAGACCAATAGATGTGCTCATATCTCTCTTGCAATAATTTTCCAGCTTTCATATAGTTACTTGCATTATCAGTAACTAAATGTACTACATTAGAAGGCCCAATCCATTCAACTATTTCTGCAAACAAATTACACAAGTTTGAGGCATCCTTGACAATATCTGACGCATCAATGGACTTGATAAATGTTATTCCAGCAGGGCAATATACCAAAAAATTAATTAAAGTCCTTTGTCTTTGATCAGTCCAACCATCACCCATAATTGTGCATCCAGAGTTAACCCAATTGCTTCTATAACCATCAATCAAAAGTTGACATTCTTTCTTGCAATTTGCCAACAAATGAACTCTCATATCATTGTAGGATGGGCCCTTATATCCACTACCAATCATAGCAACAGCATCCAAAGCAAACTGAAAGTAAGGAGACCGCAACCCATTAAAAGGAATGCTTGAGTCTAAAAACCATCGAGCGATTGCCATATGTGCCTTTTGAATTGCTTGTTTGCCACATAGTACACTTTTGATACTAGGTTGAGACCCTGAAGTAGTTTTTCGAATCACATCATCTCTAACTGAATCTTTTGCCTTTCTTTTCCCTAGTAGTTTCTCAAAGGCTGAATTTTTTTCTTGTTGCTTTGGTGGAGGATTTAAATCTTGTAACTCTTCATCATCATCCCCTTCAACAACTTTATATGCATCTTCACATTCTTTCTCCTTTTGTTTCAAAGAATTAAGATGTGCCAAAAATTGCTCACGAACATCATGTGGAACCTTTTTACAAGCCGCAATGTTGCCACGAATTCCAGCTAAATGGTACTTCATCCTGTTAATGCCTCCACCTTGATATTTAGATCCACAATAAAGACATTGAAATTGGTTTTTTCCTTGATCATTAGTGGTTAAAGCAAAATGTTCCCAAGCAGGATCACTCTTTGAACGAACAGAGCTAGAGACCGATGATGATTGTGTATTAGACTCCATTTCCTAAAAAAAAAATAGAATACAAGAGATAAAAAAAATTATAGTATGTATACACATTAGTAAACATTACATCTTGCTATCTTGAAAGTATATATAATATATATAACAAAAATACAAAAGAAATGTATTACCATTATAGTGATACCAAATATAAAATAAGTTGTGTGTGTGTGAAACAAACTTAAAATTTAATTTGCTCAATAGATTTTTTCCAAAAAAAAAATTATTGATTTCCACCACAAGGGTTAATGTGGATAAGTTAAGCCCAATAGCATCACTGGAAAACAAAGCAGCTCTAAGTTTAGGGGATATGATTATTACATTGGAGCAATTATTTATATGCAGTAAGGTGCAAAAGGAATATAAAAAAAAAAAAAAAAAGAAATCAACTCTTGCGGGTTGCCAGAACAAGGAAATATGTGACCAAGAAACATGTCTTGTTTCACTAAAATTGGTGTTTGCTATTGGGGTGAAAAGCATGTTGATAAGAATGATGGTGATTACCAAAGTAAAGAATACCTTTAAATTCTATTGGGTGTATGTTTTCTAAGATCTTATTATGAGATGAAAATGGGTGGAAGACATATCCCATCCAGAGAAAAATATTGGAGAATGTTAAGTAAAGAAACTACATCACTCAGCACTAACAACAGGAAACTTTTCTCTTGATTTGATTACTCAGATTTGATTACTCACAAGTTTAATGAGCAGTGAGCACACAAGAATTAGACAAGAAAATAAAGAGAAGGATTAGTGAAGAAATATAGCACTTGTCAGAGAGAAACAACACTTTTTCAATGAATATTCATGTAGAAAAAAAAAACAATTTACTTCCTTTTTCAGTAAACTATGTTCTAGAGGTCACTTAACCATTAAATTTAGCATCTGAAGTTCAAATTAAACAGGTTTCCAAGGTCAAAATTTTATCTTTTTTTTTAATTAAACGGAAAAAAAACAAAGATTGTGCATTTATTGAGGAAATCTGAATAAAAAAAGCAAAACAAATTAATATAAAAGGAAAGGAAGCAGAACAGGAAGGATTAGAACAGAGAAGCTTCCAGAGAGATTATGAAATCAATAAACACATAAGTAAGCCAAAATTAACAAAAGTTCCCATAAAGATCAAACTTTCCAACACTCTAATCAGCAAAAGTTAGAAGAACAAAACCTCATAATTTGATCAATGAGAGAAAATTATGCCATGTAAGGTAATAAGTTACAAGAAATTTTTTTACTCACCAGTCACCACACAAACAAAGGCATCAAGGAATTACTTTTGAATCTTTGATCACAGTCCTTTGCTAACAAAGTAACAGGCCAATGTCAAGGAAAGTCCTGAAATCGAACAACAACAATAATTTCATTAGATCTAAACATAGTTCAGCACTTCATCTTCAAGACTTCAACAAACTAGTTTCTAGATTAACTTGAAGACCATCCCTTGAAGAGTTAAGAAACCAACAAAATAAAAAAAAAATAAACAACAAAGAACTCACCTTGAAGACCAGCCCTTGATGTTGAGAATTGGGAAGGAGTGAATGAGAAGTTGGGATTCAGGATCCGATTCTAAGGGACGGATGATTCAGATCTAAGATCTGAAATTTTTAATAGTAAAGACTAAAGAGTAAATACCTTTAGGGGCCGTTTGGTTCGCGTTAATGATATATTACCACGTAATGAGATTACCGTGGTAATAAGAACGGGAATGTTATATGCCTAGGAATGTTGTGGTAATTTATGATAACCATGTTTGGTTGGAAACTCATATTAAATGGTAATCAACTTGGTAATGTTCTAAATTTCCCAAAAAACCCTTATGTCTACCGTTTTATACAAATTTAAATTTATTAAAATAAAATAAAATTTTTGATAAAAAATTAAAATTTCAAAGCTAAAAATATTCCCAAATTAATGTTATTTAAATTTAATTTATTAATCCAACAAATAAAATATGAAAATTATTATTTTTTAAACAAAGGGTATATTTGTCCAAAAAATATTTAAAATTACCACTCACTTGGTAATCCAACATAGCCACCTATTTTGGTGGTAATGGGATTACCAAGTTTCTTGGTAATCTTCCAAAGTTGGTAATCACACATTACCATCAATATTACCACCACCATCCATCCAAACGTCGTAATCTGAAAAGATTACCATGTAACAGGTGGTAATGTTTTCACATTACCACGAACCAAACGCCCCCTTAGACTTTAGTTTACACTTTTGCATTTTAACCCCCCAAATATTAATATATTATAAAATTGAATAAAATTAAAAAAAAAATAATGCAAACCCTGGCTGGTGACCCGGCCGGGTCACCGGGTCACCGGTCCGACCGGCCGGGTCACCGGTTCAACCCCGGGTTTTTGAAAATCCGGGTTAATGTACTAGACCGGACCGGCTTCAAGGCCGGGTCCGGTTCAACCCGGTTCGACCGCCCGGTCCGGTCCGGGTCTGAAAACCTTGCTATAAACCATGCCCAGCTCTCACTGGTTTCCTTCTCCATAATTGCCCAAGCCACAGGGTACATCTGATTGTTTCCATCCTTTCCCACTGCCACTAACAACTGACCCTTCATTACTCCTTTCAAAAAACACCCATCAAGACCTATTAGTCTTCGACATCCAGCAGTAAACCCTTCCCTAATCGATGTTAAGCAGATATACATCTTCTGGAAAATAGGGATCTCACTTGCATTTTGCCTAGTAGACACTATATTCACACTGTTGCCAAGGTTACTACGCTTCAACTCTAACCCATAATTGTTCAAAATCTTAAAATCTTCTTTAAATTGCATTTCAATCTTTTTCAGTACCAATGCTTTTGCATTCCTGCACACCTTGTTAGTAATAAACACACCCATTTCCTTTTAACCAGTGCCTTCACATGTTTAGGCCTAATTGCAGGCATCCCACTTATCACTTCTCCAAACCTCTTGGTGACTGCATGAACTGTCATTCTTCTATTTTTAGTTTCTCCTAACATGCATGAGTGATCTGCCACATAATGTTTGATAACAAAGACCTTTCTTCCACTGTACTAAGAACACAATATCAATCAATTGCAACCCTTACTAGAATATTTGACCCACACCCTCAATGCATCATTTTTAATGTAACTAAACTCAAAACCTTTTCTAGTTGAGAATTCAACTAATTCACCTTTAAATAATTTCAGGCTCTCAAATTGTAGACCGATGAAAAAATCCTTGAGCTCCACATTAGGATCATAGTAATCCTTCCTTGAACTATGTCTTCTAGCATCATCTGCAGTAGACCCCTCAATAGTGTCCTCGTAACTCCCAGGATCTTAAGAACTTATATATCACTGTCATCTCCAGTTACCTTATCAGCCTAACCAGCAATAGTGTTTGCAGTGTGTTCAGCAACACCTTCCACATCATTGATAGGTTGTCCTACTTCCTCTCCTTCATTGCCACCTTCCTCCCCATATTACTAATAACTGACCTTTTCATGTCAAAATATTTCCTAAGTGAGTCTCTAGCTTGAGAAGTTTCTTCATCAGCTTCTAAATTGACCTCAATAAATGGGACATCCACCAACTCATCATCATCATCATTACTGCCTTCTAAACCATTGTCACTATCACCATCAGAACCAGAATTGGATAATAGAGTTTCTGACAACCTCTTCTCATGCATTGTTTTTGAGCTCTCGACATAAATGTCTGCTGTCTTGTGTAACATTACCATACCGGTCAACCCTATCATAGACTAGTCATCAATAAGCATTCCTAATACTCCCTCACCATTCACATATGATAGCATAACATCCTTCTTAATGTCATATCCCAGTTCTTTCACCTCTCCCAGTAAATCCCAGTGGCACAATTTATCAGGATCAATAGAAAATGTACTCATTGTGTCATTAACATATGAAAACTGTCCTTCACTCACTAATTTCCCCCCATGGTGATAGTTAACACTATATTCATAGTGTGCAGCCATCATATTGGGAAGAAATTCAATTGTAATAAATACAAGCAACATAAAAATTAATGGCATAAAACACACTATCCTGATGGAACATGACAAAAGATATAAACTCCATAAACTCCCAACATAAGAAATACTCAAAATCAACAAGCTTGGAATAAAACACAAAAAACATAAACAAGATTAGATAAATATATATATAAAGAACTCAAAATAAAACACAAATAACAGAAACATCAATAGAAACAATCAAGAAATATATTATGAAGGTAATTATATATTATGCTAGAATTCATTCAAGAAAAATCAAAATCAGGGAAGAAATTGATCACCTTGCTGACTTGTGGACCTAATTTCTCCACAGGGGACTGACCGACTGAAAGGTGATGATGATTGGTACTCGATTAGAGTAAGATCAGCAACTAGGGGGCCCGATCAAAGTAAGATCTGCAAGGAAATGGTTCTGATCAGAGTAGAACCTACAACAAGAGATAAATATACATAAAAAACTCAAAATAAAACACAAATAACAGAAACATCAATAGAAACACTCAAAATCAACAAGCTTGAAATAAAATACAAAAAATAGAAACAAAATGAGATAAATATATATTATGAAGGTAAATATATATTATGCTAGCATTCATTCAAAAAAAATCAAAATCAGAGAAGAAATTGGTCACCTCCACGAACGGGATGTGATGTGCAACTGTTTGAACAAGAGGTCTTTCAAGAACTTCGCGTATTTAGGCATTTGTGACAACGCCTCCACGAACGGGATGTGATGTGCAACTGTTTGAACAACCCCAAAAATTTCTTGTATTGCTCGTCTTGTTGATCATTCTTCAGGCGTGAAGGATAGGGAATTCTTGGCTTGTTAGGTGGGGGTGCCACCTCCTTCTCCTTAGTTGCTTCTTATACCTCCACAACTTTGGGTGCTTCACCACTTGTCTTCTTGAGAGGGAGATTACTCTCAATCTCTCGGCCACTCCTCAAAGAGATTGCCTTCAATTGTTCCCTCGGATTTGTCTCCGTATTACTTAGAAAACTCCCTTGAGGCCTCTCGGATAGAGACTTCGCAATTTGGCCAACTTGGTTCTCCAAGTTGTGTAGCGATGCAGTGTGGTTGCGAAGTGTCGAATCTACCGATTGGAATCTTACATCCGATGATTGGACAAACCTTGTGAGTGCTTTCTCTAAGTCGGTCATCTTGCTCTCTAGCCCTGTCACCCGGTTTTCCAAATTCGGTGCTTGTTGTTGTTGAAAGCCCGGGGGTGCATTACTCTTTTGTTGCCCTTGGTTGCTCCATGACAAGTTAGGATGATTCCTCCACCCCGGATTGTAGGTATTATTATAGGGATTCCCTTGACCTCTGAATGCATTGCCTGCAAAATCCACTTGCTCAACTGAAGAAGAAGTACCACCAATTGCAATTGGGCAATCACTTGAAGCATGTCCTCCCCCACATCCATTACAATTCGTGATGGCCGCCACTCTTGGTGAAGTTAGAGTGTCTAACTTCTTACTCAATGATGGCATCAATCTGATGGCATCATCCGTTACTCCATTAATTTTCAGCATGTCGCACATCTCCAAGAAGTTCTCAATATGGCTGTTGGGATCTTCATCGGCCAACCCATTAAATTGTGCGGTCTACTGCAACATTTGGATGAAACCTGACTTTAGCTCGAAATTATGAGCTGTGATTGGGGGCCTCACAATGCTTGATTAGGTCCCCAAGACTTCGGGTCTAGCAAAATCAAATAAGGTTCTCTGCTGGTCATTCTGTTCTGCCATTGTTTTTGACCCTTCTGTGTCTATTTCAGCTTGATTAGACTGTTCTTGCACAGGTTCTTTCCCTTTCTGATGTGTTCTCCTTCCAATATCTGGATCTCCTCTCAACAAGAATCGAAGGGTTCCCACGGGTCATAACCTGGAGCTGAAACCAAAGAAAAGAAAACAAATAAGAATGATGAAGGAAAAAGAAGTGTTAAATAGAATGTGTGGTGAATAGCTAAAATAGCAAAAAGCAAATATCTAAAATACACCTACTCCCCGGCAACGACACCAAAAACTTTGACAGGGGCCCGAAAGTGCACGGGTTGTCATAGTAATAATAGTACCCCGGTAAGAGGGTAGTCAAATCCACATGGAGTAGGGATTGTAGATACAAGAGATTGCTATCTAGCTAGTGTGAAGTACGGAAAGTGAGAGCAAGATCAATGTGGGTGTGCAATAGTAATCAAGAGAAATAAAGAAATGAAAGAGAAATATGGAAGACGGGAAAGTGCAAGCAAAAAGTGAGAGATAAACAATCAAGTAAAAAATAGGGTACCTGGACAAGTTCTCCCTATGACTAAGGTTCTAGTGCAAGACAATGTATTATACCCTCCTATTGATGTTTAATGAGTCGTGGACATCCTAAAGCACACGATCCCAAACCTAAGGTCAACCGTGACTAATCCCAACATTATGCCCCGGCATTAGGTTTCACTATGACCCTTAACTCTTGTTAACCTGTCAACTAAGCCCTAGGGGAGTCCATCTTCCTAAGCCTCACACTACGTGGGATTGCTTTACGTTCTAGAGATTCCAAGTGATAGACCTTGTTCCTAAATATACTTCTAACCCTTTGGTCCAAGTGAAAGAACCTTAGTCTCAATTAAGCCCCAGCACTAGGATTCACTACAACCCTTCACTCTGTTGCTCGCGCAACTAAGCCCCAGGGGAGTTCATCTCCTAGTACTTCGCTCTACTTCGACCGCTAAAAATTCTTGGAACACAGAGGTAAGGAAAATCACACCGGAGGGGAATGGGGACGTTTCGCTACCTCACGACTCACCCTCTCGACCCTCTCCAATCTCGAGTAGTCTAATCCTATAGGAGTTGTCAGACCTCCAAAGGACAACCTAGATGATTCTCAACCTTAGTGTCACGGCTAAGGAAAGATCAATACAACAAGCAATCAAGATTGGAACTCAATTAAATGCATCAATTAAGAAAGCATAATAACATATCATAGAAACAATATAATCCTAGGGTTTACAAGTTCGAATACCCACAAGGGGTTTAGCTCTCCATGGAGCTATACAAATCCATCAATGTGTATAAATAAACAAGAAAGATAAACATAGATGAAAACCCTCATGTGTAGCGTGGCTATGGTCTTCTGCGACCGCTTCATTTTTTCACCAAGCTCCTCGTCAAGCCTAGGGCACACCTCGCAGTATTGCTGCCGACGAAAGCTCCCCTAATAGCTATCTTCCGACGGGCTTCAATGTCGATGCCGATGACGCGCTCTAATCCTCCACAAAGTCCTCTCCAAACCCTAGCTGTGACCCTCCAGAAGATAAGCAAAAAGATCCCTAAAAAATCCCCAAAAAGGTCTTTAAATAGTCTGAGTCGCAGCTTGAAAATCGGCTAAAATCAGGCATCCACATGGCCGTGTGGAATTTCCACACGCCCGTGTGGATTTTCTGGATTCGGTTTTCTGGTGCCCAGTGAACAGTAAAGTGCTACAGTGCTCACACATCAAATGTTCCCGATTTCATCTTTCTTCATCGAGGCCGTTGAATTAGGCACACAATCAACGGTAGATCATGTCGATTGCTTCATTCTCCTCATTGGCGAAGTCCTCCAACGCTACACGGGTTAGACTTTTGTAAATGTGACTGCCTTTGTGCCCATCCAAAGGAGGTTGGCACACACCCACAAGTCTAAACTCGTGCCTTGTTCCTTGCTTGGTCCGAGAACTCCCCAACAATGGTAAACATGATCCAACTTTGCTTTTTCTTTACTAAGTTTACTCTACAACCGTACAATGCATAAAAGAACACAAATACACACTAATTAGTGATTAAATCTAAGAAAAGTAATGCTCAATGTAAGACAATAATACTTCGTATTACTATAATACGAGCACTTATCACCAACTGAAAGGTGATGATGATTGGTACTCGATTAGAGTAGTATCAGCAACCAAGGAACCCAATCAAAGTAAAACCAGCAAGGAAATGGTCCTAATCAAAGTAGGACCA
Organism: Dioscorea alata; assembly: GCA_020875875.1. Lineage (NCBI taxonomy): Eukaryota > Viridiplantae > Streptophyta > Magnoliopsida > Dioscoreales > Dioscoreaceae > Dioscorea > Dioscorea alata. The sequence continues at coordinate 13,480,396 of CM037018.1, forward strand.
GCAACCAGAGACTCAAATGGGAAAGTAAGACGTTGTTGGAGATAAAGAGGGATAAGAAGTAAAGAGAATTCGAAGAAGAAGGCGTACTTTAGGTTATAAAAGCATCTCGAATCTGAAAGTAAAAGAGGGATCCTGATCCGAAAAAGGCCATTGAAAAGAAAATTAATATTTTATCTATTTTTTATTATTTTATTAATATTATACTCATAAAAACTCCATGTCAGACACAAGCAAACAGCAGAGATAACGTAGTTCTCGGTGTAGACTTGATTTACCCAAAATATGAAGCAGAGGGTCTAAAAAGACCAAATTAAAATAGAGGGACTAAAAGGGTAGAGTGAGAAAAGAAGAGGGACTATTTAGGGTATTTGACTAATAATTTAATGCTTTATTTATCCAACTATTTAATAAATTTCTGGTTATCTATCTATTTTTCCGTACAATGGGATTTTGAAATTTATCAGTATTTCTGAGTATATATGGGATTGAAAATTTTGAGAATTTCTGAACTTATACTCTACAAATATTTTTGTATCTGAATGTTTTGGTCTCCAAATGAACTATACTCAACCCTGTTAGTAGGGATTAATCATTGACCTTCTCGACAAGAAATTCTGGAAAAATAAGACTGCAATTTCGCAGCATGTCCATTCAAGGAAATAATTAACGGCCTTCTGGCACCGTGTCCATTCGGTGATATAATAAATGGTCATCTGATATTTCAGTCTTGGGTCATCGACGATAAATAAATGACCTCTGTTATTCTGGCTCAGGTCACCGAGAGTAAACAAATAACCTCTGGCGTCTATAGTGAATTTAGAGACATACTCTGTTATTCGGGAGTCTGATACATTCTACTTTGCTTTTTGATTTGATTTTCTTCAATTATACTATTTGTGTGTTATTAATTTTGTATATATCTTAGACACAAACGTTTTGTCCTACCTTGAAGTTTATGTATTTCTAAGATTGTATTTCTGGGTTTTAAATTTTGATAAATGACATATTTGGAAATATTCTTTTTTTAGAATATTTTACTTTGCATTTTGTTAAATTATGATTTTGGAGACTTAGGTTTTTTTGGAAATCTGATATATTCTTTAATAAGACTTATGAAATTTTTTGGTTTAGCTAATTGGTAAATAATTATGCTTTGGAGACCTATGCTCATATCAAGCGATTTAGTATATTTCTTATTTGCAATTTTGAAATCTGATATTCTTTTGATTTCAGTATCCTTGGATAATTTATTTATTTATTTTCTATGTTTAAACTCTGTTTAAATTTTGAATTATTCTCGATATTTGAAGTTGAGATTTATAAACCCTTTTGGTAATAAATATTTTTCAGCGGATTACTTACTAGGCTAATAAGCTCATAAAGTGGTTTCAAATATTTTTCAAGATCAAGAGCAGTAGACCGGTATGGACTTTAAAAAGGATGTCAGTAGACCATGTTCTTCTACATTGTAGAAGTTGAGTTGTATTTATCTGATCTGTTTTCTATATTTTATATTTTTAAACTTCTTGATTCCATGCATTGTATACTCATAGAGTCTGTAATCCTGTAACTCAGTTATTTGTTATAATTTTACCTGCTCTGAATCAAGTTCTGAGGCCTTGTAGGCCTATGAGGTTCACTCCTTGTCGGTCTATGGCCATTTGTCCACACTCCGAGTCCAGCTTGACCGGTCCAGGGTGACAAATTTGCATTGATTTTTTTTTTTATAATGGATGAATATAATTAAAATCCAAAATGATCCATAAATATTTTTTTATCTATAATTTAGATATCAAGAAGATATTATTTAATATCAATGAATAAAAATTAACATTTGAATAATACTTAGCAATTACCTAGGACTTTCACATAATACTTCATGGTTTTTTCACACATTTTCTTTGGGGAATACTACTATATATGTCCCCAATCAAACAATTTGATATTTGTTATAAACCCATTTACTATGAAAATTTAAAATTTTAGATAAACAAATAATAATATTAATATTAATAATTATATATTATTATTTAAAATAAAACTTTAATTTAAAAATATACAATTTTTAAAAATATTGTTCAGATAATTATTTGTTTCATCTAGTCTTGTATTTGAATAAAAAATTCCCCCAAAAAATAAAAGCACTAATCTCAAAGCAGAACGGACGCATTTGATGAGTAGTTGGACTTGCAACATATCGAAGGATCGAATCCCATCACCTTCCGTTGCTCATAAACAAACCTCACCAAACTCTATCATCACTCATCGAAGCCCCAATTCACAACTCGCGATTCCTCACTCTCTCTCGATGGCTCCGGCGAGATCCCTTGCGGCGGCGGCGGTGGGGATGGCACGGGCCCGAGCCCGGGCGGCCGTGGCGCGCGTACGTGGTGGGCATGGTGGCGGAGAGAGCCGGTGGACGAGCGACGGCACGCAGGAACGGCCCAACGGGTACCTCCTCAACCGAACTCCGCTGCAGCCCGGCGAGTCGCGCAAGTGGGAGGACTGGGAGCTTCCCTGCTATATAACCTCGTTCCTCACCATTGTGATCCTTGGCGTCGGCCTCAACGCCAAGCCTGATCTCACCATCGAGACGTGGGCGCACCAGAAGGCTCTTGAACGCCTCCAGCAGCAGCAGCAGACGGTCGCCGCTGATGCCGAGTGAGATCGGCTTTGGACGAGGTTCGGTATGGATTTCGATCATCTTTGAATTTACAATGATCGATTGTGTACTTTGAATTTGGGATTTGGTTAATAAATTTGCGCAACTTGTAATTTTGAAAGTTTCTGAATCGTTAGTTTGTTCAACTTGTGACTCTTTTCTTGCATTTTAAATCTTATACCTAAGTTTCTAATGCTATTGCCATGATTTGATGGATGAGATTAGGGCAAAGCTTTCATTTTTATTTGAAATTTATGTGTAAAATTATTGCTTTGTAAATGTAATCTGATCAATGATTGAATAGTTTGATTTGGGGAAATGAATGTAATTGTTAGACTTGGTAATGTCGGATATGTGAGACAAAAGATGTATAAATTAGGTTTTCTGGTCAGTAAATTTGCAATGCTTGGTAATGTTTGATAGGTGAGACAATGGCATGATGAATTAGGTTTTCTGGCAAGTTAGTAAACTTCCAATGCTTTGCAATGTTTGATAGACAACACAACAACAGGATAACTTAGGTTTTAGTGAACTTGCAATGCTTGGTAACATTTGACAGGTGAGACAATGGCATAGTTAGGTTTTCCGGCAAATTGGTGAACTTGCAATGCTTGGTAATGTTTGATAAGCTAGATATTTGCAGAATTAAGTCGGCTTAGGGAATTAGTTCAATTTTGTTTAATTGATGGGTTAACTGAGCAATTCAGTTTACCTGTATAGTCACTAAACATGCATATTGAACCACTTTCTCGAATGTTAGTACTTGGTTAATGATCAAGAGGTTTAAATTTTCCTTGACACGATATGTTACTTCATTTTGATAATCTTTAATGTTCAATATACTTTCAGTTATTCTGTGGTTTTAACCTATTACAATTTACAAGCTATTAATGACAGAACGGAGTGATAGTTGTTTAATTGAAGAAATCTATCTACTATAGGTTTGTGGGCATTCACTTTCTCTTGTTTAGCTACTGTGGACAGTGTCCATATTGTTATCCTTCCATATTGCTAATAGTTAATGAATGGAACCAGATGGTCTTGTTAGTCAAAATGCTCAGTATGCTATTGTGCTAAGGCGGCGAGGGCTTCATTCAATAGTTAATAAGCCAATCAATGTGATTTGATGTGATCAGAGGTTTGATTCATTTGAAGATATGAGCAAAGATCTATCATATGAATTGCAGGCAAAACATAATTCCAGGACGCAGTTTACCAAGCAAAAGTTTAAAGGTTGTGGTTCATCTATGACCTGGCATTCCAATTGATGATTGAGATTTGAGAACACTAGCTCAGGACAAATTTTAGTCTCTTAGCTGTTCTATGCTGGAAATAGAGGTACATTCAAATTATCGAACAAATTTATTGTTGGTTGACAATATCTAGCGGACTAAAGTGAGCTGAAGCAGAAATAATCTTCAAGAGTATCATCAATCCTGTGATTACGGTATATGTAAAGATAACATCACCTAGAATTTGGGGGCAACTGTAGAATGATGAAACAATGTACAATTGCATGCGTCAATCAGCACAATAGGGAAGAACTGCTTCTCAGTAGTATTTAGAAAGAGTTGGGCAATACATACTCTGCATGAGCAAAACATTTACATTTGTAGACGACCAATGTGATTGATGGTAGGGGATGTGTAGGTCCCTAGATGCTGCCTTGGAAGGGAGTATTGCAATCTTGTGGAAGTTTAAAATGAGTACTAGAAAACCCTGCAAAAAAACCTGAGCGAATAAACTTGGGAGTTTGTCCTGATAATAGAAATGGTGACGCTTGTTCAGAAACAGCCTCCTATGAAGTTTTCTGGATCCAGATTTGAACTTTACTTGTCACCGTATAGTTTTCACTAATCCAAATTTAGCTTCATTTGGGTGTTTGCTGGATAATATCACTGTGGAGGAAATCTAGAATATTAAAGACCCGTTTGGTGAATAGGATAGGAGAAGGGCAGATAGGATATGAGCACTGGATAATGGTAGGAAAGGATATGGGCACAATAAGCTAATATCCTAACCTGTGTTTGATGTAGATAAACCATCAGATAACATCTGGTTATCCTATTTTACGTTTGAAGTGGATCAAATAATGGTATAATATGATATGAATTATATGTAAATAGATATAATTGCTCTTTATAATAAGTTATATATATATTTATTTATTTATTTAAATTGACTTTTTTTTTTACTTTTCCTTATGATTTACTTATTGAGTTTCTATTAAATTATTAAAAATTATATAACCTATAAATAATACAAGAAAAAACAACTTAGAATCTGTACATGTAGCAAAATAAATAGATTTGAGCGTATTTCGCATCAAAATTAATGGAATAAAAAACATCTAACTAAAGAAACTAAAGATAAAATATAATCAAAGAAGAGATTCAAGAATTCGACAAAGAAACTCTTCAACCGTTTTAAATGCAAGAAACTTTACTTGTGAAATTGATGTCCTATCTAGCTGTTGACAAGCTTTTTGTCCCAAGTCTTGGGTTTGACGATCAAAAGAAAGGATGCAATGAAAACCAAATAAATGAGCAAAAAAGTAAAATTTATTTTTATTCTATCCTATCTGTTTCCATCCTGACTCCCCATAGAATTAGTTATCACGTGATCTATAGAATAAAGTGGGTTGGCTCACCAAACAAAAATAATAGGATGATATGATAGCTTATCCAATCTTATTGTCCTTATCCTATTTATCAAACGGGCCCTAAGAGAACATTGTTTGAGTTATTATTTGTAGGCAAGTTTCTTAGTTCATTGTCAAAGTGAAGGAACCATATTAGGATTTTAAACTAGTGCAAAGTTTGTTGCCAATTTGGATAATTATTGGTAGCTATTCATCTGTTTACAGATTGGAGAACGAGAACCGTTGGTGAGCTTTTAATATCTTTATTATGAACTGTTGTGTGTTGTTTTGTTTATTTTTCCCCATCTGAACGTTATGATAATTTTGCTTAACTTATTATGAATGATGAGAAAGTTGTTCGTGGATGATACTAATTTGAAATATTATTATGATGTAAATGTGGTGACTTTGAATTTGGCTTCAATAAGTTGATATTTGATGGCTCAGTATTAGTTTTTACCCAGTTTTATTCTTGAGTTCACAACATCCATGGACTGTGAAAAAGAAAAAGACAGAAAGAAAGAAATAGCAGCTTGGGCTCGATTCAATTTTGTTGTTGTTATTCTTGCACCTAAATGAACCCCTTTTGTTTTTTTTCCAGGACATAGTTTTGTATAAAGGATACAGAGACATAATGGAGGTAGGATACAGAAACACCCTCATAAATGTGTGTTTATAGCCTAAAATCTCTAGGCTGAGTGAAGATGTATAGGTCAGATGATCAATCCCTCCCTGACTTGTGTGTATGTGTCTGACTAACTGTGCTTATTGTATTTGTCATATTAATATATATATATGAAAATTAAAAAAATAAAAGAGAAATATTTATCCAAAAAAATAGTTCTATTTATTCCTCATTCTTTCTCACAAACATCTTTCTACCAATCTTTATATTTTATTTGCGTGCTTTATGCCAACGGAATAAGTTTTGTCGGTTTTAATTTATTCCTTTTTTATTCTAACTTGTAATTTATCTTGGGTTTAGAATCTACATGGAAAAATTTTGTGCTTAATTTAAAATAATAATAAATATCATAATTTTATTAAAAAAAGTTACTTAATAGAAATGTTAATAAAAAAAAAATCTACATTCCATCTTTACAAGTGTCTTATAAAAACCTTAGGAATCATTTTTAGAATGTTAAAATATTGAAATTGATGATAAGGCAAAGCTTTTTAATTGATTAGATCTAAGCATTCATAATGGATTAGATCTAAGCTTTTTATAATTAGAGTAGGCTCAAGGACCTCACCATCTTTGTTTGTCTATCTTGTTGCTCTTCCTCTTTATTCTCTGCATTTGATTTCTCTTCTTTCTTTTGATTCCATTTTATTTGATGCTTTTCATATATTAATCCCTTTTTTAAAGTGTTTGAACATAACATTACACATGTCTAACGTATGAGCTATGAGATCAATTCAAAAGCCAAACTTGACATATTTTTGCTTGAGAAATCACAATTAATAATAATAATCAGATTGCTTTAATCAAATACCATTATTATTACTACGGGCTTTGTGAGATTTAAAAAAAAATAAAAAATATTTAAGCTATGCAAAATATATTACTAATAAAATTGTTACAAATAAAGATGTAAAAATAAAGTATAATTAAAGAGATCTTCAACAGACCAATTTGCTAGATCAACTTTAACAGTTGTATCCATCACGAGATCTTTTTTCTCACCAGATTTTTATTCATGGGTTGTATCTGTTGTTATTGTAGAATTTCTATTTTTAATGATATATTGTAGTTTATATTATTATTATTATTTTTTCATGATTGTCTTTATGTTTTTCTTATAAATGTAGTTCTAATCTATTTTTTTTTTAAATGTAGCACAGAAAAAAAATACAATATATATATATATATATATATATATATATATATATATATATATATATATATATATATATATATATATATAAGTGATTGGACAAGAGAGAGACACAAAATCAGACTGAAGCAAAGGCAAATCATTGATCCATGGCCATTTTGTGAGAATATATATTGAGGGTTGAAAGGTGATATTAAAAAAGATTAATTTTTTAAATGTAAAATAGAATTACGTATATTTTTATTTTTGAGAAAATTGAAGACATTGATGACTGTTTTGAAAGAAGGTCACAAGGAAATCAAGGCTTATATTCTCTGTTTGAAAGAAAGCCGACAAAGGAAATTGATAAATGGCCGGTGTGGGCCAGAAGCCCGTAGCCGTTAGATTTGCATCGTAATGCTCACTTGATCATTATGATTTACATTATTCAAAGTAGATCTCAACCCAACCATTTTAATAAAAAAATTCAACAATATATTTATTATATTGTAAAATATTCATACTTTTAATTTACTAACAACTTTTTGATTTATTGGTATCACGTTTGTTTTATATTTGTACATGTCTGTTTTACATAGAATTTTTTTTAAAAAAAAAAACTCAAGATTGAACTCTAAAACTTACGCAAAGTGAAGACACATATATTACTTAAATTTATTTTATATATGTGTTCATCAAGAAAATAATTTATTAAATTTATTGATTGTATATCTTTTTACCCACACGTAACAACAACTATTACATTAACATATAGATATATTGTTTTCATAGGAAAAGGGACGGGTTCATTTCACCGGTGGCCACAAATGTTTCATTAATATAGCGTTGTGGCCATAAATGTTTTTTTTGTAACGTTGTGGCCACAAAACTATTCTCCGGTTGCACTGATGGCCACAATGGCATGTTTGGGGCTATTTCCGGTGAAGTTGATGACGTGGCCACAAAACACATGATCCACGTGGAAAGCCTTTATGGCCAGATCGTTATAATGATTAAACATTTGTGGCCACAGCGTTATAATAATGAAACATTTGTGGCCACAACGTTACAAAAAAAAAAAACATTTGTGGCCATAGCGTTATATTAATGAAACATTTGTGGCGACCAATGAAACTAATCCGAAAAAGGACTTTTAAAAATTATCTATCTCTCTCAATCTATATATATATATATATATATATATATATATATATATATATATGGCATCTTACATGAATAAATTGTTTGTGTACATCCACATTAGAAGTCGCATCAACAAAAACAACCAAATTAAATATTTTACAGGTAATTACCAAAGAAACCCCAAAAGTTTGCAATATGCACAAAAAAACCCCACACATTTTCATATCCCTAAAAACACCCTCCTTTTGATTTTATAGAAATTTAAACCCCCCAATGCTGTAACGGTGATTGACGGTGTTAAGTTTGAATATATATGACGAAATTGCCCTTACGTGGGATGCTGTGTCATTTGAAGCGTGGATTGACTATAATGCCCTTGTGTGCAATGATGTTTCCGCTTAAAGAGGAAGCGGTTTATTTTTATTTGTTTAATCACTGGAGAACACCATTACTGGCGCCGGTTATTTCCTATCATCGCCGCTTCATCGGTTGGGCATCTTGCTATCATCGCCTGTTCGGCAGTGTTTCGAAGGAGAACTCCCGCTCTAGTCTTCGTCATTTCGTCGATTTTCCAACCAAGGTAATGAGGCGATGAAGCTGTGCGGTTTTTCTTTTGTTTTTCGCCATTTCGTTTGTAAAGTATCGTCTCTGTTGTTTTTTTGGCCATACATTTTCATGGTTTCATTATTGGATGATATTGTAGTTTGCAGTGAGATTTTCCGTCTAGGGTTTTCTTTGTCTGTGCACAGTATCGAGAGCGAGAGTGTTGTGGTGCAGGAGATTTTTCGATGGTTATGCAAACTCATTCTGTTTTCAAATGATTATAATGTGTGTTTCCCCGTTAATTTGATGTGGGTATGAGTTGTGTTTAAAAGTATCAGTGTAATGGTTGGATTTTATGTTGAATACATGTCGTTTCCGTTTAACAATCGTACTCTCCGTTTAACAAAGGAAGTTTCTGTTTAATTAATAGAGTTATTGTTTAATAAATCACTCTAAACAAATGTATTGTTCTTCTTGTAGTGTATTGGTCATGGCGGTCAACCTAGTTAACGGCCGATGCTACTTGACACCGGTGGTCCAGACTTTGAATGAATTGAAAGTTCACATGACTGGACGACACTGGGAGATCATCAGAAGGACACCGTTCGCGGCTTTGACCGAGATTGAAGCCGTCCTCCAAGAGAGAGCCCTCCTTGATTCTCTGCTGCAGAGGTTCGATGGCCGCAGCAGCAAATTCAGGATCGGGGCCAGCCTCGTGAGTTTCAGACCTCAAGATGTGGGTCTCATCCTTGGTCTACGCTGTGATGGGAACGCAGTCGTATTCCAGAAGAAGAAGACACACTCGCCGTTCGAGCTGAGGTATTTTTCAAGATCTTACGAGAGAAATAAAGACTCCATCAAGAACACACTTGAGCGGATAGTTCGCGAGAGGGGGGAAGAGGAGAATTTTGTAAAGCTCCTCATGGTGTACCTCATGGGTACTATCCTCTTCCCTAACACTTCCTGCTCTGTTCCTGTTTGGATCGTTGACTACGTCGATGACCTACCAGCCATGGGACGATTTGCATGGGCTCAAGCGACCCACAAGTGGATAATGGAGGACGTTCCACAAGCGGCCGCTCGAGTGCAAGCGAGATGCGCCGGGAACAAGACCAACACGGGGTACGTCAAAGGTTGCTCGGTTGCGTTGACCACCTGGTTCTATGAGCTCACCGGCACCGGCAAGAAGTTGCATTTCGGAAAGACCCCAAGGATCCTGTGCTACGGTGAAAACAGCTACCGGAAGCAAGTGTCGACGGGGACTTTATTTTCATCACTTGAAGGAAAAGAGGTAATGAATCTATTTAATGAATCTTCATTTAAGTTTACCGTTTTTGTGTTTGACAATCTGTGTTAGTGTTTAAATATAATAATTCGTATTTAACAACTATGTTTACAATTTAAATTATTTTCTTAACATTTAACTCGTATGTTTATTGTTTAAACGTATTGGATTTTTACAATTGTTAGTTTCCCGAACTGGTCGCCGCCAACCAGGACGAACAAATATTTGTTGGGGCCATCCGCGGAGCTGCCACCGGCCACGGAGGTGTTATTCCTCCCGCTTCCGCTCCCGTTCCGCTGGCGAGCAAGACTCCCGCTCCGCCTGCGAGAAAGAGAGATGATCGGGCAGCATCGTCAAAGCGCGTCCGACGCCGATCACCTTCTCGGAGCCCGCACCGCGCACGGACTGCTCGCCGACGGGCAAGCCCCCTTCCACCCCCCTCCCCGACACCAACAGGCGACGAGCTGACCAGACGTCTATTGCAGACGTGCGAGTTAATGTTGCAAGAGATCCCACGTCTTGTTGCTCGCGTTGATGCTCTGGAGGCGTGTTCGCAGGCCACGACGAGGCCGGATGACTATGATACGATCTCCGGCAGCCCGAATGCAACGGACGCAGCCCCGGCGATTGCCAGAGCCGACGTTCTCGCGAGGGCATTCGCGAGAGTCCCGCGCAGGAAGAGGCTTATGTGGAGGACTGCAACGATGTGTCTCCCTCCGCCGGCCGACGTCGAGGCAACAGAAGTACCAAATGCTGTCGAACCAACAATGGCGGAGGCTCAGCCAACTTCAGGTCCGAGCTCGCCATTGGAAAAAGGACAGGCAGCGGTGCCGCCGGCTGCAATGGATGTGTCTCTGCCCGATGATGCGACTGCCGCCGTCGACACGTTAATTGAATCCCTTGTCAGTGACCTCCCTGTGTTGGAGGCACCGGCGCCGGCGTACGATTGCTGCGCGACGAAGGCAGACACAATCCTGGCGCCAGTGGCACCAGAAGTGAATAAAGACTCCGTGGCATTGCCGGTGTCGAGTCAGCCCACGTTAGCAGCTGAACCGAAAAAAGACGCTGTCGCCGACGCTGTGGCCTTACCGGCACCGTCACATGTTAAAGACTCTGTGGCAGTACCGGAGTCGAATAAAGAGGCTGCCAAGGAAGGGCAACGAGACGTCGACGACGCTGTGGCCGTACCGGCACCGTCACATGTTAAAGACTCTGTGGCAGTACCGGAGTCGAATAAAGAGGCTGCCAAGGAAGGGCAACGAGACGTCGACGAGGCGCAGAAAAAATTCGTTCCGAAGAAGAAAAAATATGCCGGAATGTCGCGTCTCGACGAATTCGAAGAGAAGATAATAAGAATCTTCCTCAACTGTGTCATGGACTCGTAAGTATATTTATGTTAACAGTTAAATAAATACACTTGCGGTTTAACTATCTCCTTTAATATTTAATTGTTTGTAAATTGTATGTAACTATTTAAGTTATCAATTAACTATATCATTATCCACTTAACTATGAACGTTATTGTTTAACATCAGGACTATCGTATGGAGGACTGACGCAGTTCAGACGACACGCGAGGCCGTGTTCACGTTGGTCGAGGGTAAGGAGAATGTGACAGACGATGTCGTCGATGCCTTCGTCTGCATCATCCAGAAGTCGCTGAAGCTTCAACCGTATCCTTATAAGAAGCGCGCTTCCATTACCCGTCCACTTGCACTATTCCTCTCCCAAAGGGAGGACACGGCGGAAGACGCTCTCCACATGATAGACGATGCTGCGCGGAACGTCCACGAAGTCGACATCGTAATAATGCCTATAATTTTGCATGACCATTTCCATATCGTCGTTCTCGACAACATAGCGCAAGAGTACAGGCATTACTCTTCCTGCCAGAGCGAGGAATACGACGAAGACGCCGCCGAAATGGTAAGCTCCCGTGTTAACTATAACGGAAATAACTTACTTCCTAATTTTCCATCTCGACTTCAAAATTTATTTGTTTACAGCGGAAACTATTCGATAATTGCATCGAGATGGAGCTTGGCGAGGCGGCGACGTCCTCGTACGCCCTCATTCACGACAGGAGCACTCCAAGACAAAAACGAGGAAGTCTTGACTGCTCGGTGTATGTGATGCGGTTCATTGAGCAACTTCTTGCTGACGAAAAGCTGCGGGTACCGCAAACGGACGTGCCGTACTTACGTCTGAAATACGCCGCACGCATACTTTTGGATGGGAGGGCAGCCGGCGTCGGGGATAAAGGGGAGACGTCCTCGAGAGTCAATCCTGTATAAAGTTCTTTCTCAATTTTACTGTAAAGTTTGTAACATACATTCTTTTGCAATAACTAAGATAGTTAACATTTAACGAAAACCTTTACCTATACATACGATAAAAACTCTCTGTTTAAACTAAGATAGTTAACATTTAACGAAAACCTTTATATTATAACTATCAGATTCTATGTTTAAATATAAAATCCTTCGTGTACGTAATCAGGCTTCTGTGTGACAACACTGATTGAGAGAACGAAACGTTTTTTTTTTTTAACTATACATGGGAAGTCGTGGGCGGTTCGTAACGGGCACTGCAATAACTTGTCCGTGTTAGGCGGAGGTTGGGGATTTTGAATATATTCTCTTTTCGCCACTGTACGACCGGAATTAACCTTTCGAACATCGTCTCCACGGAGGACTTATGGCGACAACCCTAGTTAATGGGCGATGCTCCTTGGCAGCGGTAGCGGAGACGATAGCCGAATTGAAGGTCTACATGAATGGACAGCACTGGGAACTTATACGAATGACACCGTTCGAAGCATTGACTAAGGTGGGAGCGGTATTCCAAGACAGGGCCCTTCTTGATTTCCTATTGCAAAGTTACGATGACCGCACAAGCAAATTCAGGATTGGGACAAGCATGCTAAGTTTCAGGCCTGAAGATGTCGCCCTCGTTCTTGGTGTGTGTTGCAGTGGAGAGGAAGTCGTCTTTCAGAAGAAGAAATCACGCTCATCTTTCCAAGAGAGGTCACATTCGAATGAGCCGTCCATACAAGCAAATGAAGTTCCCGGTTCGGATGCACCGGAGGTAGACCAGGCGAATGCGGGGGCCTTCACTGAGACCAGCTCGGAATTTGACGACGATGAGGTCATTGCGGTCGCCATTCGAAGACGGTCAAATTTGAAGAGACCCGCGAGAAAAACCAAAAGAATAAAGCTGATCGCTCGAGAGGCTGACGACGCAACAGTAGCAGCGTCGCAGACAGACACAAATCCGGGGACCGATGTCGTGGTCGCCGCAACGCATGCGGACAATAGCAACAATGAACCACCCGAACAGGTACGGCACGATTTCATTCCGCACCGGAAAAAATACCCCGGCCACACGCGGCTCGACATATTCGAGCAAGAGTTAATAACGATCTTCGTCAACGGCTATATTGACGAGTATGTAGGAAGTTTTTACATCAACATTAGCCTTTACCATTTAACTATAATTGTTACCGTTTAACCATATCTTTTAACGTTTAACTATGTCTGTTGTCGTTTAACTATTTCTTTTACTCGTTAATTATAGTTTTCTTTCTCTTACTGTGTCTGTTACCGTTTAACCGCAGCACTATCGTTTGGACTAATGGCTTTGTCAGCACTACACGGAGACAACTATTCTCCATGCTTGAAGGACAAGAAACGGTTCCCGACGATGTCATGGACGCGTTCGTATGCATAATTCAAAAGTCACTGAAGAGGGTACCATACCCTTATAAGAAACGCGCGTCCATCACACGTCCACTGGCATTGTTTATGTCCAAGCAGCCTGACGCGTGCGAGTCGACGCTCGCTATGATCGGAGACGCGGCGCGAAACCGGCATGAAGTTGACATTGTTATCTTCCCAATCATCATGATTGGCCGCTTCCATGTGGTGGTGCTTGACAATGACAAACAAGAATACAGGCATTATTCGTCATGCCAAGGTGACGAGTACGAGAGAGACGCGTTTGAAATGGTAAGTGCCTCGGTCATTCAGAGGAGACTTTTTAACATCAGTAGTTTATTAACATCAGTTTGTATATCTCAACAGAGGAGACTTTTTGACTATTGTGTGGACATGGAGTCCGGCGAGCCGGCGACTATACTGTACCCTCTAATTCACGACGATGCCACCGCACGACGGAGACGAGGAAGTGCCGACTGCGCCGTTTATGTGATGAGATTTATCGAGCAAATACTCGAAGGTGACAAGCTACGCCTTCCTCGAAAGGATCTACCATATTTCCGATTACAGTATGTTGCACGCATACTCATTGAAGGTCGAAGGACCAGAACCATAGAAAGAGGCGAGTCTTCGACTGGGGGGGGGGGGGAAACCGACTTGAGTTATTGTTTTGAGATATTATGTTTAACTAACTATGTTAATCTTTAACAAATGTTATTTATGTATAACTGTAAGTGTATATATTTAAATTTAAAAGTTTCTGTTTAACTATCAGCCTGGCCATTGTACTATCGGCATTGTAGTCCTTTAACATTAATACTTAAATGGTTAAAAGTAACCGTTTCTGTTTAACTATGAAATGAAATATGTTTATTGCAAATACGAGAATAACTCATTACATAAATTGCAAATACGAGAATAAATATTAAACAAGGACACGTTTTAAAACAATTGATAAGATATCTGATCCACCAGGACATGAGCAAGATGCAACTCGGCGACGTAATCGTAGGAATCTTGCACATCAGAGGCTTCGCAGGCAGTTGTTCAAATTGCAAGTTGAACAACCACCGGGGAAGCCTCTGATATCGAAGAAATCCCCGATTACATTGCCAAGATGCATCCCGCCGATCCCCTGGTCGAGCAGATGTCACATCAATTGTTTTTGGTAACTTCATCCCTGGCCATTGTACTATCTTCGCCTGCAAAATCTGTTGGTGTCTAGAAACCTTCATAAAGTTTTAAAACAATTGATGGGATATCTGATCGAACAGGGGATGTCCAGGATGCATATCAGCAATGTCATCGCCTCCGGATTCTCTGATCTCGAAGGATGGACCGATTACATTGCCGATATGTGTCCCGGCGATCCCCTGGTCGAGCAGATGTCGCATCAATTGTTTTTGTAACTTTATAATCTAATCACTCCACTCCAAGGCAATTTATACAGTAGACGGGAAATTGAAGGGTCGTTCAACTCGGCTGCTTCGATTCAGGAGATACATTAAATGTCTTCGAATGAGAATTCCAAGGGTCGATCAATTTTGACCGGACAACTACGCTTTGGTGTGATATGTACTACATTTCTATGTTATCCTTCAAACAAACCGTTCTCCATTTAAATATAACTTAAACCATTTAAATAGTAATGTCTCCATTTAACGAACATTGGTACTCATTAAAATAATATTTTTCTGTTTAAACTTCGTCTGTTTAAACTTCGTCGGTCATTAAAATAGTAATGTCTACATTTCTTGTAGTGTATTGGTCATGGCGGTCAACCTAGTTTAAACCCGATAGATCGACGGAGTTGCTGCAATGGTCAAGGACTTCATAGCGATCATCGACACAACGACCAACATAAAGATTTCGGCTTTCCGCAACCACTTCGTCTACCTTCTTATGTATATCGGGGCATAAGTAGGTGTCCCATTTGTTCGCTTGCTCACGACGGGTGCATATCATCCGCATTAATTTGAACCTGTATCATAACAAATTATAATTGATTGTTAAGGTAAACCAAGAATAGTTAAACATAAACGTAATTATTTAAACAGAGAAAATTATAATTAAACACGAACCATCATAGTTAAACAGAAACCATTATAGGCAAACGTAAAGCACACGAAGTTAAACAGTGACGAAGAAGTTTAAACCGAATGAAAATCAAACATTCAAATACCGTATGGAGTCGACCATTCTCGTCACTGGTAGATGGCGAGCTTCTTTTATCCACGCATTGAAGGACTCTGCGACATTTGAATACATGTTGCCCCAACGTTGACCTTTAAACAAATAATTACACCAATGTGACAAATCTGACTTTTCAAGCAACCAGCGGTGCGCTTCTGGTGATATGGCCCGCAATTCATTCACCGTATCATCAAATTCTTTAGCCGTTGACGCCCACGCAATACGAAAACATATGGACCAGCACTCGTCCTTCAATGCCTTCCCAAGTCCGCCATTTGCTTTCATAAAATTCGCCTCCAAGTGTCGAAGGCAATAGGCATGTGGGGACGAGGGGAAGACCCTTGCAATGGCGTTCACAAGCCCCTTAGACCTGTCCGACACAAATGTAATAATCTCTTCATAATCGCCGTCATCGTATAACGCATCACCTAACTTGGAAATAAACCACGTCCAATTCGCATCTGTCTCGTTGTCGACGATACCGAAGGCCAAGTGGAAAAACCCATTGTTACCATCTTTGCCTGTGGCGCCCAGCAACGTACCACGATATTTTCCAAGAAGATGGGTACCGTCGACAAACAGCAGCGGCCTACAACCCCGCTTGAATCCCATGATACAAGCACGGAACGAGAAGAATGCGCGTTTAAAACGGTCACCGTCTCTTTCTACAATCGCAATGCTGCCGGGATTTGTCTCGGCCACCTTATCCACGTACCAAAGCAGCAGATCATAGCTGGCGACGTCGCTGCCGTCGAGAATCACCCGGGCACGCTCTTTACCCAACCAAGCTTGCTTGTATGGAATGTGGACACCGTGTTCCCGTAACATGTCCTTCTGAATGTCGATAGGCCTGTACAATGGCTGGCTTTTAAGCTTGTCAATCACTCGTGCGCTTACCCATTTGTTCGACGCTTTCGGATGTGACACCGAGCCAATTCCACCACCGCAATTGTGTGACGGGTGCATTGTCTTTATTCTGAACGTATTTTTATTGTATTCCTTCGATGCATGAAGGCGCCAGCCACAACCAACGGCAGCGCATTCTATAGTCACCCTGTGTTTCTCATTCTTTATGAATTTGAAGTCGAAATTCCTCTTGATTGCAAAATTCCGAAGCGCGTCTCTTAAATGGTCAACGTCTACGAAACGTTGTCCGATATCCAACGACAGCACTTCGGGATGATCCGAGGAGGACGGAAGACATGCTCCACCGTCCGGGTCGCCATGAGATGGAACAGGTGCGCTGGCAGAATCAGAATTCCTGCCAACACTTCAGTTAAGCGGAAAACATCAGTAACTTAATCGGAAACAAAATAAGTTACCTTGAAACATGTATATTTAAACAATAAAATAATAAGTTAAACACAGAAACTATTTGTTAAACGGAAAATGGTGTAGTTAAATAAAAAATACAATATTTAAACGGTAACTATAATAATTAGGCGAACACATATGACTTCAAAAGTAAAGATAAAGGATAAGAACTTTACAATGACAAGAATTCGTTTTGACTATGATGCGACAATGGCACATCATCTGTCTCAACAACGAGATCGACTGCAGCGCATTTGAAGAGTGAGTATACATGACACATGCGCTGGAAGTCAACCTCATTTTCTATTGGACAAATCGTTTTATGTCCATCGGGTGTGATAAACTTCACCCTAACATGGGAAACATCAAGACCCCATCGGTCACATATCTCCGCTAAGATTGAAACCCAAGAAGTCTGTGCCGTGAACACTAGCACTCGTCCCTCACCGTTGTATCTTGCAATTGCACAAAAACTCTCCATTAAAAACCTGAAACCTGCATATAAATAAATATAAATTGGTACTCTCACTTAAAGGATGATCAAAGTGATGGAAAGGAAGACATTCTCACCTTATCTCAGCTTATCGGCCAACCGGCGGAGTTCAAACGAATGCAAACGATGAATCTTCCAAACTTTATTTCAGAAAAATCAACGCAAGCAGGGATAAAAAAGATTGACAAAAGCCAAATAAAAAATGTTTAACATGATGTGACTGGGCGGTTTTTTTCCCACCATTTGCAAGGGCACGCACGGTATTTCACAGCATAAACCTTGTACAAATGAACGACAGGGGGGAAAAAGGAATTCAAACACTAACGGAAGGGCTTTCTGGGGTATTACAAACTTGCAGGGGCTGTCTGGGAAGTTTTGCAATTCGCGAGGGGTGAATAGTAATTTTCCCAATATTTTAACGGATGTTAATTACTAATGATGGCAGACACAGAAACTAAAAGGAGTTATGTGCTTTGCTCCAAGTAAATATATATATACATATATAATTATATTTACATTTATTTTATTAACAGTAGCTTATTATTTACGTATTATGTTACTTACCAAGAGTATCCACAAAAATAACCACTTGGC
This sequence comes from Dioscorea alata, assembly GCA_020875875.1. NCBI lineage: Eukaryota > Viridiplantae > Streptophyta > Magnoliopsida > Dioscoreales > Dioscoreaceae > Dioscorea > Dioscorea alata. The sequence continues at coordinate 13,498,797 of CM037018.1, forward strand.
AAAGATATTGAGAATTTCTTTTAACGACTTGTTGGTTAGCCCATTAATTATTATAAATTAGGCCACGGGATAAAACACAGGATCAAATTCATGCGTCAAAATACTATAATAGTACTATAGTGGTATTATAATATTATCATAACAATACCTCTATATCTACTTGTCTGTTGACAAAGTTTATCTCTTTCATTAAAAAAAATTTAAATGTTAATATTGGGCTTACCCAAAAATAAATATATTTTATTTTCATGCAAAAAAGTTAAATATTTAATTTTTACCAAATACATAATGAACAAAGTTTCATATGCACAGACATTACAAAGTACTTTGTGCACAAAATGAGTGTATGGTAAATCCAAAATAGAGTTGCTCATGTCTTAATAGTAGTTTGTTTAGTTTGTTAAAAAAATCTCTTGAAGGATTATTTTTACAAAAATAATTAAAACGTGAAATAAAGTCTTATGAAAAAAATATAAAAACAAAAGATGATATTTAAGTCCTAAAGATCATCTCTTTTGTCTAAATCAATGTTTGAATAATAAAAAAGAAAAGAAATAAAGAGAAAGTGATATGTTGTTGTTACAAGAGAAAGCGGGTGACAATGTAGATGAGAATTGCCAAATGGAATCATCCCAAAGCCTAAATTTTTATATTGTTGTTCAATCAAATCAATTCTTTTTTTTTTAATTTATTTTGCTTGGCATGCAATTTGAGGTTCTTATTTGGTCCATCTTTATGTCATGCTTCACTGCATTGAGAATTAATGACTCTTGTTGGTGGACCACATGTGCAATGCACGTGTGCACTCAAATTGCATGCATGATAATTTTTTAGTACTTATTACTGTGATTCATATATATATATATATCATCTGATGAAATAACATGGAACTGTTAAGAGACTAGTATTTGATGGTTGTTATAATGACATTGTCAAGTTGGGTTCAACTAATATTATTGAAAAGTGCTGAAGTGAAATGTTTTATATCAGGATGGGTTTGTGATTAATTTTTATTTTCTTAGGAAGGGTTTAAAATTTGGATATCAACGAGATACAAAATACCAACATATATGGATGAAAATGATAAAAGTTTGAATGGTTTAAGTAAACAGTTTCAAATATAAATTTGTTTATATAATAAAATAAATCCACTAAGAGAAATTTGATCATTTTATATGGATTCTAATATCTGGTTTGAATTTATTAGTTATTATTACATATTGGGAAAAAAATAAATTTACAATAAAGTAAACCCAAATTTATTGGTTGAAGATGAGAGTATTATGTTTTAATTGATTTTTGTAATTCTATGCAGTAACTAAAAGATATATATATATATATATATATATATATATATATATATATATATATATATATATATATATATTATTGTAAATATAACTAATAGTTGATCTTCTATATAAATATATATAGAAAATCGTGAATATACAATAAATATAAAGAGAAACATAAATAATATAAAAATAAAAAGAAAGAATATATCCCTAATACCCTTGTTTTTATAGTTCTACTTCACTTCTTGTAATTCCTTCTTTATCATTTTTATGTCTCATTTACAACAAATGAGAGTTATTTATAGTTATTCAAGAGATCAATGGACGGTTCGGATTAATTCGATTTAACTGCCCAAAATATATTGATAGATGAAATAGTAATAGTATTGTCAACTATTAGAATAGAACATGATTAGCTACTATAGTGTAGATGCTTGAAAACAGTAATGGGGGCTACTATAGTGTAGATGTTTAAAAACAGTAATCACATGGGCAGCTACCACAGTACTATTATTTACTATAGTAATGTCACTTGTTACAACACATCGGTTGCTACAGTGTTATTGTTGCTATGATAATCTCCATTATTTCTATAGTATTTACTATATATATATATATATAACATTTATCAAACAATGAACCAAACTATGAGTTAATGTTCACCCATTTCACCCATTGAATTTAGTGTCCGTTTGGATAGAAGTAATGGTTCCCCCCTACTTACATAAAATCATTGATTTGTTTTGGAACCAAAAGGGAAGATATGATTCCCCTCTCTAGCTGAATAAGCTTCACCTTTTCCAGTTGAATGAGCATTCCTCCCAAAGTGGTGGGAATAACCATTCCCTTCAGCTAAAATTACACATATACCCCTTAACAAATGCCAAAATTCTTCAAGTCTTTCTTTTCTCATCTAAAAAGGCTGCAAAATGTTCATCTTCATATTTCCCTTGCTGCTAAACCTAATGGCCAGATCTGATCATCTTTTGTCTTGATCGTCCAGCAAATTGGTCTTCGGAATATCAAGTTTGTGGCACTTCCTCCTCTCTACTCAAATACAATTAGGTGCCATTTCTTTTCACTTGGATTTGGTTTAAGAATAATTTTTTTTGCAATCATGATTGATGTTTGGTTTCATTGAAGTTTGACACTTTGGGTGATTTTTTTTTTCAGTATAAAAGAAAGATCTTTGGTTCCAAGGGAAGATACATAGCTAGGTATACAAAAAAAATTTTCAATCAGATCGTGTAGAAATTGAAGACAAAAAGAAATTAGTAGGTGAAGTATTTTTCGCAATTGATGAACTTCCGATAATGAAGCATTATTTATGTTACAAGTCTCGACAAAAGATGAAGATCAACTAAAAGTATTTTGGGATCTTCCAAACGACAGAAAAGCTACGCTTTTGTCGAATACTCATGACATGAATGTCTTTTTACCCACCATATGTGTAAACTATCTTGGTAAGGATGATATTTATTACTTTTGTAAATATATAATTCATGTTAGTAATTCATGTAAATATTTATTCAGTGTTTTACAGGATATGATGCTTGCCGAGGCTAAACCCATGTATGGAACGACAACTACTTAACTCACTTTTGCAACAAATATCGGTGTAGAATTTTATGAGAAACCTTTCTGTATCATGAAGCATATGCTTCTATACATTATGGTGTGCTTTTTTTTTTTTAAAGAAAATACTTTATCTTGTTAACTTTATTCATGCTTGTTTAATATTCTCAAATTGCTATTGTCAATCTATTAGGCACAATTTTACACTCTGTTTTTTTTCCTCCAATTTGCATGTCTTGAAGTTTGATGTATTCTTATGCACATTGTTTTTTATTAAAAATAAATAAAAAACTGGATGCATGTTGTTTCATTCATTTGTTATTAAATTGTTTATTTTCATTCATTTGCAAGTTGTCAAATTGTATATTTGATTCACTTCTTATGTAATGTTTTTAGCATACTATGTAATCACATAGTGATTTTTTTAAAGATTAACTGATAATTTATTTGTGTAAGAATATAAATAAAGTAATTAACTTAGATTTCTAATTCTACAAATTTAAGTAAAATAAGTCAAAAATATGTTAAAAATAATTTATTTAATTCAAAGACCATATCTTGATGAATTGAACCTTGTGGCTATTAGTTTAACTTATTAATTATAATATTTAAATTAATAATTAATTAAATTATTTTATAAATAAACATAAATACATATTTATCACTTAAACATACTTAAAATATTTATTATTTTATAATAAGGGCATAAAAGTAAATTTATACTATCTTATATTTTCACTTTTTCCATTGCCAATTAACTCCTATTTCAGTACCCTTCCATCCAAACAAAGTTTTCATTTTCATTGCCCTCTCATTCTCAATCCGTGAGCCAAACGGACACTTAAGAGACAGAGTAAATAGGTTTGTGAGTCAATCCACCTTGCTTTCAATTGAAATAAGTAATTTTAAAAAAAAATTCTTCAAACCCACTTAAATTTTTCATAGAGAAAAATTTATTTAACCCATTGTGAGCCATTTGAACAACTGTATTTTTAGTTTTATTTTTCAATAAATTATTAAGATAGCGTTTGGTTGGATATAATTCTAAATACAGTGGATTTCTAGTTATAATGTAACTGGAAATATTTGGTTTTCAAAATACAGCGCAGTCAAATCATATATATATGTGTGTATGAACATATATGCATATATGTATATACATACATTTATATGTGTATTTGTATATGTAAACATACTTTGTATAGGTATATCTAGAGAGTGTATATACATACATGTATGTTTATATATATATAGGTATATACATACATGTATGTTTATATATATATATATATTAAATAACTTTATTAATTCAAACTTGAAACAATAATAATTAATAATTCAAAAATATAATATATACATCCATCTAAGATTTTTGGTTTATGTGTAAAAAAACCAATCATATTTATATAATTAGCTAATAACTCAATTAACAGTTAAACACTAAATTGACAAATAATACAATTAAAAAAACAACTTAGCACAAATTCATAATATAAATTCATTTATGCAGCAATTATTTAACAAATAATCTATAAATAAGCAAATTTTCATAGCAAATAATCACAACAAATATCTAACCGTTTTTACAACAATTTTCATAACAAATAGTCAAACAAATATTTAACAAATAACCAATAATTATTTAATAAATATCAAATATTTTTAAACAACAAAAATCACACAAAAAATAAACAAATTAACTTAGATATAAAACAAATTTAAAAAAATATATATAATAAGTCTCTATAATGAAAGATAAAATATAAATTCGAAAGTCGGAATAGATTGCTGAAAGAAAGAAAACTCATAAACTGAAATGATTGTTTTTAGAGATTTTGAAATAGCATTAGCATTTTTTTATGGTTTTATTCACTTTATATTTATTATTACTATATTTACATTAATATCCTAAAAATTTAATAATAATGTATTAATAAGTTCAATAAAAAATATATCTAAATATAAAATTTTAAAACAAAATATTTGAATCAATTTATTTAATATAATAATCTTATTGTTTTTATTTAATTTATTTTAAATATTATGGCTAGAATTTTGGAAAAATAAATAAATAATATCACTTTCCATATAAATTATAATTATTGATATTGTAATAATATATAAATATATATTTATATATATTCATGGGCAACTCAACTGGGTGCATATGTGTATTATATATACACACACATTGGTTTTGAACTCCCGAAATTTCGTTTTATGGTCAAATGACCATAAACCAAATCTCTCAATAATAGGATTTCAAAAACACATGAAAAATAAAATGCTTCAAAACAAACACACCTATTTAAAAAGATAAGGTAATCTTATAAAATAATAAAACTACGATTCACATGCATCTAAAAATTTTCAGAATCGATACAAACACAATCTACCTTGATTTTTCACATAGAAATTAAATGACTAACTATTAGCATAGCTTTTAAAGAAAAAATTATTTGATTTGGAAGCACTTAATTAAGACATCGACATTTTTTTTTGACAATTTCATTAGTCGGAGTAATTATTTTTAAAAAATTAAAACATTAAAAAAAATGCTGAGAATTTGTTATTTATTAAAAAAATTATTTTTTATGATGAGATCTAAAATATAACGAAGGGCTGAGATTTCAAGATGAGAGATGTAACTCTGGAGGTAGGGGTGGCAATATTTTGTCCGGGCCCGCCGGCCGGTTTTGTCCGGCCCGGAATAAAAAAGGTTTGGACAAACGTTGTATTAATTCGGGCCGGGTTTGGGCAATGTTTGATTGTCCGAATTTAAATTCGTGGCGGGTCCGGACAAAGAAATTCGGACAACCTGCTTTTGCACCTCTAATATTTTAAAAGCCCAAAACATAAGCCTAATAGTTTTATGACCAATTTTCCAAAAACTTCCAACTTATATGGATTTTTTTTATTAAGACTTGGAATTTTGTATGACTTGATTTGGGTTTTGGATTGTTGGACTTTTTTTTTTGCATATAATGTGAATTAAATTATTTTTTATAATTTAATAATTGAGTAAAATTAAATGTAATTTATAAGATTCGGACAAAATTCGGACATCCGGACAACCCGGTTTTAAAATAAATCGGGTCTGGACAAAATAGGTTTGTCTGGATTTAAAACCATGCCAGGTCCGGATAACAAGTTTATTTATTTATAGTAGTAGTTTTCGGTTTTATCCGGACCCAGATTTTTGCCACCCCTATCAGGAGGTTGTCCTGATTGTACGAAATGTGGGGCCCACTCTCATTCCAGCCCATGACCAGCAAAATTGTTATTTAACTATTATAAGTTTCATGTAAGGACAAACGAGTGGCGTTCTCGTAAATTACTACCAAAGTTGAGGGTATTTTCAAGAGATGAGATGACGTGGAGGCATAACGTGAACCGGGACCTCCCGGTTGTTATGCCCCCACCGACAGCCTTCTCCGGTTACACCGACCGTACCTACTCTTTGTGCCCGGCCTAGACCTTGTTTACGGTCACCTTCCGGTGAGCTGTCAAATTTATTAGTTTGTAAATACCATGCTTTTTTTTTTTTTTTAATTTACATTTTTTAATAAAAAAAACTTCATATACCTTCATTTTGTGCTCATTTTATTAATATTTTTTTAAAAAATTCTCATCTCATTTATTTTCATTCTCTTTTTCAAAAACAAAAAGCAGAGAATATTTTTATTTTTATATTAGTTTATAATTTGTACTTCTTTTGGTCTTTTTTATTTGTCTATTTTAATAAAAATATATGTATTATAAAAAATATTTAAAATTAGTTAGTGATCTAAAATTAATATATTTTAAAAATATGTAATTGAATATAATTTATTAAAATTCGTAGAAATTCATTAAATATAAAGAGTAAATTAAATAATAATAATATTTAATGGTTCACAAATTTTTTAAATGGACAAGTAAAAAACAAAAAAAATTTCTAAAATGGGATAAGTAAAAAAGACTGGAGAGAGTAGTTTGTAAATATTATGTATTTTTAAAAAAATTACTTTTTTTATAAAAAAACTTTCAGTTACCTTCATTTTGTGCTCATTTTATTGATATTTTATAAAATATTCTCATCTCATTTATTTTCTCTCTTTTTACAAAAAAAAAGTATAAGAATATTCTTGATTTTTATATTAGTTTCTAATTTGTAATTATTATTATTCAACTTGCTTTTTATAAAAACACAAGCGAATAAATACATTACACATGCAAATTATCATTAACAATATTTATTTATTTAGATTGAAAAAATATTAAAGTAACCTAACAAAAAACAAAGATAGGCCAACTTTTTTTTTTAACATAAAAGAAAAACTTTTCTTTTTGACAATTTCACATTTATAACATCACTTAACAAATTTTAAAATATTAAAAAATGGACATAACTAAGCATGTGTTTATTTAGAAAACCAAAAATTTATAGTCATTAAAAATATTTTAGTGTAAAAAAAATCATTAAAAATATTTTGAGGGACATTTATGATAGTTTTACTTGTGACTTATGTTCTAGGGTTTAAAATAAATATTTTGTGTTTTTCCAAGAGTGTTTATTTTAAAAATTAAATATTTCTGGGGCAAAAAAAAAAAAAAAAAAAGAATCCAAATAAGTCTAAATGACCTTTTCATTTAAAAAAGTTATTAAAATTCTTATCGGATTCGGGTAAGAACTTGGGGAGGATCCGGTAACCGACAACGCCATCTTTAATAGAATTCTTTTGACTTCCTGTGGCCGTTTACCACTGTTAACACGCACTAAACGAGTGTCTTTGTTTACCTCCTTAGACTCACCGGGGGTGACCGGATTCAACGCTCTTTTAAATATCACCTGGTGCTCTACCTCACGGCCATCCAAACAACCGTCACAAAATTCTAAAATTTATCAAAACTCACTCACAGGAGAGAGTGAGAGAGCTGGAGATCGATCCTTGGAGCAGTGATCGAAGGAGATCAAAGCGAGGAATCCATCGACAAAGCTCTGGTGATTTGTGAATCATTTTCTCTCTTTTTGTTTTGCTGCATTTTGAGCTGTTTTTCTTGATCCTGGCGCTCTTTTTTCTGAAGAAATTTGGTTGGATCTTGGATTCATACTTGTTTGAAGTGCATTTCTTTGATTTGATTTTTGTTTTTGTTGTTTATGGGTTGAGATCAGATCAAACTGGGATTTGAGCTGCTGGAGTCGGTGGTTTTGAGGGTATCTCGGGGTTTTTTTGGTGGGTTTCTGTTTTTGCAGATCGGGTGTGTGGTTTTTAGATGTTTGATTTGAGTTTTGGGGAATTTTATGTGGTTTTTGGTTGATTTGATGTGAGGTTTGGATCTGCATTCTCAAGCTAATTGGGAGTTTCTTGGCGTTTGCTGGGTTAGATCCATGCCATAGAACACTTGTTAATTGGTTTATCTGATTTCATTAGAATTATGGTCATGTTTATGATAATTTCCTTCTGGATCACACTAATTTTGGATGCTTTTCATGGCTTTGATCTTGTCTGCTTGAGATGTAGTCTGTAATAATTCAGTTTATAATGTTCACGTAGAGTTTCTTGAACTTTGTTTTGCTTGTTCTGAGTTGTCCTTTTTTTTTTTTCTTGTTTTTGGTTGTTAGAATGAACTGGTTGCACTTGTGCCATTGTTAACATTAGGCATTAGTTTGGATGTTAATATTTGAATGTTTGGATAGAGGCATTTCTTGGTGATTGACTTGGTCTTGAGGCATGAATGATGAACTTTAGCAGATTTGTGAATTTATTTGTTTTTGGGGCTATTGGTTGGCTCTCTTAGTTTTCCTTTCATTTTTCTAGTTATAGAGAAAACTTGAATAAGGACTAAGTTGATAGGTTGAAATTGGCTGGCATTGACTGGATACAGTTTCGGCACTGATTCATTCTGGATGCTTGAGGTTGGCTGAGAACTTGGGTCTTTGTTAGGTCCTTGCTAATTAAGGAAGATGGGTGTTGTGTGAAGGCAGGATAATAAGACAATGTGAGGTTCACCTCAGTTACTCTTTTATATTAAATTTAGTGTCAGAGGTTGTAGTAATGAAATTGATTAGCTGGTAAAGGATTGAACTTAGAAAGGGGCATTTTTGAGTTTGCAATCTCCACAGAGCAAATAATATTGGAGACATTTCATGTTTCAAACAAACACTTTGCACCGGAGCACATGCCAATGAACTATTTATCTCAACTTTAGGCTTACCATGACATGTAAGATTGTTGGTACAAGTTCCAAAGCTCTGGCTAGCTGATTCAGACTTGGAGATTTGCCTTGCTAATTTATATCACCAAGGCTATTCTAGTGTTGTTAACCCATCGCAATATTGAAACATATTCTTCAGATAACTGAAAAGAAAGATGTTATTTTAGTTTTTTGCAGAGTTCCTTCTATTATTGAGCACTTCTGAACTTTTCATGAACCTGTTGTTAGAAATCACATGATACTTGGGCAGGTCTGACAAAGTGGTTGTGAAAAGACTATATTAGATGGGGGCCAAAGATATAACTGAAGACAAAGATGACCGTTCGAGTGACACTGAAAAGGAAGTCAAGCATAGTAAAGAAGGAGAGTCTGATCTTGAGTCCGCGAGGGATTCTGTATCATCTCAAGGAGAGGCACAGAGTGTTGAAGATGGCAAAGTTAAAAGAGCTTCTAGGGTTCCCAAAAAACTTACTCAGAAGCAATCAGTGGAAAGTGGCCCTCGTGCGTCAAGGAATAATAGCAATCATAAAGATTCTGCTAAACTGCAGTATAAGACATCCCCAATTGGTCAGAATAAATCACAGAAACCGAAGAAAGCTGTGTCAACACCTAAAAGCATTAATGGTAAAAAATCAGAGAGTATGATTGTTCCTGCAAAGCCTCCTTCTGAAGTATCTGAAGGATCTGATGATAAAACCATTGAAGAAGTTAAGGAGATTGATGTCTTAGATGAGACACCAAGCTATGATCAGTGTATTGGTACAGATGATGAAACAGGTGATACAGTAGAGAACACTTTAGATGATGACCGGGTTAGTGCGTATAAAAAAATCGAGGACATGGAGCTGCGAATTGACAAGCTTGAGGAGGAACTTAGAGAAGTTGCTGCTCTTGAGATCTCTCTCTATTCTGTGGTACCAGAGCATGGGAGCTCTTCACATAAAGTTCACACTCCTGCACGGCGTCTTTCTAGGCTCTATATTCATGCATGCAAGGATTGGTCTCAGGAAAAGAGAGCTACTGTTGCTAGAAATACAGTCTCAGGTCTTGTACTGATTGCAAAGTCATGTGGCAGTGACATATCAAGGTATGAGGTTTTTCAATTCCAACTCCAAGCTGGTTGCTATGTAATATCTATATTACTGACCCTTTTCATTTGGCCTTAAGGTTGACTTTCTGGCTATCAAACACAGTGGTCCTTAGGGAAATAATTGCTCACACTTTTGGCCACTTGTCCAACTCACACTCAAGTTCAAGGGCTGTTGAATTAAATGACGGAGCAAAGAAAGTTGAGGGAATTCTCTCTCCAGTAAGCTTGAAAAACAGCAATGGTAGCAAGCAAACAAGAAAACCTAGCTTTATACAAGCAGCAGATGACTGGCAAGAAACAAGTACATTCTTGCTTGCATTAGAAAAAATTGAATCCTGGATTTTCTCCCGAACAGTTGAATCAGTATGGTGGCAGGTGATACATTTTATACAACTGATATTTTTTTTTTAAATTGCTGTGCTAGTTTTATTTCCTGTATTTTTGTCATGACCAATTTTATCTTTGTTTCCAGTCCTTCACTCCGCATATGCACTCACCCTCAGAGGATTTCTATGCGACACAAAGTTTTGGGAAATTGTTAGGACCAGCACTTGGTGATCAGCAGCAGGGAAGCTTTTCAATAAACATATGGAAAAGCGCATTTCGTGATGCCTTTACCAGAATCTGTCCAGTTCGAGCAGGGGGCCATGACTGTGGCTGCTTGCCTGTGCTAGCAAAAAAGGTATAAATGGAAAAATACTACTTTAAGTATCTTGGGCATATACTATGGAACTATCGTGGATGCCATGATTCCTCTTTTTTGTTGCACTTTTTAGCTGAGGTCTTGATTATCCCTCACTGAGGCTAGTACAAACTCAAAAAATGATAAGAGTTCTCCTGCTCACAGAAGCTTAAGATGCAGCTTTTCTATTTTGAATCAGGTGATGGAGCAGTGTGTGTCAAGGTTAGATGTTGCAATGTTTAATGCTATTCTACGTGAGTCGGCCAATGAAATTCCTACTGATCCTGTATCAGATCCAATTGTTGATTCAAAAGTCATACCTATCCCTGCTGGGAATTTGAGCTTTGGATCGGGTGCTCAACTCAAAAATTCTGTATGTATCTAATTTGCCTATTTATTTATTATTAATTACATCTTGTTTGATAATTCCACAAGGTTCAAATTCACATGGATGTCCATCTCGATATGAACCTAGTCTCTACATGAAAACCAAAAATACTCTGGATAACAAAGATAAGGACAATAAATAACTCAACTTGTTCTGGTCCTTGTTGATTGTTAACTTATCATTGAAGCTATATTTGCATTTTTGCGCTGCAAAGTGCAGGGTTTTTTTCTCCCCACGAATTATCTGTGGTAGTGCTATAGCCCAAAAATTTCTAGTTACTGAAACAAGAAAATAAATTTTGCAAATGCAGATAGGAAATTGGTCAAGATTGCTTACAGATCTCTTTGACATGGATACGGGAGATGGTTTAAGTGATGATCAACATGAAGGCAATGAAGAGGAAAGCAGGGGAAGAGGCTATGTGGAGCCTGAATCTTTTCGTCTTCTTAATGAGCTGAGTGACCTCCTTATGCTCCCTAAAGACTTACTTCTTGATATTGCCATCAGAAATGAAGTTAGTCTTCTGACATCATCCTAATTCTTATTGTTCTTTTGATTTTTTGTTGTCCTGACTAACTTCATGGTTATAGGTCTGCCCATCAATTGGTCTGTCCATAGTGACACGAGTGCTTTGCAATTTCACACCAGATGAATTCTGCACAGACCCAGTTGCAGGCTATGTCCTGGAAGACCTGAATGATGAGGTAGGTTTTTTGCTTTTCTAAACCATGACTAAGAATTTGTTATGATCTATAAAATGTCTTATAAATTTTAAGATCATCATAATTAAGATCTGTGCCTTTTTCTGCCTATACACTAGAAATCTGTAAAAATTTGAAATCATCTATATAAATATTATTTACTCTTATTATACTATCCTGCATAGTTGAGATTTTTATGCACATAGCCTTAAGTTAAAATGAATTATTTATTGTATTTAAATAATGGGTGGTAAATAAGTGAAAGTCAGTTAGTCTTTATAAATTTTGTTATGTTTAATACATTTTGTTTTGGCCATGGATTTTTCGCATTTTAAAGTACATATTGTTTTTGGGAATGCATGAGCTATGAAATTATTGCAATTTTTTACGCTAATTAAGATGTTTGAGAGAATTTACTGGCTGGGAATTAGTATTGTACTGAACCAAGTAAACAGCAAAATGGCTCAGGATCTTATGAGGTATACGTAAGGCATTATCTGGTTGTTAGAGGACTCATGCTTTCTAACCATTCTTTAGACTCCACCATATCCTTTGCAAGCTACATTCCAGTGTTAAAATGACATTGAGTGCATTGCACCAAAATATTTGATAAACATGTGTTAATAAAGATAAATTCAAATCATTTATCGTAAAGTTATTTGCGTCCATGTTTAAGCATGAGTTTTGCCATTGCCCCAAAAGTCTAGCAATCTATAACAAACCCAATGACAAAGAGTTGGTTCCTTGTTCAGAGCTTGATAGAGCACGGTTCAGCTGACAAGGACCTTATGAACACCTTCCCCCGGTCAGCAGCTGGAGTAGTGTACATGCCACCATCACCGGCGGAGGTTGCAGAGAAGGTGGCAGAGATTGGTGGCCGAGCAGAGCTGGAGAGAAAAGCTTCCATAGTACAGAAGAAGGGTTATACCAGTGATGATGATTTGGATGATCTTGATTCACCTCTAAGATCAATTGTGGACAAGAGGCAAGCTGGACTTGAAACTCATAGAGAAAACACTGGACTCAACGCCAGGTACAAACTTCTCCGTGATGTGTGGTCTGGCTGAGTCTGTTGCTCGTATGTATACATACATAGGAAGCAGAGCACGTGGAAAACAAATACACCTACATTGTAACAAATGCATCTTATCGCACATGAGAGTTGTCGAAAAGAATGAGCCCATCGATGTTGTCATGCAGGCGTGTAATTGGGTTCTGTTTTTTGTTTGGCAAGAAAAACTTAGGTTATTTGTTTTATTTGTTCATTGTAGATAATATGTTAACAAGATATAAGCCTTAGTGCTGTTTGGCAGTGATATACACACGCACATAATCACGATGGAATGAATGGCAGATTCTTGATGTTCGATATTTTTCACTTTCATATCTTCATGTCTGTTGGTTCTTCAATAATGTTAAGACAGTTTCAGGAAAAATGTACCTTTAATGAAGAAAAACACATAAGATATACAGATATGCATATATACATATAGTGTGTGAGAGAGAGAGACCAGTAAATTAATAGATAGACATTTCATATAAAAGTTCAGTACAAAATGATGCGGCGATAACAAGTGAGAAAAGAGTAATAGCTCGGAGAATGTGTTCAATCATCTTCCTCTATGACCTTGGTGCCCAATCCTTTGAGCCCTTCGGCAGGAATTTCAGCAACTGTGACCAAAGAGTAGAGTTCTTCTTTGGCATCTTCCTCGTCGTTTCTCTTGCGCGCAATCCTGACTCGGACACGCCTTGGCACACCTCGGATGCCTCTGCTCCAAATCTGCTTGTTAAGCTTCACATCCACCCTAACATCCGTTGTCGCCATGGCCTTCTGTGCAAATTTCCTGATTTCCTTTATTGCTTTTGGGGCCATCTTCTTGAATGTGCTGCCCAGAAAACAGCCTATGTTTTAGTAACAAGACAAGAAATGCACTTTAACACCCAAACCAAACCATGCAAAGATGTTTAATGGATGAGTTGGATTCATTGAAGGCGGTGTCCATGAGTCTATCTAACTACTGCTAGCGCATGCACATGTCCATAATACTGAACCAGATAAAATGAAATGCATTAGGGGAGCGGTTAAAAAAATAAAAAAATAAAATAAGTAGGAATGGATTGATCTAATCCACATTAAAAATTGCAAGAATGTAGAAGACCTGCCAAAGACCCCCATCTCCAATTAACCATTATGAAGAGAAAAACTCTACTTCTGAATTCTTAGTAGTTTAACATAACATGACACAAAAATCATAAATTAGTTCATTATTTTATTATTATTATTTTTAACCATTTGGAAGACATCTTTGCTAGATATCAAAGTTACTACCCACTAGCTTTGCTGTAAAAGAACTTAAAATGATTTAGAAAGTGATGCTGGCACTAATTTCCTGAAGACATCCAATGGTTGAGGCTAACATGCTTCCTCCCTCTCTCTCCCTATCTATAACTGTTATGGAAAAAACTATATGTGAACATCGCATTTGTGAAATACGAAAAAATAGATAGTTAAGGCTTCTCATTCACCATTATATTATGCAGTACCCATTAGGCAACTTGAAATCAACAACTGATTCAACCTTGCTATTTGGGTAAATGTATAGGTGCAAAATTCAGATGGTTTCAAATTGCAATGACTTTGAATTGCAACATTTCTGAAGAAAATAATTTCACAAGCCAAGGTCCTTGCATTTATAGAGCTTGAAAGACACAGCCCACTTATGTTAGATGAGGCAAATTGAGTTGGCAAACTTTTTTTCTTTAGTGAACAAAGGTTGTCATGAGTAGTCTACCAGGCAAATATCATGTTCAGGGCTTGACAGGCAAAAGTTTTCTTATAGTTATTAACAAAATTTTATCAGCATAATTCAACAAGGGAAAATAGTACTACTGATCAAACGTACTTGAGATCATCATACTTAAATATGGATTGGTTTTAAATTTATTCAGGTACTTTATATACCAAGATTAGTATGTTTCGAACTTTCTTATCAGTTTTCATTATTATTTTGCTTCCTTTCTCATTACATTAAAACATATGATATTGCAAGAATAAGGTGCTAGGCAATCTAATTTTTGCTTGCTAACGATGGGGACAATAACTAAATAAATTCAAACAATAGATTTACAGTGGCAATGTTTTTTTTCTTAAATGATGTGGACAAACTACCACACACACTCTATCGTACCTCAAAACCCATGCAAGGTGACTTTGATCTATTAATTAATTATATCTCATTACCAACTGTCTTTTAGTTTATTAGTACCAGGTATCTTGCGTAGGAAGTTCTTTTCGAGAGAACCCGAAATCAAACCCCAAAACTCACATAAAGTGAGGGCACATGAATTGTTGAACTTGCAGTTATGCTCTATCCGTATACATGTCCTTAACTTTCCTTAAACAGAAGGCGCACTTTATTACACCTCAACTATGCATCAGAAAAAGTCAACCCTTCACCTCCGCCGCACAATAGTCAAATGTCTTACCCCTCACCCACTACACGTTGACATGGCATAGCTAATGATGCCATTTTAGTTTTTTTTATCATTACTAATAACATTTCTGTAAATGAATTCAAAGCCATCAAGAAGAATGAAACGCAGATACCCTGCCAACAATCTAAGAAGAACTAACAACAGTAGCAGCAACAATAGCACAGATTCACAGCAACTAAACAATAGTTTCTCAAATTCAAAGCATGAATCAAATCCTTCAAACGAATTCAGCATCAATGGAAACATCTCTCTCAATATTTTCCAATCAGAACTCATTCTCTAAATCACATGAATGATACTCATCAAGAGAATAACAAATTCAGCACCAAGAATCAACAAGAAGAGCAGCAATTGGAGAGATAAATGTAGGGAAGAGTAAAATGGGAAAAATTCAAGAGACATTACCAGCCATGAAGGCGCTTGTGGAGATTGATGGTGTACTCCCTGGTAACCACCTCCTCCTTCCTCCCTTTCTTCGTCTTCTCCACCATGGCGATCAAACCCTAACGGGAATGGCGGCTAGCTTTGAAGGAGAAGAAAGCACAGACGCTGAGGATGCGAGGAGCTTGACTGCTTGATATATGTATATAACGAGCCCAAGGGGTGACTTCAAACAAGTCATACTTTGAGATTCGTACTAGCCATCTAGTAAGTGCCTGTATCTCGATGCACTATATTATAGGTTTCTGTAATTGCTTAATTGGATACATGGCAAGCAAAATGGATGAAATTTTGGATCAATATACTTGAATTCTATTGTTTAGTAATTACAGAGATGACTATTTGATAATGTGGTTGAAGTTTCATTATTTATAACTTTGTGTTATGTTTCTGTTTTTAAGGTGGTGCTTGTTTCAAGAGATTTTGAGTTCCATGTAATTCCAAATCCCTTGTCTTTTAGAAATCAGATGCTTGTTTAAAGGGATTTGCTTCACTATAGGATTTTAAAACACTATGACTGATGGATTTTGATTTATGGTCAAAATGACCGTAAAACCAAATCTAAGGTAGCCTTAGATCACTAAAATCCCTCACTTGATAACACGTGAGGGATTCATGAATTCACATGTGAAGGTGAGTACAGCTCACACTTTTAGATCCAGCAGCTGGTTGTTTGAGTTGAAGATCCTCAGCATCGACGCTGGAGCACAGACACTGGCGCAGCTCCTCTGCCCCAGTAACATCTGCACAGCGATTACGTTCCTGTTTTGATCCTCCTCCATCTATTTCTCGCTAGGTTTATTTGGTTTTTTGCTGAGAATTTGTTTGCCTTGATTAGTTGGGTTTAACTGCAATTGCGTTGAAGACGAAGGAATGCGTCGTGCTTGCTATCGAGAAGAGGGTTACTTCTCCTCTTATGGTTTGGTTCTCCTCTGATGGTTTTTATTTATTTATTGCTGAAAAATTGATAGCACTAGAAGGTACTATGGTTTATTCATGAATCAAAGTTGATTTGCTTTATGAAAAAAAAAAACCTTTAGAAAATAATTGGCGATATTACTCAAGTATCTTTAACTTTGGACTTTCTAGCCATGCATGATTGTATTTAAATGTATGCAAGGTCTAACTTTTAATTATGTTGCTATATTGGACTTATATATCTGATATGATAACTATTAAAGTAATATGTATGTTTATATATCCTTATGGATATATTCTTATTTATTTAAATTTACATATAAGTCACTGTATTGGCATTTGATATACAATTTTCAAGAATAAGAAATACATTATGTGTGTTTTAATAAGGTTTGATAGATGCTTAAATTTTAATAATTTGAATGAACACCTTCCTTTTTTAGCTCTATATCTCATTGTTGAGAGTATCAAGGTGCCAGCCTGCTTTTGCTCTATAAGTAAGGAGAAGAAAGCATGATCAATATCTTTTGTGAGCATATATAAATTAGAAACATACTTGTAGATGATGTATTGTTTTTATATGGATGTACAAATTTTCATGACCCTGAAATTTTATGTTTTTATCATGATGTTAGCTTTTATGTTTTTTTTTTTTTTTATAACTTGTAGATGGATGGACATAACATAGAGGATGACTTTTATGTTGCTTGCATTGCAATCATTGTAGCAGCTTTTGCTATCACATTACTTTTTTTATAGTAAACGATGAAAAATTTGTAGAGATCACTCTCATACTCAATCAGAAATTAGAGAACAATATTTATCAAGACTAATAGATGAAAATGACACACCTAGTATTAATATGATCCGTATGAACAAATCAACCTTCTTCAATCTTTGCTCGATAATGAGGTGAAAGGGCCTTATGAGAGACATATTGCACATCACCATTAAAGAGCAACTACTGATGTTTCTCCACACCATAGGTCATTTACCAGTGTAATCATGTCATCGCACATAATTTTCTCAGATCTAGTGAGACCGTTACCAGGTATTTTAATAATTGTTAATTCCGCCGGTTAGGGTTTGTGAACTTAGAGGAACACTCACTCACTTAAGCACTCAAGAATAACACACACAAACCACACAAGAGAAGATACAAGACGTTGGTAACCCAGTTCGGCATCCACTCGCCTACGTTTGGGGGGCCAAGCCCGGAGATCAACAATCCACTAAAAGAGGTAAAAAATACAAGAGTACAAACACACTTGTCACTCTCTCACTCAAACAAGAATTCTACCATCTCTAGATTGTTTGGTACCTCCCTACTCCCTCTTTCAAGAGTCGTACCCAATCTCAGACCAAAGTAGTATATATAGATGCCTCAATGTCCCAAATATGGCACATACCTCTTTTAGAATCTCCGCGGCTACTAACTTTAGAACCTTTCGAAATTAGCTGTTGCAACTTATGTTGTAACATATGTTGCAATATGGCCCTGACTGCTGGTTTGACTGAGTTCTGGCTCCATTGCTAAGCAACCTCAAGACCCATCAACCACTTGGTCATGCTTAGTCCAAGTCAATGCAGTCATATCACCTGATCATGACTACCAACAACTAACCTCCCTCCTCAGTTCCTCACCACATAGTCCCCTCGCAGGGGCGCACGCTATTGTGCGTCTTCATGAAACTTATCAAACTTGATCTTCACTTCATCCAAATTTGGCCTTCAAATCTTCTACTAAAGATCTTCAATCAATCAGCTCAATCATGCCATAATTAGGCATGACTTCAAACATACCCTTAATAGTCTTCATCTATTAAGGTTCTTCAAAATAATATCTTCAATAATAGTCTTCAAATCTTCCATTGAGAGATATTTCTTCATTTAGCTCCATCCATATTTAGTCTTCAATTATATATTCTAAATATGGTCTTGATGAGATCTTGTCTTCAAGTTATAGCTTGCTTGATTCACTTGCCAAAAATAACTTCATCAAGATCTTCATGGATATTTGCCTCCTAGCCAAGTCACCTTGCCATGTCATCACATCATTATGCATGCCACGTCATTTTAATTGCCATGTCACCTTGACTAGGTGTCAAATTATGCTAACTTAAAGTGCCTTTACACTAACAATAATATTATACACGCAATCAGACAATTGCGTGATGAATATGTGCACCCACCTAGTACCCAAACTCCAATGTATATAGCATTGAGGCCCACACTATATCCTTACTTCAAGGTATCAAATTATCGATCTACTCAAATAAATTAATTATTCCAAAACCAGTTCTTAGTTACAATGTGTTAATGGTAGGATTGTATTGGAGCTTTAGATGGGACCAATATCCATGCTTCTGTTCTTGCATTTGAAGTTGCAGTATTTTGTGGGAGAAAACCATACCCCACATAAAACGTGCTTGATGATGTTGATTTCAACTTATGTTTTACCTATGTTCTTATTGCATAGGAAGGTTCAACACACGATAGTTTAGTTTTAAGTGATGTACTTGAAAGACCAAATGATGTTACTTTTTGCTTGTTTTTATGAAAAATTGTGCTTCCTTTTCTCATCAAGACCAATGATGTTACTTTTTGCTTGTTTGTTTCATGTTATGGGCTTGTGCTTGTTTATTAATTTTTGAATTCTATGAATAAGTTTTACATTTGTTATCATTTTTCATATGCCTATTGTGAAACTTTATTTTTTCCATTACTTAAAAAAATTACTTGTGCATGTGCCAATTATAGAATGGACAACATAGGGATGTCACAAGACAGCGAAATGTCATCAATAGGAACCCCCGTTAAAAGATCTAGTGGTAATAAAAGATGGACCACTACAGAAAACAGATTTTTCATAAGATTCATGGTGTCTCAAGTGGAACAAAGCTTCAAAGTCGACAAGGGATTCAAACCCCAAGCATTCTATGCTGCAATTATTGCAATGAGGAACGAGTTTAGAGTTACAGTTACTGAAGCAAATGAAACTAACCACCTGAGAACAATTCATAAACGATGGGAAAAAATTAAAAAACTGAAAGAGTTAAATGGAATGGGATGGGATAATAGATTGAAGATGATTATTACGTGGGAATCAAAATTCAGAAACTATGTACATGTTTAAATTTATTTCTTATTTATTCATATTTATGTTGTCCTATTATTTATTCTGAATGAAATAATTTTTATCTAAACATTCATTTGACATGTTTTTATATGCTAGACTCACCCACAAGATGAACCATATTTAAACAAACCAATTGAGGAACATGACTTGCTCGAGCTTATTTGTTGTAATGATCAAGCAACTAAACACCATGCTGTTCAATTTGGAGATGATATTGGCATGCATATGGATGAGAAAGATGACTCCCAGCATCTATCTCAGACCGATGGCCTTCAGGACATGTTTTTTTAGGGTACTGATTACCATTACAATAGATTACCGCCCATCCATAACCAAAGAGAGTACTAAACCCATGGGGTTCTTCCAACCAATCAAGAAAAGAGAAAGGAAAATAGAAAATCATCTCCAGCAATAAAGCAATACAAAAGATGAATAACACCATTAAGAAGACATTAAGTGAAAAGAAGTCTACTAGAGATCTAGATTTTGAAAAGGAATTGATTGGCGAATGCATGAAATTGAAAACATACGGCTACTATGGCCAGAAAATTAGTAAGGCTTATGATTGGTTAATGGTCGATGATAGCAAGGCTATGGGTTTCTTGGCAAAAGATGAAGAGCTAAGGAAGTATTGGGCAGAGGACTTCTTTGAATCACTCCACAGTCAAGGCGAATTTTTAAGAAGGCCCACTTATGTAGTTTTTTTTTTTTTTGAGTGTGTATTATGATATTATCATGTATCTAGTATGTTAATCTAATTTTTTTTTTTAACATGGTGTTGCAGACTATGGGTCACATTGAACATTTTAAAAGTGAAATCAAGAAGAAAGCAACATGTAACTAATTATATTCATATCAATTTTAATATATTATTATCATTAATTAGGATGTGATAATAAAATCTGTAATTTTGCATATGTGCAGGTTTTCTGAGTATTGAAGGGTGGCAAATAAATATAGCAAGGAATTGTAAACTTTAGTGGATGGGGTTTCATGAGACTGACTATAAAATGGTTACCCTCCTTTCCTTTTGAATATGCTTTTGTGCTTGTGAACTCAATCTAAAGTCTTGCACATTTGGATGTTTTAGAAGCTTAAACTTTGAACTTGATTATGCTTGAAGTATTGAATGGTGCTATATTTATGTATGATGCTTTATTTGTTGTATGTATGAAGTACAATTTGAAATCTTCTTGTATGGATCATGCTTGAAGCTTATGAACTTACAATTTTTTTTCCCTCTTTAATGTTAAATGTATAATTTTTGTGCTTCCTTTGTTGGTTGAACAATAAGATTTTTATTTTGCTTTCCAAGCTTTTCTTGTTTTACAATTAGTGGTTTCATTAAAAAAAAAAAAAAAGAAAAAAACCAAGGGGAAAAGATTTAATAATAACTGATAATAATCAGGAAAAAGAGTATTTTTAAAATTTTTAAATAGCTCCCCTATCAAAAAAGAAAATTAAAAAAATAAAAAAGTGTTAATAATAAAGGATAATAAAAATAGTCTAATTTCCTTATTAGAATAAGTTATTAGAATAAGATAATAATAAAAAAATTAGTATGATTACTAACAAATTATATTTTGAAAACATTTTTTTATTAGAATAAGTTAATAACTATAACAATAAGTTAGTGATAATAGTAATAAATAACTAGTGTGGAAACCCGCGCTTACGTTGCGGGCTTGTTCTTTTTCTTCATTTTTCTTTGAATACCGGTTACTACACTATTTTGATATGGTATGAAAGTTGAGTTGTGAGATCTTGTGAGTGTTAAATATTTCATTTGTTGATAATTTATATTGGTTAAAAAATATATAGTAAGTTTGAAAAAAAAAACCATATATTTAGTAAGGATTTATTCATACATTAATAAATTACAACATCATTTTTTTTACATTCATGGTAGAAAAGTTGAGTTGTGATCTGAGTTATTTCCCGGCATTGTTCTTTGGTGAGTCGAATCCATGGATCTGATGATGGTTTGGGGTTGACCCTTTTCCTCCCTTCTTATGGCTAGCAGTATTTTTAACCTGTAAAAGAACAATTTATTAGTGAAAGGTTTTCTCAGCAGTCCTGTAATTGTAGTATAATTTTTAATAATCAATAATAATTGTTAAGAAAGTAACGTTAAGTGCATATATATTTTTTTTTAGCATTTCAACATTACTTCGAGTTTCTCAATCAACTCCTTTGCATTTGAAGCGGAGACAATGATATGTTGTGCACTTGGGTTGATGAAACCTTCTTCTATAGCTTGGTCAATGAAAGAAAGCAATGAGTTGTAGTAGCCATCAATATTAAGTAATCCGACCTAAAACAAAGAATAAGTTAGTCATGTTTTGCTCATAATTTCTATTGTGTATGTGTACAATTGCCATTGAATTACTAGCTTGTTATGTATGCCTAATTGTGCCCAAGTAATCACTTTAAAAAGTTCCTCAATAGTGTTATAACCTTGTGCATAACAATTCCAATTGAGATTAATTAGTCTATTTTTTTTGCATTTTTGGTTATTTATTTTAAAAAAAATACAATATAATGACTTGTAAGAGTTTTTGTGTTTTTGTGCATAATGAGCGATAAAAGAATGATAACAAAATAAAACAATGTTAGTGGGCATATAATAAATATGAAATGTAGGTTATATACTAACCAGGCATAATAATAAAGGCATCTGAATTGCATGTCATCTTTGCTTTTCTTTGGTGCATATCTGCAATTGGTTTTACTTCTCCTATAGTGATGCCAGTGATCTGACAAATTAAAAAAACAATATATTACTAAATAGGCATTGGTATTTATGGTTTGAGTTTTTGTTTTTGGATAGTTTGTCATAAGATTCAATAATTTTTTTCATACCTCTTTATCCATTAGAGCTTTGGGAATGATACTGCGTATATAGGAAAAAATGTTAATATCTTCAGTTTTTTTTTTTAAATGAATGGCCTTTCAATATATATTTTTTTTCAAAATAAACCATACTTAAGAACATGCCTTCTACCATCAAAGACAGTTTGAGATATCAACCCCATTAATCCAATATTGCCTCTTCCATAACCTAAATTAAAGTTTTTCATCATCTGAAGGGATTTGCTAGGTTATTTCATATATTTGTAGTTGAGCATACACAAATGAGTATGCTATATGATTATAAGTACAATAATAGAGAAAAAATGATGGAAAGAAAAAGAAGTGATGAAAAGAGCAATTAAAAATAAGTAAAAGGAAGAAGCCAAACCAGTTCTTTGCCAAGATTAATGGCAGCATCTTGGTAACTCTTTTTCTTTCCTAGGTTACTACTGCAAAAAACACAAATTGTTTTGAATTTGGATGTACTCATTCTCTTTCTTTTGATTTGGTTTACTAATACTACAAATTGCATTAAATCATAATAAGCAAAGATACATTAAAGCTTCAAGTATGATATGTTTTTTAATTGCTATAAAAAACAAACTGGTTGACAATTGAACAACAATGATAAGGAGGATAAGCAAAAGAGGATCTTGGAACCGCAGGGGAATTAGGTTGATGATATGTATTTTTTGTTGGAGTTTTACCACGTCTGATCTAGGAGACTGATGATTATGTGGGAAGATTACTCTATTTCTATCAACTGTTACATATATATATATATATATATATATATATATATAGAGAGAGAGAGAGAGAGAGAGAGAGAGAGAGAGAGAGAGAGAGGGATGGTTGCCTTGTGTTGTTCTTCTTTGGTTAATTTTTTATATTAAATTTTTGTGTGTTAAGTAAAAAATATTCATCATGTTTTGTCGGATTTTCTTAAAAGAAGAGTATATTTGTTTTACATTCGTACAATTTTTAACAAAAAAAACTGTAATTGACAATATTAAAATTATAATAAAATCCAAAAGAAGAGTAGTTTTTTTATATTATATATTTTTTATTATATATGATTTTCTATTTGGTAGGGTTATATATTTTTTTCCTTGAAAAAATTTTATAGAATTGTTCCACAATATAAACTGTTCCGCTTCTTATTGTATTGATTGCTTCGCAATTGTTTGAATAGCATTTCAAAGGAAATTATATACCCTTTTTTCCCAAATTGTTACTATGTTCATATTTGTAAAAACCACTTTTTGATTGTATTTTTCTTGTATTTTCTTCAATTCAAATAGTCCTATATATATATATATATATATATATATATATATATATATATATATATATATATATATATATATATATATATATATATATTCATTTTCAAAATTTTTTGGCTCGATTTAATTACTGCTGGTAGTCATCAATTTAGTATTTTGTAAGGTTTTTTTTTAATGTGAATTGTATATATATATATATATATATATATATATATATATATATATTCAATTTCAAAAATTTTTGGCTCGATTTAATTACTGCTGGTAGTCTTCAATTTAGTATTTTGTAAGGTTTTTTTTTTTAATGTGAATTGAGATCAAGTGAAGACTAGGAGTTGTGACAAATAGTAGATGTGTAGATGTATGCAATATTAATCAAAGACATCATATATGATTTGATGCGCATAGTTCATAGATATTATTTCTATTTTATATGATTTGATAGGCTGATTTTTGTTTCCCCAACAATTTTCACAATCATTTTAAAAGTATGCCTATGGTTTTGTCTTTAGTTTATTTTTTAAAATTAATCATACATGAGAATTGTATTTTTAAAATAAATAGCCAATAAGTTGTAATTTTCAATTCGAGTATTATGTTAGGAAGGAAAATATAATAAAAAAATTTATTTAGTAACTTAATATTGTTAGGTCAAATGAGAGTTTTGTATATATATATATATAATATTTTGTAAAACAATGTTTTCAAAATTGTTTATATATGTATGGGCAACAATAAAAATTATTAAAACAAATACGACAAGGGGTAAGTGAAAAGGAAAATAAAACCAAATTGTGATATAATTTGTAATTCAATTGAATTAAATTTGAATTAAATATGAAATTATTTTTAAAAAGGAAATATTTATTTATTTACTTTAAAACAATCAAAAGAAAAAAAACGAAATTAAAATACACAAACATAAAGTTGTTTTCTTTCAAAATTATAAATATTTTTTTTTATTCAGAATTATTAATAAGAATAACAATCGACATATATTAATTTTTACTTGGATTAATAGACAAAGTGTGAGGAAATGGCACACATTTATCTTCTAGCAGTATTTTAAATACAACATTGTGCAAAATCTTTTAGAAAGTCCATAAGTGAAAAGCATGATATATTGAGAACAAAAGCAAGTAGCCATTTAGTTCTATCCTCAACTAATGATATTTCCTTTAAGATATACAAAAGAAAGTTAGCCTCCATCGTCACAGCAACTAAAGCATGCATAGCATCTACTTAGACTTCAACAACATTTATAAGAATCAATTAGTGACTAAATTTTCAAGCATATACATACACAATAGCATCTCATATAATCCTCTAAAACAATTGGCCATCCAGTTAATCTCTACATAATTGTTTTTTTAACATAATTTTTAAAAATATCAAAACAAAACAAATCCAGACAGATCCTTTGTTGGTAGTGCAGGAAAGCCAATATAACTCTGACTCAAAATTAATGTTAAAAAACTACTATAAGAAACAGATAATGAGAACATAAAAAACGACCCAAATATTATAAGAAGAGAGGCAATACTTTCTACCATATACAATGTCTCCACTACCATAAACCGCCAAAAAACAGGAACATATTCACAATTTAAAATATTTCAAACATAATAATGTGAAAAATGGAACCATGAAAAAGCAAAAGAGGAAGAAGAGAGCATAGCTATCCAAGACACTTACTAATGCACATCTATTTAGCATTTGAGTAGAAAATCTATTATCATCACTAAAAAGCATGCCATTTCCACCACTAACTTCTCCTAATCAAGAACAAGAAGTTATGTTTCCTTTTTCTCCAAGAAAAACCCCAGCAACCAGACCATCAACCAACCAATCAAGAAGCACTCTTAGAAGAAAGTCCTGCAATTCACATTGAAATGAAAAAAAAAACAAAAATAAAGAATGATAAAATAAAGTAAAAACAAAGAAACAGGATTAAAGGGAGATGATCCTTGGTCATTGGGTTGGGAAAGAGGATTAAGAACTGGACAACACACAAACGAAAAGAGGTACAAAATGTTTATAACCAATTCAATATTTAAATCTAATTTACTAAACTACAGATTATAACAAAACATCATGGAGCAAATCAATATAATACGTTATTTAACCACTGATACAATCTTTGTAATTAAAGGAACGTAGTAAAGCTTTACACCAACATGAACATTTGAAAAACAATTCAACAATTTACTACATCAACATACACATTATTTAAACACTCATATAATTTGCAAACTTAAGAGTAAGTAGTCAAAGTATTTAACTACTATTTTTCATAGAAAATGCATGTGCTTCTTGTGCTTTGGAAATTTTCCATCAGAGTTTCTTGTTGTTCATGCCTTCAAAGTTTTTTCATTCAATCTTCTCCTTTCCCCTGTGTAATAATTGTCATTAGTTTTGTCATCATTATGACAAAGTTTGGTAACATTTTTTTTTTGTTCTCAGACTCTTACCTCCTCTATTTCTTAGCTGGAAGCCCAACTTGTATAAAAGATTTAGGTGTGTCATTTGTGTCATTTTGGGAGATTGTTTTTGTATTTCTGCATTTATCTTCCATAGGGGATTTTCTAAATGCTAGTTGTAGTTTTCGCATTTGGGTAGAACTTTGTCCTTGTAGTTGAATTGCCTTTGTTCTGTAAATTCTATAAGTCAAGATATCATCTTTAATCGCTTTTGGTGGCAATCCAACAATAAAAGTAAATTTTTTCTTGACTATAGTAGTAATTTTCTCAGGAATTATTGTCTGTGATATTTCTTCAATAGCTTGCATACAATCTACATTAATATTTGTCATCAATTCAGCTTGTTTGTCAAAAGCTATAATTTCCATGTCAATAGTTTCATCTTTAATTATCATTCACAATCTTAACCTATAAAAGGAGGGGAACATATATATGTTAATTAATAAGATAAGAACTATATATATTAGTGTTTGCAACACTTACGCCAACTTTGGAACTCCTTGGCCATGTTCATAGCAAACGAACTCACCATTATCTGTTTCATTCATGACTTTTTTTGCATATATTGCAATAATAAAAGAACCAACCATTTGAAGTATCGATTTCCTTTACCCAAGTATTACATGTAAATAGTGTGTTCTGTGAAAAATAGACATATTGATAGTTTTAGTTCAATTGTATTAATTTCCTATAATGTCTTTTGTTTTGTGCTTTGTTTAATTTGATAAAATTTTGATTACTTACACCAATTGTAGCAGGTGAAAATTGCAACAGCTGAGCAATTGTAGCATATTTAGCTTCTTGAATTCTTTGTTGCATATTTGGAACTTGATTTGGTAACTATAGTAATTGCATTGGTTGTTGTCCAGGCTTTTGTTTGCATTATTATTAAATGATAAATATTATTTAACATAGTAGAGTAATAATAATGGTAACATCTAATAGTTTATATTGTAAATAATTTACTTACTGTTGTTGTATTGCTTTTGTCTCAAGAATATCCAAATTGATATAAATCTTTGTGGTTGAAGTTGAAGCTAGATAGATTATTCCTAGTCAACAATTAGAGAATGCTACTATTTTACAATATTCATATGAGTTTATTTTATTATTTTTCTTTGGCTTACCTTGGAATGTCTTTATAACTGTTCCAGCAAACAGAAGCACATGACTTGGTCGGATTTGAAGGAGTTTGCTGGTATTTAATTGAGGAAAAGTGGATTCCCATACTGTTATCTTCAGCTCATCACCACTAATCGATGTTTTTTTTGTCCATATATGACAAAACAAACTTGCTAAATTAGTGTGAATTTATTTTCAATATTTATTAGAACATGTAAATAAGCATAAATTTGATGAAATATTCAATTAGAGATGGTACAATTAATGCAAAGAAATGTTCTTTGTCTTTCTTACCTTGCTTCTTTTAGCAAAATATCTCTTTTCTCAACAAATTTTTCATATTTGGTCAATTGAACACTTAATATTGGGTCAATGGACATTAGAGTTCCAATTGCATCTGCATAATAAATTCATACATTAGTTTATAGTTAAAAATATATATATATATAAATTTTGTAGTAAGAATTTTACCTATCAAATATTTGTCAGAATTTGCTTGTGTTGCCATTTTTTCCCGATCTAGAAATTGAAAGCAATATCGAGGATAGGGAGTAGGATCACCAGGTATTAATGCCAACTGGGTAATGGAGCTAAAAAAGATAACAAATTCTCTTATGGTTGCTAAATATCGGACATTCGGTCGAACTACTTGAAATTTAGCAATCTTGTAGATTGATCCTTCAATAAGTTTTTCTTGAAACTTTGGGCAATCAAAATCTCTAATTAGAACATGTATTGCATCTCCTTAGAAATGATGTTTCCATTGTAAATTACAGTGTATATGTACAACGATTTGTGTTATATCAATTAAAGCTATTAAATAAGTATGTATATTTGTAAAAAAATATCTCTAAGTACCTAACTATCAATTGCCAAGAATGAAATACCAAGAAATCTCTTTGAAGTTGGGACATAACAATCCCATATCCTTGTTACTTTGATCTTCACTAATTGGTTTTGGCCAGAGGGTTTGAGTCGTGAAATATACTTGAAGCTCATTGCAGAACTTGTGTAAAGTAAAAAAAAAAAATGATTAATTGATATATTATGTATGCAAAATATCATTGTATGAATTAGTGGAAAAAAAAAAGAGATTTAGGGATGGATTTAGGCCTTCAAAAAAAATTTCCCCCTAAAATTCATTTAGCAATCTCATTAAAAGTTATTGCATGAGAGATTTGTCTTTATAACGACATGAGAACATACCAAAAATTTTACTTGAATGAATCTATGATTCTAAAAACAACATCATCCTTAATCTTATCCTATTGGTCTTTCTAGTGTCCACTAAAATTATTAATTAATCTGTCCACATTTGTACATAACAATTATTGATATTAATGTTGGCATGAAAGTATCCAAAGTTTTAATATAAAAATATTCTAGTCACAGGCATGGCCACTTGAATGACACTATGATTGAGAAAAACAAACATCACAATCAGTGACAAGTTGATAGTGTTTTCTTATTGGTCTTTAGGTCATTATTAACGTATGTTACTATGTTATAATATTATTATATATATGTGAATTTAAATATAGATTATCAAACGTTGTATATTATTGCTTCCATGATAAAAATATGTCTTTATTAAGCTTTTCAATTATTAAGCCTTAATCATACCCCACCATTGTATAATGCTCACCATAATCTATATTTTCCATCATAACTCTTTTTTTTCCTTTTAGTATTTAATTATTTCAAACAAAACTTCCAACAAAGATATGCACTTTTGTGTTTAAATTTCTCATGCAATTTAAGCTTTAAAAATGAATGACACTATGATTGAGGTGAAGAACATCACAATCAGTATGTTACTATATAATAATAATAATAATAATATTATTATTATTATTATTATTATTATTATTATTATTATTATTATTATTATTATATATATATATATATATATATATATATATATATATATATATATATATACACTTTGTTTTTACTGAATATTTTTTTTAAAAATTAATTTGAGGAACCAACTGGTTTTTTGTCTCAACTAATAGGAAGTTTTACATCCGATAGTGATTTTAATGGCTATAATCTATATTATGATGATCATGGATTGTTTTATCTACCTAATTTTCTTTATTATACACACACACTCATATTGTTTATGTATTGGAACATATAAAAGTAGCATACTTTATTTGTTCAAAAGAAATTAGAAAATCTAATTTGTACTATGGTTAGGTATAAGATTTTTAGTTATTTTATTTTATATAATTGAAACAAACGCTAGAGAGATGACTTCAATTCATATATGTGTGTGTACATACAACAATTGAAAATTTATTAAAACATCTGTATACATCAAAAGATTACAGATAAATACTAAAAATAAATAAATGCAAACCTCAAAGTAATACTAAGACCAAACTTGTAACTAGGAGCATTTGATGATAAGCACTTCCAACATCATTAGAGTGGCTATTTGTAGAAGAGTATTCCCAATTTTTAATTTTTTTTTAGTGAATTATTGATTAGCCTCATGATTGACCAATAATTGATTGTTACTAATAAGCACTTATGAATAGAATTGCTTGTGTTTTTTTCATTCATTATCCTAGATAGTCCTCAGCTTACAGTTATATGGCTTATCATCATAAAATTATTCTAAAAAAACTTTTAGAAGCAACAATAATCTCTTTATCGTTTTGTTTTTTAGTCCTATTCTGAAACAACATTGGATAACAATGAACTTATTGTAGAAAATTCCATATTGTATAGCAATTATTTAATTTGAAAAAACCTGGATTCAAAGAACACTAGAACCACCGATAGCACATCAAAGAGAAAAATAAGGTGTAAGTATTATCTCGCGCAAAAAAGGGCCTGCTCTCCAGGAACTCACTGAGCTGCCTCGGAACATATCCAGATCTCTCTAAAAAACAACAACTACTCAAACAAAAAAAAATGAACAACATTCATTTACCAAACACTGTGTTCAAAAAGGAGTGGAATTACCTAAAGCTTGCCTCAAATCTCTCACTCTCCATCTTGAAGAGGAAGTCGCTGTGAGGTAAGCATAGTTGCTTTTGTTCCCCATTTACCAAAAAACCTAACAAACAACTACTTAGAATAAAAATTTTCAAAACAATAACAAATCGCAAAAATCAACGCCGAGATCATCAACGACGGTAACTCGACATGATTGTTGTTGGGTTCCTCTAGGCTGATCGAGCCTATACATTGCATCTCCGTCGGGCTAAGGTTCGGGATCAGTTCGGAAACGTTGGAGGAGTAATCGGGCCTATTGGGATTTGAGGCCATTGGTACTGACGGAGAAGAATAAGGGATGAAATAGGGTTTTCTAGGGTTTCGATGGAGAAGTAGCGGTCGTTCTCTAGAGAAGAAGACCACCTCCAAGATTGTCCGATAGTTTGAGATGGGCCAACTGCAATATTTGCCTTAGAGATGGGACATGGGCCATGAACCATAGCTTAGGCTAGAATATCCCCCTTTGAATTTCAAACCCAATAAATTAACTCCAAATGGCAATGAAAAGCTTTTTAGAGATAATCTTTTTTAATCACGGTGCATATCCATAGATTAAATCCATGGATTCATCAATAATTTAAACTTTTTTAAACTCGAACATTCCCAAACCCAATCAAATAACTCCAAATGGCATCTCAAGGCTCTTAAGGGATAGAATTTATAGTATGTATATATGTATATACAATAAAAATGGTCAATTTTTTGTTTTTATAACAAATTAATAAATATAAAAAATAATTTAATTATAGACAATAATATAGTTAATAATAAATTGCAATGATTAAATTTTTTTTTTTTTGAAGATATAATAATAATTTCGAAAGAATAAATACTAAAACTAATATTTAATAAATATTTAATAATTAGTATATCATAACAAATTGATATTTAATAAAGCATAGAGGTAATCTTACCATGAGTAACCATACCCCCAAAATACATCAAACCAAACATGTGTTTTCCAATTCTAGATTTATAAATCCTTTCAAACAAATATAAAATCTTATAATACAGTCATTCCAGTTACATCTAACCAAACATAAGATTTGACTACACTATATTTTGAAAACCAAGTATTTTCAGTTATATTGTAACAGAAAATCCACTGCATTTAGAATTACATCCAACTAAACACCCCTAAGTGTTTTCTAATACTTTTGAGTTTTTTGTGATTAGATTCAATAGAACATTAACATTAGATGCCCTGGTTAAAGTTGCATAATAGGATTTTTTTTCCTCTTTGTTTGTTTGCAGTTCTATCTTATTATATTCACATATGATTGAGCACAAATAAGTAAAGAACATCACATTTGATAAATTGATTGACAATTCATTCTTTTATGTTATTCCTTGCTATATATTCTAAAGTCTTTCCTGATGTTCGAATGTTGCCTCTACGCATCAAGCTTCTGTCATTCTAGAATATTAAATTGAATGCTCATATTAATTTTTTGTTATTTTGCTAACTTGTCTCTGATTATATCTAATGGTAATGAACTTAAATGGAATAAAAGTTGTACAATTGTTTTTAATTATAGAATCATAGATCTAATGATTTATTTATTTTCCTGTTGTTGTAGAGTTGTTTCTAATTATACTCTTAATGCATAGACTTAAAATAGAATACACTATTTAAAATTGTTTCTAGTTATATGGTCTCATATTAGACCACCTTCATGTTATTTCTTTCTTCTATTTTAGATTATATATTAGATATTTTACATAAGATTTAAGCTTATTATACTGATTATGCAGAATCTATCACATTGAATGATTTATGCATTATTTTTTTTTTATTGTTCTTGAGGTTTTTTAGATAATACCTTCCAAAATTGACCTCAAATTGTATACAATCTCTCATGATATGTTGTGACGAAGAATGCTATGATCAACAATAGAATGACGGAAGTGGTTAGCGAGCTTGATAAATGTCAAAAGAAAACATGCACATGAATCCTTCGGCTTTCTGATTGAATTTTTCTATCGGTATAAGGCTCTTAAGCATGTTTTTGCAACATACTACATACACAAAGGCAGTACTACTTCTTTGGTTGTTTGTTATCAGTAATGATCCAATTGGTCTATTTCCTAGATTCTAATGCTTTGTTATCAAATCATGAGTGGCTTGTTGGATCAATATACTTATGCTAGTAACCAGCAAGCATTGTACATGGTTGTGTGGATGACCAAGTATTTGGTAACCGAATGAAAATGCTACATATAATCAAATTAGTAGAGTATAATTCTTTGCTACAACTATAACTAGCTTCTTTTCTCATGGTCTCACTAGCCCTCTTGAAAGGAAATAAATTAATTTCAATTACGAAAGGCATGTAAGTAAATATGCACTACCAAATATTTTTTTTTTAAAAGATGGATAAACCACATAAATTAAAAATGACAAAGAGTACAACATGGACTAAAATATGAGACCAAAAACAAACGAACTCAGCAAGCTTATAAAAGGGATGATAAAATAATACTAAAAACAACCAAAACAGAAGCACCCGTTAAGAATGGATGGGAATAAATATTGACATCAACAAAGACAAAAACACACTGAAAAAACAGATTCCTAAACGGAAGGAGTGAGATTCCCCTTAGGGTGAACACTGATGAAAAAGCTAAACGACTAATCAGTGACTAGGGATGTAGACATCTCTCTTGCAACACTCCCCTCTCCTATTCAGGATGATAAGACCTCTAGACTTTGACTGTTCCAATAAAATCTTCTAGCTTCATCTTCTTTGACTCTGGAGTTGTGTTTAACCATAAAAAGAACAATTGATCAATTTTCAATAAAATCAAAATTGACAAGAGTATTTTAAAACTAAATATAAGCACATTTATTTTAAACCAAATGCTCCATGTGATTGCTTAGGCCAAGAGATCCCAAAATTCAACAAAGAAAACAAAATGAGTAAATATGATAGAGACATCACCAAAATTCAACAAACAAGAAAAATACTAGAACTTATGTAGAAAATAAAATGAGTTAATATGATAGGGGCATCACCACCGTAATAGCCAAGTGGTAAGATATTTGACTCTCATATGAGAGGTTAAAAGTTTGATTCTCTCTCAATATATGGTTAAGGTGAACTAATAACAAGTTTGTGTGCAAGACTTGTCTGCATTGTTAATAAATAAATAAATAAAATGATACTATTTAAAAAAAAGCATTCCTAGAAAGATAAAATACAGGAATAACTGTACAATGAAATATACAACAATATATTTAGTTCACTTGGGAAGAATATTGAGAATGCAGCATTCATATGTTTAGTTGAATAAGATGTTTTCTATAAACTTGATATATTGAGAGAATTAAATTATCAAAATATCTCCAAAGTATATATATATATATATATATATATATATATATATATAATTTTTAGTTTGTTCTATTATTCAGTTTAAATACCTTTAATCTTAGTATATTTATTAGCTACTTAAGTGGATACTACACAATAATTCTAATAGAGAAATTTAGAAAGTATATATGTAATTTATTTATTTTTATATGTAGCCATATGTGAATTTCTTTATTGTAATAAGTCACACAATTAAACAAAAAAAAATGGGTGCAATTTTAAATGGAATAAATCATAAATTTTAATTAATTATGACATTATTTTATTCTAATTCAATAAAATTAATTTTTTATGACATATCAAATAAAGATTCAATTTTTTTAATTAATTTTTTATTTAAATTTTACACATGATGTAACACACCTTATGTTCATGTTCCCTTAAACAGGGTCATGGAAAGTGTATGGGCCTCATTTGCTAACTGTTTGATTTCGTTTCTGTTTAGTATAATAAATAATTGATAATTAGCATGGTCTAGAATTAATTTAATTATTTTAAAATTTTCCAAAAAGTGAAAGGAACTCATAGACTTGACTCCTATTTTTTTTATAATTTTTTTAATTATTAAAGACTGCAAATGAACAAGATACTATATATATATATATATATATATATATATATATATATATATATATATATATATATATATATATATATATATATATATATATATATATATATATATATATATATTGTATGGAGAAGGAGATATAATAAAGTAATATATTTTATATTAGTTTTTATGAAAATTTCTTTGTTGATATAAATCCTCAACAATTTTAAAAAAATAAATAAATAAATTCTTAAAATGTATTAAAATAAAAAAAAATGATATAATATGGCGACTCAATAATTAGGTAGCCTTATAAAAATGGCAAAAGAGGAGAAAAAACACTGAGGATAAACAAAGCTTCCAATCATTAAAAGTTATATTGGTTCATTCACCTGTAGTAATTTTGGGGAACCATCTCTTGAGGGGTATGAGTTGATTCGCCAATTACACAAAAACTATCTTCTAAACAAGAAAAAAATGCAAAAAAATCAAAGTTGTGTTTGATTATGAACAATGAATCTCCTAACATGTCTCTTTAAATCCTAGGCCATAAACAATAAGCAAATAAATATGTAATTAAACTTAATAATAGTCAAAATAAGTGAAAATGTGTATTGATTGAAAATAGAGTTATCTCTTTTTAACCAAATATTTTAAAAAATAGACTGGATGCATATTATTCGTTATCAAATATTGAGATTAAGCATCCAAGATGTCTAGACTTCAAATATCAAAGTTAGGAATAGCATTATAAAAATTATGTAGTGTATGATATTTCTTTATTTGATTTGTCATGACATAATCAAAATTAAAGCTACCAATTAAGGGTTTTCAGTGAATACCTGGTTGTCCTTTTCTTAAAATTTTATTTAATTAATTTTCTAAACTTTTAAATGTCACAAGCAACAAGCTTTAGCATACAAATGGTGCTAGCTATCATATAATGCACCTTGTTTTCATGATCTCTTGAAGAAGGGTCATGACATCCTTATGGCCAAGAACCTTCACATACATAAACTTAAAAAATATCTTTATTAAAGAAAATAGAAACCTGAAAAAGGTTGTATATTTCTATACATAAACATAAAGAGAAAATGGTGTTACATTAAAAAAAAAATCACTTATTAATTATAACTTATAAAAGAATTGCTAGTTAACTTGATGTGATGAGTAAATTATAAAAGGTGACACATTAATGGAATTATACATGATATCACAAACATTTTTAAGATTTTATTTTAAAATATAAAATAAATATCTGTACACACGTTAAATAAAAATTCAAATTAGAGGCCATCCAGTCAATAATCAAACGCAATCTCAACTTCTTTGGTTCTCTTACTACTTTAAATAATGTCACACTAAACTTGGTGAGATCAATCACATAATGATCCATTTTATTTTTCATCCTTATACGTCATTGTTATATGTAGACATTTTTTTTTGGTAGATAACGTTGTAGTGTATCCATATTTTTTTTTAAATAATAAATAAGCAATTGGCAAAAAACTGTTAGTTTACTTGTGTCCCCTTCCATGGTAGAAATCTATTATAGATTTCCTTTTGTCTCCTCCCCAACTCTCGCTGCTATATAAAGGCATAGGGAGACAAGTAGCAAGATGCACAACACTATCACTGAGTTACTAGAGAGAAAAACCATGGGAACAAGATGGTTTCCATTCATAGTGTTTGTGATCTTAGTTCTAGCGTCAATGGATCATGAAGTTTCAGCCATGAATTGCACTAATGTGATAAACTCAACCACCTTCCATAGCATGCTCATGGCATCCAAGAATGAGACTTGGAGAAATGAGATCATTTCCATCCATGAACATTTCTTGCAACAAGATGGTCAAAATCCATGGAATGAGGCAAACATGAAAAACAATGCTAGTACAGCAGCACAAACAGAGTTTGAATGGGCAATGCTGTACAAGAGCATGAAGATGCCTGAAATGGTGAATGAGGGGATGGCAAAAGACAAGTTCTTGGTTGAGGTTGGGCTTGAGAATGTGAGATTTGATTGGAACTCGAAGTATGGGCTTGCTCAGGTGACAAATACTGAGTACTTGTTAATGCTCAATGTCGATCGTCTTCTTTTCAGTTTCAGGACTGAGGCAGGCTTGCCTAATAATGATACAATTCCTTATGGTGGATGGGAAGCTCCTACTAGTGAGCTCAGAGGACATTTTGTCGGTTCGTATTAATTTAATTGATGTTCGATTCATTTCTTTCTGTTTGTATGTATTTCTGAGTTTGTTTGTTATACTTGATACTAACAGGGCATTACATGTCTGCAACTGCATTCACATATGCAACGTCGAAGCATGCATTCGTATACAGGCAAATGACAGAATTGGTCAGAGGACTTGATGAATGTCAAAAGAAAATAGGCACGGGATATCTTTCGGCGTTCCCGACTGAATTTTTTGATAGGTTTGAACATCTGAAGTATGTTCATTCACCTTATTACACCATACACAAGGTATTAGTCTAGTTCAGTTGGTATTAATGGTGTTTTATTCATGGATTGATTAATTTATTGGTTCTATTGTTTAATTATCAGATAATGACTGGCTTGTTGGATCAATATACTTATGCCGGTAATCAACAAGCATTGAAAATGGTTGTGTGGATGACTGAGTATTTTAATAATCGAGTGATGAACTTGATCAGAAACTCTACTATAGATCAACATTATCTATCTCTCAACCAAGGAACCGGTGGCATGAACGATGTTCTTTACCGGCTATATTCTATAACGGTATTATAAATTGGTTCATCAGCTTCAATTGAATTGAAATTTATTGAAGTAACATTTTTGTTTGATTGGGTGAATGCAGAAAAATCAAAGTCATTTGGTGTTAGCAAATCTTTTTGATAAACCTTGTTTTCTTGGATCATTGGCAGTTAAGGTAATAATAGTTTAATTTGTAGCTTCAAAGAATAGTGAAAAACAAATACCGTTTAATAATGAAACATATAATATTGTTTGTTTTCAGGCTGATGAACTTGAAGGATTTCATGCCAACACACACATAGCACCAGTAGTTGGAATACAAAATAGATATGAACTCTTTGGCGAACCGCTTTTCAAGGTAAATAAAACATTTGGTCCAATTATTTTGTATCTATATGAATTGAATCTAATTGTTGACAGAAATCTTGAATTAAACACTCGTGGCAGGAAATGGCGCAATATTTTCATCATATTGTGAGCTTGTCTCATGCCTATGCAACTGGCGGAACAAGTTTAAATGAATCATGGTGACAGTTTCGATATGTTCAATTTTTTCCTTTTTCATTCTGACATGTTAAAGAGTTCATTATTTTTCTATGTAAATGCAGGACCAACCCGAAACGTTTAGGTGATACTCTAAAGCAAGAAACTGAAGAATCAAGCACTACTTATAATATGCTTAAAGTGAGCATCATTATGAATCCTTGCAAACATATTTATGAAAATTTTCATCAACTTTTTTATAAAATTTCTTCATTGTTTCACAGGTTACTCGATACTTGCTTAGATGGACGAAGAGCGTGGCTTATGCCGATTACTATGAGAGAGCACTCATCAATGGAGTTCTTAGTATTCAAAGAGGATCCGAACCTGGAGTAATTATCTATTTCCTTTCAATGAAAATTGGAGGATCAAAGGCTAAAGGCTATTGGAGATGGAGTACTCCCTTCAATTCGTTTTGGTCTTCTTTGGGAACCGGTGATATTTTCGTATTTTAGAGTAACTAATAGTCTCACATTGATTATTCTGATAAATTCGTTTCATTTTTTTTACAGCAATTGAGTCATTTGCAAAGTTGGGCGATTCAATATATTTCGAAGAGCAAGATGAAGCAACACTCTATGTGATTCAATACGTTTCGAGCACTATCGACTGGAAAAAAGGAAACCTTCAACTCAAACAAGAAGTGATGCCTCTCACTTCATCGGACACTAATTTACAAGTCTCATTGACTATTTATCCAAACACGGTATAAATTCGATACTTTGGTAACAGAAACAAGAACAAGGATTAAGAATTTGTCACTTACCCTCCCATGTTTTCAGATATTGACTCAATCTACGACCTTGAAGCTCCGAGTACCATCTTGGACAAATCAAACTGGTTTATCGGCAACTTTAAATGGAAATCCTTTACCAACACCAACTCCAGGTAAACTTTATTTATGCTTATCACTAGTTACTCTAACAATGACGATGGTCATTAGGATTCTAATTTTTTTTCAGCAAATTATCAGGAACTTTTTTTGCAATCAACCAACTATGGGGTCGTAAACCCAATGTCACCATTAAGTTCCCTATCAGCATAAGATGTGAGAATATACAAGGTGAGAATTCTGTATCACACAACTTCATCGAGTTTATTCTTAACATGGTATCAGAGCTCTTAGATCTTGTGTGGTCGTTCAGATGAGAGGGATGAATTCCAAACTGTGAAAGCATTTTTTTTCGGCCCGTACCTTCTGGCCGGCCTAACCGAAGAAGATTGGATTATGAAGAGCGGCAACTCGAGCTCACCTTCTGATTGGATCATTCCAATTCCACAGAGTTACAAAGATGAGCTAGTATCTCTCAGCCAAAGCATCGGAAGCATGGATTTCTTTATCATGAAGTCAGACAACAATCTTGTAAAGAAGAGTTTACCAAAACAAGGATCAGTTGAAGCCATGCATGCAACATTCAGAATAGGACATTTAGTCTCAACATTAAGTGATGTCCACCCTGAAGAATCACTAGTCTACATTGAACCATTTGGGTTTCCAGGAGCTTTGGTTGAACACCAAGGACCAAATGGCACTCTCACCATCTCAAGAACTCCAGGAAATAGATCCATATTCAAAGTGATTACATGGTTTCATGACAAGTATAACACAATATCTCTAGCTTCAAAATCACATCCAAATTGTTTCATTTACAGTGAAGTTAATTACATTGATGGAGAGAGTTTGAAGTTGATATGCAATGAGGATTGGAAGTTTAATGACAAGTTCAGGGAGGCAATTAGCTTCATAAGGAACATGCCATTAAGGGAGTATAATCCAATAAGCTTCTTGGCTAATGGAGTCAATAATAAGTTCTTGTTGGAGCCATTGATGAGCTTGCAGGATGAGAATTACAGTGTCTATTTCAATGTCACAGCTTGATATTCTTCTATATAATTATATCTTTGTTTTACTGCTATATATGAAGTCTATATAAGAGTGGAACAGATATAATGCAAAACATGGTATCAAACTAAGATTACTTTGGAGATATAATATTGTTCTACATTGAAAAAAGATCCAAGTTGATGATTATATGTGACCGTATAATTAAATTGCCGAAGAATATTAGAATCTTAGATGCATATTATCCTCTATGTATGGTCTTGAAAGAAGGCATATATTTGTCATGACAGCTGTGGACATTGTTCTTTGTTTTAGCATCACATTCTTGTTTGTCAATATAGGCATATGCATGATGCATGCATGCATCTTGTTGATTCTTCAAGCCAAGTTGATATATGCATGCTTTTCTATTATTTTCTTTATCATTTTATTATTTCACATATGTGATATATTGCATTCATTCGAATAATTATCGGGTTCGATACCGAAATATAATTATCGAAATAAAAATCTGAAAGAGGGGACTGAAAGTAGCAGAAAGGGTGAAAATGGGGACATTTGTTTGAGAGATCAGTGACAAGAAGTGGGGTAATGTATGTTCAGAGAATGCAAGGATGGGGTTTGCCTCACAAGGAGAGGTCTTAAGATGTCTGGTTATGGGGCCTTTAAGTTAAGCTGATCAGTAATAAACTTACAAACATATGAGATGATAAACCAGGGACAGCAAGTCTACATCAGAGACACTGTTTCCACTCAAGTCATAATCTTTGCCTTTGGGTTTTTTTTTATTAATATATTTTTTCAGCAAAAAGTCCGACAAATCTATTATTTCATTTATATATGTATATATATTTATAGTTTTTCAAATTTTTACTAGATATTTTCTTACCTTTAGTTAGAAGTAAAGCATTGCTTTCTGGACATATATGTTTCCTTGTCTGCAAGTAAAACATTGGGCAAGCTATGCATCTTAATGGTTTTTTTTTTAATCATTTTTATCCTAAATTATTATTGAATCATTGCATTGAATGAGAGTTTTTTTTCTCTCTCTCTCTCTCTTGGTACACAAGCGGAGAAGAAATTATATATAATTAAAAATAAAGCTAAAATTAAATTTGGATTTTGGCCATCATTTTCGCCACTTAAAATCCAACATTAAGATAAACCTTAAACCACTATTTAAGTAATCAAGAGACAATCGCATGAAGTTAGAATAAAATCGACAAACCAATTACAAAATTAATAATACAGAAATATACCCTTAATCTATTAAAGATAAAATGAGACTTAATTAAAAAAATAATAATAATTAATATGAGCAAACTGTTGGTGAAACTCTACTGCCAAGTTTGCATTGTTTGTTTGAGGTGATATTGAATCCCCTTTTCATCGATTTCAGTACTAAGGTTGCATTGAATTTTGTAACTTTAAATACATACCTTTAAGTTAGAGATAACCTTCTTTTTCTAACAATTTTTTTCCTAATTAAAATAATAATAATAATAATAAAGGTTTGAAACCAGTCTTCTAATCTTTACACTCACACGTGAGCTTATACACGTGCACATTTAAACCATATGTTTACAAAACCACCCCTAACCATGCATTAATTACATACATACTCTTCCCCATGCCACCCACGTATGTACAACTTACTCTAAATCATTTAAAATAATTAAATTAAATTAAACTAAAACTCATCCAACGAGACGGACTGAGCCGTTACGGCTTCCTGACGGAGCTTCGTGAAATAATCCCGAATATCAAACGTTTCGATTGCGGTCCGATCACCGCCCAGGACCCGTCACTGCCTCCGTCTCGTCTTCAAATAAGTACGGCGGTCTGCTCACCGCGGTGACCAGATCCCACTGCACTCCTTTAAAGAAAGGATGAGCTCTAACCTCTCCGTCGCCGCCGGCACCCAACCGCCTCGCCGGATCCTTCTCGAGAAGCCGGGCGATGAGGTCTTCAAGCTCCGTTCTCCGGCGCCGGGAGCTCCCGCCGGGGAACTGCGGGTCTCTGACCAGCACGTTCTTGAACGTCTCCTTGCGGTTCCGTCCCTTGAACGGAGTCCGGCCGTAGGCCATCTCATAGGCGAGGATGCCGAGAGCCCACCAATCGACAGCGAAGTCGTGGCCTTCAGCACGGACGATCTCCGGCGCGACGTACTCCTCGGTGCCGACGAAGGAGTTGGCGCGCTCGCCGGCGCGAGCTGGCGAAACCCTAGCGGATCGGGTTTTTTTGACCCCAGCCCCGGCGGGGAACCAGATCCGAGTGAGATGACGGCGGTGGCGAGGGGCATGGGTGGATCGGAGATCCGGCAAGTGTTCGACGAAATGCTGCAAAGGGGCAGGGGAGAGCTGGCGAGAGAGATCGAAATCGGAGAGGACGATGTGGCCCGTCGGCGCGGAGAAGGACGTTCTCGGGCTTGAGATCTCGGTAGGCGATGTTGAGGGAGTGGAGATGGGCGAGGGCGGAGACGAGCTCGGAGAGGTAGAAGCGGAGGGCGGAGGTGGAGAGAGAGCGGTCGGGGAGGGAGTGACGAAGGGCGTTGAGATCGCCGCCGGGATAGAAGGGGATGGCCCAGGCGATGAAGTCTGGGGTTTCGATGGAGGCTAAGAGGGTTGGGAGAAGGGGATGGTGGAGACGGGAGAGGACGGTGAGTTCCCAACGAGCGCGGCGCTCGGCGTCGGGGCGGCGAGAGATGGAGGACTTTTTGTCGAACACCTTGAGGGCGAAGGGTTGGGAGGCGTCGTCGGTGAGGAAGACGGTGCCCATGGCGCCGCGGCCGAGGACGCGGATGGCTCGTAGGTTGTCGAAGTGGAGGTCCTTTTGCTTGGGTTCTTCTCCATCAGCCATGGCTTCTTCTCAGCAATGGAGGTGAGGTTCGTTAATGGCGAGGGAGAAAGAGAGAGAAGAGGAGGGATCAATGGTTGGGAATGAGAGGTGGTGGTGGTGACGGTGATGGAGTTATATGGTTATAGATATATATATAGAGAGAATGCCACGCTGGCATTTTGGTTTTTTTATTTATTTTTTTAGAAATATTTTTATAGTTTATATTTTTAATGGAGCCTCTTTGGCTCTAACCTTTATTATTATTATTATTATTATTATTATTATTATTATTATTGGTGATGTTGTTATTGTTATTATTTTAAATATATACTACACCAACAAGAAAGTTTAACAATGAATTATAGGGGTTTGAGTACCTTGTTTTCAATTAGTTTAGGATATGTGGCTATTAAGAAACTAGTGAATTAAAAAATAAAAAAAATGAATTATTATACTAAATTATTGATTTATTTTAATATAATTTTTTTTTGGTTCTTACTTAAATATCTTCAAGATTTTATTATATCAAATATTTTTTGTTTTAGGAGTTGAAGTGTAGAGATTACACCAATAAGTGTATTTTGTAAATGGTTAGAACATAAAAATAAAAAATAAATAAAAGTTATTTGCATTTGTAATATATATGTATAGAGAAGACATTTCATTTATTTTCATTCATAGTTAAGTAAGTAGTTAGTTGGAATCAAGATTTATAATAGATGGGGCATATTCATATGGAAAGAGAAATTTTTTTTTTAATATATGGATAATATGCCATTTAGGGAGTTTTTAGGTGGTGTCTTTGTAAAACCTCTATTAATATTAAATTATAATAATTTCTAAGTTATAAAATTTAATAGGAAAATAACTACACATGATATAAAAGGATAAGACTAAATTTAATTCTTTGAGTTGTCAAAAAATTTTTGGTTGGGAAGAAAAATATATTTAATTTCTTGAGTTGTCAATTTGCTTGGTTGTCTCAAGCTTGTATCGAATATTTCTACTTGAGTTACATGCAATTTTTTTTAAAAAAAAATAACGAGTCATTCATTTAATTTTTGAGTTGTCATATAACTTAGTTGGCTTGAACTCACATCAAAGAGTATAACTAATTTTAGCTAAATTAACTAGTCGTACATTAAATTCGTCGAGTTGTCAATTCACATTGTCACGCGTATTTTATCAATTAATTTTTGAAGTTATGAATTT
This sequence comes from Dioscorea alata, assembly GCA_020875875.1. Taxonomy (NCBI): domain Eukaryota; kingdom Viridiplantae; phylum Streptophyta; class Magnoliopsida; order Dioscoreales; family Dioscoreaceae; genus Dioscorea; species Dioscorea alata. The sequence goes on from CM037018.1 coordinate 13,542,572, forward strand.
ATTATGACAGATGGACTCTACATAAAAAAAATTTTAACTCACACCAATAATAATAATAATAATAATAATAATAAACTTGTCAAAAAAAAAATACTGTCTCATATTTGTTCTTCTAAAATTAACTTAAAACTAAATTGATAGCAACATAAAATAAAATAAATAAAATAAAATATTTTTTTCTTGTATTGATAAATTTACCAAACTACCCTTGGGTTAGTCCACAACTAAAGACAAGGAAGGAGTGCAAATTGTGATTAAGTGGACCCCCCTTGATTAAGTTTTTCTTTTTGGGAAAAATGCATGAGTTATGGTGGATTAGGGTTCACTTCACTATGTTAAGTGCATTATTAACCCAAAAGATTCCGTTGTGTATATATGTGGTACTTTTTTTTGTTGGTTAACATGAGAATTTTTTTGTTAAAAATTATTATTTTCATAATTATATGTTACTCCTTAACTTACCATATTAAGCACTTAATAAGTATAATCATCAATTAGTTACAAGGATGCCAATATATTAGTTTAATCTTAAATTTGTTTAATCAATGGAAATCCTTTTTTTAGTTATGTAAGAAGACAAAATTTTGGTATTTTTTATTTTAAAAAATAAAATAATAGTTTTGGTATAGTCAATTTAATATATTTAATAAAAGAAAATATATTATGAAAAGATGGATTTTAAAATCATTAGATCCAATCCAATTATTTGAAGTGATGCTAATAGACTATTGACTCCTTGTGGCTCATTAAAATATGGATTTGGGATCCAAAATGTTTGTTTGGTTTGAATTTAAAAATATAGCCCGTTGTACATTTATTACAATCCTAAACATTTTTTTTTTAATCAACAAGTTACTCTCTTAATTTTTAAATCATATATTATTACAAAATAAATAAATATATATATAAATATATTTGGCATAAGCTTTTGAATATTAAAAGAGCTTTTTATTTTTTATGTTTCAGTTTTTATTTTTAAATTTTTCAAGGTGAACAAATCATTCATCTCAATCAATATTGTAAAAACAGTGACTTCTCACCTAGCAAAGGAAAGAATTACTATTTTTCTAATGTGAAGATGGTCCATAAAAAACACAAATGAATAACAAAAAATAATTTTAATAAATATCAATTACATAAGGCCTAAAATTATAATAAATATAAAACACAACAACAAAATAACATGGTAAGCAAATTTATAGGTTATAAATTGTTTGACTTATACTTGTTCGCATATTTTCAAGTCAGGGTGTATATAATAAATATTAATTACATAAGGCCTGAAATTATAATAAATATAAAATACAACAATAAACTAGCATGGTAAGCAAATTTATAGGTTATAAATTGTTTGACTTATACTTGTTCGCATATTTTCAAGTCAGCGAGATGTAAAGAAAAAAGAAAAATACTTCCACAAAATCAAGCATTCATACAATAATTCCAATACAAAAACTCAATTAAAATTAAGCAATAATGGCTAAAAATATTCAATTAATTGATAGATTGATTAGCTTTATTCATTACCAACCTTAAAAACAAAAGTATTTATATAGGTTTAAATTAAAGGTAAAATAATAAATAAAATTAAGGTAATAATAAAATAATAGATATAACAAGAAAGTTTAAAAGTTTAAGTCTTCTTAATACCTGTAAAATGCATGATTACTTTTATTTTACTTGTTATTTAATAAGTAAATGAGAGGATTTACACATGCGGATGTAAATTGCCGAGTCTAATGAAAACAAAATTGATGAACAATTAAAAATAAAAATTTAATTAATTATGTGATTGAGCAAAAATAATTGGGGAGATTAGTTAAAATAGGGGGAGGGCTAAAGTTCTAGAAGTTAGGAGAGCTTCACACGTGTGGAACTCAATTGATGATGGGAAATGGGAAATGGGAAATGGGGAATGGTGATATATGTACAAAGGACAAAGATAAGGTACGGGTGATTTTTAAGAGAACCTCATCACATGGGTCTAGTACTTAGCTTCACATATATATGTCACACCTTATTATTTATCTATTGTAGAGTACCTATACATAAGTAGTACTAATCTAAGGGCTTGGTATTGTTAATTAAAATTTAATTCATACTATATTTAAATGTTATTTTATTTAATTAATTCATATATGTTTATTAATATTATATATATAATATTACTTTTAAAGATTTATATATAACCAATTTATTTGATGATAATGAGTGCATAAATAATTTTTGATATTTAAATACATAAACACAATATTTTAAAGCTCAAGGGACTCTTGAGAAGGACAACCTAGGGGTTAATTTTTTGAACAGTCACCCAATTTTGCCTTATTTTCATTTTAATCATTCAACTTTAAAATTTATCAAAATGGTCATTTAAGTTATAAAAATTTTAACTGGACAGTCACCCAAGGTGGCCGTCCAATAGAATTACCAAGTAAACTTGATGATGTGGACATTAACTGCTGACTCAGTCTTTATGGCGGCCACGTAGGCTATTGGGCACTGAAAAATCTCGAGTGACTGTTTGGTGAAAGTTTTTGTAACTTGAATGATCATTTTGATACATTTTTAAAGTTGGATGACTGAAATGAAAATAAAGCAAAGTTAGGTGATTGTTCAAAAAATTAACTTGATAACCTACACTCAACTTTCATTTTTTTTTTCATAGTCACCCTACTTTTGTTATCGCAACGCCTAATGCAACCAAAACTATCCTCGCGTTTAGTGAATTTTGTGACATAATTTGTAATCCTTTTTTTCCATCCATATTATTCCCATACTCTATTTGTAATTATATTTTTTCTAATGAAAACATGATTTATCTTTTTTTTAATATATATATTAAAAATAAAATATATAAGTAATGATATTTGCATAATATAAAAAAGAAACCTTCAAATAAATTTACTTTTATTGTTGTCTATAATGAACTGGTTATTCTCAAACTTTTATTTATTTATCAACTAATTTTTGTAAAGATTGGAATATAGTAGTTGGAACTCACTGTTGGGACACATTATTAAAATTGACTCTGTTTAAATTAATAAATTTAAATTATTATCCTAAACACTATTACAAGCATGTGGTTCCTTTCTCAAAGCTACTTTTCTCTATAGCCTTTTTCTCTTTTTTAAAATATTTGAGCTTCCTTGATTTCAGCCTTAAATTGTGAGATCTTAAACTCTTCAACTATTTTATTATTCTCTTTCATTTCTTAATCTAATTAATCTTTCAATAAAGTTTACTTTGTCATTATGAATTTTACTCATTATAATAACATTATCTCTTTTTTTACTTTGGAACATATTGATTTTTGATGGGAGATGGACATCTAATGTTTTATATTTATAGACATAATGATTTTTGAATGTATTAAATTTTAATTGAGAAATTGTTTTTAGAAGTGCAACTCAAACATTCAAGGGTGTGCTTAGGTGATATAGAGGTTCCACCATATGTCTTCACCTGTCTGATAATTGAACTGTAAGTCAGCATTTGGAACTAATGACCTTTAACACCACTGTATTAAGTGTTTTTTAAACCAAGACATTGAGCTTTATGTAATTAATTTTTTTTCAGTGGAGCAGTGTCATTAGATTGAAGGGCCCTTTGGCTTGATGGAGAAACTTCAACATAATGTTATTAAGGGGAGGGATTATATTAGTAAAATCAAATCTAATAGATGTGACATTGCTCCCTCCTTTGCAATTAATTCCAACCACCATTAAAGATATTGAGGGGGATTTTTTTTTTCAATTTTCAAATATTATTTTTAAATTATGGAATTTTTAAGTGACTTGCATTTCAATAAGATATAATATTCTTCTAGCCAAGTGCATTTGATAGGAATTCCAATTTTGGACTAGTCCAATAAGCCAAGAATGAATTGAATTGAGACGTTTGATTGTGTACGTCAACAGAATAGAATTAATTTATATTTTCCTAAAATTTTAAAAAGAATTAACATTATTGTTTTTTCTTTTTGGCTTGCTCTAAGTTGTTCCATTGTTTTTAATATTATTAAACACAAATTGATTAGTTATAAATAATAGAACCAACTATAATTTATGGAAGTTGGATATAGTGCTAATGGTAATTTGTCAAAAGTATTTATAATGTAATTAAAATAAATAAGAAAATTATAAAAACAATTGTTCTACTCATTACACACTAGAAATATTATTGATATATCAAAATTTTTTAAACTTTCTTGAAGAGAATAGTGTGATTTTAAAGGATTAATTTCCTCTTACGATATTAACTAAGATAAGTTGCTTGTCCACCTAATAAAAAATGAGGAAGGGAAAATAGTGAGTAAAAAATCAACAAAAATTTTAAAATTAAAAAAATTATAATACTGACATAATAATAATAATAATAATAATAATAATAATAATAATAATAATAATAATAATAATATAATAATAATAATAATATATATTATTATTATTATTATTATTATTCGGTAGCAGTTCTGGATTAACTTATTTTAAAAAATATTAAGAATTTTCTACTCGTAAATTTACCTAAAAGAGACAATAAATAGTTTAAATTAAAGCAAACCTCAATTTTGTCATTATTTCTTGAAACTTTTCAAACTTGGTGGAGTCTTCATCATCATTCCTCATATCAAGTCTTGGCTATCTTCAATGTCAATTGTAAGAGCCTCAAATTAAAAGAAAAGGATTACTCCATTATTATGCTCCAAGGTTGCTTCAACAAAGAAATGATAGGTAGAACATCATGTTTTGGAGAAATAGGGTTAGGGTTTTATCAACTACTTTAGAAAAAGGTGTTTACTTGTCAACATTGTCTACATTACATGAACTCTCAAATGGTGCCAATCATCTTCATCTTAAAACAAAGGCACTAATTACACATTCACTTATCAATCACACAGAGTTATAAAACATATACTATGAGGGCTAATGGGTTAATAATCATATCATGGACGGTAAATTTTTATAAGATGATTATTGATTAAGTGCATGCTCGAATTATTAATATTCTTGCTTATTTTAGTTGACACTACCATCGAGGTACTATATTTTTGTGTGTGCGATTTTATTCCATGAAGCTTTGAGAAATATTTAACATTTTATATGATAAAAAAAAGCTTTTTAAATTCTCTAATAAAAACTGAATTCTCTCTTACAGTACATTCATTTATTAAATTTTTAGTGGATGCCATTGGAATAACTTAACCTAGAATTATGTAATCTCTCTATTTTGTTTTTCTTTCCACTATATAAAAGAAAGTTTATTTCTTAATGTTGATTTCAAAACAACTTTTACAATTTTAAAATAATTTACATTTTGGGACCAATACTAAGAAATGAAATAAATATTTTTAAAAACTGTTTTTTTTTTTGCCATTTTATTTTTTAAAGTAGTATATAAAAAAAAAAAAAAAACTCTTTTGCCTGCCTAATGAAAGATTGATGAATCAACTCTTTATAAATTAAATTATTGGAGGTGAGTACTTTTTCCACCTTAAATTATATATATATATATATATATATATATATATATATATATATATATATATATATATATATATAATTGATTTCTATAGATGTTCACAAGAGAAATGTTTTCTTGAGAAACACAACATTGTTTATAAAATTAGCAATTAATGATGTTTTATTTTATCTTCTTTATGCAAAAATATATGAGCTTCAAAGAAGGACATAATATTTTTTTCTACTTTCAACCAAATCAATAAGCATTAACTTGAAAGTGGGGATGTAGGATTAGGTGATATAGAGCACTAAGATAAGACCCAACTGTACACACAATTATTATATCTAGGCTCATGGTAACAATGCTGTCGTGGTCCAAGCACTACCAATAAGTTTAATCCCGAACAAAGGACACTAATCATAGACCTTAGTGAAAATCTACATAAGCTTCAGGAATCCCATGCCAATAATAACTAACAAAACTACAAACTCTTGAGTTTAAGGAATGATGATAGCCTTTATTAAAATAATACATTAATATATACATACATACATATATATACATATAAGAAAATAAAAAAAAACTAAGCATTAATTGTCCTTTGGAAAAAGAAATGATATGCACCAAAGACCAAGCTTTGTTTACTTAATTAAAAATGTTTATGGGGAACAACCCAAAGTGTTGATGATGCTCTCTTGCTAATCCTTGCAATTAGGTATCAAATCCTATTGAAAATAGAAAGAATAATATATAAGAGATAGAGAAGAGAAAGACCCACACCTAAAAGCCAAATTGCACCACTTTAGGGTACATTAGATCAATCTTACGGCTTTATTTTAAGTCATCCTTTTGGGAGTGTGTTTGAGAAAGAGATGTCTCTCTATGCTTATTTGATACTTATTTAAAGCTTTGTTGTGACACCAATGGTGAAAGGTGGGGGAGCATGATGAGCTTTAAAGCAAAGGGATTTATTTTCAATACACTTGGTCTGCCATTAATTTTCAATTTTAAGATGAGTTTTATGTGTGGAATTGTTTTTGAATGGTATTGTTTCTTTTTGGTGGTTTGGAAGGATATATTAGGTGGAAAGTTTTATTGTTCTTGCTTTGCATGCATTGCGAAATTTATAGTCAATTGGTGGTGGAGCAAGTGCTTTTATAAAATTAAATGTGGGATCATCTATCCTTTTATATATTTCTCTTTTATGTTGTTGGATACTTCTTGGATAAACATTGTAAACTATTTAGAATCATACTAGAAAGATCCTTCTCTGATATCTGTTCACACATCTCTTTTGTTTTCCATAGACAGAGAGTTTTTGTATCTAGCATAATAGGAAAAGAATAGTTAACCGTCTATTAAAAAAGACTAACATTAGGACATGGATACTTTGTTAATACCAAGTACGTGATTTCATATGAGGTCATATTATTTGTCTCTAAGATCATTCATTTTCATTCAATTTGATCAATTCCAATGGATTTATTTCTAATTATCATTTCATCATTGAGATCAGTTGTAATTCGAAATTTTAAAGGCTATTTACTATCTAAAACTAATAAGGATCGAAGATCCATCATATTCCTTGTGTATAGATAGAATCTTTGGATTCCATTGGTGCAAATTAAATTGATGATTGTACAATATTCATATATTTTATATCATTTTGTTCACTCATTCGGTGTGAATTAGAATCATATTTTGAAATTCGATGCTAAATTGAATGTGTTTCACATTCTCAGGCTTAGGGCAACATTTCAAGATGAGAGAGAGAGAGAGAGAGCCAAAATAAGCACTTTCAAACCTTAAACGAAGAAGTTGGAACTTTCTAGGCATCATTTGATAAGGACAAGTCAGAAAATGGTAGCTTACAGCTAGCTTACGCCTTTTATGATCGTAAGTGCTTTCCAGAGAACCTTGCGGGCATGCTTATGCCCATAAGCAGGATTCAGAGCCAAATCAGAAACCTTACGGGGCAAAACTTACACCCGTAAGAATGACTGTAAGGACCATCTAGAGGAGCTTACGACTACAGCTTACCCTAGTAAGGGCAGTCGTAAGAAGCATAACAGTGAAGCTTACGGTCCAGCACTTATGGCTGTAAGCTGGACCGTAACACAAATAGAAGACCTTATGGACGAGACTTACGACCATAAGTGTTCTCTTAAGGTTTGCGACCTTCTACTCCAGCTCACTTACGGCCACGTTCTTACGCTCGTAAGCAGCCCGTAAACAGTCTAGTATAAATAGAACTTATGAGGATTTTAAGACATTCTTTACTTTTCTTATGGGTGATTCTTGGAGGCAAAGTTAGGGAATAAAGGAGACAAATCTCTAGCACTCAAGGGTTATTTCAAGGGAGATTTGGATCTACATTGAAGGGGATTGGAGATTATAGCCGTTAAGCTCACCTTGGCAATGTGCGTGGAAGCCTTCCTAGCTAGGATTTTTCCGGCGATCCTTCATCGGCACAATTGAGAAGGGGGTTTTCATGGCTTTTATGTTTTCTCCTATTACTTGTATCTTGAATGCTTGTTCTCCATTAATAGAGGGCTAATTTATAGATGTTTGGACATAGTTAAACTCTAGGGTTTATTTTTTTGACATTGGTTGTTGGATCTTGATGCTTTAATTTTTTTCTTAATTATAATAATTTCTATTTGAATCTAATTGCATGTTTAAATACTTGGTTGCTAATGAGGTGAAAGCCCTAGTTACCATACTAAATGTGTTTTGTGATGAGTAGAAATACTCACATAGTATAGGCATGCCATGATTAAGGAATTGTGAGTAAGCCTAGGTATAGGGTACTTTTGGAGACTTCGTCTACCTCAATTCTCCTAGGATGAGTTATTGGCAATCTTCATGCTCTTTGCAATCATGTGAAGTAGATTTTAGGAGAAATTTCATTTTTGCTCTGTATTCGGATTAGAGGTGATTTCTCTCTTTAGGGGAGATTATCTACTTAAGACTTGTTAGATTACTCATAGTGAGGTTTCATAGAATATTAATGCAATTGTGTAGATGTCTGTATCAGCTCTACACCTATTCAGTTATTATTCGCCTGAGAAATCGGGATCTAGTATAATTCTAGAAATCTCTTGGTTCAAATAGGATTGCATACTTAAACAACCATTGTCTTACACTTTATAACCTTAGAGGGATGTTATGCCTGGACATTGTTTTCTTTCTTAACTTTTCTCATGCTTTTCCTGTATTTTCTTGTCTTTACTTGCTTTTGTTCACACACACACCATTCAATCACTTATGATAATTTTCAGAATTAGGGCTATTACTAATACTCACTTTCTTCCTTATGGACCGACACTCTGCATTACACACACTGCTATTAGGCGATCGACACGTACACTTATGTTCCTATCAAGTTTTTGGTATCGTTGCAGGGGAAGATTAGTGATATTAGGAACACTTGAATTTCCATCACTTTAGGCATTTCTTTTCTTTCTTATTTGTTTTTCTTTTGCTTATCTCTATTCTTTTCTGATTTTTTTTTTTTTTTTTTGCTTGATTTCACTGTATGCCACCAAAGGGCAAATCAACAAGACTGGTAGAAGACAAGAACAATATGGAAAGAGTAATTAGAACCAGATTGAGAGTAGCTTTACTGAACAAGACGGGACCTTTGATGGTGAGTGTTGAAGGAGAACAGTTGGACACCATGGTAGATTAAGGGAACCACGTAGGACCTTTTTAGATTACCCTCATCCTACTCTTGATGGTTCTCTGTCAAGTATAGTGCTCCCACTAGTTGTAACAAACAACTTTGAGCTTAAGCCTGCATTTGTACAGATGATCCAAAATTCAGTATAGTTCCATGGACTGTCGAAAGAGGATCCCAACAGTCATATTGGGGGATTTCTTGAGGTGTGTGATATGTTGAAGATCAACAATGTTTCTAATGATGCCATCGGACTCCACCTATTCCCATTTTCATTGAAAGGAAGAACTAAACAAAGGCTCCATGCTCTTCCTCAAGCATCTATCATGACTTGGGAGCAGCTTGTTGAGTCATTCTTGGTCCATTATTTTCCACCAGGAATAATGACCAAGTTGCGTTAGTAGATTAAAACTTATACACAGTTGGACACTAAATCATTGTTTGATTGAATCATTGGTTGAAGCATGGGAGAGATTCAAAGATTTGTTAAGGAAATGCCCACATCACAACCTCCCTGAGTGGATGGAAATTCAAAGTTTCCATCAGTGCCTGAATCGGAGTACTAAACAACTTATAAACTCAGCAGCAAGAGGATTGCTTGGCAGTAAGACCGTAGAGGCAGCCAAGCAGTTAATTGAAGGAATAGCCAAGAATAATTACCAATGGAACTCAAGAGGCAAGTCAGTTGTAAAGCCAGCCGAGAAGATTGAGGTCAGTGAAGTTACAACACTAGCAACCCATGTAGAACCTTTGAGCTAAAAGGTCGATAATTTGTCTACTCAAAAGTCAGCTACAGTTTTGGTTTGGGAAGAGTATCCATTCCTTAGGGATGGTTATTCAACGAGGATCCAGATGCGTCCCCACTCCTCATCCTAGCAGGCATTCCTAGGTTTCGAGTGAAGATTCGGGTGAAGAGTTGGACAATGAGTCCAATAGCGATTCCTCGCTTCCACTTGCCACTACCGACCAAAGAGTAGTAGTCACTCTCCCCTAAACATGTGCTAATTATTTAATTATTTTATATATATGTCATACTATTTGAGTTAATTTGAAAGCTAAAATATTTGAAAATCTTTGGATTTGAGAAATTCTTTATTTGCTTTAAAGAATTTAAATTTTCTTTGTATTTTCAAATCTAAAAGTCATGGAATTATGGAAATCAGCCAAAATGATAAAAGAAGTCATGAAATTATGGAATTAAGCTAAAATGACCAAATTCCATGATCTCATCCAGTGAATCCCTCACATGACTTGCATATAAGGGATTCACGTGCAAGTATATATTAATTATATTAATTACTTATAATATTTAAAATTTGAATTCATATTAATTATATTAATTACTCATAATATTAATTACACTATAATTATATTTTATAAAATATAATTATAGTGTAATTAATATTAGTAATATAATATATAATTGACATATTATATTATATTAATTATTTTAATAATTAATTAACATATGATATTTTATTATAATAAATTAAGTATATATTAATTATATTAATTACTCATGATATTAATTGCACTATAATTATATTTTATAAAATATTAAATAAAATATAATTATAGTGTAATTAATATTAGTAATATAGTATATAATTTATATATTATATTATATTAATTATTTTAATAAATAATTAATATATTATATTTTATTATAAAAATTAAGTATATATTAGTTATATCAATTACTCATAATATTTGAAATTTAAATTCATATTTACATAAATTAAATATATATTTTATAATAAATATTAATTATTACATCAGACCAGACACATGTTTTCCAAATCCAAATTTACAAATCTTTCTAACCAAACACAAAATTCTGTGATCCAACATTACAAATACATTCAACTAAATATTGGATTTGACTCTTCTGAATTTCAAATACAAAGATTTGTAAATACAAATCCACTGTATTTTCAAGTACATCCAACCAAACGCCCCATTAGTTATATCTACAAGCAAATAAGACCTCACACACACATATATATTGGGGACGTTGTCATTTACACACACACATAGGTAGATTTAAAAACTTAAAACTTAAACATAATTAACCCATATATGTGTATGTCTCTCTTCATAATTATTACTGTATTCAACTGTGGACGTTCAACCACTAACGTATTCTAATATATATATATATATATAGACATTCATTGGGTTAATTATGAAATTGTTGATAATAAAATAATTGTCTTTCTTTGAAATCCTTAGAATAAAAACCTCACATTATTATTAACTTGTTTTTGTGGATATTGAATAAATAACCGATATCCATCTTTGAAATCCTCTATGTTTCTAATTTTTTTTTAAAAACCATTTAACACCAAATTATTATTATTATTATTATTATTATTATTATTATTATTATTATTATTATTATTATTATTATCTTTTTTTATGTGTGTGTTTAGAGATGATTATTTCAAATATATTTGTTTTTATTTTGATGTCAAACACTTAAATTTAGCATTAAAATTGTTTTATTACCTCATATTTTCATTGTAGAGATAAAAATCAGAGTCTTGTGTAGCCTAGTGATTTTCCCACCTTGTTTGTGTTTGAGAGGTGTTAAGTTCAAAATCTCTCAAGCACAATACAACTAAAATAAAAAAGTACTTGTCACCATTGTCCAAAAAAAAAATCCATAGTTTTGATTTTAATATCAATCATTGTATTAATGAATTAGAACAAATAATTAAGATACTTATATATGTATATATGTGTGTTTTTAAAAAATAGCGCTTCTTGGATCATAATAAAAGCGCTATTTAGAAATTTAAATAAATAGTATAAATGTGAAATTCTGAATTTATTATTAGTTAAAGTTTTCCTTTTACGGTCATATTTTTCTCCTCAAATTGATGTACTTCATACAATAATAGGAATTAATTTATTTATCTTAAAGTTGAGAAAAGATTAGAAAATCGGTCATGTGGCTTAAGCTTTAAATGAATCATTAACACAAGGTAATGAAAAGTTTGAAATGTTTAATTATATTAACTATTTATTTTAAAACATTTAATATATATATATATATATATATATATATATATATATATATATATATATATATATATATATATATATATATATATATATATAATACGGTAAAAAAAATATTTAGATTTCCACATTAATTAATAATATTCATATTAATATTAGTTTAAATGAGTAAATGATATATATGATTGCGCCAATGGCCATTTAGTCTATTGGCATCGAGTCCTTTGCATATAGTGTTTTTCCACCAAGGAGACGAGTTTAAATCCCAAATTGTGAGGTAGAGAGCACATGTTTTGAAAAGTTCATTTCTTCGCATGTGCTTGACCGTTAACACGTGGCTTGTAAAATTTACACTGCACAATCATTAGATTGAAATCCAACGGTTGATATGAATATGAGGGCTCATCATCTACGGACGTCTCTAGATTTGAAATCTATAGTAGTCTACAATAGCTATTAAATCATCATCCAACAGCTAAAATCCATTCATAAACAATGCTAAATAGTGGTGCATTGTGATCATGAGTAGTAAGTACAGTATTGATATAAATTATTGCCATTGAATGATAATGCAACGTTTGTAAACAAACATCCCTAATAAACAGTAATTTCCATACATGTGTAGATGACTTAAACCTTATATATATATAGCATATTAATTTATATTTAAGAAATATATAACTTATTTAATTAAAATAAGTATAATTAATTAAGCACTCTCATTAACTTAAAATACAATTAGCTGTCGTGCAAACGATATAGTCATTTTACATCCTTGCAATATCCTGGTATACTAATACATAGTACTATACCATATACACAATAATTAACAAGGAAAAATATATCAATGTAATTATATCTACATGTGAGCATAAGCACATACTTAAACGACACATATTAGGATGCTAAACAGCTGATTATTGTGCAATCAATATAGTCATCCACAAACATAGTAATATCGAAACAATTATAAAAAAATTAGATACTTGCTACGTTAAATTTAGGGGTTGTATGGTTGTCAAGAATAAATTGGGAGTGAGAAGGAATTGGATGCAATCTTTTGTTTGGGTATACATCAGTGAGAGTGGGGGAGTAGTGTGGAGGGAGCAGGAAAGTAGTGTGTGAGCAGGAAAGTAGTGTGAAAAAGACTAAAATGCCCTTGAGAACAATTTTGTATTATTAATGTGTTTTCCTTGATGCTGGAGTTGGTTCCTGAGTTAGGGTGAGGTTCGAAGGTTCTCACCATCAGTGATTGCTCCCTGCCGACGAGTCGTAACGTCTGGAGATGATCTCATCGTGGTCCCCTCGCTGTTTTCTTAGTGGCAAACTTCTCTCTTTAGGACGGTCCATCATTCTAAGTTTGTCCCTCCCTTCTTGGTTTGTTTTGTTTTTTTTTTAATATTTCTTTGTGGATTTCTTCTGATCGTACGTTGTTATTAGGAAATCAACTGAGCCATTTTAACTTTCTTGATTTAGATAGAGATTAATTTTTTTTATCACATCTTGCTAGTCATTGAAAGTATAATTATTACCTGCAAATTGATATAGTAGTGTAGCTGATGTTATATTGATCTCTAACTTTTGTTTTCCTGAATATAAGAAGCTTGTTGGATATGATGATTATTTGGTTAGTTTGAATCTAAGCATAATGTCTAAATTGTCACTATTTCATTTTTTTTCCCTTGGAAGTGTGTCTGTTGTGGATAATAAATGGAGCAACTTTCTGCAATCTTTAAGTGATTTGTTATTATATTAGCCCTAGTAGAATAAACTAAGCAATTAAAGATTATGCATAGCTGAAATTAAGTGAGAGTTTTCTACATTTTTGTTTTGCATTATATTATCAAGTAATATTTTATGATTCATAGTAAAAATAACAGGGAGGACTTAACCCTTGAATATGTTACGAATATAGGACTGTGTTGTGTGGTGCCAATTATACAAGCTTTTGTCTAAGTTAAGAAAGATGGTGCTAACATTTCAGCATTACTAAGTGTTGGAGTATTTGGTGTTCCTAAGATCTGCTGCTTTGTTGCCATTGTTCTCTTGGATTTTCCATTTCCTTTTCTTTTATTTTGTAGTAGTTGTGCCCTTTCTACCTTGATTTAAGGTGATGCAAATTTTTTGATCTTTGCTAGTGTCATAGGAAAATAAGCAATGACAGCTTAGTATTATTGATCAAGCTGTATAATGTTAATTAATTACTGCAAATTGTCATCTAGATTCTTCCCCTTTTAAGACATAAGATACAATCATTTTTACATAAACTTATTTCACTTGAGTTTCTTTCTATAAATCAATATTATTGGCATATTTATGTCCCACTTAACAGGATGGCGCATGAACTGATGAGATTAAATTCTGCAGCTATGAGAACATGGACATTGCTTTATATTATGGTGCTATGTTGAGGGAGTGCATTCGTCATCAAAGTATAGCAAGGTATCTTTTCTTTTTCTATGCATTCTTTAGACAAGTTTTCTTGATTGTGAGTGTTATCATTGTGTTATTGAGAGTGCATCCTTGTTGACTAAATCAATCAGTTTTTGTAGGTTTTGCCTAAAGATGACGACCAACTAAATTTTTTTTCGGGGTGCCAGTCAACAAGAAGCTTCGTTTTTGTCATGTATTGTTAGATTGTCATTTAGAGCACCTAATATGTGACCTCATGAGTTTGTTTTACTTTCATTGAGTGATGTTGTTTATTTTAAAATTTAGTGTCATGAGTTAGGGAGTTTTTATGGATTGTATTGCAAGAACAAGGTGTTTGTTTTAAAGTTTGTTTTTATGGTTTGAATTATGGGCATCATATTAAAATTTATCATAATCAATTTGAGTGATGATATATATATATATATACTGTGCAAGGTGTTTTTAATTGTTTTAATTTTTTCATTACATTATTGTTCTTGTGGGAAAAATATATATATTATTATAAAATTAAATAATTATTTTTATAATTAATTAGTTACATTTAACCTGTTAAAAAATATAATAAAAATAACTTAATATAATTAACATTATTAATTAATAGCTAATTAATGATATTAATATTTAAATCTAAAAATTAAAATGAAACTGTAGCATTATAAAATTAAATAATTATTTTTATAATTAATTAGTTACATTTTCGTGGGTGATTTAAGAAGATATAATTAAAAATAGCTCATTATAATTAACACAATTAATTAATAGCTAATTAATTATATTAATAATTAAATCCAAAAATCAGAAGAAATTTTTAGTAATATAAAATTAAATATTTATTTTTTATAATTAATTAGTCACAATTTTTTAATATTTTAAAAAACTATAATTAAAAATAATTTATTATTATATATACAATATCATTTATTTGTATAAAGGGCGTAAGTGTTATTTTATCATATTTAATTTTTTTATATTTCTCATTCCTGATAAAGGACACTCTCCAAACCTTATCAACAAAACACATTTTTCATTTTCACTCTTACTCTACTACCCCTCATATCACTCCCAATTCACTCTTGACAACCAAACAACCCCTTAATAGTTTGTTATTTTTGATACATACATGTTATATGCTACTGTTAATCATACTAACTGTGCCTTAACCTTATCCAAGTACAACTCGAATATATAATACTTATTTCCACACAATCAATTAATTATTTTTATTTTTATTTTATTTTATTTTATTTTATTTTTGTGAATAGATGACAAGCCCCTCCCCACTTAAGAGACATTAAGAGAGGTATAGAAATGCACGATTTATAGTGGTTTAAATGGCCCCTTAATTTAGGGGTAAATATATCCCACTTAACATGTAACTTTGGTGTGGATTTCCTCCCACAAAGAACCCACTCTACATTTCACGCTGAGAGATTTGAACTAGAGTCTCGTCCAAAAACAAAGCACTTGAAAACCGGTGGGCTATGCCCCACATTTTCCTCCCACATGAGGCCCATTGTGCATTTTGCTAGTTGAGAGACTACACTTGAGAACCAGGGGGAGATACCCAACTTTTGCTCCCACAGAAGACCCACTTTGTATTTTACTGGTTGAGAGACTTAAACTCGAGTCTTCTCTAAATGCAAAGCAGTTGAGAACATGTGCGTTATACCCCATTCTCATACTATCATTTATCATAAAATTACTTTGGTCAACACATCACAAATAAAATTACAACCAAAATATCTAATGATAAAACACTACAACCCGACAACTAATTAATAGTATCATAAGCATATACAAAGCCAAGCAAAAACGTACCATGTATGTATATCCATACACACACATAAGCACATACTTACACCAAACCTATTAGGTCACTCAATAACCAATTATAGTACAAATGATATACCGTCATTACGAAATAGATCATAGCTAAATAATTATTAAAAAAAATGGAATTTGACATAAGAAATTTAATGGTTTGTTGTTCTACATACAGGGCGATGATACTGTTACTAGTACTACTTATACCTTACCATATTTATCCAAGTATGAGCAAATACGAGTTAATGTTTTTAGTAGGTCATTCAACTTTAGTCTTGTTTCATTTTGATTACCAAGCTTTAGTTTATATCAAAATGATTACTTATCTTTGATTATGATTCTTCGAAATGTCACCCGCGAGTAACCTGAATCAGTTCGCTGACGTGGCGACTGAAAAATCACAGTTAGCTTAAATAAGATACATCAACAAGTAGCCATGTCACATAAATCGTCCCCATCAGCTAAATAATGCCATGTTAGTGTCTTCCTTCTTCCTCATCTTTCACCCTCAACCCATTACAAAGATGAACACCAACGACTGAAGATCCGGTCTCTAGTAACCCAGATATAAACCTGAAAACATGTCTCAATTAATAAATAAATAAATAGATATATAAATAAAATCCTAACACAAAGTCATCACGAAACAACTAGATGGAAGTAAAGCAACTGCTATATATATCGGCGTTAGCGTCTTCCTTCTTCCTCATCTTTCACCCTCAACCCATTACAAAGATGAACACCAACGACTGAAGATCTGGTATCTAGTAACCCAGCTATAAACCTGAAAACATGTCTCAATTAATAAATAAATAAATAGATATATAAATAAAATCCCAACACAAAGTCATCACAAAATAACCAGACGGTAGTAAAGCAACTGCTATATATATAACCCTAGACACTCAAGCTCTCATAAATATAATAGGTTGATGAACAAGGGAAGTTCAAAGGCATGGTATGTGAATGCTTAGTCATCAAACTCCTCTTATGAGCTCTCTCTTCCAGTTTCCTTATCCTCTTAGCAAGCCAACACACATACTACTGAGCCTTTCTCCCCTCTGGAGACAACCCAGTGATCTCTCCAACCCTCCACCTTTTCACAAAAAACTCCAACATATCTCCATAATCCTTACTGGTATAAACACCAATCCTCTCTACAATGACAGAGTAATGCTCAAAAAGCTTCTCATCTTGCCCATCAAACATCAACACAGCAGGCATGACTGTCCTCTTCCTCATTATCTCACACCCAATAACACCATCGTCATGTCTGGATCAACATCAAATAGCTTCTCAACAACCTTTGTGTAAGCCATCTCATGCCTCTTCTCATCTGCGGCAATGGTTCCACATATCTTAACAAGTGTTACATCTCCATGAACGTTAGCAAGCCTCATCGTATTTTCTACTTGTATTTTGTTGAGGATGAAGGATGAAGAAGAAAGAAGACGTTGACATGGAGTTATTTTGTTGACAGGGGATGACTTATATGACATGCCCACTTGTTGATGTGTCTCAGTTGAGATGATTGTGATTTTTTAGTCTTCACGTCAGCAAACTGATTCTGGTTACTCGCGGGTGATCTTTCGAAGAATCATAACCAAAGATAAGTAATCATTTTGATACAAATTAAAGCTTGGTAATCAAAATGAAATAAGATCAAAGTTCAATGACCTACCAAAAAAATTAACTCAATTATACATACCAACTTATTAACATTCATCCAAAACTGTAACAACACTCAGACCAATCTTGTTACATTGTGACAAAACTATTAGGAAACAAATGCATACCACTCGATTATATCACAATTAATCAATTAGTTATTCAATCCTTAGGAAGAAAAAAGTTAATGTTTAAATGTTAAATGATTTAATTTTATCAACTAACCCACAGTTTAATTATATGTTGCATATTTGAAATTGTATATAGATTATACTTTTGTGCATGACCGACATATTAATAATTAGGTTTTAAAATTGGAGCGAGTTAAGTGTTTTGGTTTACTACTACTATATATTATTTTTACTATTGAATAAAATCTTTGTGTGGGTTGTTTGTATGTCTTTGTGTTTATTTATAGTTTAGAAATTTATTATGTTTATGTTATTTTGAGGTATCTAATGTGTCACATGCACTGCTTAATTCATTGTTTCTTATATATGATACTTATTATACTATTATTATCTTAAATTTCATGTAGTAGGTCTCGTGATTTTTACCAACAATTAAAACGTCTTATTTTGTATATGATATAACATTACTAATTATTAAAATTTAGAACAATAGAATAATTATGATAAAGTTGTGGTTGCCTGATTGATATGCAAGTTCTACAAAGTAATTATTATTTTTTCTTTACTTTTAACTTATAATCAATTTCCAAAATTTTTATTTTTAATCATATTTTAAAACAAGTAACATAGAGATCATGATAATTTCAAAAGGTAAAAGGGAAGGAATGTACTACGATATGTACTCAATAATTCTTCTAAATTTAATAAAAGTACAATTGTGAACAATAAACTTCAACCAATTTTAACTACTCCTTTATTTCTTTTAACTAAATATTAAAATCAAGTTTAAAATACTAGCTAATATTAAATATAACGATATCGTAAGGGCTAATTAATGATCACCTTGCAGAAACATGCCAAAAATTACCAAAGGATATTAGTTATAACAATATCATGATTAACTTTTAAAAAATGAACAAAAGAATAATTGTTAGTGCAAATCCACTTTAAGATTGGCATAATTTGACACCTAGTTAAGGTGACGTGACAAACAAGATAACGTGGCATGGAGAATGACGTGGAATGAAGGATGACATGGCAATCAAACTTGGCTAGATGGAAAATATCATGGGAGATCTTGGAGAAGTTATTTTTGGCAAGAAGTTGCAACTCTCATGAAGATTAAGTGAAGATCTTGTTGAAGTTATTTTAGGCAAGAAGATCAAGCAAGCAACAAGATGATATCAAGATCACATCAAGACCATATTTAGAAGATGTGATTGAAGACTAAATATGGGTGAAGCTTAAATGAAGAAACAACCTATCAATGGTATGATTTTGAAGACTATTGAAGGCAAGATTTGAAGAACCCTAATAGAGATGATATGAAGTCTATTAAGGGTATGTTTGAAGATGCGCCTATTGTTGGCAAGATTCAGCTGATTGAATGAAGATCTTTGTAGAAGATTTGAAGACCAAACTTGGGTGAAGTGAAGACTAAGTTTGGCAAGTTTCATGAAGACGCACATAGGACGTGCGCCCCTTGCGAGGGGGCTGTGTGGTGAGGAGCTGAAGAGGGAGGTTAGTTGCTGGTAGGTCGGATCAGGTGATCGAGCTACATCGACTCAGATGGGGTGTCTTGAGGTCGCTTAGCAATGGAGCCAGAATTCAGCCAAGCCAACAGCCAGGGTCATGTTGCAACATATGTTATAACATAAGTTGTGACATCTAATTTCGGAAGGTTCTAAAGTTAGAAGCCGCGGAGATTCTAAAAAGGGTATGCGCTATATTTGGGACGTTGAGACGTCTATATATACTTCTTTGGTCTAGGATTAGGTACGACTCTTGAAAGAGGGAGTAGGGAGGTACCGGACAATCTAGAAAGGGTAGTATTCTTGTATTATGAGAGAGTGACAAGTGTGTTTTGTACTCTTCTATCTTTTACCCCTTTTTAGTGGATTGTTGATCTCCAGGCATGGCCCCCCAGATATAGGCAAGTGGATGCCGAACTGGGTTACCAACGTCTTGTGTCTCTTCTTGTGTGGTTTGTGTTTACTTTTCTTGAGTGCGTAAGTGAGTGAGTGTTCCTCTAAGTTCACAAACCCTAACCGGCGGAACTAACAATAATTAATGATTAATTTTTTAAATTAATCATGCTTAATCACCGCATGAAAGTTAACCCTAAAGTAATGAGCAAATTGTTGTTACTTATTGTGATATATGTTGCAGCTTTTCAAATTGTGATCAAATGCTATGGTGACTCTTTATTTTAATTTGTCTTTGTCTTAGACCTTTAATTAGATTATTTAGATTTATATACAAATTGTTTTTATAGATAATATAAATGCTATATTTAATTTATATATACAGTTTTTAAAATCTTACATATATAAATGTGTATTAATTTATGTGTATTATAAAAACGTTTAACATTTGTGCACATGCATTTTTCTCTTAATTGGGATATATTTTTTTCTCAAATAACTTGTTCATATTTTTTATATATAACACATTTATTATAATTTTTTTCTTAATATCATTGTTGACCTTAACTTTTATATTTATCTGATTTGGAAATTAAAAAATATTAATTTTGTACCACATAATTACTTGTAGGAAATTAAGATGTATTATGAGATTCAAATTTAAAGTTTGATGATGTTACATTGGTCGATTTTAAGAGTATTACAATAATTTCAACATAATATGTGCTCATTGTAATTATAGTGTGTGTATATATATATGTGAATGAGAAGGGGAAAACTACACAAGTCAACAAGAAAGGGTCTCTTGAGTGCAATGCAAGCCGCATAGTTTGAAAGAAAGATAAAAATAAATAAATAAACATAATAAATGAATATTATCAAAGAAGAGATGGGTTACTGGTCACCAAACCTCTAAAAACTTGAAAATTTAAGTCAATTAAACAGCCTCTTAGGTAAAACTAATGCAACAACATATAATAAAATATAATAAATAGCATTATTTTTATCAAAAAATTAATGTATCATTTAAACCAATACATGTGGTCAACACTTTCAAAACATGTATATTGTTTTTCGTTTTTTTTCTTCTTTTGTTCTCTGTTTGTTTTGTTGTTTGTCAAATTTCATAGCTAGTGAACTGATTTGTGTTGTTTTAGTGTTTTTTTCTTTAATGCATGTGATTTATCTATTTTTTAATATATTTATATATAATAATAATTTTTTTAATATTTTTTTTATAATTGTTACATTTTTTAACTTCATCCCTTTACATATAGGCACATAAATGATGACAAAAACAAACTTTAGGCACATAAATGATGACAAAAACAAACTTTGATTCATAAATGTTAAGCTTCATATATATACACTAGATTTTATTTCAATGTCTTTTTCTTTTGTAAAACAATTTGAGAAGATGTGTGGTGATCATATGTACTTCATTGCATGAATATAATATAAATACCTTTTATTCTTTAATATTAAACTGTAATATTACAATGTTTAATTCTTTCCATCTGCATGCCTTTGTATTGTAAGGGAAGGTTAATTTATAGATCAGTTTACAACACTAAACATGAAGGAAAGAATTAAAAGGGAAAAGAAATTAAAAAAATAAAATTGAAAATTAAGAAGAAAGAAAGAAGAGAAGTAGCAAGTAACAAGGAAAGAAAGAGTTAAGTTAAGAAAGAAATGCCTGGCTGTCCCCATGTACGCCATCAAGCTCTGATTAATTAGTTCTTCAGCAAATTAAAACACATATATACACACTAAGAGAGGAAACATGTAATTGTTGTTTGTGTGTGTGTGTGTGTGTGTGTGTGTGTGTGTGAGAGAGAGAGAGAGAGAGAGAGAGAGAGAGAGAGAGAGAGAGAGAGAGGGAGGAGGCTTATGGCACTTAATATGCACACACATATATACACACTAAGAGAGGAAACATGTAATTGTTGTTTATATGTTATTTATTATAAGCTAAACGTGTAAGAGAGAAAAAAAAAATTGGTGGGGCGGGGATGTGAAAGAGGAAAGAAAGGAGGTTTTTGTTTTTTTAAATAGTATTAGATTATTATAAGTTACACCAAAAGAGAGCTTTTGATGTTGTTTTCAAACTTTATAGAGGCAGTTATAACCGTCTCTATAGCTAATAATTTTTTATCCCATATTAATACTTTAGTTAATAATTTTTTGTCCCGTTTAGAGACGGTTATAACCACCTCTAATTGAATTAAATTTTAATTTATTTTTTCACTAATAATAAATAAATTTATTTAACCTATAAATAAAAAACACGGGTCTTTAAATTCAAGTTATCTATCACTTAAGTTAAAACAGTGACAACAACATTGGTCAACCTCTTCTACAACATCGAATCTTAATTGACACCTTTATACAAATCGCAATTGTAGCACATGTGAAACAAAGTATAGCGGAAAATAAAATGATCAACTTACCCCACAGAGTGGCACAGATGCAGTGGCAGTATAAGGGCCACTTAGTGAGACGAAATTTCTGACTTGTTTGAAAAATCACATTAAAAAAAATATGAAATGATATAGAATAATTAAACTAATTATGGATATATGTACATGCAAAGTGAAATAGATACACACACTTCATCGGATCTAAAAACTAGTTTATGTATGTAGCTTGGAACACTAAATAGTAATTCTCAAGCTGAGCCAAATTTGTATCATTATCTTGAGACCATGATGTTAGTGATCTAGACATTGGTGGTTTGCAACTAATTGCATTTGATCATATGTTTCCTAATTGGTTATTTTTTTCAAATTCGAAGAAGATCAAGCTTGAACAGTCAGTTAAGTATTACTTGCAAAAGAAAATCAGTGACCATTACTCCATAGAACAATACTCCATAAGAAATCTATTTGCAGACATTTGTTTAAGATAAAAAAAAATCACTAATAACCAACAGAAACTCCATTCTTCAAATTCCGAATAGCAACACCCTATAATTAGACATAAGACACAAAAGCCGACATATTCTCATTTTATTGTAAAACATAAAACATTTTATAGAAAAATCAATAACCATTGCTCCAAAATACGAAATCAATTTGCAGAAATTTACATAAGATTGGTATTCACAAGTGACCTATTCAAAAGTGGCAAACATAGAACAACTTCCTTTCATTAAATTCTGAATAACAAAGTCATCAAGAAACAATAAAATGAATGAATATGCAGGTTTCAGCTATGTCTAATAGTTCTCCACATTTCCCTAAGCACAACTCATATGCTTACTGTAACTGTGATAATACCCTGAATATAATTTTTTACAGGTATCCAAAGGTTCAGAGTATTACAATCCTTCCCCCTTAAGAAAGTTTCATCCTCGAAATTTCCTTAGCATGTATCAATCTAATATCACTGAATTTCACTTACTTGTTCCAACGCATGTTCTTTTACTCCAAATTTGCTCAATAGTAAACAAAATCCTCTGAAAGTAAAATCAACTATCTGCTGACAATTAAAGTGAACCTGATTCCTCTTATATAATACTGTACACAGTATAAAACATTCTTATGCTATGCCACTCCAACTTTCTTACTTTCAGTACTCAAACAATAAAACAATCTATCTTTCAATTTTTTCACACTGCAGGAGAAAAGCAACTTCTTATTCACAAAGTATAAATACAACATACTGAAGATACACAGATGGAATACAAACATCTTAAGCACACAAGAGATAATACAAATTGGTTCTTCCACTAGTCACAAGTCCTCATACAACTACTGAACCTCACCTCTGTCTATGGTTGTGGCATAACCTTTCTCGGTTCCATTGCTCCATTGTTGCACCATAGTTAAGGATTACATGGGTATCATCATATGTCGTTGCTAAGTCCTCAGGAAATTGATACCTCCTTCTTAATTCTGGCATGTGTGTCTCGTCAAGGTGATAACACTCCATGTAAATTTTCCTTAGTTCTCAAAGCAATTATAGAGCTGAAATCTCTAGTGTTCATACGCAAGACATAACGAGCTCGTGGGACATAAACATCAGTCATTGCTTGCTCATGATTACCAGGCGCAATAACAGAACTGGAAGATGTTAAGGTAACAAGAGTAGCGCTAGAGGATACTTGAGTGCCAGTTTGGGTTTCCCTCTCTTCTTCTTGCTTCTGCTTCTCTTCCCTCTCCTCTGCTCCTCTTCTTTTCTCTGCTCTTCTTCCTTTCTCTACTGCTCCTCCAAGAAGTATCTCTCCACTCTTTCTCTATTACACATTGGAGGAGACCCTTGTCTCAGTCGTCTCAATCATCTTGGTTCCATTACTTAGAAATCCTTAAGACACTCAATATTCCACTGATGAAAGACGGAGGTCTAATCTTTTCCTCTATTTAAGCACAACTAAACCAAGAGATGGTTATAGTCCGTCCAAAGTCTGACAAATCGAAGCTCGAATCAATGTCATGTATGTCCAAAGCACAGGTATGTCCAACGTGCTAAACCTCATATCTTAAGCACAGGTATATCCAAAGAACCATCAAATCACACTGTAAATCACTATGCACCGGTCAACAAAGAGCATGCCAAACACTCTATTTGACATCTTCAAATTAAGTTATTTTGGGTTAAAACCAACTCCAACAGATATCTCAACCCATGATTCTAATCACAGTGTCATGCTTAATTCTCTGCCTCAAATGTCAAAACTGGATTCCAATCTTTGCTTTTCATTTTATTTCAAAAATTTACTTTCAGTCCCTGTCAAGAAAGAGTCTTACGAAAGGTCTCTGCAAACTCTCCAACAATCCCTGCATTATAAAATAGTATTTTCAAAAGATCCCTGTCAACTTACCTTTTTGTCTTTGGTCTTTGGAAACAGTATAGATCAAATCTTTTTAATTACTTGTGAACCCAAAATCTTCTATAAACTCTCCCACTTAGATCATTGTGTTTTCAAATGTTAACTAACTTCAAATTTATAAAAGATTTTAAATCATCAAATATTTTTTAAACAATTTTTTTAAAAAAACAAATATTTTTACCACGCAAGCGAGTTAAGGTACCACATCTACGTGATTAGCTTACCAAGTCCATAGAGTTAGGGTACCAACCACTCATTCATATATCTTTATTATTTTAAATATTTATTTTGGCATCGGGTTACTAACCCTGATCCCATAGTTACTATCTCCCATAAAAACATATTACTATTCATATATTTTTATTATTTTAAATATTTATTTTGAATTCTAATTTTTTAAATATATTATATAATAATTTTATTAAATAAATATATTTTAGTGAAATATATAAATATAAATAGTTAGGTGTTGCCGTATACAAAAATAATGTGGTTAATACTAAATGTTTAATGCTATATGCAGATGAATTTTAATGACCTTATATTTTGATTTGAATATTTTCTAATGTAATTTTATGTTAAAAAATATTTTACGTTAATTAAATTTAATGCTAATTTTTTTAAAAAAATATTAAATATTAAATATTAAATATT
This sequence comes from Dioscorea alata, assembly GCA_020875875.1. NCBI lineage: Eukaryota > Viridiplantae > Streptophyta > Magnoliopsida > Dioscoreales > Dioscoreaceae > Dioscorea > Dioscorea alata. The sequence continues at coordinate 13,568,204 of CM037018.1, forward strand.
TTTACATTTGAAGTTAATTATTTATTTTAGTTTAAATTAATTTGTATAATAAAAATTATTAGAAGTTATCTCACCATACCATTTATATTGTCACCATACCCTTCACACTACATTACTCCTTATCTTCAACTTTATTGGAGTTTTCTTCTTTATATATTATGCTATGTGAATATTAATATAAACATAGTCAAATGAAACTTTTGAATCATGGCACCAATGAATCAATGATTGTTGGTGCGGCGTGACTCACTATGCATTAAACCTTTTTTCCCATCTAAAATGTGCTTATTTTGAGAAAAATAATGTTCAAATGACTCATTTCTATTGAAAATAGTTAAAAGTGAATGACTAACAATTTCACACTTGTATTTATTACACACCATAAAAAGGCATATTTAGGTGACTTAACAAGGGGAAAAATCATCTATGATTGGACACAAAGTCACAAACAATTAAAGGTAAATAATTTTAAAAACTAATTTAATATAAAAAAAAAAGAAGGTTAAAAACTGTCATTAGTGGTGATGATGTTCACTAGTCCAATTGTGAGCTAATGACTTGGTGATGAGATAAAAATCTTATCCAATGTCCTACCATTGATTCATACAAAATCATCACATTTGAGGGGCCATAAAATCCTTATTAAAACTTTTATATATATGCAAATGCTAGTATTAATAACATAATTTTTTTAATCCACTTGTTTCCTATAAACTACGAATTGTAAACACTAAAAATTTATTAAAAATAGATTTATTTATTTTTTACCGGTGTTTTTACATACATAAAACTTTGAATTCAAAACCATTTATTTAAGCAAGTCAAAACTCTACCACTTAAATCAACCCTAATTACTAATTTGTTTCATTTATATATTTGAGGTTACACATGAATACATAATCACAAGATTTACCAAAACAAAATAATAATATATATACATGTCATTTTATAAAAAATATTAAAATGAGTTAACATAATAAAAAAAATGAGGGTTGGAATAATAATAAAGTGGGTATTTGAAATACCTGTTTGGATAAAATATGCATTGTGAGATGAAGTATCCAAAGCCCATGTCCACTGAAAAAGATCACATTTCCTCTTTATTTTTTTTCTAGTTACTTTTTTGTTGGAATTTTATTTTGAATAAAATAGATAAATTTTATAAATAAAACTATTAATGATTCAATAATTACTCACTCATATTACTTTCTATTATTTTGTAGCAATAAACTTAATAGATGATAATAAAAATAATTAATTACTTTTCCCACTGGGCTGTTATTGGCCCACAAAAATATGGGCTTTTAAAACGTCCAAAAACAAGAATAAAATAGATTTAATATTTTTGTAACTTTTGCTATAGGCATAACATATAAAAAATATTTTATTTTATTTTATTTTACTAAAGTATTATACCATATTTTAATTTTGTTTTATCCAAAAACTCTTATTATTTTAATAGTATTAAACCGATTTTACCCCTCCTCCAAGCTAACTGATTTTTGCATGGTATAGAAACAAAACATTTTTAATTAGTGTTCATTTTTTTTTAGGGAAAGAGCTCGGAGAGCTAATTTATTAAGATAGGAAAAAATTACAAAAAGTTCAGAGATACAAACCAAAGCCAAAAAAACAACAAAAAGAAGAATAAAAACAGAAAGAAACAACAGGGAAAACTAGGAAAAAGAACGCTGAAACAAATTATAGAAGTCTATAGCATGGAAATTTTGTTTTATGTTTTCTTAATCCTAATATAATTTTTTTCATCTTGTAATGATTAATTTAAATTTGATTCAATTTTCTATTTTTAATATAATATAATAGCACATAATATAATCATTTGAGTCTATGTTAATTCTAATAAGTATTTTAACTAATGATTTATTTTAAAATTTAGTAGAAAATTTTTTTTTATCAAAATACGATTATATAAAGATCAATATTAGCTAAACTCTCGTGTGTATAATCTTGTGAAATAAATCCGTAGTTTTCAAAGTTTATACTTGTTATGTTGTTCAAAGTGTTGTGGTCAAGTATTCTTACTTTCGGATATTATTTATCCAATAAAAATTGTCTGTATGGATGCCATACTTGGGTAATTAGGAAAAATGGATACTCAACGGATTTATTAACCTAGTTTATTTATTTAATTAATTAATTAAAACACACAAGAGTTTGGAATTGGAAATATGAGCATGGGCTTTGAGCAGCACAGCGCATTCATTGATATTTGGGCCTTGAATGCATTATATTCCATGCATACAAATTTAAATATACTTCCTAAATTTATTTAAAAAATGATTCCTTAGAAGCAAGGAATTTTTAATACTAGAGTAACCAAGCACCCCTTTTGATATGACCAAGAATAAATTTAAGTTTTGTAGTGTAAATTATTAAATAAATATAGAAATTTTAATTAATATTTAGATTTTTGGTAATAATTAATCAATTTTGTTTATTAATTATAAAAATATGAGATTGGCTGGGAGATAATAAATAAATAAATAAATAAATAAAGGTGCTTCAAGGAAACACCACTTTTGATATGAGTGATTAAGAAGAAAATTAAATGTTTTATCATGTCCTATTAAATAAATCAAACTCTCAATCTCTTTGTCCATATTTCTCTATATTTAGTGCTTCTCTTATTTTCTCCCTTTTTTTTTTCATTGAGACAACTTTTAATTTCAATGTAAATTTACAGGCATATTTTACAATGGTCATTAGATGATTTTTAATTAGAAATAAAAAAATAATTCAATATATATATATATATATATATATATATATATATATATATATATATATATTTTAACTAGGATTGATGTAATGTTACAACCACTGATTTGTTTATAATCCAAACTCAAGATGGAAGTGAACAGAAGATTAAATTTGTACAAAAATAATAAATGCTTTGGTGATTGATAAAAAAAAAAGGATATTTATATAAGGGGAAATTATATTAAACTAACTTGTGGTTTGCCTGTTTCTCAATTTGATACATATAGTTTGATTGTTAATACTAAAATATTTTCTAATTTTAATTGTTTGCAAGAAAATGTCAAAATACTTAACCCCATTAATCTTTGCTAATGTGGTATTTAAAGACACATAAATCTACTTTTTTACCTTAAAAACAAATCTTGTGTGCTTATAAAGGTAAAAAAAAAAAATTCATGTGTTTTTAAATGTCACATTAGCCACGGATTAACTAGTTAAGTATATTAGTATCTTTTTACAAACTGTTAAAAAATACTAAAGTATTTACAATCAAACCATAATCACCGAATTAAGAATAAGAGAAAAAAACATGATTGTTTAGAAAAGTTTTCCCTTTATTATATAGAGGGAGCAAATTTTTAAATCTCAACAAATGTTAATTAACATTAATTATTAACTATAAAATATAAGATTAGTTTAGAGACAGAACCTAAGATCACAGATTGTCAATACTGGATCATAACCCAAATTTTTCATCCTTAGTTGAGAGTATGCAAATAACATAATTAATTCTCAGTCTATACACACTCCACTATATATGTTATATATATACAGTTGTTGCTTTCATCAAAATTAAATAAAATAAAAAACAAGCGTTCCAAACCAAACACCACTTGACATGACTAAGAATAAAAATTAATTTTTTACTAATAAAATTATTGGATAAATAAAACTCAAATATTTAAACTTCCCAACAACCAGTAATCTACCTTAATTATTAATTATAAAATATAAATTCAATTTATATTCCAAACTAATTAAGAAAAGTTTTCTCAAATACCCCCTCGAGATTTTTTTTAACATATAAAAAAAAGCCCACTTTTAAATAATAATTCTAATAAAATAAATTTTCTAATTTTAAAAAACCCTTAAATTATCCTTTTCTTGCCATATTTCCACACAAATACATCCACCACCAAACATCGAATAAAAAAAAGAAAAAAAGAAAAATATCTTCGTGAATTTCCTAATTTTATATTAATAAAAACATATTTCCACAATATTTCTTTTTTTGGAAATTAAAAAAAAAAAAACTCTATCTCTATTTCTCCACCCAAACCCATTCCCGTTCTAACCCCACAAACTTTTATCCTTCCCATAATACCCCCCATCCATCCTCTGGAACCTTCTGATTCTGCCCATAATACCCCCGCACTTCCTCTCAAATCCGAACGATCTTCGCCGCCCTGACAACCGGATTCTCCCTTGCGATCGCCGCCTTGCCGGCGGCCTTGTAATCGAAGCTGCAATCGTGCCGATCGGAGTACCGGTGATCGCCGCAGAACAGCTCGCCACACCGGCACCGGAACCCCATCAACCCTACCCGTTTCCTACACCCCGCGCACCGACTCACCGCTTTGGACGGCACCAACGCCGGGGCCACGACCTCCTTCTCCTTGTCTTCATCTGATCTCAACCTCTTCCCTCCTTCCGAAGACTCCTGCGGCTGGATCGGTCCCGATCGGGGTGGATCTCGAGCGGAACACGTCGGCGACGAGAATCCGGCGGCTGGGAGGCAGTTCTCGGGCACTTGGAGCTCCATCTCCTTCTTCTCTCTTTGTGCCATGGACGATGGATGATAAGCTCTGGGGCTATGGCTAGGGTTAGGGTTTTGGGGATTCGTGGGTGGAGATGGGAGAGGTCTCTTCGGGGCTTTCAGTTTTTAAAGGAGGACGAGGTCGGCACGGGGGCACAATTGGAACGCGGTTCTCGATTTTTTTTTCCAATGTTTAATTCCTATTCTACCCCTTGTACGGATTCTTATTCACGAACCTGCCACTTCGTGTTTGTGTTTTTCTGATGTAACCCCCTGATTTCTTCCAAAATTACATGCACGTTTCTCACCTGGGTATTCCGACTATAATATAACTTAAGTGATGTATCCATTAATTATATTAAAATATCGGGAAAAATTTTAAATTTTGATTTAGTCAACGATATTTTGGTGTATTGATAACGGGCTCTTTTAAGTAGGGTATTTATATTCTACTGAAAAGTGAGGAGATGAGTTCAAACCTCAACTTACATGTATACCTGGTACACATCCATAGCATGGTTAAAGAGTTAATAATCTAAAATTTATAAAAAAATATTAAATTTTCAAAATTATTTTTATTTAAAATATAATTTAATAAAATATGTACTTAAATAAAATTTATTAAAACTCGTAGAATTACATTAAATATGGGATAAATTTGAAAAACAATATTTAATACTTATAAATTTTTAAAATGGACAAATAAAAAAGTTGAAAGAAAAACATTAAAATGATACAACTAAAAAGGTACCGAGAAAATATCTAATTGTTAATATATATAATAATTTTAGAAATTTTGATGAAAATAATTAAGTAAAAGTAGTTTTAAAGAAATTATTGAAATTTAATGTCTATTCATGAGGATTTTTTTCATTTACTAACCCAACTCAATACTTAACAATTCTCTATGCCATACTAGAGGGGGGCACGGGCCGATTTTTGGTCTGGCCCGGAACCGGCGGGCCGGTTCATTAACTCGTAACCGGCCGGTTACGGGTTGGGGTTCCCCAACCCGTGACCCGGCAGGTCAACCCACCGGGTCAAAACCCGGTTTGGAACCGGTTTTCAAATTTTATATTTATTTTTTAATATTTATACTCAAAAGAAGTGTTGGAAAGGATGGTTAGTGGGTGAATTTTTTTATAAAGTGACCAAAGTTCGAATCCCATCAACAACAATTTAAATTTTTAATTTTAATATAATAATTAAAAAATCAAAAAAAAAAAAAAAAGTCGGGCCCGGCAGGTTACTACTGTTGCACGGGCCGGCCAAAAACCGACCCGGACCCGCTGGGCGTGGTTAACCGGCCCGTGCCCATCTCTGTGCCATACAATGATGAAGGAAAAAGTATACTATTTTTTTTCACATAAAACCCTAAATTCTTTATTGTATCCAATACAATCCAGAGCTCATGTTAATTTGAGTAAAAATAATTTAAATATGAAAAATACAAAGGGGTTATTAAACAAAAACAAAAATAAACAATAGGGTGTTTTTGGTAAATTAGGGATGCGGCCGCCCAGGAGGACCGTGGGCGTCGCGGTCGGCGCGTCGCGATGTGAGAGAGCAAAGCTGGATACCATGAGCTTCTCCTACGCCCACTCTGAACACCGCCACCCCCCACTCTTTCTTTTGTCTTTTCTTGCCCTTCTATCTCTTTATCTTTTTTTTCTTTTTCTAGCTGTGTGGACACAACACACTCCTCCTTCTCAACTAATCATGTGCTTCCACGTTTCCCTTATTTTGTTTTTTTATCACGTGGCGTGCTTTTATTTGGTAATGTTCGTGCTGTTTTGTTTTTTTCTAGTTTTATTTCAGGTGGGTACGGTCTTGTCAATTAGACATTTCTTTTTTCGTATGTTCTTTGAATATTATATATATATATTTCTTAATTCAGAGTTGTTAATTATATTAAATATATTTATTAAAAAATATATATTAAAATATATAATTTATATATTAAAAAAATGTTTTATAATATTTCACACATTGACACTGACACACTAGTAGCAACTCCACACCTAAATTAATTTTAAGCATCCTCAATTAGAAATTTTAGTCAACTGTTACTGTTAATCATCAAAATTGAACAATGTTTTTTGCAAATGAAATTAATTAATTTCATTTTTATGAAATATAAATAAGTTATATATATATATATATATATATATATATATATATATATGTAAAGCATGAAGTTAATTGTTGAACACATATACACACTTATTTTGAGTGAGTTTGGATTTGAATTCGCTTCCTTGTCAATATATAAATACTCGATGCAAAGATCATGAGCCAATAAATTAAGAACTCACTGGTAAATATAACTATTTTTATTATATAATATATTTTAAAAATGTTGTTTAAATTTCATATTTTCTTTTTTTTTTTAGCAATGTTATTCATGTTTTTCAGATTTTACATACTAAAATTAGTACTAAATAAAAATTGTTTTTATATTTATATTTGTTTTTTTTACAAGTATTAAAAAAAATATAATTTCACAAAACCCAGTCCCTATATATATATATAGGTCACTAGGCAGTCCTACAACAACTTGCCAACTAAATATACCAAGAAATATATATATATATATATATATATATATATATATATATATATATATATATATATATATTTTTTTTTTTTTTTTTGAGAAAGGCCACGAGCGCCGGACCTCAGGGGCGGACACGTGGGGGAGCCGCGCTCAACACCCGAACCGTGCCCTCACCTTGCGCGTGCTAGGTTTCGAAACGGGGAGAACGTCCAGCTCGTCACCCGAGACGAAAACCCTACGTAAGGGACCCAGTGCCAATAGACCAATTGGTCGTTGGCCCAAGAAATATATTCTATAAAATAAGTAAAAAATAAATAAAGAAGTAAATAAATAAATTATTATAAAAAAATTTATTCCAATTGATATATATCATTTATATTTCATTCCTCCCATCCAAAGAGTTGGTATTTATTTTCCTCTTAAATTAAGATAGGAAGAGTTCACAGTGTAGTTTGTTCATATTTATCAAAACATTAATTTCACATAATTATTTATTTATTTAAAAATACCTTTTATTTTAGTCAACTGTTATTCTCAATCATAAAAATTGAACAATGTCTTTTACACATAAAAGTAATTATTTTTATTTTTATAAAATATAAATAAATTATATTAAGAATATACATAAAGCATGAAGTTAATCACTCAGCACACATACTTTTACTTTGTGTGAATTCAGATTTGAATCCACTTCCTCATCAGAATATAAAATACCCTACGCACAAAAAAAAAAAAAAAAAAAAAAAATCAAAAGTCAATAAATTAAGAAGTCATTAGTAAATATAATTATTTTCATTACATGATATAATCCATTTTAAAAAAATAATGCTTAGATTTCATATTTCCATTTTTTTCTGGGCAATCTCATTCATGTTTTTCAGATTTTACATACTAAAATTAGTACTAAATAAATATTGTTTTTATATTTATATTTGTTTTTTACAATCATTAAAAAATATATAATTTCACAAATCCCTGTCCCTATATATATAATAAATAAATAAATAAATAAATTATTATATATATTAAAAAAAACTTATATTCCATTTGATATATATCATTTTTAATTCATTCCCCTCATCCCCACATCTCTTGTAGATTTTTATTTGCCCTTTTCTCACACACTAAGATTCTCATCTCATCACTTATCTTTATCATAACATCACAATCAACATTTTTGTGAAGCAAAAGCCTTTTTTTTCCTTCTTTTTGGTTCCACTCATTCAAATTTGAGAATCTTCTCCACACTTACCTATCTCTCAACAGCCCCCACAACCATCTTTCTATCCAATCTGTGAATTTTGGCATCCTTTATTCTAATAATTTTATTTTATTAAATCTTTTTAATTTCTTTTTTTCCAAAATTTTCATGATAATTTTTTTAATAAAATAGATAAGGCACGTTCCTGTAAAAAAAAAACGATTATTTTTATAATAAAAATATTCGTATTTCATTCATCTCTCAAATCAAATATTGAATTATTATATATGTTTTATGTTTTGTATAAATAATAAACATAAATGAAAAAAGCACGACTAGGATGAATTTTTAGGGTATGTATATTATATGAATATTTTTAATAAAATAAATATTTGTTTGTTTGGAATGACCTGAAACTTTGGTATCTTTGAATTTTCAAAATCACATTTTGACTTGAAAAAAAAGTTAGGGTTTGATTTGGAGTGAAAACACGTGTCAATCAAAATCCCTAATTTACATACCCGTCCCATTTTCAAATAACCATCAATTCTCAATAATTCTCGGTTGTTTGCATGGTAAGTGGAAAATATTTTTATTTATTTATTTATTATTGATTAAATATTAAAAAACTTGGAGTAAAATGTTTTGATTCTCTAGCAAAAGATGGTTACTTTTATTAGAGAACTTGGGAATATTGAAAAGTGTCAACTAGATAATTAAAGTAAATTATCTCAACTACTCTTTAATTAATTTTTTTTTTAGAGAAATGTGCCTTGATTATGGAAAGAAATGAAACAGTATATGCACTTTTCTTTTAAATTTTTTATTAATCAATCAATTATGGAGTGACTTTGGATGAGATAGTCTTTTAAATATTTCATATTAGGTACAAATTATCAACGACCAATAATATTTTCATTCTTATTTATTTTAGCATTTAAACTATAAAAAAATATTTTAACTTTTAATTTATATAATATTTTTCATTCTATATATATTAAAAATATATTAAATAAATAAAATTTATATAATTATTATTATTTAATAAAAGTGAATAAACTACGTGGTTTCCTCTATAATTTAAAATTTAAAACAAATATTTTTATATTCTAAAAAAATCAATAAAATTAAAAATTTCATCAACCAGAACAAACAGAAACCCTGCCATTATAAAAGTACAAACATTAAAAAATACCAATATTTAAAAAATAAAAAAAATACATCATGTCAACATAATGATGAGCAAATAAAATAAATAAAAACATAAATAAATAAATAAAAAGAAACAAAGCTTTATAAAAAAAATATATTTATATAAAAATAAAAATAAAAATAAGGAGGTAGTTGTAAATTGGTTAAAAGCATTGGTGGGGGCCATTAATGGGATACCATTTAATAAGAGAAATCCCCCTCCAAACGGGGCAGCCTCTTCCTTCCTGCCCGTAAAGCAGCGCCAACGTCAAAAGCCCGCAGGCACTCTATACTGCACCTCAACTCCAGTTTAACCGACTATTCATCAACGGCTCATCGCTTATCTGGCTGACTTACACGTGATCATGACCGTTAGATATTCAAATTTAAAGAGATGAATGGGGAACGGCCACGTCAGTGGTTATGGATAAGAGGGTTTGGATTGGGGAACAGTGGATCTGAGTCTTGGTATGAAAATGCGGGCGGGCAGCACGGGCAGAGGCACCGCACTGGAATCGCGACCCTAGCTCTCAATCTCATCTCGTCTCTCTCTCTTGTTCTGGCTCTCTTTGGGGACGTTTGATCTTTGGAGTTGATCGGATTGAGGTAGGGTTGGGATTTGGGAGAGGATGTTTGAATTTTTTATGGATTTTTTGTTGGTTTTTTCAATTTTTTTGGTGATTTGATTGGAATTTTGGTATTAATCGGTGTAGGTTTCGTAAAAAGGCGGGGAAGTATTGGTGGTGAGGTTTGGATCGGAAGGGGGTTTCAGGTTTGTGTTTTTTGAGTTTTGATTTGTTGGATTTGGTTTTGGGGTTGTGATTTTCTTGTTTCTTGTTGAGGGGTTTCGGTTTATTTTTGGAATTTGTTGTTTTTTTGGCGTTTTTGATTCGTATGTTATGGAGAATTTTAAGGTTGTTGTGGTTGAATTTTGATATTGTTGATTTTTTGTTTTAGCGTGGTGTTGTTGGATTGGGTGGCTTTGAATTAGTGATAAGTTATTTTGTCTGTTCATTCGTGTGGAATTCTCAATTATGTGAAGTATATGTTGGAATTGTATGAAGTTTGCATTTTTTGGTGTTTTGATTCAATATCTGATTGATTGAATTGGTTTAGAGGCTTGGTAAGAATTGTTTTGATAGAGAAATTTAGCAGAAGATTGGGTGTTCTTATTGTTTAGTGGTAATTGTTTTTGTGTTTTGATTTTGTTTTTGAGTTGTTAATGGTGCAGGAGCATTGAAGACATGGAGCATGATGAGGCAGGATGCCAGGCTCCAGACAGCCCCATCCCGTGTGTTAAAAACTGTGGATTTTTTGGCAGTGCTGCGACGATGAACATGTGCTCCAAGTGCCACAAGATCCATGTGTTGAATCAAGAGCAGGCCAAGCTTGCGGCGGCATCCATTGAGACCATTGTCAATGAAGGCAATAATAGCACCGGAAAAGAGCCAATTGTTACCTCTGTTGTAGATGTAGCTGCTAGCTCTGTGGAGACGAATACCGTGTCTGTTCAATTATTGGATGCTTCGGTTGTGAGTGAGGTTGTGGAACCGAAGGTGAAGGAGGGCCCTAAACGATGCAACACTTGTAGGAAGCGGGTTGGACTGACAGGGTTCAATTGCCGCTGTGGGAATCTCTTCTGTTCAGTACACCGTTATTCCGATAAGCATAATTGCCAATTTGATTACCGAACAGCAGCAAGGGATGCGATAGCCAAAGCAAATCCTCTCATCAAGCCGGAAAAGCTGGACAAGATCTAAAGGTTATGGTGAGAATGGTTTCATGAACTAAGATTTGATGATTATCTCCCTGCTTATGTGCTTTATCATTGTGTTGGCTGCTCATCTTATTATGTGATCTTTCTTGCTATAAATGGCTCTAGGAGTGTCTCTTAGGGCATCCTTGCAGCATCAAGTACTCTCTCTTATTGATTGGAAAAGGCTTGTATGTTGATCTGATGTGAAAGTCTTTATCTGTTCTGGTTTGGTGGACACCAACATGGCTTATGGTTTGACTACCTTTGTTGATCTCTTTAGTAGTCATCATGTTAAATTTCTAATGGTTGTTAGATTTCGATAATGTTGCAAAGCCTTTGTGTTGTGATTCTATCCCCTTGGAGTTTTGTTGTATAAACAGGCAGCACTGGCGTATGCTTCTGATATCTATAGATGAGTTTGGGGATTTTATTTAAGGATCTTACACACACATGCGCGCGCACACACACACACAAACTCATTTGTGTAAGTTTCTGGTAATATATATCGCCTTAGTGTCTATGTGAAGATGTTACATACTCAGAGCTTAGTATCAAATTGATGTTATGGTCATGCCATTTAACTTGTGCATTTTGAATGCATTGAAACTGGATCTGCTAGATAGTTCAATGGTTCCTTAGTAATAGATCTACATTGTCATCGTGGTTTCACATTAATGGCATTCTAACAAAGTTTATTATTGTGTCCTTGCTTGTGTATTTCCTTCATAATGGGAGCGATCTCAGCAGTTCTGGAGTCATGTTATGTGGATGATGTTGGAGGAGAAATAGAGGTTAAAATAGTCCTTCTGAATTTTGGGAGGAGACAAATAAGTTCATGCAAACTATTAAGACACCAAGGACAATAATTTCATCAAAAGTACAATTATTGCAAATCTGAAATGAAATGGTAATGGACAATGATTAATCAATGTAGAGTGTAATTACAGGATGAGCAAGGGCTTTTAGTAGTTTACTTGAATAAAAGCTCATTCCTGAAGTTTTTGTCTTATAGAGTAGCAATTATGAGAATTGATACTGTGAGTAAATGAGTGACCTTAATTGTTAAAAGAGGGATAATATGACCTAGATAAGTTAATCACAGAAAGAAAAACAAAAGAATGAGTTTTGAAGCATGGGTTTAAGTTTGTCCATGCCGCAGGTTTTATTAATTGATGTGCATGCTAGGAGTGAAGCAATGAATTATACACTGATATCCAATAACGAAGATCGGATTTTGTGGGATAAAGAACTGAGCCTAGATGTTAAAGATCCTAGATAAAGGTAAATTTAAATATGAAAGCCTAGGATTTATAGTGAATTTTACCGATAAGGTGTCTGGAAAACTACTTGTGGAATGTGGATATTGAATGGCTGTCTAAGAAACCAAGCAAAGTCTAGATTTGCTATTAATTTAAAGTTATTATGACTTTATTAAGATGGCTGAACACAGGGTAAAGTTATGAATCGATTGATGATTTTGTTTGTGGTCATGGGATAATAAAATATATGATAACCACAGAAAATGACATGAATAGAAGTGTTGATGCATTTATAATAGCTTGCTTATCCAATAGAGGTTATTCTAAGCTTTTGCTGGATTAGTTATGCATAACAGGATTGCTATGGCACTCTGATGAGTGGTATATATACAGTTATACTACATGGTTTTGTATAAAATGATCATAACCAACTTGACGGTTTGCTATTTCCTCTGTGATTATAGGACCTTACAATTCTTAAAGATGAGTTATTTTCTGTTGTTTATTGAAGTGGCATTGAGGCTATGAGAAGATGATATGGTTTATGGCTTTTTGGTATGAGTCTTCCTATAATATGCTTATTTTCTTTTGTGTGTATATATATTTATAAATATCTATATATATTCATACTGATTTGTGATTCATAAGCTTTTATCATTTAGTGATATTGGTTTTCTCTGTTGTGTAAACAAAGTTGCCCTTCTTTTATATTTTGTCCCCTTTTCTTTTTGTCAAAATTTGCAAATGCACTGCATTGGATAATATTACCACATTATTTGTAATGTTTTGATGGCAAATGGCAAATGGCAAAACAATTAATGGTTGATTTTGTGATTTAACTTGAGAGGAATAAGATGTGATCCAACGTCAGATTTCTTTGTTTGTTAATGAAGATGGTCTGCTAAGTTTTCTTGGAAGTATCATGTAAATTTTGTAAATAGTTTGATATTGGCATGTTTGCAAATTTGAATAATAATTTGGTTGAAATACTGAAGATTTGTACTGCAGGATCATTGGGTTGTATTCCAGGGTTTTGTTCACCTGGTAATTGTGAATTTTATTATTTATTTACTTTTTATTGTTATTTATACTCAGTGTGTTCTTAGAGACCAATTTTGAGCTTATTTTGGTGGATAATAAAATAATAATAAAAATGCTTGTTAAACAAGGAAAACTTCTGCCTTTGGACAAGAAACATTTATTAGGTTGCACATGATGTGAAAAACCATGGTCTGTTGCTGTGTGCTTATCCACTGACTTGTTTAAATTTTGTTGCTACTCATTGAACCTCATAAAATATTATCTCTCTTGATACTGAATTTTACTTCATTATATATATATATATATATATATATATATATATATATATATATATATATATATATATATAACTATATTTAAAAGACTTCATATCCAAATTAATCCGCACATTTAATCTATGAATATGGAAAACACAACAGCATGGATTCAATGAGGATTTCTGTTGTTCTTAAGAGAATGTGAGCACTTGTAACAAAAATTCAAGGTTTATTGACTATATCTGGGCATAAGTTCTAGGCTACATAAGCAAATTCCTTACTTAACAGTGATATGTACATATAATTTAAAACTTTTTGTTTTTGGGTACATAAGCTAATGTGCCTTACATAAAATCAGGTCAACCACACAAATTGCCCTTTAGATGAATAAGACACATCAATTTGATTCCATCAATTTGCCCAATTGGCCAATGATAGCATCTGTTGTTGTACTTTAAAGAGCTGGCATAATCATCAATAATCATCAATAATCATCAATCATAATTCATCAGTTGATGACCACTAATACAATATTCTAAATCAATCAGTCACAAATCAACCCTCCTGATAAAACCTGGCTTCAGATGCTTAATTAAAATATTATAAAAAAAAAGCTCAAATTGATGCCTAAATTCATTGCTAAACATGCTAGTAATTAGGCCTCCATTATAGCAGTGCTTCAAGTGGTTCATAGTTTTCAACCAGATCCAAATCACTACATTGGAAGAAAAGTGAATATGGGAATATATTATCAAAATAAAAGAATATTGTAATATGCTGGTAAGATGATAATGATAATGATAATGATAATGATGATGATGATGATACATTGGATTAAGTAACAAGTTGCATTAGAGAATTTTTCTAGGGTTCATATAGATTAAAACAAAATGTACTCAATTATTGCTTAAAGTGCACACTTGTCAAAGATGAAACGATGAGCAAAAAGCAATTAGCATGTTTTATTGTTGATGGCTGTTTGATCTATTGGCATCGGGTTTTTTGTATAAGATGTTCATTCCGCTAAAGAAACAGGTTCAAATCCTAATTCATATAAGTAGAAGAGATAAATGTTGCAAAGCTCAGCTCCTCAAGCGCGTTTGTTTTTGACACGTAGCTTGTCCATATTTATATAAAAAAAAGACAAGTAATTAGTATGACTTTCTGAATCACAAATGGCAATTTGAACCACATTGAGATAGTGATGCTCAGGATCTATTTGTTGATACAAATAATATTACTCAAAAACAATTCATAATAGACGATTTTCTCTAGCTGGATAACTTTTAAATAAATAAATAAATAAATAAAGCTGCACAATGATCTCGCCGGCAGTTGAGAAAAATCCTAAACAAAAAGTCTCCACATGTCTAATTATATTTGCTATGTTTTCAGTCTATGTTGTGGGGGGGAGTTACTAACCAAAGGAAGATGCTACTGGCCAAGTCTTCGAGCAAATTTCATATGAATGTCAAACAAGCAAATGAAACCAAAAAATTAACAAGACAATGAATATCCTTATCATTGTCAATTTCATTGTATCATCATCATCATCATCATCATCATGCTCTATATCAAAACCAATTTAGACTTTTTGGAAATTAAGCATTACAATAACTAATTGATCATCAGATACAATTGTTTTAGTTGTTTATCAATAACAACCAGCAGACAGAAAGTGGCAATAATAGGAAGGAAAGATGATTGAGCATACTATTGCAATGGTGCTGCTAAAACTTGCTGATCTCTTAGCTGAAGAAGCGATTTTCTTATACAGAGTACGCGATCAATTTGAGTGGATCGAAAGAGAATTACGACGAATGAAATGCTTTATCAAGGATGCTGATGATAAGAGGAGGAAAGGAGATGAAAGAGTGAAGAATTGGGTGAGGGATGTTAGAGATCTTGCTTTCGAAGCTGAAGACATCATTGACATCCATATGATCAAGATTGAGAGACGTCGCCGGAGGAGAGGTTTCATGGGTAAGTTCATTAGGTACACTCTTATCCTCAGTGAATTGGTTGCTTGTCATATGATTAGTTTGGATATTAATCGAATGAAGATGAAGGTCCGAGAAATCTCAGACAGTAGAACTACTTACGGCATTGCTAATATAGATGAAAATGATGGAGAAATAATTAGTTCGATGGATGATTTGCAAGCGCGAAGACGGATATCTCCTAATCTCGATGATGACACTATTGTTGTTGGTTTTGAGCTTGATAAGAAAGTGATCATGGGACATTTACTTGACTCCAAGATCAAGCGCCGATGTGTGATTTCTATCGTCGGAATGGGTGGTCTCGGCAAAACAACTCTAGCGAAAAAGATATACAATAGCATCAACATCACAAGACAATTCGACGTTTGTTGTTGGGTATCTGTGTCTCAAGATTATAAAGTGAAAGAACTTCTGAAGACGATCATGAAGAAAGTCATGGGCATTGCAAGAGATGAAATGGAAAGGATGGAAGACGACGACTTGAAAGAAAAGCTATACAAGTTCTTGAAGGAAAGGAGATACTTTATAGTCATGGATGATATATGGAGAACAGAAGTGTGGGTACAGATCAAAGCAGCTTTTCCAGATGTGATGAATGGAAGCAGAGTGCTGTTCACTACCCGCATATTAGAAGTTGCAAGATCTGCCGATCCTTCGATCCCTCCATATGAGCTACCATTCCTAAGCAATGCAGAAAGTTGGGAGCTATTTCTTAAGAAAATCTTTCCAACAACTGAAGATGCTGAGTTACGTTGTCCGAAAGAACTCGAGGCATTAAGCTGGAATCTTGCAATAAGATGTCGAGGTGTGCCGCTTGCTCTTGTCGTGCTCGGAGGCCTTCTTTCGAAGAAGGAAAAGACATTTGCTGTGTGGATGGAAGTAGCTAAGAGCATGGACTGGGAATCAAATGAAGATGGCAAGCAATTCTTGCAAATATTGGCTTTGAGTTACAATGATTTGCCACACCATTTCTTGAAGTCATGCTTTCTGTATATAGGATCTTTCCCAGAGGATTCAGAAATTCAAGCATCAAAATTGATCAGGTTATGGATTGCCGAAGGGTTCATACCGCAAAGAGATAAGCGAAGCATGGAAGACACGGCAAAAGACTACTTGGATGAATTGGTGCAGCGATGCATGATTCAAGTTGCTCGTAGAAGATCAGATGGGAGCATTAAGAAGCTTCGCATTCACGACCTTCTGCGAGACATGTGCATATCAGAAGCTAAAGAGGATTGTTTTCTTGGTATTCAGAGCAGTAGTCATAACGCCGATCTTTCCACTTCGCGTCGTCTAGCTCTCCACAACATCAGTGTTGATCTTCAGCATCTCAAGCGCACTTCACCAAACTTGCGCACTTTAGTGGGATTCAATCTGAGAAGCAGCCATGAGATTAACAAATCCATTCACAGGATCAAGTTACTGCGAGTTCTTGATTTAGAAGGTGCCCGCAATCTTGAGAGGCTACCGAAGGAAATCACAAGCATGATCCACTTGAAATATTTGGGCTTACGACGAACTAAACTGAAAGAATTGCCGTCATCCATTGGAGACCTCAGCAGTTTGCAAACTCTTGATACAAGTCATACTCAACCAATACCAGTACCAGATGCATTTTGGAAGATTCAGACATTGAGGCATGTATTTGTGGTTGGAGGGTGTCCACACACAATTGGCAACTTAAAGAATTTGCAAACATTGAAAGTTCTCGGTGCCGGACAATGGATAGAGAAGGACTTGGAAGAGTTAACGAATCTCCGGCATTTACACATATCAAACCTTCTTGATTCTCATGGGAAGCCACTGTGCAATTCACTTGCTAAACTAGAACACCTTGTATCATTAAAAGTGACGACGAGCTCACAATCAATCTCGGGAAATATCATCACAGCCTTATCAAACCATTACCAGTTGCATAAACTAGGCTTGAATGGGAGGTTATCAGATGAGCAGCATTTCCATAGCATTCAAGAATTTCCTACAAATCTTACAAAGATAACGTTACGAGGCTCACAATTGCGACAAGATCCTATGAAAGTACTAGAAACACTTCCAAATTTACAGACACTTAAACTGGAAAGTGGTGCATACATGGGAGAGGTGATGATTTCATCAATGGATGGGTTTGTTCAACTGCAACATTTGGTACTTAGTGGCTTGAAGAATTTTGAAGATTGGATCATACAAAGCGGAGCAATGCGCGGGCTCACACGTCTGCACATTGCCGACTGTGAGAAGCTGGAGATGATTCCAGAGGGACTGCAGCAACTGACAAAACTTAAGGAGTTGGAATTATGGGATATGCCGAGGAAATTCAGAGACAGGGTTCAAGAGGATGATGGAGATGATTGGTGCAAGATCCAGCATGTGCCTTCCATTACTTTCTATCCGTAAGTCTATACTTGGCTTTAATTTTGTGTGTTCTTTCTATGCTTTTCAACATGATAAACAACTCAAAATGAAGAATTTCATACAAGATTAGGAAGGAAAATAATGGCAACTATTTTCTTCTCAAACACCATAAATAAATTGAACCTGGAAAATCAGAAATCATGTGCATATCTATATATTCATTTAACATAATTGTGATTTTATTCTCTTTCTTATGGTTGTACTGCTGTTTCAGGAAGGTGGTTTTAATGAATTAAACATCTCCAATGAAAGGAGGAGGACTAGATTTGGTTCTTGTTTTCTCTACAAGTCTAGCACTGGGCCACAACTCTGAATGATGATCATGTATCTTTGCTTTATCTATACTCTACATTTATGTCTCAAGGGACCATGATTTTGCAACTAAATGAACAATTATCATTCTGTAATCTTTGCTTCCATTAGAATGACATGTCAATATTAAGCAATTCTCATATAGTTCAACAAAGGCTTATGTGCACTGTTGCTTTATGTTGCACTTTGGTCCTTAATCTAGAAGAGGACATTGCTTCTGTATTATGCATGTAAATTCATTTTAGTCTGTATCTCTTGTAGCACTGTAATATAGTCATGTATTTTATAATTTAAAATTTATTTATTACTGATTCAATTGTGTTGTAACTAACTTGCATATGGCATGTGACACTTCATGGCATGTTATCATAGAGAGACGGATGCATAAAAATTAGGGATGGCAAAAACTGAACCGACCCACGGTTTCTGACCCGATCCGCCCCGAATGGGGTGGTTTTTTTGTTGAAATCCGAGGAAACGGGGCGGGGATTTTTATAATGGGGCCGGGGCGGGACAGGGTCTGGTTTTACCTTGCCCCATCCCCGCACTGCCCCGCTATAAATTTACATATATGCCCTTATATATATGTTCTAATATGTTCTTAGAATTTGAGGTGAACGATAGTATTATTGTGTTGTTATATAAATTATACCATCTTTTATTTAATGTAGTATAATATATTTTGTAATTATTGATATAAATGAATTCAAAATAGTGAAAATTTTTAATTTTTTATCTCAAATCTTGTAAAAGCGGGGCGAGGCGGGGTGAGTGTAAAAATCCACTGGGCGGTTATGGTATTGACATGTTAAAAAAAAATCGGGGCGGGGAGGGGCGCGGGGCAAGATATATAGTGTGCGGGGTGGGGGTGGGGCAAGGCCGCCCCACCCCCGCCCGTCCCATTACCATCCCTAATAAAAATAGAGAAACAGAGGCTAGGGATTTCATATTAGCATTTCTACAAAAAAAATAAATAAATAGAGAATACACATAAGAGGTTTTTATATGCTAATATATCCTTATATACTAACATAATAATAATATATGTTAATATATCCTTATATAATAATATAATAATATATACTAATATATGCTAATATCCTCCCTCAAACTCACGATGCGACAGCAATAAGCATCAAGAGTTTGTCAGATAAGAAACGGAATCGCGAAGCCGAGTGTGCCAAACAATTTCATAGGTAGTTGAGGCCATGGCACGATACTCAGCTTCTATAGAAGATCGAGAGATGACATCTTGTTTCTTGCTCTTCCACGAAATAAGCGAGTTATCGAGAAAAATACAAAATCCAGTAGTCGACTTGTGATTCGTAGGATCACCAGCCCAATCCGCATCAAAGTAAGCACGCAGCTCTAACGATGACGTAGAAGGAAACAAGAGGCTCTGAAACTGAGTGCCTCGAAGATACCTGAGAATACGAAGCACGACAACCCAATGAACTGTAGTAGGGGACAGTGACAGACTGACTAACCACTTGAACATCATGCGCAATATCAAGGTGAGTCACAGTAAGATAAACCAAGCTACCAACTACAGTACGATAAAGACTGGAATTTGGCAAAGGAGTACCATCCGACGGAGAGTATCTAGCATTAGTCTCAAAGGAGTATCAACAGTCTGGCTATCAATAAGGGTGGACATGGGTCGGGCGACCCATGGGCTGGCCAGAGCCCAACCCAAAAAATACAAGGCCTGGGTTTAGAAATTTGGCCCATAGAGCTGGGTTGGGCTCAAATGTTTTGGCCCGATTAAATTTCGGGTTGGGTTTGGGTCAAATGAATTTTAACCTGACTCGACCAGGCCCAACCCGAATAAATAAATAATATATATATATATATTTGAAAATAGTCAAAATTAGGCAGCTTTTTAGCATCTGATTTTAATTTTTTAATATATAAAATGTATTGGGATCTGTGCATGGCATGCTTTCATCTAATTGCTTTTTAATATTTCAATTATTTCATAAAAAAATTATTTATTTTTGGGTTGGGTTGGGCTGGGCCTGGGCCTAATAACAATCAAATGGCCCGGGTTTGGACCAAGACAATTTGGCCCGAACATGGCTCGGGCCAGCCTAACCTGAATATATGGGTTGTGTTTTTTAGTCTAGCCCAGCCCAGACCCGACCCAGCCCGACCCATGTCCACCCCTAGCTATCAGTGAGTCGAGCACGCTCAAACAGATCAGCTATATACTTTGATTGAGATAAAAGATAGCCTTTAGAGGAATATGCAACCTTAATTCCCAAAAAATAACGTAGCATACCCAGGTCTTTCATCGCAAAGCAACGTGCCAATTTAGACTTCAAAGAGTTAATTCCATCACAATCATCACCAGTAATAATCATGTCATCAACATACAAGGATAATAGAATACGACCTGCCATTGTACGCTTGACAAATAAGGCCGAATCATGGTGACTAGGAAGAAAGCCAAGCGAAGTGATCACAGTGGAAAACTTCTCAAACCAGGCACGTGGTGCTTGTTTGAGACCGTAAAGAGCTTTATGAAGCTTGCAAACTTCACCTGACTGATGAGCAACACCAGGAGGAGGTGTCATATAAACTTCTTTATGAAGATCGCCATTCAAGAAAGCATTCTTGACATCCATCTGAGATATTCTCCATCAGCAAATGGAAGCAATAACAATCAGAGTACGAACAGTCGTCATTTTGGCAACAGGAGAAAAAGTTTCTTCATAGTCCATGCCATACTCTTGGGAGTAGCCTTTAGCAACAAGTTCAGCCTTGTATCTTTCAATGGATCTGTCGGATTTGGTTTTAATCTTGTACACCCAACGAGAACCAATGGCATGTTTTCCGGGCGGTAGCGGAACCAAATCCCATGTACGAGTCTGGTGTAGAGCAGTAAGTTCCTCAGCCATAGCAATTTGCCAAAGAGGATCACGAATTGCCTCTCTGTAGGACGAAGGCTCAGAAAGACGATGAACAGATGCAACAAAAGAAGCAAAGTAGGTAGAATAGGATGAATACTCAAAGTCAGGTAGTTTAGTGGACTTACGGATATGAGTGGACTGACGTAGAGGAGGATTATCCACAATCTCATCCGGCAACTGGGTGGTCTTAGGAGCAGGGACATGAGAGGTGGATGTTTCATGAACCAAAGTATCAGACAGAGCTTCAGTGGGGTTGGGATCGAATGGATCAATACGAACAAGATCTGATTGCATCATATGATGGGAACTAGTAGGAATAGAAAATAAGGGTATATACTCTAAAAACACAACATGATGCGAAACATACAATTTTTGACTAACTAGATCAAAACAACGATATCCCTTTTGACCAACACCATAACCCAAAAAGATATACAAAGCAGACCGAGAAGACAATTTACTACGCTCAACATGAGGTCATAGAACAAAACAAGTACAACCAAATACGCGCAATGAGGAATAATCAGGTGAATGACCATACAACTTCTCAAAGGGAGACAAACCTGAATTATGAGATATTGGAATTCTGTTGATCACATAAGCAGCAGTAAGGACCGCTTTTCCCCAAAATGCACTAGGAACCTCGGCTGACAACAAGAATGAATGAGCTATTTCGACTAGATGGCGATGTTTCCTTTCGGCAACACCGTTTTGTTGAGGAGTGTCTGTACACGAGGTTTGGTGGATAGTCCCATCAGAAGCAAGTAACTGAGAAAATTCGTTAGAATTATATTCACCCCCCAAATCAAACTGAAAGCATTTAATGACAGATGAGTGTTGGGTCTTCACAAGGGCTCGAAAGTTACTGAATATGGTAAGAAAATCAGACCTACGTTTCATAAGATAAACCTAAGTATAACGAGTGAAATCATCAATAAACGAAACATAATATCTAGAACCCCCTTTGGTGAGTACTGGAGAGGGTCCCCATACATCAGAATGCACAAGATCAAACGGAGCAAAGGAAAGAGAAATACTTTGATAAAAATGCAAGGCTGAAAATTTAGCCAGTTTACAACCACTATAATAAGAAATATCATGACTATCCAAATGACCTAAAGCTTCTGTAGAAGCCAAATACTTTAAACGAGACGCAGAAACATGATCCAAACGAGAATGCCAAAGATAAAAATTAAATGACGAATGACTCAAACGAAAAGACGACAAATCCACACTGGAGGCAGCAACATCTGATACTTTGAGCTCATCCAATACGTAGAGTCCCCCTTCTCTACGGCCTATCCCAATCACCTTCTGAGAGCACCGGTCCTGAACACAACAATTGTTAGAAGTAAAAAGAACTGAGATACCATAATCACATAATTGACCAACAGATGCAAGATTTAAAGTTAGACTAGGAATATTGTACACATCTGAGAGAGATAAACAGGATGCGTGATCAGAACCAATTCCTGCTAATGACATTGAGGTACCATCGGCAGTCATGACAGACAAAGATAGGGCATAATTAATAGACACAAAGGAATCAATATCAGGAGACATATGATGAGAAGCTTCTAAATCCAATATCTATAAGGAAGAGGATGTACTTGAGGTACCACATAAAGACAAACCTTTTTTAGAGAAGGCCGACATGGCATGAGGCTGAGAAGTAAGGAATTGCTGAAACTGCTCAAACATATAGGGATCTAAAGAGGGGACAACAATTAGATTGTTGGACATAGGTGGACGATGCGTCCATGGAGCAGTTTGCGGCTAGCGTTGTTGTTGCGGTGATCGTTGTTGTTGTTGAAGTTTGCCTTTACTCAGCAGTTTTAGACACTGAGCTTTCCAATGACCCTCCTTCTTGCAGAAAGCACATTCATCCTGAGAGACTTTAGTAGCTGATCTATTTTAGTTGCTAGGTGGAGACTGTTGTGGGACAGCAAAGACAGATGGAGTCATAGGTGTGAAAGACCCCTTATCTAACTTAGACTTGAGCCTTATTTCCTCTGCTAGCAGTTCATTAACCATTGAATCAACATATGGAAGAGGAGAACGATGTAGAATTATCCCACGCAATCCCTCAAAATCATTCCGAAGAGCCATCAGAAACTGTACCAGACGTTGTTCTTCTCTACGAGCAATATACGGTTCAAATCCTCGTAGCGTTGTAGACTCAGTGAGAGCCAACTGATCCTAGATATTAGATATAGTAGAATAGAACTCTTGAATACTCATATCATTCTGCTGAAGTGCACGAATATCTATCTCTAACTAATACTGCTTGGCGAAATTAGACTGTGTGTACAATCTAGCAAGATGATCCCAGACCTCTTTAGCCATCTCGTATTTAGCTAATTGAACACCAATGGGGTGGATAACCGAATTGTGGATCCATGTGATAATCTTCGAATTATCAGCCTCCCAATTGTCAACCAAGGCCGCATAATCAGTGGCCTTGTCGTCTGTAGGTTTAACCCGCACACTTGTAACATAGCTCCACATAGATTTTCCATGCAAAAAATTCTTCATAACATAACTCCAATATGTGTAGTTTTTACCATCAAACTGAATACTAATCGATTGAAGCGAATCATCCTTACGACTAGCCATGATGAAGAAGACACAGATACAAAATCCCCAAATCAACCGAAATCGAAAAAAAAAATCCCCCGAATTGACATGATCTAGTCAAACCAACGCGAGCAAAGACAAATCAGAGGGAAATTTCTTCAATCAAACAAAGAGAAGAATCGATTAACCTCTCTCTGATACCATGAAGACATAGAGAGACGGAGGCATAAAAACAGAGAAACAGAGGCTAGGGATTTCATATTAGCATTTCTACAAAAAAGAGAATACACATAAGAGGTTTTTATATGCTAATATAACCTTATATACTAACATAATAATAATATATGCTAATATAACCTTATATACTAACATAATAATAATATACGCTAATATTATCAACCTGGAAAATATATTCTTTTTATTATTATTATTATTATTATTATTTTGCAATAACGGGAAGGCCATAACTTGACATGTTAGTTGACAAATAATATGCAAAACCTATTTGTGTAAAGAGTTATTAACAAAAATAGGAGAACTTTTTGGAGATATTCAATTGGTATGTAAGAAGGGTTGAGAGGTTAAGAATGTTTTTAATAAAAATGCTCATGGGAATAATCAATTAGCTTCTCCATTGATTCAAAAATAGTTTGTGAATGTATGCACAGTAGATACAACAGTAATGATTGGTAATAAAATTGGTGGTAGTAATTTCTTACTACTTGTTGACTGGTCTAAAGATAAGTCAATAAATGAGCAAATGACGGTAATTTTGAGGTTTATGAACAATCAAGGATAGATTGTTGAAAGATTTTTTACTATTCATTATGTAAGTGATACTTTTGCCTTTTCATTAAAAGTAACTTTAGATAAATTGTTTGCTCATCAAAGTTTATCGATTTCAAAATTGAGAGCCCAAGAGTTTGATGGAACCTCAAATATGAGAGAGAAATTTAATGGTTTCAAGACATTGATTTTGAATAAAAATCCCTTTGTATTTTATATCCATTTGTTCACTAATCAACAACAATTGACAGTTGTTTTAGTTGTTAGGAATACTCTAATTGTTCTTGATTTTTTTATTTTACGAGTATGATTGTGAATATTGTGGGTGCTTCAGATGCATTGCTTCAAATGCACAATTAAAAACAAAACCTTGAGATACTCGTTGGTCCCATTTTACAACTTTAATCCATCTCCTGACATGTGGAGATGGACTATTATAGATAAAAATATATTTAGCATTAAGTTTGTGCTTTACAACATAAAGATAAAGAGATTGTTAATATTATGTCATAGTTGATATTATGAAAGATTATGTACAATATTGAGAGATAACAAATGGGATGAGTTATTAGAAGAGATTAGTAGCTTTTGGATTGAATGTGTATTCTAGTGCTCAAAATGGAAGATAAAATACTAGTCCAGAGTTGTTCTAAGTATGAAGGGAAGTGGATTCTTTATTGCCATCATATCATATCGAGATTTTTATTGCAGTTTTTGAATTGACCATTTATCTCCATAACAATTAAATCAATAACTGTAATAAAATTTTCAGTATGACAATAATAGTAATAAGTAATCAATTGTCTTTCACACTTAGAATGACCCCAAACTACTTTTTGATCTATAATAATTCATCTTCACATAGTCATGATAAGGATTAAAGTTGTAAAATGTGAACCCCAACAAGTATCTCCAGGTCTAGCAAAATTTATCTCTTAATACTTGCCTTTTTCAGAAAATATCTCACTTATTTCTAATCTCTTATTTCTCTACAATTTTTTTTATTGCGCATTTGAAGCAATGCATCTGAAGCACCCACAATTTTTACAATCATACTCGTATAACAAAAAAAAAAAAAAAAGAACAACTAGAATACTCCTGACAATTGAAACAATGGTCAATTGTTATTGATTAGTGAACAAATGGATATAAAATGCAAAGAGATTTTCATTTAAAATCAATGTGTATAATCCTTTGTTCTTGTATCTCAACCCAGTGAGAGCTATGGTAATCGTCAAACTTACTAAACTCGATCATATGCAAATAATCATTGTAGAGTAAGATTAGCAAACTACCCTTCATGCCTCCACACAATTAGTTTTATTGCCTTGGTCAAAGTCTTCTAATTTCATCTACTTATAATCGCATAGGATCTACCTTTCTAATAGTATCCTCTTTATCCCATAAGAAAATAGAAAGTTTAACTTAATATAAATGAACTATAATATTCAAAACTAATTAAAAATGTCATCACAAAATTTATATGAATATCAAATAACTATTATTAATAAAAATGTATAATACAAATGAATTGTTATGATACAAGTGTCATCATTGAGATTGAAGGGCATAGGCCTAATAACAACATCACCGACACTGGAGATAGGGATTGAGAGAGAGAGGGAGTGATGATAACGACAACAGTGACATAACATGTTATAGCAGTTAAATTCGATAAACAAGAAACCGGATCTGAATCCACTTTAGCATATGATCAAAGAAATCGAACATGAATCCTATTAATGAAAATCCGACACCGGTATCAAATAAGCAAGTTGGGATTAACATTAGCCTTTGATTCAATATTATTAATAAATAAATTATAAAAAGATCAAGGGGCGTATATATTCTGTGAACACTTTTTTTTTTTTTAGTTTTAACACTATTTAAGTTAATCCTAAAGTCTTTTTTTATTTTTAAACTGAACCATTGGTTCAAGAAAAGAAAAAGCTATTGAAACTTTTTACCTTTCATATTATGAAAACATAATAATAAAATGAATTATTTACTCCTCGCTTTTCAAAAGAATGATTAAAATATATATATCATTACTTAGCCGTTCACCAACCGACATAATTTTAGAAAGGGTTTTCATTACTGCATAATATATATATATTTATTTATTTTTTGTGTGTTAGGTGTGAGAAAGAGATAACACATCAGTGTGACAAACATGAATGATAATAATACATAATGATTAATTATAATAATAGTCTTAATTTTCAAGCATGCAACTCATTTTAATGGCAAGAAGTCATGATCTCAAACTCAAATGCACAGAATAAAAGGACTTAAATCTTCACTTTTATTTATTCTTATCTTTTTGTCGTCATCATGACTAACACCATCCAACAAAGGATGATGTGCCCAAATAGATTGATGTCACATATAAACAAAATTATTTATTTTCTATATTGTTGATGTGAAAATTAAAAAATTTGCTCATAAGAATAAATTGAACAAAAGATTATTCATTTCGCATTTTTGTGTCACTTATTATTTATTACATGACTGTAATTGACAAAAGAGCTAAAAAATGGCTAGTAAAACCTTGATAATAAAGCTTCACAACACTCGTCCCGTACTTAAGTCTTCTACAAAGAATTTGACCCAACACCAGCTCAAAATTATATTGTGAGGTCTTATCCCTGGCTGGTTTAATGCGGAAATAGTTATCTATGAAACTGGCACATAGGAGAATAAAAAATTTTCCACTATCAATTAGGGTTCCAAAGGAGGACGTAATATAACACCATATATATCTTAAATTTTATTTTAAAATGGCGACAAATGTATGTCTCTATGACGTATGAGTGTGGACTGCAACATTACCCATAAATTAATTTCTCCAATGAGGATTCGAACCCTCATCACTTCGCATGCTACGAAAGATTTATTTTTTATGCAGCTAATCACTAGAACCAAGTGGCTTTGGCTATATCTTGAATTTTGGCATAGAAAAATTCAACCATAATCAATAATAAAATTGGGACCAATATTAGTTTTAAATCAATAAAAATCCAAATAAACTATTACATTTCATTTTTATTTTTTTTTTTATTTTTAAAAGAAATCAGCCAATAAGAAAAGGACAGAGTGGTATGCAACAACCAAATCCAAAAGTGTTGTAGATGGAAGAAGATGAAGAAGAATAGGTCCCATGAAGTCATGATTTCAAAGTCCAACACCACCACCACCACCTTCTGGAAAGCTAGCTCACCTCTCAAGCAACCCTTTCCGGCCAACTTTCAACTTCTCCCTTTCACTCACTTTCCCATTTTTATACTCCCCATCCACACCATGCTTCCATTTCAAGCTATCATTCATCCCATCAAATGCTCACACATTCCTCCATCTCCATCTCCATCTTCATCCCTTCATTCCCCTCATGGCTCTTGTGTGATCTATGGAGCTCTTGTACAGCTTTTACTAGAGCCATGGCAATGGTGTGAGCCTCATTAAAGTCTCTTCTTTGTCTTTCTAGGGTTTAAATGGTGGGAAAAGGGGGTGGGTTTAGTATGGAGGGCTGCTATGAAGTTGTTGAGAAGATTGGGAGAGGTTCCTTTGGATCTGCATTCCTTGTCATCCATAAGGATGACAAAAAGAGGTATTTCTCATCTCAAATCTATGGTTTTTGTATTAATCCCTAAAGTTTTCAATCTTGTAATTCTTTGGAAACAAATTTGTTTTCATGGGTTGTATGAAATTCTTTGCCAAATTGACCTAATTTTGGATAAATTAGATTGGAATGCTTAGCATGCAAATGTAATAGATTTGTCTAAATACTTTTCTTTAAAGAGCACAGAGAAATTAATTCCATCTAATTTTATGAAATTCAGACATAATCTTTGCATCATATCATGTGTAGATAACAAATGAAGACAGGAAAGAGAAATTTGACATTTATTTTCTATTTATTGTCAAATTGACATTAATTTTTGGAAATTTAAATCCTACTCATATATGTAACAAGGTGGCATATCCTATCAATTATCCATGGCTTAATCTGGAAGTAGATAAGTGAAGCAAGTGTGGTTGATTTTTCTGTGACCATTTCTTCAACAGGTATATCTTGAAAAAGATTAAATTGGCCAAACAGACTGAAAAATTTCAGCGTACCGCATATCAAGAGGTACACATTTCCAATCTCTTTTCTGAAAATATAGAAACACATTACTGTGACTATACTTCAACTACGAGATAGTGTTTTGATAAAGCAAGTGTAAGAATATAAAACTAAGCAATTGTTTAACTAAATTTCATTTCATCTTGATATCTTTATGATCTTATGAACACAGATGGCTTTGATCGCGAGCCTCTCTAATCCGTATGTTGTGGAGTATAAAGATGGTTGGGTGGAAAAGGTATGTTTTTATTATTTCTACGAACAAACCGATGATTTTCAGATATATAATCATACAAAATGTGATATTTGTGCTTGATTCACCTCTATTCTTTGTATAGAGGTTGGAACATGACATTTATTTCAATGCAAGTGAATGTTAACTCTAATATTGTTGCAGGGGACTAGTGTGTCAATTGTTACTGGTTATTGTGAAGGAGGAGATATGTATGCACTAAACATCATCTTTCTTGCCATCCTCACTTTTCTTTCTTTAGTTTGCTAACCTGATGATTCTCAGGGCTGAGAAGATAAAGAAAGCCAAAGGAATCTTATTTCCAGAGGAGGTAAGGTAAAAGAACAAGGTTTTTTTTTTTTTTGACCAAACAAACATAAATGAAATAATACTAACCAATTAAATTCTATACCTTTTTCGTATTTGCAGAAGATCTGCAAATGGCTGACTCAACTGTTACTGGCAGTCGATTATCTGCATTCCAATCGCGTGCTCCACCGGGATCTCAAGGTATTATTCGCCTCTGCTTTTATTGATTATTAAGATTTTATTAAGATTTCTACTTCAGAAGATGCTAGCTTGAAATCATGGCTTTAATTTAGGAATTTAGGATCCAATTCTTGATGTTACATGCACACTTCACACTTGTTTTTTTCTCTGACAAAATGATCATATTCCATTTGGCTTTCAGTGCTCAAACATATTCCTTACCAAGGATGAAGATATAAAACTAGGTAAGAAATTATTATGTAACTTGACCGCTTTCTATAATTCCCATTAACGAAAGAGAGGTTTGAAGCTTCAAATTCATTTATTGAATCTTTCTTGCATTTTGCTTACTTGTAAGCAGGTGATTTTGGGCTTGCAAAGCTACTGAATTCAGAAGACCTAGCTTCATCAGTAAATCCTCTTCCTTCTCATGTTTCCCATCAATGTTAAACTTTCACGGAGAAAGAAAACCCTTTTGTTATGTTAACATTATATGCTTACTACTAAGAATTGCTAGTTTTTCATTAAATGTAGGTTGTGGGAACTCCAATCTACATGTGCCCTGAGATATTAGCAGATATACCATATGGCTATAAATCAGATATCTGGTCACTAGGTGAGGCATTAAACCTGACTCTAGTGTTCAAAACTTTCAACTGATTCATTGAACATAAGTTGTTTTATTGTTAACTATGAACTAATTTCAGGTTGCTGCATGTTTGAGATTACGGCACATCGCCCTGCATTTAAAGCTCCTGTATGCATCCTTCTATAGACATACCATTAATCAAATCCTTTCATTCTGAAGTCTAAATCATTTAAACTAACACTTCTTTTTTGGGCATACTATGAAATTCTTTAATCAGGACATTGCAGGACTGATCAACAAGATAAATAGATCCTCCATATCTCCACTTCCTACCATTTACTCCCCTTCACTGTGGGTAGTCTTGTCGGCAGAGAACATCGATACCATTCCTTTTTGTTAATTTATCATATCAAACATCAGTTTCTATCATTAAAAATTAAGAGATCTCGCATTTTCTTTCTTTGTAACAGGAAACAATTGATCAAAAGTATGCTAAGAAAAAATCCAGAACACAGACCAAATGTAAGTTTGGACTCCATTTAACTTGGACAAGACTATACCTGCTGTGAATCATACTGATGCTTTCTTCAATCTATTTTCCAGGCCGCTGAACTCTTGAGGCATCCATACTTGCAGCCTTATCTTGCAAAATCCTGCAATCCTTCTCCATACTATCTACCCATAAAGTCAAACAATGAGAACAACAATGATACACAAGAGAAACTTGCAAAAAGGCGATCTCAGAGACAACAGGAGGTTGGTAAGAGTAGTAGAGAATCCAAAGATAGTGGTTCCAGAACAGATGCAGCAAAACAAACAGCAGAACAAACACTAGCGAGGATGGACGCAATACAACAAGATAATTCATCAAATGGCATAACAGATCCTCACTCCATTCCTGGTTCATCAAGTGCTGAAATCAAGATGGTTCATAACAGCAGCTCTGATGTTTCCAGCAATACTGATAATGACGGTAAAGACCAAGAACACCTTGGTAGTTCACAAGTTCAAGCAACCAATGAGCAAGGGAGACCCAAGATTAACAGTGATGCAGCGATTTGTGAATGCAAATCTAATGGTCGTCACTTTGATGACGAACAAGAAAGAATTGTAATGCACTCAGAGGTAAAAATTGACGGTATGCCAGAATGCAAGACATCAGTTAGTGTTGCAGAAGAAAACAGGTTAAAATTGTTGATTAGCACTGATGCTCCCTTGCGGAGAACGAAGACCGATGGAGATGAGATGGCTGTGGCAGTTGCGGAAGAAACATCATCAATGAGCACAGTTACACTTCTACATGGAGATGGCACACAAGCTGAATGGGATAGCCTCAGTATCATCCAACAAAGAGCTGATGCTCTGGAGTCCCTCCTGGAGCTATGTGCACAGTTGCTACAACAAGAGAGACTAGATGAACTTGCTGGTGTATTAAGACCATTCGGAGAAGAAACAGTATCATCAAGAGAAACTGCAATATGGTTAACAAAGAGCCTCATGTCCACACCAAAATTCGGAGGGGGAACCAAAATTCAGTGACCATCATAAATGTTATTCATTGTTCTTGTTACAAGCATTATTGAATTTGAATGGTGTGGGTTTGTTTGTCTTTGGTTCACAGGCTTATTATTAAAAGATGTTTCTATCTATCTATCTATCCATCTATCAACATTTTTATATATGAGAAATTTGAAGAGAAAACAGATGATTTCTACGAAACAAAATGCTGCTGGCTGGCCCAAGTTGATGTAGATAATCAAGAACTTACCCGCTCGAAAGCGGGCACCAGAGTTGAATTCCATTAAAAGATCAGCAGAAGTCAACTGAACGGATGTGCTGGATCTTGTGCCAATCTTCACCATCTACATGAACTCGGCTTTGGAATTCATCCGACATGCCAGAGATCTTCAACTGTTGAAGTGAGCCCATGTTCTGCAGACCCTCGGGTAGCATCTGGAGCCCAGGACAAACTGAGATGTATAAGCATCTTAGTTTAAGCATTGCACAACCGTCCATTCTCCAACATTCTAACTGCTCCATGCCAGACAGTTCCAAGATTTGAAGCATAGGGAATCCGCCAGTAGAACAAACTATCTCTTTCCCTACATATGCTCGGTTCACCAATCTAAGCTCGATCAAGCTCCGGAGATTCTCCAACTCAGGCATTGGGTCATCCAGCAACAGAGATGTACGAAGTGTGAGTTTGCTTAGATACCGTGGGAACAGATGGTGGCTAGGAAGCTTTCGCTGTGCCAAATTGAACACACCATGTAACTCCAATTTGCGGAATCGCTGATTATTCGACAAGGTAGTGATGATGCTCAATGGTAGTGATTCTGACCTGCATACCTTCAAGGAGACCAGGCGACTTAGATTACCAAGCAAGCGGCATACAGCTGAATTCTGTGAATTTGTTGTTCCTGATATTCCCAAAACCCGCAAATTGATCATCTTCCCAGAGTCTCGCTCAATCCATCCCCCCGAAGCATCTGCGTCTTTAAGAATTTGAAGGTTTTTCAAGTTGAAAATCTTTGGCGGAAGTATACAACCCCAGGTTATGTTTAAAACACTCAATGTCTGGATCTTGCATATACCATTTGGCAATTCTCTTATGCAAGTGTTACGAATATCTAGAATTTGTAAACTAAAGAGATTTCCAACAGAGGCAGGGAGCTTTTGCAGTGATGTACAATTCCTTAGTCCCATATATCTTAAGAGAGTCAGTGTCTCAATCTCCTTTGGCAATTCTTTCACCTCTCCTGCACCCTCCAGATCGATGACTCTTAGTAGCTTCAAATCATTCAGGAACATGCCGTCTGTTCTTAAGTTGAAAGCCAACAGAGTGCGCAGTTTTGAAGCAGAGGAACACCAGTAAGATGACTTACAATTTTGCAGAGCTAGACGCCGTGCAGTGAATTGTGAAGTACTTCTAGACTCCAAGCAATTAACACTCATCAATCCATCCTCCCTGGCTTCTGCTATGCAAAATTCATGCAGGACATCATGTATCCTGATCTTCTTGACACTGTTATCATAAGCCCTTTTCTTGACAGCCTGAATCATGCATCTCTGCACAAGTTCATCTAAGTAACCCCTCGCAATTTCTTCCATGGTTTGCTTCTGTCTCTGAGGTATGAAGCCCTCGGCAATCCATAGCTTGATCAACTTGGAAGCAAGAATCACAGAGTCTTCTGGGAAGGCAGCTAGATACAAGAAGCATGACTTGAGATAGTGATGTGGAAGGTTGCAGTAGCTCAATGCCAATATCTTCAAGCATTCTTGGCCATCTTTGGTCGAATCCCAGTCCATGCTCTCAGCCACCTCTGACCACACAGCAGGACGAGGATCCTTCCTGGAAAGAAGTCCTCCCAACACCACCAGTGCAAGAGGCAATCCTCCACATCTTTTAACCAGCTGTCGGCCGATGTCCTCCAACTCTTCCACCACACTCCTATCTAATCCTGCTGGAAAGGCCTTCAACAGGAAAAGTTCCCAACTCATGTCCTCCGGCAGAAATGACAATTCATACGGAATGCTGATTGGATCAGCATCTCTCGCTACTTCAATGACACGAGTAGTGATCAACACCCGGCTTCCGTTCATAGCATCCGGGAAGGCTCCCTTTATTCGGTTCCAAAAATTCTTCTCCCACACATCATCCATAATTATTAAATACCTCCTTGAATTCAATGAGTTAAGAAGCTTCTCCTTCATCCTGGTTTCATCCAATCCTTCTAATTCACCCCGCTTAAGGTCAACAACTCTACTGATGATAATCTTCAAGATATCAGTGACTTTGTAAACTTGGGATATAGTCATCCACAAGCAAACATCAAAATGCTGCTTAATCACGCTGCTGCTGTATATCTTTTTGGCAAGAGTCGTCTTCCCGAGGCCGCCCATTCCAACAATGGACACAACACTACGTCTCAGGTTTTGCACATCAGTAAGATGATTCAAGAGAACCTCCATGTGATGCTGAAATCCAACAACAATAGTTTCATCATAGAGATACGGAGATAGATTCCGACGTGCCTGCAAGCCTTCATCGATAAAACTAATCTGATCTTCCCCACTTTCTCCAATATTAACAAGGCCATACCTAACTTTACTCTCAGCAATCTCCAAGATCTTTGTTTTTAGCCGGTTGATCTTTGTCCCAATCTTATGGCGGGCTATCACTTCAGCGAAGGAAGCATACCTTTTAGCTGAGGCCAACAGGCCTTTCTCTCGCAGCTTGAGCAGGTAATTGTCAATAACATCCTCTGCTTCAAAAGCAACATCTCGAACCTCCTTCACCCAGTTCTTAGCTAGTTCATCTCCCTTTCTCTGTCTTGAATCTGCATCTTTGAGGAAGCTCTGCATCCACTGCAGTTCAGAAACCACCCATTCCACTTGTCTCCGCACCCCATGCAACAAAACTGCTTCCTCAACAAGGAGGTTACAGATCTTTTGCAACACAAAGGAAATTGCAGGATTACTCATCTCTCTCTCTCTCTCTCTCTCTCTGTGTGTGTCTCCTCCTGTGTGTGAAGCAGAGATTGAAAAATCAGATAGTGTCAACTACTGCAAGTGCAAGGAAGGTGTTCCCTGGGTCCACACTGTTATTGAAATAATAGAGATTGGCATTATTATAAATAAGGAAATGACATGGAAGGTTAGGCAATGACTTCCTTTGGTCCACACTGTTGAAAACAAGCTCAAATTATGTCACAATTTACCTACAATGTAGCAGCATGTAAATTTCGACAATTAAACAGGAAAATTACTAATGTGTAAAAGTCATAAATGATACAATAGAAAGAGTTCTCAGGATAAGAAAAAATTATAATATTAATAACCATAGTTAGTACTGATGAAGAAGAACATACAAGGTGAAGAGCAACATTAGACAAGGAAACTAAAAGAAGTGAATCATAAGAAGCAAACTACATTGACGGAAACACAGAGAGGTGGACACTTTTAAAACTATGTGATACTGAACTTTTCAAGACCTTTGTTTTAAAGGAGATTATGGAATAGTAGCATATCCATCTCAGAATCAAAAGCTTAAACAGTCAGTGGAACAAATAAAACAGAATTTGAGAGAAAAATTATAACTTTGCGAACTTCACCGAACCCTTTTCCTGGATCTGCGCATAAATTAAAAAAGAAAGACTAGTCTCATGAAAAACAAAGTGTACAATGAATTCAGAAAACAGAGCAACCAAACCACAAGCAACAGCAATGGCAGAGAGGCCTTGACCAAAATCAAGAAATTAAACAGTCGGATTTCAATCTTCCAGTGCTGAAACTCTAGGTTTTCATGGCTCCTGGTGCCACTCAAGTATCTCTAACTGCGCTTCTCAATGGAGCACATGAGAAACATCTTGTAAACCACTGACATTTTGCAAAACAAAAACTATTTCTTTAAGAGGAAACTCAGATTATGCATTGTAGATATGATCATGTGATTGGTTGAGAAGAGGAAAGGCGATCGGGGAGGAAATATATTGAAATTGGGCAAAGAAGCTCACATTAGACTCCACATTAAACCATTTGGTGGAGGAGACAAGAGCATGGAGCACACAAGGGTTTTGGAGGAGGTAGCTGAAATAGAGGAGGGAAGCGAGGCCACTGGTGATGATTCGTTTTGAGGGCGCGGGAATTCTTCCTCAGTGAATTACAACTCCGATTTGGTTTGATGATTTTACCATTTTACCCTCTTACATTTAGCACCCCTAAAAAAACCTATGCCAAAATGAATTTCATTAAATATTTCACATTTAGCTTTTTAATAGATAACTCACAAATACAAGTACATAACTCAGACTGTAAGAAGCCAAAGTATTACTTAGCAAAGTGTAATAAATCTCTGCCTATCCATGCACATCTTCTCAATCTTATCTAATTCAATATTAACTTCTTTGTAGCAACACAATGACACAAAAACAAGGAGAAAAGAAACAGATATTCAAAATTATCCCTATGAGAAGTGAACATAAAGTAAGACTTGAATCCATCAAGCGGAAACCATTTATCCTTGCAAACAATTCATATCACAAAACATCCTTGGATCCTTTGGATAAATTGTAAGGAAAGTATCACTTGATTCTACAATTATTCTGTGAATTTGAATAAAATCTGTTATAAAATTTGATTGCTAACCATTTCTCTTGATTGAAGAACAAGTTGAAGAGGACAACAGCCATGAAGAAATATAGAACACAGTTGTTCGTTGATCTATTTAATAAAAGTACAGAGGAAGTCTGATGACAATTATGATACTTATACTTCAAGGACAGTGACTTACCTGATCAATAGATGGTGATTGAATGCAGATGACTAATCTTGTGCCAATCTTCTCCGCCCTCACGAGCTCTTGCATTGAAATCCTCTGGCATACGAGACAACTTAAGCTCTTGAAGGGAGCTTGCCCTCTGCAGGCCTTCAGGCAGCATTGACAGCTTCCTACAAACAGAGATTGAAAGATACAAAAGATTGGCCATTGAGCAGTCTTCAATTCTCCAGCATTCTAGATACTCCAAGCAGGAAATTTCCAAGACTCGAAGTCTGGGGAATCCACCAGCAGAACAGACCATCTCCTTCCCTGCATAGGTTCCCTTCATCAACCTCAGGACTATTAGGTTTCGGAGTTTCTCCAACACTGGCATTGGGTCGTCCTCAAGCATTGATGCACGCAGAGTAAGTTTGCTTAGGTTCTGTGGGAACAGATGGTGGTCAGGGAGTTTATGTAACATTCCATGTAACTCCAACTTGCGGAATTGGCGATTGCTTGATAAGGTTGTGATGATACTTGAGGATAGCAAACTTGTCCTCTGTACCTTTAAGGAGATGAGGCGAGTAAGATTTCCAAGCAAATGGCATAGAGTTGGAAGTTGAGAGCTAGCAAGTGCTGATATCCCCAATACTTGGAGATTGATCATCTCTCTAGAGCATCTCTCAACCCATCCCCCAGCAGCACATGCATGTTTTAGAATTTGCAGGCAATTTAAGTTGCAAATGTTTGATGGAAGCGAACAAAACCACTCCATGTTTATGATTCGCAGTGTCTGAATGTTGCATACCTCCTCAGGCAGTTTTACTATGCTAGTGTTGCGAGCATCCAGAACTCGTAAACTACAAAGATTTCCAATAGTGGGTGGAAGCCTGTGCAAAGATGTGCAATTTCTAAGGCCCATGTATCT
The DNA here is from genome assembly GCA_020875875.1 of Dioscorea alata. Classification (NCBI taxonomy): domain Eukaryota; kingdom Viridiplantae; phylum Streptophyta; class Magnoliopsida; order Dioscoreales; family Dioscoreaceae; genus Dioscorea; species Dioscorea alata. Next base: position 13,605,628 of record CM037018.1, read on the forward strand.
TAAGTAAATCATCCTCTCAATCTCCTTTGGCAAATTCACCACAGATCCAGCACCCTCCAGATCAATGACTCTTAGCAACTTCAATCCATGCAGGACCAAAGGATTCATGATTGGCACAGAAGAGTTAAAAAGCAACAAAGTACGCAGTTTCAAACCAGTAAAACAGCAGTCAGAAGATCGATAATTTTGCAGAGCAAGACGCCGTGAGGTGACCTGTGCAACAGTCATGGCTGAGTAAGTGCTAGAAGCATTTATCAACCCAACTTCCCTAGCTTCCGCAATGCAAAATTCATGCAGGACATCATGTATTCGGATCTTCTTGACACTCTTATCATAATCCCGTACCTTGACTACCTGAACCATGCACCTCTGCACAAGCTCATCTAAGTAACCCCAACCAATTTCTTCCACGGTTTGCCTCTCTCTCTCAGGAATGAAGCCTTCAGCAGCCCATAGTTTGATCAATTTGGAAGTAAGAATCTCAGAGTCTTCTGGGAAGGCAGCTAGATACAAGAAGCATGACTTGAGGTAGTGATGTGGCAGGTCACAGTAGCTCAATGCCAATATCTTCAAGCATTCTTGTCCATCATGCGTGGAATTCCAATCCATGCGCTCAGCCACCTCTGACCACACAGCAGGATCAGGATCTTTGCGAGATAGAAGCCCTCCCAGCACAACAAGCGCAAGCGGCAATCCTCCACATCTTTTCACCAGTTGTAGCCCAATATCCTCCAAATCTTCAGGGCAGCTTACATGGCTATCTAATCTTGTCGGAAAGGCCTTCAAAAGGAAAAGCTCCCAACTACTGTCCTCCGGCAGAAATGACAATTCATATGGAATGGTGATTGGATCAGCAAAACTAGCTACTTCAATGACACGAGTTGTGATCAATACCCGGCTTCCATTCACATCATTTGGGAAGGCACCTTTTATTCGAGTCCAAACGTTCTTATCCCACACATCATCCATTACTATTAGATATCTCCTCCCATTCAACGAGTTAAGAAGCTTCTCCTTCAACCCACTTTCATCTAATCCTTCCAATTCATCCCTCCTGAGACCAACAACTCTGCTGATGATGATCTTCAGGAGATCAGTGACTATATAAACTTGAGATATAGTCACCCACACACAAACATCAAAATGCTGCTTAATCACATCGTTGCTATAGATCTTTTTTGCAAGGGTCGTCTTCCCAAGGCCACCCATTCCAGCAATAGAGAGAACACTTCGTCTCAGGTTTCGCGCATCTGTCAGCTGATTCAAGAGTACCTCCATGTCATGGTGAAATCCAACAACAGTAGTGTCATCATTGAGATATGGTGATAAATTCCTACGCGCTTGTAAGTTCTCATCAATAAAATCGATCCTTGATTCACCACTTTCTCCTATATTAAGAATTCCATATCTAGCTCTGCTATCAGATATATCTTGTATTTTAATTCTTAAGCGGTTGATCTTTGCCCCAATTTTATGGCGGGCTTTCAATTCAGAGCTAAAACAGGAATACCTTTTAACAAAGACCAAGAGGCCTTTCTTCTGCCGGAGGCGCTCCACTTTTAGCAGGTAAGTGTCAATAACATCCTCTGCATCGAAAGCAACATCTCTGACCTCCCTCACCCAGTTCTTAGCTAGTTCATCTCCCTTTCTCTGCCTTGAATCAGCATCCTTGAGGAAGCACTGCATCCTCTTCAGTTCAACAAGCACCCAATTCACTTGATCCCGCACCCCAAACAACAAAACTGCTTCCTCAACAAGCAGGTTAGTGAGCTTTTGTATCACAAAAGAGATTGCAGGATTACTCATCTCTGTCTCCCTCTCTTCTCCTATGTCTGAACCAGAGATTGAAAAATCAAATATCCATATAGGTCTCTGGCGATTATTTCAACTACTGCAAGTGCAAGCTAGGTGTTCCCTGGGTCCACATTGTCATTGAAATAATAGAGATGGGCATTATCATAAATAAGGAAATAACATGGAAAATAAGGCAATGACTTCCTTTGGTCCACACTGTTGTTGACGAGATCAAATTATGTCACAATTTACCTATTCTGTAGCAGGACGTCAATTTCAACAATTAAACAGGAAATTACCTACATGCAAAAATAAAAAATGATACAAAAAAAAAAAAGAGCTCTCACGAAGAGAAACAAAAAATAATAAGAAAAAGAACCATAGTTAGTACTGAAGATGAAGAAAATACAAGGAGAAGAGCAACATAAGCCAATGAAACTAAAAGAAGTGAATCATACGAAGCAAACTATATTGATGACAACACAAAGTGGTGGACACTCATAAAACATGTAAAACTGAAATTCTCCAGACCTTTGCTTTTAAGGAGATTATGGAATATTAGCATCATCACATAATCAAAAGCTTAAACAGTTCAGTTGTGCAATATAAATAATTCACAAACATAAGTAGATTACTCAGACTGTCAGACTCCAAAGTATGTTGTGTTATTACTTGACAAAGCAGAGTATAATAAATCTTTGCCTATCCATGAACATCTTCTCAATCTTATCCAATTTAATATTTAAAATTACTTTTCATTTAGCAATATGTTGACATAAAACTAGGGGAAAAGAAACAGAGATTGAAAATTATGCCCATGAAAAGTGAGCATAAGGTAAGACTTGAATCCCCCAAAGCTGAAACCATTTATACTTGCAAACAATTCACATCACAAAGCATCCTTTGGACACTTTTGCATAAAAAGTATCACCGGATACTACAATTATTCACCCAATTTAAATAAAATATTTTATAAAAATTGATTGCTAAACGCATCTCTTGATTGAAGAACAAGCTGAAGAGAATAACAATCATGAAGAAAAATACAGCATAGTTGATCTAGTTAATAAAAGCACAGAGGAATACCGATGACACTTATGTTACCTACACTTCGAGGACAGTGACTTACCTGATCAATGGATTGTGATTGGAGACAGATGACTACTCTTGTGCCAATCTTCTCTACCCTCATGAGCTCTTGCATTGAAATCTTCCAGCATGCGAGACAACTTTAGCTCTTGAAGGGAGTTTGCTCTTTGCAGGCCTTCAGGCAGCATCGACAGCTTCCTACAAACAAAGATTGAAAGGCACAAAAGGTTGGCTATTGAGCTGTCTTCAATTCTCCAGCATTCTAGATAATCCATGCAGGAAATTTCCAAGGTTCAGAGCAGGGGGATCCACCAGCAGAACAAGCCATCTCCTTCCCTATAAAGGTTCTCTTCATCAACCTCAGGATTTATCAGGTTTCAGAGTTTCTCCAACACTGGCATTGGGCCGTCTTCAAACATTGACGCATGCAGAGTAAGTAATTTGCTTAGGTTCTGTGGGAACAGATGGTGGTCAAAGAGTTTATGTAACATTCCATATAACTCCAACTTGCGGCATCGGCGATTGCTAGATAAGGTTGTGATAATACTTGAGGATAGCAATCTTATTCTCTGTACCTTTGAGGAGATGAGGTGGGCAAGAATTCCAAGCAAATTGCAAAAAGTTGGAAACTGAGATCTAGCAAATACTGATATCCCCAATACTTGGAGATCCACACCCCCCGGCGCGGTATTTAATTTAATTTGCAAATCTTTGATGGAGGCAAACAGAACCACTCCATGTTAATTGTCTGCAGTGTCTGAATGATGCATACCTCCTCAGGCAATTTCCCTTTGCCAGTATTGCGAACATCCAAAACTCATAAACCACAGAGATTTCACATAGAAGGTGGAAGCCTACACAAATATAATTTCTAAGACCCATGTATCTTAAACGAATCCTCCTCTCAATCTCTTTCGTCAAATTCTCCACACATCCAACATTTTCCAGATCAATGACTCTTAGCAACTTCAATCCATGCAAGGCCAAAGTAATCAAGACATGACTAAAAAAACTTCTATTCAAGTTCCAATTGGTCCTGTCACTCGTTTGTGGAGGCTTTAAATGAATTGATAAGAGAATTTTGGACCCAAACTAATGTGTGGGGGCCTATTGAAGGTAATGAATGTGTGTCACAAGACAGAAAATCTATCGCTCAAATTCAAATTTTCTCTTCAAGATACAGCATAGAAGGCAAAATTCAAAATTAGCATTACTTACTATTTTGGCTTTGCTAGAGAATCAACTTTATTTAAACAATTGTTATTTTATTTCTTATTTAGTTTGGCTTAATTTGGGGATTGTACGGCTTGCATGCCAAGAAATTCGTAGTTTCCCTATTTAGTTTGAATAATTTACAAATTTTGACAAATTCATTGATTCCTCTATTTAAAAACCTTTTCGGCTGAAATAATCAGATTATTTTTTACCAAAAAATTGTGAGATTCTTCAATTTTCTTTTGGTTATTTGAAAACTATTCAAATTTATCAGAATTTTCATGGTGCTCAACCATCAACTTATCAAGCAACCTTCTACAACTGTTCATGGTGTTTTCAAATACCGAAGTTCTTACTTGACATAAACAACGGGTCAAGGTTCCATTTCAAACTAGCATCAATTAACAATCCGGGTGAGCTCTATCACAGGTTTCGTCAGGAGTTGGGGGTTCATATCACAAAGAATTTGTGATTGGCACAGAAGAGTTAAAAAGCAACAAGTACACAGTTTCAAACCGGTAAAACTGTAAAACAGCAGTCAGAAGATTGATAATTTTGCAGAGCAAGACCCTGTCATGTGACCTATGCAACAGTTATGGCTGATCAATCCATCTTCCCTAGCTTCTGCAACGCAAAATTCATGCAGGACATCATGTATTCAGATCATCTTGAACCATGCACCTCTGCACAAACTCATCTAAGTAGCCCTTAGCAATTTCTTCCATGGTTTAACCCTCTCTCTCTCTCAGGAATGAAGCCTTTAGCAATCCATAGGATCAATTTGGAAGTAAGAATCTCAGAGTTTTCTAGGAAGGCAGGTAGATACACGAAGCATGACTTGAGATAATGATGTGGCAGGTCACAGTAGCTCAATGTCAATATCTTCAAGCATTCTTGGTCATCATGTGTGGAATCCCAAACCATACTCTCAGCCACCTCTGACCATACAGCAGGATTAGGATGCTTGCAAGATAGAAGTCCTCCAAGCACCATGAACCCAAGAAGCAATCCTCCACATATTTTTACTAGTTGCTGACCAATATCCTCCAACTCTTTGGAGCAACTTATATTGCTACCTAATCTTGTCGTAAAGGTCTTCAAAAGGAAAAGCTCCCAACTACTAACCTCTGGCAATTCATATGGAATGGTTATTGGATCAGCAAAACTTGCTACTTCAATGACACGAGTAGTGATCAATACTCTCGGTTCCATTCACATCATCTGGGAAGGCTCCTTTTATTCAAGTCCAAAAGTTCTTATCCCACACATCATCCATCACTATTAGATACCTCCTCCAATTCAACAAGTTCAGAAGCTTCTCCTTCAACCCAATTTCATATAATCTTTCAAATTCATCCCTCCTGAGACCAACTCTGCTAATGATAATCTTCAGGATATCAGTGGCGCTATAAACTTGAGATATAGTCACCCACACACAAACAACGAAATGCTGCTTAATCATGCTGTTGCTATAGATCTTTTTTGCAAGGGTCATCTTCCCAAGCCCACTCATTCCAACAATGGAGACAACACTACGTCTTAGGTTTTGTACATCCATTAGCTGATTCAAGAGTACCTCCATGTCATGGTGAAATCCAACAACAATAGTGTTATCAATGAGATATGGACATAAATTCCAATGTGCTTGCAAGTTGTCATCAATAAAATCAATACTCACTTCCCCACTTTCTCCTATTTTAAGAATTCCATATCTAGCTCTGCTGTCAGATATATCTTGAATTTTAGTTTTTATGTGGTTGATCTTTGCCCCAATTTTATGGCGGGCTTTCAATTTATAGCTAAAACAGGAATACCTTTTAACTTAGACCAAGAGCCCTTTCTTCCACTAAAGGTGCTCAACTTTGCGCAGGTAAATGTCAATAACATCCATGCATCAACCAAGACAATTGACATATCAATCATTAATGATACAATAACAAGAGTTCTCACAAAAGTAAATCATAAAGGGAGACATTGTTGGTAGTGAAGAAGAAGCAAACTACATCAATGAATTTACAAAATGTAGTGGACACTCATAAAATGAATTAATGCTGAACTTCTCAAGCACATTGCTTTTAATAAGATTAAGAAAAAGTAAGCAGACACTCATGCAGTGAATTAATACTCAACTACTCAAGAACTTTACTTTTAATAAGATTAAGAAATGGTAAGCGGACAATAAGAAATGGTAAGCAGACAAGCATAAAGTGACTTAGTACTCAACTTCTCAAGCACTTTACTTTTAATAAGATTATGGGATAGTAGCATGTACAACTCAGAATCAAAAGGTTAAAACAGTTCAGCTGTGCAAATACAACAAGGTTTGGGAGAAAAATCACAGCTTTGCAAACTTCCTTCACTGTCTCTTGTCTTACAAAATGAATAAATAATAAAGTAAAAAAACTACTTATAAAATAGGGGAAATTTTATAACTAAAAAATTAGGTTGAAAAGCCCAGGAAAAACTATAAACAAGAAATTAAAAATTAAAAAAAAAATTAAAACTATGCCAAAAAAAACTGAAAAACATGAAATAAGAACACAGAGCAAACGAACCACAAACAATAGCAATGGTAGAGACGCCCGGACTAAATTCATATAATAGAATTGCAAGGCCTTCAATCTTCCAATGCTGACTCTAGGTTTTCAGAGGTTCTAGGTGTCCTTTGAATCACAATTCTTCGGCGAAGGCAACGAGAAACACTCTATCTACCATTGATATCTTTGAAAAACTAAAAAAAAAAAAGTGATTTTTCGAGGAAATTAGGGTTACAGTTTGCTGATTCAATCATGAAATTGGTTGAGACGAGGGCATGAGAGGGCACTTGGTTTTTGGAGAAGGAAATTAGGACAAAGGAGGTGAGTGAAGCCAATCTGATGATTCGCTTTAGGGCGCCGGAATTCTTCTCAGTGTTTAGATTTATTGACACAAATCTCCAATGTATTTCGTTTGATTATATTGACCATTTTACCTTTTTACATCAACACCCCCAAACAAATATAGAAATAAATCATAAGCCTATTCCTTTGTCAAAATTAATTAAATATTTCACATTTAGAATTTCATGAATATTTTTAAAAAATACATATCTCATTATGTTGTATTATTACTTACTAGATTGCGAATGGCCTCAACTTTATAACCCATATCGAATATATAAGTATTAATATTCTTTATTTGTTAAAAAGATAATTAATAAAACCTTTTTTGGTTTTCTGATTGTTATGTTCTTATAAAAAAAAATTAACTAATAAAGATTTCATAAAAATTTATTTTACATTAATTAAATTTTGTCAAATGGGTTGCAGATTGGGTCCGACCCATTTTGGTTCAAAACCCAACCTGACTTAGATCCAACCAACCAACCCATCTTGATAACCCCCCAATTATACTTTGGAAGAAAAAAGTAATGCCTAGTCTGCACATAAAACCAATGTCATGAAACACTATATTAGCATAAAATTTAGGAGAAAGGAAACAGTCATTCTAAATAATCCACCAAAGCTGAAACTAGATCTCTTCGCAAAGATCATGTCACATAACCTGCTTGATCCTTGCATACTTGCATTAATAGTAAGAAGATGGTGATATCATTTAATCGTAAACTAGCAACACCAGATACTACCCTTATTCTCTAACTTGAATCAAAGCTATTATCAAAATTGAGAGAAAATCATTCCTCTGTTGATTGAACAAAAAGCTGAAGAATAAAACCATCATGAAGAAATATAGAACATAGTTGATCAGTTAACAAAGAATACAGAAGTGTGAGGACACTACCTGATTAGCAGATGGTGATTGAATGCAAATGACAAATCTCGTACCAATCTTCTCCAACCCCAAGAGCTCTTAAGTTTAGATCCTCTATCATGTGAGACAACTTTAACTCTTGAAGGGATCTTCTGCTCTGTAGGCCTTCAGGCGGCACCAACAGCTTCCTACAAATAGAGATTGAAAGGTATAAACGGTTGAGCATTGAACAGCTTTCCATTCTCCACCATTCTAAATGCTCCAAGCAGGAAATTTCCAAGGCTTGAAGTCTGAGGAATTCACAGGCAGAATGGGCAATCTCCTTCCCCACAAAGATTCCCTTCATCAAACTAAGGACTATCAGGTTTAGGAGCTTTTCCAACACTGGCATTGGGTCATCCTCAAGCCTTGATGCATGCGGTGTATGCTTGCTTAGGTTCTGCTGGGAACAGATGGCAGTCAAGATTTCCAAGCAAATGGCATAAAGCTGGAAGCTGGGAGGCAGCGAATCCTGATATCCTCAATACTCAGAGATTAATCATCTTTCTGGAGAATCTCTCAATCCATCCCCCAACAGCATTTACATCTTTTAACATTTGCAGGTAATTTAATCTGCAAATCTTTAGTGGCAGTAAATAAAAACACTCCATGTTTATGATCCACAGCAGCTGGAAGATCCACAGCTCGTCAGAGAGCTCCAATATGCAAGTGTTGCAAATATCCAGAACTTGTTAACTAGAAAGATTTCCAATAGTGAGTGGAAGCTTATGCAACAATGTGCAAATTCTAAGTCCCATGTATCTTAAATGAATCATGCTCCTAATCTCCTCCATCAAACCCTTCACATGTCCATCACCATATATCAGCATTCTTCACAAAAGAGTTGAAAACAACAAAGGATCCAGTTTGAAATCAGTGAAACACCAGTCCATAGATCTATTATTTTATCAAGACAGTTGAAGGAACATCTGCGAAACTTGTGGCTATGTGCTAGAAACAGTGGTCAATCCATCTTCCCTGGTTTCCACAATGCAAAATTCATGCAGGACATCATGCATCCAAATCTTCTTAACACTGTCATCGTAATCCCAATCCTTGACAGTCTGAATCGTGCACCTCTGCGCAAAGCTCATCTAAGTAGCCCCTCACAATTTCTTCCATGGGTTGCCTCTCTCTAGTAATGAGGCCCTTGGCAATTCATAACTCGATCAACTTGGGAGCAAGAATCTCAGTCTTCTGCAAAATCAGCTAAAAACAACACGCATCACTTGAGGAAGTGATGTGGCTGGTTGCAGTACCTTAATGCCAATATCTTCAGACATTCTTGCCCAACTTGGTTCTATTCCCAGTCCACAGTGCAAACACAACACAACCACATTGGCAAAATCAATATCTACGCAAAAGGCAAGCTATAAGTTCCCATTGTGATAATTTTGATAATTCAGAGGTCATTCATAATCCAAGGCCAGAAAGCACTGAAACACACAAAACCAGCACTAGAGGGAACAATACACACAAGCAACAATGCACAAGTAATCAAGTGACATAACAAGAAGATTTATAGAATGCAAACAAAGTTCAGTCTCAGAATCAAAAGCACAAAACAACATTTGTCCACAAACAATTCAAATATGCATGCAAGTATCTTCTAAAACACAGTAAAATTAAGCAAAATGCTGCAAAAATAAGATCTTTGAAAACCATATAGTTTTCATTGAGGCCAGAGTGTAACTAGAGAACCGGTAACAAGACCAGCAACACAACCAAGAGAAACCACACGAATTCTCAAGAACAAGAGATTCAAAGTTTTGGAAACCTGGAGACAGAGCGTCAATAACTGTAGCCGGCCCTGTTCCTCCATCTTCCTGAAAAAAGCCATCGGCTTGAGCGAGCGACGCATCACGAAAGCAACGGAGAAGGGAAACGCGAAGGCTACGAGGCCCTGGACTGCGACCACCCCGTTAGGCTGCAAGAAATAGATGATGGCGGCACCGACGGTGAGGTTGGCGACGCCAAGTAGGGCGAGGGAGGAGCTGAGATCGTAGACGGACTTGCGGAGGCTGTCCAGGGATTGTCTGGTCTCGTCGGCGAGCTTCGAGAGATCCCGCTCCACCGTAGGGCCTTCGATCTCCTGGTGCTTGAAATCTGGGATTTCAGGAGGCTTCTGGGGGTCACCAGAATCAGGCTTCTCCGGCGAACTCGACGAAAAACGAGGGATCAACCACTGGGATTCCTGAAAACCCTGATATTTAGTAGATTTTGGATAAAATTTAGGATTGAGGAAACCAGGACTAGGGCTTGGTGATTTGGTTTTGGGATCGGGCGAGAAGAAATTGGGGATGGGGGAGAGAATGGATTGAGAATTGAAGAAAGGGCTAGGGTTTGCGGAGAATCCTTTGGGTCGGGAGAAGAGGGCACAGAGAGTGGTAGGGTTTTGGAGCAGCTTGCGACGAAAGAGAGACGCCATTGCTGACGCAGTGGCGTTGCCCTGAAAGACGCTTGAAGAGGAAAAGGGTTAAACTTTGTGTTTAACGAATAATTAATTTTAAAAATAAATGAGGCTTTAATTTAACATTTTTTTTATTGTGATTGTTATTATATAAATTAAATTTTGTGATAATTGTCAAAAAAAAACCTCACAACTTTGTAATATTGCCAAAAACACCCTTTTAATTTGGCAATCCCTAAAAAACACCTTCCTTTTAAAGTCAATGATTTTCAAACCCCCAAAAGTTATAACCGGCTGTAACGGAGTTACTTTTGAATTTTATGGACAAAATTGCCCTTGCATGGGAAATTGTGAGAGAACAATTATGTTTCCGAATTGAGAGGGACGGAGGGTTATTTTTTGGGTAATCCCTAGAGACAACTATTATAGCCATCGGCGAGATGGGGATGACGGTGACGAGATGGGGATGACGACGGCGAGATGGGGACGAGGGTGGCGAGATGTGGATGACAACTACGGAGAGGAGAGAAAACAGGGAGATGGCATCCACAGGTCTCCTTGTTAAGTTAGGTTTTAATTTTTTTTTTTTAAAAACCTGATAAGATGTGATAAAGATTTCGTGTAAAGATTTCGTGTGAGATGTTCGGCATATGGGCATCCACGTCATTCGTGTAAAGATTTCGTGTGAGATGTTCGGCATATATATCTTTACTCTTTCTGTTTAAATAACAAGATATCTCTGTTTAAATATCATTGTTATTGTTTAAATATTGTTATCTCTATTTAAATTCTAAAAGTTTCTGTTTAACTTTATACTTATTTACAATGTCGTGTTTTCATTTCTCAAAATGTTTAAGTAAAATGTTTAAGAGACAATATCTATGTTTAAATATCAAAAGTTGACACTCAAATAAGTTTATTTCTGTTTAAAATATTTGTTTATTTATAATGCCTACAAGTATCTCTACTTTCGAATGTTCAACGCCTTCAAAATGATGTCCGATATCTAGCGACAATACTTCAGATTGATCTAACGAATAAGGAAAGCATGCCACACTGTTAAGGTCTCCATGAGATGGAAAAGAGACGCTCACTGAATCCAAATTCCTGCCAACACTTTTGTTTAAACAAAAACAATCAATATTTTAAACAGAAACATAAAAGTTTTAAACGATAAATAGAAAAGTTAAACGGTAAGACAAATATTTAAACAGAAACAAAATAATTTAAGCGGAGAAGACAATTTTTAAATGGAAACTTCTCTCCGTCGTCATCCACCCACCGTCGTCCCCATCTCGCCGTCCATCTTCCCGCATCATCTCGCCGTCGTCACCCCCATCTAGAATGAAACCAAGGTAATAAAGAAGATCGGAAGTCATGACGGCAGCGAGATGACCGGCGAGAAGGTGATGACGGCGGCGAGATGATGGCAGGGAGATGGGCGGCGAGATGGGGATGACGGTGACGAGATGGGGATGACGACGGCGAGATGACGGCGAGATGGGGACGAGGGTGGCGAGATGTGGATGACGACTATGGAGAGGAGAGAAAACAGGGAGATGGCATCCACGGGTCTCCTTGTTAAGTTAGGTTTTAATTTTTTTTTAAAAAAAAACATGATAAGATGTGATTGATGGGGATGACGACAGCGAGATGACGGCGAGATGGGGACGAGGGTGGCGAGATGTGGATGACGACTACGGAGAGCAGAGAAAACAAGGAGATGGTATCCACGGGTCTCCTTGTTAAGTTAGGTTTTAATTTTTTTTTTTAAAAAACCTGATAAGATGTGATAAAGATTTTCGTGTAAAGATTTTGTGTGAGATGTTCGGCATATGGGCATCCACGTCATTCGTGTAAAGATTTCGTGTGAGATGTTCGGCATATATATCTTTTGTTTAAACACTTCTGTTTAAACAAATTCCTGCCAACACTTCTGTTTAAACAAAAACAATCAATATTTTAAACAGAAACATAAAAGTTTTAAACGATAACTAGAAAATTTAAACGGTAAGACAAATATTTAAACAGAAACAGAATAATTTAAGCGGAGAAGGCAATTTTTAAATGGAAACTTCTCTCCGTCGTCATCCACATCTTGCCACCGTCGTCCCCATCTCGCCGTCCATCTTCCCGCCATCATCTCGCCGTCGTCACCCCCATCTCGAATGAAACCAAGGTAATAAAGTAGATCGGAAGTCATAACGGCAGCGAGATCACCGGCGAGAAGGTGATGACGGCGGCGAGATGATGGCAGGGAGATGGACGGCGAGATGGGGATGATGGTGACGAGATGGGGATGACGACGGTGAGATGACGACGAGATGGGGACGAGGGTGGCGAGATGTGGATGACGACTACGGAGAGGAGAGAAAACAGGGAGATGGCATCCACGGGTCTCCTTGTTAAGTTAGGTTTTAATTTTTTTTTTAAAAAAACCTGATAAGATGTGATAAAGATTTCGTGTAAAGATTTCGTGTGAGATGTTCGGCATATGGGCATCCATGTCATTCGTGTAAAGATTTCGTGTGAGATGTTCGGCATATATATCTTCTGTTTAAACACTTCTGTTTAAACAAATTCCTGCCAACACTTCTGTTTAAACAAAAACAATCAATATTTTAAACAGAAACATAAAAGTTTTAAACGATAACTAGAAAATTTAAACGGTAAGACAAATATTTAAACAGAAACAGAATAATTTAAGCGGAGAAGACAATTTTTAAATGGAAACTTCTCTCCGTCGTCATCCACATCTTGCCACCGTCGTCCCCATCTCGCCGTCCATCTTCCCGTCATCATCTCGCCGTCGTCACCCCCATCTCGAATGAAACCAAGGTAATAAAGTAGATCGGAAGTCATGACGGCAGCGAGATGACCGGCAAGAAGGTGATGACGGCGGCGAGATGATGGCAGGGAGATGGGCGGCGAGATGGGGATGACGACGGCGAGATGACGGCGAGATGGGGACGAGGCTGGCGAGATGTGGATGACGACTACGGAGAGGAGAGAAAACAGGGAGATGGCATCCACGGGTCTCCTTGTTAAGTTAGGTTTTAATTTTTGTTTTTTTAAAAAACCAGATAAGATGTGATAAAGATTTCGTATAAAGATTTCGTGTGAGATGTTCGGCATATGGGCATCCACGTCATTCGTGTAAAGATTTCGTGTGAGATGTTCGGCATATATATTTTCTGTTTAAACAAATTCCTGCCAACACTTCTGTTTAAACAAAAACAATCAATATTTTAAACAGAAACGTAAAAGTTTTAAACGATAACTAGAAAAGTTAAACGGTAAAACAAATATTTAAACAGAAACAGAATAATTTAAGCGGAGAAGACAATTTTTAAATGGAAACTTAATATATTTAAACATAAACTGGAATAATTAAACAATAATTAGCTTATACAACAAGATAAACATAAAGAGAAGAACTTTATAACAAGAAGAACATGTTTTTATTAGGATACGACAATGACACAACGTTTATCTCAACAACAAGATCGAATACATCGTATTTGAAGATGGAGTACATGTGACGTATGCACTCAACCTCATTTTCTATTGGATAAACCGTTTTATGTCTATTAGGTGTGATAAACTTCACCTGACATGGGAAACATCGAAACTCCGTCGCTCACATATCTCAGCTAACACTGATTCCCAAGAAGTCAGCTCCGTGAACATTAGCCCTCGTCCCTCCCCCGTTATCTAGCAATAGCACAAAAACTTTCTATAATAAATCTGCATTTTTTTTTTATAAATTGTTACTCCCTCCCAAAGAATGATCAAAGTGGGAGCAACAAAGAAATTCTCACCTTATCAGAAAACTGGCAAAACTCAAATCGAACAAACTAAATGAAGAGAGGAAGAAGAAGAAGAAGAAGAAGAAGAAGAAGAAGGAAAAAAATGTGATGAGCCTTTCAAACTTTGTTTGACAAAAAGCAAACAAAAAGGTAAAAAAATAAAATGCAAAATTATATGTATAAAAGTTGGACACGATGTGATTGGGCTGTTTTCCCACCATTTTCAGGGGCAAAAATGAAATTTCATAATATGGATCCATGTGAAGTGAACGATAAGGGGTAAAAGAGAACTTAAACAATAACGGAAGGGTTGTCCGGGGTTTGCAAAAGTTGGAGGGGCTGTTTGGGAATATTTAAAATTCATGAGGGGTAAAAAATAATTTTCCCTTAAATTTTTCATAAAGGAAATTAAAAGAACAGATTCTCAATCAAGTCTTATTGTGTCTTGTCATAGCTAGAGGTGGGCACGGGCCGGTTAACCGGCCCGGCGGGCCCGACCCGCCGGGTTGCAGTTCACCGGCCCCGACCCGGACCCGGCCCGGCATGGGTCTAGAATCCGCCGGGCCGGGTTGACCCGTCAGACCCGGCGGGTCCAGGTCACAGGAGGCCGGGCCCGGAACCGGCCCGGCTTCACTGTTGACCCGGCGGGCCGGGCCGGTTGGCCCGCGCAAGAATTAAAAAAATAAAAAAAATCAGAAAAATAGAAAATAATAATAAAATATTCAGAAAATTAAAAAAATAGAAAAAAAATTCAGAAAATTTAGAATAAAATAGAAAAAAAATCAAAAAAATAAATTACATTAATTAACAAATGTTTAGAAAATTTCAAAACACCCTAAATTAAAAAATAAATGGCTTGCACTTAATTCGTTTACTTATCGAATTAAGTTGCCTACGTATCCTTCTGGCGAGAGGAATCAAAGCCAACGTAATTCTCTTACATTGTATAACTGTTGTCACCCACTTACCTATTCATCATCATCTGGCTCTTGGTCGGACTCATTGGCTATTGTCGCGCCAGGTGTGCTCATCATGTTATCTGTGTAGAAAAAATCACTGCCATCTAGACTTTGTCGTTCTGCTTCTTGTTGCCGAACTTGAGCACACTTCCAATCATCCGTGCAAACTTGAATTTCAATATTTTGTGGGGTCAACTGCGAACGTGTCGTGTCCAACATGTTCCCACCGGCACTGAAGGTCTGTTCGCATGCTACTGTAGACATAGGGCACGCAAAAATATCCTTTACCATTAGTGAAAGTATAGGATATGGGTTTCCACTACCTTGCCACCACTGTAGGACGTTGAAGGTCATGTCTGTGTTGATTTCTTCACAAAACCGGAATGTTGTGTTCAAGTACAAGTCGAGCTCTGTATACTGTGATCCCCTTGGCTTCTTCTTTGCTTGTCTCTGCCGGAATGATTCGCCTCCACTATTGCTTGATTGTCCTATTGGCTCTTGTGCAACCTGTGGGACTACATGGCTATATCTAATACAATAGCTATCATATAATTCAATAAGTTGATTCCTAGTATCAGCAACAATTTCATTGACATCCACAGTGCTGTCTGGATCTGCTTCGTCATCTTGGGTATCCACTTCTCTCATGGGTAAGCTCATAGCAAACGGTTGGGAATCTTGTCCTCCATTGAACCCTAAAAATTTGTAATATGCTTCCAAATATGCTTGCAAACCCTCTAGCTTCTGCCTTGGATCAAGAACAAATGCAACTAAAGCAATCGGAGGTATATCCTTGTAATAAAGCAACCATTTAATCCTCATAGGGATCAATGCCATAAACAATTGTGGATCAGATCTATACTTCCAAAACTGTTCAGCCACATCAACAACACCATATAAAAACAAATGGGAAGTAGGAAAATAAACTTGCGAAAACAAATTAGTACATGTGTCAAAAATCGAAAGAAAATCAATAATACGAGCAATAATCACCCATTGATACTCGTATAGATGGAAACCAACCAACTAATCATTAACAAAATTAGTCAACAATGTCCTATAGGGAAATGTTGCACTAAGAAGTCGATAAGTGGAGTTCCATCTTGTTTTTACATCTTTAGGGAATTTTTTAACCCTCATGTTGTGTGCTTTACAATAGCGAGGCCATTGTTTCATGAGGGTCATGTTTTTTCCCAAATAAGCTACGACTTCCCTAACAGGAAGTACGTATTCTTTAAGC
Organism: Dioscorea alata; assembly: GCA_020875875.1. Classification (NCBI taxonomy): domain Eukaryota; kingdom Viridiplantae; phylum Streptophyta; class Magnoliopsida; order Dioscoreales; family Dioscoreaceae; genus Dioscorea; species Dioscorea alata. The sequence goes on from CM037018.1 coordinate 13,621,933, forward strand.
TCTTGCAAACCAGTTTGGACACATAAGTTCAACACGTGACAAACGCATCTTATATGGAAATATTTGCCACCACATGAAGGCCTAAAAAAATCTTCTAGAGGTCTAATTGAGGCCGTATTAGCGGAGGCATTATCAAAAGAAATCGAAAAAATTTTGAACATTAAACCAAAATCTTCGATAACTCCACGAATAATTCTATAAATATTTTCGGCGGTATGAGACTCGTTGAACACCCTAAAAGCAAGAACACGCTTTTGGATATTCCACTTGTCATCGACCCAATGCGCCGTAATACCCATAAAAGAATTTTCATGGAAAACATCGGTCCATACATCGGAACATAAAGAAATTGATGAATTAAAAGTTCGAAAATACTCACAAAGTTGTTCTCTACCATTCTTATATTGTTTGAAAATTGTTCTTTGAATTGTCCTTCGTGAAACCTTCTTGCATGCCGGTTGCAATGTTTCATTAATGCATTCTTGCACTTGACACCGTTCAGCGAAGCTGAATGGCAAGCGCTCGACGGATATTGTCTCTGCAATTTTATCCCTGTATTTTGCTTGCAAGAATGTAAATAGTGATGAGTGAAAACTAGTACCTTCGTCCGTAGTGAATCTAATTTGGGATTGTGATCGACTATGTCCAAGTTTGTCCGGGTGCTTCTTCTCCATGTGTCTGTTGAATGTGCCGTATCCTCCACCCTTACAATGCTTAAACTCCGAACCACAATAATTACATTTACCATGTGTTACAATGCCATCATTATTATTACAAACTTTGGTAAAATGAATTTTAAAAATGTTAGACTTGAGGGCGGTTTCCGTGGAGTTGTTTGCTTGTCCCGTTTGTGATGGTGCATTAACCGGTACGTATTGTTGAAATGGACTCTCACTATCCTCAAATGGATTGCTCTCTTCAGTAGGTATGGGAGTGGAGACTGAACCAACAATGCTTTTTCCTCTAGAGCTTCCACCACGTGAAGCCATTTTTTCGAGGTCTAAAAATACAAGTATTAATTTTGTGTAATTTATTTAAAAATACAAGTATTAATTTATTTAAAAATACAAGTTCACGAAAAATAAAATACATACAAAACAAGTGCATGATGTTTTGTGATATCAACTTCATACAAATTTTACAAAAAAAAAAAAAAAGTAGAGGCTCCACAAATAAATACTATCACAACAATTAAACTAAGGTATTTATGAAAAATAAAATACATACAAAACAATATTAATTTCATGCATTTCAAAAAAAAAAAAAAAAAAACAAGTAGAGGCTCCACAAATAAATACTATCACAATAATTATGCTAATAATTTCATGAAAAATAAAATACATACAAAACAATATTAATGATGTTTTGTGATATCAACTTCATGCATTTAAAAAAAAATTAAATACAAGTAGAGGCTCCACAAATAAATACTATCATAACAATTAAACTAAGGTATTTATGAAAAATAAAATACATACAAAACAATATTAATTTCATGCATTTCAAAAAAAAAAAAAAAAACAAGTAGAGGCTCCACAAATAAATACTATCACAATAATTATGCTAATAATTTCATGAAAAATAAAATACATACAAAACAATATTAATGATGTTTTGTGATATCAACTTCATGCATTTAAAAAAAAAAAAAATACAAGTAAAGGCTCCACAAATAAATACTATCACAACAATTAAACTAAGGTATTTATGAAAAATAAAATACATACAAAACAATATTAATTTCATGCATTTCAAAAAAAAAAAAAAAGTAGAGGCTCCACAAATAAATACTATCACAATAATTATGCTAATAATTTCATGAAAAATAAAATACATACAAAACAATATTAATGATGTTTTGTGATATCAACTTCATGCATTTAAAAAGAAAAAAATACAAGTAGAGGCTCCACAAATAAATACTATCACAACAATTAAACTAAGGTATTTATGAAAAATAAAATACATATATGTGAAAATAAATACGAATTTAAATATGAAATCATATATGTGAAAATAAATACGAATTTAATATTGAAAAATAAAATAAATAAATAACAAGTAAGAAAAAGGTGAAGTTTATTTTTTTAAAAAATTAAATATGAAAACATATATGTGAAAATAAATACGAATTTAATATTGAATAAAAAATTTTATCATTTCACAAATACAAAGGTATTTTTGTATTAGTATCAAGTAAGATTGTACATTTAATTCTCATTTGCAAAAAAAAAGACCAAAACAAACAATGGATCTAATTATTATTTTATAGGACAAAAAATTTTCTCAATATTTCTATTTGTATATAATCTTTGTTTTATGTTTTTATTAAGATTTAATAAAACCTCTTCTATTACACAAATATCTCCCCCACAAATATCTCCCCCACACAAATATACAAATGAAAATATATGAAAATATAGTAAAATATAGGAATTTGTAAATATATGAAAATATAGTCAAATAAATAATTAGTTCATACACACATGTTAATGGCATAATTTACATCTATTATTAATTCATATCTTAAAAATATAAATACACATTACACACATCCATTAATAACAAAAAAATATAAATTATTACCAACCTTGTTAATAATCACTTCAAAGAAAAAGAAAATAATAGATGTCCAAACTCCAAGTTGCTCCAAGCCTCCAAACCTCCAAGTATCCAAGACTCCAAAATATCCAATAATTGAACCCCAAAGTATTCAAGCCTACAAAATTACAATTAAAAAAATAATTAGTTCATACATTATTTAACAAAAATCACAATTATTTAACAAATTTAAACTAGTAATTTAAATAAAGAAATCATTGCTAACCTTGTTAATTGGAGACCTTGATCCAAAGCTCCAAGAATTAAAATTCAAGACTCCAAAAATATACCCAAGTTGGAGTTTGGAATGGTTGAAAACTTGAAATTATGAGAGTGAAAGTAGATGTAGAGGTTGAGAAATGTTGAGATTAAGAGAGAAAGAGTTGGGGGAAGAATGGTATTTGGTAAAAAAAAAATTGGGTAAGGATGTGGGGATATATATAGGGAAGTTTATTTAAAATTTAAATTTTGAATTTTTTTTTTTACTTTTGAAAATTAAAAACTAAAAAAAAAAATTTAAAAAAAAAAACCAACGGCTATAATAGCCGTTGGTAATTTGAAAATCAACCAACGGCTGATTTTCAAACTCAACCCGGCGGGTTGACTGGCGGGTTGGGGTTGAAATTTTTTGAAAATTTAAACCACCGGGCCAAACCCGGCGGGTTGACCCTTCCCCAACCCGTAACCGGCCCGTCTACAGTACGGGCCGGTTACGGGTTGGTGAACCGGCCCGCCGGGTCATTGAACCGGCTGGCCGGTTCCGGGCCGGGCCCGGGCCGGGCTAGTTTTTTTTTTGGCCCGTGCCCACCTCTAGTCATAGCTCTACTTGAATTTGAGTGGTTTTGTACCCTTTAAGTCTATATAAAATTCCATAGTGTTTGTAAAGATTTATGTCTAATTTGAATGATTAACTTTGGGAGTGAATCTTAAGTCTTGCAATAAATAATTTTTTTTTTATAATTTTTCTCATCTCTTTATGCGCTTCCGACCCCAACATTTAGGCTTTACTTGGCTAGAAGGGTTTGGAAAAGTTTTGGAGGGTTCATAAAGTAAAAGTTCTTTGAACCCATGCTTGGGGGAGGGCTTAGAAAGGTTTGTAATGGTTTGGAAGGGTTTTGGGGGTTGAAAACCTCCCATTTCCCTCCATTCATCAACCCACCAAAATGGTGGTTAAGGAGGGTTGACTATTTTTTGGGACGGATTTACCCTTATAACATTTCCATAATTACCAACTTTGCCATTTTTATTAGGTTTGACTGTTTGAGCCACCATATGCTTCCCATTACTCTCAGCTGCTGATCTTTCTCAGCAGCTGACCTCACTATGCACGATTTGGAGGTGAGTTTATGCTTGATTTGGAGGTTTTTTTTAATTTTTTTTTTAGATGTTTAATATCATCCCATGTTGTATCTCCAACCCTGCAAAAGTGCTGATGTTTATTTTTCTGTATTTAATGCATGAGTTTCAATGTGGATTTTACTAGTTTAATGTCACTGGTGCAATAGTAAATTGAGGATTTTACTTGAATATATTGTCAGTGTTCTTAACAAAATTCAAACTTTTGTTGTGAATGAGGTTTGAGGCTTTAATTCACTGTTTGGTTCCTAATTTTCACTACTTCTATATAATCGTTGTGGTATTAATTTAGCCAACTCTTTGAGGCTAAATCATGATTTTTTTTTTTCTTATTCTCTTCTCTATTGACAGTAACCTTACAGAGTAGTTATATACATAACATGATTAGCCAGTCTAGTTTGAAAGATATTATGGCATCTTTTCTGTTGTTTTATTGACAATGGTTTGCCTTCTCAATCTAGTTATGTGCATTAGGACCTTATATGGTTCCAATCACAAGTGCACCTGTGTTATTATTAAGATATCCTTGTTTTTGACAATTATGTTGAGCTTAGGTAGCTTATTATCTTCAATTACTTGATACAACTGCCATTGCTTCCATCTTCATGCGACTATATATACATTTTTCTTATGAGTGTAGATATGTATGTCATAGACTAATATGGCTTACTCCTTAATCTTTCTGACTCCAAGCCTTCAATTGTTGTATATACTGTCAAGAAAAATTATACTGTTGTAGTGAGTTGTTTTGATATAAGTGAAGTGTAGAATATGTTTTAATGTATCCATCTTAATGTAAAATTTAAATTTAACTTATGTTTCACACTTCTCTCTAGGATGAAAGCAGCTATGTATGTACACTCTTATAATATTCTCTAGTACGTGGGTCCTCATATAAATTTTTCCACCATAGCTGTGTAATAATGCAATTGTTTTTAACATAAATTGTTCCTACTTGTATCATGATGATTTGGTAGTGACAACTTCTTGCGCTAACTATATTTGCAATTGTGATTGTGATCGTTAAGTGAATCTCCGACTTTTAATGTATGACTAATCTATTATGACTCCCTGCTGTAAAGCCATTTCTTTACCCAAAGACGGTCTTTTCCTCTAATGTTCCTTTTGGATGGCATATGTGGGATCCTCTGATTCAATGTTAAAGAAGAACCATACATTTGATAGAGATTTTTTCCTCTTTGTTCTGTAAGATTAGTTCACTAATACATGTCCATTTGCTATATTACGATGATTATGAGTTTTTAGTCTTCATCAAATTAGTAAAACTACAACGAATATGTGACTGTACATCTGACAAAGTTTATGATTAATATTTGACTCAAGCATTTAATATATGAGAAGTTTTACTTGGTATATGTCAATGACTATACTTTCTTGTTAATTATCTTTGGAGAATGTGCTATTTTTGTTTGAATTTTTATATATATACACACACACAAGAGCGACAATAACCAATACCAACCAAATAATCAATTAGTTGATAGTATCATCTGCATTTATTCAAACATTCATTGAGCAACACAAATTCATCATTGTGAAATAAGATGAGAAACTAAAGTTTAAGCAAATTACTCCACATAAATTTGTAATATTTCACTATCGAAACACTAAGTCCATCAGCATCAATCTGATCATCATTACCTCCACATAGAATTGTATGGTCTATTAGAATTGTATGAAAACGGTGACTAGGCAGAATTACTGTTTGGTGTAGTAAAATATTATGAGAATAATGAATGGGGAAACCCAGGATCTACAATAATGCAGTGCATACAATTTAAAATATTTGTATAAATATTGTAATAGTACTATTCATTAACTGTTTCACTGGTCCTTGTGACCTGTGGGAGGATGTCGTCTCCTTCTTGTATAGCAGAGCATTTATTAAATTGGTTTGATTCTTAACTCTAACAAACTCATTTGCTAGAGTTACACCACCATCACCGATGCATCAAACCTATATGTTTCTTGACACCTCTTACGAGGAGCATTTGTCAATTTTATAGAAAAAGTTAATTAATTAATTAAATTCCCGTAAATATCTTGGTCATCGTTAAAGCTTGAAATTATTGGGAAAAAACATTAATAAATTTATAATCTGACAATATTAATTAAAATAAAATTTTAAAATATTTAATATCTTCGATTTCTTTTGATTTTTATAATTTATTTCAATAAAAAGAGAATTCGGGTTTCGGGTTGTTCCTGGGTTAAACCCGACCCGTTAATAGCCCACTTAAACCCCCCGACATCTCGAATGCTTGAGCTTTCGGGGAGTGAGATTTCTAGGGTTTCGAGATCACTGCTGCGGTGCGGGAACCCTCGGCTCGAGAAGCAGCCATGGCGACCACGAAGGTTCAGCGGATCATGACCCAGCCCATTGTAAGCTACTCCCAAATCCTTGATTTCTCTTTGTTTTCTGGCTTTCAATTGAGCTCATGTGTTGTGTTTCTTTTGATTTCATGGTGAATGGGGGGTTTTGTGGTCGTTGGAGCAGAATCTCATCTTTAGGTTTCTTCAAAGTGTAAGTCCTGATGATGCTTTTCTTCGTTCTTGTTATTTTTTTATTTTGATTTTCGCTTATTTGATGACATGTAGTGTGATTTGTGATATTTTCTTGTTTTTTTTTTCTATCCAGAAATCTCGTATCCAGATTTGGCTTTTTGAGCAGAAGGATTCGAGGATTGAGGGCCGGATCATTGTGAGTGCTATTCTATTTCTTTAGATCTTGTATTTGCCCTAGTGATTGTTAGTACATTCTTTGAAATGTAAGGTAAAAAAAATTCATTTTTAAAGATGTGAGCCAATCTACACCTTGCTTGTAGCATAGAATAATTCTAACAATCTGAGGGAGAACTTTAAAACAAAGCACCTGCCATGCATAAGGCAGTGACCAACATGAGTTTATCAAGCCCCTCGCAAATGAAGAAGCATTTCCTCATCTTGAACTGTTGTAGATTGTCAACATGCATTTAAAACAAGCTAAACTGTAGTCAATGAATGAAGTAACTATAGGTTGAATGCAAGAGTTGAATTGCTAGTTTCTAGTGTGTGAGTTACCTTGAATCATTGAATGGACCTTGCTAGAAATCATTTTGACATCAAGAATTCCTGTAAAGAAGACTTTCTCACTGGCAAAGTAGCTTGATAGTTGATAGTAGAGAGGAAGTCAATACAGTGGTGATTTATGGGTTTAAAATATGAAGCAATGTGGATAGTAAGCAGGTTTAAAACCTAATGAGCAATTAGAATTTGTTATAACATATGGTCTTACGCATTGTGCAACAACTATACTAAAGAAAAGGATGAATGTCACGATCTGTAGTTCTGTTGTGAAATCACAATCTGCACTTCTGTAGTGTAATTTCTGCAGAATAAACTGCAAAAAAAGATGAGTTCCAGGATAATCTTTTTGTTCCCCAGCATGGTCCTTATAACTCCCTGTGGTTATATCTACCTTTAACACACATCTTATAACCTTGACTTGTGTACTTTCTAGAAACTGTATGTATCGAACAATATGTTACTACATGGTGGCGTCCAATAATTAGCCAAAGTCCAGTTCCAAGTCCTGTTGTCATAATAAGTTATTTCAAACTTATGTGAATGTTAATTAGTTTATCATATATTTGATATATTTCATTAGATTTTCACTTTTACTGTATGCAATGCAATGATTATAAGGGATGTTTGGATGGAGGAATAAGGAAAACCTTGTTCCCTCATTTTGCCATGGTGTTTTGATGGGGACTAAGAATAAGGAAAGAGTGTTTGGAAGAATGAGGAATAAAGCTATTTGTTCTTTTAGTTTGACATTTTTACTCCTTGGTGAGATATGAATGATATATGCTTTTCATGGGATGAAAAAAGGATTTGATGAGAAATAATACTAGGGACATGATTATTCTTAAAACCTTTATTAATTATTGTCATAAATAATAAAAATCATCTTTAATAAGAGAAAAATGCTGTTTGGTGTTCCTTTACATTTATTCTTGTGAGTCAATGGTGAATATTAAATTATTTGCTAATTATTGTTACGGAGATGTGTTTTTTTTCTTTATTTATCCTTATGAGTGGATAATGATTATTGAGAACCTTTCTTAATTATTGTCGTACTCAATACTTATTCATAAGAAGTGGTTGTTTTGTTTTCCTTAACATTTTTTGGTGGATGATGAATATTTAGACCTTTGGTAATTATTATCAAACATTATAGTAGTTTGGGTTGGGGATATGATTTGTAAATTTAAACCAAACCAACCACCCCACCCCCCTCCTGGCGTGTGCTCTCTCTCTCTCTCTCTCTCTCTCTCTCTCTCTTCCTCCTTTTCCCTTGTTCTGGAATAATCTAATCCTGGGGAGGGGTGGACTCCCTTATTCCAAATTAAGGGTCCTTAGAGAGGAATATGGTGTGTATGGTGTTTGCCAATGTTTTGTGGAACAAGGGGAAGAATAAAGGGGCTTATTTCCTTGTTCCTTAACACACACTTCCTTAAGGTGCTGAGTTTTGTTAACCAGTGTATAAGGCCATTGGTTTGAAACTGTATGGAGATATTATATGATCCACTTAAAATCAAAGTACGAATTGAAAGCATTAAATAGTTCTAGCTTTTCTGTCACAACATTGCTCCTTTTTGCTCAACCATTAGCAAAAGGCAGCGTAACAATATTCGGTTCTAGCTTTGCCAACTATGTGTTATGTTCAATCCCAACACGCTAATCAGCAAGGTGCTCTTTTTGCCATCATGATGACGCTGACTTATTTTCTAGGGTCGGGATATACCTTCAACTTCCTTTGGAGGTAGTTTACCAATCACTTTTAAATTCGTTTTCATTGGTTAGGTGCATGTAAATTGCATGCAATTTTATGAGTTGCATTATTCTCATTTAGAGAGTTCTGTTTCTTTAACATGTGTTCAAAATTTTGCAAGTTGTGCTACTTTAAGATGCATACCATTACAAATTGATGTGCGTAGCATGAACCTTTTTTTCATAATCAGTAGATATTTGATGTTTTATTTGAAAAAGTTCTCTTTTCTTGGGTTTGAGTGCATGTCTGTTGACTCCAGTTTTACATGAACTTAATAATAGGGCTTTGATGAATACATGAATTTGGTTTTGGATGATGCTGAAGAATTGAACGTCAAGAAGAATACAAGAAAACAATTAGGTAAGTTGGTTTTTGACATATTCATGAGCATCAACAGACATCATATTTATTCATTCCTCTCTATCTCTACTCTGTGTTTTTGTGTACTTTGGCTGGACTAGATATATCTTGATTTTTGTTGTCTGAGATTGGTTTTTTTGTTCAGGGAGGATCCTGTTGAAAGGTGACAACATAACCCTTATGATGAACTCGTAAGCAAACTTCTTAAGACCCTGGGATGATTCTTTTCATTTCTATATTGGTTACTAAGGTTTTGGATCATTGACATTTTTCATTTTCATTTTTTAGGGGGAAGTAATAATTCCTTGCCGGCTGAAAGTTGTTTGGTGCCTGAGCTGCAGTTTAGCGTGTATCCATCTGACATCATCACCAGGCCGTTGTATTTCAGATACCCATAGTCTACCAATCCTTCTTCATATGCAGATCAATTTTACTTTTTAAACTGAGCTAGCTATGTTAATGGTCCTAACTTAAGAAGACCGTATATCAAACTTAAAAATTTCATACCGTTTAGGTAGCATCTTTATTTTGGTGTAGACTGGATTGATGCAAAGGAATGCAAAATGCCTTTTTCTCTTAAATTGTTGTTAATATATATATAATGCCCTGAGATTGATGCAAAGGAATGCAAAATGCCAGAGAGAACAGGATGAAAGAAAAAGAAAGGCAAAGCTAGAGTTTTATCTTATTTTATTAAGCACTTCCTGATCCTCAACATAATAAAACAATTGTTTGAAACCATGGTAAAGTCTTTAATTGCTAAATTTAATTAGGTATTCAAATAAATATTTTTAATTAAGATTATCAATATTGATAATTACTGATTAAATTAAAAAGCGGAAATTTTAAACTACTTGTTTTACCAATATCAAATTTTGGACAAAATTGTTTTCAAATTTAACCCACGCTTTAAACCCAAAATGTTATGAGTCTTATGACCCTCTATTGGTTCCAAACCAAAAAAAGCCTGATTTTTCCAAGTACCTGCCAATCAACTCAAACACACTTCATTCCATAACAAAAGGACATGTCTCAGCATACACTTTCCATTCAGTTAACCTTACATGATAAAGACAAGATGTTCTTCACGATGATGCTAATGTGCTTTGCGTACCCAGTTTTTGCACAAACACAGCAGCTGGGTCATGTCCCTGCGTTGGCTTCACGCTAAGCTTATACTCTAAATATCCCCTACTTACAGAACCATCTCCCAAGTTCATTCATCTCTTTTTCTATCTATAGATTTCTACAAAAAGATCAGCAGAAGCAATGGCAGGATTCACCTACTCACTTATCTTGGCAGTGATACTATTGATATTCTTATTGGCGACAACAGCAGCAGCAGCAACAAAGGCAAATACGATACTTTCACCTGCACCATCACCGCTTGCAGGAACGACCGCTGAACCGATGGTGTCCCTGCTGGCCATCTGTGGCTCTATCCTGCTTTCTTTTATTGCTGCTCCTTTGATCTAGTCTCACTAGCACTTTGTTGTTGTCTGGAAATTGTTACTTACCCTATCAGTGAGGTGACAATATGTTTGCTATTTGTCATATATGGCTGATGCTTACTGTTTCCTAGTCTGATATATCATTCTTGATGAGTTTATTTCTCGCTATAGATAATTACCCTCAGGTAACAATGGCAAAAGAACCATATGGGAATTTCAATTTAGCAATATAATGAAAATTCTCTTCTCATAAATTTGACATAAAGCAAAGCTTATCAGGGTTTAAATCCCATGTGTTTGGATATATTTTGGGGGATAACGGGGTACTGTTTCCTCTAATTTGTCTATTAATCCATTAATCAGAAATCCAAACATATCCTAACCCTCCAGCAGTTTACAGGATCACCACATCATTCACAACCTTCCCCCAAAATTAGCCATGACAGTTGCTAGAATTTATTCTTCATGCACCATAAGAAATAGTCACAGAAAGTTTCTTATCATGTATTTTGTTTAGTTTTGCAGCAACTAACATCAAACCATTGGATGAACAGTCAGCTTAACCATATGGTTAAATAGTTAAATAGATGTCTCAGTTAAGGAATACACAACAAGGTGCTGCTATGCAGCATTTTCTTCTAACGGAAGGGAGAATTTGTGAATTATACGCATTGACTCATGGTGATGGCGCATAGGACTTATCTGTTAATGGAGCATTTGGATTGAAGGAAAATAAAGGAAACTAAAAAAAAAATAAGGAAAACTATTCTCTATTGTATTGTTGGACGAAGAGAATAAGATGCATAACCAGAAGAGCAAAAATTTATCACCCGATTTTTTTTTTCCATCTTTTCCTTCTCATCTTCATTTCTCTCAATTTTCTACATGCACTATCAAACTAATTGCATCCGACAAGATCCTAAAATCCCAGTCTTTTTCTGTGAGGAGTTAAGTTCCACATTAACTAGCAAAGTTTGGCAAGTACAACCTTTCTCTACAAAACCATTGCCACAACTTCTGCCTCAAGCTCCTCTCAATATTCATTAAATATTAATACACTCATCCTTAAAAACAAGGGTTTATACCTCTTACATCTACAAATCAATGCAAATTTTCTAACACGATTATCTAACATCAATGCTATTGACACGCATAAACCAACCTTTGAACAAACTCTAAACAATTAAAATCCAAATTCAAACTCACAATCAATCACTCTTTGGAACAACCAATTGAGCAAGAAGGAAAATTCAAATGCTTTCTCTCAACAAATTAAAACATTGAATTCCATATGATTATCTTTGAGAAGTGATATATATCATTGTCTCAACACATCTCCTTTATTCCTTGTATATATATTCATGCTTATCAAACCTGAATAAAACAACCACACATAAAAACCACACCTTTAAACAAACACAAACAAAAATCACATTTTTTTCAACAATCAATTGAAGAACAAGAACAAAAAAAACACAAATGCTTGGTCTCAACAAATTATAACTTTGAATTTCATATGAACGTGTGTTCAATAAGTTGTCTATATCAACTGTCTCAACAAGTAACTAAAAACATCTCCTTTATTCCTAACATCTATTCTCATGCCGAAAACTTCACAAGTAATCATCTCAAAAAATACAACAATATGATAAAAATTTCACCAAAAATGGGAGCTCAATTCATTCTACTCATGAAAAAAAATCTCTAAAAAAAAATTCAAACCAGTAAATTTTGTGAGTGAGTTTAGAAAGAAAACCTCCACAAAGCCTTTAGCTCCGAGTTTCACCATCTCCGGCTGCTCCGGCATCAGTCTCGGCCTCTAACAACTTCTTGTTCTTCTCAAGCGCGGCAGCAACCTCTTTGGGCATGTACTTCTCGTCGTGCTTCGCAAGCACCTCCGTGGCTTTGAAGAAACACCCAATTTCCCTGGCCTTCTCCGAGACTTTGGGCCCCGATCCGAACCCCTCCGGCGGAGCCGGCTTCACGAAACCCTCCACCACCACTGAGTGCCCCTCCCGGAAAAGATCCGGCAACGAGCCCTCAAAACGGACGAGGATGTCAGTGATGAGATCGGTAATGACGAACTCCATCGCTGGGGATGAGCTGGGGTACACGACGCTGCCCTCGAGGACGAGACCACCGAGGCGGAACCGGGACTTGGACGGATCGGCGTTGAACTTCTGGAGGGCATCGGAGGGGGTGATGTAGAAGACGAGCTGGTCCTGGAAATTAGCGAGGACGATGACGATGAAGCCGGCGACACAGCCAAAGGTCAGCGCGTAGGTCCAGAGCCGGCGGGACTGGAGCTGCCGTGCCCTAGCACCGATGTCAATTGGGCGAGGGCGGGAGGGTGGGCGGCGGGCGGGGAACGTGGAGAGGCCACGAAGGAGGTAGGGATCTAGGTTTTGGGAGATAGGAATGGGGCGGAGGAGGGCGGTGGATCGGAGGAGAGGGCGGAGGCGGGCGGCGATGAGGCGAGACGCCATGGATTCCGAGAGAGCTGAAGATGGAGAATTGTAGTGATTTCGGCGGCTTCGTGTTTCTACAAGAGTCTTATTTGATGTTCTTTTTGAAGTTCTAGAACATTTTTGGAGAATTTTTTTTAAAAAAATTTGTTCAAATTTAAAATTTTTATAATTTACATGTTGCTTAGAACTCGAGTTTTTGTGGTCATAATTTTGGAAATTATTATTATTATTATTGTTATTTTTTGTCTTTGCTTTGTTTATGCTTTGTTATTATATTTTTTAAAACATGTGTATTTAAAAAAGCTGAAAACACAAAACACTTTTGATTGGCGCTGACCCTTATTTTTTTATTATTATTTTTTAAATTAAAATTAAAATTTTTTATAAAAATTATTTTTCGTATTAGTTATTTGATTATATTATCAAAATAAAATTAATAACATGAAATTGATATTTTACAAATAAAAAATATCTCATAAAAATTATATAATTTAAAATTAAAAAAATTATATATGTTGATAATCTTCTAATAACATTGTTATAATTTCATCTTTAATACATACAAATCATTTGCTATAACTATTTGGTACCAGTGACATAACAGAAGAAAAATGTAGCGTTTGTTGATTAGAAAAACTAAAAATTATTTTGGGGGTTCAACTAAAAAATTAAAATAGGGGTGAAGAGGTTGAAAGGGGCCTTTTGAGAGAGAGTTATAATTTTTTTAAATATGTTATATTTAATTTATAAAAATTTAGAGATCAAACAATAATTTTTACAAATACATTATAAAAATATTTTTTTTTTACACTGTATAACCCAATTTATAAAATATCAACAAAATAATTTTAAAAAATAGGGAGTAGAAGAAAAATTATTTCATGGAGAAAAAAAGGTCAAAAAGTTAAAAACAATAAAATACATTTAAAAAAAAAAACAAAACCAAAATGTAAAACATGTTTTCATGGGTTTTTGTTTCCATGTTAAATTAAAAACAAAAAACAAAAAATAGCAACAATGCGAAATAACAATATAACACCTCAACAAGTAAAGATTAAAAAAATAAATAAATAAAATAATTGAGCAATATAAATTAAAATTTATTATTTTATCCAATGGATCTCTCCCGGAGCACCTCAGCAAGTAGGGGTTAAAAAACAAGCATTAAAATAAATGCAAGCTCCAGACCCACAAATAATAATAATAATACTTTATGGGACAAAAACATCATTGGACTTCTTATTCAATGAATTCAAACATCAACCCAAACAAAGTGAGGACTATAAATCTATACCCAATTCATGCCGCTGACACAATTTATCCACGTTTTATTTTAAAAAAAAATTGCATAATAATTATTTTTAAAGTATATATAATAAATTAGCTATAATCAGGGGTGTTTCTTCATAAAAAAATCCAAACAGGCAAACACTACAAACATATGTACTTAGCACTTTTTATCACTGGCATTCAGATTAAACAAAAAAATAATAACAAACAATCAACAAAAGAATAATCTATAGAGTCCACAAAAAGTAATTTACTCTTAAGGAAAAAAGTTTCCTAGAGCAACATGAAAAACCAAAAAAGTTTCTTGTATTTGTTTGAATATAAAAAAACTTTTCTTTTTATAGTTACCCACCAAACTAACATAATAAAAAGAAAGCCAAAATTCTACACACTATAATTATATATATAATTCAAAATGAAGAAAAACCACCAGAAAAGGAATTACAATTTAATCCTTTTGCAATCCTTCAAATGTATATAATAAATATGGCAAGATTGCAGATAAACACAAAGAAGAGAATTGATTTCAAAAGGGAACACACTGAAGTATTACTTCCTGATTGTTTTTTCAATTTTTTTTCATTTTCTTTTAACCTTTTCTGGTTTTTTTTCTTTTGTTTTAATTTCACCTGGTGTAGAAACTGTGTAGCTTTTGCTGATCAAGTTACAGCAGCAAACTGCTGTTATTTATCAGTTCTGTAAACCTTGATCTTTCTTCAATTCCAAACAGAGAACACCTACATTATGGACATTATAGATATTAGACAATGAAATCAAGTATAAATTTGTCACTAAAATAAAGACAAAAATCATATGGACCTTAGGTAGAATTTACAATGGCAGACATTTTATCTTAAATATGCAAATCACTGAGGAAGTCAGAGAGCCTGAGACAAGAATTACAGAAACATTGCATCAGTTCAATAACAGGTGTGTTTCTCACTAACATTAAGCTTTGTTGCAGAAAAATAAACCTGATGTTTTTGGCTATCACAATGTTTCCATCCTCAGCATCGAGGTGCCGTAGTACGACTTCTTCCAACCGGCCATCTCTGTAAGCATGCTGCGATAATTGATAATGTATATGTCAGAATCACTAAAAACAATTTAGTTAGCAACACAAAGCAGTAAACATAAATTGCAGCTAACATCTGTTAAGTGTAAAATAAATAGTAGACCTTAATCAAGCAGAGATTTTGACAAATTTTGTAGAATCTCATCTTTCTTATCCTGTAACATGATTCACTTCCACAGATAGAAAGATACAAAGCATTAAACTGTTACACATGACACATATTCCACATGCAAGATCATATGCATTTTTGGACCCCTTGCAACTGTGCAATTAGCCAATAAGATAAGATAATCACCACTCACAACATCAGACAAACATAAAAAAGTTTCTCATTCCTTAAAATGCCAGTTTATCACTCCATTTTTACTGCAGCAAAAACCATCACCTTCACTACTCACCAGATACACTTATATAATCTAAGC
Source organism: Dioscorea alata (assembly GCA_020875875.1). NCBI lineage: Eukaryota > Viridiplantae > Streptophyta > Magnoliopsida > Dioscoreales > Dioscoreaceae > Dioscorea > Dioscorea alata. The sequence goes on from CM037018.1 coordinate 13,637,790, forward strand.
CTGGGAAATCAAATGTTCTCTTCCTGTCTTCAAATGAGAGCGTGAATAAGCCACAGGTTGTACAACAGCAGAAAGATAAGGTTGTTTGCATCTTGAAAAGGCTAGAGCAAACTAATGGAAATAAATATCTAGGTTACTACAACTGATGGAATATAATGTGCTCCAGGGATTAGATCTCATCATCATCACTCAAAGAGTCCTGATTACTAAGGCCTAGCTGCATGAACAGAAACATCTCCGACAAGTTGTGAACATCATCATCATCAAGGTCCGAGGGGTCCAGGAGTCCATCTTCAGCCATGACTAGTCTAGCAAGATCCACTAGTCCATCTTCGTCCATGACTAGTCTGGCAAAGTCCGGTAATTCTTCTTCATCTATGACTTCATCCAGATCAAGATGACTGCCAAATTCACGAAGTCCTTCTTCAATCATGGCTAGTCTGACCAGATCAGACAGCTCCTCTTCTTCTATGCCTACCCCTCTGTGCCTGTTCATACGAGGCTGATATGTACGAGGCCTACGTGGGCGGGGCCTGTTTAAGTGCGGCTTGTATTTGTGCTGGAAGACAGCAAATGTAGCACTTATTAAACCCCATATACCTTTCCCTTCTAAGTATAAATTGAATTTACAGACAGTACATGCATGAAAAGCTTGCTTTTCTTTATCCACCAAAATCTCAAATTAGAATAACAATCAGAACATATGTTCTAATATGAGTTTATAGTGACATCCATATACATTATTGAACACAAGCACCAATTTCATTCAAATGAAAATATATCAAAAGCATCATATATATATACACACAATAAGATATCAGCACAGTGAGAAGAGAATAGCATAAAGCTGACTTTTATCAGCTCGGTCTGCAATCTAGAATATATTTGTTGGACATGAATAAAAAACCTTTCTCAAAAGGATAATAGGAATAAAACTAAATTCAACTTAGTGCACAAGAATGGTTCTTACTTCTTTGATAAAAACATATTGACAAAAATATTAAACCATGCTCAAACATCTACCATCTGGTCCAATTTCTGTGGCATCTAGAGTCTAGACAATAAAGGTTATTTTTTAAACAACAGGTGTCAACTTTTTTGAGAAACAGCATTAGCTCCATCATAACATTAAATGCCCCTATTCAATGGCAGTTCACTCAACCTGGTCCATCCAGAAAGCAGAGCTTTTCCTTAAAATAAATAAAATCACTATGCGAAATAATTCATGTATTACTGAGGGCCTAAAAATATTCACTTTAGGGGATACAACTACAACAAATGTAAATTTAGATACTGATATACCTTGTAGAAGCAACTAGTCCCGAAAGGGCATGTCCCGTTCCCAAAGTCAAAGTATTTGCAGTCAATCGACCTAGTGATAAGAAAATTCATGTTAGCATCAGCATACAGAACAGGTCTAATAACTTTAGCAATGTCACTTAGAAATAGTCTTGCTTCCAGTTATTGGCTAATTTGAAAATTCCCTACAGTTGGAACTTCATGAGAAAGAGCAACGTATTAGAGGAAATTATTGTTAAAAAAAAACATACTTTGGTTTTATCTAAGAGCTAAAGCTTGGTAACATAACATATCAAAAGTAGTAAACAGAGATGGAAAAAAAAAAATCCTATAGCAGCTCAACAAAAATACATAAATAGAAAGGATCAGGAGGACACATTACTGAAGCTTAGCTTTGTAGTTGTCAACTATCTCTTGTTTTTCCTCCTTCGATGAATACCAAATAACACTTGGGATCACAAAGTATGACAGCTTACGGCATATCGGGCATGCCCTTAATGCGGCATTGACATCCATACCAGATGCTGGAGAATTACTACGCCAATTCCGAATGCATGAAATACAGAAAGGATGGTCGCATTCTGATAGCAATCCAAACTTACGCTCAGCAGAAGTGGGTTTCAAAAGCACACGTTCCAAGCATACACAACACTCTATGTCCTGACTAAGTCTCAAAGCTTCAAGCCTCATATTATTTTTCGTGCAAAGCCTAATATGCTCTTCTCGTTCATCAGGCCTGTATGGATGCAAGCACTGCTTTCCACATATGGCACACAAGTCTCCATGAATATGTGCACAATTTTCTCCATGCGGACAACTACCAGCAGCAGCAAATGAACAGATTGGTTGGTCAGCAAGTGAAGCGGGGCGATGTCTATCCTCACTATCCTGAAAAGCATGAACTTCATTACTTTGGGGGGTCCATGCGGCTTTCCCATGACCACTTGCACGTCGTGTAGTTTGCTCATTCACCGTAACAACTTCAGTAGGATGGACAATTTGGTTAGAGCTTAGTGCAACACGAGGATGGGCATTTGATGATGAAGATGGCACAGAAGGCTGGTGCCGAGTAACCTTAACATGGTCATATCTGCAACGACTGCCATACGAGCAAACCCCCTTTTGATAAAAAGTACATATCTGCATCACCAGCAAACATCAATATGCAAAAATATGTTAGAAATGACTAGTGAAAAACACACAGACAAAAGCAAAAGGTATTACATTGTTGGCCTGATCTTTCCAATCATGTGAGAAATCACAGTGTTCCCCTTTCAGGCATGCCCCATGCGCAAAGAACTTGCAAAGAACTCTAGATAAGTCATAAGAATTAAAATCAGAAATCATCAACCAAATAGCACAGATATCACAGAGCACAGGATGCAAATATGAGATTTACCAGCTAGAATTCCAACTCATCAAGATACCAAAATAAAAGAAATCTAAAACCATCAAACCTCTTCGATTTTGCCCAGTTTTCATCAAAATTAGAAGCTTGAACACGTAAAAAAACCAATTTTTTTTCTCCAAAAATAACTAGAACAAATCATCATCATCACCTTTCATCGTCTAAAAATCCAAAAGTAAAAGAAAAAAAAACCAAGAAAAACAGAAACCGAGAAACAATCAGACAAAAACCAATCCAAGAAAAACAAAGTGGGAATAGAATACTCGATTTAGCTATTTTAGGGTTCATAAAAAGGAATTAAAAACAAGAATAAGGATACAAGATCGAACCTTTTCGACATGGAGAGACGAAGAAGAAGAGGAAATCGATCAATTGGGAGAAGAAGCCACGAAATCAACGCCTAGGGTTTGGGAAGGCTTCCGTTTCACCGCTGCCCCGACAAGCTGCCCCGAAATAGTCTCCCTCTTTTGCTGAAATAACGGAAATGCCCTCAGCCTCTGAAGTTTGGCTTGGTAACTATGATCTAGAGGTACTTCTGTAATTAAGACCAAAGGCAAGGGCATACGTTCAAACAATTCAAAACTTCGAAACATGGAAATTAAAATATATTAAAAAACTGATAATATTCATGAATTGCATATTATTAATATATTCGAGTTTTTTTTATGCATGTGAGAAAATAAAATTGTTTTACGAACTAAGATTGGACATTTAAGTTGTAAAAACTTTGATCACCGGATTTAACTAATTTTGAATTCAAATTTATATATATATAAACCAGAAGATGACATATCTTCTAATGGGATTTCAATATCTCACTCACACTTCGGCATAAACATTGTTTATTTATTGTGTATTGAGTCTCACACGAGAGGAACTGTATTTATCACTTTTTTTACAATTGTTTATTTAGAAAACCATATTTATCATTTTTCTTGCAATTATTTATTTATTATGTATTGAGTCTCATATGAGATGAACTGTATTTATCACTTTTGTAGGTTGCAAGAGAAAAAAAATTAACACCATGAAATTATGGTCTTTGACACAAGTACCAAACCGTTATTGCCCTCACCTCACATGATAGTGTTATAGAATCGATTTAATTGAATTAGGGTTAGGAATAATTGCTCTAATCAAATTAGAAATATCAATTATTATTGATTGATATTTAATCAACAATAAGATCGATAACATGTATTTGTGATAGATCATGGTTACCTTACAGGGATTTCATAAGCGCACACATTCTCAAATTTTTCACTCGAAAAAAGTGATGATTTCTTTGAAGCTTCTTTTGCTTCAAGCAACTAATGTGAATATTAAAGTTTTCTCGTAATCGTCTTTTGATAGTAATAACAATTAGTTAAAACCCTAATATTATATCACATAATAGAAAGTATTAGGGAAATGTTTGAAATGTAGGGAACAGATTTCTACATCTTTAGCAAATTAGTACATATGAATTTTAATTATCATAATCATGTCCATCAACAAATTGCAATTTAATCCAAAGATCAGAGATATTCATATGTGAGATCTCCCAATATAATATTTCACATATTAGGCCCTCTATCAATAAATATTCCATATAAATGAGTATGATTTGACACTAGTGGTCTTGTCGATCCTCACTTATATGTGTGCTTCCTTGTAATATTGGACATAAAACAATTTTAAAAAACATGTATAATAATATATATTCTATATATAATAAAATACTTCCAGAAAATTAACTGGCTAGATTTTATCAAACACATAAGAAATGCCTCTCCTACAATGAGAGTGATAGATCCCATCACTGGTTGACATTATCAAAGTAATATGGCTTATACATAAAATTTATTAACATTTTCAGATTATAAAAACTTTTTTGTAACAAAATAACTCATTCTTTCTAGCTAGGATAATGTTTGGTCTAAAAGTTCTGTGGTGATTCAGTTCAATATTTGTCAATTACAAATATTTATAATCTTACTAAGAGTCTTTAGTCTAGAGATTGTGAACTATTTTAGATTACAAGTAACATAGATATATCACCAAATATGAATAATACAATGCCGATAAATATGCATACAACAAAATAAAACTATTCTATTATTAAATAATAATTAAATTTGGTTTTGTAGGGCATATTAGATTTTCAGATAAATCCCTAAAAAATTTCATTTCACATGATAAATCTCTAAAAAATTCATTAAATCAAGTGATCGATGCACTTTTATAACTGCATATTCTTTTAACAATGCTGTATGAGACAACACTAATCAACTTTGCCAAACAAAAAAAACTCACTAATCAATTTAGAACTCGTGAATCCTTAACTTTTTAGAAAATTGAAAAACAAACATTTTAATCTAATCTAAAATAAGTACACAGAGACAAGCTTTTTCCACAACCAACATTCCACATGATTCAATGTTTTCTCTTTTCATTTTAAAAGTGTGTATATATATATGTTTTTTCTTTACAATCCATCATACTTTACAAAGAATTATGGACACGTGAATACATAGAAATTTTACAACTTTTAAAGGGATTCTTTTTTTCAGTAACAGATACATTGAAGAGGATCTCAGAGATCTCAGGAAGCAGTTCCCTTTGATTCCTGAATCTCAAGTTCATGTTCTGCCACCAAGATGCAAGAATCTGCTTCTAGAGAAGAGGCTGAGCTTGAGTCTCTTGATGCCGATGATTTTGGTGAAGTTAGCATCTCAGGAGTGCATTGTACATCAGGTGTTATGCCAACCTGATCAATGTCATGCAAGGCCGGCGATACGTATTTTGCAACAGTGATAAAAAGTGCGGAACCATCATGGAGCTCGGTCACACTCTGCAGTAAATTAGAAACCAGTATTATGTTATGTTTTTCGGCCTTCATGGTTTATGAAGTAAAGAAAATTTCGTTTTGGTGAAACTACATTGGCAGAGGTCGCCATTGACAATGGATCTAAACTAGTAACTTCACAAGTCACAAATTTGCAGGATCTCCTGAAGAAAGGTATTCGATAATCATGGCTAATGAAGTTCAGATAATTAGGTTTTAGTGAAGAAATATCATTGCAGAAATCAACAATTATGTCCAAGCCTTTATTGATGGATACTTGTAACTGGAAACATATAAATTTGCAGGATCTAGTGCTCAAGGCTTTCAGAAGGGATTGTGAAGAAATAAAATATTTGAATAAGATGAAATGAAGATCTCACTTCTGAATCCTGATCAAGCATTTGGAATAAGTTGAGCTCATTATTAATTAGTGAGAGGTTTCTAATAGCTCGGTAAGTGCATAATGTGGCAAGAGAGTTCAACCTTCACAAAGACAATCAATTGCTAGGGTCCTAAATGCAGGTGAAAATCATTGAGAAAAATATGTCTAAAATATAATCTTCATTTAAATGGAAGGACGATGCTTTCTTTGTTAAATACACTTAAAGCAATAAAAGCAGTAAAATTGTTAGTTGGCTTATGTAGCTTCATGTAGAATGTGAAACCCAATCCCTCATAATGAAATATGCATCACATCATTAAACTGACAAGAATTATGCTGAGATCAGATGAACAAAAATTACCTGAATTTTTCCTTTGCCAAATGTTTTATGCCCAATAAGTACGGCACGGCCATTATCATGCAATGCGCCTGCCAGAATTTCACTTGCGCTCGCACTTCCTTCATTTACCTAAATATACCAAAACTTTATCGTGAATTACAACAACAAATAAAAGAGCAAGAATTAAGTCAATAGTGCAGTTTTATATGATCAGATGTAATTATGGAAGCAAAGAAGCAGAAAACGAAAAGTAGCACGCATTCCCTAGTTAGAATAAGAAAATGAAAATGAGTTAATCAAGATCCTAAATACAATATCTCATAATTGCTTTAAAGCTCAAAAACATTGATAACAACTTTGGAGATGTAGCCCGCATACTTCAGATGTAAGCTCGTATTCAGACTAGGATATTGTTGTTTATCAATTAAAATTTTTGTGAGCATCACAAGCATTCTTGTACCATGAAACGATATTTGTCAGTGTTTGCACGCCAGCTACAACCAAGTAATTAGATTATGTAAACTGCTAATAAATTAAATAATTGGTAAATAAACAGCTTACAAGGACAACAAGAGGGTCATGTGTTAGTGCGTGTCCGTTGATCATATTAATGGGTGACATATTCCCTTCTCGGTCAATCGTGTTCACTAGAGTCTCATTCCCATCTAACCATATTCGGGCAACTTCTAGTCCAGCTTTTACCAAACCACCCTGCAGCGACATTCAGTAAGTTACAGTACTACTTAAACTGCTTGTGAAAGTAACACCTTTAAGATATATAAAATGATCAATTTACAACAAAAATAAAAAATAAAAATAACTATGACCAACCGGATTATTACGCAAGTCCAATATGTATGACTGAACACCTTGCTCCTCCATTTCTTGGACAGCTTTCTCCATCTCAGTAGCAGCAGTCTAGTCAACACCATGCCTCAAAAGAACATCAATATTACGATTGAATAACAGCATATATTTCAAGGGTTCTTAATCTATAGCTGATTATTTGGTTTCTCTACCACTTTACCAACAATATAATTGATTAACCTTAACTAGCAAAGAACTAACAGAAAAACTGTTGTTTGACAAATTTGAATGGACTTCAAACACAAGACCACTATTATGTACAAGTAATCCCAAGACATAGTGAAGCACTGAAGCATCTACTAATCCACAGTCGAAGAATAAAAGAGGCATAGAATGAGATTTTGTTGAGGCCACAAAGAACACTTAATATGCACCTTAAAAAAAATAATTAATGTCTTAAAGTTAGGTTCACGGTTCACCTGAGAGAATGCAGAGAGCCTCACATATCCAGTCTTCACCTCATGCCCATCACCTGATTTATGGGAGATGATTGTGCTAAATATAGGTGAAAGCTTAATAACCTCTCGGGGGAGTTTCACCTTTAAGAGAAAAAAGTATATTAGACGAGAGGTATTTGTGACCATAGATTCCAGTGGTAAGCCCACCACTAGGATCATTTAATCCAAATAAGAATACAGATATAAACAGAACTTGAACAGTTTAGAAATTTTGCTGGCATTGATGTATAATAGGGCTTAAAAGAAGTATGAAAGGGAGTACCTCTCTTACACCTGAATCAGTTCCATGTTGTGACCCCTGAAAAGCATGATCATACATAATAAGGTTAAGCCTTCATCCATCATTATCTAAATCAAATACATGTAATTTAGCCAGTGAATGCAAAAAAGCAAGACCAGCATTACAGTAGTCCATGTACAGTCTGTAGATGGAATAAGATGGTAAAGTCAACTATGAGGTACAGCAAAACAAGCCATGCAACAATTTTGAATTGGGTGTTTCTCACAAAAGTTGTTTTTATAAATAGTCCACATCATCTGTGAGCTTTTGCAAGTAGCTCCTCAAGAAATATTAATTCATGAGCATATAACAATAATGTCGAAGAATTTCGAATTGCAATTCACAAGTGCAGGCTAACACGGCCATGAAAATCTTCCCTTGGTCAATTGAATTTATGTTCTGTTTAAGATTATAGAAAAACCATTGCAGAAAGCACCCTAAAGAAGCTCTATGAAGCAACCATCGTCAATTGAATGAGAACCAAAGGACCATGTGACATTGGAGATCCAATAATTACAAAGGGAAGAACCTGTAATATTTGTCTAGGTGTTCATTCGTTTCATCATCAGAATAATAGCAACATGATCATAAGCAGCTAGTGTTTTCATAACATTTGATGGTAAAAACACAACAAGAAGAGAAGCAACTTACACAGTAAAGCTTTACTGTCACAGTTGTCCCAGCTCGCCCTCTAAGCTTTTGTGCTGCTGTCTCACCATCCACACCGGCAAGAGGCTCTCCTAATAATGTCAAATAAATAATGAAGTAAAAAAACAACAATCTAGAACTATGAAGCACCTCACAAAGCATGCTACTTGAGCCATGCCCACTTTATACTCACCATCAATCTCAATTAGTTCATCTCCTTCACGTATACCAGCACGTGCAGCTGGGCTTCCCTCAACACAAGATAAAACAACCTGTTGATAGTTTGTATGGAACAGTAAAATATCCAAAGACAGGCAAAATAAGCTGTAGCTAGTCTAAAGCGTGTTTTTATTTTGCAGGCCAAAAATTAGGTGCAATATTCGTCACTTCTAACGAATCAAAAAATTTAGTGTAAAAAGCAGACTGTTTGGATGAACAACCTAGTTTATTGCCACCAAATAAGTCTGAATGTTCACCGTTCAACAAATGTCCTAGCCTTCCCTAGATGTAAACAATACTTAAATTTAGTGTAAAAAGCAAACTCCTATAAACAGGCAAGTTTTGAGCCAAACTTGATATAAAACGCAAAAATATCAAGCAAACAGGGAATGAAGCCTACTTACAGTAAACTTCTAACATAAACCAGAAAATCTATTTATGAGAATGACAATAATGAATTTATACTTATTTACCAACATATAGAAGAGAAACTAATGATTTACAATGTAAAAAGTGTTTCACTGACCAAATGTCCAGAACTTGGTTCAGCATTGATAAATAGACCAACCCCTTGAAGATTTCCATCACTACCTATTCTGAAATTTTGATATTCCTGCAAGTTGAAACAACTGTGAGATGTATGGATACTCCATGTCAACCAGAAATTGCTAAGTAATAAGCTAACAATGATCACATACAATTCATGCACTATGTGCAAGTGTTTACAAATGGCATGATGTATAACACCAAATACAGTGTAAAGATTTAAGTAATCATAAGCAGAAAGGATATCGAGTAATCTCATGCTTCATTTTCTATTGAACCAATTAACCGGAACTAAAGAATAACAAAGGTGAACTTTAGACACAAGGACACAAAGCTAGGTATCCAGAATTAGTTCTAAGAATTGAAACCTTCGATTACTAAGGTCACTATACAAGTTATGCAGATTACTATAAAAAGAGACTCTCTACTTCACGGTGCCTCAAAGTCCACATTTTAAGAGTGCCTTTCCTTTGCATCGACCCTCTTCGATGCTAGAGGTTTCCGAACATTACCAACACCACCAAAGGCCAACCTGAAAACAAAGTTCTTTGTAAAATGAATTACCTTTGGGCTAATTATTCTGGTAAAGGGATCCCCAAGAGTAGCAAGCATTCCACTAATCTTGCTATATGCTGCATCAGCTGACTTTAAAGGAAACATCTCCACCATAGTCTGTTGCAGCTTCAAGTCCCAATCTACCCAAAAAACACCAAATAACCTCACTAGTACATCAATCTATATTAAAAAAATCCAATCTTTGACAAAGAAAAGCATCCAAAAGTAGAAGAGAAGCAATGCCGCAACACCTTGGTGGTTGAAAGTAGGATCAATGAATGACTCACGAATCAAGCCCCAAGTTTCTACAAGTGTTCTCTGAACCGCGTTCACCTACAAGATGAACAGCAACAAAAACATAGTAAAATCCCATCCGCAAGAGAAATAGTGGAAATTTCCACAAAATCAGTAATGTCAATGAAGAAAAGAAAGAGGAACGAATCATCTGTTCTCACCTCACGAGCTCTGGAGACAGGGAAGGCAACAGTGAGGGACTCAGCAAGAGCCGAAGAATCAGAACCAAAGACCGAGATAACCGCGGCAGCGGCAGCGGCGACTCCGATGGCTCCCCGGCCAAGAGCTCGTGCCCAGGCTCTATCAGCACCGTGAGCACCTTCTTCGGCCAATGATATCCTCTCGGAACGGATCCATGATCTCACTGGAGGGCGAAATGGGAGAGGACCGACCATCCTCCGCCGCGATGGGTGGCGGTGGAGAATCGCCGGCGAGAGGGCTTTGAGTGCCTCCATTGCCGCCGGGGAGGGGTCTGTTGTGCCTGCGGACCAACATAAAGAGGAGGATCTCGAAGATTATTAATAGAGGGAGAAGGGTCTGGTGTACCTGCGGACCATGATTACGAAGGATAGGGCCCAATAAGAGATGTGGGCCCAGCCCAGAGCGACTTGTGGCCCTGGTGTGATCCTGGAATCCTTTGCGTCTAGAGAATCAAATAAAGCCTGTCGTTATATGACACGTGTTAGAATAACTTCAGGTAGAGAAGTTGAGAACGTAACTCATGGAAATGCGAATGTAAGTGAGGACAAAGCATCTCGCGGACTATTTTGGGCTGTTGTTAAAGAGACTTCAACCTTTTTCTTTTTTCTTTTTTTACAATGGTAACTAGTGCCAATAAAAAAATTAACCGAGAGGGAGGATGGGCACAATTACAATGGTTTAAGGACCTCTGAGAGCACCTCCAATGAAATCCCCAAATTTGGGGTTTGACATGAGATGACCCCAAATTTAGAGTCATACTTCCCAAATTTGGGATCCCACATAAATATTAGTTTTTTAAATGAATTTTTTTTATTATTATTGTAATTAAAATTATAAAATTAATAATTTATTAATATAAGTATAAGTAGTTATTGTATATTTACAATAATAATTTGTCTCTAATTAATTAATTAATTAATTAATAATTAAATTATTTAATAATAAATTTAAGAAACTTGAATAGTTAAAATTTTATTGAAAACAACCTTAATAAAAGCTAATACAATGTAAAAACTAATTATATTAAAACTAATATTCTAGTAAGTCAACATCACTTCCACCTAGATTGCCGAAATAGTTTCCAAAGGGATTTGAGGTTGAAGGAGGTACACTACAAGAAATGAGGCTATTCTCTACGTTTTTTGGAGCTACATAATAAATTTCGTAGCTAAATATGTTTAATTGTCTACGATTTCTACATTTCGTAGGAAAAAATAGACACTCCGAGGCCGCAAAGATTTTTCCACCCGCGGGAAGAACAAGGTATACGAATGATTTTCCTACATAATAAATTTCGTAGTTAAATATGTTTAATTGTCTACGATTTCTATATTTCGTTGGGAAAAAATAGACATTCCAAGGCGGCAAAAATTTTGCACCCGCGGGAAGAACAAGGTATACGAATGATTATCCTACATAATAAATTTCGTAGTTAAATATGTTTAATTGTCTACGATTTCTATATTTCGTAGGGAAAAATAGACATTCCGAGGCGGCAAAAATTTTGCACCCGCGGGAAGAACAAGATCTACGAATGATTTTCCTACATTATATATTTCGTAGCAAAATAAAAAAAATGTATATATATATATATAAAATTGTTTTAAAGCTACAAATAAAATAAAATTAAAAATCCGGTATCAAGTAATTTTGTTATTTCTCTAGGGGTGTTTAGTATATAATTGTTTTAAAGCTACAAATAAAATAAAATTAAAAACCCGGTATTAAGTAATTTTGTTATTTCTCAGGGGGTGTTTAGTAAAAACAATGGAAGAAAAGGGAATAACCCTAGAAAAGATCTGGAAGCTTTGGAGAGTTGCGTTTTTCCCCCTTTTCTTTCGCGCGTTCTTTCAATCGCCTTCAAATTCGATCTGGGATATCTCCGATCTGTGTTCATCCAATGATTTCATTGGGTTTCGACTTTGGATCCAGGTTTGGATTTCTCTGCTTTGATTTCTTTGCTATTTTTTCTTTGATTTTGGTTGATTTGTTGTTCTGTTGATTAAAAACCCTAGATCTTATTTGAATGTTTTCTCTTGTTTTTTAAATAAATTTTGGTTTTGATTTGAATTTATCTATGTTGTTTCAGATCTTGAGCAATGGACGGCTAGGATTGCACCATCCTTGGCAATAGAGCTTACTCAAATCTTTACACTTCTCGCCGACAGCCTCCTTCTTGAAACCCACTCTCGAGAACTTCTTTTGAGAGAAATCAAAGGTAAGCACTTCACAAACCCTAGCTGTTTTTTTCCAGAGTTTATGCCGATCCGTGAACCAGAGAATTATGCGGATCGAGCTGGTGTTTTCAATGGATTTCAGATCTCATTTTGCTAAATCTAGTCTTATTCCATCAATCATTGCAGGAGAAGTCTTCAGCTGGCTCCAATCTACTCTCAATGTCAGTAATTGTTTGATTTCCATCATTTTCTTTTTTTTCTGTAAATTTAAATCTTTTAATACATTACTTGGATTGAAATTCTTTCAAAAATCGAAAATTTTCCCAAGTTCTAATTATATAATCCTTGTTGATAGTCAATTAGATTGATTATTACTGATCACTAGCATGTTTGAATAGAAAAATAGGATTTTGTCTTTGTTAGGATTTTCATTCTTGATTAGGAGATTTCAATTTTAGTTTTATTTTAACGAAATGGACAAGGTAATCACCAAGTTTGATTATGTTTATTTCTTTCTGATGCAACTTAATAAAAGTTTTTATTTGACATTTTTTATTTATTGGGCAGTGGAGATGAACAAGGTAATCACCAAGTTTGATCACTATATGGATGTTGTAATTTTTTCAGGTTTGGTATCTTTGGTATTTACTTCTTTTTACTTGGATAACAAAGTTATTCTAAGAGCCACTCTTAAATAAAAATTTAAGATTTGATTTTTTTTTATGAAAATATATGATATGTATAGTAATTTTATTTTATAATTTATTGCAGGAAGTTAATAGGTTTTGACAAAGGAGTGGGACACAAATTCACAAGGATTATTTTCTTTTATGATACAAGTTGTAGATACAATTTAGCATTGATACTGGTCTTGTGATGTTTTTTTTTTTTGTATTTGGATGGTAACTTAGGTTTTGGAATGATTGTAGACAAACGATTGTTTATATTGAACATTTTATTTTTGGATTCAATCTTTGTAAATTAATGTTTGGAATGGATAACTTTGAATTTAATATTTATATTAACAATGAATTATAGTACGATTTTTTATATTGCAATGAAAATTTAAACCATTGCATACGATTTGTTAAATAATAACTGCAAAAATAATTGTAGCTAGAGGATGATAAAACAAGATAAAACCACTACGAATATAAAAATTGTAGACAAAGCCCATAATTCTCTACGAAAATTAACGTTGATAAAACATAATGGAGCAAGAAAAATCCACAATTCTCAATGAAATTTTTCGTAACTAAATTTCGTAGAGATTTAAAGAAACCATTGCCTACAATTTTATTCGTAGCCAATAATCTTTTCCCTCCACGATTTTTTAATTTCAGCTACAAATTTTGTTTACATTTCTCTATGAAAATAACGTAGAGAAAGGTTCTAAGGTTTATCTACGAAAATAGGAAATCGTAGCCAAATACTATTACCTACGGGGCGTTCTCTACGTTTGGCTCTACGATTTATTTTCGTAGATAATACTATTTACCTACGATTGTGATATTTTTCCCTACGAATGTTTGTCGTAGAAATTAGTCAGATTTCTTGTAGTGGTAGTTGTTGAAAATGTCCTCTTTTTTTTTTCATAATTCGTGCTTGTTTAAATTGAATATAAGCACGGATGTTACGATCAGTAATTATACTCAAATATGTAGTCAAGATCTTTTTTTTTTCTTTAAACTCTTTCATAGGCATTTTATCAGCATTTTTCTTCTTCAGTATTTCATAAGTTATCAGTTATTTTCTTGTAATTTGCCTATTGCAGATATAAGATCAGTTTCATTCGTTTTGTTCAATTTAGCCTTTTTCACACCGACTGGACGTTGGGAAGAGTTTCCACCACTATCATCATCTAGGTTAATCGAAAATTGTAACAATCTAGAGGATCTTGCAAATTGAGATTTAGATGTTGCATTGTCTGAATCGGAGGAAAAAAAATTGATGTTATGTTTTCGAGACATTTGTCTTGAAGTGAGCACGTGGTCCTTAAATTTTTCAAAATTTTTACCTTTATCCCATACATGATCATACTTGAAACCTTTCTAGTATTTTGGATTTTGTCCTACAATAGTTTTGCTTGACTTAACTGCAAAATTTTGTAATGTCAAGCTAAAAGAAAATAATGCATAGTTTGCATGCAAGAATTGTAAAGATATACTTACACTATCTTGATCTGAAGCACCACTAGTATATAAATTCTTTATTTGTCGAATGCATGCATTCAATTTTCCCCAATTCTTCTCTATTGCTTGAACTCGTTTCTTCATATAATTCGCATTACCAAACACCTAATTACTATTTTTTTTCCTCCGCATACTTATCTTCCATTTGAGACCAAAAACGTTCACCGGATTGGTTTACACCAATAATCTGATCTTGAGAAAGTTCCATGTAAATTTAGCAAAAGAAGATATCCTCTGCATTGCTGTATCCAGATTGGCAAGAATTCATTTTCAATCAAAAGGTAACAAATATGTGTTGTAGAAGAAGTTGTATATAATGTATATCTAATATGGTGACCCATGATTAGCACAGGAAAACATGAGAAGGCACAGGAGACTTACACATGAAGATATTGAGGACACAAGAGACTCGTGACTAGTATAGGAAACATGTGAGGACACAGTATACCAGTGACTTTCACATGAAGACATGTGAGGACACAGGAGACCCGTGACTAGCACAGGAAGACATGTAAGAACACAGGAGACCCGTGACTTGTACAAGAAGACATGTGAGGGTACAGGTAACCCGTGACTAGCATAGGCAGACATGTGAGGGTATAGGAGACCGGTGGTGACACAGTGATTTTTGGGCTCCCATATTAAGGGTCAATTTGACAGCCTTGGACAGTAACCGAGTTTTTCCTTAGCCTCTTGCCTTGGTAGTAAACATTCTTCAATCATTCTATATGAATTTTAATATTGGAGGTACTTCTAATTCAGAGGATGAAGTCAGAGAAACTTCTCATATGAGGCTAATAGAAGATGAAATAGTTTGCCAAATAATTCATCATAATAATAAGATTTTGCAAATTGCTCTCATGCTTGGTAACAATGAAATTGTCCATGGAGGCTCCGTCCCAGGTCATGCAATGATACATCCGGATCTTGAAGCTACAAATCAAAACTTTTTAAGTGATTATTTTTCAAAAAATCCATGATATAATGAAACGTGTTTCGAAGACGTTTTTGAATGCCCTAATCTTTGTTCCTTCGGATAGTGGATGCAGTTCAAAATCATGATAACTATTTTCAACAACGAAGAGATGGGCTTGCTAAACTTGGGATGTCAACTTTACAAAAAGCAATTGCTACATTCCGGATGCTAGCGTATGGTTTACTAGTAGATACTGATGAGTATGTGAAACTTGGTGAGTTAACTGCCATTGAAAGTTGAAGAGATTTTGTCGTGCAATTGTGGTGATTTTTTTTGGAATCAATATCTTCGAACTCCCAATGCCAATGATATCGTAAGGTTGCTACACATTGGGTAATAATGAGGTTTACCTGGAATGTTGGACATTCTAGATTGTATGCATTGAAAGTGGAAAAATTGTCCCACAGCACAGGATCAATAGAAAGGTTGATATGGGTTACCAACTATTATTCTTGAAGTAGTTGCTGATTATGATCTTTGGATATGTCACACTTATTTTGGATGCCAAGTACGAATAATAACATAAATGTGTTAGAATCATCTTATTTGATCTTTAATTTAGCTTATGCTATTGCTTCTCCTGCTCACTATGTTATTCAAAGCAAAGAATATAACATGGGATATTATTTAGTTGATAACATGTATCCTAATGGTTAACTATTGTGTAAAATATTCGCGAGCCATGTAGCCGGAAAAAAAACTACTTTGCCATAAGACAAGAATCATGTAGGAAAGATGTGGAGTGTGTGTTTTTTGAGCAATTGTTGCAGGACCTATACGTTTTTGGAGCAAGGATGTCTTGGGTGACATAATGAAAACTTGTATTATTATGCATAATGATAAGTGTACAAGGTTCATGTATTTCATATCATTTTGTACACTCAATTGGCATGTATTAGAATCATATTGTGGAATTCGATGCTAAATATAGTGTGTTTTACATTAACAGACTTAGGGCAGTGCTTAAAGACGAGAAAGAGCCAAAGGAAACGTTTCAGACCTATTAGGGGTAATCTCTCTCTTTAGGGAAGATTATCTATTTAAGAGATTGTCATTAGCATACAATAAGGTTTCATAGAGTGTTAATGTGATTGTGTGGATATCAGCTTTGCACCTATTCAGTTACTCTTCGCCTGAGAAATCGAGGTTTAGTATAATTCTGGAGACCTTTCAGTTCAAATAGAATTACATGTTTAAACAACCATTATCCTGTACCTCATAACCCTAGAGGGATCGATGTTATGCCCGAACATCGCTTTCTTCCTTAACTTCTCTCCTATCATTTCTCGTATTTTCTTGTTACTTTTTGCTTTTGTTCACACACACAACACTCGATCTTTTAAGCTATTTTTTCAAGTTTAGAGTCATTACTAATATTCACTTTCTTCCCTGTAAACCGACACTCTGCACTTACGCACACTAAATCACGCAATCAACACTTACACTTGCGTCCTTATCACATAATATGATAGTTGAGGATGAGAGAGACCTTAGTGTATTGATTGTAAAATCGACAGATATGCCAGGACCAACTGTGGAAGTTATCGAACATGAAAATGCTCTATTTGAAAAGTTTGTGGCTCAATATAATAAAATTAAAGACAAAGAAGCTCACATTACATTTCGCAATTTTTTGATAGAACATTTGTGGAAACAATATACTAATTCAAAAAGTTCTTAAAACCTATGAGACAATGTTTTTTTATAATGTTATGTTGTAATATTAAGTATTTGTTGCAAATTGTCTATGATTTTCAATGTAAAATATCTAATTAAATTAATTTTTTGTTGTTAAAATTATAATCAATCATGCGTTTAAGTATTTAATATTTTCTTCCTATATGAAAAAATAATTTCATTATTTATCAAAACAATTAATAAATTTATAATTCAATTTTTAAATAAATTAAATCACAGATTAAAAAATTTAGTTGTAAAATTTTAAATTTATTTTTATTAGTAAATTATCAAATTGTAATAAATATTTAATTAAATTATTGTTAAAAATAATTAATTTCGAGTATTTTTTATTGAATAGTAATAATAATAAAAAAATGTTGAAGGAATATTTTGAGAATATGTTTTTTTTGTGATAAAATTTGGGATTTGTGGTTGGAGTATAATTTACTGTAACAGAACTAAATCTGGAATTTATGGTAGAAATTTGAAGTTGTGGATTGGAGATACCCCAAGGTTAAATTCTCTCTGTTTTGTAATCTTTAAAGGAAAAAAACATTGTTACTCTCACAAGATACATCATATCTTAGTGTATAGTCTATGAACAACATTAATTATTGTCTAAGAAAATTTTTTTGAGACAATATCACACTCGAACTCTTGTTTTTTTAGCACTTTATGACAAGTTACCAGTGGAGGACAAGTGGTTTTCCGAGACTTTACCCATTAACATTAGTTTATTAATGATATTAATATTTGTGAATGTTGTAAAAGATCTAAATAATACTTGTTTACTAGTTATATGTTATGTGTTCAAAGATATAAAATAGTAGGAAGTTGTATATTATAATTGTTTTAATTCTTGGTATAATTAGCTCATATTGAATTTTATAATATTCCAGACTTATTTGGCTGGTACGCATGTATAATTTTATAATAATTTAAAGGATATTCATATCAGACAAGTTAAACATAACAGCATTGTTCATATTAATTTGAGTGTACAAATGTGTGCATATGTTCTAATAGGTCAAAGTCATTGTCAATTTAAATGTCTAAATTGTGTATATAATGCTATTGCCAATGGACATCTTTGAATCTAATCATTTTTCTAAAGTTCATTCGATGATAGATGTGACAATTTATTTATTAATACATTTATTTTTTATTTTTACAAATAGGCTACTCCAATTTACTAAACATTATGGATATACACAAAGATGAAGAATAACTGTAAGCTTAACAAGACCTATGCCCTTATCTTGAGTGGGATCTGTGGTTCGATTTTAGACACTCCCAGAAATAAACATTCTACGCAAAGAACTTAGTACCAATAACTAATAGGTCAAAAGGGCGTCTGTGTATTTATAATTTTCTCATGTTACAAATAACAAATATTAACATTTGTAATATACAACCCAACAAAATCCATAAATGTTTGAAATAGTATCTAGTTTAGTTTCTATAATATCACTTAACTATAATATGGCTTTTTTTTTGTTGGAAAATGAATAAATTAAGCAAATTAAATATATTAGAGGTATTGCAATTACAAATACAAATACGGAGAGTATGGTACAAATGAGGGGGGTACTACAGGGATACAAACAAAAAAAAAAGGTGTAAGGGCTAGACAAAAGAAGAGTACAGGGGATGAGTCATATTGAGATGGGTAGGTAAATCAAAAAGGAAAAAAAAAAAAGAAGAAGAAAAACAATGAAGGAAAATGAGGAAAAACAAGACAGCGATTCTAGGAAATGATCACCCATTAAAACATCTATTCATAGGCGCTCTATCAATTGTTGGGATGTCAAAGATCTTCACACATCTCCTCAATTTTGGGGGCTCACCTCATTCCTCAAAGAAATACATAGAAAGTTGAAGTTTCATTTAATAACTATCGTTGAGTCGTCCCCTAACCCTCAAAGTCAACCATTCGAATTTTAAGCTACAACTAATAAAAAAAGTATGATTAATCTTAATAAGAATTTAGCTGTGTGAAAGAGATATCATTTGAATATGAGGCTATTACTTTTTCATTTCTAGCCAAATAACTCGAATGAGGAGATCCTAAATATTCCGAGAGCCAAATTCAAGGTTGGCCTTCTAGGAGGACCATATCTCAACTACTGAGGTTGGGCACTTCAAAATGGTTCCGTAACTGAGCAATGAAGAAGCATTAGAAGAACTGTTAATCATTTGCCTATACAACAACATCGCAAAACAACCCTATTGCCAAGGGGAGGCCAATCTATGTATTTTTTGGTTCAAGATATCCAAAGTAATAATTTTGTTATCCTAGACTAGAAAATTGAAGTTATTAATTTTAGATCAGCCTTTTTGTCTCTATGTTTTCATGTCGAGAATTATTTGCAGATGAAGAGATGTCAAAGGGGCTTATTACTTCCCAAACAAATCCCTCTATTAAGGTTCTTCGCTTTGTATTGAATTAAACCACATGCTCCATCGCTTGTGCGGGCCTCCATCAATTCCTTTGAGTCTCATTCTTGCGAACATACTTCCCAGATGGGATACTTAACGCGGCTGCTATCCCATAATAAAACTAGTTGTTACTAATAACTCCTTCTCGGTTCCATCTTCCATAACCCGAGCTCAGAGAAGGAAGAGATCAGAGGGCACTATGAAGAATGTGGTCAGAAATCCAACTCATTTCCATTTGTACTTGTTGTAAATTCAAATTTTAATATAATTTATTAGTTTATTTATTCTACACTATGAATTTTTAAAACACTAATAAAACTATAAATTAATAAATCTACTTTCATCATCCAAGTACTTATATTTCCAAAAGATCACATGATACACACACAAATTAATTCCAAAACACTTAAACAAAAAAATGATATACTTTTTAATAAATTAATTTCAATAGAATACATCATACAACATAAATATGGTTAATTGTTAAAACCCAAAAAATAACAACATGATCATCATGTCCAATTTCCCAATGCTTAACATGATCTTTGCTCTTATATATATATATTATTATTTATATATTTATTTAATAAATCCAAAAAAACACACAAAAACATACACGTGGACAAAACCAAACCACCCAAACCTACCCAACCATCCAATTGTGGATAACACCAACTCCCACCTCTTTCTCTCTTCTCCTTCTTCTCAATCCAACCCTAATAATCCCATGGCCAGCCTCTTCACCACCAACCTCTCCACCACCTTCTCCTCCACCTCCAACCCTAACCCTAACCCTAAACTCTCCTTAAACCCTAAACCCTCCAACCTCCCCTTCCTAAAACCCTTGGCCACCTCCCTCGCTGCCACTTCCCTCCTCCTCTCCTTCCCTTCCCTCTCCCTCTCCTCCCCTTCCTTCAACCTCTACTACGGCACTGCCGCCAGCGCCGCCAACTACGGCGGCTACGGCGGCAACTCCTCCAAACAAGACTCCGCCGAGTACACCTACGAGGTCCCTTCCGACTGGAAAGAGCGCCTCGTTTCCAAGATCGAGAAGGGCACCAACGGCACTGACTCCGAGTTCTTCAACCCTAAGAAGCGTTCCGAGCGCGTCTACCTCACCTACCTCGCCAGCTTCCGAGCTCTTGCCCCCATGGACACAGTCCTCTCCAACCTCGCCTTGTCCGACGTTGAGCTCCAGGACTTGATCTCCAGCGCTGATACTGTGCGTGCAGTGGAGAAGAAGGACGGTGATGGGCAGGTTTATTATGAGTATGAGATCGACGGCGCCGCCGCTCACCGGCTCATTAGTGTTACGTGCGCGCGCAACAAGCTTTACGCGCACTTCGTCGCCGCGCCAAACACTGAGTGGCAGCGTGACAAGGATATGCTCACAAGAATCCATGACTCTTTCAAGACTGTTACTTGATTTGTTTCTGTTTCTCTTAATTTGGAGGATGTACGTGTTGCATGGTGATAATGGTGATGCATGAGTTTTTTTTTTCTTTTTTTCTTTTTTTTTGAGTTAATAATAATTGAAAAGGTCTATCTATATGTTTGTATGTATGTATGTATGTATGTATGTTGTTGAGATAATGTTATGTTTGGACAGGATGACTCTTGTTCTTCATTTATTTGTACATCTTAGAATGGGTTTGTGAGGAGGATGTGGAGAGGTTTTAGTGATGCATGAGTTTTGTTATATGTTTTATGGCTTGATCAGTTTGAAGGTTGTGTATAATTTTGGAGTTCACTTTATCTGGTTTGAGAACCAAGTAAGGCTCTGGTTTTGGTCTTTTACAGGCTATCACATGTTCATTTATTTATTTTATTATGATTATTTTTTTCATGTGGACACATGACATCATATGATAGGCGAAAACTAAGTACTTATTTAGTTCTCAAATGAAACAAGTCGAGCTTATAATTTTGTTATTGTGAGGATATGAAAAGGTTTTGCATGGGGCATGAGTTGTTGTTGTTATTATTATTATTATTATTATTATTTATAATAAGTTGAGTTTGAAGGATAAATATATGGTAAGTTCAGACTAATTTGTGATTCCATTAATACTGATTTTTATTTTATTTTTATCTTTTGATGAATTGGATAACAAGTTGATCTCCGATTTCTCATTTAACAAAGAAAAGAGTTACCATTCTCTTTTAATATCAACATTTGATTTTTATATTAATGTTTGTGTGTATTATGTCTGTGGAGAATGTGAAGAAGTCTGGAATGGTGATGAATAAAAATAAAAATGTTTGACTTTAATCTAAATAACATATAAATAAAAGTATTGTAATTGGAATATATAAACTTATACAACCCATGCAATTCATGTTCATACACTAGTAGCTAGTTTCTTAAAAACACAATAGAAGTAATTCCATAAACCACATTTTAGTTTTATGCAACAATACACAATAGTTTGGTATGCTTCTTTTTATTCAATAATCCAGCTTAGAAATTTCTATAATCCATCTAACAACACCTGTGTAATAATATAAACAAACTGAAAAAAGATATTTCAAATAAAATTCCTAGCTATTAATAAGTTCAAGATAATATATATATACTATAGATTGTGTGCATTCCAATCCCGATTATATATTCAGAAGCAGAGCACTCAAGAAGAAGGCAACAAATTAAGACAAGATATACATGAAGGAATTTTAATGAGCACAAATTAATATTAATACAATGTATATCCATCATCATAGCAAGCATGCCAGCCTCTTCTGCAAGGTGTTGCATGCTCATCATACTCCTGGCAGCATGTCCATCTCTTCTTCCAGTTAGCCCTACCGGTGTTTGGCCGGTTTCCTTTCTCATTCCATCGGTAGACTATAACACCACTCTTTTCGCTCCATTCTCCGTCGATACCTTGATGCGGCGGTGCTAGTGCAAACAACCCCTTTTCACCTATAATGTCAAAGATTGGTTGTAGTTCTAGTTGATGAATTTTGATTTAGACATGATTTATGTATTTATTTTTGACTTATAAATCTAAAATAAATAGTTGAAACTAGTTTCAATTATGCACTTGTCACATTGAGTTAAAGTGGTATATGGTTTCAATGTTGCACTTGATTTAGGAACAATAATTTTCCATCTTGAAATATGAGGTAAAAAACAGACAAGTTGTAGTCCTCTCAGTTATCATATCTCAACAAACATATAGGTACAATTTCTAACCAAAATTAATGATTGTTGTTTCTCAAATTTACTGCAAGTTAAATGTTTAAAAACTAGTGTAAACAATAAAGATTTATAGGTGTTTGGTCTTATAATTAAGTACAAGTACATATGTTATACATGGTTATTTCTGAAGTTAAATATAGATATACATCAAGTGATGCACCTTAAAAATAAACAATGTTATGCAACTAAAACATTAGGTTTCATGGATGAATGGTTAGAATTCACATATATATGTACATCATTTTTGTTATTGTTGAAGTTATCAAGATAAATACTTGAGAAAAGGTAATTAAGTTAAAAGGTTTATCTTTGTAATCTTATACAACTAGCTAGCTAGTATTTTTTTATCTAAATTAGTAAAACAAGATGATAAAGATAGAGAGAGGAAAGAGATAGAGAGAAAGTTGCAAGGTACCAGTTGTGTGGCCATGAAAAGAGCAAGCAGTGGGGGAGTTATCCATATCATGGTAGAGAGTACCACACCTTAAGCATCTCTTCTTTGGTGAAAGAGAAGATGAGTTTATGACTTGGTTAGGGTTAGGCTTATGGTTGTGGAGGTTTGAGGGCTTGAGCATGAGGACTTTGAGATGGAATAGACCATTGGAAGCCACCAAAGCCATGAACTATGTAATATGTTTTGGGAGCTTGAATGAGAGAAGTGGTTCCTTGGTGATATATATATATATATATATATATAAACTTGTATGTAAGAGTTTCAAGAAAGAGCAAATTAGTGATTGAGAGTTAATGATTGTTTTTATTAACCAAATTATAGGTTAGATTATATTAGGATTATATTTTAGGATAAAAATATCAGATAAGTAATAAAAAAAATATAATGAAAGGGAGCTTCATTATGTTGTGACCTTACATACTTGACCCGTTATTATTAATAACGTGACTGAACAATAAAATTGAAGAACAAATATTGTGATTTTTATTAATTTAGATAAAAATGACTTCACAAATAAAAATTTTAAAATAACTCATTGACCAAAAAAAAGAAAAATAAATATAAAATAAAATAATTAATGAACGGAGGAGGGTAAAATAAGAGAGTTTACAAAAATAATTAATGAAGAAAATTACTATTAGAATGATCTCCATGCATGAAACTAGGGAAATTGTATTTAAGTAGAAATGGTTTCAATGAGGTACTTTAATAGTCTTATCACTATATACTTCATAAATTTCATGAAAAGACGAATCAACACGAAAAGTTAAGATTTAGTCCTCCCTTCCTTAAAAAAAAAAAAAAAAAAGAAAGAAAAAAGAAAAGCTTTGTAATTGGATTAATGAATAGGAACTCAAAGAGGTACAAGTGATGAAAGATTAATCTAGACAACAAGATATAGAATTAGATCTTGATAAAAAGATATAAAGGTTAGCATCAAACTAAAGTGAATATAAGAGGGAGAACAATGAAGATCTTTAATCAAATAAAGAAGAAAAAGGAGATCTGAAAATTTTTTTTTCACTCAAACTTTATTGGGAAGGGAAACTCCTTTGATGTATTTTTGCACTAAGATCAATAATAGATATGGACCATCAAAGGGAAAAGGGAATTGAGGAGTATGAGCACATGAAGAATTTGGATTTTAACTTGGTATTAAGATAGGATTAGTTTTTTAAGTAATAAAAAAATAAATAATATTTGGAGGTTAAGTTAATTTGTTAATAAATTAACCTTTTCTATTAAAAAGGTTAAATTTGATGTTTATATATGTTAAAAACAAGGAATCTTTGTAGGCTTTAGATGTGATTTTAAGTGAAATATGTATTAGGAGTTGTTTTAATTTGTTTATATATGCATGTAAACCAAAATTAATAGAGAAATAAATAGGTCTATATTCTGCTTATGTATTTAAATATAGACATATTCATTGTTGACATATATCTCTATTGGATTGCAGCCAATTTAAATTTCTTATTAAGTATTATATATTCTATGAATCAAATTTTCTTTTAGTCACTGCAATAATGAGAAAATTATTATTTTAAAAATATTTCTTTCTCAAAACGCCTTATATAGTATATCCACTTTTTCTTCTTTAAAAATAAAGAGAATGTTGAAAATTATATTAAAAATATATATAATAATTGTAAGGTTAATTAGCAAATATATCTCTCATCTTTTCATCACTTTTTTTCCCCATAATTTAAAGGTAGATTAATTTGTTTATAAGACATTGAATAAGAAATAGAGATTAATCAAAATGATTAAGATATAAATGAAACTATACTTATCTATATATGTAATATTAGCCCATAGGAAGTTAGTATTGAAGTAGTTTTAATTATAATCTAATAATCAATATATTAAACTCCTCCAACCTAATATACTCCTTCATCCTTAAATTAGAATTATGGACATCATAAATAAATGGTAAAATCTTCAAATCTAAAAAAATATAAAAAATTAATTAAGTTAATTCAAAGTGCTTCCATATTATTCCAATATTAGAGGATTTTATCTCTCTCTTACTCTCTATTTAAAATTGAAGAAAATTTTCATATATGTTTTTCCCTTTGTCTGGATTTTTTCTTAACAATTTTTTTTCTATTTCTTAAAACACTTGCAACCAAAAGTCTTTTTCCATACTATATAAAAGTAATTAAAATGGCAAGGAAAGGAATATATATAATTAAAATTATTTCTTAGCTTTCTATTCTTGACTCCTCCACTACCCAATCTATATATCAAGGTGTTTTATCAACTTTTTCTAAAATAATAATAAATAATGAATAAAGGCTTGACTCTTCCAATGATGGAAGTAATCAAAACCCTAATGGATACCTTTACTTACCACTTTGCCCAAATAGTTCTTTACTTTAAATCCTATGGTAGCTTTAATTTCTTTATAGATAAGACCATAGCAAATGGACCCCATTAGGCCCAATGATTAGGATAATGGCCATTAACATCCAAGGTTATCTTTCCCCATGGTCCTAAAAAAACCCTAGAAAATGCTCTTTGTCCATGATTCAAACTTTGCTTTCTTTTTCATGATTTGTGCTCTTTATTCCTTCACTAATCTACCCCACTTAATTTTTTTCAAGGGCTTATAACGGGCTCCGGTTGTCCAAATCCGACCAAAAAAAATAAAATAAAATAAAATAAAATAGAATCCAAAATATCCAAATTCCAAAATTACCCATAATTAGTCTTGAAATTTTCAATTCTTTACTCTAAATATTTTTATAAAACTAAATAAATCTGATTTGAAATTAAATAAAATTTTAAAATTTTAAAATATCTAATAAGTAGAAATATCATCCATTATCCATATAAATATTATGAAAACATAGATTTTTGCCATATATATATAACCTAAACCAATCCCTAACCCTAAAAAATAAGCATGTACGATATATATACACACAAAACATTGCTAGGGAAAGCATGAGCGTGGCTTCCTCCAATTTCACACACATATATATATACATTAATAAACCAAATCTTAACCCTATAAATATATACACAAAACATTGCTAGGGAAAGCATGAGCGTGGCTTCCTCCAATTTCACACATATATATATACATTAATAAACCAAATCTTAACCCTATATATATATATATACACAAAACATTGCTAGGGAAAGCATGAGCGTGGCTTCCTTCGATTTCACACACACACATATATCTAAAATGAACCAATTAAATCTTAACCCTAACCCTAACCCTAACCCTAACCCAAAAAATAATTTTGTGCTTCTCTCTCTCTCTCTCTCTCACACACACACACACACACACAAAACACACGCGCACACAACATTGCTAGAGAAAGCATGAGCGTGGCTTCCTATCATTTCATATATATCTTAAGCCTAACCCTAACCCTAACCCTAACTCTAACCCTAACCCTAAAAAATAAACTTTAATTGTTTTTCATATATATATATAAACAAAATATTGCTAGGGAAAGCATGAGCAGGGCTTCCTCCCATTCCCTTGTACAATGCCTTGTGATTCCTCTCTAGGGGACAAGGTTGTCTATTTAGTGTTGGAATGTTATCACAGTGTGAAAGTATGAATTACAAAGAGAGAGAGAGAGAATCCAAATATTGTAAATGCCCCACAATTCCTCTATTCCATGGTTCCATGATGGCATGACATGATATCTCTCTATCTTCTTTGGTATTGGGTTCACCCACTTTAATTAACAAATGGGACAACCCTCTACACATATTGCCAAGGCTTGGGCATGCATGGTGTTGGGTTCCTTGGAAAGGACACCATTATTTCTCATTAACAGAGCTAGCTAGGTTTTCAACAATATCTAGGGCTTCTTTCTCATTAATTAATTAGTTTATTAAAATATATATATCTGTTTCTAATTGAAAATATTAGATACATTACCTTTGCCACTGTCTTTCAGGTGTGTAACTAATTAATAGTGTGAACAACAACATCCTAATATATTTATAATATTTATAATATTTATTTTTTATGATAATAATAATAATAATTATTATTATTATAATTTAAATAAGAAATATAATATTGAACTCCAAAAATTAACAGTATGAAAAAAATCATTTATGGACAAATTAATACTGTAAAAAAAAATATGACTCTTTCTTATCAAGCAGTGATATAAGATTTTAACTCCTTGCTTTTTTACTTTATTTTTTAGCCACAAAAAAAAAAGGCAACAAGAAACATGCAATCAGTCCCATTTAGATTTTAAAGAAAAATTCTTAGATTATCCTTCAGTAAAATAAAATATACTTATAATACTAATATGCTAATTTTTTAAATAAGGAATTAATTAATTATTTATTTTATTAATTACGTGATAGTTCAGACATTAGCATGCATCTATTAGGGAGCCCACGCATGTATATAAAAATTCTTTAAAAAATTTATAGCACAAATCTTTGTAGGGATGTGAGTGCTTAGTTTATTAAGCACTCTTCTTTGGATTTGAACCTTGATTGTCTGGGCAAGCAAGGACATGAACATGAACTATTTATCCTTGAAAATGTTTTGATCTTCTTATAATAAGAGCCCATGTTCCTTTTCACATTTATAGATACACATATGTAGATATATAGGGAAATATAAAAATGTTATGTTTACAAAAGAGAGAGAGAGAGAGAAAAGAAAGATTAATTAATAAGATAATAACTACTCACTTTCTTTGTGTTAATTAATTAAGAGAGTTCATATATCCTAATCCAAATTTGTTTTGGGTCAACCATATATATATATAATACAAGCATAAAGTTCATGTCATATATATAAGAGAATGAGCTCAAATATGTAGAACATTAATTAACTTCAGTCCTTCATTCACTTATATTTGCTTCACTTTGTATTAATAAATATGAAAACAAAATGAAGTTAAGGTGAACACAATTAATATAAATGCATGTGAGTGAATTGCACTAAGGAGCTAGCAAACATATATGAAACATGATCAGTTCCATTGAATAACAAACAAAACAACATAAGAAGAAAGAGAATGAAAGAGTGCAAGCAAGAAGAAGAAAGGCAAGGACAAAAGGAAGTATATGAGGTTTGAGTGAGGTCAAGTAAGTGTGGAGCCTTAAGTCATGCTGGTCACCTTTGTCTGGGACAACATACTGATCCTCTTGTGTGGTTGATATGACTTCTCAAAAGCCTCTTGTTGACTACTCCCTCTCTCTCTCTCTCTCTCAGTCTCACTCACTCATTCTGTAGTCTCTCTCTCTCTCTCTCTCTAGCTATAGCTATCAGTACTCCATGCAATAACTAGATATATATGTATATATAAATTGCTCAAAATGTATATATGTATGTATAAGTACTAATGTACGTACAGAAAAAGTAGGATGAAAGAAGCTTATCATTGGATTTGAAAATGTGATGGTATAGGTTCCATCTATCATTCAACAAGAAAGAAGAAGAACAAGTAGCTAGGCACTAAATGGGATCCCAAAGCACAAAGCACTAGAAAAAGCTGACGTTGTTGCAGAGCTTGAAAAGCCTAGCCAACTGCATATTTGCAAGGAATTATGCTTGTGGGCATTGCCTTGCAGGTCTGCTGCTACTTCTCTCTTTATTTATGGTTTGGACTTTGGAGACTAGTGTGAGTTCTAGAGAGAGAAATATTTATATATATATATATATATATCAATGATGGAACTCTAACTAGGGTTTGAGTATCTGAAAGGACTGCTTACGTTCTCTAAAGCTTCATTCAGTATTAGATCTCATTCTCTCTATATATATATGTCTCAGAGCATGAAAATGAAGGTGAGAGATGATGCATGAGACCTTTTCATCTTTGCTTATAAAGTGTTCTCTATATATATATATCAAGGTTAATTTAATATCTATCCTTATCTCTTCTTTTCAATAAAGGGTGTAGTTATAAGACAAGGTTTGAATATTGTAAAATATATGAAACCCTAAAAGGTTGGAAACAGATCAATATATATATCAAAATAATGATGTTTATTAGATTGTTCTTTTATGAGTTTATCACACTGAGTTGAAGATCTGAAGTAACATGCATGTCTCAACAAAGTTTAGTTAGGTTTTAGCTAGTGAAAACAAAAGTAGGTCATAATTAATTAACCATGAAGAACCCTAACACTTGATATATATAATAAATCACCACATCTAGCAATAATGCTAAACAATCACTTGAAGACAAAGAAAGAAGTATCCATTTACAGGAGATATGTTCTCAAAGTAGACAAAAAGGAGAAACAAAGAAGAACTCTCAATGTCAAGCTAACAGTTGATTGCAAAGATAGAAGAAAAAAGTCTTCATTTAAAATTAAAGAGAAGTTCTCATTACTTATATTGATCATGTATCCATGTCCTGATACTCAAACACAACAAAAGGAAAAAAGAAGGAAGAATTCTCAAAGTTAAGAAAATAAGTCTTCATTTACAAGAGAATGCTCTTAATTAACTTTTTATACTGATCGTGTGTCATGTCTGATATATATACTTAAAACACAAAAAGGAGAAATAAAGAAGAAATCTCAATGTTAAGCAAAGAGATGAAGACAAAGACATTAGAAAGAAAAGCTAGCCTTCATTTGCAAGAGATATATAT
Organism: Dioscorea alata; assembly: GCA_020875875.1. Lineage (NCBI taxonomy): Eukaryota > Viridiplantae > Streptophyta > Magnoliopsida > Dioscoreales > Dioscoreaceae > Dioscorea > Dioscorea alata. The sequence goes on from CM037018.1 coordinate 13,667,836, forward strand.
TTTCTTTGTTCTTATGTTAATCTTGTATACATGTTTGATATACAAATACAAAAAGGAGAAATAAAGAAGAACTCTCAATCTTAAGCAAAGAGTTGAAGACAAATTAAGGCACGAGGAAAGAAAACCTAAAAAAAGCTAGGCTTTATTTACAAGATATATTGCTTAGATCTTATGTTAAACTTGTATCCATGTTTAATACTCAAACAGAAAAAGGAGAAATAAAGAGAGGAATTCTTAATATTAAGCAACGAGTCGGAGATAAAACTAAGACAGAAGAAAGAAGCCTTCATTTACAAGAGAAGTTCTTAGTTCTTATATTGATCTTGTATCCATGCATGTCTGATACTCAAAAACACAAAAAGGAGAAACAAAAGAAGAAGTAGAAGAACACTAGTGAAATTTCATACTAATTATGAGAGCTAGTGTTGCACTCTTCATATGATTCCATCTCTTGCTTAGTACCTCTCAATGAGATGCATTGGCGCAATCTTGTTCGATCTCCGATGATGGCTCATCTTCTTCTTCAAAGACGTCAATGCCATATGCTGCATGGCCATGGCCAAAAGCTTTGATGTGATCCTTGAGTGATCTCTTGTGCTTGAAATCAGACCCACAAATGCAGTACCAGAGCTTGCCACAATTCTTCTCATGAGTTCTCCAATCTCCTCTAACAGCAAAAGCTTTGCCGCATTTCCGGCACATAAATGGCTTTATACCATGCTTTCTCTTGTAATGTGTTTGCAAGGTTCTGAAATCCTTCAGAGGTTTTGATCTTGGATGATCAATGTTGTTTCGGCAACCAGGAGAACAACAGTAACAAGGAAGTCTCAGCATTGCTGTTGGTTGGATTCCTCTTAAGGACTCTGGCCCTTTTCTATATTGTGATCCATGTCCCCACATATGCATCTAAGAATTTTATACATTCAGAACAAAAGTTAGGAAAAATATAATGATCACCATTAATGGCATTCACCAAGAAAATTCAATGAAAAAAAAAATGAGCTTGAATAGTTTTTGCAAGCAAACACATGATTTTAGTGATGATGGAATCCAAGTAAGATAAAGTTAGCATTGTTGTTTCTTTTAGACAATAAGGTAACTTCTCTAGTATGACAGTAGAAAAGAGAGTTCATAGAGAGAAAAAGAAGAAGAAAATTAAAAAGAAAAGAAATAAAAGAATCATCTGAGGCAAGAGTGAAAGAAGCTGCAAAAAAAAGGCTTCTGTATCTGCATCATAAAACCAGAAGGTCCAAAAGTACAAAAAAAAGCACAAAGAACATTGCCTCTGTCTAGTTCAATCAAATAAAAGACTAGATGAGGTACACATGTTCTCAGGCTATAACCATGCACACAGCTCAAACCATATCTCATCAAATTCAGAATCCAAATCAAGTTCATCATTAAGAGAGAAAAAAGGGAAATTAAAGAACCTGCATGTTGTTGTATCTGTTGAAGGTCTTGAAGCAAACTGGGCAAGAGAACTGGGTGGGGCCAATGAGAATCTGAGCAGGAGTAGGGATCCAATACTGACCCTTGTTGAGTTTCCCAATAGCACTGGTAGGATACCCTAATGGAACCACATCATCACCACCACCACCACCATCCTCACCATCCTTATCTCCATGATCTTGTTCTTCTTCTTCTTCTTGAGTGGAAACACATGAAACCCTAGAGAGGAGATCAGTTGCAGTGGGACTTGGCAGGCCTATATGGAGAGCCACTGTAACACTTTCATCTTCATCCTCATCACACAAGGCCTTGTTCTTGTTCCCATCTTCATGAAAAGGTAAACAAGGTTCTGAAGTGTTGTTGTTGTTGTTGTCTTTGGGGCTGAGGCTTAGGAGAGGGAGGGCTTCTCTTAGTGGAGGGGAAGGTGGAGGGCTTTGGATTGTGTTATTAGGGTTGTAGGAGGGAGTATTAGTTGGAAAAAAAGATGATGAGCTTGAAGAGTAGGGATAGTAGTAGTTGTAGTATCCTTTGAAGAAGTTGCTGTAAGGGTCTGCCATGCTTGTTTCTTTGTGAAAGGAGAGGAAGATAGGAATATAGATGGGGATACTATTATAGAAAGATATAGAGAGAACTAAAGAGTGAAAGGAGAGAGAGAGGGAGGGAGAGAGAAACAGTGAAAATGATCATCCCATCAAAGGATAATAAAGCATAAAGATATAAGAAAAAGTAGGAGAGAGAGAGAGAGAAGGGGGGAGAGAATACAAGAGAGTGAAAGAAGGGAATACATCATGCACACAAAAGAGAAAAAGGAAAAGTTTGGTGCATGGGAAAAGAAGTGAGAAAAGGAAATTTTGGAGTGAAGGAGGAAGAGTAGAACAAATGAAACACAAAATGCAAGTCATCTTGGGAGTTGGGAGAACAAGAACAAGGGGAATGGGAAGTGTGGCAGTAAAACTATACAAAGCATGTCAAATGGGAGGTTTGTTTGTTTGTTTTTCTTAGTGTTTATTTAATGCATGAATGCACCATTCAACCATGTATTAAAGAAGTGGGAGAGAAGGACAAAGAGAAAAACAGAGACAGTGTGTATGACTAGGGCTTGATGCTGTCTCCTACTCAATTAGTGACTTTAGAGGGAGAGAGTTTAACTTGGGATGGGGAACAAGCTCTCTATATCCCAGCATTTGCTTAGGATGATGAGCCCTTGTGTTGCCTTTTCTAATTGGCCAATTAATTAAACCTTTTAACCCTTTGTGTTTTCTTTTTTTAACTAATTAACTCACTCTTCTGTCTCTTAAAAAATAGTTTTAAGTATGAAAAAGCCCTTTATTTTTTAAACAAAACATAAGAAGAAAAACTTTGTTAATTGTTAAGTGTGGTACTTCAACTGTTATATAAAATAGTTAAAATGTTGTATAGCAATATCAATATTATTATATATAACAGTTTAAATGAGATATGTGACTGTTTCTTTAGTTAAAAATTAAAGAGGTTTGCTAGATTTTCAATTGACATCAAGTGAGTTTTTTTTTTTTTTGTATTTATTAAAGAGATATATGTAAGGTTATTGTAGATTTGATAGAAAAAAAAATTTATGATCTTTTTTATGCTTATCTCTTTTTAAAAAGAAGGTAGGATGATTAATATCTATTTAAACGATTTAGAGATTTAATGAAGTGACAATGGTGATGACAATGAAGTGCTAGTCTTTATTGATTAATTATAACTCCTGAACCTTAGATCCTACTAGGATTTAAGGGAATAATGCAAGTTAATTAAACAAATTGATTAAACATAAAGTTAATTCAAGTACTGTTTAATATTGATTTGAGGAATCAATGTGAAGTTAGAATTACATATACATATACATATATATATATATATAAATAAATAATCAAATATGGTAGTGTTTGATGCTTGTTTATGGATCTCAATGATGAAAACATAGACATCATCCTTCTTTTATGGCAATATGATGCATAGACATGGCCCATTCATCAGCTGGATGTATGAATAATTTTTGGTTGCTTGCAAGACTTTAAAAGCCTTGGTGGGCTCCAATACACAGTTTTTAAGTTTGTCATGCTTGTGGTTGCATTTTATTTTTAATAATACACAAGTAATAATAATTCAATAAAAAAAAAAATCTTTCCATTGTCTAATTTGAAGAGAAAGAAGTTATTAAATTCAATCTCAATCATCACTAATTCGTAGTTATCACCCTTGAATTAAATTAATCTTTAGTCCATATCAACTTAAATTCAACTTCTTTTTTTATTTTTTTAACTCTAACTATAATTCTTCATTTTTGAATTATAATTAACTCAAAATTAACTTTTTTGTTTTAAATCCTTAATTATTACTTATTCATGTGATCAAATTTATAAGTGAGAGGTTTTTGTATGTCAAATTTAGACTCTACTTGTTTATAATTATTAGCATAATTAACTTTTAATTGTAATAATCAAATTTATTAGGAAGAGTTTGTGGTTTTAAGGTTGGTGTTTAGGTAAATTGTCAAAACTTATTCAAACTTCAATTAGGAGCATGCACATTGCGAGCTAGACATTGTAAACTCTCTACTCAAATTTCAATTTTATTTCCATTTTTCTATTTTCACATAAGATTTTAGAACAAAATATTATCAAACATAAGCTTAAAATTACTTGTAATTAACGCTAACTCTAAATATTAAAAAATTACTTAATTAATTAATTCTTTATTTCATCACTCTAGGTGATGCTCCTAGCTAGTAGCTTTTATTATGATGAAAAGAACCTTTGAAAAGGTTTATTAGAGTGCGTATTGTGGTTATAACCTCCTTCTTTAAGTGTTTTGATCTTATTGGAGTCACTTTATCTTGGTGATTTGCTTTTTGAGTTTGATGCTTTATTAATTAATCATTGAGATTGTGGATTCCTACGTATTAAATAGTTGTAAAAAGTAATTGAGTACTTGTATATATAAAGTTTATATAAGTATTTCACTGTTTAAGCTATTTTTTTAATTTATGCTCAATAATTAGCTTTAGCTTTGTTAATTAAAAACACATTTGTAAGTGTCGGTGTTAAAGCTAAAGAGCCAAAAATGTTTTTATGATGAAGTAATCGTATCTTAAAAATAAAACATTAAATTAGATCTTAGTAGAAATCTTAAAATTTATGAAGAATTAGTAATGAGAAAATTTCAAATGCATAACAAGTGAGTATTTTTAAAGATGCGGATGTTTAATAAGCCAACCATTTTTATAAGACGTAGTTTTGATTCATTAAACTATCTATAGCACTGTAATACTATGCATAACATATTAATTCAACTAATGAATTAGAGAAATTTGTTTGAGATTGGGTGATGCCTTCTTAATTTGATGGATGATCTCGTCAAATGATCCTTGTTTTTCTAAGTACTAACCTTCTTTAATTATCTTATTTTTTATATTTTTTGGTAGGTTTCTTGTTGTTGTTTTTTTATAATTTAGTACTTGGTACACTTTTCATGAAAGTCATTTTTTTTAATAAAAAACTCGAAAGTTAGCATGGAAAAATTGACATGCATGTATATTATGTTTGTCGAATACACTATCTATTAAAGATAATTTGCTCTCATAAAAAAATTATAGAAATTATAACCTAGTTATCTAAGCAAGATCATCCATAATTTATTCAATTCATTCTCTCTATTCCAAGCAAACTATATATCTTCACAATGGCTTAGATTCATTAAGAATCACTATATATATAAAACACTTCATACTTCACATGATTACAAATATATATATCCACATGATCACAAAACCTAAATTAAACTAACATAAATAGTGAGAATCCTTGTTAATATACAAACATATGAAGAAGAAGATCCAAGAAGAAGAAGAAGAAGAAGAGAAGAAGAAGATGTGGTTTATCCGGGTTTCATGGGCAAATAAAAGAAGAAGATGAAGCCATGGAGGTTTTAGTGAAGGTGCAAAGGAGAGACAAAGAGAACCCACAAATGAGAGTGATAAGTGGGTGGTGTTAGAAATAAGCAAGGCAAAGTTCCATCATCCCCAAAACAAGCACTGCAAAAAGTGATTGTGATATTTCATTGGCAACAACAGTTCACTTGTTCTCTTGGCCATTGAATTGCATGTGTTCTCTGTAGGGTTCTCATGTCCTTCCCTTCAAACAAGGTTCAAGGCATATATATAAACAAGCTATATATCTTTACTTATCTACAGTGTTCTTATTCAATGCTGTGGTTGTTTATTTGACAAGAGACAGAAAAGAACTAGTGAACCAGGTCCTGATAATAAATGGGTTGGAGATGGAGACATGGAAGCAAATGCATGTGTGAGTGATGAGGTATAGTAACAAGTACACAATATACAGACACTGCATTGTGGTGTTAATTTATTAGGATGACAGAGAGGGAATGCATTGTTGTTTTGTGGATAGGACATTTGAGAGGGAAAAAAGGATGCTTGCTTGTGTTAATTAGGGTTTTTTCACATGTATTTATGTAAGAAAGTGATGGATGTTTTCTTGAAGACATTAATATATATATATATATATATATATATATATATATATATATATATATATATATATATATATATATATATATTAATTAGGGTTTTCCATATGTACCCAAAACTCTATATTTGAAGTTTCAACATACAAAAATACAGCTTATATAGTGAAACTTTCTCCAACCAACTCTATTTTTAACTTAAAATAGAATATTCTAAAAATATTTTTCCCACTTCAGAATTTATGTATTTCTATCATCAACAAATTTAATAAACTTTAATTATTTTTCATTTTTCACCATTGAATTTAAATATCATATTATTTAATATATATATATATATATATATATATATATATATATATTATATATAAAATAAAAATACTTGTGAGTATTTGAATTAAAAAATAAAAACCGATTGATAAAAAAATATTCATTAGTTGTATTTGGGTGTTGTGGTTTTTTTTTTTGCCATCTATGATAGTTTATGTTAGCACTATTTTCTATGTTTTTATTTTATTGTTTATGTAATTTTTTCTTAATTTTAATGAATTTTATATTTCATATATTATTTTTTTTATTTTTATATTTCTTATTAACCAAAGCATATAAAGTGTTATTAATTTGATTAAAATATGAAATTATAAATAATAAAAAAATGAAAAAACAAAAAACACTGAAAAAAAAATCAAAAAACAAAAATAAAAACAAAAAGAAACAAAAAATAAACCGAAAAACAAAAATGAAAATATAAAAACAAAAAAACAAAAAATAAAAATGAAGCTCTCTACAGTGATGCACAAATAACGGCACGTCATTGTAGCTAAAACTAGATTTGGTGCAAGGCTTAGTGCTGGGTTGGAGCGCCCTTGCACCAAATCCAGTGAAAAGCTTCAATTTTGAAGCTGGGTTGGAGATCGATGCCCATATGTAAGAGAGATGGATTCTTTTTTAATGATATTGATATATTAATTAGGATTTTCCTAGATGGATGTTGTATTAAAAGACATTAATATGTTAATTAGGGTTCTTATGGGATATATGTATATCTACACATATATATATATCTAGCTATTAAGATTTATGGAGCTAATAGGAGCTAGTATGGTATAATTAGAAAACCCCATGCACACTTTTAACACATGGCTTGGCTGCTTTGTAAAAAAAAAAAAGTTTGAGGTGCAATGTAATGTTGTGATATGAGTTTTTTTGTTATATTTTTTTTTTCATTCAAATATATGGTAACTCTTGAGAATTTTTTTATGTCTTGTGCTTGTGTTAACATTTATTGCTATTTAACTAATTCTTTAAGATATTTAATATAATTCTTATATTCGTGAATGCCAAAACTACTACTTGACAACTTCATCATTATTACATAAAGTGTTTTGAAAAATAACACCAAACAACAAATAATGAAAATAAACTCAAGGACAAAATATAAATGGCATACTATATATTATAAAATATATATTGTAATAAAAACAATCATCAAGAAGAATGCATGGATAAATTAATGGACTGTTATATATTAATTTGATATTAAACCAGAGTAATCCATCAATGCCAGCATCATTCATTTCTTAAAAAATCTTGATATAAAAGAAAATGGTTGTTTGCATATGGCCAAATAACTTATCTAGTGACTAAATGAATAAATTATTACTCCATAACAAAAAGAAAATAAAGTATCTTGAAAGTATCACTTAATTCCACTTTTCTTTGTGGGGATCACCTCACTTTCTTTTTTAGGGTGTATATTTCTTTTCTAGGGTGTATATGTTGATAAAATTAATTGAAAAGATATATTGAAGCTTTCCTTGTTATTTCTTTCCATTTCTCTCCAAAATGGAAAACAGGGGCTTTTAATATAATGATAAGTGCTATCCTCATTTATTATTCTTTACAAACAAAGTGGCCATATATATAAATATGACTAGCTTTTCTTTTCTTGGTTTTGACACTCTTATCTTTATATCTAATGCATCTTTCGGATATATTTCAAATCAAATTTTATTGACTTGATCCCTATATTCTCTAAAGAGAATGTTACCTTGAAAATTCTCCTAAACTGTGCCTTAATTACCTATCTAAACTAAATATATTCTTTATTTGGTTAATTGTTTAATAAATGTGTTTTTTTATTTCATATCTAAAGTTTGTTTTAAAAGCTTCTTAAAGTAAAGAAAGAGTTTTTTTTTTAAATGCTATCAAAATAAACATATGACTATTTCATAAAACTTAAATCATATATTTTAGTTTTACATTAATTTAGGATTTACATGCTTAATAGTGTTATGAAAAAAGATTTAATATGATATTTTTTTGGTATATAGAATAGCTAGAGAGTATCTTATGGCCCTGTTTGATTGATGCTTTTACAAATATTTTTTATTTTTAAAAATAAATTAAAAAATTTGTTTGATAACGTGTTTTTCCTTAATTGTTTTAAGAAAAAAATAAAAAATTGTTTTTAAACATAAAAATTTGAGGACAACTTTTACATATTTCCTAAATTTTTGTTTCTCTTGTTTTTTTTTTTAATTTTTAATCTCTTTTAACATAGGCTTTTTTATCTTATCCATTGTTATCAAAGCTAGGCTCGACGTAAGCCGCCACTTCCACAGAACTATGAACGTTGGTTTTCAAAATTGAGGCACTGTTCATCTTGATGGTAGGTGAGCATTGATGATTGTTTGTTTCCATGAGTTTTTCTCTTTTATGGATTGGTGCATGATTTTAACTTGGGAGAGATGAGTTTTGATTTGAATGTTAATGTTTGAGGGGGTAACATAGAATAGGGTCGATGATATGGATCATTGTATCGTTGTGAGTGATTTTGTTTTTAAAGCTATTTTTAATTTTTTTTTTCAAATAAGTATTGTTTGTTTTTTTTTCAGATTTATTTTTAAAACATCTTCATCGAAACATGTTTTCTTTTCTTTTTTTTTTTTTTTTTGGTGTGTGTTAATTTTCAAAACTCGTTGATAAATGCTTGAGTATGTATATTTTGTTGTTACTAATTTGAACACTTAGCATGTATATTTGAAAAAATTTATCTCATTTGGTACTTAGTTTATGACTATTGTGTATTCAAAGCATAGATAGAGCATATGGAGATCGAGGGAGCTATTCAAGGCATTTTTTAAGCAAATTTATCAAGCTTAGAGATATTTTAAAGAGCCACACAGGTGACCACTTGCTTATAAGCCTAAAAGTGTAACCCCTCGATAGTACAACTAAAGAAAGAAATCATTATCTATCACAGGACAGGATTATGGTTAGGTCTTACGGTAGTAAGCCTAATTTGAGAGACACACGCGAGCATTCTAAGAGTTGTGTGACTTTTCAAAGTACTCATGTGACTTGGGAATCTTTGAATCTAAGCCCTTACTTTATTGATCATACTTTATGACTAGCCTATTATAAATAGGTAATCATTAGGATTTGGTAGAGAGTTATTTGGGCTAAAGGTGATTGATCATACTTTATTGGAGATACCTTTCTGGTGGAGAGTGGTGAGTGTATAATTATACAATAGTTAATATCATTTTTTACACTGATTTGGCATGTATTAGAGTAATATAATGGAATTTGATGTTGAACATAGTGTATTTTGCATTCTCAAGCTTCGAGTAGTGCTTAAAGACAAGAGAAAGAGCCAAAAGAAGCATTTTAGAGCAAAATTTTAGATGGAGCTCTCTCTGCATCAATTAGTGAAGAATAGGCTGGACATACTCACTTACGCTCACCTTACGGCCGTGTTTACAGCTGTATGCCTCTTCTAGAGAACATTGTGGGCATGTTTATGCTTATAAGGAGGAGCATAAGGACAATCAAAGGATCTTAAGGGCAGGACTTACACCCATAAGTCAGACTACAAGAGCTGTCCAGAGGAGTTTACGAGTACAATATTCATCCATAACGGTGGTTGTTAGGGCTATTTAGAGAAGCTTACAATCTAGCGCTTACGACCATAAGTTGGATCATAACACAGAAGACCTTATGGATGGGACTTATCGCCGTAAGTGATCCCATAAGACTCGCAACCATCATCCCCATCTCCTTACGGCCCCGTTCTTATGCTTATAAGCAGCCTATCAATGGGTAGATATAAATATTTCTGATGAGGGTTTTGAGGGTATCTTTTGTTCTATTCGATGGTGAGGCTTAGGGAAAGAAATGGGGTGAGTCTCCAGGGCTTTAGAGGCGAATCAAAAGGGAGAATCAGCCCACCTAGCTTGGATTAGAGAAGGATTGGAGCCGTCAAGGGTTCTCTTGGTGGCGTTTGTGGAAAGTCCTTGAGCATTCCACTGCAATCTCCTTTTGGCGCAATTGAGAAGGGGGTTTTCATGTTTTCTTTGTTTCTTGTTGCGTCTTTTTGTTTTGATGCTTGCTCTCCTCTAATGGTGAGCTAATTTTGTAGATGTTTAGGCATAAACGAATTCTAGGGTTTAGTCTATTTTAACATTGGTTGTAGATCTTTATGCTTTATGATGAGTGTAGAATGTTCATGTATTTCATATCATTTTGTACACTCATTGAGCATGTATCAAAATAATATTGTGGAATTCAATACTAAATTTAGTATGTTTTACGGTCTTAGGCTTAGAGCAGCATTCTAGACCTTAAACGAATGAGTTGGAGCTCTCTGGGTATCATTTGAATAAGGACAAGGTAAATTGGCTTCTTACGAGCGACTACAGCTAAGCTTAGGGTTGTTAGAAGATTTCAGAGAACCTTGCGGCATGCTTATATTCGTAAGAGGGGATTCGAAGACAAATCAAAGAATGTTACGGGCAAGCCTTACACCCGTAAGGACCATCTAGAGGAGTTTAATTATGACCACAACATACACTCGTAAGGGCAGTCACAAAAATACAGTAATGCTTATGGTCCAACTCTTACGGTCGTAAGTTGGATTGTAACACAAACAAAAGACCTTATAGATGTAACTTACGACTGTAAGTGGTCCCATAAGGCTCGTGACTATCTTCTCCAGCTCCCTTATGACCACGTCCTTGTGCCCGTAAGCGGCCCTTAAGTAATTGGGTATAAATAGAACTAATGAGGATTTTTAGGGCATTATATTATTTTCTTTTGGGCTATTTGAAGGGAGATTTGGATTCACATTCAAGGGGAGGTCTTAGCCGTCAAAGTCACCTTGGCGGCGTACGTGGAAGCTTTCCTAGGGCTTCTCCAGCGATCCTCCGTCGGCGCGATTGAGAAGGGGGTTTTCATGTTTTTTAGGTCTCCTCCTATTATTTGTATCTTGAATACTTTCCTTCCTCTAATAGAAGGCTAATTTGTAGATGTTTGGGCATAGTTGAACTCTAGGGTTTATTCCATTGACATTGGTTATTGGATCTTTGATGCTTTAGTTGTTTTCTTAATTGCAATCATCTCTATTTGAGTTTAATTGCATGTTTTTATTGAATGATTGCTATTATGGTAAGTGTTGGGATCTTATCACTCAATTAAGGAAATTATCATGCGAAAATACATGCTAATACGCAGCGGATAACAAAATTTTTTAACGGCAAGTAAACATGATAAAACCCTAACGCGTGCCAGAACTAGGATTAAATTCTAAATAAATTGATAATTAAAAGTTATACCTTTCTTTTGATGACGATTTTGAACATACCCTTGTTTCCCCGAAATCAAAAGAGACTGCGAATCACGACTCCCCTCTACAATCATGTACACACGAACGCCTCTGAGAATCAAGCAGGTATGCTAGTACCTTAAGAAATAACACTTGTTTCTTGGTTCGAATACCAAGCGCCAGAGATTCAAGAGAAAAGGGGTTGTAGGCGCGGCGGTAGCGGGTTCCGGCGGCGGGATCCGATGGAGAGGCCAAGGGAGAAGAGTGGGTGGCGGCTAAGGTTTCTTAAGAGACAATCTCTCAATCACTCTATTTTTTTCTCTCCCTCTCATATTAGTGTTAGACCATCAATTTATATTGGAAACCCAAAACTCTAATTTACGATAAAACCCTTCACTCCTAATCAAATTAGGAATCTCTTCTTTACTTGATTAATTAAACCATTTTAATTACCAAATTGATTAGATTAGATCAACACTTAATAAGACCTAACCCAAATAAGCTATTCGCTCCACCTAATTTAGGTTTTTCACTAAAAACCTAAACAGGTGATCCAATAAGTAACAAATACTGAACCTTGATCCCGACATTCTTAGTGTACGATCCTGTAGGTCCATTTAACATTGGCAATGAGTTTAAACAACTTTGATGCTCATAAATCATATCTATTCTCTAGCAAGATAATATGATTGTCCAATATTAAATGAAGGTCAATTTCGAGAATTAACGGAACCTATCGTAACCTCATACAATCCTTTGCTACTGAATATCTTAATTAGCACAAGGCATGGGGTGAGTCACCCTTATTTTAATGCTAATTAATTTCTTGATCTCTTAGTGAATTGACTGGGTCAAGTAAATGATAACTTTTATCATTTCCCTTGGGCGTGGCCACGCACTATTCAGTCTCACTAATCAAGTGGCGGGTGATATTCACTCTATCTACAAAGAGGGATAATCCCTTCACTTCACTCATGTCTCTTAGCATGAACCGTGACATGCCCAAACATACCCGTACTTGCCACTCGGTTACAAATGACGTTAGGCATAAGTCAAAGCATGTAAGGATTCATCTGAGATCTATAGTGATTTCAGGTTAAAGTATTCGAGTACAAGAATTGCTTAAGAAAAACACTTATGACTTTACAACAATGTAGTGTTCTCAAGAGCGGATCGTTCCAGGTACACTATTCCCTAACATGTATCTATGTCCTTTGATTAATATCCCATATCCCATGACCCGTAAAACAAGGCCATCTCACGAAAGACATATTAGTCTTAATTTATTTTCATTCCCATGAAAATAATCAACTAGGGACATTTAGAATATTGTTCTAGTATATGCTTCAAGGTTTAACTATCCAAATTTGATAGCTTGAGCAGAACCAATATTCAAGAATGTTTTATCTTATTAACTATGCACAGAAATAATAATAAATAAAATGGTGCCTCATAATTATTATCCAAATAATAAGAGTTCATACAATGTATTAGAGCTAGGGCTTACACTAACAGTAAAAGCCCCCTAGTTTTCATGCGTCTAATGTGATTTATGATGAGAAAAAATTCTCACCTAGCATAGACATGCCACAAGTCAAGAGGATAGTGAGTAGGCCTTTGGTAAGAGTACTTTGGAGACTTCGTCTTCCGCAATCCTTCCGAGTGAGTTAGTAATAATCTCCATTCTCTTTGCAATCATGTGAAGTGAATTTTAGGAAAAATGACATTTTGCTCCGTATTCAGATTAAGGGTAATTTCTTTCTTCGATGGAGATTATCTACTTAAGAGATTGTCATCAGCTCACAGTGAGATTTTATAGAGTGTTAATGCGATTGTGTGGATATCTGTATTAGCTCTGCACTTATTCAGTTGCTCTTTGCCTGAGAAATAGGAGTTTAGTATAATTCTGAAAATCTCTTGGTTCAAATAGGATTGCAAACATAGGCAACCTTTGTTCGGCACTTCATAACCCTAGACATATACTATGCCCGAACATTGTTTCCCCCCTTGATTTCTCTCCTGTTTATTCCCAAATTTTTTGCTTTTATTCTCTTTTGTTTACACACACATCATTCAGAATTATGGTTATTACTAGTATTCACTTTCTTCCCTGTGTACCGACACTCTGCATTCAACACATTTTATTACGTGATCGCACGCACACTTGTGTCCCTATCACTTTAATTGTTTCTTAATTTCAATCCATTATTATTTGAATCTAATTTTGTGTCTTTAATGTCTTGAATGCTATTGAGGCAAAAACCCTAGTTTTCCTGTATGATGTGCTTTGTGATGAGTAGAAATATCAACTTAACATAGATAAACAATGATTGGAGGGGATTATGAGTAAGCCTAACAATGTGGTACTTTCAAGTCGAGAGTTATCCTCCCTTAATTCTCCCAAGTGATTTAACAAGTAATTCTATGCTCTTTACAATCGTACGGAATAGATTTTAGGAGAAATCACATTTTTATTATGTATGGGATTAGGAACAATTGCTTTGCAAGGGGGATTTTCTACTTATGAATTCTTGTTAAATTCATATTGAGATTTTATAGAGTGCAATACGGTTGTGGGGTATCTGTATCAACACTATACTAAATTAGTTACTATTTACCCCTGTAAGAGGGGTTTAGTATATTTTGGATATCTCTCGGTTTAAACATTATTGCTATACTTATACAACCTTTTTCTTGGACTTATAAAACCCTAGAGGGACTCTACTACCGAGCATCCCATTTCCCCATGAGTCTCGGCCGATTCCATTTTCGTATTCTTGCTTTTTATTCTGTTTCTTCTTATTCATTTGCACACATCACAACTCTTTGATTAGGCTAGTTTTTTGAGTTAAGATTAGTACTAGTAATCTCGATCTTTTCAGTAGATCAATGCCCTGTCTTAGAGCACACTTTACTACTTGATCGGCGTGTACGCTTAGGTTAACCCTTATCAAAGAGCCTTAAGGAAAGAAAGAGAGCCGTATGTGGTGAGATCCAGGTAGTAACATCGGAAGAACTTTGGCTTCATCTATCTATTCAAAGGAGAATTTCATGTTTATTTCGATTTAGTTATTCTCCTTTCAATTATAGTTGTTTTTCTCCATGATGAGGAACTAATCTATTATGGTATTCGGGAATAGATGAATCCCATGGTTAATTTTGTATTAGACATGAGATATCAGTTTTTAATGCATTGAGCATTGATTGTGGTTTAACTGAGTGTGTTTTATTCCTGTGATTTTCTACATTGCGAGAGCTCTGATTTTCACCTTTAGTTCATGCATGTGCATGTAGATCTACTCATGTGGTTGAAAAGAATTGTGAGTATGCTTAGAAATAAGGTACTTAAGGTTGAACCACTACAACTCTCTCGAATTTAGAATTTACAAAACATTACTGTAATCATAGGGAGTCTATATCAGCTCTGTTTGGGATTAGGTATTGATCTCCTTAAGGAAGGGATCAACACACCTTAGGAATACCTTTGGTCCAATTTAGCATAATTATATATAACTCTAATATCCAAGTGTAAGGCTTAATAGAAACTTTAGCGAGATTCCCTATCTGGTTGCTTCTCTTTTATGCTTGATTCTCTCCGATGTGTTACCATCTTTAGTAGTAGTGTTAGTTTGCATAGTTTCTTAGTCTTTCATTCTTCATTACTTTCATTAGGTTAGATAACAAGAGAGTAGGCCATTCTAGTATGTCCAATTCTTACGGGATTGATAACCTTGCTTTCACAACACACTCTAGTACTTAATTCTACCCATGCACTTACGTTTAGTAGGTTTGCACATCACTTGTTTTAAAGAGTAGTTTTGTAAAATTATTTTAAAAACATTAAAAAAAAAAATCAAAATCACACATGTCCTAAATTTCCTTGATGCATTAGTTTAAGAATTACATATTGAAATTAATCAAAATTGTGTTAATTGATACCGTCTTAGGTTTGGCTTGCATTACATAATGTGATTTAGACGTCCTCTTCCTTTCCCTCGTAATGACCTCTTAATCAATGACAATGGTTTCTTCGCGTGACACCACAAAGTGGGACGTGCATGCCATACAACAGTACTGCAGAGATATTTCAAAAATTTAAAGTGGCCATCACCCATTACCTGCTAATTTGATTGAAAAATTAGTTTTTGAAACCAATATATATTATTATTTTATTTATTATTTATTATTTATGGTTTTCTCAAAATATTTCCACAGCTATCATATTTCAACTACCTTTCGTCTTATTATTTGTACATAATTAATTCATTACAAGCAAAAAATGACAAGATATGAGCCTCCACTGCACCATTCTCTCTACAACAAGAAGCTGCTAATTTAAAAATAATGATTTAGTAATGGACATTGCAAATTAGCAACCGATTAGTAACGGAGTACCCATCCGTTTTAGTTTTATAAACGGAATTTACATCCGTTTTAAAATTTAAAATATAAATTTCATCCATTATAATTACTAATATGTTTTCATTATAGAAAATCTGTTTATAAATTACAAATGGATTTGTAATTCATTTGCAAATTAGTAATGGATTACAAATCTATTAATATTAGCAATGAAATATAATTCCTTTTGTAAATTAGAAATGGAAACAAACTTCCATTGCTAACTTTATATTTTATTAAAAATTTTTTTTTTTTTCGTTTAAGATGATTTGGACAAATGATAAATAGCTTTTATGTATATGTATAATATTTGCTTAAAAAAATATATTGTGAAGATACTGATTTACAGGATTAAGAATTAATGAATATTAGATCAATATCTTAAAATTTAGATTATATTTTTTTTGAAAAAAAATTATTGCTTGGAATTAATTTAATTAATTATAAAACTTCTTAACTATATTCATGAAATATTAATTTCTAATTATTAATTAAAAATTTAAAATATATAGATTTTATAAACATATTAACTCCTTTTAGATATAATTTTTATAGATTATTAACTAGTTTTATAAGTATATCTTTTTAGGATAAAAATTATTTAGGAATTTTTTAAATGAATTAGATATAAAAACAATACCAATAATTTTCTTAAAAGAATTAATATATAATTAAAATAGATATAATAACTTAAATATATAAACAATCATAATAAGTTTTTCAAAAAACTTACAATATTTAAATTTTCTAAATGTATTGGCTATTTTGAAATAAAATGAAGTTTAAAAAATAAAATATATATAATTAAAAAATAAAATTACAAACGTTTGTAAAATATTGGATAAATATTTTGAACTTTTTATTATAATTTTTTCGGAAAAAATTATCTTTTGGAATAAATTTTGGTAATTATAAATTTTCTTAAATATATTAGTTTCTAAATATTAATAATAAAGTTAAAACATATAAAATTTATAAAATATATTAACTCTTTTTTAATTGAATGAATTTTGAAAACAAAATATTCATAAAAAACTTAGAAAATTCATTAAAGAACTTGAAATTATGTTTAGTTGTGTATGTTATGATTTGATAAATGTATCTTTATGCATTAAAATTATTTGGAAATTTTTTAAATAACTTCAATATATGAATATGTATAATAATTTCCTTAAAAAAGTTAATATATTTATAAAATTAAGATAGATATAATAATAATGTAAATATATACACATGTATAATAATTGTTTCTCAATAAAATTGTAATATATAAAATTAATAAATATATTGATTATTTCTAGATTGTGTGAATTTAAAAAATAAAATATATATAATAATTAAAAAAATAAATTGCAAACGGATTTTGTTATACGTTTGTGAATTACAATCGGATCTTTGGATCCGTTTGCAATTCCACAAACGGATCTTGACTTATCTTGATATAATTGGAAATATTTTCATTAGACAATGGGATCATCGAATTTCAATATTTCTGAGTTGGCAATGATTTTGAACTTGACATACTTCTGACATAGAAACTTGTAGTTCTCGAATTAACTTTGCACTAATCCTGTCATTGGGGGTTAAACACTAACCATGCCAACATGCAACCCTGTTAGAAAACTATAGTTTCCCGCATTTCCTTCTGTGGAGAATAACTACTTCTAGTAATCTGGCTTGGGTCATCTAGGGTAAACAAATAAACTATGAAATTTTGATCCTAGTCACCGAGTTTAAATATATGAATTTCGATGTTTGTTTTGACATTAGTTATTTGGGGGACATATATGCCGTTCATTTTGATAAATTATATTTGATAAAAATGCAAAATTTGTAGATTTCAATCTTTACTAGCTTAATGCAAAATTTTAGATTTTCTGCATGTGTATGATGTAAGTTATAACCTTTAATTTCAGGTGTTGTAGATAATATTTCTGTGCGGACCTTGAAGAGTTGTTGATATATTTCATGGCTTTAGAGTTTGAATTAGATATAGAATTATATAGGAAAGTTGTAAAGGTCGACATTATCTATGGATTTGCAAAATTTTAGAATTTATGGGTCACGCCCCGACATTGGCCTGATCTAACCAGGTGCACGGATAAACGACAGTAGAACCATAAGGCGCGAACCATAGGCCTGCAAGGCCTTAGAACATGATTCAGAGCAGCCAAATATGACAAACTAAAAAATTTACAAAATCATACACTTCAAGGAGTATAACAAAACCTAGGGATACAAGTCCAAAATACAAAATACAAGAACTAGAACAAACAAATACAACTCATCTTCTACAACTCAGAAGGACATCATCTACTGACAGATAGTTTTTCCACACTAGTCTACCACTCTTGATGTGAAAAAGATTTAACACAATTTTATGAGCTTACTAGCCCAGTAAGTAATCCGCTAAAAATATCGTGAATAATTCAGAGTTCAAACCTAGATTAAACAAAGCTGAAACAAATACAAAATAAAAAGTTCATCAGAGGTATAGATCCTAAGTAATATTGTTCTCCAAAATATTATAAGCAAAGGAATGCAAGATTTCAAAACTTCTAATCAGAAATATAATAAACCAATAAATATGAGCATAGTTTTCTAAAGCATAATTATTGCCCAATTATACTAAACCAGAAAATTCATAAATGTAATTTATCCGAATTTCCAAAATAATATAAGTCTCCAAAATAATAATTTAAACAAAACGCATATTCTAATAAAAGAATATTTCTAAACATGTCATTTACCAAAATTTAAAACTTAGAAATACAATCTCAGAAATATGGAAACTTCAAAGCAAGACAAAAGATTTGTATCTCCAAATTTACTATAGATGTCAAAAATCATATATTTACCCTCAGTGACCTGAGCCAGAAATACCACATGGCCGTTATTATTTCACCAACCAACATAGTGCCAGATGGCCGTTATTATTTCATCGATAGACATGGTGCGAAACTACAATTTTATTTTTCCAGGAATTCTTATTGACAAGGTCAATGATTAACCCCGCACTGACAAGGTTGAGTACAGTTCATTTGGAGACTAAAAAGTATAGAATATTCACAATTTTTTCCCAAATATTCATATAAATAGAAATACATAGTTTCAGGATCCCACTTTAGCGGAGAAACCCCAACAATTTTAAACTTAACAAATAATTAATAATAAGCAATAATCTGGGTGAAGAATAAAATAAAGGAATATATGATCAATGGTAATAAAATGATAAATAAACAAGTAAAAAAAGAAATACTTATTTTCCTCAAATAATTAAGCATGGTTAGGAAATAATTAAAATATTTAAATAAACCATCTATAAAATTTCATAAAATTTTATAATTTCAAAATAAGGAATTTTACCAATGGATTACTTACCTGAAAAAGAAAAATCCTTCAAGCTCTAAGACTCCAATTGACACTAATAGCGACTTCTGGGAGGGTCCTATGATTAAAGACATCAAACTACTACAACAAAAATTCAGGGAAGGGTTTGAGAACAAGTTTAGCACAATATAGGGTAATAAGGCACACTCATAAAACCTTATTTAGAAGAAAACAAATCCCAAGCAAAAATTTCTAAACAAGGAAGTGCATGAGAACACAGTACACAAGCAAACAAAGGCATAAACAAAACATGCCAATATGACTAAATGAACAACAACCATGTACTTGCTTAACAAATTATGCATGATATATCATAGGTCTGCAGGTGGGAAAAAATTAGCATATACATACAAGTGTAGGTATACATGTATAACAACAACCCATGGTTTAGCAACAAAGATTTGAAGATCAAAAAGCTTCAAATACACTACAACTCTAAATCATCAATGTATTAACCACAACAAAGCATGCCAAATGATTTAAACTTGACATACATCAAGCTATAAGGCAACATGTGAAAGTCTAAAAACACCATCAGACAATAGACAAAATCTTCAAAGCATTTGTTGGTGACCTAAAATAGTAAGAATGGGAAAGCCAACCACTCACAATTGGACACTTATTTGGTGATCAGATTGGCCGGCCTTGAAGCTCCTTCCTTCTTTGCTCCCAGCCTCGCCAAACACCACACCAAGAAGTACGAGCAAGAGGAAAAAGAAAGTTGCTCATTACTTTTTGAAGCGAAAACCAAAATGAATTGGCTAGTAATGGGCAACAAAGCATCACGGGAAGCTTGAAATGGGGGAAAAGGTTGATAGGCATCCAAAGCTCTCATGTTTTAAAGAAGGCAGACAAAGAGGATGTGGATAAGAATGGGGCCCACATTATGCCTCCGTAATGTTTGAGTTATAGCCATATTACTATGCTTGTGCTCAAATGACATTTCTGCAGAGAGCATGAAGATTGGTTAGACAATGTCATTGTCTTAGATTTGGAATTAGGATGTATTCTCAGTTAGAGAGTTGTTCTATTTTGAGTTAGTTTTATGCTCCTAGAGTTTGATTTGATTTGAAGGTTTATACTGTGAGATAAACTTGTTAGAAAGGGTGTGTTTGAATTTTCTGATTTTCAGAAATAGGTTTACTCAAATTCATGCTTTAACTTCTGTGGATCTCAAATCATTGTGAAATTTGAATATGTTATAGCCGTAGATGTCTAGTTTTCTTAGAAGGTAGAAATTTCTGATTTGGATCGGAATTCACAAAATTATGTCATTTTCTATCATCGAGGGCATGATGGAGTTGTTTATTAGCCACTTGACTTTTGTAGCTTCATGGGTGTCATGAAATTCTTCTTGCATATCTTTAGTTATTTTTCTTAAATTCTTATTGTCAGTAAATCTAATGGGGTTTCTTTCCAATATAGGAGTTCCGGAGAGAAATTGATTGGTATGCATTAGAGTTTTTGCGCATTAGACAGGTAAATACCTACATATAAATTATTTACATATAATATATACAAACTTTTCGTTTTCCGCACTCCCAAAATTTATGGGGAAAATTCTATTTTATTTTATTTAATATTTTAATGGATTACATATTCACTAGTTAATCATTTTGATGACTGATTTTGTTATATTGTTTTATTTGAATTATTGTTGTCATATATTATCATCGACTTATTTTGATATAATTGGAAATATTTTTATTAGAAAACGGAATCATCGAATTTCAGTATTTCTGCATTGACACTGATTTTGAACCGAACATACTTCTGATAGAGAAACTTGTTGTCCTAGAATTAACTTTGCGCTAAGCCTGTTATTTGGGGTTAAACACTGACCATGTCGACATGTAACCCTGTTAAGAAACTATAGTTTTGTACTATTCATCAATGGAGAATAATGACTTCGGGTAATCTAGTTCGGGTCACTAAGGGTAAACAAATGAACTCTTAAATTCTGACTCGGGTCACATAGTTTAAATATATGAATTCAGATATTTTGTTTTGGTATTAGTTATTTTGGGAACATATATGCCCATTCATTTTGATAAATTATATATGTTTGAAATATTCTGATTTCTAGGTGTTACATTTGATAATTATTGTATGACATCATGCTTAAGTATGATTTTAAAATAGACGACATGGTGCGAAACTGTTGTACCTTTCTCTTTCTCGGATTTATTTGTAGCAAAAATTATTTGGCCTTAGTTCCAGTTTCAATCTAATCTTATATTTTGTAAATTTTGTATATTTAGTATTTTGACTTTTTGGAATTTATGGTTATGTTAAATTATATGTTCTGTCTTGAGATAAGTTTTGAAGCCTTGCATGCCTATTGTGCTATGCACTATGGGTGTGCGGCCGTTTGTCGGCGCACCAGGTACAGAGAGTTGGGTTCAGGGTGTGACGAAATTGCAAATGGATCTAAGATCTTTTTTTGTTCTTCTCTCTTCCTTCCTCTCTCCCTCTCTCTCTGTGTGTGCGTAAAACCCTCGCCAATCCCTCCGCTTCTACCTCTCTCGCCGCTAGATCATCCTCTACCTCAAGAACCTCGGCATCGACGACCGACTCTCCAAAATCCTTCCATTGGACACTATCCATTATCGACTTCCTAAAATCCAAAGGCTTTGATGATCGTTACTTCCCTTGCCACGCCTCCATATGGCCTCACATCTTCTCCTCCTTCAACGACGTTGACAACGAGCATTAATTCTCACCCCGCTTTCTCCTTCATCTCCTCCGATGTCTCAACCTTCCCTGATCAAGCTTGTGACTTCATCATCCTCTGCCTGACCTCCTTGTCTCCAGCGGCGACTACCATAAAGTGGAGCATTCTTGTCATACTACAGAGATATATCAAAATTTTAAACCATAAATTATTTTACTTATTGTTTCACACGATATTGACCACTACCCAAGCCAACTCCTCAATAGCTCCAACTATCTCTTCTGCACTCTTCGTGATCTGCCTAACTAAAGACCCAATGGTCGCCACTTGAACAAGCACATCTTCTATGTCATTAGATAATTGGTGCTTTTAGATCAAAAGTAGTAGACTAGCAAATAGCTTAGTAGTTGTCAGTAGTTATCAGTAGTTGGTGTTTTTCCTGAAGTAATGTTTGAGTTATTGTATCTATTACTCTTGACTCTAAATCTTGTATTTTGGACTTTTGTACTTTTGAACTAAGTTGGATCATTTAAAGTCTATACTTGTGGCTATATTGATTTGTTTTATATTTTCTTTTCTTTTTCTCTGAGACAAGTTTTGAGACCTTGCAAGCTTACTGTGTTCATGCCCTATGAGTTAGTGCATGGCGTTTGTCTGCATGTCGAGTTTACTCTTAACTTTGACTAGGGCATGTTAAATCATAGTGGTATCAAAGAGCTTTAGTGAGACAGACAATCTAATGATCGTAGTAGTCTATATTGATCCTTAAACTTGAGGGGGTGTTTGGATTACTGTAATGGAGATGAGGGGGAATGAGGTAATAAAGAGGAGGGAAAGGAATAGATAGGGGATGGTAATGAAAAAGGTATTTAGTTGGAGATGTAATGCATTGAGAATGGGAAAAGTAAATAATGGAGTTGTGCTAAGATTACCCTTTTACCCCTCTTGTAAAGATATGATATTTATATATTATAATTTTTATTTATAAAATAATTGAAATATAATTATTTATTTTATTGTTATTGATTAATGTTAAATTGAAAATTAATTTTAAATAACTAATTTCATACACAGCGCGCGCGTGTATATATATATCTATATATATATCATTTTATTTAATATTTTAATTTTTATAATTACTTATTAATTTTTGTGCTATGATTACTAATTTTACTATATTTTGGTTTCATATATTTCGTACTTATTAATTTAATTATTTGTGTAATTTGATCTGAATGTCAAAATTGAACTTTAAAAAATTTACTTGATTTCCATTGCAATTTAATTCCAACATGCATTAACAATACGAGGTCATTGTCCTTCAATGTATTTCATAAAGCTAGCACAAAACATTAAAAAAAACTCCAACAACCAAAGTTCAACAAACAATCAAACAATCAACAAAATAAGAAACAATTCCGTCCATTGTGAAAAAGGAAAAGTATCAGTAACGAAAAGCAACTCCTTAATTATCTCCTCATGCTAACACTAGCCTATCAAATGGATAAACCTGCAAACAAAGGACATGGGAATAAAAAACTTTATATATATATAACCATACACATGATGAAGTTTGATTATTTTTTATATATTGCTATGCTAATAAGTCAAAAAATAGTATGGTTGTCAACCTTTATTCTTGTTTTTTTTTTCTTCTCATATCTTCTAATTCAGTAAATCTCAGTACTTTATATAAATATATATTGCTCTGAGAGAAGAATCCATTTGAAAAGTAAACTGACAAGGGAAATGAGAAGGAGGTTCTTGGGGTTGTTTCCCTCCATGCATGGAGTTAAAATTAATGATAAGCAAATAAACATAAATGGATTAATTAGTTAAGGAACATACATGAAATGGTACATAAAAGCGTAATTACCAAAAAGTACATAATGATCTAACAATCCAAAAGGATTACGAACACATAAAACAATTACTACATAATGATCCATTAATTATATTAACTTGATTGTCATGTGTTAATCATATTTGTGACCATCTCTTGTCTATATTGGGTCCATTCATCACTTGGTTGCACGGCTATTATGTTGGTTATGTCATCTTCCACACTCTCTTCAAAGGATGGAACATCAACTTCATCCTCTTCAGGATCATCCATTATCTCCTTCCTAATTAAATTGTGGAGTGAACAACACACAATAATAAATACGCCATTGAGTGGTCATGCTATAGAAGCTTGGACTAGCGAGAATTTTCCACCGGATTTTCAAAAGGCCAAATGCCCTCTCAATAATGTTCCTAGCGCTAGTATGTTTCATATTGAAAAACTCTTTAGGTGTTTGCGGATCCATTATTTACGGATCAATTGGTGAGAGGCACTCACTTTAAGTGAGACAAAAGGCTTAGGTCGCGGGTTCGACTCCGAGGGAGTGCGAATTATTGTGCGATTAAGCAAAACAATACCTGGCTTGTCCAGAATTCTGTTCCGAGTCTCACTGAGGTGGACCGGTCTCTCACAGTTGCAGGCCAGTTCCAGTTCAGTACTGATTTTCCCCAAGATCATCTAGCTTACAACCACAACTTGTATAGTCCTTCGATCTACTCAAAGAATTTCTGTAATGTGAATTATATGTTAATGGAGGCCTTCAAGCTCCATTGATGCAGCCATGCAGGTGAACCTGTGATCTCCCAATGGTTCCATCTGTCTCACCTGTGTTTGCCTATGCACCTTTAGAGAAAAGGTTTATTAGTTTTGCTATTGATTTTCTTATGGGAGGAGTATCTGCTGCTGTTTCTAAAACAGCTGCTGCACTATTGAACGTGTGAATTTTCTGATCCAGAACCAGGATGAGATGATTAAGACTGGTCATTTATCTGAGCCTTACAAGGAAATCACAGATTGTTTTGCTCGTACAATCAAAGATGAGGGTGTATTATCATTGTGGTGAGGAAATACAGCAAATGTGATTGGGTACTTCCCTACTCAGGTGAGTTGAATATTGTCAAGGTTTATTTGTATTTTGAAGTATTAACATCTTTAGTGTTGTCATCTTTGTTCAATAGGTTAATTTCACTTTTACACAAAAAGCCCTGTTCTAACCGTTGGGTATAATTGACCTATGGACAAACATATATATTTGCTATATCTATGTTTCAATAGAAATCAAGTTGCATGTCCATTTTTTATACTTGCCATGGACCTTTTAAGTGTTCCTTGAGCACATAGATAAGATACATGATTCAAATGTGCTCTGATCCCTTTGTGATATAGATTGGGAATTTTTTTTCTGGCTCCTCGTCTTATGGCCTCCTTGGAACATTTTCTTTTCTACATACTGAATAGGGCTGCTGTTTTATACTGTAAGCAACGCCAATCATTTTTGTTTCTTTCATAGTAAAGGAGGATACCTTTTTGTGCGGTCTGGGAAAATTTTTTTACAAACGGGTTGATGGAAAAAATAGAATAAATGTTATCTTCTACTTTTTTAGTTGTTCCTTGACCTCTATTGGCCATATAAATTTCTAACAACCAATCTTCCTGCCAGGCCCTAAACTTTGCATTCAAGGACTACTTCAAGAGGTTCAATTTTAAGAAAGACAAGGATGTATACTGGAAATGGTTCGCTGGCAACCTGGTATCTGGTGGTGCAGCTGGTGCCATCTTCCCTACTCTTTGTGCACTCTCTTAACTATGCCTGAGCATGTCCTGCCAATGATGCTAAAGCAGCCAAAAAGGGTAGTGAAAGACATTTAAATGGCCTCAGTGATGTGTACCATAAAAATCTTAAGTCAGACGGCATTGCTGGTCTATACCGTGGGTTTGACATCTCATGTGTTGGAATTACTGATTACCGTGGCCGTCATTTCGGAATGTACAATTCTTTGAAGCCAGTACTTCTGACTGGAAGCCTCCAGGCATCATATCCATTCCTTTTTCTATACATGTGTGCTATATACATTTCTTTATGTGATCTCAAATGAATTCATTTGTATTTCTTTCATTATTTCAGGATAGCTTCTTTGCTAGCTTCGGCCTAGGTTGGCTTATCACGACGCATCCTACCCTATTGACATAGTTCGTAGAAGAATGATGATACTATCTAGGGAGGCTGTTGCTGTGAATGCTGAACAAAGAGTTAGCAAATCACTTACCAATGGAGAGCCGAATCATGAACTGACGTGGCGTCGAAGTGGCAGAGAACGAAAGGTGAACAAGCGTCTTGTGGATTTCTGGGTCAATGACAGCCTGTACAAATGAAGAAAGAGCAGTGGATTCTCTGTTGCTGAGTTGGAGAATCCTACAAAAGGGCAACAGGAGCAAGCTGAGAAAGGGGAGGAAAACCTGGAGGAAAGTAGGCTTGATTGTCTGAAGTCCCCGGCGAGCATCTCCGGTGACCGGCGGCAGGAGGGAGTGTCTCCCAAGCTATCTTACTATTTCTAGTCTTATTTTTACTTGATCTATGTGATGATGAACTCTGTTTGCTATTTGAACTGATGTTTTGCAAGCTTGTTATGGTTGTTGCATGAGATTACTCAATACAATTGCAGTAATTTTGTGTTGGAATATTATTTGCGCTAGATCTGATGATTTAGGGTGAATTGTAGTTCATTACTTCCCAAATTTTCAGAACATTTGGTGCTTTCGTTATTACTCATGGCTGAGTGTACAAGATTGAAGGAGCTAGCTGCAAAGATTGATTCTAACTTTTCAATCATGGATCAAAGGGAAGAACGTCTCTTGGCAGCCTTAGATCTTCGCGAGGCAAGGGTTACAGCCATTGAAGACTCCCTGATTAATATTTCCAAATGTTTAGATGCCTTACAAGCATCTAAACCTCCATTAACAATGGAGCCAGTGGCATCAGTGTAGTTGGAATTGGCAGATGATCATGTTTCTAAGGACATCATCTCTTATCAAAAAC
Source organism: Dioscorea alata (assembly GCA_020875875.1). NCBI lineage: Eukaryota > Viridiplantae > Streptophyta > Magnoliopsida > Dioscoreales > Dioscoreaceae > Dioscorea > Dioscorea alata. The sequence continues at coordinate 13,694,744 of CM037018.1, forward strand.
ATCAGAACCCACCACACTCAGTTCGGGTGGATTTCCCTCCCTAAATCCCTCCATTTCAAGGTGAAGATGTGCTCAACTAGATCTTTAAGGTAGAACAATACTTTGCTTTTTATGCGATCTCATATTCATCTCGCCTGGAAATTGCCTCAATTCATTTCGATGGGCCGGTGGTTCCTTGGTACCAAATGCTAGTTAAAACAGGCACTATCACATGTTGGACAGATTTAATAACAGCATTGCAGGAAGACTATGGACCTACCGATTATGACAGCCCTGAGTATTCTCTTTTCAGACGGGTTCAGGAGGATTCAGTAACGGCTTATTATCATCGCTTCACTGAATTAGCAAATCGAGTGGATGGAGTCTCTACTAAGGCTTTGATAGCATGTTTTATTGGTGGCTTGAAGCAAGATATTCAACGTGATATTATTCCACTGAAACCAGTCACCCTTCCCAAAGCAGCAGCCCTTGCTCGGTTATATGAAAAAAAATATTCCCCACCGGGTCCTATGAAGAAAAACATTTATCATCCTGATATCAATGTCCATCCTCATCCTGGCAAAGTTCACACTGTAGTGCCCAGAACATGGAACCAATCTAATACAGCTTTTGGTTCTACTCAATTGGTTCCTACTGCCCCTTCACATCAACCATTTCGCCGAATCAGCTTCCAAGAGATGCAAGTGAGGAAAGCTAAGGGATTGTGTTTAATTGCGACGAAAAATTCACACCTTCCCACCGATGCACTTCAAGAAGACTACTATTACTTCAATGGGACACTGATCCCCCTGATGACTTAGAGCCTAACACAGCTGATTTTGTCATTGAATTGGATAATTCACAATCCACAACAGATGGCAATTCTAAATTAGCTTTGAATGCTATGAATTCTTCCACATTATCCGGCACCCTACGATTCATAGGTACAATTCAAAGACATCCCATTAAAATTCTGTTAGACGGGGGGAGCGACGACAACTTTATTCAACCACGCATTGCTCACTTTTTAAACCTTGATATTCAACCGGCACACCTAATTAAAGTAATGGTTGGAAATGGCACTACACTCCAAGTTGAAGGCTGCATTCCAAATTTATCAATCACTGTCCAAGGAAATCAGATTCACCTACTCGTCTATCTATTGCCTATTGAAGGTGCTGAATTGATTTTAGGTGCAGCTTGGTTGGCCACCTTGGGGCCTCATATGGTGGACTACAATGCCCGTTTTATTCAGTTCCATTGTGATACGAAATTCATCAAATTGCAAGGCGAAATCTCTTCACCACCTCAATGTACTTCCTTGAATCAACTACAACGGTTATGCACCACTAATGCTATTGCAGAATGCTACACAGTTACAGATTTGGACATTGAGCAAGCTGCACAGACTCCACCATCCATGTTAATTTCAACTCACACACTTCCACCATCTTTGGAATTTCTCCCACAGATGCCAGTTTCTCTACAACAGTTACTGCTTAAGTATTCACAAGTATTTGCTATTCCAACTGGTCTTCCACCGTCAAGGCACTGTAATCACAGGATTGACTTAATTCCTAATGCACAACCAGTTAAAGTGAAGCCCTATCGCTATCCCCACAGTCAGAAGACTGAAATTGAAGATCAAGTTCAACAAATGCTAGCCGATGGGTTGATTGAAGCCAGCACAAGTCCATTCTCTTCTCCGGTATTACTTGTAAAAAAAAAAGATGGTTCTTGGCGTTTTTGCATTGATTACAGAGCATTGAACACCATTACCCTGAAGGATGCATTTCCTATACCCGCTGTCAATGAGCTTTTAGATGAATTGGATGGCGCACAAGTTTTTTCTAAACTCGATCTACGCTCTGGCTATCATCAAGTTTTATTAAATGCAGATAACATATACAAAACTGCTTTTCGCACACATCACGGACACTTTCAATGGCTCGTCATGCCATTTGGTCTTTCAAACGCCCCAGCCACTTTTTAGAGCTTAATGAATAGCATATTTACATTTGCTATGCGGAGGTATGTTCTCATTTTTTTTCAATGACATCTTAGTCTACAGTGTTGATTGGCCTACTCATTTGCATCATCTAGAAACTGTTTTGATGACTCTCCAACAGCATAAATTATATGCTAAGTACACTAAATGCACTTTTGGGTTATCCCAAATTGAGTATCTTGGCCATATAGTATCTACAGATGGCGTGCAGATAGATCCTACAAAAATTGCTGCCATTGTCAATTGGCTTGTTCCTATTATTGTGAAGCAATTGAGGGGTTTCTTAGGCCTCAGTGGTTACTATCACCGGTTTATCCAACATTATGCCAAATTGGCGCAACCTTTGACTGATCTACTTAAAACCGACAATTTCAAATGGACAGATCAAGCTCAGTTCGCCTTTGAAAAGCTTAAATCGGTGATCGTATCTGCTTCTGTTCTGCAACTTCCAGATTTTTCTAAGCCGTTTGTGCTCGAAACTGATGCATTCGGAATAGGTATTGGTGCCATTTTGAGTCAACAACAACACCCGATTGCATACTTTTCAAAGAAACTAACAACCAGAATGCAACACAGTCAGCTTATGTGCGTGAACTCTATGCTGTCACTGAGGCCGTCAGCAAATTCCGGCATTATTTATTGGGTCATCCTTTTATTATCAAAACAGATCACCAAGCTCTGAAACACCTCTGCCAACAGGTAATTCAGACCCAGAATAGCAGCGTTGGCTGCCCAAATTACTCGGATATGATTTTCAGATTGAGTACAAGCCTGGGAAGGAAAACAGTGGTGCTGATGCACTGTCCAGAACTAGTTTCATGGCTTTTTCCAGTGTGCACTGCCATTTACTTTCTCAAATACAACAGCTGCAACAACAAGATGAATTTTGTTTGCAAAAAATTGCTGCATTGCAACAACAATCATCTACGGTGACAGGTTTCTCTTGGCGCCATAATGTCTTATGGAGGAACAATCGAATTGTTATTCCACAACACTCAATCCTTCCCAATCAGTTAATCTATGAATACCATAGTACTCCAATTGGCGGCCATGCAGGTTCTTTAAGAACTTACTCTCGACTAGCTCTTCAATTCTATTGGCCAAAGATGCTTAAGGATGTGAAAAATTTTATTCGGCAATGTGCAATCTGTCAACAAGCCAAATCAGAACATACATACCCTGGCGGATTATTGCAGCCACTCCCAATTCCCCAGCAGATTTAGGAAGACATCTCTATGGATTTTATCACATCCTTGCCAATTTCCAAAGGGTTTACTGTTATTTTTGTGACAGTTGACCGTTTATCAAAATTTGGTCATTTTGTTCCTCTCAAGACTGATTTTTCCAGCACCATTGTCGCTGAAGCCTTCATCAAAAATATAATCAAGCTGCATAGCATTCCTAAAACTATCGTTAGTGATCGGGACAAGATCTTTCTCAGTCAGTTCTGGAAACATCTCTTTAAAGCAATGGGGACAACCTTGGCCTTGTCATCTGCCTATCACCCTCAAACTGACGGCCAAACTGAAGCTTTGAACAAGTGTTTAGAATGTTACCTTCGTTGTTTTGTGTCAAATAATCCAAAACAATGGGTAGACTGGTTACCCTGGGCTGAATTTTGGTATAACTCTTCCTTTCACACAAGCGCTGGTATGACTCCATTCAATATCGTGTATGGGCGTGACCCTCCAACCTTATTGCCCTATAACTCGAATGAGGGAGATCCTCCTGAGTTGCAACAAATGTTGTCCTCTAGAGACCAGATTTTACAGCAATTACAGAAAAATTTGCTTAAAGCACAGTCTCGAATGAAATCTTTGGCTGATAAGAAACGACTTGAAGTTTCTTTTATGGTGGGTGATTGGGTCTTAGTTAAACTCCAACCCTACTGGCAACATTCTCTGGCCCTGCGCAAGAACCAGAAACTTGGTCTGAGATACTTTGGCCCATTCCAAGTTGCTGCTCGCATTGGCTCTGTTGCTTATAAACTACATCTTCCTGAATATTCACGCATTCATCTTGTGTTTCACGTCTCATTACTCAAAAAGTTCGAAGGTGATCCTACAAATGTCCCTACACAGCTGCGTTTACCTTTCACTGCAACCAGCACCGGTCCAATTCTTCAACCACATTCTGTGTTACAGCACCGACAAATCCTCCGCAATGGGCGCTCAATCTCACAGATATTGATACACTGGGAAGGCCTTGAGGAGACTGATGACTCATGGGAAGATCTCCATCAAATTCGGCTTGCTTATCCTACTTTTGACCTTGAGGACAAGGTCGTGCGTAATGGTGGGAGTAATGCTGTGAATGCTAAACAAAGAGTTAGCAAATCACTTACCAATGGAGAGCCGAATCATGAACTGACGTGGCGTCGAAGTGGCAGAGAACGAAAGGTGAACAAGCGTCTTGTGGATTTCTGGGTCAATGACAGCCTGTACAAATGAAGAAAGAGCAGTGGATTCTTTGTTGCTGAGTTGGAGAATCCTACAAAAGGGCAACAGGAGCAAGCTGAGAAAAGAGAGGAAAACCTGGAGGAAAGTAGGCCTGATTGTCTGAAGTCCCGGGCAAGCATCTCCGGTGACCGGCGGCAGGAGGGAGCGTCTCCCAAGCTATCTTACTATTTCTAGTCTTATTTTTACTTGATCTATGTGATGATGAACTCTGTTTGCTATTTGAACTGATGTTTTGCAAGCTTGTTATGGTTGTTGCATGAGATTACTCAATACAATTGCAGTAATTTTGTGTTGGAATATTATTTGCGCTAGATCTGGTGATTTAGGGTGAATTGTAGTTCATTACTTCCCAAATTTCCAGAACAGCGGTCAAGTACAAGAGCTCTTTAGATGCATTCTCCCAAATTGTAAAGAATGAGGGAACCAAGTCCCTGTTCAAGGGTGAAGGGGCTAACATCCTCCGTGCCATCGCCACTGCTGGTGCGCTTGTTGGTTATGACATGCTGCAGGTGATTGATCGTCTTCGGCAAGAAGTACAGTTATGGTGGTGCTTGAAATGCTTGAAATGAATAGGATCTTTTTTTATGGTGATGAAAACAGAAACAACTGGTTCATCTTTTTCTTTTTCCGTAGAATTTTTATATTTCAATAATTTAGAGTGGGAGATTGTTGTGTGTTTGTTTCTGATCAATGCGCGTCTTCTTTAGTACGAATTGATTTTAACAATTATTGTTTGCATGCTTATGTTTCTTTTGTACGGTAATGAATCTAGGGTACTTGCATATGAAATTTTTATTTTTTCTTCTTTACAAATAATGCATTTGTAGTTGATATAATAATTTTACCAAATCTGATTAATTAGTTTGCTTTTTGTCTGGTATTTTTCTAAATTTAAAATGCATTATATCGTTATATGGATTTGTAAATACAATTTCTTTTTTCTATTTATAATTACATTTATGTACACGGTCAATCTGAAATGTACTCTTTTTTTTTATATATGACCGTATAAAATATGTAATGAAAATGAGTTCTTGATATAGCCTAAAAATTATTAAATTTATTATAAAATAATTTTATATTTCTGTTCCATGTCCAGTGCTACATTAAACATTTTAAAAATTACGAATATTAAGAACAAAGAAAAATACAGTGGCAAAGAAAAACAATATACCAGAACCATACATAAGACTATCCCCATATATATATATTATGTAATAATGCAAATTAATTATGATGGGTGACATGGGGAAAGAAAAGCCTCTGCCCACCTTCCTGGAGAAAATAATTCCAAAAGAAAAGTCACCCTTTTCCTTTGACGCCTTCTCAAACTTGATCTCTTCTCATTTTCAATACTTTCCTTCTCGAAGGCGGAGCTCTTTGGCTACCCAGACATAATCAGGTTTTGCTCTCTTATTCTAATCCCACATTTGTGTGGGAAATTCCCCAGCCTTAATTAAACCGTTAAGCTATGTTCTTATTGGCTGATTGTTTGTATTTGTATTTTGTATATATATATTTGACGGAGGTTGACGAGTCACATCCAAGACGAGCACAGATATTAAGATTTAGAGTTACTATTTTAACATACATGTGGTCTTATACTGTATGAGTTGATATTCAAATTTTTTTTTTTTTAAAGCACACGAACACTGAATGGAAAGCCAATAGACCAAGAGTTTGTTAGCTGTTTTGTATATTTTATGTATTATGAATTAATTTTTTTTATGGTTTTATATTAGTGTATCGATATAGCTGAACTATTAGTGCTTGAGAATTTCAAGTAAAAAGAAAAGCCAACCTTTACCACATATATTATGTAATTCAAATTATAATGCTTTTTTTGACCAACATGTGAAAGAAAGTCCTGCCCGGCTCTCCGGAAAAAAAACTATAAAAAAAGAGAAGTCAGCCCTGTTCTTTTGACACCTTCCCAATCTTTCATCTCTTCTCATTTCCAATCTTTCCTTAATTCTCATACGCAGAGGAGCTCTTTCCATACTCATAATCAGGTTTTGCTCTCTTATTCCAATCCCATAGATGGTATTCTAGTGTTTTTTTTTTTTGTTCATGTTTTTGATATTTTGTGTATTATGTATTAATCCTGTGATGATTTTATATTAGTGCATTAATTTAGCTGATTTATTAGTGCTTGAGAATTTCAATTAAAAATGGTTAGTGGTTTTTATATGAGCTTATCTGTTATTATAAATCAGTGACTTTTATGTTGTTTTTGAAGGGATTTCCACGAGATTAGGCATTGATTGATTAATTGTTCGTTGGTTATCTTTTTAATCTTGTTTTATTTTATTTTATTTAAAGAAGCAGTCTGGTTTGAATCAAAGGTTGAGATGTTGAATGGACTAAAGTTTATATACAAAAGTTTTCAAATAGAAGTAAAATCATCCAGTTCTTTATATACAAAAAAACCAAGTTACTAGTCTAAAGTTTTAACAAGTTTTTCTAAAGTCATTCAGCACTGAAGAGAAGAAAACTTAAAAAATTTTCAAAGCTAAATGGTCTCTCCAAATGCTATCTGGCCAATTTGACAAATATTTTTGCTCATAAGATCAAAACACTAAATAATTTCTAACAATACATATTCCTAAAATAATTACCTTCATTCTAATTCTATGTTAAAGTTAAGCTACTCCAAACTTGGAAGATGTTTTGTCTTGTAACTTATATATACTATACATTTTGATTACAGAATGGCACATCAAGATAAACAACCAATCATCATCCAGAAACTCACTGCCAATCCTCAGCTGATCAATGCCAAAGCATTCAAAGATCAACCATTCTTTCACAACCATTCACAATATACTAGGCGCATTCTTGATGAGTATTATGTCAATAGGGGTTCACAGTTTCTTTCGATAAAGTCATATAGAGGAATTGGTGATACGTCGATGATTTCTTCGATCTCGCCTGTGGTTGCCAATGCACCTGCAGAGAAAGGGTTTTCGGGTTTCGCCGTAGATTTTCTTATGGGTGGAGTATCTGCTGGTATTTCCAAAAGTGTTGCCGCGCCTATTGAGCGTGTGAAGCTTTTAATTCAGAATCAAGACGAAATGATTAAGAATGGCCGTCTTTCTAAGCCTTATAAGGGAATTACTGATTGTTTTGCTCGCACGATCAAAGATGAAGGGTTTATTTCATTGTGGAGAGGAAATACGGCAAATGTTATTCGATACTTCCCGACCCAGGTGAGAATTGCGCTATTTTATATGTATGTATAAAGTCAGAAAGTTCGGTATCTTATCGTTTACTAACTTGATGTATCATCCAGGCATTGAATTTTGCATTCAAAGACTACTTCAAGAGGTTGTTCGACTTCAGAAAAGACAGAGATGGGTACGGGAAATGGTTTGCAGGCAATTTGGCTTCCGGTGCTGCAGCAGGAGCTACTTCTCAAATTTTCGTCTACTCACTTGACTTTGCCCGAACTCGTCTTGCAAATGATGCAAAATCAGCCAAAGGTGCAGGCGAAAGACAATTCAATGGTCTCATTGATGTGTACCGTAAAACTCTGCGGTCGGATGGCATTGCTGGTCTCCACCGTGGATTCAGCATGTCAATTGCCGGAATCATTGTTTATCGGGGCCTTTATTTCGGACTGTATGACTCTTTGAAGCCAATACTATTAACCGGAGACTTACAGGTACTCTGATTGGCATGCATTGTTTTAGGTTCTTGGAAAGTTTCTGCTAATAATTACTGGAGAATGTTTACATGCATGTTTGATTATTGCAGGATAGCTTTGCGGCCAGCTTTGCGCTTGGTTGGGTCATAACAAGCGGTGCTAGTGTTGCGTCGTATCCTATGGACACGGTTCGCCGGAGAATGATGATGACCTCTGGAGAGGCTGTCAAGTATAAAAGTTCAATGGATGCATTCTCGCAAATCTTGAAGAAAGAGGGAGCAAAATCACTGTTCAAGGGTGCCGGTGCAAATATCCTCCGTGCCATTGCTGGTGCTGGAGCGCTCTCCGGCTATGATAAACTGCAGCTCATCATCTTAGGGAAGCAATATTAATCTGGTGATGCTTAATGATGACGAAAAAACTGCCTTCAGTTAAATCTAGGTCTCTAATGCTTATCAGTTAATTATCAGGATATGTACTTAGGTTTGCATATGACATTATTTATTGTAATTTATGCTTTTGGACATGTGATTTAATAGAATTGCAAAGTTCATAATTTTATATCCTCCATGTTATTTGCTAGCAATGGTCGGTATACATATACTGAAAATACAAGCAATTACAAGCAAGAAGAAAAACCTAAAATTAACATTTTCTGAATGTAAACATCAACCAGAATCAAGACTAACATAAGAATGCAGTACCATGCCAAGGCAGGGGACTCGAAAAATCATCAGCTTACTCTTATACATTAAGATGAGGGGAAATTAGAGTTAGATAAAGCGTGAAACTGAACATACACAGAATTATACACATACAAATGAAACAAGAAGGAAAGCAAAAGCCAAATCAAGTGAGCAGGTTACCTCACTGGTACATAGACTGGTCCAAGCTCAGCCAGATTGAGTGAACTTCTTGATCTGCAAACATATGAAACGATACCTTTGAATGATACCATTCAATCTAATGGAGCAATGCCTAAACATCAATATGATGACCAACGTTTAATTTTTTACAATTTTTATGTAAATTCTTTTTTATCAAAAAAAACAAAAGCCTTCTAATTATAGAGAAATAGAGAATGGATTGTGAAACACTGACCGGCTTCTCATTCATGTCTTTGTTCCACTCAGTGATCATATAGATGCATGATTGCCAGATTCTACAGCTACCTAATTTTTATGTATTGGGTTTTTCACATATATATAACCCCTATAATATTTGTAAGAGCATGTTTACTCCCCATCTCAAGCCAAGATTCTAGCATGTGCAGGTGTATATATACAACAAATTCCATTATCAACCAAGTGGTGCATATGCAATTACGAGAATTTTGTTCAGACGTATATATAATGCATATTCCTTAATAAATCTAACCGTGGAAAATTGTGCAAAAAACAAATAGATGTTTAGAAAACAAATTATTAGATTACCTAAAAGTGCGGCGATTGAAGATGGTTTGATATAGATCTCGGGGATGGGTTCATATGTTGGCCAATCCTTTGTAGAGAATTATGCTGCCATTGCTTGGGCTGGTGATGAAAATGATCACTATTTCCCAGCGTTCCACTTCTACTGTCTACTGAAACAGGAGGTGGAGAAGATAAACTAACTGATGACGTATCTGGATAACGAAGGGCAGGTGGTGTTTTTGGTGAAATTCCTGCTCAGTGACATAGTAGAAAAAAAATCAGATTGTACCAATCGGAATAGTTGAAGATACATGATCATCTCCAATTGAAACATTTATTGTTTAAATAGTCATTAATCCTAGAACCTTGTTAGCATATAAGAAAGACAAATGATATAGGTAGAAATGTTCACCATTTAATGCAGCAGCTTGAAACTTTTCCCTCATAAGCCTTACGAACTTAAATAAGCCATTGGTTTCGTTCATGTCTTTGATTAACTTGTCAAGATTTTCAAGGTGAGGATCACAATGCAACACTGGATATGATTAAAGAGAAAAGATTATAGACCAAGAAGATAATTCAACTATTAATATCACTTAAAAACCAGGTTTCTTTGCAAAACTTGATACTCACAGTCACATACATCACCATCAAGTCTTACAGTAAATGAGTACTCTTTCTCAGGGCGCTTCACATCAATTTTGTCGAATATGAACTTGACTCCTTCAAAACAAAACAAACTAGTTATATAAGAAATCTGATTGAAAAATAAAGCTCTAAACTAAACATTCACGTTTACCTTCACCTCCTTCAGTTCGGAAGCCAAGAACCCTACTGTACCACGAAATAGCTTCTTCTATACTTTCTCTATTGCTTATTTCTTGATCACACTTTTCTTCAAGGGCTGTCAGAGCTGTTAGAGATAAAAATTAGGCAATTGTACAGAACATTTCAATGAGCAATGTTTCTTTCAGATGGCAAATTATCATAAAATATAGGTTATATATATATATATATATATATATATATATGAAAACAATAAATTCTGGGCATGTGTCTTTCTGAAAAAAAAATGCCCTTAAGTACTTCATGTGAATGCCAAAGTATTTCCATTTTCAAGAATAAATTACTGGATAAAAAAATTACATTATAGATCAACTGAAAAATTATTCCTACTAAAGTTCCTTGTAGAAAGGATGAATAGATTTGTAACATTTTTCTGGTTTCCATAGATCTACATTCAACTATTCATATCAACATTAACCTTAGATTGATTAGACTTAATAAGGGAGATTGACAACAATAGTTAAATCCATGTTGCATAAAAACCAAAGGACTACACTGATAATGCTACCATAATAGGTTAAGACATATAACTATATACTTATCTATATATATACATCATTATAATTTCCAAGCAAATTTAGCAAAAAATTGTTATATAATTTACCATGCAATTGCTGCCTTATTATTGATGCATATGCATCCTTCTTCTCTCTCTGATCCTTAACAATCTCCTTCAGCTCTTCTATTTTATTTACTGTAGATGAGAGGGATTCAACTATAGATGCATGTTTGGCCTCTTTGCGTGAATTGACTACAAGGAAAATTTTCATTGGCTTCAGTACTCCTCCAAGATTAGGCGCATGCTTTCAACAGCAATTGGTTATAATTGAAATTATTGATGAAAAGTTAATATAATAAAGATTTAACCAGAAGCACTATCAAGACATCAAAAATATGAACGGATAAAAGATACATATTTAGCAGCCAAGATAGATGTGACATGAATCAATAAAATAAGAATTTCCATTCCATAACCATTTGCATCATTGTCTCAGATAGCACAAGAACCATCTATTGACAGAAACTCTTCCCCATCCCGATTCCAGCCTTCAGACAAGCTCCCAACCCAAGCAACTAAGAGTATACGGGAAACATTCATCTCTTGGCATGCAGCTCCTCTTGAGAAAACATGATGACTGAACTCTCAAAGTTGCAACACTAAGTTATAATTTCCTAACTATTAATAGATAATAGATATGTGCACCGAAAGGCATTAAACTCTCAAAGTTGCAACACTATGATGGAATTTCCTAAACATTAATAGATAAGAGATATGTGCCTTTCATAAGTGCACTGAAAGGCATTAACCTCTCAAAGTTTCAACACTAAGATGGAATTTCCTAAATATTAATAGATCATAGATATGTGCACTGAAAGGCATTAAAACATGATAAACCACCAAACAAGTTCGTTATGTACTACACTATGGTAGGAAAATGGTTTGGCCACCATTCTAAACAATAAAATGAAAAAGTAAAATTAAGGTGGGTTCCAAGTAAAGAAAAATATAGGTAAAGGAAAGAGAAGAAAAAAAAAAGAAGGAAAAAGAAAAAGAAAAAGAAAAAGAAATCTTATAATCATATTTTTCTTCTGTTCCCCTCCTTATTTCACTTTTCTTCAACCAAAAACAAGAAAAAGAAAGACCTTCACTCCAAACAAACCCTCAAATCAAGTTTCGAAGCACCAATTTCTTTTGATAATTTCTATCAAACAAAATCAAGGTATAACACAATCCTTCATCAAATGCTCATCAGAAATAATAAAGGAAACATACAGACCTGCTAGAATTTGTTCCAAATCAGCTTCTAAATCACTAAGGTAATCTTTCAGCTTGCCAAGCTTCTCTGCACCAATAACCAAACCATAAACAAGAAAAATCTCAAGTCATTCGAAGCTAGGTACTAATCCAATGAGTGAAACACAACAAAGAATCACTTCAAAACAACAAAACCACCACAAAATAATGGAAATCAAACAATCAAAGAGAAAACCCTAGACATTGGGAGAAGAGACAAGTATTACCTCGGTGAGCTAGGGTTTGGGATGTGTCAGAGCGGAGAGAGAGAAGGGAGCGGTTGAAGGAATCGGCGGCGAGACCAGCGCGCTCAGTATGGTGGCCGATCTCGACGGCGCAGGACTCCCGGAGCTCCGCCATTCGCCGCTGCATCTCCGATTCTCCGGCGAAGATCAAAAGCTTTTCTCAGGGTTTCGAATTTGGGGAGAAGGGCTAGATCCCGCGCCTCTTTTTTTTATTATTTTATAAAATTCATTGGGGGATGTTTTTACTTATTGCCCCCTGAAAATCTCGAAATTTCAAATTCCGGGTGAATTTGATAAAGTGGGCCTATTGTTGCAAATTGAAAAAATAAAATTTTATATTATATGCATATGTACAATATTTTTTTATTTTTTTATTTTTTTACTTAAAGTACCTCAATTTGATTATAGATTTAAGACAAAAAAAAAAAAAAAAGGGTGTATACATACAATATTCGGTGAGAATGGAAGGATGAATGAGTGGGCTAAACTTGAAATTTTTATGAGAATTTAAAACTCAAGGACATAAGGACTTATAAGAAAAATTACACACCATCCTGGCTAACCAGGTTACACTTGTCATTGTTCATTTACCCCTCTAAAAATTTTTTTTTTAATAAATTCTAAAATTAAGCTATTTGTGTATGCCACAATCTAAAAATTTATATTTAATAGCTCGATATATATAAGTGCTGAGGAATTCAGACAAAAATGAATACACAAATAAATAAATATAGAAATATAGGTTTACAAATTCAGCAGAGGTTCTCTCACATATGTTTTCTCGTCTTTTTTTTAGTTTTCACTTTTGTATCTTTTTATTTTAAACAAATATAATTTATCGACTATTTAAAACGGAGAAAAAAAATTAGTAGAGGCATAGATGCAATTAGAAGGATTTATAAGGGTGCACATGTGTTGCAAGTCCAATTTAATCCAGATCATCTAATTGAGGGGAACTTTCATTGAGAAGAGGTGGTATTGGCCTGGTAAAAGGCTGACCAATGGAGAGACTAACCGGTAAAAGTTCTAATCAGTAGAAAAATTGACCGAAAAAATATTCAAGTAAAACACTGTTGAGTGAAACACCACTCTGTGAATTACATCTGACTCACCAAGAACATCAGGTCTAACTGGCAGAGCAATATTACAAGCCCGATTTATGTGCCTAATTGAAAAAAATTCATGTGCATATATGTGCGAGACAACCTTATCCCATCATACCGGTCTTTTGGGATTACGAATCCCCCGCTATGCATCAGCATGGTTAAAAACACCCAAAAATAAAAATGTTAGCCCCCAACGGAGTGAATGAAGTTACATTCAGTCATTCACAAGTAGAGTTTTGCTTTAACATACCAATACTCACACAAAGCATCTTTTCAGCTCTTCCAGTGTACAATTTTAACCACCTCTTATCAGGAACAACAAATCGATCACTTACTCGAGGCCTCACAAAATGCAGAGATTTTTCTTTCTAAAACATAATAAGAAATCTGACATGATATTTGATAAATATAATGCAACATGAAGGTTAGAGAATGTGGCAGCGGTTCCTCAATGCACCGAATTTCTGATTTATGCTCTATACAAGCAGTAAGTGACTTGGATAATGATTCACAGAAGATCTGAACACTCCAGTCGCAACTTAAGGATGAATAGATCTCATGTCATTGAAACCAAAATTCCTTCAGCAACCAAGGCTCTGCATAATTGCGCTGAGCTTCGCGATAACCTCATCTGGCTCTGCGTGCGATCCAGAAAGATTAATGGCATGATACTCCAACCCTTTCCATTGAGAGATTAAGGAAAAATGCGGACGTCTATAAAAGCTGCTGATGATCTCGAGCACAATGGTGTTTGGTGTTGCTGAGACCAGGTGAGTGAGACCAGCCCCATGAGCTCCGATAACCACTGAAGCTTCTTGAACAGCTTGGAACTGCTCTTTCATTTGCATGTGGGCAAACAAACCATTGACCATGTTTATTTTGCATTTCGGGTGATGGGATGCCCACTTGCTAACGGAATCAAATACTTCCTGCTCATTGCTTAACCGAGACTCTACCTTTCCGGAATGTCGGGGATGGGCCAAATAATCCTCTCGGCGCACAAAAAGAACATTGTGACCTGTGGTTGGTTTTGTCTGCACGCCATCACCAAGGAGACCAAAAGATGCTCTGAGCATTTCTCCAAACTCGGATAAACGAGCAGTTCTCATGTCATCAGGATGTTCCCGGAGGATGTCTGCAGTAGTGCCCTGGCAGTTTATTGTTTCAGTCAGACCTTTGAATAGGGCTGCCTCATACCCCAAGGGTGAGAGTATTGCATGACGGAAACAAACTGGACCAGAGAAGTTTTTAGCATATCTAACGGTAGAAAAGAGTGCTTCCCAGGTTTCTTCCAGTGGAGCCTGTGCACAAATGGTGGCGAGGTTAGATGCAGAAAATGTATAGTTTATTGAACTCAACAGATTTCACTCGCAAACCTGGAAGAGCACTGGATTAGATTTTTCAAGTGGGAAAAAAAGCAATATCAGACATAGCACATACCATCAAGTACCCGAAAAAAAGCGTTCAGAAAGTAAACCATAATTAAGTATCTGTGAGAGTTGATGAACTACAGCCCAATGATATCACATTTCTCTTCAATCAATGTCATGAAATTCTAAAGATTTAAGATGCTAGCATATTTCTCTTCCATTAATGTCACGTCCAAATGGTGAGATCAGCTACTTAGAAACATAAGCAAGTCACAGTTTCTTAAACTTAACATGGATGTGTTCGATAAGCTTAAACATTGACATCTTATGTTGACAACAATGTCCAATACATCATGTGAAGAAAGAAACCAGGAAAGCATTAATATCATGCCCAAAAAGAGCTTCAACAAAATCAAGTAACTCCAAAAGTTGCAAACTGATAGTATGCAATAACGCCAGGATAAAGAAATGTAAATGGAGCAGATGGAAGTTTGCAAATATCTGTATTAGCATAGATTACAAAAGCATTTTCACAAGATTTTACAGCAGATAGAGCAAAATCATCAACCAAGGGGACAATGAAAAGAAAAAAAACATCATAGCCTACTACGTTCAGCATGTATCCACCTTCCTCTATCTAGTGCTTACGCATGCAATGGCAATTAAAATGCTTATCATATTAAATGTTGCAATCATTTTTGTCTCAGGTTACAAAGCACTCATGTGAGCAACCTTACTGCACTATAGAGAATAAGACAGAAATGTGAAATGATCATGCAAGTTAAATAGATGGCACAACAGCGTCAGCTAGCAGAGAGATTTCTGGAGTAAAAAGTGCAAGTGAATACAGGAACCATTAAAAAAGATGATAAATGATCAAGATAACAAGGAAGCATACCTTACAATGGCCATCAACAAAAACCAAATGAGGACGGTTTGGCAAAGCAGTAATCCGTGAACTGACATAAGCATTATACCAATCAGTAACTGTGTGGAAAAGATTTGCATACTCAAATCGTGTAACCAAAACCGTAGGCTCATCAATCCACTGCAACCAGGGGCATCACAGTAAGAACAAATAATGAATAAAAACTTGATAAACTTAGGAATATGTACAGTTTCAACCAATAACAGACATGTGAAAGTGTGAAAAAGAACATCAGATTAAATCACTTGGGTCCTCCATCATAAATAGAATCGTCAACAATAATAGATCTTCTGCAGTGTCTGAGATATCACTAGTAACAGTGAACCAGAAACCATATAATTTAACAACAATAACAACAATGCACAAGACAGACAATACAACAAAATCATTAACAAAGTGTACTGCATTTTTCCTGCACTTAGAAAAAAAACTAATTTTTTTGTCACTATGATACTTGTAGCTCATGAATATCCAAGCAATCCCCGATAACAAATGATAGATGGTTTGCTTCGTCACAAATTTCTTCTCTTTGACAGTACTCTAAAAATCACATTTTTCAGGGCAGGACTCAAATGGATATCATCCTAAACAACATCAATGGAACAATCATCTCCATCTCCAATTTGCACAAAATTGAGAAACAACGAGTATCCAAACATTCAAATCAAAGCAGGAAGAATTAATTGAATCAGAAACTCACCAGAGAGCACTCCATCTTCCCAGGCTCAACCACTCGAATGGAATCCAGCAACGCCCGCATAGAATGCATTGAAA
The DNA here is from genome assembly GCA_020875875.1 of Dioscorea alata. NCBI lineage: Eukaryota > Viridiplantae > Streptophyta > Magnoliopsida > Dioscoreales > Dioscoreaceae > Dioscorea > Dioscorea alata. The sequence goes on from CM037018.1 coordinate 13,711,312, forward strand.
CTTGCCCGCTTGGAACATACTTCTTCAAGAACGCCTCATCCACTACCTTCGAACCCGCGGGCATATCCCTCTCGATCTCAAACGCGCCAGCACCGAACTTCGGCAACTCCTGATCCTCCGTCCTTCCAATCACCTCCTTCAATGTCTCCCCACCCCTCGACATCTCAATCCGCCCCGGATCCATCCTTATCCCGCCGCCCTCGCACACCGAGCTCCTCAGCGTCTCACTGTAGTGGCATCGGAGCCACCCAGAAGCAGAGGGAAAGATAGGGAGGACGTCAAGGCGGCGAGAGAAGCCATGGCCGAAGAAGGCCTCGCAGGAGCCAGCACGGGGGTTGGGAGGCGGAAGCCAGGGCATAAAGGAAGGAAGAGAAGGCCATGGCTTGAGAGAAGAGAAAGGCGGAGTTGGGACTAGTGTTGGGTCTCCGCGATGATGGGAAGAGGGCCGGGGGTGCAGGAGGAGATAGAGGATGACGGAGCCAACGTTGATGAAGAAGAGAAAGACGACCGCCCGCACTATGAGGGCTCGCTGCCGGCGGCTCATCGGCGGCGAGATCTCCGAAGAGAAGGGAGGAGTGCCGGCGGGTATCCAAGGGTTTTGGGGACGGAGAGAGATGGAGGGTAGGTGGTTTCAGATGATGAGTTAGAATCTCGAGGCAAGATCGACGGTTAGTACTTGATGGATGTGGTACGGGTATATTGCTTTGGTTTTTTACTCGCACACCCTTGGGAAATAAATTAATTAATTTATATGTTGATTTATATTTTTGGATTCATGAAGGGGTGTAATTGTAAATTTGCAGTTGTCTTTGCCTCGAGATTTGATTTCAAATGATGAGATTGGACGTGGACGTGAGATGTACGCGTAATAGGCTATGGAATGTTTGTTTGCGATAGCCTTTGTAAATTAATTAATTTATTCAGTTGAAATAATTAATTAATTATAATGGTCAATGATTAATTATTCACTTGGGTTCGGAATCTTCCAATTTGAATTTAACAAAATATTAATTAATTAATTAATTATTTTTCTTGTACTATAGTTTATTTCAAATGGTTGACTATGTAACTTCCAAATAATTTTTTTATATAAAATATAATTCAAAATACACAGAGTTAGTTAGGATCAAGTTCTAACAGAAAAAAAAAACATTGATAATAATATAATTAATAAATTATTTTTAGCACCTTGAATCCTCCTAATAAAAGCCAAAGGTTTTATAGCCTAGTGGCATCTTGAGTACCCTCATTTGTGTGAGACTTTAATTCAATTTTTTTTACGGGTTTTGAATGAGACCTTAATTCAATTTTTCAGATAACTCTTTCCAATTTTATAAGGATGATAACGCATGGTAAATTCTCCGTTGGTGTATATCTTTGACAATATAAGGGCAGGGGGCACTTCTCTCTTATGGTTAAAAAAAAACTCTCCTAATAAAGTAGAAAAAATATAGACTAATTAAATTATTATTTCATAATGGCCCAATTATGAATGGAACTTTGGAAAACATCAAATGAAATATATAAGCTTGGGCTTGATTAAAAAATGAAGCATGAAATCCACTGACTTGTGGAATAGAATGGCATGAAAGACCTTGACTCAAGTCAACTAATGCAGGTCTCGTAGAATGGATTAAATAGGAGGAAAAGAAAAAAGATGTGTTTTTATTTATTTATTTATTTATTATTTTGAGAAAGTTAAGATCACAATTGGAATTATTATCATACTTTTGTAATTTTTATAATTTCTTAATTAAAGTCAACGTCCGTCAAGAATGACATGAATTAAATGTCCAGGCTTGGTCGGGGAAACTAAACTGTTGATTAGACATCATTTAAGTTGAGCAGTAAGTCTAGCAAGCATGTCATGAAATGTGTTTTTTGTTTTATTTATTTATTTTTTTACACCGGATGACATGCAACTCTATTTAAAGTTAATAATCTGAGATGTACACTAATGTGAAGTGCATCCGCAAATTCAACAACACAATGTCCTCACCTTATGTAAATTTTAATCACAGATCTTCCCAAAACGAGAACTTTACGTAGAAGTAGAAACAAAATTTAGAGGTGTTGAATTCAACTTTAAAAAATTTATAAGTATTAAATAACTTTATTAATTCATACAAGAGATGATAATAATTAATATTTCAAAAATATAAAAATTTTAGTTTATATGTAAAAGACTTATTATATGTACACAATTAGCAACTAACAGTTAAACAATAAATTAATAAATAATACAATTAAAAAATAATTCACCCCAAATTCACAATCTAAATTTATTCATGCAATGACTATTTAACAAATAATCTACAAATAATCAATTTTACATAAAATTAATCACAACAGATATTTAACAATTTTCATAACAAATAATCACACAAATATTTAACAAATATCTAACAATTATTTAACAAAAATCAAATTTTTAGACAACAAATAATCACACAAAAATTAAAACAAATTAAATTAGATACAAAACAAATTAGAAAAAAAAATACATAACCACATATAATGAAAGATAAAATATAAACTTGAAAAAAGAGATTGAGCAAAAAGAGAAAACTCACAACCTCCAATGATTGTTTTTACAGATCTTGAGATAGCAATTGCATTTTTTTAGGGTTTTATTTTTATTTATTATTACTATTTTTGTACATTAATATCCTAAAAATGATAATTATATATTAATAAGTTCAATATATATATATATATATATATATAAATTTAAAAACAAAAATATTTGAAGATTCATGTTTGGTTAGCCATATTATTTATTATTGTCACCCAACATCAATTTTATTTAATTTATTTTAAATATTGTGGGTAGAATTTGGAAAAAATAAATAATAACTATCTCTTTTCATATGGCACAGAGAAAACATGAAATACCAAAACCTAATAATAGAGTTCAAGAAATATACTATTCATAAGTGTACCACATTTCCAAAAAAGGAAAAAAAAAAAGACAACAACAAATCATGCATAAAGAGTTTCGCACACACTTGTGGATTCACATTCTTATACAATGTAAAATGTTCAAGAAACATGCATGATAGTAGAGATGAATAAAGATGGAAAGACAAAATAATACCCATCCCCCGCCTCACCTCCGTTAAAACCAGGAAGGGAGGGAGAGGGTGAGTCACCTAAGTCACTTAGTAAATGAGTTAGCACAATTCTAAAATAATACCAAAACAAGTTGAAGAAACATTAATGATCAAACTTTTACAAAAATACAAATAACTTTCAGTGATATCACAATTTTCATAACATACACACACACATGTGTGAAAAACATTACATCACAACTAATCCACTGGCTTCACATAAGAGTTTCACATTCAGAAATCATTCTCAAGAATAATATGATTTTTAAAATATCAAACCGTAAAACTCATTATAAAACTCATTAATCTTTTCTCTTTAAGAGAATACAATGGATCAATGTAAGAAGAATACAACATAAGAAGCATAACTTCTCAAATACCAATTTTTTATCTCGATCCTTGGATCCATGGTCAAGAAAACCTTCTAAACTATAGCCGTTGTCACTGCTAAGTTCAAAGTTGTTAAGGTACTCATGTCATTAACATTGACCCACCAGTTCCTTATAGTGACTCCAGAATCCCGATGTATCATCCAAATTAGTGATTCTCCGTGCCACCTAAAGACGACAAGAACGGGTCCTCCACGTCACCTCTAAAGGCTAGCCTATGGGGACCCATTGCTATAGCAGGTGGGTTACAACCACATCACCATCAAATAATCAATACCATCCACATAAGCTATAACACATGGTCCTTGCTGAAGACGACAATCACATATTGAAAATGAGCATCAATTCAGCATAAATCAAAGCACTACAACAAAAAAAGACTTATTGTGACATTTGTGAAAAAAACATTTTTGGTAAGTGTTACTAGAAACCATTAAAATGACTTTTAAGCGATAGTTATAATAAATGTTGGTATACTTTTATTTATTCCTACGTTTATAATGATATTTTTATTTACAGTCATAATAGGTTTTTGTTTTGCGATATTTTTAAAGATTTTAGAGGTGTTGAAAGAAATGTCAGCACAATATTATTTATAAAGACACTTATTATAACCTATATAACAAATGTCATAATTTAATATGACTTTTATCGCACCAATTTGTTATAACACATTTGAAAATATTTTTGTTGTTATTATTATTATTATTATTATTATTATTATTATTATTATTATTATTATTATTATTATATATAAAAGATAATTTAAAATAAAAAAGGTATTTAAGGAAAAATAAAAGCGGTAATATTTTGAATTTCAAGAGTGGCAAAAAATTAGGCGGCAATTTCTTTTTATGAGCGTCAAAACCTACGTGCCTTATATATACAAGATATAATACCCTAAACCTTTGGATACATGTAAAAAATTATGTTCAGGGTATTATTGCAGCTGTAGTGAAACTCTCTTGTAAAATATTTCTGTCAAGGAACCCAAGTGGAAAAGCAGAAGGACTTAAGTGTGAGGGTTTATAGAAGATTTTGAGTTCACAAGTAATTAAAAGGATTTAATCTGAAAGATTTCTGGACACCAAGGACTAAAAGTTAAGTTGACAAGGACCTTTTTGAAATATTATTTTATGATTTAGGGACCATTGTTCACTTTTTAGGCACCTTTTTGTAAGAAATTTTGTTTTCAAAGACTAAAGTGAATTTCGACATAAATTAACTTAAAAAATAAAGGGTAAAAATGGCTGGCTTTTAAGATGGGTTTTCTTCTTCTTCAATGGCTACAATAGTGTTCTGTGAAAAGAAAAAAAAAGAAAAAAGGAAGGTTTTGATGAGGATTTGGAGATCGCCGGAGGGAATTCGCCAAAGATTTGCATTTGCTTGGTAAGGATCTGTTGGAAGGCTGGCTTTTAAGATGGGTTTTCTTCTTCTTCATGTTTGCGTATGTTTGGATGTATGTATGCATGTGTGTTTGGTTTGATGAAGAAGAAGATGAAATTTAAAGACATATTGATGGAGATTATGATGGCATTGTTGTTGGATGATTTTTGTTTTGAAAATTCCTTGTATTTGAGATGAATCTTGCTTGAAATGGTGAAGGAATTCTCAGATTTACTGTAGATTACAGTATCAAAACTGGAATTAGAGTTTGTTTTGGTTAATTAAGTTGATGATGATGATGATTAAGATGGTAATGATGATGGTTGGAATAGAGTTGGTTGAGTTTAGCCAAATTGAGATGAGATGTTTTGGTTGGATCATACCAAGTGGGAGTAAGTTGGTTGAATTTAATCATTTTGGTTTAGTTAGGCTTGATCAAATCAAGTGAAGTGGTTTGATTTGGTTTAGTCAAGTTCTTTTGAGTGGGTTTGAATCTAGATGGTTGAATTTGGAGTTGGATTTGGATGAATGTTGATGTGGTTGGGTTTGAATTGTTTTGGCTAAGTTAAGTTGGTTGAGATTGATTTGGGATTGGTTCAGGTTTTGAGCTAATGATTTTGAGGTTAACCAATTCAAAAAGAATTCGATTTAGTTGAACCAAGCTGGTTTAAGAGATTTTGTATAAGAATCGGAAATTGGTTTAAGGCTGGTTGGTTAAATTGAACTTGGTTTAGTGAAATTGAGGTTGGTTTAGGTTGGTTTAGGATGGTTTAGCCCAAATTGAGTTAGTTTAAGTGCAAGTTAGAGGCCAGCTTGTTTATGCAAGGTCAGGTTTAAATTAATTAGAGTGGGTGGGCTCAATTAGAGAGCCAGTTATTTGTTCATGCTATTTTCTTTTGGATTAAGTTATGCCATTAGTTTATATTTATTTATTTTATTCTGTTATCTTGTTAAGTGTTGTTCAAACTTGGGAGGGAGTGTCAGGTCTAGCGGAAAACCCAAGGGAGACCAGGTGAGTTGGTAGTGGCTACTATTTTGAAATAATTTATTAATTGCTACTATTTTGAAACAAGTACTTAATGGCTACTAGTTGGAAATAATTGTTTAATCATTTCATTTTATTATGTTTAATAATTTATATTGTTAAAGGATATTTATATTTATTTGCAGTTTGGCATGCTATAGCAATTGTATTAGTACATTCATTTTGCATAATTATACATAGTTTCAACAGTGGAAAATACATGTATATATGATTTAATTATTCATTTCATCTATTTATTTTAATGGTTATGTATGCCTTGACTTTAAATGATTTGTGAAACCATGTATGCATATTAAAATGATTTTACTATCAATGCTTGTGGAATTGGTTTTTATTCCTAATATAGGGATGGTGTCCTGGATTTGGACTTTAAGGGTATTATGCATGTATTGTACTATTGAGCTTTCACAGGATTTTAATGGTGACTACGGACTTTAGTCCGACACTACAATGAGGGTTACACAGTCCGACTTAATGGGAGGTGGCTTGGGTAATCCTGAGTTTACCCTTGGTCAAGATGTGCGTAGAGCTATTGCCAAGGTTTAGTTCTATTGAGAACCCCGGGGTCATCACACAAGGATCTCAATGGCCAACATCAAGGTTATGAAGACCTTGATGGCTCTCAACCTAGTCGCGACGGCGGCTAAGTTGGAGAGTGTTTTTAGACAAATGATTTGAGAAAGGTTTTTACAGTTCAGTCGTCTAAAAGATGTTATTTTGGATTGTGATGAGGGGGCTCTCACAAAAGAGGACAGTCTCTCACAAAAAATTTATAGTTTCTTGTAAAATTGATTTGATAATGATTCATGATGAGCTTATGTTTTAAAGCTTTTAAAACATATATGTTGCCAAAATTTTGGTATTTGTATATGTGAAAGTTGAGAAGTTATTTGAGAAATTGATATTTATATACTTTATATACGTAATATTTAATTATTTGAAATTATTAAGCCACTATCAACCAACTGAAATGTGTTAGAGTTCCAGGAGCAGGACTCTACTAGATTGCCTCTGCGAGTATAGAGCCAATCAGGGTTGAGTCCACGATTACAGTGGGTCCCCTTTCTTTCTGTTTGATGGTTTCGTGATCTTGTAGCGATTGTACCCGCAAATTGGAGTAATTATGTTAGCTATATTCGTGTATTTGAACTTGTAGTTGGTGTAAAAGTTGTCGGTCGTGTTTTGTAAGTCTGATTTTGTTTTACTGGGGGTTAGTTTTCTAGTTAAAATGGGTTTTTAACTGATGGGTGCCACATTTACCTCGAAAAAAGAGGTAGGTGTAACATAAGATCTATAAGACCAAAAAAAAAACTCTAATAGTCAAAAAGGTCAAAAGTAAAGTTCTTGTCGGGAGAAAAAGTAAGTATCTCAATTTTTCTTTATTCCATTGTATTTTTTTTTTTTTTGCATTGTTTTTCTTGTAAATTATTTAAATATTTAATTTGTTGTTTATTTTGGTGAATGATTAGTATATGATTAATTTTTTTAATTAGTTTTTGTTATTAAAATAGTATGAGAATTTTAATTAATCTAATCCTAGGGTTTGAGAATGTTTTTTATTATATATAAAAAAAAGATTGGATCTAATTAGGATGAGATCTCCAAAATATCCCTTTTTTGTTGGAAATTAAAATGTGTTTTGGCTTTTATCCTTACCGATGTGATGACGGGGAGGTCATGATATCATGCGGTGGTCATGGCATGGATCTAAGACATCAACTCTTAAGGTTGCCTTTTAGTGTTTTTATTTGACCCTAGTTTTGTTGAAGTTTTAGAATTAACTCTGTTTTTTTTTTTCATTTTTTTTATAAGGTTCTTGCTATGAGACACTCATAACTTTGTTGAAGTTTTGCAATTTATCCCTTATATAATTTTTATTTTTTATAAGACTATCGTTATAGTTATGACCCACACAGATTTGTTGAAGTTTATATTTTATCCTCTTTTTTCTAAGTTAAATTTTTTGAGAGTTTTTATTTATAGTTATGACACATACATAGATAAACTTCGACAAATCATTTATTTTCCATTTTCATAAAATAATTTATTTGTATTCTTTTTTATGCAAATTATATATCCTCGACATAGTTTGTTTTTTATATTTCAAATTAGTATATTATTGATTTTAAAATATCATATATGTTGATATTTAAAAATTATTATATTATATTGATTTTATTAAATATAAAAATTATTGCAAGCTGGAGATTGTTCTCAATTAACTACTCCATTTCATTATAGCAATAACCATTCTATTGATGGTATGATTTTTATAATATCGTCTAATTATGCTAAATTTAAAGATAAGTCGAAGGATTGAAGCCTTATCTTTATTATAATGTTTGAAAGTTATTTCTTTGAGACTTGTTGATTATGTTAACATTATTTTAATTAGTGATTACATTTTTTAAATTTAAAATTTAAAATTTTATTATTTATTTATCACTTTTTCTTTTTAAATTGATTTAGATATTTGTATATTTTATTTTGCAGATAAAAGGCCACTATGATAAATTTAAATACAATTCCAAAGATTGAAGTCTTAGCTTTATTATAATATTTGAAAGCTATTTTTTTTGAGATATGTAGATTATATTAACATTATTTTAATTATTGATTTAGTTCTATGTGAGATTTTAAATTTTTGATGAATAATTCTAATTACTATTTTATTGAATTATATAAATTAATTTTATAGAGTTTAAAATTTATCTCATATTTAAATATTAAATTTTATATAAATAATATTTAAATTATTATTGTGAAAAATTATACAATATTTTTCCAACACTTGCGAATGTTACATTTCTTTGTTATCCACAAATACTATATGGTTAAAACAACAATAATGAAATGTCAATAAAAGAGTTTTAAGGGACACTTAACAAATGTTACTAAATAATTCATGTACAAATATTTATAAATAAAATTTAATTTTAAAATTAGATAAGATAAATAACTTTTACCAATATTTACATATATTGACTTAAATTGGAATTCACAACTACTATTTTGTTAAAAGCATGTTTATAAAAAGCCGATATAATTAATTTAAGAGACCTTTAATAAATATTACTATATAATCTCTATAACAACAATTATAAATGTTGCAATATTTCAAAATTAATATAATAAAAACTTATGGCGACATCTGCAAATATTGCACAAAATAAAAAAAATAAAAAAGCGTTACTCAAGCCATATACAAATGTTGGAATAAAATCCATATTGAGACTGTTTTCAAATGTTGGGAAATATCACAATAAATGTCGTAATATGTAGGTATCCAAACTTCTTAGAAATGTCACACCAAAGCATACTGACTATAGCTATTGTAACATATAATCGACATTTGTCACAAAAGTTTGTATAGAGCTATTCGATGGTTTTTGGCTATTTTACAACTAGGGGTGAGCAAAATCAGGTACCCAATCCGGTTTTTAAAACCGGATCAGATACCTGGTTTTTCGAATAGACAAAAACTTGACCTGTATTAGACCCGGTTTATACCGGGCACTGGGAATCGGGTACCTGGTTTAAACCGGATAGGATATCGAATATCGGATATCTGGATCCAAATTTAAGTTTTATTTACTCTATAGATTTGCTTTATATAATAACATTACATAAAAAACAAATATGAAAAGCTTATAACTTATCAAGTGCATTAAACTCTTATATTATTCTCAACACAACAAAAGTCATAACAAAAATAATAAAGAGTTTTATCAATCTTAATCATTAAAAAAATCTTCGAAAACATCAAGTGTCTCATTAATAATGATCATTAGTTGCTAGAGAAGAAGATTTGAATGAAGACTAAAGATAAGAGACAGAATAATGGCCGTTGGGGACTGGGAGGCAGGGATTTGGGATTTTTTTTTCCTTTTTTCCTTTTAATCTATGTATAATTTATATATATATATATATATATATATATAACTCTTAAAAGGTTTATATGTGAGGGATTTGGATTTTTTTTTTTTTTTTTACTTTTTAGACCATATAAAATTTAAAATTATGATGTATCTATATATAAGAATATACTAAAAAGTAAAAACCGGATCGGATTCGATTTCCAGATTTTTAATTTCTCCCGACCTGAATCCGACCCAGTTTTCATCTAAAAAATTCGGATCCAGTACCTGACCCTTTTTTTTAGATTAGGTACCTGAAAAATTCGGGTCAAAAATTCGAATATCAGATCAGATCATCGGATCCGGATTTTTTTGCTCGCCCTATTTACGACACATGAAAAATGTCACAAAAAATAATTTTTTGTTGTAGTGAAGTCACAAGTATAACATGTATATAAGTTTTAAACTTCATTTGAAACCCGATATACTAATGTAACCATAAGCCTTTTCATTAACCATCAATGAATCATTTTTTTTTTTTTTTTTTTTTTGTGTCAAGCTATACAGATAATCAAGTCATATTCTAAAAGAATTGTGTAATCATAAATCTCACTCACAACTTAGGCAAGAAAACCTCGAGCGCTACTCCTCCACTAGCTCCATGCATCGAGCGGAACTTTCACTGCCTAACCAACCAACAAACACACAAACAAAATAAGAACAAGAATCAAACAAAGAAAACCAAGAATGAAACCCTAGGTCACAATGACATGCAACCCTAAATCAATCTTAGGGAGGCTCAAAACTGTGTTCTCAAGTTACCAAAGAGCTTTTAAGGGTTTGCGCTTCACTCCAAACCAAAGAATTTGAATAAATCACTAAGTTTAACTGGTGATACAATAATGTAACAGAATCCAAGGAGAAGCTTACCTCAAGAATTCAAGAAGAAGAATGAATCCAAAGCTCTAAACTTGCAAGAATAATGGCTAGCAACCTTCTCTTCTTGCTCCAAAGGAATAGGGGAAAAGGAATAGGGTAGCCAAAACAACCAACGAAGGCCCCAAAAAATGGGTGAAAAACAAGGTAAGGCGCGCCTGCAATGTAGCGCCTAATAACGCCCTGCGGGCGCGTTGTGCCCATGCGCAGCCCGCACGCAACCCACCAAGGGCCTACCTGGTGCGTCCTACACCTGACTCTGGGCACAAGTGACCCACCGCCACCAATGGCCATGGGCACACGACCTAGCCTACAGCTCAAGCAAGGAAGACGAGCACGGACCCGTAAGCTCAACTGTATAAGTTCTTAATGACTCGAATATACTGAACAACTCGGATTAACCTACTGAGGCAAAAACAAGCAGCTAGAACCATAGTTTGAGTCTACACACATAAAAGGTCAAAACACCACAGTAATGATTACCCTTCATCATTACCCCTGGGGGTAATCACCATTCCCCCATTTTGGGGGGAATGGAAGAGGATGAAGGGAGAATGGGTGTAAATTACCCATTTTACCCCTCCTTAATATATGTATATGTATATAAAGCGATGTTATTTTTATTGAACAGATTTCTCGAATAAGTTTTCAGAATGACATAAATGCCAACTTGTCATCCACGTCAGTATCTACGTTATTCTTTTTTATATAAACTTCAAATTTAAACCTTAAAAATCCTTAAATTTTTAAAATTTTGGAAAAAAAATTATAAATCCATATCTAAAATACATAGTAATATTAAAATATCTAATATTTAATTATAATAATCATATAATAATATTATTAAATAAATATTTATTTCAAAATATGTCATAAATTTAAACATTAAATTATAATAATTCTCACAATTGATATACTTAATATAAATTAGTTAATTTAGATATTTATCCTTAATAATTAAAGTTAAATGCTAATTTTGTCCCTAGTAATATATTTAATTACATAAAATAAGTAATTTAAATAATTTATTATAATAATTAAAATTTATTTAAAATATTTATAAAACAACAAAATTTATTTTTTTATATTAAGGACATAAAAGTAATTTTATATCATACCTTTCATTACTTTTTAATTCCCAATAAATTATTTTTCTTTTTACTTTTTCTAATCTCAATGAGTTCTCTTTTCGACCAAATACATTTTTATTCTCATCCATTATTATTTACCATCACCCCTCTTCGTTACCCCATTTCCCCTTATTTCCCTTACATTTAATACACAAAATTTTGAAATACAACACATCACAACTTCTCTTGTTTTTTGTTTGGTTTGTAAAAAGTTTGAGAGTGCAACACAAAAGAATGTTTAGATACAGCACAAGTAGATAAAATTTTTGTACCACCAATACCTCGATACAAAATTTTATCGTCGTACAACACAACTAAAAGACTAAATTACCCTTAATAAAGATTAAAAATTACAATCATGTATACCACATCCCACGACACTCACTCTCAAACACCCGACCTTGTACCGCACAACTAATGTCCACTTATTTTTATTATTTTTTTTAAAGCATTTCGAGATCCACGTGTGAATGTTAATTGCAGCATAAATATAACAAAAACAAGCATAAATTGCCTGAATAATCAATATTCATATGTTATTGTGATTCACTCTAATATAAAAACAAAAATAAAATGGGGAAATTATATATCAAGAACTATCTATATACTTCCATAAAAAAACCCTATATATGTATACACATTTTTTTATTTAATATCTTAAATGTAATACTTGATAAAGAACAAAGAATAACTAAAAATGCTTAGATTGAAATATGTACATGTTGTAGGTTGGTAATCAAGAAGTTCTTGCTTCAATTTTCTTTTTAACAATTTGATAAAAACAATCCACTAATCTATGTTGCTTTAATAATAATGATTTTGTGCAGTGGCGAAACTAGAAAGAAAATTTAAGGGTGTTGACTTTAAATTTTAAAAAAATTATAAATGTTAAACGATTTTATTAATTCAAATTTGAGATTATAATAAGTAATATTTCTAAAATATAAAATATATATCTATCTAAAGCCCTATCATATCAACATAATTAGCGATTATCTCAACTAATAGCAAGCATTAAATTAACAAATAATGCAATTAAAAAACAACTTTAAATAAATTCATGATCTAATTCAATTATTAAATGTAACAACTATTTAACAAATAATCTAATGAATAATCAAAATTTTCATTAATCACAACAAATATCTAACATTTTCACATACATTTTCATAACAAATAATCAAATAAATATTTAACAAATATCCAACAATCATTCAACAAATATCAAATATCTTTACACAATAGGAATTTTTTACATAACAAATAATCACACACAAAATTAAATAAATTAAATTAGATATAAAATAATCAGGGAAACAAAATAAGAATAAATCCCTATAATGAAAATAAAACATAAACTGAAAATGATTGAGCAAAGAGAGAAAACCCACCCATCATTAGCAATATTTTTTTCAAGAGATTTTGAGAGAACAATTGCATTTTTTTAGGATTTTTAATATTTATTTATTATTACTTTTTACATTAATAACATAAAATGGATAAGTATATATTAATAAGTTCAATAAAAAATTTATCTAAATATAAAATTTAAAAACAAAAATATTTGAGGATCCATGTTTGGCTAGCCATATTATTTATGATTATCATTCAATATCAAATTTATTTAATATAATAATATTATTATTTTATTTAATTTATTTTAAATATTGTGAGGTAGAATTTAAAACAATTAATAAAGAATAACATTTTTAATTTATTAATATTTTAATTATATATATATATATATATATATATATATATATATAACAGTGTCAATGTTCAAGAATGCCCCTACTTGTTTGGATTGACTTAAAAAAAATATTTTTTTTCCAATTGTGTAAAAAAATGCTTACCAATTAAATTAATTCCTTCTCTGTATTTTATGTTCGGATAAGTTAATATAGAAGCATTTTTATATGTGTGAAGTTGTTTAGATGTGCATTTTTAAAATGAGTTTTTCAATTGAAAATTACTAAAATAGATATTCATTGATTTATTATAATATATCAACTATTATGCATTGAAAACATACTAATTGTTATTGATAATAATAATAATGACAACACTAATGATGATGATGATAATAATAATAATAATAATAATAATAATAATAATAATAATAATAATAATAATAATAATAATAGCAACATTGTCAAGATTATTACAACAACAATAATAACATCTCAACATGAAAAAAATTATATAAAAAAAATCTCTAATATTTTCAACATCACAACCACTATAATAACAATATTATCATGACTATTGCAAGAACAATTAACAGCAGCATTAAGGTTTTGCAACATCATAACAACCATAGCAACAACTAATAATACAAACAAAAAAATTACAACCTACACAGAAGATAGGGACAAATAAGTTTTTAACATCACAACAACTATAACAATAATTTATAAATACTACAAATTCAACTCATATATTGATTGGAATTTTGATCACAAATATTGTTCTTAAGTATGATCACTTGTTGAGTGTCTTCATTAGTTGGTTGTCATACAAGTGGACTTTCAATATAATCATCCTCAAATCCACATTCTCCTTTTTGAATTTGGTTTATATCTTCAAGGTTCTCAAGGACATCCAAATCATTACTACCCATTCTTCGAATATAATTATAGAGAGCAAAACATGACCATATAATTTGGAATTGTACCTTCGACGTATACTTCCTCATATTTTGTAGGATCCTCTATCTTGCTTTACAAACCCCAAATGATCTTTCCATAACGCTCCTTAAACTCGAGTGATGATAGTTAAATATTTCATTAGGAGACCTAAAAGTACGAGACAACTTAAATTGTGGAATGTGATATCTTCAATCTTATATAGCCCCAAGAAACCTTTCATCGTAGAATACCCCAAATCCACAAGGTAGTAATTTTCTATAAAAGTATAATACATGAAAAAGTGAAAATAGAACATAGATACTAAAATTAATTTCAAGTAAATGCGAGCCTTCAAGCGGTTGAGGAAACTTCCAAAATGGATTTCTTAAAGACTTCATTAGTATACGTGTCATTTGCCAATCCCTAGCTCTCAACTAATAAGCGTAAATGTGAAACAAATATTGAAGTCACATGCAACTAGAATATTTGTTGATGTGTACCCTTTCCTATTCATAAATGAAACTTGTTTCTCAGCCTGGATAAGAATAGCCACATGTGTTCTATCTATGGCTCCAATGCAACTTCAAGGCCAATATCGGACGTTACCCTAGATATAATCCTCCACATCTCTGAAATTCCTATCTAGCGGTTTGATAATATCATTTTCAAGTTTGTGAACAATTTTTAACACTTGATGAAACTGCTTATGCATTGTCTCTCCAGAATGTTGAAAATCTCTCTTCTACATTCCTATAAGTAGCTTCTCGTCCAAGTATATATAGGAACATTATCACTGATTCTTTTACAATTACATTTCTCGTGTGTTGTAAACCTTACTTTTCAATAAGTTCAGCCACCAATCTTTTAAAAACAGATTTTTTTTTTTTTCATTTGGACTTGCTTAAAGAAACGAGTTTCCGATCCGTTCATTATTTCAATAGGCTACCTATGACCAATTAATGAAGATTTCCTCTTCTCTCCCTTCATTATTGACTTCATATATTGGTATTGTGTAGATGCCACACATGCATATATTCTTCCAATGCACTCATTCATATGTATATCCAAATTTCTAGCTTCAAAAGAATGATGAAGTTCAAAGTGTAAAGATCTAAATTTAACACAGCACATGATGTAAAAGCTCTGAATTCAACACTTGGTCCAAGAACCAACTGTGGTAGTTCAATTAAACAATGAGAAAAAAAATTGAAAGAAAAACATAAAATTAAATTTGAATTAATGGACATTGGTTGAAATATGAAAACATCAGCAAAAGTCTAAAAGAGGTATTACCAAGAGTTCCAAAGAATTGGACATTTTGGTACTGTATGTTCTATCAAGTAAACATCTCTTCTTGTAAGTGCATGATATGTCTATCATCATCAATTCAAAAATTCTAGTAACAAGGTAAACAAAAGAACCAGGCTAAAAGCTCATATAATTCTATAGTTGCCTTAATGGAAAATAATATGCTAAATTAAGCCAGTATTCATTGGTCCAAACATAACAAATAAAATGAAATTTAATATGATCAGGAACAATGGTAAAAAAGAAGCATAGCAACCAGACAACAATATAAGATATTCAACAAGCACACATCTACCTGATTCTCTTCGAAAGCAATAAAAAAAATATACATTTTAAAGAATAGAAAGCAAACATCCTTTGGTATACATCAAATCAGTTAAACAACTCAAGCAATGATAATCTAGTTTTGGCCAAGATCTCATGCCAAAACAATCATACATAATATGTATTAATATTATGGAAACTAAATTCATTCAAGAATAATTATCTTTTAGGATGCCTTTAAAATGAGGAAAAACAACAGATGGGGAAAAATGAGGGATATCCTCTGTTTTCCCTTCAATACAAACACGGCCTTCACCTCAAATGCTACGAAGAAATCTTTGATCTAAGACCATCACAAGAAATAAAGTGAATAAACCTTTAATCCACACAACATACAATATTCATGCTCTTTGCTAACTTAGTTAAATAAAAGTAAGGAGTGGAGCAACATCCAAACAGCCTTCTCTATCCAAGTCCATCTCAAGAAACTAAGGGATTCAAACTCAGATTTCTCACTTAAACTTGATGATGAGCGAGAATGTAAGATGCTTGTGTTGTCCCTTTCTTTTCTTACTTCCTTTCTCTATCTTTCCTCTGTCTAGATGAACGTGGTGGAGGCAAGAGGTAGGAGAACTTGGTGGAAAATGTTAGGGCTAGAAGGCAGCCAATTGTTTATTTCTTGAGGATAATTTGGTAAATTTATAACACCCAAAACTGCTTATGAGAAGTGCTTTTTTCAGAAGCATCATACTACCAACATATGAAAAAAAAAAAATAGATTTTCAACTATTTTATCAGCTTCTTCTTTTATAAAAAAAAAAAAAAAAAAATCAATCCAAACATGTTTTCCTATACCTAGAAGTGCTTAACTTATAAAAAAAAAAAACACTTATGAGCTTCCTAGATGCTCTAAATCCGCCTATGGTTTTGTGCTTAGATGTTCTTCAACATTGTTAACTGTGTCAATGTTCAAGAATGAGAAGGTAATGAGGAGAAAGTCATTACAAAGATTGGGGTTGATAGTATTGAAATGGAAGAGTTCACAATAGTTTTGAAAGTGGGAAAAAAGTCAAGTTTTATATGGTACTCATCTCTCCCACTTCAATGATAAAAATATTGAAGTGTTACTTCCCGCTTTGGAGAAAACAAACACACATTTAGTATGGAAAGAAGCAGCCCACTTCAACTGGGGAAAGGGGGTGAAGGAGGTTTTGGAATTAAAGGTTCTCTCAACGCTTGCTTGGGGAAAAGGGTGAAGGTTTAGGAGGTAAATTGGTGGGGGTGGGGTGGGAGGTTGAAAATACCCATTTCTCAACCCTCCAAATTTGATGGTTAAGAAGGGTTGATAATTTTATGGACAAAATTACCCTTGTAATAACTTTGTGATGACTAATAATATTCTTATATTTTGGGAGTGAATGCAAAAAAAAAAAAAAAAAAAAAAAAAAGCCCTAGCATAGAGCTTCCTCTCCTCCTCTCACAGTCGAAGATCCATCAAAATCTCTTATTTTAATTTTATTGAACGAAAATATCCTTTTAGTGATATTTACTAATATATATGCGATTGTATAAAAGATTTGAAAATATTTATATAAACTTTTTTATATGTTACTTAATCAATTTTTTAGCAATACTTAATTGAGGTTATTAATTAAAATTTGTTTATTGATCCATTATTTATTAACCTTACTTTCTATTATCTTCAGAACCTTCCTTATGGGTCGATCCCTTCCCTTCCTTTCTTTCCCTTATCTTACTTTATGAACCTTTACTATACCTCAATCAAGGAAGGCGTAAATGAATATCCCCTAATTATGTGTATAATTTTTTCTAAAATTAAATATAATATATACCTCTTAAAATTGATTCAATTATATATTTTTTAAAGCATATTTTAAATAAGGGTAATCTTGGTAAGTTAATTTTAATTTTTATAAATTTTAGAAAATCAACTAATTTTAACTAACTTTCTTAATCCATGTGATTTAGTTAAAAAGAATGAGAAAAAAGGACCGGAGGGAGTAAGTCTTTTTATATATACAACTTTTACCAATATATACCGATAAAACATATTACAAATTATAAAAATATTAATTTTTTATAACAATAAAAATCTAATTTTATTTAAATGTAATGAATAAAATAAGCCTAAATTTTTTTAATATATATATATATAATAGTAACTTAATGACTTGAAAATTCTTTATATATGCATCTAGTTTTTATCATTTAATATCTAATAATTTATTTTAATAGTGCCAGTAGGTAGAGGGAAATATATGAAAAAAAAAATCTGAATTACATAATATTCAATTTTATTAAAGGGTATACACATTAAATTTTAAATAGCATCTATGTAAAAAAAAACCTAATAATAATAATAATGATGATAAAAATAAAACATATCATAGCACATTTTGTCACATGTAATACTAAACATATAAGAGGTAAATCGATTATAGAGAATGTTTCATTTAATTTAAATACATGATAAATATAAAATATTTATGTTTGTATGTTCTTAAAAAAAAAGAAAAAATTACTAAAACTTCATGTAAATTTTCATTTGGATCATATAGTCACTATGAATTTTTTTATTTACATTTTAATCTTTTTATTTTTATTTTTATCATGACTTATGATTTTAATATTTTAATCAAATACTACAAAATAACTCTGGCATCTACAATAGCATGGGTGGAAGACAACGTTGAGCATGAATGTGCAGGGGCAGGCATGAATGGTATAAGATAGAGGTAATTTGTAGCTATAATTTAATTTGAATTTAAAAGTTAAAGTTTTAAAAATTATGGATGCACACAGATTTTATAAATATGAATGGTTTTTTTTTTTTAATTGAATTGAAAACTGAAGTGACTCTTGTTACTTTTTATAAATAAATAAATAAATAAATCTCACTTAAGGGAACATCTATTTGACCTCACTGAAATAAAAAGGAAGCTAATAGAGAACAAGGTAGCAAGAAAAAGGCACATGATTTTATTAAATTAAGTTACTAGGGTTGGATAAGATCATGAAGGGATTGCTTCTTCTTCTTCTTCTCCTTATCCATTGATTTGAAATTAAGAATAAGAAGGAGAAAAGAAAAAAAAAAAACATAAGGAATCTTCTTCCAAGTCTTATCTAGATAGGTGGCAATCAAAGACAAGACAACCATTAAAAGTAAAATTAAAAAAAAGCAAAAGAAAGGACAAAGTTTAGCATCAATGGATTAACTATTCATTCATGCAAATCTAATTTAAAAAAAAAAACATAAGTTAAGCAAATTGACAATTTTTTAATATACTTAATTATTTCTGTTGAAAAAAAAAATGAAAACATTTTTTTTAGACTAGTAAAAAAATTGGAAAATGTTGGTGGATTTGTTTTCTCTTATTATTTTCATTCAAATGATTTCAATATTAATTAGTTTCAAACTAATTGAAATTAAAAAAAATTATTTTTAGAATTTTTCTTGGGTGGCTAGAATCCCAAGAACACGTATTTATTTATAATTTAATTGAATATTTTATAATTAATTTTATTGAATTTATTATTTTATCTTTAATTTAGTATATAAACTATAGTGTAAAAAATTTGGAGATTAGAATAATAAATTTATACTATGGAGATTTATTCTTTGTATTTTATATGCATCAAATTTATAACAAAACTCTCTTCATATATATAAATCTAATTCAATATTTTACAGGCACAATGCAAGCTACATGGAGTGGATTTATGGAAAAAAAAAAAAGGAAGCTGATATATATATATATATATATATATATATATATATATAGTATTTGAAGTTCATGAGAAAAATTCTTTTCAAGGAGAAGGTTTTGGTTATTTTCAATTATCAAAATATTTTTGAAGAAAAGAGAAAATATCTCTTGGTTCTAAATAACTTAAATTTTTATATAATGCTTGGATCCAAAAATGAAAGAGAAAATGACAAAGAGATAAAAGGTGAAAGCAAGAGAAAACAAAAATAAAATAAAAAAGAAAAGAAAAGAAATGGTTAATCTTTGTTTGGATAATTAAATTTTAGTGAAAAAAATTATTTGATAGAGAAGAAAAAAAAATTTAAAAATATATAATAATATAATTTATCAATTATATCCTTATTACAAAGGTTTTGTAATTAATTAAAAATTTAGGTCATTAAAGTCTTTTTAAAATTATAAATTTTGTTTTGAAGATTCTCTCCTTAACACTCCAAATTAGGAATTAAAAAAAAAAAAGAAAGAGGTTTCCAATTCTCTTTATTAGATTTTTTTAAAAAAAAATATTCAGACAAGATGAGAATTTATCTAACCCCTTCATAACATTCTTTTTACTTTACTTTCCAAAGATTCAATCCGAACACACTATATAAATTATTATTATTATTATTATTATTATTATTATTATTATTATTATTATTATTATTATTATAATTGAATATCAATTTTAGTAATTTTTTACTTTAAAAAAACTTTTGAAATAAGCATTGAAAGGACTTCAGAATCAACCTATCCAAACTTAAAAGAATAAAAAATTCTTAATTGACTCTAGAAAATAAGCCTTTTTACTAGTTTTTTCACATAAACCAATCTAAATTAAACAAGCGCTTAAAAGGTTTGCATTATGTACCTATATAAAAATCATAACAATTAAATTTTAGATAACTTTTAAATGGAATAACATGTGAAAGAAATATGGCACTAACCTTAGTTCCCAATCAAAACATGAGAATCAGTGGTACCAACATCATGAAAATGGTGGTGGAAAGTACTAGAAACAAGCCAAAAACTCTGGACAAGCTTCTGGATATGGAGAGAAAAGAAAAGATACAGTATTTAGAAAAAGAGATGGAGAGATCTTGTGTTGGATAGGATAGGAGTGCAATCATTTTGTATGGAATTAGTGTTAGTTTCTTTCAATGGAGATATTGCATACTCTTGAATAAATAAATCATGATATAAGAAATGGTGTTATTAGTCAACGATTTCGTGAACTATCCGTATATATATATATATATTGTGTAAAATGTTTAGTCTCTTGTCAGTGTGACAGATTTAAACTTTAGTTTATGTAGAATAATAACACAATTGGATTGAGATATTAACTCTTTCTCTGTTTACACTCCTAGCGTGATTTTTACATTTATAAACAAAAATAGTATATATATATATATATATGCACGGAAAAAATTATATCTATATAATTAAAAAATATTTATAAAATATTATTATATTTAATTTAAAATTATTTATATAAGTGAAACATGAAGAGAAAATGACAGAGTTTAGGTTTTTTATTTAAAAAAGTGGTTTAAATTTTGAATTCTCATATATAAAAAGAATTATCCGGAGGTGTCAACCATTTTACATGGCTCTTAAAAGTACCTCTTTCCCAGCTAATTTATAATCAATGAGCTCTAGAAAACCGAGTTATAATAAAATAAAATTAATAATATCAAATTTAAATTAATAACTTTGAAGCATATTCTTCAATTCATTAGTTTTAACATAATAAATTGAAGAATAGGGTTTTTTTTTTTACTTTTTTTTAAAGAATGCTTAACTGAAATAATCATTTTTTAAAAAAAAATCCCTGAATAATTATTTTTTTTAAATATTTATTTTTACAAAATTAATTTTAAATTTTTTTTAACACTTTGTGGAGGCATTTTCACACACACACTAAATATTTATTTTTAAAGTGAATCTAAAAATAACTTTTTATTGAGAATATTTTTTTTCTAGGCACATAATACTATAATACAACATTTGCCACGAGTTTAATATAAAAGATATAAGAAGAAATATGGTTTACAGCTGCACACCAGAAGGGTTTTAAAAAAAAAAAAAAAAGAAAATTATGGTTCATAGATTCTAGTGTACCATCCACAATAGCTTTTCATTTAAAAAGAATTGGTTTATAAACAATGATAGTGTCCTTTTTTAATTATTTAATTTCTATTTTCTGAATTTCAAATTTATTTATTTTATTTTGTATAGAAGAGATAGTGTTAGGTTTTAGTGTGAATTTCTATACAGAAAGATAAGATGTTATTATATATATAGAGACAGAGAAAAAAGAAAAAGGTGATAGAGATTTGCTATTAGGGTTTTTATTTTGTTTGCCTAAATAACGCGCTTGATCCAAAACTAGAAAAGGTTGTCCTTCACCCACTAAAATATCACTAGTGGGTGCTTAGGAACCTTATGAAGTGCATTCAATTATTCCTCACTATATAACCTTTTTTTATTATATATATACTTTTATAATTCATCTCTCTAATTTATATACACATATTTTTCCTTAGTGCTTGACTTTCTATTTCTAGTTCTCATTGACATTTCACTCCACTCTTATACTTTTTATGTAAAATTGTATATAGAGAGAGAAAAGAATCGAAGAAGCAAAATCTATGTAGAAGTGTTTGGTTGGAAGAATAAAAATAAAAATGTGGGGTGTAAAATTTTTGTTTTAAATACTGAATTAGAAGAAATATATTTATTTGAATTTATTGAACTTAATTTAATTAATAATGATAAGATTTAAATATATTAATATTAAAATTTTACGTTTTTTAAGTGTTTATTAAAATTAACAAAATTTTAAAAATAATTCTTAAGTATATATTTATTTAAATATTTAAATATCTTTAAAAAAATTTTGAATTTAGTACCATGTATGATAACATGGACTAATTGAACATGGAATTAGAAAAAAAAAATGTTGTATTTATTTGTATGATCAATATTTCAACACGTAAGATATTATTTACAGAGTAAAACAGTAAGATTCGGTATAAAACAAATCAAAAAATATAATTTTGCACGTGAGGTTGTCCATTTATTTTGTGATTAGAAATTATAAAACTAGTATATTGTTAAATTATTATTTTTATATATAATTGTTCCATTGTGATTGACAATCTTATGTAGACATTGTGAAAGGAATATTTGATATCTTTTATTTTTATTTTTTTTAAATTTGATTTGAGTGGGGAAAAGAAAAATTAGAGTTGTTATTTATCTTAGGCCGAAAGTTATTGGTTTTGATTGGTTTAGTACATATTATTGTTAGATATGATGGTGACTCAAATCTAATGATCACAAGAAGGCAAACTTGTTTAATTAAAATTTGAATTTTGCATTTTCATATTTTTTTATGTGTTATTGTTTAAAATTTTTTGGTTATTAAAAAAAAATAAACAACAATAAAAAGAACAAAAAAAAAAAAAAGTTCACAATTAAGTGAAAAACTGAATAAATAAATTAAGTAGTATAGAGGAAGAAAAGATAATTACATTATATACAAAATTAAGTATCATGATAACGGTTTAGTTTGCCAAAATTATTTTACTATGATAAAACTTTAAATAAATTTAAATAGGTTTTATTCAATTATAAGTCAAATTAATATGGATTTAATCTAAACTCTTGTCGTACAATCTATAGCTTTTCAGATGCAACATAATTACTTAAATTATTTGAATGTATAATTTAAAAAAAATTCATAATTTGAAAATTTACGTAAGCATTTAATGAGTTTTTTGAGCCAGGTTAAATACAATTCAAGTTACAAACTCTAACAATTATATTTTATATAAAAAAAACTCTAACAATTATATATTTTATAAGAAATAGAATTAGACTAATAAAAAATTAATGATGAGGATGATGATATTAACCATTAAAGTTAACAAATGAAAGAAGAGCACCAAAGTCATCAAAATTGGCAACTTGCAACCCCAACTAGTTAAAGTTAAAGTTAAGTGCCATAGTGCTTGTCAATTTGTGCGTTAGAAAATTTAAGATATGTGAATAAGATGGGCTAATGATGAATGAGAAAGCCATTAGGGAAGCATGTCTTATTGGATTAGATCACATTAAACTGGATTATCTTCTTAATCAGAATCATATTAATTTAATTAACAGGGTTCAATGCATGGTCATCCCCACATATCAAAGAATATTCATCTTCGATGTGATATCTCTACTACTATTAAAAAAATTATTATAATATTGCTTATATCATTCATTACAAACTTATATTTTAATCATGTTTGAATTATATATATTTATGTATATTGTAATTATTACAATTACAAAGCCATAATTCTTTTTTTAATGAAATATGGACAAACCACTGTCAGGCGTTTATAACCCACAATTGTTTGTTATAAGTCAAATATTTAACTTAATTCAATCCTAACTTATAAATAATATAACCAAATTAAATTCGAATTAACTTTTTCCTTAATCAATCCATTTTTATGTATGCTTGCTTGAGTTGAATTAATTAAATGGGCGGTTTGGTTGAAATGTAATATTATTGTGTTTGGTTATCTTAGAATCTCTCATTATAAATTACCTTTTTTTTTTATTAAAATACCCTTATCTAATAAGTGTTAAATATATCAAAGTTCATAATATTTAGAAGTAAATATCAAAATTTTTTTAAATAATAAATCTTTATTATTATTAAAATTTTAATTTTAATATAATTAATTTTTATTAATATTAATTAATTCAAATTTATTTTAAATAAATATAAAATTTTCTTTTAACTTTATATTTGGGGGAAAAAAATTAATTTTAGATAATTTTTATCTTCATCCATACATTAAACTTGCTTAAAGAGAAGAAAGACAAGTTTGGAAAGCAAATTTTCTTATTTTTTAAATTTTTTATAAAATTAATATTTTTGAGATTTTATTGAATTGAAGTTTATATTGAGAACAAAAATTTACATTCCGTTTGGAATGTAAATTTAACACCTATTGAATTAGTAATCATATTCACGGTAATATTGGTTAAGTTAATTATCACATTAAAAAAAAATATGATATTCCAATTTCAAACTAAACAATTACAAAGGGTGTTTAATATTTAAATGATTAACATTCACTTCAAAAGTAAGAATAGTGTACATAATTAGATGGACAAAACATCGACCATAAATAGTGTGACTTAATTAAAATTGAAGCCGCGTCATTTACGCAAGTGCCGTTTGTCATGAACCGTTGGATTCCAATCAAATGGTTTTTAGAATACTATACACAGTCTGGAGTAGTTTTCGTTGATGTCCCATGATTTATATGAATCGTGATACATTTATGAATAGTAGTGTAGTAAAAAGTGGGATACACAATACTATGAATCGTAATGCAGTTTTCGTTGATATCTCACACAATAAAAAGTAGATGTACAATATTTTGATCATCGAATCCTCTTGATCTCTCTCTTCTTCCTTCTCTAAGTTTACCCAATTAAAATATGTGTCCTAAATATCCCCTAATTATAAACTTATATATAGAGAAACCTAGTCATTATGTACCTTAAACCTTAATTTAGTCATTATATATAGAGTCTCTAACCTAACCTTAAAAGAAAGAAAGAGAATCTATAATAAGTCCAGCCTAATTAACATTCATGTGTCTAAAGTTCCAAACTATAGTTAGTGACCTAATTAACTATTGAATAAACAGTATAAGACGTACAAGTTTATCAATAAGTATTCAATCTTTCACTATAAAGTGATAGAATTTGATAGCTATAAAGTGATAGATTTAGATAGCCTATTATCATGCTCAAAGAAAATCTAACCTAATTAACTAGTGTGTTCATATATATATACAGAGAGAGAGAGAGAGAGAGAGAGAATTTATAAATTAAAAAATATAAATAACAACAATAATAAATTATTAATGAGAACTGCTAGTCTGCTATAAATAAGTTTATAGTTACAAAAATTTAAAAATAACAAAAGAGAATTCTGGAAGAGACTGGGCAGTAGGTAGGAATCAAGTTCTAAAATTTTTTAAACACAAAAACAACCACAATAGATTTTCTCTCTCACACTATATATATATATATATATATATATATATATGATGTTTTAAGCAAATTAACATTTTAAAAAATAATAAATAAAATGTAATGGAATATAAAAAAACTTAACTATTTATAAAAATTAGTATACATAAAACATTTCAAAATAATAACAAAAGAGAATTCTAGAAAAAAAAATTAGAAAAATAAAATAATAAAAAAACAGTAGATTTTTTCTCTGGCACTAATAGTGCATAGTAATAAAAAATAAAATAAAATAATCAAATGATTTATAAAAGGTAACACATTCATATGCCTCAAAAAGCAAATATAAGATAGAAACCCTTAACCTAACTTGGAAGCAAGCATTTGCACCACCAAACTTGCCTAACCCTAAAAGCCATGCAACACTAACAAATAACAATAATTACTGCATTGCATGAAAATGAAAAACCAAGTGGGAGAGTGGTCAAACTATTCCATTGTTTCTCACCTCATCAACCCTTGCCCTTCTCTTATGTATTTTGTATTAGATAGAGTATTAATGGGGTAAGAAAGCAGTCAATCTTATTGGCACCTCCACAACTTGCTCTCCTTTGGAGATAATGCCAACCCATGGTGGCAATGGAATAGACTTTTAGATGAACCAGACCCCACTTCACATCTTTATAAGCCTTTGCTAGTGATTGAACCATTGCCTAAAGCAAGGCTTCAAGCTTCTTTCATCTTCTTTCCTTAATTTTCCAACCTTGCTCTGAATTGTAGTATCACTGCATGGTAAGCTCTAGTTGTTCTTCAGAGATGAGACGTGTCTTGGCTGCGGTGAAACGGAGACTGAACTTAACGAAGAAGACGGCGAGAGTGGCCGATGAAAGTTCGGTGGGAAGAGGTGATGGTGATGGACTAATAGGAAATCCGGTTACCGGCCGAGGAGGTAGTCCTTTTTCCGGGTTTTTTATGTTGATGCTTGCGCCTCTCGAAGCGGTATCGTATCTTGTTTGCCGGCCCGGTGATGGCTCTGGTGATGTTTGGCCGGCCGGTGAGCTTCCCCGGGCCTCAGAGATGGATTATCTCATGGTACGTGATAGCATGAGATATGCTATTTATGTTTAGTTATGTTTAGTTATGTTTAGTTTCAGGATAGAAATTAAGAGTGGCAGAGTGATACAGTGATGATGATGATGATTGTGATCATGCTGTGATGTGTGTGTTCATGGCTTGGATTGGAAAAATTAAAGCTTTTGATCATTGGATTCATGGAGGGTTTTGGTTTTGTATTGCTCTTTGTTTTGAATGAATTGCTTGGGTTTCTATAGAAATCAAACAGTTATAATCAATCAAGTTCATGAAATTTGGAATTCTCTTTGGTTTGTTTTTTATTTTTATTTTTATCTGTTGAATTGAAATTGAAGACAGAGAGGGCTGGAAGCTCATAACATCAATGAACAGAAGGTTCACATGGTGGTTGTGGAGATGACAATGATAAAACCAATGATTGGATCTTTTGTGGAGCAAAAGAATGGTGTGCACTTTGCCTTGTCTAAGGGCCGGGCCACGTGAACTCGGGCTGAAACCCGGTCATAGAAAAGCCGGGCTTCGGGCTGGCCGGGTTCGTCTTCCAGTTCACCCTGTTTATAAGCACATATCAAGATCAAATTCAAGCCATTCATAACTATATCATAGTCGACACAATCACAATGCAGGCTGCAAAATAAAATGCATAATATCGTCTTCATTCTGGTAAAGCGATGAAAGTCAATACATCTGTTTTATACAAACAGAAAAATTAACGAAGAACATAACCGAGAATATAATTCACATCCTTAATGGTTCTTCTTCGCCGCATACATTATATGCACATAAATATCAGAAATTCTTTATAAACTTGCTTCTTCGGGTATAAGAGATGAGACCTGCAAGGGAACCTTATTTCAAGTCATAGAAGGCAGAAACCAAAATTCCATCAAGATTACTTGTCTATATGTTATAGATCCACGACATCGCTGCTCAGTATAATAATGCAAGTTGGAACAAGATGCTTCAATAATTCTTGGTGTAAAAACTTAAAATTGCAAACACTTATCGCCACCTCGAGTTCAAATTCCATCGGATAAAACATGAGATCGTCATGGATTCTCGTCAGACATGTGAGTGGTTTCCATGTCCTGATAAACCAAAGTACGAAAAAAAAAAGGTAAGTGACCACCTTTGTGCAAAGAGAACATGAACAGTGAATACAAATAAAGCAACAGATCGATTCTTTCTTTCTATCATGTTTCATGCCCAGTCTTAATCTCAGAGGAAGATGCTTGTACACAAACTGCTTTGCCTTTTCCAAAGTGCAGAAGGTAAAGGAAGCATTTGATGTTAACCAGTCAGTTTGGTTAACCGATAAACCGATAGAGATTTTGATGAGGTTTGAAAATTGAATCTTTGCGTTGAACTTGAGAATTACAGGTCCAGCAAAAACTAGATTGATAATGAGAGAATGAGATCAAGCACATACACTATACATACAATATTTCACACTTTCTCACCTACAATATCGTACACACTAAAAAAAGAAAACCGATGAAACAGTTAACACCATGTATAAGAAAAGAAAGTAGCAAAAGTGCAAAGAGAGACATGTACCTTTTCATTGAGTAGTTTGTGACTAGATTGACATCAACTTCAGCTCAAGAAGAGTCAAGGTAGGGGAATACTATTTCAAAGTTTGAGCAGAGGGTCAAATACTCAAACTTGCTCTTAATCGATCCAGCACCCGTTGTTCTCCAGTCAGATGTTCTACTAGTTCTGCGAACATGACTTAGAAATGTAATATTTGTACACAAAAATGTGTGCCATCATGCTAATATAGACCATATAAATTAACAAGCATCATCCCAGCTGCATAAAAAAGGCATGCTTGAAAAGAGATACAAGATTAAAGAGCTCACTCAAATACATCCCAGCACAAAATTAAAGCCAACCAAAAACTGGGAAAGAAATATATAAGAATCACAATATGAGTCCAGTTCTGCTTTCTAATTTCATACATTTTTTCGGTAGCAAACACTGAAAACACACATCAGTGAGGGCTTGGTCATATATTTAAATAGAACTTGTTAGGAACTCAATCATCGAAAACTTCATCCATCACAATACTGGACACACAGACCATATGAAAATGTCAAGAACAAGGAATCAATACCATTGGTGTAATTGCGACAATCATGCTTGCCAACTATTAAATCTGTAGGATAATCTTCACTGAACTTGTCGGCAACATCTACACCATCAGAACTAGAATAACCAACAAACCAGCACCTACTTTTGGGTAGCCTCCTCATTACCCTCTTCAGTATGAGTCCTTCAAAAAGGTTAAGATTAGATGCAGAAAAAGCATCCAAGCAAGCTTTGTAACAATCTCAGCTGAAAGCTGACACTAATAAAATAACATTTATCACCTGGGATTGGTCTCTGAAATGCAGTTGCAAATGCTGCATAGAAGCCCTCTGGATCTTTAGGTTGAAAATCAAAAATAAAAGCCTGCAAAGGAAAAGTGTTAAAAGTCTACTCTAGACCACAAGTGCATTGATTGAGGACATAATGATAACTTCTTTAAAAAGGATTGAACATCAAAGAAACTCCAAATATTTTTATAGAAAAGAATGGATAAAAATACCCTTGCGTCTCAATCTTGAAGTTCAACATGATCAATTGAATTACAACTCTTTTGCGTAGAAGAAAAAAAAAAACTCTTTTTGGTCTTCCATTGTTGAATTTACAACCCTTCTCAATTCTCATCTTATAATGCTCATTAATTGAACACATGTCATATGTAACTAACCCCACACCTATGGATCTTACCCTAACACACATTATTAACAAACATACTCTATGGAAAAAAAAAATTGGCTTGCATCCTGCGAAGGAAAATTTTCAAAAAATTCAATAATTGAACAAGAAGTAAAACAAAGGATTTGTAAATGAGCAAAGAGTTGAACCTGGGAACTGCAACAAAACATTCAAATGCTTGCATTTTGATGCAAACAAATGCAACCAAATGGATAATTAAGTGCAATTTAAAACAAAAAAGAGGATTAAATAAGGATAGCTTCAGATCAAGAACTGAGATAAATCAATATGAAGCTGCAACAAAACAATAAAAAGCTTACAACTAGATACAAACAGGTCCAGCCAAAATGGGAAATTGAGCACATTTGAAAAAAAAAGAGGATTATATGTAGATAGATTCAGACCGGGGATAGGATCAATCACTAATGAAGCTGCAACGAAACATTCAAAAGCTTGCAACGTGACACAAAATAATCGAGAAAAATGGAACAATGAGAAAAAGTATCAGAATGAAACCACAGCAGAACATTCAAAAGCTTGCAAATTGAATTGAAAACACAAAAAAGAGAATTAGAAATGAGCCACAATGAAGCAAAAGCTTGCAATTTGAAACAAATCACTCCAAAAACTCAATAATTGAGCAAAATTGAAACAAAAAAAAAAAAGAAAAAAGAAAAAGAAAGGATAATATGGAAAGAGATTTATACCTGGGCAAGAGATGGATCTGGTTTGATGGCGACCATGAAGTGTTGCACATCCCAGAGGGCGAGAGAGAAGGCTGCGGAGACGAGCATCTGGGCCGGGCCATTGGCAGCGCGCAGAGGCACCGCTACAACGTATACAGCACCTCGTTGCTTCATTTGAAGCAGCGAAGGAGAAAATGGAGGCGTTGGCCGAGCGGCCATGAGCGTTGTGGAAGCCATGGACAGTGCCTTCAGAGCTTCGAATGGTCCGAGTTTTATCCATTTAATTAAATTGTAAAGAAGTCTTCTCAAACTTCATATAATTTTCCAAATACTTTTTCCTAAATCTCATAAAGAACCAAACCCAAAACCCTAAAAACCTATTAAAAAAAAAAAAACCCTAAAAGAGTGAGAGCTAGGCTGAACCTATGATTGCTTGGATAAATCTTTTTAATTTACAAAGAGAAATTTTTTTTACACCATCATTTGGAAATTGGGATGGTAACCAAAGAAACAACCTTTAACAAATTTTATAATTTAAAAAAAACCATAGTAATGTTTATTTTTTAATTAATTACAAATACACTTTTTTCAATTTAATTTTTTTTAGATTCTGTCTTGCGGATTTAAGTAATATCACTAATTTTGTTCACAAGAAAAGATTTTTACACTTCGTCCTCCACGTTAGATTGCTGCTTTTTTCTTAGTTATCAATGTAAATTGCACACCCATATTATTCATAACATTGCTATATCACTACATTTCTCTTTTCATACTTTTATTTTTGTATTTTATATTAAGTAATAATTTTATTTAATAACAAAGTTAGAATAAGTAAATTATATTATTATATATCATTTATTTTTCTTTCCCTAACTAACCAAATAAGGTTTATCAAACCACATTTCATTTTGTTTCTCTTATAAAAATTTTACTATCCAAACAAAATTCAACCTTTTCTTTCTTTTTATTTCTTACTTTCCCTTCCATTTTTAATGTAAACACTATGAAAAACCCTAAACCTTTAAATGCAAACATTAACCCATAAATCTTTTTGCATGCATATCCTTGCAAAAGTCCAATAATTATTTATCTATCTCTTTGTTTCTAATAAGAGAGTATATACATAAAAGCAAATATAAAGGTATGATTAGTCTAATCTATGTCACATGCCTAGTACTCCTTATCATAGGAGTAACTAGTCTAGCCTTCCAAGATTCGGATCCGATCACATTTCCATATATCTCCATTCTAGTGAACATAATTTTTTACTCCACACTTCCAATTTCGAAAAGTCTTACTATTCAATCGAGAGCTTAGAGGAATTGATCAGTGACTAGTTCGATAAAGCAACTTTGGTGGGATGTGGCTTGTACATATTTGCTAAAAAGTTATTGCATAAAAGGCAAAACTTAAAATGTGGGTTAAGAAAAAATTTGGATCCACAAACTTATGGAAAGGCTATTCTTTTGGAACCGGAGATCCTAGACATATGTAGTGAGACTATGTCTCTCTTGATGAATGAACTTGCAAAGGACTCTGCTATGCATTTAGGCCTCGGTTCCAGGGATGGGCATGGGGCGGGGCGGGGACGGGGAGAATCTCCCCACTCATTTCCCCATCCCGGACGGGGATTCCCCATCCCATCCTCGGTTGAGGAATCGGGGAGGAGAAAGCCCCCACTCCCTTCCCTACGGGGATTCCAGATCTTACCAAATATAGATAAAATTATACCTAAGATAAAACTACTTCTTCAAGAGAGATTCTTTTGTTAGATGGGATGGTTTTTTGAAGTGTAGAGAAAAAGAAATAAGAAAGAAAATAGTGCACAAGTCTTCAAGGCGTGGGCAACACTTTCCTTTAGGCTTAATTCGCCTCCACCTAATTTCAAGCCTTGGATGCAAAATGGATTGAATGGCGAATTTCCCTTAGGATACAATGAAGACCCTTGAGTATGGTTTGCACTTCCAAACTCAAGCAAAGACAACAATGGCTTTTACAAAGTGAAAGTTTGCTTCTATCTTTTGTGCACTCAAAGAACAAAGCAAATGAACTTGTGAAGAGTTTGTTTATCATTCAAATTGGCTTGAATGGTGGTAGGAGGTTATTTTTATAGGAATGAAGTGGTGTTTAGATAAGAGACACACCACTTCAATAATGAGTGTTATTTAAAAAAACACACTACTTCAATACACAACTTCATTAAATAGACACACTAATTCATTAATGAGACACATCACTTCACTAATGAGACAACAATTCATTAAAAAATACAAATGACAACCTCTCATTAGTTGTATTACAAAGTGATGCTTATTAGATTAGTGTCTTTAGGAGTTTTAACTAGTATGTGTCTTGATGAGTAGGTATAAATAACATGACTTTTCATATAATGAAATAATTAATAAATACACCTCTTCATTTTTAAAATCCTCTCACAATCCCCCACCATTTTGAAAATGAACACAAATTCCAATCACTTTGGAAACCTCATGTTTTTAGTAAAAGTGTCTTTAAGTGCACTACTAGTTAAAACTCCAAAAGACACTAATCTAATAAGCATCACTTTGTAATACAACTAATGAGAGGTTGTCATTTGTATTTTTTAATGAATTGTTGTCTCATTAGTGAAGTGATGTGTCTCATTAATGAATTAGTGTGTCTATTTAATGAAGTTGTGTATTGAAGTAGTGTGTCTTTTTAAATAACACTCATTATTGAAGTGGTGTGTCTCTTATCTAAACACCACTTCATTCCTATAAAAATAACCTCCTACCATCATTCAAGCCAATTTGAATGATAAACAAACTCTTCACAAGTTCATTTGCTTTGTTCTTTGAGTGCACAAAAGATAGAAGCAAACTTTCACTTTGTAAAAGCCATTGTTGTCTTTGCTTGAGTTTGGAAGTGCAAACCATACTCAAGGGTCTTCATTGTATCCTAAGGGAAATTCGCCATTCAATCCATTTTGCATCCAAGGCTTGAAATTAGGTGGAGGAGAATTAAGCCTAAAGGAAAGTGTTGCCCACGCCTTGAAGACTTGTGCACTATTTTCTTTCTTATTTCTTCTTCTCTACACTTCAAAGAACCATCTCCACTAACAATCTTTAGGCTTATTTACTCTTGCAAACAAATGGCTTCTTTGAAGGATTTGACCATGAACTTTGTGAAGTTGGAGAGGTTTGAAGGCGGAAACTTTCTAAGATGGAAAAAGAAGATGAAATTTCTCCTCATTACATTGAAGGTGGCGTATGTCCTTACTACTTCCAAACCCGAAGAAATAGAAGGAGAGACCGTTGCGGAAATTAGAGAAAGGCAAAAGTGGGAAAATGACGATTTCATTTGCATTGGATATATTCTCAATGGGCTTAGTGATGCACTTTTTGATGTTTATCAAGACTCAATCTCGGCAAAAGAACTTTGGGAGAAACTAGAAGCAAGGTACATTTAAGAGGATGCAACAAGTAAGAAATTTCTTGTGAGTCGTTTTAATAACTTTAAGATGATTGATGGTAAATCTATCATGGAACAAATGCATGAAATTGAACATATTTTGAATAACTTCAAACAACATAACATGCATATGGATGAGTCTATCATTGTCTCCTCAATCATAGACAAGCTTCCTCCATCATGGAAAGATTTCAAAAAGAATCTCAAGCATAAAAAGGAAGATATATCTCTTGAGCAATTGGGAAATCATCTTTGCTTAGAAGAGGAGTATAGAAAACAAGATGATACAAAAGATATCAAGGCTCATGAGAAAGTACATGTATTGGAAGAAGGGGAGTCCCACAAAAACTCCAAGAAAAGGAAGAAGTATAATGGAGAGTTACATGCACAAGATGGCCGCAATAACAAGAAAAAGAAAGGAACTTGTTTCTTCTGTAAGAAAGTTGGCCATTACAAGAAAGAGTGTCGCTTCTACAAAAAGA
The DNA here is from genome assembly GCA_020875875.1 of Dioscorea alata. Classification (NCBI taxonomy): domain Eukaryota; kingdom Viridiplantae; phylum Streptophyta; class Magnoliopsida; order Dioscoreales; family Dioscoreaceae; genus Dioscorea; species Dioscorea alata. The sequence goes on from CM037018.1 coordinate 13,745,658, forward strand.
TGCAAGAGAAAAATTCCTCCTCAAAGGACAATCTTGTGGCCGTAATATCTAAAATCAATATGGTTGAAGATAATGAATCATGGTGGGTGGATTCTGGTGCAACTCGTCATGTGTGCAAAAACAAAGATCTCTTCAAGACACTCAAGGAAGAAGATGAGAATGTGCTCTACATGGGAAATGCTTCAAGTGTCCAAGTCAAGGGCAAAGGGACAGTTGAAATTGAGTTTACTTCTGGTAAGGTTCTTACTTTGAAAGATGTGTATTATGTACCAGAAGTTAGGAAGAATTTAATTTCTGTACCTTTACTTAATAAGTTTGGGTTTAAGTCTGTCTTTGAGGGAGATAAGTTTATTCTCTCTAAGGGTGGGATGTTTGTAGGCAAAGGTTATTGTTGTGAGAACATGTTCAAGATGAACATTGCTAAAGTTAATAATAATAGTTATAATTCTCTTTATTTTGTTGACTCTTCTGATTTATGGCATTATCGTTTGGGTCATGTTAATTTTCGTAAATTAAATGATATGATGAATCTTGATTTATTTCCAATGACTTCTAGACAACATGAATCTTGCAGTACTTGTATGTTAACTAAGATAACAAGACAACCTTTTCTTAGAGTAGATAGAAATTCTAAAATATTGGAATTGATTCATTCTGATGTTTGTGATTTACATGGTTGGCCTACTATAGGTGGCAAAAAATATTTTGTGACATTCATTGATGATTGCACTCGATATTGTTATATTTATTTAATGCATTCAAAAGATGAAGTTCTAGAAAAATTTAAGATTTTTAAAACTGAAGTAGAACTTCAATGTGAAACTGTTATTAAATGTTTAAGGTCGGATAGAGGAGGAGAATACTATGATCCAAAATATTTTGAGTCTGTTGGCATAATTCATCAAGTAACTGCTCCTTATTCCCCACAACAAAATGGTATAGCCGAAAGGAAAAATAGGGTGCTAAAAGAAATGACAAATGCTTTGTTATCTTACTCTGGTTTAACAAGTGGATATTGGGGTGAAGCATTGCTAACTGCATGCTATATATTAAATAGGGTTCCTAATAAAAGGAACAAGATAACCCCATATGAACTTTGGAAGAAAAGAAAACCCAATCTTAACTATTTTAAAGTTTGGGGTTGTAGGGCAATAGTTAAAATTCCGGAACCCAAAAGAAAGAAAATTGGTGAAAAAGGAATCGAATGTATTTTTTTGGGATATGCTAAAAATAGTAAAGCATATCGGTTCTTAGTAATTGAACCAAATGATTCTTATCCTATAAATACAGTTATTGAATCAAGAGATGCTATTTTCAAGAAAATAGGTTTAATTCAATTCCTAGACCAAAAGACATGTTACATGCAAATAAGAAATTCAATCTAGGGGATTATATTTCTACTAATGATACATTAGAAGAAGTAGAACCTAGAAGGAGTAAAAGGGTTAGGAGGGCAAAAACATATGGCCCAGATTTCTTCATGTTCCTTATTGAAGGAACAAGTGAAAGAATTCAAAGTCATGCACCTATTTGTTTTAATATAGAAGGTGATCCTGAAACATTTGAAGAGGCTATGAAATCTCAGGATGCAGCTTTTTGGAAAGAAGCCATACAAGATGAAATGGACTCAATAATGGGGAATAAAACATGGAAACTAGTTGACCTCCCACCTGGTTCCAAACCAATTGGTTGCAAATGGATTTTCAAAAATAAAATAAAAGTTGATGGAACCATAGATAAATTTAAAGCAAGATTAGTTGCTAAGGGGTTTACACAAAAAGAAGGAATAGATTATTTTGACACATATGCACCGGTCGCAAGAATCACTACTATTAGAGTGCTTATTGCACTTGCTTCAATGTACAATCTTGTAATTCATCAAATGGATGTTAAAACAGCCTTCCTTAATGGAGAATTGGAAGAAGAAGTGTATATGAAACAACCGGAAGGGTTTGTTTTGCCCGGTCAAGAACACAAAGTGTGTAAACTAATTAAGTCTCTTTATGGACTTAAGCAAGCCCCTAAACAATGGCATCAAAAATTTGTTGAGGTGATTCTGGCAAATGGGTTTAAAATTAATGAATCTGACAAATGTGTCTTTAGTAAATTTAATTACGGAAAAGGTGTCATAATTTGCTTATATGTAGATGACATGTTAATATTTGGCACTGATATAAATGAAGTTGTGAAAACAAAGGAATTCTTGTCTAACAACTTTGACATGAAAGATATGGGAGAGGCGGATGTCATTCTAGGAATTAAAATTATTAAGGATAACAATTGTCTTAGCATGTCCCAATCTCATTACATTGAGAAAATATTAAAGAAATTTGATTACTTTAATTGTTGTCCTGTTTCTACACCATTTGATTCTAGTATCAAGTTGGAACAAAATAAAGGTTGTCCTGTGAGACAACTAGAATATGCTAAAATAATTGGATGCTTGATGTATGCCATGACATGTACAAGACCAGATATAGCTTATGCTGTAGGAAGGTTAAGTAGATACACAAGCAATCCAAGCAAAGACCACTGGTATGCTGTGTATAGAGTATTAAAATATTTGAAAGGAACAATAAATTATAGTTTAATCTATAGTGGCAATCCTTCAAATTTAGAAGGATATACAGATGCTAGTTGGGTAAATCACACTGAGGATCATGCTTCTACAAGTGGATGGGTCTACACACTTGGTGGGGGTGCTATTTCCTGGGGATCAAAGAAGCAAACATGTATTGCAGACTCCACCATGGCGTCTGAGTTTATAGCATTGGCTGCATGTAGTAAGGAAGCAGAATGGCTTAGAAACTTATTACTTGAGATTCCAATATGGCCCAAGCCGATGGCACCAATAGCCATACATTGTGATAGCCAATCTACACTTTCAAAGGCTTATAGCCAAGTTTATAATGGAAAATCCTGACATATTGGACTAAGACATAGCTTTGTAAAAGAGTTGATTATTAGTGGGGTAATTTCGATTAATTATATAAGGTATGAATTAAATCTTGCGGATCCTTTGACGAAAGGATTGACAAGGGATATGGTGTTAAAAACATCAAAGGGGATGGGATTGAAGCCCATAAAACCATAATTACCAATGGTGGAAACCTGACTCATACTTGAGTAACATCAGGTCTTGAGTTCAATGGTGAAAGTACACTATTAGAGTAATTGCAGGTACTTGATTTCGTATACATCCCAAGATTAAAAAGTACTTGGTTACCATGAGTTTACAAGGGGAAGGTTGAGCTTTAGCTTTTAATAGACCTATAAGCATATATTTGCTGGAGTGCCTGTCATGGTGGTGCTCTTGATAGAGTCTACCTATGTGAGAGTGAAGTGGGGCCGCTTCTTGGAGTCTAAGGGCTTGACTCTAAAAGCTCTCATGAAAGGGATACTAGACACAAGGCCGTCATAATTGTGTCAACTTAAGTGACATACAATGGTTCGAGATCTTATGCGTAAGGCATGTACACTTGTTCAAATGGGATAATTGGTTCAAAGCTTGTCTACCACATTATTTCGGATGGGTGAAACTATGTTTTGCTAGGTGAAAGTTCAAGTCTTAAAGACACTTTTACTAAAAACATGAGGTTTCCAAAGTGATTGGAATTTGTGTTCATTTTCAAAATGGTGGGGGATTGTGAGAGGATTTTAAAAATGAAGAGGTGTATTTATTAATTATTTCATTATATGAAAAGTCATGTTATCTATACCTACTCATCAAGACACATACTAGTTAAAACTCCAAAAGACACTAATCTAATAAGCATCACTTTGTAATACAACTAATGAGAGGTTGTCATTTGTATTTTTTAATGAATTGTTGTCTCATTAGTGAAGTGATGTGTCTCATTAATGAATTAGTGTGTCTATTTAATGAAGTTGTGTATTGAAGTAGTGTGTCTTTTTAAATAACACTCATTATTGAAGTGGTGTGTCTCTTATCTAAACACCACTTCATTCCTATAAAAATAACCTCCTACCATCATTCAAGCCAATTTGAATGATAAACAAACTCTTCACAAGTTCATTTGCTTTGTTCTTTGAGTGCACAAAAGATAGAAGCAAACTTTCACTTTGTAAAAGCCATTGTTGTCTTTGCTTGAGTTTGGAAGTGCAAACCATACTCAAGGGTCTTCATTGTATCCTAAGGGAAATTCGCCATTCAATCCATTTTGCATCCAAGGCTTGAAATTAGGTGGAGGAGAATTAAGCCTAAAGGAAAGTGTTGCCCACACCTTGAAGACTTGTGCACTATTTTCTTTCTTATTTCTTCTTCTCTACACTTCAAAGAACCATCCCATCTAACATCTTTTACCTTGAAGCTCTTTCCAAAAATTGTTAATCTTCATGTGAACCAATGAGAGGAATTTCTCTTAAATAAATCTTCCATAATGATCTTCTAGTTCTCTTGTCTTCATACGCCATGTCACCATGCACTTACCACATCATCATTCTTCTCACTTCTCTTTTTTGCACAGTCATCATTTGTAGGTCACATTCCTTTGTCATTTCACCCCTTGGCTTGTCACATAATGCTAATCCAAGTTTCTAGACCTAACATAATATATTGGATGTTAGTGTTAAGTTACTCAACTAGTTCATTTAGTCAATTAATAAGTTTCGTAGGACTTCCTCTAGTTCGGATCAAATATTATTCATAAAGAGATATCACCTTAGTTGCCAATTATGGTTGTGGGGGGGGGGGGGGGGGGGGGAGCATCTAAGTTTATCATAACATTTTACTAGGCAAATGATGATAGAAGATCAGGTCTAGGGCACATTACTAATAATTGTTAGTAATCCAATTTACCATCTTCCTCCAAGAAGATAATCCTTTTTTTGGCCTAAGATACTTAATTGTTGACAATCTTTCCCAATTGTATCTTGCCCATTATTGGGAATGAGGCACATACCTCTACCTGGTATAAAAACATCTCTAATGGGCATTTGTTGGGTGGACATTGAGTGCTCAACAAATTCTCTGCCCATTGGAGAAGATCTGCCGTTTAATTGGAAGGATCCACTTACCTTTTTAAATTAATTTTTTTTAAAATTCAAATGTAATAGGTATGCTCCACTTTTTAATTAAAGATTTGTTTAAAAAAATATTCAAAGGTTTTAATGGTTGCATCCATCTAACAGTTAATTTTTTTTTAACCTATTCATCTCTATAAATACATCCACATTCTCAAACAAAACCTATATTCTTCTCCAGTTCTTCATCTTTAAATTTTCTACCTACTATGGATAAAAATACTCCTCCATCTTCCCAAGTTCTGAATTTCTCAAATAATTTTCAAACTTTTCCATATTATTTCTTTTTACCAAATATACAAAATTTTTAATATCCTCAAAATTCACAAAATTGTCCAAACTCACAAAATTTTTTACACTTTTATCCAAATGTCCAAAATCAACCAAGTTTTTCATACAATTATCCTATATTTTCGGGATAGAGTTTTTTCAATCCGACCATGGCAAGTCAATAACTTAACGCAGAAACAAGTTGCCTTTGGATTCCTGCCAGTGACCTTGAAAATTTTGATAGATGTTCTCATGTTGATCAACAAAATACAACAAAAGCATATTCATTTTCTTAATTAATTACTTTAATTACGTAGTATTTTTAATATTCCTAATTTATATTAAATTGTTTCTTTATTTCTTCATCAATTTGATAATTTTTTTATTTTTTATTATCCATAAATTTTTTAATAATAATATAATAATTTATTATTATTCATATATTTTTATTATTTTAGATATACATTTTTAATATATTATTTAATTATTTATTAATAATATTTAATTTTTTATTAAATAAATATGTTTTAATGACATATGTAATAGAAATAGTTAAAAAGATTAATGAAATAATTGTGGGTCATATATTATGGCATAATTATTATATGAGATAGTTTAATAGATAAGAGTTTAATGAATTAAAGAGATGGCATAGGCATCAAACTCTAGGATAGTATAACAATTAAAGATGCTATAATTAATTGCTCAATAGCAATACCTCCCGGTGATCTCTACAACTAATGGTTTTCAGTTAAGACATCCATGCTGACCTTATAATGCTTGTGGATGTTCATGTTAGTTTTCCAAATCTTTCTGTTTATGGGCAAAATACTTAGAAACTTAAGGACAACGGGGTCTTTTTGGTACATTGTTTTATTATTTTTTTTTGCCGAGATGAGCGGCCTAGCCGCTAAGACAGGGGCGTGCACAAGCCTCGACGGAGCAAGTGGGAGCGGGGCCCGCGCACACATGGGCGCAGGGACCACCCGCACACAACCACTACTCACACTCCCAGAAATGTGCCCTCACCCAAGATTCGAATTCTCACCACTTGTGAAGGGTTCTATTGGGGACCCGACTACCAATAGACCACTTGGTCGTTGATTACATTGTTTTATTATTACTTTTAATGACACTCATGTACCCTTTAGATTTGATTATTTGGCAAAGACCTTACCTTGCATTGATAAAGTAACATTTTAACTAGCTTGTGTAGGACAAGAAGATTCTAATGCTTGAGAATCTTGTGAAGCAGGGTTGTAATATAATGCCTGTAATTATATATGTTCTTTGTCGGTGGTCAAGGAAATGGTTATCCATCTTGTATTTGGTTGCCCTTTTGCTACCTAATTATAGAACTACTTTGGATACATATTCCATCTCCTCTAGTTTCCCATTACGTTAGTTAAGATGTGGTCCTCTTGGAGAGTTAATCTAACTGCTCGCTTTTGGACTATATGGGATATTCTAACTCGGGTATATATCATCTAGAGTATATATCTAATTGTTGTTGCCTCTCACCGATATCATCCCATCAAATTAATCATATAATTCTTCTTTGAATATTTGTAGTTCTAAACTTAAAAAAGGCTCAAGTTGGATGACCCTGTCGTGCCTATCAAGCGTAGCTTTGAGTTCTTGTGTTTGTTTAATGAGTTTTGAGAGATAGCGCACAATATTAGATCTGGTTAAAGAGTTAGCTTCTCTTACCCCACTAATATTAACATCGACAAATGATCTACTGCCTGACGATTTATCACAGGTACCACTTTACCTTGTCATGTTGGGTTTTGGACCACACATCATTTAGGGATTTAAAGATATATGTACACAAATAACATTTATAATTGTGTATATTTTATCATATTTATATTTTGAATGAACCCAATTATGGTGATCTAATTAAAGTTTGGATGGGGTCCTGATTATCTAAACAAAATGTGTGGATTTAAATAATAATAATAATAATAATAATAATAATAATAATAATAATAACAATAATAATATAATGTGTAGAATTCCTGGGGACAAAATCATAAGTCTATGATAGGCAAACTTGTAATTTTTGTCATTTTTCCATACTCAATCTTATCGGTCCGCTATCCAATTTAATAAAACTATGTTCATCCAGTTTTAAAAAACCTATGGTTTATTAAGAGATAAATTAATTAACCATTGCTTCTATAAAATAAAAAAAAATATTGAACTATATTATAATTACAAAGTCTTGATCTCAACATATATGCAGAACATACATAGATTGACGCACAAGAGCAAACTATAACATCAAGGGGGAAAAACCAAGAACTATCAATACAATAACCAAAATTCACTACAACATCAATTTCACCATTATTAAAGAGAGAAAGATTAAAGCAACAGAGTTTAGGTGGACATTTGAACTTCTTGGAGCTGGTGCAGTTGGAGGAGATGGAGAAGTGGATGGCCCTGTTGTTGCACCTTTTACTGAAGGCAGAGGTGACTCCAAAACATCAACGGCGTCCAAGACTGGCAATGGAGCAATGGCCGGCGGCAGAAAAGCAGGGTTATTGAGTTTAATGAGTTCCAATAATGTGCCAACTTCTAAACCTTCCATATATTGTGGAAACCCACCGGATTTTGCACAAGTATTTCCTGTTTAGCCCACATGTACAGAATGGTTCAGAAATATGGCACAAGAAAGCATTGCTGAAGAAAAGATTAACATGATACATACTTCTATATGTTTTAGTTGTCCGCGGGGAATCAGTGATAATGCCATCAACTCCTGATATATTCACAAATGAATTGATCTCCACATATGGGTCCCTGAAGAAATCCCATGCATGTGTTACAAACTCGTTCTGGAGAACATATACATACACCGCAAGACCAGCAGACTTCAATCTTTTCACAACTTGTGTCTGGCCAATAATGAAGTTATAGTTATCAAGGAATATAGAATTCTTGTCAATGGCCACAGAGTGAGCAAAGTTTGCGATGTCTGCAATTGCGGAGTTATCCGCATTGCTAATGGATTCCTCGACCATGTAGCTGAGATTGTACTTGGTTTGCTGCTTGAACTTCATCAGGACTGAACTACTTTTCGATTGGATCATAATTTGCTGAGTAGGGTGGTTGTTGTAGCCTGTATTGTTTAGAACTTCAATGACTGCATTGACTACATCAAAGCCCAACTTCTCCACAAGGAAAGCAGCATTCTGCACAAGTGTAAAGGAACCACACTATTTAATTGATCATGGAAAATTGTGTTCACATTTAGGTAGCACATTAATGGTTTTCCAGTGAGTTCATCTTTATGCTTGAATTTGGTTGGTATTATTCCCTTCTAATTTGAAATGTAAACAGTGGTAGAGTTTGAGAATTCTCACGTTTATTTTGATAGTGACTCCAGATAAGGCCTTGTCTTTAGCAAATGCCAGAAAATCCATTAATTTCGTGAAATTCCCACTATTTTTAAATCTTGGGTTTCTCACCATGCCGGCGTATTCTATCTCTGGACTTGATATAACAGCTGCATTGAAAAAAGTACAGACTTAGAGCTTTTGCATGATGCACAAGGATATGAATTCACAAGGAAATCTCAATACAAAGCACAAAAACAGCAGAACATTTTTAAACAGAGACGAGCGAATGCAGGCAGAAATTGTGAAGGCATTCATGACTTGAAATAAAATGTAGAGTTAAGAGTAGATGCTAGATTACTGGGATTATTCAGTTTTTTCAAAGTAATTTGAAGCAAATTCAAAAGGAAATTAGACTTACGTCTCAAAGTTTGAATTTCATCCCATGTCAAATTGAAGACAAAAATTCCAGGAGTTGTCTGAAGTTCAGGTAATATAGAAGTAGGCGCTCTAAAGGCTGATGCTGTAACTGTAGTAACTTGAATAAGGTCGATTGAACTCATGCATATTGGAACTCCATCTTTTGTCATTTGAACAGGACAATCAATAAAATCAGCACCATCTAGAACTGCTTGATTGTAAGCAAGATCTGTGCAGTCTGGGTAGTCACTACTAGCTCCATTGTAGGAGATAATAGTCGGCTTTCCTGAAACATCAACCGATGATTTTGGAAAATGAATTAGGTTGACAAATTACAAGCCATCGACATTATAAGGAGCAGGACAAAAGTAGAAGACTAAATTATCTGCATACCGAGATCAGAGTTATTATTCTTGTCCATATGAGAATAGCAATCTGCAAATATGTTACTAGTTATCAATACTCTGAACAACCATCAAGGATTGTTGAAAATGTATCATATTGTGCAAAAACAAGAAATCCTTACCTATGGCCTCCGATGAGGTTATAGGATGGTCGGTAAGCACACCATCGACTGAGAAGTTACCATTATCCACATAATTTAGGTATTCGGCTAAAGGATCATATGTATAATTGAAGGGAATAATTGCATCATTATAGAAGCCTGAAGCAAATACTTCAAGTCCTACTTTATGTGCGTCTGTGACGACAGAGGTGTGAGGTAGTAGATATGGTTCATCTGTTGCATTCCAAATGTATTCCTTGGGCACAAGAATTCCGGAAGCAAATGTCTTGATAAAGGTAAGATTTTTCAATAAAGATCTATATTTTTGGTTCATGGTAGGTTCAGTATCATCATACTCGAGAAATCGAAACACAAGTTTCGTCTTGGTTCCTCTAAATTCTCTCACTAGATTGCGGAGGAAATCAACTTCTGGTGATGAGACATAATTTACAGTAACATTTTTTGATATTGAAAGTATATATCTTGTCATGTTCAAATGGTGTTGACTGTAGAATGCATCATGCTGCATTGTAATTGAGAAAACAAATATCATGTTGTGATAGAATTTGATTTAGAAATGTGATACTGAAAAGAGTCTAAGAACAGGGACCTGTATATTTAACCATAGTCCTGGTGGATTAAGAGCTACTACATCTTCAACACCAATGATTTCATAGACTGAATCAAATTTATCGGTTCGAGAATAAATCGCCTGAAGTACTGCTTGCATGAGCAAGGTGTTGTCAATATATAGGTCAGAATTCATCAACAAGAACTAAAATTTCGGTTTGTTGGATAAATTGAAGAACTTACAGTAAACATTTGCCAGATCTTTCAAAGCATAGTCCACTGAAAACCATCCTTTTGTGAGGACACCATTAATGGAGTAGTTATTTTTCCCATTAGGATATGCATAAGCAATGTCGGTACAATTGTCTAACTTGATGTCAGGAAGACAGATTCCAACGCCATCCTTTGTTAATCGTACATCACACCATAGAATGGTATCAGCTTTACTGCTTATCAATGCTAATCCATAAGCTGCTTTACTGGAGTCTGGAAAAATTCCTGAGAATCCCCCCTTGGCAACTACTAGCGGGGCAGAACCTGAAATTGGAACGGCAAATGATCGTCCAAATGGACTTTTGAAAAAAAAAATTGACAGAACTGAAAGCAAAATCTGAGTATGATCGCTTTTTAAGATAAAAAATTCATGACTGAAATTTGCAGAATCCAATCAGAAGCAGGAAAAAAAAACTACTTAATTGGAGAAAGTAAGCAATATGAGCAGAATAATCCAATCTCCCTGCAATCTCCAAACAAGTTCCTATAACTAATATTCTCCAGAAGGAATACTAGCAATATGAACAGAATAGTCCATTTTTTCACCAATCTCAAAACAAATGTCTACAAATGCAACTATTCTATCAAAACCCAGCCATACTTATTAACCACACACAGCTTTTCCCTTAGTCAAACTATTCTCAATCTCACAAACTTGAGAATATGAGCAAACTAAAACAAAATTTCCATCAGAAATCACCAGCATGCTGAGTAATCACACACACACACACACACACAAAGAACAAAAGCTTAACACAAACAAAATCACTCTTAATCCAACAAATACAATAGCAATATGAGCAAACTAATCCAATCTTTCTACCATCACAACAATAAAAACACAAGCATAAATAATACAAAATTCTCCTACCAACAAAATCCAACAAAATTCCTACAACCATTCCATCAAAAAACTTCAAAAGACTGACTCATAAGTAATCAAACCAAAAAAAGACAACTTCTCCTCAAGTGTGAAACAACTCAAATGAACACCAACAAAACTCCATAAAAGACCCAATAATTGAGAGCAAGAGAAAGAGGAATACCACTCAAGGTCTGCCAAGATGATGGCTTTGCTAGCTGAGCAGTGACCAGGGAGAGAAAGAGAAGGAATGCAATGAGAAAGGAGAAGCAAGAACTCATTCCCAGCATTGACTCAACCTCAAGAAGAAGAGCAAAGCTCCAAACAGAGGACCAAAGATGAGGTTTTTGAAACTACTTTCCACTCCAGGATCATATATATATAGATAGATATATGAAGCCTTCAAAGTTCAAATTGGACATTACTTTTTTTGCATTTATAACCCTATAAAAAGCAATTATTCACATGCACACACCCACTTAAGTATAGTTAACAATACTAGAGAAAGAATATTTTCGAAAACAATTTCATAAAATTGTGGGGGGTTAGATGCAATTGAGATAGCTCTTTTGTACATGATACAGAAAACTGAGAAAAGTATGGATTGGAAGAAAGAAAGAAAATGAAAAAAAAATTATTCAGAAATTTGTAATGAGTTGTCACTATGTAATTGGCTAAGATGATGTGGGTCCCGCATTTTGAATGTTCTTTTCCCGGACTCAAAATCTTGATGACGTGTTCAGTCACCCAAGTCAGTCAACGGGTTCATCCGGGCCGGGCCGGCATGGCAATGTTGCCTGGTCGGAAGGGTTTGGTTGATTTGACCGGTTATTATTATTATTATATTATTATTATTTGGGGCTTTTTAATTATTTATTTTTGTGATAAAGCCAAAAATTTTGTGAAAATGATGCTATATTTGCGTAATCAATAGATAGATCTTTTCTTTATTATAAAAACTGTTTAGCTTTAAACTAGAGGTTAATGATTTTTTTAAAAACCATTTAACTTTAGATATGTTGGTTGTAAGGACTTTTGAAGACATTTAGCTTTAAAAAAATTTGATAATATATAAGGTGAAAAAAAACTCTTTATTATTTTCTCAAAGTTTTCATATTAAATATAAATTCATCGCCAATGATCTTTATGTTTATTAGTATCGGATCCTATGCGTAAAATATTGGTGTATTCACCGAAGAGATATATTTGAACCTTAACTTACACAAAATGAAGTATAAATGTGTTCAGATAATAAATTTTTACTTATAACACATAACTTATTCGTACTCCATCCAAAAATAAATAAATAAATTCAATAGCTCTCAAAGTGATCACATATGATGGAATTTTCAAACATAAAATTATTATTGTTTTATGATATCTCATGGTATTTTACTTTGGAAAACTTGCAGACATTGTTTGGAATTTCCTTCTACACATTAATTGTGTCAACTGCACAATTATGTTTTTTTTTTTTTTGTGAAAATAAAAAAGATATTTAAAACTAATATTTAGATGTGATCTTTTGGAATCTCAATCAATTTTTTCATCATTAATTATAGCCTAATTCTCTCATTCAACTGTTTAAAATTAAAGTTGATTTTATTTTTTATTATTATTTTTTTTAGAAAGGCGACAAACGCCGGAACCTCAGGGGCGGACAAGTGGGGAAGCCATGCTCACCACCGACCCGTGCCCTCACCTTGCGCGTGATAAGTGTTTCGAATCGGGGAGCCACGCTCGACCATCGAGACAAAAACCCTACGCAAGGGACCCGGTGCGAATAGACCAAATGGTCGTTGGCAAAGTTGATTTTATTGTATCAAATTTTTTAAAAAATGGGAACATAAACTATTTTTCTTTATTTTTTCTAGACTTTTCAATTCAAAAGAAAAAATTATCAAAAATCAAGGCAACTTGCAAGGTGGTAGGGTTAATGATCTTGTGGAATTTGGAGCGTAACATAGAAAAGTTGTGTGAGAAAGTGATGTGTTGTTTTAATAAACAAAGAGGAATAAACGAAGAAAGAAATAAAGAAAGAAGAAGACATTCATGTTCTAACAAATGAAGACTCATTCAATGATAGCTCTATGAGCTTTGCTTTTGTGGTTTGTAATAAACCTTTTTTATTTTATTTTATTTATTTATTTATTTGAAAAAATGGATAAACTACAGATTTATTATAATATATATATATATATATATATATATATATATATATATATATATATATATATATATATATATATATAAAGACGGTGACAAAAAACAGCAACAGAACAAAAGCCGATCACCAGAGGTGAGCACAGGAGAACCTGGCAGAAAAAACTAAAACAAACAGAAAGTCCAACTAAAGAAAAAAAATCAGCGACAACCAAACATCCAAGAAACTGGAAGTAAGGGGCCGAAGTAAAGAGAAGCATCAGAAACTAAAGGGGCGCTAGGAAAGAGGTGCGTCTAGGTCAATAGCAGGAGCTGGCAATTCGGAGAGCCTGGAACTTGCGTCTTTTTTCTTTTTTTAAATTTGTATGTGTCATATAAAAAAATATTTAATGAAATTCATGCATTTTCTTCATTCTTCTTCGGATATGCTTATGTGAAAACCCATCATATGAATGATCAAAAATGATCTCCTTATCTAAATGTTACATGTATAGATCAAAGAGACTAAAATGAACAAGTATGAATTGATGTTTTTAATTTTAATATTTTATAAATAATTTGCTTGTAATATTGAAAAATACCACATATTCTTATGGCGCATGGATAACAAAAATATTCCATGAAATTATAATTAGTGATTATTAACTATGATGGAAATATGATGGAAATAGTTTTTATTGTCTATATATTCCATGAAATTATAATTAGCTATTATTATCCAAACAATATTGTATTAAAATTTTCCTACCAAACCATTCACAAAGTAGGTATTTCTAACTAATATTGATTTCATTTTATTAATTATGAAATTTTGAAAATGTATTCTTTCTTTTTTTTTTCCTTAATATAAAATATAATATACAAAAGGCCCGATGTTATGAAATTTTCATTTGTATTATATAATTAATTGTTGACTCAAGTCTTCTCAAAAGTCTTCCACATATACAATTCCAGAAATGAAGTCTTCATTATTTGTAATTTTTCTAAGCCAAGTCCAATTCATATCAAAAATATGAGAATGAAATCTAACTATGGGCCATTTTAAGTGTTTGTCGCTACTTGAGGTCTAGTCAGCTGACATCATGTAACAATTAAAAAACTTTTCAATTGATGGTATAATTGGGGACCAATTCAGATGTGGGCTCCCTTTGATAATATATAATGTAGAGCTTAGGATTTTCACTGATAAGATTTTGAAAAATCCTTGAACAATCTGTGAATGCCTCAAGATTTCTCTTTTATCAAAAACAGGTTGTACAACAGGATAAAATACAATAAATTCTAAAGGAAATGCCTTTATCTCTAAATTCTAGAGTACTACATTTGCTATAAAGTTTCTGTAATTTATAAAGTGCATCTTTGTCTTTCACTATAAAAAGACTATTAATTACCAATAAAATTTACCCATGACAAATTTTTCTTGATAAGTTTAGCTAGGGAATAACAAGAAGTGACTAGATAAAAAAAACTAAAAAAATTACCTGAGGGTTACATTGGGAAATATATTGGGAATTTACTTGATAATTTTAAAAAAGAGGATTAAATTATATTTATCAAACCATTCATATTTGTTTATTTGCTTAATTTACTTTTCTTTCTCTTATAAAAATTGAACCCATGACCTCTCTAACCAATTGAGTTGCACTTAATTGTTAGTTTATATATATATATATATATATATATATATATATATATATATATATATATATATATTGTTGGATGTATAAACACTACTTTTCGATTCACCGAGAATAATCACATGGATATAAAATTGTTCGAGCTAGTAGTTTGTCTAACTCACTCTTAGTTTTCTTTCTTTTTCTTTTTTTCTCACCACAATCTTGCCCCATGTGTTTATATCAAAAAAAAATTCGCATGTCCTAATTCAAATCAAATTAAAATTTTAAATCACATAGGACAACATGTGGTTAAGATAAATTAATTTTGATAATATTTGGATATATTCTAGATTATCTGAGAACACATATTTCGAGGTAATCTAAAAAAAATAAAATACAAATCCCTAGATCAGCCGAAGACAAAGATCTCGAGACGATCTAAAATACACAAATCTTAAAATCAGCCGAGAGCACATATCTCGAGGCGATAAAAAATACTCAAATTTCAAGATCAGCTAAGAGCACATATCTCGAGGCGATAAAAATATCTAAATCTCAAGATCAGCCGAGAGCACCGATCTCGAT
Organism: Dioscorea alata; assembly: GCA_020875875.1. Classification (NCBI taxonomy): domain Eukaryota; kingdom Viridiplantae; phylum Streptophyta; class Magnoliopsida; order Dioscoreales; family Dioscoreaceae; genus Dioscorea; species Dioscorea alata. Next base: position 13,761,312 of record CM037018.1, read on the forward strand.
CTAAAAATACTCAAATTTCAAGATCAGCTAAGAACACATATCTCAAGACGATTTAAATACACAAATCTCCGGATTAGCTAAGAGCACCGATCTCAAGGCGATCCAAAATATTCAAATATCAAGATCAACCACGAGCACAGATCTCAAAGCGATCTAAAACATCCAAATATCAAGATCAGCCACGAGCACAGATCTCGAGGTGATCTAAAATATTTAAATCTCGAAGCGATCCCTGTCCCAAGATCAAACATGGGTACAAATCACGAAGCAAAAAAAATTATGTTAAATTAAATTAAATCAAAATATATCAAAATCAAACAAGATAAAATATATATATATATATATATAATCAAATCAAATCAAATCAAATTAAATGTATAAAAAAATTTATAATAATATAATCAGATAAAAAGATAAATCAAATCAAATCAAATTAGATAAAAAAAATACAATAAAATCAAATCAAACTAAATATTAAAATAAAATAAATAAAATTAGACAAAAAAATATATATATATAAAAAACAGAGATCAATAAAATAAAATAATAATGATGGCTATAATAATAATTAAATAAATTAAATTAAATTAAATTAAATTAAATATGATAATATATATAACAATAATAAATAAAATAAACAAAATAATAATAATAATAATATATTAAATAAAATAAAACATATAGAATAAATTAAAATAAAATAAATCAAAATCAGAAAAGTATAATATAAACATAAATATAAATAAATAAATACATATTCAATAAGATAAAATAAAATAAAATCTTAATCATAATCATAATAAAATTTAAAAAAGATTGGTCGTGGGGTGTCGATCGGGGTCGCCTCACGATCTTCACCAACCGCTCCACGTCTCTCCACGATCAGCACGACAATCCCAACGAAGGCCTGAATGCTTTAAAAGGGGGAGAAGTCTTCTGAAGGCGGAGGGGTGATCAAGCTTGTCATCAATGCTGCCGACATTGACGAGGTGTCTCTCGCTAACAATACGACGATCATTGCCACGGAGAATCTAGCGAAAGAGAAGGAGAAGAAGCCCTTCGCCAAGAAAGCTACTGTTGAGAAGAAGTCCAAGGCAGAGAAGCGTCTCCCGTCCAAGGATGCCGCTTCCGGAGAAAAGAAGACTACGGACAAGGGATGATTCTTGATCTGTCTCTCTGCAAAAACATATAGATAAAAGAAATAAATTAAAAAAAAAAAAGAAGCCTGCCTCGGAGAAGCTAACGGAGGAGAGGAGGCCAAAGAGAAAAGAAGAAAGAAGAAGCGCTGAGATCTTCTCTTTCGCCATACCTGTATACATATCTAAAAGAAATTCGATGTCGTGGATGCCATTGCTGTATGCTGCCATCGTGACCCGGTGCTCGTCATTACCACCAAGGAAGGTCACTGTTGTTAGAGAGAATATCGAAGCCACCGCTGGTGAGATCCAGTATATAGCTAAAAATGTCAAATTGCTCCTTGGTGATGGCCAGGGTTTATGGCTTAGTTGCCTCGGATGTTTTCCTTCTCTACAACAAGACCCCGAAGCTCGCATCGCGCTGCACCTCTGTTTTGTCAAAGAAGCCTCCCACTTCATCGGAGAATAGCACTGTGGCGGTCAAACCTTCGTTCCCCGACCAAGTTCTTGGGGAGAGGACGTCGAAGAAGCTTAAGCTTTCTAGAGTGCTGACGGTCTCGGAGATGGCAATAATATCTCATGCTTGCTGAAGGATGGTTGATCCTATTCATGTTAACCAATACGAATGGGCTTCTCTCAGGCATTGTTACCGATGAAGATAATTCTGCGAGAGTTACAGCTGAAGGTTTGAGGATGAAGCAAACCATCAAGAAAATCTGGATACTTTAGGCGATTGAAGTATGGCAGAAGATGGTAAGAGAAAAGTTTAGGAACCTTCTTGTTGTTGATAATGGTGAAGTTATCGCCATGTTAGATATCACGAAAATGCGTTCATGATGTTATAGCAAGAATGGAGAAGACTGCAGAGCAAGGCAGTGCTATTATCGCTGCTGTCGAAGAAAGCATAAAGGATGCATTAGTATCGCTTCCAGATGAAGTCCAACGATGAGGAATCCATATACGATCTTAACCCTGAGGCCGATAACCCTACGTCCGATCAATGGCTTTTGAAGAACAAGAAGAACCCTTGGTCCGAGAAGAAAGAGAACCTTCCTAACAAGCTCACTGAAGAGCATAAGAAGTGCATTGAGGAATATTGAAGGAGCATAGTAAAAAAAAAACAGATTGTGCACTTGGTTGATTTGTTCAGAACAAATAATTCCAGCATCATGCTTACTAAAATAAAATGCTTCTTCAAGAGATGATCAGCGCTCTTGACACTTCTGTTTTGGACATTGACCAAGTGGAGAATATCATCAAATTTTGCATGTTTCTTTTCATGTTTATCATAGCTAGTGTCACGCCCCAGCCCCATAGCCAGGGCCCGCTGACAGATCGGCCGCATCCAATGGGTGCAAATCCCACTGGGTGCAAGGCCTCAGATTTGACCTAGTCAGAGTCAACCTAACAAGTAGAACATGAATAATAACAAGAACTACAGATAGATCATAAAAAAGTAGAGTTGATACAGATATGGGCTTTAGCAGCCCTACAGAAACAGTGCCACACATACAGAGTTCAAACCAAAAATACAGACAAAAACAACTCTCACTCACACAGGAGAGTTCGACTACATTGTCTACAATAAAGGACCGGAGAACGACTCCCAGAATACACCACGATCCTAAGCTTGGTCTTCTCCTGAGAAAACAGAATTCACAGAGTGCATGAGCCACAAGGGCCCAGTAGGATCGCAGAGAGTATCCAAAATGATACAGATATAGTATAACGAAATAATTCAGACAGAAATACAGAACTAAATCAGAAATACGGAAAACACACAGAAAGCAGACGGTACATCTCCCTGACCAATAACAGATATCAACAGCACTTGGCTGGATCTTCGACTATGAAGTCGGAACAGAACAGAATATCGACGGCCGAAGCCGGATCTTCGACCGCAGTCGGAACAGGCACGCATGCCCGATAGCGCTACTACAGAAAAACATGTGCACATGGCTAGGACTTACTCCTCCTAGCTGGGCGAGCCAGGAATAGAGATGTATTAAAACCGCTGAAATACAGTATATATATAGAAAATACTGAATAAAGAATATAAACACAAAATAATTAAATACGTAAATAAATAAATAAGCAAGTAAATAAATCAAAGTTGCCAGATAATATAATAATTAATTACACATCACAAGTACCGAATTAACAGGTGCTAGAGCCTACCTGGCTCCGGACTACGAAGTTGGGTTCGGCAAGTCTCGCGAATTGGGTTCACTATAGGATCTACCCCAACAAAAATAAGCTACACTTAGAAATAAGTCCTAGGCCGGGCGTAGGTTTACAACTACAACCCAAGCTCAAACAACAAAGATTAAACAACAAATCAACCTGCTTAGGACAATAACACACATTACACACATGCATACACTAATTCAAATGATCTTACAGCCCATCATAGATATAAAAATATTTCAGAAAGTTAAAATGATAGGAAAGAATAAAAGAGATATAATACATGCTTTACTAAATCAATCACACCCACTGGAACCAAAGATTAACGTATATAGGAAATATAAAGTTCTGATTCACTAAGCAAGCATTTAAACCAAGTTTGTTTTTTTTTTTTTTTCTTTAGGAAAAGCTGAAAACTGAACAGGTTTCCATATGAACACAATACAACATGAACAACCGAACCTATGATTCTAGCGATTCCAGAAAGCCACAAAATCTACAATTAAAAAGATAGAATGAAAGTATAATAAGCACTAGGTATATAAACCTATATAAGGAAGATTAACAACAGGATTTCAGGACCAAAACTAAACTCAGACATACAAAGAAAAACATAACAATTGCAAGCACGATAACATACCAAGAACCCAAGCAAAATAATTCTAATAGATACTAGAAGCTTAGAGGAACATACCACTAGCTCCAAGGAAGAAAAACCAAAGCAAAGAACCACTCCAGATCACTCAAAAACCACCAGCTGGAAGAAGCTAGAAGCAAGGAAGGTTGCAGCTGTTGGCTTCTCTCAAAGCTCAAAAGAATTAAAAGGCAAACCCCTACAACCTTACCACTAACCGCCTTAAAACAAAGAATGAGGCACGTGATGTGGCTCCCACATGCTTCAGTCAAGGGTCAAAGCTTCACCCAGTCAAACCTTGGTCAAACACTTCATTGGCAGACACTACAATCTCCCCCTCCCCCCCCCTCCCTCCCCCCCCCCCCCCCCCCCCCCCCCCCCTTAAATGGAGTTTAGTCCTCTAAACTCGCATCAAGAATCAGGAAATAAGTATGGATAGCTCTCCCTTAGGTCAGTCTCTCGCTCCCAAGTGGCTTCATCACTGGAGTGGTTGCTCCACCTGATTTTGATCAATGGAATCACTCGATTTCCTCGTTGCTGCTCTTTGTAGCCAAGAATTTCCGCTGGTTGCTCTTCATAGGACAGATTTTTCTGAAGCTCCACTAGTTCATGCTGAATAACATGAGATGGATCTGACAGATACTTCCTCAGCATAGAAACATGGAAGACATTGTGAACCTGTGGTCCTGTGCAAGATCTGGTGGTAGAGCCAAACAATAGGCAACAGCTCCCACTCGCTCCAAAATCTCAAAGGGTCCAATATAGCGTAGGTTGAGCTTCCCACGTTTCCCAAATCTCACGACGCCTTTCATAGGAGATGCCCTTAGGAAGACTAAATCGCCAACTTGAAACTCTAAGTCTGAGCGGCGCTTATCAGTATAGCTCTTCTGCCGACTCTGGGCAGTCTTCAATCGATTCCTGATCAGTTTTACCTTTTCTTCTGTAATCTGCAACAATTCTGGTCCCAGCAGTTTCCGTTCTCCCACATTATCCCAACATATAGGAGATCGGCACTTCCGCCCATAAAGAGCCTCGTACGGTGCCATCTGGATACTCGCTTGGAAACTGTTGTTGTAAGCAAACTCCGCCAAAGGCAAGTAGTGGTCCCAAGAATTAGAAAAATCGAGGGCACATGCTCGAAGCATGTCCTCCAGAATCTGAATAGTCCTCTCGGACTGGCCATCCGTCTGCAGATGAAAAGCCGTACTGAAAGTCAACTTGGTGCCCAATGCTGACTGCAAACTTCTCCAGAATCTTGAGATGAATCTCGAATCGTGATCGGATATGATCGACACAGGAATGCCATGCAGTCGAACAATCTCACTGAGATACAACTCTGTAAGCTTCTCTAGGCGATCGATAACCACCCATACTAACTCATGCTTCTGCCTGGTACGGGGCAAACCAGTCACAAAGTCCATCGTGATGTGCTCCCACTTCCATTCTGGTATTGGTAACAGTTGAAGATAGCCTGCCAGTCTTTGATGCTCTGCCTTTACCTGCTGACAAGTAAGACAGTGGGCGACGAAAGTAGCTATCTCTCGTTTCATGTTGTTCCACCAGAAGTGCTCCTTGAGTCCTCTATACATCTTTGTACCTCCGGGGTGAATCGTGTAACTAGAGTAATGAGCCTCCTCCAGAATATCCACTACAACAAATTTGATGATTACTGGCTCACACGTTGGCGTCACACAATATCACATTCTCGTCACATATCATTTTTTATGACATCCATCATGGTGTCACAAGACTCGTCACCTTTGCACCGTAGCTAAAGATATATTATGATGATATGAACATTATCGTCACCAAATGCTAAATTATACATGACACCATAAATGAATGTCACATTATACTTATGTTTTGGTGACACTTATTTTTGTCATACAATAAATTATATAATGTCACACAATATCATGAATCGTCATAAAATATTATGAAAATATTCAACTATGAATGGCGAAAATCATATCGTCACACACGTAGGTGACGTAGTGTTTGTCACCTTTTATTAACAAAATAACGTCACTGGATATCATCATTCGTCACACAAGATGAGAGAAATGTTCAACTACTCATGACGGAAAGAAAGACCGTCATGCATATAGGTGACGCATGGTTTGTCACCCATTATTTAAAAATAATGTCACTAGATAACCGAGATCGTCAGTAAATATGAGGTAAATGTTCAATTGTTCATGACACAAACATGAACGTCACATGAATAAGTGGCATATTTGTTATGTCACTAATTATAGGAAAATCCCATCACGGAATATTTGTAAATGTCAAATTAATCGTGACATTAGCATAATCCGTCACTCAAATGGGTGTTAACGCCAATCATTTTGTGACATTTGCAAAATTAAAAGGTGACAAATAAGCTACATAGTTGTGGTCACTAGACGATTAGCAATTAGTGACGTGAATAAATCGTCGCTATTTGGTGAAAGATTATCGTCACAAATCATAGTTAAATATGAATAAATGGTGACGATACTTAGTTGTCACATTTATTATGTGAATTTTTTCCCTGGCCCATTTATCATTCATCATGAATATTTTAATATAATTTTTTATCACATTTTTTTTTTGCAATCTATATATATTATTTTATATCATGATATAAAAGAAAGTAGAACAAAATGAAATCAATAGCATTTAATAAAATATCCCACAATCTCAAACATAAAGAATCTAAATAACAAAGTAATCCAAAAAATTATAAAACATCCTCACATCTTGATAAAGTTAACATCCTTTAACAAAAAAAAAAAAAAAAAAAACATCCAAGCAAATTGATGAGTGTTGCAACTTATTTGATAGCTTTCAATCCGATTCTTCTGATGACAATGATTCCATTGATGGAGAGCTTGGTTCACTTGAAACTGTAATACATTCAATAAACAAAAACTTAATTGCAGAAGTAAAAAAAAAATGCAATGATAAGTAAAAAAAAAATGCAATGACATCTACTGAATCTTGATGAGCTTGACGGATTTGCTCATTCGGCAAATTTTGTTTCGAGACTTTTGAAGGTTGTCCCGATTCTTCATTATTTTGAGTTTGTTGTATAACTCTTTTTTTTACTTCTAAATCTCAACCCGGGTGCCATCCTAGATAGAACAATTTTCAATATAAATTAAATATAATCAAATTGAAGAATATATTATTAAAAAACAAATCATAATAGAATTTTAGATGAATTAATAAGTGTTTAGAGAACAAATATATTGAGTTTGAGGAGACAACAATAACAAATTAATTTGAAATTAATAAACCAATGTTTAATTGGAGGAGTAGATTATAGTGCACTTAGAGAAACTAGTGGGATGACATGACTTAAATAGTGCTAAGGTGCTCACAGTACATGGATATAATAAAAATATGATATTGTACTTGGATATATATATATATATATATATATATATATATATATATATATATAATACATGACTCATTATAAACATGATAGAAGAGAATAAAAGATTCATTAATAGAGCAAACGTACATCATTGAATGTAGAAATTGATTTTCAAAATTTAAAAGTATATTTCTAGCAAACATCATTGAAATTAACCATACTTCTAATGCTTTCACAAATCAAAATAATATAACTTGAATTCATACCTTGTCTTCTTTTAGTGAAGTGTTGTCTTTGGAGAAAATTCTCAATAGCTCTCTTGCATAGGCAATGGAGAAGATGAATTGTGAAGAGAAGGGTTTTTCTTTTTAAGTTACAAAAATATTGGGTGAAATTTAGAAAGGATTAGATTTTTCCTAATTTGTACAAATTTTTAGAAATCATGTTTGGTAGGAGTGGAGAAAATAGTAAAAATTAAGATATATGAAGATTAGGTAAAAGTTAGAGGGCTAAAAAAGGAATATCATAATCAATACAAATTTTAAGGATCTTGATTATATAAATTTTTAGCTACAATTTTTGGCAAAAATGGAGAAAATATGCATGTTAGGTAATAAATTATTGTATTTACACTTCTAAATTGATAGCAAAACCACATATTAAATAATTGTTTAAATAAAAACTAAGATAATAAGGACTTAGGTAAAACCACACCTTATTAGGATATTTCATGGTGATATTTGTTAATTATTTAATTCTCATTTGCATTTCAATTTAGAAAATAATACAATTAATGCACCTCATTAGCTTATAAATTTTGTTCATCTCCATTTCAATTATATAATTTAGTATTTATACAATTAACGTAATTTAATTGCATTAAACTACTTCCCTGGTTTCCTGCACACATTATATAATATTATAAGATAGCAATGGCAGACAAGGTTTATGATCAACCATGATCTTCACATGGAGCAACAATCTTCCCAATTTGGAAGAAATTATAGATAACATGGATAATTGACCTTATTAAAGTTTATGATAGCATTATAGGGCATTATTGGATATTGTAAAAAAAACAATTTCATTATCAAAGTTTTTATTTGTTAATTACATGTAATTTTTATATATTTTTTAATATAAATAATTAGATATTACAAACACTAGAATAATTTTTAATTTTTAATACTTGGTGCCCTTGATGTCATATCCACTTTTTCAATTTTCTATTTTAATTGTTATCATATCACTATGCTTTATTTTATAATTTAATTCATTGTATTTTCATATAAGATTTTTATGATAGCATTATAGAAGGACATTATTGGGTATTGTAAAAAAAAATTTCATTATCAAAGTTTTTATTTGTTATTTTTTTCAATAATTATATGTAATTTTTATATTTTTTTTTTAATATAAATGAGTAGATATTACAAACACTAGGATTATTTTTAATTTTTAATACTTGGTGCCCTAGATGTCATATCCATTGTTTCTATTTTACATTTTAATAGATGTCATATCACTATGCTTATTTTATAGTTTAATTCTTTGCATTTTCATATAAGATTTTTATGATAGTATTATAGAAGGAAATTATTGGGTATTATAAAAAAAAATCATTATCAAAGTTTTTTATTTGTTATTTTTTTCAATAATTATATATATATTACAAACACTAGGATTATTTTTAATTTTTAATACTTGGTGCCCTAGATGTCATGTCACTATGCTTTATTTTATAATTTAATTCTTTACATTTTCATATAAGATTTTTATAATAGCATTATAGAAAGACATTCTTGGGTATTGTATAAAAATTTTTCATTATCAAAGTTTTTTATTTGGGGTTTTTCAATAATTACATGTAATTTTTATATATTTTTAATATAAATGATTAGTAACTACAAACACTAGGATTATTTTTAATTTTTAATACTTGGTGCCTTTGATGTCATATTCACTGTTTCAATTATATATTTTAATTGATGTCATACAATTTGTTTTATTTTATAATTTAATTGTTTGTATTTTCGTATAAGATTTTTAATATGGCATTATAAAAGGACATTCTTGGGTATTGTAAAAAAAATTCTTCATCAAAGTTTTTTATTTGTTATTTTTTCAATAATTACATTTATTTTTTATATAATTTTTTAATTTAGATGATTAGATATTACAAAAAACTAGGATATATTTTTTTATTTTTTTAATTAAAGTCAGTTATTTTTTAAAATGAGAGCATTTGCATTATTTATAATAAAAGGTTATCATTTATTTATATTTATAAATTATTTTGATACAGAATTTGTTAAAGCTGTAAAAAAATTTTAAAATTAATTTATGAGCTAAAATTTTCTTTTAAATTTTAAGGTGTGTGATTTTTTATACTATTGACAAGATTGGGAATTAAACCTGCCTTTTCTATCATGAGGATGTGTGATATATTTATAAAATCTGTGTACTCGTCAGACATGTGACTTGTCTACTTCATAAAAAAAATTTGAAACAAATTGTTAATTTTTTTTTATTAATTTAGCTTGTTTATGAAACTATATATTAATACCTACATTAGTTTATCGAATATTATATTACCCATCTCTCTTTAATGTAAAGTTAGCAACCCTTTATTTTATTTCTAGTTCATCCATTAATCTCAATGATAAGTACTCTAGTTAGAATGAAAATGATATATCATTTATGACAAAATCTTATTGTCATGCATTAATTATTTAACGTGACATTATGGAATTTCTTATAAAAATGTTATATGTATGCATGACAAATGAGATTGTCCTAAATTCTTATACTTTAGTAATATATATACACATCACGCTATAATTAAGACGTATGACAAAACCAAATGGTCACGGATAATGTACAATGTTATTAGTGATATAATGTTAAAATTTGTTTAAAAAATGGTGTTATATTTTCATCATAAACAATGCAATACCTTGATGACGGAATTGGAGTGTCACTAAAAAATGTTACCTTCCATCTTCTTTTAAAGGGAGGTGCCACACATTATGTGACGCTAGTGATAAAATGTCCAAATTTGTTTTTAAAAAATGGAGTTACATATTCGTCACAAACAATGCAATACGTTGATGATGACATGAGAGCGCCACAAAATATTGTTAGTGTCACTAAAAAATATTACCCTCCATCTTCATTTGGAGGGAAAATTTGGCGCCACACATTATGTGACGCTAATGATGAAACGTCAAAATTTGCTTAGCCAGCATGACGCTATATATTCGTCACACAAATTGCAATACGTTGATGACGAAATAAGAATGTCACAAAATATTGTTAGTGTCACAAAAATATATTACCCTCCATCTTTATTTAGAGGGAAAATTTGGCCCCACACAATATGTGATGCTAGTGATAAAACGTCAAAATCTGTTTCAAAACAAAGACGTTATATTTTCGTCACAAGTAATGTTATACATGGATGACGAAATGAGAGAGTCATAAAATATTGTTAATGTCACTAAAAACATTTCCCTCGATCTTCATTGAAGTGAAAATTTGGCGCCATGCATTATGTGACACTTCAATGTGACGTTATCAAACATCGTCACATCCACTATTTCATTTTGTGGAATTGAATGACAATTTATGATATTCGTCACAATATGTGCATGTGTTGTGACGGTTTCAAAATGCGTCATGTTGAAAACCATCACTAATCATCAAATTTGTTGTAGTGATCCCTCTTCAAATCAGGATCATCGGGTACACATACCCGGTCTCCCAATCTGACGGCATCATCCTCATGCACACGGAACTGAGACGACTCTCCTTGCTGAAGTCTAGCACAGATTTCTTGCAATTTGGAGTCCTGCATCTGAGCCGCTTTGATCCTCTGCAACAAATTCGGTCGGATGTGCATGTTGGCCAAGCTAACCTCAGAATTTGACGGAACGACCTCCAACTCGAACCTCCTCATTTCTTCTAAAAGTGGTCTCTGCTCAGTCAAGTCCGTGGCGGTTCCATAATTATGCCTCCTGCTCAACCCATCAGCTACCACATTGGCTTTACCTAGATGATAGTGAATACTGAGATCATAATCCTTGATCAGCTCCAACCACCGCCTTTGCCTCATATTCAGCTCTTTCTGGGTGAAAACGTACTTTAGACTCTTGTGATCTGTGTACACTTCACAAGGTTCCCCGTACATAAAGTGTCTCCAGATCTTCAGTGCAAAAACAACTGCTGCTAACTCCAGATCGTGAGTAGGGTAATTCTCTTCATGAGGTTTCAATTGCCTTGAAGCATAGGCAATGACTCGACCACGCTGCACCAGAACACACCCCAAGCCTGTCTTGCAAGCATCACTGTAGATCACGTATCCACAACCACTCTCTGGCAGAGCAAGAATAGGTGCAGATACAAGTCTACTCTTCAACTCCAGGAAACTCTGCTCACAAGCTTCAATCCAGGTGAAACGAGCACCCTTCCGGGTCAATCTCGTTAACAGCGCTGCTAACCGAGAGAAGTCCTGTACAAACCTCCGATAATAGCCAGCTAAACCAAGAAAACTCCGGATCTCCCTGACCGTGCTCGGTCTCTTCCACTCCACGACTGCTTACACCTTCTTGGGATCCACAGAAACACCATCCTTGCTGATGACATGCCCTAAGAAAGCCACACTATCAAGCCAGAAGTCACACTTGGAAAACTTGGCATACCCATGTTGTCTCAGTGTTTCTAGTACAATCTTCAAATGTTTCGCGTGCAGCTGCTTGCTCCGCGAGTAGATCAGTATATCATCAATGAAGACAACCACAAATCAATCCAAGTAGCGCCGAAACACCCAGTTCATCAAATCCATGAAGACCGCTGGGGCGTTCGTCAGACCAAAAGGCATCACCAGAAACTCGTAATGGCCGTACCGCATATGGAAAGCACTCTTCGGGATGTCCTCGGCGCCCTTGATTTGAACCTGATGATATCCAGATCGCAGATCAATCTTGGAGAAGACTTGAGCTCCATGCAACTGGTCCATGAGATCATCAATCCTCGGCAAAGGGTATTATGAAGTTGGGAAACAGTCTTGAGATGCAGCTAATTTCATGATTTTGGTTTTAAGCCCGATTTAGGCATAAAACAAAATACACCCAAACATTTACTATAGCGTAAATTCAATTACATCAGGGTTTAGAATTACATCCAAACAAACAAAAGATTTGTTCATGTAAAGTAACTCCATTTATAAGTAAAATCAAATACTTCTAAAAAACACCATCTTAAACACATCCAAAGATTGTGATTTTTAATGAATCAAATATAAGTACCCATATCTTGAATAATCGTCTATGAATGATATAAAATACTATTGACTATTCCAAGAAGTCATAGGGAATGGCCCACAGATATCTGTATTAATCAATTCTAAGACATTCACTGCTCTATAGGTACCTGATTTCTTCATTTTGGTCTGTTTTTTCTTGATGATTCAATGCAAACATCAAAGTCTGTAAAATTAAGAGAATCTAAAATTCCATCAGACAAAAATCGTTCAACTCTATTTCTAGAGATGTGACCCAAGCGCCTATGCCACAAAATAGCTGAATTTTCTTTATTAATTTTACATTTAATGCCACAAGATTCTATATGCAGGGATTCAATATATGATTCAACTATATCGAGTATGTATAAATTGTCATAAGCATTAAGAAAATCAGTTCCGATAAAATTTGAATTTAAAGACAAACTAAATAAACTATTTCCAAATGAACAAGTGTAACCAAATTTGTCCTACAAAGAAACAAAAGCCAAATTCTATCTAAAAGACAGTACAATAAAAGTGTCTTGTAAATCCAAATAATAACCAATATGTAATAACAATCTAAAATTCCCTATTACCTCCACTTCTACAAATTTGCTATCGCCTACATAGATGTGACTTTCAGCATCATTTGGCTTTCTGAAGTTCAGGCAACCTTGCATGGAAACACTGATAAGAGTGGTTGGAGTAGAATCTAACCACCATGTGCTTCTTGGTACTGAACTTAAATTCACCTCATAATAGACCAAAGAAAAAGATATACCTTTCTTTGCACGCCATGAGTGATATTTGGTACAATCCTTCTTCACATGTCCAGGTTTTCCACAAAAGAAACAATTATCTTTATCTTATTGTTGTTTCTTGGAAGATGGACCTTTAGCAGCTTCATTATTCTTTCTCTTTTTACTTTTATCCTTCGATGTGCTTCTCAAATGGACATTTTATGTTTTATACTGCTTCAGTCTCGCTTTCTCTTGCACACAATATGAAATGAGCTCATTAAGAGACTATTTCTTCTTTTGATAGTTATAACTGACCTTAAATTGGTTAAAGTGTGCTGGGAGAGAGATCAATACCAAATGTACGAGCAAATCATTTGAAAGCTTCAGTTTTAATGCCTTGAGTTTTGAAGCAAGATGAGACATTTCCATAATATATTTCGTTATATTTCCTTTGCCTTTATACTTTATAGAAATCAAGCTTTGCAAAAACGTGCTTGTTTCTAACTTATCATTTTTTGCAAAATGTTTCTCAGTTTCGATTAGGAAATCTTTAGCATTAGTTATTTATTCAAATACCGTACCTCTAAATGACTCAGGTATGCCACACTTAATCATCATTAGACTCATGCAATTTGAGCGATCCCACTTCTCAAAGTTTCTCTTTTCTTCAGGAGAACTTTCATCTGTAAGAGAAGGAGGTTGCTCAATCATAAGTGTTAGGTCTAGATCCATGCAGCCTAGAACAATAAGTACATTTTCTTTCCAATCCTCAAAGTTTGTTCCATTAAGGATATGAATGCTATTAATATTAGCAGATATTGTGGAAACAGAAGCTGAAGAAGAAACACAAATAAACATGCTATCATGCTCACATCAATTTCTAATATTAAAATAATAAGCAAACAAATTCAAACAATGGCAAACCCCATGACAAGATACCTAGCACAACATTAATATCAAGTCTTTGGACAGTAATATTAATTGTGAGTGGTGATCTTGTTGTAGTAATCAAATATAGTCAATAATTTATGTCCAATAAACATGTAAACCTTTATAATCGTCTCATATTTATCGCCACAGGTGTGTGTGTGTGTGAGTAATTTTGCCAAATATCAACTTTCCTTTGGGTCAGTTAATATTCACATAAATATACATACACACAAACATCCAACATTCTTTATTGAATAATCTATTCAAGAGAGGTAACTTTGGTCACATCTTGCTTTAACAAATTTAATCGGAATGTTAAACAACCATTTGTGAATTTTTACTACACACGACGCTATGTCTCAAAATGACCGGCGCTGATTCCAAAAGAACATGATAATCAACAATTGCTAGTGTTAAACTAATGCTTAAAATAGGCGTTATCATATATAAAACAACAAATTCTTAAAATAGGCTTTATCATATATAAAACAACAATTTCTTGCAAAATTGTTCATGAATTACCAAATAATTCTTCATAGGAAGATCGAAACCCTAACATTTAGAGATTTCTACAAAAATTTGGATATATCTGAAAAGGATTTAATTATATTGAAACAAAACTTTCACATAATTGAAAATCTTCACCACATTCCAAAGGAATATCAACAAATCTGAAATATTTTAACAAATTTGATAAATTTCTAAAACAATCGAAGTTCTCAATTCTCTAGAATCATTCATGGATGTGCTCTAATACCACTTGTAAGGATTAAAAAAGATATAATATAAGCATTCACTTAATTGAGATCCAAAACTAGAAGTCTCACAAAACCCTAAAAATCATAATCTATGATGAATCAAGTGAATAAACATGTAAAGATGTGGAAGCGTACCTGATTCCATAACCAAGGATCTCTAATAGGTTATTATCTTCCAATTCTCTACGTTTTTCCAGTCCGGAAGATTCTCGTTCTCTCTGATTGGAATGGATAAAACTCTTTGGAAATTAATGTATGAATTGTGGACCATGACCCTTTAGTATTCTTTTAATTACACTTTATTCAATTTGGCCCCTCATCAAATTAAAAATTATATTTGGTCTCTACACATAAATCCCATAATAATTATACTCCTAAACCCATTAAAAAACTTAATTATATCACTTTAATTGGGCTTGAATAAAAATAGCGAGCACACATCTAATTTACATGTGTGACCCTATTAAATTGAAATTTTCTAACATTGAAATAATCTTCTATTTGTTAATAATTATTATTATTATTATCATTATTAAAGAAAAAAATGGTTGCGGAGTTCTTCCTTCTTTGGAGTATAATTAAGTAATTGATTAGAAAATCGCACCTCACTTTGCTTTGCGAGAGTACACAGACGGGATGTTCAATTTCTATCTTGTGTGCATGCCTCTGATACCACTTGTCGTATTCATCAAAATAAATAAATAAATAAATAAAGATAATTTTCTCATGTGTCATATTAGGAATTAGAAGAGAAACAAATTAGCTCATGTTTTATACTTTGATATCTATCGCCTGTTAATGAAATGTCATGTTATAAATGATATATATATACGAATATTCATAGCAACCCTTGGATTAAAATCAAACGAATATATAAATGAATCCCTTACTTTTAATGCAATTGTATGAGGATTAGGTCGGAAGAGATTCCGTATCAATACTCGTATCGGATTAAGGGTCAATTGTCGTAACCATCAGGTTGACCTATCATTGGATTCTCTCATTCCAAAACACCATTTGCATAATAGTTGTACATCCTTCTCACTTTAGTAGCCCCAAGGGGATCCACATCTGTGACCATCTTCATCTCTTGATTCTTACCTCTGGTTTGCTCCATTGTAGACATTCATTTAGAGTCCTTTTTCATTTCTTTGTAGTTTAGAACACATCACTCGAATATGTAGGCTAGACAACACTTGAAGAGGAAATAAGAGTAGCTTCTCGGGCCTTGGGAATACAACCCTCTTGCGCTTGTGTGAGAGGTATTACTTAACGACCCTGTGCACTTGCAGGCGTCCCGATCAATCATTGTTGAATTCAATTGGGTGTTTCTACTACCTTGGATTATATTGTAGCGAGAGCCGAGAATCCATGATTGATGTAGTTATGTGACAAATCAAGAGATCCACCTAGTATAGACAAGCCTCAATTGAAAGGAATCATGAGTCCGCTCAGAGATAAGGTACTTTGGAGTTGAGATTTCTCCTCCTGTGATCCTTCTGAGTGAGTTAGCATAGGATTCTATGATATCGTAAGAAGTAGCTTCAAAAAGAGGTTCCGATGTTAGTTTATATGAGATTGGGGGCAATTACTACGAGAAAAATGTTGTCTATCGTTAGAATGTGTGCTTTTTCTAGAAGGTAGTCAATATCAGCCCCATATGGGACCGATTGCTACTCACCTTGAGATAGGGGTAGTATATTTTAGGAACTCTCTCGATTCAATTAGATTGCAAGAGTTTATACAACCATTATTCAAGACTTAACAGACCCTAGGGAAAGTCTATACTCGAACACCCTTCCTTTATACTTGTTTCCCAGTATTTTCTACTTGAATATTTAATTTTCAGTTTTTACTTGCATTTACAGTCTCTATTTATATTAGGTTAATTATCAGATTTAGAGTTAGTACTAGTATTCTCGCATTCCCTATAGATCGATAATCTTATTTCTTAGCACCCTATATATTACTTGACCGGTAAG
Source organism: Dioscorea alata (assembly GCA_020875875.1). Taxonomy (NCBI): domain Eukaryota; kingdom Viridiplantae; phylum Streptophyta; class Magnoliopsida; order Dioscoreales; family Dioscoreaceae; genus Dioscorea; species Dioscorea alata. The sequence continues at coordinate 13,778,324 of CM037018.1, forward strand.
TGTAAGTGCACTTGCATATAGTAGGTGACTATGGATTTTTCTATCACCGGTGCCATAGAGGAGCAATCCTCGTCAAAATTGTTGAAGGAGATATCGGCATATATTGGCTATATACTTGAGTTTATTTTGAATTTGATTCAATTTTTATGTTTTAATGCCATGTTATTAATAAAACAAGAGCTCAATTTCATGCTTGATACATGTGTTGGGATTGAGAAATCATAATGCATAGATCTACCACTATTTAAGGAACTTGAATATAGACCTAGATGTTGAAGGTTTTGTACTTTGATTCTCCTAGTTAGGTTTACATTACCTTTGAATTTCACTAAGCGTTTATGTAATCATACTATGCCAAGGTAGGAAAGAGATTCTGATCATGGCCTAATAGGGGATTAGTCTCTAATTGCCTTGAGAAAGGGATTAGTGTGATTTAGGAAGTACTGGTTAACTTGTTTTATGGGTTCATAAAATATTCATGCAATCGTACTAAGTTTAGGTAGAGAAGAGGTTTTGACTTAGCTTGGTAGGAGATTAGTTGTTCATCGCCCTGAAAAAAGGGTTCACATGATTTAGGAACACCCACAGTCTAATTAACTCAAAGAAAGTCCAATATCCTAATCTAGAACTTAATTGAACATGCTAGAGGGATTCCTTGTATGGATACTTTTACATAAATGATAGAGTCTTGCCAATTCACAGTGTTTATTTATGATTTATTTTTAATTTGTTCGTCAACCTTATTTTTATTCGACTAGATAATAGATAAATAGTTAATACTAATACTAATTCCTAGTTTCATGGCTTGACAACTCTGCAAAACTATGCTAGAACCATGCTTAGGTTATATACTCTTCAATTTCTCCTTGACAGTGTTTTGCATGCCTAGAACACTCCATGTTGAGACTGTGTTTTTCTTTTGATTTATCCTTTTGTGCATGTTTCTCCTAAAGTTACTCTGATTTCATTTCTTTTGTTCCAATACTTATTTGCTTGAAGAATATGTAAAAAAAAAAAATACCCGGCATAGAACAAAAATAGGAAAAATTATGCAAGAAATCAAGTAAAAAGTACATAGATTTATAATACGAAAGACATGCATTCCATGCACTTATCTATGTACATAAATACACTTAAGCAAAGGTCAATATTTTTTAACTTGGTTAGGCAAAGTGATAGCCATATAATTATGCAATCTTTATTATCACATATATTCTTTTGTTCTAATACTTATTTGCCTGAAGAATATGTAAAAAATACCCGGCATAGCACGAAAATAGGAAAAATTATGCAAGAAATTAAGTAAAAAATACATAATTTATAATACGAAAGACATGCATTCCATGCACTCATCTACGTACATACATACACTTAAGCAAAAGTCAATATTTGTTAACTTGGTTAGGCAAAGAGACAGCCATATAATTATGCAATCTTTATTATTACATATATTTTCCATAATATTATCCATAATATTATCCATTTTTAACTTGTTGGTCATACAAAGAGATAGCTATATAAGGAAGCCATCTTAATTATTACATATATTTTCCACATTTATAAGCAATCTTTATAAGGATTGCATCCACACATATCTATATATAGTAACTTAATTTTCATATTTTGTTTGCAATACTCAAGGTTGACCACCGTAGCCTATAACATAAGGATAGCTATTATAGAAGCTGCTTGAATATATGGCACCAGGATAATTTCCTATTGGTTGAACACCACTATTTGGGGCATATGAGCCATATGCTGGTAATGATATGGAACCATAGCCATTGTAATTGCTCCCTAGGAGTGGGAGCCCAACTTGCACTAATGCCTTTTGCCCCACATATTCGGCTTTGTCCACATTTTCCTCTGTAACAAGTGAAATTTGTTAAAATTAAAATAAAAAATTATGGTCTATCTAAGAAGAAAAGAGAAAATAATAAAAATTTGAGAGTAAGCTAAAATTTTTAAACAATAATAAGCTTTAACCAAATTAGAGGGACAATTTTAACATATAAAATTGGACCACTGTAGCATGTAACATAAGAAAAACTATTATAGAAACTGCTAGAGTATGACAACAGAATAATTACTTGGTTGAAAACCATAATAGTAGCCATTTGTTGGTACTGGTTGGAAACTAAATCCATAGTTGACACCTGTTGATGCCTTTTGCTCCTCATATCCTGCTTCAACCACTTTTTCCTCTGCATAGAAAAAATTGTTAAAATTTAAATAGAAAATTATGATCCATAAAAAAAGAGACCATAAAAAATTTTTTAGAATAAGGTAAAAATTTTAAACAATAATAGGCTTCAACCAATATAAAGAGAACAGTTTTTAGATACAAAATTTTATCCACTAATTATAACCAATAACAATATTATAAAGATGATAACTCTTTCCTTCACCCAAGTAAGAAGTTGAGAGATCAACTCCCTTTTACAGCATTATTTGAGATGAATAATTTATAATAATAATAATAATAATAATAATGGACTCTTTGATATACTAATATTCCAAACGTATTCTTAATTACCCAAACCACAGGGGTGCCACGATATATGCCTCAAAAAGCTTGCTCATATAAGCACATTCATGTGAGAGTTTATATACGTGTGTGTGTGTATTAAGAAGGATGCGCTCCATCACAATTCTTGAGCTTTGACATAAAAATATATTTATATATATTGTTTCAAAAATAAAAATAAAGTTTCGGATTTGTGAGCTGAAAATATTACAGCCATTAAAAAAACAAAAGAATTTAGGGTTTACCAGTTCGCTGAAGCAGCTCGCGAGCTGAAACCACTTCCAAAGAGAGAATGAGAATGATTCCTAAAAGAGCTGGGAAAACAAGCAGAGAATTGGAAGAAGCCATAAGAATCAGGATGATGATGACGATCACTAAAAGAAGATAACAGTGGATATGTGAAGAGCCATGACTTCTACTAATCTCTATTTATAGGGATAAATAGTGATCCATATCTCTCGGAATATTATATAGTACCTGAACGTCCTTTCATGCATGCAGTTAGACAGTTAGGTAATACTAATTGATTAAAACTATATAGTACTTGCCTTGTTGCATTTAATCTCTTGTACTTGTAACTTTGTGTATGTGGAACAAAGGGATTTGCACGACTTTGTTTAGGTCAGTGATTGAGAAATTTCAAGCTCTTTACAGGTTACTTGTTGCTACATATAAAAATGTATTTTTATAATCGGTTAGATGATGTAGTCATTGATGGAGACTTATAAACGTGACCAAATGCATTCTAGGTAGTTGGTTGACTTGGTTCAATATTAAATAATTATATATATGTTGCATGAGAATTTGTAAAGCCCGATAAATGTAACTATATTCATATGGATGTGCTTATAACTTTTGTAGGAATGCAGAAATTAAGCCTATCAGGATGAAGGTGTTTATAATTTTGTAGTGTCTAACTAAGTTGATATATATATTGCTTTATATGGATGCAACAAGGTGTATATGTATTTGATTATAAGTTTGCGTGGATGTAACTGATTAAGTCTATATATATATATATTTGTTTATATGGTATAATTAATTCAATTAGTGTTAGAGTATAATGCTTAATTAGAATTGCAAAATGATAGTTGAATATTACATATTATGTATCGTTTTTTTAATAATGTAGTTGTTTATGTGTTATTTCGACCTTAATTAGTGATTATTATTATTATTATTATTATTATTATTAAAGAAAAAATTGGTTGTGGAGTTCTTCTTTCTTTGGAGTATAATTAAGTAATTGACCTTACTTTGCTTTGTGAGAGTACATAGACTGGATGTTCAATTTTTATCTTGTGTGCATGCCTTTGATAGCACTGGTTGTATTTGTCAAAAAAAAAAAAAAAATACTTTTCTCATGTGTCATATTAGATTAGGAATTAGAAGAGAAACAAATTACCTCATGTTTTATACTTAGATATCTATATTCTTGATATATATATATATATATGAATCTACGAATAGAATATTCATAGCAACCCTTGGATTAAAATTAAACGAATATATAAATGAATCTATGAATGTTAGTAGCAACTATTAGATTGAAATCCAACGATTATCTACTATTTAATAAATAATGTTATTGTGCTCAATTACATAGTAAAAAATGAAATGCACACATAAATACTGTATGCACAAACTTAGTGTCAATGGACCAGAATGTTATATATATATATAATATAAAGATTAATAATAAAATATAAAGATTAGTAATTATCAACTTTTATATCATTTTATTGTATCATGGGATTGTAGATAGACTATATTCTTTATTCAATTAGTAGATCATTTTAATTACCTTCATTATGTTTAGGAAAAATATTATAAAATTAGAAATAAAATTAGTAGATCATTTTAATTACCTTCATTATGTTTAGGAATCACACATCATGTAGGGATATTAGAATATATGTGCATAAGTTGGGTAGACATACACAATTAATGGTTATAATTGTGTTTATCTAGTCATATTTAGTTCGAATGGACACAATTGTGGTTATCAAATGAAAGTTTGGATAAGGTCCTAATTATCTAATTTTAAATATGTGGATTCACATATTAATCATATGATTTATAGAATTCCAGAGGGTAAAATCGTCAAGTCTATGATGAGCAGACTTGTAATTAGCCTCATAAAAAAAATTTTATAAATAGAGTGTGGTCTCTGACTGACGATCTGAGATTCAGAGTTCCCATATCCCTGCGTGTGATCGGTTAGAAGAACCACACAATCTAATAATCTTCATCATTATCAATGGATTCAAGTGCATTCAAATGCAGGTACGGTTCCGCTAAATTTATGTCATTCCCAAATAATTTCTATAACAAGAAGATCCTGGTTGTATTAGGAAATTCATCAAGTTCTATCAAGTAGTACCAGAGCAATCTTGTTTTGGAATTGTTTGGGATTTATCTTGATGAAAATACATCCTCTATGGACATCCATAGATAAGAAATCTATGGACGTCCATTTATTAGCCATTGAATCGTGATCCAATGGTGACATTGATGAACAGCAATAACCGTCTCAAACAGTGATTACTGTTTATATTACTGTAGCAACTACTATTCATCAATGTCAGCCGTTCAATCAAGATCCAACGACTGATAATGGACATCCATAGATTTTTAATCTATGGACGTCCAAAGAAAACTTGTCCTATATATATATATATATATATATATATATTAAATAATAAATATGTTCTTTATTTTATTGTTAAAAAAACAGAAACAAATAATAATCAAAACAATAAAAACAAAATTAAAATATAATATATTATATATTAGTATGTATTGAGATGGAGAATGGATAGTGTGGGGACCAACAACCACCTCTAGCCCTCCCATTCCGCCCCACCACTTATTTTTATTTATTTTTTATTTTTTTCAGTTGAATGATTTATTTATTTATTTCTTGTTTATTAGATATTTTGATTGAGTGTGCTGGTTTTAAAAATTTTGGGAAAATTTATAAAAATATGTATAATTGATAAATGTGCATTAGTTTAGGGATTTGAGAAATATTAAAGCTTTGATTTAGTAATAAACTATTTTTTTAAATTATGATTAATTTAAATAGAAATTTAAGTGAAAGATATTATTTTTTAAACATATTTAAATATCAGTTTATTTTGTAATTAATAAGATATTAAATGTAAATATTTTTTAAAAATTATTTAAATGAATTCAGATAAATCATTAAATTACATATGTGAGAATTTTTTTAATTTAAAATATTATCTATATTTTTACAATTATAAATCAAAATAACATCAACTCAAGAGTAAGCCAATAAAGCAATTACTTAAGGCCCTTTATTTTTTAAAATCCTCATCTTTAGATTTTTTAATAAAAATTTTAAAAACTCAAATTTTGAAAGACTACCAATAATTATCATAATACAAAAATATTTTAATTTAATATTTAATTAATGTAATTTAATCTTAGTTAATTTTAAATTTTAAAATAATACAGTAATATATTAAATATTTTATTTTAATACTTAATTAGTCATATCTTCTCTAACTAACTTTTTAAAATTCTCTTTTTCATATTTCTCCAAAATTAATATAATATTTATTTTTTTTAATTATAAATAAGAGCTTTTGTAGTTTTTATATTATTATAATTTTTTTTTTTTTTAGATTTTTACTTTGTTGAGGTTTATTCACAAATTTTTACTTTGGATGTTCAATTTTTAGTCTATGCGCACACCTTTGACAATATGTACAATATTTGTCAAAAATGCCAAAATACATCTAAAGTTGGTAGAAACCCACTCAATAACTAGATAATGTTAATCTTTTTTCTATTAAATAAAATATAATAAAATTCAAAAAAAAAAAAAAAATCATCCACTAACCCTATTGATATTAGAACGGGTAATGGGCATATAAAAAAAATTGCTAGTTTTCTAGAATATATTGTTTTGAGTTAACAATTCTTGCCTAATCACTCATACCGCTCATAATTTTGTTTTTAATTTAAAAAGTAGTTATGAAATTTTTATTAATTTAAAAAGTAGTTATTAAAATTTTAAATTTTATATAAAAATCAAAAGAACAAAAAAAATTAATAATGGTAAAAAAAATCATCATCTAAAGTTAAAATACAAATAATTTTATTCATCACAACCATATGAGCTTGTGTTGTTTATGGAATTATATATTTCTATAGAGAGTTTGGGTTTGGCCCAAACCAGCATGGGCCTTTTGCTCCCAAAAAATTTAGTGAGGAAATAAGGTAAGTATAAGAATATATATATATATATATATATATATATATATATATATATAGGAATTTGAAAGAGAATAACTTAAAATTGATTGGCTTTGTGTATTTTAATTTGTGTATCTCATTAAGAGAAATATAATACACATAATTCATTATTATTACTAATAAATCAATAATTTATAAACTAAAACAACGGAGTCAATCTCCCTCTCCCTCTCTCAATAGTAACCACTCTCCTATTCTCATTATAAAAATTTGTAAGATTAATTTTTTTTTAAGATACAAACTTATCACATTTAATATACAATTTAAAGAACAAACTAAAGGCAAAATACAGAAAATGCATAGATAAATTGAGAAACAAAACAGTTGAAGAGGTTTAAGGAACAATCACAACTAGATCTCTATGAAATCATGAAATCCATAGATTAACAACACAACCATCACAATATAACAACAACAAACTACAAAGTTGACCACATTGGTTCAACTTGTTTATTTCTACCATTACATTAATTATTATTCATAAACCCCCCATGCATTAAACCTAATTAACTCACATCATATCTCAACATAAGAAATTAACACAAACACTAATAATTTTGCTTCTCTCATTTAATATGATCTCCAAGCATGCAAATACTCAATGACACTCTCTCTAAATACCACCATTTCTTCTACTCCTCAGTGCTCTTCTCACCTTCATCCGTAGTTTCATCTTTCTTCACTTCCTCTTCGGCCACCACCGGTTTCTCTTCAGCTTTCTCTTCCTTTTCTTCTTCCTTTTCACTAGTTGTTGTCACTGCCACTACCTCTTGCTCCACCACCTCCGGAAGCTCCTTGTTCTCCACTGTGTCCTCACCGGTGATCTCGGTCACCGGTTTCTCTTCTACCGGCTTCTCTTCTGCCGGCTTTTCTTCTATCTTCTCCTCTTCAACCACCGGCTTCGCTACTTCTTCAGCATCTTCCTTTACTTTCACCTCATCAGTTACAGCAGTCTCAGTAGCAGAACCAACTACTACTTCTTCCTTAGTTGTCTCCTCCACCGTCTCCTTTTTTGTTTCTGTTACTGGAACATTCTCTTCTGGCAATGCAGTGGTGGCAGACTGAACCTATGATCATCAAGAAATATCATTAATGCATTCAAGACTATCTAATAACATATATACAAAAATATATATTCATGTATCAATGCTCTAGAACTATATATACCTCAACAGTGGCCATAAAGATCAAAGTGATCAACTAGAAAACTAGAACAAGAAGAAGAAAAAGAAGAAGAAGTTGGAATGGATGTGAAGAGTGGAAGTTAAGGGTATATATAGAGGAATTGAAGGGACTATGACTAGTGAATGGTTGGTAGAATTAGAGTGATAAATTATGTATATTAAATAGTGAAGAATCTCACAAAGGTGACATGTCATATATATATAACACTAATATCAAGAGAATGAATTGAAAGAGCATGTTAGCATGGAATAGAAAAGAGAGAGTGGGGTCCTTTGTGAGGGATTGAGAGATGCCCTAGTTTATTAAGTATGGGAAGAAGTAGAGGGTGATTGATAGGAAGGGACAAGAAGGTGGAAGCCATTTTGATATATAAGTGTTTTAAGGGTACAGACAAACACAGACCTCCATGATCCCTTTGTGAGCTGTATACTCTTAAGTTGTGTTTTGTGCAGTTGGGTTTTTGGGTGGCAAATTGATTGCCATGCATGTTATTAGGGTTTTCATGTAACTTGCATGGTTATTAAATTATTTAACTTTCATGATTAATTGTGAGTGGTTATGTAGATCTCTAGAGGAGAGTTGTTTACTTGTTTTGGTTTTTGTTGTGAGAAAATCTCTTGCATGCCCTTGTGCAGTTGTCTAATTACTGTTATCATTAATAATTAATTAATAAAAAATTTAAAAATATAAAAAAATTAATATATATATATATATATGAATTACAGCTGATTTTATTGTAAGTTGAACTATAATGTTTGACTGTATTAGTTGAGAAAATAGATCAAAATTTTGAAAAAATAAAAAGGTTAATCATGCTATGAAAAAATACATATATATGGAAACAAATGGAAGCAAGATTATGCTTTAAGGATCAAACAAGGTTGATCCTTTGATGGAATGATGTGATACCTAAAATTAGGGGGGGGTGGCTGAATTTCTAGTAGAAAATGATGGAGGATTTTGTATGGAATGTATAATTAAAGCCATGACTTTTGTCTAAAGCCATTTGAATTTAGAGGCACTTTTACAATTGCCACCACCTTATAGGTTAATTTCCATGAAAAACTTAAACCATTTTAAAAAATAGAATCTATATTATAAATTTCATATTATTTTTACAAAAATGAAAATTTTCTTTTTTTTCTGTTAGAGGGGGTGGAAATGATGTAAAAAAGGGGGAAATAGGGGTAAAAAAAAATAATTATTTTTATTTTGAGAAATTCAATGAAAATTTTAAATAAGCAAATGATGTTTATTTTTTTATTTTATTTTTATTTTTATTTTTATTTTTATTTTTATTTTTATTTTTTTGCTAGAGTACTGGAAATGATGTTGAAAAAAAGGGCAGAAAAGAGGGGTAAAAAAGTAAATTTATAAGATTTGTAGGGATGTGTTAGTGGGCCAAAGATGACGCAAATAGGCCCAAAAAAAGAATGGGCTTTTTCTGGCGGAAGTTGGGTAAGGGGCGGTGATGGGTTTGAAGGGCAAGTGTGGGCCCCCACACCCCCACTTGCCAAAGCCCTACAGTCCAAAAGGATATTTAGAAAGAAAGCCTGGGTGCTGACGTGGCACGGTCCTTTTCTCTGGGGTCTTGTGAATGAGATGGTGGGGTGGGCGGTGGACATGGGTCCCACTTCCTCCAATCTTCAATGACTGGGTCCCACGCGTCAAAATGGAATATTTTGTCGTTTAGTGTATAGTAGTTGTCAAGCTGATCGGAGGATCTAATAACATTAAATATTCTTTTGGGAGGGCTTATGTGGAATTTTTTGACAATTCCCTAAATTTATAGATCTATGAGATGATTAAATTAAAGATTATCTAAAAATATCAGTTAAAATTTAAAATAAAAAATAATATTATTTGAAATAAAATTATCGTAGTGTTCTATGAAATGGCAATTTAATAAAATTTCAATTTTAATTTTTGTTTTTCCTAAATAAAATTTAAGGATATTAAAATTTGGTTTTTTTTAGACAAGACATGCACGTCTTTTTTCAGTGTGACAAATACTTTATATAAAAAACTCGATGCTAATAAACCAAATAACTTTTAGCTAAAAACTAGTATTTCAAATACAACCTTCATGGCTGTTTTTTTTTATTATGCTTTATTTAAATTTTATTTTTATAAAAAAATCATTAATCTCACTTTGAAATGGCAATGTTTTTTAACAAGCACCAAATATAAAATATAATATATATATATATATATATAAGGATTGGCATCCAAAAATAGTGTTTCAATGTGACAAATGAAAAGAAAGGAAAAAGTGGAAAACAGTCCTTTGTTTTGGACCTTAGTTCATTGTTGGATCTAAATGTCACATTATATGAGTATGGATGGGATGTAAACCTGTGGACAAAATTGATCCTAGAATTCAAGTCTGTTTACCATAATCAATTAGACAATCCAATAATCAATCAAACGCCCAATTTCTATAATTATATAAATATTTATCACCAAGAAATAGAGCTTTGAAATATGCACTCTTACAATTTAAGTATAAAGACTTTGTAGGGGTACATATGCAAAAAAAACCTAAATTTGACTTGCTAAAAAAATTAATAAATAAAGAAAATGCTCACAAAATCACTTCCCATCTTTTTTTTTTTAATTTTTGCTTTTAATCCAAAACTCAAAACTCCCTTTGAAATGTGACCAAGAATTTTGAGGAGAAGAAAAAGACAGGAAGGAGCAGACACAGAAAAATTTACATTTCATACTGAGAAATACAATTTCATACACTACAAAGAACAATGGAATACATCATTCATGTCTGTCTTACCTCAGATCGATGTCCACAAGTCCGAAGAAATTCTTCACAATTGACAGTAATTTATTGAGTTTAGAGCCGTAACATCACAATGAGCAATTGCAAGCATAACACATAGATTGCATGTTCTATTTATAGAGGCAAGTGAAAATGAAGATAACTGATTGATTAAGAGGATTAGCGCAGAAACTATCGACACTTTTTCTTTCTATTACCACCAGAGTAAACTACAGCTTCTCAAAAGAAAAGGAAAGAAAGGCTACATAATGCAAGCAAATACAAAGAGTTGAAGCATAATAAAACAATGCTTTGTTTTTGTTTCATAGAGTATGTTCTATTTTGTTAGACCAACTAGATTCCACAGAAATGCAACATCTGCAAATAGAAGAGAAAGCAGCTCATCATTTTTCAGTTTGGTTTCAGAAGCATAACACAATTCGAATTTTTAATCATGTGAATCAAAAAGCTAAGAGATTACGAAGAATAAACTATTGGTGTTGTGTTTAAACTTTAAATGATCAATTGATTGTTAGTTGCTTGAGTGTCAAATGGCATGTGTTTTGGAAGGAAGAGCAGCCTGGATCCTATGTGAATGAGAAAAGATGGAAAGAAAATAGGCATGCATGCTATATCAGAAAAGACAATTTGTGCTATGAATTTTCAGAAAAATTTCTTTAATTATGTTTGTTCAGTTAATGCTTTAAAATTTTAGATACAGAGTGAGGTTCATTGTCAAGCGAAAGAGAAAAATTTCTTTAATTATGTTTGTTCAGTTAATGCTTTAAAATTTTAGATACAGAGTGAGGTTCATTGTCAAGCGAAAGACGTAAAAGCAAAATAGAGTTTCCTTAAAGCAACACCAATAAAAATCGCTTCATTAAGACGCATATGAAGTGGAGTGGATGCTTCACGCATAATAAATAAGATAATCTACCAAAGCAAGCTTAACCACGCTGTATATGGCCGAGCTAGCCACAAAGCAATGGAAGCCATTTTTTATATTACTCAAGAAATTTTTAAGAACTAAAGAGACTACATAATTGATTAAAAGCAGAAAAAATTATAAAAAAAAAAAAACATTACTTACTTTTCAGCAGATTTATGAAATAAGCTAATAATTCTTTTAAAAGAAAGAAATATGTCAAAATTACAATCTCACCAGTTAAATGCTGCTGGTCAGGATTGCTTGATTAAATGCTGTGCCAACATTTCTGAGATTCCCGACGCTGAAAGGCTTTCACATCCAAAAAGTTGTTGAAGTTTAGAGTCACAAAGTACCATCATTGAGTTGGTTGGATCCTAAACAGAGAAAAAAAATACTCAAAAGAATTAAAACACCATACTATACCCGCATTAATCTAAAATAGTAGAGAAATAAACAGAATTAAAGAACTTTCCTTAATTTATTTAGTAGTTTGTATCATAGCAACAAAGAATACAGGCTTTAAGGTGAAATTTATCAGTCAAAAGAGCATAGAGATTACTTCAACAAGAAGAATGTCAGCCGACAGTTATTAAAGAATTTTTTTAGTGAGGACTTAGGTAGAATGTCAGTGCTTCCAAACAGTCTGCCAAGTCCTTTCAGAGATTGTTCGTAGTCACAAAGCAAATGTCATGGTTACATTAGCTTTTATAAATCAAACTATAGGCCTCCAAATCAAGGTAAGACATCTGTCAGTTAAAGACCTAATAAATACTCAATTTTGATGTCACAAAAGCCAACATGAGCAGCTCTTAGGAATTCTATTGTTTCCCCTTGAGAACTATCCAAGAGTTAATATTCACATCATCATCTTCAACATCTTATCCTAAAGTAAACAGCTAAATCATAATATTCCACTAAATACATTATTATGATTATGCACCACCCTAATGCTGGCCTTATACAAAGTAATGCTGTCTTCCTCTCCTTACAAAAATATACAAGATATTCGTTTTCCCATTAAATAAAGAGGCCAATAAGAAAAAGTGACAAGAGAAAATATTTTAATGGCTACTGGTTAAAGCTTGTGGAACCAGGGGCAAGCATAGTGAAGGGAACTAATACATGTGTCATACAAGAAGGGTACCCAAAGATGCAGCGGTTTACCAACAATATAAAATATATTGCCAAAAAGAAGTGAGAGAATTGAATTATAATTTCATATTAAAACTTAAGAGGCATGAGTAAAAAAAAAATGTGTGCTTCACGAGTTCTAGGCCTCGAAAACAACTAAAAAGCCTAAAATATGATGAAGTAACAGAAACTCGGTTTTAATATTTGAACAAAAACCAACCAAGATCCAGTGAAAAGTTTTATAACTAAAAGGACAAGAAATAGTCAGAATTTTCTAACATAGTAGTTATCAATTAATTGTGTGATGAGGCATTGCAGAAGTATCTCATTCATCATAAAGTATGTGATAGGGATATCAGGTAGCCAAACCTCAAGCTGATTTTCTTTTATGTAATCCCAAATGCATTTCAAAGCCTCAGACTGAAGCATCTCCTTTTCTTCAGTTCCAAAAAATGTAGCTAGTGCATCCGATATAACCACAGCATACTGATCAACATCAGGTTTGGTTTCAGAAGCCACTTCTGAGGATTCAGTTTTTGCTCGCTTAGAGGCTGGAGCTTGGTCCTCTGCAAGAAACCAAGAATTCTTTTTATGAATAATGTCAACACAATTGTGATTCATTTCAAGCATTGTTTTTTGAACACTAGCATACTTGTAGCTTCAAGTGGTATGATATGCTTAGCCAACAGTTTGTTCATCTTGAACATGTCAGTACAATCAGTCTCAAAAACCAAACGCAGTTCATTGTTGCATATAATCTTCCTCTTGTTATTAGGATCTTGAAGATTGTTTTTCCGAATGTAGGCCCACAACTGCTTCACAATCTGAAGTATGATATGAAAGATAAGAACCCAAAATAATCAAGTATATCAACAAAATATTTAAATGAAGCATTTTGAAACAATATACGGAAAGCAATAAATTTCTTAATTGGATAAAGACAACCTGGGTTCGTGCCATGGTTGGCTCACCAACAATGGCTTGCAGTTCAGGTGAAACACCACAAACCTTGCTTAAACCCCCAGGGCCACCTCTGCGTTTGGCTGGAGCTGGAGAGCTGAAACATACATCACAAATACCACCAATTACTTACAGCAATATACTGCCTAGGCATCATTTTGATCTCATTCAGCAGGCGTAAAGATGAAAAATAAAATTTTAAGTTGAATTTATTCATAAACAAACAATTAAAAACATTTGCAAACAAAGGAGAATTCAATTTGAATAAACTCACTAGCCAATCAGTAATTCCGGTGAATGGCATTCTCCTACTATTGTTGAATCAGTAAAGCTAAAACAGGTATCGGAAGTCACCACATTTACGCAAAAAGGACAGAAATCTACGATCAAACCAAAGTAAAGTAATAATAATACAGATAAAGCGTGACGTTTGCACATTTCTTACGTGGCAGAAGGAACCAATAAACCTACAGCAAGGGGGACAAACCAAAATCACCACAAATTTCCAGAAAGCAACACATTTGTATCGCAAAAATCACGACATTCACCAAAATCCAAAACCTTCGAATAAATTGAATAAACATGACACAAAATTAGCAAGTTTCTTGGAAGCAAAAGAAAACAAATCATCCACTTTCATGAGTTCACCAACTACCCAATTCCACTCACAAGAAAACCAAAGAAATCCAAACAGAAACCGACACTCTAATCCTAAATACAGCAAACTAAAAGCTCTAACCTTTCCCTCTCCAGCACATTCCAAATTCAAAATCGAATCACACAGTATTGCCCTAAAGTACTAAACATCTAAACTAGAAAAAAAAATTCACGATTCTAAGTCCAATAAATAAGCTCAAAATTAGCCCTTTAACTACAAGACCCAAAGAGAACTGCATTTCTACACAAGAAAACGCAACCCTAAATCTGATACAAAGTCACGACATGCCTGCTCAAGAAAAGCAATCACATTCGTACACCAAAGAAAAAAAAAACACAAGCTATACAGAAACCCCCATTCACAAATTCAATACACAAGCTCAAAACCCACACACTTCCTCCCTTACAGCACCAATCCATGTCATCAAATCCCGAATTGAACAAATTATCAACTTTCCCATCCATAAATTGCCAACAAGACAGCCGCACCAAAATCCAAAACCCTAATTCAAAATTTTAATAATAAAAAACTCAAAACTCACACCTTTCTTTAGGGTTCACAGCAATCGGCCTCAGAGCAACAGGCGAAAGAGCCCCAACCGAGCCCTCAGGCCTCGGCAAGCCAACATGCGAATGCTGCATCAGCTGCTGGTGCTGGTTAGCGGCATGAACAACAACGGGTGAAGGGGCTCTAAAAGCGAGCTCATGGTGATGAGGGAGGTGAGCGAACGGCGAAGGCGAAGCACCAGGGAGAGAAGAGTAGGGCTGAGCGGTGGCATAGGGGTGGAACTGGGGGAGGGGTTGGGGGTGATGGGCGGGGCCAAGGAGGAGCTGGATCTGGTCGCGTATGAACGACGCTTTATGCGAGAGGTCGACGCCGAGCTTGGCCTCGAGCTGGCGGACAATGGCATCAACCGACGGGGCGCCAGCGGCAGGGCCGGCCTGGCGGAGCAGAGACTCGACGCAGCTGGCGATCTCCTTGTCGGTCACCATCTGGAGTGGAGCTTGGATCATTCAAGCAAGGGGAGAAGAATGGAGGGAATTGGGGATTCAAAAAGCTCGAATTTTTTTTCGGGGTTTCTCCCTCCCCGCCTTCGATCTCTCTCTCTCTCTCTCTCTGGTTTCTCTCTCTTCTAATCGTGTCTCATTCTCTCTCTCTTAAATAAGGGAAT
The DNA here is from genome assembly GCA_020875875.1 of Dioscorea alata. NCBI lineage: Eukaryota > Viridiplantae > Streptophyta > Magnoliopsida > Dioscoreales > Dioscoreaceae > Dioscorea > Dioscorea alata. Next base: position 13,793,944 of record CM037018.1, read on the forward strand.
GGAAGGACGAGAGAGGGCATTGAATTTGGGATAAATTACAATAATAGACAACTTGAGGGAAAAGATGGATGAGAAGAGAATTGGGAATTAGGATTTATTATTATTATTATTATTATTTATTTTTTTCCAATATAAGAATTATATTTGAGAAATATGAAAGGGAATAAGTCACTTGGATTAGTCTTGGAACATATTTTTCTTTATATTTTACATGTAAAAAAACAAGTAAAAAAATTTGCAATTCATTGTTTTAGTTGATTGTTAATATTATTTAATTTTAGATTTCAAACTATTTTTTTTATTTTTTGTTTTTTATTCGTTTTACATTAGGTCATAGATGGCTGGTAAAACAACACAAATATATGTGTCATATTTTTTCAAAAATTGTTTTACAGTTAAAAAGTAAATATACTTTTGTTGGAGTGTATATATCTATATATAATTGTCCATTTTGTGGTGGCATATATGCCAAAAAATTCTCTTAGAGCCACCACAACAATAGGTAATTTTTCGATAGGGTACCAAACTATGGTTCATTTTCATTTTGGAGTCCAGACTTCAATTTGAATCAAAATGGTCACCCAAGTTTAATTTTGTTTCATTGGATGATCACCCAAGAGATTTTAGCACATTTTTGATGATTTGATGTTAAAAATTTCTATCAATATCTGAAATGAAAATTGCTAATTGGGCGGCCAGTGTGCCATGCATATGTTGACAGAAAATTTTCGGCATATATATCATTAAAAAAATATATCAGAATCTCTCGAGTAACCACCCTATAAAACAAAATTGAAGTTGGGTGACCATTTTGATTCAAATTGAAGTTCGGATCTCATAATGAAAAATGACCATAGTTTGATACCCTGCCAAAAAATTAACCCCCACAACAATAGTTAAGTTGTAAGACATTTTATTCTTAAAATCGAGAGGTCTAACTCTCTTTTAATATATGGTTGAGATATAATGGAAGTATGTGATTGTTTGTCCAAATTATAAAAATAAAATATAAAAAAATTTAAGAGTTACCCATAATAGGCAAATATATATATATATATATATATCAAGATAGAGATGAAATATTAAAATTTTAGGGCTTGTTTGGATTAGCTTTTGGAAAACTATAAGTGTTTTTTTTCTGCAAAAGTTGTTTGTATTGGCTTTTCTGGAAAAACAGAAGCTGTAAAAAATAAAAATAAAAAAAAAAACTGTTTTTTAACTTATTTTGCTTGACCAACTTTTGAAAAAAAACTGTTTTTTAGCTTATTTTACAATTTCTGTTTCTACAAAAAAGCTAATACATAAAAAATTACGAGGAGTCATAATATAATACAAGAAAATGGAACTTTACAATAATAAAAAATTAAAAATAGTTTTGTTCATTTAAAAAAAATATAATACAAGAAAATAGAGTTATAATAAGGAGGATATAGGTAATTAAGCAAATGTGTAAGGGATATTATTGACATTTTGTACTATTTAAAAAAATTTAAAAAAAAACAAAAATGCCCAACTTTCTCACCCCTCCTCACTCCCCCAATTTGGGGGAGTGGGTTATGAGGGGTGAGGAGGGGTGCCTCCTCTCACCCCCCTTCACCCCCCCAACCAAACACTCCCCACTCCTCCTCACCCCCTCTCACCCCTCCCCACTCCCCTAACCAAACAAAGGCTAAGTGTTTTTTTCTGCAAAAGTTGTTTGTATTGGCTTTTCTGGAAAAACAGAAGCTGTAAAAAAAAAAAAAAAAAAAAAAAACAACAACTGTTTTTTAACTTATTCTGCTTGACCAACTTTTGAAAAAAAAACTGTTTTTTAGCTTATTTTACAATTTCTGTTTCTACAAAAAAGCTAATACAAACATAGATTACAAAAAAAATGTTTAACTTACTCTAGAGAAGCATTTTTTTCCAGAAGCACTTCTACTAAACAAGAAAAAAAAAAAAAAATTATAAGCTAATCCAAACAAGGCCTTAGATAGCCAAACACTGCTAGTGCAATGGAAAGGCATGTGGTGTGAGTGAAAAGGTGGAAAGATTCGCTGGTACTATAACAGAAAACGTGGAACAATGTAGAAATATTTTAAAATTATTGTGTTGTGCACCAAAGTGGTCACCAGGATATCATATTGGAAGCACATGGCAAATTATCATTGGCTCATGTATTAACCCGTCTTATATGATAAATCACTTGGAGGTCGTTCCGCCATTGTCAAAATAATAATATTAATAATAATAAATATTTATTTTTCACTAGTTACAGGAATTTAGGTTCAATTAAAAAAAAACTCAAAAGTATAAAAGCGTAGGCATAATAGAATATAATATTAATTCCAAAATTTATATATAGAGAGTATAAGAATACAATAAATAAATAATTGATCTTCAAAATTGTGAAGATCGACAACCCACAAACAATTCACGGAGTTCAACAACTAGAGCATTTCAAAGTATCACTCTCTTGTTCTGTTTTTTTTTTTTTTTTCCTTTTTTCTCTTTCTTTTATCTTTCCTTTTCTTTTCTTTTTCTTTTTACTAATAAAAAGCCAAAAAAAGAATACAATGAATTTCATTTCAGTATATAATCAACTTTCTTCTACTGCACTGCTAGCAACACTTCTCCAATTACTTGCTATTCTGAATAGGATTCTCATTCTCTGCTTGTGAAGTTTCAGAGGTGACAGAAATGGTGTTGTCGAAGGTGAGGTTTGATACACGCTCGGTGACAGCATTTTTATCATGATCAGAAGATGGAGGAATAATCTCGGAGGGAGTATCTTCGGTAGGCAGTTCAGTTGGTTCCGCAGCAGTTTCTGTGGGTTCTGCAGATTCTGAGGTTTCTGCAGGTTGTTGCTGCAGGCTCCAGTACATAATGCTGGCTGTGAGAGTGAGAATCATCTTCTGGTTTACCTGTCAATGCAAATAGATAACTGACATTTTGATCTTCGGTTTAAGTTTGGGAAGGGATTGGATAAAAATTCTTGCAATTGGAATTTGCTGATTTGATAAGCATCAAAATAAAGAGCGGTTTGATCCTTGATAGTCTACTTGTTATGCTATTCACAACATAACGAGCCCGAACCGAACTTAAGGATGATAAGATTGCTCTCAAGCGATTTGAGTCTAACACATTAAGGAGAAAGAAGAAAATTCGGAAAATGATGTACGAGGGAAACTAGACCTGTTTGATTATGAAAGAAGGTCCAAGCTCATGCTAGAGTTGATTAAAGGTGTAAACTAATTTAACGTGAGCTACTTACCTCCATAATGTCCTCAGGCAACAAGAAGATGGAGCAGCCGAGCTTTCTTGCCACACTGATTATATATGTAGCATTCAACCTCTTTTCCTCGTCTGCAACACAATTACAAAGACTATCAGCTAGAAGGAAAATAATATTAACCTAATCCTCCATTGCTTCATTTGGATTTTCAAATAATACCATTTTCACCCTTGGTGACGAGGTTCCAATTGACAACCCGTGGCTCCACAGCGCTAAGAAGCTCGAGGAAAAATATTCCATTTGATAAGTTCTTGTCCTGGGTAAAGCAAAAGGATGGCAAAAATTTAAACTAACAGAAGTTGATCAGAAATGGACAATGGAAATGACATGAATTTACCTTGAAACTTTCCATTTGAGCAGTTCTTCCAGTGCTCTTAACCTTTTTATTTGCCCAGTTCAGAATGTCAGCATCGGTCATCTCCTTTCCTTGTGAATGGCATCTCAAGTTCTTAAGAAGTTGAAGTATGCTGGACCTCATCAACTGCCAGAGAAAAGCTGCATGAGAGCCACTTGTCAGAGCATCACTCATCAGTGATTAAGAACAAAATCAAAGAATCATCGTACTTTTTTTTTTTCTGAATGCTTGGATAAGAGTACGAAGTAGCAGCAGTTTACAAATGCACAGGAAAATATGTTTCCTAATCTCTTTTAACAGTCCAAAGGATGATTTACTGCAGGAAAATTTATGCCTCATGTGTATCTACTGGCTCTTATACAATTGCCATTCTTATCTACTAATTTCTCCCATCCATCAATAGACCAGAAATGAGGCATTTGATCAACAAGAAGAATGTGTAAATCCATCATGATAGTAAGAATTAAATTTGTCATGCAATCCACAAAGTGAAGAGATATCACACAGTATAGAAGAACATGGAGCACATATTAAAATTCAAATTTGCTGGATTGATGCGTCAAACTTTCACTAGCATTAGCTTTGCATCATGTCAACCAAAAATGAAGATGACTCCGTGTTTATGAACAAAGAGTTCCACTCAGAAGTAGGATTATGCTTGAAAAGTTACAAAATAAACTATCCTGATCCATGAAGCCTAACACACGTGAAGAGAAAAAATCAACTTACCAAGTATTAGCTTCTTATTTCCCTGCACAATATCATTCCCAGCAAGGTTTACCAGAGAGAATTTCAATTCTTTCCCAATACGTATAACTTGGTTACAATTTTCAACTTTTCTAAATGGCATCTTGATCGGGGGCTTTGTCGCCTGCTTCCATGCAACTGATCCAGGAGCTACTTTGTCTAGCACTTCCAAGAGAACCCACCTACATGTGTGGCTTAAATTCAGTGAAACTAGTAAAGCAAACATTGCTATGATGCAGGACAAAATCTTACCCATTTCTGACATCTTCAAACAGATTATTAACATATGTACTAATTCCAAGACTATTTATCCACAAACGGAATGCTCGTTCTTCTCTGGATACTTGAACATCATCAGGCATCATCTCTGCAAAGGAGATCCCCTTGTTGTCCGTGGACAAACCATTCCTGCGATAAGTGGAGATATAACAAGAAAGAACAAAGGAATCCCAAATGAAGCTAAAGTAACATGTAAAATTATCCTCCTTGAAATCACTCTTATTAGATTCTTAATATTTTAAATGTGGCACAACATCCAGAAATGATTGATATATTTTTTAAGGATGTAAAAGGTATGAGAAAGAAACCTGAAGGTAAAGGTGCGGAGAATTCATACCTGCGATGAAATACTTGTGCCACAAATGCAAGATTCAAATTGGTAGATCCTTCAACAATATCTTTTGGAGTTAAATATCGTTTGCAATCCATCTTCTCAGCATGTTCAAGAACCATTTTTGCTCTCTCAGTGGGATCCTTAGTATCCAAAGTGGCTGGTGTGCAATGCTCAGGGGCGAGAACATTAAGAAGATAAGCATAAGCTTCTCCATCCTGAAAGTAAATGGTAATATAAGATTGAAAATTTGCTGCAAATAGATCTATATGCAAACTCTTCTCTATCTTTATCAATCTTTCTGTTTTTGATTGCATTTCACAAGCATAAATTTACCAAAGGAAATAAGACTGATCTTAAATGGCTAAATTTTATTGCAATCAAGTTTTTGAATGGATCAAATCAGCAAAAAAGTGAGAAGCTAGATACATACGATTTGATCAGTTGAATTTGAAAATTCAAAGGTTAGGATATGCAAGTATAATGTGAAACTATGAACTTGAAGGTCTATGACCAACATAAAGCCATTTATAAACAAAATGCTCTTAATAACAACTTTTGTTTTACTCAAAAGCAAGCTACGTATGTTTCTATACCAAAAGAAATAGCTCATAAGATAGAATAGCTTCATGTAAAGACCATCAAACCGTCAGAGATAGATTTATGTTATGAGGTTTTGTATTTGAAGAAAGCAAGATTCAGGTGGGAAAGGAATGCTTGCAAATCACCTTCACATCAGAAGAAAAATTTGTTATAGTTTTTTTGTAGCCTGCTTTCTTAAGGTGATGATTCATCCACTTGAGCAACATCTTTTCAGGTGCCAAGCTCAGAAGTTCCTCTACGTCCTGTATAACATAAAACAATAGGTATTCATAAGTTCAGCATTATCACCTATAATACATTGACTATAATCTATAGCAAATGATGAAGTGGAATTAGTGTTGGTTGACCTTGCTGTCATCGACCAGCTCCACCAGTTGAGGTGTTTTCTTAAGATTAAGATCTGCTAAAAGTTGGATCTAATAATGAACCACCAAGGTGTATCAGCATTTTTTTATTCTCAATGTAGTTGGATTAAATGTCTCTAAATAAGATATTTAAAACACTTGAATCAAAGAGCAAATCTTGGAGCATACCTTAATAATTTGAGATATTAAACCAAGTACCAAATGAGGCTGCAATAAGAGACATGTCAGTTTCGACAGTAGCGTCAGGATATCTTTAAAAGAAAACAATATTTATTTATTTCAAATGCACTAATACATTTTCAGAAAAAAATAATGTAATAATTTACAGCCCACGACTCATGGATATACCTATCACAAATCCACCACCAAAAACAAAAATAAGGAAGATTAGTAATATCGAAAACTATATTGTAGAATATATACAGAAATAGATTGCAATGTTACATTTACATCAAAAAATTATGAAAATCCAAAAAATAACACTACAAATTGTGCCAGAAACTTACCCTTGCTTCCACCAAGTCTTGTGTTCCAATATTAACCACGGTGCATCCAATAGCCTTTGCAGAGTTGAGGCAAAGAGTGTGATTTTCATTTCTTTCCCATGGATTAAGTACACGTTTTGTGTTTATGGCCCTCTCATCTATTGTCCCCGGAACCGCAACATTGATCAATTTACTGAAACAAAGGGCAACATGCATCAAAAATACAAGAAAAACAAATTGTCCAACATTAAATCTATAATGACAATCTATCAACAAGACCAAATTCCATCTTGTCAATTTTCATTTAATTCCTATGATTAAACTAGTGTATATCATACCTTACAGTGTCTAATAGCAAAAAAAAAATCATCTAAATTCAAAGGGAAATACCATAGAAGCACACCATCCTTTGCAAGATTGAATAGATCATTAGAACCTGGGTCCAATGGTAAACATTTCTTCAAGAATGGATCATCTCTGAGATAACCATTGATATGTGCAACATAAGACGCCTTCTCAGATTCACTAATAGTATGCAACAATGTGGTTGTGGAAGCCTTCAGAAAAGATGAAGATGTCTTCGACCCACCCGACTTCGTTGCCGTCCTTCCTTGCATATCCAAGTAGGCCTGTCCAATCCAGCATTTCACTCTGTCTAATTTTTCAGCATTCAAGCTAATATATATGAATGAAGCAAAATATCTATACCCGAAGGAAATTTTCGAACTCTATCTCTTGTCCGGTGTCAGGATATGACTCTCTCAAGATCGCGGAGATCTCTTCCTCAGTGAGCACCTCATTGAGGCCTTTCAGCTTGACCATCAATGGTGGCAAGTCTCCAACAGTCACCTGACCCTTTTCCCTTTTTGTCAGAAGAAACTATCCCCAAACCAAGCATCAAAAACAAATATCAGGACAACAGGCATTGGAAGAACATCAAATCAAAAGAACTAAAGAACCGAAGAAAATGCCAGGATAGATTGCTTACTTTGGATTTAAGCCCTCTGAGCTCCACCTGCGTGAATTGGCTCTGCAACCATGGATCAGAGACAAGAACTCCTACAAAACTCGACATTTCCTCCCAACTCTTATCCTTGCTACTCGATCCTACAACACTAATCGAAATCTCACGATCAGGAAACTAAATTTATACAAAAACAACAAAGAAAAACAATCTCAAAATACTAAAAAATTCTCCATTATCCACATCCTCACATCAACATAAAAAATCCATAGTTTCATCAAATTAAGCACAAAATCAACGATTCTTACCCTTTGAAATCAAGAATTCATGGAAAAGAAACCTGTACTACTTCCTTTTTCTTCTAATTTCACTGCTTTCTGTGCTAGATTGAGTCAAAAACACTGAATGGATGGAATGAAAGGGGGAAGAGGAGAGGATTGAGAGAGACGAGATTGGATGGAAGGATTGAGGAGAAAAAAAAAAGGAGCTTTTTTTTTTTTCTACGGACCCGCGAAGACTGAGGAGGGATGCTGAGAACATGATGTTGTCCTTTTCATCATGTTGAACCGGCCCGAACCGAACCGAACCGGTCCATTGAACCGGATTTCTATGTGGCTTTTTTTCACATATACCTTTGAAAGATCACATAATTGCATATATTCGTGTATTTTTTGAAATAAAATTTGATTTTCTTGTGTACCTTCCAAAATATTTTTTTTACCTGTATGTAAAAAATAAAAAGCTAAAAATAATAGAGTGAAAAGATTATTAGTTGCCAAATAATATTATTTGATTTCCAGCCCAATTATGAGAAAATTTGATTTTTTCTTTATATATAAAAAAGACAAGCGATAATACGTACCGGTGAAGAGTTGATCTCTCAATCCACCTATATCCTCACTCTGTGTGAGTTAAAATTTGAATATAGTTCCTCGATAAGGATATAAACATCTCCAAAGCGTAGACGGCCAAAGCCTATGCTTAAAACCCCACATTTTTTAAGGCATCATAATTTTTATTTTTTAAAATTATATTTAATTCTTTTTTACTGTTATCCCATCGACATAGTTATAATGTTAAATATTTTAACTTTTTTTTAAACTATAAAATTTAATAATACTAATTTCAATAAATTTGACATTCTAATAATAAGCCCCACAATTTTTTAATCTCAACAAATTATTTTTATATTATATTTAAAGTTTTCATTCACTATTATTCTATCAAACTAGTGTTATGCCTAAGCTATGCACGGGAGAGATAAACATATGTTAAAAATAATATTTATACCCAACATAATTGCCATAATTTTGATTATAATGTTTGAAATGTCACAAAATATATTGTTACTCAAACTTTTAAAAACAATACATTTAATCTAAAATTTTAAAATTATTTATAGATTCTCTCAATATTATGAACGATTATCTACATTCGTTTTTTGTCGAGTTAAAGTAATAAAAATACAATTTATACTTTGTAAATTAAAAAAAAAACATCATAATAAAATCATATATAAAAGATGAATTCATGGAATATATTATTTATAATTTACTCTATTTAATAAATCATTATTAATTTAGGACAAAATTGCAAATACACGTGTGTTTAGCAAGCATCCCTTTTAATAATTTATGATTAATTTAGAATTAAATTATAAATATTTTCATGTTGTTGCAATACAACCTCTCTAATAATTTACAATTAATTAAAGTTTATATTTTAACAATATTTTTATACCAAAGTTTTATAATTTGCTTTCAAAATTTGGTACAAAACTTTCAATGAGAACTTGATACGGTGGCATGAGACTTTCCTACTCTAATATATATATATATATATATATATATATATATATATATATATATATATATATATATATATATATATATATATATCATTAAAAATTTTAAATATCTTTTAAATTATAAAATTTAATTTATGACAATATCAAAATGCGTGGCACGATAGTGCCTTAAAGTCTCCGCAATTTATATTTTCTTTTTTTAAAAAAATTATATTTAATTTTTCATTTACTATTATCATATTCACAAAATTATAATCTTGAAGATTTTAAGTGTTTTTTAAATTATAAAAAATTAATTTATAATAATAACAATATACAATAAATTTTGTCTTATACTAGAGCCCCACAATTTATATCTTCCGTAAAAAAAAATTATATTCTAAATTCTCATTTACTAGTATCATATCCACATAATATTATCCTATCAATAAGTTTCCTTTTATGCGTGCCAGGTAATTAAACAAATGAATAAAAAAGATTTCAAATCTCTCATTTTTTTTAATCAATGTTTTATAATTATTAATAATGATTTACATTTTTTATTAATATTATGAAAATTATTATTTAATAAAAAATGTAAAAAAACTATTATGCTTTTGCTCAGGGCCCATTTTCATTAGTATCATCCTTGCCTGCATAAGAGACTTGGTATTAATAAAGGTTTAATACCATATTTAGTCCCTGTATTATGGTGAATCTGCCCGTTTAGTCCCCCTATTATAATTTGTCCGCCAGAGGTCCTTTTATTTTGACATTTGGGCAATTCAAGTCCCTCCGTCAAACAGCCGTCCATTTGGTTGTCTGAACTGCTGACGTGGGTACATTAAATTTTGAAAAAGTAATAAAGAATTATTTGTTGCTGACGTGGACGAGGTTAATAACTCATTAAGTTAACCCATAGCTAACGGATCCGGATCCGATTTGGATCCGAACCCGATAACTAAAAGCCCTAATTCCTCATCTTCTTCCCTTGATAGCCGCCTCATCTGGATTCCCTAATCTCTCCAAATCATTCTTGCTCGTTGTCCGCTGCCAATCCATCCACAATCATAAGCAAAAGTTCAACAACTAGTGAAGCCCCAAAAATCTTAACACAACAGAGTACAACAAATGCATCAATTGGAGAAGACTATGAAGCTTGCTAAAATCAACTGGAGAAGATGCAGAAAACTTTGAACCCAAAGTAGTTGTAAAAGACAGAACAACCTGGTTTTTCTTTGTGTTTTTGGATAGAAAATCTTACTTATGTACTAAAGGGATGAAAATTGCAAACATCTTTTGTATGTTATGTGGCATCAATGAAATTTGCAAACATCTTTTGTATGTTCTGTGCCATCAAATTATATATACTAAACCTTATAAAATTCAAAATCTTTTGTATGTTTTGTGCTATAAAAGCATCAGGGTTTTATTACATGATCAAATGAACAACTGTATTAATGCAAACTTTCTTTCTAAAAATACAAACACAACCATGGAACAGTTGTTTACAAATTACAACATCACCAGAACAAGGATGTATACAAACTTTCTCATCTCATTAATGTTCTGTGCCAGGTCTATGTATTTCTCAATCAAATGAAAAATCATTTCATTGAATCACCACCATCACCAGAACGAGGATATATCACCAATTCTTGAGCTTGGCCATTAATGAGATGAGAGAGGACTGGAGCTTGGCATACGACTGTGTCTTGTGGTGGTAGGGAGGTTGCCATCGGATGATGAGGCTTAAGCAAGCTCCGGCAACCCTATGCATCCCTGAAGCTGTTCAAAGATTTCAAGGAAGGAAGGTCTATCAAGGAAGAAGATGAGAAATTAGGGCTTTTAGTTATCGGGTTCGGATCCAAATTGGATCCGGACCCGTTAGTTATGGGTTAATGAGTTATTAATCTCGTCCATGTCAGCAACAAACAATTTTTTATTACTTTTTCAGAATTTAATATCGCCACGTCAGCAGTTCAGACGGCCAAATGGACGGCTGTTTGACGGAGGGACTTGAATTGCCCAAATGTCAAAATAGAGGGACCTCTGGCGGACAAATTATAATAAGGGGACTAAACGGGCAGATTGACCATAATACAGGGACTAAATAGGGTATTAAACAATTAATAAACTAAGACATCGCTAGCATATTTTAAAAAAAAAAATTATAAATTTTTAAAAATCACTAAAGAAATTAATCTAATTCTACCACATTTTCATCCTAACTCACTCTTACTTGAACACCTTGATTGTTTGTAATTTTTTTTTTTTGACATTCTTATATATAAATTTTTTCCTTATAAGGATATATGTGCGATGACAACTACTACCCAGTGTAAGGGTTAGTCATATGGGCAAATTAATGAGCAGGTACAAGGTTAAATCTTTATGCTTAGTCCTATAATAGTATTATTCACCTACTATTTTTGTGCATAATACTGTTTACATGGCCTAGTGGGACTTATATGTGAAAAGTTGAATTCTTTCCCTTCAAAATTTCATAGCATGAGAACTTATTAGCTCATATAATTCTCACAAATTTTATCACTGTTCATATAGTGGATTTTTATTGTTTCATATAACATCCAACCGAGTTAATAAATTTATAGAATTCAATAATGCACCCTAATTAGTGTGTTTTTATATCTGCAAGTCTGTTGACAAAACCCTTAAATGAGAGGCTTTTATCACTTATTATCTCTCTCTCTCTCTCTCTCTCTCTCTCTCTCTATATATATATATATATATATATATATATATATATATATATATATATATATATATATATATATATATATATATACTGGTAATTACCAAAGAAACCCCCAAAGTTTATAATATTCACAAAAAAACCCCACGAATTTTGATATCCCTAAAAAACCCCTCCTTTTCTATAGAATGAATTTCAAACCCCCCAGGGCTGTAACGGAGATTGACGGAGTTAAATTTGAATTTATTTGACGAAATTGCCCTTACGTGGGAAGTTGTGAAATCGCGAGTTGGTTTGACGGTAATGCCCTTACGTGGAATGATGTTACCGCTTATAGAGGAAGCCGGTTATTTTTCTTTGTTTATTACCGAGAGGGCACCATTTACGCCGCCGGTTAACTGCGATCATCGCATCTTCATCTTTTCCGTTTCCGAAGTTGTCGTTGTTGGCTGGGTTATTTGCGATCATCTCCTCTTCACCTTTTCCGTTTCCGAAGTTGTCATTGTTGTTCAACCCTGCTCTCTAGCTTTTGAAGAGAACCTTGCACATCCGAAAGTGTGGCATGGATGGCCTCAAATCTAGCTTCACATTTGGCATCAAGGGCTGAGTATTGTTCAGATTGGGCCCTAGCAAGATGTGCAACCTGGCTCTCAAGAGAATGAATAGAGGCTTGGACATTCCTTAGAATTGTGCCGAATTCATAAAACCTTTTTTCTATCCTTTCAAACTTTGCCTCCGTGGTGATCATGAATCGCGCCAAGACCTCCTCAGTAGTATATCTCCTTTCTTGCGATGCACCATGGTTAGGACTTGGAGGGCAATTTTGAGCTTGCATTTGTCAAGAATAGTGTACCTCGCACAAAAAAGAAAGAAAACACAAAGTGAAACAAAACAAAACTAAACAAACAAAATAAATAACAAAACAGTATGTACAACAAGAAAAAAACAAAGTGGCTAGAGCAATAGACTACAGGTTTTCCTAGTATTCCTTGTGAGTCCCCGGCAACGGCGCCAAAAACTTGATGACTTGACCGCAAGCGCACGGGTCGCCAAGTAATACCCCTCGCGCAAGCACGAGGGGGTCGTATTCCCTAGGGCCAAGGAACTACTATTACTTCCCCTTCATCTATTTCCTAACCTAGCAATTTTGTGATAAAATCAAGATAAGAAGAATAACAAAGAGAAAACTATAAACAAGTGGACTAAGGCTCACCACAATAGCATTCTAAGGAAGCAAGTAACAATGAAAGTTCGAGGTCCCCGGGCGAGGATCCCCTCGGGACTACTAAAGCTAGAAGAATACTCGAATTACACAGGCAAAGGTGGTTAGGCCAAGAGACGTCCAAAGGTAGGTCACCCCGATGGTCACGGTGATAACCCCTAATCCGGTATAAGTATTGGAATACGGAATCACTTCCGCCCAAATCCTCACACGATTGCAATGGGCCTAGGGAAATCCCTAATTAAGGTCAAACACACATCTAGGCTCAACCCTAATGGTTGGAGGGGTACAAATACCCGATGGTCACGGCGTATTCGTACATGTATCCCTTCCAAACTTGGTGTGTCTAATACTAAGGCGATGGTCACGCAACCTAGTATAACCTAGAAATCGATACACAGAGTTCTCATGCATACCAATACATCAAAGTGCACCAAGCTTGAACCATAAACCACACAAATACCATACATGTAAATCAAGTATTCATACAAGCAAGTTCATCCCAAGGTTCACCGGATACCCGGCGACCTTGGGAGTCTAGTTCAACATAAATAAGGAAGAAGTCTCAAAATATAATACAAGAATGATCAAAACTAAAGAAAACCCCCTTAATGTTGACTAGATGAAGATGGTGATGGGAACTCGCGGATCGATGCCGACGAACTCCTAGATGATCTCCCGTGCGTGTGATCTTCTTCTCCCTTTGATTTGCTCCTCTAAAGTGCCTCCTCCAGCCCCTTGAAGCCCTTGAAACCCTAGATGGTGGTGGAGGAGAATGGTGGCCAAAAGACAAGAGAAATGATGCCCTAAAAGTCCTTAAAAACCCATTCCAGCGAGCTATGCGGCCTCCCATGCGGCCCCGCATGCGGGGAGAGAAAGTCATCGAGAAATCCCGAAAGTCGCGTAAATGCTACAGTAAACTGCTACAGTAAATATGCTGCAATAAACTGCTACAGCCCCGTATGCGGCCTCAACAGCACCCGCATGGTAACCCGCATGAATCTCCTGACCAAATTCTTCGAACTTTCGTGCTACAGCGATTGCTACAGTACCCCCCCCCCCCCCCCCCTCAGGAACAGTGTTTTCGATACCGATTTCTTCTAAAATTCTGTCAACGAGCTCAAAGGGGTCTCATTGGTACCTGTAACATGAAAGAAACAAATTCAGACCAAAAACGGGCGTCAACTCATAACAAAATACACAATACATACGCCCGAATATATATAAAATACGTACATTTAGACGTTTATCAAACATCCCCACACCTAAGCGTTTGCTTGTCCCCAAGCAAACAAACATGAAGAACAGGGGCAAGAAGATAAACGACTAAATGTACGACCTCAAGCTCAATAGTAAAGAACTCCGCAAGCACAAATGGACAGAAATCAAGAAGTGAGCTATTCAGTAAATAGTCAAGTAAGTTCTGTTACTCCTCAAGTGCCCCCGTGAGTGTGTGCAAACTCCCACCTTGACAGACACCCTGGATTACCCTAGGATGACCATTCACCCCACGCACAATGAAGACGGCATTAAAGTGTTAAAGGCACCCTCAATACCAAGTTAAGAGTCCTTCGGTTCCTAACCATGACTCTAGCACTTAAGTGACGACGCAGTGAGCACCAGGGGATCAAGACATTTTATTACTCTCACATATGTACAAACACACTTTTTTTTTTTTTTTTTTTTTTTTTTGTGAGTCCGACTAACGTAAACTGCACAAAAATCTTTCAGACGGATGCACATGCTGGCCAGGCACAAGAGCCACCCATCCTATTTGATTACAGTCTACATAGACGCATTCGTGCTACACTAGCAGAGGAATACTGTCATAGACTCCTTTTTTTTTTTTTTTTTTTTTTTTTTTTTTTACATACATATATGTACAGACTAACTCTCAAATCCCCTGGTTAAACCCACAACAATAGTTCACTTTAGGCTAAAGAAAACCATGAAGGAACACAAAAGCTCTTAAAAGAGTATTGAAAATAGAATTTAACAATCTAATGCCAAAATCATTATGATGGGTTGGTTGGAGTCTACAAGATAGAAGTGATCGTGAACAAGTATAAGGGTGCACTAAAGATGAAACAGAACTACATTCAAGCACAGGTAAAGTACAGCTCACAACTATCATTCTACCAAGCTAGGAAGTCCTTAACAATAAAATCATAGCTATAATAGGTAATTCAAGCATGCAATTGCAAAAAATTTTAAAAGTTCACGAAAATCCAACTCCACCCCCCACTTAAAGATGCACATTGCCCTCAATGTGCCTAAGCAATAAAATGCAACAAGATAGACAATAAAAAACATAGTAGGAGGGTTTCGTGAACTTCCCCGAGTCTCAAAGCATGAGTCTTGAAATCCATGAGATCGGGGTGACAACCAACGGTTCTTGTACAAAATGGAGGAAGAAAGTGTGCTTGATGCCCCTATTCCACCCTGCAAGGTAGAAAGAAACATCATCTCAAGGCATCCAATCTCACACACAAAAAGAAAACACAAAAAGGAAACAAGAACAAACAAAAACACAAACACAAACACTAACACAAGAAAAACAAAGGAACAAAACATCATCCAAGCAAGACCATGTGCAATCAATATCATGATGGTCAATTCTCTCTTATTGCAAGTGTTGCCAAGGGGTGACATAGATGATACAAGATCATTCCAACATACAAGAAAATCAAGGGCATCTCATGATGGAGTGTGAAAGAATTCAGGAAATGCTACAGTAACTCCTAAAAAAAATTTGCAAGAGCTTCCCTTGGACATGGAGCATAAAAATTTTTACAAAGCTTTCAAATTTCTCCAAAAACCCACAAAAACAACAAACAACCAATCTCCCACAACATTTGCATCCATTCAACTTGAAAAATAGGAGAAAGGAAGAAGATACATTCATGCTCAACAACTAGGGTTTAGAAAGGGGTACCTTGGAAAGTCGGTGAAGATGATGACAAAACTCCCAATAAATCATGCAAATTAAGTCCTTAGAAGTAGGAGATCCGTGTAGAGGAAGAAAAATGGAGAAAAATGGTGAAAGAATGAGGGTAAACGGATGAGAAATGAGAGAGATATGTGGAAAATGGTGAAGGGGTACATAACTTATCATTCAGCCCGAGTGTCCATGCGGCCCCTTGTGCGGCCGCATGGTACCCCGCATCAGGCTCGGGAAAATTCATGCGGTTCCTTGTGCGGCCGCATGACAGGCCGCACAAGGCTCGGGAAAAAACATGCGGCCTGCTATGCGGCCGCATAGCAGGCCGCACAACTCTCTGCATGCAAATATGGGTACCAAACACCCCAAAATCGCATAAAAACAATGCCGAAATCACCCACAACACCCAAAACATGATGTTTGATGCATGAAGATGAATGATAACACAAAGAACTCACAAGAACAATGAACAAACACAAGTAAATAAATTATGAAAAACGACTAACTAACCACAATCACAAACTTAAAAACAAAGAACACTCAAGCAAACAAACACAACAAAAATACGAAAACACACATGCAATAAATTTTTATGCTTGGGTTGCCTCCCAAGAAGCGCTTGTTTAACGTCATTAGCTCGACGTGTTTTACCTCAAGGGGGCTTGAAGACGGTGTGTTCCTCCCGGCTAGAAGTGGCATAAGAACTACCAAGAAAAGTGAAGCGTGCCTTCCGGGATGGTGTCAAAGTGGAGACCAAGCATGAGTTACCTTTTGGCCTCCACGGAAAAAGCTTTGGCCGGGCATTACACAATTTATACTTTGGCGGATCCTTGGACGGCTTGAACCTCCTCCTCGCCTCTACTTTGGTCCCGGCTGAATTTCCTTGGAGCATCCACAAAGCTTGTTTTGGCCTCCAAGAGAATAAGTAAGGTTGAAAAAATCTTAAGCTTGGCATGGGTGGGTCCTTGGGGGGTGTAAACCTCCTACCCACATCTCCTTCTTCAACCATTGTCAGTCTTCCTTTAATTACCCACAAGAATCGTTTGGGCCTCCAAGGAAATAGTTTTGGTTGGGACGTGTCTAACCTCGGCATAGGTGGGTCAATGGATGGCTTCAACCTCCGACCCACAATTTCTTTTGTCCCAAATAATTCTTTCTTGTGCTTGGTTTTCTTGTTAGCTTTTATGCAAATGGCTTGCTCAAGTGCTATCAATGGTACTCTTTTGACTCCTTCAACCTCCAAAATACCAAAGTTCTCTTCCTTCTCATTATAGGTTGTAGTTGGGCCTTCCATTGTTGGTTCACAACATTGTTGTTCAACCCTGCTCTCTAGCTTTTGAAGAGAACCTTGCACATCCGAAAGTGTGGCATGGATGGCCTCAAATCTAGCTTCACATTTGGCATCAAGGGCTGAGTATTGTTCAGATTGGGCCCTAGCAAGATGTGCAACCTGGCTCTCAAGAGAATGAATAGAGGCTTGGACATTCCTTAGAATTGTGCCGAATTCATAAAACCTTTTTTCTATCCTTTCAAACTTTGCCTCCGTGGTGATCATGAATCGCGCCAAGACCTCCTCAGTAGTATATCTCCTTTCTTGCGATGCACCATGGTTAGGACTTGGAGGGCAATTTTGAGCTTGCATTTGTCAAGAATAGTGTACCTCGCACAAAAAAGAAAGAAAACACAAAGTGAAACAAAACAAAACTAAACAAACAAAATAAATAACAAAACAGTATGTACAACAAGAAAAAAACAAAGTGGCTAGAGCAATAGACTACAGGTTTTCCTAGTATTCCTTGTGAGTCCCCGGCAACGGCGCCAAAAACTTGATGACTTGACCGCAAGCGCACGGGTCGCCAAGTAATACCCCTCGCGCAAGCACGAGGGGGTCGTATTCCCTAGGGCCAAGGAACTACTATTACTTCCCCTTCATCTATTTCCTAACCTAGCAATTTTGTGATAAAATCAAGATAAGAAGAATAACAAAGAGAAAACTATAAACAAGTGGACTAAGGCTCACCACAATAGCATTCTAAGGAAGCAAGTAACAATGAAAGTTCGAGGTCCCCGGGCGAGGATCCCCTCGGGACTACTAAAGCTAGAAGAATACTCGAATTACACAGGCAAAGGTGGTTAGGCCAAGAGACGTCCAAAGGTAGGTCACCCCGATGGTCACGGTGATAACCCCTAATCCGGTATAAGTATTGGAATACGGAATCACTTCCGCCCAAATCCTCACACGATTGCAATGGGCCTAGGGAAATCCCTAATTAAGGTCAAACACACATCTAGGCTCAACCCTAATGGTTGGAGGGGTACAAATACCCGATGGTCACGGCGTATTCGTACATGTATCCCTTCCAAACTTGGTGTGTCTAATACTAAGGCGATGGTCACGCAACCTAGTATAACCTAGAAATCGATACACAGAGTTCTCATGCATACCAATACATCAAAGTGCACCAAGCTTGAACCATAAACCACACAAATACCATACATGTAAATCAAGTATTCATACAAGCAAGTTCATCCCAAGGTTCACCGGATACCCGGCGACCTTGGGAGTCTAGTTCAACATAAATAAGGAAGAAGTCTCAAAATATAATACAAGAATGATCAAAACTAAAGAAAACCCCCTTAATGTTGACTAGATGAAGATGGTGATGGGAACTCGCGGATCGATGCCGACGAACTCCTAGATGATCTCCCGTGCGTGTGATCTTCTTCTCCCTTTGATTTGCTCCTCTAAAGTGCCTCCTCCAGCCCCTTGAAGCCCTTGAAACCCTAGATGGTGGTGGAGGAGAATGGTGGCCAAAAGACAAGAGAAATGATGCCCTAAAAGTCCTTAAAAACCCATTCCAGCGAGCTATGCGGCCTCCCATGCGGCCCCGCATGCGGGGAGAGAAAGTCATCGAGAAATCCCGAAAGTCGCGTAAATGCTACAGTAAACTGCTACAGTAAATATGCTGCAATAAACTGCTACAGCCCCGTATGCGGCCTCAACAGCACCCGCATGGTAACCCGCATGAATCTCCTGACCAAATTCTTCGAACTTTCGTGCTACAGCGATTGCTACAGTACCCCCCCCCCCCCTCAGGAACAGTGTTTTCGATACCGATTTCTTCTAAAATTCTGTCAACGAGCTCAAAGGGGTCTCATTGGTACCTGTAACATGAAAGAAACAAATTCAGACCAAAAACGGGCGTCAACTCATAACAAAATACACAATACATACGCCCGAATATATATAAAATACGTACATTTAGACGTTTATCAAACATCCCCACACCTAAGCGTTTGCTTGTCCCCAAGCAAACAAACATGAAGAACAGGGGCAAGAAGATAAACGACTAAATGTACGACCTCAAGCTCAATAGTAAAGAACTCCGCAAGCACAAATGGACAGAAATCAAGAAGTGAGCTATTCAGTAAATAGTCAAGTAAGTTCTGTTACTCCTCAAGTGCCCCCGTGAGTGTGTGCAAACTCCCACCTTGACAGACACCCTGGATTACCCTAGGATGACCATTCACCCCACGCACAATGAAGACGGCATTAAAGTGTTAAAGGCACCCTCAATACCAAGTTAAGAGTCCTTCGGTTCCTAACCATGACTCTAGCACTTAAGTGACGACGCAGTGAGCACCAGGGGATCAAGACATTTTATTACTCTCACATATGTACAAACACACTTTTTTTTTTTTTTTTTTTTTTTTTTTTGTGAGTCCGACTAACGTAAACTGCACAAAAATCTTTCAGACGGATGCACATGCTGGCCAGGCACAAGAGCCACCCATCCTATTTGATTACAGTCTACATAGACGCATTCGTGCTACACTAGCAGAGGAATACTGTCATAGACTCCTTTTTTTTTTTTTTTTTTTTTTTTTTTTTTACATACATATATGTACAGACTAACTCTCAAATCCCCTGGTTAAACCCACAACAATAGTTCACTTTAGGCTAAAGAAAACCATGAAGGAACACAAAAGCTCTTAAAAGAGTATTGAAAATAGAATTTAACAATCTAATGCCAAAATCATTATGATGGGTTGGTTGGAGTCTACAAGATAGAAGTGATCGTGAACAAGTATAAGGGTGCACTAAAGATGAAACAGAACTACATTCAAGCACAGGTAAAGTACAGCTCACAACTATCATTCTACCAAGCTAGGAAGTCCTTAACAATAAAATCATAGCTATAATAGGTAATTCAAGCATGCAATTGCAAAAAATTTTAAAAGTTCACGAAAATCCAACTCCACCCCCCACTTAAAGATGCACATTGCCCTCAATGTGCCTAAGCAATAAAATGCAACAAGATAGACAATAAAAAACATAGTAGGAGGGTTTCGTGAACTTCCCCGAGTCTCAAAGCATGAGTCTTGAAATCCATGAGATCGGGGTGACAACCAACGGTTCTTGTACAAAATGGAGGAAGAAAGTGTGCTTGATGCCCCTATTCCACCCTGCAAGGTAGAAAGAAACATCATCTCAAGGCATCCAATCTCACACACAAAAAGAAAACACAAAAAGGAAACAAGAACAAACAAAAACACAAACACAAACACTAACACAAGAAAAACAAAGGAACAAAACATCATCCAAGCAAGACCATGTGCAATCAATATCATGATGGTCAATTCTCTCTTATTGCAAGTGTTGCCAAGGGGTGACATAGATGATACAAGATCATTCCAACATACAAGAAAATCAAGGGCATCTCATGATGGAGTGTGAAAGAATTCAGGAAATGCTACAGTAACTCCTAAAAAAAATTTGCAAGAGCTTCCCTTGGACATGGAGCATAAAAATTTTTACAAAGCTTTCAAATTTCTCCAAAAACCCACAAAAACAACAAACAACCAATCTCCCACAACATTTGCATCCATTCAACTTGAAAAATAGGAGAAAGGAAGAAGATACATTCATGCTCAACAACTAGGGTTTAGAAAGGGGTACCTTGGAAAGTCGGTGAAGATGATGACAAAACTCCCAATAAATCATGCAAATTAAGTCCTTAGAAGTAGGAGATCCGTGTAGAGGAAGAAAAATGGAGAAAAATGGTGAAAGAATGAGGGTAAACGGATGAGAAATGAGAGAGATATGTGGAAAATGGTGAAGGGGTACATAACTTATCATTCAGCCCGAGTGTCCATGCGGCCCCTTGTGCGGCCGCATGGTACCCCGCATCAGGCTCGGGAAAATTCATGCGGTTCCTTGTGCGGCCGCATGACAGGCCGCACAAGGCTCGGGAAAAAACATGCGGCCTGCTATGCGGCCGCATAGCAGGCCGCACAACTCTCTGCATGCAAATATGGGTACCAAACACCCCAAAATCGCATAAAAACAATGCCGAAATCACCCACAACACCCAAAACATGATGTTTGATGCATGAAGATGAATGATAACACAAAGAACTCACAAGAACAATGAACAAACACAAGTAAATAAATTATGAAAAACGACTAACTAACCACAATCACAAACTTAAAAACAAAGAACACTCAAGCAAACAAACACAACAAAAATACGAAAACACACATGCAATAAATTTTTATGCTTGGGTTGCCTCCCAAGAAGCGCTTGTTTAACGTCATTAGCTCGACGTGTTTTACCTCAAGGGGGCTTGAAGACGGTGTGTTCCTCCCGGCTAGAAGTGGCATAAGAACTACCAAGAAAAGTGAAGCGTGCCTTCCGGGATGGTGTCAAAGTGGAGACCAAGCATGAGTTACCTTTTGGCCTCCACGGAAAAAGCTTTGGCCGGGCATTACACAATTTATACTTTGGCGGATCCTTGGACGGCTTGAACCTCCTCCTCGCCTCTACTTTGGTCCCGGCTGAATTTCCTTGGAGCATCCACAAAGCTTGTTTTGGCCTCCAAGAGAATAAGTAAGGTTGAAAAAATCTTAAGCTTGGCATGGGTGGGTCCTTGGGGGGTGTAAACCTCCTACCCACATCTCCTTCTTCAACCATTGTCAGTCTTCCTTTAATTACCCACAAGAATCGTTTGGGCCTCCAAGGAAATAGTTTTGGTTGGGACGTGTCTAACCTCGGCATAGGTGGGTCAATGGATGGCTTCAACCTCCGACCCACAATTTCTTTTGTCCCAAATAATTCTTTCTTGTGCTTGGTTTTCTTGTTAGCTTTTATGCAAATGGCTTGCTCAAGTGCTATCAATGGTACTCTTTTGACTCCTTCAACCTCCAAAATACCAAAGTTCTCTTCCTTCTCATTATAGGTTGTAGTTGGGCCTTCCATTGTTGGTTCACAACATTGTTGTTCAACCCTGCTCTCTAGCTTTTGAAGAGAACCTTGCACATCCGAAAGTGTGGCATGGATGGCCTCAAATCTAGCTTCACATTTGGCATCAAGGGCTGAGTATTGTTCAGATTGGGCCCTAGCAAGATGTGCAACCTGGCTCTCAAGAGAATGAATAGAGGCTTGGACATTCCTTAGAATTGTGCCGAATTCATAAAACCTTTTTTCTATCCTTTCAAACTTTGCCTCCGTGGTGATCATGAATCGCGCCAAGACCTCCTCAGTAGTATATCTCCTTTCTTGCGATGCACCATGGTTAGGACTTGGAGGGCAATTTTGAGCTTGCATTTGTCAAGAATAGTGTACCTCGCACAAAAAAGAAAGAAAACACAAAGTGAAACAAAACAAAACTAAACAAACAAAATAAATAACAAAACAGTATGTACAACAAGAAAAAAACAAAGTGGCTAGAGCAATAGACTACAGGTTTTCCTAGTATTCCTTGTGAGTCCCCGGCAACGGCGCCAAAAACTTGATGACTTGACCGCAAGCGCACGGGTCGCCAAGTAATACCCCTCGCGCAAGCACGAGGGGGTCGTATTCCCTAGGGCCAAGGAACTACTATTACTTCCCCTTCATCTATTTCCTAACCTAGCAATTTTGTGATAAAATCAAGATAAGAAGAATAACAAAGAGAAAACTATAAACAAGTGGACTAAGGCTCACCACAATAGCATTCTAAGGAAGCAAGTAACAATGAAAGTTCGAGGTCCCCGGGCGAGGATCCCCTCGGGACTACTAAAGCTAGAAGAATACTCGAATTACACAGGCAAAGGTGGTTAGGCCAAGAGACGTCCAAAGGTAGGTCACCCCGATGGTCACGGTGATAACCCCTAATCCGGTATAAGTATTGGAATACGGAATCACTTCCGCCCAAATCCTCACACGATTGCAATGGGCCTAGGGAAATCCCTAATTAAGGTCAAACACACATCTAGGCTCAACCCTAATGGTTGGAGGGGTACAAATACCCGATGGTCACGGCGTATTCGTACATGTATCCCTTCCAAACTTGGTGTGTCTAATACTAAGGCGATGGTCACGCAACCTAGTATAACCTAGAAATCGATACACAGAGTTCTCATGCATACCAATACATCAAAGTGCACCAAGCTTGAACCATAAACCACACAAATACCATACATGTAAATCAAGTATTCATACAAGCAAGTTCATCCCAAGGTTCACCGGATACCCGGCGACCTTGGGAGTCTAGTTCAACATAAATAAGGAAGAAGTCTCAAAATATAATACAAGAATGATCAAAACTAAAGAAAACCCCCTTAATGTTGACTAGATGAAGATGGTGATGGGAACTCGCGGATCGATGCCGACGAACTCCTAGATGATCTCCCGTGCGTGTGATCTTCTTCTCCCTTTGATTTGCTCCTCTAAAGTGCCTCCTCCAGCCCCTTGAAGCCCTTGAAACCCTAGATGGTGGTGGAGGAGAATGGTGGCCAAAAGACAAGAGAAATGATGCCCTAAAAGTCCTTAAAAACCCATTCCAGCGAGCTATGCGGCCTCCCATGCGGCCCCGCATGCGGGGAGAGAAAGTCATCGAGAAATCCCGAAAGTCGCGTAAATGCTACAGTAAACTGCTACAGTAAATATGCTGCAATAAACTGCTACAGCCCCGTATGCGGCCTCAACAGCACCCGCATGGTAACCCGCATGAATCTCCTGACCAAATTCTTCGAACTTTCGTGCTACAGCGATTGCTACAGTACCCCCCCCCCCCCCCCCCCCCCCCCCCCCCCCTCAGGAACAGTGTTTTCGATACCGATTTCTTCTAAAATTCTGTCAACGAGCTCAAAGGGGTCTCATTGGTACCTGTAACATGAAAGAAACAAATTCAGACCAAAAACGGGCGTCAACTCATAACAAAATACACAATACATACGCCCGAATATATATAAAATACGTACATTTAGACGTTTATCAGTTAACTATATTGGTTATTGTTTAACTGAATTGTTTTTGTTACAAACATAGTATTTAGTGTTTAACAGTATTGTTGATTACAATTGTCAGTTTCCGGAATTGGTCGCCGCGAACCAGGACGAAGAAATATTTCTTGGGGCGAGGCGTGTCGGTGATACAACTACACACGGAGGTGATATTCCTGCTCCCGTTCCGTTGGCGTCAAGGAGAGATGATCGGCCAACATCCTCGAAGCGCGTCCGACGCCGACCACCATCTCGGAGCCCACCCCGCGCACGGACTGATCGGCGACGGGCAAGCCCCCCTCCACCCCCCCGATAGCAACATCCGATGACCTGACCGCACGTCTATTGCAGGCGTGCGAGATATTGACTGTAGAGTTCC
Organism: Dioscorea alata; assembly: GCA_020875875.1. NCBI lineage: Eukaryota > Viridiplantae > Streptophyta > Magnoliopsida > Dioscoreales > Dioscoreaceae > Dioscorea > Dioscorea alata. Next base: position 13,818,657 of record CM037018.1, read on the forward strand.
CCAGGCTTGTTGCTCGCGTGGCGGCTCTGGAGGCACGTTCGCAGGCCGATGTTGACGCAAGAGCCCCCCTCCATCCACCGGTTGACTGTGCTACCATCTCCGATGACGACGTCATTGCGAAAGCAGTCCCGCGAGGCCGACGTCGCTTCCTTCGCCGGAAGAGGCTTGCGTGGAAGGAACCGACAATGTCGCTGCCTTCGCCGGCAGACGTCGTCGCAACGGAAGCACCAATTGATGTTGAACCAACAATGGCTGAGGCTCAGCCAACTTTAACTCCGAGCGCGCCATTGGAAAAGCCGCAAGCACTGTATGCGCCGGCTGCACTGGCTGTGGCCCTGCCTGTCGATCCCGCTGGCGATGTCGACAGGATAATAGAATCTCTTGCCAGTGAAGTTCCTTCGTTGGAGGCACTGGCACCGGCAACGAAGGAGAACACCATCCAGGCGGTGATTTCCGTAGAAACGGAGAAAGACCTTGGCTTGTTACCGGTAGCGGCACCGGCAACGAAGGAGGACACAGTCCAGGTGACAGTATCCCTGGAATCGAACAAAGACGCTGTCGTGTTACCGGCACCGGCACCGGCACCGGCACCGGATAAAGACTCTGTGGCAGTACCGGAGTCTAATAAAGTTGCTGCAGCAGGTACGGGAAATAAACAGGCTGCCACCGAAGGGCAAGGAGCTGTCAACGAGCAAAGAACGCTCACTCAAGCTGAGAGGACACTCCTTGCAAATCAACAATTCGATGACGTGCCGAAGAACTTTCTTCCGAAGAAGAAGAAATATGCCGGGTTACCGCGTCTTTCGAAATTCGAACAGGAAATCATATCGGTATTCTTAAACTGTTATATGGACTCGTAAGTTCCGTTTAACTATCTATGTTATCATTTAAGTAGTTTACTTTTATATTTAACTATCCGATTTATTAATCAACTAGGTTATATATCTGTTTAAGTATGTTACTTAGAATGTAATTTGTTTAATTTTTCGTTTAAATGTCAGGACTGTCGTATGGAGGAATGATTATGTTTTCACTACACGAGCCAACGTGTTCACGTTGTTGGACGGGAAGGAAATGGTGACAGACGACGTCGTCGACGTTCTGGTCTGCATCATCCAGAAAGCGCTGAAGAGATCGCGGTCTCCTTACAAGAAACGCGCTGCCATCACTCGGCCACTGGCCCTGTGCCTGTCCAAACAAGAGGACACGGCGGAAGACGCTCTCAGCATGGTCGACGATGCTGCGCGGAACGTCCATGATGTCGACATCGTGATCATGCCAATAATTTTAAATGGCCATTTCCACGTCATCGTGCTGGACAACGTCAAACGAGAGTACAGGCATTACTCCTCTTGCGAGAGTGAGGAATACGACAGAGACGCGATCGATATGGTGAGCTACAAGTCACGTATAGCACACACATCGGAGTTCATATTTGTCCATACTAACTTTAAAGCTTATTTCGTTACAGCGGAAACTATTCGAAAATTGCGTCGAGATGGAATTGGGCGTGTCGGCGATGTCCTCGTACCCCATGATTCACGATAGGAGTGCTCCACGACAAAAAAAAGGAACTGTCGACTGCGCAGTGCACGCGATGCGGTTCATTAAGCTGATTCTAAATGGTGAAAAGCTACGCCTACCACAAGCGGATGTCCCTTACCTACGAGCGAAGTTTGTCGCACGCATACTCATCGATGGGAGTCCAGCCGGTGTCAAGGACAAAGCCGAGAAGAGTACCGCATCCGATGCACAAGAATAAATTAGTTTGTTAAATACAATGTAAATTTTATTCGTTAGTGTTTACGTTTACAAATACATGTTTGACTAAGAATGTCTGTGTTTAAATACAAAGGTCTCTGTTTAAACACAAAGGTCCCTGTTTAAATATAAAGGTCTCTGTTTAAATATAAATATCTTGGATTACGTAAGTAAGCTTGTGTGTCATAAACACTGATTGAGAAATAGACAAGTTTTTGTTTGAACTCTGCATGGGAATTCGTGGGAGTGTGACGTGGTATGATCGTAACGGTCACTGCAATAATTTCGGCTTGTTGGGAGGAGAACAGGGATTTTGAAATATATTCTCTACTCCGCACTGTATGCCCGGAATTAACCTTTCGGTCATTGTCTCGACGGAGGGCTTATGGCGGCAACCCTAGTTAATGGCCGATGCTCCATGGCAGCGGTTGCGGACACGATGGATGGCTTGAAGGTTTACATGAATGGACAGCACTGGGAACTTATACGATTGACACCGTTCGAAGCATTTACTGAGGTGGGAGCGGTATTCCACGATAGGGCCCTTCTTGATTTTTTGTCGCAAAGGTACGATGACCGCACAAATAAATTCAGGATCGGGGCAAGCATGGTAAGTTTCAGGCCTGAAGATGTCGCCGTCGTTCTTGGTCTGCGTTGCGATGGAGAGGAAGTCGTCTTCCAGAAGAAGAAATCACGCTCATCTTTCCAAGAGAGGTATTTCTCCAAAAGCTACGAGAAACACAGCGACTCTATCAAGAGCACTCTTGAGCAACTTGTTCGGCAGAGTGGGGAAGAGGAAAATTTCGTCAAACTCCTGATGGTGTACCTTATGGGTACAATCCTCTTCCCAAATACATCATGCTCGGTGCCAAATTGGGTCGTTGATTACGTCGATGATCTACCTGGCATGGGCCGATACGCTTGGGCGCAAGCGACGCACAAGTGGCTTATGGATGGCGTCCCACTAGCTGCCGCAAGAGTGCGAGCAAGATGCGCCGGGGAGAAGATCCAGACGGGGTTCGTGAAGGGTTGTTCGCTCGCATTGAACATATGGTTTTACGAGCTAACCGGCTGTGGAAACAAAGTGAATACTAGCAAGACACCAACGATGCTGTATTACGACAAGCAAGGGTCTATACAAACCATTTTGCCATCTCTGGAAGGAAAGGAGGTACATATACCGAAGTCTCTATTTAACTATATGGATTAATCTTTAACTATATCATTTACCGTTTAGATTTATACTTCTTTGTTTAACACAACATGGTCTCCATAACTTTGTCGGATGTATCTTAGTTTCGTGAGCTGGTTACCGCGAATGCGAATGCGAATGAAGATATAATTGTTGGGGCCGCCCGCCAGACAATGCAAGATGAAACTCCAATCTCTGTCGTAGTGGCCATATCGCAGACAGACAATAGCAACAATGAACCATACGACCAGGTACGGCACGTCTTCATTCCAGTGAAAAAAAAATACCCCGGGTACTCGCGTCTCGACATATTCGAGCAAGAGTTAATAACGATCTTCGCCAACTGCTATATTGACGAGTATGTATGTAGTTCGTACATGTGGGATATCTGATCGCACAGGGAATGTCCAGGATGCATATCATCAATGTCATCGTCGGAGTCTTGCAAATCAGAGGCATCGCAGGGAGTTGTTCAAATTGCAAGTTGAACAACCACCTGCAGATTCTCTGATCTTCAAGGATACTCCGATTTCATTGACGATATGTGTCCCGGCTATCCCCTGGTCGAGCAGATGTCGCATCAATTGTTTTTGTAACTTTATAATCTAATCACTCCACTCGAAGGCAATTTATACAGTAGATACATTATATGTGCACGGGAAATGGAAGGGTCGTTCAACTTGGCTACTTCAATTCAGGAGATACATTAAATGTCTTTCAATGAGAATTCCAAGGGTCGATCAATTTTGACCGGACAACTACGCTTCGGTATTATATGTGTTACATGTCTATGTTATCCCTTAAACAAAACGTTCTCCATTTAATTTTAACTTAACCCATTTAAATATTAATGTCTCCCTTTAACAACAATTGTTACTCATTAAAATAATATATTTATGTTTAAACTTACTGTGTAAATATCAAACATATAGACATAAATATGCTTATTATGAGTTAAAATAGGTGTTTATTTACAATGGCTAGTCGGCGACAGGTTCATTACAAGATCTACGATTATGGCCGGACGCGTGGCAGCGGCTGCACCGTAACTCGCGGACCGCGGACGCTTGCGACTCGAGCCGCTTCCGTCTGGGTCGCCCAGGTTGCCTTCTCGTCGCAGGCGGACGCAGATGGAGTTCTCGATTGTCGTCCATAGGCTTGTCATCGTCTGGTATAGGGAAAATAGCGTCCGTATACGCAAGTTTGTATGTCTCCACGGTGAAGTACCGGCTAATAAATTGATGAACGTTGGTGTCTGTCTGCATTATTGCAGCGCAATCGTGTGTGCACGGGATACCATAAATTTGCCACCTGCGACATGAGCATGTTTTACCCGATAGATCGACGGAGTTGCTGCAATGGTCAACGACTTCGTAACGATCATCGACACAACGACCAACATAAAGATTTCGGCTTTCCGCAACCAGTTCGTCTACCTTCCTATGTATATCGGGGCACAAGTACGTGTCCCATTTGTTCGCTTGCTCACGACGTGTGCATAACATCCGCATTAATTTGAACCTGTATCATAACAAATTATAATTGATTGTTAACGTAAGCAAAGAATACGTAAACATAAACGTGGATAGTTAAACGAAAACAATTATAGTTAAATAGTAACAAACGTAGTTAAACACAGACCATTATAGACACATGTAAAGTAAACGAAGTTAAAGACTGACGAAGATGTTTAAACAGATCGAAGGAATCAAACATTCAAATACCGTATGGAGTCAACCATTCTCGTAACGGGTAAATGGCGAGCTTCTTTTATCCACGCATTGAAGGACTCTGCGACATTTGAATACATATTGCCCCAACGTTGTCCTTTGAACAAAAAATTACACCAATGTGACAAATCTGACTTTTGAAGCAGCCAGCGATGTGCTTCTGGTGATATGCCCCGCAATTCATTCACCGTATCATCAAATTCTTTACTCGTTGATGCCCACGCAATACGAAAGCATATGGACCAGCACTCGTCCTTCAATGCCCTACCAAGTCCGCCATTGGCTTTCATAAAATTGGCCTCCAAGTGTCGAAGGCAATAGGCATGTGGGGAAGAGGGGAAGACCCTAGCAATGGCGTTCACAAGCCCCTTAGACCTGTCCGACACAAACGTAATAATCTCTTCATAATCGCCTTCATCGTATAACGCATCACCTAACTTGGAAATGAACCACGTCCAATTCGCATCTGTCTCGTTGTCGACGATACCGAAGGCCAAGTGGAAAAACCCATTGTTTCCATCTTTGCCTGTGGCGCCCAGCAACGTGCCACGATATTTCCCAAGAAGATGGGTACCGTCGACAAACAGCAGCGGCCTGCAACCCCGCTTGAATCCCATGATACACGCACGGAACGAGAAGAATGCACGTTTAAAACGGTCACCGTCTCTTTCTACAATCGCAATGCTGCCGAGATTTGTCTCGGCCACCTTATCGACGTACCAGAGCAGCAGATCATAGCTGGAGACGTCGCTGCCGTCGAGGATCACCCGGGCACGCTCTTTACCCAACCAGGCTTGCTTGTATGGAATGTGGATACCGTGTTCCCATAACATGTCCTTTTGAATGTCGATTGGCCTGTACAATGGATGGCCTTTAAGCTTATCAATAACTCGAGCGCTTACCCATTTTTTCGACGCTTTAGGATGTGACACCGAGCCAATTCCACCACCGCAAGTGTGTGACGGGTGCATTGTCTTTATTCTGAACGTATTTTTATTGTATTCCTTTGATGCATGAAGGCGCCAGCGACAACCAACGGCAGCGCATTCTACAGTCACCCTGTGTTTCTCATTCTTTACAAATTTGAAGTCAAAATTCCTCTTGATTGCAAAATTCCGAAGCGCGTCTCTGAAATGTTCAACGTCTACGAAACGTTGTCCGATATCCAACGACAACACTTCGGAATGATCCGAGGAGGACGGAAGGCATGCTACCGCGTCCGGGTCGCCATCAGATGGAACAGGTGCGCTGGCAGAATCAGAATTCCTGCCAACACTTCAGACAAACGGAAAACATCAGTAACTTAATCGGAAACAAAATAAGTTCACTTCAAACAAGTATATTTAAACTAAAACATAATAAGTTAAACACAGACACAAATTTTTAAACGGTAAAATATATGTTTAAACGGGAACGGGGATGAGACCGGTTAACAAGCATAACTTATTGGTTACCACGGGAACTTATTTTTTTAAAAGGAAACTGGAATACTTAAACGGTAACTATAATAATTAAACGGTAAATATAATAATTAGGCGAACACATATGACTTTAAGAGTAAAGATGAAGGATAAGAACTTTACAATGACAAGAATTCGTTTTGACTATGATGCGACAATGGCACATCATCTGTCTCAACAACTAGGTCGACTGCAGCGCATTTGAAGAGTGAGTATACATGACACATGCGCTGGAAGTCAACCTCATTTTCTATTGGGCAAATCGTTTTATGTCCATCGGGTGTGATAAACTTCACCCTAACATGGGAAACATCAAGACCCCATCGGTCACATATCTCCGCTACGATTGAATCCCAACAAGTCTGTGCCGTGAACACTAGCACTCGTCCCTCCCCGTTGTATCTTGCAATTGCACAAAAACTCTCCATTAAAAACCTGCATGTAAATAAATATAAATTGGTACTCTCTCTTAAAGGATGATCAAACAGAGACAAAAAGGAAGACATTCTCACCTTATCTCCCCTTATCGGACAACCGGCGGAGTTCAAACGAATGCGAACGATGACACTTCCAAACTTTGTTTCAGAAAATTCAATACAAGAAGGAATGAAAAAGATTGACAAAAGCCAAATAAAAAATGTTTAACATGATGTGACTGGGCGGTTGTTTTCCCACCATTTACAAGGGTACACACGGAATTTCACAGCATAAACCTTGTACAAATGAACGACAGGGGGTAAAAATGAAATAAAACACTAACGGAAGGGCTTTCTGGGGTATTGCAAACTTGCAGGGGCTGTCTGGGAAAGTTTGCAATTCCCGAGGGGTGAATAGTAATTTTCCCATATATATATATGAGTGTAAATGCACAATAAATGATATATTCCTGGCCATGGGCACGTAAGAAAATATTTTTTTATTTTATTTTATTTTCTTTCTCATTGTCTATTACTCATTACAATGTATTTGATAAAGATTTCAGCTCAATAAACCAACACAATTAATGTACTTCTATATCTACATGTCTTTTGAAAAAAAAAAAAACTCTTAAAATGAGATTTTTATCATCGTTTATCTATGTATATATATGTGTGTATGGGGCCCACACAATAAATGATATATTGACGGGAATATAAAAAAAATGTCCTTGTGGCATTTGTAAATTAAAAATAAAAAAAAAACTTTTTTTCCCTCCTCATTACATCGCATTGGATGGAGCTGGTTGAGAGATAAAAGTAATTACATAATTTCCAAGCAGAAGAAAGAAAGTTCTTTTTTTTTTCCTTCCATTCTATGCTTAATGAAAATTTTTACAATTTGCGTGTGGTGATGAATATATATTAAAATTTGATTTATCTTTTTACATGTCCCTCTACCCCACCTAAATGAAATATATTATAAAATATATAAATACTGTTGTGAATAATTTTTTTTAAATAATAAATGTCTATGGTAGAAATCGATGATATTGTAGCATTCGGCATTACTGTAGTTGACGGCACTTGACACTGTAGTAGGTGACAACATTATTACTATTTCCACCTAATAATGTATTTTAGACAGTCTGATCAAATTAATTCTAATCGTCCATTCAACCTTTGAATGCTTATAAAAACCTCCATTTATGTTGGAAAGTATATAGAGAAGAAGGGATATATAGGAATAAGGAAGAAAAGGAGGTGTTTTATAATCAAGGGTATTTAATACATATATTTTCTTTCTCTTTCTCTTTATTCTTATATTTACTCTTCCTTTTTATGCTTATTCTCAAGGGGTGTGTGTATATATATATATATATATATATTGAAGTTGAATTACTAGTTGCACATACAATAAAAATATAATTTTATATAAATTTTTAAAAACTTGTGGCTTTAAATATTCTCATTTGCAAAGAGTAATAATATTTTTACCAAATAGATTTCCCAAATAAGTTTCCCAAATGAAGTAGATGTCAAGTTGGCATCGTATTAGCACTAATGCCATTCTTTCTTTTTTTTATTTTATTTTATTTAATTTCTCTTTATTATCTAAATCCTAAATCTAATCGTAAACGATAAACCGGGAACTTTTTCCCTAAACACTAAACACCACTAACCCATAGGGCTTAGAGCTTAGGTTAGGATTTAGTATTTATTATTTTTAAGGTTTAAGTTTTTAGATTTTTGTATACAGGATTTTGTAATATTTGGGTTTAAGATTTTAGATATTATTTTATAAAACTTTTTAATTTTAAGAATTTAAGAATTTTTAAGATTTAAATTTGAAGTTTATATAAAAAGAATAACATGCATAGCAAGTTTGCATCAACGTCTTTCGGAAACTTATTTGAAAAATCTATCCGGTAAAAATAACATCGTTCATTTATAAAAGAGAGGCCTTGTTTAACAAAAGAAGAAAAACAATTAACAATGTTGATTTTTCTTTGTTTGATGGAAATAAAATCGTCAATTTATTAAAAAAATTCGTGACAAATAGGATGACTTGGTATGACATAAACAGATTTAAATTTTTATTTTTTTAGTTAATATAATTTAAAGTAATATTTATGTGGTTTTCGGCCTGTAATTGTTCATTAAAGATGTTTCTTTTATGTCACATGGACAGGTTTTAAAATGAATAGACAAATTTCCCCTGAAAATAAAGTTATGTTAACAGTATTAACATGTTTTCATCTTTTATCAATGTATCTTGAAAAACGTTAAAAAGAAACCACAAAGTTTTTGATTAAATTTCCCTAATTTTTATTTGGATCTACGGAATAAAACCAGCTTAATTTTTTTCAAATGTATATATACAAAAATTTTTTACTCAATCATCATTACAAATATACAGGTAAAAATATTAATTTAATGAATATAGAAATTTTTAACGTCATATATGCATAGTTTTTTTTTTATCACGTTGCATGTAATATTTTTTTTAGTAGTGTATCTAAGTAGGGTGGTAACTATGCAAACAAATCAAAATTTTAAAGAATATATAACGTACGACGAATTCAAGAGATATGATTTAATTACATAATTGTAAAATTTATGATACATGTATAATTTTATGTTTTTTTTTTTCCGAAAAGGTATAAAATTCTTTTTTTTTTTTTTTTTTTTTTTGCCAACGGCCTTTGGGTCAATTGACACTGGGTCCCTTGCGTAGGGTCTTCGCCTCTGGTGTCGAGCTGGACGTTTTGTCCGGATTCAAAACCTATCACGTGCAAGGTGAGGGCACGGTTCGGTGGTGAGCGCGGCTCCCCACGTGTCCGTCCCTGACTACTCTCGTAGGGCGCTTGTCGTCTATTGTCAAAAATAAATAAATAAAATAGATTCATTTTTTTTTCTTATATTTTCTCCTTTGATTATTTTTGTCAATATGTTGGGAATTTTGAAAATATATAAAACATATATTACATGGGATAAAGTTCAGTTTAAATAGAACTATAGAATAGGTTTGTTTAGATGGTCAGCAATTGCAATGTATATGTAATTATATATTCTATAAAGAAGTATATATATATATAATTGAATTATTTGAATATATAGGAAAATTTTATTAAACGCATACGTAACACATATCAGGTATAAAGAGTGTGTGTATTTGGAGTTATTTGCATGATCACACATTCAAAGCTTATGAACAAAACAATAATTTTCATCTCTTTTGTGTGTTAATCAACAAAAACATACAAAACAAATCGTATATAGATTTTATTTATATATTTTATTTTAATTAATTTATATAAATTATAAAAATAGTTAAAATTAGTTGATAGTCTTAGATTTATAAAAAAATTATATCAATTTTTAAAATTATTTTCATTTAAAAATACATTTAAAATTTATTAAAATTTCTCTCTAATTTAATTATATATTTTATTCAGTCTTTAAAAGTGGTGTTTTATGTGTTTCAAAATATTAAAAAGATGATTTCCACTGTAAAACCATTTATTAAAAGTGTCAGAGTAGTTAAATATAATTTAATGTTTATAAATTTATTTCAAAGTGCATTTCAATATGATTTTATTGAAAAAAATGTAAGAAAAAATTAGAGATTAAAAATAAATCTAGAAAAAATTATTTAATAATTGTTAATTTTTTTTAAACACATAAAAAGAACAAGGAAAGCTCATAAAAAAAAAAGAGATTTTAGGAAAAGAATGCATCACAATTAACTATATCTAAATATGGGGTGTCACAAAAATTAATTAATTAATTAAATAAATATATAAAATATTAACTTTAATAAAACCTTAAAATTAATAAATAATTATCACTAATTAAAAATACATTTATATTAATCTATATTAGTTATAATTTTTTTTATAACAACAAAAAATAGAGGCAGGTCTAATTTTTTTTAATAAAATAAATAAATTATAAATTTATTAAAAAACAGAACATATATATTAAGAAATAAAAATAAAAAAAAAAGACAGAAACCATTACAAACTAGATGAGAAGTGGGGGGAGGTAGGTCTATTAAAAACAAAAAATAATAATTTATTAACAAATTTTTTTATTTTTAAAAACCACAACTTCACCGGGGGCTAGGTGGAAAGATTACCAAAATTAAAATCTAAAAATGAAATAAAGCACAGTATAGGGATGTAAAAGTAAAACAGTTAACTAATGGGGATGTGACACGCGTCCCCGGCAGTTCAATCACTCTACTATTTTGAGGTAATGACTTCACGTCCTTGGCTCACAGCTTTCTTTCCCGCTCTCTCTCTCTCTCTCTCTCTCACTCTCTCGCCATTGCTGGAGATCTTGCTAGGGTTTCAAGCTCGAGAGAAGGTAATCCGCAAACCCTAAATGAATGCTCCTTTGATCTCTCACTGTCGTTCGCCATTCTCGTTTCTCATCATCGTTCTGTATGTATAATTTCTCTCGTTTGGAATGGTTGGAGATTTGGTTTGATTTCGAGGTAGAGCGCAGTTGTTCTTTGAAAGTCTATTATTTCTTGTGATTTAGGGGTTTTGGTTGTCTCTTAATCGCCATTTTCTTCTCCTGAGAGTTGGAGTTTGGGTTGTGTAGTATGAGGATTTCATGCCAAAACCAGAGGTTTTTTCGTTTCGTAATCGCCCCTGTTGATGGGGTTTCTCCATTTGCTTTTCACTTTGCTATTATTTTCTTATTTTCTCATAGTTTCCGTTTTTGTTGAATTTCATGCCATGTTTGATTCATTTTCTTATTTGGAAGCATTCTTAGTTTCTTTGGTTTTTGGCCACTTTGAGCGTATTTGTTTAGTGATATCCTCTTCCTTTTGTTGTTATAGGTCCAGTTATGCTCTCTTTGGAGGATGAGTTGGAATTTGAACCACAGTATGTTACCAGATATTGTTTTGTGGATGAAAAGGAAACGCCTCTGTCATTTGCAGTTTTGCCGTTCTGTTATGATGAGGTCCAGATGCCAAATGTTGCTGACATGCAAGTGTTCGTGCACGGCAAGACTGATAATGGCCTCCGGAGTGTCTATAAACAGGTCACTGCCTGGAAGCTTAACCTTCAACATGAACGTCCTGAGTTCTTTGTGCTATGCAAGGAGAGAAAATGGTTAAAGCTTCTGAAGCCAATGAAGAGTTACAAGGGCTATGTAAGGACCATACTAGTAACTGCTTTGTGGCTTCATGTTTTGAAGAGAAACCCTGAAACATCAGAGAAGAGACTTTGGGATTGTTTGTTTAAAGTCTTCAGGTGATAGTAGTCTGCTATTGACTTGATTTCCTAACAATATTTCCAAGTTTGATCACTTATGACTTGGTTTTTGAAACAGCTCATTTGACGTTCAGCCTTCTGCAAATGACCTTAGGAATCATCTTACATTGATAAAGTCGTTTGCAGATAATGATGAAACACTATCAAAATCTCAGGTTTCCAATGTTTTGCATCTATTTATAATTCCAATATTTTTCTTTGGAAGACTTCCTAAGTCATAGTGGTATTTTTTACACTTACATTACAGTGTTGGAAGTAGTAAATTTGCCCTGGCTGAGTTGATTTTTCTTGAAATTAGAATATAGCCTCATTGGTTGAAAGAAAAACACTATCATGTTATATTCACATGTAGGTGTGGACTCTTGGAAAGGGCATCTATGTTTCTTCCCTTCCTCAACCGCAATCCTAGACACTCAAGTTTATTGATAATTTATATGAATATCGGGGGGGCAGTCTTCCCCCTCTTTTTTTTATCTCCCTTGCAGTAGAAGTAATTGAACCTTTTTCTATCTGTTGGCTATTAAATATTACTTAGCTGCTACGTTAAATTTAGCTATGATGATCATGCAAACTTCCAATTGGTATTTTCATCCACCCTGATCATCTCTCAGGCGGCCAACTTCACTTGCAATTTGTTTTCTTTATATATTGTTATCATTCAAGTCAATGGTATCAAAAGAAGCCTTCCTCTTAGAGTAGGCATAGGTTAAGCCATGTGTTGTTATTTGTAACGTGGTTATGAAATCTTCATACGGAGGCTGCCGTCTAGAAGGCTAATGAGTGCTAAGAAGCCAAGCAAGATTCACACTGTAGATGATCGTAGACTCTCATTATAATCTTACTAAGTTTAAAACAAAATGTTGCCTTCTGATTTGCTCTAACCACACATGCACGTGGACCAGCATGCTATAGCCAACCCAGTAATTTTCTGCTTAATCTATCTCACGGGTATGCATGAGATTGTTACTCAGTGAAACGTGCAAGCACCAGTTTTAATGGCATAGTGAATTGCTGAACCTCAAAGATTTTATGATTGAAGCATTGCTGGAGACAAATTCACACATCATCATGTATCTCTTTAGTATCATGACAGCAAAGATAATTATTTGGACATGGTTGATCATTCACCAGATGACTTATACATCGTTTGAGTTAATTATTTGGTTTCTATTTATTTATTCTGATCTTGAATTAGCTGAATTCATCATGTCCATGCAATCATTGCTGCATTTTGATTTGGGGATAATTTTAATTTTGGTTTTCTTCTGTTATTTATCATTTCTTATGGACCTATGTGTATCAATAGATAGCCCATGTGCACACCCTCCTCACCTCCCACAATCCAAGTATCTCACATTGCTTTTACGTGGCAGTTAATGATTCTATTCTTGAAAGATAACTTGTTGAAGAGAAGCAGTTCATTTGAGGTAAGTGTGATTATCCAAAAGCAGGTTATTTTATATTTACTTCTTTGGAGAAATTACTTAAATAATATATTAGTTGCAGGAAGTACATTGCCTGCTCTTATGTCTTTGGGATACAATTATTACCAACATACTGTAGGAATGCTTTCTCTGCAGCTTGTTAATTCCGATCGAGTTACAAAGGAGCCATTTATTGCCTCTGGTGGCAAGTTTGATGAGAGCATGGGAGTCTTTGAAGGAGATTTAGTGGATGCTAATTCTGGTTTATTTGATTCAGTCTGTGCCATCTGTCACAACGGTGGTGAAATCTTGTTGTATGTATTCCGCTGTCTTGGTTTTCTTAATCAAAAAGCTAAACACATCTTTGTGCACTCTGGTCTAATGTGTATAGTTTTCCTTAGGTTAACTCACATTCTCTGGTGAAATCTAGTCTTGTTTTGAGTATTGTGGTAGTATGGGTTATATCCTGTAATTAAGTAGCTTTCTTATATAATCTTATGATCTCCTTATGTCCCCTCCTAAGATGATGAACGCTTGGTTGCACATTCAATGCAGTTGTGAAGGGGGTTGCTTGAGATCCTTTCATGCAACCAGAGATGCTGGTATAGATTCTAACTGTAAAACCCTTGGCTATTCTAGACCTGAAGTTGAGGTATTCCTATTAATGAAATTAAGCTTCCATTGGTTTTTGAGATTCACCAAGTTCTTTAGGTTATTATTGCATGGATCACTTATTCTTTTTGGCAGGCGATGGAGAAGTTTGTTTGCAAGAATTGTTGCTATAGACAACATCAGTGTTTTGTTTGTGGGCAATTGGGATGTTCTGACAAATCAGTTGGCGCTGAGGTTTGATAGTCTGCTGGAAGTTACATCTTCTTGTGCTTCTCATTTTCAAAGCTCCACAGTTCTGTCATCAATCAACTCCATTAAAAGTTAAAAGTTACAACATACCAGGAAGATTATGTGATATTATGATATGATACGCTTTACACTTGATTTTGGAAACAGCTGTCACGTCATCCATTTTTCTATTGATAATTTGGTGATCCTGATCTTTGTCTAGTCTGTGCAGTAACCAAAGTTCTCTGTTTCCTTCCCTTCATTAGTTTTGCTTTACTGTTTGTGCATTACTTTTATATTTTGTGGTAGATTTTTAATATAATCAAGGGAATTAGTATCACTGGTTTACTGTCAAGTAACTAATAGTTGATTTTTATTTCTGTGCACTATAGTCTTCATGGTAAAGAGGAAAAAAAATTTTAGTTGCTTGTTCCAAATTTACCGACTTCAGATGATATTGCATGTCTTGAAACATGACTTTGGTTTGTTGAGGATCTTTGGTACTGGACCCAGGTTGGAGTTGAGCGTGGTAATGTGTATGAAGTTACTTTTAGACACGTCAACCATTAAAGTTATCTAGTTTGGAATATACGGGTGTAATAAATAGCACTTCCAAGAGAGCTAAATTGTCAGTTAGTTATGATAGTGTTCATAAGGTTAGAGAGGGGCAAGTTAGAAGTGGAATATGATGTACACTTGTACTATAAAACAAGCTCGGAATAGTTGTGCATAGCTTTTGGGTTAAATTGTGCTAGTGTGCAATTTGTATCTAGCATGGTATCATCACTTTGGTTGATTAGTTCTTTTGCAAAATAGCTAAAATAGACTAACTTGCATGAAAGAAACATACTAAAGTAATCAATAGTCCCACATCGGTTTAGTAAATGTATGTATGAATATATAAGCTTGGGTCTCTCATCCAAGCTTTTGGGTTGAATTGAGCATACATAATATGAAGTTGGTTTGTGTCTAACAGTGTGGTGTTTATTAATAATGACTGATCTTACCTTTTGTAGCCATTCTATAGCTTATATTTGTGATAAGCTATTGCATTGTATGGTGACATGTTGTTTCTGCCTTTATTTATCATAAATCTGTCGTTTTTGAGAAACTATAGGCAAATGACTCTGATTGGTGTAATCCATTTCTAATGCCCTATGTTTTTAATTGCAGGTATTTCGCTGTGCTTCAGCAGAATGTTGCCACTTCTACCATCCACAATGTGTTGCACAATGGGTTTTCCCAGAGGAAAAAGCTGAAGCAATTGAATACCGGGAAAGAATTGTGGCTGGGGAAACATTCGTTTGCCCCGTCCATAAATGTCATGTCTGTAGACAATCAGAGAACAAAAGGATTAAGGAATTGCAATTTGCGATATGTGCCCGCTGTCCTAAGTCATATCACCGAAAATGCTTACCAAGGTTTTCGTATAAGCCCACAAGATTTCTTGAATGAAATTATCAAGAGCTTTTGAATGAAATTTCTTGATTTTGTTTTAATTATTTTCTGACTCCCATCCTACTTTGATCAGTGATATTCCTTTTGAGAATTTAGGATATGGAAGTTTCCAACGGGCTTGGGAAGATCTTCTTCCGGACCGCATCTTGATCTATTGCATGTATATTTTTTTATTCTTATGCTTTGTCTACCAATCTCATGGCATCTTCTCTTTGCGGTTTCTAGGTTATTTTTTCTTATTGCAGTTTATCTCTAACCATATTTTTGTTTAAATATGTGCAGAAAGCATAAAATTGAAGAAAAGCTTCGAACACCAATTAGAAATCATATTGTTTTTCCAGATACTCCTGATCGGAAAGACATAAACTTTGTTCCTGGTACTAAAATTAAGCTTCTGCTCAAGAAGAGGCCAGTTTCTGAAGAACTGCTTAGAGAAACTGACCCAGTAATATTGACCAATAAATCTTCTACCTCAGATGCAAACATTGTCAAACATAGTGCCATGGTTGCTAGAGAATATGTGCCTCACCCTATTAAGAAAGCGAAGGTTTTTATGAGAAGTGGATCGTCTGATTTGCGCAAAGATAATCATGTGTCTATTTTGGACAACGACAAGATTTTGTGGAAAGAGAGCCCAAAAGGTACAGTGACCTCTGTTCTTCGAAGGCCCATTTCAGAGAACAAAAAGATACCATTGAATGATAATCACAAAGTTGCTGTATTAGCTGTACGTCAAAATACTACAAGAGAGCTTTTCAACAGTTCATTTCCAGTGGTAGACTGTGAAACTGAAAAGAGGTAAAAAGAAGAATCACTTCTCTATAAAAAGTCATCGGTTGAAGCATTGAAATCTTATTTTTGTATCTTGTCTCAACCAAGATCTAATGTTTTGACTTGTGATGTTGGCAAATCTTTTTCAGTGTTTTTCTTGACATATTAAGCTTGTTTAGACACAATTGGGAATCACTTTAACGTTTGATGATATATCACAATTGCAACCAAGACCAATTATAGAATCTAAGCCATCATATATAGAGTCAATCATAATCTTGATGATAATACCAGATTTGTTGATAAAACTCAACTCATAATAGAATTCATAACAAACCCATCAGATTTGACACAATTTTACAAAGTCACCATAGTAGAAGCCTTTTGCATCTCTTTGACCTCTATTATTAAATGGTTTAATTAGGTGTTCAACATCTGTTTACTTCATTTATGCTATTGTTATACTTATATCATCATTGACCTTTAACTGAAATTTAGAGAAGCAGTTGTCTTTGGGATTAGATCACCAGAATAGTCTAAGTAGGCGTACAACAATCATACGAAGACTGTTGGACAAAGTTGTGGATCATGTAGAAGTTTGATGATATATTATGATTGTGGCAAATTGATCTAGAATGACTGACAAAGCAAATGCTTTTGCCCTCTATTATTAATTGGCTTAATTAGGTTTTCAACATCTGGTTATTTCATTAGTTCATTTATGCTCTGATTTTACTTATATCATCATTAATTTTCAATTGAAATCTAGACAAGTAGTTGTCTTTGTGATGAGATCAGCCTTAATACTCCATAATCTGCAAAGCCTAGCTTTCAATTGAGACTAGCTTTACCAAGTGCATGTTTTGACTTTGCTACTCATGTTTGTCTTGTTTAGAGCTCTGCGCTCTAAATAATGCTGTGTATTTTACAAATTTCTTATTTATTATGTCACAGAATGTTTGATTTAATAAATAAAGCATCTTTTGAGTTAACACTTGAAGACGTCATTAGCAAGCGGACAATACCCTCTACTCATGTCTATAATGCAAAGCAGATTGACCAGAGCATCACACTGGCTAAGGTGGAGGGTTCTATTGAGGTATGCAACCCTTTACAGAATTCTGTTGCAGCCTTAAATTATTTTTAGCATGTCTCAACATTACAATTTATGCTTCATTTGTGTCTGCCAATGTGCTTAAGTGCTTACCCTTGTAGGCTATTCGCACAGCTTTACTGAAGATAGAGAATGGTACCTGTGTGGAGGATGCTAAAGTTGTCTGTGAACCTGAAGTTCTTCAACACGTCCACAAATGGAGGGTATGTTAATTGGCTGTTATCCCTGCTCTCTGGGTATGAAATGATGTGTCTCTGAGTTCAATTTTAGCTATGATGTTTATTAATTTCACGAGCTAAAAAAATAAATCAGCCCACCAATCCCAAAGTGTAAAATGTTTATTAATTTCTTAAGCTAACAAATAATAAAGTCAATATATCTGTAAGTGCGGCACGCAGTTCAGAGCATTCAGTGTTCTGTTATTTTAAATTGTTAATCATCACATTTTATTGTATCTTAATCTGATTTTATGTGTTGCAGCAACAATTTAAAGTTTATCTTGCACCATTTCTCCTTGGCACGCGCTACACATCTTTTGGTCGTCATTTCACAAAAGTAGAGAAGCTTAAGGAGGTAAGCGAGTGACCTAGGAATAAACAAAATGCTGCTTGACTTATTTTCACTGGTGTTACTAATAGTTCCATACAAAACTAGTTTTGTTTGCATCTAATGGTTTTTAACCAAACATAATTAAAGTACTATCACTATCGTAGAAAAGATAAAATTCTTATTTCATGAATTCATAGAAACTTGCAATTTATCTATCGATATATATATAGTTATTGTTATGGATTCAACAAACATACTAATAAAATCAGGAATCAAATTAACTAGATAAGGATAATATGAATTGTGCTAGTTCAAGTAAACTAAGAAAATAATGCGCTAACAATTATTTTCAATATTATTAAATCTGCCTTGCTTTGGGACTTGGTCAGTGGAGTTTTTGCCTAAGCCAATTGGAAGTTGGATTACTTTGCAACTATATGGCAAATTGAATCGTCTATGCATTCTATATTTACTTTGCAATGCAAGTTGTCAACTATCTGGTTAAACAATAGACTAGGAAAAACAAACGAAATCCCATCAGGTTTGAACTTAATTTTTATATTTTCTCTTTTTAATGTTATGCATTTTTGTTTCTCTCGATTTGGTGTGTTTTCAGATTTTGGTTTACAAATGTGGTTTGGGTATCCATTTTAACTTGCTATTCTAATAAATTACAATGCTAACATTCAGATTGTGGAAAAGCTCCAATGGTATGTGCAAGATGGTGACACGGTACGCATATGTAACATTTTATGATACATAGTTTACATCCATAATACCAGGCTCCAATTACATGCTCTGTCATGCTAATTCTATGAACTACTGTTGGACTAGCCATGAACTATGTTCAGTCCAGGCTTTAAGGAGTAAGGTAGTAAAAATGGATATCAACCTACAACCTACAAATTTGAGTCTGTCATCCTTTAAGCTTTTGCTTCTGGGTTGAATGTTGACAACATAAAATGCCTGTTGTGCATGCAATATGGCTGAGCACAAATATTAGATGTTTCACTGTTTATGTTTCAGCTTTATACTTGAAAATCAGCTGAAGTGTCTAAATTAAATAAACCGGTTTATTATTTCTTTCCTTAATGTGGCTATGTGTATATATTTTGCTCTCTTTATTTATTTTCTTCTGACATTTGAACTCTTTTTTCTTTTAGATAGTTGACTTCTGTTGTGGAGCAAATGATTTCAGTAGATTAATGAATGAAAAGCTTGAGATAGTGGGGAAGAAGGCATCATTCAGAAATTATGATCTGTTGCAACCAAAGGTACCTTCTTCTGCAAGTATATCTCGTAAATCATCCACCTTGCTACCTTTGACCATATATTTTGTACAATTTTGATGTCAAATTAAGGTTGCAAAAAGGCAGCTTTAGACCATGTGCAGAGGAAAGCTCTTTGATTTGGTAGATTAAGTTAAATTATTAGCTTTGACAGTTTTCATGAGTTTCATTTATTTGTAAATTATTGAAGAAGAATTAGGCAGTCCTTTTGCTGTGAGAGGAATGTTCTACAAATACAGCATCTAAGCGTTGAGTTTTCATTAATTTTAGCACATAATACTGGGTAATGTTTGATAGACATTGTTGTT
This sequence comes from Dioscorea alata, assembly GCA_020875875.1. Lineage (NCBI taxonomy): Eukaryota > Viridiplantae > Streptophyta > Magnoliopsida > Dioscoreales > Dioscoreaceae > Dioscorea > Dioscorea alata. Next base: position 13,838,260 of record CM037018.1, read on the forward strand.
GAATTCTGATTTTTCATTTCCTACATCTTCCAGTACTTATAGTGTAAATAACATTTCAGGATTCACAAAAACCACTTGAGTTGAAGTTGGCATTAAAATAAGAACAACTCAGAAGTGAGCAGACATGGTTGAGTCCAGATTGATTGAATACCAGGCTTTTGATGGTTTTTGTTTTCGAACATCCCTTTGTTTCTCATGCTTTCATGCCATATGCAAGTAGTTCCTGTTGATCTTTAATTTTGGCAATCATTAGATTTAGTCTCTTAACACAATTAATAGCATGCTAGTTGCATTCTTGAGGATATCATTATGGTTTTAGTAAGTAGATTTCTTGAAACATGTGAGTCTGGAACCTCGCCATTGAAAACTTTCATATCAGTTGTAAAATCTGCAGCCAAACAGTGGTAAACTACCTGAGAGCATAGATATTAATTTTCTTCAAGCTCAAATTAAGCACAGTAATGTCCGTCATATTCTGTCTTCATGCTTGAACTATGGCTTGCATTTTGGCTACACTTGTGAACTAGAGGTGACTTGTTGGCTTATACTAAGCTTTCTTCTTATTGATTTTAGCAATGAAGTATGATTATGTTCTTTGGCAGGATGATTTCAATTTTGAACAGAGGGATTGGATGACAGTGCAGCTAGAAGAATTGCCTGAAGGGTCTAAATTGGTATGAGCATATAATATTCTAATCCATTTGATAATGAAGATCTACCCACACCATGACTTAGAAAAATTATTATGAACAGATCATGGGGCTCAATCCTCCATTTGGAGTCAAAGCATCTCTTGCCAATGCATTCATTGACAAAGCCCTTACGTTCAAGCCGAAACTCCTGATCCTTATTGTTCCCAAGGAGACAAAAAGGTTTTTATCTTAACACATTCCAATCATAAATTGGCACGAGAGTTCAAGATTTTTCTAGCTCTTGAACAATTTCTGGTGTTGTAAATTACAAGTGTGTTTTTCTGGCACAATCAGGCTGGATAGGAAACATCCACCATATGATCTAATATGGGAAGATGACAAAAAACTTTCAGGAAAGGTAATAATATATAATGAACCTAATCTTTCATGTAATACTTGCTATTTCATGTGCCTTGATTATGGGTTATTAACTTTGTCTTTAACTATGCAGTCATTTTACCTGCCTGGATCCATAGACCTGGAAGACCAGCAACTGGAACAATGGAACTTAAAACCTCCACCACTCTCATTATGGAGCCGTTCTGATTGGACTGTGAAACACCAGGAAATAACCATCAGGTACAATCTCATGCCTGTTGATTGCAACTCTGCTGCTACTCAAAATGGATGTGCTGCTTCACCATGTGGTTGGAGAAATGTTCAGAAAAAAATTAAGTCTTATAAGAAGAGTGTAAGATTCAAGGATGTAGTGGGTGTGTTTTCCACGAACAAGTCCTCACGTGAGAGCATTTCTCCTTCAATTGCAAGATCTGAAGCATCAGAATTACCCTCACCGGGAGAAATCAATCGAAGTTCCGCCAAATTACCTACTGAAGGGCATCGGCAGATGCTGGGTAGATTATATGGCAGACGAGCCACTGCTGATCCATCACCACTAAATGATCATGTTGGTGGTGAATCTGATATTGCAATGGACAAGGTAGCTAGTCCTCCTTTATAAACAGATTGGTCTGAGAGCTCAAATGTTGTGTACCATCATCACCATCATCAATGCTGGTAATTTTGCCATTCTTGGATGATTTTCAATTATTTTTTTAAAGCGAGACACATCCAACTATTTTGGTAACTAAAATTCCGGATACAAAGCGGTTCACCATGGCTGCTGGGTAGATACTGCTGTTGGATAATGGGCTTTATTCTGTAATGTTCCAGTCCATAGAGAACATTATAGTCCCATGACTGTGTTGTCCCGCACCACGTGTGTATTTGATTCTGGAAATTTATACTACTTCAAACCAATCCTTCGAAATTCAGAAAACCTACCGCCCTGACCTCTGCCCAAAGTCCAAATCATTCTTTCATCAACCGAGATTGTTGAGGTTTAATAAATCCACAAATAATCTCCACAGGAGCAGAAACTTTGATATGCTAATTAAACAATTTAAATCATTTTTAAATAGTTTATCTCAAATGCATATATATATTTTTTAAAATTATTAATATATATATATATATATATATATATATATATATATACCTCCCGACTCAGACAAAGTCTCAACGTCATCTTCCTCACCAGCCTGGAACGCATCATCAATACCAAATCGTGTCCGTACACAACCATCTTTCAGATTCATGCAATGTCTCACAACGTGCTATGTCACTAGGCCTAGCAATGAACCGAACCTAAATGAGTTGAGCCCAGCTCGAGTTCGGTTTGAAATTCTAATTTTTAGCTCGAGTTCTATTTAGGTTCGAAATTCTAATCTTTGTTCGAATTCGGTTTGAGTTTGATATTTTAATCTTCAGCTCGAGTTCGGTTCGAGTTCGATTAAAAAAACTATAAATATGCTAAATTCATAAATTTGTAACAAATTACATAAACTTGGAACAAATTACATAATTGTAAAAAAATAAGTACTTTTAGAGAGTTCATTCAGCAACACATTTCTCTTCTTTTCTTTTGAGTGACTTCTCATACAAACAATCACTCGACTTATTCATTGTGTTGTAAATGTAGTCATAAAAAAGCATGAATAGAGAGTAATTTGTTATGAACTGAGTGTGATGAAGTGAATGATACCTGATCAAAAGTTAGAAATCATTAGCAACAATAACTCTAACATTCTAATTTAAAGATTAAGGATTCAAAAGAAGAAAAACTAATTAATTAATTAATGATGATACTTACGAGGGAGTGTACATGAGATATTTGAGAGAAAGGAAGACAGTGAAGAGCTAGTGAGGGGCAAACTCAAAATTACAATGTCCCATGTTGTTCATGAAGTCAAGATACACCACATAGAAAAAAAGGCCAAGAATTGAGCTTATTATGGTGTAGAATCAGATGGATGCATACATTGGAATAGCAAACAATAAGTAGTACATTATATGTTCTGCAAATGGATGTATCACAGCTGTAAAACCAAATCATCAGGAATTTCAAAAACTATATTAAAAAAAACAAAAGAAAAAGAAGGCATGCTTATGAATGTGTGATATGATATCCTAGTAATAAATATAAAACAACTAGAAATCTTCATAGTGTAGGACATTATTTCTGACCATCAAAATGAATACCAAATAATTTCTAAAAATAAGCAAAAACTATTGAATATGCTCACTTTTGTGTACGGCAACTTGATTGATATTAATATCAACTCAGTTATAACTTGATTAGACAATAAGGAAAAAAAAAACTACTGACAGTCATAAGAGATAATTTATTAGGGTAATGGATCCAAGAATTTAGTGTTCTTTCACAAAACAAATGCAATATTTTTCAAGTGGAGCACTACTTTACCCATTAGACCATAAAGGATGCTTAAAGAGTGGCAAAACTGTCGGGAATATTCAATTTTAGTTTTTCTTCATCTTCTTCAATCTATTCAATATAAAAAACAATTAGATTAAGGTAAAGAAAAACCTTAAATTAATATAAAACTGTAAATTCTTCTAAATAAATACACTCACTGTTTTGGTTTTTATGTACTTTTGAGTGGTTCTAAGCCAATCTGCAGTACATACTAAAGATTCAATAGTTTTCGGAGCAAGAGAGCTATGAAACTTATCTAGTACCCTACCACCAGCACTAAAGGCTGATTCCGAAGCAATTGAAGTCATTGGAATTGTGAGCAAATCACGGCCCATTCTAGACAAAGTTCAAAATTTAAGAGAATTCAACTGCCATCAGACCAAAACATCAAAAGTAGCATCCTCTTGCTTCCATTCCACTGTCCCTTCCTCCAAGTAAATCTCCAAATCAGATTCCATAGGTTGTGTTAGATCATTTTTTTTTAAATTGAGCAAATTCAAATCTACCTCTAGTTTTTGGTTTTCTCGATGATGTTGCAACACTAATGGACGATTCTGAAAAACAACCAACAAAACTCGAAGGTTGTTCATTGACATTTTCACTTGCATATGCTTCAAATACATCCACCATAACTTGTTTTAGCTGAACTATTTTTTCAATATGTTCAAAATCAGGATAAATAAGAGGAAAATAGAAATTTATCAACACCATTTTATATCTTGGATCTAAAACAGCAGCAATTGTCATAAGCATGTTGTAATCTTTCTAATATTTGTCAAACTTTTCACCCATTACTATTGCTACATTTCTCAAAACATATCTAAAGATTTTGAATGAATATTTAGAACTTCTTTAACTTTCCAAACCTCTGGAAGAAATCTATTGGCAGTAGGATACAAGTAACCAAAAAAAAGATGCGTAACATTATAAAAAATTTCCAGAAATTCAGCAACCTTTTTGGCATTTTCCCAGTTTTCAGAAGTAGGCAACCATTTATAATTTGCATCTCTAATAGCATACTGATTAAAAACAGTTCTAAAATTAAAAGCACAATCCAACATTTCATAAGTTGAATTCCAACGTATAGGAATATCAATACACAGTCCTCTTTTTGTATAAACATTCATCTGTCTTGCAACTACACCAAATTTAAATAATTTGGATGGTGATTTTTTTAAGTACTTGACAGTTTTTCTTATATTGTGAATTATACCATCTATTTTCTTGAGACCATCTTGGACCATCAAATTTAAAATGTATGCACAACAACAGATATGAAAAATATGACCTTTGTAATGCAACTTGTCTCTTGATTTAAAATTAGACTTTAGACTTCTTGCAACTATATCATTAGTTTTTGCATTATCTAATGTGATTGTTGAAACTTTATCTTGGATCCCCCATTCTAAAAGACATTCTGAAATAGCATCGGAGATGACAATAACCTTGTGAGGCGGTTCAAGTTCATAAAAACTAATGATACGTTTTTGTAGTTTCCAATCCAAATCAATAACATGTATAGTCAAACACATATAGCCAATTGTTTGATTTGAAGTTCAAGTATCGGAGGCAAGGCAAACTCTTTCAACATTTTTCAGAGTTTTTTTTTTTTTTTTTTTTTTAGTTTTTCTTTTTCAATTTCATGCAATCTCAAACAATCTGAAAAGCTAGGCGAGTATGAAAAGCCAAATAAAGTTCCTCAGAGTCAGGTAACAACTAACAAGAGCTCAGGCGAGGATGAAAAGCCAAGCTGACCCCTTTAACAAATTCAGCTAAAAAGAAGATCATTAGAGATTTTCCACAAGAGATTGAGGGATTAATTAGATGTCGGGGAAAAAGAGATTCACAAACCTTTAAGGTGAAGATGATGCTTGGCACAACTCGCAATGGTTTTCAAGGGATCTCTCTTTAGGGTTTAAAGATGATGGTGGCGATGGTGTGGTATGCGGGGAGACATGGGAGTGGATTTAGGGCAAGCTGCCACAACTAGGCCTGTCAAACAAGTTGTGAGGATACCTAACAAATTTCAACCGTTGGATCAAATGATCCAACGGTTAAGAAAAATAGTTTAAAAAATTGTTGTAATTTAAATTAATTTTTATTTTAATTTTAAAAATTAAAAATAAATTAAAAATCACAACCATTTATTATATATATATTCGAACTTCGAACTGAACTCGATCGAGCTGATTTTAACTTAAGTTTAATTCGTTTATTGTTTGAGCTTAAATTTGAGTTCAAGTTGAGTTTGTTATTAAAATGATTGAATCGAACTCGAACCAACATCAAACCGAACTCAAGCTGGTTTAATTGCTTACCAGCCCTACACGTCACGCTGCGAGAAAATTATAAGCATTCGTTGGATTATAGAGTAAATTTTTTTTGAGGTTACCAAACTTTGACCTTTTTTCTTTAAGGTATCTAAACTTTGATTTGTATCAAAAAGGTGTCCCAACATTGACTTCTACTTCACTGGCTGGTCACCCAGCCAATTCCGGCAACTTCTTTATCACGTGGCTTCCAAATCAACACCATGGCACGCGCCTTTCCACGTCAACAAGGGAGTCACATGCCCAACAGTATTTTCTGTTGTAATGACAACAATGGTTGCATTTGAATTTATTGTTCAATTTTTGGATGTAAACATAGATTGATCAAATATGTGGAAAATAATACTATATCAAAAGAGTTCAATTTACATGTAAATCAAATTGCACTTAATGAAAATTAATACTATTGAGCCACATATGCAGGTGGCTCAATTTTTTTGATTCTGCAAATTAAGGGAGAAATAGGATTGCAAGTACAAGGTCCTCCACACAACAAATTCAAGCACTGATTGAGAAGAACAATAACTTCAAATTGAGATTTTACTACATAAGAAAAATAGGCACTGTATAACAAAGATTTAAAAAAGTTGTTTGATAACACTAAAAGTATATCTTCATTGAAACTGCAACTTTACAATAAAAAAAAAAAAGAAACTGCAGAATAGTGCTTTACAAAAAATGTTAACCATAAAACCATCACTAAAACTGCAGATTTACAAAACTAGGCATTGCAGAACAATGCTTTACAAAAAAATAGTTAATCCTAGCCTCAATGAAGCAATAGATTTCCCAAAAAAAAAAAAGAAGTAAGACAAACAATTTTGCATCTTAAGAAGGTTTTTTGTAAGGATCTGCTGAACTAGAATGGGCTCCAATTCCTGGTGGCAACCAAATCATTCTCCTTTTGTCAGTACCTCTTGGCTTGTTGGATGCCCCTGCTTCTTTGGATTTTACTTGAGTCTTCAGCATTCCTGAAGCAGTTGTTGATGATTTGTTGGTAGGTTTTTTCCCATAAGGATGTGCTTCCATTGCAAGGTTTGAAGCTTGTTCTTTCACTCCTGCAACTTCTTTCATTGCCATCTACACATTTCATTAAACAGTATACAAATCAATCCATGTGCCATTACTGGTATGGGTCAAGAATCCTAGATATAATTTTATCAATTCCTCCCAAAAAAGCACCATCATTAAACATTCTAAAATTGGGATGGTCAATTAAAGTTACCCACAAGGAAAAATTGAATAAGCACATACCTGATCTAGGCTACTAAATTCATCTACATTTCTATATGAGGCCACATCAAATGTTTGCATATGTCCAATGTCCACCTGCAATGTTACCATGACATTACAATTAAATTTTAAGTACTCCATAACTGAATTCAATTAAATTTTTGGAATCACTCACTTGTGACACGTGCTCTTGTGTTTTGGAGAAAGGTGTTGTCCCATATGTTGTGCCAACAGGAATTGTAAAAAACTGCATAAAAGGGGATCAAATACAGGCATTGTAAACTATTTAAGACACCAAACAGAGCTGGTATTCCTAAGACACCAAACACAATCAATTTAGAGGCCTCTCACCTTTGACTGAGTTGGTATTCCTAAGTTAGATGCCTCTGCCTTCTGGCTACCATCAGCAGGTAACTCCACTCCCAATGAAGTCTCACTAGGAGAAGGTCCTTTATGTTGTTGTTTGCGCAGGTCCTGTGTGGTATTATTTAGAAACAAAAATATAATTGACACATTGAAATTAGTTTGATTTTGAATTAAAAAATACCTATTAAGGAAATTGCTAAATAATTACCTGTTGCACTCCATGGAACCTCTTATTATGGCCTTGTGCACCACAAATGCTACATGTCATCTTCACTCCTCTCTTGCTGACCTTCCCCTTCGTATAGGCACTTGTTTCACCAAATTCTTTTTTCCTAAGCATTGTTTTCCTGTCCCTTCTCCTGTTCACTGGTTGAGGTGGGATGATAGGGATCTGATCACTTTTTGGCCATGAGTCTCTATCATGTGTAGGGTACAAGATGTGCCTATATGTTGCCATGAAAGTACTAACCCTATAGCATGGGTGAAGGTAATCCTCAGGCTTCTCTCTGTTGTAATACAAGACTGAAATTGAGTGACTACATGGGTATCCCACTAAGCTGCCATCTTTTGCATGAACACTTACACTCTGCCTCTTTTAGATTCTCTTCATCAATTGTGTTCTAATCATTTCATTCATTGTAATGACTCCCTTAACCCTAGTTTCCAAGATTTGGCTGTTAAACACCTCACACAGGTTATTTAATAGAATGTCACACTTGAATTGGGTGCGGAAGTGTGATCTACTCCAATGTTTGGGTTCAATCTTTTTCATGTACTCAAATGCTCCTAGGGACATTCCTTTCAAACCTTCAATTGCTCTTTCATATGCAGAAAGGTATGTTGCCCTAGCACAGGACCAAAGCTGGTCCTTAAGTGTTTTTCCCTTATAAATTTGTTTGAAATTGGTGTGAATATGCCTAACACAGTACTTATGCTCACTGTTTGGGAATAATTCATGTATTGCAGGCATTAAACCCTAGTGTCCAACAAAATCATTTATAGATCATGGCATCACCCACATTCACAACACAGTAACATGAATAAGAATTAGATAAGCAAATTAACAAAATTCAGCATATAGAACACACAAACATAGTTAAAAACAAAAGAAAAAAAAAACAAAGTGCATTAGTTGTAAACAATTGAAAACAATTTCTTACCTTTTGTCTATCAGACATGAAGGCCCATTGCTGGCTGTCATTTATTCTGAGGTCTTGTGCAAGCACTTGTAGAAATTTGGTCCAACTGTCCTTGGTTTCTCTCCTAACAACAGTCCATGCTATGGGATAGATGCAGTCATTTGTATCTATCCCAACAGCAGATAATAATTGCCCTCCATATAGCCCTTTAAGCCAGCACCCATCAAGTGACACTAGTCTCCTGCAACCTGCCAGGAAGCCATCTCTCAAAGGAGCAAGGCATACATACATACCTTCGAACACATCTTCGTTGCAGTCAATGATAACAGTTGACACAGGGTGTGTCCTCATCAACTCCAGCCTGTAGTCATGCAACCTAAGTATCTGTGACTCCTCATCACCATCTATCATCCTTGACAACAAGCAAGCAAATTTTAATAACCAAAGCTTGTAGTCATGTGTAGTGATAACAATAAGAAAAAGATTAGAGGCCAACTCACCTGTGTGCTATGCACTTGGCCCTGTATGCCTTCAACCTACTTATATTTACTTCTTGATTTGTTTTCACAGCTTGTACAATGCCAGATATGGACCAATTTGGGTCTGCCCTAAATTGTTCAAGGTAATTTATTGCTATCCAATTTGCGCTGACATGTCTATTGTTATGTTCTCTAGAACACTCATGCTCAAGCACTCCAGTTTTTATCTGCGCTGTGCTCTTGTCTCCAACCATTGGTGATGCCCACAAGTAGAAAGGACAGCCTCTTTTACAAAAAGCCTTGCATTTCTTCTTTGTGTTGGGCCTAAAGTTTATCACGTATCTATTTTGTATCCCATAATTTCTGACTGCCTCCTTAAATTGTTTGAAATCTTTAAATTTCATGCCAATTTTAAATTGAGGGTTCTTCATGTCAACTTCACCATTAAATTCAGGATATCTGGCCCTAGATGAAGCTAATTCCTTTTCATCTGTAGAAGATGCAGACTGTAAGGCATCTGAATCAGCATACTCACTCTCTTCATCAAGTTCAACCCCCACCTGTGCAGCTTCACCACAATTGCTAGACTGTGCAAATCTATCTTCATTGCCTGTGACTTCTTCTTCTGACCTATCACTCAAACTGTAGTCTGAGTCATGAAAATCCTCCTCATCATCAACATTGCTTCCCTTGTCTTTACCCCCAGTTATTATTTCTTCCAATTTTGCATCATCCACAACCTCATCTTCATTTTCCTCTACATTCACACAACTAGGAAGTGTAATACACACACATATCTCCCTAGTACACCCCACAGACTTGGCCATTTCTAGGGCTTCTAAGTCAGTTTTGATTTCTCTATGAACTCCCACACCACTCCTTCCATCTAACCAGCCAATTGAAAAACCATCTACATCCAAACCAAATTCCTTGGCCATGCTAACTAGTTCTATTTTTGACATTTGGTCAGCACAACAATAGTCTATATAACCAGCAAACCCTTCTATCCCATCCAATTTGTAATGGAGTCTTATTGTAAATAATTCATTATCTGGCACTGTAAACAGGGAAATTGTATCAAATGTCTGCTTAGGGTAAAGTACTATTATAACTGAAGCTAATTAATCATATATCCTGGTGGCCTATTGTAAATGGCAAGAACTAAATAACATGCATGATCAATAAAACTGTGGGTATATATATATATATATATAAGCAACTAAATTAAAATAGGAAAGTACAATCCTTTTTAGTTTATGCATGATCATTAGAAGCAACTGGCATGATCATGATAGCTTAGTAAATTAAATTAGGAAAGTACAATCCTTTGCTAAAATCATAATACAAGCCTATGCTAAAATCATAACAAGAAAATATAAAACAGAATCTAAAATCATAACAAGAAAACATAGTAATAAATAATAGAGCAAAATATACATATTTTAATAACCGAAGGAAAAAAAGATAGAAACTAAACAAGAAGAATAGTATAACCAAAAGCAAATCCCAACAAACAAAACCAACATGAAAATAACAATCCAAACTAAAACATGTAGCAATTAAAATAAGAAAGTACAATCCTTTTAGTTTATGCAGGATCATTAGAAGCAACTATGTATATATGTAGGATCATGATAGCTTAGTAAATTAAAATAGGAAAGTACAATCATTTGCTAAAATCATAATACAAGCCTATGCTAAAATCATAACAAGAAAATATAAAACAGAAGCTAAAATCATAACAAGAAAACATAGTAATAAGCAAAATATACAAATTTCAATAACCCTGAAGGAAAAAAATATAGAAACTAAACATGAACAGTAAAAACAAAAGCAAATCCCCACAAACAAAACCAACATGAAAATAACAATCCAAACTAAAACATGTAGCAATTAAAATAGGAAAGTACAATCCTTTTTAGTTTATGCATGATCATTAGAAGCAACTGTGTATATATGCATGATCATGATAGCTTAGTAAATTAAAATAGGAAAGTACAATCCTTTGCTAAAATCATAATACAAGCCTATGCTAAAATCCTAACAAGAAAATATAAAACAGAATCTAAAATCATAACAAGAAAACATAGTAATAAATAATAGAGCAAAATATACAAATTTTAATAACTCTGAAGGAAAAAAAGATAGAAACTAAACATGAAGAACAGTAAAAACAAAAGCAAATCCCCACAAACAAAACCAACATGAAAATAACAATCCAAACTAAAACATGTAGCAATTATAATAGGAAAGCACAATCTTTTTAGTTTATGCAGGATCATTAGAAGCAACTGTGTATATATGCAGGATCATGGTAGCTTAGTAAATTAAAATAGGAAAATACAATTAAAAAACCGTGTATATATATAAGCAACTAAATTAAGCAACCAAATCCTTTCTTTCTTGCATCTCAGGAACAAATATGCAAATACAGATACACAAACAAAACATATTACTCAATAACTCTATTAGAAACCACAATACAAGCCTATGCTAAAAACATAACAAGAAAATATAAAACAGAAGCTAAAATCATAACAAGAAAACATAGTAATAAGCAAAATATACAAATTTCAATAACCTTGAAGGAAAAAATTATAGAAACTAAACATGAACAGTAAAAACAAAAGCAAATCCCCACAAACAAAACCAACAGGAAAATAACAATCCAAACTAAAACATGTAGCAATTAAAATAGGAAAGTACAATACTTTTAGTTTATGCAGGATCATTAGAAGCAACTGTATATATATGCAGGATCATGGTAGCTTAGTAAATTAAAATAGTAAAATACAATTAAAAAATTGTGTATATATATAAGCAACTAAATTAAGCAACCAAATCCTTTCTTTCTTGCATCTCAGGAACAAATATGCAAAAACAAATACACAAACAAAACATATTACTCAATAACTCCATCAGAAGCCACAATACAAGCCTATGCTAAAATCATAACAAGAAAATATAAAACAAAAGCTAAAATCATAACAAGAAAACATAGTAAAACATGTAGCAAGAGCCACGACAGACGCTGGGGCTACCTCTCCCTCACATCGAACCTCCTACCATAAAATTAACTAGGGCCAAGGAAAACATAAACCTCCTATCATAAACAACATGTATCTGGCTAAGAGGGGTTAGGGTTTCCGAGGAGAACACTTACAACACGCTGGGGCTACCTCCCCCTCACGCCGAACCTCCCAATTAACCGGCATCTTTGCCGATGAGTTCACCTCTATTTAAAGACCTTCTTGAAGGCAACAACGATCTCCGGGTAGCAACTTCGGCTTTCCTCACAGCCTGAACGACGACCTTCCTTTCCCTCCCTCACTACCCCTTCTCGGAGATGAGAATTTGTCCAAGCTTGGAATTCGCGAGAAGGGGTTTTACGAACGTGTGGCAAACACTGTTGGGCATGTGACTCCCTTGTTGATGTGGAAAGGCGCGTGCCATGGTGCTGATTTGGAAGCCACGTAATGAAGAAATTGCCAGAATTAGCTGGGTGACCAGCCGGTGAAGTAGAAGTCATTGTTGGGACACCTTTTTGATACAAATCAAAGTTTGGATACCCTAAAGAAAAAAATAAAAGTTTGGTAACCTTTAAAAAAATTTACTCTTGGATTATAACTCTCTCCATCACCCTCCTTTCCACGATCAATCCTCCGCCGATGATCTGGAGATCGAAACGGATATGCAAATCCCGAGGCGACGCCATCGCCATGGAACCCAAACCCAGACCGTCCGATCATATCTCGAGATCCAGATCCATATGGCCTTTCTCTCCATCACCCTCATTTTCTACTCTCTAGGGTTTTTCGTTTCCTCTCCCGCGAATCCTCATGGAGTCCTCTAGAAAACGAAAACCAGAGCTCGACCTCGAAGAAGAAGAAGAAGAAGAAGAAGAAGAAGGAGGAGGAGGATCCATTCCAGTCCTCGCCCCTTATAGCGACGATGACGAGAATGACAATGGAGTTGCGGAATCGGAGGCGCCGATGGAGGAGGAGGAGGAGGAGGAGGAGGAGGTAGGGTTTCAAAAGCCGGCGGCGCCGCGGCGGCGCCAGGTCGAGGTTCGCCGGGACTGCCCTTACTTGGATACTGTCAACCGGCAGGTAATCTCATCACCAGAATCCCCATCCACATCCTGTTTGTTGTTCTTGATGATTGGATCGATTGATTTAGCTGTCTTCTGATGTTGCAGGTCTTGGACTTTGATTTCGAGAAATTTTGCTCGATTTCCCTGTCTAATTTGAATGTTTATGCTTGTTTAGTCTGTGGCAAGTACTACCAAGGTAGAGGTTTGAATTCTCATGCGTATACTCATAGTCTTGAAGCTGGGCACCATGTGTATATCAATCTCCAGACTGAAAAGGTTTATTGCCTTCCTGATGGATATGAGATCAATGACCCTTCTTTAGATGATATTCGGCATGTTTTGAACCCGAGGTTTGTTTGTTTTTCTCTACCCAATCTTTTTTTTTTATTTGGTCCTTGGCTTTGAATTACTTGTGTTCGTTTTTTTGAATGAATGCTTGCCTCTTGATGTGTCTAATTGAATTTTGTCTTAGAAGTTGGTACAATACGGGAATTCATTAATACTCAAGATTGTTGATATGCAGAAACAATTCTACTGGAAAACCTGTGTCTTGTAGCGTCATGAAGAATATATTTAGAAAATTGCAATTTTTTGCTATTAGGTTTTTCTATTGTTTGCTTTGCTTGAGAATTTTTGATCAAGGGACTTCAATTTGCGTGTATTCTGGTTTTCAGGTTTTCTCGAGAACAAGTTCTGCATCTTGATGAAAATAGGCAATGGTCAAGGGCACTGGATGGTTCTAACTATCTTCCTGGAATGGCAAGTCCTTTACTATTGTGTTTGAGCTATTTTTATAAAATGTAACTCTGTGATATATTGATATGAAACTTAGTTATAGAATGCTCATCATTGATCAATTTATGTTTGCAAATTTATGTCCTGTGGTACAGGCTCTTGTAAAAATTACTTATGATATCGTTACTCTCCTATGCTGTTAGCTAAACCTATATGCTAGTCTCATTGAATTTATTTTTGGCCTTTGGCAATATATTCTGGAAAAATTTATTATGTGGACTTGATTTTCAGGTTGGTCTTAACAACATCAAGGAAACTGATTTTGTGAATGTAACAATTCAATCTTTAATGCGGGTTACACCTTTAAGGAACTTTTTCCTTGTTCCTGAGAATTATCAGCATTGCAAGTCTCCACTTGTTCATCGTTTTGGAGAGCTTACACGGAAAGTTTGGCATGCCCGAAACTTCAAGGGGCAGGTTGGTTTCTTAGTAATTATCTTCATTGCATCTTGCCCTTTGCTTTGTGCGGAATAGTTCTCAAAACTCGTTTATTTGCAGGTGAGCCCCCATGAGTTTTTGCAAGCAGTCATGAAAGCTAGTGATAAAAGGTTCCAAATCGGGGTGCAATCTGATCCGGTTGAATTCATGTCTTGGTTATTGAATACACTGCATATGAAACTTAGACATTCGAAGAAGAAGAACAAGAGCATCATCCATGACTGCTTTCAGGTTCTAAAATTCTTCCTGTTGTGTGTTCTTCCTTGTCCTGTGATGTGATTGTATTGGGTTTGTCAGATGACTTATTGTGTATTATGCAGGGTGAGCTGGAGGTTGTGAAAGAAAGCCATAAGAAACCACTTATTGAGAAGAAAGAAAGCAATGAGGAGCAGAACAAAATGGTCACCGTAGATGATGAGGGTACAAATGGTGTTGTAAAGGAAACATCTACAGTGCCATTTTTAATGCTTGGTCTAGACTTGCCTCCACCCCCCCTTTTTAAAGATGCCATGGAGAAAAATATCATCCCACAGGTTTGCACTGCACACAGCTTACCTGTTGTCAATTCAATGTCTTTGAAACTGTGTTTATATGTGCCATGACATATCCAATGCTTGATCTTGTCTTGAGTGTGCTCTAACTTCTTGAAGTTGTTACGGAGAAAATATAATTTCACATGATTATATTATGCTGATGTTACCTTTATTTGTCTGAATGTGTTACATAGGTCATCTTGCAATAAAATATTATATTTTCTTCGAGTTACAGAATGAATTTATTTCGGATTTTCAGTTGCTTTTATATCTGTTGTGAAGAAGATTGGTTTGTTAATGTTCACAATAGTATTAAAGACTTTTTTGAATGTGCAAAACGGACCAATATAGTTTGAACAAAATTAGTTGATCTCTTCTGGAGAACCATATGCATTAATGGTAAACATATTTGGTTGGCAATTTACATGATGCTTTTGCACTGGCATATGCATGTATTTCTTTACTAAATCATTTACTGTTTAAACCTATTTGTCCTGGAGAGATATGGCTTCAGCAAGATAATTTCTAATAGCACTATAGGTGTTTATGATCGGTGACAGATGTTGATAGTTTTCATTTGTTTCATCTTTGACCAACCTTTTGTGAAGTAATTGTGAAAGTGATACTTATATTGAAAAGATTGGTGTGTGCTATCTATATTATTGATGATTTGTGGTTAGTGGTGAAATGGCAATCGAACCTAGAGCTAGTTGGGTTCTCCCCAAAATGTGTTTTGATTTCTCTTTGTTTCTCTGGCAGGTTCCTCTTTTTAACATATTGAAGAAA
Source organism: Dioscorea alata (assembly GCA_020875875.1). NCBI lineage: Eukaryota > Viridiplantae > Streptophyta > Magnoliopsida > Dioscoreales > Dioscoreaceae > Dioscorea > Dioscorea alata. The sequence goes on from CM037018.1 coordinate 13,853,920, forward strand.
TTTGATGGGGAGTCCGTTACTGAAGTTGTACGTCCATGCATAGCAAGAATGAGATACCGTGTTACCAGACTACCAAAGTATCTCATTCTTCACATGCGTAGATTCACAAAAAATAACTTCTTCATAGAAAAGAATCCCACTCTTGGTATATTCCCTAGCAACCATTTATGCAATCATGTCATGCATTATCATCAGTCTTTCTGCAATATAATTTAATCAAGTGATTTCTACCTATTCCAGTCAATTTTCCTGTGAAGAATCTCGAATTGAAAGATTACATTCCATTACCACCACCGAAAGAGAACATGAAGATGAGGTCAAAGTATGATCTTATTGCAAATATTGTTCATGATGGGAAGCCGGGGGAAGGGGTTTACCGAGCTTTTGTTCAGTGCAAATCAGAAGAGCTATGGTACAAACATTGTCGTCATTATCATGATCATTTTATCTTATATTTATTATCTTATCTTTTCTCATCTAAACACCAAAACCCTCTGCATGAACAGGTACGAGATGCAGGATCTCCATGTGACCGAAACTCTTCCTCAAATGGTTGCTCTTTCGGAGGCTTACATGCAGATTTATGAGCAACATGAGTGATCGGAAGATGAGTATCTCTTTACTTTCTATTGTTCAAAATTTATCAGAAGGTTAGTTGCTGAGTTTTGTATAAAGATTCTTTTTTGAGGCTGTAGCTCTTGTTTACTGCTACCCGTTTTCTTCATTGCATGCCAAACATTTGTAAAATCAAATTCTCAGGGAGCATCCTTAACAAGGTAAAAAGAAAGATGGTTTATTGTACCACTGTGAGATGTACTGTACTGTACTAACTCTAACTATTTGAAACTTGTAGTTTAATCTTTGGTCATTTATCAAATTGACATGGCTAGGAATTTAATTATTTAATTTTATCAATTTCCTAAGATTACTTTTTCATGCTTATCTTGGGTATTGTTTTTCATGCTTGTAATTATGTATTACTTCTAAAACGTCTATTTGTTTAAATGAATCATATTGATCATAAATTATTGTCCAACTTATTTAATATGTCAATATGAATATGATCAGCTATGACTTGTTTAAGCTTATTAGGATTATGATTATTATATATAACTATTGAAACTCTCCTCGAAAAAAAAAGAAAGAAAGAAATTGTTTTATGGCATGGAAAAGAAGTAGCCAAGAAGTTAAGCACAAGGAAGGGAACAAAAAGGCCTGCTATTTGGCACTTAAACTCATGTCATCTTCTTCATTCATGCCCCATTCTTAAGGTTTGTATCTATCAGTGTATGTCACCTCTTCATTATAATAATTATTATATCATATATCTATCATTATCTCTCTCTGTCTTCTCCTCCTTCATTCAAACTTTTGAGAGTCCATTCATTTTGATCTCTAATTTGTGTTCTTGTACTCATAATATTAATTTAAAAGTGTAATAATTTTCTCAAAGCGGTAAATCAATTTTTTTTTTGTATTGTTTTTGTTTTTTTAATGTTTTGGTCTATAGTTTAGCTACAAATAAAACACTTATACTTTATTATATAAATATTAATGATAACAAAGAACTAAATTTGACATCATCAATGGTACACTCTAAATTTATATTATATATATATTTTTGATAATGTAAATTTATATTAGTTTTACAAGAGAGTCATCCATATGAAGTATAAATCCACCATATAAACATGCAGAGATATGCAATATAATATATGACTAATCTAGCTAATACTATTAAAAAAATACCTGCTTTCTTTTCCTCTCTTTCACATTGTTTCTCCCCCTTTTTTCTCTCTTACACGTTTAGCTTATAATAAATAACACATAAACAATAATTACATGTTTCCTCTCTTAGTATATATATATATATGTGTGTGTACATATTAAGTGCCATAAGCCTCCTCCTCTTTCTACTTTCATATCATCTCTTTCTGTCTGTCTCTCATACAGACAGACATAATTACAGCAAGATGAAGTTACAAGGTTTCTCTTCAAAGAATTCACTCTTTCATGAGGTGCTATCTTTCATCCCTTGTGCTGTGTTAGATGAGGATTAATTCATGCTTAAGAGATGTATTATGTGTTTTAATTTGCTGATGAACTAATTAATCAGAGCTTGTTGGCGTACATGGGGACAGCCAGGCATTTCTTTTTTAACTTAACTCTTTCTTTCTTGTTACTTGCTACTTCTCTCTTTCTTTCTTTCTTCTTAATTTTCAATTTTATTTTTTTAATTTCTTTTCCCTTTTTAATTCTTTCCTTCATGTTTAGTGTTGTAAACTGATCTATAAATTAACCTTCCCTTACAATACAAAGGCATGCAGATGGAAAGAATTAAACATTGTAATATTACTGTTTAATATTAAAGAATAAAAAGTATTTATATTTATATGCATGCAATGAAGCACATATGATCACCAAGCTATTCTCGCTCATCTTCTCAAATTGTTTTACAGAAAATTTGGCGTGTGTGTGTGTTTATATCAATATATATATATATATGACTGCTATCTCCTTTAGACTGTTTAATTATTTGGTTTGCTATTGATGAGTACTATCATTTGAGACCTTTGATTAATTTTAATTTTTTTAATCATTAATTGTGACATTATATATCTTCAAATTATTTTTTTCAAAAGTGTAGACTACCTTTCACTGCTTTAAAAAGCTAGTTAGATTACATTAAAATCACAAATAAAGACATTGACATAAAGTTTAGTGTATATATATATAAACTATAAAGCTTAACTTTTATGAATTAAAGTTTGTTATTGTCATCATTTATGTGCGTATATGTAAAGGGCTGAAGTTACAAAATGCAACAATTATAAAAAAAATATTGAAAAAAATTATTATATACATGTTTTCAAAGTGTTGACCACATTTATTGGTTTAAATTAAATGATACATTAATTTTGAGCTAAAAATAATGCTATTATTATATTTTATGATATGCTATTGCATTAGTTTGACCGAAGAGGTTGTTTAATTGACTTAATTTTACAAGTTTTCAGAGGTTAGGTGACTAGTAATCCATCTCTTCTTTGATAATAATCATTTATTATGATTCATTGTATTGGGAGTTGTTTATTTATTTATTTATTTTTATCTTTCTTTCAAAATATGCGGCTTGCATTGCGCTCAAGAGACCCTTTCTTGTTGACTTCTTGTTTTCTTTGTTTCCACTTCTCATTCATTCATATATATATACACACACACTATAATTTTAATGAGACATATTATGTTGAAATTATTGTAATACTCTTAAAATTGACCAATGTTAACATCATCAAACTTTAAATTTGGATCTTACATCTTAATTTCCTCCAAGTTATGTGGTACAAAATTAATATTTTTTAATTTCTAATAATCAGATAAATATTAAATTTATGAGAAACAATAATATTAAGAAAAAAAAAATCAGAATAAATGTATTATATAAAAAATATTAACAATTGAATTGAGCAAAAATATATCCAATCGAGAGAAAAATGTATGTGCCCAAATGTAAAAACATTTTTATAATACATATAAATTAGCATATATTTATATATGAAAGATTTTATAATTAAACTGTATATATAAATTAGATATAGCATTTTATATTATCTATAAAAACAATTTGTATATAAATCTTAATGATCTAATTCAAGGTCCAAGACAAAGACACATTAAAATAAAGAGTCTCCTTTTTAGCATTTGATCTCAATATGAAAAGATGTAACATATACGACAATAAGCAACAACAATTTGCTCATTACTTTATGGTTAACTTTCATTTCATGTGATGAGTGAGCATACTTAATTTACAAAATTAATCATCAATTATTCTTTTGGTCATTTTTTAAAAATTAATCATGATATTGTTATAACTAATATTGCTTTAGTCATTTTTGGTATGTTTCTACAAGTTGATAATTAATTTGCCCTTATGATATTGTTGTATCTAATATTAGCTAGTATTTTAAGCTTGATTTTAATATTTAGTTAGAAGAAATTAATAAAGGAGGAATAATTAAAAACAGTTGAGGTTTGTTGTTCACAATTGTACTTTTATCAAATCAAGAAGAATTATTGAGTACATATCTTAATTACATTTCTTCCCTTTTGCCTTTTGATATTATCATGATCTCTATGCTACTTGTTTTAAAATATGATTAAAAATAAAAATTTTGGAAATTGATTATAAGTTAAAAGTAAGAAAAAAAATTAATGTTTAAGAGTTTTAGCTATTAAATATATCAAATATTAATTTGTAGAACTTATATATTATGCAAGCACAATATATATATATATATATATATATATATATATATATATATATATATATATATATATATATATATACTGAATTCATCATTTGCCGAGATATATATTTGAATGAGTTGGGCGGGAGTTGAAGGGGGAGTAAAATATGGGTGAGGAGGGCCGTTGGATGCTTACGAGACTTGAGTAGATTCAAAATCTACGAACATAAGACATGGCCCCATAACTTGTGAATCTCTCTTTTAACAATTTTATCATAATTCTATTGTTCTAAATTTTAATAATAATTTTATATTATTATATACAAATAAGTATTAATTACTATAATAAAAAATAAATTAAGCAGCGCATGTTACATGTTAGAGACCCGCGCGAAAATAACATAAACATAATAAACTAAACTATAAATACACACACACAACACAAACAACCAACACAAATGATTTTATTCAAGAGTGATAATAATATATAGTAGTAAACACGTACACTTACATAAACTCATACAACACATACACCATACCAAAAAACACGCACACTTACATATACTTCAACCTCATACCTTATTAATCAGGGTTTTTCAAGCATCCTTTTTCATATGCTTCTTATTATTAATTATTACAAACATAAACACAAACACACACACATGCATATCCAAAACTAGATAATATGATTGTGATAATTTATTAATCTTTTATGGGTTGCCAATATAGCCACCATATCCTCCGGGATAACTACCAAAATAACCGGGATAACCGCCGAAAAATGGACGACGGGGAAAACCTCCATTATATTCTGTACCGGGGTAGGGGTAGAAATTAGGAATGCCTCCATTGTATCCTGTTCTGGGGTATCCATTTCTCGGAAAATAGCCTCTTATTGTATTACCGCCGTTATTATTATCACCAATGGAGAATCCTATTTCAGCTGACATTTTCTCTTCATTTTCTGGTCCTTTGCTGCCCTTATTATCTGTGGTGAAGAAGTTTGTATGCATTAGTCATGAGAGCTCTTAATTTGTTCTCATGTAAAGCATGCATGCATGCATTTTTGCTTGGATAAACACAAAGTATATGTGCATGCAAATGAGCTAGAGAGTGCATGTATTTTAGTTATATTTACAAGTAAGCAATATATAGTTTCATGATATATGTTTAATGCTGGTTTGGATGTGTTTTTGATTTCTACAATGTTTACTTTGAAGTATTTAAAGAAGCACGCTTAAATATTTAAGGATATTTTACATATTAATTTTATAAATTTAACAGTTTTAATGAATTTATTATATGTAAAAGCAGTTTAGTATTTTTCATAAATTACTATAAGAGTCTATTTGGTTATATATACTTATGAAGTGTTTAACTTAATGTACATTCTACAAATAATTCTATATATTGGGTTTTCTTTTTAGTATTCTAGCTGCTAAAGTTTATTTATCTTATAAAAATATTATTTTAAAAAATATATAAGTACTTAAAAAAAGAAAGAAAGAAATATTATTAAAAAACATAAGCTAAACCTTTATGCATAACTTAATTGAGAGAGAGAGAGAGAGAGAGAGAGAGAGAGAGAGTTTAGGGTTTACGTGTTTGCTCATTTAGCTCCCTGGATGCATTCACCTCCAGAGAGAAAAGAAGAATGGTTGCTAAGAGAACAGTTGAAACAAGTGCCTTAGAAGAAGCCATAAAGATCTGCAAAGTTATCAATGAAAGAAGAGGATATTTAACACTAATCAGGATGAGATGATCCATTTGTCTCATCCATAACCCTCTATTTATAATAATGAACAAGTGATCATCTTAGTTAGATAAATATAATTATGATCAATCTTATTGTTTGTTTTTTGTTAGCAACATTTAATTAAGTTTGAAACTTATGGTTTTATCTTCTTGACTTTTCATTGTTTAATTTGTACATTCTATGACTTTATCTAAGCCGTGTTGCATTAGAGTTTACAGACTTAATCTTTCAGGGCAGTGGCACAACAAGAAAAATTTCAATCTCTTTACTTTATGTAGGTGATGATGTTGTTCAAGTTCAACTAATAATAATTAACTCTCTCCAATTTTGATACCTAATTACTAATATGTCGGTCATGTACAAAAGTACAATCTATATACAATTTCAAATATGTAGCATATAAACTGTGGGTGAGTTAATAAAATTATAACATTTAACATTTAAACATTAGCTTTTTTCTTCCTAAGTATTGAATGACTAATTGATTAATTGTGATATAACCGATCAGTGGTTTGCATTTGTTTGCTTATAGTTTTGTCACAATGTAACAAGATTGGCCTGAGTGTTTATATAGTTTTGGATGAATGATAATAGTATTTGCTCATACTTGGATACATACGGTAATGTATAAGTAGTACTATTAGCAGTATCGTTGCCACGTATGTATGTAGACCAACAAACCATTAAATTTCTTATGTCCAATTCCTTTTTGTTTTGTAATAATTGTTTAGCTATTATCCGTTTCTTAATGACTGTATATCATTTGTACTATAATTGGTTGTTGAGCGACCTAATAGGTTTGGTGTAAGTATGTGCTTATGCGTGTGTATGGAAATACATACATTAGTGCATGGTATGTTTTTGCTTGCCTTTGTATATGCTTATGATACTATTAGTTGTAGGGTTGTAGGGTTTTACAATTACCTATTTTGGTTGTAATTTTATTTGTGATGCGTTTTTAATTGACCAAACTAATTGTATGATAAAAGATAGTATGAGAACGAGGCATAACCCACTTGTTCTCAAGTGCTTTGCATTTGGAGGAGACTCGAGTTCAAGTCTCTCAACTAGCTTACTCTAGCTTAATGTAGAGTGGGTCTTCTGTGAGAGGATAAGTGGGCCATTTCCTACCAGTTCTCAAGTGTAGTCTCTCAACTAATAAAATGCACAATGGATCTCCTATGGGAGAAAAATTTGGGCATAATCCATAATCCACTGGTTCTCAAATGCTTTGCTTTCAGAAAAGACTTGAGTTCAAGTCTCTCATCTACAAAATGTATGGTTAGGGCCGGAGTCATTCAAGTCACCGTAACTAATGCACATCCATACTTTTTTTGATATCCCTTAGGTGAGGAGGGGCTTATCCCCTATTTTGATATCCATTAAGGGTCCGTTTGGCAACCTGGATATCCCGGGATGAGGATGGGATATCCAGAGCTATAGGCCCATCCGGTTGTTTGATTTCCCGGATGGGCCTGGATGGGGATGGTCCCCATCCTTGAAAATTGGATGAGTGGCATCCCACCAATTTGGTGGGATGCCACTCATCCCTTGGTTGTCTCTATCCTTCATCCCTCTCCCATCCATCTTCATCCCTCTCCCTTGGTTTTTTTTATTTATGTGTTTATAAAGATTAAGTTTAAAAATATACATTATAATTTAATTATTTGTTATTAACTTCACTTATAATTATTTTGTCATTAGCTACAAGAATTAAGTTAATTTTTTATTTCTTTACATTATGATTTAATTGTTTATCAATTAATACTATTTAAATGTTTATTTAACTTGATTTTTTGAATTAAATTCAATTCGAAAAATTATTCATTAAATAGTCCATTACAAAATTTTCATGCTTAATAAATAAAAACTTTATTTATTAATATCCGTTATTTAAATTAAATACTTACATAAAATATTTAAAAACAATTTAAAAATAATAATTGAATTTAAAAATAATATCAGTTATTTTCATTAAAAAATAAATTTCTCTAATAATCCACTAATAATTGAATTTAATTAAACAATTTAAAAATATATTTAAAAAATAATTAATTACATAAAGGGGGTAACTTCATCTCCTCATGAATAGGGTTATCATACCACTCCCATATCCATCCAACCAAACATTTAAAAATGGATATCCAAAACTTTACATATCCTTATCCCTCTAACCAAACACCAAATAATCTTTATCCCTACTATTAAATCCCTCCAACCAAACACTTACATATGGATATTCTCATCCATGGATATTTCATCCATGGATATCCCTATCCATGAGAATATAATATCCCATTATCCAAACGCACCCTAAGTGAGGAGAAGACTTATCCTCTATTTATAAAAATAAATAAATAAATAAATAAATAAATTGATTGTGTGGAAATAAGTATTATATATTCAAGATGATAAGATAAGGTATAGTTAATATGATTAGCAGTAGCATATAACATGTATGTATATAAAATAACAAACTAATAAATTTAATGTAGCAACTTTCAAATTTTTTTTTAATTATAATTGTTTTGATGTTATAATTATGTGTGTCAAGAACCATACTGATTGTACAATAATCAGCTGTTTAGCACCCTAATAGGTGTCGTTTAAGTATGCGCTTATGCTCACATGTAAATATAATTACATTGATTTTTTTTTCCTTATCAATTATTGTGTATATGGTATATATAGTACTATATATTAGCTAGTATACCAGGATATCGCAAAGATGTAAAATGTCCATGTGGTTTGCACGACAGCATATTATATTATATTTTTAAGTTGATGAGAGTCCTTAATTATACTTATTTTATTAAATAAGTTTTATATATATATCACATATGTTTACAAACCACGTGTTAAAGGATGATCACATAGGAGGAGATGAGCTCTACAATATTTGTGCCCTCCACTTACGCAAGTTGGGGTATATATATATATATTACAGATGTTTACAAACCATGTGTCAAGGGATGAGCACATAGGAGGAGATGAGCTCTACAATACTTGTGCCCTCCACTTACGCAAATTGGGGTTTGAATTTGTCTCCTCAATAGGATAAACATTCTATGCAAAGGGTTCAATACCAAGATAGTAAATGTATATTGTGTAATCATATGTGTCATTTATTTGTTGATACTAATATTAATATGAATATTATTAATATGAAATCTAAATATTTTTTTGCCTTATCGTATGTGTGTGTTTGTATATATATATATATATATATATATATATATATATATATATATATATAATTTTTTAAAAAATGTTTTACACTAAATATAATTAAATATTTGAGGAGAAAAATATGATCTAAAAGGAAAACTTTCACTGGTAATAAATTCAGAATTTCACATTTATACTAGTTATTTAAATTTCTAAATAGGGCTTTTATTATGATCCAAGAAAACGTTACTTTTTAAACATCTCTCTCTCCATATATATAACTATGTTAATTATTTGTTCTAATTCATTAAGACAGTGATTGATATTAAAATCTAAACTATGATTTTTATCTCTACAACTAGAAAATGGCGTAATAAAAAAATTTAGATCCTAAATTTATGGGTTTGACATAAAAATAAAAGCAAATATAGCTGAAATAATTATTTCTGGACACACACAAATGGTGTTAAATGGTAATTGTTTTTTTTTTTTAAATAGATACATATAGGATTTGAAAGACGGCAATTAACTATATATTTAATTTTTTAAATATGAATAGATGATTGTCAAAAGGACAAGTAGGTATGAGGTGTTATTGTGGCTCATGAATTTTCTAGAAAAATTTCCTTACCCTTATCCTTTGACACTCTTAAATATTATACCGTTGGTTTATCAAATAGTTGGCAATCATATATTCTTTCAATATCCAAAAAGACAAGTTACAAATATTGTGAGGTTATATTATAAAGATTTCAAAGAAAGGCAATTATATTATTATCAACAATTTCATAACCCAACAAATGTTATATATATATATATGTGTGTGTACTTGCGTGTAGATATAACTAAGTTGACATTTTTGTGTATAGTTATTGATATGAGTCATATGACACGTATATAAAATAATTAAATATTTAGTACATGTTGAAGATATTAGGTAACTAGTTTTCTTTTGGTAGTTGTACGTATATGTGGCAAGGTTGTAAGTGATTGCCCAAATAGCACTCACTATAAACGACTATTTAGTACTCTGAAAAGTCAGTACTATGTATGTATATATATGGATATATATATATACATACATAGTACTGAATATATATAATAAAATTCAACTACGTAATTAAGTAAGCTTTTGTTTGCTCATGCTTTAATATTCATTTTCATATTTAAATCAGTTTGATTTTATAAACAAATACTTGAAATAAATATGATTAATATATTATCAAAACTTTTAAGAAATGTAAAGCTCATGCCCATTTTTAAATTTCTTTTATAAATTTTAAAATAGATAATTTATTCCGAATATATATAAACACACACACTATATCAATTACAAGATAAAAACATAAACATAAGAAACATTAAATTTCTCTAATCTTGTATTTGGAATATTATATTTATATTAGTTATCCAAATGTCTGAATGATGATTTTATAATTATCATGAACTATGAAAATAAAGATGCTTCTTATATAATTGGCTTATTCTTTTACTTCCACAAGATGATTGTTATATATATATATATATATATATATATATATATATATATATATATATATATATATATATATAATAAAAATTAGATTTTTATGGGTAGTGTAGTTTTAGTAAAAAGAAAAAAAATCAGGAGAACTTAGATAATCACTTGATTACAAACAATGATTTAATCATTTGGTTTAAATTAAGAAGCTTAGCAACGTAGACTAATAAAGGTGGCAACCTTAATACAAAAACAAGAATTCAAAAGGCTCTCACTCCTATTGGTGATCTTAATTAATTTATTAAGATTAGCATCACTCATGCTATGATCTATTAATCCCAAATTAACGTACGCATGTGGTCAATTACTTACTACTTAAGTTTTCTATCGTGTTTCTAACACACACACAGTGGCGGAGCCAGAAATTAAAGGTTAGGGGGGCAAATCGAAAAAATAAATAAATAATTAATTAATTAACTAAAAATTTTACAATTTTTTTAAATTTTAGTTATATGTTAATTTATAGTTTAGTTTATAAAAATTAGATGTCATACAATAAATTTTTACAAAAAACTCTACTAAAAATATAATTTTATGTATTATATAAATTAACTTATAAAAAATAAAAAACTAAAACATAGATTTTTTAAAAAAATAATACATAAAGTAATTTATAAAATATTAATAAATCAAATAATAAAATTTTGATAATATTTTTTATAATAGATTATGGGCATGCGTATGGACTGAAATTTAATTATTCAATCTACACAATCTCAACCGGGGATGAAGGGTTTGGGCTACGAATCTACACTCACAACAAATGTTGACTCGTTATCATTATTACTTTCAATGAGTTTTGAACTAGAGATCTCGCTAAGTATTATTAGGCTATGAACCATCTGGTTGTTTTTAACCCTATCTATTAATTTATAAAAAAATTAATTTAAAAAAAATAAAAATAAAACCTTAGAGAGAGGGGATAAGAGAGAGAATAAAAAACTAATTAGAGAGAGGAAAAATAAATAAAAACTTAGAGAGAGAGAGAAGAGAGATAATAAAAAACTAATGAGAGAGAGAGAGAGAGGGGGGGAAGAGAGAGAATAATTAAAAACTAATGAGAGAGAGAGAGAGAGAGAGGAAGAGTGAGAATAAAAACTAATTGGAGAGAGAAAGTGAGAGAGGGGGAAGAGTGAGAATAAAAACTAATTGGAGAGAGAGAGAGAGAGAGTGGCAAAAGGGAGAGAGAGGGGGCGGCCGGGGGGCAAGGATGCGGATAAAGGGAGAGTGAGAGAGAAGAGGGAGGGGGGCCGGTGGAGGCAGGGGGGCGGCCGCCCCCCTTGCCCCCCCCTCTGCCTCCGCCCCTGCACACACACACACACACACACACACACACACACATATATATATATATATATATATATATATATATATATATAACCAATATTTTACCATTTCACAAACAAGACCCAATATTTTCATGTAATTATCATATCAGAGAGTTAACTATAACAAACGATTAATTTCTTTCTATCAGAAACACATGTAAAATGACAAATTAAATCATTTACTTTTTAAATATTGAGAAACTAATAAGTTAGTATCTATTTTTGTTCATTATTTAATTAGTATGGACAAAACAAAGTTAGCATGCATGTACGTGTTTATAGTTTTGTGTGGATATGACTAAGTTAATATATATGTGCTTGTAGTTTTGTATGGATGTAACTAAGTCAATATGTATGAGCTTATACTTGTATATGGTTAAAGTACGATCAGTACAATTAGCAATAGCATGTAAAATCCTTATTTGACAATTCTTTGTTTCTATATGTAATAAATTAAGCTCTCCTGCTTATTCTTTTGGTCGGGGATATATATATATATATATCCTTCAGTTTCTTCACTTTGGCATGTTTGTGCAAGTTGAACATTAATTATCCCTTATGATGTTGCCATATCTAATATTAACTAGTAGTTCATGGTTGATTTTAAGTTTAGTCAGAAAGAAGAAACAAAGGAAGAAGAGTAAAATTAGTTGAAGTTCACTGTTTATTTTATCAAAGGATAATTACAAATCACATATCTTATTTACATTTCTTCCCTTTTGCGTTTTGATATTGTAATGATCTCTATACTTGTTTTAGAAAATGTTAAAAATAGCAAATTTTGAAATCAAATTATAAGTTAAAAGTAAAAGAAAAAAAATAATCAATTTTAAATATTCAAGAATTTAAAATTAACCATCGAATATAATAAATGATTACCTTGTACAACTTGAATATCAAGCAAACGCTCTATATTGGACACATTTTTTTAACTTGTGAATCCTCTCTTTTAACAACTTTATCATAATTCTATTGTTCTGAATTTTAACAATATTTTTACATCATATATAAAGTAAGACATTTTAATTTGATGGCAAAAATCATGAGATCATACTTCATGAAATGTAAAATAATAATAGCATAACAAAAATAATATAAGAAACAATGGATTAGAGACTGTCACACAAGTTAAAGAACCCAAAATAAACATAAACATAATAAACTAGATCTTTTTATTCAAGAGCAATAATAATAATCTATAGGAACAATAGCACAAGGCGTACAAGTAGAAAGGAAGTCCAGTACTTCTCTATCTTACCCACCACATATAACAAAAAACTAACTAAACCAAGACACTCAACCCATGCAACACACACATACAAAAACACACACATATAACCTCATACATTATTAATCAGTGTTTTCAAACATCCTTCAAATTCTTCTTATTCTTAATTATTACAAACACACACACATCTCAAATACATATATATATAACGTTATTTTAATAGTTTATTTTAAATGTTTAAGGGTTGCCGATATAGCCACCATTTCCAGGGAAGCCACCAAAATATCCAGGGCGATCGCCACCAAAATATCCAGGGCCACCGCCGAAGAACGGAAGACCCGAACGGCCTCCATTGTATCCCATGCCAGGGTATCCATTGCCGGGCAGATTCCCTCCGACAGTATTACCACCGTTGTTATTATTGTCACTGATAATAAATCCAATTCCAGTAGTCAATTTCTCTTCATTTTCCGGTCCTTTGCTAACCTTATTATCTGTGGTGAACAAGTTTTCATACACTAGTTAGAGCTCTTTGTTCTCATGTAATGGATGCATGCATGCATATTTGTTTGGATAAACGCAAGGGTATGTGTATGCAAGTGAGAGACTAGTATTTTGGTTATGCCTAACTACCCAAGAGTAAGCTATGCCTTCATGATAAATAAATATGTGTATTTGAGTATTTAGTGTTTAAAGTTTAACACCAATTTTTTAGTTTCTAAAAGACTGAAAATATTTATTTTACAAAAAGATTACTTATTTAAAAAATATGGAAGTAATTAAAAAATTTTTAAAAGTGGTTTTAAAATACATAAGTGCCCTTTATGCATAACTTAATTGATTTACAGATGAGAGAGAGAGAGAGAGAGAGAGAGAGAGAGAGAGAGAGAGAGAGAGAGAGAGAGAGAGAGAGAATGTTTAGGGCTTACGAGTTTGCTCGTTTAGCTCCCTTGATGCGTTCACCTTCAGAGAGAAAACAAGAATGGTTGTTAAGAGCATAGTTAGAACAAGAGCCTTGGAAGAAGCCATGAAGATTACCAAAGTTAACAATGAAAGAAAAAGGGTATTTAACACTGATCAGATGAGATGATCTATTTTTCTGATTTATAACCCTCTATTTATAACAATGAATAATCAGTGATAATAGATAGATTATCATGGTCAACTTCATTCTTTGTTTTTAGTTAGCAACATTTAATCAAGTTTGAAACTGGTTTATATTCTTGACTTTTCTATTCTTTTTTTTTGGTACATTCTGTGAATATTTATTTCAGCTGTGTTGCATTATATGGAATGATACAGCTAGAAAAATTTCAATATCTTTTATTACGTATATAGGTGTTGAGTTAAAAGTTCGACCAATAATTGACTTCATATCAATCATATTATTTTTTATATCTAATTACTACAAGGTCGGTCATGTATAAAAGTACAAATGTACAATAGATACAATTTTGAATACATAGCATGTACACCGTACGTGGGTAAAATAATAAATGAAATAATTTAATTTTTAAATGTTGAGTGACACTTTTTTTCAACTAATTACTTGTGTTTATTAGTGATGTTTCGATTAATTGCATTATAAGCGAATGGTATGCAAATGTTTGCTTGTAATTAAGTAGCAATTTAACATACTTGGCGTGAATGTTCTTATATACAGTTTTGTATGAATGCAACTAAGTTGGTACGTATTTGTTCATGCTTGGATATGTAAGGTATAATTAGTATGATTAACAGTATCATATGCCACGGATGTATGTAAAAATTAGTGTATACGGTCGTATGCCAATTTATTTATTTTTTATAAAAATCTTTTAGATGCTATATGTTTCTTAATGACTATACAAATTGTACGATAATTGGTTGTTTGGTAACCTAATAGGTTCCATGTTAAGTATACGCTTATGCTTGCGTGTGGATATAAGTAATACACATGCTTATAGTACTATTAATTAGTTGTAGGGATTTATTATTAAAATATAGTAATTGCATTTTGAAGTTTTTATAATTGGCCAAAATAATTGCACTATAACCAATTATATGGTAACAAGATAAGTATATTATATATGTAAGTTATTGTTTATAATACGATAACTATAAATATTAATTTTATGTGATTATCGTTTTCGATGCATGTAACCAAGTCAACATGCACGGTTGTATTTTTGTATGGATGTAACAAACTTGGTGGGTGTGTGTCATGAGTGTACAATTATACATTATTTAATATCATTTTATATACTCATTAGGCTTGTAATAGAGTAATATTATGGAATTCGATATTAAACTTGGTGTATTTTGCATTCTCAAGTTTCAGGCTATGCTTAAGGACAAGAGAGAGCCAAAAGAAGTATTCTAGAGTTAAAATAATGAAAATGGAGATCTCTCGGCATCAATCAATGAAGAACAAGTTAGGCAAACTCATTTATAGTCACTTTATGGCCATAAGTCTATTCTAGAGAACTTTATAGGCATACTTATGCTCGTAAGGAGGAGCATAAGGACAATCAGAGGGATTTACGGGCAAGACTTGCGCACATAAATCAGACCGTAAATGCTGTCCAGAGGAGTTTACGAGCACAACATACGCTCGTAAGGTTGGTTGTTAGAGCTATCTAGAGAAGTGTACGGTCCAGTGCTTACGGCCTTAAGATGGACAGTAACACCAAACAGAAGACCATACGGATGAGACTACTGATAGGGATCCAAGTGTACATGCTGATCGAGTAATAATAGTGTGCGTAAAGCAAAGTGTTGTTCAATAGGGAATGAAGTGAATACTAGTAGTAATCCCTAATTCTGAAAATTAGCATAAGTGATCGAATGATGTGTATGTGAACAAAAGAAACTAAAATGAGAAATACGAAAATAAAGCAGGAGGGAAATCAAGGGAATAAACGAATCCGGCATAACATCCCTCTAGGGTTATGAAGTACAGGACAAAGTTTGTTTAGGTTTGGAATCCTATTTGAACTGAGAGGTTTCCAGAATTATACTAAACCTGGATTTCTCAGGTGAAGAGTAACTAAATAGGTGCAGAGTTGATACAGACATCCACACAATCGCATTAACACTCTATAAACCTTATTGTAGGCTAATGACAATTTCTTAAATAGATAATCTCTCTCATAGAGCTAGATTACCCCTAATCTGAATACAGAGTAGAGACGCAATTTCTCTTAAAATCTACTCCACATGATTGCAAAGAACACGAGGATTATCATTAACTCACTTGGAAGGATTGTAGGAGACAAAGTCTCCAAAGTACCCTAATTAAAGGCGTACTCACTATCCTTTTGAATTGCGGCATGTCTATGCCAGGTGGGAATTTTTCTTATCATAAAGCAGACTACATGTATGAAAAGTAGGGGGCTCTCACCACAATAGCAATCATTCGATAAAAACATGCAATTAGATTCAAATAGAAATGATTGCAATTAAGAAAACAATTAAAGCATTAAAGATCCAACAACCAATGTTAATGAAATATACCCTAGGGTTCAACTATGCCCAAACATCTACAAATTAGCCCTCCATTAAAGGAGGGCAATCATTAAAGATACAAGTAATAGGAGGAGACATGAAAAACATGAAAACCCCCTTCTCAATTATGCCGATGGAGGATTTCCAGAGAAGCCCTAGGAAAGCTTCCACACACACTGCCAAGATGAGCTTGACGGCTATGACCTCCAATACCCTTGAATATGGATCTAAATCTCCCTTCAAATAGCCCCTTGAATGCTAGAGCTTCGTCTCCTTTCTTCTCTAATTTTGCCTCCAAGAATCACCCAAAAGAAAAGTAAAAGAATGCCATAAAAATCCTCATCAGTTTTATTTATACCCGACTGCTTATGGGCTACTTACAAGTATATGGAGGTGGCCGTAAGGGAGCTGGAAAAGATAGTCACGAGCCTTATGGGACTACTTACGACTGTAAGTTACATTTGTAAGGTCTTCTATTTGTGTTACAGTCTAGCTTACGATCGTAAGTATTGGACCGTAAATTTTACTGTGTTGCTTCTTACGACTGCCTTTACGGGCATATGCTGTGGTCATAAAATCCTCTGGATAGTCCTTACAGGCATCCTTATAGGAGTATGCCATTCCCGTAAGGTTCTCTAATTTGGCTTTGAATACTCCTTACGACATAAGCATGTTTGTAAGTTTCTCTAGAATCTACATAGGGCCGTAAGGTTGGCCATAAGCCGCTCGTAAGCCACCCAGTTTGTCTTGTCCTTATTCAAATGATGCTGAGAGAGCTCCAACTCTGTTGTTTAAGGTCTAGAATGCTTCTTTTGGCTCTCTCTCATCTTGATGTGCTTCCCTAAGCTTGATAATGTAAAATACACTAGATTTAGCATCGAATTCCACAATATGGTTCTAATACATGCCAAATGAATGTAAAAAATGATATGAAATATATGAAAATTGTAAACTCATCACTTACGGTCATAAGTGATCCCGTAAGGTTGATGACTCATCATCCTCAGCTCATTACGGCCGCGTTCTTATGCATGTAATCAACTCGTAAGTGGCTAGGTATAAATATATCTGAAGAGGGCTTTTAGGCTATCTTTTTGTCCTATTCAATGACGAGGCTTAGGGAAAGAAAATGGGTGGATTTCCAAGGCTTTGGAGGTGAATCAAGAGGGAGAATCAACCCACGTATTGGAGATTAGAGGGACTGGGGCCATTAAGGAATGTCTTAGCAGCGTTCGTGGAAGTTTCTTAGGTGTTCTACCACAATCACTTCTTGGTGCAATTGAGAAGGGGGTTTTGATATTTTCTTTCATTATTGTGCCTTATTGTTTGGATGTTTGCTCTCCTTTAACGGAGAGCTAATTTTGTAGATGTTTGGGTGCAGATGAACTCTACGGTTTATTCTATTTTGACATTTATTTTAGATCTTTATGCTTTAATTGTTTCTTAATTACAATACATTTATATTTGAATCCAATTGTGTCTTTTTAATGTCTTGAATACTATTAAGGTGAAAGTCCTGGTTTTCTTGTATGATGTGCTTTGTGACAAGTAAAAATACCCACCTAGCATAGATAAACCACAATTGGAGGAGATTATGAGTAAGTCTAGCAATGGGATACTATCCCTCAATCCTCCCGAATGATTTAACGAGTAGTTTTATGCTCTTTGCAATTATAGCAAATAAATTTTAGGAGAAATCATATTTCTATTATGTATGGGATTAGGGACAATTGCTTTGCAATGAATTCTTGTTAAATTCACATTGAGATTTTATAGAGTGTAATGCGATTGTGGGGTGTCTGTATCAGTACTATACTGAACTGGTTACTATTTATCCTTGTAAGAGGGGTTTAGTATATTTTAGGATTCCTCTCAGTTCAAATAGGATTGCTTTACTTATATAACTTTTGTCATGAACTTATAAAACCCTAGAGGGAATCTACGCCTGAGCATCACATCCTGATAGGGATGCAAGTGTATGTTCCAATCGAGTAATAGTAGTGTACATAAAGCAGAGTATCGGTCCACAGGAAAGAAAGTGAGTATTAGTAGTAGCCCTAATTTAAAAAATTAGCCTAATTAATCGAATGATGTGTGTGTGCACAAAAGAGAATAAAGTAAGAAATATAGAAATAAAAAAGAAGAGATGTCAGGGGAAGAAACGATGTCCGGGCATAGAATCCGTTTAGGGTTATGAAGTACAGGATAAAGGTTGTCTAAGTATGCAATTCTATTCGAACCGAAAGATTTCCTAAGTTATACTAAACATTTCTTGCTAAGATGAATAGTAATTGAATCGGTACAGTGCTGATACAATCACCCTACAATCGCATTAGTACTCTATAAAACCTCACTACAAGCTAATAATGATCTCTTGAGTAGATAATCTCTCTTGTGAAGAGAGATTATCCCTAATATGAATACAGAGTATAGATGCCATTTATCCTAAAATCTACTCCACATGATTGCAAAGAGTACGGAGATAATCACTAACTCACGAAGGCGAAATGAGGGAGATGGGGTCTCCAAAGTACCCTAACTAGAGGCTTACTCATAATCACCTCGAATTGCGGCATACTTATGCTAGTTGGGAGTTTTTTCTAGTCACCATGCACATCAAACGTATGAAAACTAGGGGGCTCTCACCATAATAGCAATCATTTAATAAAAACATGCAATTGATAAGAAAACATGAAGTGCAATTAATGAAGTGAAAGAGTACAAGCATCCACAACCATTGTCAAAGTATAATCCCTAGATTTCAACTATGCCCAAACATCTAACAAATTAGCTTTCCATGGAGGGAGAGCTATTAATCCAAATACAAGATACAACGAGGAAGATAGAAAGCATTAAAACCCCCCTTCTTAATCGTGCTGGAGTGGGATCGCCGGAGAACACCCTAAGAATCTTCCACACACACGGCCAAGGTGAGCTTGACGACTACAATCTCTAATCCCCTTAAATGTGGATCTAAATCTCCTTTGGAATAGCCTCTTAAGCCGTGGAGATTCGTCTCGTTTCTTCCCTAACTTCTTCTCCATTAAAAAGAACCTAAGAAATCCAAGAATACTCTAAAAATCCTCATCAGATCTATTTATAATCGTCTGCTTATGGGTTGCTTACAAGTGTAAGGACTTGGCCATAAGGGAGCCGGAGAAGATGGTAGTGAGCCTTACAGGTAGGGGTGAGCATAACCAGGTACCCGATTCGGCTTTTAAAATTGGATCGGGTTTTTCGGTTTTTCGGATCGGCAAAAACTCGATCCGTATCTGACCCAGTTTAAACCGGATACTGAAAATTGGGTATCCGGTTGTACTTGGATCGGATGCCGGATATCCGAATATGAATTTAAGTTTTATCTACTGTATGGATTTGTTTTTCTATAACAATATTACATTAAACAATAAATGTGAAAAACTTATAACTTAGCATTAAACTCTTATATTATTCTCCATACAACAAAATCATAACAAACTAACAAAATTTTTTATCAATCTTAGGCATTACAAAAAAAAAAAAAAAAAAAAAAATCAAATATCTTCTGAAGCATCAAGTGTCTCATCAATAATGATCATTAGTTACTAAAGAGAGAAGAGATTTGAATGAAGGCCAGAGAGAAAAGGCGGGGTAATGGCCATTGGTACTAGGAGGTAGGGATTTAGAATTTTTTCTTTTTTACTTTTAACCCATGTAGAATTTATATATATATAACCGGATATAATTCGGATAACCGATTTTTAATTTATCCCTACTAGGATTGGACCTGATTTTCATCTAAAAAATTCAGATGGGGTACCCGACCATTTTTTTTCGGATTGGCTAGCCAAAAAATTAGATACTGGATCGGATCATAAGATCCGGAACTTTTTTGCTCACTCATACTTACAGGAACATTTATGGTCATGAGTTATGTCTATAAGTTCTTCTATTTTGCTACAGTGCAGCTTAAGGCCGTAAGAACTGGACTGCAAAGTGCTTCATTGTGCTGCTTCTTGCGACCACTTTTACGGGCGTAAGTTGTGATTGTAAACTCGTTTGGATGATCCTCACCGCTTTTACTGGCTCTCATTGCTTTTACGGGCGTAAGTTGTGATTGTAAACTCGTCCTTAGGTTGGGCTCTGAATCCTTTTTACGGGTGTAAGCCTTGCTAGAAAGTACTTATGGCAGTAAGATAAGCAGTAAGCTGCCAGTAAGCCATCTAGTTTGCCTTATCCTTAGTCAAATAATGCTGAGAGAGCTCCGACTTCTTCGTTCAAGGTCTGGAATGCTACTTTTGGTTTTCTCTCGTCTGTAATTGCTGCCTGAAGCATGAGAATGTGAAACACACTAGATTTAGCATCGAATTCCACAAAATAATTCTAATATAAGTCAAATGAGTCTACAAAATGATATAAAATATATGAACGTTGTACACTCATCACATCCCCCTTTAAGTCTTGACCAATTTGATTTTTGTATTTTTGCTTTTTATTCTCTTTCTTCGTATTTTGTTTGCACAAATCACACTCTTTAGTTAGGTTAACTTTCAGAATTAGGACTAATATTAGTGTCTGTCTTAGTATACACTTTACTACTTGATTGGTGCTTATGTTTGCATTAACCCCTATCAATATGAGTTTATACTTGGTCAAGGTACAATTAGTATGACTCACGAGTAGCATATATACAACACGTTTGCATGTATATTAAATGGCAAAACTATTAAATTTTCCATAGCAAATATCTCATATTTTTAATAATAAATGTTTAGATGTTAAATGTTTCTTTATGGCTACTCTGATTGTACTATATATAATCGGTTTAGTAACCTAATAGGTGTCGTTGAAATATTTTTAATAATAAATGTTTAGATGTTAAATGTTTCTTTATGGCTACTCTGATTGTACTATATATAATCGGTTTAGTAACCTAATAGGTGTCGTTGAAATATTGGCTTATGCTTACACGTGGATATAGTTAAATTGATGATATGTTTTTTGTTATTCTTGTCCACATGGTTATAGTACTATGTTGGTAGCAGGATATAGCTAGCAAGGTTGTAAAATGACAAAATCATAAAATATTTTCATTATTGTTGTGTTTGTGCCATGGGTTTACAATTGACCATATTTTTAATTGGCACAGCAACTTATTCTATTGTTAGCTGGTGGGAGTCCTTATCCGTATTTGATTAAGTAATTAGCTACGTGTTTCTTAAATATAAATGCAATGCAATTGTATATGCAATTTGCTAATTCATACAAATATTAATATGTATATTATTGATGCAGAAAACTGTATATATATGTGTGTGTGTTTTTTTAAAAATAAATATAATTAATAAAAATTTGAATTTTTTTTATTAATTTTGTGTTAATGAAATCATTTAAAGAACTAACCACACTTTAACCACAGATGAATAACTTTTAATGTTTTCTTAACTTTAAGATGGATAAGTTAATTCTTATTGTTTTTTTTTTTTTTTTTTTTTTGAGAAAGGCGATAAGCGCCGAAACCTCAGGGATGGACACGTGGGGGAGCCACGCTCACCACCGACCCGTGCCCTCACCTTGTGCATGATAGGTTTCGAACCGGGGAGTCACGATCGACCATCGAGACAAAAACCCTACGTAAGGGATCAGGTGCCAATAGACCAAATGGTTGTTGGCTTAATTCTTATTGTGCATATGAAGTACATCAATTTGACGAGAAAAAAATAAAAGAAAAAAAAATATCTGCAATAGTATATTTAGAAAATCAATTATATTGGTTATTTTAAATTCTAAATAACGATTTTATTATTAAAAATAAGGCTTCTTTTTAAGAAATTTTTTTGCTACGTTAATTATTTATTCTGATTCATTAAGAAAATGGGTGATATTAAAAGCAAAAATTTGATTTTTATCACTACATTGAAAAAAGTGATGGAATAAAACAAAATCCTTGAGTTTTATCTGACACCTTAGATAACAAAAATAAAAACAAATCTAGTTTGCAATAATTATTTATGAACAACAAATAGAAGTATTAATTTGGTTTACAAAAAGTTAGAAACATAGAGGATTAATTTCAAAGGTAGCAATTATGCACTTATTCAATAACCAGTATTTTTTAAATTTATATATTTGTAATTAACCAATTCAATTCAAAATAACAACTCATATCATTATACGAACGAAAATTTCAAATTTCAAATATTTATTTTTTAACTAATATTTATTAAACCAATTTAAATAAAATTTTCAAATTTAATTTTTAGGAAAATTCATTAAAAGAAAAAACAATTTAATGATAAATATTTCTACTGCTACAGTATAGAACATAAGATTACTGTGATAATGAGATCGGGAACATTATATGCCTAATAATGTTGTGGTAATATGTGATAACCATGTTTGGTTGGAAACTCATATTACATAATAATCAACTTAGAAATGTTTCAAATTTCCCAAAATACCCTTATTTCTATAATTTTGAGTAAATTTAAATCTAAAGTCAAAAACAATTTGGGATCAAAATAATTAAATTATAACATCAAAAATTAATTTTTGCACATTTTCCCCAAAATACCTTTATATCAAAATTTTGAGCAAATTGAAAGTTAATATAAAATAAAATTTTTACATGAAAAAAGTAATTATAATAAAAAAATTAATTTTTTTTGTAGTTGAAAATATTTTGAAAATAATATAACCCAAAATTAATTTGTTTTTGTCCAACATGTAAAGTATGAACTCTTTTAAAATTATCTTTTTAAACAAAGGGCACATTTGTCCATAAAAATTTTTAGATTACCATTCACTTGATAATCCAACATAACCACCTGTTTTGGTGGTAATGCGATTACCAAGTTCTTTGGTAATATTCCAAAGTTGATAATCACGTACATATTACTATCAATATTACCACTGCCACCAATCCAAATGTGGTCATCTGAGGTAATCTTTTTAGATTACTATGTAACAGCTGGTATTGTTAAAACCAAAAATAATACATTAGGATACAATTATAGGAGTATAATTAAGTTGGTGTGTATGCGGCTATACTTTTTAATTTTTGGCTATGATACAGTTAGTGTAAAATTAACATTAGAACAATACATTCTACTAAAAAAAAGATCAGTGGATTTTATATATTTAATTTGTATCCAAGTTTCTATAATAGTTTTTATGTGTTATATGTTCTTTAATTATTGTGGTAATTATATTATTATCAATAATTCCATAACCCAACAAATGCTATATATATAAGGGCGAATGGACAAGGGGACAGAGGGGCGGCCGCCCCCCTTGTCATCAACGAGGTCCATGGATCCATAGCCCTACCGTCCCTCTGCCACCTTAAGCCCCTCTTCACCGCACCTCCTTCCCCGCCACCTTTTGTCCGTCCACTACCCCATCCTTTTGTCTGAGGAGATGAATGTGGTTGATTCGTTGGGGTTGCTATTTTCGAAAAGCACCTCCTTTATCTTTGAGATTTATGTGATTTTTATATATAAAGATATATATATATATATATGCACATGCACATACGCATAACCCATAATCCTTGATAAAATATAAAATTATGAAACAACCATTTTAAAATTTTCATATGATATTTTCGAGGAGGTGAAGGTACTTTTTTTTTTTTTTTGTGAGTTAGACTAGAGATGTTAATGGGCAAGGATTCACAGGGCGATACATTCCTCGGACCCGGCCCTAAATTTATAAGCCCATTCCTGAACCATGAATACAGAGATTTTTTTTCCCATCCTCGACCTAGAGTGGATTATTCGGGTTCGGGGATTCCCCAACTCTGATTATTTTTTTATAAATACAAATATTATTATTATTTAAAGTGAAATTTATAAAAATATTTGTTAAAAATGTTATAAAATACTTGATAATTGAGAAACATATTTACAAATATGAGTAGTTGACATGTTAAAGGCCCAACACCAAATACCAATATACACAATCATCATGTGATATATATGTTGAAGACCCATTGGCCCAAGACTAATGTTCATTAAATTATTAGTAATTTACTAATTAAATAAATATATGGGGGTTGTTCAATTTTTATATAGATATTGATAACATAAAATATATATCACACACACACACACACACATAATATTTAAATTAAATATTTAATATTTTAGGGCCGGGTTGGTGCGGGGAGGGTATTCCTAGTGTCAGCTCTATCCTGACAAGGAATTATATCTCATCCCCGGCCCCTTCCTCACCTCAGAAAATTTTCTAGGTCCCTACCCCGACAAGGAGAGGAATCAGGTTCCCTGTCTGATGAGTGTACATTTATTCATTATTTAATATCATTTTATACACTAATCAGGCATGTATTAGAGTACTATTATGGAATTAGATGCTAAATATGGTGAATATTGTATCTTAA
Organism: Dioscorea alata; assembly: GCA_020875875.1. Taxonomy (NCBI): domain Eukaryota; kingdom Viridiplantae; phylum Streptophyta; class Magnoliopsida; order Dioscoreales; family Dioscoreaceae; genus Dioscorea; species Dioscorea alata. The sequence goes on from CM037018.1 coordinate 13,879,056, forward strand.
GGCTTCAGGTAGTACTTAAGGACGAGAGAGCCTAAAGAAGCATTCTTGAGCCAAAACGAGGAAGATGGAGCTCTCTCAGCATAAATCATAGAAGAATAGGCCATACATACCTACTTACGGGCACCTTACAGCCATAAGTCTTATTCGGAGAACCTTGTGGGCATGCTTATGCCAGTAAGGAGGAACATAAGGACAAGTAGAGGGACTTACGGGCAGGGCTTACGCCCTTAAGTCAGACCGTAAGGGCTGTCCAGAGGAGTTTACGAGGAACAACATGCCTGTAAAAGTGGTTGCTAGAGCTATCCAGAGAAGTTTATGGTTTAACGCTTATAGCTGTAAGCTAGACTATAACGCCAGATAGAAGATGACACACCCCTTGCGTGAGTGTTCCGCAAGTGCATGGGACATCGCAATAATAAAATTTACCCTGGTGAGTGGGTAGTCGTATCCGCAGGGAATAGTGCTTAGAAACAAAAGTTATCACTATTTAGCTAAGAAGAAAATTGATGATGAGAGAGATCAGTAATAGAATGCAAAAGAAAATAAAAGAATGCAAGAAGAGCAATGAGAATAAAAAAAGGTAATCGATATGAAGATGGGGCACCATGACAATGCTCACCTTAGGATTATTGTTTCAAGTGCAAGACTAGTATTATACTTCCTAATTGATGTTTTAATGAGTCGTGAAAATCCAAAGACACACGGTCCCAAATCTAAGGTTAACCGTGACTAGCTCTCTACACTATGAACCGGCGGAAAGTGATACTCTCGACGCCTCACACTATGTGGGACTGCATGGGGTTATAGGGATTCCAAGTGATAAATCATATTCCTTAATATAGACCTAACCCTTTGGTCCAGGTGAAAAGCTCATAGTCGCAATTAATCCCCAGCACTAAGATTCACTACAACACTTCAATTTATTGCTTGCGCAACTAAGCCCCAGTAGAGTTCATCTCTTAGCACTTCACTCTATTGTGACCGAAAAGAACTCTTGGAATGTACGGGTAGGATAAATCACGTCGGTAGGGAAAGGGGATGTTCCGCTACCTCTCGACTCATCTTCTCAACCCTCTTCAATCTTGCTTAGTCTAATCCTAATGAAGTTGTCACACGTTCAAAGGATTACCTAGATGAATTCTCAACCCTAGTGTCACATCTAAGGGAAAATCATCCAATTAAAACTCAAGATTGAAACTCAGTTAAAATCATCAATTAAAGAAGCATAAAATCATCAATGAAACAAAGTCATCCTAGGGTTCACAAGTCCAAGCACTCACTAGGGGTTTAGCTCTTAATGGAGCAATATAAAATCAACAAAGAGTTTGTGAACATATGCATAAAAACCGTAAAGAAAACCAACTTGTGGTCTGTATCGATGGTCTTGTGGAGTCGCTTAGTCTTCTCCAAAGGTTCCCTTGTAAAACATAGGGCACACCTCACCGAATCAATGCCGACGAAAGCTCTCCCAATAGCTCTCCTCCAAAGGAACTCGATTTTGATGCTGTAGGACAGCCTCCAAAGACTCCCAATAACCTCTCCAAACCCTAGCCGCTCTTTCCTTGAAAATTAGACGAAAATAGATCAAAAGTACTCCCAAAATAAATCACATCGCGGTATTTATAGGGCTGAAATCGGGCATCCACATGGCCGTGTGGATTCTCTGGAATTCTGAATTTCGGCGTGTTATGAACAGTAACTTGTCACATCGATTTGCTACAGTAACTGCTATAGTACGTGCCCAAAAGTTGCTCCCAACTTCATTTCTTCATCAAGGCCGCCGAATTGAGCACACAATCGTGTGGTAGATCACGTCGCGTCTTCAAGTTACCCGCATTGATGAAGTTCTTAATGATATTGTACAATTCGGAGCATGTGAGTGTGATTGCCTTTGTGCCCCTCCAATTCACATATTCTCTTGAACTTAGTTGGAGGTTGGCACACACTCACATGTCTTTGAACACAAATTATGCCTTGTTCCTTGCCCAGTCCAAGAACTCCCTTAACAATCGCGTTCATGACCTATTCTTGCTTCATTTCTTTTGAATTCGCATTCACAACCCTATATGCACAAAAGAACACAAATACATACATATAAACAATAAAATCTGAATAAAGTGATGCTAAATGTGAGAAAAGTCAAACTCCTCCACACTTAAACTTTTACTTGTCCTTAAGTAAACTAAACATTAAGGCACTTAGGAAGAACAATTGAAAGTGTTCGGCCTTAGGTTCACTAAAGTATGCAAAAGAAGAATTCTACAAGCAAGGGGAAATTAAAACATTGCATAAAAGATATCATTGCTCTAGCTAAAAACTTGAATAAAAAAATAACAAAAACCCGATATTGTGTAAGTGTGTGTAAACTCACTCAAGTCAACCCAAAAAGTACTCCTCAAAGCTTTTATTATGAAGGACTTATTTATAAATAAGAAGGAGAAAGTAGTAGCTTCACACATCCTCTAAGGTAGTCCTTTCCTAGGCGGCTGCCAAATGTGGCTTTCACACTTTCGAGGTGTTAGCTCTTTCTACCGAGGTAGTAGCTTTCACGCATCCCATGAGATAGCTCTTTCTCTCACTAGGGTATAACTAGTATCCGACTTATGAGAGTAGCTTCATACTTCATAGGTGGTAGCTCTTTTTATCTCAAATGCACAAATAAATTTAACAATATTCGCAAAAGTTTTTTTTTTGTCACTTAAAATCAATGCTAAAATTCAAACTAACTAACTACTACTAAACTAGTCCTTAAAATATTGAGCATGAGTTTCCAAAAGATTTCATGAGCAAGTAGTGCAACAAGAGATAATCGGGCAAAAATTCCCTAAAATTCAAGTAAGGACTACAGCAAGCATGCCCACAAGGTCTTCTGGAATAGACTTACGGCCGTAAGGACTACTGTAAGCTGCCCGTAATCCATCTAGTTTACCTTATCCTTAATACATTGATGCCGAGAGAGCTCCAAACTCATCATTTTGAGTCTAGAATGTTTTCTTTGGCTCTCCCTCGTCTTTAAGCACTACCCTAAGCCTGTTAATACAAAATACACGATATTTAGCATTGAATTTCACATTATGATTCTAATATATACCAAATGAGTATAGAAATAGATATGAAATATATGAACATTGTACACTTATCAGTAACACAACTTGAGATAAACTTTATTTTCTAATCTTTACTCTTACCCAACACTACATTGATAGCCTTTTATATAGGCTTTACAAAGATTTTTGAGATTCTATAACTCTCATACTTATTTCATTCCACAATAACTCCGATATAAATCATGTAGCACAGTACTCCATCTTCATATTTCTTATAACTTATAATCTTTCATCTTTGTATTCCAAACCACTAACATAATAATTTATTAACTCCTAACCCTCCAACATCATGGACGCTAAACCTTCAACCTTTCATCCTCCGTCACGCGGCGCCACCTCAATCTCGGCTATTCTCAATAAAAATAACCTACCCCACCACTGTCATATCTAGTACTTCTTCCATTAACCACGGGAACTACGGGAATGACTTGTGGGATTGAATATTGCTTTTGTTCCCTATATTCTAATTTGTTCACATTTTCCTTATGTGGTAAATGAGATTTATTAAAATAAAAATAAAAAATAATGGTTCATCTAAGAATGATGCAAGAACTGAAGGGGGACCACAAAAAAACATACAAGGATCAGAAAAGATTGTAATATATTAGAGTAAAACTATATGAACCAAATAACCCCAAACACACACATTTTTCTAATCATATATTAGAAAACATAGATATTATTTTTAACTAAAAAAATATTAAACTTAGGTTATTTTAATATACTAAAATACCAAACATAATTTAACTCTAAACATGCAGTGACCAAGATACATTTCTTGAGTGCTGCACTCATATGGAATTTTTTATTTTTTTTATTAATTGGCAATAAAAGGATTGTCAAAAGGACATATAAGTATAAAAACTCACCAGTTACAATGACTTACAGATATTCTAGAACAATTTTTTTGTTTTGTAACCCTAGAGGGGTGAAACCATTGTTTTTCTCATAAGAGATCAACACGATCACACCCAGGTTTGTAAATAGTATTGATAAATAGTATTGTACCAGAATGTATAGTGTATAAACAGTATATAAACAATACTGTCGGAGGAAAGGCTTGAACCATTACCTTTTCCTTTAGCACGCTTAGGTCACAACTTTGGGCTATCCAATAGTTGACACACTCATATGGACTTATGCATGTAAGATTTATATATATATATATTCAGAGAGGTGTGGTCCGGAGAAGTCATTACTTGTGCTCGAACATTATAATACTTTTATATGGTTTTATAAATAAAAAAATTACAATGTTTGTAGCTTGCAAATGATAAAATAAAGAATTATGATTTACGAGTTTGTGGACTAATTAGCTCGCGAGCTAAAACCACTTCTGGAGATTGAAGGAGAATGATTCCCGAAAGACCAATCAAAACAAGGAGACACTTAGAAGAAGCCATGATAATTAAGTAATTAGATATGATGATGATCACTAGTAGAAGAGCAGAACAGTGAAGATGAGAAGAGCCATGACTTCGACTGATCTGTATTTATTTATAGGGAGAAATGGTGATCCATATCTATAACAAAACTATGATCCGTGAAAGTCCTTCCACGCGTGCAGTTAGCCAGTTGGGTGGTATTAATAAAAAAAAGCTAGAATGTGTCATTTTTGACTTAATTGTCTCTTGTACTTGTTCTAACTTTGCGTACGTGAAATAAAATGGTTAGCAGTTAGCACCGCCTCATTTGTGTAATTGATCTAGAAATTTCAAGCTCTTTAATTTACTTGTTACTTGACTGTGAGAGACCGGCCCACCTAGACTCAGAACAAAATCCAGAATAGAACTCATCACAAGCAAGGTGGCAGGTTCGACTCCGGAGGAATGCGAATTGATGTACGACTAAGCAAAACAAATGAGTTATGTTTTGGATTCTATTTTGGGTCTCACTGAGGTGAGTGTTGTGCAAAAGCAAACAGAGAATATGCAATAGGGAATGAAAAATAATGAAAAATGCACAAGAACACAAGAATTTAACGTGGTTTGGCTTTGAACATCCACGGAGCAGCAAGAAAACCCTCTTATAATCACGATGATGAGTAATTCACCTATACAAAGGGGGAAGAAATGAAAAGTTTCATTGAACCCCCTAAGTTATTCCAAAATTGCAAATTTGTAAAATAACAAATCAACCCATATAAAATAATATAGGACTAAAATGCAAAATGAGACATCCAACTTAAGTCCCAAATCAACAATCTCCACCTTGGCGAGATTTGCAAGCCATACCACAAACCACATCATCATCAACATCCACCTTAGTATGAAATCTCACACCAATCTTACAAGTTCCTTGCTGCATCTTTAACAATTCAAACAATCACAATGTTGACCAAGTTCAGGCAATGATTGAACTTGGCACCACCAATGACCTTAGTCATCATATCAGCAGGATTATCCCTTGTATGAATTTTCTGAAGCAAAATAACCCCACCATTCACAATATCACGAACAAAATGAAATCGAACATCTATATGTTTAGTTCGAGCATGATGAACCTGGTTCTTTGCTAAGTGAATAGCACTCTAGCAATCACAAAATACCTCCACCTTTTTTTGGTTAAACCCCAAGTCTGCAATCAGTCCATGTATCCAAACGGCCTCCTTCAAAGCTTCTGCTGTTGCCATATACTCTGCTTCTGTAGTAGATAATGCTACATTAGACTGCAATGTAGACTTCCAACTGATAGGCCCACTAGCCAAAGTAAACAAATACCCTGTAGTAGACCTTCTCTTGTCCAGATCACCAGCAAAATCTGAATCCACATAGTCAATGAGAAATCTGTTATCATTCTCATGATTTCTCTCAAATTTCAGACCAACATCCATAGTGCCTTTAATGTACCTCAATATCCACTTTGCAGCTTCCCAATGCTTTTTACCTGGATCATGCATATATCGACTCACCATACTAACAGCCTGGGAAATATCAGGTTTTGTGCATACCATAGCATACATAAGACATCCAATTAAACTAGCATAAGGTACATTCTTCATATAATCTCTTTCAACATCAGATTTTGGGGATTGATCAGCACTCAATTTAAAATTAGGAGCAAGAGGAGTACTAACTGGTTTAGTGTGCTCATCCATGCCAAACCGATGTACTATCTTCTTCAAGTGTAGGTTTTGACTCAGATACACTATGCCCTTTACTCTGTCTCTACTAATCTCCATGCCCAATATCTTCTTGGCCTCTCCTAATTCCTTCATTTCAAATTCTGAGTTCAATTGCTTCTTCAACTTATCAACTTCAATAATATTTCTTGCAGCAATTAACATATCATCCACATACAACAATAAGTAAATGAAAGTCCCATCCAAAAACTTCTTAAAGTAAACACAAGGATCATAAAGACTTCTTGTGAATTTTTTAACTTTCATAAATTGATCAAACCTCTTGTACCATTGCCTTGGAGACTGTTTCAAACCATATAATGACCTGTTCAACCGGCAAACCAAGTTTTCCTTGCCAACTGCCTTGAAACCTTCTGGTTGTGACATGTAAATCTCTTCTTCCAAGTCCCCATGCAGAAATGCAGTCTTCACATCAAGTTGCACCAAATTCAAGTCAAACTGAGCAACCAAAGCCAAAAGGATCTGAATAGATGAATGCTTCACTACTGGAGAAAAGACCTCATTGTAATCAAGTCTTTCTCTCTGTGCATAACCTTTGGCCAACAATCTTGCCTTAAACCTCACACTATCTTTTCCCTGAGTATCTTCCTTTTTTGCATACACCCATTTACAACCAATCTCTTTTCTTCCCTTTGGTAGCTTCACAAGCTCCCAAGTGTTATTCTTCTGAAGAGATTGCATTTTTTCATCCATAGCCTTATTCCAATCCATTTTTTCTGAACTTCTAATGGCTTCTTTATAGGTGGTTGGAATGTCATCTTCTAAAATAGGCAACGCATAAGCAACCATGTCAGCAAATCGGGGTGGCTTTCTGATTTCTCTCCTTGTCCTAGTTGCAGCTATACTATTATCATGCTGCTGTTCTGGTTCATGCTGAGAACCTCCATCAATATGATCTGTAAAATCATTTGTAGGTGTAGGGGCTGCATCCATATTAGAATTAGCTGCATTATGCTCAAACTCCACCTGTTGCACATTCCTGCTTTGCACAATTTTCTTACTAGGTTGTATTTCACTTTTGAGAAATCTGCCTTCATCAAATGTAACATCTTTGCTTAATATCAACTTTTTCAACTCTGGGCACCATAACCTGTATCCTTTGACACCACTGCAAAGACCCAAAAATACGCCTTTCTTTGCTCTCGGATCAAGTTTAATTTCTGTGACATGAAAGTAAGCAGTACAACCAAAAATATGTAAAGAATTATAATCAGTAGTAGGTTTTCCAGTCCACATCTCATAAGGTGTTTACCTTCAAGTGCAGCAAATGGTAATCTATTTATGATGTGGCATGCATATGTCACTGCCTCTGCCCAGAATATCTTGCCCAAACCAGCATTGGACAACATACACTTCATCTTTTCCAACAAGGTCCTATTCATCCTCTCTGCTACCCCATTCTGTTGTGGATTTCCCCTCACTGTGAAATGCCTCATAATACCTTCATCTTCACAAAATTTTTGAAAAACATCAGACTTGTACTCACCTTCGTTGTCAGACCTCAAGCACTTTATTTTCCTTCCAGTCTGATTCTCAACCATTTTCTTCCATACCAAAAAAGTGTTGAAAGCCTCATCTTTAGTCTTCATCGTGTAGACCCAAACTCTTCTGGAAAAGTCATCTACAAATGTAACAAACCAATGCTTTCCTCCTAAAGATGCAACCTGTGTTGGCCCCCAAACATCTGTATGCACATAATCGAGAATTCCTTCAGTCTGATGTACTGAGGTTCCAAATTTTACCTTGGTCTGTTTTCCCAATACACAATGCTCACAAAAATCAATCTTGCATGTTTTTACACCCTTTAATAAGCCTTGTTTGACCAACCCTTGTAGAGCCTTCTCACCAGCATGCCCAAGCCTCATATGCCACAACCTAGAAGCATCAGAAACACCATCACTCTGCTTGTTAACAATCGCAGCAGCTCCACCTACAACTGTTTTTCCTTGTAGAAAATACAAATTCTTCTGTTTGACCCTTCTCATCACAACCATAGCACCCTTGGACACTTTCAACTCACCTGCCTCCATTGTGACTTTGAAACCTCTAGATTCCAAAGCACCCAACGATATCAGATTTTTCTTCAAATCTGGTACATACCAGACATTTGTCAACTCTCTGATAGTTCCATTATGAAGTTTCAAACAGATTGAGCCTACTCCTTTCTTTTCACATGCATGATCATTTCCCATGAGGACTGTCCCATTATAAGATAACTCCAAACTGGTAAAATGATCCTTATTCGGACACATATGGTATGAGAAACTAGAATCCATGATCCAACCATTTGAAAAACTATCAGGAGTGGATACCAAAGCAAACTCAGAGTCATCATCCCCCTGGGCCACATTAGCATTCTCAGTTTTCTTCTCTTTTCCCTTCTCCTTTTGCTTCAATTTTGGACAATCTTTTTTCCAATGGCCCTTATTATGACAGAATGAACACTCATCTTTTGCTGGAATTCTTCTACCATCTGCTGAAATTCCTCTGAAAGTTCCTTTAGACTTGGACCGAAACTTGCTTTTCTTATCTGATTGTCGTTGCTCTGTTCGTCCCCTTACTGCTAATGCTTCCGAATTCTCAAACTGGGCCTGTTTATCTCTTCTACGAAACTCATTATTCATCAATGCATCAGAAACATCCTTAAATGTTATTGAATCTTTACCATAAATTAGTGTGGTGGAAAAATGATCAAATGAATCAGGTAATGAACTCAATAACAATAAGGCTTTATCTTCATCTTTAACTTCTTCATCCAAATTTAACAAATCAGCAATCAATTTATTGAAAGAGTGAATATGCTCCATCATCGGCGTACCTTCTTTGTATGAAAACCGGAAAACTTGCCTTTTCAAATACAAAGGATTTTGAATGCTCTTCATCATGTACTTATCTTCTAGTTTCTGCCACAAATCCTTCGCCATAGTCTCTTTCATCATGAAATACTTCACCTCCTTTGCAAGACAGAGACCAATGGTGCCACACGCCAATCTATTCATCTTCACCCACTCATTCTGCTCCATATCATCTGGTTTATCTTCTAGGGTTACGTCTAACCCTTGTTGCACAAGAACATCCATCACTTCACACTGCCACATCCCAAAATTCGTGTTTCCATCGAATTTTTCAATTTCAAATTTTGCATTTGAAACAGCCATCCGTACTGCATGAGATCCAACTGCTACCTGTGTTCCAGATCCAGATCCGGGCATTCCCTTTCAGAATCAAACCTGGCTCGGATACCACTTTGTTGTGCAAAAGCAAACAGAGAATATGCAATAGGGAATGAAAAATAATGAAAAATGCACAAGAACACAAGAATTTAACGTGGTTCGGCTTTGAATCAAGCCTACATCCACGGAGCAGCAAGAAAAACCTCTTATAATCACGATGATGAGTAATTCACCTATACAAAGGGGGAAGAAAGGAAAAGTTTCATTGAACCCCCTAAGTTATTCCAAAATTGCAAATTTGTAAAATAACAAATCAACCCATATAAAATAATATAGGACTAAAATGCAAAACAAGATATCCAATTTAAGTCCCAAATCAACAGTGAGCCGGTCTCTAACATTGACACAATACATAAATCTATTTATGGAATTGGTTAGTTGGTGCCGTCATTGATGAAGACGTATAAATGTAACCAAATGCATACTACCTAAGTAATTATATATATACATAAGGTGTATGAGAATTTTATTTAGTGCTTATACTAATTAATGGGATAATATCCGAGTATCTTAAAGACAACAAATGGTATGTATATATTTGTTTTTCTAGTTTGTTGGATTAATACCCTTTATTGAAATGCATGCAACTAAGTTTATATGTATGTTGCTCTGTATAGATGTAACTAAGTCTATCTATTTTCTATTATTGTAACCTTGTATTAATGTACCTAAAATGGTATGTTATGTGTTTCTACTCTGGAAGGGCTATCACACAATTAGTATAATGGCATTAGGATATGGCACGCAATTAGAATAATGAAATGATTATTTAATTATATATATTATGCACAATGATTTAAAAACCGGACCGGACCGGCCGGTTCAACCGGTTCAACCGGGAACCGGCTGGTAAACCGGTCTGATTAGGCACAAAAAACAGTAACGGACCGGACCGGCTGGTTCAACCGGTTCAACCGGTGAACCGGTGAACCGGTTGGACCGGACCGGATTATTTTTTTAATTAAATTATTTAAATAATTTATTTATTTTACAATTAAATATTTAGAATCTTAGATAATTGATAATTCCAGTTCAAATTCCAAAATTTGAAAAAGTTAAAAATTAAAAATTAAAAAGTAAAAAAGCAACATCTTCATGCTGCCAGCTACCAGCCTACCAATGAATCCAAGATTCCAAGCCTTTATTAGTTTATCTTTATTTTGATTAACCTGCCATCTTACACTAATTAATAATTAAATTAAAGTTTAAGTGTTAATTACTTACTTAAACTTTTAAAGTAAAGAAAAGTTAGAAAACTAAAAGCATATGCCCTAATTCTTCTTCTTCTCCAGCCAAACCATCTCCATCAACAGTGACTCTCGCGATCTCTCCTCTGTGAAGCCGACGGCCAACGTTCTCTTCCTCTCCGCCGTGAAGCCGGCAGTAGACCACCTTCATCTCCAGCCGATCTAGGTTTTTAAATGGTTTTTAATTTAATTTATAAATATTTGCTAGTTTCATGCCTTTTCACTTCTCTATGGATCTTGTGCTATATAAACCTGAAGTGGATTTAATTGAGTGGTTTGATACTTTGATGCTTTAGGAATCTCTCTAGCAGTTTAGCTTCATGCTATATATATATATATATAGTCTCATGCTATATAAAGTTATAAACCTCTTCAGCTTCATGCTATATATATATATATATATGATTATAGACACACACACCAGAGAAATGAATATGCATTTTAATATTTTATTTATATATATATACACACACTAGAGAAGTGAAGCATTATATACACACACCAGAGAAATGAAAATGAATTACACACACACGCCAGAAATGAAGATGCATTATATATATATATATATATATATATATATATATATATATATATATATATACCTGCATATGCAGCATATCAAATTAGTAATCCAACTTCCCATTATTATTTAGAGTGTTTCAAAGTTTCATTTAATTTATTTTAGCCTAATTTGGTTGAATTACTTTGAACAGTTTTTTTTATTTGTTCCATTTGGACATTAGGACTTGGTAATTACATTTTGGGAATGGAAGAAACTCATGGTAGCACAACGCCATCATCAACTTCGACACCATCAAGTCAAAATTCATTTGAGCAGTCTTCTAGATCAATTCGTTCAAAATCTGATCCAGCATGGGCTTATATCAGTGAATCAAGAAGTAATGATGGGAAAAAAATGTTCATCTGTAATTTTTGTGCTAAAGTAGTGAAAGGTGGAGGCATTCATAGGATGAAAATGCATCTTGCTGGCCAAAGAGGTGAAATAGGGCCTTGTAAGAAAGTTCCCATAGATGTTCGGCATAGATTTCAAGAAAATTTAAAGGAATTTCAAGCACAAAAAATGGTCAATGAACGGGAAGCAATAAATCCATTTGGGTCTAGTATGCATCCATTTGAAGGTGATATGGAAGGTCAAGATAGTGAAAGTTTTCAAGAAAGTGGGCCTAGTGATTTATCAAGAAAAAAGAAAAAAACAGGGGTTGCATCTTTTTTTCCTAGTGGTAGCAAGGTTGGATCACAACCCACCATCAAGGCGGCATTACAAAGCAAAGAAAGGTGGCATGAAGTGGATTTAGCTATTGCTTGATTTTTTTATGATGCTTGCATCCCAATGAATGCTTCAAATTCATTTTATTTCCAACCAATGATAGATGCTATAGCATGTATTGGTTTGGGATACAAAGGTCCTACCTATCATGCTTTGCGAACCAACTTATTGGAGGAGTCAAAGAAAGAATTGCAATTACTTGTTGACACTTATCGAAGTAGTTGGGAAGATTGTGGATGCACAATAATGGGAGATGGTTGGAAAGATATTCGACAAAGATCTTTGATCAATTTTCTTGTGTATTCTCCGAAAGGAATATCTTTCATCAAATCTGTTGATGCTTCTGACCTAATTTCTGATGCTCAAACTCTTTGCAATTTGTTTGCTGAGATCGTGGAGATTGTTGGTTGGCAAAATGTTGTTCATATGATCACAGATAATGCAGCTAATTATAAAGCTGCAGGAAGATTGCTTAATGAGAAGTATCCTAGTATCATGTGGACACCTTGTGCAGCTCATTGTTTGAATTTGATGTTAAAGGATATTGCCAAAATGCCACACATAGAGAATTTAGCGCAGCGTGCCTCTTCTATTACTGTTTTTGTGTATAATCACAAATGGACTTTGGGTTGGTTAAGAAATATAAAAGGTTGGACAGAGATTCTTCGACCTGGTGATACCCGTTTTGCCACAACTTTTATTGCTTTGAAGAGTCTTCATGATCATAAATGTGATTTGCAAGCTATGATTACTTCTAGAGACTTTCTTGGTTGGAGTGGATCTAAGACAAAGAAAGCAAAAGAAGTTCAAAATATCGTCTTAGATAATCAATTTTGGAATGATTGCTTAATAGTTGTCAAAATTGTGTCTCCACTTGTACGATTGCTACGCATTGTGGATTCTGATGAAAGACCTTCTTTGGGTTATGTTTATGAGGGGATGATTAGAGCAAATAAAGCTATAAAAGAGACTTTTAAATATGTAAGGAGATTGTATCAGCCTTATATCTCAATTTTGGAAGAAAGATGGGAGCGTCAATTGCGTCAAGATATTCATGCTGCTGCATTTTGGTTGAATCCAATCTTTCAATATGATAAAGACTCTGTTTGCCAAGCACCGGATGTCATGGATGGGTTTATAACTATAATCAGTAACCCTCATATTGCACCGAACCATAGCAATATGATAACTGAATCTTCTACATTCCGAGAACGATTGGGTAGTTTTGGTAATGCTCTAAGCCAATCTTCTAGCAAAAATACAAGGCCAGGTATAATAGTATTTTAATAAAAAAAAATTAACTAAGTTTTACATTTTCATCAATAACATGAAATTTGTTTTATTTTTTTTCATGTAGATGAATGGTGGAGGTTCTTTGGACATAGTGCTCCTAATTTACAAAAGTTGGCTATAAGAATTCTTAGTCAAACATCTTCTTCATCGGGTTGCGAAAGAAATTGGAGTGTGTTCGAGAGAATACATACAGAACGGAGGAATAGGTTGGAGCATGAAAGGTTAAGTGATCTTGTCTATATACATTACAACCTTCGTTTGAAGAATAGGTATGTAACTAATTTATATGTTTTTCATTTATTTAATTGCTTTGAGACCTTATTATAAATTTGGCAAATTGTTTTCTATTTGTAGGAACTTCAACAAGAGCAACTCTCTAGATCCTATTGATTATGAGTGTATTGACAAGATTGATTCTTGGGTTGTGGAGAATGAGCCTTCAAGGGAACCCGAACTTAATCTTGATGAGTTTGAAAATATGGTTGCTCAACAAGAAGAAGGGCAAGAACAAAGAGAAGGGCAAAATGAAGGTATCCATTATATTAATTATTAGGACTAAGTAACTAATATGATTGCAATTTGCAACTTAGTTTTATGTTCTATTTAATGTTAATTATTTACAAACAATATGTTTTTTTGATAGATACACCAAATTGTGATGATGAGGATGTGTTGGTGGTTCAAGATGGAATTAATTTTTCATCTTTTGATATCAACCAAGGAAATGAGGGAAATGATGATAATGAATGAGACAAGTGAACATGAGATTCATAATTCATGAGAATAGTGTCTCTTTTTATTTTTCTTGCTTGTGTTTCAATTTGGTGAAGACATGACTTTCTTGTGTTGTTGTATTACATTTGGTTTTGTAATTTGAGAACATGAGCCTTTTTATCCATGTGGACTTGTTGGATTACATTTTGGTTTGTAATTTGAGAACATGAGTCTTTTTATTTTTGTTGTTGATGTTAATGGTGTTGGTGTTGGTGTTGGTGTTGGTGTTGTTGTATGCTTGTATTTTATTGTTGTTGTTGTTGTTGTTGCTTATTTGTATTTTATTTCATTCCTCATTTTTGAATGAAATTGTTGGTGTTGGTGTTGGTGTTGTTGTTTTGTTGGTGATGAATCTGATGATAGTGGTGTGGTGGTGGTGTTGTATGTTTCTATTTTATTGTTGTTGTTGTTGTGGTTGTTGTTGTTGTTGTTGTTGTATAGTGTATACTTGTAATTTAACTTTACATTATGCCAATATGTAATTTTGTATCTTTTTTTATTATTGTATCTTTATTTTTAAAAATTATTTTTTACTTATTTTTTAATTTTTTTAATTTTTAAATAATTATTTATTTGAAAAATAATTAATCCGGTTGGACCGGCCGGTCCAACCGGTTCAACCGGTTGGACCGGAACCGGTTGTCTAACCGGGTTGATAACCGGTCCGGTTATTAAAACGTTGATTATGCATCTAATTTTCTATTATTAGAGTATGAATTGAATTGCATTATTATCAATTGTTTAATAAGCTGACCGGTGACATATGCATATGGGCTTAAGCTCTGATGGAGATATAAATTAACTTAATATATTTGTATTATTGTACCATTAACAGTAGGAAAGGACAGGTATATAAAATAATAAAATATAATTAAATGTTTTGTATCTTAAGTAGTGTGTGTGAGTGTGTGTTTTGTACATGTGGATGCCCGTTTTCGGTCTAAATTGGTTTATTTCGTGTTACAGGTAAAAAAGTTACCATAGGGAGCTCGGCAACATGATTTAAGGAGAAATTGACAAGAAAAACACTATTTTCGAGCCTCGGGACTGTACGGAAATGTAGCAACTACTGTAGCACGAACACATGAAGAAACGGTTTGGTTAGGAGATTCATGCGGGCGCATTGCAGGCCGCATGCGTACTGTAGCAGAGGTTACTGTAGCGCACTGTAGCAACTTACGCTATTTCCGGGATTTCTCGGAAACTTTCTCTCCCCGCATGCGGGGCCGCATGGGAGGCCGCATAGCTCGCTGGAATTAGTTTTTAAGGGTTTCTAGGGCATCATTTTGAAGGGTCTTTGGCCACCACTTCTCCTCCACCACCATCTAGGGTTTGAAGAGCATCAAGGCTGCGGGAGAAGGTATTTTTGAGGAGCAAATCAAAGGGAGAAGGAGATCATACTCGAGGAAGAGCATCTAGGAGCTTGCCGGTGCGGATCCGACAAGTTCTCATCACCACCTTCTAGTCTTCATTCGAGGGGAGTTGTTATGAGCTTCATCTTGTATTTCTTGTTTTGTATACATTCTCCTTTGTTGATGATGAACTTGACTCCCAAGGTCACCGGGCATCCGGTGAACCTTGGGATGAACTTGCTTGTTTGTATGTTTTGAGTATATTTTTGGTATTTGGTTTGGTTGTGGTCTAAGCTTTGTGTTCTTTATTGTATCAAATTGCATGAGAACTCTATGGTTTGAATTCTAGGTTGTACTTGGTTGCGTGACCATCGCCCTCATACTAGACATGCTTGGCTTAGAAGGGATACATGTACGAATACGCCGTGACCATCGGGTATTTGTACCCCTCCACTCGTTGGGGAAGAACCTAGATATTGAGTTTGATCCTAATTAGAGATTTCCCTAAGCGTAATGCGATTGTAGGAGGATTTGGGCGGAAGAGATTCCGTATTCCAATACTCGTACCGGATTAGGGGTTATCACCGTGACCATCGGGGTGACCTACTTTTGGACGTCTCTTGGCCTAACCACCATTACCTTCATTACTCTAGCATCCTTCTAGCTTTAGTAGTCCCGAGGGGATCCTCGCCCGGGGACCTCGCACTTTTATTGCTAATTGTTTCCTTAATGTGTTTTTGTGGTGTGCCTTAGTCCACTTGTTCATAGTTTTCCCTTTTGTTATTTTTCTTATCTTGTTTTAAATCTATATTTGGTAGACTAGACAGTGTCATCTAGAGGGGAGTAATAGCAACTCTTGGGACCCCAGGGAATACGACCCCCTAGTGCTTGCGCGAGGGGTATTACTTGGCGACCCTTGCGCTTGCGGACAAATCAGAGATTCAAAAGAAACAGATATGAGCCATAATGAAAAAGATAGAGCTTTCTTGATATCAATAATACAAGAACAAGCCAAATAGAACACCTTAAAGCCAGACCTACGACAGTAAGTCTCATCTTAGGAGGCTTTTTGCTTTTGGTTAGGGTTTCACTTTGGGGGCTCTTGCAAACCCTTTGGCCGTGATTCTAGTGTGAAACAACACATCTTGACCAAGAGGGAGGTAAACCCAATAGGAGGAGAGTAGCTGGGGATCTAAGGTATCAATGAAATCGTTATGGAGAGATCTTTGCAAAATCGTGGGCAAACCTCTGATGTTACTATTTATTCAAGGGGAGATCTTGAGCTTAGAGGGGGTTTTCTACTTCTTTTATATATTTCCATTCCTTAGTTTGTATGTGTGTTCCTCTCTCATGAGGAACTAATTCATTTTGTGTATTTGGACATGTATGAACCCTAGGTTTTTTTATTTTGTATGATTTAACTCTTGTTTTTCTTTGTTTAAGATCTTGTTGAGTTCCAATCTTGTGTTTTTTGTGTCTCATGATCTTTGCAAAGAGAGCATAGATTGTGTTTGTGAGTGCTCTTGTGAAGAGTTACAAGACCCACTAGAATAGGTCTACCAAGATTAGAGAAGAGGAGAAGAAAGCCAAGGATAGAGGAGTATCAGCTTCCCTTTTGATTGATCACGCCTACCCTCATTCTCCCGTGTTCATCAAGTAATCATACAAATTTCTTTAATGTCACAGGTCATAGTTAGGAATTTCTATTAGATTAGGAGTTAGTTGTCTTGCAAGAGGGCTAACCTATTTTGGGAGCCTAGTCAGTCAACCGAGATCCCTAGAACATTAGGCATTCATACAAAACCTTGTGATGTGACAGGTCATAGGTTAAGGGTTTCTATTGGAATAGTCACCAATTGCCATGGAAGTTGGATTAGGGTATTTTTGGATTACCGTAACTCAAATTAAATCAGCCAGGAAGCAACAGTTAGGTCTTGTGCCTTAGTAAAGTCCTAGGAGGATTCTTTGCCCGAATACATCCATCTCTTGTGTGACATTTCCTTGTGTGCTTATTGTGTATGATTTTAGTTAGGTCCTCTTTTACCTTAGTTTATTTTATTTTGTTTTTTTCACTCATTACTTTTCTTTGGTTAGATAGTAGAACAATAGCCAGTACTGATACTCTTAGTCATTATGGATTCGACTACCCAAACATTAGGTACATTTTATTACTTGAACGACTCATGCCCTTGTGGACTGCATTAGAAAATCTTTTGGCAGCCAAGCAAAGGAGGAGAAGGAGAAAATTTATGAGGGTCATCTACAACAATCTAGCGAGGAAACGAGCCTCATCCACCATCTAGGACACCATTGGAGCCGTCAAAGAGCATCCTTGGTGGCTTTTGTGGAAGATAAGAGGATAGTTCATCAGCATCTCAAGGGACAAAGAGAGAAAGGGGGTTTTCATGTTTTCATTCATTTCTTTTGTCTCTATTGGATTGTATGAGTGTTCTCCTTTATTGGAGAACTAACTTGTTAGTGTTGGGTGCAAATGGAACCTCGCGTTTACCTTTTGATTGGCATTAGTTGTGGATTTTGAATACTTTCTTGTTAATTATTTGATTTCAATCTATCATTGTTGAATTCAATTGAATGTTTCCACTGCCTTGGATTCTATTGTAGTGAGAGCCGAGAATCCATGATTGATGTAGTTATGTGATAAATCGAGAGATACACCTAGTATAGACAAGCCGCAATGGAAAGGAATCATGAGTCCGCCCAGAGATAGGGCACTTTGGAGTTAAGATTTCTCCTCCTGTGATCCTTCTGAGTGAGTTAGCATAGGATTCTATGATATCGTATCAAGTAGCTTCAGAAAGAGGTTTCGATGTTAGTTCATATGGGATTAGGGGCAATCGCTTCGATAAAAGTGTTGTCTATCTTTAGAATGTGTGCTTTTTCTGGAAGGTAGTCAATATCAGTGCCATATGGGACCTGTTGCTACTCACCTTGAGATTGGGGTAATATGTTTTAGGAACTCTCTTGATTCAATCAGATCGCAAGAGTTTATACAACAATTATTCAGGACTTAACAAACCCTAGGGAAAGTCTATGCTCGAACACCCTTCCTTTATACTTGTTTCACAGTATTTTCTACTTGAATATTTAATTTCCAGTTTTTACTTGCATTTACAATCCTTTATTTTAATTAGGTTTATTGCCATATTTCGAGTTAGTACTAGTATTCTCTTATTCCATGTGGATCGATAACCTTATTTCTTAGCACCCTATATATTACTTGACCTGCAAGTGCACTTGCATATAGTAGGTGACTATGGCTTTTTCTATCACCCCGCCATAGAGGAGCAATCCTCAGTAAAATTGTTGAAGGAGATATCGGTATATATTGCTATATACCTGAGTTTATTTTTATTTTGATTCAATTTTTATGTTTTAATGCCATGTTATTAATAAAGCGAGAGCTCAATTTCATGCTTGATACATTTGTTGGGATTGAGAAATCACTATGCATAGATCTACCACTATTTAAGGGTCTTGAATATAGACCTAGATGTAGAAGGTTTTGTACTTTGATTCTCCTAGTTAGGTTTACATTACCTTTGAATTTCACTAAGTGTTTATGTAATCATATAATGCCAAGGTAGGGAAAAGATTCTGATCATGGCTTGATAGGGGATTAGTCGCTAATTGCCTTGAGAAAGGGATTATTGTGATTTAGGAAGTACGGGTTAACTTATTTTATAGGGTTCATAGAATGATCATGCAATTATACTGAGTTTAAGTAGAGAAGAGATTTTGACTTAGTTTGGTGGGAGATTAGTTGTTCATCACCTTGAAAAAGGGTTTCACATGATTTAGGAACACCCACAGTCTAATTAACTCAAAGAAAGCCCAATATCCTAATCTAGAACTTAATTGAACATGCTAGGGGGATTCCTTGTATAGATACCTCCTTTACATAAATGATAGAGTCTTGCCAATTCACCATGTTTATTTAGTTATTATTTATTTTTAATTTGTTCATCAACCTTCGACTAGATAATAGACAAATTGTTAATACTAGTACTTCCTTTTTTCATGGATTGACAATTCTGCAAAACTATGCTAGAACCATGCTTAGGCTATACTTTTCAATTTCTCCTTGACAGTGTTTTGCACGCCTAGAACACTCCCATGCTGAGGCTGTGCTTTTCTTTTGATTTATCCTTTTGTGCATGTTTCTCCTAAAGTTACTCCAATTTAATTTCTTTTGTTCCAATACTTATTTGCCTGAAGAATATGTAAAAAAATACCAGGCATAGCACAAAAATAGGAAAAATTATGCAAGAAATCAAGTAAAAAGTACATAGATTTATAATACGAAAGACATGCATTCCATGCACTCATCTACGTACATACATACACTTAAGCAAAGGTTAATATTTTTTAACTTGGTCAGGCAAAGAGACATCCATATAATTATGCAATCTTTATTATTACATATATTTTCCATAATAATATCCATTTTTAACTTGTTGGTCATACAAGGAGATAGCTATATAAGGAAGCCATCTTAATTATTACATATATTTTCCACGTTTATAAGCCATTTTTATAAGGATTTCATCCACTCACATCTATATATAGTAACTTAATTTTCATATTTTGTTTGCAATACTCAAGGTTGACCACCATAGCCTATAACATAAGGATAGCTATTATAGAAGCTGCTCGAGTATATGACACCAGGATAATTGCCTGCTTGTTGAACACCACTATAAAGGCCATTTGGGCCATATGGGTCATATGGGACATATGCTGATACTGATGGTTGAGCACCACTATTTGTGCCATATGGGCCATATGCTGGTACTGATATGTAACGATAGTCATTGTAATTGCCACCTGGGAGTCCAACTGACACTGATGCCTTTTGCCCCTCATATCCAGCTTTGTCCACATTTTCCTCTATAACAAATGAAATTTGTTATAAATTAAAATAAAAAATTAAGGTCCATCTAAGAAGAAAAGAGAAAATAATAAAAATTTGAGAATAAACTAAAATTTTTAAACAATAATAAGCTTTAATTAATTTAGAGGGGACAATTTTAGCATATAAAATTTGACCATCGTAGCTTGTAACATAAGGAAAGTTATTATAGAAACTGCCAGAGTATGACAACAGGATAATTACTTGGTTGAAAACCATTATAGTAGCGATTTGCTTGTACTGGTTGGTAATTATAGCCATAGAGGACATCTGGGAATGCAACAAATGCTGATGCCTTTTGCTCCTCATATCCTGTTTCAACCACTTTTTCCTCTGCATAAAAAAAAATTGTTAAAATTTAAATAGAAAGTTATGATCCATAAAAAAAAAAAAAAAAGACAATAACAATTTTTTTAGAATAAGGTGAAAAGTTTTTTTAAAAAAGAGACTATAACAATTTTCTTAGAATAAGGTAAAAATTTTAAACAATAATAGGCTTCAACCAATATAGAGGGAACAATTTTTAGATACAAAAATTTATCCACTAATTATAACCAACAATAATATTATAAAGATGATAGCTCTTTCCTTCACTCAAGTAAGAAGGTGAGAGATCAACTCCATTTTACAATATTAATTGAGATGAATGATTTATAATAATAATAATAATAATAATAATAATAATAATAATAATAATGGACTCTTTGATATACTAATATTCCAAAAGTATTCTTACCCAAACCACATGGGTGCGACGATATATGCCTCAACCTGTGTGAGAGTTTATATACGTGTGTGTGTATAAAGAAGGATGCGCTCCATCACAATTCTTGAGCTTTGACATAATAATAATAATAATAATAATAATAATATATATATATATATATATATATATATATATATATATATATATATATATATATATATATATATATATAGTTTCAAAAATAAAAATAAAGTTTCGGATTTGTGAGCTAAAAATATTACAGCCATTAAAAAAACAAAAGATTTAGGGTTTACTAGTTTGCTGATGCAGCTCGCCAGCTGAAACCACTTCCAAAGAGAGAATGAGAATGATTCCTAAAAGAGCTGTGAAAACAAGCAGAGAATTGGAAGAAGCCATGAGAATGAGGATGATGATGATGATGATGATGATCACTAAAAGAAGATAACAGTGGATATGTGAAGAGCCATGACTTCTATTAATCTCTATTTATAGGGATAGTACCTGAACGTCCTTTCATGCATGCAGTTGGACAGTTAGGTAATACTAATTAATTAAAACTATATAGTACTTCCTTGTTGCATTTAATCTCTTGTACTTGTTGTAACTTTGTGCATGTGGAACAAAGGGATTTGCACAACTTTATTTAGGTCAGTAATTGAGAAATTTCAAGCTCTTTACTGGTTACTTTTTGCTACATATAAAAATATATTTTTATAATCGGTTAGATGATGTAGTCATTGATGGAGACTTATCAACAGGGTGAGCAAAACCGGGTATTTGATCAGGTTTTTAAAATCGGATCGAGTACCCAGTTTTTCAGATCGGTAAATACTCGACCTGTATCTGACCTGGTTTAAATTGGATACTGAAAATAGAGTATTCAGTTTAAACCGGATTGGAAATGGGATATCTTGATCCAAATTTAAGTTTTATCTAATCCATGGATTTGTTTTATTATATAACAACATTACATAAAAAAAACAAATATGAAAAACTTATAACTTAGCATTAAACTCTTATATTATTCTCCGCACAACAAAAATAATAAAGAGTTTTACCAATTTTAAACATTACAAAAAAAAAAAAAAAATCAAATATGATCATTAGTTGCTAGAGAGAGAAGAGATTTGAATGGTGGCTAGAGAGAAGAGGATGTTATGGCCGTTGGGGACTAGAAGGCGGGATTTGGAATTTTTTCTTTTTACTTTTAATCCCTGTAGAATTTAAATATATATAACTCTTTAATTTGGATTTTTTTAATTAGGCATTTGGATTTTTTTAAATTTTTAGCTCTTGTAAAATTTAAATTTATTAATGTACATATTTATATAACTCTTAAAGGGTTTAGATGAGGGATTTGAATTTTTTTTTCATTTTACTTTTTAGACCATATAAAATTTAAAATTATTATGATTATTATTATTATTATTATTATTATTATTATTATTATTATTATTATTATTATTATAATAAAAATTAAAAACATGATCGAATTCAGATACCCGATTTTTAATTTCTCCTGACTAAGATCTGAGCCGGTTTTCATCTAAAAAATTCGGATCGGGTACATGACCTTTTTTTTCAGACCGGGTATCCAAAAAATTCGGGTCAAAAATTGGATACCATATCGGATAATCGATCGGGATTTTTTTTGCTCACCCCTATTTATAAACATGACCAAATGCATACTAGGTAGTTGGTTGACTTGGTTCAATATTAAATAATTATAAACATGTCGCATGAGAATTTGTAAAGCCAGTTAAATGTAACTATATCCATATGGATGTGCTTATACTTTTTGTAGGAATGCAGAAATTAAGCATATCAGGATAAAGGTGTTTATAATTTTGTAGTGTCTTGGTATATATATTGCTTTATATGGATGCAACAAGGTCTATTTGTATATGATTTTAAGTTTGCATGGATGTAACTGATTAGTCTGGATATATATATATATATATTTGTTTATTGCTATATGGTATAATTAATTCAATTAGTGTCAGAGTAAGATGCGTAAGTAAAATTACAAAATGATGGTTGAATTTTACATATTATGTATCGTTTTTGACATAATGTAGTTGTTTATGTGTTATTTCTACCTTAGTGAGATTCAGGGGCAGAGCCAAAAATTAGAAAGAGGGGGGGGGGGGGGGGGGGGGGGGGGGGGGTGGGGCGAACTATAAGTTTTTAAAATAATTAATTAACAAAAATTTAAAATTCAAAAATTTAAATAATAAAATATATTTAATTTTTTTTATAACAACAAATAAAATTTAAGAGAAATAAGTAAAATTAATTAATAGATCAAAATAAATATTTTTATGAAAATTTAGATTTCTTTATGATTATGACGGGTGGTTTAAAATAACTAGAGATCTATACCGAATTTTTATAATAAACTCTTTAATTTATTTAATAAAAATTAAATTATTTAGATTTTATTTTAATAAATACCTATTTGAGATGTTTATTTATCTTTTCATATACTACTAAATTCATGACAAAATGATATATTTAAAATTTATGAATAAAACTCAACAAAGTAAAAATCTAATATAAAAAAATTGTAACAAATAAAAAATACAAAAGCTCTTATTTATAATTAAAAAGAAATATATATTATATTAATTTTAGAGAAACAAATGAATGAAAAAACTCATAATAGAATTTTGAAAAGTTAGTTAGAAGATATAACTGATTAAGCATTAAAATAAAATATTTAATATCTTGTTGTATTATTTTTAAAATTTAAAAATTAACTAAGATTAAATTACATTGGTTAAATATTATATTAAAATATTTTTATAATATGATAATTATTGATGACCATTCAAATTTTGAGTTTTTGAAATTATTATTTTAAAAAAAATCTAAAGATGAGGATTTAAAAAATAAAGGACTAAAGTAATTGCTTTATTGAACTTACTCTTGAGTTGATATTTTTCTGATTTATAATTGTAAAAATATAGATAATATTTTAAATTAGAAAAAATCTCATGATTTATGTTATTTAATAATTTATTTGAATTCATTTAAATAATTATTTTAAAAATTAATTTATAAATTACTTACATTTAAAATCTCATTAATTAGAAAATAAAATGATTTTTAATCTTTTTTTAAAAATAATAAGTTTTATTTAAATCTATATTTAAATTAATCATAATTAAAAAAATATATTTATTACTAAATCAAAGCTTTAATATTTCTCAAAACCCTAAATCAATGCACATTAATCAATCATACATATTTTTCCAAATTTTCTCAAAATTTTTAAAAATAGCAAACTTAACAAAAACGTCTAATAAATGATAAATAAATAAATAAATCATTCAACTGAAAAAATAAAATAATAAAAAATTAAAAATATGAAAATATATAAAGATAAAAAAATTAAAAATTAAAAATTAAAAATTAAAAATATATTAAAAAAAAAACTTAGAAAGGGATGGGGGCGGTCGGGCGGAACGGGGAGTCGGGGGACGGTCGGAGGGGCCGGGGGGAGAGGGAGAGGGAGAGGGATAAGGCCGGAGGGGGATGGGCTTGGGCGGAAGGTGGGGCGGGGTTGCCGGCGGGAGAGAACGGGGGGCGAGGGAATAGGTCGGGAGGGAAGGAGTAGACGGGGTCAACAGACCCCGCCGGCGACAAGGGGGGCGGCCGCCCCCCCTGCCCCCCCTCTGTCGCTCCGCCCCTGGTGAGATTATACGAATTGTATCATTATCAATTGTTTTATAACCAGAGATGGGTGTATATAGGGCTATCCCCTAGTGTAAATATAATTAAACTAATAAATTTGCATTTATTCCTGTGTTTGGTTATTATACCAGTAAAAACATGATATGACACGTATATAAAATAATAAAATAATTAAATGTTTTAGAAATCAAGGACTCTGTTTTTTTTAATAGTTGTATATGTACAATGTTTACAAGCATTTATATATATACAGTGATCCAATAAGTATCATATATATATATATATATACGTACCTTCTTGTTTTTAATAGATATAATTAAATTCATGAGTCCAGATAAGTTGTATGCTTCTTGGATATCAAGTAAATGATGAATCTAAGAAATCCATTATGGTATTGAATGAAGGTTTGGTTGATCGTGGTTTAAGATATATATATATATATAGCTTCAAACTTAAATTATTTTAATTTTATACATAAACTTTTATTAAATATAATTAATAATTTTAAAAACTCTGAATAAATGTAAAGCCCATGCCACATGACTATCTTTATAATTTTCATACAATTTGGATAGAAAAATTTATTCCTAGCACAAACTCAAATACACATACAAGTCCAGTAATATAAGGTGTGTGAAACCAAGCTTCTCAATTCATGAGGAACTCGGAATTATTAGTACTAACTATCTCTTATTATCTAGCCTAACTAAGATGATAATGAATGAAAGCTAAGAGAAATTAAGACAGAGAAGTTCAACTAATGACTCTAGAACATGGGAGTAAACTGAGCATGATAAGAGACGTGTTTGATAGAGATGAAATTGTGGGTCACCCAGGACATAAGTATTCGTGTCAGTCGAGTAATAAAGTATGCTGAGAAGTAAGGTATTGGTCCATAGGAAAAATAGAGATTACTAGTACTAATTCTAATATAAGAATTATCCTAATCAAAATGATGTGATGTAAGAACAAACTAAAAAAACAAAGAATCAAGAATGTTGAAGAAAATACGGCTAAACAAGCATAGAAAGAGGGTGTTCAGGCATAGAATCCTTCTAGGGTTTGTTTGGTCTAGGACAATGATTGTATAAGTCTCGCAATCCAAATTGAATCGAGATAGTTCCTAAATTATACTAACCCCTTTCTTAAGGTAAATAGTAACGGGTCCCATACTGTGTTGATACAGATAACCCTATGACCGCAGTACACTCTATGAACTCTTAACAAAAATAGACAAGTATTCAAAATATAGACAATTCTTCTCTCGAAGTAATCGACCGTAATTCTATACAAAGTAGAATCGAGATATCTCTCTGAAACTAGTACCTACGATTGTAATGTGGATTGAATTACTTATCAATTTTTTGGAAGGATTGTGGGAGGAGAACTCTCATCTCCAAAGTACCCTATCTCTAGGCGTACTCACAATCTCTTTCATTCCCGGCTTACCTATGCTAGGTGAGCCTTTCGACTCATCACACAAGCATATCTAACATGAATCTAGGGCTCTTGCCTTAATAGAATTCAAGACAATGGATACACATAATTGAATGCAATAATAAAGGATTGTAATTAATAATTAATGTAAAAACATGAAGATCCACAATCAAAGTCAAGAAAATCATAAACCCTAGAGCTCATCTATGTCCAAACACTTAAAAATTAATTCTCCATCAAATGAGAACAACCAAACAATTCACAAAAGACAATAGATATGATTGAAGCATAAAACTCAAAATTTTCAAAATTTACCCCTTGAGATTACCGATGAACTTCCCTCTTTCCTTCCACATACTCTGCCAAGTTGCTCCTTGATGGCTTGAATGGTGTTCCTTGAAGGTGGAAAAGTGACACACCTCTTGCGTGTGTGTACCGCAAGTGCACAGGTGTCAAAGTAATAAAGTACCCAATAGGTCGGGTAGTCGAATCCACAGGGAACAGGGTTATTAGTGCAATTGAGAAGGGAGTTTTGATATTTTCTTTCATTGTTGTGGCTTATTGTTTGGATGTTTGCTCTCCTTTAATGGAGAGCTAATTTTGTAGATGTTTGGGTGTAGATGAACTCTAAGGTTTATTCTATTATGACATTTGTTTTAGATCTTTATGCTTTAATTGTTTCTTAATTACAATACATTTATATTTGAATCCAATTGTGTCTTTTTAATGTCTTGAATACTATCGAGGTGAAAGTCCTAGTTTTCTTGTATGATGTGCTTTGTGACTAGTAGAAATACCAACCTAGCATAGAGAAACCATAATTGGAGGGGATTGTGAGTAAGTGTAGCGATGGGGTACTTTGGAGTCGAGGGTTCTCCTCTCTCAATCCTCCTGAATGATTTAACAAGTAGTTCCATGCTCTTTGGAATGATAGGGAATAAATTTTAGGAGAAATCATATTTCTATTATGTATGAGATTAGGGACAATTTCTTTGCCAGAATAATTGTCTACTTATGAATTCTTGTTAAATTTATATTGAGATTTCATAGAGTGTAATGCGGTTGTGGGGTGTCTGCATCAGCACTGTACTGAACTGGTTACTATTCATTCTTGTATGAGGGGTTTAGTATATTTTAGGATTCTTCTCGGTTCAAATAGGATTGCTTTACTTATACAACTTTTGTCATGAACTTATAAAACCCTAGAGGGACTCTACGCCCAAGCATCACATCCTGATAGGGACACAAGTGTACGTTCCAATCGCGTAATAGTAGTGTACATAAAGTAGAGTGTCGGTCCATAAGAAAGAAAGTGAGTACTAATAGCAGCCCTAATTTAAAAAATTAGCCTAATTAATCAAATGATATGTGTGTGAACAAAAAAGAATAAAGTAAGAAATATGGAAATAAAACAGAAGAGATGTCAGGGGAAGAAACGATGTCCGGGCATAGAATCCGTTTAGGGTTATGAAATACAAGATAAAGGTTGTCTAAGTATGCAATTCTATTCGAACTGAAAGATTTTCTAAATTATACTAGACCTTTCTTGCTAAGGTGAATAGTAATTGAATCGCTACAGTACGGATACAGTCACCTTACAATCACATTAGTACTCTATAAAACCTTACTGTAAGCTAATGATGATTTCTTGAGTAGATAATCTCTTTTGTGAAGAAAGATTATCCCTAATCCGAATACAGAGTAGAGATGCCATTTCTCTGCTAAAATCCACTTTACATGATTGCAAAGAGTATGGAGATAATCACTAACTTATTAAGGAGAAATGAGGGAGACGGGGTCTCCAAAGTACCTTAACTAGAAGCTTACTGATAATCCCCTCGAATTGCGGCATACTTATGCTAGTTGGGATTTTTTTCTAGTCACGAAGTACATCAAACGTATGAAAACTAAGGGGCTCTCTCCATAATAGCATTCATTCAATAAAAACACGTAATTGATATGAAAACATGAAGTGCAATTAATGAAGTGAAAGAGCACAAGCATCCACAACCATTGTCAAAGTATAAGCTCTAGATTTCAACTGTGCCCAAACATCTAACAAATTAGTTTTCCATAGAGGGAGAGTTATCAATCCAAATACAATATACAACGAGGAAGATAGAAAGCGTTAAAACCCTCCTCTTAATCATGCTGGAGTGGGATCGTAGGAGAACGCTCTAAGAATCTTCCACGCATACCGCTAAGGTGAGCTTGACGATTACAATCTCCAATCCCCTTAAATGTGGATCTAAATCTCTTTTGGAATAGCCTCTTAAGCCCTGGAGATTCATCTCATTTCTTTCCTAACTTCGTCTCTATTAAAAAGAACCCAAGAAATCCAAGAATAACCTAAAAATCCTCATCAGATCTATTTATAATTGTCTGCTTACGGGCTGCTTACAGGTGTAAGGACTTGGCGGTAAGGGAGCCGGAGAAGATGATAGCGAGCCTTATAGGTAGGGGTAAGCAAAACTAGGTACTCGATCCGGTTTTTAAAACCGGATCGGATTCTCGGTTTTCAGATCGGCAAAAACTCGATCCGTATCTAACCCAGTTTAAATCGGGTATAAAAAATTGGGTATCCGGTTTAAATCGAAACAGATATCAGATATTCGGATCCGAATTTAAGTTTTATCTACTTTATGGATTTGTTTTTCTATAACAACATTACATAAAAAAACAAATTTGAAAAACTTATAACTTAGCATTAAACTCTTATATTATTCTCCACACAACAAAATCATAACAAAATAATAAAATTTTTTTATCAATCTTAGGCATTACAAGAAAAAAAAAATCAAATATCTTCTAAAGTATCAAGCGTCTCAACAATAATGATCATTTGTTGCTAGAGAGAGAAGAGATTTTAATGGAAGCTAGAGAAAAGAGGCGGGGTAATGGCCATTGGTATTAGGAGACAGGGATTTGGAATTTTTCTTTTTTACTTTTAACCCTTGTAGAATATATATATATATATACCGGATATAATTCGCATAACCGATTTTTAATTTCTTCCTACCAGATTCGATCTGATTTTCATCTAAAAAATTCGGATTGGGTACCCGACCATTTCTTTGGGATCGGGTACCCAAAAAATTCGAGTCAAAAAATCAGATACTGGATCGGATCATCAGATCTGGAATTTTTTTGCTCACTTGTACTTACAAGAGCACTTATGGTCGTGAGTTATGTCTGTAAGTTCTTATGTTTATGCTACAGTCCAGTTTACAGCTGTAAAAGCTGGACCGCAAACTTAACTGTGCTGCTTCTTGCGACCACTTTTACAGGCGTAAGCTGTGATTCTAAACTCATCCGGATGATCCTTACGAGCATCCTTATAGGCCTAAGCCTTGCCGGTAAGGTCCTCGGGTTGGGCTCTAAATTCTTTTTATGGGCATAAGCATAGCCGCAAAGTTCTCTAGAAAGTACTTATGGCAGTAAGATAGGCCGTAAGCTACTCGTAAGTTACCTAGTTTGCCTTGTCCTTCGTTAAATAATACCGAGAAAGCTTCGACTTCTTCGTTTAAGGTCTGGAATGCTTCTTTTGGTTTTCTCTCGTCTGTAATTGCTGCTTGAAGCATGAGAATGTGAAACATACTAGATTTAGCATCGAATTCCACAAAGTAATTTTAATATAAGCCAAATGAGTGTACAAAATAATATAAAATACATGAACGTTGTACATTCATTACATCCCCCTTTGAGTCTTGACTGATTTGATTTTTGTATTCTTGCCTTTTATTCTCTTCTTTCGTATTTTGTTTGCACACATCACACTCTTTAGTTAGGTTAATTTTCAGAATTAGGACTAATACTAATGTTCTCAATCTTCTTTGTAGATCGATATTCTGCCTTAGTACACACTTTACTACTTGATTGGTGCTTATGTTTGCGTTAACCCCTATCAATATGAGCTTATACTTGGTCAAGGTACAATTAGTATGACTCATGAGTAGCATATATACAACACGTTTGCATGTATCTTAAATGGCAAAACTACTAAATTTTCTATAGCAAATATCTCATATTTTTAATAATAAATGTTTAGATGTTAAATGTTTCTCTATGGCTACTCTGATTGTACTATATATAATCGGTTTTTTAGTAACCTAATAGCTATCGTCAAAATATTGGCTTATGCTTACACGTGGATATAGTTAAATTGATGATATGTTTTTTGTTATTCTTGTGCACATGGTTATAGTACTATGTTGGTAGCAGGATATAGCTAGCAAGGTTGTAAAATGACAAAATCATAAAATATTTTCATTATTGTTGTGTTTGTGCCATGAGTTTACAATTG
Source organism: Dioscorea alata (assembly GCA_020875875.1). NCBI lineage: Eukaryota > Viridiplantae > Streptophyta > Magnoliopsida > Dioscoreales > Dioscoreaceae > Dioscorea > Dioscorea alata. Next base: position 13,909,585 of record CM037018.1, read on the forward strand.
ACCATATTTTTAATTGGCACAGCAACTTATTCTATCGTTAGCTGGTGGGAGTCCTTATCCGTATTTGATTAAGTAATTAGCTACCTGTTTCTTAAATATAAATGCAATGCAATTGTATATACAATTTACTAATTCATACAAATATTAATATGCTTATTATTGATGCAGAGAACTGTATATATATATGTGTGTGTGTGTGTTTTAAAATAAATATAATTAATAAAAATTTGAATTTTTTATTAATTTTGTGTTAATGAAATCATTTAAAGAACTAACCACACTTTAGCCACAGATGAATAACTTTTAATGTTTTCTTAACTTTAAGATGGATAAGTTAATTCTTATTGTGTACATCAATTTGAGGAGAAAAAAATAAACTAAAAAAATATCTGCAATAGTATATTTAGGATAGCACATTTATATTGGTTATTTTAAATTCTAAATAACGATTTTATTATTATAAAAAAGGTTTATTTTTAAGAAATTTTTTTGCTACGTTAATTATTTATTCTGATTCATTAAGAAAATGGGTGATATTAAAAGCAAAAATTTGATTTTTATCACTACATTGAAAAAATGATGGAATAAAACAAAATCCTTGAGTTTTATCTGACACCTTAGATAACAAAAATAAAAACAAATCTAGTTTGCAATAATTATTTATGAACAACAAATAGAAGTATTAATTTGGTTTACAAAAAGTTAGAAACATAGAGGATTAATTTCAAAGGTAGCAATTATGCACTTATTCAATAACCAGTATTTTTTAAATTTATATATTTGTAATTAACCAATTCAATTCAAAATAACAACTCATATCATTATACGAACGAAAATTTCAAATTTCAAATATTTATTTTTTAACTAATATTTATTAAACCAATTTAAATATAATTTTCAAATTTAATTTTTAGGAAAATTCATTAAAAGAAAAAACCATTTAATGATAAATATTTCTACTGCTACAGTATAGAACATGAGATTACTGTGATAATGAGATCGGGAACGTTATATGCCTAATAATATTGTGGTAATATGTGATAACCATGTTTGGTTGGAAACTCATATTACATAATAATCAACTTAGAAATGTTTCAAATTTCTCAAAATACCCTTATTTCTATAATTTTGAGTAAATTTAATTCTAAAGTCAAATAAAATTTGGGATCAAAATAATTAAATTATAACATCAAAAATTAATTTTTTCACATTTTCCCCAAAATACCTTTATATCAAAAATTTTGAGCAAATTGAAAGTTAATATAAAATAAAATTTTTACATGAAAAAAGTAATTATAATAAAAAAATTAATTTTTTTGTAGTTGAAAATATTTTGAAAATAATATAACCCAAAATTAATTTGTTTTTGTCCATGTAAAGTATGAACTCTTTTAAATTATCTTTTTAAACAAAGGGTACGTTTGTCCATAAAACTTTTTAGATTACCATTCACTTGATAATCCAACATAACCACCTGTTTTGGTGGTAATGCGATTACCAAGTTCTTTGGTAATATTCCAAAGTTCATAATCACGTACATGTTACTATCAATATTACCACTGCCACCAATCCAAACGTGATTACCTGAGGTAATCTTTTTAGATTACTATGTAACAACTGGTAATGTTAAAACCAAAAATAATACATTAGGATACAATTATAGGAGTATAATTAAGTTGGTGTGTATGCGGCTATACTTGTTAATTTTTGGCTATGATACAATTAGCGTAAAATTAACATTAGAACAATACATTCTACTAAAAAAAAAAATTAGTGGATTATATATATTTAATTTGTATCCAAGTTTCTATAATAGTTTTTATGTGTTATATGTTCTTTAATTATTGTGGTAATTATATTATTATCAATAATTCCATAACACCACAAATGCTATATATATACAAGGGCGAACGGATAAGGGGACAGAGGGGCGGCCACACCCCTTGTCATCAATGAGGTCCATGGATCCTTAGCCCTACCGTCCCTCTGCCGCCTTAAGCCCCTCTTCACCGCACCTCCTTCCCCACCGCCTTTTGTTCGTCCACTACCCCATCTTTTTGTCTGAGGAGATGAATGTGGTTGATTCGTTGGTGCTGCTGTTTTCGAAAAGCACCTCCTTTATCTTTGAGATTTATGTGATTTTTATATATAAAGAAATATATATATATATATATATATATATATATATATGCACGTACACATAACCCAGAATCCTTGATAAAATATAAAATTAAAAAACAACCATTTTAAAATTTTCATCTGATATTTTAGAGGAGGTGAAGGTACTTTTTTTTTTTGTGAGTTAGACTAGAGATGTTAATGGGTAAGGATTCACAGGACGATACATTCCTCGGACCCGGCCCTAAATTTATAAGCCCATTCCTGAACCATGAGTACAGAGATTTTTTTTCCCATCCTCGACCTAGCGTGGATTATTTGGGTTCGGGGATTCCCCAACTCTGATTATTTTTTTATAAATATAAATATTATTATTATTTAAAGTGAAGTTTATAAAAATATTTGTTAAAAAATCTTATAAAATACTTGATAATTGAGAAACATATTTACAAATATGAGTAGTTGACATGTTAAAGGCCCAACAACAAATACCAATATACACAATCATCATGTGATATATATGTTGAAGACCCATTGGCCCAAGACTAATGTTCATTAAATTATTAGTAATTTACTAATTAAATAAATATATGGGGGTTGTTCAATTTTTATATAGATATTGATAACATAAAATATATATCACACACACACACATAATATTTAAATTAAATATTTAATATTTTAGGGCCGGGTTGGTGCGGGGAGGGTATTCCTAATGCCAGCTCTATCCCGACAAGGAATTATATCTCATCCCCTGCCCCGCCCTCACCCCAGAAAATTTTCTAGGTCCCTACCCCGACAAGGCGGGGAATCAGGTTCCCTGTCGGATGAGTGTACATTTATTCATTATTTAATATCATTTTATACACTAACCAGGCATGTATTAGAGTACTATTATGGAATTCGATGCTAAATATGGTGAATATTGTATCTTAAGGCTTCGGGTAGTGCTTAAGGACGAGAGAGCCAAAAAAAGCATTCTTGAGCCAAAACGAGGAAGATGGAGCTATCTCAGCATCAATCATAGAAGAATAGGCCATACATACCTTCTTACGGGCACCTTACAGCCATAAGTCTTATTCGGAGAACCTTGTGGGCATGCTTATGCCAGTAAGGAGGAACATAAGGACAAGTAGAGGGACTTACGGGCAAGGCTTACGCCCTTAAGTCAGACCGTAAGGGCAGTCCAGAGGAGTTTACGAGGAACAACATGCCTGTAAAAGTGGTTGCTAGAGCTATCCAGAGAAGTTTATGGTTCAACGCTTATAGCTGTAAGCTAGACTATAACACCAGATTGAAGATGACACACCCCTTGCGTGAGTTCCCGCAAGTGCATGGGACATCGCAGTAATAAAATTTACCCTGGTGAGTGGGTAGTCGTATCCTCAGGGAATAGTGCTTAGAAGCAAAAGTTATCACTATTTAGCTAAGAAGAAAATCGATGATGAGAGAGATCAGTAATAGAATGCAAAAGAAAATAATAAAATGCAAGAAGAGCAATGAGAATAAAAAAAAGTAATCGATATGAAGATGGGGCACCATGACAATGCTCACCTTAGGATTATTGTTTCAAGTGCTAGACTAGTATTATATTTCCTAATTTATGTTTTAATGAGTCGTGAAAATCCAAAGACACATGGTCCCAAATCTAAGGTTAACCGTGACTAGCTCTCTACACTATGTCCCGACGGAAAGTGATACTCTCGACGCCTCAAACTGTGTGGGACTGCATGGGGTTATAGGGATTCCAAGTGATAAATGCTATTCCTTAATATAGACCTAACCCTTTGGTCTAGGCGAAAAGCCCACAGTCGCAATTAATCCCCAGCACTAAGATTCACTACAACACTTCAATCTGTTGCTTGCACAACTAAGCCCCAGTAGAGTTCATCTCTTAGCACTTCACTCTACTGTGACCCAAAAGAACTCTTGGAACGTGGAGGTAGGATAAATCACGTAGGAAGGGAAAGGGGACATTCCGCTACCTCTCGACTCACTCTCTCAACCCTCTTCAATCTTTCTTAGTCTAATCCTAATGAAGTTGTCACACCTTCAAAGGATTACATAGATGAATTCTCAACCCTAGTGTCACATCTAAGGGAAATCATGCAATTAAAACTCAAGATTGAAACTCAATTAAAGTCATCAATTAAAGAAGTAAAAAATCATCAATGAAACAAAGTCATCCTAGGGTTCACAAGTCCAAGCACTCACTAGGGGTTTAGCTCTCCATGGAGCAATACAAAATCAACAAAGAGTTTGCGAACATATGCATAAAAACTGTAAAGAAAACCAACTTGTGGTCTGTATCGATGGTCTTGTGGAGTCGTCTCGTATTCTCCAAAGGTTTCCTTGTAAAAGATAGGGCACACCTCGCCGAATCAATGCCGACGAAAGCTCTCCCAATAGCTCTCCTCCAAAGGAACTCGATTTTGATGCCGTAGGACCGCCTCCAAAGACTCCCAAGAACCTCTCCAAACCCTAGCCGCGCTTTCCTTGAAAGTTGGACGAAAATAGATCAAAAGTCCTCCCAAAATAAATCACATCGAGGTATTTATAGGGCTGAAATCGGGCATCCACATGACCGTGTGGATTCTCTGGAATTCTGAATTTCGGCGTGCTGTGAATAGTAACTTGTTACAGTGATTTGCTATAGTCGCGCCCAAAAGTTGCTCCCAACTTCATTTCTTCATCAAAGCCGCCGAATTGAGCACACAATCGTGTGGTAGATCACGTCGTGTCTTCAAGTTACCCGCATTGATGAAGTTCTTAATGATATTGTACAATTCGGAACATGTGAGTGTGATTGCCTTTGTGCCCCTCCAATTCACATATTCCCTTGAACTTAGTTGGAGGTTCGCACACACTCACATGTCTTTGAACACAAATTATGCCTTGTTCCTTGCCCAGTCTAAGAACTCCCTCAACAATCGCGTTCATGACCTATTCTTGCTTCATTTCTTTTGAATTCGCATTCACAACCCTATATGCATAAAAGAACACAAATACACACATATAAACGATAAAATTTGAATAAAGTGATGCTCAATGTAAGAAAAGTCAAACTCCCCCACACTTAAGCTTTTACTTGTTCTTAAGCAAACTAAACATTAAGGCACTTAGGAAGAACAATTGAAAGTGCTCGGCCTTAGGTTCACTAAAGTATGCAAAAGAAGAATTCTACAAGCAAGGGGAAATTAAAACATTGCATAAAAGATATCATTGCTCTAGCTAAAAACTTCAATAAAAAAAAACAATAACCCGATATTGTGTAAGTGTGTGTAAACTCACTCAAGTCAACCCAAAAAGTACTCCTCAAAGCTTTTATTATGAAGGACTTATTTATAAATAAGAAGGAGAAAGTAGTAGCTTCACACATCCTCTAAGGTAGCCCTTTCCTAGGCGGCTGTCAAAGGTGGCTTTCACACTTTCGAGGTGTTAGCTCTTTCTACCGAGGTAGTAGCTTTCACCCATCCCATGAGATAGCTCTTTCTCTCACTAGGATATAACTAGTATCCGACTTATGAGAGTAGCTTCATACTTCATAGATGGTAGCTCTTTTTATCCCAAATGCACAAATAAATTCAACAATATTCACAAAAGTTTTTTTTTGTCACTTAAAATCAATGCTAAAACTCAAACTAACTAACTACTACTAAACTAGTCCTTAAAATATTGAGCTTGAGTTTCCAAAAGATTTCATGAGCAAGTAGTGCAACAAGAGATAATCGGGCAAAAACTCCCTAAAATTCAAGTAAGGATTACCATAAGCATGCCCACAAGGTCTTATGGAATAGACTTACGGCCATAAGGACTACCGTTAGCTGCCTATAATCCATCTAGTTTACCTTATCCTTAATACATTGATGCCAAGAGAGCTCCAAACTCATCATTTTGAGTCTAGAATGTTTTCTTTGGCTCTCCCTCGTCTTTAAGCACTACCCTAAGCCTGTTAATACAAAATACACGATATTTAGCATCGAATTTCATATTATGGTTCTAATATATACCAAATGAGTATAGAAATAGATATGAAATATATGAACATTGTACACTTATCAGTAACACAACTTGAGATAAACTTTATTTTCTAATCTTTACTCTTACCCAACACTACATTGATAGCCTTTTATATAGGCTTTACAAAGATTTTTGAGATTCTATAACTCTCGTACTTATTCCGCAATAACTCCGATATAAATCATGTAGCACAGTACTCCATCTTCATATTTCTTATAACTTATAATCTTTCATCTTTGTATTCCAAACCACTAACATAATAATTTATTAACTCCTAACCCTCCAACATCATGGACGCTAAACCTTCAACCTTTCATCCTCCGTCACGCGGCGCCACCTCAATCTCGGCTTGTCACGCCCCGAACCCAGCTCATCGGACCCGGTGCGTTGACAAACGGCCGCACACCCATAGTGCATAGCACAATGGGCATGCAAGGCCTCAAAACCTATCTTTCGCTAGCTCACTAAGATGTCTGTTGTACTATTCACTCCAGATCTGAAAAAATTCAACAAAAATATTATGAGCTTGACAGCCCAGTAAGCAACCCACTAAAAATAACTGGGATCATAAGAAATTTTCAAAAATCCAGAATCAAAAACCAATCATACTAGATATTACAAATGTTTATCACAATTATAGTTCATGAAATCAAAGTAACTCAACAAAATACAATTTAATAGCAAACAGAAATATATGTCTCCAAATCACTATGGCCAAAACAAAATAACAGAAATCATTTGTTTACCCTCGGTGACCCGAGCCAGAATATCAGAGGCCGTTATTCTTCACCGACGGAACGGTGCGAAACTATAGTTTCTATGCCAGAAGTACGTGTCGACACGGTCAGTGATTAACCCCCAATGACAGGGTTATTGCCTAGCTAAATGGAGACTAAACGAATTTATATCAAAATAACTTTGTTATCCAAAAACAAAACATAAATTTCAGATTTTTAGAATTTCAGACAGGTCAAGGGCATAACAGAATTTGCAGAACAATTTGTCGAGCAAACATACAAATATATGCATGATCCCATTTGTTTACAGTAAAAAATAATCCAGTTATATTCAAAACAATTTACAAACATAATAGTTCAAAGAATAAAATACATGATCAAAATGTGAGAATTAATATTTCAGGGAAGAAAGAAAAGTAATTCAAAAATTTAATAAGTATATAATAACATAAATTAGATCAAAGTCCAACAACTTTTTAATATTATATAAACAAGCTTTAAAAGAATTTAAAGAAATTCAAAATTATTGAAAACAAGAAATTATTTATATAATTATACATTTATATGTGGTGTTACTTACCTGAATAACGCCCAACTTCAAATCTCACACTGAATCAAGTTTCTCAGAATACCCTAATTTGGGAAGTAACCTATTAGTTTCACCAACAAAATGAATTTTACAATAATCAAGGGTTTGAATGAAAGTTTTTAGAAGGATACAAATGCAAAGATCAAGCTATCACTATACTCTCCCAAATATGGATCTTGCAAGGGTACACTAGCAATTTTCCACTCTAAGGACATATGAACAATTTTATAATGATGGTTGAGTACTAAATCCCTCACAACTTTACCTATACTTTTCCAAATCATAAATTTCAAGATTCTAAGAAATTTAGACACCTAAGACAATGACATATCCGAAATTCACATTATTTAGAGAACTACTCAAATTATAACATTCATTTGAACCTCCAACTATTTCTGCAGAATTATAAATCTGGCATATCCCTTTCCAACATGCATATCTCTCAACTTACAATTTCAAAATCAATGAAATTTTACTGACAACTAGATAACCCAAAAATAAACAACTTTTCTATTTTTCACCTTACCCAAATCAATTTCTATGACCATCAAAAATACCCATCAATCTTGATGTTCTGCACAGACACCCCATCCGGGATAGCTTACTAATAAAATCATATCTCATAAAATATAGGTGAATACAATTTGAAATTTTGCAGATAATTAAATAACATCAAACTCGACAATTCTCTTATTTTACAGTCCTCTAAATTATGCTTCTAACACCTCTAAAATTGAAGAGGGATTTCAGCTATTTCAACAGCAGATATCTGAAAACTTATCAAATGAAATCAATCAACACTTCCTCTGCCCTAACAGTATAAAAGATTTTTTAAGACATAATATGAATTTTAGCAGAGGTTAGGAGATCATTCAACAAGGCATCAAAATTAAAGATTTGTAGGGGTAAAAATGCAAAAGGTAAAACTACACGGCCTACAAGTTCTTTCTTACAGAAAAATTTCTTAGCTCTAATACTGGCAAGGATGTGAGTATGGATCAACACAATACGTTCACAAAATCCAAAAAGATCTATTATCAAAACAAAAGGCTAAACAGAATCAGGAATTATCAACATAGTCTGAAATTTATGCTTAACTCCTAGAAATGATGATAATCTGACAAGACCTAATATCTATGATTAAAGATTTACAAAGAACTCATAATACAAAAAGAAGAACATAGCATAAAGAAAATCTTGCTTAAGGTGTGAAAATTCTAAGACCGCGTACCTGTAGTCATCCTTGCTAATCTGGATCTTGTCGTCATCTCTACAAGCCAATCCATCAAAGAGGAAGGGAGACGCGTTCTTTCACTAGATTTGAAAACACACGAACTCCCAACGAGATAAGATGGATAAAAGGTTTGGTTGTGGAGATCGTGGCTTTTAAAAAAAATAATAATTTAAATCGAACAATACAGATATATAATGATATTTAAAATTTAAATATATATAATTTTTAAAGGATATCTAATGGTGAGGATTTAATCAAGGCTATATCAACGATAGGAATCAAATCAGGGAGTGGGGTCCACACGGCTATTCTCAAGAAAAATAACCTACCCCACCACTGTCATATCTAGTACTTCTTCCATTAACCACGGGAACTACGGGAATGACTCGTGGGATTGAATATTGCTTTTGTTCCCTGTATTCTAATTTGTTCACATTTTCCTTATGTGGTAAATGAGATTTATTAAAATAAAAATAAAAAATAATGGTTCATCTAAGAATGATGCAAGAACTGAAGGGGACCAAAAAAAATACAAGGAGCAGAAAAGATTGTAATATATTAGAGTAAAACTATATGAACCAAATAACCCCAAACATACACATTTTTCTAATCATATATTAGAAAACATAGATATTATTTTTAACTAAAAAAATATTAAACTTAGGTTATTTTAATATACTAAAATACCAAACATAATTTAACTCTAAACATGGAGTGACCAAGATACATTTCTTGAGTGCTGCACTCATATGGAATTTTTTATTTTTTTTATTAATTGGCAATAAAAGGATTGTCAAAAGGACATATAAGTATAAAAATACACCAATTACAATGACTTACAGATATTCTAGAACAATTTTTTTGTTTTGTAACTCTGGAGGGGTGAAATTATTGTTTTTCTCATAAGAGATCAACACGGTCACACCCAGGTTTGTAAATAGTATTGATAAATAGTATTGTACCATAATGTACAGTGTATAAACAGTATATAAACAATACTGTCGGAGGAAAGGTTTGAACCATTACCTTTTCTTTTAGCACGCTTATGTCACACCTTTGGGCTATCCAATAGTTGACACACTCATATGGACTTATGCATGTAAGATTTATATATACACATATATGTAAGATTTATATATATATATATTCAGAGAGGTGTGGTCCGGAGAAGTCATTACTTGTGCTCGAACATTATAATACTTTTATATGGTTTTATAAATAAAAAAATTATAGTGTTTGCAGCTTGCAAATGATAAAATAAAGAATTAGGATTTACGAGTTTGTGGACTAATTAGCTCGCGAGCTAAAACCACTTCTGGAGATTGAAGGAGAATGATTCCCGAAAGACCAATCAAAACAAGGAGACACTTAGAAGAAGCCATGATAATTAAGTAATTAGATATGATGATGATCACTAGTAGAAGAGCAGAACAGTGAAGATGAGAATTAAGTAATTAGATATGATGATAATTAAGTAATTAGGGAGAAATGGTGATCCATATCTATAACAAAACTATGGTCCGTGAACGTCCTTCCACGCATGCAGTTAGCCAGTTGGGTGGGATTAATCAAAAAAAGCTAGAATGTGTCATTTTTGACTTAATCGTCTCTTGTACTTGTTCTAACTTTGCGTACGTGAAATAAAATGGTTAGCAGTTAGCACCGCCTTGTTTATGTAATTGATCGAGGAATTTCAAGCTCTTTAATTTACTTGATACTTGACACAATACATAAATCTATTTATGCAATTGGTTAGTTGGTGCCGTCATTGATGAAGACATATAAATGTAACCAAATGCATACTACCTGAGTAATTATATACATACATAAGATGTATGAGAATTTTCTTTAGTGAGTAATTATATGCATACTACCTCGTATCTTAAAGCCAACAAATAGTATGTATATATTTGTTCTTATAGTTTGTTGGATTAATACAACTAATTATGCGTGCAGTTATACCTTTTATTGGAATGCATGAAACAAAGACGTACTACTGGGTACCAATTACGAAACGTGGGTATAGTTTTATAGAAGTGCAACTAATTAGTTTATATGTATGTTGATCTGTAAAGATGTAACTAAGTCTATCTATTTTCTATTATTATAACCTTGTATTAATGTAACTAAAATGGTATATTATGTATTTCTACTCTTGGAGGGCTATCACACAATTAGTATAATGGCATTAGGATATGGCACGCAATTAGAATAATGAAATGATTGGTTAATCATATATATTATGCATCTAATTTTCTATTATAAGAGTACGAATTGAATTGCAATATTATCAATTGTTTAATAAGCTGACCGGTGACATATGCATATGGGCATAAGCTCTTGTGGAGAAATAAATTTACTTAATATATGTATTTGTATTATTGTACCATTAACAGTAGTAAAGGACATGTTTATAAAATAATAAAATTCAATTAAATGTTTTATATCTTAAGTAGTGTGTGTGAGTGTGTTTTGTACGTGTTTAGTTGTATATCTATCCCATTTATAATTAAGTGATTGGCCTAATTGTACCATGACTGACTATACAGTAATTCAATAGGAACTAGATATGTGTGTGCCTATCCTTCTATGTAAATATAATTAAATTGGTAAGTCTATTTAAGTTTTATGTTTTTTTTTTAAATATAACGTAAATGGTTTACCAAACAAACTAAACTTTTCGACTAAGGGTTCTCTGATGATAGTTAATTTTACTATATATATATATATATTCAAAATTTAATTATTTTACTTTCATAAATACATCTTTGAAATATATAAATTTAATAATTAATTTAATTAATTAATTAATATAAATTTAAAAAATGTAGTAGAGCTTATTTAACGTTGAATAAGAATGCCTTAGAAAAAGTTGAGTTCTTAAACTATCTTAACAGATAATAATTATTCAAAGAATCATTTGGGTCAACGCGTATGATAACTAATTTGTACATCTTGTATACCATGCTGGTGTGCAAGATTATATACATATATATGCATATGTATATTGCTTGTAATGTTTAAGAACTTTATCCAAATTGGTCTCAATTTAATATTTAAAAATATCAAATATATATGAAACAAGATATTTTTAGTAGTAAAAATCATGAGATCTTATCTATGAATTATAATAATAATAATAATAATAATAATAATAATAATAAATAAATAAATAAATAATATTATACAATACCTCACATGAGTTTGACGTACGCCATAGTTTGATCAAACAAGTAGCCCAACTCATTTTATTCGATGGTAACAACAACAACAACAACAACATGTAGTAGAAAGTAGGTCCTCTTTCTTACACAAGTACACAACAACAAATTGGCTAAACCAAAACAATAAACATACATACATACATCAATCTTATAACTTATTAATTAGGTTCACAGAAACACAAGCCCACGCACACACACGGACACACCAATGCCACAAATAATTAAAATTTTAATAATTTAGTAACTTTAAGGATAGCCATTATATCTTGGGTAACCACCATAATTACCCAGGCCGCTGCCACCACCAATATTACCATTGTAACCACCACGAGGGAAGCTGCCAAAGTTTCTAGGGCCATTGCCGAAGAATGGTAGACCAGGATAGCCTCCATAACCTCCCAAATAAGGATATCCGGGCAAATAACCTTCCATGCCGGGGTATACATTGCCAGGTAGATAACCTTCTGAACCGGGGTATTCGTTACCAGGCAGATAGCCTCCTGCATTGGGGAATGGAATAGTATCACCACCGTTATTATTGTGGCCTATGGAGAACTTTAATCCAGCTGACATTTTGTCTTCATTTTGCGGTCCATTGCTAACCTTATTGTTATCTGCTGTGAATAAGTTTTTGTAAGCATTAGCTAGAGTAATCTTATGTAAAACATGCGTGCATGGTTTGGTTAAATAATCACAAATAAGCTTGCATGGAAAATGAGAGACTGCATTTGTATACGGTTTAAGACTAATTAAGCTGTGTTTATAATATATACCTAATGCTGCAGGTTTGGATGTGTTTATTAATTTCTTAAAACATTTATTTTAAAATATTGATATGAACAGATATTTTAAAAAAATATTTATTTTATAAAACAAATAATTTTTAACTGTTTTTTCTAAATATATATAAAATATTCAGCAGAACCAGCTCCTCGTAAATATATATAAAAAGCATCTCACGCTCAGCAGCACTGAGATACATTTTTAAAACTCTATATATATATATATATATATATATTTCTTAAAAACACTTTGAAAACAAATAAGTGATCATGACAAGTCTTAATTCACTGTGTGTGAGAGAGAGAGAGAGAGAGAGAGAGAGAGAGAGAGAGAGTTTAGGGTTTACTAGTTTGCTCATGTAGCTCTCTGGAGGCATTCACCTTCAGAGAAAAAAAGAAAATGGCTGCTAAGAGAACAGCTGAAACAAGAGACTTAGAAGAAGCCATGAAGATCACCAAAGATGTTGAAGGAGGAAGAGGATACAACCTAGATCAAGATGAGATGATCTATCACCTCATCCTTTACCTTCTATTTATATCAGTCAATAGTGATCATAGATAGACAATTATGCGAAACCTCATTGTTTGTTGTTAGTTAGCAACATTTAATCAAGTTTAATGGTTTTATAGAACTTTTTATAATTTATACACATTCTATGACTTTATCTCTATGTTGCACTTAAGGTTTACAAACTTAACTTTTCAGTACAGTGGTATAGCTGGAAAATTCTCGATCATTTTATTATGTTTAGGTGATAAAGTTGTTCAAGTTCAACCAATAATTGACTTCAAATTAATTATATTAAATTTTTATGTCTAATTACCATTAGGTCGTTTCTGTACAATGGAAACAATTTTCAATAAGTACCATATAAAACCAAGTAATTAAAATGGCATACTACATCATTTTGTTTTCAAATGTTAACTAAGTTAGTTTGTATTTATAATTTTTATAAATTAATTAGCATGGACATAACTTAGCAAGTGCTTATGTATTGGTATGGATACAACAAGCATGTACGTACGGGTATTTTTGTATGGCGGTAAATAAGTCAATATGTTTGAGTTTATACTTGGATATGGTTGTGTTACAATCAGTATGATCGCTCTTAATTGTGTGCATACTATTATATACAAGTGTATGAGTTGATAAAAAAATAAAGTATATATAATAAAATACATGGTTGTCGATCCGGCAAAGAGTACGCAGAGGTACTAGTATTAACTATTTGTCTATCATCTAGTCACTCGCTAACGAAGGAGGCCAGTAAGCTAGTAAAAGATTAAACTTAATATGAGAGATTAAATTAAGAACTAAGGGAGCAATGTACAATAATGGGAGGCAATCAATCATAAGTGGGGCATCTAGGTATGAATTCCCTGATGACTACATTTGCAATTAAACTCTAAATTTCGGATAACTATGAGATCATTAGACTCTCGAGATTCCCAAACTATTTTATAGGGATTAATGTCAAAGCTAAACACAAATACATGTGTTGATCAAGTAATATCGTATGCGTGAAAGCATGGTTATTGATCTACAAAAAATTAAATTTTACTGATACTAATTGTTTAATCTATTATCTAGCTTAATTGAAGTGATGTTCAATTAATAAAAATTAAAAGAAATTAAAAATAAAAGAACTTGACTAGTGACATTGGCTTCTAAGAACAAGCCAAGCATGAAAAGAGAGGTGTCCGGGCAAAGATTTCTCTTAGGGCTAAAAATACAAATTAGAGGAGGCTGTAATACAAAAATGTAATATAGATTAGATAGTGAGATTAATTCTAATAGTGACTAATGTCATCTACGATGCAAGTGCATGTGCCGATCAAATAGTAAAGTGTGCTTGAAGAAAGATATCGATCCATAAGGAACTAGGAAGTGACAGTATTAATTTAGGACTCGTTAATTAGCCTAAACTACAATTAAAGGTGTCAAATCAAGAGTGAAAACTAGAAGCTCGTTAATAAAATGATTGCACCTTGGTCACTTGGTGGACTGTACTTCCACGTTGGGGGGTGGGGATGGGGGTTAGGGAACTGGCTCCTATTGATTGAGGAGCTGGTTTACCGTAACATCACTTTGAAGGTGCTCAGCATCCTCGAAGTCGATGGGAGTTGATACGGTACACTCGATTGGGCCCATTGGTCAGTTTCAGATGTTAGGTGATCCCCAATGTTTGAGCTACACCAAGTGCACGATGCTGATGAGACTCTACGACTCTGATTTAATAAGTACCCATATGTATGAAGGGGTGTAGTTCGACCTGCCCCCCAGAGTCTTCTAATTTAGTGTTATGCATGGTATTTTGTGCTTAATATGTAGATTAATAGGGTTTGAGACAAAAGAAGCAAAACTGGAGTGATTCTGGATGGAACAAGTACAAAAGAACAATTCCAGAGAAGAACACGACCTCAACACGAGGGTGTTTTAAGGTGTGCAAAACTCTAGATAGAAGAATCTAAATGAGCAAAGCCCTCTGCATGGTCTAGTTTCCCAGAGCACACCATGCTTATGGAGCATAGATGTGCTCTTTAGTCATGAAATCCTCTAGATGCTAGATTTTTGAGTAGAAATGAGCCCAAGCACCACTAGCATTCAACAAGGTTCTAACATGCCTGAAGCATTGTCATGCCCCATCACATGTGATTTTAAACTTGAAAGTTAGGTTTTATGGGGGACCTTTTAGTGAGAGCTTCATTAACAACCGGAGTTTTGATTGGAAGTTGAAGACAACCACTTAAGGACGAGTTGACATCACTCCTTTGACCCTTGGGGCTCAAGATCGACGGCCTTGTCTTCTCCATTCACGGAGTCTCTGTCACCATCAATTAAGAGAATCTTGAGGTAGTTTTACTATGATTTTAATCTTGTCTTTGATTTTAGATTGTATCTGGATTCTTCCTAACATGAAAGCCTCTAATTGCTAAACCTTCGTCAGTGCCTCGGACCATGAGCTTGAAGATTATTTGTACTTTATTTCCTTTGTTATATTGGCTTTTGAGTATTTTTTTTGTAAATATCCTATGTCATTTCATGCAAGTAATTGCTAGTGTGAAAGCCTCCAATTGCATATTAGATCACACTTACGAGGTAGACGTCGAGTGCACTTATAGAGATAGGGTGTATAGTTTTAACTGTTCGGATTAGGGTTAAAACTAATAAAAGGATTCACAGAGTGCTTAATGAAATCATAGGGCAATCATCATTGTCACATGGGATTAGGGTTGAACGCTTGGACCGAAGATGGTTAGCTAATTTAGGAATCTCCACTGTTTAAGAATACCTAATCAATAGCCCCAATATAGGGAATCCTTGCTTATATATCTTGAGAAGATAGTGTCCAAGGCACCATCCCATCTCCCTATCGAATCTTATTTCACCATCCCGAGTCTTAGTTTCCTTTGTGCTCTCTAATTAAGTCTAGAAACATCGACCACCTTTATTAGCTAGATAATGGAAAAACAATTACTACTACGAGCACTGGTTTTGGTGGATTTGACTACCAAACTTTCAGGTACACTATACTACTTACAACTCGTGCTCTTGTGGTGTATGCGCAAGGGGTGTATTAGTCTTTATAGGTGTAAAAACCCATATATATATATATATATATTGTTGTACCTTATCCTAATTTTAGACCTCTGGCCTCTTTAGATTCTTGTGCATGCATTAGGGGTAAAATGGTCATTTAGCATTAATGGCATCCTTACATGATTGCATAGTAGCTTTTGTCTGAGAATTAGCTAAAAACCAGAGGCAATTCAATCTTTTGGACTCTTTTCATTTTATTCTCTAATAGGAGGGCAAATTGGTCATTTCTCTTGTACATCCTGGACCAAAATTATTTTTAAATCCTTTGAGTGGGCGCGTGTTGCCTATTAATAATATAAAAATAAAGATGCCTTTTCTAGAGCGCAACACTTAGTTGAGCATCATAAAAGTTCGCCACTGGATGAGGGGAGGTACAAAAACGGAAATTAGTTTTGTTTAAAATAATTATATTAAAATAATTTAGTTAAAAAGAATAATGATATAAAATGTACTAAAATTTGGTTAAGATAATTTGAAACACGAAAGATTAATTTCAAGAACAATAATGGCATATTAATTTAACTACTAAAATTTTTTATTTATACATTTGTTAATCAATTCAATTCCGAACAACAGAATGATGAAATAACCTCATTTTACAAAAGCTTCAATTTTAAAATATTTAATATTTATTAATATTTATTAAATCAGGTAAATAAAAAGTTTTCGTCCGATCTACCTATGAATAGTTTTCCTGGCGCCATATTTTATTTCCAGAAAAATTTTAAAAATAAAAATATTAACAAATATATAGGTTTATATAATGTGTATTAAAAAAATTATAAATTTTTTAATAAAAATAAAAATTTAATACGGCCACCGGTCGCACAATAAACTAGAAGAAACACAATATAATATACATTAAAAAAACAGTCACACATACAAAGTGAAAAGTCAAATATTAATACGGCCACAAAATTAATTACTATATAGGTTGAAAAAAGTGGCATATAATTGTACTCGCATTTAGCTTTTGGTGGAAATAAAAAAGCAGCACAAGCAAAGTACAAACTTAATCGCCCACCTTCATCTCTTTGTAAACCAAAACAATTGTAACTAATTATGTTCTCATCTACAAAAATAAATAAAAATAAATAAAAAATAAAAAATAAAAAATAATACCACATGTATTTGTTTTAAACAAAATAGACACAAGTGCTTCTATTAAAAAGATTCTCAAAAGGACAAATAGATGCGAGATGCACCAGTTATGATGCCTTACAGACATTCTAAAGAAATTCTCCTACTATGTAACCCTTGAGTGGTGAAATCTTCCTCCCACAAAGAACCTGTATCAAAATTCAATAAACAGTATTGATAAACAGTACATTAGTCCAACTGAAAATGTATAAACAATACAAAAGAATAGTATTGTGAGGGGAAATATTTAAACCCTTACCCTCCCTTTGCACTCTTGCACCTGTCGAATATACAATTAATTGTTCTATCCAACCTAGCAAATAGTCCAATATTTTCATTTATATCTTGATGAGGATCAATGAAAAAATAAACTGTAGTCAACCATTGGATAGCCCAATGGTATGACACCAATGTGTTAAAGGGGAGGTTATGAGTTCAAATCCTCTCCCCGACAGTACTGTTCCCTGTACTGTTCATACACTGTTCACCCGGGATGTTTGTACTATTCTATACTGTTCATACAATGTACACCGGGTTCTAACACTATTAATATACCGGGGCGCTTGTCGCCTATTATTCCAAAAAATAAAATAAAATAAAAAAATAAACTGTAACAGGAATTCCATCTCAGTTGATGATCATTAAGTAAATAGCAAGTGTTGCTCGCACACTCACATACACATGACAAAGGTCAATATTTTTATTTATAACTTGTTAAATATACAAAGACACAACTGTATATAAAGCGTTTTTACGAGCGTACACACTCTTTATAATTAGTTATGCATTATTACATATATTTTCCATAAGCCATCTTTATAAGGATGCGACCACAAGCATCTATATTAACTTCATCTTCTTGTTTGTTATAACAATATTCAAGGATGACCAACATAGCCTGGAGCATAAGGATAACGATTATAGTAGCCGCCATAGTATCCATTTCCGGGAAGATAACCTGGTCGAAAACCGTTATAGTAGCCATTTCCTGGTAAGTAACCATAGCCATTGTAGTAGCCACCAGGGAGCAAACCTAGTCCTCCGGATCCATATGTCTTTTGCTCCTCATATCCTGCTTTGTCCACTTTTTCCTCTGCATCAAATAAAATTTATCAAAACTAAAATCGAAAATTGTTTATCGTCCATCAAAAGATGAATTTGTATGTGGAGATGAACATGGAACAAGAGAAGAAGAGGGAAAACAATAATTTTTTAGAATAAGCTAAATATTTAGCAATAATAAGCTTCAATTTATATAGAAGGGACAATTTTTAAGTATAAATTTATTCTAATAATATTATTTCTGCCCCAAACCACTGGGTACCAAGATATACATATTCCTTATGTACCATGCTCATATAGACACATGCTTATATATATATTTGAGAGTTTATATGTGGGTGCATGTAGAGAGAGACGCGCTTCATCTTAATTCTTGAGCTTTATCACAACGATAAATATTTCATATTGTTTCCAAAATAAAAATAGAGTTCTGGGTTTGTGAGTTAAAAATCATTAAAGTTTAAAAAAAAAAATAAAAAAGAGTTTAGGGTTTACGAGTTTGCTGAGGCAGCTCGCTAGCTGAAACCGCTTCCAAAGAGAGAATGAGAATGATTCCCAAAAGAGCTGTTGTTAAAACAAACAGAGACTTTGAAGAAGCCATGACAATTAACTATTCAGAGATGATGATGATCACTCGAATAGAAGAAGAGAAGCGTGAAGTGTTGAAGAGATATGACTTCTATTGATCTCTATTTATAGGGATAAATAGTGATCCAAATCTCTTGGGAAACTTTATTACCTGAACGTCCTTTCATGCTTAGTTGGGTGATACTAATTAATTAAAACTATATATTGTTTCATATTTGACTTAATATCTAGTACTTGTTCTAAATTTGAGTATGTGGATCAAAAGGTTTTGCACAATCTTGGTTAGGTCAGTGATTGAGAAATTTCAAGCTCTTTACTAGTTACTTGATGCAATATATAAATGTATTTTTACAATCGGTTAGATGATATAGTCATCCACTGAGACATAAAAATAACCAAATGCATAGTCGCTAGCTACTTAGTCTAATGTTAAGTAATATTATATATACATATATGGGGTAGGAGAATTTGATTAATTTATATATAGATATATATATATATATATATATATATATATATATATATATATATATATATATATAACCCTGTGACATATTAAGCGTATACATATATATATATAACCCTGTGACATAAAATTAACAAGCCGGTATACATATATATGTGCTTATATATAGTTTGTCTGATTAATGTTGGTATGTCGATATATATGTGCTTATATTTTTTGTAGAAATGCAACAAAGTTTATTGGCATGAACGTCCTTATAATTTTGTAGGTGTCCAACAAAGTTGGTATGTATGTTGTGTAGTGATGCAATTAACAAAGTCTATATGTATTTAATTATATATAAATTTGTATGGATATATTTAACTAAGTCTTGCTATACTTGTTTATGGCTATTGTACAATTAATACAATTAGCGTTAGAATATAACACGTAAGTAGAACGACAATGTGACGGCCGAATTTTACATATTATGTATCTAATTTTTTATTATAGTTGTTTGTGTTTTGTCTAACTCAATGGTTGTACCCATTGCATTATTATCAATATTTGTTTCATAGCTGAAATATGGTATGTGTATGAAGGCCTTGTACTTGCGTGTGGATAAGCCTCAAGTAATATATATATATATATATATATATATATATATATATATATATATATATATATTTGTGTTCAGTGGGGAAGCAGAAATAAATAAAAGTGATCGCTGACTTCAAATTGAAAAAATTGATAAATATTTAAAAATGTTATATTATATGTCATCACTACTGCAATAAGGCAGGTCAATATCGAAAAAATTTTCAAAAAAAATATTCAAATCGGCTGAAAGTTCAAACTAGAAGTAGAAATTTTCTAAAATACAAGTGTTTTTTTAATTTTAAAAATATAATTAGTCAGTTTATCTTTAGTTTTAATAATTAAAAACATAACTTAAAATAAAAAATAAAGAAATTATAAAAATATTAAATTTTAAAATTTGTAAAATACAGCCTAACCTAAATGTTTTGCTTTTTTTTTTAAAGAAAAAAATTCAAACATCAATAAGAAAAAAAAAACATTTCATTTCAATCTTCTTTATTAATTATAGACAAGTCTCATTAACAAATCGATCAGCCTTAAAATTTTATTTAAAATCTAAATATATATATGCTAGAGTCCGTGCTTTCTTTTGGAACATCTGGCTTGAGCGAAACAATCGAATCTTTAACCTTAATTGCTCTCACGCTCATTCAGTTTTCTTTAAGATTGCTAACATGCTTCTGTCCTGGCTTTCTGCAGATTCGGATCCTAATTCGCATGAGAACATCGACGCTTCAAGGAAGATCAAGAGATCCCTCAGCTTCTTGAGCTCCAGAATTGCCGATCACTCTGGAGACCCTGACCACCCCCTGGATCGAGAGTAGTCGTTTTCTCCTTCTTCCTGGACTGGCCTGTGGCCCCTGCTGGATGTCTTCGCTAGTCCAGTCTCTTCTTTATCTTCCCTTTTCTTGCTGGTTTTCTTCTTGTATCTTTCCTCACTTATGGTGAGGTTTTCTATTATTTCCTTGCTGTATGGTTGTACTCTTCTTTACTTTTTGTCTGTTCTTCTAGTTTTTCAATAAATCAGTGGTTTATCCACTTTTTATCAAAAAAAAAAAAAATTTTGAGTATGTGGATCAAAAGGTTTTGCACAATCTTGGTTAGGTCAGTGATTGAGAAATTTCAAGCTCTTTACTAGTTACTTGATGCAATATATAAATGTATTTTTACAATCGGTTAGATGATATAGTCATCCACTGAGACATAAAAAATAACCAAATGCATAGTCGCTAGCTACTTGGTCTAATGTTAAGTAATATTATATATACATATATGCGGTAGGAGAATTAGATTATATTATTAACCCCGTTAATTTAAACTTGTATTTATCTTTTTGTTCTTATTTACATTACTAAAACACATACTAATTAAGAAATATTCAAATCTAATTCCAATTATAACTTGAATGGTTTTTAAATACTATGTAAATAGACCTGAGTGGTTCTTATTAATACATGTTTTAGTAATGTAAATAAGGTCAAAAAATAAATTTAGATCCTGAATTGATAAAGAGGTAAACGACAGGATAGTTTGACAAAATTTTCCCATAATAATTTTATCATAAACTCAGAAAATCCCTTTTCACAAGTGCTTCTCAATTAGAAGACTATTTTGTTTATGTTGCATATTGATAAGTGCCTAAATGTATTTATTTTATTATACATTTCTTATACACTTGTCATGTATATTTTATCGGATTGATGCATGTTTTGTGCTTAATTTTGTATTATTTGCTTTATAGGGCATGAAGGCGCCATAGGGAACTCGAAGACACGATTTGGGCGAAAAAGAATCAAATTTGGAGGGTGGTATTGTAGCATATTATAGCAACAATGTATCAAGTTACTATAGCAGATTATTGTAGTACCATGAGAATCCTTGCGAGTTGCATGGAGAAAAAAAAACTGGAAACTCTCAGGAAAATCCTTGCATCTTCCTTATGGCCAGCATAGCACTTGTATGGATTGGGCAAAACCCATTTGGTGTTCCATATGCTGTCTATACTACCTGCATAGCCTGGTGGGTATAAATACAAAATTTTAGGGCAGGAAAGGGGATCTTCTTCTTGGCCTTTTTGGGCCTCCACCACCACACATTCTTAAGGCCTTTCAGCCATGTTTTGGTAACAATCCTTGGGGAATCTAGTACGTATCTTCACCATGAGGGAGAGGAGCAAAGGAGAAGAAGCAGGAGTGAAGCCCTAAGCCATCAACCGAGTCATTTGTAAAGAGATTTGCAGCTATCATCGAACTTCAAAGCTTCATCCATTCAAGGAGATTGCGACTTAATTTAGAGGGGGTTTCATGCTTCTTTTATGTATTTATCTTCCTTGATTGTTGTATAAGTGTCCCTTATCATGAGGGACTAACTTATTGTTGTGTTTGGACTTGGTTGAATGATGAGTGTACAATGCTCATGTATTCTATACCATTTTGTACACTCAATTGGCATGTATTAGAACTATATTGTGGAATTCGATGTTAAATATAGTGTATTGTGCATTAACAGACCTAGGGCAGTGCTTAACGATGAGAGAGAGAGAGAGAGCCAAAGGAAGCATTTCAGACCTTAAATGATGAAGTTGGAGCTTTCTCAGTATTATTAGAACAAGGACAAGGTAAAATGGGTGCCTTACGAGTAGCTTACGGTCGTCCTTACCCCCGTAAGTCAACTGTAAAAAATCTTGCACGCATGCTTGTGCCCATAAGGGGGATTTAGAGCCAAATCAGAGGACCTTATGGGCAAAGATTACGGCTGTAAGGACCATCTAGAGGAGCTTACGATTACAATGTATGCCTGTAAGGGCGATTGCAAGTAGCAGAATAATGAAGCTTACGATCCAGCGTTTACGGCCATAAGCTAGACCGCAACACAAACAAAAGACCTTATGGACAGGGCTTATGGCTGTAAGTCATCTCGTAAAGCTCGCGACAATCTTCTCCAGCTCCCTTACGGCATAGCCCTTACGCTTGTAAGCAGTCAGGTATAAATTGAACTTATGAGAATTTTTAGAGCATCTTCTATTCTATTCTTCTATTCTTTGGGGGCGATTTGAGGAGGAGAGGTTGAGGAAGATAATGGGCGAATCCCCAGCACCTAGTGAGTGATTTCAATTGGGATTCGACTCTATATTCAAGAGGATTAAAGATCATAGCTGTCAAGCTCATCTTGGCGGCATGTGTGGAAGCTTACCTAGGGCTTCTCCTGCGATTCTTCATCGACGAGATTGAGAAGGGGGTTTTCATTGGCTTTTATATTTTCCTCCATTATTTGTATCTTGAATGCTTGGCCTCCATTAATGGAGGGATAATTTGTAAATGTTTGGGCATAGATGAACTCTAGGGTTTATTTCTTTGACTTTGGTTGTTGGATCTTTGATGCGTAATTGATTTCTTAGTTGTAATCATTTCTATTTGAGTTTAATTGTGTGATTGATTACTTGGTTGAGGCAAAAGCCATAGCAAACACACTTGGAATTACTACATGACGAGAAGAAATTCGCACCTAGCATAGATTTACCTCAATTCGAGATGATAATGGGTACACCTCTGGTTAGGGTATTGAGGAGACTTTGTCTCTCATAATCCTTATGAGTGGATTGATGATGATTTCCGTGGTCTTTGTAATCATGTGGAGCGGATTTTAGGAGAAATCACATTTCTGCTCTGTAGTAGGATTATGGGTAATCTCTCTTTTTGGGAGGAGATTACCTACTTAAGAGATTGTCATTAGTTCACAATAAGGTTTCATAGGGTGTTAATACAATTGTGCGGATGTCTGTATCAGCTCTGTATTTATTTGTTACACTTTACTTGAGAAATCAGGGGTTTGTATATTTTTGGAAAACTTTCACATCAAATTGAATTGCATGTTTAGACAACTATTGTCCTGTACCCTAGAGGGATGTTATATCCGAACATTGCTTTCTTCCTTGATTTCTCCCATATTTTCTCTTGTATTTTCCTACTTTCATTTGCTTTTGTTGTCACACACATCACGTAATTTTTAGGCAATTTTTTGGGTATAGAGTGATTACTAGTATGCATTTCCATCCCTGTGGACCGACACTCTGCTTTACGCAAACTTTATTTCTTGGTCGGCATGTACACTTGCGTCCCTGGATTCATACCACAGGGGGAGAAAGGGAAAGTCTGTCGATTGAAGTCGGCATATAGGGGGATTCTTTGTCTGAAGACACATGTCTCTTGTATGACATTTCCTTGTGCGCTTATTGTGTATGATTATTGTTATGTCGTCTTTTGTCTTAGTTTATCTTATTTTATTTTCTTCACTCATTACTTTTCTTTGGTAATGTAGTATTTCGGGTTTTTCCTTCTTGTGTAGATCGATGTTTTTCGATATTTCCTTGTTTGTTTGTTTGTCGTTTTAGTTGAGTTCTTCTTTATTTTGAGTTGTTGGCCCTTGTCGAAGATTTTTGGTCGAGTTTTGAGGGTTTTAGAAGGTGCTTGGGCCGTGTACTGGTCGCACAGAGGGTGTGCGGGCTGTACGCAGCCTGCACAAGCATTTCTGAGGCCTGTACGGCCTCGTGTGCGGCCACTGTGTAGCCCGCACACCCTAGACAGAGGGGTGTGTGGCCTGTGTGCGGCCCACACATCCTAGGTTGTGGGGTGTGCGGCCATTCCGTGGGCCACACATGAGCCGCACACCCGAATGTTTTGGCCATAAAACCTTCATTTCAAACCCTTTTTCACTCATTTCTTCTCCCCAACCCTCCTCTTTCCTTCCTCCTCTCTTCCACCATCATTATTAAGAGTTTAGGGCTGGTTTTGTAGGAGTTTTTGGGCTGGTTTGTGGAGCTTGCAAATCAACCCATTGTTTGCTCAAGGTAAGCTCTTCTTCATTTTCTTCCTTGTTCTTTGGTTGGATGAGGCTAGGGTTAGTTAGTTAGTTTAGTTGGGAGCTTAAACCTTGTTCTCATCCTTGTTATTTGTTAGTGAAGCTTGAGGATCTCCTTCCTCCTCCTTTGTGAAGATTTCCTTGGAGTTTTGAGAAGCTAGGAGGTATGATTCTTCTCCTTCTTCTTCTTCCTTTCTCTCTTGTGATTCTTCTTGAGTTCTTGGTGAGAAATCCTTGGTGAATGGTTGTTATTGAGTTTATATTTTTTATTGGTTGTATTTTCCTTGGTTTGATGAAGGATTGAAAGAGATTCTTCATCTCCTAGGTTAGAGTTACTGTAGCACCGGTGAGCTTCCCTTGTTTTCTTGGTTTCCTTGGGTTATAAAGGAGCTTAAACCCTTAGAATCTCTTTGGTAGCCTCTAGGGTTAGTGGAGCAAGCCCTAGAGCTGGTTGGGGTTGTTGGTAAGGAAACCTAGGGTTTCCTTGTTTGGCTTACACTAACCTTGTTGTTGTTGTGCTTTCACAAGGAGAAGACACATTGGCTTGAGGCAAGGGATTAGCCAAGGAGTAGCTTGCGAGGGAGATGAATCGCTAATTCAGTGAGTGGGATCATTATGCATAGCTTTATTGGAAGAATGCCGATAGCTAGATATAAACACACATACACACACATATACATATATCTACACTTATATCATGTCTTAAGTATAGTCTTATTGATTTATACCTGTTTGGCTTGTTGATGAATGATAGTTAGTAGTGAGAAAGATCTTGAATTTTTTATATGATATTTAATGTTGTTATCACCCGATTTGTGATTAATACGCTTCAATGAACTTGAAATCCTTGTTTTGTGTGAAACTTGGGTTTTGTTGTGGAAATGTTTGGTTTTGTGGGATTTAAGTCTTGAAACTCAGTTTGAATGATTGAGAGGTTTTTGTATGGTGTTTCTTGTGCTGGGATTTGTTTATCTCTTTGTGTTTAAAAGCTTGAGCTTCGTTTGTGCTTTTTATCATTTTCCTCGTGGAATTTCGGAGGTGTTATTGATTGTTGGGTATATGTTGGCTATTTTGCTTCATGTGGAGTTGTTTTTACTATTGGGTTTGTGTGGTAATGCCCTACTTTGGTAGACGGCCCCTACGGCCAGCCTGTTGAGATGGCGTGGCAGGCCGAATTAATTACTACGAGGGCCAGTTCAGGTGGGAGTGAAGAACCCTGATTGGACACTCACTGGGAAGCTGGAGGCACCAACCAGTGTACCGGTCGGTCAATGTCAAGAGCATGAGTACCTTGACGGTCCTAAACCTAGCCGTGGCCACGGCGAAGGCTAAGGGATGCTTTTAGACCACTTTATGCTGGGTGAGTGCTGGGTGTTATTTTTATATTGGGTTTGAGTTTTATTTCCATCGAGTGACTTGACTTGGGTCATCTTAAACTTGTGGTGAGGGGGCGAAGCCCAACTATCGTTCCTAGGAGGGCAGTCTCCCATAAGTTTGACTTGATTCTACAGTTGAGTATTCTCGAGCTGGTGTTCCTTGCATTTGATTCAAGATTTAATCTGTTCTATTCCATTTTGTTGTCATCTTGAATCTGTGGAGAGGGGACGAAGCCCAGCTGTTATTCCTCAGATGGCGGTCTCCCATAAATTCAATTTGGCACTATTTATGTTGAAATTTACATTACTAATATGGTTATGCCAATGTTTCAAACTATTTTGGGTTTTATGAGTTGAGGTTGATGATTGGTTTGGTGTTTAACTCATCCTTTTTATTTTTGAACCCGATGTTCAGTATTTTAACAGATTTAAAGTTATTAGAATCTTGTTGAGGTAAAAAGGTTGCTATATTAAAGGTTGCTATCATGTATAATTATGTTCTAAATGTTTATCTTATTTTTGGTAAAATATTTATTTTGATGTATTATTATTATTATTATTGTTGTTATTGGTGTTTTTTGGTGGAGTTGTGCTAATCTCCCCTCACTGAGTAACGCTAGTTGCTCACCCCTCTTTCTTTGTCCTAGACTGCTGCAGGTAGTAGGTGGAGCGGGATAGCAGTGTGCTGGGCATTTGTTGCTGTTCTACCTTCTGTGTATTTTTTTCCTGTTTCATGTATGTTTCTTTTTGGACATGGACATGTAGTCTTGACTTATGGATCCACTAGTTTGTAGTAAACCTTGTTGCAGTGTTTTGTATCTATCAACTTTCAAACTCCTGTGTATTAAAACTAGTTATTTCTGTTATAGCTTTCCTATGCATTTGTGACCTTGTTATTGTTGTGTATCATTGTTGTGGTTGTTGCTTCTGTTGTGTATCAGTCCATCTCTCCCCTAGGTGTTTATGTTAAATTTTGTGGATTCCAGGTTATTGTTTAGCCTTGCGGCGTCACGAGAGCTAAGTGGTGTTGTATCCCTCCTCGGGATTGCCGCGGCGGTTGTCGCGTCCCGTGGGCCCGTGGATCGGGGCGTGATAGGTTAGATAGTAGAAGAATAGCACATACTAATACTCCTAGTCATTGTGGATTCGACTGCCCGAACTTTTGGTACACTTTATTACTTGAACGACTCATGCACTTGCGGAGCGCATCATAAAATCTTTTGGCAACCAATCAAAGTAGGAGAATGAGAAAATTTAGGGTCATCTACAACAATTTAACAAGGAGATGAGACTCATCCACCATCTAGGACACCATTTGAGCCGTCGAAGAGCACGCATCCTTTGTGGCTTTTGTGGAAGATAAGAGGAGAGTTCATCAGTATCTCTAGTGACAAAGAGACAAAGGGAGTTTTCATGTTTTCATTCATTTCTCTTGTCTCTATTGGATTGTATGAGTGTTCTCCTTTAATGGAGAACTAACTTATTAGTGTTTGGGCGCAGATGGAACCTCAGGTTTACCTTTTGATTGACATTAGTTATGGATTTTGAATGCTTTCATGTTAATTATTTGATTTAAATCTATCATTGTTGAATTTAATTAGGTGTTTCTACTGCCTTGGATTCTATTGTAGCTAGAGCTGAGAATCCATGATTAATGTAGTTATATGATAAATCGAGAGATTGACCTAGTATAGACAAGCCGCAATTGAAAAGAATCATGAGTCCGCTCAGAGGTAAAGCACTTTGGAGTTGAGATTTTCCTCCTGTGATCCTTCTGAGTGAGTTAGCATAGGATTCTATGATATCTTAGGGAGTAGCTTCAGGAAAGGGTTTCGATGTTTGTTCATATGGAATTAGGGGTAATCACTTTGAGAAAAGTGTTGTCTATCTTTAGAATGTGTGTTTTTTCTAGAAGGTCATCAATATCAGCGCCATATCTGACCAGTTGCTACTCACCTTGAGATAGGGGTAGTATGTTTTAGGAACTCTCTCAGTTCAATCAGATTGTAATAGTTTATACAACCATTATTCAAGACTTAACAAACCATAGGGAAAGTCTATGCTTGAACACCCTCCCTTTATACTTGTTTCGCAGTATTTTCTACTTGAAAATTTTAATTTCCAGTTTTTACTTGCATTTATACTCCTCTATTTTGATTAGGTTAATCATCGAATTTAGAGTTAGTACTAGTATTCTGTCATTCCATATGGATCGATAACCATATTTCTTGGCACCCTATATATTACTTGACTGGCAATTGCACTTTCATATAGTAGGTAACTATGGCATTTTCTATCACCGCCATTATAAAGGAGCAATCCTCGGCAAAATTGTTGACGAAGATATTAGCATGCGAGCTTGGAGGAAGATTGTGAAGCATAGGTGATTACGGTTTGTATTGCTTCTTGATTGTATTGCACATTTTCTTTATATGAGGACTTACACCTAGTGTGTTTGGATATTGTGAACTCTATGATGTAATTTTATATTGGACAACATATATTGGCTATATACTTGAGTTTATTTTGATTTTGATTAAATTTTTTTGTTTTAATGCCATGTTACTAATAAAGTGAGAGCTTGATTTCATGTTTGATACATGTGTTATGATTAAGAAATCACTATGCATAGATCTACAACTATTGAAGGGACTTGAATATAGACCTAGATGTAGAAGGTTTTGTACTTGATTCTCCTGGTTAGGTTTATATTACCTTTGAATATCACCAAGTGTTTATGCAATTATACTATATCAAAGTAGGAAAGAGATTCTGATCATGGCTTGATAGGGGATTAGTCGCTAATTGCCTTGAGAAAGGGATTAGTGTGATTTAGGAAGTACAAGTTAACTTGTTTTATAGGGTTCCTAGAATGTTCATGCAATCATACTGAGTTTAGGTAGATAAGAGATTTTGACTTAGCTTGATAGGTGATTAGTTGTTCATCACCCTGAAAAAGGGGTGCACATGATTTAGGATCACCCATGGTCTAATTAACTCAAAGAAAGTCCAATATCCTAATCTAGAACTTAATTGAACATGCTAGGAGGATTCCTTGTATGGATACCTCCTTTACATAAATAATAGAGTCTTGCCAATTCACTGTGTTTATTTAGTTTGTGATTTATTTTTTATTTGTTCATCAACCTTATATTTATTCAACTAGATAATAGAAAAATAGTTAATATTAGGACTTCCTGTTTTCATGGATTGACAACTCTGCAAAACTATGCTAGAACCATGCTTAGGTTATACTCCTCAATTTCTCCTTGGCAGTGCTTTGCACGCTTAGAACATTCCCATGCTGAGACTGTGTTTTTTTTTTTTTAATCCTTTTGTGTGTGTTTCTCCTAAAGTTACTCCAATTTCATTTCTTTTGTTCCAATACTTATTTTCCTGAAGAATATGTAAAAAATACCCGGCATAGCACGAAAATAGGAAAAATTATGCAAGAAATTAAGTAAAAAAAATACATAGATTTATAATACGAAAGACATGCATTCCATGCACTCATCTACGTACATACATACACTTAAGCAAAAGTCAGTATTTGTTAACTTGGTCAGGCAAAGAGACAGCCATATAATTATGCAATCTTTATTATTACATATATTTTCCATAATATTATCCATTTTTAACTTGTTGGTCATACAAAGAGATAGCTATATAAGGAAGCCATCTTAATTATTACATATATTTTCCACATTTATAAGCAATCTTTATAAGGATTGCATCCACACATATCTATAGATAGTAACTTAATTTTCATATTTTGTTTGCAATACTCAAGGTTGACCACCGTAGCCTATAACATAAGGATAGTTATTATAGAAGCTGCTTGAATATATGGCACCAGGATAATTGCCTATTGGTTGAACAACACTATTTGGGGCATATGGGCCATATGCCCCAAATGATATGGAACCATGGCCATCGTAATTGATACCTGGGAGCCCAACTTGCACTAATGCCTTTTGCCCCACATATCTGGCTTTGTCCACATTTTCCTCTGTAACAAGTGAAATTTGTTAAAATTAAAATAAAAAATTATGGTCTATCTAAAAAGAAAAGAGAAAATAATAAAAATTTGAGAGTAAACTAAAATTTTTAAACAATAATAAGCTTTAACCAAATTAGAGGGACAATTTTAACATATAGAATTGGACCATTGTAGCGTGTAACATAAGAAAAACTATTATAGAAACTGCTAGAGTATGACAACAGGATAATTACTTGGTTGAAAACCATAATAGTAGCCATTTGTTGGTACTGGTTGGTAACTAAATCCATAGCTGACACCTGTTGATGCCTTTTGCTCCTCATATCCTGCTTCAACCACTTTTTCCTCTGCATAGAAAAAATTGTTAAAATTTAAATAGAAACTTATGATCCATAAAAAAAAGAGACCATAACAATTTTTTTAGAATAAGGTAACAACTTTAAACAATAATAGGTTTCAACCAATATAAAGAGAACAGTTTTTAGATACAAAATTTTATCCACTAATTATAACCAATAATAATATTATAAGGATGATAACTCTTTCCTTCACCCAAGTAAGAAGTTGAGAGATCAACTCCCTTTTACAGCATTATTTGAGATGAATAATTTATAATAATAATAATAATAATAATGGACTCTTTGATATACTAATATTCCAAACGTATTCTTACCCAAACCACAGGGGTACCACGATATATGCCTCAAACAGCTTGCTCATATAAACACATTCATGTGAGAGTTTATATACGTGTGTGTGTGTGTGTGTGTAAAGAAGGATGCGCTCCATTACAATTCTTGAGCTTTGACATAATAATATATTTATATATATTGTTTCAAAAATACAAATAAAGTTTCGGATTTGTTAGCTAAAAATATTACAACCATTAAAAAGACAAAAGAATTTAGGGTTTACCAGTTTGCTGAAGCAGCTCGCGAGCTGAAACCACTTCCAAAGAGAGAATGAGAATGAGAATGATTCCTAAAAGAGCTGTGAAAACAAGCAGAGAATTGGAAGAAGCCATGAGAATGAGGATGATGATGATGATGATCACTAAAAGAAGATAACAGTGGATATGTGAAGAGCCATGACTTCTATTAATCTCTATTTATAGGGATAAATAGTGGTCCATATCTCTCGGAATATTATATAGTACCTGAACGTCCTTTCATGCATGTAGTTAGCTAGTTGGGTGATACTAATTAATTAAAACTATATAGTACTTGCTTGTTGCATTTAATCTCTTGTCATTGTAACTTTGTGTATGTGGAACAAAGGGATTTGCACAACTTTGTTTAGGTCAGTGATTGAGAAATTTCAAGCTCTTTACTTGTTACGTGTTGCTACATATAAAAATGTATTTTTATAATCGGTTAGATGATGTAGTCATTGATGGAGACTTATAAACGTGACCAAATGCATTCTAGGTAGTTGGTTGACTTGGTTCAATATTAAATAATTATATATATGTTGCATGCGAATTTGTAAAGCCAGATAAATGTAACTATATCCATATGGATGTGCTTATACCTTTTGTAGGAATGCAGAAATTAAGCCTATCAGGATGAAGGTGTTTATAATTTTGTAGTGTCTAACTAAGTTGGTACATATATTGTTTTATATGAATGCAACAAGGTCTATATGTATTTGATTATAAGTTTGCGTGGATGTAACTGATTAAGTCTGGATATATATATATATATATTTGTTTGTTTATATGGTATAATTAATTCAATTAGTGTTAGAGTATAATGCTTAAGTAGAATTACAAAAATGGTAGTTGAATTTTACATATTATGCATCGTTTTTTTTTATAATGTAGTTGTTTATGTGTTATTTCTACCTTAGTGATTATACCAATTGTATCATTATCAATTGTTTTATAACCAGAGATGGGTGTATATAGGGCTATCCTTTAGTGTGAATATAATTAAACTAATAAATTTGCATTTATTCTTGTGTATGGTTATTATACCAGCAAAAACATGATCATATGACACTTATATAAAATAATAAAATAATTAAATGTTTTAGAAATAGAGGACTCTGTTTTTTTTTTTTTAATAGTTGTATATGTACCATGTTTACAAGCAATTTATATATATACAGTGATCCAATAACTATCATATATATATATATATATATATATATATATATATATATATATATGCAAACTTAAATTATTTTAATTTTAATTTTATACATAAACTTTTAATAAATATAATTAATATTTTTAAAAACTCTGACTAAATGTAAAGCCCATGCACATGACTATCTTTATAATTTTCATAAAATTTAGATAGATAAGTTTATTCCTAGCACAAACTCAAATACACATACTGATCCAGTAATATACTGTGCATGAAACAAAGCTTCTCAATTCACAAGGAACTCGGAATTATTAGTACTAACTATCTCTTATTATCTAGCCTAACTAAGATGATAATGAATGAAAGCTAAGAGAAATTATGATAGAAGAAACAGATATTTTGGTGGCCAAGCAAAGAGAAGAGAATGGAAGAAGTTCCAGGCTCTTCTCTGCCAATCCATTCATCTTCAAAGCTTTTTCTAGGGTCGAAAGCATCAATGAAGGCATCGAGGAGCATTCTCGATGGCGTTTGTGGAAGATTCATGGAAGGTTCATTAGCAATCCGAAATGGAAAAACATGAGGGAGTTTCCATGCTTCCCTTACCTTTAATTGTCGCATTTAGATTGTATGATCACTCTCCATTAATTGCGCAATTTTCTTAGCATAGTTAAAACCTAAGGTTTATCTAGTCGATGACATTAGTTGTAGACATTTAATCTTGTATAGACTTTCCTATCACAATATCATGCTTTTGAATTTAATTGCGTGATTTTCTTATCTTGAACTCTACCGAAGTGAAAGCTGAAAGTTTCATTTTTTATGTATGCGTGTGAGAAATTGAGAGATGCACCATGTATACACATATCAAAATTGAATAGAAGCCATCAAGAGTAGGACGAGCAAAATCAGAAATGGTCCTTTATCAATCCCCTTGATCGGCCATGTTACCCAACCATTCTCCTTCAACTCTCATGGTCGACAACAATATTGTCCTCAGTCTAGTTCCAATCACTCTCTCTATAGTGCGTTCTCCTTCCACTAGTCATGTCGATTTTGCCTTAGGTGGCATGCTGATAAAAGTCTAAATACATGCATTTTAATTATATGTATAAATTCTATATTATTAAAGTGTTCTTTGATGATTCGATGCCTTTTATGCGGTTTAATCATTTCTATTTGTGTTACAGGCTTAAAAGAAGCCTGGGTGAACCTAAGAACGCATTTGGGAAGAAATTTACACAAAAAACAGTGTTTCAAGGCCTCAGGAACTATAGCGACAATGTAGCAAAGCATTGTAACACAACAGGATGATGAATTTTTGAAGTCTCGGGTATTTTTGACGGGCAACCTGATGGCAGTGAAGATGCCCATAAGCCAGCTTACGATTTTGCAGTATTGTAGCAGTTATTGTAGTATTCCACTATAGCACTTCATCGAAATATTGGCAGAAATCGTAGGGCTCTTACCGGTTCCTTCATGCCCATGAACTGAGCCATGAAGCCATCCCCAGAGAGGTTTTAATTTTAGTCCATGGGTGGGGTCCACACTCTCTTTTCATGGTAATCAAAAGATTTCCCGAAAATCTTCAACAGAATCTTTTATACCTAACCACTTACAGGCTCCTTACAAGCGTCTTACGATGGTAAGCTTGGCTTGTAAGGTCTTCTGTCTTACTATTATGGTCCAGCTTAAGACCATAAGCACTGGATAGTAAACTTCTCTAGATGGCGCTTGCGACCTTCCTCAAGGTGTATACTGCTCCCTATAAGCTCCTCTGGATGGTCCTTACGGTCCGGCTTATGGGCGCAAGTCCTGCTCGTAAGTCCCTCTATGTGGTCATTATGATCCTCATTATGGGCGTAAGCATGCCTGCAAAGTTCTCTGGATGAGGTTTACGGCCATAAGTCTAGTCGTAAGGTGTTCTATATGGCCTATTCTTCTACTAATGATGTTGAGGGAGCTCTATCTTGTTCATTCTGGCTCAAAATTGCTTCTTAGGCTCCCTTTCCTCGTTATGCACTACCCGTCACTTGAAATCACAATTTACACCATGTTAACATCATCTTTCAAATAAAACACTGTAATACATGCCAATTAAGTGTATAAACTGATATAAAATAATGTGCAATTACACACTTATCAAGCACATGCACTCGTGTTTCAAAGGTGACAGTAGTCCATCGACTTATGACAAAGCTTACCACCATAAGTCCCAAACAAAAGAGCTTACAGACATGACTTACACCTATAAGGCAGAGCATAAGAGCGAGACAAATGAGCTTACGGGTCAAGCTTACACCCATAAGCTTGGCTATAAGGAACAGTAAAAAGAGTCTATGGGCTGGGCTTGTACCCTAACACTGGTCATAAGCATCAAACAGTAGCAGTTACGATCTGAGGCTTACGCCCGTGAGTTGGATAGTAAGACCCAAACATAAGACCATGAGGCCATGGTTACTCCAGTAAGATTCACAACTTTTCATTTTCAGGTCTATACAACCCATGGCTACTTCCATAAGGTGCCCCCATAAGCCCAAGGGTATAAATAGGGTTTTAAAAGGTTTTAGAAGGGACTTTGGTGCAATAAAAAAAATGTAAACTTAACGTTTTGTCACATTAAAGATAAGAAAAATAGTAAAAACATAAATATAAATATAGTTGGAATAATCATTCATAAACAAAAAATAATAATTTAGTTAAAAATTTTGAAACACAATATTTCAAAGACTATAATGGTTTCTTAATTCAATTACCAAAATTTTCCATTTATATAATTATTGATCAATTCAATTCCCGAAGACAGGATGATGATATATTCTCATTTCGCAAAAATAACTTGAGTTTAAAATATTTAATTTTTATTAATATTTACTAAATCAATTTAAATAAAAAAGTTTCATCTCCTTCACCTTTTTAAAGGTTCCTTTTGGGACCATATTTTTATCCCCAGTAAAAATTTTACTTTTATAAAAAAAAAATTAATCCAGTGATAAAAGAAAATGCAAGTTAAAAGAAAATGCCATACATCCAAATTCACAAGTCAAAGACAATCACAAGATTACAATGCAAGTTGAAGACAGGGCATATAATTGTACTCACATTTTTTTAGCTTTTGGTCAAAATAATTAAAGAAGCAGCACGAGCAAAGTACAAACTTAATTACTAACCATGATCTCTTTATAAACCAAAACAATTGTAACTAATTATGTTTCTCATCTACACATCAAAAACAGATCAAGGAACTAGTGCCACCTTGATCATTCCACAAGCAAATACTCCAATATTTTTATTTATATCTTGATGATATGATGAAACACTATAAACTATATATATAGCAGGTATTCCATCTCTCCTGACAATCATAACTGTAAAATGTAAACAATAACAAGTGTTGAGCAGGCACAAAAATACACACAAACACAGGTCAATATTTTTATTTATAACTCGTTGATTCTACAAAGAGACAGCTATATAAAAAGCACAGACACACACACACACAAACACGCTTCAATTTACTCATGCAATATTATTACATATATTTTCCACATTTATAATTAAGCCATCTTTATAAGCATACATCCACACGCATCTATATATGTTAACTTCATCTTAACGTTTTGTCATACAGGACTCAAGGATGACCAACGTAGCCAGGAACATAAGGATAACCATTATAGTAACCGCCATAGTATCTGTTACCAGGAATATAGCCCGGTCGAAAACCATTGAAGTAACCATTTCCTGGTAGGTAACCATAGCTATAGTAGCCACCAGGGAACAACCCCGGTCCTCCATATATCTTTTCCTCTTCATATTTTGTTTTGTCCACTTTTTCTTCTACATCAAATAAAATTTATCAAAATTAAAATAAAAATTATTGCCCATCTAAAAACCAAGTTATATGTGGAGACAAAGATAGAGGTGTAGAAAAAAAACAATAATTCTTTAAAATAAGCTATAATAATAATAATAATAATAATAATAATAATAATAATAATAATAATAATAATAATAATAATAATAATAGGCTTCTTGTATTTATAATATTTAAAAAATCGAAATAATTTATAATCAATAATAATATCAAATATTGACTCTTTAACATGCTAACTAATAAATATGTTTTTACCCCAAGCACAGGTGTACCAAGATATATTCTCCAAATAATCATGCACGCTCATGTAAAGAGAGATGCGCACTATCTCAATTCTTGACCTTTAACATAATCATACATGTATGGTTTCAAAAATATAAAGGAAGTTTTAGATTTGTGAGTTAAAGATATTTATAATTATAAAAAACAAAAGAGTTTAGAATTTACGAGTTTGCTGAGCTAGCTCGCGAGCTGAAACCACTTCCAATGAGACAATGAGAATGATTCCCAAAAGAGTTGTTAAAACAAACAGAGACTTGGAGGAAACCATGATAATTAAACAGAGATGATTATGATTATAATCACTAGAAGAAGAGAAGAATAGTACTAAAGATGTGAAGAGCTATGACTTCTATTGATCACTATTTATAGGGATAAAAAAGTTATCCATATCTCTTAGGAACCTTTAGTACCTGAACGTCCTTTCATGCATGCAGTTAGCTAGTTGGGTGATACTAATTAATTAATTAAAACTATATATTGTTTCATATTTGATTTAATCCCTTGTACTTGACCTAACTTTGAGTGTGTGGAATAAAAGGGTTTGCACAACCTTGGTTAGGTCAGTGATTGAGAAATTTCAAGCTAATTTACCTGTTACGTGATGCAATATATAAATATAATCAGTTAGATCATACAGTCATTGATGGAGACATATAAAGTTAATCAAATGCATACTAGCTACTTGGTCTAATTAATATGAAATAATTATACATAAATATATATATGGTGTATGAGAATTAGATTAAGTTAATTAGATTATAACTCAGTGACTTAAAGCCAACAAGTGGTATGTATATATATGCGCTTAAGTTTAATTAGTCGGATTAATGTAACTATGTCCATATGCATGTGCTTATATTTCTTGTAGGAATGCAACAAATTAAAGTTTATTGGCATGAAAGTGCTTATAATTTACTTTGTAGGAGTCCAACTAAGTTGGTGTATATGCTGGTTGTGCAATTAATTATAAGTTGGTACGCATGTAACTCAGTCTAGTTATACTTGTTTCTGGCTACGGTACAATTAATTCAATTAGCATTAGAGTATAACACTCGCGTAAGTAGAATGACAAAATGATGGTTGAATTTTACATATGATGTATCTAATTTTTTATTATATATAGTTGTTTATGTGTTATGTCTACCTTAATGATAGTACCAATTGCATTATTATCAGTTCTTGCATGACATGACAAATGTTACATGTATACAGGCTTATAGTTATGTGTGGATATAGTTAAATTCGTATGTTTGTATTTATTCTTGTGTATGGTTATTATATCATTTTAATAATAGGATATGACTCTTGTATAAAAATGTTTAAATATCAAGGGCCATATATTTTTGGTATATTTGTATCATGTTTATAAGTAATTTTCATAATTGCCCTATATATAGTAATCTAACAAGTATTATGCATATCTATTTGTGATTCTTTTTTATGGATATAATTAACTTGATGAATCTAGATAAGCTATATGTTTCTGAATATAATTAAGTAAATGATCATGTATGTCCAACTATGTTATTGGCTAAAGTTTTGTTTGATCATGGCTTTAATATATTTACATATATTCAAATTCAAATTATTTTAATGTATAAATATATTTTTCTAGTAAATATAAAAAATGTTTTTAAACCTCTTAATAAATTTAAAGCCCCTGCCACAGGGCTATTTCTGTATTTTTATAATAAATTTTAATGTGTGTGTGTTTATTCCTAATACAAATATGCATGAAGTATATTGGCTTCAAGTGAAAATCAGAAAAGCAAAGAAAATTAAATTTCTCTAAATTGTGTATTTGAAATATCATAGTTATACCACTTGTCAAAATTTTTAATAATAATTTTATCATAAACTATGAAAATCTCTTGATACAAATTCTTCTTAATTTATTCGTTCTATTTCCACATGGTAACTATTGTTCATGCTGCATATGCTAATATGTATATATTGAAAATAAAACCTTCTTCTCCATCTCATTTAATAGGAAAATAAAATTAAATCAAATCAAATTTTAGTGGTTTGACACATTAGAATTTAATAAAAAAACATTTAAGAAGAATATGGATCAAGAAATCACTTATAAATAAAGATTTTTTTTTTTTTTTATTTGAAGAAGATTAGAAGTAGTGAAGATTAATGAAGGTGAAAATATTAATTCAAAGGCAAGAGTTAATTTTTTATTTATTTAAAAAATCATGGTACTTCTTTTATTGCTATTTTTAATTAATATATTAATTAGTACTTGTATGTAACCCATGCTAATTCACTCAATATATATATACTCTTTCGGAAAAGCATAATACAATACATGCTAATCTGACCTTGCAAATATATATTTATATATATAAAAATATACATATTCAATGATTTCTTAATCCCAAGCACTCCTATCTAAACAATTAAATACTGCTAAAAAAAATAAATACAAACAAATACAAATTTTTTTTATCATTTCAATAACAAAATCCAATACTTTTATTTATATGTTGATGATCGTGCAAAAATTAAACTATGGCAAATACTGCCTTTATTTTTTTTCACCCAAACTTTAGTCATGCATTATAAAATATTGCATGATCCACGCACAGATATATGCTTCTAATTAACTTCATCTTTATGTATTGTTATACAATACTCAGAAGGAGCCAATATAACGGTCGATCATATATAGCATTAACGACTGCCAAGGCCAAAACCAGGTCGGAAGCCCACACATGGTTTATATAATTTAGTTCTCAAAGAACCAATTCATGTGTGTTGTATCAAATAATGTTTATATAATTTAGCTCTCAAAGAAACGATTTTTGTGTGTATATGGGTGGGTAGTATTAGTCACAGCCAAGGTCAAATTAATCCTGGTCTTTTATATTATAATCGTTTGCTCCTTGATCACATGTATCATGCCTTGTCTTTTTTTTTTCTCTTGATTATATAAAATTTATTAAAGTTAAAATATAAAATCATGATCCGTTTAAAGATTAAAACATGGGTAGAGATGAACATATAAAGGAGGAGGGGAAGAAAAAAACAATAACATTTTAGAATAAGTTAAATTTATTTACAATAATAGACTTCCTAGCTACACATATATATATAGATTGTATTATTTTAAATATAAAGTGTTCTATAATAATAATTAAAAAATAAACATTATTTTCAACTAAAAATAATGCAAGCGGAAAATTCTTCCAATATGCTAAAATAGTAAACACATATATATTTACCCTTAATATATATCGAGTATTTCGTCCTCACACATGGTGCATGTAGGAATTTGCATTTAAATGTACAGGGAAGGAGATACAGTACTGTCTTTCAAATAAAAAAATAAAAAAATAAATAAAAAAGAAAATGAAGATACACTGCATCTTACAGTGTTACGTGGGCTCCGACTTTATAATAGATTTATACGGTATAAGAAAATATGTAGGATTTATGAGTTAAAACTCATTAAAGAAAATGAGAGAATAATTCATAAAAGACCGGTCAAAGCAAACAGTGACTTAGAGGAAGCAATGATAATAATTTATAACCAGTTAGAGATGCATGATGATGATCACTTGCAGAGGAGAAGAACGGTGAAGATTAGAAGAACCATGGTTTCCATTAATGACGTCCTCTGTTCATAGGGATAAATAGTGATATAAAAATATGTCTAGAAAAGGTTGGCACGTGAACGTCCTTTTCATGCATGCCGTTAGTTAGTTGGTGACAGTAATTAATTAATTAAACGTATATATAGTATCACTTTTGACTAAAAACTTTGTACTTGTTCTAACTTCGTGTATGTAGAATAAAGGGTTTCGCACTACTTTGTTTAGGTCAGTGATTGAGAAATTTCAAGCTCTTTAATTACTTGTTACTTTTATATATATATATATATATATACTGATTAGTCGATGTATGTTGTCCTTGATGGAAACATACTAACATAACCAAATGCGCACATACTAGCTAGTTGGTTTAATACTAACTAGTTATATACACGGCGCATGAGAATTTGAATAAGTTAGTGATCGATTATACTAA
The DNA here is from genome assembly GCA_020875875.1 of Dioscorea alata. Taxonomy (NCBI): domain Eukaryota; kingdom Viridiplantae; phylum Streptophyta; class Magnoliopsida; order Dioscoreales; family Dioscoreaceae; genus Dioscorea; species Dioscorea alata. The sequence continues at coordinate 13,950,239 of CM037018.1, forward strand.
TTGATTGGATGACAACCAAGTGTATAGAGGCATATGTGTGTGGATACGTGTGAGTTTGTGTGAGTTTAATGCGCTAAGTTGGTCTATAGTTGCAATTAATTAGGTCTCTATATGATTAAATTCATGTATGGCTTTGTTTAGGCACATCGATCTCACTTTTGGTGACTATGCCTTTTCGTGTATGGCTAAATATATTACAATTAGTACGATTAGGATTAGCATATGACACGTAAGTAAATGACAAAATGATCTTTGAAATTTACGGATTATGTATCTAATTTTCTATGATAGTCACTACAAGAAAATTGACCTTTTGCCACCAACTTTTTGTGACGGCTCCAAACAACCCTCGCAAAATGTATTTTTTGCTACCAATAGAGTTTGTAGTCGAAAAAGCTATACGTTTTTGCGACGACAATAAAAGTCATCGCAAAAACTATAAGCATTTGCGACCATCACTTTCTTTGGTCGCAAATACTATGGTTTTTTGCAACCAAGAATAATATTCGTCGGAAAAAGTATGAGTATTTGCTACCAAACAAAATGCCCTCGCAAAAGCAATGTGCTTTTGTGACCAAACAAAATGCCGTCGGAAAAACTACGATATTTTGCGACCAACAATAATGCCATCGCAACAACAATGAGCTTTTCCAACAAATATTCATGGTCGACGCAAAAACCATAAGCTTTTGCAATGACAATCAACATCATTGCAAAACCTTTAAGCGTTTGCGACCACCACTTTTTTTTTTTATTTCACATACTATACGATTGTGAGATCAATTGTCATACGGGTCACAAACACTATGATATTTTGCAACAAACAACAATGCATTTCCATGGCTAACCCTAGGTAAATTACTGTAAGTTGAAATGCAATAATGCAAGTAGTATTCGCTCACCATCATATCCACTCATATTTAATTATAAAAATATTTAATAAAGTAAATTTTCTTTAAATTTAATTATAAAAATATTTTTATGTAATAAAATAAAAATTATTAAATATTTGTATCTAAGTAATATTTATATAATTAAATATTTTTATGATAAAAAATTTTTTAATTGAAATATTATATTATTTTTAAAAATTAATTATAATTTTTTAAGTAATAAAATTAAATAAATATTATATTTTATATTGTAAATATTTATATAATTAATTAATTAACAAAACAAAGTTCATGAGTCATGACACCATAAAGAAAGAAAGGAAATAATGGGGAGCATTCATTAATATATTTCCGCCCAAGATATTTAAATAGCTTTTATAAATTAATTGACAGTAACTAAAAGAAATCATTTTAACCTAATATCCAACAGTCCAATTTAAATAAATTGTATATCCAACGATCAGTATCTTATATGTTTTTTTTTTAAATAATATTTAAAAAATAAAAAATAAAAAATAAAAGTAAGAAGAGATGGTGAGCCCTCGTGCACCACCAAAGGCCAACCCATTATCAAAGATAGCCCTAACTTTTCTCCACCGACTGAACGCAGGCGATCGCTGGTGAGCCCTCGAGCTTCATCTGGAGATCTTTTCAACTTTTCTCCTTCGATCTCCTACGGATCAAAGCTAGGGTTTTCGGAACTTGAGGGTAAAAATCTCTTCTGATCCATGTAATTCATGCTTGATTTTGTAGAGATCCTGGAATCAAATCGTGTTCATTTATTGCTTGCTGGTTGTGGGCCTGGCGTCGGTGATCTCGTCGCCGCTTCTTCATCTCTGGCCCGGGCATCCTAGTCCTCTTCAGTGATCTCGGTCTGTGCCCTTCACTTCTCTTGATCTCTGATCTCTAATCTCTTTTGTGTTTCTTGAGAATTCTTTTTGTGTTGATGCTCCTGTGATTGGTAAAGGTTTTTGTTGATTTTTTCTTTTGTATTGATTGTTGGATGAAAGGATCATTGAGTTGGTGTGGTTTCTTGAGATTCTAATTATCTATAATTTTCTGACTATGATCTAATTATCTGAAACTTGTTTCTTCTGAGCTTACTGTGTTTCTGGTTGATGTCTAGTATTTTTGTTTCTTAATATGTTGTTGGTACATGAAGTATTTTTTTTTTGGTTGAAGTGTCATATGTTTTCAATTTGTGATTATTATCTTAATTAAGCTTGCAATGTATCACTTATCGAATTTAATTTTTAGTGTCTCACCCTAAGTGATGTTTCTAAGTGTTCAATTAGGACCGAGATTTTATTAGGTTTGATATGGAAGCACTATTTTTGTGCCTCCAGGTCTTTCCCTTGTTCTTCTCATTCTTATTCTATGATGCTTATATTTCTTTGAAATTCATGGCCTGTAGATGAATTGGATTTGATCTTCAGTGCTGATGCTTCTGTCTTTTGCGAAAAAGTTGCCATCTAGAAGTTGTAATTAAAGCAATCACTATTGTTTCTTTATCTATTTATGAAGTTATGATGAAGTTCCTGTCGTTGTTCTTGCATGCTCGTGTTAATCATATAAACAAAAAAGATGAAATTTTACTTGTTTATGAAGTTATGATGAAGTTTTAGTCATTTTCCTTGTTCTATGAGGTAACTGGATAAAGAAAATTGTGAAATTTATGGCTTTTAGATCAATTGGAGTTGATTCTACGAGTTCATGATTTATCGTTTTGGGAAAAAGATGTCTTTTAGGTCGTAATTGAAACTCATACTGTAGATACTGTAATTCTTGAACCTTTTTGTTCCTTTAAAAATAGAAGATGTCTTTTTAATTGTTTTCTTTGCTTTCAATTTCACTGTTGTGATCTTTGTGTGTGCTATGTTCTTTTTATAACAAACTTCTTCAAATTATGTGTAGTGTTTCAAAGGCAAGTCTTTGTCGAAGGTTCTAGTCTTATACACACACACACACACTTGTGTTTTAATATATATAAATTTGTCATTTTAATTAAACAGTATATATAAGAATTAATCAAATTTCTTCTAACTAGCTTGATCTATCATGCAGTATGAGTTGAGGATATATATTGCGCATGGTCTTATGTATGATTAACCAGCAAATGGGTTCTAAAAAACTGTTTTTTAGGCATTAGGAATAAGAAACTTATAAAAAAACAATTTACTCATATGATAGCACATTATTTTGTTCTGTAACTTGGTTCTATCTTTACTACCCTTCATTTTTTTCCCTAGATGTTTATCTGTGGCTTCTCATTTCTTCAGACTATTTTTGTTTCAAATATGAATAGCTTAGAACTGAAATCTGATCAAATTGCAACAAAAAAAAGCGTTTACAAAGTCATTGTTAATACATGAACCTTATTAATTATGAGCACTGAATAGCAAAATATTGCTTGTTTTCTGTGAGGATGCGCCATCTCTTAGTATGCCATTGGATAATTTAAATCAATCCTTGATGAATGCATGCTGAAATATACTTAATTTTTGTTCTTTTTCTGTGTGAGATAGATTCTAATAAGACATTTATCTATGTACAGATAAGACATTCATGTTTTAACTTGTGTTAGAATGATTCATTAATAAATGATATTTTGGCTATAAATAATTGAAAACTATAGCATAACTGTTGCTTGTTATTTTGGGTAGGCGTGTTATTTTCATATGTTTACTTTTGGTGTTTGTTATTAGGCTTTGTTTATAAGTAGCTATTTTTGTTACCTGGTGGTATGGGCTGACTACCATTGAATGTGTGCTTTATAGGAATTTAAGTAGCTGTTTATATTTGGAAGCGGGCAATCCTTTCCCGGCTGCCGACTCGGTGGCGAAATCCGTTGTCATTCCTCTGCTGCAAACTCAATTCGCGAGTACACGTGTCCGAGAGGTCGGATCATCTGGGCATACGTATTTGAATTTGAATTATTTGGTGTTTTTAGTTGGGGGTTGGATTAATGAATTTATTTGATGTTGGTTTTTTGAATGATTGTTCTCAATGTACATTGTGTAAATTATTGACAATGTTTATTTAAGTAAAGATGAAATGATGATTTTACTAATTTTAACGTAGTATATGGTGAGCATTTCTTTATATATATATATATATATATATATATTGCCAATTTTAAGTAGAAATATAAATACATTGACTGATGTATATTATACATCACTATATATTGCCAATTTTAAGTAGAAATATAAATACATTGACTGATGTATATTATACATCACTATATATTGCCAATTTTAAGTAGAAATATAAATACATTGACTGATGTATATTATACATCACTATATATTGCCAATTTTAAGTAGAAATAATACCTGTTTGCGAGGGCAATAAAATCATTTGGTAGCACATATAACCTTTTGCAACGCCAATCTCGTTGTTGCAAATAAAAGTCATTTGCGACCACCACATTTGGTCGCAAATAATATACTTTTTGCGACGGCCCAATACCAATGCAAAAAAAACAAGTCGTCACCATGTTCGTCGCATTATCAATGTTTTTTGCTATGAAACGTCTTATTTTTTGCGACGGCTTTTACCCGTCGCAATAAGTATTATTTGCGACGGTGAGTTGCAAAAGGTATCTTTTGCGATGGAAGCGGATACGACGGCGTGCGACGGTAAAATGCCGTCGCAAATGACCTTTTACGACGGCAATTAATCTATTGCGACGGCAATGGGTCATTGCAAAAGGTCAATTTTCTTGTAGTGAGTCACGTGTTTATGTTTCTTAAAAATTGTATTAATTGCATTATGATCAACTGTTTAATAACCCAACGTAACAGGTGTTACACATATATCTGTATGTAGCAATATATATACTTGCGTGAGGCCATGACTTATTTGTTACGTTTGTATATTATAGTATTATTGCACCCACTAACAATAGGACATGACATGTAAATAAAATAATAAAATAATTGAATGTTTAGATATCATGTAATGTGTTTTTTGGTAGCAGTATACGTATCATGTTTATAAGTGACAGTCCTAATTGCAAGATAATTGACCATGCATTAATCCAGTAAGCATTGTGTAAGCATATGCTTTATCTTTTGGTATGGATATTATTAAATTGATTAGTTTAGATCAGCTCTATTTTTCTCGAATTTACACAATTAATTAATTAATTAATACTGAAAATTTCCATCATGTTTCTCAATCCAACAAAAACAGAGAACACAATTTCTAACTTTTCCTTGTTTACAAACAAGGCTCAATACTTCTTTATAAGTTAATGATCATACAAAAAGCAGTAAAGTATCCCAAATATTTCATATATATCCTTCTCTTGCACGCTTATACAGCAACACTTTGGTCATGCATTATTACATATATAAATAACCACATTACTAATTTAAACATCCTTATTAGAATACACATATGTGATATATATATATATATAGACTACTAACTTCATTTTTATATATTTTTTATAAAATACTCATGGGTGGCCAACATAGCCAATGCCATATCCTGGATAACCACCTTGATTACCACCATATCCCGGAAAAGCACCTTGATAACCACCTTGATAACCACCATATCCCGGATAAGCACCTTGATAACCACCATATCCTGGATAAGCACCTTGAAAACCACCATATCTCGGATAACCACCTTGGTAACCACCATTGTAGGGCCCAAAGCCAGGTAACCGAGGGTTATAACTATTGCCAAAGCCTGCCCCAGGGTAACCACCTTGTCCTTGTCCTTGTCCTTGATGTATCATCTTCTCCTCTTCGTATCCTGCTTTATTCACCTCATCTCCTACATTAAATAAAATTTATATAATCAATAATAAAACTAAATGTAAACCTTCTTAATATAAACATTGTTCTTTCAACCAAACGTCTTCTCATATCTTACTCTTAAAGAGATGGAATTATTTAAATTATTGTATTTAATAATGGAATTTTATAAACTTGTAATATTAATAAACAATCAAAATATAAGAAATAAATGTTTAGGTTTTTATGTTGAACTTTCGTCAGCTCAAATAAAAATGTTCTCTCCAACCAAATACCCAATATTTGAATAGCTAGCTAATAATAATATTCCAATACTAAGCATCACCTTAAAAAACCAATGATGTTTCAATACCAAACATATGGAGATTATATTCTAATAAAATTTATTAAATTAATAAAAAGAAACAAAATAAGTTAGGGTTTACCTTTTTCTTGAGCTAGCTCTCTAGCTGAAATGACTTGAACAGAGAGAAGGAGACTGATTCCGAACAAAGCCATCAAAACAACAACAGATTTAGAAAAAGACATGATAATCAACTAAAAGATGATGATCACTGGAATTGAAGAGAAGAAAAGTGAAGATGAGAAGAATGATGGCTTCCATTGCTCTCTATTTATAGGGATGATTGGTGATCAATTTCTCTAAGAAAGCCATGCATGGTACCTGAATGGCCTTTCTGAGATGCAGTTAACTAGTTAGGTGATGCCCAATTAAAGCTATATAGTATCATTTTTGACTCCATTGTTTGTACGTGATCTAACCATGCCTGTATGCCGACCATAAGTATCATATATATATATATATATATATATATATATATATATATATATATGATGGTGGTTAGGATTATGAATCTATGATTGTACTAATTGGACTATAATAGAGTATATTATGACAAACAAGTTATGTATATTTATGTATGTATGTATGTATGTAGCTTTGTATGAATCTAACTAGATTGGAATTTGTGAGCTTATACAATCACAAACCAACTTTGGTTAGGTTTTGAACCATCATCTAATAATAAAGAACTACCTCTCCCTTTCTGTTTAATTATAAAGACGTTTATATGTTCCTTAATGAATGTACCAGTTGCACTACAACTAATTATACAGTAACATGACATGTGTCAACTATGCATCCCTTTGTATTTGCGTGTGGATAAAACCAAGCCGATTATTTTGTGCTTATTGTTGTGTGGATATATATAACCAGTCACATATTCAAAGTCCTACGTTTTTGGTTGTTGAATATGTGTCATGTGCTTGTAAGTGGTAAGATTATGTATCTAAAAATAATAAATGATGGATTATAAATGTGTAATAGGGAGTTTATAAACTCCCAATTAATTTTATTAAAATAAAACCATGCTATTGACTATTTAGGGTTTAGACTGAGTGTGAAAACGCATTTTCACGAAAAACAAAAAAAAACCAAAAATACCTTCTTTTCTTTTGTTTTTTGACAAAGACGAGAGAAGAGAATACTATCAAATCTATAACAAAACTCAAAAAAAAAAAAATTCTTATTTTTAGTTTTTAATTCCCATAAACTACTCTTTACTGATCTTATTGCAAATTAAAAGATCAAAATACAATTTTTTTTTATATCTTTCCTCAGCCACTAATGGCAAAAATTTACGAAAAAGAAAATTCTAAATTTTCGAAGATACAAAGTCAAGATGTCCAAACAAATCCTATGCCACCTCGCAATCCGTGATTACTCCAACTTTCCTTACATCTTTCGTCAAGCAACTTAACTATCAAGCTACAACCATCTTTCAAGAGAACCATCCCTAGTGTCACGGGTATAATCCCCCACAATAGTTTCTCATTCTAACAGTGAGTGGACAAACATCCTTATCAAAAATATTAGTGAGGGGACAAGCATGGCTTCGAAATCTTGCAACGTGGCATTGTTGAATATTATTTACTTACTATCTACCAGTACCAAATACCCACTTCTCCAAGAATTGCATGACCACATGGTAAATTTTTAAGGTTTGTGTGATGACCTCTGTTCAGAGCTATGTATATAAGGCGTCAAAATCTGTTGAACTTAATAAACTTCACGCGCTGCGCACGAGACCAGAAGATTCAAATGAAGCAACAACCAATTAAAAGAAAATTAACGGGCTAACGTGGAGAAGGATTAGGGCGCAAGTGTACGGCCAACACACGCCTCTCCAAGTTTGTTGTTTGAATTACACCCCTCTCCAAGTTTGTTGTTTGAATTACACCAAGTCCAATAAGGGGCAGGCGAGACACGTGACTAATGTTTGTTAGGATGAGCTGGAAAAGCAAGAGTTAAAAGGCTGGTAGAGGGATGAAAAAGAGGGAAAGTAATTAGAAGAAGAAGCGAGGCATGTTCTCTAGTTTTCTCCAGTGAGCTCTCCGGTGGCCGGCGTCAGGAGATAGTTGTTAGAAATTGAGAAACAAAAGGCAAGAATAAAAAAAAAGCAAGCAAGAAAAAAAAAGAACACAGAGATTTACGTGGTTCACCCAAAACTAGGCCTACGTCCACATCCGTCGGCTTCATTTCATTATTTTTCTTCACCAATAAAATCCTACTTTTTACAAAGATATATATATAAGAGGGGGAAAAAAGAAAAAAAAACTCAGTACATTGGAAATTTTTGCAAAAAAAGCCTCTCAAAATTTCTAAAATAAAAAATGCAACTGGGTGTTCAGTAAAATCAGGCTCCACACACCCCAACAATCTCCCACTTGGAGACTGATCTCATCCAAGTTCTCAAGCTTCAAATCTTCAAAGAAACATAGCTGAACAACAGACCGGCAACAAAAACTTCTAATCATCAGGTGCTTAAACCAACTAAAGCTTTGCATAGCTTCAATTTGTCAACAATAACTACATTGGTTAACATATCAGCTGGGTTTTCACTACTTTGAATCTTCTCAAGAGCCAACACTTTATCTTCTAATAAAGTCTGAATGAAATGGTACCTTAATTGTATATGCTTAGTTCTTGAATGATATGCTGAATTCCTGGCAAGATGAATGGCACTTTGGCTGTCGCTGTATAAAACACTATTCTCCTACCTCTTCCCCAATTCTGCCAAAAAATTTTGTGACCAGATCATCTCCTTGCTAGCTTATGTAACAGCAACATACTCTGCTTCTGTTGTAGAGAAAGAAACAACTTTTTTGCAATTGAGAAATCCAACTAATTGCAGTACCATTCAATGTATAGATGTACCCTGTAGAACTCTTCCTATTATCTGTATCTCCAGAAAAATCGACATCTACATAACCCTGCAGTTTCAAACTTGCGCATGTGAAACAAATACATATATCTGATGAGCCCTTCAGATATCTTAGAATCCACTTAACAACTTCCTAATGCTGCTTTCCAGGCCTACTCATGAATCTACTCACAACTCCCACTACATGTGTAATGTCTGGTCTTGTACACAACATAGCATACATCAAGCTGCCAATAGCTGAGGCATAGGGCACCTTCCTCATGTAATCCTTTTCTTCTTCTGTCTTTGGTGACTGTTCTTTGCTCAATTTGAGATGACTAACCAAGGGTGCGCTTACAGATTTGGCTTCATTCATATTGAATCTGCTAAGAACTTTCTTTACATACTCCGACTGTGAAAGCTTCAATATACCATTAGCCTTATCTCTAATGTTCTCATACCAAGGATTTGATTTGCAGCTCCTAAATTCTTTCATTGCAAACTGATTTGACAATTATTTCTTCAGATAATTGATCTCCTCAATGCTAGACCCTGTAATAAGTATATCATCTACATATACCATTAAGATGATATAGGACTTGTCAAAGAACTTGATATAGCAACAGTGATCTGCTTCACATCTCTTAAACTCAATTTCATGCATAAAACTATCAAATTTCTTGTACCATTGTCTTGGAGCTTGTTTCAAGCCATACAAGCTCTTTCTCATTTTGCAAACTTGATTCTCTGATCTTGTCCCTGAACAATGAACCCTTCTGGTTGAAGCATGTAAATGTCTTCATCCAAGTCACCATAAAGAAATGTTGTCTTCACATCTAACTGCTCAAGATGTAAATTCTCTGCAGCTACAATTCCAAGCACCGTTGATATCTTCACAAATGGAGAAAATATCTCTGTGTAGTCAATGCCCTTCTTCTGTTAGAACCCTTTATTGTGCAAAGTCTTCTTAGTTGCTAGCAACTCAGTCAGTTCCCATGTTTGATTCCTCAGCAAGGAATCCATCTCATCCTTCATAGCTAACTCCCACTTGCTTGAATTCTTATCTTACAAAGCTTCATCATAATACTCTGGTTCACCACCATCAGTCAGCAGAAGATAATTTAGTGATGGTGAATAACGTTGAGGAGGTCTAATGTTCCTGGAAGATCTGCGAACTTCAGCTACTGGTGTACTCTTATCAACCTGTGAATATGCATTCTCCTTATCTTCTTCAATCATTTTCTGAATAGTCTAAGTTGACAAACTCAAATTTCTTTTGATCTGTGACATCTGGAAGTACGGTTGACCTATCCTTGTACATAGTCCGTTCAATGAATATCACATTTCTGCTTCTGATGCTTTTTCTATTTTGTTCATCCCAAAACCTATAACCAAATTTCTCAGCACCATAGCCAATGAAAAAACATTTTTTAGACTTTGCATCAAGTTTACTTTGAGCATCAGAATCAATGTGAGCATAAGATACACACCCAAAAACTTTTAGATGTGAAAACTTCACTTCCTTACCGCTACAAACCTCCTCAGGAATTCTAAACTCTATAGGAACTAATGGTCCTCGATTTATTAGGTAAGATGTAGTGCTAACAGCATCAGCCCAAAAAACTTTTGGCAACCCTGCATGTAGCCTCGTACACCTAGCACGCTCATTGAGAGTTCTGTTTATGCACTCTGCCACACCATTCTGCTGTGGTGTCCCAGGAATAGTTTTCTCCATCTTAATTCCTTCTGCAACGCAATACTCATTGACTACTCCATCTACCTACTCCACTCCATTATCTGATCTCAAGCATTTTACTTTCAAACCTTTTTCAGTCTCAACCATGGCTTTCCACTTCTTCAAAGTCTCAAATAAATCTGATTTATTTTTTTAAAAATAAACCCACACCTTTCTGCTTGAGCCATCAATAAAAGTTACGTAGTACCTTGAACCTCCAAGTGATGCAATCGGTGAAGGTCCCCACAAATCAGTGCGCACTAATTCCAAATTTTCAGCCTTCGGAGTCCTACCAGTTTTCAAGAATCTCACCCTTCTCTGCTTTCCTAAGATGCAACTTTCACACATGTCAAAATCAATAGACTTTATTTTTGGTAGCTTTCCTCTTGACAACAACATCTTCAATCCTTTCTCACTCATGTAACCAAGACTGCAGTGCCATAGGCTTACATCAGTACTTGCTTCAGTAACTGCAACTATATCTCTTGGACATGAGGTCATATATAGAGTACAAGTCTTTCTTCCACGAGCCAATATTCTAGCTCCCTTTGTAACCTCACAGGTACCACGAGTAAACAAGATTGCATGCCCTTCATCATCAAGCTGTCCAACAGAAGTCAAATTCCTCCTCAATTCTAGGATATGTCGAACCTTCTCCAATGACCAGATGGATCCATCAGGCGATGATATCCTGACTTCTCCCACCCCACAACATCCAAGGCTGAACCATCAGCCAAGTACACCTTCCCAAAATCACCTACAATGTAATTTTGTAAGATTTCTCGGTGTTGAGTGGTATGAAATGAATCTCCTGAGTCCAAAACCCAATCATCAAGTGGACTGTCTATTGCAAGAAGTAATGCATCATGTATCTCTTCTGTTACAGTATTAGCAGAATCATCTTCATTCTTCTTTTTAGGGCTTTTGCATTGGTTCCTGAAATGACCTATTTTCCCACAATTCCAGCATTATACTAGATGACCTGATCTAGATTTACTCCTATTTTGATTGAAATTTCTGGATTTTGATTTGCCCCGATTTGAATTTTTGTTATTGTTTCTACCTCTTATCTCAAGATTTAGAGCAGAACCAGATCCTGAAGTTTCACCTACATCTCTCCTGCAAATTTCCTCAGCCAAAACTAGATCTCGTATATCATTGTACTTGAGCTTTTCTTTTCCCATAGAATTGCTTACTGCCATCCGTATTACTTCCCAACTGTTCGGCATAGAAGCTAGAACGATCAGAGCACGAACCTCATCATCAAAATCAATTTCTACAGACGACAATTGATTTGTGATAGTGTTAAGCTCATTCAGGTGTTGTGCTACTGATGCATTCTCTGTCATCTTCAAATTGAACAATTTCTTCATTAGATGCACCTTGTTATTCGCCGACGGCTTTTCATACATACCAGACAATGCTTTCATTAGATCTGCTGTAGTCTTCTCTTTTATAACATTATGTGTAATAGACCTTGACAGAGCTAATCTGATAACTCCCAGTACCTGTCTATCAAGAAGAACCCAATCCTCAGCCTTCATCGTCATCAGTTTTATCCCAAAGAGAGGTAGATGTAATTTCTTTGTGTGAAGATAGTCTTCAATCTGCATCCTCCAATACGCAAAGTCTGCGCCATCAAACTTTTCTACTCCAGATGCCTTTTCTATTTCCTCTGCCATTGCTCCCACTCAAAAACCAAAAAAGAAAACCTTGCTCTGGTACCAGTTGTTAGGAATTGAGAAACAAAAGGCAAGAATAAAAGAAAAGCAAGCAAGAAAAGAAAGAAAACAGAGATTTACATGGTTCACCCAAAACTAGGGCTATGACCACGGCCGCTGGCTTCGTTTCACTATTTTTCTTCACCAATAAAATCCTACTTTTTACAAGGATGAATATATATATATATATATAAGAGGGGGAAAAAGAAAAAAAAAACTTAGTACATTGGAAATTTTTGCAAAAAAGCCCCTCAAAATTTTTAAAATAAAAAATGCATTTGGGTGTTCAGTATAATCAGGCTACACACACCCCAACAGTAGTGATCCCAGTTATAGTACTATATTTAGTTGTGATTCTTATGGATCTATTCATTTCTACTGTCTGAATTGTGTTTTGAAGCTTATTTTTAACTTGAACTCTGTTGATGTTGGTGATTTGGTTGCTTAAATAGCTGCAAATTTTACTCTAGAGTTGATTGTTTGAGTGAATTGAATTGCAACCTAGTTTTCATTAAACAATTGCTTAATTTCATAACATTTTTAACTTTCAATCATGACTGAGGACACTCGAATGAAAGATTTGATGGCTCAAATTGACACTGTGTTTATTGTCATGGATCAAAGAGAAGAGTGATTATTATCAGCTATGGATCAGTAAGATGTCCGAGTTGATGAGCCATTTGCACTCATAGAACAATCTTTGCATAGTATTTCTGAGTGTTTATATGCATTAAAGCTGTCTCGACCAGCTATTACACCTGATCCGGTACTTATAGTGCGTGTGGATTTGGATGACAAACTTGATAAGAATGCAAGTGTGCTAAAAGCAGAGCATTGGTCCACAGGAAAGAAAGTGAATAGTAGTAACTCTAAACCCGAAAATTAGCCTTAATGATCAAATTATGTGCATGTAAACAATAACAAGTAAAATAAGAAAATACTGGAAATAATGGGATAGAAGTCGAGGAAAAAAGCGATGTCTGAGTGTAGCATCCTCTAGGGTTACGAAGTGCAGGACAAAGGTCGTCTCGATATGCAATCTTATTTGAACCGAAATGTTTCCAAAATTATACTAAACCCCTATTTCTCAGGTGAAGAGTAACTGAGTAGGTACAGAGTTGATACAGACATCCACACACTCGCATTAACACTCTATAAAACCTAATTGTGGGCTAATGACAATATCTTAACTAGATAATCTCCCCCAAGGAGAGAGATTATTCATGATTTGGATACATAGTAGAAATGCGATTTTTCCTAAAATCCACTCCACACGATTGCAAAGAGCACGGAGATTGCCAATAACTCACTCAGGAGAATTGAGGGAGATAGAGTCTCCAAATTACCCTATACCTACGCTTACTCTCAATTCCCTTTAATCACGGCATGTCTATGTTAAGTGGGTATTTCTACTCGTCACGTAGCACATCAAACATGATAGCTAAGGCTTTCACCCCGTTAGCAACCAAGAATTCAAACATGCTATTAGATTCAAATAAAAGTGATTGCAATTAAGAAAACAATTAAAGCATGAAAGATCTAATAACCAATGTCAAAGAAGTAAACTCTAGAGTTCAATTACGCCCAAACATCTACAAATTAGCCCTCCATTAATCCAAGATACAAAGAATAGGAGGAAACATGAAATCCATAAAAACCCTATTTTCAATTGTGCCAATGAAGAATCACCAAAAAAATCCTTGAGAAGCTTCCACGCACACCGCCAAGGTAAGCTTGACGACTACGATCTTCAATCCCCTTGAATGTTGAGCCAAATCTCCCTTGAAATTGCTCCTTAGGTGATAGAGATTTGCCTCTATTTTCCCTAACTTCACCTCCAAGAATCATCCAAAAAATCCTCATCATGCCTATTTATACCCGACTGCTTACGAGCTACTTACAAGCATAAGGACATGGCCATAAGGGAGCTGGAGAAGATGGTCGCAAGCCTTACGGGAACACTTACGGTCGTAAGTCACATCCGTAAGGTCTTCTGTATGTGTTGCGGTCCAACATACTGCCATAAGCACTGGACCGTAAACTTCACTGTTTTGCTTCTTGCAACCGCCCTTACGAGCGTATGCTATGGTCGTAAGCTCCTCTAGATGGTCTTTAAGGGCGTAAGACTTACTCTTAAAGTCCTCTGAATTGGCTTTGAATCTCTCTTACGAACATAAGCATGTCCATAAGATTCTCTGAAATTTTTTAACGCTGTAAGGTTGGTCGTAAGCTGCCCATAAGCCACCTAGTTTGCCTTGTCCTTGTTTTAATGATGCCGAAAGAGCTCCAACTTCATCGTTTGAGGTCTAAAATGCTTCCTTTGGCTTTCTCTTGTCTTGAAGCGCTGTCCTAAGCCTATTAATGTGAAACACACTATATTTAGCATTGAATTCCATAATATGGTTCTAATACATTCCGATTAAGTGTACAAAATTATATGAAATATATGGACATTGTACACTCAACAAATTCCCCCACACTTAAGCTTTTGCTTGTCCTCAAGTAAAATAGAACATTACAAACCAAGTGGAGAAATTGCAAGACCTTGGGTGCTCAAGAATTTTGGAGTTTCACAAGTAGTTCAAATTTCCACATTACAAGAATGCTAAAAAATTCAAGTTCCAAAAATAGCTCTATTCAAGACTATCATTATGTGTGTGTTACAACTCTCTACTTCACTTCTTTTAACCTAGAGGGCTTCAAAAAGCAAGCAAGCACACAAAAACCTCCTAGGTTCAAGGTGGTAGCTTCACACATCTACTAAGGTAGCCCTTTCCTGTGAACACTCTATGAGCTACTTTCACACTAAAAAGAGAGCTCTTTCCACATCTTTTACTAAAAATACGGTAGCTTTCACTCACCTATAGAAGTAACTCTTTCTCTTGTTAGGGCATGGCGACCCTCCTCCACTGATTTCATATTATTCAAATGGAGTACAAATGTTATCCTCAATGGATTAAATTTTACAGTAGTTACAACGGAATTTGCATAAAGCACGGGCAAGGATGAAAAGCTTAGCTTACTAGAATAGATTAGAAATCTTTTTTGATGTGGATGATTAGGTGTTAGTGAAGCTGCAGCCTTATAAGCAACATTCTCTTACTCTGTGCAAGAATCAAAAACTGGGCATGAGGTATTTTAGGCCATTTCAAATCACTCACAAATCAGGTCAATAGCTTATCGAACGTTATTACAAGATTATGCTCGCATCCACCCAGTGTTCAATGTTTCATTGCTAAAAACATTTGAAAAAGATCCAACAGCTATATCGGAGATTCAACACATTCTTTTCATCACCAATGAGAGTGGTCCAGTGTTACAACCTCATAGTGTTCTTCAGCACCGGCAAGTTAGTCATAAGGGACATCCAATTCAACAACTCTTGATTCACTAGAAAGGATTAGATCATGGAGATGACTCATAGGAATATTATTCTCATATGGCTCAAGCTTATCCTGCATTTGACCTTGAGGGCAAGGTCATACCTATTAGGTGGGGGGCGTAATGTGATGAACTCTGTCCAAAGCTTTGTATATAAGACGCCAAAATCTATTGAACTTAACCAACCTCACGTGTTGCGCATGAGACCATAAGATTCAAATGAAGTAACAACCAATTAAAAGGAAAATAACGACCTGGCATGGAGAAGGAGTTCATTGTTTGAGTTACACCATGTCCAATAAGGGTGAGGCGACACATGACTAATGTTTGTTAGGATGAGCTGGAAAAACAAGAGTTAAAAGGATGGTAGAAGGATGGAAAAGAGGGCAAGCAATTAGAAGAAGAAGTGAGGCATATTCTCTGGTTTTCTCCGATGAGCTCTCCAGTGGCCGCCATCAGGAGGAAGTGATTCCAATTATAGTACTATTTTTAGTTGTAATTCTTATGAATCTATTCATTTCTACTGTCTTACTTGTGTTTTGAAGCTTATTTTTAGCTTCAACTCTATTGATGTTGGTGATTTGGTTGCTAAACTAGCTTCAAAGATTACTCTAGAGTTGATTATTTGAGTGAATTGAATTGCAACTTATTTACATTAAATTATTGCTTAATTTCACAATAGGTTGTTAAGCCATCATAACTGATACACCTTTATATCTATATATTTCTTTGATACCTTTAAGAGAGGACATTTGTCATCTATTTATTAAAGAAAAAAATCTCTTAAAAAAATCTACAAATTCTAAGTTAACCTCAAACTAGAATATACAGCATAATATAGATCTTCGTTTACATTCTATTATCCTACCAAACTTAAAGTTCTTATGTCCTTGACAGGTTAAATATATAAGATTGTTTACATTTTAATTTAATTAAAAAATCATCTTTTGTTTATCTGTTAAGATGTGCTTGTTCATATATTCCATAGCTATATGTTTGTAAATTAAGTAGTTTTCCCAAAATTTCTTGAGATAAATATAGTTAATAGAATTTTAATGTTTTATAATTGTTGCGCTCCTGCATGTATATATATTTATAATTTGTCATTATTTTCAATATGTATAAATTTATTCCTGTATAATGTGAATTATTTACATATAAAATTTGAGGGAAAGGGAGACTAGAGAAATTTCTCTAATCATGTGTTCAGAATATCATATTTATACTAGTTATCTCATTTTCTAAATAATAAATGTTATGATTAATTAGGAAAAAACTTTTGGTTTACACATCATATTTATTAAATAACGATTTTCTAATTAATTGTTTTACATATTTATTTTAATTGCATAATCACTCACAAACAAACGGAAATGATTTATTTGGTTTAGAAACTTATAAGATTACAAACATTAATTAAAATACAAGAAGTTACATGTTCAGACTTGAAAGGCACGATTTTATAAAGCATATCATTTCAATTTCTTACAATTATATTAATTGTACACTAACTGTAGGTGTAACATAAAATTATATATATATATATATATATATATATATATATATATATCTCAACATCATGATCTCTTAATCCAAAACACTAGTATAATTAATTAATACTAAAAATTTATATCAAAAACAGATGTGACTAGAGTGCCACATCTTGATCATTACACAAACAAGAGCCCATATTTTTACTTATTTATAACCTTTTTCTATTACACAGAGTAAATTAACCATACATGGCGATGCAAAGAGCTATATTTCTCTCACACAAACATATATATGCTCACTTTCGTTATACATTCTTTTATATATATATATATATATATATATATATATATATATATATATATATATATATATATATATATATATTCCTTTATTATTATACAATAATCATGATAGCAAGGATCATATTAAGGATGACCACCATAGTAACCACCTTGAGGAATGCCACCAAAGTATGGACCAAGGCCAAAGCCCGGTTGGTAGCCACCGAAATAGCCACCTCCTGGTTGGTAGCCATAACCGTATCCGGAGCCGCTCCCCGGGAGCCATCCTTGTCCTCCATATATATTTTTCTCCTCATAAATTTCTTTGTTCGCCTTCTCTTCTGTGTCAAATAAGGTTTATATAATTTAATTCTCAAAACAAAAGATTTTTGGTGCAATGTATGAATAGTTTTTTATGTCTTGGAAATATAAAAATTTATATGGTTTTATAATTAAATGAAGAAAAAGTTTACGTTTACCAGTTTGCTGAGCTAGTTCACGAGCTGAAACCACTTGAAAGGAGAGAAGGAGAATGATTCCCAAAAGGCCAATCAAAACAAACAGAGACTTAGAAGTAGCCATGATAGCTCTAATTAAGAGACAATGATTAATAGAAATGAAGAGGAGACAAGTGAAGAACAGTGGCTTCACTTGCCTTCTATTTATAGGTATAAATGGTGATCATCCCTTGCAAAATTAATGGTACGTGAACGTCCTTTCATACATGCAGTTGGGCTAGTTGGCTGTTGCTAATCAATTAAAGTTATATATAGTATAATTTTTTACTTGACCTTTTGTACTTGTTCCAACTTTGTGTATGTGGAGCAAAAGGATTCACATAAACATGGTGAATGGGATAGTGATTGAGAAATTTCAAGCTCTTAATTTGTTTCTTGTTGAAATTGTTCTCAATAAATAAGCACATATAGTCAGTTAGTAGATATTGTCATAAATGGCAACATAACAAGAAAAAAAAAACACTTCCGGGACAGGTGTCTTCTAGATATATATTTGTGTGTGTGACATAACTAGCACCAATATTAAGGGGGTGCTCACTTCACTTTAAAAATATTATAAATGTTAAAAATTTATATTAATTTAAATTTAAGATTATAATAATTAATATTTTAAAAATATAAAAATATACATATCGACTACAACTACAAAGTTGGGGTTGAATTGGGTGGCTTTTCCTATAATTTTTCAGTACAATTTTTCATATAATTTTTCAAGAAAATTAAGGGATAACTAGAAATAAATCAGAAGAAACTTTTAATAAAGTTTTAATAATTTTATGATAAAAACATTAATTTATGAATATAGTTAAAGACTACAAATAAAAATATATAATATAAATAAATCATGAAGAAACTTTTACTAAAGTTCTAATAATTTTATAATAAAAACATTGAATTAATCTTTAAAATGTTTATTATTTTTGAAATAGACTATTAAATAAGATAGAAAAAATTAAAAAAAAAAAGTAGTTTAGACATGAAATTGAAATGATCAAGAATTACAATCAAATAGAAAAGACTTTTAATTTTAAAAAAATAGTTGAGATGATTTAGCATTGATTTATATTAAATTTAAAAATTAAATATGTTAGTTGATTATAATTAATAAATATTATGGTTAGTACGAAAGTACTTTAAGTTGCCATGATTTGACACCTAGTCAAGGTGATGTGGCAACCAATGTGGCGTGGCATAGATGATGGCATGAAAAGCATGGTGACATGGCAATGATGCTTGGATAGGAGGTAAATATCTTGGGAGATTTTGATGAAGCTATTTTTGGTATGTGCTACAACTTGAAGGCAAGATCTCATCAAGACCATATTTAGGAGATTCAATTGAAAACTAAATATGAATGAAGCTAAATTGAAGAGATACCTATCAATGGTATGATTGAAGGCTATTGATGGTATGATTTGAAGAACCTTAATTGATATGAGTGAAGACTATTAAGGGTATAATTGAAGACATGCTTATTATTGGCATGATTATGATGATTGATTGAAGTTCTTTCTTGAAAAGATTTGAAGGCCAAACTTGGATGAATTGAAGATCAATTTTGGTAAGTTTCGTGAAGACTCACAAAGGTGTGCGCCCCTTACAAGGGGACTGTGTGATGAGGAACTGAGGAGGTAGGCTAGTTACCGGTAGTCGGGATAGGAAGATCTGGCTGCATCGACTCAGACTAAGCATGACCAGGAGGTTGATGGGTCTTGAGGTCGCTTCACAATGTAACCAGAACTCAGTTAAGTCAGTAGTAGGCCATGTTGCAAGTCGTATTACAACAGGAGTTGCAACAACTAATTTTAAAATGTTTTAAAGTTAGTAGTCGCGGAGATTCTAAAAGAGATATGGACTATATTTGAGACGTTGAGTCGTCTATATTAGCTATCTTGCTCTAAGATTGAGTGTGACTCTTGGGTGAAGAGAGTGGAAGACACTAGACAATCTAGAGAGGGTAGTGATCTTTATTTTATGAGGAAGAGTGACAAAGTGTTTGTACTCATCTTTTATCACCTCTTTTAGTGGATTGTTTATATCTGGGCTTGGCCCCCCAGACATAGGCGAGTGAACACTGAACTGGGTTACCAACTTCTTGTGTCTTCTCATGTTTGGTTCTTGTGAGATTTTTTTGAGTGTTTGAGTGTTCTTCTAAACCACAAACCACACCGGTGGAACTAATAATTATAATTATAATGATGAGGGTTTAAAATTAATAAGCCAGCATTCAAGTCAGGAGATTTTAAATACATTTGAGTTGAATGAAATGTTGAATTTCCGTTCCTGATGATAATAATAATAATTATTATTATTATTATTATTATTATTATTATTATTATTATTATTATTATTATGTGAACCTTTAGTTTAATGGGTGCTCTCATCGATGCAAGCACTCGAAAGTGCTCTCAAAGGAGTGCGCACCCTTACTCTCAAAGCCTTTAAAGACCTCATAAGATTTAGATTAAGTAAGCGATTATAATAATTAAACTAGGTGATCACATCAATAAATATAAAGTATGTAAAAGTGCATTTCACGTTGTTAGAGCAAATAGAAGATAAATTAGCTTTAGCAACTACTCCTAAAAAAGTCATATATATATATGATAGGGGTGCATGCAAGTGTATGTGCCGATCGCGTAATAAAGTGCGCTTGAAGTGTAGAATGTCAGTCCACAGGGAAGAAGGTGAATATTAGTAGTAACTTTAAATCCGAAAATTACCCTAATGAAATACGTGAAGTGTGTGAACACAAAAACAAAAGAAAACTAGAAAATACGAAACAGTCATAAGAAAGAATTCAAGGAAGAAAATGATGTCCAAGCATAGCATCCCTCTATGGTTATGAAGTACAGGACAATGGTTGTCTAAGCATGTAATCCTATTTGAACCAATAAGTTTCCATAAGCATACAAACCTGGATTTCTCAAGCAAAGTGTAACTGAATCAGGTGTAGAGCTGATACAGACATCCATACAATTGCATTAACACTCTATGAAACTTTTATTGTGGGCTAATAACAATCTCTTAAGTAGGTAATCTCCCCCTAAAGAGAGATTGTCCATAATCCAAATACAGAGCTGATACAGACTGCTTACGGGCTACTTACGGGCGTAATAGCTAGGCCGTAAGGGAGTTAGATAAGATAGTCGCAAGCCTTACGAGAACGCTTACGGTCGTAAGCCTTATCCGTAAGGTCTTTTGAATATGTTATGGTCCAACTTATGGCCGTAAGTGCTGGACCGTAAGCTGCGCTGTCTGCTTCTTATGACTACCCTTACGGGCATACATTATGGCCGTAAGATCCTCTGAATTGGCTCTGAATCCCCTTTACAAGCAAAAGCATGCCCTCAAGGTCTTTTGGACTATACTTACGGCCATAAGGCCAACCGTAAGCTGCATGTAAGCCATCCAGTTTGCATTGTCCTTGTTCTAATGATGTCAAGAGAGCTCCAACTTCATCATTTTCAGCTAAAATGCTTCTTTTGAATCTCTCTCACCTTTAAGCAGTGCCCTAAGTCTGTTAATGTAAAACATGCGATATTTAGTATCGAATTTCACATTATGGTTCTAATGCATGCTAAATTAGTGCACAAATAGATATGAAATAAATGAAAAATGTACACTTATCAATATATCATTAGTTACTAAATTAACAAATATTACAGTAATTAATTACTTTAAAAAATGAGCCATATTCTCTGAAAGCTATCCCATTGATCGACACTCGTTAATGATGTTACATAGTGGCGGAACCAGGGGCGAGCGGGGGCTTCAGCCCCCCTTGGCTTCGAGAAGGCGGCTGTGAAGTTGTCTTTTGTCAGACTTTGCCTAAGAGGGAAGCCTCCTCTCAACCTCAAGGAAGAAAATTTCATATAGTTCAGCCCCTTGCCATGGGCCTTGGAATTACCAGTTGGGTTGTGATGTGCTCTATAACTCCAGAGTCCCGAGTCCGAACATCCTCACCATGATCAAGTCACCGACGGGAGACGACAATTGGCAGGAGATGGTGTGAAAGTGTGAAGTCTGAAGTTCTGAATTCCAAATTGAAGAAAAGGCAGGTCGTAGGAATGAAGCAAGGATAAAGATGCTAAAGAGTCAAAAAGACTCAAAAAGTCATAGTTTAAATCACACAAGACTTTAAGTTTGGATCCAAAATCCGGATATGATATGGTGATTGTTATCGGGTCATCACTTATTGGACTTAAACTGAAGTTCTATCCGAATCCAATACCCAAATTGGCATACCCTCAAGTTGGATTCATTAGAATCATTACATTCATCACTTGTTTTTCTTTTGGAAGCAATTATCATTTATTTGTGAGTTGGATTCCAAGTTGTAATTATTCATTTCTTGCAATGAAACTTATGTTGATGATTGTGAAATGTGAATATGTAGTGGCAGTAGTGCATGAGTTTGAAGATTTAAGCTCATTTAAGTTTCTTGTGGTTTATGTTGACAATGTTGTGCATTAATATGTTCTTTTGTTGTTATACTTTGTTTTCACAAGTCACAACAGTCAACAGTCATGAGTATTCATGAGAACTTTGTTGTTATACTTTGTTTTCTACCAATTGAATGTTCAGAAAAAAAAAAAATGGAAAGTTGGAATTGTATAAGATTTAAGGTTAGTGATGGCATCTTTTTTATGGCATTTTGGGATGGATTAAAATCTGTTTTTCTCTTTCAAGTGAAGATTGTGAAGTTATCTTTATTCATTTTAGATGAGCATTGAGCAGTCACCCCATCCTATTTTAATCCCAACAAATTAAACCATCAGATATTTGATTATTAATGCATTAGCAAATTTTAGATAGCCTACATTGGTGATGACACATTCATGGTATGTTAATGGATTCTTACTTTGATTAGAAATACAACTTAATTTTAGTCAAAAAGTGAATGCAACTATACAAGTGTCTATATATGTGAATGTGATAGCATAAATATTGATTTCTAGCTAGCAAGGCATCTAGCTTCCATTGTCTCACTGATTTTCTTTATGTCTTCAAACAATCAATGAATAAAATGTCTTTTATACAATACTTTATCGGGATTTATGCTGATGATTGTGAAAACTTCAAACCTCAAAGTTGACTAAGTTTATGATGTTGTTGATTGGTATGGTTATGTTGTATCATTATTATTATTTAGATGTGTTGTTTGAAATAGGTTATCATTATTATTTTCATTTTTTCATACATGTTTATTTTGTCTTTGGATAGCATTATATACTTTCAAAGACAATTGGACACGGATAAATTTTTAATTAAATGACCGCAAAGTGAAGAGTCCTCTAGTTCTCCAAAAGCACCACTAGCCTCCGAATCAAGCAAGAAAAGTACCAATGTGAATTTCAATTCGAATAACATTGTTAGTGACCCGGGACTACGAAAACCGATTGAAGACTTTGATGTTAGGGTTAGAGATCAAGTTAGAAGGGAATATTTAATTAGAGGTCATTATCAACCAATTGGCCATAATTTCCCACAAAAAGAGCATGGCAAACAAAGGAGGAGTTTTCCATATGCATGGTTTAAACAACATCCACGGTTGGAGTACATTGTGATCAAAGACGTAGCATTTTGTTTTTAGTGTTATCTTTTCACACCAAGTAGAGGAAACCGGTTACGAGAAGATGCATTCACTAAAACATGGTTCAATAATTGGAAAAAAGCTTTAGGAAAATTTGTCGAGCATGTTGGTGTTGTGAACAGTGTGCATAATGATGCAAGAATACAGTTTCAGAGTTTTCAAAATCAAAGGCAGAGTGTGTCACACCAATTGGCTACACATTCACATGAGATGGAGGTTGAATACCGCACTCGTTTAACTGTTGTTTTAGATGTGACACATTTTCTCTTGAAGCAAGGATTGGCTTTTCATGGACATGATGAATCCTCAAGCTCATTAAACAAAGGCAATTTCCTTAAGCTATTAGAGTGGTATAGTCTGTGGAATGATAAGGTTTTTAGGGCAGTTAATCAAAATGCTCATGGAAACAATCAAATGACTTCTCCAAAGGTTCAAAAGAAGTTAGCAAATGCTTGTGCAATGAAGATTACAGGTGATATTATTGATTATATTGGAGATAACTATTTCTCCCTTATGATTGATGAAGCCCGGGATGTATCACTGAAGGAGCAAATGAGAGTTGTTTTGAGATATGTGAATAAGAATGGATGTGTGATAGAGCGGTTCCTCGCTATGGTTCATGTGTCAGATACCTCACCCATATCATTAAAGAATGCCATTGATAGTCTATTTGCTAAACATGGGTAATCTCTTTCAAGACTAAGGAGACAAGGATATGATGGGGCTTCGAATATGCGAGGTGAATTCAATGGGTTGAAAGCACTTATCCTTAGAGAAAATCCATATGCAAGATATATCCATTATTTTGTTCCTCAACTCCAATTAATGATTGTTGTTGTTACAAAAGACAATCGAATTATGAGTGATTTTTTCAATATGTTACAATGATCGTTAACGCGGCTGGAGCATCGTGCAAAAGGATAGACCAACTTCGGCAACATCACCATGATAGGTTGGTTGAGCAATTGGAAAGGATAGAAATAGAAAGTGGCAGAGGAAAAAATCAAGAATCCAGTTTAGCAAGACTGAGGGATACTCGTTGGGGATCACATTACACTGCTATTCTCTGTCTAATCTTAATGTGGACTTCAGTGTTAGAGGTACTACAAAACGTACATGATGATAGTGTTTCTAATGATAATAGAGGTATAATGGAAAGTTTGATTGAAAAAATAAAAAACTATCAATTTGTGTTTGTGATGTATTTGATGAGGCGTTTATTGGGGGATCACAAATGAGTTATCTCTTGCCTTACAACAAAAAGATCAAAATATTGTTCAAGCGATACGTTTGATTGAAGTTGTCAAGACTCGACTTCAAGACTTTAAGAAGATAGGATGAGAGACATTTTTGGAGGAAGTTAGAAATTTTTGTGAAGGAAACTCAATCTCGGTGCCTAATATGGAGGAGGAAAGGGCAAGTCATTACTCATTTTCACCATTATCGTGTTGAAATTTTTTGCGAGGTTAGTATTTTTAATATTTATTATGCTTTTGTAAATATCATTAATGTATTGTTTTAGTAATGTTTGTGATTTTATTATTGTTATGATGTTAGGTTATTGATTTAATTGCACAAGAAATGCAAAACCGTTTCCCAGAAACTAGCACGGAGTTACTTCTTCTCATGTCATGTCTTGATCCAAGGGATTCATTCTCCAAACTCAACTTCCACAAGTTACTTCATCTTGCAGAACTTTATCCATAATAACTGAGCGGATGATGCTTGAGGATCAATTTACTACTTTCATTTACCATGTGCGGAATGATGACGATTTTATAGATATCGGGGACTTGGGTGCATGGCTTTGCTAGAAAGACGGTTGAGACATGTAAACATGCTATTTTTCCACTCATTTATCGCCAAATCGAATTGGCGTTAGTTTTACTTGTTGCGATAGCAAGTGTTGAGAGGGTGTTTTCAGCTATGAATGCTGTGAAAACTGACTTGCGCAACAAAATGGGGGATGAGTGGATGAATGATAGCCTTGTTGTCTATATCGAGCAAGAGGTTTTTACAACTATTGATAATGAGGTGATTCTACAACATTTTCAGAAAATGCAAACTCAACGAATGCAACTACCTTCTCTTAATAAAAGAGAGTGATAAAATCAAAATAAAATAATAAAATATAAAAAAAATTCTATACAATATTATTATTTATTCCTTAACTACATATTCTCCTTAAATAAATGAAATCAATTTACTAAAATAATTTTCTAATAAGGGATTAAGAATTAGAAGAGTTCAAGTAATCTTACAGAATTTGTTTTTTTTACAAAATATATTTGGCGTACTCTTTAATGGATAAGATGATTTAGAAAAATATCCTTATATATTTTTTTTTTCAAATGTGATTCTTGGTGAATATGCCGAAGGAATGATGGAAAAAAATTTATTAAGTAAAATTACTAAAAGGTAATGTTAGTTCCGCCGGTTAGGGTTTGTGAAATAAGAGGAACACTCACTCACTTAAGCACTCAAGAAAAATAAACACAAACCACAAAGAGGAGACACAATACGTTGGTAACCCAGTTCGGCATCCACTTGCCTACATCTGGGGGGCCATGCCCGGAGATCAACAATCCACTAAAAAGGGGTAAAAGATAGAAGAGTACAAACACACTTGTCACTCTCTCACTCAATACAAAGAATACAACCCTCTCTAGATTGTCCGGTACCTCCCTACTCCCTCTTTCAAGAGTCGTACCCAATCCTAGACCAAGGTAGTATATATAGACGCCTCAACGTCCCAAATATAGCGCATACCCTTTTTAGAATCTCCGTGGCTTCTAACTTTGGAACCTTCCGAAATTAGATGTCGCAACTTATGTTGTAACATTTGTTGCGACATTGGCCCTGGCTGTTGGCTTGGCTGAATTCTGGCTCCATTGCTAAGCGACCTCAAGACATCCTATCTGAGTCGATGTAGCTCGATCACCTGATCCGAACCTACCAGCAACTAACCTCCCTCTTCAGCTCCTCACCACACAGCCCCCTCGCAAGGGGCGCACGTCCTATGTGCGTCTTC
The DNA here is from genome assembly GCA_020875875.1 of Dioscorea alata. Classification (NCBI taxonomy): domain Eukaryota; kingdom Viridiplantae; phylum Streptophyta; class Magnoliopsida; order Dioscoreales; family Dioscoreaceae; genus Dioscorea; species Dioscorea alata. The sequence continues at coordinate 13,976,864 of CM037018.1, forward strand.
ATGGAACTTGCCAAACTTCGTCTTCACTTCACCCAAGTTTGGTCTTCAAGGATTTTCAATCCATCATTCAAATCTTGCCATCAATAGGCGCATCTTCAAACATACCCATAATAGACTTCATATCTTTTCTATTATGGTTCTTCAAATCTTCAACAAGAATCTTCAAATCTTGCCTTCAATAGTCTTCAAGAATCATTCCATTGATAGGATTCTCTTCATTTAGCTTCACCCATATTTAGTCTTCAATCAATCTTCTAAATATGGTCTTGATTGGGATCTTGCTTTCAACTTGATGCTTGCTTGATCATCTTGCCTAAAATAGTTTTTCACAAGATCTTCATACAATCTTCATGAGAGTTGTAATTTCTTGCCAAAAATAACTCCTCCAAGATCTCTCATGATATTTTCCACCTAGCCAAGATTGTTTGCCATGTCATCCTTCATTCCACATCATTCTCCATGCCATGTCATCATGCTTGCCATGTCACCTTGACTAGGTGTCAAATTATGCCAATCATTAAAGTGCATTTGCACTAACAATCTCCCCCTTTGGCATAATTTGACACAACTGCTTCTGCTCCCAGACTGACAACTGTTACAACACTCTGTTACAACATTTAACTGGGACACAGACTTTACAGACTGACATATCAACTAGTTGCTTACAAGATACTGCAACTAGTGATTTACAAATTCAGCATAAATGTAAAAAACACAAAAATAAGACAACTGGACAATTCAGTCTGGAGCTCTTCAGCTCTTCAATTTCTCCCCCTTTGTGACATAATGATGCCAAAGTCTTCACTGGTTGTTGCAAAACATGTTATAACTTTTTCTGCAACTCCCCCTATCTTCAGGATTCTTGATCATCAGCTCCCCCTATCTTTAGAACTGTTGGTCATCAACTCCCCCTGTCTTCATAGCTCTTGGACATCAGCTCCCCCTGTCGTTTTTCCTCCAAGTCTTTAAGCTGCTCCTTCAAGAGCTTCTTATATTCTTCTTCAATATTGGAGCTTAAGCATTCATCTTCTTCGAAATTTGTTAGACTATTCCCTTTGCCATTTTTTTTTTCAGACTTCATTTTCTTCTTTCTTTTCTCTTTTTTTTTTTTTTTTTTTTTTATCTTCGAAAGATATCAAGAGATTTTCACCCATTGGGGTATTTCAATTGTTGACCTCCAAGGTCCTCGATCAATGCACTTCATGTTGCATGCTGATGTTGAAACCTTATGTTTTGTCCTTTCTTCTACCATCTCCTGATTTGAACTAGGGCACTCAGCAACTTTTCTTGGCACTTCATCTTTTCGGATCCATAGCTTCTTGATCACAATTTTCTTTCCTCTGACTTTTCTTTTGATGATTGCATGCTCATGTCCAACCACTTTTCCACTCTTCAAATCTTCTTTCAATTTATTGCACTTGGGTCTTATATGCCCGGTTTCTCCACAATGAAAGCATGTAGGCACTTTTCTTATGCGCTCCTTCTTGGCTTTAACTTGCTTCTCTTTATGTTGAGTGGTTGACTTGACAAAAGTAACTCTTGGGCCTTTAGTCTTGGTACTTGAGGTTTCACCAACATATCCAATGCCTTTCTTGACTTTGCTTGATCTCCCGATTGATAAGATTTCGTCTAGCTTGGCTTTACCTTTGTTCATAGAATCTAAAGTCTTTTCAGCATGGCTCAACTTTCCTTTACATTCATCCAACTCTTCCTCCAAGCGTTTGTTTTGCAACATCATCTCATTAAACTTGGTCAGCATAAGTTTATAATTAATGAGAAGGTCTTTTTCGGTTACCTCATCATGTTCACTGTCAGTTCTGTCAGATGTTGTAACTGATGTTGCAACATATTCTGCGACATGCTTGGATTTGTTGAAGCATGCTACTTCTTTTATTACTGCTGGGAATGAAGTATGATGGTTTCTTAGATTGTGCTCGTATTCTTCCTCAAGGCTGCCATCTGAATCATCACTCCTTACATTGAGTAACTTCCCTTTCTTCTTTAGAGTGTTAGCACACTCGGCTTGATAATGACCAAGGCCACCACATTCTCTACACTTGATTTTCTTTAGATGATCTTCGACTTCTTTCTTTTCTTCACTAAGAGGATCTTTTCTTGGGAATCTGTTACCTTTCTTCTTATACTTTTTGAACATGTTGCGCAACTTCCTTGACAGAGAAACAAACTCGTTATCTTCTTCATCCTCATCTTCTGTTATAACAGCTTGTTGTAACTTTTTCTGCCTGGTTGCTTCAGCCTTCAAAGCAAAATCTTCCACTTTTCGTTCAGGATACAGATTCATCTCATATGCTTGTAAAGACCCCATCAACTCGTCAAGCCTCATGGTGGTGATGTCTCTTGCCTCTTCAATTGCGGCTACTTTTGCATCGAACCTTCTTGGAAGAGACCTAAGAGTCTTTTGCACTAACTTTTTATCGGAGTACTTCTTCCCAAGTTGATAGGCTTGATTCGTAATATCCATCAGCTTTGCATTGAAAGTGGCTATTGTCTCTTCTTCTCTCATCCTGAGATTTTCAAACATGGTAGTTAACATTTGAAGTTTAGAGGTTCTTACCAAGTTTGTGCCTTCATGAATCGTTTGAAGAATCTCCCAAGCTTCTTTTGCACTTTCACACGTAGCCACATACTTGAATTGATCTTCATCCACACCTCCAAAAATTGCATTTAGAGCTTTACCATTTGCATTAGCTCTCTTTATTTCTACAGCACTCCAGTTGATCTTTTTCTTCACAGTCTCGTTCTTGTCTTCATCAACTTGAGTTGGAGGAGTCCATCCATCTTCAACAGCCATCCACGCACTCTCATCAATGGACTTGATGAAAGCCTTCATTCGAGCCTTCCAATATGGGTAGTTGGAGCCGTTGAGCAATGGAGGACGTGTGACGGAGGCACCTTCTCTTCCGGCCATCAAAGGAACTAGATAGGATCTCGCCGACCTTGAAACCAAAGTTAACACGACGACCTAAGCTCTGATACCACTTGTTAGTTCCGCCGGTTAGGGTTTGTGAAATAAGAGGAACACTCACTCACTTAAGCACTCAAGAAAAATAAACACAAACCACAAAGAGGAGACACAATACGTTGGTAACCCAGTTCGGCATCCACTTGCCTACATCTGGGGGGCCATGCCCGGAGATCAACAATCCACTAAAAAGGGGTAAAAGATAGAAGAGTACAAACACACTTGTCACTCTCTCACTCAATACAAAGAATACAACCCTCTCTAGATTGTCCGGTACCTCCCTACTCCCTCTTTCAAGAGTCGTACCCAATCCTAGACCAAGGTAGTATATATAGACGCCTCAACGTCCCAAATATAGCGCATACCCTTTTTAGAATCTCCGTGGCTTCTAACTTTGGAACCTTCCGAAATTAGATGTCGCAACTTATGTTGTAACATTTGTTGCGACATTGGCCCTGGCTGTTGGCTTGGCTGAATTCTGGCTCCATTGCTAAGCGACCTCAAGACATCCTATCTGAGTCGATGTAGCTCGATCACCTGATCCGAACCTACCAGCAACTAACCTCCCTCTTCAGCTCCTCACCACACAGCCCCCTCGCAAGGGGCGCACGTCCTATGTGCGTCTTCATGGAACTTGCCAAACTTCGTCTTCACTTCACCCAAGTTTGGTCTTCAAGGATTTTCAATCCATCATTCAAATCTTGCCATCAATAGGCGCATCTTCAAACATACCCATAATAGACTTCATATCTTTTCTATTATGGTTCTTCAAATCTTCAACAAGAATCTTCAAATCTTGCCTTCAATAGTCTTCAAGAATCATTCCATTGATAGGATTCTCTTCATTTAGCTTCACCCATATTTAGTCTTCAATCAATCTTCTAAATATGGTCTTGATTGGGATCTTGCTTTCAACTTGATGCTTGCTTGATCATCTTGCCTAAAATAGTTTTTCACAAGATCTTCATACAATCTTCATGAGAGTTGTAATTTCTTGCCAAAAATAACTCCTCCAAGATCTCTCATGATATTTTCCACCTAGCCAAGATTGTTTGCCATGTCATCCTTCATTCCACATCATTCTCCATGCCATGTCATCATGCTTGCCATGTCACCTTGACTAGGTGTCAAATTATGCCAATCATTAAAGTGCATTTGCACTAACAGGTAATTATTTAAACTCCGTGCAAGTGAGATACTTGATGGACTTTGTTAATTTTACTTATTGGATGTTAATTATTTAATTATACCTTCGATGAAATAGAGTTAATCAAATCGAGAATATATTGGTGAAGAATTTTTAATAATATACTCTTAAATTGTTTTGGAAAAATATGTCGATGTATGCTTATATTATAGTGTAAAAAAAAATGTATGCTTATATTAAAAAAAACATTCAAGCTATATATGTTTTCCTATCATTAAAATAAGTAATTAAAAAAAACCTTTTTCCAATAAAAAGGAAATTATCTTCTTGGTGTACGTAACTCATTAACCAATTCATAGTTTCGGAAAATTAATATGATTAACCTTAGAAAATGTTTCTTAATTCTTCCCTTCTTGATCACCATGATCTCCTTACAAGAAACATGAGAAATAGCTCTCATTTAATTATTATTAGTAGATCATAGTATATACAATTGCTAGCTCAATATTTGGTAGTATAAATAAACAGAGTAAAAAATATCATAGTTTGAATTGAATTACTTAAATACCTAACCTTATATGCAACCAAGTGCTTTTAGTCAACAAATATCAAGTTCCAATATTAACTCAACTCAAGCATGCAGACACAAAATTTATACACACACACACACACACACACACACATATACACCACTGCGCTAGTTCAAGGAGAAATCCTTTTATTTATTATAAGCAGATACATGAACACAAGTAGAATGAAGACCTCAAACATCATAAAGACATACATATGCATATATATATCAGTGCAATCCTTATATATATAAGGGTTCATAATCATATATATAAATAGTCCTTCTTAACATCATAGATAGATAGATAGATAGAATTTGTGTATATATATATATAGCTTCATATTTGTGTTATATAATGGTTAAGGGTAACCAAGACCACCGCCACCATAGCCAACACCATAACCACCACCACCACCAATATAGCCACCACCACCACCAAGCCAATTTGGGAAGCCGCCGACGTAGCCATTCCACTGCGGTATGCCACCGAAGTAGCCAGGTTCACCGTAGCCGCCAGGAAAGCCTCCAAAGTACTTCTCACCATGGTGATCCAAGTTTCTTTGTCCATAGTTGTGGCTTGGTGGAATATCATATCCTTCAGGCAACGTCTCCTTCTCATCTTCTATTGCTTTGCTTTCTTTTCCCACTGCATGCCATGCATCAAATTAACCAGGTTTATGTATATCAGGTTAAGTACGTATATGTTCATCTATATATATATATATACACACACACACATGAATCTTGCATGCACTTAAGTAATTTTTTATTACTTTAATCAATATTATTAAGAGATCAGCTAAACATGAGAATATTTGATAAACTTAGCAATTAGCAAATATTATTAAGGGAACAAAACATGAGAAGCTTGCATGTGTATATTCTTTTTATTACCTTAATCATAACTTTGATTCCGTTAAAAATGAAGAAGGGAGATATCTATATATATACCAGTTTGTTGTGCTAGTTCCCTAGCTGAAACGACTTCAAAAGAGATGAATTGAATGGTTGCCAAGAAAGCAAACAAAAGCAGCAGAGACTTAGAAGAAGCCATGAGAGAGGAAGAGGATTAGGGTTAGGGTTTATAGTGTGATAGAACCATCGCTTGCATGCCTCTCTATTTATAGTGATAAGGTGCAAGAAAAGATTGCATGGTATACGTGAGCCTTGTCACAGTTCATTTTTAAGAGCATTTAATATACTTTTAAAGTATCATCTTATCTTTTATTTCATTTCTTCCATATCCCATGACTTTTTGTTTGTGGAGTTCGGTAAATGATGGTGAAATTTCAGGCTTTTTTTTCCCTACTTAATGGAGTTGTTTACAACCACTATTCACCGTGCACCACATTTATCCTTTGGAGATAAAGTCCATAAAGTACAAAATGAAGATAAATGAAAAAGCGCTGCTTGGTGATTTCAGCCTAACTCTAAAGTAAAGAGTTTTTATTTTATGAGATTTGTATTATATATAAAGGTAAATAATTAGTGTTCAATTCATATTAATAGTAGTGAAAAACAACAAAACACCTAAACTTTTAATAAAAATAAACCTATAACATACATTTAAATAAAATTTTTTAATATAAATACTAACTTGTTTATATGTTTTTCCTTCTCATTTCAGCAAACTCTTACTCTACATACAATAAGAAACTATTTTATTGATAGAAAGGTGATACATAGTACATGCATGGAAAAGTTCACACACAATTCTTTCATCTTTCATCAAACCTTCACCAAACACCAACTCATACATACGGTGCTTATTCATACAATGCATAGTATATTACTTTCTAGCTAGTTTCAATAATCAAGGGTCATCACCCGGGAGACCACCATTAACTGGATAGCCACCGTTATATCCACCACCACCATTCCCCTGATAACCACCATAATATCCACCACCATTCCCCGGATAACCATTATATCCTCCACCATTTCCAGGATTATAACCACCATTATATCCACCACCATATCCAGGATTATAACCACCATTTCCAGGATTATAACCACCATTATATCCACCACCATGCCAGGGATAACCATTATAACCGCCGCCATTTTTGGGATATCCATGGTATCCTCCATTACTGCCATGATATTTTGGATAACCACCATAATAACCATGTTCACCACCACCTTTATACCCACCATGACCCTTTGGATAACCTCCATAGTAGCCATGTCCACCATAACCATACTTGGGATAACCACCATAGTTACCTGGGGCTCCATAGCCATATCCACCATGTCCTTTGGGATACCCACCATAGTAACCATGATCACCACCAGGCTGGGGATAACCACCATAATAGCCATGGTCACCACCGCGGTTGTACCACTTTGACTCCGATGGAGTGCTAGTGTAGGAGCTCTTGCTACTGAAATTTTCCTCATTATTTTTCTCATTTTCTTTGGTATCTTTGTTAACTTTTTCGTCCTCTGCAACAAACAAATTTTTTAAATATAAATATTCTCTTGTGCATAATTTTAATATATATATATATATACAAAAACAATCGTACACGCATTTGTTAAAAAGGTTATATTCATTTTGCATGCATCCTTAAGATTCTAAAGTTTAGCTAAAACCATCAATATATATTAACCACAAAATTGGTGTGCATGCTAGCTGACGTGGCACTATGTCATGGCATCACCGCATCATAATATATATATCATTTGCCCTTGAATTTTGGATGACGAGAGATCAAATTCTCACTGTTGCAAAGTAAAGATGCATATTGAATATTTAATAAAAATATGCACATACTATCGAGTTCTTCGTAGACTAGAATATTCATTGCGAGGTAGTCATATGGGGGTTTAATTTTTTTGGTAAATCACTCAACTTTGGTTAAATATTATTTTGATCACTGAATTTTGATTTGTTTCAAAATGTTCACTAAAGTTACTAATTATTTCATCAATAGGTCACCTGATAGATTAACACATTTATTAGCTGATGTGGAGGTTGAAAAAAGCCTAGTCAGCACACATATGGAGGTCTCCACGTCAGTTAATGAAGGTGTTAATCCATCGAGTGACCTGCCGATGAAATGATTAGTAACTTTAGTGAGTATTTCGAAACAAATCAAAATTCAGTTATCAAAATAATATTTGACCAAAGTTCAGTAATTTACCAAAAAAAAAATTAACCTCATATGGGTGACGTGACTTATCCATTTTGTTAATAAAAATAAATTCACACAACTGATGATTAATGTTAAATTAATATCTAGCGGACCCCACACGTTAAATCATGTTGAACCACTTGAGTGCAGCATTAATCATCCATAGGGATTAAGTCAACTTAGATGGTTTTGTAAAAATTAATACCAAGATGAAATTTTAAGAATTAAAGTGATAAAAATAAAACTTTAGAAATCAAAGTATGAGGCTATAAACTGAATTTAATCATTTAAATGATAATTAATAAGAAGAAAAATATAAGAGAAAGAGAGGAGAGGTGTACTAGTTTCCTCAGCAAGCTCTCTTGCTTTAGCCACATCTAGAAAGATGATGAAAATGGTTGCCAAGAAAGCAAAGCAGATGAACATAGACTTAAACTTTGGAGAAGTACTCATGATGGGCAAAGAGATAATTATGTACTCAAAGTGAGAAGAATCATGTGCATTCATACGCCTATTTATAGAGAGGAGGTCATGCTCTACATCCACAAAACTTGATCATGCATGTAGTTGGGGGTTAATTAGCAGCATCAAATAAGAGAACTTTAATTAGTTATGCTTTTTTGTTTATGTGGTTCATAATGGTACAGAGAAGAGCTTTTTTCTTTGTTTAGACTGCTTTGTGTTGGTTAATAAAGTTTAGTGTTAGATGTTCACGAGTTCAACTGCATTTCATGGTTTTGATGATCAGAAGCTAGCTTGAAGTCACTTCACATGAGTGAAAGTGAACTTCATGCATTTAGCATGAGTTTAATTACAATCAAATGTTTGATTGAGTATTAACTTGTATATTAAGTTTAATTAATAATAGATAAGCACTGTGATGATCCTTGATCAACGACCTCTTTTAATTAATATATAAAGCCAATTGCCTCTATTTTAATATTTTTTTAATAAAAAATAGTGTGTGTGTGTGTGTGAATCTTGAATCTGCAACACTTATTTTCTTACAGAAGAAGGTAGTAATTAGTAAAAGAGGTATGTTTTATTAAATACCAAATTGAAAATTTCAATATACAATGAGGCAAAAAGAACCCATAATTTAGTTAAATAATTTATAGTGTAGAAACTATATATAACTAGATGAATATAATATCTTAATTATTTGAAAGAGTAAAAAATATAATTGGTAAATAATATTAATTTTTAATTTTGCTTACACCCAAACAACAACAGAATCTTATTTCTAAATTATATAAATACTCTATTAATTAAATTATCCAATAAACATTTTTTTTAATAGTCCATTTAGTTTTAGAATGTTATAGATGCAAATATACATGTGAGTGTGTGTGTGTATATATATATAAGGATAAATCATCTGTGGATGTCCATAGATAAAAAATCTATGGATGTCCATTATCAACCGTTGGATCTTGATCCAACGTCTAACAATGATGAACTGTAATTACTATGGATCATGATCAACTGTTCATTATCAATGGTTCATCAATGTCAGCCGTTGGATCGTGATCCAACAGCTGATAATTGGACATCCATAGATTTCTTATCTATGGACGTATATAGATAATGTTTTGCCTATATATATACACACACACACGAGGAATCCAAAGATTATTTATAATTTTTAAAGTATTTGGTTTAATAAGCTGAAATAATTTTAATTTTTTTTAAAAACTATAAACAGTTTTTTTAAGTACTTAAAAAAATCTGATAAATGTGCTTAAAAATATAATTATTTAATTTCATAAGACAATATTCCAAACTGTTTTAATACCCATACGAAAAAAACCATTTGAGCAAAACATTATTGAAATTAACTGGATTAATAAATGTTAGTTCCGCTTGTATAGTTTGTGGGTTAGAAGAACACTCGAACACTCAAGGAAATTTTACTCAAACCAAACAAAAAGGACACAACGAAATTAGTAATCCAGTTCGCCGTCCACTCGCCTACGTCTAAGAGTCCAAGCCAGGAGATAAACAATCTACTAAAAGAGGTGATAAAACATGAATACAAACACTTGTCACTCACACTCACAAATAAATATCACTACTCTCTCTAGATTATTTAGTGCCCACATCCTCTCTTTCTCAAAAATCACACCCAATCTCAAAGTAAGGTAATTTATATAGACGCTTCAACATCCCAAATATAGTTCATACCTCTTCTAGAATCTCCGTGGCTACTAACTTTAAAACATTCCAAAATTAGCTGCTGCAACTCCTGTTGTAACATAACTTGCAACATGGCTCTGACTGCTGACTTGACCGAGTTCTAGTTTTGTTACAAAGTGACCTTAAGACCCATCAATCTCTCGGTCATGCTTAGTCCAAGTCGATGCACCCAGATCTCCTGATCCCGACTACCTGCAACTAGCCTACCTCCTCAGTTCCTCATCACGCAGTCCCCTCGCAAGGGGGCGCACGCCTTCACAAAACTTTTCAAACTTAATCTCCAATTCATCCAAGTTTGGCCTTCAAATCTTCTCAAGAAAGATCTTCAATCAATCATGCCAACAATGAAACATGTCTTCAATCATACTCTTAATAGTCTTTAATCATACTTATTAAAGTTCTTCAAATCAAACCTCGATAGATATTTTTTCAATAAAGCTCCATCCATATTTAGTCTTCAATAAAATCTCCTAAATATGATCTTGATAAAATCTTACCTTCAAGTTGTAGCACATACTAAAAATAGCTATATCAAGATCTCCCAAGATATTTTCCTCCAAGCCAAGATTCCTTATCATGTCACCATACTTTCCATGTCATCATCTATACCACGTCACCTTGATTTGGTGTCAAATCATGCTAATAAAAGTCTCTTTTGCACTAACAATATATAAATCTAGCTTTTTGATAATGTTTAAGAAAATAATTAATTACATGAAACCGACCCTCATCACATATTAATTAATCTTTGTAAAAACTTTTAACTAATCAGGTATTTACTAAATGCATTTTAACATCTATGTCTACTAAAGCTACGTCAGTGTAAATCAAAGGAACTGATTAATTATAAAAGAAAGAGGGAGTTCATCCTCATGTCATGTGTTGATTAATTGGCTAAAACCATATATTAAGATATCTACAAGAAAGGCTATACAGATCAATTAGAGCATCTGGTTTACACTACATGTGAGCCAAGTCTTTTATTTAAAATGACTCAATTATACAACGAATATAATGCTTCTTATCAAGATGAAAAATGGATGTCTTACTCCATAAATTTGAGGTAACAATAGCCTATATAACAAATATATATTACAAAATATAAAAATACGAGTATATATTTTAATCAGGAGTATCGCTAAAGACCTCCAGATTAAGTGATGAGGGTCCCTAGTATGAGAGGGGAGATCTAAGGTCAAATTTCGGGTGAATTAAAGAATTAACTCTACATTTCTACTTAGATAAGGGCATATATAGCATGTGGTACAAGTGAGGGATTAATTCCATGCCTATGTGTGCATACTCCTTTGACTAGGCTGGTAGGTAGGTGTGCCACCAATCAGGTCGTGCGTGGTTCTCTGACCCACAATGACTTATCCACTTTATAAAAAAAAATATATTTAAAAAAAAATAAAAAATATTTATCTATAGTTGATTCTCACAGAGTATCAATTGGTTCAAAACAAGACAAGTCCTTGATTTTGATATTATTCACCGTGGTACACAACTACATATTTCTATGTATTTTTTTAATGGGATTTATGGTTTAAGGCAGGGTTTAATTTTAAAATTATTTATATATAATTTTATAGTTATATGTACAGTAAAAAACCAGGCACTACTCCAGCTTCGGAGCCAAGCTAGGAAGATATATGTCAGTACAAACTATCATGGTATTATGATGCTGCATTAGTTTTCAGGCGACCGTACGACGTCGTCACTACACCTCCATGTTCTCACATTATTTTAGTTCTCTCTATGTTTCTATTTCACTTCAAATTTTAAATAATTTTCTGTAATGCAAGCTCAGATATTGCTATGTCTTCCATGCTGTAATTTGAAAAGAATAATCAGAATATTTTTATTTTATTAAAAATAGTGAACATGAAATTATTTGTTATAATAGTCCATCTATTAATTCAACTTTGGATAAATCTATGTTATTAAAACATTAAAAAAAAAAATATAGATCACAATTTTTTTAATATTATTTTTCAATATTTTAGGACCAATAGTACTGGTAGATTGTGTAGTGACTATATAGATGTAATTTAAAGACCAAAAAACTTTTGATCTAGGTACTAATCTCACTATAAAAAATGTTTTATATGAATTTTCATTGTATAAGGTTCAACATGCATAGTGGTGTCAAAAAAGATTCTTAAAATGGGAGTGGGTTTAATTTGCAGTTCGGTATTCATTGAATAAGTATGTATAAACTGGATAATTAATTTTCAGGTAATATGCATGACTTGTCCACTTTATATATATATAATTTAAGAGTGAAAATGCACTTTGGTTATTTTTGCATAGAGATACATGTATTTAGTTAGATATATACTCGCTCCCTCTCAAATTAACACGCATGTCCATAGCAAATGAGATATAAAAATGGTTTAAAGGATGATTTAGCTTGAAGAGAAGACAATATATAAATATTCAACTTCTAATATGAAGATAAATTTTATATTCCCAAAAGGAAGCCACTTTGAATGCATCTCTCACTCCACTGGCTTGCATTTCTTTTCTCTATTTCACCCACTTTTTTAAATGACTAAATTGTTTTATCAAATAACAACTTCATTGAAAACTTTGGTTACAAATTTAACTATTCAATAGACCTCTTTTATCTTTTAAGCTACGTTTATTTAATGTTGACTTACAAAGTCATTGTATCTTCCCACTAGTGACAAAATCCAACCCCAAAAAGTTGGTTGTAAATTTAAAAAAAAAAACTTGAATTAATGAATAAAAAATAATAATAATATTCATCAAATATTTATCCTCAAAGGGAAAAAAATTGGTTGCCTATCCTTGAATTCAGTCCCACCTTTGTGTTGACACGTGCATAGCACGTGTACAAAGACAGTGATATGCATTTCATGAAGCAATGTTTCTAATTTTGTTAACTTTGATGGTGTTTCTGAAAATTATACAACGACAACGAAATGTATTTTTTTTTTGTAATTTTGTTACAGTTTGAGGGGGTTTCTGCAAAATGTACGCCATCAAAGTAGAAGCCCAAGGTTGGGAGAAGAGCCGAAGGGGGAAAAGAGAACCCTCGCCCAAAACTAGGAAAAACCCTAAATTGGGCACCAAAATTATCCCGATTCTTCAATCCGAAGCTCCAGATCTTAGCTTTACTGACTTCCAATCCTTCCATCTCTCTTCCCTTTCCAATCCAATCTGGAAAGACGGCTCCTTGACGAGCTAGAAAGAAGGTAAACTTTTTTTGCCTGAAGATTGGATGCCCTTTGTTTCTGTGCCGTATTTGATGGATTCTTGTGAAATTAGAAGCTGATTATTGGTTTCCATGTTTGAAGAATGGTTTGTAGTTCAGTTGATGATTTATATGGTTACTGTTTGACAATCGTATGTGCATTTGTTATTTGCTTTCTTGTAATTGGCTGTTGGTTTCATTGATCTTGTGCTGGAGCTTTAAAATAAAGGAATGTGGTAATAGTTGGTGGTTGATGTTCAATTTTCCATCTTTTTGTTTGAAAGAATGACTATTTGCTGCAGTTTCTGAATTGTTTAGTGAGATTGGTTATAAGGCTTGGATAAGAACTTTCTATTATGTTTGTGAATTAGATCTTTTCTTGAATTTTAGGTGCAATACTTGGCTGATGTGTAGAAACATACATGAATCTGTTCTTTCAATTTAGTGGATTGCACAATATTGGTTTTTCACTTTTGGTGACCTTCGCTTGAGGAATTTATATTTAACCATTTTCTTTCACCTTCCATTTTTTATACTACTGTATAATATTTCATCTTACTTTTGCTTGCTTGATTTATTAATGACAGACTTGTCAGGGTATTGTGGTTATGCCAGAAATAGGAACCAACATACTGCAATTATTTTATTTTATTTTATTTTCAGAGTGTATATTGATGGTCCTATTTTATCTGTTCTAGACTTATGCATATCTTTATATCAGTATTTCAATATTTTTATAGAGCAAACAACTAGATGATCTGTTTGATATGCTATTGTCATTGTTTTGCATAATCCTGTGCATTCTTTCAAGCATTTACTTGTTAATTTTGATATTGTCCTGCTTGCTTCAGATTCAGATTACAGAAGATGTGCTATGAAAAACACATGCCACTTGTGCAATTTCATTATTGAACTATAGCCTTGTAATGGGGTATTCATTATTTTTTGAAAAAAAAAAAATTGCATCAGAGTGTCCAAGTATATCCTTGTTGAGTGTCTTTATGGCCAAAATTTTCAACTTTCCTCTCATTCTTAAACAAACATGTTGATATTATCTACATTAGGAACAATGGCTATCCATGATTGCATCAAGCAAGTTCCTTTTGATGACGGTGAAGATGATGATGAACCAATTGTTTTTAGGCGGAGTGCTGCTTCCAGGCAAAGGCAGATGGCCTCAGATATAAAAAAGTCATTAACTCAAACACCTGATGTGTCACCTGGAAGGCCTAAATCTGATCATGGTACTCATAATAGCGAGACCTCAAGTTCACAAAACAATAAGATGAATAAAGTCGGTAAGTCATCACTTGAAAAATCAGTTGCAATGAAATCCAGTTCTCTGGCTTCAACATCTCGTCAGTCAGATAAAAAATTGGCAGGTAATGATATTGAAAAGGCACAACCAAACAAGTCAGTTGGAGAAGGTTTTCACGATGATAAGTCATTAAGGTCTTCTATGGCACACCGGAAAGCCAATCAGTCGCCCATTCAAAAGGGGATTGAAGAAACATCAGAAAATAAACTTGAAGCCAAAGATGCAAAAGAACCAACTCTGGATAAATCTCATAATGAACCACAAAGCTCTGATGATTCGGATGATTATGTGCCACTTAGGTTAAAGTTTTCATCTTCTGGGACAGTGCAGAAAAGCAGTTCCACGCAGGCCAAGAGACCACTTGGCTCGCCTCAACCAAAACCACATAAAGCTGCGGAGGCATCAATTTCCAGGTCTCAACCAAAGAAAGAATCTTGGGATTTGGAACATGAAAAACTGTTGGTTTCAAAGGCTCAACTAAAGCCTGTTGCAGGTACATCTTCCAGGAAGTTGCCCGCTTCTGGTGATGAGCCTTTGCGTGCAACAAAGGGTCTCAACTCCTCCATGCCAAGTTTATCATCGTCAGAGAAGTTGAAATCAAATATCAAGATGGATCCAGATGAGTCTGAAGATGAAAAACCTTTGTCTTCAAAGTTTAAGTCACAATCCAGTGGCAGTGCTTCTACCCAGAAGTTGTCCGACTCATATGAGGAAAAACCATCAAAATCTAGTCTTAAGCAGAATGGATCAAACAAGAAAGATTCAGCAAGTGAATCAAAGCCCAAAGTTGTAAACAAACGGCCTCTTGGTGATGGCAATGCTACTTCAGATGCTTCAACTAAGAAAGCTAAACTCTCAGGGACTCCCAATTCAATTAAATCTAAGCGTGAGGTTGCAGATGATGATGATGACATGACCATTTCACAAAGAACAAAAAAACAAGTTTCTTCAGATAACAAGCAGTCTGTCAAAAAAGTGATAAACAAAGTGAATTCTTCATCATTTAAGAAAGATTGCAAGTCAAAACAAGCAATTAAGGATTCTAAATATTCAAAATCTTTAAAGGTGCCACCTGGATCTGGTGGAGGACAGAAATGGACGACCCTGGAACACAATGGTGTTATTTTTCCTCCTCCATACAAGCCTCATGGAATTAAAATGCTTTACAATGGGAAACCTGTTGATTTAACTCCTGAGCAAGAAGAGGTAGGCTCCGAGGTCCTAATTTATCTTTGTAGTGTTTACTATTCCTTGACAGATATGGTGATTGCTTCCTTGTTGGGATACTCAAAATTTCTTTCTCCCAATGATCCAAATCTTGTATAGATGGGTGTATTATTGATTATGTTTCTTTCTTTTGTTTCTTTTCCTTTCTTATGGAACTTTTTGATTGCAGGTTGCAACAATGTTTGCAGTGATGAAGGACACTGATTATGCAACCAAGCCAAAATTTATTGAAAACTTCATGAATGATTGGAGACCAATACTAGGTCGGAATCATGTTATTAAGAAGTATGAGCTCTGTGATTTTACTCCAATTTATGAGTGGCATCTCAGGGAGAAGGAAAAGAAAAAGCAAATGACTTCACAGGTAGGCAACTGTGATTACACTAATAGGTTCTGTCCAAAGTTATTTTTTGATAATTGATCTATGTTAACTAGCTGTTATATAATTGTAAAGTGATTGTAATTTGCTGCAACATATATTGCTACATATGCACCATTCCATAACTATTGATTAATTTTTCAAATACAGGTTATTTACTCTTGTATCAATTTCAGGACTTAAAATTTAGTTAATCCTGCGGCAAATTTGCTTGTGATTTATGTAATTTTCTGTTACTTCTTACTATAAATATCATGGTATATTTCAGTTTAGAATACTTTACAGTTGAATTATACAATTTAGTGTTTCTCATTTAAAAGTTGAACTTCTTGGGACAGTCATTATTTGAAGCATGTGACTGAATTCATTCCTTGTGTAGGAGAAAAAAGATTTGAAAGAGGAGAAAATGAAGCAAGAGGAGAAGTACATGTGGGCTATCGTCGATGGTGTGAAAGAGAAGGTTAGTGGTTTATTTTCTTCTGACTTTGATACTAATCCAGCTTTTGTTCTTCATGATTTCTTGCTGTGTAATATGCTTGTCAAAAGTTGTCTTGTTGATGCATCTTTGTGGTTGGTGCATTTCTTGACTAATGTACTTGTATATTTTCTTTGCATTTATTTTTCTGTTTGTGACACTGAATTTGTGCGTTATCCACATTTCAGGTTGGTAATTTTAGGGTTGAGCCACCAGGGTTATTTCGTGGACGAGGAGAACATCCCAAGGTTTTTTTCTAGCATAACTGTGGATCTAAATTGTGCATCTTGTTTTTCTTTTCACTGTTTGATCTAAAGTCTCTGGACTTGCGCAATTTCAGATGGGAAAGTTGAAAAGACGAATTCGGCCAAGAGATATCACTATTAATATTGGAAAAGGGGCTCCAGTTCCGGAATGCCCAATACCTGGTGAAAGGTAATGTTCATCTGAGAGCATTGTGATTACTGATTAAGATGTATACCATACAGGCTATAATGGTTTTGTTGGCCAGATATGGTTAACATTCTAAGTCATGAACATGCTTCAAAATCTATGCAGGTGGAAAGAAGTGAAGCATGATAATACTGTTACATGGTTGGCTTTTTGGAATGATCCAATCAATCCAAAGGAGTTCAAATATGTCTTTTTGGCAGCAAGTAGCTCATTGAAAGGACAAAGTGACAAAGAGAAGTACGAGAAAGCTAGAAAACTTAAGGTGCCTGGATACCAAGGAATACTGCTTATTTTTTGCTCTTTGTAAATAGGATCATAGATGATAACAAATTTTCAATTTGTATTTCAAATTTCTATCATGCATAGAAATCTCCAGCAAGCATGAGTTAAACCTGCATATCCTTGTGCAGGATTACATTAAGAACATTCGATTGAACTATACAAAAGATTTTACTAGTAAAGACCCTACAAAGCGGCAAATTTCCGTTGCTACCTATCTTATTGATAAGCTTGCACTGAGGGCAGGCAATGAGAAGGTAAGCTTGCATGATTTGATCTATTTTGAAAATTTTTATTTGGTGTTTTCCTTTTATTCCTTGGTTGTAGCTTTTGTCATTGTCATTCATTTTCTCTCACTCATACTTTTCCCTCGCAGGCTGTTGTCTGTATATATCTAATATCTTTGTCAAAAGAATATTTCGATGGACTCTACCTTTTAGATGTGTAGTTTATGCATCTTATAACATAATTCTCATTTACTTTTTTTGATGGATCATATTTGTAGGATGATGATGAGGCAGATACTGTTGGTTGCTGCACTTTAAAGGTTGAGAATGTTACGCTGGTCCCCCCAAATAAATTACAGGCAGGATATACTTTTCCTATTTTCCATCTTCTTTATTCCTTCATAGGGAAGAATATAACGTTGTTAATTTTCATTTCAAACAGTTTGACTTCCTTGGTAAAGATTCCATTAGGTATTTCAATACAGTGGAAGTTGAGTTGCCTGTCTATAAGGCCATTGGAGATTTTCAAACTGGTATGTGGATAACCAGTTAAGTTTCTTTCCATCAATTCTTGGTTCAGAACAGGCACTTTTAATGTTTTTAAGTAATTATCAGCCAAAAAAAGTAACGGAGAGAAAAAAGGAGATGGAGATGATCTTTTTGACTTGCTGGATACAAGTAAGCTTAATGCGCATCTCAAGGAACTCATGCCTGGTCTGACTGCCAAAGTTTTTCGTACATATAATGCATCAATTACCTTGGATGACATGGTAAGTAAGTGTCTTTTTTTTTTTAATCAATTTCATTAAAATTAACTTTATAAGCCTGGTTTGTATTCTATACCTAAGATTGTTTTTCTTTAGCACAAAGAGCCATTAATTATTTAGTTGTTCTCTTCCTTTTATGCCTTCAATCGTAAAAAAACCATGCTAATGAGGAATCCACTCACTGAAATTTCATTAGAAAACTTATATTTTCTTATAATTCTAGGTTTCGTGGTCAAATTTCCTGATTTGATGGATGAATTATTTGCAAATATTCATTCCTAGAGATGCAAACAACCTTAATGTTCTTTATCTATCTAAGCAATTATTGTTTCTCTCAGTTGAACAGAGAAACGAAGGATGGCACTGTTCCAGAAAAAATTGCTGTTTATCAGCATGCAAATAAAGAAGTAACTACCGTCCCTTAGTATCAGTTACAGTTGTTTGTTGCGGGGTTGGAAATTTGTGAATTGAAAGATTTTCTGCACTACAGGTTGCTATTATATGCAATCACCAGCGGAGTGTTTCCAAGTCCCATGATGCTCAAATGTCAAAATTAAATGACAAGATTGAGGATCTGAAGGTATTACCTTATTTTGCTCACCGATCTTGTTAGTGTTAGTAAAACTTGTGGCATCAATCCATTGTTACTGTGTGGACAGTCTCAGCGGGATGAATTGGACGCTGATTTGAGCCGGGCAAAGAAAGGGAAACCTCCATTGAAGGGTGCAGATGGGAAACAAAAAAAGAACTTGGCCCCGGAAGTGTAAGATATATATATATATATATATAATATAAACACTCTTTCGACCGCTTGTACTCTAACTGACAAAAAGTTTGCTTCTTCTTGACTCAGATTAGCGAAGAAGCTTGCTCAGATTGATGCCAAAATTGAGAAAATGGAATTAGATAAAAAGATCAAAGAGGATTTGAAAACAGTAGCACTGGGAACATCCAAGATCAACTACCTTGATCCTCGGATATCAGTTGCCTGGTGCAAGCGCCACGAAGTTCCAATCGAAAAGGTGTTTTAATCTGACAATCCCGAAATCATCTTCAGAAACCATTTTTTATTCAACATCAAACATGAAATCTGATCTGATAAAAGCCATTCTTCTTTCAGATATTCAACAAGTCTCTTCTTGCGAAGTTTGCGTGGGCAATGGATGTCGAACCTGGCTTCAGGTTCTGATCTTTTGACAGAAAAAAAAAAAAACACAGCCGAATTTCTTATGCAAGGAAGCTTGCTGCCTCTCTCGGATTTATTCTTAAACGATGACGAGGAAATTTCTGGAATTCATGCCCTCTTGATATTATCGGCGGACAGAAGCCTGTGATTCATGCTTATTGTGTACTCATTTGTTCGTATTCGTCATGAGAAATCTAATTTTTATGAGAGATTGTTTCTGCTTGAATTGTGATCCTTACCTAATCTTGTCATTGTAGCTGTAGAAGCTTATTGTAACTGAATTGCTCTGAATTAGGGTTCATGCTAAATTTTGGTCATCAGTGCTCCAAAGCTTGAACAAATTTATGTTATTTGAATGTCTGTCAATTTACTGGGCAATGGTTAATTGAACAAAATTTTTATGAAATTATTTCCTTTTCAGGGTGTTTAATGTAAATTCATGAATATTTAGGTTATTTGTATTAAAAAAAACCAAGAATAAATTCAGTTAAATTTGAGAGGTAAAGTGCTGGATAAGGTGTCCATGTAAAATTTAGGTTTTTGTGGGGTTCTATTTGGGAACATCCGTGAAAATTAAAGGTGGTTTTTGTGATTTAAAAAAAAATAAAGGGCTTTTGTATTTGTTTTTTTTTTAAATCACAACTCAGTTTTTATAACAATATGAATGGGGGAGATTTTCTTTTGTCAATATAATTAAAAAAATAATTTTTAACATCAAATATGTAAAATAAGTATTATTTTTATTTAAGTTAATTTATTTATGAAATGTTTATGTATTGTAAAATTAACCGAACAGGTAACAAACATGTGATTTCCAGAGATAAAAAAATATATATATGAATCATAATACCCTCACATATCTTTTCTACTTGTCTATTTTATCTAATTTATATTAATTAAAAATTTTAATTAAAGTTAGTTGCTAATTTAAATTCTATAAAATAATTTATATTAATTTTTCAAAATTATTTTTATTAAAAATATACTTAAAAAAATGTGTAGTTAAATATAATTTATTAAAAATTATAGAGGTAAATTAAAAATAAATTTGAAAAAATATTAAATAATAATGACCCAAAAAAATTCTAAAATAAGATAATAACCAAAAGTAGTAATAATAAAATAAATGTTAGTCTCACTCTTGAGACTCAAGAATGACCTCGAAGACTAAAATAAACTTTTTCCCTTAAAATAAACTATAAACAGGGGGTTATAAAAAAAAATCCTAGTGTTGTATACAAATTCATTATTTTGAAAGGGTATATTTGCAAGAAAACGCAAGAACCAAATAAATTGCAGGAAAACCCAGTAAATTGAGCAAATTTATTTTTATAGAGTGAGAACTAAGTAATTTGTAGGAAAACCCAGTAAAGTGAATAAATTTATTTATATGGAGTGAGTTTAGAGAGAGAGAGAGAGAGAGAGAGAGAGAGAGCGAAGCAGAGCGATGTCGGAGCTCGACCGGCAGATAGAGCAGCTGAAGAGATGCGAGCCGCTCAAGGAATCGGAGGTCAAGGCTCTATGCCTCAAGGCCATGGAGATCCTCGTCGAGGAGAGCAACGTTCAGCGTGTCGATGCCCCTGTCACCGTATTGCATTTCTCCTTTTTCATTCTTTCGTTGTTCCTTGCTCCATGTCTCTATTTCTCTGTCTATTTTTGTTTGTATCTCTGATTCCGAGCTCTTTTAATGATGCCAGTCCTCTCTGTGTGTTGGGTTTTTTTTTTTTTTTTTGGAAAGTTTGTTGATTGCTGCTTTATTGGTGTGATTTTCTGCCAAACTAGGGATTTTTGGATGATTTAATGCTTTTGCTGACCATCCGATTTGATTTTAGTTGGGGATTTTGATTGAAAGTGTTTGAGCTTTTGGGGTATTGTCAATCTGGTTTGGAATGGGATGAGATGGAACATGGTTTTAGGGCAAGCTATTTGCAATCCTGTTGGATTTTAGTTTATGTTTCCGCTGAGAAAAATCTCAAATTTGGGGGTTTTGTCGACCTTCGTTGGTAATGAATGAGATAGAACTTAGTTTCCATTTGCTAACGTGTTGAATTTTTTTGTTAAAACTTCATGTTTGTAAAAAAAGACTGAGCTTTGGAGTAATTGAGGACCTTGTTTGAGACTAAGATGTAAGTTAGTTATGAAGGCTGAGCATTTTCAGTTAAGAAGGCTGAATCGTATCCTAATTCATGCGGCATTTCTTAGTGTTAGTTATGCCTAAACATTCAGTCTTAGTGGTTTTCTTTTTGTTTTTGTTTTTTTATTTTTTTTACCATTGAAAGGTTTGTTCTAATTGTGGAACCACTGTGATGCTAGAGGATATAATAGGCATCGTGCTTTAGTTAAAGCATAACAATGTTGACATGGTGTAGTCAATAGACAAGGCCAAGACTAAACTCAGGGTAGTTGGAACTGCTAGAAGCAAACACCACTGGAGTTTCCCGAACTGACTTGAGTGGTTTGTTAGTGAGCATAATTTTGGGTTCATGTTTTTTTTATCCTTTTTTTAATGAGTGTCCGGAAAAAAACATCATGTAATTCAGTTCCATGAGAAAACATGGTTGTATTGTTGCCGACATAGTTTTAAAATTCTGAATACTTAGCTATAATTTTCTCAATGCTCTCTACATTTTTTCCTTCAGATATGCGGTGACATTCATGGACAGTTTTATGACATGAAAGAATTATTCAAAGTTGGAGGTGATTGTCCGCAGACAAATTACTTGTTTCTTGGAGATTTTGTTGACCGTGGATTTTATTCTGTTGAAACTTTTCTGCTTTTACTGGCACTGAAGGTAATACTTCTTTGCACAATGTAGATATTATTCTTGCTTATAGGGTATGTGGGTTCCTGAAAAAATCCACTATGTAGGTCTACTTTCTTTTTGCATTGTTTCAACCAGAGACATCTTCCTTCATTTGTTACATTGCAGGTGAGGTACCCGGATCGAATAACCCTTATACGAGGAAACCATGAGAGCAGGCAGATTACTCAGGTTCAAAATACGAAAGTTTTTTTTTCCCAAGTGTGTAGCTTATCTTTTGTCCATGACACGGATTCTGTTTGCCAGGTGTATGGGTTCTATGATGAATGCCTTCGTAAATATGGTTCTGTGAATGTTTGGAGATACTGCACTGATATATTTGATTATTTAAGGTATAAGATGCATTCCCTCTATTTTCCTTGAGGTGTACCCTTGTCCAAGTATCTCAGTCATTTATATGCTTTATTAATGGCTTTCTACAGTTTGTCTGCACTGATTGAAAACAAAGTTTTTAGTGTCCATGGAGGGCTATCACCTGCCATAACAACATTAGATCAGGTGAGCTTTATCTATGCTGATCAATGCTTTTGTCCAAGCTTCTTCCTGTTTGTATAGTATAATTGAATGTGTGAATTGACTGCTCAACAGATCAGAACGATAGACCGAAAGCAGGAAGTACCTCATGATGGCGCCATGTGTGACCTTCTATGGTCAGATCCTGAGGAAGTTGTTGATGGATGGGGTTTAAGTCCTCGTGGGGCAGGTTTTCTTTTTGGTGGGGAGGTGGTCACCACCTTTAACCACACCAATAACATAGATTACATATGCCGTGCACATCAGCTTGTCATGGAAGGATACAAGTGGATGTTCAATAACCAGATTGTTACAGTGTGGTCTGCTCCAAATTACTGTTATAGGTACTTATTGGTTGTTAAACTTACAGTTTTGATTTTGTGTGTGTAAGAACAGTGAGCATCCTTTTACCCTCTCATCAAAGAACCTAAATGGTTGAAGCAGCGGTGCTGTTAGCCATTAAATTGTTTTCTGGAAATAGCTAGCTATTAGATTGTGATGAGGCAGCAATTGCAATTCTCGCGAACCATGCTATCTCACTGTGCAGGCAGCACATATTTAGATCTGATGAACTCACTGCCCAAACTCTTTCTTATCATCCTATGCTGAAAGTTCTGTCCTTGTTGTGGATGAATCCTCATGGATGAATTAGCAATTGAACTGAACTACAATATCTTTCTTCCATAGCAACCAAGGATGAGGATAATAGCAGTGCCCATTTCAAAGTGAAGTTTAACATTGCTTTTGTAAATTTTACTTCCAGAGCATGTTTAATTTTCTTTATTAATTGAAACTTTTATTATGAGCTTACCTAGTGAAGAATTGTTATCATTGTTGTCTCTTCTATGAAAATTTTCAGATGCGGTAATATTGCTGCAATCCTTGAGTTGGATGAGAATCTGAACCAGAAGTTCCGTGTATTTGAGGCTGCACCACATGTTTGTCACTTCCACTGTCTGTAGTTTCCAAATTTTAACATTTATAATCTGTTCTGAGTGATTAATTATGATGCAGGAGTCAAGAGGGGTTCCTTCCAAAAGACCAGCTCCAGATTACTTCCTCTAGAGCTAAGCACTCAGAACATTCACCTGGCAAATAATCTTGCAAATTTTCTTCAGCTGAAGCTTTTGACGACCATGTTTCTTCACTACCGCCCCAGAGTATGGTTTAGGCAAGCCAAAGAGTGCTTGTAGGATTGTATTCTAGAATGAGTAGATGGTTTATGGGTTTTGTCGATGTCTGTTCAGTTGGTCACTCACACAGGCACAACATATTCCAATCAGTAATTGCACACTATTGTGAGGATGCAGATATCTGGAGCAGGATACTGCATTAGATCTACAATGAACATAACAATGTTGGCTATGGCATGTTCATTTCTTTTTTCAGAAAAAGAAAAAGCTCTCAGAAATCCTATAATGAGATATTGAGATGAATGTTCATGTTTTCATTTTCACAGACTTAAATTTGGCTTCTTTTTCCGGAGAAATGTAAACTGTTTCTGAACTGAGTTTTCTGCTTTTACAAATGATGTATTCTCAATGAGTTACTTCCAAGCATTTCAGCTTATCATGAGTCAAGAGTTTGTGATTTTTGTCTTTCTAGTATACAATTTATGATTGTGAAGTAGTAGTAATTAAAGGGGGTATTTAAATGCCAGTTATCTCATGCTGTTTAATCGAAGCATTTATGTGTTTCTGAGTTATGCATTTATGAAAGGTACGCAGGCACACACCAAAAGCATTAAAATTACGTCTTAAAATTAGACGTAATGATGCCAAGAGTCTCTGGTTGTGAGTGTGGGTTTGTAGTTTAATTTTTGTCAGCCAGCGCATATAAATAAATTTTTATTGTCTCTTGTACACACGGCCTTGCTTGTTTATGCTTGTCCTCAACTAATATAATTAAAATAAAAAAAAATTTACCATCATCTTCCTCATCTTGCATAAAAGCTAGAAAGAATAAAGTGATTTTTTTTAAAAATAAATAAATAAATTCACACAAGCGCAACTGGATCTATTCAAGGACCCGGTTACCCGTCTAAATTCGAAGGCCCACTTGAAAAATGAAAAAGCTTGGACAAATATATAAGGCCCGATGACCGAGCCTTGGACAGATAAAAAAAAAATTCATTTTAAAAATAGATCAAATTTGGTTTTATTGTAAAAAGCCCGGGCCCAACCCGTTTTGACCTGAATTATAAAATATATTTATTAATTAGTTTTGTATATACCTTTATATACCTATAATGGTTTGAATTGTCATTAATTATTTATTAATTAGTTTTGTTTATTGTTGATTGAATAAAGTTGTGCATTTGATATTTTAATTTTAATGTGTTTTATAAAATAATATTTGGTTATATTCATATATTAATATTATTGTTAAATTTTTTTATAACTTATTTATTATTTGATAAAAACTTATTTGGGCGGGCTTTGGTTAAAAGTCATCAAGTACGGGTGGATTCTGGCAAAAGTTAAGGTCCGTTTTATTGGGTTGGGCTGGGCTTGGACAAGCTAGAGTTTTAGTAATTATAAACCTAATCTAGCCCGGACCATGGACAGGTCTAGGCGCAGCATATTCCTTTCTCCTTTTATGCAAATATGATTTGTTATTGAGGCATATATGTATCATCTTCGTTGGTATCCATATGCTAATTTAATCAATTTGGTATTTAAGATTACACTTCACAAGTTACAAATACAGTGAATCAAACATCCGAACTCTTAAGCTTTTGTCACAACTGAAGTTGCATGTAAAAATTAAAGCATGCAATATAAGAAGCAAGAAAGCGAATTCAAGAATTATTTATTTTAACTCGTGGTCTTTATTACATAATTGCATCATCATTTGGTTGATGATCAACAACTAATCACTAAACAATCAATAATACAAAGTTTCATCATTCACAATAACTTTCTGTATACAAATTGAAATAACTAATCTTCTACACAATCTCTAATCTCTTATCACATGTTGGAATTTCTAGATACCATTCAATTGACATTTTGCTGTACTTTTAAACCTCCAAGCAATACACGTGCCTCAGTCATTGTTGGTATATAACAATCTTGGTAACAAAAATCATTTGATTGGCTATCAAACAATATCTGCTAATACTCATCATATAATTTCTGAACAGTTCGAGCTTTTCGTGCTATGAATGTCGGTTTTTCTGAACAAGTTCCTCAACCTGCAAGATTGCTGCATTATCAATTTATAGGTGGATGGATGCTCCTTTGCTGTAAATGAGAACTCATCTTCATAATCTCCCATTCCTTCGATAATTAATTGCCAAATCAAAGCTCCTGCCCCGGCTTGCCCAAGTTTCGCAGATTCATAAATTTTATCATATACTGTCTTTAGTAAAATATCCCGGTCATATGATCCATTTTCCTTTATGCGTAAATGGGATCCTACCTCTGTAAAAAGAACTGGTTTTTTCAATACGTTTTGACTATCATTCACATGAGAATCCACCCATCTTGCAAGATACTCGACCTTCTCCTCGAGGCTTGCATGTGGAATCCTGCATGATAAATAGACGAAAATCATAATCTCTTCTTTGAGAATCAGAATGAACTCAATTCATCACAATGAGTTCACTAACCAGCTGTCCGGATATGCATGTACTGAAGCAAAATCGATTTGTTCAATTGCTGAATTTTGTATAAAATCTGAACCAAGTGAAGCTGCCCATTGGCCTGGATTTACTCCCAATCTTCCTGTTCTTGGATGCCCATAAAATCCCTCTAGACCAACAGTGACAAGATGATTTGAATCCAGACTTTTAATGTAAGACGCCATCTCAGTAATCCAAGCCTAAGCAAAATAGCAAGGTTAAGAAATTCTGGTCATATCTTGGCTGAAACAAACTGAAAAGACATAAGCGACATAATAACCAGCTCAGTTTAGGAAAACAAAAGAAAAAAAAAAGGTTTTGTTCACCTGCAGAAGAGGACCAGATGCATTTGATATGCATCGGGGTTCATTCATGAGCTCCCAAGCAAAAATGGCAGGTTCATCAGAATATGTGACTCCACTATATGTATTCTTTCTTGTTACAATGGTCTGCAATATTTGTAAGACAGAACAAAATACAGTAAGAAAAAAGTTAACTGGTAGTCAAAAGTATAAATTCCCTCCAGAAAAAAAGAAACAAAGAATCTTGATGTTGGTCCAAGAGTTCTCCCCAATTTAAATTGAAAATAAATGAGCACTAACAGAAACAGAGTGCTTTGAATGAACATATATCAATAACAAGCATGACTACATGATGTCGAGTTCCCACAAATTCCTATATAAATCATATGAATAGTTATTTACTACTATTTCATGACGAAACTTATAATATGAATTGCTTGGTAACAAAATACAATCCATATGAATCTAAGACAACAAGCTCATTGATTAGGAACCTTTTACCAGATAATTTGGTAAGTCATGCACAACATTTTAATAGCCTTCTTCTCCGATCATGAAGAGAAATTTCATTCACAAATTCTTTAGCACAAAAGGTACTAGTTTTTGCTTTTCTAATTGAAACCTTACTGAATACTGAGCTCTAAGTTGATCTACAATTCAAAGTAAATGAAGATCATATTATAATGCAACCAATCAACAATCAAGTCTTGCAGGTTGAAAAGGGTACCTTTACGTAGTCTTTATAGTAGCCCTTTATAGTAGGGTGTGAGAAAAAAGAATCAGCAGATGAAGAAACATTTTTCCCGGCATCCTTTGCCCATTGTAAATACTGAGCTTTCCCACCAAATGCATCAAGGTTATTTACAAGACAAAGAATCAACCTTATGTGATTCCTCCTCGCTTCATATATCACATAATCCAATGCCTAGAAAGAAAAACATGTCAAGAGTTAAAATTCTCTCCAACAGCTTCTCTGCATGCAGAATTGAGAGAATGATATCAAAACTTAAAATTAAAATGCATCATATCATGTCCAGATGCCAAACACTTGGATACCTATTACAATAGTTCATCCAAGTATCACTCTTTCTAATTCAGTAAATCACAACACATACTCAGAAACCCTTTGTAATCAATCAATCTGTTACCACAAACATTTCTTTCACGACACCGTGTGACAATGCTGATAACATTTTCAAATTGTAGGCCATTAAACTTAATACTATCAGAAGGTAGCAAAAACAGAAACTGAGTTCAAGTACAGAACTCTGCAGGACATTACATAGTCCTCTAGCAGCACTTCCAAAACAATTTTTTTTTTCCATATAGACAGAACTCTCTACGCTGCATTGCGTTCAATATTTTATTCCGCACTTCTCGAATCTCAAGAAAAGATAATACTTTATATGTATTCTGTGATAATATCTCCACTTGCATTGCAATCAGAGCAGTTTTCAAGACTGATTTGTCACATTTATCCACCAAAAACGATATCCATATCCAAACTTTTGTTCAAAAAGAAAAAAAAAAACCACAAAAGATCATATCAAAATGTGAACTAAAGACAAACCATAAAATTTTAAAATGCCGCACCAAAACAATGGAACAACTAAAAATAAACCACACCAAAGATATCATTTTTATAATGAACAACCATTCCATACCTCCTGCAAAGCACGAACCTTAAAGTACAAGCGAAACTTTTTCAAAATGCTTCCCTAAAAAAATAAACAAATCTCCAAAATCCACCAAAAATCTAACCTTTCCAATGCACACTCGTCCTCACATCACAAAACGAAACTTCCTCAAATAAAAATCATCAAAAACTCAACCTTTCCCATGAACAACACAACTCCTCCGATTAAGTACAAATTCAAAAGCACAACCACGCCACGGATCCCCTTATCTCCACATTGCAACATTCCATCATTAAATCCTAAAGACAAACCAAAAAATTTAAAAATGCAGCTCCAAAACAATGGAACCACTAAAAACAAACAGCACAAAAAATATCATTTTTATAATGAGCAACCATTCCATACCTCCTGCTAAGCACGAACATTAAAGTACCAGCGAAACTTTTTAAAATGCTCCTCTAACTCAAAAAATAAACAAATCTCCAAAATCCACAAAAAATCTCACTTTTCCAATACACGCTCGTCCTCACAACACAAAACGAAACTTCCTCAAATAAAAATCATCAAAAACCCCACCTTTCCCACGAACAACACACCAACTCCTCCAATTAAGTACGATTTCAAAAGCACAACCACACCTCGGATCCCCTCATCCCCCACATTGCAACATTCCATCATTAAATCCACAAGAGAGAAAGAAGAGAGAGAGAGAGAGAGAGATAACACCAACCTCAAAGACGCGTTCATCCAAGCGACCAGGGGAGAGCTGGAGAGCATTGGCGCCGCCATCACTGAACGCCCAAGTGCGGCAAACCCCCATTCCCATCTCCCTCCCTCTCCGCAGCATCTCCGAAACCCTAACCCTAGACCCAGAGCTCATCAACCAGTACGAGTTCCACCCATTGAAGTACACCGGCGAGCCCGTCTCCGAGTCAACGAACCGAGTCAAGTTCCGAGTCACAAACCCCATCTTCGGTTGAAGCCAAGGGATCGGAATTCGGATCTCGAATGCGGATCCCGATCCAGATCCGGATCCGGGAACCAAGTTCAGGTAGACGACGGCGATGAGAAGAAGGCCGCCGATGAGCGCGTAGAGCTTTCGCAACCTCATCGCCGGTGAGTTTTCTCGTTGCTCTAGCTTCACCTCCTCGGCGAGTTGAAAGCTTTGTTGTTTTTTATAATCGGACCGGAGTTTGAGGTGCTGGAGTGGGACCATGTGACGTGGCATTGGTTTCTATCGTTCTTTGGGTTTGGGTGAGAGTGTTCTAGTGAGTTTTTCAGGTGACTGTAGGGATTTTCACTGCTGCAGCTGCTTCTGAATTGAAGGAGATTGTCGGAATTTGGGCACGTTTGAGGGAGTGATTGGGCACGTGGGAGTCACGTGATAGTGTTTGAAACGTGTCTCCTGAGGAGGGCGAAATGATTGACTTTACGTGGAATTTGGAAAATTTAGGAATTTAAAAAAAAATAGTTTTTTAGAATTAATGGTTTTTCTTGATTGAAAAAGAAAAAAAAGACACAATAAAAAAAAAGTGTTTTTCCAAAGGGTAAAATTGTCAATCCACTTAAAACACGAAATTTGACATGAAAATATTTTTTTTATCTATTAATTTCTTCTAAAATTTCACTAAAAATTAAAAAAATATATAGAATCCTAAAAACCACCAAAAATTACATTTGGGCGGATTTTTAAATAAATTCAAGATTTTGCACCTGCCAATAGTTAACAAAGTTTTTTTTAAATAGAGAAACCATGTATCCTCAAAAAAAAAAAAAAAAAAAAAAAATCCTTTTTTCTAGAAAAATTTCTGTAGTTTTTATAAATTTAATTTTACTTTAAAAAAATAATTACAAAATAATTAAATACTGTTATTTTATTCTGGTTACCCATTTTCAGATTTTCTGACTGCATGACAGCAAAATACCTCTATTTATAGCTGCAATATCTTATGTCTTCAAATCAGACAAGAAAATAAAATACTGTCATTTATTCCGATTGAAAACAATGCAATGTCATAAATACAAACAATGTAATCCAACAAATATGACACACCTGACTGATACACATTAATATATCACATTCTTACAACAACTATACAACAAACTCTTAGCTACCAAAATGAGCAAATTTTTGCTTGTTTTGAAGGATGTTGTATCATGTAATATCAGTAGAACAATGTTATTGTGAATTTTGTATATGAATGAGTGAAACAAATGCATAATCAACAACAGAATGGTAGCTATTAATCTGAATCATATAACAAAGCCGTCTTTTCTTAGAGAAATGGCACCGGGATAGAACCGGTGTAGTGCTGTGCTTTTCAGAGGTTTTTCATTGTTTTCATTTTGCAATGATATGTTTGGCTTTGAGTCATCGGCATCAGAAGGTTTGAGCGATTCCGTTAAGCATTGAAGACCCTAACAGGTAAATACAGTATCTTAATACACAAAATAAGAACAAATTAATGAAATTACTCTAGAACTAGAAAGTCAAAAATTACCATCGGGGACTTGTCTTCGGAGAAAGTCAGAGATGATTGAGCAGGTGGAAGTTTTGCCTCAGCCTCCTGCCATAATCAATTGTAGATTTTTCATTGTAAATTGAGCATGCAGATCATAAGATAGTTTCATAGAAAAAATATAATGAACTTTGAACCTGAAAGAAATTAGCAGTAAGACCGTCTTTAATGCTTCCGGCAACTTGACACAAATACCATACACCTGCATTTGTCATATCCTAGACATATACAAAAATGAAACCTGGTCATCAAGGTCCTGCATCATAATATATATATTTCACAAACCTGTTTGTGTTCAAGAACTCCGATTTTTCCTTCCTGTGCAGTGAACAATATGCTTTGTCAGGTTAAGTACCATATGTTACAAAATTGGAATGAATGACAATTATTTGAAACAAACCAGTCCTAACACCATCTTTTGAATTGATTCGATATCAAATCCAATTTGTGATAGATCAGTTTTCACTCCATTCACCTGCACAGTTTAGAAACCAATGATGGTTGAAAATATAATATGCTGAAAAACAAAGTAATACTCGGAATTGGAAGAATCTGGAGTAAATACAAACCTCATTCATGATAAGTTTTGATGTCTCCTTCTGCTCATCTAGTTTCCAGTCTAACTTTTCAAGCCGATGGCTTAGATGTCTTTTTGTTGACTATGAAAAGAAATATAAAAATGATTGTTTGTGGAATGGAAATAATGAAACTAGATATATCAAGCAAAGGGAGTTTGAACATACAGCTAAAGCAGCAGATACTTGCTCTAGTTGCTTTGACACATTGGAAACAGCATTGGCCATATTGCGTTTGGTGACAAACATAACATCAGAGAAAGACCATCCCTGCATAGGTTAAATATGGAACACCAAAAAACCATTCAAGAAATGTAAAAAATAAGAGATGCCATGTCTGTGAGTCTCGCACATGGGCATGCACAAACACACAGAAAATTAGAAGTTATTTCCACTGAACGAAATTTGGCACATATGCGTAAAGAAATTAATGATGAACTATGGAAAAAGAAAACAGGAACAACAGCGTGAAAGAAAACAATGGTTAGAAACATTTTAATAGTAAGATAACAGTCAATGATCATTAAAATTTGCAAGGAAATGCAAGAATGATGGGTGACAGGTATCAAGTTCGAAAGGGTGGCATGTATCAAGTTCATAATAAAACAAATTTAAGGATTTGATGCAAGTGCTGCCATTTTTTATACAAGGAAATTTCTAGGTCTCATTAATCAAGTAGGACTAGGGGCACATATCCCCCATTGCTTACAGACATCAATATAAACAAACTAAGCGCATGATTAAACTCCTCAAATGTAAATTCAGACTTTATTCGATGTAAATGTGAAAATGTTTAATAACATACAAGGAAGTCTGAATACAATGTAGTTTCTAGGTTTTTTCAAGCGCTTCCAATCACTAAATGTCGTTCATCAGCCAACGATGGGAACCCCAAATCAACCTCTCACATTCCAAACTATTTTCCCACTGAAAAATAAAATTTGTGATCCAAATTTTATGCTACAAAGCAGACAAAGAGATTTCTTATTAAAAGATCATCTAATAGTGATGTGGTAAAAACTTCACTCCCTTTTATTTCATTCAGTAATTCAGTTGAGCCAATGGGGTACATATGTCTCTATTTCTTTTCCCTCACATCTATATGTGATCATGATTACTTCCCCTCATGTTCTACCCATACTTTTTCCAAAAATTTTACAGGTACCACATGCAATAGTGGTTGTCATATAAAAAATACAATATCCCATGTTAAGAGGTCTCATGCAGCTACGCAATGAATAAAATTATCTTGCAATCTGCAAGACTTTATCGCACTAACAGTATGGACTGACTATATTTATGGTAGCAACTCTGTTTTGTCTTCAAGTTTTTATTGAGGCTTTGACTTCTCAATGTACTAATAAAGAATAAGGGAAAAAGCAACAAAAAAAACCAAGAAAAGAAAAGGGGATGTAACCAAAGAATGTAGGCAGTTACAGAGAGATAAATAAAAATTAAAAAAAAATAAAAAAAAAAGCTCCATTGAACTAGTAATGAAGCTCTCTAAACTAAAGGTAATAGGTCCAAGTAAAAAAATATGTCAGAGCACCAGCAACACAAACTCCATCCTTCACTATTAACTTTAGTTTGTTCAGATTCAAAAACTTGCCTTCCACCACATATAGCAATATCCCATTGCTCCAACTGCTGCTGCTGGCATTATGTAAGATGCTAAACCCCCTGTACCAAGCACAGATTTTCTATAAGCCCTTTCAAAATCAAGTTCTCTATACCAAATATTAAAGTATAAAAATTGACCATAAAGGTTTTTGGAGCAGTTAAGTGCACACCAGAACTAGATTCACCATTGAGAATGGTCACTGGTCTGGACAATGTCAAATCCCTCACTTCCTGAGCTAATTGTCGGATCTGCAAATTATCACAAACATAATTGAATTTACATAGGAATGTCATCACTGCCCCCAAAAATGTATCGTATCACTAAAAGACGGTAAACATACTTATTTCGCACAGCGTTACAAGGAAAACATGCTCAATCAATATTCCACACTATAAAGAGAACATCTAAAGCAATTGCCTTTTTTTTTTTTTTTCAGACACAAAGTTAAATAATCAATTCTTCTAATATAAAGTTTATAAGCATAGGAAACATGAAAGTGCTTCGCAGCAAAACAAGAAACTTATTGACTACTCTCGCCATTATCTTCAATAGAGGAAAAATAAAAAACTAAATTGAAAGTGATAACCGATCATAAAACCACCGGCTACAGGTAAAAACCCTCTCAAGGAGAACAAACCCTTCAATCAGAATACCATACCTGAGCTGCCAGAACAGTTGCATCGTAGCGGCCTGGTGAAATTTCAACTTCATTTATACCCTTAATCAAATCCTGGAAAAGCAAATAAAAGCACAGAACACATAAATTTTAATAACTTTGCAATCAAACAACATCAATAAAATGAAAAGCATATACTCGCTCTATTATGAAATACAAGTCATTTAAGAATCTTGCACAAGAATTATAACATCAAAATTATTAAAACTTAGAATAAAAACAAATCAAATAATGAAACAACCCCTTTCTTAGAACCATACTTTTTTTTAGGACTATGAATATGACTCTTTTCATTTATATAACGAAGAAATTTGAAGAAGGGTAAAATTGAAATAAAAAATAAATAAATATTACCTTGATAGCAAAAAACGGCAACTATTTTGGAATAATAATTTTTTTTTTCTCAAAATCGCTTGTATTTCAGAACGGAGTGAGTAAATATCGGACAAATATAGCATTCCATTGAGCAAAATAAGTGATCAAAATGAATGGGCAACCACCTGTAGCTCTGATAGCACCTCAGACAACCGACCATTTCGCAAGATAATGGAGCTAGTCAATCCTAATAACCAAACAAACAATGTAAGAAAGACATAAACAGAAATCAGGCAAGCTCTTTGCGCAATTCTTATCCATACAAAGTCCAAAATCATCCACCAAACATGAATTAGGAGAATAATAGAGATAAAAACAAGCAATTTTTTCCGAGAAATTAATACTCAAACATGTAGCCAAAGATCTACAACAAAAATTAAAAATTGAAAACACAAATAATGATTCAAGAAGCAATCAGACAAAGAGAAACACCTGCACCAACGAGGATGAGAACTTTGGATGATGAGATCCCAGTTTGCATCGCCATTTCCCTCAAGGGATTGGATTGCCAAGAGGCCAAGAGGCCAAGAGACACAGAGAGAGGCGTAAAGGAGGCACCTTTCCGATGCTTTGCTGGACCAAGCATCGAGCAAAGACCATAATCTCAAGAGTTTTACATCTCACCCCCTAAACAATTTTTAATTACTTTTTAGTCCCTCAAATTTTGAGATTTTTGTATTTATTGAAGTATTTGTTTATTTCTTTTTTAGACTGATAAACCCCTAAAAAAATCCGAAATTATACATATATCATCATAATATAATTTTTTATATTTTTAAAAATATACATAAAAATTATAACTATGCGGTATTTTTAATTTTTAAATATTATTTTTATATTTTTCACTTTTATGTTCATAATCATTTATAAAAATAAATTATATATATATACATATATATTAATAAGTTATATTCATGAGTGAAGGCATTGAAATTCCAAAGACTTCTCTGAATCATTATTTCAATGAGCAGAAACCCTAGAATACCTCCAAATTTGATTTCGATATCACGATCTTATCTCTTTGTAGTCTCAAAGCGAAGCCTTTGCCCATCCATCCAAAGAATTTCCTCCATTTTGTCTTCTGGTTCTCATTCAAGCAATAGCATGGTTTTTATGTTGAATTCCATCTCCTGATGCCCTTCTTGTCTGAATTCCCAATCCTGAATCCCTAAATTGGATTTTTTTTTTTTAATTTTGCTGTTGGATTCTTAGTTTTATCCAATGTCGTCTGTTTGGTTATGAAAATCCAGCTTCATTTCAAGAATTTGATTTTATTGCATTTGATATGCTGTAAAAATCCATTTTTTGGTGCAAAGTTGTCTTTTTTCGTCTTGATTTCATCCCAAAACTCGATACCCATTAATTTCTAGGTCTTGGCTTGTCTATGATTCAATCCTCTCTTAATTTTCAAGCGATCTAAATTTTTTTCTCTCGAAAAACCAGCCTCTTTTATCTTGAATTCACCACAAAAACTGGTTTTACTTTGCTTTAAAAGAATGGGAGCTATCCTTATTCTCCTCGTCCTATCAATTTTCACCAGCTCTGGCTTTTCTCAGCTTCAATCATCTGAAACTGGATACATTTCTGTTGTTATATCTGAAAAAGGTTTAATTTTTGCCAAAGACTTGCTCATTGAGAACGCAATTCAGACCCTCACTGCCCTCACCCTCCCTGACATTCATCAGTCCAAGAAGATTCCTTTGATAGGCAGTGTTTCAGCTTCACTGACAAACATTACAGTTTATCATATTGATGTACCTTGTTCGACAATTCAGCCTGGTGAATCGGGCATTGCGATCGCAGCTTCAAGGGCCACTGTGGATTTGAGCATGAATTGGGAGTATTCATACAGTACTTGGCTAATTCCTATCCCAATTTCGGATAAAGGGACTGCTTCTGTTAAGGTACTTTGATCTGTTCCTCTTTTGCGTGATATGCCTTGCAATCATGCTCTCCTTCTTGTTTATGCACATGTTCGATGAAAATTGTGTTATTGAATGGCTATTGGAAGACTAAGGTTTGATACCCCCACTTGAAGTTCTTGAATTGTGGCTAATTGATATGAAGTTAGCAGGACATTGAACTTAATTATGAACAATCAAACTGTGATTGCTAAAAGTTAGAGTGGGTATGAATATTTTATTTTATTTTTTTTAAAAAGGCAACAGACTCAATGATTTGGTAGAATCACATCTTCTACTTGGCTTACTAGATATCAAGCACCCGTGCTTGTTATTGCTTTGTTTTTGTCCTCTCTAAAGGCAGCTTGTGGTGTGAAAAGCAGGTTTATGTTGATTTTGCTCTAATTTCATGGCTATATTTTTCAGACTTTAGTTTTGGTATTAATTCCAATTGATTGTGGCTTTCGAGAGGGTAGATAATCATCTAAAGTGGTTAGAAGAATATACCTGATCATTATGTGTAACACATTGCAATATTGCTTAGTTCATGGCTTATTTTTCTATTCATTGACAGAATACCGGTTCATAATTGTAGAAAAATTCAATATCAAAACGTTCTGCTGCTCCTGGTGATGTTTGTTTTTTCCTTTGATTAAGCTTCAATCCTTGTTTTCTGGGAAAACTGCCTCAAATTTTCCTCATGTATCTGACATCTACATGTTGAATTCCATTATTTTATCATGTTATTCTTTGTTTTCTATTTGAGTCCTCTCCATAGGCTCGTTTTCCTTTATTTTCTTTTCTTGTAAGACCATATGTTCATTTTTTATCTGGATTTTAACAAAAGGAAATTGATGACTAGTACTTTTGCATAAGGTTAAAGGAATGGAAGTTGGGCTCACTGTAAATATCCAGAACCAAAATGGAACTCTGAAGCTAAACCTTGTACAATGTGGCTGTTATATGGAGGATATAACAATCACTTTAGATGGAGGAGCTTCTTGGTTTTATCAAGGGTATGCTTATGTTGTTCCTTCCAATGTTTGATTTGTAATCATGGGCATTGATGACCAAAACGTCTTCTGTTTGTTCTATTCTCTAGATTCGTAAATGCATTTGAGGGCCAAATTAGATCCATTGTAGAAACTGCTATCACTAAAAAGATCACTGAAGGCATCGTGAAGTTAGACTCGTTGTTGCAAACTCTTCCGAAGAAAATCAATGTGGATAAAGTTGCTTCTTTAAATGTCACTGTTGTCAATGGTCCTCTCTTCGGAAATTCTTCTGTTGAAGTGGATATCAACGGCTTATTCATCCCATCATATGATGATGCCGTTATTAGATACTTAAACAGGAACTCCCAGCTTTCAGATTTTTGTGACGGCAAACTGAAAATGCTTGAGATTTCATTGGATGAAGATGTATTTAATTCTGGATCCAAAGCATATTTCAAGGTAATATTGACATACCTCTGCATTTGACAACCCTTTGAGGTTGATGATTTCAATACCCGAAATCTGTTTTCTTCAGGCTGGATTGATGCATTGGCTGGTGGACAAAGTGCCTGATCAGTCTCTTCTAAATACTGCAAGCTGGAAGTATTTGATTCCCAAGTTATACAAGCAGTACCCAAACGATGACATGGAACTCAATCTTACATTAAGCTCTCCTCCAGTTATAAAAGTTACAACGAAGAACATCGGTGTCACCATCCGCTCTGACATGATAGTAAATGTCCTTGATTTTGGAGTTGCGGTTCCTGTTGCATGCATATCAGTGGTAAGCTTATTAATGAACGGTAAAATTTTCCATTGATGCTTCTATGCTTTTCCAGTTTTTCTTTAAAAATGTAAAATTGAATTTGACTCGGGATGTGAAGATTGGTGCTCTGTAAAGAGTTCACTTTTTCTCAGAAATCAGGCTTCAAGCTTTTCATCATAGTTTCCAATGATCAAATCCTTCTACAATGATGTTAAAAATGGAACGGTTCTTCTACAGGATATTTCGGCGACTGGGGTTCCTGAGATTTCAGGAAATAACTTAGCTGGCAGTGCACAGTTGGATGACTTCACCTTAAAACTGAAGTGGAGTACAGTCGGTAACTTTCATATGTCTCTAATTCAGGTATAATTTGAACACATTTTTTGCAGATTTGCCATACTTGTTCTCATTTGCAGAAATTCATTCTAACTTGCTTGTGATACATGTTAACTATGAAAGTACTCAGTATATTCCATATATTTCATTTGTTTTTCGGTGCAGGGAGTGATGTGTGTCTTCCTGGACACTGTATTCATGCCGTATGTGAATCTGCATCTCAGAAAAGGATTTCCTCTACCAATAATTCACAAACTCACTCTTGAAAATGCTGTTATAGTTACTTCAACCTCGAAAATCATCATTTGTTCAGATGTAGTGTCCAATTCCAGTAAGTTCATGTTTCCCAGTTTCTAGTTTTCGAAACACGCAGAAATACGGAAAATCACAACTCAATGTGCAAAAGTGCTGAAGCAATGCAGTGAAGTTCATTCTGCATGCAAGCATTGATGTGTAAATTAGGGAACTCCCAAGTGTTTGTTTGTTTGTTTTTTATGTAAAATTGTACACATTGACATTGATTCATGGAATGCAAGAATAATTCTCTTGATCCTAACTATTTTTCTACCATTTTTCATGAATTTTCATCTTTAATGATTTTAAACATAATAAAAAACAATGTAAAGAATGCATAATTTTTATGGTTAGGGGAAAAAAATATGTAGTTTTGTGGGGGCATGTGTAGAAAGCATCACTCTCCTTACCGGGTGGAGGTTTCAGACCCGTTAGCCCGAATCCGTTTGAGTCCTTAAACCATTTCGCGGGGCATTGTACCGAGATTATCTCCTTCCCTTCGCTTCCCTCCCTCATCTCTAAACCTCTCAAAAGCCCAAAACCCTAGAAATTCTCCATTCCAAATGCCGTAATCCATCCCAAATGCCCAGTATGAGGATTTCTCTTGGCACGCTCTCCTCTCCAGCTTCCCGTTTTCCTCTTCTTCTCCCCGGAGAACCGCCGTTCAGAGCCCCGTATCTAGCTCCATTGAGGACGGCTGGGGAGCGAGTGAGAATGGTGACGACGGCGGCAGCTGGGGAGAGGAGAAGGGCGGGTTATGTGTCGGTTGTGGAGCGGGCGCTGGCGGCGGAAGAGGAGTATCGGCGGGCAAGAGCGGAGGTGCAGCGCAAGGGGGTTGAGGTTGAGGGGTATGGCATAGAAGGGATCTCGATTGGTGGGCATGAGACGTGCGTTATCGTGCCGAGTCTCAATGTCGCGTTCGATATCGGGAGGTGCCCAGCCCGCGCTGTTCACCAAGATTTCCTCTTCATTACTCACGCGCATCTTGATCACATTGTAAGTCCTCTTCTTCTTCTTGGAATTCTTATAAAATGTGGAATTTTCAGTTTGAAATAGCGTTCATAGATTATCAAATTCTTGTGGAAGGGGGAATTGAGTGATAATGTCATTGAAAACAAAATGTTTTCAATTCTAAAACAATTCTTAGGGAATTTTATTGGGATGATTTCATTACAATGGAGATGTTTTGAATGTTAACTTGGATTTATGTATGACTGAGATCAGGAACATCATACAATGATCATCTGTATAGTAGTGCAATTTTTTGGTAACAATGGAAATGGACCTAGAAAATGTCAATTTTGAAAATTGAAGACGCCAAAGAAGATACAATGCTGGGTATGTCTTTGATATGAGTAAACACTATACCTTTGAATTTTGTTAAGACTTTTTTTTCTAGATCATGAACTGATACATTTCATTCCTGAACAAAAATTATCGGAAATTGTTTTGGATTTTTTTCTTTTTTCACAATAGCTAAGATGGTTGGAGTATTGCCTTGGGAGCTTAATATGGTACTCGAATCATGTCATTGGACATGCATTAAAATCAGTCATGTAAAGCTTTGCAGGATATTGAGGTGGAGTGTGTGTGTTTGTGTGTTCATTGTGGTGAGATATTTTAAAGGGTCGAGATGTCTATGAAGTCAAATATGCTTTCCCTTTTCTTCTTTTTAAATGCTATGCTGTTGGTAAACTTGGTATTATATATTTACTCATCTTATGAATGATGATTATTGAATTTACAATGAGAGCACAGTATGTTTACCCTTGGTCTTAATCTCCAAGTGTGGCCTTTGACTGTAAAAAACATGTGCCGATTGTTGCAGGGAGGGCTTCCAATGTATGTGGCAACTCGTGGTCTTTACAGCTTAAAACCTCCTACAATTTTCTTGCCATCATGCATCAAAGAAGACGTGGAAAAATTATTTGATATTCACCGGTCCATGAGTCAGACAGAACTCAACCTTGAAATAGTTGCTATCGATATAGGTATGTTTATTTATTTTTATACCTCTTTCAATTTTCTCATTCCTTTCTTAATTGAGTGCATTTGTTAATGCAATCTCAGGAGACACTTACGAAATACGTAATAACCTTGTTGTCAGGCCATTTAAGACACACCATGTTATACCTAGCCAGGTATGTAATTTTAGCTGGCATACAGGCTGTGTATTTTTAATAGTTTGGTATGCTTGTCTTGTTTTGAAGGTA
This sequence comes from Dioscorea alata, assembly GCA_020875875.1. Classification (NCBI taxonomy): domain Eukaryota; kingdom Viridiplantae; phylum Streptophyta; class Magnoliopsida; order Dioscoreales; family Dioscoreaceae; genus Dioscorea; species Dioscorea alata. The sequence goes on from CM037018.1 coordinate 14,017,599, forward strand.
ACTGACTTAGATAAAATATAAAAAATAACAAAAGGCATTAATTAAGAAAAAGTTAAGAAGGCCCTAATAGGATCCTAAAATCTCCAAATTTCTTTAACTCCATTAAGACGGTCAATCTACAAGAGAGGAGAAAGGTGGAAGACCAGTCACTGTGCAAGCCAAAAACCTCTTCAACTTTACCCACTGAACTAATTCAATAATAACCCTTCAGTTGATAACAAATCAAAAGATTTACGGAGTAACAAAAAAAATGTGTCCATGCAGATTTCTTTGATTTTGATGCTTCAATAACTCAAGTATCTGTATTCACATGAAGTTCTGTGGTCATTTTTGCTACCAAATTTCTTCAAAACAATGTGTAGGTACTGTGGTCTTGACCAAGTTTGAACTTGAAATTTAGATTTACCATGGGAAGAAATTGTATAAATCTTTTTGTTATATGCCACCTAGTAATTTAGAATCTCGTTGCTATCTCTATCTAGAATTGCAGATGTTGTATAAGTTCTACTTGATTCAGGGATATGTCATTTACTCCATGAGGAACAAACTCAAAAAGCAGTATGCACATTTGAAGGGCCCTCAATTAAAAAATTTGAAGCTTTCTGGTGTTCAGGTTGCGATTCCATCAGATTTACTTGATTTTTTTTCGTTCAATCTTAGAAAACCTTAATGGAATGCTGTATTGTTAGATTACCGACACCATATTGTCTCCAGAGGTTGCCTTCACAGGCGATACAACTTCTGATTTCATACTTGAGCCACGAAATGCTGATGCTTTGAGAGCGAAAGTTCTTATTACAGAGGTATCCTTCTCTTTCTGTTGCTCTGTTGAAGCAAACTAGCAGCGCCTGTGTGATCTTTACAATTTCATTTTTCAAATGGGAACTGATGCAACCTGTGTAATTAGAGGCTTCCATCTATTAGGAAGAGGAAAAAAAATCTATTAATTCATCTTGTTATTATGAGTGCTCTATCATTGTTTCATGTCACCACAAACTATCATTCTGGTCTCACTTTCCTTGAAAAGCATGAAAGCGTGTATTATGATAATAATGTCTAGCATTAGACTCTCTCCTGCTTCATAAGGCTTGTTTGTGAAGGCTTGGAAATAATCCAAAACAAAATTTCTAATATGGATAATTTGTTAAAGCAATGTCAAGCCTAATCGCATTTCAGTTCAAATTGCTTTACTTGATAAAAGGTTTAGAAATTTATCACATTGGTGACTGTCAATCCATGAAGAATGCTTTCTCCCACTGCCATTATTCTGCTAACATAGATTTTAGTTTCCATGGATATTGACTGTGAACAGGCAACTTTTCTTGATGAAGAGAACGATGTAGAACACGCAAGGCAACACGGTCACATGCACTTATCAGAGGTAACAAGTTATATATGTTCCTTCTGTTCCCTGCTGTTCACATGATGATGCAGTTGTGTGGATACTTCCACAATCATGAGCTTAATCAGTACACAGGCTCTTCCATTAGGGACTTAAACTGTCTTCTATTTTTATTTTTGACTATCATTTCTAAAAAATATTCATTTACTGTAGATTATAGCTAACGCGCAATGGTTTCGGAACAAGGCTATTCTACTAACCCACTTCTCATCCCGCTACAAGATCGAGGTTAGCAGTCAATGAGAAAATCCATTAATCACTCTCTGATCCATTAATTGGAACTTGAATGCTTTTGTTTGCAGGATATCCGCCAAGCGATAGCAAAGTTGCAGCCAAAGCTGTCACCAAAGATTGTCGCCCTTACTGAAGGCTTTAGATCAGCCTACCCTCAGTGATTCTATGAATAGTTCTGTTATATCAATTATGATAAACCACAACAATGAAGAACTCATCGATTGTAAACCGATTTCCAGTTATAAGAGCTATCACAAACATTGATGCCAAGTCAGGGAGCAAGACCTAGGTGAGTGGTTACTTATGTGTATGTTCATCATCCAAGGTCTCATATGTGGCATTATAATTTATAAATGTGTGAGAATTCCTTGATCCATGTACTTAGCTGGTTTATCTCGAAATTTTTGTCGGCAATCTTACAGTTATGTTTAGAATTTACACAAACGTAACTTAAATTCAAAGATGAATTTTGTTGATATTTTGTATACTTCATTCCATGAAAGGTTTGTATATGTAATAAATTTGTTATCTGATTCAGAGCTAGACTGCTGGTTTTTTATATTAATAATTACTGTTCCGAGTTGTCAGACTTATATTTATACATATTGTCAAAGTAAATGTATAATCTGCCCGCTAGAGTGTTTTAAAGAATAATTTTAATTATTTTTTATTACATCTAAGTTTTTATTTATATTAAATTTAGTATTAATAAGGAAAAAAAATTAATTATACTTATTTATTTAATCATAATGTTTGATAGCATTAGAGTTTCTATTATGTTTATATATATATGTGTGTGTATAATATCGTTTCAAAATTCTTAAAATTGTAAAAAAGGAAGAGAATTTGGTTGGTAATAATCATAATGTTAAATTAAGCTGTTTACCACCAAATACTAGTTTCATTCAATTCAAAATTTAACAAAAAAGGAAAATTCTCGGTTTTTGATTTTCAAAACCCACAAATACTAGAGTCAAAGTGAAGATTAGATAGAAAATTTGGGTCTGTGTGGTTAATTGTTTTGAAATTTAACATTTGATTTAGTATTAATTATTAACTGTTGATAATATTTGGTTCGATTAAAATTTACAAAAATCAACCCTAATTAAAATAAATAAAAAACCTAATCTAGTTAAATATGGGTTTCAACCGAATGATTAAACGAGCAGCCATTTTGGTTGTTTCTCTCCAAATGCTTATCTTACGAAATGAAAATTTTACAAAAATAGTTATTTCATAAATTAAATAACTTTAATGCTTTCTAAAATTATAAACTAATGTTTAATAATAATATTTTATTAATATTAAAAAATATTTATTTTTATAAGCACTTTTATTATATTTAAATTAACTTTCATTTAAAAAATATTGATTCCATTTGTGAAAAATGAGTATGAGACATTTAAAAGATCTTGAATTCAAATTTCGCTAGACATAGTGGTGATAATGGATCTTTGGTTATAGGTGAGTTGAGTCTTGTTGGACACAGTGATAATACACGGCTAGATGATCAATTTCCCGCTCATACACCTTTGATGTATATAGCGCTTATCGTTTTAGTAAAAAAAAAAAAAAACTTAAAACACAAGCTCAAATTAATTAATTTCAAATTAACCCAAGCTAAGTTAAACTAATGATTTCCCACATTAAAAAAAAAAACGTCATAATCTCACTTTAACCCCTATCAAATCCCAATATACCAATCCCATACATACACAAACAAAAAAAAAACACAACATTCATTCATTCACAATTACAACAAATTCAAGGGGCGTAAGCGCAAAATAAAAGCCCCAAATTGAAAAAGTCCCCAATTCCTCGCCCCCAATTCTTATTATCTCTTCGATTCCTCTTCGCCCTAAACTCTCCCACCTTCGCGCACGCACACACACACTTCTCTTCTCGTTAAATCCCCCGCCAAACTATATATATATAACTCCCGCCCTTTTTCAAACCCCCTCATGGCCGCCCAACCCTCGCCCAAGAAGCGCCCGAGGCCTCCCGCCGACGACCATGACCTCAAGAAGGTAGCCGAGATCGTTATGGTGCTCTCCGCCATGGCTGACATGCGCTCTGGTGCTCCCCCCACCTCTGTGGAGAAGTCCCTCGTCGCTGAGGCCCGGGAGAAACTTGTCAAGGCTTGCGAGGATGCCCGGCCCCGGGATTTGTTCTCCAGAGAGGCGGTTAGGGTTTTGGTTGAGGATCTTGGGCTTAATCGTTCGAGGGATCCTTTGTTGGGGTTTCGGCCACCCAAGATGTCTATTGCTGAGAAGCTTTTGCTTACTAAGAGAAAGGTCTCGTCTTTGTTTTTCTCCTCATTTGTGTCTCCTAATTTGCGTTGAATGGTTTGTTGTTGTTTAGACGCTGTTAAATTATGTTTATTGATGCGATTTGCGGGATGCTTATGGTTTTAATTCCTTGAAAAGTTGTGAAATTTCATGGGATTTGTGAATTTCTTTTTAGACTTGTATGATCTTTTTCATTTTCATGACTTTTTGGGTATCTATAGACTCAACTATAAAGTTTTTTTCTAGCTGTTGTACTATTTAGTACTATCATTATCGGTTGAAAGATCCATTTTTTTCATGAATATTGATTAGTTTATGGTAGTCTTTGTTCAGATGGAGGAATCTAAGGAAGTTGTATCACATTCGTCAGCCAACGTAACTCAATTTCAGCCAATAAGCTTTCATGCTAGCTCTGATGGCAATAATACTCTATTTCATGGAGCTCCTAGGTTTTTACCAGATAAAGCAAGCCCCTTGCCATATCATGCTGGAGGTGCTCAGACTGCTTCACCCATGATGGCTGTTCCAACTGTAGGTTCTTCAAGCTCATCATCAAAGCTACTGCAAATGCCTGCAACGCATCCTGTTATTGCTTCTGCAAAGTTGGCAACTAGTTCAACTCCTTTTGCCACATCTCATGCAGAAGTAACACACTTTAGATTGGATCCACGATCTAATGGCTCACCATATTTAACTCGTGTTCGAGGTGCAATTTTTTAATCCTTATATTTTATATAATTCCATGACAATTGTGAGCCTAAATTGTTTCGTTATTATTCAATGGGCATTCGATGAACTTCATGTCTGCTAAATAGAAACTGTTTGGTTTATTTTGAATCTCAGAAATAATTTGTATGTTAGCCTCAATTGCCTGTCGCTGTTAGCCCTTCTTATCTGCATTCTGAGTGCTTGTGCTAGTTTGTTTATGTATACATATTTAATTCTTTTAAAAAATATATATATTTTTTAAGATAATTGTTTTTCAGCAGGTTTAATTCATAGGAAATCCTAGCAATTACTTCCACTGTAACCATAGCGTGGACTAAGGAAGTTTTAAAGTTGCATTTTATCTTTCCTTATGTGGATGCTTTCTGTGTGTCATGATGATCACGCACTCTTGTTCTTTATATTAGTTGAAATACTCAAGGATGGCCCTTCTTGCTTGTTTGCATACACTGTTTATGTGCTTTGTTGTCCTTAATTTATGTCTTTTTGAATTTAAAGCAATTTAAGCCATTTGTCAGCTAAAATTTGGGTTGGTCTATATACTTGTATTAGAGTCATTCTCTTGTGTATATATCACCTATTGATACTTGAAGTCTTAACTGACATAAATCTTCCTGTGTAGCTACCACTGATTGCCTGCCAGAGAAATCGTCAACCTTATCAGCTCATTCAGCGCCCAATCCTGCACTGAGATTTGGGCAGACAAATAAGTTCCAGGATGCTAGTACAGTAAAGCAGGAAGCTGTTCATGAAGTTAATGGCATCCAGACTTCTGTTCCTGTGATTGCAGATCAGGATTTCAAAGGTTCTACAGTTCAAGCTACATCAGGAAACCTTTTCATGGGACACCATTCTGGTTTAACTTATGTGCATCCTCCTTCTGGGTTCCCCAGCCATAATGATATTGCTCAAATTGTCCAAAGGACGCTGCAGAATAAGGCATCTGAGCATTCTAACTGGACACCTCCATCAACTGAATATGTAAATAAGGGTCTGTCTTGTCAGATATGCAAGGTTGCAATTTCTGATGTAGAAAGTCTGCTTGTCTGTGATTCTTGTGAGAAAGGAACCCACTTAAGATGCCTTCAGTCCTATGGTAACAAAGGCATGTCCAAGCTTGAGTGGCACTGCCCAAAATGCTTGATATCAAGCAACGGGAAGCCATTGCCACCTAAATATGGCCGAGTTACAAGAAGTCCTGCTCCTGCTGTATCAAAGGCTCCATCCAGCATAATTGGCACTCAGGCTTCTACAGAAATGAAGCCTGAAACCCCAGACTCAAAAACAAACCATCAAATCCCCAATGGAAATTCTAGTTTTCTTGTTCATGCTTCAACAACCGGTGGTAATGTTGGTGATGCTGTCCCAAATTTGAAGACGGATGAAACAAAAGAGATGCAAGATATGGGTTTTACCATTAGAACAAAGATGGACGATGGGATGTGCATTGGGGCAACCAGTGATCATTCAAAAGAAGTTACTGGAAAGGGTTGTGTTAATCCGGGCCCAGATAGCACATGTCCTGATGAGAACATCGAGACTACTGGGTCATCTCCAAGCAAAACACAGAAACCAAATTCTGAATCTATGTTGCAGATGAAGGGTGAAGATTCTTCAAACCCACACGATGAGATCATGGAACCTGATGATGTTAAGTGTGCATCTAACTCAAATGGCATTGCTAGCCAATCTCTTGCAGTGTGTGATTCACAAGTTGATAACAAATTAGATGTGCCAATCAATTTTGAGGTATCTGCAGATCTTCTACCTGAATCCAGCAAAGCAAACATAGACGAATTGGAGAAGCCATCTAAGTCAAGTGAATTATCGATAGTTAATGCAGATTACGAAAAGAGTAAAGACGAGGTAGATGCTAATAAGGAGACTCCAAGTGGAGCATTGAGCAATGGTGATGTGACTGGAGTCCGTGCCACACCTGTATCAGGTCCTTCCATAATAGATTGGGTTGGTGATATTCTTGAAGTTGCAGAAGAGAAAAATTACTATCAGGCTTGCCTTATCAAAGGCGCAGTTCACAAGCTCCAAGATCATGTCATGGTTTCTTCCAATAGTCAAAAAGCTTATCCTTCAAAGATTCAGGCAAGCCTTTGCATTGTTTGAATTCTACCAAAGACATCATACTTTTGCAATTGTTGAAATTTAAAAACCACTATCCTTAAGAGTATGGAAAGCAATCGAGTACTTTATATGTGCATCAGGTTCTGTTGTGTTTTTAGGTAAATTGGGTTTTATAATCTTGCTTCACTTGAAATTTCTTTGCTTGATTACTTGTTTTTCATTTTGGTATAGAATTTGTGGGAAGACAATAAAGCTGGATTGAAATTGGCCATTGTCATTCCATACTATTTCCCAGCAGACATTCCAGAGGCTGTTGGTTGTCCATCAACCCCCGTAGACCGTGAGGTAAGGTTTGAGTAGACTTCATTACATTCACAATTATAACATGTTATATTTGTTTTCAAAATAGTCTTTGTACATTTGAGAAGCCTTTTTGGGTTATCTGGTCATACGGCTGAGGCCCTATACAACTTGAATCATATGATTCACAAAATGTGGTTCTCACATTTGGGGGATGTCTTAGATAGCTATTATCTCTCTGACTGAGATATCATAGATAACTATTATGTTTTGGTCATGGCGATTCGTGCTGTCAATTGATTAAGTTGTTTGTGAGTAGCGCGAGCTTGGTTTGGTGAAAGCGTGAATTCGGGTCAAAATTTCCAATAAAGCTTGAGCTTGATTTTCAAGCTCAAAATTAACTTCAAGCCAAGCTCAACCCAGCTCAATAGCTCAAAATATATAAATATATTATGATTTTTTATATATTTATAAGGGGATTGACCAAGAAAGATCTCTTCTTATTATAAGTTATAAGATTATGTGTGATTATATGGAAAAATTATATAATTTTTATTTTTATCTTTTAAAAAATCAATTATTGATGAAGTTTTAGTTTCAAATTAAATCTACTTGGATTTGAATTTTAAAAAATAAATCTATTCAATTTTAAATGAGCTTCAGCTTAAGCTAGGCCAACCAGATCAAGCTTAACCCATTTATAGCGTTAAATACGATTTTCATTTGTATCAGTTTTGAAGATTTCTTGGAAATGCCACTAATTTCTTCCATATGATTTTCAACCACATTTTCTTTTTTCAAGTTTCACTTTTTTTTTAGGGAAAAAATGCCTGATAATATTTCCCTGATATTAATAAATTTCTCAAATTGGCTCTATTCTAGCTTCTATTTTAATTCTTTTAAATTAAATATCTCTCTCATATTATTTATTACTCACATACCATCTTTCCCACCTCAAGTGGAAACTTTTCCTCCAATAATGATTTGTTTCTATCCTTTTCCTTGTATCCTGGTTGTAGGTCTATGCTTCAAATAAGGAAAACACCATAATGGTCCAGGAAATTCTTGGTACTTGTGAAGTTCTACCTTTGCACAAGTTTAAAGAAGAATGCAACAATAGCAGCAATTTGCAAGCTACAGATGATTCTTCACATCCCATTTTTTTCTGCAAGTACATGCCCTTCTCTTAATGCTTGTCACAGACTTGGAATATTTTACAATTACAAATTATCATGCCTTTAACTTTTTCAGTTACTTCTTATTGTGTCATATCTGTGTTATAGGTCATGTTCACCACTGATAATTTGACCTTGCTTTTGTGCAAACACAGTTAATGTAGCTAATCACCCATCAATTTGCTCTTCTTTTCAATTTTAAGTTCTTAGATAAATCCTGCAAGTACCTGGGAATTTGTTTTCACATTCCATTGTCTTAAAAATCTATAGTCAAGGGCTAGCAAATGGCAGTAGCGGGAATACTATCTGTTCTATTAAAAATATGAATTTGATTTACACACTGAGGGCATTGAGGGACATGTATAACAAGATTAGGGGTAGTGTGAGAACTCATCTGGACTAGATGTTGATCTTGGGGAATTGGATGCATATTAATTTATATTAATATCTTGAGGAACAGTATCTGTTATATTTGCCACCTCCAAATTTTTACCTTTTGACAATTTATATCAATTTTGTCAGAGAATTATATTGCAGAATATCCATGCACACCAATTAAGAGATCAGAATATAAATTTTCTCCAATAGAAAACCAAACAAAATTAGAAGTACAATTGTTTAATGATACTGTTCTTTTGTTGGTGTTCACAATCTAGTGACAATTCTCACTAATTGGCCAACAAATGTTTCAAATTTTTATCTAGTTTCTTTGCTCATATCATAACTGCTCCATTCACCTATTTGACATCCTCCTTATTTACTTTCTGAACTTGTTTACAGATGGACATACGATGAATCAAAAGGCATGTTTTATTCCCACGACAGTTAATCCTCACTCATTATAACAATACGGCAGCCTGCCTTCACATTTGCAGCTGGCTATTCTTTTCATGATGCCTATCAAAATAACATGTGCTTCACACACATGCTCTCCTCGGTATAATTTCACTCAAATGAAAAAAGTCATCTCATATCGCCATCTTTGCCCATGTGTTTGATCCTGCTTTGGTGAAGTTTTGCATGCTTTTTCTTCGGAAGAGAAGGTTTATCAATTCACTTGGTTCATTCTTGCCCTTATCAATTTCAAACAAGAATCTCGGGACTTGAAATTCATGACTTATTATGAGAAGCAAACAAGGTTATCTTCTTCAACATTGTTGTATACTAAGCATACATCTTTTCAATTTTATTCCCTTTCTTATAGTTTCAAGTTTTTCTAGGATCATTTGATAACATTTCACTGAGTGTAAAGTTGATGGATGCAACATCTTTCAGAGTTGTTCCTGTATTTTCTTCTATTGTTCTTTATAAGCTGACACTTTTAGAAAGTGCATCCATTTTTCCTACAAACTTTTTCTTCTCAGATTAATCCATTATTTCTGCTTCTCCAATTTGATTCAGAAGAGGATGTTGTAGGAAAGTATGCTTGTTTGAATTGTTGTTTTGTCATCTTTATTTGTTATCTATATATGTATATATTGGCATGAGCAGCGGCTTTTGCTTGTCACCGCTGCAATAACAGTTTTGACATACCTACATGAAGTTAATCCGAAGTGATATTTTTGAATCTTTGATGTATGTTGTGTGGAGTCAAAATAGTTCTATAAATGGCTCATAATCTAGTGGAATTGGTCATTCAATAGGTCATAAATTTGATTCAATGGTAGTAATAGGCCCTCTATTATGAATGTGGATTTGTTCTATTGTGGGTATGAGTTTGTTGTCCAAATCTCGTGTTATCGGATGAGGATGCACATGTTATATGATGAATTTATGGTCTTTGCGTACGTCCTGTATATAAGTATTCTATTTTTAATAACAGGTAAAATGTTCTCTGTTTTTTTTTTTCCTCTTTTGGTTAATCTCTGTTGGCTATACATTAACGTCTTAGTGAATAATTCTTTTGCAAGTTCTATGTTTTGATAAAACAAATATTTTATTTTGGAAAATATTTAATACTACAGTTCAACATTTCAAGGTTAAAAGGAAAGAATTCTTTAATAATCCCATGGAATGGTGCACTGTTCATAACCGGTGGTTTTTATGTTTATTAAACTCCAAAATTTAAAAAAAAATTCTAACCCAAAATTTTCCAAAAAATTATGAAATAATAAGTAAACATAAAATTTTTTAAAAAATTTTAAAATTGAAATTGTCCATTTTTTCTTTGGTCATACAGTCTTGCTTCTGCATTTAGCTAATGCTATATTAATTTTAATATAAATCTATGCTCAAAGCTTTAAGGCTCGTTCTTTTAAAAATTTTAAATTTCAACGTTAGAATTTTTTTTTAAATTATCAGATAAGCATGTCTTTGTTAGACTTTTCAAATAAATATAAATAGATTTTTTTTTTTTTTTTCTACTTCAATTTATTCTATAATTTTTTTTTGGAATTTAAGTTTTCCTATTAATGCTTGATAAAAAATTAAAAAAAAAATTCATTTGTACAATTTTATACTTATCTAGTCATTTTCAAATATATATATATATATATATATATATATATATTTTTTTTTTTTTTTTTTGTGGAGTTTTTGGAGTTTTTTTTAATTTTTAGAAACAAGAGACGAAATATAACTGTAAAAAATTGTTGTTCTTTAGATATTAAATCAGAACCATCCATCCTCTCTTTGAGATTAACACCAGTACATTGATTTCCTTGATCAAATCCTAACCGTTCATCATCTCATCTCTGAGATCAACGGCTCATATCATCCAAGTTCTTCGTGGGCACTCTCTATTATACAAAGACCAAGAGAAAGCGAGAGAGAGAGAGAGAGAGAGAGGGCGAAGGGGACCAGAGAGAACGAGAGGGAGATGTCGTTCGATCTCGTGTTGAAGCCGGCGTGCGAGGGCTGTGGATCGGCGTCGGAACTCTATGGCAGCACTTGCAAGCACACCACGCTCTGCCTCCCCTGCGGCAAGTCTATGGCGCAGAATCGCGTTCGCTGTCACCTCTGTGGCACCCCAGTCACCAAATTGATCCGGGTAAGGGTTTCCAGATCATTTTTCGATTTGATTCGGTGTTCCCTGAGCTTGATTTGGTGCCCGCGCGTTTGGTGTCTCCATTTCTTGATTCCTTGATGTTAGGGTTTGTGGGTTTTGATGGATGTTGTGATGGTGGTGTTGGGAATTGGAATTTTAGTGCATTGACTCTTGATTGGATTTTGTATCCTTGCGCTTGATTTTAGGGTTTGTTGTTTAATCCGAATTGGGACTTGGAGTTTCAATTGTTCTTTTGTTCTTGAGATCGAAGGTGTGGTTTCTTACTTAAATAAATTCATTTCTTTTGTTCCCATGCTTTTTTTTCATCTTTCTTTATTACCATTGGAATGAGTTTAAGCAGAAAGATAGGTTAGGTGTTTAATTAATTGCGTGAATTTTGCTCTCTTGGTTATGTGGTATTGCAGGAGTACAATGTCCGATCGAGTGTCAATACAGACAAGGCATTTTATATTGGAAGATTTGTTACTGGATTGCCGCCATTCTCGAAGAAGAAGAGTGCTGAGAATAAGTGGTCGCTTCATAGGGATACGCCGCAAGGGCGGGTAAAGGCTGCTTATTGCCATTTTTTTAATGTGTAACTTGTTTATGTATGCCATTGAATATGGGAAGAAATAGAACTTGAGTAGTTAATTGGTTTGGTTGGGAAATTATTGTAAAATGATGCAATAATCACTCTCCAATTAGTACATTCTGGGATTCAAATTCTTTTGAGTGAGTTGTAAGAATCCAATCCTAGGATGCTTCATATGCTTGCTATTTTTTATGGCTGAAGGCTGTCTGCACTCTTATTTTATTTTATTTTTTTATTTCCTCTATTTGTCAAAAACTTACAAGGACGTCTGAAATGATATAGGAGAAATACAAGAATAAACCTTGGATTTTGGAGGATGAGACTGGTCAGCATCAGTTTCAAGGCCAGCTAGAGGGTGCACAATCTGCGACATATTACCTTCTAATGTTACATGGGAAGGAGTTTACAGCTTTGCCTGCTGGTTCCTGGTATGCGGAATTTATCTGGGCTTGGAAATTGTATTCTCTTTGTAGTTGCCTCTTTAAATTGTTCCCTTACCATTTATTTATAATTACTTGCTTTGGTCAAAATGATAATGGTAATAGAAGCATTGCTCTAGTTAATTCTTCTTGAGTTCAAGATAACATAGTGCATTGTTTAAATTATCATGTGGATCACACTTAATGTTTTTCTTTATAGCCCCAAGCTGAATTTAAGTATTTTAAATTTTAATTGCTTGATTGAGTTCATATCATTATCATGAGGACTGCGGCTATGTAACTGTTCTTTTATCTTGGCAGGTATAACTTCAATAAAATTGCACAATATAAGCAATTGACACTTGAAGAGGCTGAGGAGAAGATGAGCAAAAGGAAGCACAATGCAACTGGATATGAAAGGTGGATGATGAAAACAGCGACTAATGGTGCTGCTGCTTTTGGTGAAGCAAGAAAAGCTGAGCTCATGGCTAGTGGTGGGTCAGATGGTGGTCGTCCTAAGAAAGTAAAAAGTAATGATGATGGAAACCATTCTGATAAGGGTGAGGAAGATGAGGAGGAAGAAGAGGCAAGGAAAAATAGGCTTGGGCTTATCAAAAAGGATATTGATGATGATGAAGATAATGCAAAAGGAGGTGATCTTGATCTTGATGATGATGATCCTGAAAAAGGTTGGCTCTTGTTAGTATCAGTGTTCATCACGTTTGACTGTTGATCATCTATACAATGATACTCTCTTTTATTTTTATCTATTTCTTTCTATTATGTTAAAGAAAAAGCTTATATTTAAATTATTCATATTTGTGGCTCATGTCATTTTCATGCCCACCAAAGCTAGCCGTATTGTTAGTAAGGTCATGACATGGGATTGTATGAGACTCTGATTTATGTTGAAATTTTAGTCTGGCCATTACCCTGTTTTTTGTTTATTTTTCCTGATAGTTGAAGCAGCATATGCAGTAAATTGCGATCAAGGTGCTGGTATTAAGCTTTTAAGTTTTAGTCTAAAAGGCTTATTGCAAGCCTCCAGGTTGGATGTTAGTCATAAACATGTCTTAGGGCCAGCAAGTGTGATTTGTCATTTATTTGGTGTCGTTGATCAGTGTCTATCTCTAGCATCTGACTGAGGTTCTTTTTGTATTTGTTTTTGGTAGGTGATGACTGGGAACATGAAGAGATTTTCACTGATGATGATGAAGCTGTGGGCAACAATCCAGAGGAGCGAGAAGATTTGGCTCCTGAGATTCCTGCGCCTCCTGAAATCAAACAGGTATTTTAAATAAGAAATTCCAATATCCATGTTTCTTTGATTCATGCTTTCCTTTGGTAAGTGACTTAATTTCTGGTCATATTTTTTATTTTTTGATTTTTTGTGGGTATGTGTCCCTCTATAAATACTTCTAGTTGTCTATTTGACCTCAAAATAACATTGCAGTTGCATGTATACCTGTTTCCACACCTCATTCGTCATTTACCTTGATGTAAAATTAGTAAAATAATTTAAAAAGGGCTTTTGTATAAATTTGAATTCCTAAGCTCTTTAAAACTTTGATCTTAACTATATATATATATATATATATATATATATATATATATATATATATGCTAATTTCATAACGTTTATATTAATTCTATGTTGACATAGTCCATTGATTTGATTGGGGTTTTTTTTTTGGGGGAGTTGCTTTTTAGCATCATGATTTATATTTTCTTTCTTGTCATCAAGTTCTTCACGATTTTCAAGCTTGAAAAAAATTTATTAAACAGGAGGGTTTCATTGCTTGTGTACCCTTGGGAATATCTCAAATTGTCTATTTGACTTCAAAAATACTCCAATTGCTTGTTGCATAGAAGTCTGGCAAGCGGTTGTTGGGGAATAAGCTATGATGTAAAGAATGATATTGTGAGTTGATTGTATGAAAGCAAACAGCAATCAAGAGTTCAAATTAAATTTAGATTTATACAAATTAAAATATACATGTTTTTTGAAGCTGTATGTAATATCAATATTTAAAATCCTAAGCAGACAGGAGCTTATTCAAAGTAGGAGGGATTTAATTTAACCTGAGCATGAGCCAGTTTTCGTTATTGGGTTATCTAGATCAAATCAATTAATGAGACACTTTTCTAAGTTATCGCATGTTTAAATATCTTCAAATAACACTGGGGGCTCTCTTTGGAGCTTATGATAACCACAAATTTAGCTCTAACCTTTACAAAGAGTTATAATGGAGGTATTTTTCCTGCTTTCAGGATGATGAAGATGAGGCTGAGGAAGAGGAAGGGGGACTGAGCAAGTCTGGAAAGGAACTGAAGAAACTGCTTGGAAAAGCGAATGGGCTAAATGAACCAGATGGTGATGATGATGACGATGATGGTGATGTAAGTGCATAATCTACTGAATTGTAGCACAATTACCTTACTTGGTGTGGCATATTCTTTGTTATGACCTAACATTTTGACTGCATATACTGATACTTAGTTCATCAACTCGTACAGGGTAATGATGAGAATGGCTCATCACCTGTACTCGCTCCTAAACTGAAGGATGGGCCTAAAGATGAGCCTGCTGATAACAGTCCATCAAAATCAGCACCTAATGGATCTACCAAAAGCACACCTCCTTCATCAAAGTCTGCAAAGACGAAAAGAAAGCCTGGAAGTGATGATGCCAAATCTTCAAATGGAGCACCTTCCAAGAAGATGAAGACAGAAAATGTACGACCTTCGAAAAAAAGAAAATCTAGATGCAATTTTCTAGTGCTTTTTTCAGAATCTAACAAATTGGTGCTTCTGAAAAAAGTTCTTTTAGGGTTAAAATAATAATTCTGTGACTAAGTATTTTTTGACCAAAATACCTTTGACAACCAACTATTACAGCGTGGCCATATATGGTGGTTCTTAGCAACAACAACAATAGAAAATTGGTAGCATAACCATAGTATTTTTAATAGACATTTGAGAGGGGAGGACGACTATATACTCGCTGCCCTTTATCTGGGTGAGATGAGTGTTGGCAAAGTCTTCCACCTTGATTGAATGAAACATCTAGTTTGGTTGAATGAAGGAAACAAGGCAGGCAAAGAGAGTGCTAACTTGTTTCTGAAATCTATTGGTCTTAGTGAGTACTCTAGATACTTGAGTTTCAACTATCCTTGTAGCCATCAGAGGCCATTGATTGCTCACCCAGGTTCTTTTCTTGTGCGGTTGATGAGAATTACTTTAAACCTTGGCAACGAGGCCAAACCAGTTATTCACTGACTGATGTTGGAATGTGAGAATTATGGACAACTGTGCTGGCTATATGATCAAATTGTGTGCCTTTGATATATTGCTTGTGTATTAGCTTATATTAGGTTTATATCTTGTGTGTTAGCTTATATTAGGTTTATATTAGGTTAGTGTACAAAGAAAATTTGATTATGCTTTTACATGTGTTAATGGTAGTTTCATAGTTTAGAAGCGCTTTTACTTACACACTGAAACACACATAAGAAGGCCACAAGCTTTGACTTACTCATATGACACTTAACTCTTATAGAAGCACTTGTTTAAAAAAATAAAAAAAATAAACACTTCCATAAAGCATAAGGTTTTTTTTTGTTTTTTTGTTAAAGAAAAGTGAATCTAGACAGCCTCTTATCTATTATCTTTCCTGCATTCATGTACTTGGCTCAGGAAACAAGACCTACGTCTGAAGAGACTCCAACTAAAACTAGTGGTACAACCAAAGGTTCTGCTTTGTCTTCAAGAACTGGTGCAGCACCAGCTTCATCAACTGCTCCAGTAACAGAGGAGGAAATAAGGAGTGTCCTTCTGGCAATGGCTCCAGTAACCACACAAGACTTGGTTGCTAAGTTTAAGGCGCGGCTGAAATCTCAAGAGGTGATTTAACTGATAATCAATTTGAATTTTAGACCTTACCAACATTCATATAAATATGCCTTCTCTTGTAGATGAAAGTTATTTTGTTTCCCACGGTCACTCTTGTCAATCACTTAGCTTAAGTTATCGTGCTTATGAATTTTGATTACCTGTTGTATGTATGATTTTTTGATGTGGGTAGTCTCCACTATTACAAGGTGATAAATGTTTTTGCCAATGTTTCAGAAGCAGTTATCATATTTATTTTCTACTTAAATGTAGCATTACTGAAACAATGATATGTACATACTAGTAATATTCATGTTAAATAACATCTTATATTGTTCTCTTTTTCACAGGATAAATCAGCATTTGCAGAAATTCTGCGCAGAATTTCGAAAATACAGAAGACAAATGGTCACAGCTATGTTGTGTTGAGGGAGAAGTAAAACAAAATGTTTGTGTTGAGACATTGAATATATAATCTTGACAAGCTCTTTCACCTGCACTTGTATAATTTTTGTGCTCTCTTTTTCATGAATTGAAACTTTTGTACTTTGCTTATCAGACTACATCTATTCTATATGGTAATCTCAGCTTTGGTTGTTGTTATGGACAATATCTTATAATTATGTCTGCAACTATTGAATTTTCAGTATTTTTTCCGTTCCAGTCCTTGAATGTTTGTGATTTTATTATTGACTCCACGGACGAAGTGTTGTGGAAAAACTAGGTAATGTGCAGTGTCATTCATCTCAAATGGTTGAATTTAAATGAATAAGCTGTAATAGAATTTCCAGGTGTGCTCCTTCAGTTGTGTTTAGGTTAAACATTTTGATTGCACATGGATACTGAAAAAGAATAAGAAAAACAAATAGAATAAACTCAGTTATTAGCACAAGATAGACTTGAGGGCTTCTTGCAAACTCTTAAATTTCACTACATATGTGTGTTTATGTAGGTTTATTTTTGTTTTTGTTTTTGTTTTTAAATATGAACGGTTAGACTGTTAAAAAATAGAAGTGTGCATAAGCATTTACGGAGGAATTAGGGGTTGGTGATCTAAACTAAATTCCGTCCTACTCGATCAACCTCCTCCTTTTCCATATGAAGCACTGTTTCCTTGCTGCCACTCAGAGATCCACCACTGCCATTGTTCTCCCTTGACACAACGGCTTCAGACAAGGCCTTCACTCAGCTTCTTGACCTGCGGGGTCTACTATATTCTTAAAGTTTACATATGAAAGAGGGAAAAAGACCTACTTACCTAAATTTGGCCTGAATTTGGACATGTTTCAGGAAATTTGGAAATTTTGTATAAAAATGCTTTGTTGAAAAAACTCAAGACCAGATTAAAGGATTAGAAATTCCATGACGCTTCAAAACTACAAGATCATTCATTCATTCATTAGAGTCATTCCTCTCCTAAGAATAATACAGACTCTCACACAATTCAATCTTGACCAGCCAAGCACTACTCAATTATTACATTGTTCTCACGACCAATACCAACACAAGCTCTCAAACAAAGTCAAATAAGATAACATGACTCCACTGCATATCAATTACATGGCATAACATAATTGGAGATTAAGCAGCCAATTACCTAACTCACAACTTACACTAATATAAATACTTGCTGGTTAATTTCATTCAAACTGTGACACAACTCTGATGCTTCCCGCCAACTTCAAACTTCTTCTACTTAGGCTTTTGATGAGTTTACAATGTTCTATTATTTTATACCATTTTGTACATTCATTTGGCATGTATTATGAATATATTTTGGAATTCGATATTAAACCTAGTGTGTTTTGCATTCTCAAGCTTCGGGCAGCACTTAATGATGAAAGAGAACTAAAAGAAGCATCCCAAACTCTAAACGAAGCAGATGTAGCTCTCTTAGCATCAATTGAATAAGTAGAAGGCAAACAGAATGTCTTACGGGCAACTTATGCCCTGATTTACGACAGTAAGCCTCTTCTAGAGAATCTTGTGGGCATGCTTATTGCGGGCATGCTTATGCCTGTGAAAGGGAGTCTAGAGTCAAACCAGAGGACCTTACAGGCAGGATTTACGCTGGTAAGGATACCCGTAAGGACCATTCAGAGGAGTTTACGAGCAAAGATTACGCTTGTAAGGGTGGTCGTAAAGGCAGCATAATGAAGCTTACGGTCAAGTGCTTATAGTCGTAAGCTGGACCATAATACAAATAGACCTTATGGATAGGACTTATGGGCGTAAGTGTTCCCGTAAGGCTCGGGTCCCATCATCTCCAGCTCCTTACATCCACGTCCATATATACGCTCGTAAGTAGCCCATAAGTGGCCGAGTATAACTAGACCTGATGAGAACTTTTAGAGCAATCTTTGATTCTTTTCTTGGAGGCGAGGTTAGGGAAGAAAGGAGACGAATCTCCAGGGCTTTAGAGACAACTTTTATAGGATATTTGGATCCATCATAGGGGATAGGAGGATCGTAGCTGTCGAGCTTACCTTGGCAGAGTTTGAGGAAGGTTCCGTGGAGTTTTTCGGGCGATCTACTTACTGCACGATTGACGATAGGGATGCAAGTGTATGTGCCGATTGCGTAATAATAGTGTGCGTAAAAGCAGGATGTCGGTCCACACAGAAGAATGAGAGTACTAGTAATAACTCAAATTCCAAAAATTAGCCAAATTAATGAAGTGGTGTGTGTGAATAAAAGAAAGCAAAAGCAAAAAATATGGATATTGAACCGGAGAGAAATTAAGGAAAAAATGATGTTTGAGTATAGTATCCGTCTAGGGTTATGAAGTACAAGACAAAGGTTGTCCAAGTAGGCAATCCTATTTGAACTGAGAAGTTTATAGAATTATACTAAACCCTTTTTTCGAGGGTGAAGAGTAACTGAATCAGTAAAGAGCTAATACAGACATCCACACAGTCGCATTAACACTCTATGAAACCTCACTGCCAGCTAATGACAATCTCTTAAGTAGATAATCTCCCTCATGAAGAAAGATTACCCCTAATCTGAATATAGAGTAGAAATGCAATTTCTTCTAAAATCTACTCCACATGATTGCATAAAGCACGGAGATAATCATTAACTTACTCGGGAGAATTGAGGGAGACGGAGTCTCCAAAGTACCCTATGCCTAGGCTTATTCACAATTCCTTCTAATCATAGTATGTCTATGCTAGGTGGGAATTTCTTCTCTTCATAGAGCACATCAAGTATTATAGCTAGGCTTTTCGTCTCATTAGTAGCCAAGCATTCAAACACGCAATTAGATTCAAATAGAGATGATTGCAATTATGAAAACAATTAAATCATAAGTCTAACAACCATTGTCAAAATATAAACCCTAGAGTTCAATTATGTTCAAACATTTAACAAATTAGTCCTCTATTAATGGAGAGCAAGCATTCAAGATACAAGATATGGGAGGAAACATGGAAAAAATGGAAACCCCATTCTCATTCGTGCCGTAGGAGGATCGCCAGAGAAACTACAATATAGCTTCCACGCAAGCCATTAAGGTGAGCTTTACGGCTATGGTCTCTTATCCCCTTAAATGTGGATCCAAATCTCCTTTTAGAATCAATCCTTGAGCCCTGGCAATTCGTCTCCTTTCTTCCCTAACTTTTCCTCCAAGAACCCAAAGAAATCTAAAAGAATCTCTTAAAAATCCTCATCAGATCTATTTATACCTGTTTGCTTACAGGTGTAAGGACGTGGCCATAAGGGAGCTGAAGAAGATGGTTGTGAGCCTTAAGGGAACACTTATGGCCGTAAGTTACATCCGTAAAGTCTTTAGTTTGTGTTACTGTCCAGCTTATGGCCGTAAGTGCTGTACCATAAACTTTACTATGCTGCTTCTTGTGATCGCCCTTACGGACGTAAGCTGTGGTCATAAACTCCTCTAGATGGTCCTTATGGAGGTAAGCCTTGCTCGTAAGGTCCTTGGGTTTGGCTCTGACTCTTCCTTATGGGTATAAGTATTCCCGTAAGGTTCTCTAGAAAGTATTTACAGTCATAAAGTAGGCCGTAAGCTGCCCGTAAACCACTTAGTTTGCCTTGTCCTTAGTCAACTAGACTACTGTGTTTGTTGAAGTACCTGAGTAGTGGGGGTCACTCAAGGTCAAGAAATGACCGAGTGAGTAGTCCCTTTGTAATTGGTGATGATGGGTGTTGTAATAAAGTCCTGTGAAGTATGTGAGAAGGTGTTAAAGCTCAACAAAATAAAGGATTTATGCCTTTGATGTCAACAATCTTCCACGCAATCGCTCGTTGGTGCTGTTTGAGAACTTCTACCAACCTCTTCTTCTGTTTGTGTTACGGTCCAGCTTACAGCTGTAAGCACTGGACCGCAAGCTTCACTGTGTTTCTTTTTGCGACAGCTGTTATGGGCGTATGTTGTAGTTGTAAACTCCTATGAATGGTCGTTATGAACATCCTTATGGGCATACTCGTAAGGTTCTCTGATTTGGCTCTGAATACTTTTTATGGACATAAGCATGATCACAAGGTTCTTTGGAATCTACTTACGGCCGTAAGGTAGGCCATAAGCTGCCATAAAACACTTAGTTTTACCTTGTCCTTATTCAAATGATGCCAATACACCTCCAACTTCTTCGTTTAGTGTCTGGAATGCTTTTTTTTGGCTCTTTCTCATCTTGAAGTGCTATCCTAAGCCTGAGAATGTGAAACACACAAGATTTAGCATCGAATTACACAATATGATTTTAATACATACCAAATGAGTGTACAAAATAATATGAAATAGATGAACATTATATACTCATCATTTATGTACTTATGTGATCTCTGAAATTGAAGAGAATTTGATCAATGCCGTCTAGTAACTAACCTAAACAATTGACCAGTTTGATCTCAGGGAAAATTTTTCCCAATATTAGCCTTATGTCTTGTTTGTATGATATATATATATATATATATATATGTTTGTCTCACTAGCTTCTTTATATTTCTGGAAGTTTCTACTTACTGATCTTGTACCCACATGCATTTATAAGAGACTTTGGTTATGTGATCATAAATTATTCTATTAATGTTAAGATGAAAACAGTGGTATAGCGATTATTTTGAGTTTAATTTGTTATGGTTTTAAAATTTTAATATTTATTATAAATAACTTGTTTGTATTGGTTTGCCGAAAAAGGTAAGTCTGGTAGAGAGTTTGTTTTTTTTTTAACCCAATCAAAGTTGGTTGAAGTGGTAGATTTAGAAAAAAAAAAAAAAAGCACAGGTCACTTAAGCAAGGCATCAGACGGGTTTAGAGACTAACAAGATCAAAGACTTACAAGTGTTTTTATAATTAAAATGAGTTATTTGAGTTTGATTTGTTATGATTTTAAAATTTGATGTAGACATGGGTCACTTAAGTAAAGCATCAGACTGCTTTAGAATATGTAACAAGATTAAAATTTTAAAAGATTTTATAGGAATGTGTTTCTAAATAACAGAAGTTGTTTAGAATATTTTTTTTAATTAATACACTAACTCTATTTATAAAGAGAAATGCATAAATAACCATTATACACTTTTTTAGCCTCATCCGCGTGGATGACCACGTTGACAAGCTTATTTTTCAACTATTTTTATATCATATATAAGTTAGACCAACTTTAGGGCCATCAATTTACTTTATTTTATTTTTTATAAAGGTAAGTGCAGCCTTATAAAAGGTGTCAAGAAATATATAGGTATACTGGTGTATAAATTACGATGACTTAATTAAATAACCGTAAAAATTTATTAACTCTGTCACAAATGTCACATGAGGTGATTGTATGCCCTTGGCATGTAACTTTGTTACAAAATTTCAACAGTACTTATTGCAACAATACTACCGACATAAAGATTCAATCATGGATCTATCCATTTACTATTTAAGTAATAATCAACTTAGTGGTAATTTTAGAAAGCCTAGAAGATTCCATCTTTTTCGGGGGTTTATCTGTAAAATAAACCCTATATATATCCAGCGTGATTTCGCTCGTAAACTTCACCTCTCTTTTTCTCCATCCCCAATTCCTTTCGCTCTCTCTACTCCCATCCACACTAATCCCTCATTCTCTCTTATCTTAGACCTTGAATTCTCCAATTTGATCTTCTCTCCATCATCAATTGAGAAAAAGATCCATTTTGTGGTGAATTTTCTTTGATTCAAGTATCTAGGAAAAGATCGAGAAATGGAGGATCTTTGCAGCGTTTGTGGGCACCAGCACAAGCATGAAGATGGAGAGCGGTGCCCTGTGTGTGGTCACCGGAAGCCAACTCCGTCGGAGAATCTTGAGACGCAGAACATCTCGCCGTGGATGAAGCTGTTCACTGCCCTTTTTGGCTATCGTTCCCCGGTACCCCAGGACACCACCACCACCACCACATCTCAGATCCCCGATGTAAGACTACTACTACAAACCCTTCAATATTAATGTCTTAGAGCTCTTTTTGGAGAAAAAAACATGATTTTTTCTTTCTTTCAATCCAATGAATCTCGTTGTATTTAGGGTTTGATGAGTTTTGGTAGTGTATCTGGAAGGATTTAGGGCTAGATTGGTGAAAAAAGATGACATCTTTTGAGATCCAACGCTTTCTATTTCTATTCTAAGTACTTTACTGATGAGTTCTTATACATCTACTAAAAAATCTCATTTCTTTTTAATTGCCTTCTTTTTCTCTTTTAGATCGAGTTTAGATTAAAAGCATGTTGTTCTTTTGAATTTCCATTTTGATTCTATAGTTTCTCTGTGCTTTCAAATGATTCAGAAACTCTTGCTCAAAAGATCTTTATATGCAAAGATTGTGATCACTTGAAAATGATGAGAAAATAATCTTCATTTACATGAGACATTTGTTTTCCATTCTGTAATTTGATTTTATTGTTAGTTTTGACATTCTTTCAATGAAACAGTTTCATGCTCTAGAAATTTTTCAAGTCATAACTCTCACATTAAGGGATGTGTTATCTAACCTTCTGTTCAAAAACATAAACAGAACACTGACGATGAGTTTGCTGAACCCCACTGTTTATGCATGGGACTGTGTTTGCTGCTGCTGAAGGTTACAAAATTCTCTCCAAATAATATTAATGGCTCGAAACTATATTTATATACATATATATGTGTGCTTTTCTTCTGAATGAATATGCTAATGGTTGTTTGAACATATCATCGAACTGCAGAGAAGGGATGAACCCAGAAACTGAACCAAAAGTTGGCGCCAAATCTCTTATATATATATATAATGAAAGGTACGTAGCTGATATGTAGGGATGTTTTAACATGTCGGATATTTCTTTTGAACACGTGGCCAAGTTTATGTAACACCACGTGCCCACGATAAAGCTATGAATTATTCAGGCGTGACGTGAGACATAGGAACATGTTTAATGTTTAGAGTGATACCTGGAAGAACGATAGAGGAGTATATTTCTTAATTTTGTCGGAAAAACACTATACATAGTGAGACTTTAGGGAACAATTTGGGTTTGTGGGTTTATTTTGGGATTTGGATTAGATAAGATAATTGGTAATACTTGCGGGAATAATTTGATACGTTGGGATAATTTTTGGATTTGGGGTAGTATGTGGAGTAACACTACATGAGATTGATAAGAGAGGATTTTAGTTTTGCTTATCTGGAGAGGATATGTTTTTACCCTTTTAGTGTATTTTGTAGATTAATTTTTTTTTAATTTCCATGATGTTTTCAAAATCTATTTGCAGTTCTTCTCTGAAGTGATATTTCATATATGTATACATATATATATATAAACATATTGGTTCTCATTATGTACTCTTGTGATCACAATATATACCATCGTTGAAGGGATTCTTGGAGATAATTTGATGAGAAATCGTTATCAGGTTTTAAAATACAAAATGCTGGTGCAAGTTGAAAACTTAAACTTAATTTTGATTGTCAATTATGTATATTTAGGGTCCATTTGGATGTGATAGACTATCATATTGTGTTACTATCCTTTGTTTGTTAATAGGATATGATAGTATTATCCTATTGACCTACTTTATCCGGTCACATTATAATGAATCTTATGGGAGAGTCATGATAGAAACAGGTAGGATATGATAAAAAAATTAAATTTACTTTTTTATCTTATCATTTGGTTTCTCTCCTCTATTTAGGGTTTCATTTTATCACTTCTGTTGATCTTTTAAAGCCGATGTTTATGACCAAAAGCTTGTCAAGAACTAGATAGAATATTAATTTCACTATTTTAAGTATGAGTTTTCGCATTTGGAGTAGTTGAAGGGCTTCGTCGTTGATCTCGTAATTGAACAGGTTATTTTTATCTAAATCTCATTTTTGATCATGTATTATTTTAGTTTCTTCGGATGATTTTTTTTCAAATTGATTTTGATATTTATTCTGCTATATTAATACTTTATATACTGATTTTCTTTAAGAAAATAGGTATGAACTATAATTTTTGCAAGTTGGTGATATTGCAATCAATATATTTTTGAACATAATTTATAGATTATTTATTTGATGTGTACTAGATAAGGTAATGGATAGCATTTTTATATCTTATTTTATATTTGAAGTGGACCAAGTAATGGCATGATATAATCTGAAGTGTATGTGAATGGACAAAATTACCATTTATAATAACTTAAAATTCATATATGTAGCAAAAATAAATAGATCACATATTAGAAAAGAAGAAAAATTATACGACTAGAGTAACTAAAGATAAGACATGAACAAAGAAGAACAGATTTGGATGAAAACAACTTGCTCAAGTATGAGATCGACAAAGAATCCCTTTATCCGTTAAGAAGCCTTGAAATTGGTGTCCTATTTAATATTTGACAAGCTTCTTATCCCAAACCTTGGGTTCAAAGATCAAAACATGAGATACAATACAACCCTAGATGAGAGAGAAACCAAATAAAAAGTAAAAAAAAAGTAAATTTAACTTTTTATCCTATATGTTTCTATCTAGACTTTCCCTTATAGGCACAGTTATCATGAGGCCGATACGATAAAATGGATTAATAAGATAAGACTACTATATCATATTGGCTCACCAAATAAAAAATAATGCTAGGATCATTATCCTGTCCACCAAACATGCATATAATGTATGTTATCATACATTAATTTGCAGCTTTCTTATTATTTCAAACTTGAAAGACATTGCATGCAGCATTACTAAATCAATGGAGGTTTTACTAATATATGTGTTATATATATATATATATATATATATATATATATATATATATATATATATATATATTGTGTTGCAGAATAAACTGGCGTCTGTTCGGAAAACATGAAAAGAACTTCAAAGTTGTTTAAGTTAAATGTTGTATCGTTTTATGTTGTTGAAAGATATTGTGTTGGGGAATTGAAAAGTTTGTGTTGTATGTTTATTCACCTGAATTTTAAATCATCATCTATAATATCCATGAATTAAAACTTTTTAAGTTGGTTTTGTAATTCAGAATGCATGCTTTTATGACTATGCTATTAGATCAGTAACTCTTATCAGTAACTGTGTAATTTACAGTCCTTTTCTTTTAACTATATTCACATGTTTATGACATGAATATTTAGAATATTATGAAATTTAGAGGTGGCTATATTGGAACAGATTCAAGCTTCTTTATCATTATTTCTTAAAAAAAAAAAATTCATATATTTATGAGATTAAGAATATTCATATATAAAATTACTTAATGATTCAGTTTAATAACATTGTGAATTGCTATAAGTATATATTATATCGCATTTTTTCAATTATATATACATGAAAAGTTTATAATAATATTCGCACTAGATGATGTTAATATATTGTTACTCAAATTTTTAAAAATAACAAATTTAATCCAAACTTTGAAATTTTGTTCATCTCATTGAACGATTTTTCAATTTAAAAAAACTTTTTAATTTGAAAAAAATTGACAATTAAAAAAAATCTTGTGTAAATATTGAAATAATATAATTAATGAAATCATTCATGCAGACGCATGATTAAACACTTCTATTATTTTTTGATTCTCCGATATCTACATATTTGATATTAATATTCACAGAAAATAATTAATATATATAATCAAGCAATATTGCTTTCATTTTTTTTTTTTGAAAAACTAAAATATAATTTCTACTCGATGGATTTAAAGTGATAAAAAAATATTTATCCCTCTATAAATTAGTAAAAAACAACATGATAAAATTGTATATAAAAGATGAGTTTAATAATCAGTAATACATATTATATTATGTTATTTGTAATTTACACATTAAAATGATATTATTGATGTGCATATAAATGGTGCGTGGTAAAATTAATTTTCATAGCAAATGAATAGATTATATTATATTCATTGAAATTTAACTATAATCTTGAAAAACAAAGTTAAATTAAAAAAATAAATAACCACAAATACAAGTCACCTTGAATTACCGATATGCTTACTCTTTATTTTTTTTTAACTTATTGCTTGATATTTGAATAATTGAATTGTTGATCTACCTTTTCTTGTTTCATTTTTCATCGTTTTGTTTCATATCCGACAAATTAAAATGCCATTGATATTAATTGAACCATAACAATTCTATCAATAATCGTTAGAACTTGAACCTAATCAATGAAAACTTGTGATTAAAAATAATTAAACTAAAGATAATTGATTGATTAAAGAAAACTCGAACATCTAGCATATAATATTAAAAATGAGATATGATAGTTTATTTTATATTTTAAAAAGATACTTTAAAAATATTAATCTAATAATTAACTTGTTAAAGAAAATAAGATATGATATTTATCATTATTAATTTAATTTAATGGTTTAATTTACTATAGAAAAACATAATCTATTTGTATTTTTAAAAGTTATAAAATTAAAAACATGCCAAGTGTTGGAAATATTCTTGTACAAGCTGTAAAATATTTAGTTTTCTAAATATAGGATAATCAAATCTTTAACTTATAACAACCAATTAGGTGTTGATTAGCTTCTTTTCTAGTTTCCTCATTTTACAGTTTTAATTCATGTATGTATGATGAGTGTACAATATTCATGTATTTCATATATACTCATTTGGCATGTATTAGAATTATATTGTGGAATTTGATACTAAATCTAGTGTATTTTGCATTCTCAGGAAGCGCTTTAGGACAAGAAATATTTAGCCAACACATCCTGTAAGTTCAAAATTTCCTCTTGAGATTGTTCCTCAAAAGGAGCCACATCTCCCTGTACATACCTTGCCAATAGATCTTCTAGGCTAGGATCATGCTTTTGTGGCGGAATGTACTCTTCAAATCCGAATTATGGGTTTTGCCATTGTTGTCCAAACACATTCCAGGAGATGTTGGGGTAGCTCCAATGACTTGGATGATATGTGTTATAGAAGGGATAACTTTGTTGTTGTGTAGAGACAAACAAATCAATCTTTGCATTGAGAGCTTCAATTTGAATGGACAAAGCTATAATTGGATCAACCATCCTTCAATAATTAGGGTAAAAACCACAGATAAGAATAGAAGAATTTACTATGTAAAAAAATTTCAAGAGTTACAAATTCTCTCTAATAAGGAGAAAACCAGTACTATCTCGGGAGAATAGACTAACTCTCAAAATATTTTCTCACTCTTCTTATTTCTCTCTCTCTCTAATTCACCCTCGCTTTTCTCTCTAATGAGTTGTGTTTGGAATGAGAATGAGCTTCATATTTATAAGAGAAGAAATGGTGCGCTAAACCAGCCATAGCCACCATTGTTGATTTTGCAAAATATGGGCACCGTTGGTTTATAATCCATGGATTAAACTCATGGTTTAGGAAGCCAACAAATGGCTTTTAAAGCTGATGATTTTAGTGACCATTGTTTCAGCTAACACATGCTACTCAATAAATTATGGCAAGCTAATCAAAGGATAGAGAAGAGAATAGCCAAGGTATTAGTTACAAAAACAACACTACTAAACAAATTTAACCAGGCATGGCCAGGGACTTATTTCGATGGCCGGAAAAGAGAGATGAAAAAAGAAACTAGCTGAAATCTCCCAGCTAGCAACCTTCCTCGCAAGACAATAGAATGAAGAAGAAGCAAATGAAGAAGATGGAAAAGAGGATGAACATTGGAGTTAAAGGCTTGGCCAATAGAAGACATGGATGTGATGGAACCTAGAATTTCCTCCGGGAAATCATCACCTGAGCTAAACATTCAAAGCATAGAGACAAAGGAGATGGGATTAGCATCCTAAACTTGTTTTAGTGCTGGGTGGGGTCCACATTAATATTAATAAATTTTTAATTATGCAATAAGTTTAATTTAAATGATTATTATTTTTTCTAAATTAAGTTTATAAGATGTTTGGATGGACCCAATTACAGGGAATAGAACCAACAAAGCTTGTTCAAGGTAGCTTTCTGGTTTCAATCATATTATATATATACATTTGTATGTTCTTTAAAAATATTTTTCCTAAATATTTTTTAAGTACTTATACAAGAAACGCTTATAAGAAGAACGTCAAACTATATATATATATATATTTTATTTTCTTTTCCCAAAAATTCTAATTTCCATAAGTTATCCATATCCACTATCATTAATTAGTCGATTGTTCTTTTTTTTTCTTTTTTTCATTTTTTTTTGTTTTTTGAAATTTTTATTGATTTTTACTTCTCATGATTTATCTTCGATGGTTCCTACTACTAAGATGAATGCAAAACAAATAGGGATAGCAATAATCCCCAAACCCGACCCGACCCGATTCGATCTGACCTGAGTTTGACGGGTAAAACCCGGTTTGACCGGGTTTCAGGTCGGATTCGGGTAAAACCCGATTAATGTAAAGCGGGTGCGGGTATGGGAATCCTGATATCGAACCCGAACCTGACCTGAAACTAATTAATAAATATACCCAATTATATATATTCAAATTTTTTGTTAGGGTTTTTAAATTCCTATTCTATGATGTTGAATTTGTCTATTTTGTGTTGCTTTAAATGCATATTTTCAATTTCTACTCTATGGTGTTCATTCAAACAAAAAAACTATGATTTTTTATTGACATTTTTAATTTTTACTTGGCATTTTAATTTTATTTTAAATATTTTTAAATAAGATCAAGGTGGGGCAGGTATCCCGGCGGGTACCCAAATACCCGTCGGGTGCGGGTGTGGGTTGGGTTTTTGAAAACCCATTGAGTTCGGGTATGGGAGCAGGTTAGCGGGTATGAGTACAGGTACAGGTATAGCAAAATCCGCACCCGACCCGACCCATTGCCATCCCTAAAAACAAATGCCACTGAAGATGCTGTTCATTTCATAATAAAGAAGTTCATTATAACGAAGTTAATTAATTAGTTGAAAAGATGAAGTTATGTGATCTTTGAAGTTGATGAGAATTAGCTCATTGCTCTCAAGCAACCAAACAATTGACCAGTTTGATCTCAGGGAAAAAATTCCAATATTAGTCTTTAGTCTTCTTTGTGTGTGTATGCCTCACTAGCTTCATTATATTTCTGGAAGTTTCTATTTAGTGATTTTGCACCAACATGCATTAATAAGAGATTTGGGTAATGTGATAATAAATTATTTTATCAATGTGAAGATGAAGATAGTGGTATAGGGTCGCGCGGGCGAAGCCAAGGGTGGGTGAAGGGGGGCCATGGCCCCTTGCTCCATCTCTTTGCACATAAATTAATAATAATAATAATAATAATATATATTATATTATATTATATATATATATATATATATATATATATATATATATATATATATATATAGTGTTGTATTTTGTGAAAATATTTCAAATGATAATTTTATATTTATTTATTTAATAATATAATTTTAACTTTGCTCAATCCTTTATTTTTATTGATAAGATTTTCTTTATCCCTCAACTAACTTTTACCATATCTCCCACTTTTATCTAAGTTTTAGGAGAACATTAAATCTTTAACATTAACCTCTAAAGTTAAAGTTTTAGGGGGTTCTAGATCTATATAAATATTTTTTTGTTCTTGATACCCTAAGATAGAGATCTTGAGGAAGGCTTGTTTAATCCTGAGGAAATATTTCAGTATCTCTAAATTGTTTCTTTTTTGACATAAGGAACAGACAGCCCGTAGGCCATGCTGGATAGTCAGGGCCGTGCACAAACCTTGGTAGAGCAAGTGGGGGTGGGGTCCGCGCTCACATGGGCGCTGGGACCACCCGCACACAACCACCGCTCACAACTCCCAGAAATGTGCCCTCACCTGATAATCAAACTCTCACCACTGGGTGAAGAGCTCTATCGGGACCCGTGTACCGTGTGATCGTTGGCCTCGAAATTGTTTCTTTAGGACAGTGCTAATTAGCATGACTCAAGCATCTCCTAATTCTCATTTTTCCAACAATCTAAAGAAACTATGGCCTCGGTTAATCCTTCTTCCGATACCACTCAACCATCTCAATCTCAACAAGATATTGTCCCAATCAACTTGCCATATGCTAATCCTTTTCTTGACGTATCCAAGATTGAAGCTTTTGTAAATGAAAGCTATTAAAGGTTGCAATAACGTGTATTTTCGCTACCTCCTCTAACTGATGATGCGAAGATACAAGAATCATGGCAACATGCCAATAAGGTATGTCGCGACACTATCTTACAAACATCTATTCCAGCTATAAGGATGCTAAAACGATTTGGGAAGCATTAATAAAGAAGTTTACTACTAAAGATGCAACCAAGCAAAAGTTTGTCATAGGAAAATACTATCACTGGCAAATGATTAATGACAAGGAGATGAAAGTTCAAATTAATCAATGAATATCAAAAATTGCATGAAGATTTGAAGAGTGAAGAAATCATATTGCCAGAAAAGTTTGCCATGGGAGTGTTGATTGAAAAGCTGCTTGATTCCTAGAGTGACTACAGGAATGTCTTAAAGCACAAGCAAAAGGCTTTCACTATTGAGGAGCTCGTGACACACATACTAATTGAAGACAGTAACAGAAAGGAGTTGAATGCTGCCAAAGCCAAGGAGATGACCTTGAAAGCACATTTGGTGCAAAGCAATTATAAAAGGTACGAACCTAAGTCCCAAAATTACAAGCCTAATAATCCCAATTTCAAGAAAAAGAAAGCCATCTGCTTTGTTTGTGGGAAACCTAGTCATCATGCTCCTCGATGCAAAAATCGATATAAAAATCAGAAAGGCAAGGCTAATCCTCCTAAGGTTAATTTGGCTGAAGGAGATGAAATTATTGTTACTGATAATTCTAAAGTGAACAATGTAGCCAATGTGAAAGAGTGGGTGGTAGATTCTAGGGCTACGGGGCACATATGTGCAAATCGAGAAGCATTTTCCTCTTATACACCAGTAGAGGATGATCAAGAAGTGGTCTACCTTGGAGACTCAAGATCTACTAAGGCTTTGGATAAGGAAAAGTGCTCTTGAAGCTCACTTCAGGAAAAACTTTAGCCCTTAATGATGTACTGCATATCCCAAATATCAGGGAAAATTTGATTTCTATGGCTTTGTTAGGAAAAGTTGGGGTAAAAGTGTCATTTGAGTATGGCAAGATTGTACTATAACCAGGGACTTTTTGTACTTAACATTTCAAATGTTATAATGGAAAATGCGTCTTCTTTTGCTTATATTGTTGATTCAATTTATTTATGGCATGCTAGATTAGGGCATGCTAATGCTAATTATATAAAGAAAATGCAATCACTTGATTTACCATCTGGTATTCATAATGGTAACTTGGAGAAATGTAGGATATGTGCTGAAGCCAAAATAGCAAAGAAAACTTGTATAACTGTTAATAGAGAAACTAAATTATTAGATTTAATTCACACAGATTTAGGTGATTTAAAGCAAACTATGACTAGATCGAGGAGGTAAAAGATATTATGTTACCTTTATAGATGACTGTTCTAGATACTCTAAACTTTATTTACTTAGAAATAAAGACGATACTTATAATGCATTTTTGACATATAAAATTGAAGTAGAAAATCAACTTAGTAGGAAAATTAAAAGAATTAGATCTGATAGAGGAGGTGAGTATTTACTTTTAAATAATTTTCGTGAACAAGTAGGCATAATACATGAGATAACCCCTCCTTATTCACCTAAGTTCAATGGAGTAGCTGAAAAGAAAAATAGAACTTTAAAAGAAATGATGAACTTCATGTTAATTAATTAGCTCTCATGCTCCTAACAATTTGTGGGGGGAAGCTATTTTGTCTGCATGTCACTTACAAACCAAGATTCCTCATAAAGAACCTGAAAAACACCTTATGAGTTATGAAAAGGCTATAAACCCAATTTGAAATATTTGAAAGTGTTGGGGTGTCTTGCTAAGTGTTATTACTTGAACCTAAAAAGAGAAAAATAGGTTCTAAAACCTCTAATTGTATGTTTATTGGATATGCTAAGCATAGTGTTGCATATAGATTTCTTGTTTTAAATAGTGATGTGCTTGATTGCAATACAATAGTTGAGACAAAGAATGTTGAATTCTTTGAACATGTTTTTCCACAGTCTAATAAAATTTCTCATGCACCTGTTGAGATAAATACAGAAATTACCTCTAATAAGGAATTAATAAGGAGCAAGAGGCCAAGAAAAGAATTTTGTTATGGAAATGATTTCAAACTTTTCTTGTCGACAATGATCCATTTACTTATTTGGATGCTATATCTTCTTCTGATGCCATATTATAGAAAGAATGAATTAAAAATGAATTTGATTCTATTATGAAAAATAAAACTTGGGTTTAGTAGATTTACCTCCCCCGGGGTGCAAAACCAATTGGCTGTAAATGGATTTTCAAAAGAAAATATAATTCAGATGGCTCTATAGATAAATATAAAGTTTGTTTAGTAGCAAAAGGATTTTCTCCAAAGCAAAATATTGATTATTTTGAAACATTTGCACTGGTGACAAAATTTCTTCTATTCGAGTTCTTTTTGCATTATCTTCTATCCATAGACTTTTTGTTTATCAAATGGATGTTAAAACAACTTTTTGAATGGTGATTTAGAAGAAGAAATTTATATGGTTCAATCTGAGGGATGTGTTATTTCTGGACATGGAAATAAAGTTTGTAAATTGGTTAAATCTCTTTATGGCCTCAAACAAGCTGCTAAACAGTGGCATGAGAAATTTGATCAAATTTTGATAAATTATGGGTTTTCATTTGTAGAAGTGGATAAATGTGTTTACACTAAAGTTATAAATGATCAATATGTGATCATTAGTTTATATGTGGATGATATGCTCATATTTGGCACTAGTTTAAATATTGTAAAAAGAACCAAATATTTTAGATCTTCTAATTTTGATATGAAAGATCTAGGTGAAGCAAAAATGATATTGGGTATTAAAATCATATGGAGAGATGATGGTATTATATTGTCACAAGAAAATTATGTAAAGAGACTTCTTAAGAAGTTTGAAAATTTTGATGTGACACCAATGAGTACTCCTTATGATGCTAATACTTAATTGAAGAAAAATCTTGGTGACCTAGTTGCTTAGTCTAAATATGCTCATACTATTGGGAGTTTGATGCATCTAATGAATTTTACAAGACCTGCTATTACTTATGTTGTGTGTAGACTAATTAGTAGATATACTCAAATTTCTAATCGTGAACATTGGTATGCATTGGTTAGACAAATCAAATACTTGAGAGGTACCATGAACTATGTTATTCTATATAGTGGATATACCACTGTATTAGAAGGTTACAGTGATGCTAATTAGATCTCTGATTCAAATTGAAACAAAATCCACTAATGGTTATGTGTTCACACTTGGTGGTGGTGCAGTAGCATGGAAATTAGCTAGACAAACAATCATTGCTAGATCAACTATGGAATTAGAATTTGTAGCCCTAGAGCTTGATAGGGTCTGAGGCTGGTCGGCTAAGAAATTAAACTTCTTAGCTAACATTCCTTCAGTGAAGGATCTACTATCTCCTGTGTCTATACACTGTGATTGTCAAGAGGCTATTGCTATTGCTAAAAATAAGTCTTATAATTGTAAAAGTAGACACTTGAAATTGAGACATGATGTTGTAAAGCAGCTGCTAAAAGATGGAATAATTTGGCCGATCCTCTGATGACTAAACCTACAGGAAGAAATTAGTTCTTCAAACTTCTAGGGAAATGGAACTTAGGCCTACAAGTAGTCATTAAAGATGGTAACCCAACCTATGTGATTGGAAGCCCCATGAAGTAGGTTCATATGGGTAATAACAAGTTAATATTGACTCTGCAGGACTTCAAGTTAAGTCCATTTTATATATAGTGAGTGTTTTTACTACTATAATTTGTGAGGATGAGTTTAAAGAACTCCTAATGAATTCATGGTCCTTAAGGATGGTGTATTTAAAGCAGTACACACTTGATGAATTCACATATATGAGAGTGGAGCGAGGCCGCTCCCACAAGATTTTTTGGCCAAATCTTTAGAACTCTCATGAATAACCAAGCACGTGCATGTATAGCCTATTTGCGCAAAAACGCGTTGAACAGCAAAATTGTGGGTTCACAATATGATTGATGAAGTCTCTGACATGCAGGAAGAATTGTTGGTTCATAGAAATATCATATTTCACCAAAAATTCAATAAGTCATATTTCATCAATCTATGTTTAGTTCATAGTCTAAAAGACACTAAACTAATATGTTGCACCCATATAGTTCCAGAAAATTTTTACCCGTGTCATTGGTTCTTTTGAAATATGTGGGGATTGTTATATTTTGTGAAAATATTTCAAAAGATAATATTGATTTGGGATAAGAATTTTAAATTATCAAATGATAATTTTATATTTATTTTATTTAATAATATAATTTTAACTTTGACTCAATCTTTTATTTTTATTGATAAGATTTTCTTTATCCCTCAACTAACTTTTACCACACCTCCCACATTTATCTAAGTTTTATGAGACATTAGATCTTTTAATGTTAACCTCTAAAGTTAAAGTTTTAGGGAGTTCTAGATTTATATAAATATTTTGTTGTTCCTGATCCCTTAAGATAGAGATCTTGAAGAAAGCTTGTTTAAGCTTAGGGAAATATTTCAGTATCTCAAAATAGTTTCTTTAGGACAATGCTAATTACAACGACTCAAGCATCTCTCAATTCCTATTTTTCCAATATATATACATAGATTAACCATGTGTGTATATATACACATGTGTCAACCTAAATGTTATATATATATAAACTTGAAGCATTAGAAAAGACAAGTAGCTAGCGTATGTTTTCACACAATTGCTAGGGTTGACTACAATTAACCTTAATTATGATTCTTAGAGAAGAGAGCATAAAGAATGCACATTAGTCTTGATAAATAAATCTGTCACCCATGTTATTTATGTAGCTAACTAGGAGTCTAGGATTACTTGTTTCATGGTATAGTGATTATTTTGAGTTTAATTTGTTATGGTTTTAAAGATTTAATATTTAATATAAATTATTGGTTTAATTCTTTGAATAGCCCCTCTACTTTTCAAATGTGCCCTTTGGTTTTTATACTTAAAACTGTAACCTTTTAGTTCTACTATTGCTTAACTTGAGCCATGTTAGTCCTCTAAACCCTAAACTCTAACCCTAATAGGAATTAACATGGCTCAGTTTAATCAGTAGTTGAACTAAAAGGTTATAGTTTTAAGTATAAAGACCCAAAGGACATGTTTGAAAAAGTAGAGGGACTATTCAAAAAATTATTCCTAAATTATTAGTTTGGATTAACTTGCAGAACACAATTAAGTATGGTAAAAAGATTTTTTTTTCTTTTTATAATACCCAATCAGAATTGGTTCAAGTGGTAGATTTCGATAAAAACATGAATAACTTAAGCAAAGCACTGGACTAGTTTAGAGACCATATAACAAGATCAAAGACCTAAATAATTTTTTAAAAGTATTATTATAAAAAAAAAAATAAGTTGTTTGAGTTTAATTTGTTATGATTAAGCTAAAAAGTTTATATATATACCAATAGCAGTTCGTTCAAGTGGTAGACTTGGGAATGAGTCACTAAAGCAAAACGTTTTAAAATCTGTAACAAGATCAATGATCTAAAAAGATTTTTTTAAGAATGATTTTATAAATAAAATAAGTTGTTTATATTTGGATATACTAGTAAAAATTAGAATCTTTTTCTTGATAAATACGCTAACTCTCTTTATAAAGAGAAATGTATAAATAACCATCACAATTTTTATCCCGCAGTTATTTTTTATATTTTATACACCTTTTTAGCCACATTAACGAGCTTATTTTCGAAGTATTGTCATATCATATATAGTAAGTCATTAAATTAAGTTTATAACACACAACAAACAATATATTAATGGACAAACTTTAAGAGTACCGATTTATTTTATTATATTTTATTAATTTATTTATTTTTGACACAGTTGAATATCGACTAAAAGGGGTATTAAAGGACATACAATTATGGTAGTATACTAACATATAACCCTACTAAGTATTCTACAGTATTTGTAGAATGCTACAACAATGCCACCAGCCTAAAAATTTGACCCTGGTCTATAGTATCAATATATATATATATATATATATATATATATATAGAAGGAATATATATATTATTTTGAAGGATTAATATAAAATATACAATAAATTAATTAGTGATCATTTTAGAAAACCTAGAAGATTCCATCTTTTCCGGGGGGTTTATCTGAAAAAGAAACCCTATATATCTGTAAGAACCCAGCGTGATTTTGCTCGTAAACTTCACCTCTCTCTTTCTCCATCCCCAATTCCTTTCACTCTCTCTACTCCCATCCACACTAATCCCTCATTCTCTCTTATCTTAGACCTCGAATTCTCCAATTTGATCATCTCTCCATCATCAATCTAGAAAAAGATCCATTTTTGTGGTGAATTTTCTTTGATTCAAGTAGGAAAAGATCAAGAAATGGCGGATCTTTGTAGCATTTGTGGGCATCAGCACAAGCATGAAGCTGGAGAGCGGTGCTCTGTATGTGGTCACCGGAAGCCAACCCCGTCGGAGAATCTTGAGATGCAGAACATCTCGCCGTGGATGAAGCTATTCACTGCCCTTTTTGGCTACCGTTCCCCAGTACCCCAGGCCACCACCAGCACCACCACATCTCAGATCCCCAATGTAAGAGTACTACAAACCCTTCAATATTGATTTCTTATAGTTCTTTTTGGAGAAGAAAACATGATCTTTCTTTTTATTTCTTCTTTGAATCCAATGAATTTCATTGTGTTTAGGGTTTTATGAGTTTTGGTAGCATATCTGGATGGATTTAGGGCTAGATTGGTGAAGAAAAGATGGCATATTTTGAGATCCAACGCTTTCTATTTCTATTCCAAGTACTTTATTGTTGAGTTCTTATACATCTACTAAAAAATCTCATTTCTTTTGCCTTTTTTTCTTTTTCTTTTCAAGTTTAGATTAAAAACAGGTTGTTCTTTTGAATTTCCATTTTGATTCTGGAGTTTCTCTGTGCTTTCAAATGATTCAGAAACTCTTGCTCAAAAGAGATTGCCTTCTGTGTGTTTCTTCATATGCAAAGTTCGTGATCACTTGACAATGATGAGAAAATAATCTTCATTTTCAGGAAACATTTGTTTTCCATTCTGTAAATTGATTTTATTATTAGTACTGACATCCATCAATGAAACATTTTCATGCTCTAGAAAGTTTTCAAGTTATAACTCTCACATTGAGGGATGTGTTATCTAACCTTCTGTTCAAAAACATAAACAGAATACTGAAGATTTATCCAAGGGACTGTATTTGCTGCAGCTGAAGGTTTGAAAATTCTCTCCAAATAATATCAATTACCACAATATATGTGTGTGTGTGTGCTTTTTTTCTGAATGAATATGCTAATGCTTGTTGAACATATCATCCAACTGCAGGAGAGGGATCAACCCAGAAACTGACCCAAAAGTTGGCGGCAAATCTCTTATATATATATATGAAAGGTACGTAGCTGATATGTAGGGATGTTTTAATTTGTCGGATATATCTTTGAAACACGTGACCAAGTTAATGAAACATCACGTGCCGATGATAAAGCTATGAATTATTCAGGCGTGACGTGAGACATGGGAACATGTTTAATGTATAAGTGATACGTGGAAGAACGATAGAGGAGGATATTTCTTAATCTTGTAGGAAAAACACTATACATATTGAGACTTTGGGGAACAATTTGATTTGTGTGTACTTTGGGATTTGGATTAGATAAGATACTTGGTAATACGTGCAGGAATAATTTGATACGTTGGGATAAGTTTTGGATTTGGGTACCGTTTGTGGAGTAACACTACATGAGATAGATAAGAGAGAATTTTAGTTTTGCTTATCTAGAGATATGTTTTGCCATTCTAGTTTATTTTGTTAGTTAATTTTCTAATTTTCATGGTATTTTAAAACTCTATTTGCTTTTCTCCTTTGAAGTGACATTTCATATATGTATACATATACATAAACATATTGGTTCTCATTATGTATTGTTGTGATCACAATATATACCAGATTGAAGGGATCCTTGCAGATAATTTGATGAGAATTTGCTATCAGGTTTTTAAATACAAAATGCTGGTGCAAGTTGAAAACTTAAATTTAATTTTGATTAACAATTATGTGTACTTAAGACCCATTTGATGGGCATGATAGGATATGGACAGGTAGGATGTGAGGACTCAATAGGAGTAAGAAAGATTATGGGCATGATAACCCCATATCCTATTTTATATTTGATACGCACTAGATGAGCCATTGGATAGCGTTTTGTTGTCATATTTTACATTTGAAGTGGACTAGATTATATCAGGATATAATATAAAGTGCATGTAAATAGACAAAATTACCATTATAATAACCCATGCAGATCCCATATATGTAGCAAAAAAAAGTAGATCACATCTTAGGAAAAATTAAAAAAAATTATCCAACTAGAGAAACTAAAGATAAGATATGATCAAAGATTTTTGGATGCACCTTGCACAAGCATGAGATCGATAGACAAACCCTTTAACCATTTTACATGCGAGAAGCCCTATTTAAAATAGTAAAATTGACGAGCTATCTAATTGTTGATAAGCTTTTTGTCCCGAGCCTCGGGTTCAAAGATCAAAATATGGGATACAATACAACTCTAGATGAGAGAGGGAAACCAAATAAAAGAGCAAAAAAGTAAATTTAATTTTTTTTATCCTATATCCTATCCGTTTCTATCCTGATTTTCTTTATAGGATTAATTAGTTATCATGTGGTTGATAGAATAATTAAGTGAGTCAATAAAAATAAGACTATTATATCCTATTAGCTCATTAAACAAAAGATAATAGTAGAACGGGCCCTTAATGTCTTTTATCATACATTAATTTTGCAGCTTTCTTATTATTTCAAAAGTGAAAAAAAATGCATGCAGCGTTACTAAATCAATGGAGGTTTAAGTAATATATATGTTTTATACTAATTATTTTTTCTTTGTTGCAGAGTAAGTTGAAGTCTGTTCGGAAAACTTGAAAGAACTTCAAAGTTGTTTAAGTTTAATGTTGTATCGTTTTATGTTGTTGAAAGATATTGTGTTGTGGAATTGAAAAGTTTGTGTTGTATGTTTATTCACCTGAATTTTAAAACATCATCTTTAATATCCATGAATTGAAACTTTTTAAGGTGGTTTTGTAATTCAGTAGTGAATGCTTTTATGACAATGCTATTAGATCATCCTTATCAGTAACTGTGTAATTAACTGTCCTTTTCTTTTAACTATATTCACATGTTTATGACATGAATATTCAGAATATTATGAAATTTTGAGGTGGCTATATTGGAACAGATTCAAGCTTCTTTATAATTATTTCTTAAAAAAAAATTCAATTTTCATATATTTATAAGAATAAAAATATTCATTTATAAAATAACTTAATGATTCGGTACAATAACATTGTGAATTGCTATAAGTATTATATCGCACTTTATCAAATGATGTCAACTATAGGCCTAGTTCTAACAGTTATATGTTTTCACAAACATAACAGTTATGTACTTATGTTATAAAAGAAACTTGAAGCATTAGAAAAGACAAGTAGATTATGTTTTCACACAATTGCTAGGGTTGACTATAATTAGCCTTTAATTATGATTATTAGGGAATAGAGCATTAAGAATGCACAATAGTCTTGATAAATAAATCTGTCACCCATGTTATTTATGCAGTTAACTAGGAATACTTGCAGCCTGGTCTAGTGATTATTTTGAGTTTAATTTGTTATGGTGTTAAAGCTTTAATATTTAATATAAATGATTTGTTTGGGTTAGCATGTGAAAAAAATATAAGTA
Organism: Dioscorea alata; assembly: GCA_020875875.1. NCBI lineage: Eukaryota > Viridiplantae > Streptophyta > Magnoliopsida > Dioscoreales > Dioscoreaceae > Dioscorea > Dioscorea alata. The sequence continues at coordinate 14,058,055 of CM037018.1, forward strand.
CGGTAAATTATTTCTTTTTATAATACTTAATCTGAGTTTGTTCAAGTGGTAGATTTTGATAAAAACACGGATCACTTAAGCAAAGCACCAGACTAGTCTAGAGACCATATAAGTTGTTATGATTTTAAAAATTTTAATATTTAATATAAACAACTTGCTTGGATTAGCTTGCGAAGAAAATTAAGTCAGGTTAAAAGATTTTTTTTTTTTTTTTTTGGCTTTTTATATACTAATCAAAGTTGGTTCAAGTGGTAGACTTGTACACTGGGTCACTTAAGCAAGACATCAGACTGGTTTAAAATCTGTAACAAGATCAAAGATCTAAAAAGATTTTTTATGAATGTTTTTATAAATAAAATAAGTTGCTTATATTTGGATATATCAGTAAAAATTAGAATCTTTTTCTTAATTAATACGCTAAGTCGCTTTCTATAGAGGAATGTATAAATAACCATTACAATGTTTATCCGCAACTACTTTTAATAATTTTATACATCTTTTTTAACTGTGGATGGCCCCATTGACAAGCTTATTTTCCAACTATTATCATATCATCATACTAAGTCATTAAATTAAGTTTATAATACACACTAAACAACATATTAATGGACAAACCTTAGGAGTATCTATTTTATTTTATTTATTTATGTATTTATTTTTTATAAAATCCAACGACGTATCAAGAGACAGAAAATTATAGTAGTGTACTAGCATGCAACCCTGCTCAGTATTTTACAGTATTTGTAGAATGCTACAATGCCACCGGCCTAAAAATTTGACCTTGGTCTATACATTCACTATTAAACTAACAATCTACTACACTACACTAGGTTGTTAGTATATATATATATATATATATATATAATTTTAAACGATTAATATAAAATATACAATTAATTAATTAGTGATCATTTTAGAAAACCTAGAAGATTCCATCTTTTCCGGGGGTTTATCTGAAAAAGAAACCCTATATATCTATAAGTACCCAGCGTGATTTTGCTCGTAAACGTCACCTCTCTTTCTCCATCCCCAATTCCTTTCCCTCTCTCTACTCCCATCCACACTAATCCCTCAATCTCTCTTATCTTAGACCTCCGATTCTCCGATTTGATCTTCTCTCCATCATCAATCGAGAAAAAGATCCATTTTTTGGTGAATTTTCTTTGATTCAAGTAAGAAAAGATCGAGAAATGAAGGATCTTTGTAGCATTTGTGGGCATCAGCACAAGCATGAAGATGGAGAGCGGTGCTCTGTGTGTGGTCACCGGAAGCCAACTCCGTTGGAAAATCTTGAGATGCAGAACATTTCGCCATGGATGAAGCTGTTCACTGCCCTTTTTGGCTATCGTTCTCCAGTACCCCAGGACACCACCACCACCACCACGTCTCAGACCCCCGATGTAAGAGTACTACAAACCCTTGATTGATTCTTAGAGTTCTTTTTGGAGAAGAAAACATGATCTTTTTTTTTCCCCTTCTTTCAATCCAATGAATTTCATTGTGTTTAGGGTTTGATGAGTTTTGGTAGCATATCTGGATGGATTTAGGGCTAGATTGGTGAAAAAGATGGCATCTTTTGAGATCCAACGCTTTCTATCTCAATTCTAAGCACTTTACTGATGAGTTCTTATACAGCTACTCAAAAAATCTCATTACTTTACTGATTCAGAAACTCTTGCTCAAAAGATCTTTATATACAAAAATCATGACTTGAAAACGATGAGAAAATAATCTTCATTTGCATGAAACATTTGATTTCCATTTTATAAATTGATTTTATTGTTAGTTTTGACATTCATCAATGAAACAATTTCATGCTCTACAAAGTTTTCAAGTTATAACTCTAACGTTCTGTTCAAAAACATAAACAGAACACTGACGATGAGTTTGCTGAACCCCACTGTTTATGCATGGGACTGTATTTGCTGCAGCTTAAGGTTTGAAAATTCTCTCCAAATAATATCAATGGCTCAAAGCTATATATATATATGTGTGTATGTGTGTGTGTGTGCTTTTTTTCTGAATGAATATGCTGATGCTTGTTTGAACATATCATCAAACTGCAGAAGAAGAATGAACCCAGAAACTGAACCAAAAGTTGGCGCCAAATCTCTTATATATATATATATGAAAGGTACGTAGCTGATATGTAGGGATGTATTAATATGTCGGATATATCTTTTGAACACGTGGCCAAGTTTATGAAACACCACGTGTCAAACAGAAACTAATAATTTATTTCGATACACGGTCGCTATTTATGAATTATTCAGGCGTGACGTGATACTTGGGAACATTTTTAATGTGAAGTGATACGTAGAATTGAAGTAGAGTAGTCGAAAAAAACATTATACATAGTGAGACTTGAGGAACAGTTTGATTTGTGGGTATATTTTTGGATCTGGGTTAGATAAGATACTTGTTAATATATACGTGGGGGAATAATTTGATACGTTAAAATAATTTTTGGATTTGGAGTAGTATGTGGAATAACACGTACTACATGAGACAGATAAGAAAGAATTTTAGTTTTTCTTATCTAGAGATATGTTCTACCATTTTAGTTTATTTTGTAAGTTAATTTTCAAATTTTCATGGTATTTTAAAACCCTGTTTGCATTTCTTCTTTTAAATGATACTTCATATACATATTGGTTCTCATTATGTACACTAATGAATATATACCAGCAGTCAAGGGATCCTTGCAGGTAATTAGATGAGAATTTGTTATCAGATTTTAAAATACAAAATGGTAGTGCAAGTTGAAAACTTAGATTTAATTTTGATTTGTCAAGTACGTATATATACTTAATGTCTTTTATCATACGTTAATTTGCTGTTTTCTTATTATTACACAAGTGAAAGAAATTGCTTGCAGCATTGCTAAATCAATGCAGGTTCTAATAATATATATGTTTTATACTTTTTTTTTCTGTGTTGCAGAATAAGTTGGCGTCAAACTTGAAAAGAACTTTAAACTTGTTTAAGTTAAATGTTGTATAGTTTTATGTTGTTGAAGGATATCGTGTTGAGAAATTGTGTAGTTTGTGTTGTATGTTTATTCACCTGAATTTTAAATCATCATCTTTAATATCCATGAGTTGAACTTGTTAAGGTGGTTTTGGAATTCAGTACTGAATGCTGTAATGGCTTTGCGATATATTAATAATTAGATCATTCTCATTAGTAACTGTCTTTTGCTTTTAACTATATTCACATGTTTATGACATGAATATTGGAGCAGATTCAAGCTTCTTTATAATTATTTTTGTAAAGAAATATCGATTTACATGCATTGATAAAATACCTTAATGATTCAGTGGAATAACACTGTGTATTGCTATAAGTAGTATATCACATTTTTTTAAAATTATATATACACAAAAACTTTACCCATGAGATGATATTGATATATATTGTTACTCAAACTTTTAAAAAACAACAAATTTAATCTAAATTTTGAAAAATTATTAATTGATTTTTCAACTGTTTTAAGGAAACTTTTTTAATTTGAGGAGTAGAAGTTTGAAAAAAATAAATAAAAACCTTAATCAATGTAAAAATAGATATGATATAATTGATGAAACCATTGATGATGTGAATCAAAATGAGTGATCTATGGATTTGATATTAATATTCATAGCAAATAATATAATTCAATGATATTGTTTTTATTAAAACTAAAAAATAATTTTGTGTTTCATTCCCTGACCTACTGGCCCCGAGACGCAACAACCGCTGCTGCAATCCAAGAGAGAGGGTGAGCAACCTAGGTCACTCAATGAGTGGATTAGCACAACTCGAAAAAATATACCAAAATAATAGCCATAAATTACCAAAATAATGTTTTGCTAATAATACAACCAGTTTAGAACATACAAACATATAACAGTAATCATAAATACAATATAATAAAGGATAGTGTAAAGAAAGGCTTTTTATCCCAACTAGGGTTTTCACCAATAAATCCACGAAATGCAATCACGAGTTTTACATTATAAAACAAGTTGAACATCAAACCAAGCTTTTACAATAATACAAATAGATCATAACATTTTAGTATATAGAACAACATATATAATACAAGTTTCAAAATCCAAAGAACATGACACTCATCGCTAAATCAAATTTGTGAGAGATTGCTCTTCTAAGAGCGACAGCTAGGCTTTACCCCTCATCATAAATCTAAAATAGCAATACAAATAATACTCGTCGCGAAATCAAATTTGTGAGAGATTACCCTCCTAAGAGTGACAGTTGGGATTTGCCCCCTCATCACAAATCTAAAATAGCAATACAAATAATACAAAACATAATACTCATCATCCAATCAATTTTCCAATGAATCAAGTTTTGTGAGAGACTTGCCATCTCAAGAGCTATAGCCGGGCTTTGCCCCCTCGTGAAAGACTACCCCCTCAAGACAGACAACTAGGCTTCGCAGGCCCCCTCATCAGAATCCAAGATAACAAGGATCTTTTACAACAAAAACCCAATTTACGTCCCAATTAATCGATCTATCATTGGTCTCGAAAACTCTCTAGACTCTAGCCTGGTCGCGGCTAGGTTCAGAACCGTCAAGGTACTCATGCCCTTGACATTGATGTTGGAGAATAATTCAAAGTTGTTAATCAATATCTTTGTTTTTTATTTAGTTCAATAAATTGTGAAGTCTTATCAGTTTGATTTAGCCTATATAACGAATAAGGCATTCAGATAATAAAATCTTTCTCATTATTATTATTGTTATTATTTTGTATTTCTTCTTTTCTTTAAAAATTCCAACATGGTATCCGAGCTTTATATATCTTAGAAGGCCTGTGGATGATCAAGATGGTCAGTAGCAATACGGCAGCTCTGACCAGGATGGAAAAAGAAGGATTGTTGGCCAGAAGAGGAAAACCTCAATGTTTCAAATGCAAAAGATTCGGGCATCTACAAAAAAAAATATTGCAAAAGAATATGCAAATTTAGTAGAAATGGATGAAGCAGAAACTATTTTTTGAATTAATTAGTGAGAAGTGCACCAAGGAGTTTTTTGAAGGTATATGTTCTAATAATTGCAGGTTGGTGAAAAGTGCATCATATAGTGAAGAGAAGTGCTTCACGAATACTAGAAGTATGGAGAGAAGTGCTCCATGCTTTATGTTTGAAGTTTGAAGTTCTATGAAATTTTGCAACTTTGAATTAAGGGAGTGTGTTGGAGAATAATTCAAAGTTATTAGTCAATATCTTTGTTTGTTATTTAGTTCAATAAATTGTGGAGTCTTATCAGTTTGATTTAGCCTATATAACGAATAAGGCATTCTGATAATAAAATCTTTCTCATTATTATTATTTTGTATTTCTTCTTTTCTTTAAAAATTCCAACAATTGACCCATCAGTTCACCGTATGACAACTCCAGTTTCCCAATGAATATCCAATCTAGGCTTTACACTCACACTTGAACTGGACCAATAAGTCTGCAGGTCTTCCACACCACCTCAACAGGCTGGCCGTGAAAACCGCCTACTGTAGTAGGATGTCACCAACCAAACAGATAAATATCCAATCAAGGCTCTACACTCCCACCTGAACTGGACTAATAATTTAGCTAGGATTCGACACCACCTCAACACCATAGCCATAGAACCCGCCTACTGCAGTATGGTGTCATTATCAAAACAATGTGATACATTTATATCTACCTCATCACAAAGTCCATAACTAGGACAACAATCAATAACCAGAATAACTACCATTTCCACACATAGAAATGCTACAAGAACATGCATATCAAGAGTTTCATAAAATAACTCAACTCACAACTCATAACATCAACACATCCTGAATGCCTTCTCTCGAACATCAATAATTTACAAGTATGAAACATTAATAAAGAAGTATACTCCAAGCCGATCAAAGCATCGATTCAAATTATTTAAAACCAAGGAAAGCTTCAACTCAAACAATATTATAAATAGGTGTCATTATAATAGAATTATACATAACAAAACTCACTCACAACTTTGACTATTAAATTTCCCCGGACACTCTAATCCTCCGCCTGCTCCTCGCCTCAAGGCGAGCCCTCACCTCCTAGCCAAAACACACACACACACACACACACACAAGCAAGAACAAGAAATTAAACAAAGCACACCAATTCAAAGGAAAAGAATCCCAAGGTCACACTAGCATGCAACCTTCAAACGACCCTAGGGTTAACTCAAAACTTGCTTCAATTCTTAGGTTACTAATGAATTCCTAATGTCTTGAGCTTCACTCTAAACCAAAAAATTCAAGAATAAACAAAGGTTTGCCTGAGCTATAGTGCTGGTACAGTAATTAACCTACAGTAATCACGGTTTCTTTGTGAATTCTGGTTCTAGGTTTACAACAATTCTAGGAAAACAAGTATTACAATCTCCAATCAAGCTTCCAATAAGGCAATTTAGGAAGAAAGAGATCCAACTACAAGTTTTCAAGCCAACAAATACAACCCTAATCCATCATTTCCATCCAAGAAAAACAAGGAAAAGAACAAGGCTTACAAGTGCTTACCTCTAGTACCCAAGAAAGAAGAATGGATGATGGATCTAGGAGCTAGCTTAGCAACAAGGAGGAAGATCATCCAAAGTTTATCATTTTCTCCGAAGGAAAGCTAATTAAGGAAATGAGAGGTAGGAAAGGAGAATGGAAAAACTAGGGAGAAGAAAAAAAAAAAGAAAAGGGCTGAAGTTGTTAATAAATTCTTACCTGACCTACAAGTGAAATCTACAGTATTTGGCTTAAAAAAGCTACAGTGACAAACTGGTTATAACTATTGGTTATAACATTGTGTCAAATGAAGTTAAAGTGATAAATATATATATGTCAAATGAAGTTAAAGTGATATATATATATATATATATATATATATATATATATATATATATATATATATATATATATATATATATTTATCCTCTATAGATTAGTAAAAAAATGACATGATAGAATTGTACATATTATTTATAATATACACATTAAAATGCAATTATTGATATGCATATAAATGGTGTGCGGTAATATTACTTAATCATATAATATAAATATATTATATTAGATTCATTTAAATTTTAAGTGATAATCTTAATTAAAGTGGCATCTATTTTAATTGAATCATATCTATTCCATTAATAATGATTGGACTGTAAACCAAAACCATCCCACATTTAATAGAAATAACGAATAAAATAGTGATTAAAAAATTAAACTAAATAATTGATTGATTAAAGAAAATTTGAATTTCCTATTTATAGAGTGTAATACTAAAATTATAAAAAATAGTTTATTTTATATTTTAAAAAATTATTTTAAAAATATTAATCTAATAATTAACTTGTTAAAGAAAATAAGATTTGGTATTTACATTATTAATTTTATAATTTAATATATAATATTTCAATTTTTTTAAATAATATAGTTTAATTTACGATTAAAAAATAATATATTTGTATTTTTAAAAATTATAAAATAAGATAATTTAATTTAATATTATTTTAACATGAAAACTTTTAATCAGAGGTTGACACATGCCAATCTTATCTTCTACTTTATATATATATATATATATATCAATTAATAATATCTATTATTTCCGATCAAACCAAATAAAGACCTTCTCAAACACAAAACCTATTTTGATTGGAATTAGGGTTTTAATTATAGATAATTTAAATAACTTCAAAACAAAATAAATAAATAAGATCTCTCTCCATCCATGCAATAAAACTTTTAATCAAGAATTTTAGTTTCCCTCCTAATAAACTTCTCCCCTTATCTCCCTTCCTTCTCTTCCCAAAGACCATTATTAATTACCATCTCCTACTTTGATCATCATATTGCTATGCCGAAGCCTTGCGGTACTGTTTGTGGAAACAACCCTTCGTTGGCGATCACCAAAAGTGAGAAGCCGTCTATCATCTGTGGCTACCCAAGTTCCGGCTACCGGACCTCTGCAGAAAACCAGCAGTGTGTCTCTCGGATCACCAATGTATGCTATAAGCTTATGATTAGCTCTGATCCTTTTGTTTCTTATGGTGTGTGTTGGATTGGAAGATTTAATTCAAAGTAGAAAAAGAAACTTTTATATTTGTTTTTAGGGTTCTTGAGTATGAAAACTGAATAACTAAACTTTTTTATGAGTTTATGGTTAAGAAAAACATCATGTTTTGAGAGTATGTAATACAAAAAAAATATATTTATTGTGACGAGGATTTTTTTATTATTATTATTTTGTGATATTATCACTAGTATTTGTTATTTTATTTGTTACTCGTTTTTCTGTTGGTAGCTAATTGCGTCCTCCACTACTCGATCATGTGGCATCATCTTGTAATGGTAGCTTGCTCTCTTTATAGCTTGTTAATTTTAGTGTCTTCTTTTTCATCAATAAAATTGTGTTTTGTTAATTTAATTTTAAAAAACTTATGCTCAATCTTAAATATGAGCGATTTACCTACTAGATTTACTAAATAGATTTTCTAAATGATGTGTATACTATCTTGATATCCACATCATCATCCTAAAATCTTGAAATTATAAAAAATTATAAAATTATATCTAAAATTTAAAAAAAAAAAATCTTAAACCCAAATACTATAAAACCACATGTTTAAATTCCTAAAAACCTAAACGCTAAATAATAAATACTAAGGCTATGTTTGATTGGCAATTTTTTCCATGGAAAGTTTTCCATCAAGGATTTTCCAATCAAATGGCATGTTTGATTGCAAATATTTTCCATGGAAAACTTTTCCATGAAGTAGGTCACGTGACCACTTTTTTCTCAAATTTGTGGAAAAATTTTCCTCTCCCAACCAAAAGAAAATTTTTCCATGGAAAACTAAGGGGGTTATTTGAAAAAATAAATTAATGGGTAATTTGAAATTTTATTTTATTATAATCTTAAAAAAAATCCTTATTTAGGATAAATAAAACATAAATAATATCCGGTTTTTTCAAATTCGGATAAATAAAACATAATAAAAAAATAAAACAACCCATCATTATTTCGGATTCAAGTAAAAAAAAGAAATAAAAATTTTTTTATATAAATCCGGGAAAAAAACAGAGAGATAAATCCTAATAAAGCAAAAAAAATCTCTCAATATCTTTTTTTAATTAGGAAAAAAAACAAACCGTCAAGATTTTTATGCTTAAAAATCCGAAATATTGAATTTTTTAAAGTCAGCATAAATAATTTTTTTTAAATGATCACAAAATAGAAAAAAAAAACTGTTGATTAGGATTAATAGTATTTTAGGTAGCCAAAAATACAATTTCCTTGGAGAATATAAAAAACATTTCATGGAAAATGTAATTTTTTCCAGGGAAAATTGATGAAATCAAACAACAAATGAGATTTTTTTCATGTAAAATATTACATTTTCCATGAAATAGGAGCAATCAAACAACACAATTGAAAATTCTTATTTTTCTAGCTAGAAAATAATGTCAATGAAACAACAATTTTTTTATTTTCCATGGAAAAATATTCCATGGAAAAAAATTTCTTTCACCAATTTTCTATGTTGTAATCAAACACAGCCTAAACTCCTAAATCATAAGCCTAAACAGTAAAATCACACACCCCCTCAGCTACAAGATTTGTGATTTATAACATTTTATTTGCGACAGAGGTGACAGATGTTTTGTAATTGACCTTCTTTGCGTTGTAAGTTTCAATAATAAAAAAATATTTATTGTAACTAAAAAGATGTATTTTAATTTGGGATTAAGTATAATAAAACATTAATATAATTAGTTTTGAAGTGTTTTAAAAGGAAGATATAGATGAAAAATTATTTTAGAATTAATTCAATGTAACTTTGGTATTTTAGTTATTTATTTTGATAAAGATAAAAATATGATGCATTAAATATATTTATAAAAAAATAATTTTAAGAGTAAAATTATCGATGGATATTTATTTAAAAAAAATCAATTTATATTCACAATTAATTCGGAAATATATTATTATATTTTTAAAATATATAATAAATAACGAACTGATTTAAATGATATTTAGGATTATCTATATATATCTTTTAGAATTTTCGATTGCCCATTTATTTTTCAAGTTTATCCCTATGAAAAAAAAAGATAAGATGTCGATCAAGCGGTTGGGATATTTTCTTTTATTTTTTAAGTGGAGCAATTTGAAATATAAAATTAAGTTTTTTTTAAACGATATGTGTCTATAATCATTTGAAAATACAAATATTATTATATTTATATTAATAAAAATAGATAGATTTTTTTAATCAGTTCAAAAAATACTCAAAATATGTAATTTCCCAACCTATACTATTTTTTAAAAAAACCCACTATTTATTTACTTTTTAAAAGCACCTCAGGTGAAAAAAAATTCACTAAAACCCTAAAAAAATCTTTTGTTTTTTTATAAGTTTATGATTAAAATAAGTATGCGAAAATAGTTGAACTATATAACAAAACAGTTAAATAATTACATATAATACTAAAATTATTATCAATTTTTGTGCATATACATAATTGTTTCTTTATTGTCTGTTTAAATGAGAGATTTCATAACTTTTTTTCAGAAGATTTGTTTTTCTAATAAATATTTACAAAAAATAAAAACCCTCCACATACTTTATTAATCTCTTGCTTAAAAAAATGTAAAAAAATTAATATTCTAATTTAAGTAATTTAAAGGTGTCATTTGGTAAATATTAGATTTAATAATTACAGGGAGGTATTTGAAAAACGTCACACCTCTATATATTTAAGCACACACGCAAAGCTTTTGGCTACGAAATCGTTCATTGCTCTTCGAAGTTCAAACCTTTCTCTCTCTCTCGCTCGCTCTTTGATCCTCAATCTTGAGTTCCTTGCTCTTTGGTCCGCAATCTTGAATCGTAGAGAAGTCCAATTTGATCTCTTTTTTCATCAAGAATCAAAAAAAGAATTTCTCTTCTTGAATTTTCTTTGATTCAGTGATGGATCCGGCGATGCGGGAGCCTTGCGATTTTTGTTGGTTCCATCCCACGTTTTTGGAATATAGCATGTGCTCGGTGTGCGGCTACCCAAACTCCACCTCCAGATGGATGGACGAATGCCTCAATCCGCTGGCTCCAAGGCTGTACTGTGTAAGCCTCTGAGCTCTTGATTGATTGATTCTTTAGTTCATTTCGATCAGTGTGTTTGTATTGGAGTTTGGAGGAATATGGAAGAGGAGGAGGAGGAGAAGAAAAGGAACTTTCTTTTATTTTCTTTTTGATTTTCCTCAATCTAAGTGTTTTCTTTGTGTTTAGGGTGTCATTTGAGATTAGGTTTTTATATCATTTAGCAACTGATCTATTTATTCAACTTTGAAGCTTGTGCTGATGGATAAATTTATTGTTGATTTTGAATATCCATGAATACTGGACACTCTCCTATAGTCCTATCCACAGTGTAAGACTCTGAGTGTGTTCGCATTAGAGGGAAACTGAAAGGTATATGTCTTTGAGTTTAGGGTTCATGAGTATGAAAAGTTGTTTTCTTGATGAGCAAATGTTTTAGGGTTTGGAGGGAGATTGGTGAAACAACAGGTCATACTTTTTGTGTTCATTTTGTAACATAATCCTAGCTAGTAGATATTTGTATGTTGTGTTTGTGTGTGTGTTTTAGGTTGTTTGGACTGATGAGGAAAAAGAAAAGCAAAGAAAAGAAAATTTCAGTACTTAGCTTAAAATTTGTAGTTAGGAGATATGGGATTTACCTTGCTTATGAATTTTTTTTTCTTTTTTGATTTTCAATTTTATTATTATGAATTTTAGCAGTAGCAGTTTGTTAGTAGTGATGGAGAGGTTGTGGCACAATTTCTGATTAAATGCTTCGGTTTCAAAGGCTTGTTTTGGTTTTTTTTTTTTTTTCTTTTTTTAGTTTTTGTCTTTGAATAAACATTTGAATTCGGAAACCAGTTTTTTTTTTTTTTTTTTAACACAAAAATACATGTTTCAGATTGCCTTCTACGAAAAAAGATGTACAAACGAAAATATATTTATGGCGCTTTAGCCAGACACTAGGAGATTGGTGCTTCTATGAGAAACACTTTTAAGTGTGAAGAAAAGCATTTGTATTAAAGTTTTGCAACCAAAATTGCCCAATAAGAAAAGGTTTTTCTCACCATATCCTAATATAAATTTAGTGTATCCTACTTTATAACTTTCTTCTCCAATTTGTTTCTCACAGAAGGCTCCCCACCAGTGGTATCCTTTAAATTTTTATGGTATTGAAGTTTTGTTGTCAAACAACTCATTAATTATGTTTTTGAATTTGCTACTTTTTTCATTATTAAAGATGTTAAGGTTGTTTGGGCATTCTAGCTAGTTTGAAAGGTGGAAAATTATTACACTATTTTCATTGTGTAAAGAGTTTTCTTTTTATAAGTGCTGTCCTTTTTCACATGAACACTGTTATTCATCACTCTCAGGAAGGTACTGATAGTAAATGGTAATTTTTATTCTACTTAGTTAAGTTGTTAAATTTTAAAACATAAAGGTTTGTGTGAGTTGAAGTTGTTAGTTGATTTTTGACCACCAACTATGTACATGAAGATAATCTTGCCAAAATGCATGGATCACATAATTTCTTCATCAATCAATATCTTGAAGATGAAAATAATTTTCAGTTGAATGATTCAATCTGAATTTCTTAAGCATATTTAGCCTCTTGTTTTACATTCCCTAAGCGCTTATCTTTCCATTGCTGAATATTTTCTCACTTGAAAATTCTTACATTTGTATCTTGCTTGAAATTATACTTTGCTGCTGTTTTTTTCTTTCTTTTGGCACCTTGTGTTCACTGGACATTTAGATTATATCACTTTCAAACGATATCAATAAGCAAATTTCAGAGAAATTGACTGAAATGTTCCACAATTCTGGTATAAACTAATGTTTTGACTGAATCATTCCTGCTTCTTCACCAACCTCTGCAGTTTGAAATTCCTGCTGAAATTACATTACCTCCATCGAATTCTTCACTGGCAAAGCGAATGATTGATGTTGAGGACATGAATGATGCAGCTTCCACGGAGGTGAAATGAAAACAGAATATCTATAACAGCAATATTATTATGCTTAATGTTTTTTTTTTCCATCATTTAAATACTTATTACTGTTAATTATCTGATAATTAAAACATGCATCCCTATCAGCAATATTATGGAAATTACCTTGCTTGTGAATTTTTACCTTTATGCTTTTTTGATGTGATTGTGGAATTTTTGTTATCATGAACGTTAGCATTAACAGTTTGTTGGTTGCAATGCAGAGTTTTTTCTTTTTTTTTTTTTTAATAGGAACATGTTTGGGTTGCCTTATAGAGAAAAAAAAAAATTTAGGGTAAACCAAAATGGTCCCTTACTTTTGTGTGTGTTTTATATTTCGGTCCTCTAGCTTTAAAAAGTTACGTTTTTATTCCTTACTTTACTTTTTATTACAATTCAGTCACCTGAGTGTATGCCGTTAACGGCAATCCCACGTGGCAGCAGTTAACATTGGAATAAAAATGTGACATGTCAACTGCCACGTGGGATTGCTGTTAATGGCGTTCGCTCGAGTGACTAAATTGTAATAAAAAATAAATTAAAGAACCAAAACGTAACTTTTTAAAGCTGGGAGACCGAAACGGAATCACACACAAAGGTAAGAGATCATTTTAGTTGTTTACCCAAAAATTTAATTGCAAAAGAAAATATGGGCTTGGTACTTTAGCCAGAAGTGAGTAGATTTAGTGATTCTATTAGAAACAATTCCAAGGGTGAAGGGAAGCACTTGTATGCAAGTTTTGTGACCAAAATTCTTATATAAGAAAAGGTTATCCTTACCATATCCTAATATAAATGACTGTATCCTAGTTTATTGCTCTCTTCTCTGATTTCCTTGGAAGCTTGATCCCAATCTCCTGGAATGCTTATAACTAGTGGTCTGCTTTAAATTTTGGATCGTATTGAAATTTTGTTGTCAAATAATTAACTCATATAAAGTGTTCTTTTTTAAGTATTGTCCTTTTCACAATAACACCGTTATTCATCACCCTTGAGAAGGTATTTTTAGTAAATGGTAATTTTCATTTGACTTGTTTAAGTTATTAAATTTCAAGACAAATTAAAAAGTTTGTGCAAGTTGAAGTTGTTGGATGGATTTTGACAACCAACTGTGCATGAAGATTATCTTGTCATAATTGATTATAGAATCCCTTCACCAATCAATATCTTGAACATGAAAATAATTTTCAATTTAATGATTTAATCTGAATTTCTTAAGCATATTTACCCTCTTGTTTTACATTCTCTAATTGCTTATCTTCCCATTACTGAAATATTTTCTCACTAGAAAATTCTTACATTTATATCTTGCTTGAAATTACACTTTGCTGTTGTTTTTTTCTTTCTTTTAACACCATGTGCTCACTTGGCACTTAGGTTATATCACTTTCAAACAATATCAATAAGCAAATATCGGAGAAATTGATTGAAATGTTCCACTATTTGGGTAAAAACTAATACTTTCAAATATTCCTGCTTGTTCTCCAACCTCTGCAGTCTGAAATCACCATGTTGTGGGAGCCTGATGCTAAAATTGGATCACCTCCATCGATAACTTCACCGGCAGAGAGAATCATTGACTCTGATGACATGAATGATGATGCTTCTTCCTCCAAGGTGAAAACAGAGTCTCTATGACAGAAATATTATTATGCTTAATGTTTTCTTTTTTCCTTCATTGAAGTACTTGTTTACGAGTACGTATCTGATAATTAAAACATGCATCCCAATTAGTCGTCAGTTGTTCAGGGCACACAAGCTGAACACCAGAAGGGATTCCAACAAGAACCATGTTTTCCAACCAATAATTCAGCCTCAGCATCTTCTACAGCTTGTGCATCACCTAGCGATGAAATCATGAATTCACTTGCGTTATGAATGATGAATGAGGTGATTTTACTTCAATTCTAATTGGAAGTTTAGATTCTGCAAATATTATTATCATTGTCTTTAGGTTAACTTACGTGTTATATTCTTTTCTTTATTGTAGAATAAGTTCGCATCGATGATATATGTGTGTGTGCGCGCGTGCGCTACTGCTAATGTCTTAGATCTGGAAAACATGAAATTTATATTCTTAGTTTAATTGTAACATTGTTTTCAGTATATGATTTCACCTTTTCCTTTTTTGTGCATGAACATCAGGTAGATTTAAAGTTTGATATTTTATTCCACTGTAAATATTGAAATTCACATTCATCGATGAATATATGACTAGTGTTTTTCTGTGTGAACATATATATCAGGTCAGGGAATTCGGTTCAAAGGTTGTCATCAATTTGACTTGTTCTTTCACCATACAAGCAACATGAAATTTGCAGGTGTCAATGAATCGACTCTATTGTCCTTTTTCTTTTTTCTTTTCTATATTGGTATCTGTTCATGGAATTTGATTCAAAGATTGTCATCTATTGGTTTACTTGCAACATTTAGTTCTTATTTTAGCAATAAATTGCAAATTTGGTTTCAGGTTTATGCGTTTTATTTTGCTCATTCTTATATAAACACATTAGGTCATTGAGATTATTTCAGAGTTTTGTCATGCTTGATTGTTAATCTTTATATAGTTGGAATGGAGTTTGGTATTAATTTTTCTTTTACTATATATATTCACCATTTAATTTACAATCCTATAATTTGTATCTGATGTTAATACATTAATTGTCAGCTATATATATTGTGAAAATAAAAACGCAAACAAATAGAATGACATTTCAAAAACACAGAAAATTTCATATTGCTCTGATGGTATGGCATATATATCTTGCAAGATGCAACCTGTTATAATTAAATATATACCTCTATAAACCAAAATATTTGTTAAAATCTTTAAAAAAAAAAATTTAAATCAACCAGTGGATAGCCTAATGGTATGACACCAAAGTGTTAGAAAAGGAGGTTATGAGTTTAAATTTTTCTTCGGCAGTATTGTTCTTTATACTGTTATGTATTGTTTATATACTACTCATTCATTGTTTTTGGTCATTGAGATATTTTTGAATTATGGTTGAAAACATGTTATACTGGCTTTGGTGAACAATTTGATATGTGGGGGATTTGTTTTTTGGATTTGGAGTAATACGTGGGATACGATAAGGAAGACATAATAGACCAAGATATTATATTTTACTTATGTTTAATGGATCAATGATATAATAGACTATTAAATCATTTGATCCTATATCCATGATGAAGAGGAGATAGAAATAGATTGGATAAAGAATAAAAATTTATTTATTTATTTATTTATTGAACAATTGATAAACCACAATACAAGAAAAAAAAATTCTCCTATTGTTTAATACTCCTATTGAACCATTGATAAACCACCATTGCCTCTCCTCTCACTCTCTCTTTCTCTGGGTCTAAAAAGTTCGAATATCATTCTTTGTAATTTGTTCAGGGTTTTGAGATTAGTTTAATTCACTCCTAGGCTCATGCATGCTGTTTTTGTCAATCTCTATTTGGATATCATACACGTGTGTTTTTAGATTCAATTAAAAAAAAAAAAAATTTTGTTTTGGTTTCATATATTGATGTTTTGTTTGTCTCTAGACTGTGATGTTTAATATGGGATTTTCAACATAAATTAGAGAAATTTTGATTTTTCTTTTAATAATTGGTATTGTTTATTTTATTAAACTTAATTTCCTCAACTGCCTTTACAAATAAACTTAAAATGAAGGGGCTGTTTGATTATGTTTTTAAAATAATTTTATAAAATTTAGAAGGAACTAGAAAAATAAAAAAAATTTGTTTGAGTGAAGGTATTTTGAAAACATGGGAAAAAAAAAACTATGAAAAATAAGTTTTAAAAACAAAAAATGCAAAAACCTATTTAATTCAATTGTTTTATGTAATTGATATTCTTATATATATTTTTATAATAATTTAATAATATAAAATTTCAATGAACTAATATAAATAATTTATGTAATTGAAATTGTTCAATAATTATGATGTAGTTTGTAGTATAATTACAATGTCATATTGTAGCCCCATGTAGTTTGTAATATAATTATGATGCATTACCATTTCAATTACACTTTCATGGAATAGTATTGATAAGTTATTCACATTAGAATCTGAGTTCTCAGTGGCCTCCACTTTTGAATTTTTGAATTTGTGTATCTAGTTAAGTTATTCCTCATCTAAGATCAAGATGGGCTTCAATTTTTAAAATCGGCATTCGTAGGTTGGTGGATGTGGTGGCATACAGAAAATCTACATTAAAAAGAGAAAATAAATAAATAAATATCCTATGGTCAAGATTGGGGATGTTTGTTTATCTTTTAATTGTATTTTTAAAATTTTTAAAATTCAAAATTTAAAAAAAAATTCATTATTCTTTCTTTTTAAAAACAAAAATATTGAAAACATCTAAAAATTTTGTTTTTATTTTTAAAAACACTTTATTTTTTTATTTTTTAAAATAATTAAAAAAACACATCACCAAACAACTTTTTTATTTTTCAAAAACAGTAATCAAATATGCCCAAAACTTTTCTCTTATTTATCCTATGTGTTTCCCAACAAAATATTTTTGGGAGTTTTCTGATGGACAAAACAAGATAAGAATGAATATGATAAAAAGACTAAATAAAAATGGGAAAAGATACAAACTTGTGTTTAATGTGCACTAGATAAACTATCTATTAATATTTTTATTATTTTGGATTTAAAGTGAATAAAATAATATTATGATATAAAATTGTATGTAAATAAATAAAATTAACTTTATGATATAATTATATATAATTTTTCAAAATAGATTTTTTAGAATTTTTTTCTTATTATTTTGGTTCGTGCATTAGTTCTTATTTTATTATTTAAAAAAAAATTGTATAACTAATAAAATAAAGCCCACAAGAAATTATACACGCCATTTATATGTTAAAATTGTAAATAAATTTATAATAAAATTAGAAGAAAAGAAAAGCAAGTCAAATAATTAATTTAAAAGTAAGGAAAAAAAATCAGCCGTATGACCCTATCCGATCTATATGTTTTTTTATATATTTAAATTATTTTTCATGATAAGATAATGATTAAAAAGTACCGAAATTAATTTTGCTTATCAAGAATATGTTTAATCAATCATTCTATTTGGTAAATTACTTTTTTTTTTAAGATACATATACATATATAACAACTAAATAACAATTAGATAACATAAACTTATGGTAATCAGGACCCATCACGTATTAAAAAATCAATTTATTTTTTTAAAATTAGATAAATCACATTCATTAAAAAAAAATATAAAAAATAGTATAAATATTAGAAAATAAAATAACACCATATATATATATATATATATATATATATATATATAAGCATTACCACAAACATCTGTTTTTTAAACCAAAAGGGATATAAAATACGGACTCTTTAATTACAAATGTATGTGTATATATTGTATTTATGAAGTGAATTCAAGCTTGAGATCGAATCAAATAAAGGCTTTCTAAAACACGAAACCTGTGGTGATTTGAACTAGGATTTTAATTATAAATAATTTAAATAACTTCTATAATTAAAAAATAATAATAATAATTCTCTATCTCCATGCAATAAAACTTAATTAATAAAAAAAATTTAGTTTTCCCCTTCCTTTCCCAATGACCACCATATCTCTTGAGTTGAGCATCAATCATTTTTGAAGGAGATCAATGACAACGAAGCCTTGCAGTGTTTGTGGCAACTACCCTTCATTTAGCGACGGCGAAATATGTGAGGTCTGTGGTTATCCAAGGTCTGGTTACAGTTACCGGACCACCGCCGGGAACCAGCAAAGTGTTTCTCAGATCACCAATGTAAGTTATAAGCTTCTAGTTAGCTTTGTCATTGATTCTTTTTGTTCCTTTTGGGGGGTGTGTGTGTTTGGGTTGAGGAAATTAATTTAGAGTAGGAAAGAAAGTTTAACTTGTTTGTTTTTAGGGTTTATGTGCATGAAAGCTGAAAATTGGTTTTGTTAAACTTAAAAAAAAACCACATCTTTTAAAAGTTAATAGAATAGAATAAAAAGATATTTATAAACCAATAATTATTGGATAGTTCAATGGTATGACACCAAAGTGTAAAAAGGGAGGTCATGAATTTAAATCTTTCCCCGGCCGTACTGTTCATTACCCACTCCCTGTGGGAGAAACAGATTCACCCATTCGGGTTGAAGGAAAGAGGATTTTTTTAGGAGGTCTGTAAGCCAACATAATTGGTGTATTTTCATACATGTCTATCTCTTTGTCAAATCCCTTAAGTGGAGGATATATATAATGAAGATGTTTTTTTTTGTGTGATATGGCTGTAAAATTTTGGGGTTTGCTAGATGCTACTAGTATATGTTGTTTTGTTAGGAATTAGTTTTATATTGTTAGCTTGTTTTTTTTTATATATAGTTTGTTAGTTTTATAAATATTTTTTTTTATGAACAAATTGTTTTTTATTTATTTTTAGTAAAAAAAATAATGTTTATTATTGAATATAATGAATATCATATGTTTATGCACGAAAGTGAGGATGAAAATAATTTTTGATTTAATGATGCAATGTAATTGTTATATTTTTAAGGTAAATTAAAATCATATTTATGAAATTAACTTACACGGGATTATTGTTATATTTTTAAGGTAAATTAAAATCATATTTGTAAAATTAACTTACACGGGATTATTGGTTACTGTAATATGTGCTTTGGATGCATTTTAGTTTAAATGCAAATTAAATATATATTATTAGCATAGTTCCAAACATTACATATTTAGATTCATATATTTATCAAATTAATTCATATGAAACTATTAATTATTTTAAAATTTAAAAATTTTGAAATATTTATATATATATATTTTTTAATAAAGGGCTAAGCCACCCTACTCATGTACACATTAAAGCCTCAATCTTGCTATAATAAAAAAAACCAAACTCTCAACTTTCCACATAATAGTTAATCACATATTCACTTGTCTATTGTAACAGTAATTGTAATATTTTTCACTTATTTGAAGTTATGTTTTAATACACAGATATATTTCTTCTTTGTTTTGTAGGCCTCTAGTGTGGCTCAGGATAATTTAAACCAAAGATTGACGCAATTGACTATGGAAGAGACCCAAACTAAACCTACTAGTGTCAATACCCAAAGTTCTACTGGTTCATCTTCAAGGTGAGACTGATAAAAAATTACTTAATTTGAAGATTTACCTTCATAAATATTTCTTGAAATGTGTTCTCAGATAAAATGTTTTATTTTGGTTCATCCTTTGGCTTAAATTGCATGAAAAATGTTGCCAAGTTTCAAAATTAATTTTTTTTAAATCTTTATTATTTTATAAATGTGCTAAGTCATAAATTTTCATCCATTGGGTTGGAATTGAGTTGAACCTTCCCTACTTTTCCTTGGGAAGAAAATGAGTTATCATTTTTCTATATGAGATGTCTAATTATGTATTTTTGTGTTTATTTCAAGTGTGAAATATGTATGTGTGACAATATTTTTGGAAGTGTGAAATTACTCCTAAAGATTTCTTCCATTTACATTTTCATTAAATTATAGCCTTCTGATCTTATTCAATTATACTCTATCTGTTTTATTGATTAATTCTCTTTTGATTTTCTTGACTAAAAATCCAATTTGGTTTAAGAAAACACTAAAATTATTCTTTTATTCTTTGTATTTCTATTTTATATACAAACCCATATAAATATATTTTCCTCTTTAATTTTTATTTTATGATACTAGTATTTATATTAAAAATATTAAATATTTTTAAAATATAGATATAGCTCTTTTCTTTCAAGATCAATTATATATAATTAAATATTTTTAAAATATAGATATAGCCCTTTTCTTTCAAGATCATATATATACACAAACCACCTTGGCATACACATCAAATCATATTTGTGTTTTAAAAGAGAGTTGAACTTAATCTTCCATTTGAGAATTAATCAGACAACTATTCGTCTATTGTGAGATAGTAAAAATGAGAAAAATTTTAAAAAAATTTATTTGATGTATGTGTTCTTTATTTATTTATCTTTTGTATGAAAAATTTGAAAGATTATGGTATCTACTTTTTACTTCCAAAATGCAGATATGAACATATTCAAGAAAATCTTGCTTAATGACTTATTTTTATATTCTTTTCTTTGTTGCAAGGTGAACCTGGATTTGCACTAAAGTCTAAAAAGAATTTGGCGATACAAAAGATAGGTCACAAATACATCATGTTGAAAATGAAACAGGAATTTTGAAAGATGAAGTAGAATTATTTCAAGAAATATGTTTTTCATTTTTTTTTTCTTTGTGACAAGGAATATTTGGTGTTGCATTTTTTTTTTATTTTTCAATTTAGACCCCTGAAAGCTGAAGATTTTAATTTCGCGTTATTATTATTATTATTTGGCAAAGATGACAACCGAGAATCCAGGGGCTATCAAGGGACATGTAAAAACAATGGTACATAAGTTATGGTGATTTATTGACCACCTAGAACTTTATTAACCCTAGCAAACATCACATGAGCTGTCAAAAGATATTTAAAAATCAAACCGAATTAATAAGTTTCTCCTGCAATGAAACCTTAGAAAAAAAGGGTCACCACCTCTCACAAGAGATCCAGTAAACCTATTTGAAACAGTATATTAAATGATATATAAGCTAGAATGGTGTGTGGACAATACTGTGCCAAGCGTGGACAATACTGCTTGGCACAGGGTTTTGACATATAACTTTATCAGTGATTGTCATTTTGCAGTATAATATTGTCGGAATAGTAAACTTAAACATCATTATAAAATATAATAAATATTTGAGTTAATAATTAAAAGTTACATGCTATGGAAGTTGTAAGGCTTGGAGTTTAGAAATTCAAGAGATATTTGTAAAGCCTATATAAAGGGCTATTTTTGTAGTGTCTTATTAAGAGGTGAAGATTTAAAAATAAAATTTATGAAAGAGTGGTGTTTTTTTATCTTTGTTTTCCTAATATCTTTCTTGAGCATATTTTGGCCCATTACAACTTCCAACAAATATATGTGAACATTTATAGTAGAATTTGTTTTGCATATATTTGAGATTAAAAATTATATGTTGTTTATTAAAGTTTTTATATGATAAGTGAAACTTTAACTTTTTAAGATGATGACTATTTTTTTTTTTTTTTTGAAGAATTAAATCCATTAGTTATTAATTTTGATAAAGATGCATATATGATATATTATCTATATTTATAAAAATAATTTTAAGCATAAAATTATATATGCAAATCAGGTTTTAAAAATTCAATTAATATTCAGAATTAATTCAAAAATCTATTATTGTGTGTGTATATATATACAACAATTTTTAATTTAAATAAATAAAAAAACAAAAATGCTGTTCATACTTTATCTCTTATAAGAAAAATACCGGCAAAAGAATTAACATTAAATTAGTAGTAATTTAAGGTGCCTTTTCGAAAATGTTAAATTTCATAATTCCAGGGGGGTATTTGAAAAACGCCTCATCATATTAATAAGGGAAAATTACTATTCACCCCTCGGGAATTGCAAACTTTCCCAGACAGCCCCTGCAAGTTTGCAATACCCCAGAAAGCCCTTCCGTTAGTGTTTTATTTCATTTTTACCCCCTGTCGTTCATTTGTACAAGGTTTATGCTGTGAAATTCCGTGTGTACCCTTGTAAATGGTGGGAAAACAACCGCCCAGTCACATCATGTTAAACATTTTTTATTTGGCTTTTGTCAATCTTTTTCATTCCTTCTTGTATTGAATTTTCTGAAACAAAGTTTGGAAGTGTCATCGTTCGCATTCGTTTGAACTCCGCCGGTTGTCCGATAAGGGGAGATAAGGTGAGAATGTCTTCCTTTTTGTCTCTGTTTGATCATCCTTTAAGAGAGAGTACCAATTTATATTTATTTACATGCAGGTTTTTAATGGAGAGTTTTTGTGCAATTGCAAGATACAACGGGGAGGGACGAGTGCTAGTGTTCACGGCACAGACTTGTTGGGATTCAATCGTAGCGGAGATATGTGACCGATGGGGTCTTGATGTTTCCCATGTTAGGGTGAAGTTTATCACACCCGATGGACATAAAACGATTTGCCCAATAGAAAATGAGGTTGACTTCCAGCGCATGTGTCATGTATACTCACTCTTCAAATGCGCTGCAGTCGATCTCGTTGTTGAGACAGATGATGTGCCATTGTCGCATCATAGTCAAAACGAATTCTTGTCATTGTAAAGTTCTTATCCTTCATCTTTACTCTTAAAGTCATATGTGTTCGCCTAATTATTATATTTACCGTTTAATTATTATAGTTACCGTTTAAGTATTCCAGTTTCCTTTTAAAAAAATAAGTTCCCGTGGTAACCAATAAGTTATGCTTGTTAACCGGTCTCATCCCCGTTCCCGTTTAAACATATATTTTACCGTTTAAAAATTTGTGTCTGTGTTTAACTTATTATGTTTTAGTTTAAATATACTTGTTTGAAGTGAACTTATTTTGTTTCCGATTAAGTTACTGATGTTTTCCGTTTGTCTGAAGTGTTGGCAGGAATTCTGATTCTGCCAGCGCACCTGTTCCATCTGATGGCGACCCGGACGCGGCAGCATGCCTTCCGTCCTCCTCGGATCATTCCGAAGTGTTGTCGTTGGATATCGGACAACGTTTCGTAGACGTTGAACATTTCAGAGACGCGCTTCGGAATTTTGCAATCAAGAGGAATTTTGACTTCAAATTCGTAAAGAATGAGAAACACAGGGTGACTGTAGAATGCGCTGCTGTTGGTTGTCGCTGGCGCCTTCATGCATCAAAGGAATACAATAAAAATACGTTCAGAATAAAGACAATGCACCCGTCACACACTTGCGATGGTGGAATTGGCTCGGTGTCACATCCTAAAGCGTCGAAAAAATGGGTAAGCGCTCGAGTTATTGATAAGCTTAAAGGCCAGCCATTGTACAGGCCAATCGACATTCAGAAGGACATGTTACGGGAACACGGTGTCCACATTCCATACAAGCAAGCCTTGTTGGGTAAAGAGCGTGCCCGGGTGATCCTCGACGGCAGCGACGTCTCCAGCTATGATCTGCTGCTCTGGTACGTCGATAAGGTGGCTGAGACAAATCCCGGCAGCATTGCGATTGTAGAAAGAGACGGTGACCGTTTTAAACGTGCATTCTTCTCGTTCCGTGCGTGTATCATGGGATTCAAGCGGGGTTGCAGGCCGCTGCTGTTTGTCGACGGTACCCATCTTCTTGGGAAATATCGTGGCACGTTGCTGGGCGCCACAGGCAAAGATGGAAACAATGGGTTTTTCCACTTGGCCTTCGGTATCGTCGACAACGAGACAGATGCGAATTGGACGTGGTTCATTTCCAAGTTAGGTGATGCGTTATACGATGAAGGCGATTATGAAGAGATTATTACGTTTGTGTCGGACAGGTCTAAGGGGCTTGTGAACGCCATTGCTAGGGTCTTCCCCTCTTCCCCACATGCCTATTGCCTTCGACACTTGGAGGCCAATTTTATGAAAGCCAATGGCGGACTTGGTAGGGCATTGAAGGACGAGTGCTGGTCCATATGCTTTCGTATTGCGTGGGCATCAACGAGTAAAGAATTTGATGATACGGTGAATGAATTGCGGGGCATATCACCAGAAGCACATCGCTGGCTGCTTCAAAAGTCAGATTTGTCACATTGGTGTAATTTTTTGTTCAAAGGACAACGTTGGGGCAATATGTATTCAAATGTCGCAGAGTCCTTCAATGCGTGGATAAAAGAAGCCCGCCATTTACCCGTTACGAGAATGGTCGACTCCATACGGTATTTGAATGTTTGATTCCTTCGATTTGTTTAAACATCTTCGTCAGTCTTTAACTTCGTTTACTTTACATGTGTCTATAATGGTCTGTGTTTAACTACGTTTGTTACTATTTAACTATAATTGTTTTCGTTTAACTATCCACGTTTATGTTTACGTATTCTTTGCTTACGTTAACAATCAATTATAATTTGTTATGATACAGGTTCAAATTAATGCGGATGTTATGCACACGTCGTGAGCAAGCGAACAAATGGGACACGTACTTGTGCCCCGATATACATAGGAAGGTAGACGAACTGGTTGCGAAAAGCCGAAATCTTTATGTTGGTCGTTGTGTCGATGATCGTTACGAAGTCGTTGACCATTGCAGCAACTCCGTCGATCTATCGGGTAGAACATGCTCATGTCGCAGGTGGCAAATTTATGGTATCCCGTGCACACACGCTTGCGCTGCAATAATGCAGACAGACACCAACGTTCATCAATTTATTAGCCGGTACTTCACCGTGGAGACATACAAACTTGCGTATACGGACGCTATTTTCCCTATACCAGACGATGACAAGCCTACGGACGACAATCGAGAACTCCATCTGCGTCCGCCTGCGACGAGAAGGCAACCTGGGCGACCCAGACGGAAGCGGCTCGAGTCGCAAGCGTCCGCGGTCCGCGAGTTACGGTGCAGCCGCTGCCACGCGTCCGGCCATAATCGTAGATCTTGTAATGAACCTGTCGCCGACTAGCCATTATAAATAAACACCTATTTTAACTCATAATAAGCATATTTATGTCTATATGTTTGATATTTACACAGTAAGTTTAAACATAAATATATCATTTTAATGAGTAACAATTGTTGTTAAAGGGAGACATTAATATTTAAATGGGTTAAGTTAAAATTAAATGGAGAACGTTTTGTTTAAGGGATAACATAGACATGTAACACATATAATACCGAAGCGTAGTTGTCCGGTCAAAATTGATCGACCCTTGGAATTCTCATTGAAAGACATTTAATGTATCTCCTGAATTGAAGTAGCCAAGTTGAACGACCCTTCCATTTCCCGTGCACATATAATGTATCTACTGTATAAATTGCCTTCGAGTGGAGTGATTAGATTATAAAGTTACAAAAACAATTGATGCGACATCTGCTCGACCAGGTTGTCTGTCACCATTTCCTTCCCGTCCAACAACGTGAACACGTTGGCTCGTGTAGTGAAAACATAATCATTCCTCCATACGACAGTCCTGACATTTAAACGAAAAATTAAACAAATTACATTCTAAGTAACATACTTAAACAGATATATAACCTAGTTGATTAATAAATCGGATAGTTAAATATAAAAGTAAACTACTTAAATGATAACATAGATAGTTAAACGGAACTTACGAGTCCATATAACAGTTTAAGAATACCGATATGATTTCCTGTTCGAATTTCGAAAGACGCGGTAACCCGGCATATTTCTTCTTCTTCGGAAGAAAGTTCTTCGGCACGTCATCGAATTGTTGATTTGCAAGGAGTGTCCTCTCAGCTTGAGTAAGCGTTCTTTGCTCGTTGACAGCTCCTTGCCCTTCGGTGGCAGCCTGTTTATTTCCCGTACCTGCTGCAGCAACTTTATTAGACTCCGGTACTGCCACAGAGTCTTTATCCGGTGCTGGTGCCGGTGCCGGTAACACGACAGCGTCTTTGTTCGATTCCAGGGATACTGTCACCTGGACTGTGTCCTCCTTCGTTGCCGGTGCCGCTACCGGTAACAAGCCAAGGTCTTTCTCCGTTTCTACGGAAATCACCGCCTGGATGGTGTTCTCCTTCGTTGCCGGTGCCAGTGCCTCCAATGAAGGGACTTCACTGGCAAGAGATTCTATTATCCTGTCGACATCGCCAGCGGGATCGACAGGCAGGGCCACAGCCAGTGCAGCCGGCGCATACAGTGCTTGCGGCTTTTCCAATGGCGCGCTCGGAGTTAAAGTTGGCTGAGCCTCAGCCATTGTTGGTTCAACATCAATTGGTGCTTCCGTTGCGACGACGTCTGCCGGCGAAGGCAGCGACATTGTCGGTTCCTTCCACGCAAGCCTCTTCCGGCGAAGGAAGCGACGTCGGCCTCGCGGGACTGCTTTCGAAATGACGTCGTCATCGGAGATGGTAGCACAGTCAATCGGTGGATGGAGGGGGGCTCTTGCGTCAACATCGGCCTGCGAACGTGCCTCTAGAGCCGCCACGCGAGCAACAAGCCTGGGGAACTCTACAGTCAATATCTCGCACGCCTGCAATAGACGTGCGGTCAGGTCATCGGATGTTGCTATCGGGGGGGTGGAGGGGGGCTTGCCCGTCGCCGATCAGTCCGTGCGCGGGGTGGGCTCCGAGATGGTGGTCGGCGTCGGACGCGCTTCGAGGATGTTGGCCGATCATCTCTCCTTGACGCCAACGGAACGGGAGCAGGAATATCACCTCCGTGTGTAGTTGTATCACCGACACGCCTCGCCCCAAGAAATATTTCTTCGTCCTAGTTCGCGGCGACCAATTCCGGAAACTGACAATTGTAATCAACAATACTGTTAAACACTAAATACTATGTTTGTAACAAAAACAATTTAGTTAAACAATAACCAATATAGTTAACGGTTAACTTATATGTTTAAAAATTAATACAGTTTGTTAAACGACAAATACAATACTTAAATCGATTTAGTACCTCTTTTCCTTCAAAAGATGAAAATAAGTTTCCCGTGGACACTTGCTTCCGGTAGCTGTTCTCACCGTAGCACAGGATCCTCGGGGTCTTGCCAAAACGAATCTTCTTGCCGGTTCCGGTGAGCTCATAGAACCAAGTCGTTAGCGCAACCGAGCAACCTTTGACATACCCCGTGTTGGTCTTGTTCCCGGCGCACCTCGCTTGCACTCGAGCGGCCGCTTGTGGAACGTCCTCCATCATCCACTTGTGGGTCGCTTGCGCCCATGCATATCGTCCCATTCCCGCTAGGTCGTCGACATAGTCTACGATCCAGATTGGAACAGAGCAGGAGGTGTTCGGGAAGAGGATAGTACCCATGAGGTACACCATGAGGAGTTTTACAAAATTCTCCTCTTCCCCCCTCTGCCGAACTACCTGCTCAAGTGTTTTCTTGATGGAGTCTTTATTTCTCTCGTACGCTTTTGATAGAAACCTCGACTCGAATGCCGAGCGTGGTTTCTTCTTGTGGAACATGACAGCGTCTCCAACACACCGTAGCCCCAGGATGAGAGCCACATCTTGAGGCCTGAAACCGACCAGGCTTGCCCCGATCCTGAATTTGTTGCTGCGGTCATCAAACCTCTGCAGCAGAGAATCAAGAAGGGTTCTCTCTTGGAGGACGGCTTCAATCTCGGTCAAAGCCGCGAACGGTGTCCTTCTAATGATCTCCCAGTGACGTCCACTCATGTGAGCTTTCAATTCACTCAGAGTCTCGACAACAGGTGTCAAGTAGCATCGACCGTTAACTAGGTTGACTGCCATGACCAAAACCCTACAAGAAGAACAATACATCTGTTTAGAGTCGTATAGTTAAACAGAAAGCAAAATAGTTAAACAGTAAACTCAATACTTAAACGGAGACATAAATTGTTAAACGGAGACAACATTATAAAACACAAAATCAGATTTATCACACAGAAAAAGTCAACCATCAGATTCATCAACGGCCTCCTTACCTTGGTGTGAAAACTGATGAAATTCTGAAGCCTTGAGCGGGAGTTCTCCTTCCAGACAAGGGTGAAGAGGCGATGATCACAAATAACCCAGCCAATGACAACTTCGGAAACGGAAAAGGTGAAGAGGAGATGATCGCAAATAACCCAGCCAACAACGACAACTTCGGAAACGGAAAAGATGAAGATGCGATGATCGCAGTTAACCGGCGGCGTAAATGGTGCCCTCTCGGTAATAAACAAAGAAAAATAACCGGCTTCCTCTATAAGCGGTAACATCATTCCACGTAAGGGCATTACCGTCAAACCAACTCGCGATTTCACAACTTCCCACGTAAGGGCAATTTCGTCAAATGAATTCAAATTTAACTCCGTCAATCTCCGTTACAACCCTGGGGGGTTTGAAATTCATTCTATAGAAAAGGAGGGGTTTTTTAGGGATATCAAAATTCGTGGGGTTTTTTTGTGAATATTGTAAACTTTGGGGGTTTCTTTGGTAATTACCAGTATTAATAATTTAATATATATTTCTATATATACAAACACAAAGCTTTGTCTTCGAAATCCTTCAGTTCCCTCCGAATCCTTCTCTCTCTCTACACTCTCTGCTCTCCAATTCTCAATCTTTGATGCTCAAGACTCCAATTTGATCTCTTTTCCATCAAAAATCAAGAAAAAAGAATTTTTTTTTGGGTTTTCTTTGATTCAATGAGTGATCCGGAGATGTGTATACCTTGCAAGGTTTGTATGAACTACCCCACATTTAGGGAAGGGCCAATATGCGAGGTGTGCGGCTTTCCAACCTCCGGGGAGTTTCGCCGGACGCATGACGTCTCTAAGATCCCGAATGTAAGCCTCTCAGTTCTTGATTGATTCTTTAGTCCATTTCAATGTGTTTGTATTGGAGGAATGTGGAGGAGGAGAAGAAAAGGAAGTCTCTTTCTTTTTTTTTTTTTTAATTTCCATCAATCTAAGTGTTTTCTTTGTGTTTAGTGTTTGTGAGATGAAAATTGATTTTCTTGATGAGTTTTAGTGACAATTTTTGGTGAATTTGGGGCAAGATTGGCAAATCAATATAGATCGGTATCTTTTGAGATTAGGTTCTTATATAATATACAGGAACTGATCTTTTTATTCAACTGTGAAGCTTGTACTGCTAGATAAATTTATTGTTGATTCTGAATTTCCATGGCAATTGGGTAGTCTGATATACTCTTATCTACAATGTAAGACTATGAATGTGTTTGGATTAGTGGCAAATTGGAAGTTATATGTGTTTGAGTTTAGGGTTCATGAATCATGAGTATGAAAAGTTGTTTTCTTGATGCGTTTTAGTTGCAAATCTTCGTGGGTTTTGGAGGAGATTGGCGAGACAAGAAGCCGTTTTTTCGGATTAAATTGTGTTCATTTAGTGACATAATGCTAGCTGATATTGTGTGTTGTGTTTTAGGACTGATGAGAGAAAAGAAAAATAAAATAGAAAATAATTTATTTCTACCTTACTACTTTTCTTAAAATTTGTAGTTAGGAGATATGGGGGTAAGAATTTATTTTTTTGTGTGTGATTTTAAAATTTTGTTATTGTAAGTTTTAGCATTAGCAGTTTGTTGGTTGCGATGCAGAGGTTGTGGCACAATTTTTTATTAAATGCTAGGTTTCAGAAGCTTGCTTGGCTTTTTTTTTTTTTAATTTTTTGTGTGAAATAAACACTTAACTTCTGAAACCAGTATTTTTGGGGCAAGAAACATATTTGGATTGCCTTCTAGAAAGAAAGTTAAGGTACAAAAGAAATTATGGTTTTGGTACTTTAGTCAGAAGCTAGGGGATTGATGCTTCTATGAGAAAAACACTTCCTAGGGTGAGAAAAGCACTTGCATTTTACTTTTATGACCAAAATTCCCCTATAAGAAATACAAAATTAGTGTATCCTAATTTATGGCTTTCTTCTCCAGTTTGTTTGGAAGCCCGATTCCAATCTCCTTGATGGCTTGCCACCAGTGGTTTCCTTTGAATTTTGGATGGTTATTGAAATTTTTTTGTCAAATGTCATTAGTTATGTTTTTGAATATGCTGCTTTCTTCATCAGTAAAGATGTTAGTGTTTTTTTGGGCAAACTAGCTAGTTTGAAAGATGGAAAGTTATCATACTATTTTCATCTTAAAAGGTGATTTCTTTTTAGTGTTGTTCATTTCACATGAACACTGTTATTAATCACTCTTGAGAAGGTATTTATGGTAAATAGTTATTTTCTTTCCACTTTGTTAAGTTATTAAAATTCAAGACAATAAAGTTTGTACAAGTTGAAGTTGTTAGATGAATTTTGACCACCAACTATGTGCATGAAGATTATCTTGCCAAAATTTATTACAGAATTCCTTCACCAATCAATATCTTGATGATAAAGATAATTTTCAATTTCATGATTCAATCTCAATTGCTTAAGCATATTTGCCTTCTTGTTTTGCATTCTCTAAACATTTATCTTTCCATTACCGAAATATTTTCTCAGTAGAAGATTCTTACATTTATATCTTGCTTGAAATTATAATTTGCTGCTGTTTTTTTCTTTCTTTAGGAACCATGTGTTCACTCAGCACTTAGGTTATATCACTTTAAAACTATATCAATAAGCAAATATCGGAGAAATTGATTGAATGAAATGTTCCGCTTTTCTGTGAGAAATTAATATTTTTACTGGATTATTCCTGCTTGTTGGCCAACCTCTGCAGTCTGGAATCAACATGCCCTGTGTGGATGATGCTAAAAGTAGGTCACCTCCATCGAATTCTTTACTGGCAAAGAGAAAGATCGATTCTCAGGACATGAATGGTGCACCTTCCAAGAAGGTGAAAACAGAATATCTATGGCAGCAATATTATGCTTGATTTTTTTTTTCCTTCATCGAAATACTTATCTACTAGTAATTAACTGATAACTAAAACATGCATCCCAATCAGTTAAATGCTCAGGACACACAAGTCAAACACCCAAAGTGATTCTAAACTATATTTTCCAATCAATGGTTCAACCTCAGCATCATCAAAAGCTTGTGCAACACTTGTCAATGAAATCATGAATTTACTTATGCCATGAAAGAGGTGATTTCACTTAAATTCTAATTGGAAGTTTAGATTCTGCAAATATTATTATCATTGACCTTAGCTAAAGTATGTGTAAGATTCTTTTCTTTATCATAGAATAAAGTCACCATCGATGATATATATGTGCTACTGCAAATGTCTATGATCTGAAAAATTTGAATTTTACGTTCTCCTTTGAATTGTGACATCGGTATCAGTTTATGATTTCACTTTTCCTTTTTATGTATGAACATTAGGTGGATTGAAAGTATGATATTTTATTCCATCATAAACATTGAAATTCACATTCATTGATAATTGATGAATATATGACTCTAATCTAATGTTTTTCTGTATGAACATATTAGGTCAATGAATTCGGTTTAACGGTTGTCATTCACTGCTCTGTACAATTTGACTTGTTCTTTCACCATACATACCACATGAAATTTACCGGTGTCAGTGCATTGACTTCCTACTCCTTTTTCTTTTTTCTCTGTATCAATATCAGTTCATCAAGTTGATTCAAAGATTGTCATCTATTGGTTTTACATACAACATTTAGTTCTCATTTAAGCAATGAATTGCAAATTTGGTGTCAAGTTTATGCCTTTTTTTTCTTTTTCTTTTTGTCATTCTTATGTGAATATTAGTTCATTGAAATTATTTCAAAGTATTATCATTGTCAATTGTTAATCTCTGTTTACAGTTGGAATGGAGTTTGATACTTTTCTTGTGCTATGCATTCACCATTGATAACAAGTTTGTTTGAGTGTATTTAAATTTACAAGTAATTGGAGTTATCTTATTTGTAAGAAGTACTTTGTTTATTTTGATATTTTTCTTTGCTTATGGTCCAATCTAACATAAAACAAAATCTTAGATTGATTTATAACTATATTGTAACCAGATACCCATTGTTTTTACAGCGCTATCTAACTAAACACCATGTTAGTTCACATTCCTGAATTCTTTTTTATGTTGTTTTATTGATGTTTAAAAAATTAAATTGCCAATAAATAAAATGGGATTTAAAAAACTTTGAAAATTTCACATTGCTCCCATGGTAGCATAATTGTGTTGCAAATGGCAGCATTTCATAATTATATGTATTAGGTTCATGATCTTTACTGTTCTCTTCCTTTAAAAAAAATATCTATTTTTTTTAAAAGATAGATAACCCACTAATTTATTGAAAAAATACGAAAAACAAGTACAAAAAATAAGAAAATAAAAAACAAACACAAAAACAAGAGGCTAAACGCAGTCATCAGAGGTGAAGCGAGCCTAAAAAGCACAACTAAAACAAAAACAAAGAATAAAAGACAATAGAGAAGGTGAAGTCTACCCTTTGGTATCAAAGGTCTCCTCAAGCTGGCAAGTGGAGTTGACCACCCCTAAAAAGTGGGCAAAGATGGAGCACGATGGAGTCGCCTGGAGAGCACTAGGATAGGTCTCTAGCTGTGAAAAACTAAGCCAATAGCATGTGAATGATTTTAGTAATAGTACAGTGCTAGGAGATTAAAAATACGGTTGTTTCTCTCCAACCATATATTCTAAAAAATGCCCTCGAAATAAGATCCCAACTTGGATCCCAACCTTGCATGATCCAAACTAATTTGGAGTTGGTGATTTGTGGTTATCCAAATTTGAATCTGTTACTACATATATTATGAACTCTTAGAATTTGCTTATTTGTAATAATAATAATAATAATAATAATAATAATAATAATATAACACTTAAATTAATTAATTCTAGGAAACACAAAATCCTCTAATTCCAAACAAACATTCAAAACACTCAACTAATTTGGATTGGATAAAAACATAGAGAAGTGAGTACAAATGAAGATAAAAAGAAGAAAATACTACTAGATTTAACAAGCTTGTTTCTAAATGGACTTTTACATTTCAAAAAATAGAAAATAATAAAAACTAAAAACAACAATAAAGGAGTAGATATTTTACACAAGAACAAACAAGAAAATAATAATAATAATAATAATAATAATAATAAGCATTAAGAAAATCATCATCATGAGCAAGCCTCCGTCACTCCCATGTAACTCAAGAAACTATCATCCTTTTTCCTTGAAAACTTGTGATCATTCTTCTCATCATCATTATTGTCATCATGAACATTATAGAAATATATGTCTGCCTCGTCAGGAAGCCTAAAGCTCACTCTCTTCTTGAAACTTCCATTAATGGAGATGCTATCTCTTGGAGCAGTACTAGAACCCTTGAAAACATGAGAAGAAAGGCAAACTCTAGAAGGACAATGTTTCCTTGATTGGTGAAGTGATGGAGAGAAATGGAGCCAATCTTCAAGAGTTGGTGAGAATCCTGGCTTCATCTTCATATACTTCTTATTCTTGTTGTTGTTGTTGTTGTTCTTGTTGTTTTCTCCCATGCATGCAGGTTTGAACATCTCCATTAATAGAGAAGCGATGGTTTTCTTCGATGATGAGCTTTGGCAAGTGCTTTGGTTTCCTCCCATTTACTTGGAGGTGTATGAAGATTATTTGAAGTTGAGATTCAAGAGGATGTTTTGGCGTATATATACACACACAAAAAGGAGAATATTACATATACACCCTTGTAAAATGGATAAGAATGTGTGTATTGTGCACAACCACATTTGTGTGTATATATGTATATATATATATATATATCAAAATGTAATGTGAAAACTATTGCTATTTGCTTATGGTCAAATTTTTAATCCATCCACACCGAAAAAAAAACAGTGAAATAAAGAATAAAATGATTTGTATTAAAAATTTTAGTTGTGGGTTCTAGTCCTTATACATTGACAGAGACCCAAACTCGAATGCCCCACCAGGAATGATATACTTTAAAAAACTCGTATATGCTCCTCTAACATGTGGTTTATCTATATTTGTCAAAAAAATATTAATTCAATATAATTTACAATAAATATATGAGTAAATCATAAATCTTCATTTTTTTAATTAGGAGAATAAAATATTAACTCTTTTGTCGTACAAATAGTATGGGCAAAAAAAAATCCATCTATGATACACTTGTTCTTATTATTAAAATTAAACTAAAATATTGTTTCCCCAACATGGTCATCAGAGGCTGTAGAGAATCTTTGGTATCTTCTCTTTGGAAGTTCAATGTCAACCAGAGTGTTGAGTGCTTAGTTATTGGGAGGATAGAGTTTAAAGTGACACAGTGGATCTTTGTTAGTATACAAAATTGACAAATATTGTGGGTGAAAACAAAGGATAATGGTTAATGGGCTGGCGGGGATCTTCCAAGGAATGTGAACAATGAATGAGTTTCATTCTTATTTTGTCAATTGACATGGATGCATTTCATCTTCCCTCGTTTGGTTTTATCAACCAAACGATTGTGTTTGGAGCCTTAGCTTTTGGTTACTTTTGGTTAAAAAAATAATTTTGTATATATATTATTAAATTATAGGTAACTAATACATCAACAAAAGTTAGATTCGTCTAGTTGGTATTTCAATTTCTAACAGATTTCTACTGAATTGGTAAAATTTATTTGATTATAAGAAAAAAATTGATCTCTCTATGCTTGAACAACCTTTCTCACTAAAAGAGCTTGTTTTTGGCCTAAATGCAGATAAAGCTCAAGAACCGGATGATTTCCCAATGTTATTTTCTAAAAACATTGGAGTATTCTACATAATATAATCATGAAACTCTGTGAAAATTTCTATAAGGGAACAATTAATTATGAATGATTGAATTGGGTTCACATTGCTCTCATAGCCAAAAAAAAAAGCGCACTTGTGGAAGTTTCTGATTTTCGTCCTATTAGCCTGTTAAATTCTACATGTAAAATTATTTCTAAAATCCTTGCTTCTAGACCAAGCTCAGTGATTGGTGATTTGGTTGACAAATCCCAATCAGGCTTCATCAAAGGCAGATGCATAGCCAATAATATTATTGCTGCTCAAGAATTGATTTTTAATCTTCAAAATGGAAACTTCTAGAATATGCTTTTAAAGTGGACTTCGCAAAAGCGTTTAACTCTTTAGATTGGAACTTCCTACTTGAAATTCTAGCCGCTAGGGGATTTGAACCCAGATGGTTATCTTGGATTCACACCATTTTTAAAATTGCGAAGACCCAGATTATCATTAATGGGACAGCTTAGGGTTATCTTCATTGTAAAAGATGATTACAACAAGGCGACCCACTCTCTCCTCTTCTCTTTGCACTGACAACAGATGTTCTAAGTGCAATGTTCGCTCACGCTCTAGTTCTAAAATTTTAGTTGATATTGCTCTGGGTCAAACTGAAAACATCTGTCACCTCTAATATGCAGATGACTTAATCATTTTCTCAGCATGAGGACAAGAAGATCTCCAAATAATCAAACTAACCCTCTATCTTTTTGAAGGGTCTTCTAGCCTCTCCATTAACTACTCAAAAAGTTATTTATATTCTACAAATTATGGCTTTTAACCAAACTTTTCCTCTGTCATGATCTTAAATTGTTCCAAAAACTACCTTCCACTCACTTACCTGAGGGTTTCCCTTCTTAGAAGGCGACTAAGATGGCAAGACTAGGCAAATCTCATTGGCATGGTCCAATCAAGACTCACAACCCTGAAAGGCAATCTACCTATCTTTAGGTGGTCGCTTAACCCTCATTAACTCAGTCCTTTCGACAGTTCTAGTTTACTAGATATCAATGTTCAAACTTCCAGCTTAGGTTTTAAAAGAAATTGATAAGATTCGAAGGGATTTCTTATGGAAAAGGTCGGCTCTGAAATCTAAAGATATTAGACTAGTCGCCTAAAAAAGGATCTGCATACTCCAAAACATGGGTGGTTAGGGAATTCTTAACCTTCAGGAATTCAACAGAGCTTTACTTGAAAGGTGGTGGAAGATCTTTTCCAATACAAATAGTTGTTGGGCTAAAATCATTAAAGTCAATTACCTGACTACAAGTTCAACTGGAATTTTATTTCAAACCTAACCTAGGAATAAATCTTTCTTCTAGGCATAAGTTATTACCACTGTGTACCCTTTTCGTTCATGTTTTTCCAAATCCGTTAAAAATGGTTCTAGTACTGCTCTTTGGTTCGATAGATGACACCTTGGGTGCCCTCTAAAAGATCTCTGGTCATCTCTCTTCAATGATTGTATTTCTCCCTGGATAGTTGTTAGACAGTTTGTTCAGCAACTTAACTCTCTAAAGAACCTTTTTTACACATCTACATTAGACGATTTATCTCCACTTTTGGGAGCAATTCCAAACTATTCTAATGACCAGGATGACTTCAACAATTGGTCACTGGTAAAATGTAAACTTTTCACAGTCAAATCTTTTTACAAGTTCCTAATAGATGGAGGCACGTGTAGCCTGTTATACCCTCAATTCTAGAAACTTAAATGCCTAAGTAAAATCTCTTTATTCTGTGGGCTAGTATGGGAGGACAAACATTTTACCCTAACAAATCTTTTCAAAAAATGTGTAATTTCCAAAATGCCACAAATATATGTGTTCTTTGCCACAAAACTTCTGAGAATAGAACATATTTTCCTTGACTGTGAATTCTTGAAGCGAATTTGGTCCTTTTTCAACCAAACTCTTGATCTGCACTCATATCCACTGAACATTTCTAAGACTTGGACCACTTGGATCCCATCCTTACAACCTAAAAACATGACCATTTGGGACCTCAGTTCAAAAGCCATTATGTGGAATATATGGCTAGAACGAAACAATTGTATTTTTCAATTACTTGCTTTACCTTCTTATATTATAATGATTAAAATTGCTAATATGTTTCTTTCTTGATTTTCAACAACTGCAGACACTCAACATCAATCTCTTAATAAGGCATCTTGAGGATTAAGTGCTCTTTCAACTTCATAAACTCAAGAGTCTCGAATCAATATGGCGATACGGATCATAATCTAGTCCTATAATAGGTCTCTTCTTCTATCATCCTATGCACGCCTGTGTTACCAGACTGTGGCTTTCACCAGTTAGGCTGTTATTTACTTTTTTATTTTGCTCATTCTGTTTAGGGATGTCAATGGGCCCCGGCCCTAACGGGGAACCGGATTCCTTGCCCCGTCGGGGCTGGGGTTAGGGAATTTTTTCAGGGCCGGGGCCGGGAAATAATTCTCCGTGTGGGTTGGAGAAGGGGAATATCCTCGAAATAGTAAATATTTAATTTAAATATTATATATATGTTATAAATATGAAATATCTAAATAAAAATTATTATTATTATTATTATTATTATTATTATTATTATTATTATTATTATTATTAAAACCTAAATTCAAACCCCGGCATCATCAGTATTTGAATTCCCTTAAAAAAAACTTAAAATTCTAACCCGGCATTGGGTTAGAATTCCCTTATTAAAAAAAACCTAAAATTCTAAACCCGGTATTGGGGTTAGAAATTCTATAAAAAAAACTAAACATAACTTAAAAAACTGTTTTCTTAATATATATTAATTAAATCAAAAAATTATCAAATTTGGATATTATTTAAAATATTTAATTATATTAATTAAGCAATAATTTAAATTTTTTAAAAAAATCAAATAAACAAACCAAAATAAAAAATATATATAGTCTTTTTTCATCTCTCCCCAATAGACGAATAAGTGATTAATGGAAATAACTGGCTATTTTTTCAATAACCAATAATTTAAATTTTTTTTATAAAAATCAAATAAACCAAACCAAAAAAAAAAATATATAGTCTCTTTTTATCTCTTCCTCTATGTATGATCTCTGTTATTTTGTTCATCTTTAATATATGTTTGATTCATTCACTTTTAAAATAATTTGTTTTTTATTTTTTAAAAAATTAAAATTTAGCATTTATTGTAAAAATATTTTAAAAAAGAATAAAAAAAACATTCATCAAAACACTCATAATATATAGGGATATTTTTTTTCTCATTTGAAATAATTAATAAGCCTAATGATATTATTAATAAAAATATTTTCTATATGCATATAAAAAAAAGTCATAATATAATATATATTTTATATTAAATAATAATAATAATTTAATTTATTAATCGGGGCCGGGGAATCCCCAAACCAAAAAAATCTCCACGGGAAGTAAAAAATCGGGGCCAGGGCCAGGGAATGTGTCCCCGGTGAATCCCCCCGTTGACAACCCTAGTTCTGTTTCTTCTTGTTTTCTCAGTGCCTCACCTCTGGTGAGAGTCTTCTGGTTTTCTTCTTGTCTTGTCATGCTATGTTTATCTTTTATGTTTTTTTATTTCAATAAAGATGTGATTTATCTATTTTATTAAAAAATAAATAAATTTGTTTGTATTATCATTGGCAATTGTCACTATGAAACCACAAACATAAATCCTCGACAATCTAGCATAAAAAAGCTCCAATGATTTACCATAAGCCACATTGAAAAAAAAAATTGTCAAACAGCCATCTTGTTTCTATAACGCCTTCACATTGCCCACCTTTGGAGTTATTTTGGGCATTTTTTCAACCTTCAGAGTCTCATAATCTATATAGACAAGATTTGAGCATTTTGAAGATTCAAGTTGAAGTCCTCACACTGAGAGATTGCATGTTCAATCATTACCTTCTCTCACCTATATTAATTTTAATTAAAATTACATATATATATATATATTTGGTCATCTGCAAACGCAAGTCAAAAAGACTAGAGTTAAAAAACATCATCACTAGTATCAATCACAGTCTCAATTTTTTGTACATATCAATTACTACATTAGAACATGCGAGGCATGTGCCCCTAACAATGGACTCAATTTGTGACTTTTG
This sequence comes from Dioscorea alata, assembly GCA_020875875.1. Lineage (NCBI taxonomy): Eukaryota > Viridiplantae > Streptophyta > Magnoliopsida > Dioscoreales > Dioscoreaceae > Dioscorea > Dioscorea alata. The sequence continues at coordinate 14,097,545 of CM037018.1, forward strand.
AGTCCGGTTTCATTAAAGCAGCCACAAAAAGATGACCCCTTCGGCTATCATCTCCAACAAGCATGCTCCTCTACATTCCTTTTCTTATACCCTACTTATACTCTTATTCCACACCCACCTCTATTTAATCTAGAGTCACCTAATCACCTTTTTTTTGGTTGAATTGTTCCCTATTTTGAACTCTTGCAAAACACAATCATAACAAATAAACCAAATACCACACCACTCCAAAACAGCTGGGCTTTATGTAAACATTGTAAAGAACTCTAGCAGAGATTGGCCAATTGGAAAGAGTTTCATTTGTAACATTCAATTGTAGTATTTTCCATTGATAGTTATTTCAACCATAGCAATTGAAGAGGTATTCACATTGTCAATCAAATGGCCATGCAATAAATCTGAATCTTGAATTTTTTAAATTCCTCATCGATATTTAGTTAACATGAATTATGATTTTAAAATGGCACATTGATGCAGATTTTAATATTGTTTTCCTTCATCACTTTTTTCCTTTGCTTCCTTTCTGCATAATATGAGAAAGTACCAACTTCGGGTAATTTTCATATTTTTGTGCCATTTTTGTCATATTTTTTTTATATTGTACCGTGTACAATGTCCAATATATCTCATACATCCTGAATATTTATTTTTCAGTTTATCATTTTAAGACGTGACAAATTGTGTTGGAATATAAGCTTTATAAAAAAACAAAGTATAAAAGAAAAGAAGAGATAGTTGATTTTATGAAGAGGAGTTCATAACTGAAGCTTGATTCATTTCAACAATTCAACTCATTACACTGTCACATTCTAATCACGTGATTAGCTAACCGTTACATTAGTTACAGCTGAGCTGGATTAAGTTGTCAGCTCATCACAGACAGTTATAATTGTTTGAATTCCTGTTATACTGAAATAGTGAGAGATATATAAAGCTCTCATCCTTTATATTTCTTTTTTTAGATCATTGAATGAAATCTTCATCTTTTCTCTTCCATTCTCTTTGATCTTCTGGAGTTCTTCTCCTTTGCTTCTTGGTTGCTTGTAGATCTCTATTAGATTGCTTGAATTCTCATCCTTGTTCATGGATTGTTGTCTACTACTCTTTGTGATCTGAAGTTTAGAGATTTCTTTGTGAGTAATCCTTGATCGTTTGATCATTTTCAACATGGTATCAAAGAAGGAGTCCGTCAAGGGGATCCTATCTCCTCGTATCTTTTTATCCTTGTCTCTCAAAATTTAACAACCATGCTTAACTATGCTCTCAGTCATCAGTTGATTCCTGGGTTTCATAATCAACTTAAATGCAATTTCAACCACCTTATGTTCGCTGATGATTTAGTGCTCATCACTCAGGCTTCTAGAAAGGCAGCCAGGTTTATCAAATTGTGTCTGAATTCCTACAGTATTTTCTCTGGCCAAGTCCCCAATGTCTCCAAATCTGCAATCTACCTTCCTTCCTGGGCTAACAAGAGAATTGCTAATAGTATTCGGACTATTCTTATGTTTCCAATTGCTGCATTTCCCTTTAAATATTTGGGTATTCATATATCCCCTAAGCGCCTTGCCATGATTGTTTTTACTACCTTTGTTGATAATGTTAAGTCTCGCTGCGCTAGATGGAGCCAATCAGGCCTTTCTTCTGCGGCTAAGGCTATCCTTATTAACTCCTCTTTGCTTTCCTTACCCACTTATTATCTTTCGGTGTATCCCATTTATGATTCGATCCTCCTGGAAATCAATAGAACTGTTACGAGGTTCTTTTGGAGAAAGAGTAGCAATCGAAATGGCATCCTTGCTGTTGCTTGGGATGATCTTACTAGATCTAAACCTGAGGGGGGTCTTGCAATTCGTAATATTCTTCTTGCAAAGCACTCTTTGATGGCTAAAAATGTCTTTAAATACATCAATTTTGATGATTGTGTTTGGTCTGATATTCTTCATGTTAAGTATGGTTCTATTAATCTTTGGGAGAATTCTATTCCTGCTGGTTGCTCTTGGTTCTTTAGGGGGTTGTGTTATACTGCTTTTAAAATTGCGCCTAATTTAAGAATCAATAGAGTTAATCCTACTCAAACTTCACTGTTGATTCATCCTTGGTGTACTGAGATTCCTATTTTGTACAAACCCACTTTTGTTAATGTTAATATTGATCTCAATGCTTTAAATATGACTGACTTTATCACAGGCAACTCTTGGGATGTGCAGTCTCTAGGTTTGTTGTTTGGCAATTATTTAGACTGTTTTCTTCCTAAATTGGGTGCTATTGACTTTTCTGAGTGCAATCATTGGGTTTGGGCTCCCTTGGCCAGCAATTGCAAGCTCACTGCTTCTGTTTATCATCACTTGAATCATTCACATTGTGGGAATGACAGTTGGAATGGCTGGAAGATGTTGTGGAATTTGAAGGTGGCTCCTCGAGTCAAGCACTTTTTGTGGCTTGCTTTTCGGGGTCGAGTCAATACAACTGAGTATCTCTATTCAATCAATTTGGGTCCTCGCAACGCTTGTGCTCTTTGTAATTTGGCCCTTGAAAGCATTGAGCACTTGCTAGCCAATTGCTGTAAGGCTAAGGAGTTATGGAATCTAATCGGAGCTCGCACTTGTACTACCATTTCTTTCCCTAATGGCTTCTGTTCGGGTGATTGGCTTCTTAGCTCTTCCTTTTCTCCATATATTAAAGCTGTTATAGCTGTCACAGCTTGGTTTTTATGGAAGAACAGATGCGATAAGGTGTTTAGGAATATTTGTGCGTCTCATCAAGTTGATTCTTGTCGTGTCTTGGCTCATGTTCTTGATTACTCTTGTGCTCATGATAATAACCTCGGCAAGCTGGTGGTGCTGAATAACTTTTCCAGTGATGATGGCCCTTTCCTTTTCATCTCCAGTTTCTGGATTGCTGACACTGAGGTATGTGGTGCTGGTTTCTTTTGTGTTAATTCTTATTACATCACTTTGCTGGCAGGTTCCTGTCCTCTCCACGCTGATTCTTCTGTCGAAGCTGATCTTCTTGCAATCAATCTTGCACTTCATGCTGCCCTGGATGTGGGGACTTCATTCAAACACGTTTTTATCAACAATCCGGCAACTCATAAGGCTCTCTTGCTTAATCTTGGTTCCAGCAGTCGCTTGAGTCCTCTGATCACCAGCATCAATGATCTCTTCACTGCTACTGGACAGCCGTGCTTGCATGTTATTCTTGCAAAATGGGCGTCTCCAGCTTTCAGGCTTGCAACCCATGCAACCACACTTCATCTTCTCACGCTTTATTTTCAGGGCCTTGATCTTCCAAGGTGGATCATGAAGGCGTTTTCTGAGGCTGTGTTCATCTTATGAATGCTCTTCTTGCTTTCTTTAGGTGCTTTTGTTGTTCTTCTTTGTGTGTTGTTGTTTAGTCTTTTCCAGGTATTTGTTTTGTCTGTAATTGATCCTTTAAACCTTGTAACCTTTTATTTTTATCAATAAAATTAGCTCGCTAAGCTCTTCCCTAAAAAAAAAAAAAAAAAAAAAAAAAAACATGGTATCAAAGAAATGATTCATTCTTCTTTGAGTTTATAAGCTTGTCTTGGTATATATCTTGTGATTTCAAGGTTTTACTCTTGTAGCATTTGAGTTTTATTACTCTGTATGGTTGAATGCTCTTTTGGTGCTGAAAGAGAATCCATGAATCTATCAGATGCCTTGCATCTGCATCCTTCTAATTATCCTGGATTGATGCTCATCTCTAAGCCATTCGATGGTGAAGGATATGGTTCTTGGAGATGAGCAATGGAATTGGCTTTGATAGCCAAGAAAAAGCTAGGATATATAACTAGTTCTTGCAAGAAACTCGAGGTTGATTTTGAAAAGCTAGAAAACTATGAAGTTTGTAATAGCATAGTAATTACTTGGATCTTGAATGGTTTGTCTCCAGAAATTTCAGATAGTGTGGTGTACATGAAAGTAGCTAGTGATATATGATTTGAATTAGGAGAAAGATTTGGACAATCAAACGGGCCTCAATTTTTTCAGTTACAAAAGGAGATGTGTCAAATTACTCAAGGTTCAAGCTCAATTTCAGCTTATTATACTAGAATCAAGAAGTTAGGGGAAGAAATTTAGTCACTCATTAACATTCCTCCATGCATATGTACCTATGTATGTGGCCAAAGAAAGAACAGCAAAAACTAGAGAAAAAACATAAAGTAATGCAATTACTAATGGAACTAAATGATAGTTATCTTCCTATAAGAGGCCACATTTTTCTAATGAAACCATCACCTTCAAGGAAGTGTACTCTTGGCTGATCCAGGAGGAAAGGCAGAGGGAAATTAGTTAGGGAATTCAGTTTGCTGTAGATTCTGTTTCACTGAATGCAGGTTCATCAAGCAATTCAGCCAATTTTTCAAATAGAAATGGTGTCGTATCTTTTAGAAACATACCATATTACAAGAGATTTGTCGGTGAATATTGCAAAAAAGTTTGCCATACAAAAGACAAATGTTTTAAATTGCATGGGTTTCCAAACAAGGAAAAATAGCAAAGAAACTGAGAAGAAATTTGTTGCTGCATTGCAAGGAAATGATGAGGGGGAATTCTAGTGCATTTCATAACTCTCGGTGGCTATTAGTTAGGAGAGAATGAAAATGCAAATTTGGCATCTACTTTTGCAACAATAGCAGGTATTCATTCTAAACTCCTAAATTCTATCAACTCAAATGTTCAGAAAAGTGAAAGTTAGCAATTTTTTGTGCAAAAGAATTGGATTATTAACAGAGGAACCTTTGACCATATGTACTATGAATTGTTGGAGTATAAACTTTATAAAAAAAAACAAAATATAAAAGAGGAGACGAGATAACTGATTTTATGAAGAGGATTTCAGAATTGAAGCTTGATTTGTCACATTCTACTAATCGAATTTTGATCCAATAGACTCGGTTCCGTTGTAACTATCACGGAACCAAGACGTGGCTCATTTTTAGTCATGAGTTTATAAACTTTATTATTTTTTATTATATAATTTAGGGATAGATTGGTAATTATCTTAAAAGATGCATACCTTTTGTTTTAGATGTTATTAAATTGATATAATCCAACGGATAAGGTTTAACCACATCTCGGTTCTATAGTAACTATCACGGAACCGGTTCTGTGGGATCATTTCTCCTACTAATCACATGATTTGCTAACTGTTACATTAGTTACAGCTGAGCTGGAAACTTAATCCAGCTCAGCATGCAAGGGCCCATAATGGGTAATCACAGTCTTAACCCGGGTCTCCAAGCTCGCAACCCGGGGCATCTAAGCTCACGACACAACCATCCAAGATCGCATGACGATGCCATGTTTGATGTTTTCTTAAAAATGATGACTAACGGTTTGCACCTCAATTCTCATCAAATATAAAGCTTCTTTCACGGCGTTAACGCTGTGAATTAGAGTGATCATTTCACTCTTAACGAAAGATCCATAACCAAAATCAGATCGTTAGTCATCGCCAAAAAGCCTTGTTCAAATGTCAGAAACCCAAAATCAAAGCTTCTCGGCAAAGACTGGCGATCTGATTTAGGCTTCTCGACAGTGACTGATGATCTAATTTTAGTTATGGATCTTTTGTTATAACTAAATGAATTGAACATGAACATTATACATTTGATGAGAATTGAGATGCAAACAATCCAAACAAAGAAATCAACATGGATCATCTAGTGATCTTGGATGACCATATCACAAGCTTGGATAGCCGGGTTGCGAACTTGGAGACCCTAGTTGAGAGTTTGGAGAACCGGATTGAGACTGGCTCAACTGTAACTATCGTAACGATTAATTAATCATGTGATTAGTATGTAACAATGTAATGAGTTAAAATTTTAAAATAAATCAAGCTTCAATTCTAAAATCCTCATCATAAAATCAGCTCTCTCTTTTCCTCTTTTATACTTTGTTTTTTTATAAAGTTTATGCTCCATTTGTTTATCGTTTGATATTTCTCAAACCCATCAAATAATCAAAACAAATGCTCACTCATTTCAAATTTTGATTGATATTTATTTGATCATCTAAAGTATATATATATATATATATACAACAAAAATATAAAGCTGTTCAAAACCATTTATTGAAAAATATTAATTTTAAAAGCCGTTTGATTCGTGTGTTGTTAAAACCGGACGGAAACGACCGTGCACACTTTGTAAACCACTTGATAAAATAAATATAAAAATAAAATAATTTTGAAAAACTAATACAAGTTTATCTGCAATTGAATGTCATTAACAAGCCTTAAATTGGATTGATGACCTCTCTTATCAGCCATCATTAATCCCTCGCTACATTTTGTCCCTCCTTTGATGTTTGAACGTCCAGCATCAAATTAAAAAACTCATTTACAACTCAATCCTATTTACAAATTAATTTTCAATATAACCAACCATTAATATATAATAAAAACAATAAAAATAAAATAGCATTAGTTTTATCATATCATGTCTAAATTATAATTTAAAAGAAAGAACACAAGAAACCCCGCAGGAAATTAAAAACAAAAACCGAAAACACACTTTCATAAACCCTAAACATTTTCATAAAAAAAAATCCTCAAATTAGAGAAGAAAAAATAAAAATAAAAAAACCGAGTTCAAAAATTCTCTAAAGAGAGAGAGAAAGAAAGAAAGAAAAAAAATGGAAGTAAATGTAGGCATCGTATGACGCAACCTGCAATGACGATGAACAGTTTGCCCGGACGATGCTCTTGAGATTTCGATCTACGAGCAGGGCCTCTAAAAATGGCAAACACTTGAACCAACTCCTTCTTCTCCCCCTCCTCGCATTCAGCAATTGACTCCAAAAACTTAACAAAAATCAGGCAAAAAATGCGACTTTATAAGAGCATCATCTACGATTAATGAGATAATGTGGGAAGATCGGTAAGCGAGTCGCCGATTGATCCAAAAGATAACAGCGAGCCGACCAGTGTTTCATCCCAATTGGTATGGCTGCAGCCGGATCCGGCGATTCGAGACCAGGGAAACTGGAAACCCTAATCTCGGTACATGCAGCTTTGATCACAAGAGCCATTTACTCTACTTTAATACTAAGATTCGAGATCAAAACCTAAAAACTCGAAAAGCACTCTAACCCTAGAAATGGAGAAACAGAGAAGCCACTTGAAAAACCCTAGAAATGAAAATCACGGAGGGTTATGGCTCATCGGGCTCGATATATTTATAGTAGAGATGTAAACAATCCCCACCGTCCAATCAGCACGACTTTCAATCGGACGGCTCTGGATGTTTAAGACTGAGGATGAGAATGAACGGCCAAGATCAAGATTAGAATCTTTAGGTCAAGTTCCAAACCTATTTTGCATAAATACCCCTCAAAAAGTTTACATTCATTTAAACACATAAGATGGTTTCCACTTCCAGTCTACTTTGCCCCAATACCCACCAAATAGTATAAATACACACACTAGTGTTTCTTTGTTGAGGTAACTGAAGTGATTTTTCAATTAAGTTGCATTAAATGGCTAGAGATAAAATTTAGAATCCACAAATTCACCAATAAAGTTAGTGGATTTTTTTTATAAATTTTGCACATAATGCAACAGAATAAATCACCAAAGAAGGGTTATTGTCAAGATGATGACGATGAAACGGTCACCAATTAGTAATACTCATGTGAGTTTGCCTTGCTTCTGATGAGAGGAACTCCATCATCTCTCCAGACAATACGATCCTCGCACAATGCAGCAACTGCTTCTGCATAAATATTATGCTCCTGAAAATGCAGGTGTTCGTAAATGAGCAAGAACAGTGACTAATTTTTCTGCTTGCTTAGTCACACTGTCGGAGAAAAAAAAAATACAAATGTATTACCTCGTGAAGGACCCTTGCAGCTAATTGCTCAGGAGTGTCATTTGCGAGCACAGGCACAACTCTCTGGGCGAGGATGAGACCGGTGTCATAATGTTCATCAACAAAGTGAACTGTAGGGCCGGAAAACCTATAATAATATAAGAAGAGAATTTGAGAAATATGGTAATAACAAGATAATTGAATCCAATCTACCAGCAAGAAGAATTAAGAATGAGCAAGGCTTATCTGTTCTTAAAAATGACATTATTGTGAAAATGTGAGTCATAAAAAAGCTCCATTACTTTCTAGCAGCATGTTTATTTGTTAGTGAATGCAAACTTGCAACTCGTTTTGCTATTCATGTTTTACATTTCCCACCTGTTTGAGTATCTAGAGACAATTGCAATCAGTAGCTTTTTCTTCACCAAAGGAAGCAAGAAAATTATCTATTGGACATGGTATACAATGAGCATTGGTGATAAACATGCAAGTGCAGTAACTATATATGGCAAGAAACATGATAATGTTCCTCTTCGACAAACTCATGCATATATCAAATATTGTGAAGATGATGGAGACATGTTGCAGTACCTAGCACCAGAAGCGATGACAGCTCTATGCACTTTCATACCATAAAATCCTTTGCCACCAAATGCTGGAAGAAGAGAAGGATGGATATTTAATATGGACTTTGGGTATGCCTGGACTAGTTCGGTGGGTATAAGTTTCAAGTAACCAGCAAGCAGTAGAAAGTCAACTTCAAATGTCCTGCCGAATAGTTAAACAACAGTCTAAGATATAACAATTGATTATCTTATGAAAAATTAATTTACCAATTCAATTAACTGAATTAAGTAAGCAATAAAATACAAAATTTCTTTCCAAACAACAGAGGATTGGTCATATAAGCAATGAATGATGGATCAAAAGAAAAAAATCCCTCTTGCTCTTGATTCTGTTTTAGCGTAAGCAATCATGCTCTAGATTAAGTCATTTTCAACTGAATTCTGGTTTTTACAGACCAATCAGACACTGTTTTTTTTATAGGCCAATGCAATATAATATAAAAACTCTTAGATTAGATATTATAGACATCTAAGTCTCATAATTTATGTCAAAAACGAAAAAAGGTTATAAATACAACAATGGGGAAGAATTTGCTACATACCAATGGGGTCTGATCATTGATGATCTGCGTGCATGGACAGGGCTAACGAAATAGCTCTTTTATAGGATTCTAGATTCATTCTAGCACTGATAGCAATTTGAAAAAGAAAATGTATTTATAGCATAACTACGTGTGGAAGGCCATGCAAAATGCTAACCTTAGAGCATTTATTAGATCAATTGATGATAGCCCCTCAGGACAATTTTTGGACCTAGGGAACAACAAAACAGGGATGCCTTTATCTCTAGCATATTCAGCACCTCCACAACCTGTAATTTAGATATGAAAACAGCACATTAGAAAGAATCTGACTAGTGAACAATTACAAAATAATGCATTAAAATGATAAACAGAGCTATTAAGTTGTACCTTTACAAGAATGTTATACAATTTAATACAATATTCCATGGAAAAGTTAATACTCACATCTTCCCCTTGATCTTTATGGATTAGCTAGAAATTATAGCAAAATATGCATGATAGACTCAAACTCAATATGCATGTCAAAGTATGGTAACTTGCATGGGACAGATAAACTTAAACAAGAACATAATCTTGCATGATGGCATCATTTGCTAACAAGAGCCTTCAACTTCTTAGAAGAGCTATTACAATGTTAAGGTAAATAAGCACTCACTAGCTTTATCTGTGACTAAAACTGAGACATCTCCATGAATCAATCCCCTACTAGAAGCATCATGAATTGCCCGAAAATTTGAACCACCACCGGAGACAAAGATCCCAAGCTTTTTCCTTCTGAGCTCTTTTACAGCGTCATTCTCAATTTGGGGGCCCTCAACATGAGAAGCATTGCTTCTGCATTGGACAAGACTTATACCGTTCCAAGTATTTCGCAATGCTAGATTATTAGCCGAGCATGTCTTACAAAAGATCACTTTCTGATTGGGGAAAGAACAAGTAAACTGTGAAGCTAATGTTTGTCTCTGTCGCAAGTCAATTATCTCCCCAGAATTTAAAGATGGCTTATATGCAATAGCAGAAGAAAGAGATTCCATTAAGGTATTTAATGGTCCTCTTATTCACCAATAAATAAAATAACCTGGCATAAAAGAAAGATTGAAATAAGAGGATCAAAATTGAATGCTCTTTCAAATTATCATCACAAGCATACCATATAACTAACGTCCTTTTCCTCGACAGTGACATTTATATTTCACAACTAATAAGGAGATAAAGGCACCTTGTATAACAAAAACAAAATATAAAATAAATGGGCATTGGACAATAATCATGCATTTGTCATCACTCCTGCAGTTCACCAAATTATTTGTTGCACAACAACTATGAACAGCAAAGACATCAAGGCCAAACTTCCTGCAATTTAGCCAGATCAATAGGCAGATTCCTTTTAAACCAGCTAGTTACAAGCTCAAGTAGACTTCTTGCGAGGAATAATGAAGTACTGCTAAGTGATATAACTTATCCACAAGGAAAATCAGCCAGGAAAACACAAAGAGATAGTGCTTGATCATATCATATAAACAAACCTCCTCAATAAAAGTCAATATGTAAAATAACAAAGGATATTGAGAAATTATGAGTACCATGTGAAGAGAATAAAACACAACGAAATAAGTTCCTAGAGAGATCATTCAATCATGCCAGAATAAAGATGAACACTTTCACAACAAACATCCAATTTGTTAACATACAAAGCCATGAAGCGCAAAAATTAGTAGTCATTATACACTGTTAGTAAGTGCTCAAAATGCTATTCCGATGTGACCAAAAAAAAAAATTGCATCACTTGAACAAAAGCACAAGAGAACTAAAGATGCTAAAGAAATTCTAAATTCATTAATTCAATATGCATATTCCAAACCCTAAACCCCATAACAATTGAGTTCCCCGACAATTCAAAATAGAAAAACAACTGACGCAAGCCAAAGGTTTCTCAGCAAAATTCATCACTTTCCTCAAATCCTCATACTAAACCATCAAACAAAATACAGAAGAATACTAAAGCAAATCAAAAACCAATTTTTTTTCGCAAAACCCAAATGACAAGTATAAATGAAAGCCAAAAACACAAAATTGAGCAATAGATCACCAAAATAAAATAAAATTTCCAAAAAGAAAATCATAAAAAAGAAGATTCCCTGCCTGCTTTCTCTTACCTTGAGATTATCCTAACCAAAAAGCTTCAATCCAGATTCCACTTCCTCTCCTCCTCCTCCCACCCTTTCGAGGTGCCTACGAGAACTCAGACGCCGGCCGGCGAACTTCGGCAGTCACAACACCCAAAAGCCCAGCGTGAGGGATTTTAATTAAAGATGCTCAAAAGGAAACCTCCTTAACGTATTGTAATTTACAATAAGATCCCTGAATGGTTTGAATGACATAGCTATTTATAGTAAACATTCACAAAACAATTATAATAAATTTCAAGGGTGTCTATGCAAACATGGTTTCCAGTTGTTTATATTTTTTTAAAAAATAGCAATTTGTAGTTGAAATATAAAATAAATATATCTATTTAACCCTTTAAAATAATTCATTCGTTACAAAACATTAAAAAAAAAAGAGATATTAATGTGATATACGATCATATTGGTAAATACCTTTAAAGAGAAAATATGATTTTTCCATAATACAAACCACCACATTTTCTCCAACATACCTCATTTTTTCTCTTGTAACAACATCTTTTGTGTTCCGAAATTTCAAAAATAGATAAATAAATAAATAAAATTTACATCAGTGTTGCCTTTATGTTGTCCCCCCACTCAACACCAGTATATTAAGAAAAATTATTGAGGCTTTCAATTAAACAACTCAAATGATTACAGAACAAGTGATGATATGAGAAACAAAATTGATCTAATTCATTAAAAGAAGGATTACAGAACTTGATCAACACTGATACATTGATCACAAGATTGCAAAGGTCCTCAGATACTGAACATGCTTCCAAGTTAATTTGCAGCCTAGAAAAGCAGCCATCCATTTCATTGTGCCATTTCTTCTGAAGTCTGAGTGACACCAACTTCAGCAGGCCGAAGAACACGATCATAAAGCATGTATCCGGGCTATCATAAGCATAACAATGTGAGAGAGTCAGTGAATCATATGAATTTACAGTCGAACAAATGCATACATCAGCAATGGGATATAATGAAGATGAAAGAAAGATTGTAAGGTGTATATATATCAAATGAGCCAGCACTGTCAATATGGAGTAATGTTGATTAGCGTATTGAAAAAACAAGGTTCACAAGTTCATTTGTATAAAAACAATTACAAACACCAGTAGTCGTAAATACTTAAGATAAAAGATGCTATCAATCGGAAACATGAGACTATAAACATTGAACCTCATTGGAAAGATTGGTTTTAAAGAATAATAATAATTGTACAAGGATTTATATTCTCTAATTCACAAATGTCATCCATGTATCTTTAAATTACTGAACAGTGAAAGCATCATGAATACAAAAATTTCCACAAGATTTGAAGAATTATAACGCAATCAATGAATTCAGTCTGGACACACATTGAAAAATAAAAGAGTATACCTTCAAAACAGCAGCAACAGTGTCAGATGGCTTCGAAGAATCAGGAACTTGGAATACAGCATTATGCCTATTTGGATCAAAATGCTCATTGATAGGATCATATTTCTCAACCCCAAACTTCTTGAGCACCTGGAAGTAGTAATAAATCATTTAGTTTAAAATTTCAATCTTAACAGCTCTGGAGCAACAATGCAAAACCACTGGCACCATTCTGACAGGGAGAGTAAATAAAATCCACCATTGATGCTAATGATGAACTTGATTAAACTTGACATGTTTTCTCCCCAATTAATTAACAAATAAAATATCAGAGTTTTTGAGTATTTATCTTCATTCTTTATCAACAAGCATGCATGACGAATGCCAGATACAGTAAGCATAGAAGATACAAAAGCGAGATTGGGAGAAAGAGAGAAGGAGACATCAATTACAACAAAAATTTTGACTTGTGACATATATTGTATATCAAAAATAAATCTACAACATCTTCCTCCAAATATTTACAGCACATATAAGATGAAAGGAAAATAAACAAGTCTTCAACTTACATCTGCAAGTTGCTTATCAGTCATTTCGACGCCCTCTAAGAGGGTTTTCAGTAGTGGCACAGCCCCAGCTGAGTCCTTAGATGAATCAACTTTTAGAAAGCTTTCCTTGACAACTAATGAAGCTCTCCCAAGATTATCAGCAACATCCAGTAGACTCTTTGCGAAGTTCTATTTGGACATATATGCAGAATTTTAAGGCAAACACATTAGCCTGACCAGCAAAGCCTTGATATAAAACTGTCGAGGGAAACAAGAGATGAACAGAACCATTATCAAACAGATAGAGTATGAAATTGGAAATGCACCTGGATAGCAAATTTTTTTGCATTTTCAGCCTCTCGTTTAGTCCTATCCAAGACATTCTCCATTTCAACATAGCTACGGAGAACTTTATCTTGCATTTTCTCAAACTCCTCGTGCTTTACCTTCAATAACTCTTTTTTCTTTGCCAATAGCTTCACTAGATCATCTTTGGATAATTCATGCTCTGTATCAGAATCAGAGAAGGCAGTTCGTATAGGACCCCTCCTCCTCCTCCTCCTTTTGCCAGATTGAGGCTCATATTTTTTTGAAAAAGGCTGACTTGCATCTTCTGCTTTCTTGGGAGCAGAAAAATTAGCATTTGTTTCACTGGGCTCAGCCTGATTTCTATCAGCAGAGACATCGTCCAGATCACCATTTGTCTGACTACTGTCCTTATCAGTCGGTTGAGAAGATGCAGATGATGAAAACATACATCTTTGAATTCCAACACTTGCAGGATATAAGCATTCCTTTTGCATATTCATTTCACAACAAAAAAACTGCAGTGGCAAATATATACATGAGAGTTATGAGATTGTCAAATTTTCTTCAACTATCTACATAGTAAAATGAGCAAAAACTAAAGCTACTCTAAAGTTCTAAGCATTGAAGATCAACCAGAACCATTGCCCAACAAAGACCCACAGAAATTGTACAAAGAGGCTTACAATCAAATTCATAACCTCCAAAAGAAAAAAAAAATGAAGAGAAAAAAACAAATACTCACTAACATGAGTTTAATTGACAGTAGGAAAAAAAAAATGTAAATATGCCACCAACTATAGTCACCCACCTATAAAATTTGCAGATGCACACAAAGCAAAACCGGTGTAAATTTAAAGAAGAAAATAAATACTAAACCCATCGAGAAAAATGCCAATGCAATTCTTTAAATGAGATTCTAACGAGGAAAATGCTTGACAGAGTAAATACATGCATAAGGGGAAGAACAGCCTAATACCCTGTATAAATTTCGTATCACATGAATATAACTATAGTGCTCACGTTGCATTTAACCCAATGAATGAAAAAATTAATTATTTTTTTTTAAAAAAAGAGTTAATAAGCATAAACCCTAAACCCTAAAATCTCTTGAGCTTCAATCTGCTAAAATAAATAAATACAATAAACACCACTTCAAAACACCCATTTCCAACTCAATCCATCACTTCTTCAAAACCTTCACACCAAATCATCAATTAAGAATTCTCAGAAAAATCATCCTATGCAATATAACCAGACTAAAATCACTTAAAAATGCAAAATTTTTCATCTGAATCACACCAACCATACAACACACTGAACTATTTCAAAGATAGCAAAGGCACAGAAAAAAAAATCTAAAACAAGTAAAAACCTCTCACCTTGGACAAAGAATTAGAATTCCATTTGCTCAATGAGTGAAAACCATTGGAGACGCTTGCCAATGGCCCTTGCGGAGCAGAACCCGAGATCAGACAGTGTCTTGCACTGATGGCACAACTCGATAACCTTGCTAAAACCCTAGAAGCCATCCCGGTCCTCTCTCCGCAATTGAACTCAAACTAGGGCTTTCCAGGAATCAGAGAGAGAGAGAGAGAGAGAGAGAGAGAGAGAGAGAGGGGCACGGCCGTGATTTGGCCTGGCCCGGTAACCCGTAACCGGACCGCACTGTATTGGGTCCGGTTATGGGTTGGGCTATTATTTGAACGGTGACCCGCCAGGCCAACCCGGCGGGCCTGACAGTTGTGTTTTTTTATTTATTTATTTATTAAAAATTTAAAATTTGTTATTTCCATAATTTGAACTTTGATTTAATTTTTTTTAAAACAAATTTATAATGAAGATATGTAATTGAATTCAAATTTAAAGTTAATGAGTTTTAAATTTTATGTTAATAAGTTTTTATCTAATTATTTTAATTTATTTTATTACTTGAATTTTTTACTTTTTCTTCTATTTACTTATCAAATTCTATATATTTATTATAATTAGTGTTTTAATTGTTAGTTATAATATAATAATTTAGTATTGATTTCCCTTATATTTACATGTATTGTTTTATTTGATTATTTCAATCACCAATTAATAAAATTAGTTATTTTCTTTTACATTAAGTTCATGAGTTTTAAATTTTATGTTAATAAGTTTCCATATAACATAATTTCAATCACCAATTAATAAGATTAGTTATAATATAATTTCCCTAATATTTTATGTCAATTATCAATAAATTTTATGTTAATCTCTCAAACAAATAGATAGTAAAATTTCAATATAAAGTAGTACATTTTTATGACTATGATTTTTCATATAATATAATTTTATAACTCAAAAGAATATATAAACTATTTAATTCAATAAACAAACAAATTTAATGTAATTTTTTATTATTATTTTTTAATTTATCTTGAGTGGTTTCAATTTCTTCTAATTTATTAAAATTGTTTTAAACTATTTCTTATTTTTAATTTTTTTAAATTCATTTTGAAGTATTCTTTTTTTTATAATGTTTTAATATAAATATATAAAATTTTCATAGAGTACTTGGTAACAAAGCTTGTTAGTCTTATGGAAGACCCAAGTTCAAATCCCACTCAAAGCATTTAAATTTATTTTTATTTAAATTAGTAATTAAAAACTCTGCCGGGCTCGGCCGGCTTGGCCCGGCCCGCTGGGTCAGGCGGGTCCGGACCGGCCCGGTGGGTTCTTGGCTAATCCAGGTCGGGTCCGGGGTCACAAATTGGTGACCCGTGACCCGACGGGTCTTCAATAGTAGCTGACCCGGTTCCGGGTCTTGGGTCCTGCAAAACCCGACCCAGACACGCGAGGTCTGGCCCGCCGGGCCCGGTTAACCGGCCCGTGCCCCCCTCTAGATCGAAGTAATAATTGACTGAAATACCCTTGGGGTTGTTTAGTATATGGGAAAGTAACAATTTTACAGAGAAAAATAAACTTGTGAAAAACTTTCACTGATTTTATGCTTTGCTTGGATGGAGGTTTTGGGAGGTTTTATAAAATAAGATAAAGTAAAGTAATGGAAGATAAAAGGAGGTTTTAAAACATTTCCTTGCTTGAGACAAGGTAAGATAAATGGAGGTTTTGAAACCTTGTTGTGTTTGGTTTGAAGGTAATTGGAAGTAAAGTTTTATAATAATATTACCAAATTATCCCTATGTTGAAAGACAAAAGCAGTAACTTTATTTACAATTGTATGAAATTTACATGATTTTCTCATTGTTTGCATAAACATCTCCCTTGATTATTGCTATATTAATTAATATTATTATATTAATTAATTAATAATATTAATTAATTAACAAAATAACCATATCAATATAATATAATATTAATTAATATGTTTATTTTTAATTAATTAATCTTAATAATTAATTAAAAAATAAAAATATTATATTATATTATATTAATTAATTAATATAATATTGATATAATATTATTATATCAATATTATATTAATATTTTTATTTTCTAATTAATTATTAATATTAATTAATTAAAAATAAACATATTAATTAATATAATAATATTATGTTGGAATTTTTATAAATGACCTTTGGTCAACAAAAAAAATTATTATTATTCAAAACCTTTCCAACCCTCCAATTTGTATAGTAATATAAACTATACAAAGTAATGGTTTTCATGTAATTAATTTCTTTTTAACTAGGGTTTAACTAGGGAAAATGATTTATAGGGCAAAGGGTGTGAAAAGGATTACACAGTGACGGTGTAAATATTGGGTGACTGAAATTCCGATACTACCCTTATTTAAATAATTTTTTATTTTTCTCATGGTTCTAAAAACCCCAGAGCAAAACTCTCATTTCTTTTCATTCAAAAACTCTAGGGCAAGAGATCACTCATTAGATTTTTATATATATATTTTTTACTTTTAAATTTTTTTTTGTTAAATTTTATATTTTTTTAACTATATTTTAGCTTTTTGTATTGTTTTAATGAATTCATTTGATGTTACAAAGATTTGGTGATAGGCTTTTAATTATATATATATATAATTTTATTAACTAAAGTAATCAAAGACAAAATTGAGAATACATATAATTTTACATAGAAACCTATTCATACCAAATGAAGGAATTAACTTTGCATGTATTACAATTACAATTTTTATTATACATAGCAAATATTGTTTTGTTACTTTGCAAGGAAAAACTTTGCAACGAAAGACTTTACCGGAAAAATCTCACTACAAAAACACCAAACGGGCTCTTAGACCATTATTATGTAAATATAGCAACATTTCCCTGAAAATCATTATTATCTTTAAACCAAAAAATGGTGGGCTTTAATTATTTAATTCCATCTATTAGTTTATTTTGTATTTGTATCTCTATTGGTTTTATTAAACATATTTTTTAGGTGGAACTTGGTTTAAACCTGAGTATAAAACTGTTTTTTTTGGAAAACCATTCTAAAGGTTGAATATGTGCTAAAGAAGCATTCATACAAAACCAAGTATAAATCATAAGCAAAATTTTTTTAAAAGCTATTAAAAATAGCCTTTACTTTATTTTATCAAATTCAATATTATTAAAAAAAAATCAATCTTTTGAATTTTTATTTTTAGATTTAAAAATTTCTTAATAATGGTAAATTTTAAAGATGTGGAAAAATTGAGTGGGAAAAAATTGTTTTTTTTAATAATAAGAACTTGCTCATTTGCAATTTTCATTTATACAATGGATATATATATTGAGAAAATTTTATGATAATTATAAAACTAAGTTATTATTGTTGTAGTTGTTGCAAGTGACAAACATTTTATTATTTTGATTATAATATTTTTTTACATTATGTTTGAGAAACCTCTCAAACACAAGCAAAATAGGAAATTACTAGGTTATGTTTTGGTTTTTTGTATTTTTATACAAATGTATTCAACAAAAATTTAAACTTCTTATTAAATTTACTATTGTGTTTTTACATTTCTATATATATTTTATCAATAGGTTAAAATTGTATTGTTTATTTTTTAAATATATATTTGGCTCTCCTATTTTTCACAGCCGTTTTTTTTGTTTATGTAATGGATTTTTTTTTTTTTTTTGAAAAAGATGTAATGGATAATGAAAATTTTGTAATATTTGAAAAATAAAAATAAGTAAAAAAATGAATTCATAATTTGGTATGTTTTTATAGTTATTTATTTATTATTATTGTTAGTTTGGACAAATGTGACATCGCATTTGTATTGGCTTAAATACAAATTTCTTTCTCCTAACAAATATTGTAATTAATAGCAAAAGCAAACTTGCATATCAATAAGTACAAACAAGTTGAATGCATTAATAAAAATAAAACAATGGAATAAAGTAATAAACTTATGGTTTAAATTTAATGTAAGAATGCCTGAGCAAAAAATATTCAATCATCAAATGAAAAATCCTAGTAATTAGTACACCAGAAAACAACAAACATTCTTAAGTTGCAGGCCCTTATAGTGGCTTTCCATTGTGATTAAAAATTAATTATTGACCGAATAAATATGACAATGATCATATTTCTCATCAATATCATTTATTATAAAAATTTCATCACTAGTTGTCAAAAAAGAACATAATAAATAAATATCAAGAATGCTATTTATTAATATTATCCAATGAAAAGATCATACATATAAATTTACCTGATATTGGATAGCTTAATCTGTCAAGGTGTAAAAGTGTATGGTTGATCAAAGCTAAAAAGTTCTCACTTTCTTACAATGCAATGCAGTTACATACTTGTATAACCAACAATGAAAGATAATTATTGTTTTCCCCTATATAAGTACATAAAAAATAAAAAACATTTCAACTAATGGGAAAATGTCAGCAAAGTCACATGCAATGAATCACATCAAATCTTATTTCCAGCAAGCGTCAAATCTTTGCAAAAATCACATCATCCCTGTATAAGTATATAAAAAATCAAAAAGTGAGGACTATAAATATGAATTCAATTGAGAAATACAATTAAAATCATTTTAATAAATAAAAAGTTATTGGATTTTCAAAGATAAGACAATAATTTCTTATAAAAAAAATACTACCCTACTAACATGTCAATCAAGACCAAACCTAAATGCAAAATAAGGTGCCACATGCATAAATGCATCTAATGGTTCCATAAGATGTACTTAGGTTATAATATATACATATCTATATGGAAAATGAAACTCAAAGCAAAATCCAAACAAATATCTCTTATCAATTATTGCACACAGCTAGATACATTGTCAACTTTCAATATCAGAATCCACACTCATATATATTTATATATTGGCAAACTCAAATTATACCATGTCAGTCTGAAATGCAAGAAAAGTGGAGTAAATTTTGATGATTACACCTCAAAAATTTGCATTGCTGGTTGAAACTCAACATTTTGTAAACATGGATATTTAGATGGATGAAAAAGTGAAACTTCTTTACTTTTGGTTAGAATTGTTAACTAAATCATAGGCTTGGTGCACTCAAATTTGATGAGCAAAAGAGTATGTTGAATACTTGTTTAGATTGTTTGTTATGTATCAAGAAAAATAAATAAAATAAATAAGGATCTTATAGCCAGCCATTGTTTTAAGCCACTTAGCAATGGTGAAGAACACAATGAATCCTACTTCTTCATAATCTCTCAATGCAATTGCTCCACCCACTGCCATCAATTACCAAATGTTAAGATGAATTCATTACTCTGAATCTAGTAGCAATTAAAAAAAATCAATTTGAAATGATGAAATAATATAGTAGTAACCTTTTGAACACTCCTAACATCCCCCCTCTGCTTCAATGCATAATATGGAAGTAGGCATGCATATTTCATCAACATCACCTCTAACCTGTAAACAACAACAAAATAAAACCAAAATCCTACAGTTTGAAATGATGAAATAATATGGTAGTAACCCATTCTTTTTATTTCTGGCTTGTATTTGATGCTATGCATAGCCATAATTGCAGAGAATTTAAGTACGCGCCCTTATTTAAAGCACATCAAACTATACAGGAAAGTGGATTACCTTTTCTTCTTTTCCTCTCTATCTCTTTCAAACACAACAAGGCCTGCAACAATGCTGAACCACAATTCTCTTAATCTTCTCATCCATTTTTCGGTGCTAGGTCTTCTTGTTGGTGAGTACCTTGTTGTGAAGATCTCGAGGATCACCATAAGTTGTAAGAATTTGCTGGGTAGAAGGGCTAGTGCTGCATCCATTAAGGCTAGCACCAGTATAACTTTTTCTGTTGCCTGTTCGCCACATCAATAAACAGAGTTATTTCATAACAAAAACTAGAATTGTTAAGAGATTCATACACTAATCAGCAATCAAAATAGTTATTGCAAGAACATATGTTCTCTCTATCTCATAAGAATCTGTCATTTTGTTTATTTGTGAAATTAATCACTCAATTGTGGAATGTGTGTTTATAGCCCAAACCATTAGTTTAACAACTTGTTTGGGTTGGCTTCTTTAAAAAGTGTTTTTTTTTTCATTTAGTAGAAGTGCTTTGGAAAAAAAGTGTTTCTCTAAAGTAAGTTAAGCATTTTTTTTATATTTTTTGTTTGTATTAGCTTTTCTGTAAAAGCAGAAGCTGTAAAAATAAGTTAAAAAACAGTCTTTTCAAAAGATGGTCATGACTAGCTTCTAAAAAAAAGCTATTTTTTAGCTTTTTTTACAGCTTCTATTTTTGCAGAAAAGCCAATACAAACAACTTTTTTGAACCCAGAAGTGCTTAACTTATAAAAAAACACTTTTGGGTTTTCCAAAAGCTAATCCAAACAACCCCTAAATCAATTAAAGAGCGACTGCAGAGAAAATTCACAAAATAAGATAGAACTTGATCAATGAATGGATCAATTCATTATGAACATATATTTCAAACAAAGATGCACAAAAGACAGTATGACAATAAAGAGCAACTATGTAAATTGACTAAACAAAACATGGACAAAAAAGATTCAAAGTGAACATGGGAAAGAGAAGCTAGCAACAATGCTCTTAGTTTCAAAAGGACAATGTTTCCATCTTGGATGAGCTCTGTAATGTGTGATACAACATTTTGAACTGCCAACAGCTGCTCTATAGTATTCATTGGTAGAGGAGCCCTCACCTCAAGATCTACAATTGGCCTTCCTTGACTACAATACCGAGTAAGTACCATGAAAATTGCAAAAAAAGAGAGAAATCATAACAAAGACATAGTGGAGCTAACCCCTACAGTATTTCATGTGTGGAAACAATTGACATCATTTAAAGAAAAATCTCGATAATAATTTAAAATCAAATTTGGAAATAATGCCAAGCGATTTATAATCACGAGGGATAGGCTACCAGATCCAATGGTGGTGGGGCGAGCAGCAAGGCATGAGCCCTTTTGGCAAAGATCTCGGGAGGGAGAAGCACGCGAGAGACGGCAAACACCACCACTAGGTTTTAATCGAAGACAGTGCCGGTGATGGATGTTTGGATGATGCTGTCAGGACTGGAGCCTCTCTGTCGTTGGGAGCTCGCCGAAGGCCTCGTTGGTCGGGATGCATACAGTGATCCTAGCGCCGCGTTCATCGGCCTCGAACTCAGTAATGGCGGAGGATTTGATTCTTCTAATTTAGGCACAACCGGGTGGTATCTCTAGTGCCAGCAAGAAGGCGTATCATGTGTCGATGGGAGAGTGGAGATGGGCGGTGGGTGCGGTGCCAGTGTTCACGAGGGTGGTGGTAGTGAAGGGGAGGGTGATGGTGATCGCGATGGATTTAGTGACTGGGGGTGGAGGCCGGGGAAGGTAATGAGGAAGGCGAGATTGTTCTATGGATGTGGAGTGGCAGGGGGTAGGGTTTACATTGCAGACCATGAGTTTATGGTGAGCTTCTTATCGATTTCTTTGCGCTTCTCTCCATCCTCATCAGACCTGCTGTTCCACTTTCGTGAGAGATCCAACTGGTAGCTAGGCTTTGAAAAACGAAGAGAGTGAGAGATCCAGTCATTGATTACAAAATGTGAGAGAGATGGTGGCTAGAGTTGTAAATTTGGAAAATGTTAAATCAATCATAGTTGACTAAATGCCCATTGTAGACAAGCTCTTGATAAATAGTTTTTTTTAAAGGATAGGATTAAGATGAAGTACATGTATATGTTATCTTAAACTATTCATGTGCAAAAGTTTCCTGGCGGTTTCTCGTTCACATGTTCACGGTACCAGTCAACCACCAAGAATCTAAGATGATGTAAAGAAACATGCGCACCAATGCCACGTACCAAAGAATCATGTTCTTTTGAGATTTTATTTTATATTATTTATTACTGTTTGGTGATAAAAAAAGTGCATAAACTTTGAAGGTACAAAAGTTCCTTACAAACTATGGTGTTATTGTAAATTTCGAGAGAAGAAATAAAAAAATATTAGATAAACTAACTGTTTTTAAACTTATTGGTTCTTTGTGTATGGTTTATTTCAGAGAAGATATAAAATTAAATCTCATTATTCTTTAAAACTACAAGTAGTTATTGAATTTGTAATTACGTTTCATTCATGCCTGTGCATTATGCTTGATAAATAAAAAATTTTCGCCACTATTAATTTTTCAATTAAGGTTATTATTTAATTTGGTGCTATATATATATACACACACTTAATTGGCGGTCCAACTAATGCATCCTTGTTAATTGTTCTCTTTTCGTTCAAGTGTGGATGTCATTGATATTTTAAAAAATTAAATTTTTACATCCTATATCATTTTTTTAAATTTAAAATGATTAAAAATTGGACAATTCATAAATTTTTATATATAGTTTAGTTATTTTAAAATTTAATTTTTTATTATATCGGCCCAAAAGGTCAAGTCCACCAAACCCATGCCATGGCACGTGCCCACCTTCCATTTAATCAAATAAATTTTTATAAAAATAGTCAATGTTGTGGACTAGGACTTGGTAGACTAGAGAATATAGAGAGAATAGGAGCATCCGCATCTCGAGACAATTGGAAAGATCTCAGCCTCTCATCCCCATCTAATCAGAGAGTGACCTCGAGATAAGTGTTCCATCTGATCACGAGGCAATTTAACGGTGGATCTAATGAGCGCACGTGCTTTCGTAAGCCACGAGATGACCTTCGATTCCCCCGCGGCATCAACGCATTGATTCGTAGAGTTTGAGAATTTGAGAAGCCGGAGAGAACTCGTGAAACCCTCGGCGGAGTTCATCGACGGAGCTCGCCGGCAGTGAGGGATCGGCTATGGTGGAGAATGCGACAGTTGCCGGAGCTCCGGAATGGAGCTCTCCGCCGCCGGCCGGGAAGGATCAGCAGGCGGCGGGGTGGGGCATCTTGCTCCAGATCTCGATGCTCGTCCTTGCCTTCTTGATCGGCCATCTTCTCCGGCGACGGAAGGTGTACTATCTCCCTGAGGCTAGCGCGTCTCTCCTTATTGGTAAGGGGAAATCCGGAGAAAACCCTCGTCACTGGATGCATTTATGATTGCTATTGCTGTTTTTCTTTCATGAATTGTTGACCTATTATTGAAAGAAATAGTTTGAAAATAGGATTGATGATTTTGATGGTGTCTCGATGTGCAAAAGATATTGATAAAAATTTTTGATTTGGATTGTTTTGATAGATTGAAGTAAGTATTTGACAGTACAGAAGTGAATCATTGTTTTAGGTTTGTCTGGGTTTTGGGAATTTATGGTTTTACAAAGAAGTGTAGGGAAAATATGATTTGAAGCTGAGTAAAATCTGCCATGTGAAAGAAGGACTTGTAATCATCTGGGGTGTGTTTGGATTGGAATGGAAGGTGAAAGGAAAGCTTTCAAGGAGGAATTTTTTTTTTGTTTTGCTTTATTGAATGAAGGAAATTGTATTGATAAGATAATAAAGGAAAGTATATTAAAATATATCTGCTTGTGCAGTCAGAATTGGATAAGGATTAGACATGAGGATGATCAGTACTGTTCTATTCTGATAATGGTTTCTTCCTTAGATAGGGTATTTGTACTAAAATAGTTTGAGTTAAAATTAGCATGGCTTGATGTGTTTGGTGGTCTTAATATTATGTGTGAGTTCCAATTTACATTGCAGATCATCTTTTTCAGAATAAATATGTAGAAAATATTCCTTGTAACTTGAGAGTGAAATAGTTATGCATCATTTTTCCTTGGCAGGTTTGCTTGTTGGTGGACTGGCAAGCATATCAAATACAAAAGCCAACATGAGGTTCCTTGATGTTTTTTATTTTTCATTTCCTTTTTTGGGCAGCTCATATTTTCTTTTGCACATCTCCTGCTCTTGATAGTTTTGATAAGCTTCAACATTTTCTTTCTTTGCAGGGGTGGCTTCAATTTTCATGAAGAATTTTTCTTCCTTTTCTTGCTTCCTCCAATTATATTATATCCTTCTTCATGTCATGATCTTTTTTTTTTTTTTCCAATTTTTTTTTTCATTCAAATTATTTAAGTACATCTGTGACATCTTGTATTTTCAATTGTATTTTGTTCTTCTTGACTATTTTCAACTCAGTCAGGTTTCAGCTTGGCACCGGTAGTGGTTTGCAATTTTTGGCATCAGTATGTTTGACTATGCGTTTCTCTTTTTGATGTATTCTTCCTGCTTGTCTTGACAGAAACCCTTCTTTTCAAATTTTGGAGCAATTATCACTTTTGCCATATTTGGGACTTTTATTGCTTCAGTTGTCACAGGCGTTTTAGTGTAAGCATTGTGTGTGTGTGTATTGGTCACTTCATTATAGAATTCTGTACTTTTGAGAAGTGTATATTTTTTAATTGATGACGTGCTATTCTTTCATTGCAGATATCTTGGTGGTCTAGTGTTTCTCATGTATAAACTGCCATTTGTTGAATGCTTGATGTTTGGGGCTCTTATATCAGCAACTGATCCTGTCACAGTCTTAGCAATATTCCAGGTACTGTTGTTCTTCTATACTTAAATGGTCAACTGTAACGGTGCACAAGAAGAGTGCACTGTTGAACATTTTATGTGATGGCTCTAAATCTTGTTTTATATGCTGCTTAATTCTATTAGTAATTTGAAATTCCCAAATGATAATTTCTGAACTAAATAGTCATGACGAACTTAGGTTATGCTTAGAAGCAGTCTGATGGTTTCCTCATTAAGGTTTAGAGTTTTATTCTGCTCACTTTTATCTTCTCTATTTTGGTAAATAGGAACTTGGGACTGATACGAACCTTTATGCGTTGGTTTTTGGTGAATCTGTGTTGAATGATGCGGTATGTATATATAATTCCCCTATTTGAAACCAACTTCCTTTTTTCCAGTGTCATTATAGTTTACCTCAGCTAATTTGTAATTTTGTCTTTCCTTTCATTTATTGGCAACCATGAAGATGGCAATTTCCTTGTACAGGTATGGCCCCAGGGTTAAACCCTCTTTGATCATTATTCAAAATATTATGAAAATCATCTAATTAAGCTGGTTTTCTTAGGACTATGTCATCAGTGAGAAGCCATGCTTCATCAGGAGAGAACTTGTTTATGGTGATTTTAAGGTTTCTTGAGACCTTTGTTGGCTCAATGTCTTCAGGTTAATTACCATGTGATTTCAGCCATCAATTAACTGCTTTGTTGAAGATCATTCAAACTTAAATTTTGATGAAGAAATCTAATGCACTTTCTTATCAACAGGCGTTGGAATTGGATTCATCTCTGCTTTGATATCCTTTTTGATTTTTTGAATTATTATCAGATATGGCATGTGGAGCTAATATTTATGATATTTAGCTATCCTTGTTAAGAAGACAAAATTGCTGACTAGATCAAATTGGACTTAATACATTAGCGGACATACAATTTTGGTGACTATTACAACTCTAAGATTGGGTTTATCATGTACTTTGCCAAGATAAACCTGTCAAACCCATCACTTGTTTATTAAGATGGAAGCATGGCTATGGTAATCTTGCTGTCAACATCATCCTTGATTATAAAGGAGTGACGTTTATGTCATATAATTTAGTTTTATAGCCAAAATATTAGTCTCATAAATCCCGGAATACTATGTCTTTTCTATTGTCAAACATGCAATGTTTAACTTCTACTCATCAATGATCTGCTTGGTAACCATTTTTTGATTAATTAATTGTGAAACCTTGACCTCTCATACCTCTTTAAATATGCGGGTTTGGATATTGAAAAGTGAGTGTTGCATTTCTTTATCTTTTTTCTTTATTGAGAAAGCAAATGAATCACCCCTCTCTATGTTTCTGATTTGGTTTCTTATTCCAGTCTGCAAACTTTGGAGTGCTGTCTCTTTGTCCTCTTTCCATATTTTTCGTAAGTTAATTCTTTACCTATTTGTTGTTTGATAGATTCAATAACCAAATGCATAATGTCAGATGTATGCGGTCCTTTCTGCAGGTACATGTTTGCTGAAGGTTTTGGTTTGTCTGGTATTGTGTCTATATTGTTCACGGGAATAGTGAGTAAATTTCTGGGTTGTTGAATTTTCAGTATATACTTCAGTATTTATGTCAATGTTTTTAATGCTTGATCTACTTCCATGCTTTGTCAGGTCATGAAGCATTATACCTTCTCAAATTTATCAGAAAATTCTCAACGTTTTGTTGCTTCTTTTTTCCATCTAATATCGTCATTAGCAGAAACATATGTGTAAGGGAACCATCATCTAAGTGATGCATTTTCGCATTTGCAATGTCACTCAGGTACTTGTCTCATTTATTTTCAATTGCAGGTTTATATACATGGGATTTGATATCGCGATGGAAAAGCATAGCTGGTCACATTTGGGTTTTATATTTTTCTCAATTGTATCCTATAAATTTTGCTTCTTGAAGGAATTTCTCTTGGTCTGTCTTTACTTTTTGTGAAAATCCTTGACTTGTTGACTTTGACATTTATGAATGACCCAGCTTTTTATAGGGGTTGCAAGGTATAAATTTCTTACTCTTATAATCTCTATGCTTTGCATATATCTATCTTCATATTTCATTATTATGTTAATCAAGAATGAAACGACATGGATATTGGTAGTATGGTTTAGTTTAAATCTCTTATGACGTTATTAGTTGATTACTGTGTACTCTGAATCAAAATAAGTGGCTGATTATCATATTTGATAGGGAATCTTGTAATGCATTGGTAATTTGGAAAACACTTTTGAAGAGAAGTGTCTGCTTGTTGCTTCCATGCACTTTCTGACTTGGTATATTTTATAAAACCCTAGAGAGGCGTCTCTTGAATCTCCAGTTAATGCACTGTTGAGTTGCAAGAAGTCATCAGACCTTGTGCTATATGCTGCATTTTCTCTTTGTATTCGTCATTTGTTGCCTTTTTTTATTAATTCTTAGAAGTTATGTGTGTGGCAGAAATGAAATGTCCATTGTTGCGATACTTGTTTTGTTCCTGCTGTGTGTTTAATGTTAAATCTCAGTGAAAGATTTAGCACTTTTTAAACCGTTTCCCCGGATATTTATGTAACCAGAGAATATTTTAGCTATTGTTTACCAAGTCAAATTTTCCCACCTGGGGACACGAACACATGTCGTGGAAGTCTACTTCTAAAGTTTTTCTACAGAATATCTGATGTCTAACAGATTCTATATATTCCATTTATTTTATGCTGTTTGCTCTAATAAAAATGACAATTTTTTTTAATATCACATAAAGCACCAATAATATTGTGTTTACTTATGGCATTTGCTTTGTCTATCCATGGGATTTTATTATTTAGGCTCAATGTGCTCAATTTTCATACAAAAGTAGACCACTTGCTTATATCATATCTGTATGAAAATTGAATGCAAGCTGTTATTTATTAAGGTGAAAGATATCAGCTTGCATTGTCTATTATGTATAAAGTTCGTCATTTCTTGCTTACAACTTGCAAGGGGGGTTTTTGTTCCTTTTGTAAGTTTGAGATTTTCTTATCTTCTGTTATCATGTTGATTTTGACTTCTTAATGGATATTCTGTATTGTGAAGGGCGGCAAATGTGTTTTCTTGTGCTTACTTGGTTAACTTGGTTCGTCCTGCACACCGTCAAATACCGTTAAAGCACCAGAAGGCACTTTGGTATAGTGGTTAGTTGGCTGACAGTTCTTGAAAGTTGTAAAACATTTCGTTTTTCATCCTTCTTTGATTGTTAAAAATTTCCTTGTGGCAAACAGGACTTAGAGGGGCAATGGCATTTGCCCTTGCACTTCAATCAGTACATGAACTACCTGAAGGTCATGGCCAGACAATCTTCACAGCCACTACAGCGATAGTCGTTCTTACTGTAGGTCTTCTTGTAGCTGATATATTTGACTTTCCAGTAACTGAAATTGCAGTTATCAAATGTAATTATTACGTGCTTGCTTAGACAGAATCTGCCTTGAAGGAGATTTTTAGATGACTTGCGGTAAGAATATTTGGTAAATGTTAATTCTTTAAGCATTTGGCATCGGAATCTAAGGGTATCATTAATGATGATCATGGGCAAAGAGAAGCATTGGTGGTGCAAAATTGTGATATAAGAAAGCAAGAATACTAATCTTTAATCAAGCAAGTTTAACTAGCACTGATACAGGCAGAGGATTTTGATGGATAGTGCACCAAGATATTGTCATAGTGAGGAAGGATGAATAAGGATCCTGAATTTTTTACTGATTGGTTTTTAAGGAGAAAAAATATCACATGGATGGATGGAGTTGATAAAATTCATCCAGATTGACTTTTTATTTGGCTTTCGTACTTGACTTCTTTTTGTTTTTGGCTTTCCTCTA
Organism: Dioscorea alata; assembly: GCA_020875875.1. Lineage (NCBI taxonomy): Eukaryota > Viridiplantae > Streptophyta > Magnoliopsida > Dioscoreales > Dioscoreaceae > Dioscorea > Dioscorea alata. The sequence goes on from CM037018.1 coordinate 14,126,686, forward strand.
CTTGATTCTTCTTCTTATTTGGCTTGCCTCTACTTGACAATGCGTGTCTAAGATGCTCAACAGAGATTGATGCAGTAGGTCAGTAGGTTGTTGATGCCATTACAAATCTGGGCATGCATTCCTTCAACTTCTGAATGGAAAGTTTTAAATTTATCCTTGACGGTGATTTGTGTCTTACCTATTTGAAGACTGGCCATTGAACTGAATTTAATGTGATTTAATCTTTCTGTGATCTCAACTCTCCTGCATTTCTAGAAATTGTTATGTAAATTATGTGACGGTTTTAATGATGCCCCTTTTTTATGTCATGAATTTAATGCGGTGATAACTTTGTAGATGCTCATTATTTTACTTGCACAGAGACATCATAATCTCTCTGGGTGGTTCAGGTATTGCTGATTGGAGGCTCAACAGGGACTATGCTTGAAGCTTTAGAAGTTGTTGGTGATGGCCATAGTAGTCCACTTGGGGAGGTAACTTATCAAAACCTTATGGTAAAAAGCTCTGCTTACTAGGGTTATTTCTCATGCCGTATATTGCAGGCAATCATTCTATGCTGCTTTACTTTTTATCTTAGGAATCTTCTGAACTAAAGCTTACGGTTGAATCCCATTCTCTTGATAATCACACCCATGTGCTATTGCAGGAAATATTTTACGTCCCTGACCTAAGACTTCAATCATGCAAGCTATGTTCATTCAGTTGTAGAAGTAGTCACTATGGTTTTGCCAACAAAATTCTTTTTGTTAGAATGCTTGTTTTCAATTTATATAGTTCAACAAACATTTGCTAGCCCAAGTTGGTCAACCTTTTGGAAAAATTGTCCACACAAATCAATAGCTTATGTTTTGTTTTTTTAATTATGATGCTACGTATGTGCTTGTTGGCTTGTCTTTGCCTTGTGAAAGTGCAGTTGTTTTCCTATTCTTAGCTGTTGATATTTCTATTGCAGGCTCGTAGATATAGTGAGCTCGAAGAAAGTAATTATGTTGCACCATCTTATGAGGAAGGAGCTTCATCTGGGAGCAAGATCAAGATGAAACTTAAAGAGCTCCACAAAAGGTATGCTCATCAGCGGGTTTCTTTATATTTTGAATTATTCTTTCTACCTCACATCTGTTTCATCTCTGATCTTTTTTGTCTGTTGTCATACCACAGTGCTGCATCATTTACTGCATTGGATAAAAATTATCTCACTCCATTCTTTACAACTCAAAATGATGATGAAGACTATATGGGTAAGCTGTAACCACATTGTTTCTGTGACTTGTCCTATTCATGAAAATCACAAATTAATCCATTGTTAAGTTCACACATCAAACAGCCTATTCACAGTTTGTTCTACCCTTCACTTTCCAAATATATTACACTTTTCACATTCTTTTAATTCATTCCCTTTGTTGAATATGATTCTTGGTGTGCAACAGATGAACCTCCCCAGAATTCTGATAGAGGGTTCCGAGGTCGTATGTGAAGCGCATTTTTTTGCCTTTTTAGTTCAGTTTCACAAAACAAAAGCAACAACAAACTTCATACTTGACCCTACAGATGTCTAAAGTGAGGAGTTAGATGTTAATGAGCTTATTCCAACCAGAATGTTTGTTAATGGTGTCACAGGAAAAGAAAAACTCTACGTGATGGCAATACTTGTAGGCTATCTTCTTTAGTGTGTATATATATTTTCATCTTTTATACAGAGGAAAATTTCTGCTAATCATTACAGTCCCCATTTCTTGCATTTGTAACTCCTTTACAGATATGTTGCAGGAAAAATATTATGAAATATTTTCTTCAAAAATTTTACAGTAGGGCTTGAATTTATTTCGTTCTTTTTTATTACTTAACTCATTGGGATTGGGTTTCTGTTGGTTTGTGTGGTATTTTTTTAATCAAATTTTCATTACTCAAAACTGAAGTGAGTTCATCTTGTTTGGTTTTAAAATCAGGGTATTCTCTTGTTCTGATTTATCACAATATAACATCTGTTTTTATATGATGTTAATTTAAAAGGACATGTGTCAAATTATGATAGGTCAGAATTAAAGAATATTTTAGTCCTAAAACCAAGCAAGATGAGCTCAATTAAAGTGCACATAATTTTAATTTAAATTATTTCTCCGGATGAATTTGTGAAACGATAAAAAGTAAAATGTAAGACTGTAAATTATAATAAAAACAAGATTACATAATCATAAGAGTTTTTTAAAAATCATAATAGAGAAGGTTAAGAATACAAAATTTAATCTTGTCAAATATTTTTTATTAAATAATGGATGTTGCTCAGGGAATAGTGCAAAACCAGTTTATAAAAAAAATTGTCCTTTTTTTCCCTTCCATTTTCATTCTTCAGTTTGGCTTAATTTATTCAAAATAAACCCCAACGTAAAAACAAGATAATGAGCAAATGAGAGGACACCACGTGTCCATACCCAATTTCTCATCTTCTAACATCTGAAATGAGTAGCCATCCAAATTCGACCGTTGGATTCTAACGCCCCAATGTTTTATCACTCTCTTGTTTTTGGAAACCAGAAAGAAATTATTAATATCCAAAGAATCCCTCCTCCATAGCACTTCCTCCAACGGCTACTTCTCTCTCTCTCTCTCTCTCTCTCTCTTCTTCTTCTTCTTCTTCTTCTTCATTATGTGTCGAGAGACAATTCTAAATTGAGAGGAAAACCATAAATGATATAATCTCATCTATGGTCTCATCTCTCCTCCTTTTCCTTCATTCAATCTAAAACCCCTCCTTTCTTTTCCCAAGATCACATCTTCTTTCTCCTTCTGCCTCTCCAAATCAGAGCACAAGAAGAGCACATTCAAGTGTTTCAGCTTTCCTTCAATCACTATCAACAAGATATCTCATAAAAGATCCCACCTTTCTCCTTCTCCTTGTTCTTCTTCCCCAAATTGAATCACAAGAGCATCAAAGTCAAGCATTGCAGCTTTCTTCTCCACCAAAGATCCCATCTTTCTAAGTTCTAAGTCGTCTCCAATGGTGGAAACCAATTCTAACCCTCCCCTCCCTCCCAAGCCTGACAATAATGAAGCTAAGCCTCCAGCAACCGAGAAGAGAACCAGAAGAAGAGCCAGGGAAGTCAGCTCTCGCTACATGATCCTCCCTCCTGGCTCTCCTTCTTCTTCAATCTCCGGCGATGTGCATCTTGCCCCTTCGCCACTACCCCTCCTCCCCAAAGCTCACACGCATCACCGGAAACAGCGCAAGGCTGTTCCTTCTTCCCCTGATGCCACTGACTCTGAGTCTGACTCATCTTCTTGCTTTGCTGATGAGAACCAGCCCTCTATTCGATTTTCAGAGACTCCTCTTCCTTCTTTCATTCCTCACAGGCTCCTTACTGTAAAGAGAAAGCCTGCTGTTCGGCTTTTCGGTGATAATGCAGGTGAGCAGCAACCACATCAGCAAAACAATTCAAGAAAACAGAGGCCTGGCACACCAATGGTTCTTGGTTTCAGCGTTGGCAACACTCCAAGATTGAATCTTTCTTCTCATAATGATGCAAGATTGATGAATGGGAGGAGGGTTGCAGTGCCACCAAGAGTGAGTACTTGTCCTTTAGATGTTGACAATAATGGTGCCAATGGTACTGAAATTAGTTCATTAGAGAATTCAGTTTCATCTGAACAAGATGCTTGTAGTATTAGCAACATGGGAGGTCTCTGTGAGAGCCCTCCAATACCATCCAGTAAAGCCCGGTCCACCTCTGAGCTTCGGTCCTCAATGCCGGAGGCTGATTTGTTGCCAACAATGTCTGTGAGACGGAAGGATGGCAATGAGGACTACTCCATTTGCCATCGATCACTGAATTCAGCATTGTCTAGTTGCCAGCAAGCTCCCTTCACTGTCTCCAGGTCTGTGAGCAAGAATCTGGTTTCACAGAGACTTAGTTCAGTAACACCGAAGAATGCTGGCCCTTGTCTGCCTCCACAGCCACCGAATATGAAACAGGTTGATGTGAAGAAGGTAAAGAAGGCAGCCAGCCGGCATGAGGACATTCATTCACTTCGGTTACTTGATAACAGGTATCTGCAGTGGAGATTTGCTAATGCTAAAGCTCAGGCTACAGTACATGCGAAGATGCTCACAGCAGAGGTCAGTGGTTTTGTTTGTTGATCCATTTCTTGTTTGATACATTGTATTTTTCACAATTGACTGAATCCTAAATCATGTATGGTTTGTTCAGAGATCACTTTCTGAAGTTCTGAGCAATATATCGGAGCTCCAGAATTCTGTTCTGACAAAGAAGATTGAATTGGAGCATTTAAAAAGAATGAAAAACTTGTTTACCATCCTAGATGCTCAAGTAAGGGCGATCTAAGCACATTCAGTCTTGAATTCCTTGCTTAAATTTATGTTTTGATTGAATATGTTGATGCTTATTACTTAATTTAGGGGGAAAAACTGAAGTTCTTTCGAATATGTTTTGTCAGAGACTATATTGATTGTAACTGAGTTTCATTCTGCCTGTAGACACCAATTTTGGATGTTTGGTCAATTCTTGAGGAAGATTATTCATGTTCTCTTTCCGGAGCAATTGAAGCTTTGCAGAATGCATCACTTCAACTCCCATTAACTGGGAATGTGAGGGTAAGAAAGAATGATGACCATATCACCGTTGCTACTCCTCTGTTTCTTCCAAGTTTCATTGTATTAATTAAATATCTAAACAATATTGATTGCAGGCGGGTATTGAGGAGATTGAAGAAGCCCTTGGGTCTGCTACAACTATGCTGCAGGCAATTTCTCCATCTGTGAACAGATTTCTACCTGAGGTAAATCGGAGAATGTGATTGGATTTCTGCTATCATAATAAGTGGATAGTTTCGTTCGGATAGCAAGCAATTAAATGCTTAGAGTTTGTTCTTCTTGTTTGCAGGCTCAAGAGATGGAGATCATTGTTTCTGAATTGGCAAGAGTTGTTACTAGAGAGATTTCTTTAGCACAAGAATGCGGGGATCTCTTATCTGAAGTTCACACATTGCAGGTATTCTTTCCGTGTTTTTTTGTACTGAATGAAATATGTCTTGAAAGGTTGGGATACTCTGATGACCTTTGAAATTAAAGAAATGATTAATTGTTTCTCAACTGATCATCTCAGGTTAAAGAATGCAGTTTAAGAAGCCAATTAATGCAGGGAAAGAGAAGCTGTGGAGTGTCATGAAGCATGTTTTTAAGTAAGGTGAAGATCACAACAATCAACTTCCATTCTCTTGAAGTCTGAATAAGAAAAATAGCCATTTTATTCAGAATTATTCTTTCCAATCATTTGTAATTTCATTCATTTTGTTTCCATTAGCACACATAAAATTTTAATTTTGAAGAACAGAATAGAATGGTCAATTGGGCAAATTCATCACGACTACAAAAGGGGTATGTATCTGAGTTTTTCTCAATCATCACTATAAGCTCTCAACTCCTATCGATTGGTGAACCAAATAAATTTTTTGGGCAGAAAAATAAGTTATGCTGTAATTTGTTATGAGATTTTTATAAATAAAAAAAATTCTTCTCTAGCATTTATTAAGGGTTTTCAAACACAAAAGAGAATGATTGGAGTTTGTATCCCCAGCAGATTTTTACTGATTGTGCAAGCCTAGTAGACATGATTTACAAAGAAGATTTCACAGTTACTTGGAGATTCAGTGAGCAACTAATAAGAATTCGTAGTTTGCTCAATTTGTGTGGGGTTGTTCAAGTGGAATTTATACCAAGAAACCTCAATCAGGTGGCGGACGCTGTGGCTAAATTCGTGCTCATAAACCCGTCTGTGTCATTGTTCCATCGAGGACTTGAGCTACCAAATTGGTTGGTGAAAGTAGCTAACGACAGTGATGTAAAACTCTAGTTGTGCTTTTTGGGGGTTTGCTTAGTTAGGTTTTTTCTGTTTTTCTGTTTAGCTTTCAGCTCTTTTTAGCAAAAAAAAAAAAGCACAAAAGAGAATGTCACGCCCCGAACCCGAAACGTTGACAAACAGCCGTCTACCTATAAGGCCGTAACCAAGTAGGCACGCAAGGCCTCAAACCTGTCTCACAAATATGAATAATATCTAACAAGAGTACTGATTCCAAAACAAAAAAAACCACAATGTTTGTAACACAAAGAAACACATAACAAAGTTTGACATAACTCTTAAACAAAGACAAGAGAACTAAGTTCACAACAAAGGAGTTTTGTTAACTCGATAAAAGCTAGACGGTGACTTGCTCAACGAATCAGCTAAGCTGTCCACCACCCAACCTTACTCCTGATCTGAAAAGGAAATTGAACAACTTAATGAGTTTGGGAGCCCAGTAAGCAACCACTAAAAATATCGGGATCACAAAAATATTCAATAATTTTAATAACATACAAAATGTAGCATAAAGAAATAAATACCAAAATGAATCCCCGAAATCCGAAATAAATCAAAACAGATTTAATTTGCCAAAATAATATAAGTCCCCCAATAACTAATGCCAAAAGAAAACATCAGAATTCATTTATTTAAACTCGGTGACCCGAGCCAGAATATTAGAAGCCGTTATTCTTCACCGACGAAACGATGGGAAACTGCAGTTTCTATGTCAGAAGTACGTGTCGACACGGTCAGTGATTAACCCCCAGTGACAGGGTTATTGCATAGTTAATTGGAGACTACGAATTTTATAGTAAAAATATGTCAGATCTAAAATTTATCGCCAGCACAGTAATACTGAAATTTAGTGATCCCAGTTTTTAACAAAAATAATTCCAATTATAACTCCAACAACACATTTAGCAAAACGATAATTTAATAGCCAATATGTGACAACATCAATTAATATAAATAATCAATACTATCTACACAAATAAGATTATATAATATATATATATATATATATATATATATATATATATATATATAAAATTTTGGAAAGAATGTCACATTCAATAACAGGTTTCTTTCTTTTCTTTTAACAATTTGATAATAAAATAAAATAAAATAAACAAAGGACAAGCAAATGAAAAACTCATGTCAGGTTAACAAATACAATCTGTACTATGATAAAATATCATAATTTAAATAGCATTAACATGTTTGGATGGAAAAGAAATATATATCAATAATTATATAAACAATTTGTGAATAGTAAAGAATAGTTTTTTTTTTCTAAACAGTAAATTCCAAATTAATCAAATAATTATGTAAAGCAGGATCAAAAATAAAAAATTTGCATATACATATATATACAGATTTATACGTGGTTTACTTACCTGTTTAACACCAAAAACTCGCCAAAAACTAAATACACATCGAATTTAAGTTTCCACGGAATTACCCTATATGTAAGAACACATTCTAAGGATATCAATAATAATGGTCTACATAAGCCTAAAAATTATACCAAAATAATACTCATTAAAGACTACTCTTTCTAAACTAACTCCTAGGAACAATATAACAAGGTCAAACTAGGAAGCTTTGGCATAAGAGTTAAAATCTTTAATACTAACTCAATAGGTTTAAGATCCCACAAATAGACAACAAAATCACACATGATATACAGGAATCAATTTCCTACACTAATAAGCACCACACTCAAAATGTCAACAATTTAATATATATAAAAATAAGTGGACATGGCACTGAAAATAATTCCACAATACATCCAAAACATATATATACACACATCCAAATAAAATAAATAAATAAATAATGGACGCCAAAACTTCACCGATATTTGAAAAAACAAAAACAAAAATAAATAATAAATAATAGTGGACGCCAGAACTCTACCCATCATTTATATATATATATATATAATTGAATTGCTTTAAATACTGTATTTGAGGAATATATAAATTAAAGCACACAGAACTTTCCACTATTCCTCAAATACAGTATTTACAGAACTTTCCACTATTCCTCAAATACAGTATTTAAAGCAATTCAATTATATATATATATATATATATATATATATATATATATATATATATATAAAAGCCAGCACACAACACTCAAATCCACTTTCTAATTTTTAAAAAGAAAAATAGAATTTAGAGAAAAATCTGATTTTTTTTTTCTCAAACAAAATATAATATTTTTCTCTTAATTTTTTTAACACAACAACTTGGACATGGATGAAGGTAAAAATAACTAGCAAATCAATAAAGAATATTCAACATTTAGCCTTAGATCCTAGAAAAAAAACACTTATCTCACAAAAAAAAAAAAATGATGCAATACTTTTGATAAAAAGACCAAACTCCGTTCTCGCCGCCAACACCATACACAAAAAAAAAGGAGAAGAGAGAAAATGCTAGATCTTTCTCTTTTTTTTTTTTATTTCAAACAGAGATCTAAATGGTAGAACAAGAAAAAGGCTAAAGTTTTAAATTTAACATATATAAATATAAACATAAATAGGAGGTTTTTCATTTCTCTTTATTGTAACCCCCAAACATGCAAGAATTTTAAAATATATATAAATTGGGTGGGGCCCACAGAGAATTTGTGTTTTTTTTTTTTTTTAAAACTTACACAGCTAATTTATTAATAAAGAACAAGATTACATAGGCTCAAGATTACTGAGAATACCACAAAAAACACAAAACAGCTAAAAAAGAAAAAGGAAAAAACATCAAGAGAATTTGTTTTGCCTTGCATTGCAATGTAATGCTACATAAAATAATAAACAATATAACTAATCCTCCTCTAAGTCTAAGTCTGTCACTTCGAGAAGAGGTATGTGTTGGACCTTATCCCAATCATCACCGTCATTAGCTCTCAATCTCTGGGTAAAGGCAGAAGGCATGTTTCTCACATTCAACTGTTGTAGACTAGTAATCTTGCCAAGGCCATGAGGGAGCATCACCAAGTTCATACATCCAGCAATTATCAATTTTCTAAGCCTGGGCATGGCTTCCTCCTCTATTTTCCACTCTTCAAATGTATCCAAAAATAAAATTTCTAACTGCTTCAACTGAGGGAAACCTCTCTCCAAACAAACCATTTCTTTCCCAACGAAAGCATTCACTCTTAACACAAGAACTTGAAGGTTATCAAGTTTTCCCAATGTCGCAAGTGGGTCCTCCTTAAGCTCCGATAATTCTAAGGTCAACATGATGAGATTTGTCAAGAGAGATTGAGTATTGACCTCAGGGAGTTTTTCTAATTTTCCTTTCAAACTAAGAAGTCGGAAATGCTTTTGATGGGATGCCGTAAGTATTGAGGTTGGTATTTCATGCTCATCCTCTGATGTTAACTCCAATTCAATGAGGTTGTTTAGTTTCCCAAGAGAGTCTAATAATGCCTTTTCATAAGAGTTGCAAATATCACAAATGCTCAATTTCCTCAAATTGATCATCTTCTCTAATAATCTTGTATTTAGCCATTTTCCTGCTTTAATGCTTGAAAGTGTCTGGAGATTTGGCAAACTGTCAGCTGATGGTTGCCCCTTGATTGAACAGGAGCTCCTGCATTCTAAATGCCTCAGATTGCTTTGCAATTTCCATATTGCACTTGGTAGCTTAGTGGTAGAATACTCGTTCTGAATTTGAAGTGTTTGTAAATTGGTTAGTTCACCGATGGAAGAAGGAATCGACTTGGTTCCTCCAACTTGTACATTCAAGTACCTCAAGTGAATCAGCTCTCCTATAGCTTTAGGCAAAATTATTGCTACACCATGAAGATCTATGACCCTAAGTAGCTTCATGCTGATTAGAATTCGGGGTCTTTGGAAATTCACCACTGCCCTAGGACCAACAATGAACCAAGAAACAAAGAAAAGAACAAACCCGAACCCGAACTGATCAGACCCCTCAAGCGTCAATATCTTTCTAATACATTTCCCACACGAGGTATCCGTGTTTATATCGCCTTTCCACCATTTTGTACCAAAGAAAGTAATAGCCCGTAGGCTTCCAGCAGAATCAGTTGGATATTGCTGAGCTACATCCCAACTCTTGTCACCATGAAGAGCAAGTCGACGAGTTTTTTGCAGAGTAACAATATTCCCCTCATTATTCTTAATAACATGGATGAAGTTCATACCTTTGGCTTCAGAAATGGCCAAGTCCAGAAGACGATCATGGATTCCACAAGTATCAATACCTCCCAATACATTTCTCTCTGCCACTTGAATCAAACTCCTATGCACCAACTCCTCCAAGTATTCCTCTGCGACTTCCTCCATTGTTTCTTCATCTCTGGCTTCTATAAACCCCTCTGCTATCCACTTTAGCATTAGATCTCTGGCATTGATGAGAGAAGAATCCTGAGGTAACATAGCAAAGTAGAGAAAACATGGCTTGATGTAGTAGGGAAGATGGTGGTAACTAAGAGCTAATATTTTGGAGATCTGGTCTTCACTTTCTCTTAGTTGCCACCTCACACTCTTGAGCAACTTTCTCCATTCCTCTTCAGACTGCTCTTTCCTCAACGCCAGACCTCCCAACACAACGATAGCAAGAGGCAAGCCACTGCATTTGGCCACCATCTGCCTTCCTATTTCCTCCAAGTTTGGAGGACAGTGCTCAGCGCACTTTGTTGGAATTGCCTTCTTGCAGAATAACTCCCAACTCTCTTCTTCTCCCAAGAGCTTGAGATCAAAAGGAGGGCTCCGTCTATCTGCATGCAATGCAACTTCTCTGTTACGAGTAGTTAGCAACACCTTACTTCCATTCGCCATTTCTGGCAGCACCTCTTTTATGTTATCCCAATCTCTTCGGGTCCATACATCATCAGTCACCACCAAGTATTTCCTTTCTTTCAAGTGCTCATAAACCACCTTCTTCAGGTCCTCATACTTCAAATTATTCATCCTCCCTTCGTCAACGACCATGAATTGCTTAGCCATGGACTTCACAAGCCCTCGATCTGTATAAGCTTGAGAGACATAGACCCAAGCATGACAAGCAAAGTGCTGCTTGATTCTGGGTTCAGAGGAAACCCTTTTGGCAAGAGTGGTCTTGCCTAAGCCTCCCATGCCCACGATTGATATAACAGCACGCCAATCTTCATCCTCCGCCAGTAATAATTGTACCAGTGTCTTGACATGCTCATCAAAGCCAATGACATCAACTTCCTCCACAACCGGAGTCTGCTTCCAGCTCAAAGGCAGTCTTGCTTCATTGGTCAATGGGCCTGAAGAAGTAGCTCCAATGCTCTCGATGCCATATTTGGATCGGTTAGCAGAGATATCCTCAGCTCTCTTCTTGACCTCGCCAATCTTATTGCCAAGGTCATGGAGGACTGTTAGTCTGGAAGGATGACAAGCATCTGTTGTCATTAACGAAGAGAAGCATCCATGGGATCCTCGGCGGTGTTGATGAATCTTGAAGATGTACGTGTCGATGATGTCCTCGGCGTCATAAGCAACGTCTCGCACCTGGTCCACCCAAGTCTTGGCTCTCTCGTTGCCTCCTTGGATACTAACATCAGCATCCTTGATGAAAGCTTGAATCCATTGGAACTCATCACGGAGGGATCTCAATTCTCCATCTACTCCTTGCAGGAAGTTCACTTCTTTGATCAGAAGTTCCCCTAGTTTTCCAGCAACATTTGAGACTATGCTTTCCGCCATCTCACAATTAATGAGGTCTGATCGATGGTCTAATTCGTCGTAATATGAGTTCCCAAACTGGCAGGGATATAAGCGGAGGAGCATATATATAATTCCGAGCCTCCAACTCCAATGATGGATAAGATGGCAAGTTGAGTTGCAAGTTGCAACTAATCGCCAGGAACGTCAACCTGGTCTATGATCGCATCCATGGCGTCTAGTGTCGCTGGAGTTGTTCATCACACTTATTGGTGGGGGACCTGGGCTAGTTGCCTGAAAACTACTCTAGGGACAAGACAAATACTTCATTCAATGGTTCCCTGTTTGGGTGTCCCTAATAATAATGCACAATGAAATTTCTTACTAGTTTTAAGCAGTATCTTTGTGAAAATAATTAAATAATTGAAAAAAATATTTTATATTTTAAGATGCCTTCAATTATTGTGGTACATCTATATATATATATATATTTTTTTTTTTTAATTTCAGATTCCATAATGTATTAATATTCTATAATGTCATATTACAACTGATGGTGATACCATTAACGGTAACACACAAGTTGGACTTTTTCTTGCAATTGAGCTAATGCTTCCGCATTTGGTTTCTCTAATTGTACATGCAAGTTGGAATTTGTAATATAATTAATCATACCACACAATCGTTTTGCATCTCTCTCTCTCTCTCTCTCTCTCTCTCTCTCTCTATATATATATATATATATATATATATATATATATATATATATAGTCTATTTTATTATTCAAAAAAGTTTTTTTAAGATGAAATATTGTAATGTATGTGATGATAAATAAATGAGAAGGTAATTTTTTTAGGTCTTTGACACACTAATTTCCTAAAAACAACAATTATTATAATAAAACATAGGTTTTTTTGGAGTTTTGCATAAATAAATAAGTGCAATTAAAGTTTTTTAATTATTAATATCATAAGTAATATAAATAAAAGCTTAAATGTAATAAAAAAAATTTAAATTTGTTATTTGAAACAAAGAGCAGATTATAAAAATTCTTAAAAAAGATTGAAACCTCCCCAATCATATTATCATCCGTTTTCATTAGAAGATCTTATTTAATATAATAATATTATCTATTAGTCTCCTATATTTTTGCATATTTAATATTTAATATAATATCAAATAAATATTGGTAAATGTTATTTAAACCAAAAATTTAAAAAAAAAGGGAAGGATTTAATATTAAACCGATTTAATGATCATAATGAAATCAATGCCACTTTAAATATATGCAAAAAAAAAAAAAATAATCTTCTTTAAAATCCTCTCCATTAGAATATCATATAAAATATTTAATATAAAACCGATTTAAATACCAAATAAAGATTGTTAAATATTTTTTAAACCAAAAAATTTAAAATAAAATAATATACAAATGAATACATCTACTTTAATAGTATGTATAAATTCTATGAAAAATATCTCAAACCAATGCTTTTTACATAAACAATAATATAATTTTAAAAATATTTATTTAAATGATCTGAACTTTTACAATTTAGACCAACCATATTATGCATTGTTTATATTTTACGACGGTATAATAAATCAATATTCTCATGCACAACTTTGCTATATATATATTTTTTTTGGACAAAATACCTAAGGCTAAGATAATAATAATAATAATAATAATAATAATAATAATAATAATAATAATAATAATAACAAAATCATAAATGTAATCCGACATTCATGATCGCTTCTTTGAGCCAACGAGGCAACTTCACGCCTTGATGGAATACGGAACTGGGTTGTGTCATGCAAAATTCGCTAGAGAATCCGCCACAACATTGAGATTTTGATGTATGACATCCACTTGTGGCATAGAAAATAGGGTGCAACTTTGCTCTAACCTGATCAATTGCCCAGCGCTCCCTGCTAAGATATGCGCGGCCCAACTTTTCTCTTGATCTGAAACGATATATCAACAACATAATGAGCTCAAAAGCCCAGTAAGGAACCCACTAAAAATATAGGGATCATTTACAAAATCATAATTTATCAAAATCAAAAATCAAAAATCAAATTTATTTCAAATAATATAGATGTCAAAAACTGAGTATATAGGTCCCCCAAACAACTATTTCCAAAACAAAATCACAGAATTCATATATTTAATCTCGGTGACCCGAGCCAAAATATCAGAGCTCATTTGTTTACCCTCGGTGACCCGGGCCAGAATATCAGAAGCCGTTATTTTTCACCGACGGAATGGTGGGGAACGACAGTTTCTATAACAGAGTACATGTCGACACGGTCAGTGTTTAACCCCCAGTGATAGGGTTATTGCAAATTTAATTTGGGGACTACGAGTACCGTGTCAAAATAATTCTTATCAAATATTCGAGAAAGTCGAAATACCAAGATTCAAATGATCCCAATTTCACTAAAAATATGTCCATTTATTCAAGAAGTCAAAATATCTCGAAGTGAATTTCAATAATACATAATTTAATAAATAAAATAAGAATTATACACAAAATAATATTAAACATCAAAACTTCAAGTGCAGTAATAATATATAATAATGATAATAATGTTTTTTTTTCTTTCTTTTTGGCACTTTCAGAGGTAAGGAAAAATCAAAAACTTTTTGAGTTTATTATACATATAGTATCATTTATATGCGGGTACTTACCTGATTAACGCCCAAAAACTCTAATCCCAAATCGAACAAGTTTCCTCAAAACACCCTAAATAAGAGAATAATTTTCAAAAATATCAAAAGCCTATTTAACACAAGCAAGAAAAATGAAAGAATGATACAAATGCAAAAGGTCAAACTATCACTTTGCTCTCCCCAAAAATTTGATCATTTCCAAGGGTATAATAGCATTTAACCACTCTAAAAGGTCATATTAACATTCTATCATAAGTCATGAGTACTAAATCAGCAATAAGTTTGTCTATCCTTTCCCAAATCATAAAATTATAAATTCTAAGGATAAAAGACAACCAAGGCTAAGACATATCCAAAATTTACATGGTTTAGAACACTACTCAAAGCATATCATTCAATTGAATCTCCAACTATTTCTGCAGACTTGTAATTCAGACGTGCCCCTTTCAAACATGTATATCTCTCAAAATACAACTTCAAAAGAAATGAAATTTAACAGACAATTAGATAACTTAATAACAAACAATATTTCTATTTTTCATCTCATCCAATTCAATTTCTATGATCATCAAAAATGGCCATAATTCTTCAAGTTCTGCACAGAAATATCATCCGAGATAATTATAGTAATAGGGGTATATCTCACAAACTACAAATGCATAAACTTGAAATTTTGCAGGTAATTAGATAACATCAAAATCTACAACTTTTATACACAAATCAACGTCTAATTCAGACTAAAAAAATGATAAAATAAATCAAAAACTTTTAAAGGCCTGCACAGAAATCCTACACAAGGCACCTACATTCAAAGGCTATATCTTACAGGATACAACTGCAAAAATTCTGAAATTTGGCAGATACAAAGACAATGTCAAAATCTACAACTTTATTATTTTACTTTTCTCCAAATTATGCCTTTAATAACCCCAAAATCGAAGAGGGATTTCTACCATAACCAAAAACGAAATCTGAAAACCATCAAATTAATCTCAAACTCCTCAAACAAGAAGCTAACCTAACCCATCCATCACTATCATCCAACAATAACAGATCAAGATCTAGAAAACAAAAATTCTACAATTTGGTCAAAAATCCGAGAAACAAGATGTTTACCTCAACAATAACACTGAATCAACCCTGGATGACGAGATCCTTCTCCCATCCTCACTGCCGACACCACCCTGCAAAGAGGAAGAGGAAGATGAGGCTATGTTTTCTCTTTTCCTAACGACAATCTAAAACGGAGGAGGCGAAGAGGTGACTAGGGTTTTGAAACTGAAAAGAAAATCAACGGCTAGGATTAAAAAATTTCAATGGCTAGGATTAAAAAAATTTCAATGGCTAGGATTAAAAAAAAAGGGTGGGGCTCACAGATGACCATATCACCATTGCTACTACTCTGTTTCCATGTTTCATTCATTCATTGTACTAATTAAATATCTGTGAGAGACCGACCCACCTCAGTGAGACTCGGAACAGAACTCATCACAAGCCAGGTATTGTTTTGCTTAGCCGCACAATAATTCGCACTCCCCCGGAGTCGAACCCGCGACCTAAGCCTTTTGTCTCACTTAAAGTGAGCGCCTCTCACCAATTGATCCGTAGATCAATTGGTGAGAGGCGCTCACTTTAAGTGAGACAAAAGGCTTAGGTCGCGGGTTCGACTCCGGGGGAGTGCGAATTATTGTGCGGCTAAGCAAAACAATACCTGGCTTGTGATGAGTTCTGTTCCGAGTCTCACTGAGGTGGGTCGGTCTCTCACAAAAAAGGCGCCTTTTTTGTGAGAGACCGGCCCACCTCAGTGAGACCCGGAACAGAACTCATCACAAGCCAGGTATTGTTTGGATATAACTGAAAGCCTATTTCAACTGATTAAGTTTGAGTTTAGAGGACTAAACTCTTTTAAGGGGGGGAGTTTGTGGACCCCACTCCCTGATTAGATCCCCATCGTTCGATATAGCCTTGATTAGATCTCCACCTTTAGATATACTTTAAAAATTATATATATTTAAATGTTAAATATCATTATTATATCTGTTCGATTTAAATTATTATTATTTAAAAGCCACGATCTCCACAACCGAACCTTTTATCCGTCTTATCTCGTTGGGAGTTTGTGTGTTTTCAAATCTAGTGAAAGAACGCGTCTCCTTCCTCTTTGATGGATTGCATCGTAAGAATGACGGCGAGATCCAGAATATCAAGCATGATTACAGGTAGGATCTTAGAGCTTTGTGCATAGTTTTAAATGATTATTATTGATGTTTGTTGCCTTTGGTTTTCTTTCTTTCTGAAACCCTAAGATTTG
The DNA here is from genome assembly GCA_020875875.1 of Dioscorea alata. Classification (NCBI taxonomy): domain Eukaryota; kingdom Viridiplantae; phylum Streptophyta; class Magnoliopsida; order Dioscoreales; family Dioscoreaceae; genus Dioscorea; species Dioscorea alata. The sequence goes on from CM037018.1 coordinate 14,143,201, forward strand.
TTTCTATTTGTGATTCATCTTTAAACCTTAGATTTAGCCCTTGAGTTATAGGATTTGTTCCCAATTTGTACTTGAAAGAATTTTTTTGTGAGAGACCGACCCACCTCAGTGAGACTCGGAACAGAACTCATCACAAGCCAGGTATTGTTTTGCTTAGCCGCACAATAATTCGCACTCCCCCGGAGTCGAACCCGCGACCTAAGCCTTTTTGTCTCACTTAAAGTGAGCGCCTCTCACCAATTGATCCGTAGATCAATTGGTGAGAGGCGCTCACTTTAAGTGAGACAAAAAGGCTTAGGTCGCGGGTTCGACTCCGGGGAAGTGCGAATTATTGTGCGGCTAAGCAAAACAATACCTGGCTTGTGATGAGTTCTGTTCCGAGTCTCACTGAGGTGGGTCGGTCTCTCACAAAAAACGTAGATCAATTGGTGAGAGGCGCTCACTTTAAGTGAGACAAAAGGCTTAGGTCGCGGGTTCGACTCCGGGGGAGTGCGAATTATTGTGCGGCTAAGCAAAACAATACCTGGCTTGTGATGAGTTCTGTTCCGAGTCTCACTGAGGTGGGTCGGTCTCTCACAAAAAAGGCGCCTTTTTTTGTGAGAGACCGACCCACCTCAGTGAGACTCGGAACAGAACTCATCACAAGCCAGGTATTGTTTTGCTTAGCCGCACGATAATTCGCACTCCTCCGGAGTCGAACCCGCGACCTAAGCCTTTTGTCTCACTTAAAGTGAGCGCCTCTCACCAATTGATCCGTAGATCAATTGGTGAGAGGCGCTCACTTTAAGTGAGACAAAAGGCTTAGGTCGCGGGTTCGACTCCGGAGGAGTGCGAATTATCGTGCGGCTAAGCAAAACAATACCTGGCTTGTGATGAGTTCTGTTCCGAGTCTCACTGAGGTGGGTCGGTCTCTCACAAAAAAAGGCGCCTTTTTTGTGAGAGACCGACCCACCTCAGTGCGCCTTTTTTGTGAGAGACCGGCCCACCTCAGTGAGACCCGGAACAGAACTCATCACAAGCCAGGTATTGTTTTGCTTAGCCGCACGATAATTCGCACTCCCCCGGAGTCGAACCCGCGACCTAAGCCTTTTGTCTCACTTAAAGTGAGCGCCTCTCACCAATTGATCCACGGATCAATTGGTGAGAGGCGCTCACTTTAAGTGAGACAAAAGGCTTAGGTCGCGGGTTCGACTCCGGGGGAGTGCGAATTATCGTGCGGCTAAGCAAAACAATACCTGACTTGTGATGAGTTCTGTTCCGGGTCTCACTGAGGTGGGCCGGTCTCTCACAGGTTGCCTTCTCCACCACTTTATGTTTTTCCTTTTGACTTCTTGAAAAACCGGCAATCCTTCTTGAAATGGCCTGGTTTATTACAAAAGTAACATGCTTTTTCTTGCTTCTTTTTATTCTTCTGTTGCTTACCACCATGAAGGGGCCTTTTATAAGCATGCTTTGAAGAGTTTCCTTCTTCCACCATATGAACCTTGTTTGAGGGTTCCGTAGGATTCATTTGAATCCTAAAACCTTCTTCAATTCGAAGAGACTTACCCAATTCATCAATAGAAATGTCTTCCTTTTTATGTTTTAGACTCCTTTTAAAGTCCATCCAAGAAAGGGGAAGTTTATCAATGATTGACGAGACTATAATTGTCTCATCCATGTTTAACTCATGTAACTTAAAATGATTTAAGATTCTTTCTAACTCATTAAATTGCTCCATAGCTGACCTTTCATCATTCATTTTGAAATTATTAAAGAGAGAGACAAGGAATTTCTTATTTGTAGCATCCTCCGTCATGTATTTTGTCTCAAGCTTTTCTCATAAATCCTTCGCAGTCTTCTCTCCATGATAAATGTCAAATAAAGAATCCGATATAGCATTAAGGATATGACCCCGGCAAATTTCATCATCCATTTCCCATTTTTGACGTCTCCTTTGGTCGGAAATTGTTTCATCATCATGCTCTTGAAGCTTTGGAGTGTTGAGAACATATGTTATTTGGAGAGAAACTAAGAGGAAGTGAACCTGCTTTTGCCAACGTAAGAAGTTTCCTCCATCAAACCTTTCAAGCTTCACAAAATCGGTGACTAAACTCTTCAATGTTGATGCCATTTTATTTGGAATAGTAATTCTCTTATAGATTGTTGGAAAATAATTGGAACTTTTTAGAGGAATTTCAAGAGTATTTGGATTCAAGGCGTGAAACACTTTCCTAAAGAAGAATTAGCCCCTTACTTTGTGTGCCAATGGTGAATGCTAAGCCTTTAGGAGACAAATAATCCCCTTACTATGTTGTACACACAACAAAGCCTTAGAGAATGAAGAATTGTTTGTTGTTGCACTTAGAGAGAAGTCTTCCAAATGTTCTATTTTCTATGTCTTCCATGCTACACTAAAGTGTTCTTATATAAATTCATATTTGGAAGTTCTAACTACCTCTTAAACATGAAGATGCATGATAATTATTTAAGTCTACTCAGCTTGTATGAGAGTATGTTAGCATGTAATATACTTGATTTCCTTATGAGTGTCTGAAGTTTCTGAACAAGTTACTTTGCTTGTTACCTTCAAAAAATGAGGCCTTTCTATATCTTAACCTTGATTGCTTTAATCATCGATGTCCAAATTATTTCACAGATACAACCTCACTCTAGTTTCAAAACTTCATAAGTTTCCATTAGGAGCTTAGTTTTTCCAAGTGCTAGCTAATTAAAATTAGCCATGCTATTATGTTTAATCAGAATGAAGATACCGTGATTCTGTTTTAATTGTTCCGTGTGGATTTTGAAGGTTCTCTTATCAATTTGCTCACTTCTAACGGACCCAAACCCGGATGATCCACTGGTGCTTGAGATCGCACACATGTACAAGACTAACAGAGCGAAATACAAACACTACTCGCTCCTCGTAGAGAGAAAGAAGGCCCTGATCTGATGGCTTCTAGTTTTAATTTATTATGAATGCATATATAATTTTGTCTATTGTTTTTTTGTCAGTGGTATCAACTATATATATATATATATATGGACACTAAAAACTGGTAATTGTATTGTGGCTTTTGCTTGCAATGTCTCTGAAAATAACCTTCTTAGTGCATCAGACTTTTTGCAGTTTAATTTGTCCTGTGAATAGCCTCTTGTTCCTAGCATTATTATAATAATTATTATTATTACTTTTGGTTTTTCAGTTTTGGTTAGAAGAGTAGAAGCATCCAAGATTTAATAAATGGAGACTATAATGTGTTTTCAATGAAGTTATTATCAGACATGGAATGAGAGGGCACGAAAATGTGACACAAGATTCACTTAAATCTTGTGAGGAGATTGGGACAATCAAAATAAATAAAATAAAATAAAAATTAAATGAGAAACAACCTATTAAAGAAATTTAAGGCTGTGGTTTATGTAATTTTAACGGATGTTCAGGTCAAGAATGCAAAACCCCTACAAACAATACAAAAGAGAACTAATAAGCATCAAGAGTTCTTGTCAAAGGAGAAAAATTGAGCCATCTCATGTTATATTACATGTTGAGTTAAATTGTAATGCTACACAAATTTGGGAAAAAAACACATGCTAATAATGACTTATGTTAACAGAAGGTACGTGTTGGATCTTATCCCAGTCCTCACCATCATTTTCTTTCAATCTCTGGGTAAACGCAACAGGCATGTTCAGCACTCCCAACTCTTGTAGACTAGTAATCCTTCGAAGGCCATGAGGGAGCATCACCAACTTCGAACAGTAATTAATTTCCAATTTCCTAAGCCTGGGCATGGCTTCATCCTTTATTTTCCACTCTTCTAATGATGTCAAAACATAAAAGTATAACTCCTTCAACTGAGGGAACCCTTTCTCCAAACAAATCATCTCCTTCCCAACAAAAACATCACTCCATAGGTGAAGAACTTGAAGATTATCTAGTTTCCCCAACGTCACAAGTGGATCCTCCACAAGGAATGAGTCAAATAAGGTAAGCTCGATGAGGTTTGTCAGGAGACATTGAGCGTTGACATCAGGGAGTCTTTCTAATTTTGCTCGCAAATAAAGACGTCGGAGATGCTTATGATGGGACGCAGTAAGTATGGCGGTTGGTATTTCATGTTCATTTGGTGGAAACTGTGCACTTAAGTTCAATTCAATGAGATTGTTTAGTTTACCAAGAAAGTCTGACAACGCTTTTCCATGAGAGTTGTTAATATCATTAATTCTCAAGTCTCTTAAATTGGTCATCTTGTCTAATCCCTTATATAGCCATTTTCCTGCCTTAATCTGTGAAAAGGTCTGAAGATTTGACAGGCTGTTAACTGATGGTTGTCCCTTGATTGAAAATGAGGAGCCACATTCAAGATGCCTCAAATTACTTTTCCATATTTCACTTGGTAGCTCAATGGTAGAATATATGCTCCCATGATAATATTTAAGTGTCTGTAAATTGGTGAGTTCACCGATGGAAGATGGAAGCTGCTTGGATCGTACAACACGTACATTCAAGTACCTTAAATGAATCAGCTCCCCAATAGCATTAGGTACAATTATTTCTAGATTGCGGAGATCTATGACCCTAAGTAGCTTCATGCTGCTTAGAATTCGAGGTATTTGGAAACTCATAAATAGCCCGGGATGATTATGGTCTACATAATCATAGAGAACCCCCGCAAGCACAAAATGCCTCACTATTGCTGTTAAAAATATGTCACATAAAGAAGAAGTCAGGTTTGGCTTAAATTCTTCTGAACCACAGAGAGTTACAGTTCGTAGGCTTCGAGTAGAGTCAGTTGGATATTGCTGAGCTATATCCAAACTCTCTTTATCATGGAAAGCAAGTCGACGAGTCTTTTGCAAAGTAATAATATTCCCCTCATTATTATTACTGGTCTTAGTAACAAGGAGAAAGTTCGTACCTTTGGCTTCAGAGATGGCCAAGTCAAGAAGAAGATCATGGATTCGACATTCCATGATACCTCCCAATGCATTTCGCTTCGCCACTTGAATCAGACTCCTATGCACCAACTCCTCCAAGTATTCCTCTGCGACTTCCTCCGTTGTTTCTTCACCTCTGGCTTCTATAAACCCCTCTGCTATCCACTTTAGCCTTAGATCTCTGGCATCGACGAGAGAATCCTCAGGGAACATTGCAAAGTAGAGAAAGCAGGGCTTCATATAGTAGGGAAGATGGTGGTAGCTAAGAGCTAATATTTTGGAGATCTGGTCTTCACCTTCTCTTAGTTGCCAACTCACACTCTTGAGCAACTTTCTCCATTCCTCTTCAGACTGCTCTTTCCTCATTGCTAGACCTCCCAACACAACGATAGCAAGAGGCAAGCCACCGCATTTTTCCACCATCTGCCTTCCTATTGTCTCCAATTTTGGAGGGCAATGCTTGCTGCACTTTGTTGGAATTGCCTTCTTGCAGAACAACTCCCAGCTCTCTTCTTCTCCCAAGAGCTTGAGATCAAAAGGAGGGCTTTGTCTATCTGCGTGCAATGCAACTTCTCTGTTACGAGTAGTTAGCAACACCTTACTTCCATTCACCATCTCTGCAGGCAGAACCTCGTTGATGCTATTCCAAGCTCCTCGGGTCCACATATCATCAATTACCACCAAGTATCTCCTTTCTTTCAAGTGCTCATAAACCACCTTTTTCAGCTCCTCATCGGTCAACTCATTCATCCTCACTTTATCAACGACCATGAGTTGCTTAGCAATGGACTCCACAATCTCTCGATTTCTATAAGATTGAGAGACATAGACCCACGCATGGCAAGCAAAGTGCTGCTTGATTGTGGGGTTAGAGAAAACCTTTTTGGCAAGAGTGGTCTTGCCCAAGCCTCCCATACCCACGATTGATATGACAGGTCGCCGTCGCTGTGTATCTTGTGTACCTTCATCTTCCGCCAGTAACAGTTGTACCAATTTCTTGGCATCCGCATCAAAGCCGACGACATCAACTTCCTCCACCACCGGAGTCTGCTTCCAGCTCAAAGGTATTCTTGTTTCATTGGACGTCAATGAGCCGGAAGAAGTAGCACCAACACTATCGATGCCATACTTGGATCGGTTAGCAGAGATCTCCTCAGCTCTCCTCTTGACCTTGCCAATCTCATTGCCAAGCTCATGCAGAATTGTTAGTCTGGAAGGATGACAAGCATATGTTGTCATTAACGAAGAGAAGCATCCGTGGGATCCTCGGCGGTGTTGATGAATCTTGAAGATGTAGGTGTCGATGATGTCCTCAGCGTCATAAGCAACGTCTCGCACCTGGTTCACCCAAGTCTTGGCCCTCTCGTTGCCTCCTTGGATAGTAGCATCAGCATCCTTGAGGAAGGCCTGAAACCATTGGAAATCACTCTGGAGGGATGTCAACTCCTCATCTACTCCTTGGAGGAAGTTCACTTCTTTGATCAGAAGCTCGCCTAGTTTTCCCACAACAGTTGAGACTATGCTTTGCGCCATCTCACAATTAATGAGGTCTGATGATGTATCCTCCCTCAGATCAGGTTGTATTTTTCTGTTGTGATGAGTTCCCAAACAGGCAGGTAAGGAGACAAGGGGAGGTGCATATGATTTTCAGCTTGGAGGTCACTCAAAACTCATTCTCTTTTCTTTAACTTTTTTTTTATTTTTAAATAGAGAATAGAATTATTTTTTAATTAAAAAATGAATTACTTCTGGCTCCTGACTTTCTAAAAGGAAAAGACATAATTCTCATCTTAGAGCTCACTCAAGCCTCATTTTCTCGTGATATAGAATAAAGATAAAAAAAGATTTTTATTCTTTAACTTTTTTAAAGCGTGACATAGAATAAAGAAAAAGAAAGAAAAACTTAAGTCTCTAGGACCAAGTATTCTCAAGGACACTGAGAATTAAATTAGATTGCAGATGATTCTTATCGTAAAGGCCAGTCAAGTCGCATTTTCTTCTTCTTTAACTTTTTTTAAAGAGTAACAAAGAATAGAGATAAAGAAAGAAAGAAAGAAAGGAGCTACTCTTGGTTCCTGACTTCCTACAAGCAAAAGACATAAGCCTCTTGGACAAAGTATTCTCTGCTACTTTATGTACATACATACAAACATATATATATATATATATTGCAAAGAAGTAGAAAAAACTGCTATAACAAATACAACAACAAGAAAAGCTGTGGATTAGCTCAACCGTAACTACCCATAGTTAGTTACCCATAGTTATAATTGAGTAGTCTCGAATTTGACTTGAATTTCAGTCATTGTCCCCTAGCTGCTCTGCAAGCCACCCTTTCTTCTACCCTTTTTACTCTTCTTTTGCTCCCCTTTGCCTTCTCTCCCTCTTACTTTGTTTTCACTAGGGTGGACCAATTAGCTTCCTCTCTCCCTCTCCCACCATTTACAGCCAAATCCTCGCAAGCCTCCGGCACGAGAGCATTTTTAACTGGAATTTGATTAGCCTGTGGCCATTCCCACCACCGCCATTCACAACACTATACCTCTAGTAGCATAACTACCACTCACACCCCATTAAAACAGTATTGATTATAATAAAATACTAACGATTACTAATCTAATCAACTCATAATGAAATCAGTAAACCGAACTGATTAACTCTCTACAATTCACCATACAGCTATATTCCTTCAGTAGCATAACAACCACTCACACCCCATTACAACAGTATTAATTATAACAAAATACTAATGGTTACTAATGTAATCAACTCCTAATGAAATCAGCAAACTATACTGGTTGCTTGGTTGCACGCTCAATTCGCCTCAATGGCACATCTGGGTTCGTCTGGCTATGTGCTGGTGCAACACAAGCAGTCCTTGAAAATTAAGTTCGAAATTATTTGCTGACTCTTCAGTCATAATCATTTGTGAGTTTCTATAATGATTTTTTGAGATTATCTAGAATTTCAATAATATTGTTGAGATCATCTAATTAATGAGATAATGCAATTTCAAGGAAAGAAGTAAACAAGATTTTAGGAAACAGAGAAAAAAAAAACCACTTGTGCAATAAATCACCTGCTAAAAGGAGAATATGGCATACTCATAACATTAACTCTGTCTTTCAGCACACATAGCTTAGTAAGATATCAAAGAAGTTCCTTCTTGTAACCTTCATAAAACCGGTTTCAGATGTTATTTTTTTATTGATATGCTTCACAAGGTTGTAAAAAATAAAATGAGTTCAAAACAAAAATCAAAGAGCTACAACCAGCTAGCTTTATCTTCTTTGTTCTCTTACGCTTCACCACCTGAGAGTAAGAAGAGCATACTCATGTAATCAGTCAAGCCATAAGAATTAGCTCTGCATTTAAAAATTGTCATTTCCTTCATATGAGATACACCAACATATTGAAGCCGAGTATGGAAATGAGTCCAGTAAATAGTTAGCAATCAACAGTACACGGTTGATAACATCATTTTTCCTTCCAGTCCGGTCTAGCGCCATCTTTTTCCTTCCTCCTCCCCTTGCCATGGCAAGCGGGGGGCAACCTCTTCCTTCATCGACAAAGTCCAAGTCCTGGGCAGATGTTGCTTCGTCTCAAAAAAAGTTCTCTTCATCTCCGTTGGAGGATGGGCCCCGGTTGAACAAGCTGAAGGAGATTTCATCGGATTTCGTCCGTCTGGACTATGATACTATTGCGAGAGCAAGGATGCGGTTTCAGACGGCTCTTTATGGGAAATTTTTTGGGAAACCACCGCCGTTCGAGCAAGTGAAGGATATTCTGACTGATAAATGGAGTGATCTGGGTACGTTTCAGATCTCGGATTTACCGAATGGATACCTGTTGATCCGATGCAGTACGCACGACGCGATGCAGAGGGTATTGTTTGAGGGACCGTGGGCGGTGAATGGCATCGTTCTACAGCTACTTCCATGGAAACCCTATTTCGAGCCGGCGTTTACAAAGCTTGCTACGGCAGCCATCTGGCTGCAACTGTACAACCTTCCAGTTGAACTCTGGGAAGGGGAGGCTCTGGAAACTATTTCTTCTTTGTTCGGCCGCCTTCTCAAAATTGATGATTATACGTCTTCTTTGTCTAGGTCTAAGTTCGCACGGATATGTGTGGAGATCGATTTGTCCAGACCTCTGAAACAGGGGTTTTGGGTTGGGGATGATGACCATAGGGTGTTCGTGGTGGTGCTGTACGAACGCCTCCCGATGTTCTGCTACCTGTGTGGCATGGTGGGTCACGGATCCAATCACTGCAACCGCCGAAATCCTGGGACTCTGGAGGACCCCTCTCAGCCCCGTGATGACGAGCATGATGTTCGGCAACGGCAGGAGGTTAGGGGTTGTCCAGGTCCTGTGGATGACGGAATGGATGTGGGCATTGAGGATGACCCGCCTGCGCAACAGGGTATGCGAGAGACATCGGATGTGGCATCTGAATCGAACTATGGACCCTGGATGCTGGTGACACGGAGGCGGGGCCGTGGTGGTGGTCGCGGCGGCGCTGCTGGATCCCGAGCTTCGGGATCACGTGAAGCGCATGTGACTGCACGCGAACCGACCGTTTCCCATCCCAACGTCTCGATTGCCAGAACGGGGGCTGCATGGCCGACACGTGGAGGGAATACGTCACGAGGTAGGGGCGGCATTGTCAGGGCAGGGGCATTGGGTCCTGAGGAGTTTACTGTGGAACCGTCTTGTCCTTCTGAAAAGGTGGGAGCGCTCAGTGCTCGAGGGCCTGCCAACTCTGACGCTTCGCCTCTGGGAACGGGCAGGAATTATGGTGAGGGGACTGTGAGTGGAAAACAGGTCGACACAAATCTCGATGGGGCAACTTCGGGTCCTGTGGAGAAAAGCTCAGAGGGGGTTTCTCTGAGTAGTGTGAGCATTCCAGCTGCAACCTCTGAGAAAGAAAAAGGAAAGCAGAAGATGACTCGAGAGTGCAACCCTCTCTCTAATCAGTCCTCTGGTGATCCTTCTTTCCTTCGAGTCTCTATATGTGTTCCGGAGACGGATGATCCTGGAGCTCCTCTGGAAGCCCATCAGAGGATTGTGGACAAAGTGAGTTTGGCCTTAGCGAAGTCTTCTCATCCTGAGGTTGACTCTGATTCTCTGATGAGTGACACAGAGGGGAGTGTAGACGTTGATGTCGGGGCCGAAGAACTTGAGACCCCAGAACCGGACGATCTTATGACGCTAGACAAGTATCAAAGTGGCCTTCGAAAAGAAGTTCTATCTAGGAAGAGTAATCAGCCGCAGTCGGCCCCTCTAAAAAAGGGGAGGGTGGCGATGGCGGACTGAGTCTTCTCTTTTGGTTTTCTCTTTTCGTCTCTGCTCGTCTTTTTCCATGTTATAGCGATTTTGCTAATGTTGGATGTTTATCTCTTTCAGGATTGTTGCTGTTCTGGTTTTCCTTTATTGATTATTTTGACCATGTTTCAGGAACCTACTAAGATTATGTGCTGGAACTGTAGGGGCATTTCGAGTAGGGATACTATATCCAGGGTTTTGTATCTGATGAAGAAGTTTAACCCGGTTGTTATGTGTTTAGTGGAAACCCGAGCGAATGATGAGCGTTTGGAGCGATTTTGCTTAAAACTTAAAAAGAAATGGAACTAGGCTGCAATAGTAGCGGAGGGTTTTTCGGGTGGTATTATCACCATCTGGAAACCAGGTATCGGGTATGTTTCTCCTTTAGTAAGGTCCAGGTATGCTATTCATCTTGTGATTACTGCAGATACAGCTAATGTGTGGATTATTTCTACTGTTTACAACTCGCTTCATGCTCAAGCTCAAGGTTTGGTTTGGAAAGAATTGTCAGGTATTAGCTCTCTTGAAGTGCCTTGGATTATTATGGGTGACTTCAATACGATTTTAACACAGGAGGAACACAGAGGCGGCTCTTTTAATTACTATAGTCGTAAGGCCAGAGCTTTTTCGGAGTTTATTAATACTAATAATCTTTTAAGTGTTGATTTTGTAGGGACACGGTTCACCTGGTGTAATAACCAGCTTGGCTTAGCTAGAAGATGGGCCAGGTTGGATCGTTGCATTGCTAATTCTATGTGGGTTAATATGTTCGATAAATGTATGGTAAATCATCTTCCCAGGTTCCAATCAGATCATGCCCCTTTGCTCCTTAATATTCATCCCCGGGTTTTTAATCGTAAGAGAATGTTTAAATTTGATAATTACTGGTTAGAGTATATTGGGTGTCATTCGGTGGTTAAGGACGTTTGGTCTTTCAGATCTCATACTACTCCCATGCATGCTTTTTATCACCTGCTTGCTCGTACTAGGTCTAAGTTGCTTGATTGGAAGTCTAAAAGTCTTCATCCACTGGAAGCGGACATTGAAAAGCTTGAAATGGATATTGTGGATGCAGAAGCAAAGGATGGACAGAATGGTACGATTGATTTCTCTCCACAAACTTTATCGATTCTATATAACAAACTCTCAGCATTACAAAGACAGAATAGCATTAAATGGGCTCAGAGAGCCAGGCTTATGTGGGTGCATTGTGGTGACTATAATACATCTTTTTTTCATAATACTGTCAGGTTCCAGAATTATACTAACAATATCTCGCAGGTCATTTCGCCGGAGGGTGAAGTTATTACGGATCAGAATGAACTTAACCAATCCTTTATTAATTACTTTACTATTCTGTGGAGTGAGATTTCTAATTTAAGTTTTCAGGATATTCTTTGTGCTCTTCCGGAAGATTTACCTCAGGTTTCCCAGCTGGAGGGTGAGCAGTTAACCAAGGAAGTTACAATGAAAGAAATACATGAAGCTCTGTTCTCCCTCCCTTCGGGCAAGAGTCCGGGACCTGATGGATTCAACGCTGAATTCTTTCGTTTCTTTTGGAATGAAATCAATGAGTCTCTATTTGAGGCAATCAGGTATTTTTTTGAAAACTCGGTCTTACCTAATAGTTGGGGTAGAACTTTTATTACTCTGATTCCTAAAAAACCTGATCCTAAGAGACCCTCTGAGTATAGACCTATATCCCTTTGCAATATGTGCTATAAGATCATTTCCAAGATTTTGGCCAATAGACTTAAGAGTATCATTCCTAATCTAATTGGTAAAGAGCAATGTGGTTTTGTCAATGGCCGGTCTCCTTTTGATAATATTATTACTCTTCAGGAAGTGGCTCACTCGATTGATAGTGAGAACACTTGCCCCCCTAGGATGTTGATTAAGTTGGACATTGAAAAAGCCTACGATTCACTGAATTGGAATGCAATTCTTGCAACTTTAACCAAAATGAGCTTCCCTGGCAGATGGATTAGCTGGATTAAGGCTTGTATTAGTAGTGCTTCTTTTGCCATTTTGATAAATAGGACTCCCACTCAATGGTTTAAAAGTAGTAGGGGTATCAGACAGGGAGATCCCATCTCCCCTTACTTATTCATTCTAGTGGCTCAGAACTTGACTTGTATGCTGAACTTTGCTAGAAATTGTAACATGATTCCTGGTTTTAATCCTTGCTTGAGACAAAACTTCAACCACTTGATGTATGCTGACGATTTGATCCTAGTTACTCACGCTTCTAGGAAAGTCTCTTGTAATGTTAAACTTTGCCTTTCTATTTATGCTAACCTCACTGGGCAGAGAGTGAACAACTCCAAGTCTGAAATTATTTTTCCTACTAGAATGAATAAAAAGCTTAAGCTTAGCATTGCTAGGATTTTGGGTTATAAGGTTGGATCTTTCCCCATCAACTATTTGGGAATTCTGATTTCTCCAAAAAAATTGGCACTCTCTTATTTCTCCTCTTTGGTGAATAAGATAGAGAAGTCAGTCAATTTTTGGAAGAAGTCTAGAATTTCTGCTGCTGGGAAAACTATTCTTATCAATGCTAATATTATGTCTACCCCCATTTATTATATGTCTGCTTATCCGGTTCCTGATACTATTCTCAATAGAATTACTAAGGCTGCCAGGGATCTTTTTTGGTCTAAAGACTGCAATAGAAAGGGTATCCATTCGGTGGGTTGGTCTGAAATGAATCTTAATCATTCTGAGGGAGGTTTATCAATTCGAGACCTGGGCTTATCCAAAATTTCTTTAATGGCCAAGAATGTGCTTTACATGCTTAATAATTGTGATGTGTGGTGGGTTGATATCATGAACAAAAAATATGGGAACTTTAACATTTGGGCAGACAATATTCCTGCGAATTGTTCTTGGTTTTATAGGGGTTTGTATAGGAATGCTAGGCATATTAGACCTTTTCTTTGGATTAATACTGTTAATCCGGAGAAAACTTCTTTTTTGTATGATCCTTGGTATTTTGAGCTTCCCTTAGCTTTCAAACCTACTTATATTAACATGCATGTTGATTTGGACAATATTAAGATTGAGAACATGATAGTTGATAACAGATGGAATATGTCTGAATTTCATGCTATGTTTGGTCCTCACATTAATGATAATGTCATTGGTAATAGTATTATTAGCTATATTCAAGGCAACAAGTGGGTGTGGTTCCCTAAATCTAAAAGCTCTAAGATTACAGGTATGGTATATTCTCATTTCAATCAAGTTAATGGTATGCATGATAGTTGGAAAGGGTGGGGTAAGATCTGGCACCTTAGAATTGCTCCGAAAGTTAAGCATTTCTTGTGGTTGATTTTCCATAATGCAGTTAAAACTAAGGAGTTTTTGTATAATCTAAATTTGGGTCCCCAAGATACTTGTAGTCTGTGTAACCTTTCAGCTGAAACTTGTGAGCATCTATTTTGTGAATGTTTGAAAATTCAAGAGATTTGGACAAGGGTTAGAGCAGCCATTAGAAAACCAATTGTGTTCCCAGGTGGGTTTTCCTCTGGCAACTGGATTGATCAAGACATCTCAGGTAATGATTTTTTCACTTGTTCGGTTATTGCTGCCACGGTTTGGTTTATTTGGAAAGCTCGCTGCAATATTATCTTTAATAATGGTCAATTAAGATATGAGATCATTGTTTCGCAAGCCATTGGCCATGTCAGGGAGTATTTCCAGTCTAGTTCAAATTATATCGGTAAAAATTTTATTGCTAACAATATCTACTTTGCTGATAGCCCAGTTCTGATTGTTGCCTCTCAATTTAATGAGAGTTCTTTGATTGCTGGTTGTGGGTTCATTGTCTTGGATTTCCAGGCTATGTTTATTAGAGCAGGGAGTTTGTGTTGTCCTGCTGACTCTGCGTGGGATGCAGATATGAAATCGCTATGTTTTGCTATTCAAAGTTGCAGAAACTGGGAGCTCAACGTCAAGACACTCATGGGATCTAATGCTGAGTTGATTAAGTGTATTCTGCAGAGGGTTACATTGGATGATTGGAGGCTGAATATGCAAAGGGTGATGCTATCTGATTTAGTTGCTGAGCTATATGGATCGAGTTTTATTGCTATACCAAAGAATTGGAACAGAGGGGCTTATACCTTGGCAATGCATGCTTTGAACCATCATGAGCTTTCCCTTTTTCATCAAGGCAGGGAGCTTCCAAAATGGATTATGAAGAAGTTTAGGAAATCAGGGATTAATTTCTGAGTCTTTTTTGTGTATTGTGTTTGCTTGTTTATTTCCTTTGTTTTAGTCTTTCGGTTTCTTATTTTGTGTTTTGTAATCTATGGAACTGCTGTGTAACTTTTACTTATATCAATAAAACAGCTCACAAGAGCTCCTTTCCCTCAAAAAAAACATATTGAAGCCGAAACAAAAAATTTTGAGCATCAATGGAGATGTGAGAGACTAACAAAGTCAATCAATCAACTGCAGAATATATTCTGTGAATTGTATTAATATAAATAATATGCCCAAAGTATTTCCTCTGTTGGAGAAATAATTCCAACCAGTCTAAAGGTAAGAGGAAGAAACCTCAATATCTGAGGGACCTTTCATGCCACAACTCATGCCAGGCTTACCAGTGAGGTCATCCATGGTTCTGCAGAAATTCAGTTTCTTTTTCATCACAGAGCGGCAAAATAAATTGACTTCTATCATTCTCTGCCAAGTTTGTTCCTAATAAGAGTATGCAAGTCAGGGCTATAGTGGCGTACTGGGTCCTTGAATTGTGAAGATGCCTGTATTTAAGTATCAAGTTCATTGAGGAACAAGTAGTTTTTCTTATATCACATTCGTCATCTTGTAAGGTGTATGAAATAATGCCTGCCTGAAATTTGTCTTCATTTATCTCACTGTTGCCACTTGTAAAGTGCAGTGCTTCTATATTTCTTAGAGACTTCCCTGAGTAATGAAATTTCAAGAGGAATGTCACCTAATGGTATTTCAAACTAAGTCACTAGGCCAACCAATCTAGTGACACAAAAACCTAGAAAAATAAAATAGATCCCTACTAAACAGATCATACAAAGTTACGAACATGATAGATATATAATGCATGAATTAATGCCCCAGCATACATAAGGGAATAAGAACATGAGATCACTGGTATTAAAAAGAAAAGATTGACGCAATGAAAAACCTCAAGCTTTGAAGGGAGAGGCTAAGCAATGTAAGGTCGGCCATGTAAACCAGAACAAATTAATATCAATATATGCCTACCTCTTTCCGTGACGACAAAGACATTGATGAATAAATGTCAATAACCTCATCTAACTTTACTCAAGAACACATAAAAGAAACTAAATTTCAAAACATTCATGTAACAAACTATGACACAAAAAAAAAAAAAAAAAAAAAAAAAAAAAAAGAAGAAGAAGGAAATTTCAGAATATTCATATAACATATTATGAATAAAAAAAAAAAAAAAAACAGGTATGCAGTAAACAATATTTAGACAAAGCCAAGCCCTCATCTGATGCATGTGCTACATGATCAACACCAACTTGATGATTTCGTCAATTACATGCACTCATAATACATATAACAGTGCTGAACTCATACAAAACCGACTAGAACAATGAACACCCCTATCAAGCACCGCCCAAACCCTATGTTTGTGGTACCAGGGTCAACGGCCCACATGTCTCGCCGGCACGGCAGCACCAGGCCCGTCACGGGGCATACAAGCCCAAGCACGAGGGTTGGCACAACACAGCCTGCAGCTGGTTCTTGGCAGAAGACCAAATCAGCCATCCAAACTTTATTTTTTTAAAATATAGAAAATTATAAAAATAGGCATTCTAAAAACTTATTTTTAAGGTACTTTTGTCTTTTTTTTTTCTTTTGATAAATAGGTGACAAGTGATCCCCATTTAGAAAAAGTCAAGGACATGCATAGACATATGGCGCAACCGCAAGCTTAACAAGCACATATGCCCTCACCTTGTATGGGTTTTAGGGTTTGATCTCAGTTTCTCTCTGAAATGAACACGAACACCCTACACAAGAAATTTGATACCAATAGACTAAGAGGCCATTGATGGTTTTTTTTTTTTTTTTTTTTTTTGGATAAAATAACATTTATTTTCATATTTTTCAAGAGTGAAAACTCTCAAGTCCAAAGCTTGAGCATTTGATTCCCTCCAAATTCAATGACCAAGGGTTTGTAGCTTGTCCATATTTATTAAAATAAATAAATAACAATATTAAACTGGTTCAACTTTCAATATTTTCAACTTTCTTAGAATTTAATATTTAAAATAATTTATCATGTGAATGAGGGTTAAATCTTAATATAAATATCAGATTTTTTTTTTTTCTTTTACCTAATCTATTTTCTTATATTTTGGTGATTGTTTTTAGAATTTCTAGACACTGTTAAAATTATTTTTTTATATTTTTAGTATAAAGCAGCCTTCCTGTGTGAAATCTGGCACAGCACAAGCCCACATGGGCCTGGGTTGTGCAGAGCCACCCCCTGGGTTTGGCATGCCTCACTAGCCTAGCAAGGACAACTGGGTCATGGCCCTGCATGGCTTGTTTGACATTAGATGGCATATCCAACAACTTCTGTATATAACTACCCAAAGTAAAACATTACGGGGGTGTTTGGTTTGAAGGAGTGGAATGGAAATCATTGCTTACATTGTGTAAACCCTTGTTTGGGTGTGGAGCAAGTGAGGGAGGTATGATGAAGGAGTGAGGAAGCTATCGAGAAGGAGTCACATTCACTTGAATTTTGAGGGGATTCTTGATTCCTTGACAATGAAATGACAAAACTACCCTTGCTTTGACCCACTTATTTTTTTTTTTATATTAACCAAATTATAATTAGTTATTTAGATTAGTTAATTAATTGTTTATTATAATATTAACAATAAATTTGGACATTAATTAATATTAATAGTTAAAAAAGTAATTATTATGATTTATAATATATTTATTTAAAAATATATTTAAATTAATAATTAGTTATTTATTATAGTTAATTAATTGATAATTAATGATATTAATAAAAAAAATTGAGATTTGGTGACCTATTAAAGTTAAATATTTATTTATAATAATTAATTTACTTTAATATTTAAATATTTATTTATAATAACATCATATAAAGGACATAATAGTCATTTTATCATGTTTTCTCTTTTTCACTTTTTCTAATCCCAATAAACTACCTCTCCAATCCTTCCAACCAAACATAGTTTTCATTCCCATTACTTTTCCCAATCCCCCTCATTATCATTACTCTTCCACTCTTTTACATTTCATTCCTTGCAACTAAACGGCCCCTATATGCTTAGTATTCAGTGCTTAAAAGCATGAAGAGCATAGACTCCAAGGAAGCTAATTCAAGCAGTTCATAGACTATACTAACCAAACAACTAAACAATAGGTCATTGGTAACAAATTTTTTCTAGTACAAGCATTCATAAATGTATAACAAACAAAGGCAAATTTATTAACCTTAGGTTATTGTTGTATGCTAAGGGTTAAGGAATAAAATGAAGATCTGGAGTTCAAGGGTAACAGTAAAGAGATGTTAATTACATAACACTTACAAAGATGGTTACTGGAAGATCTTGCTGTGCTATATATCAAATGATGTGTTTGAAAGAACATAAAAAGGCACTTTGATTAATATCCACCAACTGGGGCAAGAAAGATTTTGCTTCAGCAGATTGTCTTTCATGTACCATAATGCATCAACACGGTGCGCTAGCACATTTATTCTTTGATCTTGACAAAAGAAGAATAACCTTTGGAAGTGTTTGTGATCACATTAAAATATAACAAAGGCAAAGGAGCAATATGGAAGGCAAGAAACAACAAGAGATCTGGAGAATTCTTGATCATATTAATGACTAAATGTGATCCACAGTACAAAACGTTTAATGCCCCAGGAAATTCTCAAGGAACAATGATAGACGACTAATATCAAACAGAGCTACAAGTCAAACTGCAAATAGATAAAACATTCTAACCAGCTGCATCCTCAAAGACCTCCAAGTCTCTATAAACTGATGAACACAATGTAGAATGCTCTCTAATTTTATTCTTTGAAAGTCAAGTTCACAAACTAGCAACACAATGACTTCAAGTAAATTTTACAGTTTCACTCATACTCATTTCCATCTTAATAAAGATTCAACATACTTAGCACTATCCAGATGAAAAACAAGAACTTTGCACTGCCACCAAATTAAAACAGTTAAAAAGAAGCTACAACCAATGCAATGACGCTAAAGAAATCAATAAAATCAAAATGCAGAAACTTACAACATTGTGGACCAGCAGATCAGACACCCGCATGGAGTACCATCCAAATTCGGGACAACCTTATCTGCATCATCAGCAAAATCACATAAATCATTTCGTGCCAAATTCCCAGTAAACGAACAAGAAAGGCCATAGCTTCTCAGAAAAGCCCTAGAAGGAGCCAATGGAGAACATTATATCCCCAAAAACAAGCACCTATAGAAGAAGACAAACCACCGGAAACCCTAATAAGATAACTTACAGATCTCGATCTTCTTTTCGAGGAAGGGGCGATCGAGTTTGTGGCTGAAGGGATTCAAGGGGATATCGAAGCTGTTGAAAATCTCAAACAATGCGACCAAGATGCTTTCCGATCACACAACCAAAGACTTATTCGCCGGTGCAACATGGGCACCGCCAGGGATTGAGCCAGGGCCTTAGAGCGGATGATGCTCCGAGATGTTGAAGAGCACCAGGAGATGAAGCTTTAACATCAGCCCACTGCTCGCTAGCTCTGCTCGAGGAGCGTCAACGATCTATGTCACCGCACAGTGGGTGCTCTCTTCTTATTGCCGGGAAGAAGGGATGCGCCAGTCGAACCCTCTCACGTGCTAGGTGCGTGATCTGAGAAAGCCAATCTCTAGCGCCCATCGAATATGGGTTCTTTTATCTGTCACTTGAATGTTAAACTTAAAATATATAGGCACGACTCAACATAACAACTGTAATAAAAGCAAAATCATCTCCCGTTCTGACTGCACTTGAGCCAAAAGAACACCAAATGCAAACATCCTAGACCTTATAATCAGAGTATTTGACAGAATAAAAGACGAAAACCTTGCCGGTATGATCAATACAGAGTACAAACACTTTAATCAGGCAAATATACAAACAAAGAGAATAAAGCATGTAGACATGATAATGTGGCTTGATCAACGGCGGAAGGCGTTGCTTTCACTTGCTGCAGAACTGCCTTGAGAGTAGAAGGCACGTCGCCGAACGCTCTCTTCAATGGTGGAGCATCCTCCTTTTTCTGTTCCAAAGATGCTCTTTTGAGCAGTGTCAAGAAAGTTCTTGCCTCCGGATGAGCCTGACTGGAGAGCCTCTTGTGCGTCGACGTCTGCCGCCTTCTTCAGCCTCTTGAACCTTTGCTCCTCATGAAGCTCTGCATCAAGTTGCATTTCTCTCAACCTGGCTGCTCTTTCTTCTTCTGAGAGCTTTGGAGCACTATGATGCCGGTTATAGCCATATCCCCGACGCTGCTCTTGGAAATTGGTTTTCCTAGGCTCATTAACAAGATCATTCTTAGAATTTTGATGCTCATAAGTTGATTGATGTCTCTTTCCTCTATCTTCCTTTTGATCAATTGTGTAATTCGAGTGTGGATGGGTTTTGGATGAATGGTCATAATCCTTTCTTCGGCCTTCCTCTTCACTCCTGCTTCTAGATGACTGATATCTCCTTCTTATATCTTCCTCGTGATCGATTGTGCGCTTCAAGTCAGGCTGACTTTTAGATGATTGCTTCTCATATCTTACATGGTCATTATCCTTTCTTCTATCTTCCTCTTCTCTCCTGCCTCCTAATTCAGAACTCGTTCTGGATGTGTCATGCTTCAAAGAACGATGTTGAAGCTGGTTAGATTTTGGATGATCCCGCATTTTTCTCTCTTCCTCAATATCGCTTATGTCTTCTGAATCTGAATATACTCTCTTTGAATGTTTCTCCCTGTCTGATTTTGAATGACGGTGATGATCAGACGAGCGATCTCTTCTTTCTCTACCATCCTCATCTTCACTTGATTCTTCTGAAGCTGAATGGACTTTAGAAGAGTGCTTCTTACCCCTTGATTCCCTGCGGTGATGCTTCTTATGTGATTTCTTATCTCGTTTCTCTTTCTTCTCCGACTTCTGCTTCTTCTCAGTTTCCACCTGAAGGCCAAAGAATTGTCATTTCAGGTGAACAAATTCAGCTACAGTATCATCATAAAGTACAAGATCACCAGCTTAAATCAGAATATATTTTACACACTTTAGATGATTCTTCCACCAGTTGCAATACCAATCATGACAAGCTAAGTACCAAAAGAACAACACAAGCAATAGTAGAATAAAAACTTACAGATTTCCGAATCATTGCCATCTGAATGGGATTATTTTTTATCCTGGCAAGTGCTTCTTGCTCACGCTGCCTGATGAGAAGTAGAGGGTCAGAGTGAAGTTTCCTCCATGCATCATTTGCTGACTGAGGCTTATCCTCAAATAAAGCCCCTGGAGCAACTGCCTGAAACATTAATTAATCCAGAAATGAGAATGCATGGTAAAATATTGATTTAAGAAAATATGCCAGAATCATAACACCAAATAAAAAATATAAAGAATATAAGCTTTGGAAATTACTAAGACCAAGAAATTTAGCTCAGTGGCCTCAGACAGGTGAACCAAAAAGTCCAAAGTAAGGAGAAGAGCATATGATAGTAACACAATAAACAATCTACATGTAGATTGGATTTCTACACCAAAATAAGGAAGAACGTCGAATTGGATGATTTCAATTTGACTAATATTACCTCCATGGTTTGCAAATTGAAAAATTGAATATAACAAGTGCAAGATAACCAATTGAAGGGAACATGGTATAGCTGATACAAAAACTTGTCAGACATGGCAATGAACTTTTTATTGATTTACCTACTTATAAAGTATTCAAGTGCAAAAATGAATTCCACATAAAATTATAACTGTCATTGAGCACTATTTACTCCAGTTTCAGAACAAAACACAACTTTAGAAGTCCCAAAAGATGCAGAGATCCCAAGGCACCCATCGTATAACAGTGAGGATCTGCATTGTCAATTCAGAAACTTCTCTAAATTATAAAATTAAAATATATATAAAAATTGACCGCAAATTAAGGTCCAAAAGTTAAAACTTTGGCGCTAATTCTCAGACATTCATTCTACACCTTATATAATAGAGAGACATTAGACAACGATATTCACTAACTAAACCTTTGGAGGCAAACTTGTTAACCTTTCAATGATGCTTCATTCAGACAATTTTGTTTATTTACCTCCATCATTGTTTGTCCTGTGATCAAACTTAGCTCATTAAACAGCACTTAATAAGTGTCAGCTAATCCAGGTCCTATTTTGTTAGTGAAAAGAAGCACAATTCATTATTTCCAAAACCAATTTCTTCTCTGATCATCCTCGTAATAATGTTCCTACATATTATTTACCCTATAAGATCCTATGTCAACTACAGAGTAATTGCTTATCCAAAAGCACAACAACAAAACCAGCAAAATCCAGTGATTCCATACAAAAATCACTTAATCTTCACATCAAGAATACAATTTTTTATCATACTATCAGAGAATCAGCAATGAAATCATGACAGAGTTAGGAACACAAAAGTAAGAACAGAATCAAAGAGTTCCAAAAGGCAATACCTTTGCACCACTCGACTCGGGCGCCGTAGCAGCAGGAGCAGGCGGCCCCTCGAGCGCTTTGAACCCCGAATCTGAGCTTCCCTTCCCGACAGCCAAACCTGACTCATATAAAAAATCCAACCTTTCCTGCCTCCTGAAAATAAACAAGCAAAATAACAACAAAGTCAAAACCTAACCCTAACCCTAGAAATCAAGAAAAGGAGAGAGATTTCGATACTCACGGGACGAGACCAGCTTGCTCTTGGAGAAGACGGAACTCCGAGCGCTCTCGCTCTTCCTGGATCTGCTTGCGGAGTTCCTCGAGCTTCTTCTGCTCGGCGTCATGCTTCTGCTCGGCCTTCCACACGTTCTCAATGTTCCGGAGAGAGCCCGTATGCCATCCCTTCTTGTTCAAAAACTTCAGCGCCATTACTGATGCTTCAAGAGGGATCCGAGACCAGTGGAGATCGAAATCGAGTTCTAGGGTTTACCCTTCGAAATCGAAATCGATGGTGCTGGGAATTTGAAAGGCGAGACGTACCGAGTGTGGTCACCGCCCAGTGAGAATACCATAAATAGCTACCGCGTTTCGCCTTATAATGGATTCGGATAATAATGTCCTATCGGATTCGGGTTTGGATCCGACATCAAGCAATATCTGGGTTTTTAATACTTTTTATTCAACTTAGCACCATTTTTTTTTATATATTTACTGCAAATTAAAGAATAAAATGGTTTTAGAGCCATCTCGTCAAATAACCATTCAGAACCTTATAACCAAGGAACTTCTTTTTATGCTTTTGGGTTTGTTTTTTTCAGCCTTTCTTTTTTAAAAAGATACTATTGAACTTTTTTTTAAAGGCTATTAAATTTTGATTTTAAAAAAAAAATCTATTTGTTTTCAAAAAAAATTATTATTATTTATTTTTTAAAACACAAGGAGCATTCTTGTTTATTTTTCGAAAACATTTTTGTATTTTATTTTCTTAAAAACATATTTATTTTATATGTATTTTACTGAAAACTTATTTGTCTTATTTTTTAATTTCTTTCAAATTAAATGAAGGATTATTATCTAATAGTGAATAAAGAAGAGTTAATTATATATTTATTTTGTACATTTTTTTGTGCATTTTATATTTTAGGTCTTAATGATTTATAAAATTATTTTTTTTACTTTAAAATATTTTTAAAAATTAAAGTTTAATATTGTAAAAGTTTTTAACATTATCTTTTTTAAAAAAATAGAGCTAAAAAGATAACCATATTTCTCATGGCCTCAATAGAAGGTCTAATTTGACTAATAAGATAACTCTATAGCCATTTTGATGAATAAAATGGTTCTAAAGTTTCATGGTAAATCGGGTGAAGTTAAAAAAATAAAAATAAAACCTTGCCTTTTCTTCAATGAATTCTTCTTTTTTTGCTTATTAAATGAATTCTTCTTTTTAGGCAAAATTTTTCAGGGAGTCACTTAAGTTTACTCTTGTATCACTTCGGTCATCCAGGTTTAATTTGAATCAATATAGTCACCAAGGTTTAATTTGCTTTCACCGACTGGTGACTGGCCATATTCCGGTCTCCTTTTGCTTATGTGGCACCGGAGACGTCCATGCGTCGTGAGAGGATGCCATGTGGCGTTGCCAAGTCGCATGCAAGTTGCCATGTGGAGTGAACCTTTGTCTTCTCAGTTGTGACTGCCATGTCATCTTCACCATTCTCAAGGGCTCAGACAAGACAATGACTACCTCTTCTTTGGCAATCATCTCCATTGTCTTAAGACTGTGCTAGAGCGAGAGAGATGACGAAGCGAGAGAGACGACGGAGCATTGCAGCTACACTCGAAAGCAAACGGCCGGAGAGTGAGGCAAGACGATGGCGGTGAACTGGGAGAGGCGGGCAGTAGGGGAAGAAGCACCGGATTACTGTATTTTTTCTTGAAACCCTAACCCTAAAGATGTTAATATTCTTTCTTATAGCGTTGTAATGAACGGAGTTTCAGGTTTACAGCACAGTTAAATGTTAGGGTTTACACACTGTGAAGTGAAAGTGTTAACGGTTGCTTGTATGATGGTTGGAGAGTGGTTGCTTGTATGATGGTTGGAGAGTCTTTGTGTTAATAGATGCCTAGGTTTTCTATGAAGCATGAGTTGTTCTGTATGATCTGAAGTTTTGCAATTTGATCATCTGATTGAAATTATCTCTGTATGTTCCATGTTGTTTGTCTCCTCACATTTCATTGTAATTAATGTGGAAACATATATGTTTGTAAAATTAATGAATGTTGTGAGTTTTGTATAAAGGATTTTAAAACATTGAAGTAACTGATCTCTGTTTCCATTCCCACAATTTACTATTAGTTGTTATGAGCTGAGTTTATTATGATCTGAAGTTTTGCAATTTTAATAGATGTTCTGAGTTATGTATAAAGTGGGAAAAATTTTAGTAACTGTGCTCCTTATCTTTGTGTAATCTATTGCATCATGCCTATGTTTTCTGTGAAGCATGAGTATTGTTAAGTTGGTTGTTTCCATTCCCACAATAAGAATTAGAATAAGTAAATAAAGCCAGGGAGTTTAATTATTGTTTTATTTTAGTTCAATACTAATCTTACTTTGGTCCTCTTATGCAAAATTTGATCATCTGATTGAAATTATCTCTGCATCTTCCATGTTGTTTGTTTCCTCACATTTCATTGTAATTAATTTGGAAACATATCTGTTGTTAATCCTAATGCAATCAAGGAAAAGGAACTAGGTTTACAATTAGATTAAGCAATGTTTGTATTAAAGGATTTGAAACATCTGTTTTGTTATTCCAATGTTATTGTCTCTAGTTATAGTCAGACTTTCATAATTATTCCAATGAATTTAGTTTGTTGGATGTTGTATGTCTTTTTCGCAGTGCCAGGTGCAGAATTGTTCACAATTAAAATGCACTACGCAATTGGTACTGTAGAAAGGTTTGCAGGGTTTGTTGATTTCTGTTGTGCAGACCAAATATCAAGGATTGAGTTGTTGCCAATGGCTAGGGAATTCAGGATAGATGTCACAAATTGCAAAATGTGGTATTTAGATGTTAGCAGTGAACCTAGTTCTTTAAGGGAAATTAGTGATGACATGGATGCACTAAACATGGCTAATAGTGTATCCTCACCTAGGGAGGTCTATGTGCTTGTCAGAATTTTAAATAGTGGCCCTGTAGAAACAAACAATGAGGGAGAAGAGGAATCAAGTGCATCAGATACTGACTTGGAGGATCTAGTAATTTCTCCTGATGGAATAGTGAATAGAACTGATGAAGATCTAAAATTCCATGATTCTGACTATGATTAGACAATGGTAGTTCTAGATGGGGAACCACCAAGATTAGACAATGGACCTGATATTGAATCAGATTATGCAGACACTGATGAATTCCAGTCTTGTTCCTCTACAGATGAGGATGAACTGACTAGCAAGAAACCCAAGTATTCAGAATTTAATGAACAATGTGACATGAGTAATCCACAATTCAAAATAGGCATGAAGTTTAGTTCATTCAAACAATTCAAGGATGCTGTCAAAAATTATGGAATAAAGAATAGATATATGCTGAATTTCAAACCAAATTCTCAAAAACGATGCAAGGCCTATTGTAAAAAAAATTGTCCTTTCTATTTGTGGGCTTCCCCAATGGTCACGGATAGTAACACAATACAAATTAAGTCAGGATGTTTGAAGCATGAGTGTGCAAAAGACCACAACAACAAACATGTTAATGCAGGATGGATAGCACATGCATATTTGGAACAATTCAGGGCGGATCCTACTTGGAAAGTTGCTGGAATTATCCAAGCTGTGAAGATCAATCAAGAAGTTGACATCAGCAGGCTTAAGGCTTACAGAGCAAGGTGCATTGCCCTGAGGTATTTTCTAAACACTAATTTTGCTTGTATATATTAAAATTTTCATAACATGCCTTACCAGTTGTGAATTATTTTGTCAATCTGTGTCAAGGCTCATTGATGGTGATGAGCAATCACAGTGGACAAGACTTTATGATTACAGGTTGGAACTATTAAAGACTCACCCTGGATCAACGATAAAGTTCAAGTGTGATGCAGGAGTCTTCCAGTCCATGTACATCTGTTTGGCTCCTCTCAAGGCAGGCTTCATGGCAGGATGTAGACAAGTCATCTCCATAGATGGCTGCTTCCTAAAGGGTCAATATGGTGGCCAGCTATTGACAGCAGTGGGGATAGATGCAAACGATGGCATCTACCCCATTGCCTGGGCAACTATAGGGAAGGAAAACAAAGATAATTGGGTATGGTTCCTTCAACTATTGGCAGCAGATTTGCAGATCTACAGCAGTAACAACTGGGCCTTCATGTCTGACAGGCAAAAGGTTAGGTTTTTTGTCAATATTTATTTATTATGCAACTAATGTTTTGATCAAGTAAATGTGTAGTTGGATGTTTCTACAACTAAATATTTATTTTTTATGCAACTAATGTTCTGATCAGTCTTTATTTATTTTGTCAATCTAGATGTTATGTACTGGCCTCTCAGTTCTTGATTGTATCTTTAGCAATTTTTTCCTTTTTTTTGTTTGTACTGGCATGACTGTCTAGTTGGATGTTTATACAACTAAATATTTATTTTTTATGCAACTAATGTTCTGATCAGTCTTTATTTATTTTGTCAATCTAGATGTTATGTACTGGCCTCTCAGTTCTTGATTGTATCTTTAGCAATTTTTTCCTTTTTTTTTGTTTGTACTAGCATGACTGTCTAGTTGGATGTTTATATAACTAAATGTTTTCAACAGTCTTATTTTTTGTGTTATATGTCCATTGATCAGTTGTATGTTATCCAATCAATTGATGGTGTGCCATTTAAATTTGCATTCCTAGGGTTTACTACCTGCCATTCAGGAATTATTCCCAAATAGTGAACACAGGTTTTGTGTTAGACATATCCACACAAACTTCAGGCAGAATTTTAGAGGAATGGCATTGAAGGATCAACTTTGGGCATGCGCAACTGCAACATCTCTCCCTGCCTTTGAAAAAGCTATGGTTAGGTTGAAAGACATGTCCCTAGGTGCATATGACTATATGAAGAAGATAGATCCTAGGCATTGGACAAGGTCACATTTTCAGTCCAAATTCAAGTGTGATATACTATTAAACAACATGTGTGAATGTTTTAATAAACATATCCTTGATGCAAGAATTAAAGGAATAGTAACAATGAACGAGATGATTAGAACTCAGTTAATGATAAGAATTCAAAAAAGAAAAGACTCAATGAAGAAATGCACAACTTTGCATTGTCCAAGGATAATGAAGAAGTTAGAGAAGTTGAAGCAATCAAGTTTCCTGTATAGTACAACCTGGTCTGGAGGAGATCAATACCAAGTCCTGGGGCCAGATGGTCAGTTTGTGGTGGACAAGATTCGGGCTACTTGTTCATGCAGGAGATGGCAGTTGACTGGTGTGCCATGCTCTCATGCAATATCAGTAATATTCTACAACAATGATAGAGTAGAGAATTACCTGCACAGTTGTTACAAAGTTAGCACTTACATGGACATCTATGGCCACACCTTATTCCCCACGCATGATAAAGATGCATGGCCCAAGAGTAATCAAGGGCCTATGATCCCTCCTCAACCAATTAGCAAAAGAAGAGGCAGGAAGACACTGCTTAGGAGAAAGGAGTTGGGTGAAGAAAGCAAAGACTTCACCAATGGTAGGGTCAGCAAAAAAGGTGTGACAAATAAGTGTTCTATTTGTGGAGCTGCAGGGCACAACAAAAGGTTCCATGGTGGTGTGAAGGTAAGCAACATGTGTCCATTTTTTATGCCAATGAATTAATAATTGATGTTGTTTTGCCATGATTTAATTTCAGCATGTGACAATTTTGTTTCACAGGGAAAAAAATCAACTACATTCAACAAGCAAGGTGGACAAACAAGTGGAGCAAGCCAATGTAACCCTATGGATGATATTGGCAGCCAAGTTTTGCATGATCATTTCACAATGGTACCTTCTATTTATTTATTTTCTCATTTTATGCTAAATGTTCATGGCAAGGTCACCTCAGCTTATTACTGACTGAAATAAAAAATCTGTAAGGTTGATAGCCTCATTGGTGGGTTCCAAACTGAACCAGTTAATGCACATGAACAAACAAGTACTCAGGTATTTTCTCCTATCAACTAATTCAAGGCAGCTAATTTTTGGAGCCCAAATTAGCAAGCTTGTGACACATGAACAAACAAGTACTCAGGTATTTTTTTTTTTCCATGTTTGACTTTAAAGTATCAGCAACTAAGTAACAGCAACCAAAATGAAGTACTTGATCCATTTGAAGCTGCCATCTCACAGGTTGGCAGAAATGCTACAAAAGACTGAATGGTTTTATATTGACAATCATAAATATTAATTTTGCTTTCCCTATTTGCTGCAGGTACTTCATGCAACTAGCACAGGTCAGGACATGGGGTCAGAACCTGGAAATGAGACAGTGATAAGAAGGCAAAAAATCAAACTCATAGGAGGCAAGGGTACCGTAAATACAAAGCCACAACATCCTGCCAAACAAATTGCACAAACTGCTCCAAGAATTCCAGTTTTGAAGCATCAAAGGAGAGATAGGGATGGTGAAGAGAGACAGAAAGATGACATGAGAAGAAAATTTTGGGTACCACCTGGAGGAAGTGCCAAATATAGTGCAAAGTGACTCCCTTGTCCAGGTCTAGGTCAATGTTTGCTACTGAATATCAAAAACAATGTAGCTGGTTCTATTTCACCAATTTTGTTAAAACATGCATTCCATATCTTCTATGAAAAATGAAATCTTTTGATAACTCTTGTAATTTTCTTTCGTATTCATCTGTCTTGATTCTCCCCTCTCAATCACCAGGTTTATACTGTTCACATTCACAATCAGACTTCTCTGCATATCATTTTTAGTTTCACAAGACTAACAACAATGTGAAATAATTAAGGCAGTCAACAAACAGACCATCCAAGCAAAAACCATTCACCCAAATAAAACAACAATTAGAATCAATGGACTAAACAAAATTAACTGAAAATATATTCATGCGATGGTGAAGCTGATACCATTTTCAAACCAAAGCTGATACCAAATGCTAAGCCTGCAGCATGTTAAATGAACCTCATCACTCTCACCTACACTCATGAGCATGGGAAGATATCAAAATCAAATATTTCCCCCTCTGAGATCTACTTCATACCAACACCCACATCATTCACTTATCTCCACATAAATCATATGCAAATTAAAAATACAATAGAACAGATTTGCCCAAATTCACAACTTCAAACCAACACCCACATCATTTACTCAATAAATAACTAGATTAACCGAAACCTCTAAATTAAAAATACAATAGAAAAGATTTGCATAAATATCAATCTGAACGATGGTTTAAACCACAAAGACACCAAAAAAAAACAAAAGGATCTCAAATCTGTTCCCATTTCAAACCAAAACTGATAAACAATTACATATACATCACAAGTGTTCTCATGAAAGTGTTAACATTTCAGACCATACTTTCTTCACACATCCATAAGCAAAAGCATTCGCCCAATAATGGTAAGATGTCCATCCTCCTCCAATGTGACCTCACTAGGGTAGGGGGTCAAAGGCCATAATCCTCCTTCATTGTGAGTGCATTTGGGTGCTTCAGAAGACCTCCCCATTTCGGCATCTCCCACGGAACACCATTGACTTCCATCGCGGTTTCAAGCAAAATGGGGAAGATGAAGCTGAGGTGGAGACTTCAAACACATGTGGCATTAGCCTTTTTTTTTTTTTAAATCTAGTTGCTGACGATGATTTGCCAACTAAGCATGCTGAGTTGGCATCCTCTCACGACGCATGGACGTCTCCGGTGCCACATAAGCAAAAGGAGACCGGAATATGGCCAGTCACCAGTCGGTGAAAGCAAATTAAACCTTGGTGACTATATTGATTCAAATTAAACCTGGATGACCGAAGTGATACAAGAGTAAACTTAAGTGACTCCCTGAAAAATTTTGCCCTTCTTTTTAGGTATATGTTGATAGTAAGAGACAATTTTAAGGAAATAAAGCATTCGTTTCAATGCATTTCTCTTAGGGGCCGTTTGGTATGATGTAAAGTTGTTACTTTCCCTGCAAAGTAAGAGGGGTGAATCTCTTTCAATCGTTTGGTTTTTAAAAAATGGGTGGTCTCTTTGTAAACACTTTCCATTTGACCAGGGAAAGTGATTCACAAGGGGGGTGGTGTGAAAGTGATTACATCCTTGGGTGGGAAAGTTTGGTAATTGTCAAATTACCAAACTACCCTTTATGATATAAATCTCTTTGTTGTTTGTTTTGTCTTTGGAAAAACCCTAACGCGAGCATATTCCCTTCTGAATCGTCTTTTTCTCAAGTTTGTTAGATTATTTTTATGTTAATAGGATAAATACAAATAAATTTCGTATTTGTTTGGATAATATTTTTATGTGAGAATCTCTGTTTTGATTGAATCAAATATAATAATCCAATAACATATTTTATTTGCTTCTAATTGGATAAAAACCCCATTTTAATTTTTTTAAATTTATGAAAAATAAGTTAATAATTATTTGGACTAAGTTAGTAATATTATTAGAGTTGAATAAAAAGTCAAATTTAATAACTACAACAACTAAGGGCAAAAATGAGAATAAACTTAACTTTACATTGGAAAACAAGTTCATACCAAACGAGAGAATTAAGTTTTCATGCAAAGTAATTACAATTTGATTGAGATAACCAAACATTGTAATGTTATTTTACAGGGAAAGTAATTACATGTAAAGTCTTTCCCTGCAAAGACTTTGCATGCAATTACTTTCCTTGCAAAGTTCCAAACGGGCCCTAAATGGTTAAATTTTAATCATCCTCCATCCTAACTCAAACAATTTATATATAGCAAACGTGAAAAAGCAAAAACTCATTATATCGACTAATGTTACACAAAAAAAAAGCAATCATGTTGAACATGATAATATCGAGAATATTAGAAAATAATATATCAAGAATTAAATAACTAGATAGAACAGTATTCCTTACAATTAAGAGACTTCAGAACAATTTCACAGGCAGCTTTTGGAACACAAAACAAAACAATTTATACATAATAAGCTGAGACACCTGAGAAGCTAACACTTCAGAGAAAAAAAGCCTACAAATCAAAGAAAGTTTTCCAAATGGATCTCTACAAGCACAAGAACAACATGAACCAAAACAATAAACAAACAAAACAAGAAGAATGGCCATCTGAAAGAGAAGCAAGATTTTCAACTGCAGCTTCGAATTTATACAGAATGGATGAATCTTCAATGCGCTTGTGGCTATCTACAACCACTTCTTCCATTTTGAAGTCTTCCGGTTTGGAGATTTATCGTCACTCACTAGGAATCTCGGGAGGTTTAGCAGGGAGTTTACTCTGGTGACACCTTCAAGAGCAGTCCATTCTTCCTCTTCTGCAGTAGATATGCAATCAGCAAGGCTGCGCGTGGATTGGCACCGATCAGGAGCCTTTTCTAACTTTGGCTCCTCAGGTTCCGGCATGATCTCATTGGTGTTACAAGCATTTTGTGGATTTCCTAATGTGGAAGCAGAT
This sequence comes from Dioscorea alata, assembly GCA_020875875.1. Taxonomy (NCBI): domain Eukaryota; kingdom Viridiplantae; phylum Streptophyta; class Magnoliopsida; order Dioscoreales; family Dioscoreaceae; genus Dioscorea; species Dioscorea alata. Next base: position 14,174,823 of record CM037018.1, read on the forward strand.
GCATTAGCTTCGCTAGTGACTGATCCTTGAACATCTTCCTCATTGGATGTTTCTTCTTTTGTCAAGCTTGAGACCGATGAATCTGCTGGAGCTGACTCTATCTGTGGATTTTCAGAGGTGCATTCCTCTGGTTGGTCTGATGAGAAGGGCACATCTAAGAACAGAACCACAGTGGCGCAGTCATCAATTTTTGATGTGGGGAATTTGAGTCTCCAGGTCCGGACAGCACAATCTACAAGAGCTCTGGCAGCAGTTGAACGGGTCGGTGCTGCAGACACTATATCCACCACATCTTTGTTTGAAAGAACGTCCCATATCTGTGATAATAACCGCTCTTATCATGAACTCCAAAACATTTTAATTCATGGACAAGTTTTACTGCAGTTTCAACAGAAATTGTCAACAGAAATGAAGCCCCTTGGAACAAGGAGATCACCACCAGCATTGCCTCAAGGGTAAAAAGCTCACTAGTTTATTTGCGCTTGTTGCAGAAGTAAAAAACAGAAATTGACTGTTCCTTTCAAGAATATGTAAAGTAGCCTATACACGCTGATCATAAGTTTTAAACAGTGTTACAAAATATCTTCCTCTTGCCAGAACACTTCTTATTTATAAGCCTGATAGTCCTAAGAGAGACAAATATGGCACAAGAGAGCTCAACTGACCGTACATGGTCACACACTACTTGATTTCCAGTTTATACCAAGGCGTTCTATCTTACAACTTTTCATATGGAGAGGTAAAATTTGTGATTTACTGAGTTGAAAAACACACATGGAAACTTGCAAATTAAGTTCTGATTGGATATGAAACTCGGGATGTTGATAACCAAAATTTTCATGACGGCATTTGTAACAGGATCTCCTCAAGTTTAAGAAAAATCGAAGGTTAACAACTACTTATAACAATAGATGGTAGATAAATGCAGAAGACTAGAAGGTACCCCGTCAGTCGCAAGAACCACAAATTCATCTTTCTCAGTGAGTTCCCGATATGAAATATCAGGAACTGAAATTAACCCATAATCTTTTAGGCAGAAATCTCCAAATGCCCTAGCCATGGCCAATCCAGGTGAGTCATTGTTCGGCAACCACACACGAGCAACTTCTGGTTCATCCTGCAAGGCAAACACTCTTCCTCTGCATTGCTGAATTCTAGCAGCTTCTCCTGAAAAAAAAAAAATCAATTATTATAAAGGTCAAACATCCGACATGGCAAAATACAAGTTCATTCCTCTACTGTGCTAGTAAATCATTTTTCACAGCTAAATGCATAGGTTACTCCTTGAGAGATATTTAAAAGCAAGGTTGTGAAAATTACCAAATTGATGTCATCTGGCAGATGATATCTTCAAGAAAAAAAATGAAATGGCAACATAGAGAAAAGTATTTTTCATAAAAAACAACATACTGGGAAGGTTGGGCTTCAAATCAACAGTCAATTGCACAGGAACCAATTTGTTGTCTTTGTCTCGTGTGCCCATTACTGCTCTCGAGTCTCCAACATTTCCAATCACAAGATTGTGACCCTGATGCAAAATAAAATGCACAAAGTATAGCAGGCCACAGATATTGGAGGAGAAAAACCAACTTAGAACTTTCCTAGCGGCAGAATTCATCCATTGTGTAGACTCAGTGAGGAATCAAACAAGCTGTTTTAAATAATCAACTGAATAATGCAAAACCGAGTTCTCCTAATCTAACTTCCAAAGTTAAGCTTATAAACACTAATAATGTAACAAAATACCTGCTTCAATACAGTAACAGCAGTAGTCCCACTGCAAAAACAGTCAATCGATGGGTGAAGTTTTAGCTCAATATCCATTAACTTAAAAGCCTTTAAGAAAGACTGTTTAAGTGACGAAAATGCCTCAGGTAGCTTTCCATTCTCATCAACATCAAACGATTCACCCCATTGATCGTCAATAGATGCTATTTGAACAGAATTCATACTTCCATGCGCACTGCCATTTTGTTGAGGGCTGTTGATGCTGCTGGTATTAGCTCTCCATTGTTCACACAACTTGAGTGGAAGTGAATCTCTGACCTTCTTTGCTACCATATGACCAAATGGACCATGGCCATCAAATACTCCACAGAAGATGGTGTCACTTCTTGAAGCAAAATTCTGTATGCAAAAACTTTCCATTCTTGAACCAAAAAAAAGGGTAAAAAACAAGAATGAATACTGAAAATAAAATTGATATTTGTTCATGTAGTGAATGGTTCTCAATAGAATACTTCAAAATATTTTCTTCAAGGATGCCGTCATACAGCAATGATAGAAGCATAGTAAGAGAAAAGCCAAGCAATACATATCCCGAAATCTAGCACAAATAAATAACAAAAAAAAAAAAAAACAAACAAACAAACAAGGGTGAAGAAGCAATCAATTGATTTCACCACAACATATAGCAACTATATTCCTTTCAATAGGGAGTGAGATGTTATCCAAGCAAGGAAATCATACTTAAGAATGATATATAGCAAAAGCTTCAAAAACTTTATCCATAACAAAAAAGGAAGTTTTACACACAATGAACCAGCATAATAAAATACAAATGCAATTACACCTACAAATCAAGCGTAATAAGAATCCCGGAAAAGTATCAACTAATTCCTCCATTTCCTCAAAGGCAACTTTCCAAACATTGAAGAAATTTATCAAAAACAAACAAACAATGGATTAAAAAGATTTCAACAAATGATTCTCAAAAAAGTACTAAAAATTAAACTATCACTACTGTTTCAAAATAGAAAAAAAAAAAAAAAACAAGATTTCTCCATTTACTTTAACTGCTAAGCATTCTAGTCCAATCAAACAAGAGTATCCATGACAACTAGCAAACCTTCCAAGCATTAAACAACATTATCCTAAAAAATCAACCAACTGACTGAAAAAAAAAACAAAAATAAAAATAAAAACTCAATGGAACATATCTAAAGATGCAAAAACATCAAATCCATTCATCCCACTCAGAGAAACATCTTCTTATCATGAAAGCAAACAACTTTCCAAAAAAAACAAAGGAATCGATACCTCCCAAACGATCATAGCGTCCTGATTGGTCCCCTTCTTCCCCTGCTGTGTAAACAAGCAAGCGACCTCACTAGCCCCGTTAACGAACATCCTCCCCGGCGTATTCTGGAGCTCATCCTCCGACATTTCTCCACCTCCACCGGAACCAGCCACCAATCTCCTCTCAAACAAGCTTCCATTTTCTTTCTCTCTTTTCTGCTTCAGCTTCCTCCTCTTCTCCTCCTTGGAGCCAAAGACACAGCGGGATGAGGCCACTCCGTCCGGTGGCGTTCCGGCGGCCGCCGCCGCCGCCGCCGGAGACTGTGTAGAGAGGCAGGCACCCATGTGAGCGAGAGAGAGAGAGAGAATTGGAGAATTTCAGGTGGTTGGGCATAAATAAAGAAAAGATGGATATGAGATTTTTTATCTAATGAAGGTTGTTTATGAAAATAATCTGTTTAAATTATAAATAGTTATAATTCCAGGGGGCTTGTTGCTATATTTACGTTACTATTTAAGTTGAAAGTTGAAACCGTCAAACGAATGAATATTATAAAAAGTTCTCTTGCATTAATACCCTTATAAATTAACTTAATTGAATGGACAAGTGCCTAAACCTAAATATAAAGTATTAAACTATAAAGCTCATAATTGCATTAATAACCCATAAATTTCTAATATTTTTTTTAACATACCCCTTTGAATATTTCAAATTGCATATAAAATAATATCACAAAATTTGTAAGGATTTATGTGCAATTGTAAACATTGAAGGGTGAGTGTGTATATATATATATATATATGAAAATTTTCATTTATCCACAACCAATGGTTCTCAAGATTGCTGTTGTGGATATGATGCATTGATTATTAATTTTTTTTTTTAATTTAGGATTAAATAATGAATTAATTAAGCTACATTTTGGATGGTTCTATGTTTCAAGTCCAAGTATTCTTTATCCATTAAAGTGAAAAGATTTATTTATGGAAAAGGTCGTCCTATTTGACTTGAGAGGGAGGGGATGAAAAGTTCCTTTTTTTATTTTTTTTATTTTATTATTTTAATTATTTTAATTTTATTTTTGAGGTTTTGCACACAAACACTACGCTTCATTATTGGGAGTTTTTGCTTTCCTTTACATACATTTTTTTTCAAATAATTATTTTTAAGAAGATGTTTTATAATTTAATATAATTTTCGACAAGATGAATCAAACATGATGATATATAAAATTGAAACTGCTTATTGAAAAACAAGGATGGTGACAAAGAAAGTTGAACTTGATATGGTTTAGTCAAACTTTTATTCATTCATTGCTTTTTTTGTCTTTAGTAAGAAAAGTTCATTTTGAACCTTTAAAACAAATATAATAGTAAATTAATACAAATACACCCCTTAAATATTTTTATCGTGTATATATTTTTGTAAAACTTAACTTGTTATGTATATACCTCTACAAAAGTGTGGAGGCTGTTATAACTTATGGAGCTATAAATATATAATAAAATAAAATGTGATTGGAATTGGTAGTAAGTAGATTAATTGGACCATAAGCTCCTAAAATATGATAAATGTAAATGAAATTCGCTTGTATACTGTTGCAAGACATAATAGTGTCAGCCTATAATTAATTATATATCGGCTTAAGAGAATGAATTATTATGTGTATATAAAAGTTGGATAAACACTCACCATCAAATTGGTCTTTTGGTGGATGTGGATTCAGTCTTTATATGTTATTGGTGTATTTATTGAGATCTAGTCTAATGTGGATAGAAAGACATGAGCCTTTTGTCAAAAATGACTTGGTGAGTTTTGCATGGTCTGTGGTTAGGTTCCTCAAGATCATCTTGCTGAGCGTCATGGCTAGGCTAGGGCCACAGATTAAGCTAAGGCCCTTTGATGAGGCTATTAGAATCACGGGTGTAGGAGCTATGTTTTTTTTTTTTTTCTTTTTTTTTTTAGAGAAGAGCTCAGAGAGCTAATTTTATTGATAGGAATAAAAAAAGTTACATAGTTCAAAAGATCAATACAGACAAAACAAAGAACTGGAAAAAATTAAACAGAAAAAACAACAACAAAGCATGACAGCAGCACCTAAACAAACAAAAGTAACAATCAGAAAAGAAAACCAGCTTCAGAAAACCCCTTCATGATCCACCTTGGGAGATCAAGGCCCTGGAAGTAGAGAGTGAGGTAATGAAGATTGATTGAATGAGTTGCAAGCTTGAAAGCTGGAGAAGCCCATTTTGCAGGAATTATATGCAATAATGGTTGCTCAGCAACAGAGAGGAGACCATTGATGTTGGAGATCAGTGAACTCAATCGACCGCTGGGATTATGACTGAATGTAAGAGCCTTATAGGTTGCCGGGTTGTTGATAAGAACATGCTTGAATGGAACCCCCGCATCCAAAGCAGCTTGAAGTGCAAGATAGATTGCGAGAAGATCAACTTCATCAGAATTATCAGCTTGGGAAGGAGACGAACCTGCCAGAAGAGTAATGTAGTTAGAATTAACACAAAAAAAACCTGCACCACTAACCTCAGTGTCTGCATTCCAGAGACTGGAGATGAAAAGAAATGGGCCATCATCAGTGGAGAAATTATTCAGGACTACCAGCTTGCCCAATTTATTATCATGAGCGCCAGAGTAGTCAAGAACATGAGCCAAGACTCGACAAGAGACAACTTGATGAGATGCACTAATATTTCTAAACACCTTGTCACATATGTTCTTCCAAATAAACCAAGCTATGGAAGCAATAACAACCTTAATATAAAGAGAAAAGGAAGTGCTAAGAAGCCAATCACCCGAACAAAATCCAGTAGGAAAAGAAATGGGAGTACAAGTGCGGGCTCCGATGAAAGTCCATAATTCCATAGCTTTACTGCAAGTGGCTAGCAAGTGCTCAATGCTTTCATGGGCCAGATTACAAAGAACACAAGCGCTACGGGGACCCAAATTGATTAAATAGAGATATTCAGTAGTATTCACTCTACCCAGAAAAGCAAGCCACAAAAAGTGCTTGACCCTGGGAGCCACCTTCAAATTCCAAAGGATCTTCCAGGCGTTCCAACTGTCATTCCCACATTGAGAATGAATCAAATAGGGGTGCAGGAGCTATGTTGTAAGACATAACAATGACAATACAAAACTAGTCTCATATCAACTAAAAGGAGGAGGATTTATGGTATGCATATAAATGTTAGGTTAACTATAATCATTAAAATTAGATTTACAAATAAAAATTCATAAAATACCAATTTTTGTATAAGTACATGCATAGTGAAAAATTAATTGTTTTTTAAAAAGTACCATGATGCAAATACTTATTTATTATTATGCTGTATTTTTTTCCCAATGAAACTCCATCAATAGGTGACAGCTAAAATAATATTTTATTTTACATAAAAGCTTCACCTGTCTCTTGATAAATATATGCGAATATATAAGGTATTGTATGAGGGTACATATGCAAATCCATGTGCATATATAGTGTATATATACAAATTTCTTCAATTCAATGCAACAAATGCTTCTCAACCAACCCAACGGGATAATGAAAAGAAAATGATTTGCTTAATTAGAAAGGTGACAAATATAATAATAGAACTTTATCACCAATATCAATATACTACATTTATTATTATTATTATTATTATTATTATTATTATTATTATTATTATTATTATTATTTTATAAAATACAAATAAATTATCAAAGAATTCATAATCTAGTGGTATTGGCTCTACTTGTAAAAAGTCCCAAATTGAAGTATAGTTAAATACAGTGATGGTAATGGATCCCTAGTTGTGAGTGTGGATTTGCAACCCATCATGTATTATCATTACCAGATGAGGATGCATGGACTGGATATTCAATTCTCGGGTCATACACAAGCCCCTGAAAGAGCTTGTCATATTTATAAAAAAATAAAGATAAATCATGTTAGGACCATTCACATGCATAGAGTTAATCATTCAATACATATGCTCTCAAAGATTTAAATCCCGCTCTTCACTAACATACAAACACTCTGGACTTGATGCTAATAGATTAAAGAGTTTGTTGATTTATTATTATTCTAGTGATTGAAAAGTGGAAAGAAAAATGAAGAATAAGGGGATAAGCATATTTTGCGTTGGGGGATTTGATCATATGGTGGGGTTGATGGGTTCTTTAGTTTTGTGGAGGGAAGCTAATGGCATGTTTGTCTCATCAATAAGAAGAGGTACAAATCCACCACAGCAACAACTCATTGTGTTGCCATCCATTGTCTCCGTTTTCACATGCATTGGCAAAGGCCCCCACACTTAATGAACACTATTTAAGGGTCCTATATATATTTAGTTCCTTATCAATTTGCCATATCAGCCATCTTGTCAAAATGAGGCATTAAATTATATATAAATATATATAGAATATATTCTTTTATTTTTATTTATTTAGTTTTAGTAATTAATTAATATTAAACAGAATAAAAAGTGTTTTCACAATAAATGACGCTCTTATTATAATTATACTTATAATATCAATTATTCTTTTATGTTTTGAAATAAACATTTTGGTTGGAGATAATTAGATGCTGTTATAAGTATTGAAAGTTTTTATAGAAATAGATTTTTAGGGCATGTGTTTGATTTTCTTTATATAAATATTTAAATTTGAAATCACTTGTTTAAGCAACGTAATTATCTATCATTACTTGAACCAATTGTATTGGTTATGATATATTTTACCATCCCATCCTTTTTTAGATGTATAGTATATATTAAAACTTTAATAGTAAAATGGTAAAAAAAATTCATGCTTTGAAATTATTATATGTTTTTTAAAAATAAAACCATAAATATTCTTTAAGCTTAATTCATTTTATATATGAAAAAAAAAATGAAAGAGTGATTGATGTCTTTATCTAAAATATATGTAATTGTCATTCAAAAAACAGTATATACATGTCAACTGTCGTATTATCCCAATCACCCACTTCACCATCCAAAATCATTATTTTCATTAAATCTACAAATTAAAATAAATATTTTTAAAATTAAGAGGTCAAAATAAGTAACTATCTAAAGTTTTGGGCATTGTTGTTGGCTTTAGTTATATATATATATATATATATATATATATATATAGACAGATGATATCACATCACATGGCTCTTAACTCTACCTTTCTTTTATTTTTTTCCTTAGAAGGTGGATGAATGATATATTATTAACAAGAAGAAAAAGATCAGTACAGACCCATAATTAGAAAAAAAGATAACAATTTATTAGTAGTTGCAAACTTGCAATAGAATCCCAAGTAATCTGGGTTGGCAAACCATCTAAGGTAGTAGTTGACGCCCCCAAAAAATTTATGCTTCACTTGAACAATAGGACCGATTCTTCCAATTTGGCTTTAATTCCTCCTGAGCTCAAAAAAATTGTAATTGATTTTAGGAATAATTTATTGAATAAGAAGTGCATGAGTATGTAAAAAAAAAAAAATTTATTTCTTTCAAATCATACAGTCCAACAAATTGTTCTTATAAATAAATTTCCGAACTTTTGAAGATTGGTGTCACACACCTGTCTTCAAGAAACCCAAGTTCTTTGAGATTATTTGGAAGTTGAAAATAATTCAAGATTTGACAAATACTGATCCAAGCTTTAGGAAAGAAAAAAAAACCATTATTTAGTGTAGTGGTGTGTTATTTGGATAGTGATGTGCATATACTGTAGATATTGTATAAGTACTATAGTGGTAGTGTTTATTTAGGGGGCGTTTGGTTCGCGGTAATGTGAAAACATTACCGGGAATCTGGTGGTAATGTGTTCATATTACCAAGTTTGGTTACTGTAGCAGTGGTAATGTTGATGGTAATGTGAGATTACCAATAGGGGGCGTTTGGTTCGCAGTAATGTGAAAATATTACCGCCTGTTACGTGGTAATCTGAAAAGATTACCACGTTTGGATTTGTGATAGTAGTAATATTGATGGTAATGTGTGATTACCAACTTTGGAAGATTACCAAGAAACTTGATAATCCCATTACCACCAAAATAGGTGGCTATGTTGGATTACCAAGTGGGTGGTAATCTTGAATATTTTTTGGACAAATATACCCTTTGTTTAAAAATAATAATTTTCATATGTTATTTGTTGGATAAAAAAATTAAATTTAAATAACATTAATTTAGGAATATGTTTAGCTTTGAAATTTTAATTTTTTATCAAAAAATTTATTTTACTTTAATAAATTAAATTTTGCATTAAACGGTAGACACAAGGGTATTTTGGGAAATTTAGAACATTACCAAGTTGATTACCATTTAATATGAGTTTCCAACCAAACATGGTTATCATAAATTACCACAACATTCCTAGGCATATAACATTAGCAATCTTATTACCACGGTAATCTCATTACGTGGTAATATATCATTAACGCGAACCAAACGGCTCCATAGTGAAATATTATCAAATAAAGTGGTAATCACATTACCACCAAAATAGGTGTCCATCCAGATTACCAGGTTGGTGGTAATGTGTAATTTTTTTTTTCAATTATGCCCTCACTCATTTAATCTAATTCCATATTACACTCATTATCAAAATCCTAGTTTTTATTTTCCCTTTATTATTTTGGATATTATAATTTAATTATTTATTTTTCTAAATACTTTAAATTATTTTTTTTCAAATTTTTATACGTAGAGGTATTTTACTAAATACAAAGGTATTTTAAAAATTATGAAAAAAATAATTTTTGATATTATAATTTAATTATTTATTTATCCATATGCTTTAAATTAGAATTTTCAAATTTTATATATAGAGTTATTTTGGTAAATACAAAAGTATTTTAAAAAATTGTGAAAAAAATAATTTTTGATATTATAATTTAATAATTTATTTATATAAATACTTTAAATTATATTTTTCAAAATTTTATACATAGGGGTAGTTTGGTAAATACAAATGTATTTTAAACATTTGTGCAAAATTTTAATATTATAACTTAATTATTTATTTATCTAAATAATTTAAATTATATTTTTCAAAATTTTATATGTAGGGGTACTTTAGTAAATTTGACATGTCACTGAGGTGATTAACATGACTAACCAAACATGGTAATGAAAGATTACCAGTAATGCAAATTCTCAACCAAACATGGTAATCTCACATTATCACAACATTCCCGGGCATACAACATTCCCGATCTCATTACCACGGTAATCTCATTTCCGTGGTAATATATCATTATTGCGAACCAAACGGCCCCTTACTGTTTATGAGTTTTTGTGGGAGAATGTCGTTCCCCCCTCCTTTAAGTTGCAAGGCAATGAGATTTATTAACTTGGTTTGATTTCTGAAATATCTTCTGGATGTGCACATAGTAGGAATCTAATTGCCTCATGTGATATCTGGCCAAATTAATAAATCTTTAGGGGTCGTTAAGCCACTGTAGTTGGTACACTTATGACTTATGTTAAAAAAAAAAATAATAAAAATAAAAATAAAAAAATAATTGAGGAACAAGTGAATTTGTAGATTCCATCTCTACATTGCAAAACAAGCAAATAGCCATTAAGATTCGGTTGCAAAACACACAGGTAGTAGTTGAATGTTTTTTGAAATTTTTATAAATAAATGAGGTTTATTCAATGTTAGTTTGCGCAGCATGCCTAGTGGCTTTTGTCATTTGATGCTTTTGTAGAGGGATGTAACAGTTCACTTCACTCACATGAACTCAATTTTTAATAAATTTGATATTTTTCATATAGTTGTAATAGAAGAATAGGTGATTTTTTTATATATAATTTACACAAAAAAATTTAATTAAAAATCTGGGGTTTAAAAATATTGAATCATTTGTAAACTTGTACTGTTCCCAGAATGCCAATTTCAATATCTTTAATATTCTAAATTATTAGAAAAGTTATAAATAGTTTGATTTTTTTTAACTTTTTTAAAACCAAGAACAGTATAATTTCACTTTAAGTTTAAGATACTAGTGTTTTAATAGTTTTCCGTATATTTATTAGTTTTGTATTAAATAATCAATTTATTTTATGAAGAAAGATATATAAACAATTATTTTTACTCTGGACATAAAAGATAATTATAAATATAAAACCATCATTTGATTCTGTTATACTCTTGGAATTATTTTATGATTCAATTTGATTAATAATCCAACTCTTTTTTTTTGGAATTTGATTAGAAGGAAATTTTTTTTGAAATTAGTTGTGGAATGGATTAATCTATTTTTATAATATAATTCAAATAGACTTAAATCGGTTAAGTTTTGGCTCTATATTTAACTGTTGTTTTGAGGTGTTTCACTTCTTTTTGTAACAATTCTCAAATAAATAGAAATGCTCTTCATTCATGGGTTAAATTGATCCACATAAATTCTTTCAAGTTCTTTATTTAATTTTGTTTTGTTTGCTTTTTCTTCTCAAAGCAGCATATTTACTTGATGTTGATAATTCCTGCCATCAAAATTATTTCCTAAAAAAAAAAAAACTTATTAATTTAATAAATAAGAAAGTATAAGAATTGAAAGTCGAAGAAAGTCAACAACTTTATGGTTTGTTACCGCTCAATACATTACACGGGGTGTTTATTTAAAATAAAACTTGAGATCGAACACCAAAGTCCACATAAATTGAGAGTATAAGTATTTGTTGAATTTACTCCATTGCTATGTACATCCCTAATTTTCTTTAGCTGGGTACTTACCATCTGTTTGTAGAAAAAAATAATAATAAATTGAAGAAAGGCTAGAGTTGGGCTGTACTTTGATTCAATTTAATAATCACAACATACAACAAGTGGATTTTTTGCATGATGGCATCAAAGTTATAAAATTTTTTATTATATTTGAGTAAATATGTAAACACACACATATATATATATATACATACTAGTCTTAATGCATAAAATATAATTAAAAAAATGAAATTTAATTAATTCATTATGAAATAATTGAGTTGAACTTAAGGCATAAAAAATGAATGCGTCAATGTCTAATGAGTAACATTCAAGTCACCATTATAGAATTATATCAGCCAATTAGGTTGGGATATCATTATTAATGCAAATTATACCAATTATATATTGTTAATCATTCAAAAGGATGTTGTCATTGCCTTTTTCTTTAGTCTTTTCTTTGATGTATGAAACTATACATGTTGTCAAACTTCTTGCATTCCTCTAGTTGGACTTATTGGGCATATATATATATATATATATATATATATATATATATATATATATAATAGTTAGCAACTTAACACATCAATAAGTGGTTCTATTTGTAGTTACACAATGATGATTTTGTTTGGATAAATAACTACTTAAAAGCACATAAAAAGTGATATTTTTTTTTATAATTATCATTTTCTAATATGGCCAAAATTAATCTTGGTCAAGTGTTGATTAGGAGGTTCAACGGCCAATTTAACATATATTTTGGCCCTAAAAAAAAATTAATTAATTAAAATAAAAATTCGTAAAGATAAACCCACACTTTTCTTCCAAAGTTAAGAGCCTATTATGCTGAGTTCTTTAAAGAGAGTTGTTTTACATTTTTAGGCATTATTTATCTACCCACCTATGCCAGTTTTAAGTACATATGCCATTTTGTTAAAAGTTATTCGAGTTTTTTTGGAGTATGTCATGGATTACTTAAGTATAGTAACGCATGGTACTTAGAATTTGGCTTGAAACCCTTCTTCTACTTAACTTTTAATTTGAAAAAGCGAAATCACCTTGCGTCTTTGAATTGATAATTGTCTATTGGCTAATATAGCCTCCTCCATCCCTCATGACCAATAAGAAGTAATACAAATATATATATATATATAATATGTGATGATGGATGGAGTTTGACAAACTCTATTTGTTTACGGAGTAACTTTGGGAACATTTGTTTCTTTGATTTTTCATTCAATCAAAAATAAAAAAAAAATTGATTCTTCTCTTTTTCTTCTATTGTACTTTGGTTAATAGTTAAAATAAAACTTAATTATCACTTAAAAAGTAGAATAAAATAATTATTCAAATTATGTTCTACATGTTATTTCAGCTTAATTTGTGTTAAATAGAGTTTTTGAAAATGATTTATATCTAAATAAATAAATAAATAAATAAATAACACATACATAAATAGATGAATGGTACTGTCAAGAGAATTGTCAAAACTTGTGGGCTTATAATTTGGGCTTCAAAAAAGATTCAAATGGATTTAAAGAGTGTTATTCCTTTTGAAGTTTGGGCTTCTAATTAATACAAATTAAATGATTGGTTTTATTGTCATTTGGCCGTGAGCTAGTCACAATGTCAATATCAACCACAGAATAAAGAGAAAAGTTCATATGCTATGTGAGCGTGTGCGTGAATATATAATATAATATTTAAATTAAATATTTTCTATGTTTTTAATGGAGAAAACAGTGTGACAACATGTAAGACGAACTAGAGTAAATAATTATTTATTTAAACTAAGTTCAACTTCAATCACATTATAATTGCATTTGGATTGGATAAATGACCTTATCCAAGAATAGTTTTTAGCCATTTAATAAACATGACAATAGAAAAATTATACTAAATAGTGGTTCATTGCACTGAAAGTTCCCATGCACACAGTATTGTAATTGAACTTTTCCAATAACTACAGAGAAATTGGATTTTTTTATAAAACATTATTTTATTTAAAAAATTAAATTAGATTTTTTTTTTCAAATAATAGCCATAAACATCGCTTAATTTGTTGACACAAAATCTTTTATGAAAAATATTTATTTTAAAGAGAATTGAAGATCAAATCTTAAAACCCGTATAAAATGAAGATATAAATTTTTATTAAGCTTGTAGTTGTTATTTATTTATAATTTTTTTAAATATAACAAATTATTGGCAAGATTCATAATTTGGACGTTTATCTTTAGAAAATTGTATATGCATATAATAATAAATCTCTATAAGTAAATATTTTTTTTATCTTGCATGATTTGGATAATAAGTAAAAAATGAGAAGCTAATTAGCCTAAACATGTTTCACATCTTTCAGATTTTACTTAATTATTATTACTAACTATTCTGTAATATTTAAATCTAAACCTAATTAATCTATTCAAGATTTGAGATACTTAAATTAAATATTAATTTAATTACAAATTAATACCGCACCTAAAAACCCTTGAAGTACTAATCTTTTGGTGAACCATATAAAGAAAGAAATGCCATCACATTAAGCAGTTCCCTAAAACATTAAATGCTCAATGATTTCTTTGCATTTAAGAAAGAAAGAAAAAAAATCTAAAATAAAATTTACATCTTTAATTCTCAAATTTTTAATTTTTAATTTTTTTCCGAAGAAATACACAACTCTGTTACTCTCAAGTTCATAGTTAAAATTTACAAAAATGGGGGAAAAATTAAATTAAATTAAATTTGTAAGAATATTAATTAGTGCCAAAAAAAAAAAAAAAAACACTTTTTTCTCTCTCTAACTTTCTTTTAGATCCAAAAATGTTTGATTGGATTGTGAAGGGAGAGCATTAATACAATGAATATAGAGTGAGTGGAGCAGTACCAATTCCATGTTTGCTTGTGATGAAAAATCAATTGCCAGCAAATTGATCACAAAATTTGAGAGAGAAGTTAATTTTGCAAAGTTGGACTCCATTGACACTCATTCTCAAACACTGACCACAGACAAAAACACATTGCCATGGTCTGTTCTACTGTTCACTCTTTGCTTTTTTATAATTCTCTTCTTCTGGTAAAGCTTCAGTTGGACACTTGAAAAAGCAAACTTTGGAGAGAATGAAGTGTTTTCTGGATCCAGAACTCCTCAATTCATTGCCAGGTGAGTTCAATCTCATCCAATTTGGGCTCAATTTGGGATTTTGCATGCGTTCTGTTGGAAAAGAGGAGTTGATTAGCAGGAAAAATTAGGGCTTTTTTTGTTTTTGATGGTTTTTTGATGGTCATCTTGATTTTAGGTTGGTGGTGCTTTAGCTTTTGCCTCTATTTTGTGAGCCTTGATCTTGTTGTGTGAATTCTTGTTGTTTGTTGTTTTGATTCTATCGATCTGAGGGGTTTGTGTGTCTTGGATTTGCATTTGGGGATGGTGGTTGCTAAAGGTTGATTGATCTTTGGGGTTTTGTTTTTCTAGTGTTTTTGATTATGTGTTTGTGATGAAGAAGAAGCAAACTTGCTAGTTTTGCCTCGTTGTTCTACTCAGTAATCGCAAGCTTATTGTTCACTTTCATGCTTTTCTTCTGCTGGAAATGAATTATGTATGAATTATTGTTATAGAGGTTTATACGTTGGGTGGTGTTCACGGTTTGTTTATGTGCTCTGTTTTGTTCTTGCTATTACTTTGCAGGCATTTTGTTTTTGAGTTGCAAGAGTTTACGTTTGAAGCTCCTAGTTCTTGCATGATTGATTGAAGTTTGTGTCGGCCCCCTTGCGCAATGGGCATAGTAAAAGTCAGGCATCGGGGGCCAGGTAGTGATAGTCAGTCGCAACGAGCTGGTGATGTTCTTGTGCAACGAGAGAGAGTACTTCTTGAAAAGGATTCACGGAATGATTCTGATGATGATGAGTTTGCCGAAGTGGGCTGTGAGCTTGCCATGGTTGGAGATCAGACTTGCAGTGTTCCGTATGATCTTTATGATTTGTCAAACTTGAAAGATGTACTCTCTTTAGAGACTTGGAATTCTTGTTTAACAGAAGAAGAAAGGTTCTCGCTTGCAGCTTATCTACCAGATATGGACCAGGAGACGTTTTGGCTGACGATGCAGGACTTGCTTCGGGGTGACAATTTGTTCTTTGGCAGTCCATTGGAAGAACTGTTTCAAAGACTAAAGGGAGGATATTATTCTCCAAAAGTGACTCAATTTAGAGAAGTTCTGCAGTTGTTAATGAGACACAAGTTCTATCATTCTCTAAGATCATATCATGAGCGGATGTCGCAGAAGTTTGTGGACATGAAAAATACATGGAGGGATCGCGCACCCAATGGTAGTGTTGAGGAAAGGATTAACATTTGGAACAGTTTGAAAACCAGCAAACCTCGGCTTTTAGTTGATCTCAATGCAGTACCATCTGATGAGGAGTTTCCCTTAAAGACTGACAAAATGGTGGCGAGCATTCCATTGCGGAAGAAACCCAAATACTTAGATAAAGAGGGAGTAGGTCATTTCATTGCTCCCAATACTGAAAGTGATTTAGGAGTGAACACAAAGCTGAAGGCAAAGGGGGTCCTGAAAATCAAGCCCGTTGAAATTCTTTCAAAGCATAATCATGTTGTGCAGCCATTGTCTAGTGACCCTTGGGGCTCATGCAGGCAGCCGCCGAAGGGTGTTTTGAAAATAAAACCCAAACAGAATCCTCCAGTGCTACAAGAAAGACTTACAGCATTGCCTCTGCTACCTGAACTAACCTTTGCTGAAGTCTCAAGTTTACCTGAACCTAAATTTTCTCGGCAGCAGTTTGCTTTTGATTGTAAGCAGGAGAACTTCAATAATGAGTTGCCTCTTCTACACCAGACTGGTCGGGATGTAAAAATTTATAGGAGTTCTGATCTACCTGATATTGTACAAAGTAAGCAGAGGGATAATTTTCCTTACATGGGTACCCAGGTCTCCAAAAGAAAGATGAAGATTTTAAATGATGTGAGGGTGCATAGTGCTGCTGAGATACAAGATACCTTTCCGTTGAACCTTAATCAAAATTTGAGAATGTACTCTAATGATAGTGGAATGGTTGGGGAGTATGGCAATGGTGAAAATCTTTGGCTGAAACCTGGTGATCTAACTAAGGGTTACTATGGAAGTCCTGTGGAGCCATGCTCATTTCCACTTGAGCATCAAGGAAGAAGGCAAATAAGACCTGTGCCTCAAATGGTCTCTGAAACAATTTCAAGGGTTTCTTCTGTTGGCTCTGACAAGCATCATGTTTTCCCCATGTCTCCCGATGAGTCAGAAGACTCGGAACACAGTCGCATAGATAAAAGCAATGAATTTGAAACATCCTTCCGCCAGACGATTTCAGGGGTCCCGAAAGAAGTTCATGTTTTTCCAATCACATACAAGAGAAAGAAACCTCATGTCAAGCTCAACACTGTGGATTCTCTCAAGCAGCCTGTGGTGATTGCTAATTCAGAGTCAATGGTGCTGAGTACAACAGATTGTCGGCCGACCGAGAAGACAAAACCATTAAAGATCAAAGTAAAGGGCTTTGGTGATTACAATGCTAAATTCAAGCAAGGAATGCTAAACGGGCTGCAGCGTGGATCTCCGTCCACTTGAACGAACATTTGAACAACACCATTCCTGCATGATGTTTCTGTTTGTGTGGGGTTGTGTTGATCTTAGCCTTCTTTTGATGTCAGAGCCCCACTAGACGCCTAATTTGGTTGCTGCATTTCTTAGTGAAGTGGTAAAATGATAGATCTTGCAAAATTCCAAATTCCTAGTTGATCATGGTTACATGAGAACGACAGCCCTATAATTGTGGTTGTTTCATGTAATAGTTTCATACATATACCTAATTCCTTTTGGCAGGCCATCCCTTTCTGTATGAGGATGAGCTGTATTTTGTCGTGAATCCATCTTATGTGTAGCAAGTGACCTTCATTAACTCAATTGTTTTGCCAGCCTACCTCTGCAAATCATGCTAATGCATATATCTGCATATATTGAGCAATGTATTTTACTGGTATGATGAAAAAAAAAACAAATATATAGCTTTAGAGTTATGTTTATCATGATTGATGACTGCAGATGCAGTTGAGTAAATTCAAACAAATTTATTTTTTCTTGAATCCATCTTATGTGTAGTAAGTGACCTTTATTAACTCAATTGTTTTGCCAGCCTACCTCTGCAAATCATGCTAATGCATATATCTGCATATATTAATCAATGTATTTTACTGTTATGATGGAAAAAATACATATATATATATATAGCGTTAGAGTTATGTTTATCATGATTGATGACCAAAGATGCAGTCGAGTAAATTCAAACGAATTCATTTTGTCTTGAATCCATCTTATGTTTTGGAAGTGACCTTGATTTACTCAATAGTTTTGCCAGCCTACCGTGCCAAATCATGCTCATGCATATTTTTGATATATTGATCTCAATGTGTTTTGCTGATATGGTGGGGAAAAAAAGCACACACATATATTTATACAACTTTAGAGTTCAGATGCTTTTAAACTGAAAACTTGAAACTCAAACCAGAATATCAGAAAAGAAGTTTCATTTACTTGTAAGAAAGATTTAGATGGCAACTGAAACCTGCATGTTTTGACTATCATTTCAAGGTATGTGCATGTTCCATACTTTTTGATCTCATATGTGATTCTTTTCTTATGTGACCTATTCATTCTCTTCCTGAGCAGACAGGAAATAATAGTATGCACAGCTTGTTATGACCTTTCACCATCTTTTACTTATTCATTCTTTGTGATACCACTTGCTCGTGGATGCAGATGAAATCTGATATTTGGTGTGATTGAGCACTTGCCATTTCATTGCCAAGTCAGCTGTGAACATCATCAGGTGATCAACTGGCATCAATTTTCATTTCTTTGTACCTGCTTGTGTAATTTGTTTTTTTTTAATTTACTGCTAATGAGAAGACTCTGTTCTTGATACTATCACAAGTTTTGAGATCAGATCTGAGGAAATTCACAAAAGAGCAAAATGACTCTGAATTTCTGTTTGGTTTCGAGAATTTGAATAATGAATTGCTACATGAATGGATGTAGATTTCTGCCTAATAGATAAGTTTAGATTAATCGCTGGCTTACTGTGCATTTGTTTTAAGCAGTACTTGATATTTTCTCACCAAGAAATGCGTTCTTTATAATTGAAGGTTTGTTTTTCTTTGGTGGTTGAAACTGTGTTGTATTAAGACCAGTGTACCATTTATGTTTGAAAATTTATTGTTCTTATTGTCTATGGAGAACATGCAAGGACTAAAGACATCAAGAAGCAGAATGTCAAATTTATAGTCAGATCTCTTTTAATGGTTCTTTTTGTGAGATAAGAATCATCAGTTTGTACCCTACACTACTAATTTATATAATCAATAACACTTACTGTTTATCTTCAAAATGAGAAAATGGAGAAGCATGTGGTGTATTATTTTATTAAATTTAAAGCAAAGGCTGATATACTTTAACAGTGTTATATTTTGCTGATGATCATTTCTGTGTACAAGTGATGGCTTTCATATGAGCTCCAGGAACAAAGCAATATTTGGATGAAGACCTGCTTCTTCAAGAGTCATTTCCAGTTGTTCAAGGCCGTAAACTTTTGTGGGGAAGCTAGATATCAGTTGATAACCACCAATACCAGGTATGTCCAGCGAGTCTATGTACTTGTATATAGAACGTATTTTGTCTGTGTTAGGGAAGCTCTGCTCTCTCCTTTCCCCATTTGGGAATCGCACTAGTATCTGCAAAGCCAATTCTCTTTGTCAGAACCATTAGTTTAGTTCTCAGAAAATTCTAAATTGATCCAAAATGCTGCATATGTTGATTACTTTGGTGTGCGTCTTCCTTGAAACTGCAGTACTTTGAGTGTCCTTGGTGACTTCTTTTTGTTTGACACTTGATTTCTTCAAAGTGGGTGCTTTCCTTTTAGCTTCCCAGGCTCTATCTTTCTCCTGCAAACAATTGGTCTCGTCAATCAGTTTCTGATGTTTGTATTCATCTTATAATGGTGATTACCTTGTCTTTCTTAAGGGATTCAAGATAAGCTGCATCCTGTTCTTCTCGGAGTTGGCGGTCTCTTCTCAAAGTTTCTTCTTCTGCTTCTCTTAAGGCCCTGAAAGCTAAACCTTGTTCTTCCATGGTTCTCTGCAGGATCTCTACCAGTTCTTCAGGTGACACCGGTCCTTCTATCTGTTAAATTTTCACTTATGGTAACCAGAAGCTCTCTTCTTTATGAATTAAGAGAAGTCATGAAGAACAAGAATCAATACCTGTTGCAGGACAGCAATGGTTTTACCGGAGGTGGGAGCAATGACAGCGCAAAAGGGAAAGCTGGATGCTCTTAATGCCAAGGCCATCTCAAAACCTTCGCCTCTGTTTGCAACTGCACCCCAAGACACAAAGTTTGCATCCAGAAACTCTATGACCAGCTGCGATCGGAGAGTGTTGCAGCAGAATGGATCAGTGGCAGGCTCTTCCGGCGCATGAAGGTAAATGAAAACAAACTTCGACTCGTCTTTTGCCATCTTCAGACCTTCTATTAACCGAGTTGCATAAAAGAATGGATGAACACTTCCATACTGTTGTTCAAACAGATTTAGGAAGAACCATTCCTCTGTGACAATTGGGATTTCATCTTGCTGCTGCTGGGGCTGAGGAAGCTGAGTGTTTCTTCTTGGAGTGCCATGGCCTAATGCTCTTGATATCCCATCTAATATGTTCAGAGGGAGTCCGACAATTCGACGAATGAAACCACCCATGTGTTCCATTGCTGTCATGTTGATCTTGCAGAGAGGAACAATTGCGAGTTTATGAGTTTCGAAAATATATCAGTATTCTTTTACTGCTAATTACTATACCTCATTGAATTGCTTTATTCCTTTCATTTTGTTTCTGAAGAAAGGAATAACCAAAATGTTTAAGAGTTTACTATTTGATGTTGTTCTAGAGGGAGTATGGCATCAAGCAAGGAAGCAAGCTCAAGAAGAGGATCATTTGGCCTTTTCTTTTCTTGCTCTCTAGTTCATAGATTTTGGGAAGATCATTTTGTAATTTCCATTTAATTTATTTTTTCATTGAACTTTGAAGCATCTTTGTTCTTTGCAACTCTTTTTTTGGGTCCATCAAATTTATTATAATCATTTATACATATTACTTCGCTTTTTATGTAGAGGATCTCACATTTCTGTCAATCTTTATTTTTATGTGATGAATTGTAATAGTTAATACAAATTCTTGCATGATTGATTTTTATCTGGAAACAATGGGTTGTGTAATGAGATAAATTAAATAATATGAAATAATATTTTGATTTAGAAATATTGTCCTATTTTATTCATTTACTTAAGTGAATCAATTTAATTTAATTGATATATAATTGGCATCAAATCATACAGATATGGTATGATTGTCGGTTGGCTCCTAAATTCTTATTAAATAAGAAAAACAAAATGAATTTAAAATTGCATGTTACTTGTGGTTCTATAATGATTGGATTTTAATTTCATAAACATAAGGGAAAACACTGTATTACATCGCTCCTCATTGTTTTCATTTGTGATCTTGGATGTAACCTTAGTATTACATTACAATATTAATGATAATTTCTATTAAATTATTTATTTTTTTACTTAATTAATTAATTAATTAACATTTTTTACTTTGGGTTTCATATATTAAACAAAGTATGCTCAAAATGTTTATCACAATTTGCTTCAGTCATAAATAATTAGTTTCCACAAATATTTCAACATGATTTTTTTCTATTTTATCATACGACATCAACGCTTTATTCATTTTTTTTTATATTTTTTAATATTCACCACAATGCATCATAAATCAGTGTTATTTAATTTATTGAGATATACGCAACAATTATATTTATTCTGTTCACACACTCAAAATATATAAATAATACATTGAGCATTTTAAAAGATATACGCACAAAAAAAAAAAAAAAAAAAGAAAGAAAGAAAGAAAGAAAGAAAGAAAGGGTTGCATTGTCATTTATTTATTATCACATGCAATACAAGTTGAATACATTTGTCACCTAAAAATAATCTACCTTGAATAATTAACATATGATATTTATGGAGCAACGCAAATTGATATTGAGATAGATGTTTCACTGTGTGTAGTATCAATTGTATTACGAAGTCCAAATTGGGTGCTCACTTATAGAAACCAAACGCTGAGGCATCATCGTTACAAGTATTGTCATGCCCCGAACTCGAAGCGTTGATAAACGACCGCCTACCTACAAGGCCGTAACCCAGTAGGCACGCAAGGCCTCAAACCTGTCTCACAAATATGAATAATATCTAACAAGAGTACTGATTCCAAAACAAAAGACACCACAATGTTTGTAACACAAAGAAATACATAACAAGTTTGACATAACTCTTAAACAAAGACAAAAGAACTAAGTTCACAGCAAAGGAGGTTTACTAACTCGATAAAAGCTAGACGGTGACTTGCTCAACGACGCCGCTAAGCTGTCCACCACCCAACCTTACTCCTGATCTGAAAAGGAAATTGAACAACTTAATGAGCTTGGGAGCCCAGTAAGCAACCACTAAAAATATCGGGATCACAAAAATATTCAATAATTTTAATAAACATACAAAATGTAGCATAAAGAAATAAATTCAAAAATGAATCCCTGAAATTCGAAATAAATCAAAACAAATTTAATTTGCCAAAATAATATAAGTCCCCCAATAACTAATGCCAAAACAAAACATCAGAATTCATTTATTTAAACTCGATGACTCGAGTCAGATTTCAGAGTTCATATGTTTACCCTTGGTGACTCGAGCCAAAATATCAGAAGCCATTATTCTTCACAGATGGAACGGTGGGAAACTGCAGTTTCTATGTCAGAAGTACGTGTCGACACGGTCAGTGTTTAACCCCCAGTGACAGGGTTATTGCACAGTTAATTGGGGACTACGAGTTTTATAACAAAAATATGTCGGGTCCAAAGTTATTATCAATACAATAATACCGAAATTCAATGATCCCGTTTTCTAATAACAAAATAATCAATTATTCTAAACAATAATACACTTAACAACCAATAAAATATAATAGCAATATTCCTATATATTAATATGTAAAACAAAGCAAATAATCAATTAATTAAATATGTATATAAAAACCAAATAACTGATTAGATATTTCAGAAATCAAATAGCTGAGTTATAATTATAACTAAAATAATAATTCTCAAACAATTAATACTTCACAAGCTAAACTATAGTAATCTGAATTTAAACACCACATTTTAATCTCAAAGATAAATAATCAAATGAAAATCTATAGGTTCTGAGTTTAAAAGATAGGAACCAAAAGTCCAAACATGAAGTTTGAATAATATAAAAATGCTTTCATTAAACAGTAAAAACATGAATAAATTAAGTAATTATGATTCAGAAAATTTGTATATACATATATATAGATTTATATGTGGTTTACTTACCTGTCTAACGCCAAAAAACTCGCCAAAAATTAAATACACCCCGAATTTAAGCTTCTAGGAAATACCCTATATATTGAGAACACATTCCAAGGATATCAATAACAATGACCACACAAGCCTAAAAATTATACCAGACTAACCTCACTCATTAAAAGACAAATTTCTAAAAACTAATTTCTGTGGATAATTATAACAAGATTAAACTAGGGAGCTTTGGCATAAGTATTAAAATCTCTAATACCAATTTAATAGGTTTAAGATCCCACAAATAAGTAACACATCACCCAGAAATATACATGGAATCAATTTCCTACACTAATAAACACCATACACAAAATGTCCAACAATTTAATATATATATATATATATATTAAATAAGTGAACAATAGCACTGAATATTAATTTCCCTGTACAACCAAACATATAACATACATAGTAAACAAATAAATAAACATCGTCTAGAACTCCTATATATATATTAAACACAAAACTTTCTGTTTTCTAATCCTTAGGATATCAAAACATGCACAGAAACTCAACCTATGTTTGGTTCAAAGGGGGAGGAGGAGGGAGGGGGAGGGAGGAGTATGGAGGGGTTGAGAAAATATTGTGTTTGGTTTATGGAGGAGTGTGGAGGAGTAATTTATTTATTTTTTGTTTGGTTGAAAAGAGGAGTGGGGAGGAGAGAGAAAGAGTGTAATGTGTATTTGACTATTTTGCCCTTTAAAATATATAAGTAATAATATATATATAATCAATTGTAGAATAATAATAATAATAATAATAATAATAATAATAATAATAATTATAAAACATATTTATACATAGGACAACACCAACTCTCACCCCCTCTCACTCCCCCTCACTCCCCCAACCAAACAACACCAACTCCTCCTCACCCCCTCTAACCCCTCCCCCCTCCCCCAACCAAACAAGGGCTAAAACAACTAAATCCCTATAATATCAAAGCTGTTTAATACTTTCTGTTTTCTAATCCCTAGGTTATCAAAACATGCACAGAAACTAAGACAACTAAATCCCCGTGATATCAACGCATGCATAGAAAACTAAATCAACTATAATATATATATATATATATATATATATATATATATATATATACTGCAGAACATGATATATATAAAAGTGGCTGCAGAAATGAATCAAATCCGTTCCATATATACATCAAAATTCCGTATAATATTTATTTACAAAACCTATGCTTCCCTAAAACAAAAAGCAATAATATCAATATATAAAGAGCCTAATTTTATACCCAACATGGACTATTCTAATTTGTCAATTATACTAGCAAATCAATAATAATAATAATAATAATAATAATAATAATAATAATAATAATAATAATAATAATAATAAAAATAAATTCATCATTTAGCCCTAGATCCTAGAAGGAGAGAACACTTATCTCACAACAACCGACACAAAACCCTTGACGAAGAGATCTATCTCCGTCCTCGTCGCCGGCACCACACACAAAAAACAAAAGAGAAGAGGAAAGAGGCTAGATCTCTCCCTCTTTCTCAACCCAATCGTAAATCTACAACCGAAGAAATGAGGAGTCGTACGGCTAGGGTTTGGAAATTGAAAAAAAAAGAATTTAAAAGGTTTCCTTTTTTTTATTAATTGACATAAATGCTAGCAAACCAAAATTTTTAAAAATAAAAATAATAATTAATGGTGTGGGGCCCACAAGTATGACCACGTCCAACATGTGTGTCACCTTCAGTTGTAATATTGCTTTGGAGAATATTTTTTTTTTGATAAAAGTGGATGAACCACAAATGCATTAAAAAGAAAGAAGAGTACAAGTACAAGTACAACAAAAACCAAAATACAGAGGCAGACTCCACTAGAGGTGGAACAAAAGGGACAACAACCAAATCCACGAGTAGGAGGGAGAGGCTCTTACAGGTGGACGCAAAACCCCAGGAGGCACAACTAGCCGGCTAGATCATCATGCCCATCAGGGTTGAACTCCTCTCGAGCAGGACCGGAGAACTGAATACAGCGCCGAATCACAGCAATGGACTCATCAAGTCTGTGCATCTTCTTAGGTGAAACTGCCGGAATCCAAGAGATACATGTAATAAATTTTCATGAATAAAGCAGACGTAGAAATAAACACAGAATTGAAAATGCAATTATTTCTTGCTAGCCAAATTTGCCACAGTACAACTCTAGCAATTAACGAGGACGGCAGTCTGCGGTGAGGGCTAAGCTCACGAAACCAGCTACCCCACAGGTTCGCACAAGACGAGGGGCTCTGTGAAAAGGCGAACAGAGGAGCCAGTCGCGCCCAAAGACATCTGGCGATGCGACACTTGAAAAACAAGTGATCGCAAGATTTCACATATGAGTAACACAAAAGACATGTCGCCGTAGGAAGCTTATTGCATCCACGGGCGAAGAGTGTGTCAAGTGTGAGGATCTTTTTATCCCAGGCCAGCCACGAAAAGGCGGCAATTTTCTGAAGGATAGGACACTCAAAGATCATCGGGGTGATGTCACATCTCAACCCCCTGTCAATCAAAAATCTGTAAAACGAACGCACAGAGAAAGAGCCCTCCCTTGTATTTTCTTTTATTTAGTATCACACGCATTAGAACTTGAATACAGTTGTCATTTGTCACATAAAAAAAAAAAAAAAAAAACCCTACTGTGAATGACAAATGATATTTCGTTGTGCATTATTAGAGAAGACCATACATACCCTTCAGTGGTTTCCTGCCAACTAATCCAGGTCCTACCAATAAATGAAATTGCGGATGTGAATGGCTCTAGCAACACCTTGGATGCTTCTCTAGTCCGTTGACTGCTACCTGTATTTGCTCACCCTTTTCAAGTTAACAATGGTAATGTTAAGCGGAAAGCCCTGTGTTCCCTGCCTGTTTGAAAACTCATCACAACCTAAAAATAAAACCTGAGGGAGATTCATCATATATCAGACGGACCTCATTGTGAGATGGCGCAAAGCATAGTCTCAATTGTTGTCAGAAAACTAGGGGAGCTTCTGATCAATGAAGTGAATTTCCTACAAGGAGTAGATGGAGAATTGAGATCCCTCCGTGATGAGTTCCGATGGATTCAAGCCTTCCTCAAGGATGCTGATGCTACTATCCAAGGAGGCAATGAGAGAGCCAAGACTTGGGTGAACCAGGTGCGAGAGGTTGCCTATGATGCTGAGGACATCATCGATACCTTCATCTTCAAGATTCATCGACAACGCGGAGGATCCCATGGATGCTTCTCTTCGTTAATGACAACATATGCTTGTCATCATTCCAGACTAACAATCCTCCATGACCTGGGCAATAAGATTGACGAGGTCAAGAGGAAAACTGAGGAGATCTCTGCTAACCGATCCAAGTATGGCATCGATAGCATTGGGGCTACTTCATCAGGCTCATTGATCAATGAAGCAAGATTGCCTTTGAGCTGGAAGCAGACTCCGATTGTGGAGGAAGCTGATGTCATTGGCTTTGATGAGGATGTTAAGACATTGGTACAATTATTACTGGCGGAGGATGAAGATCGGCGTGCTGTCATATCAATCGTGGGCATGGGAGGCTTAGGCAAGACCACTCTTGCCAACAAGGTTTTCTCTAACCCCAGGATCAAACAGCACTTTGTTGTTCATGCATGGGTCTATGTCTCTCAATCTTATAGAGATCGAGAGCTTGTGGAGTCCATAGCTAATCAGCTCATGGGAGTTGGTAAAGTGGGAATGAATGAGTCCACTGATGAGGAGCTGAAAAAGATGGTTTATGAGTACTTGAAAGAAAGGAGATACTTGGTGGTGATTGATGATATATGGACCCGGGGAGCTTGGGATAACATCAAAGAAGTGCTGCCTGCAGAGATGCTAAATGGAAGTAAGGTGTTGCTAACTACTCGTAACAGAGAAGTGGCATTGCATGCAGATAGACAGAGCCCTCCTTTTGATCTCAAGCTCTTGGGAGAAGAAGAGAGTTGGGAGTTGTTCTGCAAAAAGGCAATTCCAACAAAGTGCAGCAAGCATTGTCCTCCAAAATTGGAGACAATAGGAAGGCAGATGGTGGAAAAATGCGGTGGCTTGCCTCTTGCTATCGTTGTGTTGGGAGGTCTAGCAATGAGGAAAGAGCAGTCTGAAGAGGAATGGAGAAAGTTGCTCAAGAGTGTGAGTTGGCAACTAAGAGAAGGTGAAGACCAGATATCCAAAATATTAGCTCTTAGCTACCACCATCTTCCCTACTACATGAAGCCCTGCTTTCTCTACTTTGCAATGTTCCCTGAAGATTATTCCATCACTGCCCAAAATGTAAGGCTAATGTGGATAGCAGAGGGGTTTATAGAAGCCAGAGGTGAAGAAACAATGGAGGAAGTCGCAGAGGAATACCTGGAGGAGTTGGTGCATAGGAGTCTGATTCAAGTGGCGGAGAGAAATGCATTGGGAGTTATCACTTATTGTCGAATCCATGATCTTCTTCTTGACTTGGCCATCTCTGAAGCCAAAGGTACGAACTTTCTCCTTGTTACTAAGGCCAGTAATAATGAGGGGAATATTAATTTGCAAGAAGCTCGTCGACTTGCTCTCCATGGTCACAAGAGTTGGGATATAACTTCGCAATATTCAACTGATTCTTTTCTAAGCCTACGAACTGTAAT
Source organism: Dioscorea alata (assembly GCA_020875875.1). Classification (NCBI taxonomy): domain Eukaryota; kingdom Viridiplantae; phylum Streptophyta; class Magnoliopsida; order Dioscoreales; family Dioscoreaceae; genus Dioscorea; species Dioscorea alata. Next base: position 14,202,734 of record CM037018.1, read on the forward strand.
GTACTTTGATACGGATAGGACTAGTTACAATCTGGCAGAAGATTGGTTTCAACGTGTGAGCACGATCTGTTGTTCAGTTTGGGGGAAAAAAAAAGAAGTGCATATGTGTGGTTCCTGGGGGCGCGGTTCTCCTCTTTTTTTGTGCAGGATTGGCGAGCTACAGATTACTTTGAAAATACCCCAGATTCTAATCAGCATGAAGCTACTTAGAGTCGTAGATATCCCAAAGGTACCAATAATTTTGCATGAAGCTATAGGAGAGCTGATTCATTTAAAATACTTGAATGTACGAGTTGAACAACTCAAGCCACTTCCATCTTCCATTGGTGAACTCACCAATTTGCAAACACTTAAAATTCAGACTAGCTTTTCTTTGTTCATTGAGCTACCAAGTGAAATATTGAAATTACTAACCAATCTGAGGCATCTGACATGTAGATGTTCTATCAAGGGACAACCTTCTGTTGAAAGCCTGCCAAATCTCCAGACTCTTATAATCGTTAAAGAAAGTAAGTGGCTATATAAGGGATTAGATAGGATGACCAATTTGAGGAAATTGAGTGTTGTTGATGTTAGCAACTATTATGGAAAGGCGTTGTCAGACTCTCTTGGTAAACTAAACAATCTCTTGGAATTGGAGTTAAAGGCAAAGAGTGACCATGAAATACCGACCTCAATACTTACAGCTTCCAATCATAAGCATCTCCGAGTTTTTCTTTTGGATGGACAATTGGAGAGACTCCCTGAGGTCATTACTCAATGTCTCTTGACAAATCTCATCTGTTTGGAGTTAGTAAACTCAAAGCTTAAGGAGGATCCACTTGTAACGCTGGGGAAACTTGATAACCTTCAAGTTCTTCATCTGAAAAATAATGCTTTTGTTGGGAAGGAGATGGTTTGTTTAGAGAAAGTTTTCCCTCACTTGAAGGAGTTAGTACTTTTTCGTTTGGAATCATTAGAAGAGTGGAAAATAGAGGATGAAGCCATGCCCAGGCTTAGAAAATTAGTAATTCATGAGTGCTCGAAGTTGGTGATGCTCCCTCATGGCTTTGGAAGGATTACCAGTCTACAAGAGTTGGACGTGAGATTCATGCCTATTGAGTTTACCCAGCGGTTGAAAGAAAATGGTGGTGAGGACTGGGATCAGATCCGACACGTACCTTCTCTCTGTGTGAATGAGTTGCGTCATTAGTTTTCTCTCTGTTTTTTTTTTCCTTTTAATATGTAGCATTGCACCGTAACTCAACATGTAATAGAACTGGAAATGGCTAAATTTTTTTTTTTTTTTTAAAAAGGCGACAAGCTCCGGAATCTCAGAGACGGACACGTGGGGGAGCCGCGCTCACCACCGACCCGTACTCTTACCTTGCGCGTGATAGGTTTCGAACCAGGAAACCACGCTCGACCATCGAAATGAAAACCCTACGCAAGGGACCCAGTGTGAATAGACCAAATGGTCATTGGCAAATGGCTAAAATTTTCTCCGAGTTTGAATACCCATAATAAACATTAAAGAAAAGAAAACTACTTTTTTTTTTTTTTAATAAAAATCCCATAATTTTTTTTGAAAAAACCCCATAACAAATTACAACATAACTTAAAAAAAAAAAAAAACAATTAAAGCATCTGCATCTTCATATTTAACCACATGGAAGAACTCCTGCGACCGCAATAGCTCAAGCTCGAGAAGATGAAGAATAATGATTTAAGCAAGTGCAATTTAAAGGGCCAGTATAGTGTGTTTGGTGAGTACTTAAGTTTTAAATTCATTTATGGTTTAGTAACAATCTACATTAGATTTTTACAAGCTTACTTGATTCCACACATTTGTGGTATTTTTTTTTTTTTTTTTTTTGGTATTTGGGATTCACTAATCTACAAGAGTTGAGAGTGATGAATATGCCTAATGAGTTTACTCAGAGATTGAGAGTTGATAGTGAGAGGATTGGGAAAAGCTCCAATACATATATACCTTCTGTTGTCGTGACTGAATTTTGCTTGAGCATGCATTTGTATTACTTCTTTTTGGATGGAGCATTGAAATGAAGAAACATGTTATATAACTACATTATTGATTACCACCGTCACCCAAACGCTGTAATGATAGGATTCACACTCCATTACATGCAAAATATTTTTTTCTACTCTCTTTTCAGGGTGAAGATGATGATCACACTGCCAATTGAGTATTCCATTCTGATCTTATGTATTCTAAATTTCTAATGGAAATAAAATGAATGAAATTACATATAATTGGAAAGATTAATTCTGAATAACAAGACGATTTCTTATTCAGACTTCAAAAGAATGGAAGTTGATTGCTGTGTTCTTCTCACTGGAAACATGCTTCATGACACTCCACAACTTCTGTTTACCTGCATTAATTGGCTTCTTAAGTTGCATTCTTTAACCTGAGATTAGTGGGGAAGCAATTAATTCCAACTTCTATAATTTTAAGGCTCATCAGAGTGAGTCCCCAAACTAAAAAGGCATTTATTCACCATGAAAAACATGAAAACAATATTTCCAATCTGTGAACTTCAGATAAGAGACCCCGCATTCTTGTGCTAAAGATACCATCTCTTATGACAACTCTCTCCAATTCTGAAACAGTGATATCCATCCCTTGCGCCTGTAAACAAGTTGAACAAACTCGAAGAATTTAACTGCTTGCCATGCAAAGCAATCCACTTATTATTTATTATGATCACAGAAATCCAATCACATTCTCCAATTTACCTCGGGTAGAAATCTGGTCAGAGATGAAGAAATTGCCTGCTGCATATTTGTAGCAGACCCAAGGACTTTTTTTTTTTTTTTTTATGTTAAAATGGTTGAACCACAAATCTATTAATAAATAGAAGGTACTGATAAGAATATTAAGTCATATGGAAACAATCAAGATATACCAAATCAGGTGGAACCATCAAGGAATGAATCAATACAAATCAAATCATGTGGATATAGTTAAGGGCTAAATCAAGGGATAATTTGTTTCCTCACTCTATGTTTTGTAATATGTATATATTAACATCTTACTCTAATGAAAGAAGTGTGCCTTTCCTCAACTCTCTCTCTCCTTCTCATTTCATCAGGTACAACCCCCCAAGGACTTCTTCAATCTCCCGGATATTAGCCTGCAATCAATAATATTTTTAATAATTAATTTGTATAATGAAACATGGAAACGGAGTGGTAGGAATGGTAATATGGTCATTCATTCTTACCCATACATTCCAAGTTAATGGGAGCTGAAGTGCTGCATTTTGCAGAGCTTCAATTGCTCCAGAGAGGGAGAACATGAATAATCTTCCTCAAGAATTGACCAAACATCCTAAATCAGTGTCTACATCAATATAGTCTCCGACAAAGCATGCATATTCATAAAGAACTTCAGTTTTTTTCCCCTAAATTAAGCATTAAGCATCAAGATATTCAATCAAAACATAAATTTAAACAAGGAATTCAAGACTGAAGGAACTTAGATCATCCTCACTTGAGCATCTAGGAGGGTAGACAAGTTTTGCATACTTTTTAAATGCTCCAATTCAATCTTCTTTGTCATAACAGAATTCTGGAGCTCTGATATATTGGTCAAAACATCAGAAAGTGACTTCTGAACAAATCATGCATGATTTAGAATTCAGTCAATTGTGAAAAATACAATGTATCAAATAAGAAATAGATCCACAAACAAAAACAATGACCTCTGCTACAAGCTTCCTTGCATGCATTGTAGCCTTAGATTTAGCATTAACAAATCTCCACTGCAGATACCTGTTATCAAGTAACAGAAGTGAATGAATGTCTTCATGCCAGCTTGCCACCTTCTTTACCTTCTTCCCATCAACTGGTGTCACATTCGGTGCTTATGGAGGCAGACAAGGGCCAGCATTCTTCGGCATTACTGAACTAAGTCTCTGCGAAATAAGATTCTTGCTCATAGACTTGGACATACTGAAGGGAGCTTGCTGGCAACCTGACAAAGATGAATTCAGTGATCAATGGCAAATGGAGTAGTCCTTATTGCCATTCTTCTGTCTCACAGACATTGTTGGCAAGAAATCAGCTTCCTGCATTTAGGACCGAAGCTCAGAGGTGGACCAGACTTTACAAGAGGGTAATTGATGGCTCTCACAGAGACCTCCCATATTTCTAATACTACAAGCATCTTGTTCAGATGAAGCTGAATTCCCTAATGAACTAATTAATTCATTACACAACAGACGGGTCTCATATAGAACACATTTTGCTTGTGTTAGCAAGGCTCTGGTCTCTCCTTTCCCACCTGGGGGTCGCACTAGTATCTGCAAAGCCAATTCATTGCACAACCGTAAATTTAGTTTTTTTTTTTTAAAACTAAATTGTTCCAAAATGCTAAATATGTTGCTTACTTTTGTGATCGCTTCCCTCAAAACTGCAGTGCTTTGAGGTTCCTTGGTGACTTGTTTTGGTTTGACACTCTGATTTCTTACTTTCCCTTTAGGTTCTCTATCTCTTTCTCCTATTGACAATTGATCGTCATCATCAGTCAATTTTGTTGTTATATTCATCATGTCATGGTGATTACCTTGTGTCGGGGTTACCTGCACCGCAACAGCAAAAAACTCTGCAGACATAACTGTAGAAAAATCATCGTTCACAATACGGTAGTAATTTACTATTCATGCATACGGCCTCTATACGGTCAGCATGCCATAGATATGGTTTAGTGAAAACTCTCAGGAAAATCTATACGGCCCTTGTACCGGGCCATATGGACCCCGTATGCCTTAGGCAAAATTTTCTGAATTGGCTATATGGCTTTCATATGCCGCTCATATGCCCATATAGCCACCCATATGCATTCTGAACACTTCATAAAGCCTCTATATGGGCTCAAGACCCTCCTAGGTCAAATGTTACCCTCAAGAGTGCGATTACAACCCCTCTTTGTACCCTAGAATACAAGACCCTCCTAGGTCAAATGACTACAAAGTCGATGAAAATGCAAGCATACAATACAAGACACAAATTTTAGCGTGAAAACCCTTCCAATTGAGGAAAAAAACCACTGGACTTCTTAGAGCCTCTTACAATGCTTCCACTATATCAATTAATGGAGTTTACAAAGATTTCTCTAGCTAACTAGAGGTATACAAGCTCAAAGATATGAGAGTTCAACAAGAGAGTTTACCAACACACATTCATCATCATCTTCACACAAGATGGAAACAAAGATTCCAAGAAGAGATAAAATGGGAATCAACCCAAAAGATTAGGAGTCTTTCTAGTAAGGTTGCCCTACCCACAAATGTGATGAAATCCGGCGCCAATCGCCGGGGATTTTCTTGCCAAATTTGCCCTAATCACCTTCTCATTCTTCTTGAGCCTTAACTTTCACTCACTCTTTTCTTCTCATTCCACTTCTTTCTCACACCATTTTCTCATCTCAAGAATGAAAGTAGATATTCACATGAGATTACCCTTTTGCCCTTGACATTCCATTAATTGACATAGGTTCTTTTTTTTTCCTCCACGGGCTTGGAGCCCATTTATTCCATCTAATCCACAAATGGGCTGGACTCAACACCTTGTCCTTCCTAAGCGATTCAAGATAAGTTGCATCCTATTCTTCTTAGAGTTGGTGGTCTCTTCTTAAAGTCTCTTCTTCTGCTTCTCTTAAGGTCCTAAAAGCTGAACTTTGATCTTCCATTATCCTCTGCAGAATCTCCACCAGTTCTTCAGGCGACACTGGTCATTCTATCTGTTAAATTTTTACTAATGGTAACCAGTTCACACTTTTGCTTTTTTTTTTTCCTACTCCTCTAAGCCTGTGACTTGTAGGGAGATCAATGGGCCCCAGCCCTGACAAGGAACTCGATTCCCCGCCTAGCCAAGGCTAGGATCGAGTAATTTTTTCGGGGTCAAGACCGAGGCCGGGGAATATCCTCTCTCGCATGGCCCCAAAAGATTAAATATTTAATTTAAATATAAATACACACACACACAGATTAATTAGCAAATTATTAATAATTATATGAACATTGGTATAAAAAATTAAACAAATTCCTAAACTTATATTAACAATATTGCATTTTTTTTAAAATTTTTCTAAACTTTACAAATAATTTATTAAATCACTAAATAAAAAGTTGAGATTAAAATTTAGATAGTGAGTCCAGTGGAATAAAAAAATGTCTCTATTCATCTATTGAAGATAATATATTTGATATATTTATATTAAGCAATAGAATAGACTGGTGCAAGCATCCATGATCCCATTATATTAATTAATTATAAATTATAATTGAGTTAGTGATTATGTGATTAAAAGATGAGATTAGAGAATAGAGTCTCATGAATAAAATTCAGTTTTGTATTTATCTTTTAGAAAAAAGTTAAAATATTATTTATATTAATTAAGCAATAGAATAGATTAGTATTTCAAAGCTAATAAAGTAATACCCTACATGAAATGATGAATAGATCGGATAAGTAATCAATAGAAATAACTGATTATTTTTTTCTCTAACCAATAATTTAAAATTCTTTATAAAATCTTCATCATGTTGTTATTTATTTTATTTTTAATCTCCAACCCCATGTTATTATGTGATAATTGTAGGTTAGAAGGGTAACTTAAAAAAATCAACTTAATGGTTATAATTATTACAAATATCTACTTATTTGTAAAAAATGAGTATTTTATTTGTAAATGAGTTTCTTTAATTTATTAATTGATGTCGGGGAATCCCCAAACTGGAAAAATCCCTGCTAGGACAGGGACAAAAAATTTCCTGTATTCGGGTTTGGGGCTAGGGAATATATTCCCCGCCCTGTTGACACTGACATGTCTTTCTCCTCTTTCCTAAAGTGGTAAGACCCCTCTTTTACTTGTTTCTTCACCTAACGTGAACTCCTTATTCCTTAGCCTCATCATCGACCTCACCATTAGCCATGCCATCGCCTTGGGTTTGGAGCTTCAAAAGTTATCCAGCAGCCCATAGTTTCCTTTGCCTTGGTCTATCCTCTTTGGGCAAGATAGGTGAGGGGCTAAAGCTCTTCACTTGCACACCTTGGGAACCAAGAGAGGCTTGATGGGGCTTGTTGTAGACTATGCTTCTTCTAAGCAAGTCTTTTGTTAGCGTCCTAATTACCTCCTTCAAATCTAGATTGCTAGATTGTGCCATGGTGTTTCTTTGCTTGAAGTTTTAGTTCAAATTTGTTACTTATTCTTCTTTATTTGTAGAATAAGATGTTATGTATTACTTGATAGCATGCGTTTATTTGTCAAGTTTTCTAATTGTTTAGTTTTGAGGATGACGACAAGATGTTTGTTAAAATGTCAATGCTCTTGAAACTTGTATTATGTCTATGGTATGGTTAAGTGATCTTGTGGTTGGATGAGTAGCTGAAGCTTTGCATGTGTGGTTCGAAGCTTAGCATGTTTGCTTATACTTAGTGATTTGTTACTTCTCCTTGTGGTGATTTTAAAGACTTGGAGTAGGAGGTGTACTACAAGAAGTCTATTGTTTGAATCTTTCCTTGTAAATTGGTTTTGTACAAAAATCTTGATTTCTTGTTGGTTATAATTTGTTGTTGCTTGCTATGTTTGGATTCTTAAGTGTTGTAAGTTCCTAGTATTGACTTCCTTTTCTAATATTATGCCATTATACTTGTTTAAGAAGGGTTAAATGCTAGTTACCCTTTTATAGGGTTTGAAGGTCAAAAGATGATGGCTAGATTATTGTTGGTTGGAGCATTATAGACTCATAATTATCATAGTTTATGGTTCATGATTTAAGAAAATTTCTAGGCAATTAAAGCTGCTTTTATATTTTTATGGTTGCTCAAGAAGAATTATTATTTTTTGTCCTCAAGTGTGAGTTAGAGTTTGGAGACCTCCATGTAAGTAGTGGTCATAAATTATCGATTATTTTTATTGTAAAAAAATTCAGTTATTTGTTTATTTACTTGTTTATTTGTCCATTCTTTTAATCTTGAAATAATTGGCTTAGTTTCTGCACAAATGTGGAATCATGCAATTATTTGATTATTTACTAAATTGTAGTATCTATGGTCAAATGAGAATCTTGGGAGAGTTTGATACTATAAATTTTGTTTTATTATGATATTTTGGTTTGATAACTTAGTAATATTTTTGTTGGCAAGTATTGACAATCTAGTTCTTTAAAAATACTACTTTTGATACTTATGGCAAAATTTATTTTGTTGTAACAGTTTTAGACCCCAAATAATTAGCTATGCCCTAATTCAATCAATGGGGGTCAACATTGACCATGTCGATATGAATTCTGTGAATTGAGACTATAATTTTATGTTAGACCATCGGTGGAACGATAATAGTATTTGACTCGGTCCTCCGAGGTAAAATAAATGTATTTTGATAATTCTGACTCTGGTTGCCGAGATAAAACAAATGGACTCTAATAGTCAAACTTGGGTGCCATTGAGGTAAAACAATTGGCCTTAGTAAGTTTGGGAGATGTATAATCTTGGAAATCTATTATGTTTGAAATCCGTATCCTCTGTTTGTGGACCCCGCCCAGCACTAAACTTGTTTAGAATACAAAAAGCTTTTGATTTTGTCCCTTAATTCCTCTTCTTCTTGTCAGGTTGCTCTTAAAAGCTAGTTATAATGAGGAATTTCCGGATGAATTCCTGGGTTTCCATCACATCTATACCTTTGATAAGAGAGCCTCTTAACCTCATTGCCTTCTTCTTTTCCATTTGCTTCTTCTTCCTTCTATTATTTGTGAGGGTGGTTGCTAGCTCTAGGAGGTTTTTGAGCTTGGGATTCATATGGTTTCTCCTTTCACCTCTCTCTTTTCCGGCCACCGAAGTAAGTCCCTAACCATGCTTGGATAAGTTTTGGTATGCCTTTAGTGCATGGTTTTCTTATAGTTGTTGGACTTCTATCCTTGTTTAGCTTGCCATGAGATGTTGAGAACTCTTGAATGTGTTTAGCTCCATAGAAGGTGTTCCACCGGAGCTTGGATCTTACCGGGGTGCTCGTCGGCCGGAGGCGTGGCGAAGAGGAACAACGAGTTGCCGGGGCTTCTTAGAAGGCTAGGTAGGTTTCCTTAAGCTTTGGTGTTTGCTTTTGTGAGCTAGATTGTTTTGCATGAAAGCTCTTCTTCCTCATCTCCCTGCTAAACCTTGCCTTCCTAATTATTTGCTTAGAAGCATGGTTTGTATGGAATCTCTAGTTTGTGTCTAGTGTTTAGATTAAAGTGTTCTTGTAGATCATGTTATATATATCTTGTTATGTGCTGATTTCTTCATGTCTTGATTGTATCCTAGCCATCTAGTGTATTATAGTAAGAGTTCATATATATATTCTGTTATATATATATATATATATATATATAACATATGCATGCATCTCAACAAGGTCTGAGCAAAGTCTTGAAACATACGCTATGTATATATATATATAAGACACATGCATGCATCCTGAACCACTTTTGAATATAATGATTTATATATATATATATCCGGATGCATGTCCAAGGCTTTGAATTTTTTTTATTTATTTATTTATTTATATATATATATATATATATATATCCGGATGCATGCTGAGCCACTTTTCAACCCAGGCTGTGGAATATATTTATTTGTTTATATAATGATTTATATATATTTGCATACTGAGCAACCTTTGATATATATATATATATATATATATATATATATATATATATATATATATAGACACACGCACATGCATGATACATGCACATCCATGCATTCCAATCCTACAAACCGTTGAAATACATCTTGATCCTGATTTTTGAAAACATTCATGCAACCTAGTACACAATACATATATGTCCCTGATAGAAACATTTGGAATATATATATATGCCTGATTTCTAGAAGCTTTTGGAGTGTATTATAATATATATATGTATTAACCCTGATTTTTACAAACCCTTAAGGTATAGTAATATATCTATATTATGTACATGTGTTTATGCTTGCATGTGTTGATCTACCACCCCACTAAATGTTTGGAACCTAAACTATTGATGCTTTGTTTGTGTTGCTTCTTTTGAAGCTATAGATGTGTTTGTGGTTAGAAAGGTCATGCCTTGTGGTAGATTAATGTTGATATTAGACTAGTTACCTCTACCCTTGTGCATGAACCCCCCATGTTTAGTTTTCTTATTTTCGTGTTGGTTGTTTTTCCCTGGGTTATAGGACCATTTGAGAAGTGACTTTGGGTCTTCGTGTTGTGTCTTGGAGAAGAGTAATTTCGAGGTAAGTAATCCACTAATAAATCCGTATTTTCATTATTTTTGAGAAATTATTTATTTAGTAAAATAATTAGCTAATTATTATGTTATTTTATTTCGAATACCTGTTAGTTTTGTTAATATTGAAATTATTTATCTTGAATATGTATTTTGCTGGTTATTTGATCTTATTTGAATGATTATTCATTCTTTAAAAAAAAAAAAAGAATTAATTATGCCCGTATTCAGGTGGCGAAATGCTCGGTTATTATTTTGTGTTAAGTTATTTTCGTTAATCACTTATTCATCTATATAATTGGGTTACTTCTATTTTGAAAGTGATCAATATCTATGAATGAGTTAATGTATTATTCTCTTAAATTTTTTTTTAATTATTCTATTTATCTATTTATTTCTCCCTAAAGTGGCATCTTGAAATTATCAGTATTTTTTTGGGTATTTGTGAACTTGAGAAATTCTGAATACGTATCCTTGTAAATATTTTTGTATCTGAATATTTTGGTCTCCAAATGAGCGATATGCAACCCTGTCAGTGGGGGGTAAACCCTGACCTTGTCGACAAGAAATTCTGGAAAAATGAGACTGCAGTTTCGCACCGTGTCCGTTCGGTGAAATAATTAACGGCCACCTGATATTCATTCTCGGGTCACCGAGGGTAAACAAATGACCTCTGTTATTCTGGCTCGGGTCACCGAGGGTAAACAAATGACCTCTGGCATCCATAGTAAATTTGGAGACATGCATTGAAATCTGTTACACTCTACTTTGACTTTGGATTTTGATTTTCTTCAATTGCACTATTTATGTGTTATTGATTTTCGGGTATAGCACAGACGTTTTTTATCCTGCCTTGAAGTTTCTGTATTTTGTTAATCGCATTTCCGGGTTTCTAATTTTTAATGAATGACATATTTGGAAATATTTCTTTTATTAGAATATTATACTCTGTATTTTGTTAAAATCATGATTTCAAAGACTTGTATTATTTTGAATGACATATTTTGAAAATCATGATTTATAAACCCTGTTGTGTTATTTTTAAATCTCTGGATTACTTACTGGGCTAGCGAGCTCATGGATTTATTTTTAAATCCTTTTCAGATCAAGAGTGATAGACTAGCGTGGATCTTGAAAGGCTGTTTGTAGATGTTGTCTTGTCCAGTTGTAAATTGAGTTTTTGTCATTGTCTGTCCCTGTATCTTTGTATTTGTATTTTGTACTTCTTGTACCCTTACTTTGTATACTTTGTAGAGTCTGTAATCCTGTAACTCAGTTGGGTTGTTTTAGTTTTGTCCACTCTGTATCAGGTTTTGAGGCCTTGCAGGTTTATGGGGTCCATGCCCTGTGGGTCTGCGGCCGTTTGTCCGCGCGCCGGGTCCGGCGAGCCGGGTTCGGGGCGTGACACTGTTAACTTTTTTTTATCTTTTTCACTAGGTATGTTTGTTGAATCACTCCTTGATTATGCTGAATTGTTTGTTTTTGTTGCTGATTTGATGTTGTTGCTTTTGTATGCAGATCATCTAACGTTGAATTGAAGATGGATGATTGGGGTACGCCTATGAATTTTGATGTTCTTTCGAAAATTTTCATATGTGATAGTTATTATTTTGGTGTTTTAATAATTTACAGATTGCTTGTATATGTTTTTCTTTTCATAATTAAGAATTTCTGGTTATTTTTTTTTAAGTTTTGATTTTTGTGAAACTTGTCAAAAACTTGATGGGATTCAAGAATTTTTGAAATCCTGTCTCTTTATACAGTTGTTTAGACAGAGCATCCTTGGGTTTTTATATTTTATTTCTATTGAATTTGAAGTGAATCTATTGGATTGTGGGTTTGAATGGTTGTTTGTGCACTGTGCTTGATTAGAATAATGCTGCAAGATCATTATACCTAAGTTAAAATAAGCAATGAAATTTTGGTTTTTCCTGTATGTGTGGTTGATCCATTCACGATATATATATATATATATATATATATATATATATATATATATATATATATATATATATATATATATATTATATTTAGGATTCTTTTAACATAAAATTTGTATTTAAAATTTTAATATTACAGTGGGATAGGTGTTGGTTTGATTTTTAGCATTTCTTAAAATTATTAGCTTCCAAATCTTCTAGTTGGTTTCCAACTATTTAGTAGTAGGAGTTTGGAGTGGTTATTATTAAGGGTAAATTACACAATTAGTCACTAAACTATCCATCAGTTCCTATTTTAGTCACTAAACAAAAAAAAAAATCTCTATTTTGGTCACTAAACTTATGAATGGCTTTCAATTTGGTCACTGACGCTAACGCCATTAACGGCGATCTGACGTGGCTTAGCCATGTCAGCTGACTTAACCACGTCAGCATAAACCACGTCAGCGCAGACCTATCTTCCTTTCTTTCTTCTTCTTTCTTCTTCCTTCTTGCTTTCCCTTTCTCTTTTAAATACTGTCTAATTCCCTGCTTCCTTTCTTCTTCTTTCTTCTTCCTTCTTACTTCTTTCTTCCTACTTCCTTCTTGTTTTCCATTTCTTCTTTCTCTTTTTAGTTTTCTTGCTCTTGTCTAGTTCCCTTTCTCCCTTACCCTCCAAGCATTAAAATCTAATAGTGTCTTATCTCAAAATCATGGTCAAGATAGTGAATTCAGATGGTGGAAATCATGGTGAAGATAGTGAATTTAGTTGGTGGAGACGCCAAAGTTAAATTTCTGAAAAGTTTGCATTTATCAACGTTGAAGATGGTGAAGATATAAATTATTTGATTTGTTTTGCAATAATTTGGTGTAAATGGTTCTCAATTGAATTAAAGATTTTGCTATTTATTCTGAATTAAATGTCTTTGTATTTGATAGTGAAAAATATTTTCTTCTCCAAGATTGAGAGCTATAAAATTATATATTGCCATCTTATGGCTGTAAAACTGCATCTTATGGCTTTCACATTTTCCTTAAAACATAATCACATTCAAATTACATGAAAATAACCAACATAGAATTCTGCAGATGATATATATAATTAATCTGTACTTTGGTAATGACATAATGACATTCAGAATTTTGGTAATACACAGAATTCTACAGATTATACAAAATAAGCAACACATAATTTTACAGATAATACATATAATTAATCAGTAATCTGGTAATACACAGAATTCTATAGATGACATTCTGCAGATTCTAATGCTTGGAGGGGAAGGGAGAAAGGGAACTAGACAAGAGCAGGAAAAATAAAAAGAGAAGAAGAAAGGTAAAGCAAGGAGGAAGAAAGAAGAAAGAAGAAAGAAGAAAGAAGGAAGAAGGAAAAAGAAAGAAGAAGAAAGGAAACAGATAACTAGACAGTATTTAAAAGAGATAGGGAAAGCAAGAAGGAAGAAGGAAGAAGAAAGAAAAAGAAAAGAAGGAAGATAGGTCTGTGCTGACGTGGTTTGTGCTGACGTGGTTTGTGCTAACGTGGTTAAGTCAACTGACATGGCTAAGCCACGTCAGATCGCCGTTAACGGTGTTGGCGTAAGTGACCAAATTGAAAGCAATTCATAAGTTTAGTGACCAAAATAGAATTTTTTTTAGTGACTAAAATAGGAACTGGTGGATAGTTCAGTGACTAATTGTGTAATTTACTCTATTATTAATGGTTGTGAGTTGTGTGGGTGTTTCTATTTTATCTGGGACAGTGAATTGATTCAAGATTTGTTGAAGTTTGATACGGTGCTTTATTTGTTTTTGTTTTTGCTATTATTGCATCCTATGTGGTGGTGTACTTGTACCTATATTTTTTAGATTCCTTTGTATATTCTTTTCACATTGTTAATATTAAGCTTGCTAACATTGTTTGATGTATTGAGAACATATAGTATACTTTTGGAATATATTGCACATATCTTTGAAAATGTAAAGATAATTTATCAAAATAAATATGGCTTTTGGACCAAATAAAACTCATGGCTCAGAATGACAAGGGATCCAACTTCAACCTGATAACCAACTTGGACTACGAAATCCTTCCACTATACTATTCAAAAGTAATAGTAATAGCATCCATCAACTTTATAAAACCTCTCACCCAGGTCCTATCCTTCTATACTAATTCCCAACAACTCACCAGAACACAACATATAGATTTCTTTCATAGATAACATTGCTTTTAAGATCATGAATACTATAAGTTTTCCATTATCAACTAAACTAAATAAATTCCTTTTAATCAATCATCAAATAGAATTAATTTACTTCCCAAATATAATCCTCACAAGTTCAATGAATACATAGTCAAGAAAAGGATATGATCTCTAGCTTAAGAAAATAAGTACAAAATTAGGTGTATGATCACTACTATTTTGATGCAGTATTACACTTTCCTACAGAACGACATCTGTCTAGAATCACCTCCTAACTAGTGAAGAGATATATTACTCTCTTAATGTCATTCTTTTCTCATATCACCGACATCATCTCAATATTATTTTTTTACTTCCATAATACTACTCTATAACTCATCGGGTACAAACATATAACTATCTTAACTAAGTTCTATCTAAGCTTCCCCACATGGACAATATTTACCAAATTTCCACTAATATCAAATATTCACATCAAACGTATGAATTTTAACTCAACAATAATTATATTCACTAACATACATCCCTTAGATTAATTATAGCATCAAACTATATTCAAATTCCATGTTCATAACATCATACCTCAAAACTTTAACAACCCTACTATACAAGAGTAATTAGCTTTTCCATAGTTCACACATCGTGCTAAGCAAGTTCTAACATCAACCTCATAACGACTACCCAATAGCATGCATCTTTTACACTCATTATTCCTCCTCATTAATTTCACGATTTATACCCATACATTGACTTGTTGACATAACAACATAACTCATCAAAACATAAGATCAACCTCATTTATATCAAATAAACTCATCATAGTCATAGTAATATTAAAAAATTTTCAAGGAATTTAAGACAACATACCCAAAGCCATTCTCAACATAAATATGGCCTATCGCAGGTAAAATAGCGCCATTTTAACCAACCAAAACATTGATTTTGAATACAATTAAGCCAGGAAAACAATTTCATCAAGCAATTAAAATTAATGGCATAGCAAGCATTTTCAATCAACAAAACAAAAATTTGGACAAGATCAAACCATAGAACAAGTTCATTGAATGATTAAAACATTTTAGAAAATCCAAATAGAATTATGCGATACAACTCAACCCACTCAGAGACTTAGAAGACCATATTTCCCCAAAGGGGTGCTACTCCTTTGCCAGCTCCTTGCCTTGAGCCTAGCTTTCACGACGCAACCAAAACATACACACATACACACAACAAAACCCAACCAACAAGAAGAATAAGCAACAAGGAAATCAAGAAGAAGAGCTGCATAAAACTCCACAACTACTCAAACCACACTACTATGCTCATCTAAAAAAAAAAAAACGATATCAAATGAAAGGTCCTTAGTATCACAAAACTGATCCTTTATTTGTTCGATGGTATCTCAGTCACGTCAATTAATTTTCACATATAAAATCAGCTTATTCTCAACACAATGGAGCCAAACCCCAAACCCCATAGATATAAATACCCTGAACTAATAGTTAGGTACCCTACCATTAACTTACTTAGGCATTCCTATAACTTGAAGGAGCTAGGATTGGAGAAAGCCAATTTATGGAATCAGATCAAGGATATCTACCTGGAAAGCTAGTTTCTTCTTGATTGGGGGCAGACTCATTTTGATCAACTTATTACTTACCTTCATTCCCACATTTTGAATGCCCATCTTTAGACTACTTGTCTGGGTAAGGAAATCCATTGTTTTTTTGTTTTTGATGAAAGGAGCCCAGAGGCTGTTTTATTGAGTAAAAAGAAAAGTACAAGTAAGAAAGAACAACTGAAGAAGAGAAGAAGGAAAGAGAATCTACTCAAAACTAATTGACTAAACAAAAAGAAAGGCAACATTAAAAGCAAAAGCCAACAGTGATAAAACTTCTCATTAGCCATCTAGGGAGGTCCAATCCAGTGTGAAATAATGTTAACGAGTGAAGATTGGAAGAAAGAGAAGCCAGACAGAAGGCAGGCACCATCCACAACTTGGGAATAACATGAATGTAGGGCAGGCTAGAAGCAAGCATCAAGTGGGAGAGCGAGTTAATCCTGCTACAAAGCAGCTGATTGCATCGAATATTAGAGCAAGCCAATAAATCCTTCAATTCAGACCAAGTAGTGAAGACGTGCTGCACCAGCAGATTATGATTTGAACAAAGTCTGAAGGCAAAGATGAGCGCTTGAATTTCAGCCTCCAGCCTAGAATTACGCGTCAAAGAACAGGAACCTACAATATAAACCTTATAGTTAGCATTGGTGACAAAGCAGCCAGCAGAGAAGGACGCAGAATTCTCCCACCAAATTGCAACTGTGAATAAAAACAACCCATCAGAATTCGAGAAGTTGTTTAATAGGAGTTTCCTGCCAATCATGGGATACTTTGAATGAAAGTTATTCTTGGCGAAGTGAAAAGCCCGGAGAGAAATTAAACCAATGTTTAAAGAAGAAGCTCGAAATATGACATCACACCGAGCTTTCCAAATATGCCAAGCAACAGAGGCAAAAACTGCTTTAAAAAAGGCAGAGATAGAAGCACTGATCACCCAGTTCCCAGCAGTAAAGTTACCAGTGATGGTAATTTGTGAACCCAACAAATAGCTAACTTGCTGCCAAATGAGTTGAGACTTGATACACGAAAATAGAAGATGCTCAGCAGATTCCGGGACCAAACCACACAAAGCACAGTTATTTCTAGGACCCAACTTAAAAGCATGAAGCAAATCACAAGTGATTAACCGACCATGAAAAACAAGCCAAAGGAAATGCTGAACCCTTGGAGTAGTTTTGATCTTCCAGAGCTTGCTCCAACCCGGCCAAGGTTTAGAGTAAAGCTGAGAGCCATTAAGAGAGTGATAAACATTAGAAGTGATTTTCAAAGTGTGAGACTTGGGGAACCAAACCCAGTGATTATGGCCAGTTGGATCAATGGTTCCAAGTCTATTAATAATGTCCATATAAGAGCTACCAAAGAAGGACCCCAACAATTGAGTATTCCAACTATTATTCACAATAAAATCAGAGATAAACAAAGTATCAAGATCAAAGTCCATGTTAATAAAAGTTGGTTTGAAAGCCAAAGGAGTTTCAAAATACCAAGGGTCATTAAGCAAGGAAGAACTGCCAGGATTTAAGTGTTTAATCCAACAACTAAATTTCAAAATTTTAGCGGTAGCACACAGACCTTTAAAGAAAGTAGAGCAATTGGGAGGAAAAGAATTGCGCCAGAAATTAAGATAACCATATTTAGAAATCAAAATATCAACCCATAAAACCTCCTCCTAGTTTAAATATCTGAAAACATGCTTAGCAAGAAGAGAGTGCTTTGCAGTTGATAAATTCCTAACCGCCAGATCCCCCTCACGTTTGCTATCAGTAACATAGCTCCAACCAACTAAGTGGATGCCCTTTCCATTGCCACCTTTATGCCAAAGAAAATCCCTAATAATTTTGTTGATGCCATTAAGAATAGAATCAGGGATTGGATATACAGACAAGTAGTAATTGGGAATGGAGAGAAGGGAGGAGTTTATCAACATAGTTTTAGCAGCCATAGACAGTTTGGAGTGCTTCCAGCGGGCACAAGTGCGACGAATTTTATCCACCATGTGATTAAAAACAGAAACAGCAAGCTTCTTGGGAGAGATCAGGATACCAAGATACCGCAAGGGAAAGGAAGAGGTGTTGATCCTAAGAATGGAGCAGATACTGGTTTGAACTCTTTTATTAAACCAAGTGGGGAAGTAAACAGTAGATTTGGAAGCATTAGGTCGCTGGCCAGTAAAATAAGCATAATGAGTCAGACAGTGATTAATATTATGAGCAACAGACCTAGTAGCTCGGGTGATGAGAACTAAGTCATCAGCGTACATGAGATGGTTGAAATTGTGATTGATGCTGTTGCAAAAACCTGGGATGTGACCAGTATGGAGAGCAGTATTAAGATTGGAGGTCAAAACTTGAGAGACCAAAATGAAAAGATAGGACGAAATAGGGTCACCTTGTCGGACCCCTCTAGAGGAGGAAATCCATCTAGAGGGGTGACCGTTAATAAGGAAAGAAAAGGAGGAAGAATTTAAACAAGCATTAATCCAAGAAATCCAACAATTAGGGAAATTCATTTTAGCTAAGGTGGCAAGAATTGCACTCCAACTAAGTGTATCATAAGCCTTTTCAATATCAATTTTGATGATCATCCTAGAGGGGTCATTAATATCTCGCTCAATTGAATGCACCACTTCTTGCAAAGTAATAATATTATCAAAGGGGCTACGACCCGCTACAAACCCTGACTGCTCTCGACCAATAATTTTTGGGAGAACAGAACAGAGTCTATTAGCGAGGATTTTGGAAATAATTTTATAACAAACGTTGCAAAGAGAAATAGGGCGAAAATCAGAGACTGAAATGGGGTTATCTTTTTTTAGGAATAAGAGAAACAAACGTTTTACCCCAAGATTTAGGCAAAACAGCATTATTAAAGAAGTAAAAAATAGCAGAAGATACCTGATCGCCAATATCACTCCAAAAGAATCTGAAAAATTCCACACTAATCCCGTCAGGACCAGGGCACTTACCAGAAGGGAGGTTGAACACTGCGAAGTAAATTTCTTCTCTAGTAACAGCACGCGTAAGGAAGAGACTATCAGCTTCAGTAATTTGAGGAAGATCATTAGGGAGAGCAAGAGCGAGTTCAAAGATATTCCTATCAAAAGGCTCAGTCCAGAGATTAGAATAGAAATGAATAAAGACATTCTCAATATCAATCCGATCAGAGCAAAGAGAACCATTAGAATCTGTGATCTGACGAATATTATTAGTGTGATTGCGAATCCTAACCATGTTGTGAAAGAAGGCAGTATTCTGATCCCTATTGACTAACCAATTAAAATGAGCACGCTGGGCCCAACGAGTGTTGTTTTGATGCTGGAGACAAGAGTACTTACCATATAAATCAGCAAGATCAGAAGAGACATCTGAACCAAGAGAATCAACTTGTTCCAAAGAATGGATATCATCTTCTGCTTTCTGAATAGCCTTGTCTAAGGAATTAAGACCTGCACTTCTCCACAGATTGACTTGTAAGCGAGTTCGAGTAAAAAGGTGAGTCAAGACGTGCATAGGGTTGCCATGTGGAACAAAGTTCCAAGCATCCTTAACAGCCTTAACACACTCAATATAATCCAACCAGTGAGTTTCAAACCTAAAAAATCTTTTAAGGAAATTATTATTGAGAAAAACAGAGAGAAGAAGAGGTGCATGATTTGAAGAAATTCTAGGAAGAAGCTTGAGAGAGTAATAGCAATACTTATCCTGCCAGGCACTATTCACCAAACACCTGTCCAATCTAGCCTAGCGACGAGCCGAGCCAGATTGATTGTTGCACCACGTAAATCTAGGACCAGACGCTTGCAAATCAAACAAGTTATTATCTGCTAAGAAGTTAACAAAGTAATTGGCCTTTCTGGAATAATAAGCAAACATACCTCCTCTATGCTCGTCACGAGAGATGATACAATTAAAATCTCCCAAGATGAGCCAGGGAAGGCGCAAGGCAGCGATACGATTCAATTCCTGCCATAATAAAATATGATTGGAAAGTCTGTGAGAGTTATAGATGATAGAAATAATATGATTAGAGTGAGGGTTAGGAGAAATTATGAGATGAAGAGCACGATGGGAAGCTGCCAGCAGGATGACTTGACCAATATTACGGCGCCAGAGGACAATAATGCCCCCAGAAAACCCCTCAGCAAGAATGGCGGCCCAATCCCACAATCCAGAGAAACTAGAACAGAACCTATCCAGACGGGATGAGTTCGCTCTGGTTTCAACAAGATAGACGATTGAAGGTTTATGCTTTCTGATTAACCGCTTGAGCCGAGTAGAAGTGTCCCCAGAAGAGATACCCCTGCAATTCCAACTTAAAATATTAATGGATTTCGTCATAAGAGAAACAAAATAAGAACGGAAGCTAAGAAACAAGTAGAGAAGGGTGAGGGTAAAAGAGCAAGGAGATCAGGAGCTAGGACCACCAAGCTCAATCCTTCCTTTCTTCTGAGACGAAGTCCCAGCGTTAGATCCCTTTCTGATAAGTGCTTCACGTCGTGCTTCCTCTTGAAATTGATCCAAGGTCATAAGATCGTCTGGTTCTTCATCATCGGACATGGCGGAGCCATCATCGTCAGTAAAACCATCCTCTTCTACACTATCCTCCACCGCCGAATCACCCACCAGAGCTGCAGAAACCTTGTCAACAGCCATGGCATGAGAACCACTGGGATCAGGAGGCTCAGGAAGAGAAGAAGGGGGGTTCAGGGGACGAATGATAGGAGGCGGAGAACTCGAAGGGGCAAAACAGGGAGATTTCTTGTTGGGAGATGCATTAGGAAAGTTGTGAGGTGGGTTTGGAGTTCCAATGGGCATTGGGAAAGTGGAGCTGGGGCTACTTGATTTGAGAGGTGCGTTGGAAGAGGGGGTGTCTCGATCCTGAAGAGAAGGGTCAGGGTCTGCAGCTGGTGGAATCACATCAGGTAAAGCAGAGGGAGGGAGATCTGAGCGAGATCCTCGAAGACCACCCCTGCCGCTTCCTCGGGACCCACCACGCATGCTCCAAGCAGTGCCAGATCGAGAGCCGTTGGATCCTTCCCTCGGTTCGGCTGCCATGTCAGAGATCGCGTGAGTAGCACGTGAGCTAGCTCCGCGCCCCCGAGCACGGCCGCGCCGGCGAGAGACGACCATCCACGGTCCGAAATCAGTCTCTGGGATGGGATCAGCGTTTTCCGGAGGGAGATTCGGCGGCACAGGATCAAGGCTGGATGGGATCGAACCCTTCTCAAGACCACCGGCGACATGAGCATGATGCGAACTGACCACCTGCCCTTGTGGAACACTAGGGAGTGGAGAGTCACAGCGATGTCCGGTTCTCGCAGCCTGAGAGCAGGTATTGGACCCATGTCCGATCAAGCCGCAGCTATAACAAAAAGTAGGAAGTCTCTCATACAAAATAACCACAACAACCTTTTGCTGATCATCACCAATCCAAAACCCACGATAGAGTGATTTAGACAGGTCAATTTCAATACACACCCGAGCGAACTTAGAACGTGTAAGGGAGGTGGTTAGTTCGTCAACTTTCAGCAAAGGACCCATGTGAGCAGTGATGGTTTCCAGTGTGTCATTAGCCCAAAATTCGACAGGGAGGTTATGTAGCTGCACCTAGATGGCCGCAGAGTTAAGTTTGGCGAAGGATGGCTCGAAGAACGGTTGCCAAGGAGCAAGTTGCAGAATGATCCCGTTGATAGACCACGGTCCATCAAGCAAGAGACTCTGAACGACCTCCTGGGAAGCACAGCGAATTAGAAGAAAGCCGTTGGGTAAATCAGACATGAGGACTTCACCAATCTCAGCCCATTTGACCATCAGGCTCGCCTTCACTTGGTCGAATGGGGGAGGCTTGCCGAAGAACTTGCCATAAAGAGCATTCTGAAATCGAAGCCGAGCTCGAGATATGGTATCCCTGTCAATTTTGACAAACTCAGAAGATTCTTTCAGTTTAGCTAGAATTTGAGGGTTTTGAAGAGGAGAAGGAGTAGGCCGTTGAAGAGAAGAAGAGGCAATCTGTGCCCAGGAGCTAGATCCCAAGATGGGAGGAGGAAGAGGGGGAGGGGCTCGACCCCCGCTTGCCATGGCAAGGGGGGCGAGGGCGAAGCTATGAGGGAGTGGAAAGGAGAGATCAGGGAAAGGAGAGACAGTGCTTTCTTGGAATGCACCTTGCAGATAAGGAAATCCATTGTTGGCATAGGAAGGGATTTCCTATGGCAAGATGTAGACATCAATTAGCCCAAAAGTCTATTTGTGAGTTGGGGACAAATTTGCAGACCCAGAAAGCCGGGAGGATGGAGGATTTTAAATTTGGAGACCTTTAATGAAGCATTGTTTAGCAAGTGGTGGTGCAAGATAATTACAAGGAAACCTTGGTGTGGATCCAAAATAATCCAATTCAACTATTACCTATAAATAACTAGACCTGTCCATGGACCGGGCCGGGCCGGGTTTTATCTATAATTACTAAAATTCAAGCTTGTCCAAGCCCGGCCCGGCCCGAAAATCCGGGCCTTAACCTTTGCCATAACCCGCCCAAATTTAATGACCTCTATCCAAGCACGCCCAAATAGGTTTTTCATCAAATAATATATAAGTTATAAAAAAAATTAACAATAATATAAATATGTGAATATGACCAAATATTATTCTACAAAACACTTAAAAATTAAAATACCAAATGCAAATATTTATATAATTACAACTTCTAAAATTCAAACCATTATAATCAATGGTAATCAACAATAAATATATATTATATAAGTATATATAAAACTAATTAATAAAGAATCAATGAAAATTCACCATTATATAAATAAGTATAAACAAAATTAATTAATAAATATATTTTATAATTCGGGCCGGGTCGGGCCGGGCTGGGTTGGGCTTTTAATAATGAAAACCAAGCCCGGCCCATTTTTAAAATGGGTTTCTTTTTTTGTCCAAGGCCCGGACATCGGGCCTTATATATTTGTCCAAACCCAGCCATTTTTCGGGCAGGCCTTCGGGCTTAGGCGGGTAGCCCGACCCTTGGATAGGTCTAGAAATAACAACGTGGGATTTCCACCACCACCAACAAAGAAAAAGATCCTTCTTCTAGTAGAGAATTCTTAGTTCTTTGGAGTCATTCAAGATATGTAGCCATAAGTCATAGGAGATGGTATATCTACACTCTTTTGGTATAATAATTGGTACTAGGGGTGACCGCCAATGAACCTATGGATAAGCAATTTGCAATATCCCTAATCTTAGAGAATTGGTCCATGACCTCATTCAAAGATTTTTTACTGATAATTACATAGATGTTGGCCCTTCTTAGTAGACATATTTTCTCATATCATGACCTCCAGACGGGTGCATACTTACAAGGCCGAGACCAAGAGAGTATGCAAGGCCCTAAAACATGTCTCAATAAAGCATATAACATCTAACAGTAGTACGACTTTCAAGCAAAAAAACCTACAACATCTGGACACAAGAAAAATCAAACTAACAAAGTCCAAACTAAGCAAATACGGAATAAACCGGCAAGTAAAAATCCTACCAATCATATGATCCCATTTTTATAATATCAAAATAATCAATTATTTCAACTTGAAATAATAATTTATAAAAAAATTAGCACATAACTGAATAATCTAGATAATTTAGAAATATAATTAACCAGAAATGTAATATATATATATATATTTCAAGCAATTCAGAGAAATATAAATAATCAAAAATTAATTAAATAAAATATCTAATAATTCAGATAATAACTAATAAGAAGTTAAATAAATAATTAATAATTCAGATTATTCAGAAAAATATCATTAATCAAAATTTTAGATAATTAAAAGATAATTTCAAAATTAGTAATAATTAAATAAATATTAATTGACTAATCAACAATGAATATATAAAATAATAAAATTAATAAATTTTTCTAATGCCCAAAAAGAAGTATATACATATTATAATTTATATGTGTTACTTACCTTGAATCGTTCAAATTCTAACTCATACTTGATAACCAAGGTCAACCCTCCAGGAAGGGCTCTAAAACATAAAACATAATCTAATTGCTTAGTAATTACATAGTATCACCAACTATAATCTAAGTCAAAATAAATCTACAACATATTTACCAAAAATCTCTTAAAAAAAAAAATGATGCATTAACCACATAATTAAAACAAGAAAGAGTGCATAAGCTATACTATAAAATCCAGAAGGAGCACTATTTTTTCAACAGTTAAAGCATTGCAGGACACCAACTCCTGAACCATTAGATTTTGATTGGATCTCTAAAAATTAAAAGGTCGGCGCCACCTGCAGAGACCTAACCATTCAAAAGAGCTAATACCATATAGAAGTGAAACCAAGATTAAAAAAACTACACCTAAGGCTCACCAATTTTTAAAAGTATATAGAGGCTTGGAGTATCATTCAAAGTAAAACAAAAGGTTGAAACAACAAAAATATAACCACTAATGGCAAGAATAGGTCCTAATCCTTTCACTGCAGAGACAGTATGCAATATCTTCTCAAGTTGGAAACCCCAATGCACTCACTAACCCTATAGGAAATGAATATGGATAGGTACAACTATGCTAGCCAACATGTTATTATCAAAATTATTATACGATGATCCAGACACAGAAATGAAGAGATGATAAGAATAGCTATGCAATATTAGCAATTTAACCTCTTACTGTCTACCCAAAATAATATCAAATTACTCTAGACAAGCTTGAGGGAGAAAATTTTATGCAGATGACCACATGCTTCACCTAACCCTAATCCAGCATAGTACAAGATTGTTCTCTGCCAAGAGGTAAAGAACACAAAACAACAAGCTTTCAATATCAAACTCTTTCAAATAGCAACCAAGGCATACAATTGAAGTTAACACAATGTTTTCATGCTCACGAATGCACAAGAAGAGACATCATACAAGGCATGAATCAAGAAAGAACTAGATCTTATCTAATGAATTACAACCCATAGAACCCTAAACATAAGAGATCTAACCATGGAATTATTCACAAAATCACAGGCCATACATACCTGTGATCCCTCTCCTTGGAAGCAATTCGTGTAGAACAATCCAATGCCTCGAAAAAGGAAACTCCTCTATTTTTCAATGCAGATGGGATCAGGATACTAGAGATAAGGTGACGGGCTATAGGTGCTTATTTCTTAACCCATGGCATGGTCGTCGAAGTGAAAAACTTGCGGACCGTAGCTGGAAATTTGAATTAACGAGATAAAATTTAGAACCGTTTTAAACAGATGATAAGGATAAGAGATAAGGAGGTGGTGAACAATTGATCCAAATTTTCCTTTTGTGAGCTCAAGTACCTCCCCAAGTCTGAGCGTCCTCTTCACTCTCCAAGTCTAGAGGTTCTGTTCTTCCTCCCCTTGCCATGGCAAGCGGGGGGCAGAATGAGGTCCGTTCTTCGTCGGCGCCTTCCAAGTCTTGGGTGCAGATTGCGTCTTAAGCTACTCGAACTATAGCCAACTCTCCTTTGCACAACCCGGAGATTTTGAACAAGATCAAGGCTTCGTCCTCTGACGTTGTCTTGGTGGATGAGGAGCTTCTGTCCAGGGCGCGTATGAAGTTCCAGCATGCCCTTTATGGTAAGTTCTTCGGTAAGCCACCTCCCTTTGAGCAGGTGAAACAGATTCTCTTGGTTAAGTGGGCGGAGATTGGTGAGGTATGTATCTCCGACTTGCCTAATGGTTTCCTGTTAGTTCGGTGTGGTTCTCATTCGGTTTTGCAGAAGCTCCTCCAGGATGGACCTTGGTCCATAAATGGTATCATTTTGCAGTTGTCCCCATGGAAGCCTTTTTTTGAGCCGGCCTTTGCCAAGCTCAATACTGCCGCTCTGTGGGTTCAACTTCACAATCTCCCGGTGGATTTCTGGGATGGTGAATCGCTGGAATCGGTTACTGCCCATCTTGGTCCTTTGTTAAAAGTTGATGATCTTACTACTTCGCTAACCCGTTCAAAGTTTGCGCGTGTTTGTATTGAGATTGATCTTTCCAAACCTCTTTGCCGTGGTTTCTGGATAAGTGATAATGTTCATCGTGTTTTTGTTATAGTTCTCTACGAGAGGCTCCCTACCTTCTGCTACTCTTGCGGGTTGGTCGGTCATGGAACGAGTGCATGTCCTGGAGCGGCGACTACCGGAGCCGGCGGTACCCATCCACCCCCTTACGTTTCGTGAGGGACGGCGGTAGGTTCCAGCCATGGTCTCGGAGCCGTTGCTCGGGCGGAGGTACCGGTCTACCATGAACCAGATCCCGTTGAATCGGATGTTCCCATGCTACCCTTGGATTCTTCGTCGGATACGGAGTTTGGCCCGTGGATGTTGGTGGCTCGCAGGCGTGGCCGCGGACGCGGTCGTCGTGATGGGCTTCGTGCTGGTCACGTGACCGGGGACGAGGCAGCTGCGCGGACTGCTGACGGGACGGTTGACAGGGGTGCAGAGGGTAGTGGGACACGTGGCGGCTTTAGAATACGGGGTAGGGGTGGCCTTTTCGTCCATCGTGCTCCCCGATCTGACCATGGTACAGAGGATGTGACGCTTCCCTCTGTGCATTCTCTGCAGACGGACCTTCCTTCTGACAGTGGTATGATGCCCAGGCCTCGGGACCCCAATGTCGTCAGTCCTCGGGACCCCAATGAGGTTATTAATTTGGACTGTGGCGCCTCCTCTTTTCGGGAAAAAGATGTTACTGCTGTCAGTCCTCGAGAGCTCCATGCTGCGTCCTCTCGGGATATGAGTGCTGCTGTTAGTCCGTTTCCCCAGACGCCTCTTGTTCCAAAGGACTCTCGCCTCCCAAGCCCTGTCAGACGTTCTTCGAGCCCCGGTCGAACCATCCATACTCCATTGCCCCCGGTCATTCAAACTTCTCTTTCTCGAGGACAGCATCAGAACTCCACAGATACTCCTTCTCCTCATGCCATGTTAGTGGATCAGGTTTCCGTTGCTCTTCGTGGTGAACCTCCTGACGATCCGGACAATGATATTGATGAGGCTACAGATGTGAGTAGCAATGCAATGACGGATGGCGATGAGCCCGATGATATGATGACTCTGGTTCAGAGCCAGCCGGAAGCCCGTCGTGAAGCATTAATTAGAAAGAATTCTCAGGCTTTGTTACCTTCACACAAGAAAGGCAGGGTTACCTCTGCAGGGAAGGGAGTCCTTTAGCTCCCCGGTTGTTTCTCTCTGATTTTTTCTAGTTCTTCTTTTGTCTTTTTCTCATGTTTATGATGAATACGTTTAATCTGGTTTGTTGGAACTGTAGGGGTCTCTCGAAGCGGGATACCTCTTCTCAAGTTCGTAAATTAATTCGTAAGTACAAGCTGGCTTTAATCTGTCTCACTGAAACTAGAGCTAACGAGGATCGTGTTCTTCGGTTCTGCAAAAGTCTCTCTAGCTCCTGGGATTGGGTTGCTGTTCTTACGGAGGGCTATTCCGGAGGCATTTTGGTCGCTTGGACCAAGTCTGTTGGTTCTGTTACTCCTATTGCCGTTTCCCGGCAAACCCTGCATCTCATCATTTCTACTAACGCTATGGGCAATTATATCCTTTCTGTTATTTATAATTCTGCTCATTTTTACAACCAGTGTTCCTTATGGGCTGAGCTTTCCCGCCTTACCCCCCTTAGTATTCCCTGGCTTATTATTGGTGATTTTAACACCATTTGTTCCCGCGAAGAACATAAGGGTGGGTCTTTTCTATATTATTCCCGTAAGGCTCGCCATTTCGTTGATTTTATTGAGACTAATAATTTACTTGATCTTAGGTTTTCTGGCCCAAGGTATACCTGGTGTAATAAGCAGCAAGGTGTTGCTAGAAGATGGGCTCGTCTTGACAAGGGACTAGTCAATCTCGATTGGTCCTCGAAATGGCATAACTATTCTCTTGTGCATCTCCCTAAGGTGCATTCTGATCATGCCCCTCTCCTTCTTACCATTCCTCTCTCTAGAGTGCACTTTCGTAGCCTTTTTCGGTTTAATACTTTCTGGTTAAATTATATCAATTGTCATGAGGCTGTTCACAGGGCTTGGGACTTTTCTCCTAATGGTAACGCAATGCATGCTTTTAATCATTTACTTCATCGAACTCGTTGTAACGTTCTTAGTTGGTGTAAAGCAGGATTGAGCAATTTGGATAGTGATATTACTAAGACTGAAATGGAAATTGCTTCCCTGGAAGTCAATGAGGATCTGGGTTTGGTTAATCCTACTCAACTGGAAAGTATGTATTCTCATCTCGCCTTTCTTGAGAGAATGAATGTCTCGCGTTGGGCTCAGAGAGCCCATCTGGATTGGGTGAGTTATGGGGATATTAATTCTAAATTTTTTCATAATTTTGCCCGTATCCGGAAGCATTATAACACTATCACTCAAATTAAGGATGTGCAAGGTAACATGTTTACTGATCGTAATGGTATTGTCAGTGCTTTTTTGAATTTTTATTCTAATCTTTGGAGCAACTCCTCTACTAATTCTCTGGATGATGTTCTTCATACTCTTCCTAATGATCTTCACCAATTATCTGGTAACGACTGTGATCTTCTTACTCGAGCTGTCACTCGTGAGGAAGTTCGGGCCACTGTTTTTGCTCTCCCTTCAGGTAAGAGTCCTGGCCCTGATGGATTTACAGCAGAATTTTATCGTTTCTTTTGGCCTATTATTGGTGATCGCTTGTTTGAAGCTGTTAATTATTTCTTTACGAATTCTGTCATGCCTGCTTCTTGGGGTAGAACTTATGTTGCAATTATTCCTAAAATTGATAATCCTGTTGCTATCTCTGATTATAGACCCATCTCCCTTTGTAATGTCTGCTTTAAGGTTGTTTCCAAAATCTTAGCCAACCGGTTGAAAATGGTTCTCCCTAAATTGATTGGTAAAGAGCAGGTTGGTTTTGTTTCTGGTCGCAGCCCTTTTGATAACATTATTGCTTTGCAAGAGGTGGCTCATTCGATTGAATCTGATTACAAGTCCCTCCCCAGGATGATAGTGAAGATTGATGTAGAAAAAGCCTATGATACTTTGTCATGGACTGCAATTCTTGCTACATTTTCTAGGATGAATTTCCCTTCTGTGTGGATTTCCTGGATAGAGTCATGCCTTAATTCCACTTCCTTCTCTTTCCTTATCAATGGGCAGCCTTCCGCTTGGATTAGATCCTCTAGGGGTGTTCGTCAGGGTGATCCATTATCCTCCTATATTTTCATCTTAGTGTCCCAGAATCTTACTTCCATTCTTAACTATGCTCTTAATTTGGGTATGATTCCTGGCTTTGATAGCAGCTTGAGGAGCAATTTTAATCATCTTATGTTTGCTGATGATTTGGTCATTATTTCTCATGCTTCTAGGAAAGTTGCTAGAGCCATTAAGTTGGCTCTTGATTACTATAAGTGCTTTTCTGGTCAGTCTCCGAATGCCTCTAAATCAGCCATTTATTTTCCGTCTTGGATTAACAGTAGAATTGCTGCTAGTATCTGCTCTATTCTTCATATTTCTAGTGCCTCATTTCCTTTTAAATATCTAGGGGTTTCCATTTCCTCGAAGAGGCTTGCGAAGGCTGTTTTTGATCCTCTGGTGGCCTATGTTAGACATAGATGCTCCAGATGGGCTAACTCCAAGCTCTCCCCGGCTGCCAAAGCTGTTCTTATTAACTCTTCTCTTCTATCCCTTCCTATTTATTATCTTTCTGTTTATCCTATCTATGACTCTGTTCTTAGTGAGATCAACAGAATTGTTAGGAGATTCTTCTGGAGTAAATGTAGCAATAGAAAAGGCATCCATGCTGTTGCTTGGTCTGAATTGATTGACCCGAAATCTGAGGGAGGACTTGCAATCAGGAACCTCTCTCTTGCTAAGCATGCGTTGATGGCTAAAAACGTTTTCAAATATATTAATTCTGAAGATTACATTTGGGTGGACATTTTGGTAATGAAATATGGAGCTCTGAATTATTGGAAGAATTCCATTCCTGCCGGCTGCTCATGGTTTTTTAGAGGGCTCTGTCGTACTGCTCTTAGGATTGCTCCTAATTTAAGACTTCTTTCTTTGAATCCTAACCATACTTCTCTATTGTACCACTCTTGGTGTTCGGACATCCCGTTTGCTTGGAGCCCTTCCTGTTTCAATATTGATATGAGCTTGAACTTTAATTCTGTATCTGATTTTATTGGTCATGGTAGCTGGGATATGAGGAAATTGGGTCTGTTGTTTGGTTCTTATCTGGAGGATTACATTCTTAAACTGGGTTTCATTGTGGATACTGGTTCCAATCACTGGATTTGGTCTAATAAAACAGTACATGGTAGTTTTTCAGCTTCAGTATATCATCACCTGAATGGTGCTACTAGTGGGAGTGATGGTTGGCCTGGTTGGAAGGATTTGTGGGATCTTAATGTTGCTCCTCGGGTCAAACATTTCTTATGGCTGGTTTTTAATGGTAGAGTGAGCACTTTTGAATATCTGTTCTCTATCAATCTTGGTCCTCGGAATGTATGTGGTATGTGTAATCTGGGGAATGAATCTATTGAGCACCTTCTTTGCTCTTGCTATAAAGCCAGAGAAATCTGGGATTTTGTTGGAGCTAAATTGAACACATCTATTGACTTTACTGATGGGTTTTGTTCTGGTATGTGGCTTACTGGCACTCTTCTCTCCCCCCGTATTAAAAATGCAGTTGATGCAACAGCTTGGTTCATTTGGAAAAATAGGTGTGATTATATCTTCAGAGGCGTTCGTGCTCCTTACTCAGTCATTGTCTCTAGATCCATTGCCCATATTAATGATTTCTCTCATGCTGCTATGGATCTTTGTGGGCTGCGCTTTGTGATTAACAACTTCCCCCTGACAAATGGCAATTTGCTTTTCACTTCTAGCTTCTGGAGTGAAGCCAGTGAGGTTGGTGGTTCAGGTTTTTTATGTGTATCTGCTAATGGTGTTTTTTTGTTGGCAGGAGCTCTCCCCTTTCGTGCGGCGACCAAGGACGCAGCTGACTTGCTTGCTGTTTATCTTGCTTTGCATGCTGTAGTTGATACTAGGACTTTGTTTACGCAAGTTTTCACTACCAGTTCTGCTGTGCATAATGCTATCTCATTCAACCATGCTGTGGACAACGATTGTCTTCACTGGATTAGGCGCATCAATTACATTCTTCAACTTACTGATCAGCCACTGTTGCATTCTGTTCCGTTAGCTTGGGCTTCCTCGGTTTGCAAGCTTGCTTTACACACTATCAACTTGCATTCGCCATCGATGTTCTTCCAGGGTCGGGACCTTCCTCGGTGGATCCAGTTAGCTACGACTAGAGCTGGGTTTATGTTTTGATTTGTTTGTTTTAGTCGGTGTTTACTTGTTTTTCTTGTTTTCCTTTTTTTTTGGTTTGGTTTGTATCTCTGAACATTGGTGTACCTTTTTTACCCTATCAATAAATTCTAGCTCGAGAGCTCTTCCCAAAAAAAAAAAAAAAAAAAAAAAAAAAAAAAAAAAAAAAAAGGATAAGAGATAACGTGCTATAATAATAATTATTATTATTATTATGAAATGGTGGGGTCTACATGGAGCCTAACACCCACTGGGAAATTCATTGTGAATTCTTTTTATGGCTTCCTAATTGATTGGGGACGATGATGTTCAATAACGCCAATCATGTTAAAAGGTGACTACGATCAACATTTTCAATTGATTGGCTTGGACAACAAAATATTTACTCTAGAGATTCTTTCCAAAAGACAATTTAATAATCTCCTATAACTCAGTGGCGGAACTAGAACTAAAATTAAGGGGGCACTGAATTCAAATTTTAAAAAAATTATAAATATTAAATAATTCTATTAATTCAAACCTAATATCAATATTACACCAATAAAAAATACGGGGAAGTACCAGAAAATCCCTGAAAACTTTGCTTTTTCCCATATAGTCCCTCAAAGTATGCAACTTCCTCATAGATCCCTCCTTTATTAACTTATTACTTTTCAGTCCAAAACACGTTAACGGAGTTGACGGATTCGTTTAAAAGGAGGTGAAATTACATCAATACCCCTGCTGACAAGTTGCCATCATTTAGCCCTGTGAAATGTCCAGTTTACCCTTCCTTTTTCGCTTTTTCCTTGGGAACCGCTGCCAACCTTTCCTTTTTTTGTACAATCAATAAATAAATAAAGTCAAGTTTTTGTCTTCATTGGAATTATATTTTGATTAATAAAATGGTTAAGGGCTAGCTTGAAAAATGGATGCGTATTTATTTAATAAATTTTTTTTTTTCTGGTCCGTATACCTATAAAAATTCAGATAATCACGTGTACATCGTAAAATAAATAAATAAATAAATAAATGTCATATATTCCTCCTTAAAATTTAATTTATTTACATACCCCTAAACATATGCATATATATCCTTCAAAATCTTTAATAATAACCAAATTAATATTTTTATATATATTTCTAGAAATTAAACTTATTTTATTCATTATACCTAAATTTTAAAAAAATATCACCAATCATAAATTCCATATCATTGCATTTATATTCCTAAAGAATTTTTAAAGTTCATTTTATTAATTATACCAAAATAAAATTAAAACCGCTAAAGTAGTTTAAAATTTTAAATAAAATTCTATTTTTATTATTATAAAAAAAATAATATTCATATAATTTATAATATATTTTAATAGTGCATGTGGGCAAAGAGAGCTCCTAGGAAGAAGGTTCTACCACCAAAGAAGAACAAGTCTTCTGAAAAGGCTTCCACCTCGAGTGACGTCTCCGGAGCAGATGATGAAGCATTACAAGCTGTCGACACGCTATTTGAATCCGTGACAGGGTTGCGAAACTATAAACCGACAAAGGATCCGCTTGCGTTGGTTCCATACCAGACTAAAGCAAAAGGACAGGTCTACTACGAGGATCAGAAGAAGCCTGACTCAGGTTTCCTTCCACAGAGGAAGACCTACCCGGGTTTTGCAAAGCTTAGCAGACTCGAACGAGGAGACATCACCATCTACCTGAACACACGTATCGATAGGCATTGTTTTTTGTTTCGTATGATATATGTTTCATGTCTTTATCGTATTAAATCCTGTGATTATTTATGATGTTGTGTGTATAAAATATGTTTAATGTGTATCATTTTCGTTTCCTGTGTATATAATTACTTTCCTGTGTATTATTTTTATTATCCTGTGTATATTTATAGTTCCTTGGGTATATTACTTAGTTTCCTGTGTATATTTGTTAGTTTCTTGTGTATATTTTTTGTTTTGTGTATAATTTTATGGTCTCATGTATACTTCTCTATATAGTTCTGTCATTTGGAGGGACGCTGATGCTAACGGGTTTACCACCCGTAACCAACTGTTTGTCCTTCTCGAAGGGAAACAAAATGTACCCGATGATGTGTTGGATGCCCTCGTACTTATGCTCTGTGATTAATTGGTAAAAAATTCATTGGAGTTCAAGAAACGTTCAGTTCTGACGCGGCCCTTGGCGCTTGTAATGCAGAAATTGCAATTTGTAGCTGAACAAGCATTGTACCTGATGAAAGATGTCATATATGGGCACAAGACGGCGTAGCTAATACTTATGCCAATCGTCCTTAATGGTCATTACCATCTGCTCATTTTGGACAATCAAAAGAAGTAGTACATGCACTACTCGTCACTCCAATTAGACACTTATGATTCAAGCGTTGTCAACATGGTAAGTGACGCAAATACATTATGGAACTAAGAACATATTCTCTCATACGTAGTGACTAACAATTTCCATTTAACAATACTTATGCCAATCGTCCATCGAGCCGCTATTGAAATCAATGAAAGGAAAAGAAGTAAGTTATTTATATTGATGTTTAAAATGTGTAAAAATTTGGACGAATGAGTTATTTCTGTGGATAAAAATGGTTTCATGCGTATAAGATGAAGTTCCTGTGTATAATATGATGTTTATGTGTATAAAATTATGTTCTTGTGTATAATATTGCTTTCCTTTGTGTAAAATTTCTTTCCTGTGTATAATATTGCTTTAATGTGTATAATATCATGATCCTGTGTATATTATTACGTTCCTGTGTATAGAATTATGTTCCTGTGTATAATATTGTGTTTATATGCTAACGTCGCAAAGTATGGTTTAAGCGAACCCATAGACAAGCCCTCGCCAGTTCCTCGGAACCTGGCAAGTCTAAGAAGAAGTCCCGCC
Source organism: Dioscorea alata (assembly GCA_020875875.1). Lineage (NCBI taxonomy): Eukaryota > Viridiplantae > Streptophyta > Magnoliopsida > Dioscoreales > Dioscoreaceae > Dioscorea > Dioscorea alata. The sequence goes on from CM037018.1 coordinate 14,236,959, forward strand.
CACCAACCAGGCCCCTCTGTTGGGAAAAAATCAAAAGTTGACCCCGCAAAGAAGAGTGGTCAGGATCAATCCTCCCCTACCACCGCTGAAAATATTGGCCGACGACAGTTGTCGGCAGAGATGGCGGACGAGGTTCCTCGAGGGGATGATCGATGGCATGCGCCGTTTACTGCAACAAGTTTTAATGGAGTTCCGCGATCTGCGAGCTCATATAGACGAGAGTGACGGTCAAGATGCAAACCGGAAGAAGTTTGAGTCACATTCGGCTGTCCCGTCCCCCACTACGCCGGTAACAGACATCGGCCGTTCACATTCGGCGGCCCTGTCCCCTACTCCTGGCCTTAAGTTCAAAAGGTCAGCACGAAGATTTAGAGGCCGTCCTGGTAAGTCCGATGCTGAGTCCACAGCCGATGAGGAAATTCCCGCACAGCCTGATGACACTGGTTGCGCGGATGTTAATCTTCTACTGACAGGCATTAAAGGAACTCAACCATCAGCTGTAGCACAGGTCCCCGAAGCTGATCGGACCGCGGCAAATGTTGAAATATCTATCCCTGCCAAAGAAACTCCTGATGCCCAGGTGGAAAGTATCGTCAGTGGGGTTTATGCTGTCCGACAAGGACTCCCTGCTTTGAAAAAACCCAAACATACACAGGAAACAAAATATTATACACAGGAAGCAAAATATTATACACAGGAAGCAAATATTATACACAGGAAATCAATAATATACATAGGAAACCAATATTATACAAAGGAAACTAATATTATACACAGAAAGTAATAATATAACACACGAAATTATTAACATTCAAAAGGAAAAAATTCTGGAAAACAACAACACATATAATACAATTAACAACTAATAGAGGTCGTTGTTTTATTACGATGAGATCAAGGCAGCCGAGTTTCCATCTATAGAAACACGCATTTCCTCGATAATGATGTCCACGACAAACTTGTTGAAGATATGGTATATATGACACATGCGTTGAAAATCCATGTCGGACTCAATGGGGCAAATCTTTTTGTATGAGTCAGTCGTTACGAACTTCACTTTCGCTTGAGAAGCATCTAGGGACCAACGGGCACATATCTCACCCATGACGAACTCCCATGAACTTAATACGGTAAATTGTAGCACACGACCTTTTCTTTTGAATATCGCCACGGCAGAGTAAATTTTCATTGTTGAATCACGGCACAACTACAACAATAAAAAAAAAAAAAGGTCAATAGAAAAAGCAGAAGAAGAACAACAACAAAAAATAAGAAAAAGAAGAAGAAGGCCAAGAACAAAAATAATAACAACAGTTACAAGAAGAACAAGAACAACAACAACAAACACAAAAAGAACAAGTTCAAGAATGAAAAGAAGAAGAACAAAAAGAAGACAAAGAAGAAGAAGAAGAAGAAGAAGAAGAAGAAGAAGAAGAACAACAACAACAACAACAACTTCTTGTGCGACAGGATTTCAATTCAAGCTTTGGCAATGGACCAAGATGAAGAACGGCAAACCCAACAAAAAAATGGCAGCAAAAATGAGAAGAAGGAATGAAATATCCCCTCATTTATAAGTTTCTAACAAAATATATTTCATGCCTTACTTGTATTAAATTGGATTTGACATGGAGGGAAAAGCTACTTTTTGCTTTTTTGGTACATGGGCATTTGTGTAATTTCCTCCCCCATTAACTGACGGAAGTAACACCGGGGACGTTTTTGAATTTGCTTTTAAAAAGGAGGGACCTAAAAGAAAACGAAAATGTCAGAGGGACTGCAGTGGAAGTTTGAAACTTTCTAGGGACTTTTAGGTAATTTTCCCTATAAAATATACATCCATCCAAAAAACTTTGATTTATTTATTAAAAAACCTATCATATCGACATAATTAGCAATTAAATAACTAACAGTTAAGCACTAAATTAACAAATAATACAATTAAAAATAATTTAACACAAATTCACAATCTAATTCAATTATTAAATATTGTAGGGACTTTAATTAAATACTGGAAGCGACTGGAGGACTCAGAAAGGTGATTGACGGCCACTGCCGGTGGCAGGCGTGCCACTTGGCCCATTGGGAAAAAAGATGGTGGGACTAGGGATTCAGAAAAGATAGGTACATGGACCCGGTCTAGGACTGTCTATTCGATACCATGTAGAAAGTAGAAACCAAGTTTCTTACTGATGGATGGAAGCATGGGTCTACTATATTGGGAGAGACCCAAGCTAAACCTACAAACAAATCAACCATACATAGCAATAAACAAGAAAGGAAAAAGAAAGAGAATGAAAGTCTAAATAAGGACATATAGTTGTATCTTATTGATTTACTTTTGGTTTCCAACAAATACAACAATTATTCAACAAATAATTAAATAAATAATCAAAATTTTCATAACAATTAAGCACAATAAATATCTAACAGTTTTCGCAACAATTTTCATAACAAATGATCAAACAAGCATTTAGCAAATATCCATCAATTATTCAACAAATATCAAATATTTTTACACAACAAATAATCACACAAAAAAAATTAAACAAATTGAATAAGATATAAAACAAATAAAAAAGGATAAATCCTAATGGAAGATAAAACATAAACTAGGAAAAGTTGCGCAAAGAGAGAAAACTCACCAATCAATGCAACCTGCAATGATTTTTTGAAGAGATTTCGAGAGAGCAATTGTAATTTTGTAAGGTTTTATTTTTTTATTTATTATTACTAATTTTTATATTAATATCCTAAAAATTGATAATTATGTATTGATAAGTTCAATAAAAACTTGTATGTCCTTCGCCATGCGGTAATAGAATCTGAAACCATCTCCTCATTCAATGCCCTTTTGCAAAAATCATAAAGGATCATTTTGTCCAAATCTTCAGGGAACCTCACACAACGCAATCATAGAAGCAATGAGGAAACGCATACAATTATATGGGACTTCTATGTGCAAGATGACTCGCAACCCTGACACTCAGGTGATAGACCCAACTATACGTTAGACCATGCCGACCACCTTGGTAGGAGAGCTTTCGGCTGAAGGTAACCCTGTCCTGTTGTGCTTTTCTATCTATTGTCAGTCTTTGTCATGTTATTTTCCATTCCCTCATCTGTTTCATTTGTTTGTGTCACGCCCCGAACCCGAAGCGTTGACAAACGGCCGCATACCCACAAGGCCGAGACCCAGTGAACATGCAAGGCCTCAGAACCTGTCTCACAAAGGGATATAACATCTAACATACAACTAGATTCAAAAATAAAAGAAGCTACAATGTTCAAAATACAATAAATCAACTAACAAGGTTTGACAAAAAATTATTCAAGGACATGAAAATCTAAAACCCCAAGAGAGGGAAATTTATTAATTTGCTAGCACTAGAAAAGAAAACAGCTTGCTCCATGACGCTAAGCTGCCACCACTCACACCTATTCCTGATCTGAAAAGGAAAGAGAACAACTTAATGAGCTTGGGAGCCCAGTAAGCAACCACTAAAAATATCGGGATCACAAAAATATTCAATAATTTTAATAAACATACAAAATGTAGCATACAGAAATAAATACCAAAATGAATCCCTGAAATCCGAAATAAATCAAAGCAGATTTAATTTGCCAAAATAGTATAAGTCCCCCAATAACTAATGCCAAAACAAAACATCAGAATTCATTTATTTAAACTCGGTGACCCGTGTCAGATTTCAGAGTTCATATGTTTACCCTCGGTGACCCGAGCCAGAATATCAGAAGCCGTTATTCTTCACCGACGGAACGGTGGGAAACTGCAGTTTCTATGTCAGAAGTACGTGTCGACACGGTCAGTGATTAACCACCAGTGACAGGGTTGTTGCACAGTTAATTGGGGACTACGAATTTTTATAGCAAAAATATATCAGATCTAAAATTTATCGTCATGCAGTAATACTGAAATTTAGTGATCCCGGTTTCTAACAAAATAGTTCCAATTATTTTAAACAATAATACACTTAACAATCAATACAATAAATAGCAATATTTCTATATATTAATATTTAAAACAAAACAAGTAATCAATTAATCAAATATGTATATAAAACCCAAATTACAAATCAAATAACTGATTGCATATTCTAGAAACCAAATAGTTGAGTTATAATTATAACCCAAATTACAAATCAAATAACTGATTGCATATTCTAGAAACCAAATAGTTGAGTTATAATTATAACTAAAATAATAATTCTCAAACAATTAAGTACATCACAAGCTAACTATAGTAATCCGAATTTAAACACCACATTTTTAATCTCAATGATAAATAATCAAATGAGAAACTATAGGTTCTGAGTTTAAAAGATAAATACCAAAAGTCCAAACATGAAGTTTGAATAATACAAAAATGTTTTCATTTAACAGTAAAAACATGAATAAATTGATAATTAAGACCAAGAAATTTGTACATACATATATGTAGATTTATATGTGATTTACTTACCTGTCTAACGCCAAAAACTAACTGTACCCCGAAATTAAGCTTCCACGAAATATCCTATATGTGAGAACACATTCCAATGATATCAATAACAATGACCACACAAACCTAAAAATTATACTAGACTAACCTCACTTATTAAAAGACAACTTTCTCTAAACTAATTCCTGTGGATAATTATAACAAGATTAAACTAGGGAGCTTTGGCATGAGTATTAAAATTCTCTAATACTAATTTAATAGGTTTAAGATTCCATAAACAAATAACAACATCACACTGAAATATACAGGGAATCAATTTTCTACACTAATAAACACCAGCACTAAAAATTAATTTCCCTGTACATCCAAACATATAGACACACACAGTAAATAAATAAATAAACAAATAAAACTTATATTAATTATGGACGCCATAACTCATATATATATAAATTAAACACAAAGCATGCACAGGCAACTATATATATATATATATATATATATATATATGGGTGGACGCCAGCACACTTCATGTCTATGAAATTTTTTTTTTAAATATTTATATATATAAATTTAGTATAACAATGGCTGCCAGAACTCCACAACTGCAGTGTGTGTGTGTATATATATATATACATCTTAATCAATTAAACCCAAAACTTTTTCTAAACCCTATGAAATCAAAGCATATAAGAGACAATGAGCATTAAATCGGTCAACCAAAAATTCCTTTTTTTTTTTTTTTTTTTTTTTTAAGACTATTAGCTAGTAGATGAAAACAACAATAGCGAAAACATAAAAACAAATTTTGGCATCGTAAGGCATATTGAACCACTATTGTTCTCCAATCATATACTAAGCACAAGAAATTTGCAATTACACAACTTGGCTAAATATCCAAAGAAAAAGATGCTTACCTCACAACGAAAACCGACACAAAACCCGAGACGAAGAGATCTATTTCCGTCCTCGCCGCCGGCACCACACACAAACAAAAACAAAGAGAAGAGAGAATGCTAGATCTCTCCCTCTTCCTTAAGCCAAACGATAATCTACAACGGAAGAAATGGGGAGACGAACGGCTAGGGTTTGGAAAACTGAAAAAGCAAGAATATAAAAGAGTTTCCTTTTTAATTAACATAATTGCTAAGCATTAAAAGAAATTAGTAATGGGGTGGGGCCCACAGTTTGTGTCCACACTTAGTGAATCTTATACTCTATTTGTTTTTGTCTACGTATCTGTTTTTTTTTTTAATAAATTCATAGTTTATCTATATTAATTATAAAAAAAATAATTCAATGATTTATTTATTTATTATTATTATTACTATTACTATTATTTTGCTAATGATTTTTTGGTCTATTAGACCCATAACCCTACACGTAGTGTGTTGGTATTTTACTGCGGAGGTGGGTTCAAATCTTTTCTCACATAGAGTGAGGATAAAAGCGTGTTTGAGGTATTAGTTCCACACTTATACACAAGTGGTTTGTCATCATTTGGTTAACAAAGTAATTAGTTTTAAAAAATATATTTTAGGGTAATTTTTGTTCTTAATGAGGAGACAAAACACTTCCATTCTTTTGTTTTCATTATTTTTTAATTTTTGCGTCCATGCGTTATAAATTATGGTCGTTAATTTAGCGAGATATATGTAACAATCATTTTTACTCCATGGACACACTCAAAATATATAAGTAATGCATTGTAGCATCTTAAGAGTTGCCAAAAAAAAAAAAAAAAATCTAATTTATTTATTTATTCATTTTTGAGGGGAAAAGAGATACTCGTAGCTATTTAATAAAGAAAAAAAATAAATGTAATAATAAGGAAATGCATGTAATAATAAATAAATGAATTACAATTTGAATATATTTGTCACCTGAAAATAAATATATACTTTGAATTATTTAGGTATAACTATAGGATGATCTCCTTATTATAGCCAAATGCCTTATTTGTCCTTAGTAAGTCCGTTATTATTCATTTAAGAAAAAGTTAGTCCTTTCCCTAATAGCCATTAGGTTCCCCTTAGGGTTGCTAATGTGGCATTAAATAATATTAAATTAATAAAAAATATTTTTTTTAAAATTTCAAAAATAAAAAATATTTAAATATTTTTAAATTTTCAAAATATTTAACACAAAAATAACAATTTAATAAATGACAAATTAAAAGGAGTAATTTTTATGTTTATATATCTATTTATGTACTTTATTAAATAATTTCTCTAATTATATAACAATGAATTCTATACAAGAAAAGAATGTGTTCTAATTTATTTTTTTGTATATAAACGATTGTCATAATATTAGAAATAACATTTTATAAAATAAATAAATATAAATATAAAAATTACTCTTTTAAAATTATCTTTTATTAAATTATTAATTTATGTTAAATATTTTTGAAAATTTTAATAACATTTTAATATAATTTAACGCCATGTCCGTAACCCTAACAAAAACATAACTGCTGTTAGGGGATGTACCAATTTCTTCCAATCTGAATAACAAAGGAACTTGATCTACAAAAAAAATAATAATAATAATAATAAAATGATATTCTGACTATAATAGAGGGATAATTCTGATGCTTATACCAATAATTTATTGTCACGCTCTGAACCTGGCTCGCTAGACATGGTGCGCCAACAAACGGGCACACGCCCATAGTGCATAGCATAATAGGCATGCAAGGCCTTAGAACCTATTACAAAATAGAATATACAATCAGACAATACTTTAAGTTTTAAAAGTCAAGTTTCAAAAAAAAATACAAAACTTCCAGAATACATATCTTAGAGTTTATAAAACAAACAAAGGTTTGATCTCAACTAGATCACGGACAGCTTGCTACTTGTTCACTCTAGGTGAGCTATTAAACTCTTAATATGAAAAAAAATATTTAACAATAGATTACGAGCTTGACAACCTAGTAAGCAACCACTAAAAACGTTGGGATCATAAAGTCTAAAAATTCAAAATAAAAAAAATCAATAATATGATATAGCTGAACAATTACCAAAATACAATTTAGAAACAAAATAAAAACATCCAACAGAGTCTGATTTTCAGATAAATACAGTATGTCTCCCAATAACTATGATTAAAACAAAAATATCAGAGTTCATTTGTTTACCCTGTGACCTGAGCCAAAATATCAGAGTTCATTTGTTTACCCTCTGTAACCCGAGCCAAAATATCAGAGTTCATTTGTTTACTCTCGGTGACCTAAGCCAGAATATCAGAGGCCGTTATTCTTCATCGACGGAACGGTACGAAACTATAGTTTTTTAACAGAATACTTGTCAACACGAGCAGTGTCTAACCCCCAGTGATAGGGTTAGTTCATAGTTAATAGGTGATTAATTTCTATGTCAAAATACTTCATTTTCACAAAACAACAAATTATCAATGTTCAAATTTACCAAAAACAAAGTAATTTACCAAGCAAAATTTTAGCAATCACATGATCCCATTTTTATAATATCAAATTAAACCAATTATTTGAATCCAAACTTGTAGAGATAATTTAAACAATTTCCAAATAAATGAATAATTAACATAATTCAAAAATATAATTATTAAGAAATTCAATGAAATAAAAGATTCATGAAATAAATGAGAAATAAATAAAATATCAGAAATTTAATAAATAACTAAAATTTGATATATAATTTGACAATTCAATTAATAAACAAAATAAATCATACTATCATTTTAACAAATGTTGAATAATACTTATATATAGTAGAATTATATTTGGTTACTTACCTGATTAATGCCCATAAACTCCAAATCCCAAATTGAACAAGTTTCCTTAGAATACCCTATATTTGAGAATAAGGGGCTTTTTAGTTTGTGGTTATGATATATTACAACGTAATGAAATTACCTTGCTAAAAAGATCATGAATGTTATACGCCCAAGAATGCTGTAGTAATTTATAATAACTATGTTTAGATGAAAACTCATATTACATAGCAACCAACTTGGTACTGTTTTAAATTTTCCAAAATACCCTTGTATCTACTATTTTGTGCAAGTTTAAATTTAAAATAAAATAAAATATTGGGAAAAAAATAAAATTTTGAAGTTGAACATATTCCCAAAATAATGTTATTCAATTTTAATTTTTTTATCCAACTAATAAAGTATGAAAATTATTATTTTTAAACAAAGGGCATATTTGTCCAAAAAATGTTTCAGATTACCACTCACTTGGTAATCCAACATAGCCACCTATTTCGGCTGTAATGGGATTACCAAATTTCTTAGTAATTTTCCAAGGTTGATAATAAAAAATTTCCATCAATATTAACACCGCCACCAATCCAAATGTGGTAATCTGAAAAGATTATCACGTAACAGGCGGTAATGTTTTCACATTATCGCGAACCAAACGGCCTTAATTTCCAAAGATATCAAAAACCTATTTAACACAAAGTAAGAAAATTGAAAGAAGGATACAAATGCAAAAGGTCATGCTATCACTTTTCTCTCCCAAATATTGGATTACTTCCAAGGGTATAATAACATTCAATTACTCTAAATGGTCATATTGAAATTATATCATGACCCATGTGTACTAAATCAGCCATAAGTTTGTCTATCTTTTCCCAAATCACAAAATTATAAATTGTAAGGATATTAGACAGCCAAGGCTATGACATATCCAAAATTCAAATGGTTTAGGGCACTACTCAATGCATACCATTCAATTGAATCTCCAACTATTTCTGCAGAATGGTAATTCAGGCGCATCCCTTTGAAACATGCGTATCTCTCAATATACAACTTCAAAATTAATGAAATTTAACTGACAATAAGATAACTTAATAATAAACAACCTTTCTATGTTTTACCTTACCCAATTCAAAATCCATGATCATCAAAAATGCCCATAAATCTTCATGTTTTGCACAGAAATATCATCCGAGACAATTATAATAATAGGGCTATATCTCACAAACTACAGATGTATAAAATCTAAAATTTTGCAGGTACTTAGGTAGCATCGAAATACACAACTTTCATACATAAATCAATGTCTAATTCAGAGTAAAAAACCATAAAACAAATAAAAAACGCTTGAAGCCCTGTACAAAAATTCTACCTGAGTCACCTTCATTCTAAAATTTGCCAGGTCCTTAGCCAACGTAGAACTCTACAAGTTTCTTATTTTACTCTCTTCCAAATTCTGCTTTTAAGACCCCTAAAATCAAAGAGAGGTTTCTGCTATTATAAAAAAAAAAATCTGAAACTTGTCAAATTAATCTCAAACTCCTCAAACCAGAAGCTAACCTAACCCATCGATCACTAACATCCAACATCAATAGATCAAGATCTAAAAAACAACAATAACAATTCTATAATTTGGTCAAAGATTCGAGGAAGAGGATGCTTATCTCAATAATAACACCGAATCAACCATGGATAACGAGACCCTTCTCCCATCTTTGCTGCCAACACCACCAGCAAATAGGGAGAGAAAGATGAGGCTAGGTTTTTCTCATTTCCTAACGGCGATCTAAATCGGAAGGAGGCGAAGAGGTGGCTAGGGTTTTGAAACTGAAAACAAAATCAACAGCTAGGATTAAAAAAAATATCAATAGCTAGGATTAAATTAAGGGGTGGGACTCACATTTAATATATAATATTTATGAAAAAATGCAAAACGACATAGAGAAATATATTATTTTTTTTTTTTTGAAAAATAGGCAACTCATTCAAGAGATTGTCAAAAGGATATGTAGGTACAGAGGTGCACAAGTTACAGTGACTTACGGATCTCTTAGAAAAATCCCCTGCCTTTAACCCTGGAGGTGTAAAACTACTGTCTCTCCTACAGAGGACCCACACCTGGATTTGTGAGCACACTGAATAGTAATATTGAACACAAATATACAGTGCATAAATAATATGGAAAACAGCACCGAAGGAAGGATTTGAATCTTTGCTTTTCCCCTTAGCACTCTTATGTCATATAATTGGGCTACCTAATAATTGACAAAATATATGATATTTATGAAAAATACAAAATGAAACAGTGGATATTTCATTGTATGTTACTATTGATTATATTCTAAAGTCCAAATTGTGTACGCAGTTGGAGAAGCCAACCACATAAGCAACCTCAATTGCATGACAAAGTCCAATTTGTGTTTCTGTTGATTGTGTCGCCATCAATTGTAATACAATTGTAATACGGCATCATAGTTGATGCGTTGGCAAATTTTGGAAGAACTCTACCAAGATTATCTCTTCATGCTCAAGGCCGTGACCATCCTCGTTGGCCAAAGGATATCTGCAATCAGTTTAATTTTTATTTTTAATTCTTGTGCTCTCTTTTGTTTTCTCTTAGCTTCCGCTTCTTCAGCAAAATAAATAAATAAATAAATATAATATAGCATTGCAGAATATCGAGACATTATGGCATCTTAAGGTATATAAAGAAAAGATTGCATTTTCATTTATTTTGTATGACAGGCATTACAAAATGCAATTGTCACATTAAAAATAAACTACTATCCTTCTGTTACTGTTGTTGTACTTCCCCCACTCCTTGTGGGTTCGAGGCAGTCGCCTCCTTGTTCTAGACCTTTTTTGTTAATGAATGCAGTTTATCCGTCTTTTCAAAAAAAATAAAATAAAATAAAATAAACTACTAACAATAACAATGATATATATATATATATATATATATATATATATATATATATATATATATTGAAGAAGTTGATGAACCACAATTGTTAGAGGGAAAAGTAAACAAAAGAGTGACAAAGTCAGAGTACAACAATCCACACAAAAAGCGGTAAAAACACGAATAACAATGATATTGTATTGTGCATTATTAGATAATCACCACGTAAGCATTGAATGAACGCTCTCTTTTATCCGTGGCGTGGTTTCTACGCAAGTAATCCAGGTCCCACCAATAAATGAGAAGCATTGAAGGCAGCAACCCTTTTGTCAGAAAAAAAAAAGAAGGATCCCAACAACTCTAGCAGCACCGTGGAAGCATCGCTAGTTGACTGCATGTCTTTGCTCAACCTAACAAATTAACAATGGCAATTTGTTCAAAATAAAATAAAATAAAATTAACAATGACAAAGTCAAGCGGAGAGCAGAGGAGATCTATGTTTCCCTTGTTAGGATCGAGAGGAAGAAGCAGGCGATTGATCTAATGTATACACCCTTATGATCTTTACTAAAGCTGAAGCAATGTAAATGAAGAGAGAGTCAATTGGCACTGAAAAAGGCTCACTGCTGATTCATTTCATTTCATTCAAACATTTAATCAAACACTTGCCAGACCAACCTATATGGAGGCACAGTACAGGCATAAACTACATTCAGTTAAAACAAGTATTACAAACAAACAACCACAGTAATAGATAGCATAAAGCATCACAGATGCATAACAAAACAACCACAAACTGGTTCTTAATTAACTTGATTCCATTAGCACTAAGTCCCGAGCAAGCCCTGTTTCTAGGTGGAGTAACACGGTCCTTATGCTAGTCCTGTGGAGAGGTCCAGATCAGCAGCATCTTCAACATCCCTGCCTGTTCGGGAACTCATCACGCCATAAAAATACAACCGGAGGGAAGATATACCATCAAACCTCACTGTGATCGAGATGGCGCAAAGCGTAGTCTCAATTGTTGTGGGAAAACTAGGGGAGCTTCTGTTCCAAGAAGTGAACTTCCTCCAAGGAGTAGATGAGGAGATGAGATCCCTCCATAATGAGTTCCAATGGTTTCAGGCCTTCCTCAATGATGCCGATGCTAGTATCCAAGGAGGCAACAAGAGGGCTAAGACTTGGGTGAATCAGGTGCGAGATGTTGCTTATGACGCCGAGGACATCATCGACATGTACATCTTCAAGATTTACCGACACCGCCGAGTATCCCATGGATGCTTCTCTTCGTTAATGATAACATGTGCTTGTCATCCATCCAGACTAACAATCCTCCATGACCTTGGCAATGAGATTGGCAAGGTCAAGAGGAAAGCTGAGGAGATCTCTGCTAACAGATCCAAGTATGGCATCGAAAGTATTGGAGCTACTTCTTCAGACTCATTGACGTCCAATGAAGCAAGGCTGCCTTTGAGCTGGAAGCAGACTCCGGTCGTGGAGGAAATTGATGTCGTTGGCTATGATGAGCATGTTAAGGCATTGGTACAACTATTGCTGGCGGAGGATGAAGGTCGGTATGCTGTCATATCAATCGTGGGCATGGGAGGCTTAGGCAAGACCACTCTTGCAAAGAAGGTTTTCTCAAACCACAGAATCAAGCAGCACTTTGCTTGTCATGCATGGGTGTACATCTCTCAATCTTACAGAGATCGAGAGCTTGTGGATGCCATAGCTAATCAACTCATGGTCGTTGAGAAGGCGAGGATGAATGAGTTCACCGATGAGGAGATGAAAAAGATAGTTCATGAGCACTTGAAAGAAAGGAGATACTTGGTGGTGATTGATGATATATGGACCCGAGGAGCTTGGGATAACATCAAAAAGGTGCTGCCGGAGACACTAAATGGAAGTAAGGTGTTGCTAACTACTCGTAATAGAGATGTTGCATTGCATGCAGATAGACGGATCCCTCCTTTTGACCTCAAGCTTTTGGGAGAAGAAGAGAGTTGGGAGTTGTTCTGCAAGAAGGCGATTCCAACAAAGCACAGTGAGCACTGTCCTCCAAACTTGGAGACAATTGGAAGAGAGATGGTGGCCAAATGCAGTGGCTTGCCTCTTGCCATCGTTGTGTTGGGAGGTCTCGCTTTGAGGAAAGAGCAGTCTGAAAAGGAATGGAGAAAGTTGTTCAAGAGTGTGAGTTGGCAGCTAAGAGAAGGTGAAGACCAGATCTCCAAAATATTAGCTCTTAGCTACCACCATCTTCCCTACTACATGAAGCCATGCTTTCTCTACCTTGCAATGTTCCCTGAGGATTCTCTCATTGATGCCAAAGATCTGATGCTAAAGTGGATAGCGGAAGGGTTTATAGAAGCCAGAGATGAAGAAACAATGGAGGAAGTCGCAGAGGAATACTTAGAGGAGTTGGTGCATAGGAGTCTGATCCAAGTGGCGAACAGAAATGCATTGGGAGGTATCAGGGAATGTCGAATCCATGATCTTCTTCTTGATTTGGCCATCAATGAAGCCAAAGGTACGAACTTTCTCCTTGTTACTAAGACCAATAATAGTGAGGGGAGTATTACTTTGCGAAAAACTTGTTAAGGTTAAGAGATCACTTTGAATATCACACTCAAATGGATTCTCAGCAAACAGGGAGAAATGGAGTTGAAGAAGCAAGACTTAGTTATGTATTCAACTCAACTAGATAACATTACAAGACCCTTACTTATAGAGAACATAGTTGACTTAACTACTGACAATGCTCAGAAGGAAAAGATAAAGGTAACAATGGAAAGCATTGGTCTAGAAACCAGGTTGAAAAGTAAACCTCCAATCGCAGCCTCTCGTCACCATGCAGCCATCAATCGCTGACTCTAGGGAGACCAACGTACACTGGCTCATACTAGAGCCATGTGAGCAATTCTGAGTAACAACCTTCAACACACCCCCTTACTCTGAATTCCTTACACCGAGACCTTCTCTGAAATTTTCGAACTTGTGGTTTGGCAGTCCCTTTGTAAATACATCTGCCAGCTGATCATGGGTGCTGCAGTACATGATGTCAATGACCCGGTCCTTAACCAAGTCGCGTATGAAGTGGTATCTTGTATCTATATGCTTTGTTCGCCCATTTAGAACCGGATTGTGAGCAATAGAAATTGCTGATTTATTATCGCACATGATGATGCTGGAATCAAACTGTTTTTCATTCAAATCCTCCAATAATCTTCGCAACCAGACGGCTTCGCACGCTGCAGAGGTAACTGAGATATACTCAGCCTCAGTGCTTGAAAGAGCTGTGACAGGTTGCTTCTTCGAGCACCAGGCGATTGCACCTGAACCAAGAGAGAAAACCCAACCCGTTGTGCTACGACGATCATCTGGTGACCCTCCCCAGTCACTGTCAGAGTAGCCAATGAGTTTGAAGTTCTTGTTTTGTGTATATTGGATTCCATATCCCATGGTTCCGCATAAGTAGCGAAGGATACGTTTAACGGCACCGTAGTGATGTAGGGTTGGTGTCTGCATGAACCGAGATACGACTGCAACTGCGTGCATGATGTCCGGGCGAGTGTTTGTTAGGTAGAGAAGACCTCCTACCAGCTGTCTGTACTTTGAAGGATCAACTACACCAAAATTGTCATTAGAGTGTAGTTTCTCATTTGAGTTCATTGGGGTAGCTGATGGGTTGCAATGCTGTTCCTTGCCTTTGCTAAGAGATCTTCAGTATACTTGCGCTGTGAGACAAACAGAGAGTGTGTGGACTGTCTAACTTCAAGCCCCAAGAAGTATTTAAGCTCTCCAAGGTCGGACATCTCAAATTCTTTCATCATACTCTCCTTGAACTTCACCAACATTGCCTTTGAGCTGCTCATGTATATGATATCATCAACGTATAGGCATAGTAGCAGAATATTGGACTTCTCACCAAGCTTTTTATAAATTGTTGGTTCATTTATGCTTCTGATAAACCCCATCTGCTGAAAATATGAGTCAATGCGGCTGTACCAAGCTCGAGGAGCTTGCCGAAGTCCGTAGAGGGCCTTATGAAGCCTATAGACTTGGTCTTCTTTTCCTTTGACAGTGAAACCCTCCGGTTGCATTACATACACTTCCTCCTTTAGTTCGCCATTCAAGAATGCCGTCTTAACATCGAGTTGATAGATGCACCAGCCTCGTTGAATCCCTACAGCGAGGAAGAGTCGAACTGTCTCCATGCGCGCAACGGGGGAGAAGACTTCTTCGAAATCAATGCCTTCAAGTTGACTGTAGCCTTTCGCAACAATTCTTGCCTTCTTCTTCAATAAGCTGCCGTCTGGATTGAATTTTGATTTATAGACCCACTTCAAACCTATAGCCTTCTTCCCTTCTGGTAGGTGTGAGAGCTCCCAAGTCTTGTTCCTTTGGACTGCTTGCATTTCTTCTTTCATAGCAAGCATCCAATCTTCATGTTGTATTGCTTCTTCGAACGAGGTGGGATCGGCTGCAGTCAGTGCGAAAGAACATTCATCATAAATTTCAGTTAGACTCCTATACCTCAATGGAGTGTCACTATCTTCAGTTGACTCTGAGTGGTCCCCAGTCAAAGAATTTTGAGAAGATTCTAGCCGTTGATTTGAGGAGATAAGTGGTGGAGTAGCCTCCAACTGAATCTCATCATCTTCTAAGTCGGCAATTGGCACACAGTTTGTTGCTGCTGACTCACTTCCCTTTGCCCAATCCCAACCTTTATTCTCAAAGAATCTCACATTCCTGCTAACTTGGACCCGCTTCTTGATTGGATCAAATACTTTATATGCCTTTGCATTATCACAATACCCAATGAAGACACCGGCAGCAGTCTTAGCCTCAAACTTGAGTCTTTGCTGTGGGTCAATGAGAGTGTGAGTCAAACATCCAAATGTTCGAAGATGATCCACATTTGGCTTAGACCCGGTCAAGGCTTCATAAGGAGTTAGGCCTTCATTCGCTGTCGTTGGAGACCGGTTTAAGATATGGACAGCCGTAGCCACCGCTTCAGCCCAGAACTCCGTTGGCACTTGCATCGTCATCAGCATGGTCCTCGCCATTTCAGTCACGGTGCGGTTCTTCCTCTCGGCAACCCCGTTCTGCTGGGGTGATCGTGGAGCCGTCAACTGATGTTGTATACCGGAGCCTTCACAGAAGGCCTTGAAGTCTCGAGACGTGAACTCACCTCCACGGTCCGTCCGAAAGGCCTTCAATGGTAATGACAGTTGCTTCTCAACAAGTAATTTGAAAAACTTGAACTTCTCCAGCGCATCCGACTTTCGCTGAAGAAAATACACCCAAGAGTGCCGAGAGTGATCATCGGTTAGTAAGAAAAAATATAGATTACCTCCGAGTGATGATGTCTTCATAGGTCCAACCAAGTCACCATGAACCAGTTCAAGAGGAGCCCTTGCCCTCCTAGCTTGACCGACGGGAAACTCCTGATGAGTTTGCTTTCCCAAACAGCAAGCTTCACAAGATTCGGTTGCAGTAATAGCTGGGAGACCGATGACCATCTTCTTGTCTGAAAGTAGCTTCAAACTTCTTACATTTAAGTGACCGAATCTCCTATGCCAGAGATTAGCGCCTTCGTGTTCTCCCGCAACATTAGCTGGACCAACATCATCAGCTTCAAGTGGGAAAAGACGATGAGATGTCATGCAAACTTGAGCAACCTTGGTCCTAGTTACACCATTTCTGATGACACATTCTCCACCCGAGAATTCCACCATGAAACCGGAGCTCATGAGCTGTCCAACGCTTAATAGATTGTGCGCAAGATCTGGCACAAACTGTACGTTGGATAGTGTGTGAGTCTTTCCATTACTCGAGCGGAGGAGAATGGATCCGATTCCGCAGACTTTTAGTGTTTTTCCATCCCCTAGTCTAATGGTTTTGTTCACAACTTCATGTAAGTCATGGAAGAGGCGCTTGTTCCCTGACATGTGGTTAGAACAACCGCTGTCAATCAACCAAATGCCTCCACCTTCAGCGTCATCCTTGCTGGACGCCATGAAGAGCAACCCTTCATCTGCTTCCTTTGTCTCTTCTGCAATGTTTACTTCTTTGTTCTTATACCTGCACTGAGATTTAATGTGTCCAAATCTCTTGCAAGCAAAGCACTGGATCCCCTTGTTTTGTTTGCTATAGTCAGTGGCCCGCGCATGGTCGGGTGACGACCAACCTCTTCCTCTTCCTCTACCTCTGTGAAAGCCGCGTCCGCGCCCTCTTCCTCCGCGACTACTGTGTTCACTGAGTGGCATACTCCTGACATGAAGGGCTTTCTCTTCATCTTGCTCACCTGCAAGGTTAAGTAGAGACTCGTGACTTTTCAATGAGTTGCTAAGCTCATCCACGGTGAGTGTATTGAGGTTCTTGGCCTCCACAATGGAGTGGACAACATGGGAGAACCTTGGTGTGAGACTTCGCAATACTTTCGAGACCACCACCTTCACTGGAACCTCTTCCTTCAACATCCGAATTTGATATACAATGTCTAGGACTCTGCTCAAGTAGTCTTGGATACTTTCATTGGATTTCATCTTCGCCATATCTAACTCACATTGAAGTGAGTGCAGCTTCACAGTGATAGTGTTCTCATTGCCTTCATACTCCGTCCGGAGAATGTCCCATGCCTCCTTTGCTGTCTTTGCCTCTGAGATTCTGATGAGAGACCTTTGATCAACAGCCTGCTGTATAAGGAACAGAGCATTTGCATCTTTCCTTATGTTTTCTTGAGCCTGGGTGCTGTTTCCTTCCTCACTGAACCCTGCTTCGACAATGTGCCACAAATCCTTTGATCTGAACATCGTCTTCATCATCAGACACCATAAATTGTAGCTCTCTCCTGTGAATAGAGGGACACTCCTTTCCTTTGCCACTGCACAGCTTCCTGACATTTCAAAGTGTGTCTCTGATACCACTGTTAAGGTTAAGAGATCACTTTGAATATCACACTCAAATGGATTCTCAGCAAACAGGGAGAAATGGAGTTGAAGAAGCAAGACTTAGTTATGTATTCAACTCAACTAGATAACATTACAAGACCCTTACTTATAGAGAACATAGTTGACTTAACTACTGACAATGCTCAGAAGGAAAAGATAAAGGTAACAATGGAAAGCATTGGTCTAGAAACCAGGTTGAAAAGTAAACCTCCAATCGCAGCCTCTCGCCACCATGCAGCCATCAATCGCTGACTCTAGGGAGACCAACGTACACTGGCTCATACTAGAGCCATGTGAGCAATTCTGAGTAACAACCTTCAACAAAACTCGTCGACTTGCTGTCCATGGTGACCAGAGGTGGGAAGTAGCTCGGCAATATCCAACTGATTCCACCAGAAGCCTACGGGCTATTACTTTCTTTGGTACAGAACTAAAGAATTTCAAAATACCCCAAAGTCTAATAAGCATGAAGCTACTTAGAGTGGTAGATCTCCGTGGCACAATAATAATGTTGCCTAAAGCTATAGGGGAGCTGATTCATTTAAGGTACTTGAAAGTACGAGTTGGAGGATCCAAGCCTGTTCCATCTTCCATTGGTGAACTTACCAATTTGCAAACACTTCAAATTAAGAGATATTATTTCACTACTGTGCTGCCAAGTGAAATATGGAAATTGCAAAGCAATCTGAGGCATTTGGAATGTGGGTCCTCTTCAATCAAGGGGCAACCATCAGCTGACAGCCTGCCAAATCTCCAAACACTTTCAGGTATTAAAGCAGGAAAATGGCTATTTAAAGGATTAGAGAAGATGACCAATTTGAGAAAATTGAACGTTTGTTGTGTTCGTGGCTCTTATGGAAAGGCGTTGTCAGACTCTCTTGTTAAACTAAACAATCTCATTGAATTGGACATAAGAGCAGGGCTTATCCATGAAATACCAACCTCAATACTTACGGCGTCCCATCATAAGCATCTCCGAGTTCTTCATTTGGATGGGAAATTAGAAAGACTCCCTGAGGTTAGTATTGAATGTCTCCTAACAAACCTCATCAAGTTGACCTTGGAAAGTTCTAGTCTTAAGGAGGACCCACTTGTGATGTTGGGGAAACTTGATAACCTTCAAGTTCTTGAGTTATCGTATTTTGCTTTTGTTGGGAAGGAGATGGTTTGCTTGGAGAAAGGGTTCCCTCTGTTGAAAGAGTTAGTATTTAATGGATTGCCTTCATTAGAGGAGTGGAAAATAGAGGATGAAGCCATGCCCAGGCTTAGAAAATTAGTAATTCATGAGTGCTCGAAGTTGGTGATGATCCCTTATGGCCTTCGAGGGATTACTAGTCTACAAGAGTTAAATGTGAGAGGCATGCCTTCTGCCTTTACCCAGAGATTGAGAGTCAATGATGGTGATGATTGGGATAAGGTTCGACGTATACCTCTTCTCGATGTGGCAGACTCAAAGTATTAGTTATATTGTTTATCTTTTTTATGTAGCATCACATTACACTGAAACTGAAGATATAAAATAGAGATGGCTAAATTTTTATCCTTTGAGCATGAAAACCCTTAAAAAATGCTACTGAGAAGAATTTTTTTTTTATTTATAAAAATCCCATAACAAATTACAACATAACTAATAACAAAAAAAAAACCAATTAAAGCAACTACGTTTCCAAGTTACATTTCCATATTGTTAGGGATCCCCACTTATTCTATTAATGTCCTAACCTTGGGTGGTTTAAGACTTCATCCCTGCTTTACTACATGGTAGTCCTCCAACAAGCACAATTGCTCAAACTCCAGAGGATGAAGAGTAATGATTTAAGCAAGAGCCATTTAACGTTCAAGTATATTGTGTTCAGTGAGCACTGAAGTTTTATATTTATGAATGGTTTAGTAATAATCTATGTTAGATCTTTGCAAGCTTAGTTGATTCTACCCATTTGTGGCTTTTTTCTTTTTTCTTTTTCTTTTTTTTTTTTCAATTTGTTCTTGTTTCCCCCCGGCATTTGGGATTCACCAATATCACGCCCTGAACCCGGCTTGGTGGACCAGGTGTGCAGACAGACGACCACACACCTACAGAGCATAACACAGTAGGTATGCAAAGCCTCAAAACTAGTCTTACAACAAAAAATTATAAACTTCAGATACAAGCTGAATATAAAAGGGTTCAAAACAAAGAGATTTTCTAAATCAAAATTCACAAACTAACGCAAACATAATGATAGCCCATTTAAATAGGGAACACAAGCTCTCACTAGCCCACTTAATTGGAAGCCAAACTATTTACTTCCGATCTGAAAAAAGTTCAACAACCAGATTATGAGCTTGAAAACCCAGTTAGTAATCCACTAAAAATAACTAGGATCATGTGAAATTCAAAAATTCAGAAACAAAAACAAATCATATCAGATATTATAGATATTTATCAAAAACTATAGTTCATAAAATCAAAGTGGTTCAACAAAATACAATTTAATAACATATAGAAATATATGTCTCTAAAGTACTATGGTAAAAACAAAATATTAGAGGTCATTTGTTTAAACTCGGTAACCCGAGTTAGAATTTCAGAGCTCATTTGTTTACCCTCTGTGACCAGAACCAAATTATCAAAAGCCGTTATTTTTCACCAACAGAATGGTGTGAAATTATAGTTTCTTATTAGAGTCAGAGGTTCATGTCGACATGGTTAGTATTTAATCCCCAGTGACAACGTTAGTTCCTAGTTAATTGGAGACTAAACGGATTTATCCACCTTTTAAAAGAAAAATAAATATAAAATAGAAATGGCTAAATTTTTCTCCTTTTGAGTTTGAAAACCCTTAATTACTACAAAGAAGGATTTTTTTTTTTTTTTGTATTTATAAAAGTCCCATAACAAATTACAACATAACTAATAAAAAAAAAACCACTTAAAGCAACTACATTTCCATATTGTCAGGGATCCCACTTAATCTATTAATGCCCTAACTTTGGGTGGTTTGAGACTTCATCCCTACTTTATTACATTGTAGTACTCTAACAAGCACAATTGCTCAAGCTCGAGAGGATGAAGAGTAATGATTTAAGCAAGAGCCATTTAACATTCTAGTATAGTGTCTTCAGTGAGCACTGAAGTTTTATATAAATGAATTGTTTAGTAATAATCTATGTTAGGTCTTTGCAAGTTTACTTGATCCTACCCATTTGTGGCTTTTTTTTAAAATTTGTTCTCTTTTTTACCTGGTCTTTGGGATTCACCAATTTACAAGAGTTGAGAGCTAGCGATGAATATGCCCAATGAGTTTACACAGCGATTGAGAATTGATAGTGATCGAGGACTGGGAAAAGCTAAAATAGATACCTTCTGTTGTCGTGACTGAATTTTGATTGATCATTTGTATCATTTCTTTTCGATGGAGCATTGAAATGAAGAAACATGTTGTATAATTACATTATTTTCACCTCCACCCAAACACTATAATGATGATAGGATTCACACTCCACTACATGCAAAACTTTGAAAATATTTTTTCCTCCTCTCTTTTCCAGGTGAAGATGATATGATGATCACCGCCAATTGACCATTCTGTTCTGATCTTCAATATTAAAATTTCATGTGTTCTAATGGAAACAATATGAATGAAATTTCTAATAATTGGAAAGATTAATTATGAATGAAAAGATTATTTTTCTTATTTAGACTTCAAGAGAATGGAAGTTGGTTGCTGTGATCTTCTTCTTACTGGAAACATGCTTCATAACACTCCACAGCTTATCTTTCCCTGTATTAATTGGCTTCTTAAACTACATTCTTTACCTAAGGTCAATTGAGAAACTATTAATCCCAATTTCTATAATTGCAAAGGCTCATATGAGAAATCCCAATTTCTTCAACTTATTATTTAATAGGGTAAACAACCTAAATGGTCCCTTACTTTTTTGCAATGTTTTAAAACCCGGATTGACCCGGCCGGTTCAACCCGGTTGAACCGGACCTAGCCATAAAACAGGGTCGGGTAAAGGTACAGTGTTGACCCGATTGACTCGGCCTGGTACCCGGTGAACCGGCCGACTCGGCCCGGTTGAACCGGGTCAACCCAATTATATTATTTTACCCGGCCATAAAACCGGGTCGGGTCAAGGTACAGTGTTGACCCGATTGACTCGGCCTGGTACCCGGTGAACCGGCCGACTCGGCCCGGTTGAACCGGGTCAACCCAATTATATTATTATATGGTTAAAATTAAAACTTTAAATAATAAATATGTAAGTATATGGGGTTATGTATAAGATTTGCTTCAAAATCAAAACTCGGAAGCAAATCAAAACTCAATATCTAATTGCTAAGTTTTATTTATTATATTATATTGTACGTGAAACTTAAAAGCTTATATTTTGTTACTTTTTATTTGTTATTATGTTGTATTTTGCTTGAATTTGTATTTAGGGTATTAAATTAGTATTTATAAATTATAAGAAAAACTATTTATTTGTTAAACTTTTCCATTGTCATTTTTAAAAATTTTTAGTAGTTTATAATATATATATATATATATATATATACACACACACACGATCGGTCAACCCTGTTTGACCCTGGTTCGACCATTGACCCATGACCCGGAAGCCTTCCCGGATCATACCCCGGGTCGGGTTTCAGAACATTGCTTTTTTGTGTATTTCTATTTTGGTAAACAAGCTTTAAAAAGTTACAATTTGATCCCCTATTTTAAATTTTGTTACGATTTGGTCACTCGAACATACGCCGTTAACAGCAATCACATGTGGCATATGCCAAGTCAGATGCCAGCTCTGAGAAAAGATATACCACATAGTATAACACATGTGATCGCCGTTAACGGCGTATGTTCAGATGACCAAATTGTAACAAAAGCTAAATGTAAGGGACAAAATTGTAATTTTTTAATACTGGATGATCGAAATAAAAACACACGAAAAGGTAGGGGACCATTTAGGTTGTTTATCCTATTTATGATGATAACAGAAATCCAATCACAATCTCTGATTTACCTTAGTTAGAAATCTGTTCACAGATGGAGAAATTACCTACAACATATTTGTAGCAACCCAAAGGACTTCTTCAATCTCCTGGATATAAGCATGTAATCAATATTATTTTCAATATTTAATTTGTACAATGAAACATGAAAACAGAGTTTTAAGAATGGTAATGTGGTCATTCATTCTTATACTTACATTCCCAGTTAATGGGAGCTGAAGTGATGCATTTTGCTCAATTGCTCCGGAGGTAAAACATGAATAATCTTCCTCAAAAATTGCCCAACCATCCAAAATCGGTGTCTACATGCTGAATGAAACTCCGTTACAATCAATATATAGTCTCCAAGAAAGCATATACATAAAGTACTTGTTGGAAAATAAACTTAGTTTTGGAATATATATATATATATATATATATATATATATATATATATATATATATATATATATATATTATTATTATTATTATTATTATTATTGTGAGTATTGGAATATGAAAAGGTAGTGGGTTAGTGATGGGTAAGTTGTTGTTCTTGGTAATGAGAATTGTAAATGCTCCTTGGAAGTCTTTCCAACATTTAATTAATGTATTCAAGTGTGTCTTGTAACAAGAAAAAGGATGATATAATGAAAAAGAAAAAAAAAAAAGAATAAAGTAGAGAGGTTCTATTATCTTCATTATCATCTTCTTCTCTATATTCTTGTGGGTGTGAGAGAAATAGACTATCCACCACAAAACTATTATCTCTTGGTGAGTCTTACAAGAAGTGGTATCAGAGCCCTTGTGATCCAAATGGCAAATGCGATGATGCAATTTCCGGTGCCCCGACTCAATAAAACCAACTATGACAATTGGTATATACAAATGAGAGCATCGCTTGGCTCTCAAGATGTTTGGGAGATGGTGGAGAAAGGTTATGAAGAGTCTCAAGATGATGCAACTCTTTCAGCAAATTAAAGGCAAAGCCTACAAGATGTGAGGAAGAAGGAAGCAAAACTCGCTATCTCATTTATCAAGGATTGGAGGAACCCGATTTTGAGAAGATTTCTCAAGCAACCACATCAAAGCAAGTATCAGAGATACTAAGGAACTCATACAAAGGTGTTGAGGAGGTGAAGAAAATTCGTCTCCAAGCACTTCGAGGTGAATTTGAAACTTTGAAGATGAAGGAATCCGAATGTATTTCGGATTATTTTGCTAGAGTCATGGTGGTTGTCAATCAACTAAAGAGAAATGGTGAGAAGATTGTTGATGCTCGAGTTGTAGAGAAAATTCTACGCTCGTTAGATGCCAAATTCGATTACATAGTGATTGCTATTGAAGAATCCAAAGATGTGGAGTCCATGTCCATTGATGAACTCATGGGTTCTTTACAAGCTCATGAACAAAGGTTCACCAAGAAGAACGAAGAAACTTTGGAGCAAATGCTCCAATCCAAGCTATTTTTGAAGGAAGAAAGGAAGGATTTTAAAGGAGGTCAAAGGCAAAGCCGAGGTGGACGAGGTTGTGCTCGAGGTCGTGGTCATGCTCGTGGTTTTGGATGAGGACAAGGACGAGGAGTTCTCACACACCAAGATGAAGATGAATGCCAAAGTTCAAGAGGGCGAGGAAGAGAAGTATATATAAGAGGTTGTAGGATTAAACTGGGAATGTGTTTGTGGATTGTTGGAGTTTGGTACAAAGCATCTACAATGAAAACATAAGACTTTCATACATCCCAGTCCAATTCTTGATCAGATTAGAGCAAAGTTGCACTCTATTTTCTATGCCACAAGTGGATGTCATACATCAAAATCTCAATGTTGTGGCGGATTGTCTAGCGAATTTTGCATGACACAACCCAGTTATGTATTCCATCAAGGCATGAAGTTGCCTCGTTGGCTCAAAGAAGCGATCATGAATGACGGATTACATTTATGAATTTATTATTATTATTATTATTATTATTATTATTATTATTATTATTATTATTATTATTATTATTATTATTATTATTATTATTATTATTATTATTAGCTTAGCCTTAGGTATTTTTTCCAAAAAAAAAAAAAAAACATATAGCAAAGTTGTGCATGAGAATATTGATTTATTGTACCTTCGTAAAATCTAAAAAATGCACAATATGGTTGCTCTAAATTGTAAAAGTTTAGATCATTTAAATAAATATTTTTAAAATTATATTATTGTTTATGTAAAAAGCATTGGTTTAAGGTATTTTTCATAGAATTTATACATACTATTAAAGTAGATGTATTCCTTTGTATATTATTTTATTTTAAATTTTTTGGTTTAAAAAATATTTAACAATCTTTATTTGGTATTTAAATCAGTTTTATATTAAATATTTTATATGATGTTCTAATGGAGATGATTTTAAAGAAGATTTTTAAATTTTTTTATTTTTGCATATATTTAAAGTCGCATTGATTTCATCATGGTCATTAAATCAGTTTAATATTAAATCCTTCCTTTTTAACTTTTTAGTTTAAATAACATTTAAAAATATTTATTTGGTATTATATTAAATATTAAATATGCAAAAAATATAGGAGACTAATAGATAATATTATTATATTAAATAAGATTTTCTAATGAAAACGGATGATAATATGATTAGGGAGGGTTTCAATCTTTTTTAAGGATTTTTATAATCTGCTCCCAGAGTGTTTCAAAGAACAAATTTAAATTTTTTATTACATTTAAGCTTTTATTTATATTACTTATGATATTAATAATTAAAAAACTTTAATTGCACTTATTTATTTATGCAAAACTCCGAGAAAGCCTATTTTTTATTATAATAACTGTTGTTTTTAGGAAATTAGTGTGTCAAAGGCCTAAAAAAATATTTAAAAAATTACTTTCTCATTTATTTATCATCATATACATTACAATATTTCATCTTAAAAAAAAACTCTTTTAAATAATAAAATAGACAATATATATAGAGAGAGAGAAATGCAAAATGATACTAAGATATACATTTTTTTGTGCGGTACGATTCATTATATTACAAATTCCAACTTGCATGTACAATTAGAGAAACCAAATGCGGAAGCATTAGCTCAATTGCAAGACAAAGTCCAACTTGTGTGTTACCTTATGATATCACCATCAATTGTAATATGAAGAATATTAATACATTATGGAATCTGAAATTAAAAAAAAAAAAATAGATGTACCACAATAATGGGCTTTTTTTTTAAATATTGTATATTTTTTATTTAATTACTTAAATAGAAAAAATTTAAAAAAATTACAAAATTAGGCAAAACGGTAACCATATTACCGTTTTGCTTAATTAAATATGGAAAACGGTAAGCATGCTACCGTTTTCCTTCAAAAAAAATATGCTCAGCTACACTGTCTTCTCCCCTACTTCCTTCTTCTCTTCAGTGGCTTCTTCATCAACAGAGATAGGATTCCAGATTACTGGATTTGATTCTATTATGTATCTCTGGTTAAGTATTCATATGAAGTAGTGCTGATGAATGAGTTTGATGATTCAACCAAGTGTTTTGTGAGAGGAACTCAGATGTTTGAAAACACTCCACTAGAATTGTTGCCGGAGATGATCAAGTTCAATGCTTTGAAGTCCATGAGTGGTTCTGTTGGAGTTAATCTCACTGCTTAGACTTGTGTTACAACTGGTTCATATATACTTAAACAACAAGCAGTGATTCAGTTGAGCAAGTGGAATTGTTTGTGGGTTACTCTGGCTTGGGCTTTCTTCTTCAGAGTTCTCAATTCTACTTTTCACTTTTGCTTGGGAGTAAGAACAAGAGGAGATGAAACAGTTTGCTGGCCATGCTTTTGATATTAATTCATCATCATGATCATGAGTATAAGCAAGAAGAAGAAAATGCATGGGGTTTTATTTTACAGTGTTAATTAATTTGCTTCTTTTTTTTTGGAAGGAAAACAGTAGCATGCTTACCGTTTTCCATATAAAACATGGAAAACGGTAAACATGTTACCGTTTTGCCTAATTTTGTAATTTTTTAAAATTTTTTCTTATTTAAATAATTAAATAAAAAATATACAATATAAAAAAAAGCCACAATAATGGAAGGCATCTTAAAATATAAAATATTATTTTTTTTCAATTATTTAATTATTTTCACAGAGATTACTGCTTAAAACTAGTAAGAAATTTCATTGTGCATTATTATCAGGGACAACCAAACAGGGAACCATTGAATGAAGTATTTGTCTTGTCCCTAGAGTAGTTTTCAGGCAACCAGCCCGGGTCCCCCACCAATAAGTGCAATGAACAACTCCACCGACACTAGACGCCATGGATGCTGTCGTGGACCAGGTCGACGTGCCTGGCGATTGGTGGCAACTTGCAACTCAACTTGCCATCTTATCCATCACTGGAGTGGGAGGATCGGAATTATAGATATGCTCCTCCGCTTGTATCCATGCCAGATTGGGAACTCATTATACAACGAATTAAAGCATAATACCTGAGGGAAAGAGGAAGATATACCATCGATCAGACCTCATTAATTGCGGGATGGCGGAAATAGTCTCAAATGTTGCTGGAAAATTAGGGGAACTTCTGATCAAAGAAGTGAACTTCCTGCAAGGAATAGATGGAGAATTGAGATCCCTCCGTGATGAGTTCCAATGGATTCAAGCCTTCCTCAAGGATGCTGATGTTAGTATCCAAGGAGGCAACGGGAGAGCCAAGACTTGGGTGGACCAGGTGCGAGACGTTGCTTATGACGCCGAGGACATCATCGACACGTACATCTTCAAGATTCATCAACACCGCCGAGGATCTCATGGATGCTTCTCTTCGCTAATGACAACAGATGCTTGTCATCCTTCCAGACTAACAATCCTCCATGACCTTGGCATTGAGATTGGCAAGATCAAGAAGAGAGCTGAGGATATCTCTGCTAATCGATCCAAATATGGCATCGATAACATTGGAGCTACTTCTTCAAGCCCATTGACCAATGAAGCAAGACTGCCTTTGAGCTGGAAGCAGACTCCGGTTGTGGAGGAAGTTGATGTCATTGGCTTTGACGAGCATGTCAAGACATTGGTACAATTATTACGGGCGGAGGATGAAGATCGGCGTGCTGTCATATCAATTGTGGGCATGGGAGGGTTAGGCAAGACCACTCTAGCCAAAAAGGTTTCCTCTGACCCCAGAATCAAGCAGCACTTTGCTTGTCATGCGTGGATCTATGTCTCTCAAGCTTTTACATATCGCGAGCTTGTGGAGTCAATCGCTAAGCAACTCACGGCCGTTGACGAAAAAAGGATGAATAAGTTGAACGATGATGAGCTGAAGAAGGTGGTTTATGAGCACTTGAAAGAAAGGAAATACTTGGTGGTGACTGATGATGTATGGACTCCGAAGAGCTTGGGATAACATCAAAGAAGTGCTGCCAGAAATGACAAATGGAAGTAAGGTGTTGCTAACTACTCGTAACAGAGAAGTGGCATTGCATGCAGATAGACAGAGCCCTCCTTTTAATCTCAAGCTCTTGGGAGAAGAAGAGAGTTGGGAGTTGTTCTGCAAGAAGGCAATTCCAACAAAGTGCAGCAAGCATTGTCCTCCAAAATTGGAGACAATAGGAAGGCAGATGGTGGAGAAATGCGGTGGCTTGCCTCTTGCTATCGTTGTGTTGGGAGGTCTAGCAAAAAGGAAAGAGCAGTCTGAAGAGGAATGGAGAAAGTTGCTCAAGAGTGTGAGTTGGCAACTAAGAGAAGGTGAAGACCAGATCTCCAAAATATTAGCTCTTAGCTACCACCATCTTCCCTACTACATGAAGCCCTGCTTTCTCTACTTTGCAATGTTCCCTGAGGATTCTCTCATCAATGCGAGAGATCTAATGCTAAAGTGGATAGCAGAGGGGTTTATAGAAGCCAGAGGTGAGGAAACAATGGAGGAAGTCGCAGAGGAATACTTGGAGGAGTTGGTGCATAGGAGTTTGATTCAAGTGGCAGAGAGAAATGTATTGGGAGGTATTGATACTTGTCGAATTCATGATCATCTTCTGGACTTGGCCATTTCTGAAGCCAAAGGTATGAACTTCATCCATGTTATTAAGAATAATGATGCGAATATATCTTTGCAAAAAACTCGTCGACTTGCTCTCCATGGTGACAAGAGTTGGGATGTAGCTCAGCAATATCCAACTGATTCTGCTGGAAGCCTACGGGCTATTACTTTCTTTGGTACAAAATGGTGGAAAGGCGATATAAACACGGAAAACTCGTGTGGAAATGTA
This sequence comes from Dioscorea alata, assembly GCA_020875875.1. Taxonomy (NCBI): domain Eukaryota; kingdom Viridiplantae; phylum Streptophyta; class Magnoliopsida; order Dioscoreales; family Dioscoreaceae; genus Dioscorea; species Dioscorea alata. The sequence goes on from CM037018.1 coordinate 14,266,282, forward strand.
TTGAAAATATATGTTTTGAAAAGATATTGACGCATGAGGGGTTTGATTTGTTCTGGTGTTTTCTTACCGTTGCTTTTTTGCTCGTTGCTCCTTTGCTCATTGCTTCTTTGCGCGTTGCTGGTCCTAGGGCACTGGTGAATTTCCAAAGACCCCGGATTCTAATCAGCGTGAAGCTACTTAGGATCCTGGATCTTCGCGGTGTAGTAATAATTTTGCCTAAAGCTATAGGAGAGCTGATTCACTTGAGGTACTTGAATGTACAAGTTGGAGGAACCAAGTCGCTTCCATCTTCCATCGGTGAACTAACCAATTTACAAACACTTCAAATTCAGAACAAGTATTCTACCACTACGCTACCAAGTTCAATATGGAAATTGCAAAGCAATCTGAGGCATTTAGAATGCAGGGACTTCTGTTTAATCAAGGGGCAATCATCAACTGATAGTTTGCCAAATCTCCAGACACTTTCAAGCATTAGAGCAGGAAAATGGCTAAATACAAGATCATTAGAGAAAATGATCAATTTGAGGAAATTGAGCATTTATGGTATCTGGAACTCTTATGAAAAGGCATTATTAGACTCTCTTGGCAAACTAAACAACCTCATTGAATTGGAGTTAACATCAGGGCCTATGCATGAAATACCAATCTCAATACTTACGGCATCCCATCAAAAGCATCTCCGACTTCTTCGTTTGAAAGGAAAATTAGAAAGACTCCCTGAGGTCAATACTCAATCTCTATTAACAAATCTCATCATGTTGACCTTAGAATCTTCGAAGCTTAAGGAGGACCCACTTGTGACATTGGGAAAACTTGATAACCTTCAAGTTCTTGTATTAGGATCGGATGCTTTCGTTGGGAAGGAGATGGTTTGTTTGGAGAAAGGTTTCTCTCAGCTGAAGGAGTTAGAAATTTCATTTCTGGATACATTTGAAGAGTGGAAAATAGAGGAGGAAGCCATGCCCAGGCTTAGAAAATTGATAATTGCTAGATGTATGAACTTGGTGATGCTCCCTCATGGCCTTGGTAAGATTACCAGTCTACAAGAGTTGAATGTGAGATACATGCCTCCTGCCTTTAACCAGAGATTGAGAGCTAATGACGGTGATGATTGGGATAAGGTCCAACACATACCTCTTCTCGAAGTGACAAACTTTGACTTAAAGGATTAGTTATTATTGTTTATTATTTTATGTAGCATTACATTGCAATGCAAGGCAAAACAAATTCTCTTTTGAGTTTGAAACCCCTGAATAAATGCTACAGAGAAAAATTCTTTTTATTTATAAAAATCCCATAACAAATTACAACAAAACTTATTTTTCTGCCAAAAAATTTACTTGATTCACCAATCGACAAGAGTTGAGAGTTTATAGTGACGATTGAGAAAAACTCAGATACATACCTTTTGTAGTTGTGATTTGCCCAATTGACCATTCTATTCTGCTCTTCAAAATTAAAATTTTATGTGTGCTAATGGAAACAAAATGAATGAAATTACAAATAATTGGAAAGAATAATTCTGAATAAAATGGCTTTTCTTCTTATTCAGACTTCAAGAGAATGGAAGTTGATTGCTGTGATCTTCTTCTTACGGGAAACATGTGGAAACATGCTTCATGACACTCCACAGCTTCTCTTTCCCTGCATTAATTGGCTTCTTAAACTGCATTCTTTAACCTGAGATGATCAGTTGAGAACAATTAGTCCCAATTTCTTTAATTTCAAAGACTCATCAGAGTATCCCAACCTTTTAAGACATTTCATTTAGTACAAAAAACACGGAAAGAGTACCTGCAATGTGTGAACTTCAGATAAGAGTAGGGCAAAATTCGCAGAAGATTTGGCGAGGAGAACATGTCTTGGAGTGAGATCTACATCTAGAGCTTTAATTGAGAAGGTTGAAGACAACAGGAAGCCACCCCTATGAGTGGCATCTTGGGAAGTTCTCCGGCCTTCATCTTTGAGGGAGTCTCTCCTATGTTTTATTTCGTTTTTTTTTCATGGTTTTCTTGTTGTATTTGTTGAACATGAGCAACTAAAACCCCAAGGTCACCGGATGTAGGTGAACCTTGGGGGTGAACTTGTGTTGTTTGGATGTTTTGTTCTAATTAATGCATGTTGGCTTGTTTGGGATCCATGTTTGATGTATCTGAATGCTTTGGTATGCATGAGAACTCTGTGTATCAATACTTAGAAAATACTAGGTCGAATGACCATTGCCCTAGTGTTAGACTCACCAAGCTTGGAAGGGAAATATGTATAAATACACCGTGACCATCGGGTATTTGTACCCCTCCAACTCTAGGATTAAGCACTCATTGGTGTTTCAACCCTAGTTTGAGAAAACCACTTTGCCCATTGCAATCGTAAGAGGATTTGGACAGAAGAAATTTCGCATCTAATACTCATACCGGATTAGGGGTCAATTACCGTGATCATCGAGTTGGCCCAATCTAGGGTTTACTCGGTCCAACTAGCCACTTGCATGTTAGTCCTAGCATCCTACACGCTTTAGTAACCCCTGAGGGGATCCTCATCTGTGACCACTTTTTAGCCCTGATTTCCCCCATATTTTGCCTTCATCAATTGCAATTGATTTGCATTAGTTTAATTTCTTTGCATTTTATATAATCAATCAAGACTTGTCGGTTAGACAACATTGCAATAAGGAAGTAAGGGTAGATTCTCAGGCCCCAGGGAATACGGCCCCTGTGTCACGCATAGGGTATTATTTAGCGACCCCATGCGCTTGCGGGACTCTCACACCAGGGAGAGAAATGGTCAAAAACATGATGGGAGAGGTCACCAAGCCCATTGCCTCAAGATCTTCTCCGTCCACATGTTTCCCCATTACAAGAGCCTCCATCTACGTGTCACGGATCAGCATCAAAGGTCAGATTTGCATCATCACATGTTGATCTAATGGCCAGATGGTTTGCATAATGCCCAGCATGTGGCATGTGGGCAGCACATGAAGACGGCACACTGGCGCCACCGCAACCATGCCCTCTATTTCTCTTATGGGTTACAGCATCCAGGATCTAAAATCCATTTCCTTATGGCTATTTTCTTCATTTTGTGGGCAAAATCAACTGGAGCCATAGTTATTGTAGCCTTATCAGAGAGGGCTCCAAAGTTGGCACAGACCTATTGAGAAAAATGCCATCATTGGATGCTTCCCCATGGTCTGGTCTTCCAATTGTCTCTCTAATCGATGATTGCAGTTGTTAGCTCCGTGACCCACCAAGCCACAAACAAAGCAAAAAAGTAGGTAGTCTCTCATAGAGAACCATCACAAAAACCTTATTATCATCATCTTCTATCCAAAATCTTCTTTTCAGAGGTTGGGCAAGGTCGGTCTCTAGGCAAATTCTTGCAAACCTAGCCCAGGATAGAGAAGAGGTATATTCATCCACATTCATTAGCATGCCAATGGGCTCAGTAATTAACTCTAAGGATTCATCATCCCATAATTCAACCAGAAGGTTGTGAAGTTGGAGCCATACCATGGTCTTCGTGAGCTTGTAAAAGCCTATTCGAAATATGGCTTCCAGGGGATGAGTTGTAGCATGAGTCTGTTCACCATCCACGGTCCTCCATAGATTAGCTGCTACTTAGTTTCCTCTATTTCACATTACACCAGCAAGTAACCATTGGGCATGTCGGAGAAATGGCTCATTCCGAAGGCTTTCCATAAACCCATCCCCTACCAACATTCAAGAAATAGAATGAAAAACAAGCACTTCAAAAATTCACTTGCTTTGTTTTTGAGTGCACAAAAGATACAAGCAAACTATCATTTTGTAATAACCATTGTTGTGTTTGCTTGAGTTTACTAGTACAACCATACTTAAGGGTATTCATTGTATCCTAAAGAAGATTCGTCATTCAATCTAATTTGCACCTAAAGTTAGAAAATAGGTGAAGGCAAATTAAGCCTCAAGAAAAGTGTTGCACATACCTTGAAGATTTGTGACGTATTTTCTTTCTTATCTTTTTATCTCTACACTTCAAAGATCAATTGCCTCTAACAAATTTGAGGCATGTTAAAACTTCTCTAATGGCCTAAAATATTTCTGCAATTCTTAATGATTATTCAAAGTTCTAGGTAGATATTTGTATTCTCAAATAAGGTCCTTTTGAACTTTGGACCTTTTGCAAAATTCCCTAGTTCTCAGCCTTTTATAATGCTATTTGTCAAACTATTCGCTCTATTAGATCATATTTATGTCTAAATGTTTGCAATCTTACCTCCATCAGCTTCTGGTGAAACCCTTGGTGCCTTGATTTTCCTCTGGGCTACAAGCCTACTTTTTTTAACAAGAATTTGGGTTTTAAAAAAAATTTTCTCACCGATTTGTTTATGATAATGCCATGGATTTTAATAATATGCAAGAATTACTGGACCCTAATGAAGAATGGGGGAGAATCCTCAAAGTTCGCATTAGTGATTCAAACCACAATCAGTGGGTTTGGTCTTTTATTTCTACAGTAACTAAAGTTGCTAATGCTATCTATAATCACCTGAATTGCAGTCCATAAGCATGAACTGAGTAGTGTACTGGTCGTAGGATTCAACTGCGAATGTGTTAGTGGATTGTCGGAGTTTGGTATAAAGCATCTACAATGAAAACATAAAACTTTCATACATCACAGTCCAATTCTTGATCAGATCAGAGCAAAGTTGCACCCTATTTTCTATGCCACAAGCGGATGTCATACATCAAAATCTCAATGTTGTGGCGGATTGTCTAACGAATTTTGCATAACACGACCCAGTTCTGTATTCCATCAAGGCATGAAGTTGCCTCATTGGCTCAAAGAAGTGATCATGATGTCGGATTATATTTCTGATATTATTATTATTATTATTATTATTATTATTATTATTATTATTATTATTATTATTATTAGCTTAGCCTTAGGTATTTAAAAAAAAAAACATATGGCAAAGTTGTGCATAAGAATATTGATTTATTGTACCATCGCAAAATATAAAAAATACATAATATGGTTGGTCTAAATTGTAAGAGTTCAGATCATGTAAATAAATATTTTTAAAATTATATTATTGTTTATGTAAAAAGCATTGGTTTGAGATATTTTCCATAAAATTTATACATACTATTAAAGTAGATGTATTCATTTGTATATTATTTTAGTTTAAAGTTTTTGGTTTAAAAAATATTTAACAATATTTATTTAATTTGGTATTTAAATCGGTTTGATATTAAATATTTAATATGATGTTGTGCTTGTGTATAAGTATTACGGAGTATAGTTTTCTTATATTGAGCATTGCTTTTATCGGATTTTATCATTTATTCATGTGTATTTGTGTTCCTTTGTGCATTTAGGTTGTGGAGACAAGTTTGCAAGAAAGGAAGCAAAAATAGATTGTAGACGCAATTGTTGAGGAAACTCTTGTACCAAGCAAGGAATAAGGCACAAGTTGTTAGATATTTGAGTGTGTGCCAACCTCCAAAGTGCTCAAGTGAATATACAAATTGGAGGGGCACAAAGGCAGTCACACTCATAGAGTCCGACTTGTGTAATATTAAAGAGTTTCATCACTGCGTTTGAAAATAAGAGGTGACATGATCTACCGCACAATTGTGTGCCCAACTTGGCAGCCTGGATGATAAAAATGAAGTCGGGAGCATTGCAGCAAAATCCCTATAGCAGAATCACTGTAGCAAATTATTGTTTACGAGTACTGTAGCAGTACTGTTCGCAAAGCGCAGGAAAACGCAACCTGAAAATCCACACTGGCATGTGGAAATTTCACACAGTTATATGGATGCCCGATTTTAGCACTATAAATACCGCGTTTTGAGTTTTATTTTGGGACTTTTGACTTATCTTTCGTGGATCTCTTGGGGAGGGCATGGCTAAGATTTGGAGAGGTTTTTGCGAGGCTTTAGGAGTGGTCCTACGGCATCAACATCGACTTCCTTCGAAAGAGAGTTATTAGGGGAGCTCTCGATGACATCGATTTGGCGAGGTGTGCCGTAGGCTTGACAGAGGAGTCTTTGGAGAATACGAGGCGGCTCTTGAAGACCATCCATACGGACAACAAGGGGATTATCTTTATGAATTGCTTGCACTTATATTCGGATTCATTGTTGATTTTGTATTGATCCATGGAGAGCTAAACCCCTAGTGGGTGCTTGAACTTGTAAACCCTAGGATGATTTTGTTTCATTGACTTCTATTATGCTTCTTTAATTGATGATTTAATTGAGTTTCAATCTTGAATACTTATTGTGTTGATTTTCCCTTAGAGTGACACTAGGTGACGCAATGGCTATTTTAGGATTTTAAATTTAAATATTAACAGTAGTTTTTATTTAGTATTTTGTAATTATCTTAGATTTTTTAGTTAGTTTATCCAGTAATTTGTAACTATTTTAGTTTTATTTACTATTTTGTCCTTAGTTTAGGTCTATAAATATTGTTTTAGGGTTTTGTGGAAGGGGATAGATGAATTGAAATTAATTTTCTTGTTTGCTCTTATTTGAGTGTGAGTTCTTGGATTAGAACTACGTATCCGCTGCGCCACTAGGGTTGAGAATCCATCTAGGTAATCCATTGAAGATGTGACAACTTCATTAGGATTAGACTAAGCGAGATTGAAGAGGGTTGAGAGGGTGAGTCGAGAGGTAGCAGAACGTCCCATTTTCCTTCCGATATGATTTATTCTACCTCCACGTTCCAAGAGTTCTATGAGGTCACAATAGAGTGAAGTGCTAAGAGATGAACTCCACTGAGGCTTAGTTGCGTGAGCAACATAGTAAAGTGTTGAAGTGAATCTTAGTGCTGGGGCTTAATTGTGACTAGGGATCTTTCGCTTGGACCAAAGGGTTAGATCTATATTAGGGAATAGGGTTTATTGCTTGGAGTCCCTAGAACCCCAAGTAGTCCCACACAGTGTGAGGTGTTGAAAGTATTCCTTTCCACCGAGGCATAGTGTAGAGGGCTAGTCACAGTTGACCTTAGATTTGGGACAGTGTATCTTTGGATTTCTACAACTCATTAACGTCAATTAGGAGGTATAATATTAGTTTTGCACTTAAAAAATAGTTCTAAGGTGAGCATTGTCCGGGTACCCCATCCTATCATTGATTATTCTCTCCAGTTACCCTTGCTTGTTTTCTTCTCTCTTTTACTTTTCTTTGCATTCACATCTTGATTTCACTCACAATTGGTTTTCATTATAGTTAAATAGCAATATATCTTGTTTCTGAGTATCTATTCCCTCTGGATTCGACAACCCACTCACCGAGGGTATTTTATTACTTCGACGACCCGTGCACTTACGGTACACTCACGCAAAGGGTGTGTCGGATGTTCTAATGGAAATAGATGGTAATCTGATTGGAGAGGATTTTAAAGAAGATTTTTAATTTTTTTTATTTTTGCATATATTGAAAGTGGCATTGATTTCATCATGGTCATTAAATCGGTTTAATATTAAATCCTTCTTCTTTTTTTTTTACTTTTTAGTTGAAATAACATTTAACAATATTTATTTGGTATTATATTAAATATTAAATATGCAAAAAAAATATAGGAGACTAATAGATAATATTATTATCTTTAAATAAGATCTTCTAATGAAAACGGATGATAATATGATTAGGGAGGGTTTCAATCTTTTTAAGGATTTTTATAATATGCTCCCAAAGTGTTTCAAACAACAAATTTCAATTTTTTTTATTACATTTAAGCTTTTATTTATATTACTTATTATATTAATAATTAAAATTTTTTATTTGCACCTATTTATTTATGCAAAACTCTAATGCGAAGCCGGGGAGAAAGCCTAGTTCTTATTATAATAACTGATGTTTTCAGGAAATTAGTGTGTCAAAGGCCTAAGAAAATATTAAAAAAATTACTTTCTCATTTATTTATCATCACATACGTTACAATATTTCATTTTTTTTTTAAAACTCTTTTGAATAATAAAATAGACTATATATATATAGAGAGAGAGAGAAATGCAAAATGATACTAAGATATACATTTGATTGTGTATTGTTTTGGAATATCTGGTTGGAAAGGAATGCTCGCATTTTTAAGAATTGTTTCTCTGTTCCTGATTCTGTGGTTCGTAAATGTTTTTACATGATTCTATCTTGGATAAATGCAGCTCCTGAAGCCAAAAGAGCCAAGTGGGAGGAACTTGCCGCTCCAGCTAAACGGTGTTTGGACTTCCACATTAGCCAGCCTGAGCCGGGTGAGGCCAACTTGGCAAAGTAGTAGCCTACTGTTGGGAGGGTGAGCTTGCCTTATCCTCCGTTTGGGGAGGTCTTGGTTTTCAGTTACTTTGTGGACTTGTTTTGGTTTTTTTTTCGGTTGTTGTCCTTTCTTTTTGTTTTGTTTTGTTCTATTGTCTTCCTTCTACTTTTGGTGGACTTATGTATTTCTTTTGATTTTAATATATACTTGTGGTTTATCCATTTTTTTTAAAAAAAAAAAAAAAAAAACATTTGATTGTGCGGTACGATTCATTACATTATAAATTCCAACTTGCATGTGCAATTAGAGAAACCAAATGAGGAAGCATTAGCTCAATTACAAGACAAGAGTGGTGATCCCACGGACTCGGTTCTGTGGGATCTAAAGTGGAACCGAGATGTGGCTGCATAGCAGCCACGTTTTCTATTTTTTTTTTTAAATATAAGAAAATAAAGCAGAGGACAGTATAGTCATTTATTTTAACTTTACTGCTCTTCTTTCCCTCGCATGAACTGCTATTGAATAGAAAACAATTCTTGATCAGAATTGTTTGCCCCCTCCATTAGTCTTATTGTTTCATTCATTAGCTTTTGGTGTGACATCTCATCCATATTAATACAAGAGCCATAGCTTAAGATCATGAAGATGAAGCTTTACCAGTGGTGTTTAAGAGTGTTCCCCCTCTTCATTTCAACCCATAATATATTCCATTAGCTCCATTAGCTCCATTAGCATCAGGTGCTTGCTTTATCTTTATTGACTCCATGAATCCAGATTCCCAAAATCTTGCATCAAAGGGAATCTAAAATGGAATGTGGGGAAAACGGCATTGCTTCAAAAATCTTGAATGTCACAGACACCTAAAATGGGGAAGATGATATTGCATAATTGTTAATCATATAGATTAGTCTTCACCATAATGCATCATCGCCGCGTGACGACTCTGGCTCAAGATCATTGTCTTATTAACCGGACCTCGCCGGAGACATACCACGGTTGCCGGGCCACCATGATTCTCGGGATTTTACTCTAGGGATAAAAGGCAGCGAGCTCTAGGAGGTGTTCACGGAGACGTGGCGCATACCTTGACGCCGCCCTCGAATGGGTGGTGCTCCTCCTCTCGCCGATCGCCGCTCGCCGATCAGCGATCGCCGCTCCTCCTCTCATCCGCCATTGCAAAACGCCACTTTGGATTTTCCAAAACTCAATAAAAGGGAAGAACCATGTGAGAAGGGCAGTATGGTTAAAGTAAATGACCATACTGCCCTTTGCTTTATTTTTTTATAGTTAAAAAAACACACAAAAACGTGGCTGCTATGCAGCCACGTCTCGGTTCCACCTTATATCCCACGGAACCGAGTCTGTGGGATCGCCACTCACAAGACAAAGTCCAACTAGTGTGTTACTAATGGTGTCACCATCAATTGTAATGTAACATTATAGAATATAAATACATTATGGAATCTGAAATTTAAAAAATAAAATGTACCACAACAACTGAAGGCATCTTAAAATATAAAATATATTTTTTTTCAATTATTTAATTATTTTCACAGAGATTACAGCTTAAAACTAGTAAGAAATTTCATTGTGCATTATTATTAGGGACACCCAAACAGGGAACCATTGAATGAAGTATTTGTCTTGTCCCTTGAGTAGTTTTCAGGCAACTAGCCTAGGTCCCCCACCAATAAGTGCAATGAACAACTCCACCGACACTAGACGCCATGGATGCTGTCGTGGACCAGGTCGACGTGCCTGGCGCTTGGTCGCAACTTGCAACTCAACTTGCCATCCCATCACTGGAGTGGGAGGTTCGGAATTATAGATATGCTCCTCCGCTTGTATCCATGCCAGATTGGGAACTCATTACAACGAATTAAAACATAATTCCTGAGGGAAAGAGGAAGATATACCATCGATCAGACCTCATTAATTGCGAGATGGCGGAAATAGCCTCAAGTGTTGCTGGAAAATTAGGGGAACTTCTGATCAAAGAAGTGAACTTCCTGCAAGGAGTAGATGGAGAATTGAGATCCCTCCATTATGAGTTCCAATGGATAAAAGCCTTCCTCGAGGATGCTGATGTTAGTATCCAAGGAGGCAATGAGAGAGCCAAGACTTGGGTGGACCAGGTGCGAGACGTTGCTTATGACGCCGAGGACATCATCGACACCTACATCTTCAAGATTCATCAACACCGCCGAGGATCCCATGGATGCTTCTCTTCGTTAATGACAACAGATGCTTGTCATCCTTCCAGACTAACACTCCTCCATGACCTTGGCAATAAGATTGGCGAGGTCAAGAGGAGAGCTAAGGATATCTTTGATAACCGATCCAAATATGGCATCGAGAGCATTGGAGCTACTTCTTCAGGCCCATTGACCAATGAAGCAAGACTGCCTTTGAGCTGGAAGCAGACTCCGGTTGTGGAGGAAGTTGATGTCATTGGCTTTGACGAGCATGTCAAGACATTGGTACAATTATTACTGGCGGAGGATGAAGGTCGGCGTGCTGTCATATCAATCGTGGGCATGGGAGGTTTAGGCAAGACCACTCTTGCCAAAAAGGTTTCCTCTGACCCCAGAATCAAGCAGCACTTTGCTCGTCATGCGTGGGTCTATGTCTCTCAAGCTTATACAGATCGAGGGCTTGTGGAGTCCATATTTAAGGAACTCATAGCCGTTGATAAAGTGAGGATGAATGAGTCCATCGCTAAACTGACCGAGAAGGAGCTGAAGAAGGTGGTATATGAGTACTTGAAAGAAAGGAGATACTTGGTGGTGATTGATGATATATGGTCCCGAGAAGCTTGGGAGAACATCAAAGAGGTGCTGCCTGCAGAGATGCTGAATGGAAGTAAGGTGTTGCTAACTACTCGTAATAGAGATGTTGCATTGCATGCAGATAGACAGAGCCCTCCTTTTGATCTCAAGCTCTTGGGAGAAGAAGAGAGTTGGGAGTTATTCTGCAAGAAGGCAATTCCAACAAAGTGCGCTGAGCACTGTCCTCCAAACTTGGAGGAAATAGGAAGGCAGATGGTGGCCAAATGCAGTGGCTTGCCTCTTGCTATCATTGTGTTGGGAGGTCTGGCGTTGAGGAAAGAGCAGTCTGAAGAGGAATGGAGAAAGTTGCTGAAGAGTGTGAGTTGGCAACTAAGAGAAGGTGAAGACCAGATCTCCAAAATATTAGCTCTTAGCTACCACCATCTTCCCTACTACTTGAAGCCATGCTTTCTCTACTTTGCAATATTCCCTGAGGATTCTCTCATTAGTGCGAACAGACTACAGCTAAGATGGATAGCGGAGGGGTTTATAGAAGCCAGAGGTGAAGAAACAATGGAGGAAGTCGCAGAGGAATACTTGGAGGAGTTGGTGCATAGGAGTCTGATTCAAGTGGCAGAGAGAAATGTATTGGGAGGTATTGATGCTTGTCGAATCCATGATCATCTTCTAGACTTGGCCATTTCTGAAGCCAAAGGTATGAATTTCATCCATGTTATTAAGAATAATGATGAGGGGAATATTGTTACTTTGCAAAAAACTCGTCGACTTGCTCTCCATGGTGACAAGAGTTGGGATATAGCTCAGCAATATCCAACTGATTCTGCTGGAAGCCTACGGGCTATCACTTTCTTTGGTACAGAATGGCGGAAACGCGATATAAACACGGATTCCTGCTGTGGGAAATGTATTAGAAAGATGTGGTTTAGGTTGGGGTGTGTTCTTTTCTTTGCTTCTTTGCTTATTGCTGGTCCCAGGGCACTAGTGAGTTTCCATAGACCCCGAATTCTAATGAGCATGAAGCTACTTAGGGTCATAGATCTTCACGGTGTAACAATAATTTTGCCTAAAGCTATAGGAGAGCTGATTCACTTAAGGTACTTGAATGTACAAGTTGGACGAACCAAGTCGATTCCATCTTCCATCGGTGAACTCATCAATTTGCAAACACTTCAAATTCAGAACAAGTATTCTACCACTAAGCTACCAAGAGCAATATGGAAATTGCAAAGCAATCTGAGGCATTTAGAATGCGGGGACTCCTGTTCAATCAAGGGGCAACCATCAGCTGACAGTTTGCCAAATCTCCAGACACTTTCAAGTATTAAAGCTGGAAAATGGCTAAATACAGGATTATTAGAGAAGATGATCAATTTGAGGAAATTGAGCATTTGTGGTATTTGCAACTCTTATGAAAAGGCATTATTAGACTCTCTTGAGAAACTAAACAACCTCATTGAATTGGAGTTAACACCAGAGGATGAGCATGAAATACCAACCTCAATACTTACAGCATCTCATCAAAAGCATCTCCGACTTCTTCGTTTGAAAGGAAAATTAGAAAGACTCCCTGAGGTCAATACTCAATCTCTCTTGACAAATCTCATCATGTTGACCTTAGAATTTTCGGAGCTTAAGGAGGACCCACTTGTGACATTGGGAAAACTTGATAACCTTCAAGTTCTTGTGTTAGGATTGAATGCTTTCGTTGGGAAGGAAATGGTTTGTTTGGAGAGAGGTTTCCCTCAGTTGAAGCAGTTAGAAATTTTATTTTTGATGTCGTTAGAAGAGTGGAAAATAGAGGAGGAAGCCATGCCCCGGCTTAGAAAATTGACAATTGCTCATTGTTTGAACTTGGTGATGCTCCCTCATGGCCTTGGCAAGATTACTAGTCTACAAGAGTTGCATGTGGGAAATATGCCTTCTGCCTTTACCCAGAGATTGAGAGCTAATGACGGTGATGATTGGGATAAGGTCCGACACGTACCTCTTCTCGAAGTGATAGACTTAGACTTAGAGGAGGATTAGTTATATTGTTTATTATTTTATGTAGCATTACATTGCAATGCAAGGAAAAACAAATTCTCTTGATGTTTCTTCCTTTTTTTTCCTTTTTAGCTGTTTTGTGTTTTTTTGTGGTATTCTCAGTAATCTTGAGCCTATGTAATCTTGTTCTTTATTAATAAATTAGCTCTGTGAGCTTTTTAAAAAAAAAAAAAAAAACACAAATTCTCTTTTGGGTTTGAAAACCCTTAATAAATGCTAGAGAACAATTTTTTTTATTTATAAAAATCTCTTAACAAATTACAACATAACTTATTTTTCTGCCTAAAAAATTTACTTGATTCACCAATCGACAACAGTTGAGAGCTTATAGTGATGATTGAGAAAAACTCATATACATACCTTTTGTAGTTGTGATGAATTTGCCCAATTGACCATTCTATTATGCTCTTCAAAATTAAAATTCTATGTGTGCTAATGGAAACAAAATGAATGAAATTACAAATAATTGGAAAGAATAAATCTGAATAAAATGGCTATTCTTCTTATTCAGACTTCAAGAGAATGGAAGTTGATTGTTGTGATCTTCTTCTTACGGGAAACATGTGGAAACATGCTTCATGACACTCCACAGCTTCTCTTTCCCTGCATTAATTGGCTTCTTAAACTGCATTCTTTAACCTGAGATGATCAGTTGAGAAACAATTAATCCCAATTTCTTTAATTTCAAAGGCTCATCAGAGTATCCCAACCTTTTAAGACATATTTCATTCAGTACAAAAAAACACGGCAAGAATACCTGCAATGTGTGAACTTCAGATAAGAGATCCCCGCATTCTTGTGCTAAAGAAATCTCTCTAGTGACAACTCTTGCCAATTCTGAAACAATGATCTCCATCTCTTGAGCCTGCAAACAAGAAGAACAAACTCTAAGCATTTAACTGCTTGCTATCCAAAACTATCCACTTATTATGATAGCAGAAATCCAATCACATTCCCAATTTACCTCAGGTAGAAATCTGTTCACAGATGGGGAAATTGCCTGCAGCATAGTTGTAGCAGACCCAAGGACTTCTTCAATCTCCTCGATATCCGCCTGCAATCAATATTGTGTTAGATATTGTGAGAGACCGACCCACCTCAGTGAGACTCGGAACAGAACTCATCACAAGCCAGGTATTGTTTTGCTTAGCCGCACAATAATTCGCACTCCCCCGGAGTCGAACCCGCGACCTAAGCCTTTTGTCTCACTTAAAGTGAGCGCCTCTCACCAATTGATCCGTAGATCAATTGGTGAGAGGCGCTCACTTTAAGTGAGACAAAAGGCTTAGGTCGCGGGTTCGACTCCGGGGGAGTGCGAATTATTGTGCGGCTAAGCAAAACAATACCTGGCTTGTGATGAGTTCTGTTCCGAGTCTCACTGAGGTGGGTCGGTCTCTCACAAAAAAGGCGCCTTTTTTGTGAGAGACCGGCCCACCTCAGTGAGACCCGGAACAGAACTCATCACAAGCCAGGTATTGTTTTGCTTAGCCGCATAATAATTCGCACTCCCCCGGAGTCGAACCCGCGACCTAAGCCTTTTGTCTCACTTAAAGTGAGCGCCTCTCACCAATTGATCCACGGATCAATTGGTGAGAGGCGCTCACTTTAAGTGAGACAAAAGGCTTAGGTCGCGGGTTCGACTCCGGGGGAGTGCGAATTATTATGCGGCTAAGCAAAACAATACCTGGCTTGTGATGAGTTCTGTTCCGGGTCTCACTGAGGTGGGCCGGTCTCTCACACAACCTAGTTGCGGTTATCCCCGAGATCAATATGATTGATGAAGAACATGCTTGGTGGGTGGACTCCGGAACTACAAAGCATGTGTGCAAAGATAAATCTCTTTTCAAATCTATAGAAGCCGCACCGGAAGGGAAGGTTGTTTACATAGGGAATGCAACTACTGCTAATGTACTTGGTATAGGTAATGTGAAACTTATGTTCACATCAGGTAAGAAATTAACTCTAACCAATGTGTACTATGTACCAGAAGTAAAGAAAAATCTTGTATCTTATGGGTTACTTAATAAGTTTGGGTTCAAACTTGTATTTGAGAGAGATAACTTTATTCTCTCAAAAGGGGGGTTATTTGTTGGGAAAGGTTATCTTTGTAATGGAATGTTCAAGTTGAATATCAATAAAGATCAAGTTTCTTCTTATATGCTTGAGCCAAATGAATTTCTATGGCATAATAGACTTGGACATGTACACTTTAAAAGGATTATGAAGGGACCTAATTGAAAGAACTTCAAAAGGGATGTGACTCAAGTCCATTCATTCTCAACACCATTGAGAGAATCTCAACTCAATGCTTAGTATAACATTAAATCTTGAGTTCAACGAGTCAAAGTATCTTATAGGATGTGATGGAAGCACTATAATAATATTAATTCATCCCAAGAAGGTAATAGTACTTGGAACTCGCTATGACAATTAGGGTGAGCAAAAGCTCTTAATAGGCCTATAGACAAACTTTTGTTGTGAGTACCAAATGGCGGAGGTGCTCTTGATAGGTTCTACCTATATGAGTGTGAAGTGGTGCAGCTTCAAGGGGTTAGGGACTTGACTCCGAAACACTCATGAAGATACAGGACACATGGCCTTCACGTGTCTACCCTATATCGAGAAAGGAAGAGTTGAAAATGATTGCATGGAAATTTCATTCCTCACTTCATATAGATGTATGGTTCAAAGACTTGTCTACCATCTCGTTCGTTGTGTTGTAATGACTTCCGCTATGTAATGGTTCAAGGTGCAAACCACCGTTATTTATGTAATCTATTTTCTTTGTTTGTTTCGTTGCACTTAGTAACCTTTTCAATATTAAAATTGGCGGGGGATTGTTATAATAATTTTAATATTGTAAATTTTTAATGACGTCTTTTTATGTCATATGGTGGTTGTAGTAATTAGTAAACACCTCTTCATGTAAATAGGAAGTTAGGGAAGTTATGTTGCATCTCTTTGTGTAATAAAGAAGTTCCATGTAGTTAGAAGACATACTTTTGTGTAATAAAAGGAGTTAAATAATTATCATGCATCTTTTCATGTTTAAAAGGTAATTAGAACTTCCAAATTTGAATTTATATAAGAACAATTTAGTGTAGCATGGAAGACATAGAAAATAGAACATTTGGAAGACTTCTCTCTAAGTGCAACAACAAACAATTCTTCATTCTCTAAACCTTACTTTGTTGTGTGTGCAACATAGTAAGGGGATTATTTGTATCCTAAAGGCTTAGCATTCACCCTTGACACACAAAGTAAGGGGCTAATTCTCTTTTAGGAAAGTGTTTCACGCCTAGAATCTAAATACTCTTGAAATTCCTCTAAAAAGTTCCAATTATTTTCCAACAATTTCCAAAATAGAAGCTTTTGTTTTTCAGTCAAGGTAGATTGACATAATTCATATTTGAAGGAAGAAAACCATAACTTTCATAACATTTTAATATGCATAAAATATTCAAATTATAGGAAGTAAATTACCTTGGATATAGTCAGGGCAGGACTCCAATGTTCGTTGAGGATGTCCAAGCAGATGCTCCCATTACTATTAATGTTTGGATGAAAACCCTAGGTGCGGAAAGAGACCTAAAGTTGAACTTTATTCAGTTATTGGCCCAAAATAAATCACAAGAGATAATAGTCAAAGAATAGATAGATGATACAATTGCTACAAACAAGTACTAGAGTTGTTAGACATGAAAGCAATTGTTATGAAAAGGTTATATGAAAATGCATATATGTTAGACATAGATTCACAATTTATTGACGAAATCCTCTAACTCAATTCATACATCAAAAGCCAGCGCATTTTATTATAGTAAACAGTGCAACAACATATGACTAAAGTCCAAGAAATTAGGTTCTTAAATGCAATTGTCAGCACAATCAATACGCATGTGATTAGGAATCCATAACCCACACACATAAAACAAAATCATTGTAAGAAAATTTTACAGCTACAGCACTGATGTACATGCCCAAAAACCATGTCATGAACAAGGAGCATTACCTTTGGAGGTTTAAATGGGTAATCCGGTGGAACGTGAATTGAAACTAGAAACACACCATCAAGCAGAGCATGTAAAACAAACAAACTAAAATCAGCAAGGTCGCTGTCCAAGATAATGAAACTAAACTTTCCTTAACTTCTTTCATTTATGTAACCAATAATCTGATCTACACAAAATTCACTTTCAAATGCAGAAATTCAAAACCACTTCAATATTCTAGTCCAACAGCTATGGAGGCAGGCTAAAAGTTGGTGTTCCATGATAAATTCAGCTTGATTCCAGACATTAAGATACTGACATGTTTAATCAAGTGCCTCATATAAATTCAAGGGAATCCTCAATCATAGTGGATTTGAGCAGATGGAACCACCAGAAAAGCAAATTCAAGAGATATGCATGGGATAATATTTTGTAGCAGACAACCAACATGTTTGGAAAAAAATGAGCATGGATTAAGGCTATGCAGTAAAGAATCCATTGACTGCAACTGTTTTTCAATTCAACCTCCAAGCCCAAAAAAATGAAATCATGATAGTATAACAAGAGAAAAGCATAACAACATTTTACTGACCTTGAAAAGGTGCCACCATATTAAAATATGATATTAGTGCATTTACATTAGATATTTTAGCCCGTGAGCAAACCAAACTAAAAGAAGTAGAAGGGGATACAACACATTAATAATTAAAAAATAGCCCACAAGCAGAGGACTTAATGAAACTATCTGCCATATTCAACATAAACATGGGAAACTGTAAAAAACCATAGTTTCTATGTGACCGCAAAAGTAGAGGACGGCGACCATGACTTTATTTTCTTCGCTTCTAATCCATAGGCCCTTCTTTAGAGGTTTTGTAAGGTCGATCTCCACACACATTCGAGTGAATTTGGCCAGAATGATGTTGATGGGATGCTCATCAACTTTCAACAATTTGCCAAATTGAGCACCAATGGTGTCCAACATCTCCAGGTCATAGTACTTTATAGTTGGGCGGTGAAGTTGCATCCATACCATTGCGGTGTCAAACTTCTAAGTTGCTCAAAATTCTCCCTCCACGGAGTGAGTTGTAACACCCTACCGGCCACAGTCCAAGGACCTTCCCAAAAACAATTAAGAAAAAGAAAAAATCTATCCATCATCTAAACTGTTTGGCACTTGATATAAAAAAAGCTGTTCGGCATATCTGTGATTGTGATTGCAAAGGAATCAAAACTTCTATACATCAGTAAGCATCAGTTTCACTTGGTCTAAAAACAGAGCCCTACCCAGAAATTTGCTCCTTTTGTGGTTTGAATTGGGTGAATGATGACCACATTATTTGAAAGTGTCAAAAGAGTAAAATTTGCTGGAATTTAATAGTTCATTATGCTGGTGTTGATTTGAGTGTGATTCAAGATTTCTGTTCAGGGGATTGGATTCTGACTAGATGGGAGGACAATGCTTCAATTCAATGATAGGTACTTGTGCCTGGTCTTTGTGGCAGGCTAGATGCAGCAAGGATTTTACCAGCAAACAGGCAGATTTACATCTTATGGTCTTTGTGGAGGCCAATGCTTCAATTCAATGATAGGCTAGTGCTTTGGAAATACAGAGAAGAAATCAATTCAATCAAGCAAATGATCAAGAGTTGTTCAAATGTAATTCTAGAATTCATTCCTGGACACAAGAATACTATGACTGATCAACTTGCCAAGCATGCATGCAGAAATTGAGAAAAACTTCAGAGAAAAAGAAACAGAGGTCAACTACAACAGCAATTGAGAAAAACTAAGAAACAAAGAGAAGACCAAACCAGCAGAAGAAGAAAGAGAAAACAGCAAAAGAAAAAGTCTAACAAACAAAACCTAAAAATTAAAGCCATATACAAGAATGCTTCTCATGAGCCATCTAGGAAGCTCACGCCTACTGTGGAAAAGAGTTAAAACATGGAAGTTGTTGCCAAAAGAAGGCTGCTTAATGGTAGGAACCATCTAGGCACGCGGAATGATGTGAAGCCGAGGAAACTGCAGAGAGCTGATTAAGTGTCCAAGTTGGATGATCTAGGGAGTGATGCGCCAATTGCAGGTAGGATCATTGGGCGATTGAAGCAACAAATTGATTTCTGCATCCAGGATGAAAATGTGTTGAATGTGAAGGTTCTGATTAAGAGCAATTTGAAGGGCAAAAATAAGAGCCTGAACTTTGGCTTCCAAACGAGAATCAACAGCAATGGCAAAATTGCAACATGCAAGATGGATAGAATAAGAAGCATCTGAAATGAAGAAACCACTACTACTCACCTGATTGCTGCCATCCCAAATAGCAGAGGAGAAAATGAATAAACCATCAACACTTGAAAAATTATTAAGAAGTAAATTGCTGCCAAGAAGATTTCTATTAGCACAAGAAAATTCTCTCGTATGATTGATAACCCTGTGAGCAATAACAGAATAATTAAGACGAAGGTTTCTAAAAATCGCATCACAACGGGACTTCCAAATATATCAAGCAGTTATAGTAATAATATTTTTCATCTTCATAGAGTACTGAGGCTTGATGAGCCACTCCCCAGAGGTAAAACCGCCTGGGAAGGAAATGTGCTTGGCGGACATGGAGGAAATAAGATTCCAAAGGTTCTGAATCTTAATACAATGATGAAATGAATGCTCATCAGTTTCATAGTTCAACCCACAGAGGATATATAAGCTTCTTGGGCCAAGGTTGATAGAGTGAAGATAATCACTGGTGGAGAGTCTCCCTTTTATGACTAACCAGATTAAAGTGCTTGACACGGGGGGCCACCTTCAGTTTCCAGATAATCCTCCAACCAACCCAAGGTTCAGAATCACCCAGACTGCGATTAAGAAAATGATACATGGAGGAGGAAATCTTGATGTTATGAGACTTAGGGAACCTAACCCAATGATTATTTTCATTGAAGTCAATATGCCCAAGCTTAGGAATGAACTCAGCAAAATTATTACTAAACAAAGTGGCCAGCCCTTTGAGAATTCCAACTATCACCCAAAATTAAATCAGCTACATTAATCGATTCAAGGTCAAGATTCATATTAAAATAATTAGGCTTGAAGGCAATAGGAATCGTAAAACACCAAGGATCAAATAACAGAGAAGTGCAAGAAGGATTGACAGAATTTAACGAAGAAAAAGGTTTCAAAACAGAGGCAGAAGCACAAAGACCTTTAAAGAACCACGAGCAGTTGGGAGGAACAGGGTCTTTCCAGAAATTTAGCTGGCCATATTTGAGAAGAAAGAATATCCACCCAAATAGCATCGCCAAGGTTTAAGTAATTGAAAACATGTTTAACCATAAGTGAATGTTTGGCAATAGATAAATTCCGAATGGCGAGACCCCCTAAGGTTTAGTATCAGTAATACAGGACCAATAAACAGCACGGATGCCCTTTCCATTGCCACCTTTATACCAAAAGAAATCTCTAACAATCCTGTTAATCTCCTTAATGATCGAGTCCGGAATGGGATAAACAGAGCAATAATAAGTAGGGACAGAGAGAATGGAAGAATTAATCACGACTGATTTAGCTGCCATAGATAAATTATAACGCTTCCATCTGGCATAGGTCTTTTGAATTTTATCAACCAGAGGTTTATAAGAAGCAGCAAACAGTCTTTTAGGGGAAATTAAAATTCCTAAATAAGAAATAGGAAAGGAAGCAATTTTAAATCTGAGGATAAGACTGATGCTCTTAGAAACTTTTTTGTTAAACCAAAAAGGGAAATAGATGGTTGATTTGGAGATATTGGCATTCTGACCTGAAACCTTGCCATAAATAGAAAGACACAAGTTGATGTTTCTGGCAGCTTGTCTAGTGGCACGGGTGATGAGAACAAGATCATCCACGTACATGAAGTGATTGAAATTGTAGCGAAGTCTACTATTAAATCCAGGGATCAAACCAATATTGAGGGCAAAGTTAAGCATGGAAGTGAGGTTTTGAGAAACTTGAATAAAAAGATAAGAAGAGATAGGATCTCCCTGGCACACACCTGGAAGAAGAAATCCAAGAGGTAGGATGACCATTAAAAAGGAAAGAGAAAGAACTAGCATTAAGGCAGGTTTTGATCCAGGAGATCCAAGAATTAGGGAAATTCATTTTGGCTAATGTGGCAAGAACTTGCTAGGGCGAATTCCGAGCACTCCCAAGGCAGCCTTCCAAGTAACACTAAAAATAATCCGAGGGAGCATTTACAGGCCGTCACTCTTAGGCGTGAGAAACAAGTAGAGGCAAGGGCCGAAGAAAGCCCAAGTGTCATGGAAGACAAGGTAAAGCATGACAAAGAGGATGACATCATGGCCATGGAAAGATGTGAGGAAGTGGAAGAAACTCAATAGATCACAATTGAAGAAGCAACTTGCCTCAACATTGATCATTTTATCAATCAATCAATAATTTTCTAATGGAGAAAAAAATTCCAAGAATTATATTTGAAGATGTGGGTAGGAGGCTAAAGCCATCCATGAACCCATTCAAGGCACATAGGAACCCAATGGGAGACTCACATATTTAAAGATATGCGAGTCAACATCTAGTCTTTCACCCCGTTTCAGTTCTCTAAACGAGCACAATTATAAAATGTAGACGCACTATTTTTCAGACTCTAGTACAATGGGAGGCTCAATCAATAGAAGATGCCACCTGGGAACCCATTCAAGGTTTGCACACATCGTCTCTGAGCTTACACCTTGAGGACAAGCCATTGTTGCAGACACGGCTAAGAATGCTAAGAGGCATGAAGCTGCAGTCTGACGAAGCAATCATGCACTTAAGAGACTGACCACCAAATTCACAATCTTTATGAAGGCATGAATGTTTGGATGCAGTGGAATGAATTAAAGGGTCACTAATCCTGATGTATTAGGACTATTCTGCTGTATTAGGATTATTATGTCATCAGTTATGATTATTATATTTTCAGTTGTAATGTTTGGATTTTAGGTGTAGTGGGAATCATATTGTGGAGTAGCTAGCAATTGTCCACATCATGTGCTTGTGGTTATGGGTAAATGTCAATTGTCTGTACAAAAGACAATGGAATGAAAGGATGGGAGGCATCGAGTTTTGCAATGAATCCCTTTATTCTACTAAACTTCCTCCTCTTCTCTCTCTCTTCTCGCTCTCTCTCTCTCTTCTCTCTCTCTCTTCTTCCTCCCCTTCCTTCCTTTTTCTTTTTTCCATTTCTCGGGTTACCATCTTATTGCTCCTAAATTAAAGCACGCTGCACAATCAATGGACTCATATTTGGCTCTGTTAGTCTTGTACATGTGAGCATTCTCAGGCACGGATCATCTAGGTTTGGGTTCATTAGACTTGAGCCAATTGATTAGAGAAACTGTAAACGCCGCACAACACAATAAAAACAAAAGCACACTAGCTTCATTCTGATTCATCTTAACAACATGGGTTAATTTTGATTAGCTGGTACCACTTGGGAAAACTAAGCTCAATTCTTAATGGATTTTATGGAGTCTTGAAACTAGCGTGAGGTTGTATCTGTGAAATAATTTGAACATTGATGATTGAAGTAATCAAGATTCGGATTGAAGGTTGCAAGCAATGTAAATTGTTCATAAACTTTAGACAGTCATGTGGATATCAATGCAAGAGCATTACATGTGTATCATACTAGTACAAATTAAGTAGACCTACTATATACATAGATTTAAGACGTTTCTCAAATGCAATTTCGAAAATAGACCTTTTTCCTTTTTCAGTCAACATAGATACACATTTATTCTGTTTGTTTTTCTCCTAGTTATTTTGCAGTTTTTTTTTCTATTTCATTTGTTTATGTCCACACCTAGTAGTTTGTTTTTCTATACCTGTTTTTTCTTGTAATAAATTAGGATTTTATTCACTTTAATTTAAAAAAATGATAAAATTGATTTAGTGAATTTTTTTTTTTGCTAACCGCCGCTTAGTCTATTAGCAGTAGGTCTACTACATAATGTGTTTGTGTTCTACAAAAGAGGTGGCTTCCAATCTCAGCTCACGCTAGGTGAAAACAAAAATATATTGATGCATTAACTCTATACTTATTATGCACAAGTGTCTTGTCCACATTTGTTAAAAAAAAAATAGTTTTATCAAACATTTCAGTGTAATTTTTGTTCTTAATCATAAGACAAAAAATTTTCATTTATATGCATGTAATAATAAATAAAAGAATTACAGTTTGAATACATTTGTCACCTAAAAATAAACTACTTTGAATAATATAATATATGATATTTATGAAAAAAATACAAAAACAAAACAGGGAAATATATGATATTTATGGAAAAATGCAAAACGAAATGGAGATGGATATTGCATTGTGGTGGTGGAAGCTCTCAACGGATCGCAGCTGGCTCGGTGCATAGATACTCAAATTTAATTATGGATTGTTGCACTGGAACCTCTTCCCTAAGCTATCAGGGCGAATCTCATTTTTTTTGGAAAGGGGTTTTGTGGTCCTTACTGGCTTTTAGGGGATGCATTACTCAAGAGGTGTATTCGGGAATGGACACACTTTTTTGGAAAGATAGATAGCTCAATGGCCAAGCTCCGTGTGCCATCTAGCCAAAGATTTGCAGTAATTACGCCTCCTTCGACGGCACTGTCCGGGAGTGTGAATTTTTGCTTGTGAGAGAGCCTTTCAAAGACAACGATGAGGTAGCTATCCTTCGTGAAAGGATCAGGCAGAGTGGTGAGTGCGACAGGGATACGAAGAAATGGACACTTGCGAAAAATGGTCTATTCTCGGTGAAATCTTTCTACAACTTTTTGAATGATGGGGGCCTGCGCTGCCCAATATCAAGATGGTTTTGGAAAGGCATTTGCCCTAAAAAGATTATTCTGTTCAATTGGTTGGTTTGGAAGGATAAGATTCTAACCTTGGTGAATCTAGAAAAGCGAGGCTGTAACAAACAAGCTCCATAACGCTACTTGCGTGATGTGCTTCGCGGGGAATGAATCAGTGGATCATCTGTTCCTACAGTGTTCTTTTGCCAAATCTATCTGGGATTACTTTTGCAATTTGTTTCAATTGTCGGACGTGCCACAGTCAATGTTCCTATAGCTATTATTTGGCATATTTGGCTTGCTATAAATGATCGCATATTTAATAACACTTTCATGTTGCTCTATCGACGATGCTGAATATTGATCGCATGATTATATCTTAATTCTCTACAGCTGCAGACAGTGCCAAAGAGACTGTTGGGGACTCTATGGCCACGACTAGACGCAGTTTGGAGTTCTTGCAGCAGCACCAAGTGGAGCAAGGAGATGATGACAGGGCCGAGGAGACACAGGTGCAGCTACTGAGTTAGTTGTTTGTGGTTCTGGGGTGAGAGAGTTGGCTTATTTGTGACCTCCCTCAGTGTTCATGTTCTGTGTTGTTTTGGTGTTTTTTGTACCATGTCTAGTGGTCTGTTTGGCTTCTGTGTGTTTGTTTGTTGTCGCCACAGCGGGTTGTGGTGGGACTCATGTTTTGCTATGATCGTTTTATCTTAATAGATGTGATTTATCCATTTAAAAAAATATATATATATTGCATTGTGTGTTATTATTGATTGTATTCTAAAGTCCAAATTGTGTGCACAAGTAGAGAAGGCAAACACGGAAACAATCTCAATTGCATGACAAAACCCAATTTCTGTCTCTGTGGGTTGTCACCATCAATTATATTATGGGCTTGTAGAATATTAAGACATTATGACATCTTAAAATATAAAAATAAAAAATTGGATTTTCATTTATTTGGTATGAAAGCCATTATTACAATACCAAAATCATTTAGTTAAAGTGGTTAATAATAAAGGTTTAAATTTTTATTAAAAAAATTAATTCATAAATAACGTCATAGTCCACAATCATGCCAAGCTTATCAAATTTTTTTTTTTTAATTACAATTTGAATGCAATTGTCATATTAAAAACAAACTACTAACCATCACAACGATATTTTATTGTACATTTTTAGAGAACCACGACAGAAACATTGAATGAGGAGGGCTCTTATTTGTCCTTGTAGTTGTTTCCAGGCAATTAACACAGGTCCCACCAATAAAAGGAAAGCATTCAAGGCAGCCCTCCTTTTGCCAAGTTAAAAAAAAAAAAGATTCGAACGACTCTAGCAACACGACGGATGCCTCTCTAGTCCGTTGACTAGATCACTGTTTCCCTGCATCTTTGGGAACTCATCACAACATAAAAATACAACTTGATCTGAGGGAGGATACATCATTAGACCTCATTAATTGTGAGATGGCGAAAAGCATAGTCTCAACTGTTGTGGGAAAACTAGGCGAGCTTCTGAGCGAAGAAGTGGACGTCCTTCAAAGAGTAGATGGAGAATTGAGATCCCTCTGTGATGAGTTCCAATGGATTAAGGCCTTACTCAAAGATGTAGATGCTACCATCCAAGGAGGCAACGAGAGGGCCAAGACTTGGGTGAACCAGGTGCATGACGTTGCTTATGACGCTGAGGATGCCATCGACACCTACATCTTCAAGATTCATAGACACCGCCGAGGATCCCATGGATGCTTCTCTTCGTTAATGACAACAGATGCTTGTCATCCTTCCAGACTAACACTCCTCCATGACCTTGGTATTGAGATTGGCAAGGTCAAGAAGAGAGCTGAGGATATCTCTGCTAATCGATCCAAATATGGCATCGATAGCGTTGGTGCTACTTCTTCAGACTCATTGATGTCCAATGAAGCAAGACTGCCTTTGAGCTGGAAGCAGACTCCGGTTGTGGAGGAAGTTGATGTCGTTGGCTTTGATGAGGTTGCCAAGAAATTGGTACAACTACTACTGGCGGAAGATGAAGATACACAAGATACACAGCGACGGCGACCTGTCATATCAATCGTGGGCATGGGAGGCTTGGGCAAGACCACTCTTGCCAAAAAGGTTTTCTCCAGAATCAAGCAGCACTTTGCTTGTCATGTATGGGTCTATGTCTCTCAATCTTATACAGATCGAGAGCTTGTGGAGTCCATAGCTAATCAACTCATGGTAGTTGGTAAAGTAAGGATGAATGAGTCCACTGATGAGGAGCTGAAAAATATGATTTATGAGCACTTGAGAGAAAGGAGATACTTGGTGGTGATTGATGATATATGGACCCGAGGAGCTTGGGATAACGTCAAAGAGGTGCTGCCTGCAGAGATTCTGAATGGAAGTAAGGTAGACCATAATCATCCCGGGCTATTTATGAGTTTCCAAATACCCCGAATTCTTTTAAGCATGAAGCTACTTAGGGTCATAGATCTCCACAATCTAGAAATAATTGTACCTAATGCTATTGGGGAGCTGATTCATTTAAGGTACTTGAATGTACTTGTTGTACCAATCAAGCCACTTCCATCTTCCATCGGTGAACTCACCAATTTACAGACACTTGAAATTCAAAACAAATATTCTACCGTCAAGCTACCAAGTGAAATATGGAAAAGTAATTTGAGGCATCTTAAATGTGACCACCCATTTTCAATCAAGGGACAACCATCAGTTAACAGCCAGTCAAATCTTCAGACTCTTTCATGGATTAAGGCAGGAAAATGGCTATATAATGGATTAGACAAGATGACCAATTTGAGGAACTTGAGCATTGATGATATTAACAACTCTCATGGAAAAGCGTTGTCAGACTTTCTTGGTAAACTAAACAATCTCATTGGATTGGGGTTAAGGACAAAGGATCCATCATATGAACATGAAATACCAACCTCAATACTTACGGCGTCCCATCATAAGCATCTCCGATTTCTTCGTTTGAGTGCAAATTAGAAAGACTCCCTGATGTCAACACTCAATGTCTCTTGACAAACCTCACCTTACTTGCCTTACGATACTCATTCCTTGTGGAGGATCCACTTGTGACATTGGGGAAACTTGATAACCTTCAAATTCTTATATTTTGGGACAATGCTTTTGTTGGGAAGGAAATGGTTTGTCTGGAGAAAGGGTTCCCTCAGTTGAAGAACTTATTATTTAATAGATTGCATTCATTAGAAGAGTGGAAAATAGAGGATGAAGT
Source organism: Dioscorea alata (assembly GCA_020875875.1). Classification (NCBI taxonomy): domain Eukaryota; kingdom Viridiplantae; phylum Streptophyta; class Magnoliopsida; order Dioscoreales; family Dioscoreaceae; genus Dioscorea; species Dioscorea alata. The sequence continues at coordinate 14,293,430 of CM037018.1, forward strand.
GTGAGCCCCACCCCTTGGTTTTAATCCTAGCCATTGATATCTTTTAATCCTAGCCTTTGATAATTTTTATCCTAGCCGTTGATTTTATTTTCAGTTTCAAAACCCTAGCCACCTCTTCGCCTCCTCCATTTTAGATCGCCGTTAGGAAAAGAGAAGACGTAGCCTCATCTTCCTCTCCCTCTTTGTGGGTGGTGTCGGCAGCGAGGATGGGAGAAGGATCTCATCTTTCAGGGTTGATTCAGTGTTATTGTTGAGGTAAGCATCTTGTTTCTCGGATTTTTGACCAAATTGTAGAATTGTTGTTTTGTAGATCTTGATTTGTTATTATCGGATGTTAGTGATGGATTGGTTAGGTTAGCTTCTTGTTTGAGGAGTTTGAGTTTAAATTGATTAGGTTTCAGATTTCGTTTTTGATAATGGCAGAAATCCCTCTTCGATTTTAGGGGTCTTAAAGGCAGATTTTGGAAGAGAGTAAAATAAGAAACTTGTAGAGTTAGATGTTGTCTAAGTACCTGCCAAATTTCATAATTTTTGAAGTTGTATCCTGTAAGATATAGCCTTTGAATGCAGGTGCGTCAGGTAGGATTTCTGTGCAGGCCTTTAAGAGTTTTTGATTTGTTTTATGGGTTTATAGTCTGATTTAGACGTTGATTTTTGTATAAAAGTTGTAGATTTTGATTTGAGCTGGCTCAATTATGACCCAAATTCAGAGACTTTAGAAATAGAATTTGGAGAAATTTAAAACTATAAAATTTTGGCATTCCTCCATAGCTATCCACCTGTGAAATTTCGGATTTATTAGTTTTGTATCCTAAGAGATATGCTCTTATAAATAGGTCTACTATGGATATTACTGTTGTGCATGACTTGAAGATTAAATGGGATTTTTCAGGCTTTTAGAGGAAGATTTGGCCAAAGTACAAAATAGAGAAATTGTTAAATATTGTGTTAACTACTTGTCTATAAAATATCTCTACAATTGGATGTGTATTCTGAAAGATATTCATAATCTTGTATGACTAGCCTGGAAAATAAATGTGCTGAAATTTGGGTGAGATTTATATTGATGCCATTATTTGAGGAATGCTAGAAATATTATGGAACTTGGTCACATTGTATCTTGGTGAGTCTATATTTATTTGAAATAGGAATCATGTGGTTTGGTAAGTTTAAGTATTGCTATAATATTTTATTTGAGGAAAAAACAAATCAGGCAAATTTAAGTTTTGTGCATACTTGATGATTGCTAAGGTAATGATAATTCTATTGCATTGTTGATGTTAGTAAGATAAAAAGATATTTATTGAGCTAGGAATTTTTTTGTCAAGGCTACTTGTTTCCAAAATGAGTAATGTCTTTTTCCTATTGCTATACAGTGAAGTTTTGAATTATGATTTTTGTTGGTTCTATTAGTAATTTGATCTTCAGTTAACGAGGAAAAATTATGAGTGTCATGATATTGTTGGACTTGAGTTTGTGTATAATTATGATGTTCTTTCTAATTTTGAGCGATGCTTGTTGGTTGTAAAATTGGATCTATGATAATCATGTCGGGTGATTTTTAGTAGGCAACATGTATTCTAGTGGATAAGAAAGAAACTGATGGGATTTTAATATTTTCAAAATATAGTTGATTTAGTCATCATATCCATGGGATGCTATAGGCATTGATGTTTCCAAATGAAGGATTTTGATGTATTGCGATGGTGGTATTATATTTGTGTTTTAAGTCCAATTTGAGGTCTGGACGACAAGTAACATGTTAATAGATTCTAAGATTGATGATTAATAGAGGATGCCCAAATCATTGATTTCTAAGATATGTTTGATATAAGTTGGAGTCAACCCAAGATTTGTTTGTTGTTTATTTGTTGTGACTATTGTTGTCTGATTAATATCATAGCCAAGTTTTGTTTGAATCCCTTGGTCTTTGAATATTCGGGTAATCAAGTGAGAGTTTAGAGGACTAAACTCCTTTTTAGGGGGGAAGTGTTGTGAGCCCCACCCCTTGGTTTTAATCCTAGCCATTGATATCTTTTAATCCTAGCCTTTGATAATTTTTATCCTAACCGTTGATTTTATTTTCAGTTTCAAAACCCTAGCCACCTCTTCGCCTCCTCCATTTTAGATCGCCGTTAGGAAAAGAGAAGACGTAGCCTCATCTTCCTCTCCCTCTTTGTGGGTGGTGTCGGCAGCGAGGATGGGAGAAGGATCTCATCTTTCAAGGTTGATTCAGTGTTATTATTGAGGTAAGCATCTTGTTTCTCGGATTTTTGACCAAATTGTAGAATTGTTGTTTTGTAGATCTTGATTTGTTATTATCGGATGTTAGTGATGGATTGGTTAGGTTAGCTTCTTGTTTGAGGAGTTTGAGTTTAAATTGATTAGGTTTCAGATTTCGTTTTTGATAATGGCAGAAATCCCTCTTCGATTTTAGGGGTCTTAAAGGCAGATTTTGGAAGAGAGTAAAATAAGAAACTTGTAGAGTTAGATGTTGTCTAAGTACCTGCCAAATTTCATAATTTTTGAAGTTGTATCCTGTAAGATATAGCCTTTGAATGCAGGTGCGTCAGGTAGGATTTCTGTGCAGGCCTTTAAGAGTTTTTGATTTGTTTTATGGGTTTATAGTCTGATTTAGACGTTGATTTTTGTATAAAAGTTGTAGATTTTGATGTTATCTAATTACCTGCAAATATTTAGATTTTATGCATCTGTAGTTTGTGAGATATAGTCCTATTAGTACAATTGTCTCGGATGATAATTCTGTGCAGAACTTGAAGAATTATGGCTATTTTTGATGATCATAGAAATTGAATTGGATGAGATGAAAAACAGAAAGATTGTTTATTATTAAGTTATCTGATTGCAGGTTAATTTTTATTTCTTTTGAAGTTGTATTTTGAGAGATATGTGCGTTTGAAAGGGACACACCTGAATTACAAGTCTGCAGAAATAGTTGGAGATTCAATTGAATAGTATGCATTGAGTAGTGCTCTAAACCATGTAAATTTTGGATATGTCATAGCCTTGGCTGTCTATTATCCTTAGAATTTATAATTTTGTGATTTGGGAAAAGATAGACAAACTTATGGCTGATTTAGTACTCATGGGTCATGATAGAATTTTAGTATGTCAATTTTAGAGTGGCTAAATGCTATTATACCCTTGGAAATGATCAAATTTTTGGGAGAGCAAAGTGATAGCTTGACCTTTTGCATTTGTATCTTTCTTTTGTTTTTCTTGCTTGTGTTAAATAGGCTTTTGATATTCTTGAAAATTATTCTCAAATTTAGGGTGTTTTGAGGAAACTTGCTCGATTTGGGATTTGGAGGTTTTGGGCATTAATCAGGTAAGTACCCGCATATAAATGATACTATATGTATAAACTCGAAAAGTTTTTTGATTTTTCCTTATCTCTGAAAGTGCCAAACGAAAAGAAAAAAAGACATTATTATCATTATTATATATTATTACTGTTGCTTGAAGCTTTGATGTTTAATATTATTCTGTTTATTATTTTTATTTTTATTTATTAAATTATGTATTATTGAAATTCACTGCGAGATATTTTGTCTTGTTAATTAAATGGACATATTTTTAGTGAAATTGGGATCATTTGAATCTTGGTATTTCGACTTTGTCGAATATTTGATAAAAATTATTTTGACACAGTACTCGTAGTCCCCAAATTAACTTTGCAATAACCCTGTCACTGGGGGTTAAACACTGACCGTGTCGACATGTACTCTGTTATAGAAACTGCAGTTTCCCACCGTTCCATCGGTGAAGAATAACGGCTTCTGATATTCTGGCTCGGGTCACCGAGGGTAAACAAATGAGCTCTGACATTCTGGCTCGGGTCACCAAGGTTAAATATATGAATTCTATTATTTTGTTTTGGCAATAGTTGTTTGGGGGACCTATATGCTCAGTTTTTGACATCTGTGTTATTTGAAATAATTTTGATTTTTGATTTTTGTTTTTGATAAATTATTATTGTTTTGTAAATGATCCCTATATTTTTAGTGGGTTACTTACTGGGCTGTCAAGCTCATTATGTTGTTGTTATATCATTTCAGATCAGGAGTAGAGTTGTGCGGTGCTTATATTAGCAGAGAGCGTTGGGCAATCGTCTTTTAATTAGCAAGTAATAAGTCTTGTTTGTTGTGGTCCTAGGTTTTATTTTAATAAGCTTGTTTTGATTTTTTTTGCAAACCACTTAGTCTGTTTCTTTGTTCTGTTTTGGATCAGGTTTTGAGGCCTTGTATGTCTACTACTGGTTTCGGCCTTATAGATGTACGGCCGTTTGTCAGCGCACTGGGCCTGGCGAGCCGGGTTCGGGGCATGACATAAAGCCATGCCCAGGCTTAGGAAATTGGGAATTGTGAGCTGTAAGAAGTTGGTGATGCTCCCTCATGGCCTTGGAAGGATTACTAGTCTACAAGAGTTGGATGTCGCAGACATGCCATCTGCCTTTACCCAGAGATTGAAAGAAAATGATGGTGAGGATTGGGTTGAGGTCCGACATGTACCTTCTATTAACATACAAGTCTAAAGCACTTGATCATTGTTATTAGTGTGTGTGTGTTTTTTTCCCAAATTTGTGTAGTATTACAATTCAACTCAACATGTAATAGAAAATTAGATGGCTCAAATTTTCTCCTCTGAGAACACTTGATGCTTATTAATTCTCTTTTGTATAGTTTTGTAGGGGTTTTGCATTCAACGTTACCATCCTTTAAAATCGCACAAACCACAGCCTTGAATTTCTTTAATAGGTTGTTTCTCATTTAATTTTTATCTCCTCACAAGATTTAAGTGAATCTTGTGTCACATTTTCGTACACTCTCATTCCATGTCTCATAATAACTTCAGTGAAAAAACATTATTGTCTCCATTTATTAAATCTTGGATGCTTCTGAGCTCTTTTTTTTTTTCTTTTTTTTGACAAAGACGACAAGCGTCAAATCAAAGGGCGGGCACGTGGGGGGCACGAGGCACTTGAAAACCCCACAATGCACTCACCTGCGCAATCGGGGGATCGAACTCGGGGAGCCACCGCTCGTAACCCAAGACGAATCCCCTACGCAGGGACCTGAATACCAATAGACCAGAAGGTCGTTGGTGCCAGAAAAACCATAAGTATTAATAATAATAATAATAATAATAATAATAATAATAATAATAATAATATGAACAAGAGGCTATTCACAGGACAAATTAAACTACAGAAAGTCTTATGAACAAGAGGCTATTCACAGGACAAATTAAACTGCAGAAAGTCTGATGCAGGCAGAAGGTTATTTTCAGAGACATTGCAAACAAAAGCCACAATATAATTACCAGTTTTTAGTCACCATATATATATATATATATATATAACAGAAAACACTAGACAAAAATATATGCATTCATAACAAATTAAAACTGAAGGCCATCAGAGGGTTCTCTCTACCCCATGGCATACTTCTGAGTCCAGGAGCGAGCAGTGGACTCATATTTCGCTCTGTCAGTCTTGTACATGTGTGCGATCTCAGGCACCAGTGGATCATCTGGGTTTGTGTCCGTTAGAAGTGAGCAAATTGATAAGAGAACCTTCAAAAACCGAACAAAACAATTAAAACAGAATCACTGTATCTTCATTCTGATTAAACATAACAGCATGGCTAATTTTAATTAGCTAAGCTCAACTCCTAATGGAAACTTGTGAAGTTTTGAAACTAGTGTGAGGTTGTATCTGTGAAATAATTTTTGGACATAGATTCTTAAAGTAGCCAAGGTTAAGATGCAGAAAGGCCTCATTTTCTGAAGGTAACAAGCAAAGTAACTTGTTCAGAAACTTCAGACACTCATAAGGATATCAAGTATATTACATAAAATAATTTAACAGCAGAGACTTGAGACATTTCTGGAATGCAATTTCCAAAATAGGAGCTTTTGTTTTTCAGTCAAGGTAGATTGACATAATTCATATTTGAAGGAAGAAGACCATAACTTTCATAACATTTTAATATGCATAAAATACTCAAATTATAGGAAGTAAATTACCTTGGATATGGTCAGCGCAGGACTCCACTGTTCCTTGAGGATGTCCAGGCAGATGCTCCCATTACTATTAATGTTTGGATGAAAAACCTTGGTGCGGAAAGAGACCTAAAGTTGAACTTTATTCAGTTATTGGTCCCAAAATAAATCAGAAGAGATAATAGTCAAAGAATGTATAAATCATACAAGTGCTAATAACAAGTACTAGAGTTGCTAGAAATGAAAGCAATGGTTATGAAAAGGTTATATGAATATGCATAGATGTTGCAAACAAGATTCATAATTTATTCATGAAATCCTCTAACTCAACTCATATATCAAAAGCCGGAGCATTTGATTATAGTAAACAGTGCAACAACATATGACTAAAGTCCAAGAACTTAGGTTCTTAAATGCAATTGTCAGCATAATCAATACGCCTGTGATAAGGAATCCATAACACACACACACACATAAAATAAAAAAATAAAAAACATTGTAAGAAAATTTTACAGCTATAGCACTGAACAACATCAATTCCCTTTACTTGACAGCAAAGGCAATAGCAGTTGATGTGCATGCACAAAAACCAAGTCATGGACAAGAAGCATTACCTTTGGCGGTTTAAATGGGTAATCTGGTGGAAAGTGAATTGAAACTAGAAACACACCACCTGCAAAGGGACTATCAGCAGGCCCCATAATGGTCGCTTGCCAATGGAACATGTCCTCGGCTACAGGACCTACAAACACAAGGAAATAAAACATCAACCAGAGGATGTAAAACAAATAAACAAGAATAAGCAAGCAAGGTCACTGTCCAGCATAATCAAACTACATTTTCTTTCTTCATTTATGCAACCAATAATTTGATCTGCACCAAATTCACTTTCAAATGCAAAAATTCTAAACCAATTTATTATTCAAATCTAACAGGTGTGGAGATGCAGACTAAAAATTGGTTTTCCATAAAAATTTCAGATTCCTATTAGACATTAAGGAACTGATGTGTTTAATTGAGTACCCTATATAAATTCAAGGGAATCCGAAATCATAGATTTGAACAATGAAACGACCAGAAAAAAAATCAAGAGATATGCATAGGATAATATTTTGTAGCAGACAACTAACATAATCAGAAAACATGAGCATGGATTAAGGCTTGCGGTAAAGAATCCACAGAGTGCAACTGTTTTAGAATTCATCCTCCAATCCCCAAAAAATGAAATCACGATAGTATAACAAGAGAAAAGCAAAGCAACATTTTACTGACCCTGAAGATGTGCCACCGTGTTAAAATATGATATGAATACATTTACATTAGATATCATAGCCCCTGAGAAAACCTGACTAAAGTGGAAGAAACTACAGTACATTAATAAAATAGCCCACAAGCAGAGGACTTGATGAAACCATCTGCCATATTCAACATGAACATCACAAACTGTAGAGTATTGCAGTTTCTATGTAAACACAAAAATAGAGCAACAAAAAGCAAGAACTACATCATGAGAAAAAATAGCATCTAACATTAGGTTTAAAAAAAAAAACAAAAAACAAAACCAAACCTCACTTTGATCAAGAAAAAGAACTCTCTACCAATAATTTTTCTTTCAATTACTTTTCTATCTTATTCTGATCATGCAATCAGACATTTAGGAAAAGAACCTCTTCTTTTCATCCATTTCCACTCAACTCGAACAACATTAAAGATAACTTTGATTAAAAAGATAAACACTGACCAAATGACAATATGCTATAAAATTAAACAGACAACAGGAAAAAAGAATGAGAGAGAAAAGAGAGAGACCTGCGCTACATGATGTTGGCGGATCCTTCTGCAGGTCCTTCAACTCCTTCAGAATCCTCTTTGAAGCCATCTAACTTCTACAAACAGCCTCAATATCACTGGAAACCCACCACAAAAACCCAATGAACAAGAGAGGCCTCTCAACTGTCCTGTTTCCTCTCCTGAGCGCTTCCTCTCCCTCGTGACCTCTTCTTACTCCCTCTCTCCCCCTCTTGCCATGGCAAGCGGGGGAAACACCTCTTCATCTCCACCTTCTTGGGCGGAGATTGCGGCTGCAGTTAAAAATCGCCCCCCTAATCTTTCCCCGCTGGTCGACGGCCCGGTTCTGCGCAAACTCAAAGCTTCAACTTCTGAATTTATCCGTTTCGATGGAGACGCTATGGCTAGAGCTAGGCTCCGATTTCAACATTCGTTAATCGGCAAATTCTTTGGAAAACCTCCTCCTTTTGATCAGATCAAAACTATTCTTCAAACCAGATGGAGTGATTTAGGCGAAATATTCATATTTGATCTTCCAAATGGATACCTCCTGTTCAGATGTGTTCCTTTGACACTTCTCAAAAACTCATCTTTGAGGGTTCTTGGGGAGTTAATGGAGCAGTCCTCCAACTGGCACCCTGGAAGCCCTTTTTTGAACTTGCCTTTGCCAGGCTCTCAACGGCCGTCGTCTGGGTGCAACTGCATAACTTGCCGGTGGAGTTCTGGGATGGAGAGTCCCTTGAATCCATCTCAACCTCGCTGGGGCGGTTATTGAAAATTGATGAATTTACTTGCTCTTTATCCAGGTCCAAGTTTGCACGTATCTGCGTGGAGATTGATCTGACCAAACCGTTGAAACAAGGGTTCTGGATCGGCGACGATGAGCACCGTATTTTTGTTGTTGTCCTATATGAGAAGCTACCTACATTTTGCTATCTCTGCGGATTGGTCGGACATGGGTCAAATCAATGCAGCCGCCGGAGTTCAGTGGACCATAGTGGCTCCTCGCCACCCCCCTTCTTTGTTCCTAGCGAACAAAAGGAGAAGGAGGTAAGGGATGCTATGGATACACAGGACGAGGGCATGGAGGCAAGAGTTGATCCGCCGCCGTCATCCGGTGAGGTTTTACATACGGACTGCGAAGAGACGAACTTCGGCCCCTGGATGCTCGTAACTCGGCGTAGGGGACGAGGCGGTGGTCGCAGTGGCGCCGGAGGTGGGGCTGGGAGATCGGCACCACATGCGGTGCATGCGAGCACCGCTGAGGCCCCCAACGGTCCTCCTAATTCTCTGACTAGGTCTCGTACAGCAAGATCTCCACATGGAGGTGCTTCCATTCACGGAAGGGGAGGTTACACTGGTGATCGTACGCAGGCCACTGTCTATTCCTCTGTTCAGATGACTAACACTGTTGATACATTGCCTCCACTCTCGTCTCGAGACAATGAAATTACAGCGGGCGTGGTTTCCGTTGTCTCGAAAGCCCCTTCAGATGTGATTTGTCACACTAGCCTTGACCCCGGTTCAACTTCCAACATCCCTTCGAGTTCCAAGGAAAGGGTCCCGGATTCCAAACAACGACTTGCTCCTTCACCAATCCTTAGGGTCTCTGAAGGACTAGGGAAGGATCACTATACCGATCCTCTTTCCTCTGCACATGGTATAGCCGTTGAATGAGTCTCTGGTGCATTGAATCCCTCTTCATCAGAGCTGAACTCGGATCATCCGATGAGCGATTTCGGTGAAGATGATTCTAATGAAGAGGACTGTGACAGTGAGATGTCAAACTTCGACGGACCTGATGAACCCGAAGACTCCATGACTCTTGATCAATATCAGACTGGCCTAGGCAAAGAAAGTCTAGTCCGGCTTGTTCAGCAACCCACAGATTCCTCCCACAAGAAAGGGAGGTTGGATTTGGGGGATATTGCTGACCAGGGTTCTGGCCCTTAGCTCTGAGTCGAGATTTTTTCTGCTCTTATCTTCAGCTTTGTTCTTTTCATGATGAGTAGTCTTTCTTTTCTCTCTGTGTTTGATATGATTAACAACATAACTAACCTTCTATGTTGGAATTGCAGGGGTGTCTCAGGTAGAGATACCCTTTCTCGCATCAAGTTCTTGATGAAGAAAGTCGATCCGCTCATCCTTTGCTTGGTGGAAACACGTGCTAATGATGAAAGGCTAGACAGATTCTGCAGTAAGCTGAGTAATAACTGGGCCTGGGCAGCCATCGTGGCCGATGGTTACTTAGGTGGTATCTTCGTCTCCTGGCAGAAGCACCTAGGTAAAGTTACTCCTCTGATTAAGTCAAGGTACGCTTTACACTTAGTTATTACTAATGACAAGAATGAATCCTGGATTCTTTCTACGATTTATAATTCTTCTCGTATCCGAGAACAATCTAATGTGTGGCTTGAGCTTTCAGGTATTGCAACCATTAACCTTCCCTGGATTATCATCGATGACTTTAACGCAGTGGTTACTTTGAATGAGTTTCGGGGAGGTTCTCAAAATTATTACCGTCGTAAGGCTCGTGAGTTTTCAGATTTCATAATTTTCAATAATTTGCTTGAAGTTCGGTTTTCAGGGTCCAGTTTCACTTGGTGCAACAACCAATCTGGTAGTGCCAGGAAGTGGGCTAGGCTTGACAGGTGCTTACTCAATGTAGGTTGTACTTCTTTTCTCGATTCTTACTTGATTAAGCACCTTCCTCGTCTTTTCTCAGACCATGCCCCCCTCCTTCTCACTCTTACCCCCCGCAATATCTTTAAAAAGAAAGTCTTCCGATTCGATAATTTTTGGTTCGATTATATAGGGTGTCATAATGTTGTTAGAGAGGCTTGGCATTTTATTCCCCACTCTAATCCGATGCATGCATTTTCCCATTTAATCTCCCGAGTCAGGGCTAATCTTATTTCTTGGAAGAACAGGGGTTTGAATTCTATTGAATCCAATATAAGCAGGCTTGAGATGGATATTGTAGAAGCTGAGGCTCGGGAAGCTGTGATCGGTAATGATAATTGTAATTCTAATACTATTTATTCTCTTTATAGTAACCTTGTAGCTCTTCAACACCAAAATTCCATTAAATGGGCCCAATGAGCCAGGCTTATGTGGGTCCTGGGTGGAGATCAAAATACCAGCTTCTTCCACAATTCGATTCATTGCCGTAATCATCAAAACTCTATTCCCTTTATTACTGATTCTAATGGGACTTGTTTCTCTAATAGTAAGGATATTGAAAAAGTTTTCTGTGACTTTTATTCTAAGCTTTGGACTGATCCTTCAGACAAATCTGTTATAGATATCTTTCAGGCTCTTCCAAATGACCTCCCTTCAATTTCTCCTGAAGATGGTGATTATTTGACTAAAGAGGTGTCCAAACAAGAGGTATTCCTTGCACTTAAGTCTCTCCCGTCTGGTAAGAGTCCTGGCCCTGATGGCTTTAACTCCGAGTTTTATTGTTTTTTTTGGAATGAGATTGGTGATTCTCTCTTTGATGCTATCACTTATTTTTTTAATAATTCTATCATTCCTAATTCTTGGGGTAGAACTTATATTACTTTGATTCCTAAAAAGTCTAACCCTAAACTTGTTTCTGATTTTCGTCCTATCTCCTTATGTAATGTGTGTTACAAAATTGTTTCGAAAATTCTGGCCAATCGTCTTAAGGAAGTGCTGCCTAAGATCATTGGCCATGAACAATGTGGGTTTGTGGCTAATCGTAGTCCATTTGACAACATTATAGCTCTTCAAGAAGTGGTGCACACTATGGATAGAGATACTAGAAACCCCCTAGGATGTTAATTAAATTGGACATTGAAAAGGCTTATGATACATTGAGTTGGAATGCAATTCTTGCCACTCTTCATCGGATGAACTTTCCTAGTAGGTGGATTTCCTGGGTTAAAACTTGTATCAGTTTTGCTTCCTTCTCGTTTCTTATCAACAAACAACCAACTTCTTGGATTAACTCTACCAGAGGCCTTCGTCAAGGGGACCCCTTATCTTCATACCTGTTTATCCTGGTTGCTCAAAACCTGACTAATCTTCTGAATTTTGCTAAAAGGCATCACATGATTCCTGGATTCAATTCTGGTCTTAAGTATAATTTTAACCATCTCATGTATGCGGATGATTTAATTCTTATTACTCAGGCCACTAGGAAATCTGCTCGTAACATCAACTTGTGTCTAACTATCTACGAGCGTCTTACTGGCCAACGTGCCAATAAGACCAAATCAGATCTCTACTTTCCAACTCGGTTCAATTGGCGTCTCAAAAAAAGTATCTGTAGTATTCTTGGATTCAATTCTGGATCCTTTCCTTTATCATATCTTGGGATCCCCATTTCCCCTAAACGACTAGCTCTATCCAATTTTACTCATATGCTGGATAAAACTGAGAATTCTGTTTCCAACTGGAACATTCCCATATCTCAATGGCAGGAAAAGCTATTCTTATCAATTCTGTGATAATGTCCACACCTGTGTATTACTTGTCAGTTTACCCTGTTCCTGACTCGATTTTGGACGGTATTGCTATGGTTGCTAGAATGTTTTCTGGTCGAAGAGTGGCAATAGAAAGGGCATGAACTTAGTGAATTGGACAGATATTACATCTAGCTATACTGAGGGGGGCCTCTCTATCCGTAATTTGCGTGCTGCTAAGATCTCTCTTATGGCGAAAAATGTTATTGCTTTTCTAAATAATCAGGATGCCATTTGGGTGGATATCCTTCGCCACAAATATGGTCAAATTAACTTCTGGACTGATTCAATTCCATCTGATTGTTCATGGTTTTTTAGGGGCCTTTGCTATATTGCTAATGCTATTAAACCCCAGCTTTGGTTGTATCAATTTAATATTGCTCAAACAGATTTCATGCTTGAACCCTGGTATTTTGAAATCCCATTGGCTTTCAAACCTACTTACATCAACATGAGCTATAATCTAGAATCTTTAAATGTGACTAATCTCATTACGGATAATGCTTGGAACATCATTTTGCTTCATGATGTTTTCGGTGAAAATCTGAATTATGACTATCTCATTACTGAAAAGCTTGCAGCAACAATGTCAATCGTTGGGTGTGGTATCCCAAATCCAGGAAACACAAGCTCACATCTATGGTTTATGCCCATTTCAACTTGAATGCTGGTAATATGAGCCCTTGGGATGGTTGGAGCAATATTTGGCATCTCAAAATATCTCCTAGGCCTAAATACTTCATCTGGTTACTGCTTCACAATGGCATCAAAACTTATGATTATCTCTACAGGTTGAATTTAGGCCCTCAAACCTTCTGCAGGCTATGTAATCTTGATGTGGAAAATTCTGAGCATCTTTTCAATACCTGTATTAAGGCATAGCACATTTGGAGTTTGGTTAGTAATGCTATTGGCAAACAGATTACCTTTCATGATGGATTTTCTTCTGGAAGTTGGCTTTACCCAACAAATTCCGTTCTTAATAAATATGACCAATCGGTGATTGCTGTTGTCTCATGGCTCATTTGGAAAGCAAGGTGCAATCTTATATTTAGGAATGAGACTCCTGATCTTAATGCGATCCCTATCAGAGCTATCAACCATGTCAAGGAATATACTCAATCTTCATCCTCTCAATTCGGAAAGCAGCTAATTCTAAACAATTTCACCATCACTGATAATCCCTTTCTCTTTGTTTCTTCTGTTGGGGGAAGGGAGAATGCGGTGTTTGGTGCTGGTTTTTACCTCACCAATTCTAACTCCCAATTTATATGTGCAGGTTGCTGCAGTAATCTAGCGGATTCAGTCCTTGAAGCTGATGCTCTGGCTCTTACCTCGGCGCTGGGAAGTATTTTCACTTCGAGCCTGCAGACTAGAACTATTTTCATTGCCAACACTGAATTATACAATCTCATCAAGACTGGGTTTTTGCACCAAGCTTGGCGCCTCAATCCTCTGATCTCTAGCATTACAGATTTCCTGCAGAGCCTAGGACAACCTCAAGTCTTCATCATACCAAAGGATTGGTTGGCCGCTGCCAATTGTCTGGCTATTCATGGCATCAATTCTCATGTCCTTACTCTATTTCATCAGGGAAGAGATCTTCCACGCTGGTTAATAAAGCAATTTAGTAAATCTGGTATCATTGTGTGATCATTTCTGATTCTTTTTCTGGTTAGTTTTTTTAGTTTTTTTTGTTTTAGTCTGTTAGTTGTCTTGTATCTTTTTGGTTCTGGCTGTTTCTCTTTGAACACTTGTACTTCTTCTTTTTTTAATAAATTAGCTCAGAGAGCTCTTTCCTCAAAAAAAATAAAATAAAATAAAATAAACAAACAAACAAACAAACAAACAAACAAACAAACAAGCAAAAACCGCAAAAATCATGAAACCAATCCACACACCAATAAACAAAAAAAGAATAACACGAATAGCAACCCAAGCATCCAAACTGCAACCCAAAACTTCAAAAGTCCTAAATCCACAACATAAGCCTCCAAAACTCCAACAAAAATCGACGATTACTGGAAAAATCACAAACAAAACCCTAAAAAAACCTAACACCAATTATGTTTCACCGGGAGGGTACTCATGGGATTCTAGTTAATTTTATCCTATGTGGCCACTGGAATCCCATGTCATTGATGAGTTGGGACTAATTTAATCAAGTTGTACATACCACATTACCCTTGGGGCATATCACCATTCCACATCATCACACCTGTGGGCCCCAGCCCACTCTTAAATCTAGATTAGCATGCTAAGATAATATCTTCACCCAAAGTTCACCTCCTTGTCTCCTTGTGGTGGCTGTTGGCTTGGATGATGGATTCCCGGAGGATTCCGGCTCCATTCCATCATTGCCACCCACTTACCCAAACCATTACACCCTCCCATGATCATCATCTTCTTCCTTTCTTCCATCTTCACCCTTTCTCTCCATTTCCCCATGCCACCTATCTCTCCTTGGAAGCTTGAAGAAGAGGGTATCCATCACCGGAGCTCAGGTTTCTACCGGAGTTCTTGTCATCCGAAGGTGAGGTGAATTGGAGCAACGAGCCGCCGGTGCTTCCACGAAGGCTAGGTAGGTTTCTTGCTCTCTTGTTGGTAATTGAGTTGATGCTTGAGTAGTATAAGAAATTTGCTTGAATCAAAGTCTATAGCATGTTTGTAATAACGGCCTCTGATAATTCTGGCTCGGGTCACCGAGGGTAAACAATTGAGCTCTGACATTCTGGCTCGGGTCACCGAGGTTAATTATATGAATTCTATTATTTTGTTTTGGCAATAGTTGTTTGGGGGGACTTAAGCAATGGAATTGTGACTTTCAAGATTTTGATTTGAGTTGGATGAATTTGGACCTCCTTGCATTAATTTGCTTTGACTTTCAAGACAAGGAAAATCTTATGGATTGATGATCTTGGACTTTTTGGGACTAGAAAAGGTTGTGTTGTTGCTATATTTTCCTTTAGATGCCATTTTTACTTTAAATTCCTTGTCGGAAGTTACATGTTAGGATATGAGTATTTGGTTTTGGTAATTTGAATTGAGGGATCTTGCTTTGGTTGAACTTTATAATTGGATCTTGTCTGATTATATTGTATCTGATTTTGTTTTTACACGACGATAAATGATTCATGAAATTGCAGATTTGATGATTTGAAAAAAAAAATTATTAGAGTTGAGCTCTTGTATGATTATATATATGAGCAATGGAATTGTGACGTTCAATATTTTGATTTGAGTTGGATGAATTATGACCCAAATTAAGAGACTTTAGAAATAAATTTAGAGAAGTTTAAAACTAGTGAATTGTGGCATTTATCCATATCTACTCAACTGCAAAATCTTGAAGTTATTGGATTTGTAACCAATGAGTTACGTTTGCTTAAGTAGACCCTTCTCGGATGTTGTTATTGTGCATAACATGAAGAAAGAATTGTATTTTTTTTTTTTTTATGATTTGTGAGGTTGAATTGGCCAAAGTACAAAATACAAAGAATGTTTGCTATAATCTTAGCTACGTGCCTATAAAATTTCTCTATAATTGGATGTATATGTTGGATGATTTTCATGATTTTGTAAAACCAGACTGAAATTTAAATGTGCAAAAATTTTGTGAATTTCATGTTGATGCTATAATTTGAGGAGGGCTAAGAATATTATGGAACATGATCACATTGTAGCTTGGTGAGTCTAAATTTATTTGAAAGAGGAATGATGATGTTTTACAAGTTAAACATTGGTATAATTAGGAAAAATCTCCAGAGGCTAATGTGTGCTTGTCCCTAGTCTCTGTTTGTTGTTGGGTATAATTTGGTGCTTTGCTGACCAATTAATGCTTGAAATCTTTGAGGAGCAAACTTCTCTTGAATTGATATCTTAGTGTGTTCAATTGTTTTGATTTTTTAGTGAATTGGTGAATAATCTAGAGAATCATTATGTACTTGGAAGGTCAAATAAACCTCATTGTTGTGATTCTATTAGCAAAAAAAGATAAAGGATCATATCATAATGTTCAAGAAGATTTTACTCAATTTTGATGATTACATTCCAAAAATTTAATTGAGGATAATTCAAGAAAGTTTAAGCTTGGTAGATACTTGGTGGTTCTTGGTTGGTTTTAATTGGCTTAAGTTTTTCATTCAATGAGAAAATTTTAGAGTATTCAAATTTTGTTGTGAACTGGAGTTTATGTATAATTTTAATGTTATGATGTTTGATGGTTGCAAAATTTTGTCTTTGATGCTTATATCATGTGCCTTTAAGTATGTGGCAAGGATTTCAGTTAATGAAAAAGGAAACTGGGCTTTTAATTTTCAAAATTTGGTTGATTTAGTCACCATATCTATGGGATGCTACAGGAATTGATGATTCTAATCAAGTTTTGATGGATTTCAATGGTGGTAAAGTATTTGCAGTTTAAAATCCTATTTGAGAGTTGGATGGCAAGTAACATGATCATAGATCCTCAAATTGATGATTACTAAAGAATTTCAAAGAGCATTGATTTCTAAGCTATGTTTAATGTAAGTTGGTGCAAAACCCTAATTTGGTTTGATGTTCATTGTTGTGACCTTTGTCCTTAAAAGTATCATCAGTCAAGCATTGTTCGAATCTTCTGGTCTTTGAATCTTATCAGCTATTTCGATGACACTCCAACTTTTGCATGGTCTGAATTTTGCTGAAAACCGTCTTCGACTTACCAACTTTAAGTTTAGAGGACTAAACTTTTTTTAAAGGAGAGGAGATTGTGAGCCCCACTCCTTAATTTTAATCCTAGCCATTGATATTTTCTTTTAATCCTAGCCGTTGATTTGTTTTTTGTTTTTTTTTAATTTTGAAACCCTAGCTGTCTCTTCACCTTTGGTTTTAGATCGCCATTTAGGGGGAAAAGTGAGAAAGACCTAGCCTCATCTTTCTCTCCCCATTTGTGGGTGGTGTCAGCAACAAGGATGGGAGAAGGATCTCGTCATCTATGGTTGATTTCAATGTTATTATTGTGGTAAGCATCCTGTTCCTCGAATTTTTGATCAAATTATAGAATTGTTAATGTTTTTCTAGATCTTGATCTGTTAATGTCGGATGTTAGTGATGGTTGGATTATGTTAGCTTCTTGGTTGAGGAGTTTAGATTAATTTGTTAGGTTTCAGATTTCATTTTTGATAATGGCAGAAATTCCTCTTTGATTTTAGGGGTCTTAAAGGTAGATTTTGGAAAAGAGTAAAATAAAAAACTTGTAGAGTTCGACGTTAGCTAATTACCTACCAAATTTCAGAATTTTTGCGGTTGTATCCTGTAAGATATAGCCTTTGAATGCAGGTGCATCAGGTAGGATTTCTGTGCAGGCCTTTAAGAGTTTTTTATTTGTTTTATGGGTTTATAATCTGATTTAGACGTTAATTTATGTATGGAAGTTGTAGATTCGATGTTACCTAAGTACCTAAAAAATTTCAGATTTTATACATCTGTATTTTATGATATATAACCCTATTGGTATAATTGTCTCGGATGATATTTCTATGCAGAACTTGAAGATTTATGGGCATTTTTGATGATCATGGATTTTGAATTGGGGAAGGTGAAAAATAAAAAAGTTGTTTATTATTGAGTTATCTGATTGTCAGTTAAATTTCATTTCTTTTAAGTTTTATATTGAGAGAAATGCTTGTTTAAAAGGGTTACGTCTGAATTACAAGTCTGCAGAAATAGTTGGAGATTCAATTGAATGTTATGCACTGAGTAGTGCTCTAAACCATGTGAATTTTGGATATGTCATAGACTTGGCTGTCTTATAATCTTAGAATTTATAATTTTGTGATTTGGGAAAATATAAACAAACTTATGGCTGTTTTATTGCTCATGGGTCATTATAGAATTTTAATTTGACCATTTAGAGTGGTTGAATGCTATTATACCCTTGGAAATAGTCCAAATTTTTTAGAGAGCAAAGTGATAGCTTGACATTTTGCATTTGTATCATTCTTTCATTTTTCTTGCTTGTGTTATATAGGCTTTTGATATTCTTGAAAAATTATTCTCAAATTTAGGGTATTTTGAGGACACTTGTTCGATTTGGGATTTGAAGTTTTTGGGCGTTAATCAGGTAAGTACCCGCATATAAATGATACTATATGTATAAACTCAAAAAGTTTTTGTTTTTTTTTCCTTACCTCTAAAGTGCCAAATGAAAAGATAAAGACATTATTATCATTATTATATATAATAATTTTTATTTTTATTTATTAAATTATGTATTATTGAAATTCACTGTGAAATATTTTGTCTTCTTGAATAAATGGACATATTTTTAGTGAAATTGGGATCATTTGAATCTTGGTATTTCGACTTTGTCGAATATTTGTTAAGAATTATTTTGACACAGTACTTGTAGTTCCCAAATTAACTTTGCAATAACCCTATCACTGGGGGTTAAACACTGACCGTGTCGACATGTACTCTGTTATAGAAACTATAGTTTCGCACCGTTCCATCGGTGAAGAATAACGGCCTCTGATAATTCTGGCTCAGGTCACCGAGGGTAAACAATTGAGCTCTGACATTCTGGCTCGGGTCACCGAGGTTAAATATATGAATTCTGTTATTTTGTTTGGCAATAGTTGTTTTGGGGACCTATATGCTCAGTTTTTTATATCTGTGTTATTTGAAGTAAATTTGATTTTTGATTTTTGTTTCTGATAAATTATTATTTTTTTTGTAAATGATCCCTATATTTTTAGTGGGTTACTTACTGGAATGTCAAGCTCATAATCTTGTTGTTGATTTTTTTTCAGATCCGGAGTGTTTAGTACAACAGACATCTTAGTGAGCTAGCGAGAGATTGTGCTCTTGATCATTTCTAAATTTGAATTATCATTTTGTCTGTGTGAGTATTTGATTTTTGTATAGAACCCAAGCTTGTATTTGAAGTTGGAATTTTGAACTTTGTAAATTTCTGATGCTGACTTTTGAAATTACAGTTATGTTGGATTCTTTGTTCTGTTTTGGATCAGGTTTTGAGGCCTTGTATGCCTACTTGGTTTCAGCCTTGTAGGTGTACGTCCGTTTGTCAGCGCACTGGGCCTGGCAAGCCGGGTTCGGGGCGTGACATTTGTAATCTAAATTCTGGTGTGAAGCATGTTTGGAAGCTTCTAGTTGCTTGATATTTAGTAGGTGATGATCTTAGTTCAGAGCTTGTTCTTGTTAACTAATTTATGGCCTTTGTGTATACTCTTGTGTGTTGTGAATGTTTTCACTTGAAAACTGGCGAACTTGATCCCTTTCTTGAGCTTTTCATCCCTACTTGTTTGCATGGAAAACAAAAGATTTGAAATCTCTAACATGTGGTCCGATGTTGAGATCAAAGTGCTTTTCAACAAACTAGGCCATTTTTTATAGTAGGTAGTTGGTTGTATGTCATGCTTTGATTCTATAACCATCAAGTTTAGTATATATATATATATATACACATGTCTTCATATCGACTTTTGGCAACCTTTTGAATGTAGTAGTATATATATACACATAGGTTGGTTCTGCAGCCACAAATATGTGATTATATATGTATATATACATGCATGCATGCATTGATCTGCCATTTATGCTAGGAGACCTAATTCCACCTTTGTTTCTCTCTCCTCCTGTTCTTATTTTTGTTAATCACTCTACTTTCCTGTTTCACATTACTGTTATTATCACTAGTATTAGTATTATGCTAGACCTATTTGTAGACACTTTCAAACTATTGTTGCTTTAATTAGAGACTTAGATTTAGTTCGATGTGTTTATGATAGGACCATTACAGAAAATCATCAGTTAGTGCATGGTGAAGTTCTAAAGCTTGAAAATTGTTTTATGTAAGCAATCTACCATTATATTTTGTATATATATATGTATTCCGTTATTATTTACGTCCTCATTTTTAGAAATTTCTGAAAATTAAATTTTTGTTAATCATTTGGTTATTTCTCTATGATTACTAGGTTATGTCTAAATGTCTTTTACCTTTTATTTAAATTCATTGAGTAATTATTCCAAATATTTATTTATTCAGTTATATATCTCTTTTATTTATTTTGGGAGAATGAGGGATAATTGTGTATAATTTATTGTTTAGTTAGTCCAAACTATCCTTGAACTATTTTTGATTAGTTGGTTTATAAGCATATCTCATGGTTAGTGCTTTTGGTGAATAATTTCTACTTTTTAATTCTTTGGAGTCATGTTGCCATCCTCTTCAATTTTTTTTTCTTTTATGTTTTTATTTCCATTGTTTAAGGGACTTTGTTTACAACTTGATTTTTTATCCTGTTGATTTCTTTAAACTTTGTTACATTGATTTGTGGATCTAGTAATTTTTCATCCACTCATGTGTCATGTTTGTTTTAATGGAAAAATATTAATATTAATATTATTATGATTATTATTATTATTATTATTATTCCTTTAATGAGAGAATCAGGCTGGTTCCTTTGGTATGTTTATATACATACGTTGAAACTTTTATTTATTTATTTATTTATTTGTTTTATTTTTTCTTTTCCTGTTATTATATAATGTTTTTGTAAAATATTTGTGAATGTTCCATATTTTGGTTATGAAATTTTGTCTGAATGAGCAATGTGCAACCCTGTCAATAGGGGGTTAAACCCTGACCTTGTCGACAAGAAGTTCTGGAAAATGAGACTACAGTTTCGCACCATGTCCTTTCGGTGAAATAATCAACGGCCATCTGATATTCAGTCTCGGGTCACTGAGGGTAAATAAAAGACTTCTGTTAATTTGGCTCGGGTCACAGAGAGTAATTAAATGACCTCTAGCATCTATAGTGAATTTGGAGACATACTCAGGAATATGTTTCATCCTGCTTTGTCTTTTGATTTTGTTTACCCTATATTTTTATGTTTTTATTTTTGTGCAAGTTTTAGATTTGAACTTTCATTTTAGTTTATTGTTTTGGATTACTTACTGGGCTAATGAGCTCATGGATTTGTTTTAAATCCTTTTCAGATCAGGAGTAGTAGACCCAGGAATCTTAGAAAGATCCCAGTAGACGCTTTCCTTGGAGTTTTGTTGTATGTCTGTCTTTAAGTTGTATTATTGTTTAAGAACCTCTTTGTGGGTCATTCTGTATTTTCATTTACTCTGTATTTGAACTTGGTTGTAATCCCTTATGTTGTACTTGTAATTTTGTATTCCTGGCAGTTTATCTTCTATCTTCGCTCCATGTTAGGTTTTGAAGCCTTGCAGATTCACTGGGCTCTCACCTGTGGGTCTGCGGCCATTTGTCAGTGCACCGGGTCTGCCCAGACCGGATTCGGGGCATGACAACACTTTCCACGTCAACCATTCCTTCCATCTCCATCGTCTTCTTCCATCTGAGGGGGAGAGAGAAGTCGTTTTTCTTCATCCAATTTAGAGAGCCCTACCGAGAGAGTTTGCTCTACCAAAACGGTGTCCATGGATGCTTCTCGCAATGGAAAGATTCATAAGAGGTAGAGGGCTTCCAAACCTTGGTATCAGCTTCTTGCTTGCTAATATTAACTGCAGAGCAACCATTAATTGGGGAAGGAGTGGGGAATCTGCAATATATGAAGTTTAACATATTGCCATCAATTTTCCAATATTTGAAACATTGGTGGTGTTAATATTTAAAGTTTTGTGAACTTCTTAGAAACATTTGTTTATTTTTTCATGTAATGAATGGTTTTAATTTGTAGCTAATGAACTTCTACTGAATGTGTTTAATATGCAGAACATATGTGGTGGAATACTTTAAAGTTTTGAATTTGCACAAGAGTGCTCTCTGAATGAATTATGTCAATGATGAAGTTGCAAAAAAAATTATGAATTGAGTTGCCCAAGTTTCTTTTTAACGTCTATTTATGATGAACCTGCAATAAATATATGTATCTCCAAGTTTACTTCAAGTATTTCTGCAACATATTATATTGCAACTAATTATAAAATGAGTTTTCATATTCTCAAAGTGGAAGATACATAATAAAGATTCTAAGATTTCACATTATCATAGGGCAAAATAAATAAAATTCACCAATCTTGCCATCGGCTGCTCACGTTTTAGGATTCCAACCTTACCTACTAATTATTGAAGGACGAATGCTCGTGTCTCTATTGGTCGGGCTTTCACTGAGATGAAGAAAAGAAAAGGATGGAAGGAATGGTTGACGTGGAAAGTACAATGATGTGGAGTGGTGACATGTTAAAACACCATGGTGATGTTGCCCAAAGGTGATGTTGATTTATAGCTTGATTAAATTAGTGCCAACTCAACAATGACATGGGATTCTGACGGTCACGTGGGATAAAATTAACCAGAATCTTATAGGTACCCTCCTGATGAAACATAATTGGTGTCGGGTGACTAAAATGATGCAAATTGAAATCCAGTTATCAAAGTAAGAAAAAAGATCATTGTATACTGACCCATCTAAATTTTTACCTAGTGTGGAATAGAACTATACGGGGCTCCAATTTTTTCTCCATCAGTTTGAAAATTCATAGAAAATGTTAAAGAAAAGAAGAGTTTTCTTTTTTTTTTTTTTTTTTACAAAGGCGATAAGTGCCTCCCCACAAGGCGGTGTTATGGGACAAGCATATGCAATAGTGCACCAGTTACAGTGGCTTAATGAACCCCTAGGGATTTAATAACTAAGGCAAATGTTATATAGGTCCTACCATGTGAACACCTAAAAGATATTTCAAGAACCAAACCAAGTTAATAAATCCCCCTTATCATGCAACTCTAGAGGAGAGGTAAATGATATTCTGTCATAAAGGACTCATGAGTAGTAAATGAACAATAGTGTTGCCGGTTCATGATCTCGACAAGGTTAAATAATAATTTATGCTTGCTTGAATACTAATTTACCTAGATCTTGACAAGGTTATAGATCTACTTGTTCATGGTTTTTTTTTTAAAAAAAATGGAATTCTAACTTATCTCAAAACAACAATATATAACAAAAAAAAATATCAATATGCCCAACACAACATCTCAAATTTGAAGTAAATAAAACTAATGAATAAAATATTACTGAATGTCACATGAAGGTAGCCATAAAATAAACTACAAACAAAGAATGACTATCAAGTATAGGAGTGATAGAAAAAAACTAAAACTAAAACCGTAACAAACAAAGTGGATACATCTTGTAGGCATTTTGCAAATAACTTTAACATTCATTGATCATATGACATAAAACACAAGCAAAGTTACAATAAATTATAAAAATAGATAAATAAACTACATATATAAAATGAAAGTTACGGGAGAAACAAAAAAGACCGTCAAAGAAAATACTAACCATGCCACCAACAAAAAGATATGGTGTGGACAACTCCTTAGATAGTATTGGAGACTTATGTTGAGACTGTGAGCCCACCCCTTTATGTTATTATTATTATTATTATTATTATTATTATTAGAGCAACTTTAATGGCATCGTTGCACTCATTGAGCGTTCAATGCTATATTACACCATTAGAAGAGGTTGGCAGTCGTTGAGGGCTTAGTGGACATCAACCGTTTAATTGGTGGGTCCTTTCCATTTTAAATTATTTTTTTAAATTCAAATTCAATGAAATCCACCTTTTCAATAAAGATTTAAAAAAAAAATCAAAGGTTATCTATTGGATAATCCCAACTGTTAGATTTTTTTTTAATTTTAAAACTTTTTATCTCTATCTATACACCCACATTCTCAAATAAAACCTATATTCTTCTCCACTTTCTCATCTTTAAATTTGCTACTCTATTATGGATAAAAATACACCTTCATCTTCCAAAGATCCAAAATTTTCAAATAATTTTCAAAATTGTCTGTATTACTTTTTTCCACCAAATGTACAACATTTTCAGTTTCTTCAAAATTTACAAAATTTTCTTACTTTTATCCAAATGTTCAAAATTACCTAAGTTTTTCATATGATTATATTATGTTTTCAATGCCCAATTTTTTCAATTCGAGCATCCCTAGTCAACAAGCTAACCTAAAAACAAGTAGCCTTCCAATTTCTACAAGAGACTCTGAAAATTTGAATAAAAGTTCTCATGCCGATTAACAAAACACAATGGAAATAGGATCATGTTTTGACTTTTAATTTCCTCTTTATTACACACAACAAAAGATTGAGAAGATTGTTCTGAATGAAAACCAACAAGAAGATCAAGTTGAAAAACGACAGCGGTGGACTATGGAAGATGATAAAATGCTCTTGAGTGCATGGATTAGAATTTCAACTAATAGCATTGCAGGCACTGCTGAATATGATAGAATGTTTTGGAAATGAGTGACCTATTATTTCAGTGAAAATCGGAGATTTGGTCCAAGAAGAAAACAACTAGTTGCAAGCAACATTGGTTTTAGATGTCTTCACATATTATTGAATTTAGCCAATTATACAATAGATTATTAGGGAAGCATCATAGTAGATGGAGTGATGATCATTTGAGGAAACGTGCTTGTACTTTATATTATCAAAATCGTAAAAAATATTTCATCTATGCGTATGTTTGGGTCATGTTAAAAGATGAAATAGAAAGCAAATACTCCTTATTCTAGGTTTTCAAAGAAATCAAAGATCAATAAAAGTGATGCTTATACATCATCATCCAATGTGGATACAAGTATTGATATAGATGACAGTGAGATCAAAGTGTATCCGATCAGTCAAAAAACAACAAAGGCAAAAGCAAAGGTGAAGAGAAAAGAGAAGTCAAATGTTGTCGAAAACCAAATTTAAATGAACAAATGGAAGAAAGATGCACTAAATTATGAAAATGAAGGATTGAAAAATTAGCAAAAGTGCGAAGTTTGAAAAAAATCTTTCGATGTGGTTGTTGATCATCAAATTTTGACCATGGATACTAGTCACATCAATGCAGAACAACTTGAGAATTACCGTCTCATGTCAATGTCATAAAAGCAAAATATAATATTTAATGTTTATAAGTTTTTTTTAATGCAATATAATTTTAAATTGCAACCATGTAATGTAATTTTATCTATATGCAATTTTAAATTAATGCAGTCATGTAATGTAGTTTTATTTATTATGTAATCTGCAATTAATGTACTTTATCATTAATGTAATTTGAATGTAAACTAGCTATTTGAAAACTAACCATTGTAAACTAATCAACTAGCCATTATATATATATGATGAGAATAAGCTCCATAATTCTCCACTTAGCAAACTTTATATTTTTGTAAACTACATCACTTTGTTAACGTCCTAGAAAATGTATCCTACCCACTTGAAACAAATCAAGCAATTTTGGTAGATGAGTTGATAGATGATTCAAAGAAAAGATGTATATGCTAGTAGAGGAATGGCAAAGGCGGAAAAAAGGTGACTCATATAGTAGCTGTAGAAGAAGTCGAAAACATTTGAATTGTGATTGTGAAGCAGGCCATGAAAGGCTTTTCAATGACTATTTCATCGATGAACCAGTTTATCCTGATAATGCATTTTGTTGAAGATTTTGAATGCGCAAGGTATTGTTCTTGAGAATCATAGAAGCATTGGCAAGTCATTCAGAATATTTTTAATTAATAGTTGACACAATTGGTAAACAAGGACTTTCACCACTTTAAAAATTCAATGCTGCTATCCGACAATTAGTATATGGGGCACTAGCTGATTAGTTTGACAAATATTTATGAATTGCTGAATGTATTGCAATTGAATATTTATTAAAATTTTGTCGATATATGATTGAAATTTTTGCTGTAAAATATCTGAAAAGACCTAATAATAATGATGTTTAATGTTTTTACTTCAACTGCATTATATCTCAAGCACTAGCGGATCATCCGGGTTTGGGTCGGGTAGAAGTGAGAAATTGATAAGAGAAACCTACAATACAATTATACAAATACCATTACCACATAAAACAAATAAAAAAATACAATAGTTTCGTAAGGCTAATTTAGTAATTTTATTACCTCAAATAACTTGAGCTGGCGAGCAGGTGCTGATGTTCTTCAAGCTTCATCTCCTAGTGCTCTTCAACATCTGGAAGCATCACATGATTCACATCCGCTCCAAGGCCCCGGCTCAATCCGTGGCGGTTCCGATGTTGGCACCGGCAAACGGTTCTTTGGGTGTGTGATCGGCTAGCATCTCAGTCGCACTGTCGTGATTTTTAACAGCTCTGATATCCTCTTCGATCCCGTCACCTAATGCGCTCGATCCCCCCTTCTTCAAAAAGAAGATCGATCTCTGTAAGTTATCTTGTTAGGGTTTTCGGTGGTTAGTCTTCTTCTATTGTGCTCATTTTGGGGGGTTGATAATGTTCTCGAATGCCTCCTTCTAGGGCTTTTTTGAGAAGGGCGAGGAAGAATCTGATGTATTTTTTATGCCCTTTCTTGTTCATTTACTGGGCTTTCGGCATGAAATGATTTATGTGATTGTTGTGGTACTCTACTGGTACTGCACTGGGAGTGTCAGATATGCTGGTCCACAACGTTGTAAGTTTCTGCATTTCGATTTATATTTATTGATTTCTTCTTTAAGCATCATTGCATTGGTTGTAGCTTCCTTTTAACTGTTTTTTATTTGGTGGCATTGATAATTAGATCTTTTTGTTTTTTTCATTTTGATAGTGCTAAGTTTGTTGAATCTATATTAAGATGGAAATGAGTATGAATGTTACTGTAACTTTTGCTTGAATTCATTGTGTTGTTAGTTTGTGAACTTGACTTTGCAGGAATAAAATTAGAGAGCATTCTACATTGTATTCATCAGTTTACAGAGAATTGAAGGTGGTTAGAACTGTTATTTATTTGCAGTTTGACTTGTACTGCTGTTTGATATCAGTCATCGAACTTTGTTCCTTGAGAATTTCCTGGGGTATTAACTTTTTGTACTCTGGATCACATTTAGTTCATTAGAAATGATCAACAATTTGCTAAATCTCTTCATGTTTCTTGCCTTACACATTGCTCTCTTGCCCTTGCTATATTTTAATGTGATCATAAATACTTCTAAAGGTTAATCTTCTTTTGTCAAGATTAAAGAATAAATATGCTAGCACACTGTTTTGATGCGTTATGGTACATGTAACATAATTTGCTGAAGTAACTCTTGCCACAGTTGGTGGATATCAGTGGAAGTGCCTTTTATGTTCTTTTAATTGCATCATTTGATCTAACACAGAAAGATCTTCCAGTTTCCACTCTTAAGTGTTATGAAAATAAATGTCATTTTATCCCAAAAAAAAACTACCTCAAAAATAAGTTGTTGGAATGCCTATTTTTGTAATTTTCTATATTTTTAAAAAAAAAAGCTTGGAGGGCTGATTTGGTCTGCCAAGAACCCGTTGTAGGCTGTGTTGTGCCACCCCTTGTGCTTGGGCTTGTGTGACCCCTGACCGGCCTGGTGCAGGCAACTCATGTGGGCTGTTGACCCAAGCATCACAAGTGCATGGTCTGGCCTGTGCTTGCAAGGGGTGTTCGTTGTTCAAGTCAGTTCAGTTTATTACTATTGTCTGAATTCAGCAATAATTCTTTTCTTTGGCTTCAGCCCATACAACTAACAGGCCTTCTTATTATTACTATTATACGTATTATGAGTTGCATGTATAATTTGATATGCATACTTCCTTTTAATTAAAATCACTGTGGCAGAAAGAATCTCTATTGATCATGTAGTGCATGCATCATATGAGGGATTGGTTGTCTAAATGTTCCTTACCGCATTCCTGCTTTTTTTCATAATATGTTATATGAATGTTCTGAAATTTCCTGCTTTGTTTTTTTTGTCATAATTTGTTACATCAATGTTCTGAAATTTAGTTTCTTTTGTGTGTTCTTGAGTAAAGTTAGATGAGGTTATTGACATTTATTCTATGGCCAGTGTCAGCCCATCTTATCGTTACACGTAATAGCATCAAAATGGTTGATAACAGAATAAATGCACTTCGTCAATGTCTTTGTGGCCACGGAAAGAAGGTAGGCATATGTGACATATGTTTATATTAATCTGTACTGGTTTACATGGCCGACCTTACATTGTTTAGCCTCTCCCTTCAAAGCTTGGGGTTTCTCATTGCGTCAATCCTTTCTTTTCCATCCCAGTGATCTCATGCTCTTATTTCCTTATGTATGCTGGGGCATTAATTCATGCATTATATATCTATCATGTTTGTATGATCTGTCCAGTAGGAATCTATTTTCATTTTCAAGGTTTATGTGTCACTAGATTGGTTGACCTTGTGACTTAGTTTGAAATATCAATCCTGTATGTGACATTCCTCTTGAAAATTTATTATTCAGGGAAGTCTCTATATAATATAGAAGCACTGTACTTCACAGGTGGCAACAGTGAGATAAACGAAGACAAATTTCGGTCAGGCATTATTTTAAACACCTTACAAGACAACGAATGTGATATAAGAAAAACTACTTGTTGCTCAATGAACTTGATACTTAAATACAGGCATCTTCACAATTCAAGGACCCTAATCCTGACTTGCATTACTCTTAGGAACAAGCTTGGAAGAGAATGATGGAAGTCAATTTATTTTGCCGCTCTATCATGAAAAAGAAACTGAATTTCTGCAGAACCAGGATGACCTCACTGGTAAGCCTGGCATGAGTTGTGGCATAAGAGGTCCCTTAAACATTGAGGTTTCTTCCTCTTACCTTTAGACTGGTTGGAATTATTTCTCTGGCAGAGGAAATACTTTGGGCATATTATTTATATTAATAAAATTCATAGAATATACTCTGCAGTTGATTGATTGACTTTGTTAGCTCTCACATCTCCATTGATGCTCAAAATTTTTGTATTGGCTTCAATATGTTGGTGTATCTCACATGAAGGAAATGACAATTTTTAACTGCAGAGCTAATTCTTATGGCTTGACTGATTACATGAGTATGCTCTTCTTACTCAGGTGGTGAAGCGTAAGAGAACAAAGAAGATAAAGCTAGCTGGTTGCAGCAAGGTCAAAAACAAAGAAGATATAAATCTAGATGCAGATCATACACAAAGGGAGGTGCTTGGCCAGTACTGGGTGTCTCCCTCATGTGAAAGGAGGAACTTAGTGAGAACAGGGCATCTTACCGGTCATTCTTCTTATAGCCAAAATGTGAGCTCTTTGGTTTTTGTTTTGAACTCACTTTATTTTTTACAACCTTGTGAAACATTTCAATAAAAAAATAACATCTGAAACCGGTTTTATGAAGGTTACAAGAAGGAACTTCTTTGATATCTTACTAAGCTATGTGTGCTGAAAGACGAAGTTAATGTTATGAGTATGCCATATTCTCCTTTTATCAGGTGATTTATTGCACAAGTGGTTTTTTTTTTTTTTCTCTGTTTCCTAAAATCTTGTTTACTTCTTTCCTTGAAATTGCATTATCTCATTAATTAGATGATTTCAACAATATTATTGAAATTCTAGATGATCTCTAAAAATCATTATAGAAACTCACAAATGATTACATTAGTAACCATTAGTATTTTGTTATAATTAATACTGTTGTAATGGGTTGTGAGTGGTTGTTATGCTACTAGAGGAATATAGCTGTATGGTGCATTGTGTGTTACTATTGTTTGTATTCTAAAGTCCAAATTGTGTGCGCAAATAGAGAAGGCAAATACGGAAGCAACCTCAATTGCATGACAAAACCCAATTTCTTTTTGTGTGTGTTGTGTCACCATTAATTGTAATATGTAATATGGGCCGGTAGAATGTTAAGACATTATGGCATCTTAAAATATAAAAATAAAAACAGTATTTTTATTTATTTGGTAAGCAAGGTATTACAACACCAAAGCTATTTAGTTTAAGTGGTTAATAGTAAGAATTTAAATCCTTGTTAAAAAAATTAATATGTCATAGTCCACAATCTTGCCACGCTTATCAATATATTTTTTTTTTAAATTACAATTTGAATGCAATTGTCACATTAAAAACAAACTACTAACAATCACAATGATATTTTATTGTGCATTTTTAGAGAACCACGACAGAGGCATTGAATGAAGAGGGCTCTTATTTGTCCTTGTAGTTGTTTCCAGGCAATTAACCTAGGTCCCACCAATAAATGCAAAGCATTGAAGGCAGCCGTCCTTAAAAAAAAAAAAAAAAATTCATGGAAAGCATTGAAGGCAGCCGTCCTATAAAAAAAAATTCGAACAACTCTAGCAACACAATGGATGAGTTCCCTGCACCTTTGGGAACTCATCACAACATAAAAATACAACCTGATCTGAGGAGGATACATCATCAGACCTCATTAATTGTGAGATGGCGCATAGCATAGTCTCAACTGTTGTGGGAAAACTAGGCGAGCTTCTGATCAAAGAAGTGAACTTCCTCCAAGGAGTAGATGAGGAGTTGACATCCCTCCAGCGTGAGTTCCAATGGTTTCAGGCCTTCCTCAAGGATGCTGATGCTACTATCCAAGGAGGCAACGAGAGGGCAAAGACTTGGGTGAACCAGGTGCGAGACGTTGCTTATGACGCTGAGGATGCCATCGACACCTACATCTTCAAGATTCATAGACACCGCCGAGGATCCCATGGATGCTTCTCTTCGTTAATGACAACATATGCTTTTCATCCTTCCAGACTAACAATCCTCCATGACCTTGGTAATAAGATTGGCGAGGTCAAGAGGAGAGCTGAGGATATCTCTGCTAACCGATCCAAATATGGCATCGATAGCGTTGGTGCTACTTCTTCTTCTGGCTCATTGACGTCCAATGAAACAAGACTGCCTTTGAGCTGGAAGCAGACTCCGGTTGTGGAGGAAGTTGATGTCGTTGGCTTCGATGATGATGTCAAGAAATTGGTACAACTGTTACTGGCGAAAGATGAAGGTACACAAGATACACAGCGACGGCGACCTGTCATATCAATCGTGGGCATGGGAGGCTTGGGCAAGACCACTCTTGCCAAAAAGGTTTTCTCTAACCCCACAATCAAGCAGCACTTTGCTTGTCATGCGTGGGTCTATGTCTCTCAATCTTATAGAGATCGAGAGCTTGTGGAGTCCATAGCTAATCAACTCATGGTAGTTGGTAAAGTGAGGATGAATGAGTCCACTGATGAGGAGCTGAAAAAGATGATTTATGAGCAATTGAAAGAAAGGAGATACTTGGTGGTGATTGATGATATATGGACCAGAGGAGCTTGGAATAACGTCAAAGAGGTGCTGCCTGCAGAGATGCTGAATGGAAGTAAGGTGTTGCTAACTACTCGTAACAGAGAAGTGGCATTGTATGCAGATAGACAGAGCCCTCCTTTTGATCTCAAGCTCTTGGGAGAAGAAGAGAGTTGGGAGTTGTTTTGCAAGAAGGCAATTCCAACAAAGTGCAGCAAGCATTGTCCTCCAAAATTGGAGACAATAGGAAGGCAGATGGTGGAAAAATGCGGTGGCTTGCCTCTTGCTATCGTTGTGTTGGGAGGTCTAGCAATGAGGAAAGAGCAGTCTGAAGAGGAATGGAGAAAGTTGCTCAAGAGTGTGAGTTGGCAACTAAGAGATGGTGAAGACCAGATCTCCAAAATATTAGCTCTTAGCTACCACCATCTTCCATACTACATGAAGCCCTGCTTTCTCTACTTTGCAATGTTCCCTGAGGATTATTTCATTGATGCCAAAGATCTAAGGCTAAAGTGGATAGCAGAGGGGTTTATAGAAGCCAGAGGTGAAGAAACAATGGAGGAAGTCGCAGAGGAATACTTGGAGGAGTTGGTGCGTAGGAGTCTGATTCAAGTGGCGGAGAGAAACCTATGGGGAGTTATCACTGCTTGTCGAATCCATGATCTTCTTCTTGACTTGGCCATCTCTGAAGCCAAAGGTACGAACTTTCTCCTTGTTACTAAGACCAGTAATAATAATGAGGGGAATATTATTGCTTTGCAAAAGACTCGTAGACTTGCTCTCCATGATAAAGAGAGTTTGGATATAGCTCAGCAATATTCAACTGAATCTACTCGAAGCCTACGGACTGTAACTCTCTTTGGTTCGTATCCATTGCAGTCAAACCTGACTTCTTTATGTGACAAATTTTTTACAGCATTAACAGCGAGGCATTTTGTTCTTGCGGGGGTTCTCTATGATTATGTAGACCATAATCATCCCGGGCTACTTATAAGTTTCCAAATACCCCGAATTCTAATAAGCATGAAGCTACTTAGGGTCATAGATCTCCACAATCTAGAAATAATTGTACCTAATGCTATTGGGGAGCTGATTCATTTAAGGTACTTGAATGTACGTGTTGTGGGATCCAAGCCGCTTCCATTTTCCATCGGTAAACTAACCAATTTACAGACACTTCAAATTCGGAACATATATTCTACTATCGAGCTACCAAGTGAAATATGGAAAAGTAATTTGAGGCATCTTAAATCTAACTCATTTTCAATCAAGGGACAACCATCAGTTAACAGCCTGTCAAATCTTCAGACTATTTCATGGATTATGGCAGGAAAATGGCTATATAAGGGATTAGACAAGATGACCAATTTGAGGAACTTGAGCATTGATGATATTAACAACTCTCATGGAAAAGCGTTGTCAGACTTTCTTGGTAAACTAAACAATCTCATTGAACTGCATTTAATGGCAAAGTCTCCATCATATGAACATGAAATACCAACCTCAATACTTACGGCGTCCCATCATAAGCATCTCCGACTTCTTTATTTGAGTGCAAAATTAGAAAGACTCCCTGATGTCAACACTCAATGTCTCCTGACAAACCTCAACAAGCTTACCTTACGAGACTCACTCCTTGTGGACGATCCACTTGTGATGTTGGGGAAACTTGATAACCTTCAAGTTCTTCAGTTACGGAAAGATGCTTTTGTTGGGAAGGAGATGATTTGTTTGGAGAAAGGGTTTCCTCAGTTGAAGGATTTAATATTTAATCATTTGGAATCATTAGAAGAGTGGAAAATAGAGGATGAAGCCATGCCCAAGCTTAGGAAATTGGTAATTGAGCGCTGTAGAAAGTTGGTGATGCTCCCTCGTAGCCTTGGAAGGATTACTAGTCTACAAGAGTTGGAAGCGTGGGGCATGCCTGTTGCGTTTACCCAGAGATTGAAAGAAAATGATGGTGAGGACTGGGACAAGGTCCGACATGTACCTTCTGTTAACATACAATTCACAAGACCTTGATCATTGTTATTAGTGTATGTGTTTTTTCCAAATTTGTATAGCATTACAATTCAACTCAACATGTAATATAACATGAGATGGCTCAATGTTTCTCCTCTGATGAGAACACTGATGCTTATTTTTTTTTTAAGGAACTTCTCAACCAGAGAAGCTAAAAATTTATTGAAAGTAAGGAAACAAGAAAGAAGAAACTACAGAGTGAACACAAAAAACAGAAATTAAAAGACGAAGCCATTAATAACAAAAGATCGCATGATCCAAAATGGGAGATCTCTCCCATACAAGAAGAGGTTGAGACGCTGGTAATTGAAGCCGATAGAAGCAAGGCTGATTGCCGGAGCTTCCCAAGATTGAGGTATGACATGAATGCTGGGATGATTGCAAAGATCAAGCAGGAATTTCAGGTTGTTGATCTGAGGATAAAACCTCCAAAGGATAGTGTCGTTGTTGCTTTGAAGATAGTCCGGTATAGTATGCGACATGCAGAAAATATGCTTAACTGGAATTTGCTTGTCAAGTACAGACTGCAGCCCGACCTCCAGCGCAAAGATGTCATCCAAAGAGCTATCAATCATGGGTTGAGATAGACATCCTGCGAAAGAGATAACAAAATGAGCATTTGCGATAAAGAACCCAGCAGATCTAACCTGAGCGTTGTAATCGGAGATGACATGGGTGAACAGAAAGTTCCCGTCAGAAGCAGAGAAGTTATTCAATATCAGCTTTTTCCCAATAGGCTCATGAGAATTAAATACAAACTCCTGGACATGAGCCAGGGCCTTGTTCGCTATAGTAGAGAAATTGGGCCGAATGTTGCGAAAGACAGCATCACACCTGCCAGTCCAAATAAACCAAGCACCGGCAGTAATAACTGCAAGGGTGCGCTGGGAGTGCCTAAAAGAGGTAATCCAATTTCCAGAAGCAAAGCCACATGAGAAAGTGATTGATAAATTGGCACTGGAATTCAGAATCTCCCACACAGCCAAAGCACGAGTGCACTGGCTAAACAAATGATCAATGGTTTCGCGATGCAGACCACAAAGAGGGCAAGGATTGTCTGGGCCAAGGTGGAGCATGTGGAGAAAAGCAAGGGTGGATAATCTGCCGTGAAGACAAAGCCAAATGAAATGTTTTAACCTTGGAGCAACAGGGATTTGCCAAAGGGTACTCCAATCGGTCCAGGGTTCGGAATGAAAATTAGAGCAATTGAGAGTATGATACACAGCTGAGGAGATTCTAGTACATTTAGATTTAGGCGCCCAGACCCAATGAGAATCCTCATCAGAATCACAAACAGTGGAATTGATGCTAGCGCGATCAAAAGAATTGCCAAAGATGAAATTAAGGCTGTCAAGATCCCACTGATTATCCAACACAAAGTCAGAAATAAGGAACTGGTCAAGACTAATGCTCATGTTAAGAAATGTAGGTTTTAAGGCTATTGGAATGTCAAAGCACCAGGGGTCCCAGAGAAAGGAGGTGCTATCAGGATTGGCAGTTTTGATTTTACAAAAGTGTTTAAGAACATTAGCAGATTGACATAGCCCGCGAAAGAACCAAGAACATTTAGCTGGGGGGTGATCCTTCCAGAAATTAATTTTGCCGTATTTAAAATGAAGGATCGAAACCCACAAATTATCATGATTGTTAAAATATTTGAAAATATGTTTTGCCATGAGTGAATGTTAAGTGATCCTTCCAGAAATTAATTATCATGATTGTTAAAATGAACACTGATGCTTATTAGTTCTCTTTTGTATTGTTTTGTAGGGGATTTTGCATTCTCGACGTTAACACCTTGAATTTCTTTAATAGGTTGTTTCTCATTTAATTATTATTTTATTTTATTTATTTCAATTGTCCCAATCTCCTCACAAGATTCAAGTGAATCTTGTCACATTTTCGTGCCCTCTCATTCCATGTCTCATAATAACTTAATTGAAAAAATATTATAGTCTCCATTTATTAAATCTTGGATGCTTCTGCTCCTTATAACCAAAACAGAAAAACCAAAAGTAATAACAATAATAATTACAATAATGCTAGGAACAAGAGGCTATTCACTGGACAAATTAAACTGCAAAAAGTCATGCAGCCAGAAGGTTATTTTCAGAGACATTGCAAACAAAAGCCACAATATAATTACCAGTTTTTAGTCACCATATATATCTATATATAGTTGATACCATCTAACAGAAAACACTAGACAAAATTATATATGCATTCATAATAAATTAAAACTAGAAGCCATCAGATCAGGGCCTTCTTTCTCTCTACCCCATGGCATACTTCTGAGTCCAGGAGCGAGCAGTGGACTCATATTTCGCTCTGTCAGTCTTATACATGTGTGCGATCTCAGGCACCAGTGGATCATCCGGGTTTGGGTCCGTTAGAAGTGAGCAGATTGATAAGAGAACCTTCAAAAACCACAGAGAACAATTAAAACAGAATCACGGTATCTTCATTCAGATTAAACATAACAGCATGGCTAATTTTAATTAGCTGGCACTTGGAAAAACTAAGCTCAACTCCTAATGGAAACTTATGAAAGTGTGAGGGTGTATCTGTGAAATAATTTGGACATAGATGATTAAAGAAATCAAGCTTAAGATGCAGAAAGGCCTCGTTTTCTGAAGGTAACAAGCAAAGTAACTTGTTCAGAAACTTCAGACACCCATAAGGATATCAAGTATATTACATGCTAACATACTCTCGTACAAGCTGAGTAGACTTAAAATAATTTATTTTAACAGCAGAGACTTGAGACATTTCTGGAATGCAATTTCCAAAATAGGAGCTTTGTTTTTCAGTCAAGGTGGATTGACGTAATTCATATTTTAAGGAAGAAGACCATAACTTTCATAACATTTTAATATGCATAAAATATTCAAATTATAGGAAGTTAATTACCTTGGATATGGTCAGGGCAGGACTCCACTGTTCCTTAAGGATGTCCAGGCAGATGCTGCCATTACTATTAATGTTTGGATGAAAAACCTTGGTGCGGAAAGAAACCTAAAGTTGAACTTAATTCAGTTATTGGTCCAAAATAAATCACAAGAGATAATAGTCAAAGAACGTATAAATCATACAAGTGCTAACAACAAGTACTAGAGTTGCTAGAAATGAAAGCAATGGTTATGAAAAGGTTATATGAAGATGCATAGATGTTACACACAAGATTCATAATCTATTCATGAAATCCTCTAACTTGAACTCATAAATCAAAAACCGGTGGATTTGATTATAGTAAACAATGCAACAACATATGACTAAAGTCCAAGAACTTAGGTTCTTAAATGCAATTGTCAGCATAATCAATACACCTGTGATAAGGAATCCATTACACACACACACACACACAAAACCATTGTAAGAAAATTTCACAGCTACAGCACTGAACAAGATCAATTCCCTTTACTTGACAGCAAAGGCAATAGTAGTTGATGTGCATGCACAAAAACTATGTCATGGACAAGGAGCATTACCTTTGGCGGTTTAAATGGGTAATCTGGTGGAAAGTGAATTGAAACTAGAAACACACCACCTGCAAAGGGACTATCAGCAGGCCCCATAATGGTCGCTTGCCAATGGAACATGTCCTCAGCTACAGGACCTACAGACACAAGGAAATGAAACATCAACCAGAGGATGTAAAACAAATAAACAAGAATAAGCAAGCAAGGTCACTGTCCAACATAATCAAACTACATTTTCCTTCTTCATTTATGCAACCAATAATTTGATCTGCACCAAATTCAGTTTCAAATGCAAAAATTCTAAACCAATTTATTATTCAAATCTAACAGATATGGAGATACAGGCTAAAAATTGGTTTTCCATAAAAATTTCAGCTTCCTGTTAGACATTAAGGAGCTGACGTGTTTAATTGAGTACCCTATACAAACTCAAGGGAATCCCAAATCATAGATTTGAACAATGAAACCACCAGAAAAAAAAAATCAAGAGATATGCATAGGATAATATTTTGTAGCTGACAACTAACATAATTGGAAGACATGAGCATGGATTAAGGCTTTGCGGTAAAGAATCCACAGAGTGCAACTGTTTTAGAATTCATCCTCCAATCCCCAAAAAATGAAATCACGATAGCATAACACGAGAAAAGCAAAGCAACATTTTACTGACTCTGAAGATGTGCCACCGTATTAAAAAAAGATATGAGTCCATTTACATTAGATATTATAGCCCCTGAGAAAAACTGACTAAAGTGGAAGAAATTACAATACATTAATAAAATAGCCCACAAGCAAAGGACTTGATGAAACCATCTGCCATATTCAATATAAACATCACAAACTGTAGAGTACTGCAGTTTCTATGTAAACACAAAAATAGAGCAACAAAAAGCAAGAACTACATCATGAGAAAAAATAGCATCTAACATTAGGTTTAAAAAAAAACAAAAAACAAAACAAAACCTCACTTTGATCAAGAAAAAGAACTCTCTACCAATAATTTTTCTTTCAATTACTTTTCTATCTTATTCTGATCATGCAATCAGACATTTAGGAAAAGAATCTCTTCTTTTCATCCATTTCCACTCACTCGAACAACAGTAAAGATAACTTTGATTAAAAAGATAAACACTGACCAAATGACAATATGCTATAAAATTAAACAGACAACAGGAAAAAAGAATGAGAGAGAAAAAGAGAGAGACCTGTGCTACATGATGTTGGCGGATCCTTCTGCAGGTCCTTCAACTCCTTCAGAATCCTCTTTGAAGCCATCTAACTTCTACAAGCAGCCTCAATATCACTACAAACCCACCACAAAAACCAATCAATAAACAATCGAAAACCCCAAAAATCATGAAACCAATCCACACACCAATAAACAAAAAAAGAATAACACGAATAGCAACCCAAGCAGCCAAACTGCAACCCAAAACTTCAAAATTTCCTAAATCCACAACATAAGCCTCCAAAACTCCAACAAAAATTGACGATTACTGGAAAAATCACAAACAAAACCCTAGAAAAACCTGACACCAATTATGTTTCACCGGGAGGGTACCCATGGGATTCTAGTTAATTTTATCCTACGTGGCCACTGGAATCCCATGTCATTGATGAGTTGGGACTAATTTAATCAAGTTGTGGCATACCACATTACCCTTGGGGCACATCACCATGGTGTTTTAACATGTCACCATTCCACATCATCACACCTATGGGCCCGAGCCCACTCTTAAATCTAGATTAGCATGCTAAGATAATATCTTCACCCAAAGTTCACCTCCTTGTCTCCTTGTGGTGGCTGTTGGCTTAGATGATGGATTCCCAGAGGATTTTCCGGCTCCATTCCATCATTGCCTCCCACTTACCCAAACCATTACCCCTCCCATGACCATCATCTTTTTCCTTTATTCCGTCTCCACCCTTTCTCTCCATTCTCCCACACCACCTATCTCTCCTTGGAAGCTTGAAGAAGAAGGTATTTGTCA
This sequence comes from Dioscorea alata, assembly GCA_020875875.1. Classification (NCBI taxonomy): domain Eukaryota; kingdom Viridiplantae; phylum Streptophyta; class Magnoliopsida; order Dioscoreales; family Dioscoreaceae; genus Dioscorea; species Dioscorea alata. Next base: position 14,332,362 of record CM037018.1, read on the forward strand.
TGCCCCGAGCCCGAAGCGTTGACAAACGGCCGCAAACCTATAAGGCCGTAGCCAAGTAGGCACGCAAGGCCTCAAACCTGTCTCACAAATGTGAATAATATCTAACAAGAGTACTGATTTCAAAACAAAGGAAACCACAATGTTTGAAACACAACGAAATACATAACAAAGTCTGACATAACACTTAAACAAAGACGAGAAAACCTAAGTTTACAGCAAAGGAGATTTTATTAACTTGACAAGAGCTAGATGGTGACTTGCTCAACGAATCCGCTAAGCTATCCACCACCCAACCCTACTCCTGACCTGAAAAAAAAAAAGGACAACTTAATGAGCTTGGGAGCCCAGTAAGCAACCACTAAAAATATCAGGATCACAAAAACTCAATAATTTTAATAAACACACAAAGTGTAACATAATGAAATACATGTCAAAATGAAACCCATAAATCAGAAATAATTCAAAACAGATTTAATTTACCAAATTAATTATCATATAAATCCCCCAAACAACCAATGCCAAAACAAAACATCAGAATTCATTTGTTTAAACTCGGTGACCCGAGTTAGATTTCAGAACTCATATGTTTACCCTCGGTGACCCGAGCCAGAATATCAGAAGTCATTATTCTTCACTGACGGAACGGTGAGAAACTACAGTTCCTATGTCAGAAGTGCGTGTCGACATGGTCAGTGTTTAACCCCTAGTGGCAGGGTTATTGCACAGTTAATTGGGGACTACGAGTTTTATAGCAAAATATTTCATGTTCATAGAATAATAACTATTAAAGTCAATACCGAGCAAATACAGAGTAATCATGTGATCCCTTTTTTTTATACAAAAATAATCAATTATCTAAACTTGAATTGACAATTCATAAAACTTATCAAATAATTGAATAATCCATATAATTTCAAATATAATTAATCAGGAGCAATATATACACAATTTTCCAGCAAATTCAAAGAAATCCAAGTAATCATAAATTAAATTAAATAGATACACTAAGAACCCAACATTTCAGAGAATTAAATAAAAGAAAAGAAATCATAAATAAAATAACATCAACATATTTGGAAGTAATCATCAATAGGGAAAAAAATATCAATAATCAAATAAATAATTTGTCAATAGTATAAGAATAGTTTTTTTTTTCTAAACAATAAAATCCGAATTAATTAAATAGATATGTAAACCATTATTGAAAATCAGAAATTTGCATATACATATATATATAGATTTATATGTGGTTTACTTACCTGTCTAACGCCAAAACTAAAAGCACCCCGAAATTAAGCTTCCACGGAAAACCCTCACCACGAAAACAACACAAAACCCGTGACGAAGAAGCCTATCTCCGTCCTCGCCGCCGGCACCACACACCAAAGAGGGAGAAGAGAAAAAAAAAAAAACTAGATCTCTCCCCATTTCTTATTCCAAATAGGGATCTAAAACGGTAGAGCAAGAAAACGGCTAGGGTTTTAAAATTAACCATAAATAAATATAAACATAAATGGGAGGTTTTTTTTTTTTTTTTCATTTTCCTCTATTGTAACCCCCAAGTATGCAAGAATTTTTAAAAAAATATATAAATTGGGTGGGGCCCACAGTATCCATCACCGGAGCTCGAGTTTCTACCAGAGTTCTTGTCATCCAGAGACGAGGTGAAGTGGAGCAACGAGCCGCCGGTGCTTCCACGAAGGCTAGGTAGGTTTCTTGCTCTCTTGTTGGTAGTTGAGTTGATGCTTGAGTAGTATAAGAAGTTTGCTTGAATCAAAGTCTATAACATGTTTGTATGCTAAATTCTGGTGTGAAGCATGTTTAGAAGCTTCTAGTTGCTTGATATTTAGTAGGTGATGATCTTAGTTCAGAGCTTGTTCTTGTTAACTAATCTATGGCCTTTGTGTATACTCTTGTGTGTTGTGAATGTTTTTACTTGAAAACTAGTGAACTTGATCCCTTTCTTAAGCTTTTCATCCCTACTTGTTTGCATGGAAAACAAAAGATTTGAAATCTCTAACATGTGGTCCGATGTTGAGATCAAAGTGCTTTTCAACAAACTAGGCCATTTCTTATAGTAGGTAGTTGGTTGTATGTCATGCTTTGATTCTATAACCATCAAGTTTAGTATATATATATACATGTCTTCATATCGACTTTTGGCAACCCTTTGAATGTAGTAGTATATATATACACATAGGTTGGTTATGTAGCCACAAATATGTGATTATATATGTATATATACATGCATGCATACATTGATCTGCCACTTATGCTAGGAGACCTAACTCCACCGTTGTTTCTCTCACCTCCTGTTTTTGTTCTTGTTAATCACTCTACTTTCCTGTTTCACATCACTGTTATTACCACTAGAATTAGTATTGTGCTAGACCTATTTGTAGACACTTTCAAACTATTGTTGCTTTAATTAGAGACTTAGATTTAGTTCGATGTGTTTATGATAGGACCATTACAGAAAATCATCCGTTAGTGCCTGGTGAAGTTCTAAAGCTTGAAGATTGTTTTATGTAAGTAATCTACCATTATATTTTGTATATATATGTATTTTGTTATTATTTGGGTCCTCATTTTTAGAAATTTCTAAAAATTAAATTTTTGTTAATCATTTGGTTATTTCTCTATGATTACTATGTTATGTCTAAATGTCTTTTACCTTTTATTTAAATTCATTGATTAATTATTCCAAATATTTATTTATTTATGTTAGTTCCGCCGGTTAAGGTTTGTAGGTTAGATGAACACTCAATACTCACAAGCAAAGCACACACAAACCAAACAAGAAGGAGACACAAGAAGTTGGTAACCCAGTTCGGCTTCAACTCGCCTACGTCTGGGGGGACAAGCCCGGAGGCAAACATTCCACTAAAAGACGTGATAAAATATGAGTACAAACACTTTGTCACTCTCTCACACAAACAATGAATACCGCAGCTACTAACTTTAGAAACTTCCGAAATTAGTTGTTGCAACTCCTGTTGTAACATGATTTGCAACATGGCCCTGACTGCTGGCTTGACTGAGTTCTGGTTCCATTGTTAAGCGACCTCAAGACCCATCAACCACCTGGTCATGCTTAGTCCGAGTCGATGCAGCCAGATCACCCGATCCTGACTACCGGCAACTAACCTCCCTCCTCAATTTCTCACCACACAGTCCCCTCGCAAGGGGCGCACGCTATTGTGCGTCTTCACGAAACTTTCCAAACTTGATCTTCAAATCTCCCAAGTTTGTCTTCAAATCTTCTACCAAAAATCTTCAATCATTCAGTTCAATCATGCCCAAAATAGGCATGTCTTCAAATCATACCCTTAATAGTCTTCAACCAAATCTATTAAGGTTCTTCAAATCATATATTCAATATCGTTCAAATCTTACCATTGATAGGTATCTCTTCAATTTGGCTCCATCTATATTTAGTCTTCAATTAAATCTCCTAAATATGGTCTTGTTGAGATCTTGTCTTCAAGTTGTAGCTTGCTTGATCCACTTGCCAAAAATAACTTCATCAAGATCTTTAAGAATATATTTCTCCTAGCCAAGTCACCTTGCCATGTCATCATGCTTTCCACGTCATTATTCATGCCACGTCACATTGACTAGGTGTCAAATTATGCCAACTTAAAATGCTCTTGCACTAACAATTTAGTTATATATCTCTTTTATTTATTTTGGGAGAATGAGGGATAATTGTGTATAATTGATTGTTTAGTTAGTCCAAACTATCCTTGAACTATTTTTGATTAGTTGGTTTATAAGCATATCTCATGGTTAGTGCTTTTGGTGAATTATTTCTACTTTTTAATTCGTTGGAGTCATGCTACCATCCTCTTCAATTTTTTTTTTTTTTTATGTTTTTATTTCCATTGTTTAAGGCACTTTGTTTACTACTTGATTTTTTTATCCTGTTTACTACTTGATTTTTTATCCCGTTGCTTTCTTTAAACTTTGTTCCATTGATTTGTGGATCTAATAAATTTTCATCCACTCATGTGTCATGTTTGTTTTAATGGAAATATATTATTATTATTATTATTATTATTATTATTCCTTTAATGAGAGAATGAGGCTGGTTCCTTTGGCACGTTTATATACATATGTTGAAACTTTTATTTATTTATTTATTTAATTTATTTAATTAATTAATTTTTTTTTCTTTTCCTGTTATTATATAATGTTTTTGTAAAATATTTGTGAATATTCTATATTTTGGTTATGAAATTTTGTCTGAATGTTTTGGTCTCCAAATGAGCGATGCGCAACCTTGTCAATGGGGAGGGTTAAACCTTGACCTTGTCGACAAGAAGTTCTGGAAAATGAGACTGCAGTTTCACACATTGTCCATTCGGTGAAATAATCAACGGCCATATGATATTTAGTCTCGGATCACTGAGGGTAAATAAATGACTTCTGTTATTCTGGCTCGAGTCACCAAGAGTAAATAAATGACCTCTAGCATCTATAGTGAATTTGGAGACATACTCAGGAATCTGTTTCATCTTGCTTTGTCTTTCGATTTTGTTTACCCTATATTTTTGTATTTTTGGTTTTGTTCAAGTTTCAGATTTGAACTTTCATTTTAGTTTATTGTTTTGGATTAGTTATTGGTTAATGAGCTCATGGATTTGTTTTAAATCTTTTTCAGATCATGAGTAGTAGACCCAAGAATCTTAGAAAGCTCCCAATAGACGCTTTCCTTGGAGTTGTGTTGTATGTCTGTCTTTAAGTTGTATTATTGTTTAAGAACCTCTTTGTGGGTCATTCTGTATTTTCATTTACTCTGTATTTGAACTTGGTTGTAATCCCTTAAATTGTACTTGTAATTTTGTATTCCTGTCAGTTTATCTTCTATCTTCGCGCCATGTTAGGTTTTAAGGCCTTGTAGATTCACTTGGCTCTCACCCTGTGAGTCTGCGGCCTTTTATCAGCGCACCGAGTCTGGCCAGATCGGGTTCGGGGCATGACAACACTTTCCACGTCAACCATCCCTTCCATCTACATCGTCTTCTTCCATTTGAGGGAGAGAGAGAAGCCATTTTGCTTCATCCAATTTAGAGAGCCCTACCGAGAAAGTTTGCTTTGCCAAAACGGTGTCCATGGATGCTTCTTGCAGTGGAAAGATTCATAAGAGGTAGAGGGCTTCCAAACCTTGGTATCAGCTTTGTTCTTTCTAATATTAACTGTAGAGCAACCATTAATTGGGGAAGGAGTGGGGAATTTGCAATATATAAAGTTCAACATATTGCCATCAATTTTCCAATATTTGAATCATTGGTGGTGTTAATATTTCAAGTTTTGTGAACTTCTTAGAAACATTTGTTTATTTTTTCATGTAATGAATGGTTTTAATTTGTAGCTAATGAACTTCTACTGAATATGTTTAATATGCAGTACATATGTGATGAAATACTTTAATGTTTCTGAATGAATTATGTCAATGATGAAGTTGCAAAAAAATTCTGAATTGAGTTGGCCCTAGTGTCTTTTTAACGTCTATTTATGATGAACCTGCAATAAACATATGTATCTCCGAGTTTACTTCAAGTATTTCTGCAACATATTATATTGCAACTAATTATAAAATGAGTTTTCATATTCTCAAAGTGGAAGATACTTAATAAAGATTCTAAGATTTCACATTATCATAGGGCAAAATAAATAAAATTCATTACCAATCTTGCCGTCGGCTGCTCATGTTTTCGGATTCCAACCTTGCCTACTAATTATTGAAGGACGAATGCTCGTGTCTCTATTGGTCGGGCTCTCATTGAGATGAAGAAAAGAGAGAGATGGAAGGAATGGTTGACGTGGAAGGTACAATGATGCGGAGCGGTGACATGTTAAAACACCATGGTGATGTTGCCCAAAGGTGATGTTGATTTATAGCTTGATTAAATTAGTGCCAACTCATCAATGACATGGGATTCCGACGGCCAAGTAGGATAAAATTAACCAGAATCTTATAGGTATCCTCCTGATGAAACATAATTGGTGTCGGGTGACTAAAATGATGCAAATTGAAATCCAGTTATCAAAGTAAAAAAAAGAACATTGTATATTAACCCATCCAAATTTTTACCTAGCTTGGAATAGAACTATAGGGGGATCCAATTTTTTCTCCTTTCAGTTTGAAAATTCATAGCAAATGTTAAAGAAAAGAAGAGGTTTTTTTTTTTTACAAAGGCGATAAGTGTCTCCCCATAAGGCGGTGTTATGGGACAAGCATATGCAATGGTGCACCAGTTACAGTGGCTTAATGAACCCCTAGCGATTTAATAACTATGCCAAATGTTATATAGGTCGATTAGAGTCCTACCATGTGAACATCTAAAAGATATTTCAAGAACCAAACCAAGTTAATAAATCCCCCTTATCATGCAACTCTAGAGGAGAGGTAAATGATATTATGTCATAAAGGACTCATGGGTAGTAAATGAACAGTAGTGTTGTCGGTTCATGATCTTGACAAGGTTAAATAATAATTTATGTGTGCTTGAATAATAATTTACCTAGATCTTGACAAGGTTATAGATCTACTTGTTCATGGTTTTTTTTTTTTAAAAAAAAAAGGAATTCTAACTGATCTCAAAACAACAATATATAACAAAAAAAAAAAATATCAATATGTCCAACACAACATCTCAAATTTGAAGTAAATAAAACTAATGAATAAAATATTACTGAATGTCACATGAAGGTAGCCATGAAATAAACTACCAACAAAGAATGACTATCAAGTATAGGAGTGATAGAAAAAAGAAAAAAAAAAACAACTAAAACCGAAACAAACAAAGTGGATACATCTTGTAGACATTTTGCAAATAACTTTAACATTCATTGATCATATGACATAAAACACAAGCAAAGTTAAAATAAATTATAAAAATAGATAAATAAACTACATATATTAAGGTAAAATGGAAGTTACGGGAGAAAGACCGTGAAAGAAAATACTAACTATGCCACCAACAAAAAGATATGGTGTGGACAACTCCTTAGATAGTATTGGAGACTGAGGTTGAGACTGTGAGCCCACCCCTTTATATTATTATTATTATTATTATTAGAGCAACTTTAATGGCATCGTTGCACTCATTGAGCGTTCAATGCTATATTACACCATTAGAAGAGGTTGGCAGTCACTGAGAGCTTAGTGGACATCAACCATTTAATTGGTGGGTCCTTTCCATTTTAAATTATTTTTTAAAATTCAAATTCAATGAAATCCACCTTTTACATAAAGATTTTTTTTAAAAAAAAAATCAAAGGTTATCTATTGCATAATCCCAATGTTAGATTTTTTTAAATTTTAAAACTTTTTATTTCTATCTATACACCCACATTCTCAAATAAAACCTATATTCTTCTCCACTTCCTCATCTTTAAATTTTCTACTCTATTATGGATAAAAATACACCTCCATCTTCCCAAGATCCAAAATTTTCAAATAATTTTCAATATTATTTGTATTACTTTTTTCCCCCAAATGTACAAAATTTTCAATATCTTCAAAATTTACAAAATTATCCAAATTTACAAAATTTCCTTACTTTTATCCAAATGTCCAAAATTACCTAAGTTTTTCATATGACTATATTATGTTTTCAGTGCCCGATTTTTTCAATTCGAGCATCACTAGTCAACAAGCCAACCTAAAAACAAGTAGCCTTCCAATTTCTACAAGCACTCTGAAAATTTGAATAAAAGTTCTCATGCCGATTTACAAAACACAATGGAAATAGGTTCATGTTTTGACTCTTAATTTCCTCTTTATTACACACAACAAAAGATTGAGAAGATTGTTCTAGATGAAAACCAACAAGAAGATCAAGTTGAAAAACCACAGCCGTGGACTATGGAAGATGATAAAATGCTCATGAGTGCATGGCTTACAATTTCAACTAATAGCATTGCAGGCACCGCCGAATATGATAGAATGTTTTGGAAATGAGTGACCTATTATTTCAATGAAAATCGGAGATTTGGTCCAAGAAGAAAACAACTAGTTGTAAGCAACATTGGTTTTAGATGTTTTCACCTATTATTGAATTTAGCCAATTATACAATAGATTATTAGTGAAGCATCATAGTAGATGGAGTGATGATCAGTTGAGGAAACGTGCTTGCACTTTATATTTTCAAAATCGTAAAAAATATTTCATTTATGAGTATGTTTGGGTCATGTTAAAAGATGATCCAAAATAGAAAGCAAATACTCCTCATTCTAGGTTTTCAAAGAAATTAAAGATCAATAAAAGTGATGCTTATACATCATCATCCAATGTGGATACAAGTATTGATATAGATGACAGTGAGATCAAAGTGTATCCGATCAGTCAAAAAACAACAAAGGCAAAAGCAAAGGCGAAGAGAAAAGAGAAGTCAAATGTTGTCGAAAAACCAAATTTAAATGAACAAATGGAAGAAAGATGCACTAAATTATGAGAATAAAGGATTGAAAAATTAGCAGAAGTGCGAAGTTTGAAAAAAATCTTTCGATATGGTTGTTGATGATCAAATTTTGACCATGGATACTAGTCACATGAACGCAGAATAGCTTGAGAAATACCGTCTCATGTGCAATGTCATAAAAGCAAAATATAATATTTAATGTTTATATGTTTTATTTTTAATGCAATATAATTTTAAATTGCAACCATGCAATGTAATTTTATCTATATGTAATTTTAAATTAATGCAGTCATGTAATGTAGTTTTATTTATTATGTAAATTACAATTAATGTACTGTATCATTAATGTAATTTGAATGTAAACTAGCTATTTAAAAACTAACCATTGTAAACTAGTCAACTAGCCATTTGAAAAACTAGCCATTATATATATATGATGAGAATAAGCTCCATAATTCTCCACTTAGCAAACTTTATATTTTTGTAAACTACATCACTTTGTTAACGTCCTGGAAAATGCATCCTGCCCACTTGAAACAAATCAAGCAATTTTGGTAGATGAGTTGATAGATGATTCAAAGAAAAGATGTATACACTAGTAGAGGAATGACAAAGGCGGAAAAAAGGTGACTCATATAGTAGCTGTAGAAAAAGCTGAAAGCCTTTGAATTGTGATTGTGAAGCAGGCCATGAAAGGCTTTTCAATGACTATTTCATCGATGAACCAGTTTATCCTGATAATGTATTTCGTTGAAGATTTTGAATGCCCAAGGTATTGTTCTTGAGAATAATAGAAGCATTAGCAAGCCATTCAGAATATTTTTAATTAATAGTTGACACAATTGGTAAACAAGGACTTTCACCACTTTAAAAATTTAAGGGTAAACAACCAAAATGGTCCCTTACCTTTATGTGTGTTTCTATTTCGGTCCCCCAGCTTTAAAAAGTTACATTTTGGTCACTTATTTTATTTTTTATTACAATTCAGTCACCCGAGCGCACGCCGTTAACGGCAATCCTACGTGTCAGTCGACGTGTCACATTTTTATTCCAATGTTAATAGCTGCCACGTGGGCATCTCCCCCATGTGAAAAGAACTTAGTGAGAACAGGGCATCTTACCGGTCATTCTTCTTATAGCCAAAATGTGAGCTCTTTTTTTTTTTTTTTGTTATGAACTCACTTTATTTTTTACAACCTTGTGAACATTTCAATAAAAAAATAACATCTGAAATCGGTTTTATGAAGGTTACAAGAAGGAACTTCTTTGATATCTTACTAAGCTATGTGTGCTGAAAGACAAAGTTAATGTTATGAGTATGCCATATTCTCCTTTTATCAGGTGATTTGTTGCACAAGTGGTTTTTTTTTTTCTCTGTTTCCTAAAATCTTGTTTACTTCTTTCCTTGAAATTGCATTATCTCATTAATTAGATGATCTCAACAATATTATTGAAATTCTAGATGATCTCAAAAAATCATTACAGAAACTCACAAATGATTATGATGGAAGAGTCAGCAAATAATTTCAAACTTAATTTTCAAGGACTGCTTGTGTTGCACCAGCACACAGCCAGACGAACCCAGGTGTGCCATTGAGGCGAATTGAGCGTGCAACCAAACAACCAGTATAGTTTGCTGATTTCATTATGAGTTGATTACATTAGTAACCATTAGTATTTTGTTATAATTAATACTGTTGTAATGGGTTGTGAGTGGTTATTATGCTACTAGAGGAATATAGCTGTATGGTGCATTGTGTGTTACTATTGATTGTATTCTAAAGTCCAAATTGTGTGGCAAGTAGAGAAGGCAAACAAGGAAGCAACCTCAGTTGCATGACAAAACCCAATTTCTGTTTCTGTGGGTTGTGTCACTATTAATTGTAATATGGGCTTGTAGAATATTAAAACATTATGACATCTTAAAATATAATGTGGACCCCACTCCCTAATTAGATCCCCATCGTTCGATATAGCCTTGATTAGATCCCCACCATTAGATATCCGTTAAAAATATATATATTTAAATTTTAGATATCATTAGTTATCCGTATTATTTGATTTAGTTTTTTTTATGTTTTTTTTTTTTTTAAAAGCCACGATCTCCACCACAACTAAGTTGGGAGTTCACGTATTTTGGAAATTTGGGAGAGAATGCGTCTCCCTTTCTCTTTGATGGATTGCCTCGTAAAGATGACGACGAGATCCAGAATATCAAACATGATTACAGGTAGGATCTTAGAGCTTTGTGCATAGTTTTAATGATTATTATTGATGTTTGTTGGCTTTAGTTTTCTTTCTTTCTGAAACCCTAAGATTTGTTCCTATTTGTGATTCATCTTTAAACTTTAGATTTAGCCCTTGAGTTATAGGATTTGTTCCCAATTTGTACTTGAAGAAATTTTGTTTCTCTTTTGCACTTAGATATCCTCTTAGGATCTTTGACAATGATGTTTTTATGGATTTAACCACAGCTCAAGGATGATTTCTTTCTTGATATATTTGATGTAATGAGATGTACGGTTGTTTGAGGCAAAATCTTTCACCATGAGAAAAGAATTGTTAACTGATTTAATTTGATAGGTTTCAAATTTTTATTTGTGATAATAGCAGAAATCTCTCTCAATTTTAGAGGTGTTAGAGGTAGAATTTGGAGTACTATAAAATAATATAATTGTATATTTTTGTGTTATTTAGATACCTGCAAAATTTAAGATTTTATATACCTATATTTTATTAGATATGATTTTATTAGTAAAATATCCCGGATGGGGTGTCTGTGCAGAACATCAAGATTGATGGGTATTTTTGATGGTCATAGAGATTGATTTGGGTAAGGTAAAAAATAGGAAAGTTGTTTCTTTTTGAGTTATCTAGTTGTAAGTAAAATTTCATTGCTTTTAGAATTGTAAGTTGAAAGATATGAATGTTTGAAAGGGACATGTCAAAATTATAATTCTATAGAAATAGTTGAAGGTTCAATTGAATGTTATTATTTGAATAGTTCTCTAAATAACATGAATTTCGGATATGTCATTGTCTTAGGTGTCTAAATTTCCCATAATCTTGAAATTTATGATTTGGAAAAGTATAGGTAAAGTTGCGAGGGATTTAGTACTCAACAGTCATTAGGAAATTGTTCATATGTCCTTAGAATGGATAATTGCTATTGTATCCTCGCAACATCCATATTTGGGGAGAGTATAGTGCTAGCTTGATCTTTTGCATTTGTACCCTTCTAAAAACTTTCTTGCAAACCCATGATTATTGTAAAATTCTTTTTGTTGGTGAAACTAATAGGTTACTTCCCAATATAGGGTATTCTCAGAAACTTGATTCAGTGTGAGATTTGGAGTTTTTTGGCGTTATTCAGGTAAGTAACACCACATATAAATGTATAATTATATATATAATTTCTGGTTATCAATAATTTTGAATTTATTTAAATTCTTTTGAAGCTTGCTTATATAATATTTAAACATTGTTGGGCTTTGATTCAGTTTCTGTTATTAAATACTTATTAAACTTTTGAATTACTTTTTTTCCCTGAAACATTAATTCCCACATTTTGATCATGTATGTTATTTTTGAACTTTTATGTTTGTAAACTGTTTTGAATATAACTGGATTATTTTTACTGTAAACAAATGGGATCATGCATATATTTGTATGTTTGCTCGACAAATTGTTCTGCAAATTCTGTTCTGTCCCTGACCTGTCTGAAATTCTGAAAATCTGAAATTTATATTTTGTTTTTGGATAACAAAGTTATTTTGATATAAATTCGTTTAGTCTCCATTTAGCTAGGCAATAACCCTGTCACTGGGGGTTAATCACTGACCGTGTCGACACGTACTTCTGACATTGAAACTATAGTTTCGCACCGTTCCGTCAGTGAAGAATAACGGCCTCTGATATTCTGGCTCGGGTCACCGAGGGTAAACAAATGAGCTCTGATATTCTGGCTCGGGTCACCGAGTGTAAACAAATGATTATGTTATTTTGTTTTGGCCATAGTGATTGGAGACATATATTTCTGTTTGCTATTAAATTGCATTTTGTTGGATTACTTTGATTTCATGAACTATAATTTCGATAAATATTTGTAATATGTATTATGATTGGTTTTTTTATTCTGGAATTTTGAAAATTCTTATGATCCAAGTTATTTTTAGTGGGTTGCTTACTGGGCTGTCAAGCTCATAACCTTCTTGTTGAATTTATTCAGATCTGGAGTGAATAGTACAACAGACGTCTAGTGAGCTAGCGAGAGATAGGTTCTGAGGCCTTGCTTGCCTATTGTGCTATACACTATGGGTGTGCGGCGGTTTGTCAACGCACCGGGTCCGACGAGCTGGGTTCGGGGCGTGACATATAAAAAATAAAAGATTGCATTTTCATATTTTTGGTATAAAAAGCATTACAATATCAAAACCATTTAGTTCAAGTGGTTAATAATAAAAGTGCAAATTTTTAATAGAAAAATTAATTCATAAATAATGTCATAGTCCGCAATCATGCCACGCTTATCAATTTTTCTTTTTTAAATTACAATTTGAATGCAATTGTCACATTAAAAACAAACTACTAACAATCACAACGATGTTTTATTGTGCATTTTTAGAGGACCACGACAGAGGCATTGAATGAGGAGGGCTCTTATTTGTCCTTGTAGTTGTTTCCAGGCAATTAACCTAGGTCCCACCAATAAATGCAAAGCATTGAAGGCAGCCGTCCTAAAAAAAAAATTCGAACGACTCTAGCAACACGATGGAATGAGTTCCCTGCATCTTTGGGAACTCATCACAACATAAAAATACAACCTGATCTGAGAGAGGATACATCATCAGACCTCATTCATTGTGAGATGGCGCATAGCATAGTCTCAACTGTTGTGGGAAAACTAGGCGAGCTTCTGATCAAAGAAGTGAACTTCCTCCAAGGAGTAGATGAGGAGTTGAGATCCCTCCAGAGTGAGTTCCAATGGTTTCAGGCCTTCCTCAAGGATGCTGATGCTACTATCCAAGGAGGCAACGAGAGGGCAAAGACTTGGGTGAACCAGGTGCAAGACGTTGCTTATGACGCTGAGGATGCCATCGACACGTACATCTTCAAGATTCATCAACACCGCCGAGGATCCCATGGATGCTTCTCTTCGTTAATGACAATAGATGCTTGTCATCCTTCCAGACTAACAATCCTCCATGACCTTGGCATTGAGATTGGCAAGATCAAGAAGAGAGCTGAGGATATCTCTGCTAACCGATCCAAATATGGCATCGATAGCGTTGGTGCTACTTCTTCAGACTCATTGATGTCCAATGAAGCAAGACTGCCTTTGAGCTGGAAGCAGTCTCCGGTTGTGGAGGAAGTTGATGTCGTTGGCTTTGATGAGGATGCCAAGAAATTGGTACAACTACTACTGGCGGAAGATGAAGATACACAAGTTACGCAGCGACGGCGACCTGTCATATCAATCGTGGGCATGAGAGGCTTGGGCAAGACCACTCTTGCCAAAAAGGTTTTCTCTAACCCCACAATCAAGTAGCACTTTGTTTTTCATGCGTGGGTCTATGTCTCTCAAGCTTATACAGATCGAGAGCTTGTGGAGTCCATCGCTAAGCAACTCACGGTCGTTAACGAAAAAAGGATGAATAAGTTGAAGGATGATGAGCTGAAGAAGGTGGTTTATGATGATGTATGGACCCGAAGGGCTTGGGATAACATCAAAGAGGTGCTGCCAGAAATGACAAATGGAAGTAAGGTGTTGCTAACTACTCGTAACAGAGAAGTGGCATTGCATGCAGATAGACAGAGCCCTCCTTTTGATCTCAAGCTCTTGGGAGAAGAAGAGAGTTGGGAGTTGTTCTGCAAGAAGGCAATTCCAACAAAGTGCAGCAAGCATTGTCCTCCAAAATTGGAGACAATAGGAAGGCAGATGGTGGAAAAATGCGGTGGCTTGCCTCTTGCTATCGTTGTGTTGGGAGGTCTAGCAATGAGGAAAGAGCAGTTTGAAGAGGAATGGAGAAAGTTGCTCAAGAGTGTGAGTTGGCAACTAAGAGAAGGTGAAGACCAGATCTCCAAAATATTAGCTCTTAGCTACCACCATCTTCCCTACTACATGAAGCCCTGCTTTCTCTACTTTGCAATGTTCCCTGAGGATTCTCTCATCGATGCCAGAGATCTAATGCTAAAGTGGATAGCAGAGGGGTTTATAGAAGCCAGAGGTGAAGAAACAATGGAGGAAGTCGCAGAGGAATACTTGGAGGAGTTGGTGCATAGGAGTCTGATTCAAGTGGCGGACCGAAATGCATTGGGAGGTATCATGGAATGTCGAATCCATGATCTTCTTCTTGACTTGGCCATCTCTGAAGCCAAAGGTACGAACTTTCTCCTTGTTACTAAGACCAGTAATAATAGCGAGAGGAATGTTATTACTTTGCAAAAGACTCGTCGACTTGCTCTCCATGATAAAGAGAGTTTGGATATAGCTCAGCAATATCCGACTGACTCTACTCGAAGCCTACGGACTGTAACTTTCTCTGGTTCAGACGAATGGAACTTAACCCCAGATTCTTTATGTGGCATATTGTTCACAAAAATAGCCATGCAATTTGTGAACCATAATCCCAGGCTATATATACCCCGAATTCTAATAAGCATGAAGCTACTTAGGGTCATAGATCTCCACAATCTAGAAATAATTGTACCTAATGCTATTGGGGAGCTGATTCATTTAATGTACTTGAATGTACGTGTTGTACGATCCAAGCCGCTTCCATCTTCAATCGGTGAACTCACCAATTTGCAAACACTTCAAATTTGGAACAAGTTTATGTTTACCACTGAGCTACCAAGTGAAATATGGAAAAGTAATTTGAGACATCTTGAATGTAAATACTCATTTTCAATCAAGGGACAACCATCAGTTAACAACCTGTCAAATCTTCAGACTCTCTCAAGCATTAAGGCAGGAAAATGGCTATATAAGGGATTAGACAAGATGACCAATTTGAGGAACTTGAGCATTGATGATATTAACAACTCTCATGGAAAAGCGTTGTCAGACTTTCTTGGTAAATTAAACAATCTCATTGAATTGGAGTTAAAGGCAAAGTCTCCATCATATGAACATGAAATACCAACCTCAATACTTACGGCGTCCCATCATAAACATCTCCGACTTCTTTATTTGAACGCAAAATTAGAAAGACTCCTTGATGTCAACACTCAATGTCTCCTGACAAACCTCATCAAGCTTACCTTACGATGCCCATTCCTTGTGGAGGATCCACTTGTGACGTTGGGGAAACTTGATAACCTTCAAGTTCTTGAGTTAAGGTTTGATGCTTTTGTTGGGAAGGAGATGATTTGTTTGGGGAAAGGATTTCCTCAGTTGAAGGAGTTAGAATTTTCATATTTGAATCATTAGAAGGGTGGAAAATAGAGGATAAAGCCATGCCCAGGCTTAGGAAATTGGTAATTTATAGCTGTTGGAAGTTGGTGATGCTCCCTCATGGCCTTGGAAGGATTACTAATCTACAAGAGTTGGAAGTGCGGCATATGCATGATGCGTTTACCCAGAGATTGAAAGAAAATGATGGTGAGGACTGGGATAAGGTCCGACACGTACCTTCTGTTAACATACATCGTTATTAGTGTGTGTGTTTTTTTCCCAAATTTGTGTAGCATTACAATTCAACTCAACATGTAATATAACATAAGATGGCTCAATTTTTCTCGTTTGACGAGAACACTTGATGCTTATTAGTTCTCTTTTGTATTGTTTTGTAGGGGTTTTGCATTCTCGATGTGAACATCCGTTTAAATTACATAAACCACAGCCTTGAATTTCTTTAATAGGTTGTTTCTCATTTAATTGTTATTTTATTTTATTTATTTTAATTGCCCCAATCTCCGCACAAGATTTAAGAATCTTGTGTCACATTTTCGTGCCCTCTCATTCCATGTCTCATAATTGTTAATATAGGGACCCACCACCCTAACTTCTCCATAACTGTAGTTAGAAGGAAGGATTGGCTCTGGGTATATAATACTAGGGAGATTGGCTCTCACAGGCGATGTGGGACTATGGACCTGAGCCACTACGTCCCTAACAATAATAACTTCATTGAAAACACACTATAGTCTCCATTTATTAAATCTTGGATGCTTCTGCTCCTTCTAACCAAAGCAAAAAAACCAAAAGTAATAATAATTATTATTATAATAATGCTAGGAACAAGAGGCTATTCACAGGACAAATTAAACTGCAAAAAGTCTGATGCAGTAAGAAGGTTATTTTCAGAGACATTGCCAACAAAAGCCACAATACAATTACTAGTTTTTAGTCACCATATATATATAGTTGATACCACTGACAGAAAAAAACAATAGACAAAATTAAATATGCATTCGTAATAAATTAAAACTAGAAGCCATCAGATCAGGGGCTTCTTTCTCTCTACTAGGAGCGAGTAGTGTTCATATTTCGCTCGGTTAGTCTTGTACATGTGTGCGATCTCAAGCACCAGTGGATCATCCGGGTTTGTGTCACGGGTCTGACCGACGTCACTCGGCCCGTGCGGCCGAGCATGCGAAAAAGCCCCGTGACAGTTTGGGTCCGTTAGAAGTGAGCAAATTGATAAGAGAACCTTCAAAACCCACACAGAACAATTAAAACAGAATCACGGTATCTTCATTCTGATTAAACATAACAGCATGGCTAATTTTAATTAGCTAGCACTTGGAAAAACTAAGCTCAACTCCTAATGGAAACTTATGAAGTTTTGAAACTAGTGCGAGGTTGTATCTGTGAAATAATTTGGACATCGATGATTAAAGTAATCAAGGTTAAGATGCAGAAAGGCTTTATTTTCTGAAGGTAGCAAGCAAAGTAATTTGTTCAGAAACTTCAGACACTCATAAGTTTATCAACTAGAATATTTTATATATAGCATACTTGAGAGATATTTCTAAAACGCAATTTCCAACATAAGAGCTTTTGTTTTTCAGTCAAGGTAGATTGACATAATTCATATTTGAAGGAAGAAAACCATAACTTTCATAACATTTTAATATGCATAAAATATTCAAATTATAGGAAGTAAATTACCTTGGATATGGTCAGGGCAGGACTCCAATGTTCGTTGAGGATGTCCAAGCAGATGCTCCCATTACTATTAATGTTTGGATGAAAAACCTTGGTGCGGAAAGAGACCTAAAGTTGAACTTTATTCAGTTATTGGCCCAAAATAAATCACAAGAGATAATAGTCAAAGAATAGATAGATGATACAAGTGCTACAAACAAGTACTAGAGTTGTTAGACATGAAAGCAATGGTTACGAAAAGGTTATATGAATGCATATATGTTAGACATCAGATTCACAATTTATTCACAAAATCCTCTAACTCAATTCGTACATCAAAAGGCAGCGCATTTTATTATAGTAAACAGTGCAACAACATATGACTAAAGCCCAAGAAATTAGGTTCTTAAATGCAATTGTCAGCACAATCAATATGTATGTGATTAGGAATCCATAACACACACACACACAAAAATCATTGTAAGAAAATTTTACAGCTACAGCACTGAACAAGATCAATTCCCTTTACTTGACAGCAAAGGCAATAGAAGTTGATGTACATGCCCAAAAACCATGTCATGAACAAGGAGCATTACCTTTGGAGGTTTAAATGGGTAATCTGGTGGAAAGTGAATTGAAACTAGAAACACACCATCAAGCAGAGCATGTAAAACAAATAAACTAAAATCAGCAAGGTCGCTGTCCAAGATAATGAAACTAAACTTTCCTTAACTTCTTTCATTTATGTAACCAATAATCTGATCTACAAAAAATTCACTTTCAAATGCAGAAATTCAAAACCACTTCAATATTCAAGTCCAACAGCTATGGAGGCAGGCTAAAAGTTGGTGTTCCATGATAAATTCAGCTTGCTTCTAGACATTAAGATACTGACATGTTTAATCAAGTGCCTCATATAAATTCAAGGGAATCCTCAATCATAGTGGATTTGAGCAGATGGAACCACCAGAAAAGCAAATTCAAGAGATATGCATGGGATAATATTTTGTAGCAGACAACCAACATGTTTGGAAAAAAATGAGCATGGATTAAGGCTATGCAGTAAAGAATCCATTGACTGCAACTGTTTTTCAATTCAACCTCCAAGCCCAAAAAAATGAAATCATGATAGTATAACAAGAGAAAAGCATAACAACATTTTACTGACCTTGAAAAGGTGCCACCATATTAAAATATGATATTAGTGTATTTACATGGGAAACTGTAATGAAGCTATCTGCCATATTCAACATAAACATGGGAAACTGTAAAAAACCATAGTTTCTATGTGACCGCAAAAGTAGAGGACGGCGACCATGACTTTATTTTCTTCACTTCTAATCCATAGGCCCTTCTTTAGAGGTTTTGTAAGGTCAATCTCCACACACATTCGAGTGAATTTGGCCAGAATGATGTTGATGGGATGCTCATCAACTTTCAACAATTTGCCAAATTGAGCACCAATGGTGTCCAACATCTCCAGGTCATAGTACTTTATAGTTGGGCGGTGAAGTTGCATCCATACCATTGCGGTGTCAAACTTCTAAGTTGCTCAAAATTCTCCCTCCAAGGAGTGAGTTGTAACACCCTACCGGCCACAGTCCAAGGACCTTCCCAAAAACAATTAAGAAAAAGAAAAAATCTATCCATCATCTTAACTGTTTGGCACTTGATATAAAAAAAGCTGTTCGGCATATCTGTGATTGTGATTGCAAAGGAATCAAAACTTCTATACATCAGTAAGCATCAGTTTCACTTGGTCTAAAAACAGAGCCCTACCCAGAAATTTGCTCCTTTTGTGGTTTGAATTGGGTGAATGATGACCACATTATTTGAAAGTGTCAAAAGAGTAAAATTTGCTGGAATTTAATAGTTCATTATGCTGGTGTTGATTTGAGTGTGATTCAAGATTTCTGTTCAGGGGATTGGATTCTGACTAGATGGGAGGACAATGCTTCAATTCAATGATAGGTACTTATGCCTGGTCTTTGTGGCAGGCTAGATGCAGCAAGGATTTTACCAGCAAACAGGCAGATTTACATCTTATGGTCTTTGTGGAGGCCAATGCTTCAATTCAATGATAGGCTAGTGCTTTGGAAATACAGAGAAGAAATCAATTCAATCAAGCAAATGATCAAGAGTTGTTCAAATGTAATTCTAGATTTCATTCCTGGACACAAGAATACTATGACTGATTAACTTGCCAAGCATGCATGCAGAAATTGAGAAAAACTTCAGAGAAAAAGAAACAGAGGTCAACTACAACAGCAATTGAGAAAAACTAAGAAACAAAGAGAAGACCAAACCAGCAGAAGAAGAAAGAGAAAACAGCAAAAGAAAAGGTCTAACAAACAAACTTAGAAATTAAAGCCGTATACAAGAATGCTTCTCATAAGCCATCTAGGAAGCTCACGCCTAATGTGGAAAAGAGTTGAAACATGAAAGTTGTTGCCAAAAGAAGCCAGCTTAATGGTAGGAACCATCCAGGCATGCGGAATGATGTGAAGCCGAGGAGACTGCAGAGAGCTGATTAAGTGTCTAAGTTGGATGATCCAAGGAGTGATGCACCAATTGCAGGTAGGATCATTGGGCAATTGAAGCAACAAATTGATTTCTGCATCCAGGATGAAAAGGTGTTGAATGTGAAGGTTCTGATTAAGAGCAGTTTGAAGGGCAAAAATAAGAGCCTGAACTTCGGCCTCCAAACGAGAATCAACAGCAATGGCAAAATTGCAACCTGCAAGATGGATAGAATGAGAAGCATCTGAAATGAAGAAACCACTACTACTCACCTGATTGCTGCCATCCCGAATAGCAGAGGAAAAAATGAATAAACCATCAGCACTTGAAAAATTATTAAGAATTAAATTGCTGCCAAGAAGATTTTTATTAGCACAAGAAAATTCTCTCGTATGATTGATAACCCTGTGAGTAATAACAGAATCCTCTACATCTTTGAAGGTATGTCGGGGCTTCGGGTCAATTTTGACAAAACTTGCTTATATGCTTCAAATAGAAATCAGTGCCCTCATAACTCCGTGACGGAGACCTTCCATTGTAACACGGGTACCCTACCGCTTACCTACCTCGGGATCCCCATCTTGGGCGGTAGACCTAGGAGACAGGACTGGAGTACTCTGATGGAAAAAATTAGATCAAGGCTTGCTTCTTGGAAATCTAAGCTCCTCTCCTTGGGGGGAAGGCTCACGCTGGTTAACTCTGTCCTAACAGCTATCCCGACTTACTGGATGTCGATCTTTAAACTACCTGCCTGGGTAATTAAAAATATTGACAAAATTCGCAGGGACTTTCTTTGGTCGGGACCGGATTTCCAGGAAAGCAAAGTTAGATTGGTTAACTGGAAGAGACTCTGTCGTTCGAAGGAGCAGGGGGGCTGGGGCATCCTTGACTTACACACATTTAATTGCGCCCTACTTGGAAAATGGTGGTGGAAAATTATTTCAGGGGAAAATTGGTGTGGAAGGAATATTATCAAGGAAAATTACTATAGGAATGCTCCCATGTGGAATTTGTACCGCAAACACTGTAGGAGACGTTCCTACTTCTGGAATGGCATTCTACATTCTCTCCCTGCCTTCCGGAAAAATATTTCCCCACAAATTAGGGATGGAGCTAGTACCCTCTTCTGGCTTGATAATTGGGTTGAGGGCCTCGCCCCAGCTGACATTTGGCCTACTCACTTCCGGCTCGCCCAGTGCAAGGAGATCTCGATCCGAGACTTTGCACTACGTTCCTCTTCTTCTTCTTTGAGGACTGAGTTCCCTGATTGGATTAACCGTATTGCTAACATTATGACAAATCTCTCCATGGAGAAAGATGGAAAACACTGGACTCTGACTGCTAACAGATGTTTCTCTGTGAAATCTTTTTACAACTTTCTCAATGATGGTGGGCTGCGTTGCCACAAAACTCCGGTCATTTTGAGGGGAGGGTGTCCAAAGAAAATCAATCTTTTTAACTGGCTAGCTTGGGACAACAAGATCTTGACTCTGGATAACCTGGCTCAGCGTAGATGCAATCTTATTCAGTCCACCACTTGTGTGTTGTGCCACGCTGATGTGGAGACTGCCGATCATCTCCTTATACAGTGTCCTTACACTTTACACATTTGGAATCACTTTACACATCTGTTAGGATCTGACTTTCCTCCCAACTCTCTCAAGATTCTTTGGGGAGATTGGAGGAATAAGATTCCTAAAACTCTTATCCCAATATGGGATTTAATTGTGCGAGCAATCACTTGGAACATTTGGCTAGAAAGAAATGCACGCATTTTTAATTCTAATTGCTTGTCCTCTGTTTCTATTATTGTGAAGATTAATCGCATGATTATCCTTTGGTATAATGCAGCTCCAGAACCTAAGAAGACCAAGCTTGAAGATCCCGTCTCTAAGATCAGGAGGAGTCTGGAGTTCTTGACCTCAGGAGATCAGGAGCTTGAGGCTCCAATATCGAGACCCCCTCCCTCTGGCGAGCTCTAGCTGGTGATTTCTGGTGTACCCCCTTAGGACGTTTCTCCTCTGGGGGCCTTCTTTTTCTCCCTTGTTTTTTTCTGTTTCTCTGTTTTGCTCTGACACTTCTGGTGGATCTTTTGTAGAGCCCTGGCTCCTTTTCTCTAGTTCCTCGTTTATCTGTACTTTTCTTTTTCTTGAATGATTGTGGTTTATCCACTTTTTCAAAAAAAAAAAAAAAAAGTAATAACAGAATAATTAGGACCAACGTTTCTGAAAATCGCATCACAACGGGGCTTCCAAATATATCAAGCAGTTATAGTGATAATATTTTTCATCTTCATAGAGTACTAAGGCTTGATGAGCCATTGCCCAGAGGTAAAACTGTCTGGGAAGGAAATGTGCTTGGCCGACATGAATTAAATAAGATTCCAAAGGTTCTGAATCTTAATACAATGATGAAATAAATGCTCATCAGTTTCACAGTTCAGCCCACAAAGGATACATAAGCTTCTCGGGCCAAGGTTGATAGAGTGAAGATAATCACTGGCGGAGAGTCCCCCTTTCATGACTAACCAGATGGAGTGCTTGACACGGGGGGCCACCTTCAGTTTCCAGGTAATCCTCCAACCAACCCAAGGTTCAGAATCACCCAGACTGCGATTAAGAAAATGATACGTGGAGGAGGAAATCTTGATGTTATGAGACTTAGGGAACCAAACCCAATGATTATTTTCATTGAAGTCAATATGCCCAAGCTTAGGAATGAACTCAGAAAAATTATTACTAAACAAAGTGGCCAGCCCTTTGAGAATTCCAACTATCACCCAAAATTAAATCAGCAACATTAATCGATTCAAGGTCAAGATTCATATTAAAATAAGTAGGCTTGAAGGCAATAGCCAATAGGAATCTCAAAACACCAAGGATCAAATAACAGAGAAGTGCAAGAAGGATTACAGATTTGAACCAACAAAAATGTTTCAAAACAGAGGCAGAAGCACAAAGACCTCTAAAGAACCACGAGCTGTTGGGAGGAACAGGGTTTTTCCAGAAATTTAGCTGGCCATTTTTGAGAAGAAGAATATCCAACCAAATAGCATCGCCAAGGTTTAAGTAATTGAAAACATGTTTAGCCGTAAGAAAGTTTTTGGCAATAGATAAATTCTGAATAGGGAGACCCCCCTCAGGTTTAGTATCAGTAATACAGGACCACGAAACAGCATGGATGCCCTTTACTAAAATTGCCCAATCATCCAAAATCAGTGTCTACATGCAGAATGTAACTCAGTTACAATTAATATATAGTCTCCGACAAAGCATATTCACGAAGAGCTAGAGTTTTCCCCCTAAATTAAGCATTAAGCGTCAACATATTCAATCAAAATATAAATTCAAACAAGGAATTCAAAAGACTGAATGAGCTTAGATCATCCTTACTTGAGCATCTAGGACTGTAGACAAATTTTTCATTCTTTTTAAATGTTCCAACTCAACCTTCTTTGTCATAACAGAATTCTGGAGCTCCGATATATCATATATTGCTCAGAACATCAGAAAGTGACTTCCGAACAAACTATGGACGATTTAAAATTCAATCAATTGTGAAATTACAATGTGTCAGACAAGAAATAGATCAACAAACAAAATCACTGACCTCTGTCGCGAGCTTCCTTCCATGCATTGTAGCCTGAGATTTAGCATCAGCAAATCTCCAATGCAGATACCTGTCATCAAGTAACCAAAGCGAATGAATGTCTTCATGCCGGCTTCCCACCTTCTTTACCTTCTTCACATCAACCAGTTTCACATTCGGTGGTTGTGGAGGCAGACAAGAGCCAGCATTCTTTGGCATTACTGAACTAAATCTCTGCGAAACAAGATTCTTGCTCACATACTTGGACACACTGAAGGGAGCTTGCTGGCAACTTGACAAAGCTGAATTCAGTGATCAATGGCAAATGGAGTAGTCATCATTGCCATCGTTCCGTCTCACAGACATCATTGGAAAGAAATCAGCTTCCTGTGTTGAGGACCGAAGTTAGAAATGAACCAGTCTTTACTAGATGGTATTGAATGGCTCTCACAGGGACCTCTCATATGGCTAATACTACAAGCGTCTTGTTCAGATGAAGCTGTATTCCCTAATGAACTAATTATTCCATTGCACAACAGACAGGTCTCATATGAGACCCAGGAGCAAAGCAGCATTTGGATGAAGACCTGCTGTAGCTGCAGTTGGTAATCGCAAATGACAGGTATTTCTCGCGAGTCTATGTACCTATATATAGAACGCATTTTTCTTGTGTTAGCAAAGCTCTGGTCTCTCCTTTCCCACTTAGGAGTAGCACTAGTATCTGCAAAGACAATTCTCTCAGTTAGGACAGTTAGTTTAGTGTTTTTTTAATTAAAAAATGACTAAATTGTTCCAAAATGCTGAATATGTTGCTTACTTATGTGATCGCCTTCCTAAGAATTGCAGTACTTTGAGGTTCCTTAGTGATTTCTTTTGGTTTGACACTCTGATTTCTTCAAAGCAAGAACTTTCCCTTTAGCTTCGAGGGCTCTTTCTCCTGCTGACAATTGATCATCATCATCAATCAATGTTTATATTCATCACGTAATCGTGATTACCTTGTCCTTCCTAAGCGATTCAAGGTAAGCTGCATCCTGTTCTTCTCAGAGTTGGTGGTCTCTTCTTCTGCTGCTCTTAAGGCCCTGAAAGCTGAACTTTGTTCTTCCATTATCCTCTGCAGGATCTCCACCAGTTCTTCAGGCAACACCGGTCCTTCTATCTGTTAAATTTTTACTAATGGTAACCAGAAGTTGTCTTCTCTATAAAGTAAGAGAAATCATGAAGAATAAGAATCAATACCTGTTGCAGGACAACAATAGTTTTATTGGAGGCCAAAGCAATGACAGCGCAGAAGGGAAAGCTGGATGCTCTTAACGCCAATGCCATCTGGAAACCTTCGCCTCTGTTTGCAATTGCACCCCAAGACACAAAGTTTATCTCCAGAAACTCTATGACCAGCTAAGATTGGAGAGAGTTGCAGCAGAATGCATCAGTACCAGGGTCTGCCAGCTCAAGAAGGTTAAAAAAAAAAAAACCTTCGACTCGTCTTTTGCCATCTTCAGTGCTTCCATAAACCAAGTTGCATAAAAGAATTGCTGAACACTTCCATACTGTTGTTTGAAGAGATTAAGCTGAACAATTCCTTGTGACAATTTGGACATCGTCTTGCTGATGCTGTGTGGACCCCAGCTGCTTGCGTCAATGTTTTTAAATTTTTGCTTTTCTTTTTCCCCATCTCAAACCCGTGGCATGCCCCTCTCTCAATGAAATTTTTTTTTTTTTTTTGTGAAAGAACTTCCACAACTGGGAAGTTAATTTATTGAATAAAAGAGGAGGCTAATACACCTATGATTAACTGATACATAACTAAACAAGGCATGAAACAAAGATGAAGAAACTAGAACGAAAATCCCTGCTTATTAAAAGATTTCATTATCCAAAAAGGAAGATCTCTGCCCACCAGAAATAAGTTGAGATATTGATAACTGAAACTAAGAATGGCCAGGTTAGCTGCTGGAATCAAACAAGTAGTTGGGATCACGTGAAGGTTAGGGAGACAGGCCATGTCCATTAGGAACCGAAGGTTGCTAATCTGTGAATGAAATCGCCAAGCGGTAATTTGATTTGGATTCCAAATTGTATCCTTTATTCCAAGGTTGCTGCAGAAGATATGCTTAATACGTATGTGAAAGTCGATTGCGGTCTGCAAAGTGACTTCGAAGGCAAATAAATCATCTGCAGAATTGTTCAACGTTTTCTGGAATATACACCCTCCAAGAGAGATGATATAGTTAGCATTTGAGATGAAGAATCCAATCGATCTTACCTGCGAAATTGGGTTGGTGAAGGCGCGAGTGAAAAGGAAGTGACCGTCTGCGCTTAAGAAATTATTCAAGATAAGCTTCATACCCAGCAAATCAGAATGACAATTAGAGAATTCCCGAACATGGGTGATTGCTTGGCTTGCAATGTTTAACCTGTTTGGTAGGATATTTTTAAAAATTGCATTACAACGACTGATCCAAAAAAACCATGCACCACCAGTAATCAACGCCTGAATGTGCTGAGAGTGCCTATACTCAATGATCCAATTTCCAGAAGAGAACCTCTCAGGTGGAGAGATGGAGAGGTTCTCTTTGCTATTAATTAAACTCCAAACCCTTTGGGATTCAATGCATTGAAAGAACAAATGATCAATAGTTTCCCGATGCATCCCACAAAAAAAACATGGATTATCCGGTCCTAAATTGATATAATGAAGGAATGCAGAAGTAGATAATCGACCATGAATACACATCCAAATAAAGTGTTTCAGTTTAGAAGCAACAGGGATGTGCCAAAGTGATTGCCACCCGCACCAGTGATCAGATGATACAATTTGAGTATTTAAATTATGATAAACAGCTGCAGAAATTTTAGAGTGACGAGATCTAGGATTCCAACCCCATTGAGTATCAGAAGAATAATCAATGGGAGGCAAAGTAATGTCTGCGCAATCAAGGCTATTGCCAAAGAGTAAATTCAAATGATTATCATCCCAATAACCATCTGAAATGAGATCAGCAATATTGAGATGTTCAAAGTCTGAATTCATGTTTAGAACTGTAGGTTTGAGCGCCACAGGGGTATCAAAAATCCAAGGATCCCAAAGTAAAGATGTGGAAATTAAGTTAATGGATTGAATCTTACAAAACCTTTGAATGTAAACTGCAGATTTGCAAAGCCCTCTAAAGAACCAGGAGCATTTAGGGGGGAGGGTGATCATGCCAACAGTTTATCCTACCATATTTATCATTGAGAATATCAACCCACAAAGAATTATCATTATTAAGATACTGAAAATAGTGTTTGGCTAAAAGGGAATGTTTATCAATAAACAAATTTCTAACACCTAAGCCCCCCTCAGACTTACCTGTAGTGATAATACTCCAACTCACATTATGGATGCCCTTCCCATTGTCGTTCTTACTCCAAAAGAATTTTTTGACGATTTTAGAAATCTCGGAGATAATGAAATCGGGGATAGGATAAATTGATATAGTGTAAATTGGGAGGGAGAGGAGAACAGAATTAATAAGGATACACTTAGCAGCAGGCGATAAATGAAAGTTAGCGCATCTGCAAGAAGATCCTCTAATCTTTTCCACCATAGGTTGAAAAATTTGAGAAGCAAGCTTCTTAGGAGAAATAAGAATGCCCAGATATTTAAAAGGAAAAGAAGCTTGAGTGAAGTTTAAATATTGCAAATACTCTTAGTCAAATGATTATTAAGCCAAGAAGGAAAGTAAATATGGGATTTGCTGAGATTAGGTTTCTGACCAGTAATGATAGAATAATAAGAAAGGCACAAACGAATATTGCGAGCTGACGAACGAGAAGCTTAAGTGATTAAGATCAGATCATCAGCATACATTAAATGATTAAAATTGTTGTTAAGGTTAGACTTAAAACCAGGAATCAGGCTATGTTGGAGGCTAAAATTAAGCATAGTGGTGAGAGTTTGAGAAACCAAAATGAAGAGGTAAGAAGACAGGGGATCACCCTGACGGACACCACGGGAAAAGGAGAACCAAGTCGTAGGTTTACCATTGATTAACAAAGCAAAGGAACTAGACTGAAGACAGGTCGAGATCCAAGAAATCCAAATCGAGGGGAAATTCATTTTGGAAAGAACGGCAAGAATTGCACTCCAGCTTAAAGTATCATAAGCTTTCTCGACATCAAGTTTAATAATCATCCTAGGAGGGCTACAGTTGTCATTCTCAATAGAGTGGGCAACCTCTTGAATAGTAATAATATTATCAAAAGAACTACGATTAGCAACAAAACCCACTTGCTCCTTCCCAGTAAGAAAGGGGATAACTTTTTTAAGCCGATTAGCAAGAAGCTTAGAAATGATTTTAAAACAAACATTGCAAAGAGATATTGGTCTGAAATCAGAAACATGCCTAGGATTATCCTTTTTAGGGATTAAAGTAATAAAAGTTTTACCCCATGACTGAGGAAGCATAGAGTTATTGAAGAAGAATTGTATAGTAGAAAACAGACTATCGCCAATAATATGCCAAAAGTTCCGATAGAATTCAATGTTAAAACCATCATGTCCAGGTGACTTACCTGGCAGGATGTCCATAACCATCGAGAAAACCTCATCCTTAGTAACCTCTTGAACAAGCAATGATCTATTAGAATCCGAGAGGCTCAGAAGATCAAGAGGGAGATCGACGGTTAAGTTCAAGTTACTATTAGCAGGGGCACTCCAAAGGTTATTGTAAAAGTCCAAGAAAACACGTTCAATATCTTTGGGATTATTCAAAACAATGCCATCAGTACCTTTGATCTGTGAAATAAAATTGTTATGCGACCTCATACGATAAATAGAATGGAAAAACTTAGTGTTATGGTCACCATCAGCAATCCAACGAAGGCGAGCACGTGGGTTGTTCAAGAAGGATTTTTTTTTTGTCCTGGAGTTTGAGTTAAAGGTTGAAGATCTCCAGGTAAGTAGTCCACATATAAATTATCGATTATTTTTGTTGTAAAAAAATTCAGTTATTTATTTATCCATTCTTTCTATCTTGAAATAATTGGCTTAGTTTCTATATAAATGTGGGATCATGCAATTCTTTGATTATATACTAAATTATAATATCTTTGGTTAAGTGAGAATCTTGGAAGAGTTTGATATTTTAAATTATGTTATATTATGCTAGTTTGGTTTGATAACTTAGTAATAATTTTGTAGACAGGTATTGACAATCTAGTTCTTTAAAAATACTTCTTTTGATTTTTTTTTTTTTTTTTTTTTTGCAAAATTTATTTCGTTGTAAACATTTTTAGTCCACAAATAAACTATGCACTGACCCAATCAATGGGGGTCACTATTGACCATGTCGACATAAATTCTGTGAAATGAGACTATAGTTTCGTGCCAGGCCATTGGTGCAACAATAACAGTATTTGACTCAGACATCCTATGTAAAATAAATGTATTTTTATAATTCTAACTCGGGCTACCGAGATAAAACAAATAGACTGCAAGCCGAGGTAAAACAATTAACCTTAGTAAGTTTGTGAGACGTATAATCTTGGAAATCTATTATGTTTGGAATCCTTATCCTATTTAAAGTTTTTTATTTGAAAACTTATATTTGATAATTATTGTACTCTGATTTTTTTTATTCATAATAAATCTGTATGTTTTGGAGAAAAAAAAAACTATTATGAAGCTATGTTTTTATAAAACATTCTAGATGAAAAACCTATCTTTTGGTAATTATTATTGCTTATTTACATTCAATATATGTGATTTATATTCTACTTTTTATATACATATGTACAAGTATTGTTTAGCTTGATATCAAAAATTGAATTTTTGAACTTTGTATGATCCAGAAATATTTTATTGGATTGCTTATTGAGATGTCAAGCTTATGAAGTTGTTTTTAATCTCTTTCATATCACGAGTAAGTTCTAACAATAGCTTAGCAAGCGTCGAGTAACGCGTTTCCTCTAGTGTAGTTGAGTTGTCAATTTTGCCTAGTTGTAGTCTTTGAATATGTATTTGAACTATGTTATATTTTATTATCTGTAATTTGTGGCTTTATTAAATCGTATTTTGCTCTAAATCAACTTTGTAGGCCTTGTGTGCCGACAAGGTTTTCGCCTGGTGCGTGTGTCCATTTGTCAGCCACCGGCCAAGTCGCGCATGTTATATGGGAGGCAGTGAAGGCCAAACAGTTACCCAAAGTAGTTTAAAATATGGTCAACATATAAATATTGTAAAAACAGATGATCTACTGATTCAGTGGCCATATGGCATAGCAACTAGTTGTAGCCTGTGGTTTTTACACTTTATAATTGCAAGGTTTTCTAAGGTTAGAATATAGTTTAATAGATTTCTTTTCTTAGGACAAGATCCTTTCCAAATCAGCTAGGTGACTTTATAATGAGAGCCATCATCATTTAGGAAGTTTAGAAAGATTTAATAGTGTCTCCCTTATTAGAATATTGCACTACATATGCTTGACACTGGGAAAACACTAAACATATATATGAAAACCTTGGATGTTGGGCATGATTTCTAAGATAGTCCTCACGGGATTGGAGTCATATGTACATGGGAGCATAATTATTGACCCACCTGTCATCCTAAAACAATGTTTTAGCTCCATCCCAGATCACTGGGTTATGCAAGATCTCAACACGGCAAAGAACTTGGTATCCCATTCCACAAAAAAAAGGACTTTCTCTTGGGGTGTTTATGAAATAGATTCCAAGTGTATTGGTTCTAATAATAATTAAACTGTTAAACTTTAGACTCACACCAACATGATCTAGATGATATTTTCCGCCACCATTTTCCTAGAAATGTTATATTAAAGTCCTCCAAGTTTGTCTTTCCCCCAATCTCCATGATCTCTGGTTTTACATAGCTTCATCCAGCTAACTAGTTGGTATCTTTGGTGATCAATATCATGCCCTGACCAGAGAAAGTCGTGTCTAATTTGATCAATGGCTTTGATTACCCAACTTGGAAGCATTAAGATGGACATCATGTATGTTAAAATGGTAGATAGAATTGAGTTCATGACTTTAGTTGTGAGCCCCACCTCTTAATTAATTGTTATAACCCAAATTTTTGGCCCATTATTGTAGAAGGCGTTACTATACATGGCCGTTACTGTAGCAAAAAAATTAAATTAAAACATCAACCTTTTGTCTCCTCCAACTCCATCTCACATTCATAACTTGCAAACCCTAGCCCTATGATCTCTCTCCACGTTTTCTTTGTGGATGGTTATGGATCCTTTGAAGTAAAGTGAAAGAAAAGATTTCAGGTGAGTGGGCTAACCTAATCCTTGTTGTTTTCTTTTTTACTCTTGTATGAGATTTTGGTTTGCTTTTGAGATGATTTTTGCATTATGATGTTGGAACTCTTGTTTTGTTTTGTTGGGGTATCATACCAACTTTAATTTGGGAGATCTCCATGAATTTACTTGATTTTTATTTGATATTCAAGGTTTTATTTATATTTTGTCTCATTATTATTCTACTTGTCAAGATTCATTTTGTGTGGTATTGCAACACCATGTTCATGTTACTTTTGATTTATGAAAATTTAAGACCTTGGGAGTTAGATCCAATGTGATTTATGTGCAAGAATTTGGTGGATCTCATATATTAAATGGGTTGTATTCATGTGTTGCTAGAATTGATGTGTGGAAAGTGGGTCATTGCATGCAAGATGTTTGATGGAATGCTTTTGAGTTTTAACATGAGCAATGACCAATTGTTTGTTAGAATATGATGATATGAGTTTATGGATTGTTGGAGATGATGCTTGTGTGAGAGTTTTATATTGATGTTAATGTCATGGGTATATATGTTTTTAAGAGGTGTGTTTGAATTGCTATTATAGATCGGTAGAGTGGTGAAAGAAGGCTTTAGTTTCCCTATATCTATATTTGGAATGAATAATAGTCCAAAGTTTGTGAAATTGAAAGATTGATGAGTTACTTTGGTGTTATTGCATCTTTGTTATTAGAGAGGATTGGTGTATGTGAATTGGTCATTATTGGTTATTTTGGAACTTATGTGTGAATATTTGGATAATGCATGCCAAGTGTTTGACATAATACATTGAGAATTAATTGTAAGCGATGAAGCTATGATTATGAGATGGGTGATGAAAATGATGTCATTAATGAAGTGAAGATGTGTGGTTAGAGGATTTTTTTTTTATGGTTGTATAAATTTTGGATGAATGTTTAAAGCCATACCTTTCAATTGATTGTGAAACCTTTGAAAATGATATCTCATATGTTTGCATGACTTAAGTTAGAGAGGATGAATGCATGTATCTTGAAATCTGGAAATGACATTGAGTGGTTGGAAATTGTTGCCAACATTCGGAAGTTATAGAGATAGAATTTGTGGATGATTAAAATTGAAAAGTTGCAGTGTTTTATTTAATCTATCTACCTGCAAAATTTCATATTTATTGAACGTATGTTCTATGAGATATGATCCATTCAAGTTGACATGTCATGGAGATATTACTGTGTAGACCTGCAGATTTATAGGCAAATTCCGGATTCACTATGTGTAATTAGACAAAGTGCCCAATAGAGAAAATATTTCTTATCACCTTAACTTTCAACCTGCAAAATTTCAAGTTGATTGGACTTGTAGATTATGAGTTATGATATATTAAAGAGGGCTTGTGCAGGATGATGTTTCTATGCAGAATTTTCTTATTTAGAAGAATTTTTCTCACTCTTCGAGGATGAATTTGGGAAAGAATTAAACAAGGAAATTGTTCAAGATTGTCCTAAGTTTGTTTTTGCAAAATATTTGTGCATTTGATAATATATTTTTTTTCTTGGAGTTACATGTTATGGAATGAGGCATGTTTAGATGTGTTTTCATGCCGAGAAGTGTGAGATGTAATATGAGTAGCCAAGTGTTTATCTTGCTTTATACCTTGGTTTCTATGTGCTTTTAGGTTGGTAAGCATGATTGCATGTAATCCAGCTTGATAATGGGAATCTTGAGGTTATTTGTATTTGGAATTGTTGGAATTGTTGGATTTTACCAATCATGTAATTATGTGTCGGAGTGTGCATTTACCTGTTCTGTTAATTCCCTGTTTTGCTTAGATTTTAATCTCTCTTTTTTTTATTCGGTTATATAATGGTTTTACTCTTGATTTTGAGAGTGGTTCGATATGCATTAATGATTTGGTAATTTATTTACTAAATTCTATAATTAATTTCTGTTCATCTACTTTCCTCTAAAGTGGAATTCTGAAATTTTGAATTTTTGTTTATTTGGAATATCTGAGAAAATTTGTGAATATTTGGTATTTTAATTGCAAGTTTGTTTAAATGTTTTAGTCTCCAAATAAACTGTACTCAACCCTGTCAGTAGGGGTTAAATACTGACCTTGTCGACAAGAAATTTCTGTGAAATCGAGACTGTTGTTTCGTACCGTGTCCGTTCGGTGGTAAACGGCCATCTGATACCGTGTCCGTTCGGTAATAATAAACGGCCATCTGGTACCGTGTCCGTCCGGCAATAATAGACGGCCATCTGTTATCTATAGTAAATTTGGAGACATTCTGTTTGAAATCATGTTTAGAAGTTTCTATATTTCCAAGATTTGTTTTTCTGGATTTCGTATTTAGTTTATGGCGATTTGAGATGTGTTTGCAAAGTTGTGCATTGGAAACTTACGTTTTTGTTATCATACTTATACATGGTTTCTTGTCTAACGTTTATTCACTTGTGGTTTTTATTGATGTTTGGAAAGGATTGAATAAACTTCTTCTGTATTTGAAAGTGATCGAAGGTTTTCCACCTATTTTTCATCCCACTCACTGAGTAACCGAGTTACTCAGCCTCTCTTCTTCTATCATTTCAGGTACTTGACTCTAAGGTTGTTGTGCTTAAGACCTTGACGTTCAGCCAGTGATAGGATGGATCCACTAGGGTTGTCATTTTCTTGTAAATTTTTTTAAAACTTATATTTATACTTTGGATTCTTGTAACTGTAGGTCTGTGTTTGAATTTCTATACCAATGTTTCTTCCTTGACGATTTGTCGTATTTTGTCTACTCTGTATCAGGTTCTGAGGCCTTGCAGGCTTATAGGGTTCACGCCCTGTGGGTTTGCGGCCGTTTGTCCGCGCGCCGGGTCCGGCGAGCCGGGTTCGGGGCGTGATAGATCAATTGGTGAGAGGCGCTCACTTTAAGTGAGACAAAAAGGCTTAGGTCGCGGGTTCGACTCCGGGGGAGTGCGAATTATTGTGCGACTAAGCAAAACAATACCTGGCTTGTGATGAGTTCTGTTCCGAGTCTCACTGAGGTGGGTCGGTCTCTCACAAAAAAGGCGCCTTTTTTGTGAGAGACCGACCCACCTCAGTGAGACTCGGAACAGAACTCATCACAAGCCAGGTATTGTTTTGCTTAGTCGCACAATAATTCGCACTCCCCCGGAGTCGAACCCGCGACCTAAGCTTTTTTGTCTCACTTAAAGTGAGCGCCTCTCACCAATTGATCCGTAGATCAATTGGTGAGAGGCGCTCACTTTAAGTGAGACAAAAAGGCTTAGGTCGCGGGTTCGACTCCGGGGGAGTGCGAATTATTGTGCGACTAAGCAAAACAATACCTGGCTTGTGTTGAGTTCTGTTCCGAGTCTCACTGAGGTGGGTCGGTCTCTCACATTAGTTTTTCAAGAAGAAAGGCAAGGCCTTATCATAGAGACAAGTTTTTTCCCAATTCATCAGGGAGCTGGCTCACTCTAGTCATGTCAAGGCGAGTCTTTTGAAAATTAATCACCAAACTAAATACCCCCTTGATAAGGTAGAAAAATAGCATAACCATCCTCAAGCCTTCCCTACGTCAGTAGTTAGGACAATCAAGTCATCAGCTTATTACAAACGACACATCTTTCTCAATTACCCGAAAAGAATCCCATGCTAGACGCCTGACTAAAGGGCATGAAAGAACATTGTTCTTAGCACAATGTAACAATAACAAACAAGAGTGGGAAAGGGGGCTGATCCAATTGATCCATTGGGGCCAAAACGAAGCTCTTTCAGTAAGTCTAACAGAAAGTCCCAATTCACCATATCGAAAGCTTTTGTAAAATTCATTTTTAGTGATATTCTTTGGGATCATACGCTTTTGGAGACCAACTTTGTTTAATCTATTAACTTTGTTAATGGTCATTTATAAATATCAATATAATAATAAATTACTTACTTTGTCTATAAAGAATATTACATTGCCCTCAATATTTATTGTTAGGTAATGAATTATAATTAGTTAACAGAAGTTTGTGCATGATTAGTGTTTATCTGGGAACAAGGTATGTATAATGAAATAAATTAAATCATATAAAATAATATTTTGATTTAGAATATCATCTTTGAATTATAAAAGGTTCATAACCATTAGGAACTTGGCCTTATTGTGGAAAATGAGGGTGAGATATTCAAAGGTCTTGAGTTCAAGACTCGTTGGACATAGTAATAATAATGAGTCGCTGGATGTAGGTCCAGGCTCGCAACCCAAACCCCTTATCCTAGGCTGAGGGTATGCGAGTTTAACAATTAATTACCAGTCCATGCGCACATCCTTGATGTATATATTGCTTATCATTTTTGTCAAAAGAAAATATATATGGTATGGATTTCAGTTAACTTCTAAATTCTTTCTAAATAAGAAAATAAAATGAAAATAAAATTACAGGTTACTTATACTTTTGGATCAATAATAATTTGATTTTAATTTATAAAGACAAAGAAAGCAGTGCCACGCATCAATTCTCCTTGTTTACATTTTGTGACCTTTGGTATAACACTAAGGGTCTGTTTGGATCACGGAATAGGAATGGGAAAGGTAATGGTAATGGTAATGGTAACAGGAAAGGTAATAGTAATGGTAATGGTAATGGTAATGGTAATGAAAAAGGTGTTTGGTTGGAAATAATAAACATTGGGAATGGGAAAAGTGGGATAGAGAATTGTATAAAATTACTTTAATACCCTTAATATAATTAATGACATGTTAATATGTAAAATAATTAAATATAAATAAGTATTATAATTAAATAATCTAATTATTTAAATTAATTATTTTATTTAATTAAATATTTAATGACTCAATTTATGTTAATTATTTTTTACTTATTTTAATTATTATAATTAATTATTTAAATTAATAATTATTATTTTAATATTATTCATTTTAATTATTATAATATTTAAATGACTCAATTTATGTTAATTATTTTTTACTTTAATTATTATAATTAATTATTTAAATTAATAATTAGTATTTTAATATTACTCATTTTAATTATTATAATATTTAAATGACTCAATTTATGTTAATTATTTTTTACTTATTTTAATTATTATAATTAATTATTTAAATTAATAATTAGTATTTTAATATTACTCATTTTAATTATTATACTATTTAAATGACTCAATTTATGTTAATTATTTTTTACTTTAATTATTATAATTAATTATTTAAATTAATAATTATTATTTTAATATTGTATATGAATATTTAAAATTAATATTTCATTTTAACCAAGTTTATTTTCACAACTATTGCTCATATGAAATTATTAATATAATTAAATATTTTATATGTAATAGATGGGATGATAAAGCAACAAGGGCAAAATTGACAAATCCCACCTCAATCCAAGCATTACCCCCAATTTTCAAGGTAATGGGTAAAGCTTGAACAAGGCCATCACATGGCCTTCTCCTTGGGATTCTCTCAATAGTAGGAGCTACCCAAACATGGGTTTGAATGGGTGGGGGTAATGAAGCCCATGGTATGGGTATGGGCTTCATTACCCCCATCCAAACATACCCTAATATCACATCAAGAAGCAACATTCATTTATTTCAAAAAAAAAAAAAAAAAACAACAACAACAACAACAACATTCAAGATAACTTCTTCTTAAGTATTTAGTTTTGTTACCAAAATATATAATATTTTTTTATTAATTAAGTCAGTAAATGACTCACCTTAACTAATGATATAAGAGGAAATTAAACTCTCCACCTCTTATTAGACAAAGAGAAACAATTACTATTCTACTAATGTGACGGTGATATAATTAACATTTATTACTAGCGGTTTATATATATTTAAAAAAGTTATTTTAAAACAGATTGCCACCATTTGATTAAGTGATAAATAATTAATTTCAACAACCATCTTAGTACGTAAATGAAAATGTTTGATTTTTTTTAATTATTTTTTAATATTTGCCTCCATGCATTATAAACTAGTATTGCTAACTCCTTGAAATACATTTGACAATCATATCTATTCTGTGCACACATTCAATATATATTGTTGGTTTATTTAACGTTGTGCAGAAGAATATTATCATATTGTACCATCTTAAATTATAAAAAAATGGATAATATGATTGATCTAACTTGTAAAGGTTAAGATCATTTAAATAATATTTTTAAAATTAAATTATTGTTTATGTAAAAAACATCTATCTGAGATATATTTTATAGAATTCTTACTATAGTAACTATTGTTTTTAGGAAATTAGTGTGCCAAAAACCAAAAAAAAAAATTGTAAAAAAAATAACATTCTCATTTATTTATCATCACATGCATTGCAATTTCATCTTAAAACTAGCTCCTTAGAATAATAAAACAGACGATATATAAAGCACAATGCAAAATGATACCAAGATGGATATTTGATATATTATATGGTACTATTACATTATATTACAAAGTCCAACTTGCGTGTGTAATCAGAGAAACCAAATGCTGAAGCATTTCCTCAATTGCAAGACTAACCAACTTATGTGTTGCCATCAATGGTGTCACCATCTATTTTTTTATTTTTTTTATTTTTTGAATAATAGGCGACAAGCGCCCTGATATATAAATAGTATTAAAACCCGGTGTACATTATATAAACAGTATAAAATAGTACAAACATCCCGGATGAACAGTGTGTGAACAGTACAGAAAACAGTACTGTCGGGAAAAATATTTGAACACATAGCCTCCCCTTTAACACATTGGTGTCACCATCCATTGTAATCTGACATTATAGAATATAATTAATACATTATGGTATATTAAATTAAAAAAAAACTAGAATAAACCACAATCATTGAAGGCATCTTAAAACAGGGAACCATTGGATGAAGTATTTATCTTGTCCATGGAGTAGTTTTCACTTTTCAGGCAACTAGCCCAGGTCCTCCACCAATAAGGGGTTGTTTGTTTGCAAGCATTGGATTGGGAATGGAGTGGGAATGGATTGGGAATGGGCCTAATCCTTTGTTTGGTTGCCAGGCATAGGAATGAGAGAGGATTACATGGGGAATGGGATGAGGGGAGAAAGGTGATTGGGATGCCCCCCATTTTCTTGAGGAATGCCCAATCCGGAATAGTAAATTACCATCTTACCCCTTATTTTAATTTTATTTTCATCCAATATATATACTTTTAACAAAAACAATAAAATAATACATTGTAAAAAAATAATAATAACATATTACAAATAAAATAATACTATAAATAACAATAATAATAATAATAATTATTATTATTATTATTATTATTATTATAATTTTTATTATTATTACTATTATAAAAATTGTTGAGAACATTGTAAAAAAATAATAATGAAAACATATTACAAATATAATAATAATAATAATAATAATAATAATAATAATAACTTAAATTAATTCTAAAATAATAAAAATAATATGATAACATATTATTATTATTATTATTATAATTTTTATTATTATTACTATTATAAAAATTGTTGAGAACATTGTAAAAAAATAATAATGATAACATATTACAAATATAATAATAATAATAATAATAATAATAATAACTTAAATTAATTCTAAAATAATAAAAATAATATGATAACATATTATTATTATTATTATAATTTTTATTATTATTATAAAAATTGTTGAGAACATTGTAAAAAAATAATAATGAAAACATATTACAAATATAATAATAATAATAATAATAATAATAATAATAATAATAATAACTTAAATTAATTCTAAAATAATAAAAATAATATGATAACATTTTAACAAAATAACAATATTAATAATAAAGAATTTATAAACTTAATTATAAAAAATAATTATAACAATAATGACAACATATTACAAATAAAATAATAATATTTGATAATATATTTATTTATTTAATATTTATTCTATAAGGGCATAAAAGACATTTTCCATATATTTCTTCTATTTACTTTTCCCAATCCCAATGAATTACTCTCCCATACCCTCCAACCAAACACAATTTTCTTTTCATTCCTAATCCATTCCCCCTTATTCTCATTCCTTTTTCATTCCTATCTTATTCCTTCTCAATTACATTCTTTGGAACCAAACAGCCCCTAAGTGTACTGAACAACTCCACCGACACTAAACGCCATGGATGACCAGGTCGACGCTCCTGGCGATTGGTTGCAACTTTCAACTCAACGCGCCATCTTATCCATCATTGGAGTGGGAGGCTCGGAATTATATGCTCCTCCGCTTGTACCCCTGCCAGTTTGGGGACTCATTACAACGACTTAAAACATAATACCAGAGGGAAAGAAGAACATATACCATCGATCAGACCTCATTAATTGTGAGATGGCGCAAAGCATAGTCTCAACTGTTGTGGGAAAACTAGGCGAGCTTCTGATCAAAGAAGTGAACTTCCTCCAAGGAGTAGATGAGGAGTTGAGATCCCTCCAGAGTGACTTCCAATGGTTTCAGGCCTTCCTCAAGGATGCTGATGCTACTATCCAAGGAGGCAACGAGAGGGCAAAGACTTGGGTGAACCAGGTGCGAGACGTTGCTTATGATGCTGAGGATGCCATCGACACCTACATCTTCAAGATTCATAGGCACCGCCGAGGATCCCATGGATGCTTCTCTTCGTTAATGACAACAGATGCTTGTCATCCTTCCAGACTAACAATCCTCCATGACCTTGGGATTGAGATTGGCAAGATCAAGAAGAGAGCTGAGGATATCTCTGCTAACCGATCCAAATATGGCATCGATAGCGTTGGTGCTACTTCTTCAGACTCATTGACGTCCAATGAAGCAAGACTGCCTTTGAGCTGGAAGCAGACTCCGGTTGTGGAGGAAGTTGATGTCGTTGGCTTTGATGAGGATGTCAAGAAATTGGTACAACTGTTACTGGCGGAAGATGAAGGTACACAAGATACACAGCGACGGCGACCTGTCATATCAATCGTGGGCATGGGAGGCTTGGGCAAGACCACTCTTGCCAAAAAGGTTTTCTCTAACCCCACAATCAAGCAGCACTTTGCTTGTCATGCTTGGGTCTATGTCTCTCAAGCTTATACAGATCGAGAGCTTGTGGAGTCCATCGCTAAGCAATTCGCAGTCGTTGACCAAAAAAGGATGAATAAGTTGAAGGATGATGAGCTGAAGAAGGTGGTTTATGAGCACTTGAAAGAAAGGAAATACTTGGTGGTGACTGATGATGTATGGACCCGAAGAGCTTGGGATAATATAAAAGAGGTGCTGCCAGAAATGACAAATGGAAGTAAGGTGTTGCTAACTACTCGTAACAGAGAAGTGGCATTACATGCAGATAGACAGAGCCCTCCTTTTGATCTCAAGCTCTTGGGAGAAGAAGAGAGTTGGGAGTTGTTCTGCAAGAAGGCAATTCCAACAAAGTGCAACAAGCATTGTCCTCCAAAATTGGAGACAATAGGAAGGCAGATGGTGGAAAAATGCGGTGGCTTGCCTCTTGCTATCGTTGTGTTGGGAGGTCTAGCAATGAGGAAAGAGCAGTCTGAAGAGGAATGGAGAAAGTTGCTGAAGAGTGTGAGTTGGCAACTAAGAGAAGGTGAAGACCAGATCTCCAAAATATTAGCTCTTAGCTACCACCATCTTCCCTACTACATGAAGCCCTGCTTTCTCTACTTTGCAATGTTCCCTGAGGATTCTCTCATCAATGCCAGAGATCTAATGCTAAAGTGGATAGCAGAGGGGTTTATAGAAGCCAGAGGTGAAGAAACAATGGAGGAAGTCGCAGAGGAATACTTGGAGGAGTTGGTGCATAGGAGTCTGATTCAAGTGGCGGAGCGAAGTCTGTTGGGAGTCATCACTACTTGTCGAATCCATGATCTTCTTCTTGACTTGGCCATCTCTGAAGCCAAAGGTACGAACTTTCTCCTTGTTACTAAGACCAGTAATAATAATAATGAGAGGAATATTATTACTTTGCAAAAGACTCGTCGACTTGCTCTCCATGATAAAGAGAGTTTGGATATCGCTCAACAATATCCGACTGACTCTACTCGAAGCCTACGGACTATAACTCTCTTTGATTCAGATCCATGGAACTTAAACCTGACCACTTTATGTGACAAATTTTTAACAGCAATAGCGAGGCATTTTGTGCTTGGGGGGTTTCTCTATGATTATGTAGACCATAATAATCCCGGGCTATTTATGAGTTTCCAAATACCCAGAATTCTAATAAGCATGAAGCTACTTAGGGTCATAGATCTCCACAATCTAGAAATAATTGTACCTAATGCTATTGGGGAGCTGATTCATTTAAGGTACTTGAATGTACGTGTTGTACGATCCAAGCCGCTTCCATCTTCCATCGGTGAACTCACTAATTTGCAGACACTTCAAATTCATAACATATTTTTTGCCATTGAGCTACCAAGTGAAATATGGAAAAGTAATTTGAGGTATCTTAATTGTAGCCCCTTATTTTCAATCAAGGGACAACCATCAGTTAACAGCTTGTCAAATCTTCAGACTATTTCATGCATTAAGGCAGGAAAATGGCTATATAAAGGATTAGACAAGATGGCCAATTTGAGGAACTTGACCATTAGTGGTATTAACAACTCTCATGGAAAAGCGTTGTCAGACTTTCTTGGTAAACTAAACAATCTCCTTGAATTGGAGTTATGGGCAAAGTTTCCATCATATGAACATGAAATACCAACCTCCGTACTTACGGCGTCTCACCATAAGCATCTCCGATGTGTTTATTTGAAAGCGAAATTAGAAAGACTCCCTGATGTCAACACTCAATGTCTCCTGACAAACCTCATCGAACTTACCTTATCAGACTCATTCCTTGGGGAGGATCCACTTGTGACGTTGGGGAAACTTGATAATCTTCAAG
The DNA here is from genome assembly GCA_020875875.1 of Dioscorea alata. NCBI lineage: Eukaryota > Viridiplantae > Streptophyta > Magnoliopsida > Dioscoreales > Dioscoreaceae > Dioscorea > Dioscorea alata. The sequence continues at coordinate 14,374,175 of CM037018.1, forward strand.
TTCTTAAGTTATGGGATGATGCTTTTGTTGGGAAGGAGATGATTTGTTTGGAGAAAGGGTTTCCTCAGTTGAAGGAGTTTTATTTTGTTGGTTTGGATTCATTAGAAGAGTGGAAAATAGAGGATGAAGCCATGCCCAGGCTTAGGAAATTGGTAATTAATCGTTGTTTGAAGTTGGTGATGCTCCCTCATGGCCTTGGAAGGATTACTAATCTACGAGAGTTGGAAGTGTGGTTTATGCCTGTTGCATTTACCCAGAGATTGAAAGAAAACGATGGTGAGGACTGGGATAAGGTCCGACACGTACCTTCTGTTAACATACGATCCTGAAGCACTTGATCATTGTTATTAGTGTGTGTGTGTTTTTCCCAAATTTGTGTAGGATTACAGTTCAACTCAACATGTAATATAACATGAGATTGCTCAATTTTTCTTCTGATGCTTATTAGTTCTCTTTTGTATTGTTTTGAAGGGGTTTTGCGTTTTAACATCCGTTAAAATCCCATAAACCACAGCCTTGAATTTCTTTAATAGGTTGTTTCTACATTTAATTTATATTTTATTTTAGTTATTTTAATTGTCCCAATCTCCTCAAAAGATTTAAGTAAATCTTGTCACATATTTGTGTCCTCTCATTCCATGTCTCATAATAACTACATTGAAAAAATATTATAGTTATTAAATCATGGATGCTTCTGTTCCTTCTAACCAAAACAGAAAAACCAAAAGTAATAATAATAATTATTATAATAATGCTAGGAACAAGAGGCTATTCACAGGGCAAATTAAACTGCAAAAAGTCTGATGCAGCCAGAAGGTTATTTTCAGAGACATTGCAAACAAAAGCCACAATATAATTACCAGTTTTTAGTCACCATATATATATATATATATATAGTTGATACCATCTAACAGAAAACACTAGAGAAAAATATATATGCACTCATAACAAATTAAAACTAGAGGCCATCAGAGGGCCTACTTTCTCTCTACCCCATGGCATACTTCTGAGTCCAGGAGCGTGCAGTGGACTCGTATTTCGCTCTGTCAGTCTTGTACATGTGTGCGATCTCAGGCACCAGTGGATCATCCGGGTTTGGGTCCGTTAGAAGTGAGCAAATTGATAAGAGAACCTTTAAAAACCACACAGAACAATTAAAACAGAATCACGGTATCTTAATTCTGATTAAACATAACAGCATGGGTAATTTTAATTAGCTAGCACTTGGAAAAACTATGCTCAACTCCTAATGGAAACTTATGAAGTGTTAAAACTAGTGTGAGGTTGTAACTGTGAAATAATTTGGACATAGATGATTAAAATAATCAAGGTTCAGATGCAGAAAGGCCTCATTTTCTTAAGGTAACAAGCAAAGCAACTTGTTCAGAAACTTCAGACACTCATAAGGATGTCAAGTATATTACATACTAACATACTCTCGTACATGCTGAGTAGACTTAAAATAATTTAACAGCAGAGACTTGAGATATTTCTGGAATGCAATTTCCAAAATAAGAGCTTTTGTTTTTCAATCAAGGTGGATTGACATAATTCATATTTGAAGGAAGAAGACCATAACTTTCATAACATTTTAATATGCATAAAATATTCAAATTATAGGAAGTTAATTACCTTGGATATGGTCAGGGCAGGACTCCACTGTTCCTTGAGGATGTCCAGGCAGATGCTGCCATTACTATTAATGTTTGGATGAAAAACCTTGGTGCGGAAAGAAACCTAAAGTTGAACTTAATTCAATTATTGGTCCAAAATAAATCACAAGAGATAATAGTCAAAGAATGTATAAATCATACAAGTGCTAATAACAAGTACTAGAGTTGCTAGAAATGAAAGCAATGGCTATGAAAAGGTTATATGAATATGCATAGATGTTGCACACAAAATTCATAATTTATTCATGAAATCCTCTAACTCAACTCATATATCAAAAGCCGGTGCATTTGATTATAGTAAACAGTGCAACAACATATGACTTAAGTCCAAGAACTTAGGTTCTTAAATGCAATTGTCAGCATAATCAATACACCTGTGATAAGGAATCCATAACACACACACACACACATAAAATAAAAAAATAAAAACATTGTAAGAAAATCTTAGAGCTACAGCACTGAACAAGATCAATTCCCTTTACTTGACAGCAAAGGCAATAGTAGTTGATGTGCATGCACAAAAACTATGTCTTGGACAAGGAGCATTACCTTTGGCGGTTTAAATGGGTAATCTGGTGGAAAGTGAATTGAAACTAGAAACACACCACCTGCAAAGGGACTATCAGCAGGCCCCATTATGGTCGCTTGCCAATGGAACATGTCCTCAGCTACAGGACCTACAGACACAAGGAAATGAAACATCAACCAGAGGATGTAAAACAAATAAACAAGAATAAGCAAGCAAGGTCACTGTCCAACATAATCAAACTACATTTTCCTTCTTCATTTATGCAACCAATAATTTGATCTGCACCAAATTCACTTTCAAATGCAAAAATTCTAAACCAATTTATTATTCAAATCTAACAGATATGGAGATACAGGCTAAAAATTGGTTTTCCATAAAAATTTCAGCTTCCTATTAGACATTAAGGAACTGACGTGTTTAATTGAGTACCCTATATAAATTCAAGGGAACCCCAAATCATAGATTTGAACAATGAAACCACCAGAAAAAAAAAATCAAGAGATATGCATAGGATAATATTTTGTAGCTGACAACTAACATAATTGGAAGACATGAGCATGGATTAAGGCTTTGCGGTAAAGAATCCACAGAGTGCAACTGTTTTAGAATTCATCCTCCTATCCCCAAAAAATGAAATCCCGATAGCATAACAAGAGAAAAGCAAAGATGTGCCACCGTATTAAAAAAAAGATATGAGTACATTTACATTAGATATTATAGCCCCTGAGAAAACCTGATTAAAGTGTAAGAAATTACAATACATTAATAAAATAGCCCACAAGCAAAGGACTTGATGAAACCATCTGCCATATTCAATATAAACATCACAAACTGTAGAGTACTGCAGTTTCTATGTAAACACAAAAATAGAGCAACAAAAAGCAAGAACTACATCATGAGAAAAAATAGCATCTAACATTAGGTTTTAAAAAAAAACAAAAAACAAAACAAAACCTCACTTTGATCAAGAAAAAGAACTCTCTACAAATAATTTTTCTTTCAATTACTTTTCTATCTTATTCTGATCATGCAATCAGACATTTAGGAAAAGAATCTCTTCTTTTCATCCATTTCCACTCAATTCAAACAACCTTAAAGATAACTTTGATTAAAAGGATAAACACTAACCAAATGACAACATGCCATAAAATTAAACAGACAAAAAGAAAAAAGAATGAGAGAGAAAAAGAGAGAGACCTGCGCTACACGATGTTGGCGGATCCTTCTGCAGGTCCTTCAACTCCTTCAGAATCCTCTTTGAAGCCATCTAACTTCTACAAACAGCCTCAATATCACTGCAAACCCACCACAAAAACCCAATCAACAAACAAGCGAAAACCGCAAAAATCATGAAACCAATCCACATACCAATAAACAAAAAAAGAATAACACGAATAGCAACCCAAGCAGCGAATCCACAACATAAACCTCCAACACTCGAACAAAAATCGACGATTACTGGAAAAATCACAAACAAAACCCTAAAAAACCTAAAAACCCTAAATTTTCGATCTAGATAAGAAAAACACAACTCAATCCTCAAAATCAAACGCTCAAAGACCAAAATCCACAAGAAATCAACACCGTCCAAGAAGAAATCAGCCTGAAATCAAAGAAATCCGAACCTTTCTCTAGGGTTACTTCAAGCCTTTTCCTCTCTATAAGAAGCTCAAGGGCGATGCCTCCATTTTTATAGAGTTTCAAGGATGAGAAATTCGAGAATTTTTTAATTTAAAATAAAAACTACTTTTTAGACTAATTTATGACCGTTCGATTGAAGATAACTCGTTATGGATGAGAAAAGAACGGTTGAGATTGATGTTCTCACGAGTCCACGCGGTCTATGGTTGCTGGGGCATCGCGTGAGAAGCACGCAGGGCCCGACGATGAGTCCTTAACACGTGGACCAATGACAAGGGCTCTCTTTTTTTTTTGTCTTTTTCTCAATTTTTTAAAAACCTTTAATTAATTGTGTTTATTAATTATAAATAATGTTGGAAAATATCAGAAGAATAAACTCCATAAAATTATAGATAATGATGCAAATATTTGAAATATATATATATATATATATATATATATATATATGGAAAATTTTAATAAACTTTAGCCAAAGGAGGAGGAGATTTCACTAACCTTTCAGCACCACTCTGACTAGACTTGCTCTCAATTCCTAAGTTTTTACTCACCTTATATTTATAGATATGATGATTTGAAGAGCTCTAATCTTGATGTAACTTGAAACTTGCCACGGTTCTTAAATGTAATAGAGTTCAAACCCTAGATCTTCTTATAAAATTTTGAAGGGTCAGTATATAAAGTCACAAATTGGATTGAACTTATAATTCAAGTCACACACCCCCAATTAAATTGGGCTCAAGAATGAGAACAAGATTAAGAATAGCGATGCTTATCTTTATTTGTGTTTGGATGTGTGATTGGGTTGGGAGGTCAGAAAGGGTGCGTCAATCAAGAATTTCATGTTTATCGATTTTTGCTAATGCATGTGCAATTTAGGTCATTGTATTTAAAACTCTTTCGTTTCATAGAAATTGGTATGTATCAACCTTTGTTATTGTATCCGCATCAGCTGCACCCTAGGAGACAACTCTCTCTACTCTATCTTCTATTCTTACTTTGTTGGACCTCTTTGTATTCCTATTTTCTGTTTATAATGAAATTGTAGTCTATCTACTTCCAAAAAAAAAAAAAAAGTACATGTGTTTTTCAGAAATAAAATCACTAAGGTTTTCTTCTCAAGAGAAAGTCCATTTTCTCATCATTCTTATGCTTTGATCATAACCTATTATTGGTATCAAAGCTTATCACTATGTCAACAAAACAAAGAGGGAATTAAAAACATGGAAGCGGGACTTATAAGCCTACAAGATGGTTTCTCTCACATGGAACTGGGTATGTGATTGATAAATTCCATCATTTAGAGGATACCATCAACAAGCTCATTGGATCGCTAGTGGCTAAGCAAGCACCGTCCTTAAGTGTTGTTGATAAGCACAATGGGAACTTTTCTAATAATCACTCTCTCAACATAAGCGAGAACTCTCGAAAAAGACAATAAAAGTAAGAGGCCAATGTTTTTTGAAAATTTTCTAAATTGGACTTTTCTCAATTCACTAGAGATGACCTTACATAAAGGTTCACAAAGGTAGATCAATTTTTTTAATATCAAGGTTCTCCTGAAATATAAAAGATATCTTTAGCTTGTTTTCATCTCAATTGAGAGGCCAACCAATTGTGGCAACAGTTAGGTTAAGCTTTTAGAGAGGAAGATTGGGAAGTTACTTGGATAATTTTTCAAGAGGAACTATAGGCAAGATTTGAACATATAATATTGTTGCAAGGTGCTTGAATCTAAGTGTGAAGGCGTTGACTGGTCAGAGAGAGAAGAAAAAGAATTGAGAATGTTTTTTAATGGGTTGACTTGTCAACCAACCAACCAGTTGTGTTGCTCTCCACTCTCAAGTAAAGAAGCAGCATTAAATGCCACCATTCATGAGAATCAATAGAAAACATGCTACCTGGATCTTCATGGTACTGACTTGGTATAATGGGTTACTTTTTGGTACCAGGTTTAAAGAGATGTTACTTTTGTCTTGAAACTCAAAGTTTGTAATGATGTCTTACTTTTGTATTGCTTTTCTTTTATGGTCTATTCTCTGCTGAAAACTATTGGGAGAGAAAAAAAATATCATTGAAGTGTGTGTGCTCCGAAAGGGTTTCTCCTGAACTTTGTTTTCTATCTTCTAACCTTGTATCTATTTGGTCACTAAAGTTTCACAGGGTAATTCAAACAAATATGTGTGAGAACTTCAGTGAGCATTATCAGGAGTTAAGCAAATTGGTTATTTACGTGATTATCAAAAAAAAAGTTTGAATGGCTTGGTAGTAGAGTGCAAGGTGTCATGGAAAGATCTTTATGGAACATTTATTGGTGGAGGGAGCTTAAATTTGAAATTGCGGATTGTAAAAGGAAGTTTACACCAAAGTCCCTTAAGGAAACTATTAGCTTGGCTTGTTTATGGGATAACCAATTAACTTGTCTATGCTAATCATTTCAACCACTCAACTAAACACTTACTACATTCTCTTCACCAATGAAGCCACTTTCGTGGGAAGAGATGCAAATATATATAGTAAGCTTAAGATTTATGCTTCAATTGTGATGAGAAATGCACAACATACCACAAGTGTCAAAGACCTTACTTGTTATTATTAGAAAGAGATGATAATTTCCATGAAGTAAATGATGCAAGTTAGACCAATACATAGGAGCTTTGAGATGAATTTTTAACTTGAACCTTGAGGATAGGATTGGGAGGTCTAAACGGGTATCAATTAAGAATATCATGTTAGTTGGTTATTGTTAATGCATGTGCAATCCAGGTCAATAAATTATTATCTATTTGTTGGTTTGTTATTGGAATAATTATTGCTTATTGAGTCCTTTTATTTAGAGATAAGCTTAGCTAGTTATTAAATTTGTTAAGTCATTGTATTTAAAACTGTCTCTAGATAGAAAAGGTTACACATGTTTTTTTTTTATAAATAAAATCATCAAGGTTTTCTTCTCAAGAGGAATTCCATTCTCTCATTGTTCTTAAGCTTTAATTGGGACCTATCAATGGGATTAAAAATCAAAGAAATAAAGCAACAACAATTTGGAATTTTGATAAAATTATATATAATTTTTTTTAAAGTTGGGTGATTCTGTAATAAATATTATTTGAACTTAATTTAAACAAAATTTAGAATAATCACTACTAATCAATAAGGGAATTAGTTAGTGCATTACAATTCTAATCTAAAGAAAAAACACCAACTTAATTATAATTTTTTTTAAATGAATAAACCATAATTTATCGATGTAAAATAAGATTGAGAGAAAGGAAAGCACCAAGTCTACCAGAGATGGAGAATAACGTTAATACAACAAAAAAAACTAGGTAGCATGCATGAACTAGGGAGATGGACTACAGTGGACCCGGGGAGATTAACTAGCAAAGTGACTTGGCTTGCAAAAATGAGGACATTGATCTGGATTACTAAAACAAATCCGTGTGAATTAGAAGCAAAAAACCCCCACTAAGTTGAGGCTTCTTTTGAATGTCAAAACCCAATTCCTCTAACTTAGCTTTCTTCACCGCCAAAAGTGCGAGAATTCAAGCAAAAAGCATATGATCGAATTTGACAATGATCAAATGAGAGAGCTTAGTAATGTAATGGAAAATATGGTTATTTTGCTCTAACCAAATATTCCAACAAATTACCTTGAGAAGATTCTTGAGACCGGTTACACTAGTATCACCCTTACTTTTTTAGGAGGACCAAAACTCGGCAAGATGAAATATTTGTCTGACATCATCCCATATATAAGAAGCTAAAGGGAATTCAAGAAATAGGTGGTCAATAGATTCCTCTGCATGATAAAGCACAAATGTTAATGTTGAGATTCAATTGCAACCCGCTTAGCGATATTATCCAAAGTAAAAATTTTGTTATCTCAGCAGCTAATTAAATATAGCAAGTTTATGTGGTGAGAATTCTTACCACAAGATCTTGTTCAATAGGCACCAAAGCCCAACATCATTTAGAAACATCTAGAAAGATTTGACATTAAAGGATGAGCTACAATCCCAACGCCAATATCTTATAGTCTATACCACCAATCACATGAAGGTCATGCACTATTATGTCCAAGTTTGGGCAAGAAAGGAACAAATTAAACCAAATGTTTTTCTTAGGATTGGCGCCATCTCACTGTCGATGATGGGTTGATAAGTGTCAATTTGTACATATTTATATATCAATATTACAGCATAGTGCATTAAAGGTTTTGAGTTTGCTTGTATGATGCCTGATGATGTGGATGATATAACTAGAGCTTAAATCCTTGTGATTGTGTGTTGTAATTGAGAAACATTTCACCTTAGATCCAACACAACTAAAGAGAGTTAATAGCATGTCACGCTCCGAGCCCGAGGCGTCAACAAACGGCAGCATATCTACAAGGCCGTAACCAAGTAGACACACAAGACCTCAGTACCTATCTCATATTAGAGAAAAAAACATCTAATAGAAGTACTAAATTTCAAAAGTTTGAAATTTCAAAGGAAGGCTACAATGTTTGAAAAACAACAACAAATAACAATGTCTGACATAACAATTAAAAAGGATTAAAACTAAATTTACAAGAAAAGAAAATTATTAACTTGCTAACAACAACTAGGTCGTAGCTTGCTCAACGACCCTACTAAGCTATCCATCACCCAACTCTACCCCTGATCTAAAAGAGAAAGAGAACAACTTAATGAGCTTGACAGCCCAATAAGCACCACTAAATATATCAGCATCACATAAAGTTCAAATATTTCAAAAACATACAAAAGTGTGACATCGTATAATAAATATCTGAATAAAATCCAAAAATCATAAAATTTCAAACAAATATGATTTTCCAAATAAGAGAATATATAAGCCCCCCAAATAACTAATGTCAAAACAAAACATCAGAATTTATTTGTTTAAACTTAGTGACATAAGTCAGATTTCAGAGTTCATTTGTTTACTCTCGTGACCCGAGCCAGAATATTAGAGGTACATGTCGACATAATCAGTGTTTAACCTCAGTGACAAGGTTATTGCAAAGTTAATTAGGGACTACAAGTTGTTATATCAAGATATATCATATACAAACATTTGTCAAAACAGAATAAAGAAATTTATTGATCCCGTTTTTTAATGAAACATAATTCCAATTATTCCTAAACTAAATATTTATATATGAATTGCAAATAATATATAAATAAGCAATTCAGAAATATACCAAAATAAATAATGGCATGCAACAAAAATAAATAAATAAAAGTGTTAATACTAATAATGAAATGATTAGATAATAACTTATAATCATTTAAAAACATAAATCAGTATTTTTCTCAAGAAGTACAAAAATCCAAGTTTTTTCATGTATATATATAACATGATTTATATGCGGGATACTTACCTGTTTAACACCCATAACTCTGAATTCACACCAATTAAGTTTCTCGGAAAATCCTAAATTTGGGAAGACACCCCATCAGAATTTCAAACAAAACAGGTCCTAAAATCCAAAAGTATGCAAGAAGCATTTCAAGACACTAATGAAGTTACAAAAATCAAATGACTAATAACAATTCCATTATGACCCTTAATATAGAAAACGGCATAACTTTGCGAATTCTGATCCGAATCAGGAATTTAAAACTTCTAAGAAACCTAGACATCTACAGATACCACATATCCAAATTTCACAATAATTAGAGATCTGTAGAATTTAAGCCATCAAATTAAGTATACATACTTCTGCAACCCATTAAATTCAACCATACCCTTTCTAATAATGATAACTTCCATCATATATCTTCAAATTAGATCAAACTTTAGGAGCATATAATTAACTCAAATTGTAACAACTTATTTGTTAAGCATGTGCCCTGATTCCAACTCTAAGATCATTAATTTCTCTGATCAATCTTCATGCTTACTGCAACTGAGCATATTTGTGGTAATCTAGCTCTAACTCAAAACGTACAGAGACAAATCCAAAGCTAAGGCATAGTTGAACAACTTTCTTATATAAATCTATTTCTAATTCAGACTCAATAATCATAAAACAAATCAAAAATTCTTAAAGGCCTGCACAAAAATTCTACCCGAGGCACCTGCATTCAAAGGCTATATCTTACAAGATACAATTGCAAAAATTCTAAAATTTTGCAGGTACTTAGCCAACGTCAAAATATACAAGTTTCCTATTCTACTCTCCTCCAAATTCGGCCCTCTAAGACCCCTTAAATCGAAGAGGGGTTCTGTTATTATTAAAAACGAAAATCTGAAACCTATCAAATTAATCTCAAACTCCTCAAAGAAGAAACTTACATAACCTATCCATTACTAACAACCGACATTAATAGAGCAAGATCTAAAAAACAATATTAACAATTCTATAATTTTTGGCCAAAAATCCAAGGAAGAGAATGCTTACACCTCACAATAACAGTGAAACAACTCTTGACGATGAGACCCTTCTTCGGTCTTCGCTGCCGACACCACACAAAAAAAGAGAGAGAAAGAGATGAGGCTAGGTCTTTCTTTTTTCCCTAAAAGATGACTAGGGTTTCAAAAACTGAAAATTAGAACATCAAAAGATTTTAACTCTAGTATAAACATTTAAAATTAAAATAAAAAATTAATTTATTGGTGGAGCCCTCATAAGCATGTCTAGAAATATGTCATGAAAAACTCTCATGAAAAACGTATGAATTGTGAGAGCATCAACACCATTAATAAATAAATACATAGAATTTGATCACGTTCCAAAGTGAGACAGATTACAAAGAAATTTCACCCAAATTCTCACTTCCCATTGTGTTGATGCACTGAAGAGAGATATTAACCTATTTTAGGAATCTCCCTTCACTAATTCTCCAATTACAAGTTCTCTTTTACGATTTAATCTTGTTACTAACTCTAGGTGGTGCTATATCTCTCATTATTATAATCTTAAGGAGGAAAGAAAAGATATAGTACTAATAGTTTGCAAGTGCAACCCTAGCTCGCACTAGACGGTCAACGTGCATCATGGGCCACATAAAAAATAGGTAGATTTACATGATTTTTGTCTCATCGAGCACTCCCTCACGTAGATCAATCAATGGTCAATCCAACCCAACCGGGTTGGCCTGTTTCCTAATTTCCCATAATATGTTTTTCATTTTCCTAGGAACCATGTAATTAACCCTCTCCCCAAGGTTCCCATTTGTCATGAATTTGATTAATTAAGAATTGGTGGAATGCACTAAGCTCTTGGGCTATGGTGAGTTCACCTTTGTCAAAAAAAACTAATTTATCTCAAGCATCATCTTCATTCACCTCAAGGCAAAGGAAAACTTTGAATCCATTACCTTGTGCAAAAGAGTTTCCCTCTTAGGGCTTGAGCATTTAGGCATCATTAAAGAACATAGACTATTCCTATGAGCTTTTACCAGCCTTTGGCATTTGTCTAGTCAAAGATCTAGAGAGCTAGAGTGGATAAGGACAAAGAATTTTCTTAATCATAAATGAAGAATAAACATGGGAGATTTATGAAATTTGTTTAGATAGAGATAGATTATGCTTTTTATTGGACAAATTTATGCCTTACATGTACATTTGCAGAAGAAAAAAAAAATCCAAAAACCTTTTATCTGTTTTTGACTTTCGGATAAGGGAGCAAATACTAAAAGTTGTTCCATTAATTTAGTTTTATATTTATTTCAAAAAAATTAATCCACATTTAATAGACTTCAATTTAAACCCAAAAAAAGTTAATTGCTTTGAAAAAAAAAAAAAAGCAAAAGTATTAACCAGCTTATTACACGATGCTACAATTTGATATATATTTGCATATAATTCTGGAATATTTGGGAAAAAAATTTATAAGAGAATAAATTTGACTCTTATAACATTATCGCTTTAGAAATTATAGCATTGCTAATGAAGTTGCCCAACTTGTTATCAAGGGTTGTTTGTCTTATTTTGTTTCTTAACTTTTTCTAGGGACTCTCACATTCTAATAAGAGCTTTGGTATTATCCGACTATTTTGTTTCTCGCTCCAGGACTAAATGATTTTCATTCACTGTCTTGTTTTTCTGTTGGACTTGTATTTTCATTTTATGTTTTTTGTAAGGTTCTCTTGGACTATTGGCTTTTTTTTGTTATGATTTATTTTTTTAAAATAAAAATTTTGTAGCACTAGCACAAATAATATTGATGAAATTACCAATAATCAAATATTATAAAAAACACACTTTGTAATTACATTACCTCATATGTTGGATTAAGGCTAGTCGCATTGCCTCCTAATATCTTGGATCAATGACTAGTCGTAATCTAAAAAAAATTAAACAAACTTATCCTCCTCCTTATAATTTAATTTTTAATGAAATACAAAGGCAAATAAACAAAAAATTCATAATCAAAACTTTAACTACTCCTCACCCTCTGTAAGCTACCCCACTGATATCTTTCATCTCTATCAGAAGTGTCATAAAAAAAAACTGTCACATCTTGTATGTTGCCGCCTCCCCTTCGTCTTGTTTTAATCATGAGAAAGACTTAAATTTTATATTTTCAAATTATTGTTGTGATTATATATATAAATATATTTTTAAAAAAAAATTGATTCTTCTCCATTTATTTTGTATCACTATACCATCAAAATTAAGGGATTGGCGGATTTATTGGTGGGATACAAGCAAGATAAAGATGAAAAGAGTTTGTATAAGTGGGGATGAACCAACCAATGGTCCAAGTGACATTTGGTATAATTCAGGGATGTAAATGCATTTTTATATTATGCATGAAGTGTCAAACTAGTATTGGTTGGCGAATGCTATTTGCTGTTTGAGTAATAACAGAAGATCACATGATCTTAAAAAAAAATATCTAACAAAGATGTCACGTGTATCATCTTCTCACGTGTGTACACGTGGACCGTGCTCCTGCTATCATGCTCTCGACTCCATTCACCAATTTCCATTCAAGTCCTATCTTTATTATTTATTTATTTATTATTTTTATTATTTTATAGCAAGAGAGAAAGGACCACCCCAACCTAATCCTTCTCGTTTTCGCTCCCCTCTTTCAATCAATCTTTGTCTGAATTTCATGTTTCCGATTCAAAGTTCTCTCCTTTCTCTCAAATTTCATTGAATCAATCTGTTTCTGTTTTGCTTTTCTTCCATGTTGATGAAGTAGACATAGTTTGGGAACCTAAAACCAGGCAAGTTCATGCATCATTGTAATCATTTGTTTTTGTTTTTTTTTATTTTTGTGATTTTTGAAGCCAATTTTTGCTTTTTGTGAGTTCTTTTTTAGTGTTTGTTTGTTGTTGATAATTGTTTTTTGATGAACTTTGACAGTTGACTGAAGTTTCAGCAGAAGAACAAGAGGGAAGAACAAGGTGCATATTGGGTTTTTTTTCTTTTTTTCTTTTTTAACCTATTCTCCTATTTATGTGTTCAGTAACTTTAATTTGCTTGAATTAGTGTTAGATTATGTTCCTTGTTCAATTGGTATTGGGATTGCATGGATGCAAGCTGGTAATTTCTTTCTAGGGTTTGTTAGGGTTGAGCATGATAAAAGAGTCAAACTTTATACTTTGTTTGCACTGTAACTACTGGTTTGATTTCTTGAACAAAGTTGTTGTGGTTCTGGTTTCTGTGGACTTGCAATCTCTGATTGTGGTTTGAACTTTGATTTTGATTTAATAATGATCCCTTCTCTCTTTTCTTATGCATGGTGGGTTTGAAGCTGATGTTATTCTTTTCTTTCTGTTTCCTGACAAAATAAGATTTTTAGGCCATAAAGATAAATGTGCTAATTGGATTTGATCTTTGATGGATATTTTGGGGAGATTGTGATAGTATATGTCATTGCAATAATCCTTCTTTTCTAAAAAAATGCCGAAAATTAGTGTCTTGCCTTCCTTAAGTTGAAAGCGAACCAAATTATATCATTAAGTGTGGTACTTTGAGGAGAAAATGGCTTATTTGAGAGTGAAGAGTGAAGACAAGTTTGTTTAGTTTTACAGTGGTTCTGAACTGAATTAATGGATGATGATCGCTTGCTTTACTAAGTGTTTCCCTGTGATGTTTGTCACGCATAAAGTTTTTTTTTTTTTTTTGAAAAATCACTCTTTGATATTTGCTTTTGTTTTTATTCTAGAGGTGAATAGTTGGTGTACACCCCCGGAGTTGTTTTTCAGTGCATTAAAATGGGTGGTATGATCGGGAAAACTGAAACAGTAAAGCATACCACCCAAGTGTCAAAACTTGAGGCTGAGATGGTCAATGCAATGCAACGGAGGGCAGCTGAAGGGAGCTCTATGAAATCATTCAATAGCCTTATTCTCAAATTTCCAAAGATTGATGAGAACTTAAGGAAATGTAGATCAATTTTTCAGCAGTTTGGTGAGTCCTTTAATTTTATACATCCTGTTAACTAAAGAAAGGTGGAAAGAAATATTGAAGCCTAGTTGAAAGACTGATTAATATCCCTGTTTTTCTATGGTTCTGTTCAGATGAAGATTCAAATGGTGCAATAGATCAAGAGGAGTTAAAGCATTGTTTCATCAAATTGGAAATTTCATTTACTGAGGATGAAATCAGTGATCTCTTTGAGGCTTGTGATATAAACAAGGACATGGGGATGAAATTCAATGAGTTCATCGTTCTCCTTTGCTTGGTATATCTTCTCAAGGAATTGGGTGCCGTTCACGGAGTATCCTTGATACAATTTGAACTTTGTGTTTCAGAGTGATGCTTTTTTTTAAAAATTAAAAAAAAAAACTAGATCAGTTGCTTTGGGTGATTGTATTGTAGCAAATTGGAAAGTTTGATATTTGTGTTCCATGACCATAATGTTAGAAACGGCGCATGGGATTACCGGACCTTGAGGCAACATTTGAGACATTGGTTGAGGCCTTTGTTTTCTTGGACAAGAATAAGGATGGATATGTTAGCAGAAATGAGATGGTGCAAGCGATAAATGAGACTGTTGGAGGTGAGCGGTCATCCGGTCGTATAGCCATGAGAAGATTCGGTCAGTGTTTCTACCTTTTAATCTTAATTACATGCTTAAACTCTTTTCTTACAGTGTAGATTTATCTGTACACTAGCATAGTATTGTCACAAAATTAAAAATTAAAAAACAAAAGATGAACATTATCTTTTGAACATGAGTGTGCTTGTGAACTGATTAATTCTTGACATCTAGTTGTGTGTTGAGTTCATTGTATTTGATAACTGAGTAAGATTTTAGGACAAATTTTTGTTTGTTGACGATGCAGAGGAGATGGACTGGGATAAGAATGGAATGGTGACTTTCAAAGAGTTCCTCTTTGCATTCACTCGCTGGATCGGGTTCGAAGACAATGACGATGACGAAGATGATGAAGAGTGAATTTTTACAATGGATTTATCTGACTGAAGACTCTTCACAGGGCGTGACCAAAATTGTGTAATAGAACATCAAGGATCACAATCTGTTCCATTTCATTTGGACAATTTATGTGAACATAAAGGATTGAAGAAAAATGACAGCATCTTATTTTCAATTCTTGCTTTATTTTGTTTGAGCTTGAGCTCCTGTGCAAATTTCCAAATCAATGGATTCATGATCTTTAGTTTTAGTTGTCTGTCATTCATTTCCTTGCATCTTTTGTGGAATCAGAAGGATTTAAGATGCGGAATCAGAAGGATTTAGCATCCTGTTTTCCCAAATGTTATTAAAGAGATTAAGAACAAAAACAATATCCTAATCCAGAATAACTTCTGATTCCAACTCCTAATTCAGGATTAAGAGCTTTAATGCTCTTTTCTGTCTTTTCAACCAAACATTACAATTGGTGATCAAATTTCAAGAGGTGAATACCACATTCATTCTTGAACTCAGTCTGAGCACATGAATTCCACAGCAGAATTACTGATAAATCAAAATGATCAGGAATGAAACACCACCACAATCTATCATCCATGAATCTATCATCCATGAAGATGATCATAACAGCAGAAGCAAAACTAGCAGAAATTCAAGTCAAGAATTGCAAGACTATCACAACATTCATAAACAGTAGAATAGCATCCAACAAATAGGCAGTCTAAAACCGTATATCATCAAGCCAAGTGAGGCTTGACTGATGAAATTCAACTACATGATCGAATCCAAGAAGTTATCAAAAAGATTCAGTACAGAGCTAACAAACTCAACTAAATAACATGACAGAGTGCAAAGGATTGTCTTTGGATAGTATTCAAGGATACTTCATTCTGTCCAAAAAAGGCTTCGAACCACTTGTTGCTTAAGGTGAGTAACTTGAGCATTACAATTGACTTAACCAAACAGCCAGGCATAGTTTGCAACCGATGAAATGGTTGAGCTTGACGAAGGACGAGCATAAATGTTCAATCAATCTTAACAGATGAAAAAAGGTAGTGCACAAAGTAGAATGACATCAGGAAGCCAATTGTGCCGGTTGACAACATGATAGCAAAAGCCATGATTGAAGAATAGCCCAAATACAATATAGCAGAAACAGGCCCACTTAAGCTCCGCAGATCAAATACCAGGTAGTTGATGGAGTACAGGAACACATAGAGCGCAACTGAACCAGAAGCAAAGAAAGCTTTCCACCACCACCTCCAGTCCTCAACACAGAGATGCATGTAGGTCAGAACCACAGACACTTCGGCACAGACAATCACAAGCAAGAGCAGGACAACAAGTAGGAACCCGAAGACGTAATAGAACCTACCAAGCCAGATGCTGGACAGGATAAAGAAGAGCTCAATGAAAAGAGTACCAAAAGGCAAAGTTCCAGCACCAAGGACAAGCAACCATGAAGGATATTTCCTTGCAGGAATTTCCCTAGGAATCTGATTAGTACGGACAGGAAATTGTATATGCTCTGCCCTGGTTCCCATGAAACCTCCTAGAAGAGTGAGTGGCACTGATATGCAGAACCACAATGAAAGCAGAATAAAAAATAGTGAGATCGGTATAGCCCCTGTGCTGTTGCTCCCCCAAAGTATGAAGTTCAGAATGGTGAGGATAGCAAACACAACGCCAGGGAAGAAACAAGCAATTGACCAACACAGAGATGTCCACCCCTCTGACCCACCTTTTATGGTCCTCCACAGGCGAACTCCAAAATATCCAGCAAATATCCCAAGGAATAGATAGAGAATAATCATTCCTGTCAGTAACATTCCCCGTGAAGCAGGAGACATAAACCCTAGTGCAGCAAATACGATGGTGACAACTGCCATCCCCGTGATCTGAACACCATCTCCAACCATTATACAAAGCAACTTTGAACAAGTTGGTTCTCTAAAGACATCACCAACCACAAGCTTCCAACCAGACAGCTCTTCATTCATCTGAGCCTGTGCTTCTTTATCAAGTTCTTCATATCTCGTCAAATCCCTCCTTACAGTCCTCAAGAATATAACAAAAACTATACCAGCCAAAAAGAAGATGACCATCAGAGAGTTCATAATCGAAAACCAGTGAACCCTTGCACCATCCATCTTCAAATATGCATCCCATCGTGACGGCCATCTGATACTACTGTCAACAAACTCCACTTCGTATGTGAATGAAACCTTCTCCTGTTCCCGAATCACCTGAGCCTTCTCAGGATCTGGGCAGCTCACAGGGTCCACCTTGTCATACATGTTAAGCTTTGAAAAAGTTTCTGGGTCACGCCTCACACTACATGGAACGACTTCAAGCCCAACAATCTCATACCCTGCCATCGCCTTCTGATCATTCAGAGTAGTAACTCCCATCCCCTCCTCTCCAGTGCCAATTATCTGAACACCACTACCCTCATACTTGTGAACATAGACCTTAAACTTCAAATGATTAATGATATAATCCTCATTGCTTCCACTTGCCGGATAACCAACAGGGTACCCGGTCCACTGAACCTTAACCCCATTCTGGTCAGTGTATCGCATGGCAGGGAGATTGTCAAGAATCATATTGACTTGATAGAGATCACGAGTCCTTTGCTTCAGGAGCTTGACATCATGCTCATTCAGAGAAGGTGTGGTGCAAAGGTAAAGAGACTCGTTGACATACATATGGAATCGATAGGGGGAGTTCTCAATCAGGTCACCCATGAGAAGCTCACCTAGGTTCTCAGCACTTTTCTTGATGCCTTCAGGTTCAGGGGGCTGGCAGTAAGGAAGGCTGTAATAGCTGAAGGGCATCTCAGTCTCAATCGAGGTGAGAGAGTTCACCTTGATTGAGATGGCCTCATTCTTTGAATAAGTGTGCATGTAACTTCCGGGCAGATAGAACCCATCACCAGGGTTCACCACTAGCACTACAAACAACAAGACCAGGGGAAATCCGAAGATCCCCATGACAACAACTCTTCTCTTTTACCCTGTTTTTGATTGAACTCAATACATCAGAGATCTAAAATTCGGGCAAAGAAGATCTATATTTCCAAGAATTCATCTTTCTTAAATTCTCAAAAAAATAAACAGAAAATCAGAATAAATAAAAAAATATACATTTTTTCACTATTTTGAACAGCAGATCTAGGAAAAACACCTCCATTTAAGCGGAAAAAAAAAGATTAACAATCAAATGAAACATAAACAGAAAGGAAAACAACAAGAACATAGAAAGGCATCACTATGATACATAACGAGAGATTAAGATCTAAAACAGGCGAAAAATAATGATTTCGAGCAAAAAAAAAAACCCTAGATTTGAAAGAAAGAACAAGGTCCGAGGAAAGAAAATTACCTGATCGATGGAATTATAGCAGAAACCGGAGAGATTTCGATGGAATTAGGGCTCCAAAACAGAGAAAAAGGATCGAATTAGATCGTGATGCGGTTCTAGGGTTTGAGGGAGAGATGCGAACGAAAAGGGGAATAAAAACAGGCCGTTGGAGAGCACGGAAGCAACGCTAGACCTGGTTATTAAATGAAGTTTTTACTATAACCCCCCTAGAAAATCTCAAAATCTTTTTCCTGTTTTTTATGGCATTATTTTTATTTTTTTATTTTTATCTTCCTAATATTTTCAATAATCTTAACTAAAAGAATGGTAACAAGAAATTTTACATTTTTCAAGGACGTGATGATTATTTTAATCCTTATTTTATATATATATATTTGGATTGATTGAATTTAAATGATTTAATAACACTAATAAGCTTTTCAGATTTTTTTTAAAATCTAATAAGATTTAAAAAAAAATAAAATAAAGATAAATGAGATTCAATTGATGCTTTTTTTTATTTGTGTTACATTAGAGTAACTTTAATGGCAATTTCTTGCTAACTCTTTGAATGCTCAATGGTTTAAGCATTTAGTGGTCAATAAGTGCTTAACACCCACCGACCATTCAAAAAATAAGTTTTATCAATATTTTTTAATTTAAATTTTGTATTTTTTTTTTTTAAATATTAACTGTTAGAGTTGCCCTTAACACTGCAAGAGTAGAACAAAAAAATGATGAAAATTCTAAAATAAAAAAATGTATTTTTTTATTATTATATATTTTTTTTATTAAAGGTAGACATACCATTTTAAACGAAAAGAGCAAATGAGAGAATCACCTATTGGAATTATAAAATTTTATCACATTGCCTGCAGACAGTTTTTTATGAGCTAAATTTTTTAGCATATCATTAAACTTTGGTTCATTTTTATTTGATCACCAAACTTCAATTTGTATTAATTTAGTCACTCAACTTTAATTTGATTTTACTTGATAGTAAATCAAAGGATTTTCGGCATGAGAAGGACTGACTCGGATTGTAAGACCAGTAAAATCAAATTAAAGTTGAGTGATCAAGTTGATATAAATTGAAGTTACATGAACAAAGTGAAAATAAGTCAAAATTTAGTCACCTAATACAAATTTTGCATGTGTTTTATGCTTTATATCTATTATTATAATATTTTAAAATTTAAAGAATAATTTTTTTATGCTTTATTAGTGATTAAAAGTTTTCATGATACAAAACTACGTGAGCCATTGTTGCTGACGTGGACCTGGGTCTGGAATCACTGGCCGACCCCTATCATTCTTCATTGAGCTCGGCCTTTAAAAATATTCATTTTCTATACTTATTTTCGTGAATATTATTTTTTATTTTTGTTTTTATCTTTATTTTTTGGTTTTATAAGTGTTTGAAATCTTATAAAATGTGTTGTTGATTTATTGAACATATTATTAATTTATATTGTTTATTATCTAAGAAAAAACTAAACTATAAATGATTTTTTTTAAATTTTGAGTTACTTTTTAAATAAAAGCTAAGAAAAATCACAATTTTTTTAAATAAAACAAATAAATAAATAAATAACATATAAACAAGTAACATACTGGCAAAAATAAAAATGATTTCAAGCCTCAAATTCCACCATTTAAACCATATACACCTAGTGACTCTTAAAACAATAAAATTTAGTTGTGAATCATTTATCATTAGCGGCGTTAGTAGAAGTAAAAAACAATAAATCCTCAATTTTTTTTTTTAAGAATCGATGTTCCATGACAATGTAGCAGAGAGTAAACACATATCACTCAATCTATATATATTTATTTTACATTTGTACACGCCTAAATCGAAGGAAGAGTTGAGGAAGTGTAAACTTTGTTCGATAGTGGTAGCGCATGTATTAGTATTTATTTGATAATAAAAGTTGCATGGATTAAAAGTTGTTGCTTCCATTTTCCTTTTTCTTTATTAGAGATACAAGGGCAAGTTAAGATAAATTTGTTATTAAAGGATGGAAATCCAGCTCATTCTTCTTTGATTAACAGTCAAATAAAAAACTCATGTTTTTCTAGTTTAAAATACATATTTTTTTATATTTTTTTAAATATGGATAAACCATTTCAAATTAAAAAAAAAATACTAAAAGCCCTCCGCAACCCCAACAAAGAGAGCATGACATAACAAACAAAAAAAAAAACAAATGAGGAACAACGGACCTCCTTGAAACCCAACAAAGCAGAAAAGAAACTAGCCCAGGATTTGGTCATGAGTCTCCTCGACTATCGTAGTACCACTAGTCTCCTCTAAGCACTGAACTAAGAAGTCCAAATTGCGCCTAATGGTAGAAATAGAATATTCTCTGTCACTGCTGACAACCAAGATAAAATTAAATGGTCACCTTTCAATACAATAGCAAGAGCAGTCACAACATACGCATTAAAAATACAGTCATTTCTAGCAAGCCACTAATTCAAAACAATAGCTTTACAATCAAATCCCCCCAATTCTTGAAGAATGGGCCTCAAATGAGAACGCTACAATCCCCAAACATGACATATAGACTAGGGCAAAATAAACAGACGAAATACTCCCAAATATTTTGAGCAAAGGAACACTAAAAGAGCAAGTGATCAGTCAATTCAATCCCTAAATGACGCATCACACAAGTTGCAATGGAAAGCCTGTTACACTAGCGCTTATGAAAATTTTCAAGAGAAAGAATCCTATTCTTGCATAATTTTTGTAACTCATTGTTGTGATATTATATTAAAATAATTAACATGATTTGAGAACTCAAAGAAAAATAGCAACATGAACAATGATTACAATTTTTTCTTTTTAACAAAGTAGATGGACTATGTTTTTTTTTCACATTATTAAAAAATGATCATTTGTTTTATGCACACTCACTTACTAAATATGAAAATTGAACTTTGAGTAAAGAAAGTTCTCGTAAAATATATTTTTTTATGATGGACCAATACTACCCGACCAAATATCTTTTGGTCAATCACAATCTTTCCTCTGATTCTTTGGCCAATTAAAATAATAAAAAAAAAGTCATTATCAATTATCTACCCTGAACTAAACATAGCTAAACTACCCAAAACATTTAGGTGAGATTTAGTTGTTATCCGGGTTTTGAATTTTTTTCTAAATTATTAACATAGGATAATATTAATCTTAATAAATTTTAAAATAAATTATTATTAAATGTATAATTAAATTATTATAATTATTACAAAAATCAGGTGGATTATAAGGAGGTTTTCAGTTGGAGGTCATAAGTTAACTCTAAAAAAATGCTACTAATTCTTTGGATCATTGTTTGTTTTGACCGCTCAACTTTTAGAAAATCAGTAATTTCACACTCCAACAAACATGGCACATCATCATTTAATTTTTATTTTTACATGTAAACAAATATGGCACATTTTGGGACATTAACATTTTTTATTTTAAAAACATATGTAGTGATATGGTACCACATTAATTAAAAATTTAAAATTAAATAATCATATTTAATAGTCACTTGTGTGGTGAAGATGGTGTATTGCTCTGGGATAACAATATAATATTTGAGATGTCTACACCAGCTGACGCTTTAACACCCAACAAAGAACGGCATTCCAGTGTGGTATTAAAAATGACTACTTTCACAAAATTTAAGTTGAAAAGAGGTAAACCTTAACAAAAGTTTTAGGTAAAAGACATACGAAGGCCCACCGGAAGGCCCACATATGAAGAAGGCGCTACTGGAAGGCCCAGCTGCTACTGCAAAATACAGTTTGAAAATTATCTAGTATACAATTTCGAGCGAGAAGTGATCAGAGGAGGTGGGAGTGAGCTCCGTAGTTGCTAGTACTTTTATGTTTTCGTTCTCCGGAGGTTGTATATCTAATTTATCTTTTGCTGCTTTTTCTAATTGTGTTGTTGTTGTTTGTCAATCTCCCCTTCTGGTGAATTATTTCTGTTGTACTTATGTTTTTTTTTATAAATGAATGTGGTTTATATATACATATTTTTTTAAAAAAATAAAACATTGAATAAGAGAAACTTTAATGGGGACATCTTTGTGCTCAATGTAAATACCCCCATTATGAATGCTCAGCGGCTTTTGAGCGCTCAACCAGTCAGACCCACCAAATATATATAATTTTGAGCGCTCAACCGGTCGGACCCACCAAATATATATATATATATATATATATAATTTTTTTCAATTGAACTGTTGCATCTAATATATTTTAATATTTTTTTAATACTTTTAAAATCAACTGTTGGGATGAAACGACTCTATTAATTTTTTTTAATTTTTTAATTCTTAAAATTTTATTTACCTCTATAAATATATCCACATGCTCAAACAAAACTTATATTTTTCTTCACTTCTTCATCTTCGAATTTTCAAGTATATTATGGATAAAAATATTCTTCCATCTTCCTAAACTTTGAATTTTCCAATTAATATTCAAAAAATTTATATTCTTTTTTCCCACCAAATATGTAAAATTTCCAAAATTATCCTCAAAACTTACTCACAAAATCTTTCTCATTTTTATCCAAATGTCCAAAATCAACCAAAATTTTCATATAGTTATCCTATATTTTCTAGACCGGTTTCTTCAATCCAAGCATGGGTATGACAAGTCAACAAACTAATATAGAAACAAGTGGCTTTCAGATTCTTTCGAGCACTCCCAAAAATTTGGATAAAAATTCTCATGCCAATCAATACAATACAACGAAACAAATTCATTTTCTGACTCTCAATCTCCCCCTTTTTCCACACAACCAGGGATTGAGAAATCGTTTTGGATGAAGACCAACATGAAGATCAAGTTGAAAAATGACAACCGTGGAGCATGGAAGATGATAAAATGCTCGTGAGTGCATGGCTTACAATTTCAACTAATAGCATTTGGGTACTACCCAGAATAATAGAACGTTACTATTTCAATGAAAATCAGCTATCTAGTCCAAGGAGAAAAACAACTACTTGTAAGCAACATTAGTTTTGGATGCTTCCACTTATTAATGAATTTAACCAAATATATAACAGATTATTAGGGGAGCATCATAGTGGATTGAGTGATGATCAATTGATGAAACATGCTCGTACTTTATATTATCAAAATTGTAAAAAAAACATTTCATCCATGAGCATGTTTAGGTCATGTTGAAAGATGATCCAAAATGGAAACCAAATACTCTTCTTGCTAGGTCTTCAAAAAATTTAAATATCAATGAAAGCGGTGCTTATACATCATCATTCAATGCAGATACAAGCATTGATGTAGATGACAGTGAGGTCAAGGCCCATCCGATTGGCCAAAAAGTAGCAAAGGCAAAGAGAAAAGAAAAGTCAAATGTGGTAAAAAAAACCAACGTAGATGAAGAAATAGAAGTAAGATGAACATAATTACGAGAATGAAAGAATAAAAAATTAGCAGAAGTGTGAAGTATGAAAAAATCCTTCGAAATGGTTATTGATCATCAAATTTTGACTATATATACTAGCCACATGAATGCTGAACAACTCGAGAATCATCATCTTATGTGAAATGTCATAAAATCAAAATATAATATTTAAGTTATATTTGTTTTATTTTTAATGCAATGTAAATTTAATATTATATAATTTTAAATTCTGATCATGTAATGTAATTTTATTTTTAATGAAATGTAATTTTAAATTAATGTGGCATAGTAATGTAATTTATTTATTATGTAATATGTGTTTAATGCACTTTATCATTTATGTAACTTTAATGCAATTTGAATATACACTAGCCATTGTAAACTAGCCGTTTGAAACTAGTCATTTGAAAATATACTAGCCATTGTAAACTAGCTGTTTGAAACTAACCATTTGAAACGAGTCATTACGTTGTGTTATATGTATATATATGAGAATAAATTCCATGCTTCTCCACTTAACAAATTTTATTTTTTATAAACTACATCACTTTGTTAACATTCTAGATATTGGATCCTGCCCAGTTGGAACAAATCAAGCAATTTTTAGTAGATGAGTTGATAGATCATTCGGAAGAAAAGATGTGTGCATTACTAGAGGAATGTGAGAGATTGATAAAGGGTGAATCATCTAGTGGCCTAGAAGAAGCCGAAGGCATTTGAATCGTGATCGTGAAGCAGGACATAAAAGGCTTTTCAATGACTACTTCACTGATGAACCAGTTTATCTTGTTAATGTATTTCGTCAAAAATTTCGAATGCGCAAGGCGTTATTTTTGCGAATTGTAAAAGCACTAGCAAGCCATTCAAAATATTTCCAATTACGGGTTGATGCAACTAGTAAACAAGGGCTTTTATTACTTCAAAAATGTATTGTTGCTATCGACACTTAGCATATGGGGCACTGGCTGATCAGTATGACGAGTTCATACGAATTACTAAATGTACTGCAATTGAATGCCCATATAAATTCTGTCAATGTATTATTAAAATTTTTGCAGCAAGATATCTAAGAAGACCTAATAATGATGATGTTAGACGTTTACTTCAACTGTATTCTGAGCGACAAGGCTTTCCTGGAATGCTTGGTAGCATAGATTGCATGCATTAGCATTGGAAAAATTGGCCAATCGTATAGAAAGGCCAATTCACTCGAGGGGATCAAGGGGTTTCAACAATTATATTAGAAGCGGTTGCTTCAACAAACCTATGGATTTGGCATGCATTCTTCAGAGTTGCTGGTTATAATAATGATATTAATGTGCTCAATCAATCTCCTCTATTCAATGACGTATTACATGGGCATCCTCTAGAAATTCAGTTCAATGTTAATGGTACAATATACACGAAAGAATATTATATTGTTGATGGCATACATCCATATTGGGCAACATTTGTTAAAAGTTTCTCATATCCGAAAGACCCGAAGAGAATCAAGTTCAAACAAATGCAAAAGGTTGGAAGAAAAGACAATGAGCGAGCATTTGGCGTGCTTCAATCTCGATGAGCAATTGTCAGTGGCCCTGCCGGTTTTTGGCACAGAGAAAATTAAGAGATATAATGTATACATGCATAATATTCATGATATTGTATATTATATAACATGATTGTTGAAGATGAAGGGGATACAATCACAAAATGGGATAACGAAGAAAGTGAATCCCCATTCCTCGTCAGTCACTCAAGATTTTCAACAATACATAAGAAGAAATGCCGAAATACATGATCAAAAAGTACACCATCAACTTCGATTAGATTTAGTAGAGCATATTTAGCACCACTTCGGAGTGAACAAAGATGAAAATTAATGCTTTTATGTCTTTTATTAATGACTTTAATTATGTAATAATTTTAGTATTTTTAAATTTATATAAGTTAGTTTTTTTATTTCTTGATCATCTTCATAAATTATTTTTTGTTTATTTGCATTACAAATTAATTATTTTTTTAAAATAATATAGTAATTTACTATGACTTATACATTTTATTATATTTTAAATATTTATTTTGAAATATAATTTCTAAATATGTTATTAATTATTTTGTTAATAATATTTAAGAATTTATTAAATAAATATATTTTAATGAAATATATTAATGTTAATAGTTAAAAAATAAATGAAATGATTGTGGGTTCTATTTTATAGTATAAATATTATGAGAGATAATTTAAGGTAAAAATATCAAAATGGTTCCTCTATTTTGCGTTTTCCGTCCTTTTAATCCCTCTAATATAAAATCCGCCTTTTTGTCTTTGTATTTGCGCATTTATGTCCTTTTAGTCCCTCCAATTGACGGATCAGCCTTTTGGTCTTTTCAGCTAATAAATTAGAGGAACCAAAAAAGATGAAAATGTGCAAATACGAGGACTAAAAGGGCGGATTTTATAGCTTAAGGACGAAAATGTCCAATTACATGGACCAAAAGGGCGGATTTTATATTAGAGGGATTAAAAAGGCGGAAATCGTAAAATAGATGGACCATTTTGATATTTATACCGATAATTTAATGGGTTAATTGTGGGTCTCATCTTATAGTATAACCATTATGGGATATAGTTTAATAAATAAGAGTTTAATGGACTGATGAGGTGATGTGTATATCAAACTCTAGAATAGTCTAACCACAAAATATGCCCTAACTTAGGTCTCTAAACATGCTATTGGGAAAATAGGCATATGATACATGGGTAATAGTTTCGGAAAATTTTCATTAATTACAAAATAATAGTGATAAAATCAGTTAGTAGATTAAACTTCCAACACTCTACTGGATTAGTAAATGCTTCACCACAGTATTTTTAGTGTTTTTTTTAATGAATATGATTTATTTATTTATTTAAATAAAGACATTGGAATGACTTAGGTCTTTAAACATACTATTGAGAAAATAGAAAAATGATATATGAGTTATAGTTCAGGAGAACTTCATTAATTACAAAATAATAGTGATAAAATCAATCAGTAGAACAAACTTCCTACACTCTGCTGGATTAGTGAATGCACCACCACAGCACCCATTTCACATTAAACACACCAGCCTTCCACATTACTTATCATACAATGACTCCCAATTAGCACACCTTATCATACCACTTGATCCATATATGCAAAAGCAATCAGGCATATTTACAGACTTATAATCATAATTTAACGTTGCTAATTGAAGAAGCCTAGGCAAAACCAATAAATCTCTTCTCATTTGCCTTCTCATTCCTTTGCCATTATTATTACTATTACCATTACTTAACACTCTTTGTTCTTGGACCAAACTATAAATTCCATTTCCATATGATCTACTAAATGAACATAACAACACAAGTTCATGACTTGGTCTAATCTCCAACACTCTTAAAATTTAATATAATAAAAACAAAAAATAATAAATGAGAAGATAGTTAATGCATTTATGTTAAAAGGTTCATAGCCCGTCTGCATTGGCCCAATATAAAAAATACTAAGACATTCAAATGTCTCAATTTCAAATTTCTTTAGATATAGTAGTGATAACGAGTCTTCGATTATAACGAGCTCCAACTTGAATCTCATATTATTAATGTTTAATTTTTGGTTTGCGTTTATATCCCAAAAAAATAAAACTCATTTATCATTCTTTGTTTAATAAATGACAAGCCAACAAGGAACGTACGCCGTTCATTAAATAGAGGAAAGACAAGGGCGTACCAACTTTTTAAGAAAAAAACGTGTCCCCCTAATTTCTCTAGATGAGGTAAAAGGACGAAACTCAAAATAAATAAATAAGTCATGAAAATTAACAGTTTACTGAACCTCAGTAATATTATAATCAATGGTCAATATGTATGGGTGTTACTTGTGGAGCACAAATTGCTTTTATTGTTGGATGATTCAATGTACTTCTAGAAGGTTCCTTTCAACTGCGAATAAAGAAAGGGTCATTATGGCAACTGATGACCTAAGCTTGCCTTTCCTGTGATAGTGCCACAAGACCAAAATTTGTGGCAATGCCTTTGTTATTTCTTTGTTTATTTTTTATAATTTAGAGGATAAATATTTCTAATTAGTTTTTTGCCAACCAAGCGCCATCCAAGTATATTTTCTAGAAGATTTGAAGAATAAGCTAAATCATTTTAAAAATTAACTAATGTACATATAATCACATTATTTATTGTTAATTACTTTCAATTAGGTCAAATATATATGATTGAATTTCTTTAATCTTAAATTAGAAGCTCACTGTGCAGCATATTCTAATCTTATTCAAATTTAAGAAAAAATATATTTTTATAATTAAAAATGAAGGATAATTTTAAGTTCACTTTGGCCTAATTTTAATATTGAATGATATTTAATATTCTACGCTTAAACTTTTGAGATACTCTACTCTAACGGAGTCCCTTTAGAAAGATTTGAAAATCTATATCTCCAAAATGTAGATGGCCTCATCATCTTAATAGTAGGAGGGAGAGAAGATCTCAAGATTATCAAGCTAATCTTATACTTATTTGAAGGTATTTCAAGCCTGATAATCAACTTTCGCAAGACCTATCTCTATTCAATAAAGTTTGGCCAAGCACTAGATTTGGACGTGCTTAAGACCCTAAATTGCTCTTCAAGCCTTCTTCCACTAATCTATCAAGGAGAATCTATTGTTTTGAGGTGCCTTAGGAGGCAAGAATATGAGACACTTGTACTGGAATCAAATCAAGATTGTCTGCTTGGGAAATCAAATTTTTATCCATTGATTACAGACTCACTTTGATTAATTTTGTCCTAATTTTTCTGCCAACCTATTGGGTGTCTATTTTTAAACTTCCTCCATGAATTATGAAATCGAGTGACCATATCAGAAGAAATTTCCTCTAGAGGGGTCAGGATATTGACAAACCCAAATGTCAATTAACCAACTAGAAATATGTGTGTTAACTGTGTGAACAATGAGGGTGGAGGATAATTAACTAGAAGACTTTAATAAAATTCTCCATGGGAAATATGGTGGAAAACCATAAGTAGTACTTCATGGTGTGGTTAAGTAATTCAATTTCGCTACTTCCATAACAACCTGACTTGAAACCTTTTTCCTTAATAAAAAACATTAAAAAAAACAAACAGAAGAAGAATCCCTTCTTCTAGCAGGGCATCCAATGCTCACGAATGGCTTTTTAGGAATTGTGTCCACTTAGTTATTGAGGATGGTACATCCACTCGTTTTTGGCATGACAATTAATTTATGAGTTGTGCGCCAAGGAATATCTGGCCTAAAGAATTTTCCTTGTTTTAGTCCCCGCTAGGTTTTATAAAAGATCCGATTGCACCATTCATGGTTACCAATACAAGTTTAAACCCATTATCATGATTTGATGTCGAGTCATACCCCCATCATTGGAAAAAAAAGGACATTAAGTTAGTGAACGACCACCTGTCCTCGGAAAATTAATGTATTAAATTTTTAAACAATGGGGTACAACAATGTAAGGTAACACCAATCATCCTAAAGAGCTTCTGTTCTCGGAAAATTTAATGTATTCAACTGGCTCACTTGGAACTATAAAATATCACACTAGACAATCTTTTTTAAAGGGGTTACATTAAGTTAGTGAACAACCATCTATACCTTTTGCAACGCTACGATTGAAACTGTGGATCATTTTTAATTCCATTGTCCTATCATAGCATCCATTTAAAATCATTTTGCATTGATTCTTGAGTTAGACAAGACTCTTGATTTAATGGGAGATCTCTGGGAAAGCTGGTGCTAGGGATCTTGGATCTCCATATTAGGCACTGTGGTCCTTGCTTATGAGAACAATTATCTAACAGATTTGGCTTAAGAGAAATGAGTGCATTTTCAATTGTAGAACGCTTACATTATATTTAATGATTTTAAAAATCAGTTACATGCTCCTCTTTTGAGTGTGTACAACTCTTGATGTCAAAAGGAAGAAGTTGCAGGATTCATCCATTATAGCAAAGAGCCGCATTCAATTTCTAGGGTCTTCTTTACAAGATGAGCCTAACATTGATGATGTTTTTGACACTATCCCTAGTTAGCATGCAATCTGATCTTGACGGTTATACCCTAAGAGGAGATCCTCTCTATGTCTATGAGCTATATGTTTCTCTGTATTTTGTCGTTATATCCACCACCAGTGAACATATATGGTTCTACCATGTACTTATTGCCCTCTATTGGTTATTTTATATCTGTTATACTCTTTGTTCGGCTTTATCACCAAACTCTCTTGTTTTTATTTTGTTTTTAACACATTCATATCCACTTTATAATTTTTTTTTTGTATGATCATTAAAATATATATTTTTTTAAATTATATATATATTCCGAGTTGGACTTGTTATGCCGGATCTGAACCATTATTGGGATTAAGTAACGGTCAGAGGACGCAAAGATCGGCAAAAGAAATCGGCGAGGAATTGCGCGAATGGGCGGCGATGTCGTGAGATTTAAAGCGTTGGCGTGGGAACAAAGGCGGGCTACCGTTGTGGGGTCAATGCGTATGAAATTCCCAAACTGCCACTATTTACAATCAGCCACTGATCACAGTTATTTTTCACAATATATATACACACATACATACGCCCATAAAATATGTTGAGAATTATGTCAGATAATAAGTTTTTATCTGAGAACAATTGAAATAAAGCCCAACACTTATCTAGTCTCCTAGTAAAGCACCTCATAGTGCATAATTGAAACCCCA
Source organism: Dioscorea alata (assembly GCA_020875875.1). NCBI lineage: Eukaryota > Viridiplantae > Streptophyta > Magnoliopsida > Dioscoreales > Dioscoreaceae > Dioscorea > Dioscorea alata. The sequence continues at coordinate 14,404,907 of CM037018.1, forward strand.
TGGACATGTCCATGACACTGTTTATAATACTTTTTCTGTAATATTTCTGTATCTAAATATTATTTAAATAAGTTCCAGTGAGTCTAATATGGAAAATAAGTTCCAATGAGTCTAATATGGGAGGAGTCATGTCTCTCTTACAATATCATATGACCAAAAAAATTATTAACGCGCTATATTTTCTACTAATATTTTAATTGTGCACGAATTTGATTGCTTATGTGACATTTGGCCAAATTAATAAGTCTATAGAGGTCGATGTACTTGTCTATGTCTTGATGAACCCTTGAATGAGGGTCCTATTGTTAAAAAGAGAAAAAAACAATTGAAACAAAGATAAATTTTATAAAATTTAAAAAAATATTCCACGGTTTATTGATCATATATATTGATGCTATGCAAATCTCTATTTTTAAGAATAAAAAATAAAAAAATAAGTCAGTATTGATAACTATTCTCACTAACAACATTTTGCATTATAAATTAATGAACAAATAGTTGCTCTGAAGTTAAGGTATCCACAAAAAAAATCTCATAACATTGAGTATTCATAGAGGATTTTTTTTTATAGATTACTTTTCAGACCTTCTGACATAATGGTGGCTGATGTTGACAGGGATTGACTCTCAGTTTTTAAAGCAGAAACACATAATTTTAAACTGGAACGTGAAATTTTAAACGAAAACTCATAATATTAAACGGGAAAAAGTAACATATTAAGTGAAAACTTATGTAGTTACAAGTAAACACATAATGTTAAATGAAAACTATGAATTTACTGAAAAATTAACAGAATAAATTAACTGAATAAGCTGTAGTGTCGGAAAGAAAAATTTATTGAAAAAGGAGAATTTGTCTGAAAAATTCAAATGTTAAAGGATCTGCCGATCTGGGATGTTTTGAAACTGTCATGCAGTTATAGTTCATTTTAACTGAAATTCTATTAAAAGATAGTATTTTTTATATTTTTATAATAATTATAGTTATATTTTTTTATTGACTATATTTGATGTGAGAATTAATATTAAAAAATACTTATTTAAAATAAAATTTATTTTTTACCAACATTAATTAAATTAAAAATTTTATTATAAAAAAATTTCCTCTTACGCAATATTGCAGTAAGTAAACTATAAATAAAAAAAATAAACAAATAAATCGGCTTTGCCGTTAAGTGACAGAGACAAGGAAGCCGTTGGAAGGGTTAAGAGCCGTCAACGGACAGCGACACCACGGAGCCATAACGCTGCCGTCGCCTCGTCTCTTCCCGCCATTTTTCCCTTGTATTTTTCTACTTAACGCATATGTGAAAGGTAAATTTGCAAATACAACCTTTAAATTTAAACTATTTTTAACTATATATTTTTTTTTTTGTTGCTTTGCCAAGGCAAATTGTTAGACCGCTAAGAAAAGCAAAAATATACACAAACCTCGGTGAAGCAAATAGCGGCAGAGTCTATGCACATATGGAGGCTGAAATCACTCACAAACAATTATTACTCACACTCATAGAAATATACTCTCATTAGTAATTCGAACTCTCGTCATTTGTAAAAGGTTTTAACGGAGGCATGAACATAACTTTTTTTTTTCTTTTGATTTATAATAAACAAATGAAGTACCTCACACAAAAACCAATTATTAGCCAAGGGGTTGTTAGATCAATATTGTGGTGGTACTGTTTATAAATTATTGGTATAATATCCTAATTGGTCCCTCTACTTTTCTCTCTATTCCCTTTTAGTCCCTTTACTCAGAAATGCTCCCACTAGTCCCTCTACTTTTAAAATGTACTCACTTAAGTGAAATGCTCCCAATTAGTCCCTCTACTTTTTAAAATGGGACTAAGTGGAGGGACTAAGTAGGTCCATTTTCAAAGGTAGAGGGACTAGTTAGGAGCATTTTTCTCTAAGTAGCTACATTTTCAAAGGTAGAAGGACTAGTTGGGAGCATTTCTGAGTAGAAGGACCAAAAGAGAAGAGAGAGAAAAGTAGAGGGACCAATTAGGGTATTATACCTAAATTATTTAAAGCTCATATATTGTTTATTGGCTTCAGATGGATTCCTTATAGGAGGTATTGTGTCTCTCCCTCTAGGGTTATAATGTTATATGGCAAGGATCTTTTTAAGACAGGTATGGTGCATCTAAAGAGGTCGAGGTCTTTAAACCAGCTGGTGCATTTTTATACCGGCTTGTTCTTTAACAGTGCTTGTCGTTTTTATAAATAAATAAATAAAAAATAAATACCAACACTATACATTTTTTTTATATATTAATTTGATTCTCCACACGCATCAACATCACAAGAAGAGTGTGGAGCAAAAACCAATCAGCTTAATAACTTTCTTTTAAAGAATTTTTATTTTTATTTTTTCCTATGTATCTCTGAAAAAAATTGTTTGATTGATTGATTGTATGTCTCTCACTAAAACCAAATGCCATTTACATCTTTTAAAATTTGAGTTATTTGCATACACAACCTTTTATGCCACATACATGATTCACAATTAAAATATATTATATAAATATTTATTTTTTATAATAATAAAAATACAATTTTATTTAAATTCTTGAACCACCTCGCTGATTTTTTTTTTTATGACGGGGTCTAAGCAAAAATATTAATTTAATAACAATTACAAATTTTTAGGAATATATATGCTTATATTTTTCAGTCACTTAGTATATAATAATATATTTTACGTTTTTTTTTCCTTGTGAATATTTATACCTTTCCATTAAAATGAAATGCTCTGTGTAGTGTATATCTTTAAAATTTGATTTGCTTGCATACCTATTACTCCACATACAACGTTAAAATATATTATAAATTATATAAATATTAATTTTTATACTAATAAAAACTGAATTTAAATCTCTCAACTATCCTAGTAATATAATTTTTTTATTTAAATGTAATAAAAAAATTCAATTTTTTAAGGGTATTTATATGTACAAAAATATTAATTAAATGGGCATAAATTTTTTTTAGGGATATATATATATATATATATATATATATATATATAAAGCTTAATCACAGTCTTTAATGTGAAGAGGAAAAAATATTGCTTTTTTAAGAGTTTAATTTTTTAATTAAAAAACTAAGATTTTCATGGTGGGTTCATCAAATTGGACAGAATATTAAGACATAGCTAAAAAATATTGAGAATGAAGAGATTAAAAGGTGGTTTTAATTTTATATTTTCTAAAATTATTATAAAAAAATAAAACACAAAGTAAAAAATATAGATCTTAAACTACATGTGCTTTTAAATTTTTAATATTTATATAATAACTCATATAGCTTTTATAAAAAAGTTTTTTCAATATTAAATATTGAGTTCCAATTGTTTAATTTAATGGGATTAATTTCACAACTTTCCCAAATGCATATATATATATATATATATATATATATATATATAAAGGAAAAGACTCAAAAGAATATATGCGAAAAAAAAAGTCAAATTTCAGCGTGGATATAAATCAAACTAATTTTCAAGGTATAAAAAAAAACTTTAGCAACAATATGAAAAAGACAAAAAAAAATTATATAACTTTTCTATACATAAATGTTTATTTATTTTTATATAATAAAACTTATATAATAACAGTTTCAGAGTTGAAAATGAAAAAAACCAAAAAAAAAATATATATATAAAATTTTATTATTTATTTATTTATTTATTTATATATAATATGGACAGACCGCTTTAAAAATGGCCGTGTGCTTCTGTGTGACCTCCAATGAAAGACACGTAATCTTATTTTCGCCGTAGTCCCCATAAAAAAATCGCCGATCTATTCATCGGGATGAAATTTATCGTTAGCCCCTTGTACAATATCATATTTACAAAGAGTCCCTCCTATATATATAAATATCAATCAAGCCCTCTCCAGGAAGTCTCTCGGCACTTGCGTTCATGGAAAACAAAAGCTCAACCGAAGCTCGGGACCTCGCCTTGAATCCCGAATCCATTCATTGATCTAGAACGAGGGTGAGATTGCTGGAGAGGAGATTTGATTGCTTTTCTTTCTTTCGTTTTGATCTCTGGTTTGAATTCGATGGCTTTTTCTCCCCGTTTTTGGTAGTTTGCTCCGCTTGATCTGGATTCTGATCACCCAAGCGGTTGGAATCTCGATCTAGGGTTTGAGTGAGGTATAAATCGTCCTTTTTGATTGTGCATAAGGATTTTGAGATTCAGTAATGGGATCGGGATTGCCGTTTCATGATCTGTGGGAGTTTGTAGTCGGCGTTTTGATGTGAATTTATTGCCGGTATAGGGTGGGATTGCTTGAGATTTAATGCTAGTTTGATTTGGGTTTCAAAGATGTGGTTGAATTTATTGTGATTTTTCTTCAATTTTTGGTGGGATTTAGAACAATAGCAGGGCAAAATGCGGTGCGTCCTTTACTTTCTGAGATTGAATGATGAGAAAAAGAAGGAATTTTGATCGGTCTTGAACCCTTTGGTTCATTTTTGGTGTAAGACACGGAAGGCTTTTAAGTTTCTACCTGAAATAAGCACATTAGAGATTCCGGTGCTCTTTTTTTTTTTTTTTTAGTTTTCTTAATTACTGAAAAGCCTAATGATGTTTGAGCTGCTTGCTTTGATTTGACAAATAAGAAGGGGGTTTTGGGTGTGTTTTTATGGGTTTTTTAAATCAAAATTGCACTTTGGTTGAGTTTTTATGAACTCTGTTATGCAGATCAATGTTTTTGGAGCACTATGGCGAAATGGAATAAATTTGAATACCTGCTCTTTAACTGTTTCTGGTGATTTGAATCTGTAATACTTAATTTAGCCAAATTGAAGTGTTTTTTAAATCAGAGTATTGGAGGTCAATCTATGATTGCATCTCATTTTCTTGATCCGTCAGTATTTATTTCTTCAGTTTTTTATTCTGAAAACTGAAAATCTCATCTTTAAGTGAGATGCTTAGTAACTCCATGAATTGTTTCGGGCAATTTAGGATTATTGATGTTTTTGATAACCCAAGGTTGTTGCTTCTGCATTCCCCATGTCCTTATGTGATTGAAGTCCTTAGAGTTCCCACAATAGCAAATATGACTGAAATTCAGCTAATCTCAATATCAAAAGAGGTTTTTTGATTGTGTTTTTTCCCTTCAGATTTGAATCTCCTCTTAAGCTGATGGTTGGAAAGTGAAATTGAAGAAAATGTCGGGTAAGTTTTAGAATTCATTTGGATGAATGAAATAAGAGTTCAAGTCTGATTTTCTTTCTGGGTTTTGATGATTCTTGCTTCTTCGCTGTCTGTTTCCTGAAGGCTCTGAAATACTGTTAACACAATGTGAGAGAAAGGGAAGAAGATTAGATGGAGAGCTTTCTGATGATGAGAGTAGGAGGACTAAGATTGGGGCTCTCAAGAAGAAGGCATTCCATGCTTCAACAAAATTTACTCATTCTCTCAAAAGGAGAGGGAAGAAGAAGATTGATTACCAAGTTCCATCAATCTCTATTGAAGACATAAGGGATGCCGAGGAGGAACAAGCAGTCTACTCCTTCCGGCAAGAGCTCATCACTCAGGATCTTTTGCCCAAGGAGCATGATGATTATCACAAGTTACTGAGGTTCCTTTCTACATTAAATCTTCTTTTTATTTCAATTTCATGTGTACGCCTATGTCTAGTTGCATAGATGAAATTGTGTTCTCTATCACTTGGTTTAACAGTTTATGTTTTCCGGTCCCATTATTGTGAAAGTTTATTCCTACTCAATGCAGATTTTTAAAAGCTAGAAAATTTGACTTTAATAAGTCATCTCAGATGTGGGCAGAGATGCTTCAGTGGAGAAAAGATTTTGGGACTGATACCATAATGGAGGTGAGGCACCATTACTTTTTGTTAACCGTTTCAATTTTGAAGTGGGAGGTTCTTTAGCAGTGACTCTTGGTATGCCAGTTGGCAGACTGTAATATCTACAGCAAGAAAAAGTTGCTATTGCCTTGATTTATTAGTTTTAATTTTTTATTCCTTTTTTTCTATTGTTGATTTAAAAGCAGAAGAATTAACTGAGATTTTATTCTTTAATCCTGTCTTCATTTGTAACGTTCTAATTGCTTTGGGTTTCATTTAGAACCTTCTGTTACAGATTTTCAACTTTACCATTGTATGGCCGGTTGCTAACAAGCATTCCTATTCCTAATTTGATTTTATTTGTTTTTTTGCCCAAAAATGTAAAAGTGCCTCATCTTTTTTATAGTTTAGTAATGTTATGTTAGTACTTTTTTGATATTTTTAGGCAAACTGAGTCCAAGGATTCAATTTGTCACTAACTTCCACCATGGTTGTTAGTACTGAACTATTAGATCAGGTAAGTTGCAATTTAAGTACATGTTTTTTATTCTTGAATGCAAATCATCTTATATAATTAAGAATGCTATGGTTTCAGGATTTTAAGTTTGAAGAGCTTGAGGAAGTTCTGCAATATTATCCCCAAGGTTATCATGGAGTTGATAAGCAGGGAAGACCAGTCTATATTGAGAGACTTGGGCAAGTTGATCATAACAAGCTTATGAACATAACTACAGTGGAACGCTATATGAAGTATCATGTACAAGAGTTTGAAAAGGCCTTCTGTGAAAAATTTCCAGCATGCTCAGTTGCTGCCAAAAGGCACATTAATTCGAGTACTACAATATTGGATGTGCATGGACTTGTAAGTTGGTTGTTCTTGTTTTTATGAAAGTTGTGTTAGTATTATTAATAGAAATCTCAGATGCAATATGATGTTGGAATGCAGGGACTGAAGAGCTTAAACAAAACAGCAAGAGACCTTTTGCTAAATGTGCAAAAAGTAGATGGTAGTTACTATCCTGAGGTATCAAGTCTTTTCTTACTAAATGCATTCGGTTAAGTGGGTTCTTAAAATATTCAGAGGCCCTTGCTTGCATGTTTAATATGCAGACACTACATCAGATGTTTATTGTGAATGCTGGACATGGTTTCAAGCTGCTATGGAATACCGTTAAGAGTTTCCTTGACCCCAAAACAACTGCAAAAATACATGTAAGGACCAAAATTTTCTAAAATTCCTGTTTAATTATTTTTTCAAGAGATTATAGAGTATTGTGTGATTTGTGCATATGCTTCTGCTCGCACTCCTCACAGGTATTAGGAACAAAATATCAGAGTAAATTGCTTGAAGCCATTGATTCAAGGTTCCTATTTATCTTCTCATGTCTCGTGTTTTCTCCATTTTCTCAATATGCATATTTTACGCATTCCTTGTTTTTTATTTTGCTCTTTCAGCCAACTTCCTGATTTCCTAGGGGGTTCATGTACATGCTCTGATGCTGGAGGATGTCTACGGTCTAACAAAGGGCCATGGAATGACCCTACCATCATGAAGGTGCACATTCTAGTAGCCAAATCTATTTTCTGACGGAATGAAATATATAGTATATTGGCTTGTAAGTGCACATTCTAGTAGCCAACCAGTATTAATCTTCGTTTCCAATTATAGCTGGTGAGGAAATTAGATGGAACATTTGCGAGGGAAACAAAGAAGGCTCTGGACAGAGAATGGACCAATGAATCCTGCACTTGGCCACACATGCTGAAAACAAGGGTTAGAACTTTCCTATCACTGCTATATATCTATCGTGCAGATTTGTTATGAACTCCCTTCTTCAAACATTTTATTATATTTCTTGTTTGGTTAGCAGGGGAGATTTAGTGATACATCAACAGCTGAATCAGGATCAGACGTTGATGATCTCGGTTCTCCTGCTTTATCTAGGATGCCGGATTTTTTTCTTTTGGATCCTGTTCGTGAAGAAGTAAGCTCTTTATGCTAACTTTCAGTTGGTATACCATCATCTAGATTCTAGTATTTTCTTCTTTATTGCAAAATCTATTTGTTTTTAGTATGACTTAAAAGTCTTAGTCTATGTGTATTAAGAGTTCGTAACTTATGCAGATCAAGGTGAGAGACTCCACAGCCTCCTACAATTGTGGTAACAATTTTATTGCGGTTAATAAAATTGTAGAATGTGGTCAAGGAGAAACATCTGCCATGAGGCCGACCATTGAACTCGATAATGAGAGGCACATTGATAGGACATCAAGTTCTCCAGGTAATAACAATTGACTTGATGTATAGGAATTTGTAGATACAGTTATCCTTTCCACTGAGAAGTTGAATAAAAATTTCTACATTGATTTGCTTAGTTACATCTGGCACATTTGTCTTCTAACTCAAATTCAATGTCCCGCTTAAAGCCCTTACAACGCTGTCTGCTTATAGTCTTGATCTTAGTTGCCAGAAAATGCGGTACGATCCAAGTCGTGAGATGGGTACGGATACAAGAAACGATGCTTGTATTGTATCTGATACGGTGGGGGTAGGCTTAGTTGGTACGATTAATTCGATTCAAGATACGATTGAAAATTACATCTGAATCGGTTATATAAAATACATACAAAATTATAAAATTTTAATATTAATTCGCAATGAAAAAGATGTTCTTAGATTACTAAATAAATTCAAAAGTGCATAAGCATAACATTTTAATAAGAAAAGAACATTATGATTAAAGTTATAAAAGTAAATAAGCAAACTTTAAAGAACTAATTTTATTGCAAGTATATATAGATTATAATTTTATGTAATAAAATTTTATATTAAATAATAATTTAAAAACTTGTACTAGATTTAAAAATAAATAACAATTTTATCTATAACAATTTTTAAAACCTAAGAAATTGTAGCGTTATCTATAACTATTTTTTAAAAAAAAAATACAGATTTTTATAAAATCTATGGTAAATTAATTTTGATGAGCCCCTTCATCGTCTTAGATCGTGTATCCAATCGATCCGGAACGATCCGGAACGAAAATGTGGGGTGGGGCTTGCGAATCTGGTAACTATGGTCTTAATGCATAGTTTCCAAACTGCTTTAACAATTCAGCTTGCCTGATCTGATGTCATTAACCTGCACAAATACATCGGCATTTGACTTTGACCAATGTATTGTACTTGAAGTTCAACCATATTTTGTTCATATGCTTTAATTCTGCCATTTCTCTTTTTGATTTTTTTTTTTTATGTTCTGAATGATATAGTTGCATGCTACAGATAATTCAACCTTAGATAGGCATACTGCCAACGATGGCGTGGAAGGAGGACGAGGAATTTTAAGAAACATTGCAAGAGCATTTGTGGCATTTTTGGTGAAAGTTCTGTCAATCATTCGTATTTTGCATCTTAGGAAAGACAAAAGAAGGTTGGAAAATGTCCATCCTTTAGATGCATCAGTTACAGATTTTGATCAAAATCTTACTCCAAATCCTGTCAAGGAAGAGACTGTTAATCCTTGCTTACAGCGTCTTCAAAGACTTGAGGCAGTGTTCCATGAACTCAGCAATAAACGTGCTGAGATTCCTCCGGAGAAAGACCGTATGCTACTGGAGTCTTGGGATAGGATAAAGTCCATTGAGTTTGACCTCAGGCGGACCAAGAATGTAAGTGCTTCATATTTGAGTTTACATTTTATAAGATATGATTTATAGTTCAATGAATACAAATGGTAGTGAGGCATCTATCTTATCATCATTCCTTCTGACTAGGACTCTGTAGGAATAAGCAGCACTTTTTTGTTTCCTGTGGGAATGAGATTCAAGATTCAAGAACATTTAGATGAAGATACTAATGAAATGGATCTAAAACATTATTTCATGAGGAAATAAACCATATTATGTTTCACTAGGTTGAAAAGAATCTCATTTTATATTTTGTGCATGCTTTTTTTTTTCAACCCAAGATTAAACTTTTTATGCCCACTACCTAATTGAATTTTTTATTTGTATTATAGAGGTAAGTGAGCCTGATTTTTCTACTCATTTCTATCTCTCACTGTATTTGTCTGTGTAATGTCGGTGCTGAATATCTCATACAGATATATAAAACTGTCTTATAACTCTCAGATATATCAGAGGCTAGTATGACTCATGGTTATACATTCATGTCCTAAGATTTTTCTCTTCCCAATAATTTCAACTTCTTAAGGGACTCAAGAAACATGACAAATATGAATACGGAATGAAGTTCCTTCAGTAATTGGTGTACACCAATTGGGCTATAGAACAATAACTAATAATTGTTGCTGGTGCTGCACATGATTATTCTTTGAGTAACTTCATTTGCTTTTTGATAAAATCTTTATGTTCTTCCCACACCCACACTTAGCCCTTCATCAGTAAATAACCATTGCCTTTGTGAGAGGCAGATGCCATACATTTTTTCATTCTGTTCCTCAGCTTGCTACAATTACATTTATTCTCATCACTTTTTGTCGGTTTCAGGTATTAAAGGCCACTATAGTAAAGCAGATGGAGATCCAAGATTCATTAGCATCTGTACAGGAGTCTAATGTTGTGGTAAGCTGCTTTACACCATGAACAACTATGTTTGTCGTTTATGTTAATAGTGTCCACAACCTTGTGTACTACTTGTGTTGGCTTTTTCATGAGCATAAGAGAAATACAAGCACTGCCTCATTGTTATATCCATTTTGTTGACACTGGCAAGAATTGACAGAGACATTACATTCTGTTACATTGATTTTTTAAATATTTCATTTCACTGTAAACTATTAGGAAATAACTTTTGACTGTAATCCTCAATGATTTTTGTTTTTTCTTTGTGCAGAAAAAGAAATTTTGTATGCAATAGAAGAAAAGAAAATTTACTTAACATGCTTTAACTGGAAGAACAACAAGAATAGTTCAGTTCTTGTTGCTGTTCTTGCTGCAGTCTTGATGAAGGACAATCAAAAGCAAGAGAACTATTGTTGAGACTGAAACAAGAGAAAGGAATGAACATCAAAGATACAAAGAGAAACTGCAAACATGTTGTTTTTGATTATCAGTTAACTGAGTTCGGTTTAGTTCGGTTGGAGCATCTCTTTTTCCATTTTTTTCTTTTTTTTTTACTTGTATATACACATTGTGTGGATATGAACAATTTTAAGTCCCATAGATGTGTGAATATTGGATCTTTTTGAATTGATGAAAGGTTTTAGCATTTGAATTTGTTTCAATGTTTCACTCTACTTGTGAACAAACGACTTGCCAAACCGTCTTGTGATTGGGCAGTTTGAATATCATTTTTTTTTTCCTTGCCCAAAGGACAAACTGTTGAAATGCTACATTTAATTTAGGATTTGTCCATATTTATATATTCATAATTCTCTTCATTACCAGATTATTTAAAAAAAAAATCTCTCATGTCATAATTATTGTTAATTAATTAATTTATTTTTCTTAATTGTAATAAAGTTAAATTATTTAGAGATTATGAGATGTATATTTTTTCTACAAAGAAATCTATTAAAAAACAAATTCCGGTCAGTTAGCAATTAAAATTATTTTTGAAAAAAATTAAATAAATATTAACAACCACTACTTGGTGGTATGTTACTTGAGTAGTGAATAGGCAGATGCAGGGTCGATTCCTTGGGCCGATAGTTCCATAGAATAGTTGCAGGGTAGAGAGATTTATTAACTCGGTTTGGTTCCTGAAGTGTCTTCTGTAGAGATGGGCACGGGCCGATTAACCGGGTCCGGGTCGGTTTTTGGCCGGCCCGTTAAAAATTTAAATTGTTGTTGATGGGATTTGAACTTTGGTCTCTTTATAAAAAAAATGCACCCACTAACCATCCTTTCCAACACTTCTTTTGAGTATAGATATTAAAAAATAAATATAAAATTTTAAAACCAGTTCCGAACCGGGTTTTAATCCGGCGGGTTGACCCGCCGGGTCACGGGTTGGGGAACCCCAACCCGTAACCGGCCCGTCTACAGTACGGGCCAGTTACGGGTCAATGAACCGGCCCGCCGGTTCCGGGCCGGGCACGGGCCGGGCCGGGCCAAAAATCGGCTCGCGCCCCCCTCTAGTCTTCTGGATGTGTACATAGTAAAAATCTAATTACTCCATGTGATGTCTGATCAAGTTAATAAATCTCTAGGGACTCGTTAAGTCACCGTAATTGGTGTATTTCGTATTTATTTGTTCTTTAACACTTTTTTGTGGGTGACATTTGTTGCTTTAATAAGAAAAATAAAAAAAATAAAAAAAAATATGAAACCCCCTCTCCATATGATAATGGTTACCTTATTCTCTTCTCAACTTAAAAATTGAGTATTTGAATTCTACTTATGACTTATTCGTATTTGTCTAAATAAATATATATAGACATGTTACTCATATATAGTCATAAATTACAAAGACATTTGATATTTCATTTCTCTAAATAAAAAAAGGTTTCTTTTAACTTTCCGGTTTGAATCACAAAACCCAAAAATACATACCGGCGTGAACACAGTAAGGTTGGTTTATTCAACCTGAACATATGTCCACGCGTCCTTTTCTTTTCTTAAATAAATAAATAAATTGAGAACAAAATCTGAATTGATGACAAGAATGTCAGGTATCTATACATAGAGATTGACCCAGAGCATTAGATCCAACGGCCAGGATCAATCCATCCAGCTCAATCGCAGCTGGAGTCCTTTAAAACAATAACTTGATCCACCGGAACACGTTAGCAGTCTCCCCCACCGAACCGCGTCCCACGTTGCAGTGTTCCCATGAAATGTAGAGTTTCATTCTAGTCCCTCACTTCTCATAAACTTTTAAATTCATTTAAAAAACTAAAAAAATTAAATAAATAATGGTAAACAAGTAATTCAAAAAAAAAAGTCTTCAATCCAAAATTTATTGAAAATAATAATAATAACATATAATCAGTTATAAGTATATCTTATAAGCGTAAGTTTTTCATTCCGATTAAAGATGTCCGGACTTAATAATTAGTTCTCCGTCTTGCACACATATGTAGGCATATAGTATTTGTCGTTTTTGTAAAAACATATTATTAAAAAATTATTTTCAAAATATATTTTTTATAAAATTTAGTGTGTGTATATATATATATATATATATTGTTTTGTTCTTTATTATTAGCCTTTTCCATAATCTGGGAATTGTGAACTAATTTTAGATTTTTTTAAGGGGGTATGCGTAAAAGAACATTTTTAAAATGAAAGAATGAAAAAAAGAGGAAGCCGGACTTCTCGTCGTGTTCTCCTCCGCAATTTCGGACTCTTCCCGGAGATCCGAGAGAGGAGAGCCAAAGAGATTGTTTGAAAGATTGAAAAGGGGGATTTTTGTTCAATAATTCCGAATTTTGGAGCTTAGAATGGGTTCAGATCGAAGGGCATTGTTGGTGGTGTTCGTGTTTCTGTTTCTCGCTGGATTTGGATCTTCTACTACGTATATTTCTGGTATTTTTCTTGGTTTTTGGGTTTATATGTTTTTTTGTTTGTTTTTCTTTTTTTTGGGTTTGGATTTCTTAGTATTTTGATTGATTTGTTTGTTTGGGTAGATGGTGTATTCCAGAGTCATGGATCTACAGGCAGGAATCTCCTTCAGGCGAAGAAGAGTGAGTATTGTTTGATTCTCTCTTCTATGTAATTTTTTTTTTTGTAAATTTTGGAAAGAATGTTGGTGGATTTGATGCTGGAATCGGGGATAAAGTTTGCGCCTTTTATTTTGCTGCATGAATTTTTTTTTTTTTTTTTTTTTTTTTGGAGATTTTGGTTTGGAATTGATTCTAGAAATGGCTTAAAGAGCATTTCATTGACATGTTTAAGATTTGATTTGGACTGCTGGGGTTTTTTTTCTGGCAGAGGGTTGCTACTGATTGATAGATTGTGTAAAGCCTTGAAAAATTTTCTTGAATATATGTATCATCTGAGGCTTGATTGGTATGCATATGTTGATTGTTTGGGTGAGAAATATTGATGTTTTGAGTTTCTCCAAAATAGTTTCTTTTATGAGGTTTTGACAAATCTAGCACCTTGAGAGAGTAGGCTTAATGGAAACTGGATACAACTTGGTTGGAAATTGCTGATGATTAATACTGGAATTTGGTTATGTGGACAACAAATTCCTAGTTTGCGTTATGGAAATTTTTTTTGACAGTTATATGTTTGATTAGGGTTACTTTGCTTCTCAATGAGTCTGTTTGGATAGAGAAATGGATGTCAGATTTGACGAATATGGTGTCTAATGTGTTTCATGTTGCTTGGTGAGTTTGGATTATTATTCAACTGGATTAGAGCATGATACACTTGCCATAAGTTTCCATGCAACAAGAAATATTCATTCAAATTCGATTTAGACCATCCATTCTTGTGGCATCTGGGTTCGATCTTATCAGCTTGGAATTATTAGATGAGAATCTCTCAAGAAATCATAAAGTGTGTGAAGTGAGAGAGTATCTTAGTGATCTGAATATATGCCTTTGAAGGAATTCTGAAAGCTAAATTGGTGCTGGGGATAAATGTAGGCTTGGAAAAAGACTGGTTCCCTGCTGTATTGCCCACAGACAAGGCCATTCTTGGCTTACAAATGAGAATAGACAGCTATATTTATTGATTTATCAGATAGTTGATCCTTTAATCTCATTAGGTTCACAGAATGTTTAATTGTAAAAACTTGCCCCTTAGTCTGCTTGGCAACTTTCAATATGGCCAATCAAGGCCGCCACTTTGAATAGCTTGATGATGATGTTATTGAAGCTTTTGACTTGGATAATTTTTTTAAAGTAAACAGTACAAATAAAGATGATGGAGAAGCCATTACTTAAGTTTTTTAGTCTGTGGGTGTTTTGTATGATCTGGAGATTTGAACTCAGCCACTAGTGGTGTTGATGTAGATGGCCAACTTTTGCATTTATTTATTTATTTCTGATATGACAAGCATTAAACCTATCATTGTCTAGAACTTGTTCTCAGTTTCTGCCAAACACTTTTTATGGCATCTATTTGATCGTTTGAGGACATGCCTCTACCATCTTAATAGATTCTCTCTAAACTTGTCAGTGATAGGTGCTTCTTCCAATCTATTTCTAATGAATTCATTATTTAATCAGTCTTTCTTTGGAACGTCTTCCAATCTATTATATAAGAATTAGGAAATTTTGATGATCCTTAGCTTATCCATTTGTCATATGTTTTTTTAGCAGTTGATGCTATCATGCCTATTTTTGTAGATGATTTAACACAAAAAGTTTCATGCGGCTAGTGGTTTACTCATCTATGTCAGAAAACCTAACTATCCTTTGAAATTAACATTTTACTTCAAAAAGATAAATACCATTATGACAATGTTAATAGTGATTTGTCACATCTAATGCCAAAATGGCCAACAAACTATTGACATTGATGCAAAACTTTGCATAAGTTACAAAATGGCACCAAGACAATGAGACATTTATCTGGAACTTGATTTTGCTTCAATGAGAATAGACTTCATCAAGTCAAGTGACAAGTTATGAGTTTGGTAATGCAGCTTAATCTTCTCTTCAGGTTTATAAATTATAGTTTCAGTGAGTTACGCAACAGCATGGATATCATGGTTAATTGGCAGGTGTAGAGTATCATTCAAGGCCATATCTGCAGTGAGTTGGAGTGTCAAAG
The DNA here is from genome assembly GCA_020875875.1 of Dioscorea alata. NCBI lineage: Eukaryota > Viridiplantae > Streptophyta > Magnoliopsida > Dioscoreales > Dioscoreaceae > Dioscorea > Dioscorea alata. The sequence continues at coordinate 14,420,420 of CM037018.1, forward strand.
GGGTGTGAGTTTTGTGACATAAGTAAATATAGATAATTGAGGATTGAGGACTACTGGTCTTATAAAAGATCCTCAAAAGTCTAAATCACATATTATTGCTGTTAGGGTTTGACATGATTATTTCATGATTTTCATCTGCTTTGCTATTAACCTGATTGAAGGATGAAAAGATATGACACTTCATGCATTGCTTTATTCCTTTGCTAGATTGCCCTGTGAACTTTGAGTTCATGAACTACACTATTATAACAAGCCAGTGCAAGGGACCAAGGTACCCAGCAAATCTCTGCTGTGGAGCGCTCAAGCAATTCGCATGTCCGTATGCTGATGACCTAAATGATCTCACCAATGACTGTGCATCCACAATGTTCAGTTATATTAATCTGTACGGGAAGTACCCGCCAGGGTTGTTCTCGAGCGAGTGCAAAGAAGGGAAAGAAGGACTTGCATGTCCTCCAAGCTCTGCGCCACAGGTTGAAGATGACAAATCAAATGCCGAACATATGAGCCACCACCTCCTCACTGTTGTATTGCTTGTGTCTGTATTTGTATTACACTTCCTGCTTTCTTGAAAGCTTGTTTGAAGTACTGAGCTTTCAAGATTATATGTATTGTATGCGATCTGTATGAGTATACTACTTGTTTTATCTTTGTTTAAGTTGAGCTGCATGAAAATTTGATTATTTATTTATTTATTTATTTTTGTGTCTTGAGCATTGACAATGTAACTACAAGCTATGAATATTCATTGTACTGGAATTGAGATGGTGCAGACTTTTTTCCATGGTGTTTCAATATATCCTTTTGCAGTTATTTTATTCTAACAGTGCATGAATCAAAGAAAACGGGTAAATTTTTTAGTAGGTCATTAAACTTTGACTCATTTTCACTTTGATCATCGAACTTCAATTTGTATCAATTTGATCACTCAACTTTAATTTGATTTCATCAGATAGTAAATCAAGAAATTTTGACCTCCAAATGAATGATGTAGTTCTTTTTTGATGACATGGATACTTCCAATAAACTTAATAATGTGTTATGGTAAGGATTGACTCAGATTTTCATACACCCATGTAATTAATTGGGATTTAAAATATTTGATTTATTACCAGGTGAAATTAAATTAAAGTTGAGTGATTAAATTGATACAAATTGAAGTTCGGTGATCAAAGTGAAAATGAACCAAAGTTTAGTGACCTAGTAAAATATTCACCCAAAGAAAACAATGGAAAGGAGGAAATGCAATACATATCTTTTTGCTTCAGCATATAACTTTCTCATATAAAATTACCCCTTGTAAAATCTGAATTTACATCAAAAAAATAATTGCTAATTTCCCAAAAAGCACAACAAAGAAAGAAAGATTCCAAAATTAACATTTGAACATTTGGCCCAAAAAGAGTCAGCCACAAAAAATCTAAAAACTTCACACCAAACATCCTATAAAATTTCCACATTCCATTTCCAGCCAATTAAAACACATCATCTTATCCAAACTCCTCTTAAACCAATCACATCCATCCAACTCATCATCTCCAAATCTATTTCCCTCCTCTTCTCTATCACCCACTTCCTCATCATTTCTCCTTCTCCTCTTCATCTCCATCTCTCCACCTCCAAACAACTCCAACAATCAATCCATGGCCTCCATCACTCACCTCCTCCCATCCTCCTTCAATGGCTTAAGACCCCTCAAACCCACAGACCACTCTTCCCTTCTCCTCAAACCCTCCACATCCATCACCACAAAACTCAACTCCAAATCCCTCCCAATAAAACCAGTGATCAAGTCAGCACTCAGTGCTCCAATAGTGATCAGCCTCAGCACTGGCTTGTCCCTCTTCTTAGGCCGTTTTGTATTCTTTGCTTTCCAAAGAGAGAATGTGGCCAAGCAAGTGCCCGGCCAGAACGGAAAAACTCACTTCGAAGCCGGCGATGAACGGGCAAAGGAGTTTGCAAGCTTGCTCAAGTCCAATGACCCTGTGGGCTTCAATATAGTTGATGTTCTTGCATGGGGTTCCATTGGCCACATTGTTGCTTACTATATTCTTGCCACCTCTAGCAATGGCTATGACCCCAACTTCTTTTAGTTATTGATGCACACGTTGCATGGCTTTGCATGGCTCTTTGTTAATGAGTTGTGTGTACATCTTAGGGTTGTGTATGTTCTTGGGGGGAGATATATGTATGGAGTATATATTTTGCATATATTTGTTTTGAAAGAGTACTACTTTCTTTTGTGTGGATATTTGTCTTTCTAATCAATTAATTAAGCTGTAATTAAATCAGTTGTATTTGCTTAAGTTCTTGGGGAGATATATGGATGGAGTTTTTTGTTTTTTATTTTTTGCATATATTTCTTGTAAATGGTTCTTTTGTGTGTGCTTATCTTTCTAATAAGATTGTAACAAAATTGAGTGTTGCTTTTTTAATTACCTAAATTCTTTGTTCTTGAAATATGTCATTACCATGAATATTGTGCTTATGACGAATTTTATGGATCACTATTATGTTTTTTTTTAAGACAAATGTAATAAGCATATGCATAATTAAAAGCATGTATATAATTAAAACTTGAACGTCCGATCATGAACAGTTATGGGATTTGGGTTACAAACCCTCATCCACAATTGTGGTATTTATTTCCATAGTGCATCGGATAGTTTTTGAATTTGGTAATAAAATTTCCACACTAACACTTTTTGTAGTGGGGCTAATGGCCACTAGATGCAGTGGTAATAACAAGTTTCTAAATGTGGGTGTGAGTTTGTAGTTCAAAACCTTTTGTCACTGAGTGTACAAGCTGGCCGAACAATTACAGGTTTGTGAGTACTTTTTCTTGACTATATCGTGTTTGTCTCATTGGTCACACAAAAAAAAAAAAATCGATTGAATTCTAATGAAATCATAAAACAAATTTTCTTGTGTAATTAGCAATTGTATAAAATCAGATTTTTGCATCTGATTAAGATTTTTCCAATACTATAGCTCAGGATCTCCTTTGGCTTGCTGAACTCCAAATGGAACCCATCCTTCCTACTAATTTGGCTCATTTACCCGGCCATAAACAACCATGTTAAATTCGTGTTCTTGATTTAAAATGTTCGAATATCAATTCTTTTTAACAAAAATCAAATTTTTTTTATAAATAATCATGGCTCAAAGTTAGAAAGTTTTGTTTGGAATTTTTGTTAAAGCAAGATGTGCATTGCTGTTGTGTTTGATGATTATTAAAAAATAGTTAAAAATATATATTGTTCATCAGAAGTGGATAACAGCTTAAAATAAAAAAAATATATAAAAAAACAAGTGACATGTTCGAAATCATTGAAAAAGAAATCTAAATCTGTCATCGTTTTCTTATTAGGATCATTCATATGGGATCTAATTAGGAGATTGAGTTTTCTTTTAACCATGTGAATCAAATCTTCAAGTTTAATCATTTATACTACAAGGACCCAAAAACTCATAATAGAAATATATGAATAATTTTTATAACAATTTTAATATATGAAATTCAAACCAAATGATTCAAATAATGACTAGTTCATAAAAAAAATTGGTGATCTCTAGCAATAACTGTGTCATACTGAAGATATGATCAAAATGGTTTTGTTTTTTTAAAAGTGTCAAGCATTGTTAGTAAAAAAATAAGTAAATTAGAAGGTGCACTAATTACGTTGACTTACAAATCTTCTAGGAATAAATTGTCTCTATCATGCCAAGTAGATACAAAACTAAGTTACGATGGTTTGCACATTTTTTTGGGATAAATTTTCTTAACATGAAGTCCAGGAAAGGAAGGGAAAGAGTGCTCTTCATATAAACCTCTCACATGAGATTTGGGCGTATTGTGAGTTGAGAGACTCATACCTAGTACTCAAATTTAATATAAGGTAGGTACCATTGGGTTATACCCTGGTTCCATCGGAATGGTTTTATGTTTATAATGTGAAAAAACTGAAAGAAAAATGATTAATAGTTTCAATTGGTTGCAAGGTTCTCCATTCAAAGCACCCTTTGTACAAAAAAAATCAAGCAGTATCGCCTTTTAAACAACATGCATGCCTCTTGCGAATGGTAAAATGACGCGCGGAACGAATGCCATTTTCAGTAATTTTTGGGTAAGTGAAGGGGATTTGTAAGTGTAGTTCATCAGTTGTTCTTATCTGACGAGCACGTGACCGACAGCTGGCCTTCTTCGAACCTCGGGAACAGGGAAAAAGTCTTCTCCCAAGATACGATCACCGCCCGGTGATGACAGTTAAGTCCACCAAGCTCCCAACTATAATAAACCACCATTTATTCACCCGTTCTTATTTTTCCTCTCGCCACTTCGAGTTCATTTCGATCTGGTTCGCTGGTTTGTTTGTGAAGTGTTTTGGTTTTTTGATCATTAATGTTTTGTATTAGTTCTTATTCTCATACTTTGTTGTTCTGATACTTGAATTGCTGTTTTATTTGTGGAAATATTGGATTTTTGTTAAGGTGGATTCTGTTCTTGCTTAATTGATTAATAGCTTAGAGTTTTGGGTTTCTATTTTTCTTTTTTTTTTTTAGTTTTTTTTTTTTGTTTTTTTTTTCTTCTGATTGTTCTTGTGTTGAAGCAGTTCATCACTTTATGGCTAAATTTGTATTGTGTGAAACTTATCATGTTTTTGAATTATCTTTTTTTAAAAAAAAAAAATTGGATGAGTTTTCTGTTGTAGACTTGTGGTGTGTTTTGTTGGATTTGGTTATTATTACTTGGTTGGGTTATATCTGTGTAAAGTTAATTTGAGTAAGGTGGATAATTGTTAGATGTGATCATGGATAAAGAGAGTTTGACTTCTAGTTTTCTACACAGAAATTTAATGCAAGGGATAATCATTGAGTTGGGATGAATATCAAATAAAATTCTTATTGATTTACTCTTTACTAGGAATAGGAGTCCTAGGAGATTTAGGAATTTTATTATTCTATATATTGTAGGAGGTGGCTTGAGTTTTTCATGAATAGTTTGCGAGAGTGAGAGTGAGTGAGAGTGAAATTATATTATTAGTTGGTATGACTCTTGCACTCCGATTATCTTATTGCTTCATTTATTCTTTGGTATTCCATGTTTTACTTTTTTTTTTTGGTTTTTGATTGTTATTTTTGGCTTGTGTTTTTTATGTATAGTTTGTGAGAGTAAGAGAGTGAGTGAGAGTGAAATTATATTGACTCTTGCACTCCGATTATCTTATGTTTCATTTATTCTTTAGTACCCTATGGTTTACTTTTTATTTGGGTTTTTGATTGTTATTTTGTTACTTGCTTAATCGCTTATGACTCTTTGTTGGTTGGTATTTTATTATCATCATCAATTTAAGTATGGTTATGGTTGTGAAGGATTTTATCTAAGAAGTGGTTCTGCCAGATTTATATTAAAGATAAACCCAAATATTTGAATCTTATTCTAAGTTCAATTGATATTATATATATATATTGTTTTGAGTGTGTTCATTCATAGTTTGAATTTGAGTAGGATTTGAGTTGGTCGGTTTTAGTTTTTGTAAGATTTGGTTTATGTAGTCTATATAAATATTCTCTGCACTACACATAAAAAGGATGAAAAAGTGAGAGACCAGCCATTAGGATTTGGAAGGAAAATATAAAGTTGTATTGAAAGTAATTACCACTTCTGAGATTTAGATGCTGTTGACATGCTGCATTATTTTCCTATCCAAGTTTCTATGGTTTTTTTTACATTTAACGAAGAGCAGAGTTTTTTCTCCTTGTTTTATACTTTTATTTATTTAATTTGTTATTCTTAATGATTTTGCTTGGATGAGTGAAATAACCCTTTTTTTAAGATTCATATTGGCAGCAAAATTGTCTCTTGGATGCTAAAATTTGTTGTAGTTGTTAGAATAGGATTATATATTAATGTCCTTCTGGATTATTACTAGTAGAGATTTACTCTACCATTGTATAAGGTTAATGATGTTTTTGAGTTAAGTTGAAGCTCTAATCCTCCTCTTATTTAAAGATATGCCAGTGTTCCAATTGTAATCTAGAGACAAAGACTATTCTTTGGGTTGTTAGTGACAATGACTTTGAATTACTTTGAATCTAACTTTTATAGTTAAATTTATCAATGAATTCAAGGCTTCTATGTTTCTTTTAATAGTTGGCATCTAAGGCTGTGGATGGTTTTTTATTCTTTTATTTTCTAGTCTTCGTTTTCCAAACTAAGTTTTTATTGAACTATATGATAGTGGAGTAAGATTTGAGAGCAGGGTGCTATGATCATGGCTTAATAATTCTCCTTGATAAGGATGAATTATCGTTCTTTCTCTGCATTTAACTCTGAGAGGCTTGATCTTGTCATGCTTTGTCACACACTGAAATTCTGATTTTTTCTAGGCATTATGGCTAGCAAGAGGATTCAGAAGGAGCTTCAGGATTTGCAGAGAGATCCTCCAACATCATGCAGTGCAGGACCTGTTGGCGAAGACCTGTTCCAGTGGCAGGCGACAATCATGGGCCCTGCTGATAGCCCCTACGCTGGAGGTGTATTCTTTGTTATGATTCACTTTCCTCCAGACTATCCTTTCAAGCCTCCCAAAGTGAATTTCCAAACCAAGGTAAGATGGACTTGTATTCTTGTCATATATTATGGTTCTGTAACTAGAACTTGTACTTCAATTATGTTTTTTGCTGTCTTCTTTAAGTAACTATGATTTGTCATAGGAATTGAAAAAAAAACCATTTTTTTCATGTAGTTTATTTTCAACACCGATGGACAGGTCTTTTATATGCATTATATCTTGCTTTGATTCTTTTATTCATCTGAGTTGTATACTTTAATTGTGAACATGCAAGTGTTATGATTTATGTATCTTGTTGAATGGGGATTCAATACTTTTTGACAGTGCGAGGAACAAAATTGTAAGTATGCAATGTACGAATTACTTTTTGACTATTATTTCTATGTACAGTCATTTGAATACATTCTTAGCTACTCCTTCGATGGATTGATTATCATTGGCATTAGTTCTAATATCTTAAAGATAATTGGCCTAGGTTTTATATGAATCAAATTATTAACAACTCTATTACATGATTCAATTAGTATCATCAGCATTGCTACCAATATCTTAAGGATTATGCTTAGTTATTGCAAATTAAGTCTTTCCATGTGCAATTGTTTGATCAAATTCAAGTGTCAAACGTCATTTTATCTTTTCGATCAAAAAGTATCGTTCGACTACTGATTTATATTGTGGTAGACCACAGAACATAAAAATTTAATTGGCCGACATCAATCTTTATTATTGATTCTGACAGGTTTACCATCCAAACATCAACTCTAATGGTAGTATTTGCCTTGACATCCTCAAGGAGCAATGGAGCCCAGCTCTGACAATTTCCAAGGTCCTTCTCTCCATCTGTTCTCTGCTCACTGATCCGAACCCTGATGATCCTCTCGTCCCGGAGATTGCTCACATCTACAAGAACCAGAGAAGCCGCTATGAAGAAACGGCTCGGGCATGGACCCAGAAGTATGCCATGGGTTGAGCAATGATCATTCCCTATCTTCAGAAAAGATGGTTTCAGACTTGTTAATTGTTATCTTTAGTTAAAGGCATATAAGTCAAGTGTTTGTTATGAATCCGTCCGAGTTTTCTCTGTAAATTGATATATACACTCTCATGGAACTCAAATCTATATTGCTCAATGAACATGTTTTGATATATCAAATATTGTGTTTATTTCTGCGACTCGTGTGCCATGGACTTTGTTTGCGAACCGGGTGGATGCGTGTTCTGTCCGAGTTAATCCAAACTAATGTTAACAATTGGTTTCATCTAGGAATGCAGGTGTTATTTTTTATTTTTTTTTTTTGTAAAGATGAGTGGCTAAGTTGCTAAAGAAAAGAGGGGTGTATAAATTTTAGTCGAGTAGGTGAAGTTCACACTCACGTGGACATTATACATAATTTTTACTCACACCTCTTAAAATGTTTCATCCAAGAATCAAATTTTGCCCATTTGTGAAGAGTTCTTATCGGAATTTAGGTATTAATTGACCTCTAGATTGTTTTAGTCTAGGAGTTCACGTTACTTGGAATTCCTTTTTCAAACAATTGTTTCTTAATATACGGACTTTGATAGACATTGAGACCATATGACTTCCATAGGAGATCAATGCTAGTGAGAATGATCTATGCAATACTCTCTTGAAGTTGGAATTCTTACCTTGGAAATTTAAGTATCAATTAACCTCTCGATCGATGCAGTTTAGGAGTCCACATTACTTGGAACTCCTATTTCAAACAATTGTTTTTTTAGCATGTGGACTTTGATGGACACTGAGACTATATATGACTTCCATAGAAGATCAATGCTAGTGAGAATGATCTATGCAATAAATTATTTTCTTGAAGTTGGAATCCTTACCTTCTTGGAGTAGGCATCATTTAGTTTTTGTCATTAGTTCAATGTTCTAGGACTCCGACTCAGAACGGTGGCCTAGAAAAGTTTATGGGTCATGGGTCAATGGTCGAACTTAGGTTAAATCGGGGTTGGTCATGAGTAATATATTTTTATAATTTTAATTGAATATAAGTATATAATGTGTATTATAAATTACTAAGAATTTGAAAAATAATAATACAAAATATAACAAATGAATAATTTTTTTTCTTTGAATATTGAACCTAAAACATTACAAAATTTATTTCTTATTAGATTAAAGAATGAAAACGTCAATCTATTTCTCACGCCTACTAAGTTTAGTCTTAAAAACAAATATTTTGAGTATAGGCAGTTTTCGAAAAAGGGGGAATGGACAGAGATGAATAAGAAAGGGCTAGTTATGAGAGACGGAAAAAGGAGAATGGAATTAAAAGTGCTACTACCGGAGAACAATATGTTTAAATTGAAAATCAACAATGATAGCCCCTAGTGCTTGAAGGCTTCTTTAGCTGATTCTTCATGGCTTTAGCATCTTAGGATGAGTCATTTGAATTTTGGTGGATTGGAGCTGCTATCTAAGAAAAAGTTGGTGCATGGCTTGTTTTCTATAAGTCATTCCAATCAAATTTGTGTATGTTTTATGTACGGTAAGTGATCAAAGTAAGAGTTTTCTTAAGAAGTCTTTTTCTTGAACCTCACGGCTACTTGAATTGGTGTACATTGATATATGTTGTCCTCTCAAACCAATCTCCTATGGGAAGAATATGTATTTTTATTGTTTATTGATGACTATTATTAATAGATACGCTAAATTTAATGGAGAAGACTTTTTGGGAGTGGGATGCTCCTCGAGATAAAAAATATATATATAAGTCTATTCTTTTATTTGACAAATTGATGCAAGTGTAGAAGCATTGGTTCGTCGCAATGAGCATAGAAACAAAGGGCTAGTGGCACTAAGAAATTTCAAAGATTTCATGATAAATTAGTTATAATCCTTGTTATCCTTACTTACTTACTGAATGTTTGTTATTATCACTAGGTAATTAGAATTGTAAGGATTTAAGGGCAGCATATTCTGAGTATAGAGAATAGAATGCCCATGTGATGTTTGTGGTTATGTCTTTGACGAGGTTGTTACTAAGTTGGTTACAACTTTTATATATAAACGAGAAAAAGGACATAGGGGACTGGGAGGCAGCTTATTCATATTGCTCTTTTCTTGGTGTCTTCTCTGAGATTCCTCTTCTCGACTTCTTCTTCTCCTCACTTCCCTTATTCATCTTCCCTTGATCCTCTTCCTCTCCTCATCTTCACTCTCATCTAGTTCAACATCTACTGTCCAAGTTATGCCCATATCATTTGGTGTTTTCATTATGATTTGACGCGATGACGAAGGGTATGTTGACGAGATCAAGGGCATTGGACGATCAGCTCTCGATCATCACCGAGCAATTGACGAAGCATGACTTCATTCTCTCACAACATGATTTTATCGTAGCCAAACTAGACTCTTTAATCATTAATGTGCATCAACATTCAGAGGCATTCGAGATGATCCAAAAATCGCTGGCGTCCCAACAATCAGTAATGACCGACATGATGATTAAGCTAAACAAGCTAGACAAGATGCCAGCTTAACCCCCTTACTGCCCTTACCATCTAACCCGATTCTAGCACTGACAAACCCTATTTCCACATTTGTGGGTGTATCTTCCACTGGATCTCCGATGACCTCGCAGCAGCCGTCTACATTTCCAACTCGCTTACCAAGCTTGAGATTTCCTTTTTCACAAGTGATGATGTGTTGGAATGGCTCTTTTAGACAAATAACTTCTTCCTCTTTTACCACATCTCAGATGATGAGAAGTTGACTATTGCAGCCTTCTACATGACCGGAGTAGCCTTACAGTGGTACTAATGGATGCACAATTCACATCAACTCACTTCATGGGAAGAATTCTCTCACAAGTTGGAGCATCAATTTGGGCCGTCGACATTCAATAATCACGAAGCCCAACTTTTCAAGCTCAAGCAACAGACGACAATCTCGAAATACCTCAGAGACTTTGAATTTATAGCAAAAATTCCAACTGCTTCCTCTCCGATCTTAGGGAACACATCCAAATTGAGTTGTACTTGTTACAACCATCATCCCTACACGAGGCCATTGGCATGGCAAAGTTGGTTGAAGATAATGCAATGCACCACGCCCCCTTTTTTTTTTTTTTTTTTACCCTGGCAGCCCACCACCACCCCAACCACCACCATCTCCATCGCTTCATCCACTAGGCAACACTCGCACCACACCACTCCCTATCAAGCATTTGACTCCTATGGAGATAGAGTCGAGGCGCGAGAAAGGCCTTTGCTTCAATTGTGATGCCAAATTCGTCCTCAGTTATTGGTGCAAACCTCCACAATTTTTTTGCCTAATGGTCGAAGTCGAGAGTGATGAAACCACAACAGTAGTGGAGACAGTCTCAACTAAAATCGATAATGCTGTGGTCCTTCCAGACCAGTCCAACCATAAGGGCGACACGCCGTGTATCTAGTTTCATGCTCTCACCAGACATATGGTACCCACTACTCTTAAACTCCCTGGCATTATCAACGAGAAGAACATCATGGCCCTCATCGATGGTGGTCCAACCAATAATTTTATTCAAAGTCTCCTGGCTACACACCTTGGCCTCACTGTATATCTGTCTCCACACTGGCGGGTTACTGTCAGTAACGATAAATCTTTGGGTTGTGGCGGTGAGTGTCGTGATGTTCATCTCAAACTTGGCGGTGCTCTATTTCCACTCAACCTCCTACTACTCCCAATCTATGGAGCTGATTTAGTAATGGGGTTCCAATGGCTATCTGAGCTAGGCCTAACCATATTTGATTACAAGAACCTTTGGATAGAGTTTACTCACAATGGGTCTACTGTGAGATTGCATGACTTGATCCAACCAAGTCTCCATTACATCACATCCTCCACTTTGACTAAGCAAATTCATTCTTAGAATGTGGCTCAATATTGGCATTTAGCCATTGAACCTCCATGCTTGGATTCAGTAGCTCCATTAGCACCAAACACACCATTATTCTTCTCTCATTCCTTGTGTCGTCTCTTGGACAGCTATCAAGATATCTTCTCCAAACCCACTGGTCTACCTCCCCCACGGCAATTCGATCACTGGATACCACTACAGCCGAACACTCCTCCAGTTTCAATAAGATCCTACTACTACCCTTATTTTCAAAAGACAAAGATCAAGCGGTTTGTGGGGGAGATGATACCGGAAGGCATTATTCGACCTAGAAATAGTCCCTTCTCTACCCCCGATGTTGCTCATATGGAAGAAAGACGCCACATGGAGATTCTGCATCATTTACAAGGCCTTGAATACCGTCACTGTCAAAGATAATTTCCTAATCCCGACCGTTGATGAATTGTTTGACGAGGTCGCCAATGTCCAAGTTTTCTCCAAGCTAGACCTTTGGGCTAGGTATCACCAGGTGCAAATTTACCCCCATCCCCACACACACCCCAGAAATTGAGAAAACATTGTTTAGGACACGTAATTGGGAACCAACACTGTGCAGGTTCAACTTATTCTTTTTTTTGACAATATTCTTATTTACAGTACCAATTGGGAACTTCATCTTGAACACATACATAAGATATTTCAATGCTCCACTCACACCGTCTATTTGCCAAGAAGTCAAGTGTGAATTTGGCTCCATTGAAATTGGATATCTAGGCCATTTCATCTCTGGGCAAGGGGTTTTGGTCGACCCATCCAAGATCTCTGTAATTCAAGATTAGCCGTCGAAATCTATCACGGAGCTGCGCGGGTTTCTAGGCCTTATGGGCTATTATCTACGCTTTATCCAGTATTACGCCATATTAGCCCCTCCACTCATGGACCTCCTTCACAAGGATTCATTTATTTGGTCCCCGACTACCACTGCAACATTTTAGAAGCTCAAGGAAATTATGGCCTAAACTCCGTTACTTCGACTTCCAGACTTCAATCTTTCATTCGAAGTACAAACAGATACACTGGGTATAGTTGTTGGCACGATATTGTCACAAGCTAGCCGTCCTTTACAATTCTTCAGCAAACAATTAACCCCAAGATTACTCTTGCCATCCACATGTGCGAGCAAAATGTATGCCATTACCAAGGCAGTATGTAAGTGGCGTCAATATCTTCTTGACCGACGCTTCACCATTGTCACTGATTACCAAAGTTTGAGATCCCTACTTCACCAAACAATCCAAATGCCGGAGCAGCATAAATGACTTACCAAATTGCTCGATTATGACTTTGAAACCTGGTGTTATGAATGGACCTATGGATGCCCTTTCCCCGCTTTCTGACCCATTATTGCATACCATGTTCATGACGTCACGACCACTATCAGCATTATGGGACGCATTGCGGCATAGTTACAACACACATCCTACTATGTCGGCATTGTTCCTATTTGTACATACCAACCCCTAGGGCCACCTTGATTATACCATAAAAAATGCATTCTACTATTCTGCAACCACATCTTCATTCCCGCTAAGACTGCCTTGCAACCACTGGTTTTAGCAGACTTCAACACGTCACCGATCGGAGGGCACACCGTCATCTAGCAAACTTATGCAAGGATTGCTAGCACCTATTACTGGTCAAAGCTTCGCCAATTAGTCCGTGAATATATCAACAATTGCATAATTTGCCAAACCACTAAGCCATTCAATAGAGCGCCACAAGGTCTCATACAACCCTTACCGATTCTTGGCATTGGGACCCCTTGTCCATGGATTTCTTCACACACTTACCGTCATCATCAGGAAAGACAACCATCCTTGTGGCTGTAGATCACCTATCGAAAGGCACCCATTTTTAGCGCTAGGTCCACACTTTTTAGTGCCTTAAGTGGTTGGTGTTTTCATATGGTATATTGTGTGACTCCATGGCTTTTCCTCCAATATTGTCTCCGATCGTGATATGATCTTCATGAGTGCCTTCTGGAAAGAGTTATTTTATCTTCAAGGAACTTCTTTGGCCATGAGTAGTGCATACCATCTGCAATCGGAAGGCCAAATGGAAGTCCTCAACCGTTGCCTACAGGATTACCTCCGATGCTTTGCCGCCGATCAGCCTCAACAATGGCTACAATACCTTCCTTGGGCAAAGTGGCATTACAATACCACTTGGCACTCCTACATCAAGATAAGCCCATATGAAGCTATCTATGGACGCTGGCCGCCATCGTTGCTTGACTACCTCTCGGGTTCCTCCATGGTGGCCTCTGTCGATGACCTCCTTACTACTTGCACAACCATCCTTTAACCTCTGTGAAATAACTTGTACCTACAACCATATCGACAGATTTTCCTTGCACATAGGCAGTCCAACAAGCTCTCTAGCCATTTTTACGGGCCATTTAAATCTTGGTACGAATTAGTCTAGTTTCCTATAAATTAGACCTCCCTTCAGATGCAAAACTGCACAAGGTTTTCACATATCTAAATTGAATTGTCATGGTGATCCTATAGCACAACATCCCCCTCTTCCTATAAAATTCATCAACGACAAGCCTTTACTACAACCAGCCTCTATTCCCAATTCGCGCACTATCTTAATTGAAGGGCACCCAATTAGTCAAGTACTTGTCCGCTAGGAAGGGTAGGCAGTACCTGATGCTACTTGGGAACATCTCCAAGAGTTCTACTAAGACTTCCCTGAATTCAACCTTAAGGACAAGGTTCTTGGGGGGAAGATGGCAATTGATGCAAGTGTAGGAGCACCGGTTCGTCGTAGTAAGCATAGAAACAAAGGGCTGGTGGGACTAATCAAGTTCAAAGATTTCATGATGAATTAGTTATAATCCTTGTTATCCTTAATTACCGAATGTTTATTACTATCACTATGTAATTAGAAGTGTGAGGATTATAGGGCAACATATTCTGAGTATAGGAATGCCCATGTGATGTTTGTTGTTATATCTCTGAGGAGGCTGTTATTAAGTTGGTTACAACTTTTATATATAAATGAGAAGAAGGACATAGGGGAAGGCAACCTGTTCCTATTGCTCTTTTCTTGGTGTCTTCTTTGAGATTTCTCTGCTCTACTTCTTCTTCTCCTCACTTCCCTTGATCCTCTTCCCCTCCTCATCTTCACTCTCATCCAGTTCAACATCTACTGTTTGAGTTATGCCCATATTTCAATTTTGTGGTTGTATAGATCAATCTCAAAATGAAGTTGCTACTTCCAGTGCACCATAAACTCCTTGTGTTGCTCATCTAGACAAAGCAAATTTGTCTTCTCAAAGCTCCTTTGAAAAGCCACATCTTGTGCAAAGTGTGGCTAACATTTATAGAGAAACAAATAAAATTAATCATTTCACTTTGTTTTGTTTATTTGCCATTACAGAACCAATGTCTTTTGAGGCTATCCAAGATAAAAGATGGAGTTGGCCTATGGATAAAGGGATAAAAGGCAATTAAAAAACAAAATATTTAGCAATTGGTAACATTATTAGAGGGAAAATAACATTTAGCAGTGAGGTAGATTTATAAAAAGAAGAAAAATGCTAAAGGAGAAGTGGAAAAGAATAAAGTTCATCTTGTCATAAAGGGATTGACTTAAAAGGTTGGAATTGATTATCGTGAAGTCTTTGCTCTAGTGGCTCACTTGGAAACTATTCATCTAATTATTTCCTTAATAGTTTAACAAAGAGAGAAGATTTATTTGATGGATGCAAAAGTAACTTTTTTGAATGGAGTCTTATAAGAAGAGGTTTATATGAATCAACGAGTCGTTATATTGTTGAAAGACAAGAAGACAAGTACTGAAATCGAAGAAAGCTTTTGTTGACCTTAAACAAGCTCTAAGGTATGGTATGCATATATTGATGAGTATTTTCAAAAAAGTGTTTTTAGAAAATGCCCTTATGAATATGCTTTGTATGTTAAGGAGAATAAGGATGGAGATGTTACATATGTTTACTTATATATTGATGATTTGATTTTCACATGCAACAATCAGACAATGGTTTGAAGATTTCAAGAAAAAGATGGCTAAAGAATTTGTTATGACCGATTTGGGGATTACATGTCTTATTATTTTGGAATTGAGGTGAAGCAAAGAAAAGAATAGATTTCTATTTCTCAAAAGACTTGTGCAGAAGCAATATTAAAGGAATTTGAGATGGATGGGACCAATTTAGTTTCTACACCTATAGAATGTGGAATCAAAATTTTCAAATTTGACAATACTGAAAAGGTAAATCCAATTCCATTTCGAAGATTAGTTGAAAGATTGTGATTTTTAACATGCATAAAGCTAGATATTTTGTATGGAGTTGGCATTAATAGTCAATACATGGAAGCACAAACAAGGACTCATATGAAAGCAACCAAGTGGATTCTTCGATATATTAAGGGACATTGAACTATGGCTTCGTTCAAATTGCTACAAATGATTTCAGATTATTTGGATTTAATTGGTATTGATTGGAGAGAAGATGTTGATGACCGAAAAAGTATTAGTGGCTTTGCCTTTTCCATGGGTATTGTTGTATTTTCTTAGAGTTCAAAGAAACTGCCAATTGTTATTCTATTAACATGAGAAATTGAGCATGTTGCAAATGCTTCTTGTTTTTATCATGTTATTTGGTTGAGAAGACTTCTAAATAAATCTAAAATTTAAGCAAAATAGAGCTACTCAAAGAAGTTAATATATAGACAACAAATATCATTTACTACAAAAGTAAAGACATATAGTCACAATTTTTTATTGTTCTCAATTATTGTTCTCAAGATATGCATTTCACTGATGTCCCACTTTCTTCTCCTAATAAAGATCAACTGCCTCGTGATAGACACCCTCCATCTACTACTCAAGAACCCATTAACATCTCAGAACCTCCTGTTTCTGAGCCCATTACTCCAGACAACACATCTTCCTCTTCAAATAAAGAAGCTCCATTTCCTACTCCAGCAAATTCATTAATTCATTGGAATTTATCTAACCATCTGGAACTCCTTCCTCCATCCATTCCAATTCCTGACGGATATAAATGGATTTTTAGTCATGGTGGTTGGGCCTTGATTCCAAGTATCAACTCGGATAAATTTTACTCTCAAGATCCCTTACCCTAAGATGTCTCATTAGATGATCCCTCTGATGAAGAACTACTTGATTAGGGAGAAGACGAGGATCTTTTGGAGAATGAATTCGCCGAGGATGACACCCTCCTAGAAGATGAAATTCTCAATCAGTCTGATAACATTGTTCATCCTCCTGATATGGGTAATGATTCGATGCTTGACCCTATCCCTGATCCCTCCACTGCTAACTTTGTTCCAAAAGTTACAGGAACTTTGGGAAATATTCCAGATCAACATCCCATTACCCCTATGCAAATTAGAAGGAGTAACAGACCCAAGAAACCTTCCGGGCGTTGGAATGAAGAAGCAGGCTTTGTACCACATCCTCCCAGATCTTCTAAGAAGAAAATCCTTAAGGACCCACGAGAAGGTACGCCTCACTCCAACAACTCAGTTTTTTCTTCTTGGACTGATGCTCAACTCCTTAATTATAACAGTTCCTGTGGCATTAAATTCCTAGGTTCCCCTAATCATAAATCTAAATGCCTAGAGAAAATTCGCTCGATTGAAAAGGAAAGAGCCTCTTCATCCTCTAAAACTCCTGGATCTCCTTCGAGATCTAATTGCTATACCCACGTGTTTCTTATGAAAATCCTATGTTGGAACGTTAGAGGTCTAGGCAAACCCTCAAAACGCCACCTAGTTAAAGATTTCATTTTATCTTCCAACGCAGACATTGCCTGTTTTCAGGAAAGCAAACTTCAAGATCTTCATAGCTCCCTCTGGAGATCGATTGGAGGTAAGTGTCTAGATTCCTTTAATTTCTTACCGGCGCTTGGCACCGCCGGAGGCATTATTATTGCTTGGGACAGTTCCCAAGTTTGTGGTATACCAACCCTCAGTTGGAAACTCTAATTCATGACTGGTGGTTGGAAATTAACCCTTCTGGTTGTGGAGCTTTTATTCTCTCCAAAAAACTAACTCACGTTAAAACCAATCTTCGCCTCTGGTCCAAGAATACCTTTGGTGCTTCCAATCTTCTTAAAAAAAGTTTACTTGTTGAACTTAATTTCCCTCGACATCACTGCTGAAAGTAGAACTCTTTCGACTAATGAATCCAACCACCTATCCAATATTCGTTCGGAGCTCTACTCTATTCTAAACTAGGAAGAGAATTACTGGAAGTAGAGATCCAGAATTACCTAGCTCAAAAAGGGGGACTCAAACACTAAATTCTTTCATCAAATAGCTAATGGTAGGAAAACCACAAATCATATTCCACGTATCTGTCACAATAGTCACTGGATTGAAGGAAATGACCAAATTGGTAGAATCTTCCATGATCACTTCCACTCGCTCTTTGGTTCTCCCCTCCCTAACAGATTCTACTAGATTGGCATTACTTATTTGATTATAAGGTAAGGATAGATTTATCTCAGCTTGAAACTCCTTTCTTATTAGATGAGATAAAACAAGCTGTCTTCGATCTAAATCCCGATAAAGCACTAGGTCCGGACGGCTTCCCTATTTTCTTTTTTCAAAAACACTGGACCATTCTTTAGGATATTCTAGTTAAGATTTGTGAAGACTTCTTTGATGGGTCCCTCAACTTCGAATGTCTTAACTGGATTCACATCGCTCTCATTGCAAAGAATAATGCCCCCGGGGTGGTTTCTGATTTTTCGTACTATAAGTTTACTTAACTCCACCTGTAAAATCATCTCAAAGATTCTTACTTCTCGTTTAAGCATGGTGATTAGTAATCTGGTGGACGAATCCTAATATGGCTTTATTAAGAGAAGATGCATCGCAGATAATATTATTGGTGCCCGAGAAGTAATCTTCAATTTGCAAAAACAGAAATCCCTTGGTTATGTTTTCAAAGTGGACTTCGCCAAAGCCTTTGATTCCCTTGATTAGAATTTTCTCCTTGAAGTTCTTGCTGCAAGAGGCTTTGGACCTAGATGGCTTTCCTGGATTCGCACCATCCTCTATACTGCTAAAACCCAATTCATCATCAATGGAACAGTCCAGGGTTATATTCGCTGTAAAAGAGGCCTGCGACAGGGAGAGCCCCTATCCCCTCTTCTATTTGCCTTGGCTGCAGATGCTTTGAGTGCCATGTTTTCTCACGCTCTTAGATCTCATGTTCTAGTGGGTGTTCCTTTGGACCAACATGTTAACATCTGTCACTTTCAATATGCTGATGTCCTGTTAATTTTCTCAGTTGGGGGACAAGAAGATCTCCGAATAATTAAACTAATCCTTTACATTTTCGAAGGATCTTCTGGCCTCTCAATTAATTATTCGAAGAGCTATTTGTACTCCACAAATTATGGCTTCCAACCATACTCCTCATCTGCCAGAATCCTTAACTGCTCCAGAAATTGTTTACCCATCACCTACCTAGGGGTCCCTCTCTCTGGGAAAAGACCAAGACGCATAGAATGGCTAAACTTATCAGAATGGTTCGCTCTAGACTCACCCCTTGGAAAGCAAATTACTTATCTCTTGGGGGCCGTCTTACCCTCATCAACTTTGTGCTTTCTACTGTTCTGGTCTATTAGATGTCAATTTTCAAGCTCCCCTCTTAGGTGATCAAAGATATTGATCAAATTCGTAGAGACTTCTTGTGGAAAAGACCTGATTTGAGACCCAAAGGTATTAGACTGGTGGCATGGAATCGGATCTCCAAGCCCAAGGACATAGGAGGCTGGGTAATCCTCAAACTTCAGGAATTTAATAAAGCCATGCTAAGGAAATGGTGGTGGAAATTATCCTGCAACTTAAATTGTGGTTGGGCTAAAATCATCCATATCAACTACCTAAACAGAAACCCTAACGGAGCTTTATCCCATGTTCCACCTAGAAATAAATTCTTTTTCTAGACTGGTGTCACTTCCGCTTTACAACCCTTTCGATCCTGTATAAATTTCAACCAGAACGTCTCTCTTAATTGGGTATTAGAAAAAAGTGGGAAGTTCACTGTCAAATCCTTTTACAATTTCTTTATTGATGGTGGAATGCGTTATTCTCTTTACCCACACTTCTGGAAAACTGGTAGTCCTAGCAAAATAACTCTTTTTTGCTGGCTAACTGGTGAGGATAAAATTCTCACTCTTACAAATCTTTTTAAGAAAGGGTGCAACTTTTAAAAGTCAACTGACACATGTGTCCTATGTCATAAAGCCCCAAAAAAGCTAGATCACCTCTTTTTCGATTGCACTTTCTCAATCCAAATATGGGCATTCTTCCGTCATATTTTTTACCCAGGCACATCCCCACATTTTATCCAATTGCTCTGGACTACCTGGTTATGATCCCTTAATTCCTAATTTCGACGCATCTGAGACCTCATTTCCCGCGCAATATTATGGAATGTTTGGATTGAACGAAATTCCCGTATTTTTCATCAAAATGCACTACCTTTTCACTTTATTATTTTTAAATCCACTAACATGCTGCTTTCTTAGTTAACCACAGCTGTCAATAGTCATCAGCAGCCCTTCACCGATGCTCCTCATCGAATTAAGAGCACTCTTAATTTCCTTAGCGCTAGAGTCTCTAATCACACTAGCGATCTAGAGCCAGATGCAGCACAGGAGTAGGAGCTCCCCTGTTTGCCCGGACAGGCTTGAAGCCCCAGATGGAGCTCTTCGTCTGTCCATCTTTTTTTCTTTTTCTTCCGCTTTTTTATCTTGTTTTGTTCCTCACTTCTGGTGAGAGGACTGTACTTCTGTTTCTACCTTTTCTTTTCAATAAAAGCTATGGTTTATCCACATTATTTCAAAAAAAAAAAAAAAAGATTTGTTGTAATAAAAACCTATGTGGCATATATTTATAGTGGCTTAAATGATCTCTTAGAAATAACCCCCTACCAACATCTTTAGAGGGAGGCAGGACAAATGGTATTTCTTATACATAACTCTCATAGGTGACGAAGTGCAATGCGAGTTGAGAGAC
Source organism: Dioscorea alata (assembly GCA_020875875.1). Taxonomy (NCBI): domain Eukaryota; kingdom Viridiplantae; phylum Streptophyta; class Magnoliopsida; order Dioscoreales; family Dioscoreaceae; genus Dioscorea; species Dioscorea alata. The sequence continues at coordinate 14,440,934 of CM037018.1, forward strand.
TCGAATTCGAGACCTTTTAATCACACTATACAATAGTTATCTCTAGGGTAACATACAGTTCCTATTCAATGGCCACTTCACGCAGCATTAATTGAATTTTTTTAATTATTATGCAACTAGTCTCTGTTTCATTTTAATTATAAGCTTTCTTCATATGCAATATGGTGACTCTTTATTTATTTCAATTTTCAAATCCAAAAGTCTAACAATCACGATAGTGCCCGATGGCGTCCTCTTCTTCGCGCTCGTCCTCGTCTTCGGAAAACCCTAACCGCGATCACCTCAACGAGGTTTGTCCACTTTTTTTCCTTTAATTTCTTGCTATTTATTGGATCTTATGATGTTCTCCTCCTTTTCTTCTCAGATTCGAAGCCATGAGATCGCCATGAGCGAGCTCAACAGCCTCGCCCCCTCCCGTGTGAGCTCTCTTTTCTTTCTTCTCCTTTGCTGCAAATTACTGTTCTTTGAGTTGTTCTTTTACTTGGGTAATTCTAGTTTCATGATTGAATTTGTTGATTTTGCTTGTAAATTAACCGAAATTTTGAAATGCTTTGTTTGATTATGGATGCTGACAATGCTGATCAAAGTCTTTTTTTTCCTGTAGAATGTTTATCAGAAAATTGGTAGAATGTTTTTTCGAAAGAGTATAAAAACAGCCGTTCAATGAGGAAGTTAGTGTTCTGCAAAATCTCTTTGAAATTTCTTGGCTTGTCAAGATGCTTATCCAAGTCATCTTCTTCATTATGATGACAACTTCATCAAGAAGCGTGGAAGCTGTAATGGTATTACAAATTTGATGGAATTTGCTAAAGTTTTATTATAATTTTTTTTTTGTTGCCTTTCCCACTGATTTTTTTATTTTTGTTTTGATCGTTAAAACAACTTGAGACAGCCAAAGCACAGTTGCAAAAGATGGATCTGAAATAAAAGAACTAAGGTACGCTGTCTGCGCTTGTTTATCCTTGGATTTATTTGAGCAGATTTTTTTATGTTTATGTTTGGTCTGTATTTGAATAGACATATATTTTCACAAAAAAAAAGAATGTCTAAGGCTAATTATTGTGGATGTTTCTTCCCAATAATTGTGATAGAGAAAGCATTAATTCAAACAGAATGGATTCAAGATGGATCAGGAAAGCAAGAGATTGGGATTGGACTTGTCAATTGATTCACAATATTTCAAGCACAACCAATATATATCTGAACTCCTTTTACATGTAGAAGTGCATCTTGGATTGGTCAATTATGTTATGGTTGAAGTCCTACTCATGGTGACCCGGTTGAATTGGGAGAAGCTGTAGATATTATTGTGGATTATTTAGTACTATGCACTGATGGGAGGAGTTGTATGAAATAAAAATTGTGGATGCCAGCTTAATCGGAAGGAAATTATGTGGAAGCTTTGCAGTTTTGCTCCTATATCTTCTAAAAAGGAAAAATATTTATTTAGAGTTGTTTTATGCATCTGCAAGAGCATACTTGGGTTCTCCCAATAAATAGAAAGTGCATCATGCCCAACTGGAAATGAAAACTTCTTTCCCTTCTCACATTTGTTCTCTATTGCATTCTTACAATCACTTCATTTTCATTTGTAAATTTAATAGTAATAGAAATACATGTCATACCAAGACAAAATTTGTAACTTGCTATACTCTTATCTAGTACGTTAGGGGTAAAAATCTTGAGAGGTCACCAAACAATACCCATATTTCACTTTGGTACCAAATTTCAATTTGTATCTTTGATCACTCTATTTCGATTTGATTTCAACAGGAGGATATCCGAGGGATTTCGGTGAGAAATATTTGACATGGACACCGGATAAGCCACGTGGAGAGCATTTGGACACTTCATATGCTGATGTGGGCTAGCCATGTCACACCTAAGAGCTACATCATCTATCCAAGTACCATTAAGTTTTATGATAACGTGACTCTTGGGATGATGTGGCTAGTCCATATCAACATATGACATGTCACAATGCCCTCCACATGGTTTATCCAATGTCAATGTTAGACATTTCTCACTGAAATCCATCAGGTACTTTACTGTTGAAATCAAATTGAAGTAGGGTGAAAAAAAAGTATAAATTGAAGTTTGGTATCCAAATTGAAATATGGGCATAATTTGGTTACCTTTCAAGATTTTTACCCCAAAGATTTATCTATGCTGAGAGACTGATTTATTCAGATTGGAAGAGTAATCTTTGAGGAACACGAGAAAAAAAATCATTATTTTTTTATACAAAACCAGAATAAAAAATTAAGATAATTATTTACAAAAGAAGAAGAAATTCTTTCTTTAATCTTCCCTCAAGCTCTCTTTCGGTTACATACTTGCATACAAGACACATTTGGTAATTGGTTATTATCTGTACCAATGACCTGCAGAATCTCATGATTGATCATAAAGTTCTATCCATATATGTTATGATTGCTAGTTCATACTATATTAGATCCAGTTGTATTCAATTGGAATTGAGAGAATAAAATAACCCAAATGAAAATTGACTTTACTTTTCTTGTGTAGATGTCGTGGCAAGAGCTGGGCCAGTCGAATCATCCGCAGGTACATAAATTGCTTGGATCAAAGTTATAGATCCATTTTTGGTAGAAGTAATTCTTTCTTGCAATCACTTAATAGGTTTCCATATCAAGTCTCAATTCAATCAAGTTCGTGGCGTCTACCAATTTCGCCATACGACTTTGTGGAGATCTGTGTTTTGGTAAACAGTCGCCTGGGCTTTGTCATTGCGACCCCCTTTTGTGAGGAGGCACCTCTTCTCTCGAAATTACTGGTGGCCCATTCTCCCTGGTCGGAATAGGTAAGTAAATTTCTTTCCTTAGAACCACACTTGGGAGTTTCCTATTGCATACCGCTTAGCAATTGATCCTTTTGTCATCATATTTAATTAGATCGAATAGAATCATTTTGTGTATTCAGAATAATATCAATCCAAGCCATTTTATGAATAAAAAGTGACAATTAACCAACTTGATCCTCTTCCTGGGATCCCAGATAAGGGAACCCTAGAAGAGCCGCCGATCTTTTAACAATATCTTCTAAGAAATCGTTAGTCCAAGACATTGAACAACAATGTTTTATTTTGGAAAAACACTAGGAAAAATTACTTACTCCATCCGACTAAATCCCGGTTTGAGTCTGGGGTAAGCTATACGGAAAGAATTTTTTTTACCTATTTTAACTCATTTCAATTAGAAATTATTCAGCTAGATTTAGTCACATGTCGAGATCATCTATCTGTGGAGATTGGTTCCGTTTCCCTTTCACTTGTACTATGGGGAAAGAGTGGACTTTATGGGTAGTACTCATTGAGTAATCAATTTGTTAAATTGATCGTTTTGTGAAGCCCTAAAAAAACATCATTTTCGACATAATCAAAAGACATATATGGTAGAATCATAACCATAGAATACAACCCTAATCGAGATGCATACATTTGTCTCATACACTATGGGGATGGTGAGAAAGGTATATATTTTACATCCCATAGGGGCTATAATTGGAGATACCATTGTTTCTGGTATAGAAGTTTCTATATCAATGTGTGCTAAAGAGCATGGAGGTTTGAATCCTCTTCAAGGCATAATATTGAGAATGCTCATTGAATGAGCAATTCAATGACAGATTTCCGATCTAATCAATATTGATTTACTGAGTATCTTATCTGTTGATATGAAGTATTCTGGCAATCGAATCACTTTTCTTGAGAAATACGAGACATTTAAGTTGTACAAGTAAAGAGATCTATTCATTGGAAAATGAATGTGAACGGTGATGGGATTGATGATAAAATAAAAGCCTCGGACCAATCAATTGAATATTGGTTAATACATAATCGATTGAACACTTTTTGGAAATGGTTCTTTTGTTCAAAAATGAAGTGTTCCAAATGTTTTCTTTATACATTATTCTCATTATGTTCCGGGTTGTAATCTCTGCTGAAGAATATAGCTCTATGAGCAAAGGCTCCTGTCATGAGAAAAGAATTTGTGAATGTTTGTATCCATATGGCAAGATAGATCTGAGTATATGTTGGAAAGAAGGAGATTGAGCTGAAGTATGTGACATCTAAAGACCAAGTGGCAGACATGTTTATTGAGGCCTTAAAAGTTTGAAGATTTCTGCAGGTTGAGATCTGTCCTTGGAATAGTTAAAGGCTAATTTACAAGTTTATTCACAAGGGTTTCTTTTGTTTCTATATAAATTTCATGCAGTGTGAATTTTTCAGCATGTTGGATTTGGACCCAATTGAAGACTGCTTCCTCTGTTCTGTTTTTTCCTTCTCTAACACTTACTTGGGCTATATCTATGTGAAATTAATTTGAATAATGTGGATAATTGCTAGATGTGATTATGGATAAAGAGAGTTTGATTTCTACACAGATGTTTAATCCAAGAGATAATCTTGAAGTTGGGTTGAATACCAAACAAAATTCTTATTGATTCAGTCTTTACAAGGGTATAGGAGTTCGAGGAGATTTAGGCTCGTGTTTTTTCATGAAAAGTGTGTGTGAGTGAGTGAGATAACGAAATCATACTATTAGTTGGTATGACTCTTGTACTCTGATTAGCTTATTATTTCCTGTATAATTTGATGCACCATGGTTTTCTTTTTATTTGGGTTTTCCGTTGTTATTGTGTTACTTGCTTGGTTGCCTATGTCTTTTTATTGTTTGGTATTTTATTGTCATCATCTATTTGGAGCTCACTAGGTGTGGTTATGGTTGTGAAGGATTTCATCTATACAAGTGGCTCTCCCTTCTCTGAAGAAGTGGTTCTGCCAAATTTATATAAAGTTGAATCTTATTCAAAGTTCAATTGATATATAATGTATCTTATTTGGAGTGTTTTATCTATAGTTTGAATCTGAGTAGGATTTGAGTTGGTTGTTTTAGTTTTAGTGTTTTGGTTTATGTAGTCTATATAAAAATTATCCCTCAGTATGCATAAAGGATGAAAAAGTGAGAGATCACCCATCAATCATTAGGATTTGGAAGGAAAAATATGAAAAAGTATTGAAAGTAAATCCCACTTCTAAGACTTAGATGCTGTTGCATCTTTGGATTGAAATAAATAATTTTATTATCACATATTACGTCATTTTCCTATCCACGTTTCTATGTTTTTTCAATTAACTAAGAGCAGACTCTTTTATACTTTTTTTTAATTAAACTAATTTGTTATTCTTTGTGACTTTGCAAAGATGAGTGAAATATCCCTCTTTTTGAACTCCATATTGGCAGCTAAATTGTCTCTTGGATGCTAAATTTTGTGTATCTGTTAGAGTAGGATTATATCTTAATGTCTTTCTGGTTTATTACTTAACAGAGACTTACTCTACTTCATTGTATAAAGTTAATGATGTTTAAATTGAAGCTCTAATCCTTTTCTTATTTAAAAAGAGCTGGTGTTCCAATTATATTCTAGAGAGAGACCATTCTTTGGGTTGTTATTGACAACAGGTTTGAATTACTTTGGATCTAACCTTTATAGTTATTTTACCAATGAATTCAAGGTTTCTATGTTTCTTTTAATAGTTGAATAGTTTTTTATTGTTTCTATTGTCTAGTCTTTGTTTTCCAAACTAAGTTTTATCAAAATATTTGATGTTGGATTTAGATTTGAGGGCAAGTGCTATGATCATAGCCTAATAATTCTCCTTGATAATGATGAATTATTGTTCTTTTCCTGCATTTAAGTTTGAGACTTTTGATCCTGTCAATTGTTTTCACACTTTGAAATGCTGATTTGGTAGGCATTATGGCTAGCAAGAGGCTTCTAAAGGAGCTTCAGCACTTGCAGAGAGATCCTCCAACATCATGCAGTGCAGAACCTGTTGGAGATGACCTGTTCCATTGGAAAGCGGCAATCATGGGCCCTGCTGATAGCCCCTATGCTGGAGGAGTATTCTTTGTTGAGATTCATTTTTCTCCAGAGTATCCTTTCAGGCCTCCTTATGTGAAATTCCAAACTAAGGTAAGATGGGCTTGTATTCTTGTCATTTATTATGGTTCTATAACTAGATCTTGTACTTCAATTATGCTTTCTGTTGTCTTTCTTAATTAACTATGATTTTTCATAGGACTTTAAAACTCAATTTTCATATGGTTTATATTCAACACAGATTAACAGGTGTTATACATTCATTATATCTCACTTTGATTCTTTTATTCATTTGAGTTGTATACTTCAATTGTGAAAATGCAAGTGTGATAATTCATGTGGCATGTTCAATGAGGATTCAATCCTTTTACCTTTGACAGTGGATCAGAAAAAAATTGTAAATATGCAATGTAGAAATTACTAATTTACAGGGTGTTATCAATATAAGTCTTATTTCAGTTTGAAGTTTTTGGATTGAATAGTATTCTTTTTGATAGATTATTTTTATCTTTATCTTCTTGCTTGATTTTCTTTGCTTGTCTCCTTGAATTTCATGGACTGAGCTAGTGTCAGCGTGCTCAGTGATAGATCATGTTCTAGTTTGGCAGGAGTGGCATGTAAACTGACTCTGGGAGAGATTATTAGCTTTATTATCAACCTTCTCTTTATTGGCCAGTTTTGGTATTATTTATACTTACAGTCATTTGAGTATATTCTTAGCTACTCCCTACATGGATTGATTATCATTGGCATTAGTTCTAATGCCTCGAAGATTATCAGCTTAGGTGTTGTATGAATCACATTATTAACAACTTCACCACATGATTCAATGAGTATCATCAGCATTAGTACCAATGCCTTAAGCATTATGCTTGGTTATTGCAAATGTAGTATCTCGATGTACAAATAAGATCCTTGGTTCAATTGTTTGATCAAATTCGACAACCAAACTTCATTTTATCTTTTAGATCAGAACAGTATCCTTCAACTACTAATTTATATTGTTGTAAACAACAATAAATAAAAATTTAATCTACTGACATCAATCTTTACATTGATTCTGACAGGTTTACCATCCAAACATCAACTCCAATGGCAACATTTGCCTTGACATCCTCAATGAGCAATGGAGCCCAGCTCTGACAATTTCCAAGGTCCTTCTCTCCATCAGTTCTCTGCTTACTGACCCGAACCCTGACCATCCTCTCGTTCCGGCGATTGCTCGCATCTGCAAGAACCAGAGAGCCCTCTATGAAGAAACCGCTCGAGAATGGACCCAGAAATATGCCATGGGTTGACTGATGATCATTCCTTATTTTCAGAAACAAAAATATTGTGTTAGACTTGTTAATTGTTATCTTTAGCTGAAGCATAAGATCAAGTGCTTGTTATGAATCTCATAATTTTCTTTGTGAATTCAGATAGACTGGCATGGAACTCATAATCTATTTTGCTGTATGAACATGTTCTGATTATGAACAAGTATTCTGTTAATTTCTGCAACCCTATTGATGTGGCTTGTGTCTAATGAAATTCTTATTTATCAACTTTTGATTAAAAACAAAAGTTGAATTCAAACTGAAGTTCTCTACTAGAATTCAATTTGAGTTAAAGATTCAATTAATGATAAAATATTATAGCGTTCTCATCTTGACTCAAATAACTCCCAAGATTTTTTTCCAAAATATCTTTCCAAGCTAAATATTTATTTAAGTCTCCAATTAAGTGGGAAATAAAGGTCATAAACTCAAAAAAAAATTTCAGTGTGAACTATTCAGTGTGTTGGATTTTGATCCAATTGAAGACTGCTTCCTCTGTTCTCTGTTTTTTTTGTTCCTTCTATAACAATTATTTGGGCTATATCTATGTGAAATTAATTTGAATAATGTGGATAATGATTAGATTTGATCATGGATAAAAAAGAGTTTAGACTTCTACACAGAGATTTAATGCAAGGGATAATCTTATGGTTGGATTGAATATCAAAAAAAATTCTTAATATTGATTCACTTTGAGTTCTAAAAGACTTAGGATTTATTCTATATATTGCAGGATGTGACTTGTTTGTCATGAAAATTGTGTGAGAGAGAGAGAGTGAAACCATACTATTCCTTGGAATGACTTCTGTATTCTTATTTATTATTTTTTTTTTGGAGAAAGAGCTACCAGGTAGCTAAATATTATTGGAACAAAACTAAAATACAAAGAGTCTGAAACAACCTAAAAACAGGACAAACTAACCAGAACCAAGCTCTAGAGACTACAATACAAACAATAGTAAAGGAAAATCAGCTGGACATGCCCATTTGATTAAGAAACTTCATCAGCCACTTTGGTTTTTCCATACCCCTGTGGAATAAAGAAAGTTGATTAGAATTGATGCCACGACCAGCTGGCACACCAGCAATTCTATTCCATTGATGAGGGATGAGTTCAAGCTTGGGATGGTTCAGCGATGTAAACAGCTCCTTGAAAGTGTCAGTGGAGAAGTTCAAGTGCCAAAAGGAATGTTCATCAGGATGACAGATCAACCTCCAAAGATCGTCAGAACTAATGTAGAAGTTGGAACATCTCTCTCGGGCATCAAGGCAAATTTGAAGAGCCATACAAGCAGCCTTTAAATTAATATCCAGTATATTGTCAAACAAGCATGGTGCCAATCCTGCACAACAAAGCTTTCTATCATAATCTATCATTAAGAAACCAAGCCCACCCTTACCTGTGGCGCCATTCCAGGCTGCAGCAGAGAAAATGCCCACACAACCAGGAGTTGGTCTATTCTGAATAAAATAGTTTTGCATTTTATAAGTATTGGGCCCACCAGAGAATTCATGCACGCACATCTAAGAATGTCAGGAGGCTCCTGTCTGAAGATGAGATTACACCTACATTTCCAAATTTGCCAAATAGTTGTTGCAATTAAAGAGGCCACAAATTTAGAATTGCCAAGGTAATGAAAATCAAGCCACTGACCAGACACCAATAAACTCACAAGATTAGTCTTAGTGAAGGTAATAGCTTCGACCATACTCTTATTATCTTGTTGCTTCATATACTCTTTGATGCCTCATTGTTTTTTTTTTTTTTTTGTTTTGGGTTGGGTTTTTTGTTTGTTATTATTATTATTATTTTTTTTTTGGGGGGGGGGGGGGGGGGGGGGGGGGGGGGGGTGAGGAGCTCATAGAGCTATTGTATTAAACCAAAAAAAGTTTACAAAGAGTTAAAAAAAAAAAAAACAGACCAAGGCCAAAAGGCCAGAACAGAAATACAACTAAAATACAAACCATGGAAAGAAAAACTAAACTGACAACAAACAAAAAGAAAATTACAAATCGATCCCAAACACACTAAGCTGCTTCATTAACCAGAAGGGAAGTTCTTTGCCATGAAGAAAAAGAGTAAGCATATGTGAATTAATACCATGCATGGCCAAGGAGACAGCAGGAGCCAACCAAGCATTAGGGATAATGTGAAGCTGAGGATTCCCCAGTTCCGCCATGTAATCTTGTATGCTGTGAATCAACGAGTTGAGCCGCCACGAATGCTGCAGAGGTCCGTTCTTGTTGAGTGGAGAGAGAATATATGAAACTTTTCTATTATTAATTATTCAAAATTATTTTACAAATCACTCTCACACTCTTCACTCTTTCTCTCACTATGCACTAAGTCTCTCTCACTATGCACTCACACTCTCTCTTTCACTCTATACTTGTAGCTAACCTAGCTTGGATGTCTTGCTTGTATGCTGACTTGCTTTGATTATTCTAGACTAATGATGAGGCGGTGGCTCTTTGAAGGTGTGATGAAGCTTCATTGAGTCGGTGAGAACCTTCTAGGAGGTGCTGCACTCTTTAGTTCTTGATTAGAGAGTGCAGCTCAACACTGGCGGTGAAGATGGTATTGACCTTGAAGTCCAACACAAAAATGCTACCAAGAGCTGCAAGAATGGCCAAATCCTCAGCCTCAATTATAGATTCAGCATGAATATTACAGAAACCTGCAAATAGAAACTTGGAATTGGAGCTAATGATGTAGAACCCAGCACCGAAGACTGCAGAATCATAGTTGCCAACAGAAGCTACAAAAAGGAAAGCACTGTCAGTGATAGCAAAGTTATTAATAATGAAGTTGTGTTAATTGCTTAATTGCTTATGTCTTTTTATTGTTTTGTATTTCATTATCATCATCTATTGGAGCTCACTAGATGTGGTTAAGGTTGTGAAAGATTTCATCTATACAAGTACCTTCCCTTTCCGGAAGAAATGGTTTTGCCAAATTTATTGAATCTTATTCTTAGTTCAATTGATATATATATATATATATATATATATATATATATATATATATATATATATATATATTAGTAAGATTCGGTTTATGTAGTTTATATAAATATTTCTCCCAATACACATGAAGGATGAAAAAGTGAAAGATCACCCATTAGGATTTGGAAAGAAAAATATAAGGTTGCATTGGAAGTAAATTGGTAAATTCTACTTCTAAGATTCAGATGCTGTTACATCTTTGGATTGAGATATAAATTTTTATTATTGCATGTTCCATCATTTTCCTATCCAAGTTTCTATGCCTTTTTCACTTAACCAAGAGCAGACTAATTTATTTTTTCTCCTTCATCATCTTTTTTTAATTTAATTTATTTTTCTTAGTGACTTTGCAAGAATGAGTGAAAGAACCCCTCATCTAGCTCCATATTAGAAGCTAAATTGTCTCTTGGATACTAAATTTTGTCGTATTTGTTCGAGTAGGATTATTATACCTTATTGTCTTTCTGGCTTATTATTTAGCAGTGATTTACTCTATTTCATTGTATGAGGTTTCCTTGCTTCTTTTAATAGTTGGCATTAAGGTGCATGAAGATAATACCCTCTAGATGGTTTTTCCTTGTTTCTATTTTCTAGTCTTTGTTTTCCAAACTCAGTTTTTATCAGAATATATATATATATATATGTTAGTTCCGCCGGTTAGGGTTTGTGAACTTAGAGGAACACTCACTCACTTAAGCACTCAAAAAAAAGCAAACACAAACCACACAAGAAAAGACACAAGACGTTGGTAACCCAATTCGGCATCCACTTGCCTACATCTGGGGGGCCATGCCCGGAGATCAACAATCCACTAAAAAACGGTAAAAGATAGAAGAGTACAAAACACACTTGTCACTCTCTCACAATACAAGAATACTACCCTCTCTAGATTGTCCGGTACCTCCCTACTCCCTTTTTAGAATCTCCGCGGCTTCTAACTTTGGAACCTTCCGAAATTAGATGTCGTAACTTATGTTATAACAAATGTTGCGACATGACCCTGACTGTTGGCTTGGCTGAATTCTGGCTCCATTGCTAAGCGACCTCAAGACACCCCATCTGAGTCGATGTAGCTCGATCACCTGATCCGAACCTACCAGCAACTAACCTCCCTCTTCAGCTCCTCACTACACATCCCCCTCGCAAGGGGCGCACGTCCTATGTGCGTCTTCAAGAACCTTGCCAAACTTAGTCTTCACTTCACCCAAGTTTGGTCTTCAAATCTTCTACAAAAATCTTCATTCAATCAGCTGAATCTTGCCAACAATAGGCGCACCTTCAAACATACCCTTAATAGACTTCATATCATCTCTATTAGGGTTCTTCAAATCTTGTCTTCAATAGTCTTCAAGATCATACCATTGATAGGTTGCTTCTTCATTTAAGCTTCACCCATATTTAGTCTTCAATCACATCTTCTAAATATGGTCTTGATGAAATCTTAATATCATCTTGTTGCTTGCTTGATCTTCTTGCCTAAAATAACTTCAACAAGATTTTCATTTAATCTTCATGAGAATTGCAACTTCTTGCCAAAAATAACTTCTTCAAGATCTCTCATGATATTTTCCACCTAGCCAAGATTGTTTGCCATGTCATCCTTCATTCCACATCATTCTCCATGCCATGTCATCATGCTTGCCACGTCATCTTGACTAGGTGTCAAATTATGCCAATCATTAAAGTGCATTTGCACTAACAATATATATATATATATATATGGTGGAGCTATACTTGAGGGCAAGCGCTATGACCATGGCCTTATAATTCTCTTTGATAAGGATGAATTACTGTTATTTTACTGCATTTAACTTTGAGAGGTTTAATCCTGCCTTATGAAGCACGGACACTCCGAAAAGCTTGACATACCATGTCGTACCCGTGTTGGACACATGGATACTCAGACACACCGTGGACACCTCCAGAAACTCATATGCTTTGTAAATGAGTTTTTTAAATTACTCATGTATATTTTCTAATTACTTCCCAACACACAAATCACTAAATTAATCTATAAGTAAATATATAGCATATGTTACATGAAACTATATAGATTTATATTTATAATAAATATTTTATATAAATATATAATTTTTTTTTTTATAGCCGTGTCCTGTCGTACCGTGTCTTTAATTTTTAGAAATTACCGTGCCACCATGTCCGTGTCTCTGTTTCGTAGATCCTCCTTTTTTTTTTTTTCACACTTTGAAATTCTGATTTTGTAGGCATTAATCATGGCTAGCAAGAGGCTTCAACAGGAGCTTCAGGACTTGCGGAAAGATCCTCCAACATCATGCAGTGCAGGACCTGTTGGAGAAAACTTATTCCATTGGCAAGCAACAATAATGGGTCCTGAAGATAGTCCATATGCTGGAGGCATATTTTCTGTTGAGATTCACTTTCCTCCCGACTATCCTTTCAAGCCTCCTAAAGTGGATTAAACTGAGGTAAGTTGCACTTTTATGCTTGTCATTTATTTGAGTTCAATAACTAGAACTTGTACGTCAATTATGTTTTTTGTTGTCTTAGCTGTATATACTCTGATTGTGAAAATGCAAGTGTGATAATTCATGTATCATGTTAAATGAGAACTCAATCCTGTTACCTTCAACAAAGGATTAGGAAACAAATTGTAAGTAATGCAATGTAGAAAGTACTAATTTACAAGGTAATATCAAGGGAAAATTACTTAAAAGTCCTTGAAAAGTTTCAAACTTCCACTGCAGTCCCTCTGACATTTTGATTTCTCTTTAGATCCCTCCTTTTTAAAAGCAAATTCAATTTCGTCCCCGGTGTTACTTTCATCATTTAATACGGGTGGAAATTACATAAATGCCCATGTACCAAAAAGTAAAAAGTAACTTTATGTCAAATCTCATTTAATGTAAGTACGTCCATGAAATATATTATTACTTTATGTGAATAATTTGGTGTGTTATATTATTACTTTTCTGTGTATAATATTCGTGTTTCCTGTGTATAATATTGGCTTTCCTGTGTATAATATTGGCTTTTCTGTGTATAATATTGGTTTCTGTGTATAATATTTTAGGGTTGCGCCCGTTCGCTCGTAGGGTTTCGTGCGCGCATCCCAAGGCCTCGTTGGCCCTCGCGAGTTCCCAAGGAAAAAGCTGGGCAAATTTGTCATTTCACACACGTAATGATGGCTGGATTTCACAAGGGCATTATGGTCATTTCCAATCGAACTTAACCCTAATCAATGTAAGTCTCATTTCAGTTTAAAGTTTTTGGATTGAATAGTTTTATTTATCTATTTAATTTTAGACAGATCATTTTTATCACTTGTCTCTTTGTATCTCAAGGCCTGAACTAGTGTCAGCATGCTCAGAAGATTAGATCATGTTTTAGTTTGGCAAGAGCAGCATGTAAGCAGCCTCCGGGAGAGATTATTGGCTTTACTATCAACCTTCTATTTATTGGTCATTTTTGTCGATGTTCTTTCTATTTACATTCGTTTGTTATACATTCTTAGCTATTCTCTTCATGGATTGATTATATATATCATTGTCATTAGTAACAACGTCTTAAGGATAACTGCTACTTACTGCAAATTAATGAAGTGTCTCAATGTACAAATAAGATCCTTAGTCCAATTGGTTGTTCAAACTCGTGTACCAAACAACATTTTATTTTATTTTATTTTTAGATCAGAACAGAATCATTTGACTACTAATTATATTGCTTTAAAGCAGAAGAAATTAAAAATATAATCTGCTGACATTGATCTTTATATTGATTCTACGTGTTTACCACCCAAACATTGATCCCAATGGTTGCATTTGCCTTGACATCCTCAAGAATCTATGGAGCCCAGCTATGACAGTTTCTACCCTCCTTTCAATCTGTTCTCTGCTCACTGATCCAAATCTTGATGATCCTCTCAACCCGGGTATTGGTCACATGTACAAGAACAAGAGAACCCTCTATGAAAAAACCTCTTGAGCATGGACGCGAAAGTATGCCATGAATTGATCAATGATCATTCCCCAGTGTTTGTTAGGAATCTCTTAGTTTTTTCTGTAAATTGATATACACTTTTGTTAGAACTTCATGTTATTTGAACTTTGTTATGTACCCTCTCCGTTTTTGGTTTTCTCCCATTTTTTTGGTAGCCTTTCTATATATATTAGAGGGCAACTCTTATCAATAATATATATATAAATATATAGCGAGAAAGGATGGGTTTTCTACTCACAACTCTCATGGAACTCAATCTGTAACATGCTTTGATATATCAACGAGTATTTTGTTTATTTCTGCAATGCTATCGATGAGACTTGTTTTCATGTAAAGAAATTGTGATGTTCTAAGGCATTTTTTTTTTAATAATAGGCGACAAGCGCACTGGTATATGAATAGTATTAGAGCTCGGTGTGAACAGTATATGAACAGGGAACAGTACTGTTGGGGAGAGGATTTGAACTCATAACCTCCCTTTTAACACATTGGTGTCATACCATTGGGCTATCCAATGGTTTGTTCTAAGGCATTTCATAAATGAGTTATCACAATTAATTAATATGTTAATAGCCTACATAATCACATTAAAATTGTTACTAATAATATCATGGAAAATTGGTGGAAAAGAAAATTTTTCCATGGAAAACAAAAAAATAGTTGTTTGATTGGCATTATTATTTGGTTAGAAAATCAAGAATTTTCTAAGAAAAATTCTTATTTTTTTGTTTGATTACTCCTATTCTAATATAACATTTTACTTAGAAAAAATCTCATTTGTTGTTTGATTGCATCAATTTTTCCTGAAAAAAAATAATATATTCTATAGAAATTTTTTTATATTCTCTAAGGAAATTTTATTTTTGACTACCTAAAATGCTATTAATTTTAATCAACTGTTTTTTCTATTTTGTGATCATTCCAAAAAAAAAAATTATTTATGCATTACTGACTTTAACTAATCATCGTACTAAATTATTCGAATAACATAAGTCATTTATATTCTTTAAAAAATTGATATAGTAAATCACAAAATTCGGAATTATTTTTGCAATTATGTCTATTGTTTCAAAGTACTCCAACTAAAAAAAATTCAAAGTGCACATATTTTTTCCATTGAAGCAAAACCACAATCCGAGATATGGATCACTTCTTGAGCTTGTGATTAACCCAAGCATGCAACAACGCTTTATCATTAATCTCAAAAAAGAAACGACCCTTTTTTTCATCATGCACAAATATTTGCATGAGAGCCATAATATCATCTTTCGAAAGACCCAATTCTCGGACTTTCTCTAGGATGACCTGCACATTGATGTGACTTTGACTTGCTTGCTTCTTAAATGCATTGGCCATTTTTTGTGAGGATTGAGCAATGTGAGCCCCGAAGGGACATCATCTATAATATTTTCTCTCTTTTTTTTTTCTAGTTTATTATTTTTAAAAAAATTTGATATTTCGGTTTTTTAATCTTAAAAATCTCTATGTTTTTTTTTATTTTTTTCCGAATTATTAAGGATATAGGGAGATTTTTTTTTTTTTTTGCTTTATTAAGGATTTATCTCTCGTTTTTTTCCCGAATTTATTATTTTAATAATAAAAAATCTTTATATTTCCTTTTTTTTCTTGAATCCTAAATTAAGATGGGTTGTTTTATTTTTTTTATTTTTTATTTATTCAAATTTGAAAAAAAGGAGATTATTTAAGGATATTTTTTTCCAAGATTATAAAAAAAAATTTCAAATTGCCCCTCAATTTATTTTTTCAAATAGCCCCCTCGATTTTCCATGGAATTTTTTTCTTTTGATTGGGAGAGAAATTTTTTCATAAATTTGAGGAAAAAGTGGTCACGTGACCATTTTGTGGAAAAATTTTTCATGAAAAATATTTGCAATCAAACAACTCATTTAAGTGGAAAATCTTTGATGGAAAAATTTTCAATAAAAAAAATGGCCAATCAAGCACATCCAATAGTTTTTTTTGCAGTATTTGAATATAGTATTGTAATATTATTGTGGCGAAGAGAATTAAATAATGAGCCACTCACCCACCATTCAAATTACTTATCACTAGATTATCTAGTGATTGTCAATACTCCATTTTGCCTCACAAGATCATGGTTTTTTTAGACATTAATTGAATATTTTTTATTATTATTGAGCTGGTCACTGTTTCATTTTATTAATAATAAGCTTTTATTTGGATGTGACGTAATAAAGGTGGTTTTGTGTAATTATTTAATTATTAGGGGTTTATGTGTAAAATGGTGGCTGTTACTATATTTATTGTTCATATCCAAAGCGTAACAATCAAGACAGTGCCCGATGGAGTCTCGTCCTGCGCCCTCGCCCTCGTCCTCGTGCTCTGAAAACCCTAATCGTGATCTCCTCAATGAGGTTTGTCGAGTTATTCCTTCAATTTCCTGCTATTTCTTGGATCTTATGATGTGTTTTTTTTCTTTATTTTGTTAGATTAAAAGCCATGAGATCGCCATTGGCGAGCCCAAACAGCCTTGCACCATCCCGCGTGAGTTCTCTTGTCTTTCATCTCCTTTGCTGCACTTTACTGTACATTGAGTTGTTCTTGGATTTGGGTAATTATATTTTTATGATTGAATTTGTTTTGATTGAATTTGTTTGATTTTGGTTGTAAATTGACTGAAATTTTGGAATGATTTGTTTGATTATGGATGCTGACAATGCTGATTAATGAACTGAGGCATGCAGCGCGTATTTCTCCTTAGATTCTGATAGAAATCAAAGAATTTGTGAATGTTTGTGTTTATATATATGGCAAGACAGATTTGAAAGAATACGTTTGTGCCTGTGTGTGCGTGCGTGAAATCATACTATTAGTCGGTATGACCATTGTAATCTAATTATCTTATTGTTCATGTATTCTTTGATGCCCCGTGTGAGAGACTGGCCTACCTCAGTGAGACCCACAGCAGAACTCATCTCAAATCACGTATTATTTCGCTTAGTCGGCCATTTCGCACTTCTTTGGAGTCGAACCCGTGATTTAAGCCTTTTGTCAAGTGACTACGAGGGAGTACGAAATGCCCGACTAAACAAAACAATACCTAACTTGTGATGAATTCTGTTCTAGGTCTCACTGAGATGAACCGGTCTCTCACATCCCGTGTTTTCCTTTTATTTTGGTTTTCTATTACTAGCTTAATTGCTTATGTCCTTTTATTGTTTGGTATTTTATTATCATTATCTATTTGGAGCTCACTAGGTGTGATTACGCTGGTGAAGGATTTATTTCTTCTATACAAGTACCTCTCCCTTTTCAGAAGGAGTAGTTTTGCCATATTTATTGAATTTTATTCTAAGTTCGATTGATATATATATATATATATATATATATATATATGTGTGTGTGTGTGTGTGTGTGTGTGTGTGTGTGTGTTATATCTATAGCTGAATCTTATTCTAAGTCTATATAAATATTTTCTCTGATACACATAAAGGATGAAAAGGTTAGAGAAAAGAGATCACCCATTAGGATTTGGAAAGAAAAATATAAAGTTATATTGAAAGTAAATCGGTAAATTCTACTTTTATGATTAAGATGTTTTTACATTTTTGGATTGAGATATAAAATTTTATTATTGCGTGTTCTGTCATTTTCCTATCCAAGTTTCTTTGTTTGTTCAATTAACCAAGATCAGACTTTATTTTTTCTCCTTCATCATCTTTTTTTAATTTGATTTGTATCTTTTTTTAATTTAATTTGTTTTTCTTAGAGACTTTGCAAGAATGCGTGAAATAGCCCCTTTTCTAGCTCCATATTGGCAGCTTAATTGTTTCTTGGATGCTACAGTTTGTCGTATTTGTTAGAGCAGGATTATATCTTAATGTCTTTCTGGTTTATTACTTAGCAGAGATTTAGTAGGATTATATCTTATTGCCTTTCTGGCTTATTATTTAGTAGAGATTTACTTTATTTCATTGTATGAGGTTAGTGTTGTTTTGAGTTAAATTGAAGCTCGAATCCTTTTCTTATTTAAAGAGGGCCATTGTTTCAATTGTAATCTTACTATTCTGCGGGTTGCTAGTGGCAACAGTTTTGAATTAGTTTGGATCTAACTTTTATAGTTATGTTTATCAATGAATTCAAGGTTTCCTTGTTTGTGCATGAAGATAATACCCCTCTGGATGGTTTTTTTTTATTGTTTCTATTTTCTAGTCTTTGTTTTCCAAACTCAGTTTTTATCATAACATATGATGGTGGAGTTATATTTGAGGGCAAGTGCCATGGTCATGGCCTTCTAATTCCTCTTGATAATGATGAATTACTGTTCTTTTACTGCATTTAACTTTGAGAGGTTTGATCCTGTCATTTTTTTTTCACACTTTGAAATTCTGATTTTTTTAGGCTTTATGGCTATTAAGAGGCTTCAAAATGAGCTTCAGAGCTTGCAGAGAGATCCTCCAACATTTTGCAATGCAGGACCTATTGGAGAAAACTTGTTACGTTGGGAAGCAACAATCATGGGCCCTGAAGATAGCCCATATGCTGGAGGCAAATTCTATGTTGACATTCGCTTTCTTCTAGACTATCCTTTCAAGCCTCCTAAAGTGAAGTTCCTAACCAAGGTAAGATGGACTTGTTTTCTTGTCATTTATTTGGGTTCTATAATTAGAACTTGTACTTCAATTTTGCTTTTTTTTGCCTTCTCTAAGTTACTACGATTTGTCCTAAGAATTGAAATGGTTTTTGAGCACAGATTAACACGTCTTATACATGCATTATATCTCGGTTTAATTCTTTTAATCATCTTAGTTGTATACTCTAATTGTGAACATGCAAGTGATGATTTATGTATCATGTTGAATGAGGACTCAATGCTTTTACCTTTGACAGTGGATCAGGGAACAAATCGTTGAGTCTACAATGTAGACAGTACTAATTTACAAGGTGGTATAATATAATTTTCATTTCTGGGAGTGTGAATATACCAACTACCAAGTGGTCTGTTGGTAGCCGGGTCCCCAATAGAACCCTTCACAAGTGGTGAGAGTTCGAATCTTGGGTGAGGGCATATTTCTGAGAGTGTGAGTAGTGGTTGTGTGCGGGTGGTCCCTGCGCCCTTGTGTACGCAGGCCCTGCTCTCACTTGCTCTGTTGAGGCTTGTGCGCGCCCTTGCCTTTCTTAGCGGCCTAGCCGCTCATCTTGGTAAAAAAAATATATATATATAATTCTCATTTCAGTTTGAAGTTTTGGATTGAATAGGTATTTTTGGCCGCTCATCTTGGTAAAAAAAATATATATATATAATTCTCATTTCAGTTTGAAGTTTTGGATTGAATAGGTATTTTTTTTGTGGGCAGATCATTTTTATCTGTTTCTTGGCCTCACCTTCATGCTTAACTTTCACATAACCTTTTGCTGTTCGCTTGTCACCTTGTATCTCATGGCCTGAACTACTTTTAGCATGCTCAAAATATAGATCATGTTCTAGTTTGGCAGGAGTATCATGTATGGTGACTCCGGGAGAGATTATTAGCTCTACTATTAACCTTTTATTCATTGGCCATATTCGATATTATTTCTATATACACTCATTTGACTTCATTTTCAGCTATTCCCTACATGGATTGATTATCGTCAGCATTGGTACCAATATCTTAAGGATTATGGCTAGTTATTGCAAATGAAGTATCTCAATGGACGAATAAGATCCTTGGTCCAATTGTTTGATCAAATTAAAGTACCAAACAACATTTTATCTTTTAGATCAGAAAAGTATCATTCGACTCCTGATCTATATTCTCTGCTGACATTGATCTTTATGTTGATTCTGACAGGTTTACCATCCAAACATCAACCCGCACGGTAGCATTGCCATTGACATCCTCGAGTGGCAATGGAGCCCAGCTCTGACAATCCCCAACGTCCTTCTCTCCATCTGCTTGCTGCTCACAGACCCAAACCCCGATGATCCTCTCGTCCCGGAGATTGCTCACATCTACAAGAAACAGAGAACCCTCTACGACAAAACCGCTCGGGAATGGACACAGAAGTATGCCATGGGTTGATCAATGATCATTCCCTGTTTTCAGAAACAAAAAGATGGTTTTAGGCTTGATGTGCATAAGATCTAGTGTTTGTTTTTCAATCTCTTAGTTTTGTCAGTAAATTGATATGTACTCCCATTTAACTATAGATCTATATTGTTCAATGACCATGTTTTGATGTATCGACAAGTTTTCTGTTTATTTCTGCAGCTCTATTGTTGTGATTGTTTGCAAATCAGGTGGGTGTTTATTTTGATTTTTCGCATATATGCCCCAGTAAAATTCATAATTGTGAGGAACAGGCAATGATTGATCACTTTTAACTCTTTGGGTTAACCCAAACTAATGATAACAATTGATTTGATCATGGAGTAACACGTTACTTAGAACAGAAAATGTAACTTATCACTGTTTCAAAGCAACCGTTTCTCTGTATGCTGACTTTGATGCAAACAAGTCCATATGGCTTTCTTGGGAGATTATTACCACCTAGCTTTAAGAATGAATGATTTATATAAATCAACTATTTTCTTGAAGTTGGAACCGCTACCCTCCTAATGTAGACATCACTTTATCTTGTCTTTAGGTGTGTTTTTTTTTTAATAAATCACTCTTTTTTTATTCTAATGAATTTTTAGTACAGTGGTTGTCACAATGTCACTTCACTTGTAGTTGATTTGCAAAAACACACCCTACCTCAGGTACTATTTCATATGATTTCAATAAGTCCTCCGTGAAAGGTATGCATTTTTCTCATCCAAAATTGCATCGTATGAGAAATTTATATTTAATATGATTATAATCCGAATTTGAACCAGCACTGATCAGGCAAAAGAGATGATATTTTTGACAACCACCTCTTTCAGCATCGAATCTTTTTGGAAACTATTTTAACAATCTTGGTGGAAGTGGTGATTTCCCAAAATTTCTATATGTTATTTTAATATAATTAGTTTATACAATACATTAACTTTTATTAAGGTTATTTAATATCTCTGTTTATTATTGATGAATATTTATGCAGTATTATCAATATTATTATTAACGCATTTTGTTCTAAATTTATAATGCATGTGTCTTTCATTGTTTTTAATATATTTTTAATTATTTTAGTTTAATAAATTTATCATAAATTAATTTAATTAATAATTTTATTACTAATTAATTAATTACACACAAAATTCAAAATTATATAAATTGAATACTTATAATTATATTCATGAATTGTTTACTTTATAATTTTAATTACAATAACAAAAATAAAAATAAATAAATAAATGTGCGTGACTCCAAATTTGGAATCATCTATCACAAAGCCCCAAATTTAAAGATGGGTTGGAGCTCCAAATAACCCCAAATATGGGATTTGGGATCATGATTGGAGTTACTATAAAGAAAGTGTGAATTGTGACGAGATTGGAGAAGATCTCAAAGAATTTGAGATCATTTCTTTTGGAGAGAAATCAGTACAACCACTGCCAAGGTTAGTGTTTGAAGCTTGATCTTTGTTTGTATAATTTGAAGCTAAAATTTCTTAGTATATGACTGAATTTTAATTTGTTTTTCTATAATATCAAGTAAATTTTAATATATGGTTAGTGAAAAGATTATTTTAAAAATTGATATAATTGATTTTATTTTAAGATCTAATGCTCAAATTTTACTGAATATTGTGATCAAATTTAGAATTTTTCTAATAATTTTTTGAGAAATTATAACTTGAAAATTGGTATTAGCGATACAATCTTTGTTTTTTATATTATTTATTGAAAAGGGCGACAAGCGCCTGTCTTTATGACAGGTGAGTGTAGGCTATGATATCACTTGTGAGTTAATTCCTCCAATGAGGATTCAAACCCTCACCACTCACCACTCCACATATCACATAACAGACTTTTAATGTCGCTAACCACTTGAACCATGTGGCTTTGGCTTATTTTTTATATTATGAGGTTATAATTGCTCATCCTACATTAAGTGAAAATTATTTTTATTTAAAAATTGATTTATATATATATATATATATATATATATATATATATATATATATATATATTTTAATTTTTTGGGTATGATGGTCATGATTTCTAAAGATTCAGCGATGATTTAGAAGCTTTTAGATAATTTTTCATAAGAGAAATCACTAAGAGGTTAACATTTGTAATATGATCTTTTGTTTTGATAATATAAGATTGTGATTTTTTAAAATATGGTCAAGGAAAATTTTGTTATATTTTTTTTTTTATTTTTGGGGTTTGATGTTAATTTTTTTTTTTAAAGCGAAAAGATTTAAAAGGCTTTTGGAGAATTTTTTTCCCACAAAAATCACCTCAGACATGGTTGAGGGTTTGTGATTATAGTATAATCCTTACCTTTCACAATATCAAATTGTGATTATTGAATATATGGTGAGTAAATTTTGAATGTATCATAAGTGAAAACCTTATTTTTTGCTTAAAAGTTTTGTTGTTGTTGTTGTTGTTATTATTATTATTATTATTATTATTATTATTATTATTATTATTATTATTATTATTATTATTATTATTTAATCTTTTTAGGGTTTGATACCAATGTTTACTGAAGTTTTTGGGAAAAATCATAAGTCTTTAGTTAATTTTTTCATAAAAATTACTAAAATAGCTAAAAACAATTAGGAAAATGATTATATTTAAAAGTTTATTATTATTATTATTATTATTATTATTATTATTATTATTATTATTATTATTAGGGATTTTATATTTATCATTTAGAAAGATTATGCAAAGATTCAAAAGATTTTAATAATTTTTTTATTGACAAATCATTACTGTATTGCTCAAAGTTATTATTTGTAGTTTTAATTTTGCCTTTTCTCTTTTAAAGTTGTGATTGCTTACTTTATTGCCAATATGACAAAATTATTTTTTGCATTTAAAATTATTTAATTATTTATTTAAATATTGTTGGGTTTGATATCTACGAAAGGCAAGGGGATCGATTGCAAGCCCAAGCTTCTATTTAGAAGGATTCATGTGAAAGTGTTTTGTATTTAAATAAACTATATATATGTAATATGCCTATGGCCTTATATGGATTTGAGAAGTATTCATGCTTTTTATTATTGAATGTATCAGAGAAGGATTTTTTTTTTTTTTTTGAGTTTAAGATCTTTGGATAGATTTGATTTAAAATCAAATTTTGATTTTTTTTTCAAAAATCATGTTCTATCTCTTTGAGTTGGAAGGAGAAATAAAAATGATAGAAAATGTAATTTTTTCTTTAATTATGTTCTTGTATCGATGTATTTTTCTTATGATCAAGTTCTTGAATCAATATTTTTTTTCTTTTCAATTTGATTGTTTTATTTTTCTAATATAATATGAACACCGTTTTATGCTTGATATACAAGTAGTGATGACAGAAAAGAAGGTTAGTTCACAATGGATGATTCAAAAGCCAATAAGAAGATGAACACTCCCACATTTCCAAGAAGAACATTCAAAATCCAGATTAAAGAACTAGAGAGTATATACAAGCATGCTCAAGAAATAAAAGGAGTAAAAGAGGAAGTTCAAGAGGTTGCTGATCAAGAAGTCATCAGTTGACGATGGAGCTTCACCATCTACGGAATCTAAACATGGAAGACAAAGCTGCTGATCAAGAAGAGAATGAGAAGGTGGATGATTATGATAACAACAACAACAACAATAATAATAATAACAATGATCATGTATGCATATTGTGTTACAAGAGCTTCTCAACTAACAAGAAGTTACATGGACACGTGAGAGTTCATCCTGAGAGACCATACATGTTTCTCCTGAAGGGATAGTGATCAAGAAGACGAAAGAGCTGAGTTGGGGAATGTGTTACAGAGAGGCTGAATTGGAAGATTAAGTAATCCTCAGCCGCCTTGACCTTCCTATGTCGAAGGGTGGAGGAGCTTTCATCCTATCAATGAATTGGACAATGAGTCTAAAGAAGATCAGGCCGCAATTATTCTTCAAATGATTAGTGAGTATGAGACTGATTACTTAATTAGTGATGAGAAAGGAAGATCTTTGTTGGGTGGTATTCTTGAATACTATTAGGAAGAGGGATGCCACATGAGATTAATTTTGCATTTTTTCAGGAATGATTATATTTGATATTTATGTAGGCTTGGTTATATTTGACATTTTATGCATTATTGTCTAAAATATTCCTCTCTTTACTTGGCCTTATTTCCTTGTATAAGTAGGTTTATGGTTAGATCTTATTGTCTATATAAACATATAAACATCTTGAAAATGAAATACAGGAGAAATATTTATCTTACGATTTGGTATTTGGAACCAAAAACACTAACTTATTTTTCTCTCGGACTTGACCTTAAGGCAAATTAATCTTCTTCCTCTATCTCTACAACACCTCTCCAAAAGCCCCTCATGACCATGACATCTCCTCCAGTTATCCAAAGTGCCCATTACTATCTTCCAATTAAACTCACTCCCTAAAACCATCTCTGTTAGCACTCAAATCATTCCCTTCTTGTTTACCAAAATGTCATAACCAGTTTTTTTTTACTGTAGCTATAACTAGCCCATTGATGTAGTTTTTTTTTCAGCCTGCCACTGTAACAGTCTGTTACTGTAGCATCACCAAATTTTTCCTTAAAACCCTTTTTCCTTCCTTCTTCTTCTTCCTTTGTTTTTCTTTGGCTGAACCCTTGCTTTCACCTTGGATTTTCCGGCGAGCTTTTCCGGCGAATCAAAGCATTCATTCTCCTCCTCACATTCTCTTGAGTACGGTAAAGCTTTGATCCAAGGTTTTATCCTATATATTCCTCGTATTTTCTTGTTTTTAGAATTTTTTTTTAAAAAACTTAGATTATACTTTGGATTGAGTTGTTTATAGGTTCAAATTGAAGGCAATGACTCATGTATGTAAATGTTTGTAAAGAAATTTCTTGGTTAAGTGTTGTCAATTGGGAGAAAATCTTTGTTTTTTTAATTTCTTTGAACTAGAGTGAAACTAAAACCCCTAGGAATTCATTGGTAACCTTTAGACCTAGCTTTGAGCCAACCCTAGGATCGATTTAGGGTTGTTTGTTAGAAAAACCTAGCGTTTCTTGCTTGGTTTTGTATTAACAATTGTTGTGTTTTGTTGTGCTTTGGCAATGAGAAGAAGTGATGGCTCGAGGCAAAGGATTAGCCGAGGATTAGTTTGCAAAGAAGATAAATTGCCAATTCTGTGAGTGGGACTGTAAAGCATAACTTTATTAGAAGAATGCTGATAGCTAGATATGTGCATATATATATATATATATATCATGGCTTGAGTATCTTTATTAGTTTTTACTTGTTTGGCACTTTGGTGAATGATATTTATTACTATTAAAGATCTTGAATGTCTTAATTGGAGTTTGAATGTTCGTATTTGACTTATGATGGAAATCCTTCAAGTAGTTTGCAAAATCTTTGTTTTGTGAAACTTTGGATTTGTTGTCGAATTCCTTGATTGTTGTGTGACTTAAGCTTGAACTCATTATGGGTTGTCGAAAGGAAAGAATTTTTATGTTGTTGCTTATGTTCGATTTTGTAAATCGATTTGTGTTAAAAGCTTGAGTCTTCTTGTGTTTTTATCATTTCCATGTGGAAATGACGGAGATGTTATTGATTGTTGGTTATTGTTGGATATTATACTCCAAGTGGAATTGTGTTTATTGTGGTGATTGCATGGTGATATCCTACTACAGTATGCGGTCTCCATTGTCAGCTTTTTGAGGTGTCGTGCTAGACCGATTATTATCTACGAGAGCCAGATTCAGGTGGGAGTGTAGAGCCCTGATTAGATATTCATTGGGTAGCCGGAGTCACCAACCTAGATAGCTTTGAACCTAGCCATGGCCGCGGCGAAGGATTTAAAGAGTTTTCCAGACCACGTTATGTTGGGTGAGTGTTGGGTGTTGCTTTATACTAAATTTGAGATTTATCCGGTGTGTTTCTTTTGGAGTGTCATCTTGAATATGTGGTGAGGGAGCGAAGCTTATCTGTCACTTTAGAAGGACAGTCTCCCACATATTTGAGTTGCCACAAGTATTGAGCTTATTTATTTCAAAACAATGGCATTTAGTTGTTTTACTTGTATTTGAAACTATTTTGATTTATACATCTTATGATGAAAGATTTGTTTCATGATTAGCTTGTTTTCATCTTTTGGAACCTTATGATTAGTGTCTTGGTATTATATTATGTTATTTTACTTCTTTTGAAGATTTCTATTATATGTGCTAATATTCTAAACTAGTATTGTTTTTGGTAAAGTATTTATTTTAGTGACTTATTATTATTATTATTATTATTATTATTATTATTATTATTATTATTATTATTATTATTATTATTATTATTTCTGTTAATATATTTCTATTAGAGTTGTGCTAACCTCCCGTCACTGAGTAACTTTAATTGCTCACCCATCTTTCCTCCTCCCAGTCTGTTGCAGGTAGTAGGTGCGGCGGTGTGGTAGTGTGCTGAGCATTTGCTATTGTTCCATCTGTTGTATTTCCTTCAGTTCATGTATGTTATTTTTGTCATGAACATGTTGTTGAGTCTTAGATCCACTAGCTTGTAGAGAACTCTGTTGCATGGTTTTGTATCTAAAAAACTCTTAAACTCTTGTGCATCAACGTTTCCTACTATTGTTAGTGTTGCTTCTCTGTGCACTTGTGAACCTCTATATTTTCTGTATCTTGCTGTCGTTGTTGTTGTTGTCGTTACTTCCAATGTGTATCATTATACTTCTCTACTCTATATCTATGATAGATATTGTTGATTTTCAGGTGTGTTGGTCAGCCTTGCAGCATCCCGAGGGTTGAGTGACAAAGTATGCCTCCTCAAGATTGTCACGACGGTTGTCGCTTCCCGTGAGCCTGCAGGTCAAGCGTAACACAAAAACTACTTGGGTTTATTAATGGATCTTCCCTAGTCCTCAAACTCATGTACAATCTTCTCTGACATTTGCACCACTAAATAATCCTGATTATCTACTTTGGCTTAAAAATGATCAACATGTGATGTCAATCCTATTATCCTCTCTCACCAAAGATGTTTACCCAGTGATTATTGGTAAGAAAATGTTTGCATCTATTTGGAATGCCCTCGCAAAGACTTATGTCTCACCTTCTACTTCGTGTATCTTGCAATTTCATACTAAGCACTTGGCGCTGCTAGTCATCCACTATTTTGAAAGATTTCAATATGTCTGTCTTTAAGGACCTTAGAGTAGAGTTCAATGATATTATCACAACACTTCAAGCATGGGTTAAGCCAGTAATTTTTTATGACCTCCAATGTCTTCTCCTCATTCTTGAGTATATGCACAAGTCATAAGTTGCGTCACCTGATCCCATGGACTTCATTTTTGCTTCAGGCCATGAACCCATGCTAAAACCATCCTTGGATCCCCCTGTACATTTGGGCTTCTCTTTAGCCCAACTGGCTTATTTTATGGCCTCACACAGTCTAGTCCTCAGTAGTCCTCGCCTTCTCTATTAGCAGCAGCCCAAGCACTATTTGTTGGACAAAAAGCCTAATTTTCAGCTCCAAAGTCTTTCGGTGGATTATGAGGTCATGGCTGTGGTTGCAATTGAGATCGTGGTTGTGGCCTTGGTAATTTTTCTAGTGGTAAACCTGGAGTTCTATGTCAGATTTGCTAAGGCTTCAATCATAGGTGCTCCAATGCTATATCAACGAGGGGCTATGAGTCCCTCACTTGTTGCTCATGTCTCGTATGCTTACCCTGTCTTAGCATAACCATCAACAATTTCTTAGTGGTTTCCTAATATTGGAGCCACTCATCATGTCACTCCC
Organism: Dioscorea alata; assembly: GCA_020875875.1. Lineage (NCBI taxonomy): Eukaryota > Viridiplantae > Streptophyta > Magnoliopsida > Dioscoreales > Dioscoreaceae > Dioscorea > Dioscorea alata. Next base: position 14,469,008 of record CM037018.1, read on the forward strand.
AAGATAGCATGTCTCAAAAGCTCGGAAGTCTATCATGGCCCTAACTCACTTAATATTGGTAATGGAAAGGGCTTCCTATTATACACATTGGTTCTACCACTTTACACACCCCGTTAACTCAATTCATATGTCTAACATCCGACATGTTCCTTCCATGTCCAAATCTTTACTTTCTGTTTATCAATTTACTAATAATAATGATGTTTTATTTGAATTTCACCCTGACTATTTCATTGTAAAGGATCATGTTACCAAACAGCCTCTCCTTACAGGCCCGAGTGACAACGGTCTTTACACACTTCATATGTCCTCTTCAACTACAATAAATCCTACTGTTTTCTCGGATGTGCATGTCTCATTAGCAATTTGGCACCATCGCTTGGATCATCTGCATTAACAACTACTTCAAACGATTATTAATAAAAATTCACTTCTAGTTTCTTCTCGTTCCTTAAATTATTTTTGCAATGACTGTCAATTAGAAAAATCTTCAAAGCTATCTCTTCCATTCACAAATAATAAAAGTAATGTTGTTTTGGATCTTATTTTTAGTGATGTTTGGGGACCCGCTCCCTCTTTGTCTAGTGATGGCCATTGTTCCTTTGTTATCTTTGTTGATAATTTTTAAAAATATATTTCTTTTTACACTCTTACTAAAAAACTGATGTTTTTCATGCTTTCCCAAAATTTGTCTCTATGGTTGAAGGTCACTCGATCTGGTACCACATTAAATTGGTTCAAACACGAAAATTTGTACAAATGGATGCCAGGGGATGGGGTTGTACAAACTATTTTTCAAAATTATGTATCATCCATCATATTTCGTGCCCTCATATCCATGAACAAAATGTTATGGTAGAACAGCAGCACCATCATATAGTAAAAACTGATTTATCTCACCTAGCTCACTCTGGTGCTCCTTAAAAATATTGAGATGTTTCTTTCAATAGTGCAATTTACTTAATTAATCATATGCCATCTAAAGTGTCTTTTTCCATTTCGCCCTTTGAATGTATATTTCATCATCCTCTTGATTATACCTTTTTAAAAGCTTTGAGTTGTCTCTGTTTTCCCTGTCTTAGGTTATACAACAATTATAAATGGAATTTCGGTCTTCTTGTATTTTTTGGGTTATAGTCCTACACACCATGGTTATCGGTGCCTTTATTTGACCCAAGCATAAACAAGTTGTATTGCGAGGCATGTATGGTTTGATGAGCATGCATTCCTATTTCACTCCTCTAGTCCACCAACTGTTGTTCCTACTCCACCTGAATGTACTCTTCTCGCTGGTACTCGTCTTTCATGGCATGCATCTGATGAAAATTCTCCATTAGACCTCTGAGCAACCTTTTTTGCATTCGTCATCTCTTCTACATATTACCTCTTCCTAAACACCTATCTTTACTTCCCCTTCATCTAGCCCTTCCAAGTCCTTATCAATCTTACTTTTGCATGAGACATCCTCGGCTCTCCAGTTGAAAATTCATCCCATGCAACTCCATCCTAACTGAAAACCTAGAGTCTTATTTTTCCTCATCTACCTCCCTGACTACCATGTCCACCATTCTCTCTGACACAAAACTCACATCCTTTACTATTGCTAATAAGTCTGTGCAGTGTCACAAGTAGGGAAGGAAAGAGAGGGGGGGCAAGGGGGGCGGCCACCCCCTTGCCGCAGGCGGCCCCCTTCCCCTTCTCTCTCTCTCTCTCTCTCTCTCTATGTTTTTTTATTTTTTAAAATTCTCTCTCCATTGGTTTTTTATTTTTATTTTTTAAAATATTAATTTTTTTACAAATTAATAGATATAGTCTAAACAACCAAAAGGCTCATAGCCTAATATTACTTAGCAAGATCTCTAGTTCAAAACTCATTGAAAGTAATAATAATGGTAACTGGTCTATGTCAGTCTCTTCATCCTCAGCTGAGAGTGCATGGATTGGATGGTTAAATTTCAGCCCGTGCGCACACCCCTAATCTATATAGCGCTTGTCCCTTTTGTTTAAAAAAAAGCCTAAAACATAATATTTAAAAAAAATATTATCAAAAATTTATTATTTGATTTATTAATATTTTATAAATTACTTTATGTAGTATTTTTAAAAAAATCTATGATTTAATTTTTGATTTTTTACAAATTAATTTATGTAATATATAAAATTACATTTTTAATATAGTTTTTTGTAAAAATGTATGGTTTGAGATCTAATTTTTATAAACTAAACTATAAATTAACATATAAATAAAATTTAAAAAATTGTAAAATTTTTAATTAATTAATTATTTATTTATTTTCTAATTTGTCTCCCTAACATTTAATTTCTAGCTCTGCCACTGGTCGTAGGGCTATATCTGACTAGTACGTGGCTCTTTTTAGGGATGTCACTTAGACGTTAATCCTATTTCAAAATTCCATGAACGCTGTTGGTTTGAAGTGGGTCTACAAGATCAAAAAGAAGGTTGATGGAAATGTGGAGCGTTACAAAGCCTGGTTGGTTGCCAATGGTTTTAATTAACAACCGAGCCTTAACTTTGGGGAGACATTTAGTCAGGTTGTTAAACCAATGACTATTCGGGTCATTCTATCTCTTGTTGTCACTCAAGTTAGCCTTTTCATCAGCTTAATGTCTAGAATGCCTTCTCATGGGTTTCTTATCGAAACTATATGCACGTCTTACCCCCAGGGATTTATAGATGCTTCTTGTCTGGATCATATGTGCCAATTTCACCGATCTATTTATGGCGTCAAACAAGCTCCACGCTCATGGTTCTATTGTTTATTACAAGCCCTGATGACTAATGGTTTTGTGGGTTCCAAGATTGACCTGACTATCCCTTTTCATTTACTCTTGCGGTTTGACTAAACCCTTCATTTTAATTTATGTTGATGACATCATTATTACAAGGAACAGTTTGACCTGCATCATGAGTGTTATACATGCTTACTCCTCCGAGTTCGCACTTAAGGATCTTGGACCTCTCCACTTCTTTCTTGGTATTGAGGTTGTTCCATATAGAGATGATTTATTCCTATCACAATAGAAATATATCATTGAACTCCTTTAGCAGGACGGTCTTTTAGATGCCAAGCCGGTATCAACACTGCTCTCTTCATCAATGAATCTCTCCACTTCATCCGGTTCGCTATTCTCTGACCCCACTAAATATCGTTAGATTGTTAGTGCTTTGCAATGTGCTATTCTCACTAGACCCGACTTGGCCTTCATTGTTAATAAGGCTTGTCAATTCATGCACCAACCTACTAATGCTCATTGGTCGACAGTCAAAAGTATTCTTCAATACCTGGAGGCACCCACATCTACGGAATCTACCTCCACCGTACGTCTCCTCTCTCCCTTGAGGCCTTTTGTGGAGCTAATTGAGTTGTCCCAATGATCGGAAGTCCATGGGTGGCTTTGATATATTTTTTGGGGCCAATCTGATCTCTTGGAGTTCTCATAAGTGTTGTCTCTCATTCCTCAATAGAGGCTGAATACAAAGCTCTTGCTGACACTGCGCTCTCTTAACAACAATCTCTATTTCGAATTAAAACTCAAACTTTAACTCCGCACTCCTTCAACTCTTTAGTGCGATAATCTTGAGGCCACATACCTTAATTTCTACTAATTTGGTGTTGCATGCTTGCACCAAACATGTGGAAATTGACTTTCATTTTGCTTGTGAAAAGGTAGCACGTCATGATTTACAAGTCCAATTCATCTCTAGTCATGACCAGCTGGTTGATATACTTACTAAGGCACTTTCCGCACCGCATTTTGATTTTCTTCTGTCTAAGCTTCAGGTTGTGTCCCGCCCTTAGCTTGTGAGGAAGTATTGAAATATTTTAAGAATGATTGTATCTAATATATTTATATACGCCCTGATTATATTTGATATTTTAGGCATTATTGTCTAAAATATTATTTTCTTTACTTGGCCTTATTTCTTTGTATGATTAGGTCGAAGTTTAGATCCTATTATCTATATAAACATATAAACACCTTGTAAATGAAATACAATATATTAGTGAAATATTCATCTTACAATTATTAAAAATAACTGAATTTGATGATAAAAAAGAAGAAGTGCAAGAACAGGTGGTGGAAGAGAAGGAATACACATGCCAGACATGTAACAGATCATTCTCAACTCATCAAGCATTGGGAGGACATAGAGCAAGCCACAGCACAGTGAGGAACAATGTTGAGGAGGGTGAGTCATCAGAGAAGGGAAAGCAGCAGGCGAGTTCTGGACAAGAGATACATCAATGTAAACAATGTCCTGCTTTTTACACTTGTGGGCAGGCTCTTGGAGGACACATGAGGAAGCATTTCTTGGAGGAGCAAGCTGTAGAGGCTCCTGTTAAGGTACTGCAAAGCCAAGGATTTCTAAATTTGATCTTAATGTGAAGCCATGTGACGAAGAAGAAGAAGAAGAAGGACTTGGAGAAGGAGGAGCAAAAGAAGAATAAGAATATTAGAATGCATACATTAGCGTTTAATTTGAAGACGTTAATTAGTTTATAATGATAACAATTGATTTGATTAAAAAAACACTAGTTAGAACTCGAAACATAACTGTTAGTTCCGCCGGTTAGGGTTTGTGAAATAAGAGGAACACTCACTCACTTAAGCACTCAAGAAAATTAAACACAAACCACAAAGAGGAGACACAAGACGTTGGTAACCCAGTTCGGCATCCACTTGCCTACATCTGGGGGGCCATGCCCGGAGATCAACAATCTACTAAAAGAGTTAAAAGATAGAAGAGTACAAACACAATTGTCACTCTCTCACTCAATACAAAGAATACAACCCTCTCTAGATTGTCCGGTACCTCCCTACTCCCTCTTTCAAGAGTCGTACCCAATCCTAGACCAAGGTGGTATATATAGACGCCTCAACGTCCCAAATATAGCGCATACCTCTTTTAGAATCTCCGTGGCTTCTAACTTTAGAACCTTCCGAAATTAGATGTCGCAACTTATGTTGTAACATTTGTTGCGACATTGGCCCTGATTGTTGGCTTGGCTGAATTCTGGCTCCATTGCTAAGCGACCTCAAGACACCCTATCTGAGTCGATGTAGTTCGATCACCTGATCCGAACCTACCAGCAACTAACCTCCCTCTTCAGCTCCTCACCACACAGCCCCCTCGCAAGGGGCGCACGTCCTATGTGCGTCTTCATGGAACTTGCCAAACTTAGTCTTCACTTCACCCTAGTTTGGTCTTCAAGGATCTTCAATCCATCATCCAAATCTTGCCATCAATAGGCGCATCTTCAAACATACCCTTAATAGACTTCATATCATTCTCTATTAGGGTTCTTCAAATCTTCCCTTCAATAGTCTTCAAAATCATACCATTGATAGGTTATGTCTTCATTTAGCTTCACCCATATTTAGTCTTCAATCAATCTTCTAAATATGGTCTTGATTGGGATCTTGTCTTTAACTTGATGCTTGCTTGATCATCTTGCCTAAAATAGTTTTCACAAGATCTTCATTCAATCTTCATGAGAGTTGCAAGTTCTTGCCAAAAATAACTTCTCCAAGATTTCTCATGATATTTTCCACCTAGCCAAGTATATTTGCCATGTCATCCTTCATTCCATGTCATCATCCATGCCACGTCATCATGCTTGCCATGTCACCTTGACTAGGTGTCAAATTATGCCAATCATTAAAGTGCATTTGCACTAACAATAACTTATCACTGTTTCTAAACAACCATTTATTGGTATGCTGACTTTGATGAACAAAATCCCATCTGATTTTTTTTTAATTATTATTTACCATCCAGCTTTAAGAATGAATGATCTATATAATCGACTATTTTCTTGAAGTTGGAATCGCTGCTTTCTTGTTTTAGGCATCACTTTTATCTTCAGTTTCTAGTTTTTTTTTTCTTTTAAATCACTCCTCTGTTATTCTAATAAATTTTTTTTATTTATCAACTTCATGATAAAATAAAATAGTTAAATTCAAGAAGGCAAAGCATAACCGAGTTGCTTTTTACCTTATATATGTATGAGAGGTCTCAAGTTTGAAATCTTTTAAGTACAATGCAAAAAAATAAAAAGTTATTTGTCCCCAATTTGTCAAAAAAAAAATATATATATATTAGTTGAATTCAAAGTAAAGTTTTTAGAGTTAAATCAATTCGAGTTGAACTTAAATAAGAATTTGACTCATATCAAATCTACATTGAACTTCAAAAATTATTAAAAAAAAAACTTTAACTAAAATTAAAACTATTGTGCTTAACTTTTTATTAGGGGCACTAGTGAAACTCAAAATTAATTGTATACAACATTGAAGATTCATACTTGAAATACGTTCACAATATTGGAGCTGAGGCAATACAGGTAATAATGTGATTTCCACCAAATTGAGAGTAAAGATGCACAAACATGAGCATCATCTTATGGTTATTTATTTATCTCCATATTTTCATATAACCATGAGTGTATATTTGCGAAAATTTCTTTATTAAAAAGTATGAATCTGTGAACAAGGGGAAAATTAGGAATTTTTTTTAAAATATTTGAAAACTAAGATCAAATATGGTGAAAAATATCCCAAGAAACCATTAAAAAAATATCCAAACTTAGTTCTCAATTGATTCATTGCAGGGAATTATCCGTCTTTTTTAACTTCTTATTTAACGGCATAAAATTTACTAAAATAATAAATTAATTATAAAATATTGTAGACTTCTCATATTGACTCAAATATCCCTAATGTTTTTCCTTTTATTTTCAGATTTTATCTTTTAAAATAAATATTTGTTTAAGTCTCGAATTAATTGCAAAATAATGGTCATAACCTCAGTAAAAATTAATAATTAGAAGTGATAAATCCTTTCTATATTTAACCTCACGGGTCTTTTGCCCACGTTTTATATGAGTCTCAAGAAAGAGTGAAGGTTGTCACAAGATAATTTCTTTTGGAGAGAAATCACCACAACCACTGCCAAGGTAATTAGTATTTGAAGCTTTATTTTTGTTTCTATAATTTGAAGTTATAATTTCTTATTACATGACTAATTAAAAAGTTATTGTTTTACTCAAAATTTATTTTATTTTATTAGTTTTTTATTTTTTTTTTTGGAGTTTGATGCATATTTGTTCGGAATTTGAAGAAGATTAAGTTTTTGGATAATGTCTTCACAAGAGAGCTAGATCACTATCAGAAGATTAGTGTTTGTAGTTTTAATTTAATTTTAATTTGTATTTTATAATATCAAGTGATTTATATTAATAGTCAGTGAAAAGATTATTTAAAAAATTTGATATACTTGATTATATTTTTTAATTTTTTACGATCTAATGTTCAAATTTTTCCAAAGATTGTGGTTAGATTTAGACTTTTTCTGATAATTTTTTGAAAATTTTGACTTCAAGACTGGTATTGGGGATACAATCTTTGTTTTTTATATTATGAAGTTGTGATCGCTCATCATACAATCAATGAAAAATCATTTTTATGTAAAAATTGATATATATATATATATATATATATATATATATATATATATATATATATATATATATATATATATATATATATATATATGGGTCGGATGTTCATGTTTTCTAAAAGTTTTGCTATAATTTAGATGCTTTTAGATGATTTTTCATAAGAGCTAAGGTTAATGTTTGCAATATGATCTTTTGTTTTGATAATATAAAATTGCGATTTCTTTTTTTCCACAAAAATCACTGCTTAGGTTGAAATTATAGTACCTTGGCAATATTAAATTGTGATTTTTGAATGTATGGTGAGTGAAAAGCTTGTTTTTCTGCTTTAAAAGTTGTTTTATTATTTTTTTATAATTTTTTTTGGTTTAATATCTATATTTTCTGAAGATTGTGGGAAAATTAAAAAGTCTTTAGTTAATTTCTTCATAAAAACCACTAAAATAGATTAAAAAAAATAGAAAAGTAATTTTTATTTTAAAAATTATTATTATTATTATTATTATTATTATTATTATTATTATTATTATTTGGGTTTTGATTTTTTTTATTTATAAAGATCGCGATTCAAAAGATTTTAATAATTTCTTTTTAGAGAAATCATTATTGATATTACTCAAACTTAATATCAATAGTTTTATCTTTGCGTTCTCTCTTTTAAAATTGTGATTGCTTACCATATCGTCAATATGACAAAATTATTTTGTAGTTAAAATTACTTATTACTTATCTAAATAGTTTTGGGTTTGATATCTTTGGTATGCAAAGGGATCGATTGCAAGCCCTATGGAAAGTAAGGGGATTGGTTGCGAACCCTAGCTTCTATTTGCGAGAATTCAGGTGGAAGTGTGTTTTTTTTTTTTTTTTTTTTTCCTCTTTTCTTTTAAGAAAATTATATATACATCTATGGCTTTTAACTGGATTTGAGAAGTGGTTGTGCTTTTATTTTTAATTTTTGAAGGTATTAGATAAGGGTTTTTATTTTTGAATTTGAGATCTTCTGCCGATAGATTTAATTGAAAATCAAAATCTTTTTTTTTTTTTAATCTTGATTAATCTGTTTGAGTTGAAAGAGAAATCATATGGGATAGAAAAAGTATGCTTTTTTTTTTTCCTCAATTATGGTATTGTATCGATGTATTTTTGTTATGATGAAATTTTTGTATTAATGTATTATTTTCCCCTTTCAATTTGATTATTTTATTTTTCAAATAATTTAAGAGCATTGTTTTACTGTTGGTATTCAAGCAGTGATCAAAGAAAAGACTCATAACAGATAATTCAAAAGTCATTCAGAAGATGGAGAACACTCCCAATGTTTCAAGCAGAACATTCAGAATCAAGATCAAAGGACTAGAAAGTATATACAAGCAAGCTCAAGAAATAAAAAAAGAAGTAAAAGAAAAGGCTCAAGAGGTTGCTGATCAAGAAGAGAACAAAGATCAAACCATGAGTTCAATTGATGATGGAGCTTCACTGTCTATGGATTCTGAAAACTTGGAAGAGAAAGCTGCTGATCAAGAAGAGAATGAGAAGGTGGATGATTCTGATAATAAGAATAATAATAACAACAGTGATCATGTTTGCGTCGAGTGTAACAAGAGCTTCTCAACTAACAAGAAGTTGCATGGACACATGAGAGTTCATCCTGACAGATCATACAGAGGGATGGTTCCTCCTGAAGGGAAAGTGATCAAGAACAGAAACAGTCAACCTGTTTCTCGAAAGAAAGAGCTAAAGTGGGGGAATATGTTTCAGAGAGGCCGAATTGGAAGCTCAAGTAATCCTCAGCCTCCTCGACCTTCAGACGCCGAAGGGTGGATGAGCTTTCATCCTATCAATGACTTGGACAATGAGTCTGAAGAAGATCAAGCTGCAGTTATTCTCCAAATGATTAGTGAGTACGAGACTGATTACTCAGTAAGCCTTGAGAGAGCAAGCTCTTTGTTGACTGGTATTCTTGAGTACTATCAAGAAGAGGGATGCCACAAGAGATTAAAAATAACTGAATTTGATGATGAAAAAGAAGAAGTGCAAGAACAGGTGGTTGAAGAGAAGAAGGAATACACATGTCAGACATGTAATAGATCATTCTCAACTCATCAAGCATTGGGAGGACATAGAGCAAGCCATAGCAAAGTGAGGAACAGTGTTGAGGAGGGTGAGTCATCAGAGAAGGGAAAACAACAGGTGAATTCTGGACAAGAGATACATCAATGTAAACATTGTCCTGCTTTTTACACTTGTGGGCAGGCGCTTGGAGGACACATGAGGAAGCATTTCTTGGAGGAGCAAGCTTTAGAGGCTCCTGTTAAGGCACAGCAAAGCCCAAGGGTTTCTAACCTTGATCTCAATGTGAAGCCATGTGATGAAGAAGAAGAAGGAGGACGTGAAGAAGGAGGAGCAAAAGAAGAATAAGAGTATTAGAATGCATGCATTAGTCGAAACAAAAGTTATCACTGTTTGTAAACAACCATTTATTGGTTTGCTGACTTCGATGAACAAAAGCCCATATGATTTTTTTTTAATTATTATTTACCATCCAGCTTTAAGAATGAATGATCTATATAATCGATTATTTTCTTGAAGTTGGAATCGCTGCTTTCTTGTTGTAGGCATCACTTTTATCTCCAGTCTTTAGTTTTTTTTTTTTTTTAATCACTGTTCTTTTATTCTAATGAATTTTTCTTTATTTATCAACTTCATTATAAAACAAAATAATTGAATTAGAAAAACCAAAGCATAGGTTAGTGGTTTTCTACCTTATATTTGAGAAGTCTCGAGTTCGAAATCTCTCAGTCACAATGCAAAAAAATAAAAAGATACTTATCCCCAATTTATCAAAAAAAAATTAGTAGAATTCAAAGTAAATAAATTCAAATAAAAACTTGACTAGTACCAAATCGACATTGAACTTCAAAAATTATTAAAAAAATTTAACTAAAATTAAAACTATTGTGCTTAACTTTTTATTAGGGGCACCGGTGAAATTCAAATTTAATTGCATACAACCTTGAAGATTCATACTTGAAATACATTCACAATATTGGAGCTGAGGCAGTATAGGTAATAATGTGATTTCCACCAAATTAAGAGTAAAGATGCACAAACATGAGCATCATCTTATGGCTATTTATTTATCTCCGTATTTTCATATAACCATGAGTGTATATTTGCGAAAATTTCTTTATTAAAAAGTATGAACAAGGGGAAAATTAGGAATTCTTTTAAAATATTTGAAAACTAAGATCAAATATGGTGAAAAATATCCCAAGAAACCATTGAAAAAATATCCAAACTTAGTTCTCAATTGATTCATTGTAGGGAATTATCCGTCTTTTTTAAATTCTTATTTAACGGCATAAAATTTACTAAAATAATAAATTAATGATAAAATATTGTAGACTTCTCATATTGACTCAAATATCCCTAATGTTTTTCCTTTTATTTTCAGATTTTATCTTTTAAAATAAATATTTGTTTAAGTCTCGAATTAATTGCAAAATAATGGTCATAACCTCAGTAAAAATTAATAATTAGAAGTGATAAATCCTTTCTATATTTAACCTCACAGGTCTTTTGCCCACGTTTTATAAGAGTCTCAAGAAAGAGTGAAGGTTGTCACAAGATAATTTCTTTTAGAGAGAAATCCCCACAACCACTGCCAAGGTTAGTATTTGAAGCTTTATTTTTGTTTCTATAATTTGAAGTTATAATTTCTTATTACATGAATTAATTAAAAAGTTATTGTTTTACTCCAAATTTATTTTATTTTATTTTATTATTTTTAAATTTGTTTGGAGTTTGATGAGTATTTGTTCGGAATTTGAAGAAGATTAAGTTTTTGGATAATGTCTTCACAAGAGAGCTAGATCACTATCAGAAGATTAGTGTTTGTAGTTTTAATTTAATTTTAATTTGTATTTTATAATATCAAGTGATTTATATTAATAGTCAGTGAAAAGATTATTTAAAAATTTTGATATACTTGACTATATTTTTTAATGTTTTATAATCTAATGTTCAAAATTTTCCAAAGATTGTGGTTAGATTTAGACTTTTTCTGATAATTTTTTGAAAATTTTGACTTCAAGATTGGTATTGGGGATACCATCTTTGTTTTTTATATTATGAAGTTATGATCGCTCATCATACCATCAATGAAAAATCATTTTTATGTAAAAATTGATATATATATATATATATATATATATATATATATATATATATATAGGTCGGTTGTTCATGTTTTCTAAAGGTTTTGCTGTAATTTAGATGCTTTTACATAATTTTTCATAAGAGAAATCGCTTAGGTTAATGTTTGCAATATGATCTTTTGTTTTGATAATATAAAATTGCGATTTCTTAATATATAGTCAATGAAAATTTTGTTATTTTTTATTTTGATTTTTAAGGTTTGATGTTTATTTTCTATAGGCCGAACATATTTTTTAATTAAAGGTTTATAAAGATTTTGTTTTCCACAAAAATCACTTCTTAGGTTGAGATTATAGTACCTTTGACAATATTAAATTGTGATTTTTTAATGTATGGTGAGTGAAAAGCTTGTTTTCCTGCTTTAAAAGTTGTTTTATTATTTTTTATAATTTTTTTTGGTTTAATATCTATATTTTCTGAAGATTGTGGGAAAATTAAAAAGTCTTTAGTTAATTTCTTCATAAAATCGCTAAAAAAAATAGAAAAGTAATTTTTTATTTTAAAAATTATTATTATTATTATTATTACTATTATTACTATTATTATTTGGGTTTTGATTTTTTTTTTTTATTTATAAAGATCGCGATTCAAAAGATTTTTATAATTTCTTTTTAGAGAAATCATTATTGATATTACTCAAAATTAATATCAATAGTTTTATCTTTGCATTCTCTCTTTTAAAATTGTGATTGCTTACCATATCATCAATATGACAAAATTATTTTGTATTTAAAATTATTTTATTACTTATCTAAATATTTTTGGGTTTGATATCTTTGGTATGCAAAGGGATTGATTGCAAGCCCTATGGAAGGTAAGGGAATCGGTTGCGAACCATAGCTTCTATTTGCTAGAATTCAGGTGAAAGTGTATTTTTTCTTTTTCCTTTTTTCTTTTAAGAAAATTATATATACATCTATGGCTTTTACCTGAATTTCAGAAGTGGTTGTGCTTTTATTTTTAATTTTTGAAGGTATTAGATAAGGGTTTTTATTTTTGAATTTGGGATCTTCAGATAGATTTGATTGAAAATCAAATTTTTTTTTTTTAATCTTCATTAATCTGTTTGAGTTGAAAGAGAAATCAGAAGGTATAGAAAAAGTATGCTTTTTTTCCCTCAATTATGGTATTGTATCGATGTATTTTTGTTACGATGAAATTCTTGTATTAATGTATTATTTCCCTTTCAATTTGATTATTTTATTTTTCAAATAATTTAAGAGCATTGTTTTACTGTTGGTATTCAAGCAGTGATCAAAGAAAAGAGTACTCATAACAGATAATTCAAAAGTCATTCAGAAGATGGAGAACACTCCCAACGTTTCAAGCAGAACATTCAGAATCAAAATCAAAGGACTAGAAAGTATATACAAGCAAGCTCAAGAAATAAAAAAAGAAGTAAAAGAAAAGGCTCAAGAGGTTGCTGATCAAGAAGAGAACAAAGATCAAACCATGAGTTCAATTGATGATGGAGCTTCACTGTCTATGGATTCTGAAAACTTGGAAGAGAAAGCTGCTGATCAAGAAGAGAATGAGAAGGTGGATGATTCTGATAACAATAATAATAATAATAATAATAACAACAGTGATCATGTTTGCGTCGAGTGTAACAAGAGCTTCTCAACTAACAAGAAGTTGCATGGACACATGAGAGTTCATCCTGACAGATCATACAGAGGGATGGTTCCTCCTGAAGGGAAAGTGATCAAGAACAGAAACAGTCAACCTGTTTCTCGAAAGAAAGAGCTTAAGTGGGGGAATATGTTTCAGAGAGGCCGAATTGGAAGCTCAAGTAATCCTCAGCCTCCTCGGCCTTCAGACGCCGAAGGGTGGATGAGCTTTCATCCTATCAATGACTTGGACAATGAGTCTGAAGAAGATCAAGCTGCAGTTATTCTCCAAATGATTAGTGAGTATGAGACTGATTACTCAGTGAGTCTTGAGAGAGCAAGCTCTTTGTTGACTGGTGTTCTTGAGTACTATCAAGAAGAGGGTTGCCACAAGAGATTGAAAATAACTGAATTTGATGATGAAAAAGAAGAAGTGCAAGAACAGGTAGTTGAAGAGAAGAAGGAATACACATGCCAGACATGTAATAGATCATTCTCAACTCATCAAGCATTGGGAGGACATAGAGCAAGCCATAGCAAAGTGAGGAACAGTGTTGAGGAGGGTGAGTCATCAGAGAAGGGAAAACAACAGGTGAGTTCTGGACAAGAGATACATCAATGTAAACATTGTCCTGCTTTTTACACTTGTGGGCAGGCTCTTGGAGGACACATGAGGAAGCATTTCTTGGAGGATCAAGCTTTAGAGGCTCCTGTTAAGGCACAGCAAAGCCCAAGGGTTTCTAACCTTGATCTCAATGTGAAGCCATGCGATGAAGAAGAAGAAGGAGGAGTTGAAGAAGGAGGAGCAAAAGAAGAATAAGAGCATTAGAGTGCATGCATTAGCGTTTGAAGACGTTAGTTTCTTGATGTTTATATAATGCTTTCATGTGCATTCATGAATTGCTAAAGTACTGTTTAAAAACTTGAGTTTGATGTCATTTGCATGGTTTTTATTTGTGATGGAGATTGACTTGATTGACAGTGAAAGTTGTTACTTTTGGGTTTTTTATTTCAGTCTAAGAATGTACTAGTTAGTTGTGAATATTTTATTTTCATGGTTTGTATGTTGTGTGAGGAGGGAGAAAAATATTTGGATTATAATATGAAATTGAGTCTAATTGATCTATGTCTCTGATACTAATTTTTATGATCATATCACCATAAAATGCTTTGAATTATTGCCTGTAACTAGAGTTATTAATGTTTTTTTTTTTCCGTTTGCAAGCTCTTTCAGAATCTTTTATTTTTAGGTTTTTAAGCTTTTAACAGATAAATTTAGATTTTTTTGTTACTAGTATATAGGACCCCTATCTTTTTGCTACAATGTCTATGTACTCTTCATCAATTAATTTTATTTTTTAACTAATATATATATATATATAATTATATGTTGATTTGAATTAAGAAGTATATCCGGTAAGTAAAATATTAAGATATTATATTTAAATTTTTAAAAGTTATGTTTAGATAGATTCTCTGTAGATTTTCAAGTATATATCTTTCCTATACAGAAATGATATATATGTATCCATTTGTAACTTATGCGGATATATACAGATATTATGTTTTATTTTAGAAAATTATTTACAACCTAGACGACAAAAATATTTAATTATTTGATTATTATAGTAATGTATAAAAACATGCATGCATCGGTTCAATATTTTATAATAAATGTATTTTATGCTTTTATTTTTAAATTTTATTTAAAACAATTTTAGCAAACACGTTTCACAATAACAAGTAAAATAATAATAATAATTTTAAATTATACCCTAGCCCTAAACCCTGAAAAAATACCGCCATAATTTTTAAACTATACCCCGACCCTCATTTTCATTTCCCCGAATCTATTTTTTTTCAATGAAAATTTGTAAAAAAAAAAAAAAAAACCCTCTGATGCTGTGAGAAAGGGAAAAGAAATATTTGGATTATAATATTAAACTTAACTGTTAGGACTTACATTAGTTTCCATGTCTTTGATACTATTGTTTATAGTGGTGGCTTTTTTTTTCCGTATTAGAATACCCTTTGTATATTTATAATCTTGTATTAGTTAATAGTTAATTAGTATTTTGTTATTATTGTTTGGTTTTAGAGATATAGGCATTATTTTGATTATAAAATTACACTCAACTCTTTCTCTATGTTATAGCTATGTTTGCATAAGTTTTATGCCTCTAATACAAATGTTTATGCTCATAATGATTTTAAAATATTTGAACTAATTCTTTGTAGCTAGGTTATCAAATTGTTTTAATGCGCAAAATATTAAAAAGGGGTGGAAAAAAAAAAAAGAAAGCAAAATCTCCTCAATCTTTCAAATTTAAGTTTTTAAATTTTTTTAAATAAATTAAAAATCAATTTGACATTTAACTTTTTTCAAAATATATTTTTAATATTTAAATTTTTATTATTTTAAAAACTTCAGAGAATAATTGATAACAAATGAATTTTAAATTTGTTAAAATTTATCTTTTTTAATAATATCTATTTAAATCAAAGTATCAAACTAATGCTTCAAATCTATCATTGGTATTCATTTTACCCATCAATGAAACTCAAATCTAACTTTTTTTAACGACAAAGGTGACAAGCGCCACCCAATTAAAAGTTGTCAAACAAGTAGGATGATGAATTAGTTATGGTGACTTATTGATCATTTAAAAATTTATTAACTCACCAGACATGAAGAGATGAAAATCCTGCAATTTTATATATGTTTATATATAATTAAAATTTTGTATACAGCAAAAATGCATGAGTATTGAGTAATAAACCAATATGCCACTTCAAATCAGCAAATGTTATATAACTTTTATGAAAACAAAATCTAAATTTACGAAAACAAAATTTTGATTTCCCCTTTCATTAAAATAATAATAATAATAATACATAGTGTTTATCTGGTCAATTTAGAGGGGTTTCTTATAATTTTTCTTAATTTTACTATGTAAAACTCACACCTCAAATAATTAAGCTAATCTCATTAACCAAAAAAAAACATATTTAACTAATTTCATCCAAGTACTAACAGAATCAAGTACCATATTATATGTATACTAAAGAAATAAATAATACGTCTCTCTCTTTTGAGTCACATTGTAAAAGTACAAAACATAATTCTTATATTTTTTAATACACAATAATATATTAAGGACAATTAAAAGTTTTGTGTTAAAAAAAACTTTATTATTATTATTATTATTATTATTTGGAATAGTGGACCCCAACAAAATAAACAAATGAGACTAGGACCATATAATAATTTGGTAGTTGCATTTCAGCGGCGTGATGTCCGACTAAATCTGGTTTCGATTAGCCGTTGATTCAAAGATGGACGGCTAAGATTCAATCCTCAGAGTCTCTTCGGACTTTTTGGTTCACACGACGCTCCCAACTTTTCCGCACCGACATCTTCTTATTATATTCATAAGTTGTTGTTAACCCCTTACCATTGACAAAATATCAATAATACCACTCTAAACAATGGCCCTATAATTAAAAGTGTTTAAGGACATAAAAAATCCTTTTAAAATTTTTTTTTCAATTACTATTCGAATTTGGTTTAAAAAAAAAAAAATCAAAATCTGCTTTCATGCTTCTCCCCCTCAAACAAATTGACTATTTAAATATAAAATTTATAAAAATATTAAAATCACCAAAAATGATATTCTTTTAAGTTTAGTAAGAGTATTTTAGGACTTCAAAGATATTAATATTATTTTCCATCTTTAATTATAAAATATTATTAATTTTTTTCATTTTGTTTATTAGATTAGTTATTTGGAATGATATAAAGAAAATCTTTTGGTGTTTTTGAATATACAAGAATTTTGTAATATTCTGGAGGTTAATTAAGTAATTTAGAATATTTCAGGGAAATTTTATCTATTTTATGAGCAGAAAATTCATATTAGCTCAAGAGGGTTGAGGTTGTAATTAGCTTGTAAACCAAGGCCAAACTTTCACTAAGCATTTAAATTCTTCAAAGTTAGGCTCTAATCCTACCATGGAAAGGATTATAGGCTTTCTTGAAGTTAAAAAATTATTGTTTTTTTAATAAAATTTCTTTTTGCATCTTTTGAAAGGCATTGTTGTGTGTATTTGAACATTAACTTGATTAACTTATGAAGCTGTCTAATTAAGAAGAAACATCCCAACATGGAATGCTCTTTGGAAGATTGAGAGAGGTTTCTTCTCAAAGATTTTGATGTTTTTGTTCATCAGGTATGTATCAAATACATTTTTAGATCTTTAATTTGTTATTGTCCTCTTGAATTGGTAGTTTGTTTTTGAGTAAATGATTCCAAATGGTTTTTGATTTAATTCATTTGATTAATGAATCATCTACTCATTCATTTATAAAGGACTTAGTATCAATTTTTTCTCTGACAAAGCATTTGGTTGAAGAATCAGAAGTTTGTTTTGATTTCAGAAACTTGGGTGTTCTTACATGGTGAACAATCAATGATGAACTCAATTGATTTAAATCAAACATTGTTTTCCAGAACATAATTTCTGCATTGATTCAGAACTCTACTTTTCACAGATAATCCGGCAAAAATGGGTTGTGTATCTTCGAAGATTTTAATGAGAACAGGGAGTTCCAAAGAAGCGAGTCATAGCTTTCCGAAAGGATCAAATAGATTAGAAGAACTACTTGCATCGAAAAGTGGTGGTGATCAATTCCTAGCTCTTCTATGCACTGCAAATAATGTTGCA
This sequence comes from Dioscorea alata, assembly GCA_020875875.1. NCBI lineage: Eukaryota > Viridiplantae > Streptophyta > Magnoliopsida > Dioscoreales > Dioscoreaceae > Dioscorea > Dioscorea alata. The sequence continues at coordinate 14,487,042 of CM037018.1, forward strand.
AAGAAACTCAAAACTTCTTCCCATCCCAACATTGCTCAAACTGCACCAATTGAGATCACAAACTCAATCAGCATCAAAATTCAAGATACTGCCAACAACGATGAGTGTCAGCATGAGTCAGATGAACAAGCAAACTCTAAAAGTATCGAAGCTCAAGAGGGTTGTACCGATACATACGAGGTGATTAACATTGAAAGCATGGATTCCTCTATAGATAAAATTGAGTATCAGAAATTTCGAGACTTACATGCGAAAAGCATTCGTACTGTCGAAGAATTTGACTCAATGGTGGAACGAATTCAGTTAAAGGAGGTAGGAAAAGATGAGCAATGTGATAATGTTAGCTGTGAAAAAGGGTGGAAAAGAAAGGCAATGGGAAAAGAATTAGCAAACATTGAAGTATCATCATTTGAATTCTCAAGGATTGGGAGTCTTAGAGAGTGGCTAATTGTTGGGAATCAAGTGATTTCTCCTGAATCCTATGTGACACCAAAATTTGGCAGTTTTGGAGTATCATTGTCTGAAAATATAGATAATATGAGTAAAGAACCAATGTTTCATCCGGAGATTGTTTCACAATTAGAAGAAGACATGGAGAAGCTCAATGTTGAGGAGGATCATATCCTTAAGCAAATTGTAGAAGATGGATAGTGTGGATCTTTCTACGAATATATATATATATTGTGAGAGTGGTGTGGTTTGTAATAAGAATGGAAATGGACCTGCCTGAGAGTGAAATTTATGATAATATAATTTTATCTATATGTCTAGTTATTTGTTGATGAGAAAGTTTAGTGATTGAGTGACCCTTCATCACTTTTCTCTAATTTTCCTGTCTCCAAAGTGCACTTTAACTATTAGTTTAATGCATATTTGTGTAATGACAATTGATATGGTCCATATGGATGATAATATTTTTAAGCTCCCTGGAAGGTTCATCTAGGCTAACTCTAACCATAAAAGAGACATCCATCTTCTCCATTAGGATATAATGGTTTTGGTACTCCAAATTAAGGGGTATGAAAGTATCTTTAATGATTAAAAATGTTATATATAATCTCAATCATGATATTGAACTTTTTGTTTATAGCAATGAGAAGCATGCCATAGTTTCTCACCTTAGTTCTTTTCAATTTTTTATTGGTCTTTAATCATATATTCTACTTTCACATTAATTTAGTTCTTTTCAATTTTTTATTGGTCTCTAATCATATATTCTACTTTCACATTAATTAAGATTATTCGTAATATCATTAGCAATACTTATGTTTAGACATGGCTTGTCCTGTGAAATCACACTCCCTATAAAGCTATAAGCCACTTTTCTTTACTGACTTGTCTAAATTTCTCAAAAAAAAAAAAAAAAAAAAAAAAAAAAAAAAAGACTCATGATCAATTTTATTACTATTATTATATATTATTATCATAATCATCCTCCTTCTGCCAACGACCATTTGGTCTATTGGCACCGGGTCCCTTGCGCAGGGTCTTCGTCTCGATGGTCGAGCGTTGCTCCCCATTTTGAAACCTATCACGCGCAAAGTGAGGGCACGATTCGGCTGGTGAACGTTGCTCCCCCACGTGTCCGTCTCTGAGGTTCCGGCGCTTGTCGCCTTTCTCAAAAAAAAAAAATCATTCACCTTCTCATTCTCTTTTTGATCTGCAACTTTGTCTTTCAAGTTTCTAGAATCCGTAGATGGTGAAGCTCAGTCATATCTTTGTTGTCTTTTTGACCAGCAACCTCTCTTGAACTTGCTATTTTATTTTTTAAGCTTGCTTGTATGTATTATCTAGTCCTTTGATCTTGATTTTGAATGTTCTTGAAACGGAGGAAGCATTCATCTTTTGAATTGTCCATTGCAAACTAGCCTTCTTTTCTTTGATCATTGCCTGCATATCAACAATAAAATAATGTTCTTAATGTATTAGAAAAATTAAATAATCAAATTAAAAAAAATGCATTGATACAAGAACTTGATCATAAGAAAAATACATCGATACAATAACATAATTAAGGGAAAAAGATTTTTTTTTTTTTTTATCCCTTCTAATTTCTCTTTCAACTCGAACAGATTAATGATGATTTCAAGTTTCCATTTAAAATCAAACCTATCCAAAGATCTCAAACTCAAAATAAAAAATCTGTCTCTGATACCTTAAAAAAACAAAAATGAACATTTCTCAAATCTGAAGAAAAACCAAAAGCATATATATACTTTTAAAAAAAAATACTTTGATATAAATCCTCGCAAATAGAAGCAAGGTCTGCAGATATCAAACCCAAAAATATTTAAATAAATAATAAATAAATTTTAAATGTATAATTTTGTCATATTAGCGATATAGTAAGCGATCACAATTTTAAAAGAGAAAAAGCAAAATAAAACTATAAAACTAACTTTGAGCAATGCCAATAATAATTTGTCCATAAAAAAAATTATCAACATCTTTTGAATCTTTTGTGTAATCTTTCTAAATCATTAACATCAAAACCCAAATAATAATAATAATAATAATAATAATAATAATAACAATAACGACAACAATAATAATAATTAACTTTTAAATACAAATTACTTTCCCACTATTTTTCGTAATTTTAGTGGTTTTTATAAAAAAAAAAAATTGTAAAGACTTAAGAGTTTTCCCACCATCTTCACTAAATATAGATTTCAAACCTCAAAAAGATTTTTAAAAAATAATAATAAAATAATTTTTAAGCAGAAGAAAACAAGCTTTTCACTACCAATACATACAAAAATCACAATTTGATATTGTAAAAGGTAAGGATTAGGCTATAATCACTACCCCTCAACGATGTGTGTGGTCATTTTTTTTTTTTTTTGGGAAAAAAACCTTTTAAGGCCCTGTTTGGGTAACCCAAAAATCCTACATAATCCGTACATTATGTAGGAATATAATATTTTCACAGAAATCCTACATAATAGCTGTTTGGGTACCTAATCTACAATACAAAATTATGCTATAATGGGGCAATTCTGCCATAAAAAAACATTCTGGTGGAAGTGGAATATTTTTATATTACAAACTTCGTGGGCTGTCTCTCATTCACTCTCTCTCTCTCTCTTCTTCTTCTCAAAAAGCTTCACTGGATCCAGAGGAGCTGTCCGAAATCCAGAGCTCACGGCCGCCTCCGACTGCTGCGTTGCCGGCTGCCGAGCCCAAACACCGACGCCTGCCGAGCCAGGTCGCACACCGACGCCTGAAGCTAGGTTGCACACCCAACTCTTGACCTATGTTTTCGGCTTTAAAGTGATGGGCATGAAGTTCAATTTTAGTTGATTTGTCTTCAGGCGAAATGGTTGAGCATGAGATTGTATATTGAAGCTACAACATGAGATTGTTTTCTGCTTTAACTGGATTTTGAGATTTAATAGGGTTTCGATTGTCTTATCCCTGATTTAGCGGTGCGTTCGTGATTATTTCTGGATTTTTCTGGATGGAAATTTTGGAATGTTTAAAAGTGTGGGTTTCTATGCAACAAAGGTTGAGATTGTACCTGTTTATGATGTTTTGTGCAAAAACTTTTGTGTAAAGGTGCTTGCTTTACGAGATGTCTTGGTTTGTTTTGGGGATGTTGGATGCTGTTTAAGAAACAAGTCAAGATCTCACAAGTTGTTAGATATTCCTGCTTAAAGTTGTTAACTTTAATCTCATATTATAGGAAGTGTTGTGAATAACATACATGAAAATAAAAGGATTTTTTAGTTATAGTCTTGATTTTTACTTCTTTGTTTGATTAAAAGCAATTATATTAGAAGAGTTCATCAGCTTTTCTGTTGTTTCTTGAGAATCTGCTGCTTCAGCTGCTTAAAAATATCAAAACCTTGTTCTTGTACCTTATATACAATGAAAATTATGTTTGAGTTTGAACTTTGAGGAGAGTTGTTTCTTGATCAATTTTGATTATGTCCTATCATATTTTGGGTTTGTATCAACCCAAATATGTACCATGTGATGCAGCTGCTATTTCTTGAAGACAAGATAGATGAGATGATGTATATTTGAGCATGTGGTTTATATTGTTTGGTTTTCCCTCTTGGTTGCTATATTGTTTGGTTTTCCCCCTTGGTGGCTTTACAGCCTACAGATAAATTTTAAAGATGATGTATTGTTCATATGTATATATATTAGAACAATTTATATAAACATAGTCATTAGCTTGTGAAAAAGGAGTAGCATATTTTAAAGAGAAAATAAATGGGTACACATAATGGTATAATATCAACCAAATATCAAACAGAGTATTTGGTGTGAATATACAAGTATTAAATGTCAACATTTTCAATTTTTAAGAGAATATAATTGGGTAGTTAATTCATTAATGGAACTACATCCTTTCTGTTATATAGTAGTGTATATTAATAAAATTGTAGATTAATTGCTTTGCTTTAATATGTTTATTAGTGGCTTTTAGCTCCCGAGACAATCTATCATCAATTCCCATGCTCCAAGATAGATGCAACTGCTATACATATTCAAACAGAGAAGTAAAGATACAAGGAAGTGGCATACTAGACCGTTTTCATATTTTACGGCATTACAGGAGGTTTACGAGGGTAAGCAAATATTTTCGAATGTTTTATTTTTTATAACGGTTTATTTTACTAGCATATTATATATTTGTCATGTAGGGAGATATGCTGAAGGTAAACGATCTCGTGGTATAGAAGATTATGAAGATATTTCTCAGTCACCAGTGCACACCCCAAGTTCAAGTGTTTTTACTCCAAACGATTCAAGACAAGCATCACCTATACATGAGATGGAGGATGATGATATCATGCAAGTGGAACCTCCTTCTTCTCAACCACGGAATCCTCAAACTCAAAGTTCAAGCAATGATATTCTTCGGGAAATATGAGATCAAGATGGACAAAGAAGAAAAAGAGAGCGAAAAGGAAAAAGACCCCAAGATTCATCATTTAACATGGATAAATACATTGCATTTCGAGAGCGCGAGAGTAAAGAATATCTAGATGTTCTCAAGGGCACTCAAGTAGTGGAAAAGCATACGATAGAAGATTGCATGAAGGTGTTCAATAAATGAGTGGCATTTTCACAGAAGAAGAAATGTTCAAAGCTACCCAAATTTTCATTAAAGATAAGAGTTATCGTGAACTCTTCCTATGTCTTCAAGAAGATCATAGAGTGCCATGGCTCCGGATGATGTTCAACAAAATTGAGTAACAGATGATGAGTGTGACATTGTTATGTTTATTTTGAATGTGTTGATCTTGAACTTGTTATGGGAATGTTTTGATTATGTGTAATTTTTTTTGTATGATTGTTGTATGAATGTTTTGATTTATAGGTGCATTTTTATCAAAAACTTGCTAGATATCTTTTTGTCTTCTAGGTTTTATGGGAATGTTTTGATTTGAGGTATTTTTTTTTTTGTTTTTTGGAATCAATTTGTTAATAAGTACCATTTTGGCTTGTCATATACTCTACATAGGCAATGACTTTTTGACATTAATTCAACATAGGCAATGACTTTTTAACAAGAACAAACATTTTTCATCCAGAAGACCTAAAGAAACAATTTCATGATTGAAGCAAAACTATGCTCTAGCTCGGCGATAGGTACAATAATCATTCCACATTTGCATTGCTATTTCATCTCTTTTGCGAGCACCAGCATTTCGCTCAGAGTTCATGGTGTCAACATCCTCTCCGTATGACTCATCTCCATTAGGAACAATAGTTTCTTCGGCGTCACCATTAAAACCATCAGCAACTTCTGCACCGTTATGCATACAGATGAAGTTATGCAACATACAAGCAACAACTACTATATCAGTCTGAGAGTCAATTGGGTGAAAAGTTGCTACTTTAAATATCGGAAATCTCATTTTCAAAATGCCAATTATGCGTTCCACATGATTCCGTAATGAAGCATGTCGTAAATTAAATAATTCTTTGTAATTGCTTGGTCTAGATTGCGCTCGACCTTGCTCCTGCAAATGGTAGCGGACATCTCTGTATGGAGCAATAAAATTCGGGGTATTAGCATATCCTGCATCTACGAGATAATATTTACCCCTTGGGACTTCAAAACCTTGCTCAATCGAACGTTGGAGAATCCTAGCATCAGAAGCAGAACCTTCACAACCAGCTCGTACATATATAAAACGAAGATCAAAATCACATACGACCATAACATTCTACGATAGCGTTTGCTTTATGTTTCTGTAAGGATCTTGTTTATCCGAAGAAATTGTGATAGGAATATGTGTTCCATCAATAGCACCAACACAATCCTAAATAAATAAACAAATGTATAAAAATTACAATGACAAAAAAAAATTCACAATGAATTTCATAATATATCGCTTTAAATACCTTGAAGTATGGGAAAAATTTTCTGTTATTCTGAATAACCGGTGATGTCATTGTCGATGGAGGTTCTATGTATTCACGAGCAAGTCGATTTATAGCTTTAAGTACTTTACTAAAATAACGACTAACAGTTTCTCCTCTTGCACATCACAGTTACTAGCATTATGAGCAAGAGTGTACATAAACATTGCTAGTTGCTCCTCGACTGTTGTCCATTTTGAGTTGCAGAGGAGAGATTTTTCTCTTAAACGATCAACCAGTCCTTGAAATATATAAGGCTCCATACGAAATTCTCTTTTGCAACGTTCTTCATGACCTTCAAGAATTTTTTGTACATATGCAGCACCTGTAAGAATGGATGTGTGATGTTCTACACTTCTTAAAGACGCTGGACATTGGCTCTACCAATAACTGAGCATTACTAGATCATCTTCTTCAATTTTTTTCTTCCAAAGATTTAAGGAATCCATGTTGAAACAATCTCTATGAAGTTTTTCAACTAAAAAAAAGTGTGTGTAATGCAAAGAAATCATGTTGTGCATAAATAGGGAAAAATGACAACGGCTATAATTATAACGGTTATATTTACAACGGCTATTTTTCAACGGCTATTTTTCAAATTTTAATTTCCAATGGTTATAATCCAACGGCTATTTTTTTATATAATAATTATTTATTATGCAAAACAAACACTCGTTCTGTAAGAAAAAAATATGTCGTAATTTATATAATAATTTTTTATTTTGATACCCAAACACCCATTCTGTAGGAATAAAATATGTCATAATTTCTGTAATAATCAGTTTCACTTCCTATATAATAAAATTATGCCATATTTTTTTATTTTGTATCCAAACAGGCCCTAAATCTTTTGCCAAAATTAACTTGTTCAGGTAGAATATTATTCATTATATGATGGTGTATTAAAATAATGAGGACTTAGGATTATATTTATAACATTTCTAGTAAAAACTCTCAACCCATGATTATCTGATATGATACTTTATTGTTAGGAAGATTATTGCATTATTCATTATATGATGGTGTATTAAAATAATAAGGACTTAGGATTCATTGCCCATGATTCCTAAAAACAAAAACAAAGTACCATATTGCTGTTGTTTGTTTTATTTTATTTGTATTAATTAAGTTAATAAATATAAAAGTATTTAGTATGATTATCTAAATTTATTAACTTGTACTTCTCGGTTGTTTTTCTATACATTGAAATAATAATAATAATAATAATAATATAATTTTATTACAATTTATTAATCTAAAGTTCACATTTCTCTAGAAATTATCATTCTCATAAACTAGGTTATATCATTTCTAACATGGTTAACTTTGAATTCTATACAATAGAAATGTAGCAGACTTGAACATTATGACAGACTAATGATGGAGACTGAGAGATGATAATTCTAACAACATACTTATAAATGGACTTATCCTATTGGAGAATAAAGAAAATGTTCTCATTAACCACCAACATAAACTCACAAATAAGATGATGCGTGAAACAAGTACCCAACATCTCAGAAAATGACTTATATTATTAGTTTGTGCAATTTTAATAACCAAAATTTTACAATAAAATCTTGCTCTAATACTATATTAAAATTTAAAATAATTAAATAAATATAAATAAATAAATAATTTCATCGTCATCTTTTAATCCAAATTCCACCCATCTTCAAAGTTATATACATACATACATATAAATACTAATGAATAATAAATGAGATTAAAAAAAATTTTGTTTAATGCAAGATAACTTGAGTTCGGAACATCATTTCTTAAAATAAATAAATAAATAAATAAAAGAATATAAAAAAAGGAATTTCAATATAGTAGTTATACGGCAAATTGCAATTCAAAAGATAAGCAGGGACTTAAATGCAAAAATGCGAATCACTTATCGGGTCGGATTCAATGGCATCCAAAACCCTAAAAACCTCTGTGCGTGATCTGTGATCGGTCTCAGCCAAACCCTCCGGCCGTCTTCCTCCGGCCATGGCTGCCTCCATTGCTCGAACTCGAACCCTCGTCAATCGAAGGTTTCAATGCCTTCATGGATTCCTCTCTTCTCATTTGACTCCATCTCTTCCCAACTCCAATCCTTTGAGGTTGAGGTATTCACTTTCTTCCATTTGTGTTTCCAATTTGGTATTGATTGTTGTCATCGGAGTATGCTTGATGTGTTTGTAGAGGTGCAGTGAGGCGATTTGTGGGTATTGTTGGAGAAATTTCTGCTGAGTAGAATGCTTGGTGTTTTGACAACCATTTCAATGAATTTGTGGTGTTTAAACATTGCTTGTAGTGAGATTAAGATCCTGGTTCTTGGTCGTTCTCTTTTATTATCTTTGTATTACATTATGTAGAATATATATATATATATAGAACATAAAATTAATGCTGAGATTTGAAAGAAATCAAATGGAGGCACTCTTGTATATTTTCTTATCAATGCTTGCTCCAACTTTGTTGTGAAAGTGCCTGTTGGAGATCCTACTTGACTATTACCGAGTTATCCCTTTGATGATTGATTACGTTTTTGATAGATGCTTTAGTAATAGCCTCTTGTGATTTCATTGAATTGACTGTAGAAATCCTAAGTGCAGACCTTACCCAGATTGTTTGTACTTTGTAGTTTCACATGATAACATTCAAGAAATTCAAAAAATATTGTTAATAGCAAGTAATCTATGCTTGCAGGAATTATCTAATGGAATTCAGTCGAGTTTGTAGCACTGTGGGAAGTTGGAATTCAGGATTTTCCACTTCAAAGTATTCTATGCACTTGTGTGCGACTACTAGAGGCTTTATGGCTATTTCTTCTTCATTTAATGCAATCTTGCCTATGACGGTACAAGAAACCATTCCATCTGGATTGTGCTGTTTGGGTAGATTGCATTCCGTTAGATTCTCAAGCAATTCAGTGGTTACTTTGAATACAGATGATAATGTGGTCAGGTTTTCCTTCGATGAACCGAATGGCAAACCAGGAATTCAGAAGAATGGAAAGAAAACTACTAAGCGTAAGATGTCAAGAAAAGCAAAAGTAAACGAACTCAAATGGTACCGCCTAAAGGCAAAAAAGAAGATGAAATCTCCAAATCCAGAAGTTAGGATTAGATACAAACTTGAAAAGGTAATCTCATTGTTTATGTTCTCCTCACAAAGTAATTTATGAATTTGTTGATAAGCATAGGACATGTCTGTCACCTACGAAATAAATATGGGAAGTGAGGAAGTGGGCTAACTTAAGCATAGGGCACATGAAAGTGGACTGACATCTTCCGCTTCAATTGTTCGTTTGTGAGGAACTATGAGGAGCCTCACTTCCTCATTTCCTTGCCCTCTCTAGGTTCTATTTGGTTGATTTTGATCATAAACTTCCAAAATGGAAGGAAATGACACTCATTTATAAATTTGGAATTTATGGATGCCTCACTTCTTCTAAAACAAAGTGATAGGGAAGTTGTATCTACTCACTTCGATCCTATTTGGAACTGTAAATGAGCTGAGTTTGATTGGGCTGGACCTAGCTACAGCTTGGCTGGAAATGCAGTAGCTCGAGGTTGGCTCAATTCTAATTTCGAAAGCTCTGGTTTGGCAAAAAATTAAAATTGGGTTGTTGACACCATGCTCAATGAAGATTGATGAGACTCAATGAAGATGAGATGCGATAGCGGTGCCCAAAGGAGCGGATCAATGGAGATGAACTAAGATGCGCTGGTGCCTGAGACTTACTGTCTCATGACTTGGTGAAGAATGAAATAGGAAGATGAGGGACAATTACTAAGATGATGATCAGAAGAATAAAATAGGATCAATGTCTTACATCCTGGAAATAACTATATGATATGAGAAATCGTATGACTTGGGTGACTTGATGAACCGTGTCTTACTTCCAGTGAGTGTGGCAGAATGAGGATTTGGGAGTTGGATTTTCCTTGAGTAATGCCACTAGAGCCATTTGGATGCCTTTAGAGTTTAGAGATTAGTCATCTTGGGTTAAACCAGTATGTATAACTTGGGGGGATGAACCATTGGATCTAAGATTCTTCCTCCTTGGATCGAAGATCCAATGGCTTCGACTTGTTATCAATGTAATAACATATAATATGCTAATATGTTATATATTATTTTTTTTCAAGTTGTCAACCTGAGCTCGACTTGGCTCAAAAATAATTTGAGCTTAAAAAACCAGTTTGTGCTTGGCTCGAAAGCTCGAAATTCTGAGCTGAGTTCAAGCTTTTACCAAGCCCAGCTCGAGTTGCTCACAAATAGGTTGATCATCTGACGGCCCTATTCCCACTATCCCATTTTGCACGGACAAACATGCCCATAATGGGATTAAATTTCCAGGTCCTTAAATTAATTTCCATCTTTAAGCTTGCTAATATTCCTAGGCACTATTTCTTAGTTAATATTATATATATAGCAGTTGACAGTTTAAGAGTTATGATTATTTCATGCATGGACTTTGTGAAAATATGGTTTTTTGTCACCCTTAATGCACTCTATGCTTTCAATCAGGCAAAAAGGAAAGAAGAATGGCTGATTGAGAAACTAAGGAAATATGAGATTCAAAAAATACCAGAGCTTGAAAATGATCCTGAAAGCCTCACAGAAGAGGAGAGGTTTTACCTCAAGAGAACAGGCGAGAAGAAAAGGAATTATGTCCCTGTAGGGAGGCGCGGAGTCTTTGGTGGTGTAGTTCTTAACATGCATCTCCATTGGAAGAAGCATGAAACAGTGAAAGTAGTTTGCAAGCCTTGCAAACTAGGACAGGTGCATCAATACGCTGATGAGCTAAGCCGTCTCAGCAAAGGCATTGTGATTGACATAAAAGCTAATAATACTATAATATTTTACCGTGGGAAGAACTATGTGCGGCCAGATGTTATGTCACCTCCCAACACTCTTTCAAAGGAGAAGGTAGAATACTTTCCCATTCGTAATGCTTATTTTAATGTGAATGTTCATGTAATCCTCGTAAATCCTTCATATGGTCAAGACAATTCTTATATGCAAACCTGAATTTCCTTAATTTTTATACAATTTTGTTATGTGTTTAAGGCAACTTTTCTTCAAAATAACCACCAGTTTTTCATGAAACATGTTGCACTGCAAAGTATATTTTCTGGTGTTTAAGCCATTTTCAACTGAATATAGCACGTTAGAATTTGTTATGCAGGTATTTCTTAACCACTGAGCAACTACCATCCTACACATTTAGTTCTGATGTTTGATTCCTATCAACCAACTGCATTTATCTTGTTCATACTTCCACTAATTTGGATAAATGCTTGTGCAGGCCCTTGAAAAATATAGGTTTGAGCAATCTCTTGAACACACAAGCCACTTCATTGAGAAGCTGGAGAAGGAGCTGGAAGAATATCATAAACATGTGGCTTTGTACAAAAAGAAGAAAGAGACTTCAATAAAACCTTCCAAAATTACTGACGACTGATGGTCCTCCCTGAATAAAACTGCTATTGATTTGTCATCAATATGTGGTCCTAGTAGATTACGCATTAGAAAACCAGAACGCACGCTTCCAAAGGTTCTTCACCATCTGTCATGTTGCATTTTTCTACATCCATTGCTTGAGGTGATTACTCAGGCTCCTCAGCCTTGGGATTTGTTTTGCTGATGAATAGCTTCTCCTTTTTGGTAAGCATTCTGTTACTTTACTCTTGCTTTTCTTGTTTCCATTCTGCATTTGTTTCAAGTATGGCCTATCTCTCACCCCTTTCTAAGATATCAACCATGTAAGACCAAGATACTCTATCTTCATTTGGTCACTTCTTTTAAAAGTGCCCTTCATAATTAAAAGAATAAATAAAAAGAAATCCATGGTTCTATTACTGTAAATCATTCAAAGGTGAATTGAACATGACATGATTTATTGTGTTCTTCCATTCAAAATATGAATTCAAGACCTTGTGGCACTGGTAATTTATTAGTCATTACTTGGACTAACATGATTTTAAAGCATATATCTTTTATTTTCTTTCTTGGATTGCATAATTCAAGCTTAAACCTTACCTTCATGATGCTTTTCTATTTTTCAATCATTGATACATACTCGTTAGTATACATGATCTGCAACATCATCACTCCCTTAGGATTACATGAGAAAAATCAATATCCATGTGATTTCTTCTATCAGTGTCAAAATTTGCACCTTTAAAACGCCAATGATGCATATCAATTCCCACCCTTGTATAGTGCTGTTTATTAACACTGTTTCTCTGAAAACCTGCCACCAGATGCTGCCAAAGCTATGATGCAAAAAAGTCACAAGGAACCGAAGGAAAAGGTAAATAAAGTCATCAATTCATCTTTCCAAGTTGTGAATTGCATGCCATGAATTCAATTTGCTTATATTCAGCAGTGCTTTTGAAAGGAATGGCATTGCACATTTATTTGAGCCAGTGACCAAATTTTGCAATTTTGCAGCTCATTCATTGTGCTCATTCACTGTGGCCAGTAAGGACTGAGATGAATGATAATGCAGGTCATCATCCAATCCAAACATAGAAAAGAGGAAATCAAAAGCTACCCACTAGAGTTGTGATATTGGTGTGATGTTACATCCCCTCACCAGTCTATTCATTCAAGCAGTTTGCACATTGATCAAATCCAATAAATGGTGTTACTTTTCATTGTTTGGTCCAATTGAATGTGAGAGTTTTGCAGGGATTAAATTTTCTAGATTGATTAGTTAATGTGGTTAGTGGGATTTTGGACCTGATGTAATTCTGAAATGATGTTTCTCCAAATCCAGCTTCATTAGTATTAAATTTATACGTTGGAAAAAGTGTAGCACATTTACTAAAATACCCTTGTGCATGTATGATTAATTCATTCACATTCATGATATCATTTGCATGTTTGTTCAAAATCAGGTTTTTTTTTTTTATCATTGTCTTAATAAGAATAAAATGTTTTGCATATGCCAAAAGGGGCCCTTTGCGCATAAGCCCCTGTAAAATCTCATTATTATGCATACTCTTACAAAGGTTGTAAGTACCTTATACCCTTTAAAACAAACAACCTTGTATATTACATGGATAAGAATCTTTTGTCCTACTTGGAAGCATAAACACAAAATAAAAGGAGGGGGAAAAACTTATTTAGTCTATGAAACAAGTTTTTATTCTATTTGAGAAGGAATTGGTCAGAAACATATATATTTATTACAGAGTATGCTCTTCAGCAAGCTTAGTATTACAGCTTCAAAGAAGCATGGATGAGACACAGGCCTATCAAAACTCATATACATACAGAACACAGATTGTTTGGATTCTCCAAGTAAACAACTTACCAAATTCATAAACACGATGAACATGAAGTCAAAATCATCGCATAGTCTCAGGGTAGAACAAAGACGGATGCAAGTGACCAATTAAGGGAGAAGGGAACCGAAACGTGCTCTGTGGAAGAGGAACAGAGTCTCCCGGTGCGCTGCTTCGCTGCACAGCCCTGGCATTGTCGAAAGAAGGCCGGAAACCTCCATGAAACTCCATTGGTATAAGCTGGCTATGCCGTTGGAAGTAAGGATATACCGGCCTGTGTTGCAAAAGATTAGAAGCAGGAATAGTTGCAGATGAAATGTTAGTAGCTCTTTGCACTCTTTCATGATCAGTAGCATCATTAGTCAAAATGAAATCTCTCATTGGCATTCCATATGAATGCAGGGGCATTTGGTTGCTTGCCATTGATGAAGCTTGGCTGAACACAAGAGGAACACCCATGAAATGATGTTGCTGATGTTGTTGTAGATAGGGTTGATGGTTTGAAAATCCATGGTCAGATGAATGTTTCAGAGTTGGGATAGTGCTGGGCATAGGACTTGGTAGCTGTGTTTGTGTTTCTTCTTTGCATTCGACTGTCAAATTCTTCCCCATGAGTCTTAGAACAGGTTTTGATGTAGATTGAGTTGGACTTGGGGAACTGAAATCATGGATGGTAGGAAGCTTTGCTGCAGAATCTGAAGATGCCATTGTGCACATTGAGGCAGTTGGTGATTCCATATCTGCTTGGAAGGTTGAACAATGACTGAATGAAGGGCTAATTGGCCTGATGTGCAGGTTAGAGACCATCTGTTTTCCTGAATTGATGTGCATTTTAGAAAATTGAGGCTCTCTAGGTAGGTAATCTCTTCTTGAGCAGCGGCAAACCTGAGCATCTGGAGATTGCACTTGTACCAGTTCTTTGGCCAATATAACTGCTTCGATTTTGTCTGTATTTGTTCCTTCAGCTACTTCAATACTTGACATTGATGACAATTTCAATTTCAAGTTCTCTTCAATCTTGGAGACATTTGGTTCATTTGGAGAGGAAGGAGAAATTGTTGATGCAGTGGAAACAATAGAATTATCGGTGTTGGAAGACATTTTCCTGTTTGATGTTATCGATGAATTTTCTTGAAGAATTTCAATCTCTGTGTCCTCTTGATTGCTCAAGCAAGCACTAGAATCTTGACAAGATTGCTCCTCCACTCTGGTTCTCACTTCATCTGCCATTTGGTCATTTGCACTAGCAACCTCGTCACCGGCACGATCCCTGCATGGCCTTTCTAGTTGATTAGGTGATGCTGGAAGATGCATATGTTCTTCTGTAGATGCCCGCTCTTTCACCAATTCAGCAGTGGAAGCTGGTGTGCATTCATTTGTACTTGCAATTCTACAAAGCTGCTCAGGAATCACTTCTTCCTCAAAATTTGTCACCATATGATCAGTAAAAATTGATGCTTTGATTTTCATTTTCAAGATGTCACTCTTTCCCTTGTCTGCCATAGTCAACTCTTTGCCTCCTTCATATTTTGCATCAGATTCTGCATTTTTAGCAGGACTGGTCAGTGTACAAATATCAGAATGTGATTTCGCTCCTTTTTTACCAGCCCCTGCCATTGATCTATGCTTGCGAAGATTCTTGAAGATAGAGTGTTTCTTCCCCATACCATCACTCAATTGCCGTCTTCTAACAAGATTGCTCTCATTCAAAGTTGAACCTTTTCTGGAAGCTCTGGTAGTCAGCTCAGGAATATTGTCAGGCATCGGTGAACTGTTTCTGTAAACCTCCTCCTTTTTGCTTTTCGGAGATGAGAAAACTATCCCCTTAGATTTTGATAATTTCAGCATAAGACCACTTGCTGACTTACCACACTTTTGTGACAATTTGGATTTAATGACAGCATGTGTTGAAGGATTCATCTTCACATTGTCAGTGATGTTGACTGTGTTAGACAATATATCTGTACTGATTTTCGGTGCCATGTTCAAGGTATCAGATGATCCAGTGAATTTCACAGTCTGACTTTGTATGGCAAGAGGGTCAACAAATCTTGGTTGGTTAGTCTCCACCAATGGAGTCCTAGTCCCAGTTTTCGCCAAGTTTCCATGGATGTCTTTGTTGTTGATTTTCCTCTGCAAATCCGATCGTTTAGAGCAAACTCTTGGTATTATACTCGACAATACATTGCCTTTCGCTTTGTCTTGACTATTCAATTTTTGCAAGAGAGATTCTTCTTTCTCTTGATAATGTCCTTCTTCGCATTCTTTTCCTGGTGGTTCTTGAATCTGATTAACAAATAATGAAAGTCAGATCATTGAAAATTCATAGAAGATTGATAAAACACAACTGTTTTTAAGTGCACGATAAATCAACCATACCTTGCTGTCTAAGAGCTTGAAAGAGTTCAATTTCTTGCCTTGTGACTTTGTTGTCATGTATTTAGATCCAAATTGCTTTTTCTTGCTGAACAAACTATTGCTTCGATCCTTGAAATCTTCGGTGTGCTTGCTTAATTTCAAGTCCTCTTTTGGTATCAACTCTGTAGCATCATTGGACTTAGACAGTATTCGAAGTTTAATGCCATTGGAATCAACATAAACTGCTCCATTATTTTCAATGGTTCCTGCATCTACTGCACCCAACTTTGGTCGTTTCACCTCTTTGTTAACTTCAGAGTTCAGTGCCGACACAGTCAAATCAGTAGCAGCGCAATTCCTACCATTCCTCCTATCAAGATCTTCAATAGTACAATGAGGAGCAGAGGCGTAAATATCCACCATTAGCCTTTTCTTCCTAGGCTTCACTTTGATATTCGACGAACTATTAACAAAGTTTGTATCAGCCTCAGAAGAAAGACACTGATCGATATGCGCATTCAAAGTTGTGTTTGAGGTGGATACAAATATTCTACAGACAGGGCACACCTTCGAAGCCATGGTATCTGAAACTTCACTACAATTAGAAGTTAGATCCTCTGTCGGAGTGATCACCGAGATGGAACTGAGTTTCACAACAAGTTTACACTTCTTTTCTGATACTTCAAGCTTCCTCTGTAATTCAGTTGACTCTTCTGAAAAAGCTCTGCTTACATTAACTGAATTTTCAACGGCAGATTCGATTTCAATAATTGTCTTCTTAGAACACTTGGCTCTCACTAAATCAGGTGGCTCGAAAGGTGGCAACACATCATTAATTCCTTGATTCAAGCAAAGTTGTAAACAATGCTGAGGAAAAGGCCAATTCAAACCAATGTTTTTGTTGCGGGACTCTGAAACATAATTCCTGCAATCAAAGACAAATCCATAGACCAAACTCATAAGAATATCATAAGATCAACCAAAAAGTCACTAGACCACAAAACCAGACATAGACCCAAAAATAAGCAGACCTTCCATATTTGTCACATCACCACAAAAAAAAAGGCCAAACCTTTTGCTCTGAATACCATGATGTCTCTCATGCCAAAATTCAAGCAAGTCTAAGTTGAATCAAAGGGAAGATATTCAATAAAAACAAAAAAGATTTCAAGGAAGAGCATGTCACAAACTAGACAAGATAGCTCAGATCCAGCTCAAATAACAGCCCCACAACCAAAAGATGAGCAACTTGACAGAAATTTAAGATATAAATCCATCTAATATGACAGATGATAAATCAAATCAAGATTTTTCTCACAAAGAGATGTGCAAAAATTTATCACCTTATGCAGAAATTGGGGTTCTGTGTACCACCAAGTTGATGAACCTTCTCAACAGTTTTCACTGCTGGGAGCTTGAAGGAAGATGGAACCTGTGGATTGTTTTCAATGGATAACATCTGAAGAAGACCTTCTATCTCTTTTCCCAAACACTTGTAAACCCAGAGCTTCACTGCAACTGGGTCTGCTCTTGTGCTTGACCTCCAGCATAACAATCACTGGATCCCCTTCACTAGACTGAGAAATCAGAGAAAAGCATTCACAGCTCATCAGAAGAAGATAGAATCATGGAGAACAGTACTTCAATTCTTGACTACTTATGAACATTATTATATCATGTGAAGTTTGGGGAGGTTTTGTTTAGAAAGCCATGCAATCAAATCAAAGTCCTTGAACCAGCTGGCTATGGAGTCATGGGAGAGAAGACCAAAGAAACTGTCATTTTATGTGAGCAGAAAAGAGAATGCTCTAAAGACTCCACAAAAATCCCAACTTGAGATCAAAAATAAGCAAAAGGTAGCATTTTTGAAATGAAATTTCCAATCAAGGCAAGATGGCAAGAGATTGAAGGAAGAAAGGAGAACCAGATTCCCAGAAATAGACTAGAACTACTACTCCTACTACTAGACTTAGAAAATCAGGTTTCAGTGGATTAACTAAAAAAGAAACCACAAACACACAAAAAACAACTACCATTCTTAAAAAGCCTCAACCTTGAGAATCAAAATCATGAAAACCACTACTTTGAACTCCATACCAGCACAAGATCTAAAGCACTAAACAAGAAAAAACAAAACAAGAGAAAAAGAGAGAGAGAAATAGAGAGGAGTACTGTGAAGAGATCATAGTCATACACAACCTCAAACTTGTGAATGAAAACAAATGAACCATGAGATCACACACACACCCACACACATGAAATGAACCCAAGTGATGTTTCTTCTACAACATAACATAGAGATCAAGAAAGAGAGCAAAGATGGAAACAAAACTAGTTTTTGTTGAAGAAGCAATAGTTAAAAGAGAAAACAAGGATAAACTTCACCCACTCACTCATCATCAAAGGCATCAGGTTCTCCACCAAAAGCAGCCATGTACCATTAACAGCAACTCAACTCCAAAGAGATAGAGAGAG
This sequence comes from Dioscorea alata, assembly GCA_020875875.1. Lineage (NCBI taxonomy): Eukaryota > Viridiplantae > Streptophyta > Magnoliopsida > Dioscoreales > Dioscoreaceae > Dioscorea > Dioscorea alata. The sequence goes on from CM037018.1 coordinate 14,505,551, forward strand.
AAACTCTAGAGAGAGAGATATTGAAAAATGAGATGAGGGAGAGGAAGTTTTCAGGGAGCTGTCCTATCCTACACCTACTCAATACCTTTTTTCCATTTTCTCTCTCCTTTTTTTTTAATTTTTTTTTCTTTTTTTTATTTTTACTGAATTTATTTGTTTGCATTAAAGAAAGGACTTAGCTTTTGACCATGCTTTTCCATTAAACTAAAGATTGCCTCCTCTTCTAAGTCTTTGTTGTCTATCTTGTGTAAAAATACCATAATAACCTTGATATTCTTTATAGTTATATATTTTTTTATTTTTTAAACATTTTTTTTCTTGATAAATATAAATGGATTAGCTTAGAATTTTATTGTGTTTCCTTTTGTTGTAATGGATGGAGAGTGATGGGGAATCAACTTTACAGAGTATCTGATCAAAGTTGGGATGATGTCTCATTTTGATCTGTGAATCAATTCATTCAATTCAAGTGGATATGGACATGTTATCAACTTATTATTTGGGACTTTTTTATTTTTATTTTTATTATTTTTTGCTATTATGGTTTCATTGATATAAAATATGAATTTTTTTTTAAAGATGAGCTCTCATGGGGGGTTTTAGTAATTTAACTTAGAGAACCATAATATATTAAACTAACTTTGCTTAATACTTATGCAAAACATGGAATTCAATTCAAACAATACATGCTAAGACAATCACTAGTTAATTAAAAGGAGTATTCACTAATCCATCAAGAAAATCACCACACATTTAAATATCATATATCTTTGAGATGACAAATTAAATATGATCACTGTACAACATGGATTGCACATTAAAAAAGTCTTTTGAAAAACATACACATCAAGGTACACACACATTAAGCAATGCTTCCTATTTGTTATACTATATGACATAAGAATAAAAATTTATGATAGACATGATTAAAGAGTTGATAATAATGTTATCATTATTATTATTAGTTAAATTTATTTTCTTTTTTATTGGGGAGGGGAGGGGCCCACATTTTATGGGGGGAGTTTGAAATAGGGATGCCCACTTAGTTTTCATGGAGCCAAATTGCAGGATTCCTAAGTGCCTCTCATCTTTTTCAAAAGACAAAATAGACAAAGATAGTGAAAGATAAGTAGTGCATCCCCCTTCAATTCCCTAGCTATTCTTTCATATCCCCTCTATCTAGCTAGCTAGGGCTGTCATACATGAGCTGGCTAAGGTAAATATTATTATTATTATTATTTATAGAAGTTTTGATTATATATTTACTACCCACATAAATTTGAGGTGAAAGATCAATTTAATTTGCCAACGACCATTTGGTCTATTGGCACCAGGTCCCTTGTGTAGGGTTTTCGTCTCGATGGTCGAGCGTGGCTCTCTGGTTCGAAACCTATCACGCGCAAGGTGAGGGCACGAGTCGATGGTGAGCGCAGCTCTCCCACATATCTGTCCCTGAGGTTCCGGCGCTTGTCGCCTTTCTCAAAAAAAAAAAAAAATCAATTTAATTTGTCAAGAAATAAAACCATCAATTACTTTTAAAACAAGAGTATTGTTTATTATGTTATGTAAAATGTGTGTATTTATAAATATGCATTTTAAGTATTTAAATTAAATAAATTTATTTATTTTAAATCATGTTTTAAATATAGATAACCTTAAAATAAATCATGTGATTGGCTATATCAATTGTCTTGTTAGACAGATCAAAATAAATATTTTATTTAAAAAATTAAAACAAACAATCACTGTTGTTTTATTAGTGATTTTAAATTTATTTGTATAAAAATATTTTTTGAATCTTTTCAAATGATATAAATCAAAATAGCCATATTACTATTTTTGGTATATTTTTTTCTCATTAAATGATATACAATTGTGAAGTGTAACTCAAGAATATATTGGAACATTATAAAGATAAATATGAAAACGATTTACATAAAACAACTTAAGAAATTTAAGTAGATTTTGTTCTAAAATTTCTAAATATATTAATTAAGCTTAATTCAGTATTTCAATTAAAATGGGACACAAGTCTGTTTTACCTCCCTACCTAAGAGAACTATTTAATTATTCTCAAGCTTTACAAATAGTGGCTCCCTAAGTCTATATCATTTAGATATTTTGCCTATATGAATGGTTGGAAGGGATTGCCCCTTTGGAAGGGTTAATTATTTAATTGCTGGGACAAACATTAAATTAGATTAGTTTGACTAATTTCCTTCAATCATGGTTTTTGTATGTGGTTCTTTAAAGTTTATTTATTTATTTATTATTATTATTATTTTTATAAAAAATAGACAAGTTACTTGTCAATGCAGTACACAGACATAGACTTAATACTTTAATATATATGTATCATCATTTTGTATTAATTAAAATTCAAATTTGTCTCTTTAGCAGGGCATGGATATTATATGCAAAAGATCTAGTGCCAATAGCCCAAAGAAGTTATTGTCATTCTTCAAAATCATTTGAATAGAGAACACCTTTAATTAATCTTTATTTACAATAATGTCTAGTTTATTGTCACAAGGGTTGTGTTTGAATTTTTTTATTAATTAAAAAATCCAAAAATATATATATTTAAGCCTTTATAGACGTTATTTGCCATCAAACTATAAATGTTATTAAATTTAATAAAATGAAATTAAGCACAATACCTTGGTATAAGTCCTATTCAAACTAATGAAGTGAAATCAGGGTTCTATTGAATCTTTGAAAATTGACAAAATAGCAAGGAATTTCAAGCTTTCACATGAAATAGCAAGTGAGAATAAAATTAAAAATTAAAAATTAAAAAAATTACTAATCACAATTCTATGTTGAGTCAAGTCATGAGAATTTAATTTCATTAATCAACTTCAAGGACATAGACTTTATTCCTCAAAAAGCAAAGAAAAGGACTTTAAAAAAAAACAGAAACAAATGTTCTTGGAATTTCCATTGGATCATCCTTCTCAACCTACATATTTGTTTTATCACTTCCCAACAATTCCTTTTGATTCTTCCCAAATTGTAAGTTTGTGTGTTTGTAATTTATTAAATCGAATCTTAGACTTGATTTAAGTTGAACTAATACTTTAATTCCTTTGAATTAATTAAAAAGAATTCACATTAAGCTATGTTCAAGATCGGTTACTAACTATGTTCAAGATCGGCTACTAATTTTATTGTTTTTATTTTTACAACTAGAATTATATATTTTTATTTATTCTAAGAAAATCATATAAAATTTGAGAGTGAGGTATAGTTACATATTTTAATCTTTTTAAAATTCATTGAAGTTTCACTAAGTAATAAAAGAAATTAGAATTTCATTTTATAAAATTTTATAATTTCAATCAGCAAAGAAGATGAGAAGAAGGTCCATTCTGACAATTTGAGTCAAAGATGACCATAATTGCTTCAACTTTGACAAATTTCATCAATTGAGATTTCAAATTCAAATTGAAAATAAACAACAAAAATCATGCTTGAAAGCAAAAATATTAAAATTTCTTGACTTCAAACTACATAATTCTACTTTTAATTTTCACCAAAAAATTAATTCATGGTTTCGTATAAGAAAAAAAAAACTAAAAGTATCCGTGAAATGTAAGATAATTAATTATACCTGTTTATTATTTAATAATAAATTAAAAAATAGATGAAATAATTTTTGTACTTTTTCATATGTGCATCTCCAAAGTTTTACCAATATGAATTTATGACTATATAAGTCTATATAGTCATCTTTTCACATGATTCTTATTTCTTACACATTTTATAGTTATTTATAAAAGAAATTTATATTTTAAAATTATATTCATTCATCTATCAAAAATATTTGAGAGAATAAAACTTTGTAAGTATGATAGAATATAAATGCATAGAATAAATTGATAATTAAATATAATAATCATGATTAAATTAAATACCAGAAGGATGTCCAGAAACTTTTGCAAGAAATACTTAAAGTTAGTTGGTAATATAAAATTTATAAAAAAATATAGTAACTTTCCACGGTTACTCTTATTTTAAATATAATTTCTAGTAGTTTTTACTTGTCCATTTTAATTAATTCACATGATAAAAAAAATCAGTTAATGTTGGTTATTAATTTAAAATTTATAAAAAAATTATATTAATTTTTTCAAATTTATCTCTATTTAAAATTTCATTTAATAAAATGTGTAGTTGAAAATGATTTATTGAAAATTGTATAAGTACATTAAATATAAAATAATATTTAATGTTTTATAAATTTTTTAAATAAGCAAGTAAAAAAAACCTCCTAACTAAGACAAATAAAAATGATTGGAGAGAGTACATATTAAAATATAATTTATTGTTTTGGAAGGGTTTAGGTGAAAAAAATAAGCATAATAGTTTAATAAAAAAGATAAACAACTTAAATGGTTCTTAATTTTTCGTGTGATTCTATTTCTATTACAGTTTTAATTATAATTTTATTCCTTACAATTAGTTTTTGTTATGATTTAGTCATCAGAATATACACTGTTAGTAGTGAGGTGACCAAATCATAATAAAAACTAATTATAAAATATAAAATTATAATTTTTAAAAACTAGGTAACCGGAATAGTAAGTAGCAACACACCAATAAAAGATAATTGATGATTTAGTCCCTTAAAAAAACAATGTGCTAATTTTGAGGAGAGAAATAAGTGTGAATCACGAGGCAAGGAGAGATTCACGTTAAGTGTTGGGACACGTGGCAAGCAATGCGCGTGAAACGAGATATAGCATGTGTTAGAGACACGAGTGGCATGCCTTGGTTGCCGGTTTCGGGACCACATCAAAAGACAAAGGTACACGTGGCAAGTTTCATACTTTGGTTTTGCGTGTGTGGGACCCAATGGAAACACCGTTTCTCACCCGTTTGTTTCACGCGACACACCCACTACCCGACAAAATGAAATGAAGTCCCAACCCCAACCCCAAACGCACGCTACGTAAGCAACGAGGACTTACATGGCCTTCCTTCCAGAAATATGTATATATAATAAATCATCTTTTTTTTTTTTTATATTGATTGATATCCCAAATAAAAGTTTCAGTTAATAGGTGAAAGAAAACTTAAAATAATATAGTTTTTTATGTTTGTATGTGTGTCCAATTTAGGCAAAAAAAATACATAAATAAATAAATAGGGCATACCCACTATTCATTTTTTTCAATATTTTTTATTTTTCTATTACAATAGGACAAGTCAATCCCAAAATACACATTTTTTATATTATATATCAATCACTTAGGAAAGACATGAACCTCAGATTTCTGCATCAACCACGTATTAAGAGAAAATCAAAACCCAAAAACTAGTTATAAAAAACCACCTCCACATGAAAAAAATGATCATTTATTTTCTTTCCAAATAAAAAATTGACACTTCAATGTAATCAAAGGTTCATAGTTCATCCACTTTGTAGATATATATATCTTCAATGTAATCAAAGGTTCATAGTTCATCCACTTTGTATATATATATATATATTTCTTATGAAAGCACAGTATAAATTACTCAGTGAAGGGGCCATATCAGCAAGTACGGACAAGAATTGCTTGCAGCAGTTGATCCGAACAGTAAACATCATTTCAATTTACAAACCAAATGAGAAAAACAAAAGATGCGAATAGAATTCCAAATACTAGATAATAATCTTATAAAGCAATTATTAATCAATTCTTAAAGCCAACAAAAAAGAAAGAGAAAACAGAGCCATTGAACCTGCAAGCTCAACCGAGAAAGACACTACATTACTTAGATTAACAGACTCTTTGGGGAGCTATCAATACTAAAGTAGAGTTTTAATTGATAACCTTTGGAAACAAACATTTGTTTTAGGGGCCTACACAAGAAAAGAGTTCTTATCGCAAACAGTGAGACATATCAAACAACAATTAAAAGACAAAATATCAAAGTTTACTACAGATTAAACAAGAGACAAATGAGAATTACAAGAAATATTTGACCAATGACCCCAGACCTGCTGATCAACTAACTTCAGTATAACCTCAAAAATCAGTAGAAAAGGGCAGACAGAACTAACCATATAATGGCAGTGAAAAACACCATTGCAGTGGGTGATTAAAAAACCTGGAATTAAGGACTATGCCTGTTCTCAGAAATCTGATTTCCTCATATTATTTGTAGCATAGGAGAGAGTCTGCAGCAAGCATCAGCTTTTCGATCATTTGAAAGGTGGTAGAATTCTCCTTCGGCGCTTGGGAGTCTCCCTCTTCACATACATTTTCTCCATTTCATTCAATGATCTGCTTGATCCATCGGGCATGCTCACAAATTTCCAGCCTCCGCCACTACCACGCTTATCACGAGGTCCCATTTTCTCAACAGTAAAGCTCCATCCTTCTGCCGGTCTCCTCCTGCTATACTTGTGACATTTCACTTCTCCAGCCACCTAGAGGAGTGTCCAAGAATTAGCTTTCCAACAAACTGAGCAAGCATGAAGCATACCATATTCTTATGCAAAATGGTATAGTTTACTAGCTGTCTATGCACCATTTGTGTAGGCTTTGTAATCCACTCGCACATCTTGATTATCCATTTCTACCTGGCTATAGCAGGTTATCTTGCTACAGCATGTTGCTGAAAATAAAGTTTTTTTTTTTTTTTTAAATTGAAGTAAACCGGCTAATAGCAAGTCAAAAGGTATAATATCAAGTAGTGGGGTTGAAATAGTCAATCCCCATCTGTTGTGTATGGAAGGAACCAAAATATTAGGAGAGAAACAATTCAAATGTACAGCCAACAAAAATAGTTTTAATGACTTGTACAGGCATACAGCAGATTTATATCAGAAGCCAACCAAGCAGGATTACTTCAATTATGCTAAAATAAAGGCTTTCTACATCCATGCTTTGTAAAGAACTCATGAAACTTTAACATACATTCAGCACCAGCTTGTGAATATATTTCACTTTCACAGACCCAACAATCTTGATTGAAGTTGTTGACAACGAAGAGTCATACATAAAAGATTTTTATGCATAGATTTTTATAAACAATTAGTACTGCCATGCTAAACACTGAGCAAATCTTTACAGGATGCTTGCCTCAGAATTGATAGCAGACGGCTATTAAATGACAAATTCAAGTGACTTGACATAAAGGTCGATTATGCTTTTACAGAACCTCTGATTAGTGATTGCCTCATATATTCATCAATTCAATTAGCAATAGATATCAATAACAGAAACTTTTGTTAGGAAATCTAATGACACATCTTTACTTATATACTTGGCTCATTTTATTATATATGAATGCCATTTGATGCACAAAAAAGGAAAGATGGTGTTAACCAACTTATTAATGAGACTTGAGCCAATGTTGTCACCAAAACATAGAAAATGAAAATGTAAGTTTTTACATAATGAAGCTTGACTGATCCAAATACTTTCTTGGCTTTATGTTTCTTAGTTATGATGCACAAATCATGGAAAAGGAACAATAAAGCAATGCATTTTTCAAAAAAGCTGGTCATAAGATTTTGGATCCCTCTCGATAAATCAAGATTATACAGTTTAATGCAGCTAGAAGCATATATGAGCGTTAGATGATGTTAGGTAGCCAAGAACTAATCGAAGATAGAATGAAATCAGCCTGGAATAGAATGGAATGAGAATGGAAACGAAATGCAATAACCAACATTATAGAGCAAATAGATATTGACTAACAAGGACATACATATAGTTCAGAAAAGGACATCAAATTATTTGAAAGGGAATATGAATATAAATTTTTATTAAGGTACATGAACTACAAAATATGAGTTTATGGGGGTTTACACATAAGTACACTTTTGAAAGGTCTGTGGAAAAAAAACCTATTCTAAAAGAGTTACACAGACACACATTATTTATTTTTAAAGTTATAGGCATAAAAAAAGTTACATATAATGATACTTTAAAGGGACTTGCACATTATTTTAAAGGCCTTTAACAAATATACATGAAATTTATCCAGCTTTTTATACTTATATTTTTCTTTTATAGAGCAAACTAATAAAATAATATCCAAACTTATTTTCTAACAATTATTAGTAAACTTAAGGAATTTATAAGATAACACACAATTTAAAATTTCCAAAAGATTTAGGTGCAGAAATATATAATTTGATTCCAAATAAAGTTGGAATGCACATTCCCTAGATTCCTATATAGAATGCTCATTCTCACTTTTAATGGAAATGGGCATTGTCAGAGAATGATCTTTAAATTCCCATTCTCACTTATTAACAGTTAACTAAGAGTGAAGAAGGTAATTAGAAGCTGGAATCGTATTTCCAACCTATTCTAGGCTACCAACACCATTGCAGTATTGACCACATGTTAAAAAATACATGTTAACAAACGTTGGTAGGAACACTGCCACCTGTGGAATTGTCTTGTTCACATAGCACTCAACCAGCCCAGCAGGTACACTACCAATGAAAATAAAAAATAAAAAATAAAAGCACAAAAAGATTGAAGCTTACCTTTTTCTTGTTGAAGTTCAGTCTTTGTACAAATTCTTCATAAAGCATTTGGTCCTCCTTCACAGAGATCTCATAAAGAACCTCATCAGGATCTCTGGTCTTTCCATCCCAACCCTCAGGCATGACTTTGAAGTCTGGTTTGTAGGGGAGAGAGGCTACATGAAACTCCCTGTCATGGGAATTAAAAAACCTGCAATGGAGAAAAACATGTCTTGAATGAAAACTACATTGCAGCAAAAAGCGTTGCTGGATCATTATTGATGTCAAAGCTAAACTTAAAAAAAACGTCCTTTCTAGCAGAGTATTACAAACTAACTCCTAGAAATTGTAGAATCTAAATACCATCAACCAAGTCTAGATGAATAAGAGTGGAACTAGAGCATGCCACTGGATCATTTAAAAAAAGGAAAAATAAAAGAAAATGAAAAAAAGCATCAATGCTAAACAACCTGAACCCAGGCTATACACTTTAAAGTCTTTCCTACTCGTACGTTGACAAAACAATTATAATGGATAATGTGTATAGTTTCTAAGAGTAACCTGTTCCCAGCAATTCATAAACTATTTAACTGACTTCAAATTTATGAAGCTGACTTCTACAAAGGATCTCCAAGCTAGAAATCATAGAAGTATGTAATCCACTTAACTGTTTCCTGCAGCATGCTTCTACTAATTTAGAGTACTTTCTGAAGAGGAGAAATTCCTTAACACTTATAATTTAAAATTTCAACATAACCACATAATGGCTTCTTCTCAATCAATCAAAGATTGCACATGTTGTGGAGAAACACAAACATCAAAGATCACCAAAATCTAAGTCCACTTATTTGGGGACAGAGCAAACATCATAATCCAAGCATAACTCTAAAATTTGACAAGTGACCACAAAAAAGTGATCCATGTCATAGCATTTTCTTCATTGTCTATTCAAAATCAACAAATGATGAATACAAGCATAAATCATAGTATACATCCCAACATGTACAGTGTTCCTCATATCACAAGTTAAACTCAGCTTATCATCTTTTTCTTCTCACTCCAAACTACCTCTTTCAAAACATGTTCTATGTTACCTAAAATGTCCATATAGCATTCTTTCCTCCACAGGCTTAGAGATGTTACAACCCTAATCTAAATTTTCTCCCTTTCCCATCCAACAAATGCTATAAAAAAACATGCCATCAAGATGCTTGCAAAATCTACCTTCACAAGCCACCTAAGGTTCTCGACATTAGCACCAACAAGACGTGCCCTTTTTACTAGCTTAAAACTAGATGATTGATACATTCAAATGTGAAAATTTAACTCATATTCAGAAACTACAAAAACGTGAAGAACAAATAAAAGACTGGAACCTTGCGCTTACTCTGGGAAATTATCAAGCAAGATCTCAACGGAGTCATCAAGCGGCCGGCCAAGCTTCTTCTCCTCCTCCTCCTCCATCTCCTTGAGCCACAGTATTGCATGCACCCTCTGCCTCATGATTCTATAATCCTTAGCCAGACGCTCCACTGTATAGGTCTCCGGATCCTCCTTATGAAGCCGATACATCTCAGTCTTCTCGGAATCCTTGAGATACTCCCCCCTCACCCCAGGCTCCCTCACCTGCTTCAAAAGTTTATACGTTTCCATCATCCGATCCTTCCACCCATCTACAAACGCCTTGTTCTCCTTGTTATCCTTCTCCACCATTCTCAAAATCTCATCCTCCTCGTCCAATGCTGCCAACTCTGACGACACGGCTTGCCCAGAGCTGGAGGGAGATACCTGGCGGCCGACGGCCTCTCCATCGAAGTGATCTTTTGTAAGCCCCGTCGACCAGGATGAGACTTCCTCGCCCCAATCATGGACGGAGGCTCCACCTGCGGCGCCACCCCACGCATCATCGTTGGCACCACCGTCACCGGAGCCCGAGGCCGACGAGAAGGAGTGGACAAAGGGAACCCTAGAAATGGAGGAGGTTTTGAGGGAAAGGCGGCGGAGAAGGAGGGTTCGGGCGCTGGCAAGCATCTCTCTCTCTCACTTCGATCTCCAAATCGAGGGAGGCCGAGGGTTTTCGAAGAAGAATGGGGTTTCTGATCATTGGGTTTTTTGTGTTTTTTTGTTTTCATATATACCCCTTTAAAAGTTATTAATCTGTTTTAAATCTATGTAAAGTGATTGTAAATCAATTTGTGAGAACTCGAGGGAGTGCTGTAAAATATGTGGGGTATGTGGGGGTTTAAAAAGAAAATTAACTGATCTTCAGCTTCATTTTATATGTGAAAATTTACTATATATATATATATATATATATATATATCTAAATTCTATTTCACTATCCATTAATTCTCATAATCAAGTTTATATTGCAAGTTTTTTTTTTAATAAATAGAGGACAAACATGCACAGTCGTGAAGTAAGTTCAACAAGCATTTGTGCTCTCACTTTAGTGAGATTTTGAGATTTGATCTTGAGTTCTCTTCGAAACGAATACTCTAAGCAATGAACCCAGTATTAATAGACCAAAAAACCATTTGTTTAGTACATAACAGGAATTATGATTTTAAATCTATTTAAGTTTTATAAATTAAATAAATTTTGGTTAATAAAGCTGCTTCAACAACAAAGATAACCAAAGTATCAAAAACCTACAAGACAACCATCCATCATCCATTGAGACAAAGTCCATTCCACGATTAAAAAAAAGATGGAAGTCCTTGTCTTGGACTAGTAAAATCAAGGTTCGTAACAAGGTTGTCCTACTTGTGAAGAAGTTCTAAAAAGCTAACGCCATCAAAGGCTTAATATCAAGAATGTGCTCAAGGTGGCTGTAATGAATTGATTGAGTAATCAAACTCAAACAATTCTAAAATTCAATATAATAAACTAATCTCCAACTTTCAAGCAGTTAAGCACTATTATATTGAATAGATCTCTTTAACACAGCAACAAATCGACAATTTGGTCTCAATATCAATCCTGATATGATAAATTCACAAAATCAACAGATCAAGTAAATAACTTGGTTCATTTCATTGGTGGCCACAGAAGTTTTCACTTTATAACGCTATGAACACATATCTTTTTTTTTAACACTAACCCACAAATCTTTGTTCCGGTCACATCAAAAGCCATAATAGCATGTTTTTGCTTGCTTTCCGACTAACCTGTTGACGTGGAGCCCTGTCATCACTTTATAAAATTCAAAACTCCATGTGGAAGTCCATTGTGGCATCTTTAGTTGCTGCCACGCCACTAGTCACCACGTAGGTTGTCTCGTCAATGACACATCAGCCCTCCTACTTGTCTCCTTTATAACTAAAACCTCCCTGAAAGCAGTATTCTGGTTAATTGGAGGTGGCTCTTACCTTACAACGCCATTCCTTCCATTTCCTCCCTCAAATCACAACAACGAGCTCCCCGATCTAGCCCCCTCACGCAGGCATCACTTCTTAACCGTCCTCTGACAGCTAGGGTTCCTCCATTTTGGCGGCAGCCTTTTATATGAGCTTTTCATCTCTTATTCCCAAGATTTTCTGATTTGTAGTGAGTTGAATGATATTTATATTGAAGCTGAATCGGCAAAAACAACTGCTCATCATAATCAAAGCACTTGCAAAACCAAATAGCTTGCAAACCTACAAAATAGGCACCTTGGAAAAAACTAGAAAGCTGCAAAAGGCTCAAAATTGGAGAGCTACAGCATTTACACCTACAGAAAAGAATTGCTGGTAAACAATTGAGTTGTAAAATTTCTGATCATAATAAAAATTCTCCAACTCATTGTGAAAAATATCTACACAATTGGACCCAACACAATAAGCTGAACAAATTAGGAATTTCAACCATAAATGTAACATTTAATTAGAAGTCAATTGTCATTAATACAACTTCAATAGCATACATAATACATTAACATAAACATAAATAACATTGTTTACATGAAGTCCATAAACATAAACAACAAAGTCTACAAGCATACCATAACCAAAAATAATAAAGTCTACAAGCACTTAATCGCCATCAAAGCATTGCATCTCCCCACCATCTGTCACGCCCCGACTCGCGGGTCCCGCGCACGACATACCGCCACGACAACCCAGGGGAGGTCTAACACTGCCTCAACCCTAGGTATCCGTAAGGCTAACTGGTTCCCTGTACATTACATCTATAACCACAATGCATAACTTAACAATAAATACCTATATTACTCATCTTACTCAAGAACATCAATTTAACACCAAGGTGAGAAGTGTAAGTAACAACATCCACCACAACAATAACAACCACAATAAGTCCCAACTCAAAATACACCATCTCCTACATAATGTAGATCAGACTGACGTACAAAGGTGTTTCAAGTATGGAAAGACATGATAGGGTTCAACAATACATAGTGGATCCCTGATAATACATGCCAAGAAATAAATAACATACACAACTCAAAATGAGAAGACAGTGATGAATCTAGCCAAGCACTTCAACCCTTTACCCCTACGCTGTGCTATCACCTGGGAGGAAGAAAGAGGAGGTGAGTAACTAGGTTACTTAGTGAGGGGTTAAACATAGGACTATAGCTCAAGCATGATTAAATAGAAATAAAACCTTATAAAAATATTTCAATTCTTAACAAGAATGAAAATACTTTGAATAACAATTATCACATAAGAATATAACCTTTCTTAATGAAATACAAATAGAATTTCTTTAAAATCACCAAGAAAATACATACCATTATGGATCTAATATAAGCACAATTCTTATCGATAGTTTCAAATATCAAGATACTTAGAAATAATTAACTCATTAATCACAAATTATCAATGTTGTCCAGAATGGACTCGAAAACTCTCCGTTGCTAACCATGGCCTTGGTTAGGTTTGGAGCTACCAAGATGCGCATATCTTGGCATTGGCCGCTGGAAAATTCGTGTGGTGACTCCGAACAACCTAACTATATCCATGTCAAGGATCTATGCTCCCACCTGACATGGCATAACCATTTTGACAGTATTCCACGCCACCTCTATATGGGTCGGCCCGTGGAAACCATCCATTTCTACTGCAGTAAGTACTGGAGCTCGGTTCCCATGTCACCATCAAAACATTTAAACAATAACCCGGCCTGTAGGCTCAATGGATACATCATCATGAAAGCATAATTCTCAATAAGGGATCATAACTGTTCACAATGGCAATTCTCACTCCAAGAGTGATTGATTTGATCATAACATTGGTAATGAAATCATTTTCCATCAAAAGTATCATACAAAGGTGTCTTTTGAAAATACACTTCGAACATTTCATTAACACAATGAAATTCAACTTGATTTCACATGCCTTATTGGTCATCATAATGAGAACATCAAATCTCTTGAAAATACATAGTTTGAAACATATATTTCAAACATAGAGTTCCAAATCGTAAGCAATTTATATATTTTGCAAATATTCAAGAAATGAGCCAATTCATAAATCACCATCATTCTAAAATTCAATTAAAGCTTTCAAAGAGATTTAGCAATAAGAAGTCTATAATTCAAAGCAAACAACTCAAATATCAAAATAAACATCATGCATGAATCATAGTCCAACTTTGTTAATTTCCCACTCACAAACTTGGCGAGCAAAACACCTCGGTGTTACTTCTCCAACGGCTCTTTGCCTTTACTTGAAGCCTCACCTCCTAGAAGCAATCAAACAACCAAAACAAGCAACCATACATCAACAAACATTTGATTAACTAAAATGAAGGAAAAAAGCTCAAAATGGGGAATGGTTGCTTCTAGGGTTTACTAAACACCATAGCAAGAAGTTCTAGCAAGAAAAAGGCCTCTCACAACTCTTAAAACCAACAAGGAAAGCAAGAATGACCTAACTTTGGTTGGTGCTACAGTAATTCCGGGATCAAGGTGATGAGGGTTCAAGGATTTCATGAAATCAAAGCCATACATCTCAATACAATTAACCCTCACTAGATTTGCCATCAAAGAAGAAGAAAAAGAGGTAAGAATCAAGCTCTCATAAGAGTTCACAACCAACCCTAACCATCTCCATCAAGGAACAAGGAAAAAGCAAGAAAAGGACGGAAGCTTACCTTGATCCAAAGGATGAGCAACTTGATGAACCAAGATTCAAGCTCAAAAATCCCTTCTAAATCAGCCTTAAAACCCCATGGAAAGTTGGAGGAAGAGAGGAGAAGGAAATAGAAGAGCTTGGGAGAAGAAAGTTGAAGAAAAGAAACCAAAACAAGATTTTTATAAGCAACAATACGATGGTGTGCGGGTCATGTGCGGGCTGCATAGCGCCCGCACACTGGCCGCACACCCCTCTTCCTGGGGTGTGCGGCCTCTGTGCGGCTCGCACAGAGGCCGCACAGCCCCCAGGAGAGGTTGTGCGGCCTGTGCACAGCCCAGCACACACACACACACACACACACACACCAAAACACCCTCACACACTCGCCAGACGCCTCAAAGACTTGGCAAGGCGCCTCGAACAAAAGACAATGGAAAACAACCACGACCTCTAATACAACCGAACAAAAAATAAGGGCAAAGAGACTGAAACACCACACCATCTCTGATTGAGGAAAAAGTCTCATTCCTAGGTTGACCTCCAGTATCTCTTGTGCAGTAGATTAAATTTCTCAAGCTAGCAACACTAACATTATTACATCTATTAATGCTAACATTGAGTACTGGTCCTTGGTTGGTAAGATCACTAGCCTACCTTGTTTGGGACTGTTGGGTACCCATGATATCATGACAATTAATATACCTTGGTTCATTGGTTACTGCAATATTACCCATTGAAGCACTTTTCGCATCAAAGTCTTTATTGTTCGTTCTCCTCTGTGAAGATAAAAATATTGGAATAAATCATTGCAATTCAACATACTTAAAAAAAAAGTAGACATTTCAGGTGGAGTTTTCTGTCTTTTTTGTTCAACACATGCATCACAGACCAAATAAGAGAGTTGATTAGACCAAAGACAATCAAACTGCAGGTGTATTCCAATTCATTAAACTTCAACTTTTTTAAATTCAATTAATTGAAATTGAACACAACAAACTTATTTTCTCATGATGTCTTTTGTTGTGTCTTGTCGCATGGCAAACAAAACATCTCATTGTTGTCAACCTCTTCCTGCTTAATATTCGCATGCCTTTCCCAAAAGTTGAGGAATTGGACTGCGTTGCCTTCATTGCAACTTTAATCTCCTTAGGTTCCTTCCTCCTTGTTGTTGCTTTCCTTCCCCTCTACCTTTTCCCAATTGGAGGTGGGATCACTTTCAAGCCATCATTAACTTCTGGCCATAGGTTTTCATTGTTGGTGGGGTTTATATAGTGGTCATAAACCTTCATGTATGTTGACACATAGTAGCAGGCATGTACAAATTCTTCTAGTTGTTGGTTATTCCCATATATAGCACATATTGCATGAGGGCAAGGTATCCTTGTTAGTTGCCATCTTTTGCAGGTGCACGTTTGCTCAACCATATCCACAAGAAATGACCCTTCACCACCTATGATCTGGACCTTAGGCCCACCTAAAAAATTTGGTGTGTCGCACTGCTCTTCTTCCTTCATCTTATCAAGCTTCTTCTGGATATTTGGGCATATGTTCTCCTTGTGCTTCATCATTTGTTCCTTCTTCTTTCTCATTCTCCTCATTAGGTTTATCTTGATCATCTCAAGCATTGTTATTATTCGCTTGTCCCTTGCATCAAGTATATACCTGTTAAAGCACTCACAAACATTGTTAAGTAAAATGTCACATTTGCTTAAGGTTGTGAACGATGCCCTGCTCCAACTTGCATGAGGTTTGTCTTCATGATCAAGCCATTTTCTGGCTTATGGGTTCTCTTTCTCTATCTCTTGAAGCCAAAAGTTAAACCTTTGCACATATGTTGCCCTTGCAGCATTCCAGAGAAAATCCTTTAGGGCTTTCCCTTTGAATTTTACCTGAAATTTGCATAAATATGGCGAACACAATTTCTATGTTAGGAATCTGGAAATACTTCTCTAACAGCACCTTTCAAACCTTGCATTTACCAACCAAATATTAATAGAAACTCAACAATAATAAATGCTAATTTAATCATGTATACATTACCTTTTATTGATTACTCATTATGATGATGTATCTGTTGTTAAAAATCTCCACATCATCCCTCAACAACTCCATAAACTAGGTCCAAGCTTCTTTGTTCTCAACTAAAACAACTACATATGTCAAGGGAAATAGGCAGTCATTGGGGTCAATCCCTATTGATGACAACAATTAGCCACCATAAATGTCTTTTAAAAAACAACCATCAAAGCCAATAAATGGCCTGCAACCTGACCATAATGCATGTTTCAAAGCTTCAAACAAACATAAAATCCTTTGAACACACCTTCATCCCTCCACAAGCACACTTTGGTCCCTAGATTGCCTTGCATAAGCTCAACCCCATATCTAGTAAGTTTTGTATATTGCTCAGCTTCATCTCCATTGACACAGTTCATTGCCAAATTTTATGTTCTCCATGTTTTCATGGTAGTAATTGTGAAACCATGATCATCCTTAACTTGCCTAATTATCCCATTATAGCTCCAATTAGGATCATCCCTAAACTCGTCAAAGTAGTTAATAGCAAGCCATCTTAAAGTTGCATGAAAATTGGTGAAGACCTTACTACAGGTGTGATCCAAATTGTCACTCTTAATTTGCACTGATGGGTTATCCTTGCTTATATGAGCAACATAAATCCTAAATAAGCATTTCTTGTTGTGGCGTGCACAAATCACTCTCTTCTTGTCATTTTGTGGGAACCATAGTCGGAACCTATTCTTAATTCCCCAGTTTTTACATGCCTTCTTTAATTGGTCAAAATCCCTAAACACCAACCCAACCCTTAATCTTGAGTTATACAATTCCCTCTTTTCATTGAATTCTACATGCCTAGATTGACCCTCACCATCAGATTATGGTTCTGTGAACACATCGTCAAAATTTTCATGCTCTAATTCACTATCCTCCCCAACATCAAGTCCTTGTGTTACACTAGATATATGAGGAAATAGTGGATTACTAGTTGGTCTGCCTCCTTTGTTTTTGGTTATTTGGTCATTTATAACCAGTTGGAAATCCTCATCCCCTGAAGGGAGGTCATAATCAGGATCAATCAAATCATCTTCTATTAGGGTGTCATCAATATTGCCAGCCATGTTGTCTAAAACCTCTCCACCAGGCATACTATTATCTAATAGCTCTTCTATATGATCCTTAATGGATTGGAAAAAAAAAAAAAAGCAAATGAAGATATTGATAACTAGTGAAACATTCACATGATTAAATATTCACATATTGATTTTTATACATCAAACACATTCATAGTTTGCACGACTAAATGCCATGATCAATTATTAATATGATTAAATATTTTGCATCACATATTTGCATTCATATTACATAGCCCCTCAAAGATTAAAATATTGATAACAGAAAGCAGTAGGTTGGTCTGCCTCACAGATTAATTATTAATAAGTTCTAAAATCACTTTCACAACTTGATTACAAAGAGCAGTAGGAGTTCAAATCTAGAATTTATGACATAATTAAAATGATATTTTGAACTTTTAAACAACATATTCTGGTTCTATGAACACGTCAATCTATAAGAAAAATAATTTGGTTGATAACATGATAACATCAAGATTACAGATTTGCTATTAAACAATTCTAAATAAATGCAATCCTAATAATACAAAGAAAAATCGTAACACCCTAAACCATTAGCATGAGGGAAAAACTTAAGGGGAAAAACATGGAAAAAAAACTTAAACACAAATACACAGTACAAACCTAACACAAACAACAAAAAAACTCAATCCATACAACTAAGTTTGCAGGAGAATACAAACACAACTAAATCCAAACAAGTAAAATGTGTTTTAAACAAATAACAAACACAATTAACACTATAATTGAAGAAATTTGCACTTCTCCAGTTCACAAACAAACTTAATCAGCCATAAAGACTAGCTTGAACAAAAACAAAGTTGATATTACCTGCAAAAAGATTCACACTTGAGCTGTAACAAAGAAACGGAGCTCAAAATACTGGAGGGTCTTAAGGGACGAGAAGATCAGAGAACTAAAGGTTAGAGGTGAGGGCCGTTGGACGGAAATCGTCAAATGCAAAGAGACGATATCGTGGGTAAGTTCAGTGATTTGAGAGATTTGGGCATTTTCAGACAAGGGATTTGGGCATGAAGGGGATAAGAAAGGGGTGATGAGTAAGAGAAAGGGGTGATATCTCTTGGTAACAAATCGATCTTTCAACAAAAGGACCAAATATGTGATGAATTGATTGAGTAGTCAAACTCAAACAATTCTGAAACTCAATATAATGAACTAATCTCCAACTTTCAAGCAATTAAGCACTATTATATTGAATAGATCTCTTCAACACAGCAGCAGATCAACAATCTGGTCTCAATATCAATCCAGATGATATGATAAACTCACAAAATCAACAAATCAATTAATAAACTCTAGAAATACCAATCCAAATGAGAAGATTATCTCATAGGACAACAAATAAGCAATAAACTACAATTAACAACTCAAATGCAGTAACTGAGCTAGCAGAGCTGTAGTTTGGACGGAAATAAGTGGAAAACAGTAAGATAAGGTGGGAATGACTTCCCTCCCAACTGGTCGCTAGAAAGATTGCAGGAAACCCAAGCTAGGCCTAAGTTCCTTCAATCTTCTTCTCTACCTCCTTTCTTCCTTGCTCTCCTTCTTTTATATCCACTCCTAAGCTGGCATAACAAACTATCCTCCACAACCAATAGCTTCCTCCTTATTGCCACATTGGCATAACTATCTAATCCTCACATCCAATAGAGTCTTCACCTGCTACCACTCTACCGGAGCATGATATCAGCGAGTCTGATGTTCCTGCGTCTCTCTCTATTGCTCCTACGGATCATTGGTGAAGATGCTTCCATGCCAACTAACTTATCCAAGTCATCTTCCATGCCTCCTTGCACCTACTTCTCCTTGTTTAATCTTCTTGGCGCTAAAGGAACTCCCACCATCTTCACTCCCTCCATAACAGTGGTACCATAATAAGTGCTTCTCATCTATGAAGTTAGTATAGCTAGTAGTAAACATGCTATTACTTTACAAGCTTCATACACAATGTCACATGCTATTAGTTTGCATTCTCCCCAAAAATTAGACAAACATCTAGCAAAAAAAAAAAAAAAAAATCAAGTGATTAAAAAAGAAGAAAGGGAAAATAAAGGAATTTCACTCAAACTCTTGATTAGTTTCGCTTTATCATTTCATGATCCCAAGATTTTGATTGCAAAGGGTGTTATAGCTATCTCTGAATGAATGGCTTGAATCTTTTCATCTAAAAGCTAACATTAGCTGCAAACTAATTCCAAGCCAATTCTTTAAGTATCTCAAATCCCTTTAACCAAATTTACAATAAAAGCGCACATGTGGGTACTAGGACCACCCGCATACAACCACTACTCATACTCTCAGAAATGTACCCTCACCTGAGATTTGAACTCTCACCCCTTGTGAATAATTCTAATAGAGACTCAAATGCCAATATGTCACTTGGTTGTTGGCAAATTTATAATCAACTTTATCACTCTCCTAACCACTATTAGTAAATGGTTGGTATCACCCATTTTGGTAAATGGCATAGATAATTGACAATGTAGACACCTCAGTTAGGCAAAAGACAAGTCCATTCTAATTGCTAGCGCAACACCAATAATTAGAGTTGAATTTATGTTGAGGGTTTGGATTTCCTAGATAAAACTCCCTAAGGCTGGCAACATGAGAAATTATAAGGGAGTAATTTCTATAAATTAAGATAAATTAAAGGCCTCGTGTAATGATAGATTGATATATTTTAAAAAAATTTATAAGTCAGTTGCTTCTAAGAATGGGCGACTAAAAATTCAACCATGGAAACACTAAGGAAAGCTATATGAAAATTGAGTTAATTTTGGTTTGATTTTTTTAATTTATTTAAGATGATTAAAAATTGATCTAATTAATACTAATAATATAAATATATTCAAAATTAAATTAATTTTACCATGCGGACAATGGAAAGGATTTTTTATTTTTTTTTTTATTTTTTTTTTATTTTTTTATTTTTTTTTTTTTTGCGAGAGAGCCAAAGGCTAACAAAAGAAAAAAGCAACAACTAAAGAAAAACCATAAGTGGAGATTTCTGCAAGAGCAGAGATCTTCAAGCCAACTTGGTTTGTCCATTCCCCTGAAGAAAAGAGAAAGTTGGGGATTGATTCTTCCTTGAAGCGCCAATTCATTAGCAATGTTGTTTTCCTCCTTGGAAATGGTGATGATTGAAGTGTGGGGAAAACACTTGAGAAAATTCTTGAGTTTCTGAATTTCAAGGTTGAATCTCCAAGCAATGCACGGGTGATGCTTCTCGATTAAATTGGAAATCCCCGGACAATCACAACAAATTCTGGAAGGATTCCATCCATGATCTTTGCAAAATTCCAAAGCATGGCAAATGGCATCCATCTCAGCAAAAACTGGTGAGGAATGAATAGAACCCTTGGAACCTTCAAGCAATATTTTATCAGAAGTATTAGCAATTAAAAAACCAAGCCTAGAAACATTAGTTCCTGAGTGCCAAGAGGCATCTGTGAAGATTGTGACAAAATAAAAGGAATGAAGATGAGTAAGGGGATTAGAAAACTCCTTATAAATCTTCCTAGTAGCTTTAAAGTAGTCTGAACAAAGAGCACATGCTCTAGCAAGAAGATTATCAAACATGGGAACTAACTTCTTAAAAATGTAATTGCATCTTTCTTTCTAGATGAGCCAAGCCATTGAAGGAAAAAGAGCTCTGGCCCAAGCATTTCCTATTCTAGAGTACTGATTGAAAGTCAGCCAATCGCCAGAGGAAAGAAAAGTAAGATCATCAACTCTCAAGTCCAAAGAGTTGAGGATATTGAGCCAAAAATGATTAATTTTAGAGCCAATTGTTTCCTCTTCCAGACCACAAAAAGGACATAAGGTAAAAGGGCCAAAGTTCAATCTGTAAGGAAGGACTCCTGTAGAAAGTTTCCCATGAACCAATTTACAGATGAAAAATTTAACACGAGGAATAGCACAAAGTTTCCAAATTTGATTCCAGCCATCCCAAGAGTCAGAACAATTGCCATTAGAACTAATGGATTCATAAACCGAGGCATCAATTGAGGCCTTGTGGATTGTAGAAGCCTAAACCCAAAAGTGATCAATAGAAGGATCAATCTTAAAATTATTAAGCCAATCCACATTCAAATTTTTACCAAAAAACTGAGTCCAAAGCAGAAACATTTAAACCATTATCACCAAAGAAATCAGTGAAATGAAGATCCGCATGAACCAAATCCATGTTGATAAAGGCAGGTTTATGCATGATAGGAAGATCGAGAAGACAAAAATCTCTCAACCAATCCACACAAGAAGGATCAGTAACAACAATTTTGAGATTAGGCTTGAGGAAATCAGTTGAGTTACAAATCGATTTGTAAAACCAAGAAGAACAGGAAATTTTTTCATTTTTCCATGGATGCCAACTCTTATATTTTTCTTTGAAAATATCCACCCAAATCTTGTTGTCAAAATTGAAAATTGCAAAAATATTTTTAGACATAAGAGAATGAGTGACAAATATGAGATTCCTGATTCCAAGTCCTCCCTCAGGTTTATTAAGTGTAGCAAGAGTCTAACCAACTAAGTGGAAGCCACTACCATTGCCCATCCTACCCCAGAGGAAATCTCAAGCCAGCTTAGAGATCGAATCCATAATAGTTAAAGGAAGATTCATAACCGAGAGAAAATAGTTGGGAATGGCAAAGATGGTGCTATTAAGTAGGACGACACGACCAGCAGAGGAGATAGCAGAATGGCTCCTAGAATGAATGGCATAATTAACACAGGTAGCAAGGAAATTAAGCTGGCTAATTGAAAGCTATCTAGGAGAGATAGGCACTCCCAAATAAGTGAAGGGAAAGTTGCCAAGCTTAATGCCCAGAATCTTAGAAATGGCTTTGGCAATTTTAGAGTTACACCAGGAGAGAAGGAAAATTGTAGATTTATGCAAGTTGGGTTTTTGACTAATTAATTTGTGGTAAAGATTAAGACAAACAAAGGCAATTCCTAGTAGTCTTTCTAGAGGCATTAGTGACCAGAATAAGATCATCAGGAAACATTAGATGGTTACAATTTCTTGGCAGATTACTATTAAAGCCAGGGACCATATTAAGGGAATAAGATTTGTTAAGGATAGCAGTAAGGGTTTGAGAGGTCAAGATAAAAAGTAAGGGTGAGAGAGGATCACCCTGACGAACCCCCTACTACTAGTAATCCAAGCAGAATATTTACCATTAACAATAAAGGAAAAAGAGGCAAAGGAAAGAGAATTTTAGATCCAATTAATCCAATGATCAGGGAAAAGCAACCTCTGAAGGGTGGCAAGAATAGCATTCCATTCTAAAGTGTCAAAGGCTTTTTCCACATCAATTTTTAAGATCATCCTAAGGAGGACAGAGGAATTAGTTTCTAAACTACGGGCTATTTCTTGGGCTGCAATTATGTTGTCATAAATGCCACGCCTAGAAATGAACCCATTTTTTTTAGTACCCACCAAGTTAGGAATCATAGTTCGCAATCGATTGGTCAGAATTTTAGCAATTACTTTATAGCAAACATTACAAAGAGAAATCGGCCAGAAATTACTAACAAGCAAAGGGTTCTCTTTCTTCGGAATCAAAGCCACAAAGGTGTTTTACCCCAAGCAGAAGGAATCTGGGCAGTGTTAAAAAAACAGGAGATGGCATTGTAAAAGTGATCACCAATAATATTCCAATAAAACACATAGAAATTGACATTCAGACCATCAGGACAAGGACTTTTACCTTGTGGCATAGAAGTGAAGGTTTAACAAACCTCACTTGGAGATAGGTCTTATCAGAGCCACTCTATCTTCTTCACACAAAATAGGGTAATCGTCTGGCATCATGTTAAAAAGAGAACCAAGATTTAAACCAGAAGAAGAAAACCACAGAATTTTATGGAAACTAGTGAAGTAGTTTTAAAATCAGAATGCTAAGTAAAGATCATACTGGAATCATCCTTGATGGCTTTAATCTGATTCTTATGGTGCCTGATTTTGACTACGGTGTGAAAATAGTTAGAGTTTTGATCATCTTTAGTGAGCCACTAATTTTTTGCTCTTTGTCCCTAGTATATCGATTTCTGCCTAAGAAGAGCCTTGTGACGATTTCTCAGAGCCCGTAGCCAAGTATTGCACCAGAGCACATCAGAAGCAAAACTCCCATCATCCATGACCAGGATCTCTTTCTCAATATTTGAAATTTCCTCCTTTATCTGACAGATGCCTAAACATCTCCACCTGAGAAGATTCTTTTTAGTACGAGAAATAGAATGAGAAAAGGAATGCATATGGGTGGCATCAGAATCAACATTCCAGGCTTTAAGCACACTATTATGACACCCTTCATAGTCAAGCCAGATGTTGTCGAATCAAAAAATCTTTTTAGAAGAATGAGCCCTGATGCAAGCAGTTAAAAACAGAGGAGAATGATCTGAGTTGAGACAGGCGAGATGCTGATTTGAGATAAAATTAAACCTACAAAACCATTTAGCATTAGCCAAGAAGCATCAAGTCTAGCCCATTTGTGAGCCATACCCTCTTGGTTATTACACCAAGTAAAACATAGGCCAACAAAACCAAGATCCAACAAGTTATTATTAGAAATAAAAAAGGAGAAATACTTGGCCTTGGAGGAGTAATTTTGAAAAAGACCTCTCTTATGTTTGTCACAATTGGAGATGGCATTGAAATCACCAGTGAGAACCCAAGGGATATTAAGCAGAGAAATATCCGAGGGGGATTTCCAAAGATTTTTATGTTCAGAAAACACCTGGGAGTTATATATCGCAGAAAGAATCCAAGTGTCCACTGAAGTTGAAATTACCAGATTAAGAGCATATCTGGAAACAACTACCAGAGTAACGCAGCCAACCTGCTCCTTCCAAAGCACAATTATACCTCCAGAGAAACCAGTAGAAGGAATGGAAGTTCATTCCCATCTAAGCTTTAATCTACACAAAAATGATGAATACGATCAATGTTTGTTTTGGTTTCCATTAAACAAAGAAAATCCGGGTTTTATCTGTTTATGATGTCATAGAGAAACTCCATAGTCCAGAAGTTCAATAACCCCTTGCAATTCCAAGCAAAGATTTTTATATCCATACACAAATGATAAAAAAGAAAAACAGGAAAGAAGAATCAAAGAGCAAAAACTAAGGGCTAAGAGATTTTCACCATTTTTTTAGTTTTCATGCCCCGCTCTGCGAGGGCTCTCTCCTGGCAAGAGACTCTAGTTTAATGTCTTTTTGTTACTGGCAAAGGATCATATCGTCATCAGCTTCTTGAAAAGATCCACATCGGAAGCCAACTCCTCCTAGTTGTATTCAACTTGTTCTTCATTTTTTCCACCATGTGAGAGAACACCCACCATCTTGCTAACCATCAAAAGGTGATGTTCAACATAACTAGAGTTTTCTCCAGGTAAAGGGATGCTGTTTGAAGTGATAAGTAAGGGTTCAGAAGGGGGCCCTTTTTCATTGGGATTATGCAAAGAGATAGCTGTTGGGAACCCTAACGGGCGGCCCTTACTACTTCCAATGCATGGAATGATGTTAGTGGGTGGGTATGTAGAAATTTCTTTGCCTTTATCACATTGGTTGAGGTGAGAGATGGGCGACTGATCTGGAGGGCCAGAGAGAATGTCAGAAGGGATAGAGGAACTGATATTCTCATGACTAGAAAAAGTAGTCACATGATCCTCGGGATCATGTTGCGGAGCATTCGAGGCTTTGGGGAAAAAACGAGCATGCTCCCTCGTCCGACCCTTCCACCATGTTTTGCATGAGATGAAGAGGAATCTTCCACGTGTCCAGGAGGTAGCTAGGAAAGTGGCCACGCGTTAGTCTCATAGTCATCGTCCCTGCAAGGTTGATCCGATCTAGGTTTTCGATTACTGGGATAACCCCAGTCACCACCATAACCGCCTCTACCAGTGATTTAGCCCCTAGATGAGTGTCAATGACCTCCATGGGTGAGCCAAGGACCAAACTCTGCTTCCGAAAGCTTTTCCTGAGAGGAAAGCCTCTCCCCCCCCCCCCCCCCTCGGGGTTCAACGAAGCCATCCTGTGCCTTCTTGACCGCATCAACCTACATCTCTAAGTTATCGTTTAACATCTCATAGGTAGCCAACCTTGAGGGCACATGAGACCTATTGTGCGAGAGATTGTTGACGCACAGTGAGCCCCGCCATGTCCCACTATTCCGCATATGTAACAAAAAGGGGCAATTTTTCATAAAGAACTAGAACAAACACAGAGAAATCTTCACATTTCACCCAAGTGTCTTGCTAAAGAGTCCTGCTTAGATCAAGCTCCACACAGATCCTGGCGTATCTCACACGCGAATGATTGAGGGTCTAGTCGTCCACCTTAAGAACCCTACCAAACTAGGAAGCAATCATCTCCAAAATTTCTCCTTTCCCTAACTCTATAGGAAGATGAAATATATGGATCCAAACTGCTACCAGGACAAGTTTCTCAAAGGCCACTGGAAGGATTTAGACTAAGGAGTTAATTGGAGGATCCGACCTGCAACCATCCATAGACCATCCCACAGGAGACGATTCTGCATCTCAAATGTTTTGCAATAGACATAGTAAAATCCATTAGGGAGATCAACAACAGACATAGTAAAATCCATAGACCTCTCCATGTGTCCACCAAAGCTAACTTCACTTGGTCAAGGGGAAGAGATTTTCCAAGAAATTTTGCATATATAAAGGTTTGCATTCTATCTCGGGCAAGAAGTCAAAGATCGTCACCAATCTTCACAGAAACGTTAGAACGTTGCTTGATTTTGTCAAAATGCTCCTTCTGGAGATGGGAAGGATTCTTGGCTTCTGGCTTAGGTCCTGAGGAGAAGACATTTGCCCAGGAAACCTTGATTTTAGGACCTGGGTGAGGAAAGTGGGACGATGGCCCCGGTGGGGCCATCACTAACGCTCAGGCAAGAGGAGGTTAACCGAGGACGCTCAAGAAGAAGCACGCTCAAGTTTGTTCACCCACCAAACCACAAAGAAAGGGCATTGTGAGATAGGGCCTGGGCACGCTCAAGTTAGAATTGTTGGTTGCAGGGACCATACTAGAAAGGAA
Organism: Dioscorea alata; assembly: GCA_020875875.1. Taxonomy (NCBI): domain Eukaryota; kingdom Viridiplantae; phylum Streptophyta; class Magnoliopsida; order Dioscoreales; family Dioscoreaceae; genus Dioscorea; species Dioscorea alata. Next base: position 14,532,340 of record CM037018.1, read on the forward strand.
TGTTTTGTTGGGAGAATACTGCATTCTATTATGACATATATAGGAATCTAAGTAAATCACATTTGATAGATATATTATATTAATTTGTTTAGTTCATTAACAAATGACTAGAGTTGATAAAGTAAAATATTTTTATAAAAAAAAATTAAATAAGGGGACTAGTGGTACCCATCTCACATTGTATTTGAAAGATCTTGAGTTTGAGTCCCTCAATTCGTAATACGCTAACACCGTTTGTTTATATATATATATATATGTCATTTTAGTTGCTTTAAAAATAATAGGGTAAACAACTAAAATGGTCCATTAACTTTAGGTGTGTTTCTATTTCGGTCCCCCAATTTTAAAAAGTTAAAATTTCGTCTCTTAACTTTACTTTTTGTTACAATATAGTCACCCGAGTGCACACCGTTAACGGTGAGTAGACGTGGCCCATGACGTGTCATATTTCATCCATATCAGCAATGTTATAATGCCATCTTGGACGCTAGATCGGATGCCCAGTCAACCATCTTCAATCCTAGAAACCATCTTCTTCTTTTTCACTTTCCCTTTTCATCTCTGAAGCCCTACTTTAAAACCATCACTCCACAATTAGGTGGAAGTTTCGTCATTATGTCAAGGAAGAAAAAGAATAGCAACAACAGAGAACAGTCAGGGAAAGGTTAGTCATCTCCGAAACCCTAGCTACTTTGAACCATCGCTCCACAATCCCTGGAAGTTGTCACTTTCCCTTTTCACTTTATTTTATGACCCTGACTTTAAATGTTGCAAACCAGGACACGATATGAGGACATGCAGGGGAGAGATGAAGCCAGAGGAAAAAGAAAATTGGCCTAGTTAACTGCAAATGCTCAAGACCAAGACAAGAGAAAGCTGTGCAATGGTGAAAATTGCCATTGGGGAAAATGTGATAATTATTTAAAATTTAACTAAGTTTTCTCTGGGTAGTAACATATGAAATAAAGTGTTTTTGTTTTAGAACCAATATCAAAATGTAATGTACAAGAGTATCTATTTGTATTTGTTTTGTAGTTTTGGAAGAAGAATGTTTACAAATGCAAAATGAGCTTTATGCAATATCTATTATGTTTACTTTTGTTCTGAAATGTTCATATGCAGTTGATACAGTCTGGAATGTAAATACAAATGCAATATGAGCTATATGCAATTTTTTATTGTCTTTTGAGTATTTACATTTGTTTCAAGAGTAAGAGTAAGTGCTTAATTTAAATAATTTTTCAAACATAACATTTACAGGCACATATTGAATGACATGGGAAACCTAATTTTGAAAACTTTACATCTTTTCATCACCAGCAGGTGGAACACACAGTAGTAATCTTCAAAATTTTATAATGCGACAGTAGCCAATTACAAGTTTTTGCAACCATTTTCTATAATTTCTTCCAAGCTTTCAATCCACTGATCGTTGTCCTCTTTGATGATGTCAGTACAACGACTAGATCTGTGGTTGCTAGCCTTCATCTTCCTCAAGGTAACGGTGAAGCCACCACCAGATTTTTTGTTCTAAAATTTTTTAAGTAGTGTTTCAGTGGTGGGAAAGGGAAAGAGATGTTTACAGACTAAAGATGGTTGACTGGGCATTCGAGCTGGAGTCCAAGATACCATTAGAATGTTGCTGACATGGATGAAATGTGACACGTCATGGGTCATATTTGCTCGCCATTAACGGCGTGCACTCGGGTGACTACATTGTAACAAAAAGTAAAGTTAAGGGATGAAATTATAATTTTCTTATAACTGGGGGACCGAAATAGAAACACACCCAAAGTTAAGTGATTATTTTGGTTGTTTACCCAAAATAATAAGGATATGATAGTTTTTTTTTAATGGAACAATGTTACTTTATAAAAGGGGTTTCAAATTCCTGTCCTTTATGGGAATCAACTTTATATGAAAATTTATGAAAACTCCAAGGTTGTCAAATTGGGCCTGAACATTGACCTGACTAAGGCCAGGGGTCAAGGGTCGAACTGGGTAGAATCGGGTCAATAATAAAATATTAAAAATATATTATAATAATTAATAAATATAAAAATAATATAATCACTATTTTTCATAACTAAAAAAACATAATTAATTAATTTAATATTTTAAAATTTTAATTTTAAATATCATTCTAACTTCCTAAAACTATAAAATATTTAAGAAAATAAAAATCTCACGGTACCTCTCACGACTCACAAGACCACTCACTCTCTCTCCTATTTGTATCTCTCTCTCTTTTTAAATTGATTTTTTCTTCCTAATCTTCATCCTTTTTTAATTCTAGTCAAAGTACGAGAGCTTAGTCCTCTTCTTCCCGCTTGAACCGAGCCCTAGATCGTACAACCACCGCCGCTACAGCTTCTCCTCCGTCACTCTCATTCGCAAACTCTCTCTCTCTCTCTGTTTGCCATGTCCGGATTAGACGATTCCATCTGCAACCTAACGAACCCTCTCTCTCTCGAGTCTTTCCCGTTATTGCTTCTCCTTCTCTCATCTCTATCTTTCTCTCCTTCACTCTCTTAGTCTCCCTTTTTTTTATTAGCTTTTAGCACCGGCTAATTTAACTAGTTTCTAATTAAATCAGCTGAGTTGTCTGGTTCTTAGCTGGGTCAACTAAAACACGAGTTTAAAGGTATGCCCGGACCGGCCTCATGGCCAGTTCTCAGCTTTTCAGTTGGATCGGTTGGGCCGGTCTAGGTTTAACAACCTTGGAAAATTCAAGAGCCAAGTTCAACCAGCATGTTATGTTATGTATGACGCTTTGAATCAAATGCCCCCTTCGCTTGTAAACAATTTTTTTTAAAATATTCATTATAAAATATATCTATTTAAACAAATGGCATCCAAATTATAAATTATGGATTTGATTAAAATATGAAATTATAAGTATAAATTTCATAATGATGTATATTTATGTGGCTAAAACTAGACCACAATTGTTAATTAATAACCCAAACTTCATTAAAATACAATTGCTATAGTAAAATGCAACTATTAAAGAATTATTAAACAACTATTAAACAAAAAAATAATTTTAAAAAATAACTCTTGCTACAGTACACACAACTACTTGCTCATCACTGTAGCATTTTCTTGATTTGGCCCATGATTCTTTGCAAAATTGGCACATGGTTGGAGATGGCCTTAAAATACTCCTTTCATCCTCTAGTTCAACTCGTCTCCCCTCATGATTCATCACAATTTTTTTTTACCATCGCTCATTCCCATCTTCAATAACAAATTTGAATATAATTGTATCATCTTCCAAGTTTTTTTTTTTGAAAAACTATATCTCCAAAGTTTGGTAGTAAATCATCAACATTTAGTCTGGAGCTAAGATTTAATAAAATTTAATAAATATGTATTTAATAATTAATTTTACTAAATATGAAATCTTTTATTTATTTATTTATTTATTTGACAAATAATTTACCAACATCAACTATCTATAGGCAGTTAAGGACATGCACAGATTTGGAGCACAATAGCGAGATCAACATATCAAAGAGTTCACAGTCTAGCGGCATTTAACCCCATGCGAAAAATGAGAATGAGACGTTCAAAGATATCAAATTCAAGACTCATTCAAAGCATTGGTGATAATGGATCGTCGGTAATGCTCAAACCCCTTATCCTCAATTAAAGGCGCATGAGCTGAACCATTAATTCTCTGCCCGTGCACACGTTCCTAATATATATGACATTTGTTGTTTTCGTCAAAAAAGAAAATGCAAATTTAATAAGTATTTATGCCCTCACGTTATAAGAGCTTTGTGATTTGTCTTGAGCCCATCCTAAAGAAATATATTACTCAAAAGACCCGTGTCAATAAATTAAGAAGGAAAAAAAAAACTCTGTTTTAAATAATGTATTAATTAATGTAATTTCTATATATTTTCTAATTTACAACAACATAGTGCCAGTGGTATGCAACAAACAGTTTTTTCTCTTTTCCCGCCCCGGCCCCGCGTGTATAAAAAGGGCTGAAAATGACCTAATTGATTTTGTTCTAAATTTTGCAATTTTAGGTTTTTCAGCGAACGAGATCGAGATCTCCGCGTTCTCTCTTGCTTTCTCTTTGGCATAGATCTCGATCCAAGTTTGCAAACCCTAGAAATGGATTCCTAGGGTTACCACCATGGCCGAGGACCGCAAGTCTCTGCTCCGATCCACCGACGATACTGGATCCGACTCCGATCTCGAGGCGCTGGCCCCACCACCGGTGCCCTCGCCGTCGGCGAGACGGAGTGGGATTGGCGATCTCTTGAGGCATCTCGACCGAGGGCTTTCTGGCCGGAGGACGGGTAAGCGGCATTCTGAATGGAGCGGCTCACCGCTGGCGACTAGTTCGTCGGCGGGTGATGAGCTTGGAGATGGAGCGCCGCCGGAATGGGCTCTGTTGCTCATTGGGTGTCTCCTCGGGCTCGCCACTGGGATCTGCGTCGCTGCCTTCAACCGCGGGGTGAGAGAAATCTAGATCTCTTGTTATTGCTTGTGATTGCGATTATCTGGTTGCATTTTATTGGGAAAAAAAACCTTTTTTTTTTAATGATAGGGTTGATACCATGCTCTTGAGTTATGATTTGAAGGACATGATTGGCAAGCAGTTGTTTTCTTGATTGATTTTATGTATTGAATTTTTTGGATGACCCATGTAGCTGAGTACATAATTAACCTTGTAGAGCAGTGTTCACTCAGGTCTGTTATTGTTGATTTGAAGCTCTGACAATGTTCATAGATATGCTTAGATGGCATGGCTGTTCTATTTTGTGCCTTCTATTGTGTTAGTGTTAGTGTTTGTTTTCTTGATTGAATTTATGTATTGAATTTTTTGGATGACCCATGTAGCTGAGTACATAATTAACCTTGTAGAGCAGTGTTCACTCAAGTCTGTTATTGTTGATTTGAAGCTCCAACAATGTTCATAGATATGCTTAGATAGCGTGGCTGTTCTATTTTGCGCCTAAGATAATTGAAGTTATTGAAGAGTTAATTTCCTGATAATTCCAATTTATTTTATATTCTGAAAGTTTTCTTCAGATAATTTTAATTTGGTTTAAACCTGTCTGTAGCTGTTGTCTCTTCATTTTCTTGAAGACCAATGAGTGATTAATGCCTTATTCAAATATGACACTAGTCAAGGTAGTATTCTTGTTTCATAGTCTGATTCAACTTAAAACTTAAAAGAAATAAATTGCATCCTAACTCACCACAAATCAGCCGATAACATTTTGACTTTCTGGTTCTAATCAGCTACTTGTTGAACTTTTTCCTTTATATTGGGTTATTACTGGTTTATGACAAATTTGAATGTTTACAGCGGCTTGTGTGTTTTGATTGGTACTTTTTCTTTTAGGTGCATGTGATCCATGAGTGGGCATGGGCAGGTACCCCTAATGAGGGTGCTGCTTGGCTTCGTTTACAAAGACTTGAGGATACATGGCATAGGATCTTGTTGATCCCCTTGACGGGAGGAGTTGTTGTTGGCATGATGCATGGCCTACTTGAAATTTTTGAACAAATAAAGCAGTCAAGATCTTCTCAAACACAGAATGTAGATTTAGTGGCAGGCATCTTCCCCACAGTAAAGGCCATCCAGGCTGCTGTAACTTTGGGGACAGGCTGTTCTTTAGGTCCAGAGGGCCCCAGTGTTGATATTGGCAAATCATGTGCATATGGTTGTTCAGAAATGATGGAAAACAATCAAGAGAGGAGGATTGCACTTGTTGCTGCAGGTGCAGCTGCAGGGATTGCTTCAGGTATGGTTCCATGAAAAATAACCTATATGGCTAAATTTACTTTTTGCTTCTCATGAAGCTAATGTGCATATGATCATAAAGTGGATAGGGGATAGGAGATAAAAATGTCTGGGTGATCTCATTGAACTATTTTTTGGCCATACAAGAACAAGGCTTTTTAGAGATGGCAGTTCTTTGCATGTGATCATCTTCTTGGCTATTTAAGATATCACTTGTTTTCTTTTAGTCATTGATTTTGTTTTTATATGTATCATACAAGTAATTTAAATTCCACTTTGTTCAGTGGTATCTTGCTATGTTGATTTTCATGCTTATTTTTCTCTATAAATGTTAAAATGCTGTGTGTGATTTTTGTGGCTTTCAGGTTTTAATGCAGCAGTTGCTGGGTGCTTTTTTGCAATTGAAACTGTACTAAGACCACTCCGAGCAGAAAACTCACCTCCATTTACAACTGCTATGATTATATTGGCATCTGTTATATCATCTACTGTATCAAATGTTTTACTTGGAGAGAAACCAGCATTTATAGTGCCGACGTATGAACTTAAATCTGCTGCTGGTATTTTATCTCAGCTAGATCTTCAGAAGTAAAAATCCAGATGAGTTTAAAGGGGAAGTTGTTGTTAAATGTTATGGAAGTATAGTTTTCACAACCTCTCTTGCTTGCGCATTGTTAATTTGATATTTAATTAGTTTCTTTGATATCAGAAGGTTAAGATTTTGTTTTTTCAATATAATTGCAACTTTATGATCATGGAACATAAATATATATATATATATATCCATAGTTCCTTATAGATTTGTTGATATTATTTGATGGAAGGACATAAGAAAGAATTACTGCTTCTGCGCTTATCTTTCTAGTTCAGTTTCTCAGTGCAATTGTACATGTTTTATCCTCAGATGTTTCTGCCATGCCCAGGGCTATTGAGTTGAGTTGTTGCCCTGCATGTTTGGTTTGGTTGGATCTGCCAGTAGTTTTTGAGAAATCACATCTACTCCCGTAAGATGCTGTTGACAATTATATAATCTTGTCTAGTGTTCATCACAGTGGCAGTTGTAGGCTTGTAGCACTTATGTGTTGTTCTCATTTAGTAGCTGTTAATCAAGCATTTTTTCTTTCAAATGTTCCCAGGTTTAATTACTTAATTGTGCTGTGTAATGATTTAATTGGTTAACTTTTGCTGTTTAGTTGGGGTTCATCTTGATCAAGCATGCCATTGTTTTTCAGTCAAGTATTACAATAAAAACTGGATGATTTACATGCCACTTGTTAGTGATGTTGGCCTGATTATCAAAAACACCTCTAGAATCTCTTTTGTGTGACTCTAAACCAGTGTGAGGGTTATTGCTTATTTTCATTTATAGTTCCCCAGTTAATGACCTTTGTCCCTTGCAGAGCTACCACTGTACCTTATCCTGGGCATGCTGTGTGGCGCAGTTAGTGTGGCTTTTACTCGATTAGTGACTTGGTTCTCGAAGTCATTTGAGTTTATAAAAGAAAGATTTGATCTTCCAGCTGTTGTATGCCCAGCATTAGGTGGTTTGGGAGCAGGCATTATAGCTCTTAGATACCCTGGGATATTGTATTGGGGTTTCACAAATGTTGACGAGATCCTGCACACAGGAAAGAGTGCTTCTGCCCCTGGGATCTGGCTATTAACACAGCTAGCTGGAGCAAAAGTGGTAGCAACTGCTCTTTGCAAGGGTTCAGGGCTTGTAGGAGGTCTTTATGCTCCAAGCCTGATGATAGGTGCTGCTGTTGGTGCTGTATTTGGTGGCTCAGCTGCAGAACTAATAAATAGTGCAATTCCAGGCAATGCTGCTGTTGCTCAACCTCAGGCATATGCCCTGGTAAGTTGTTATTACATAAGTCGCGCTGGTCTGACCACAGACTTGCTCCCCCCTTATTTTCTTTTACATCTGCCACCTTCTAGGTTGGAATGGCTGCCACACTAGCTTCAGTTTGTTCCGTTCCATTAACTTCAGTACTTCTCTTGTTCGAGCTAACAAAGGATTACAGAATTTTGCTTCCACTTATGGTGAGTATTTTCCTGTTGTGGATTTGCCCTCATTTTTTTAGCATGTCCTTTTTCCTGTAAATTGTCTGTGGTTTTAGGCACCTAAAATGATTTTGGGTTTCTGCTAAACTAGAAAATTTCCTCTTTATCACATGATAGAGAAGGGGCCTGATTTTCACTTTTGGATTCTTCTAATGAAGTCTCAGTAGCAACTACAGTTCTATTTTAAGTATATTATTGTTTACGTAGCTGCTCTAGTGTTAAGCTTACATCTCTCATCTGTCATGATGGACTTCTGAATCCTGATGTTAAAGGAAAATTTAACAAAATGAATATATCTGTTTTCGTACTCATTGCTCTATCTTGGAAAATAGGGTGCAGTTGGTTTAGCAATATGGGTGCCTTCTATAGCAAATCAGTCAAAAAACAGTGAGTCGTCAGACAAAAAGGTCCCTGGGCATGGCTATTCAACTGCATTATCTGCTCGTGATAAAAGTGGGGTCATACGGAGACAACCTGATGAGGTTGATGATATGGAACTTTCTGTTATAGAAACTGATAGGCACCACATAGGAATCTCCAACGAAGAAAATCTTCTAGATGGCCTAAAGGTTTGGTTGCCTCTTGACATGATACTTGTCATCTAATCTTGTTATTAACTTTAATGAATCTTCTGGCATGACTGTTTTATATATTGGATTTAATTGTTTATTGTTGTCTTTTACAGGTTTCTCAAGCCATGTCGAAAGTCTTCATTAGTGTTTTATCGACAGCAACATTAAGGGAGACAATGAAACTTATGCAAGATAACCACCAAAATTGTGCACTTGTGGTAGATGATGAAAATTTTCTTGAGGGGATTCTTACTCTAGGTGATATTCGACGGAGAGGATTGGAAATGTATGGAGAGAATCCTCGTACTCCTAATAAGGGGGATTCAACGATCAGAGATGTATGTAATCTATAAACCTTTGATATTGATAGGTTTTCCTTTGCATACAATAACCATCTTATTCGTTTTGAGGTACATTAGTTCCTGTTTAGCATTTATCATTTATTGTGAACTGTTGTTGTTTTAGTTACATGATTTCTGCAAATGTAGCTGCTGTGGACAACATGCTGTCATTTTTTACCATTGTGCGGAATTTGAGGGATTGGTTAAAAGTATAATATTTCTTTATTGAAATGTTCAACATAAAATGCATATCCGGAACGAATTATATGAGACATTGAGAAAGCTTATCCATGAGTATAAGAATAGAATGGGATGAGAAAGACAATGATCATGGAAGAAAATACGAGGAAAGAGTTAAACAGAAAGGTGCAAACAAACATTTTGGTCTCAGTTGTTTAATAGCTAGTCCTATAGCTGCTCACTAAATCATGCTCCGTTGGTTTGGATCATAGTTTTTGTTATGAACACAATATCCTTGTTGTGGAGGTAATTTGGCATGCTGATTGAATCGGGAAACTTTGTGCAGGTTGATATACCACTTGTTTCCTCATGTTGTACTCGAGGGTTTCAATATCGAGGGAGTGCACGTGGACTTTTAACTTGTTTCCCTGATACTGAGTTGATTATTGCAAAGGAGCTTATGGAGGCCAAAGGTATCAAGCAACTACCTGTCGTCAGACGTGGTGGTGCTAGAAGCAGTGGTAGAAATGACCTGAAACGCAAGCTTGTCGCTCTTCTTCACTATGAGTCAATTAGCCGCTGTCTCTGGTAAGTTTTGGCCCTTTATCACTAAATCAAAACCTTATCTAGCTTATAGGTTTTATGCACATCATAGTCTGAAAATATTGAAGTAGAAATCTATCCCATGAATAATTTTCATCCTACCTTTTTTCTTGACATCAAACTAGTGGAAGTTTAATTGCTTTATTTAATTATCAAATTAACAATATTTGATTTCTTGACTTGTATAGTGATGCACTGGAACACCAGAAAGCCTCTTATCCTTACAGAAAGGGTGAGCTACAGGAAATTTCTAATGGTCCTTGAAAATCAGCAACAACGATCAGGTTGTTTTCTAGTGTCTCAAATGAAAGCTCAAGACCTTAGAGTGATTTTAAAAAACAAACCGGCAATTTGAAGCAAATGTTGAAAGCTATAGTAACAACGGCAGTCATATCGATTCAATGGCTCAGTTTTGGATAATGTATTTACCGGGCTTAGGGGAAGTGATTTGTGCCACTCCCGGAAAAGAAGACTACGCATTCCTTTTAATTCAATGAGATATCAAGAGAAATTCACACACATTTGTATGTCATATATGTACACCTTGTTAACCCACACTGTCCTTAACCTGCTGCAAAGAGCTTTATGAGGCATGACATCTGGAGAAGTATTGCATATTTCATTTGTTATATTAGCTTTTGTTGAACACTGTTTATTAATTAATATTGTTTATAACAGGTGTAGTTTTCTGTTTTTTTCAGTGATATTCTTTATTTTTTTCTAGATTAAGTTTGATTGTCATGTGATTGCCATATAAGTGAAACAAATTTCTGGCATGTTACCATAAAAAAAGATCTTTTCTTCTGTTTTTTGTATTTTATTTCTTGTGGGAAGCAGTGGCAAAAGCAAGAAAGGCGAATGAATTTCTTGAATTTTAACTAAATAATGACTACATATAAATATGTATATTTGCGAAAAGTGAATAAGCACCTCACTGTCTTTGTAACTCCAACACACTATTTAATTAAATCTTTTATAAGATAATAAATAATAATTATAAACAAACTTTTTAAAATGTATTCCTCCTTTTTAATACTTGGATGGTCAAAAACTGAAATAAAATAAAATAAAGGAAAAAAAAATCATGAGGAAACCGGACACAATTTTTCCCAAAGGATCTACAACATTTGAAGGAAGAAAACCTCTAACCTTAATGGGAAAATCAATGTGTAAAATGGATTGACACCAAAATAAATAAATCATAACTAGAGATTTTTTAAAAATAAACAAGCCATATCAGAGCATTTGCTGGGCAAGTGTATTAAAATTTAAATTCGTCTCCTCAACTAATATAAATATATAGTACTAATTGATACTAATAGATGGTTTAAAACAACAGATTTTTTTTTTTTTTTTTTTAAATCTATATACAGGTGTGAAATCATTATGTTGTACGTATTCCCCAGGTGACATTTCCAAACATTTTTCTCATAAAATTCAGAGTCTTGCATAAAAACCACCAAAATATACACATACGCCCCTGAAAAAATTTATAGTTGTACAAACATAGACACCCTTAATAGCTCTTTGCATTCCTGCTAGTTTTGAGAATGGTACAAAAATTTCTTAACATTTCATGCCTCAAGATAATGAGATGTATGGCAAAATAGAGACTTTACAAGGGTATACATGCAAATACAAAACCTGTTTTTTCTATAATAATGGTAGTTTTTATGTGCAACAAGTAACAACATCAAAAATACATCCTAAATGAACAAAGCCTGCCAACAGTGCCAAGCAAAGAACAAATCTCCGGAATCAAAGAAATCACCCAAAATAATGTTCCTCCTGTTCCAACATAAAAGAAAATTAATACAAAAAATACTATCAAACACATAGAACAAACTCTCTTCTATTTCTGAAAACTTTTTCGCCTTTTCACTTCTCTTCGAAACCTGGTCAGTAACAAAATGAACCTAGAGACTTTCCCTTCTTACAACATTCATCTATCAAATATTGTTTGATCATATGTCAAAGTCTTCTTTGCAAAGAAAAGATTTGCAATGCAGTAAACAAATATTAATATGCATGAACAGAGAAACAGCAAAAAAACAACAAACAAAATTACCTAACCTTCAACTAGTATTTACAGCTGAGGTCCTAAAGGCAGCCTGTTTATAATTTGGTGGTAAACCGATGATGACCCATTCGGCAGAGGCAGTGTAGACTCCGACATAGGCTCCTCCTTCGGTTCCCCTTTCGGTATCATGAAGTTGGGATCAGTTGGTTGCTGACAAGCCATATAAGGGTGCACTGGTGGAAGGACGGGCATCTTCATCGATGCCACCATGTTCAGACTGGATATACTGAGATTATTCAATCCTTGTTGACCCATTGTGAAACCAAAATTTCCCGGTGGACCGAAGGCAGCAAGCTGAGGACTGTTAAACCTCATCAGACTATCTTGAGCTTGAATTAGTTCAGGTCTCCGGTGAAGACCCTGAGACTGAGATGTTGTCACCCCTACTGCAGGGGACGGGCCGGAGTTTGAGTGCCCACTGCCTCTTGCAGCGGGGACATCATGGTTGTGCTTGCCCTCATAAGTTGTGATTACTGACTTGAGATCATGTGATGCTCTCTCCACATGCTTGCGCACCGTGCAACCAGGATTAGTACACTTGTAATAGCTCCTGCATTGTATTAAACTGATTCAACTTAATTTCCATCTAAAGTAAACATATAAAGATTTACCGAACTTACCTTGGATTTGGGTTGCCCTTTACTACTTTCTGTCCATACTTGCGCCAGCGATAACCATCATCGAGGATGTCGACTTCACTAGTGGTTTGAACAACCACCCTCGGTTCACGAACCGCTCTTGAAGCAGCACTCATTTCTATCACACTAGAATCTACCTTCCTGAATTATTAAAAAAAACAAAAGTCAAGTAGTAGTATACTTGATGCAATGTTGTAAATTTATTAGTGTTTTAAAGTTACAAGGACCTTCTTTTCGATTCGGTTTCATCCCCTTCACCATCACCACCCAGTGAAACACTACCATGAGTTGCCCCATCATCCTCTTCGTCATTAGATAAGGTTGAGGAAACATCTATAGCAACATCTTGGGATTCAAAACGAGCACCGTGCTGAGCCTGCAAGGAAGCAGCTGGGTCACCAATCTCAACAGGCATAGAAGCAGATGATGTTGCATCTAAACCATCACTTCTCCATTCATGCCCACTCTGCGAGTTATTCCACATGTGCTTCCCATCAAGATTAGCTTGTAAGCCAGGATTTTCTGATCCATCTTGTGGCATTTCAGTATAGGACTGAGAAGGAACAATGCCAGATCGACGATTTGGAGCAGGCTTTGGGTGGCTATGAGCACCCTTGTAGATTATTTCAGTAATGTGGCCTTCATGAGAGCGCTCGACCTTCTTCTTCACCGGGCAATTTTGGTGGGTGCATTTGTAATAGCTCCGTGGATACTCACTACCCTTCACCTGCTTTTGCCCGTATTTTCTCCAATTGTATCCATCATCAGCTGGTGCTCCGGCAGTCACTGAAGAGAACTCACTTTTTGGGTCAGCTTCTTCATCCTGTTGGTCTTCGAGAGGTGGAGATTGTTCATCAGATACTTTTTGGTTGAACATGGCATTGTCAGCGGGATTTCTCCTGTCAGAAGAATCAGAAAAGCCGGTCTGCAGATTGAAATCATGTTGATTCTGGAAGGAAATGGCAACGGCTTCAACATTTCCTGCTCGGACTTGGCGTTCTGTAGGAACAGATATATCAATGCTTGGCAGGGCCTGCTGGTGATTAAAGGCCAAAGCATTCTGTTAGTAAAACAAGATTATGCTTAGTAGGAATCAACACAACCAATGAAAATTAGCATGTAATAATTCCATTCCGATCAAACAAACAATTAAAACGAAGTAATTTAAATGAAACTAAGGGAACAAAGAACATATACTTGCTTTGAACAAATCACATGCAAAGCAAATCAAGAGAGTTTGAAGCTTAAAAAGTCACAAACATTATTAGAATGTCATAATAAACAATGTCACGACTCGTACAACAAATTATTGATGCTATAGCAAATAAAATTCAGCACATTACTTTGTTATCTGAGGTCGAAAAAAATGAGGAGCTTGTATCGAGATGAGGCTTGAAGGCAAATGACTCAGAAGCATCTTCAAGTGTGTGTTGTTTAACTTTGTCGGTGACTCCTAAGCTTGAAGCCATGTTTACACCATTGTACTGCTCAAATAGCAACTTTCCTGTTGTCGGAGATGGTTGAGCCTAAGATAGAATGCGAACAAAAATAGGAATTATTTCAAAGAAAACAGGCATTAAACAAGATGATCTTCATAAACATCTGAAAAGTTATTAATTCGAGATTGGATGTAACCATTGAATAAAACTAAATATTAAGAAGGTGCAAAATGGTAGTAGCTTTCTTTGCAAGCCGACAAAATGGGAATCTCCTGCTACTTCAACGGCCATACAGATTGTTCTATAAACGACAACAACTGGTTGAAACTATTAAGGTTTGACGCATATACCATATTAGAAAGAAACACCGGAGAATCCAACAATGTTGTTGGGCTGAGACCAGCTGGAATTGTCAGATAAGGTGAGCGAACTTCTGTTGTCGAGGAATCTATGTTCACTGATTTGATGCCAGCCATATCGATCTTTGGAGCACTAAAGCCAGCCCTTGATGCCATTCTCTCAGCAAGGCCGCTGCGCGGAGCTGGTTTACTAGCATCAAACATGCCGGAGTCCAATGAGATAACATTCGAGAACTGAAATGCAGTATCAACACCATCTCTATTCTCGGGTTTTCGAGCAGGTTCTACATTCCCGTTTCCAGCCAAATTATCTGGGAACGGCCTTGGGCTGAATCCATCATTTAAGAAGTTGGGCATCAGAGTCCTTGGGCTGGGATTCAGCGGAGTCCAGTCCCCAATCACAGAGACATTGTCATCCATCCCAGCCATTGAAGAGACTCAAAGCTTTTCTTCCAACCAGCAGATCTACCAGAACAAATCAACAAGACAAGCAAATGCCACAAATTACAGCAAGAAATTGTAAACTAAATTATATCATAACAATCAAGATGCAAGATTGAAGCAATATGGTACATCATCATCACCTCAATGAAATCAAAACAATAATCATAGATCATAGAAACATATCAACAGAAAGTAGGTAAAAAAGGATAGAATAAAAGGCAAGCAAATGCCACAAATTCATGGATAAATTGACATCTAAATGAAATCAAATCAAAAGATTAAACAAATACAAAAAAAAAAGACACATACCTTGATTATGAGCTGAAAAATCCGAACTTTACGCCACCCAGATCCACAAAATGAGATCTTTCTTAAGGTTCTAATAAGAACCCAGCGAAGAAAACAAGAAAAACACGGTAATGAAAAAGGGTATGCCTCACAAACACGCACAAATTCGAACACCCAACACCGACAAAGAAGAAGATCAACAAAAATTAAAAAAACTAAAATGAAAATAAAATTAAAAAAAATAAAAACAGCAAAATATCTCTAGGAGTACAGCTAGACAACCCAAAAATGAAACCGAACTAAAAATGGACTTCCCAACGATGCAAAGCCACAAACTTTATCAAATGAAACAACTCCTCAACCCAAAAAAAACCAAAACCCAGATCATCTGATGCCTCAAAAACCAAACAAACACAGGATCCCACTAAACAAAGAGAAGCCAGAAACCAGATCACAAAACACAAAAGCAAAAGTTGGCTGCTTGAGGAAGGACTGCTACCGCACAGGTTGAGAATGAGAAACAAAACAATGATTGGGATGTCTGGGAGGCCCCAAAGCTCCAAACTTTAAACTGAAGGGACAGAAATCAGATAGAAAAACATGGGTTTTGCTTCATGTGGGAAAGAAGCAAAGGGGAAAGAGAAGCAGGGAAGAGGGATTTGCCAACAATAAATCTCGCTGTGAGAATTTTGCAGAAGGGGACAGATGGAGAAAGAGCGATGAGCACTAGAGAGAGAATGAAGGGTCAGTTTGACCAAGAAAAAGGAGATGGTTTTGCTGTGCCTGTGCTGTGTGTGTGTGTCTCTCTCTCTCTCTCTCTCTCACAAAGAGGAAGCCATTCTTCCCATTGAGCCTATCTATCTTTTGCATTTATCTACAAACACATACATATATCAAAGATTTTTTTTTTAATATAAATTGTTTTTCTATTTAATTATGATAAATAAAAACCTGAGAAAACTGCTGTAAAAAAAAAAAAAAAAACTGTTAATTTTAATGTTGTTTTATTTTCATGTAACCCTCACAAAATTATTAATTTTGTCTAAGTACTTTTTTACCCCTATAAAACCAAATGTTTTTTTGTTATATACATATGGAAAACATCATGAATGTTGGTTTTTCTGAGGGGTATATAAATAATGATATATATATTTTTGAAATTATAAAGATTTATGGGGATATATATGAAAAAAATATATCTATAAAAATTAATAATTTATTATGATATTACACGTGTTGTGCAAAGCCAAAATGGGGGAACTGTTTCAGTTGTTTTTATCCCCCATTTTATTCCATTTTTAACTTGGTTGGCACCATAACCTTGTGACACGTGGGATCTATTTTTAATAAATATAAAAAAATAATTTTTATAATAAAATTAAGACTTTTTTATTTTTTTTTTTCTAAAAAAAATTGTATTTTTTTCATGGTATAGTTTTTGTGTTTCTCATTTGCATGTTTTATTGGTTTAAATATAAATTCTACTAAATTTAAGTAATTATTATATATATAGGGACGTTCTTGGAATGGAAGAGTTTTATGGTTAGGGAATACATTGAACTTGTGTCTGTTCAAATATGGAGGGTATTCTGGCCACAAAAAGGAATGTTTATAATAGAGATGGGTATTTTTGGGAGGAAATGATATTTTAGGGAGGAAATAATGAGAAGCATTCTTGGAATGTTTAGGGTGTGTTTGGATGGAGGTAATAAACACTGTTAGAATGGGAATTATTGTCAATAGTATTTTATACCCATGTTTGGATGCACTACTGTTAGAATGGGAATGGAATGTGTAGGTAATGAATAGTGGTACTGTAGGGGCATATGCATTACCCCCAAAATTGGGAGGAATGGAACTATTTGGGGAGGAATGAATAGTGTCAGCCTTTGAAATGACACTTTTACCCTTATGAAGATTTAATTAAACAAAACTTATAAAATTAAATAATTAAAATAAAAATTATTATATATAATTACAATAATAAAAGCAAAATGACATTTTTGCCCTTCTGAATATTTAATTAAATAAAACTTATAAAATTAAATAATTAACTATGACAATTAAATTAAATAATAATTAAAAATAAAATTTATTATATATAATTACAATAACAACAGTAAAATGACACTTTTACCCTTCTGAATATTTAATTAAATAAAACTTATAAAACTAAATAATTAACTATAATAATTAAATTAAATAATAATTAAAATAAAGCTTATTATATATAATTACAATAATAAAAGTAAAATGACATTTTTGCCCATTAAACTAATAATTAATGAAAATGAGATATTTAATGTGAATATTTAATTATAATAATTATTTTTAATAATAATATTCAAAATGTTTTTTAGATAAAAAAAATTAATTAAGTTAATAAAATAATTAATTAACATAATTAATTATGTTAATAAAATAATTAATTACTTAATTGACTTAATTAATTATCTTAATTAATTAAGTTAATAATTCTTAATTCTCATTAAACATCCATAATTGTTTTTTTAAGAAGGGTATAAAGGTAATTGTCTCATATATCCTCCACTTATAAGTAAAAAGAAGAATCCATATACGTTGGTATTTTAGGAAGGAGATTATGATGAAGGGGCATTCTTGGAATATGCAGGCCTTCTTGCTGTCAGATTCATATATATGTATATGTATGCATGTATAAACTAGATAGATGCTTCAACTCATCAAATACAACTTATGTATTTATTATGCTCATTAATTGAGATTTTACATCATTATTTTTCAATTTTTCGAAAGTCGATAAAACCACAACTTTATTGAGAATAAAGATTAATACAAAAACCCACTCCTGGTGGATGATTTTTGTGGAGTTTAGGCTCCTCTTTTGTACTTTCATGTTTCTGTATTGTTTTCCTCTTTAATGATTGTGGTTTATCCACTTTTTCAAAAAAAAAAAAAAAAAATTAATACAAAAAGAGAAACGAGTGGATATTATTATCGAATAGGCTTGGAGAATAATGCAAAAAACAAAAAATAAGAAAATAAAAAGTGAGTATGTGATACCCGGAAGATGATTAAAGATGTAGACGTAAATCCATATAGAATAACCAATAAAAAATAAAACGGAATATAGTAAGAACTAATATTGGTCAATGGATCTTTAAGATTTTTTTTATGGGACCCTATGAATTCAAGGTTTGTTTTGAATGAAGAGATCGGGTAGCAAAGTTGTGCTTTTTTTTAGCTAAAAAATTACAAATACTTATAGCAGAATCATGTGATTAATTTTAAGAATAATCAAGTGAATTAGAATAATAATACTATCATTTTTTTGGGTGAATTGTTCTAATTTTTTTTTCTATCTTTACTTAGTTAATTTACAGTGAACACTATCAATTTATGATTATGTTCTAACCACTTAATTTTTATTTTTTTACTATTAGATTAAAAGTAAATTATGTATATAGTTGAGATTCTATTTTTTATTTATTCGTCCAAATTTATAGAAAAGTTTTTGTATTAAAATAATAGAAGAAAGAGATTTTTTAAAATATTTTGAGAACAATTTTTTACTTGGCCATTTTGCTCATAGAATCTTATATTATTGGAATAGAATTAGACAAAATGTGATTTATAAGTTATATTGATAGGAATATATTTACTTTCTGCTTGGTTGATAAAATAGTAATGTAGTCCGAATGTAACATTATCATGTTTAGTTAAATGAAAATTATCAATTATTATTTTAGTAAAATACCCTAACCTAATAATAATAGATGTTAAATAGATTATAGGTTATAACATTAGTATGTAAATAGAAAAGTTGTTTAATATATTATTATTATTATTATTATTATCAAAGAAATCAAATTTTAATATTAAAATATTTAATGTTTAATAATATATAAATTTTATTTAATTAATTTTTTAGAAAAATAATAATTAAATTAAGCTTAATTATATTAAATAAATATTTTCCTTACAATTTAATTATATAATATTTGTAAAACTAATCTCAAATATGTTTTTACCTCCATCAAATATTTAAATTTTTAAAATTTGGCATTTAAGAATTATATTGAGCTTGAGGAGTATAATAGAAAAAAAAGAAAAATTTTAATTCCCCTGAAATATGATATTATTATCTTTATAAACAATAATCACATTCCCAATAATATGAGAAAATTGAGTATATACACCTCAAAAGTTCCATAATTGTATATTTACCCTCCGAAAAAATATAATTGCATATGTACCCCTGAAAAATATAGATAATTGCTGATATACCCCTACCGTTAGATTTCGTTAATAGAAATTAATTAATTATATTAATTATAGTTATAATCTTGATTAAGATATATAAAATGTCTAAAATAACCTTCTATAACTTTACCAATAATATCTAATCTCTCATCTCTCTCATTTTATAATAAAAAAAACTTTTGAAGGGTATATATGCAAAGGGTATAACGGTAATTTTATATAGTTGCTGTTAGTTAATGGATGATTTTTCAACTAATTTGAATTCTAGGGGTATATACGCAATTATATATATTATTCAGGGGTATGTATGCAATTATCATTTATTCAGGGGTAAATATGCAATTTCAAATTTATTCAAAGGTACACATGCAAAAAGCCCCAATAATATTGGTTAAATATCACATCCGGAAAATATAATGTTTCCATCTTAAATAACCAAACGTTATAATATAAAATTACATGGCCAACGTTTTAGAGGTAACATCCCAACAAAATATCAAATATAAGCAACATGAAACAATCTCCAATCACACTAAAAAGAATAACAATCAAACACATGAGATTCTTTTTTTTTTCTTGCTAGATAATGTGACAAATAGAATGGTATTACAAGATAAATACCCTTTTTCATCTTATTCATATAATTTGTTTCATGATGGTGGTCTAATTATAATTTTAATATTTTGTATGTATCTCTTTGACTACTTCAAGTTGTGGTTATATTGTAATCTCGTAAGCAAACAATTAAGGGATTAACCATGTAATTTAGTCTACCATTATATTTCACTCTCATAATTCATTTGTTTAGAGACCCCAATTAACTAGGCAATTACAAGTTGGAGGAATCCTTTAATTACTCATCCAACTTAGAGCTTAAGCAATGTCATTAAGAAACAATTAAGATAATGATATTTTTTTGTTTGTTATTTTAATGTTTTAGTTTATCATTGCTCTAATGCACCCTTTGAAAGCTACAAAGGAAGTACCATTGTTTTGACATTAAAAAAATATATATTTGATTAAATAATGGCGAATCCGATGCTAATGAAACCGTGTGGTTGATTAATATATGCAATAATAAGTGTTATAGTTGAAAATAATTAAATAAAAGAAAAACTTGGTAAACATAATTTATAGGGTTGAAGGCATTCTTCTTCCATTTGTTGAATAGATATCTATTTTGTTTCTTATTATTTTTCTTTTGTTTTTTTATGTTTGAATTAATTGATATTTTTAGACAGCGTGAAAGTTTAATCCAAATTAATAATAATGGCAATATTAAATTACAACGACTTTAAGACAAGCTTCATTTTGATAGAGAGGTTATTTATTTATTTATCTATTTTTATATAGTAAGAATATGTGGCATTAGATAGAGATTAGGTGACAGGTGCCCTAATTTTTATTTGGAAACCCTAAGTACTGGTTGCATGATCTCACATGATGCATACCCTGAAAATTTTGATATTCCTTTGTAAATGTTCTACTGATTAATTTAAATATTATTGAATTTGGATTTTAATTTTATTTTTTGAAACAAGAATTCCGAGTTATTTATAAACTATTTTCAAAGTTTTATGATCATACAAATATAGTGCTATTTTTCGGTTTTAATATTTTTTAAACGTTTAATGGCATTATCTTTAATTAGGATTTAATACATAAGAATTTCAAATATCTGATTATTAGATAAAAAAGTATTATTAGATTTTTATAGGGGCATAATTGTAATTTGCTTTCAAAACTCTATTTTATTATAATGGCAAGATTTAACAAACCGTTAGCTTAATCCAATCTAAATGCCCCACATAAAACATCAGTTATATATGTAAGATTTTGATGTGAATTGAGCAATAGATATAATAATTTAGAGCATGGCAATGTTTAAGGTCTTAATCTCAACTTAAACAACTAAAAATATAGATTATCTCTAACTTCACTTTTCAGGGTTAATTTTTTAGGAGGTAACTTAACTTTGCTTGTGTTTCATTTCGGTTACTAAACTTTAATTTGCATCAAAAAGGTTACTCATCTTTGATCCTGTTTCTCCGGCAGGTCACTCGCGAGTAACCTGATTCATCTGTCCGACGTGGCTGCCGGAAAATCACAGTCAGCCCATGATTGACACCTCAGCAGCCTATGTGGAGGCTCCACCTCATCCCTAAGTGCCACTCAAGCAAAAATTTGCCACATCACCTTAGTTGGAATCCACCTCAGTATCACCTTCTTCCTTAGCATTGCCCTAATGGAGAAAAGCTTTCGAAGCGCTCAAGTCCAGGTGAATCTATGGGAGCTAATCAGCCAATCGTTGGGCCAAGATGGATGAGACAGCGGGTGAGGCTATTACAATGAACCCGCCGGCGTACAGACGGATGAGATAATTTTTTTTTCATTTGACAATGTATAAAGGCATTCTGATTTTGTTATAATTTATATTAATGATTTTCACACTTGAACATAGCTTCATAGTTTGTATTTGTTATGATTTTGTTGTAAGGTCATTTTGATTATTTTTTTTTATTTTTTTGTGAAGTTATAGTTTTGATTTTGATCTTCTATGATCTCATGATCTGATGCCATGGAATTTATTGATTGATTGGATTTAAATTACTGAAACACTTCAAACACTTCAAAGGCACATGCTGAATTTTTTGATCTTGTATTGATTGGATTTTTTTTTTAATATATGATCAATTGGAAATGTTGATGCAATTTTTTTCAGCTTCTTGAAACACTTCAAATGCTGAATTTGAGAAGCAGGATATTATTTGATGGAGGGTTGATGTTATCATTCCAAAGAATTACATTATCTAAAATGATTAACAATTAATAAAAGATATTTTGGAAAATTAAACACCAAAAAAAAAAAAAAAGAATATACGTAAATGTTAATCAGTAAAAAACAACTAAAATGCAGAAAACTTGGAGCTTCAAAGACATGAATATATGACAAATACAAACATTCATTGCCAACAATTGCATGCAGGTTTAACCTGGAGAATCAATAAAGTGCATGAGTACGTTTGTGTAGTTAATGTTATCATTCCAACTGATTATGAACATTAGAGAACCTATAAAAATTTATGTACAACCAACAAAATTTCCTTTCATTTAAGTCAAGAAATTTACTACATATAATTCAATTACATCCAGCAATGCTATAGATGAACCCATTCCATCATGTAGACATTTACATCCAAAAATGTGAGAGTAACACAATCAGTACATGTGGTAGTTTTAACTGTGCAATACATACAAAATGAACATTATAGCCCTAAACAAAACTACAAACTCCAAACTCCAAAATGAACATGTGCAGCCTCATCTTCAATGTCTTCAGGCCTGCCTTCCTTGTGTCCCATCACTAGTTAGTGGAGCCCTAATACCTGGTGGAAGCCAGGCTTTTCTTTTTTTTGTAGTATCTTCCTCCACAAGCTTTTTTCCTTGTCTTGCAGTTTTCAACACAAGTTGCCTCGAAGCTGGTCTTTTTTCTACTCCTTGTGTGGTGGTGTAACTGGCCCCTCTTCTAATGCCCAGTTTGTTTCTCTTCACCACAGTCCCACATCTAGTAGAAAGAGCCTCATCAGGTGTGAAAAACACCTACAATTTTGGAAAATAATGGAAACAGTCATATGCCTGGCTTCTCTTCTAATTATTCATGTATTGAAATTTTACCTGTTGTATTGTTTGATCTCTCATGTTAACAGATACATCACCAGTTGCATGCCCTTGTTCTTGAATACCCTGTAATGTGAAAAAACAACAAAAACAAAATGTTAATTTGAATGTGTACCGGGTGAGATAACAAAATAATCCTTCTTTAGGCCAAGAATGAATACCTGTATGAATGCCATGCTTGTTATGTTAACAGATGCATCATAATTTGGTTGCCCTTGTTCCCTTATGCCCTGTAATTTAATCAGTTGACCACAGATATTAAAAACAAACTCCAAAGTACCTGTGGTATGGCAATAAGCATAAACAAATAGGATTAAGACAAATTTCCAAAGTACCTGTGGATTTTGCTGCACTTGGATGTCAATCAGTGCATCAGTATGCAATTGCCTTTGTTGTAATGGAATGTCTACCAGTGTATCATCCTAATAAATAAATTAAATCAATTTCCAATGGCATTTAATCATCAATGAACTTTATTTCCACAATCTTATATGTCATCACAATACCTGTGCATCTCTCTGGAAGTGCATTTCTGCATGCAACTCACCATCCTGCTGGCTTTGTTGAGCTTGAACTGATCCTGCACTGTCCTGATTACAATGCCACTCCAATATGTAAGTTTTTGGAGCTTTGCATCCAAATTTAAAATAACTAACTTACAGTTTTTGGCCTGGAACAATAAAATTAATTGCACAAGACTCATTCTGGAACAAAGAAACAAAACACTTACCCCTTTCCCTTTGCCATGGTATCTTCTGTTATGCCCTACTGCTCCACACAAGCCACATGTCATTTTGTCACCTTCCCACATGTGAACCCTTTGTTTTCTTCATCTATTTCCCTCCTCCTCAGCAATGTTTTCCTTCCTCTTTTCTTGTTCAATGGCAGCGGTGGTATCATGGTCTGTTGCTCACTTCTAGGCCATGAGTCCCTGTCATGTGTGGGGTTTAAGGTGTGGCCATAGGTATCTAAATATATGCTCACAGTGTAACATTCATGAATATAAGTTTCAGGCTTCTCCTTGTTGTAATAAATTACTGCCACTGCATGACTGCGTGGCACACCAGTCAGTTGCCAAACCCTACAAGAACAATTTCCTTCTACCTTGTCCACGACAAACTGCCCATCAAGGCCTGTTACCTGATATTTGGCCCCCCCTGACCAAGTTATCTTATATAGAATGCTCAATTCTTTCTGTTGCTCTAATTTTTTTAAAATCTTGGGACAATAGGTGGTTGTGCAATTTTTCATGGCATCCCTCCTCTTTTGTATTCTACTCATTAGTTGGGTTCTAATCATCTCGTTCAATGTAACTATCCCTTTTGTTCTTGCTTCAAGAATTTGGGCATTAAAAAAAGCCACAACTAGAATTAAAAAAAAAAAGCACATAATAAGAATGAAAATTACACACAAGGCAAAAACAAAAATAAAATATCTGCCACATTCACATGAAATAAAAACATAACCATATAACAAAATAGTGTTAGGTAAAAAAAAAAAATAACTCAAGTACATATTGGCAAAATAGTGAGAATAAGTCCAAAAGTTAGTGCAATTATAAATGAACACAGTCAAATGCCCTAGAGTTTTTCTTTTGCTAGTTATTTCTTGAATATATTTGGAATCACCACAATTCATTCGGTGGCCGAATGGTTTCGGGACAGGTTTTAGGGCTCAAAAGCCTCATTAACCCGTAGCCCAGGTTGCTCTTAAGCCACAAATGGGAAGGGGTGATTCCAAATACATCCGACAAGTACATATAAAAAATTAGAAAGAAACAATAAACCTAAATGCTCATGTCCATCATTCAAATTAAAAAGAAACCGCCAAGAAGCTATTCCCACATCCATACATGGCTTCTATCAACAATTTAAAAGATGTAACCCAAAACAAGCCCATCACCCAAAAATTAAGCCACAACTAGAATTAAAAAAAAAAACACATAATAAGAATGAAAATTACACACAAGGCAAAAACAAAAATAAAATATCTGCCACATTCACATGAAATAAAAACATAACCATATAACAAAATAGTGTTAGGTAAAAAAAAAATAACTCAAGTACATATTGGCAAAATAGTGAGAATAAATCTACAACAATCTACAAAGGTATTTTCATCACAAATTAGTGAAACAAACATGGTACACAATTTCCATCACAAAAAATATTGATGTAAATACACACAAAAGCAATTTCAACAAAGCATTAGAAAAGCTATTTCAACAAAGCATCAAGGTAAATTAAAGGAAAAAAAATTAAAATTGGTCAAAAGATGGGGACAAAAGGATTTGTTTGCATCCCAATGAATAACAGAAGGGTAGAAATAAAAGGAAAGAAATCATAAATACAAAACTACTGATCATACCAAACTTTATTTAGAATAAATCCAAATTTTCTTCGCACAAGCAAACATTGCAAAACCAAAACAACAAGGTAAAAGGGGCATTCCTTTTTTTTGTGATAAGAAAACAAAAGAGGCTAAGAATAAAAAAAAAAAAAAAAGAAATTAACAAAGAATGAGTGAAAATCAACTCAAGATCATCATCAATATCTTCATTTAAAGAAAAAAAAATTACAAATTTCACAAAGTGAACGCCACAAAAAAAAAGTGACTTCTTTTTCATATATCCTACAAGAAGAAAGGGAGTAGAAAAAACTGAGTTTTCTCACAAATTCAAACGAGAGCTTAAGACAAACACACAAAAAAATAAAAAGAAAAATAAAAACTCACAATATTCCGGTACTTCTCCTCCCGGTGGTCGAACCTCCCAGTTGATTGACATTGATCACTGATCTCACGCGATCCTTGCTTTCTCACTGCAAAAAATAAGACAGGAAGATCATTGCTTTCAAAAGGGGAGAAAAGGTTGGAGAAGACAAGAAAAGGTTGGAGAAAAGGTAGGAGAAGAGAAGAAAAGATTGGAGAAATACAAATAAAAGTCTTACCGGAGACTATCGTCGCACTCCTTAACTCGATTATCCTCGATCGGTGAATGGGACGGGAAAAGAGAAGAAGAGAATGGGAAATTAGGGTTATCAGGAAATAGGGTTCTCAATAGGATTTCGAGACAACATAAATAAGTGTTGAGGTGGCCTTGCTTTGCTTAGGTGGCACTTAAGGATAAGGTGGAGCCTCCACATAGGCTGCTGAGGTGTCAATCAAGGGCTGACTGTGATTTTCCGGCAGTCACGTCGGACAGATGAATCAGGTTACTCGCGAGTGACCTGCCGGAGAAACAGGATCAAAGATGAGTAACTTTTTTGATGCAAATTAAAGTTTAGTAACCGAAATGAAACACAAGCAAAGTTAAGTTACCTCCTAAAAAATTAACCCTCACTTTTCACAAGTCAAAGAAAGATGACATATTAAACCAAATGCAAGAAAAGAGGATCACACTGTTTCTTTGTATCCTTTCATAGTTTCATACAACAATAATAGCTGATCTTCTTCATTTTTTTAATATTTATATTAACTTTTAAAACCAATAACACATTCATCCATGCCCATTTTATAGGTAGTTTTTTTTTTAATCGGGACAAACCTTTGGTTAGTCAAAGGATGTGTGCAGAGTTAGGGCTTGTTTGGGTTGGCTTTTTAAAAAAGTGTTTTTTTGTTAAGTTATAAGTGCTTTTGAGAGTAAGTTAAGTGTTTTTAAATATTTTATGTTTTGGTAAGCCAATGCAAAAACACTTTTATACGTGTAAAGTTGTTTGAATGTGGATTTTTAAAATGACTTTTAGAGGTGGCAAATTACTAAAACAGGCATTTATTGAGTTTTTTTTTGTTGAATTACTATTATACATCGCTATTGATAATGATAATGAAAACATTAATAATAGTAATAATAATAATAATAATAATAATAATAATAATTTAATGTTTTATAATTATAATTACAATTACAATTATTATTATTATTATTATTATTATTACAATTTTTATTGTTATTACAGTTACAACTATTACTATTATAACTATAATAATAATTATTACAATAATAATTATTATTATAATTATTAATTATTAATTGTTATTATTATAAGTTAATGTATTATGATTATAATAATAATAATAACTATTATTATTATTATTATTATTGACTTGATTGTTGTTGTTTAATAATCACAAGAAAAAAAAACTTAAGACTTGAGGGTAAAATGATAATTAGATAACACCTAAAATAACTTTTCTAAAGTGCTTTTTTAAAAAGCATCTATTGAGCAGCTTCTCAAAAAAGCTACATTTCAGCTTTTTTTCACAGCTTTAGCTTTTGTCCAAAAGCCAATACAAACATAAATTTTAAAATCCAGAAGTGCTTAATTTATAAAAAAACACTACTGGGCTTTAAAAAAACCAATCCAAACATGGCCTTAATATCTCATGCGTTCTCACCTTGGGTTATTCGGGCATGTATGGAAGGCACTAACCACCCAAATAAAGTAGTTTTGGCTAAATATTTTTTCGAAGTCCTTTTTTATTTTTAATCATTGTAATATTTCAATACTGTGATTAAGTGAAATAAGGAAAAAAAAAAAATAGAATAGAAATAGAGATATCTGAATTTCACTGTGTTGGGTGTACCGAATTCAAAACAAGGCTACAGAAACCAAGGGTTTTGAGCTTAGTTTGTTTTTTGGTGCAAGGCCATTCTAATTTACCAGGGCCCAGGGGACCAAAAGATAGAGATTTACTGATTTAGGTCTGAGCTTTTTCAGTGATGGTCCCATTCAAAACCCTAATTTGGGTGACAAAGTCTGGTAGCAAGGTATGCATGACCCATGTGACAAACTGTAGAAAGTGCAGGACATGGGATCAGAAATAAGAGCATCTTCTTCTTGTTTGTACCAGGTACAATGCATACCTGCAGCAGAAATCCTTTTGCAGATATCTTCTTCTTTATTTATTTATTTTTGTCTATTTCAGTTCAAATAATTCAAATAATTTTGTCTCACCACATATCAACTATTTGATTTTTCAGATTTTATAATGGCACATTGGAATTCAGGCTTGTATATACCTTCCAATTAAGATTCTATATCATTGATAGTCAGTGTGAGAGTGTACATACAAATATTCTGAACATAAAAGAGATTTAGTACTTCTCTTAATAATTGGTATTTGAGTTACATTGATCTTTTTTTTTTTTTTGAAGAGAGCAGAAGCTCAAAAGAAGTTACATTGATCTTTAAAATGATCAGAACTTTACAACAAAAGTTCATACAGAATTTGGCATTTGGAATTCTATGAATTGTTCAAACTTCTGATGTCCAGATGGTAGCCCAAAGCATCAGGAGTGGGATCAGCAATAACTGGATAAAATATGAGACAAAAAAGACATTAAGCTTGTGCATCAGTTGTTTTGCAATCTGTTAAGCACAACAATCTTTATAGCGTCAAGCTTGCATGAATTGATTTCTGATACTTCAAGTAAAAGGTTGTGTGAATGGAGTGATTTGGTCAAAGGAAATAAAGTTTAAGCAACATCAACTGAGTGATAGACAGAATTAGCTTAATTGAATATAAAATTTCAGGAATAATCTTGAGTGCAAGAAGCAAAACCAGTTCAATCAAATTAAAAATTCAACGAATCATGTTAACACAGTTAGGCAAGGTTCTACCTTACCCTTGACCAGTTAAAGTAAATCTAACTTGTTTAGTGAATTGGATTATTTTTTGCAATTATGCTGCATCTAGAAGCTGCTTTTCTGATGAGAAGACTCTAGTCATAATTCGAAAGAATATTATGTTACCAATTTTAATATGATGATAAAGGCTCTAGTAAAGCAATAAAAAGGAATGGTCTTCCAGGAAGATGGAATTTGATGATACTAAGAAAAATATTCCTAACAAAAAGAATATAACTTTCTATGAAAAACATGTAAGAGAGGAATTGCAGCAAAAATCACAACAGAAAATGCATAAAATCTAACAGCACTAGAAAAGTTGATCTTGTTGTTATGCTATATGTTCCATCCACACACATATATCAAGAGAAAATACTGGTTGAGTGTTGATACACTCAACTAGTTCAATTATCAGTATGACGACTGGGCGTTGGCATAAACAATCAATCAACAAAGTAATTAACAAAAATCCATTGTTTTCCAGATTAATTACAAGCCATTCTTAATTCTTATCATTATCAGCTGTCTAGAAATACCTCAGAAGTTCTCTGGGCTATCATCTAGTTGTTTCTCATCTTCAATCTCCACCTCCAAAATTTCCTAATTAAAAAGTAGACCACAAGTCAGTATGATTTCTATTAACAAGCGGCATTATGGTGATCTAAACATAAAGCATTCTAGATGACTTACCGGGATCCTATTTTTAAGATAAGTACCGATTCGCTCAAGAACAGTGACACGCTTGTGCCAGAAGCGGCCCTTGAGGCTAAGCTTCACAAAAGGCCCATCCACTTCAGCAAGATCAACTTGTCCTAATATTCAAGCCCATTGTCATCTTAA
Organism: Dioscorea alata; assembly: GCA_020875875.1. Lineage (NCBI taxonomy): Eukaryota > Viridiplantae > Streptophyta > Magnoliopsida > Dioscoreales > Dioscoreaceae > Dioscorea > Dioscorea alata. Next base: position 14,561,505 of record CM037018.1, read on the forward strand.
GTAGAACACCAGGATAGAACAGAAACCAGCTCATAGAAGGTAAGCTTCATCTCACCTGTTATTCCAACTGATCCATCAAAAATCTGGCCAAGCTGAGCATGCATGAAAACCAAGAAAAATCAATAGATATTTTCCAACAATATGCATCTAACTCTCTTACTATATGATACAGCTAAGCTCTAAAAAGGTATACCAAAAGCTCAGATTAATGCTGTCTTGATTCAACTACTCAAACCGTTCTACATTAACACATATGGAATGGATAGATACTCTCATTAACAACCTCAAAAAACAAGGATCTTATTGCTGTTAGCGAGAAGCTAAATCAAGGAGAGAATGAACATTCGGATGTCTTCTAAGTTTATGGTAATTGGAAGGCTAATCTAGCTTCAGAAATAGCATTAATTCTGGGATTATTTCTGCAATTTTCTAGCTTCTGGCATTTAACCACACAGATATTGCAATTAACTACAATAGTTACTAGGTATATAAAAAAATAATTAAAATAAAATAAAATAAAAGGAATCATCTTTAGCTATCACCCACACATACATCAATAAAAACATTATACAAATGGATAATAAAACCAGAAAACATGCAAAACTGTTCTAAATTAACACATGTTGCATGAGTATATCCCCACACAGCTTGAGAATCAAACCCAATAAGTCAAATCTCAATTCAAAAAAAGCATATAAAAAAAATCCATCTTTTAACCATCATATACCACAGACATCAATGCAAACATTAACTATCTGGCTGCTAAATCTCAATTCAGTATGATTCGAATTCATTTTTTTTCACAGAAATATAATAATAAAATAAATTACAGAAATTGAGCTTGCCTCTGATTTGGCATCAACCAAGACCCTCCGGATGTTGTCCTCAGTCAAATCAAGTTGAGGAAGTGAAGCAGAAATTGAAAGTAAACGCCATTTCCGACAAAACTTGTTGGAGCTCGGGTTTCTTAATGTCAAGGCTTGAAAATGTGGGACCTTGGAGGATTTGGAGAGATGGAGGGGGAGTGAGGAACGGAGATGGAGATGAGGTTGGAGTAAAGCCATATTTTTTTTTTTCGAATTCTTTGGAAAATAAGGCAACCAGGCAAGCAAGCGGATCTTTTATTGGATACGGGTCGGATTCTTGATTAAAAGATCCCAATCCGAACCCGGTCCAGACCCGAAAAGAATGCTAGAATCCACCAATAATATTGACCTTTTTTTTTCTCACAGCAGATTTGTATTCCCTTTGCATAAAAGAGAGTTTAGGTTTACCTTTCATAATAATACAAAATGACTGGAGGTATGTGCCTAATTTTTTTTCCCCAGTACTCACCATCATTGGTTCTATACCTTTGGCATAAATCACTATGCATACGTTGTTAGTTTGAATTCTATTTTAAATTAACTTCTTGGTGATATTAATCTAACTTAAATTCAAATTGTATAAAGTGATCCATGATTTTATCTAATAGAATCTTTAAGTTAACTCTAATTGACACTTTGGATAATGATCTACTTAAATTTTAAGTGGAGTTAATTCTTTGATGGTAAAGATTAAATACAGAGCAACACCAAGAGTCCCCAATCTATTGGTTTTGCAAATACCTAGTTTTATCTGTAGGAGAGAATTGGACTTAATTCAAACGTGGATTTAAAGACTCTAGTCGTTTTCAACAATTTGCTATGGATGGAGGTAAGTGATCCTGTTTCCGCATATCATATACGACATAAATGTTTGGTGAAATCTAACATATGTAGTATCACTTTCAACTCTTGTAGAGTAGTAACCTTTTGAAGGCCTTGGGGAAGCATCACTAGACCACATGCTTCTATTTCCAGTTCTCTAAGTTTGGGCATGGCCTCATCCTCTATCCTCCATACCTCCAATTCATATAAGGAATTCAGTTCTAACACTTCCAATTGAGGGAATCCTTTCTCCAAACAAACCATCTCCCTTCCAAAAAAAAAAAAAAAAAAAAAAAAAAAAATTCCAATTCTTAAGCTACTAAGAACTTGAAGGTTATCTAGCTTCCCTAACTTCACTAGGGGATCTTCCTTAAGCCTTGTTGATTCTAAGGTCAACTTGGTGAGGCTTGCAGGCATGCAAGTACCATCTGGCAGCCCTTTAATGGGGCATGCAGATAAAGAACTTGAAGATTATTCTTATGCTGACTAGTGGAAAGTATTGAGCTAGGTATCACACTATCCTTCTCCATTTTTCATGCCAAAGTAATGCAGTTTGCCAAAACAAATGGGTAATAATTTTGGAAGGTCACCAACGGCTTTTTTTTTTTTTCTGTAAAAGGAAAAAATAATTTAAAAAATAAGCATCTTACGCATGTTTTTACTGAAGTGCGTGTATACACATACATCTTGCTTTTTTTAATTAGTGGGTCCTGCAAATAGACTTTAAACACATCAAAGATGAAATTTTAAAAGAACCCTTCACTAGTTTTTTTTTTTTTTAAATCCCTCCGATTAAAAGGAGAATTTACATGAAGTACTTTTATGTTAACTTTTATGTTTAGTATGTTTGATGATACATCAGTAGAGAAAGCAAAATGCTGTATATATATATATAAGCAATCCTAAATGGCATTGAGATCTTTAAACTCTCAACTGTGACAAACATTTTTTAATAAATGATATTGTAAAAAAAAAAAAAATTATTTAGAACATCATTTATTTGAAAAATCTTGGGATGTATTTTCAGTATCAACCATAAATTGTCTAGCTAAGCAGAATAAATAACTAGAATTATAGCCACAAAATCAACAAAGATCCTCCATAATAGTTGATAATGTCCAACAATATGACTTAAAAGATCTGTCCATCACAATCCTAACACCCCTAACGATTACATCATAACAAGAAACAAAATCTTGAGATAACAAGCAAAACTCATTACATACCATGACAATATCATTCAATTTTGTTTTTTCTTGACACATCTAATCTTCAGTTAGATCCATCCCATCTTCTATTAATATTCCCTTTGAAGCAGAATTGCTTGGTGTAGGCATGACAACTTCCATGTTAGATATTTGAATATGTTGGGCAGCTTGTTTTATCAACTGAGAGGTCACACATGAAGATGACCCCTACAACAAAAACAAGAAAAAAAAAGTTAAGCACAATTCAATTGTTTAGCAAAATTAACATAAAAGCTGAAAATGCAGCAAACAATTACAGCAACAGGACAATTTTCGGCGTAACTGTTTACTTAAGTTGAACTTGTAAAATTTTCAAATTCACAACTTTGAAATTTATTAGAGCAAAATGACGATTAGCACTGTTGGTTCTATAAGTGGTATCAAAACAAACTACATAACCAAGCAATACATAGTATATCACCATCTTTGGATCAGCCCAAAAAATATTAGCAATTTGGCCTTCAACATCATATTGCAATAAGTAGAAAAATGATGGATTGTCTAATTTTTTTTTTCTTCTCAAGATAATGAATAAGTGTGTGTGCTTCTTCTTCTAACATCTCCCTTATTCTCTTTGCTTGCAAATAATTGATAATATTCTTGAGGGTGAAACCTAGATTCTCCTTGCCTCCAACTCACTCATAAAATCAAAAATTAACTTTTGCCGAATCCTGGAATGCTTTGCAATTTTTGCTTTAGCTGCATGGGCAATGGTTACCTTCCTTTGTGATGGTAATTTGTGCCTGCTGTGAGGGTCACAACTTGATGATTATGTTGTCCTCCAAAAAAACGTAGCATAATATTTTCCATTTTCTTGACATCCAATAATCATCTGAGCATTGCAACCAACTCTCAAATTCTTTCGAATTTTTTTCCTTCACATTCAACTTGCTTCTTAAAGCCTTCCTTGAAACAACAAAACTTTTGAGATAGAGGTGTTGTGCCATCAACTTTACTTTTATTTGCCCAACATTTTCAAATGGTAAATCCATTATAACCAACATACATGTTATAGTACATGTATGCTACTTGCTCTGTTTCAAACTCCATATATGCCCACATATGGAGTTAATTTTTTTTTCCATCTATGTTATTGCACTCTGCTTTTCATGTCAATTTGTTGGCTCAAGTGTAGCAACAACCATGTTCTTTTAAGAAAGAATAATAATAAAATGTTAGTAAACATAACCCAGTTAATGACCATGCAATCCACAAGGATATAATTTCTCCAATCAATCATGTTTCCAGAAACTGCAGAAAATTAATATTTAGGATCATATTTAGGGATTACAAAAAATCCAAACTTTGGAGTGGAGGTATCACAAATCTATTAGTGAGGAGCATTTTCGTGATATATCACATTTTACCTTAACTAAGTATAGTAATTAATTGATAGTATATGGAAGTTTTTTTTTAATCCTGATAGTTAATACATGGGAAAATATTTGTAACTTTGATTGATATATTACTTTGTTATTAATCCAAAAATATTTGCAAGGGCAGTTTTAGTTTGGGGAATGCTAATTTATTTGAGTGGTGTTGGCATAAATTATATGTGATATTAGCTAAAAAGTAATGTAACAAGCAATGCCAAAGGGGTAAAAGAAAAACATATAAAATGCATGAAAATCCTCTTGCTTTGAGCTCCACATCAAGAGTAGCTCCTGTGACACGTGGCATTCTGCTCAGACACGCTCCTCAAGCTTGGAGTTGGAGTGGTTTGGAGGAGAAGAAAAAGATGTTTTTTTTTTTTTTTTGGAATAAATGAAGGTTAATGGAGGGCTTAAGATAACAGGAGGATAAGAAAAAGGAAGTGGGCGCTACACATGGGACATGGGGTTAATTTTGTCATAGGCGACTTAACTATGGTCTTGTTTAATTTTAGTAAACGAACTTCAATTTGCATCAAAATTATCACCCATTTTCAATTTTATTTCACCGGCCAATCACCTGATTGATTTGGGAACCAAACAGCTTATGTGACAGCCAAAAAATCTGTGTCAGCTTCCTTGTGACACATTAGGTGTCCTACTTGGACTGTACACGTTACCAAATTTGAAGATTTTACACCTGCCACCATTAGATACTTGGTTCCCAAATCAATTGAGTGATTACCTGGTGAAATAAAATTGAAGTTCGGTTACCAAAATAAAACAAGACTATAATTAAGTGACCTATGAAAAAATTAACCCCATGGGGCATGTGTCAATGTGTAATTGGGAACTATATGAAATGCACATAAAGCACTTCATGTAAGTTCTCCCCTCTACTTAAACCCTCCCATCTCTCTAGAGCCATTTCTATACTTTTGCCCATCTTCAACAAGAACCCTCAAATCATGCAACTTATCCTCCAAACTAGCACAATAGTTTGCATGCACTGTGATCACCTTCCTCACATCTTCACTAAACTAACAAAACCCACCAAAATAATCAGTGTCCAAGTAATTGATTTGAATCCCCTTTAGCACTCATTTTAATCTTATTGAACTGTGTATTGTCACTAAGGCCTGGGTATAATGCTCTGCTTATATACTAGTACTTGTAAAACTCTGTAGTTATTGCATTGGATTTGACATAGAAGAAATCACTGTTGGCCAAGTTGTTCATGTTCCAAGGGTTGCCATTTTAGTAATCACTGCTGATTGTTATATGAGCACTTGGTGAGAATCGCCTTAATGACCCCTCCTGCTAGCCAGGTGTGATTCACTCCCTTAGTTTGTGAAGGTCTCGGACTTCAGAGGATGGATCTCACCTTAATTCATAGCTGTTTCCCTTCTGCGTGTGGTGTTCTTCTGTTGGTAGTTGTATTGGCAAGCTTCACCTCTGGTGATTGCTACCTTTCTCTTGTTCTTGCCTTTTCGGCTATCTTCTTGTTTGATTTGTTTGTTCGTGTCTTTTTTTCTTTTTTTGGGTTTGCTTGTTTTGCTCTTGTTTGTTTAGTTTTATTTTCAATAAATCTGTGGTGTATCCACTTTATTAAAAAAAAAAAAAATTGCCCCAACGAGTTCCTCAGACACATCACATCCAAATCCTACTTTTTTTTTCTCTCATGTTAGTCCAAAGAAATAAAAAGGAAAAAAAATGTATATACTTAGTTAATGTTTTTGTTTTTCTCTTGTTTCTTAAGAGTAAACAAGATGGTTAAAGATTCATAGCGTGAGGATAAAGCTATAACCAAGATCAAGAATTGCTCTTAATAAATGAATCCTCTCCACCATCATTATCTTGTTTTTCATCAATTTTCTACTCCTTATCAATATTGACTGCAAATATAAGCAATGGTAAAAAATAGCAACATGATCTCTCAATGAAAAGCTTTCAAGTTAATGGCTTAAAAGCTTTCAAGTTAATGGCCACCACCAGAAGATGCCGGAGAAGATGCTTAGTGCAGTCGTCGATTGGAGACTCTCAATGAAAAGCTTCAACATGATCTCTGTTTTCGGCCATGTTCTATTTGCTGTTGTGACTATCATAGTGTTATCTGCCATTGCAACTCTTTTCAACACTTTCATTAGATCTTTGTGTTTTCCATTCTGTATATATGTCATATTCTGTCATAGTGATCACTGGTGAATCCTAAATTGTATAATATACATCTTGCCTTTTAATATTTTAAGAGCAAGTTGCAGGTGAATATGCATTGTGACGAACCTTTTAGGTGTGTGTGAATTTATGAGTATGTAAACAATAATTCAATTGGTCCATAAATTCCGCAAGTTTACGGATTGTCAAATAATATCTCGTGGGTTAGAATGAGGGTCGTATTTTCCCAGGAACAACAAGAGGCTTCTATTACTTCTTTTTCACTTAATCAATAGCCTAAACGTTTATGTTCTTTCTTTAGTCTACTTGTACAAATTATTACAATACAATTGGAGAATCGTTAAGCACACTTAGAAGGAGTTGGGAGGTTGTGTGTTAGTTATATTGATTATTAATTATAATAGGTGTTAAGTATGACAATCGTATTCTAGAATTGGACCTGGAGAATTTGAAGGCCTACAAGGCCCAATATCTTGACGACTAGCTAGGTCTAGATCACTAAGAACTTAAGGTGAAATCTCTTCCTATCCCAGCCTCTTATGTTTACCTTAAGTACGAGAAGGGACAAATCAAATCCTAAGCCTAAGGAACAATCAATCCCTAATCTAGAAACCTAGCTATGGCCAATTTCTTCGTACAAGCATAGATCTATCATAGCATGTGTGTTCTTAATATGGGGGTATATCTTCCTCATTCACATTAACGAGAATATCAATAAAAAACATGCGATGAATCTCATAGACTAGAAAGATTTATTGAATTAAACAATCAAGATTCATAAATAATAATCAGGGGACATAGACATACAATTCCCCTTGAATTAGGTTCTTATGGATCATAAACATAAAGCATTAAAGCATGAGAGAGCCACAAGACCAAAGAAAGAATAGATATGCATTCAAAGTATTTCTAAACTAACTCCCTCCAATAGGTCTCTAAAGGTTGAGGGTGAGAGGATCCTAAGATTGACTAGATGATGCATGTCACGCGCGCCCATCTCTAACGATGATCGTTGACATCCCCTTTAGAAACTCACCTGAATCTGCTAGAATATGCAAGAAACCTATCTCCAGCATCTCAGATCTCCAGAACTCTGGCCGTCCTACTTTATTCGGCAAAAGAATTTCCCCGAATTTAGAAAAAACTAGGGTATTTCTAGGATCTAGTCCGCCATTGCCTCATTAGGGGCATTGTGATGGCCGTGGTGAGTAAGTTATTACTTGGGCTCCAAGTTGCATCCTCGCATGGCTCTCTGGGCGTTGTATAGCTAGATCACGGTCGTGATGAGCTTTCACAATGACTGTTGTGAGGCCGTTGTGGTTTCTATGTTGCTTCAAGTGGTTCCATGCTGCCATGGCTTGATAACAGTAGTAGTTATGTAGACAATGACCCTAGTAAGGTGTCATAACAGGAGTTGTGAGTTGTGGTGGAGCTTTGATTCTGCAACTTAGCTCACTTTGCTTCAAAACACCCCCGAATTCACTTCTTTTTTTCCCCCTAAAATAAAAATAAAGGCTATGGTGAACCAAAAAAAAAATTAAATTTCATACTAATTAGGCGCTAAACTTGTCAAACTCCATGATAAATGTAGTGTAAATGATATGAAAAATATGAAATTTTTAGCACTTATCAATGTGCATTCGCTGGATCCACTAATTAAAAAGGCAAGATGTATGTGTATATACTCATTTCAGTAAAAAAATGTGTGGGATAAGTATTTTTGAAATTAATATTTTCTTTTACAATATATATATATATATATATATATATATAAAGCCACACCAAGCTATCCTCTTACTATATTTTGGCTACAATCTTTTATTTATATCTTTGTGGTCACCAAATTTTGACTTTACTTCAACCGAGGTCACTCAAAGAATTTTGGCATAAAATTGTTGATGTGGATGACATATTTAGCCAAGTTAATGACATTTTGACAAGTCATTGGCTCCCTTTGGGCATTTCACATCACCCAAGAGCCATGTCACCCCACAAACTTGCCATCTTAGTGCAAAGAAAACCACGTCATTCCATCTGGCCCCTTTGTTCTTGTTCTTCATTTGAGGGAGAGTGCTAGAGGGAGAGAGATCCGTAGTCGCTTGTGAGAGTGAGAGAGTGGCCGAGGTTTTTTTTTTTTTTTTTTCAGATCTTTGCCTTACATTGAGAGAGAGAGCAACATGGCTTATAGTCACTGGCAAGAATTTTGGTGAGTCATAGCGGTGAAAACCCCAGGGTTTGAAGGATTCTAGTTTTTTTTATTCTAGAAATTCTGGCCAATAGTGAATGATGACAACCTTAAGCTTTGTCAGGACTTTTATAATGGTCATGCCAACTTGAAAACAATTAACTAGGTGAGTATTGCACTAATTCTCCACTGATTACCTATTTATCAACCTGATCAATTTGACCCTTAAAATTATCTCTACGGTCTTGACCTCCCTACTTAGTAAGGTGCAAAAGTTTGTAGTTCATGATCATTTTTTTTAAAAGGTCAGTATATCTCAAATAATATCGTTACAACAGAAGAATTAATCTTCGATCTCTAGAAAAGTAGAATCCCTGGTAACATCATTAAGGTAGACTATGTGACAGTGTTTGACATTGTGGGCCTGGATTTCCTCTTATAGCTCTTGGAAGCTTGGGGTTTTGGAGCTCATTGGGTTAGATATATTACGTTAATTCCTGATAGTTCTAAGGCCTTTATCCTCGTTAAGGACTTAAAGCTAGAGAATTGTGGTACTTTTCCATACATAGCTACCTGCAAAATTTTGAAGTTATTAAATTTCTATTCTAAGAGGTTTGCTCCTTTAAATATGTATATCCCGGATGGCACTGTGATGTAGGACCTTAAGGTTAAATGGTGGTTTTGATGATTTTAGAGGAATATTTGGCCAAAGTGCCAAATAGAAAAATTGTTCAATATGTTCTTAATTATCTATCTGTAAAATATCTCTGCAATTGGATGTGTATTTTAGAAGATATTCATGATCTTGTAAGACTAACCTGGAATATAAATGTGCTGAAATTGTGTGAGATTCATATTGATGCCATAATTTGAGGAAAGCTAAGAATATTATGAAACTTGGTCACATTGTATCTTGGTGAGTCTAAATTTATTTGAAATAGGAATCATGTTGTTTGGTAAGTTTGAGTACTGCTATAATATTCTATTTGAGGAAAAAAAAAATCAGGCAAATTTATGGATTGTGCATACTTGATGATTGCTAATGCAATGATAATGTTATTGCATTGTTGATGTTAGTAAGATAAAAAGATATTTATTGAGCTAGGAATTTTTTGTCAAGGCTACTTGTTTCCAAAATGAGTAATGTCTTTTTCCTATTGCTATACAGTGAAGTTTTGAATATTGATTTTTGTTGGTTCTATCAGCAATTTGATCTTTAGTTAATGAGGAAAAATTATGAGTGTCATGATATTGTTGGACTTGAGTATGTGAATAATTTTGATGTTATTTCTTATTTTGAGAGATGCTTGTTGGTTGTAAATTGAATCTGTGATAATCATGTCGGGTGATTTTAGTAAGCATCATGTATTCTAGTGGATGAGAAAGAAACTTATGGGATTTTAATATTTTCAAAATCTGGTTGATTTAGTCATCATTGTATTAGTTCAACTTCTCTTTCTATCCTGATTAATGGCCGTCCTTCCTCTTGGATTAATCCTTCTCGGGGCATTAGGCAGGGTGATCCAATTTCACCTTATTTATTTATTCTTGTGTCTCAAAATCTTTCATCTATGCTTAACTTTGCTCTGACGAATAATTTAATCCCTGGATTTAATCCTAGTTTGCGTCACAATTTCAATCATTTAATGTATGCTGATGATCTCATTTTAGTTACTCAAGCCTCTCGTAGATCGGCCCGCAACATCAAACTTTGTCTTGATATTTATGGTAGGCTTGCTGGTCAGTTTCCTAATGTTTCCAAATCAGCTGTTTATTTCCCATCTTGGTTTAATGCTCGGGTGGCCTGTAGCATTTCCTCTATTCTGAATTTTCTATTTCCAAATTTCCTATTACCTATCTTGGCATTTTAGTTTCTCCTAGAAGACTGGCCATGGCTGTCTTTAATAATATGATTGCCAAGATTAGAAATGTTTGTTCTAGATGGAAAAATCTTCACTTATCCAGTGCTGCCAAAGCTGTTCTTATTAATGCTTCCATCCTGTCGGTCCCTAATTATTATTTGTCGGTCTACCCCATTCATGATACTGTCCTCCAGGAAATCCATAAAATTGTTAGGGGATTCTTTTGGCATAAAGGTGGGGATCGAAATGGCATCCATGCTGTTGCTTGGGATGAGTTAACTGATTTCAAACCTGAGGGGGGCCTAGCGATTAGAAACCTTCTGCTCGCAAAACAATCTTTAATGGCGAAAAATATTTTCAGATATATTAATGGTGAGGATCTCATTTGGGTTGATATTCTTCACTCTAAATATGGGAATTTGAATTTTTGGTCAAATTCCATTCCTGCTGGTTGCTCTTGGTTCTTTAGGGGCTTGTGCCAAGTGGCTTGTAAGTTGCGTCCTTGTTTTTGGCTGAGCTATTTAAATCCTTATCAAACCTCATTTCTTTTCCACAACTGGTGCTCGGATATTCCTATTGCGTTGAGCCCTACTTATATTAATATGAGTGTTGATTTGAATAATGTTTGCATTGCTGATTTTCTGTGTGATGGCAATTGGAACATGGATAGTTTGAAGATGCTTTTTGGAGATCATTTGGATCATTTTACATCGAGACTGGGTACCATTAACTTTAATGCTGACAATCATTGGATGTGGTTCCCCAAGTCTCACAAGGTTAGGCTCTCTTCCATGATTTATAGATACCTGAATACCTCTCAGGATGTGTCTGATCAATGGCTTGGATGGAGGAAAATTTGGACCTTGAGGGTGACTCCGCGTATTAAACATTTCTTATGGTTGTTGTTCAAAGGCAGGATTTCTACATTTGAATTCTTATATTCTAAAGGTCTGGGCCCTCGTAATCTGTGTGTTATGTGTGGCATTGACCTTGAATCTATTGATCATCTGATGGGCTTATGCCGGTATTCCCAGTCTATCTGGAGTATTGCTTCTAGTTATACTGGAGTGGATCTCAATTTTAGTGGAGGATTTGGCTCTGGTAATTGGCTTACTGGGGATTCTTTCTCTATATTCATCAAATCTATTATTGCTGCGGTTGCTTGGTATTTATGGAAAGCTCGGTGTGAGAAGATTTTTAAAAACACAAGTTCGAGTTGCCATTCAATTGTGTGCAGGGCGCTTGCTGGAGTTTCTGATTCGTACACTGCTGCGAGGCCTCTTTCTGGCCGGCGTCTGATTCATAATAACTTTTCTACTATGGATGGCCCTTTCCTTTTTATCTCTTCTGCCTTTGGTGCTTCAGGTATGGTAATTGGAGTGGGTTTCTTCCTCATTAGAACTGACTACAATATTTTGTTGGCAGGGTCTGGTCCTGTTGCTGCTGCGACTCGTTTGGATGCTGAACTTCATTCTATCAACATGGCAATTAGGGCAACACTGGAGGCTGGTTTCCAAACAAAACAAATCTTCACTAATAGTGCAAATACCCTTTGTGCTATTAATAACAACAATTCATCCTTCAATTGGCAACTTAATCAATGGATTCCAGATTTGAGACAAGGCTTGATCGATGTGGGAAATCCATGCATTTCTGAAATTCCTCACAGTTGGTCTTCCCCAGCACTCCGGCTGGCCTCTCATGGGATTAACCTTCATGCACTATCTCTGTTTTTCCAGGGGCGGGACCTTCCAAATTGGATTATGAAAACATTCTGTGATGCTGGTTTTGTTTTCTAGTACTTTGTTGTAGTTGAGTTGCTGGTTTAGTTTTCTAGATCTTTGTAGTGGTTTTTTGCTTTCATGTACTCTTTAAGTTTCTTTAATAAATCAGCCTTTGGGCTCCTTTTATTCAAAAAAAAAAAAAAAAAGACAATGTAACAATGCCTCCTTATCAGTCTCAGTGACACCATGAACTCCTAGTTTACGAAGGCTTGTCATCTTTTGTAAACTATTCCACAACCATGTGCCAGCTTTAACACTTGAAAGAGTTTGTAGAGTGGAGAAGCCCTCAGTGCTTGGCAGTCCCTTGATTGAAAAACCATTGCCTTCCAAATGTCTTAGGTTGAGATGCATCTTCCACACCTGACTTGGTAGCTCACGGATACTTACAGAATTCTTGATGTCAAGAGTTTGCAGATTAGTGAGTTTGCCAATGGAGGATGGCAGCTTTTTTAGATCTGTATAACGCAAGCCCAAATACCTTAAATGAATTAACTTTCCTACATCATCAGGCAATGACTTAATTCCTGTACCGTGGAGATTTATGACCCTCAGCAGCTTAATGTCATGGAAGAATTTCTCCAATTCAGAGGTTCTCTTCATGTCCATCAAAGCGACGGTGCGCAAACGTGAAGTGTAACGGTCAGTAGACTTCAATCGAGAAATGCAACTAGTACTCTTGTCATCATGGAAAGCAAGTCGACGAGGTTTATGTAAAATTTTCTCCTCGCCGTCAAAATTAGGGATATGAATGAAGTTCATACCTTTGCCCAGGGAGATCGAGAGGTCATGAAGAAGCTCATGGATTTGACAAATTTTGATGCCTCCATGGTGATGTCTCTTCACCACTTGAATCATACTCCGGTTCACCAACTCCTCGAGGTAATCCTCCGCGACTTCCTCCATTGCTTCTTGGTCTCTGGGTTGGATAAAACCCTCTGCAATCCATAGTCGAATAAGCCTCTTCGCATTGATCAGAGAGCCCTTTGGGAAGATGCTGAAGTAGAGAAAGCATGGCTTGATGCAGTAAGGGAGATGATGGTAGCTGAGAGCTAGTATTTCTGAGATCTGCTCTTCACCCTTGCTTAGTTGCCAATTCGCACTTTCTAGCAACTTCCTCCATTCCTCCACTGTTTGACGTTTAGTCAACACTAGTCTTCCCAATGCAATGATGGCAAGCGGCAAACCGCAACATTTGGCAACCATCTCTTTTCCTATAGATTCCAAGTATGGCGGGCAATCCCTACTGCACATTGTTGGAATTGCCGTACTGGAAAACAACTCCCAACCATCTTCTTCTCCCAAGAACTTGAGATCATAGGGAGGGCTCTGCCTATCTGCATGCAATGCCACATCCTGGTTGCGAGTGGTTAACAATACTCGACTTCCATTCATCATATCTGGTAGCACACCTTTGATGCTATCCCAAGCTTCTTTGCTCCATATGTTATCTAAGACAACCAAGTATTTCCTTTCTTTCAAGTAGTCAGTAATCGCCTTCTTCAACACACCATGGCTGTGGTTTTCCAACCATTCCTCAGATTCAGCCTTCACATGTTTATAAAAATCCTTCCAAAGCAAATTGTCCGTCCTTTGTTCTTCCAACCATGTCTCAGATATAGCCATTCCTTCTCTAGCAATGGTCTCCAATACTTGTAGAACTCGATCCTCTTGTGAAACCGAGATCCATGCTTGAATTGTAAAGTGCCTTTTGATGAGAGGGTCAGAGAAGATCTTCTTGGCGAGAGTGGTTTTGCCTACGCCTCCCATAGCGGTGATCGATACAACGGCACGTCTTTGATTTCCATCATCCCCCATCAGCATCCTTGCCAATGCCTGGATATGTTGATCAAAGCCGAGAACATCCACATCTGGAGTTTGTCTCCAGCTCATCTTTGGCGGTCTTGTTTCATTGGTTGAAGATCTAGTTACAAAACTTTCATTGCAAAACTTACTTTGATTATCATAAATTTCCTGAGCTATCATCTTGACCTTGCGAATCCTTTTGCCAAGCTCATGGAGGATGGATATTTTGAAAGGACCAACAACACGCCCTTGATGCACTTTGAAGATGTAGTCATCGATGATGTCCTCCGTATCATGAGCAAGATCTCGCAGCAGGTTCGCCCAGAGCTTAGCACGTTCATCGTCTTTATTGCCATGATCCATGTCCTTAAGGAGTGCTTGAATCCATTGGAGCAGATGAAGGAGGGATCTCAGCTCATCATCTACTCCTTTGAGAAGCCCAACTTCTTGTGCTAAGAGATCAGCCAGCTTCGTCACAGCAAAGGAAACTATATGCTCCATGTCTCTCTTTGTTTCGATCTCTCTGTCAAAATGCTGGTGTATGGTAATGACCTCCCAAACTCCTATCAAGCTCTACTGCTATAATTTTATTGTATTCTTTATTTGATTCCAATTTGTTATCAATTGGGGAAGGTCAATTACTAATAAGAAAAATTCAACCGCTTGGACCACCATTCATACTCTTCTCATTAAAGTTTCTTTATTGCCCACTTGCGTATTTGATGGTTTAAAAAGGGTCATCGGATAGGTTGAGTGGCCGGTCACAGTTTATCCGGTTCAATAGAATTTTCTATTTTTTAAATAAATAAATTTTTATAAAATAAAAAAAACCTAAAAATAACAGAAAAAAATAATAATAAAATAAAAAAAATTATATATGTCATAAAAAAAAATATGTTTTTTTATACTTATTTTTATTACGTTTAATAAATTTATGGTTTATTTTTATAATAATAATAATAATAATAATAATAATAATAATAATAATAATAATAATAATAATAATAGGTATACCTGGGGAGCGAAGTAGAGCTAGGCGATGAATGTGTTATCTTTTTAATCTAATCTAGTCCTTCCTTAATCGAGTGAGAAGTTGTCCCATGCTTGCACCGGTTGCCTCTCTTCAAAGTTTGAAACTAGGCCTGTAAACGAGCCGAGCTTGATCGGGCTAGGCCCAGCTCGAAATCGGCTCGATCGATTTTATTTTCGAAAGCTCGAGTTCGGCTAGCTCAAAATTAAAATCTTATTTATAAATTATAATTTATAACACATGACAAAATAATAAAGAAAAGGGAGTGGAAAGAAAAGAAAGTGGAGGTTGATCTTATATATTATAATAATTTATTATTATTATTATATATATATATATGAAATTAATTTCGAGCTCAAAATTCAAACTCGAGCTCGGCTCGAAAGCTCGAAATTTCGAGCCAAATTCGAGCTTTTACCGAGCCGAACTCGAGCTGCTCACGAACAGCTTGATCGTTTGACAGCCCTATTTGAAACTAGTGTGGACCCCACTCCTAGTTAACTTGGTCAACTTTTTTTTTTTTCTCACATCTTCATTTCAACCATGATTTGTTTTTCTTTCTCCCTTCTCTCAACTAAACCTAAAGCCATGCTTCCCCTCTCCAATAATCATGCAAAGCCATGCCATCTTCTTGATTTTTGAGCTCCAAAAGAAAGTATGGTAGCCCAAAAATTTCATCTACCGTGGGGTTATCATCTTTGGCAAGATTAGATGAGGACTTGAAGCTCGTCACTTGCACATCTTGTGAACCATGAGAGGCTTCAAGCCTGTGTTCTGCTATGCTTCTTCTAAGTAAGTAAGTCTTTTGTTAGAGTTTTCTTACTTCCTTCAATCTAAGTTTCTAGATTATGGCATAGTGTTTTAGCTTGAATTGTTAGTTCAAGTATGTTAATTTTCTTCCTTGGTTGTAGTTGTGAAATGCTATGTATTACTTGATAGCATGTGTTATTTGTCAAGTTGTCTAATTACCTAGATTTGAGGATGCACACAAGGTGATTGTTAAAATGTCACTACCCTTAAAACTTAATTTTTGGCTATTGCATGACTAAGTGATTTTGTGGTTAGATGTGTGGTTTGAAGCTTAACATTTGTGCTTATCCTTAGTAATTGTTGCTATTCTTTGTGGTGATAAGTTGCAAATCAGAATGCCCTATGATTCTTTTTGTAGTTAAGCCATACAAGGTGAAAGTACCAATTGAGATTTTTTTTTTCACTACAGTTTATTTGCAAAAGATTAATGACCAAGAATTTCGAAAATTTCAAAGAGAAGGTAAGGAATAAAATTTACTGAACTTCCAAATGATAATGCATTAAAGAGCACAACTCCTTGGCAAGTTAGAGAACGCTTAAGAGAGTGCATATACTATTCTCTGTGGCTAAGAGAGATTGCTGTGAAACATGATCCTTGTTTTAGTTTTCAACTATGGCTAACATTGCTGAAATCCTAACAAATAAAACCACATTAAGCTTCAACTTGTGATTAGAGGAGCAGCGTATGCTCCCAAACTCCATTTTCAAACCCATTGTAGATAGATGAACTTTATTTATCTATACAGCATGAAAGCCATCTGTTTATTAAAAAAGTCCTAGGTTATTTGGGATTTTAGAAACAAAGGCAATGGCATCAAGCAGATCATAGGTTTGGAGTCCAACCTCGCTGTTATTCCTCATCACCAAATGCAAGGACACTACGGATGAAATATTTAAACTTTAGCAGCAAGACAGGCTAGAACCATTGAGAAGCTTCTAATTACGTTGTCACTTTTTATGTTTTAACCGGTTAAGTACATTGTTATAATGATTTTATTGTGGATGCTTAATTATGTGATCAGCAGTAAGCGTTTTACTTTTTTCATTTGTATACATTTCCACTTATGTGATTGTATGTAAGTGAAATAGGACAGCTCACTTAATTTCCTAAAAAGGTGTCAGCTTGTCAAACAATAAATTGCTTGGTTATGCTAGAGGATAAGAATAATTTCTTATTTAGCCTAAGTGAAACTTGTTCAGTAATCTCCAAAAGTCATTAAAGTTAGACAAAATTTGATGCTTTCAGGATTTATACCACACTAACTATCATTTGATTGAACCATAACATTTGATAGGAGAATGTGGTGTTTGGGTTGGTGATAGACCAAATAGATAAAATTTTGCTTGCTTCTACTCGACTAGCGATCAAATTAGTTATTGTTTATTTAGTAGAATTCATGTTCTTGTGCAAGCAAGTTCATGTTAGGATTATGCCCTCGAATGCCAACGAGGGTACTTGTATTAGGACATTTTATTTGTATTATACATTCTTATTATCATTAATATGCATTTATTTTGATGTTCATGTAAATCTTGTGATGACATTTTTAATTAGTTTTAAATATCACAGTTCATGTGTATTAAGTTAAACCTTCTACTGTTTGTGGGATAAAGAGGAGGCACTAGAAGGGTTTGGTATTTATACATTTAAATAGTTCACAAATTGGAAAATCAATAATTTTATATTAAAGGTTCATAAGGGTTTGTATGACATATACTTTGATAAAGAATGCTAGTTGAATACTATGTAATAGTAGGAGCATATGTCATAAATATATCATTGGGATTGGTATATTCGAACATAACTCGCAACAATCCAATCACATAGGTTTTACTCTTTGATAGTCAATGATTGGGATCGTTGGTTATGATCATATGAGTGGATCTTAGACCTGAGGTATCATGATCACAATGTAATTGTGACGTCTAGTCTATTACTAGAGTCGTTAGGCTCGGTTTACTTTTTGGTAGGGTCGACCTCGAAGTGCAGCTATGTTAAGAAAGTAGCAGTTGTGAGTGATCACGAAGAACAAATTCGTTCTCTCAGAAGTAAACGCGTTAGTATCCTATGCGATTATAAATATGTGAGCTTAGAAAATCTTGGCCAAAGCAATCAAACTAATTTTGTGGGATACAAAGGGTAGTTTGGTAATCTTACTCTACTATAATTATTAAATACGATTGAGTTTGAAAATTACCATGGCTCTTACTCGGTTGGGATACAAGAATGAAGGACTTATACACATATGGTAATCATAATCGGAAAAGTTCATAATGATCTATTCATTCGTGTTTAATTGGGTTACAACGTGGGGCCACGTGACTGGCTAGGTGTCACTCACATCGTTTGATATCCTCCCATTACCAATTGGAATGAACCTAGGGAGTCATGCTTAAAGAGATAAAGAATCAGTCTCATTTTGAGTACAGAAGTAAAATTAACAATTTACAATTTTACTTTATAGGATGAGTGAAATTGTAAATTGGTCTAAGTTTTTTGTCTTAAATTTAAATTTTGATTTAAATTTGATGGAGTTGAATAATTAATCAAAATTATAAGGATTTAAAGAAAAAAGTGGTTTTAGTAATTTTATCACTCATATTTCTAATAGAACTTTTATGAAAATGTTTATCATATTATGAAGGTTCATATTTTGAATAGGACTTTATAATTGAATAATGTTTATCATGTTTTATGAAGTCTCTATAAATATGACTCATCCTTAACCCTGGAGGTAATCAATTAATTCTCTAGTGAGAGAAATCCCCAAGCTCTCTCTTTCTCTCCAACCCTAGCCGCTATTTGGAGAAGCAGAGAAGATTGTTTCTTAATACTGCATATAATCTAGAGGCGTGGGACTTTCATTTGGAGCTAGGAGATCAGAGGGATAAATTTGGCACATCAAAGAAAATGTTTCGAACTTCGAGAGGTAATTTTCTAAATCTTTCAATTTAAAATAGTGTTCATTAAAACAATTAAATCATATCACAATTTTATTTATGCTTCCTAAAAAGTTTTCCTTCTCAAACTCAAATTCTAACATGTTTTTAGGCTTAACATTCAAGTCACCAAGCTTGATGATTTCAAATTATGGGTAAAATTCTTTCACCAAAATTACACGAAGTTATTCCCTATTGGCTTAGAATCCAAGAGGAAGGGGATCAATGTTCTCACTGAGAATACATCACCGGTACAAATGCATTTGCAGCAATTCTTCAATCTTCACTTTCATAGTGGAAGGAGAAGATTAGGTTTATCTATCTTTTTCTAAAGGATATAATTGAGCAAGTACATTTACATACTGATATAACAATGAAGAGCTAATCAAAACATTCCTTTAGTAGGATGCTACAAATTAGAGGCTAGGACAAGCTTGGAAGCAGAGTTGATGGCTTTAGAGATTGGCCTAAAATGTCCAAGGGATTGTAAGTTGAGTGTTAATATTGCATTCACGGACTGTGTTGCTGTACAACAGACTCAAGACATGAACATTGATGAAGTTGGCCAGAGACATAGAAGACACATTGATAGTATCAACCAACTTAGGATGGCATTCTAGAATGCAGAAATGTTGCTATTATTCCCAGGGATGTGTGTTTAATTAGAATGAAGATGGGTCATGAAAACTATTGCTGAAGTTGGATGTGTGTTTAATTAAATAGATTTGCTCCTATGTTTTCATTTCTCTGTTGTAAGTTAGTTTTTCTAGTTAGTCTAACTTTTTTTTTTTTGTCTTCAATATAATTACCTTTTGAAGCTTTTTTTTTTTTTTTTTTTTAAAAAATGAAGAGTTGCACATTTAAAGATCGAGTGCTTAATCTATTTTTGAGTTTGTTTTGAACTTACTTTCCTTTATCTATCCATCATATTTCGGTTACCTCAACATAGAAATAGATAGTGTGATGGATTTTTGGCATTTATCTTCCATTAGTTATAAATCTGCCGCTATAGCCCCGAACAAGCACAAACATCAGTTAGCATAAAGACTTATAAGATTGGATACAATTTCAACCTATTAGAAAAGATTAACGGAAACAACTACTACTTAATGTAGTGAAATGTTATAAAGATGATGAATGGATAGAGCCAGGATTGAATCTCTGGGTTGACAATATTGTTACAATACTATGGGGCTGTTTGGTTCCAAGGAAAGGAGTTGAGGAGGAATGAGATAGGAATGAGATAGGAATAAGAATAAGGGGGAATGGATTAGGAATGAAAGCAAAACTGTGTTTGGTTAGAGGGTATGAGAGAGTAATTCATTGGGAATGGGAAAAGTAAATAAATGAAATATATGAGAAATGTCTATTTTGCCCTTATAGGGTAAATATTAAACAAATAAATATATTAGCAAATAATATTATTTTATTTGTAATTTGTTATCATTATTGTTATAATTATTTTTATATTTAATTTTATAATTATTCTTTTATTAATAATATTGTTGTTTTGTTAAAATGTTATCATATTATTTTTATTATTTTAGAATTAATTTAAATTTATTATTATTATTATTAGTATTATTATTATTATTATTATTATTATTGTTTTTTATAGCATTATTTTATTTGTAATATATTGTTATTATTATTTTTTTTAAAATGTTGTCAACATTTTTTATAAATAAATTATTATTATTATTATTTTTATTATTATTATTTATTATAATTATTAATTATTATAATAATAATTATTATTGTTTTGTTATGTAGTATTGTTTTATTTGTAATATGTTACCATTATTATTTGTTTACAATGTTCCAAAAGGATATATATGGATGGAAATAAAATTAAAGTAAGGGGCAGTTTGGTCATTTCCTATTCCGGATTGCTAATTCCGGATGAAATTTGGGGGCATCCCAATCATCCATCTCCCCCAATCCCATTCCTCTAGTATTCCCCTCTGATTCTTATGCCTGCCAACCAAACAGCGGATTGGACCCATTCCCAATCCATTCCCACTCCATTCCCAGTCCATTCCTTGGAACCAAACAGCCCCTATGTAGCTACACTGTTTATTTACTATTCACTCCATCCCCTCTGGGATTGCATGACAGAGAGATTTATTAACTTGACAGAGGGTTACATGTCTGTCCTTTGACTCCCCTCATGGGTTGGTGCTTGTCACCTTTGTCAAAAGAAAAAAAAATCAACATATAGTCAACCTTCAAAAAGAAAAAATTATACTCTTAATTTAAAGCACCTGAAAAACAGAAAGATGAAAAACATCTTTTAATCAAGCAAAGAAGGTAAATAATTTGAGTGGCTTATATAAGCAAGAGAGAGTTGAGGAAAGGCACACATCTTTCATTAGAGTATGAAATGAATATCTACATATTACAAAACATAGAGTAAGAAAACAAATTACAAAAAATAGGAAACATATAATTTAAGTATAGAGATTGAATTCCCCATATGATTTGATATAATTTAGCCCTTAACCATCTCCACATAATTTGATTTGCATTGATTCATTCCTTGATTGTTCTGCCTGATTTAGTGTGCCTTGATTGTTTCCATATGACTTAATATTCTTACCATGCCCCTGCAAGGCCATAGAGCAAGTGCAATCTTGACCTTTATGGAATCGAATTGAGGACGAGCAAGAGGTTTAGTAAGAGTGTCTGCGAATTGATAAGATCCAGAGATATGTGTCACTCTAAGAAAACCATGTTGAACTTGTTCTCGGATAAAATGATAGTCGAGCGCAACATGCTTCATACACCAGTGAAAGACTAGATTAGAGCTGAGATTTATTGCACCAACATTATCGCAATAAATGACTGGTTGATGAGGAAAAGTAACACCCAGTTCGGTGAGAAGGGAGCAAAGCCAATGAATTTCCGCAACAGTAAAGGCCAAGGAGTGATACTCAGCCTTAGTGGAAAAGTAAGCCATAGTTCATTGTTTCTTGGAGCTCCAAGAAATAGGATTATGACCTAGGAAAATAGTATATGCACTGGTGGAGGTGAAATCATCTTTATTCCTTGTCCAATCTGCATCAGAAAAGGCATGAAGTGATAGTGGAAATGAGCAACGAAGTATGATTCCATGATCTAAGGTGTCACATAGATACCACAATAGACATTTGACTGCAAGCCAATGATCATCTGTTGGTTGTTGCATGTATTAGACGAGTTTATTCATAGTGTAGGTAGGGTCGGGTTGAGTGATGGAGAGATATTCTAGGCTACCA
This sequence comes from Dioscorea alata, assembly GCA_020875875.1. Taxonomy (NCBI): domain Eukaryota; kingdom Viridiplantae; phylum Streptophyta; class Magnoliopsida; order Dioscoreales; family Dioscoreaceae; genus Dioscorea; species Dioscorea alata. Next base: position 14,583,656 of record CM037018.1, read on the forward strand.
ACAACTATTCGATACTTGGATGGATTAGAGAGTGGAGCGCCTGATTATAATCTGAGAACCTGGTTGGTTGCTAGGGGTATGGAAGCAGACTTAGCATTGGTAATGTGAATTATGTTAAGTAGACCAACAATGTACGTGCATTGACTAAGAAAAATACCATTGTTGTGAGAGATGACCACTACACCAAGAAAGCATGCCAAAGGTCCAAGATCCTTGAGGTAGAAGCGTTGAGAGAGGTGACATATGAGAGTTAAAGATGTCATCAACATAAACAAGCAAATAGAGGATAGTGCTACACTTATTGAAGATGAATAGGGAGGTGTCGGCAATGGAATTGAAGAAGCCATAATTGAGAATAAATTGACACAATTCATGGTACGTGGTGCTTATTCGAGCCCATAGATAGCCTTTTGTAGCTTACAAATATGATGAGGATGATCATGATCAATAAAGCCTGGTGGTTGTGACATAAATAAATCCTTAAAAAGGGTGCCTTGAAAGAAGGCATCGTGACATATAATTGTCATAGTGACCAACTTTGACTGATGGCAAGGCTAAGAACAAGTCGAACAGTGGTAGGTTTGATAACGAGACTAAATATTTCTGTATAATCAACTCCAGGACGTTGATGAAAGCCTTTGTCAACCAATCAAGCTTTGTACCGATCTATAGAACTATTGGGTAGATATTTAGTATGAAAATCAACTTGCACCCAACAACATTTTGAGTTGGTTGTGGTGCAACTAGAACCCATGTCCCATTCCGTTGTAAAGCATCAAATTCTTCAGTCATAGCTTGCCGCCATTTCTGGTCCTTGAGGGCATGTGTGATAGTGGCAAGTTCAAGAGTAGAATGTTGGAGTTAGGCAGTCAGATTGGGGTTTTGGATGGGTTTATATATTTTATGTTTGGAATGGGTAATTGGAGGACGAGGTGAGGGTGGTAGGTTGGGTTATTGGATAGGTGTGTTTACATAAAAAATTACATATCCTAATTCAAATCAAATAAAATTTTTTAAAATCACATGTAGCCAAAATCTTAATCAAGTTAGGACAACCTTCAAGATGAGTGTAGAATAAATTTTTAAAATAATCAAAATATTTAATTCTTAAGATCAGTCTAGAGCACACATCTCGAGGTGATCCAAAATATTCAAATCTCAAGATCAGCTGAGAGCACAGATCTCAAAGCGATCTAAATATTCAAATCTTAAGATCAGCCGAGAGCACAGATCTCGAGCCAAAATATTCAAATCTCAAGATCAGCCGAGAGCACAGATCTCGAGGCGATCTAAATATTCAAATCTCAAGATCAGCGGAGAGCACAAATCTCAAAGCGATCTAAAATATTCAAATACCAAGATCAACCGAGAGCACAGATCTCGAGGCGATCAAAATATCCAAATCTCAAGATTGGCCAAGAGTACAGATCTCGAGGCGATCTAAATATTTAAATCTCAAGATCAGCTAAGAGCACAGATCTCGAAGCGATCTAAAAATATTCAAATCTCAAGATCAGCCAAGAGCACAGATCTCGAGGCGATCTAAAATATTTAAATTTCAAAATCAACTGAGAGCACAGATCTCAAAGCGATCTAAAACATATAAATCCCAAGATCAGCCGAGAGCACAGATCTCGAGGTGATCTAAAATATTCAAATCTCAAAATTGCCCCTGAGAACATATCTCGAGGCAAAATCCACATCTCAAAATTGCCCCTGAGAACATATCTCGAGGCAATATCCAAATTACAAAATTGCCCCTTGAGAACATATCTCGAGGCAAAATTACAAATTACAGGATTGCCCTTGAGTACACTTATCTCAAGGCAATCTCAAATCTCAGGATAGCACGAATACATATCCCGAGGCGATCTTGGATTTCATATAGCCTGAGAACATATCTCGAGGGAACTTGAGAAAGTGCAAATCTCAAGACACCCAAACACATATCTCGAGGCAAATTGGATTAAAATAATTTAAATCCTATCCTTGTTTAATTTAAATTTTTTTTATAAAAAAATAATTAATTAATTAATTTTTTTTTAATTTTAAAATTTGAATTTTGCTTGATCCTATCCATCTGTTGTGATTCTACGGGGAGGTTTGGATTAAGGATAACCATGATGCAAAGGTGGGAGGAATTTTCTTTAAAATGAGGGGATTTTCTTCTAACAGGAGGGAGGCGAAAGAGAAAATTCAACAAAAAAAAAAAAAAAAAAGAAAGTGATGAGAAGAAAAAAAAAAGAAAAGAAAAGAAGTATATATCCAAAAAAATAAAAAATAAAAAAAAATATGCTATCGCCTTTACTGCCGTTGCCGCCCACCGCTGCCGCTGTTAACGCCGGCGAGGATGGAATACCCCTCACTGGCCGTTGACTCGAAATTTCTATTGCCGTTTCTGTCACTGCTGCTGCCTGATGTTACTATTGCTGTTATCACGATGTGGCCGTTGCTGCTTTTCTTTATCAATATCACCAAAGAAAAATCTCTGATGCCGGAGAAGATACTGGAGTTGCTTGTCATCGACATCAAACAAGTGGCTCGCCAAAGTCACAGTTCACCAGCCTGCAAACGATGCCCGAAGCAGCAACAATGAGGATGACGGATGCTCCACCTTAGTCATCGAGGACAGCTTTTCAGCATTGCCCTCACCTACCAATTACCGCCACACCAAAGAAATCAGCGCTATTACCGGATAGAATTTTCGAGGGTGGATGGGTTCTCAAGATACCGCGAGTGAGATCACTCTTCGCTGAGGATGAGAAGAAGAAGGAAAAGCTTAAGTTGATGGTGCCTTGGACGATGATGGTGATGAAGTGACGGCCACCAAGTTTGATGGGGAGTCTTTTCCAAGGCTGCTCCGAAACCAGACTCCATGCCAAGATCAAGGATGAGGGTCCATGGAGGTCACTGACGAGGATGAGGTTGATGTGCTTGATCCTCATGCGGACATGGAGGTCACTGAAGGCTGTTGGGCCCAAGATGCAAACTCTTGCACAAGTTTCCCATTTTCCTAAACGCTCAAGCTATGGCAAGATAAAGGTCGAGCAGAGCTTGCATACAAGCTGTATCAAAAAATTCTCTGGTCCCTGCTAGGAAGCTTTGGTGCCGAGAAACAGCTGTCGCTTTGGGCATCAACTGGTGTTAGACCTGATACTGTATCAACTATGCCATACCAAGTTTTGCAAGCCTTCATTGATCATGGCATTGTCTCGAGAACCTATTAGAGGCCGAGGAAGTTTATAGTGCACTCGAGAAACTTGGAATTAACTGGAATGAGGTCGGCCAGCAACTTGAAGCAGTGGATGTGGAGTCCTTTAAGAAGAGCTTTGAGAGCCTGCTTATAAGCCTGAAAGAGAAGGGTGATGTCCTAAAGGTTGTCAGTCTGAGGAAGTGCTGTATCATCCAAGGAGATTTCCAAATAAAAGCTATCCTGGATCTCTTTATGTGTAAATGATGGCAACTGCTTATTTCAGACATGATTTTATGCTTGGTGTTAAAATGTGTGATCATAATAAACATGATTTTATGCCACGTGCTATTCTCAATTATCATGATGTGATATGGAATGCTTTGTTGGGATGTAAGGATGTATCAGGTTCACAATAATGAATAAGACAATAAAACTCAAGTTACAGGCTTCTCTTCACCACCAACTGCATGAAGCCACTACACTTATATGAATTCTAGAAAAGTCAATGCCCAGGAAATGAACCTTTTGATCTTGATGAAGCTGCCATGTGAACCTTGAAATATTTAAAGATAGGCCCCGTTGATGAAATAAAGGTTACCAAAATATTAAGGAACATTGGAAAGTTCAAGCCTCTATATCCATGCTCTTCCCAATATATATACGTATGCACGAGACCCGCATTCATGCTATGATAAAATCACAAAGATAGATGGGATCCACTCTATTAAAACATAAATATTAAATATTAAAAAAAAAGGGTGCATGACAGAAAAAAAATAAATAAATAAATAAGAAAATAAAAATAAAATAAAATAAAATGAAATGAGATAAGGATGCAATAGTATGCATATGTGCATGATGATTATAAAAAAAAATATATAAAAAAAATGCAATGCCATATATTCATGCATACAAAAATGCAATGCTATATATCCATGCATACGTGCATGTTAAAAAATAATAAAAAAAATAAATAAAAATAAAAAAATAAATGATAAAAGCATGCAAAAATATGCATACGTGCATTTAAAAAAAAAAAAAAAACAGCATGCATACGTGTATGATAAGAAAAAATGATGATTAAAAAAAAAAAAAGGAAAAAGTATGCATATGGGCAAGATTTAAAAAATAAAAAATAATAAAAAAATGATAAAAATATAAAAAAAATGAAAATGAATGAAGAAGTGGAAAAGCATGCAAAATAAATGAGAGGGAATGGAAATAGTATGCCATGCATACGTGGGAAAGAATGATAAACATGCTATATGCTCATCAAATGGAAAGGGCCCACCATTCTTGATTTCACAAATAACTAAATAAAAACTCTTTTCACATTATGCATGGGAACTGGGAAGGCAGAGCTAAGTGTTGTCTTTCAAAACATATATATATATATATACTCTAACAATAGAGTAAGTTGTATGGGATGATTTATTCAAATAAAATGCATGGAATGGACGTGTTTAGCTGATGGCTTAATATTGACACCTATATATATATATATATATATATATATATATATATATATATATATATATATATGAATCGCACCATGCAAGACTCAAAAAAATATATAATGAAATATGATTCGGGTTTCATAATACATGGGTGGATTATTTGGACTCTGGTTCTAGTCATAATGAATGCAGTCGGTGGGATTCTTGTGGGACTTGTCACAGCCTATGCTAGGGTGTTCAAAAGGGTTTTGTGATTGTCTTGGCACTACTTGTGACAACACTGCTGTAGTTTATACAAGGTGGATCCTACAAAAAAAAAAAAAAAAAATCTTAATATGATAAGTGAATTGGATTTCATTGATGGTTTGGCTGTGTGAGTCTCAAGCTGATGTAAAAATAATAATAATAATAAAAAAAAATCTTTTGAAAATCAAGAACAGATGGCAATATCATTAACAATGGATGTGGTGTCGATGGAACACGAAGCAATGGGAAAAGGACTAGGCAAAGACTAGCTGGTGCAGCCTTATATCAACACCTGATAACCTGCATTTCCTTATTCTGAAGCAATAAACATGCTTATTTTGATGCAACGTTAGAACACAGATCTTGAGACAGCTGATGAAATCTAAATCTTCAAGGGACACAAATTTTAAGGCGATCAATGAAACAAAAAAAAAGTGGAGAGATACAAGTTTTGAAGCAGCTATAAAAATGAATCTTAAAGCGGCAAACAAAGAATACGAATTTTAAAAGTGACATGAATTTCAGAATGGCGGTGAGATTCTTGATCTCAAAGCAGCAACGAGGCATAAGACGATGGCGAGGCATATTCCTCAAGGCGGGCGACGGCGTCAAAAAAAAAAAAAAAAAAAATAAATAAATAAAATATGTATGCCTATATATATAAGACGATATTCATATGTAATGATCACCATGTTTTGACAATAAATTTATTATTTTTTTTTCTCTTTGCCATTTTATTTGTACTTTTGCCCTTAATCGGAGGTTCCCAAGACACTGTCTGGGGTAATTAATAATAGAGGCTTGCCTCTATTAGGAATGAAGAACCCACAAAACAAATATGATATTTGTGCTTCGATGTGCCGTCTGGTGTCTTCTTCACAGACACGATGCCAGACGCGTATTTTCGATCCTACAAGGTGCATTTTGAGTAATGGGGTAGTAGTTGGAGATGATTGGTGTTGGGTATGATTGTATTCCATTTTTGGCATAGACACATTAGAGTGGATGGCGGGCTCTCTTGAGTGAGAGACAAAGATGGGATGAGATTGTGTTGGATTTAGAGAATCTGTAGGAACTTACACACTTGTTAGGGAAGCAGAGTTGGTATGTTTAGATGGTGAGTTAATGACTGGTAAACTCATGGAGCACCACTAAGAGAGGATGGATGATGAGACTTGGCAAAGAGTAGTGGGAGAGCTAGCAAAAGGAAAAATAGACTCAACAAAGCGGACATGACGGGAAGTGTATAAGCGAGAGGTTGATGTGTTAAGACATAGATAGGCCTTGTGGAAGCATGACCAGATCACACAATCATTATTTGACAATTTTCCACAGAAGTAATCCTTCATATCTATCACTTTCAACTCTTGTAGACTTAATAACCTTTTGAAAGCCTTACGGAAGCATGACTAGATCACAATTCTCTATTTCTAGTTCTTTAAGCTTGGGCATAGCTTCGTCCTCTCTATTCCGGCACCTCTAATTTAAACAAGGAATTCAGTTCTAACACTCTAATTGAGGGAATCCTTTCTTCAAACAAATTTCAAAAACATCAATAGGGGATCTTCTTGAAGCCTTGTTGATTCCTAAGTCAACTTGGTGAGGTTTGCAGGCATGCAAATACCATCTGACAGCCTTCTAATGGGCCATGCAAATAAACAACTTGGAGGTTATTCTTATGTTGAGTGGTGGAGAGAATTGAGCTAGGTATTGCACTATCCTCCGTAGCTTTCCATGCCAATTTATTTGAGATTGTCTAGTTTGCCAAGACAATCTAACAATGTTGTCTTATATGTGCCAGTGACATCATGAACTCCTAGTTTGCTGAGGCTTGTCATCTTTTCTAAACCATTATGCAACCATGTCCCAGTTTTAACACTTGAAAGAGTTTGTAGAGTGGGCAGGCTCTCAATGCTTGGCAGTCCCTTGATTGCAAAACCACTGCCTTCCAAATGTCTCAAGTTGAGCTGCATCTTCCACACTTCACTTGGTACTTCATGAATATGGTTAGAATTCTTGATATTAAGAGTTTGCAGATTAGTGAGCCTGCTAATCAAAGCTAGCAGCTTTCTTAGATTTGTATTATGCAAACCCAAGTACCTTAAATGAACTAACTGGCCTATATCATTAGGCAATGACTTGATTCATGTACCATGGATATTTATGACTCTCAGTAACTTAATGTTAAGAAAGAATTTTTCCATTTTAGAGGTCCTTTTCTCCATGTCCATAAAAGATATAGTCCACAAACATGAAGTGAAGTTAGTGGACTTTAATCAAGCAAGGCAACTAGTACTCTTGTCATCATGGAAAGTATGTCACGCCCTGTCCCGTGGGTCCCACACGTGACATACCACCACAACAACCCAGAGGAGGTCTAACACTACCTCAACCCTAGATCGCTGTAAGGCTAACATGTTTCTTGTACAATATTGCTATAACAACAAGGAATGATTTAACAATGAGAACATACAACAACCTTACTACACAAGAACATCAATTTATCACAGGGTAGACACATAAATAATCATAACATAGAAAGTCATGACAACCATGATACCATTCCCCAAACACTGGGAGTAACTATTATACTTCACATAATCCTAACTGATACAAGTAAGAATATCCAAAGAGAATAATACATAGCATGAAAATATAACATCCTAGTGGATCCATCTACTGCATGCTAATATTGTCTAATCTCATACAGAACTCAAGAGGACCACAAAATAAACTCTGGCAAGCACTTCACACTTCTACCCCGATGTTGTGCTATCACTTGGGAGGAAGAAAGAGGGGGTGAGTAACTAGGTTACTCAATGAGGGGCTAAACATAGAACTATATCTCATACATGAATAAATAAAATGAAATGCTCAAAGTATATTTCAGTGCTCATCAATAAGTAAGATACTTTAAATACCCTGTTTAACATAAGAAGGTTTTTATCTTTTTCAATGGAATGCAAATTAAAACTTTCTGAAATCATCCATGAAAATGGTATAAGTCTGAATTTCAAATTAATAACCCCTTTCAAATAACTCAACAATTCAAGAATGCATAATGTAAACAAATAAATAAATCAAATATCGATAGTTTTCTCAAATAGCCTCAAAAACCCTCCATCGCTAACCATGGCCATGGTTAGGTCAGGAGCCACCAAGAAGCGCGTATCTTGGTGTTGGCCGTTAGGGAACCCGTGTGGTGACTCCAGGCACCCAACCCTGCACATTTTTCAGGCTCTCTACGGGCCCCTCGAGAGGGTGATACCTCATCGGAGTACTCCACGCCACCCCAACTAGGCCGGCTCGTGGGAACTCTAACCCTTACTGTAGTAAGTATTAGGGATCCCCCCATGTCACCATCAAAACATTTAAATAACAATCTAGCCCGCAAGTTCAGTATATACTTCAATATGATGGCATAAGCCTCATCAAAGAGATCACAAGTTTTCATATATGCAACTTCCACTCCAAGAGTGAATAACTTGATTATAACATCTTCAATGAAACCATTTTCATCAAGAAATCATACAAGGGTATTCTTTGAAAATATACTTCAAATATAGTATCATCACAATGAAATTTAATTTGGTTTACATATGCCTTTATGGTCATTATAACAAGAACATCATGTCACTTGAAAACACAAATCATCATGACTTCTAAAGCACATGGAAAACATTTCAAGAGTTTTTTTAGCAACAAGAAGTTTATCTTTCAAAAACAAGCAAATTTAAGTAGAAGCATGCATGATTTATAGCCCATAATTTAGTAAATCCCACTCACAAACTTGGTTGCGTTAAACCCCTCTGGGTTTACTTGTTTACCAGCTTTTTTCCTTTGCTTGATGCCTCACCTCCTAGAAGCTATTAAGGAATCCAAAACAACCAACAAAGCATCATCAACAACTTGATCTCTAAAATGAAGAAAATTTCTCAAAATGGAAAAATAATTGCTCCTAGGGTTTGCTAAGAACTTTAACGAGAAGATCTAACAAACATGGAACTCTCACAACTCTCAAAATCAACAAGAAAAAAAAAAGAGACTTGATTGAAACTTTAAATCCACACAAAACCCAAGATTTTCCACCATAAACCCAAAAGAATTTGGTAACAAGAGCAAGGAGAAGAAGAAAAAGAAAGAACTCACCTCCAAGCTTCACCGAACCCAAAAGAAACTCTTAATCGAAAGAGAAGGAGTAGATATTCATTTCTATTCTTTCTTGGGGGCCAAAGATGATGATTTTAGGGAGGAGAAACGAAGACGCAAGAAGGGGAGGAAGAAAGAGAGAAAAGAGGCCTCAAGAAGGCCCTAGAAGGTCCAAGAAGCCCTTTTATAGCCCGAGACATGCGGGCTGCCATGCAGGTGCAAGGGAGGCCGCATGGCCTTCTTGGATGGCTTATGGGCTTCCATGAGGCCGAACGGGAGCCCGTAAGGCCACCAAATCAGCCCATGAGGCCGCATGGCCTTCCTGGATGGCTTATGGGCCTCCTAGCCTTGTTTTGCTCCATTTAAAAGCTTTCCCCCACCTTTTTAACCTTCCAAAAGACCTTAACTAAGGTCATAACACAAAAGAACACTCAAAGGAACTTAAACACACAAGTTACATTCAAGAGACAAAACACAAGAGAAGTAGGAAAAAAGGCGAACTTCCACAGAGTAAGTCGAAGAGGTTTATGTAAAATATTCTACTAATTGTCATTATTATTAGTAATATGAATGAAGTTCATACCTTGGGCCAGGAAGATTGAGAGGTCATGAAGAAGCTCATGGATTTGACAAATTTTGATGCCTCCATGGTGATGTCTCACCACCACTTGAATCAAACCCCAATTCACCAATTCCTCTAGGTAATCCTCCACAACGTCTCTTGGTACTAATCAGAGAGCCCTTAGGAAAGATGCTAAAGTAGAGAAAGTATGGCTTGATGTAGTAAGGGAGATGATGGTAGCTGAGAGCTAGTATTTATGAGATTCTCTTCACCTTGCCTTGGTTGCGAATTCATACTTTTTAGCAACTTCCTCCATTCCTCCGCCGATTGACGTTTAGTCAGCAGTAGGCCTCCCAGCACAGTGATGGTTAGCGGCAAACTGCAACATTTCGCCACCATTTCTCTTCCTATAGATCTTAAGTTTGGTGAGTAATCTTTGCTGCACTTTGTTGGAATTGCTTTTCTACAAAATAACTCCCAGCTATCTTCTTTTCCCAAAAACTAGATATCATAAGTAGGGCTATGCCTATCTGGATGCAATGCCACATCTTCATTGCAAATTGTTAACAACACTCGACTTCCATTTGTCATATATGGCAACACTTCTTTGATGCTATCCCAAACCCCTTTGCTCTATATATCATCTAAGATCACTAAGTATTTCCTTTCTTTCAAGTACTCATAAACTTCCAGCTTCAACTCCACATGGCTCAAGTCTTTCAATTTTTTCTTAGGCATGCCGATTGCATCTTTAGCAAAAGTTTCCAATACTTCTGAAGCTCAATACTCTTATGAAACCTAGATCCATGTTTGACATGTAAAGTGCTTCCTGATGCCGAGATCAGAGAAGATTTTTTTAAAAAACTAGTATGCCCTACAAAGCCAATTTTAGTTATTGTTTAATAATAAAATAGTTTTATTTCATTGCATGCATAATTATGGGTATTGTATTATTCATGTTTGGTGATATATTATTATGGGCTTGCATTGTATATATTTCAAATTAATGATAGAGATCATTAAAGTGAGACATGGTTATCTATGTTTCTTGCAATCTAAAATAGTTCACAACCTATAAGATAAAATATGATTTGGTATTCATTATTGATTGCTACATGTTGTACTCCTATATGTGATAGAGTGGTATGTCTCAGCCACTAGAGTGGAGACTCTTAGTAACATTGTGGATATTTGTAGTTGACAAATATTTAACTTGATTATGCAAAACTCTTAGACCAAACACTGTCATAGAACAAAAGAGTTATTCTGCTACAGAAAGTCCTTATTACCTTAGGATGTTATTAAATTTTATGTATAAATTATATTACTTTGATAGTGTCAACCGGTGATGCTAATTGTAGGCTATATACGGACACGTCGGGTTATATAATAAATACATGAAGGATTGTAGTCATCCAAGATGAGATCTATCACTCCTATTGTAGGAGAGAATATTCTAGATTGTGTTTCTTATGTGTTGGATAAAAATTTTGCCGGTTAATTTTTTGAAAGTATTTTATTATATCTAAAAATATATATTATTATACATGTTTTTTTTTTAAATTGTTTTATGTCCAATAATGTAAAGAAACACATATATAAGTGAAGATTGACAGTGCAACCGGTGGTCTAATCATCCCACTTATATGGAATATTTATTGATAGAGGGATTAATATGTAAAATATTATATTGGGGTCTCACATATGAATATCTCTAATCTTTGGATTAAATTGCAATTTTTTGATACACATGATTGTGATTATAAAAAAATTAGTATGGACTAATTCGCTAAAGATGTAGTGATCCCAAACGGGTCCACGCTACATGTTCTAACCTTATCCGAATATATACTCCCTATAAATATGTGATATGAGATTATGGTCTTTTAATTAATTAATTTGTGATTGCTATCAAAAGACGGCTACGGCAAAAACCCTAATATTCACATTAGTTGCTTGGAGCAAAAGAAGCCAACACTTCTTCGGGATCAAGGGTGAAAAGTTCGAGAACATTGCGTGTGTGCGTTAGAGGATTTTACGCTTGTGAAATCTCTATGAGGTAACCCTGATCTTTCACAAATATTCATGTGTTCATGTGATCGATCCTTGATGTTTAATCAATTATTTATTAAATATCAATTAATTGTAATTGACAGTCCTAGTTTGAGTAAAATGATTTTTCCTAACCCTAATTTGATTAGATCAATTATTACTAACACTTCTTGGCATGAGCATTTTTGCCTACACCTCCCATGCTCATGATTGATATGACTTTACACCTCTGATTAGCATAATCCCCCATCAGCATCCTTGTCAATGCTTGGAAATGTGCATCAAAGCCAAGAACGTCCACCTCCTCCACAACTACCATTTGTCTCCAGCTCACCAATGGAATATATTCTTGCTTCATTGATCATGAGTCTAAAGAAGTACTAGCTCCAATGCTTTCATTGCCAAACGTATAAATTCGATTAACATAGATCTCTTGAGCTCTCCCCTTGACCTTGCCAATGTTATTGCCAAGGTCATGGAGTATTGCTAGCTTGGAAGGAAGAACAACGCATTTTCTCAAGGAACAGAGGTAATTGAAGGGAGAGCGGTGGTACAGTTGATGCATTATAAAGATGTAGTGGTCGATGATGTCCACAGCGTTATGAGTAAGATCTCGTACCTGGTTCACCTAAAGCTTAGCACGTTCATCATCTTTGTTACTATGATCCATGTCCTTAAGGAGCGCTTGAATCCATTGGAGCAGATGAAGGATAGACCTCAACTCATCATCTACTTCTTGCAGAAACTGAACTTCTTGTGTTAAGAGGTCAGCCAGCTTCCTTACAGCAAAGGAAACTATAGACTCCATGTCTCTAGGTCTCAATCTCTCTCTCTCTCTCTCTCTGTGAAAATAATGGTGAGTGACAAATGATGACCTCCTAAATTCCTATCAAGCTTTACTACAATAATTTTTCTGAACATGCATTTCATCCATTGTGATCCAGTTTTTTGCACAAAGCTAAAGCGTGTTTTTTCTAATTTAAAAAAAATAAAAAATTTAAACTTCAACTTACTCTAGTAGTGTTGTAAAACTTAACTCCTTATACCAGTTGTTTGGTCTATTGGTATCGGGTCTTTTGCATAAAGTTCTCATTTCGGAGGGGTCCCGAGATCAAAAACCTAGGCAAGGTGAGTGTAAGATTTTAAATATTAAATTGGGGTGCTTATTGCCTAGTGAAGAAAAAAACCTTAACTCCTTATATATTTACAGTTTTTACACTTGATATGTCTATATTTGTTTAAAAGAAAAATTGTACATATATATAAATCCCAATTTGTTATCAAGTAAGGCTGGCCACTAAGTATGCAAGTCAATTACTAATAAGAAAAATTCATTAGTGCCAAACTGGAGATTCCGATCCCCATGCCTCGGCCACACATGCTCTTCTTATTCATTCTTTTTTCATAGTCCACTTAGATTTTAGTTTTTAAAATCAATAGTCAAGCTCCCACTTGCATTTTTTTCATCCAAAGTCTTCTTTTCACACTTAAAAGGAATATAATTGGTTTTTAACATCAACTTCTATTTTCAAAAATGAACAATGACCAAGTCAAAAGGCATATTGATTTCTTTTCACAAGCACATGGCTTGATGGTGGTTTGGTGTATCCCAATTATTTATTTATTTATAAATATGACAAATAGAATTAATTATCGGTGGGTACACAAGTTGGAAATTAATTATCCAATCCATGCACTCTTACCTAGTGTCATGGAGTTCAAGATGCAAGCCTAAAAACAATCGAAGATCCCTTACTACTATTGCGCCTAATAAAACTCAAAATCAGAATATTTGAAAATCCCGCACCATATCTTTCACAGTGAGGCAATGTCACTAGGCTATCTCAATTCTATGTTAATATAATTGTATCATAATAATCATGCAAGCCATCATAAAAGAATTGTAGCAAAAAGGTCAACAAATGATACACAAAAGAAGGCTTGTTTGGATCAGCTTATAGCTGACCTAAAAGCACTTGTTTCATAAGTTAAGTGCTTATGAGGTTTTTATTTGTGTTTGGATGGGCTTTTTTGGATAAGCTCAAGCCGTAAAATAAGCCCAAATACAGCTTATTTTATAAGGTGCAAAAGACCAACTTATGAAAATAAGCTGTTTTTGATAAGCTGAGTGATTAAGTGCAATTACTAAAATGCCCTCACTCAATCCAAAAAATTACATTCTTTTATTTCCCCAAATTCTCTCATCCCCATCTCAAATCAACCAAACTCCTCCCCATCTGTCGATCCATCGAGGAAGAAAGAAAAGGAAAGAGAGGGAGAAGCTGCCGTGATCTACTAGTATTCCAAATCCAAGGTTTATCTTTTTCCCCTGAATTCTTCATCAATTCCTCTAATCAGTTTTTATTCTTCTTTGTTTACGAGTAATCCATTTCAGGTTTTCATCTCGATCCTCTTTTTTATGTTTTTGGGTTTTGATTGGTATCATAGATTTGTTGATTTGTCATAACTCCAAGGCATAGACCATTCAGTTGTAATACTACAACTCAAGTTCATCCTTCAAAATGCATAAGTAATAGGACATTGGAATTCCATAGCCACATTAGAATAACAATTTTTGCCATACTAACGTTTGTGTTTTTTATGAATAGAAATTTGTAGTGTCAGCTTGTTGTGTGAATAGAAATTTGTAGTTTATGCATCTCAAGATCCTATTATGATGTTAACATGTATAAAACTTTTGCTGTTGTGTTAATTCTGCTGCTGTTGCTATTGTTGAAAGAAATGCAGGTTGTATATTTGGACATTTAAGTGACTTGTTATCAGCTTGTTGTAGTTATGTGCATGTTAATTTTACTTCACTGTAATCTTTTTGGTTCTAAAATTCACTGAGTGCATCCTTCCAATATTTGATCCATAGAGCCTTTCTAATGCTTTTAATTGGGACAAAAGCACTTGGGTGTGAAGACAAATGCTTTTAATTGGCCACCATTTTGATTTTTAATGTTTTTTCTTGTCAACTGCCAAGCTTTTATAAATGCATTCTATGATCTCTTTTAATCATAGAATTTATTTGAATCAATAAAGTAACAAAACTTTATAGATCAGCTACTTTTCTAATAACTATGGATAAAGACAGTAGCTGCAATTGGTTCAGCTAAGATACCTAGATAGATCATTATATACATTAGGTACAAAAACACAAGTCTAATTAGTTTGGCACTTGATTGCAAGTAATTCTCAAAAACCAAGTGTTTGTGTAGAATGTAGGAATCTGGTGAGAACTGATAAGCTTCATATGGTTTTTCCTTTGCTACAGATTTTATTTGCTGTTATCTTTTCATTTTTGCAATATATTTTGCTGGTAATCTACTGATTATTAAGGTTGAGCTATGTTTGAATCATTTTAGCATCAATCTAGTTCATATTCTCTATTGTTAATAATATAGCAATTGGTAATTATATTGCTGCTAAGTTTGCTAAGTAAAAGACAATAATATATTACTAGTCTTTGTGTTCATTCTCTTTATGATGGATGCTAATCTCTTTGACCTATTCAGGACCTGCTTGGGATTGAAGAGTACCGTCTTGGTGTAGTAGAACACAATGAACTTATTTATAATGTGTTGAGTATTTGTTACAAACATTTGTTGTGTTAAACTTGTTTCTTATGGCTTTAGATTTGTCGGACTTTTTTTCTTACGTGTTTGCCTTATGTGTTTATCGTATTTATAATTTCTTATGGTAAATGTAGGTATAACTAGACAATGGATTTTGTGTCCGATTCAGATACAAAATCGAATGAAAAGATATCTGATTCAGAAGATAAAGATAGCAATTTGGACTTCTTACGGGAATTACTTGGAAGGATGTATGCAGGTGCAGCAGTTGTACAATATAAATATATGCAGTTAATGTTAAAGAATGAGAAAATAACATCTTCCTTGATTGGTCACATGTGGGTGAATGAGATATTGAATGGATCCGCAAATTGGTTCTTCGAGCAAGTCCGTATGCAAAAGTCTGTATTAGGAGTTTAGTGATTGATCTTACTCAAAAGTATAGTCTACATCATACAAGAAATGTTATTGGTGAAGAAGCAGTACTAATATTCTTATACAGATTGGACAAGGAGTCACTTGTAGAAATGTGGAAGAGAGGTTTCAACATTCTGAAGAGACAGTGCATCGACAGTTTCATTGAGTGTTGAAAGCTATCCACAAACTTGGAAATGATATTATTAGACCAGTAGACAGAAATTTCAAAGATGTGAAGGAGCACATCCGGGGTAATGATCGATATTGGCCTTACTTCAAATATTGCACTGGAGCATTAGATGGAACGCATGTGGTAATTCATGTCCCCACTGACAAACAAATCCCATTCATTAATAGAAAAGGGTACACATCAACTAATATTTTAGCTGCATGTGACTTCAATATGTGTTTCACATATGCACTTATTGGTTGGGAGGGATCGGTGCACGACACGTGTATTCTACTTGATGTTTTATGAAATCCATCTATGAAGTTTCCTCGACCACCAGAAGGTTCGTACTTGCCTAAAATTAATTTTAGTTTTTTACTTCAAGTTTCTTATTTTTTTAATTATATTTTTTTGTAGGAAAATATTACCTTGTGGATTCTGGATATCCTACTATGAACGGGTTTCTAGGGCCATATAAGAGTGCAAGGTATCACATTCCACAATTTAAGATGTCTCATGCTTTTAGGTCTCCTAATGATGTATTCAACTATTATCACTCTAGTTTGAAGAGTGTTATTGAAAGAACATTTGGGGTTTGTAAGGCAAGATGGCGAATTCTACAAAATATGACCACTTACATGATGAAGGTACAATTTCAAATTATATGGGCATGTTTTGCTTTACATAATTATATTCGAAGAATGAGAAACAATGATTTAGATGCTCTTAAGGGCCTTGAAGACATTAACCAATTCCAAGAAAGAGAATGGGGCTTTGAGGATGATGGTGAAAGTTCATAGCAACAACCGACCAATGAAGACACCAAACAAATGGTCATAGTTAGAAACACTATTTGGAATCAACTCTCCAATCAATGTACGAGTTGATTTTGTAATGTTTGTAAAAATATTATTATGGCTATTGTGTGTGTTTGAAAACCATTTGTATTCTTGTTATTAATTGTTGTATTGGTTGTACTTGTTAGATCATATTAATATCGTTGTTGTTATTATGGTAAAATATGCAATCTACTTGCAAGATGTTCAAGTCATTTTTATTGTACTAGTAATTAACAATATTGTTCATCCATTGTAGAAAATAGAAGTTGTTGAATATTTATTATCATAATATAGTAAAAATAATTTATGATAATAAAGACAGTAGCATTTATAATAATAATAATAATAATAATAATAATAATAATAATAATAATAATAATAATAATAATAATAATAATAATACCGCCAAAAGCAATTAAATAATAATGACAACAACAAATTATAAAAAATAACAAGACCAACAACAACAACAACAATAATAATAATAACACATTTAATTGTAATAATAACAATAGTGACAAATATTATTTAATTCTTATTTCTTAAGTAAGACATGTAAGTAATGTGTAATTATGAAGTTATTATTATAATTCAGTAAATGGGCATTTTAGTAATTTCTCAATATAAAAGCACTTTTCAAATAAGCATCCCAAATGTTTTCACAACTACAAAAATACTTCTGAATCTAATACATCCAAACAAAAAAGTATGCATAAGAACTTAACTTACTTTAAAAGACTTTTCCCAAAAGTACTTTTACAAAACTTAAAAAAAGCACTTTTTTTAATAAGCTAATCCAAACAAGTCCAAAATCAACACCAATAGAAAAGTTGAATTCTTACTTTGAGATGTATCCTTGATGGACATGATACTGAGCAATCTATTTCTATTGAGTATCCTTGAACTCACTTAGAGGTTCTCTCTCTATTGAGTTCTCGATTATATTGCATGTAAGAGTTCTTTGTTGCCCCACATTTAGTGAGTCCCTACTTTGTATTTCATCTTTGTTGTACTCCTTTATTGTTTTGCTTGGTTGTTTTAATAAAATTATGTTTTATCCATTCCATCTTAAAAAATTATTGATCTTCTTGTTATGCTATATGTTCCATGAGAAAATATTATTGATACACTCAACTAGTTCAATTATCAGTATGAAGAACGAGCGTTGGCATAAACAATCAATTAACAAAGTAATTAATAAAAATCCATTGTTTCGAAGTTCAATTATACCCTGTTCTTAATACCTATCGCTATCATCTATTCAGTAATATCTCAAAAGTTGTTTAGACTATCCTCTAGTTGTTTCTCATCTTTAATCCCCACCTCCAAAATTTCCTAACTAAAGAGTAGACCACAAGCCAATTTTTAACAATATGCAGCATTTTGGTGATATGAACATAAAGCATTGTAGATAACTTACGGGTATCCTATTTTTAAGATAAGTACCAATTCACTTAAGAATAGTGACAAGCTTGTGCCAGAAGCAACCCTTGAGGATAAGCTTCATGAAAGGCCCATTGACTTTAGCAATATCAACTTGGCCTAATATTTAAGCTAGTGTCATCTCAAGTAGAACATCTAGACAGAACAGAACCGAGCATGGTAGGTGAACCAAACCTACTATTCATTATGGGTCGGATCATTAAATAAAAGATCCAAACCCAAATTCGTATCCAGACTCGAGAAGAATGCTAG
Source organism: Dioscorea alata (assembly GCA_020875875.1). NCBI lineage: Eukaryota > Viridiplantae > Streptophyta > Magnoliopsida > Dioscoreales > Dioscoreaceae > Dioscorea > Dioscorea alata. The sequence continues at coordinate 14,602,013 of CM037018.1, forward strand.
ATTAAATAGTAACTATTATTGTTAGTTCCACCGGTGTGATTTGTGATTTAGAGAACACTCAAACACTTCTCAAAAAACTCACATACACAATCTAAAGAAAGAGACACATGAAGTTGGTAACCCAATTCAGAGTCAACTCGCCTATGTCTGGGGGGCCAAGCTCGGAGATCAACAATCCACTAAAAGAGATAAAAAATACATGAGTACAAACACTATATTACTCACCAACACAAATAAAGATCACTACCTTTACTAGATTGTCAAGTGCCCGTATTATGTCTAACTCTTATCACACACCAACAATTTCAGAGCAAGGTAGCTTATATATACGTCTCAACGTCCCAAATAGCTCATACCTCTTTTAGAATCTCCACGGCTACTAACTGTAGAACCTTCCAGAATTAGCTGTTGCAACTCTTATTGTAACCGAACTTGCAACATAGCCTTGACTGTTGACTTGACTGAGTTCTAGTTCCATTGCGAAGCGACCTCAAGACCCATCAACCTCTCGATCATGCTTAGTCTAAGGCGATGCAACTATATCTCTTAATCTCGACTACCAATAACATGCCTACCTCCTCAGATTCTCACCACGCAGTCCCTTTGCAAGGGGCACACGACTTTGTGCGTCTTCACAAAACTTTCCAAACTTGATCTTCAATTCACCTAAGTTTGGTCTTCAAATCTTCCCAAGAATAGTTTTTTAATCATACCAACAATAGGTACCTCTCAAATTTGGCATGTCTTCAATCAACCTTTAATAGTCTTCAATCATACTATTTTGGTTCTTCAAATCATACCTTCAATGGATCTTAGAATCATACCAACAATAGATATGTCTTCAATTAAGTAATTCTTCAATCATTGATATGTATTTCTTTAATTAGCCTCAAACCATATTTAGTTTTCAATCAAATCTCCTAAATATGGTTTTGATAAGATCTTGCTTTGAAGTTGTAACACATACCAAATATAGCTCCATCAAGAACTCCCAAGATATTTGTCTTCAAGTAAGAACTTTTGCCATGTCACCATGCTATTCACATTATCATCTATGCCACGTTACCATGGATGCCACATCATCTTGACTCGGTGTTAAATCATGCCAATTAATTTGCATTTTGCACTAACAATTATGTTTTTTTTTTCTCAATTGAGTACAAAGGTCACGTCGATGACCTTCTGAATCTAGCTCAAGTAAAATGAGGGTATAAGTGTATTTGGTAATAACTCCACGGTGCACACTCTTGATGTGATTTGTCTATTTTATTAAAATAATTATTATTATTATAAAATAAACAATTTATTTATTAATTATGTATATAAATTATTTTTAAGTTCAACTAAATGGTGTTGGTTATGATAGGAATACTAACTGCTTTTTTTTTATCATTAAAAAAAATGGATACACTACCTGTTAGTTCTGGAGGGGTAGATGTGTGTAAAGTAAATGCTCAATCTCACAAGAAATTAAAACACACACAAACAATCATGCAAGAGAAAGAAGACACACAAGTTGGTTACCCAATTCGGCATAACCTTGCCTACATCTGGGTGGCTAAGCCCGAAGAAACAATCCATTAAAAGAGGTAAATGAATAAAGAGTACAACACACTCTCTCACTCACATAATAACAAAAGAACAACTTCTTAAGATTACTCAATACCCACTCTACTCAACCCTCACCAAAGGGTCTCTTACTCGTGGCTCATCCTAAATCTTTAAGTAGGGTATCTTATATAGACCTATCTACGTCCCACTAGATCTTCCTCTTTTAAACTTCTCCCTGGCTTTGTAACTTGGACACTTTGCAAAGTTAGGTGTTGCAACACTACCCATCTTGCTGAACCTGACTGAGTTTTAGCTCAGTTGTAACCGAACTTACGACACCTTTAATCCTCCTAGTTCCTTCAGTTCGCTTTATAGCAGTTAACTCGTCTCGAGCTCCTCCTGCCTGCAACCGCTTCTTTTCTCACATCATTTTAGCAAACCCCTCTCCTAAGGGTTGCACCCACCAAGGTGGGAATACCATATCACCAAAGATGGCCTCCAAAGATCTTCCGATCTTCTTTCCAAACTTCATCCAAGTTTGGTCTTCAAAAAATTCTTAAACTTGATCTCCATTCATCCAAATTTTGTGTTTTCAAAATATTGTTACTAAACTTGATCTCTTCTCATCCAAGTTTAGCCTTCAATATCTTCCAAGCATGATCTCCAATCATCCATGCTTGGGTCATCAAATATTCAATCAATCTTCAATCAAATCTAACCATATATGCTTGTGTCCTTGAATAGCTCCGCCTATAAATATCTTTAGATCTTTCCTTCAAATTGTATTGCTAATTATGATCTTGAGAATAATGTTGGCTGCCCTTGCCTTTTTTAGTTTGTGTCTTCAAATAGATTCACACCAAACTAAGCTCCATGCAATCTTCATGATGATCTTTTATTCTTGCCAACAATAGATTATTCCTCTCATTCAGAAATAGATCTCTCATAAAAGGAGTTTACCAAAGATATAATTCATCATCTTGGATCTTACCAAAGATAGATAAAATCATACCTAAGATAAACTTGCTCTTAGAGATATCTTTTTACCTTGATACTCTTTGCAAAAATAATTATTCTTCATATGAACCATTGAGAGAAATTTCTCTATACATAGTCTCCAATCATGATCTTCTACCCTTCATATCTTCATATGCCATGTCACCATGCATTAGTCACATCCTCATCCTTTTTACCACTTCTTTTGTCAAGTCATCACTGCCACGTCATCTCCCTTTGCCATGTCATCTCTTGGCTTGTCACATAATGTCAATCCAAGTCTTTAGGCCTAACACTACCAATTAATTAACTAAAAGAAGAGAATACAAACATATTGAAAATACAAAGTAACTAACTAATATAAAATAAATCAACTCACACGATGATACTTTAGTTGAAGATGCCTTGGATCCACTTATGTGAATATTGGCATTACAAAAAATGATTAGGAAAACAAGTGAGTAGGGGAGCCCAAAAAATAATTATCCTAAAAGATAATCTTTTTTAGTGGTACTTAAGTAAGTTAATTAGTTAAGCACCTTAATTAAGAAAGAGAGCTAAGGGTGTTTGACATTTGCGGTAGAGTTTTTCCGCCTATTTATCTCTTAGAGGTCATCTCACTTTACTTAACTCTGTCTATCCTCGATTGAAACTTATTGGATGTCTATCTTTCGTCTACCTTCTTGGGTAATTAAAGAGGTCAACAGAATCAGCAGAGATTTTCTCTGGAAAGGATCGGAGCTTGGTTCGAAGGGTCTTCATCATATAGCTTGGTAAAGAATTTGTAGATCTCGGAACATGGTAGGTTAGGGAATCCTTAATCTGCATGAATTCAACACTGTACTCCTCGGTAAATAATGGTGAAAAATTTACTCCGGTAAACAAGGTTGTTGGTCTACAATCTTACACGGCAACTTCTCACCTAGAGATTTTCCTGGACTCTTGTTTCTTCCTCTACCTGGGAACAAATCCTTCTTCTAGGCTAGATTCTCTTCAATTCTACATCTGTTTCAACTCTGTTCTTCTAAGAGACTAAGAGATGGTTGTTCCACCTTCCTTTGGCATGATAATTGGTTAGAAGGGTGGGCACCCAAAGATATTTGGCCTAATCCCTACAATGATTGCAACTTTCCTTAGATTACAATCAAACAATTCACCCAAGGCCTATTTTTGCTTGAAAACTTCTTCCATTCCGCTTCTCCTGCTTAAGGTTTGTCCTTCTTTTCCTCCATTCCAGATTGTGCTAGTAACCAGGAGGATTTAAAAATATGGAACCTAGAGGCAAATAGATCTTTCTCAGTCTGTTCCTTCTATAAATTCCTAATAGATGGTAGTTTGCAGAGTGGCCTTTATTCTCAGTTTTGGAAAACTGACTGCCCTGGCAAAATATTCCTCTTTTGCTAGTTAGCAAGTGAAGATAGAATCCTTACTCTTGCTAATTTAGCTAAAAGAGGATGCAATTCTCAAAACACTTTAGATACCTGTGTTCGCTGTCATAAGTGTTCGGAGACAGTTGACCACCTTTTGCTTAGCTGCAAATTCTCAAAAAGAATTTGGGTGTTCTTTATGTATTCCTTTAATATTCCTTCTTGGGTCTCATCTTTACCTGAGATATGGACATCTTGCATCTAGTCTTTAGATGCCCAACATCACATTCTGTGGAGCTTGATTTTTAAAGCAATTTGTTGGAATATCTGGCTTGAAAGGAATAACTGTATTTTTAATTATCTCTTTCAGGATGCTTTTTCTATTATTGCTAAAAGCATTCACATGCTTCTTGCTTGGATTGCTGCAACTAGGGATTAGACCCACTTCACCAGCAAATACCTTCAGACTCAGTCTAAAAGCTGAAGTTCTCTCTCGTCTTCCTAGGCTTAAGATCGGTTGAGGTAAACATTCCCATGGAACCCTCGATTCGGGAGTGATTCACGTCGGGCCTCGGTTTGGAACTGTACGAGGGTCATGGAATCATCTGGGTCATCGTTAGTAGACATCTCATCATTGTCTTCCTCGGAGTAGTCATCTTCCTGACTATCATCCTCCTCTATACCATCTCCCTTAAGAGCGTTGGAGAGCTTGTCCACCAGTGAAAGATGAGCACTAGGTTCACTAATCCGCACTTGAGGGGGGATGGTAGAAGTGAAGTTTGACGGATTTGGAGCGGGGGTTTTGAACGGGAAGAGATCTGGTTTTTACTATTATGATGAGAAATGGGTGGGGGTGTGTGATGAATGGAAGTGTTGGGCGGCAAAGGGGTCTCGGATGGTGGGGATGCGTGATGAGTGGAGGTTTGGGCGACGAAGGAGTCTGGGATGGAGTGCCAACATCTAGGGATTTGGTTCCCTCGATTAAAACGTTACGATGGGGAGAGGTAACGACAGGGCTAGGGAGATACTGGCCAAATTGAACAGATATCTGTGTACCTACAATAGGATTAGACGGGGGAGCGTGGATAGAAGGGTACCGCCCACCCGTTGCCATAGCTTTACTGCCACGTATGCTGTGGAGGACAACACCTTGGGACCTGCTTCCCTCGGGACTCTGGTTAGCTACAGCACCACGGGACCAATCAGCCTCGGAACTCGGTTCGGCTGCAGCACTGTAGGTCATGCAGCCGACAAGTATGCCGCTACCACGACCGCGGGTGCCGAAATCCGAGTCCGGAGGGGTTACACCGATTTGTCCGAAATCTCCGATGGGAGGGGAACAAGGTCAGGGTCATGCTCAATGTCATTCATGTGTTGGTCTCCAATGACTGGTACCTAGGTAGGACCAGCCTTAGGCCACCACGGTGGGCGTGATGAGATGGTATCACCGGCACCGGAAGTCGTCGACCTACGGTAGTGATTACTGCCATGCCCGATCATACCACAAGAATAACAGAATGTTGGTAAGCGTTCATACATAACGACCACAAAGATGCGGTTGAGATCATCCCCGATCCATAAACCACGACTGAGAAGCTTGGATAGATCTATCTCAACACAAATCCGAGCATACTTGGATCTAGGCAAAGAAACAGTGAAGTCATCGACCTTGAGGAGGGTGCCAAACTGACCAGCTATGGTTTCCAAAGTCTCCCCTTCCCAGAACTCCACCGGAAGGTTATGCAACTGTATCCAGATGGCAGCTGTATTCAACTTCGCGAACATAGGCTCAAAATAGGGTTTCCATGGTGAGAGCTGAAGTATAAGTCCATTGATAGTCCAGGGTCCATCCGTCAGAATATGTTGCATAGCATCTTGCGAAGAATACCAGATTAATAAGAATCCATTGGGGAGATCGGAGATGGAGACCTCCTCGATATCCTTCAACATAGCTATCAATGAAGCCTTGACCTGGTCGAACATAGGAGATTTAAGTGCGTGCTGGAATTTCATCCGAACTCTGCTAATAGTCTCGGCATCCAATCGGACAAAGTCTGTGGTGGTCTCATTAATCTTGTTAAGTAACTTCTTGTTATGCAAGGGAGAGTTATTAGAGGCTTGATGGAGAGAGGAAGCAATTTGCGCCCAGGACTTAGGCTGGGAGATTGGGGGAGAGGGGGGGGGGGGGGAGATAGAGAGGCTGGCTACCGGTCCCCGCTTGCCATGGCAAGGGGGAACAACGAAAGTTAGCAGTCGATTCAGGTTAGGGAAGCAACGGAGATGGAAGCAATGTCTTGAAAGATAGAATTTTGATGATTAGAGAAGGCTTTACTAATTTCTTGATCACCTTCAATCTAGAGGCCGTTTTGATAAATGCAAGGAATAAGGTTTTTGTTTCTCCTACCATTCGCTAAGTGGTGGAAGAACTTTGTGTTAGAGTCTCCTTCTTTAAGCTAGGTGATTCTGGATCTCTGTTTCCAGTAAATTTCCTCTTGATTTTGGATTGAGTAGAGATCTTGTTGAATTTGGGCGCGACGGTTGGCCTTAGCTTCAGAGTATGGTCTGTTCTTATTAATTTAATCAAGGGATCCAATTTTGCAAGAAGACTTTTCTTTTGAGTGTTGGGAGTCCCAACATTTTCGTTGGCCCAGCTACGGACCTTACTTTTCAGGAAAGCTAGTTTTTTTAGAGAGGATATAAGCTCCGCAACCTTGAGGGTTAAGTTCAGACCACCAGCCCTGTATTAGTTAACTAGAAGCTCATTTGAATTCCAGTGATTTTTCAAGTCTAAAAATTCATAGTCTGAGGTAATATCTTCCAAATTCTAGGCAGATAGGGGAGTGTTCTGAACCAAACCTAGGTAATACAATTTGGAGGATCCTGGGATATAGTGAGGTCCAGTTGTGTGAGAGAAGAAATCTATCCAATGCCATCCAGATTGGATTAGCTTGACCATTTGTCCAAGTAAATCCACATCCGTGTAGTGGTGGATCGATTAGGTTAAGTTCAACTAAAATGTTTTGAGATATGGCAATATCTCTTGAATTTATTTCCCCTTTGTTTTTGTCTTCCAGTGAAAATATGGTATTGAAGTCTCCACAAATCACCCAAGGAACAGAGTGAAGATTCTTATTAGTTATGAGTTCATTCCAAAGATCGTATCAGGTAATTCGGTTGTTAGGGCCATAAATGCTGGTACACGCCCAAACTGAATTATTTTCTTGATTGATTAGTGAGTTTAATCGTAATGGTAAAGATTCCTTTATGAATTAAAGTACAGCTTATTTGGGAGCGATCCCAAGCAATGATGATACCTGCAGTTGTACTTGAAGCTGGTAAAAACTCAAATGTATCTAGACCTGGACCCCCCAATTGATCTCTAGATAGATCGGTGGAGGTTTTGAAGTTTAGATTATTGTAAACAAACAATATCAACTCTGGAGGAAAGAATAAAATCTTTAATTAAGTGGCATTTTGAGGCTCTACCTAGACCACAAGCGTTCCAGCTTAGGATTTTCATGAAAAATGATGAAGATCTAAATATCAGGTCTCGTAGGAGAACCTAGAGAGTTGTGAAGTTTGCGGTCCTTTCTGTCTCTATTTTTTTTAGGCAACAAGCACTATAAGAAACAAGTAATTAAAAGGGGTTTTTGTAGGCGTAACCCTGAATAATTTTGAAATTATATATTTGCCCCTGAATAAAAGATAATTGCATACGTATCCCTGAATAATACATAAAATTGCTTATAAATCCTTCAAAAGTTCTATAATTGCATATTTATCCTCAGAAAAAACATAATTGCATGTATACCCCTGAAAAATATAGGTAATTGCAGATATGCCCCTGCTGTTAGATTTCGTTAACAGAAGTTAATTAAACTTTATTAACTATAGTTATAACTTGGATTACAAAATACAAAAAATCCAAAATAGGCCTTGTAAATGGTCATTTTACAAGGGTATATATGCAAAGGGTATAATGGTCATTTTATATATTTGCTATTTGTTAACAAATGTTTTTTCAGCTAATTTGAATCCCAGGGATATATACGCAATTATATGTATTATTCAAGGGTCTGTATGCAATTATTTTTTTATTTAGGGGCATATCTGCAATTATCTATATTTTCAGGGATATATATACAATTATATTTTTTTTGAGGGTAAATATGCAATTATAAAACTTTTGAAGGGTTTATAAGCAATTTTTTCTAATTAAAAAATCACATGGACAATTAAAAAAAAATTTGTGAATAAAACTTCAGTAAAACATTTAATAAAGAAAACATAAACAACGTAAGAAATAAAAAATTTGCTTTTCAAAAAAATAAAAAAATAAAAAATTTGAACATAATGCCAGGAAACATAATCAAAGATCCAAAATACAAATTCAACCCATTAAAAAAATGAACTGATGAACAAATTTCATTAGAAAAAAAAAACAACGACAACACATGCTCTTAATTTGAACAACCCAGAAAATGAAAGTATTTTCAAAGGCAAAGAAGGTATGAAAGAAAAGCATAGTTTAATTCAAGCTAAGATTACCAAGACTTTAACAAGTTTAAAATATTTTAGGCATGCAACCAGAAATCTCTCTCTTTAAAGGTTGCATAATTTTTTGGTATAAAAGAAAATCTTTAAACCCCAAATTCACTAAAAGACAAAATATCAAATAGAAATTAAGGGACATAGCATCATAAGTTGTGGAATCAAACAAGGGAAAAGAAGGAAGTAAAAGTATAAAACTTTAAGAGATGATCCTTTGTGGATATTATTATTATTATTTTTTTGAAAAAATTGATGAACCATAAAAATGTGGATATTATCATTTAGAGACATTAAAAAAAAATAAAAAAATAAATTACTCAAAATATATTAAAAAAAAAAAGAAAAACAATTACAGCCACCATGCAAATACGAGATAGAGGGAGTTAAAAAGAAAATCATAAGGCAAAGAAGAACTTGTTGCATGCCAAAGTACCAGCATGATTAGATGATTTTATAGAACCTGGTGAGGAGGTGGAGGAAGGAGATAGGGCTACCAGAAAATTACCACCCACAAATATCATTCATCCATGACTAGTACTCTGTCAACCTGGAACATCAGGGATTGGTCAGGTCCTCCAAGTTGGTGGTGTCATCAGCGAGCCCCTCAAAATTGGAGGCATGAGTTGGCTTACTCTCAACATCGTCTCCTCTAAGGGACAAATGGTTTTCATCCTCCGAATCGGTGGTGCCCTCAAATTCATCCGGACAGAACCATGAATAAGAAATCGACATCGGTCTGCAATCATACACTCTGACTGAAGGTATGTGCTTGATCTTTTCCCAGTCTTCACCATCATTATTTGCCAATCTTCCACAGAAGTAATCATGCATATTTATCACTTTCAACTCTTGTAGAGTAGTAACCTTTTGGAGACCTTGAGGAAGCATGACCAGACCACAATTCTCTATTTGCAGTTCTTTAAGCTTGGGCATGGCTTCATCCTCTATCCTCCACACCTCAAATTTAAACATGCATTTCAGTTCTAAGACTTTCAATTGAGGGAATCCTTTCTCCAAACAAACTATCTCCCTTCCAACAAAAGCATCATACCTTAACCTAAGAACCTGAAGGTTAGCTAATTAACTTCCCAAACATCACTAGGGGATCTTCTTGAAGCCTTGTACATTGTAAGGTCAACTTGGTGATGTTTGCAAGCATGCAATAACTATCTAGCAGCCCTTCCAATGGACCTCTCAAATCAAGAACTTTGAGATTATGCTTGTGTTGACTAGTGGAGAATATTGAGCTAGGTATTGTACCATCCTTCACCGCTTTCCAGGCCAATTTAGTGAGATTGTCTAGATTGCCAAGACAATCAAACAATGCCTCCTTGCAAGTTCTAGTGACACCATGAATTCCTAGTTTACAAAGACTTGTCATCTTTTGTAATCCATTCTGCAACCATTTGCCAGCTTGAACACCTGAAAGAGTTTGTATATTGGGTAGGCTCTCGGTGCTTGGCAGTCCCTTGATTGAAAAATATTTGCCTTCCAAATGTCTGAGGTTAAGACGCATCTTCCACACTTCACTTGGTAGCTCACGAATGCTCAGAGAATGTTTGATATCGAGAGTTTGCAGTTTGGTGAGTCTGCATATGGAAGATGGCAGCTCTCTTAGATTTGTATGACGCAAACCCAAATACTTTAAATGAATTAATGTTCCTATATCACTAGGCAATGACTTGATTTTTGTACCCTGGATGTTTATGACTCTCAGCAACTTAATGTTGAAGAATTTCTCCATTTCAGAGATGCTCTTCTTCATGTCTGTTAGTTCCGCCGGTTAGGGTTTGTGAAATAAGAGAAACACTCACTCACTTAAGCACTCAAGAAAAATAAACACAAACCACAAAGAGGAGACACAAGACGTTGGTAACCCAGTTCGGCATCCACTTGCCTATATCTGGGGGGCCATGCCCGGAGATCAACAATCCACTAAAAAGGGGTAAAAGATAGAAGAGTACAAAACACACTTGTCACTCTCTCACATACAAAGAATACTACCCTCTCTAGATTGTCCGGTACCTCCCTACTCCCTCTTTCAAGAGTCGTACCCAATCCTAGACCAAGGTTGTATATATAGACGCCTCAACGTCCCAAATATAGCACATACCCTTTTTAGAATCTCCGCGGCTTCTAACTTTGGAACCTTCCGAAATTAGATGTCGTAACTTATGTTGTAACATTTGTTGCGACATTGGCCCTGGCTGTTGGCTTGGCTGAATTCTGGCTCCATTGCAAAGCGACCTCAAGACATCCCATCTGAGTCGATGTAGCCCGATCACCTGATCCGACCTACCAGCAACTAACCTCCCTCTTCAGCTCCTCACCACACAGCCCCCTCGCAAGGGGCGCACTTCCTATGTGCGTCTTCATGGAACTTGCCAAACTTGGTCTTCACATCACCCAAATTTGGTCTTCAAATCTTCAACAAGGATCTTCAAATCTTGCCTTCAATAGTCTTTAAGAATCATTCCATTGATAGATTGTTTCTTCATTTAGCTTCACCCATATTTAGTCTTCAATCACATCTTCTAAATATGGTCTTGATGAGATATTGACTCCAAGATATTGCTTGCTTGATCATCTTGCCTAAAATAGTTTCTCCAAGATCTTCATTCAATCTTCATGAGAGTTTGCAACTTCTTGCCAAAAATAGCTTCTCCAAGATCTCCCATGATATCTTCCACCTAGCCAAGATTGTTTGCCATGTCATCCTTCATTCCACATCATTCTTCATGCCATGTCATCATGCTTGCCACGTCACCTTGACTAGGTGTCAAATTATGCCAATCATTAAAGTGCATTTGCACTAACAATGTCTATTGAAGTTATAGTGCGCAAATGTGAAGTGGAGTTGGTTGAATGCAATCGAGCAATGTAACTGCTACTCTTGTCATCATGGATGGCAAGTCGACGAGGTTTATGTAAAATATTCTCCTGATTGTCATTATTATTAGTAGGAATATGAATGAAATTCATACCTTGGGCCAGGAAGATTGAGAGGTCATGAAGAAGCTCATGAATTTGACAAATCTTGATGCGGTCATTGTGATGTCTCTCCACCACTTGAATCATATTCAAATGCACCAGCATCTCGAGGTAATCCTCCGCAACTTCCTCCCTTGTTTCTTGGTCTCTGGGTTGGATAAAGCCAATCCATAGTCGAATTAGTCTCTTGGCACTGATTAGAGCGCCCTTTGTGTAGATGCTAAAGTAGAGAAAGCATGGCTTGATGCAGTAAGGGAGATGATGGTAGCTGAGAGCTAGTATTTCTGAAATCTGGTCTTCGCCCTCTCTTAATTCCCAATTCACTTTTTTTAGCAACCTCCCCCATTCCTCCGCTGATTGATGTTTTGTTGACACCAGGCTTCCCAATACAGTGATGGCAAGCGGCAAACCGCAACATTTCGCCACCATTTCTTTTCCAATAGATGCTAAATGTAGCAGGCAATCCTTGCTGCACTTTGTTGGAATTGCCTTTCTGCAAAACAATTCCCAGCTATCTTCTTCTCCCAAGATCTTCATATCGTAGGGAGGGCTCTGCGGATCTGCATACAGTGCCACATCCTGGTTACGAGTGGTTAACAACACTCGACTTCCATTCATCGTAGTCGGTAGCGCGCCTTCGATGCTCTTCCAAGCTCTTTTGCTCCATATATCATCTAAGATCACCAAGTATCTCCTTTCTTTCAAGTAATTAGTAACCCTCTCCTTCAAATCCTCATACCCCAGCGAGTTCAACATTCCCTCATTGAAAGCCAACACACCTTTAGCAACAGTCTCCAACACTTGTCGAGCTCGACACTCTTGTGAAACCCAGACCCATGCTAGACATGTGAAGTGCCTCCTGATGCCAGGGTCAGAAAAGATCTTTTTGGCAAGAGTGGTTTTGCCTACCCCGCCCATGCCAGTGATCGATATAATGGCACGGCTCTGATTCCCATTATCCCCCACGATCAGCAGCCTTGTCAATGCCTGGAAATGTTCATCAAAGCCGAGAAAATCCACGTCCTCCTCATCTATATTTGCTCTGGGCCAGCTCAACAATGGGTCTGAAGAAGGAGCTCGGCTACCTTCATAATTGCCAAACTTGCTTCGATTATCATAGATCTCCTGAGCTTTTCCCTTGAGCTTGCAAATTTTAGTGGAAAGATCACGACGGGCAGCTTGTCTGGCAGGAAAGAACGGGGAGGAGTGTTGATGCACTTTGAAGATGTAGTCGTCGACGATGTCTTCGGCGTCGTAAGCAAGATCTCGTACCTGGTTCACCCAAAGCTTAGCACGTTCATCATTGTCTTGGTTGCTATGAATATCGGTGTCTTTAAGGAGTGCTTCAATCCATTGGAGCAGATCACGGAGGGATTTCAGCTCACCATCTACTCCTAGGAGAAGCTCAACTTCTTGTGCTACGAGATCAGTCAGCTTCGTCACAGCAAAGGAAACTATAGTCTCCATGTCTCTCTATGGCTCAATCTTGCTCTCTCAAAATGCTAATGCTCTGGCGAGTGGTAACCTCCCAAACTGTAATGACAGCCCTTCTTTGACTGGAATTTCGTGGATGTTGAACCCTCACAAAGCCTTCACATGCATCCGGAAATTTTGGATCGCTGATGTCTGCCGATTGATTGAGCATTAATGCATTACTGTTGGAGCATTACTGCTGAGTCTCATTAAATTAAACCAAGGGAGGGGGAATATTTTGGGTACAACCTGACATGAGCACCTTTGTGTCTCTTCTTCCCTCGGTTTCCAAAGAAGGAGACACGTGTCCCATTGACTTGCATGTGAAAGGAGTTTTCTCCATCCACTCCGATGGCTCAAGTGCCAAATCCGATGGTGGATCACATTCCTCTGTCCCAAACATGCGTAGATCTTTCTATGAAGGAAGGTGACCTTTCACAAATTCCTGAGGCTTACCTAGATGCCTCCAAGCCACCATTCCCAGCCTTTCTCCTTCCGGGGTATACTTGGCATTTCTCCAATGGGGCATGGTGTCTTCTACCGAAAAACCATGCTCTTATCTCGGCCTCAGATCAACTTAGTGTTGAGCCTTCAAGTAACTGGGAAGATGAAGATATCTGTGCAAAAAACATAGAGGACGATTTGGGCAGTGTAGATATTGTCCCGGACACCCAGTTGTCCCCTGCTTCCCACAGCACTGGTAAGGAAGAGTCTGACGATTCTGGCTCAGACTTTGAAGAGAAGATCAGACATATGTTCCCAGATTCTTACAGTGGGACATCATCGACAGACCAAACAACCTTGGGAAAGATCGCTGGGGAAGGTTGATGCAGACTCCCTGCGATGCCTGCTCTAATCCTGCAATAACTTAGTAGATCCACACTCGTACAACCCAAAGATTATAATAATTAACAAGGATCTCACTGATCCTATCACAATCTCATACACTGAAATATTCAAACACTAATACATATTAAACAGGAAAAAGAAAGAACAAGAGATCAGGGGCGATTAACCCGGAGATCCCTCCCAGTCCTCAGCCAAACCAGAGGATGAAGATGAACAGTGGATGATTGAGAGAAAGTGACGCAGTGACTATTTTAGTATTTTAAATTTAAATATTAAAAATAGTTTTATTTAGTATTTTGTAATTATCTTAGATTTATTAGTTAGTTTATTATCCAATTTATAACTGTTTTAATATTATTTACTATTTTATCCTTAGTTAAGTCTCTATAAATATTGTTTTAGGGTTTGTGAAAAGGGATCAATGAATTGGAAATTGATTTTCTCGTTTACTCTATTTTGAGTGTGAGTTCTTGGATTAGAACTACGTATTCGCTGCGTCAGGTGGTATCAGAGAGAGGATGTTAACTGGTGACGACGGTGATGGCCTTCGTGACGGTAATTAAGAGGCTAGAGCCCCTCTTGGGGACGAAGCGTTGCAACGATTGGAGCGACGTTTGGAGCAACAGATGAATCTCAGATTCCGGCATTTTGATGAGCGCTTTGAAGAAATTGTAGATCGTCTGGATGCTCTACAGATTGATGCACACAGGAGACGGAATGACAATGGAAGGCCAGGGGTAGAGATAGCTCGTGGTGTCCCTATTGACAGACGTCGTCCTGTCCCTATCCATAGACAATATATCTATGATGAGGATTCAGAAGAAGATGATTTTGAACCAAATTGGTTCGAACGTTATCAATCATATGAAGGCCAGAGGGCGTGAAATAATTATGGGCGTGATGAAAGGGATAGTGGAGATTTCAGGTTAAGGGTGGATATCCCATCTTTTAACGGAAGCTTGGCCATATAAGAATTTCTAGATTGGATTGCAGAAATTGACAGATTCTTTGACTATATGGAGATCTCTCCAGAGAAACGGGTTAGATTGGTAGCATGCCGTTTGAAAGAGGGAGCATCTGCATGGTGGGAACGGATTCAATCCAGGAGAGAAAGAGAAGGTAAAGGTCCTGTACGAACTTGGTATATGATGAAATATTTATTAAAGAGGGAGTTTCTACCCCCATATTTTGAGCAGATCCTATTTTAACAATATCAACGTTGTCAACAGGGCAGTCAATTTGTCCATGAATACACTGCGGAATTCATGAGATTGGCTGAGAGAAACAACCTCTTTGAGTTAGAAAGGCAGCAAGTTGCAAGGTATTTGGAGGGATTAAGACCAGCACTCAGAGACAGAATCGGTGTACAAGTTATTCGAACCTTATCTGAGGCAAAGAATATGGCCCTAAAGGCAGAGTTAATGCAACAAGAGTGAGGTTCGAGGAGCCATGAAGATTACAAAGCTGAAGAGTCCACAGAAGAGTTTGAAGATCGTAGTAATAAAAATAATAACCAATACAGAAGCAAAAAGACGGCAGAGACGGTAGGGAAAGATCAAGAAAGGAAAGATAAAGATGTAAGAAAAACAGAAAATCCATATGTCAAACCTACTGTGGGGAAGTGTTTCAAATGTAATCAATTGGGACACAAATCAAATGAATGTCCCTTGAGGAAGACTGTGAATATTGTAGAGAAGACTGAAGAGATTATTTGTGAACCAGATGGTGAAGAAGAAGAATATGAAGCAGAAGAAAGACATGTTTATCTTTTAAAGCAGATAATGTCAACTCCCAAAAGTCATCAGTTGATTGAAAATAAGGTGTTCAATACTATTATTGAAGATCGAAATTGTGAAATGATGATTAGGGAAGTTTTTGAAACTGAGAGGAAAAATGAGAAAGTTGATTGGAAAAATGTTGATGAAAGAAAGAAGACCAATGAGAAGGATTTCTTGAAGCATCTCAATGAATCCAAGTTAAGGATGTGGTTATTTTCGAAGAGGAAGAGAAAGAAAGCTACTAAATGGGAAGATTTCAAGAACAAGAAATTTAAATTTTGAAATGGTGATGGTTTGCTGAAATATTCAATTACAAGCTTAATTGCCAAGATTAAAACTCGAGTGGGGTGAATGACGCAATGGCTATTTTAGTATTTTAAATTTAAATATTAAAAATAGTTTTATTTAGTATTTTGTAATTATCTTAGATTTATTAGTTAGTTTATTATCCAATTTAAATATTGTTTTAGGGTTTTTGAGAAGGGATCAATGAATTGGAAATTGATTTTCTCGTTTACTCTATTTTGAGTGTGAGTTCTTGGATTAGAACTACGTATTCGCTACGTCAGAAAGTCTTCAATAATTGCCCCCTTTCCAAGATGAAATCCCTTTTCATTCAATCAGCTGATTGCTGGACCCCTCTGCTGCTGTGCATAGTGAAAGGATTGAGAGATTCTCTGGTAAGTGGCAAAGGACAATATTACCCTCATCCCTCCAGAGTACCCAAAAAACTGTTTAGGGGTACTTAATGACATTTCCCCCTTCACTTATCTCTCACCGCTTCGAACATAGTAAAAGGACGAGAATGCCCTTTCACCTTCAGTCAACCAATAGTAACGGTCGAAGTTAACTTATGACATTTCACATTATTTCAAACATACTGCATTTACCATAATACCCTTGCTTCTGTATCTACCCGCATTTAACCGCCAGGGATACCGGGCGTCAAATATCTTTTCCCTCCACCTCCTAAGCAGATATACTGCTTCTCTTCTCTTCAATTTATTTACTCACTGCTACAACTAACAGGCCTGTAACAAAGGTACACGAAAAACCGAGAGACAAAAAAAATCCTTCTTCCAGATGGACTGAAGAGGCCGGATTTTTTGTTCAAACCCCCAGATTTGCAAGGAAAAAAAGATCAAGGACTAACTCCTTATCCCTTAAAGTGGCAGACCCCTAAAAGACAAGATTGGAAGACCCGACTATTTCGGCCAAGCGCAGTTTGGACTTCCTTCGTGGTCACTCAACTTCAGGAGAGGAAGCGGCAGTTTAGCTCCTATGGGTTGGACCCCAGTCTAGTGTCTAACTGTAGTCCTCCTCTTATTGTGGTTCCTCATTTTTCCTTTATGCTTGTTGCTTATTTTAATTCTTGTTTTGTTGTTCTTCCTCTTTTCCATTTCTAGTGGATTTTGACTATCCTTTTTTATTAATGCAAGTCCTTTGTTCAATTTTTCAAAAAAAAAATCCACATCACTAACTAATAAGAATAATTTATCAGTACAAGACTCGAAATAGATTGGAAATTCCCCAACCGGGTGAGCCACAAATGCTATTCTTATTTCAAAGTAGCATTTGGATGGCGGAATGTAGGGGTAAGCAAAAATTCCAGATCCGATAATCCGATCTAATATCCGATTTTTTGACCCGAATTTGTTGATACCCGATCCGAAAAAAAGGGTTAGGTACCCGATCCAAATTTTTTAGATGAAAACCGGGTAGGATCCTGGTCAAGAGAAATTAAAAATCAGGTATCCGAATTCGATCCGGTTTTTAATTTTTATTTTATTCTATATATATAATAATTTTAAATTTTATATGGTCTAAAATGTAAAAAAGAAAAAAAAAATCCAAATCGCCCATCTAAACCCTTTATATAGACCCTTTAAGAGTTATATATATATAGACCCTATTCTCTCTAGCCTCCATTCAAATCTCTTTTCTCTCTAACAACTAATGATTATTATTGATGAGAAGCTTGATGCTACAGAAAATATTTGATTTTTTTTTGTAATGCCAAAGATTGAAAAAACTTTTAATTATTTTTGTTATGTTATTGCTGTGTGGAGAATAATATAAAAGTTTAATGCTAAGTTATAAGCTTTTTATAATTGTTTTTTTATGTAATGTAATTATATAAAACAAATTTTTGGAATAAATATAACTTAAATTCGGATCTGGATATCCGATATCCGATCCGGCTTAAATCGGATACCCGATTTAAACCGGGTCAGATACGGGTCGAGTTTTTGCCAATCCGAAAAATCGGGTACCCGATTCAGTTTTAAAAACTTGATCGAGTACCGGTTTTGCTCACCCCTAGTGGAATGAGAATGTGAATAAATACTTTGTTTAGTTGTAATAAAAATTTATTGGGAATGTAAAAAGTTAGAAGAGAATATATATGAGAAAATAACCATTATACCCTTAATCTAAAAAAAATATTTATATATGATATATTTTTTAATATTAAAATTAACTATGGGCATTATAATTATGTATTAAATTATGTAATTATCATTCAATCTAATTATTATAATTAATTATTTAAAATAAGTAAGATTTTTCTAACATAATACCATGAAATATTATTTAATTAAATTTATTTATTTTAATTATTTAAATATTATTATTTATTTTCATTTAATTAATTATTACAGTTAATTATTATCATTATTTATTTCAATTAATCATTGTAATTCATGAATTAATCACGGGAAATATTATAATTTAATATTTAATTTTGAGTTTTGTATTTGAAATAAATATTTATTTAATATACAATAATTATCTAATTATTATAATATTTAATCTGGACAAAATGGCTTTAACATTGAATTTTATATTTTTTATTGAATCAAATTGGGGACCATTTTTATAATGCTATTTCTTACTTCTTTAGCACTAGTATTCTTCCCCAGGTTTAGGGTAAAACCTTCATTTCCTTGATCCCCAAAAAGTCTAATCATGTCTTTGTTTTTGATTTTAGACCAATCTCTCTATGTAATGTTTGCTATAAGATTATCTCCAAAATTCTTGCTAATTGTTTTAAGAATGTCATGCATATTTTGATTGGCCCGGAACAAAGTGGTTTTCTTCCCGGGCGTGGCGCTTATGATAACATAATCGTAGCCAGGAGGTAGCCTATAGCCTTGAAACTAATACTCATATCACCCAAGATGATTTATAAAATAGATGTAGAAAAAGAATTTAATACTGCTGAATGGATGGATGCCATTGTTACCCTCTAGAGAATGAATTTTCCAGATAATTGGATAGCTTGGATTCAGTATTGTCTCTCATCTGCATCTTTCTCTTTTATTCTTAATGGCCACCACACTTGGATTAGGAGTACTGGAGGCATTAGGCAAGGGGACCCTATTTCCCTCTCCCTATTCTTGTAGTTTCTCAAAATCTTACTGCTATTCCGAACAAAGCCCTTTCCTTCAATCTGGTGCCTGGTTTCAATAGAAATCTCTCTAGCAATTTCAATTATTTAATGTTTGTTGATGCCTTAATCTTGGTCACCAAAGTTTCTAGGAATTCAGCCAGAAACTGTCTTATTTGTTTGAATCTTTATCAAGACCTTATTGGTCAGCGCCTAAACTTCACAAATCAGCCTTCTTTGTTCCTTCCTAGTGTAATAAAAAACTTGCAAATTCTATCACCAGGATCTTAGGAATTAATCTAGGGAATTCCCCCTTTAACTACCTGGGAATCCCTATCTCTTCTCAAAGGCTCATGACAAATCAACTTCAACACATATTAGACAAAGTTAGGACTTCTATTCAAATGTTGAATCACTCCCTTGTTTCTACTGTCGGTAGGGTAGTTCTTCTAAACAACAATATTTTTGTCATTCCTAACTACATTCTCTTTGTGATAAATTTGCCTAATCCCATTCTAGATACTATTTCCAAGCTTGCTCATAATTATCTCTATGGTAGGACAAGCAATAATAGTGGTTTTTATTTAGTTGGTTGGACAATTACTACTCTTAGCAAACTTGAGGGGGGTTTGGGTATGCACAATCTTAGGCTTGTCAAACATTCTTTAATGGCTAAAAATATTTTTTCCATTCTTAATTCTAAGAGCAAGATTTGGATTGATATCTTTAATTACAAGTATAAAGATTAGCATGTTTGGAATCCTGGTAGAGTTTCCCATTCTTCTTGGTTTTATAAATCAATTTGTAACTCTACTGATTTTTTAAAACCCTATTTTCTTTTGATAACTTGCAATTCTTCTAATACTGATTTATGGAAATATCCGTGCATATCTTTGATCTTCTTATTTCTCAAAAGCCTAATTTCTTGAATGTGGCTATTCATTTTGAGAATATGCAGTTTTTAGACCCCATTAATTATGATTGTCTTTGCCTGACTAACCTGGACTTATCATTTGGAAATTCTCTTGATTGCGAGTGGATTTCAAAAATCAGAATTGGCCGCCTTGAAAAGAATTATTGGGTATGCTGTCTATAATCATATCAACCATATAAATTTTCCCTCGGATCCCTGGAATGGTTGGTATGCTATCTGGAAACTGCCAATTTTTTACCCTAAGTTAATATATTTATATGGAATTTGGCTCAAGGGAGACTCCCAACTGGAGCTTACCTTTACAGTTTAAATATCAGCCTTTTCTCCATATGCCCTTTATGCGGTCTTGTTGAGGAATCGGCCAATCATTTAATTTGGAAGTGTAGCAAAATCCTTCCCTGCTGGCATGAGCTCTATAGCAAGCTTGGTTTGAATAGAAATGATATAAATCACCTCAGCTCTGGGGTATGGTTAGTGGAGAGAAGCAACTCCTTTGTTGATAACTCACAGTTTAAAGCTCTAATAGCCACTACTGCTTGGCTTATCTGGAAACTTCATTGTGATGTAATCTTCCACCAAAAGCCAGTCAACATTAGAGCAATTGTTTCTCGAGCTTGGTTGCAATGCATGGACTTCAACAACTGTACAATTAGTCCTTACAGGGATGGTTCTAAACTAGATCTTAATACTTGTTCCATTTCCATTTTTATTGATGCTCCTTGGAGCTCTAAGACTACTCTATCATGATTGGGCTTTAAAATCATTACTAATTTGAGTGGTATTATGGTTACAGGAAGCATGGGAGAACAAGATGATTTTCCTATCATGCTGAATTTGCAGCTGTCAACCTAGCACTCGAAATTTGCTCTACAAAGAGATGGAAACAATACCATATATGTTGTGACTGTCTATGGATTTCAAAGCTTTTGAAGAATTTCAATCCCTGCAAAGCTTGGCATATTAGCGAGGAGTATCGTACTTTGAAGAAGTCTTTGGAAAATCTCGAAAATCCCTTCATCGAGACTATCTCGAGAGATGATAATAAAGTTGATGATGCTCTTGCAAATATTGGCAAAATGAATCCTCATCTCTCCCTTTTCTTTCAAGTAATGGAACGATCGAATTGGCTAGGGGATCTTTGCTCTAGGAGAAATATCTTCTTTTAGCTTTCTACTTTTTCCTTTATTTTAGCTTAAAGCTCTTTGTTAAAAAAAAAACACTTCAAAAGGCTATACCATATTTACCACCAAACCGAATCAATGGGCAATAATTCCAAATGCTATATATTCAAAGAGGTAGAATGAAAACAAATTACAACCAACCCATTTTTGACACTACGAGTCGGAGTCTAATACAATTTTTTTCAATTATTTTCAATACATATTTAGGATGCGTTTGGATAGATATAATAAACAATTTTAGAATAGTAATTATTGTCAATAATAGTCAATACTTATATTTGGGTGCACAACTATAAATAAGAATGGAATGTGTAAGAAATAAATAGTGGTAGTGTATATACATATTTATTCCGCCCAAAATTAGGAGTATTGACACTATTTGGGGAGGATTGAATAGTATTAACATTTAAAATAACACTTTTACCACTTTGAATATTTAATTAAATAAAACTTATACAATTAAATAATTAATTATTATAATTAAATTAAATAATTATTAAAATAAAAATCATCATCATCATAATATATATATATATATATATATATATATATATATATATATATATATATATATATATATATATATATATATATATATATATATATATATAATAAAAGTAAAATAATATTTTTACCCATAAAGGAGATTGAATTAAATTTAATTTAAAATTATTAAAATTACACTTTTGCATAGTTATAATACCCAGTTTAGTCCCTCTAATATATCGTAATGTTCCTTTAGCCCCCCTATTATTTTTCGTCTACAAAAGTCCCTCTATTGTCCAGTTTGGAAAAAAGAATTCCTTCCCCTTAACGCCTATTTGATTTTCCGTCTGCTAGGTTGATATGGCATTTTTCACGATTAGAAAAATTAAGTTATAATACCTAGTTTAGTCCCTATATTATTTTGAAATAACCTTTTAGTCCTTCTATTACTTTTGCCATTAGAAAATCCTTCTTTTTTATTAATGTTTTAGGTATAATACAGAGTTTAGTCCCTTTATTATTTCAAAATAGCCCTTTAGTCCCCTATTAAAGAGACTTCCTAAGTGCGAAAAATAATAGGGGGACTAAAGGACCATTTCGCAATAATAGAGGGACTAAACTGAGTATTATAACAATTTTTTTTAATCATGAAAATACCACATCAGCCTTATACACGGAGAATCAGAGCATTAGGAGGGATTTCTTTTTTTCCAAATTGGATAATAGAGAGACTTCCCGAGGGCAAAAAATAATTAGGGGACTAAAGAGCCATTTCAATATATTAGAGGGACTAATTTATCTATTATACCTTTTGCATATGTGTATATTTAGTTAAATGAAAATTATTAATTATAATAATTAAAGTGTAACACTTTATCTTATTGAGATTTAATTATATAAAAATTAATTATTTAAATAGTTAATTAAAATAATTAAAACTAAAATAATTAAAATTAGATATTTAATTTGAATATTCAATAATAATTATTATTTTTAATAATAATATTCAAAATATTTTCTAAAAATATCATTAATTATATGTAATTGGTTTTATTTGTATTAAGGATATAAAAGTAATTTTGTCAATATTCTTTCAACCAAATATGGTTTTTTTTCCTAGTCCTATTCCTTCAGTCTTATTACCATTTTCTTTTCCATTCTGATCACGTGAACGAAACACACCCTTAGATGTTTGACAAGTATTGTTAATGTTTTTAATGGCCAAAAATTTAAGCTTGATTAATATCCTCTTTTCATGTCATTGTTAACCTTTTGTCAATTGTCAATGCCGAGATCAATATATGAATAAAAAAATCATTATTTTTTAATTAGACATTAATTTTTAATATGTTTGAACAAACTCCTTTTGCTTTTCCTTTGTTTATTTAAACAATATATTTTTATATATACAGGGGCGGAGCCAGGAATTATATTAAGGGGGGTGCGAACTACAAGTTTTAAAATAATTAATTAACAAAAATTTTAAATTCAAAATTTTAAATAATAAAATAGATTTAATTTTTTTTATAACAATAAGTAAATTTAAGAGAAATAATTAAAATTAATTAATATATCAAACTAAATATTTTATTAAAATTTAGATATCTTTATGATTAGGACGGGTGGCTTAAAATAACTAGAGATCTATAACGGAATTTTATAATAAACGCTTTAATTTATTTAATAAAAATTAAATTTATTTTGATTTTATTTTAATAAATACCGATGTTTATAAAACTCAACAAAGTAAAAATCTAACAAAAAAAAATTGTAACAATATAGAAAATACAAAACCGCTTATTTATAATTAAAAGAAATATATATTATATTAATTTCAGAGAAACAAATGAATAAAAAAACTCATAATAGAATTTTGAAAAGTTAGTTAGAAAATATAACTGATTATACATTAAAATAAAATATTTAATATCTTACTGTATTATTTTAAATTTTAAAAATTAACTAAGATTAAATTACATTGGTTGAATATTATATTAAAAAAAATTTGTAATATGATAATTATTGATGGTCATTCAAAATTTGAGTTTTTAAAATTATTATTTAAAAAAATGAGAATTTAAAAAAATAAAGGGCTAAAGCAATTGCTTCATTGAACTTACCTTGAGTTGATATTGTTCTGATTTATAATTGTAAAAATATAGATAATATTTTAAATTATAAAAATTCTCATGACTTATGTAATTTAATAATTTATTTGAATTCATTTAAATAATTATTTTAAAAATTAATTTTATAAATTACTTACATTTAAAATCTTATTAATTACAAAATAAAATAATATTTAAATATTTTCTTAAAATAATAAATTTTATTTAAATCTCTATTTAAATTAATCATAAGTTTAAAAATATTTATTACTAAATCAAAGCTTTAATATTTCTCAAATCCCTAAATCAATGCACATTAATCAATTATACACATTTTTCCAAATTTTCTCAAAAATTTTAAAAATAGCAAACTTAGCAAAAACATCTAATAAATGATAAATTAAAAAATAAAGCGAGGGAATGCGTTAGGAGAGATTTGAGAGAAGGAGCAGGCGGGGTCAACAGACCTCTCCGGCGACAGAGGGGGCGGGAGAGGTCTGTTGATAAAGAATATATATTAGATTAGAAATTTTGATATATATAAAGAATAATAGAAATTTTGATAAAGAAAAGATAAAATTTGTTGCAAGTGGTGTCGTAAGAAAAAAAATAAAGTTTATTGTTTTAAATGTAAATCGATACAATTGATGCATTTTTTAAAAAAGAAAAGATAAATATATAAAAGACTAATTTTTGGAGAAAAAAATTTATTCAATATTAGATTAGATTTTAATACATGAAAAAAAAAAGATATTAACCAAGTTTAAATCATGACCATTAAAACCATAAATGATACATATCAAATATTTAAATATGCATTGGAAAGTAATGGAAAAGAAATGTATTGAACAAGAGTTGAACTAGGGATGGCAATGGGACGGGGCGGGGCACGCCTCTCCCATCCCTGCCCCGAGTGGCAATGGGGCGGGGCAAGCCTCTACCATCCTCGCTCCGCCCCGCCCCGTCCCCTCTTTTTTTTTCCCATAAACCACCCACCCTGCCCCGTCCTACCTCGCTCATAGTTATAAATAAGTAACTAAAATTCCTAAAAACATTTTTAAAATAGATTTTTTTTTTTATAAAACATATACTTATAAAAACATGCTCATTAGAAATTTATTGAAATTAACAAAAAAAAATTCATTTACCCCTACACTATATAATATTTATATTAAATTAAATTAATTGCGGGGCAGGGCGGGGCGGTGCATGGAAAAACCAAACCCGCCCCGCCCCGCCCAAAGCCGGGTCGGTTCGGGGCGGATCGGGTCAGTAACCTTGGGTCGTTTCGGTTTTTGCCATTCCTGAGTTGAACCCTCCAATTTCTTCTTTTCTTCTATATGTGAGATAGAAATTTTTATTTTAATGATTGAATTAAATAGAAGAAAACTTATTTAGCTTAATGTTTAGGGTTGAAGATGTGGCTTTTTTTTTTAAATATTCCAATTTTTTATTTAATTGTGAAAATGATCATATTTAAAATTATATACATGTTTAGACAAAACGGGAAGCTTGATCCGGTTTTTTGTGGTTTTTATGGAAAACGGTATAAAGCTTCCTATTTTTCAGATTTCTTTTTTAAATAAAAATGAGAGAAAGCAGAGATGAGAGGAGACATCTCTTAGATGGGGGGACCGACAGTGGATGTTTTATTGAAAAAAAAAATCATCATGCACGTAGGCATGCATGGATTCTAGATGCTTTTTCATTCCCCCTTCTTAGAGATCAATAAAAAAGAACAAACAACTTACAACACCAACTAAATAAAGCCTTCAAAAATATTATTCCGTATCACTGGTTAGTAATGTATACATAAACAGTCATTTTATATGTATGTGTGTGTGTGTGTATAATCTTGCTTTACAAAAGCCAGCATGCTCATGCTGTTCAGCAAGAACAAGACCAACAATACGATCAAAGAATGAATGTTTTACATTTGGTGATGTAGGTAATACCAAGGTTTATCTTATCATACATTACTAATGTTGTTTGTTATTCCTTACTTGAAAGCCAAATGAACAACCACGTGATC
The DNA here is from genome assembly GCA_020875875.1 of Dioscorea alata. Taxonomy (NCBI): domain Eukaryota; kingdom Viridiplantae; phylum Streptophyta; class Magnoliopsida; order Dioscoreales; family Dioscoreaceae; genus Dioscorea; species Dioscorea alata. Next base: position 14,627,698 of record CM037018.1, read on the forward strand.
ACCGTGATTCCATGGATATTATTAGAGAGTTGTGATCACTATTTGTATTCATATTATTGGAATTTGATGCTTTTTTCGTAGACACTAATTGCATGTCTTATATGTCTCAGTTTTTAGGTATAGATCACTGTAATACCTGACAAGTAATTATCAATGAATTTATCGTCATCATCATCATCATCATCATCATCATAAGATTTAGTTATATATGTGTGTGTGTGTGTGTGTGTGTATAAAACCAATTAATAAAGTTATATAAATAGAGAAGAGAATGAGAAGATTACTTGTGTTGAGACCTGATTAGGCAAGTCTTGAATCTAAATAACTCTCTCGGAGAAATACTGATCGAATTCGCCCCTGATGTTGTTGGCATTTTTCTCATTGAATCCAAAGGCTTTTTGAAGGCTCCCAATGGCACTCCGGCCATTGTCTCCATTGCCATCTCCAAGCTCGATGACCACTCTACCTTCATCGACAAAGGAGGGAAGGGATCATACACGGAGGATGCATGCTCTTCCATGCTTCATTCTTCCACCAGGTGCAAGGCCTTAGATCATAGATCTCGTCAGATTCAACACCAACAGCCAAATAAAAAACAATAGTATAGAATTACAAACAAAATAACAGTAGCAGACGTAATACAAGTATGGGCTTTAGTAATCCTACAGAAAAACAAAGTGCCACACTTAACAATTTGACACCATAATACATATAATACAAATCTCACTCAATAGGTAATGATTGCGAAGTATATAACCTCTATGTTCAGTTAACAAAAGAAGACAAATACAAAAAATAAACCCCAGTACACCCCGATCCTAAGCTTACTCGACACCTGAAAAAGAAAGCCACATAATACATAAGCCAGAAGGGCCCAATAGGATCACAAAATAATAGAAAATACAAGATAGCTGCAGAAATAATAATATATCATACAGAAATACAGAATATAATTAGAGTACAGAAAATAATCAGAATACAGAAAATTACGTGAAACTAGAAGTGTACATCTCCCTGACTAATAAATAGAATAACAGCTAAAGGCTGGATCTTCGAATGTGAAGTTGGCACAGACAGAATATCAACAGCAGAAGCCGGATCTTCCACCCAATCAGAACGGACACGCATGTCCGGTAGAGCTACTATAAAAAACATGTGCACATGGCTAGGACTTACTCCTCCTTACTGGGCAATTTGCCAGAAATGAAGATGTACTAAAAACCGCAGAAAATAAATCACTTTACAAAATAAAGTGATTACCAAATAAATCACTTTACAAAATAAAGTGATTGAATAAATAGTTAATTAAATAGCAATTAACAAAATAATAATAGAAATACCAACAAAAATAATGCCATAATTTCATAAATAAATAAATAAATTTGTAAATTAATATAAAATTAACTATACACCAGAAATACAAAGTTATGCAGGTGCCAGAGCCTACCTGTCTTCGGACTACAAAGTTTGGTTCCTATGATGCTGCCGAATCTAACCCTCAACTAAGACTCAAGGCCTGAAGCTAGGGTCACTCTACTGAAAAGATCCTATGGTAAGAATAAAATTAACTCTCAACCCAAGGATTAAACCCTAACTGACCACAACTCAAGGCTTGAAGAGGGTAGATCAATCAACAACCAAAAATTCAAGAACACAAATCCAATAATCAGAGCTTATAAATATATCAAAATAAATAAAAATCCAAAAGGAAAAAAAATCAGAAAATAAGGTAATATTATAATTTTCTCAACAACCACTCACTTAAACCTCAACATTAACTTAATTATACAAAATAACCTAAAAGAAACAAGCATTTTAAGACCACTTATCAACTTGAAAACCAGAAAGATTTTCATAATCACCAAAATGATAAACAACATTCAAGATTTCAAGGCCAATCAAAGCATCAGAATATCTCATGTACATATATATATATATATATATATATATATATACAGTGGCGGAATGAGGGGGCCCAAGGGTGTGCTTAAGCACCCCCTTGCTTGGAAAAAAACACCTTCCCTCCTTGCATGGATAATGAGGTAGCGCCCCCTTACTTTTCATTTAAGCCCCACTACTCCATGTACCAAAATATCCAACAATTACCCATTAGCCTTCCTTAAGATGTGAAAACCCCCCAAAAATTCAAATCTCAAAGCTTATAAATGGATTGTTAAAGGTAGTAATCAAGGTTATGTTATTGTGTAATGATTTATTTGCATAATTCTCGATGTTATTAAAACAAGCACCATGTGAACTCATTGTGAAAAGCATTAAGCATGTGACCATGTTTGATGTCTTCTTCTCTATTATTCTTTGAATTTTCATCAAATTACAACTCACACAGTCATAAACTCATAATTTTGTCAATTCACAAGCAACTAAGCCATAAATAGAGAAAGAAATCTCAATGGCACAACTTTGCAATGGCAAACATTTTGAATTTCCGTCCTCTCTCAATTTTTGATGACTCGGCAAGCATTCTGAATCACAACTCATTCTTCATTTTTGAATCTTGATTCTTGTTCTTGAGTTGAGTAACTTGAGTTTTGAATTTCTCTATTTGAAATTTTGAATCCAGAGTATCCATTCCACACTTGACTTTTAGTTGGAGCTCATCAACAAAAGAAGAGGTTAGTGCTCTAAAAATCTTCTTTCTTTTCTATTTTCATTTATTGATGTGAGGAATAGAATCAATAGATAAATCCATGATCAATACATAGATCCATGTTGAGTCAGAAATCAATAGATAAATACATAGATCCATCTTTCATGTTTTCATTTATTTCATGGATGTCAGGATGTTGACATGTGTTTTTATCTTAAATTTTGATGTTGTGGAAGAGAAAGTCAGTCTAGTCAAAGCTTTTATCTTAAATTCAAATGAATCACATGTCTTGTGACTCTTGTTTGATTTTTTTTTCTCTCTATTTCATAGAGAAAAATATCAATTTGTAGTTTGTACTTGCTCTAAAGTTGTGATTGAATCTGTGAATGAAGAAACTTTGATACTTTGACAGTTTAATTTAATGTCAAAGAGTCCTACCAACAATTATTAAGGAAACAAAAACTAATATTATGCAAAACTAAAAATAATAACATTACTTAATATACAAAACAAAAAGGAAATCAAAGCTCATATAATTAGTATACTTTTAGATGGTACTGCAACAAAAATATTGTTATATGTATCTCTGCATTAACTTTGAAAATGATTGCATCAAATTAAATTAATTAATTAACTACAAATGTCAATTGCATATACAAAACTAAAACTTACTTGGAGATTTCCAAAAATGGTTGCAAAATATAAGAGATTACAAATGTTAGTTGCATCAAATTAATTAACTACATGAATACTCAATGCTCTTTAAATTCTACATTTATAGGACTCCCTAATCCCAGCCTCCAAGGAGCTTGAACTGGTTTTGAATTTGAGAGTTATTTCAAGCCTTTGACAATTAAGTAAATCCACATTAATTTTTGTATTATATATATATATATATTTGGAATCCATGATTTTATTATAGAATTGTTGCATTGGATAATTGTTGAATAGTTGTTACTTTGGGTTTTAATTGCTTGTTGAATTAATTATTAATTATATAGATATGGAGAGGTTTTTAAACCTAAACCGAAAAGCTGTGAATCAGGAACAAATGTTTCTTTTGAAGATAGCACTAGAGCACAAAAGAGAACTTGTGCTGAGTTCAGTTCAGATGGTATCATTGCTGATCCTAGAATTTGTAAACCAATTGAAGAGTATGATGTGGGTATTAGAGATCAAGTTTGAAGATCATATTTATTGAAAGGCCCATGTCAACCAACTGGATATGACTTCCCAAAAAAACAACAACAACAAAACAAAAAAAAATGCGACGCTTTCAAGAAGCATGGTTTCAAAAGTTTGATTGGTTGGAATATAGTGTGGCAAAAGATGAAGCATATTGTTTTTATTGTTATCTTCTCAAGCAGGATAGAAGTGAAAAGGGAGCAAGTGATATTTTTACAAGAAAAGGGTTTTCTAATTGGAGGAAAGTACTTGAGGCCTTTAATCAACAAATAGGCATAGTAAATAGTGCACATAATGATGCTAGACGACATTGTGAAGATTTTAAAAATCAGAGTCGAAGTGTGTCACACATTTTATCTTCTCATGGGCATCAAATAGAGATCGATTATCGATCTCAGCTAACAACTATTTTAGATGTTGTACATATTCTTTTGGTATAAGGTCTTACATTCCGTGGTCATAATGAGTCTTCAAGTTCTAAAAATAAGGGGAACTTTCTAAAGATACTCAATTGGTATACAAAAAGGGTTGAGATGGTTGGAAATGTTATTAATGAAAGTGCTTCTGGGAATAATCAATTAACTTCTCCATTGATTCAAAAATAGTTGGTGAATGCATGCGTTGCAGAGACAACATTAGCAATTATTAATGAAATTAGTGAAAGTAATTTCTCACTTATTGTTGATGAGTCTCGATATAAATCAATAAAGAAGCAAATAGCAGTTATTTTGAGGTTTGTGAACAAGCAAGGTCAGGTTGTTGAAATATTTCTTATGATTCAGCATGTGCCCGATACTTCAACATTTTTTTCTAAAAGTAACTTTAGATAAATTATTAGCTCATCATGGGTTATCAGTTTCAAAATTGAGAGGACAAGGGTACGATGGAGCCTAAAATATGAGATGAGAATTTAATGGTCTTAAGACATTGATTTTAAAAGAAATTCATTTCGCATTTTATATCCACTACTTCGTCCACCAACTACAATTAGTAGTTATTTCAGTTGCCAAGAGTATTCTGGTTATTTCTGAAATTTTTTTTTGTTATACAAATATGATTGTGAATATTATGGGTGCTTCATGTAAAATAAAAGATTCATTGCTTCAAACACATCATCAAAAAATTGTTGAAAGATTAGAGACTGGTGATATTTCTTCAAGAAAAGGTAAGCATCAAGAAACAACTCTTGCAAAAGCAGGAGATACTCGTTGGGGTTCGCATTTTACAACTTTGATCTGTCTCTTGACTATGTGGGAATAATATTTGGAGATGTTACAAAATGTGTGTCAAGATGGATAAATTTCATATCAAAAAGGTTTGGCATCAAGTTTGATTAGTAAAATGGAGAGTTTTGAGTTTGTATTTGTCTTGCATTTGATGATGAAAGTGTTGGGGATCACAAATAAATAATCAAATGCTTTACAACAGAAAGATCAAAATATTGTCAATGCCATGGCGTTAATTGATATTGTAAAAGATCATATTCAAGATTTAAGGGATAATAGATGGGATGAGTTATTAGAAAACGTAATACAAGTATGGGCTTTAGTAACCCTACAAAAAAACAAAGTGCCACACTTAACAGTTTGACACCAGAATACAGATAATACAAATCTTACTCAACAAATAATGACTACAGAGTATACAACCTCCATATTTATTTAATAAAAGAAGACAAATACAAAAAATAAACTCTAGTACACCCCGATCCAAAGCTTGCTCGACCCCTAAAAAAGGTAACCACAAAGTACATGAGCCACAAGGGTCCAGTATGATCGCAAAATAACAGAAAATACAAGGTAACAACAGAAATAATAATATATTATATAGAAATACAAAATAAAATCAGAATACAAGAAATAATCAAAATACAGAAATAATCAAAATACAAAAAATACGTGAAAACCAGAAGTGTATATCTTCCAGACTAATAAATAGAATCAACAGCTCGAGGCTAGATCTTCGATTGTGAAGTTGGGACAAACAAAATATCAACAATTGAAGCCGGAACAAACACTCATTTTCGGTAGTACTATTACAAAAAATATCTACACATGGCTAGGACTTACTCCTCCTAGATGGGCAATTTGCCAGAAATAGAGATGTACTAAAAACTATAGAAAATACAAAGTGCAAACAAAGAATTACCAAATATATCACTTTACAAAATAAAGTTATTAAATAAATAAATAAATAAATAGAAATTAACAGAATAATAATAGAAATAGCAACAGAAATAATGCCATAATTCCATAAATAAATAAATAAATTTCTAAATTAATATAAAATTAACTATACACCAGGAATACAAAGTTATGGTGGTGCGAGAGCCTACCTAGCGTCGGACTACAAAGTTGGGTTCCTTAGATGCTGCCAGATATAACCCTCAACTAAGACACAAGCCCTGAAGCTAGGGTCACACTTTGATGAAAAAAATCCTATATTAGGAATAAAATTAACTCTCAACCCAAGGATTAAACCCTAACTGATCACAACTCAAGCCTTGAAGAGAGTAGATCAATCAATAACCAAAAATTCAAGAACATAAATCCAATAATCAGAGCTTATAAATATATCAAAACAAATAAAAATCCAAAAGGGGAAAAAAAAAAGAAAATAAGGTAATATTATAATTTTCTCAACAACCACGTACCCACTTAAACCTCATCATTAACCTAATTATACAAAATAATCTAAAAGAAACAAGCATTTTAAGACCACCTTATCAACATGAAACCAGAAAGTTTTTCATAATCACCAAAATGATAAACAACATTCAAGATTTCAAGGCCAATCAAAGCATCAAAATATCTCATGTACAATTATATATATATATATATATATATATATATATAAACTAAAATGCATGATCAATGGATGTCATGCTTACACAAAAGTGTTTATAAATATCACATGATTTATACCATGGTTGCATACTCAAAATCTCAAGATTACAAACATGAAAACCTATCATTTAAATCATGAATGCATGCTTACATGTTCTTGTTTACAAAGATGCATATAAATCTACAAACATGAATCAACAAAGAACTCAAATGAACCACCAACTAAAAGAGAAAACACACAAATATCCAGAATTATAATTCGAAATAAACAGCCCAAAAATACAGCCATTCAAAGAAAAAGAAAGCATATAAACACTAAGGCTGTAGAATTTACAACAATAAAAGCACTCACAATTCAACCCAAAACCTGTCTCTACACTCGCCGAAGAGTTGCTAGTGGGGATGTTGCTTCTTTACTCGCCGGAAGTTGGAAGAAGGAAGGTTGAGTTGTTTGAGGGATGCCGCTTGAAGAGAAGGGAAGCTCATTTAAAATGCTAGAGATGGATGCTGATAAGAGGCGTGGTGGGCATCCTTTGAAGATGATGACCAGATCCAGTTTTCCCGGATTTAGGTTGGACAAGTGGGGTAGCCCTCACACTCTCTTCTTCTTCTTCTTCTTCTTCTTCTTCTTCTTTATCTCCAAAACTCTGTTTCTCTCATCGAGGATCCATGAAAAGAACCAACCAAGACATCCTAGTGGCTCGAGGGAGCTTCCACTACACAAAAAAAAAGTGCTTTTGAGGCGGTTTTTAAGACTTATAGAGGCGGTTATAACCGGCTCTATAGGTATAGCGTTGGTTTTTTCACCCACCTCTAAACTGTCTCTTATCAAGCCGGCTCTACATTTTAGAGCCAGTTTGTACCAACCATTGGGGTAAGTTTTATTTATGAAATCGGTTTTTAATAACAATCATAGAGGCGGTTTTAATCGCTTCTAAAAATTATAAGTGGTAGAAGCAGTTATAACCTCCTCTATTGCTACTAAGTTTTTATTATTTCTAATAGTTTTAGAGATGGCTTTAACCACCTCTAAAAATTATAAGTGGTAGAGACAGTTATAACCGCCTCTATAACTACTAAATTTTCATTATTTCCAATACTTTTAAAGGTGGTTTTAACGGCCTCTAAAAATTATAAGTGGTAAAGGTGGTTATAACCGCTCTATAACTACTAAGTTTTCATCATCCCAATAGTTTTAGAGGGTGTTATAACCGGCTATAAAAATTAGAGGTGGTAGAGCCGGTTATAACACCTCTATAGCAACTAAGTTTTCATCCCTCAATTGTTTTAGAGGCAGTTATAACCACCTCTATAGCAACTAAGTTTTCATCCCTCAATTGTTTTAGAGGGGGTTATAACCACCTCTATAGCTAATAATTTTTTACATGTTTATACTTTTAGAGATGGCTATAACGACCTCTAAATTTGTTCATTAATTGAATTAAATTAAATATTGATTTATTTTCCTACTAATAATAAATAAATTTGTTTAACCTGTAAATCAAAAACATGAATCTTTCAATACATTAATAAATATGCTAAATTCAATGTCATTGACTTTGATTGACAAGTTATGAGCTAAATTGCAATGTATTTTGATTAATAACAAAATATAAAGAGTTTTACACTATTTTATCTACTTTTATTACAAAATATTTTTTGGCTTAATTACATAAAGTAAAAAAGTTTCGTGTATCCTTTTCATCTTCAACCTTCTCGATCTTTAAGCATGAATTCTCCAAAATGTGCAAAAACATATAATAAAAATCCAATCTTATTCAATAAAAATCCTATCTTTTATATGTATATATATAATAACACTAACGTCCTATTTCCTTCACACTCCAAACAATCAAACACACAAATTTATTGATAGGTTATGGTGGACAACTGATTCTATAAATGCATGCCCTAATCCATTCTTTGGATATTACCAGTCAGAAATCAATCATTGTTTTAATCCCCAACCTACTCATGTTCATTAACCATATTCTAGTTTTAAAACAGTAGTTGCTCAAAACTAAAAGTTAGTCAATCTTTATGATCGATGTTCATATAAACTAAATCAAGTAATATATTACCTTAAACCTGATAAAATGACATTGACCTAGTATTTGGGCAACAATTGATGTGACCATCTAGAGTACAGACCAAAGAACACCATTCCGCTGCATGCATTTGAGAACATTACGCCAGAGTAGAAGAATATGATACAATTAAGTGAAAAGCTAAAGATACAAATCGTTCACACTAGGCATTCCGTCATCATGAACAAAATGAAAATGATGGAAACCATCCTTAAACCTCATTTAGCTTAAGCCTAATGAACAATCAGGCTGATTTAATTGAATTACCAGCAAGTACATGGAGTCAAAACAATGCAACCTCAGAAAAAACACACACACATGAACATGAACGCACACACTCACATTTGTCAATAAAACATGCCTCCTTTTTATGCAATAAATGGGAGAGAATGTCTTTATTTCCTATGTGATACTTCTAACAGTTAAAGCAATTTTCTTTTACTCACTAAAGGTAGTGAATTATTAAGTGGAAGAGATGTAGTTAAAATAGAATAATGAAGAAAAATGTAATGTGCCATACCAACACGATTTTGTAGAATTTCCAATATGCCAGCACGAATATAAGCAAACCAACATGGTATTGAAACTAGAGCACCATGAAGAAGCTATAATTCACAATAATGAGAATTAATTGCCAACTTCCATTCAGAACAAAGACTATATGACACGTTAAATGAGCCATGGACCCAAATGACAGGAGAAAATAAAAAATACAACTCTAAACTAAAGAAAAGTCCATTGAATATATATATAGAAGCACTACAGAAAATATAGAAATGCTATTACAATATCATACACAAACACTAAACCATTGGTTCCTATTATTATGTCAGTGACAGAAAAGTCTGCTAGGACTATGTACTGTACCTTGCAGTCCCAACAAGTAATCTAAAGAAGATTAAAGTTGGCCAGGATTTTCTCTCAGATTTGTAAACATAAAGCATAACAATAACCAAGCAAGGCCTCTGGGATAGATCATCAGTACAAGAAGCAAGAAGCCAGATACACTAAATAAGGTACACACAAGTACATGATGTTCTAGAAGGGAAGATGCATGACTATTAAACAATCACTAAAAACAAATCAAAGTAGAAATGGAAATGTTCATGAGATTTGTCCTTCTTTTGAAATTGCTTCTTTGCCTTAAGAATAATAACTTTTACAAATAGAATAGTAGATTACACTCAAATCACAATTAATATATTAGAGAGAGAGAGAGAAACTTGGTTGTATTTATTTATTTATTTATTTATTTTTAAAAAAAGTGGATAAACCACACTAGATTAAAAGAGGAGAAACAGTACAAAAATAACAATACAAAAGGAGCCAGAGCTCAACAAAACGGCCACCAGGAGTGGGAAAGACAAACAACAATAGACAACAACAAATAGTAAAGGGAAAGAACCCTTAGGACAACTGTCCTAAGGGGAACAAGGAAGCACCAACAGTTAAATCTCGCCTGGGGTAGGTGGAGTCACAGAAGGGTCTTCCTGTTCCATAGCTCTGGAAGACATAAACTCCAAGCTCCTCTTAATCTTGGACACTGGTTCTTCAAGTTTAGGCTTTTTTGAATCCGGAGCTGCATTATACCAATGAATTACCATGTGGTTAATTTTTATAATAATGAAATTAAGAGAAAGACAATTGGAAGTAAAGATGCATGCATTTTTTTCAAGCCAAACATTCCAATTAATAGCTCTCCCAAGCATGTCCCAGAAAGGGACCAAGGGCCTGGACACAGAAGTCCTCCAATCACCCCACATATCCTTGAGAGACCGAGGGGACCGACAAAATCCTATCAATTGTCCAAAGTACATCCAGATATGTGAGGCAAAATGACAGTGGATTAGGAGATGCTCTGATGTCTCAATCGCTGCATAACACATCACACAAGTGGTTGCCTGATGAAAATTGCATCTACGCATGGCTAGGTTTTTCAGCGTTAAGATCTTATTATCCCAAGCTAACCAGTTAAAGAGGTTAATTTTTTTGGGCAAGCACCCCGAAGAATGATCGGGGTGCGGTGGCAGTGTAAACCCTCGTCATTCAGAAAACTGTAAAAAGATTTAATAGAGAATCCTCCATTAGCAGTTAAAGACTAGAATTTCTTATTTTTTTGGTGCATTTATCCCTAAGACAGACATCCTCACCTTTGACCATTTTTTATTGAGGCTTGACTTGATTAAAAATATTTAAAAAAGTGAGTTTTATTTCAAATTTTATTAATCTAATTAATGGTTAATATCAAGTAATGATTGATTATTTGGTTAACAGTAATTTGTTGTTAGATTATTATAGTTAATAATGTCACCAAATGGGTCTTGTTTTATGTTTTCCCTATTTTATTTTGGTTAGTTGCTTACTCCAAAATTACTTGGAATATGTAGGATTATCCTAAGTTATTCCAGGTTATTCCCCACTAAAAATAGCCTTAAGGTTTATCAACATGTCCATGCACATAGGTATCCTTAATAAAAAAAATACTAGCAGAAAATAATCATAAGAAATGGAAGAAAAACCTCATAACATCATAGGCTACAAATAAATTACATACAGTGCTCTTTGAGGACAAAAGGAAGGTCAGTGAGTGCAACATTAGGGGGCGTTTGTTTCACGGTAATGTGAAAACATCACCGGGAATCTAGTGGTAATGTGTTCAGATTACCATGTTTGGTTACTGTACTAGTGGTAATGTTGATGGTTATGTGGGATTACCAATAGTGAAATATTACCAAATAAGGTGGTTATGTGATTACCACCAAAATAGGTGTCAATCCAAATTACCAGGTTGGTGGTAATGTGTAATATTTTTTTTTCCAATTATGCCCCCACTCATTTAATCTAATTCCTTATTACACTCATTATCAAAACCCTAGTTTTTATTTTCTCTTATTATTTTTTATATTACAATTTAATTATTTATTTATCTAAATACTTTAAATTAAGTTTTTCAAATTTTTATATGTACGGGTATTTTGGTAAATACAAAGGTATTTTAAAAAATTGTGAAAAAATAATTTTGATATTATACTTTATTTATTTATTTATCTTTAAATTAAAATTTTAAAAATTTTATATATAGGGGTATTTTGGTAAATAAAAAGGTATTTAAAAAAATTGTGTAAAAAATAATTTTTGATATTATAATTTAATTTATCTAAATACTTTAAATTATATTTTTCAAAATTTTATATTTAGGGGTAATTTGGTAAATACAAAGGTATTTTAAAAATTTGTGCAAAAAATAATTTTAATATTATAATTTAATTACTTATTTATGTAAATACTTTAAATTATATTTTTCAAAATTTTATATGTAGGGGTATTTTGGTAAATTTGATATATATATTACTAAGGTGTTAGTATGACTAACCAAATATGATAATAAAAGATTGCCAGTAATGTAAATTATCAACCAAACATAGTAATCTCACATTATTACAATATTCTCGGACATATAACATTCTTAATCTCATTACCACAGTAATCTAATTACCTTGGTAATATATCATTACTATGAACCAAACGGCCCGGCATTATGCAACACACCAAATTGTCTAGTTATAGAAACAACCTGTGATACAAATACTAATCATCAAATACCAGCTCGAACACATACAGAACTAACCAAATTCACAATAGTAAGATCATAAAATCCTTAATCAAAACAGCGCATACCAAGGATGACAACCCTGAAATGCATTCAGAATCCAATAACGCACAACTTGCCAAACATGTAAATTTCTTTTCTTGAGTATACCAAACTCTCAATATAACCAAACAATAAATCCAGTTCGGCATTATTTGATGCCATAGAAAATATTCTGAAACATTCCATAATAATTAACCACAACAAATCTATAATTCAGTTATTATTTCTACCATACACCCTTGACGTGACCACAAACTCATAACTGCTTAGCATTACCAACCAAAATATTTTCACCAAATTTAACGTATGATTAAACATGATTAAGGTCAAAACCAGCTAGATCAAGGTCACTTTACTTGAATTTCTGCATGTGCTATTTTGGATCTTTTCGTAGTAAAAATAGTTAAAATAAAACTGGAAATATATCACGTTTGGGAGGGTGACACTTATCATGAATCTTCCACACTAGACATAGTAACGTTCAAGCTAATTATATATGTTAACATTACTGAGGCACCTTAGCAACAGGGAAGTCATGTTGCATCAGAGAGAGAGAGAGAGAGAGAGAGAGAGAGAGAGAGAGAGAAACACTGACGTTCTTTGCAGATGCACTAAAGGCCTCCCTGTGTGTGGTGTCTGGGTTACCAGCTTTGCTGCGTTGAATTTCATCCCTGCCATGGCCATCACTTTTCTTTATAGTTTTCAATTCAATTTGCACTACTATTAAATATGAGAGAGAAAAAAGCAACAGAGGGAAAAAAATACAGAGAAAGAGTACTAACAAACTAAGATCAAAGATCAATGTGTTGAAATAATAATAATAATAATAATAACAATAATAATATAACTCACTTGATGAATCTATTGTAAACTAAGGGAACTCTCTGTCTCTTCTCAGGAGCTGCAAACAAAACTCTTAAGAATTATGAGTATGTTTGTGTGTGTGTGTGTGTGTGTGTGTGAATACTAGATTTTTTTTTTATTTTTTGTAAATCGGAGCTCAATTATTCATTTTGATGTGGGATGCTGTAGATCACCAATGAAAAGACAATGGTGCAACTATTTATCAAACAATGCAGCAGCACATCCAACCAAATTAAACACCACAAAAGCAAAGTAATCAAGGAAGGAAATCTCACGTTTGTTGACAACTGGGTGGGATAAAAAACAAAGTTTCATTTAAGATACAAGGCAATTACTAACATCTTTTTCAATGGTCTATATCACCCATATCAAATAAATCCCTAGGCCTAGTCTTGATAACTATAGACCAATTCTCATTCTTCATATCTTGCACATAGAACACTTGTTCAACTTGAGATGAGAACACATAGGGATCATGCTCTAATTTTTCACCAGTATGTATTAGGCGAGAAAAATTAACAAGAGTGAACCCAAATTCATCTTGCCTAATACCGGAGATGACAACCTTAAAATTACACATAGGGATAGGCTAGAGTTTGTAAAGAATACCAGAGGAGGCACATGCCATGCACATGGGGAGGGGAGCCAAGAATGCCGTCAACTTTTTAATATCCCACAAACAAGCTAGACCAGATACTTTCCCTACTAAATCAAACCTCTCCAAACTCCTCATTATAATTTCTGGTAGTTAAATGAGACCAGTTACTACTAACCAATTAAGTTCATCTAGACCACTAACTAATTTCAATAGATAAAGACTTGTGAGGCATGAACTAAAAAATAAGACTATTGATAGTTCCACTGGTTAGGGTTTGTGAACTTTAGAGGAACACTCACTCACTTAAGCACTCAAGGATAGCACACACAAACCACACAAGAGAAGACACAAGACGTTGGTAACCCAGTTCGGTGTCCACTCGCCTACGTCTGGGGGCCAAGCCCGGAGATCAACAATCCACTAAAAGAGGTCAAAGATAGAAGAGTACAAAACACACTTGTCACTCTCTCACAATACAAGAATACTACCCTCTCTAGATTGTCCGGTACCTCTCTACTCCCTCTTTCAAGAGTTGTGCCCAATCCTAGACCAAGGTGGTATATATAGACGCCTCAACGTCCCAAATATAGCGCATACCTCTTTTAGAATCTCCGCGGCTTCTAACTTTAGAACCTTCCGAAATTAGATGTTGTAACTTATGTTATAACAAATGTTGCAACATGACCCTGACTGCTGGCTTGACTGAGTTCTGGCTCTATTGCTAAGCGACCTCAAGACCCTCCATCCGAGTCGATGTAGCCCGATCATCTGATTTGAACTACCAGCAACTAACCTCCCTCCTCAGCTCCTCACCACACAGTCCCCTCGCAAGGGGCGCACGTCCTATGTGTGTCTTCATGAAACTTTGCCAAACTTAGTCTTCACTTCACCCAAGTTTGGTCTTCAAATCTTCAACAAAGATCTTCAATCCATCATCCAAATCTTGCCAACAATAGGCGCATCTTCAAACATACCCTTAAAAGACTTCATATCATCTCTATTAGGATTCTTCAAATCTTGCCTTCAATAGTCTTCAAAATCATACTATTAATAGGTATTTTTTCATTTAAGCTTCGCCCATATTTAGTCTTCAATCATATCTCCTAAATATGGTCTTGATGAGATATTGACTCCAAAATATTACTTGCTTGATCCTCTTGCCTAAAATAGCTTCAACAAGATCTTCATTTAATCTTCATGAGAGTTGCAACTTCTTGCCAAAATAGCTTCTCCAAGATCTCTCATGATATTTTCCACCTAGCCAAGTTTGTTTGCCATGTCATCCTTCATTCCACGTCATAATTCATGCCATGTCATCATGCTTGCCATGTCACCTTGACTAGGTGTCAAATTATGCCAATCTTAAAGTGCATTTGCACTAACAACTATTATGAGCCAGAGAGAGTGGATTGGATGGGAGAGTGAAAAGGAAAAGGTCTGCACATTGAATCTATGGCCTGAGACTCAATCAGACTAATAAGCAATTTATTCTCTGAAGTCTGGACTTTTCTAATCCAACATGTAGGACAAAATATGTCAGAGAAGTGCTTACCACATATTCTAGCTGGATGGTCTTGTAACATGGATCTGGAATTTGATTATAGGAAAAAGAGAAATAAATATGCTAGAAAGCAAATTAAAATGGAAATCCTGGTCATCGGCATTGAATCATTGAAATAGATTTCTGTTGGCAATTATAAGAACATTTCATTTCAAGAGTCGGTAGATTGGACTGCCAATCTAGAAGAATGCGTACCTAGAATGATGTCTGAGCCAATCAGCGGCTTAACATTTCTATTATTTCAAGAATGGTATGGAATGGTTTATAAGAAGAAAAAAAAAAGCTTTAGAATGCAATTTCACTGTTTAATAAAATTCTTGTATCCAAAGGGAATAAAAACAAAAAAATGGAACTTGAGCTGCAAGGAGAACATGAATATGGACAGAACATAAGGATGCAAGTGGGACGGGGCGGGGAATAGGATCTCCATCCCCGCTTCCCAAGGGCCGGGGATTCTCGTCCTCAGAATTTCCTGGTAGGGAGAAATTCCCCTCACTCACTCCCCCGCGGGGATCCCCACGGGTCGGGGAATCCTCGCGGTGTTGAGGAATCCATACCTCGCCAAATTTGTTTTCCTGATTACACATGTAACATACCATATATGAAATTAAAAAAAATAATAAACAAAATATTCCTCAAAATAAGCATTATTTAATATATGAGAAAACAACAAACTAACAAAGTAATCGATGGTATGAAAAACTGAAGAAGGGGAACTGCAGAAGTTGGGATTTCATAAGAGATTTTCTATTTACAAGTTGAGATTTCAATAAATTTGATAAATTAATCAATTTCATCTTAATTTTAACATGACATATTTATCAATAATAGAAAATAAAAAAGTTTTGATTAAATTGTTTAAAATAATTTTTCATATAATTATCTCCAAGTATTACATTGGAGCAACACTAATTTTTATTAAAAATCTAAAGCATTATTAATAAATACCAAAAATAAAATTTTTAAAATCCAAATATTTGGTCATTATAATATTATATCAATATTGAATTTTTTAATAAATAAAATTAATCATATGAGTTATTTTTAATATATATGGTATATATTTAATTTAAAAATTGGAGAATCCTTCTCCCCAAGGGGATTCCGAAGCGGGGCCCTGCCCCTCGGGTCGGGGAGGGCTTATCCCCCATTCCCCGCCCCGCGGAGGGTTATTTCGGGGAATCCTCGCCCCATCGGGGAGGGTCCCCGCAGGGAACGGGGATTCCCCGCCCCACTTGCATCCCTAACAGAACAGAATTTTGGTCAAACATTAGACATAGTGAAATGTAGAAATAGTTCGCTTGCAAAAAACTGTATGCTTGAATTTTGGGAACTTCTTTGAAAGCAGGTAGGTTCATCAGTTTCAGTAACTAATTTGCTTCATTGGTTTCGACAGTTAAGATGATTTTGCCTATTTATAGAAACATGCTTGACAACAAATTTGTGTTCATTACAAACTTCATAACTATTTCCTGGCAAGCATACCAGAACAAAGTGGGTGACTCTTTTTAATATTAGTGAAGACATGATTGACACTCTGAACTAACTACGTAGAGCACAACATTGTACAATGATTGAATTAAATAAATAAGACTTGTGGAAAGATAAGCCCAGCCACAAAAAAAAATTTGAGAATTTGTTAGTGAGTTGAGGAGCTCAATTAGATCTCATTCATTGAGTGAATAATAAAATGAGATAACAATTTCCAAGGTGTACAAACAATGAGAATCCATTGAAATCCTGTTGCAGTGATGCAGTATTTAATAAGATTGTCAACAATTAAGAGTAGTGATTTGCTTAGGAGAAGATTGTGGTTGCAACTAGTAACAAGAGACATGGGAGGCTACAAAATTGTCTTTAGGAAAACCAACAAGCATCTTTAAATGACTTATTTGGCATGAGCATCTTTGAATGTGAGTTGTTGCCATCCCTCTTTGAGGAATTTGGCTCCCACCATATGTGCTTTTGGCTGCCTTTTTATGTTGTATCCAGTCCTTCAAACAATTCTATGTTTTATGTTGTATTCGACATGTTTAATTCAATCTTGTAGATTTTCTAAAATTTATGGATTATAAAAAAATGTCTCAGCCTGGCAATTCATTATCAGATATTTAATGTCATCCCATCAATTAGAGAAATTTTTACCCGTATAAAATAACCTTTGCAAATTGTAATTAATGCTAATAATTGCACATTGGACAATTAGAATTCCAAATTGTACCAATTTTCATAAAGTTATTAACGATTGGCAACCTTTTTTAAAGGCAAACTTACAATGCATATCTTCTTGACAAGATATAACGTTGTTGAGAAATAATACTCAAATTAATACATGGTAATCACAAATGTTGCTCATTACATTAGATTTCCAAATCCAAATTATTCACTTTGTAGCCTTTTTTTCTAGAGTTTGGATTGTTCACCTTTTTTTACATTTATCCTTATTTTGGTGGAAGAATTGACATGGGTAAATTTGATCTAGGTTATGTGTGTGTCTATCTATATATAGGACTATAGATGAGGGTCTAGTTAATTAGTAGCAATTGTTGTTAATCATAAAAGCAATGGCAACGTGTTGAGTTACACTTGTGCTAGCGTGTGTATGTGCAGTGATCATAGGAGTATTATGGAGAGTGTTATACTTGGTATGGTTGAAGCCTAAGATGCTGGAAATGCAACTGAGAAGGTAGGTGATCCCCGGGAACAAGTATCGGTGTTAACAAGGGACAGGAACGATGAGAAGGACGCCTTCAAGGAGGCTTGGAGCAAGCCAATGGAGCTTACTCACAGGATAGCACCTTGTGTGATTCCCTACCATGACCACATGGTTAAGAGCTATGGTAAGTTGAATAATTTGATCAGATAATTCAGAGTATGAGTTTATTTAACTAGAAAACTTCATTATTGTGTTAGGCAAGATATGGTTCAAATGGACTGGAGGGATCCAGATATGATGAGAGAGATCCGGTTGAATAGGTCAGTTCACTTTACCAAGACAGAAGATAACCCTTTGTCGAATAGGCAAGATATGGTTCAAATGGATTGTTCACCTTTGGAAAAGAATAACTATATGCAAGCAAAAACAATGAAGCTTGCCATAAAAAACTAACAGACAAGGATCATATCTGACCAAATTCAAGATAGCAATAGTAGAAACCAACCAATTAACAAAAAAATAAGAGGTACAACAAATCTGATAGGAAAAAAAACCTCATGCTACAAATGACAAGCAAAATAATTAAATTGATAATAATAAATCGAAGATTAATAAAGCACTATAACAAGAAAAATTATAAATAAAAGTTATAATTATTTATGGCATAAAAAAATAATATGGCCTGGGAGATTAATTGTCATCATCTCATGCTGCATTTTAATTTCAATTAATGATGTTATGTGCACTGAAAGATCTAATGAAAAATCTGAAAACAAACAGAATTACAGTAAAAATCTAAGGAAAAAATATATAAAAATGACATTAATATTATTAGTAAATGCTAGAAGCTTGTGAATCTAATGGAAAAGTGGCAGATTATAATGTTAATACTGAAAAACAAAGAGAAATTAGCATCTCTAACTCTCTGTGGACTATGTATGCCGCTAGCTTTTCCTGCAAATCAGATAGCAAGGAAGCACATCATTGTAGCAGTCACAGCAGAGAGAGCACTTGAGAAACAATTAATTTCAATCTAGCTAATGATCCATAGAACGATGATCAATAGCCCCAGATGAGATGACAATGATATAAAGCTAGCTAGAATTACAATAAAAATCATAAGAAATCATATTAGCAAAGCTCATGTGAATTGATAAACAATTGATTCAACAAGCTAAAATTAATGTAAAAATTTCAAGAAATCATAAGAAAAAAATCAACAAAGCTCTAATTGATAATTATCTAAAACAAGAAATGGCATGAAAATCAGCAAAACATCTCTGGGAATTAAGATCACCTGAAGCCCTAGAAAGAGAGAGAGAGAGAGAGAGGAAGAGAGAGTGAGAGAAAGATGGAGGAATGGGACGGGTAGTGAGAGTGAGTATATATAGGGGAGATGAAGAGCTAGCACGACCACCGCGAAGGAGACCGCTTAAATGACGGTGAAGGCGATCGCCGGTGCGGTGGTTAGAACTCACCGGCAATGGTGTGGCGGTGTGGTGAAGATAAGCACCTCACAGCAAATCAGTGGAGGCGATCGTCGGCGCAGCGCTACGGCGAAGATTGTGTAAGAGAGAAAGAGAGAGAAAGTGTGTGTGTGTGTGTGTGTGTGTGAGTGATTGAATGGAGAGAGAGTGTTGTTTTTTTTAAAAAAAAATTTGTGGAGGTTTTTAAAACCGGCTGTAATTTATTTAAAAAAAAATTATAACACACACAATGGAGATGGTTTCTAATGACCACCTCTATAAAAGTGTTTCTAAAACTGAAAATTGGTGTATTGTTCTTAATGAAGATTGTGGATGTGATTACCAATGTGGGTTATCTCCTCGCCGGCCCTTTTTTTTTAGTAGTGGCATTTAGAGAGAAAAAGAGAGATGAAGACAGGTTGGAGATCAAAAAGAAAAGAGAGAATGAAAAAGCATCCTAGCATCCATGCATGGCTATGCGCATGATAATGTTTTTTAATAAAACATCCACTGTCGGCCCCACCATCCAAGAGATGTCTCTTCTCATCTCTGCTTTCTCTCTTTTTTTTATTTAAAAAAAAAAATTGAAAACGGGATCAAAACGGGATCAAAGCTTGATCCCATTTTCCATAAAAACCACAAAAGATAGGATCAAGCTTCCCGTTTTGCCTAAACATGTATATAATTTAAAAGGTGGAATACTTAGGTTAGTCCCTGTACTCTTTTTACTATGCCGTTTTAGTCCTCCTATTTCAATTTAAGCCTTTTTAATCCTTCTACTCTTTGAATGAATGCAATCAAGTCCCTATCTATTCTTTGAACATACCAATTGATAACTTTTATTGCTCATACATTCTATGGTTCATACAAAAGATAAAGAATCTATATTATTTTTCTGAATTGTGTACATTACAATGATTACTATGGATGAATTGTGTAAGAAATTAATTATTTTCGTGATTAGTACAGCCTTGTGGGATTTTATTTCATTAATTTAAAAAGTACAGGGATTAAAAGGGCTTAAATTGATGTAGGAGGACTAAAAGGGCATAGTGAAAAGAGTACAAGGACTAATTTGGGTATTCTACCAATTTAAAACATGCTTATTTTTTAATTAAATAAAAATTGCAATATTTAAGAAAAACTGAAGGCGTTCTTCATCCAATTTTTTTAATTTTGTTTTTATGCTTGACTAAATTAATTTTTCAGACACCATAAAATTTTAATCCAAAGTAATTATAATGGTAATATTAAATTACAAGGATTTTAAAACAAGCTTCATTTTGATAGTGTGCCGATTGACCAAGTCAATGGGGGCAACAAGCCTGGGAGAAACGTGGAATGTGATGACGAAGGCACAGAAATTAATCTAAGAAGATCTGATTGGGTCGGTCGGATATCTACACGCGTCACAAAGTTTAGAGATTTTGTGATGGGTTAAGATAAAGGGTTATTATAGTGTTCAGTATCACTGATGTGAGTGATATAATTTTGTATGTTAAGTGGAAGAGACTATATCAGTTAGTGGGAACTTTGCCCAAGGGGGCAGCACTATGTTTGAATGGCTTTATAGCAGGTAATGAATGAGTGGAAGATAGAACGTTGTCTTTACTTTCTCTAATCTCCCTTCTCTTTTCCCCATCTTTCAAACCCTCTCCTCTCTTCTTCACAGATCACTGACGGCGGAGATAGAGAAGCTATTTATTTATTTATTTATTTATTTTTCTATTTATATGTAGTAACAATGTATGGCATTAGCTAGAGATTAGCTGCCAAATGCCTAAATTTTTATTTCGGAACCCTTTGCAATGGGTGCATGATTTCATATAATGCATAGCATTAAAAAGTTTCATAATTCCAATGCATATGTTCTACTAATTAAATTAAAAAATTGTTAAATTTGGAACTTGTTATTTCGAAAATGATTTATAAGTTACTTATCAACTATTTTAAAAGTTTAATGTTCATATAAATAAGGGTAGTAGTGCGAAATTTCCGTGTGAATGGCTGTTGACTTTAATTAGGATTTTTAATGCTTAAGGATTTCAAATTTCTGAAATTATGTATAGGACTTTTAACAGATGAAAAGAATTATATGATTTTATAAGGGGATAATTGCAAT
Organism: Dioscorea alata; assembly: GCA_020875875.1. NCBI lineage: Eukaryota > Viridiplantae > Streptophyta > Magnoliopsida > Dioscoreales > Dioscoreaceae > Dioscorea > Dioscorea alata. The sequence goes on from CM037018.1 coordinate 14,649,343, forward strand.
TTGAATTTTTTTTTTTCAAAACTCGATCTATTTTATCATTATGGCATGATTTAATAAACCATTAATTTTTTGCATTGACATATCCAAAAGCGATAAAGAACAAAAAAAGCCAAGCCATTGGAAGAATTTGTGTCGTGCTCATGATCAGTGTGGGTGGGGCATTCTGGATCTCAATACTTTTAACCAAGCTTTGCTTGGTAAGTGGTGGTGGTGGAAATTCTCTACAAATAGCAACTGGTGTGGTGCGCCGGTTATCATGTTCATTTATAGGATTGCCAACTAGAACCTCTATCCTAAGTTTATTAGGAGAATTTCATATTTTTGGAAAAGGGTTACCAACTGCCTACTGGCGCTACGGAGTTATATCACTTAGTGTGTTAGCTCTGGCACGGAAACCCTGTTCTGGCAAGACCGTTGGTTCAATGGCAGGGCACCGATGTTGATCTGGCCTGAGGCCTACTGTGAGTCCCCCCTTCACAATGGTTCTCTTCGTGAGTTGGCATACTTGCTCGTGGTCTCTCTGTTTGTTGGCAATGATGAAGCGGGCCTTCTCCTGTCCCGATTTTCCTTAAGGTGGGGGATTGAGTGTGACAAGAAATGGTGGACACTTACGGCTAATGGGTGCTTTTTTGTCAAGTCCTTCTACAACTTTTTGAATGACGGGGGTATCCGGTGCTCGATTACTAGCTGGTTTTGCTGGAAGGGTTGCCCGTGGAAAATTAATTTGTTCAATTGGCTGGCGTGGAAGAGCAAGATTCTAACGTTTGAGAACCTTGCATTGCGTAGATGCAATAGGCTTCCAATGGCTACGTACGTGATGTGCCACGCGGGGATTGAATCTATCGATCATTTGTTTCTCCAGTGCCCGTTGCGGGGCAAGTTTGGGGTTTCTTTGTTAATTTGCTTAATCTGCCTGAGCCGCGCTCTGTGACCCACTTATGGGGATCTTGGAGATCAGGTTTGAGATCGTCGTTTCAGACTGTGGGGAGTGGGTTGTGAAAGCGATTGTGTGGAATATCTGGCTTGCCAGAAATGATTGCATTTTTAATGCTTCTATTCTGTCTGAGACTGATGTGATCTTTAAATGTGTTCATATGACTCTTTTGTGGTTTTCAGCAATCGCAAAGGGTCCCAGGGAGATGCTAGTTGAGCCTATGAACACTATCAAATACAACTTGGTGTTCTCGGGGCAGAGGTTGGTGGATTCTGGGGGAAGCTCTAGTGAGAGGGTAGATGATTTGTCGGCCAAGGAGGCACCTGCGCAGCCTGGGGGGTAGTCTTTCTAGTATTTGTGGTGGTTGTGGGGGTGCTGTTACCCTTTGTGGTCTTGTTTTTCTTTTGTTATGTTGTCCGTTTCTGGAGATTTTTTGTGGGTGTCTATGTACCACATCTAGTGGTCTTTCTCTTTTTTTTTGTTGTTTGTCTTTGTACTATGACTTTCTGTTCTTATTAATGCATTTTGTGATTTATCCACTTTTTTTAAAAAAAAAAAAAATCAAGGCTTAATTTAATCTTGATGCCCTAAAGAAAATATCATTGATATATGTAAGATTTTGTTGTGCGTTAACTAATAGATGGAATAATTTAGAGTATGGCGCTATTAACACCTTAATCACAACTTAAATAATTAAATATATATATTATTCACCAACTTTACTTTCCACAAGTCATAGATGACAAATATAAAAACAAATATATTATCGCCAACAGCCGCTAGGTCAATTAGCAGCAGGTCCATTGCGTAGGGCGTTCGTTTCGGGGAGGACCCGGGATCGAACCTCTGTCCGTGCAAGGTGAGGGCACGGGCGTGGTTGAGCTGGCTGAGGCCCTCCCTGCACGTGCATGTCCTTGACTTACCCTTAGATGGGGGGTACTTGTCGTCTAGTGTCAAAAAAAAAAAAAAAAAAAAGACGAGAAAAATGGATCACATTGTTTTTCTTTATATCCTTCTATACAATAATAATACAAAATCCTCATGTTTAAATAATTATATTAACTTCTAAAACCAATAACATGTGTTCATTCATCCACATTTATTAGTAGTTTCCGATGATCTCTTTAGTTTTACTAATGGTAACGTACTACTTTGATGAGATGAAATAAATATAACAAAAATAAGGTAAAATAGGAATAAAGTTATCCCGTTCAAGCTTTGTTTGGTTTTAGTTCAGATTAATTCTACCTTACATATCATTGACGACCAAGTGATCTATTGGTAGCCGGGTCTCTATTAGAGCTTTTCACAAGTGGTGAGAGTTTGAATTATGGGTGACACATTTTTGGGAGTGTGAGTAATGGTTGTGTGCACATAGTCCCATCACCCATGTGTGTGCCAGTCCGACTCCACTTGCTCCGCCGAGACTTGTGCACACCCCTGCTTTTTTTAGCGGCCTAGCCGCTCATCTTGGCAAAAAAGCAAGACATGGAATCAGAAATAAGAGCATCTTCTTCTTGTTTGTACCCGGTACAATGCACACCTGCAGCAGAAATCCTTTTGCAGATAACTTCTTCTTTTTTTTTATTGTCTATTTAATTCAAATAATTCAAATAATTTTGATTCACGGCATATCAACTATTTGAATTTTCAGATTTTATAATGGCCCAGTGGAATTCAGGTTTGTATATACCTTCTAATTAAGATTCTATCATTGACAATCAGCGTGAAAGTGTACATACAAAAATTCTGAACATCATAGAGATTAAGTACTTCTCTTAATAATTGGTATCTGAGTTACATTGATCTTTACAATGATCAGAACTTTACAACAAAATTTCACACAGAATTTGGCATTTGGAATTCTATGAATTGTTCAAACTTCTGGTGTCGAGAAGCATCAGGAGTGGGATCAGCAATAACTGGATAAAATATGATGACAAAAAGACAAAAAAAGACATTAAGCTTGTGCATCAGTTGTTCTGCAACCTGTTAAGCACAACAGTCTTTATAGCGTCAAGCTTGCAGAAGAATTTATTGATTTCTGATACTTCAACTTCAAGTATAAAGGTTGTATGAGTGGAATGATTTGGTCAAATGAAATAAAGTTTAAGAAACATTAAAATGACAGACAGAATTAGCTTAATTGAATTTATAATTTCAGAAATAATCTTGAGTGCAAGGAGCAAAAGCAGTTTAGTCAAATTAAAAATTCAACAAATCATGTCAACACAGTTAGGCAAGGTTCTTCCTAACCCTCGACCAATTAAAGTAAATCTAACTTGTTTAGTGAATTGCATTTATTTTTTGCAATTATGCTGCATCTAGGAGCTGCTTTTATGATGAGAGGACTCTAGTCATAATTCAAAACAATATTATGTTACCAGTGTTAATAACGATGATAAAGGCTCCAGTAAAGCAATAAAAAGGAATGGCCTTCCAGGGAAACAGAATTTGATGATACTAAGAAAGGTAATCCAAACAAAAAGAATACACCTTTCTACGGAAAAAACATGTAAGAAAGGAATTGCAGCAAAAACTGCAACAGAAAATGCATAAAATCTAACAGCACTGGAAAAGTTATGCTAAAAGTTTGATTCACACACATATCTTGCGAGAAAATACTATTGATACTCTTAACTAGTTCAATTATAAGTATGAATACTTTGCACTGGCATAAACAATCAATCAGGAAGGTAATTAACAAAAATCCATTGTTTTCCAGATCAATTACAAGCCATTCTTTATTCTTATCATTATCAGCTGTCTAGAAATACCTCAGAAGTTCTATGGGCTAGTTGTTTCTCATCTTCAATCTCCACCTCCAAAATTTCCTAATTAAAAACTAGACCACAAGTCAGTATGATTTCTATTAACAAGCGGCATTATGGTGATCTAAACATAAACCAGTCTAGATGACTTACTGGGATACTATTTTTAAGATAGGTACCAATTCGCTCAAGAACAGTGACACGCTTGTGCCAGAAGCGGCCCTTGAGGCTAAGCTTAACAAAAGGCCCATCCACTTCAGCTAGATCAACTTGGCCTAATATTCAAGCCTAGTAGAACACCAGGACAGAACAGAAACCAGCTCATAGATGGTAAGCTTCATCTCACCTGTTATTCCAACTGATCCATCAAAAATCTGGGCAAGCCGAGCATGCATGAAAATCAAGAAAAGTATACCAAAAGCTCAGATTATTGCATTCTCCATTCAACTACTCAAACAGTTCTACATTAACACATGTAGAATGGATATATACTCTCATTAACAATGTCAGATAACAAGGATATTATTGCTGTTAGCAAGAAACTAAATCAAGGAGAGAGGAACATTCGGATATCTCTAAGTTTATGGTAATTGGACGGCTAATCTAGCTCAACAATAGCATTAATTCTGGGATTATTTCTGCAATTTTCTAGCTTCTGGCATGTAACCACACAGATATTGCAATCAATTACAATAGTTACTAGGTATATAAAAAAAAAAAATTAAAAAAAAAATAGAAGGAATCATCTTTAGCTATCACCCACACATACATCAATAAAAACATTATACAAATGGGTTATAAAATCAGGAAACAAGCCAAACTGTTCTACATTAACACATGTTGCATGAGTATATCCTCACACAGCTTGAGAATCAAAGCTAATATGTCAAATCTCAAATCAAGAAAAGCATATAATAAAAAATATCCATCTCTTAACCATCATATACCACAGACATCAATGCAAACATTAACTATCTGGCTGCTAAATCTCAATTCAGTATGAATCGAATTCATTTTTTTTCACAGAAATATAATAATAAAATAAATTACAGAAATTGAGCTTGCCTCTGATTTGGCATCAACCAAGACCCTCCGGATGTTGTCCTCGATCAGTCAAATCAAGTTGAGGAAGTGAAGCAGAAATTGAAAGTAAACGCCATTTCCGACAAAACTTGTTGGAGCTCGGGTTTCTTAATGTCAAGGCTTGAAAATGTGGGAACTTGGAGGATTTGGAGAGATGGGGGGTGGGGGGTGGGCGGGGTTGAGGAATGGAGATGGAGATGAGTTGGAGTAAACCCATAATTTTAGGGGTCATTTGGCATCGTTGCCAATTCCTGTTTTTTGTTTTCAATTTCATGTTTTGAAAACAAAACTATGAAAACATGTTTGGCAACTTGTTTTTGTTTTAAAAAATTTTGGCAACAATATTCTCATGTTTCCAAAAAAACATAAAACAACAATTTTTATGTTTTCAACTGTTTTAGAAACGTTTTTTAAACTCTTCCTCCCGCCATGAAACTCTTCTTCTTCTTCTACTCCTTTCTTTCTCTTTCTCTCTCCTTTTAATTTTTATTTTTTATTTTTTAAAAAATATTATTTATTTTTACAAATTAATAATAATAATTTTAAAAATATATTTTTAAGAAAGATATTTATAAAAATTTATTATTTTGGCTTAATATTTTACAAATTAGTTTATATAGTATAAAAAATTATATTTTTAGAAATTATTTGTGAAAATCATTGTTTGACCGTTGATTTTGATAAACTATGATATAATATATATTAAATTTTTTAACGCAAACGCCAAAATATTTTTTAGTTTTAAATGGTGCAATTTTTATGAGATATTTTTTACCCATACAATACCAGTCTATATTATTAATTTTATTGAATAATATAATCAAGTAAACTAATATGAAAAATAAAGTTTTATAAAAAAATTTAAAAATATGGATTTGAAAAAAATGATAAAAAAAAGCGTTATAATAATTTTATACTAACCAAACATGTTTTTATGTACAACTTTTTAAAATACACAATAGTTAGTGTATCAAAACATGTTTTTGTTTTAAAAAAAATGCAAATAAAACGAATAAAAAAACAAAAACAAAACAAAATGGAAATAAAAACAAAAAACAAGAAAATAGAAACGATGCCAAACGACCCAATTTTTTTTTTTTTTTTGAATTCTTTGGAAAATAAGGCAACCAGGGGCCAACCAGGCAAGCAAGCGGATCTTTTATTGGATACGGGTCGAATAGTTGAATAAAAGATCCGAATCCGAACCTAGTCCAAACCCGAGAAGAATGCTAGAATCCGCTAATAATAATGATACCCGGTAAAATCCTCTGGTGCTTTTACCCTTTTATCCCATAGCAGATTTGTATTCTCTTTGCATAAAAAGAGAGTTTTGGTTTACCTCTCATAATAAAACAAAATGACTGAAGGTATGTGCCTAGTTTTTTTTCCCCAGTCCTCACCATCATTGGTTCTATACAATTGGCAGAAGTCACTATCACTACACCCTTATAGCTCTTTGCCAGCGCTTTATTTAACATTTCCCGGCGTTTTAAAACGCCGCCTTTGGAGGCACCAGCGTTTCACCAAAACGCCGCCAACACAGCCGGTAATGCCAACATCGATAAAGGGCCGGCGTTTTTAGAAACACGCCGGAATTACAACGGCGTTTATAATAGAAACGCCGGCAAAGGTCGCACGGTTCTCATCTGAACCGTTGTCGGCGCTTGCATTTGAACACCGCGATAATTGCCGGTAATGTTCTTTATTATACCAGCGTTTGACATTGAAGCACCGGCAAAGGTCAAACAATATCACAGTGACCATACGTTATTATGCCGGCGTTGATCAAGAAAACGCCGTTGATATATCGGCGTTTAAAATGTAAAACGCCGGGAAATGTATACAAAATCTGTATTTATTTTTCGTATTTTCACATCCATTTTATACATTACAACCAGTTAAACCTACTGTTAAACATACAACCATGACAACAATTACACATACAACAATTTAATCAACAATTTTGAATAACTTGCCACATCTCCATTCAACAATTTAAAAGTCAAACAACCTCCCAAAAATATGTATATATCCAAGGTTTGTTACACCATAATTACTAGATATCCAAACATTATAAAAAAACACAAACTTAGTTTACAAACTGTTTTTGAGTAATTACACATAGTCCAGCTTAAATCCTAACACCAAAATAAATCCAGTGGGAACTTCATTCACACTAGCAGTGGCTCACCAGAATCAATCGGAGCTACATGTCCAATGCCGATTCGCCAAAATCAGGGTCTAGAGTCTCTTCAAATGCTTCATTGTTTTCATCCAATGGCACAGTTCTAACCTTAAAACTAGCTGGCATTAACCCTTGACCTGGGCTATAACAATCCACAGTCTTTTCCCAACTCTGAACATCAAAAAGACAAAAACACAGAACATTTAAGACAACAGGACATAGATATGAGTTTGATCAATACCAAAGTGATAATTACAAGCACATAAATGTAATCTACAAGGAATCAGAAGAAGCAAGCACAAGAAAATGTAAGTCAAAATCGATTTGTTCATAAGAACACCAATGGTTTTCTTATATGAATACAGAGCAGCCTATAAAAACAAAATGGAGTTTAGTATAACAGAAGCTAAATCATCATGAAATTAATTTAGAAGACCACATAAACAATGCTTTAACCAAATGAAAAAACTTGCCTTGTGTTACCAGGTGCTAAGGATCCCAGCCTTTGCTAAGTATTAAATTTTAATAAAAATACAAATCACACAGACAAAAACCATCTCGAAGCACTAATGCCTGTTGATCTTCAACATGAGCCTTCTGTATTAGCTTCTGGTGTAGTTGCTCCAATAGATTGGTTCTGTAATAAATTTTATATAATCACAAAGTATAAATAATTATATAAATTATTAATATTCCCATTATACCTGAGATTGCGAGGTCGATACACCTATATTAGGAAGAGGGATATCTTTCCCGGGAAATTGATCTTGTAGAAAACTAACAAGGGCATTGTAATGAGCACGTTCTTGGGCACGTTCTTGTTCCAACTGTTGGACCCTTTGCACTAACTCTTGGTTGAATTGCCCGTCACCCTGCCTTGTTTCCTGGCATGCACATGTAGTCACCCGCCTACTAGATGAACCATAGTACGTCTTAGGCGTTGGGCCTAACCCAAGTTCTCTAACTCGGCCATGCCTTTCTTTTCCTATGACTTGTGTCAAGATTTCAGCTTCAACCATCTGTGCATTGTCGTTTGTTCCTTCATATTCGCCTAACAATCCATTTGCTTGTTCCTACCTCAATTGATGATGAAGTTAGTGAACATTGTACGCATTTTCAAGTAAATTATCATACAGTATATCATCTTACCAAGATTTTCTCTGTTTCTACATTCAAGTGGGATCCATTTTTCTTTGTGTGTGTCGCTTTGAAAAGTTCAAAACGTCCAACTTTTCCCCCTTTTAAAAGCTCCTGCAAGTAAACAAAAAAGTAGGCCCATGCTAGTTCATATGGATGATACTTGAGTTTTTTATGATTAGTTGCATACCATTTCTTTCTTCTTTGTTGCAAAACTCTTTGATCCCGACGTATGTGTGTATTTTTGTTGCTTTCTACATGCGACACCAATTTTTTCAGCCTCCTATACATGACATGTAGTAAGAAGTAAGTAGAATGTTATTTATAAGTAACATAAAACCAACATTTATTCTAACCTCCCCTTTCCTTGAATACCAAAAGTCCACCAATTCTTCCCACTGCCAACGAACCATCCCATCAGGGCAGTTGTCTTTGTTTGCTTGTGGTCCAGCCTCTCTTTTAAAGTAACGTTTCTTCAAGTCATGCTTGTAATCACGCCGCTTTTTCCCCAAAGATTTCAGTACAAACTCCCTTGAACTTTCGATAATGAATCGTAACTATCCATGAATAACACATAAAGTATTAAGTTCTAATACAAGTTCATTTTAAAAAGGATGATGTTGCCATTAAAAACAAAAATTCTTAAGTGTACATAGTGTACCACTCACCTCAACAAACTTTAGAAGTTCCTCCTTCAACATCTTTGGCACTTTACACCAATTTTCATAATGAAGGCCAACCCGCTGACCACTTCGAGCAAGCATCCCTAAAAACCCAGATAGTAACTGACCCTCAGGGCCAATTGGTTGGCCGAGTTCATTGCTACTCACCAAAATTTTCTCATTAGGAGGTAAGGAGTACAACCCCTTCAAAGTAGTAGGCCCTCTTCTCACTTGCTTTCCTGTAACCAAATTATGATCTTCATGATCCGCACAAGCTTCATTATTATTTGAATCATCAGATGATTCAGATGATGTAGAAATAGAACATTCAGGTTGCACATTTGCTACTTGTGTCACCCTATCAGAATGGCTAGCATTGCCCGTTGAAGCATTCGCACGGACACCATCTACAGAACCATCATTCGTGGTGCCTTCAGATCGCACTACTTTCATGCGTTTCAAATTTGCTCTCGGCATTCTCCTCCTATTCAATAATGAGATAAAAAGGACAAGACAAGTGCAATATCAGAAAAAAAAAATTCCTCATGATACTAATATACTAATATGAAAAAAAAAGGACAAGACAAGGACAAGACAAGTGCCATCTACAGAACTGTTTTTTTTCATCCACACAGAATGGTTCATTCAGGACTGACAAAAGAAGGGAGTTAGTTCCATTGCTGTCATCAAACTTGAGAAGCAAAGCTTGCAGCTTAACCAATTCCCTTCACCTGAAAAACATTCTGAGAAACCACAGGATTCACATAGCATTTCTTTTCAATCTACGGTTATGTGGAGCTGCATTTTTTAATGCAATTACGGTTTTGTGTTTGACAGTCTTTTTGGTTATGTGGTACTCATAATTAGATGGGATACAGTTCAAATTCAACTTATACATTGTATATTCAGATGAATTATATATTAAATCATGGTTGGTGGTGCCTGACTGCTTTTCTTTGTTGCAATTTGTTGCATAGTACTCCAATCTTAAAATAGAATGTAAGCATAGACGGCATACATATAAAGAAATTCATTATGGCAACAAGGAAAATTTTAAACACTTACCAAATCCTGCCTTATCCTTCTTCAGAAATTTATCTGCAGGCAGATTTTCATCACTGAAATAATAGTACTCAACCTGAAAAGTTTCAAATCCATCAGTAAATGATGATAGTATATACCTGTAGAAGAAAGTTTTTTAAAGCAAACATCCAAATGAAAGAAATAGCTAGTAGAAACAAGAAGAATTATTCGAGCCATCTAATAAATCCTTAAAACAAATAGCTAGTGAAAAAAGAAATGAAAACAAAGGTCGACCTAGGGGAAGCTAAGGTCTGTGGCCAGTGACCGCAACTGAGGAAATCTTGCTTCTTGCAACCAGTTTACTCTTAGCTTTTCCGGTTTAGAGAGATTCCAACAAATCAGAACACACAGGAATATTGATTAGTTCACAGAAAAAACAGAAACAATGGGTTCAAAATGAGTAGAAACAAGAAGAATTATTCGAGCCATCTAATAAATCCTTAAAACAAATAGCTAGTGAAAAAAGAAATGAAAACAAATGAAGATGACATGCAGCAGGCTTACTGAGATTTATTTGTTATTATTTTCCTTGGTAAATGACAAGCATCAAGACACATAAATGTCTTCAGAGAAATCTTCGTGAACCCATCGAGACTATGAAGTTGCATCTAACATATCAGCATCACTCGAGGGGAAGCATTCCGTTCTCAACCCATTCTCTACAAATTCATCCCCCATATCAAATACCTCCCTTGGTTGGTTGCGAATCACGACGGACCAACCGGCTTCTTTGGGATCTTCAGAGTAAAAAACTTGTTTAGCTTGTGATGAGAACACATAAGGCTCGTCTAGAATGTTGTCACCGGTGTGAATTAATCGATTGAAATTGACCATGGTAAATCCATAAGCATCCTTTTTAGTTCCTCTAATTGTGTTCACATCAGCCCAATCACAACGAAACAACACAACCTTGAATTTCATGAAATAATCCAATTCAATTATGTCATTTATAATCCCATAGTAGTCAACATTCCCTTGCGAAGGGTTGACATCCCTAGCAATAGCATAGCTAGTCGTCGATGAGGTGACAAGACATCCTGAGTTTTGAGTCCTTCTAGATCTCTTACGAGATTTAGTATGAAATCTGAACCCATTAGTGATGTAACCCTTATAGCGCTTAACAATCCTGTTTGGACCTTGCGCTAGAAATCTAACTTCCTCAGATACGTCTGATCATTGACAAACCTAGTGAAGTACATGGATATAATTTAGTCAAGTAGAAAACATATTATATGGTAAAGAAAACACAAACTTCTCCCTTGCTTACAATTTCTCCCAACCATTCATGAAAAGTTTCAGTAATTTTTTTGTCAAGTTCACGTGCATATGACCGTCGACCTTGGAATTGATCCCGCAACTTATGCCTATAATCACTGTTAGGTATGTGTGTAAGTTTCAACAAATAATTCTTCATTAATTAAAAACACAAAATGTGTGACTTACAGTTGAAATGCCTCAATGGCTTCGTGATGCAATAGGACATAACGATGCGCTTGTGCCCATGATTTCGTTTCCAACTCAGTTACATCAACCTTGCCTATTGGTTCCCCCATAGTTGCAAACAAATAAGGAGTCGTATTTATTTCCAGATTGATTTCTCTTAAGTAGCGGGCAGGTTTATCAAATATGGTATCCACATCAACCATATATCTCGAACAAAAGGTAACGCATTCCTCTGCCAAGAATCCTTCAGCAATTGAACCTTCAGGATATCTTTTATTCCGAACATAAGTTTTTAACTTGAGCAAAAACCTACAATGACTACATTTAATTAGTACTATAAAGAAGGATATAATTATACAGTGGTACTGCAAGTAAAATAGTACCGTTCAATAGGGTACATCCACCGGTAATAAACGGGCCCACCTAAATTAGCTTCAAGAGGAAGATGAATAACTAAATGCACCATTACAGTGAAGAATGAAGGTGGGAAAATCTTCTCCAACTGGTATAGACAAATTGCCGCTCGAACTTGAAGTTTGTCCAACTCATCTACATTAAGAACTTTACCACATAGAATTTTAAGGACATTACAAAGTTCTGAAATTGCATGTGTAACGGGCTTTGACATTGATGACCGTAGGGCAATTGGGAGCAGATCATGCAATAATACATGACAATCATGTGATTTTAGAGAATGCAATTTTTGTTCCTTTTGATTCACACATCTCGAAATGTTCGAAGAGTATGCATCCGGAACTTTGATATTTTTCAGAACTTGGCAGAACATGTCCTTCTCCCTTTTTGACATTGTGAAAGAAGCAAGGGGCAATCTTCTTCTTCCATTTGGAAGATATTCTACATGAAGGTCACGACGGATTCCCATTTCGGCCATATCAAGTCTGGATTTCATATTATCTTTTGATTTCCCATCAATATCAAGAATAGTTCCAACTATATTCTCGCAAATATTCTTCTCAATGTGCATGACATCAAGGTTATGGCGCAATAAGTTATGTTCCCAATATGGAAAATCAAAAAGATACTTCTCTTCTTCCATAAATTCATACCATGCAACCCATCTTCCTCTAGGTCCTCATCATCACTGTCTACATCACCATCCCGTTGTCTCTTTTTTAAAGTAGATGTTGATTTACTCATGTTACCTTTGTTATGTTTTCCGTAGGTTGATTGCACATCTTTAAGCATTAATAGAATGTCTGAACCAATAGGGAGTGAAGGAGGTCCACGCAACTCTACCGTACCATCGAACAAATGCTTCTGAAATCTGTACGGATGGTTTTCATTTAACCATCGCCGATGCGCCAAGTAACAAAATTTCCTCCCATTAGTTAACCACCTTGAAAAAGTATTTGCAGAGCAACACGGGCATGCATATTTTCCTTTTGTGCTCCAACCTGATAAATTGGCGTATGCTGGGAAATCATTTATAGTCCATAACAAAGCTGCCCTCAAGCAAAAATTCTGTTTTAAGGACGCATCGTACATGTCAACACCAGCCCACAATTGTTTCAACTCTTTAATCAAAGGTTGCATGAAGACATCAATGTCATTACCTGGGCCCTTGTCACCCGGAATTATCATGGACAAAATAAAGGAGGATTGTTTCATTCCAATCCAAGGTGGCAAGTTGTAAGGAATTAATACCACTGGCCAAGTACTGTACGAAGTACTTAACAACTTGAATGGGTTAAAACCATCGGAGGATAGGCCAAGCCTAACATTTCGGGGATCAGCAGCGAAGTTCGGGTATCTAGCATCAAAAGATCTCCATGCCTCAGCATCGGCTGGGTGTCTCAAGTTGCCATCTTTTGTGCGACCATTAGCATGCCATGACATATCAGTAGAAGTTTTTGATGACATGAATATCCTCTGCAGTCTTGGTATCAAAGGAAAGTACCTTAGAACCTTTGCTGGTCGCTTATGGAGTACTTGATCACCATCAATATTCATAGGTTGGGTAGAATTAGTAGGCAACCATCGAGAAGCGCCGCACACATGACATGATTGTTGCATGTCCTTTTCCTCCCAGTAATGGATACAATCATTTGGACAGCTATGGATCTTCTCGTACCCCAGTCCTAAATCTTTTATGACCTTCTTTGATTCACGACTATTCGCTGGAATAAACTCCTTCAAAACGTCAATCAAGTAATCCAGCCCTTTTCCAGTCATATCACACATGCATTTTAGGTGAAAAAGACGGATACAGAAATATAATGTAGAATGCTTTGACCCATCATAAAGTTTTCCATTCATATCCTTGAGCAGTTTGTAGAACTTTGACACTTCTTCAGAAGGTTGTTCTTCATTTAACCCCATGTGGGTTTCATTACCACCTTCCATTCTCTCAGTAGGATGTACATCAACAAATGTTGGGGCATCATGGTGATGTTGCATGTTAAACGCATCCTGCAACAATTCCTCCATACCATCTTGTCTGGTGGATGTGTTGTTTGTCGTACGATGACTGGTAAAACTAGTTGAAGAAGTGTTTCTAGAAGAAGTTCTCGATAGAGGAACATTTTCTCCATGGAAGAACCAACAGTTATACCCTTGTAAAATACCATCACAGGCTAAATGATCAAATGCTACTTCACGTGTTTGCCAACGTACATTGGAACATTTTACGCATGGACAGACAATCTTATTATCACTGCTTGAGTTATTAAATGCAAACTCAAGAAATTGTTCAACTCCATCCACATATTCTTGACTCAATCTTGATTTATTCATCCAGCTCTTGTCCATCTTTGGAACCTTTTTTTTTTTAAGGATAGTAATTTGATGCTTAGAATTTGAAAAAATAAATTAAGGATTGGAAAGAGGTGAAATATTCCTACTAATAGTTTCATAAAAAGAAAAGGATAACAAATAGTCTAAGAACTCCAAGGGAAGTGGTAGCCAAAATATTATTCAGAGTGACAATATGTGGGAAATTTAAAATCCAAATAAAAGCACATAATTTGATTAAAACAAAAAAGTAATGGCAAACAACAATTGAGATATTAAAAATCAAAACCTAAGATTGGGTTAGCGATGGAGTATTATTTATCAATTTGATAGTCTGTGTTACCCGATCGTAGCATGACCGGGAATATATAATTATATTGTTTTAATATTTTAATCCACATTGTTATATATATATATATATATATATATATATATATATATATATAACGATATTAGTATTTAATAATCTAAACAAGAACATGAAGAAACTTGGTCTATAACAAATCACTTGACGAAAAGAATCACAATTTCAAAACTCGTTGCATGCCCTTATAAAAGAGGCCAATTGCCCCCTTATGAAAATCATATTTTCTTAGACAGCCAGGCAAAATATTTTTATTTACTCATGACATTCTAAATAACAATCAATTTGCAAATTTTATACAAACACAGATTGATTTGTTAAATTCTACTTTTGTAAGGTGAATAGGGTGAAGTGTAGTTTTTTTAATGAAAATTTTCAACTAGCCATGGATATATATATATATATATATATATATATATATATATATATATATGCAAATAAGAATAATTTGTAAGGATTTATAAGCAACTATCATTTTTATAGGTATGCCACACACAAAAGAAAAGGAAAAAAATGAAAGGAAAAAAAAAATTTCCACAGACTCCATGATAATTTCATAAAAAAAAAAGACCAGATAAATTTTAAATGCATAGCAACAAATTTATACAAATGTGCATAACAAATATTGATCTGTTGCATGCAATAGAAATATGCCTAAAACAAATTAAATAATCCATTAGTAACTTGGTAACCAAAAACGTAATTTGTAACAATGAAAGCAATCACAGAGATCTGATTTAGATAAACACAAACGCACTAGACCAACATAAACACCTCAGCTATATACATGTGATTTATATATACATGTGATAAACATTTCAAACACATGACCCTCAATGAACAACAGCAATGACAAAGAAGAACCAATTCTTGGCAAATTCCAACAAAATTTTGAATAAAATGAAATAATTACACTTTGACAGCACCGACAGAAACTAAAAACTTGGTCTATAACAAATCACTTAGACAAATCACTTGTATTTTTGTCTAAGAAAAGAATCATACAACACTAATTTACAGCAATGCTCAAATATTCCAATAAAAATTAATTGGGTTTGCATCAATTAAATTGATAATGATTTTGAAAGCACAACTGAACCTCATAACTATAACTTATATATTAGTGTTTGATGCAGGATAGTTATTGTCTACAAATATGTCCATGATGCCCACATCTAGCTTCTTCAATTTTTGTTACATCAACATATACAGCTCTTCTTTATCACTAATTGCAACTTAATTGTTCCTTGAAAAGCAACACTAACCACAAAAAGCCTCCTTTGCTTCAAAGGGCAAATTTCAACTAAACAAAAGTGAATAGTTAAACCATGTCAAATAAGTTCACATCTAGATTTCTAAATTTTTATTGAAATTGATCTTCTTTATCACCCATGGCAACTCTAATGTTCCTTAGAACTACTCCAATCCTTACTGAAATCAGATTTAATATGAACACAGCCTCACTAGTTACAATATATGAACACACAAGATGGGCAAATTTCAACTAAACGTATCTAGTGTTAGCGTTAACTAATTACCAAAAGGACAAGGTTTATTGTAGTTCAATAAAAAATGAATAGTCAAAACATGTAAACTATGTTCACATCTAACTTTAGTAATTTTCATCAAAGTTGTTCTTCTTTATCACCAATGACAACTCTAATGGTCCTTAGAACTACTCGGATCCTTACTAAAATCAGATTTAATATGAACAAAGCCTCATTAGTTACAAAGTACAAACACACAAGATGGGCAAATTTCAACTAAATGTATCTAGTGTTAGTGTTAACTAATTAATTAGCAAAAGGACAACGTTTTTTTTGGTTCAATGAAAAATGAATAGTCAAAACATGTCAACCATGTTCAATCTTCTTTATCACCAATTGGCAACTCTAATGTTCCTTACACCTTCCTTAAGTCAGATTAGATATGCACACAGTTTTATTAGTTACAAAGTATGAACATGAAAGACTTGAGGGCTTGGAATCGGCTTGCAATGAAATGCCTGCAGCCACTGAAATAGTTCTAGAGATGATCTCAATTGGCACACTGAAATTCAGTGAAAAAAAGATGAAATTCAGGACGAGAGAAGGGATCCAAGGTACCTTGAAAGGCGAAGAGATCTGAGAATGGGAAGGAATGCGCACGGGGCCTTCTTTGAGGATGCAGATGAAATCAACAGTTGATGATTCACTACAAGGGAGCCACATTCAATGGTAAGAAGTTTGGGAAACCTAGAAACAAAATTAGATGAAACCACAGTGGCAATGTCGCGGATAAGAAGATACCGGCCGATCAGTGAGGATGATGCCGGTTGATTGATGGGGAAGAGGCTGGCATTCGACGGGGAAGTTGACGGCTGATCGGTGTGGACGATGCCGGCCGACTGACGGGGAAGATGGTGGCGATGATGCTTTCCCGGACGAAGCGAAAACTCCGGACGGCTGATCAGTGTGGACGATGACAGGGAAGGCAAGGAAACGCCGGACGCTAGGCAAAAGGGCAAAGGTTTATAAGTGGGTCGTGATGCTTTCCCGGCGTTTTACTGAACGCCGCGTACATAACGCCGACAAAGACCAACAATGGCGTTGTAATGCCCGGCGTTATACAACTTAAACGCCGCCACAAAAATGAATTATATATAATTTAGTATTGCAAATGAATTTTTTGGGCGTTTACGGTGACAAACGCCTCCAAGGAAAGACCCTTTACTGGCGTTTCATCTTTAAAACGCCGCTGATGGGAAAAACAATTCCCGCCAAAGTTCTATCTTACCCCTCCAAGCAACTTTCGTGGCGTTTTATATAAAACACGCCACAAAATGGAATTTGGTACTGGCGTTTGTATGAAACGCCATCATATAAACACCGCGAAAGGCCTGATTTGGTGTAGTGTATGCATGTGTATCACTTTCAACTCTTGCAAAGTAGTAACCTTTTGAAGGCCTTGGGGAAGCATCACCAGACCACATGCTTCTATTTCCAGTCCTCTATCCTCCACACCTCTAATTCATGTGAGTAATTCAGTTCTAACACTTTCAATTGAGGGAATCCTTTCTCCAAACAAACCATCTCCCTTTCAAAAACAAGCATCATCCCTTAAGCTACTAAGAACCTGAAGGTTATCTAGCTTCACTAACTTCACTAGGGGATCTTCCTTAACACTACAAGAAAGTTATTATTTAAAAACAGAATATTAGAAACGGATTTTAATCCGTTTCTAATAGAAAGGGACTCCTAATCTGTTTCTAATAGAAAGGGACTAGAAACGAATTTAAAAATAAATATTTTATTTAAAGATATTTAATATTAGAAAATATCCATTCCTAATAGAAAGAGAAAAGAAACGGATTTAAAAATTAATATTTTATTTAAAAATTATTAAATATTAGAAAATATCCGTTCCTAATCCGTTTCTAATAGAAAAGGACTAGAAACGGATTTAAAAATTAATATTTTATTTAAAGATATTAAATATTAGAAAATATCCGTTTCTAATCGAAAGGGAATAGAAACGGATTTAAAAATTAATATTTTATTTAAAAATTATTAAATATTAGAAAATATCCGTTTCTACTAGAAAGGGAATAGGAAAGGATTTAAAAATCAATATTTTATTTGAACACTATTAAATTTTAAAAAATATCTGTTTCTAATCCCTTTCTCATTGAAAGGGACTAGAAACGGATTGAAACATCAATATTTTATTTGAACATTATTAAATTTTAAAAAATATCCATTTCAATTCGGTTTTTAATAGTAAGGGACTAGAAATGGATTTAAAAATTAATATTTTATATAAAGATATTAAATATTTGAAAATATCCGTTTTTAATCCGTTTCTAATAGAAAGGAAACAGATTTAAAAATTAATATTTTATTTAAAAATAATTAAATATTAAAAAATATCTGTTTCTAATCCGTTTCTAATAGAAAGGGATTAGAAACAGATTGAAAAATTAACATTTTATTTTTTATAATTATTAAATAAAATAAATACATGAATATTTTGATACCCATTAAACAAAAAAAAAGAAAATAAATAATTTTATCAACTAAACATTACAAATATTACAAGCCAAATATTTATTACATCTAAACATTTTTTATAAAAAAACAGATAAATTACTGTTTTCAAATTCCAAATAATACAAGCCAAATAATTATTAAATACTAAACATTACAAATATTACAAGCCAAATTTTGAATGATGACACAAATAGCGATCCCATTCCCATCTCTCATGCCCTAAGTCCATCTCCAACCCAGAACTCTATATTTGGCGCTTCAATACTCAAAAATACAACTTCTACAGTGAAATCTTCTCCAACCATCATTTCTATTTTTAACTCTAAAATAGAATATTCCAAGAATATTCTTCTTCAACCACTATCTTTATCAATAAATTTAATCATCTTTAATTTTTTTTTCATTTGTAACCATTAAATTTAAATATGATACTATTTAAAATATATTTTTAATTTTTATATTTATTAAAAATATTTATTAAATATAAAAGTGATAATAAAACAAACATTACATTAATTACTTAATAAAAAAATAACATACAAACAAGCACCATTAGTAAAAACAACATATTATTAGAAACTAAACTAGCACACAAGTTTCTAATTATCTTCGCTATTTGCATAACGCAACCATAAATGTTCAATTAATGCATTGCGAAGTGCAATATGAGCGTCTTTGTCCTTAATTTGCCTGTAACGACCAAGAAATTGTTCAAATCGAGCATCTCCATCTTCTACCAATTCAACTACTGGGGTCGCCACTTCTCTTACATCCACGATTGGTACACTGAGATCTCATTCATCCTCGACTATCATGTTGTGCATAATAATGCATGCAGTCATTATGTCATGTAAGACATTTTTTCTCCAAAACCGTGCAGGTCCTGCCATAATTGCAAAACGAGATTGTAGAACACCAAATGCTCTCTCAACGTCTTTTCGGCATGCTTCTTGTCTCATTGCAAAATATTTTTTCTTCGGAGTTCGTGGTTGATGAATAGTTTGTACAATAGTAGACCATTTTGGATATATGTTATCAGCTAAATAATATCCCATATTGTACTCATTTCCTTGAATGACATAATGAGAAGGAGGAGCAATACCTTGTGCTAGGTTGGAGAGCAAATTAGAAGACTCCAAACATTTATGTCATTGCTGGTGCCTGGCATACCAAAATAAGCGTGCCATATCCAAAGATCATAATCTGCTACTGCTTCAAGAATAATTGTTGGGCATCCATACCTTCCTCTATATTGTCCAGCCCATGCTGTGGGACAATTTTTTCACTTCCAATGCATACAATCCAAACTTCCTAACATTCTTGGAAAACCACGTTGTTCTCCAATATATAATAGTCTTGCAATATCATTAGCATTAGGTGATCTAAGATATTGCTCAGCGAAAATATCTACGATGGCTCGACAAAATCTTTTGAAGCTTTCAATTGCAATTGATTTACCGATTTTGATATATTTGTCTATAGCATCAGCAGGTAAACCATATGCCAACATTCGCAAAGAAGCAGTTATTTTTTGTAAAGTAGATAACCCAACTCGACCAAGACCATCACAGCGATGTTGGAAGTAACTATCATGGTCCTTCACTGCATCAACAATGCAAAGAAACAAACTTCGTGACATCCGATATCTTCGGCGAAACATTTCAGCATTATATCGTGGATTCTCCGAAAAGTAATCATTCCACAAATTGCGATCTGCTACTTCACGGTTACGATTGATAACAACATGGCCTAGAATAGAGCCACCATGGGAGGAATGGTTGTTCAGATGATTGCAGGTTAACTCTAATATCATGTTATTATTTTGAATAACAAGATGCATTGCATCCTCTTCCACTGAAAATAAATCATACATCCATAACATATTGTCATCATCATCTGAAGATGATGAGGACAATATGTTATTTTCAGTATTCAAAGTTCCTCCAATGTTGAAATTCATTTTTTGAGTATATATTTATGTGCTCTACTAATGAAAAGAATAATAATAAGGTCAATTTATAAGAAATGGGGGTATTATTCAAATTTCTCATTCACTAGCATTGGGAAGAGTGATCAGATAGGGTTTGGTAGGATGAATTCAAATTCATTGGTGTGGATGAAGATGAAATCCATCCAACGGTTGGTTAGAAGATGAGATAACACATCATTCAATTTAATTATCTTCTGGCATTAGTAAGTTTAACATTATTCAAAGTTGTCATTGACTGGCTTTGGGAAGAGTGATGAGTTGGGAAGTGTAACATTATTCAAATTTCTCATTGACTGACATTGGGAAGAGTGATTAGATAGTGTTTGGTAGGATGAATTCAAATTCATTGGTGTGGATGAAGATGAAATCCATCCAACGGTTGGTTAGAAGATGAGATAGTACATCATTCAATTTAATTATCTTATGGCATTGGGAGGTGTAACATTATTCAAAGTTGGCATTGACTGGCTTTGGGAAGAGTGATGAGTTGTGAAGTGTAACATTATTCAAATTTCTCATTTACTGGCATTGGGAAGAGTGATCAGATATGGTTTTGTCGGATGAATTCAAATTCAACTGTGTGGATGAAGATGAAATCCATTCAACAGTAGGTTAGAAGATGAGATAGCACATCATTCAATTTAATTATCTTCTGGCATTGGGAAGTGTAACATTATTCAAAGTTGTCATTCACTGGCTTTGGGAAGAGTGATAAGTTGGGAAGTGTAACATTATTCAAATTTCTCATTGATTGGCATTGGGAAGAGTGATGAGTTGGGAAGTGTGATGAGTTGGGGAGTGTAACATTGTTCAAGTTTCTCATTAACTGGCATTGTGTTGCATATATAAACAACTTCATGTCATCTCTCAAGCTAACCATTATTATAAAAAAAAAATCTCTCTTTCATTGTAACCCAAGAAAAATGTCTAAACAATCTCGTAGTTCGGGGTACTCTCCTTATGAAGATGTCCACCTTTGTGAAATTTACATGGAAATGACTCAAGACCCCATTATTGGTACGAACCAGTCTTTAGGGCAATTATGGGCTCGCATGGAGGAAAAATACAATTTGACAAGAGATAAATCTTGGGTGGAACATTCGCAAACAATAGAGAAAGCAGTAAAAAAATTGAACAGATGTATTCGACAGGTGGAAAATTTGAATCCAAGTGGTGCATCAGACCAAGATATTGTAATTATTTTATATATTTTATTGTTCGTGATTTTATATTTTTACAAATACATAATTCTGAAATCATTTACAGATGAATCGAGCGAAGAGAATGCTTTTGGATGTTCCTAACTACAAGAAAGGGTTCAATTTTGATCATGTGTGGCACATTGTGAGAAACTTTGAGAAGTTTAAAGATAATGTTATGACATCTAGACAAATTACTCGAAAGCATACATTTGACTATGTATCATCAGAATCTGAAAATCCCACACCAGAATCTCAAGCACCAGAATCTCCTGGACTTTCTCAATTTTCTCTTAACTTAGACGATGGTGTTGGTGGCTCACCTTCTGAACGGCCAATCGGACAGAAGAAAGCCAAACTGAAGAAAAAAAATGGATGACGAAGTGGCATATTCTCTTACTCGCCTAAAAGATGATAACTCCAAAATTATCGAGATGTTAGAGAAGACTAATGCAGATCGACAAATGTTCATAGAAATGCAGAGTAAAAATCTTGCCTTTCAACAAATTAATGAGATACGAGGACAAAATTTTGATGCGAGATTTGAATTCGATCACTGATCCAAACATTCGTGCTTGTATACAAGCACAACAACAAGAAATTTTACAGAAAAGAGGTCATTTTCAACAACCACCCCCTTCTGGATCTAATATGTTTAATGACATATTCGGCAATATTGGTAGAAGTGGCAATAACATGCCAGACTATTAGCTCTATCTACTGCAGACTTCATATTTGTATTTTGGGTGTTATCTTTTTTAGTATCAATGGTAATGTATGTTTTAGGTTTATTTTCTATGTTTTTATTTTATCGTTCATGTAATTTTCGTTAATTTTAATGAATTTATATTTCACAAATTATTTTCTTTAATTTTATATTTATTATTAATTAACAAATATAAATATAAATTATTATTTTAGTTAATTATTTTAATTAAAATATAAAATATAAAATATAAATATAAATTAAAAAATTAAAAATTAAAAACAGAATTAAAAAAAATCAAAACAGAATTGATAAAAAGAAAATAAAAAAATCATATAAACATACAATTTTAAAAAATATAAATAAAAAAATAAAAATAAAAGATAAACAAAAATTAACAATAATATATAAACAGAATTTTAAAAAAAAAACCAATTAAACTGATTTAAAAAAATAATAATAATAACGTTGCTACAGTGGCGTGCCACATCTTGCGCGCCACTGTAGCAATTTTCTGATTTGGCGCAGGATTTGGCGTTGGGTTGGAATGGATCCTGCGCCAAATCAGCCCATTTACTCTAATTTTAGCGTTGCATTGGAGCAGCTCTAACCTTACTCCCCCGCTCTCCCTCCCCGTGATGTCCAACGACTTTCCGGTGGCCACTCCCGACTCCACGGCAGTCGCCTCCGCCGCAGCTCCCTCCTCCTCCTCTTCCTCGGATGAGTAGTGGACACCCTCCACCCGCAAAACTCGCCCCTCTCGCTCCTGCACTTCTCGTTCACGTGCTAGCCCTCCCTCGCCGTTGCACAACCGCCGGTCCACCCGCTCTCGCTCCCTCGCCGCTGCAAAACCCATCGTCCTCTATCATCACCCCCTCGCTCAATCCCCCAACTCCCCCTCTCTAATTCCCCGTTTGTCGCTCCAATCCATGAGGGAGCTCGCTTCTTTGCTCAACTTTTTGAATGTAAGTGACTTTGCAATTTTTTACTTCAGTTGCATGGGTAATGGTTACCTTCCTTGGTGATGGTAATTTGTGTCTGCTATGAGGGGTCACAACTTGATGATTATGTTGTCCTCCAAAAAAATGTAACATAATATTTTCCATTTTCTTGACGTCCAATAATCATTTGAGAATTACAACCAACTCTCGAATCCTTTCGAATTTTTTCCTTCACATTCAACTTGCTTCTTAAAGCCTTCCTTGAAACAACAAAACTTTCGAGATAGAAGTGTTGTGCCATCAACTTTACTTTTATTTTCCCAACATTTTCAAATAGTAAATCCAATATAACCAACATACATGTTATAGTACATGTATGTCGTTTGCTCTGTTTCAAACTCCATATATGCCCACATATGGAGTTAATTTTTTTTTCCATCTATGTTATTGCACTCTGCTTTTCATGTCAATTTGTTGGCTCAAGTGTAGCAATAACCGTGTTCTTTTAAGAAAGAACAATAATAAAATATTAGTAAACATAACCCAATTAATAACCATGCAATCTACAAGGATACAATTTCTCCAATCAATCATGTTTCCAGAAACTGCAGAAAATTAATATTTGGGATCATATTTGGGGATCACAAAAAATCCAAACTTTGGAGTGTAGGTATCACAAATCTATTAGTGAGGAACATTTTCGTGAGCTATCACATTTTATATTAACTAAGTACAGTAATTAATTGATAGTGTATGGAAGTTTTTTTATTCTGACAGTTAATACGTGGGAAAATATTTATAACTTTGATTGATATATTACTTTGTTATTGATCCAAAAATATTTGCAAGGGCAATTTTAGTTTGATAAATGCTAATTTATTTGAGTGGTGTTGGCATAAATTATATGTGATATTAGCTAAAAAGTTATGTAACAAGAAATGCCAAAGGGGTAAAAGAAAAACATATAAAATGCATGAAAATCCTCTTGCTTTGAGCTCCACATCAAGAGTAGCTCCTGTGACACGTGGCAGTCCACTCAGACATGCTCCTCAAACTTGGAGTTGGAGTGGTTTGGAGAAGAAGAAAAAGATAGTTTTTTTTTTCAAATAAATGAAGGTTAACGGAGGGCTTGAGACAACAGGAGAAAAAGAAAAAGGAAGTGGGGCTACATATGGGACATAGTGTTAATTTTTTCATAGGTGACTTAGCTATGGTCTTGTTTAATTTTAGTAACCAAACTTCAATTTGCATCAAAATAATCACCCACTTCAATTTTATTTCACCGGCCAGCTCCCTGATTGATTTGGGAACCAAATAGCTTATGTGACAGCCGAAAAATCTATGTTAGCTTCCTTGTGGCACATTAGGCATCCTACTTGGACTGTATATGTTACCAAATTTGAAGATTTTTCAGTTGCCATATCAGATACTTAGTTCCCAAATCAATCGAATGATTGCCTGGTGGAATAAAATTGAAGATGAGTGACAATTTTGAATAAAATTGAAGTTCGGTTACGAAAATAAAACAAGACTATAATTAAGTGACCTATGAAAAAATTAACCCCATGGGACATGTGTCAATGTGTAATTGGGCACTATATGAAATGCACACAAAGCACTTCATGTAAGTTCTCCCCTCCACTTAAACCCTCCCATCTCTCTAGAGCCATTTCTCTACTTTTGCCCATCCTCCAAACCAGCATACCAGTTTGCATGCACTGTGATCACCTTCCTCACATCTTCACTAAGCTAACAAAACCCACCAAAATAATCAGTGTCCAAGTAATTGATTTGAATCCCCTGTTAGCACTCATTATAATCTTATTGAACTGTGTATTGTCATTGAGGCCTGGGTATAATGCTCTGCTTATGAACAAGTACTTGTAAACTCTATAGTTATTGCATTGGTTTTAACGTAGAAGAAAGCACTGTTGGCCAAGTTGTTCATGTTCCAAGGGTTTCCATTTTAGTAATCACTGCTGATTGTTAAATGAGCACTTGGTGAGAATTGCCTCAACGACCCTTCCTGCTAGCCAGAAGTGATTCACTCCCTTCCTCAGCTTGTGAAGGCCTCAGACTTCAGAGGATGGATCTCACCTTAATTTATAGCTGTTTCCCTTCTGCGTGTAGTGTTCTTCTATTGGTAGTTGTACTGGTCGGCTCACCTCTGGTAACTGCTACTTTTCTCTTGTTCTTGCCTTTTCGGTAGTCTTCTTGTTTTGGGTTTCTTGTTTTGCTATTGTTTGTTCAATTTTATTTTCAATAAATCTTTGGTTTATCCACTTCATTAAAAAAATATTATCTCAACGAGTTTCTCAGATACATCGCATCCAAATCCTGCTTTTCTTTTCTCTCATGTTAGTCCAAAGAAATAAAAAGGAAAAAAATGTATATACTCAATTAATTTTTTTTTCTTTTGTTTTTTAAGAGTAAACAAGATGGTTGAAGATTCATAGCTTGAGGATAAAGCTATAACCAAGATCAAGAACTGATCTTAATAAATGAATCCTCTCCCCCCATTATTATCCTGTTTTTCATTAATTTTCTACTCCTTATCAACATTGAATCCAAATATAAGCAATGGTAAAAAATATGCAAAGAATTGCATGTCTCAAGAGCTTTCAAGGTAATGGCCACCACCAAAAGATGCCGGAGGAGATGCTTAGTGCCGTCATTGATCGAACACTCTCATTAAAAAACTTCAACATGGTCTCTATTTCCGGCCATGCTCTATTTTCTGTTGTGACTATCATAGTGTTATCTGCCATTGCAACTCTTTTCAACACCTTCATTAGCTCTTTGTGTTTTCCATTCTATATATATATATATATATCATTATATTCTATCATAGTGATCACTGGTGAATCCTAAAATTGTATGATATACATCTTGTCTTTTAATATTTTAAGAGCAAGATGCAGGTGAATGTGCATAGTGACAGTCCTTTTAGGTGTGTGTGAATTTATGAGTATGTAAACATGCAAATATGTAAACAATAATACAATTGGTTCGTAAATACCGCAAGTGTACGGGTTGTCAAGTAATACCTCGTGGGTGAGCATAAGTGTCGTATTTTCCCAAGAGCGGCAAGCGGCTCCTATTATTTCCTTTTTCACTTGATAAATAGCGTAAACGTTTACATTCTTTCTTTAGTCTGCTTGTACAAGTTATTACAATACAATTGGAGAACTGTTAAGCACACTTAGAAGGAGTTGGGAGGTTGTGTGATAGTTATCTTGATTATTAATTATGATAGGTATTAAGTATGACAATCGTATTCTAGAATTGAACCTGGGGAATTCGAAGGCCTACTAGGCATAATCTCTTGGTGACTACATCTAGATCACTAAGAACTTAAGATGGAATCTCTTCCTACCCCAGCCTCCTATGTTTTCCTTAATTATGAGAATTCCACGAGAAGGGAAAAATCAAACCCCAAGCCTAAGGGGCAATCAATTCCTAATCCAGAAACCTAGCTATACCCAATTTCTTAGCACAAGCACAGATCATGGCATGTGTGTTCTTAATATGGGAGCATATCTTTCTCATCCATATTAATAAGAATATCAATCAAAAACATGTGATGAATCTCATAGACTAGAAATATTTATTGAATTAAATAATCAAGATTCATAAATAATAATCGGGGGACCTGGACATACAGTTACCCTCGAATTAGGTTCTTATGGATCATAAAAATAAAGCATTAACGTAAGAGAGAGCCACAAGGCCAAAAGAAAGAATAGATATGCTTTCAAAGTATTCCTAAACTAACTCCTTCCAATAGGTCTCCGAAGGTTGAGGGTGAGAGGATCCTAAAATTGACTAGATGACGTCTTTCACGTGCGCCCACCTCTAACGATGATCGTTGACTTCCCCTTTAGAAACTTGCCTGAATCTACTGGAATATGGAAAAAAAACCGTCTCCAGTTGCTCAGATCTCCAGAACTCCGGCCACTCTACCATATTCGGCGAAAGAATCTCTCCAAATTTAGAGAAAACTAGGGTATTTATAGGATCTAGTCCGCTACGGCCTCACCACGGGCATTGTGATGCTCGTGGTGAGTAAGTTATTACTTTGGCTCCAAGTTGCGTCCTGGCATGGCTCTCTGGGCATTGTGTGGCTAGATCACTATCATGATTGGCTTTCACAATGACCGTTGTGAGGCCGTTATGGCTTTTGTGTTGCTTCCAGTAGTTCCATGCTGCCACGGTTTGATAACAGAGGTAGTAATGTAGACAACGTGCGTGGTTAGGTGTCACAACAGCCGTTGTGAGCTGTGGTGGAGCTTTGATTTAGCAACTTAGCTCACTTTGCTTCAAAACGCCCCAAATTCACTTCTTTTTTCTCTAAAACAGAAATAAAGGCCGTGGTGAACAAAAGAATTAAATTTCGTACTAATTAGGCGCTAAACATATCAAACTCCATGCTAAATGCAGTGTAAATGATATAAAAAATATGACCTTTTTAGCACTTACCAATGTGCATTCGCTGGATCCACTAATTAAAAAGGCAAGATGTACCCACTAATTAAAAAGCAAGATGTATGTGTATATGCTCATTTCGGTAAAAAAATGTGTAGGATATGTATTTTTGAAATTAAAATTTTCTTTTACAATATATTTTTTTAAAAAAAGTCACACCAAACTATGTTCTTACTATATTTTGGCTACAATCTTTTATTTATATCTTTGTGGTCACCCAATTTTGATTCTACTTCAACCAGAGGTTACTCAAAGAATTTTGGCATCAAATTGTTGATGTGGATGACATATTTAGCCAAGTTAATGACATTTTGACAAGTCATTTGCTCCTTTTGGGCATTACACATCACCCAAGAACCATGTCACCCCACAAACTTGGTATATCAGTGCAAAGAAAACCACGTTATTCCATCTTCATCCTTTGTTCTCATTCGTCATTTGAGGGAGAGTGCTAGAGGGAGAGAAAGATCCGTAGTCACCAGTGAGAGTGAGAGAATGGCCGAGATTTTTTTTTAACTTTGCCTTACATTGAGAGAGAGCGACATGGCTTATAGTCACTGGCAAGAAGTTTGGTGAGTTATAGCTGTGAAAGCCCCAAGGTCAGAAGGTTTCTAGTTTTCTTTATTCTAGAAATTCTGGCCAATAGTGAATGATGACAACCTTAGGCATTGCTAGGACTTTTATAATAGTCATGCCAACTTGGAATCAATTAACTAGGTGAGCATTGCACTAATTCTCCACTGATTACCGACTTATCAACTTGATCAATTCGACCCTTAAAATTATCTCTAAGGTCTTGACCTCCCTACTTAGTAAGGTGCAAAAGTTTGCAGTAGATGTTTTATGATCAACATTTTTAAAAGGTCAGTATATCTCAAATAATATCATTACAATAGAAGAATTAATCTTCGGCCTTTAGAAAAGTAGAATCCCTGGTAACATCATTAAGGTAGACTTTGTGAAAGTGTTTGACATTGTGGGCTTGGATTTCCTCTTGTAGCTCTTGGAAGCTTGGGGGTTTGGAGCTTGTTGGGTTAGATAGATTAAGTTAATTCTCGATAGTTCCAAGGCCTCTATCCTTATTAATGGAACCCTAGTGGTTATATGAGATACCAATGAGGTCTCAAACAGAGCAACCCGTTATCCTGTAATTGTTTATGTTGGTTACTAATGACCTAAGCTCCATGTTCTTACATGCTCTCATTTACAGAGTTCTTTTCGAAGTACCACTAGGGAGTTTAAGGAAGATTCCTATCTCCAATATGAAAATGATTTGTTAATCCTAATGGTGGGAGGCATAAAAGACCTAAGGATCATTAAACTGATTAAATATTTATTCTAGGGCATGTTTAGCTAGTTTATCTTTTAATTATCATAAGACCTGTTTATACTCATCTATATTTGATCAATTAAGGGACTAATCCCATGTCAGCACACTTAAATGCTCCTTGATCCTTTTACCCCTTAATTACTTATCTAGATATATTTATCTCAAGGAGGTGTCCTCACTTTCAAGATTGAGAACAACTTATTTCATGGATTGGAGCATACTTGTCATCTTCAAAATCCAAATTGGCCCCCTTTGGTGGTAGGCGTACCTTTGTTAACTTGGTTCTTCCATTTTGGTCTATTGGATATCCATTTTCAAGTTGCCTAGTTGTGTCGCTAAAGCCATAAACAATATCTGTAAGGACTTCCTCTGGTGTAGATTGAACATTGATGAGGCTGGTTGTTGACTTGTCAATTGGAAGTACCAATGCAAGCCCAAGGACTTGGGTAGTTGGGGAATCTTAAACATTTAGACTTCAACCTTGCTATCTTGGAAAAATTAGTGGTAGAAGATTGCCACTGGGTTTGATATGGATTAGTTCTTACATCATTCAACATTATTATTATCGTAATGGTTTCACTTAGAATCTGTTCCATTGAAACTTCCAAAGATCTCCTTCTTTTAGAATGGCATCCTTAGCCACCTTCCTACTTTTAAACATTGCCTCTCTCCAATCATCAGGGATGGTATTTTTACCTTGTTTCGGTGGGAACAATGGGTAGATGGATGTGCACCTATGAATTTGTGGCTTGATGCTTTAGGGGCTCCTAGACCTTTCTGGGTAAGATTGTCAAGGTGCCCTGGGAGAGTTTGCTTGTAAAATATGGAGTCTAACCTCTTCCAAGGACTTTACTATTAAATCTTTCTATAGATTCCTCAGCAATGGGGGACGGAGATGCCATATCATTAAACTCATTTGGAATTGTCCTTACCCCTTGAAAAATTAACATTCCCGAATTGTTGGCCTAGGACAATAAAATCCTATCACTTGATAACCTTATTTCTAAGGGTTGCAATAGGCTTCTAACTCATACTCGCCTACTATGTTATGCAGGAATTAAAACAATAGATCACTTCTTCTTCGCTTGCCTAGTTATTGCACAGCTTTGGACTTTCTATGGTAATATTCTAGGACTCCATTCTTAACCATGATCCATTAATAATCTTTGGGATTTTAGGGGACTCAACCTCTGTGGCCCAATAAAAAAAATTTAATTTTACAATCTAGATCTATCATTTGGAATATGTGGTTGGAGAAAGATGCTTGGATTGTTGGGTCCTCCTCACACCCTATAACCACGATCATGTTTAAAATTAATAATTTGTTTATGTTATGGGTTTCTGTAATTCTAGAGCTAAAAAGAAATAAGTTGGGACACTTGGTTTTTACGGTCATCTGCTATCGGAGCAAGCTTGTAACCCAATCCCTTGTTCGTTAGGTGACAGCGACAAGCCAAACAATTAATTTCTGGTGGTAAACATGCCTTTAACATGTGGTTTGTCAGTTTGTAAAAAAAAAAAAATACATCCGACAACAAAAAATGAAAAAGTTTGTGCTTCAAACTTAGGTGAAATATTTAATTTTCATATTAGCAAAAAAGCAAAGAGCATATCTTAAACTATAGAAGCAACAGACTGAACAAATTAGTCTAAACAAAACTCAAGATCTAAAATACAAGTTCAAGCCATCAGAAAAGATCAGTGAACAATCAAACTACTTCAATATGAAATAATTTATACTCCTAATTTGAAGTACCCACAAACAAAAAGATGAAAAACATCTTCTTGGAGAAAAGAAGGCATAAATAAAAAACATAGTTTAATTCAAGCTAAGGCTATACTTAATTTAACAAGCCTAAAATATTTTAGGATTGCAACAAGAAATCCCTCCCTTTAAAGGTTGTTGAATTTTTTCTTTTGAAAAAAAAAACACACACACACACACAAATTCATAGAAGATAAGAAATCATATAGAAATTAAGGGACCGAAATACCACAAGTTGTGGAAAGAAGAAAAATAAAATGTAAAAAAAAAATATCCCATATACCTACTTTTAATTTAACATAATTGTGATTTATTTTCTCTTAAAAAAACGCCTCACTAGGGATGATGCTATATAGGTCATCATGATGAGATATGTCGTTTATAAAAAAATAAATAAACTAATACTTTCATTGAAATAATGAAAGATTACTAAAATACATATGAAACTAGAGAGTAAATGACAAAAATGAGTGTGTCAATGTTCTACCGCAGTTGAATTAGAAACGATTGCAGGGGAAACAAACAACGAAAGTTGGAAAGTACGCCTAAGAGATTAGTTGTCTTGGCCGATTTAACATACAGCAAAAGACGAAGAGTGATAGTACACCCAAGAGATTAATTGTCTTGGCCAGTTTTGGTGTCAGGGTTAGTGCTCCAATATTGGTGGTGAGAGGGCTAAGAAATCGAGGTTGCACTTGAATTTTGTGGCTAAATCAACTTCTGGATTAAGTCATTTTTTTTCCTAATAAAAATAGATAAATCACTTGAATGATTAGGTCGCTAAAAAAAGCAAAAGAGTACATAATTCTCAGCGGAACAAATGGAAGCTGGACCTATGTACATGTGGATGATAGAACCATTCGTACATAATCACTATTCACATTTTCAAAAATGTGTCTCATCCATAATTTAAACTCTCACTATTTGTAAAGAATTCTGATGTAGACTGATGCAAGATCTTTACTCTTATGGCCTTTTATTTAGTCTTATTTATGTTTTATTTTATTTCTTTTAAAATTTTAGGGATCTCTTTGCATTTTAGGGTTTTTTTAGGGTTTTCATTATTATAAATGCTTGTAACTTGGAAACAAGGAAGGATGGAATAATTTTCTAAAAAAAACAAGTTTTCTCTTTCTATTGATCGGTGTATCCGCTGCGTCAAATTCTAACGGGGATCCAATTACGAATAAACCATGTAATCATTGGTCACCTAAAATATATTAAATACACAATTATAGTGTCTAAAATATAAATACAAGAGAGAGAAAATAAAAAGACAAAGAATTAGGTGGGGATATAGGATTGCAAACAAAGTGAGATAGAGCTACCAAAAAAATAGTCACTTAGAGAATCATCTTTCCATAGCCTCTATCAACCTGGAGTATCATGAATTGCCCATCAATTATTGGCAAACCGTAGCAGTGATAGGTAATAACTTGTCAAAAAATACTAAAAAAATTCTAGGAAAAAACACTATTCATATAAAAAATTATATTAATTAATTTTTATTTTTTATAAAATACACAACATATATTCAAGTAATAAATAGTCAGTTTTACTCCAAATTCTGGAAAACCAAATCTCCAAACAAAATTACATTATTCTGTTGGCTTGCTTGGGAAAACAAAATTCTCACTCTTGAAAATTTATTTAAAAAAGGTTGCAACTTCCACGCAACAGATACATGCGTACTTTGTCACAAGGGCTTGGAATCGATGGATCATCTTTTCCTTAATTGTGAATTCTCGGAGCGGATTTGGTCCTTCTTCACACAAATTATTCCCCCAGACTCTTTACCATCTTCAATTCCAAACATTTGGATCTTCTAGATTCCTTCCCTAAACTCTTTCCTTCGGAAGGTTTGGGATCTTTGCTCTAGAGCTATTTTTTGGAATATTTGGCTGGAACGGGATAACTGCATCTTCAACTTGCAATCTCTTCCACCTCTTACTATTTGTTATAAAACTGCTAATATGTTACTTTCTTGGTTTTCTACAGATTTGACTTCTGTTCTTCAAATTAATTCTGAAGCTTCCCAAAAGATCAAGCATTCTCTCATCTTCTTGAGTACAAGATTTGCAGACACCTCCAGCAACACGGCGCGTGGCTTGGATCAGGAATAGACTCTTTTGCATTCTGAGCAGGCCTTTGTCTCCTTTTGGCAGCATTAGATGGCTCAGCTCCTTTCTTTTCATTATCTTTTTCTGTTCCTCCTTATTCCTCACCTTTGGTGATGTACTTTAGTTTGTCTTTTCTCTTCTGTTTGGTTGTGAGTCTGTTTGCATATGTACCATTTTCTTGAATTTTTCCTTAATAAATTGGTGGTTTATCCACTTTTTTTCAAAAAAAAAAAAAGTAATATATAGGTTTTTACAATGACTTTTCACATTCTACTCAAACCTTATATTAATAACTCCTATAACACTCCTCGTTATCACTCTATAAGCTTTCATATTTTAAAACAATTTTTACACACTCTATATTAAAGTTACGAATTCTATTAATAAAGAAAAATATTACAAGAGTTCAAGGTTATAGACTAAAACCAGAAAAAAAAAAAAAAAACAAAAAAAAACACACACACACACACAGAAAAACAACTAAAACATAAGAGCATTCCTCCCAATTGATGGTGTCATTGTTGGAAAATAAACTTAGTTTTGGAATATGAAAAGGCAAAAAGATATATTATTATTATTATTATTATTATTATTATTATTATGAAAAGGTAGTAGGGCAAGTTGTTGGTCTTGGTAATGAGAATTGTAAATGTTCCATGAAAGTCTTTCCAATGTTTATTTAATGTATTCAAATGTATCTTGTAACAAGAGAAGCATGATATAAATTAAATAGAAAAAAAGAAAAAAAGAAGATAGAGAGGTTCTATTATCTTGATCATCTTCTTTTTCTTTAAATTCTTGTGTGTGTGAGAGAGAAATAGACCATCCACGACAAATCTATTTTCCTTGGTGAGTCTTACAAGAAGTGGTATCAGAGACCTTGTGATCCAAATGGCAAATGCGATGATGCAATTTCCAGTGCCCCGACTCAACAAAACCAACTATGACAATTGGTGTATACAAATGAGAGTATTGCTTGGCTCTCAAGATGTTTAGGAGATGGTGGAGAAAGGTTATGAAAAGCCTCAAGATGATCCAACTCTTTCGGCAAATCAAAGGCAAAGCCTACAAGATGCGAGGAAGATGGATAGCAAAGCTCGCTATCTCATTTATCAAGGATTGGAGAAATCCGATTTTGAGAAGATCTCTCAAGCAACCACATCAAAGCAAGTATGGGAGACACTAAGGAACTCATACAAAGATGTTGAGAAGGTGAAGAAAATTCGTCTCCAAGCACTTCGAGGTGAATTTGAAGCATTGAAGATGAAGGAGTCCGAATATATTTCGGATTATTTTGCTAGAGTCATGGTGGTTGTCAATCAACTAAAGCGAAATGGTGAGGAGATTGTGGACACTCGAGTTGTAGAGAAAATTCTACGCTCATTAGATGCCAAATTCGATTACATAGTGGTTGTTATTGAAGAATCCAAAGATGTGGAGTCCATGTCCATTGATCAACTCATAGGTTCTTTACAAGCTCATGAGCAAAGGTTCACCAAGAAGAAAGAAGAAACTTTGGATTAAGTGCTCCAATCCAAGCTATCTTTGAAGGAAGAAAGGAAGGACTTTAAAGGAGGTCAAAGCCAAAGCCGAGGTGGAAGAGGTTGTGCTCAAGGTCGTGGTTGTGCTCATAGTTTTGGACGTGGACAAGGACGAGGAGTTCTCACACACCAAGATGAAGATGAAGATGAATGTCAAAGTTCAAGAGGACGAGGAAGAGGAGCATATATAAGAGGAAGAGGAAGAGGAAGATATAGCAAGCATAATGTTCAATGGTATACATGCAAGAAGTTTGGCCATTATTCTTGAGATTGTTGGTATAATGAGAATAACAAAGTTGATGTGAAGGCTAATCTTGTTAAAAAGGATGAAGATGGTGTTCTATTGCTAGCATACAAAGGAGAAGAAGAAAGCAAGCAAGAAGTTTGGTATCTTGATACAAGGGCAAGCAATCACATGTGTGGAAGAAGAGACATGTTCTTTGAGCTTGATGAATCAATGGATGGGCAAGTTACTTTTGGTGACTTTTCAAAGATCTTGGTTAAAGGCAAAGGTAAAATCTTGTTAAGGTTGAAAAATGGGCAACATCAATTCATCTCAAATGTCTACTATGTTCCGGACATGAAGACTAACATCTTGAGCTTGGGACAACTTTTGGAAAAAGGTTATGATATACACATGAAAGATCGTAGTCTCTTCCTAAAAGATGAGAGAAATGCTCTCATAACAAAGGTTGAAATGTCAAAGAATAGAATGTTCATATTTAACATAAAAAGTGAAGTGGCTAAGTACTTGAATGCATGTATGAAGGATACTTCATGGCTATGGCATCTTCGGTATGGTCATCTAAACTTTGATGGTCTCAAGTTATTATCAAGCAAAGAGATGGTGAGAGGCTTGCCATTCATCAATCATCCAGAGCAACTTTGTGAAAGTTGTGTTCTTGGGAAGCAATCTAGAAGAAGTTTTCCAAAGGAAGCATCTTATTGATCAAGGAGGCCACTACAATTTATTCATGCCAATGTATGTGGGCCAATCACTCCTACCTCATTTGGTAAGAACCGATATTTTCTCACTTTTATTGATGATTTTAGTAGGAAGACATAGGTTTACTTCTTGAAGGAGAAGTCCAAAGTTTTTATGGCTTTCAAGAAGTTCAAAGCTTACATCGAGAAGCAAAGTGGTTTTCCTATCAAAGTTGTGCGTTCCGATCGTAGTGGAGAATTTACTTCCAAGGCTTTTGAAGTTTTTTGTGAAGAACATGGAGTACGACGCCATCTTACGGCTCTATATTACTAATTTGTTTATATGCAGATGATTTGATCTTCACCGGCAATAACTCTCACATGTTCAAGGAGTTCAAGAAAGCAATGACTCAAGAGTTTGAGATGACGGATATCGGGCTCATGTCTTTTTTCCTTGGTATTGAAATGAAGCAAAATAATGAAGGCAATTTCATATCACAAGAAGCATATGCAAAGGAGATTCTCAAGAGGTTCAATATGAACAATTGCAAGCCGGTGAGTACACCAATTGAATGTGGTGTGAAGCTCTCCAAGATTGGTGAAGGCCAAGTTGTTGATTCTACTCTATCCAAGAGCATGGTGGGAAGCATACACTATTTGATTTGTACATACAAGACCCGATATTCTCTATAGTGTTGGGTTGGTGGCCGCTACATGGAGGAACCAAACAAAGATATCTCATTTGCAAGCCGCTAAGAGGATTTTTCGCTATATTCAAGGTACTATTAGTCATGGTTTATTCTACTCATCTTCTCAAAGTTCCCATCTGGTTGGTTATTCGGATAGTGATTGGGGTGGAGATTTGGATGATAGAAAAAGCACCACCGGATTTGTTTTCTTTATGGGAAATACGGCTTTTACTTGGTTTTCAAAAAAGCAACCAATTGTTACATTGTCTACTTGTGAAGCGGAGTATGGGTGGCATCTTCATGTGTTTGTCATGCTATTTGGCTTAAAGAGTTACTCAAGGAGATTCACTTTCATCATAAGGATGTTATCAAGATTTGTGTTGACAACAAATCGGCAATTGCATTAGCAAAGAATCCGGTGCATCATGAAAGGAGTAATCAAATTGATACTCAATTCCATTTTATTTATGTGAAGTCAAATGATCAAGTTGCGGATATCTTCACCAAGCTACTCAAGGTTGATCTCTTCAACAAGTTCAAAATGTTACTTGGTATGATAGATGGAAGTAAACTAAGTTTAAGGGGAGATGTTGAAAAATAAACTTAGTTTTGGAATATGAAAAGACAAAAATATATATTATTATTATTATTATTATTATGAGTATTAGAATATGAAAAGGTAGTAGGGCAAGTTGTTGATCTTGGTAATAAGAATTGTAAATGCTCCTTGAAAGACTTTCCAATATTTAATTAATGTATTCAAATGTATCTTGTAACAAGAGAAGCATGATATAAATGAAAAAAAAAAAGAAAAAAAAAAAAAAGAAGATAGAGAGGTTCTATTATCTTAATCATCTTCTTCTTCTCTACATTCTTGTGTGTGTACGAGAGAAATAGACCATTCACCACAAATCTATTTTTCTTGGTTAGTCTTACAAGAGTCATGAGTTGGGTTACCCTCAACATTATCTCCTGTGAGGGACTAAACATTTTCATCCTCCAAGTTGTTGGTATAACGACACGACGGCATATGATGAAACCCCCTTCGACTGCTATAACCACTCTGATGCCGAACAAACAACATTAGTCTGCTATCATACACTCTGGCTGAAGGTATGTGCTTGATCTTTTCCCAGTCCTCACCATAATTAATTCTCAACCTTCGGCAGAAGTCATCCGGCATATCAATTGCTTTCAACTCTTGTAGACTGGTAACCCTTTGAAGGCCTTGGGGAAGCATCATCAAAAAATTACATGCTTCTATTTCCAGTTTTCTAAGCTTGGGCATGGCTTCATCCTCTATCCTCCATTCCTTCCATCGACGCAAGAAATTTAGTTCTAACACTTGTAATTCAGGAAATCCTTTCACCAAGCAAACCATCTTCTCTCCAACAAAAGCATTATTCCTTAACCTAAGGACCTGAAGGTTATCCAGCTTACCAAGCATCACTAGGGGGTCTTCTTGAAGCCTTGTTGATTCTAAGGTCAACTTGGTGAGGCTTACAGGCATGCAGATACCATCTGGCAGTCCTTCCAATCGGCCACGCAAATAAAGAACTTGGAGATTATTCTTGTGTTGACTAGTGGAGAGTATTAAGCTTGGTATCGTGCTATCCTCCTCTGCTTTCCATGCCAATTTCTTGAGATTGTCTAGTTTGCCAAGACAATCTAACAATGCCTCCTTATAAGTGTCAGTGACATGATGAACACCTAGTTTACTAAGGCTCATCATCTTTTGTAAACCATTCTGCAACCACGTGCCAGCTTTAACATTCGAAAGTGTTTGTATATTAGGTAGGCTATCAGTGCTTGGCAGCCCCTTGATGGAAAAACCAGTGCCTTCCAAATGTCTTAGGTTGCGCTGCATCTTCCACACTTGACTTGGTAGCTCAATCATACGGACAGAATTCTTGATGTCAAGAGTTTGCAGATTAGTGAGTTTGCCGATGGAGGATGGCAGCTCTGTTAGATCTGTATAACGCAAACCCAAGTACCTTAAATGAATTAGCTTTCCTATTGCATCAGGCAATGACTTGATTCCTGTACCCTGGAGACATATAACTCTCAGCAGCTTCATGTTATGGAAGAATTTCTCCATTTTAGAGACCCTCTTCTCCATGTCTCTAGAAGTTATAGTGCGCAAACGTGAAGTGAAGTCACTAGACTGCAATTGAGCAATGTAACTGGTACTCTTGTCATCAAGGAGAGCAAGTCGACGAGGTTTATGTGAAATATTCTCATTGTCATTATTATTAGGAATATGAATGAAGTTCATAC
Organism: Dioscorea alata; assembly: GCA_020875875.1. Taxonomy (NCBI): domain Eukaryota; kingdom Viridiplantae; phylum Streptophyta; class Magnoliopsida; order Dioscoreales; family Dioscoreaceae; genus Dioscorea; species Dioscorea alata. The sequence continues at coordinate 14,687,751 of CM037018.1, forward strand.
CTTGGGCCAGGAAGATTGAGAGATCATGAAGGAGCTCATGGATTTGACAAATCTTGATGCCTCCGTGGTAATGTCTCTCCACCACTTGAATCATACTACAATGCACCAACTCCTCTAGGTAATCCTCCGCGACTTCCTCCATGGTTTCTTGGTCTCTGGGTTGGATAAAACCCTCCGCAATCCATAGCCGAATTAGTCTCTTGGCACTTATTGGAGGGCCTTTGCAGTAGATGCTAAAGTAGAGAAAGCATGGCTTCATGTAGTAAGGGAGATGCTGGTAGCTGAGAGCTAGTATTTCTGAGATCTGCTCTTCACCTTGTCTTAGTTGCCAATTGGCACTTTTTAGCAACTTCCTCCATTCCTCCACTGATTGACGTTTAGTCAACATTAGGCCTCCCAACACAACGATGGCAAGCGGCAAACCGCAACATTTTGCCACCATCTCTCTTCCTATAGATTCCAAGTATGGCGGGCAATCTTTGGTGCACTTTGTTGGAATTGCCTTTCTACAAAACAGCTCCCAACTATCATCTTCTCCCAAGAACTTTAGATCATAGGGAGGATGGCTCTGCCCACCAGCATGCAATGCCACATCCTGGTTGCGAGTGGTTATCAACACTCGACTTCCATTCTTCCCGTCAGGCAACAGGACTTTGATACTATCCCAAGCTTCTTTGCTCCATACATCATCTAAGATGACCAAGTATTTCATTTCTTCCAAGTGATTATAAACCTCCCACAGTAACTCCTCACGGCTCAGGTTTTTCAATCTTTGATTAGACATAGCCATGGCATCTTTAGCAATAGTCTTCAATACTTCACCAGCTCGATACTCTTGTGAAACCCAGATCCATGCTTGACATGCAAAGTGCCTCCTGATGCCAGGGTCAGAGAAGATCTTCTTAGCTATAGTGGTTTTGCCTACACCTCCCATGCCAGTAATAGATACAACAGCACGCCTCTGATTCCCATCATCGCCCATCAGCATCCTTGTCAAAGCCTGGAAATGTTCATCAAAGCCTAGAACATCCGCCTCCTCCACATCTGGATTTCGTCTTCGCCTCACCAGTGGCAGTGGTGATCTTGCTTCATTGTTTGAGCTTGAAGAGGTAGCTCCGCTGCTTTCAATATTGCCAAACTTACTTCGATTATCAAAGATCTCCTGAGCTGTCCTCTTGACCTTGCGAATCTTATTGCCAAGGTCATGGAGGAATTTTAGTTTGTAAGGACTAAGAAGACGCCGTTGATGCACTTTGAAGATGTAGTCATCGACGATGTCCTCGGCGTCATGAGCAATTTCTTGTATCTGGTTCACCCAAACTTTATCAGATTGTTCGTCTTCGTTGCAATGATCGATGTTCTTAAGATGTGCTTGAATCCATTCCAGCAAACGGAGGAGGGATCTCAGCTCATCATGTACTCCTTTGAGAAATACAACTTCTTGTGCTAAGAGATCAGCCAGCTTCGTCACAGCAAAAGAAACTATATGCGCCATGTCTCTGTCTCAATCTTCAGAGGCATGGAGTGCCCAAATTGGATAGAAGAGATCTGCTCCAAACTCAATTTCTTCTTTTGATTGTTTTCATCCTTTGTATTTTGTTTCCTTTTCTTTAGCTGTTTTAGCTCCTTTGTTTCCCAAAAAAAAAAAAATTGTCTGTCTCAATCTCTCTCAAAACGCTGGTAAGTGGTGACCACCTAAACTCCTGTCAAGCTCTGCTACTATAATGCACTTGTACTCTTTATTTGATTCCGATTTGGCATCAATTGGAGCGGTCAAATATGAAAGTCAGTCAATTGCGTAAGAGTTACGCATTTTGTACAAAGTCCTCTTTTTCACACTTAAAGGCCTATATTTTCTTCGCTTCAACTTCTCTTTCCACATAGAAATCATGACCGCTCATTAAAAGTCTTTGTATATATATATTAGGGCACGGGGCGGACCTAGAGGGTCTGGGTCGGGTTTTACCGGACCCAGAACTAGCCCGGCCATTGTTGAAGACCCACCGGACCCGGACCCGGCTAGGAATAGTTAATAACCCGCCGGGCCAGGCCGGGCCCGCCTGACCCGGCGGGCCGTGCTAAGAATGTGAGACCGCTTGACCCGGCGGGCCGGTCCAAGGCCGCAGGGTATTTAATTTATAAATTATAAATTTAAATAAATTTTAAAATGAAAAATAAATTTAAATGTTATGGGTGGGATTTGAACTTGGGTCACCACTCATAACACCAACAAACATTGTTACCAACTATCCTACAAAAGTTTTATTTATTTATACTAAAACATTATAAAGAAAAAGTAGACTTCAAAATAAATTTAAAAAAAATTTAAAAATAAGAAATAGTTTAAAACAATTTTAATAAATTGGAAGAATTTGAAATGACTCAAAATAAATTAAAACAATAGTAATAAAAAATTAGACTAAGTTTGTTTATTTATTGAATTAAATAGTTTATATATTCTTTTGAGTTATAAAATTATATTATATAAAAAATCATAGTCATAAAAATGTACTACTTTATATTAAAATTTTACTATCTATTTGTTTGAGAGATTAACATAAAATTTATTGATGGTTGACATAGAATATTAGGGAAATTATATTATAACTAATTTTATTAATTGATGATTGAAATTATGTTATATGAAAACTTATTAACATAAAATTTAAAACTCATGAACTTAATATAAAAAAAAATAATTAATCTTATTAATTGGTGATTGAAATAATCAAATAAAACAATACATGCAAATATATGGGAAATCAATACTAACTTATTATATTATAACTAAAAATTAAAAACACTAGTTATAATAAATATATAGAATTTGATAAATAAATAGAAGTAAAAAGTAAAAAATTCAAGTAATAAAATAAATTAAAATAATTGGATAAAAAAACTTATTAACATAAAATTTAAAACTCATTAATTTTGAATTTGAATTCAAATTCATATCTTCATTATAAATTTGTTTAAAAAAAATTTAAATCATCACCAACAAAAGCTAGCTCAATTGGTTTTTCAATAAACCTTGCTCTTTGAAGACTAAGGTTCAAATTTTGGAAGTAACAAGTTTTAATTTTTTAAGACACAAATTAAAAATTTTTTAAAAAAAACCAACCGCCGGGCCAGCTTGCTGGCCAACCCGCCGGGTTGGCCTGGCGGGTCACGGGTCAATAAAAGCTCAACCCGTAACTAGGCCAGCTACAGTGCAAGCCGATTACGGGTTATCGACCTGGCCCACGCGGGTCAGCTGACCCGGTGGTTTCTGCCGGGCCAGTTCCGGGCCGGGCGAAGCCAAATCTCAGCCAATTCCCCCCTCTCTCTCTATATATATATACTTACTCTTAAAGTTATCCCCTAAAACTTCTTCCCTTCCAAATTCATTTGTGTGAAAACATTAGGGGCATTTGGTTATTCCGTCTTCGTTGGTTTGTTTTTCAATTAAATGAATTTAAAATAACCAAAACATCACAATCAACGGTTGATTCTTTTATCATTAATATCTCCACCCGCTATTTTAAAATCCATTTCGGTTTCCCATAATTAGTCATTGGGTCAATGATAAAGCGCTAACTATAAATCTTATAAACATCCGCGAGTGAGCGTACCTAGGAATAGCAATGGGGCAGGGCGGGGGCGGGGCAAGCCTCTACCATCCCCGCCCCGAGTGGCAATGGGGCGGGGCTGGGCAGGGCACGCCTCTACCATCCTCACCCCCGCCCCACCCAATCCCCTCCTTTTTTTTCCCATAAACCGCCCACCCCACCCTGTCCTGCCCCGCTCATAGTTACAAATAAGTAACTAAAATTCCTAAAAACATTTTTAAAATAGAAATATTTTATAAAACATATACTTATAAAAACAAGCTCATAAGAAATTTATTGAAATTTATAAAAAAAAAATCATTTACCCCTACATTATATAATATTTATAATAAGTTAAATTAATTACGGGGTGGGGCGGGGCGGGGAATGAAAAAATTAAACCCGCCCTGCTCCGCCCAAAGCCGGGTCTATTAGGGGAGGATCGGGTCGAAAACCTCGAGTCTGTTCGGTTTTTGCCATCACTAAGTGTACCGGGCCTTTACTCCGCGATAATTTGTCCCGCTGGAGCTTTTTATGGTTTGTGAAGAAAGTAAAAGCAGACCATAGTGAGCATCTGTCCAATCACAACCGTCCACTTTGCGATTAGATGATTCGTTTGCTGAAGTGGCCAGCACTGGTTCTTCTACTCCTGCAACTTAGTATACTGTCACTCTAGCTCTCCACCGCTCCTCATGCTGAAACCTAACCCTAAATCCCCAAATCCTTGAGTTTCCCTCTCCTTCTCCCTCATTTCCACCTTTCCCTCTCCACTGCTCCCTTCACCGAAACCCTAACCCTAAATTCCAAAATCCTTGATCCTAACATAGCTTTCGATCTTATTTCCATCCATCCTCGGACTACCACTTTGTCTACAAGGATGTTGAGGGAGTCAGCATGCGGTGGTGGACTACCACTTCTGCTCTTTTTGCTCCTGCTCCTCCTTCGATGGCGAAGTAAGCACATGGCCACTCTCTAGATCTCTCTCAATCCACCAATGGAGTGGATTTCAGTGTTTTTAGTTTTTTTTTTCCCTTTATTGACTGAAGCCTTGGCAATAGAGAGCGATGATGGGTTCTGCTTGCTTCCTCAATCCATCATGGAGTCGAGCTTGAGGCCTTTCTACTGGAAAATCACCACCCCAACGTTCTCGCCTTCCCACCTCCAAGGTAATACTGTGAATAGATACTCTCAAGAGAGAGATAGATTCCTATTATTTTCTCTAGATTGATAGGAAAATATGGAGGTAAAGAAATTAAAGAAAATAAAATGGGTTAGTTGATGAAATTTTTACTTTTGGTTTTAATTTTCCATGTTTTTCATTAATCCAAATGTAATATTAATGGTTATTTTTTTCCTCAATCTGAATACTTGATGGATGTTTGCTTATAATGCTTGCGAGATTTGGCTGGCTGGCTTAGCGCTTAGTGTGTACAAAAGAGATCATGCTGTGATAAAACTAGAAAGCCATGTGTTCAGTCCTTTGCCCGATTGATAAGTTCTTCACTTCTTCCAGTTTATTTGTATACATGTAGTTTTAAGTAAAGTTGGAATATTTGAAAATTTGTCACTTTTTATGTATCTAGCAAAGATGGAAGATAAGCAAATATAATACTCAAGGCTTATCCGTTCGTGGTTTGGGCTTAATTTGTCCCATCCTTTTTTTTTTTTGTTTATAGTTTTTTTGTAAAACTTTTTGTTTTTAATGAGAGATTGGAACCACACCATCATCTGTTAGAGACCATGAGGAGATCGGAGCAGGAGAAGTAAGTCTTAGACCATTTTGTTTGATAAAACAAATGTGATTTTATTATATCTTGATGTTATTATTATTATTATTTAATATTTGATTACTCATGCATGTACGGTTCATGATTTTATGATCGTAAAATTATTATTGATATTCTTTGGTGATATAGTTAGTTAAATAATGTTTTTCAGCATATAAATTATTGATATTCCAAAAAAACATTAACCAGTTAAGATATACTCTTTGGTGATAAAGTTTGTTAAATAAATTTTTTAACATATAAATTAATACTACCTTCTTTTAAAAGGAATCTTAAAAATTGATAACTTAATTTTTTTCCCAACTATTTTATTTATGAGTTCTTTGTGAGTATATATATATCTTTGATGATATCCTTTTACATTAAAGTATAATAGTTAAGGTTTTCAGACCCGAACCGGGCATCAATCTGGAAAAGATTAGGGGTCGAGGGGTTCAACTAGGTTTAACCAGGGTTAGGGTCAATAATTTTTATTAAAAATAAGTTAAATTTTAATTATATGTGATTAAAAAATCAAATATTAAAAAAAATAAATAATAAAAAGTAAAAACATGACTTTTAAAACTTTAAGCAAGTATTCCACATAAATAAATATTGAAATACACCATATTAAAAATATGAAATACACCAAATAACATAAAAATAAACTAAAACAAAGTATCAAAGCCAATTGAAAAACATAAAAATATTCAACTAAAAAATAAACAACTAAGAAATCCATAAAAAAAGATGCATAAAAATATTCAATAGTTATAAATTTAAATACATCAAATACCATAAACATAAACTTGTTTCAAATCTCCATAAATTAAAATATAAACATCTAAATAATCCTTTAGTTTACAATTTTACATTGTAACCCTACAAACATTAATATATTATAAAATAGAATAAAATTAAAAAAAAATTGTGCAAACTTGGGTTGGTGACCTGGCCGGGTCACCGGTCCGACCGGATTGCCGGTTCAATCCCGGTTTTATTAAAATCTGGTTTTATGTATTGGACCGGACCGGACTAGCTTAAAGGTCGGGTCCGGTCTAATAGCCCGGTCTAGTCCAGGTCAGAAAACCATGATAATAATCATGGATGTTTAATTGTATTTTTTTATAAATAGGACCCACCTGAATGAAAGATGAGCCGCAATGCGTAAACCGGATTTTTGGGGATTAATTTTTGATTTTTTTTTTTAATGGTCTGATGCAGGAAACAAAGTAAAAAAAAAAAAAAAGGAGAATGATCCTTTTGGCTATAACACATAGAAGAAGAAAATCACATAATGGTTTTGGAATTATTGTGTGAATATTTTGAAAGAAGGATGGAGTTGTATTTATGGCATGATTTGTGGAGGTGGCCAAAAGGACAAATGAGTGAAAGAAGAAGGTATTGTGAATGGTGAAGTGATCTCATTCATGTGACTTTTCATTATTGGAGATCTATGTTTTTACATCTCATATCAATCACATGAGTCTTATTATATATGTGTACAAAGTTACTCAGGTTTTTGGTTTTTGTTTATTTGGTTGTTCAATGAATTAATATGATGATATTGATGAAAAGAAAATTACCATTTGGTGTAGTTTGGTTATGTTTGTAGTGTAAAAAATAGAACATGGATTAAATTATAGATCACTTTTCACTATTCAGAATTTTTATTATAATAAAAAGCTATGTTAATAAATAAGTAGTTTCTTATTAAATTAGATAAACTAAAAGAAGAGTACAAACGATCATAAAAAAAACTAAAATGATTTTTTTATGGGGAAGGATATATACACATGGGATTGTGCTAAATCATAATCAAGCCTAAATTTTTAAAATGAAACAATAAAAAAAATTAAACGTAATGAAACAAAAAGAAAGGATAAAAATAGTTGGAAACTTCGAGGGGCTATTAAGTAATAAATTTTATAATTTTTTTAAAAAAATATAAGGCCGACAGTGATTACAGTGATTTGTTGTTGACAATGTGTTGACAATGTGTTGACAACGTTGTGTCGTTCTAGAGTGTACCGATCAAAAGACATCCATTCCTAAAAATTTATTTCCAAAACATATATGAAAACCTATATTAATATTAAAAATTAAATAATTATAATATAATATAAATATATAATTATTTAATTGAAAAAAATTCAAATAAATTATTTTTTTATGATAAATTAAGCTTATAAATTTCATAATGATAAATATCTTATCCAACTTATTCAATTATTATTTTTAAAAATAACTATTTAAATATAAAAATATTATCATTTATCATATATCATATATATCAAAATTATAAATTTAATAATAATAAATATCCTGTTTTATATTAATTAAAACATTGCATTTATATATATGTATAACTATTTAAATATAAAAAAATTTATATCATATATCATATATATCAAATTATAAATTTCATAATAATAAATATCTTATTTTAGATTAACTTAAAAATTAGATTTATATGTATATTACATTAGCAAACATAAACCTTATATTATTTAACGTAAGTTCATTAATCAATCAATTAATGAAATTAATATTTTTTAAATAACTTTGAAAATTTAAATATAGATTAATTTAAACATAAGAGATAACTCTTATAAGATAAAACAAATAAAAAATTTCATATTACAATCAAATAGAGACCAGAAAAGATATAGGCCGTGTAGTGTATGCACACACACATTTATATATTGGATATTTTTTAAAGCAACATAATTAAGAGGTCTCTTTTTGTTACATTAATAAAATATTAAAATAAATTTTCTTTTTCTAAGACATTTTCTTAAATCAATTAATTATGCTCTTTGAGAGGATTTATTAAGATAATTTTATTTGGTTTTCAATAGGGGTGAGTAAAATCGGGTACCCGGATCGGGTACCAGGTTTTTCGGATCGACAAAAACCCGACCCGTATACAACCCGGTTTAAACAGGATCGGATATCCGGATCCGAATTTAAGTTTCATCTACTCCGTTGATTTGTTTATATAACAACATCAACATTCATAAAAACAAACAAATATGAAAAACTTATAACTTATAAAGAGGATTAAAACCTTACATTATTCACCCCACAAAAAAGTCATAAAAAAAAATAATAAAGAGCTTCATAAATCTTAGACATTAAAAAAAAAAAAATCAAATATCTTCTAAAGCATCCGTCTTAGACAAGGATGGAGACTAGAGAGAAAAGGCGGGGTGAAGGACGTTGAGGACTAAGAGGCAAGGATTTTAAATTTTGTTCCTTTTTACTTTTAACCCTAGAAGAGTTTAAATTTATTAATATATATATATATATATATATATATATATATATATATATATATATATATATATATATATATATACTAAAAACCGGATCGGATTCGGATACCGAGTTTTTAATTTCTCCCGACCCGTATCCGATCCAGTTTTCACCTTAAAAATTCGGACCTAGTACCCGATCCTCTTGGGGTACCCAAAAAATTTGGGTCAAAAAACCTGATATCGGACCGGATCATCGGATCAGGATTTTTTTGCTCAACCCCTAGTTTTTGATAATCCAGTAATACAAATATACAGAAATAAAAAATCTTTAATTCAAAATATCACGATATCATTTTTTGGTCAAAAGGATTTTAACAAAAAAAAAAAAGAAAATATTTCATATAATTCGTACTCTTTTGGTAATAAATATATGAAAAACATCACAATTAGAAAGAATATGCAAAAAAAAAAAAAAACAATTTCAAAAAAAGCAACCCTAAAATATGGTTGGTATTGAATATTTAATTATTATATTTAAGAGGATTTATTGAATAATATTTTCCCCGTTAATTTTGTCATTAAAATACAAAAACAGTAAGAAAATTTAAAAATTGAGAATATATACTCTTTCATATTGAAATTATTTTAATAATTTATATTATCAATGTCAGTACACCTTTATTGATATTTTGAACCCGCAGCATTAACGCGGGTCTTTACACTAGTTTATTTTAGTTATATACTTCAGATCTTTGACAAACTAGATTTACTTTTGTAGCTCAAGTTAAATTCAGCGGGACTACAACATGATGAGAAATATCACGCTCCGAACCTGAAAGCATTAACAAAAGGCCGCATACCTACAAGGTCGTAACCAAGTAAGCATTCAAGGCCTCAATACCTGTCTCATACTAGAAAAAATAACATTTAAAAGAGACACTAACTTTCAAAAGCAAAGGAGAGTCACAATGTTTGAAATATAACAAAAACAAATAACAAATGTCTGACATGGCAATTAAACAAAATACAAGAAGGTCTAAGTCCACAACAAAGGGAATTTATTAACTTGTTAAGAACTAGACGACGACTTGCTCAACAATCCCGCTAGCTGCCCACTACCCAACCCTACTGTTGATTTGAAAGGGAAGAGAACAACTTAATGAGCTTGAGAGCCCAGTAAGCAACCACTAAAAAATATCGGGATCACAAAAAGTTCAATACTTTTTAAAACATACAAAATGTAACATTGTGAAATAAATATCAGAATGAGACCCAAAAATCAGAAATAATTCAAAACATATTTAATTTACCAAAATAACGAGTATATAAGTCCCCCAAGTAACAAATACCAAAACAAAACATCAGAATTCATTTATTTAAACTCAATGATCCGAGTTAGATTTCAGAGCTTATATGTTTATCCTCAGTGACCCAAGGCAGAATGTCAGAAGCTATTATTATTCACCGACGGAACGGTGCGAAACTATAGTTTTCATGTCAGAAGTACGTGTCGACACTGTCAGTGTTTAACCCCCAGTAAAAGAGTTAATGCATAGTCAATTGGGGACTATGAGTTTCTATACAAAAAATATGTTGGATCCAAAATTATCGTCAATGCAATAATACTAAAATTCAGTGATCTCGTTTTCTAAAAAAAATAATTCCAATTATAACGACGATAACACATTTAGCAAAACAATAATTAAATAGCCAATATGTGACAACATCAATTAATATAAATAATCAATATTGTCTGCATAAATAAGATTATATGATTATATGATTATATGATTATATATATATATATATAATCCGCACCAATACACCATGCTAAAATATCATAAATTAAAGGTATAAATATCGAAATGGTCCCTCTATTTTGTGTTTTCCACCCTTTTAGTCCCTCTAATATAAAATTTGTCCTTTTGGTCCTCATATTTGCATATTTTTGTTCTTTTTGGTCCTTCCAGTTTATCAGCTAGAAGGATCAAAAGGGCAGATTCGTCAATTGGAGAGACCAAAAGGATAGAAATGCGCAAATAAGAGGACCAAAAAGACATATTTTATATTAGAGGAACTAAAAGGGCGAAAAACACAAAATAGAGGGCCTATTTTGATATTTTGACCTTAAAGGTATTGGACGAATGAGAGTGGTTTCATTAGGGCAACAAACTAATAAATAGATACAAGAGATGTACATGTAGTATGTATGAGCAAGGACATGTACAAGTATATGTATGTATAAACTGGTACTCTAACAATTAAATTGAAAATAAAAAAACTGATTACAAAATAAATAAGAACAATATGTTACAACACAATCGAGTACTAAAAAATAAAACTTATTGATAATTAGATATCCATGCCACCAATAGCAAAGAACAAAGCGGTTTGGCTTTTCGTATCTTTTTATATGTTTTTCTTTCTTTTATATTCTATTTCCATTCGTAGAGCAAGAGGAGAAAGGATCATTGATGGATTAAATTTTTGGTAGGTCACTCAGGTTTCAACTTATTTCATTTAGGTTACCAAGTTTTAATTTGTATCCAAAAGAATACCCAGTTTTGATTATTTTTCTCTGGCAAGTCACCCGCGAGTAACCATATACATGGATCTTACGTGGTTGCCCAAAAAAACACAATCAGCTGTCGTCGCCATGTCCCCTGGCTGAGTTGGAGTCTCCACATCATCATTTCTATCCACATCAGCCAAAGGTTGGCCACGTCATAATTAGGTAACCTTTTAGATACAAATTAATGAAAGTTGATAACCTAAATGAAATAACTCCAAACCTGAGTGACCTATATAGAATTTTAACCTATTTGGAGATTTCTGTAAAACATGATTATGCATGTAGGTTTTTCAATCCTAAATCTAATAAATCATGTGATTAGAGACTATGGATTTCACAATTTTTAACATTCTATAATCAAAGAAAAGAATGAATGAATGAACCCAGCAGCCATCATCCATTAAACTATAACAATACATTCAAAAAAACAAAAAATATAATACCTTTAGCTAGAACAATATTTTCAATTAATTGTTACAACCAAAACAAAAACAGTTGAATGACGCACCAAAAAATTCCATTCAAGCCTAAAATTACATTTACATCTGCAACTATTAAAACTACATACATATTTGGTGGTACATAATGTGGCTTCATTTCGCTGGTGGCCACAAAAGTTTGCGACTTATATCGCTGTAGCCATAACTCTTTTTTTTGTATCAGGGTGGCCATAAATGTTTTCTCCGGGAGCACTGGTGGCCAAAATGGCCCATTCCAAGGCTATTTCCGGCGATATGTCTGATGTGGACGCCGACGTGTACTTAAATATTAATAAGCCGGTTGACAAGGCATGCTGACTCAAAAGTTTTTTAAAACTAATCCCAGTTAGCATGCCACGTAAGCTCCTCTTCTCTCACCCTTTCCTCTTAAGCTGATCCATCCCAAATCCCTAACCCTAGCAGAGAAAAACCTTTTCCTCTCCGAAGCAGCGAGCTTGCCCTACGACCCCGCAGAAGGCCGTGACTTCCCCTAGCTCGATCTCCACCAACGATGCCTTAATTGGCCTAAATGTCCTCCTCTACTTCCCTGAATCACAAGGATGGCCTTCCTAATATAGACCCATCACAGCTCTGGCTTCCCAGGATTCAATCAAGTCAAGAAATGGTGGAGATGGTCCAAAAGGAAGGGTAGCATCACCGTCCAGTTGGTGTAGTGATTCATTAGGTCTTAATTTGTAGGGCTGTAATGGAGTTGGTTAGGTCTGTAATGCTGTAATGGAGTTAGGAAATGATTGTGATATTAATATTTTTTTAGTGTATGAATGTGATGCTATATTGTTTAGTGTAATTTAATTCATTGGCAAGTTTATAAGAGTGTGTAATTTAATTCAGTTAATGCTAGAGATGTTATGTTTTTATACTGAATGAAGTGTATGAATTTTAGTGTATGAATGGCAATTCAGTTAATTCTTTGTGAGAGAGTTGTTTATTTTAGTTGAATGAAGATAATACTGAATATTGAATTTTTCTGGTTGTATGAAGTTTATAAGAGTGTAGTTGATTCTGTTAATTTTTTGTGAGAGATGTTGAATATTGAATTTTTTTGGCAAGTTTATAAGAGTGTGGTTGAATGAAGTTTATTTTTGTGAGTGTAGTTTATTTTAGTTGTATGAATTTTTTCAGTGAATTAAATTTTAGTGTATGAATGCCAAGTTGATGTTGAATGAAGGCTGGGAAAAATTCTACAGAAGCAGGAGCTTCAATTAATTACAGAATTAGTCTGAGAAAAAATTCCCAGGAGCAGCAGCAGAATTTTGGGGAAAAATTCCTGCAGGATTAAATTCACTACAAATACAAGCTGGGAAAAATTCTGCAGAAGCAGCAGCTTCAATTAACTACAAAATTAGTCTGGGAAAAAATTCCCAGGAGCAGCAGCAACATTCTGGGGAAAAAATCCTGCAGGATTAAATTCACTGCAAATACCAGCAGCATTCTGGCAAAGTACAGAAAATTTTTAAAAGCACAGAAGTATTCCCAGAAAATTCACTGTAAAAAGCACAATCATCACCATCATGTATTTCCAGAAAATTTAAAGAACAAGTCTGCACAAACCAGGACATCCAAATATCTGCAGAATTTTCAAAAGTACAGAAGTAGCAGCATTTACTCAGCATCAACTGCTAGTCAACACATCAAGACAAGTGCAAAGTTGGGATTTAATCTCCAATTACATCAACAAACCAGAAACAAAAGTTATTAGTGCTTACAACAAGTACTTGCAATTCATCAAAAATCTCAAATTAGTTTGTCAGCAACACAATCAAGTTCCTCAGTACTCCTGACAGATGAAGAAGGCATATTTGCAGGTGGAGATTGAGATTCCCTCCTGCATCTGGTAACATTGCCTAGGTTAGCCACATGAACATTGCTAGATTTGCTAATGGTAACACTGATTTCTGGTCCTTGAGTGGTAACATCACTAGGTTGAGCAGTTTGAGATTGTTGGGTGGCTATCAACTCATGAGGTTGGGTGCCTTCATTGCCAGCTGCAGTACTACCACTAGACATATTTTCTGGAAGAAATGAATGAGTACTCCTTCTCTTCTGTGAAGAAAACATGATATATATAAATGCCATTTTTTGGCCAACACTTACAGGATTAAGTTTCATCTCAATCTGAAATAATTTCAGAGTTATAGTTCATCTCAAGGGAAGAAACAGATATATAAATGAAATTTTTGGCCAACACTTACAGGAGTAAGTTTCTGTCTTTTATGGCCAGCACTTGTACTTTTATTTCCATTGCCCTGCTATCAAGGAAAGAAACAGAAAAAGAACATAATTAAAATTAGCAATTTTGACAAGTGCATTTATGCATTGTAATTTCACAAATTAATATAAAAACACTTACTTTGTCATGATGTCTTTTGTTGTGGCCTTGTACATGGCAAACTGTACATCTAATTGTGCTTAACCCCTTTTGAGCTAATTTTTGTTTCCCTTTCCCAGAAGTTGTGGAATTGGATGTTGACTCCTTCAAGGAATTTTCAATCTCTTCAGGCTCTTTTCTTCTTGCTTTTGCTTTCCTTCCCCTTTGTCTTCTCCCCATTGGAGGTGGGATCACACTTTTTCCATCATTAACCTTTGGCCAAAGCTCTTTATCATTGGTGGGGTTTATGTAGTGACCATATACCCGCATGTAAGTTGACACCAAATAAGAGGCATGCACAAAATCCTCTAGCTGCTGCTTGTTCCCATAGATTGCACTGATTCCATGAGAGCAAGGCAATCCTGTTAATTCCCATCTTCTGCAAGTGCAAGCCTGCTCAACCAGGTCCACAATGTAAGATTCCCCCCCAGAACCTATGATCTGTACTTTTGGCCCACCTGAAAAATCCGGTGTGTAGTACTGTGCCTCTTGCTTCATCTTATCAAGTTTCTTTTGAATTTTAGGGCAGATCTTTCCCTTGTACTTGAGCATCTGTTCTTTCTTTCTTTTCATTCTCATCATTAACTTGACTTTGATCATCTCAAGCATTGTGATGATCCCCTTATCTCTTGCATCAAGTATATACCTGTTAAAACACTCACAAATGTTGTTTAAGAGCATGTCACACTTACTTGAAGTAGAGAACAATGGCCTGGTCCAAGTTGAATGTGGTCTGTCTTGATGGTCAAGCCATTTTCTAGCATATGGATTTTCTTTCTCCAATACAGCAAGCCAATAGTTAAATCTTTGTGTATATGTTGCCCGCGCAGCATTCCATAGATAATCCTTTAAGGCTTTACCTCTGAATTTCTCCCTGAAGTTTGTGTAGATGTGCCGCACACAATTCACGTGTTCTGAATTTGGAAAAACATCTTCAACAACCCTTTTTAATCCCTGCAAATACAAGCCACAAAATTAATTGGTAGTTAGTGTTAGTGGAATTTACTTTAAGCATATAAACTAACATTCTGCCGGTCACTCATAATGGTCACATATTTGCTATTCCCAAATCTCCAAATCATCCCTTAAAGCCTCCATAAAACAGGTCCAAGTTTCTCTGCTCTCAGTTAAAACCACTGCATAAGCGATTGGGAAAATGCAATCATCAGGGTCAACCCCTATTGCAGACAACACTTGCCCATCATAGAGGCCCTTCAAAAAACAACCATCAAAGCCAATAAATAGCCTACAACCTGGCCAGAAGGCATCTTTTAAGGGCTTCAAGCAGACATAAAACCCTTTGAAAACACCTAGATCTCTCCATAATATCACTGTACTGCCTGGATTACTCTGCCTAAGTTCAGCTGCATATCTTATAAGTTTTGTATACTGCTGAGCTTCATCTCCATTGACCCACTTCATTGCCAGATTTTTAGTCCTCCAAGCTTTCAAAGTGGAGGTTGTGAAACCATTGTCATCCTTAACTTGTTTAATTATCCCATTGTAGCTCCAGTTTGGATCAGCCCTAAATTTGTCAAGATATTTAACTGCAAGCCACTTTGAGGTAACATGGAAATTGGTGAAAACCTTCCCACAGTTGTGGTCCAAATTTATACTCTTAATTTGAACCGATGGATTTTCTTTGCTCATGCGGGCTGCAAAAATCCTAAACGAGCATTCTTTGTTGTGCCATGCACAAATCACCCTCTTTTTATCATTTTGTGGGAACCATAGCTGAAATTTGTTCTTAATTCCCCAACTTCTGCATGCCGTCTTCAGCTGCTCAAAATCCCTAAACAACATCCCAACCATTAATCTTGGGTTGTATAGTTCCCTCTCCTCATTAAACTCCACTGCCCTAGGTTTACAATCACCATCTGATTCTGGATCTATAAATAACTCCTCAGAATTCTCATCATCTGATTCACCCTCAGAATTCTCTCCAACAAGTCCTTCATTGATACCTTCAGGAATGGATGGTGTATCCAATTGCATGCCTCCTTTATTTTTGTTTGTCTGTTCATCCATGACATGCTGGTAATCCTCATCACCAGACTGTAGATCATAATCTGGATCAACAAACTCCTCATCTTCAGTTGAAACCTCATCAATATCTTCCATATTGGCTGGATGAGTTCACATATCAAATTATGTAAGTCAATCAAACACAACTAGAAAATGCAATAAAATGCAAACCAGGACAAGACAATACTATGTATATAAACAACAAAAAATTATGTAAACCAGAAAATGTACACCAAGACAGCAAGAGATAATTAAGAATCAACGAGGGCATTACTAACTTAAATATATTAGCCAATAAATGTTAACTAGGGCATTACTAACTGAAAAAACCAAGAACATTACTAACAAACAAAATGGAAACAACAACTAAAAAAAATTAAGATTCAATGCCATCAGATTAGTAACAAACAAAATGAAAACAATAACTAAAAAAAATTCAAATTCAATGCCATCAGATTAGTAACAAACAAACATGTTGATAAAAGTAGGTTTTAACTTGATTTTTTTTTGTACATGTTGATAAAACAATGCCATCAGCTCTTTTGTTAAAAGAACAAATACATGAGTGAAACAGGTGAAGCCAAAAAGAACCTTGTTTTGGATACTTAGATTGGGCACCAGTGTAATGAAGCAAAATAATAAACATTAATCAAAGAACAAACTTCACAAATTAAATATTTCATGCTATAAAGGCTTGTTTCCTTACATAATAAAAAAACAATAACCAGCTCTCACAGCTCCAAGAACACTTATGGCAAAACAATAACACTTCTAGCAAAACAATAACACTTATGGCAGAACAAACTTGACAAATCCATGGTACTTCTTTCCTTACATAATAAAAAAACAATAACACTTATGTGACCTTGCAAAATGGACAAAGTCATAAAATTTCCAGCTCTCACAGCTCCATCTTAGACAAATTGTGACAAGTTGCTCACCTCATCGGGAAAAAGAGGAAAGACAGACAAAGAAATAGAATAGACAATCAAAGAGTTTGGTTTAACAAAGACTACAGAAGCTAAAAAGATAACTCACGACCACCACAACATAAGGACACTTCCTCAAAGAAATCAGTTTCATTTTCAGTGAGGTTTGCTTACCTGTGACAAAGCTTAGGACTTTCAAGAGGCACCGTTGGTGGAGATCGAGCTAACTCGAGCTAGGGCAAGCTCGCTGCTTCGGAGAGGAAAAGGATTTTCTCTGCTAGGACTAGGGATTTGGGAAACATTGACTGGGATTTGGGATGGATCAACTTAAGAGGAAAGGGGGAGAGAAAAGGAGCTTACGTGGCATGCTGACTGGGATTAGTTTTAAAAAACTTTTGAGTCAGCATGCCTTGTCAACCGGCTTATTAATATTTAAGTACACGTCGGCGTCCACGTCAGACATATCGCCGGAAATAGCCTCGGAATGGGCCATTTTGGCCACCAGTGCTCCCGGAGCTGATACAAAAAAAAAGAGTCGTGGACATAACGATATAAGTCGCAAACTTTTGTGGCCACCAGTGAAATGAAGCCTACATAATGTACTCATACAAAACAACACTATCACAAGCACACTCACTCAAAACCCTAACAACCATCATCCAAAATTACAAAAAATAAAAATGATAACAAACCTAAAAACCACAAGCACTGCCTCCTAGCCCTCAAGATGGTCTTCCTTGTGTGACACCACCACCTGTAGTATTGCAACTCACTGAAAAACTGATGGTTGCCCTGGCTCACAGGGTTGTGATGCTTGCCGTGGAAGGGAGAAGATACTAAGGAATGTGGAAGGGAGAAGAAACTAGATGGTTGCCCTAGCTCACGATGTTGCGATGCTTGCCGTTACGTACAAGGAGAAAAAACTAATGGTCGTCGAAGAGAGACAAACCTAAGGGACGTGGAATAGGGAAGAAACTAAGGGATGTGGAAGGGAGAAGAAACTAAGGGCCATGGAAAGGAGAAGAAGAATTGGGAGACTAGGGTTTCTGAAATGAAATGTGGGAGAAGATGGCGGCCGCTCGGCTTAGAAAATGAAATAGGGTTAGGGTTCGGCTTGGGGGAAAATTAGGGTTTTATGTAAGGCTGACGTGGCGAACCCTCAGCTATCGTGGACAGAAATGATGACGTGGAGACTCCAACTCAGCCATGTGACATGGCGATGACCGCTGATTGTGTTTTTCGGGCAACGACGTAAGATCCATGGATGTGGTTACTCGCGAGTAACCTGCTGGCGAAAAAAATCAAAATTGGGTAATCTTTTAGATACAAATTAAAACTTGGTATCCTAAATGAAATAAGTTCAAATCTGAGTGACCTATCAAAAATTTAATCCGATTATTAATATCACTTTCGGAAAAAAATAAATCCCCCCCTCCCCCCTCCCAACTCAAATCAAAACATTTGATTGCTTAGTAATGGCTACAAGCTTGTAAAATGTAAATTAATGTCACGTGCCATTTCAACCCACCTATCAAAGTCTGTGAATATTAAACATCACACCACTTAGCCTTTAAGTGGGGGCGCTTGTCGTCTATTAATATATAAAAAAAAAGTTAAATATCACACCACTTAGCCTTCTCACGATGATAATATCTATAAAATCTAAAAAATAATAATTGGGTGTTGTTGTGATTGTTTTTTTCTCGGCTAATTGATTAAAATATTATATTTTTTTATATTTAATTCCTAAAAGACGCATTTCCGTAATTATTTACGGAAATGCGCATTTTATTTTATTTTATTATTTTTTTTATACTAATGGCCCCACTATATTTTTTTAATATTTAAATTTTATTTTTTAAATTAATCAAAGGGCCCCATTATTTTTTTAATATTAAGTTTTTATTTTTTTTAAAACTGCGGGTCCTGGTAGTTTTTTAAATTAAAAAAAATTTATATACAAACCCTTATAATTTTAATTAATTTTTTTATAACTTATTTTTTCTCACTTCTACTTTGTTATTTCTACTTTCACTAATTGTAACCGACTGTTAATAATTTAAATAAATAATTTTAATATTTTTTCATAATAAGGGGTTGTTGGGATGAATTATTGGTGGCATATGACACATACCCCATTAATGAAAGCCATTTGATGAAATTGATCTTAACCATCCATTTGTTAGGTGGATGCCTATATAAACCCTCCAAGTTTCTTTCACACAAGTATTTTTATAAGAAAAAAATTATCAATATAAAGAGAAGCTCTTTTTTAAAATTTTTGTCATTGTATTTTTTTTTTATTTTCTTGCAAAGTTATTTTATTTTTTACATTAAATCTAGAAAAATTCACCGACTAAAGGCTGCAGGGACTCTTGACAAAAGAACAAGCTTCAAGTACAGTTGCGAGAAATTTTTACATGTGAAATTTTTTTAATTATTTAATATTTTAATAATATGAAAAATATTAAAATTATTTATTTAAATTATTAACAGTCGGTTAAAATTAGTAAAAATAACATGGTAGAAGTGAGAAAAAATAAGTTATAAAAAAATTAATGAAAATTATAAGGGTTTGGTTGTAAATTTTTTTTAATTTAAAAAATTACCGGGACCAGCAGTTTTTAAAAATATTATTGGGCCCTCTGATTAATTTTAAAAATAAAATTTAAATATTAAAAAATATAGTGGGGCCATTAGTATAAAAAAATAATAAAATAAAATAAAATGCGTATTTTCATAAATAATTACGGAAACGCGCATTTTGAGAATTAAATATAAAAAATGTAATATTTTAATCAATTAGCCTTTTTTTCTCCCTTATCTGTTTTTTTCTTAATGCATTTGTAATTCAAAATAAAATAAAATAAAAAATAATAATAAATAAATATTTAAATTTCTCAATATTATTTATTTAACCATATTTTTTAAAAAAATATTGTTCCAAACAACCTACCTATATTTCCATATATTTATACTTCCCACCCACCATCAACTATTTGAAATGCATGTCCTTCTAATTCACTGCCTTTATTCAAATCACAGTTCATGTTCAGTGAAGGATCGCCACTGTATTTTCACTGCAGTCATCGTGTCCGACTTTGCACGCAAGGGCCTGTCCTTAATCCATTGGGTGTGAGTCCCCACATGTCCGGCTCTCAATATTTTCACTTGAACTTTCACAGGGGGCAATCAAGAGGGCCATCAGCTGGCTTTTGGCCCCACTGAACCAGCCACACGTACGGATTTCAATAATTTCAAGTGAATTTTGTCATGTGTTGATTGGAGGGCGGCCAAGCTGGTTTTGGCCTTTTTGGTCCCGCTGAACCAGACTGATAATTTATGACCGATTCACACTATAACAAGGCCGGCTAGAGATTTGGGTATTTTTAACCTGTAGATTGCACCCAGCCGGATCAACGGGTTGCAATCCCGCACATACTTGTGTGCGAGTTTGGCCCCTCATGCCCAACATCATTACAGTGATTGAGTTATTTGATTTAATTCTTTTTAATAAAATTTTTGTTTTCATTTTTTCATTATTTTTTCCTTTATAGTATATATTCTTCACCTCAATCAATTTTATACCCAACTCTTAATTTTTTAAGAAGTTATTATTTTTTAAAAAAATTAATTATAAGTGTATGAAAATTTTAAAACTTTTCATAAAGTCTCAAATATTTAAATATTTGAGGCAGTTCCTACTTTGTTTTTTTATATCATAAAAGAAGAAACTTTCTTAAGCTCTTTTTTTTTTTTTTTTTTTTTGCTTAATCTCTTTTTTTTTCTTTTATTTTCAATTAAGTTAGATAAATTTGTCTTTTCTTCATGATATTCATTGTTATTTCATTTTAGAACTATTCATTTGCTCCCCAGGGTAACCATTTTTGTGACTACCAAGGCTATGAAAAAGAGGCTTGAAAAAATATCCACCTTGGTCATAAGTTCTTTTCTCATTTTGTCAAATAGTTTTTTTATATCCCAAGCATTTTTAATCCATGTTAGTGTAAAGCGCTTTTGCCCCAAGTTGTCAATGGACATATGAGTAAATTTTTTGAAAGGTACCCAAACTTTGCCTTATTATCAGTTTGGGGTCCAAACTTCAATTCGTATCAAAGTGGTACCCCAAGTTCAATTCGGTTTCACTGGCTGGTCACCTGATGATTTCCGGCTAAAAACCTGAGACATTCATACTTAGAATATCAACAAATTATACAAATTCAACTAAGCCAAGATCAATCAGGTGGCGAGATGCTGCTGACTTCATCAATTCCGGTCGCCAACTGAGCATTTCTTAGCCGGAAATCATCAAGTGACCAGCCGGTGAAACCGAATTGAACTTGGGGTACCACTTTGATATGAATTGAAGTTTGGACCCCAAACTGATAATAGGGCAAAGTTTGGGTACCTCTCAAAAAATTTACCCACACCTTATGCATAGTCACTGGATATAAGGAGGGACAAGTCATGTAGTTCACCTTGTTGACTTATTGGGAGTTAGTACCACCATCAACCTCATTTTTTATATAATTGCAGAGGTAGTGGACATGCTTGTCCACCTTATTCCCTTCCTAAAAATCTTGTCTATAGTTAATTTGAACAGCTTTCTTCCTTGTATAGTGTATAGACGAATGTATTTATTATCTTTTTTTATGCATTAACTAGCCATCAATGTCTTAATGCTTTATGTGATGTCTCTTGTATTCCATGTTTACACTTAGAAAACATAGCTTCCTTTTAAACATATGAGTTTCCGCTTATTATGTGTCTTTTCCGTTTACCATCTTAACTTTTTTCTTGCTATACAAGGTTTCCATTTAAAAATAGAGGTTTCTGATTATAAGTTACTGTTGATTGGTTTAATTTGTTCCAATCTTACTTGTGATGTATACACTGCTAGTAGGGATTCATTCTTGAATAGCAAATCATTTAATCGATGCTAATTTCCATTCCAACAATAAAATACCAGTGTCTTAGCTATCTATATTTTGTTGACGCATTCTAAAAGTGCTTTGATAAAAGTCGGTGAACAATTTCAAGAAAGATTGTAGGCATATGAATGTGATTTTTAGGTATACTTGTAGCAAATCATTTAATCGATGCTAATTTCCAATCCAACAATAAAATACCAGTGTCTTAGCCATCTATATTTTGTTGACGCATTCTAAAAGTGCTTTGATAAAAGTCGGTGAACAATTTCAAAAAAGATTGTAGGCATATGAATGTGATTTTTAAGTATACTTTTAGCTTATGTGTCACATAAGTCACTTGGGTAACAACAATGCCCTCAACTTCATCAATAATGTAGTTAAAGGGACAATGAACATTCCCTTGAGTTCTTCGCTCCTATTATAATTATCATGTCTCCGAGCTCTTATACTGTACAAAATTTTATGCAATCAGATTTGCATCCTATACAATCGGACGTTTTTATTCCTAATACTTGGGCACATTAATGAACTTCTAGTAAGTGTACATTAACTGACTAGATAGTAAGTGTACATTAACAAACTTCTAGTCAGTGTCTAAATCTTTTTATAATATTTATTCTTGTTTTCAAATGTTCAAGTTTCTTGATTGTACTTTTGATTTTCCACTTAGTATACAACATTTATGCATAAAATTATAGGAGTACTCACTTATTATATGACATTTCCAATTAAAAAAATAGGTCACCACTTATAATTCAGTGTTTTTTAATTATTATTTTCATTTCTTTTTTATTTTTATTTGATCCTTATTAGTTTATGATACACTACTAGAAGGTGCATTATCGGAGAGCATGTGCTTTAACCGAGACAAATTTCTATCCCAACAAGCATCCACATGGGTCTTAACCATCAATACTTTGTTGCAACATTATGAAAGAGCATTAATGAGAATTGACGAACAGGTTTTAGAATGGCGAAGACGTTAAGAATATATTGCACAATTTTGTAATCAAAATGAAAATTAAAAAATAAAAAAAACAGAATGTAACTAACTGCCTAATGTGCCATGATTGGCTGCCAGTGGCGGGTTCGCTCATTGAGAAAGGGCAATCAAGAAACATTTAGAATTAATACAGTACATCTCCCACTTATATGTGGCGGCTTTTGTATTCCCACTCATTTTTCAAACTATGGTTATGTAAGAAAAGAGAACGTTATTAAGGAAAATAATGTTACATGGGTTGTAAACGAAAACATCCAAATCTAAGTGGCAACAACAGGGTGGACCGTAGTAGACTTTTGGGGGAGGACTTCCAACTTAATAAAAACTTGTTAGTTCCGCCGGTTGGGGTTTGTGAACTTAAAGAAACACTCACTCACTTAAGCACTCAAGAATAGCACACACAAACCACACAAGAGAAGACATAAAACGTTGGTAACCCAGTTCCGCGTCCACTCGTCTACGTCTGGGGGGCCAAGTCCGGAGATTAACAATCCACTAAAAGAGGTAAAAGATAGAAGAGTACAAAACACACTTGTCACTCTCTCACAATACAAGAATACTACCCTCTCTAGATTGTCCGGTACCTCCCTACTCCCTCTTTCAAGAGTCGTACCCAATCCTACACCAAAGTAGTATATATAGACGCCTCAACGTCCCAAAAATAGCGCATACCTCTTTTAGAATCTCCGCGGCTTCTAACTTTAGAAACTTCCGAAATTAGATGTCGCAACTTATGTTATAACAAATGTTGCGACATGACCCTGACTGCTAGCTTGGCTGAATTCTGGCTCCATTGCTAAGTGACCTCAAGACACCCCCATCCGAGTCGATGTAGCCCGATCACCTGATCCGATCTACCAACAACTAACCTCCCTCTTCAGCTCCTCACCACACAGCACCCTCGCAAGGAGCGCACGTCCTATATGCGTCTTCATGAAACTTGCCAAACTTAGTCTTCACTTCACCCAAGTTTGGTCTTCAAATCTTCAACAATAATCTTCAATCCATCATCCAAATCTTACCAACAATAGGCACATCTTCAAACATACCCTTAATAGACTTCATATCATCTCTATTAGGGTTCTTCAAATCTTGCCTTCAATAGTCTTCAAAATCATTCCATTGATGGGTTATTTCTTCTAAATATTGTCTTGATGAGATCTTGACTCCACAATATTGACTGCTTGATCATCTTGCCTAAAAATAATTTCTCCAAGATCTTCATTCAATCTTCATGAGAGTTACACCTTCTTGCCAAAAATAACTTCTCCAAGATCTCCCATGATATATTCCACCTAGTCAAGTTTGTTTTCCACGTCATCCTTCTTTATCCATGCCACTTCATCATGCTTGCCATGTCACCTTGACTAGGTGTCAAATTATGCCAATCATTAAAGTGCCTTTGCACTAACAGAAATTTTTAAATTGGCCCCAATGTTTTTATTATTTATTGTTGACCTTTTGTCCCTATAACCATAAGACTTAATGTCAAGATCCACCACTAGGCAAGATACCAATTAGTCATGAAAAATGGAAGGTCAAAAGATATATAACCACCTTGAGTACTTTGGCGGTTGTCTTATTTGCACTATAATACCCTTCTGCAGGTCCAGTGTGACATTGCCTCAGAATCTTCCATCCTTCCTTGTGTGAAACACACCTCCGAATGACCTGATCTGCATAAACCTCGAAATAGATATGGATCTTCCCATATATAATTCTTCACATCCGCAAAGAATTTCTTTTTGTGATGTGAAGCTATATCCTTGGGAAGAATCTGCCTGACAAGATAGTTAGTAAAGTCTGCAAACCAAGGTGTTTCAACCTTATCTCTCTTGTTGATGAAATAAAGGTGTTTCTCGGGGAAAGAGTTACTTATTTCCAATTTATTTGTAATTTTGACTCAGGAGTCTCCAACCATGACAAATGATTAGCCCCTAAATTCTCTGCACCTCGCTTATCTTGGATCTCCACATCAAATTCCTGTAAAAGTAAAACACAACAGATCAGTCTTGGCTTAGCATGAGTTTTACTGAATAAATAGTGAAGTGTGGAGTGATTTGTGAACACAACAACTTTGACAAGATAAGATAGGGACAAAATTTCTCGAATGCAAACATAACAACTAGAAACTCCTTCTCGGTAGTGGTATAATTCTCTTGTGCATCATACACGGTTTTACTAGCACAGTAGATGGATTGTATAATTGGTTTGAAGTTCTCCTTCATCAGGATTTTATGGGCACAAAAAAAAAAGGATTGATCCCCTTGATGTCTACAACCTTCAAGGTGATTGCTCCCTTGTGTTGTTTGACAACCTTCACCAATCTCCCTTTCTGATCACACGATAAAGGAGAAGAAATAATAATTGGCAGCTTAGAACCCTCTGCCAGAAATGCATACTCTAAATGATATGGCAATTTCTTCAAGTCAAGCTCTAAAGGTTCCTCAATCAATGTTTTCAATTTCTTATTCTTAGCATTAATTACTATCTCAATATCTTGTTGTTCCAAGTCTAGTGATCATGGTGTGTCATCACTCCATTGACATTCCTCTTCAATCTTCACCAGCATTGACATTACAAACTGTACTTTTGGAAGTGATGGAATTAGATTCTTCCCTGTTTTCTTGTCCCTTTTACATTGTATGCTCTCCTAGAGAACTCACAAAGGGTCTCTTTTAGAGTGCACTAAGTCTCATTTTGAAACTGCTTTGACTCAAATTGCAATAACTGATCAAACAATGAGTTTAGGGCTTCCCTCTCATTCTGTTGTATGTAATAGTCGAATTCTGACAAATACTTCTGTTGTATAAGGAGATTATCCCTATGCCATATAGAATAGAAATGAGATTTCTCCTAAAATCTATTCCCTATTATTACGAAGAGTATAGAAATAACTTGTTAGTCCGAGGAAGGAGAACTCTCAACTCCAAAATACCCCATTGTTAGACTTACTCACAATCCCCTCTAATTCTGGCATGTCAATACTATGTGAGTATTTCTACTCATCATAAAGCATATTAAACATGAGAACTAGGGTTTTCGCCTCAATAACAATCAAGCCATATAAAACACGCAATTAGATTCAAATAACATAGATTGCAATCAAGAAACAAATAAATTCACAGGATCCACAACCAATGTCAAATAGAATGAAACCCTAGAGTTCAACTATGCCAGAACATCTACAAAATTAGCACTCTAATAATGGAGGGCAAGCATTTAAACAACAACACATAAAGAGAATAAAACCAAATATGAAAACCCCCTTCTCAATCATGCCGGAACATGAAAGACTTGGATGTAAATAATCTCTTGTAAATATTTTCATTAAGAAAGCCTTATTATTAATTTTAAGCCTTTACATATTTTTTAGTAATAATTTTATAGCCCAACGGCTATCAATAATTATTTATTATAATAAATTAAGATCTTAATTTTTTTTTCTTAGTTTTGCACTTCATCAACATTATATATAATCTTAGTTTTTCTTAAAAAAAATTAGAATAATAAATTAAAATATTTTTAATTTAATACCTCACCAATTTAATTTCTTTGGTAAGTTAATAATTTCAAAATATTTATTTTTCTCTTTAGTCTCCCATTTCAAAAATAGTGTACTACCAATCTAACATCTCTAATATTAAAAGTTATAGTTTTTTAATTAATTTATATTGTTACTATATACTTTCTTGCAATTATGAGGTTCATTCGAGTATGAAATCCAATCCTGGAAATATAGCATCCAATGTACCTCTTGGAGGGAGATCTTTTGTATTTTTCGGGATCCACCGTACAATATGGGTATATTGTTAAAATTTTTTTCTTGCAAATTTAAAATATACTCATTTATCGTGTATGAGGGGAGTGAGGTTTGAACTAACTCACATCAGTAATTTTTTATAATGAAGAAGGGGAAGTGAGCCACCTAATAAAAAACCTACTTCCCTCCACTTTCAAAACTCTTTTTGAACTTAAAACACCACCCTGTGTCTGTACTCTTTGGCTTCATTCCCATTTTCTGATAAATGAACACCATAAGTATTTGAAGTGATATTATTTCCCCCCACTTTAGGAAAGTTGTCATTCCCTCACTTCCTTACTTCAACCCATTTCTCTTTAAATGAACGCCTGATGATGAGTCTTAGTAGCTTGTAAAAAAATTACCAACTATTTCATATAGGTCAAAAAACTCTACCTCAAATGTCAAATACCTTTAGCTCTCGTACCTAATTAAGGTGGCGAGAGAAGACACAAGGATTTAACAAGGTTCGGCTCTTCAAGCCTACATCCACAGGCAAAGACAATGAGAAATTCCACCATAATGTCAAAGATGAAGAATACAAGCTTATACAAAGCTTCAATCACCAAGGGTTTCACAAGCTAGCTAGAAGAGAACTTAGCCAAATGTCTTACAAAGCTTTAATCCAAAACTAATACCTTCCCTTCTTCAATGGCATGAAGAATCTATCCAAGCTTCTTAGAGTCTTGAGGCCAATCTCAAGGTTTCCACCAATGTTGTTCTCACCTTTTTTTCTTCAAGTTGAGCTCACTCTAATGTCTTTCTAGTGAAAATCTTTACATCCTTAACTCTTGGGTCGAAGAATGCCCGTGCTTGGCCCGTATTTGGGGCCGTGCTTCGCCAAAATATGGATTCATGATATTTGCACGGGCATAAGCATGCTTGTGCTTCTTGCCAACTCAAAATCATATATGACCGAGCAAGGCAGACTAGAGCCATGTACATCAAAAATCTCAATCTCATGATATTGCATAGGCTAAGCACTGGCATAAGCACTGACCTGCTTCCCTAAATCTCAAATTCTTGAGATTTGCACGGTCTTGAGCATTGTCATATACAGTACCTAGTATAGTGATATACTACAGTAGGCCACATTCACAGCATTTGATAATCGAAGTAAGTTTGACCGTGGCTCTTCAAACTCAAAACAATGAAGCAAAACCACCATTGGTGAGGTGGAGCCGTGGAGACAAACTCATGATGTGGAGAAGATGGATGTTCTTGGCTTTGATGAACATTTCTCGGCATAGTCAAGGAATCAGAGGCGGGCCATTGTATTGGTCACTGGCATAGAAGGCATATATAAAACCACTCTTGCCAAGAAAATATTTTTTGACCCTCATATCTGGAGGGGTGCCTTTGCAAAATTATTTGGTTGAAATTTTTTTTGAAAAAGTAGATAAACCATATTCATTATGAAAGGGAAATATACAACAAAACATCTAGAAGTGAGAATTAATGGTAAATTAACAATAAAAAGGGAGAAAAAAAATAAATATAAGAAATACGAGTTTGAAAATTTTAGCTAATTCGCCATGTGTTCGTTTAAATGCTTGAAAAATTAAAATTTGACTCTCCACTAACAAATAATTTCAAACATTAAAGTGGCGTGTGACTCTAAAATTAGGATCTAAAATCATAGCTTATTTTTATCAGTGAACTGTATAAATTTATTTTTTTTATTATTTACTCATTTTCATAATATAATAATCTTTAGGATTAGTATCAATAATTGAATCCCTATATAGTATGACAACATCAGCAGCAACATAACCCCTGTAATAATAAATGTAATACTTATTCTACAAAACATAGAGACAAAACATTGCAAATAATTGAAACACTAAACAAACAAGCTCATGAGTCATGACTCATTAAAATTCCTCAAGACAAAACAACACCATCACCCCATAGTCCTTATCCTTTACTTGGTTTAACAATAATTAAAAATGCATTAGCATTGGAACGAATTAAGACAACATGGAGCAGTGTGCCATGACCTTTAAAAATTATTAAATAATATGCTAACGTTCAAGTTATATTTTTAATTGTTATATTCACTGATTTGGTGGCATCACCAATTTTTTTTTTTTATTTCTTTCCACAACCTTTTTAGATTTCCAAATAGAGACAAAGTCATCAAGCTTAAAAATGCAAAAGGCAACAAGTGGGAGACTTTCTTAGTTTGTGGGGAACTCAAAAGAAAAAATGAACAAAATATTGATTGTGAGATATTGGAAGAATCAATGGACGAATCACGTGAATTGCTTTTTGACTGAATGATTGGAATGGACGAATCACATGAATCTTTTGATGTTTGGGTCATTGATTTTATGGGGCATTTTCATATTTCTCATGGGAATAAGTATATTTTGGTTACAGTCAACTATGTATCAAGGCGGGGTGAGAGGCTCAAGCTCTCTCTACTAACGATGCTATGGTTGTTTGCAAGTTCATGAAGAGGTTGTTTTCCCACTTTGGTACACCTAGGGCCATCATTAGTGGTCGAGACACTCACTTTTGCAATACATAGTTAGAGAGGGTTTTCAAGAAGTATGGTGTTACAAATAGGGTTGCTACCCCATGACATCCTCAAACTAGTGACAAAGTAGAGGTGTCTAATAGAAAGTTAAAACGAATTTTAGAGAAAACAGTCACCCTTGGTAGGAAAGATTAGTCGGAGAAGTTAGATGATACCCTTTGGGCCTATAGAATAGCCTACAAGACACCGTTAGGGGCCTCACCTTATAGTTTGGTGTATGGCAAAGCTTGACATTTACCAGTTGAGTTGTTGTATCGAGCTTATTGGGCCACTAGATTCTTGAATATATTTGGTTGCCGCAAGAAAAGATTGACAACTTCAATTAAATGAGTTTGATGAATGGCTACAAATGTCTTATGAGAACTCTCATGTTTACAAAAAGCGTACAAAAGTTTACCATGACAAAATAATTAAATGCGGGAGAGAGTTTCGAGAGGGGGATCAAGTGTTACTTTTTAATTCTCGTTTGAAGATATACTTAGGTCAAGATGGTACGGACCTTATTGCATTACTCAAGTGTTCCCTCATGGGGCCATTGAGATATCACATCTAGCAAATGGCACTTTCATGGTGAATGGTCAAAGGCTTAAGCATTATTTCAGAGACACACACATTGAGATCGGGGAGCATTTCCATGAGGAATCTCCTTGACATGGGTGTCCCAAGTAGCATTTATGTTTGTTAATTTAATCGTGAAGAAAATTCTTTCATGGTGGATGAAATGGCTCCACCTCGTCATGGTGGTGAGGCTAGTAACAACCTGTTGGGGTTTACAAGGTTTCCCGGATATGCAACAGCGAGAAAAATTGTGGAAATTACTGTATTAACATGTACTGTAGAACTGCACTGTTCACCTGTGCGGCCTATGCGCGGGCGCGCAATTGCCTGCGGAACTCACAGCCGATTTTGCACACTCTCCAGCCACCGACTGTAGCAGATTTACTGTTTACAAACACTGTTCACTGTTACTGTTCATCAGTACTGTTCATCCGCGCAACCTGGTGCGCGGGGCGCGCAGTTGCCCGCGCTTCACAGAAATCTTCAAAAACCTTCTTTGAGCTCCAAAAGCCCCCAAATGCTTCTACAATGATTCTAGACTTCAACCAAGCTCAAACAACACATAAAAACCCCGGATTCTTGTGAAAAGAAAACAAGATGATCAAACACACATTCACACACAAACACAACAATTTAGCGTGGAAACCCTACAAATCGAGGGAAAAACCACGGGACTCCTAAGAGCCTCTTAAGCAATTTTCACTATATCAACTAGGATAACAAAAGACTTCTCTAGATACCACTAGAGGAACAACAATGCATCACATACATTAAACAAGAGGATTTCATCACAACAATCATCAAGAAGAGGAGTAAAATGAGAAAGCAAACCCTAAGACCGAGGAGAGCAACTTGCAAGGATAACTCCACAAGCTTGGATGAAACTCCGGCACCGGTTTGCCGATCCAACTCTTGCCCTAGCTCTATCCTCCCTTCTTCCTCACACTCTCTTCTTGGTTCTCTTCTCACTTTTCCCAATTCAATGAACCGTCATCATAAACCCTCATCATACGAATGAGAAGAAAACCTAATTCATCTCCCTTGTCAAATTCCTCTTTTACCCTTCCATAGTTGACATAGCTTTTTTTTTTTTTTTTTTTTTTTTTTTTTTTTTTTTTTTTATTAACTTGGGCCAAGAAGCTAGCCCATTATTCATCCACCCAAATGGGCTGGACCCAACACAACCGTACTAATATGAGGGCACGTTGGTGCGACTGTGGTGAGTTTCAAAAACTTCAGTTTCCTTGTCATCATGTTATTGCAACGTGTGCTTCTATTCATATACATTGGCAAGAATACGTGGATAATGTTTACAAGCTTGACACTATTTTTAATGTATATCGTAAAGAGTTTCAAGTTGGGTCGAATGAGGGATATTGGAACCCGTATAATGGTCCGCGTCTTTGTTCTGACATTAGAATACGAAGACCTTTGGAAAGACGCCCGAAATCCACGAGGATTCATAATGAAATAGATATAAAGGAAGGTGGTCAACCGAAGCATTGTGGTTTATGTCGAAATGAAAGTTATAGTCGCCGAAATTGCCCTAATATGCCTGGTCCAAGTAATTAGTCTTAATATAGCTTAGATAGTGTAATTATTGTAATCTTATGAACTTTTATCACCTATTTAGAGTGTAATATATGTTTTCACTAAGTATTGTTTATTATCATTAAAATGAAAGTGAAAAATTTTTATTAAGCGATGCAGAAGAAAAAAAAAACAAAAACAAGTAAAATAAATGTGATGAATCGTAATACTTAAATAAGTTGTGGGAAAGAATTTAAATTAAAAATTTATAGACTTAAGTGTAAAAATCATATTTAATAAAACTGATTTTAAAATTTTATAAAAAAAATTTAAAATCTACCGACGGTAAAACTTCAGCTTGTTTTCAATTTCCTAAATTAAAAAAGTACTATTGATACTATCATTTGCACATTTTGGTAATTATTCATGTAGATGTGCATTTTAGTTTCTATTTAAAAAAAAATTGTAAAATAATCATCAAATAATTTTAAAGTTTTTAAAATTAATAATAAAGCTTTTAAAATTAGAAGACTTCACCGGATTACTCGGAGGCTGCAATGGGCGAGAAATAATTCCAAAGGTCAAAGGTGTAGTTGTTTTCCGGATTTTTGGTAAGAGTGACGAAGGTGGAGTTTGATATGCCAGTCTTTTTTTTTTAGTTGGCAGTCGGGCCTAAAGTGATGATATTATCCTTCCAAAATTCTCCCCTTCTTATTCTGATCTTTTTGAATCTTTGGAAAAAAAAAAATTGCCAAAGTGGGGCTTCAACATCCTGGTTCGGGCACATCATATTGCGCGTCATGTGCAAACACCACATGTGATATATTATTATTAGGAAAAAATAGTTAATAAACTCTTCAAAAGTTCTATAATTGCATATTTATCTTTAGAAAAAACATAATTGTATATATACCTCTGAAAATATAAGTAATTACGGATATGCCCCTGAATAAAAGATAATTGCATACATACCCCTGAATAATACATATAATTGCGTACATACCCCTGGGTTCAAATTAGCTAAAAAAAATTTGTTAACAAATAGCAAATATACAAAGTTTTTTCTATTGTAAAATGACCATTTACAATGGCTATTTTGGACTTTCTGTATATCTTAATTCAAGTTATATCTATAGTTAATAAAGTTTAATTAACTTCTGTTAACGGAATCTAACAGCAGGGGCATATCCGTAATTACATGTATTTTTCAGGGGTATATATACAATTATGTTTTTTCTAAGGGTAAATATGTAGTTATAGAACTTTTGAACTGCTTATAAGCAATTTTATATATTATTCAGGGGTATGTATGCAATTATTGTTTATTCATGGGCAAATATGCAATTTCAAAATTATTCAGGAGTACACCTGCAAAAACCCCTTATTATTATTATTATTATTATTATTATTATTATTATTATTATTTACATTCATTATTTTTTTTATTAATTTATATTAATGTATTTTCAAATTATTCATTATGATTATCAATTTACATATAAACCATATAAACAATTTACTTTTTTTTAAACTCAGAATATTTTTAAAATTATAAAATAACATTCCGAATATAGACATGATAAAAATTTGGGAAAATTACTTTTCACCCCTCGCGAATTGCAAATCTTCCCAGACAGCCCCTGCAAGTTTGTAATACCCCAGAAAGCCCTTCCGTTAGTGTTTGAATTCCTTTTTCCCCCTGTCGTTCATTTGTACAAGGTTTGTGCTGTGAAATTCCGTGTGTACCCTTGTAAATGGTGGGAAAAAAACCGCCCAATCACATCATGTTAAACATTTTTTATTTGGATTTTTCTGAAACAAAGTTTGGAAAACTCATCGTTTGCATTCGTTTGAACTCCGCCGGTTGCCCGATAAGCTGAGATAAGGTGAGAATGTCTTCCTTTCCATCACTTTGATCATCCTTTAAGGGAGAGTACCAATTTATATTTATTTATATGCAAGTTTCAGGTTTTTAATGGAGAGTTTTTGTGCAATTGCAAGATACAACGGTGAGGGACGAGTGCTAGTGTTCACGGCACAGACTTCTTGAAGTTTCCCATGTTAGGGTGAAGTTTATCACACCCGATGGACATAAAACGATTTGTCCAATAGAAAATGAGGTTGACTTCCAGCGCATGTGTCATGTATACTCACTCTTCAAATGCGCCGCAGTCGATCTCGTTGTTGAGACAGATGATGTGCCATTGTCGTATCATAGTCAAAACGAATTCTTGTCATTGTAAAGTTCTTATCCTTTATCTTTACTTTTGAAGTCATAAGTCATATGTGTTCGCCTAATTATTATAGTTACCGTTTAAATATTGTATTTTTTCCTTAACTATTCCATTTTCCGTTTAAAAAATAAGTTTCTGTGTTTAACTTATTATGTTCTTGTTTAGATATACATGTTTCAAGGTAAATTATTTTGTTTCCGTTTAAGTTACTGATGTTTTCCGCTTAACTGAAGTGTTGGCAGGAATTCTGATTCTGCCAGCGCACCTGTTCCATCTCATGGCGACCCGGACGGTAGAGCATGCCTTCCGTCCTCCTCGGATCATCCCGAAGTGCTGTCGTTGGATATCGGACAACGTTTCGTAGATGTTGACCATTTCAGAGACGCGCTTCGGAATTTTGCAATCAAGAGGAATTTCGACTTCAAATTCATAAAGAATGAGAAACACAGGGTGACTGTAGAATGCGCTGTCGTTGGTTGTGGCTGGTGCCTTCATGCATCGAAGGAATACAATAAAAATACATTCAGAATAAAGACAATGCACCCGTCACACAATTGCGGTGGGGGAATTGGCTCGGTGTCACATCCGAAAGCGTCGAAAAAATGGGTAAGCGCACGCGTGATTGACAAGCTTAAAAGCCAGCCATTGTACAGGCCTATCGACATTCAGAAGGACATGTTACGGGAACACGGTGTCCACATTCCATACAAGCAAGCTTGGTTGGGTAAAGAGCGTGCCCGGGTAATTCTCGACGGCAGCGACGTCTCCAGCTATGATCTGCTGCTTTGGTACGTGGATAAGGTGGCCGAGACAAATTCCGGCAGCATTGCGATTGTAGAAAGAGACGGTGAGCGTTTTAAACGCACATTCTTCTCGTTCCGTGCTTGTATCATGGGATTCAAGCGGGGTTGTAGGCCACTGCTGTTTGTCGACGGTACCCATCTTCTTGGAAAATATCGTGGTACGTTGCTGGGCGCCACAGGCAAAGATGGAAACAATGGGTTTTTCCACTTGGCCTTCGGTATCGTCGACAACGAGACAGATGCGAATTGGACGTGGTTCATTTCCAAGTTAGGTGATGCGTTATATAATGACGGCGATTATGAAGAGATTATTACATTTGTGTCGGACAGGTCTAAGGGGCTTGTGAACGCCATTGCAAGGGTCTTCCCCTCGTCCCCACATGCCTATTGCCTTCGACACTTGGAGGCCAATTTTATGAAAGCAAATGGCAGACTTGGGAAGGCATTGAAGGACGAGTGCTGGTCCATATGTTTTCGTATTGCGTGGGCGTCAACGGCTAAAGAATTTGATGATACGGTGAATGAATTGCGGGCCACATCACCAGAAGCGCATCGCTGGTTGCTTCAAAAGTCAGATTTGTCACATTGGTGTAATTATTTGTTTAAAGGTCAACGTTGGGGCAATATGTATTCAAATGTCGCAGAGTCCTTCAATGCTTGGATAAAAGAAGCTCGCCAGTTACCAGTGACGAGAATGGTCGACTCCATACGGTATTTGAATGTTTGATTTTCAATCTGTTTAAACTTCTTCGTCACTCTTTAACTTCGTGTGCTTTACGTTGCCTATAATGGTTTCTGTTTAACTATGATGGTTCGTGTTTAATTATAATTTTTTCTGTTTAAATATTTACGTTTATGTTTAACTATTCTTGGTTTACCTTAACAATCAATTATAATTTGTTATGATACAGGTTCAAATTAATGCGGATGATATGCACCCGTCGTGAGCAAGCGAACAAATGGGACACCTACTTATGCCCCGATATACATAAGAAGGTAGATGAAATGGTTGCGGAAAGCCGAAATCTTTATGTTGGTCGTTGTGTCGATGATCGCTATGAAGTCCTTGACCATTGCAGCAACTCCGTCGATCTATCGGGTAGAACATGCTCATGTCGCAGGTGGCAAATTTATGGTATCCCGTGCACACACGCTTGCGCTGCAATAATGCAGACAGACACCAACGTTCATCAATTTATGAGCGACTACTTCACCGTCGAGACATACAAACTGGCGTATAGGGAAGCTATTTTCCCAATACCAGACGACAACAAGCCTACAGATGACAATCGAGAACTCCATCTGCGTCCGCCTGTTACGAGAAGGCAACCTGGGAGACCCAGACGGAAGAGGATCGAGTCGCAAGCGTCCGCGGTCCGCGAGTTACGGTGTAGCCGCTGCCACGCGTCCGGCCATAATCGTAGATCTTGTACTGAACCTGTCGCCGACTAGCCATTGTAAATAAACACCTATTTATGTCTATATGTTTGATATTTACACAGTACGTTTAAACATAAATATATTATTTTAATGCGAAACAATTTTTGTTAAATGGAGGCATTAATATTTAAATGGTTTAAGTTAAAATTAAATAGAGAACGTTTTGTTTAAGGGATAACATAGACATATAATACATATAATATGAAAGCGTAGTTTTCCGGTCAAAATTGATCGACCCTTGGAATTCTCATTCAAAGACATTTAATGTATCTCCTCAATTGAAGTAGCCAAGTTGAACGACCCTTCCATTTCCCTTATACTGTATAAATTGCCTTCGAGTGGAGTGATTAGATTATAAAGTTACAAAAACAATTGATGCGACATCTGCTCGACCAGGGGATCGCCGGGACACATATCGTCAATGTAATCGGAGTATCCTTCGAGATCAGAGAATCCACAGGTGGTTGTTCAACTTGCAATTTGAACAACTCCCTGCGAAACCTCTGATTTGCAAGTCTCCGACGATGACATTGATGGTATGCAGCCTGGACATCCCCTATGCAATCAGATATCCCATCAATTGTTTTAAAACTTTATGAAGGTTTCTAGACACCATCAGATTTTGCAGGCGAAGATAGTACAATGGCCAGGGATAAAGTTACAAGAAACAATTGATGTGACATCTGCTCGACCAGGGGATCGGCGGGACACAACTTGGCGATGTAATCGGAGTATTCTTCGAGATCAGAGGCTTCGCAGGTGGTTGTCCAACGTGCTATTTGAATAACTGCCTGCGAAGCCTCTGATGTGCAAGATTCCAACGATTACGTCGGCGAGTTGCATCCTGCTCATGTCCTGATGGATCAGATATCTCATCAATTGTTTTAAAACTGTCTCGTATTTGTGTCTGTCTGCGATGCTGCTACTGTCGCGTCGTCAGCCTCTCGAGAGATCAGCCTTGTTCTTTTTGTAAATCTGTTTGTTAAATAGAGACGATAATAGTTAAGTGGTTTAAGTTATATATAACTGGAGAACGTTTTGTTTAAAGTATAACATAATAATGTAATAACGTTGAGCAAATTTGTTTTGATATGTAACCAGTTATTCTCATTTTCACAATAAAGTTATTATCGTTTTCTCAGTAAACATGTTAAATTCAAGAATAAAACTGTGTTTATTAAACAGAGCCGCATTATTTCAACAAAGACGGAAATAGTTATAGAGAAACGAGTGGGTTTGAAAATTAACATATTTAGTTAAACAGAATAATTTAAAACAATAACTCAAGTCGGTTTCCCCTCCCAAGTCGAAGACTCACCTCTTTCTAAGATCCTGGTTCTTCAACCTTCAAAAAGTATGCGGGCAACATACTTTAATCGGAAATATGGTACATCCTTTCGAGCAACGCGTAGCTCCTCACCTTCGAGCATTTGCTCGATAAATCGCATCAAATAAACAGCGCAGTCGACACTTCCTCATCTCTGTGGTGGGGTGTCACCGTCGTGAATTAGCGGGTACAGCATAGTCACCGCGTCGGCGAACTCCATATCGACACAGTAGTCAAATAGTCTCCGCTGTTGAGATAAACGACCTGATGCTATTAAATTACTATTCATGAAGGCCCCCGCATTCGCCGGGACTACCTCCTGCTAAGGAACGTACCATTTCAAACGCATCTCTGTTGTAATCATCGCAAAGGCATGAGGAATAATACCTGTATTCCTGCTTCTCATTGTCCAGCACCACCACATGGACGCGACCATTCATGATTATTGGAAAAATAACAATGTCAACTTCATGCAGGTCTCGCGCGGCATCTCCGATCATATCGAGCGACAACTCGCACGCGTTAGGTTGCTTGGACATAAACAGTGCCAGTGGACGTGTAATGGAGGCGCGCTTCTTATAAGGGTATGGTACCCTCTTCATGGCCTTTTGCATTATGCATAAGAACGCGTCCATCAACTCCTCGGGAACCATTTCCTTCCCTTCTAGCATAGGGAATAGTTGTCCTCGTGTGGCGCTGACAAAGGCATTACTCCAGACAACGGTGCTGCGGTTAAACGGTAACAGCTCCAGTTATACAAAGACAGAAATATTTATATGTTGAAAGCTTAAGTTAAGCGTCAAAATATAGCGCTAAAGTATAATGTCAATTTCTAAGGCGTAATGTTAATATTTAACCTCACATGTACGAACTACATACATACTCGTCAATATAGCAGTTGGCGAAGATCGTTATTAACTCTTGCTCGAATATGTCGAGACCCGAGTACCCGGGGTATTTTTTTTGCACTAGAATGAAGTCGTGCCGTACCTGGTGGTATGGTTCATTGTTGCTATTGTCTGTCTGCGATACGGCGACTACGACATCGTTCCCCGGATCCCTGTCTGTCTGTGATGCTGGCATTGTCTCATCGGCAGCCTACGGGTAGATTCGCTTCGTTCTTTTTGTTTTTTTTGTACGTCTCCTCGATTGTGACCGTCTTCGAATGGAGACCCCAATAACCTCATCGGAGTCAATTTCCGAGCTCATCTCACTGAAGGCCCCCGCATTCGCCGGGACTATCTCCGGTGCATCCGAACAGGGAAATTCATTTGATTGTATGGACGGCGCAGTCGATTGTGCCCGTCCTTCCATTGCGTCAACCCGAGCAACAAGCTGAGGGAACTCGGTTGTCAATAATTGGCACGCCTGCAGCAGACGCGCGGTGACATCGTCGCTTTGTGCCGTCGGGGTGGCTGCCGAGGTCTGTGGGGCCGTAGTACGTGAATGGGGGCTTACGCGCTCGGAAGAGATTGTAGTTTCATCTTGCATTGTCTGGCGAGTGGCCCAAACAATTATATCTTCATTTGCATTCGCATTCGCGGTAACCAGCTCACGAAACTAACATACATCAGATAAAGTTGTGGAGACCATGTCGTGTTAAACAAAGAAGTAAAAAGTTAAACGTTAAATGACATAGTTAATTATTACTCCATATAGTTAAATAGAGACTTCGGTATATGTACCTCCTTTCCTTCCAGAGATGGAAAAATGGTTTGTATAGACCCTTGTTTGTCGTAACACAGCATCGTTGGTGTCTTGCTAATATTCACTTTGTTTCCGCAGCCGGTTAGCTCGTAAAACCATATGTTCAATGCGAGCGAGCAACCCTTCACGAACCCCGTCTGGATCTTCTCCCCGGCGCATCTTGCTCGCACTCTTGCGGCAGCTAGTGGAACGTCATCCATAAGCCACTTGTGCGTCGCTTGCGCCCAAGCGTATCGGCCCATGCCAGGTAGATCATCGACGTAATCAACGACCCAATTTGGCACCGAGCATGACGTATTTGGGAAAAGGACTGTACCCATGAGGTACACCATCAGGATTTTCACGAAATTTTCCTCTTCTCCACTCTGCCGAACAAGTTGCTCAAGAGTGCTCTTGATAGAGTCGCTGTGTCTCTCGTAGGTTTTCGACAAATACCTCTCTTGGAAAGATAAGCGTGATTTCTTCTTCTGGAAGACGACTTCCTCTCCATCGCAACGCAGACCAAGAACGACGGCGACATCTTCAGGCCTGAAACTTAGCATGCTTGCCCCGATCCTGAATTTATTAGTGCAGTCATCGTACCTTTGCAACAAAAAATCAAGAAGGGCCCTATCGTGGAATACCGCTCCCACCTCAGTAAATGCTTCAAACGGTGTCAATCGTATGAGTTCCCAGTGCTGTCCATTCATGTAAACCTTCAAGCCAGCCATCGTGTCTGCCACCGCTGTCATGGAGCATCGGCCATTGACTAGGGTTGCCGCCATAAGCCCTCCGTCGAGACAGTGACCGAATGGTTAACTCCGCTCGTACAGTGCCGACAAGAGAATATATCTCAAAATCCCTGTTCTCCTCCCAACACGGAGACATTATTGCAGTGACCGTTACGATCATACCACATCGCAGTCCCACGACTTCCCATGCAGAGTTCAAACAAAAACTTTTCTATTTCTCAATCAGTGTTTATAGCACAGAAGCCTACTTACGTAAGCGAAGATATTGATATTTAAACATAGACCTTTTTATTTAAACACATACATTAATAGTGAAACATATATTTACAAAGTTAAAACTGAAGAAGAAAATTTACATTGTATTTAACAAACTAATTTATACTTGTGCATCGGATGCGGTACTCTTCTCGGCTTTGTCGCTGACACCGGCTGGACTCCCATCGATGAGTATGCGTGCGACAAACTTCGCTCGTAGGTAAGGGACATCCGCTTGTGGTAGGCGTAGCTTTTCACCATTTAGAATTTGCTCAATGAACCGCATCACGTACACTGCGCAGTCGACACTTCCTTTTTTTTGTCGTGGAGCACTCCTATCGTGAATCATGGGGTACGAGGACATCGGCGACACGCCCAATTCCATCTCGACGCAATTTTTGAATAGTTTCCGCTGTAACGAAATAAGCTTTAACGTTAGTATGGACAAATACGAACTCCGATGTGTGTGCTATAAGTGACCTGTAGCTCACCATATCGATCGCGTCTCTGTCGTATTCCTCACTCTCGCAAGAGGAGTAATGCTTGTACTCTCGTTTGACGTTGTCCAGAACGACGACGTGGAAATGGCTATTTAAAATTATTGGCATGATTACGATGTCGACATCATGGACGTTCCGCGCAGCATCGTCGATCATGCTGAGAGAGTGTTCCGCCGTGTCCTCTTGTTTGGACAGGCACAGGGCCAGTGGCCGGGTGATGGCAGCGCGTTTCTTATAAGGAGACCGCGATCTCTTCAGCGCCTGCTGGATGATGCAGACGAGAACGTCGACGACGTCGTCTGTCACCATTTCCTTCCCGTCCAACAACGTGAACACGTTGGCTCGTGTAGTGAAAACATAGCCATTCCTCCATACGACAGTCCTGATATTTAAACGAAAAATGAAATAAATTACATACTAAGTAACATACTTAAACACATATATAACCTAGTTAAATAATACATCGGATAGGTAAATATAAACTTAAAGTACTTAATTGATAACATAGATAGTTAAACGTAACTTACGTGTCCATATAACAGTTCAAGAATATTGATATGATTTCCTGCTCGAATTGCAAAAGACGCGGTAACCCGGCATATTTCTTCTTCTTCGGAAGAAAGTTCTTCAGCACGTCATCGAATTGTTGATTTGCAAGGAGTGTCCTCTCAGCTTGAGTGAGCGTTCTTCGCTCGTTGACAACTCCTTGCCCTTCGGTGGCAGCCTGTTTATTTCCGGTAGCTGCTGCAACGTCTTTATTAGACTCCGGTACTGCCATAGAGTCTTTATTCGGTGCCGGTGCCGGTGCCGGTGCCGGTAACACGACAGCATCTTTGTTCGATTCCAGGGATACTGTCACCTGGATTGTGTCCTCCTTCGTTGCCGGTGCCGCTACCGGTAACAAGCCAAGGTCTTTCTCCGTTTCTACGGAAATCACCGCCTGGATGGTGTTCTCTTTCGTTGGCGGTGCCAGTGCCTCCAACGAAGGGACTTCACTGGCAAGAGATTCTATTATCTTGTCGACATCGCCAGCGGCATCGACAGGCAGGGCCACAGCCAGTGCAGCCGGCGCATACAGTGCTTGCGGCCTTTCCAATGGCGCGCTCGGAGTTAAAGTTGGCTGAACCTCAGCCATTGTTGGTTCAATATCAATTGGTGCTTCCGTTGCGACGACGTCTGCCGGCGAAGGCAGCGACATTGTCGGTTCCTTCCACGCAAGCCTCTTCCGACGTCGGCCTCGCGGGACTGTTTTCGCAATGACGTCGTCATCGGAGATGGTAGCACAGTCACCCGACGGATGGAGGGGGGCTCTTGCGTCAACATCGGCCTGTGAACGTGCCTCCAGAGCAGCCACGCGAGCAACAATCCTGGGGAACTCTACAGTCAATATATCGCACGCCTGCAATAGACGTATGGTCAGGTCATCGAATGTTGCTATCGGGGGGGTGGAGGGGGGCTTGCCCGTCGCCGATCAGTCCGTGCGCGGGGTGGGCTCCGAGAAGGTGGTCGGCGTCGGACGCGCTTCGAGGATGTTGGCCGATCATCTCTCCTTGACGCCAACGGAACGGGAGCGGGAATATCACCTCCGTGTGTAGTTGTATCACCGACACGCCTCGCCCCAAGAAATATTTCTTCGTCCTGGTTCGCGGCGACCAATTCCGGAAACTGACAATTGTAAACAACAATACTGTTAAACACTAAATACTATGTTTGTAACAAAAACAATCCAGTTAAACAACAACCAATATAGTTAAAGGTTAAATTATATGGTTAAACATTAATATAGTTTGTTAAACGACAAATACAATACTTAAATCGATTTATTACCTCTTTTCCTTCAAAAGATGAAAATAAGTTTCCCGTGGACACTTGCTTCCGGTAGCTGTTCTCACCGTAGCACAGGATCCTCGGGGTCTTGCCAAAACGAATCTTCTTGCCGGTTCCGGTGAGCTCATACAACCAAGTCGTTAGCGCAACCGAGCAACCTTTGACATACCCCGTGTTGGTCTTGTTCCCGGCGCACCTCGCTCGCACTCGAGCGGCCGCTTGTGGAACGTCCTCCATCATCCACTTGTGGGTCGCTTGCGCCCATGCATATCGTCCCATGCCCTCTAGGTCGTCGACGTAGTCAACGATCCAGATTGGAACAGAGCAGAAGGTGTTCGGGAAGAGGAGAGTACCCATGAGGTACACCATGAGGAGTTTTACAAAATTCTCCTCTTCCCCCCTCTGCCGAACTAGCTGCTCAAGTGTTTTCTTGATGGAGTCTTTATTTCTCTCGTACGCTTTTGATAGAAACCTCGATTCGAATGCCGAGCGTGGTTTCTTCTTGTGGAACACGACAGCGTCTCCAACACACCGTAGCCCCAGGATGAGAGCCACATCTTGAGGCCTGAAACTGACCAGGCTTGCCCCGATCCTGAATTTGTTGCTGCGGTCATCAAACCTCTGCAGCAGAGAATCAAGAAGGGTTCTCTCTTGGAGGACGGCTTCAATCTCGGTCAAAGCCGCGAACGGTGTCCTTCTAATGATCTCCCAGTGACGTCCACTCATGTGAGCTTTCAATTCACTCAGAGTCTCGACAACAGGTGTCAAGTAGCATCGACCGTTAACTAGGTTGATTGCCATGACCAAAACCCTACAAGAAGAACAATACATCTGTTTAGAGTCGTATAGTTAAACAGAAAGCAAAATAGTTAAACAGTAAACTCAATACTTAAACGGAGACAACATTATAAAACACGAAATCAGATTTATCACACAGAAAAGTCAATCATCAGATTCATCAACGGCCTCCTTACCTTGGTGTGAAAACTGATGAAATTCCGAAGCCTTGAGCGGGAATTCTCCTTCCAGACAAGGGTGAAGAGGCGATGATCGCAAATAACCCAGCCAATGACAACTTCGGAAACAGAAAAGGTGAAGAGGAGATGATCACAAATAACCCAGCCAACAACGACAACTTCGGAAACGGAGAAGATGAAGAGGCGATGATCGCAGTTAACCGGCGGCGTAAATAGTGTTCTTTCGGTAATAAACAAAGAAAAATAACCCGCTTCCTCTATAAGCAATAACATCATTCCACGTAAGGGCATTACCGTCAAACCAAGTCACGATTTCACAACTTCCCACGTAAGGGCAATTTTGTCAAATAAATTCAAATTTAACTCCGTCAATCTCCGTTACAGCCCTGGGGGGTTTGAAATTCATTCTATAGAAAAGGAGGGGTTTTTTAGGGATATCAAAATTCGTGGGGTTTTTTTGTGAATATTGTAAACTTTGGGGGTTTCTTTGGTAATTAGCAGTAAAAATTTATTAGCGTCACTACTAATTACAAATTTATATTTTCGTTAAATCTCCATAGCTCAGCATTCGGAAAAAAAAAATTATTTTTGAAAAATATAAGAAAGTAAATAGAATATAAAATAAATTTATAAAAAGTGTTAATCAATTATTTTAATATCCATTTATGGTATAAATTAGATAAGACATAAAACAAGAAAATTATATAGAATAAATAAAAAAATTAACATATATGAATCAAACAAAGCCTACTATTTAAAATGTTATATAAAAATAATAATAAGACAAACATTAGTTTGTATACTAAACCCAAGCAACAAAAACGGAAGAGGCAA
Organism: Dioscorea alata; assembly: GCA_020875875.1. NCBI lineage: Eukaryota > Viridiplantae > Streptophyta > Magnoliopsida > Dioscoreales > Dioscoreaceae > Dioscorea > Dioscorea alata. The sequence continues at coordinate 14,731,759 of CM037018.1, forward strand.
CCTCACCGCGCCATTTGGAAGGGTGAGTGAAATTCTATTCCCAGGCTTGCAAAATTTTTCACGTCTACAAATTTAAGCACTGGAAATGATTGGACATGTGATATTTTACAAAGTACTAGTTTTAATGATCCACTTTATAATAATACTTAAAAAGAGAATAATAAAAAAAACAAGCACCGGCAATGTTTTAGTCAGAGGAGTACTCGGAATGAAGGTTAGTGCTTGACTGATCATGTTCCAGTCCCCACCATCATTATTTCTCAACCATCCGCAGTAGGAAGCAGCATTATAAACCATTTGCATAGGCTTTTCACGAAGCACTCTGACTGAAGGTATGCGCTTGACCATTTCCCAGTCCTCACCATCATTATCTCCCAACCTTCCGCAGAAGCAATTACTCATATCTATCAGTTTCAACTCTTGTAGAGTGGAAACCTTCTGAAGGCCTTGCGGAAGCATCACCAGACCACATGTCTCTATTATCAGTTCTCTGAGCTTGGGCATGGCTTCATCCTCTATCCTCCATTCCTTCCATCGAAACAAGTCAGTCAATTCTAACACTTTTAATTGAGGAAATCCTTTCTCCAAACAAACCATCTCCCTCCCGACAAAAGCATCACGTTTTAACCTTAGAACCTGAAGATTATCTAGCTTCCCAAGCATCACTAGAGGATCTTCTTGAAGACCTGTGAATTGTAAGGTCAGCTTGGAGAGGCTTGCAGGCATGCAATTAACATCTGGCAGCCCTTCAAATGGGCCACGCAAATAAAGAACTCGAAGATTATTCCTGTGTTGACTGTTGGAGAGTACTGAGGTAGGTATAATACAATCATCCCCTGTTTTCCGTGGCAAACTTGTCCATGCCAATTTAGTGAGATTGTTTAGTTCGCTAAGACAATCTAACAATGCCTCCTTGTAAGTGCCAGTGACATCATGAACTCCTAGTTTTCTAAGGTTCGTCATCTTTTGTAAACCATTCTGCAACCACGTGCCAGCTTTAACATTCGAAAGAGTTTGTAGATTAGGTAGGCTATCAGTGCTTGGCAGTCCCTTGATGGAAAAACCAGTGCCTTCCAAATGTCTTAGGTTGCGCTGCTTCTTCCACACTTGACTTGGTAGCTCAACGATACACACAGAATTCTTTAAGTCAAGAGTTTGCAGATTAGTGAGTTTGCCGATGGAGGATGGCAGCTCTGTTAGATCTGTATAACGCAAACCCAAGTACCTTAAATGAATTAACTTTCCTATGTCATCAGGCAATGACTTGATTCCTGTACCCTGGAGATTTATGCTCTCAGCAACTTCATGTTATGGAAGAATTTCTCCATTTCAGAGGTCCTCTTCTCCATGTCCATGACAGTTATAGTGCGCAAACGTGAAGTGAAGTTAGTATACTTCACTAGAGCAATGTAACTTTTACTCTTGTCATCATGGAGAGCAAGTCGACGAAGTCTATCTAAAGTATTTTCCCCATTGTCATTATTAGGAATATGAATGAAGTTCATACCTTGAGCCAGGGAGATTGAGAGGTCATGAAGAAGCTCATGAATTTGGCAAATCTTGATGCCTCCATGGTGATGTCTCTCCACCACTTGAATCATACTCCAATTCACCAACTCATCGAGGTAATCCTCCCCGACTTCCTCCATCGTTTCTTGGTCTCTGGGTTGGATAAACCCCTCCGCAATCCATAATGGAATAAGCCTCTTGGCACTGATTAGAGCGCCCCTCGGGAGGATGCTGAAGTAGAGAAGGCATGGCTTGATGAAATAAGGGAGATGATGGTAGCTGAGAGCTAGTACTTCTGAGATCTGGTTTTCACCCTGCCTTAGTTGCCAATTGGCGCTTTTTAGCAACTTCCTCCAATCCTCCACTGTTGAACGTTTATACGACACTAGACTTCCTAGTACAACGATGGCAAGCGGCAAGCCGCAACATTTCGCCACCATCTCTCTCCCTATAGATTCCAAGTGTGCCGGGCAATCTTTGCTGCGTTTTGTTGGAATTGCCTTTCTGCAAAACTGAAAAACTAGTATGCCCTACAAGGCCAATTTTAGTTATTGTTTAATAATAAAATAGTTTTATTTCATTGCATGCATAATTATGGGTATTGCATTATTCATGTTTGATGATATATTATTATGGGCTTGCATTGTATAGATTCCAAATTAATGATAGAGATCATGAAAGTGAGACATGGTTATCTATGTTCCTTGCAACCCAAAATAGTTCGCAACCTATGAGATAAAATATGATTTTGTATTCATTATTGGTTGTCACATGTTGTACTACTATATGTGATAGAGTGGTATGTCTCAGCCACTAGAGTGGAGACTCTTAGTAGCATTGTGGATATTTGTAGATGACAAATATTGAACAGGACCATACAGAACTCTTAGACCAAATACTGTCATAGAACAAAAGAGTTATTCTGTTACAGAAAGTCCTTATTATCTGAGGATGTTATTAAATCTTATGTATAAATTATATTACTTTGATAGTGTCAACCGGTGATGCTAATTGCAGGCTATATACGGACACGTTGGGTTATATAATAAATACATGAAGGTTTGTAGTCATCCAAGATGAGATCTATCACTCCTATTGTATGAGAGAATATTCTAGATTGTGTTTCTTATGTGTTGGACAAAAATCCGGCCGGTTATTTTTTGAAAGTATTTTATATAAAATATATATTATTATACATATTTTTAGAAATTGTTTTATGTCCAATAGTATAAAGATACACACATATAAGTGGAGATTGACAGTGCTATTGGTGGTCTAATCATACCACTTATATGGAATATTTATTGATAGAGGGACTAATATGTAAAATATTATATTGGGGTCTCACATATAAATATCTCTAATCTTTGGATTAAATTGCAGTTTGTTGATGGACATGATTGTAATTATTAAAATTAGTATGGACTAATTTGCTAAAGATGTAGTGATCCCAAACGGATCCACGCTACATGTTCTAACCTTATCCGAATATATATTACCTATAAATATGTGATATGAGATTAGGGTTTTTCTAATTGATTTTATTTTTTATTGTCGGCTACGGCAAAAACCCTAATATTCACATTAGTTGCTTGGAGCAAAAGAAACCATCACTTCTTCCGGATCAAGGGTGAAAAGTTCGAGAACATTGCGTGTTCGCGTTGGAGGATTTTGCGCTTGTGAAATCTTTGTGAGGTAACCCTGATCTTTCACATATATTCGTGTGTTCATGTGATCGATCCTTGATGATTAATCAATTGTTGATTAAACATCAATTAATTGGAATTGATAGTCCTAATTTGATTAGAACAATTTTTCCTAACCCTAATTTGATTAGATCAATAATTTCCAAAAACAACTCCCAGCTATGCTCCTCAGACAAGAACTTGAGATCGTAGGGGAGGTTCTGCCTATCTGCATGTAATGCCACCTCTTTTTTGCGGGTGGTTAACAGCACTCGACTTCCATTCATCATATCTGGTAGCACCTTTTTTATGCTATCCCAAGCTTCTTTGCTCCATAAATCATCTAAGACCACCAAGTACTTAGTTTCTGTCAAGTACACATAAACCTCCCACTCCAACTCCTTATGGTTCAGGCGTTTCAACCTTTTCTCAGATATAGCCATTGCATCTTTAGCAATAGTTTCTAATACTTGTTGGGCTCCATTCTCTTGTGAAACCCAGATCCATGCTTGGCATGTAAAGTGCCTCCTGACGCCAGGATCATCAAAGATTTTCTTCGCGAGAGTGGTTTTGCCTAGGCCGCCCATGCCAATGATCGATATGATGCTACGCCTCTGGCTCCCATCATCCTCCATCAGCATCCTTGCCAATGCCTGAAAATGTTGATCAAAACCGAGAGCCTTCTCCTCCTCCTCCACATGTGGCTTTCGTCTACCTCTCATCAGTGGTGGTCTTGCATCATTGGTTGAGTTTGAAGAACTAGCTCCAATGCTTTCATTGCCAAACTTATTTCGATTATCATAGATCTCTTGAACTGTTCCCTTGACCTTACGAATCTTATTGCCAAGGTCATGAAGGATTACTAGCTTGGAAGGAAGAACAACATATGTTCTCAACCAAGAGAGCCGACCACCGGGGGACGGGTGGTACTGTTGATGTATTTTGAAGATGTAGTCGTCGATGATGTCCTCGGCGTCATAAGCAACTTCTTGTATCTGCTTCACCCAAACAATATCACGTTGATCGTTTTGGTTGAAAGGACCGATGCCATTGAGATATGCTTCAATTGATTGGAAGAGACGAAGGAGAGACCTCAATTCATCATCCACTCCTCGGAGAAACCCAACTTCTTGTGCCAAGAGATCAGCCAGCTTCCCCGCAACAACGGAAACTACGCCCACCATCTCTCTGGTCTCTCTCTCTCTCTCACAAAATGCTGCTGAGTGATGACCTTCCCAAACTCCTATCAGGCGGTGCTGCTATAATTTACTTCTGTAGTTTGTTTAATTCCAATTTGCAATCAATTGGGCCATTAAAATATTGATTAGTTTGTTTAATTCTAATTTGCAATCAATTGTACCATTAAAATATTGCTATTAATAAATTGTCAGCCCGTGCTTATGTCAATTGGACCATTAAAATATTGCTATCAGGCGGTGCTGCTATAATTTACTTCTGTAGTTTGTTTAATTCCAATTTGCAATCAATTGGGCCATTAAAATATTGATTTGTTTGTTTAATTCTAATTTGCAATCAATTGGACCATTAAAATATTGCTTATGTCACGCCACGAACACGACTCAATAAACCCGAGACGTCTGCAAACAGGTGTACACCTACAAGGCCAAAACCAAGTAGACATACAAGATCTTAAAACCTGATATAAAACAGAATAAAGAAACAAACTAAGTGGTTTGCAAAAAATCAATACAAACTTATTCAAATATCCTCAAAAACGAGAGTCACGCTCTGAACCCAACTCAATGAACCCGGGACACCGACAAACGGCCTTACACCTACAAGGCCAAAACCACGTAAACATACAAGGCCTCAAAACCTGATTCAAAACAGAACAAAGAAATCAACTAAGTGGTTTGCAAAAAATGGTATAATACCCTAATTGGTCCCTCTACTTTTCTCTCTCTTCCCTTTTGGTCCCTCTACTCAGAAATGCTCCCGACTAGTCCCTCTACTTTTGAAAATATAGCTATTTAGAGATAAATGCTCCAAACTAGTCCCTCTACTTTTGAAAATAGGCCTACTTAGTCCCTCCACTTAGTCCCATTTTAAAAAGTAGAGGGACTAATTGGGAGCATTTCTCCCAAGTGAGCACATTTTCAAAAGTAGAGGGACTAGTTGGGAGCATTTTTGAGTAGAGGGACTAAAAGGGAAGAGAGAGAAAAGTAGAGGGACCAATTGAGGTATTATACCGCAAAAAATCAATACAAACTTATTCAAATACCCACAAAACGGGACCTATTACAAGCTAATTAAATGGCGATTGCCCAATGATCCTCACTAAGCTATCTGCCACTCAACTCTACACCTGATCTGAAAAAAAAACATAAACCACATTTAAGCACCCACTAAAAATATAGGGATCATTAAAAAAAACATAATTTATCAAAATCAAAAATCAGAAATCAAATTTATTTCAAATAAACACATATGTCAAAAACCGAGCATATAGGTCCCCCAACAACTATTGCCAAAACAAAATAACATAATTCATATATTTACCCTCAGTGATCCGAGCCAGAATTATCAGAGGTCATATTTTTACCCTAGGTGACCCGAGCCAGAATTATTAGAGGCCGTTATTCTTCACCAACGGAAAGCGGGGGTTAGTGCATGTTAATTGGGGACTAGTTTCTATGTCAAAATATTTCATGTTCACAAAACAATAAACTATCAAACTTCAGATTTTGCAAAATACGAAGGCAAAAAAAAAATTTATCAATCGCATGATCCCATTTTATCATATCAAAATAAACCAGTTATTTGAATCCAAACATGAACATATAATTTTAAAAATTTTAATAATAATTAATCATAAATTAACAGAATTTAAACAATATGTATTTAGATAAACTATCTAAATACTTTAGAAATTAAAATATCTTAATTTAAATGAATATTTAAAACTTTCAAATAATTCTAATCCAAAATAAAATATCATTAACTTGAAATTTCAAATAATTTAAGGTAATTCCAATAATAATAATAAATAAATAATTCAAAATAATCAATATTTTTCTCAAAAATTCTAAAAGAATTTTCAAGTATCTACATATAATAGGATTTATATGTGAGATAACTTACCTGATTACCACCCAAAAATACTCCCAAATCTTACACGAAATCAAAGCTTTCGGTATGTCCTATATTTGGGAAGAGATTTTATTAGTTTATGATGCTACAAAACTTAAGAGACTAATAAACGATAATATTACAAAATGAGATTTTTAGAAGGGTACAGATTCAAAAAGTTCAAACTATTAATCTAGACACTAAATATTGATTCTTGCGAGGGTACAACAGCAATTATCCACTTTAAAGACAAATGAACAATTCCATCCCGACCATTGAGCACTAAACCACATAACTTGACATATACTATTCCAAATCACAAATTTCAAGATTCTTAGAAAAGTAGACACCTAAGACTATGGCATATCCGAAATCCACATTATTTGGAATACTACACAAATTATAACATTCATTTGATTCTCCACCTATTTCTGCAAACTAATAATTCAGACATACTTTTAAAATATGCATATCTCTCAATCTACAACTCCAAAAGTAATGCAATTTTACTAACAATCAAATAACTCAAAAATAAACAACTTTTCTATTTTTTCATCTTATCCAATTCAATCTCTATGATCATCAAAAATGGTCATAATTCTTCAAGTTCTGCACAGAAAGGGCTATATCTCACAAACTACAGATGCATAAAAAATGAAAATTTGCAAGTATTTAGATATCATCAAAATATACAACTTTTATACATAAATCAACAACTAATTCAGACTAAAAATGATAAAATAAATCAAAAACACTTAAAGGCCTGCACATAAATCCTACCCGAGGCATCTACATTCAAAGGTGATATCTTACAGGATACAACTACAAAAATTCGGAAATTTGGCAAATACTTAGCCAACTTAAAACTCTACAAGTTTCTTATTTTACTCTCCTCCAAATCCTACCTTGAAGACCCCTAAAATTGAAGAGGGGTTTCTACCATTATCAAAAGCAAAATCTGAAACCTATCAAATTCATCCCAAACTCCTCAAACAAATAGCTAACCTAACCCATGCATCACTAACATCCATCATTGACAGTTCAAGATCTAGAAAACAACAATAACAATTCTATATTTTGGTCAAAGATCCAAGGAAGAGAATGCTTACATCAACAATAATACTAAATCAACCATGGATGAAAAGACCCTTCTCCCATCCTTGCCACGACACCACACGCAAACAGGGAGAGAAAGATGGGACTAGGTCTTTCTCTTTTCCTAACGGTGATCTAAATCGGAAGGAGGTGAAAAGGTTTCTAGGGTTTTGAAACTGAAAACACAATCAACGGCTAAGATTAAAAAAAATAATAATAATGGCTAGGATTAAAAAAAAAATATAGTATCAATGGCTAGGATTTAATAAAAGGGTTGGGCTCACAGCTTAGTAATGGTTACATGCTTATAAAAGATAAATTTAATGTCACGTACTATTTCAACCTACCTATCAAAAGGCTGTGCATATTAAACATCGTGAAATTATGTTTTTTTTTTCCAATTTTAAAAACTCACGCATTTTGTTTACAATTTAATGAGTGAGTCAAATACTGAATTTAGAAGATAATATCACACCACTCGATCATTCTCATGGTGATAATATATCTAAAATCTAATAATAATAATAAATAAATAGTTAAATGTTCCAATATTATTTATTTAACCATCTATATTTCCAAATATTGTTCCAAACAACCAATCTGTTAACAAATCAAGAAGCCTGAATCATTCCTGAATTATCGAAACTAACACTATCTCTAAAGAATAGGTCATTTTGCTATTTGTTCAGTTAGAATCCCTGAGCACATCTCGTTTATCGCTTGTAAATTAGGATCTCAACTAACTGTTGTAAATCTGTGTGGATCTATAAATGAATACCAAGCCCATAGTGAATTATTGAGTGTGGCAAAACATTTTCATTCCATTTTTTTCATGGTACCAGAGCCTAGTTCCAACTCCACAATCACAGCAAGTGCATCTGAATCCACTACCACAATCATGGCTGCAGCATTGATCCAGGCTCCTACATTCAATCACTTCATTAACATGAAGCTTACTCAAGAGAATTACCTACTGTGGAAGGCGCATGTTATTCCATATCTGCGCAGTCACCAGCTCCTTGGCTATGTCGATGGATCTGTTAAGAAGCCACCACGCACCATCACCCAAGTCATAGAAGGTGGCGCTAATCAAGCTGTGAACCCTGCCTACAAGGTATGGCATCAACAAGATCAATTGGTCCTCAATGTCCTGTTGTCTTCGCTGAGTGAGGAGATTCCATCCCATGTTCTCCTCCTACCAACATCCACTGAGGTGTGGATGACTTTCGATAGCATGTTTGCATCTCGATCAAGGGTCAGGGTGATGCAAATTTGTCTCCAACTGTCGAATCTTCAGAAGGACATGAAGATGGTTGACTACTACATGAAGGTGAAGAACCACTGATACACTGGTGTCTATTGGTCATCCACTTCAGGATGAGGAGATTATATCGTACCTTCTTGCAGGTCTCGGTGCAGAATATGATCTTTAGTTACTTCTATGTAGATGCCCCCCGAGCCAATTTCCTTGGGAGATTTTTATGCACATATGCTCAATTATGAACTGAGGCAGGAACACAACAACTCGGTGGTGCAGTATGCCTCCTCTGTCAACAACACCATGCACAATAATGGACATGGGAGGCATTCAGCATCTTCAAAGAAGAATAGCAGTGGTGGCGGTAGCCACAAGCGAACATCTTCAGGGCGCACCAACAACAACAACAAGCCAATCTGTCAAATATGTGGTAAATATGGGCATGATGCACTGCGATGTTACCATCGCTTTGATCACTCATACCAGTTTGGAGAGCCACGCGTTGGTACTACTGCAACAACATCCTACTCTGTGGATACAAACTGGTATGCCGATGCGAGGGCAACCGACCACCTGACCAACGACCTTGACCTATCTCACCGTTTGAGAGAAGTACAAGGGTGCAGATCAAGTTCAAGTCGTAAATGGAGTAGGTTTGCAAATTTCTCACACTGGTCATTCTCATGTTACTGGTTTATCTTGTCCTTTGCATCTTAGGAATATCTTACATGTGCCTAAAATTAGCAAAAATCTTCTCTCTGTTCACAAGCTAACATCCGACAATAATGCATTTTTTAATGCCATCCTAACTCTTTCTATATTAAGGATTGAACTATGAGGAGATCTTTTAATGACATCCTAACTCTTCAAGGGCCATGTGAAGGGGGTCTTTACCCTCTGTCTAGTGCAAGACAACCATCACATCATCCCCATGTCAGTCCCTAGCCACCATGACAAGCATTACAAACAGTGGCATCACAGGCTTGACCAGCAAAATAATACATCCAATGTTTGTGATGCTTGTCAGCTTTCCAAAATTCACCAACTTTCTTTCAATAATTCCTCTCATGTATCTACTGCTCCACTTGAACTTGTTCACACTGACATGTGGGGGCCTACTCACACATCAGTGGGTGGCTATCGCTATTATGTTAGTTTTGTGGATAATTACAGTAGATTTACATGAACTTGTTCACACTGACATATGGGGGCCTACTCACACATCAGTGGGTGGCTATCGCTATTATGTTAGTTTTGTGGATAATTACAGTAGATTTACATGGATTTATTTATTGAAATTCAAGTCAGATGTCTTTCATGTTTTTTTCTTTTGTAATTTAAGAATCCTGTTGAGTTGTTGCTTGACTCCAAAATTCGTTGTGTACAATCTAACTGGGGTGGTGAATATCGACGCTTGCATAAATTCTTCACTGACATTAGCATTTCTCATCACATTTCCTGCCCACAAACTCATTAACAGAATGGATTGATAGAAGGTAAACATCGTCACATCGTGGAAATGGGATTAGCACTATTAGCCCAAGCCTCAATGCTTGTTCGCTTCTGGGATGAAGCATTCCTTACTGCTGTGTATTTAATAAATTGATTACCAAGTCATATCATTGATGGTCTGACTCCTATGTTCAGACTTCTGAAACTCACACCCAATTACTCCTTCCTTCAAATATTTAGTTGTGCCTATTGGCCCAACCTTAGGCCATACAACAGCCACAAGCTAGATTTCAGGTCCAACTGTGCATTTTCATTGGTTACAGTAACCACAACAAAGGATACAAGTGTCTCCACAAAGCCATAGGCCGAGTTTATATTCCATGTGATGTAGTGTTTGATGAATCTATATTTCCTTTTGCCAATTCTTCAGAACAACCATCTTCTGATCCTACGCAACCCTCTCCACTTACAGTCTTGCATTGCCCTCCTGTTATATACACCTTACCAACCACTCCTGATGAACCAGTACTTGAATCTGATCAGTGTATGAGTCCTGCTATAACTAATCTTGTGACTGACAATGTTTCTATTGAGTTACACTCTGAATTTATAGGTTAAGATGGTCATGTCAAGTACAAGATCCAGTTGTGACACAAGAATAAGAACGGGGTGTGAGAACATGTTTGCAGAACAATATTCAAGTTCCCAAGGTGTATACAGATGGCACCATTTCGTATCCACTCAACAAGAAGGCCTTCTCTATTGAACCTGCATCACATCAATAGTCTCTCTCTTTCTCTACCAAAGTGGAAAGCAGCAATGGATAGTGAGTTTTAAGCATTGATGAAGAACAACACCTAGCACATTGTTCCTCATCACAGGGGGCAAAATGTCATCGATTGTAAATGGTTGTTCAAGGTTAAATATAAGGCTGATGGCTCAGTTGATCGGTATAAAGCTCAGTTAGTAGCAAAAGGCTTTAAACAGCGCTATGGTATAGATTATGTTGACACATTTAGCCCTGTTGTAAAGCCTGCTATCATTCAGCTAATATTGTCAGTAGCTCTCTCCAGAGGGTGGTGTCTTCATCAGATTGACATGCAAAATGCTTTCCTTCATGGAGTCTTTCAGGAAGATATATATATATGCGCTAACCTCCTGGTTATGAAGATCCAACTCATCCTCACTCCATTTGCAAGCTTGACAAGGCTTTATATGGGCTCAAGTAGGCCCCCCGAGCATGGTTCTCAAGGTTGAGCACAAAACTTCAGGAATTTAGTTTTGTTGGATCAAAGGCAAACACATCACTATTCATATTTAACAGGTCAGGAGTAATGATCTATATGCTAATTTATGTTGATGATATCATAATAACAAGCTCCAAACCTGAAGCAGCAACCAAGTTGATCCAGCAGCTATCTGAAGATTTTCCCATCAAGGATCTAAGGGAGCTAAGTTACTTCCTAGGAGTGGAGACAATTGCAAGAAAAGGTAGTTAGGTTTTAACACAAAGAAAATATGTTTATGATCTACTGCACATAACAAATATGTAGCACTGCAAACCTATCTCAACTTCAATATCGAAGTTCAAAAAAACTATAAAGAACAGATGGAGTGCCATTGTCAGAAGATGAGGCTTTCAAATATAGAAGTACTGTTGGTGCCCTACAATATCTAACTATTACAAGACCAGATATCACTTTTGCAATTAACAAGGTGTGTCAATTCGTCCAAGCTCCAACAAATACTCACTAGATGGCTATCAAAAGACGCTGAGATATATCAAAAAGACTGCTACCATAGGACTGAAAATTTAGAAGTCAGACTTGACCCTACTGAGTGCCTTTTCTGATTCAGATTGGGCAGGTTGCCCTGTTGACAGACAATCTACCAGTGGGTATGCAACCTGTTTTGGTCCAAATTTGATCTCTTGGACTGCAAACAAGCAGTCCATAGTCTCCAGGTCTAGCACAGAGACTGAATACAAGGAGATGGCCAACACAATAGCAAAGCTGATTTGGTTGCAGTCGCTACTAAAGGAGCTTGGGTTTTTCAAGCACGAGCACCGTGCTTGTGGTGTGACAACCTTGGTGCAATTTACCTTACTGCTAACCCTGTCTTCCATGCTAGAACCAAACATGTTGAAGTGGATTTCACTTTGTGAGGGAACATGTAGCATCCAAGAACCCGGAAGTATGGTTCATTTCATCTGCAGATCAAATAGCAGATATTCTAACAAAGCCCCTACTGTGACAATTGTCCAAGTGCATTCGTCACAATCTCAATCTTATACACCTCAGTTAAGATTGAGGGGAGCTGTTAACAAATCAAGAACCCTAGATCATTCCTGAATTATCAAAACTAACACTATCTCTAAAAAATAGGTCCTTCTGTTATTTGTCCAGTTAGAATCCCTGATATAGCCATATCGGCACGTCTCTATCTCTTTGTTATCACCTGTAAATTAGGATCTCAACTAACTATTGTAAATCTATGTGGATCTATAAATGAATACCAAGCCCACAGTGAATATTGAGTGTGGCAAAACATTTCTGTTCCTTTTTTTTTCACAACCTTTATTTTTGGATATTTATATTTCCCACCTACCACCAACTATTTGAACTAAATGTCCTTCTAATTAAATGCCTTCGTTCAAATCACAGTTCATGTTCAATGAAGGATCACCACTAAGAGACGTTATTTTCACTGAAGTCCTTGTGTCCGACTTTAACACAAGGGCCTGTCCTTCCACCATCGGGTGTAAGTTCCCACATGTCCGGATTTCAAAATATAATTTCAGTTGAACTTTCATATGTTTTTATTGGAAGGGGGCAATCAATTTTTTGGCCCCACTGAACCAAGCACTCATACGGATTTCAATAATTTCAAGTGAATTTATTATTTGTTGATTGGAAGGGCCTAGCTAATTTTTGGCCCAGCTGAACCAGGCTGTTAATTTATGACCAATTCACACTGTAACAAAGCTGAATCAGGCAGGCAATTTATAACCGATTCATACTGTAACAAGGTCAGGGAGGCTCCTTTTTTTATAAGAGACTGGCCCATTTCAATAAAACTCAGAACAAAACTTATCACAAGTCATGTATTGTTTCACTTTTTCAAGCATTCACACTCCTTCGAAGTCAAACCCAAGACTTAGCCCTTTGTCTCACTTAAAATAAAGTAGCAGGTAGAGAAAAGAGAGAGATAACTTACCAAAGACCTGCTTCTTTATTTATCAAGGTACTAGAAATTGTGGCTTAAGAAGAGAGCTTTAAGGGCTTGTTTGGATCTGCTTTTAAAATAAGTACTTTTTTGGCTTTTGTAGAAGCACTTTTGGGAAAAGTACTTTTAGAGTAAGTTAAGTGCTTATGCATATTTTTTTTTTTTTTTGAATGTATTAGATTCAGAAGTACTTTTGTAGTTGTGAAAATGTTTGGGATGTTTATTAGAAAAGTGCTTTTACAGTGAGAAATTACTAAAATGCCCATTTACTGAATTATGATAATACATAATTTACATATTTTTCACATGTCTTACTTAATAAATAAATAATATTTGCTACTATTGTTATAATAATAATAATAATAAGTATTATTATTATAATTAATAATAATTATTATTGTAATAATTATAATTATTATTATTATAAATAGTAATAATAATAATTATTATTATTATTATTATAATTAATATTATTATTATAAATAGTAATAATAATAATTATTATTATAATTAATAATAATTATTATTATTAATTATAATAATAATAATTATTATTATTATTATTAATTATTATAATAATTAATAATTATTATAATAATAATTAATAGTAATAATAATAATTATTATTATTATTATATATTTATAATAATAATAATTATTATTATTATTATTATTATTATTATTATTATTATAATAATAATAATAATTAATGGAAATTGCCAAAAACACCCCCAAAGTTTGCAATATGCACAGATTCTCTCCCTAAATTTGAATATCCATAAAAACCCCTTTCTTTTGAATACACTGATTTTTAAACCCCCCCAGCATCTAACAGTGTTTTTTTGGACGAAACTGTCCTTTGCATGGGAAGTTGTGCAGTTTTCTTTTGTTTTTATATTTTGTGTATTATTTTTGCTCGTTTGGAAAAAGGTTTTCCACAAACTTGTTAAATTTTTCATATAAATATTATTGTCTTCATAAACGAATGCTAAAAGGTATGGAAAAAGGTTTGACGAGAAAAGAAGGCATGCCACAACGTCTGGGTAGCCCTTAGGTCGAATGGATACGCTCGAAAAATCCGAATACTTGCTACAATATCATAACTTTACAAAGAGAAGAAAAATTTAAACGGAAACATAACATTTTAAACGGAAAATGGAAAAGTTAAACGGAAACTGGAATATTTAAGCGGCAACATAAAAGTTTAAACGGAAACTTGATAAATTCAAGCGGAAAATTGGATAGGACAAGGATAGTAAGGCAAAACATATGTTCTTCCTTTGTTTTAAGCGGAAACTTATGTTTTTAGCGAAAACTATAATAATTAAAAGAAAACATATACTTTTAAGCCGAAAATGGCATGATTTGTTTAAGGAAAAGCAAAAAAGAATGCAAAACAAATGCTAAAAGGTGTGGAAAAAGGTTTGACGAGAAAGGAAAGCATGCCACAACGTCTGGGTAGCCCTTAGGTCGAACGGATATGCTCGGAGAATCCGAATACTTGCTAGAATATCATAACTTTACAAAGAGAAGAAAAATTTAAGCGGAAACATAACATTTTAAACGGAAAATGGAAAAGTTAAACGGAAACTGCGGCAACATAATAGTTTAAACGGAAACTTGATAAATTCAAGCGGAAAATTGGATAAGACAAAGATAGTAAGGCAAAACATATGTTATTCCTTTGTTTTAAGCGGAAACTTATGTTTTTAGCGGAAACTATAATAATTAAGAGAAAACATATACTTTTAAACCAGAAATGGCATGATTTGTTTAAAAAAAAGCGAAAAAGAATGCAAAACGAATGCTAAAAGGTATGGAAAAAGGTTTGACGAGAAAGGAAGGCATGCCACAACGTCTGGGTAGCCCTTAGGTCGAACGGATACGCTCGGAGAATCCGAATACTTGCTAGAATATCATAACTTTACAAATAGAAGAAAAATTTAAGCGGAAACATAACATTTTAAACGGAAAATGGAAAAGTTAAACGGAAACTGGAATATTTAAGCGGCAACATAATAGTTTAAACAAAAACTTGATAAATTTAAGCGGAAACTTGGAATGGGACAAGGATAGAAGAGAGGAGAGAGTAGAGATGTCGCCATCGGTGGTAGAAAGCGAGAGGAGAGAAGAGGGGGTAAAGAGGAGTAGGAGGGGGAGGGAGTGGAGCATGCCGTTGTCGTCGAAAAGATGGTGAGGACCGCGAGGGAGATATTGAGAGTTGGGGCCGTTGCGGATGTAGGCGCCACCGGCGAGGCAAGGTGGTATACGACCGTGAATGATGGGGCATGGGGTCGGGGGGAGCTCAGAGATAGGGGCGAAGTTGTCGGAAAGGACGCTGCGGGGGTCGACGGAGGGCCGGAGGAGATGTGGGTCTGAGTTGGAGGTTGGTTTTGGTTTTTTCTACGGTCTTGACAATAGAGATGATGAGACGAGGCAATGGTGGTGGAAGGCCGGAGAAGAAAGCGGAAAGGGGGCTGATGAAAGTAGAGGAAAGAGAATCCATGGTGGATTTTTTCCCACCATATTCAAGGGCAAAGAAGGAATTTCACAACATAAACCCAGTCTAACTGATATACAAGGGGGAAAAAAGTAAAACAATAAAGGAAGGGTTGTCTGGGGTATTCGAAACTCGCAGGGGCTGATTGGGAAGTTTTGAATTTCCCGAGGGATAAAAAATAATTTTCCCTAATAATTAATTATTATTATTATTATTATTATTATTATTATTATTATTATTATTATTGTTATTATTTAGTATTATTATAATAATTAATAGTAATAATAATAATTATTATTATTATTATAATTGATTTGAGATGGGGATGAGAGGATATGGGGAGATATATAAAAGCAAGTAATTTTTTGGATTGAGTGAGTGTATTTTAGTAATTGCATTTAACCACTCAGCTTATCAAAAACAGCTTATTTTCATAAGCTGATCTTTTGCAGCTTATAAAATAAGCTATTTTTCAGCTTATTTTACAGCTTGAGCTTAACCGAATAAGCCCATCCAAACACCAACTTTAACATTATAAGCACTTAACTTATGAAATAAGTGCTTTTGGATCAGCTATAAGCTGATCCAAACAAGCCCTAAGTATGGAGAGAACTTTAGCTACTTCTTACTCTGAATTTAGTAAAGAAATAAAGAGAAAAAATAGAAGAAATATAGAAAAGATAGAGATATTTTTTAACACAATTTTACCCTTATTATAAATGTTAAATGACAACTAATATCCTTTCCAAATTTCTCACTTACAAAGGGGTAAAATGAAAAAAAAAAACCTAAAATTACGCTTCCACTCTGCGCAATTACCAGGATCCGTTACATATTATTTATCGGATAAACTATTATTTATTTGTTGTTTTAATTTTAATTCTTATCTATTAATTTTAATTTATATCTCTTCATTTTAATTTATCGATATCACATAATTTTAATCTATCAAATATAATTTAAAAAATATATTTATTTTATTTTTTTATTATATAATATTGGCTCAAAGGTTATTTTAGTAATATTAGCTTTTATCCTTACCTTCCCTTCCCTTACATTATCCTCAAACCAAACACAAAAACGATGATAACCTATCTTTAATTTACTTTTATCCCAAACAGAGTATGGGTTCAACTCTCGGTTTCCCTTTTATTCCCTTCTTTTACTTTACTTTATGAACCCCTACTTCACCCAATCCAAGCAAACCCTAAGGCCTCCTTATATAGAAGGAGAGTCCCAGAGTTTTTCAAACCATACCAACCACTTAAGACTTATTTTAATCATTTATTGTACTTGTATAGTAATGTCTACTATACTAGTATAGGATCACACACTTACAAGCATTCTTATCTTAATCACAGAGGTTCATATCTTCTCCTACGTCAACATTTTCATCATCTTCATTATTATCTTATTTTGTTGGAGGATACTGTCTTCCGGTAGTAGCCCTTCCTAGTCCTTCTGCCTTTCTTCCATGTATTATTGAGAAGCTTCTACATCTGATTGCAACACCATTAAGAACCCTACTTTTGCTAGTTGAGTTTCTCCCAATAATTCCCAATCGTCATCTGGACCCTTGAAATTAACAAAATATTCTAAGTATGTTAGTATTTCATCAATTTTTGTGAAGTCATAAGGGTCTCCATAATAAAGTTAATGAGGTTTGCTCCTGCTCAAGAGTATATGATGAGTAGCAGGCAGATAATTATTCCCTCAAAATCTAGGGATCTCAGAAATTATATGTGCTTCAAAAGATTCTCCCTTAGCATAGCTTTGTATTAACCTTTTGAGTTTTGGTCCAAAGAAGTATGGACATCATTGTCTTCCATATTAAGGAGTAAAAGCATTCCATTGTGAATGATTTCTCCAACGAAATATTTTAATGTAAAAGTGCCCCCATTTGATTTTTACCAATCCAATAGGAGGAAAAAACTCGTTTTGTGCTTCTGGTCCTCCATATCGAACTTGTTAGTTCCGCCGGTTAGGGTTTGTGAACTTAGAGGAACACTCACTCACTTAAGCACTCAAGAATATGACACAAACCACACAAGAGAAGACCCAAGACGTTAGTAACCCAGTTCGGCGTCCACTCGCCTACGTCTAGGGGCCAAGCCCGGAGATAAACAATCCACTAAAAAAGGAAATACAAAGAAGAGTACAAACACTTTGTCACTCTCTCACTCAATACAAGAATACTACTCTCTCTAGATTGTTCGGTACCTCCCTACTCCCTCTTTCAAAAGTCATACCCAATCTCAGACCAAAGTAGTATATATAGATGCCTCAACGTCCCAAATAAAGCGCATATCCCTTTAAGAATCTTCGCGGCTACTATCTTTAGAACCTTCCGAAAATAGTTGTTGCAACATGACCCTGACTGCTGGCTTGACTGAGTTCTGGCTCCATTGCTAAGCGACCTTAAGACCCATTAACCACCTGATCATACTTAGTCTGAGTCGATGCAGTCAAATCACTTGATCTTGACTACCGGCAACTAACCTCCCTCCTCAGCTCCTCACCACACAGTCCCCTCGCAAGGGGCGCACGTCCTATGTGCGTTTTCATGAAACTTGCCAAACTTAGTCTTCACTTCACCCAAGTTTGGTCTTCAAATATTCTACAAAGATCTTCAATCAATCATCTGAATCTTGCCAACAATAGGCATATCTTCAAACATACCCTTAATAGACTTCATATCATATCTATTAGGGTTCTTCAAATCATATCTTCAATTAGTCTTCATAATCATTCCATTGAGAGGATATTTCTTCATTTAGCTCCATCCATATTTAGTTTTCAAATCTTTCTCCCAAATATGGTCTTGATGAGATCTTGACTCCAAGATATTGTTTGCTTGATCCACTTGCCAAAAATACAAGCGTCTTTATTTAGCCTTCATGAAAATTGAAATTTCTTGCCAAAAATAACTTCACCAAGATCTCCAAGGATATTTTTCTCCTAGCCAAGTCTTCTTACCATGTCATCCTTCTTTCCACATCATTATCCATGCCACGTCATCATGCTTGCCACGTCACCTTGACTGGGTGTCAAATTATGCCAATCTTAAAGTGCATTTTCACTAACAGAACTAAATCAAATCTTGGAGTGTCCTTCTCATTCAAAACGATAAGGACATCTTGCAATATAATTAATTTGTCATAAAATGCTCTTTTTTTCTGTGCTTTAGACCAAATTGTTTTCTGGATTTCCACTAGTAGATTATTTAACATGTCTCTTCTAACCTTCAAACTTAAGCCCATTAAACTTTTGAATTTATCAAATGTTATATGTTGAGTTCCTAAAGGCTTACCAGTAGAGGATGAAGATTCTTTATAATGTTGAAATGCAAGTTCTGCCTTCTGAAGGGAATAGTATCCTTTCCATCCCATTGTGGTGTGTCTCTTGCCAACTACTTTCTGGAGTGCTCCCTATGTATGATAAATTCCGACTTTGCTTCCAGAAAATAATACATAATATTCTGGTTCCCTTTTAATCTTTTTTGCCATGTACAAACATGTAGCATTTATGGCATTTAATTTTGTTGTTGGAGTACTAGCCTGCCATAAGGCGTCTATTTAGACTTGTTGTTGGGCATCCAGTTGACAACCTTTCAGTGGTCTAAAAGATTTCTTTGACCCTGAAGGAGTAATATTACGTTGTATGTTTCCAAACTGCATTGTCTTCTTCTTTTCCATTTATTTAAAAGGGTTGTTGGCAATAATGAAAGATAAGAGATTTGCACAAATATTGTTATTCCCTTTGATATGTTCTATCTTCACTATCACTCCAGTCCTGCAAAGATAATCAGAAAAGTTAATCTATATGTTAATTAACAGTTTTTTATTATTCATTTTATGATAAAAATCTACTATAGCTTGGCAGTCTATTCTCAAAGTGAACTCCGATTTATCATATATGAAAATTTTGAATTTTTCTAGTGTGTATAGACATGTCATTATTTCTGCATCTAGTGCAGAGATGTGTGTTTTGTATATGCCACTACAAAATCTTGCAATTGCTTCTTTATTCTGTGGAGAGTCTTTTGAAGGTTTCTATTTGAGGATTCCTCCCCATCCTTCTAGACATCCATCTGCCTCAATTATAATATAGCTATTTGGAGTTGGAAATACTAACAGAGGAAGTTTTTTAACTTCTTCTTTTAGTATTTTTATTTGTTTCCAATCCTATAAATTAAATTTTCTTTCTCCTTTTTTAGAACATTTAGTATATAAAGATCTAGTATAACTTCTCATATTAGGGATATAATTTCTTGCATAATTAAGTATCCCAAAAAATCTTTGAAGACCTTTGAGTGTTTCTAGGTCTGTTGGGATATTCTACAATGCTTATGACAATGTGAGGTTGTAATTTTACCTCACCATCTCCTATTTCTAGTCCTAAAAATTCTATCTGGAGACTCCAATTTTTATTTTGGTCTTTGAAAATACTAGACCTTCTTTTTCACATATATGTCAAAAAACTTGAGAAGATGTTTGAGATGTTGTGTGATATCTTCTAACAATAGTAAAATGCCATCAATATAAACACAGATGAAATCACTATAATCTTGAAAGATGTTATCCATCTTTCTTTGAAAACTTACTGGTGCATTTTAAGGACGAATGGCATAACTAACCATGCAAAATAACCTTGAGGACACATAAATGTTGTCCATTCAATGCTATCTGGATGTATACTTACTTGGTGAAATCCTGACTTTAAGTCAAATTTACTGTTGATTTTTTTGTGTTTTATCTTTAACAACATGTAGTCTATTCCAGGAAGAGAATATTTATCCTTATATGTATTATCATTAAGCCTTTTGTAGTTTACCATCTGACTTTTTCCTCTTATTATTTCATTGTACTTTGTTTACTATGAAAGCGGCAATTCTGTGTCGGCTTTTGGCGAGGGCCTTATTACCTTGAGGGCTAATAATTCTCCAATGTGTTCTTTATATTCTTCTGCCACTTTGGGAGATGGTATAATAGGTTTTTCTTGTATTGTAAGGTCTGGATTAATAATATCTAATTTACAAGACACCTGATTCTTATTCCAATGTTTCAAAGGATCATTGCCTATATATAGTAATTCTTCTAACCTTGTTATGATAGGCATTATTTGTTGCTCAAAGTCTGTCAATTTTCCTATGTTGTAATAAATATTTTCTGAGATTGGAAGAGTTTCTATATATGATATTTTTTTTCTTCTTCTTCAAGCATCTCAGACATATTGAATTTTACTACTGGAGTTGTCTGTGTGACATTTATCTTTTTGGAGGAAGAACATACCTTTCTTTGTTGAGAATAATATATCCCTGCTTTACCTTTTGACAGGTAGTTTGTATGTTGTTGAGGCCTAAGAGATTGGCTTGGTTTACTGTCTCTTCAAAACATTGCTTTGGAAAAGCATTAGGAGCGAAACAACATTTGGAAGCACCAGTATCTAATATTGCTCTTACTATATATCTTTTGTCACCTATCTCTAGCATTGCTATCAAATTTAGCAAATTATTTTGTACCACTACCAAAGAATTGATACTATTTTGTTCTAAGAGTTCATTTTCTTGTTGTGTGGTGAAATGAACTTGTTGTTGTTATGAGTTTTCCCATATTTCTAGAGTAGACATTTTTTCTGCTAAGCGTCTGGTTTGTAGATATGTTATATTGGCTTTTAAGCATATTATTTCTGTTTCTAAGTCTAGATTGTGCCTAGAATATTGCTGCTACATGAGTAATCTAGACTGAAATCTAGAAAGCGTTAAGTGAGACAAAAGGTTTTTATCGCGGATTTGACTTCGAGGGAGATTTTTAACCTGTAGATTTCAACCGACCTGGTCAACGGGTTGAAGCCACACATACTTGCGTGCGAGGGGGCCCCCTGGTGTCCCAACATCATTATAGTGGTTGAGTTATTTTATATGATTTTTTACAAAATAAAAAATTTGTTCACCTTTTTTCCATTATTTTTCCTTTATTATATATATTCATCACCTCCAACCAATTTTATATCAAACTAAAGAGTTTTTAAATTTTATTTTATCTTTTTAAATAAAATTAATTATAAGTATTTGAAAGTTTTAAAACTTTCCGGATGGCCCCCCTCTGGCATTTAAATATCTAAAGCAATCTCTTCTGTTTTTTTGGTTTATTTCTTTTTTAGTTTTTAACCTTATTTTTTAATTTATAATTTTCTTTATTCCCAATTTTGATTTTGCTATTAGTTGTGTCACTTTTTTGAATACTGTATTGCTGAACATCACTTCATAGGTTTTTTTATCTATCTTTTCACTTATTAATGTTTTTGTACTTTTTAGGTACTTTTTATTTCATGAAAGAAAACTTACTTTTGCCCCTCTTCTTGCACAATCACTTTTTTTTCCTTTTATTTCCATCTAGGTTAAACAAATTTATCTCTCTTGTGATCCCCTCACCTCTGGTGAGGATTCTATCTTTGTTCTCGTATGTGTGGTTGTTTCTCTTTCAAATTTGTACTGTTCTGTTTTCGTTTTAATAAAGTTATGGTTTATTCAATTTATTCAAAAAAAAAAAATTGTCTCCCTTCTTGCTATTCATTGTTATTTCATTTTAGAGCTATTGATTTACTCCCCAGGGGTAACCATCTTTGTAACTACCAAACCTATCAAAAGAAGGCTAAAAAAAAATATCCACCTTCGTGATGAACTCTTTTCACATTTTGCTAAATAGTTTTCTTATATCCCGTGCATGTCTAATCCGTGTTAGTGTAAGGCGCTTTTGTCACAGGTTGTCAATTGAGACCTTTTGCATAGTTACTAAATATAAGAGGAAAAGACAAATCTTGTAGTTCACCATGTTGACTTAGTGGGAGTTAGTACCTTTGTCAACCTCATTTTTTATATTATTGCAGGGCCAGTAGATGCGGACGTGCTCATGCACCTTATTCCCATCCTAAATGTAGTGTCTTTACTTTATTCAAACAGCTTTGTGCCCCTTATAGAGTATAGATGAAAGAATTTACTTATTTTTTTTTTATGCATTAACTTACCAATAAGTGTCTCAATGCTTTATGTGATGTTTCTTCTATTTCATGTTGACACTTAGTAAAAATGGTTTCCACTTATAATCTGCTTATAAATTATTGTTGATTGGTTTAATTTGTTCCAATCTTATGATGTATACATCTCTAGCAGGTATTCATTCTTGGATAACAAATCATTCAACCGAGGCTACTTTCCATAGCAATAAATTTCTGGGGTTGTAGCCATCAATATTTTGTCGGAGCATTCTAAAAGTGTTTCAATAGCTAGAACTCGGGAAATAGTTTCAAGAAAGGTTGTAAGCCATATGAATGTAATCAATTTTGAACTAGACTTTTCGCTTATATGCCACACATAAGACACATGGTTAACAACAATGCCCTCAACTTCATCAATAATGTAGTTGAAGGGACGATGGACGTTCTCTTGAGTTTCTTCTCCTATTATAATTATTGTGTCTATTCGCTTTTATATTATATATTTTATGCGATCAAATTTGGATTTTTTACACTCTAAGGTTTCATTACTTATACTTAGGGTGCATTAACCAGCTTTTAGTCAGTATCTAAATTCTTTTATAATATTTATTCTTGTTTTAAAATGTTCCAGCTTCTCGCTTGTATTTTAAAGTTTACACTTAGTACACAACATTTCTTAATAAAATCATAGCGTTTCACTTATTATATGACATTTCCAATTAAAATTAAATTATAGGTTGCCACTTATAATTAATTAGTGTTTTTAATTATTATCACTAGTTCTTTCTTACTTTTATTTGCTTCTTGTTAGTTTATGATACTCTATCGAAGGTTCAATAACATAGAACAGTGCTTTAACCAAGATAAGTTTCTATCCCAAAAAACATACGCAAGGGTCTTAACCATTGTTACTTTGTTGCAACATTACGAAAGAGCATTAACGAGAGATGACAAACAAGTTTTAAAAAGGCGAGGACTTTAAGAATGCATTGTGCAACTTTGTAATCAAAATGAAATTTGACTTTCCTAAAAAAAATAAAAAGTAGAACGTAACTATCTAATGTGCATGCCATGATAGGGTACCAGTTGCGGGTTTACTTACTGAGAGAAGTCAATGTAAGTAAAAGAGAACATTATTAAGGAAAATAATGTTAATTAAATGGGTTGTAAATGAAAACATCCAAATCTAAGTGGCAAGAACAAGGGTGGACTGTAGTAGACTTCCGGTTAGGGCTTCCAACTTAATATATATAGGCCCCAAAAGTAAAAAAAAAATTACTAATGCTATGCATATGTTTATATTTTAAAATTTTAAATTGGTCCCAAACATTGTTATTATTTAGGGAAAAAAAAAAAACCCTTGTGGTTTTGACTTTTGCAAAATAATAACAGAGGTTTTTTTCCCTATTATATGACGTGGGCTTTTTCCATATTTGCAAAAAGGGAAAAACAATCAATAGTATTAACTTTTTATTTTTGGCAGGGACAAAATCATCCATTCATGTAAAAAAAATACCACATGGCATAAAAAACATAATTTTTCAACATGATTTTGTTTGATTTTTGGAATTTAAGTTTTTTTATTTAGCAGAATTTTAAAAGATATTAATAAATTTAATATATATATACACATACAAGTCACTTTTTAAATGAAGGATAAACAACATAAATGGTCCCTTGCCTTTTCTTGCGTTTTCACTTGAGTCGCCCAGTTTTAAAAAGTTATGGTTTGGTCCCTTACATTTAGTTTTTGTTACAATTTGGTCATCTGAGCATACGCCGTTAACAGCATCACATGTGTTAAATGTAAGGGACTAAATAATACTTTGTAATGTTGGGTGACCGAAATGAAAATACCCTTAAATGAAATGATGGTGTTGCCCATGTGAGTTAACACCATTAACGGCTTGGTAACGGTTTTTTCTCTTTTTGCAAATCCGAAAAACCACGTGTCATAGAATCAAGAAAAAACCTATCTCCTTATTTTGTAAATCTCGGAAACCACAATGGTTTTTTTTTTCTTTTCGCTATTATTTATTGTTGAACTAATGGTTAAGATTTGACACTAGGTAAGAAAACAATGTCATAACAATGTCTACTAAAACCTCATTGGCCATCAGCCCACATAGTTCTCAACATGGTATTTCCTTATGAGGATTGATGAGATCCTCAAGCGCATAGATCGTCAAGTAATAAATCTCTCGCTCAAGCACAAGAGGGTCGTATTTTCTGGGTCTCAAGAGCTGCTATTACTTCCCCTTAGACTCCATTATCTAGTCTAACAAAGATAGGTTTAAAGCAAAATAAGAAAACTAACAAAAGAACTAACTATAAATAAATGGACTGAGGCACACCACATAAGAAAATTAAAGAAGCAATTGATAAAGAAATTGCTAGACTCAAGCGAGGATCCTCTCGAGAAAAGAACAAGCAAGGATGAAATGGGCAATTAGGTACTAAGTTGGCTAGAGTTGGTCCGCATAGACTCGGAAGTCAACTACCCCGAAAACCTTCGTGATGCGGGTTCCTTCATCCATAGGATACCCCTACGATGTCATTGAGGACATGGAGCCTTGGCTCAGGAAGTTCTAAGGCCCCATTTTACAGACTTGAATTATCCCTAAAGCCCACGAGGGCTACCGGCACCCAAATTCCTCGGTGTACCAGTACACTAGATCCCCCTTCAAACTATGTGGATCTAATATCCAGGCGCATCCTGCGCATCCTACGCATCCAAATACAAATGACAAGATGAATCATGGAGTTCTCATGAAATACATAACAATCAAGCACACATAAAATGAAACCACACAAACAAGCCAACAATCAATTAAAACTAACAATGATCATCCATACAAGTTCTTCTCTCAAAGTTCACAGGATGCCCAGTTGCCTTGGGAGTCTAGTTCAACATGAATAAAAGAGAGATCTCAAAATATATAGAAAGCCTAAGCAAAATCATAGACAACTCCATTATACAGGTCAACTAGAAGATGGTGATGAGAACTTGTCGGACCCACTCCGGCAAGCTCCTTGATGCTCTCAATTGCTAGCACTCCTCTTCTCCCCTTAGATTTGCCCCTCAGATCTGCCTTCTCTGGTCTCCTTGAAGCCCTAGGTGATGATGGTGGAGAAGGGTGGTCAAAGACCCCTTCAAGGATGCCCTAGAAACTCTTTTAAACTCTTTTCGGGATGGCTTCACAGCTCGACTCATGGGCATGAGGATGCCCATGAGGGCCTCGGGCTTGGCTTGCGAGCTTCTTCATGGCCATGAGATTGCCCATGAGGAAAACCCAAGACTTCACAAATTCTTCATCCCCTTGTGCTACAGGGCTTACTATAGTGCCCATGACAATAAAACGTTGCTTTTTGGTGTAGATTTCTTCTCAAATACGTTCTTGGGCTCACCTAGGCTTCTTCTAGGCCTATAACACAAATGGAAACAATTAAACCATACGAAGGGCATCGATTCATCAAAATGTTCATGAATAATACAAAATATATATGTAGAAAATACATACATTTAGGCATTTATCACAGTTCCAATCAGTTCATCAAGTGTGCCTAATTGGGAGTAGATACTGTCAATCTCTCTTCTTAATAACTTAAACCCTTTTAGTTAATGGGCTACTATGTTGTCATTTATTGTCTTCCAAGAAGAAATATTCATCGAAAAACATCAGCCAATGGTTCACTGGGGGCTACTAGAAGGCTAACAATCTCGACTCACCTCTTTGTGGGTTACGCCTTCTATTTATCATGGCAAAGGAGAAGCAGTGCCAGTTTCTCATTTTTTTATCATTTAAAAAAGTTTACTTTTCCTCTATATTGCTTTCACAAGGTCAGCATTCTTGATTAACGGGGATGAGCTCAAAAAATGAGGCGGTATCAATGTCATGTATTAAACGAGAACTCTAAAAGCTAAACATAATGCATGTATAATAAACATAAACAATAAATAATAAGCATAAACTTTTAATACTAAAGGGAAACGTTTAATAATAAACGTAAACCCTTAGTAATAAATAGAAACTATTGAATAACAAACATTTAATATAATAAAACTTGAATAACAAGGGCTTACTTCTTTACCTGTGGGAAACAACATAATTAGATCGATAAACGCTTGTTTTATGGAGTTGTTCTCTCAAAATATGTCTTCTTGTTGGTTTTAGTCATCTCATCCACCTACATGAAATCTGCATAATGTTTTTTTGGGATGAAATTTGTTTTCATATTTGGTGATTCTTCATTAGCCATGACAATATCTTTTTCACTCTCGTCTCTTTCCACAAAATATTCTCAACTAATTATTAAGATTTAGAATAATAAAAGTTTTCACATGAATTGTTGAACTTGTAAATGAACAAAGCATCAACAACAAGTACATAGTATACTTACACATGAATGATTGAACTTGTAAATGAACAAAGAATCAACAAGAACATAAATCTTATTTCATTCAAAAGATAATTTAAAAAAAAAACACATGAATATTTTGGAAATAAGGTCTTACTAAAATACACAAACACAAAAATAAATAAATAAATAAAAAGCCCCGGTTTAGTCCTCACCCATCCATGTAGCCTTCATACCTTTTAGTTGACAGTTCGTTTATGGCATCTTCAGAGCTAGTTCTGTCACACCCACTTCTTTTACCGAGATAAATGTGGCACCCATCAGTTACAAACCCATTTTAACTGGACACTAACACCCCTATAAAACAAATTAAACTAGACTTACAAAACATGACTAACAACTTTTACATAAACTATGGGTTAAAATACATACATACAAGAAACCTAAATACTCAAATATGAGGGTACAACCGCTACAAGATCACAACACAAACAAATAGAAAGGAAGGGGACCCACTGCAACCCTAGACTCAACCTTAATTGACTCTATACTCATACAGGTGATCTAGTAGGGTCCTACTCTTATAACTATAACACATTTCAGTTGGTTGATAGTGGCTCAATAATTTCAAAAAATAAATATAAGATATATAAAGTATATAAAGATCAATTGCTCAAATAAAGTTTCCAACTTTTACAAATATCAAAATTTGGAAAAAAAAAAAAACAAGTTTTAAAAGAATTAAAACATAAAACTCATCACGAGTCATCATCAAATCAATTTTCCAATGAACATAATTTTTGTGAGAGACTGTCCTCCTAAGAGCGACAGCTAGGCTTCGCCCCTCATCACAATCCAAAATAACATGATTTGCACGATTGAAATGTAAAATCGTTCTCAAATTAATGACCTAAAAACACTCTCCGACTTAGCCACCATTGCAACTAGGTTGAGAGCCGTCAAAGTCTTTATAACCATGTGTTGGCAAACCGAGAATCCATGTGGTGACTCCATATTCCCGATGTATATCCAATCTGGGCTCTACACTCCCACTTGAACTGAACCATTAACTCAGCCGGTCTACACGTTATCTCAACAGTATGGCTATAAAGACCGCCCACTGTAGCAGGGAAGGGCTTCGCTCGGTCACCATCAAAACCTGTGGAAGTTCAATAGTATAATACATTCATAATACTCGTAAAGTCTAAATCTAGGATACCATCCCTATACCAAGAATGAAAACTTCTACAAACATTGATGGTAAAAGCATATTGATAGGGACGCAAGTGTGCGTTAAATACGAGTGTTGGTCCACAGGCAAGGAGGTGAATACTAGTAATGACTTTAAATCCAAAAATTAGCCTAAAAAGTTAAGTGATGTGTGTGAAAACAAAAACAAGTGAAAGCAAGAAAATACGAGAAAAAACTCAGGAGAGAAATCAAGGAAGAAAACGATGTCCGAGCATATCACCCCTCTAGGGTTATGAAGTACGGGACAATGGTAAGCATGCAATCATATTTGAACTGAAAGGTTACAGAAGTATACAAAACCCCAATTTTTTAGGCGAGGTGTAATTGAATAAGTGTAGAGCTGATACAGACATCCACATAATCGCATTAACACTCTATGAAACCTTATTGTGGACTA
Source organism: Dioscorea alata (assembly GCA_020875875.1). Lineage (NCBI taxonomy): Eukaryota > Viridiplantae > Streptophyta > Magnoliopsida > Dioscoreales > Dioscoreaceae > Dioscorea > Dioscorea alata. The sequence continues at coordinate 14,760,576 of CM037018.1, forward strand.
ATGATAATCTCTTAAGTAGATAATCTCCCCTTGAAGAGAGATTACCCTAATCTGAATATAGAGCAAAAATGTGATTTCTCCTAAAATCCACTCCACATGATTGCAAAGAGCGCGGAGATTTTTATCAATCCTCTAAGAAAGATTATGGGAGACAGTCTTCTAGATACCCTAACTAGAGGTATATCCAGGATCCTCTCAAATTGAGATAAGTCTATGCTAGGTGGGAATTAAAGATATAAAGAAAAAATAGATATGATAGCTAGGGCAAGCACTCAAGATACAAAGAAGAAATAGATATGATTGCAAATAAGAAATCAATTAAAGCATCAAAGATCCAACAACCAAAGTCAAGAAAATAAATCCTAGAGTTCAACTATGCCTAAAGATCTACAAATTAGCCCCCCATTAATGGAGGGCAAGCATTCAAGATACAAAGAATAGAAGAAAACATGAGATCCATAAAAACCTCCTTTCAATCCCTATGAAGAAAAATCACCCAGGAAGCTTCCATGCACGCCACCAAGATGACCTCAACGGCTATGATCTTCAATCCCCTTGAATGTCTAGCCAAATCCCTCTCCAAATCGCTCCTAAAGCGCTGGAGATTTTGCCCTTTTCTTCCTCAACCTCGCCTCTAAGAATTACCCCCAAAATAATACAAAGATAGAATAGAATATGCTCTAGAATGGAGTGATGGTTTTGATAATCCCATCCACCGCCACCCTTTTCACACCAGTACCTCTTGTTCAAGTCTCCTTAATGCTATCTTTGGATTAAGGGCCAACGAGGGGTAGTAAAAGAAAGGGAGAGTTTCAGATGGTCCTCTTTTGGATAGATTGTTTTAATTTAACAAAGAGAAAGGAAGTGTTAACTTTGACCCTCCGAAATCCTCCGAAACCTCATTTTTTTCTAGCCCCCAGTTTGGGCTGTGGGAGAGAGAACCTTCTAAAAAATTTATAATTTTTAAAAAAACTTTAATACCCTCAATTTTTTAATTAATTGCATAACATCACTTCATAAGTTTGTTTTTTCACTTTTTTTCAATCTAATTTTATTGTGATCAAGGGTTCACACAACACCAATCACTTTTTTTTTCAACTCTTGATTCGATCTTTGTTAATTTGATATATCTTGCATCGATTTGATCTTATGTTTTTAATTATGTGTTTAAATAGAAATAAGTATTTTTTTATTTAATAATAAGGGTATAATTGATAAATTATATTATTATATGTCCTTTCATTTTCCTTCCCTTTCCTAACCAAATAAGGTTTATCACAAAACCCTCATTTTCTTTCCCTCCATAATTTTTTACTACAAAGTACTATCTAATAAATAGCAGCCCACTTGCTCTTGTTTCGTTAAAAGAGCTACAAAGTACTAATCTAATAAACTAATAAATCAAAGATGCAAAAGTTTTACCCATAACTACTCAAGAGAAACTGAAACAACTTTTATGTAATGTTTTGATGTAAGTAATGGTTCCCCTATAAAGGGGAATTATTACTTCACCAGGGGATCTCCTTGAAGCCATGTTAATTCTAAGGTCAACTTGGTGAGGCTTGCATTCATGCATATACCATCTGGAAGCCCTTCCAATGGGCAACAAAAATAAAGAATTTGGAGGTTATTCTTGTGTTGACTAGTGGACAGTATTGAGCTAGGTATTGTACTATCCTCCTCCGTTTTCCATGCCAATTTATTGAGATTGTCTAGTTTACCAAAACAATCCAAGAAGGCATCCTTACAAGTGCTGGTGACACCATGAACTCTTAGTTTTCGAAGACTTGTCATCTTTTGTAAGACATTGTAGATTAGGCAGGCTCTCAATGCTTGGCAGTCCCTTGATTAAAAAACCATTGCCTTACAAGTGAATTAGGTTCGGCATGTTCCACACTTGACTTGGTAGCTCATTGATATAGATAGAATTCTTGATGTCAAAAATTTACAAATTTTCTTGAACAATTAGAAAAATTTGCTTTCAATTGCCAAATATCACTCCAATTTCACCTCTTTTGCTCCAAACCCTAATGATCTGCACAAGGAACGCACAATACCCAAAATAGCATCAAATCACAACAAATACATGCTAAAGGACAAGAGAATTACAAAAAAGCATAGGAGAAATTTTATATGCAATGCACTCATCATCGACTCTTCGCACACCCTACCTTATTTGCCAATTAGCACTTTTTAGCAACTTCCTCCATTCCTCAACTGATTGGTATCTAGTCAACATCATGCCTCCTAATACAACGATGGCAATTGCAAACCGCAACATTTCACAACCATTTCTCTTCATACAGATTCCAATTATGGTGGGCAATCCTTGCTGCACTTTGTTGGAATTGCCTTTCTATAAAACGACTCCAAGCTATCTTCTCCTTTCAAGAACGTTAGATCATAGGGAGGGCTCTACCTACCTGCATGCAATGCCACATCCTGGTTGCGAGTGGTTAACAACACTCAACTTCCATTCATCACATTTGGTAGCACTTGTTGGATGTTATCCTAATCTTCTTTGCTCCATAAACCATCTAAGATCACCAAGTATTTCCTTCCCAAGAACATATGAACCTGCCACTGTAACTGCTCATGGCTCAGGTCTTTAAATTTTTTATTAGGCACAGCCATTACATCTTTAGCAATTGTCTTCATTGGGCCAAGTATTTATTTCTTTATTGCTCAATCACATTTTACCCAGTCAGAGTTCATGAATGTTCCTCTTGCATTTCTTTCAAAGACGTTTCCTCACATCAGAAATTAAGAATGATATTTTCCTTTTACTTCAACTTTTCATTGCAAATGAGCCACTCCACCATGACAACTAAGACTTTTGTTACTGTATAGTGAATTTTGATGACTCATATATGATTTTTTTCTTTTTAATTTCTTGCTTATGTGTTAGTTTGTTTACTAAGGATAGCATCACTTCTAATGTTTTTTTTTTTTTTTTTTTTTTTTTTTTTTGCACCTTCTTGTATGCCTTTCGAGGTTTTTTGCGGCGTTTTATTTGTGGTGTTTTTAGAAAACACCCCTAAGTTTATGATTTTGAAAGCTTTTTTCCAATGCAACTAAAAATTTAAATTTTTTAGCGTTTTCAACCAAAAACACTTCTAAAATTATTCGGGTGCCACTGAATTATTAAATCAATTAAAAAAAATATGTATGATTTAGCATCGTTTTTTATTTATAAACACCACTAAATTATTTAAAATTTTTAAATTTATTTATTAATTTAACAGTGTTGTTTAAAATAAATGTCATTAAATTATGAATATTTTTAACAGGAAATAAACGAAAGCCCCTGTCAAATTCAGTTATCCACAAAAAAAAACCGTGCAAGTTTCAATATTCACACCAAATCACTCTGTTTTAATGAGTTTATTTTTCAATCTTTCTGTTAGAAAACAAAGTAAAGCTTGGAGTGTTTTGATGAAAATGCCTTCCGTTCATTGTCTCTCAGATAGACATTGGGAAGCAGTTTGGGCAGTTGCAAATCCAGAGGAGTAAATGATGATCATAAGTTAATTTTTCATTTAGAATCATGATGTTTTGCTTGCAATTCGCCTTCTTATTTATAATTAATTACGAGTTTCCATATAGAATGCAAATTTTCTAATTACGAGTTTCTGTATAGAATGCAAATTTTCTAATTACGAGTTTTCGTATACAATACAAAGTTAAATGAAAAGATGTGATAAAGCGATAGCTATTCTACACCTTTTTAAAAGTTGGATTGGACTAGAGATGGGCACGGGTCGGTTAACCGGGCCCGTCGGGCCCGACCCAACGGGTCCGAGTCGGTTTTTGGCCGGCCCGTAACCGGCCCATGCAACAGTAGTAACCGGCCGGGCCGGGTCAGTTGACCCGGCCGGCCCTGCGGGTCAAGGGTCGGCTGAAAGCAACCCGGACCCGGCCCGTGAGGTTTTTTAACCCGCCCGGTCCGGGCCCAACCCGCCGGGCCGACATTTTTTTTCTTTCTTTTTAAATTTTTTTAATTATTATATTAAAATTAAAAAGTTAAAGTTGTTGATGGGATTCGAACCTTGGTCACTTTATTAAAAAATTAACCCACTAACCATCCTTTCCAACATTTCTTTTGAGTATAGATATTAAAAAATAAATACAAGATTTGAAAACCGGTTCTAAACCGGGTTTTGACCCGCCGGGTCACGGGTTGGGGAACCCCAACCCGTCACCGGCCCGTCTACAGTACGGGCCGGTTACAGGTCAATAAACTGGCCCGCCAGGCCATTGAACCAGGGGACCGGTTCCGGGCCAGGCCGTGCCAAAAATCAGCCCATGCCCCCCCCTCCCCTCTAGAAAGGACTTGGCAAGATTTTTCCTGCTAACATTGAAGGATAATTTTAGAATTATTTAAAAGAGAAGTTAACGGAGTGAAGCGTGAGAACTAAAAAGTAAAGAAATTGAAAATTAAGCAATTGTATGTTAAATTCAAATGTTAGACTGACTGGTTGGGATCTTTTGAAACTTTTAGAGACCTATAATTAATTTTACCTATTTTAAAATTTATGTATTATTTTAGCACCTTCTATTTATGAAAAGAAACTAAAATAAATTTTTAAATTTGCATCATTTGTTAAGAATTTAAATTTGCCGCCATACACTAAAATTTAAATTTAGCTGTGTTTTTATAACAAATGGTGCTAAATGCCCTAGATTTTGATTATTTATAAATGCCCACTCAAGTGAGGAAAAGAAAAATGAGGGCCAAGGAATAAGTGGAAAGGCCACAAGAAAAGAAAGTCAAGAGAAAAAAGAAGTGGAGGATAAGGCAAGAGAAGAAAGGAAGTGGAGGAAAAGGCAAGAAAGAAGAGAAAGCTAAGTGTTAAAAAAAAAAAAGAAGTGAACGCCGGGCAAAAGAAGAAAATGTAAATGCTTAGAAGAAGAGATGAAGATGAAGATGAAGAAGATGAAGTTAGGAGAAAAGAAAATGAGTAAGAAAATGAGTAGGAAAATGTATAAGAAGAGAAGAAAAGAAGATCAAGAAGAAGAAGAGAAAAAGAAACAAATAAGAATAAAAAGAAAAACATCTAAAAAGAGAAGAAATGAGAATAAAAAGAATAAAATAAAGGGCAAGAACACATAGAAAGGAACAAAAGAGAAGTTAAATAAGTGGGTTTTCTATATATAACTGCCACTAATGTAATGTTTTTTTAAAAAAATCCAACTAAATTAATTAGCGTCATTTTTTTTAAAAGCACCACTAAATTACTATTTTTTTTATTGATAAATACCGCCAAATGTTTAAAAAAAATGCTACTAACTTAGTAGCGTTTCCTTTGACAACATAGCTAATTTAATAGTGTTTGTTTAAAAAAAACAAAGGCACTAACATAGCGGTGTTTTTTAAAGTGCACTAATTGGTGCAACTAATTTAGTAGCTTTTACTTTGAAAACACAACTAATTTAGCAAAATTTGTTTTTTAAAAAAAAAAGGTCCTAACATAATAGTGATTTTTAAAAGTGTGCTAATTGCTAATACGTTACCGTTGCATTCTTCACGAGCATTTTCGTTGGTTATATATATATATATATATATATATATATATATATATAACACAGCTCCAGTGTTTAGTAGCGTTTTAAAACACCACAAAATACTTTAAAAAATCGGCCTAAAAGACTTATTTTGGTGTTGTATTTTTTTATGTTTTTGGGCATGTCGTTGTTTGCTTTTCTAGCTTTTTTTTTTTTTTTTATATAAATTAATGGTTTATTTACTATCTCATAAATAAATAAATGAATGAATAAATAAATGAATGAATCATGGTCAAGTCTTGGGTAAATATTGAATTGATACCATAATATAGCCAATTTTCACTCTCAGCATACTATTTTTTATGATTCTTTTATTTTGAATAAATTAAATATTTTGTAATATAAAAATTCAACGTTATTTCAAGTTAGACTCTTACTTGCTTTTGAATAATAATTCAATTTAGACGGTACATTGATGAATTATGCTCAAATTGTTGGCACATTCAGAACATCTTCCTCACATGAATTAATTTCACATTTGTCTTGTGTATGTCAATTATTGAACATTGATTCTTTGACTGTTTGTTTCTCCTAATTGTTGTTCATGAATACCTCTAATTTTATCTAGAGAATACTCTTTCTTTGGAATTCCAACTCAAGTCATGTACAATGTTTTCTTTGTCTTGATTGCATCAATGAGGTTTCCCATATAAAATGTAGTGTTTGTTATGTGATCTTCTTTTTTTTATTTTAGTTTTTTTTTTTCAAAATATGTTTCTAATGTTTCTCTTTATTAAATTGTTCAAATGTTGACTGAGGCGGAGTGAAGAATGTTTTTTTAGAAAGAACCAAAATTTTTTTTTAAAGGGACTAAAATTTTGTTTTAGAGGATAAGTAAAAAGTGAATGAGACAAATTAATCATAAATTATCATAAATATTTTTCTAATATATATATTAATAATATATATACTAATTTATAGAAAATCAAGTTGTTAAACAATAATTTTTTTACTATTAACTAGTTTATTAAATGTCAAAAGACTAAAAAATAAAATTTTACACATTTATCTAAAACTATAATATTTTTAGACTAAATATATTAATTTGTGAAAAAATTAACTGGACAAACCATAGACTTTTGCCCAAAAACCAAAATACTACATAAATCAATTCATAAAATATTAAAAAAAAACAAACAAGAAATTTTCACAAATATTTAAAAATTTATTTTTTAAAAAAAATAAGAAACAACATTTTTTATGTTTTCAACTTTTTTGTGAATGTTTTCTAAACTATTTCTCCCACTTATACTCTTCTCTCTCTCCTTGTATTTTTTATTTTTTATTTTTTTAAAAAATCATTTTTTTTACAAGTTAATACTAATAATTTAAAAACTATATTTTTAAGAAAAACATTTATAAAAAAATTATTATTTGGATTTGATATTTTACAAATTAGTTTATATAGTATAAAAAATTATATTTTTAGAAAGTATTTGTGAAAATTTTTGTTTGCACCTCGATTTTTATAAACTAGGATATAACATATAAAAAAACACTCATATATATATATATTGAAAAAATATTTATAACATTTTATTATTTTAGTTATTGATTTTTACTTGATTTTAAAAAAATTATGAGATATTTTTTTAAGGCAAACTCCAAAATATTTTTTATTTTCAAATAATGCAATTTTTATGAGATATTTTTTACCCATACAATACCAATCTATGTTCTTAATTTTATTTAATAATATAATTAAATAAATAATATGAAAAATAATGTTTTATAAAAAAATTTGAAAAAAAAATGATAAAAAAAGGGTCATAATAATTTTGTGATTTAATGTATCCAAATATGTTTTTGTTTTCAAAAAATTGAAAATAAAACAAACAAAGTAAAAACAAAACAAAAGCGAAACAAAAACAAAAAAAAAACAAACAAAAACAATGCCAAATAACCCTTAAATAAATAAATATACAAAGTTTGGCCCAAATCTAATTATAGCTCCAAAGCTGTTTATTTATTTATTTATTTATTTATTTAAAACGGCACCTTACTTTTTTTGAATTAATGCCTTGAGAATGGGAATCACTTGCACCTATCAATTTTTAACCCATGTTTGGTAATGAGGAAAGACATGAATATTATACTTTTTATGGTAATGAGATTACTACATGTGGGTGATTTGCATTGCTCTCAAAATTGGGGGGATTGGTTCTCCATAGCATGGAAATGCCCTTATTACCCCTTTCTCTACATTTAATTAATATTTATAATTAATATAATTAATTAATAGATTTTATTTATAATAATTAAAATAAATAATAACTAAAAAATGGTATTTAAATTATTTTATAAGTGAAAATTTTTTATTTTTGTTGATTAATTATATGTTAATAAAAATTAGTACTTTAAATAATTAATTATAATAACATACTTACATATTGATTAACATAATAAAATAATCTAAATATCATTATTTTTTAACTATTATTTTTTAATTATTATATAAATATATTAATTAAATATGTGAATTAATTATATTAATTTTAAATATTTAACTATAATAAATTAAAGTAAATAAGTCTATTTTAAATATTTAATAATAAATAATGTTAAATATTTATTATTAAACATAATTCATTATCTTATACAATATCTTATTTACATAAAATGGCATAAATATAATTTTCATCCTATCTCTCTTACTTTTTCCTATTGTTAATATTTGGCTCAAGATAGCTTGGAAGCTTGAAGTAAAATTAGTTTTTATTGCCTATATATATATATATATATAGACAAGCAACCACTAAACTTGAAGCTCTTATTTAGAAAGAGTGATTTATTCCGTGCATTATTTTTATAAAAAAGATTAATAAATATTTTATCTGCAAATAACAAGTTACAAACATTTTTTTATCAAGTGATTTTTATATTTCATAAAAATTAATCAGATTAATACAACTAGCACTAATATATATATATATCGGTTTAATTATTACTAGCACTAGCAAAATCACAGATCCATCACAATTTAACTAGGGATAACAGTTTTCCCTTGACATAAATTTCAAAACTTTTATTTCGATTTATTCTCTCTTATTTCAACCGCAATTAGATAGTATAATATATTGATTTTATTTTAAAAATATTTATTGAAAATATGAAAAGAAAAGTTAAATATAAAATAAAACAATTATCATTTCTCTAAAAAATAAAGCAATTAAAAAAAATTAAGCAGGGTTTAAGAATCATTGCCCAGCATTTACTTTACTTTATTATAGGAACGATTTTTTTTACGAATATGACAAATGTATATACAACCAGTAGTGTATGTACAACTGAGAATTGAACATTTGACCGCACGCTCTTATTTAAAGGCACGGAATTTTAGCTATAAACCTACCTCTATAATCATAGACTTCAAACTTATTACCATTACTATATCGAGTAGGTTTTGATTTTGAATAATGAATTCTCACACCAACATTTTTCACAGTGGGATTAATACCACTTGATCAGAGCCCCGTTGGCTATTCACATCGCGATGGCGTTGAGACCATGTACACACTATTATGTTTTTGATGTTATTAAATAAATTCCAAATTTAGTCCAACAACAAACTCAATTTATTAAAACCCAAAACTAAACATCAAACCAAAAGTTTTTTAAATAAAAAACAAAATATATGTACACATCAAATTGAATTAAATTAACTAATAAAGCTTTAGTATTCATTTTTTATCTCTAATCAAGTAAAAATATGACAATTATTAAATTATTAATCACTACTAGTCTAATTACATGTAACTTCAAATCTAATCTATATTAATTATCTCTAATTATTTTTAAAATCTTATTTTAAATCATGGAAACAACAAACCCATTTGTGAACAACCATGAAATTAAGGTCACTTGATCAACACATATTTGATCAAAAAAGAAACATTTATTATTAGAAATTCAATAATTCATCTTAATATATATTAAAAGAAAAACAGCAAATACCTACTTTTCCAACCTAAAAGTCAGCAAAGCATCTCTTTCACTTATTATTAAAAATATATATATATACAGAAATGTCTAAGCTATTGATAATCATGACACGGACAGTAAACAAAATCCAAGATTCGGTAACCTAAAAAATTAAGATTATTAATCCCCTACAATAAAACCAAAATAATATATTCAGAAAACTTAGTTGACCAATTAAATTTTACATCTATAAAAACAAGTCCCAACTAACCAACAACCACAAACCTGAATACTCACCATTTCATCAAATCATTCAGCAGAAGGAAAAGAAAAAAGAAACAATGGGTGTAGGAAGAGATGGAAACACTCCATTACTGCCAGAGCTCCCAGAAACACCATATGATCAAGATGAAGAAATCCATAGAACAGGTAATTAAGTTATTTTATTTATATTAATTGTTATTAGTGCATCATGAACTTAATTTATTGTTATCTTAATTTGATAAATATATGTTTGATTGTCAGGGACTTTAAAGACTGCAATAGCACATATAATAACTGCAGTGATTGGTTCTGGTGTTTTATCACTTGCATGGAGTACAGCACAGCTTGGATGGATAGCTGGTCCTCTGGCAATGGTGTTCTTTGCAGTAGTCACCATGATACAGTCCTCACTTCTCACCGATTGTTATCGGTCGCCGGACTCCGAACTCGGCCATATTCGGAACAGAACATACATGGATGCTGTCAGGATCATCTTAGGTACTTCGAAACTTTTACTTAATTTCTCCTCATTTGATCAAAATTCTGAAACATACTCCATAGGAATTAACATATAAATCTATGTTATATAGTATATCTTGATATACCACTCCTGTAATAGAATAGTTGTTATTTGATTTTTCTCTCAATTTAGAAGGTGGAAAACTATTTGTGGCATGTTTACATTTTAAAATAAAAAAATGTCTGATGATATATAAAACATATTTTGGGAATTTGAGTAAAATAAATCATTTATTAATTTGAATCTCATTATGATTTAGCAAAAAAAAACTTTAAAATTTATTTAAAAAAAACTTTCAAACAATTTGTATCTGTTGAAGTGACAAATATATCGAATAATACTGATTTTTTTATTTGATTATTTATTTTTATTTATAATAGGTTTTTGGTTTTGATTAATAGAAATTTGTCATGATGAATATTGTCTGAATGTATTAAAAATAATCAAAGTAATGATTTAACATGTCTAGATCACTTCAATATTGAGAAGTTATTTGACTTTATTATGATATTTACAATCAATTTAATAACTTTTGTAAATACTTGGGTTATATTGTTTTAAAGTTGCTATCAATATTTGTCATCCTTATTTTTATATTATTTTGTTTATTTATTTATTTGGCTTTTCTACGCCACTTAAATTTCTTAATAATTCTCAGTGAAAGCTGATGTGACCCTTGGGTGAATTATATCCTTTCTTCATAAGGAATTAATCAAGGCTATCCAAATGGACAATTAATATTGGTGCATATAAACATTTTGAAATAATAAACAATGAGTAGATCCAAAAAAAAATTTTGATTTATTAGTTATTTGCACATATATATTCATAACTTAAGGTTACTTGATTTTCTAAAATTTTAAAAGATATTATTGAATTGATGATAACGTTTCTTTAGATTTAAATTTATTTTCAAGTTGTAAGGCAAAATTGATGTATTCTGTACCTACCAAATCAAGTGTCGGTACAGATCAACGGTTTAAAATTTGTCCACATTTATTATTCCAAAATAATAAATTCTATATTAATAAGTTTAAACTAAAATATTTTTTTTACTATTTTAAAAAGCATAAAACTTTAAGGTAAGAGAAAATTATTAAAATTATTGACTAGCATGTCACTGATATATTATTTAATTATTTTTTTATTTTTGTTATTCAATTTTGATTATGCTGATGTCCTCTCCGATTAAAAATTAGTCAAATTTTCATTTCATGCTTTTATTTATTATCTCCCTGAGGCACGAACTACTTATTTTGCATATGTACTTTGAGGTTGAGAACAAAAATTTAATAGTGCTAAACTGAAAGGAAGAAGGACAATTATGAATTTAAATGCAACTCTAAAATTTGAAAAGCATGAGTTAGTGAAAAAGACTATTAATACTATTTTAGATATTTTCTACAATATAGTAAATATTGAACTATAGTTAAGTGTAATTCAAAAAAAAAAACCTACAGTTGAGTTGGTATAGTCCAACATCTCAACATTTATAATGCTGTAACCACAAAATTTTTTTTATAACACAAAAACAACTTAACCTTTCTCCGATTGCATGTGTGACCGTAATTGCCTGTTTTAAGGTGATTTCCAGTGCTATATCAGCGCAACATTAGCAAACTCGTCAGAAACCACCTTAAAATAGGTCATTATGACCACACATGCAATAGAAAAAAAGTTATGTGATTTTTGTGTTAAAAAAAAAAATCTTGTGATTACAGCGTTATAAATTACAAATATTTGTGGACATTAGTGACATGAAATCTAATAAAGTGGAATATATGCATAAATATTAATTTTTAGGAGGAATACATAATTATGAGATTTTTTAGAAGTATATACATACAGAGTCTCTTTTTATTAATTAAAGGAGAAAATATTAGCTCTTTCTACTGTTTATAAAACTCTTTTCTCCAAATTTTTTATATAATTAAACTTAAAATAAATTATTGTACCAAAATAATAGTTAAAGAGAATGGAAACATAGTCCATCCATTCTCATGTGTTATGGGTTTGGAGAAAACATGAGTTCAAATATCTCAATTCACAAAATGCACATTAAATACTCTGTTGGAAGAATAGTAATTTATCCCTTCAGAGTTATATGGTAGAATATCTAGAGAGTTTTTAAATCATTATAATTGATGCAGGTTCCTTGATATCTTTAGAGAGTGTTTTCATCCGATTTTATTAAAAAATAAAATAATAAAAAAAAAAGTTAAAGATATACATCAATCACATCTTTAAAAAAATTCCTTTTAAGCAAGTTCTTACCTTAATAATTATATATGACGATTGCCACAAAATTTAAATTATTTACAATAAATAAATCATTAAACAACTTAATGTTTTAATTTTATTTAAATATTTTTCATTGATATTTTTCGAACTAATAACCTTTTTGCACATTGGTTTTAGGAGGAAAGAAGAACCTTTGGATTTGTGGCCTCTTCCAACAAATAAGTCTAATTGGGTGCGGCATTGCTTACACTATCACTGCAGCCACAAGCATGAGGTATTTTTTTTCTTTTTCTTTTCTAATTTTTATTTATATTTACAATTTATTATAATTAAATGATTTGGATTGATTGATTTTTTTTTTTCAAATTTATTATTGTGTTGGGCTCTGTCCATGCATCATGATCCACCACATTATACAACTTATGTGGTATATATTTATGGAGGAAGCTACTAACGGCGTTTATAAATATATCTAGAGAGAAATGATCCTATAGACTTGATTTCGTGGTAACAATGGAATCAAAATGTGGATCATCCTCACTCGTTAAATTGCCTTAATTTAATAACTTTTAGAATAAATGACATCACTATTTTAAAATAATTACCAACCTATCCATAAATTATATAATAAATAAATAATAAAATTTACAAACTCATGGCGATGAATGAGCTAGTTTTGGTTCTGTGGTAGTTATAACGAAACTGAGTCCACTGAATTATTTTTCAATAAAAATCACATGTTTAGATATTAAGCACAAAAGAAATATAGTGTATATATTTTAGAAATTATGTATATTTGGTTTTTTATAAGTTACATCAGCCTGTTGCAGAAGAGTTTGAATTTTATTTTCTGTCCCACTCAGATATAAAGATTTGATTTTAAATGAATTTTTATTATTGTGTAAGGACCTAAATTTCATTGAAAAAAAAAAACCTTTATTATAACAAAAATTATTACACAGTATTTATTTAATAAACTAAGAACTTTGTAGGTCGCTTTTAAATTTCTCCATATTTATATAATAATAAAAGCTAACCATTTGCTCAATTGAATAGAATTATGATTTTACATGTGAAATGACAAAGAAATCTAAGTTATAATTTGGCCTTTTATTTTGCTTAAAATGTTTAAGATTATGAAAGTTATAAAAGAATTAAGCTTTAGTTATTATTTTTTTTCGCTAATTCCTTTTAGATTATGGAAAATTACATAATACATAAAACAGTAGTAGTTAATTCAGATTTTCATAGAAATCCCTACTTTATGATAAACTACATAAAATAGTAAAAAGCATATATTAAAACAATGTGTTATGGCACCTTAATTGATCACTTTTCCATGGAAGCACAAATAACTCCCTCAGATTAGAAAATGTTTCTAAAAACAATGAATAACACAAATAAATACAACACATTACTTAAATTTGGCTCATAGACCCCTGAGATTATTATCAACCTCTTATGTGTGATACATACATACATATATATATATATATATATATATATATATATAGCACACATCATCTAGGGACTCTGCTATCTAGAAAATTTAGGGACCTCCCATGCTACTATTGGATTTACATCTAATGGTTACCATCATTCTTTACATTGTATCGAATGGTGATAAACAGTTTAAAACAATGCCAAACAGTAATCATGCACTATAAATAACGGTAAATCTTCACAGTTCTTTATACAAGTAATAGTCGAATGATGATTAAAGGGTTATCATCAAACATCTTAGAGAATAGTAACTTTGAGTATATGCAAGTAATGTTTCATCTAGTGACATTCCTAAATTTCAAATTTAGAGATGTCCAACATCCAACGGTTACCATCATCCTATGCACAGTACTGAACATTGCTAACAAATTTCAAGTAGTAATTATGTATAGTGAATAGCAGCAAAGCTGTATAGTTTTCTATATAAATAATAGTTGTTAAATGATGATCTAACGACTATCATCCAACATCCTCTGAAAACAGTAACTTTGTATACATACCCAGTTGATGTTTACCATATAGATATAATGTCATTTTTTATATTATCACATTAAAAAATTATTTACCTTTTTTATATTCCCTAATATTTCTTTATAAAAATCATTGAATGTTTACATATAAATCCCCAAATAATGTTTCATATAACCCTTTTGTAAAATTAAAAGGGTGAGATGGTGTTTTGGGGAAAAGGTGGGAAATAAAGCAAAGAAAGGTTATAATTATAATATATCACCGACATGGAATTCCAGAAAATAAATAAATAAATTTTTAAAACAGAACGTGAAACATAAATTATTATTACTATTATTTAGCCAAAATCCGCACTAATCTCGAAAGACTAGACTCAATTTGGTAGCCCCACATTCTTTTTTGTAATGATATATTAATAAGGCCAAGTTTTCTTTATTTGGGCTCAATTATGTTAGTCCATTGGGCTTACAAGAACAATTAAAAGTTCAAAGACATCAACTTCCTAACTTAAAAATAAATTAAAATTTTAAAAGTAATAATTTCTATTAATCCATCAAATCGAAGGGAGAACAATATTTGCTTATTTTTTTACAAAATATGAATAAATCATGTATTAGAGACATGCAGAAATATAGAGTTACCATCTCAACTCACTTATAACAAGAATACTCTACACATAACATCCGATGTTAATAGATCAAGAGATCGTTAATAAATAAAATAAAATAAAATTGAAATTAATTGCAAATTCAATTTGAGTAACTCTAAAAGATTAGATCACAATAGTCATGATTGTATGGAAACTTATAAGATTGAACTTTTAGCATGTTATAGCAATTTTAATGAAATGTAACAATATAACATTTTTAATGAAATGCTGAACTATGAACATCCACAAGTAATAGCAATTGGGTCCATTCCAATCATTCAGTCAAAAAGCAATTCATGTGATTCTTCCATTTGATTCTTCCATTATCTTTCACAATCAATATTTTGTTCATTTTTTCTTTTGAGTTCCCCCACAAACAAAGAAAGCCTCCCTATTGTTGCCTTTTGCCATTTTCAAGCTTTATGTCTCTATTTGGAAATCTAAAAAGGTTGTGGAAAGAAATTAAAAAAGAAGTGATACCACGGTTGCCACCAAATCAGTGAAAATAACAATTAAAAATATAACTTGAACTATTAGTATATTATTTAATAACTTTTAAAGGTCATGGCACACTGCTCCATGTTGTCTTAACTCATTCCAATGCTTATGTGGTTTTAATTATTTTTTTATTATTGTAAACCAATTAAAGGATAAGAAGTATGGGGTGATAGTGTTGTTTGTCTTGAGCCATGTTAATGAGCCATGTGATTGTTTATTTAGTGCTTCAATTATTTGTGATGTTTTGTCTGTATGCTTTGTAGAATAAGTAGTACATGTGTTTTTTATTACAGTGTCATGTTGCTGATAATATTGTCCTAAGGCATTCAATTATTGATACTAATCCCACAGATTATTATATTATGAAAATGAGTAAATAATCAAAACAAATAAATTCATATAGTTCATGGATTAAAATAAGCTCTAATTTTAGAGGCTAATTGATTAAAATAATGCAATTTTTTAAATAATTGATCCTAATTTTAGAGTCACGTCCTACCATATAGGGATTCAATTATTGATACTAATCCCACAGATTATTATATTATGAAAATGAGTAAATAATCAAAACAAATGAATTCATATAGTTCATGGATTAAAATAAGCTCTAATTTTAGATCCTAATTTTAGAGTCACGTCCTACCATATAAGGATTCAATTATTGATACTAATCCCACAGATTATTATATTATGAAAATGAGTAAATAATCAAAACAAATAAATTCATACAGTTCATGGATTAAAATAAGCTATAATTTTAGATCCTAACTTTAGAGTCACTCACCACTTTAATGTTTGAAAATTATTTGTTAGAGGAGAGTCCAATTTTAATTTTTCAAGCATTTAAAACAAACACATTAGTGAATTAGCTAAAATTTTCAGCCATGTATTTTCTATTTTAACTTTTTTCTCCTTTTTATTATTCGTTGTCAATTCCCCCTTCTAGTGGGCTGTGTTACTGTAGTTTTTTATATAATAAATGTAATTTATCTATTTTTTTAAAAAAATTAACCAAATATTTTTAATTATTCTCTTAGTTTATCTACAAATAACTAATTAAATTATTTATTAATTTATATAAATATTAATAATAAATACTTATTGTTAATTAAAAAAGAAAAAATCTAAATTGAAACTAATTGATTTTAATTAATTTAAAAAAAAAAGACTTCTAACAATGCCTCTTATAAGTTAGGATAAGAGTTCCTTAGAGAAGCAGTTGAAATACTTTTTTTAGTTCATCAATCAGTGTCAAGAATTTGATATCTATTTGATTTCTCAACTCTTGATTAGAGAGACACATTTTGTTGCTTTAAGAGACCACCCACCTTTTTCTCTGTTTTTAATCATCTTTTTTGTTATTATTTATTAAATAGACGTCTAAATTACATCATGATTTTTTCACTTAAATCATAAACAAATGTTACAAATCTTTCCTGCCTTTTAAATAATAAGTCTAATTTAGTCCTACAACGAATCAAGATTTTGTCATTTTAATAGGTCAAGTTACACTTAGACATGACATGTGCCCAACTTGTCTCATATGAAATACTTCCTGAAATTTAAAATTGTTATTTTTTTAAAAAATAATTATTCATTACAAACAAATTCTAAATAGTTCTATTAGAAAATCAAATAAAATATTTTAAAAAATAAACTACATTAATTAATGAAAAATTTTCTTTGTTCAATAACAAGTATTATATTAAAGCCAAACCCTAACATGCAATGAATACAGATTTTTTCTATTGAAAATAATGAATAAATCACTCATATATATATATATAGGGTTTGATGATGAATGTGACCTTTTGGAAGATAGCTTTTATCTTTTTATATATGAGGAACAGTCAGGTCCAAAGCTAAAGCAAAGAAAGAGATGTGTGCTTGTCTTTAACTGTTCATCAAAGGAATCAATTTTTTTTTCCAAGATACCATTTACTAATGTCAAGCAGGTTTCATTCAATCAAAACATTTGTAGTTTTTTAAGTTTCATTATATTAATCTTTTTCAATCAAACACTTTTTTGAGTCATTCAAATTGATTCACTATGAATTTGTATGCAGAGTTTTATGAAATATGATTGAGATAATTACTTGCTTATATTTTATAAAAATGGGTAATTGTTTTGATGTACTCTGATGAAAATAATATTTTTTTATATATTTTTTAAAAAACTTTTTTATATACTTTTTTGGATGAAGAGTAATTTATAACATTTATAAAAATAGAGATTGATAATTTTATTTTCTTTATCCATAATGAATGGATAGAGAGGTTAAATTATAGTTTAATTTTTTAATAAATTCTTTTAGTTGATTTTTTATTTTGAGGATATATAAGCAAATTAGAATGGCTGGTAGGCATATATAAGCAATTTTAAATTTTAGAATAAAAATAAATAAATGACTAAATTACTTTGAAATTACAATTATAAAATATAAAGAGAGTTTTATTTAAGATAAAACAATTATTTTTGGATAAATTAATCTATTACATGGGATAAAAAAAAAACGTAGTCATATTTAAATTAAAATAGTTATCTATGGATAATTAACCTATTATATAAGATAAAAATTGAAATTTTCTATTATGCTAGTATAAAAAAAAGCCTGCGTACAAAGAGTACTTTATGGATTATAAAATATAAAAATAATTTTATTTAAATTAAAATAGTCATCTATAGATAAATTAACTTATTTTATGAGACAAAAAATATATAGTTTTTCTTTTAAAGTAAAACAATTATTTATGGATAAATCAAGTTACAATGAGATCAGACCATAGTTTTATTTAAATTAACATAGCTTTATAATTTTATTTAATGGATGTGTATGGAATTTATTAATAAATTTTTAAAAATTAGAATTATTTTAATAAAAAATTAAATAAAGATAAAATTGTAAAAAATAAATAAATAAATAATAAGAATCTTATTTGGATAATTTAAAGCAATAATTATTTTAGATTTATTTTCTTCTTTAAAAAATATCACTAATTTGGAGGGAGTATAAAATAAAAGCAATCAGCAACATTGAAACTATCTATGAAGGAAACTCAGAGCCACTGTTCTGTAAATTTGGCGACAATGGCGGTGGATCAAACCCTTGAAATCTCTGATTCTTCATGCCTGGAGGACGACAATGGCATCATTAGAACTGGTAATCAATCCATTTTCCTCTTCAACGCTTCAATCCTTCTCCGTATCAGTGATAAAAATCCAATCTTTGGCGTTGATTTACTGTGAAAAACCACCAAACAGGAACCATTAGGACAGCCATAGCTCACATCATCACTGCAGTCATTGGCTCTGGTGTGCTGTCCCTGGCATGGAGCACTGCTCAGCTTGGATGGGTTGCTGGTCCTGTTGCCATGTTTTGCTTCGCCATTGTCACCTATATCTCTGCTTCCCTCCTCTCCGATTGTTACAGGGTCCCTAATTGTGTTACTGGTGTTAGGAATCGTTCTTACATGGATGCTGTTAGAGTGACCTTGGGTATTGCTTATAAACCCTAAATCATCTCAAAGTTGACGGCTTTACTTGGTTTTTTATTGTAATCTAGCTTGGTGTTAGTTCAGGTAGGAAGCAAACTTGGATTTGTGGATGGCTTCAGTATATTAGCATGTTTGGCACTGCTATTGCTTATGTTATTACCACTTCAATTTGTATGAGGTATTACAGAATTTGTTCTGTGGCTTGTGATTGATTTGTCAAATTCTCTCTCTCTCTCTCTCTCTTTTCTTTTGTTGTTGTTGTTGTTGTTGTTGTTGTTGTTGTTGTTGTTGTTTTGTGGATTAATTTGTAGTTGGTTTTTTGTTTGTGTTTGTGCAGAGCTATTCAGAAATCTAATTGCTATCATAAAGAAGGGCACAAAGCTCCTTGTGAATATGCAACTTATCACTATATGTTGGTATTTGGAGGAGTTCAGGTTGTGTTTTCTCAGATTCCTGATTTTCATAACATGGAGTGGCTGTCTATTGTGGCTGCTGTAATGTCATTCTGCTATTCCACCATTGGATTTGGCCTTGGGGTTGCCAAAGTGATTAGTATTGCTTCTCTCTCTCTCTCTCTCTCTCTCTTTTAATTTTTGTTGTCTCTATAACTGATAAATAGAAATAGATTTATTTAGCAATTGTTTTCTTTCTGAGTTCAATCTAGGTTCTGTTCATTTTTATCTCTAATCTTTGATAGAATGTTTGTGATTGTCTTAAGTTGGTATTATATTTCTATTGCCTTCAAAGAAATAGCTCCAGATTCTTCATGTTTCTTTGCATATAGGTGTGATGCATCGATGAACTCAACAACCAATTACCAGAAGCCAACTCGGGGTTGAACTGGTTGATGAGATTCATTAGTTTCTCACCTATCTTCAATTGAATGCTCACAAAGTTAACTCAGATTTCTTGTTTGTTTTGCCATATTTGTACCTGATGGTACAATGGCCCTCCTATTAAACTTTTCTTGGAGAAGCTCCTCTTAGAAAATAAAAATTTAAGAGGACCATTATATCATTTATGTATATGTTTGCTCTAAGATCAGATAAATACAGGGTTAGTTAACTGATTGATTTCATTTAAATTATACAGTTGCTGATATATTGACATTAAAGTGACCTGTGTATAGGGTATGATGGCCATCCTATGAAGTTCTTCTTATGGAGATCTTAGAATTTTGTCCCATATTACTTAACTTGGTAGCCAATCTTCAGAAACGAGAGACATTATTCTTACACTTGAGTGTTAATTAGATTTGGACTTAAGCATAAAAGTGAAATCTTGTTTTTGTAATGTGTATTTCAGCGAATGGAACAATTAAAGGGAGTATCAAAGGAGTTCCAATGCCTACTACGGCGCAGAAAATCTGGCGCATTTCCCAGGGATTGGGAGACATTGCATTTGCCTATCCATACTCCCTTATTCTTCTTGAGATTCAGGTAACATGCATGCTCTTTAAAACTGAATTCCTGAAGTATTATTTCAATCTTATAGAGAAGGAGCTGAATTCCTGGAATTATTTTCATTGATGAATGAAGGACACACTGAAGGCTCCCCCAGCTGAAAACAAGACCATGAAAAAAGCATCCATGGCCTCCATTCTCATCACTACATTTTTCTACCTCTGTTGTGGATGTTTCGGTTATGCAGCATTCGGAAACACTACACCAGGAAATCTCCTGACTGGATTCGGATTCTACGAACCTTACTGGCTCGTCGATTTTGCCAATGTGTGCATTATTGTTCACCTAGTGGGAGGATATCAGGTAAATTCTTCAGACATACTTCATCAATCACTCTCAACTGCTATTGAAGCTGAACTATTACTTCTGATCACTCAGGTTTACAGCCAGCCAATATTCGCATTCTTCGATCGATGGTTCACCAAGAAATTCCCAAACAGCTGGTTTATCAACAAGGCATACACAATCAAACTCCCTGCCCTGCCACCTTACAGATTGACACTCTTCAGGTTATGCTTCAGAACATTGTTTGTTGCATCGACAACCGGAATTGCAATGATCTTCCCTTACTTCAATGATGTGTTGGGCATTTTGGGTTCTCTGAACTTCTGGCCTCTGGCAATCTACTTCCCTGTGGAGATGTACTTTGTGCAAAGAAATGTAATCCCATGGAGTAAGAATTGGATCATTCTTCAGACTTTTAGCCTTGCATGTTTGCTTATTAGCCTTTTTTCTTTAATTGGTTCAGTGCAAGGACTTATTAGTGATAGACTTAACTAGAAATTGAATTAGTTTCATTTCCATAGTTAAAGAATGTTGTTACTCTGTATATGATGTCACTTGTAGTTTCATGCCCTGATATTATTAATTGGGGAGATGTGATTATTTGGTAGACATATCTCCATAGTTTTTTCTTACCATATTTCAGACTTTTGATTGATATGGAACATGAGAAAGGAAATGAAAATGAATTAATGTTTAGTAATTACAAATACTTTTCTGTTTACTGCTTGTGATTCTTCTCCTAAAGATGGTGATCAAATTCCAAAGAGAAGTAATGCAACCACACTATCCTCATCAATGTATTCTTGTTGAAAAATCTAAAGGACATGAACAGCAAACAATAGTGTTTTCAAGAATTGTAGTAAAGCTTTCAGGAACCTGATTGTAAATTCTCTAAATTTGAAGGTTTGTTTTTGTATATTTTATGGAGAAAAAAATTTATTTAGCGGGAAAGAGAAAAGAAAGCTGCAGTTTTCTAGAATATGATGTCACTTGTAGATTCACATACTTTGAATATGTGATTTTTGTCACAAAAATGTTTTTCTTATATATTTATTATTAATTTTTTAAATATAAATAATCCATGTTCACTGTGTCTATTATTGCCTTAAAGACATCCCTATTCATGAGAAGTCTCAACAAGATAGCATATCATATTCAGAGACCAGCTAGAAATTGAGCTTGAGGTGAGTGCAGAGGGTGTGAAAAAGAAACATAATCAATAATTTTAAAAGCCAACGGCTTTTTAACCCATTGGCATCGGATTTTTTGTATCGGGTGTTTGTTTGAGGGAGGGCTCAAAATTGAATCCCCAAGCCTATGTAAATTTGAGGGTAAAGATGTGCTAACTATTAATTGCATACTAACACATCCTTTTGACTTCCTTAAATGAGATCGCCTAAATAAATAATTCTCTCATATAAAAATAAATAAGTATAAAACAAATAAAATAAATAAAATAAAAATAATTGAAAATAAAACAAGTTTGAAAATTTAAAAAGGTATCAATGTTTTGAGAATAAAATGCATATAATTAAGAAAATTATTCAACAGTAAAAGAAAATGAAAGAATAATATGAGATAATTTTCATGTCCATAAATGATTTCCTCTCTCTCTCTCTCTCTCTCTCTCTCTCTCTATATATATATATATATATATATATATATATATATATACGTCTTACATGTATAAGAGCTGTAATTCTTATTCAAAACATAAAGGTAACAAACGAACAATTAATCAATCAGGAATCACACAGCTAACCCTCAAATGATAACAGTTAACTAGTCCTAATCAAATGATTTCTTCAATAATAACAATGCATGCAAGTGACCTTTTCTTGCATCCATATAACAGAGAGAAAGAGAGAGAAAAAAACTCAAAGCACATGAAGAGGACTTGATACAAAGAACAGTGATTATTTTTTTATTTTTATTTTTTTGATGAAAAGTGGATAAACCACTAATTTATTGAAAAAGCGAAGAACGGACAAGAAGTAAATAAGAGTACAGTCAAACAGCAAGAAGATAAAGGTAACCTCACCAGAAGTGAGGAAGGAAACAGAGAAGAAGAACAACGGTAAGAAGAAATAAGTAAAATAACTGAACTAACGAAGACATCCAGAAGGAGTCACAGGCCAGTCCAGTCAGAGGGAGAACGACTACTCGCGATCCAGGGTGTGGTCAGGGTCTCCAGAAGGATCGGCAATTCTGGAGCTCAGGAAGCTGAGAGATCTCTTAATCCTCCTAGAAGCGTCGGTGTTCTCTTGTGAAAAAGATCCAGCGTCTGCAGAAAGCCAGAAGAGAAGCAAATTAGCAATCTTGTATAGAACAGAATGAGCGTGGGAGCAATGTAGGTTAAAAATTCTATTGTTTCTCTCGAGCCAGATATTCCAAAAAAAAGCACGGACGCTAAGGTCCAGCAGGGTCCGATGTGAAGCATTAACTGAAGGAACCCAGGAGGTCCAAATAAGAGAGACAGTGGATGGTAGCCAATCAAGATCAAGATAAATCCGGAGAAAAGACCAAATTCGATCAGAGAAATCACAATCAATGAATAGGTGGTCCACTGATTCAGAGTTTTTGTGACACAACACACAAGTATCAGTAGCCAGAAGGTTACACCCTCGCTTGAATAAGTTGTCGAGGGTGAGGATTCTATATTCACAAGCAAGCCAGCAGAATAAAGTGATTTTAATAGGGGAACGAATTTTCCAAAACTGAGAATACAGCTGGCTACGTGTGCCTCCATCAATAAGGAAATTGTAGTATGATTTAACGGAGAAGATTCCCTTTTTTTCTAGTGACCAGGAATAAGGAAATTGTAGTGACCAGAACAGTGATTATCAAATGATTAATCTCTTAATTATTCATAATAAACCAAACAATATGCTGATAATACTGTGTGATCTTATATTAACTCCATGCATGCTACCATTACAAGTATAGTCAACAAGATAGAAACATCACCACTCTCATCTTGTAGATAAGAGAACAGAGAAAGAGAGAGAGAGAGAGAGGAGTTGACCAGGCGTCTTGCGGGTGAGCAACCTGCCCGGGCGTCACGCCCTCAGTGAGCGTTGAATTCTTTAACCAAATCATGCAGGATGAGCCTCAAGTACACCCACACGTGAACACCCCCCATGCAAACCCTCATTATATCTATCTATCTATCTATATATATACTTATTCACATCCTTCCTTATTAATTTGCTACTCATTAACATATAGATATATAGGAATGAGCAAATATATATCTATTTATCTATTTTTATATATATAGTTTCTTAGGCTTTTAGATAAGCTGGAAAGATGGGAAGAATCCCATGCTGTGAGAAAGACAACGTGAAGAGAGGCCAATGGACACCTGAAGAAGATAACAAGCTCTCTTCTTACATAGCTCAGCATGGCACTCGCAATTGGCGTCTCATCCCTAAGAATGCTGGTAATCTCCATTTCTCTCTAATATATATATCTCTGAATTATATATATATCTTTGGTTATGATTATAAGCATTGCATGGATGTGTTTAAATAGGTTTGCAGAGATGTGGGAAGAGTTGCCGTCTCCGGTGGACAAACTACCTCCGGCCAGACCTCAAACATGGCGAGTTCACTGATGCTGAAGAGCAAACCATTGTCAAGCTTCACTCTGTCGTCGGAAACAGGCAAAACTAATACTCATTTGTTATCAATTCACTCACTGTTTCATTTACATGTTCTGAACTTCTGATACTTATGATGATCTTATTGATGAATATAAATTTAGGTGGTCTTTAATAGCAGCTCAATTGCCAGGACGTACTGATAATGATGTCAAGAATCACTGGAACACTAAACTGAAGAAGAAGCTCTCTGGAATGGGGATTGATCCTGTTACTCACAAGCCTTTTTCTCACCTCATGGCAGAGATTGCCACTACACTGGCTCCACCTCAGGTTGCTCATCTTGCTGAGGCTGCTCTTGGTTGTTTCAAGGATGAAATGCTTCATTTACTTACAAAGAAACGTGTTGATCCATTCTCCGGCATGCCGCAAGTCACCGGAAACAATGGCGTTGGTTATGCTTCTGTGTCTGGTAATGATAAGGAGGAAACTATTGAGAAGATTAAGCTTGGTTTGTCTAGAGCTATCATGCAAGAAGGTAATGGAGATCATCATGTTGTTAATAATGGAAAGTCATGGACAATGGTGGGTTCACATGGAGAAGCATCAGTGATGCATGATGTTTATGATCCTATGCTTAGTGGTGATCATGGATTTCGATACGATGCGCCGGCTTATGGGAACGATGTCGGCGAGGCTTCGGCGTGGAGCCAGAGTTTGTGTACTGGTAGTACATGCACTGGTGGTGTTGGTGAGCAGCAAGGTGGAGTTATAATGGAGAAGGAGATGGAGGTGGAGATGGAGGAGGAGGATGGGGAGGAGACTGAAGGGAGGAAGATTAATGGAAGGAAGGGAGATGAAGGAGGAATGTTTGCAAGTGATTGTGTTTTGTGGGACTTGCCTGATGATCTTATGAGTCCTATGGTTTGAATTCATATAAGATATGTACTTGTATTTGGAGTTGAATGATATAAGAAGAAGAATAAGAGAAGTTTATGAATGGTTTGTGTGCTGTTTTTAATTTTTCAGTTTTTTGAGGGTTGTTATAGAAAATATACTGTTATAAGGCCTTTTTTTCATATATATATTCATATTCCTGAAGTATCAGTAAGTACTCCAAAATGCACACAATAATTTTCATTGCAATGTTGCTTTGCTCTGAAACCAACTTGTAATTTTGGAGTTTTGGGGGTTATAACAGAAAATACAATTTTTTAGGGGTTTTTGGTTGAAAGTAGAATGCACAAACTTTGGACTAATCAATAACACCAAAATCCATAAAAAAATATTCAATAAACATATACAAAAACAAAGGGTCTTTTGCATATAGTCCCTTCTAAAATCCTATAATTAAACTGCTTTATAAGAGTACTTAAACAAATACAGATTTTTGCAAGGGTGTATATAAAAAAAAAAGAAACTCAGATTAATTGATCAAACCAGATTGACATATTTTACAAGCAAAGATGATCCAATAGAGAAATTATACTCAAAATCTATTCATTAATAGGAACCCATTCCAACTCTAATTCTATCTGTCCACATTCCACATTTTGCAATTTGAGTGAGACTTCCTGTTTCACCTTTCCATCCACAACATTGATTATACTGTCTTTGATCAAAGCATTGTCACTTGATTTCAACCATTTTCCAATCTGCATGTCTCCCAGAAACTGTGGATCACCAAATGCCATCGCCGCGGTTAGCAATGGTTGGAGGTCAATCTCCGCTTCACCCATTATATCATCGGCGGAGAACAAATCATGGTCAAAAACTTGCTGCAATGAGATACATTTAAAATGTATCAGTTTGTACTGATACTATAATACCTGTGGATTTGTCTTACAAACTCACCAGTTTCAAGGGACGATATCGATGAGGGACTGATATCCGAAGCTCCTCATTCCAGACAGGATTTAAGTTGCTTTTTATCACGGTTGTCTTGACTTTCTGCAGATGATCAATGAGAATACGAGAAATGAATAATCTAGGCAAAAGAGTGAAGCTTGTGAATTTAAATTGTGAGCCGAACCTGGTCTCCAAGTGTTAAAATGACATAAGGATCACTTGATAACATATCCCTGACAGCCAGGTCTGTGCCCTTCACAACTTTCACTTTCAATGTTCCGATGATCTTGTCACCGCTTGGCTGTAATCACTCAAAAGAATAAATAAAAGGATACATGCTTTAGTATATGACAAAATTAAATCCAGATGCTCACTTCTTTTCTTGAGCTTCTTGAATCAAAAACAATATCCAAATCCTTTCTCGAGTCGCAGGATTTGAAAGAGCTCTTAGATGAGACGATACGCAAGCTTGGTTTTAAGAATTCCTGCAATTCATATTTGGACCTACAGGCAAAAGCAATGCGCATAAGTTAAGTTAAAATATAAAAAATCAAACACAAACATCAATTTGTATTGTATTCCACCTTATAAAATTCGTCCTCTCCTCATTGCTAGCATTCGGCTTTGGTTTGGAAACTCCTTTAGGGAGAAAAGCCTCGTAGATTGAATTTGCAGAAGAGTTTCCACCGACCTCAACCATAGAATCGATATCATCATCATCCCATGGATCTAAAGTTACCGACATAACCTGATGAGAAATATACACTAGTCAAAAACAGGAATACAACAAAGACACTGGGATACGAAAAATAAGAGAATGTGAACAAACATCGTAGGATGCACGAGCAACGTTCCAGATCACATCTTATAAAGTTGAGCTATTTGAGTCACATCTTATTACCTTTGAGATCTCTGGGCCAAGACTTCTGTGAATACTGCTACATTTTGTGCAGAGAAATACTCCGATATTAGCTGACCTGCATTGAGAACAGTTCAGTTATAACTTATTATATGCACAATATGACAAATCTACGATAACACCATGTATTACAATGGAACATTAAAGCTGAAAGTTTTTATATGTGAGATGATTAGTGCAGCAGGATTGCATATAAGAAGATTTTGGCATCAATATGTGGCTGAGACAATGAGGCTGGGATTTCCTTAACAAATTACAATATTACAATACTTACGCCCATTTGGGATCAGGAGCACCACAGTCTGCACATACACGATTATCATTCTTGAGCAATAGCTCATGCAATTTCCTTAAATTAGCTGTCAGAAGAAAAAGGATTTACATGAGACATACATATAAAAAAAAATACACAAGAAAGTCTGCAAAGAATTGACCAAAATTAAGTATAGGAAAAGCAAAACAGCACGCAGAATGAGAAACAATAAAGATCACATTATAAACCACAGTCTCACCCACAGGATTTGCATCACAAACATTAAGAGGCACTTCAAATAGCAATGACTATCGCAAAAATCTAACAGGTCATATGAACTTTGACAAGTTATCCCAGTTTTCATGATTTTACCAACTCCCACCACAACCCTAGACCATTCTAATTCAACAAGGTTACATTGCTTAATGAGATCAACAGGAGAGAGAGGTCATGGTACGAATGAACACCTCAGGAACAGCTAATTCGAGTCACAGTTAAGCTTCAAACTTCACATAAACAAAGGGATGTACGTTCTTGAGAACATCAATTGAAAAGGAATAATTTTATAAAAGCAATCCAACTAAGAACAGAACAGAATTTATGTACCAGAGGAAGGCTTCCCAAACTCACTGAATCGTTTACTCATCTCTCCACTGCTGAATATAAAAAATCACCTACACCAAAACCACTACAATAAAAAACAATCAGAAAATATCAAAACAGTAAAAATTCATTATGTTCACTTGGTTTTATAAGTCAACACCTCACAGCAAAAGGGAAAAAGAGCAAAAGTTGAAAAAAAAAAAATTAAGTAAATCAGCAAAACAATGAAAACAAATTGATTGAACAGCTATACTTCTTATCAACAAGCTAAACTAAGCACCAATATTCACTGCAATGAATTCATTGACATAAATTCCATAAATCTAAGCTCCAAAATTTTCTTAAAAGTCAACAAAAAGAAAAAAGGCCATTCTTTCTTCATTCAAATAAACATAAACTCACAATCAATATCAAATTAGACAGAAACAGAACAGAGAGCATCAAAATACTTCTAATGTACTCTAAACATCCTGAGAATGAAAACCAATCACATATCAGGAAGCCAAAAAAAAAAGAGCAGCAAAATCCATGCTTTACACCATCTAAGTCACCAAAACAGAAACCCAAATCACCACAAACAAAATTAAACACATTAAACAGCATGTCAAAAACAAAACCCAAACCTTCAACACCATAAACGCTTTCCAATCGCCAAAAAAGCAAGAAAAAAACAATCTTTGACAAAGCAAACACTTTGCCAAAAGTCAGAGATGAATCCTACTAAATTAAACAGGAAACAATCATGAAAATCTTCATTAAAAAAAAAGCTAAAATAAGAAATTTATCATAAAATGGGAAGAAAAGAATGATTCTCACCAGATTATTCTTCGAAGGAGAGGAATTGATCCAAAACTATGGGCAACCTTTGGGTGTGAAATTGATGAGCTTTGATGGCAATATCTCCTTGTCTTTTCTTTTGTTCCACCATGAGAAGGACTCGAATCGAAAGTCTCTTCCTTTTTTGGGTTTTATAAATCAAACTTTTTATTTATTTATTTTAATATTTTTTTAATATATCATGATTGGTTTTGATCAACAACCCAGCCATCAGACCAGAATTTTTCACATTACCCCCTCACTATATATATATATATATATATATATATATATGAAGACATTTCAAACATAATAATATATTCTTGAATATTTGTTGATTTTCAATATGCCTTCATGGACTACCTTATCTCTTATGTAAAGTTTTTATTTCGGAAGAGTTCTGAGTAAGATAAAGAGAAGATATTATTGAGTTTGCGAGTGTTGTCTTTAATTTAAAAAAAGAGGTGCTTATCATCTAGTGTCCATATATATATATATATATATGCATAGGCTCTCTTGGATAAGATATACATATATACATATCTAACTAGTCGTGAGGATCCGAAGCCAGTCTTGCTCGTAACTCGTGGGACTTTTTGTTGTTTTTCACCTCTAATGGAGGCTTTATACTTTCTTTGTTTCTTTATATTGTAATTTCCGGCTTCCTTAAACAATTAGTAGTTTCTTTGTACATTCCATCTTTTTATTTGACAATATTTAATTTCAATATAAACATAGCCGAAAAAAATAAAAGGAAGCGTTAATTAAATGAATGATTGGGACTATAATGCATCTTTTCTCAAGACCCTCCTCCAAATTGCTTTCTTTTCCACACTATTTATTTATTTTAATAACAGTATATGTCACTTTTGATGTGGAGAGATTCTTGGTATGATTGATAATGAAAGCCTCGTTAATAAAAGAGTTTTGTAATACACACCCCTAAGAAATTTAAAATTTATAATTACTTGGAAATCCCTCTATCATTTTATAGAGATCTAATTTTATTTTTTTATATGGTTTTATGCAAAGAAAAAATGTTGATAGAGGATGAATAGACTTTGCCACTTTAATGGTTGCTGGTCTTTGTCCCATTGATGATAAGTTTACTAATTCTTAATAGACATCCATGTGTTTTTTAATGGAATGATCACATGGAAAGCATTGGTTCATATTATCACAATCCACCCAGCAATATCATTGCAAATATTCCCTTTATTTTAATTTTAATTTTTTTTTATCTCAAAAGTGTTCACTTATTCATTGGCACACTGGCACTCAGTTATTGGTTGGCTAGTTGAGAAAAAAAAAAAAATTTGAGAAATATATATAGGCGATTTTTTAACTGCTGAAATTTGAAGAAATGCAGGCGAATAAAAAAATTGGAGAAAAAAATTGAGGTGAATAGAGATACACACATAAATCAATTAATATGTATGTAAACAGTAAAATAAATGGTATACAGAACCCTATTTTTACAATGAAATGAATCACTTTTTTACTGTATAGTAATATTCACCCCCTCTTTTTTACTGTTTATGAAATTGTTAATATTACTGTTATTTGTATTGTTTAACTGTTATTGTGGAAGTCTCTGTTGATATATAGATAATTAGAAGTCGTTGGATTCTTTCAATAACTACTAGAAAGACGTTTGCAGAGTGTTTATATGCTAATATCCTTAATAAATTTATATATATATATATATATATAATTAGTGAAATGCCAACCAATGAACACTTTTAAGATTTTGTTTCTTATGTGGGGAGGGATATATATGTAATATAATTTTTATTGGTTCATACAAAATATAAACTTTTGTAGGGGAATATAAGCCTCACACGCACACATGGTTGTCAATCTCCTTTAATTGAGTTATCGTAAACTTTTAAATACGTTTAAAAAAACATATTTTTAAACATATAGTCTTGTAACTAATTAATAATTATTATATATTGCAAAAAAAAAAAAAACCCCTTACTACCAATGCCTTATTTAAGAGTATTTTAGAGTAAAAAACTGATCAATCAAAGACTTGAAAAAACAAAATCATATATATGTTTTAGTAACATATGAAAATAAATAAATAATTTTATTTTGTAAAGATTTAAAAAAAATATTTAATTTTAATTATATAATGAATTTATTTAAACAAGGGAAAAATGGCATTTGGGGAAAAATGCATTTATTCAATATAATTCTTATAATAATAATCCTAAAAAGGATATTTTAGCTAGAACAAGAATTTCAAAATATTAAACAAGGGAAAGTGATAACATCTCAAACTTTAAGGATTAACGTGTAATTTCATACTTTGTAGGGGGTATGTACGAAAAAGAACCCGAATTTTCAAATAACACCCTGATAAAAAGGAATTAATTGTTAAA
Organism: Dioscorea alata; assembly: GCA_020875875.1. Classification (NCBI taxonomy): domain Eukaryota; kingdom Viridiplantae; phylum Streptophyta; class Magnoliopsida; order Dioscoreales; family Dioscoreaceae; genus Dioscorea; species Dioscorea alata. The sequence goes on from CM037018.1 coordinate 14,791,878, forward strand.
GAATCTTTTATTGAAAAAATTGAATAAATATTTAATAAGAGGGTTTTTAAAAAGTCCACCAATTATAAACACGTGCGAAGCATCCGCGAAGGTTGTTTGACCAGTAGAACGTTCTGGTTTGACTTTTTGGGCACAACTAAACACGCTGAGCCGGTTCCGTGGATTAATTGTCAACCGTGTCCGGTTTGCACCAGCATTTTTTACGGTCTTATCAACGCACGTTTGAGAGTTTCTCTTAACTCTAGAAGTGATTTTTTTTTAATAAAAATTAAAATAATACCATGGGACAACCATTAGATTGTCTGATAGTAAATCTTTAATAAGTGAGTGAATGGTGCACAGTAAATTTTATCATTGTTCGGTTTGTTTATGTGAAAGGATACGAGGAGCTATATTTCCATCTCGTGAGATTTATTGGTCTGAATATTATAGTTCCTGACATATTATTTGGGGCATATGTGATAATTTGTTATTGCTTGGATGTCTCCACATAATAAATTTTGAAAAAAAATCGTTAAACCACCTCTTCTAGAAGTATCATTTGTTGCTATAATAATAATAATTATTAGTTTTCTAATTATAATAATAGCATTGTATTAGCACCAGTATCCCACACAACATGGAAATCACCATAACAATAAATGAACAGGGATAGACGAATTGAAATATGATTAGGATGGCAAATATATGTGATGATTTATCTATTTTATAATAAATTTAACAAAATGAATCTTTTCTTAGATTAAATACCTAAACTACTCTATTATTTTTTTTTAAATATTTATGATCTTATCATAAAAAACAAAAGTCATTCTAGCAATAGTCAAAGTCGATGGTTCAAGTCTCTTCTAATACATGAATGAGGCACAATAAAAATTGTGATTGTGGATAGACGAATTGAACCAATCATATTATTGATTAGGATGGCAAATATATGTGATAATTTATCTATTTTATAATAAATTTAACAAAATGAATCTTTTCTTAGATTAAATACCTAAACTACTCTATTATTATTTTTTAAATATTTATGATCTTATCATAAAAAAACAAAAGTCATTCTGGCAATAGTCAAAGTCGATGGTTCAAGTCTCTTCTAATACATGAATGAGGCACAATAAAAATTGTGATTGTGATGGATTGTCAACATTGTCCAAAAAATAAAATAATAAAATACAAAAGTACCAATTAAATATAAAATTATCATACTTAAGTAAATTAGTTAATATCATATGAGCTTCGGTCTTTCAGCCTAATTTCTTATCTATATAGGCCCCTAACATAGTCTGTCCATATTTCATTAAAAAAATTATATGATCAAATAATATGGTAAGTCCTATTAAATTATAGATCTTTCTCTTTTTGTTTTTTTCCTTGCCCCAAGTATTTACCAGTGTTTTTTAAGCAAAAGTTGTACATCTTTTTGTTAAAATATTTTTTTTATAAATCAATTTATTTTTATTGGAGAAAATAGCTTTTCTGGGGCTATTTGAATTATTTTTTTATTCCAAAAATTACAAGCGTAGAAGTACTGTCATTTTTTGTAGAATTACAGAGAAGTCCTTAATAAGTGCAAAATTTCAACTCTACTTCTGTTGACAATGCAATCTCTCTTTTAGAGCTCCGTCCAATCTCAAGGAAGGTTTGTTGCAATTGATCCCCATCCATGGCGGCTGCGCTTCGATTAGGTTCTGGGATTGGAGCAAGGAGGGGCTTGCCCTTTGTCTATGGTCTTTGCTTCTCCTCCTCTTCGTTTTCTTCTTCTAGGGTTTCGTTTTCCCATGTGTTAGGGCGCGATCGAAGAGGCCTCAATGGCCCAAAGGTAGGAATCTAATTTAAAGCTTTTTTTTTTTTGCTTCAATTTATGGTGTGTTGCTTTTATTTTGACAAAAGATTAGATTTTTTATTTTTGATTGTTTGTGTAGTTTGACTCTATTGAGTTGCGAGTTTATTTCTATTGTTCGGTTCTATGTTATGTGTTTGTAATTGAAACAATCTTACTTGAAGAAATGTGCCGTTTTTGCTTCTAAATTTTGTTTTGATTGTTATGTATTGTATAATAATTAGATTACATTGAGTGGAGAGTTTGCTTCAGTTTGCAGTTTATATGTGTGTTAATGGAAGTAGTCCTAAAGTTACTGGTTTTGAGGCCAATAATACTGCTATGAAACATAGAGATGAAGATGGAGCAGAGGTGGAGATCAATGAGATTCCAAAGCCTTATCAAGCTGATGAAAAATCAGACAAGGATGCATATGCAGAGAGTTCTGTTCAAAGGAAAAGGAGTGCAAAGCTCCATGATTTTTGCTTGGGCATCCCTTTTGGTATGTTTTCTGATTTCTTAAATTTTTGGTTTGCCATTTGTTAGTTGGTGATGTTCTAAACTGCAAAGAATCTATAATTACATGGTGATCAGAACAAATTATTCAGAAGGCTTGTCTTGTGAATTAGTAGGCCATTCTGCTTTGTATTTGTTTGTTTTCGAATTTGGATACTTTAATTTGCTGAGATGAACTCCTACAAGCAAAGGATATGCAACAATTGCCTTATGCTTTTGACTAAGTGCTGCGTTCAGACATCTGTAGTCTTACAGCAATCTTTAAGGTGATTTGGAAGGATTTGGACTTAGGAGGAGTAAATTGATTCCATAACAACTTCATATTGAATTGCCATGATCCACATGACTAGATTAGTTTTGACCTGGTTGCTCCATGCCATTACCACTGGAAAGAGGACAAATAACGTTCCAGTGATATTAGCATGGCAATTAGTACGGCTAAAATGTAGTTGATGATTCAATGTGTCAAATATTGCATTTTTGTTATTTGGGACAACTTAGTTCTAGACTTCTAGTATTAATTGTTGATGATTCCTCTCTTTTGGGCAACCTTAAGCTCAATTACCGTTGACTGTCATGGTGAGCTTCTTTTTGACAAGGATTTTGTTATGCTAACCCTGTCATTTCGGTTGACTATAATAGTTGAATCCTGCCAGTTCAATGTTTTTCCCTTCCATTGATTGTTATAAATTGTCTTCTTCTAATGGAGAGCTCCTAGTGTTAATGAAATTCTTTTAATGCCCATAGAGACCATATTGTTATCTATATACTGTAACCCAAGCATCTGGAATCTACAACATTGTAAGCCATAGTACATACTCCACATGAACTTGCACAACACCTTACAATTTGCAGCACATGTCTCTTGCATCTGTTCAGGTTGTTGACCAAATTATGAAACATCCAGTTGAGCATGTTGTCATCAGTGTTCTCACTATGGATCTATTTCTTCCTCTACAAAGCGTAGATGAAGCATTGTTCATTTGACTATGTGGGGTGTGATATAACCACTTGATTCATGAACAGCTCTTAACTGGAAGGAAATATATTGCATTGTCTGTTGCTGGTGTATTTCGTTTGACTACATGAAGAGAGTCACTATTTTGATTCTTGATCCAATAACTTCAACTGAATTATGCACAAAAACCTATGGTTGTGTCTTCTTTTGCCATAGGTGGGATTGTATTTGGAGCTGGGCTTATTGGGTCTCTTTTCTCCAGAAGTCTCTCTCCTTTAGTGACGGGCACTCTTTTTGGGGGTGCTATATTGGTCCTAAGTACCTGCAGCCTTAAGATCTGGCGACAAGGGAAATCCAGCCTACCTTTCATTCTCGGCCAAGCCGGTAAATTTTCTTCTCAGTCATCAATTTTATCTCCATATATATCTATTTTCTACATTATCTGCTCCAATGTTATATGTTTGTGCTTTAAATCTGCCACACATTGACTTCAGAAAATTGTTTTGCATAAGTAGCTTGAATGACTGAAAAGGGTACTGCATTTGGTTTTGGTCATCTGATCTATTTGATAGCTAAAGTACATCAAATTCAGAATTGTGACAAACATTAGAATTTGGTTATCTATCTTTTGATCGACATTTACCTTGTGTCATGTACCTTTCAAGCATATTCTTATAATTTATTTCTTTCCGGATCCAGCCATTGCTGCCGCATTCCTTAGGAAGCATTATCAGGTGTACTCCCTGGTGAGCAAACACTATCCTTCTTTCCTTTTCTAATCTCTACTATGTTATCCAATTCCTATGTTTAGAAGATGATTCATTTTATGGTTTCAGACAAAGAATGCATTTCCTTCGGGATTTTTTATTCTTATGAGGTAATGCTTGTCTGCTATAATTTCCTATTCTGATTTCTATTATGTATTCTTAATCTTTCCCTTATTAAGAAAATTCTTCCTAAATTCAATTGCAGTGCTGCAATGCTTTGCTTCTATTCATATGTACTGATTGCTGGAGGAAATCCACCCCCTAAGAAGTTGGCTGCAAATACTTCAACATAGCTGAGAAAAAGGCCATATGCAATTCATGTTCCATTCTGATTTTCTTCAAGCTTGAGGCTCTATCACGTTTTGATATTTAATCAAAAAACGGAGATAAATATTTGTTTCTCAAACTCCTATGTCAGAAATTTAAGAACCTCTTATTTAATAATAATTTTAATAATATGTTCTTTAAATTATTTAAACCAAGAAAGCGTCTCCAAATTATAACAGAAATAAACCTAAAAAAAATTCAGTTAAGCAGAGATCGGAAAGTAATTCCAGGATTTGCAGAGGGGTAAAATATAAAAATCCCCACTCCAACGGTCACCAAATTCAAATATGACCGTTGCGAAGCGCATGCGTTTCCCATCTCCTGAAATAATTCCTCCCAACTCACCAAATCCTCAATTCACTTCAAAGTTCTCTCTTTCCTTTTTCAATCTCTCTAAACAAATACTTCCATTTCTGCATTCCTGAATCCCACTCCTCCCAAGAAACTCTCCAAGAACTCCATTTCTTGATCCTCTTCTTCATCTTCCAATGTCGAACACAAGCAAAGACACTCACATTGTTGTGGTCGATGTCTCGGCAGCCTCCGAAGAAGATCAATCAGCCTTGATTCCATCGCCGGGCACCGCAAGGCATCACCACCCTCTCACTGAGATCTCTGGTAGCCCTGGCCACCTTCTCCTCCTGAAACTATGGCAGAGAGAAGAGGACCTAATCTCTCGCCGTACCACGGCTATCGAATCCCGTCTCGATGACTCCAAACGTCATGCATTCCTCCTCTCATGCCTCTTCCTCACCTTCCATGCCATCTCCCTCACTATCCTCTTCTCCTCCACCCACAAATCTCATGAAAACAACATCTGCAAGAATTGGATGGTCCCTTGTTTACTTTCCTTGATAACTTCACTAGTAATTGTGTCATCCGTGCAGGCTATTGTTTGTGCATACTGGAGAGGGTGGAAGGAGCTGCAGAGGGAGAGGGGCGATGCTCGGGCACTGGCTCGGTGCCTTCAAGAGTTGAGAATGAAAGGAGCAAGCTTTGATCTATCGAGGGAACCACAAACGGTGAGACGGGCAAAGAGCTCCAGTGTTGAGGTTCGGTGGCACGGTCCTCTCAGGTGGTTCTCTAGGAATCTTGTGACTGTCTTTCTTCTTTGTGTCTCTGGCCTCATTGCGGCGGCATCCAAGTTCATTGTCTGCAGTTGAGATGGCCTGCATCTTTGTGTGTTCTTGACATTGGTTTAAAGGTATGTCTCAAATTCATCTAATATATTTTTTCTTCTTTTCTTTGAGTTTTTGTTGTGTGTATCAAGTCTATACATTTCCGGCTTTCAGATCGTGGTGATCGGAATGGATATGGAATGCTGAAAGAGATCACTGCTTGTGGCATATAGGATATGGTTTTGTTTTCTCTTCTGAATTGTGCTTGGAAGAGTTTGATTTTGTGAGGCTTTTTTTTATCAAATAAATTTATTCATCTGCATTAAATTTAAAATTGCATCGACAGTGGGAAATTTGGGGAGTCCTGGTTCTCTCTTGAGAGAGCCTTGCCCAGTTCTTCAAGCTTTGCTCAATTGTACTTGTGGAACGTCAAAGAAAGAGTGTCTGAAGTTATGTTTTCATTCTTTAATTCTTTTTTTCTGTAAAAAGGTTTCTAATTTTAAATGCAATATTAATTGAGTGCCTTGATGGTGTTTTTATTCTTTAGCTCTTTGTTTTTATTTCTATACAAGGTGATTTAAAACATTGCAATGTTGATTGTGTTTCTGACAATACAAGAATGATATGTGAAGTCCAATTAATAAAGTGTAGTTTTCATGAGATGTTGAAGTTTTTTGTGTACCTCTACTAATGGAAGTGAAAACATCAAAATATTCAAGAAAATTTGACCAAAAAATCAATCCAAGGGAAAAAGGGATATGGCTGAGTACTATGCGCTATTTGATTGAAACAATTGCGGAAACATTGAATTCTGAAGCAACACCAGGATTGGGCTGCTCATTCATAGCACTAATGGCAGAAATAAGAGCTAGATGAAGAGGATCATGAGGATGTCCGTGATAAATTTAACTATCTCATGTCACAGATGCAGATCAATAATTTCCCTACAAGTTTAGTATTGCAGAGCTCCTACATGATATAGAACTTGATCTTCATAATCTATCTAGCATGAAACATTTATATGGCATTAAAACTGTTGGTAGATATGAAAAGATTTGCTTGGAACATGAGGATTGAGTATCACAGCATCTTGCAGAAACTACTCATTTGATAGAGGATGATGATGATGTTGTCGGGTTTAGTGAACATACAGAATGATCGATCAAGCAGTTGATCAGTGAGGAGCCACAAAGAACAATGGTCTCAGTGTGGGGAATAGAAGGTGTTGGCAAGATGACTCTTGTTACTAAAGTTTATAAGAACATCAAGAGCAGCTTTGACTGTATTCATGGATTTCTGTATCGCCTAAGTATGATACAATCAAAATTCTGAGAAGAATAAACTGAGTTTCAGAAAGACAAGAAGGTGCTGATTCCAGATGGCATTAGCCTCATGGATTATAGAAGATTAGTGGAGATGCTCCATGACTATGTGGATTATAGAAGATAAGTGGAGATGCTTTATGACTATGTACAGGAAAAGAGATACTTGATTGTTTTAGATAATGTTTGGAGTGCCAATCCTTGGTTGATACTTGTGCTGCATTCTTGGACAACAGAAATAGGAGCAGAGTTATCATCACAACAAGGAATGGTGATGTTGCTGGGCTTGGGGTGGTGAACTCAAGGTCAAGCCACTGAAAATTGTTGCTGCATTGGAGCTTTCCTACAGGAAAACATTCTGGAAAGATATAACTAACAAGATTTACCCTCAGGAGCTGGAATTCTGGGCTAGAAAGATAGTAGAGAAGTGTGATGGTCTTCCACTAGCAATAATGGTTATTGGGAGGTTCCTGTCACTGATAGAACAGACAGAACAAGCATGGAAGAAAGTTTGATGATGATATGTGCATGGAGATAGCTGCCAATTCTGAGTTTGAAGGAATTGGAAGCATTTTGAACTTGAGTTTCAACGGTTTGCCTCACCGCCTCAAGAACTGTTTCTGGTTTTGTGCCATATTTCCTGCTGACCATGTGATCAATACAAGAAAGCTAGCTCATCAGGCTTTGTCATTGAAAAGGGAATTAACATGGAGGAGGCTGCTGAGAACTATCTTATGAAACTCATTCATCAGTGTATGCTTGCAGTTGTATATCACAATGAATGTGGAACTGTAATTAGCTGCTACAGGTTGCATGATCTCAAGAAAAGAGATCTGTTTGGTTTATGATTATTATTATCATTTAGAAGGCAATGGGTTGTCTGACAAAGCTCGCCGTTTATCATACCACGGAAGCATTAAAAGAGATCAATTTCGAACTTGTAAGCCAAATCTTCACTATGCATTGTTATCTTGTTCAACTTCTCTGAGTTTACAGTTATCGAAGTTCAAGCTACTGAGAGTGCTGCACATTGAACATGCACCAATTGAGACAGTGCCAGATGAAGTATTAGATTTATTCAATTTGCACTACTCGGCCTTAAGGTAACAAGAATGGTTAAACTTTCCAATTCTATTGGAAGGCTTGGTTAGTTGCATACTGTAGATGGTGCAGAAACAAAACTGGTGAAACTGCCCCAAAACTTGGCAGAACTAAATGACCCAAGGCATCTATTTTTGTGCAAAAAGTTTCTCTCTGGTGTTGGATTGACAGCAGCTGAGAGATTATGCAATTTGAACAGAGTTAGAACACTGATGATGAGATGATCCAACAACTGGGAAATCTGACAAAAATGAGAAGCTTGGGAATATACAAGCTTAAGAGAACGCATTGTGCAAAGTTAAATGAATCTATAGCAAGGATGAATAGACTGTTTGGATTAGCAAAGCAGATTCTGATGAAGTTCTTCAATTGGATGATCTCTATCAACTCCCAAGTAATCTTCAAAAGTTTAGTTAAACCGAAAGTTGGAGAATTGTATGATGCTAAGTGATTCAATATTAGTGGAAGTTGTGGAAGTCACAGCTCAGAGAAGACCAGATACATTCACTCGGTGCATTGCCTAAAGTTCGAATTGATACATATACCAAAAGAGCTCTTAGGAAGGCTACAAGACAACAATATTAAGCTCTGTATCAGCAAAGAAGATTGTTTGAGGTGATGTATCATTGATACTTTGCTACTAAACCAGGTTGTGCTTGTCTGTTAAGGTGTTATGTATGATCAAACTAAGATTCAAACCAAAGAGAGAATGTTATGTTTGATAGAAGCTTGTCTGTTTCAACAAGAGATTTGGTGTTTTGTAATGTTACTAAAGGTTAATAATGGTGTCCTATCTATCAATAAGAGATTTAACAAGATCTTGTGCACAATTTGGAAGCAAGCAAGTGAAATTTTGTTCTCAAAATCCAATCATTCAAAGAAACCAGACAGCATACTGAATTAACACCTCAACAGTATCAGAAACCACCAACTATAAAATTTCGGTCCCGAAACACTTAAAGATGTACTCCATTTTACCTTCATATGAATCATATTACCACTATGAAACATAAAAATCAAAAGATTCCTGAAGATAGGGACCATTATGTCCCCTGAAAAAGCAAATCTATCTGCTTAATGCTGCAGATATTGTTTGATAAAGAGCAACACTGAGTGGGCATCAGACCCAGAAAAACCAAAAGGCTCATAATTAAGCACTCTTAACAATAATTTTCTTCCAATTTCAGAATAAAATTCATGCATTTAATGAATAAAAAAAGCCAAAAATTAAAATACAACAAGCATTCTTCCAAGTCTTCAACAACCAAAATATATGAAAAAATAGTTTAGATCTCTCAATCAACAGCCTGTCTGATTGAGACAAACCAACCTTGACTCTTCACACAAATACAATTTGTCTACCCTACATTTTGATTCTCATGCCTTGTGTTTCTCAAAGTCTAATGCCAAAATTCAATGTCCAATCAATAAAACACACGGTCCATGAAAATTAAATCACGTGATGTTACACCATTATCTCTAATACACCCTCTTAATACGTGTTAATTCATTTATCACGTTTACATCTGAAAATGGACACAAAATTTAAATACTTATTTATTAAAATATGAAGAAAAATATAGAGCCATTGGTTAACAAATTAGTTTATCTTCTTAATAATATTACCTTTTATGATTATTTTAAAATTAGAGAAATTTAGATTCTTTTTTAACATCTAATTATTATTTTTTAAAATCTTGATTTAAATTAAATAGTTTATAGATCCAAATTATTAGCGATTCTGAAAATCTTCTAAACTAAATGGATACTCAAAATCAAGTTAACTTTTAAGTTAAAAAAAATTAATAACTATATTTAATTTTCTTCCCAAGTTAATAAACCCTTAAAAAATTTTCATGGTTAATTAATACAAATTTAAACTTTGTTGTTTTGTTTTTTGCATTTCAATCCTTTTAGGGGGTTGCGAGTAATTTTCCTAAATGTAATTTATAAACTTTGAGGGGGGTAACAAGTAAAAAAAGATCTTTTTTTCACTTTAGGTAGTACGTGAGTAGTGAACAGCGCTTCCATCAATATAACCCCTCCACCGACCCTCGAGCTCGTCCGCCTCCCTCCCTCTCCAGAGCTCCATCATCGGAGCCAGATCTCGCCGGAATTTCAATCGCCGGAGGCGATAGAGGGGTAGCCGGCGATGTCTTCCGGAAGGTATATGGCCTACTCGCCCTCCCCTTCGGCGCCACACTCCCCTCACCTGGCCGGCATCCGCTCCGCCTCCTCCGCCCTCACCGACCAGGAGAAGTATCCACTTTACCTATGAAACCAATTTTCCTTTCTGATCCTTTGCTCTGATGCGCTTTGGATGCTTCTTTTGTCTGGGGATCGGCTTGTCATGTCCGATCGTGATTTTGCTTGCTTTCTTAACTGTTTTTTGATATGATATTGATGTTGATGAGGCGATCTTTGGGTTTTATAGGTTTTTTTTAATGGTTTTATGGATTTATGTGGTTTGAGTTCTTTCTTTTCTTTGAGGATTTGAGATTGATGGGGAGCTTGGACGTTTTTTTGTGTTTTGGTGGTGAATTTTGCTGTTTCTCTGGTTTTCTATGTGGAATTTGGAAGCTGGACTCTGTTGAATTAGTTTGTCTTTTTGGTAATGGTTCCATGTATCATGTTTAGATCTTTGGTAATGCTGATAATTGTGAAGTTTGATTCTTGTGTGTATGAAACACTGGCGCTTATAGATTTAATTTCATGGGTACAAGATCTGCTGCTTTGAAGTTTTCCATTGTTCTTCATGAGTTCGGAATAGCGTCTGTTAGTTCTGGATGATTCTTTGGGAGGATGGCATTGTGATCAGTAAAGTTTCTTGCTGTGAATTTTCTTATATGTGTTTAATTTGATTTTCAGGTATCTCTCAGAGTTGCTGGGAGAGCGCCACAAGCTCAGTCCATTCACCCCTGTGCTTCCACATGCCTATCGATTGTTGAACCAGGGTGAGTGTGAGTTTTACGGACCAACTTTTATTCCCGAAATGTTATGATATTTATGTTTGAAGTCTAAGAGTGTGCACCTTGTGCTTTTGTTGCCTGCAACTGCATTGGGGCTGGACTCTATAGATGCATTTGTGCAGCCTCATTGATTTTCTTTTTGTTTTCTGAAGTTGGGTTAATGATTTTCATGAACCATCCGTGTTTTTTGGTTTTTGCATTTAAATGGTCCTTGCATATTACTTACTGTACTGATGGACTGCTGTTGATTAGAAAGTGTGTACACAGTGATGTTTGTGTTTGGTGTGTACAGTTGAATAAATCATAGTTGCCAATTTTGGTGAGATGTAGCGGTGCATGGTGATGGAACACTTAATTTTGAATTAAGATTTGAAATTCGAATAGGATTCTAACTAATTTGAGGTTGTTACCTTGATCTTTGGAGTTTCGAAGAATTTCCTATCTTTCAATTTCATCATGGCACTAGTTAAGAGGTTCAAATATCAATGCAAGCGCATAATCTGATCTATCTTGAGCATTGTTAGTGAGACTCTCCATATCTCCGGTTTATCATCTTCTTTTCCCTGCAGTTATAAATCTCCTAGACCCTTGTCTCACTAACCATCTCTAGAACATTTCAACTTTACCTTGTTCTGACTTGAGGAGCTTAGTTTGCTTTCTACACTTTTGATTATTTAACTTAATTATCCTCAAAATTACATCACATGAGCTAATTTGCTAAATAAGATAATTTTTATGATTAATTTTACTGGAATAATGACTCTAGATCATTTATGAATCAACATATCATGTGATGAGTAGAAAATGGCAAATTCAGTATAATGGACTGTGTTTGTATGGTTTAGGTAAAACCCGTTTGTCATGAACCATCTATGACAATGTTCAACAGATGCATGCCAGACCTCATAATTTTTTCCAGGCTAGAAGTTAGTAGTTAGCAGTTTTAAATACTTGTAAGCTCACTTGCCTTTTCATTAAAACAAGAATGAACTTATGATATGTTTTGCAGGGACGTTATGCAACAAGGAAAATTTTCCTACTCTACAGATCTGTCATCTGAAGTAACACAGTTTTTCTTTGTTAAAAAAATATATAATAATAATAATAATAATGTGCTTTTGACATTTGGTCAAGCACCTTCAGAGGTTTTTGTGTTATACTTATTTGTCCTAACTTATCATTAATAAAACTGCTTGGAGCACCATTTCAAAGCAAAGGAGGATTGATATAACTGTATTGATTAATGATTTGACTATGACAGGAGTAGCAAGGGTGCTCTATAATACGAAAAAAGCATGGAAAAGAATTGGAGCAGTATACAACCATTTTAAGATTAGAGAAGCTAGCAAAACATGGATAGAAATCAAATATCTGATCAAACTTCACCTAGGTTTTAGAGGAAGGCTATGCGCATTACCATAGGGGAATTTGTGTGTGACATCAATGTCAAATGAAGGGAATTTAGATGCAGAGAACTGTTGGATCATGTCCATTCTTTGTAATGCTTTGGGGGTTTTGTATTTCCCAGTGTTGATGTGAAAGTAGCCAGCACCCTTTTAGATGGTGTTGAATGCAGGTTCAACAGTAACAAATGTCTGATGCATTCATATTTTATGTTCTATTATCTGAAGAACACCCTATCTTTTCAACCTACTTTCTACCTGAATTCTACGGTGTTCCATCCTCATATTTTTAGATTTTCTACTCAAATTGTGCATGAAGTCTACCGGCAGGCATTTTAGGATACATAGAGACAAACATTTGGTTTTGAACTTTCATATTATTGTGTTGGTGGCTTTTATATGTGCCTTAGTTTTAGCAATGGATTATTCTGCTAAATGTCTTTTTCTAAGCCAAATTTTACATGCAATAAATGGTTTCACTCTAATAATTAACTTTATAGTTTTGAAGCTAGGTTCTATCTTTTCTTTGAATGGTCTCTCTGTTTGGGATATATAAACATTTTATACTTATAAATAAATAAGCATTTTTGTCAACCTTAGATTCCTTTGTAGTTCACTCCAGAAGGTACTTGACTATTCTTAGAAGTGCCTTTAGAGGAAACTCTAAACCTATGTTGATTTCTGAGCTCTGAACTATATAGCACGACAATTTAATTTAAGCAGTACTTATCTCAGTGTCTGTTCTCCTTAATATTCATCTTACTGAGTAATACATAGGCAATTACAGTGCTTTGTCATTTGGTTCGGATTTGCAATTATGCACTAAAGGAAAACAGTATTACTAACATTTAAATTGACCTGTGTGTCCATTTACTGCTGAGTGCTGACTAATTTTCCCAGAAGTGCTAACAAATGCATCTTATACTTGAAATTGACATTGTCGAGCAGAAATTTTGCGTGTAACTACGTTGCTGGGGAATGCTTCTCTTTTAGATCAGAGTGGGTTAGAACAAGGTAGCCCACTGAATACTGGAGGATTATTTGCAAATGGAGCAGCGGATTTGAATGGGTGGGCATCAACATTTCAACAAGAAGTACGGATACTAACCATTAACATAACTCCTCTTTGCAAATTTTATTGCTTGTTGAAGAATTGCTAATTTAGCCTCATACCATGCTAACTTTAATTGTCTTGTTGAGTGCTTACATAGTATTGACATAGTTCTTATGTTTCATGCTAACATATTAACTTTCATGTTTTCTTTGCTTTTGGTAATTCCAAGTATCTGATCTTGTGCAGATCATAATCTGTAGTTTTTTCTTTTTTTCTTTCTTTGGGTGATGATTTCTTGGACCATCTCTTGAATTTTAAATTAGCTAAAGTTTATTCAGATGTCTGTAATGAGCATTTACAAAAGAACTTTAGTAGATGATATGCATTTTACTTATATATCTTCATGTACTAATAAAATAACTCTCCAGTTTAGTGCTTTCAACCTTGACATGTGCTCTTAGATGCCATTGAAATTCTACAATTACCCATCCAAAAATTGCCTCTTGCTATTATACTGATGGACACTTAATCTTATTATTTACATTTTTATGCTAGATTTCCTGGTCCCTAAAGCAGACTTCTCAGGTTAGAGATTTAATTTTTAATTCTGAAAACTTCTTTTGCGTCCATCTCTTCCAGAATTTCTTCTCTGCTTTGAGAAATTTGAAGACAACAAATAAATGCTTTCTACATCTCTGGAGTTGTTTTAAGGTGTTTTTGTTTCTGAAGTTTTACTGTATAGTTACTGTTGGGTTTTCTTTTTTTTAACATTTTGCTGTTGGCAAGTAGTTGTTTCTGGTTAACATTAGCTTATATTCAGTGAACTTTGTTATATTCTGCGACAACTGTGAGGATGTTTAACATTTGTTGTCATTAAAATTTCATCTGTTCTAGATATAATTTTTTGCACCATGTTGCCGTTTCAATTTATGAATTATAACTTAGAACTTGTTTTCTTATATGTTGATTATTTGTTTTTCAGTCTTTTGGTGAGCTTCCCCTAGCCCTAGTATGTCGTGACAAATTGGAGTTCTAAATATTGTTTCTGATATGATATTTTTCTTTGTTACATGATGTGACTTGTTTTATAACAATAGAGGTTGGGGCTTTTACAACAATCAGCAGCACATGGTTGGCTTGGGTCACAAGGTAGTTTGGCTGGCTTTATAGTTAAGAAAACAATCAGAGTGGATATTCCGGTGGACAAATACCCTTCTGTATGGCCCAAGTTTTTTTGTTTTGCATCTTTACCATTTTTTCTTTGTTTGGGTTGAACACTGATTTTCCTCTTTTTTTGCAGTACAACTTTGTTGGGCGTCTTCTTGGTCCTAGGGGAAATTCTCTTAAGCGTGTGGAGGCAAGTACCGATTGCCGTGTCCTGATTAGAGGGCGGGGCAGCATAAAAGATCCAACACGGGTAAAAAAAAAATGCTCCATAATTATATGATTGCCCATGCCTAGTATGACAGGCTTTATATCGAATTATACTCTCTTTATGCTGCTGTTTCTTGCTTTTGGCTTTTAAGAATTCTATTTTCTGCTTTGGAAACAGTTGTTGGTTGAGTTTGCAGTTTTGATGATATGTACTACAATACACTAGAACGATCTAAGGGGAAAAAATGATCAAATTGCCCTAGATTAGTACAATAAACAAACAGAGTTGCCATGGAATCATCTGAATTTGACTTGTTTCTCGCCTGTGAGAGTTTTCAGAGGAATGCCTATTGCATTCCCATTGTGTAGATACTGAACTAATAGAGTATATGCTACCAGCTTTTAAATACT
The DNA here is from genome assembly GCA_020875875.1 of Dioscorea alata. Taxonomy (NCBI): domain Eukaryota; kingdom Viridiplantae; phylum Streptophyta; class Magnoliopsida; order Dioscoreales; family Dioscoreaceae; genus Dioscorea; species Dioscorea alata. The sequence goes on from CM037018.1 coordinate 14,807,020, forward strand.
CTTCTTCATGCCTTATTTTCTAATTTCATATGGTAGATTCCTAAATGGATAAACAAGAAAAACATTGGGCTATCAGATCGTGTTTGAAGATGCTTCATTCTTGCAAAGTGAGAAGAATAATGAACTTCATAATTGATGGAATTGTGTCACCAAGTTGGCTTTTCTACTTGAAGTTTGCCATAGATCAACATATTCATAAGATAGATAATGCAGTTAAATCTATAAAAATCATATATACTATATATGTACCCCATAACAAAACAAAGTTGACCTTGTGATTAATTTGCTAGTTCATTTAGTTGTTTCATTTTCAGGAGGAAATGATGCGAGGGAAACCCGGTTATGAACATCTTAATGAGCCCCTTCACATCTTGGTAGAGGCAGAGCTGCCAGTCGAAATTGTTGATGCTCGCCTGGCCCAAGCACGTAATATCCTTGAAGATCTTCTTAAGCCTGTGGTAATGCAAACATGTGTATTTATAATTCAAATATTTTCCCAAACTCATCTCTGTATCTCCCTGTTTTATTGAATGCAGGATGAATCACAAGACTTTTTCAAGAAGCAGCAGCTGCGAGAGCTGGCCATGCTCAATGGTACATTCCGTGAAGAAGGATCGCACATGTCTGGTTCAGTGTCGCCTTACAATAGCCTCGGTATGAAGAGAGCCAAGACAAGAGGTTAAGTTTAATGAATGGCAAATTCTCCATCCATCGCTTAGGCGATGCCGTTTCAGCAAACGGTGCACCAGCGCCAATGCTCGATCTTTTTAACTAAAATTAGTTTGTCTGGAGGTGTGCTTTTTATGCTACTTGGAGGTTTGCAGGAGCTACATAACTTGGTTAGATGGCCATTAATGTGCTTCTAACAAGGTGGAGAACAAGACCAACTCCTCATAATGTTAATAGAATTGTGTTGATGCTTGGAAGTTTTGATGGGAGTTTGTAAAGAGATGTAGGCTTGGTGGTAATGTAAACTGTGAGACAATATACTTTCAAAACAAACATTTGCTCCACTGTATCACTTTATTTATGTTTATGGTGATTGATGATATATTCTTTATATTTTGTTGAATTTTCTATATCTAAAAAAATCAAGAGATTGAGAAACATTAAGTCAAACACATGAACCAACAGACAGATAGAATTGATCTCTTCCAAACAAGATATGCAGTTGTCACAATCCTGATGAACATCAAGATATGCAATGCATTTAAGAAACTCAGTTATGACAATTCTAAAGAACATCAGAGAAATACATTCAAGATTTTGATAAAAGATATTATACAAATCTCAGTACTACCAGAAATATTGATCCCGTTAGCCAATTAAAATGTCTTCATGAATACTGACACTATCAATTAATTCAATCATATCCGTCATTACAAGAGAAACAGAACATGATTCTCTACTAAAATTTTATCATCTAATTATACAGATATTGCCTCATAACAAGCATACAATAATAAGATGTATAAAGGATTCAGTAAATAGGAAGATAGCCTAAACAAATCAATGAGAAATTAGTGAGAAAGAAATCAAATCAATTTTCAGCAAGAGCAAATAACATTGTCTAAAGCAAGAAATAACAATCTCAGTCAATGGAGAATACAAACTAAGTAAGCTTCCCCATCAGTTTCCTTTCTGGTATGCAAATTCTGATTTGCATCTGTAGGTCACTCAGAATTCAACATCATTTTTTAACTTCAGGTGATACATACATAACAAATGTAATTCATCATCAAAAGACAGCTTACATTGCGATCCAATAAATAGGACTTGAACCAACCACTGATTAAAGTATTGAACTAAAGTTCTCAACAAACGAGAGGCCAACTCTATCAAATCTTTGGCATAAAATTACCACGATTCTATAATAACATCTACTCCACAAAGCAACACAACAATTCAAAGTATTTTAAAAAAAAAGCAGCCAACAAAAACATCAATTTCAACACAACTAACAAACAGAGAATTCTCAGCACACAAATCACTTCAAGCATCCATAGATTCTGACAGAAAAATAGGCTTGAACTAATTGCATGAGCAAAAAAACACACAAGCAATTTCAGAGCATTACCACAAAAGACATAGGATTAAACCACAACAGCATGAATGACATGAACAAAGCAATTCAAAAACAAAAAATTCCAAAGAGACATGCAAGAAATAGGAAGCACTTGAGCTAAGAAAGCATTTTACTACAGAAATAGGAAGCACTTAAGCCAAGAAAGCATTTTACTACATAAGCATAAAGCACAAAGTTGGATAGCCATCCCCAAATTCAACAAGTAATTCCCACTAACCATTCTACACCAATATGGGAACTACTTAATGTCTTCAGCAAACAGGTAACACACCATCCAAAACAAAGTTAAACATCATCTTCATCAACAAGCAGGGGGATTTCCTTTTTTTTTTTTGGCTCATGCACAATGACTCACATCATTGTTATTGCTACTGCTGCACATAATAGTAGGACAGTGGATCACCAGCAGGTGCACCCAGTGCCCGTGGAATTACTTCCTCCTTCCCCTCCTCCCTTGGAACAATGTCAACCAAGAAGTCGAATACATCTGTCCTAGTGATTGCAGCGGCAATGTCATTCTTCTGCAGGGTTCGGCGTTTGTTTTCCTCCGCATGAGCCCATGACCGATGGGTGAGCTCAAGGATGAACATCTCGCAGGCACGTGCAAACACAACAGGAGCCTCAGCTGCAATCATTCGCACATCTTCATCAGCCTTCATGATCTTCTTGATCCTGGCAAGTGGAAGGCTGTGGTTCTTGAAGTCAGTAGTTTGTTCGATCTCACGGTACTGGTCAGCCCAGAACATTTGGAGCTGCTGCTGCTGCTGTTGCTGCTGCTGAGCATACATGTGCTGGTATGCCTGGTAGGGTGCCCCGGCAGCGGCCGGGGTGCCATACTGCACTGGGGCCGCCACACCCATCACTGGAGGTGTCCCATGCCCTTGCTGGTCCATGATCCTCAACCTGCATCAAAAGTAAGTAGAACATATACATCAAAATTCAAGAAATATAATCTGAAATTCTTGCTAAAAAGTTCGATCTTTTACTAAAGGATACACAAGAGTTCTGTGCTAAAATTCATCAGAAATACAATCTGATGATTTGGTACTCTGTTACTAAACTCCAATAAATCAAAATTAGAGCTTCCTTCATATTTCGTGATTTCTAAAGATGAATCTCAACAATTATATGAAACAGCATAAATACCAAAACCTATCAAAATCTTTTTTTTTTTTTCTCATCAAGTGAAAGCAAAGAGGAAATTTGTTCTTTTATATGTATTCAATACAAGAGGATATTAGGGTTTCTTTCCAGAGATCTCCGAATATCAATCATCCACAGTTACCATGAACAAATTAGATCAGAAATCAAAATCAGGAACTTGTTTCTGATAAGAACAGATTGGATCTTACACTTTCCCAAAACATTACACAAAAAAAGGTTTTATTTTTCACAGATTTCTGACCTTCGCTTTCTCCTACTCCCCCAAAAGAAAAAGAAAAGGTTCACAAAAAGAAACCATACTTCCTTTCCCTTTCAAGAACAAACACAACAGATCTTGATCATGAACTAACCTCAAATATCAGCAAAAAAAAGGGATTTTTTTTTTCTGAAAACCCCAAAGATTGCTTTGCTTCTAACAATCCTGCAAAAAAGAAAACCAAATCAAAACCTAAAAATCCGATCTTTCCTTCTCTTAAAGAAATACAATGAGATTAATCTTCCTCACCTCCTCACCCTTTCACCTCCAAAGACACACCGCCCTTCGCCTCCTCCTGCAAAACAACAAAGACAAAAAAAAAAAGCAACAGATCAATACAAGAGATTTCACAGTGAAAAAGTTTGGATTTTTCTGGATCTAACAAGAAGCTTCTAGGGTTTGCCCTTCAACACGAGAATCATGTGTGTGTGTGTGTGTGTGAGAGAGAGAGAGAGAGAGAGAGAGAGAGACCCGTGCGGTGAAAGTTGGGGGTTTTGGGAGTTCGGAGACAGTGAAAAGGACGAAGCTTGCGAACGTTTGGGTCTTATTGAAGGACTTCCAACTTTGAGCATTGTCCCAAAGAACCCTACACTCTCTTATCAACACAATTCTCAATTAATAATAATTATTATTAATAAAATGTTTCCTTATTTGTAATTTATATTTTTGAAAATTTTTATTAATTTAATTATTTCTTGTAATAATATATTTCTTTTAAAACATTATATGGATTGTATTAAGTTATTGGATAGATATAATGCCTCATAAGAGTCATAACCAAGATATACTTTAACTATTTATTTAAAAAATTCACTTTTGTATTCAAACATATATTTATATATTTAATTCAATATTTTTAGAAACCAAAATCATATTTTTGAAATATTAAATTTAAAGTATATAGTGTTGAGACAAAAAGAAATAATGTAGGAATAATGATAAATTGAACTTACATTATTTATTTGAGTTTTATTTTTGTTTGAAGTTCTCGTTTAATCATAATTAGGGATTTAATCATAATTAAATCTTAAGTCTTATAAAAAATTATTCTTCCTCGAAATTAAATATAAATTATACACCTTTATTTACAAAATAATAAAATATATCATTAATTTTTCAACTATTTTCTAAGCTCTCCACAAATAATTTTAAATAAACTTTTCAGAAAATTAACTATCAATATACCAAATATATTCTAATCATCAATTAATTGACAAGGTTATAAGGATCTGTTGACTTATGCACTAATCACGGTAGTTTAATGATTTTTTAAAAGTTTATCATGGGGAGGCAATGATGGTCTACCACATGTGCTTAAAATGATATATTAGGGATCATAACTTTATAATAATAATAAAAAAAAATTACCCTGTAACTTTAGGGGATAGAGAATATGACATATCAAACATGAGACCCAATGGATAATATTGTACAATATTATGTATTATTTCTATAGTATTTTTCCAGTGTTGCGCAATGATATTGTAGTACTGATGGCGGGTAGATTTAACCTTCCGTCTCCTCACTCACGCTAACATATCTTTTTACTGTGTTAGGCAATGTTTGGTAAGATATGGTTCTTTGACAAACATATTTAGTGATGCCAATATAAATAATATTGAAAAATTAAGATAAACATATTTGTAATATTACCAAATCAATATTATAGAATGTATGAAAAAAATGTTCATATTTGAATATAAGTGTTTTTTAAGAAATTATCATCAATTGAGTTAAATTTTCTTAAATTAATCAAGAGTCCATTTATTATTACATAAGAATGAGCACACAATGTTAAGTGGAGCAGTGAACGCCCCTTGATTGGCTCAAATGAATATTTCTTTTTTCTCCTTTTTTTTATATAAAAAAAATTATTTAATCAAAGCCAAAAGGTCATACAAGTAATTAAGTGCCGAATGGGAAAACATGGTCTTCAGTGCTCCACTTATACCAGACACTTGGCCAACTCTTAAACCACTCACCACTTGGTTTAGTCAAGTTAAAACTACACACTTGTTCCTAAGTGATAAAGCCGTGTCATCATCATCAAAACATGGTAATTTCCAACTAAACAAACAAGTTGTGATTTTGTTTATATATTTATTTTGATGATAACAAACAGGCTATGACTTTTCTGTCAACCATTATAGAAAGTTTTTGGAATTGAAGACAAGAACAAGGACAAAGAATCAGAGCTCAAACAATGGTTCATGAAATATATAATAATAATAATAATAATAATAATAATAATAATATGTCTTTATTGGCTCATGTGGAAGTGTGATGGGTTTTAACTTTTAAAGAATGTATTTCTTGTGCCTTTGAATTCAAAGGTTCATTGTTTTTGGAGAAATTTCGATTAGTTTTCTTACTTGACTCAATTATACCCATAATAAATAAATGTTTGCTTTTATTATATTAATCCTTTCTTATAACTACTAATTTTTAAATTTTATCATCAAATCATCCCAGCAATGAGAGAAAATAAAAAATAAAAAAAATCACTGGTTGTTCAGTAATAACTCATCATAAAGTGCGTAAGAGGCGAAGGTTTAAAACTTTACTGTCGTAGTACTAGTACAATTCATGCATTGTACATTAAGATCCAATACTTTCATTAGTAATGTTCGCTGATCCTGATGCTAGTCCCTTATGCATGGGAAAAATAGTGTTTCTCCCTTTATAGGTTGCATCACAAAAGGGATTTATCCCTAAAGAGTCGTTACATCACGGTAACAGTTGCACGTTTTTACTTGCTTGTCACTTGACGGTGTTTGTCTTTGTAATATATATATATATATATATATATATATATATATATATATATATATATATATATATATATATATATATATATAATAAAAATAAACTAGTGAAAGATGTTGATTAAGAAAATTCTCTGAGTTGATGAGAAAGGTAAACTATTTATAGTTCTAGTTCCCCTTTCTTTTTAACCCTATAATTAACCACTTGTGAATCGATTAAAAATATATGAGATTAATATCCCTTTTCTTTAGGGGGTTGACTTACTCTAGTCAACTCGGTGCTTTCGGCTCTCCCAACCTACTGGATGTCCGTCTTTAGGTTGCAGTGCTAGGTCATCAAGGAAATTGATCGTATACGAAGATATTTTGTGGTTGGGAGTGGATATTGACCATCCTATGTGTCGGTTAGTCTGTTGGAAGAACATATGTCGATCCTGTGATCAGGGGGATTGAGGCATTTTGGATCTTCATCATTTCAATTAGGCTTTATTAGGGAAATGGTGGTGAAAATTCTTGGTAAATCCTATGTGGTGTGGTGCAGACGTGGTTCAATTCAACTATGGTGTAACCAGATGGAACATGTTCCCTAGACAAACTGGCAGAATTTCCTTTTTTTTTTTTTTTGGAAAGATGTTTCTAGCTGTTTACTTGCCCTGAGAAGGTGTATTCATTCGGTTATCAACACAGGTTCGGAGAATCTGTTTTGGAAAGATAGTTAGCTTAATAGCAGGCTCCCATGTATTTATGGCCGGAGGAATTTAGAGCGTCTCAATCTGCTAGTGGCACTGTTCGGGATCTTGCTTCAATCTTAGATTCTGCCCCTTTTGTGGATAATCTGGATATTTTTCCTTTCAAAGACCGACTGCACACGCCAATTAGGGGTACAGGGGATAAGAAAAGGTGGATTCTTACTGCTAATGGCTCCTTCTCGGCTAAGTCCTTCTATAATTTTTTTAATGATGGTGAGACGGGTTGTCTGATGGCTAAGGTCATTTGGCGTAACTCTTGGCCCAAGAAAATCAATATCTTTAACTGGCTTGTTTGGAAAAATAAGATACTTTCTCTTGAGAACCTGGAGTTAAGAAGGTGCAATAGGCTTCCGACAGCTACATGTGTGTTGTGCCATTCAGGGATTGAGTCTGTTGATCATCTCTTCCTTGCTTGCCCTTTCGCTAGACAGGCGTGGGATTATTTTGTGAGACTTCTTCAGCTACCTGATCTGCCACTCTCCTTGAGTGACATTTGGAGTTCTTAGAGGGCAATTGTGCATTCTTCAAGTAGGGACATTGGGGATTTCACTTGTGTGGAATATTTGGCTTACTAGAAATGATTGCATTTTTAATGCTAATGTCTTGTCTGCACATGCCGTTATCCTGAAAATTGATCGTATGATTTCGTCATGGTGCTCAACAGCCGTAGAGGGTGCTAAGGTGAAGCTGGAAGATTCCATCTCTACCATACGGCGAAGCCTTGAGTTTTCTAGACTTCGGGTAGAGGAGTCTAGTGGGACTCTGTCTACTGAGGAGATGCAAGGTCAGAGCATAGGCTAGTTTTCTTTGGCTGAGAGAACGAGTGGAGGAGGCTTGTCTCCTCGCACTGGTTTTTTTTTTTTGTTTTCTATTGTAGAGTTCTTGTCTGTTCCCTTTTCTTTTGGGTTGTTGTTTCCACTTCTTGTGGCTTGTTGTCTCTTTGTCCTCCGCTAGTTTGTGGAGTATTTTTCTAATTGAAGTGGTTTATCCACTTTTATTTATATATATATATATATATATATATATAGCTTCCTTCCACTTTACTTCATGCTGATATATATATATAGCTTCCTTCCACTTTACTTCAATCAGCATGTAAAATTCTTTAAAATTAGGTAAATTTCTTGGTAAACACTCAATTAAAAAAAAAATTTTTTAATTTGATCACTTAGCTTTATAATCATAGTTAATTGGATTACTAGTCCTCACATTGTTAATATTGTTAATAGCAAATTGATGTGTCACACCACATCATAAACATTTTGGCACATATAAAAAAACAAAAAACAAAAAACAAAACAAAACAAAAACATCTGGAGGAGAAAAAAGGGTTACTTGCGGACTTGATATTGCTGATATGGCAAAATGAATGTTCGCCGTTAATGATGTGAACATTAATAATCCAATTATCTGTAATTCTAAACTTAGACAAATCAATTAAATTTTTTTTATAATTTAATTACTCAAATAAAAATACATAAATAGCAGATGACTAATAATATAATTTACCCTTAAAAATTTTATGTAACATTCATGCAATAACATAATAGAATATACTAAAAAGTAAAAATGATATAGACAAACTCAATCAACCTTAGTTCTCTTGTGATTAAACGATGAGAATATCCAACACATCAGTAATAAATAATTAATTAAAGTTGTATGTAATGATGTAACCCGTCATAAACCTACTGATAAATCCACAATTAATTATAGTAATTATAAGTACATTGAATAAATATTTTTTGTGACTTCTACCAGCATCTTAATAATAATAATAATAATAATAATTATTATTATTATTATTATTATTATTATAATAATTATTATTATTATTTATTGAACGATAAACGTGTCATAAAAATTATTTTTTTAATAAATCTTTCTTGCTTTTTCATAAGAAATGTTGGTCAAGTCAAATACAATATTTCGTGGCAATTTTTTCAAACAGTAGCGGTAATCAATTAATAGTTTCTAAGCACAAGTAGTTGTTAATTAGGTGGTTGATGTTGGGAAGACATGAATGAATAGAGTGACACATTTTAATGCAGTAGTCTCATCTTAAAGGGATCAATGTGAAGTGTCCTAACTTAGCATTGAATAAGAGATAGAAAATTTTTAGGTTTGTGTGAACAATGTTTCCATCAAACTTTGACTCCAAAAAGTGCCTTCAATTTTGCTATGACTTTTGTATCCGTATTTCTAATTTTAATTCATTAAGAAATGCTATTTTCAAGAATTTTAGTCAACTATTTTAGATTATCTCTAAATCAAGAAAGCAAGCTCGATCTCCCTTGTCTTTTATAATCCATTTTATTGATTAAGTTAATTAACCTTGAGGATTTCTAAAACTTTTAACAATTTAACAAACGGATAGAGGTTTTTATTATTAAAAAACAATAAATAAATCACATTGATAACAAATATATATATATATATATATATATATATATATATATATATAATTACTTATTGGTACCTGGAACTTTTTGATTATCCTCTACAGTCCTTTTGACAAAATATTATCATTTGCAGTCTTTTTTTTACAACCAGTTCCATTTCATCTCACCTTTGGAAGTTTGAATTCTGTTCGACAGCACACAAATTTAAATAGATTCACTAAATAGTAAGTGAATACACCAAAAGCCAAAAAGCAAAACTAAAAACTGAAAGTGATCTAAAAATAGTAATCCAAAGTATCAAAACTAAAAAGCAAAACTAAAAATTGAACGTGATATAAAAATAGTAAAATGAAGGTTATATGGCCATAGGGCTAAAAAATAATTCCGAGAAAAGAAGAGATTTTCAAGAGATTTGAAAAATCAAAGGTCTTTTTAGTCTAATAGTAAAGTTATTTGTACATTTTGAGCAATTCCTTAAGATGTTATTTATTATTAAATATTTTTATGTTATGTAATTGTGTTTAATAGTGTTTACATTGAGCCAACTACGTTGATTGAGTCACATAATTCGTACAAATTAAAAGAAATTAGTTACAAAATAATTGAGCCAGGCTCAAGTTAACAAATGAAAAGAAAAATACAGAACAAGTAGTTTGAAGGAACCAGTAAGTCAAAACCTAACAAACAAACAAACAAATACTCACACATATTAAAAAGTTTAAAACAACAATAAATAGTAAGAAAGCAAAACAGCACACAGACTCTTTCAAGCCCAGCTTAGTCAACACGTTTTGTGACCACCTTTTTTTTTATATTCAATGCAAAGGATAGACCTCACACTGTTTCATTAGTTTATATTTATATTTATACATATATATCTAAGGCACTAAAGGAAGAGGAAAGCAAGAAGAAATAGAGGAAAAAGAAGATGGAAGTGATGGGAAGTGAGGGAAGTTATGGAGGTGATGCTATGTATTGTTTGATCATAATATGGTTGTCCATCATCTCTTGGATACTATCTACATGCAGTGAAGAACCTGAGGCTTCTCGGAAGCGCCGGAACCGGGCTCTTGAGTTCATCGGCGCCACCGGGTTTTAATTCCTCTCCGGCCAACTGTGCTTGTTTGCATATATATATAATATGCATGTAGAGATCATGCATGGACTTGATCATCATCTCCTCATCTTCAAGTAGGTATAAACTTGACAAGTTTGAAGTTTTTAACATAAGTTGTGTATTTATGTATGTATGTATGAAGATGTGGAGATGAAGATGCATGATCTCTCTTTTGATGTAATAAAAATAAGAGTTTGTGTCCTTGTACCAGTTCGCTTTTAATATATATATATATATATATATATATATATATATATATATATATATATATATATGTCTCTTGTTCCTTATTATCTTCTATTGTTTGTATTGGAATAACTTGTATCTTTTTCTTTATGAACTTTATTTTGTAGCTCCTTTTTTTCTCTTTTGAGGAAGTTGATAAGTTCATGGTTCATAAAGGAAGTAGCTTTAGATTCAATTAGAGACTAACAAGTTTGTTTCTTGGAATTTTGTTTTCATTTGGAAAGGGTTGTACAAATGGTCTTTCTTCTCATGATGATGACTTGGTTTTTCTTATTCCTTAATTACGAAGTAATTGATTTCCTTAATTACGAAGTAATTGATTTTTTTAGTTTTTTGGCTTTTGTCATATCAAAACACTAGACTATTATGGTTTTCATTGGAGGAAAAAAATTTACAAGAACCTTCTAACATCTCATAATTTCATGGGTACAAATAATATCTAGATTTTTTTTAACTTATATTTGAGTATTGTGTTATTTAGTTTTTAAAATTTTAATGTAATGTAATTTAATTTGCCATATATCCATATCCTTCTTATGATTAAAACTGTTTGTTAATATTAATAAATGGTAATTAAGAAATTCATTTGCACTTGACCATGTAAATGCAAAGTAAATAAAGCAAAACAAAGTAATCCAAACTTAACCTTAATTTTCTTAGAACTTAATACATGCACAGACAAATTCAAATAAGTGAATGAGCGAACTGGGTCACTCCAATTATTGCAATGCATGTCAGAGAGAGAATTCAATCACTAATATTAGTATTTAAATAATAATAATATTTTTAATAAAAGAATAAATTCTATTTATTGAATAAAATAAATAAACGGAGCTTAAAAAATACTGTTGAAACAATTCTTCCAAAAAGAAAAGATAGAAGGGCTGTCATATGAAGTCATGCAAACATCATCACCACCTCCACCGCTGCACCCAGGACTTTCAAAGTATATTACTTTAATTTAATAAAAAAAATAAATTTGGAAATGATCAATACAAATTGATAAAAGAAGTGGCTGACACAAGTAATGATTTTCTTTCGTGCAATTGCAATCACATCCCTAATATTCAACAAGGCAAATAGGCAATATAAGGGTTGAAGGAAATGTTGAGATTGAGAAGGTGTTTATCTCCCTATTTTGCTCTCAATTCGACTCTAACTGGTCCAAACCATTGATGCTAAAAAAAAAAAAAAATATTGATCTCTCTCACATAGAGGGCTTTTTTTCGACCGACAAAATTAGAAAAGCCACAGTTAGAGTGACAAGTGCCTCTCACTCAAGGAATTTGTTAAAAAGGCAGACAGGTACGGAGGTACACCAGTTACGGTGACTTACAGACCTCCAAGGAAAATCCCCTTGCCTTGCAACCTGATGGGTGAAACCACTGTTTCTCCCACAGAAGACCCTCACCCAAGTGATAAACAATACAATAATAATACTAAACCCGTATATATATATATATATATATATATATATATATATATATATATATATATATATATATTGCATGAATCGTATATATGAACAGTATTGGAGCCCGAGTGTATAGTGTATGAACAATACAGAAATAGTACAATAGTCCCGGGTGAACAGTGCATGAACAGTACTACCGGGGGAAGGATTTAAACCCATAACTTTCCCTTTTTACACTTGTGTCATACCATTGGGCTACCCAATGGTTGATGAAAAACCACATTTGAACCAAGAATGAACAAAACAGATGACTTAGATAATTTTCTTACAGTTTTTTTTTTTCTGAAGTTCTGGCTTATAGTAAGTGAAGGCCTTGTCAAACCGTTTTGATGACTTTTATAGAGGTATCGGAAATCTGGAACATATAAATTGGTCAGCATTGTCCTAATCCCATAAGTGGACATACCTAAGCTCCCAGGTGATATTACTGTCATATAAATCTCATTAACTTTTCCCTCAAAATAATCTCAAAGGTCCTCACTAATCTCGCCTTAGCATGGTCATGAGACTCCCTCTTTGATCCCTCGTAGGCAGCGTTTATTACTAGTCAGTGCATCTTGAATAATACATCCTGTTTGATTTGCCCTCTGTAAGGAGATTTGGAGACTAGTGGAAAGGATGGATTAGAAATATCTTTTATACCTCTACAGCCTCTCTACTCAAAAATGGTTCCTCTAGTGGGTATATGTTTAATATTGTCAGTTCTCAGACAAGAGACTCCCTTTTGCTACTCATATTTACATTGGTTGTTGATGTTCTTAGTTCTATGTTCTCACATGCCATTTCTTAGAGTCCTTCACATACTACTCTTAGGTAGGTTTGGGAAAATGTGCCATCTTAAGTAGGTAAACGATTTGATTATTTTTACAACAGGTGGAAGCGAGGGCCTGTGAATCATAAAACTCATTTTATAACTTTATGAAACCATCTCAAGCCTTGCTATTTGTTGAAAAAGAAATAAACAATCACACAAAACACAAGAGATTTAACAAGGTTCGGCAGAGTATGCCTACGTCCTCGGGAGCGGAGCGACTGTCGATTCTCTTATTAGAATTAATTAGGGTTACATATTACATGAATATATATATAAACCCTACCCGGTATAATTTACCAAAATACCCCTGTACCGTACCGCCCCCATATACAACACTATTAACTTTCAGAAGACCTACATGTATCCTTAATAATTAGTGACACTTAGTTGCTATTCTTGGATCCTTCACTTAGCCTACCTGGGTGTCTTGAGTTCTACTTGACAACCTTATATGCAAGATTAGGAGAAACTTATCTCATTGATTAGAGCTAGCCTATCCACTTGAAAATTAAACTTTCTTCCGGATAAGAGATAAGAGGGGTGATGAAATATCAATGTCCTCCATAAGTTAAAGGAAACCATAAAAGGATTTGACACCAAAGTTTCCATTTGAGACAAGATCCCAAATTTTGATGTTACTATTATCCCTTATAGGGTCCATGATTCTCGCTATGATTTCAGAAGGGAAATAGTCAATAGACATTATAAAAAGGAGACGCATAAGAACAAGGTCCTTTGCAACACCCGGCTTATCTAGCGGCCCCCTACAAGTTCTCAGTTGTACTTGACTGGAACAATAAAATTCTAAATGTATGGAAATGCAACAAACTCGATCCCCACTGCTGCATATGTATTCTGTCATGCAGTAAGCGAGATACTTTACCATCTCTTCATTCTTTGCCCATTTGGGTTTATTTTGGTTAAGTTTTTGGATTGTCTTGGACTTCCATATCTACTTTAAATCTCTTGGGACCTTGGAGACTCAACCTCAGGCTCCAGCTATTGAAACCTGAGATGTGCGTACTAAAGCAATTTTATAGAATGTTCGGTTGGAGTCAAACGAGCATATATATTAATTGTATAGAAAAGGCTAAAATTTTTTGGGATTGGGCACGTGAGACTCTCTCCAACACAAGCACCTGATGAGCAACCATTGGCCCTTCGATGAGTGTTCCGGTCTCTCTGTATCAAAAGGTTTTTATTTGTTTCTGTTTTTTTTTTTTTTTTTTTTATTGCTTGGTCTTGGTCTTGTACTTTTCACGTTAATTAGTGAACTTCTGTTGTATCTCCTGACTATCTTGTACTATGTAGAAGTTCTTGTTTAGTTTAATAAAGTAATTTATCAACCTTTTTTTAAAAAAAAAAATAAATGATTGGATATATATATATATATATATATATATATATATATATATATGATAAAAATAGTAGAATGAGGGGATGAACTAGCAGAAAGGTTTGCTATTAGGATACAAAAGCAAAAAATGAAATTCTTTAATCTAAAAGAAAAGATTAAACTAATACTAAGAGTATCTAAAACAAGAAGGGGAGAACTTACATGAAGTGCCATATATGCATTTCATGTAGTGCCCAATTATATACTGACACATGTTCCATGTATAATTCATTTGCTTTTTCTTTTTGCTCCCGTTAACTCAAATCAGCCTCCGTTAACTTTAGAGAAAAAGTAATATATTATATTATGAAGCTTCTTCTCCAAGCTTGAGCTACTTTGATCAGGCCGCCACCTGTCGCCGGACTGCCATGTTTCGCCGGAGCTACTTTCTCTAACCATTGTGCTGCCTTTGCTTTCATGTGCTTATCTTCTTCTCCTTCACAACTTTTTTTTTTTCTTATTTGACTAAGCTAATGAGGTTTTTGTAAAAGGTGTCATCTTTCGGACCATTCAAAGCTTTTGGATTTTTCCAATCGGTGGATAAATAAAAAGAAAGGGATTTTAGATCAATTGAAAAAGCAAAGCTTGGGTTTTGGAGACATTGGCTGTTGATATCAAGGTATTGGAAACTCCCTTTTCTTTTGTTTTTTTGTCTTATTTTTTTATTGGTTTTCCTATGTGATGGATCTCTTCATTCTTCTCATAATTATTTGGTTTTATTTCTATTTTTTTTTTGTTGTAATAACTGGATATTCTTCTTTGCTTGATGTTTTTTTGCTACTACTCCTTGTTTCACAAGTGTGTTATGAGATTTCAATAATTTCAATTCATTCTTGATTTGCATCAAAATTTGATAATCTCTCCTATTCAAGTTCTTGTTCCTGTGTGTTCTATTGAATTTTTTATTTTCAATAATTGCGATGTTGCTCCTTGGCTTCCTATGAACACGAGAATGATATAACATCATTAAGCTAGTTGCTAATCCAAGACATACAAAATATCACATATTCATTCACAGATACAACTATGACAACTGATCTATGATAAATTTAAATTATTAATACCATTACATTGACAAAAAGTTGCAGACAAAAGAGAACAGTATCAAAAGTGCCCTTAATAATTCAAATATATGTCTGGAAGCTAATGAAGATATAAATACACATCTTCTGAGAGGAAGTGACCAACTAGAATCATATATGTTGCAGAACAAGATAATTTCAAAAAAGCTGAGTGTTTATGTCTTGCATGATATTAGATGAATTCCTGCTGAAGTAGATTTTCTTAAGTTTAACATATCTGACCCCATAATATTCTAGAACTGCAAAATTATTTGTGATGTGGTCACTGCCATTGTTGTGACAGTCAAGCAGTAAGAAAAGATTCGATCCTATCATCTAAGTTAATTAATTATTCAGGTGCTCTAATCAGCAAATTTCTTTTTCATAGGATATGTAAAGCTTATAAATGATTAACTTCTAAAGCAACTGCTGAAAACCAAGAAAACATAGTAGGATAATACAAGTGTCAAAACATGCGCGCATAGCCATAGAGTTGAAATATTTTGTTAATTATTTTGTGTCCTCAAATTAATTTTCTACAGTTTCTGAAAACTTAATTGATTGGAGCAATGGTATCTTTGGAAATTGCAGAGTGCTATAATAGAAATGGAAAAAAATTTAACGCCATATGTGGGCATGGAGTTTGAAACAGAGGAAGCGGCATACATGTACTATAACATGTATGCTGGTTATATTGGATTTAGCATTCGAAAAAGTTGGGCAAATAAAAGTAAAGTTGATGGCACAACAATTCTATCTCGAAAATTTTGTTGTTTCAAGGAAGGTTTTAAGAAGCAAGTTGAATGTGAAGGAAAAAAAATTCGAAAGGATTTGAGAGTTGGTTGCAATGCTCAGATGATAATTGGACGTCAAGAAAATGGAAAATATTATGTTACATTTTTTGAAGAACAACATAATCATCAAGTTGTGACCCCTCGCAGCAGACACAAATTACCATCACAAAGGAAGATAACCATTGCCCATGCAGCTGAAGCAGAAATTGCAAAGAATTCCGAGATTCGGCAAAAGTTGATTTTTGATTTTATGAGTGAGCGAGTTGGAGGCAGGGAGAATCCAGGTTTCACACTCAAGGATATTAGTAATCATTTGCAATCAAAGAGAATGAGAGAGATGCGAGAAGGAGAAGCATACACACTTATTCATTATCTTGAGAAAAAAAATCAGACAATCCATCATTTTTCTACTTATTGCAATATGATGCTGAAGGCCAGATTGCTAATATTTTTTGGGCTGATCCAAAGATGGTGATAGACTATGCATTGTTCGGTGATGTAGTTTGTTTTGACACCACTTATAGAATCAACAATGTTAATCGTCCTTGTGCTCCAATAATCGGGGTTAATCATCACAAGGAAACTGTTGTTTTTGGTGTGGCATTGCTTTATGATGAAACGGCAGCTTCTTTTGAATGGTTATTCACAACTTTTCTTGAGGTTATGAAAGGAAAGAAACCATTAACTATATTCACAGATCAAGATGCAGCCATGGCTAAGGCAATAGCTAGGGTATTTCCTGAAACTTATCATCGAATATGTTCATGGCATTTATTCCAAAATGCTCTCAAACATCTTGGGCATATTTTTAAGGGGTCAAATAAGTTTGGTGCAGAGTTTAAAAGTTGCATGCATGATTTTGAGTACGAGGAAGATTTTATTCATTCATGGAACACTTTACTTGAAAAACACAAGCTCCAAGATAACAAATGGTGTTTGGATACATTTCAAGAAATAAGGAAATGGGCAATGGTTTATGGTAGGCACACTTTTTCAGCAGGTATTAGAAGCACTCAGTTATGTGAAAGTTTCAACAGTCGCATGAAATGTTATGTGAAGCCTAGATTCAATGTGTTGGAATTATTTACAAGGTTTGAAAAATTATTAGATGATGTGAGATACCAAGAGTTGGAATCTAATTATGAGATGAGTCAGCTTAAACCAGCATTGAAGATGAATGTTCCTATCTTGAGAAATGCTAGAGATATATATACATCCAAAATCTTTGATTTATTTCAGCAAGAATATGAGAAGTCCTTGGGGATAGTAGTTAAAACATGCATTGAAAGTCCACCTTTGTATGAATACAAGGTTTGTGTGTATGAGCTACAAAGAGAACACAAGGTTACTTTTGATTCAAAAAGTAAAAGAATTGGTTGCTGTTGCATGTCTTTTGAGTTTGTTGGATATTTGTGCAGTCATGCTCTAAAAGTTCTTGACATTTGGAATATAAAGCTAGTCCCTTCTCAATATATGTTAAATAGATGGACAAAGCATGCACGTGAAGGGTGTGTGGTGGACTATAAAGGGAGAATTGTGATAGAAGATCCTAGACAGGTTGTTTCAAACCGATCCAAGGATTTAAGTCGCAACGCAGTTACAGTGGCAAGTAGAGCAGCTGAATCTGAGGATGCATCTATCTTTTTTGCAAGAAAGATGGTTGAGTTAAGCCTTGAAGTGGAGAAATTTTTCACTAAAGCTAATAAAAATGTAGATGATGGATATTTCAACTCTATGGCTATGAATTCTTCTCAAAGTGTTGACAATAATGATGCTTTTACAAGTGAGCAAAATGAGATCTCAAAAGGTGTTTTAGATGCTTGTAAAGCAAAATGTATCAAAAGAAATCTTGCTGTAGCTTCTGTCAAAGGTCGAAGAAAAAAAAGTTTCCTTGAAAAAGGAAAAAAAAGAAGAAAAAACCAAGCAGCTGTAGCAAGAAGTGCTTCACCAACTATTCCATTATCTAGAGATAACATTCCAATTATTGCTTCAGTGAGCACCTTGGAGGTAATAATTCTTTTACCATATTTTTAGCATGAATTATAACTTGAGTTTGATGAATAAATCCCTTTGTACTTACATTATCCTGTGATACACACTTACATCATCCTATAATATCAAAATTAATTACCTACAAGTTTATGGCCAGTATTGTTTCTAATTTTCCAAACAAATAGGATGTGCTATAATATCCTGTGATACACACTTACATCATCCTATAATATCAGAATAGTTTATTTTCCAGTATAGTTTATGGCCTCAATAAGTTTATCAATACAACAAAAGATGATGTCCTTTCTGCATTGTCCTGCACATAGTTGTTCAAATTCATAGTATGATAAATAAAAGCACAAGTAAATGGATATTATAAAAATACTAACCAGAATTTTAAGCATCAACACATTCAATGCTTTCAGAAGTTGACTCCCATCATCCATTAAAGGGACTCTTTCATCTAGAAGCCATAGTAGAAGTTCGGTTATCAAGTTATCTAGAGTACTCTCCTTCACAGCATGACCCAATCACTTGATCTAGAATGTCTGTAGCAATACCAACCCCATGTCTGTCAAATGGGCTGGCCCGGCCCAGCATGGCACGGGCCCACTGCGGCCCGCGAACTGTGCGTGCTCGGGCCGGCACGGCCCGCCAACCCATAGAGGCCGGCCCAGCATGGGACACGGCCCATTCTGAGTGGGCTCGTGACGTGCTGGCCCGCTACTATTTTTTAATTAAAAATTTAAAAATTATCCAAGAAAATTATTTAATTCTTAAGATAATGAAAAAATCTTATTATAAAATAAAAAACCAGAAAATCCGAATTATATACCCTTCTGATCCTCTTTATTCAATCAAATTATTATACAAAAATTAACATAAATCATCTGCTTCAGTACAAAAATTAACATAAATTTTATACACTGATCATCTGCTTCACTAGAATCACTACAATGATCATCTATTTCATAAAAAATTTGGTGATTTAATTCATCAAAGAACAAGACCACAAGTCCACAGGTGAAGCCGTCGCCGTTCAAACAAACTAGAAGTCATGAATCGAGGGAAAAATTTATGAAATTCGTCTACAACATGTCCAAGCGTAGGGGATAATTCATAAAAACAAACCCAAAAAAAAAAAAAAAAGCTAAAAAATAAAGAAAAAAATACACAAATCACTAAATTGGAGACAACAATCAACAATTGAGCATACAAACCTCAACCTGAACCCTTAAAATAACCTATAAAAACCACAAAATCAAATAATCATGCAAAAAAAAAAAAAATCAGGAAAACAGAGGGATGATGCCGTCGACGGCCGACCACCATACCTTCTGGCTTCTGAGAGTTGAGAGTGAAATTACAAATAATTGGAAAATCAGGAAAATCAGGAAACAAAATGAATGAAAAGCCCGATCTCGTGCTTGATCTTTTCTCTGGTCCCGATCTCTTCGAACGGATCTCCGGCCGTGGAAGTCATGTTCGACTCGCGGGGGCGGCTACGGCTGATGGATTTCTACCTGATGCTGGGCGGGATCCGGTCATTCTACGGCGAGAGGGCAGTGGATATCTTCGAGGCGGTGCCAAGAGGGAATCTCCGGTTCCCGACCTGGATATTCTCATCGATCTCGCCGGTGGCGGAGGATCTCATGCGCCGGATGCTCTGCCTAGACCCTTCTCGTCGCTTCTCCGCCGATCAAGTTCTCGTGACTTTAGGCCATCCATAATCTCGTGACTTTAGGGCATCCAGCTGAGAAATCTCGTGACTTTAGGGCATCCCAATTCTAATCAAAATTTAAATAAATCAGAAGGAAGGCTGGGCAAAATTTATTAAATAAATCAGAAGGAAGGCTGGGCAAAATTTATTAAATAAATCAGAAGGAAGGCTGGGCAGAATTTATTAAATAAATCAAAAGGTTAGAAAGGCAAGTTTAAAAATCAGAACTTATTAAAATTATTAATATATAATATATTATATATTAATAATTTTAAAAATCATAACTTTAAAAATTTTATTAAAATTTAAATAAAATATTACATCACTTAATACTCAAAAAAACTAAAAATATGTTATTAGAGAAAAAAAAAAACCCTCATCATTCTGTATCTGTATATATGCCTTCTCCACCAACATTGCCGGTGTATTTTTCTCTTTGATCTTGTAATCTATCTTCAGCATCTAACCAATCCTTTAGGCATATGCACATTTGCACCGTTTGTTGGTTCATTCGGCTTCTCCTATCATCTAATACTCTTTTTCCTGCACTAAAACAAGACTCCGATGCTACTGTAGACATCGGTGGAGTTAGTAGATCACGTGCCATGGCAGCTAGTATGGGATAACTGTGCTCTTGCTTTTTCCACCATGACAAAATATCAAAATTATCAATTTCTTCCGAAGTAAGAAAATTAGTAATATTATTATTTAAATAGTGATTTATTTCATAAGAACTAGTAGGAGTAGTGCTAGAGTTTGAAGAAGAAGAAGAAGAACCACCCATGAAAAATTGTTGATTAATTAAATTAACAACATAAGTTGCGGATCTATTTTTGGTGCTTGAAGATGAACTTTCAATAGTTGTAGGTAAATTGAAAGCCCGTCTATCACCATGTTTTTCATGATATTCATTATACATATCATAAAACAAAGAACGATAATTTTCTTTGAGTAAAGAATGATCAAGCCCCATATTTTTATCATAAGAATCGATCATGCAAAAAGTGCCATCGATTTTAAAACGCGGGTCGAGAATCATAGATAAAATGGGAAGTGGTTCAAGTTTTCCAAAATATTTTTTGAATTTTACCTCCATCGGAGCTACAATAGGAGCAAAATTAGGATCATGCCTATATCTTGCAAAAACTTCACTAATAAAAAATATTTGATTAATAATAATAGGTGAAGTAGGATAGTAAACACCGGAAAACTTATTAGTTGAAGTATAAAAAATTTCCAAAAACTCCTTAATCAAATTACTAACTTCCCAATCATAATTAGTAACTTGATCTTCGGGAAATTTATCATTACAAAACATGGAAATAATATCTCTATCATCATAGGCACACTCCAACATTTCATAAGTCGAATTCCACCTATGATCAACATCAATGAGATATTTTTTACATTTTCTTCCCCTTTCCGAACAAAAAATTTGAAATTCATGTCTCCGGTGTGAACCATTTCTAACATATAAAATGCAATTTCTAATTTTTTTCAATATGGGGCTCAATTATTTTTAAACCATCTTTAACACATAAATTCAAAACATGGCATGCACAACGCACATGAAAAAAAACTCCGGAAAAAATAGGCATTAAATTCCTTTTTAAAATATCAACCGCATTATTATTTGCCGATGCATTATCCAAAGAAATTGAAAATATAGAATTTAAAATACCATATTCATTAAGAGCACGAGTAATATAGCTAGCAATAATACTTGCGGTATGTCGGTGTTCTAATTCAAAAAAACTTAAAATACGTTTTTGTAAAACCCAATTACTATCTATATAATGAGCAATAACACAAAGATAATTGGTTTTAAATTGAGAAGTCCAAATATCGGAAGTAAGAGAAATTTTTAAAGAACTATTAGATAATTCAGAAATTAATTTTTGTTTATAATCTTCATAAATAATAAGACAATATTTTCTCATGGTATTTCTTGAAACCGATTTAAAATTTGGATTAAACCCACGAATAAGCATTTTTATAAAAGCGGGATTTTCGGAAAGATAAAAAGGTTGCTCATTTTGAATAATAAATTTTGCAATTTCTTTTCTTGCATTTTCATTATTAAAAATAAAAGTTCCCAAAGATGAATCGGTAAAACTAATTTGTGTTTGAGTGGAATCGTTTTGCTTTGTGGCATGCTGACAAGCATGCCTTTTTAAATGGCCCGTCCCCCCCGAAGTTTGGCAAGAAAAATCTTTTTTACATTTTTTGCAAACCGCCCGATTACCTTTGTTTGGAAATTCAACAATATCATAAAATTGCCAAACCCCGGAAGTTCGTTTTCTAGAACTTGTTGGTGGCTTATTAGTTGAGGGCCCAATATTCGGGGTCTCACTAACTTTCTCAACAACATGCTCGGGAGAACTTAATGGGGTATTATCATAAAAACCAAATGGAGAATTATCGGAAGAAAAGATAGGAGGAGAACCGGCCATTATGCAAAATTAAATTAAAGTTTAGGATTACCTCGAGTACTTTAACGATGATTTAAAAAATTGATTAACTACCGATTGTCCTTCGAGTGTGGTTGAGAATTTTTTTGACGAAGAATGTGAAGCTTTGATTTGCAACCTTCACTCTTGAACTTGAAAATTGAGAAGCCAAAAAAATCTTGAATGCTTGAGAGCCTTGAGTATTAGAATGAGAGAAGATGATTTTGTTTGGTGTAAGAAAAAATGTTGGCATTTAGGGATATTTATAGTTTTTTTTGAACTTTTTTCTAATTCCTAAAATGCCCTCATATACTAGCCGTTTATAGTTGTTGAGAAGGTCAAAAATGTCATTTTAACTTAAAAGACTAAATTACCCTTAAAACTAGCCGTTTTATAATTGTTGGGAAGGTTATAATTGAATTTTTAATATAGTTTAAATAAAAACTAAAAAAAAAAATTAAAACTTTTTATATAGGCTGGTTACCGTTATGGGCCGTGCCAAGCACGGCCCATAACGGCTAGCTAGACCAGCTCGGGCTGGCACGGCCCAGCCTGGGCCGTGCTGGCCCGCGTGCCCAGCACGGCTTGGGCTGGGCCGTGTGCCTGGGCCAGCACGGCCCGCGGGTCGCTGAACCCCAGCCTGGCCCGGCTGGGGGGGTTTGGGCCGTGCCAACCCGATCACGGCACTGTAGCACAGTGCTCGGGCTGAGCACGACCCAATTCGTGCTGGGTCGTGCCGCACCCGGGCCGGCACGGCCCAATTGACACCTCTAAGGTCTAACCCCAACATATTGTGTCACTTAAGTTCTTGACTTATAAAAAGTCACAATTCAAGGCATGAGAAAATGAATGGAATATACCTGCATTTTTGTTGGTTGTGTAAACAATAAAATGTAGATTGGGAATAATCAGGGGAATTAGTTAGTTTTAATTATTTTCACTGCAGTAGAATGTAAAATGCAGAGGTGAACCTGTAGTTTTTTTTTTTTTTTGGTACTTACATTATCCTGTGATACACACTTACATCATCCTATAATATCAAAATTAATTACCTACAAGTTTATAGCCAGTATTGTTTCTAATTTTCCAAACAAATAGGATGTGCTAAACTTTTTTTCTTGTTTTTGTTGTAGGTGTCATCTTCATGTGTGACCTCTCAGTTGATAAAACCAGCTGCCCAACATATCCAAATATCCAATATGGAAGTTGTTATACCTACATCAAGCAATTCTGCTTCAAAGGGAATACTTATAGAAGATGAGATGGATTTAACTGAAGATTAGATGTGTTAAGGAAAAATAGAACTGAATGATATTGTCATGAAATATATATATTGAGTTTTGCTTGTTATCTCATGATTTTGTTTATTTTTATGATGTAATGGTTGGGAGTGTTAGGATTGTGATGAACAAATCTTTTATTTCTTGTTTTGAAACTGCTGCACATCATGGAAGATCTTTGTGGTAATTTGTCTGGTTAGCTTCAAAAAATTGAGCAGCTGGTTATCTTCCTTTGTTTTGAAACTGTTGCACATCATGGTTATCTTCCTTTATGAATCATGGTAAATAAATTGAGCAGCTTCAAAAAATCATGGTTATCTTCCTTTGTGCTACACATCATGGAAAATCTCTTATTAATAAAGTGATAACCATTCCCCAAACAACAGGTGCTTCATAATATAATATATTATTTTTTCTCTAAAGTTAACGGAGGCTGATTTGAGTTAAGGGGAGCAAAAAGAAAAAGCAAATGAATTATACATGGGACATGTGTCAGTATATAATTGGGCACTACATGAAATGCATATATGGCACTTCATGTAAGTTCTCCCCAAACAAGAATAAAGGTAGAGCTCATTGAGCGGTCAACCAGTATACTCTCCAATGAGAGAGTTTGGTGGCCACTGACGTTTAGAGCAACTTTAATGGGATGTGTTTTTGCTCTCAATGAGCATTTAACAAAAAAAATCCGCACTATGAGCGCTCACTAGTGGTGACTGAGCCTACAATCGGTGGGCCCTTTTTAAAATTTTTTTTTAATTCCAAATAAAACATGGGTCTTGGTAAATTTTTAAAACATATAAAATTTAATAGTTGCATTCGAATGGCTAATTTTTTTATTTTTATTTTACCTCTTAAAATATTGTAAATTATTGTTATGTAATTTTAAATTACAGTTATGTAACGTAATTTTATCTTTATATAATTTTAAATTAATACGATAATGACCAAGTGATTATAATCCTCTTAAAATATCTAAAATTGTTTTTTTAAGAAATTAAAACACATTTAAAAAATTAAAGATAAACTCTAATCCTTTCTCACTAGATAAATATTTCAATAAATTAAATTTTTAGATTATATATATATAAATATTTATTTATTTATTTATTTATATATTTATTTATATACTAGTATGACATTGGGGTTACAGGGTGTAACCCCGACATCGGGTTACTACTACATAAAAAATATATAATTAAGATTTTTGGAATATATTATTTAATTATTTTATTAATAATATTTAAAATTTTATTAAATAAATATATTTTAATAAAATATAATGTAAGTTTAAAAAAATGAATGAAAAAGTTTTTGTCCTATTTTATAGTATAACTATTATAGGAAATAGTTTAATGTATAAAAGTTTAATAGATTGATGAGGTGGCATAGACATCAAACTCTAAGATAGTCTAACAGTTAAAGATGCCCTTAGGCTATCCTAGAGTTGGGTTGTTTGTTTGCCAGCTTTGGAATGGTATTACTATTTATTTCTAAATCCATGCACACCTTTGTTTGGATGTTCATCAAGGGATTTGGCAAAGGCATGGCATTGTGATGAAATTGCACAGATGAATGATTCAGATGCCTTGGGAAAACGGGATGATTGAGCACTCCTTGGATTTGAAATGACTATATTGCCCCTTAAAAAAATCAGATTATTAGATTTTAACCAAAAAAATGACTAGTATTTATTACTTATTATAAGGGTGAAATAATACTAACTAATATTTAAAATAACAATTGATTCAAATATTATCAAAAGAAATAAATAAATTTAATTATAAATAACAATTCAACTTAAATATTTCACTACACCATTAAAATTATGTTAACGAAAAAATAGCACAATCCTTAATTTTTATTAAATAGTATTAACATTTTTTATAGAGTAATACTATACCTACCGAATTAGTGTCCCAAAGCTAACATCAACTACGGGGTTAGCAAACCACACCTGCTAACAAACAGGTGTGGTTTGCTAACCTCGCAGGTGGAGTTAGCTTTGGCCTCCGGGACACCAAAGACACTAACTTGGGACATATAGCATTATTGCTTTTATAAGTGTTGTTATTAAATTTAATAATAAATAATTATTAAGGTGGAAAATTTAATTTAAAATTTTAATTATGATAAATTAAATAACAGTTCTTAAATAATATAATTAAAAAAATATTAACATTATATTTTTTTACATATTATTATTAATTTTAATAATAAATAATTGGAAAAGTGGAATATTTAACATTTAATAGAAGTAAAACAATATTTGAAATATTTTATTATTTAAAAATATGTATTATTTTATTTTAATACGTTTTGTTATATATTATTCCTATAAAGGTTATAAATATCATTTTATTATATATATATATATATATATATATATATATATATATATATATATATATATATATATATATATATACTTCATATTCTCAATGAACTACTCTCTTATACCTTACCAATCAAACACATCCTTCAGTCCCAATCCTCCTCCACTCAAATTACTCCTCACTTCCATTACTCCCCCCACTCCTTTCCATTCCCAATCCCAATTGAGGAACCAAACGACCCTTTAATGGATTGATGAGGTGGCATTGACCATTAAACTCTTACCCATTAAATTATCTCCCATAATAGTCATACTATAAAATAAGACCCATAATCAACCCATTAAACTATCTTTCATACTACATTTATTTAATAAAATCTTCAATATTATTAATAAAATAATAAAATAATATTTTTTAAAAATAATATTACAAAATAAATATTTAAAATAATTAAAATATATGAATAATAATAAATTATTATATTAATTTTTAAAAAATAATTAATTTGTGATGATAAAAAAAAAAAAAATTGAATTAAAAAAATATATGTAAAGTGGGTCCAATTACTTTCTAATTTAAAAAAATAAAAAAATGACCCCTCATTGAGTGTTTGGTGGCCACCAAACACTCAATGAGTTATGGAGGGTTTAATGTTCATCTGTCAATAAACTCCCATGGAGGTGCCATCAAAGTTGCCCTTAGTGGCTACTAAATGCTCAATCAAAGGGCCCGCATTTTTTTATAAAATTTTACAGAATAATTTTTTTAACATTCAAATGATAATGCAATAGTTATTTTTTTTTAATAGTTTAAATTTTATCTCTATAAGTATATCCGCACTCTCAAACAAAACCTATATTTCTCCCTATTTCTTCATTCTTTTTTAATTTTCTATTTTATTATGGATAAAAATATTCTTTCATTTTCCCAAACTCCAAAATTTTCAAATAATTTTTAGATTTCCATATTCTTTTTTTTTATTAAAAATGCAAAAATTTTAATATCCTCAAAATTCACAAATTTTCCTCACTTTTATTAAAAAAAAAATCTGAAACCAAACAAGTTTTCTATAAGTTTATCTTATGTTTTCAAGACCAAGTTTTTTTCCCTTGAGCATAGCAAGTCAACAACCAAATATAAAAACAAATGACTTTCCAATTACCCAAAGTAACCCCAAAAACTTTAATCGATATTCTTGTGCTGATTAACAAAATACAACAAGTTCCAATTTTTTATCAACAAAAAATCAAAATAGTTTGTTTAAACGTAATAATTTATTAATTTATTATCATTCCGGTATTTTTATAAAATATTTAATAATGTATTTTACAAAGCTAATTATTAATATATTATCTAATTATTTCATTAAATATTAAAACATTTTTATTAAATAAATATGTTTATAATAATATGTATATCCACTAAAGATGCCCTAAGAATTAACCTAATTTAGATTAAAATCTCTTAATACCATAAAATAAAATAATAAAGAAGTCGATTTCTTGAAGAAACAATCACTTGGCTCATATAAATAATTAAGATAAAAAGAGTTTAGTTAGATTCACTCATTAATCTTGATTTAAAGGCTACCTAAGCTAACAAGTTTTATGTTCCAGTAAAAATCCACTCCAACTTTACTAGAATTTATTTATTTTTATAAAGCAATAGGATTTAATTTATCATTAAAAACTTTTTTATATGTTGTTATTTAACTAAACTTTTAAAAGCAAGGCTATGTCATATGATGGAGCGGTTAGTCTTAAAAACAATTCCTTTTTTAAAATAAATAAAGTAAGAGGAACGCTTTGTAGCTTCCTCAGAGGATTTATCTTCAGAGCTTTGATTATGATACGATGTGCAAACTTGTAATTTAAATGATGGGATCAAAGTTCCTTAAATCAATATATATTTAAGGAACTTGATTTGCTTCCAATTGAATCCATCGTGGAAATGAATATATATATATATATATCTAGGCTAACTTCTCTCTAGCTTAAAAATTAATGTCGGAAGTTTTATTCCGTCATTTATCCATATTTATAAAAAATTTATATAGATTTCATCGTCGCAAGGCATTAATGACGTAGTTTTTTTTATTAGTGTTAAATACTTTTTATTTTATATAGTCTAAATAAATTTTATCAATTTTTTTAGATTTTTCCTCATTAATTTTTGTTATGTTTTTTTAAGAAAAAAGGCAATAGAATTTGCTAAAAGCTCACTTTAGAAATCACATGTGAACGTTAAATTAAAATGAAGATGGGCATGGTAAATAAATAACATATATTGGATAGGAAATGGAATGAAGTTAATGATTTCTTATTTTATACTAAGCTAAAGACCCCACTATGACAAAGCGTTTGGATTCAGGTGTGGATGGGGGAAAGAAATTAAGGGCAAACAAGGGAAATGGAATGAGGAGTTGAATCTTTGTTTGTTTAATCAAATTTTAGTATGGGAAAGAAAAAATTAGTTAAGGTAAGAAAAAAAAATATAATAATATAATTTATCAAATAAAGTAAGATTATGTAATTAATTAAAAAATTAAGTATGTTTTATTTTTTAAAGTTTTATTTTATTTTATTTTATTTTTTATTTTTACTGTTCATGGCACATGGAAGAAGGTGTTGGAGAATTTTGAAGAATCAGAATTAACTTTTTTTTATTAAATTAAAAAATTATCTAAATAAGAGAAGGGTTCACTCTGCCCACTTCATTTGCTTTACTTTTCCACTTGGGCTTTTAATCCAAGCACATTATAATTGCCATTTGAAATTGAATTGGAGGAATAAAAGCACTCAATAAACAAGTACACAAGATTGCACAATTTGGATTTTAATGGAAGACATTTCTAAAAGAGAAGTAGCCTCTTATAAAACATGTAAGGTGAGTGCTAAACTTTTATACTATATTTGACTTAAGGGCCGATGAGAGAAAATAAAAGAAAAGAAGAGTTTCAGAGGATCATAGTGAGTCTTTTCCTTGTTTGGATAGATTTTTTTTAAATTTAACTAAAGAAAAATAAAAAATTAACTCTGACTCTCCAAAACTCTTTGAAACTTCACTTTTCTAGTCCCTCAATTTGGGGTGTGGGGGGAGGGAACCACCTAAAAATTTTATAAATTTTAAAAAACCTTAATACTCTCAATTTTTTTAATTAATTACATAACATCACTTCATAAGTTTGTTCTTCCACATTTTTCAATATTATTTTATTGTAATCAAGGGTTCACACATCTAATCACTTTTTTTAACTCTTGATTCAATCCCTATAGTCAATTCCATATATCTTGCATTGATTTGATCTTGTGTTTTTAATTATGAGTTTAAATAGAAATGGCTATTTTTTTATTTAATAATAAAGGAATAATTGGTAAATCATATTATTATATATCATTTCCCTTCCATTCCTTTCCTTAACCAAATAAAGTTTATTAGAAAAATGGACTTTCATTTCCTTCCCCTTCCCTTACTTTCCCTTCTACTTTTGGATCCAAACACTTTGTTAGGATCTATTTGATTTACGAAATCTTACATTACCGGCCGTCTGGAATAAGATTATCTGCGGGAATGGGATTCTTATGTTAATGAAAATAAACTCAATTTTTTTGTTTGGTTGATAAGCTGGTAATGTGCAATGTAACATTATTATTTTTAGTTAACAGGGAATTTTACATTACTAATTATCATTTTACCAAAATGCCCTTACTTAATATCTCTAATAGAATAAAGTTTATAATATTTACTAATGAAAATATGAAAGTTATTTGATAATAAATATTTATTTTTAAAATTATATTTTTATCTCAAAAATAACATTTTAAATTTTTTATTTATATTTTGAAATATTAGTATTTTGGAAATTATATTAAACTTGAAGAGTGTAATAGAAGAAAAAAAAAAGTAACATATTTTCTCTCCAAATGTGAGGTTGCTACCTCTTTAAATGGTAATCACATTTTGGGAATATTTTATAATACTTTATTCACATTTCAAACAACCAAACGAGATAATAGAAGATTACTTGATCCATATTCTAGGGATAAAATATGGTAATATGATATTACTCCAACTAAACACCACTTTAAGAAAAATCCCTTGCACACAATAAAGTAGGCCTTAGAAAAAAAATGTGAAAAATATGATATTACCTCAACAAAAATTATTATTTAATCTATTGATATTTTATAAATTACTTTATGTTATTTCATGTTTGATATTCAATAAATAACACAAACAGTATAACCCATCATAAATGGGTAAAGTACAACACAAGTGCCCGTGTTATTTCATGTTTGATGTTCAATAAACAACACTCACCAGCGGTTGTGGTTTGATGACATTAGTACCCGATCGAAGGTGGTCACAATCGGTGGCATGTCATCAGTGATCATTGATGACCAGTTTGCTGCGATGAATAATGGTTGATGGAGATGGACGGTGGGTGACATATCACTGTAAATTTTTTTTGAAGGGTAATAATCCTTTTAGTTATCCTCTCCCACACTAGAATTCTAACCTTGGATAACCTTATTTGGGAAGGCCAATATGACCTATCTACCGTAACATGTGTGCTTTTTACTTTTTTTTTACGCTACTATGAAAATGATAGACCAGTTATTCTTGCAATATCTTTTCAACTCATAAATGTTGAATTACTTTGAACACATATTTAACTTTTTTTTTTTTGGTTACCCCACCTCAATAGGAAAGGTCCTTATCATACTAGCGAATCAATTTGACTTTCATTATAAATATATATATCACCTCATCATTCAGATTATTTTTTGGAATGTTTTTATTAGAGTAAAATAATCACATTTTTATTAATAATTTCATATTCCCTATATTGATTTTCACTAAAATTGATATTATGTTTTTTTTATTCTCATTTTTTATAACTTTGTATTTAAAAAGCAATAAACCATAGACCTCTATGTCCACCGTTAACAATGTCCTTAACTTTATTGGTTACAGTGGACCCACTCAAAAGAAATTTGACACTTTGTGTGCGATGCCATGGATATAAATGATTCCGATGATTGTCTTGCAGAGCCTGCTGCCTTATTGTGCTTTTATTCATTTTTAGTGATGTTGATGATGTTAGTAATAATTAATCTAATTAAATTAAGTTAGAAAAAATCGTTATAATCAAATTAGGATTATCAATTACAATTAATTGATATTTAATCAATAATTGATTAATTATAGAGGATCGATACCTCACAGAGATTTCACAAGTGCAAAATCCTCCAACATACGCAATATTCACCCTTGATCCGGAAGTAGTGGTGGCTTCTTTTGCTCCAAGCAACTAATGTGAATATTAGGATTTTTATCGTAGCCATCTTTTGATAGCAATCACAAATTAATTGAAAAATCCTAATCCCATATCACATATGGAGTATATATTCGGATAAGGTTAGAACATGTAGTGCGGATTGGGATCACTACATTTTAGCAAATTAGTCCATACTAATTTTGATATTCACAAACATGTATAATCCATAGATTAGAGATATTCATATGTGAGACCCAATAAAATATTTTACATATTAGTCCCTCTATCAATAAATATTCCAAATAAGTGGGATAATTAGACTACATCCTCAGGTAATAAGGACTTTCTATAACAAAATAACTCTTTTGTTCTATGATAGTGTTTGGTCTAAGAATTCGGTATGGTCCAGTTCAATATTTGTCAACTATAAATATCCACAATGTTACTAAGAGTCTCCACTCTAGTGGCTGAGACATACTACTCTATTGGCTGAGACATACCACTCTATCACATATAGTAGAATATGTGACAACCAATAGTGAATACAAAAATCGTATTTTATCTCATACGTTGTGAACTATTTTGGGTTGCAGGGAACATAGATAACCATGTCTCACTTTAATGATCTCCATCATTAATTTGAAATCTATACAATGCAAGCTCATAATAATATATCATCAAACATGAATAATACAATACCCATAATTATGCAATCAATGAAATAAAACTATTTTAGTATTAAACAATAACTAAAATTGGATTTGTAGGGCATACTAGTTTTACAGATGATTCCTTTATTATTATTACTAGGCATTCTCTCCGGTTTTACATCAGAGTCTTTAAAATTATGAGAGGGGTTTTGAGGTATCATATATAAAAAATAATATAATTAAACAACTCCTACAATGAAAACTATTATATACTTTGGATTTCAATTGTCTTATAGATGTTTATTGCACAAATAAATAAGTGCAATTAAAGTTTTCATTTACCATAAGTAATATAAATAAAAACTTAAATATAAAAAAATAATTTAAATTTGTTCTTTGAATCACTCTAGGAACAGATTATACATCTACTTTAATCAGTGGTAGAACTAGAAACAAAATTAAGGGTGTGCAGTGTGTTGAATTCAAATTTAATAAAAATATAAATTTTAAACAATTCAATTAATTCAAATTTGAGATTATAATAATAATCTATATAAAATATGGGCCTATTTGGTGGACATGATAACAATGATAGGATATGATAGACTATCAAATCATGCTACTATCTTTTGATTAGTGTGCCAATAGGATATGATAGTCGAGTTAGGATAGAAACGGATAGAATTTGATACAAAAATAAATTTACTTTTTTGCCATATTATTTGGTTTCTTTCCGTCATCTAGGGTTTTATTGCATGTCTTCTTTTGATATTTAAACACGATGCTTGGGACAAAAAGCTTGTTAACAACTAGATAAACACTAATTTCATCTAAATATCTTTTTTTAATCATATCTTATTTATAATTTCTCTAGTCGATGGTTTTTTTTTAAATTTATTTTGATGTGATCTATTTATTTTTCATTAATGAGTTTGTTACCCTAGCTTTATGCCATATTGATGACTTTGTGTATTATTTTCTCCAAGTAAATAGGTATTAACTATAATTTTTGCAAGTTGGTGATATTGCAATCTATATATTTGTGGACATTATTTATAGGTTATTTATTTTTAAAAAATTTAAAATATATCAATAAGTAAATCATTAAGGAAAAATTAAAAAAAAAAGAGTCTATTTTAAAAAACATATATAACTATATTATAAAGGGTAATTTTTTTTTCTATTTATATACTATTTATAGGTGTAAATATCAAAATGGTCCCTCTATTTGCATTTTCTAGCCCTTTTAGTCCCTCTAATATAAAATTTGTCCTTTTGGTTCTCGTATTTACACATTTTCATCTTTTTTGGTCCATCCAGTTCATCAGTTAGAAGGACCAAAATGGCAGATCCGTCAATTGGAGGAGCCAAAAGTACAAAAATGTGCAAATAAGAGAACCAAAGAGACGCATTTTATATTAGAGGAACTAAAAAGCCGAAAATACAAAATAGAGAGACCATTTTGATATTTTGACCCTATTTATATCATATCTTGTAATTATCAAGCCCACTTCAAATATAAAATCGGATCTTATCAGAAAAAGAAATTATTGTGGTACCACACTTTTGATTTATAAGGGAAAGAAATTGCATCTGATCTTGACAGAAAAGGGTTACGTCTTTCTTAGAGATTTTTGAGATAGTGGATGTATTTTTTTTAGTTTTTTTTTAATTATTATACTATTGTTTTTTTTACATTAATTAATATTTTTAGAAAAATTGATAGATATAAATTGATAAATTTCATAAAAAAATATTTAAAATATAAAATCTAAAATTGTTATAGGTTTCACTACCCATATTATATTATTATTTATTATTATCACTAAACATCGATTTTATCTAATATAATAATTTTATTATTTTTATTTAATTTATTTTAAATAAGATTATTATTATTTGTGATGTTGAACTTTTACTGAATTTTTTTAATATATTTTGTGATTTATTATTTAAAAAATGACAAACAAATATCTATGGATATATATTCGCATATATTAAAAAAAACAATTATATCATCACAGTAACCTTATACACAAAACAGAGCATTATACTCTGTTTTTATTTTATATATATATTTCTAATACTGTTAAAGTTTTTTTGATTATTCCAGAAAAAATGAAACAAAAGATATGGTAGAACTAAGACAGTCATGAGGTCATTGAGGTGTACCCAATGCTAGATGCAGAGGCCCATAATATATATATATATATATATATATATATATATATATATATATATATCTTATTAGTGTAAACTGTAAACCGCTAAGCATGTATATGTGACGCACAAGCTTTCTCCAGAGACTTCATCCGCCGCAACCACCACCGCCACAGCCGCCGCCACCACACCCACCGCCACCGCACCCACCGCCACCGCACCCGCCACCACCAATATTATTATCAGCAGCAACGACAACAGCACCGACGGCAAGTCCAGCAACGGCACCAGCTGCCAAACCAAGGCCAAGTCCTCCAGTTCCTCCTCCACGGCCGCCGCCACCGCCGTACCCAGCTGCCGTATTTGGATAATAACCACCGGCACCATAATAAGCTACATTTTGTGGCTGCTTCTGCTTCTTTGGACGATGCCCACATGCAAATATTATCATGGACATGATCATCACTGAAGCTACAACCATGCAAACTATTACAAGAGTTCCATCAACTGCAGATGATGATGCTGCTGCTGATGATGATGATGACGTGGCTTCTCCTAACGCAGCTAAAATCCTTGCCATGTTTCGATATTATTGCTGAAGATGATGAAGGAAACCTATATAAGATAAGAGATTTGAAGTCTTCCTTCTTCTCTTTTGGATATTTCTTTTACGTTACTTACCCCGTAACTTCGACGGAAAATGAGTGGTATTGCATTAAGTCTTTGTTTTCATAAAAATCAAGTCTGAGGGAGAATATGGGCCAGCATGATGTGATTTCTTTGCCGCGTTTCTTGAATGTGCTTTGATTGATTTTTTTAATAAGTCAACGCGTTGACTTTTTTTTTATAATTGCTAAGAATCTTCGTGTATGGCTTTAAGTTTTGGGAGGTGGACGTTGACGGGAGCTACAGATACATAGTATTGGTTTAATGGGCCGGGGCCTCACGAAGGACGGGAACGGAGAACCACTTCCTCGAATTGACACAGGAAAAAAAAAAATCCTTCAATCCCCATCTGGAGGATTCTTAGGCTAATACACCTACTAATTTTATATATTTTTTAAATTATTTAATATTACTACAACCATGAAAAAATATAAAAATCACTCAACATAATGTTTCACAAAATAACATATCACAAAACTTATAAAAAGAAAAAACATCTCCAAATGTTTATCGATATGGAGCAAATTATATAAATATAAAAATTATACAAGTACAACTATACAATCTAATATGATGAGTTTTGGGTTTGTCTTTTGAGGATTATTCAATATATATATATATAC
Source organism: Dioscorea alata (assembly GCA_020875875.1). Taxonomy (NCBI): domain Eukaryota; kingdom Viridiplantae; phylum Streptophyta; class Magnoliopsida; order Dioscoreales; family Dioscoreaceae; genus Dioscorea; species Dioscorea alata. The sequence goes on from CM037018.1 coordinate 14,842,502, forward strand.
TCACAATCAAAGGGATATGAATAAGAGAAAATTACCTAAAAGTCTCTGGATAGTTTCAAACTTCCACTGCAGTCCTTCTAACATTTTCATTTCCCATTAGATCCCTCATTTTTTAAGCCAAATTCTCTTTTGTTCTTGATTGTTTATATAAAACAATTCACATGTCCTAATATAAATCAAATTAAAATTTTAAAATTACATATAAGCCTAATCATAATCAAATTAGGACAATATGTGGTTAAGATAAATAAATCTCATCCTATTTGGATATATGCAAGATAAGTCTAGAAGACATCTTCAAGATAATTTAAAAAAAAAATTTAAAGTGTGAAGATTGACGAGAGCACATATCTCGAGACGATCTAAAATATTCAAATCTCAAGGTTAGCTAAGAGCACATATCTCGACGTAATCTAAAACATATAAATCTCAAGATCAGCTAAGAGCACCGATCTCAAGGCGATTAAAAAAAATATATATTCAAATCTCCGATCAGCTAAGAGCACCGATCTTGAGGCGATCCAAAATACACAAATCTCAAGATCAGCCGAGAGCACCGATCTCAAGGCGATCCAAAAAATACTCAAATCTTAAGATCAGCCGAGAGCACCGATCTCGAGCCGATCTAAAAATATTCAAATATTAAGATCAACCAAGAGCACATATCTCGAGTTGATCTAAAACATCAAAATATTAAGATCAGCCACAAGCACAGATCCCGTGGCGAATATATCCCTATCCCAAGATCAACCATGGATACAAATCACGAGGCAAAAATTAAATTTAATAAAAAAAATACATATATAAAAATATAAAATCAATCAAAATCAAACAAGATAAATAAATAAATAAATAAAAATATAATCAAATCAAATCAAATTAAATATATAAAAAAATCAAATCAGATAAAAAGATAAATCAAATCAGATTAAATTAAAATAAAGAAAAAATATATATATAATCAAATAAAATAATAATAATACTAATAATTAAAATATATATATATATATATATATATATATATATATATATATATATATATATATATATATATAAATAGAAAATAAAATAAATAATAAATGAATAATAATAAATAAATAAAATAAAATAAAACGAAATAAATATAAAAAAAATAGGAAAAATTACTATTTACCCATCGGGAATTTCCAAACTTCCCAGACAGCCCTTCCGTTAGTGTTTAACTTCTTTTTTGCCCCCTGTCGTTCACTTGGACAGGGTCCATATTGTGAAATTTCTTGTTTACCCTTGTAAATGGTGGGAAAGAAACCGCACAGTCACATCGTTAAACTTTTTTGTTTGGCTTTTGGCAATATTTTTTCATTCCTTGTTTAATCACAAACATCTTTATTTAAAAACTACCTTTATTTATTAAACGGAAGCGTTGATGTTTAATTAGAAACGATAATGTTTAATGGATAACGTATGGAGTTAAACGGTAATGGCGCAGTAGTTAGCATTGTCCGGGAGTCATCTGTTTAAACGGTAATGGCGCAGTAGTTAGCATTATCGGAGTTAAACGGTAATGCCCCCTGTCGTTCACTTGGCAATATTTTGTTAAGCATTGACCAGAGTTAAACGGTAATGGCTCTATTTATTAAACATAAATCAAAATATTTCCACAGAAAGCGCAACGCGTAATTAGAAACGTTATTGATTCAAGGGAAAACCCAATATTTATATGTAAACAAAACCCTAACCGAGAAATATTAATGGAAAGTCAAACATTGATATTTCCAAAGCCTGGTTGTCCATTCAAAATTGACCGACCCTTGAAATTCTCATTAAAAGGCTATTCGAATCGGTGCAAAACTGATCGACCCTTCTGATTCCCGACGAAGTCGATCGACCCTTTAAATTGGCTTGGAGTGCTTAGGTTATTGATGGGACATTTGATCGTCCAGGGATCCGTCTTGGCTATTTCGATTGGCAGTGTAATTGTTTGTTCCTCGGAATTCAGAAGTATACCTAGTGGTTGTTCAACTTGTGAGACATGAATTTGGTTTGCAGATTGAACAACCACCAGCGATGGCTCTGATTTCCAAGATTCCAACGATTACACTGCTTATCGAAGCAGCCAAGACGCATGTCCTGGGCGATCAGATGTCCCATACATTTTTGCATCCCCTTGGCGATCAGATGTGCCAAGATGAAGCTATTTGAAGACGATGATGATGAAGTTGCGCAATACCGTGACCTTGTGGAATACACACTTGCTTAACAAAAAGCAAACCTGTTTACGTGTCCATGTTTGATATGTAACCAGTTATTCTCGTTTTCACAATAAAGTTATTCTCGTTTTCACAATAAACATGTTAAATTAAAGAATAGAACTGTGTCTATTAAATAGAGCCGCATTATTTAAACAGAGACGGCAATAATTAAACTGAGACCGCCAAATGTAAATGGTTAAGTCATAAACATGAAGGATTCGACTAAATTCTAAACGGAGACCGCCAAATGTAAATGGTTAAATAAATATTTAAACATGAACTCAACCACTTCATACATATTTGTCTGTGTTCGACGCTGCAATTGTCTCATCGGAAGCCTGCGAAGAGAGACGCTTTGTTTTTTTCGTTCTTTTCGCACGTCTCTTCAAACATGACATTCTTCGAATGGCGATCCCAATGACCTCGTCGTCGTCTAACTCCAAGCTCACCCCACTGACGGCGGCGGCATTCGCCGGGCCTACCTCCACTGCATCGTTTCTATGGACGGTGCTGGGTACATCATTTTTTTCTATGGACGGCGCGCTAGATTATGATCGCCCTTCCATTGCCTCAACACGAGCAACAAGCCGAGGGAACTCGGTTGTCAACATCTGGCATGCCTACAGCAGACGTGCGGTGACATCGTCACTTTGTGCCGTCGGGGCTGCTGCCGTGGTTGAGGGATCTTTTGAAGTCAAGGGGGGAGTTGCCATTTTGCTGTTTAGGGTGGGACTCCGCCGGCACGGAGGAATGTGTGCGGCGGGCGGCCCCAACAAAAATATCCGCATTCTCAGTGACAAGCTCATGAAACTAACATAAGTAATATAGTTAAATGGTACATATTAAATTTAAACGATAATATAATTACTCAAACGGTTATGTCTATTTTTAAACGATAACTAAAATTATTATGCAGTGACCGGAATTGTTAAACGACAACTACAAATGTTAAACGGCCTCGGCTAGTGTTGCCTCCTTTCCCTCGAGAGATGACAAGATGGTTTCTATCGACGGTTGCTTCCGGCCGCTACTTTCACCATAACACAGCATCCTTGGTGTCTTGCTAAAATTGGATCCACTGGGCGATCGGATGTCCCATCAAATGTTTTCATAACTGTCCGAGGTCCGCGCGTTACGGTGCAACTGTCGCCGAGTTCGCATTGTAAAAACACACTCGTTTAACAAAAAGAAACACACTTGTTTTTACAATAAACATGTTCATTACAATAAACCATGCCAATGGTCGTGTGACGGAATATTTACATGATAACAATAAAAGTTAAATGGAAAAAGGAATATTTAAACATAAATACTTATTGTTAAACGGTAACGTTTGGAAATAACGAGAAATCATGATAGTTAAATGGAAACGTTGAAATGTAAACATAAATACTTAATGTTAGATGGTAGCGATCTTTATTATATGGTAACAATTATATTTACATGACGGTAACGTTATAATTAAAAAAGAACTTTATACGGGGACGAGGACATATAAGGGGATACGAGGACGTCGCCGACTCGCCAAGTTCCATCTTGACCCAATTATGGAATAATTTCCGCTGTAAACAAATAAATTTTAAAGGTAAGATAAGATGGACAAATAGGAAGCACGATATTTCCGCTATAGTCAACACGGAAGCTTACCAAATCGTTGGCGTCTCTGTCGTATTCGTCGCTCTAGCAGGAAGAGTAGTGCCTGTACTCGAGTCCCACGTTGTCCAGAACGACGAGATGGAAATGGTCATGCAAAATTATAGCCATGAATATGTTGTCGACTTCATGGATGTTCCACGCAGCATCGTCGATCATGTGGAAAGCCTCTTCCGCCGTGTCGTTCATTTGGGAGAGGAACAGTGCAAGTGGACGGGTAATGGAAGCGCGCTTCTTATAAGGATACGGTTCACGCTTCAGTGACTTCTGAATGATGCAGATGAAGGCGTCGACGACATCGTCTGTCACTGTATCCTTACCGTCCACCAGCGTGAACACTGTCTCTCGTGTAGTCTGAACTACCTCAGTCCTCCATACGACAGTCCTGATGTTAAATACTAACACACTTATTTAAACAATAAACTTCATATTTAAGCGGAAACTAACATAGTTAAATGCTAACTGACAAATGTAAACGGTAAGTACAAAACCTTCAATGATAACAAGACTATTTAAACATTAAATCTATATATTTAAGTGATTACATAACTATTGCAGCCCACTGCTTGTACTTTTTTCAATGGCGCACTCGGAGCTAAAGTTGACTGAGCCTCTGCCATTGTTGGTTCGAAAGCAGTTGGTGCTTGTACTTGTGGAACGTCCTCCATTAGCCACTTGTGGGTCGCTTGTGCCCATGCATATCGTCCCATGGCCGGTAGTTCGTCAATGTAGTCAACGATCCAAACAGGAACAGAGCAGGAAGTGTTTTGAAAGAGGATAGTACCCATGAGGTACACCATGAGGAGCTTTACAAAATTCTCTGCACCATGAGGCCCCGATCCTGAATTTGTTGATGCGGTCATCGAACCTCTGCAGCAGAGAATCAAGGATGGCTCTCTCTTGGAGGACGGCCTCAATCTCGGTGGCAGCCGCGAACGGTGTCGAAGACTTGAGCGGGAGTTCTCCTTCGATGCACTAGTGAACAGGCGATGATAACAAGATGGCAAGGCGATGATAGAAAGAGCATTTTCGTCATATAAATTCAAACTTAACTCCGTCAATCAACGTTACAGCCCTGGGGGGTTTAAAATTCTTTCAATTCAAAAGGAGGGGTTTTTTATGGATATGCAAAGTTGTGGGGGTTTTTTTGTGCATATTGCAAACTTTGGGGGTTTTTTTGGTAATTTTCAGTAAAAAATAACAACAACAACAAAAAAAAAAAAATAAATAGATAGATAATAACAAAACTAAAAAAAAAATTCAAAAAAATCAACTAAGATAAAGATCATATAAAAAAAATTATTAAGTTAAAATAAATAAATAAATAAATAAATAAATATTAAAATATATATATATATATATATATATAAATTAGAAACACATATCCATGTAAAAAAAATTTAAAAAAAATTTAAAAAAAAAATAATTAAAAAATTCATGGTGTGGGGTCGTGGTCACCTCACGATCAGGATAACTTCCGCCATTATGAAGATAACCACCCCACAATCATCGTCCACGAGGATGGTTTGGTTTTCATCTTTAAAAGGAGACCGGCAAAAAGAAGATAGAGGGGAGGAGGACGAAGAGGGAAGAAGACTAAAGAACGGGGAAAAGACGAAAAAAAAAAAAAGGAAAGAAGGAGAATCTTCTGATATTCTTCTCTAATATATATATATATACACACACACATAAGAAAAAAGAGATTGCTGCCTGTCGCCACTGCTGCCAACGCTAGCGAGGGTGGAATACCCCCCGCTTGCCTGGCAGTCGATTTAAAGCCCTACTGCTGCTGTAGACGCTGCTGCCTTTGCTTGCCGTTATTTCCTGCTGTTGCTGCATGCCACCACTACTACCTCGATGAAGACGAAGCCAAACCCAAAGCTGACCCGTTGCCACATTCTTCATCGGAGATTCTGGAGACTGTTGTCCAGTTTGCTGATTCCAAATCCATCGACGGTAGTACCACGTGAATGCTGATCTGAAATGTAGTTTGCCGCATCCAACTCAAAGAACAACCTTGCCAAGGAAGATGCCAACTTTATTGCCTCATGCTCGCTGCTGTTGCTGCCGTCGCCATTGATGTTGATGTCGCCGCCGCCGGAGAAAGATAAAAAAAAACTGACAAAGAAGGTGGCGCTTGTTCCCGAAGGCGCCAGGAGGATCCTGAACAAGTGCCGCCACCACTTGCAAGTGTGTGAGAGAAAAAAAAAAAAAGACACACTTGCTTCCAGTTCCTCTCTCAGTCAAGGCCCTGATCCCTTTCTAACCTCTCTCTGGCAGTGGTGCTTCTGATCTTCGCCCACCAATTGTATCCCTTCTTAGTTCCAAACCATCTCACCACCCGATCATTGTACACGCTGCCAAGCTCGCCAAGAACCTGGTGGTGGTAAAGAAATCCTCTGCGTTGGAGACAATGACAAGGTCCGGGAAGTGGGCAGTTGATAGCTGGAGAAAGAATGGAGAAAAAGAAAAGAAGGGGGGGGAAGAGAGACTATGACTCTGTTGTTGTAAAAGACCTGAACAAATATTCACTGAGAGCAAGAGAAGAGAAAAAAAAAGAAGAAGAGAAGAGATCGGTTGAGGAAAGGGTTTATGTTTTAAGATAAGATACCATATTTCCCTTAACAGCATATTAATATAAATATTGTTTATTTTAAGGGTGAAAATAAGATCGGACGGTGATGATTGAGTTGGAATTATCTTGAATTTTCATCCAACGGTTAATGAAGCACATTTATCGTGTTGTTATCTATATAATTCCATAGAAGATTGGCCCTATATATAGGAAAGACAAGTACAGAGATGCACTAGTTACAGTGGCTCACAGACGTCCTAGGAAAATCTCCCTACCCTGTAACCAAAAAGGGGTGAAATCACTCTTTCTCCCACAGGGGATCCATACCTAGGTCTGTGAACAGTACATAACTAGTACTAGATCTAAGTGTAATGTACATGAACAATACAAAAATACTACCGGGGGAAGGATTTAAATTTTTGTCTTTTTTTTTTGCACTCTTGTATCATACCATTGGGTTATTCATTTTTAAACTTTGACTCATGCAAATTCAGCGCAACTTATACCAAATGGAATAGAAAAATATGATAGAGTGATTTGAGTTCACTTCCAATATGTGTTGCTAGTTCGCTAAGTGTGTGTATATATGTTTATTTATGAACTAAGGTTAAGGTTAGCAATAGGGTCAAAGACTCAAAGTTAAGGCAAGTACAATACTCTAATTTTTTTCCCTTAACAAGAAATCAAAGCTAAGTGTGTGTGATAGGTCCAACATCTGGCACATGCACCCACCCCTTTGACTAAGGGCAATTGTCACATATATTAAATAAATTAGGATCATTCACTTAACATGAGAAGAACAACCATTCCAAGGTTATTCATGCATATCATGCTTCTCCCATGCAAAAACATAGTTACGCAGAAGCAAGGTTTTTATTAAGATTAAGGCTTATAATTGTTATTCGATGCAATGAGGAAGACTCACAAAAAATTCTTTTATGGATTATTGGATAAGTATGCAAAATCACATTGCTTAAGCATGTCAACCGATCTAAGAAATATTGAAAGGCTATGAAATGTTGATTATTTTTCACCTAACATGACATTAAAAATCCAACCATGTGATGCTGGGATAATATATAAGAACTTTCAAGATGCACTACCACTGGAGATTTTATTGTAAAATATTGGAAGCCTACGAATTAGGACAATTTGATCTAAAAAGACTCATGTTTTAGATACCATCAATCTTACAGTAGTCTCAAATTAAATAATACATGTTCAATAAAAGACAATAGCATATTAGTTCCGACACAAGGAACTTAAGGGGCCGTTTGGCTAGATGTAACATCAAGGAACTTAAGGGGCCGTTTGGCTAGATGTAATTCTGAATGCTGTGGATTTCCAGTTACAATGTAACTGGAAATACTTGGCTTTCAAAATATAGTGCAGTCAAATCTAGTGTTTGGTTGAATGTAACTGTATTATAAGATTTTATGTTTGTTTGGAAGGATTTATAAATCTAGAATTGAAAAACATATGTATATATATATGCATATATGTATATGAGTATATGTATATATATATCTGTATATGTATATGTACACACACACACACACACACACACACACACACACACACATATATATATATATATATATATATATATATATATATATGAGTATATATATGCATATACATACATACATGTATATGCGTACATGTACATGTTTTTATATATGTGTATATGCATATGCATATGTATGTATACATATGTAAAAATACCTGTGTATATATATATATATACATGTATATGGGTGTGTATATGCATATATATACATAAATGTATATGAGGATATGTATATTTGTGTGTATATGCATATATACATACGTGTATGTATATATACATCTGTAAAAATATCTATGTATGTTTATATAAATATATAATGTATATGTATATATATATATGTGTGTGTATAAGTATATGTACGTGTGTATTATGCATGTGTATGTGTATATTATGTATGAATGTATGTGTACGCATGTGTATGTGTGTATGTATGTATGTATGTATATATATATATATATATATATATATATATATATAAACATACTATATATAGGTATATGTATATGTATGTATGTATAAATATATATGTAAACATATCTATGTATGTTTATATGTATGTATGTATGTATGTATAAATATATATGTAAACATATCTATGTATGTACATATCTATGTATGTTTATATGTATGTATGTATGTATGTATAAATATATATGTAAACATATCTATGTATGTTTATATGTATGTATGTATGTATGTGTGTGTGTGTGTGTATGCATATGCATATGTGTATGTGCATGTGTATATATTTTTGTATACATATATGTATATGTGTATTTGTATATGTATATGTATGTGTATATATGTATGTGTGTGTATATGTATGTATGCCATAATTCTAAATGAAGGATTTGGTTTTACGGCCAAATTGGGCGTAAAACCAAATCCTTCATCCATACATTTAAAAAGTATTTGAAAATACATCAGTAAAATGAAATCCCTCTAAACAAACAATGGATTATGGCATTTGGTGTATTTGGAGTTACATGTAACTCTAAATACACCCAAACAAACACTATATAAATGAAACAACCTCTGAAGAAGGTATTCATGAGGTTGAGAAAATGATTAATGATCTAAGAAAAATAAATAACAGCAACAACTTTTCACAGTACCAAAACTTAGAAGAAATTGTGCCTAATGTCATTGAAATCTAGTTGAAGATGAAGCAGAGGATAATTTAGCACTCTTTAGAACCAATCAATAGAAGAAAGAACTCATAACGGCAACAACTCTTCACAACTTTTTTGTGACAATTCTAGAATAGGACACAGGAGCTTTTGAATAATGCAATGAGAAAAGTTAGACATAAAATCCACTTAAATTTAAATTTCAAGAAAAAACAAACAAAGTAGATTCATACTTTACGAATTTGTCCTAATTATGTTTGTAATTTTAGAAAATTATTAATTTATTGTTATTGATGGGACTATAGATTTATATAAATATATCCTGAAATTTTATTCTCTTATTAATTTATTAAAATTACTAATTTTATAAATTGACCTAAGTTGAGCCCGGAAAAATATTATTTTAGAGAGGCTATTAATTTATTAAGTATTAATTTATGAAGGTTTAACTGTAACTGTTTAGAATTCTCCTGTAAAGAGAATTGGGATTTATGCATATTATTGGTTTAAATTAAAAGAAAACTAGAGTGTTTTATAAATATATCTAAGTAAAAATCCAAAATAATCGATAAATCCTATAAATCCTCTTTAAGGTTCTCATTTTATAGATAACTTAAAATTTTGAGATTTTTTTAATTTATACGCCTGTATTCAATCACAATATATTTATTTATAAATAACTAAATAAGTATATCTTAGAATATTAAAAACTTTATGTCAATAAATTTATAACTTATATGGTTATAAACACAATGCTAAATGTATAGAGATTATATATATATGCATGTATGTGTACATCCCTTCACAGAGAGAAAAGCAACAAATGTGTGCAAAATCATATCCAGAATTAATACATAGTAAATACATTTTGTAATGTTAAAAGGTGAGTATTTGGGAACGAAATCTTCATTTATTTACATATGAAGACTTGTTGAGAATATAATTAAAAATATAAAAGAAAAAACAATTAAATTCTTTCTTGAAATGAGGAAAACAGAAAGATACTTGCCTAATTGGATTTTTTTGTTTTTTGTTTTTTTTTTAATTGTTCTCTATTTGATAGTCATTAACTTTCAAACTCTGAACCATACAAAGCATAACTTGTTAGGGATGAAATTAATTAAAGGAAGGCGGTGAAATAAAAAATAATTGAGTAACAGAGTGAGTTAAGGTTACTAGGTTAGGGTTAGCATAACAAGAAATCAAAGTTAGCAGGTTCACATCACCATGTCAAATTCATATTTAGTTTTTGTTAGCCTTGTTAATTCCTAATTATCCACTTTTTACTCAAAAAAGTAGAAATAAATAAGTAAAAATTAAAGAAAGCTCAGGATAGTTTTGAATATATCACGATCAACTTATTTTTTGAATAAAAATAAATAAACTATAATAACCTACATTAAATGAATCATCATTCACTTGTGAGAAGAACAGCCATTCCACGGTTAACTAATGTATGTCAGCGCTTCTCCATGAAAACATAGTTAGAAGCAAGATATTTATTATGTTTATAATTGTTGGGTAAGTTGGGCTTTAGCGCAATATAAAAATAAAAATAAAAATAAACATAAACATAAACATAAGCTATATGTCAATTAATGGAAGGTCAAGACTCAAGGGTAAAAAGGGTCATTTTACATGAAAAGATTATGTGTGTAAATCCTCTCATTCAATGAGAGAGTAAGGAGAATGATGACACAATAGAGTTGGAGAAGAAAGAAATCAAGAAGAGGAAGGAGAAAGGGATTAGCGCTAAGCTTGGTAAGAAAATCCGATGGCGATCAGCCTCGGATTTCATCTACATTCTTGGGTAGAGAGCATCCTTACTAGTAAAGTTTCTAATCCTTTGAGTTGGTTTCCCTAAACCCTTCTTGGTGTCATTGTATCCATCTTCGGAGAAGATGATGTATGCATGTCTTGTTGAGTCTCTCCTTGAATACTCATGTCTTTGAGCTTGTATACTTTTAGTTAGCTAGAGAGATCCTTGTAAACTCCATTAATTGACATAGTGGATGCATTGTAAAAGGTTCTAAGGAATACCGTGGTTTTTCCCTCGATTTGAAGGGTTTTCATCTAAAAATTTGCCTTGTATTGTATGCTTGTATTATCGTCGTCTTTGTAGTTATTACCTACAAGATCACAAAGATGGGTTGTAATCACACTCTTAAGGGCTGTATTTGACCTAGGAGGGTCTTGAGAGTCTGTATAGAGTCATCATGGAATTGTTGAGGATGTGTACGAGTTGTCATATGAGCATATGGGAGGTCATATAAACATTCAGAGAGATTTTACTAGGGCATACGGGTGGTGTAGAGGCTGTACAGAATTTTTCCGAGAGTTTGCACTAAGTCATACAGACAACATGCCGACCGCATATATGAACAGTAAATTACTACAGTACAATAAACACAGTTTTACTACACTTCTTCAGCAGAATTTTCCCACTGTTACAGTGCATGTAACCCTGACAATAATATTGCATTCCAATAACAATAATTTTATTTTAAAAATATAAAAAATATCAAATTAATTTATAATATATATGATATATCCTCACTAGTTTTCAAAGAGGCGCTATTTTAAATTAATAAAAAACTAATTAAATGTTAACTCTTTTGATAAACTCATATTTTTTAACACTATGATGAGAAACTAGCCAGATTATATAAAAAGATTGAGATTGAATCTTTAAAAAAAAAAAATTAAATTAAATCAAATTGTATTTCTTTTTTCATGAAGAGCAAATAAGTGCATAAATTAAAAATAATAATAATTTGATGAATTCGAATATAGATATAATTTCGTGCAACACTAACATATTTCCCATTAAAAACAAGTATATAAATTTAATAAAAACACATTCAAAAATATCTAAATGAAAAGCATAGAAACTTAACAATAACACTGTTATTGATAACAAACATTACTATCACGCAGAAAGAAAGTAATTCAAATAACTACTACTCCAAATACAATATAATGTAATATACCTCAAACCCATTGTTATTTCAACAACCAGCACCACCACCTCCACCTCCACAACAACCACCGCAGCCACCACCACAGCCAGCCACCGCCACCTTTACGTCCACTACCTCTTCCCCCGCCTCCATAAGCACCCCCTACACTAATAATAGCTACGACAACACCAACAGTTTAACTATGAGTCCTTTATTCTATTGCATGTGAGGAAACGCGGAACTAGTTTGACAATTCGTTGAACACTTGATGTGCAATATCACAATTGATGTGTAAAATATTCTAATATTTTATATAATTTTGTACACTCATTACGCATGTATTAGAAATACATTAAGGAATTCAGTGCTAAACATAGTGAGTTTTGCATTCTTAAGCTTTTGGCAGTACTGAAAGACGAGAGAGAACCAAAAGAAGCACTCCAAACCCAAAACAAAGAAAATTGAGCTCTCTTGGCATCAATTGAATAAGGATAAGACAAACATGATGGCTATGGGTAGTGGTGTCAAAGGGCCAGCCCGGCATGGGCCCGCTGCGGGCTGGGCACTGTGCGTGCTCGGGCCGGCACGGCCCGTCTAGCAATCGTGGCGGCCCGGCACGGCCCACCAACCACCAAGGTTGGCCCAGCACGTGGCCCGGCCCGGTTATATTATATTTATATTTTTTATTTTAAATTTTAAAAATATAAAAAAATATCCTAAAATTCAAAAACATAGAACTAAAAGCTTTCTTGACTAAAAAAACAAAAAATATACCAAAAAAATAAAAAAATAAAAAACAGAAGAAAAAACTTGCATTTGACGTGCCGGGCCATGTTGGCCCGAAGCGGGCCGCGGGCCGGCAAATCCCTAGCACAGCATGGCCCGGGGTTTGGGCCGTGCTTGGCCCGGGCACGGTACTGTAGCACCGTGCTTGGGCCAAGCACGGCCCAACTCGTGCCGGGCCCGGGCCGGCACGGCCCGTTTGACACCACTAGCTATGGGCAGCTTAAGACTTTGCTTACGATCGTAAGCATTTTCCAGAAAACCTTTCCAAGCATACTTATGCCCATAAGGAGATGTACAGAACCAAACCAATGAACCTTACGAGCAGGACTTAGGCCCGTAAGGACCATCCAGAGGAGCTTACGACCAGAGCTTATGCCAGTAAGGACGGTCACAAGTGTAGTACAGTGAAGCTTACGGCCATATCTGGACCATAATACAGACATAAAACCTTACGGATGGGACTTACGGCCGTGAGTGGTCCCGTAAGGCTCACGACCCATCTTCTCCAGCTGCTTACGGCCACATCTTTATTATCGTATGCAGTCGGTAAGCAGCCGAGTATAAATAGACCTAAAAAGTTAGGGCAATCTTTAATTCTTGTCTTTGAGGCGAGGCTAGGGAAGAAATGAGGAGAATCTCCAGGACTTCATAGGTGACTTTTGGAGGAGATTTGGATCCAACATCATGGGGAAAGAGATCATAGCTGTCAAGCTTACCTTGACGGCGTTCGCGGAAGTTTCATTAGAGTGTTCTGGCGATCTATCTCTGCCGCGATTGAGAAGGGTGTTTCTGTGTTTACATTCATTCTCATTGTGTCTTGTATTTTGGATGCTTGCACCTCCATTAATAGAGAGCTAATTTGTTAGATGTTTGGGTATAATTGAACTCTAGGATTTATCTTTTGACATTGGTTATGGATTTATGTGATTTACTTGTTTATCTTATTGTAATCCATGTTATTTGAATCTAATTGTGTGTTTGAATGCTTGATTGCTAATGTGGTGAAATCCCTAGTTATTATATTGGATGTGCTTTGTGACTCGTAGAAACACCCACCTAGCATAGTCATACCGCGATTAGAGGGAATTGTGAGTAAGCTTAGAAATATGGTACTTTGGAGACCTTGTCTCCCTCAATTCTCCTGAGTGTGTTAAAGAGAATTTTCGTGATCTTTGCAATCATGTGGAATAGATTTTAGGAGAAATAGCACCTCTATTCTGTATTTGGATTAGGGGTAATTTCTCTCCTACTTAAGAAATTATTGTTAACTCGTATTGAGATTTCATAGAGTGTTAATGCGATTGTATGGTGACTGCATCAGCACTGCACTGATTCAGTAACTCTTCACACTTGAAAGAGGGGTTTAGTATGATTTAGGAAACCTCTCGATTCAAATAGGTCTGCATGCTTAGACAACCTTTGTCCTACATTTTACTAAACCGTAGAGGGATGTTATCCCCGGAAATCATTTCTTCCCTTGATTTCTCGACTCTTTTATTCCATACTTATTGTTTTTTTTACTTTCTTTTGTTCACACACATCACTATTTTGGTTAGGCTGATTTTTTGAATTAGGGTTACTACTAGTAATTTTTTTTCTTCCTGTGGACCGAAATCTTTTTTTTAGCTCTCTATTATACGACTGGCACGTACACTTGCGTTCTCATCGACAATACTTAGCAATGGCACAATGAATAGACAGTAAAAGGACAACATACAACCAATCTCATAAGAATAAAATAAGAGACACTAATTTAATGTGGTTTGGGTAAGAATAAGCCTACACCAATGGGAGAACATTACTTCATTCTATCATGAGGAATAACAAGAGTACAAGAAATAAGCATAAAGCTATAAGAAAATAACGTACTAAACTCTATGAACTTAACCTCACATCAAAAACAACGATTTTACCTTGCTTTAATGAGATCAAACAAGAAAAAAGAGCTCTCCTCTACACTTTCTTCACTGTTTCCACTCTCAAAATACAAGATAACTAACCCTCTCTATTTCTCTCTTTTTTCTCATTACACAACATCCAACAAACATAACTCTATATAAACAATAGAGTAATCCAGACAGTAAGATTAAAAGAGATATCAAGTTAATATTTAACATTTTTTTTTTTGTTGAAGCACCATCAGCAACATTATGAGATCTATTTTTGGTTGAAAACCCATTAGCACATACAAAGACTACAATAGACATGAATAACACCGAAATTATAATCATGAAAAGCATGTTAAAAGTCACCATTTTTTCTTATCGAACATACAAATAGTGTAACGTGATGAACTTACATGCATATATATAATGTAAAGTATTCTTGATAATTCTCACAAGATCTTGGAAATTTTCCTTGAATTGAAAGTACGGGTATCACTATTTTATTAAAAAACGATAAAAAGTACGGAAAAGTACAAACAACAAAAGAAAGCATAACAACAAAACAACGTTATATAAAAAAGTAAAAAAAAACTTTAAAAATAAAATTATATTTCTTATTAATTAAGAACAAACAAGTTGAGTAGGTTAGGAATAATTTGATGAATTTCGACATATATATATATATATATATATATATATATATATATAACTTCATACAATACTTCTATATATAACTCCCATTAAAAAAATACAAAAATTTACATAAAAAACCAAGGTAGCCAGACCCGGACCGGCCCGATCGATTCAACCGTAAAACCGGGAACCATCCATGTAGCCAGTCCGGGCATGCCCCGTTGGGACATGAAGAAATCCGGTTGACCGGGCCGAGTCAACCATAAACCGGTTGACTCAGCCGCGTCACCCGAGTCACAATGGTAGGACCAAAGTACTTGCAGAGGTATCCTATACCTCAAGCACAAGTTAAAAGAAAAAACATGTGACTCACCCTACTCATACGATTAAGCTTGGGTTGTTGTGATTAGCTAATTGGAAAAGATCTGTTTACCAATCACTTAACAGTGTAACGTTTTTTGTCCGAGAAGAATCTTCATGGCAAATTAATATTATTTTTCAATTTATATCAATAAATAGAATTACAAAATATATATATTTCATAAACATAACAACAAAAATTAACTAAATCATATCTAAAAATAAAATTCATTAATATGTTATAATAAATACTTTATAGATATTTCATTTTATTAAAAAAATACATATGAGCATAATTTCATTGTAAAATATAAAAATAAAATATTTCAACTAAATAGAAAATATAAAAAATTTTAAAAATAAATAGTAGATTGATAAATTATATAATTTACAGATAAAATTTATCATCCATATAAAAGGATAAGAATTAGTGAGTAAAATTTCTTATTTAGTCTAACAAAATCAACTAATATATAAATAAATAAATAAAAATAAGCGAAAATAAAGCCCAGAAAAATTTTATAACTATATATTGATATATTACATTGATCACTAATTCACAAAATTGAGAAAATAATGGCATGTTTAGAAAATATTAATGTATATATGGCCATTTATCAATTCAAATATCAAATTTAAGTAGTTATCTTTTAATTATAATTATGATTTTAATATTATATTTGCTCATTATTAATTATTATAATATTTTTAATATTTTATTATTAATCTCGGTTCAACGTTTGAATATTTTTAAAAACATATTCAACTAGTATTTGCATGAAAAACATAAAATTATTATTATTATTATTATTATTATTATTATTTAATAAAATTGACAAACAATAAAATAAAAGGGGAATAAGGAGAGATATTCCACAAGTTCATGCATGGAAACTTGATAATATTACTTTCAATGACAACATCAAAAATAAATTATTTAAATAGCGAGTACTCCAAATATAATATACCTCAAACTGTTTTAAAACCATCTCAAAAACCGCCATGTCCGCCGCTGACGTGGCCGCCACCGTGGTGTCCGCCACCGACGTGGCCGCCAACGTGGTGTCCAGCGCCGTGGTGCCCGCCGTGGTGGCCGCCGCCGTGGTGGTGACCGTCACCGCCGCCGTCGTCACCGCCATGGCCCCCGTAATGAGATTTTTTCCTTTTTTGATCGGAAACACCATCGGCACAGGTAAAAACAACAATAAACATTATGATTACGGAGACTAAAACCATGCAAAACATGATAATAGTTCCATTAAATGGAAATATAGACTCTCCGTGAAGAAACTCACCAATCAACCTTACCATTTTCGTATCTAACTTATAAATGGTGTGATACTTTTGAACTTACACACACACACACACACACACACACACACACACATATATATATATATATATATAATGTAAACTCTTCTATAAAATTCTCTTGATATTTTTTCAGTAATTTCTTGGAAATTTCCATGAATTGAAACTAGCGGGTTTGTGAAAGTGATATGCCACATTTTCTTCTAGAATATTAATGGCATAAGTTGAGGTCTTAATAACATCTTGAATTATCTCAGTCTTTCCTTAGCGTGCAAAAATAAAATATTGAATAGTCTCAATGATTTAATTAAAGGTTTGTGAAAATGATTTGCCACATTTTTCTTGTTACGCTCCGAACCCGAAGCGTTGACAAACGGCCGCCTACCTACAAGGCCGTAACCAAGTAGGCACGCAAGGCCTCAAACATGTCTCACAAATATGAATAATATCTAACAATAGTACTAATTCCAAAACAAAAGAAATCACAATGTTTGTAACACAAAAAAACACATAACAAACTTTGACATAACTCTTAAACAAAGACAAGAGAACTAAGTTAACAACAAAGGAGTTTTATTAACTCGATAAAAGCTAGACGGTGACTTGCTCAACGAATCTGCTAAGTTGTCCACCACCCAACCTTACTCCTGATCTGAAAAGAAAATTAAACAACTTAATGAGCTTGGGAGCCCAGTAAGCAACCACTAAAAAATATCGGGATCACAAAAATATTCAATAATTTTAATAAACATACAAAATGTAGCATAAAGAAATAAATACCAAAATGAATCCCTGAAATCCGAAATAAATCAAAACATATTTAATTTGCCAAAATAATATAAGTCCCCCAATAACTAATGCCAAAACAAAACATCAGAATTCATTTATTTAAACTCGGTGACCCGAGTCAGATTTCAGAGTTCATATGTTTACCCTCGGTGACCCGAGCCAGAATATCAGAAGCTGTTATTCTTCACCGACAGAACGGTGGGAAACTGCAGTTTCTATGTCAGAAGTACGTGTCGACACGGTCAATGTTTAACCCCTAGTGACAGGGTTATTGCATAGTTAATTGGGGACTACGAGTTTCTATAGCAAAAATATGTCAGATCTAAAATTTATCGTCAACACAGAAATATTGAAATTTAGTGATCCCAGTTTTTAACAAAAATAATTCCAATTATAACTACAACAACATATTTAGCAAAACGATAATTTAATAGCCAATATGTGACAACATCAATTAATATAAATAATCAATACTATCTACACAAATAAGATTATATAATATATATATATAAATAATTTCGGAAAGAATGTCACATTCAATAAAATAACAGGTTTCTTTCTTTTCTTTTAACAATTTGATAATAAAATAAAATAAAATAAACAAAGGACAAGCAAATGAAAAACTCATGTCAGGTTAACAAATACAATCTGTACTATGATAAAATATCATAAATTAAATAAAATTAACATGTTTGGATGGAAAAGAAATATATATCAACAATCAAATAAACAATTTGTAAATAGTATAAGAATAGGTTTTTTTTTTAAAAAAAAAAACAGTAAATTCCAAATTAATCAAATAAATAATTAAATGAAAATCTATAGGTTCTGAGTTTTAAAGATAGGCACCAAAATTCCAAACATGAAGTTTAAATAATATAAAAATTGTTTTCACTAAACAGAAAAAAATGAATAAATTAAATAATTATCACTCAAAAATTTGTATATACATATATATAGATTTATATGTGGTTTACTTATCTGTTTAACGCCAAAAACTCGCAAAAAATTAAATACACCCCGAATTTAAGCTTCCACGGAATTACCCTATATGTGAGAACACATTCCAAGGATATCAATAACAATGGTTTACACAAGCCTAAAAGTTATACCAAAATAACCTTACTCATTAAAGACTACTCTTTCTAAACTAACTCCTATGAACAATATAACAAGGTCAAACTAGGAAGCTTTCGCATAAGAGTTAAAATCTCTAATACTAACGCAATAGGTTTAAGATCCCACAAACAAACAACAAAATCATACATAATATACAGTGAATCAATTTCCTACACTAATAAGCATCACACTCAAAATGTCAACAATTTAATATATATAAAAATAAGTGGACACTAACACTGAAAATAATTCCACTATACATCCAACATATATATACACACACCCAAATAAAATAAATAATAAATAAATAAATAAATAATGGATGCCAGAACACCACCGATATTTGAAATAAAAAACAAAAACAAAAATAAATAATAAATAATAGTGGACGCCAGAACTCTACCCATCATTTTTATATATATATATATATATATATATATATATATATATATATATTAAAGCACACAGAACTTTCCACTATTCCTCAAATACAGTATTTAAAGCAATTCAATCAATTATATACATATATGAAACATGAACCAATTCGGTTCCATCCACTATGCTTCTCTAAAATAAAAAGCCACTATGCTTCTCTAAAATAAAAAGCAATATATATATATATATATATATAAAAGCCAGCCCACAACACTCAAATCCACTTTCTTTCTAATTTTAAAAAGAAAAATAGAATTTAGAGAAAAATCTGATTTTTTTTCTCAAACAAAATATAATATTTTTCTCTTAAATTTTTTTAACACAACAACTTGGGCATGGATGAAGGTAAAAATAACTAGCAAATCAATAAAAAATATTCAACATTTAGTCTTAGATCCGAGAAGGAGAACACTTACCTCACAACAAAAAAATGACGCAACACTCTTGATAAAAAAACCAAACTCCGTTCTCGCCGCCGACACCACACACAAAAAAAAAAAGAGAAGAGAGAAAATGCTAGATTTTTACCTTTTTTATTCCAAATAGAGATTTAAATGGTAGAACAAGAAAACGGCTAGGGTTTTAAATTTAACATAAATAAATATAAACATAAATAGGAGGATTTTCATTTCCCTATATCGTAACCTCAAGCATGCAAGAATTTTAAAATATATATAAATTGGGTGGGGCCCACATTTCTTCTCAAATATTAATGGTAGTACTTGAGGTCTTAATAACATCTTGAATTATCTCAGTCTTTCCTTAGACGGTAAATATAAAATATTGAATGGTCTCTATGATTTAATAAAAAGTTATAGTTTAGAGTAACTAATAGTGCTGTGTATGTTAATTTTAAAAATATAAAATTAAATATATACCCATCATTTGAACTTAAACTTTTGAGTTGAATAAAGCCTCGATAATATCTATGACAAAGGAAAATTGAATATTGAGTGCAAATAATCACTATCTAGTGCGGTGAGTTATTACTTAAATGGTGAATGAACAGACTCAAAATTAATTTTTTAGGTCATTTCAAACTATATAAATACTATAGTAATATTGTCCATGTATCATTCAGTAGATTAATTCTTCATGGGAAAATATCGTTTCTCTTCCCTCCAAGGTTGTATATTTATATGACAAAGGGATTTATTAATTTAGTTTAATTTCTAAAAATCTTTGAAAACAAAAACAAGTCTTTTTTCATTAAGAGCAAACATGTGCGTAGATTAAGAATAATTTGATGTACATATGCAACAAGTATAATAATGCTTCCAATAACAACATTATTATCATATAAAAATTAAAAAAAATGATAAAATAGGGACAAACCACATATCAAGACATACACACATAAAATTATTGTTTCAACACATATGTGCCCTTATCTTGTATTGTCATAAGTTTAAATTCACTTTTTTAACAAAATAAATAAACACATGTAAAAACGATACTAATAAACGAAAAATCATAGGTAAAAAAACAAAAAAAAAAAATTATTCAAACTACTAGTACTCCAAATATAATTATACCTCAAACGGCCCAAATTCTTTCTAAACTAATCTCAACAACTACCGCCAACGCTGCCACCGCCGCCTCCACAACCTCCACCGCCGCCACCTCCTCCACAACCTCCTCCACCACCACCACCACCACCACAACCTCCACCTCCTCCAAGAACACCACCGGCACTAGCAGCAGCTGCAGCACCATAATTATAATTTTTCTTTTTTGGGGTTGAAACACCATCGGCACAAATAAAAACAACAATATACATGATCATTAAGGAAATGATAATCATGCAAAACATGATAATAGTTCCATTAAATGGAAATACTGACTCTCTATGGACCAACTCACTAATCAACCTCACCATTTTCTTATCCAACTTATAAATGCTGTAATATTGATGAACTTACACACATATATTACATATACATATAGAGCCTGTGTTATCTATGGACATTTACAGACTCTGTTAATTAGATCAATATCAACCACACCATTAATTTTGCTGATAATTTTTAGTATTATATATATATTGTGTTCTTACCTAAAGTATTCTTGATATTTGTCACAAGTTGCTTGGAAATTTCCTCGGATTGAAATTAACGGTTGTGATAATGATTTGCCACATTGTCTTGACAAATAGAAATGACTTGCAATTGAGACACTGGATTGATAACAAATTGAATAGTCTCACTCTTCCTTACCTTCACAGCTTTACCAATAAAATATTAATTATCTCTCAATTATGTGACTGTGAGAGGTTGGAGTAATTAATATCTCACTGCAATTAATTTTAAGAAAAATATAAATTTGAATATATTAGTGAGTTCAATCAGATGTAAATAATATGTTTTGTTTACCAAGTGGTTAATTAAAATAAATTAAACACATTAGTTAATTTAATATATTAACCTGAGTCTATTATTCAATGGCAGGATATATACTTTGTCTGGATCAAACATGTCGTTTTGGTTAAGCTTCACAAACCAGGACTGATCAAAAATATAAAAATTAAAATTAAAAAATCATATCACTTTTTTTTTTTTTTGACGTAGCCGACAAACAAAAAACAAAGAACAAGTCAGTATAAAGGTGCACCAATTACGGTAATTTGACTGAGCTCTTAGGGATAAACCCCCTTCCATACAATCTTAAAGGAAAAATGAGATGTATTTCTTCCATAGAACTCTATAGGACACCCAGAAAGTGAATTATAATCTGAGAAATTCAAATTAGAGACCTTTCACTCACAAATACGGATAGTTACCATTGAACTAGTCGACGGTTTGTAACTACGCATCACATCAAGTGAAGAAAGATGCTAAAAACTTTTGGTTGTTATGTTTGATCTTTTCCCTCGTCTTGTGTTGGCTTTAATTTTGGCAATTTTGTTGGAAAGTTCAGAGAATCACAATACAATACCCCCATCAAAACTTATATTGTTTATTTCAAACAAAAAAGAGCAAATTCATTTACTTTATTCACTACAAAACAAAGACCTGTGAATAAAAACCAGAAAAATCACTTTGCAGTTGTTGAAGGAGGCCATGTTTCAGGTGTTCTGTTTCCCATGACCATGAATTCTCTTTTGTTTGGTGGATGATCTTCTTCTTGTCCTGCAATTCAACAACTAACCATTAAAGATGTTTCTGCGTTCTTTTTCACAACAATTTTTAACTTTAACACAAAACTGAACAAATTAATATAAGAAATTTCTTTTGTAACTTTGGTAAAGAGAAATGGGTATGAGTCATGAATCCACTGAAATATAACAAGAACAAGACAGCATAACAAGGAACCACAAAATACATTGTCTTCAATATTTTGTTTATAAGCATTTGAGTCATCTGATCAAGGATCTGTAACTTTTTCTCAAAGATGTGAATTTTTCTGCAGAGAAATCAGAATGGCATGTGATTATCACACCAAGCCTGGTTGTTGAAATTTGGATGACGTTCTTCTTTTTTTCTGTATAAGAGCATGAGTATGGTTTGTATGTGCTATTCTTGAGTGCTTAAGAGAGTGAGTGTTCTTCTAAATTCACAAACCCTAACCGACGGAACTAACAATTGGTATTAATGGGACTATAGATTTACATATATAAAGGTCTTCGTAAAAATTATTATCTTATTAATTTGTTAAAATTACTAAGTTTATAAATTGGCCCAAGTTGAGACCTAAAAAATACTATTTTAAAAAAGTTATGAATTTATTAAGTATTAATTTATGGAGATTTAACTGTAATTGTTTAGAATTCTTAAAGAATTAGGACTTATGGATGTTATTGGTTTGAATTAAAAGAAAGCCATGGTGTTTTATAAATATATTTTTAGTAAAAATCCAAAATAATCGATAAATTCTCTTTAAGTTTCTCATTTTATAGATAACTTAAAATTTTGAGATTTTTTTATAATGTATAAGCCTATATTCATTCGTAATACATTTATTTATAAATAACTATATCTTAGAATATTAAAAACATTATGTTAATAAATATATAACTTACATGGTTATAAACACAATGTTAGATGTATAGAGATAGATATCTTTTATATATATATGTATGTATGTATGTATGTATATCCCTAAACAGAAAGAAAAAACAACTAATGTGTGCAAAATCATATCCATACATAGCAAATACATTTTGTAATGTTACAAGGTGAATATTTGGGAACGAAATGTTTATTTATTTACATATGAAGACTTGTTGAGAATATGATTAAAAACATCAAATAAAAAACAATTAAATTTCTTTCTTGAAATGAGGGAAACCGAAAGATACTTGCCTAATTGAATTATTATTATTATTATTATTATTATTATTATTATTATTATTATTATTGTGCTCTGTTTGATAAGTCATTAACTTTCAAACTGTGGACCATGCAAAGCATGACTTGCTAGAAATGAAATTAAAGGAAGGTGGTGGAGTAAAAAGTAATAGAGTGATAGAGTGGGTTTGCTTAGGGTTACTATAACAAGAAATCAAAGTTAGAAGGTTCACAGCAACATATCAAATACATATTTATTTTTGGTTAGCCTTATTAATTCCTAATTATCCACTTCTTTCTCAAAAAATTAAAAATAAAAATAAAAATAAAAATAAAAAAAGATCAGGATAGTTTTGAATGTATTAGGGTCAACTTATTTTTTTGAATAAAAATAAATAAACAATAATAACCTAGATTAAATGAACCATCATTCACTTGTGAGAAGAACAACCATTCCAAGGTAAACTCATGCATAACTAGTTAAAAGTAAGATATTTAATTATTAAGTTTATAATATTACATTTTAATAACAATAGTTTTCTTTTAAAAATACAAAATACATCAAAACAATTTATAGGAGTATATGTAGATATACACTCACTAGTTTTCAAACATAGACCTTATTTTAAATTAACAATAAAATTAATTAAACATTGATTCCTTTGATATACTAGCTAAATTTTCAGATGACATCTTTCAATGACATTTCCATCTCTAATACTACTGCCACCACCTTAAGTTTAGATATGGCTTTTTTTCCCTCAATATTATAACTTGATATTAGCTCTTAATTTTTTTGTTTGTTTGTATATAAGGCTATCTTGAAATTATTATTACTTTTTTTGTAAAAACTATGTTGTGAAATTTGTTATGCTTTTAATTTGTAGCTCTTCCAAATGGTTGACAGTATTCAAATTTAGTTAGTTGCTTTATTTGTCTGGAAAAAGATGGTAGCATATTTTTATAACAAAATTAATAATGACTAAATTCTCAAAATAAACTAGTTGACTTTTAACCATAGTTTCATCTCTAGTAGTTAGAAGGAAAATTATTCACATATGTAATTTGAAGATAATTTATTAATACTATATCATATATTTAATTAATTGGATTAAATAAATTAATCACTAATCTAATTGTTAATGATTTAATATATAAGAGTATATGGAACAAAATTTGGTAAACTTATAATTTAAATTTATTCATAAATACTAAACTTTCATTTTAATGAAGCAAGAGAATTTAAATATATTTGTGAGGAAAATGGAAACTCATGTTTTTTTATACAAGAATTACATGACAAGAAACTATCCAAATTATATAAAAAAATGAGATTAAATCTTAAAAAAAATGTCTATAAAAATAAAATTGTATTTCTTTTCCATGAAGAGCAAAGAAGTGCATAAATTAATAATAATAACTTGATGAATTCAAATATAGATATAATTTCATGCAACACCAACATATTAATTTCCCATTAAAAACAAGTATATAAATTTAATAAAAACACATTCTAAAGTATCTAAAATGAAAAGCATAGAAACTTAACAATAATACTGTTATTGAATTACCATCATGCAGAAAGAAAGTAATCCAAATAACTACTACTCCAAATATAATATAATATGATATATCTCAAACTCTTGTTAAAATTATGTCAACAACCACCACCACCACCATCACCTCCTCCTCCGCCTCCATACCTTTTTTTGGTTGAAACACCATCAGCACCGCTATGAGATCCTTTCTTGGTTGAAACGCCATCTGCACAAACAAAGACAACAATCGACATGACCAGCACCGAAACTACAATCATGCAAAACATGATAATAGTTTCATCAAATGGAGATATGGACTCTCTGCGAACCAACTCATCAAGCAGCCTAACCATTTTCTTATCTAGCATATATATAAATGGTATGATGGTGATGAACTTACACACACACATGTATTATATATATAATTTAAACTCTTATATAAAGTATTCTTGATAATTCTTATAAGTTCTCGGAAATTTCCTTGAATTTAAACTAGGGGGTGTTTGTGGTAATGATTTGCATTAACTTTCTTAGGGTTGTAAAAATACAATATTTTCTTATTGTATTATTAGAAAATTGGCATTAATTGTTACCTAATTCATTTAATAGGTTTGTTGGAGGTGAGTGGTAAATTTCCTATTTTAGTAAGTGGTTGATGGGATTTAAATCACGGTATCTCTGCATTGATTAAGAAAGCTAAATTAGTTGGAGATTGCGAGGTGAACTGATTGAAGGTTATTTTTGATGGAGAGTGAAATTAAGCTAGTCCCAAAATGAATTCATTGCTTAAAGATTATATTTTATTGATTGAGGGCTCTTGGAAAATGATTAGACGCTATTTGGCTAATTAAAGGAACACTCTGTTTGAGTTTTTGATTGAAGACCATGTTTGGATGTTGCAAATGTGTTTATTGATTACAACTATTTCCAAAAATAATGATCATCATATTTTGCTTCTCCATAATTCCATTAACATATGAATTATGCTTAACCAAAAGATATCAATATATCATGCTTTTATCTATAATAATTTTTTTTACATGACATTTTGAATTATCCAATAAAGAAACAACTAAAAAAAATAAATTAACTAACCTTCATACATTTAATAAATTTTATGTTTTACTTATACAATAAATAAATATTTTTAAAAAGTTATACTAATTATCATATTAAAAATATGATCCTAATTTGATGCTTTTTGAGAACATCATTGTTCTTTCTCCTTAATTTGTTCATTATTATAAGTTGCAAATATTCATGCTAAATTTTTAATCTAAGGTTTTGTCACACTCCAGACCCAATTGGTGATGTCATAGACCGGGCACACACATATGGAGGGTGGACCTCAGCTCACCTTATATGGAGGGCTACGAAATGTTGATTTTTTTTATTATTATTATTTTAACTTTTTATCACCTAACATTAAAAATCTAACCATGTGATGCTGGGATAATATATAACAACTTTTAAATGCAAAACCACAAGAGATTTTGTTGTAAAATATTGGAAGCCTACGAGTACGACAATTAGATCCAAAAAGATTAACATTTTAGATGCCATCAATCTTAGAGTAGTCTCAATTTAAACGATACATGTTCAACAAAAGACAATAGCATATTATTGTCGTTACAACAAGATTCGCTCAAGTGATGAAGTAACATCAAGGAACTTTAAATGAAGAAACCTATAAAAAATTCATTTTGAGAAAATGATTAATGATCTCAGTTACCTGATAAAATGGATGACAAATACCTACTGGATTACTCTAGTGAAAATAAAGAATATTTAGAAGCCCAAAACTGAGAAGAAATTGTGTCTAATGTCATTGAAAATCTAGTTGAGGATGAAGCAGAGGATAATTTAGCACTCATTAGAACCAATTAATAGAAGAAAGAACTCATAACGGCAACAACTCTTCACAACTTTTTTTGTGACAATTGTAGAACAGGACACTTTGAATACTGCAATGAGAAAAGTTAGACATAAAATCCACCTAAATTTAAATTTCAAGGAAAAAAACAAACAAAAGTAGATTCAAACTTTACTCATTTGTCCTAATTATGTTTGTAATTTTAAAAAATTATTAATTTATTATTATTGATGGGACGTTAGATTTATATAAAGATATCCTGAAAATTTATTCTCTTATTAATTTATTAAAATTACTAATTTTATAAATAGACCTATGTTGAGCCCGGAAAAATATTATTTTATAGAGGCTATTAATTTATTAAGTATTAATTTATGGAGGTTTAACTGTAATTGTTTAGAATTTTCCTGTAAAGAGAATTGGGATTTATGCATTTTATTGGTTTAAATTAAAAGAAAACTAGAGTGTTTTATAAATATATCCAAGTAAAAATCCAAAATAATCGATAAATCCTCTTTAAGTTTCTCATTTTATAGATAACTTAAAATTTGAGATTTTTTTTTTAATTTATACGCCTGTATTCAATCACAATATATTTATTTATAAATAACTAAATAAGTATATCTTAGAATATTAAAAACTTTATGTCAATAAATATATAACTTATATGGTTATAAACACAATGCTAAATGTATAGAGATTGATATCTTCCATATATATATATAATATGTATGTACATCTCTTCACAGAGAGAAAAGCAACAAATGTGTGCAAAATCATATCCAGAATTAATACATAGTAAATACATTTTGTAATGTTAAAAGGTGAGTATTTGGGAACGAAATCTTCATTTATTTACATATGAAGACTTGTTGAGAATATAATTAAAAATATAAAAGAAAAAACAATTAAATTCTTTCTTGAAATGAGGAAAACAGAAAGATACTTGCCTAATTGGATTTTTTGTTTTTTTGTTTTTTTTAATTGTTCTCTATTTGATAGTCATTAACTTTCAAACTCTGAACCATACAAAGCATGACTTGTTAGGGATGAAATTAATTAAAGGAAGGCGGTGAAATAAAAAATAATTGAGTGATAGAGTGAGTTAAGGTTAGGGTTACCATAACAAGAAATCAAAGTTAGCAGGTTCACATCAACATATCAAATACATATTTATTTTTTGTTAGCCTTATTAATTCCTAATTATCCACTTTTTACTAAAAAAAATAAAAATAAATAAGTAAAAAATAAATAAAAAATAAGGATAGTTTTGAATATATCACGATCAACTTATTTTTTGAATAAAAATAAATAAACTATAATAACCTACATTAAATGAATCATCATTCACTTATGAGAAGAACAGCCATTCCATGGTTAACTAATGCATGTCAGGTCTCCGCCGCTTCTCCATGAAAACATAGTTAGAAGCAAGATATTTATTTCGTTTATAATTGTTTGGTAAGTTGGGCTTTAGCGCAATATAAAAATAATAATAAAAAAAAAAAAAACAGAGCTATGTCAATTAATGGAAGGTCAAGGGTAAGAAGGGCCATTTCACATGAAAAGATTATGTGTGTAAATCCTCTAATTCAATGAGAGAGTAAAGAGAATGATAAGACAATAGAGTGGCAGAAGAAAGAAATCAAGAAGAGGAAGGAGAAAGGGATTAGGGCTAAGCTTGGTAAGAAAATCCAAAGGCGATCGGCCCCGAATTTCATCTACATTCTTGGGTAGAGAGCATACTTACTAGTAAGATTCCTAATCCTTTGAGTTGGTTTCCCTAAACCCTTCTTGATGTCGTTGTATCCATTTTCGGAGAAGATGATGTATGCATGTCTTGTTGAGTCTCTCCTTGAATACTCATGTCTTTGAGCTTGAATACCTTTAGTTAGCTAGAGAGATCCTTGTAAACTCCATTAATTGACATAGTGGATGCATTGTAAAAAGTTCTAAAGAATGCCGTGGTTTTTCCCTCGATTCGAAAGGTTTCAATCTAAAAATTTGTCTTGTATTGTATGTTTGCATTATCGTCGTCTTTGTAGTTATTACCTACAAGAACACAAAGATGGGTTGTAATCACACTCTTAAGGGTTGTATTTGACCTAGGAGGGTCTTGAGAGTCCGTATAAAGTTCTCATGGAATTGTTCAGGATGTATACGAGTTGTCATATGAGCATATGAGAGGTCATATAAACATTCAGAGAGTTTTCACTAGGGCATACGGGTGTCATACGGGTGGTATAGCTGCTGTATAGAATTTTCTCGAGAGTTTGCACTAAGTCATACAGGCAGCATGCTGACCGCATATATGAACAGTAAATTGCTACAGTACAGTGAACACAGTTTTACTACGCTTCTTCAGCATAATTTTCCCACTGTTGCAGTTCAGGTAATCCTGACAATAATATTACATTCCAATAACAATAATTTTATTTTAAAAATATAAAAAATATCAAATTAATTTATAATATATGATATATACTCACTAGTTTTCAAAGAGGTGCTATTTTGAATTAATAAAAAACTAATTAAATGTTAATTCTTTTGATAAACTCATATTTTTTAATACAAGAAATATATGATGAGAAACTAGCCAGATTGTATAAAAAGATTGAGATTGAATCTTAACAAAAAAAAATTTTTAAAAATCAAATTATATTTCTTTTTCATATAGAGCAAATAAGTGCATATATTAAAAATAATAATAATTTGATGAATTCGAATATAGATATAATTTCGTGCAACCCTAACATATTTCCCATTAAAAACAAGTATATAAATTTAATAAAAACACATTCTAAAGTATCTAAATGAAAAGCATAGAAACTTAACAATAACACTGTTATTGATAACAAACATTACTATCACGCAGAAAGAAAGTAATTCAAATAACTACTACTCCAAATACAATATAATGTAATATACCTCAAACCCATTGTTATTTCAAAAACCAACGCCACCACCTCCACCTCCACCTCCACAACAACCACCGCAGCCACCGCCACCTTTACATCCACTACCTCTTCCCCCGCCTCCATAAGCACACCCAACACTAATAATAGCTACGGCAACACCGACATCTTAACTATGAGACATTTATTCTATTGCTTGTGAGAAAATGTGGAACTAGTTTGACAATTCGTCGAACACTTGATGTGCAATATCACAATTGATGAGTGTAAAATATTCTAATATTTCATATAATTTTGTACACTCATTACGCATGTATTAGAAATATATTATGGAATTCAGTGCTAAACATAGTGAGTTTTGCATTCTTAGGCTTGGGACAGTACTGAAAGACGAGAGAGAACCAAAAGAAGCACTCCAAACCCAAAACAAAGAAAATTGAGCTCTCTTGGCATCAATTGAATAAGGATAAGACAAACAGGATGACTATGGGCAGCTTATGACTTTGCTTACGGTTGTAAGCATTTTCTAAAAAACCTTCCAAGCATACTTATGCCCGTAAGGAGATGTACAGAGCCAAACCAATGAACCTTACGGCCTGACTTAGGCCCGTAAGGACCATTCAGAGGAGCTTACGACCAGAGCTTATGCTAGTAAAGACGGTCACAAGTGTAGTACAGTGAAGCTTACGGCCATATCTGGACCATAACACAGACAAAAAACCTTACGGATGGGACTTACAGTCGTGAGTGGTCTCGTAAAGCTCATGACCCATCTTCTCCAGCTACTTACAGCCACATCTTTACTGCCGTATCCAGTCGGTAAGCAGCCGAGTATAAATAGACCTAAAAAGTTAGGGTAATCTTTGATTCTTTTCTTGGAGGCAAGGCTAGGGAACAAAATAAGGAGAATCTCCAGGACTTCATAGGTGACTTTTGAAGGAGATTTGAATCCAGCATCATGGGGAAAGAGATCATATATAGCCGTCAAGCTTACCTTGGCAGCGTTAGCGGAAGTTTTATTAGAGTGTTATGGCGATCTATCTCTGGTGCGATTGAGAAGGGAGTTTCTGTGTTTACATCCATTCTCATTGTGTCTTGTATTTTGGATGCTTGCCCTCCATTAATAGAGGGTTAATTTGTTAGATGTTTGGATATTGAACTGTAGGATTTATCTTTTGACATTGGTTATGGATTTATGTGATTTACTTGTTTATCTTATTGCAATCCATGTTATTTGAATCTAATTGTGTGTTTGAATGCTTGATTGCTATTGTGGTGAAATCCCTATTTATTATATTGGATGTGCTTTGTGACTAGTAGAAACACCCACCTAGCATAGTCATATATACCGCGATTAGAGGGAATTGCGAGTAAGCTTAGAAATAGGGTATTTTGGAAACCTTGTCTCCCTCAATTCTCCTGAGTGTGTTAAAGAGAATTTTCATGCTCTTTGCAATCATGTGGAATAGATTTTAGGAGAAATAGCACCTCTATTTTGTATTCGAATTAGGGGTAATTTCTCTCCTAAGAGAAATTATCTACTTAAAAAATTATTATTAACTCACATTGAGATTTCACAGAGTGTTAATGCGATTGTGTGGTGACTGCATCAACACTGCACTGATTCAGTAACTCTTCACCCTTGAAAGAGGGATTTAGTATGATTTAGAAAACCTCTCGATTCAAATAGGTCTGCATGCTTAGACAACCTTTGTCCTGCATTTTACTAAACCCTAGAGGGATGCTATCCAGGAAATCATTTCTTCCCTTGATTTCTCGACTCTTTTATTCCATACTTATTGTTTTTTCTTTTACTTTCTTTTGTTCACACACATCACTCTTTTGGTTAGGCTAATTTTTTGAATTAGGGTTACTACTAGTAATTTTATTTTTTCTTGTGGACCGACATCTTTTTTTAGCTCTCTATTACACGATTGGCACATACACTTGTGTTCTCATCGACAATACCTAGCAATGGCACAATGAATAGACTGTAAAAGGACAACATACAACCAATCTCATAAGAATAAAATAAGAGGCATTAATTTATTTTAGTTCGGGTAAGAATAAGCCTACATTCACGGGAGAACAATGCTTCACTATATCATCGGGAATAACAAGAGTACAAGAAATAAGCATAAAGCTATAAGAAAATAACGTACTAAACTCTATGAACTTAACCTCACATCAAAAACAACGATTTTACCTTACTTTAATGAGATCAAGCAAGAAAAAAAAAAAAAAAAGCTCTCCTCTACACCTTCTTCACTCTTTCCACTCTCAAAATACAAGATAACTCACCCTCTTTATTTCTCTCTCTTTTCTCTCATTACACAACATCCAACAAACATAACCCTATATAAACAATAAAGTAGGATTAAAAGAGATCAAGATTTGAGGACATTAAGCTAATATTTAGCATTTTTTGTTGAAACACCATCAACAACATTATGAGATCTATTTTTGGTTGAAAACCCATTAGCACAAACAAAGACTACAATAGACACGAATAACACCGAAACTATAATCATGAAAAGCATGTTACAAGTCACCATTTTTTCTTATCGAACATACAAATGGTGTAACGTGATGAACTTACATGCATATATATATAATGTAAAGTATTCTTGATAATTCTCACAAGTATCTCGGAAATTTTCCTTGAATTGAAAGTACGGTATTTGTGGTAATAATTTTTTTTAAAATAAAGTGGATAAATCACTACTTTATTAAAAAAACGATAAGAAGTATGGGAAAATATAAACAGCAAAAAAAAGCAAAATAACAAAACAGCGTTATATAAAAAAGTAAATAAAGAAAACTTTAAAAATAAGTTGCGGAGGTTAAGAATAATTTGATGAATTTCGATATATATATATATATATAACTTCATACAATATTTCTCTCTCTCTCTCTCTCTCTCTCTCTCTCTCTCTCTCTCTCTCTCTCTCTCTATATATATATATATATATATATATATATATATATATATAACTCCCATTAAAAACAAGTACAAAAATTTACATAAAAAACCAAGATAGTCAGACCCGAACCGGCCCGACCAGTTCAACCGTAAAACCAGGAACCACCCATGTAGCCGGTTCGAGCATGCCCCATTGTGGCATGAAGAAATCCGGTTGACCCAGCCGAGTCAACCATGAACCGGTTGACTCAGCCGCATCACCCAAGTCACAATGGTAGGACCAAAGTATTTGCAGAGGTATCCTATACCTCAAACACTAGTTAAAAGCAATGTTAAAAAAACGCTAGGCGCTAGTCGGGCGGTCAGCCACCTTCTAGCGCCCAGAGAGCCTAGGCGGTTTTACCCTTTTAGAAAAAAAATATATTTATAATATAATTTTTATTCTATATAATACCCAAATAGACATTTATCAACAACCAAATTGATGCATCAACAATCAAATAATAAGCGAAGACAAGGTTCGTTATACATAACATATTATTTATTATTTATGTGCTTAGAAATTAGAATTTTATTAAAAAATTTAAATAAAATAAATAATAATAAATATTGGATGGATATACCCCTAAGAAAAAACATAATTAAGTACAAGTCCCACAAAATATTAATTTGGGGTTTTAAAATTAGTTAAAAACATTTAATTTTAAATTTTTTTCCAAAAGCCGCCCAGCCCGCCTAGTCGGCCGCCCAGCCTGCCTAGGCGGTTTCTGGGCGTCCTTTTTTTTATGGAAAGCCTAGGCCAATTTTTTCACCGTTTTTCTCAAAAACGGGGGGGCCTATCACTTTCCAGCGCCTAGGCCTATTTTTCGAACACTGGTTAAAAGAAAAAACATGTGACTCATCCTACTCATACGATTAAGCTTGGGATGTTGTGATTAGCTAATTGGAAAAGATCTGTTCACCAATCACTTAACAGTGTAACGTTTTTGGCCGAGAAGAATCTTCATGGCAAATTAATATTCTTTTTCAATTTATACCGATAAATAGAATTACAAAATATATATATTTCATAAACATAACAACAAAAATTAACTAAATCATATTTAAAAATAAAATTCATTAATATGTTATAATAAATACTTTATAGATATTTTATTTTATTAAAAAAATACAAATGAGCATAATTTCATTGTAAAATATAAATATAAAATATTTCAACTAAATAGAAAATATATGAAATTTTAAAAAAACAGTAGATTGATAAATTATATAATTTACTGATAAAATTTATCATCAATATAAAATGATAAGAATTAGTGAGTAAAATTTCTTATCTAGTCTAACAAAATCAATTAATAAACAAATAAATAAATAAAAATAAGCGAAAAATAAAGCCCAAAAAAATTTAATAACTATATATTGATATATTACGTACATTGATCACTAATTCACAAAATTAAGAAAATAATGGCATGTTTAGAAAATATAATGTATATATATGGCCATCTATCAATTCAAATATCAAATTTAAGTAGTTACCTTTTAATTATAATTACGGTTTTAATATTATATTTGCTCATTATTAATTATTATAATATTTTTAATATTTTATTATTAATCTCGAGTCAATGTTTGAATATTTTTAAAAACATATTCAACAAGTATTTGCATGAAAAACATGAAATTATTTTTTTTTATAAAATTGACAAATGATATAATAAAAAAAAAATAATGAGAGATATTCTTTATGCAAAACGCACACACGCTTACGCATGGAAACTTGATAATATTACTTTCAATAACAACATCAGTATTATGCCCAAAAAATAAATAAATTATTTAAATAGCCAATACTCCAAGTATAATATACCTCAAACTTTTTTAAAACCATCTCAAAAACCGCCATGTCCGCCACCGATGTGGCCGCCGCCGCCGTGGTGGTGTCCGCCGCCGACGTGGTGGTGTCTACCGCCAGCGTGGTTGCCGCCGCCGTGACCGCCGTCGTGGCTGCCTCTGTGTCCGCCATGGTCGCCATAATGAGATTTTTTTTCTTTTTTTTTATCGGAAACACCATCAGCACAAGTAAAAACAACAATAAACATGATGATTACGGAGACTAAAACCATGCAAAACATGATAAAAGTTCCATTAAATGGAAATATGGACTCTCTGTGAAGAAACTCACCAATCAACCGTACCATTTTCTTATCTAAGTTATAAATGGTGTGATACTTTTGAACTTACGCACATATATATATATATATATATATATATATATATATATATATATATATATATATATATATATATATATAATGTAAACTCTTCTATAAAATTGTCTTGATATTTTTTCTGTAATTTCTTGGAAATTTCCTTGAATTGAAACTAGTGGGTTTTGTGTAAGTGATATGCCACATTTTCTTCTCAAATACTAATGGCATAAGTTGAGGTCTTAATAACATCTTGAATTATCTTAGTCTTGTTATAATAATTTTAATATTGTAAAATTTAATATGGCATCTTTTCATATCATATGATGGTTGTAGCATATAGTAAACACCTCTTGATGTAAATAGGAAGTTAGGGAAGTTATGTTGCATCCTTTTATATAATAAATAAGTTATCATGCATCTTTTCATGTTTAAAGGGGTAGTTAGAACTTCCAAATCTGAATTTATATATAAAAGCACTTTAGTGTAGCATGTAAGTATATAGAACATAGAACATTTGGAAGACTTCTCTCTAAGTGCAACAACAAACAATTCTTCATTCTCTAAGGCTTACTTTGTTGTGTGTGCAACATTGTAAGGGGATTCTTTGTATCCTAAAGGCTTAGCATTCACCCTTGGCACACATAGTAAGGGCCAATTCTCCTTTAGGAAAGTGTTTCACGCCTAGAATCCAAATACTCTTAAAATTCCTCCAAAAAGTTCTAATTCTTTCCAACAATCTAAAGAGAAATTACTAGTCCAAATAAAATGGCATCAACATTGAAGAGTTTAGTCACCGATTTTGTGAAGCTTGAAAGGTTTGATGGAGGAAACTTCTTACGTTGGCAAAAGCGGGTTCACTTCCTCTTAGTTTCTCTCCAAATCACTTATGTCCTCAACACTCCAAAGCCTCAAGAGCATGATGATGAAACAATTGCCGACCAAAGGAGACGTCAAAAATGGGAAATGGATGATGAAATTTGCCGTAGTCATATCCTCAATGCTATGTCGGATTCTTCATTTGACATTTATCATGGAGAGAAGAAGGAGAAGGATTTATGAGAAAAGCTTGAGACAAAATACATGACGGAGGATGCTACAAGTAAGAAATTCCTTGTCTCTCGCTTTAATAATTTCAAAATGAATGATGAAAGGTCAGTTATTGAGCAATTTAATGAGTTAGAAAGAATCTTAAATCATTTTAAGTTACATGAGTTAAACATGGATGAGACAATTATAGTCTCGTCAATCATTGATAAACTTCTCCTTTCTTGGATGGACTTTAAAAGGAATCTAAAACATAAAAAAGAAGACATTTCTCTTGATGAATTGGCTAAGTCTCTTCGAATAGAAAAAGATTTTAGGATTCAAATGAATCATAAGGAACCCTCAAACAAGGTTCATATGGTGGAAGAAGGAAACTCTTCAAAGCATGGTTATAAAAGGCCCCTTCATGGTGGTAAGCAACAGAAGAATAAAAAGAAGCAAGAAAAAGCATGTTACTTTTGTAATAAACCAGGCCATTTCAAGAGGGATTGCCGATTTTTCAAGAAGTCAAAAGGAAAAACACAAAGTGGTGGAGAAGGAAATCTAGTTGCGGTTATCACCGAGATCAATATGATTGATGAAGAATATGCTTGGTGGGTGGACTCCGGAACTACAAAGCATGTGTACAAAGATAAATCTCTTTTCAAATCCATAGAAGCCGCACCCAAAGGGATGGTTGTTTACATGGGGAATGCAACTACTGCTAATGTACTTGGTATAGGTAGTGTGGAACTTATGTTCACATCGGGTAAAAAATTAACTCTAACCAATGTGTACTATGTACCTGAAGTAAAGAAAAATCTTATATCTTGTGGGTTACTTAATAAGTTTGGGTTCAAACTTGTATTTGAGGAAGATAACTTTATTCTCTCAAAGGGGGGATTATTTGTTGAGAAAGGTTATCTTTGTAATGGAATGCTTAAGTTGAATACCAATAAAAATCAAGTTTCTTCTTATATGCTTGAGTCAAACAAATTTTTATGGCATAATAGACTTGGACATGTACACTTCAAAAGGATGCATGAAATGGTAAAATTAAATTTAATTCTATTTGTGGAAAAATGTAACAAAAAATGTGACACTTGCATGTTAACTAAGATCACAAGAAATCCTTTTCCTAATATTGAAAGGAATACAAATATATTAGAACTTATTCATAGTGATATAGGAGATCTACATAATTCACCAACACAAGGTGGTAAAAAGTATTATATTACTTTCATTGATGATTATAGTAGATATTGCTATGTATTCTTATTGAATTCTAAGGATGAAGCTTTAGAAAAATTCAGAATTTATAAATCTGAAGTGGAGCTTCATTGTGAGACCTTTATCAAGCGATTAAGGTCCGATAGGGGTGGTGAATACTATAATCCTAAGTATTTCGAATCCACCGGTATTGTTCATGAAATAATTGCTCCATATACACCACAACAAAATGGTATAGCGGAAAGAAAAAACCAAGTTTTAATTGAAATGGTTAATTCGATGATAACAAAGGCCGGCTTAAGTTATGGCTATTGGGGTGAAGCAATACTTATGGCTTGCCATATACTTAATCGTGTTCCTAACAAACGGAGCAAAATTACCTCATATGAACTTTGGAACAAAAGAAAGCCAAACCTTAACTATCTTAAAGTTTGGGGATGTAGAGCTATTGTAAAAATTCCAGAACCTAAAAGGAAAAAGTTGGGTACAAAAGGACTTGAGTGTATATTTTTGGGTTATGCACACAATAGCAAAGCATATAGGTTCATGGTTATTGAACCGAATGACTTTATTTCAATGAACACAATTATCGAATCAAGAGATGCTATTTTTAATGAAAATAGATTTCTATCTATTCCGAAAGTTGGAAATAATACCTTAATGGATCAAAATAATGGCCAAATGATATTAGATAATAAACAACATGACAATGAAATTGTTGATCTTCGAAGAAGCAAGAGACAAAGAAAAGCAAAGAACTTTGGTAATGACTATTTTATATATTTGGTAGAAGAAACTAGAGAAGAAATTAATAGTCAAATATCTTATTGCTTCAACTTGGAAGCAGATCCAAAAACTTTTGATGAGGCTATGAAGTCTCATGATGCTTTATTTTGGAAAGAGACCATTAATGATGAAATGGACTCTATCATTGGTAATAATACTTGGGTATTAGTTGATCTTCCACCGGGATCTAAAACTATTGGATGTAAATGGATTTTCAAAAGGAAAATGAAAGTAGATGGAACAATAGATAAATTTAAGGCAAGATTAGTAGCTAAAGGCTTTACACAAAAGCATGGTATTGATTATTTTGGTACTTACTCACCGGTCGCTAGAATAGCTACTATAAGAATACTCATTGCTCTTGCATCAATTCATAATCTTGTAATTCATCAAATGGATGTTAAGACAGCCTTCTTAAATGGTGAACTAGACGAAGAGGTATATATGGAACAACCAGAAGGGTTTGTTCTACCCGGTCAAGAAAAGAAAGTATGCAAACTAATTAGGTCTTTGTATGGACTTAAGCAAGCACCAAAACAATGGCATCAAAAATTTGATGAGGTTGTTATTGCTAATGGATATAAGATTAATGAATCGGATAAATGTGTCTATAGCAAGTTTAATGGTGACCAAGGTGTCATTATTTGCTTATATGTGGATGACATGTTAATTTTTGGTACTGATTTAAAACAAGTTGAAGATACTAAAGTATTTTTATCAAAAAATTTTAAAATGACGGATATGGGAGAGGTAAATGTCATCCTAGGTATAAAGATCGTAAGAGATCAAGAAAGTATTACACTTTCTCAATCTCATTACATTGAAAAGGTGCTTAAAAAATTTAATCATTATGATTGTATGCCTGCCTCTACTCTGTTTGATCCTAGCATGAAGTTGACAAATAATATTAGTGATTCAATCTCACAATTGGAATATGCTAGGATAATTGGATGCTTGATGTATGCAATGACATGTACTAGACCTGATATTGCTTTTGCAGTAGGAAAACTAAGTCGATACACTAGTAATCCAAGTCACATGCATTGGCATGGAGTGAGAAGAATTCTCAAGTACTTAAAGAAGACAATTGATTATGGCATTAACTATTGCGGATATCCTTTTGTTTTAGAGGGGTATACGGACGCTAGTTGGATTGCTAATAATGAGGAGTGGATGGATTTTTATGCTTGGAGGTAGTGCGGTTTCTTGGGGATCAAAGAAACAAACTTGTATTACGGACTCCACCATGGTTGCAGAATTTGTGGCTTTGGCATCCGCTAGTAAAGAAGCGGAATGGCTAAGAGATTTAATGTTTCATATCCCATTAGTTACTAAACCAATTGCACCGGTCTATATCCACTGTGATAGTGAGGCTACCTTGGCTAAAGCATATAGTCAAGTGTATAATGGAAAATCAAGGCATATTGGTATTAGGCATAGTTATGTTAGAGATTTGATCTCTAGAGGTATAATTACAATAGATTTTGTGCGTTCAGGTCAAAATTTAGCAGATCCTCTGACAAAAGGATTACGAAGGGACCTAATTGAAAGAACTTCAAAAGGGATGGGACTCAAGTCCATTCATTCTCATCACCATTGAGAGAACCTCACCTCAACGCTTAGTATAACATTAAGTCTTGAGTTCAACAAGTCAAAGTATCTTATAGGATGTGATGGAAGCACTATAATAATATTAATTCATCCCAAGAGGGTAATAGTGCTTGGAACTCGCTATGACAATTAGGGTGAGCAAAAGCTCTTAATAGGCCTATAGACAAACTTTTGTTGTGAGTACCAAATGGTGGGGGTGCTCTTGATAGGCTCTACCTATATGAGTGTGAAGTGGTGCCGCTTCAGGGGGTTAGGAACTTGACTCCGAAGCACTCATGAAGATACAGAACACATGGCCTTCACGTGTCTACCTATATCGAGAAATGAAGAATTGAAAATGATTGCGTGGAAATTTCATTCCTCACTTCATATGGATGTATGGTTCAAAGACTTGTCTACCATCTCGTTCGTTGTGTTGTAATGACTTCCGCTATGTAATGGTTCAAGGTGCAAACTACCGTTATTTATGTAATCTATTTTCTTTGTTTATTTAGTTGCACTTAGTAACATTTTCAATATTAAAATTGGTGGGGGATTGTTATAATAATTTTAATATTGTAAAATTTAATATGGCATCTTTTCATATCATATGATGGTTGTAGCATATAGTAAACACCTCTTGATGTAAATAGGAAGTTAGGGAAGTTATGTTGCATCCTTTTATATAATAAATAAGTTATCATGCATCTTTTCATGTTTAAAGGGGTAGTTAGAACTTCCAAATCTGAATTTATATATAAAAGCACTTTAGTGTAGCATGTAAGTATATAGAACATAGAACATTTGGAAGACTTCTCTCTAAGTGCAACAACAAACAATTCTTCATTCTCTAAGGCTTACTTTGTTGTGTGTGCAACATTGTAAGGGGATTCTTTGTATCCTAAAGGCTTAGCATTCACCCTTGGCACACATAGTAAGGGCCAATTCTCCTTTAGGAAAGTGTTTCACGCCTAAAATCCAAATACTCTTAAAATTCCTCCAAAAAGTTCTAATTCTTTCCAACAAGTCTTTCCTTAGCCTGCAAAAATAAAATATTGAATAGTCTCAATGATTTAATTAAAGGTTTGTGAAAATGATTTGCCACATTTTTCTTCTCAAATATTAATGGTAGAACTTGAGGTCTTAATAACATCTTGAATTATCTCAGTCTTTCCTTAGATGGCAAATATAAAATATTGAATGGTCTCAATGATTTAATTAAAAGTTATAGTTTAGAAAAACTAATAGTGCTATGTATGTTAATTTTAAAAATATAAAATTAAATATATACCCATCATTTGAACTTAAACTTTTGAGTTGAATTAAACCTCGATAATATCTATTAGTTTGTATATTATTGATGACAAATGAAAATTGAATATTGAGTGCAAATAATCACTATATAGTGCGGTGAGTTGTTACTTAAATGGTGAATGAACAGACTCAAAATCAATTTTTTAGGTCATTTCAAACTATATGAATACTATAGTAATATTGTCCATGTACCGTTCAGTAGATTCTTCATGAGAAAATATCGTTTCTCTTCCCTCCAAGGTTGTATACTTATATGACAAAGGGATTTATTAATTCAGTTTAATTTCTAAAAAACTTTGGAAACAAAAACAAGTTTTTTTTTTTCATTAAGAGCAAACATGTGCGTAGATTA
Source organism: Dioscorea alata (assembly GCA_020875875.1). Lineage (NCBI taxonomy): Eukaryota > Viridiplantae > Streptophyta > Magnoliopsida > Dioscoreales > Dioscoreaceae > Dioscorea > Dioscorea alata. The sequence goes on from CM037018.1 coordinate 14,883,983, forward strand.
AGAATAATTTGATGTACATATGCAACAAGTATAATAATGCTTCCAATAACAACATTATTACCGTATAAAAATTTAAAAAAATGATAAAATATGGACAATCCACATATCAAGACATGCACGCATAAAATTATTGTTTCAACCCATCATCTGTGCCCTTATCTTGTATTGTCATAAGTTTAAATTCACTTTTTTAACAAAATAAATAAACACACGTAAAAAAAAGATACTAATAAACGAAAAATCATCAGAAAAAACAAACAAAAAAAAATATTCAAACTACCAGTACTCCAAATATAATTATACCTCAAACGGCCAAACACTTTCTAAACTAATCTCAACCAGTACCGCCACCTCCACAACCTCCGCCTCCACAACCTCCACCTCCACAACCTCCTCCACAACCTCCTCCACCACCTTCTCCACCACCACAACCACCGGCTCTAGCAGCACCATTTTTCTTTGTTGGGGTTGAACCACCATCGGCACAAATAAAAACAACAATATACATGATCATTAAGGAAACGATAATCATGTAAAACATGATAATAGTTCCATTAAATGGAAATACTGACTCTCTATGGACCAACTCACTAATCAGCCTCACCATTTTCTTTTCTAACTTATAAATGTTGTAATATTGATGAACTTACACACATATATTGCATATATATAGAGAGCCTGCGTTATATATCTATGAACATTTGCAGACGCTGTTAATTAGATCTATCAACCACACACTTAATTTTGCCGATAATGTTTATATATATATATATTGTGGTCTTACCTAAAGTATTCTTGATATTTCTCACAAGTTGCTTGGAAATTTCCTCTGATTGAAATTAACGGTTGTGATAATGATTTGCCACATTGTCTTGACAAAAAGAAATGACTTGCAATTGAGGCATTGGATTGATAACAAATTGAATAGTCTCACTCTTCCTTACCTTCACAGCTTCACCAATAAAATATTAATTATCTCTCAATTATGTGACTGTGAGAGGTTGGAGTAATTAATATCTCACTGCAATTAATTTTAAAAAATATAAATTTGAATATATTAGTGAGTTCAATCAGATGTAAATAATATGTTTTGTTTACCATGTCGTTTTTAGCCATATATATATATAAAAAACTTTTGCTTGTTATGTTTATTCTTTTCTCTCATCTTGTGTTGGCTTTGCTTTTGGCAATTATGTTGGAAAGTTCAGAGAATCAGAACACAATACTCCCATCAAAATTTTTGATGTTTATTCAAACAAAAAAAAAGAAGAGCACATTAGTTTAATTTATTCACTACAAAACAAAGACTTGTGAATAAAAACCAGAAAAATAACTTTGCAGTTGCTGAAGGAGGCCATGTTTCAGGTGTTCTGTTTCCCATGACCATGAATTCTCTTTTCTTTGGTGGATGATCTTCTTCATGTCCTGCAATTCAACAACTAACCATTAAAGATGTTTCTGCCTTCTTTTCAACAATAATTTTTAACTTTAATACAAAACTGAACAAATTAATATAAGAAATTTCTTTTGTAACTTTGGTAAAGAGAAATGGGTATGAGTCATGAATCCACTGAAATATAACAAGAACAAGACAGCATAACAAGGAACCACAAAATACATTGTCTTCAATATTTTGTTTATAAGCATTTGAGTCATCTGATCAAGGATCTGTAACTTTTTCTCAAAGATGTGAATTTTTCTGCAGAGAAATCAGAATGGCATGTGATTATCAGACCAAGCCTGGTTGTTGAAATTTGGATGAGGTTCTTCTTTTTTTCTGTATAAGAGCATGAGTGAGTATGGTTTGTATGTGTTATTCTTGAGTGCTTAAGAGAGTGAGTGTTCTTCTAAATTCACAAACCCTAACCGACGGAACTAACAATTAGTATTGATGGGACTATAGATTTACATATATAAAGGTCTTCGTAAAAATTATTATCTTATTAATTTGTTAAAATTACTAATTTTATAAATTGGCCCAAGTTGAGACCTAAAAAATACTATTTTAAAAAAGTTATGAATTTATTAAGTATTAATTTATGGAGATTTAACTGTAATTGTTTAGAATTCTTAGAGAATTAGGACTTATGGATGTTATTGGTTTGAATTAAAAGAAAGCCATGGTGTTTTATAAATATATTTTTAGTAAAAATCCAAAATAATCGATAAATTCTGTTTAAGTTTCTCATTTTATAGATAACTTAAAATTTTGAGATTTTTTTATAATGTATACGCCTATATTCATTCGTAATACATTTATTTATAAATAACTATATCTTAGAATATTAAAAACATTATGTTAATAAATATATAACTTACATGGTTATAAACACAATGTTAGATGTATAGAGATAGATATCTTTTATATATATGTATGTATGTATATCCCTAAACAGAAAGAAAAAACAAATAATGTGTGCAAAATCATATCCATACATAGCAAATACATTTTGTAATGTTACAAGGTGAATATTTGGGAACGAGATGTTTATTTATTTACATATGAAGACTTGTTGAGAATATGATTAAAAACATCAAATAAAAAACAATTAAATTTCTTTCTTGAAATGAGGGAAACCGAAAGATACTTGCCTAATTGAATTATTATTATTATTATTATTATTATTATTGTTGTTGTGCTTTGTTTGATAAGTCATTAACTTTCAAACTGTGGACCATGCAAAGCATGACTTGCTAGAAATGAAATTAAAGGAAGGTGGTGGAGTAAAAAGTAATAGAGTGAGAGAGTTGGTTTGCTTAGGGTTACTATAACAAGAAATCAAAGTTAGAAGGTTCACCGCAACATATCAAATACATATTTATTTTTGGTTAGCCTTATTAATTCCTAATTATCCACTTCTTTCTCAAAAAATTAAAAATAAAAATAAATAAATAAATAAAAGATCAGGATAGTTTTGGCTGTATTAGGGTCAACTTATTTTTTTGAATAAAAATAAATAAACTGTAATAATCTAGATTAAATGAACCATCATTCACTTGTGAGAAGAACAACCATTCCAAGGTAAACTCATGCATAACTAGTTAAAAGTAAGATATTTAATTATTAAGTTTATAATATTACATTTTAATAACAATAGTTTTCTTTTAAAAATACAAAATACATCAAAACAATTTATAGGAGTATATATAGATGTACACTCACTAGTTTTCAAACATAGACCTTATTTTAAATTAACAATAAATTTAATTAAACATTGATTCCTTTGATATACTAGCTAAATTTTCAGATGACATCTTTCAATGACATTTCCATCTCTAATACTACTACCACCACCTTAAGTTTAGATATGGCTTTTTTTTCCCTCAATATTATAACTTGATATTAGCTCTTAATTTTTTTTGTTTGTTTGTATATAAGGCTATCTTGAAATTATTATTACTTTTTTTGTAAAAACTATGTTGTGAAATTTGTTATGCTTTTAATTTGTAACTCTTCCAAATGGTTGACAGTATTCAAATTTAGTTAGTTGCTTTATTTGTCTGGAAAAAGATGGTAGCATATTTTTATAACAGAATTAACAATGACTAAATTCTCAAAATAAACTAGTTGACTTTTAACCATAGTTTCATCTCTAGTAGTTAGAAGGAAAATTATTCACATATGTAATTTGAAGATAATTTATTAATATTATATCATATATTTAATTAATTGGATTAAATAAACTAATCACTAATCCAGTTGTTAATGATTTAATATATAAGAGTATATGGAACAAAATTTGGTAAACTTATAATTTAAATTTATTCATAAATACTAAACTTTCATTTTAATGAAGCAAGAGAATTTAAATATATTTGTGAGGGAAATGGAAACTCATGTTTTTTTATACAAGAAATACATGACAAGAAACTATCCAGATTATATAAAAAAAATTGAGATTGAATCTTAAAAAAAATGTCTATAAAAATAAAATTGTATTTCTTTTCCATGAAGAGCAAAGAAGTGCATAAATTAATAATAATAATAATAACTTGATGAATTCAAATATAGATATAATTACATGCAACACCAACATATTAATTTCCCATTAAAAACAAGTATATAAATTTAATAAAAACACATTCTAAAGTATCTAAAATGAAAAAGCATAGAAACTTAACAATAATACTGTTATTGAATTACCATCATGCAGAAAGAAAGTAATCCAAATAACTACTGCTCCAAATATAATATAATATGATATACCCCAAACTCTTGTTAAAATTATGTCAACAACCACCACCACCTCCACAACCACCTCCTCCTCCGCCTACATAAGCACCGGAAGCAGCAGCAGCACCATGAGAACTTTTATTGGTTGAATCATCATCATCACAATCTGCACAAACAAAGACAACAATCGACATGACCAGCACCGAAACTATAATCATGCAAAACATGATAATAGTTCCATTAAATGGAAATACTGACTCTCTATGGACCAACTCACTAATCAACCTCACCATTTTCTTTTCTAACTTATAAATGTTGTAATATTGATGAACTTACACATACATATATTACATATACATATAGAGCCTGCGTTATCTATGGACATTTGCAGACACTGTTAATTAGACCAATATCAACCACACCCTTAATTTTGCCGATAATGTTTATATATATATATATATATATATATATATATATATATATATATATATATATATATTGTGGTCTTACCTAAAGTATTCTTGATATTTCTCACAAGTTGCTTGGAAATTTCCTCTGATTGAAATTAACGGTTGTGATAATGATTTGCCACATTGTCTTACAAATAGAAATAACTTGCAATTGAGGCATTGGATTGATAACAAATTGAATAGTCTCACTCTTCCTTACCTTCACAGCTTCACCAATAAAATATTAATTATCTCTCAATTATGTGACTGTGAGAGGTTGGAGTAATTAATATCTCACTGCAATTAATTTTAGAAAATATAAATTTGAATATATTAGTGAGTTCAATCAGATGTAAATAATATGTTTTGTTTACCATGTCGTTTTTAGCCATATATATATAAAACTTTTGCTTGTTATGTTTATTCTTTTCCCTCATCTTGTGTTGGCTTTGCTTTTGGCAATTATGTTGGAAAGTTCAGAGAATCAGAACACAATTCTCCCATCAAAATTTTTGATGTTTATTCAAACAAAAAAAAAAAAAAAAGAGCACATTAGTTTAATTTATTCACTACAAAACAAAGACTTGTGAATAAAAACCAGAAAAATAACTTTGCAGTTGCTGAAGGAGGCCATGTTTCAGGTGTTCTGTTTCCCATGACCATGAATTCTCTTTTCTTTGGTGGATGATCTTCTTCATGTCCTGCAATTCAACAACTAACCATTAAAGATGTTTCTGCCTTCTTTTCAACAATAATTTTTAACTTTAATACAAAACTGAACAAATTAATATAAGAAATTTCTTTTGTAACTTTGGTAAAGAGAAATGGGTATGAGTCATGAATCCACTGAAGTATAACAAGAACAAGACAGCATAACAAGGAACCACAAAATACATTGTCTTCAATATTTTGTTTATAAGCATTTGAGTCATCTGACCAAGGATCTGTAACTTTTTCTCAAAGATGTGAATTTTTCTGCAGAGAAATCAGAATGGCATGTGATTATCAGACCAAGCCTGGTTGTTGAAATTTGGATGAGGTTCTTTTTTTTCTGTATAAGACTAATGCAAGAGAAGATTGGATCTCTGAATTTGAGCCTGAATTAAGTCATAAACTTCTTTCACTTATTGAATTGAATCATTCTGGTTCTTTTTCTGCAGCATTTGATGAAAGGAACAATAAAAAATCTCTCTGAATAATTTACATTTTAGCATAACCCAATAATGACATTTAACAGTCTAGTAAGTGAGCTAAATAGTTCAATCATATCATAGGTATACATACAAGTGATATAACCTAAATATCCTTCCACATGTACTGCCATAAAAATCTATGAATACAGTTGGCGGAGCTTTATATTAATTATTTCAGGGCCACCCAAAAAGACAAAAAAAAAAAAAAAAAAAATATATATATATATATATATATATATATATATATATATATATAGAGGACCCATCATCTAGGGACGTCTCTAGATTTAAAATCTAGGGATGTCTACAGTAGCCATCGGATGATAATCTGGCGGCTATTAGCATTATAAACAGTAGAAACCGCGTTCTGCAGTGTTGTACAGTAATCGTGAACAGTAAAAAACATACAGTGTTTATATAAACAAACAACCATTGGATGATGATCCAATTGCTTAGATTTAAACATCCATAGATTTCAAATCTATGGACTTACCTAGATGTCCATATATATATATATATATATATATATAAAGAAAAAAAACAAACTATGATGGTAACCCAGTGGACCACTATAAAGAATTAAAGACGCATGAGAGCCATGCCACCATTGAAAGTGGATGACTTGAATGAGTTGTCTCCACTAAAGGATGGGCCACAAGTTGCTTTACCATCAAGCTCAGACACATCATGCATGCAAATTCAAACAATTTAAATGCCATAAATGAAAAAGGATTATAGATCTCATCCACACCCCATTCCAATTCAAGTTTCACCAAGATCTCTCATTGACTTCATGCACAACAGTACCTATTTCAGACAGAAGAGCCATTAAGTTGTCTTACTGTTTGTGAGAAGCAAAGCATCTCAGCGAACACTGAGAATTCATCTACAACAGTAAATGTTTCAGATTTAAATTGAAGCATTTTAAATGACCATGACTACAAAACCCACATCTGTTTCACATTCAAATTCCACCAAAATTTTCTAAATGTTTGTGAGAAACAAGCATCTCAGTGAACAATGAATTCATGAACAATGTCAGACAGACGAAGAACCACCTACATTGCTAAAGTTTGCATTCTGATTATGAATCATTTACAATATTTCTGCAATTACGCAGAATAACGTAGTCGCGGTCACAAGAATTAAAGCTCCAATGCAATTCGTAGCTATTGAGCATAAAGAATCAAACTAAAAAATTTTAACTGGGAAGAACACATAATAAAGCTACAAAAATAGGTGACAAATCAGTGTTGGAAGAAGTGCGATTGTAATACGGTTTTTGTTTTATGGATTGAGATTGCAGTCTCTCAGATAAGCCTGATCATAGTCCACAAACTTCGACCAGTAGTTGCGGAACTTGGGGATTCCAATCTCTAACCAAGGCTTCATATTTCCATTGTAGTGTATGACTGCTGCCCTTTCGATATCTTTCTGGCTAACATTTGGATTATAGCCTAATCCCAGCACGTGCCATGAACGGTCTAGTGCAAAAGTTCGGTTCCAAAATGTAATCAGACCAGGAGGAAGAGTTCCCAACTTCCATAAAGTTCTATCATGGTTCTGCATAAGAAATACGAAGCAGGCCCAGTTGATAAGGACACAATCAGAAGATGAAACTAAAATAATCAGTGTAGAAGTAATTGCTTGAAATGTTAAACTCACAAACAAAAGAAAGGCGTAAATAAATATAACTGAAATAATGTAATTCAAATAATAACTGTATGCAATTTGAGAATAATAACCAAAACCTACCAGCTTCTGCCAAGAGTGGTATATCTCTGTTATCTTCTGTTTCCTCCACTCTGACAAATCGAACACATTCATGCCATACGCCCAGCCACATGCATGTGGATCAAAGTTTTTGGCAATGAGAGGATTTGAGAAGTTGAGATACCTATCAAACCGATGGAAATTTTCTCCACAAGTCTCAACAGCACCATTGACCTTACCTTTAAGATTAATGGACCAAAGGCCAGTGAGATCTTTCTTTACTACGATATCATCATCAAGAAAAACCACCTTGTCCAGCTTTGGGAAGATCTCAGGTAAATAAAACCGAAGATGGTTTAGAATGGAAAGGTACTTAGGGTTCCGGTACTTCAAGTTTGCATCGGAGTTTGCACGATGAGCCCTGAAGTAATAATCTATCATAGACTGAGACCCAAGTTGTTTCAGAACTGGACTGTAGCTTGCATTCAGCCATGTAAACTCTTCAATATTCTGAACTTGGATGGTGGCCTTCCCAGGAGGATTAGCTATAAACCACATTCTCATGGCTGCATAGTTAAGCCTATCAGTCACAATGTGGAAAACATGGTTTGCAGCATTCTGCGAAAAACATGTGAGTTTATATGTCAATAAACTTAAAGATATGAGAAATAAAATGTAATTTATGAGTAGATTGCCTGTCAAGAAGTTTACCTTGGCATGAATAACAGTAGAATTCACCACCACAGCTGCTGCCAATATGTTATCAGAGAACAGGGCATAATGATAGAGCTTGGGGTCTTCAAGTTTTTCTTGGTTCGGGAACTGCTGTTGGCTTGGGCTCAATGAGTAATACTCAGTGGAAAGCCGCAAAGGAAGGCAGTGGAGTCCTTTAGGAAGTGTTTTAGCTGCAAGTTGTGTTAAAAACAATGTCTGCTTCTTATGAACTCGAAGCTGTTCCTCTGTCGAGTGAAGCATTGCTCGAAGCTTCTTTATAACAGCAGAGCAATCATCTTGAATTTGCTTGCCTTTGGCCAACAATTGTTCCATAGCCTTCATTTTATCATTTACACTGATTTATCAACATAGAGTAACTAGTTAGGGAAAGTTGATAACAAGATAGGTCATGTTTTGTATTCAAACAACAAGCATTATAATTTCTGCTCTGCAAAATTTTCAAAGGATTAGATTACATGAGTTCATGCAAAACAAACCAATCAGGAGAGATAACAAGCACAGAATTAGACTACCTCTTGGGCAGGTCTGAGTCCTTGGTTGCATCACCAAGCGCTCGCTGCACTTCCCGTATTCGCACTCGGAGCTCTTTAATGAAGTGAGGATTGGTCTTTGTCGATCCAAGACCAAGATAAACCTTCGCCCTTATCAACTGATCCCTAAGTTGCCGTACCCTAGCATCAGGAATTGGGGTGTTACTACTTTGTCGATTAGCAGTTGCACTACTTTGCTTATCAGCAGATTTAGCATTCCTGCTTTCTCTACCAGGAAGTTGTTTTCGAGACTCGCTTTTCAGAGGTGTTTGCTCAGACTGTTTCTCTGTTTTAATCTCCTGGAAACATAACAAACAACTAAATCAAGCATTCAGCAAACTAGAAATGCACTACTGCATGCAATTAATGTAGATAGATCGATGAAACTTATACAAGAAATATAATAAGTAATTTCCCTTCTCAATATAGCATCCACCAAACAACACATTCTTGCAGCTTAACTTTTTAATTTTTGCAGCCATGAAAGTTACTCAACAACTTGAAAAACCATTGCGACAACAGCAAATTACAAATACAAACAGTTGACAAGGACAATAACCAATATGTGTGCATGACGTATGAACAAATTATTTGGTTGTTTCACCCAATAGCTTAACAAACCTTGCACCCTCATTTTGGATATAAGCCCAAGTCTGACAAACAGCCAAGCTATCATTGCCATACACAAGGGCAACCAATATTCCAAAGAGTAAGCAAATAAATAAGCAAAAACATAATTAGTCGTCAAATATTCCAACCATCCACCCCAGGTCATAAGTGATAAAGATTATGATGCCCAACTACAGTTCTCTAACTGGAGCGAGAAGAAGCTCTGCCCATTGGAGCATCAAACAATTAGGTAAATTCCTCCCAAAAGACACTTGATTAACAATAGAAAGAGTGTACCATAGCTAGAAAAGGTAACCACTTTCTTATACAATTCCAACCAATGACAAGGACTCCAAAACCAATACTAATTAAAATTTAGCAAATTAGAAACATGAAAATTTAGCTCAATCCACGGAAGTCATTATCAATGTAAATATGCATGCATTTCAAACCTGAAGAAAAGTTTGAAAAAAATTTAATTGAGGATAGCTATGAACAAGGTGACAAAAAAATTACCTTCTTCTCCGGAAAATCGGCTTCTCTCTTTGACTTCTGCAATCCATCATCTGTCACACTATCTTTGCTCGTCACCTGTGCAATCACTGACCCATTCTCAGTTCGATCACCTTCGTCTGCTGCTGACAGCACTCTGCTTTTATGTTCTCCAGGTCTACCGGGTGGCAATTCTGTACATAAAACAGACAAGCATATCCATTTAAGGCACCAATTTTTAAAAACTTCACATCAAGGAATCAACAATAACAGTTTTCCGCTCATCTTGACCGATTCCAATGGCAATCCAATAGTCAAAGTTCTTTTTTTATGAAAAAATACACATGCATGCACAGGTGAAGCAAGATTTTATTGGATGAATGAATCAATAGGGAAAAAAACAAACCTCCTCCGTTCAGTGCCGAGATCTGATCGGAATTACTTGAATTATCAAAGTAAACAACTCCCATCGGTTCTTTCAGCGCATCAGACGATTCCTGACACAAATCAATCAAAAAAATGAGCGCAAAAAATCTAAGGGATCACTAGCTTATCACCCAAAAAGGGAAATAAAACTCACACCTGAGGAAGCGCGTGCAATTTCTCGCCCTCATTGCTCAAGTTCTGACATGAATTAAAACAAAGCACGACAAATGCATCAAATTTCAACAAAATTCCTCAAAACACATAGACAAACTAAAAAAAAATTCAAAAACATAGATCAGATCCCTACCAAATTAGCCCCTTCTTCAATAAAGTCATTAATAGCTGCCAAAAATTTTATAAAAAAAAAAAAACCCACAAAATCAGCACAAAAAAACCAACTTTCCTCCAAATTTCCAGGAAACAAACCAAAACCATTACAGAAACCGAAACATTTCCATCTAAACGTGCTTACAAATAGAATTAGAGAAAGAGGAGAGCCTATCAGTGTAGAGAACGATGGGCGCGAGCACGGTGACGCAAAGCAAGATCAACACCGGCTTTCTATTCATCCTCGCTACAAAGAACACATTCCACGCCGGAAAACCGCCTTCCCCTCCTTAGAAACCGCTTCTCCGACCTCAGAGAACAGTTCTCCGGCGCTGCGTTTGTGGCCACGATGAACTCCGAGAGCTATCGGAGAGCTCTGGTTCTCTCTCTAAAAAAATGTCCCTTCCGTTCTGCATCCCCGCGGAGCAATGTAACTTTTCTATATGATGATGTGGCAGAACATTAATGGGTAAGAATGAAAGCAAGATAACGAATAGGAGGATGCCACGTCGGAGGGTCTGAATCTAGATGGTATATTTGGTTTATGTTGTCCGGGCTCTGGCGCGGTTCCCCGAGGAGAAGGGCTGACGTGAATCTGGGGATCGGGCCGAGTAAATCGGCTGAAGCGAAGAGTATAATGACGGTTTTGCCCTTTTGCTTTTCTTCATTTTAAAAAACCATTGAGGGTATTTTCGGGTTTTCAGTGTATCATGTTGCCACGTGGTATATTTTGAAATTTTTTTCATTTTTATTAACTTAAATTAAGAAAATCTTAATTATCGGATGTTAATCTAACAGATTGCATAATGTTTGAAACTCCGGCTTTTTTTAGAAAGTGATTTTTTTTAAATGAAACTCAAAACAAGGAGATAAAATGTACCATTCTATGTAGCCTTTAAAATGAATTAAAGAAGCTTAAAGTACCCAAAAAAATCGGCAAAAATTAAAAAAAAAAAGTTACCGGTGGCTTTTTGCAAAGTAAAGAAATGGGGCATTAATGAGGGCGTTGATTGAAAGCCAATCTAAGTCAATGCTCAAAAGGAACTCATTCTTTTTATTTAAATTCCATCTTATCAAGTAACTTATTGACTGACAAATTTTTTAAAATATTTTTTATTTATTTATACCATCATGAAATATTCAATTTTTTTATTTTATTTTAATAAACTCGGTGAAAAAAAGAATAAAGGGTATGCTAATAGGCTTTGACCTGGCCCGGCCCGCAAGGCAAGGACTATTTGAATTCCTCGTTACGATTCCTCGGGCCGATTCACGAGACGACAGCTCCGGAGAAGCTCAGCAACGCGGGCCCGATGCCACGTGTGCAATTCGACCGTGCCTCGAGATCGGTGTGCGTGTACGATGAGACCAAGAGAGTGTCGGCGAGACGCCCGCGGTGCCAGCACGCGCAAATAGGCCCCTCACGTGAGAGAAATTTAGCACTGCCCCTAATTACACTTCTTCTTTACAGAGACTCAAAAAGAGACCTAAACATTTGACTACACTGATTTTTTTTATATATAATTTCTCATATTTTCCCAAAACAATCTCATTTTCCCTCGGTCCGTCAATAAAAAATGTACCCGCAACGAACTCCGTGAAGCCCCTGTTTCACAATAGGCGAGGTTTGATGAGTATGCTTCAACAATTCGTCGTAATTTGGCGTTCCAGACAAAATATAGGGTATTTTTTTTGCAGATGTGATCCGACCTCCTGTTTCGACCGCTTGTGTTAGTGTCTTATTGTTGTTGTTTGTGTTTTGCACCCACTATTAGTGGGTCTTCTTTTGTTGTAGTTTGACTCCTTGCCATTCTTCTATTTGGTGGGGTGTTGTATCCCTGTTCTCTTTTAATACATGTGATTTATCCATTTTTCAAAAAAAAAATTTAAAAGAAAAAAAATTATACCATGCATCAAGTAGATTTTATTAAAACAAAATTTTATAATTATTGATTATTCTGATAAAAATGTGATAAGATTAGAAAATCACTTGATATATTTATGTTAACATATAGTTGTCAAAATTAGATGACCATAAATATACAATTTAAATATTGTATAAGTCACGCTATTAGTTAATTTTGAATAATTTTAATAAATTCAGATAAATAAATAAAAAATTAAAACGTCACAATTGGTTTCTTTGAATCTTCAATGGTATTAAAAATTAATCTAATTTATTAGATTATAAAAAAAATTATTAAACAATTAAGTTGTCACGCCATCGAGTTAGATGAAGTACAAATTATGAATTTTTATTTGGTAAAAATAATAAAATCAAATAAATTGGTGCCATATTTGTTTTTATGATATAAATGATTCTAAAATTTGATATTAAAAAGTATAATATCCAAATTGGTTCTTTTACTTTTCTCTCTTTTTTTTTTGTCTTCTACTTTTGAAAATATGCTCTTGAAAATATATTAATTAGTCCTTCTATTCTTAGTCTATACTCAATTAGTTCTTATACTTTTGAAAATATAAAGACTAATTAACATATTTTCAAGAGTAGAAAGAATTAAGTGGGTCTATTTTTAAAAATAGAAAGACAAAAAAGAAGAGAGAGAGAGAGAGAGAGAGAGAGAGAGAAATTATTATTGATATTAAAATGGGAGAGCCTGATAGATGACAGCGTTGGGTTTGCAAAGAGAGTGAGAATTTTGGGTGGATGTAGCTTTCTTTGATATTATTAATATTTGTAACCATGTGGTGGGGGGCCCTTGCATGACGAGGTCGCTCTCGCGTGACCCATTTTAGTATTTTAATAATAATAATATTATTATTATTATTTAAAATAAATTTCGACCGTTGAATTATATTGAGAATTAAAAAAAAAAATTGGATAAATTTTAAAGATTTTTCTTTTTTTTTTTTATGTAAAAACCCTTATTTAAGAAGAATCTCCTAAACAAATCATAAATAGAGATACTTTTGCTTAATTGCTTGCACGCATGGGTGGAGTAATCTAGTTTTTTAAGTGTCTATTCACCAAATTAATAACAAAATTAATTAATTATTCGTATAAAATTCTAAAAAGAAAATTGTTGATATGAATGAAAAATAGTAGAAGCCAAAGTGAAAGATTCAACTGTATTTTTTAAGCGAAATTTGGAGTTTATCGGATAGCATAACGTTGAGAGTAATCCATATAATAACCAGCTAAGAAGTCATCTCACTTTATATATTTTTAGTTTAATGTTATCTTATGACTATTTAGTTTTATTTTGTCTATTTTTTTCTCATGTTACTGATATTAATTTATTAATTATGCACCCACAAAATCATTTGTTTATTTTATTTCATATTTATTATTTTTTTGTTTTTTCCAGCTATTATTGTATTTCTTTTCTTTTATTTTGTCTCAATTGGACTATTTTCCTCGTACTCTCTTCCCTGCAATAAATATAGTTTATCTATTTAAAAAAATAACTAAAAGTAAAGTTGTAAATTTTGTTATATATATATATATATATATAATCATAATTCCACTATTTGTCTCATTTTTTTTTTGTCATGGTGGACGTTCTACGAACTTCTCCAAATATGTAAATTCTTATTAACTATTTTAAAAAGAATTCAATCAGTGATGCATTCATAATTTTAAAAAATAAAAAACCAATCACAATTTAATAAAAAACTAATTTGTAAATATACAAGTAAATAAAAAGAAAATTACTTGTACATTTGCAAATGCTTTGAGCACTCTACATACTATATGATTGCTTGAATTAATTTACCTGAATTTATTATATTGAAAACATATCAATGCCCTTGTTCCATTAAATTTCAATTATCATTATTAGAAGTTGCCAAAATATGATTAATAAATTTATATTGACAATTATAAATACATTAAACAAACATTCAATATCATAAAACCAAACCATAAATTCTATATTTGTACAATCGATTATAAAATTTAATAAATGTAATAATTAGCAACTAATTTTCCCACCTAATAATATATATTACAAATATGACAAATATATATGATTAAATGGGCACACAAACAAATATTTAATTATTTAACTTTCACTAGTAATATAAAATTCAGTAACATAAAATTTAGAGTGTAAACTCACATTTATAACCGAAAACTCTTATCAGTTCCCACACCAATGTTTTTACAATGGAGTGAATAGGGCTGGGTTAAAAATGTTTTGCCATAAAACACTAAATAAATATAAATTAGAAAAACTCAATATAAATTTACTTCAGCAAAAATGTTAAGTTACATAACAACATATATTTTTTTTATTCTACAACAAATTTTCTAAAAAAGCAAAATTGGACACTCACGCACTGAACGTTGATCCCAGCACCGACTTCCAGACGCAATCCAGGCCATCCATTTCTCCATCCAACGGCCACGAAAGGTCGATCCTGATCGCCGGATAATGAGACAAGCGGTCGCCAGGGAATCCAATGGCGGCGGATCGGCCATCAACGAGCGACGAGAAGAACACGTCGCCGAGATCCCAACCGTCCGATTCGATCACGAATCCGGATGCACCCCAAGGAAACTCAAACACGCCAGGTGGCCTCTCAACGTCACTGGAAACGCGTTTCGGTTCCTCTTGACGTTTCCCCTTCTTCGATATTGAAAACGCTGTTGTCGTTTCCCTGGTTCTCTTCTTGCTCCCTCCTCCTTCCATTAATCTCTATTTTTTTTTCCAAAAAAACCAAAAAATAAAAATTTAGAAATTCAATAAAAGCATAACATTTTGAAACCAAGTTTAATTTCTCAGATGTTGATGTTTTTCATCATTTTTTTTTCAATAAGATCCAAAACGTCTCAGAAATCACAAAGACGCAAGCTTTCCAAGAAATCACCAGAGAATTCCATAAACAAAATACAAAGATACGTAAAATCATCCAAAAAAAAAAAAAGAAAAAGAAATCAGATTTAAAAGAAAGATTCAGAAATCACTGAATAACAATTAACAAAAAAAAACTTGAAATGGAATGCATGCATCATAAGAAATTCTGGTTAGTGTGTTGTTCTGACCTGAATTGATTGCTGTTAAGCTTTCTCTCTTTTCTCCTTCTCTTTCTTCCTCCCTATTAATATATATATATAGATATATATAAAGAGAAAGAGAGAGAGAGAGAAAGAGAGAGGAATTGTAGGAAGAAAAGAAGGAAAGGGAGTTGCTGTCACGCCACGCGAGAACTAAGGAAAGAGAAAGAGAGAGAGCAAAACGAACTGAAACGAAACACACGCTGTGTATTGTTCGTTTGCTTATGCTTCTGCTGCTTCTTCTCCAGGCTTTTTATGGCCCTTCTCTACCGCTCATGCTCACCCTCTCTTTAAATACCACATCATTATATGCTCCGTTGTGCTCTCTCTCTCTCTCTCCATGGCAACCCTTGCTTGTAGGGAAACGCGCTTTTATCTATTTGATATATATATATAGTGAAGAGTTTATGTATGCGTTTGGCTAAATTTAGAAAGATTTGCATTGATGTGCTTACGAAATTATGTAATTGACAATTGATCCTTGCATTAAAAGAAAAGATAAAAAGGAAACATGATTAGTTCCTCACTTCCTCAACTATGTCTAAATTTTGATTTTTATCTTATAAATCAGAATTTTAAAAAAATGTATTGATATTTATAAAAAAAAAAACATATTCACAACCCTTATTATATAGAGGATTTACGGTAATAAAATAATAAATAATAATATATCATTTTAAATATATGTGGTAGATTGTAAAAACCTAACACGTTAGCTCATTCCACGTATAAATTCTTAGAAAGTTATCATAAAAAATTGGCTATAATATATACATCAGAAATTTCAAAGGCGTATCAGTCACAGCATCATTCATGTTTGGTGGTGACTAATTGACAATAAAAAATAATGGCAAACTTACAAACAAACTGATATATATGTATATTTATGATGTAATATTTGATGCTTATCGTATAGAGAGAAACGCGTTTCTTGAGGAGCGAGGGAAGGGAAGGGGACGATGAGTATGGGAGTGGATAATTTCAAAGCGTCAAACACGCGTCAATGGCCAAGTGTTTTGCGGATTGAGCGCGTCATGACTCATCACGTTTAATCATTCCTTAAACTTCTTTTAATTACCTCTAATTACAAACAACCAAGGTTGTTTCTCAAAGACGATTAGAATATATATCTGAAAAAATCCAAATATAATAAAATGGTTCCATATTCTAATTAGAAGTTCATTCCAAAAGCCGATGCTATGCTATTTTCACGACAATTTCTATACATATTGTTAGTTTCGCCCCGGTGTTTGTAGGAGATAATTCAAAATAAACCTCATGCAGGAATACACATAATCATACATTTTTTACTAATATGCGATAAGCACCCCTTCTCATTAATGAGAGGACCTATTCAGTATATGAATAGTATTAATAAATATTATTAAATTTTTGAATGTACAATACATAAATCATACAAAAACAATATATCCAAAGAAGAATTTAAATCCTTACCATCTCCTTTAACACTATAATGCCATACTATTAAGCTATCCAATAATTGATTACACACCTATACATTCCAAACTTTAAAAAACACACAAAATTAATAACTTAATTGGATACAACCCACAAAATTAATAACTTAGTTGGACACAACTTTCAAATATTATAATTCACTAAAAGTAAAAAATATAAAATAATGAATGATTTATCAATAGAATGCAAGTGCTCTTATTGTTTTATTTCTAATTTTTAAGTTAAAAATTGAATTTAAACATACAATAAACATTTATTATAATATTTTAAATTAAGCCTTTTGGTCTAGGGAGCCTTTGGCATTTCTATTTACAAATTTATCATTTTTATTCATTTATAAATCCTTTCAAGTTAAAAAAAAAAAACCATCATTATTAGTTATTCACATAAAGTGGAATACAGAACCATCATTATAAATCCTTTCAAGTTAATGACTTGTTTATCTCATAACATTCACAAGAATCACAACTTAAGTAATCACAAAGTTTCTGAAAGGACAAAAACTGAAATATATTACATAAAAGTCCTTGCAAGAGTCACTGGAAATCCAAAGTTTTCCAGGGTGTTAAAAGCAAAATTAAGAACTTGGGAACACCTCCACCGTCTCCGCCGAGTACTTGCCAACATGAACTATCTCCTCCCTCACCGGCCGTCCAGACTCGGTTAAAGTCTCTAAACCTCTCCTGCAGACCACCGGACCACTTTCTCCGCCAACGGCCTTGAAAGCACGGCGGAGAGAAGAGAGGCCGGCGGCGGCGACGGCAGTGGAGAAGCCAAAGCCAGCAAGAGACAAGAGGAGTATGAAGGAGACGAAGAGGAGCAGTGGGCTGAAGAAGAGGAGGAGAGGGGAGGAGAGGAGGAGAAGACTGGTGGATGCCATGAATGTCAACCCCATTCCGGCGAGCAATGGCGCTCCGATGATGATCCCTGCGATGATGGCTTTGATGACGTTGCTGGCGTTCACGTTTGAAGCCATTGTTGATCTTTGAATCTCTGGAACTCCGTCTGGTTTTCATGGAGAAGCGTAGTTTTGAAGACGAAAGAGGACACGTGGCAAGATGTGAGGCTGTTAAGACACGTGGAGTAAGCTGGTGTAAATTTATTATTTAAAGTATTATTTAATTTATATTTATTATTGTATAAATAAGTAATAACCATTTCTCTATTTTTGGGTTAAATTTGCTTTTTTTTTTTAATTTTAGATTGACGATAAGAACTCAGCCCAGTTGCATATGGTGGGGATAAAGAATTGGGCTTTTTTTTCGTAAAGTAATTCTATTTTATTTTTTATATAACCAAATGGTTCTAAGACTATCACATCACCCACATAGGTGTTGTGATGTGCTGATTGGGCGCTGAGTCAGCGCTGACTAGACTACTGACGTGGTATTTTTAAATAAAAAATCATGATTTTTTGTATTTTAACCCGTGAATTATTTTATAATCAATAAGTTGATATATTCTTGGGTTTTTTAACCAATTTTTTTAAAATTTATTAGTGTTTTAAATTTATTAAACTTTTAAATAACTTTTTAAGAAATATATAAGTGTGTTTTTTTAATTTAAATCCCTTATTTGTTTTATAATTAATAAATTATCTTTTTCCGTTTATTATTTAACTAAATTTTATTAAAAAAATATGTAATTTTTAAAATTTATTAAAAAATTAATTTTAAAGAATATATTTGAATATAAAAACACAAAAGGTTTATAATTTATTTTTTAATTAAATCATGAAATCATTAATAACTTATGTTCCATTGGTTTACTGTAATGTCATACAAACAAACTTATGCTCTATGTTTTTATGTGGTACTGAGTTCATAATTTTGGCAACCTATACCTGGGCCAAAGATGGTTCCACCTGTTGACTGACTTACTGCTAGCCGACCAAAGATCAGACGTAGAATAATGCATATGAATAGAAATCCTGATCCTACTAGACGTAATTTATGTTCTATATGTAAATAATCTAGTCATTATAGAATTACTTGCCTTAGACAAGGAAGAAATATATGATGTAATTTTATTTATATATTTAAATGCAATTATGTTTTTTAACTTCAAATAATTTTACAAGTCATTATTGATTTCATGATTTAATTAAAAAAAAAAATATAAGCCCTTTGTGTTTTCATATTCAAATATATTCTTTAAAATTCATTTTTTAATAATTTACAAAATTACATAATTTTTAAAACAAAATTTGGGTTAAATAATCAAAGGAAAAAGATAATTTGTTAATTATAAAACAAATAAGGGATTTAAATTAAAAAACACACTTATATATTTCTTAAAAAGTTATTTAAAAGTTTAATAAAATTTAAAATACTAATAAATTTTTTTAAAAAAAATTGGTTAAAAAACCCAAGAATATAACAACTTATTGATTATAAAACAATTCAGGGGTTAAAATACAAAAAATTATGATTTTTTATTTAAAAATACCACGTCAACAATCCAATAAGCGGTAACTCAGTGCCCAGTCAACACATCACAACACCCATGTGGATGATGTGATGGTCCTAGGGCCATTTTGACAATTAAAATAATCCTAGGGCCATTTGGTTAAATAAAAAAATAAAATAGAGCTACTTTATTAAAAATCCCTAAGGAATTTTTATTTTTTTTTAATTTAAACCTCATCCGTAGTATAAGTTTGGATTTGTCATTTGACCCCGTGTCACAAGGGAGGATATATAATTAAGTATTTTTTTATTTAATAAATTAGGGATAAATATATTTTTTATTTTTTAATTGTGTTTGAGAGATATCGAATTTGAGATCTCTCAAACACAAGTAAGGTAGGAAACCGGTTAAATTTTTTAGTAGGTCACCAAACTTTGGCTCATTTTCACTTTGATTACAAAACTTCAATTTGTATCAATTTGTTCACTCAAGTTTAATTTAATTTCACATGGTAATAAATCAAATATTTCAACCCCCACTTGATTACATAAGTGTATGAAAATCTTAGTCAATTTTTACCATAACACATTATTAATTCTATTGGAGGGGTTCATGTCATTGAAAAAAGAACTACATCATTCATTTAGAGGCCAAAATTTCTTGATTTACTATCCAATGAAATCAAATTAAAATTGGTGACAAACATCTGTTTTAGTTTATTTTTTTTCTATTTTGTACATTCTCTATGACTTGTTACTTTGAAGAAAAAAATAATTCAGACACTAACAGACCGACACGTGGCATGTATTTTGGCAAAATAAAAGTAATATGGGCCGACCGAAGAAAGGCTGGGTTTGTGGTCCAATGGGCTCAAAATTTCAATAAAAAGGCCCAAAAATGGGAGAAAGGGAGACTTTTGAAGAAAGACGAGGGTTTTGGTTTTTGGCCGCGTTTTCGAGCCCTAGCTTCGTCTCCGCCTTTCGTCTCCCACTATGAAGCTCGTCAGGTACTGCATCTCTCTCTGGATTTCGTGCGTTTTTCTTCTTTTGATTTGATGTTTGATGTAGTGAGTGTTTGTGAGTAGGTTTTTGATGAAGCTCAACAATGAGACGGTCTCTATTGAGCTAAAAAACGGTACTATCGTCCATGGAACCATCACAGGTATGAATCTGTGGTTTTTGTTGTGTTTCCTTTGTTGTTTGATGGTGATCTTGTGGTAATTTTCTCCCTGGGGTTATGGCGAGGCTTTGGGTGATGTTTGAATGGATAAAAGGGCTCTTTTCTTCTTGAATTTTTGTTTGCTCTTTTAGTTTTGGAGTTTAGGGTTTGGAACGAGTAGAAAAAACTTTATCTTTGCATTTGATCTATGACTTGGGTTTTAGTTGAAATGCCAAGAATGCATTATTTAGCTTGATTTTCTCTCTTTTTTTTTTTCTTTGGAATTTAGGGTTGGAAACAAGTGAGGAATGGGGGTTTCTCGAAATTTATGTTTTGTATGGTTCTAACTTGTAATGCATCATTTGATGTTTAGCATATTAAATTGGGAAAATACTATGGACTTTAGTTTATGCTACTCTGGATTGGTCAGGTAACGATTGAATAATGGGGCAGAAGTAGTTCATCTAATGAACATTTTGAAGTATTCTGCTCAGTCTTCTAAAAATCCCTAGTTAAACATTTTGAGTGAGGAATGAGATGTTTGTGAGAGTATGACCTTCTTTGGTGGCCTGCAGCTTGGGGTTTGGTTCATGAGCTAAGAGCTTCATTGACTAATGTAGAGTGAGGATGTTTGTGTAGGTGGAGCGGGTATGTTATTATGGGTCAATACATGTGAATTCCTGTGAATATGTCACCATAACAATCATCAAGGGATAAAACATAGGCAAGTGTTGAATTTATCAATATTGATGATAATAAAGCTTCAACTATCAAATTTTACAAATTTATATATATTATGTTGGAATTAACACTTATCTAAATTAGAGTTTCAAATTATAAAGGCTGTTGCAGTAATTGAGGGTTCATTTGAAAGACATGACCTTTTTTGGTGGCCTGCTGCTTGGGGTTTGGTTCATGAAACAAGAGGTTCATTGACTAATGTAGAGTGAGGATGTTTGTGTGTAGGTGGAGCGGACATATTTCTGTGGGTATACATGTGAATCCCTGTGAATATTTCACCATAACAATCATCAAGGGATTAAACATAAACAAGTGATGAATTTATCACATATTGATGATAATAAAGCTTCAGCTATCAAATTCAACAAATTTATATACATTATGTTGGAATTAACACTTATCTAAATTAGAGTTTCAAAGCATAAAGGCTGTTGCAGTAATTGAGGGTTCATTTGTAAATCGTCATGATGTATTAGGTCAACTGATTACTTTTGGGCAACACTGGCACTACTGTTTTCTGCTGGTTTGATTGGACTTCTGGAGTCCTGTAATTTCTTCAATACGGTTCATTAGGAATGGCCAGAAGTTTGTATTCTCTGCCAACTTCCGTGAGCATTGAGGTTTTAATTTAAATCCATGACACTTTTCCTACTTAATCCCTACGCAATCAAGCAGGTATGATCTCTTTTTTGGCACCACTGTCATCATCCTTCCAATTTGGCTTTTGGTTTACCGCTTTTTGGAGGTTTACTTTGCCGTTCTTCCCAAATTCCTCATGAAAGAAAAATTCCAATCTTTGCAAGGTTCTATGAGTGGTTATAAATATGATGTCTCTTTATCACTCAGTGTTACATTATTGTGGTTATCACTGGTGTTTATGCGTTGCCTTAAGCCATACTCTTTCTATATTTCCTAGAAAACCCTCATCTTGTTAATGTTTTTAACTAGGCATATCATTTCTGTTAGACTTCACTCTTCCATATACATGCCCAAACACACTTGGCTTGTAATTTTCAGAAAGGTTCTGTTACTGACTGTTCAATCAACCTTGTGTTCTAGGAATCCTTGGATGAAATTATATTACATCGAAATAATGAACTAAAATTTGGTGAAATGGTGAAACCTTTGAATCGTTGGCCAAGTCTTTAGAGATGCTTGAGGAATTTTAGAATAAGCTATGTAAATGTTGCCATGAATTGTGTGTGGCTGATCATCTTTAACATTTTACCATATATGGTTGTTACAGGAGTGGATATTAGCATGAATACACACCTGAAGACTGTGAAACTATCATTGAAAGGGAAAAACCCAGTGAGTCTTGACCATCTAAGTGTGAGGGGCAATAACATTCGGTACTATATTCTTCCTGACAGTTTGAACCTTGAAACCTTGCTGGTTGAGGAAACACCGAGGGTCAAACCCAAGAAGCCAACTGCAGGTATATTAATACCCTATCTTCTGCTTTAATGTTTATCTTAAAACTGTTTCATTTTGCTCTACTAACATAATTTGGTCTTAAACCAGGGAGACCTTTGGGGCGGGGCCGGGGCCGTGGACGTGGCCGGGGCCGTGGTAGGGGGCGTTAAAGCCTTGCGGCTGTGTGTTCAATTTTTTGCAGCAACTGGGAATAGGCTTAAACTATATGATTGAAGCTTTAGGGCCGTGGTAGGGGGTGTTAAAGCCTTGTGGCTGTGCTATCCTTAAAGCAGCCTTGATGAACTTCATGTTGTTGGTGTTGCCTCTATAATTAGTACTTGTTATTGTATTTTGTTTTCTGGATGATATGCTTTGTTCTGATCAATTAGTAATCTTGGCTCAGCTGTGAATTTTTAATTTCCATCTGATCATATGACTTGCTACTGTATTTCTTGTTCTGGATGATATGATATGTTTTGATAAATTCAGTAATCTTAGTTCAGCTGTGAATTTATCATTTCCATCGGATTATGTGACAATTACAATTATCTTTTTACTGATGAAGTTTACAATGCTTGTTGAACTTGAATTTTTTTTCTCATCTGAAAATTTTCTCTTATCAAACGTCAAGAATTGTGATATGTTCAATCTGTATATAAAAATGTCAGTGATCAAACAGTTGGAATTTTGAACCAAACTTCTTACTGATTCAAATGGAGGCAAAACTCTGTATAAACGGCTCAACAAATATTATTTCACATGTTAAAGCAACATATTCTTGAGCGCTTAAGTAATTGGCATTTCATAACTTGCTGGCGTTGTTTAGCTCTTGAGCTTTGGTAGTGAGGCCATGGATTTGAGAAGAACTGGACTTGGCTTTCTCACAGTATGCATTAACAGGATCACAAGGGTTAACAGAGTCAATGCTCCAGCTTGGTGTGCTGAAGCCAGAGAAACTGGGACATAAGACAGCAGTGTTGATATCCCCAAAGTTACCTGTAATTTAAAAAAAAAAATCATAGATCAGCGTAACATCATAATAACTCATTTTATGCACAAAAAAAAATTGACCAGGATTTTCAAGGCACAACAAAATCAAAGGTTCAAGGATTAGAATTCAGCATTTTAGAGCTTAAACTTGTTATTCAATGTCGCTTTAGCAACATGCATGGTCCATCAAGTTGTGGGTATGGACTATGTCTGTACTAGAAATGAAAGAAGGCAATTGTTTCCATGCCATTGACAACAGTTAAGAAGGCGAATGTAAGATATCACTTTTATCTGAAATTAAGAACTAGGCAATTGCAGTAAACTAGAATAGCTTATCTTGGTGCCAGAAGAGTTAAAGTGGACATCTTGGTAATATGAGTAGGCTGAAAAATGTGCCCTCACAGTTGGTGCATAGTACATAGTGCAAAGTGGATCTGACGGAGCAAGAACGTAATGAAGGCCACGCTATAACTATCTTAACTTCTGAAAGAAACTATGGAGAATAATGTGATTAGAAATGTCATACCTGAAGAGTGGACATCCCCAGAACACTTCCAACCAAAGATCGCACTGCTGGATGTATGTCTATTCTTTTTGAGGCCAACCAGAAGCAACCCACTGCAACTAATGTAGTTGTTGCTAGGATACGATGATTGAGCTATTATTGAAAAACCAAAAAACAAAAACAAAGTCATCATAGCAATTCAGTTCAACTTGCAAATCACAATTGAAATATCATGTATATCAAGTTAATCTGAAACTCAAAGTCTCCATACCATCTTTAAATGTTCTTTGAGAATGTTTGATTATAAATGTCATTTATCGAGTTATAAAGATAACAAGCAGTAATCTCTGTTAGTGATCCTTGGCAAAAGCCTACAATTCACTTGAACTTTGTTATCCCCAAGATATAGAATATCATAATCATACATTGAACTTGAAGGAGAGGCACCGGGGCTTACAATTGGTACATCATGCTCAACAGTGATTAATGATTTGACACTTCTACATAGAATAATTAGGGACAACTGCCTATCCATCATTAAACTATGGGCTATCTCCTTCCTACTGACCAGAAAATATACTACAAAAGCCAAGTACTTCATCATTGCAAGGTATTAAACTTCAGGCCGAGGAGATATAGCATGAGTTCTCAACCAAATCATCACAATTAAAAAAGCTTTATCAGCCAAATGCAAGGAACAAATTTGCCTACAACATTCCACTATCATTGATTTCTAATAATAATTACCTGTACTGTGGATGTATTCTCAAAAAAATTGCGTATGAATGGCTCCATGTTGAAAATATCTTTAGGAATCCATGTATCACCCATCTTGGGAAATGTATTGTACGCATGACCCTGCAACCGGGCATAAGGTGAAAATGGAATCTTATAGAACAAATGCTGTCAACCAACTAATTACTATGTGTCTGAAGCAAACTCATACTGCGTCATTTCCAGCAACAAAAGCTCCAGAGACAGCAGTTAAGCCCACGAGCATGCTAAGAGGATGAGCAAGTTTTCGAATTTTAGCAGCACCTTGTACCCAACTCATTGATCCTGTTGGTGGTTCTGGCATGACAACTGAGAGTGCAGTCCACAGCATACCACAATATATAGCAAATGCAGATGTAAGATGTGTAGCCAGACGGTAAGGACTGACTCTTGGTTGGACATATTCCGATTCTGGTTCCTGTGAACAAACAAAATAAGGAAAAAAAAGAGACGTTTCATTTGCTAATACTCAATCTAAATTCATGGAATTAGGATCTAGCTAGGTGGAAGTTTCTCTTACTTCTAAACCACTCTTCACCATCCACCAGCCTATTAGTCCTTGCCCAGCACCAAGTGCAAAAAGAATAGAGAGTCTAAGTCCCAGTGGACGGGTGATGAACCCCTTTGCAAGAAAATATGTAAATGGAGCAGCAAACAAGACACCCAATGCCCTTCCCCACATACGATGTGCATATTCCATCCAATATATGAATTTAAAATCTTCAATACTCATTCCTCTGTTCACTCTGCAAGTTCAGGGTAAAGAACCAGGAAAGTTATACCAAACTAAGAAAAAGATCATGCAATTCCTTCATTCACTATCCATGTGCTTAGTTTAATGAAACAAAGTAGTTTCTAAGCTGATCATATTTATAGAAAGCTGATATAGATTACGAATAACAAGAAATAAACAAAAGATAAATGAGACAGTAACAAATTGTACAGAAGTACAGCTAGGCTAAAGCTATAGTATTTTTGTTTCATTTCCAGTTAAGCTATGCAAAATGATCATCAACAAGCAAGAACAAAATTTCCATAATGCAAATTAAAAATGGGGAGGAAACGATCAAATAAATCAGATAAATCAAGGGGCCATCCAGATATTATAAAACCCATATAGGTCAGAATAAGAGTAAGGAAACATGGACTCTGACAACTAACCCAAGAAGGCTTACCTCTGAAAATGAAACACTAGGCGAGGGCATATTTTGTGTTTCAACCAATTAAAAGTAGAAAAATGCTTAAAAGAAATTTCTACCAACCTCTTATATTCTGGTGATTGCTGATATTTCTCAAATTCACACAACCACTGGTCCTCTGATAAAGGTGGTAGGCTACCAGTGAACTTCCAGTCAGTCATGGACAAACCAGAACGAGTGAGGCGTGTGACACCACCGAGTACCACCAGACTAAAGACCCAAGCAGAACAGCCGAAGAGCCATATTCCAACCATTTTCTGAGCACGAGCGCCTCCGTTGACTAACAATTTTAGAGCAGCACTGGCAGTTTCTGCCTTGTTTGAACTCAAAAGTGTCGCAGAGGTGCACATTTTTCTGGAAGACGTACCGAATATACCCTGCAATTGCAAGAAGCAATGACAATTATGAGAGTTAATTCACCACAATACTAGTAGTTATAAAAACCGGCAGAAGATGAAATTAATTATTTGAACAAAGTTGAAGATCATCCTATTGTAAGTTGCATCTGTAAAAATCAAAGTATCACTTTTTTTTTTGGCAAATAAAGTGCTTATAAAGGTTAGAGTTTCTCAACATTTTTGCCTATCGATTCACATTTCACAACAATACCTAACTATTCTCTCCACTGCCCAACAATGACACATTGAAATGCTTCAGATTTCATGAATTAAAGCAATGCACCATAAAAACGATATAAAAATAAAATAAAATAAGCAAAGAATAATCACAAAGCTGAAAATTTTATCAACCCATCAGAACCAAAAAAACTATCAATTCTAAACCTCGAACCAAAAACACATACACATTAATCAAAGCAGAAAACCAAATCAAATTACTTCTTAGAAACACAAAAATAATTAAAAAAATGCATCAATTCTCAAAAAAACCTTGTGCATCGATCTGAATCCATATAAAGAACGAAGTCTGGCAAGAGATTCCGCCAAGGCTGGACTCGAAGAGGGGAAAATAGAGGACTGACCACAAACGCTAGTTCTACAGCTTCTCAGCTGAGAGGCCATGGTTAGGGCTTTGCTTCTTCGAAGGAGAGCTCCTAATCTGGTAGCCATCATCGAGGGTTCTCCAAGCTCGCTTCTCTTCGGAGACGAATGAGAGAAGGTCGAGGGTTTTGGGAAGAGGGTTTCGGATCGGATCCGAAAGTTGGCGGATGCTCTGACTTGGATCCGATCCGATATCACCAGAGGATCAGTGCAACCCTCGTTATTCTTTATCCGTTACAAATCAATGTTTTTTTTTTTTTTTTTTTGGTAAAATTCCCATTTTACTCCATATGCCGAAATGTGTCCTTTTTGTCCCTCTAGTTTAATTTGTGTCTTTTAAATCCTTCTACTTTTTTATTTGAGCCAATATAGTCCCTCCCGCTGACGGCTGTGAGATTTGCCGTCAAAGTATGTGTGCCACTTCACCCAAAAAATCATTATAAAAAGCCACGTCAGCATACTTTGACAGCAAATCTCAGCCGGAGGGACTACATTGCCTCAAATAAAAAAGTAGGGGATTTAAAAAGCATAAATTAGACTAGAGGAACAAAAATGGCACATTTCAATAAGTACAGGGACTAAAATGAAAATTTTACCTTTTTTTTATTTATCATTTTCTGATATCAATAAGTATTTATTTATTTATTTTTTAAATTATTTTTAACACTATATTCAACTCTTTTATTAGAATTAATTATGATAGAGAAATATGAATATATAAATCAGGGATAATTTTAAAAGTATCACTAATTTTTTATAAAAATTTCTTAATACTTGAAATAAATTCGATTAATGACGATAGATAGGAGAGAGTCATTGATTAAAGTTTTGATCAAAATAAATAAGAGGGGATATTTGGATATAAACTTATGAGAAATCTCATTATTAGATTTTTAACCCCCATAAATTCTTAGGTATATGAACTTTGCTATTGCAGACAAGTTTTTTTTTTCGTATTTTTTTTTAATGTTATATGGATAAATTCAAGGAGTCGCCACTGCAATAATGGAGAGGTAATTTTTTTAAACAAATTAATGCATATAATATAAAAAATATATTTTTTGAAAAATATTTATAAAAATTTATTATTTGACTCTTTCATGTTTTATAAATTGATTTACATATACTAGTTAGTTTTATTATAAATTAACATAAATTATCTAAAAAAATATAGTTTGAAGAAAAATTAGTTGTAAAAATTTATTGTTTAACCGATTGATATTTTATAATTGGGTTATAAAGTAATTTTTTTTGCAAAAATTTATTATTGGGCAACTTGAGTTTTTTTTAATAAATTTATATATATAGTATAAAAAATTAGAAAACTATTTATAAAAATCAATTATTTCTCTTTCACTTCCCTTTTCTTATAAAAAAATTTCTAGTCCCCCTTTAATTTTTTTTTTTTAATTCCATCTCTACATGGGAGAGATCGAGTATAATAATAAATGTGTCTATTTGGAATAGCTTGTCCACATTATAAAAATATAAGAGGCTTATATATATTAATATATACAAAAATAATGTGTTTTACGGTTGAGGTATATAAACAACTTGTCAAAGATATCATGGTTGTTAACATTAAACATAACTAGTTTTGACTCAGTTGATTTTAAGTAAATGCATTTTCAGTCTTTATATTCTGGTGTATTGTTCATTTTGAATCTTTGATCATTTTTAGTATGATTTTACATTTTAAATTATTTCTTATTTTTGGTTTATATAGCTGGCATAGGGCACAATGGGAATACACCCTCAAATTTTTAAATTTTCTTTTATTTATACATGGCAATCAATGTGGCATAGCTACGTGATATAGGTTGTCATGTTACATACAGTTAGATTTTAAAAGAAAAAGTTATAAAATTTATATTTTTAAAATAAAATAATATTTTCAACTTAAGTAATAAAACACAGAAAACTTCAACTAATTTGTCTAGAAAGTTAGAAGAAATATTTATTTTAAAAATAATTTTTATATACCTGAAACACATAATGTGGCAGCAATGCCAGCTGGCCATGCTACATAGGAATAGGTTTAAAAGAAAATTATATTTAAAAATAAAAATAAAAATAAACAAACAAACATTTCATAAATGTGACACTCACATGAAATTGATGGGATTTTCATTACGTGACATTTAACACAGCAATAACTAGTGAGAAAATTTATTTAACAAAAAATAAAAGACTTAATTCCTTTCTTTTTATAAAGGGGGTTCTAGAACTCATATGAAATGGCTAGGCACATTGAAAAGAAATGCATGTTAATAGAACCACATATATCTTAATAGCCCATCCAGTTTGGCTTTTCTCCATTGAAATGTAGTCCCAACTTAACAAATTTAATTCCATATAAATATTAATAATTAATATTTGGAGATCACTTATAAATCTAATATATTAGAGGAAACCATTAAGAATCAGTTTGGTTCGCAGAATAGATATGAAATAGATATGAGAATGAAAATGAGAGTGAAAGATAACGACTGAAAAAGTAAAGAAAAAATTAAAGATGAGAAAGAAAATCTTGTTTAGTCGGAGTAATAAAAAGTGAGAATGAGAAAGAGCAAAAGTGATAAATCATGCCAAATTACTTTTAGCCCTTTTGAAGTAATAAAATGATATGGTATAATATCGTTAATTATATTTAAGGGTAACTGAATTTTTTTATTTATAAAATAATTTAAACAAAATTATTCACTTTAAATATTATAAATAAATATTCACTTTAACTATTTTACGTGTTTATTATTATAAGTAAAATAATTAATCCATTTAACTATTATCTAATTTAATTTTTATAATTAAATATTTAATTAAATAATACACTTTAATTATCTTTTATTGTAAAACAAAATGAATAAAGTTTCTACCTTCCTAGAATACTTTCAATATCTATTTTAATTATGATTATTAAATATTTTAATAATTTTTTTATTTAATTATGATAATCAAATGTTTTAATGGCATAAGTCAATTTAATTATGATAATTTAATAATACTTTAACTATTGGGATGTATTGGGAGTATTATAAAAATAAATCATTTTTTCTTTTATCAAGACTAAAATGGTAAATTAAAAGGGAAGAAATACTTATGCCCCAAAATTTCGGAGTTTTTTTTCCTTGCATCATTTTTGACTTTAAAGTTATGTGATTGTAGTTCTTGCACAACATTAAAATAACTTATGCACTTCAAGTATGATACGTAATCAACCACACAATATTTTTTACAGATTTTATAATGAAAATTAAGCAAATGACAATATATTAACATGATTATGAATATGAAACATGACTTATTTTTTGTCTTCACACACATATGGTGCCTATGAATATATGTTACTTCAAAATAAAAGTGTATAAAAAAATCAAGAAAATCAAAAATTTAGTTTAGAAGATTTTGTTTTTAAAAATTTTTTCATAACTTTAATATATGCATAAAAACTTAACTTACAATTCTATTGATCTTATCACAAGAATTAGATCTAAAAAAACAAAATTAAACAACAATTTCTATTTTTTTTTTCAAACAGTATCAAACAATCTCATAATAAAATATTTATCAAAATTGCAGGGAACCTCAGAGTTCAATTTTGGAAAGATGCTCATGCTTGCATTGATATTGAATTCAGTTCTTCAAGTGGATTACTCCATAGCAATCAATTTTGATATACCAGATTGATCTTCATTTCAACCTGCAAGAAAAAGTAACAAGCAACAAGACTTTCAATCTAACATGAAATTTCATGAAAAATATTATTGTGGTTAGAGTAACAGTATGTTTTCAGGATTACATGTTAGAGATCACATTATGATTAAAATCCATTAGTTTTTCATGGGGGATCAAATGGCTGTTCATGTACCTTTTCAGATGGAAAACATATTCCAAAGGAATCTAAGTGTATGAGGAAGAGGCTTAATTAGTAACGTGAAAACAAGAAACACATGAACAACCGAAGTAAGAACATGCACAGAAATACCTCAAAATCAGTCATATAGAAGCAAAATAAAGTATAAATGGAATCAAATATAGCTAAAAGAGATTTTAATTGCCAGTGTAGAAACACAAAATACATTAAAAAAAAAAAATGGTTAACATACAGAAATATCATACAAAACAGCCATATGGAGAAAATTTAGCTTTATTGATGCGAAATAAATTATCTACACAATCTATAAAGAGAAGAAGAGACAACAATCTCATACCAATTGATGCTCCAAGAGGAAATGGGCTTTTGGATTGATGTGTTCACCAGTGTTTTATGTGTCCTGTAATAAATTGCACATCCCAACAAATGCTTTAAATTTACAGTGAAGGATGGAAGCGAAGTCACTAGCTTCTTGATTATATAGTCCACTTTCCATGAAGGGTGCATATAAACAATCTTTTTAGATGTTTACATAGTTGTGCTTCAAAATTCTTCTTCACTTTTTCTGAGCTCGAGAGACAGAAATCATGAATTTCAGGTCACCAATAATCGCCACATGAACAAGAACCCTTGCTGAAATGGTGGAACCGGTTTTTGTCCCTCACAATGATCTCCCTCTCCATAACTTTTGACACAAGTTTAATTGCAGAATGGCAATCCCCACAGACCCTAATGTTCTTCATAATGCGAATAGTTGCCCCCGGAGGCATGTTTAGCAGTGCAAACGCAAGAGCGATCTTCTCGCAGTGGTACTGCAATCTCGCCTCTCTTTCCTCTTCATCCACAAATAAAAGCACATGATTCTTATCCGGAACATAGCCCACTTCCTTAATTTTCACATTGATCTCCTCCCAAAATTTAAGAATCTCTTCAATTTGTGGGTGTGAGTCATCATTGGCAACAAACATATGAACAGAGTTTTCCACTTCGACCCAACTGCAAGCAGGCTCTTTCTTCACCCCACTTTCTTTCATCATTTTCCTCACCCCCGCTGCTTCAGTCCATCTACCAGTGGATGCATAAATGTTTGAAAGCAAAACAGGAGGGCCGGAATCATGAGGATCAAGTTGAAACACACGTTCAGCAGCAAATTTTCCAAGTTCGACATTCTTGTGCATTCTACAAGCTCCAAGTAAAGCCCCCCAAACAGCGGCATTTGGTTCTATTGGCATTTCATCAATGAACTTCTGTGCTTGTTCAAGAAGACCAGCTCGACCAAGAAGATCAACTACAGTCACATAGTGCTCAACCTCTGGTTCCAACTTGTACAACTTCATCATTTTAAGATAATGCTGACCTTCAGCCAACAGTCCTGCATGGCTGCAAGCAGAGAGAACACAAACGAAAGTTATATGATTAGGTTGAATGCCAAAGCTGCGCATTTCCTCAAATAGGGAAATAGTTTCCTTTCCAAGACCATGATGAGCACATGCTTTCAGCATAGAATTCCAAGAAACAACATCTCTTTTATCCAACCGATCAAACACTTTCCTCGCATCTTGGATGCTCCCCGCCTTAGCATACATGTCAAGGAGTGTATTACCAATGAAAGCAATCAACTTCTGCCCCGACTTCACCATGTGCGCGTGCACCCATTTTCCCTGCTCCAGAGCTCCAGTGCCAGCACAAGCACTGAAAAGACTGGAATAAGTGAAATGAGTTGCCTTAAAACCACTCCTTTGCATCTCCCTAAATTTCATCATTGCATTCTCTCCATCTACTTTCCTTGCATAACCCGCTATTAATGCATTCCACGAAACCTCATTCTTCGATTCCAGCCTATCAAAAACCAAACAAGCCTCCAGCATCCTTTCCTGCCGGGCATACATATCCAACAAAGAACTCCCTACGTAAACATCCAAATCACAGCCAAATTTAACACAAACAGCATGCACTTGCTCCCCAATTTCATACCCATTGGCAGCACCAGCAGCCTTGAAGAGGGTCGCAAATGTGAACTGATTCGGCGGCACACCCAAACCAAGCATCATTGGAAACAACCTGAGTGCATCCAAGGGTTGTTCATTCTGTGCATACCCAGTCATTAGAGCAGTCCAAGTGACAACATCCCTCTCAGGCATTTCATCAAACACTTTCCGTGCATCCTCGAGGCTGCCGCACTTGCAGTACATGTTGACAACGGAGTTGAGTAAGAAGATGTCAGGATTGAATCTGGAGCTCAAGAAGTGTTGATGGACGGCCATGCCTTCTCTGAGCTTCTTGAGGTTGGTGCATTGCTTGATGAGGTCGGAGTAGAGGTCAAGGCGGGGTTGGAGGGAGCCGGAGTCGATGAGGGAGAGGACGTGGAGGCGGTCCTGGGATTTGCGAAGGAGATGTTTGGTTTGGAGGATGAGAGAGGAGCTGGAGTCGGAGGAAAGGGAGGAGACGGAGGAGAGCACGGAAGGGTGGGGAGTTCTCGTTGCACGGAGGAGGAAGAAGGGCTTCATGGGTCGGTTTGAATGGATTAGGGAGGGAAGGGTTGTGATTGGTTGTTTTTCACCAAGTGGATTTAGATCTAATTAAAAACAAAATGCTAAAAATAAATAATAATTATTGTTTTTTACTCCCTCCAATCATTTTTATTTACCTAGAGTTGTTCTTTCATTTTTTACTGGTCCACTGAGAAAATTCATAAAAACTTGAGTATTATGTTTTCAAATATATTTTTCGTATTTAATATACTTCTGCAACTCCTACTAAACATATTTATTTAAATATTTTAATAAATTATATTTAAATAAAAAATTTTAAAAATTAATATAATTTTTTATAAATTTAAATTTTTAATAAATTTTAACCGACTATCTTAATAAAAAAAAATAGAAGAGAGTAACATATTTTTTTAAAAAAAAAACCAACAATTTCTTTGTCATCTAGTAAAGAGGCAGAGTGTTGGATATTCATATCCTCACAATGGCCACCATCCTATGCACACGTGGCTTATTTTTTTATTGTTGAAAAAAAAACATAATTGTAATTTTCAGCAGTAAAGTCCATAATTTTACTGACAATAATGCTGAAATTTAACTGACCAATTAATGTAAAAAACCAGAATTACCGAAGTTTGGTGAGCCGCGTTACACAAGATGCTTCACCATTCCAAAAACGTGCACTAAAAACTAATGATTACCTCTAATCTTTTTGTGAATAATGTGCTCTGCTGCATGGTCCCCAGCTACATGGCAAAAGATTCTAAAAACATAAAACATCATAGGTGTTTTCATGAGATTGACCTCAAACCTTAATAAAAAAGAAGAGAATATTTCCACTTTTTGCATACTTTCAAGATAATTTTCCTATTTATTTAGCTGGTTCTTATCTTAATGAGATAGTTAATTTTCTTGTACGCTATAATAGAATAGATGGATGATAGAAAGTGAGAATGCTCCAACAAACAAAAAAAAAATTGCTATATACCTATAATTCTAAAATATTTTTAATGAGATTTAATTGAAATTGTAATTTTTTTTAAAAAAAATAACAAGCGCTATACATTAGGCGTGCACAAGTCGCAAATTGATCATTCAATCTGTTTCCTCTCAGCCAAAGATAGGAGGTTTAAGCTGCGAGCTCACATTTATAACCGGTGACCTATTACCACTAATACTTTTAACAAATCTTGAATTCAATATCTTTAATGTCTCACTCTCTTTTTTTCACATGGGGCGCTGAACTTAGAGCTTTTTAGTTACATACTTACACCTACCAAATCTAACTAGATGACGAACATAAACAAATATTGCATTATTCATACGGTCATATTTTCAAAAATCCTCTTTTTTTCACATGGGGCGCTGAACTTAGAGCTTTTTAGTTACATACTTACACCTACCAAATCTAACTAGATGACGAACATAAACAAATATTGCATTATTCATACGGTCATATTTTCAAAAATCCACTTTATATATATATATATATATATATATATATATATATATATATATATATTATTAAATAGGGTTATTTTTAATACAATTTTTTTTAATTATTAAAATAATCCATATAAAATTTATTTATCAATATAATTTTAAAAACATCACATCAAGCCATATCACCAATTAGATAATGAGTTCTTTTTAAAATATTAAGGTATTTGATATTTTTCCTACACAATCTTTTCTTTTAAAAAATCACAAAAATGATTTTTTTTATTTTTTAAACCGTTTTAAGTTATTATTTTTTAAAACATTATATTTTTCCCACGGAATTTATTAAAAAAAAAATGTCATTTCGATGATTAAAAAAAAGATTATATTAAAAAAACCTATTAAATATTATTTTTGAGTAGACTTATTGACCTGGTCAATACCAAAATCCAATCCCGGTTTTGCAACCCCAGAATAATTGGCACGCCTCCAAGAAAAAAACTATCTTTCTAGACTTACTAAAATCAGCGGCTATATCTATCTTTTCATATAACCAGCACCTCTAGAAGCCCGCGGCCGCGGGGAAACCACCTTTCCAGTGGGCGTCGACACGGATCCTGCGTGTCAAAAACCCTAATCCCCAAACCCACTCCAACCTTCTTCTATAAAAATCCCAATTGCCATCCCCTTTCCCACCATACCATCGTCATCAAATCGAAATCAAAACCAACAAAAAAGAAAACCAAAGAAATCCCTAAAAAAACCCCAAATGTCAGTGATGAGTCTAACCTTAGCCGGGAACCTGAGCCTCAAGACCTCGTCGGTGGGGATCCGGAGGAGAGGAGCTGTGGCAATGGCGGCAGCGGTGGCGCCGGCGATGAGGAAAGAGAAGAAAGGGTTGTATGAGGTGCTGAAGGTGAGAGAAACGGCGACGGCGGGGGAGATCAAGGTGGCATATAGAGCTCTGGCGAAGAGATTCCACCCGGATTTGGGGAATGGAAAGGATGGTAATGAGATGGATTTCGTCGAGATAAATCGGGCTTATGAGACGTTATCGGATCCGTTGGAGCGGGCGAAGTATGATTCCGAGACCCGAAAAGGAGGGTTCGGATTCGGGTACGGAGTGGAAAGACGGTTTCAGAGCCGACGAACTTGGGAGACAGATCAGTGTTGGTGAGAATGAGATGGGTGGAAGGGGCTTGTACAGTTTTGATGTTTTTTGGAGGTCGTTTTTGCAAAATGTGGTTATTAATCATTTTCATAATTGCATATATATATATATATATATATATATAACACCACTCTAAGTCGTTTAATTCGGATTAAAAGCGAGGATACTTCAGTGCTTTTGAGAAGTCTCATTGCTGAGAATGAAGGTGGGAGCAAGGAGTTAATCATGTGTCATATATAAATTTTTTCCCCAAAGATAAGCAAGTGGATCTGTGGATGAGCGCCTAACTGCTAAGAAAGACATGGACATGAAGGACATGGACATGTAAAAATTACTAAGAAATACAAGAATGTGCACAAATTCAGTTAAGCAATTGAAGACAGGGTTTGTGCAAACTATGTGGGCATTAAAATCACCCATATGTAATTACCATTCACACTTGTGAAACTGTGTTTTCATCTGTGGTTCGAACTCTCATCTAACTCAAGTTATGGTTGATTGGGCACAGAGATAGTAAATATCCACAAAGAACAAACGTAAATGCTTACCTTTGGAATGGCGAAAGCATTTCAATATCCACAAAGAATTAGTAGATAAAGAATGACAAGTACAGGACCATTAGTTTGCTGCATGAACGGGGTATTTGGGGCAATTGAGTTTTCTGCTGCAGAAAGACCTAGGTGTTTCTGGTGCTCATCAACCAATTCATTGGTCAGATTTTGAGCAATTGATGATGCAGAATTGATAGTGTCATGCAGAAAAATAGCTAGAATTACCACACTAACCTTTAATGTCTTGATACTCATCATTGTATGATTAGCAAATGGACCAGTGTAATCACTAACTCAGAATGGTGAGCATCACCTCCGAGAAAATCTAAGACAGTTTGTACTAAATCATGTGCGAGAAAATCTAATACAGTTTGTACCACATCACCTGTGAGAAAATCTAAAACAGTTTGTACCAAATCATGTGCGAGTTTGTACCTATTACCAAATCACGTGCCAGAAAATCTAAGGCAGTTTGTACCAAACAATGAGTAATCATATGCCTTGAATGTTAGAGAGTCAAAAGGAGCATGTGTAACTTCAAATTGCTGTTGTGCAGCATGAGTATGCTGTTTCTGAAATTTTGCATACATTTGTTGAAACACTGCTGGACAAAAGTCTCAACTGCAGCTACAACTGCTGACTCCAAACTTGACCTTAAAGAATCTTGCATGAAGATGTTGAATCAACTGAATGATTTATTATATTACAAACTCAACAATATGATTTTCTTGCTCAACTTGCATGCCTGAAGGGCTTCCTTTTCAGTAGTTTGGAACTGTGCCTGGATTTACCATGCCAGTGAAGCCTTAGGTATTTTTAAACCGAAAGGCTTCTCCAACAGATTCTGTCTTTGTCCCCAACCCCTCTCTTAAGATCAGGTAGTTCTTATGTACAAAAATAAGATAAAATCCATATTATTAGAAAAAGCAAGGAGACAAGTAGAACCTGAATTAAGTCAGCTATGAATGAAGACATGGATTTCTCAATTACCGGATTGATCATTCGAGCTAAGACTGGCTCTGCAGCGGAAATCTCTTCTTGAATTGCCTGAATTAGGCTATCTTGCATTGATTGACAAAGAGTAGCATATGTTGACTGAACACTTAACCCATTTCTTGGTTCAGTGGAATCTATTGAATTAAAAGTACTTGAGCAAAGGGGTGATGGACCTAAGATTTGTAACTTGTTCTCTTTTTCTTTCTCTTTTGCAGCTGCAACAAAGGGTGAAACTGTATATATATATATTTTTTTAAAAAAAGATTCATTGGGTTTGCTTTTGAGGCATATATTCCACACTTTCTCTGATGGCTATTTCCCCAGCACTTGAGAACTTTTCTATTGCTTTAACAATGGCTACATCATCAACCTGGGAAGGTTGACCTTCTTTGATACTATTGATTTCATTTTGCCAGGTTGAACTCTTCTTGCCCATCTCAATGATGCTTTCCTAAAACTGAGAGATGAAGGATATCCTCCAACTCCTGAAAGTACAATCTGTGCCTTCTTGGTGTTAAATTCCTTCTAATTAGCTACATTCTCAACTATATTTCTGAGCCACTACTCAAACATCGAGTAATGAGAGATTCTTCAGCGGTTACTAAGTGTTCCCTGTTTCTATCCAAGTTAGCTGAAAGAAGAGATTTTGGCATCAGAATTATGTCACTTGACCACCTTCAGGTTCAATCTTTCCCATATTGTTGTCCACAGAAAAAACATCAGAGATAATTGTATTACTACAGTATGTACTCTTCTTTCAACTCAAAGAATAGTGATCAGTGCCCCTTCAACATCCCAATCAAAGCAGGTTTTCTTGAGAATGATTTGCAAGTAAATGAATAAGGGATCTCATATATTGCTCGAAAAAAAAGCCTGTATCGGTATTTGAAATAACCGGAGCAGAAGGCTTACATTCAACATTTGTCACTGTAGAAACAAATGGTTGTGCAGCAGCAGGTGCACCATCAACACTGTCTACACAAAGAGGAAGATTTGCTTAAAACATCAGAAAGAACACTTTTTGCAAAATGATACAGAAGTATGGGGTTCTGAGGTATCCTTAATATTACAATTTACTCCTAACCAGCTATTTTCCTCTTCATCAAAGAAGTTGTCTGTTGCTGTGAGACTCAAAATAGGCATTGCAACAGCAAAATCTACATGTACTGCATGTGTTGCATTCTTGTTAGCATTTTGCAAGTAATATAAGGCCAGAACAAGGTAGCACAGCAACTTGATTTAAAAATGCCTCCTTGACTGTGGTTCAGATGAACTTCATAAATCCAAGTTCTGAGTGCACTGCCATGATTCACAATCGATACGGCCGATCTGAGCTGTGGCGTGTTGCGCGGCAGCTGTGGATCAGTGGTTTACCGTCCTATTGATTCCCTTTCTATATGGATTTAATTTTCAATATTTTTTATTATATATTTCATTTTTTTTTTCGAAAAAAACGACAAAATGAAAGTAATAAAAGATAAACATGGTACAAAGATGCACAAGTTACGATGGCTTGACTGATCTCTTGGGAATAACTCCCAAAGTATTATTTTTTATTTTTTAAAATACATGTTGCAATAATTAATTCTTTAAAAAATTGTTATTAATTAAACAATTTATTTTTAAAAATCCAGTTTTATTAATATTAACCAGGTCAAACTTTGGCCAGTAAAAATTCACCTTTCATCAGAGTCCATTGGACCAGCAGAAATTTAATTGTAACAAGCTTTCTTATCTCCCAGCACTGAGAAGACAATCATTCAAGATAAAGCATATGCTCCATTCAAAGTAACTCCTAATCACAAATTCACAATCACAATTTTCAACATTAAGAGAGACTCACAATTATCAGAATTAAAGAAGAAAAAAATACATAACACGAGAGTGCACTGCAATGATGTTCAGAAGAAGAGTACTGAATAGATTTTACAAGAGGACTTCTGAGAAATTAACACTTTAAGTACCACACTGCACATGCACCAGCTCAGGTTCCAAATGGCAAAGCAAGCAATTACCACAATGAGAGCAGGAGATACTACCATCAGTTGCTTGACTTTATTACTTTCCAGGAGTTCAAGTGCAGCAACCACCAGCTTGAGAAGATGAGCCATCGCGTCCACCAGAGGGGCCCGGAATTCCACCATATCCGACTTTGATTCCATAAGACTGGGGAAAATATATAGTATGACAGTGTGAAAACAGAGGTAGTAATTTTCACTTGAACACAGATGCTACATGACAGACAAAATCATCCATGATATCACAAGGTTTATAGAGATAAAAGATGAGAAGGTTCCACAAAGTGAAGTAGCAATACATTTTCTTTCATTTTTTTTTATCCATCTATGTTTACCTTCATCTTCTACTTTATATCAATTCATTTAGGACATTCTTATCATTCACATCCTCAAAAGCAAAGGAGAAAGCAGGGTTTAAAGGTAAATAAGAATATCCCACTACATCATCGCAACGGATATTTCCTATTCACACATATTTATGCAATAGAAATGTCATTACAAACAGCTCCTAATTG
This sequence comes from Dioscorea alata, assembly GCA_020875875.1. Classification (NCBI taxonomy): domain Eukaryota; kingdom Viridiplantae; phylum Streptophyta; class Magnoliopsida; order Dioscoreales; family Dioscoreaceae; genus Dioscorea; species Dioscorea alata. The sequence continues at coordinate 14,924,374 of CM037018.1, forward strand.
TGGATGTCAAAGAGTTTTTTTTATTATGTTTATAATTGACATCAAAAAAGAATTTAGAGATTTAGTTTAAGGGTAAGTGGTAGAACATATATTGTTCTCCCCATAATATTTTCCTGTTATCTGATTCTCATAATGACAACTTTCGTAAGGATGAGACAATCAACAAAAAGTTTGCTCATATCTGCAATGAAAATAAGAGTACCAAAATCTGGATGGAAAGCAAATAAGCAAAAGTAGAACTTCATACTGATTGGAGATTTATAATATGAAAGGCATGTTGAGTAAAAATAGGGTGAATGCAAGCACAAGGGCAATTATAGGGTTAAAAGGATACCCTGCATATTGACTCTATAATATAGTTTTCGAGGCCAAAGGAGTGATATACTATGTTACTAACCTCATTTGATACATCAAAAACTCCATCCTGAATTTTCTTGTAAATTGTTGCAGCTGTGCTGATGAATGCCTGAAAATATGTTGAAAATTAGGATATAAGGAATGAAAAGCAAACAACAGAGTGCCCTAATATAGAAGGTAAGAAATTGTTGTCACCTCCTCAACATTTTGTGCAGTTTTAGCAGAGGCTTCCATGAAAATCAAACCATGTTCTTTGGCAAATTGCTCTCCTTCCTCAGTGCTGACAGCACGTCGATGAGCAAGGTCACATTTGTTCCCAATCAGCATGATGGTCATGTTAGCATTTGCATGTTGTCTTGCATCTTCCAGCCAGCTTGCCAGATGATTAAATGTCTCCCTCCTGAATAAAAGCAATTTTGGTGTGAAAATTTTCAGCAACAATTCACATTTACCTTGGAGATAAAAATAGCGCTACATCAAAAAAATCAAAAATGCACCTGGTGATATCATAGACCAGCAGAGCACCAGCAGCCCCTCTATAGTAGGACCTCGTGATAGACCGAAAAGATTCTTGGCCAGCCTATATATTAGAAAACCTTCAATCAGATACAAGTGATGGCAACTATAGCATATGGTAGCTTTCTAGTAAAAAGACCAGCAAAAAGTTGCATTCTTTTCTTTCATAAAATAAAATTAATTGTAAAATCAAGCATGGAGCAAAAATTTTCATGCAAGTGTTAAAAATTTAAGTTCATTCGCATAAAAAACACATTAAGTTATGCCAAGAAGCACCAAATTCAACAAACTAACCAAAAATCACAAAATGAACAAGAATCAAAGAAATCGTGCATTCTCCTATTTTGATTTATGATGCTTGAGGACATCAGAAAGATGCTTAATATGCTTCAAATAATAAACATGAAATCAAATATACACCGAAAAGGTCCACTGGATAGACCTAGCCCATGACATTTAAACTAATAAATACAGATTTAAGCAATCATTTGTTCTCACTAACTCTCCAGTTAATCATGTACTGAAAAAAACTCTCTAGTTAATCAAGCAAAGGCAAAGAGCACCAGCAACCAACAAATAAAATAGAGATGATGGGATTTTGAGCTTAAATAGTCCAGCAGACAACAAATATCTCAAACCAATCCAAAAGTATATCTTGAAGTTTCAAATTTGAGTTTAAGATCCTCATCAGAAAATTCTGCTTATGCACTATTTAGCAATTAAGAAAAAAAGGAGCATGTTAATTTGTCAGCTGAGTCAGTCCAAGTAAAAAAGCCATGACTAAATGTCAGTTTATTTTAACCGCTTGAAGAAAATATGATGCACATCTTCGAATTGGGATAACTTGAGTGCTGCAAATACCTTCACATTTTCTGCATTGAAAACTATGAATCCCAAAAACAACTTCTAATATTTAAATGCATATATAATAAATTCAATTTCACTAGTTCTGTTAGTTTGCGACCTTTATATATTTTCCAGCACCATATAACCTAAAGCAGTGGAGAAACTTCATACAAATTGTACTAGTTTATTACTTATGTTATGCACAGTTATAAGATGCCCAAGGTGATCCATGCACTGATGATATGATTATGTGGATATATAATATGGGAACCAACCAATAAATGATGAATAACAACGAAGAAGCTTCATTTTATTCACAATATAGTAACCTCTCCCTCAGTTCAGATACTACCCCCGAAGTAGATTTACATTAAACCTCAAGGCCAATAGAGCCTGATCGAACTTAATGATACATTAATTTATGCAACACTCCAAAGTTTCACAATGACCCGAAAATGAGTTTGCTGTGAATGAAACCATAAATTCATAATTCAATCAATACGCAGCTTGAAATTAATGAAATCAGGTACATTATGCAATAGTTCAAACTTTGACAAGACCAATCGCAATTTTCACGGTAGTGTATTTCATCTTATATAAGCATCAAGAAAACCTTTGAAAAATATACCCATAAGAACCCCTACTCATACAATTAAACTAGGTTAACAATTAACCCTAAAATACACCAAAGTTGAGCAGATCTGCAACGAAAGAAGCCAAAATAGTGAACACGACTTACATAACCAACAATGCCAACTTGACAGAAGATAGAAAAAACAGCAAATCTAGATCAAGGTCAGATTTAGTGCTATAAACAAGAGTTAACAAATTTTGCTATGTTAAAATATGACAAGTTAGGAATGAGAAAACCAACCGTATCCCATATTTGCAACTTAATGGGCTTGTTATCAATGGTAATCATTCTCGCACCAAACTCAACACCAATTGTTAAGTCATGCACAGGCTGGAATCTCTTGTCAGTGAACTGCAAAAGCAGGCATGATTTCCCAACTCCTACAAAACACACAACGTCCCCCATTAAACAAATCAAACAAAAGTAATTTGACCATACATGATTCAAGCATCCACAAGGGCATCAGATTCCATAAAAATCCCAAGAACCCATCAAACACTCAACAAAAAAGCCCCCACAAAGTTCACATCTTTTCCTCAGATCATCCAAACATACAAACATATACCTTTGAACATTGCATCCTTTTCAAATAACTATATATAAAGAATCAAAAGAATCAATTAGGAACAGAAAAAACTACAAACAAAATCAAAATCAAAAACAAAAAACACAAATCAAATTAATTGATCACCAAATCACTTTCCAATTGATATCCAAAACGTCCGTAAGGGCATCAGATCCCAAACCCACAATCACATCATCCACATAAATCATTAACACAAAAACACCCAAAAATCAAATCTTTCCCCCAAATCATCAAAAACCTCAAACAAACAACAATGAATCCCTGCATAATTCTCCAATCACAACACAAAATAAATCAAAAAAAAAAATCAAACGCAATTGTAAACATGAAACCGCAACCCAGGAAGAAGGAATCAATCGATCAAACCTGTGTCACCAATGATGATATACTTGAAGAGATAAGCGTAAGACATGGTTTCTTCTCGGATCCAAAGGCCTCACGAACTCCCAAATCAAAGAGCCTTCTCTCGAATCGAAGGAGAAGAAGGAAACGAAAGAAAGCTCCGCGAGAAGCGTAGACGCGTCGAGATTTATTTATTAACTTTTCGAGGGCCTCGCTGTCAAACCGAAAAATAAGAAACCCCACGCGCTAAGTAACCCAGGATCCGATAAGGATCCAATAAGATAAGAATTATGAGCAATAATGGGCTTGATAAAAAAACCTCACCCGGATCCGATTTGACTTATTTGAGGTCTTTTCTTATATTTACCTATAAAACTAAGATAATTACATATCATAGTTAATCATTGGATAAACCAATGGTATAACACCAAAATAATAATAAAAAAAGAATCATGGATTCAAATCTTTCCCCCAACCGGTCTCTAGTACTGTTTACGTACATGTATATTCAGGTCCAGTACTATTCTTAAATCTCTCGAGTGAGGGGCGCTTGTCACCTATTAATAATAGTAAAAAAAAAATACATATCATAAAATGTTAAAGTATCCAACAATTATAATGCATATCAAATGTTATATAATATATAATATGATGAAAACAGCCTAATCCCTATGATCCGATAAGGATCCAATAAGGATTATGAGTGCTAATGGATTGGATCAAGAAAACCATACTCAGATCCGATTTGACTTAATTAAGGTTTTTTCTCATATATATACCCATAAAACCAAGATAGTTATATATTATAGTATCGGACAGTTGCAATGCATACCAAATGATTTATATATATTTGCCCGAATTTGATTCATGATAATAATATGATTTTAATATATTTAAATTTAAGAAATGTAAATGTAATTATATACTTGCACATGGTTGCACTTGTGCGGTTTTAAATTTCGGAAGGGGTTGTTTTGGAAGAAAAACTCCAAAAATATCATTTTACAGTATTTAATGATTTTTTTGTAAATATAATAAATGTTTAAAAGGAAAATAGCTTTTTTTAGATAATTCCCTGTAATTTTTGGAGTTTAATCAAATATAAAAATAAATAATCTAGATAAGCCAGCTTATTTTTGTTGTGTGATATTATATAACTTAAAAGTTTTATCGAGCTTTTTAAAATAATAATAATAATAATAATAATATCCATACCATGGCGTTAAAGATATCTTCATAAAATTTATAACTATTTATTATATAACTAGGTCTTAATGGGACGGGAAAAGAGCAAACCCGAATCCTATAAGAACTTATCGTGTAAATGGGCGGCAAAGAGGAAACCCAAGAGTGAAGGAAGCCCAGATCCGTTAAGAACTGACTATTTCATGGGTCAGATCCATTAAGAAATGATTTTACATAGTGGGCTGCATCCATGGTGTTTTTGCAACATACCCCTAGAAAGCCTTAAGCTTTTGTAGAAGCCCCCTGCAACGTTGATATTATTGAGTGTATATGCATCTCATGAGTAGCAAAAGACTTGTTCATGAGGTAGAACTCTTTTTTTCCCCCTGTTAGCTAAGATGAGCAACTAAACCTCTAAGAAAGGTAGAGCACTACACAAGTCTCGGTGGGGCAAGTTGGGCAAGAGCCGCACACGCATAGGTGCTAGAACGATTCACACAATCACTTCTCACACTTGCAAAAATCTGCTCCACCCATGATTCAAATTCTCACTATTCATGACCTTAAAAAAGACCTAAATACCAATAGACCATCTGATCGTTGATAGTAATTTTATAGTATTTAGTTGTTAACCAACACTAGCAACAATAATACTAAAGGCATTTATAAGTAATCACAATTTAAGGGTATATATATAAAGAATAAATCTACTAGGACGCCCCAGATTAAAAAAAGAAAAGTAGAGAAGAAACTTAAGAGGGACAGAGAAACAAGTTTAGAGAGAGAGAGAGAGAGAGAGAGAGAGAGAGAGAGAGAGAGAGAGAGAGAGAGAGCATGAGCATGAACAGATGCCGACTATTATACTAGCAGCTAACGGGTTGTTATGTTGTGCATATGTTTGTTTTTAGTTTAACTATATGTGCTAGTAGAAATAGGCAGTTGAGATTGGTGCATCTTATTTTTCCACTGTGTTATTATTTATAAGTATTTTTTTATTAAATAGTGGATAACAGTTAAATTAAAATCCAACGGTTGATCCCAATGTTCATAGATGACTTGCACTCATGTATATATATATAGGGACGCCCTTAGATTTCAAATTTAGGGACACCCACAGTAGCCGACGAATGGTAATCCGACGGCTGTAATCGTCATAAACAGTATAAAACTCATTCTATAGTGTCGTACAATAATTGTAAATAGTAAATGTTATACAATACTTATATAAACAAACAAAAATTGAATAATGATCCAACGGCTGTAAATAAAATGTCCTTATATAACAGTAATATTGGAATGTCTCTAGATTACCATTTCCCATAAATAAATATATATACCAATCATTTCCAAAAAAAAAAAAAAAAACAATGGATGATGATGATGATGATATATAATATCTCTGCCCAAATTTTAACATAATGTATTGATACCAGATTAATATCCATAATCAATTTGAAATTAACATCTACTATCAATAAAAGGATGGCAAGGATTTGTGAAGATTTTATTGTGAAAATGCAACTCGATAAAGGAAATTTAATCTGATACTTTTTCTATTCCTTTTTACTTCTTACGGTTTAGAGGGTTTTTTTTTTTTAATTATCTGTTTAGAAATTTGTAAACCATTAAATATTATTTTTTAAATTAACTTTTTATATTTAATATATTTTTACAATTTTTAATAAATTATATTTAATTATATAATTTTTTTAAAACATATTTTAAATAAATGTAATATTAAAAAATTAATATAAATTTTATAATTTTTTTATAACGATTAATTTTAACAAATTTTGTTAATGTGTATTTTAGTTAAAATTGATGGGTAAAAAAACATATAGAATAAATATAAAAAAAAATTTAGAGAGTTATAAATTTATTTATAAAATGCTCTTTTCACTCCAAAATGGAGTAAATACAAAGAATTAATGTATGACTTCGTTCTCATAAATTTCAAGACATTGCAGACAAAAATATCACATTTTCAATGACCTTGGAAATATAAACTTAATTAATGAGATTCAACATCCTTCTTGCACCTATCACATTGATGAAATTAAAAAACTCCATCTCTTTATTGTTTTTATTTTTTACACCTAATAAAATTCCTTGAAGGAATAAGATACTATGAGGCTGGTACATCTAAAAATTTGAACTGATAATTATTTTTGTAAATAGCCCAAATTTCTGTCATTTGGATGAAACCAATTGATTACATATATTTATTACTTTTGGTTAAAAAAATATCACAAATCTTGGTGGATTAAAAACTTAAATATTTTTATCATTGTTCACTCAAAGTAATACATCAAAATTATGTAACTTATCATAAATATTTTTAAATTATCTTGTGCTATCAATATTTAAATAGAATAACGAAAGTAGATTTAGGATAGGTGAAAAGAAAAAAAAAAGCGATAAACGATGAAGTTGAGATAATTCTCTAATTTTATTTAAATTTAAATTTGAAAATAAAAATTTAAAAATAAAAAATATTTAAGATTTAATAAATTTGATATTTTTTAGAGAATTGAAATAGTTGTACACAACTACTGCTATTTTTTTTAAATCATCATCATCATCAAATAAATTTTTTTTATATAAATAGACCTTGGTTGTCTTTTATTTTTAAAAAAATTATAAATATATAAATGTAAAAATAATATTTCAAGACACTTGCATTTTTATTTTTTTTAACTCTTAGGATTGAACTCTAATATTTTCAAAAACAAGTTTTATATAAAAAGACTAGTGGCAATAATTCAAGTGGTTTTTTATGTAATAAAAATTATTATTTAGCACAAAATTTAATAATAATAATGGAATGGTCAAAAGAGTGAAGTAATGTGAAAGGATGTTTGTAGTAGTTTTTAGTAGTTTTGTAGGGTGTGGTGCTGGTTGCTGAAAACCAGCAGGCTTTCCCTTCACCCAAGATCCCACGGGACCTGTCAGACTTGATTAGACCCAACCATCTTACAACTTAATTACACCTCTCTCTCTCTCTCTCTCTCTCTCTCTCTCTATATATATATATATATATATCTATGAGTCTATATTCATCTTTAAAAAGAAATGAAAAGAAAAACATGGTCTTTGGACAGAGTGTTGCATCTTTTCAAGTAAGTGTTTGTATATATATAGATTTTTTAATTGTAGATGATGGCGCACGAGGGTTGCATTAATTGCATCCCTTTGACTTTGGAGGTCGTACTCATAGCCCTATCACTCTACTCTATCAAATCTATGTATGCATTTCTGCCTACCTATCAACTTTTCTTTTAAATATTGTTCATTTATTTATTTATTTTAACAATGAGATTATAAGGCTATCATCAACCCCAAATTCTATATTTGATGCTTCAATATTTAAAAATATAATTTTTACAGTGAAAGTTTTTCCAACCACCACCTCTATTTTTAATTCTAAAATAGAATATTCTAAAAATATTCTTCTTTAATCATTATCTCTATCAATAAATTTAATATCTTCAAATCTTTCAAAAAAAAATATAAACTTAAATTATAAGTTAATAATTTAATTAAAATATAAAATTATAATTATAAATTTTAAAAAATAAAAATAGATTTAAAAAATTAAAAAAATCAAAACAGAATTTAAAAAAGACAATAAAAAACAGATAAATAGAAAATTTATATATATATATATATATAATTATAAATATAAACTTAAAAAAATAAAAAAACAGAATTAAAAAAATTTAAAAAAGAAAATCAAAACAGAATTAAAAAAAAGAAAATAAAAAAGATAAACAAATTTTTTAAAAATATATATAGATAATTATAAATTTAAATTAAAAAAATTAAAAAACAGAATTAAAAAAAATCAAAACAGAATTTACAAAAAAGAAAATAAAAACAACATATAGAAAAACAAAAAATCAAAATCAAAATACAAGAGAAAACAAAGAAAACTGAAAAAAATAAATAAATAAAATTATATATCGTTGTTACAGTGACGCGCAACATATTTCAAGACTAGCCTAATAATAATTATTCGTGTTTAAGATGGAAAGGTCTCAAATTTAAATTTTTTAGATTAAAATTTATATTTTGGGTCTTTTATGAGAGTTTTGTGTAAGATATATGTCTCGTTCTCCCTTCTAGAATTGGATGTCATGAGTTTATCCCTAGAAAATTAGTCAAGCCATTATAACCTGTGCATCTTTATACCCATTTATTTGTTTGTCGATTTTGTAAAAAAAATGAGATAAAAAAGTCTGTAATAGATATCTGAAATCTAGGCATGTTAATAATTTATTGTTTTACAGTCATGGAATATAATATGTATAATAATTTTAGGAAAATTAAGAATTTAAATTTGTTAGTTTTAAAATTAAAAATGATATAATATAGGCATTCACTTAAATAAGATCCAAAATTAGATGTCTTGCGAAATCTAAGAATCATAATCTATCATGAATCAAGAGAATAAACATTTAAAGATGCGGAAGCGTAATTGATTTCATAACCACGGATTTATAATGGGTTATGATCGTCCAATTCTCTACACTTGGAGATGGAAAAAACTCTCTGGAAATTCACGTATGAATTGGGGACCACAATCCATTTAATATTCTTTTAATTGCATTTTATTCAATTTGGTCCCTCATCAGATTGAAAATTATATATGGTCTCTACACATAAATCCCATAATAATTATACTCCTAAACTCATTGAAAAACTTAATTAGGTCACTTTAATTGGGCTTAAATAAAAATTAGTTAACACACTGTTACACACATCTAATTTATACGTGTGACTCTATTAAATTGAAATTTTATAATAGTATGTAACTTGGAAATTCTAGTCAATCATTGGATAGTCCAATGGTATGAAAATTGAGTGCAAGGGGGAGGGCAATGGTTTGAATCCTTCCCCAGCAATACTGCTCATACAATGTTCATGCACTATAAACTTAAACTTGAGTCAAGTACTGTTTTTATACTATTCACGAGTCGGGTTTATAAGTCATCGAAACTGGTGCATCTTCGTAACTGGTGAAAGTTAATATCACCAACGGATTTTGTGACGGAATTCCAACAGAAAGGATTTGACATTTACAAAGACATTGGTGATGAAAATTCATATTATTTCCAACGAAATATTCCGTTGGGGATAGTTTCTATCGGAAATTACGTTAGAATTCCGTTGGTGAACATTATTAATTTTTTTATACCTTAAAATATTTTTTAATATATTTGTAATAGAATTTTGAATTTTCACTTATGAATTTTTTTACTATCACCTAGTACTATGACCAATTGAATTTTTGAATTATTACCAATGGAATTTGGTGTTAGAATTTCGTATTATATGTATTATTATCAACAGAATTTTTTATTATCAACAGAATTTTTTATTATCACCCACGGAATTTAATATTATCACTAACGGAATTTTTTGTTTATTTTACTATTTTATAAAGACCCAGTAGAACAAGTAATTTGAGAAGAGGAAAGATGGTTAAAAAAATGAATTAAGAAGAGTTGAGTATTGGCAAAAACAAGTGCAAAAATGATAAACACAATAATTTTTCCATAAATGCATTCACACAAAAAGAAGACAATTTTCCCAATGGCAAGTACAAATACTCGAAAGTCTCTTTTTAAATTAATCTTAAAAGAATATTTATAATAAACATCTCAAAACTTATAACTTTCGTCAAAGATTTGTTCCTTATAATTAATAATGTCTTCCCACTTGATACGATTTTTTATCCATTAATTGATGAAAATTGACCTAGTCTCAAACAGAATATTGATTGGTACACTTGATTTTTTTTTTTAATAGTTATGAATTGAAAGCACCATAAAAGTTATCTTTATTTTAAATTAAAATCTCATAATAATTCAAACATCAATTATAAAAATTTAAAACAAACAGTTCGTTGCTTTTTGAACCATGAAGATTATCAAGCCTTAATAACAAAATTATTCAAGACTTAATGACAAAAGTATGCAAGATAAACCTCCACTTAAGCTATAAATGTCCATAATAAAGGCCACTTTTTAGACTAAGCTTTTGAGAGTTAGTGGCTAACCACAACTTAGGGTGGTTGGGTTCCTAGTGGCGGCATTGTGCCATTGCATTCTTGTTGGTATTTACTTATACTACAAAAACTTCATTTTGTTTTCTGTTCATCCTCACCATCATGCTTTCATTATGATACTATTTTATTTTATTTAGATAATTCTAGACTATTAATCAACTATTTTCCATCCAATCACTTGCATTAGTGCTAATACGGTAATACACCTTTAGGAGAGAGAGAGAGAGAGAGAGAGAGAGAGAGAGAGAGAGAGAGAAAGAGAATGTCTAAGAATGATGCACAATTATAGAGGAGATGGTAGAGATGTGAGGTATGTAATGATTTGAATGTGACTTGTTTAATTAATGAAATGATCTAACTCAGCCACTATGAATTTATTATATATAAATGCGGTCGATTTACATGGATGTTTTGTTTGCTAATTTGACTTATGTGGTATCTACGCTTTCTTTTGATAAACAAAGCAAACATTTATTTATTTAAAGTTTAGGGGGAAGGTTCTTTTTTTCAACAAATTTATTTTAGCTATGTTGAAATAATTGTAAACCAACCATAATAATTTTTTTTTGAAAAATTAGAAAAATAAAATTAGATTTATAATACAATATAGATTTGAAGATTTTGGAATTATATATATATATATAATGAAATGTGCACTAATCATGTTATGTTATGGACGTGCACAAATTAATATGGAGTTAATATTTCAATATACTTGTGCTTTTACCTTACAAATATTTTTTTTAATATAACATAAACACCCTACACAAATAATCTAGTATTAATAGACCAAGTGATTGTTGGGATTGGCATCGAAATTATTAACAGTTTCTTACAAGTATTTGTTTTTTTATTTTTTTTAAGTTATTTTTAATATTTTTAAAGTACTTTTATTTTGAGAAAATAAATAAAACAATCTTTTATCCAAAAGTGCTCATATTTTATTAAATAAATTTATCCAACTTTGATGCGGATCGATATCGAGTTAGAGAAGAATTGTATTGGATAGAAAAGGGGAAAGAAAGGAAGAAAGAAAGAGAATGAGAATAATTTAGATTGAAATGATTTTGGTTAGCATGTGGGAAACAAATCATTTTTATGTGGTTGGATGCTTGGACTATTAACAAGATTCTTGGCCAAGTGTTGGCCTGATTTAAGCCTAATTTTGGCTCAAACCTTTGTGCCTTTTTCCTCAGTGATAATGCCATACATAGCCAATAATTTTGTTTGATAAAGATAGCTCCATTAGCAACTTGGACTTTATTAATACATGTTATTATCCTTTTTATATAAACATATGGCTTAAAAATAACATAGGGCCATCTTACCATGTGCATGCCAAGACCATGCAGTCTATAAGATCATATCATACGTTGAAATTCATCGGATGTATTTTAAGGAAATTTGAATTCAATTTAAATAAAATTAAATAAAATAAATAGTTTTTATAATTTAAGTTATTTTAAAAAAATGAAAATAAAATTGTTGTGTATTAATAAATGTTAATGATGTTAAATTATTAATCAAATAATTCAATTACTTTGATGTAGAAAAGTTGGTAAACCATGGAATCAAACCTAAATTTTCGATTTAGAAGAAAAATAAAATATTAATTCTTTTATTGTAACATGTGGTTGTTTGAAGGCTTCGACCTCACAGCTCATACATCGGTTTTTCTTCTACCATCAACATTTACTGCTTTCTCATTAACGGCCACGATTCAACTTCACCACCTTGATTCTAATAACTTGAGACATCTCTACTGAGTTAGAAGTGAATGAATGCAGTGTGGGGATCAGCAACATGAAGAAGCCCTTGCTAGCGCCTAAAACCTTCGCCCTCGTTATCAACATCCTACTCATTTTCTCCGGTTTCAACCTCGCCTCCTCAAAGACACATCCTCCTCCTACCGTCAACAACAATTGTGCTTTCACCAATGGCCACAATGTCAATGTTGCCACCTCAATGATCGCAGTTTTGGGCGTTGCTATTGAGTTTGAGGCCGATGAAAACAATGTAGGGATCATTGTCTTTGTCCCAACTAATGAGGTCTTTAGGCCTGTAAGGATGTAAGGTAGACCCCTTGACAGCATAACAAGGAAATCAATGTCAATGTTGCCACCTCAATGATCGCGGTTTTGGATGTTGCTATTGGATTTAAGGCTACGCTTATGGTCGTAAGTCCCAGACATAAAAGCTTGCAGATGAGCTTACGCTAGTAAGCCTAAGCATAAGTGCAAGACAGAAGAGCTTTGGAGCTAGTCTTACACCTGTAAGCATGGCCTTAAGACCCAATAGCAAAGTTCATAGGCTGGACTTACACCCATAAGTCTGATCATAAGCACCAAACAAAGACGCTTATGAGTAGGGACTTACATCTGTAAGTCAAATCGTAAGTCTCGGATAGAAGCCCTTATGGGTTGACTTATGCATGTAAGTAACCATCCAGCTGTCCTTAAGGTTCAAAAATCTTCAGCTCCATATCTATACAGACCGTGGTTACTCCTGTAAATTGACCCCGTAAGCTGAGAAGTATGAATAGGGCATTTGACTGTTTTTGAAGGAACATTTAGTGGTTAGGCAAAGATGAAGAGAAATAGAGGCTTGAAAGTGATTTTTTTGGATCAATCTAGAGGACAACCAAGCTCACTAGAGTTCTTGGGTATCAAAGAAGCCATTGAAGAGAGATCTCAGTGGAGTTTGTGGAAGATCCTTGGGCATTTGTCACTAATCTAGGGGAGAAGAGACTTGAGGGAGTTTTCAATAGGTTTTTTAATATTTTTATTCTATTTTAGATTGGATTGTTGTTCCCCAATAATAGGGAGCTAATTTGTTAGGTGTTTGGGCATAAATGAACCCTGAGACTTATTTTCTTTGAGACTTAGATGTAAACTTTCTTAATCTTTATTATCGCAATGCTTTAATTGTGTGTTCTGTATTTCCATGATTTTTATTGTTGCGAGAGCCAAGAAATTCATGTATGATTCACTCGAGTGAAGATTGAGAGATCCATCGTGTGTAAATCAACTATGTTTAGATGGAATAAGGAATCCACCTAGAGATAGGGCACTTTGGAATCAATTAGTGATCCCGAGATTCTCTCTAGTGAAATCAACATAATTAGGGTTTTTTAATGGCTAATGTGATCATAGGAGGTGTTGGTTAGAAAGAGATTCCAATTAGTATCCGATGGGATTAGGGTTGCTTACCTTAAGAAAGAGATTAACTAATTTAGGAATCCACGTTTGATTTTTAGTTAGAATTCATAGAGTGTTAATGCAGTTATCGGGAAATCTGTATCAACTTCGTATAATATTAGGTGTTAATTACCTTGAGATAGGGATTAGTGCACTGATTCTCTTGGACTAATCCATATTTCTTGTTCATATTACATCCTTGTCCAACACTTCTTAGTCCTAGAGGAGAGTCTGTGCTCAAACAATTTTCTTTTCATGGTTGGTTTACTCTTAGGTGCTTGTGTCATTAGTTGAATTTCTTTGTTTTAATTTCTTTTAACTTCTATCTACCATCATTTTAGTTGGCTAAATAATGGGGTGAACAATTATTACTAGTAATTCCATCTTCCTTGTTGATCGATAACACTACTTTTACATATACTATATTACTTGATCGACACGTGCACTTACATTTAGTGGTCACATTAGTCCTCATCAGAAATTCAGTGGTCCAAGAAATGACATTTTTTACTTATATCATTTTGTAAATTTTAATTCATAAAATGTGCATTAATCGTCTTCTTTGCAAGATGAGGAGAAGGAAGTATTAGTTTCGATGACGGAATTGCTTCTAGCCTTGCAGCTGAGGATAAGGGCAACTTTTTCGTCATTAGAGTGAGGTTGCAGACCAGAGTTTGCTAACATATGTTTTCCTGAGAATTTAGAAACCATGTAAGTTCCACCAACGCATGTGCCACACTTGAGATGGATTTGAAACATGGGTAAGCGCGCAAACTTGCTATTTGTAACAAGTTTCAAGTCTCAAAAGCGCACACTTCACAAAAAAAGTTGCACATATTATTAACAAGCCTCACAACAATTGAGACGAGTTGGTGAACAAAATTTGAACTGGTAGGAGTACAGTATTAGGGAATCATATACCTTATTGGCTATGAGCCTATGCCTAGAGACGTTGCTAATTAAGCATCGCAAGTTTTAATCCTCGATAGTGCATACTTCACTAAATAACTATATCGGGCACCAACCTATTATGCAACAATTGTGAAGGTGAAGGGTAAATAAATATCTGAATAACTATAAGCATAGCGTCGATAAATCACATACCTTGGTGGCCGCAAACCCAAGCCTAAAGACATTGCTAAGCAATGCAACTTTTAATCCTCAACATTGCACACTTTGACAAACTACTACACAGGTCACTAACCGGTTGAGCAAAAATAGCAATAAGAAAAGGCAAACGAATATATGAATTAGTATGAACATAGCAGTGAAAAATCGTATACCTTAATGGATGCAAGCATAAGCCTTAAGACATTACTAAGTGCTACAAGTTTTAATCCTCAATAGTACATACTTCACAGAATTGCTATGTGAGGCACCAACTGGTTATGAGACAATTGTGATTGGAAAAGGCAAATGAATACCCGATTTTTGCTACCATCATAATATCGGGGAATCATATACCTTGGTGCATGGTTGCGAGCTCAAGCCTAGAGACACTATTAAGCACTGCAAGTTTTAATCCTCAACTGTGCACACTTCGTCGAACTAGTATGTGGCGGGAAAAGGTAAATGGCTAGTCAACCGGTTGTACACCTTCAACCTTAGTGTGAAAATGTTCATTACTAATGAGAATTATGAGAAATTCTTAATAAGAGTAATTAAGACTGTAAATGTCACTATGTTCATTAACATAGATTTTTTATTTTATTTTGTTCACTACCAAAAATAATTTGGTTACATTGGGTAATTAATATTAGTCCATAATTATTCATCCCCTTGTACATCTCAGCGTACCAATCAATCACTAATGATGCAACATTACATGAATATACTGTGGCATGTGCCAATACAATAACTGTAATGTAATAGCCTCATGTGAAAACCCTACGACTTGATTCTCCTACAATATAGTCAATCAGGCTTCCTCATTGTCATTGGTGGTTGCATCCAAATATTATCTACGTTGGGTATTAGCTTATCATCATATGGTTTTAGGCAAATCCCTGCTCCATACCAAGCCTAGTATAAGTCGAATATGAAGTATTTATCAACGTATCGGTGAACGTTTGTGTTTGTTTGCAAAATTCCCATGAAGCATGCTTGCGGGTAAGATTATAAGCATGCCATTATCTAGATGAATATGTCACTCCCTGATTGAATTAATGGCATTGATTTGATGGTCAACTATCTCGAAGTATATATGTCGTTCAACCCCTAAGCTTCAGGAATCTCACTACACTGATAGTGCCCTCAAGTTTCTTATGTATTGCTAGGTATAAATCAATCTTCCATCGGCTACACTCCTCCCATTAGTTGTATATATATCATTGTCATCATTTTAAACCTGTCATAGATGAAAAGGGCAACAAAGTAGATGACGATTAACTAGCATCTTATCTATATGGATAAACATCTTATGTTGGGCTATACAATATACTAATACCTTAGCAGGTTTAGTACGTAGCATAAATTAACCTACCTAATCATGTCGGCCATCTTTATTTCAGGGAGTATTCTCGCCTACTTAATCCATGCATTGAACTATTCCATGATGTCAGGGTACATCTTATCCCACCTATTACAATCAAACAAATAGTTGCACTAATGTGGTTGGTTAATTAGTATTCTCGAGCAACCATTCCTAAGCATGCTAGAAAGTATTGCGTAGTATAATCATACCATGGTTGTACTCTGTCCGCCCTAGTGTGAAGGCTATTCTCTTTAGTAATCACATACAATTTTCCCTGATGGGTTTAGGTGTACTTGCCCACTCTTTGTGGAAGTTCGTCTCTAGATGTCATAGGTAGTAAGCATAGGGAGAATAGGGGAAGATGGCGGTGATGGCATTAATCAGGTCCTTCAATTTGTCTGAGACGAATGCGTGATTGTTTTCTCGTATATAGCATTGCCACCATGCAATGCCATCTTTAACATCTCCATAAACCAATTCTAGTTGTTATTTGTCTCATTGCCAACAATGACAAATTCTATATAAAATAACCCATCATTAATATTCCTAACTTTCGAAGTTACGATGACCAAGGTCTCTTTGTACTTATCTAATAGGTATATGTCATCCACAAATAACAAAGCCTTGTACCCCTACCTGAAACCAAGGAAGAAGGGATTGAATGAGAAGAATGCTTATTTAAAACTCCCATCTTCACTCTTGATCTTGACCATACTACCACTATTGCAATGTAGCATCTTTTTTTCGTACTACATCTGTAGGTTATAGCTTCCTACAACCAAACCATGAATTATATTGTTGATGGCCTCCTTACCTCTCCACACTTGCTTGTATGGCAGTATAATACCAACATTGTGAAGATGGTCTTGGCACATATCTGTGGATCTGTGAGTTGATTGATCCTTTAGCTTCTGTAAATTAAATATGCATGCCTGCTCAGCCATTTCTTCGACCCTTTCAGATGTGATGAATAGATGACACCATTGTCATAGTTGTGCCATGATCTCATTGTCCTTATTCTATACTCACCAAAAATTCATCCCTCAAAGCATAAATATGCCACTCACAACACTATTCGAAGCAACGAATGGTTACCCACTTCTTGCTATTCTTAAGAAAAATCAAAATTCCGTGATATTGCAAAATCCATAAGCTTCTCCTTGAAATGGTCAAAATCCCAGAAAGTCATGCTAATAATAGGAACAACGATTGACACACAGAAGGGTAGTGCATGAAAGTCGACTCAGTTTGGCTTCCGCAATCGATCCCTGTTGGATTGTTACGCGCTTCATCTTCAAGGGACTAACAATTTCTTTAACAAATTAAACATCCCGTGGAAGAAACATGCATAGACCACTGGACTGCTTGTCAGATATGTTGACCTCATGCGCAAATATATATATCTGTCTAGACCTTTGAATAAAGTTAACTATTATGACAACATTGAAAGAGCTGAGTAGCAGTGCATTTATAAAGGTACGTAGGTCTAAAAGCCAAACGATTGGTTAAAAGCGCTGAACTATTGCACTAATCTTGCCAAATGTTTGTACGAAATCAACATTAATAATGACAATATCATGGCACAGCGGTACATATAAGCCTATGTATACATAAAATTTGAACATATATGGTCTAGTGTAATGAACTATATATGTAGGCTTCACCGAAAATCTGGAAGAGGTTTTTACTTAATGAAAACATCTAGAAGGCAACTATACCCATGCTTGTCTTTACAGATATAAATGCTGAACCCATGCTCATGTGCGCTACATGATAAGTGTTAAATTTATACTATATTTAATAGATTTAGGTTTTATTTCTTATTTCATCATACATGTTTTCCTGTGTTTTTTATTGAATTTTACTCTTCTAGTTCAAATTACTGCTCTTTATCAGTTTACATCCAGATAAGTGGAGTTCGGCCTTTATTTAAAACTCAGGGTGACCTGTGGTAGCTACCACACACATGGATCATGCATGATGCAAAAATTTAAAAGACTAAAACCCTAGAAGAAGCACAACCATCCAGTTCTAGCTAACGTATCCTTGGATCTTTGCCGCAGTTACAACCCAATTTAACCCTCCTCTATATAAGGCCAAGAATAGAATTTTGAAGCATCTTTTGGCTACGAGAACAAGGAGACGATTTCTCTAAGAGTTGAAGATCATCTAAAGCTATAAAAAAGGAGAAAGAGGACAATGATCAAGGGAGAGATTCATCGATCCATCAGAACATTATGCATGGAGGATTAAGAATTCTTCCTTCTTTTTTTTTGAGTTATTCCATGTTTTGATCTATGATTGATATGAAGCTTTTAGCTTGTAAATCAAACATGAGTGAGTAGATATTTTGTTCTAGGATTGGTATTATCCCAATGTTTAGATAATTAACGATGTATTGACTTTTACTTTTCATATTAATGTTTAATTGCTTTTGATTCAATTTTATGGTATTCAATGCTTGTGAATGAGTTGGATCCCTCATATGTGCATGATTTTAGATGCCAAAGGAAGGGCCACAAGGTGAACTAAGGTGTTGGAAACCCCAGAATTGAACATGAAATTCTAGATTATGATTTCTTGAGAATTACTGGATGTCATATAATTTAAAGGATCTAATTAGATTCAATTAATTACCACCAAAATAGGGAGCTGTTCTAAGTTAGATACCTCATTATATTGTGAAAGAAAATAGCAAGTATCCTAGGGTATTTCACCTTTAAAACAATTAAACTTCATAAAAAAAGAGTCAATATGAAGGCTTTTATCTATCATTGTGGTGAAGCTTAATCATAGAAGCCTTTGTAATATGAATTAATTACTTAAGCCATTATTAGCTTTAATTTTGTTAGTTTTAGTTTTCATTATTTATTATTTCCATAATTCACATACCTATCGATTCACCTAAATAACCCTAATTGCAAGAAATTGGTAGTTAACAACAGAGTCCTCGTGGGAATGATGCTTAATTTACTACTTAAACGATCCATGCGCTTGCCGTGTGCATCAGTACACTCCTATGTGGATCTCAACAAACTTTTAGATGATGCAACAATAATTACTACAATAATAGAGCGATGTGTGGGGTGGCATATACATGTTGCACCACATGATGTGGAAACTATCCAATTTTATTATATGAAAAATAAACATATATATGCACGCACCAAGCATAAAACCATTAGAATTGACTACTAAACCAACACTATGTCCAAGTGGACATTTAATAGATGACCAAATAGTTAATATTTGAACAATGAATAACTTGCCTAGAAGGCATTCAAGCTCATTACTTTTACAATCTGTACAACAACAAATAAGGCAAGATCAATAGTTGAAGTTTACTTTGTGAATGTGAAGGATGAGGCTGTCTTTGTACTGCGGTCCACATTCTATATCCATGAGCCTCTTCTTATAAAAATTGTGAACGATGCATATCATATGGAAGTCTTTTTTCTTGCAACAAGCACTATGCTCATCAAGGATGATATATGTAACCCTCATGGAGCTCGCCTACAACTCCCATATGGTGCAAATCATCTCCATTGACTCCCTTAGTGTAACTATGGTAAAGTTCATAATATGGCCTTCTCCGTAACTCCTCACCTTTCTAATGATAGAATCCATTAGATCGTTGAAATCCGAAGAGGAGATGTGGTTATGAGCGGAGAGTAGGATGATGGCTAAAGATCTTAAAAGGAAGCTTTGCACACAATGACATTTTTCGCACCAAAACACAAACCGAGAGCAGTTTAATTAGTCTTTGCAATTAATAAAAAAAATTATAAAAGATCTAATTTGATGTATGAATTAAGGGTCTGTAGTGTCATTTTCACAAAAAAGTAAATCCTTCCAAATAAATATGAAAGTTGGAAATCCTATAAAAGTTGGAGGTCCTATTTGATCATTATGAATGTATTAGGGGATAGTATAATAAATTTTTCTATATAAAATTTGACATTTAATACATTTTTTTAAAATTTATAATTTTTATTTACAGAAAATTGCTCTAATTGCAGGGTAGGGATTTGGAATGCTTAAACAAGTGATATCAAGTTTAAATATGTGTACGTAAACAAGACTTTTTGAAAAAGATCTATATAATATAAAGCTATCAGCACCTCACTACATTGTATCTATTGGGAGAGATCTTTCTCTTACAATGGTCTTTGTAAGCCACTCCACGTTGTCGGGTCAACATAAAAAAATGCATGTATATACATATATCAAATATATAAATTTGATATGTACACACAACCGCTGCTAGGATGTTTGGAAATAATTTTGTATTAAGGAGGATAAAGACGGAAGAAATTATGAGGTCTTCCAAGTGATATATACGTATAAAAATCAATTTAAAATAAAAAATACCCATTATAAACGACCACTTGTCATAAGCAAAATTATGTGATAAATTAATCTAAATCAACACACATAGAAAACATCAAATTAGCTGTTAACACATGGGTTTTTTCTTCAATAAACCATGACAAAAGTGTCACAAAATAAAAAAATAATTAACTTTTAATAAAAATATCAAACCCATGACAAACTATAGAATAAATTTAAAATGGAATGTTATAAATAAATAAACTTGTTTAATGAATTAGATTTATCCCAAAGTTTAGCAAGATACCTTCAATGGCACACAACACAAACAACAAATTTAGAGCTTTAGGACAAAAACAGCATCAAAAGAAAAAACACACAAAAAAGAATAATAAACAAATAATAAATAAAAGCCTTGTGGTTGTGGGGAAGATAGATGAGCAATAAACGGCAATAAAAGACACAAGACTAGCTAGCCTCATCTATCTTTGCTAGTTGAGGCTTAGGTGGACCTCTCTGTCCTGCAAGGCCTCCCCCTCGTGCGGCTCTTTAGAATAATACGAAAGCTCTCCACCCTCCACTACTTCTCTCACTGTTCATCATCACTGTAATGAACATTATGTGTATATATATATAAATATATAGATATACATAAGTTTTTGAAGGTTTTTAATGGGAGCGTGTTTGGATTAGTGAATATATAGGTAGAGACTTCTCTCTGTCTTTATAGATTCATGTGCATGTCTGACCCTTTTAGCTGACAGAAGGCATAGCTAGATGCTACACTAGAGAGAACCAAATCTACACTTGTTGAATTATCTGAAGAAAAAGCTCTAGCTTGCTTTTCCCCACAAAGCCTCTCTCTCTCTCTCTTTCTCTCTCTCACAAGTGTTGATAAATAGGAAGCTCATTGAAGGGCATTGAAGCATGAGAATGATGGTTGGAGTGCCAGTGTTTTTCTCTTGTGTTTTACTGCTGTTACTTGCTCTTCTTCCCTTGGTCTTCCTCTTCTTTCACTTACTCCCTTTGTTTATGAACTTTAGAAGTAGTATTCCAAGTGGGATATTTGGCTGGCCTTTGGTTGGTGAAACCTTGAGCTTTTTAACTCCCCATGCTTCTAATTCTCTTGGTGCTTTCTTAGAACAACATATCTCAAGGTATATATTTGTCTCTCTATATATATGATCATAATGAACTTTGTTATAATGTTTTTAGGTCTAAAACTTAATTTTTTTTGGTGTGTTTGGGTGTAATGAATGGAAGATATGGGAAGGTGTTCAAGACTCATCTATTTTGCACTCCAACAGTGGTGTCTTGTGACCAAGAGCTCAACCAGTTCATACTTCAGAATGAAGACAAGCTATTCCAGTGTAGCTATCCTAAACCCATCCATGGAATTCTAGGCAAGTCCTCCATGATAGTTGTTGTAGGAGACACCCACAAGAGGCTAAGGAACTTGGCCTTAACTCTAGTCACCACAACAAAGTCCAAACCTTCTTATCTCAATGACATTGAGAGCATAGCCATTCATATCTTGAGCTCTTGGAAGGATAAATCCATTGTTTTCTTCTGTGAAGAAGCTAGAAAGGTATGTATATATATGTATTTTTTTTTCGATCTATATATATTAGCTTACCAATGCTTAATTTTCTAAAGTGATCTATGTTTATTTCTTATCATGCAGTTCACTTTCAGTGTTATTGTGAAACAAGTGCTTGGTTTATCACCAGATGAGCCACAAACCAGTAAAATACTTGAAGATTTCCTTACTTTCATGAAAGGTCTCATCTCTTTTCCTCTCTACATCCCTGGCACTTCTTATGCAAAAGCTGTTAAGGTATTTATAAACATATGTAATTGTGCCTTTTTTCCTCTTAACTTTCAAATTCTCAGCTCTATCCAACTTTCTATAAGAAACTCTTGTCTTTTTCTCTATCTCTTTACAGGCTAGAGCAAGAATATCTTTCACAGTGAAAAGCATAATGGAAGAAAGAAGAAGAAAGCATGGAGAGGATTCAGCAAAGCAGCAGCAAAAGGGTGATCATTTCCTTGATGTGCTTCTCTCTCTCACTAACTTATCTGAAGATGAGAAAGTTAGCTTTGTGCTTGATTCCTTATTGGGTGGCTATGAAACCACTTCACTTTTGATGTCCATGGCTGTCTTTTTCCTTGGCCAATCTCCATCAGCTTTACAACAACTCAAGGTGCATGATCACCACTCTTAGCCTTCAACTCGATCTCTATAAAAAAACCATCCAAAACAAACCCTTATAAGTCTGTTGCTATTCTTCTTTTTTTTTTTTTTTATAAAGATAAGTATTAATATTCATGTTTTTATAAGCAGCAAGAACATGAAGATATCAAAGCCAAGAGAAACAAAGATGAATATTACTTGTCATCAGAGGACTATAAGCAAATGGAGTTCACTCAAAATGTAAGTGTTATATATTTAGAGAGACAAAGAGAAAGGTTTTATTAATTTATCACTTTCTTTTTTTGAATGTCTTGTTGCTTTTCAGGTGATTAATGAGGCCTTGAGATGTGGAAACATTGTCAAGTTTGTTCATAGAAAGGCTCTCAAAGATGTCACCTTCCAAGGTGCTTAATTTCCACTTTGACCATGAATGCATGCCTCTTAGAAACCCTAACCCTAACCATAACCCTAATTCATCTGGCAGGACATTTGATTCCAGCTGGTTGGAAGGTCCTCCCTGTATTCAGTGCAGTACACTTGGACTCATCACTTCATGACAATGCCTTAGAGTTTCATCCATGGAGATGGGAGGTGATTAATTAATTATTTAGTTAATCTTAATTAATTACTATTGCAAGGAATCCTTTCATGATCTTAATCTTTATTTATTTTTTCTAAAAGGTTTGTTTATTGTGCCTTCAAGTTATGGACTTGTTGATTTTTTTATTTGGAAAAGGATATGTTTAGTGTTCAATCATATCATGAAGTTGTACTTTGTGAATAATGTAACCCTCTGAACAGAGTCATCATGAAATCATTACTTCTTATTTTTATTTATTAATTTTAATTTTTAAGTTTTTAATGGTGTTGAATCAATAGAATCAAAGTCAAATGACATGCAAGAAGTTTACTCCTTTTGGTGGTGGGTCAAGACTATGCCCAGGCTTTGAACTTGCTAAAGTAGAAACTGCCTTTTTTCTACATCACCTTGTTCTCAGTTTCAGGTATTTATTTATTTTTAATGTTTTATCTCTAAAATAAGACATGAATAGGATAATTATATATACACACACACAGAGAGAGAGAGAGAGAGAGAGGGAGATATGTTGATATATCATTTATATGCAAGGAACCTTTAAGATGCTATAGATAGTTTATATTTGCTGAAATGTACCATTAAAATGGTTTAATTGTTTTTGTGAAAATTTTCTTTGTAGATGGAAACAAGAAGGTGAAGATTGTCCCATTGCTTACCCTTATGTGGAGTTCCCTAGAGCACTTCCATTAGAGATTGAACCAATTCTAATGGAATCATCACTTTGATGAGATCTTCTTGTTCTTTCTTGTAGTATGATCAGAGCCAAGATGATGTATCTATTTCATTAATATATCTCTTTTAGCTTTATTTTATATTTCTTATATATATATATATATATAGACACACACATCATGCTTTATAATATGTATATTTATTGAGGTCGAGTGGGAGAAATCTGCTTTCTTATAAAATTTTCAGTAACTTGTTTCAAACTATTTTAGAATTCGTGATTCACAAAATAATAAAAAAATCTGTCTATAAAAAAACAGAAGGAAAAAAAAATATAATGTGTTCTGTTCAAAGTTGAAGAAAAGTTACCTAATCTCACAATATTAACGATTCCATTTATTAATGTATCAATATCACGACTTTATCCTCATTTCTTGTTTTGATAAAAAAAAAATTCGATAAAATTAATAATAAAAAAACTATAATATTATTCAATTAGCTTTTATAGACTTATACAATAATCAATTGATAAATCAAATCAATATAAATAACTAAATATATAACTTTAATTACAACGTAATAATATTTTAAAATAAAATCAGATAATAATTTCTAACCGCTTAGACCTTGCTTTGGAGGAGGTCTTTGGCTGTTTTTGTAAAGTAGGGTTATGAATTAACCCATATTTGGATCCATGGTAAAATGAAGGGTAAAGTATTGGAGAGTTAAATGGAGGGTTGAAAAATCTTCATTTAACCTCCTTTTTCAACCCTCTAAATTGGGGGGTTTTGGAGGGTTGAATATTTTTTAAGACAAAAAT
This sequence comes from Dioscorea alata, assembly GCA_020875875.1. Taxonomy (NCBI): domain Eukaryota; kingdom Viridiplantae; phylum Streptophyta; class Magnoliopsida; order Dioscoreales; family Dioscoreaceae; genus Dioscorea; species Dioscorea alata. Next base: position 14,949,190 of record CM037018.1, read on the forward strand.
GACCTTACTGAATTTAAATAATTATATCCATGCCCAATAGAAAAGTTTAGATTTAGGTTTTGAATTTGAATAGTTTTATTTTAAAAAGATAAAATATTATAAATTGTCAAATAAGAATATTTAATTTACAAAAATAATATTATATGTGTAAAATTAGCATAAAATACAATTTATAGCTTCAAGGGCATTTTAGTAATATTAATATAAAACCTTACCTTCTATTACCTTCAATCTAAACACTAGAAGGTTTAATAACCTCAATTTACCTTACCTTCAATCCAAACAAGGTATAACTTAAAATATTTTTTTACCTTACTTTACCCTACCCTACCATACTTTACAAAACCCTCTTTCACATCATCCAAGCAAAAGCCTTTAATCCTAAATTGTAAACCACCCGTTTAATCCTAGCCGTAGATGTTATATTTAATCCTAGCCATTGATTTTATGTTTTCATGTGTTGGTGGCGGGAGAAAGGTCTTATATCAAAGGTTGTTTCGCTTTTATTGTTGAGGTAAGCATCCTGTTCCTTGGATCTTTGGCCAAGTTATATAATTTTTATTATTGTTTTCTAGATCCTATCTGTTAATGTTGGATGTTAATGATTGATGGGTTAGCTTAGCTTCTTGTTCTGTGTAGAGTTTGAATTAGTTATAGAATTATATAGTAAAGTTGTAGAAGTCGACATGGTCTATAGATCTGAGAAATTTCAGAATTTATGCCTATGTAATAGTTGAGTTATAGCCATATTACTATACTTGTACTCATATGATATTTCTGCAAAAAGTATGAAGATTGGTTAGACAATTTCATGGTCTTATAGGTGAAATTTGGAGAAGAGTAAAATAAAAAAGTTATAGAGTTTGATGTTTTCTAGATACCTGCAAAAATTCAGAATCTTTGGATCTGTAGTTTAAATGTTATAGCATTATTAATGTAGTTGTGCTAAATGATATTATTGTGCAGAATCTAAAGTTTGTTTTGTATTTTTCATGGCCTTAGATGTTGTATCTGGTAAGGTGTAAAATAATAAAGTGATGCATTACTGGGTTATTTGACTGTACATAAAATATTATTGCTTTTAAAGTTGTAAATTAAGAGATATTCATATTTGAAAGGGATACGTCTAAATTACAAGCTTGCAGCAATAGTTGAAGATTCAATTAAATGCTATAAGTTGAGTAGTACTCTAAATTATGTGAATTTTGGATATGTCATAGTCTTAGGTGTCTATTTTTCCCATAATCTTAAAATTTGTGGTTTGAAAAAGTATATGTGAAATTACGATGGTTTTAGTACTCAATGGCCATGTTGGAATTATTGATATGGGCCATATGGCTTTTAGAGTGGGTAATTGTTATTGTACCATCACAACAATCAATATTTGGGAGTGTAGAATAATAACTTTAACTTTTTGCATTTGTACTCTTCTAAAATCTCATTTTGTAATATTATTGCTTATTAGTCTCTTAAGCTTTGCAGCATCATCAGATATTATTATTGAAACTAATAGGATATTTTCCCAAATATAGAACATGCCAAAAGCCTTGATTTGGTGTAAGATTTGGGAGTATTTTGGAGAGTTAATCAGCATATAAATCCTACTATATCTATGTGTTCTTCGTCACTTGTTGCTGAATTAATTCATTGCAAATATTTTGATGATTATTATTTTTGGAATTATTTAGTTTATAAATTTTTGGACAAATATATCTCTTCTTTTTAATTATTTATTTACTTGGAATTTGTATAAATTATCTGTTCAAGTTTGAATTCAAACAACTCGTTTATTTTGATATTATAGAAATGGGATTATGCAACTGTTAAAATTTTGCTTGGCAAATTACTTTGTATTTTGCTTGATTTGAAATTTGATACTTTGTTGTTTTGTGAACATAAAGTATTTTGACATAAAAATTAGTTCCCAATTAACTATGCACAAACCCTATCATTAGGAGTTAAATATTGACCGTGCCGACATGTAATTCTTTTAAGAGACTATAATTTCGCACCGTTCCGTTCGTGAAGAATAACGACCTATGATATTCTGGCTCGGGTCATCGAGGGTTAAAAATGAACTCTAATATTCTGGTTTTGTTCATCGAGGATAAACAAATGAACTATGATATTTTTGTTTTGACCATAGTTATTGGGAGACATATGCTATATTTATTTGAAAATCAGGCTCTGTTGGATGTTTTTGTTTTGTTTTTTGAATTGCATTTTGGTAATTGTTCTGCTATATCATATTACTAATTTTTATTCTGAATTTTTGAGACTTTTTATAATCCCAATATTTTTAGTGGTTGCTTACTACTCTATCAAGCTCATAAATAATTGTTTTTTTCTTTTCAAATTAGGAGTGAGTGTGTAGTGAATAACTTAACAAGACCATTGAGCAAATACTAGTTGATTAACATGTATATAGTTCTTCTACTTGTAACATAGAACTTGTTATTTGTTTAAAGCTTCGACTATTGTACTTCAGATTTTCCTCTCATCAATAGTTGTAAACTTGATTATTTGTATCTTTGAATTCCTTTTCACTTGTGAAATTGTTACTTTGTTTTATTTTATTTTATTTTTTTGTTTTGTGATCTATTGAAGCATTGTGTGCCAGTTGGTTTTGACTTTGTGGGCATGTGACCGTTTGTCAGCCCACGTGAGCCGCATAGTCTCTTGTAGTCGATCCCGCTCTCTTCACCGTTGTCTCTCAATCTCTTCTCAAATTCGAACGCTTGATTTCGTTTCTAGGGTTTGCTTCATCGATTGTTTCGAACGAGAAGGAGCAATGAAGATCACTGTGATGACCTCTGATGAGAAATTCCTCACGTTAGACGTCGATCCTGATGAATCCGTAAGAGCCTCTTCCTGCTTTCCTAGGGCTTTAAAGTTTTGATCTTTTTTTTTTTGTCTCATCGTCTTGTTGCTCTTGCAGGTGGAGAACCTGAAAGCGCTTCTTGAATTCGAGGTGAGGAGTTTTCGGAAGAAAATTTGCTTTATTTGCTTTATTTACTTATTTTTTGGTGGTAGAGATTGAGGTTTTGATGGCTTATTGTGGGTTTGGGTTTTGTGCAGACGACTGTTTCGCTGCATCAGCAGAAGCTGCACTTCAATGGGAAGGAGCTGACCAATTCTGATCGATTGAGGCCTTGTTTGGGTAAGCTTTTAAAAAAAAGTGCTTATTTGTTAAGTTGTAGAAGTACTTTTTAAAAAAGTGCTTTTTGGGAGTAAGTTAAGTGCTTTTGAATATTTTATGTTTGGGTAAGTTAATACAAAAGCACTTTTATATGTATAAAACAGCTTCTCTTAAGAACTTTTTTGAGAAGCACCTCTTTAGCAGCTTCTCAAAAAAGCTGAAATTCAGCTTTTTTACAGCTTCAGCTTTTGCCCAAAAGTCAATACAAACATAAATTTTAAAACCCAGAAGTGCTTAACTTATAAAAAAGCACTTCTGGGCTTTAAAAAAGCCAATCCAAACACCCCCTGAGTGGGGTTGGTGTGAAGGATGGAGATATGATGATGATGCTTTCTGTCGCCTCGAGGTTTGGATGATTCTATTCTTTCTTAAATTGCGGAATTTTGTACGTTTGAATGATTGGTTCATTTTGTAGAATTGAAATAATGTGTTTTGCATGATTTTGCTCAGTTGGTTTGATTGTTTGGATTTTAATGGAGAATTTATGTTCTATGTTTCAGGGTGAACAACGATAATCTAAGACTGAATCCTGATGGTTCAGCTGTAAATCCTAGTGCTTTCCAGCAGCACATTCGTAATGATCCACAGTCAATGGCTCGATTGGTTCAGGTAGGTATCTGTGAAAGTTCTTATTGTATGCACATTTTAAGAAATTCTTGAAGCCATGACTTTGCCCAGAGACATGTGACTACTGAGTGAATTGCTTCTGGTTGTTAAGCTATGCATAATAAGTCGCATGATCTCACTCAGATTAAAACTTTGTGTTGTGAGTGGATGTATTTGGATTTCTAAATGGTTGCCTGTTCCTTTCCCAGGCTTTCTTTATGAATTGGATCACTTTGAACTGTTAAATAGTTTACAATAGCCATCCATTGAAATGTTTACCTGTGGGACTGGAAGATTTCCAACAATTGATAATGCAGTTCATGATTTTACTTCTTGTGGTATATATGTCGATCAGATTCTCTTTAATCTGATTTCTCCAGTAATTATATATTCAATCATTTAGTTAATCCTATGATGTAGGTGCTTCATTAAACCATTGTGCATAGTTTCTCTCATGTATTTCTTGCCTTCAATGTCACCATTTGAAGTGCTCAACATATTATTGTTTCCGATATAATGGGCTCATGTATGTTGTTGCTTTATATGAACATTTTGAAATAAATTATAGGCAAGACTTATATAGATGCCCCCACCCTGGAATTTCTGATTGAGAGGCTCACCTCTTGATATGTGGTGATCCACAAGTTGAATTGCCTCTAGAAGGCAATCTCATTGGCATTGTAGTTAGCTAGCATTGCTGATTGCAGATCGCTAATCTAGATGGTCTCGAAATCTACACAGAGATAATAGCTTCCTTGTAAGTCATATTGAAAAACTGCTGCTGAATGCACATGCCATCATCAGATATAAAAGACTGCATTGCCAAGTTCTTACTGCTCTCTGTTTCTAGCTTCTGGTTTATTTTACTTGAGAATGAGTCACTTATGTAAGTTCAACTAGTTGTATAAAATGATTATGACTTTTTTTCTTTTAGCTGTTTGAAATGATTCCTTTTTTTTTCTCATTGGTGATTCTTGGTATTTGTGATGAATGTAAATCTGTAGGTAATACTCAACAGTTTTAACTGTTGAAGGCAAAATGCTACTCTTTTTTTGGCCATTAGCATCTCTACTTTGTTTGGTATATTTGTTAAGATTAATCATAATTGCTTATATTGTAGGCTGATCCACCAATGTCACAAGCAATACTTGGAGATGACCTTGATAGACTGCGGAACTTGCTGCAGTGCTGCATGAACGCCATCAACAGAGATTGGAGTATCAGCGTAAACAAGAAGAGGAGCTTGTAAGTGTCATTGCAATATAACTCATGTTTTTTTTTTCTTCCTGTCTTTGGGGAAAAATATACTTTTAGCCGGGCTATCTTTTGTAGATACTAACTTATCTATCTAGGACTCAAACTTGAGCTGTTGTTTGACATATTATTTCATAATTTTATGTGGCTGTTGTATGTCTTAGTGGTGCTAATCAAGTATTCATGGTTTGATGATGCTGTGTGAATGTGACATCCATGGATAAATAATTTTTTACATTAGTTCTTGAGTATGTGCCTGATGCAAGTGCTAGACTATGAGCGATATTAATATGTATGCTCTTGCTTATGCTGCTTTTTTCCTCTTGGGTTTCTAGGCTTTGATGTCTGCAGATCCTTTTGATGTTGAAGCACAGAAAAAAATAATAAGCTGCTGTTTGGCAGGTTATTATGCCATCCATTTACTGATCATACTATTCTTCAAATTATGCTGTCAGAGTAATGAGGCTACATTTTAAACCTTGTGGTGTTGCCGATTAGTTATGTCTTGAGGTTTAGCTATTTTATAATTAAATAAAACTTTGACTTCTAATGATGGCAAAAAATATCAAATAGTTATGAAGGTTATTTGAGGATTTTTTTAAACAGAAAATCCATGTGTTTGTAAACATAATCTACTTATGTATTATCTATCAATTTGTATATATAAGTAGCAAACTAGCAAAGTAGCATAATTATTGTTTCCTCCAATTGATATGATGAGCATGACCTTGGAAGTCACTAGAGCAGGAAAGAGGTCATGATCATTGACTTAATATGAGATCATGACCATTGACATGAAATGAAATCTTGATCAGTGACATGAAATATATGTTTCCACATCCTTTTCAACAAAGTTTGTCTCTGCTGCCCGAGCTGTAACCATCTTTGTGGCTAAAAGAGAAAATAAATAGATCCTTTAGCTAGATATGTTGTTCATATGAGGTATTTCTAAGAGAAGCAAGTTAAAGCAGCATTGGAACTCCACAGTTTTTGAAAAACATCGTCATTATTACGCTGATGATCAATACACATACTTTGGTTGATGTAGGTTGATTTCTTTATTGGTTGCAGAATGGGATTGATGAAAATTGGGAAGCTGTACTGGAGTATAATCCTGAAGCATTTGCATGAGTGGTATGTGGCTGCTTACTACTTTTTGTAGCTGGTTAACTGTGCAAATATAATTCATACATTTTCCTATGGACAGGTAATGTTGTATGTGGATATGGAAGTCATCGGAGTACCTCTGAAGGTAGTATCAAACAGTTCTGTCCTGTAAAATTAATCTATTTTCTGGTTTGTGTTTATGCAACTTTGAACTTATCAAGCTCAAGAAAAGCAACAAGAAATTATCACAAAAGTGTTCAGACAATGCATATGAGTTATTTGGTTATTTAGAATGTCTCGGAAAGGGTTGCTTTCTCTTTCAAACAGGGATCATTAATACTATCGTCTGCATGTTTCCTTGTTTTTCTTATTGGAGCTATGCAATGCTTCAAATAGTTTAGTAGCCCTGATAAATTCACATTCTGGGATTTAATGGCATGCGCATAAATCATGACTGACTGGTGTTTCATTTCCTTTTCTGCTTTTTTGGTTCAAGGCGTTTGTTGACAGTGGAGCACAATCTACGAAAAACTGTGCTGAACGCGTGCCTGGGAGCAGAGAAAGTCTTTTATGAACCGGAATTCTATCCCTTGAACCTCAAAGGCAGACTTCCCACGCTGTTGGTATGGCTAATCAATCACTGTGAAATAATATTACTGTGATTTCCTTATTGATCTTTTGGCTGTATCTTGACTGTGACTGTAGTAGATATCGAAATGATTTTGCTTCTAAGAGATTTTACATTTTTATGTTTCTCTTGTTTTCTGGTAATTGATGAACGGAGATGTACAACATGGCACTGCACATTAAGAGAATAAATCCACATTGGAGATTAAAAAATATAGAAACATAAATAAAAATAAGAATCATTTGAATGAAACTAAAGTTTTGATGTACATCTAGTAAAACTCTTAAATCTGTAAACCAGAAAAACTATCATATGAAGTAGGCACAAGGTTTGCTTAAGGCTATGAGCACCTTTGATGTACGAAGTCAAGCCAATTCCAAAAGGAAATATTTTACTTCGAGATTTTTATTTATTTTTTCCATACCTAGTATCAAGGTTTCAACTTCCCTAGTGTTTCGTCCCTACTTACACGTAGGGCAGGCATTGGGTTAGATGATCTACAGGTTTGATGTGCGCCTTATGAAACATGCCATTTCTTTGTTTAATGTTAACAAGAATCATATAATATCCTGGAGTAATTGCACTCATATCTGATCTCTGACTTCTTGGTTGCCAAGTTTTTCCTTTGAAAAGTCCATCCTTTCTCTTTCTTTGTGGGCATAGATGCTTCAACCTGATTTAACTAGTTAAATTGAGATTTTAGTACACATCATGCATGCAAAACATTAAGTATGCCGCACACTTTCTGATTGGATGTGATCTGAAGTAGTAATGAGGAAATACAATAGAAAATGATTTATATTCATCAGCATACCAACCGCCATAGTTGGCATGATATTGAGTCCATCTACATCATGTGTTGATGGCTGTATTGAAGATAAAGGATTCACTTCTTAATATTCATAGACATAGTTCTAATTGAATTTAGAATTTGACTAATTCCTGCCTGTTTGACATATCCGATTGTCTGTTCAGCTTTGTTAGGTTTGTAGTTCATAATACATATATATACACACACACACATCTTGTGTTGATGGCTGTATTGAAGATAAAGGATTCACTTCTTAATATTCATAGACATAGTTCTAATGGAATTTAGAATTTGACTAATTCCTGCCTGTTTGACATATCAGATTGTCTGTTCAGTTCAGCTTAGTTAAGCTTGTAGTTCATAATACATAGATGTTTTTGACTGTGGTTACTTATCTGATATAATATCTTTTGCCATATATTCAGCTCGTTGACTGTACTAGATCAAAGATACTGTTGAAAAATAGCCTACTAAATAATAGTATACAACTATGTATATTAGCTGTAAGAAATCTTTTTTATAGCTGTGATTAGGCTATATTAGGATATTCTATTTTTGGTTGATTGTACGCATGATTGTAGAGATTACTTACCTTGTACTTGTTCAGCTATTTAAGCTCCTGTAAAGCAGAGAAACATCAAGAGATAAGAAAATCTTCTTCATGTTTGATAGATACAAGGGAGTTGCGGTTGGAGTTGGCCAGTCAGAGATACTGGGCAGGATACATGTTGCCCCAATCAAGGTAGTTCTTCCAGCGGTTATTCATTGATTGCATCTGTCATACAGATCATTCTTTTGTTGATCAAGATGATTCATTCATTTTGTTAACAATTTGTACATGTTCATATTTTCATCCTAGTTTTGATCTATATAACTTGGCACTCCATCAATTTCCGCATGATTTTTCACACTCCATCAATTTCCGCATGATTTTTCACATCACTTGATGTCTGTTTTAGTTGGTAATATTTTATTCAACTAAAAGTTTATTCTTGTAAATGTGAGTGCACAAAACCTGGTTATCAAAAATTTGTTAGAGTATGAAATTTCTCTAGACAAAAAGATGAATTAGCTGTAGTGGACTGAAGCTTACTGTTTTGTGGAATCTGCTTTTTTGAAAAAGTTTGATGTCTTGGGTTTAGTGTTGACTTATCATCTTGTGTCCTGTAATATGTATGCATATCTGAACCTAAATGAGTGTGAATGTTTTTCCAAACATTTTCTCTCCTTTGTTAAGCTCTCCTTATCAAAATTTACAACATGGCATCAGAGCTCTCATAGATCTTATGGGACTGTGATTAAAATAGAAAATCAGTAAGGGCTTCCTCCACAAATACCTCAAAAAATCATACCTTAAATCCCTATGGCTTCCAACAGCATGCCAAACCTTTCACCTCCAGCTTTAAGTGGTGAAAATTATCAAGTCTGGGCTGTAAAAATGAAGGCTTACTTGAGAGGTCTTGGTCTATGGCTGTGGGTTGAAGCTGAGAAGGAAGTACCACCTCTTGGAGACAACCCAACACTCAATCAGATTCGGGCTCATGAAGAAGAAAAGACTAAAGCTCCAAGAGCTTTGTCTGTCATTCATGGTGCTGTTTCAGAAACAATTTTTATAAGAATTTTGGATTGTGAAACAGCCAAAGAAGCTTGGGACAAGCTCAAGGAGATGTATGCTGGTAGTGACAAAACCAGGAAAATGCAGATTCTAAATTTAAAGAGGCAATTTCAAGTGTTGAATATGAAAGACAATGAATCCATAAAGGAGTTTGCTGACAGGCTGATGGAAGTTGTTAACAAAATCAGACTTCTTGGTGAAGACTTGACCGATGAAAGGGTGGTAGAAAAAGTTTTAGTGAGCTTGCCAGAGAGATTTGAGTCTAAAATTTCTTCACTTGAAGACTCAAAAGATTTAACCAAGATTTCTTTGGCTGAGCTTATTCATGCTTTTCAAGCTCAAGAGCAGAGAAGATCAATGAGACAAGAAACTAGTAATGAAGGGGCCTTTCTTGCAAAGCAAAAGGGGAAGGTTCCTCAAGGTGGTGAGAAGAAGCACCTTGGTGAGAGGAAGCACCTTGGTGAGAAGAAAGACAAGGAGAAGAATGAGGGACAAGGAAGCAAAAGAGGACAAAAGGGCAAGTTCCCTCCATGTCCTCATTGTAAAAAAGATAATCACTCTGAAAATTATTGTTGGTGGAGGCCAAATGTGAAATGCCGAGCCTGTAATCAGCTTGGACATGTTGAAAAAGTTTGTAAAAGCAAAGGAAATCAGCAAAGACAGCAAGCTCAACTGGCAGAAAATGAATCTGAAGCAGAAGAGAAGTTGTTTGTTGCAACCTGTCAAGCATCCGGTAATACCAACAATGTTTGGCTCGTTGATAGTGGCTGCACAAGTCATATGACATTTGATGTTGAAGTTTTCAAGCATTTAGACACAACCTTCACCTCAAAAGTGAAAGTGGGCAATGGAGAATACTTGAATGTGAAGGGAAAAGGTACAGCAGCCATTAGCACACCATCAGGTATTAAGCTCATTTCTGATGTGCTTTATGTACTTGAGATAAGTCAAAATCTGTTAAGTGTGGGTCAAATGCTAGAGAAAGGTTTTTCCTTGCACTTTAACAAAATGTCCTGCATTATTCATGATCCAACTGGTCAGCATTTAATGACTGTTGCCATGAAAAACAAGAGTTTTCCAATAGATTGGAAACAGGCCTCTATGCATGCATATGCTAGTTCAGTTGATGATTCATGCTTGTGGCATAAAAGATTTGGCCATTCTAGCTACTCCACTTTAAAGCAAATGCATGAAAAGAACCTTGTTGCTGATTTTCCTGCTATAAATGATGCTGTTCATGTGTGTGAAATATGTCAAATGGGAAAGAATACAAGGTTGCCATTTGGAGACAGCAATTGGAGGGCCACAGAAAAACTGCAGCTCATCCACTCTGATGTGTGTGGACCAATGAGTGTTGAATCCTTAAATGGCAGCAAATATTTCTTGATTTTTATAGATGATTACTCAAGAATGTGTTGGGTTTATTTTCTCAAACAAAAATCTGAAGTTTTGAGCCAATTTACAAGCTTTAAAGCTCTTGTGGAAAAGCAAACTGGTCATAGCATCAAGATGCTCAGAACCGATAATGGAGGTGAATATATCTCTTCTAAATTCAAAATGTTTTGTGACAAGCACGGCATTCAACATCAACTGGTTGTTCCTTACACTCCTCAACAAAATGGAGTGAGTGAGAGGAAAAATAGAACTATCATGGAGATGTCTAGCTGCCTTTTGTATGAAAAATCCTTGCCAAAAAAGTTTTGGGCTAAGGCAGTCAATACCTCAGCATATCTATTAAATCTTTTGCCAACAAAATCTTTAAAAGGCAGTATTCCTCATGAATTATGGCATGGTTTCAAGCCTTCTGTTGATCACTTGAAAATTTTTGGAAGTGTTTGCTATGCTCATGTTCCTGATGTGCAAAGGGATAAATTGGATGAAAAAGCTATTGTTGGTATATTTCTTGGCTACAGTAGCATCACAAAAGGCTATAGAGTTCTGAATTTGAAGACTAACAAGGTTCAAGTAAGCAGAGATGTGAAGGTTGATGAAGCTGCAAAATGGAATTGGAAAAAAGATGAAGTTGAATGTTCCAATCAGGTAGATAATGATGATGATGGTGGTTCAAGTGATGATGATGAAGCTCCTATAAGAGGCAAAAGAACACTTGAAGAAATTTACAGCAGATGCAATTTTGTTAAGCTTGAACCAACAAACTATGCAGATGCAAGCGTCGATGATGGTTGGAGGGCAGCAATGGAGGAGGAGATGCTTATGATTAACAAGAATTCAACTTGGAAACTTGTTGATAGACCTCATAATCAGAAAGTCATTGGTGTCAAGTGGGTTTATAGAACCAAAATGAATCCAGATGGTTCTATAAACAAGCTGAAAGCAAGGCTTGTGGCTAAGGGTTATTCACAACAGCAAGGCATAGATTATACAGACACTTTTGCTCCTGTAGCAAGGCATGATACAATTAGAATGTTGGTTGCTCTTGCAGCTAAGTTTGGATGGAAAATTTTTCATCTTGATGTTAAATCCGCTTTTCTCAATGGCATTCTAAATGAAGAAATTTTTGTTGAACAGCCTGAAGGTTTTGAAGTTGTTGGTAGTGAAGCCAAGGTGTATAAGCTTATGAAAGCTCTTTATGGCCTTAAACAAGCTCCAAGAGCTTGGTATAGCAAAATTGATACTTATTTGCAGCAGAATGGGTTTGAAAGGAGCAAAAATGAGGCCACTCTTTATGTTAAAAAAACTGAAGGTCATAAAATTCAGCTTGTACTCTCCTTATATGTTGATGATTTGCTAATTACTGGTGAAAATTCAGCCATAATTTTGGATTTCAAACAAATTATGGAAAAGGAGTTTGAAATGTCAGACCTTGGTGAAATGAGGTATTTCCTTGGGATGGAGATTCATCAATTGCAGGATGATACTTTTATCTGTCAACAGAAGTATGCTTGGCAAGTGCTAAAAAAATTTCATATGGAGAAAGCAAAATCAGTTGCTACTCCTTTGACAATTAATGCAAAATTTTCCATTGATGATGGGGAAAGCAAGGTTGATGCTTCAAATTATAGAAGCATTATTGGAAGTCTCTTATATTTGTCTGCAACAAGACCTGACATTATGTATGCTACTAGCTTGCTTTCTAGATTTATGCACTCTCCCAGCAAGGCTCATCTTTGTGCAGCAAAGAGAGTATTGAGATATATTAGAAGCACTACTGATTATGGTGTTCTTTTCTCAAAAAGGGAAAGTCATAATCTTATTGGTTTTGCAGACAGTGATTAAGCAGGCAGTGTTGATGATTCAAAGAGTACATCAGGCTATGTCTTTTCTTTTGGCAGTGGTGTTTTTTGCTGGAATTCAAAGAAACAGGAGGTTGTAGCTCAATCCTCAGCAGAAGCAGAATATATTTCAGCAGCTGGAGCAACAAATCAAGCAATTTGGCTTAGAAAAATCTTGTCTGATTTGGGACAAGTTCAGAATCAAGCTACAACAATTTGGGTGGATAATAAATCAGCCATTGCAATGTCCAAGAACCCAATTAATCATGGAAGAACAAAGCATATAAAAGTCAAGTTTCATGCTATTAGAGAAGCTGAAAGACTTGAAGAAATTGAGCTAAAGTACTGCAGCACTGATGAACAACTTGCAGACATTATGACCAAAGCATTGGAAAAAGATAAGTTTGAAAAATTGAGATCAATGATGGGAGTCTCAATGAGAAATTTCAAGGAGGAGTGTTAGAGTATGAAATTTCTCTAGACAAAAAGATGAATTAGCTGTAGTGGACTGAAGCTTACTGTTTTGTGGAATCTGCTTTTTTGAAAAAGTTTGATGTCTTGGGTTTAGTGTTGACTTATCATCTTGTGTCCTGTAATATGTATGCATATCTGAACCTAAATGAGTGTGAATGTTTTTCCAAACATTTTCTCTCCTTTGTTAAGCTCTCCTTATCAAAATCTACAACAAAATTGAGTATATTAATAGCATACTTTAGATAGAAAAGTGCAAGTATAGAGATACATTGCTGGTCATTGAATTTACATGTTGAGCATAGCAACTAAGGCACATTCTTCCACTCCCAAGTTCCCAACACTTCCATTCAATCCAATACTAAGTAGGAAGTGAACTACTTCACCAGTAGAACACTTACCTTATCAGTCATGCACTTGAACTTTTTCTCTCCCTGGGCCACAGCCCCTCTGAAACTCCACTGGTTCAGGATCTATTGTGCCCCTGCCCTTTGTTATTCCTCCAGGTTCATGTTGTCATCTGAAGCCCTTGCCAGTAGATCAAGTGATCAGATTGTGAGACCACACATCCACTGCTTCACTACCAAAAATCAACTATAGGAAACATTCTAAAAGAACTTTACAGTCATCTACTGACATGTTGAGGATGCACATCAATCTTTTGACAACCCTAGTTCATGCTTTTGAGTCTAGTTGCAACGCAGAGGTGAAGCGATGGATTCTTGGGGTTGGGTTTGGCATCTTGTATGTGAATTTTTAGAACTCTTCAAATTTGACTTGTTCATATAGTCTTGAGCATGCTTACCCGATAGAGTCTATAGATAAATCTTTTAACAATTAAATATCAGTTATACGTTTTGTTGTCCATGTTAGCAAGATATGGTACTGAAATATCCTAGCTGGAGAAACCTACGTGCATTTTTCCTTCAAGTGCCTGCTTTCATTATCCTTTTCCACTCATGCTTCAATTTCATTTGTGCCTTCATCTCTACTCAGCTGCAATGAATTTTTTTATACTTGCTATACAAAACATAGATCTCTTAGAGCCGGAAACTTCTTTCATTAAAATTTCAAAATCTATCAATCTGATTGATCTTAATGCTGCTTTTATTTGTGATAGATTGACAATCTATTTTACCACTGCTCCTTCACTGTTTTGGATGCCCCAAATATTGAGTTTCTGTTTGGACTGGATATGCTTCGGCATCATCAGGTACATTGCCTAACTAGCTATGTTCCCTTTTTATATGCTCAAGACTTTTGTGATGACCTCCAAGTTGTTTTTGTGCAGTGTATTATTGATTTGAGGGAGAGTGTTTTAAGAGTGGGTGGTGGAGAGGTTTCAGTGCCATTTTCGCAAGGTTCTTTCTGATGAGCTGTTTATTTTATGTTTATGTTTTCCAATCTAAAATGGCCTGCTTATTTGGTGTTGTTGTTAGTTAGCAACTTATCTTGTTCTAGGATTTCGAATGTTCGTGATGCAACTCACAACTTAAGTCTGTTTTTGTTTGTTTTTTCACTTTTACATGGGCTTACCATTGAATCAACTTCTTTTATTTCAGAGAAGGACATCCCTTCACAGATTCATCTTGAAGTACATGATGAGAAATATATACTTTTTTGGTTTAAGGATCAAAACACCTATAACCTTTGTGATTTAAGGAATAGCCAAGAAAGACGCACTGGATAGATTTAGGTGTAAGTTTGTCAGATCAGGTGGATACAAGAAAGGGTAAACAAGCATATGTGAAAACACGAAGGTGGGAAATGTTATAATTTATAAGGTAGAGGGTTTTATGAGGGGATTTATGATTGAGGATGGGTGTGGGAAGAAGATTGATGAGATACACATCTGTCGAAAAGGTTTCAAACCAAAATGGTTTGGGTAGGGTTTGGGTAGAGATGCATGAACAAGCAAAGTTAGGCCGGTTTCGGTGATGTGGCGAAGTTTTTGTTCAGCAAGCCCATTTTGTTGAGGTGTGTGAGGACAAGAGATATGATAGGATATACAATGAGTGGATACGTAGTGAGCAAAGGAACCCTTGATAAGTTCATTGGGGCCATCACATTATAACATCTTAATATTAGTGGAGTAGAAATTTTCGGTTATGGTTTTGAAAAGTTGAAATTGGTGAAGGGCTTGTGATTTGTGAGTTAAAGGATAGATCCATGTGAAACGACTAAAATCATCAATACAGATGATGTAATAATGGTAACTAGATGGGTAAAGAGTTGGGGATGGTCCCCAAATATCACAGTGAATTAATTGTAAGGGTGTTGTAGACACATTGGATGGGGATGGAAAAGAAAGTCTAGTACCTTTACCTTGAAGACATGAAGTACAAGATTTTATTACATGAGACTTAAAAGGTTGAATTTGTGATAAAATAGAAAATGTTTTATAGCAAGGATGACCTAACAGTTGATGCCAGATGGCAGATGAAACTTGACGGAATTGTTGAAGGTTGGGAAATCAGCATCGGATAGAGATTACCATGGATTTTACATGCAAAAAGGGTGTCTTGGTTTCTAGGTCCTTCACAATGTAACCAAAAGGATTAAATTCAATCGAGCATAAATTATTAGTGACAAATTTGGCAATAGAGAAAAGATTTGTAGTGAGTAGGGGAACAACTAAGATATCACTAGGTAAAGAGGTTTAGGGTGTTTTGTGAGTGTTAATGTGCCCATGGAGGTTATAAGGAGAGAATCACAGTTTCTGATGAGCACTTGAGTTGGACTTTCATCAGGCTCCAAAGATTAAAGATTCTAGAAGTTGCGAGTCAAGGATCGTGGGTTGTTGCTTCAGTGTTTGGTAGCCATTTGATAATGTTACTTGTGGTAAAAGGTTGGCTGTTGTGGTTATCTTAAAGACTCATGGCTGAAAGGGCATTGTGAATGGTAGTAGGATTGGTGCGAGGATTAGGTTAGGCATTATGAGTGTCTGAGTAACGAAATCGACATCTGGTAGCATTATGACGAAGTTTGTAACAAATTTGACATTTAGGAAGGGTGTAGGTATAAGATGGTCGTAGGTATGGGTTTAAGTTGGTGGATTAATGTGAATGGCTAAAGGATTGCGTTGCGGTGTTTGGGTGTAAAATGGATTGGGTTTGGGATGGATGTGGAACATATGAATAGGTGGGACGAGTAGTTTTATGGATAGAATTGTGTCTTATGGATGTCCGAGTGCCGCCACGTTGACCGCCGTATCCACCTGATCTGCCGTAAGTAAAGGGGACCTTTGTGAAAGCTACTTAGGAAGACACGCCGCGAGTTGAGTGATAAGCAGCAAGACGTTGCTCATGAAGAAGCAATGTGGCACGCAACTCCGAAGAAGGTGTGTCACGATTTTCCATCGCAGTGATAAAACTCTCATAGTTTGACGGGAGTCCATTAAGTGCAAAGAGGATCAAGTCGCCATCAGAAACAGGATCACCAATGGCTGCGAGGTCTTCTATCGTGCTAGAAAGGGTAGATAAGTATTCAGCAACGGAAGATCCTCCTTTCTTTGTTGTGTGGAGGCGGCTTTGAAGAAGAGATCGACAAGTTAAGGTCTGTTGCAAGAAGTGTTGTTCAAGAGTCGTCCACAAGTCTCGGGAGGTTGTATAGTCTAAAGCCAAATATGCAACCGTAGATGACAGTGTAGCCATTAGGACACCAATAGACAAACTTGTCATTCTTCTGCCATTGAAGGAAACCTAAGGCCAATTCTATAGAGGCTGATGGGTTGGGCTTGGCAGGTGGTGGGATAGTGCCGTTAATGTAGCTGAAGAGGTCTCAGGTTAGTAGTATGGGCTGTACTTGGTTTCTTCATATGAGGTAGTTTGTTTCATTGAGAGTGATGGTAATGGAATTGGTGATGTTGGAAATTGGCAATGTAGTGGTTGTAGTTGGTTGAGTAGTTGTCATTGTGGTGGGAATAATATGTCTGGAGAAAAAAAGTGGATGTGGTTGGCTGAAAGGAGAAAAAAAAAAAAAACTTAAAGGCGGGCTCTTGATACCATGAAGAAACTCAAACTTGTATTTTTGTATATTCGTAAATGAAAGGCTACAAGGCTATTTATACAACTCTTCTGTATCTAAGAAAGGAAGTGAAAATATTCTAGAAGGATTTCATGACTAAAAAAAATACAATCACAAATTTAAAAATATACAAAGAATATTTACTAAATAATATGGAAGATATGTTATGGGAAATCAATAGAAGGAGATATGCCAGAATATCTGAAAATATGGAAAGTAGATCATGTGTTATCATTATGTAGACATGTTATGGGATATCAATGGAAGGAGTTATGCCAGAATATCTGAAAATATGGAAAGTAGATCATGTATTATCATTATATATATAAGCTTTTGAATGTTTTTAATGGGAGCGTGTTTGGATTAATTAGTGAATATATAGGTAGCGACTTCTCTCTGATCCTTTTAGCTGACAAAAGGCATAGCTAGAGGCTATACTAGAGAGAACCAAATCTACACTTGTTGAGTTATCTAAAGCAAAAGCTGTAGCTTGCTTGTCCTCACAAAGCCTCTGTTTCTTTCTAAAGAAACTCAAACTTGTATTTTGTATATTCATAAATAAAAGGCTCCAAGACTATTTATACAACTCTCTTATATCTAAGAAAAGAAGTGAAAAATATTCTAGAAGGATTTCATGACCAAAAATATATAGAGAATATTTACTAAATAATATGGAAGGTATGTTATGAGATATCAATAGAAGGAGATATACCAGAATATTTGAAAATATGGAAAGTAAATCATGCGTTATCACTCTCTCACACACAAGTTTTGATAAAATGGAAGGAGCTGAAAATATGGAAAGTAAATCATGCGTTCTCTCTCTCACAAGTGTTGATAAATAGGAAGCTCATCGAAGGGCATTGAAGCATGAGAATGATGGTTGGAGTGCCAGTGTTTCTCTCTTGTGTTTTGCTGCTGTTACTTGCTCTTCTTCCCTTGGTCGTGCTTTTCTTTCACTTCCTTCCTTTGTTCTTGAACTTTAGAGCTAGTATTCCAAGTGGGATTTTTGGCTGGCCTTTGGTTGGTGAAACCTTGAGCTTTTTAACTCCTCATGCTTCTAATTCTCTTGGTGCTTTCTTAGAACAACATGTCTCAAGGTATATATATGTCTGTATATATAAGATCATGATGAACTTTGTTATAATGTTTTTAAGGTCTAAAACTCACTGTTTTTGGTATGTTTGGGTGTAATGAATGGAAGATATGGGAAGGTGTTCAAGTCTCATCTGTTTTGCACTCCAACAGTGGTGTCTTGTGACCAAGAGCTGAACCAGTTCATACTTCAGAATGAAGAGAAGTTATTCCAGTGTAGCTATCCTAAACCCATCCATGGAATTCTAGGCAAGTCCTCCATGATAGTTGTTGTAGGAGACACCCACAAGAGGCTAAGGAACTTGGCCTTAACTCTAATCACCACAACAAAGTCCAAACCTTCTTATCTCAATGACATTGAGAGCATAGCCATTCATGTCTTAAACTCTTGGAAGGATAAATCCAATGTTTTCTTCTGTGAAGAAGCTAAAAAGGTATATACATATCTATGTATTTTTTTTTATCTATATATATTAGATTACCATTGCTTAATTTTCTTAAGTGATCTATGTTTATTTCTGATCATGCAGTTCACTTTCAGTGTAATTGTGAAACAAGTGCTTGGTTTGTCACCAGATGAGCCACAAACTAGTAAAATACTTGAAGATTTCCTTACTTTCATGAAAGGCTTCGTCTCTTTTCCTCTCTACATCCCTGGCACTTCTTATGCAAAGGCTGTTAAGGTATTTATAAACATATGTAAATGTGCCTTTTTTTTCTCTGAACTTTCAAATTCTCAGCTCTAACTCTCTAAAAAACTCTATCTTTTTCTCTCTCTTTACAGGCTAGAGCAAAAATATCTTTCACAGTGAAAAGCGTAATGGAGGAAAGAAGAAGAAAGCATGGAGAGGATTCAGCAAAGCAACAGCAAAAGGGTGATCATTTCCTTGATGTGCTTCTCTCTCTCACTAACTTATCTGAAGATGAGAAAGTTAGCTTTGTGCTTGATTCTTTATTTGGTGGTTATGAAACCACTTCAGTTTTGATGTCCATGGCTGTCTTTTTCCTTGGCCAATCTCCATCAGCTTTACAACAACTCAAGGTGCATGATCACCATTCTCATCCTTCAACTCTCTATAAAAAACCATCGAAAACAAACCCTTATAAGTCTATTACTATTCTTTCTTAATAAAGATAAGTATTACTATTGTTGTTTTTATAAGCAGCAAGAACATGAAGAAATAAAGGCCAAGAGAAACAAGGATGAATATTACTTGTCTTCAGAGGACTATAAGCAAATGGAGTTCACTCAAAATGTAAGTGTTATATATTTAGAGAGACAGAGAAAGGTTTCATTAATTTATCACTTTCTTTTTTGAATGTCTTGTTGCTTTTCAGGTGATTAATGAGGCCTTGAGATGTGGAAACATTGTCAAGTTTGTTCATAGAAAGGCTCTCAAAGATGTCACCTTCCAAGGTGCTTCTTAATTTCCACTTTGACCATGAATGCAGGCCTTTTAAAAACCCTAACCCTAACCCTAATTTATCTGGCAGGACATTTGATTCCAGCTGGTTGGAAGGTCCTCCCAGTATTCAGTGCAGTGCACTTGGACTCATCACTTCATGACAATGCACTAGAGTTTCATCCGTGGAGATGGGAGGTGATTAATTAATTACTTTTGCAAGAGTCCTTTCATGATCTTGTTTTTTATTTTTTCTTTTAAAAGGTTTGTTTATTGTTCCTTCAAGTTATGGACTTGTTGATTTCTTACTTGGAAAAGGATTTGATTAGTGTTCAATCATATCATAAAGTTGTACTTTGTGAATAATGTAACCCTCTGGCCAGAGTCATCACCAAATCATTACTTCTTTATCTATCTTTATTTATTTATTTATTTATTTTAATTCTTAAGTTTTTAATGGTGTTGAATCAATAGAAGCAAGGTCAAATGACATGCAAGAAGTTTACTCCTTTTGGTGGTGGGTCAAGAGTATGCCCAGGCTTTGAACTTGCTAAAGTAGAAACTGCCGTTTTTCTCCATCATCTTGTCCTCAATTTCAGGTATTTATTTATTTATTTATAATGTTTTATCTCTAAAATAAGACATGAACAGGATAATTATATATATATATATATATAGAGAGAGAGAGAGAGAGAGAGAGATCATTTTAATGCAAGGAACCTCTAAAATGCTATATATAGTTTATATTTGCTGAAATGTACCATTAAAATGGTTTAATTATTTTTGTGGAAATTTTCTTTGTAGATGGAAACAAGAAGGTGAAGACTGTCCTATTGCTCACCCTTTTGTGGAGTTCCCTAGAGCACTTCCATTAGAGATTGAACCAATTCTAATGGAATCATCACTTTGATGAGATCTTCTTGTTCTTGTTGTAGTATGAGAGCCAATATGATGTATCTATTTCATTAATATATATATTAGCTTTATGTTATATTTCTTATATATAGACATCATGCTTTATTATGTTATAAAAATAATAATTTGTTCATAAATAATCTGGATTGGTCTCAGTGGTAGAGGTTTGGATCTTTTAACTAAAATAATTTAAGGTGGAGGGGGAGAAATTTATTTTTTTCTAAAATTTTCAGTATTTCAAACTATTTTAGAATCCGTGGTAATTCATAACAAAATAAAAAATTTGTGGGTTAAGAAATGTAAGGAAAAAGATAACGAGTTCTTTTCAAAGCTAAGCTGAAGGCGAGTTACCTAACGTCACAATATAAATGATTCCATTTATGAACTCATAAAAAATGGATGAGTCTTTAATAATTAATAACACGACTATATACCATGTCTTTTTTTCATTAAAAAAGATAAAATTTATATAAAATAAATTTCATCAACAATTATAATATTATTCAGTTAATTTTTCTAGACTTATACAATAATCAATTAATAAATCAAATCAATATAAAAAACTAAATATTAAATTTTAATTATAAACTAATAATATTTTAAAATAAAATCGGATATTAATTCCCAATGACTTAAATCCTAAATAAATTAATAATTGATTAATTATAATAACCATTAAAATTTAAAAAGAAAGTGATTTTTAATTATTAGGTATTTTTTCTGATTTTGCATTAGAGTTTTACATAAATAAATAAGCGTAATTAAAATTTTTTAATTATTAATATCATAAGTAATATAAATAAAGACTTAAATGTAATAAAATAAATAAATTTGTTCCTTTTAAAACACTTTAATTTAATAGTATCCATAGATGTATAGATTTTATCGATAAATTATAACTATTTTCAAATCGGATCGGACTATAATTTGCAAAAAAACCCGAATCCGTTAAGAGATCGAAGGGTTAATCCGTCCACTGAAAAGCCCAAGCTTTCTTTGCAAGTAAAAGCACTTCGTCGCAGAGTCTCTTGTCGTCGATCTCGCTCTCTCTTCTCCGTTGCCTCTCAATCTCTTCTCAAATTCGAACGCTTGATTTGGTTTCTAGGGTTTGGTTCATCGATTGTTTCGAACGAGAAGGAGCAATGAAGATCACTGTGATGACCTCTGATGAGCAATTCATCACGTTAGACGTTGATCCTGATGAATCCGTAACAGCCTCTTCCTGCGTTCCTAGTGTTTTAAAGTTTTGATCTTTTTTCCTCAGCGTCTTGTTGCTCTTGCAGGTGGAGAACGTGAAAGCGCTTCTTGAAGTCGAGGTGAGGAGTTAATGGAAGAAAATTAGCTTTTTTTTTTTTTTGGGGTGGTAGAGATTGGGGTTTTGATGGCTTATTGTGGGTTTGGGTTTTATGCAGACGACTGTTTCGCTGCATCAGCAGAAGCTGCACTTCAATGGGAAGGAGCTGAACAATTCTGATCGATTGAGTGGGGTTGGTGTGAAGGATGGAGATATGATGATGATGCTTTCTGTCGCCTCGAGGTTTGGATGATTCTATTCTTTCTTAAATTGCGGAATTTTGTACTTTTGAATGATTGGTTCATTTTGTAGAATTGAAATAATGTGTTTTGCATGATTTTGCTCAGTTGGTTTGATTGTTTGGATTTTAATGGAGAATTTATGTTCTATGTTTCAGGGTGAACAACGATAATCTAAGACTGAATCCTGATGGTTCAGCTGTAAATCCTAGTGCTTTCCAGCAGCACATTCGTAATGATCCACAGTCAATGGCTCGATTGGTTCAGGTAGGTATCTGTGAAAGTTCTTATTGTATGCACATTTTAAGAAATTCTTGAAGCCATGACTTTGCCCAGAGACATGTGACTACTGAATGAATTGCTTCTGGTTGTTAAGCTATGCATAATAAGTCACACGATCTCACGCAGATTAAAACTTTGTGTTGTGAGTGGATGTATTTGGATTTCTAAATGGTTGCCTGTTCCTTTCCCGGGCTTTCTTTATGAATTGGATCACTTTGAACTGTTAAATAGTTTACAATAGCCATCCATTGAAATGTTTCCCTGAATGTGTGGGACTGGAAGATTTCCAACAATTGATAATGTAGTTCATGATTTTACTTCTTGTGGTGTATATGTTGATCAGATTCTCTTTAATATGATTTCCCCAGTAATTATATATTCAATCATTTAGTTAATCCTATGATGTAGGTGCTTCATTAAACCATTGTGCATAGTTTCTCTCATGTATTTCTTGTCTTCAATGTCACCATTTGAAGTGCTCAACTTATTATTGTTCAAATATAATGGACTCATGTATGTTGTTGTTGCTTTATATGAACATTTTGAAATAAATTATAGGCAGGCAAAACTTATATAGATGCCCGCACCGTGGAATTTCTGATTGAGTGGCTCACTTCTTGATTTGTGGTGATCCACAAGTTGAATTGCCTCTAGAAGGCAATCTCATTGGCATTGTAGTTAGCTAGCATTGCTGATTGCAGATCGCTAATCTAGATGGTCTCGAAATCTACACAGAGATAATAGCTTCCTTGTAAGCCATATTGAAAAACTGCTGCTGAATGCACATGCCATCATCAGATATAAAAGACTGCATTGCCAAGTTCTTACTGCTCTCTGTTTCTAGCTTCTGATTAATTTTACTTAGGAATGAGTCACTTATGTAAGTTTAACTAGTTGTATAAAATGATTCTGACTTTTTTTTTAGTTGTTTAAAATGATTCTTTTTTCTTTTTTTTTTTCTCATTGGTGATTCTTGGTGTTTGTGATGAATGTAAATCTGTATATTTTGGTAATCCTCAACAATTTTAACTGTTGAAGGCAAAATGCTACTTTTTTTTTTTGGCCATTAGCATCTCTACTTTGTTTAGTATATTTGTTATGATCAATCATACTTGCTTATATTGTAGGCTGATCCACCAATGTCACAAGCAATACTTGGAGATGACCTTGATAAACTGCAGAACCTTCTGCGTGAACGTCATCAACAGAGATTGGAGTATCAACGTAAACAAGAAGAGGAGCTTGTAAGTGCCATTGCAATTTAACTCATGCTTTTTTTTTCTTGTCTTTGGGGAAAAATATACTTTTAGCCATGCTATCTTTTGTAGATACTAACTTATCTATCTTAAAAATAAAGGACACAAACTTGAGCTGTTATTTGACATATTATTTCATAATTTTATCTGGCTGTTGTAGTTTCTCTTAGTGGTGCTAAACAAGTATTCATGATTTGATGATGCTGTGTGAATGTGACACATCTGGATAAATAATTTTTTATGTTAGTTCTTGAGTATGTGCATGATGCAAGTGCTAGACTATGAGCGATATTAATATGTATGCTCTTGCTTCTGCTGCTTTTTCCTCCTGGGTTTCTAGGCTTTGATGTCTGCAGATCCTTTTGATGTTGAAGCACAGAAAAAAATTGAAGCTGCCATTCGGCAGGTTAGTATGCCATCCATTTACTGATCATGCTATTCTTCAAATTATGATGTCAGTGTAATGAGGCTGCATTTAAAACCTTGTGGTGTTGCCGATTAGTTATGTCTTGAGGTTTAGCTATTTTATAATTAAATAAACTTTGACTTCTAATAATGGCAAAAAATATCAAATAGTTATGAAGGTTATTTGAGGATTTTTTTTAACAGAAAACCTATGTGTTTATAAACATATTCTACTTACGTATCATCTTTCAATTTGTATATATTAGTAGCAAAGTAGCATGATTATTGTTTCCTCCAATTAATATGATGAGCATGACCTTGGAAGTCACTAGAGCAGCAAAGAGGTCATGATCATTGACTTAATATGAGATCATGACCATTGACATGAAATGCAATCTTGATCATTGACATGAAATATATGTTTCCACATCCTTTTTGACAAAGTTTGTCACTCCTGCCCAAGCTGTTATCATCTTTGTGGCTAAAGAGAAAATAAATAGATCCTTTAGCTAGTTATGTTGTTCATATGAGGTATTTCTATTAGAAGCCAGTTAAGGTAGCATTGGAACTCCACAGCTTTTGAAAAAACATTGTCATTATTACGGTGATGATCAATACGCATACTTTGGTTGATGTAGGTTAATTTCTTTATTGGTTGCAGAAAGGGATTGATGAAAATTGGGAAGCTGCACTTGAGTATAATCCTGAAGCATTTGCACGAGTGGTATGTGGCTGCTTACTACTTTTTGTAGCTGGTTAACTGTACAAATATAATTCATATATTTTCCTATGGACAGGTAATGTTGTATGTGGATATGGAAGTCAATGGAGTACCTCTGAAGGTAGTATCAAACAGTTCTGTCCTGTAAAATTAATCTATTTTCTGGTTTGTGTTTATGTAACTTTGAAATTATCAAGCTCAAGAAAAGGAACAAGAAATTATCACCAAAGTGTTCGGACAATGCATATGAATTATTTGGTTATTTAGAATGTCTCGGAAATGCTTTCTCTTTCAAAAAGGGATCATTAATACTATCATCTGCATGTTTCCTTTTTTTCTTATTGGAGCTATGTAATGCTTCAAATAGTTTAGTAGCCAGATAAATTCACATTCTGGGATTTAATGGCATGCACAATCATAAATCATGACTGACTGGTGTTTCATTTCCTTTTCTGCTTTTTGGTTCAAGGCGTTTGTTGACAGTGGAGCACAATCTACAATAATATCAAAAAACTGTGCTGAACGCTGTGGGTATGGCTAATCAATTACTGTCAAATAATATTACTGTGATTTCTTTTTTGATCTTTTGGCTGTATCTTGACTGTGACTGTAGTGGATATGGAAATGATTTTGCTTCTAAGAGATTTTACATTTTTATGTTTCTCTTGTTTTCTGGTAATTGGTGAGCGGAGAAGTACAACATGGCATGGCATATTAGGAGATTAAAAAATATAGAAACCTAAAATAAGATAAGAATCATTTGAATGAAACTAAAGTTTTGATGTACATCTAGTAAAACTCTTAAATCTATAACCAGAAAAATATCATATGAAGTAGGCACAAGGTTTGCTTAATGCTATGAGCACCTTTGATATACAAAATCACGCCAATTCCAAATGGAATTCTTTTACTTAGAGATTTTTGTTTATTTATTTTTTTCATACTTAGTATCAAGGTTTCAACTCCCTAGTGTTTTGTCCCTACTTACACGTAGGGCAGGCATTGAGTTAGACGATCTACAGGTTTGATGTGCACCTTATGAAACATGTCATTTCTTTGTGTAATGTTAACAAGAATTATATAATATCCTGCAGTAATTGCCTTCATATCTGATCTCTGACTTCTTGGTTGCTAAATGTTTCCTTTGTAAAGTTCATCCTTTCTCTTTCTTCGTGGGCATAGATGCTTCAACCTAATTTAACTAGTTAAATTGAGATTTTAGTACACATCATGCACGCAAAACATTAATTATGCTGCGCACTTCCTGATTGGATGTTATCTGAAGTAGTAATGAGGAAATACAATAGAAAATGATTTATATTCATCAGCATATCAACTGCCATAGTTGGCATGGTTTTGAGTCCATCTACATCACGGGTTGACGGCTGTATTGAAGATAAAGGATTCACTTAATATTCATAGACATAGTTCTAATGGAATTTAGAATTTGACTAATTCCTGCCTCTTCTTTGACATATCAGATTGTCTGTTCAGCTTAGTTAGGCTTGTAGTTCATAATATATATATATAGATTAAGTTATACCAATAGCTTAGAATACATTGTACGTGTTATATTAGGTTAGATGTTTTTGACTGTGGTAACTTATCTGATATAATATCTTTTGCCATTTATTCAGCTTGTTGAGGCTACTAGATCGAAGATACAAGGGAGTTGCGGTCGGAGTTGGCCAGTCAGAGATACTGGGTAGGATACATGTTGCTCCAATCAAGGTAGTCCTTCCAGTGGTTATTCATTGATTGCATCTGTCATACAGATCATTCTCTTGTTGGTCAAGATGATTCATTCATTTTGTTAACACTTTGTACATGTCACATGTTCATCCTAGTTTTGATCTATATAACTTGGCATTCCATCAATTTCCACATGATTTTTCACATCACTTGATGTCAGTTTTAGTTGGTAATATTTTTATTCAACTGAAAGTCTGAAAGTTTATTCTTATAAATGTGAGTGCACAAAATCTGGTTGTCAAAAAATGAGTATATTGTTAGCATACTTTAGATAGAAAAGTGTCAGTGTAGAAAAACATTGCTGGTCATTGAGTTTACATGTTGAGCATAGCAACTAAGGCACATTCAATCTAATGCTAAGTAGGAAGTGAACTACTTCACCAGTAGAACTCTTACCTTATCAATCATGCACTTGAACTTTTTCTTTCTCCCTGGGCTACAACCCCTCTGAAACTCCACAGGGTCAGGATCTATTGTGCCCTACCCTTTGTGAATCCTCCAGGTTCATGTTGTCATCTACTGCTTCACTACCAAAAATCAACTGTAGGAAATATTCTGAAAGAACTTCTTAGTCATCTACTGAGATGTTGAGGATGCGCATCAATCTTTTGACAACCCTAGTTCATGCTTTTGAGTCTAGCTGCAACACAGAGGTGAAGCTTTGGATTCTTGGGGCTGGGTTTAGCATCTTGTATATGAATTTTTGGAACTCTTCAAATTTGACATGTTCATAGTCTTGAGCATGCTTACCAGATAGAGTCTATAGATAAATTTTTTAACAAGTCAATATCAGTTATAGTTTCTGCTGTCCATGTTAGCAAGATATGGTACTGAAATATCCTAGCTGGAGAAACCTATATGCATTTTTCCTTGAAGTGCCTGCTTTCATTATCCTTTTCTGCTCATGCTTTAATTTCATTTGTCCCTTCATCTTTACTCAGCTGCTATGAATTTTTTTTTTTACTTGCCATACAAAACATAGATCTCAGAGGACCGGAAAATACTTTCATTAAAATTTCAAAATCTGTCAATCTGATTGATCTTAATGCTGCTTTTATTTGTGATAGATTGGCCATCTATTTTACCACTGCTCCTTCACTGTTTTGGACGCCCCAAATATGGAGTTTCTGTTTGGACTGGATATGCTTCGGAAGCATCAGGCACATTGCCTAACTAGCTATGTTCCCTTTTGATATGCTCAAGACTTTTGTGATGACTTTCAAGTTGTTTTTGTGCAGTGTATTATTGATTTGAAGGAGAATGTTTTAAGGGTGGGTGGTGGAGAGGTTTCAGTGCCATTTTTGCAAGGTTCTTTCTGATGAGCTGTTTATTTTATGTTTATGTTTTCCAATCTAAAATGGACTGCTTATTTGGTGTAGTTGTTAGTTAGCAACTCATCTTCCTGTTCTTGGATTTAGAATGCCCGTGAGGCAACTCACAGCTTATGTCTGTTTTTGTTTGTTTTTTCACTTTTACATGAGCTTACCATTGAATCAACTTTTTTATTGCAGAGAAGGATATCCCTTCACAGATTCATCTTGAAGAGAGCGTCAAGCAACATGCACTTGGCCAAGGACCGCCTGCTGTGAGTAAAACTTACTGGCTTGGATTCTTATTCTATTTTGATACATTTTCTCAATGCTTAGTGCGGAGGAAATCCTTTCTTATTGTCATCTTCTTCATTGCATATTGTTTTCATCTTCTTCATTGCATATTAAATTTTGTGTCGCACAAGCCATAATTTAGTAGTATATCATTTTTACATTGCCCTGTGGTAAGCAATTATATCTCTGGTGCAAACTCTGATTGTTCTCATGCATGGTAAAATCCGAGTACCTTTAGTCAGTAGTTATTTGGTGTTGCTGTAAAGAGAAAATTTAAGTCAGAGAGAGAAAGTGAAATTGTAGAAAGAGAGAATATTTAGTTTGAATTTATTAAAATTTGTTCATGTTTTAGCTTGCGAACTGCCATGAAAATGTCTGATATCAATGAATTGTACTATTTCTATTCCGGGTTAATTTGATTATGGGGCTGTTTCATAAGCCTGATGATCTGACCTGATTGCACAGGAATCGTCAGGAGCTCAATCCAAGAATGCTGGTTCTGCTTCGAGATCTCAAAATTCTGGTTTGTCTTAGAACATTATATTTAAGCATATCCTCCACTCTGTCTGCTATCTGAACTCATTTATATAGATTTTCCTATCTTTGTTAAAAATTTAATTTCCTCCAATACCCTTCAATTTGATTTTATTTTGCATTGTCGAATACCCTTTGTATTGATGTTTTCTCTTCTGCTTCGCTTTTCTTTCTCAGGTACTCCACAAAGAGATCAGTCGCAGGTAAATTTCTGCGCTTAGCCTTTTGTTCAAGCATTTTTTCTGATTCATACCATTTTCAGTTGGTCTAGTTTTATGATTCAATTTATAGGCCAGACTGATGACAGGCCAAGTTGAATATATTGTCAATGATTTTATTAGGAATGGTCTGCATTGATTCTTTTATCTTGAGATGCGTCATAAGAAACTATTCTTTGATCTTTTGTATTCCCAGCATTAACTTACAAATACACACACACACACACACACACACACACACACACACACACATATATATATATATCAATAAGGAACTTGTGTGTTTTCCTTTGGGACATTTAATTGTATTATTTTCCTTGTTATGTTGCTAATTTGTTCTTAATGCAAATTCAGGGACCAGATTTTGAAGCGAAGGTTATGAAGCTTGTAGAGCTTGGATTTGACCGGAATGCGGTCATACAAGCCCTAAAACTTTTCAATGGCAATGAAGAGCAAGCAGCCGGATTTCTCTTTGGGGGCTAATTTATGCAACCCTCATGACTATTTATCAATCCATTTATCAATCCACAATTTACCTCATTTCTAGTTCTTAATTAAACCCTAAACAATACTTAGGGAGCTTGTATTATACTTGCTCAATTTTATTCAACTTAAACTTAATTATGTCATTATTTCACCAACTGTAATAATATAACTGTGTTTTTGTTTATGTTCTGTTACAAACAAATCATTAGTCTGTTTATTAGCTTTGTACTTATCTCAGCATGAACTAAATACATACACAAGAAAAGAAAGAAAGAAAGAAAGAAAGAGAAAAACATCTTCTATGCTTTGCTTAAATTTCAAAGAAATAAATCATCCCCAAAAGAACATAAAAACATAAACTAAAGATTCACCACAATTGGACTCCTGACAAAATGTTTCCCATCAGACCAAATCAACCTCCCAAAGACATAACCATTACCTTTTCTCTTAGCCTGTAAACTAACAACAAACACCTTTTCCTGTCCAACCTTATCAAACACAAGCCTGTCAGGTTTAACACTAACTGAAACCCCTGCTGGTTCTTGAATCCTAGCAATATATGTCCCTGGTGATCCTACATTCTTCACCTTCCTAGTCACTGTAACAACACCTCTAAGTTTAGGCACAGTTATGGAAGGATAATTCAAGTCTTCAAGCTTTACAGGCTTGGTTGAACAAAAGTAATTTTTCGTATTGAATCGTGCGATCTTTGTGGAGTTGTAGCCAATGGTGCACAAGAAGTTGAGGTAATCACTTGTTGTTAGATCATAAACAAGACCGGGATTCATTGCTCGGTTCGGTCTTGCATGTCCAGCACCATAACTAAATGGAGTTGCTTTGGTGAAACTTGAGTTTTTCATCGGCATTTCCTCATTATCTCTTGTCCTTGCTGAATGATAATTTACGCAATTAGTTCATTATGGATAAGAAGTGTTTGAGTAGTAACAGTAGCAGCAGAAGCAGTAGAACTTGGTTATTTGTTGCTTACCAGTAGTCATGATAGCAGACCTGATTGCAGCAGGGCTCCAATCAGGATGAAGAGTTTTGAGAAGGCCTACGATGCCTGCAATGTGAGGGCATGACATGGATGTGCCTGAAAGTACATTGAAGGGAACACGGCGCTTGTCGAACGATAGTTCTGAGGGTGGTGCATCTTTGCTGTAGGCTGCAAGAATGCTCAGTCCTGGTGCAGTGATATCAGGCTGCAAATTTAACCAAGAAACTGAATAAGGAGAGAAAAAGTAATAGAAGAGAACTCGCGCATTATTTGTGTTGTGTGAAACTGTGCAAAAATGTAGTCTTTTATAGGAAAAAAGAGATGCTATAAAGTTCTGAAAAAACTTATTTGTACTATGATTCTATATTGCCATCTAAAATCATAGTGTAAACACTTGTAAAACATATACCAGTTCTAACAGCATGTTGCGCTGATATGAAGAGAAAAAAAAACTACAAACACATAATCAAACCAACATCTGTTTGATTGATCAAATGCTTAAATTTGACAACATGACATTATAAAGAATATTTAGGGGTTGTGCACCTTGAGGATCTCAGGATTGACAGTGTTTGGCCCTTGAGATGAGAAAGCAGCCATAAATGGAGCCGGTCTTGTATTCAACTCTGTTTTAGGAATTGTAATATAACCATATCGAGGCCTACAAGAACACACAACATAGAAAAAATCGAAACATCATAAAGCCAAGTATTGATATCTTGTGAATTGAAAGTATTGAAGCACTACTAGAAGCTTTTACTTGGTGGAATTGAGGTAGGAATAGAGAGTCAATCCATCAGAATAGGAAATGTGGGTGGCTGGAAGAACATGAGCATCAGCTATGATCTCATTTCCATCTGATTCAGCATTCGCTAATACCATTCCGACTCCACCTGCCTCACGAACTGCTTCCCCCTTTTCTACCCTTCCATTTTGCCCGCGGAGGCATACAAGAATCCTTCCTTTCGCTTTTTCAGGATTTAGAGATTTCAGCAAACACAATTTCCTATACAATCGACATCATATTCATAATATTTCACATACAAAACTGAGTCTCTTATTTATTCTATTGAATCTAAGACGAACACAATTAAGCATCATCAATTTTAAAACTAAATTTTTGGTAAATTGAGTTTGTTTGTGAATCAAAGTTAACAGTTTTGATTACTAAAAGTGAGTCTGTTGCATCTTCAGATTTGATCGGCATCGTATTCATTATTTCAAACATAAAACTGAATCTCTTATTTATTCTATTGAATGTAACAGGAACACAATCTAGCATCATCAATCTTAACACTAAATTTTTGGTAAATTGAGTTTGTTTGTGAATCAAAATTAACAGTTTTGATTACTTACGCATCATGTCGTGAAACATTTGCAGCTGTTGCATCTTCAGATTTGATCATTGGATAGAACTTATTGCCAGGAAGTCCCCGTTCCGAGAGACTTTGCCCCTAAAAACAATAAAATCAACAAAACATCAGTACAAATTTTCAACTCTTGAATTCATGGAATTGTGTACATTTAATGAAATATATACCTAAAAAGATCTGAATCCAAGAAAAAACAGCAACTTTGCCCTAATAATTAGCCCTAAAAAAAATTCCCTAAATTTAATTCACAAACCTTGATATGCTGATGATTGAAAGAAACATAACAAGGGAACTCCCTATCAATGGTGCTCGCCGCCACAGTCAAAATCCACGGCGCAGTGTTCGACACGGTGCCAGCCTCCGGCCCAGAGTTCCCGGCCGAGGCCACGACCACGATCCCATTCTTCACCGCATGGAACGAACCAATCGCAATGCCATCCCCAAAGTAATCACCAGGATCCCCACCGATCGACATCGAAAGCACATCCACCCCATCGTGGATGGCAGCATCCACGGCGGCGATGATGTCGGCGTCGTAGCAGGAGCCGCCGGATGGGTCCAGTGGCCAGCAAACCTTGTAAGCGGCGACGCGGGCTCTCGGCGATCCGCCCTTCGCGGTGCCGTTGGCGTAGCCGAAGAGATTGGCGCCGGGAACGAAGGAACCGGCGGCGGTGGAGAGAGTGTGAGTGCCATGGCCGTCGGTGTCTCTGGCTGAGTTGAAGCTGGGTTTGAGAGGGTGCCTCGCCGCCGCCGCCGCCGCCGCCGCGGCGTTGTAGCCTTTGTTGAAGTATCTGGCTCCGATCAGCTTCCTGTCAATATGGTTCTCTATAAGTTTGTTGAATTTTTCAAATACAAAATTTTTTAGGGGGCTTAAATGCAAATATGTATTTACCGGGAACTCATTTTCAAATGTTGCAAGTTTTTTTAAAAAAAAATTAACGTTTTTAAACTACAGTGGACCGTGATACAGGAAATTATGAAAGAAAAAAAAATTACGTAATTATTTAAATTTGAAACCACTCTCACCAGTGAATAAATTTCAGAGTTTTTGAACTAAGGTGGCGTTTGGTGTCCAGGCATGGGAGTGAGAGGGGTGTGAGGGAGGAGAGAATGATCCGTTCATAAGTAATTATATTGCCCCTCAATTTAAGAGGAGTCCCGTTATTTGTTGATTATTTAATGGCAAAATGTCACTGTTGTTCTCAAAAAACTAGTTTGCCCATGTGAAGTTTATCTTTTTCTCTTTTATAGTCATTGTACCAGTAATTAATAAAAATCATACATACAAATCATAATTAAATAATAATTAATTAAAATCTAATCATAATACTAACTAATATTTAAAATAACAATTGATTCAAATAATAAAGAGATATATAAGTAAATTTAATTATAAATAACGTTTAAACTTAAATATTTCACAACCATTTATATGTATTGTTATTAAAATTAATAATAAATAATTATTGAAGTGGAAAATTTAATTTAAATTTTTAATTATGATAAAAAAATAACAATACTTATAGTCAAAAAGTATTAATTTTCTACGTTTTAATATTAATTTTACTAATAAATAATTGGTAAAATGGAATATTTAATTCAAATATTTAACTATGATAATGTGAGTAAAATAATATTTGAAATATTTTATTATTTAAAAATAAGTATTATTCTACTTTAATATGTTATTTATATATAATGTTATTTAATCCTATAAAAGGTTATAAAGATTATAAAGGTTATTTTACTATATTTTTTTCTTTTACTTTTCTCATCCCCAGTGAACTACCCTTTTATACCTTACCAACCAAACACATCCTTCATTCCCAATCCTCCTTCACTCCTCCTCATTTCCATTACTCCCTCACTCTACTCCATTCCTAATCTGTGAACCAAATGCCAGTTTGAGTTTGATTTTCAAATTTGTAGTTAATTTGATACCTATATATATATATATATATATATATATATATATATATATGGCAATAAGTAATCTAGGTAAGTCCTTAGATTACTGTTTTCTAGGGATGCTTGATTGAAAACCGTTGGATGATCATCCAACGGTTGTTTGTTTATATAAGCACTGTACACTTTTTTATTGTGCACAATACTGTACAACACTGTAGAATGCGTTTTCACACTGTTTATAATGATCAAAGCCGTTGGATTATCATCCAATTGCTACTAGGGACGTCCCTAGATTATTGGCCCTCTATATATATATATATATATATATATAATTTTGAGTTTAAATTATTGAAATTTATTTTTTCCAATAGTATATTTGTTTGTTGGCAATAAAAGAAATTTTTTGAGTAAAATGTTAGCTCTACAAGTGGGCGCAACAATATTGTATTTTGATGTTTGTTAATAAAAAAATTTGTAGAAATATTTAAGAATTGTGAATGATTCTTGTTTCCCATCTTATTATTACAAACAATAAACTTAATTTCAAAATATCAAACTTAATTTTAAATGTAGGTTTACAATTTCCACGCGGATTTGAAATTTGGAAATTTAAAATTTTTTTCCCCTATTAAAAACTTCCAATCAATGACTACTTGGTGAGCATGGAAGCAATATATATCTTGATGAAAATACTTGTCCCTATTGTTATGTCATGAGAAAGACTTGCATGCAACTAACAAAGAAAAAATTATAAAAGAAAATTCAAAAACACAAAAAATATTTCCTCTAATAAATACCAAATTGTCCCGCCATAATCATTTGAAAAATCAATGAAAAAAATCAAAGTTTAGCTAGCACATCAAATAAGATGTTCCAATGGGATAGAGTCATGTGCACAGTGTACAGAATGGATGATTAATTTTTTTGGTATACGCACATCTCTGACTAATCAACTTTTCACATTTATAAAAAAAAAATTAAAAATAAAAAGTACATATTTTAAAATCATTTTCTTACTTTTCCAATTTTTCATGCAAAACTTCAACCGAAAACTCAAAAAAATAGAAAAAGGCTTTTTATAGCCTTATTGAGATCAATTTTTTTAAAAAAAATTATAATAAATCATAAATAAAAAAGGAACTAAAAACAAACCTGTTGCAACTGAATTTTGTAGCCTTACTGAGATCAATTTTTTTTAAAAAAAATAAAAAATCAGAAATAAAAAAAAAGGAACTAAAAACAAACCTGTTGCAACTGAATTTGTTTAGAGAGTTATTTTGGCATATTCCCTTCCATCTTGAAGGAATTGGACCCATACCATCATCATTGAAGCTCTCTGATTCTGGCCATACACCTTAAGACAAAAAAAAACTCACCACTAATTAATTTAAATAAATTTCAAAATAAGTTTGTCATATTTAAAATAATAAAAGACCTTCAACTCTTATTTCAAATATATTTTTTAGAAAAGAACCTAAATAATCTCAAGTGTGTTTATACAAATGGACATACACTTCAAAACAAACACCAATAAATAATTTATTAGTCAACTTCTATCTCAAAAATATCTTTAGATAAATATCTAAATAAATACTCATAAGTGAGCTTCCCAACTTCTCTGTTTATATAAATTAAAATTTGAGAAAATTCAACATCTTTTCTTCCATGTGTACTTAACAATGATTAATAAAACCAATACCAACATCTAGACTGTTTCAAAATAATAACAAATCTTGTCATGTATAAAATAATAAAGGCCTTTTCAACAACAATCTTTAAAATATCTTTAAATAATCTAAAAATTAAAAAAAATGCAGTTACTATTGCACTTCCAATTTTAGTTAACAATAAATAATAAAACCTATACCAACCACCACATTTAAATTTGAGAGTGAGGACATATACTAATCTTGACAAACACAAACATAGATGGATGACCAATCTAAAAGACATAAAAAAAATCAATAAAAATTATTGAAAAATAACTAATATGTATCATCACTGTAATATGCAGGTGGTAGTGTGTTTAATTTTCATGCGGAAGATTGAGAATTCAACTCTTTACTAAAATATTCTAAAATATAGTTGAGAATTTAATGTTGATCAGCATTGTTAAAAATTAAATAATAATTTAAAAAAAAATAAACTAACCAGTGTCAAGGTTGCCAATAATGGTGTCTTCTCCAAACCTTGCCTTGTTCCAAATGGACATTTTGGGGATTTGTCCTGCATCTCTTTCTAATCCCATGAATTTCCAAGACCTTGTTGTGTGGAGTTCATGTCCTCTGTTTTCAAACACTGAGATAACACCAGAGTGCTCTACAAACAAGAGCATGACAATGAGTCAATGAAGAATAATTTTTGTAACAAGAGATTGAGTTAATGGCATACTTGATATCTCCATAGCTTCTTCTTCTTCGAGCTCGGCGGCGAAACCATTGATGTATTTTGTGTATGAGTAGAAAATGGCTTCTTGTGCTTTATCTTTGCTATGTTTGATAAGATGAAAAACTCAAGCTTATATATTTAGATTAAAAAAAAAAGACGGAACTTGAATACTTGGAATTACTAACCTCCCTAAGAATGATTCTAAGAAATCATAGTGGGAGTTAGTTACTGCCTCAGTGTCAAGCAATGAAGCTTCTCTTGAGTTATGGGAGTGTCCTCCAAAGTATACTATGTAGGACTGTCACAAAAAAGAGAAGCAGATTAGTGGAGAATAAGAAGAAAAAATAATGAATTAGTACAATGAAAAGTAGCAAACCTTTTTGTCTGCTACTGTGGGATTAAACAGTAAATGGGAGTAGAGAAAAGTTAGAAGAATTGAATCAGTGATCCTCATTTTGTTCCCCTTCATTCTCTCTGTCTCTTTTCAATGTTTTGCAGAGAAACAGAGCACTCTGTTTTTTCCCTGTTTCAAAGAGACTAATATAACAGAAACATTGGTTAAGAGGGGGACAGACAGAGAAGCTTCTTTAAATATCATTTGTCTTCTTCTTTGGGAAAATGATATAAAAAGAATTATATCTTGAAAAAAGATATAAAAGAAGTAGTATTTCTCGTGATACACCTTTCTTTGACCTTCAAATTGGGGGATTATTCAACTCAATCCTGTTTTCATTAATTTATTATTTGGGGACAACTTTCACCTCAGCATTTAATACATGCAATTGCTACAGCCTGTGCGATCTATATTGATTAGAGATCTCATTGTTTTTTTAATCTATTTATCCCTTGATCTCAGTTTAAATTTATATTTTCATTAGTTATTGGTTTTGTGATGGAATTCTCATTTACTTGTTTATTTGATTCTCTTTCTATTTTTGTTTAATATAATTGGTTCTTTGAAATTCTGCAAATCAGAATTTTCTAATTTCTAAATGTGATTTTAATTTGAATTATTCTTTTCCAAAATAGGAGTTCGCTTAAATTTTGAATATTTAACAGAAAACCCAAAATGACTTCTATTGAGTTTGAGTTTTTCATACAACATACAATATGATTTGAAATTTGAATTTTTCACATTCTTCTGGATGAACCTAACTCCATTGATAAATGAAATTTCCAAGGCCATTGAGTTGAAATGGTTTTTCATATTGCTGACTTTGCATCCTCCCTTTGGTTGCCAACTTTTTTTCATTCTCAATAATTGGCTGCAATTTTGAGACTCTTTCTATTCCAGAAGAATAATAAATTTATCATTCAAAGTCCAATTTCTGCAAATGCAAGTGGTTCAGTAATGTTCAGCAAATTTCCATAGATTGCAGTAAAATAAAAAATTAACCAGAGAAAAATTCAACTGATGCAATCAACAAACACTGCAGAACTTTCATCCTGTTTCTTTACATTTCTGAATTGTGGTAGCCAAGATCCTGCATTTTTAGTATGACATTCAGGATTGAGAAATTTGCTGCAAACAATGGTACACAAGTAAACAGATAATAAACGTTGATTGAACTAGAGAAATTTCATACTCATGCCGGGAAAAAGCAATGCAAAACTTTCATTATGAAAGAAATTTTAAGTCCTCCGGCTTTGGAGGATTCATCAGGGAGATGTTTAAGTTCAATGGTCAATGTGGTAGGTTGTGCGGCTCTGCAATTTTCACGAATCGAAGGAAATATCAGAAAGAAGTATAAACATGGAGTTTCAAAGGCACCTGTTTTGGTGGTGGCAGTGAAAACACTTTCCTCTGGTCTGAAATATAAGGCTGCAAAAGCTTGAACATTTGTCAAAGAAGAACAAAAATCCTTTTATGGATATTGAGAATCTTATGCGCTCCACAAATGAGAAAAACAAAAAGCAATTCAAAGTGTGTGTAGTTCTTTTGAATGCATGCAAAGGCATGCATGATTTTTTGTCGGGGAATTCTGCCGGCTAAATTTATTGCAAGGGGGATCAATACATAGAATCAGAAAAATAAAGATGAAGGAAAATGACAAATCATTTTAAATCACACATTGGTATATGATGAAAACATGAATATTATTATATGGTTATGCAGGATATTGCTAAGGGGAGAATTTTTGAAAGAAATGAAAAGATTTGTCCAACAAATTGCAATAGTGAAAATAAGAAAAATGAGTAGAAAACTCAAATGGCATTGAGATTCTCATTGAGTACCTGAAGTATTCATTGCTTTCTCTTCAACAATAGGTATTTCAATTACAAGCAGAAGTTAAACATCTCAAGCCTCATCCATCCTGGTTCCTACATTAATTCTAAAATGATATATAATTAGAAAGTGTTGCATTTGTCAAAAAACAAATAAGTAATCAAGAAGGCTGGCAAAAGTTGCACCTCTCAAAGCAGGATTTCAAGAACTCACCCTCGGGAATGTGTGCATAATTAAACCTTGATTAAGCATGAACTCCAGAGTGGGCAAAGTTCAATACAGTGAATAACAGATGAAGCACAGATCTGAAATGAAAAGAATAATGGACATCGACATTTATTTGGTTCATTATAATCAGGAATTTATATCGTAAGCTATGAATTCTTGATCCCAAAGAATGCTTTCCATTTGATGAAACAAATACTGTACAATCTTTTGGAGAAACCATCTATACATAATCACAACCCTAAACAATATTACTCACACACAAATGCACACACCCACACAATAGAAATTTGTTGTATTAGCCCTTCCAGGCAGCTAGGATTTCATGAAAGACATCAGCAATTAGTTCTCGATCAGAGTTTTCAAGGAAGGTATTGAAATCATCACGGATCTCATAAATCTTGCCAAAGTTTACCAGATACCTCATGCAACAACTCTTCAGCAATGGCAACCGGTAAAGATGAGCAGTTTGAAGCCTCTCAAGGACATTTTTTGTGTCAATGTCCTCTAGAAGGCTCTCATGACAAGCCTCCTTGAGGTCAGAGATATCATACTTGTCAGCTGCTCGGAGGAGAGCAAGGCGATGAGCCAGGAACTCGTCAGCCTGGAAGTTGCCATAAATATAGTTGAAAAAGGCTTGGCAGGCCTCAAAAGACATGTCAGAGATGTTCACTGTGGAGAGCTCTTTTTCCCTGAGATTGTGGGAGAACATACTCCGGAACACAGGGGACCTTGTAGCAAGGATTGAGCGATGTGCACCAATTGTGCCATCAGCAGCATTGATGATGATATCAGTATGGATGCCCTCGGAAAGCATCCGGCCCAAAGAGGTAAGTGCAGTCCCAACTGATTGTTTCTCCACATGATAGCCAGTCCAAATTGAGCAAGGCTCTCCTCCCTGTGTTTTGCAATGAACATAAGAGTCAAGTATTCAAAGAAATAGAAGAAGCAACATTGAGTTGCAGTTAGGTAGCAGGAAGGAATATGCTGAGAGACATTAGAGCATTTGAAAAATGATTTAGGACCTATAACACTTAAGAGCATTTAGGACCAATCAGTTTGCTAAGAAAATAACATAGTTAGGAAAAAGTTATTTTCAGTTGTGTATATACTAAATGCCAATTTTAAACCTTTGGGATATATTTATTTATTTACTTATTTATGAAGCATAATAGAGTAGAAGACTTGAAGTTTTCATTAATTAAATAGGCTTGGTTTTGTAAGTAAGCCATATGGGAGACATGACAAGATCATCTAAGGCATTTGAAGACATACCTACAAAAAGTTATGTCAGATCAGATGTTCCATTGTAATTAACAATTTGTAGAAAATTTCGAAATGAAAGAGTCAGAATTGCTTACAGATTGTGGAACAATCTTGATGTCAAGGAACTCTACATCAATGATGAATCTGCCACTGAAGAGGGTATCTGTTGCCCACACAAAATCATCATTGTTTTTCAGCAGCTTGTCACTAATTCCTATATAACAAAGGATTGAAATGGTTATTGTTTAGTACACAAGAGAGGGTAATAAAAAGGAAGCTACTCCAATTCGCATTTCTCACAACCCTATATATCTCAGGATGAAATCCAGTACTCATTCTACATATCAAAATAATATTTTCATTTCCTGGGAATCTAATATCCTTATGCATAATAAAAAGTCACATTTTCATGTACAAGCATAATTCAAGCAACAAGTTCCAAATTAAATTTCAGAAGCAAGTTGAGATGACTGAATGATGCTCATGAGAAATATTAGAATCCATGACATTAATAATCAGAAAAGGAAAGGAATAGTAACCAGGGTGAACGAGTGTTCTGCGATTGGGAGAGGAGATGGAGATGAGTTTGATAATGAATGATACAATGGGAGGTTGTTCCCTTGTCAAGCTTGATACTTCAGGATACAGCTTCACAAACAACTGTTTATTTTTCTCCACTGTCAAGTACCTTCACATTTATTATCAGAAACAAAAAATTAAATCAGTCATTCAATCAATTCATTAACATGCTGAAAATGTATTTAACTAGTCTGCAAACATTTAAATAAAAAAAAAGTTTGGTTTATTCAACACAAACAAGAAAAAGTACAAGAAAAACCTTAATAAGAATCATGGTAAAAGTAAATTTGGATGAAGTTCGAAGTAGAGTTACCGCTTACAAAAGCAAAACCTTATCTTTTTTCATCTGTTTTCACTCTAGAAGGAGAACACCAAATTTGAAAACGAAGAAACAACGAAAAATAAGAAGATATTGTTGATTTTAAAAATAAAATGACCTGGAAATTTACAAGCAAAACCAAAACATCAGCACTGGTCCCAAGATCACAACTTTCTCCTATAAACATCAGTCCCAAAAAAAAAACCCAACTTTGTTATACTTTCCTCAATAATTCACAGAAAGAAGAACCCACATGGCAAACCAAAAAGGATGATTCACCCTCTAATCCAAGAAAAGAGACAAAATTTGAGAAATCAGGAAAAGAAACAAACAAATAGCAAGAAATTCCTCCAGAACAGTTTCCAAAATTCTAACTTTCTTATCTTTTCTTCAATAAATGATCCTCAAATAGACAACCAAAACCCCAATCGCACAACCATTTTTAACCAAAAAAAAAAACTATATAAAAGAGAATTAAAAGAAAGGGGGAGAAATAGAATGGAGACCAGTTCCAGAGGCCGATCCGGAAAGGATCGGACTTGCGGTAAGTAGTGGATGATAAAGCATCGACACGCCATTGGGCAAGGCGAGGCGCAGTCTCAACACGATAAGCCGATTCACTCATCCCTCCGGCCCAGCTCGCGGCGGCACCAATGGCGGCAGTGACTTCATTGATACAATCCAATATCCCGAGAAGTTCTCCGGCCTTTCCCAGCTTCGCTCCAAGCTTTACTCCACGCCTTCATGTACAGCTATACAAGGTATAAAGGATAGCCTTTGTGAGGTTTAGAGATGGCAAAAGGGGATGGAGAAGAAGGAGAAGAAGGAGAAGAAGAATGGGAATTGCTTCTACGGCAGTGGAGATTGGTGCTTGATGTGGATTATGTATATAATATGAAGGGAAAGAGATGTGCTTTGTAGTGGCTTGCACTTGAGGAAGATGATTTGTTCCTTGGGAAGACAGTGAGAAAGAAAGATGGAGAGAGGTTCTTTGTATTGGTTTCAAGAAAAGATGAACAGAGATATGCTTTTTTAAAAAATTAAAAAATAATAATAATAATAATAATAATAAAAAGTTTATTCACTTCAAAACTTTATTGGACAAAGAGACAAAGTTTTGAAAATACACATTGGAGTTATGTTGATTGTACCATATTATTCACTTGAAAACCTTAAAAAAAAATAAATTAAAAAATTAATTCATTGGTTCAAAATTTTTTAAGTATAATACTTATTTTGGGGTGAACCCAAATTTAAATCTTGAAAGTCC
The DNA here is from genome assembly GCA_020875875.1 of Dioscorea alata. Classification (NCBI taxonomy): domain Eukaryota; kingdom Viridiplantae; phylum Streptophyta; class Magnoliopsida; order Dioscoreales; family Dioscoreaceae; genus Dioscorea; species Dioscorea alata. The sequence goes on from CM037018.1 coordinate 14,990,896, forward strand.
ACACAAAATGAGATCACTATTATTTGTTAAGCTTATTCTATATCTGTATATATTCTTGATATAAATTTAATTAGTATTAAAAAAAAATTCATTCATCAATCTCTGGCTTTGAATTAGAACAGGAGAAGCTATCATTTTTATATTAAAAAAATTATAATTTGGTTCAATTTTTATTTTAATGTTTATAATTATTTAAAATATATAGTGAAATTACTTGTGCCATATTTTAATACCAATCCCCCATATATATATAATAATAATTTATTAACAAATATATTAATATTATAAGAGACTATAATATACAAGTTTTTATTTTTTAAGAGATTGTAGGTAAAAAATAAAAAAATAATAATATTTTTTTTCTTCCAAAAAAAATAAATATAATTATTTATCATCAAAAAATAAAATAAACCACCTATTTGATATTTCATTCTCTTCCTAAATTAAAAAAAATGGAAACTTCACATTTGTGACCTTTTCATATTAAATAAAAAAAAAAGAGTTACTCAATGTGAATTTTAAATGTTGGCCTTTTGATTTATATTTTACACAATAGTAACTCAAAAATTTTGTCTTTACAGAATGAATTGAAAATAATATATTTACTATAACAATTATAATTTTGAAATTTTTATTAACAAGTTCTTTAAGGAGAATGTTTTCAGAAATAAAGCTTTAGAGAGAGTCAGAGAGAGAAAGTGAGAGAAATACAGAGTAAGTGTTCTTCATTAATTATTCTTTGGAGATCCCAAATGGACAAGAAAAGTATCAATTATTCCATATGGGGTCCTCTCTAGAATCTTTAGCTTGCAAGACATCCCACCTGTGCAAGCAAAAGGCTTCTTGCTTCTATTTTATTTATTTATTTAAATAATTAATTTTTATTTATTTATTTTTATTTATTGTTTTGATTGAGATATCCTATCTTATATAGACAAAACATGGGACCTAGACAACAACATATCCATATATATAGATATCTTGATATTTATTTTTACATTAATCTTTTTTGAAATTTTGAAGGGATGATAAACAGAACACTATAATTAATATCAACTTGGTAGGAATAAGAGTTACTCATGTATCTTTGTCAACATCCAACAAAGAGTGAAAGGTAGGCTAACAACCTACTACCTCAAAATTGTCGCCATGTTAATTAGTTATTAATTATAATTATTAACGAAAGCTTATAACCATTAACAATTGTGATTAAGAACTCCAATCAATCATATGGAGGCATAGGATGATGTCAATCATCATTGGCAAGCAGTTTGCTTCCATTGAATCCAAGGCTGTATTATGAGTTAGCTAATCACTAATTATATATTTATCACTTTAAATAATTAATACCTGTTCTAATACTTCAATTAACCCTTTTTCCAACAACTAACAACTAATATTAACTTCATCAAGTACAGACACTCATGGATCAAATAAGCACAATTTTGTTAAATATTTTATGTCAAATAATAACATTTAATGTATAACACCCTCTCACACATTTAAGGATTTATTAGGAAACATATAAACAGAAAGATTAATAAATTACGGTGGCTTATCAACTCTAAAGACTTATTAATTCGATCAGACAAATGAAGCAATAAAAATCCACCGCGTCCACACCCAAAAAATCAATAGTAACTTGTGAGGGAATTTTAAAAATGAAGAGTTGTATCTTGTAGTTAAAACTCCAAAAGATATTAATATAATAAGCACCACTTATGATGTAACGAATGAGAGGTTGTCATTTGTAATTTTATTAATTAATGAAAGATTGTTTGTTTTATTTGAAAAGATATATGTCATTAATGAAGTAGTGTGTCTCTTTAATGAAATAGTCGTCTCATCAATGAAGTAGTGTCTTTTTAATGAAATAGTACATTGAAGTGGTGTGTCTCTTTAAATGACACTCACTGTTAAAGTGGTGTGTCTCTTTACAAAACACCACTTCATTCCTATAAAAATGATTTCTTACCACCATTCAAGCAAATTGAATGACAAACTAACTCTTCATAAGTTCATTTAGTTTGTTCTTTGAGAGCACAAAAGATATAACCAAACTTTCATTTTGTAAAAGCAATTATTGTTTTTGCTTGAGTTTGGGAGTGTAAACCATTCTCAAGGGTCTTCATTGTATTAGAAAGGAAATTCATCATTCAATCCATTTTATATCCAAGGTTTGAAATTAGGTGAAGGTGAATTAAGCCTAAAGGAAAGGGTTGCCCACGCGCTTGAAGACTTGTGCACTATTTTCTTTCTTATCTTTTCTTCTCTACACTTCAAAAAACCATCTCAACCAACACAACTCCCACAGAAAATCCACCCAGACCTATTTGAATATACCATAAACATTACCTATACCCATAAACAGTTGATAAACAATACTAATACTATGCTACGAGTGGGCAGTGGTTGTCAATATTAGGAAAATTAACTTCAATCATCTGATGTAAGCTGACGATCTTATTTTGGTTACATGTGCCTCCAGAATGACTGCCAGAAATGTCAATCTTTGTCTTTCTATCTATTTTAATCTCACCGGTCAACATCCTAATTATACCAAGTCACAAATCTTTTTCCTTTCTTGGTTTAATAAAAGAGTTCTACGAAGCATCTGCTCCATTCTAATTCTCAAACCTGCTTCCTTTCCTTTTAAGTACCTCGGCTTTCTAATCTCTTCCAAGAGATTGGCTCTGACCACCTTTAAGCCCATGGTTGATAAAATTTGTCGCACTTGTAGCAGATGGAATAACTTCTCTCTTTCTCCTGCTGCCAAGGCGATTTTGATCAACTTTTCTTTGTTTTTCACTACTACCAACAGCCTTTCAATATATCCAATTCCAAACTCAGTTATTTCTGAGATTACCAAAGTTGTGAGAAGATTCTTTTGGAGTCGTGGTGGCAATGGAAAGGGCATCCATAATGTGCCTTGGAGTTTAATCACTAAAAGTACGCCTGAGGGGGGCCTTGGTATCAGGAACCTTTCTCTTGCTAAGCATTCTCATTTGGCTAAGCATATCTTTAAGTATTTAAACAGGGATGATGCAATTTGGGTCGATGTTTTATATATGAAGTATGGTAAAATCAATTTTTGGTTTGACCTTGTGCTATCTAAATGTTCTTGGTTTTTCCGAAGACTTTGCAAATCTGCAGCTTATATTAAAACTTTTTGTAGGATCAATTCGTTTAATTCTACTAATACTTCATTACTTATGGATCCGTGGTATTTTGATATTCCAATTGTTTTAAAACCTACTTTCATTAACATGTCCGCAGATTTTGAGCATCTTAATATTTCGGACTTGACTCATGAGAACAATTGGGATACTTACAATCTGAATTATTTGTTTGGTGCTAATTTTGAACTCGTCTCTTCCAATCTGGGCACCACTGATTTATTTTCTAACAACTATTGGGTCTGGGATCCGAAATCTCCTTGCATCAAGATTTCTGGAGCTATTTACCATCAATTGAACCATAATGCTTCCCATACGGACCAGTGGTCCGGTTGGCAGAAGCTTTGGAAAATTCATGTTGCTCCACGTGTCAAACACTTCCTTTGTTGCTCCACGTGTCAAACACTTCCTTTGGCTCATCCTTAAAGGCAGATTGACCACTAATGCATCTAGGCCCAAATAACCCTTGTGTTTTGTGTGGCATTAATAAAGAAACAATTGATCATCTTTTTTATATCAATACCCCAGGATTTAAACGGTTTGGAGTCAGATCAGTTTAAAGTCAACGCACCCCTTTCATTCCTTGATGGTTTCACTTCTACTGCGACACAATTTTGCGGAATATTTGCCCAAATTATCATGTGATCGTTTGTAGATCCTTGGCCCATGTTTACGAGTTTACCATTGAAAGCCAGAACCTCTTCAGCAGAAAGCTCATTCTTAACAACTTTTCTGGTGCAGATGGCCAATTCCTCTTCACCTACGCTTTCCAGACCCGCAGCAATTTGGTAAGTTCGATTGGCTTCTTTTCCTCCAATTCTAACTATGTTATTTCTTTTGCAGGTTGTCTCTTTTGCTCTATTGATGATACTATTAGTGCTGATTTGCTTGCCGATTGGCTTCTTTTCCTCCAATTCCAACTATGTTATTCCTATTCAACATATGTTTATTGTTAATCAAGAATCTTTGGAGGTCCTCAAGAATGCCGATTCTCCCATCACTTGGCGTTTCAATACTCAAATCCCCAACTTGAGATTCCTGCTTGATATGCACAGCAAGCCTTCTGTCCATACTATTCCTAGTTCCTAGTTCATGGATGACTCCTGCCTCCAAGCTTGCAACTCTTGGCATCAACTATCAATCTATTTTTATACGGGCGTGACTTGCCGTATTGGATTATGAAGAGCTTTTTGGACTCTGGATTTTCTTTTTAAGTGGGCTTGTCCTGTTGTTTTTGTTTTGCTTTTCTTTTCCTTTCTTCAGTTGTCTCCTCTTTGTTTCTTCTTATTTTTTAATAAATAGCCCTGTCTGGGTTCTTTCTTCCAAAAAAAACACATTAAGAAAATTAACCTCCATAGGTTTTTTTTAAGGTAATTTTAAACTTTTACAAGGAAATTTTCCCACCACTTCCACACTGAGAAGAATCACAACAAACTTGCTCAAACCAATAGATCAACAATAGACAAGCAACAACAATACATTATACAAGTCACACAAACATTTTTGTATACATATGTGTAAGTATATATAACCTATGGTCTACCAAAATCAGAAGTTCTATCTTGTTGAAACCCTAACTTAGATGACATCTTCATGTACATTGGCTCTTCATCAGTAGTACGAGGTCTCATGCATAACAAGTGTTTTATTCTACGAAGAGCTTTCGGTGTTTGCTTCTCTTTTGATGGCTTTGGCAAGCTTGAAGGAGAGGCTCTATGCAACTTCATAGAAACTCTAGAAGGTGATGCATGATAGCCATATCTCGAGCCAATGTCGGAAGACCTCATCTTTAAGATCTGTGCCACATATTGCATATGAGAAATGCAGTAGAGCTCCCATTTGGTTATCAGCATCAAACATAAAGTTCATCAAGTTGTTGATCTCTAATGACTAATGACTAATGAAGTTATTGATAATTCCAAACAAGGATATCTCATATGCACACAAGAGAAATAAAAGAAGGTTGAAGAACAAAGATTAACAAATTATCACCTTGGAATCACGGTGTGGTGACGGCCGGACCTCAGCTTGGCGACCGGTTTTCCTAACAGCTTTGATCACTGCCTTCTGATCAACATAGCCCATGACCATTACCTTATTCGATACCACATCTATGTCTACACAAGTCACCCCTGCCAACAAATTAATTAACTATTAAGCAAATACATATAAAACAGGACAGAAAAATAAACCTCAGGGAAAGATTTCATCAACCCTTGAGCTTGGATAACACCTTCCTTGTTGACATTTCACATGCCTTGCAATGTAGATTCACCTTCAGCTCCATCACCTTAACACAATTAATTCCAAAAGCTTAGCATATAATGTGTTTGCAAATTATACATACATGCATACATATATATATATATATATATATATATAGAGAGAGAGAGAGAGAGAGAGAGAGACCTCCATGAATACAACAGTTAGGGCTCTGTGACCAAGTTAAAAGGAATGGTAGGCTTTATAACGAAGGAAAGGTGCACATTCATAAAGAAAGCTAATCATTATCTCTAGCATGCTTCCAGCTCTGCGTTGTATATTCAAGTTCAAAATATCTATGCTTAGAGGAGAAACAATCAATCATGTAGGCTTCTTCTTCAGCCTTCCACTTTTACAATTGTTTTCTGATAAGTTATGAACAACAATTTAGGAATGGAATTATATTCGCCTATTTGGTTTTCATGTAAGCCTCATTCTCTAAATTTTCATCATCTGCTTACTTGTACTTCAAAATGACTAAAACTAGAAAAATGCATCCATTAGTGAAAAAGAATATAACTGAACCCTCTCACATACAGATTGTAATTGAAATCTTTGAAATATATGACCATAGTCCCAAATTCTATGAACAAATGATCAAAAAATTGCAGTATCAAGGATGGATCATTTGATTCACAATGCATCAAAGGTGAAGGCATAATTTGTTCAGTTGAGATATGACTGAAAATCTATAGCCAATGGTGTCTTTTCGGGCTTTTGTATTTTCAAAGAGTGGTTCTATGATTAAAAAAAATCAAATCATTCACAAGAACTTTATCAAATTAACCCAGCCGCTTTTGGAACCAATGGGCTGGGACAAGGATTCAAGGTTTCTTTTCTTCCATGATTATGGTTTCAATCGCTTCACACAAAAGACACCACTGATTCAACAAGTTCACATTATTCCTAGAGATTACAAGCACTCCGAGCCCCAAAATATTCCCAGAATCAGCTACAAATCAGAAAGGCTTGGCATGCAGATTGCTTACTCATCTCTCAGTCATATAGCACTCAATCTCATCAACCCACAGTGAGGAATGTCATTGATTTAAAGCATGGGCAGCCTAACAGGACACCTTAGCAGTCAAAGCTTTAAGGAAACTGACAAAACTCCCTTGAGAAAAGGAAAAAAAGATGAATAAAGATACAGAGGTTGAGGACGAACATACCAAACAGGTTGTTGGCAGTAGCTAGCAACTTGCACTTATTTTACGAAGATCCCTGTAGATCACACACACATGCATGAGTTGAATAAAAACCAATAGTACAAGATAAGGGAAGGCTAGAGATGACATTCTTGTATAAATAGGCCAAGATGAGAGTTGCTTACCATTCAGTGCAGACCTCTGACGGTAAAGGAAAGAAGATGAAGAAAAACCTTCTTGTGGCTGTTCTCATATGGGCAATGCTGGCTGCATTAGCCATTGTGAGTGCTGGTGCTCGAACTGGACCTTCAGAGCATGTTTTCTATCCAAATGGTATTTTTCTAACTTAATCCATTTTCTAGTCCTACCATTCCAACTGAATCAACTCTAAAATATTTTTTATTTAAGCTCATTTATCAATCTCAATGCCTTTGAACTCTACAGATCACTCTATTAGTAACACTAGTTCTCTTTGGTTTCTGTAAATAATTCTGAGACTGACACTATTTGTGTTAAAATAAAATAACTAAAGGATGCAGATGCTGCTTGTTTGACTTCAGCAAGCCACTTTACCGGTGTGTCCGAGTATGCTGTGGAGACAACTGTTGCTAGACAACTAGGAAACCAATATGAGAAGCCTTCTGAAATTGGAGTTAAGCTACCAGAATGAACTTCAAATAAATAAATGAGAAGATATAGTTATATATTTTCCATCGAGAGGAAGGCGTGCTACTGGTTTCTTATAATACTAAAAAGGTTGCGTGAAAATATTATCATGCTACCATTTCTATGTTTTGTTCACAATTTATTGTGATAATAATAACTTCATGATCTCTTCCGAGTTTTATCGTTCAAGTAGTTAAATAAGCTATTGCTTGAACATATAACCATGCAAACCAAACTGCATAAGCAATCAATTTCAACTAAAATGAGTAGATATATCACAGAGCAAAACAAACAAAGACAAGTGCTTGTTGATGACTACTAAATAAGCAAGAAAATTATAGCATGTGTATTGTATCCTCCTAAAAAAATATTTCAACATAAACAAAGTTACTGTGAAACTATATTGAGCTCAATACAATAATTGGAAATTGACAGCGAACCATTCAGCATCCATTTCAGCAACATCAAAACACATTGTGATGTGATACTTACCATTAGAATGAAAGGTCAAAAAATCAGTACTACAGCAAGGTCATCTTTTAATGATATGATGGCATTACTGATCACAAAATAATACCAATCAATGCTCACCATCGTATCAAGCAGACTATATAATCAGTTTCTAAAGAGAAAATGGACTTTTTCTTTGATTATTTGCAAGGCACACAACCACTCAAGTGTGAATCTAGCCAAAAACCGACATATGTGAACTGAGAGAGATCAAAGAGCATTTCTGAGTTATGAAAATCAGGAAAATTATAGAAAGCACATGCCAAACCGAGTATTTCGGGCTTAAGTGTTACATCATCCAACCACCAGCTGCTAAGGTGCTAATTAAGGATGCATAGAAGTCCACACATTACTTGGCCAGTAGAGCACTAGATCTTCAGAAAATCTGGCTGGTTTGTCACTGATCGGACCCAAGCCCACTTATGGTCTTTCGTGTCAACTATGTTTTTGGCTGCTGCAACCTCCTCCACTGGAATGTATGCATAGTTACCATTTACTGGACCAGTGACAAATCCAGTATAACCTGCCATAACCCCATGAATAGCTGAATGTGCCAACAATGTACAATACATGTTATCAATAGCATTTGCTGGGACTGCTCGTATCATGTAAGTGGGGTCGATGTACTTCACTGTGAAAAGCTCTCCTGGATGTTCCCGAGTCCACCAACTATTCAACTCAGACTTCAACCATACTCCCACATCCAGAAACACAAGATTCCCAGATTCATCCTTGTCTTCCTTCTGTGCGTCAGTCCTCGGTATCTTATCTTGACCAGCACCCTCAGCCACTACAATCACAGCATGCCCATTCTTCTTCAGCCTCTGATCAAGGAACTCAAACAGACCACCTCTGCCTTCCAGGTAGAAGTCATTCTCAGGAATCAAACAGCAATCCACATCACGGCTGCTCAATGTGGCATGGAGAGCTATATGGCCAGTGTTCCTGCCCATGAGCTTGACAAGCCCAATACCATTCACTGCACTCTCAGCCTCCACATGAGCTGCATTGATAGCCTGCAGTGCCATCTCCACAGCAGTTTGAAATCCAAATGATCTGTCAATGATGCCAATGTCATTGTCCACCGTTTTGGGGATCCCAGTGATTGATAAATCAAGTTTTCGACGTTGAATTTCATGAAAGATCTTGACAGCACCCCTCATGGTTCCATCCCCACCAATTACATACACCTGCAAACCAATGCCTACAAATTCAGGATACTCTGTTTACTTCAACTCACTAAATCAGTATAAAATTAGTCAAAATTAATTAACTATAGGAATATACAAATGAACTCTAGTTCCACTATCTTTAAAATCTAAAAAAAAAGATGTAAGTTCTAATTTTTTTTAAGTAAAATTTATAATATTATAATCTTCCTCAATGTTGTTAAATGCTTCTTATGTCTTTGTTGATCAAAATTCTTCAACATTTCTTTTATTACCCCAACATGATTAAAAAAAAATGCAACTCATAGCATATATCCACAACAAAATACTTCATTTGTTTGTGTGAGTCTAAACATGCATACAAAATATTCCATATTTGTCAAAATGGGGAAAAAATCCCTAACAAAGGCTTTTTCATTGCACTGCAAATACAATGAGTATTTCAGGGTTTTGTATACAAATGCGAAGAATTAATGAAGTTTATCAATCAAAAAACAAAAACAATTATTAATTGATATCCAAAACGCAAACCTGATTGAACCCTTGTTTCTCAATGGCATCGACGATCTTCTCCAGATCAAAGCCACCGCGGGAGGTGGCGAGCGCTGTGCCACCTCGCTTGTGCCACGAATCCACCATCTTCGGTTCCAATCGGATCGGCTCCGACGAATAGAACCCGCGGTACCCTGCGGCCACGCCGAAGATATCACGCACGCCATAGATTTCCCAGAGCCCCACCACCAGCTCCCGGATCACCGTGTTCATTCCGGGGCACAACCCGCCGCACGTGACGATCACCGCCCGCACGATCAATGGGGGGAAGTGAATCATCCGCCGGGGGCCAGCGCGGTGGTAGGCGATGATAGGGTCGCCTTCGGCGAGGGCTTCGCCGGAGGAGAGATCGAAGAGGATGCGGCGGAGAATGAGATCGTGCGAAGAGATGTAGAAGGAGGGGGAGGGGTGGTAGTAAGGGCTGAAGTCGATGGGGTTCTGCACGGTGAGGTTACCGAGATGAGGGATCGAATGGAGAGTGAAGGGAGGCAGAGTGATTGTTGTTCTGGTGGCGGTGGTCTTAGGCTCATCGGAGGTGACGGGATCGGGATCCATTGCTCAGCGGAGTTTGTTGGTGAGAGAAGCAGCAGAGCGTTGTTTTGAGGCGGTGATGTTCCTCCGGAGTGGAATTCCACGTGTCAATCAGTTAACATGCCACGTGTTTACCTGGGATTGGCACCGCACCACGTAGCATTTGATTTTTTTCTGGGCTCCAGATGATGACAAATGGAGCTTTAAGTTTCGGTTCGATTCTTGATGGCTTGTGCAAAGCACGTGCCTTTATGTCTTAAAAAATAAACTTTACATGAAATTCCAATTTTCTTAAAATATATATATGTGTGTGTGATTTTCCCTATTCATTATGATGTGCATCCAAATACCAAACATGACGATTGGAATATGTAATCAATAATTCTTCTATGGGTAATCCAAACAAGTATGGTAATTATTGTTAATAACTTAAACTAGTATAAAATCTAAAAAAAAATTTTACATGACAAGTACGGTTAAAGGAACAAATTAATTCAAAGGTGCACTAATTATAATGGTTAATAATTTTCTAAAAATTTACTACGCAGGACGGACTAACATAAAAAATAATGAAGACTTATTATATATGTATTTTTTTAAAAATTTATCAGAGACCATACCTTCACAATAATAAATTTTTTCTCCTATGCAATTTTAGAAGAGTAAAGCATGTAACTCCGCTAATAAAAAACAGACATGAGAACCTATTATATAATGAATGAACAAACAATGCTTTTATGGTTCTAAGGAGCCATTAAATAGTGTGTAAACAGTATTAGTTGTGGGAACTCCCAAACTTGACTTTTTTATACTTGAGAAGGAATAGACCCAATGAATATCAAAACACATTTTGATTTTTTTTAAAATAGTTGTGATTTTTTTTTGAAATATGGAGAAGCAGGTAATGGAACTCTCAAACCTAACTTTTGACTTAAGAAGGAATTGGAATTCACCGATTGATTAGTTGTGAAGTTTTTTGGTTTGACATGAATATTTAAAATACTTTTTTAGCCGATTTTAAGAAGAGTTCATCTACATTATAATAATAAAATATATATAAAAAATGAATTTTTTTTGCCAAAAAGACTTCAAATATAAGTAAAATCTCTTTATTATTATTATTTTTAACCAATACCATTAACATTTTTTAATCACATGAAGTTGTATGTTAACCTTTTTTTTTTTTTTTAATATGTACGACAAGCACAATTAATTTGGGCCACACATAAAGTCATTCATTGATTATCCAACTATATATTCTCATTCGGGGACATGGAACTCAGGTGGCAAATTTGAGCCTACACTGAGAACCTGTTACCACCACGTTGCAATTGGGAGGACATGAACTCAAGCCAATAAAAATCTCCTGCATCATTTTATGTAGATGGGTAGTGCCCTTAAGCTATGAGTGTTGGTAATGTTAGTTTTTTTCTATTTTTTTCTCATTTATTCCATTTTTTTTATGAGGCACCAACAACCAAGTGGTTTATTAGTAGTCGGGTTCCCATAAAACCCTTCACAAGTGAGTGAGTGAGCGCACATTTCAAGAAATGTGAGTGATGGTTGTGTGTGGGATTTCCAATGCCAATATGTACAATGACCTTGTTTTTATTTGCTCTGTTGAGACTTGTGCATACTCTGTTTTTTTAGCAGCTTAGCCGTTTATTTTGGCACAAAAAAAAAAAAAACCAAAAACCAAAAACTCACTGGGCTTAGTGAGTCACATTGTAGCTAACTAAAGTGTGACTGTACTATCATTCACAAGCTAAGCTCCGCTACAGTGAGAATGCTCAATGTAAAGGTGAACTTGGCCGGCCAAGGAGAGTTTGCTTAAGAGTGAGATAGAGAGGGGAAATGTAGAGTAGAGATAAGTCAAAAAACAATAAATAAGTAATTTTGAAAAATATAATTAAAATTAAATTAAATTTTAAAAATATAATTAAATGTAAAAAATATAACAATAAAAAAGTAAATTTAAAAAAAAAAATGATTTGGTTGGTTGAAAAAAATAAAAAAGTTACCAACAACCTTTTAGTCAGTCTATTTGTTTTTGCATAGGGTATTTTGTGTTCTGTTGATGAAGTGGGTTTGAATACATAGAATAGAATGAATGTACAAATGTGTTGAGGGATTAACTCCATATTTATACAAAATCTCAAAAAATTTGTCTATATTTCATTTAAAAAAAAATGGGTCAAGTGAAATATGAATAAAGCAGTCATACTTCTCTAATAATAATAATAATAATAATAATAATAATAATAATATTTTTGAAGGATATAGATAAATCTATTTGTTTTCCACCTCACACGACACATGGGATAAATTAGAAGTACTTATAACTTTTTTTAAGTATTATTTTACTTGTCATCTCAAAATAATTTTTTAGTGTTTTAACTTTTATTACAATACATATAAATAATTTTTTTTCACCTTTTATTTATCTAAACTTTTTAATATCTATTATTGGATATTATATATGAACAAACGACCCTAAATGTATATGAATTTTTTTTTATTATTAAATCTCAATTATACATTGGTCAAACAATACATCTTCTATATGGGAATCAAGTTCATTCAATGCTAAGCTATTACTATGATAGTCCCATAATTTTTCATTAAAAACAATATTTTTTAATTTATTTTTGATAAAGTTCCTATAATTTTTCTATTAAAAATTATAATTATATATATGTTATGAATTGATGCGTTGAGAAGTATAAATGTGGATGCGTTTATTCTCCATTAATATCCCTTTTCGTTACTTAACATTGGGTTATATATATAAGGGTTTCGATGTGTGTTGGTGAGATAATTCTATCTTCAATATTATAACTCTTCTTCTCACTATTATTTCTTATTTGTTTCTATAGGTAATTTGGGTATTTATTTTACTTTCATTTATTTTATTGCTTATTTATATGTCACAAATTTATTTACTTTTTAACAATATATATATAATCTAAGCTAAAACCCTTGCGTGGCCAGAAAAGTATAATTAAAGAGGGGAATTTAGGTAATTTATGAAAAAGTGAGGGTTGGCACTTGGCAAGTAATTTAAGTCAAATAATAATGAAAAATTGTGCTCGTGCTCTTGAAATTTCAACTTAACCATAACCAAAGATGTTGACATTAAAAAGAAAATTAATTAAAAATTGAAATAAATTCAAATAAACTAGTTTATCAAAACTTTTCTCAACAAAACAAAAGATTACCTAGGAAATGGTGTGTGGGTGAGTCAATTGGTGATACATTCTTCAAAGAAATGTGAATAAGACACATTAGAATGAACCAATCAATCCATACTTCTCTTTTTTAATGTTTAAATCAACAGATAAATATTTCAGTTGCGAATTTTCTTTCTTTTGTATGTCGTCTGTCCAAAATAAAATTTTATATTCACATGATAATAACATTTATGATGGAAAATAATATATATATATATATATATATATATATATAAAATCAAAATATATGATAAGATATCTATTTTTTTCAATTATGATAAGTCACGCGTTAGGGCATGTGTAAATCTTTAAATAATATTGTACGTCCTTATCTTTGATACGGATTCCGGATTAAACTCTTGATTTTTACCTACACGGAGGGGTCCAATATCAATAGACTAAGCCATTGTGGGCTCAATTTTTAATTATATTGATTTGCTTGGTAAACCTATAATATTATTATTTAATATACAAAATAATTTAAATAATAACAGTTATAAAATATGTGCAACTATTAAGTATATTTTAGTAGAGATATAAAGTATATATACATATATGTTATATATAAAAGGTATATTACTCTAACAAGCCCCCTCAAATTCACGGTGAGTCATAAACTGAGAGTTTGTCAACTAGAAATTGAAATCGAGAGACATTATGTGGTTTAATGAAATAATTAGCAAGTTGTTGTGTAGAGGCAACATACGGAAGAAGAATACTACCAACAAGATAATGATGATGAACAAAGTGAAGAGAGACCTCAGGAGGCTTCGTGTGCTCATGAAACACAAGATTGGCAGCAATTTTGATGGCACACTGGGTATCACAATAGATAGGAGTGGGTCAGATGTAGAGACACCAAAGTTCATCAAAATCTGAAACAACCAAAGAACTTCCTTAGCAGTGGAGGACATAGCACAATACTCAGCCTCGGTAATGGAAAGAGCAACAGTGGATTGTTTTTTATTTTTCCAAGAGATAAAATAAATCTCCAAGGAAAATGCATAAACCAGTAGTAGGTCTCCAATCAATAGCATCAGCTGCCCAATTAGCATCACAGTATGAGTGTAACTCAAGTAAGGATGTGGCAGAAGAAAAGTAAAAATCGAGTGATAGTGCCACGGAGGTAACGAAGAAACCGTAGAAGTGCAACATAATGAGTGAATCGGGGAGCATTAACAAATTGGCTAAGAAAATAAATAACATACACAATATCGACCTAAGTGATGGTCAAATAAACAAGAGCACCAACAAGTGCTCAATAGCAGATAGGATCAGTTAACAGCTCACCATCAGAAGAGAAACGATGATGCAACTCAATAGGTGTGGAGGCAGTACAAAGATCAATAATTCCAACTCATCGAAAAGTATTAGAAATGTACTTTTGTTGAGACACCAAGTAACCATGGTGAAAATAAGAGACCTCAAGACCCAGAAAGTAACAAAGCGGTCCAAGGTCTTTCATTTGAACTCAGTGTGTAATCGTTATTTCAAAGAAAAAATAGTATCAGCATCATCACCAGAAATGACCATATCGTCAAAATAAAGAAGAAAAATAGTGAGGCCTTGAGGAGTCTGCCGAGTGAAGAGGGTATAATCATGAAATCTCTCGGTGAAACCCAGAGTAAGAACCACAATGCGAAAACGCTCAAACCAGGCGCGAGGAGCCTGTTTGAGTCCATAAATAGCCTGATGAAGATGACTGACATAGTAAGGAGGATGAGAGAAACTAGGAGAAGGAGTTATATAAACATCCTCAGAAAGGTCCCCATGGAAGAAGGCATTGGTTACATTTAATTGATGAAGTGGTTAGTGATGAGCCGCTGCAATAGCGAAAAGAAGACAAACAGTAGTTAACTTGGCCACATGAGCAAATGTCTCCTCATAGTCAATGCCATACTCGTGAGTGAAACCACAAGGAACAAGATGCGCCTTGTGACACTCAATGCTACCATCAGCTCAGGTCTTGACCCGATAAACCCACCGATAACTGATAAGAGTAACACTGGAAGGAAGTGGAACAAGCTCCCATGTATGCATGCGGTGAAGGGCATCGAGTTCCTCTGTCATAGCCTGTTGCCAATGGGGATGACTCACAACCTCACGATGAGACTGGGGCTCGGAATGGGAGTGAACAGTAGCAAGGAAAGCCTGGAACTCTTGGGAGTAGGTAGAGGAAAGAGAAAGCGCATACCGGGTGGAGGATAGCAAATACAGTCTAGGTAATGATGGGGAACATCAAGAGCATCTTCAGGAGAGGGTGAGCAGGCGGGGAGAGATGGCGAATCACCAGAATTATCAATGCACCCAAAGGATCGAGGAATAGAAGAAGTATCAGTGGAGACTACGGGAGTGGGCACAAAATTGGCAGTGATGGTGGAACTCGGAATAATTATTGAAGGGAAGGAAGAGGGCGCACTACAGGAAGAAAGAGAAAAGAAATATTCGAAAAAGATGAAGTAAAGTAAGGTATGTCTTTAAGAAAGGTTACATGAAGAGAAATACGAAGACGGTGAGATATAGGATCATAGCAGCAATAGCCCTTATGTTCAGAGCTATAGGCTAGAAAAATGCACATGGTGGAATGAGTAAAGAGTTTGGTTGGCTCAATAGCAGGTAAAAGGATAAAACAACTATAACCAAAAGTGAGAAGGTAACCATAAGAGGGAGATTGAGAATAAAGACGCTCATAAGGAGTGACACCAAAAAAGTGATGGAAAGAGTTCTATTTATGAGATAAACGGAGGTAAGAATAGTCTCAGATCAAAATATTTGAGAGACAGAAGAGGAAAAGAGAAAGGCACGAGAAATTTTCAGGATATGATGATACTTGCACTCAGCAACACCATTTTGAGCAAGTGTGTGAGGACATGATTACTGAGCCAGAGTGTCATGAGTAAAGAGTACGTAACTCTCGAAAGGATATAGAGAGATACTCACGTGCCCCATCAGAGTGAAAGACCTAAATGTGTTTGCCGAATTGAGTATATACCATTTGGGCAAATTAAGAATAAATGGCAAAGACTTCAAATCGAGAATACAACAGTTAAGGCAAGGTATAATGGGAGAAATCATACATAGTGAGAAGGTAAACCACCAAGAGATGAGAGCGGAGCTGGGCCCCAAACATCAGAGTAAACAAGGTAAAATGGAGATTATGAAAAAGATTCACGTGATGAGAAGGGAAGAGTTGTGTGTTTAGCTAGCTGACGACCTATACATGGATGTAAAGTAGTAGTAGAAACAGGACCAAGACTACCTGAAGTAGTTAAGAGTTTCAAGCCAGTAATTTTTAAACCTACAAATCCTTGCTCTGGTTGGAGTCCTAGAGAAAACAGAGATAAGTAACGACAAATGATCAGAACAAATTCTCGGTAAATGCCAAACAAAGTAAGTATTAAAACAATGAGACTAGTTGTAGTTCACAAGACAACAGTCCAACTTGGCCCAACGTTGGGTAGGACCAAAGTGACCATTGTGCCAAGTAAACTCAAATCCACTAAAATGCACATCAATGAGAGAATTTTTTGAAGTAAAATCGCTAAAAAAAAAACTCATATTTGTGAGCATAACACTTAAAAGAGCCACCATGGTGTTCAAAATGAGAACTAATCGCATTAAAATCACCAGCAATACACCAAGGAACATTTAAAACAGATAAATGAGAAAATTCATTCCAAAGATTCCTCTGGATCCTGATCGATTGCCCATTGTAAATAATAGACAAGATCCAAATACTAGGTTACTAGGTGAACTGTAAAATGAGAGATAGTGATAGGAGTAATCAGGCCAATAGATTGTTTCGAAAGCATGATCATGCCTCACGGGAGCCCAACAACAGGGATTGCTGCCCATTTCCAAGAGAGTTTAAAATTAGCACAAAAAGTCACGATTCTATTTTTATCTACTCGCATCTCCACAAGACAAACTAGAACATGCTTGTTAATCGACCTTAATCAGCTCACAAATATGATTGAGCGTATTTCTGTTAGCAAGTCCCCTGTAGTTCCAACATATCATTTTGAGCTTCATCATAAAAACCATATAAGATAATAAGAATGAAAGAAAGCAACAGAAGAACAAGAAAGTGGTTAAAGAGGATCCTGTGACTGGACACTGAGAGAGCATGAGGTTTCTGTTGCCAGATGTCCCTTCTTGTGGGCAATGACTTGAAGGTTAGAGCCCCTACTAATAAGGGATCCTCTTTTGATTCCATCTTGAGCTTGAACCGCAGGCATAGGTTCTTCAAGGTCAATTTCCTCCAGGTCCGAATCAGTCTCCATGTCACCATCAATGATCGAATCATTGCTCTAATCTTCAGCTACAGGATCGCTGAGAGGTCCCTGTAGAGCATTTAGAACTTTGGCAGCCACATCATCATGGAAGGAGGTGGGAAATTGGTCCGCGCCTCCCAAGCTATGGTTAGCCAAAGTAAGAAGGAGAGGTTTTTCTTTGAAAGTTGGGAGGTTAACGTCAGCCCTAGCAACCTCCTTGTCTTTACTTTTCCCAGTGGAAGAAGAAAAGGCTTGATGTGACTAAGGAGCAGGAAGAGTCAAGGTTGAGACTGTATCTCTCAGTCCAATGAAAGGGCCTACCATCTACCCGTTAGAGGAATCAAGATTGGATTTCACTAGGACTGAAAAGTCACTTAGACATCCCATCGCAACGTCTTTATTTGAATCCATAAAAGTATGGGAGTCCCAAGACGAAAAGGAGTAGCCGCCCCTACCTCTACCACCACGCCGTCCAAACTCTCGCTCACCACATGGCAGACGAAGTGGTTGCATGGTAGTGGGAGGCTCTGGGTTGTGTGACATGTGAGACTGGCTTGAGGGACGTCCTTGCTCAGCTGCCGAGGTAGGCATTACGCATGAGTCAGCCACGACCACGCAGTGAATAGTAAACCATCATCCAAGGTCCGAATTCCCAGTTATCCAGAGGCTCTTTAGATGGGGAACCAACTAGACCATCCTGGGGGTGAACCTGGACCTGGTCAGGAATCAGAGGCTCCATTCGATCCTCCTGACCGACTATCTCCAAGGATACACATCTAGAGTTTTCGACAACAGACAAGTGTTTTTGAACAAAGATTGATCAACTGGGACAGGAAAACTCCCCATGACCAATAAGTCCATAATGATATCAAAAGGTAAGTAATCTCTCATATTGGATCACAACAAAAACACGTTGTTCTTCATCGCCAGTCCAAAAGCCTCTTCGCATTGGCTGGGTAAGATCGAGCTCAATACAAACCCGAGCATACTTGGCCCGACTAAGAGATGCAGTTTGTTCATCTATTTTGAGAATATGTCTGAAGTTGCTCACCATGCTCTCTAGAATGTCTCCATCCCAAAGTTCTATCGGGAGATGATGCAGCTGGATCCTAGTTGTAGCGATTGAGAGACGAGTAGAACAAAGTTGAAAAAAAAAGGTACCAAGGAGTTAGCAGCACGATAAGGCCATTCACAAACCATGGGCCATCAAACATGATGTTATACATGACTTCATGGGAGCTATATTGAATGAGAAAATACCCATTTGGAAGATCGATGATAGTGACATCCCCTACACCTTCCACCTTTCCAAGAGAGCAATTTTGACGACATCCAAGGGGGGTGACCAAGAAACTTTCTATACAAAGCGTTAGAGAAACGGCTTTCAGCAAGGAATTTAGCTTCATCATCAATTTGAAAGAAATTAGACACAAAAGCCTTTAATTTATCTAGGGCAGGCCCATGAACAACTGAGGATTCTACGGCTTGAAGTTGTTTGCTACCCACAACATCAGCCCAACTCCTTCAAGGGAAACCGCTCGACGAGGGAGCTGACAGGTTGTGTTTTGGAGTAGGGGTCCAGAGATTTACCTCACTCGCCATTACTGGCGGAAACACACCATAGCTTCACCAGAGAAAGTAACAAAGAGACAGTGTTTCAAGCACCAAAGCTTCACCCTACCTCCGTGTTTCTCCACGAGGGAATGAAGGTTAACCAGGAAGCTTCTTGAATGAAGTTAAATTCCAAAGTTAATGAAAAGTTTCTGTTAATATTTTTTTTTTAGAAATATGGAGAAGCTACGTAATGGGACTCTCAAACAAGGCTTTTAACTTAAGGAGGAATGAAATACCAATTCACCTACTTATGGTGGTTAGTTGTGAAATTTTTGGCTTGACATGAATACTTGAAATACTTTTGGAACCAATTTTCAGAGCTATTCATCTACATTATAATAATATAAAATGGATTTTCTTACCCAGAAGACTTCAAATATACCTAAAACCTCTTTACTTTTTTTTTTTTTTTTACACTAGGCGACAAGTATCTTCATTTAACGTTTAAGTCAGAGACGGGTACAGGTATGGAGCGCATTCACAAGCTCAACAACACTTTGCCCTCGCAAACCATCCGAAAATGAGAATCTTACGCAAATGACTCGATACCAATAGGCCAAAAAACCTCCTTACTTTTCAACCCATACCATTAACATCTTTTTATCACATGAAGTTATATATATATATATTTTTTTTTTTGAATAAATGCGACAATCACAATTAATCTGGGGTGTACGCAAAGTCAAAGATTGATCATCCAATCATGTCCCCTCATTCGGGGACATGAAGCTCGGGTTACAAACTTGAACCCACACCGAAGATTTGTTACTACCACGTTGTAACAAGGAGGATTTGAATTTGGGCTAATGAAATTCTCCCGCATCATCCTATGCAAATGTGCAATGCCATTAAGTTATGAGTTTGTTGGCATGTTAACTTGTTTTTTTCTTCTCATTTATTCCATCTCCTTTCATGGACTCATTGGGCTTAGTAAGTCACATTGTGGCTGACCAAGGTGTGACTATTCTGCTATCAGTTACGAGCCAAGCTCTACTATAGTGAGCAATGCTTATGGCTCACTAATGTAAAGGTAAACTTAGGCGGCCCCTCCCATACTCTGGCTTGGGTTACATGTGAGCTTGCTGAGAAGAATTTGCTTAAGAGTGAGTCACAGAGAAGAGGAATGTAGAGTAGGGATAAATTAAATGATAATAAATAAATAATTTTAAAAAATATAAGTAAATGTGACAAGATAATTTTTAGTGTTCAAACTTTTGTTACAATACATATAAATAATTTTTTTATGTTATATATATATATATATATATACTTGACAACATAGACAATCAGTCCTAAATGCACATACAAATTTTTTTTATTATTAAATCTCAACTATACATTGAGAAGAAACAAAACCCACCGTCTTTTATATGGCAATCAAGTTAATTCATTGCTAAGCTATTACCATGATAGTCCCATAATTTTTCATTAAATATAATATTTTTTATCTTATTTCTTTATAAAGTTTCTATGATTTTTCTATTAAAAAGTATGTGTGTATATATATAATCTAAGCTAAAACCTCTGCGTGGCCTGAAAAGTATGATTAAAAGAGGGGATTGAGGTAATTTATGAAAAAGTAATGGTTGGCAAGTAATTTAAGCCAAATAATAATGAAAAATTGTGCTCGTGCTCTTGAAATTTCAACTCAATCATACCCAAAGATGTTGACACTAAAAAATAAAATTAATTAAAAATTGAAATAAATTCAAAAAACACTAGTTTATGAATACTTTTCTCAACCAAACAAAAGATTACCTAAGAACAAGGGTAATGGTCTTTGGGTGAGTCAATTGGTGATACATTCTTCAAAGACATGTGAATAAGACTCATTAGAAATGAACCAATCAATCCATACTTTTCTTGTTTCAATGTTTAAACCAACAAATAAATATTTCAACTACGAATTTTCTTTCTTTTGTATGCTGTCTGTCCAAATTAAAATTTTATATTTCCATGATAATAACATTTATAATGGAAATTAATATATGTGTATATATAATCAAAATATATGATAACATATCCTCTTTTTTTTTTTTTTTTTCAATTGTGAATAAACCACGGTCATGTGTGAGTTTTTAAAAAATACCCCACACGCCCTTATCATGATTCGAGCTTTGATTTTCACATGCACATTGGGGCCTCATATCAATAGATTAAGTCATTGTGGGCTCAATTTTTTAATTATATAGATTTGCTTGATAAACCTAGGATATTATTATTTAATATACAAAATATCTTTTATATATATATATATATAGCAAAATGAAAAAATTTTGCGAAAACTCTACAATATTATAATAATATTATAATGGGTATAATATATGTTAAATTGCTTTATTTCATATCATTTTAAAATATAAAATAGTTTTTTAAAATACAGAAATAAATTAATTTAACTCATGATAAATCAAAGTCTTCTATTTATCATTATCTTTATATTATTTTCTATGAACGTGAAATTCAAGTTTTGATTAATCATTAAATATTTTAAAATATTTTTTTAAAAAAAATATTATATAGGATAAATTAAAGTTTTTTATTTATCAAATTAAAAACTTAATAATGATAAATATCATATTTCATATTAATTTTATGGGAAGTTCAAGTTTTCATTAATATATTAATCAATTATTTATTTTAATATTTTTAATTACTATTTTATTTGTTATTTTCGTTAATTGTGTGATATTTTTTATTAATAAGCTTCGAGGTTCAAGGGTAATTGATAGGATTGGTAATGTTCCAAAAACTATTATAGGTTCGTGAATGCTTGTGACTATCTGATTAAACTGATTTGAGACATGATTTGATAAAAGTAACATTGTAATTTAACAAAAATTGAACAATACCAAACTTAACAAACATGACCATTTTATTATATAACAATTTTTTTCATTTACTTCCAGTTTTAAATGGATATATATCTTATCTGGTGAGATTGACACTTTGGCAAAAATAATAAAAATATAAAAATACAAATAAAAACTCACCATAACGAAGTCTATGTGGTTATTAATGTGTCTATGATTGATCTTATTGCAAAAAATAATATTTTCAGAAATTTAATGTGTCTATTGTCATTTAATTCTAAATTAATTATAAATTATTTGATGTGTTGTATTACTATACCAAAAAGATATTTGTAATTTAATCTTAAATTAATTATGATTTATTAAATAGAGTAAATAATAAATAATATGTAGTACAATATCTTTTATTTACAATTTTATCATTTGTTTATTAATGTATAAAGGATAAATATTTTTTATTATTTTAATTCCATTTAACTCAAAATTATCTTTTAGTTGTCACTCATTTTATTGAAGAATTAAAACATAATTAAAGTAATTAATCATGCACCATCAATGATTTCATTAATTATATCATTCAATATCTCTATACGATAAGAGTATTTTTTTTTTTTTTTAATTTTCAAACTTCTAATTTGGTTTTCAAAAAAGTTAGAGAATCCTTTAATATGTAAATAATGAGAGAATCAATAAGCAATTTTTTAAATTTTAAATTAAGTTTTTTATTTTCAAACATTATTATCAAACATCACAATTATGTTAAACATCAATTTTTGAAACTCAATCCAAGGGACTTGAGAAGGTTCCTGAGTCATGGGTCGTTGGTTCGACCATATCATGAATATAATATATGTTTTTGTAATTTTAATTATATATAAATATATAAGATTTATTATAAATTAATAAAAATTAAAAAAACAATAATATAAAAATTCCAACAATCAAATACGCTTTCTTATAATTTATAAATATTAATTTTATATCTTAAATAAAATAAAACAAATATGTGATAATAATCTAATATAATTTAAAATACAAATTCAAGCAAAATATAACATTAGAAAATAAATAATAATTTTTAAAGTAACGTTTTCACTTTAGGTTGATCTGGTTTGACTTGATCAGTTCAACTGGGTACTCGACCAAGACAGCCGGGTCAATTCTTTGTTTTAAATAATAATAGTTATAAAATATATGCAACCATTAAGTATATTTTAATAGTGGCAAGATGGTATATGTCGTGAAGTCCAATTACATTGGTCACTTCAATTGATTTGGACTTAAATTTTTGAAAATTAAATTAAATTGATTTATTTAATATTTAATTAAAACAAAAAGTTTAACAAAAGAAGATAAGTTCAGCTGTCGTTTAACTCTTTGAATTTGTTTTTTTAAAATGAATTCAGAAGACCCAAATTTGACCCAATTATAATTTTTTTGATTAATTTTTAAAATTTTTTTTCAGTTGATGATTGATATTTTATTAAATTTTTTTAATAATAATTACTTGCAAATAAAAGTGTCACCATTCCAAGTCATTATCAGTGAGAATGCATGGCTGATGATTTTTTAAGAAACCCTCTTGATTATCCTGTAAGGTCTCATGTGGGAGGAGCTGTATTCTCCACCCGTTGTAAAATGAGGAGAATTTACTGAGGTTATGGTTATTGATATATCATCTTGGGCGTATGTGGCATATCTTAATTACCCAGTGTATTAGTCCTCCTCACATAATAAATTTTTAGAACGTTGTTAGATCACTGTAATTGGTACCACTGTAATTTTTGTTTAAAATCTTTTTTACACTTTTTTGGAGGTTAAGTTTTGTAGTCTTCGTTAAAAAAAAAAAAAAAAAAAAAAAAAAAAAAAAAAAAAAAAAAAAATCTAAATAATCCCAATAAAAAAATTGTTCTATCATAATATATATTTTTTTAAAATTTTTAAGAGTTGTTGTAGCAACGCTCTTAATGATTGTGCATAGAATATGACTGATAATTTGAAGGGGAGGGAATACACATTATAAAATCTCAAAATACCCTTCAAAAGCATTTAATATTTCTCTAATCTTAACTGACATAATTCTACGTCAACTTAATTATACAAAATAAATAAATAAACAAAAAAACACATCACATCATCTAATCTTTATCAAGTAATTTAATGAAAAATAAAACAAAATAAAAAAGACTTGAAATACTCCCCAAAGACTCAAATTTGCCTATAAATAATACCATACTTACTGAGAACTCCAAAACACAAACTAAAGTTTGCTCATAGTTCTTATGGATAACTTTTTTCAATGCTTTTATCTACGCCCAAGGGTTCAAGCAAGCAATGGGAAGGTATTATTATTATTATTATTGTCTATAGCCTTCTTTTAATTATTTACTTCTAAGATTATTAAATTAAGGATTATTGAATTAAATTGATGATATATATGCATAATTTTTTCATTGATTAATTGATATATTTATATTTATTTATTTCAATAGACGAAGGTTGTGTTGAGGGTGCAAATGGAGAATACCAAGAAGCGAGCTAAAGTTATGACGTGCTTGGTTAAATGGCGTGGTAACAACTTCATTATAAGTGATAACATATATATATATATTATTTTCATTGATTTTTAATACCTAATAATATGAATTTTCTTTTGTTTGAATTTTATTTGTTGGTTTTATATATTCTTAAATTTTGAATGAAGACTAGATTAATTAAGTAGATGTTTTCAAACCATTAAAACTAACTTAAAAAAAAAAAATTAATTCAAGAGTTTTTATATAATAAAGATGATATTTGGGACACATCTAATATTGTATACTTTGTCCACAATGATAATAAAAAATTTATATAATCTTAATATATATATATATATATATATATATATAGCAAAATAATAATTATTAAATAATAATGAATATATCAAAATAATGAAAAATCAACCTGACTATATGGATTTTTCATATAAATGATAGTCATCACGGCTAATAAAACTCCAAGTAGTTTAAGCACCACTCATGTATTACTTACATTAATTGTTATTTTGAGCTAAACATAAATATTAAATCTTTCATTAAACCTTTTAAAATCTAATAAAAAATTTATAATAAGATATTTTTACTTTTATTAGAGTTATTTACTTCTTTTAATACACACACCTCTAAGAAAAAGATAAAATTGAAAAAAAAAAAATTAATGTTTATACAACTTTTAAAAGTGATAAATAATTTGAAAAAAAAATTCCAAATGGACCGTTAATATGAAAAAGGTGTATTATACATACATATATATACTCATTATTATTGAAATAAAATAGAATTTTAGATGTTTATTTAATTAGTTATTATGGAACAGGTGTTATCTCGGTATCATTGGAAGGAAAAGAAAACAATGAAATAGCAATTGTTGGAGAAGGGATTGATCCAGTGAGCATCACTCAAAAACTAAGGAATAAAATGGGTTCTAATAGTTCTGTGGAGATGGTTAAGGTTGCAGAGCCTGATAAGGATAAGGACAAGGACAAGGACAAAGACAAAGAGAAGGAAAAAGAGGATGATAAATATAAACATCCTTGGTTTTATTATCCACCACCACAACCACAAATATACTCTTACAGTGAACCACCAGCTTGCTCCATTTTGTAAGTCATATCATATATATTATATTAAGTTATATATATGATTTATAAAATATGGAACAAGCTTGTCTCTTTTGGGAAGTATCACCTCTGCAGAGGACTTCGGTACCTTCCTTTTGAGGATCCTCAAGCTGCTCTTTTATCATATTTTTTGTCATGCTTTTTATCAGTCTGTTTGTATGTTTATGTGCTCTTTCCTTTGTTATCTTTTTGTTCTTTCTTTTTAGGTAATGAATATGGTTTTTTATATAATATATATTAGGACTCAATGACACTAGGTTTGGGCGGTAAGCATACATTTATAACTTGAGATTCGTTACCACTATTAGACCTATCCAAGGGTCAGGTTACTCTCCCAAGCCCAAAAGTCTGCCTGAAAAATGGGAGGACTTGAACAAATATATGAGGCCCGATGTCCCGGCTTTGAACAAAAAAAAAAAACTCATTTTAAAAACGAGAAGGGTTTGGTTTTCATTATTAAAAGCACGACCATACCCAAATTATAAAATATATTTATTAATTAATTTTGTATGTATATACTTATATATAATGGTTTGAATTGCCATTGATTATTTATTAATTAGTTTTCTATATACTTATATAATATATATTTATTGTTGATTACCATTGATTATAATGATTTAAATTTTAGTTGTTGTAATTGAATAAATATTTGCATTTGGTATTTTAATTTTTAAGTGCTTTATAGAATAATATTTGGTTATATTCACATAATATAATGGTTAAGGCCCAGATTTTCAGGCCGGGCCGAGATTGGACAAGATTAAAATTTATTAATTATGGATGAGGCTCGGCCCGAGCCCGGCCATGGACACGTCTAATCACTGTTGCATCTAACAATACTCAAATTCGAGACCTCTAAACGCTTTCGCAATAGGGCCGATAAAGTTAGGCTATTGGTCCTTTGCATTTATAGCATTATCTTTTTTATTATTTTTTGTGTTTTATCCATTATTATTATTATTATTATTATTATTATTATTATTATTATTATTATTATTATATATATATATAATGAACTTTGAATTATTATTTGATTTTTAAAAAATTTATTTAATAATTTTAATTTTTGATTGAGTTCAGATTACTTTAAACCGAGTATTGTATGTAGTTCACATCTTTATTAATAAAATTGATGTCCATTTTAAAAGTAATATTGTATTTAGTTTTATCCATTTTAATTTATTACTTTATTTTTTATATAGAAGATTACTTTTAAATTTAATTTAAAATAAAGTTAATTTTTTAATAAAAACATTATATAATAATAATAATAATAATAATAATAATAATAATAATAATAATAATAATAATAATAATAATAATAATAATAATATACTTATGGCACTCTTAGGATTGCCACCGCAAGAAGAACAATATAAATTCGAAATACCACAATGACATGACTTTTTAAAGATTAATTAAAGATGTGATTAAACATCTAATATTCTATTTATTCAAATTATCAAACATTCTGATATTAAAGATTATTTGTGCAAAGACTATCATATTTATATATTAATAAATTACAATTACAATTGATTTTTTTTAAAATAAAAAAACTAAATTATAATTTTTCACAACCCTTCACAAAGTCTTTGTTGTGGAACAAAGTTTTCAAAGAAATTGTCAAACATACCCTCAATATATGACTCATTTGTCATTTTACATAAGGGTATTATTGGTAATTCCTGGTAGTACACCTTCTTTGAAATCCACGCAAGCAAACTTTGACTCTTTTGTCACATACACATAGACCTCATTACATTTGACCAAAGTAAACGCTTATAAAAATTAAAGAATTATTATTTAAATAATTAAAAAAATAACTACAAAAAGGAGAAACGTTATTGGAAATAAATATCAAGGTTAAAAAATTTTTTTTCATAAAATTTAAGTTATTTTGAATATTAGAAATGGTTTTGTGTATAAATCTATATAAAAGAAAACCATGGTTGACTTGACCTAAGACTCCATAGATATAAATATCATACAAGTGGAAAGGAACAAGTGCTCCCTAATATTTATTTTCAAAGTCATGGCTAAATTTCTTCAGTGTTTTTGGGGAAGTTCAGCAATTCAACCAAGCTCTGGAAAGGTATTACCATTCATTTTTAATATATACTTTTCAAAGATTTATAGATATTTCAGTTAATTCCTTACTTTGTTTTAAATTTTTTTTTTATTTGTATCATATATATATATAGCAAAAGATAGTGCTGAAGGTGGAAATGGAAGATCCAAAGAAGAGATCCAAAGTTATGAAGAACATTGCTGGCTGGCTTGGTAACAGAAAAATAAACCCTTTAAAATAAAAGAAAAATATATAGAAAATTTTTTTTATTTACTTATTTATTTATTGTTTATATATATATTTTTTGGCAGGTGTTTACTCAGTAGCATTAGAAGGGAATGAAAATAACAAAATAGCTGTTGTTGGTGAGGGAATTGATCCAGTGAGTCTTATTCAGAAACTTAGGGATGAGATGGGTGATGTGCAATTAATTTCTGTTACTGCTGTTCAAGAGAAGAACTGAAGAAAAATTAAAAACTTTATTTAAATTTTTTTTTTTTATTTGAGGGAAAAAACAAGTGTATGATTTCATGGTTTGAGTTATGCTTTAGTTTTGTAGTGTTGAAATTAATTAATAAATGACAGTGTGAGCTGTCTTTTATTTTTATTTTTCTTCATTTTAACTTGGGTTTATTTATTAATATTTGTTTAATTTTTGATTTATTAGTTAAATTAAGATGTAGCAACAGTTATAATGAATATTCTTCCTTTTGATTTTCTTTTTTTTGAAAAATAGGAAAGTTGGTCATGGCATTCAGAGTTAGATCAAGACAACATGTTGACTTGAGGTCAGGTCAACTAATGGCAATAATTTTTTGAAAATTTGTATAATTTGGATTTTTTTTTTCCATGTATGATAATAATTATATAAAATTTACATATATTTATTGAGCTAAATGAAGACGTGGTATATATATAAGATTAAAAAGTAGAATCCCTTATAATTTAGAGTTGACATTAGTCAATGAGAGGCAACAAGTTTTTTTTTTTTTTCATTTTTTTATTATATGTTTAGTTTATTAATGTTTGTATTATTTTTGGTTTTTTTCCCCGAATATCTGTAGCTGTTTAAATATATTTATTAGATTGAATTAAGATCCGGGAACAATTAAATTTGAGTGATTTTATAAAGTTGAAGGGTGTATATTTAAATACACGCAATTATCAAATTTTCAGGGATGTATTTGCAAGAAAAGGCTATAAATCCCCAACTTCTTAGAGTGAACAGAGAAGAACAATTAGAATTAGCAAAGTTCTTAATCTGATTTTTTTTAAAAAAAATTAGAAACTAGGGTTTTCAGATGTCCTCAAATTGGGTATGTGATTGAAAAATCAAAATCAAAAGTAAGAAATGTTGTGTTTGTGGAGGGAATGGTGAATTTCAGGGAATTTCAGAATGCACGGTATGTGCTCGACAGAATGATCATGGCATGTAATATGAAAAGAAGTGGAATTTTCATATGGGTGAGAATTTCTTGTTGGGAATTCATTGAAATTCATTGATTCTTTTGTGTGAGTGAATGGAGGTTTTTTTTTTTTTTTTTTTATCTTTTGTTGATTCTTTCTTTCTTTCTTCTTATTATTTTTTTTTTAATGTTTCATTGTTTGCTGAGAACAGTCAGGAAGTTCTAATGAGAAGTTGGATGCATCTAAACAAAAAGGATAGGTTGAAAAAAAAATGTTGAAAAAAATGTCTATGTCCACTAGCAATCCACCCCCCAACTCCTTCTTGGGCAGAGATTGCAGGCACTGTCCATCATTGTACGGGTTTGCCGACGCCGGTAGATGGAGCAACTCTCGCTCGTTTGAAGGCTTCCATGTAATACCCTGAACCTTTGGATACCTGTTGAAAAGTATATTCAGGATATTATAACAGTTACAGTAAGAATTTTCCTGCAGATCAATTTTTCAGAAAAACCCAAGAGGGAATAACAAGGACCTTATTGTAAGAGTTCATATAAGATTTTGGGTTTAAAAGTAATTAAAAAGGACTTGATCAAAACTGTTTCCAAAAACCAAGGACTGAAAAGAAATTCTACAGGGACTTTTTGGAAATGTTATTTCATGATTCAGGGACTGTTGGTGAAGTTTTCAGGGACCTTTTTGTAAGAAATGTGATTTTCAGGGACTAATGCCAAATTTTCGGCTAAAATTTAATGGAGAGAAAAGTCTGGAATGTCCTCATCACTTCATCATCTTCTTCTTCTTCCTAGCTACAGTATCCCGAGAGAGAGGAAAAAAAAAAAAAAAAGAGAAGAAGAAATGGAGGTTTTAAAGGGAGATTTGGAGATCGCCGGAGAGAGAGAGAGTTCACCGGAGGGAGCTCGCCGGAGACTTGCATTGCTTGGTAAGCATCTTCTTGGTTGAATTAATGCATGATATTTGGTTAAATTGAAGCTTGAGCAACCATGCTAAATGTTAACTTGCTTTTATGAGATTTGGCTTGGTTTTGAGTGGCAAAAGCATGGTTTATTGTTGTTGATAATTAATGCTTGAAGTTATTTTGGAAAATCCTTGTAATTGTGATGAATTTGGATTGAAATGGAAGATGGAATTTCCGGATTTACTGTAGAGTTACTGTAGCAACCGAGATTATGGTTTGATTTGGTTAATTAAATTGATTAAGTTGTGGATGATGATTAAAGTGTTAATGAAGATGGTTGGATGAGAATCGGAATTGGTTAAGTTAAATCAAATTGATTTGGTTGGATCAAGTCAAGTGGGTTTGGATTGATTTAGTTGGGCTTGACCAAATCAAGTGAAGTTGGTTGATTTGGTTGAGTCAAGTTCATTTAATTGGGTTGGAGTTGGGTTTGGATGAGAGTTGGATTTGGTTGGGTCCAATTGATTTGAGTTGGTCAAGGCTTGATCAAATCAAGTTGAGTGGGTTTGGACTTGGTTCAGGTTTTTGGTTAATGGGTTTGGGCTGAACCAATTGAAGGAAATTGGGCTCAGTTGAACCAAGTTGGTTCAACAGGAAATTATATAAGAATTTGATTGGTTTAATGTTGGTTGGTTTAAATTGAACTTGGTTCAGAGAAATTGAGGTTGGTTCAGGAGGGTTTAGCCCAAATTGAGGTGGTTTAAGAGCAATTGGAGACCGGTTTAAATATGCAATGTCGGGTTTTAACCGATTGGAGTAAGTGGGCCAATTAGAGAGTCTGTTACTTGTTTATTATAATTTCTTTTGGATTAAGTTGTGTCTTTAGTTTGTTATATGTATTTATTTTATTTTGTTACCCCGATAGGTATTGTTCAAGCTTAGGATGGAGTTCCAGGTCTAGCCAGAAACCCAAGGGAGACCAGGTGAGTTGGTAGTGGCTATTATTTTTGAATAAATGGTTAAATATTATTATTATTTTGAATAATCGGTAATTGTGATTATTATGAAATTATTATTTAACAGCTAGTATTTTGGAAATTATTATTTAATTATTTTATTTTACTATGTTTAATTGTGTATATTGTTAAAAGATACTTATGTTTATTTGTCGTTGACGTGCCTTGACCATCGTATTGATTCATATTGTTCGTATAATTATACATATCTTCAATTAGTGGAAATACGTGTATTTATGATTTAATTATTTTGGAAACAACTGTTTAATTATATCATTTTATTATGTTTAATTATGTATAATGATGAATGATACGTATATTGAAATATTGGCAATCGTATTTATACATCCGTTTGGTATAATCATACATATTTTTGAATAGTGAAATTATGTACGTGCGCATGATTTTAATTATTCATTTCATATATTTATTTTAATGGTTACATATGCTTTGACTGGGAATGAATTGTGAAATTATGTGCGTATATTAAAATGTTTTACCGACAATGTTTGTGAAACTGGTTTTCATTCCTGGCATAGAAATGTATGTATTGTACGGTGGATATTGTTCGGATTTGGATGGTGACTACGGACTTTAGTCCGACACTGCAGTGTGGGGTCCCACGGTCCGGCCTGATGGGAGGCGGCGTGGTTAACCCTGAGTTTAACCCTGGTCAAGAGGTGCGCGGAGCCATTGACAGGGTTTGGTTCTGTTGAGAAACCCGGGGTCACCACACGGGGATCTCAGTGGCCAACGTTAAGGTTACGAAGACCTTGATGGCTCTCAACCTAGTCGCGACGGCGGCTAAGTTTGGGAGGATTTTTAGGCCAATGTTTTGAGAATGGTTTTATAGTTTGTTTTTGCAAAAGATGTTTTGAATTGTGATGAGGGGGCGAAGCCCAGCTGTCGCTCTTAGGAGGGCAGTCTCTCACAAAAAGTTTATATTTCCTTAGAAATTGATTTAATGATGATTTATGGTGAATTTATGTTTTAAAAGTTCTTTAAATTGGTATTCTGCCAAAATTCTAGTATTTTGGAGAGTTTGGAAATTATTTGAGAAAAATTGATGTCTATATACTTTATATACGCTGTATTTAACTATTCGAAATTATTGAGCCACTACCGACCAACTAAAATGTGCCACAGTTGCAGGAGCAGGACCCTGATAGATTGCCTGTGCGAGTATAGAGCCAGTCAGGGCTTGGTTCAGAGTTTAGTGGGTCCATTTCCTTTCTACTGTTGTTGTTATGATTTTGTAGCGGTTGTACCCGCATGTGGGAGTACTTATGAGTGTTATATTCGTGTATTTGAATCTATAGTTTGTTTAAAAAGTATTAATAGAGTTTTTGTAAGTTTGATTTGGTGTTTCATGAGTGTCAGTTTTCCAGTTAAAAGAAATTTTAACTGATGGGTGCCACATTTACCTCGGTAGAAGGGGTGGGTGTGACATCTTTTGGTATCAGAGCTGTAGGTTGAGATATCCTTGATCGGTAGAGATCACGGGTTGTGATCTGAGTCTAAGTTGAGAAGTCAAAGTCTAAGTTAGAGATTTAGTAGTGATTAGACTGTAGAGTAAGGGCCCAGTAGAAATTTGTGAGACTCATCAATCGGGTTAAAGCCTAGGTTGCATATCACAAATGAGGGCTAATAGTAGGTTTTGACATTTGAGACAGAGAATTGAGCTTGGCACTGTGATCAGAATCACGGGTTGTGATATTTTTTCAGAGTTGGTTTTATTCCAAATAAGTTAACCTGAATATGCCAAAGAAGAGTGTTTGGTGTGCTTCATGTTGACTGGCTTGTAGTGAATTGCAGGATGATTTGAAAGGTGCTTTGGACATACCCGTGCTTAAGATATAGGATTTAGCACGTGGGTAACCAGTCTTCTTTATCACCTTGCTGTGTTTCTTAAAAGGTGTGTCACAATGCGACATTGATTCGAGTTTCAATTTGTCAGACTTTGAACGGACTATAACCAGCTCCTCTATGTGTGGTTTAGTTGTGTTTAAATAGAGGAGAAGATCAGACTTTCCTTTTTCATCAGTGAAATTTTGAGTGTCATAAGAATTTTTGAGTAATGGAACCAAGGCGATTGAGACGACTGAGACGAGGACCTCCTACAATGTCTAATAGAGAAAGAGTAGAGAGATATTTCTTGGAGGAGCAGCAGAGAGAGGAAGAAGAGCAGAGAAGAGAAGAGGAGGAACAGAGGAGGAGAGAGGAAGAGCGAAAGAGGGAAGAAGAGAGTGAAAATCGGACTGACGCTCAAGTATCCTCTAGCTCCACTCTTGTTGTCTCAGCATCTTCTAGTTTTACTACTATGCCTGGTAACCATGAGCAAGTCATGACTGATGTTTATGTCCCACGATCTCGTTATGTGGTGAGCATGAATACCAGAGATTTTAGCTCTATAGTTGCTTCAGAGTTGAGGAATATTTACATGGAACGTTTTCACCTTGATGAGACACACATGCCAGAATTGAGAAGGAGGTATGGAGTTCCTGAAGAGTTTGCAACGGCATATGATGATGCCTATGCAGTTCTTAACTATGGTGCAGCAGTTGAGCAATGGAACCGGGAAAGGTTGCACCGCTATCGTAGACAAGAGTGAAGTTCAGTACTTGTATGAGGACTTATGAATAGTGGAATAACCTATTTGTATTATCGCATGTGTGCTTGAGATGATTGTACTCTATCAGTGTATCTTCAGTGTGCTTTATTCCTACTTTGTGAATAAGAACTTGCTTTTCTCTTGGATTGTGGAAAATTGCAAGACTGTTTTATTATTTGAGTGCTAGAAATAAGAAAATCAGAGCAGCGCAGCGGAAGAGTGTTGTATACCGTGTACAACACCGTATAAGAGATATCAGGTTTACCTTGATCATCAACAGATACCTGATTGTATCTTCAGAGGATTTTTGTGTACTGCTGAGTAGATTTGGAACAAGAGAACAAAGGTTGGAACAAGTGAATTCAGTGATGTCAGATTTATGCATGCCAAGGAAATTTCGAGGACGAAATTTTCTTAAGGGGGAAGGATTGTAATACCCTGAACCTTTGGATACCTGTTGAAAAGTATATTCAGGGTATTATAACAGTTACAGTAAGAATTTTCCTGCAGATCAATTTTTCAGAAAAACCCAAGAGAGAATAACAAGGACCTTATTGTAAGAGTTCATATAAGATTTTGGGTTTAAAAGTAATTAAAAAGGACTTGATCAAAACTGTTTCCAAAAACCAAGGACTGAAAAGAAATTCTACAGGGACTTTTTGGAAATGTTATTTCATGATTCAGGGACTGTTGGTGAAGTTTTCAGGGACCTTTTTGTAAGAAATGTGATTTTCAGGGACTAATGCCAAATTTTCGGCTAAAATTTAATGGAGAGAAAAGTCTGGAATGTCCTCATCACTTCATCTTCTTCTTCTTCTTCCTAGCTACAGTATCCCGAGAGAGAGGAAAAAAAAAAAAAAGAGAAGAAGAAATGGAGGTTTTAAAGGGAGATTTGGAGATCGCCGGAGAGAGAGAGAGTTCACCGGAGGGAGCTCGCCGGAGACTTGCATTGCTTGGTAAGCATCTTCTTGGTTGAATTAATGCATGATATTTGGTTAAATTGAAGCTTGAGCAACCATGCTAAATGTTAACTTGCTTTTATGAGATTTGGCTTGGTTTTGAGTGGCAAAAGCATGGTTTATTGTTGTTGATAATTAATGCTTGAAGTTATTTTGGAAAATCCTTGTAATTGTGATGAATTTGGATTGAAATGGAAGATGGAATTTCCGGATTTACTGTAGAGTTTTCCTATCAAGGTTCTGACCATTTTTCCTATCAAGGTGTGGTGGGTTTTCCTATCAAGGTTCTGACCATTTTTCCTCCCTAAGGCATGGTAGTGGAAGGGTAGGCTCTCTGATCAATGCTACTACAACTGACTTGATGCCTTTGATGCCTCGGGATAGAACTAGAACTGAGAATAGAGATAGTAGAGATCATTCACATCGCACTTCGAAGGGCAAGCAAATTTTAATTGAAACCTCGGGATCGGTTTCTCAGATGATGAAAACGTCTTCTTCGTCACGGAAGAGACTTGATGCTCGGTTGGTTGAACCCCTTTGCAGTAACCTTAATCCTCAACCGAAGCTGATGATTGCTAAGGGCACAACATTCCGAAGGGGTAGAAGATGAGAAGCATTAGATGGTAGTTGACCAGCTAAAAAGCGTTCTTTTAGGAGAAGAAGAAGAAGAAGAAGAAGAAAAATTAGAGGAGTCTGATGATAGCATTGAGGAGTCTGGGGAATTGGAGAGCGACATTGATCTTGAAATAGAGGAGGAACCTGATGAATCGCTCACTCTGGGAAAGTTTCAGGAAAAACTCCTGAAAGAAATCCTAGTTCGAAAAACAATTAGCCGGATTTATCAATCCAAAAGAAAGGAAGACATGAGGATAGGGAAGGGGAGAACAACCGTCGGAGTGTCTCTCCTCCCTACACAACATGATCCTTCTGTTTTTGTTTTTTCAATGTTTAGTTTATTAGTTATTCTTATCTCTCATTTTATGTTTTTATGATAATACAAAATCTAAAATTTTTGGGGTGGAATTGCAAGGGAGTGTTAAGTGTGGATAAAATTCATAGGATTATGCGGATAATGAAGAATCTCAAGGTAGACCTTATTGCTCTGGTAGAGACCAGAGTAGATAAGAACAAAGTAAATCATTTATGTACTAGATTTTCAAAGCACTAAAACTGGGTGGACATTGCGGCCGATGGCCTCTCAGGAGGGATGGGGAGGGGGAGGGGGGGGGATCATCATTTTATGGCAAAAACATCTTGGCAGAGTTTCCCCTGTGGCTCACTCTCGTGAGGCTCTTCATCTAATTATTTCCTGTCCTACTAATGTGCATTGGATTTTGACATCTGTGTATAATGCTCAACGCCACAATCTTCAACAAAAGCTTTGGAAAGAGTTAACGCAAATTGCTAGGCTTAATCAACCGTGGCTTATCTTGGGAGATTTTAACGAGATTACTTCCCCAGAAGAACTCCAGGGAATTAATTATTTTGATTATGCTAGGAAACCTGCCTCTTTCTCTAACTTCATTTCTAATAATTCATTGATAGATGTAAATTTCTCTGGAGCAATTTTCTCTTGGTGTAATGGTCAATATGGTTAAGCAAGGCAGTGGGCGCGGCTCGATAGATGTTTGGTAAATGATATTTGGCTCACAATTTTCAACTCCATTCATCTTAATTATTTGCCTAAGAGATTTTTTCTGATCATGCTCCCATGATGCTTAATATTTCTCAAAATCCTACTTCCTTTCGTAAAGTTTTTAGATTTGAGAACTTTTGGCTTGAACATGCAAATTACATTCATGAAATCAAAAAAGCTATTTTCCTTGAAGCACACTCTAGTCCCATGCATGCCTTTTATCATATTTTGGCTAGAGTCAGGAAAAGTATTATTTCTCTTAAGCAAAAAGGTTTGGGTGCTCTTGATGTGGAAATAAAGTAAGTTGAGTGCCAAATCTAGGCTTTAGAAATCAATGATAGTAACAATCCAAGTGTTGATTCTAACCTTCTTAGAAGTCTTCACAATAAATATAGCTCCCTCTTGAGACAACATCACGGCAGATGAGCTTGAAGATTTCATTTGAATTGGGTTATAGGTGGGGATATGAATTCTGCATTTTTTTACAAAAATGTGAGGATTTGTAGACACCATAACTATATCATGAGTATTATTGATGATGATGGAAATTCCCATACTGGGAGACAACAAATTGATTTCCATTATGTTAAACCATTTCTCTTCTCTTTGGAGCAACAATGAGTCTAGGTTTGTTGAGGAAATTATTGAGGCTATCCCCAGTGATATCTCTTTCCTTCAAAATATGCACATTCTTTTCTCTAAATAGGCCTGTTTCTAGGGAAGAGGTTTACAATACTATTGTTTCTTTACTTACGAGGAAGTCTCCTAGCTCAGATGGCATGAATGTGGAATTTTTCAAATTCTTTTGGGAAGATTTAAGTGATCACATTTTGAATGCCATCAATTATTTCTTTGAAAATGTTGTGATGCCTAAAGCTTGGGGTAGGACTTACATTGTTTTAATTCCTAAAAAAGAGCACTCTAAGGTTGCGTCAGATTTTCGTTCAATTTCTCTTTGCAATGTTGCTTATAAGATAATTACTAAGATTTTTGCCAATCGTCTTAAAGAGGTAATTGGGAATCTTATCGACAAAGAGCAATGTGGTTTTGTTCCTGATAGGTCCTCAGTTGATAATATAATTGCAGTTCAGGAAATTTCTAATACTATCAATTGTGATAGATCCATCCTTCCTAAGATGATGATTAAAGTTGACATACAGAAAGCCTACAACACTTTAAATTGGAGCACCATTCTGGCCACTCTTATGAAAATGAAATTTCCTAGCAATTGGGTTTCTTACATTAAACCTTGCATTCACTCCACTTCTTTTGCTCTTTTAATCAATGGGAAGACTACTGATTGGTTCTCTTCTTCAAGAGGGGTTAGATAGGGTGATCCCCTATCTCCCTACCTCTTTATTTTAGTTGCTCAAAATTTAACTACCATCCTTAATATTGCTAGACATCTTAACCTCATTCCGGGGTTTTCTAGCAATCTTTGTTATAATTTCAACCACCTTATGTACGCTGATGATCTTATCCTTATCACCTTAACCTCTAGAAAAACTACTAAAAATGCCAAGTTCTGTCTTGATATTTATCATCATTTAATTGGGCAAAAACCAAACCAATCCAAATCTGAGCTATATTTCCCAATTTGGTTTAATAAGAGAGTGTCTTTCGCATATGTACTATCCTTAATTTTAAGCCTAGGAAATTTCCTTTCAAGTACCTTGGGATGAATATCTCTCACAAGCAGCTTCCTATTTCTCATTTTAAGCAAATGATAGACAAGTTGAATGTTTATATTGCAAATTGGAGTAAAACCAAGATGTCCAAGCGGGGAAGGCTGTTGTCATTAACAACATTCTAATGGCTACTCCAATTTACTACTTATCTGTCTATCCTATTCTTGATTCAGTTATAAATAAAATTTTCCAAATTGTTAGGAATTTTTTGTGGGCCAACAGTGATAGTGGCAAAGGTTTACTTGGTAAATTAGGATAATGTTACCTCTAACAAACCTGAAGGTGGTTTGGGGATAAGGAACCTTTCAGCTGCTAAGCATTCTTTGATGGCAAAGATTCTTTTTAATTATCTTAACAAGCATGATTCAATTTGGGTGGAAATTTTATACATGAAATATGGTGATCACAATTTTTGGACTCAACAAATCCCTGTTAATTGCTCTGCTTTTTTCAAAGGTTTGTATGCTACTACTGATCTAATTAAAACAAACTTGTGGATTAATTGTGTCAATCCCAATAGTACCTCAGTTTTGTTTCATCCTTGGATGTTTGATATGCCTATTGCTCTTAAACCAATGTCTCTTAATATGAATGTGAACTTTGAAAATCTTCAAATTTCTGATTTGCTAGTTCAATCCTCTTGGAATATTCAAGCTCTTGATTTGCTGTTTGGTTCTGGTTGGGTGTCTCCTGTGATTAGTCATGGGAAAATCACCCTAGAGGAAGATAACCACTGGGTGTGGTTTCCCAAGACTAATAATAATAAAATTACTACTTATGTTTATAATTTCCTGAGCAGCAAACATTCTTCCAATCCTCATTGGGATGGTTGGACTATTTTATGGAAGCTAAATGTTGCCCCTAGAGTTAAAACTTTCTGTTAGTATAAGAGCACTTTAAGTTGGTATAATTTGATACCTAGTCAAGATGACATGGCAACCAAGGTGACGTGGAAAGCATGTTGACATGGCAAGGTCTCTTGGCTAGGAGGCAAATATTCTTGAAGATCTTGATGAAGCTATTTTTGGCAAGTGGATCAAGCAAGCAACAACTTGAAGACAAGATCTCATCAAGATCATATTTAGGAGATATGATTGAAGACTAAATATGGATGGAGCTTAATTCAAGATATACCTATCAATGGTAAGATTTGAAGAATATTGAAGATTTGATTTGAAGAGCCTTAATAGATTTGGATGAAGACTATTAAGGGTATGTTTGAAGACATGTCTATTTGTGGCATGATTGAGCTGATTGATTGAAGATCTTTGGTAGGCGTGCGCCCCTTGCGAAGGGACTGCGTGATGAGGAGCTGAGGAGGGAGGCTAGTTGCCGGTAGTCGGGATCAGGTGATCTGGCTGCATCGACTCGGACTAAGCATGACCAGGTGGTTGATGGGTCTTGAGGTCGCTTAGCAACGTAACCAGAACTTAGTCAAGTCAGCAGTCAGGGCCATGTTGCAACACATGTTACAACAGAAGTTGCAACAGCTAATTTCAGAAGGTTCTAAAGTTAGTAGCCGCAGAGATTCTAAAAGAGATATGAACTATATTTGGGACGTTGAGGCGTCTATATATACTACCTTGGTCTTCCTTTGGCTTCTTTTTCATGGCAAGCTCCAAACTTATGATTACTTTTATCATATGAACATGGGTCCTCCTGATCATTGTGTTCTCTTTGGTCTTGTGCTGGAAACGGCTGATTACCTGTTTAAAGTCTGTTTGAAAAGTCAATTGTGTGGAATTGGATTAAGGCCATGACTGGAATCAAAGTCAATTTATTTGATCACAAAGCTTTTGGAGAATGGATGAACCTCAGTCAGAATGATAACTCCATTGAAGTTGTCTCTTTGATAGCTGCCACTATGTGGTACATATGGAAAGACAAGTGTGATATCATTTTTAGACACACTAATCCAAATTATTTTGGGATTGCTAAAAATGCAATGGATCATTGTCAAGAATTCAAGCTAAGCAAAGTAAATTCCAAGTTGATTCACTTTTTCATCCAGAATCATCTGCAACTAGGGTCTTTGGGTGTTTTCTCGGCAGCTGCTTGGAATTCTTCATCAGGTATGGGGGGTATCGGATTTATCATTGTGGACTCACATGCTCAAGTTCTTTGTGCAGGTAATTGCTTTGTTGATTCTGATACAAGATTCTATCTTGAATCCAAAGCCCTTACTACTGCTCTAAAGACTATCAGAGAAATAGAGGGAAAATGCACTTCTATTTACATTAGTTCGAAAGATTGTTGGGAAGTACTTCATGGTTTTGCTAACCCGTTTCATTGGATGCACTCGAATAGCTTCAGGGAAACCAAGTAAGAACTCAATATGATTCACAGCCCCAAAATTCATCTGATTCAGTACTCATGGAACAAGGTGGCTGCTTTATTGGCTGGGAAAGGCATAAGAGCTGCAAGATTATCACTGCTTCATCAAGGCATGGAGAGGCCTCATTGGTTCATGAAGATGATCACTCAGACAGGTCTGCACCCTTGAGTTTTGGGAGTCTTTGTGTTGTTTTCCCTTTATGTCTTTCCTTTGTGTTACATTGTTTGTTTGTTCTATTGCATTGTTTTTGGTCTGTGTTTAGTTCGTAAAATAGTGTTTTATTTTAATAAATAGCTACTATATAGCTCCTTTAATAAAAAAAAAGAACAAGAAGGATAGAAGTCCTCGAAGAAATGTTGGTTAATGCTGGGAAAATGGTTTGTAAGTATGTGATGTTTTTGTGATGATTTGTTAAATGTATGAATGCAAGAAGTTTATGAATTTTGACAAGAGGGTAGGATACTTTGAATGATTTACAACTATCTATAGGAATGCTTGTTTATGGATATCATGAAATGAAGTGTTTGCTATAAATGAATTAGTCTCTGAAACAACTTGATGAAAATCCTGCATATATAGCTTTTTAGCTTTTGTCATAGTTGATGCATGATAAATCATTGGATGATGTTCTGATACAAAATCATAAACTAAACAGAAACAACAAGGCACTTGAACATTGATATCTAGATAATAGAAGACTATCACAGACTTAAAAAGAGAGCTAAAGAGTAAATGCTATCAAGAGGGATTTGTATCACTCTTTTAGCTTTTCTTTTGATTTTTAGCTTAATGGATAAGCATGACCTGCAAAGGGGACAAGACATAGCAGGGGTTATGCACAAATAAAGAACTAATACTTTAATATGCATGTGCCCTCACTCCACTTGAGTTGAGGTTTGAATCTGTCTCCTTAGCAAGGACATGAATACCCTACACATGAGATCTAATGCTAATAAACTAAAAGATCGTTGGCATTTCTTTGTGATCTGAATGATGATTAAAATAATTAAAAAAGTTAGTTTTATAAGCTTGTATTCCAATGATTTTAATGTTAAACAACACCTTCGAATGATCGATATAAGTTTATAAGTTTAATTTTAATGCCTTGTATATTAGATTCTAGTTAATTATTTTGAAACATTTTTGTTATATTTTTTAAAATGATTAAAATGTTAAAAATAATTTTCAATATGTTATTAGTTGGAAAAAAAAACTTCATATAAACAATTCTAATTTAAAATCTGAGAAATTGATTTTAGGTCTCGAAGTTTAAATATTAAATAAAACTTTACAAGAAAAATTAAAAATTTAAATCTTACTTTATGGTTATTTTCATACTTTAATGTGAGAATTAAATAGAGAATAATAACAAATTTGTGTCATTTTTATCTTCCTTTCAAAATCTTTAAAATGAAAATAAATTATAGTAACAACAAAAACTTCCTCTTTATTTTTTGGGGAAATGAAGCCAAAATTCTTAAATCCTAAAAACTATTTAAAGAAAGAAAATTTATATTAATTATATATAATATTAAAACCTTATTATAAAAGTATAAATAAAAAAAGAACTTAATAATTTTTTGTCCATTTCTTAGAGCATTCAAAGTCCTCAACTTTCTGTCTTCTCAAAGGAAATTTTGAATAGTAATTTGGCTTTTAGTATAGTGCAACATCAATTAATTGAAACCAATAGTAACGAGATTAATTAAAATGAATTAGTTTTTATTAGTCTTCTTTTTCTAATACTTCCTTCAGTCCAAATTATCTATTGCTCTAAGTTTTTTTTTTTTCAAAGTAGTTATTATTTTAAAAAATTTTATTGGCAGTAATTATGAAAATTTTAAATTTACTCATCTTATTTAATGAATTTTATTTAAACAAAGAGTGTGTATCAATCACAATAAATAATTTTAATAAAAAAACAAAATTATCTTGTCAAATTTTTTTTAAAATTTTAAAAATTTTAATAGCACTCTTTATTGAGTTATTTTTCATGGACTAATATAATGACATTTTCGGACATTTACTATGCATGTGATTGGGGCCATTTATGGGATGGACAGCTACTAACTAAGCTTGGGCCCAAATTGGATCCATTCCCTATCTCACACCCAAGTCAACCCATATGACTTGAGGGCCCTCCATTGTCATGTTATATAAAAAGGCATGCTGTGAAGTGGAGATGGATGTGGTGGGTAACAAAAACCTATTCGTGAGATTGGGAGACGGGTTCACAGGTGAAGCCCTAGCTCTTATTTTGCAGGGTGCTGCTAAACCTTTTGGAGTTGACATTGCTCTTCAATGGCTACGGTTCCAATTCCTCCAACATTGGGAGGTAACATACTTCATATATTGCTTATTATGCTTCAAGATTACTAGATCTATAACACCATGGCTGCAGAATTTGTTAATATTTATTTCCATGAATCTGCTAATGTTTATGAGCATCATGGATATTTAATGCATATGAATGTTCATTTTGATGCTTGGATTGCTATCACTCTTTTCTTGTGCCGGGCTTAAATATGACAAATAATTTGAACAAATCAAAAGCTCAAAATACTTTTAAAAGCATTTAATCTTTCTCTAAAATAGATCCCTACGTAACACAATTCTATGTCAACTTAATTATACAAAATAAATAAATAAACACAAAACACATCGTCACATCATGGAGTCTTTATCATGTAATTCAAAGAAAAATTAAA
This sequence comes from Dioscorea alata, assembly GCA_020875875.1. Taxonomy (NCBI): domain Eukaryota; kingdom Viridiplantae; phylum Streptophyta; class Magnoliopsida; order Dioscoreales; family Dioscoreaceae; genus Dioscorea; species Dioscorea alata. The sequence goes on from CM037018.1 coordinate 15,033,846, forward strand.
TTAAGTTAAATAAATAAATAAAAAGACTTGAACTACTCCCCAAAGACTTAAATTTGCCTATAAATGATACCATACTTATTGAGAACTCCAAAACATAAACTAGAGTTTGCTCTTAAATCTCATGGATAAATTTTTTCCATGCCTTCATCTACGTTCAAGAGTTCAAGCAAGCAATGGAAAGGTATTATTTATTATTCTCTATAGCTTAATTTCTTTTAGTTGATGATATATGTTTAAATTTTTCATTGATTAATCATTAATTGATATATTTATATTTATTTCCTTCAATAGAAAAAGGTTGTGTTGAGGGTGCAAATGGAGAATACCGAGAAGCGAGCTAAAGTTATGAAGTGCTTGGTTAAATGGCATGGTAACAATATATCATATATGTATATATTATTGCATGAGTGGTGAGTCTGGTGTCCTGGTGTTTTTATATATATTATTTTCATTGATTTCTAATATCTAATAATACGAATTTTCTTCTGTTTGAATTTTATTTGTTGGTTTTATATATTCTTAAATTTTGAATCAAGAATTAAGTAGATGTTTTCAAACTATTAGAACTAACTTAAAAAAATAAATTAGTTTGATCGTTTCTACAACAGAGATAATATTTGAGCACATCTAATATCAAATGTTTTGTCTACCATAACAAAAAAATATATAATCTTAATATCTATGTAACAAAATAAATAAATTTTTTGGCCCCTTGCATTATTTATATTATTATAATTTTTTTTGTTTTTTTTTTCAATAACATGGACAAATCATATGAAATACAGATACACTTTTGATTATTATGCGTTAATCATACACTGAGAACGAGTTAAACCCTCGATTACCAGTATAGGAGTCAAATGTATAGCCGTTCTGTTATTGTCACATTGGTTTAGTTCAAAAATTAAAATAAACTTGTTTTAACATATATATATATATATATATATATATATATATATATATATATATATATAGAAAAAAGCTTGTTTTACCACATATATATTAAAAAAATCACTGTTATTGAAATAAAATAAATGTTTATTCATTTAATTAGTTATTATGGGGCAGGTGTTATCTCTGTATCATTGGAAGGGAAGGAAAACAATGAAATAGCAATTGTTGGAGAAGGGATTGATCCAGTGAGCATAACTCAAAAACTAAGGAAGAAAATGGGTTCTGTGGAGATGCTTAAGGTTGCAGCTCCTGACACTGACAAGGGAAAGGACAAGGACAAGGAAAAAGAGGCTGATAAAAATAAACCTCCTTGGATTTACTATCCACCACTACCACAACCAATATACTCTAACAGTGAACCAACTTGTTCCATTTTGTAAGTCATATTATGTATATCAGTATATATAATATATTGTATTACATATATTATACTATGTTATATATATGATTTTATAAAATGGAATAATGTGTGTGTATATATTATTAAGGTAAAAAATTTCTATGTATAAGATTGAGAGTTTGATTTCTCTACTAATGAACAATTGAAATATAATAATAAAAAAAATATGTAAGATAGTTTTTCTATGTTGTCAATATATTACATGCTTTGTGTTTGTTTAAATTTTGATTAAATCATTGATTGTGGTTGACATCTTTATCACTAAAATTTTGAGTTAATGTATTTTAGATTTTTATTTAATTTAAAAATTAAAATAAAGTTAATTTTATGATTAAAAGATTATAACATCAAATTTATTATTTTTATGAATTCAAAATTAATGATGTATATTAAAAATATCGATCTAGTATTTATAGACTAATTTATCATTAGTTTTAAGAGTGGGTTTAGATGTCTAATATTTTAATCAATCAAATTGCGGTCTCTACATGTTTATAATTTTTTTAATATAAGCATTAGCTGTGCCTAAGCAGACACTATTATATATTAATAAATTACAACTAAAAAACTAAACAATTTATTAATGGATTTTAAAAAAAAAACTAAATTATAATTTTTCAAAAAGACCCACAATATATGACTCATTCCTGGTTTTAAGTTGAGGGTATTATTGGCAAGTGTTGTTAGCCCACCTTCTTTGAATTCCAAGCAAGCAATTAGACTCATCACAGGTTTAACTCAATTATTAATGGAGTCCTTTTCCATACTAAAATAATTCCAATTTACTTTTGTAACTCTGTAAAACAAGTATTATCACTTACACACACACACACACACACAAGAATTTTGGATTTTAGAAAATAAACTCTTTTCACAAAACAAATATTTCAATGAGTGAAATAATCAGTATTAATTTAAAATTTCAAGTAATATAATTTCCAAAAATAAAGAACTGTGGGTTAGCCCACTGAAAACTACTCATGTTTATGATTCAGAGATCTCTCAAATCACAATTCACTTTTTAAATTTCTTGTGAAAGTTTTGTGTGAAGAATACCTTTCGTTCTTCTTTCCAGGGTTACATGACAGGGGATTTATTCCTAAAAAATTAGTTAAGCCACTGTAATTAGTGCACCTTCATACCCAATTATCTTTTACTTGGTCACTTGTCAACTTTATCAAAAAAAAAAAATCACAAATAAAACCAATGTTAAAGTTATATATATATACATACGCATCACTGAAAATTGATCATCTAGTTTGTACATACTCACCTAGAGGAAATAGGAATCAAGTTAAAAGCCCGCTTTCATAACAGGTGATTTTTTTCAATATCACTGTGTTGGATCAATTTTAAACCCTGCCCAATAAAAATTCTTATAAAATATTTTTTACAGTGAGGTTAGTAACACCAGACTAGAGGCTTAAGAAAGACCATAGTTGTCTTCATATCTATAAATACCATACAAGTGGTATAAGTCCCAATCTAATGTTCTTGTTCAAAGCCATGGCAAAGTGTTTTGGGGGAAGTTCAGCAGTTCAACCAGGATCTGGAAAGGTATTATCATTCATTTTCAATATAAATATATATCCTTTTCAAATGTTAATACATATATATTTCAGTTAATTACTTACTTTGTTTTAATTTTTTAATTTTTAATTTTTTTTTTAGCAAAAGATTGTGCTGAAGGTGGAAATGGATGATATAAAGAAGAGATCCAAAGTTTTGAAGAACATTGTTTGCTGGCATGGTAACAGAGAAGAAACCCTTCAAAATAAGAGAAAAATATATAGAAGCATGTTTTTATTTATTCATTTATTTATTTATTGTTTATATATATATATCTTTTTGCAGGTGTTTACTCTGTAGCGTTAGAAGGTAATGAAAATAATAAAGTAGCTGTTGTTGGTGAGGGAATTGATCCAGTGAGTCTCATTCAGAAACTTAGGAATGAGATGGGTGATGTGCAGTTGATTTCTGTTACTGCTGTTCAAGAGAAGAAGACATGAAGAAAAATTAAAAACTTTATTTGAGATTTTTTTTTTTATTTGAGGGAAAAAACAAGTGTATGATTTCATGGTTTGAGTTATGCTTAATTTTGTAGTGCTGAAATCAATTAATGAATGACCATGAACTGTCTTTTATTTTTTGACTTGGGTTTATTTATTAATATTTGCTTAGTTTTTGATTTATTATTTAAATTAACATGTAGCAACATTTACCATGAATATTCTTCTTTTTGTTTTTTTTTTTCTTGAAAAATAGGAAAAGTATGGGTTCATGGTTGGCCATGGCATTCAAGACAACATGTTGACTTGATATTAGTCAACTAATGCCAATAAATTTTGAAAAATTGTATAATTTGGAAGTTTTTTCATGTATGATAATAATTATATATAGTTCACATATATTTATTGAGTTAAATGAAGAGGTGGTATTTATCTTGATTTTTTTTAGAAATATAAAACAATTACATATATAAGTACAAGAGCATTGACATATATGGTACAGATATACAAAGAGTTGAAGCACATACAAAAGCTTCATATACTCACAAATTTATTAGAAATAGTTAGCCGACCTTCTTATAAAAGAAAAGTAACTGGAAAAACACGGTAAAAGTTTTATAAAATGACCATTTAAGAGAATCATTTATCCGTTACTTTTTTCTGTCAATTTCTCACTTGAGAGAAAGCTCCCACTAAAATTAAAAAAGATGTATAAAAAATCTAGACTGCATTTAACTTTTAAGTCTTTTTTGTCTTGAGTTGCATGTAACTAAATAAAGAGGTAATAATTTTTTTTTATTATGAGTTTGTTTATTAATGTTTGTATGATTTTGTATTTATTTTTCCTAATATCTGTAGCTGTTTAAATATATTTATTAGATTAAATTAAGATCCAGGAACAATTAAATTTGAGTGATTTTATAAAGTTGAAGGGTGTATGTTTAAATACACGCAATTATCAAATTTTCAGGGATGTATTTGCAAGAAAAGGCTATAAATCCCCAACTTCTTAGAGTGAACAGAGAAGATCAATTAGAATTAGCAAAGTTCTTAATCTGATTTTTTTTTAAAAAATTAGAAACTAGGGTTTTCAGATGTCCTCAAATTGGGTATGTGATTGAAAAATCAAAATCAAAAGTAAGAAATGTTGTGTTTGTGGAGGGAATGGTGAATTTCAGGGAATTTCAGAATGCACGGTATGTGCTCGACAGAATGATCATGGCATGTAATATGAAAGGAAGTGGAATTTTCATATGGGTGAGAATTTCTTGTAGGGAATTCATTGAAATTCATTGATTCTTCTGTGTGAGTGAATGGAGTTTTTTTTTTTTTTTTTCTTTTGTTAATTCTTTCTTTCTTTCTTATCTTTTATCTGTTTCATTGTTTGCTAAGAACAGTCAGGAAGCTCGAGTGAGAATTGGATGCACCTAAAGAAGAAGGATAGAAGTTCTCGGACAAATGTTGGTTGATGCCGGGAAGATGGTTTGTAAGTATGTGATGGTTTTGTGGTGATTTGTTAAATGTATGAATGCGAGAAGTTTATGATATTTGACAAGAGAGTAAGATACTTTGAATGATTTATAACTATCTTTAGGAATGCTTGTTTATGGATATCATGAAATGAAGTGTTTGCTATAAGTGAATTAGTCTCTGAAACAACTTGATGAAAATCCTGCATACATAGCTTTTTAGTTTTTGTCATAGTTGATGCATGATAAATCATTGGATGATGTTCTGATACAAAATCATAAACTGAACAGAAACAGCAAGGCACTTGAACATTGATATCTAGATAATAGAAGACTATCAAAGACTTAGAAAGAGAGCTGAAGATATTAACGCTATCAAGAGGGATCTGTATCACTCCTCAAGCTTTTCTTTTGATTTTTAGCTCAATGAAGAAGCATGACCTGCACAATTTTATCAGTTGGATGATTATCAGAAACAAAAAGGCTAAGGACATAATAGTGTCCTATGTGTAAATTTTAAGGTGAAAACTAATTGTTGAGATTACAGAGCATCATTTGATTTTTTATTTTTCTGCATAATATTTAATCCCATAAAATATCGTTAGTTCAATCCGTAGTCTAGTATCTCAATTTTGCAAGTGCTTAATTGCATAGCATATTGACAATCTAGAGCACACAATTTTTTGCTGTGGAAATGTTTAACTGTGCCATGATATGAAACTTTTCGAATTCAGTCTATCTTATAGGGTTTGTTCTGAAATTTTTAGTGGTCACATTAACCAAAATTCTATCCTAACCAATTGAATAATTTAATTTAAGGGATTAAATGTCTTAACTTACCCAAACTTTGCATTGTTCGCTTTGTTTGTATAGACTTTATTTCCTGCGAGCATTTGAAAGACTATCGTTCTTTCAAATCAACTGGCAACACTGAAGATTGAGCAAAAATCTTAAGTCCATTGTGAAAATTCATCCTGTTGGAGAAAAATAAAAGCTAAAGTTAGCATTAATAGATGTTGGAAAAAATCAGCAGTAAAATTGTAGTATCGGTCATGTGGTCACTCAATTTATGTAACTTCATCATAGAAAGCATAATATGTTTGTGCAGAGAATGGAATAACTTTCAGAAGAATAGAAGAAATAGCTTACACTGGTGAAGTCATTCCTTTAGTCTCCTCAAATCAAAAAGTGTGTAGGATATCAGGAGAGTTCTTCAATCAATTTACCATTGTCATAGCATTGAATCTTTTGGATGTGCTCAACTTCTGGTCTCTCTGTTCCTCCATCTTTATGTAGCCTTCTCAGAAACACCTCTGGCATTTCAATCAAAAGAAGTTCTTTGAGATTTATCAGTTGCCTTGTGCCAATTGGTACTCGTTGCAATTTTTCACAATTTCTGATGATCATCTTTCGAAGGTTAGGCATTGCTCCATCCACTATTAGCACATGATCCAAATTATCTAGATGTTCAAGATCTAATATCTGTAGCTTTGGAAATCCTTGTTGACCACAACATATCTCTGTTCCATCAAATGCTTGAATGAGTGCGAGTTCGGCTAGGTTTGGTAGATGTTGAAGAACTTCTAGCGAATCTTCGTGCAGCTGTGAGCCCCGTAGACGCATCCTCACAAGGCTTTGAAGAGAGGAAATCCATTGAGGTAATGATTGCAAGCAACCCCTTAGGTATAACCGTTGGAGAAATGGTGGAACGGATTTTAAGTGTTTTAGATCAAGATGCTCATGTATATCAATTGATGTCACCGAAAAGGAACTAAGTTGTTCCATTTTCTCAATGGAGGCACACAGACTACTGCCCATCCTTTTCTCTTAGTTTCACAATACCCAACCTCTTCAGCTGCACCAAATTCCCCAGCTCTTTCAGTATTGCGCTGTCATTGTTTACCTCTAAATACGAAAGCTTTTGTAAATTTTTCAAAATCCCGATCCCTTTAGGCAACTTTACACCATATGTATAGTAAAAAGGTGGATCACGACCAGTGTTGTAGTGATAAGCGAGAAGATGGCGTAGGTGTCGAAGATTGAGGATCTTCAGGGGCAATGCAGATACATAGGTTCCTTTGACGTCCAAGGTTTCCAAGTATTTGAGCCTTCCCAGAGATTTTGATAGCTTACGTATCTTTGTATTCCTCATGCTCAAGTACCTCAACTGGAGTAAATTCCCAATTTCTACTGGGAATGTTTTGATTGGTGCACCTGCCAAGCTCAATACCCTCAATGATTTAAAGCTGGAAAAGAATTTGTGCATGCAAGTCTTTGACATTGACCCAAATAAGAACACAGCTCGAAGATGCGAAAAGCTCATGTCTTGCAGAACATCTGCCTGTGTGTTGTAGATTGATAGACGTCTAATTGTTTTACACATCCCAGGTTTCTGCTTGATGAGAGATTTGCTGAAATTTTCTTCCTCTGATTTTAAAAGAATGATCTCGTGGATCATATCATGAACTCTGCAACTTCTCATCCTGCCATAGTCATAAGACTCTGCCACTTGAACCATGCTACGATCAATGAGATTATGGAGGTAGCCCTCTGCAACTTCTTCCATTGTCTTGCCACTCTCACTTTCTATAAAACCTTCAGCTATCCAAAGTCGAATTAATGTAATGCATGTAACTGGATAGTTCCTTGGGAAAAGACTGAAGTATAGAAAGCAATATTTAAGGACTTCAGGCAGATCATTATAGCTCAGAGATAGTATAATTTTGATGTGCCCAAGATTTTCATTCCTAGACAACTCAGTGTTAAGGTTATCCTGCATTTTCTTCCATTCAATAGAAGTTTTTTCCTTATTTGATAGAAGGCCACCAATTGCTTCAATAGCAAGTGGCAATCCACCACATAGTTCGACAATGTCTTTAGAGATACCTTCTATCCCTAAGGGAATATTTCCCTCGGGGATGGAATGGAATGTTTTCTTACAGAAGAGGAGCCATGCCTCTGATTGAGTGAGTGGGTCTAGACAATAGACATGGCCATATGATTTTCCACTGGTATCACGGATTCTGGTTGTGACTAGAACTCTACTACCACAGTTATCATCAGGAAGTGCATGCTTTATTTCATTCCATGCATTAATGTGCCATACGTCATCAAAAACAATAACGTACCTTTTGTCCTTGAGATACTCGAATATCATCTCTGCTAGTTGATCTCTTTCCATTGTATCAATCCTCCTGGAAATCGGCTCACTCTTATTCTCATGGAATCTGCTTATTATGCTTTTGAATAGCTCCTCGATTTCGAATTTTGGTGTCACAGGGATCCAAGCATGACAGTGGAAGCACCCCTTTACTCTCTCATCATCGTAAACTTTCCTTGCAAGAGTTGTCTTGCCTACACCCCCCATGCCAACCAATGATATCACCGTTAATTTTTGTTCTCCATTCACTAGCAAGTTGACCAATTCTTCCCGTGGCCTGTCAATGCCTACTAGCTCAGAATCTTTCAGGAAACATGGAGCCACATGTCGGTTATGTAGTCTTCCTTTTCCGCCTCTAGAGCTTGATCCCTCCTCTGTCAAATTGATAGCATATCTCTGTCTTCGCATCATGATGCTTTGCAGCTGTGTTTTGATATCCTGAATCTTGATAGCTATTCGGTGCTGAGCAGGGAAATGCTTGAGGTGATAAGGAATGCTTTGAAGTAAGCCCACAAATCCGTGTCTATGAGTATGCCTGACATGGTGGTGGGAATTATCAAGAAGGTCTTCAGTATCGTAAATCAATTCTTTTACTTGATCTGCCACTGTTCGCATTACATGGCTTTCTCCTGCTGCATCTACATCTCTCAGAAATGATCTCATGCTATCCAATTCACCCCTTAAATCTTGAAGAGATGGACGCAATTGTCCCAATAAATGTGCTTCTTCTCTGAGCAAACTATCCATCTGATCAAAAACATACCTGAAGGAAACACACTCAAGCCCAGTTACAGCCATAACTCTTTCTCTCTATCTCTCTAGAAAGCACTTGTGAGAACTATATTGTGTCTTGTTTAAACACCAGTATGCTAGTGGTTTGTATATTTCTTTTGAGTATTGCATATGTATATTATATCTGTCGAAATTGGAAACTTAGGTAGCAGTATCACGGCTTTGAAAAAGTCTAATTGGTTGCAAGTGCATCTATGTTTAGTGGTCCTAGAAGATATTGCGCTAAAGTCTACGAGTATGATCAAATCAAATGTAGTTTTATGTGTGTTCATTGTATCCAAAATTAAGTATATTTTTGTTCACTATCTCATTCTCGTCATTTCGGTTTGGTAGGTTTGTGGTGGTGTCAGCATGGTGTGCAATTCTTTGAAATCAGCCATCAGTTACTAATATAAATTTGTTGTCATTTTAAAAACAATGACTATTGACTAGCTGTTGAGGCACTGAAACTGGCTTGCAAGGAACTAGCCAGTATTGTGCTAGATTTTTGAAAGATTTCTGTAAGCTGCTGCCTGTTAGTGGAATAGGAAATATATATGTGTGGGTGTGTATGTGTGTGGAAGAATTAAATTCTTCCTAAGCTGAAAAGAGTTTTAGGTCAAGTTGAATGGTTAGTTCTGGTGAATGCATATTATTGACAGGTTTTTTTTTTCTCTCCTATAGTGCTTAGTAATGGTCCTGATGGTGAATATTAGATCTTCAGTACAGGATCTGAACTCAATTATGCTAACTCATTTCGAATTGGGTAAGAGATCAGTAGCATGTCTTGTTGATCAGTCAGTCAATGCTTATAAAATATTCTAAAATTGATCTTTTTTGCGTAAAGCTGAACATTAAAAGAAGATAGACCTGGCATCATGTCACTTTGACATGGAGTATAAATTTGGGTTATAACTTCTTAAATTCATACTTGATTTTTTTCAATTAGTAAATTACTAATCACCTACCGATGATATGGAAGCCTTCTTATGCTTCTTTGAATCATTCAAATTTATACTGCTCCAAATGTAGTTGACTTCCTTTTTGTTAGTTTCATTCGTTATGAAAGTTCATCTTTATGCAAATGATTTTTTGAATCTTTTGCAATCAAGAAGTAGCTGTTACATGCTTTTAAATTTTGAGACACTTACATGATGTGAAGTTTGAACCCCTGTAGAACTCATCGAAATGCTATAAATAAGACCTTCTAAAAGGAACAATTCTTTTAGAAATTAGTATGTTGAAAAATTTTAATCCTAACGTCCATGCTGAAATTTTACAATGATTTAGTGAAACATACTATTAGTTGCTTCAGGGAAATTTACTAACTTTTCCAGTCGTATTTACTGTAATGTGATAAGTTGTAATTTGTTAAATATGATAACACGGTTTTAATATCTGATTAAGTTAAATAAAGGTATCAAACCTTGTGTATGGATTTAATCAGTTTGTACTTTGATGGCCATGATCAATATCTGATTTAGTTAAAAAGGTAACTGATTTAATTTCCTAATGGAGCAAATGAAATGAATGTAATAAGGAAACAACAGGAAAAACTACCCATATATGTATTGTGTTGAGTACAAACCTTTCCAGCTGAAGTCCTATTATGGTAAATTAGATTTAGCACATTCAAAAACTTTACTACTTGCTTTTGAATTAAATGGACATATGAAACATTATGTATGCAGAGAACACTCACAATGGATTTCATGCAAAAAATGTTGAAGTTAATCACAAATTTGTTTGTTGTAAGTCTACTTATTATCATTATTCACACCCCCAGGGAGTGGATTGAACCTCAATAGATGGACAAAAGTGACCAAAAAAGAAACAAAAAATGCAAGAGCAGGAGTTGTGGCTTTTCAGAACTAATGCTTGTTGGATTGTTCTGAACTTCCTCCACCCAGCTTCTTGTCTGTATGTGGATGGGGCCCTCTTGTGAGAATCTGAGCATAAATGTAGTCATTATGGAAATAGAAGGGATGTTGCTTATGAATATTTCTTCCATTAGCTAGAGGAATGAATAGGCAAAGCAAGAATAACAAACTGAACTTATCAATTCAGAGTTGAGGAAGTCAAATAGCATTGTAGCATGGACCTTTTTTTACTGTTTCATGAGAATAAGGATGTTTATAATAAAACATCAAGGGGATCATTTTCTAAGTTGCATACCATGTTGTGGAAATTGCATTATAGAAAGATATGGATTTTTTCATTGAGCACTTGGTATTTTATCAGAAAAATGGCAAGAAATAGACCACCGTAGAGAGAGCTGCCTTCTCCCAGTCGCTAATATTCAACTTTCCTTACACTTTGTGTTTTCTCTACATGCAAGTATTGTTCAGTATCATTCTAGTCACTAGTTACTTTCATGGAAATTAGTACAGATTTTGCATTTAAAGGAGTCCATTATCTTATGAACTAAAGGAAGTTGAATTATCAACTTTGCAAAGAGTAAGTTAGTTTTAGAATCTCTAGTTTGATGACATAAGAGGGAGCAGCCACTTGCAATTGTTTGTGGACCAAGTCTGTAGCCTAAGTTTGTTGGGACCTGTTGTTTTATTTATGGAGAGAAAGGGCGGCAAGAAAACTATAAACCCAACTTGCTTATATAATGAATTTTTAGATACCTAAGATTAAGTCTATTCTCTGTGCATGCATATACATCTCATGGAGTCAATGGTTTTAGGTGAAACTAAGTTAATATTGCTTCTTATGCATCCTTTTTTCATGAAGTTTTTTCGAATTTAATTATTTGGAGAATAATTAACTTAGACGAAGATGTTTCTCTTTTATGTCTCATTTTTTCATTCTCATGGTGAAAAACATTGCATTCTAAATTTAAGAACAAGAATTGAAAGTGAGAAACATGATGTGAAGCAAATGAGGAACATGAGCAAATCCTTTTTTGTAATGAAACATAAGTCTATGTAATATGATGGTCATTGCTGTGCTTTATCTGCTTTATCAAGGAAAATATGAGCTTGTGCTTGTCCAAGTCTTAAAAAATATGCAGAGCTTGCTGTTTTCCTAAAACTTTTCAAACTTGAGCATAGACCGTTGTTTGATGTCTTTGTTTATTCACTTGGTTACTGAAGAACTGAAAAGAACAATGGGAACCCTATGAAGGCATTTGTCTCTTTGGAGCTTGATTAAACGACAAACCTTCTATTTATTTTAAACTTCTGCAATGCATGAAGAAAGACGCACTTAAGGAACCATTCTTTGATACTGACCTTAATTTTATTTTGATAATTGATCTTAATCTTTCTGATGATGAAAGATCAACCTCTGGTCACTGTAGCCAAAGTTGATTTTCACAAGTCTGTCTTGCTTGGAAATGAAAACGAATATGAAGTTTCCAGGAAAGTTCACTGATAAACAAGTTATTATTATTTATTATGTTGTTCTTTAAATTCTCAGTTTTTTTGCTCATTGTTTTTGTTTGGTTCTGGTAGCTGGGCATGCACTTGTTTGACACTCTAGATATTGAAAATTATATAGAAAAGATTCTCTTATTTTGCCCCCTATGGTTTTCCTTAGACACTCTAGATATTGAAAATTATATAGAAAAGATTCTTTTATTTTGCCCCCTGTGGTTTTCCTTAATGACTTGTATGCTATGATTTAAAGAGTTATAATTATGGATATATTTCTCTGAAAATGTATGCCATAATAATATTTAATACGGTTCTCTGCTTGTTTTCTTCATTTAAATTATTTTCATCTTCTCAATGATCTAAAGAGAGGATGTGAAAACTAATTTCTGTAGTTTCCGGGGTAAAATGTAGAAAACCCAAAGTAGTTGTTGGTTATTAGACATGTGGTTGTTGCCTTTGTCTAGATAGCAGTTTGGCGCCATGGCTAAGAGCATCATCAAGCTCATGCTTGAGAAGCTGGAAAAATTGCTCTTCAAAGAAGAGCAGATTCTTCAAGGAGGATCCTTCACCATCTTCGATGAAGTCAAGTATGAGCTTGAATCCATTAGAGCCTCTCTAAGGCAAGCAGATGCTGGAGATTTCAATGAGGAGGCTAGCAATTGGGTAAATCATGTCCGGGAGATTGTCTTTGATGTCGAAGATATCCTGGATGACTTGCTTCTTGACTTTGATCATCGGCACTCCACACCTCTTCTCTGTGGTGTAATTCCCTCTGTTAAGCATCTCAAAGCTCGCCGGCACATTGGGGGGCAGATTAAGGATATCCTTGTCAAACTTCGTGGCCTTTTGATGAGAAGAGACCAATTGGACGCCAACTCCATTGACTATGAGACTCCAGCCAATCGCTCCATATACAGATTCCATGACAGTCCCCTGGCTCCGTTGTTTGTGGAAGAAGTGGAACTTGTTGGCATTGATAAGCCTAAAGATGAACTGGTTTCATGGTTGATGGATGCAGAGTTGAACATGAAGGTGCTTTCAGTGGTTGGCATGGGAGGGGTCGGAAAGTCGACTCTAGTCAGGAAGGTTTATGATGATGAAAGGGTTAAAGGATGGTTCAAGTCTCACGCTTGGGTAACAGTTACACAGTCCTTTTCCATTGAAGAACTTCTGAGGAACATCATATTTCAATTATTTGAAGAGAGGAAGGAGCCTCTCCCTGGCAAGGTAGATATCATGGAAGAGATACAGCTGATTGAGATTCTCCACCGATATCTTAGAGACAAGAGGTATATTGTTATCTTTGATGATGTTTGGCACTCACATGCATGGGAGAGCTTGCATTTCGCCTTCCCCAACAATCACTGTGGCAGTAGGATCTTCATCACAACAAGGATTAACCATGTTGGCAACTCATTCATCAGTACATCACCTGGCTGTACTTATCCTCTTGAGCCTCTATCTCCACACGATTCTTGGATGTTGTTTTGCAAGAAGGTTTTTCAGTCATGTCCTGGAGGAATTTGCCCTCCTGAGCTGCAGAGTCTCTCACAGGACATTGTTAGCATGTGCGGTGGCTTGCCTTTGGTAATTGCGGCCATAGGAGGCCTTCTGTTGAGGAAGGAGAAGACGGTGACTGAGTGGAAGAACTTGCGAGACAACCTTCACTCAGAATTGCCCAAGAACCAAGAGCTTGAGCACATCATGAAGATCTTGTTGCTTAGCTACAATGATTTACCTCACTACCTCAAGTCTTGTTTCCTGTACTTCAGTATGTTCCCTAGAAATTCCTTGATCAAGCGCATCACTCTAATTAGATTGTGGATAGCTGAAGGATTTGTGCAGACCAAGAATGATGGAGTGACACTGGAGAATCTTGCTTTGGAGTACCTCAATGAGCTGATTGATCGAAGCATGGTTCAGGTTGCTGAAATGTATCCTTATGGGAGGATTAGTAGCTGTAGGGTTCATGATTTAATACAAGAGATCATCATTTTAAAATCTGAGGAGGAGAATTTCAGTTCCAGTCTCAGCAGGCACAACAAGCAAACAGACACAAAAATTCGTCGTCTTTCATTCTTTGGTGCCAGTGAGGATACCCTCCAAGATAAGAGCTGCTCCAACCTTCGAGCTCTTATTGTGTTTGGACCGAATGCCCTAAATTCTGCATCTGTGATAAGTACCTTCTCTTCTTGCTTTAGATTTTTGAGGGTTATGGATTTAGAAGGCGCGCCAATTGATAAATTTCCTATTGATTTTGCGCATCTACACAATTTGAGGTATTTGAGCTTAAGGAATACAAAGATCAGTAAGCTTTCTGCATCACTGGGGAAGCTTAGCAACCTGCAGACTCTTGATTTGAAAGGGACTTATATAACTGAGCTGCCAAAGAGTATCCTCAAGCTGAAGAATCTGCGGCATCTCCTTGCGTATCTCCGCTACACTGGTCGTCAACTGCCATTCTATAGCACCTCCGGTGTCAAGGTCCCTCAAGGAATAGGGAGTTTGTCACAATTGCAAAAGCTCACTTATTTAGAAGCAAATCAGGACAGTGTTGTGGTCAGAGAGCTTGGAAATCTGACACAGTTGAAAAGGCTAGGCATTGTTAAGCTTAGAACTGAAGATGGGAGGAATTTGTGCTCCTCGGTTGAGAAACTCATTGCACTTCGATCCTTTTCCGTGACATCAATCAGCAAAGATGATCTTCTTGATCTGCACTTCTTGCCTTCTCCACCGCCAAATCTTCAACGGCTATATCTGAGGGGATCGTTGGGCAGGTTACCTCACTGGGTTTCTTCTCTCAAGGAAGTTGTTCGAATGCGTTTGTTATGGTCCAACTTGCCAGAGGATTCATTGAAAGCTCTCCAAAATTTGCCGAATTTGGTTGAACTTACACTGATTCATGCATATGATGGCAAGCAATTATGCTGTGACAGAGGATTTGAGAAGCTCAAGAGTTTAGAATTAGTAGAGCTGGATAATTTGACGTCTGTGATAGTCGAAGGATCAATGCCAAACCTGCAGAACTTGTGTATCAGGTCGTGTTATAAGTTGGAGCAGGTGCCTACAGGCATTGAACAACTGCACAATCTCAAAGAACTCCACTTGCAAACTATGCCAGATGCATTTGTTGCCAAGCTTCGCAGACATACTGGAGCAGACCGACAGAAGATCATTCACATACCAATGATTCGATGCCATGATGACCAGGATCGGGTGTATGAAGAACTTTAGCAAGAGAGATTATTTGCTGTTCGGTTTTTCTGGTAAGTTTGCTTCTTCTCTTCCAAAGGAATTAGTCTGCCATTGCAAGCATATATCGCTTGTTTGTTTGAATAATGTGATTGTCTTGCCAAAACTGCACTAGATATTGATAAGAAAAATGGAGATTCCCTGCTTGTAGACATCCATTGTAACATAGAACAGTTGGTGATGAAGCTTTATATATATAAATATATATATAGAAGTTGATGATGAAGATTGGAATCTTAGAATTATTTTTTTGATAAATGTGTGGGCAGGCCACAGAACTAAATCATCAACCTTGGAATTGGGAGGGATTTGAATCTTAGAATTATTTCATTTATGCGACTTGCTATTAAGAAATTGATTAACAATAATAATATAGATCAATTACTTAATCATCAGAATCATTTGCAACTATTAGCTATCACTTGCTCAGTGTTTCTTATGATGATCACCCTTTATAATAAATAGTAAATCACTCCCATGTCAATTGTTTTTACATGTTAGGAAATTCTTATTCTATTACTGCTCATAGGAATTACATGCAATTGATTAAGGAGTTAATTACTTGTCTTTCACTGTATGTATTTTTATGATTAAGTAATTAATTACTTGTCTATCACTGTATGTATTTATATGTGTGTGTGTGTGTGTGTGTGTGTGCATATAAATCATATCCAAGCTGCATTCTTTCATTCAATCCTCTGACACCTTAACCAGCAATATGAAACAAGCATCCCCACCTCCTCAACAAATTGCAGAGCCAAGAAAGCCTAGGCTCTTGCCTTCGACGCGCCCAACCAATCCTTTTGTCTGGTGTGGCGCCATTGTATGCATCATACTCAGTCTTCTCCTCATCGTCACCGGTATCATCATTCTCATCTTCTTTCTAGTTGTCAAACCGAAAAACCCTGTCTTTGATATTCCAAGTGCTAGTCTCAACACGATAGTATTCGACTCACCTTTTTACCTCAATGCCGGTCTCACTTTCCTTGCCAACTTCTCCAATCCTAATGACAAGATGGATGTCATGTTTGAGTATATAAACATTGATCTCTACTTCCAAAACAGGCTTATTGCCTCGCAATCATTGCCGCCTTTTCTTGACAGGACCAATGAAGCAAAGCTCGGAGCGGTCCATATGATATCTAGTGAAGTGTATCTTTCTCCAGGGCTTGCAACAGAGCTTCAAATGCAGATGAAGAACAACAGTGTTTTGTTTAATATCAGAGGGGCTTTCAGAGTAAGAGTTAGTTTCGGCTTTGGTCGTTATACCTACTGGCTTTACGGGTTGTGCCAGATCGAGCTCACAAATCCTCCGGCTGGAGTTCTTGTCGCAAGAATTTGCAAGACTAAGTGAAAGTGAAGCTACATTCAACTTCTCATTCTTCATCATCTAATGATAATCAAATCTTGAATCAAACCGGACACAGAGATGTATTGTTGGAAGGATGTCACTGTTTTGTTGATCATGACTTGTTTGATTATTTGAAGTAATTAGGAGTAAGTGCAAGTTGGATTTGTTATGCATCATAGTACTAGTTGGAATCATTGTATGCTAATGAGCATTTTGCTTTAATGTTTTTTTATTAATACTTTTTTTGGATTGTGAGATTTGGAAATGAAGAGATGTTTGTGTTGTGTGAAGAACAAAGAACTTGCAAGATGAGAAAAGAACATATGAAAGACAGGTTCTCATAGTGTACTTGTTCCTTTTGTATTAAAGTTGTTTAATACACCCGGTGTTTGTTTCATTGTTCTCTCAGCTCTCAATGTATCTGTGTTGTTTTATTTGTTGCTAGTCTTTATATACTCTTGTTTTCTACTGTTATTTGTTTTTAATAAATCAGTAATTTATCCATTTTATCAAATAAATTAATTATTAAACTAAAAGTAAGCCTTCATTAAAAAAAAATATTAATGTTATTCACTTCAAGTTGATCCTTACATCATGTTTTATACGGTGATAATAACTAATTTTCTAATCAAATAACTTGGAATAAATACTATTTTACTTTTAATAAAGTTTTATATTTTAAATAAAAATATTTAATAATTAATTTTAAATAGTATTCATATGAGTAAATGTTTATTATTATTATTTAAAAATGAATTTTAATTTTAAAATATTCCCTTTAATAGAAGTTTTCCTCCAACCCAAAATTTTTAAATAAAAAAATTCCTTATAAATGATTTGATTTTTTTAAAATTGAGAAATTCACCATTTTATAATCAGCAAATAAATGTTAGTCAGGTTAGAAATATGAATATTTTAATTAAATTCAAAATTTTTAAAAGAGAACTCTTGTTTTTATGGCCTACTCAACTTTTTCATTATCTTTGAACCAATTCATTGCTTGTTCATTACCTCTAAACAAGCTTTTCTTAGAATCTCAGTAGATCAAGATCATGGTTCATGTGGGTGCCCACAAAAAGTTATATTAAAATTTTTATTAATTAATGTTGTGTTCTACTCTCAACATTGGGCCGGGCCAAGCCGACCCAGCCCAGAAAATTGAGGCTCTAGTCCAGTCTAAGTTCAAATTCGAGTGGCCTCATGAATAGTTTGGGTTGGACTGGGCCAGCCCACATTCTCTAAAATATGCAACCCATGGCCCAACTCATGGGCTTGGTTCTTTGGATTAATTATTGGATCGGGCTAGGATCGGTCCATTGCATTTGACTCGGATCGTCCCGTTGTTATTTTCTTCTTTAACTTAATCAAACTTTGTGATGATTTAAAAATAAAAAAGTAGAATAAAAAAATGAATACTTTTACTGATTTATATTAGTATATTTTACTTGAGAAAAATATTGCATCATTACAATATGAGTACATCACAACTAGGTTGGTACCTACTCATTTGACGATCATATGCATTTTTTTCATTCCACATAAAATCGGATCTTTATGTACTTGATTGATCAATGAAAATGCAACTTTTTTTTAAGATTAATCATGGAGGGTGTCATTGGTTGGCATGACATGACTTGTGAGGCTGACTCATGACTGTTAGCTACTTAGCTAGTTAGCTCTCTTGTATGATGTGCTTATCTCAATCAAACAATCATTTGTAATATTTTTTAAATTTTTATTATTAATATTTAACATTAAATACAATGAGCTAGATCATGGGCTAGCTCATTGGATCAACCCAAAAAAAGTCCAAAAGGGCAGGTCCATGGGTTGGCCTATCACTTAAAAATGATATCCATGTCCAATCAGCGTTTGTTTGGGCCAGGCTTGGGCTAGCCAGTTAAACATTGATTTTGGATTTAGTTTGGGTCGAGCTTAAGCAAGCCTTGGGCCGGTTCATGGGCCTTGAACCAAATAATGAAAGACTTTAGGACAAAAAAAAAATTTTAAAAATTAAGAAGAAAAACTGTAATGGATTTTTTTAAAACAAAATGAAAGGTCCCTCTCACAAATTGATGAGACTTGTATATTTTGTATATAAAAAAAAAAAAACCTATAATAATTACGTACAGAATTTTGTTTTAATAAAATTAGACATAATTTTTATACATAACTTTGACACATTATTCATTTGTTAGGAAAAAAAAATTGACATATTAATCTTGAAAGTAAAATACTACTTATGCTTAAACAAGGTATAATTTGAGTATAACTTCTCACTTGATTGAAACTAATTCTGTCATACAAGTTTCATGGCTAAATCCAAGCCAACTTGATATAAATTCAGTAACTATGATGTTGACCTATCTTTGTAATATTTGAATTTGTCTATTGATATTTTAGAGAAATATATAATCTTTTTTAAAAACTAAAGTGGCTAGGCACAAGGTTTTTAAAACCCAACCAGACCGGATTGCATTGGTCAAACCGATAGAACCGCGAAGTGGCCGGTAGTCCGGTCCGGTTTTAATATGTTTGTTGGCCAATATGTGAACTTGTTAAACCCGGCCAAACCCAGTGAACAGGGCAGTCGGACTAAAACCTAATAGACCTTGATTTTAATTTTAATTTTTTTTTTTTGTTAGGCTAGAAAGTAGAGAAAGAAAGGACTTAGGCATGAATCAGCTCTTTTTGTTATTGGTTTCATAACGCTCTGAGTCTTGATTTGTTGAAGGTGTTATTTGAATTAGTGGAACTGTGGAGTTTGGAAGACCAAGAATGTGAGAATGAAGAAGAAACATGTACATTATTTAAGAGGTGTAGATCATTTAGGAATTATTTTAATCTATACTTTTATTTTAATGATAATGGTGATCAAATCTAAGAATTAAATTAAGTTTAGGGGTTGTATTTATTGCTTCTCCTAGATTAATTATTTAAATATTGAACTATTTTGATAAAATCATAATGATACCAAAATAAATACTTGCTAGACACACATAAGAGGTGATATTATTCACAAAGTTATGAATCATTAAAGTAAAAAGCTCATAGTCTAGTGGTATTTGGTCTTATTTAAAAAATGAGGATAAGACATTAAAAAAATCTCGAGTTTAAGATTCATTTGAAGCAATAATGGTAATGGATCACTATTTATGAGTGAGACCTTGCAACCCAAATCTTTTATCTCCGGTTGAAGATCTGCGGATTGGGCGATTAATTCTCTACTTGTGCACATGCCCCTGTTGTATACTGTGTTTGTTGTTTTCGTAAAAAACAAACAAAATTATGAATCAATTCAAAATATCAATGTATCAAAATAATAGTCCAAATATGATTCCAGATAAAAAAAAAAAAAAGAAGCTCAACCAATAATCAAAATGGGAACTAGGACCTCTTCATGCAATAACCGAATTGTGTTTTAACTTTCCCATAAAATATATATATCATTACAATTTATAAAATAATTTTATTTGATTTGTATGACTAATTAAATAATCTTTTTAACTAAATACAAAATAAAAAAATAAAAAAATACAAGATTAATAGAGGGGTCATGAACATCCTTTTATAATTATTTTTTAAGTACCTTGTTATATTTTTTTTACTCTCTTTTCTGTCACTTAATCATTTTTATGGTTTTGTGTGACTTATATATTTTTTATTCCGGTCTAACTCTTAAATTTGTATTTATATTTGTTTCTTTTAATACATTTGGGATGATTTATATAGTTTTTTATAAAACTCAAAAATAGACCAAACTAAGGGGTAGTTTCATTGGTGGCCACAAATGTTTCATTATTATAAAGCTGTGGCCACAAATGTTTTTTTTTAACGTTGTGGCCACAAAACTATTCTCCGGTCGCACTGATGGCCACAAATATTTCATCATTATAACGCTATGGCCACAAAGGCTTTCCACGTGGATCATGTGTTTTGTGGCCACGTCATCAACTTCACCGGAAATAGCCCCAAACATGCCATTGTGGCCATCAGTGCAACCGGAGAATAGTTTTGTGGCCACAATGTTACAAAAAAAACATTTGTGGCCATAGCGTTATAATGATGAAACATTTGTGGCCACCAGTGAAATGAACCCACCAAACTAATAATTTGATTAATCAAAATTCTTGTGTTAAATTTTTTATTTTTACGAAGATGAGGGGCACAATTAGTAAAAAAAATAGACAAATATGAAAATGCACTAATTACAATAATTTATGAGTTACAGATTTCCTTGGGATAAATCTTTTGTTATGTAATTTTAGATAAAAATGAAAGTGCTTCTCGTACAGACCTCTCATAAAAAAAAAAAAAATATATGTGTCTTGGTGTATTGCAAGTTGAGGGGTCCTGTACATTAAGAAATGAGTACCGTTTGTCTATGCTCCTGTCCTCGCTATTTATTATTTTTTTTTTTTTAAATTAAGACACACTTGGAGACGATTTTCACATGCAGCTAATGCTGAAGCTCCCACAAAAATTAAAAACAAAAAGATAAAAATAAAAATAAAATAACTCACGAGAAACCTGCCCCGATTGAGTGCCACGTGTCCGGAGACAGCGTGCCACGTAACCCATACACAGTGCTACCATTCTAGCATAGACGCAAATGGTTTTGGGAAGTTCATCACAGGAACACTCCACTGCTTCAAATGGAAGTCCCCATTGGAGCCCTAGCAAAGCTCTGGAGCTTCATCTCTTTCCTCCCTTTCTTTTCCCTTCTCCTCCTCCTTGGCATCCTCAAAGGTACCATCTTTCAAATCATTCCATCTTTAATGTTCATATACATTTGTTCTTTCAATCTTTTCTACAGAGCTAACATTTGTGCTTGTGCATATATACTCCATTCAATTAGTATTTCTTTGAAGCTGTTTGTTTGATTCTTCACTTGAATATTGAGTGAAAGTGCACTTTGGTTCATGAACTATATGCTTCATGAAAAGGAATCGAGTAGTTGTGGTCACTGTTAAATTAAGGTTTTTTAATCCTTGGAAAATGAGGAACATTTTATGCTTGAGCCTAGCTCAGGACCAAAAGTGATCTTATATCTATTTGCTAATCGGTTTGTTGCTTGGAATTATATGTAAATGTGTGTATCTTTACTTGAAGTTGTATATGTTGTTGAATTAATTTGTTAAGGTTTTATTCATTATGGAAATTATGTTTCTTTGAATTATACTTATGCTTGTGAAGTGTTCATGTTTCTGTAATAATCTAAAAAGGTGTAATTGTTTCTAGAGTAATGTTAGTTGTGCAAACTAAGTTTTCCTAATAGACTTTCCAATTGATTGAGAGCCAGTACCTTCTGTGAAATATTTGTATTTGTGTGTCTCCTTGCTTGATATATGTTTTCAATTAATCTACAAAGAAATCTTAGAATTAAAGTAACGCTTCTTTGAATCTTATGAATGTTCATGCTTTTCCAATTAATCTATAAAGTTACAAAACAAGTACTGATTGCTAAACTATTGTTTATAGAAATCACATGTAAATATGAATCTCTTTAGTTTAATGTTTATGACTTCAAATTAATTAAACTACAAAGATCCTCCACCACCCAATCGTTTAAATAATTTTTAATACCACCTCCAAAATCAAAGAGTTGTATTTTATTTCCCTTTGTAATCAGGCTCGAAGCTTTTAATTGTGGTTTGTCCATATTTCTTACAAGACAATCATATGCTAGTTCAATTCCACTATCCTATTATATAGAAATATTAATATCCTTTTGTTTTCCTTCTCATTGCAGCTGTGGTTATTGGTCCAATTGTAGCTGCCATAATTTTCATTGGAAACTCTGCTGTGATCATTGGTCTTTGGCCTGCTCATTTATTATGGACCTACTACTGTGTCATCAAGTATGTTTCTCTTTTTTTTTTCACTTCTTTTCAATTAACACAAAACAAGAATTCTGAAGCAGAATTCTCAAAGATACATTTATCTATTGACTATTCCATTTGTTACTTCAGCTTTAATTAGTCTTCATCGATGCAGAACCAGGAGACTTGGACTTACTTTGAAGATGCTAGTGCTGGTGGTTTTACCAGTTCCATTGGTTTTATGGCCTGTTCTTGGTGTTCTAGGCAGCCTTGCGCTTGGTATAGGATACGGATATTTCACTCCTCTAATTGCAACATTTGAGGCTGTCGGCGAACATGTAGCTGACAAGCTCTATCACTGTTTCATTGTAAGCTGTACAAATTGTAATACAATGGATCAACATTTAATTTAATTTTTGTAAAGAAAATGGCTAGAATTAAAATAGAGTATCTATGATGAATTTGTTTCGGTTTCATTGAGGCAGGATGGATGCTGGAGCGCCATCAGAGGAGGCTGTACAGTGGTCAGCGACTTCTTGGATGTCTGCTTCCACTCCTATTTCTCGTATATGGATGACCTGAGTGAAAACATAGAAGATGATGAGAAGCCTTTGGATGTTGAGTATGAATTACAAAAAATTCTCATATTACTCCTGTTATCAAAATCATTTAACTAATTCACAATATGAATTGTGGTACATGCATTGCTTTCTTGTTGAAAAGGTTGACAAAGATACCTGGTTGTGTGCTTGTTTGCCTCCTCGCATTGCCAATTGATGTGCCTGTGATAAGTACTTTAGCAGTTTTCAAGAGCCCTTATATGTTGTTGAAAGGATGGCAAAGGCTATTTCATGATTTGATCGGAAGGGAGGGACCTTTCCTTGAGACGGTTTGTGTGCCATTTGCTGGTCTTGCTATCATTTTATGGCCGATTGTGGTGACTGGAGCTGTCGTCACTGCATTTATCTGCAGCTTCTTTCTTGGACTCTATGGAGGAATTATTGCTTACCAGGTTGATTACATTTCCATCGAGTTAGATATTATATATGAATGTTTGATTTTTTAATGATTTCCTTGCTCTTGATTTGCTTTGCTTCTTAGGAAGATTCACTAAAAATGGGGCTTGCATACATTGTATCCGTGATATCTTTATTTGATGAGTACACTAATGACTTACTGTTCTTGAGGGAGGGCTCTTGTTTTCCAAGGTATCATCTTAACAGATGTATCCATTTTGTGGAATTCCATATGGCTTCTTAATAGAGAAAATGCTATATTTCCTATTTGAGTGCCTTTTTTGAATATTGAATTCTTATGGCAGCCAGGCTGAATTATCGGAAGCACCAAAATCATTCTGCCACACCTGAAAGAAAAAAACTGGATGAACAAGATAAGGTTGAGAATGATAACTTGACATTAAATGTCAATAGAACAAAGTTGGCTCCTCAGCGATCAAAGACACTGAAGAAGGCCATTCAACAGCTGGAACCGATTCAAGTGAGATATATACTTCATTTAGCTCGGCTTTGTTTTCTATCTTGATTGCGGTATGACTAATGCTATAATCAACAGATATGGGATTGGCTCTTCAGATCTTGTGAGCTAAATGGAAGGATACTGATGAGTGAAGGCTTAATCAGTTTGGCAGACATCGAGGAATGTATCATCAGAGGAAGGTGCAAGAAATTAAGCATAAGATTACCTGCATGGTGCATTTTACATTGTCTTCTTCAATCAGCAAAGTCTGACTCACATGGTTTACTAATATGTATGACCTTTGAACACATTGCAATCTCATTGCTGCTTAGCTCCAGATCAGTCTTTTGATGTTAATTATAATCTCTGCTTTGTTTATTTCAGCGGATGGAGTGGAGCTGACAGACTTCAACTGGCCAAAAGATAAAGTACTCGAATGGTTGCTTGGACCGCTAATTATAATGAAAGAGCAAATTAAACAACTCGCGTTGGAAGAAAACGAGGAAAATTATTTGAGGAAGCTGATCATGGCATATAACAATGACAAGCTGGAGGACTGGGATGAAAGCGGTTTTCCATCAGACGATAATGTCAGAAGAGCTCAATTACAAGCCATATTAAGAAGGTCTGCTTCTTTCACTAGATAATCTTATAATCTTTCATTAAATCTTCGATCCTAAATTTTCTTCGTATTCTTTGCATTTGAACATTATTATAACTTCTAATCATTGTATCACGAAGACTCTAGACTTTGCGATATTACCATTGCCTCTTAAAGTACCTATGTATAAAAGGATGACACCAGCTTGTGGTAGGATACAATTGTATCATGTCACATTTTAATATAGAGCATACGATAAAGTAGAAACTGTGGTGGCAATACCTTCAACATCTAGACGGTTAAATTGACTGTTCATATTGCTCATTCAAGAAGTTTTTTCTTTACTCGAAATCCAAATTTGTGGTAATTAAAAGTAGTTCTCTTTTCAAAATTTTGTGTCAGTAGAGATCTGCTGATTAATTACCTCTTTAGCATGAAACACTGAATTCCACTATGATCAACTCAGTGTACTTGTTCATTGTTCAATTTTACAAACAGGTTGCAAGGAATTGTTGCATCGATGACTCGAATCCCTGGCTTTCGTCGAAGATTTAACAACTTGATCAAGGCTTTTTATCTGGATTCAGTGAATGCCAGTTCATCGAATCAAACAGGAACAAAACTTAAATCCAGAAAGAGCAGAGACGATGATAATAACAAAAGGAAAGAGAGATCAAACTCACTTGATATTCCAAGTAGCAACAGAGATATTGTATAATTAGAGTTTATGTTTTTTCAGTAAATCTCTAAACAAACAGACAGAATTTAGAGATGAAATTAAGCATGCTTGTTGTGATGCTCTTTCTTTTAATGCATTCCGTATTTTGATCCATGTTTGAATAGTTTATGATACTTTTCATTAAGCAAGCAATTGTTGAAGGTTGTGTATCAACAAGGGAATTGATGAACAGGGAGAAATGGGAATTTAGCCTCTTTTTTTTTATAATTAAACATTTTATTATATTTTATATTTAATATACAAAAGATATAATGAAAACATTCACTTTGCGTTTTCATTTGGATTAACTTTAATAATATTAATTTAAATTCCGTATATTCAATATTATGGGTCATATTGTATTATTAAAGTTTTACATTAATATTTCAACTAATGATTTATTTTAAAAATTTTGAGCATAATTAGTCCTCTGATTGGAAAAAAAAAAAAAAGCACCCGAGCTCCCCATCTATAATTTTTGTAAATATCAGTGCATCAATAAAAGAAAATAGTATAGATTAGAAATTTAGAAGTACAGCCAGAGTTTTTCATAAGAATATATTTTAATTCCATTATGGATAACATGCATAGAAAAAAAAAAAAAACAATCCTCATCATTCTTTTCATCAACCTCTTGTTTTTTATCTTTGATAAAAGCAACCTCTTTCTTTTTATTATAAAGGCAACAAGCATCACCCACAAGACGAATGTTAAAAGATAAATATATATAATGATTTATCACTTATAGTGATTTAATGATCTCTTAAAATTTATTAACTCAGTTAAACATCACGTAGAGCAATTAAAGTCTTACCATGTGTACACCCAAAAGATTTTTTAAAAATTAAACTGAGTTAATAAATTCTCCTGTCTGCTGCTCTAATTACTTAAAATTAGTGATTATATTGAACCAATAACCAATAAGAAGTCAAATTTGATAATCCAAATATAAATACATATTACAGTTATCATTAAGAGCTCAAGTTGCTCAACATAGCACACTTATAAAAAGCTATAAGGTGAAGGTCAAAAATACTCATGCAAGCTTGTAAGCAAAGCCATTGTCTTTTGAACTTTTGATGAGTTTGGCTTTCTTTTGTTTGATAAAATGGTAGACATACATCATATAATTCTAGTCTTAATACTTAAGCTTGCATTACTCCCTCTCTTATTTTCAATCCATGTATCATATCATAACATATCATTCCTTATAAGTTATAGTTACCGACAGCGCGTGGATCCCAACACTAACTTTAAAAAAACACAAAGTGTATAATTATGTTTTCCAAAAAAAAAAAAAATTACATTTCTTTATGAATGCATTATCCAATATGTATTATTTTCTAAATATATATTAAATATATATATTTTTTCCTTCACGAGTACCAAGAGGGTTTTACCTTTATAATAATGAATGAATTATTTTAATATAAAAAAAAGCAAAATACATTTAACACTAAAAACAAAAGAGCATCTAACTTCTTCTCATGCATGAGAAACGCGTTTCCCATATAAGAGTTCCCAAAATCACGTTTTTCTTTTTCTATTTTTTTTCATATTATTTTCCATTATTTATTTTCAATCTATTTTAATGAAAAGAAATATGGAAAAAATATATGGAAACACGGTTCCCATCGTTTCCCAGCGTTTCCAAGAGACAGAAGGGGGGCCACTCCCCCAACAGTACCGCAAAATTTTGAAACCTTGTTCCATTTGGAAGTTCATGGCGGGAGCTACAAGTACAAGAACAGCAACCACTTATTCTCCACTCAAACAACGCCACGTGTCGAAATAAAGTGGGTCCCATCGTTGAACACAGATCATCTTAATAAAAATGCTGTCCAAACCTTAACAGCAGGAGTGATATTTTAAGATGGAGCTCAACTGCTCCTCAAACTCGGAAGGGTGGTGACAATTAATAAAAGCACCCTTTGTTTATCAGTGATTTCAAATCACACTCCCTCGTCGTCTCCACGAGATCCCTGTTCTTCTTCTTCTTCTCCACTCTTTGACACTGTTTCTCTTTCTGAGAAGAGATTGATGAAGGGATTGAGCTCAAGTGTGGATATCAATGGCGAGATGGCTCTGCGCAAGGCTGAAGAAGCAGGTAGCTCATCTTCTCTTTTGCTTTTGTTTTGGTATATGAATGAGATTGGGAAATGGTTTTTTGGTTTTTGTTTTCTTTGTTTTCTATGTTTTCTGTGCTTTATTTATGGATTCAATGAGAAAGAAATTAGTTTTGTTTTTTGTTTTGTAATATGTATATTTTATAGGGTTGTTCTTCGAATTTGAGATTGATTTAACGAGTCTGAGATAATATATATGAATGAGAGGACTTTCTGAAAATTCTTGAATGGTTTTGATGGAGTGAGATTATTAATTACGATGTTTTTCAGGGGTTCATTTGAAAAAAGATATCTGGCTAAGCGCATTGAGTTCATGAATTCAAATGAAATCAAAATAAGTTAATTAAAAAATGCTTGAAATTACAAGATTCGAATCCAAATATTTGTAGTGTTTAAAAAAAAAAACTACAAATTTTCATTGGGCAAAAAAAAAAAAAAGGAAAAGTCAAATTTTGCAGGAGACCCTTCAAAATTTCAAAAATTAAGGGGGTGATAAGTAATAACCAAAGTTAAGAGTATTTGGCAACAAGAAATTCAGACTTTTTTTAAGGGTTCAAAAGTGAAATATCCTTTTTTTAAATTGGATTCCATTTGTCAGAAATGGGGCCCACCCGTATTATAAGCATGAAAGTCCCCGAGTTAACGCCTAATTATCGTTGACTATCTTTCTTTCCCACCATCCCCATGACTTTTTTTTATATAGAAATTAGAATCGATCTTTATTATAGGATTCATAATCTAACTATCAAAGAATTCATAATCAAGTGATATTAATTCCATTATCAAGTGATATTAATTCCATTGTGAAAAATAAATATAAAATATTTTAGAAATATCGAATTCAAATTTTATTGAATATAACAGTGATAACTGGTGTTCTATTGTAGGTATATATTTGCTATCCAAATTTTATATTATTAAGTGAGAGTATGTAATCTAAATAATAAATTTTTGACTAGTATATACAACCCTAACATATAAAGTGCTTATTTGAGAAAAAAAACAACTACAAAATAGGTAAAAACTATGAATACAGTTTTTTTTAAAATAGTTATTATGTATGTATATATAATTTTATACTTAAATTTTTTTTTTCCAGGGGCATACATGCAAAACATATTGAATAAACAAAGAAATTTCTATGATTGTTAAAAGCTGAAGGGATTATCTTGAATAAGTTTATAGGGTTATATCTGCATAAATCCGACCATTTTCAGAGCTTCAATGGCATGCTTCTTTTGAACAGCAACGAGGAGGTTTCAAGCTGCGCAATGGCTGAGGAGGATGGACGGTGCGGCGTCGGAGACCCTGCCGGCGGAGCCCTCCGAGGAGGAGTTCTGCCTCGCTCTGCGCAATGGGTTGATCCTCTGCAATGTCCTCAACAGAGTCAATCCTGGATCCATTCCAAAGGTATGCTCCAACATAGCATTTCGGATGTGTTTATGTAGAGGTTCATGGAGATAAAGGAATTTTTTTCATGTGTTTGGTTCTTCGATTCGAAGCTAATGCCTCCATTTTGTGCAAAAGTTGTGTTCTTTTGATGATAATGTGGGGGAAAAACTGATTTTTTTTTTTTTTTGTTATTATTGTTTCTTTGACGAAATTTGGCTAAAAAGATAGTGGAGAACCCGATTATCACTGTTGAGTCGAATGATGGAGCGGCTCAATCTGCAATTCAGTATTTTGAGAATATGAGGAACTTTCTTGTTGCGGTTGCAGAGATGAAGCTGTTGACATTTGAAGCATCGGATTTAGAAAAGGTTTGTGTTTTATTTATATTTTCATGTTATGAAAAATTGAATTTGCTTAGCCTTGTATCTTTTACCTTGTGATGTGTGTGGAATCTGACGACTGTTCTGACTATGAACTCTGACATTGCCGCAAATTTCAGTGCACTAATTATAATTGTGAATGAATTAATCTATTTTCACGCTGAATAGTGGAAATGGTCAACCCATTCAATTTAAGTGAATCTTTGGATGCTTTCCTAAGGACTTCAATGTCGTCGTTATTGGTTGATGTTGTTTCTATCATCCATGAAAATATAATATTTGCTATCATGTTTTATTCACAGGGAGGCTCATCAGGCAAAGTTGTGGACTGCATTCTTTGTTTAAAAGGTTACCATGAATGGAAATTGGCTGGAGGAATTGGGATTTGGAGGTACGGGGGTACTGTGAAGATCACATCTTCAATTAATGTGCTGTCTTCCTCTTTGCTCGATTCTGGAAATGGGGATGAGTCACCTGATAAGTCAGATTCGTTACATGGCCAACAATTATTAGAACGTCTGAATCTTTTTACTGATATTGATCATGAAGAATCCAAAGCAGCTAGTGCTCTCAGTTTCTTATTCAATAAGTTCGGGCTGCAGCTTTTACAATCATTTCTTACACAGTGCAATGGGACTGATGACCTTCCTTTGAGTTCAACGGTGGGAAATACATTTCTCCTTTTTTTGGCGGTCTACAACTTTTCAGATTCTCTATCTTCTGAAGCACTTCAATTTCAATCCAAGTTGAACGGTTGAAGTGAAATAGTTAGTATAAAATTTTTGATATGCGGAAAATCATTGACTAATATGTGCTTGATACTTTTTTAAATAATTAGGATAATAAAATCTGAAATTGCATCAGTTCTATGCTAACCAAATTTGTTGAATTTCAGTTAATGTCATGTACCTCACCAATTTGTTTACTGTTTTTATGCTCTGCTGGATTTATCTGTAACCTATGGTAATGGAGGAAGGAAAATGGAAAATGTGGATTAATAAAAAAAAAAAAAAGATGTTTCATCATGTACTTAAACCCCAAATCATAGTTTCTGAATAGCATGTCTTTCTTACTGTGCCAGTACATTTTCCCTTTCCCTCATCGTAATGGAACTCTTCATTTCATAACTTGTAAGGAAAATTTCCTATATATTTAGAGCAGTCGTAAATCAATCTTATTTTTGCTTCTTTTTCTCTGATATTTTAGCTCATTGATGTGGTACTTGAGAAATCCGTTGAAGAGCTCTACATGCTTCTGGTGTCTCAGAGAAATCAGGTGAGCATTCCTCATCTATATCAGTTTCATCTTAGTCAAACTGTAAATGAACATGTAAAATGCTAATAGAACTTACAGGTAAAACCTGAGTAATAACAATAATATCAAGTGCTTTTTTAAAGATGAGAGATTTTGCACTCTAAGAGAGCTTGTAATTAGATAAATTCATCAACTAAACACTTTCTTCCATTGTCCACGTAAATTTTTGTTTGGTAATCTTTGTTCACCAACCAATTTTCGTTATTTCATGATAGGATTTTTTTTAATTTTACTTGTATATAATTTTTCTATTCAGAAACCTGTTACATATATGTGCCACGTTATCCTACAATGAATGTACAGGATAAATCTATCTTTTCTACCTTGAAAAGTAATAAACAATGACACAATATGCGTAGCCTAGAAATTTCATTGTCTTTGCCACTTATGTATGGACATACTAGTTAAGTTCAAAATTGCCTGCATATTTCTGACTTAAATTTTTCCAGTTTTCATAGGCCCTGATTTTTCATGGTCCATCTTTTTCTAGGTCTTGCCAAAGTTTTAGTTCAAGTGTTGTTTATTGGCTCCATGTATGCAAAAAATTTAGTTTCATTTTATGCCTTAGAAAGATGTTCCTAGATCTTTAAATCTTGAAAATTAATATTGTTTCTGCTAAACAGACAAGTTTGATTTATAATTGCATATTCATGGTGTACAGGAATCAGTTTAAATATGATAAAAGTTCACCTTGTCCTAGACCACAAGCTAAAGAAACGAAGATACACTTACATAAAATAACTTTTTTTTTTTTTTGAAAGGAGCAAGTTTTTCTTGAATTAGCATAGAGAAATCCTTGGGTGTATGTACAAATTATTTTCTCATTGTTCATTTTCCTATGAGAACTTATTTCATTCCAGAATTATTATCTGCTGAAATGTACTTTGTGTTCCATTATAATAATCCGAACTTTTATCCTTAATTTGTCATGTGAACAGCTTGGATATGTTTTGAAGAACATAATGAAGGATGAGAACAGAACTATATCAAGACAAGATCTCTTAGATCTTGTGTCAAGACATCTCAAAGAAAATAATTACCAAGCAACCTGCTTCTCAACAAATAATGATGACTGTGCTCTGGGTGCCTTTCAAAATGCAAATAATGAGAACAAACTTGATCATCAAAAGCAACTACAGGTAACAATATTGTTGAATTGAGTAGTTAGCTCATACATATTAGATTAGAGGTTTATCTTTATGTTTAGAATGGGAGGAAGAAGTTGTGTCAAAGATATTTCTTATTGCTTATCATATATATATATATATTCTCTATGTGAACTTTTTCAGGTCCTGAAGCTATCCTTGCATGAATTGAGAGCTCAATTTCATCATAGTAAAATCAAATGGGAAGAAGAAGTCAAAAAGTTTGGTGAGTGCTTGGTCAGATGCCTTACATTTAATTACTTTTTGTTGATAATTGTATGATAGTTATTGTGTCATTATTTTGCAATGGGCTTATCATAAGCAATGTTGCCTTAGAACATACAATACAAGGCCTTGAAGTGAGCAAGTCTTCGTACCAAAAGTTGTTGGAAGAAAATCGATTGCTTTACAACCAAGTGCAAGACCTTAAAGGTTGGTTTGTGCTTTCGAGATGGATTCTATACTTCACATATTTTCAGCTTTACTCTATCATATATGGGCATGCAGGAAATATAAGGGTCTACTGTAGAGTGAGGCCTTTCATATCAAATCAAATGGATGGGAAATCCACAGTTGATTATATTGGAGAAAATGGAAACATCATGGTTGTCAATCCCCATAAGCAAGGGAAAGAAGCAAGGAGGATATTTTCATTTAACAAAGTATTTGGGGTTAATGCCAGTCAACGTGAGTTCATCTTCACTCTATTGGCCTTTTCATCAGATGATATTTTTTACTTTTTGATTGAAGTATAAGGTGCACAATATTTATGTGCAAAAAAACCTAGAATTGTAATAAAGTAACCGACATAAACTGTATTTATAAAGATTAAAAATGGCTTGAAATATACTTTCTTGTTTTAAAATCACTTAGAAATTATTTTTTAGAATAATTTATTGATAACATTTAGCATTCTTTGAGGAAAATTTCAGTGTTATTGTTTGGTAGGGATAAGACATAATATTTTAAACACCTTGCAAGAAGAATTTCAGTTATAGCTCTCTTAGTTGATTGGTTGTGGACTTTGTTCCTCTCAAGTGTGTAGCATTACTGAAAGCAGCTCCCTTAGTAACTATCAAGTATAAACCATAAATTTGGATCTGAATTGGCATAGGTATTTCTATTTTCATCTTAGTTCAACTTTAAACTCCTGTTTGCAGGTGAAATATTTGATGACACCCAGCAGTTGATCAGATCTATTTTAGATGGTTACAACGTTTGTATATTCGCATATGGACAAACAGGTTCGGGGAAGACATATACAATGGTATGGGTGAAGTACCTATTCTAAACATGTAATTCATTTAAATCAAGTTTGAAATCTGTTAAGCCCTTCATGTAGTTGCGTATGCCAATCCTTATGCATGTAGTGTTCTTATCAGTCAATTAGTTAATCATATGAATTTGTTAGAATTACAAATCTACAGTAAGAAAAACTCTTGGATCCAATTAAGAATTTAACCCTGTTGATTCTTTGATGTAATCCTTATCTATGACTAATTAAGGAACATGATACCATGGGCACACTCTCCAAGAAGAATTTTGTACCCAACCATGATGTTTTCATGATACACTGCAAGCATATGAGAGAGGAAGAGCTTAAGAAAGCACACAAGTATAGGTACAGGGCTTGCAAAAAACTTGATTTGCCTTACTGTGTTTTCTTTATTTCTTAAAAAGTGATGAAGTTTACTTGTTCTGCACCTCTTCAGTTTCAATCATTTGCAATAACCTGCACGTGATACTCTTTTCTCTTTCATGCACTGTAATTCACATGATATCAGTAGCAATACACCCAAACCATAATGTTGCATTTTAAGAAAGTAGGCTTTATGGGAAGGCCAAGCGGAAAAAAAGCATATTTAGTCTGGATCTCTGGTAGTTGCATTAGAGAATGATGATACTGCACAGGTTGCATCACTATTATTAATTCATTCATTGGAAAGGATATATATAACTTATGTGTCTTAAATATTTTCACAAGCTAAGTGTTTCTTGAAAGATCATTCATTGGCAAATTCTCTTTCTTTAGAGTGGTCCAGATATACAAACAGAAGACTCATGGGGAGTGAATTATCGAGCTTTGGGTGATTTATTTAAAATAGCAAGATCAAGGGCAGATGTCATCACATATGAAATCAGTGTCCAGATGATTGAGATATACAATGAGCAAGTGAGGGATCTTTTGGTTACTGACGGATCAAGCAAAAGATATCCTTTTTGGCATATATTAGCAATAAATACTATGTATTGATCTAGAAATTATAATGATTTATAAGTAATATATAAATACATCTTTGTTCAAAATTATATTTGGTTCAGGGTAAGTAAGCATGTTGCTCTATTCTATTGCAATTTGCCATTGCATCAGTTGTCTTTCCATATGTTAGAAACCTGCTTGAAGGCAGTGAAATTTAGTTTTATTGCTAATTGTTCCTTGACATTAACACATTAGATATAAGAAACAATTCTCAGTTGAATGGCGTCAACATTCCTGATGCTAGTTTGGTTTCAGTGAACTGCACTCAAGATGTTCTCGATTTAATGAAAGTTGGCCATGGAAATCGTGCCATAGGAGCCACTGCACTTAATGAACGTAGCAGCCGTTCTCATAGGTACTTTCAGAATCGTATGATCAATTTTGGGAATTGGATCGTCTTATTATAATAGTTGGTTCTTGGTTCTTATCATTAATGTGACAGGGAACAATTGTAGAGAAGCTGCATCATCCATCTCTCTATCAAAAATTCTCATAGATGTTTACATGTATACATGTTTTTTATGCATTATAATATTTCGCCGCACTTTAGCCAATTCCAAAAATTTTGATCTTCACTGTTTTTTTATCTTTCGGGAAAGGAATATGATCATTCATGCTTTTTTAGTTGTGTTATGAGCATCATCATCACTCACAAAAATCTTAGGCATGGGTAACCTAATACAGGGCCTACATAATGAAAATCAATCTTTTATATCACCACTGGACTTCATTTGTGTGTTTAATAGAGTCTTATAATCAAGTTAGTCAATCAAAATATTATTCTTCATTTTTTGTGAACAATAAAAGTCTAGAATGAAAATGTTGAACTACTTTACTTTCTTAACAAACTTCGTATGTATTTTTGTTTTCTTTCTTAGTGTGCTAACAGTTCATGTGCATGGAAAAGAATTGGTTTCTGGTTCGATCCTCCGTGGTTGTCTTCATCTAGTAGATCTTGCTGGCAGTGAAAGGGTGAATAAGTCTGAAGCTACAGGAGAGAGATTAAAGGAAGCCCAACACATAAATAAATCACTTTCGGCTCTGGGAGATGTTATCTCTGCTTTGGCCCAGAAAAGTTCCCATATTCCATATAGAAACAGCAAACTTACCCAAGTTCTGCAAGATGCATTAGGTAACTAAATTCTTGATCAACATACTTTTCTAAAGTTCAGCTTTTGTTGAACCTGCTTACAAATTTAAGTTTGTGTATCTTATGGTCACAGGTTCAACTCTATGCTTTCTGAAAGAAATTAACTAAAGACCATTGATGTATTCTAAATAAACACTTCTGTTTGCAATGATAAATGTGAATGAAATAATGTAATATGGCATTGATAGTGAACATTTAAGGCATATGAAACGTGTAAAACATGGTATGCTATGTTGTATGTTCATCATTCTAATTCCTTATGAAACTTTTCCTCACTTTAGCATATAGATAGGAAAGTACCTAGAAGCCTTAAATCTTGTCTTATGGCAAAAGTCAGTAAATGTTAACAAATGCATCATTGGATGAAAGGCTAACAGCTATCAGAACTTTCTAAAGGTTTTCTTTTCTTAATTTTATCTGCAAATCTCTCATCGTCATTGTTCTCATCATGTTTTTCTCTCTGCTTCAGGTGGCAATGCAAAGACATTGATGTTTGTCCATATAAACCCTGAGGTGAATGCTTATGGAGAAACAATTAGCACCCTTAAATTTGCTGAGCGCGTCGCCTCTATAGAACTTGGGGCAGCCCGTGCTAATAAAGAAACTGGTGAAATTAAAGACCTTAAGGAAGAGGTTTGCATTTTCATGCAGTCAGAATTAAATGCAGATTTCAATTTACTCTTTTATGCTTAATGTCACATTTCTAGTTCAATCTATCCAGATCTCAAAACTAAAATCAGCTTTAGAGAGTAAAGAATCTGAAGTTGTACAACTGAAAGATCACAATTTCCGGCTTGCATTAGAAGTTCAAAATCAGAGAACTACATCACCTTTACTCTTGCAGAAGAGCGCAAATAACATAAACTTGAAAGATGAAGTTGTTCAAAAACCAAAAAGTGATGACAAGAAGATTGAGGTAACTTTCTCCTTCCTTTGATCACGTTCTACCATATAGAAAATTCAAAACACTGAAAGTTTGAGCATTGATTCTATATTTCATGCAGTCGAGAAGCTGTTCATCAGGGAAGCAGAGAAGGCCTCGTTTTCCTCATCCATTATCAGAAAAAGAACTCGTCTCAAAATCAAGTTTCTCTAATGGAGATAGTAACAGCAACTCCAGAAAAACAAGGTCTCCCTCTCCAGCTAGACGATCAGCATCAACAGACCGAGCCAGCATTATTAAGAGCAAGCCGAGGATTGAATCTATCAGCGAGAGATCTATACTTAAGCCTCAGTTTCCAGAAAAAGTACCAACTGTTAGATCAGCAGTAATAGTTCCAACAGTGATAAAGAACATGAGATTGAGTACATACTGGGAGCAACAAGAGATTGTCGATGAACAATTCAAGCCGTCAATTAGTTTGCCGCAATGGGGCATCAGGAAACATAGAACAGAAAGTAAAGGGGTTGAGAAGCAAGGCATCGATATCAGAATGAAGGCAGAGAATCCTAATAAGAATGATTTATCTCAAACAGAAAATGAGTGTGATCATGGTAGTCCGAACTTCAAAAAGATTCATCGTCACATGAGAAGGAACTCGCAGAACATCGAACCAAGGTATATGCACTCACTTCATTTGGAATTCTTTTCACATCGGCAACTGTTAGCAGCAATCTTATAAAAGTTATTGTTAATTTCAGAGCTTTGGTTCATGCAATGGAGTCAGTAGTGACCGGGAAGCAAGAGAACAGGCTTCCGAATGGTGATGTTCGAGAAGGAAAAGAAGGCAAGAATGTCACTGAACCAGACCTCCGGCGAAGTAGATCTTTGCCTCGTGGAAAAGTCGTGATGGTATCATGAGAAAAAAATCAAGCTCCAATCCATTGAATTTCTGAATGGTTAGTAAGTAGTACTCTGATTGTTTTCGATTTTTATATGTAAATGAGCTGTGAAACCCAGCAAATCAATTGAGTTCTAAATTCAACGAGCAAGTATAGGCCCCATTTGGATAAGCTAATATAGAAGTAAGTGTTGTTTTATTTAGCCGAACTAACTTTTTTCCCAAAAAAATATTTTTTGGGTAAATTAAACTATCATCAAAAATAAAATGAAAAAACTGCTTTCAGACAGTCATCTTTCAAAACCATCTCCATCAGTTTTTATAAGAAGATATTTCTTGGATTTTTCAAGGTGTATTTAAGAAGTGTTTCCAAAACAATAATAAGTTAATTTAAATATTTTTATAGCATTAATTTACTCAAACTTTGATCAATTTTAAAAAGTAATCTCGTTTGCCTTCGAAGAACTTTCAAATCAAACTATGTTACTTTTGAAGGTATGAGAGTTGAAACAATCAACACATTATGAACACAAGATGCTCATCAAGAGAATAGGTGCGAAGAAGCACAAATATATATATAAACATTGTGAAAATTATATTTCTATATTTCCTTTCAATGGCACACTAGTCATTCTTCTGTTTCAATGAACTGATTAAATTCAAGGGCACATTAACAGCTAAGTAAAGTCTAAGATGAAGATAAAAGCACCAAAGTGCCTCATTTGCTATTACAAGGGCATTTAAATAAACAAATGAAAACAAAGACCAGCACATCAAGAAACTAAGACATTCCTCTCACCTACCAAAGCATCTTAGAACAGAAGACATTAAAGTTGAAGACAGAAATTTGAGTCCAGTAGAGCCCCCAGGGAAGTATGAAACTGAATAATATGAGAGAGCAAGAACCTACAGACAATTGATTGTATCAGGTTTCACATCAACTGAGATTAGAAAAACAACTTCACAAACATTTTCCATTGTGTATGTAACAAGCAGGCAAGCTGGTTGATGTGCAGGGGAAATCCCGAAACATGATTTATTCTCAAAGAAGTTAGTATGGTTGGACACATGCCGATGAAATAAAAACCACTTTATAAATCAGATAATAAAAATATTGACTGCTAGACAATCAAAAAATAGGCGTGGAACTGATGGCTAAGAACATGAAGTTATATTATATTTACCTGAAGCACAGAGAAAATAACAGATAAAATGTAGCTGTGAAGCACCATGGAGACATAAATGGTTCCTATCATGCTGCCAATGAATCCCAAAGTGAATGGGAGTCTCTGAAAGATAAATGTCAAGCAAGTAATCAGTGTAGCCGATTGTATCGTGCAACAAATGTTCAATAATATATGTGCTTTATATTCTCAATAAGACTCTCAAGAGGACAAAAAGTACTACCTCTTTTGAAGACATGTGCTCCAGCTGATTCTTAGGGCCCTTTAAAGCAAAGAATGAGCCAATAATAAAGGCACAACCAATTGTAAAGCAGATAGCAAATTTCTGAGGCATCAGCACCATGACAGGGAGGAACATGGTGAAGGCAATGAAGATGAAGAAGGTAC
Source organism: Dioscorea alata (assembly GCA_020875875.1). Lineage (NCBI taxonomy): Eukaryota > Viridiplantae > Streptophyta > Magnoliopsida > Dioscoreales > Dioscoreaceae > Dioscorea > Dioscorea alata. The sequence continues at coordinate 15,072,331 of CM037018.1, forward strand.
CACTGGCCAAGAACAGCCCAAAGTACATAAGAGACTTCCCTGAAGGAACATTGCTTGTGGCGTTCTGTAAACTCCCAGGTATCTCCCTCACACCTTTTGAGACACTGCTCCTCAAGAACAAATTGCAAACATTATAAAAATTAATCTTCTTGTTAAACTGCAACTCCTGACAGTCATAAGGTTACATTCAAATACTAGCCTAGTAAGCCACAACACATGTGATTTACGTCTCAATAGATCGAGGAATACCACTTGGCTAAGCTAACTGATGAAGATTAATTTTGAAAAGAAGACAGTTGTATTGAAACATCCAATTTTTTTTTTATGATCCCACACCAATTAAGTTTGCTACATGCTAATAAATTGAAAAGTAGATTGAGAATAATATGAAATAACTGAGAACAATGAAGTAAAATCGATAAGTGCATGCAATCTGCACAAAGACTACCACCATACATTGCGCAAACTCTTTCTTTTTGGCTCACCATAAAAGAAAAACCCAGCTTAATTCATTTGCAGTGTCATTACAAAGCACATAAATGTTATCAAAATTAAAACTTAAACCAAGACAAAGAGTTAAACTTCTAACAAACTCTCAGTTAAATTATGTGCATTGAAAAGTGGCAGTGGATGAGCTCAGCACAAATTCAACTATAAGGGATTTCATGACTGTCACTACAGGAATGTCAAGATAGTAATTTGATTGCCTGATGGATGTCTATTGAAAAGTTAACACACAAAATATAATAAATAGATTTTACTATTTCAAATATTGAATTGGCTCTGCACAAAATTTTCACCACTGCTGGATTTCAAGGAATCATATTATTTTAGTTCAAGCCTCTCAATATACACATCTGAATGTGGAATTCTCATTAAGGAATTGAAGTATACACAGTAGCAAGCAGTAGCTGCAACTTATTACAATCAAACATGGCATAAACAATCCGATGTTTTTCTTGTTAAAAATCAAAATCTAGGGATTCCACTATCATGCATATACAAGAAAAATCAAAATCAAAATCAAGGGATTCGGCTATCATGCATATGGAAATTCAGCAGAAATTTACATCTCTTAGATGCAAAACAAAGCAAAGCCTCAAACACCAAAGAAATCAATACCCTCAACGATCATGAAGCAACACATAGAAACAGAGAACCAATTCAATTCAATTTGGATCTAGATCTAAAATCGAGATAATCCAAGATCAAAAGCGAGAAGAGAAAGAGCACGAACACGCTGAAGGTACCGGTGAACTTCTCGTTAGCGGTGCGAACAGCAGCCTCGAGGTCAAGCCCAAGGGCGGAAGAAGGTCCAGCAGAGCCATCAGCGGATGACTGCGAGGCAGCGTAGGAGTTCCAGTCAGAGAGGAGAGAAGACGAGGGCTTCGGAGCCGCCTCAACCGTGAACCACGACTGCGCCGTCCTGATCGCTCTGGCCATAGACGGGATCCGCTTTCAGCTCACTTGTAAAACCCTCCAGCCAACGGGCACCAGTACTCGTCTCTTTTTGGTTATACATATCAAGTAATTCTTAGAAATCAATCGTTAGGTATAATTTTCAATTAATCAGAAAATAGAATAAAATAGATATATAATTATAATTTTTTATATTTAATGAAAGAAATTTTGTATTGAAGTTTGGCAGGGGCCGCGCGTGCGCGTACCCCCTCTACCACAAATTATGACGTCCACTCTACCACGTGGGTAGATGGTAAGCCAGCGCATCTCCTAAGTGCAATGGAGATCACTGGCCTAGGCCACGGACCTTCTTGATCAACCGTTGACCCCGTCCAGGTAAGTATGGCCTTAAGTTGTCCCAACCCTTCATTTTATAGCCTCCTATCTTTGTCTACCTTCTTCATTTGGCCGATGTGGGACTAAAGTTTTCTTCAATTGATATGATATGATGATATCGGATCACAAGCTTTGTGGATAATGTGTCAAGATAGCCCATGGGGTTGTTACTTCTTGTTAGTTTTAAAAGCCCATGTGTCAATATTGCCCATTGGCGTGTACTTTTTTTTAAATTAAATTATTAGTATTTAATTAATCACTAGAATTCATCTCAAGATGAGATGATTTAGTGATAAAATAATGGTCGGCCAAAATAAAAATTTTTCTTATAATATCTTAAAATAATTTATTATTTTAATTTTAATGTTAGTTGATATGTGTTTATTTTTATGGAATTATTTTATTGATTTGAATATTTAATTTATTTTGCTAAAGTTATACAAAATAATATATAAATAATTAATTTTAAAAAAAAATTCACAGTGTTTGGCAGCTGTAGTATATCTTATGCTTAGTGCAAACAGGAGTGGCCACTGACCATATTTATATGCCTTAATAGATAATGGGCAGAATCATTTCTACGGCAACAAAGACATAAAATGTGATAAGATAAACCAAATGGCATATAAATGAATACAGCATTTGGCATGAACACATTATGATCTGTGCATTATTGCATATGTTTCATAAGATGCCGAAAGCTCAGAGTTTTGTTCACAACTAAAGGAGATTCAATCAAGAAGCACAAAGTTCCATTCTCCTCCTGAGTATCCAAGAACAGCACTGGCCTTATCAAGGAATATGTGATTACACACAAACATCTAACTCCCTGGATTCATGAATCAATGCCTGCTATATCTTACAAGGAGAATGCTCTATTGACGATAAAAATATACAAGATATGCGTAATCTGTGACTATGATTTAAGACATAACCCTCCAATATTCATTCGACTTGTTCTCAGATCACATGGTTCCCCAAAAGAGCCCTGCATGAGATCAATGATATCCCATAAATCAGAATTCAGAAACATATAACATCAGACAAAAATAAATTTACAAATAAATATCTGAGTGAAGATAATTTAATCGGTTGGTGCAGCTGAGGATTAACTGCAAATAGCACATTTAACCATGTGCATTTTTCCTTATCACTTTCTGAATGCTGATCAAAATGCATTATTTCGAATCCACACAAATCACAAAACGTCCAATTCCAGATTGAGTTTGGCAAAGATATCAAGAATGCAATCAACAAAACAATCTTTGATGTTCTTGCCATTATCACTAAAGAGAAGAGAAGATAACATGTCAAACTGGAGAGATAGGGCGAACTTGCAGAATTTTTAATTTCATATTAGTTTATTCTTTTTTGCATGATCAAGCAAGTTTCCAGAATTCAATTTTCAGTATAATTTGCAGCAAACTGATGACATTACATTATTCATCAATCAATGAATATTAACACAGACATACATAAACGAAGGGAAAAATTAGTCAACACTGAAATACCAGCAGATCCATATATTTACCCAGAAAATAAAATGTCTAAAGCAGCAATTGCTAGAACTAGTTTTCTATAAAATATAACAACATAAGTGACTGGTCATCATATGCAATTATATATATTAAATTGCCAAGAGAGTAGGTACCAGACTACAGAGCCATTTCTGCTTGTAGTGCAGCAAGCTCATCATCTTCAGCTGTACTCTTTTGTGGCACAGGGCGAACTGGTTGCCTGCCAGCCGGAATGGCTGGTACTGTAGCAGCAGGAGCAGTAGTCGCTGGCTGCAGAAGTTGTTCCTCCAACTCTGCTCCCTCCAGCTCTTCAAGTTCCGCTTCGAGTTCGTCCTGCATTAAAAAATGCACTGATATGTATCAAGACAGCAGAAGCATAAACAAATAAATAAATGATCGAAAGATGTAAACCTCATCAAAGTCAGCAGCTGCCCCAATAGGAGCAGACAGTGCTTCTTGAATTTGTTTCATGTTCTCTGTCTGTTCATTTATCTCATCCATCGTCTTGTCAACATCATCAATGTTACTGCAATAAAACAAAACAAAACAAAAAACAGGATTATTTGCTAGAGTGAATCCTCTATCAGAAATCAAGAGAGGTTCAGGGAAGATAACTAAATCAGGCAGGGGAAAAAAAACAACTGGCTATGGTCTTTCTGATGCTCAAATTTATATGCTAGACTAATTAAACAGGATGAAAACAGTCAAAGAGCATAGAAATTGAGAGCATCTGCATCGCGAAGCCCCCTTTGTTTCTGTTAACATAACATTTGATGATTAGTTACTTACGTTGCTTTCTGCATAGCCTTCATTGCTGCTGCTCCTGTTCTCAGAGCATCAACTGTTTCTGTGGTTGCTTTTGCACCTTCCAGCATAATCATCTGAAACAAAATAACACCACAAACAAAAATGAGAACTCCCACAGAGAAATTCTTCTTTAAAACTCTGATTACTAGCAAGAAATTGCACCTGATCATGAATCCTTAATTGGAAGTTCCCGAGCTGCTCAACTTGTTGCTCATAAAGCCTCTTCCTCTTTAGACATTGTATTGCAGCTGATTACAGAAACGAAAACATATGCAGAAACTTAGCGAAAAAACAATGATATTTAAGGCAAACAACATGCAAAAGTTAGCTTCAGTCACAGGACATTAGGCATTCAGCTAATTCACAGGTGGACATGCAGTCAAAGGGATAACATGAAACCATCAGAATATCGATCGGTGATTTTAACATGCACATAAGTGAAAGCAAAGCAGATTAACTATAACCATCACAATGAAAGTCAAACACAAATTATGTACGTTCTTGCCTTCAATAGACAAAAAGTTAGAATTTAACAAACCAAATTGAACACTGCAAATCATCTTGAAATGGCAATACCTCTTTTGTTTTTTGCTCTAGTGAACTCCTTTGCCTTTTCTACCTCTTGAGACGCCTTTTTAAGAAGAACTTTCTCCTTTTTCTCTAGCATTTCTAGAGTCTACATAGTAGCATAAAAGCAGGTTAGAGAAAAAGATACAGATGCAAAAAGAGAATCATCGTAAATCACATCATAGATTCCAAAAGTCAGCTACTAGTAATAATATCTCTATCTGACAAATCAATTATACAATTGCATGTTCATGTTTGCACTCGTATTTCCATTAAAGAAGACCCCAGTGTCTATGAACATTAAATTGCATTGGTCCTTCAAATCATTAAAAGCCTTTGTCTATAAATCATCAGCTAAGGCACCTATATGATTGTTTTGCATCTCTCCAACAAATTCTCAATAAATCACATTTCCTTCTTCTTATGAATAAGTTAATGACCACTTCTTCAAATAAAAAGATGACAACGAAAGAACATGGAGAAGTTAAGAAAAGATGTTTTAATTACTGTAAAGAAAACACATCGCAATATAATTTCTACTGAAACCTTAAACTGAACTAAACAACCATTCATTAACAGGCAACCAAGAACATCACAACCAAAACCAATCAAGCCAAGACCCACTATATTCTAAACCATGTAAATGCCATTACTATAATTATTCCACACCAACCACGTTTCTACGAAGCACAACCATTATAACAAGAAAAATCCTTTTCTATCCAAATTAGCATGTAATAATATACTTTTACTCTGCATAGAACACAAAGTCCCCTTTCTTGCTCCTCCCTTCTTAAGTAATCAAAACATTTCCAAAACCATATCAAAAGATATACCACTCTTCGAGAACCCTTCCACAATTGAGATGATGACTCCCAACTACTCCCTAATCTCACATAGAAAAGTTACCAATTTTCCAATTCCTAAACTTATCATCGCCCTCAAAACAACAAGGAAAAGCAACACAATCAGAAATAACTCACCTTTCAAATAGGAAACCGCTAAAATTATCATCAAAACACTAATTATCAATTAAAAACAATTACCAAGAAAAGCAAAAAAACAAAACAAAAGATCAAATTAGATATACCTCATTAAGCTTGTCAAGCGTGGCGAGAGCATTACTCTGCTCCTTGGGCTTCCCAAAGATCTTGCTAAACATCGTCGCCGATTTCAAAAACCTGCGCTTCTACAATACAAAAAACCCCCAAACGAAAACCTAACCCTAGAAAACCCGATCGATCTGAACAAAAGATGGATTGTTGAATCAAAATCCAACGAAAAACAAGGCGAGATCGGCCGAACTCGATCGAAGAAGCAGAAGATCGCTTGGGAAATCGAGGAAATCGATCGGAAAGAGATCTCCTCGCTCCTTCGCGTCAGCCCCGTTTGAGAATGGAAAAAACAAATTGACGGGCAGGTATGATTATTAACGGGCCGGATCTATTCTAGGATCCGCTAACGGACCCAATATAATAACTTTATCGGATCCGGATACCCGAAATCTTTATCTCTAGGGAAAATTATATTTATCGTTTTAGATCAATGGGCCAAAAATGTATATATCCACTGCTTAAAATAAAATTATTAACTGCGAAGGGATTATTATGAAAAGAAAATTATATATGGTTTGGATCCGGATCCGAATCCGAATCCGAATCCGATAGGCCGACAAATCGAAGGCAGGACACGGTTTGATTGGTCAATTGCTTCATTGAGAGGATAAGTACAATATGGAATGGAAATCAAATGGGTTTCATATTCCAGAGAATATATAAAACTTATGAAAATTATATATTAAAAATAACAAAAAACAAAACAAACCAAATCAAACAAACAACCATTAATTAGCGCAATGAAATATTATGAGAACAGTGAATGATAAACTCTGGATTGACAATATTGTTTGTAATGGTGCGCATACTATATGATACTGTATAAATAATGGATCAATATTATTTATTTTTTGTTTACAAATCCCTTGTGTTATGATGTAGTTCATGAAGGGGCGGAACCAAGGGGGTTTTATATATATATATATATTAATGTTAGATAATATTTTGTTTGTGCTCATTTATTATGTAATTTTAATGTGCTTTGAGTGGCTAGTGGGAATTTGATGATTAGAGCCCATCTTGGTTCAAATTCTATAGGTTGCAATGTTGAGTTTTTTTACACTTTTACTAATTAAAAATAAGTTTTTTTATTTTTAAAAGTTGCTGAAATTTTAAATTTTAAAAGAAATTAAGGAAAATTTACCATGGCATTGAAATTTCAAATTTTTAATAAAAATTTATGAATAATATTAATAAAATTTATAAAAATAAATTAATAATTTAAAAAAATTAAGTTGTTAATGGGTTGTAATGTTAAGTTTTTGATACTTTTTCTAATTAAAAACAAATTTTCTTATTTTCAAAAAAATTGTTCATATTTTAAATTTTAAAAAAAATAAAGAAAAAAATTAAATTGATAATGAGGCATTGGAATTTGAAATATTAAATAAAAATTTATGAATAATATTAATAAAATTATAAAAATAATTTAATAATTAAAAAAAAGTTGATAATGGGTTGTAGTGTTAAGTTTTGATACTTTTACTAATTAACAAGTTTTCTTATTTTCAAAAAGTTGCCGAAATTTTAAATTTCATAAAAATTTAAGGAAAAAATTAAGTTGATAATGTGGCATGGCAAATATAAATTAATAGTTAGAGGGGGGCACAGGCAACAACTTTAAATGTTATGGATGGGTTTTGAACTTGAGTCACCCACAACACTAATAAACTTTATTACCAACTACCCTATGAAAATTTTATATACTTATATTAAAACATTATAAACAAAAAGAATACTTGAAAATAAATTTTTTTTTAAAAATTGAAAAATAAAAATAGTTCAAAACAATTTTAATAAATTGGAAGAATTTGAAACCACTCAAAATAAATTAAAAATAATAATAATAATAAATTACACTAAGTTTGTTTATTTATTAAATTAAATAGTTTATATATTATTTTGAGTTATAAAATTATATTATATGAAAAATCATAGTCATAAAAATGTACTACTTTATATTGAAATTTTACTATCTATTTGTTTGAGAGATTAACATAAAATTTATTAATAATTGACATAAAATGTTAGGGAAGTTATATTATGACTAATCTTATTAATTGGTGATTGAAATTATGTTACATGAACTTAATATAAGAGTCTAAAAGAAAATAACTAATCTTATTAATTGGTGATTGAAATAATCAAATAAAACAATACATGTAAATATAAGGGAAATCAATACTAAATTATTATATTATAACTAAAAATTAAAAACACTAGTTATAATAAATATATAGAATTTGATAAGTAAATAGAAGTAAAAAGTAAAAAATTTAAGTAATAAAATAAATTAAAATAATTGGATAAAAACTTATTAACATAAAATTTAAAACTAATGAACTTAATGTAAAAGTCTAAAAGAAATTAACTAATCTTATTAATTGGTGATTGAAATAATCAAATAAAACAATACATGTAAATATAAGGGAAATCAATACTAAATTATTATATTATAACTAAAAATTAAAAACACTAGTTATAATAAATATATAGAATTTGATAAGTAAATAGAAGTAAAAAGTAAAAAATTTAAGTAATAAAATAAATTAAAATAATTGGATAAAAATTTATTAACATAAAATTTAAAACTCATTAATTTATCTTCATTATAAATTTGTTAAAAAAAAAATCATCATAAACAAAACTTAGCTCAATTGGTTTATCAATGAACCTTGCTCTTGGAAGGCCAAAGTTCAAATCTTGGAAGTAACCGCACTGTTACTGACCCGGCGGTTTCCGCCGGGCCGGGCCAAATCTCGGCCCGTGCCCCCCTCTATTAGTAGTTATAATATAATAATATACATGTTAGACTGAATGAATGATTGTTTAGTGACAATGATAGTAGTTCAAATTATAGTTAATATTTTTTTTTTACTATATGTATATTCAAATTGTAGTTATATTATTGACTTATTTTTTACTGTAGATAATTATTTTATTTGATAATTTTTTTACACTTTGACTTCAGCCCCCCCTATCAGTAAGTTCTTGTTCCGCCACTGGTTCCCCCATCAAAGTTGTATGTTAGAAAATTTATTAACTCAGTTTGATCTCTAATATTTGATCTAGTTAATAAATCCCTAGAGCATCATTAACCGTAACTGATGCACTATCATACTTATCTGTCCTTAAATATTCCACATGAGTAGTGATCCCATGGACTCGAGTCCGTGGGATCTAAGGTGGAACCGAGACGTGGCTGCATAGGAGCCATGTTTTTTGTTTTTTAACTATTTCCTAAACATTATTATAATTTAAACTATAAGAAAATAAAACAAAGGGCAGTATGGTTATTTACTTTAATTATAATGTCCTTCTTACCTACTTCTTTCCCTTTCTTGGGTTTTGGATATCCATGGTGTTCTCGGCAATGGAGGACAAGAGGAGGAGCGGCGATTGGCGGTATCGATGAAGTGCAAGCAACAGTAGATGCAATCTTTCTTGGCGGTAGTTGTCTTGCTCAAATTTCATGTATTTGGCCTCCTTACAGTAGACAAGTGCTTGTTTATGAAGCTAGGCATCTTCTCACTGGTAGCATTCCTACCTAGATTATTTAACTATTTCTTTTTCTTGGGGGGGGGGGGGGGGGGGGGGGGGGGGGGGGGGGGGGGGGGGGGGGGGGGGGGGGGGGAGGGGGGGGGGGGGGGGGGGGGGTGGGGGGGGGGGGTGGGGGGGGGGTGGGGCGTAATTGGTCGTAGATAATGTTCTTTGCCATGGAAAAGTTGCCAATCCTAATGTAAGTAAGCCAGTGTTCTATCATATTTGAGTGTTACAATGATTCATGCCCTGAGACTGACAATAGTTCTTTTTTTTCTTTAAATTTATTTATCAGGAAACACACAAGAAGACCAATTCCTTGAGAAAGTTCAATCGGAAAATTTTTTGAGAACAAATGCATAAGTATAAGTGTGGTATGAAATATCCATAATCATTCAGTAAACTACAATTCACATATTTAATCAGCGCATATACTAATAGTCCTAGTTGTTATATATATATATATTTGTAGAGAATGGCAAATATCAATGAGATACACAATTTGGGTATAGAAGTATGGGAAATTGATGAGCATATATATAATGCAAGTGAATTTGAGTCAGAGAAATAAAATGAAGATCAACCTTTGGAAGAAAATGAAGTCCAAGGAGGAAGATAACAATGAATATATTACTAATTATCAAGATTAAATTTCTCTCAAACCATATTTTGGCATCGTGTTTGATTCTGTGGATGAGGATTGTGAATTTTATGATCGCTATGCATACAGAAAAGGGTTAATTAGGAGAAAAGGAGCAATAAAAAAAAATCTGAGAAAGATGGTAGTATTATTGGCCGGTGTTTGTATTTTTTTTTTTTTTTTTTTTTTTTTTGCCAAGATGAGCGGCGTAGCCGCTAAGACAGGGGCGTGCATAAGCCTCGGCGGAGCAAGTGGGAGCGGGGCCCGCGCACACATGGGCGCAGGGACCACCTGCACACAACCACTACTCACACTCCCAGAAATATGCCCTCACCCAAGATTCGAACTCTCACCACTTGTGAAGGGTTCTATTGGGGACCCAGCTACCAATAGACCACTTGGTCGTTGGTACCGGTGTTTGTATTGCTCTAAAGAAGGTTATAGAGAAGAAAGATTTAAGAAGAATGAAGCCAATAAGAAGAAATATCATGGTGAAACACATTGTTGTTGCAACACTAGACTTTTGGTAAATAAAAGCATAGATGAATCATGGGTTGTTTCCATATTTTTTTAGGAGCACAATCATATATTAGCAACTCCAAGAAAATGCCATCTTTTGCCGTCATATAGAAAAATTGATGAAAATCAAAAAGGGTTGATTGATAAAATGAGCCAATCAGACATCAGAACCAATCTTATGACGAAGTATTTTTCAAAAGAATCTCAAGGAAGCCGAAATGTTGGATTCACAGAGTTAGATATAAAAAATTATATGCACACTAGAAGAAAAATAGAATTTTCAGTTGGAGATTCACAGAGGTTGTTAAATTACATGAATTCAATGCAAATAAAGAGGTATTGCCATTTCAAGATGATTTGCCATGTTTTTTATGTAATCCAACTAAATGTGGATGGAAAATTGACAAGCATATTTTGAAGTGACGCAAGGTGTAGAATGGATTATAGCCACTTTGAAGATGTAGTTTACTTGGATCCAACTTACGGAACAAATAAATATGGAATGCCGTTTATTCCAATTGTAGGTGTTAATCATCACCTACAAACTATATTATTTGGATACACACTGGTTTTAGATGAAACAGAATATTCGTTTATTTGGGTAATTGAGAATTAGTTGCAAGCAATGAAGGGATGTCATCCGAAAGTAATTCTCACTGATCAAGATTCAGCTATCACCAGTGCAATTGTGCAAATCTTACCAAGAACTATTCATCGATATTGTTTATCGCATATTTTTCAAAATACTAAAAAGTACTTAGATTGAACTTAAACAACACGTAACTTGAGCTATGATGAAAACACAACATTGGAGCACAATATATCATCCATGCATCAAATACAATGCACCAACAATCAAATGATCTATTAATAGCCGGATCTCCATTAAAATCTTTTCACAAGTGGCAAAAATTTAATAACTGAATCTTCATTAAAACCTTTCACAAGTGATGAAAATTTATATCATGAGTGAAGATATATTTGAGTTTGAATAGCAATTATATACATATCCCTCACTTTGCTCCGCCAAAGCTTATGCATGCTCCTATCTTTCTTAGCCGTCAAACCGCTCATATTAATAAAAAAATATAAATATAAATAAATAAATAAAAACTACAAGGGAGTAAGAACTAGGTTAAAATCGGATGCAGAACATTGAGGATAATCCTAAAAAGAAAAAGGATATACACAGCATTTAAAAACAACCCTGAATTAACCAGTTAGCAAATCATTCTTCCATCAAGATTTACGACCAGAGTTTTTCCCCACAAAAAAAAAGACTGAAAAAAACAGACCAGAATAGAATTGTAGACCCAGCTCCTTGCGCTCCTTTGAGATTGTTTTTCACTTGGTATACTTTGTGCTCTATAAAAAATACAAGGAGAGTAATCAGATAAACTCGGTGCAAGATCAGGATTTAACTAGTGGATAGATCACATCAAAGATTAGAAAAAGATTAAAATGAATCCTTATTCATGAACAGTTCTGGTAAATGAGAGCATGTCACGTTCCAAGTGTATCAAAAATAAAAAGCACATTCTTTACAGCAAAAAAATGAACTCAAATGAAGAGCTAAAGTTTAACTCGAATTTCTTGATCTACTTCATATGATTGTGTTTAATATTTACGAACCATGAATATGCTCAACAGTGTCCCTAAGCAGGCCACAGAACTGGCAAGCTCAGCCATTGCTTTTTTCAACCCCTTGATTTGACCAATCATGTGAAAAACAACAGCTTTGGAAACTCAGTAACAAAGTTTCAGTACCCATCTTACTGATTATCATGGATGAAATGCAAACCATAAAAAATTACTATAAAAAAAAATGTCTTCTCACAATCTTGGCATGATAGAAAATCAAGGTCAAACTCACCACTTTACTCCATAATACACTTCCCCTTAGAATTCTGTTCCATAAATTAGTTCTATATCAAGGACAAAACTTATAACTTGAAATGCAAGGAAAGGATTACTTAACAGTTGATACGCTGAAGCTCTGACAGGGATTACTTTGGGTTTCTATACTTTGCCAGGTTAGACAGCACGTCCTTAATCGGTCCTTCATTGTTATCCCTGTTGTCCTGAGAAATGGAGAAGATGGTAAATATAGTTCTAACAGTTAAAGAATGTAATTTTCTTAAGAAGCAAATAATCATATTACTATAAGTACATAACATGTGCACTCATGATCCAACAGACTCAACATAACACTGTGATAGCAATTTTTAGAGGTGCCCATATTATTGGTCAACAATATGGAGAACACCAAGCCACACCAATTGAACTGTATCAAAAAACAATCATATAGTATTCTCATTGAAATCTTCTGTAGCACAGAAACATGCTATATACAAAGCATCCAGTATGAGAATTGATAATGTTGTCAGAAAATTATTTCCTCTGCCCTGATATAAAAAACAACTTATGTTACTATTATCACCTTCAAAGAAGGTACAAGAGCATAAATCTCATCAACGGACTCTGGTAGAATGTTCCCGATCATGCATATCTGCACCGGAGGTATATGTTATATCAAGATGATTGCACCATTAAACAATAAAATCAGGAGGCAAACCTCGCCATCTGTAACTCCATTAACTTTGAGGGTGCTGAAACTTTTGTTAAGGTCAAATGGCCATTTTGAAAGAACATAAAACAATGACAAAAATGCACTGAAACAAGGTATACCAATTGGAAGAAGACCAAACTAGAAACAAGGATACTCTAAGACTTGTCTCACAGACTGGACATCTGTGTAATGGCTTCCATATTTGGAGTGCTGCAGTGCTTTATTGAATGATCTGCATAGGGGGAAACAAACAGATGAAAGGGCTTCCTTTTTACATGGTTGTGATGCCAATTAACAGCTTGAACCACAATTTATTTACTCGGGCATTTTTATGTCAGGATCCCTGGATAATACTAGAAGGTGGTCTTGGATTCCTTCCAAAATCTCCGTCGCTTCACAATCCATCAACACCTTAGCATCTTTAGGAAGATCTGCAGAAGATAATAAGAACTGGCCCATAAATGTATATTTTACAAAGGGCTACGGCACAGCAATCAAATTAAATTTAAGTACTTCTGAAGCAGCATAATCAGTTCAAATGGCCAAATCATGAAGTGAAACAAGAGCACAATTAAATGAAACAGGACCTTGACAGGTAACAGCTTTAGTTTTTAGCTTCTAAAATGTCAACCTTTATCATCACCAAAGAGGCAAAGGAATTCTCACTAGCTTTTTCCCTTACCTAATAGCTCCATTTCACTCTCCTTTTTTAGGCCTTTCTGCCTCAGTAGTTACAGCTTAGAGCCACAAACACTACAATTTTCCAATAAAAATTGAGATCAGCCATCAATCTCAAGGGAGTATACAATATCCTAACACCACAAAATTGCATAGCAATTCTAGGCAAATTTACATATCATACGAGATATTATCTCCTTTACATACAATATGATGATATGTTGGGGCACATTTGGATCACATGTTCCCTACATGATCCTACTTTAACCTAATCTATTCGAAAAAATGAGTTTTGCTTTTTGCTTTTTTCTTTTCCATTTCATTCTCCATCTTAATTTATTTTCTTTTAGTTTTCAATCTTCATCTTCCAATTTTTTTTAAATGCCCTTTTTTTATCTATAAACTTTTTAGATTCTATGATTTTTTTTTATATTTTTTTATCTTTACAATTTGATTCTTATCTTTCAAATCTTTTTAATAATAATTTTCATGATTTTAATGATTCAAATATTTTGTATTAAAGTTCTATTTCTCTAAACCTAATAATTGGATACTCATACCCATATCCATGCCCGGTAAGCACTATTGCATAGCATAAATACCTGAAACTCATTAAAGAGCTCACATGATATAAACAATCAGAGAAGAAATCAGGAATGCAAGCATAAATCACTTAGATATCCAAGCAGATATCCTAAATGTGTTCAGGGTACACATAATAATCTATTGAATGGCATACATAATATCACGGGCTTGTTCTTTCGTTCAAAGTTCCGTGCGGCCCTTGGTCGGTATAAGTTCAAGGTTCAAGTGTTTGTTAAATGTTCAAAGCAGCCTTCTCTTCTTTAGTTACTTAAGAATTACAACTTGCAAGTATGAAAATGTAAACTTCGTAAAAAAAGTAAAGCAAGTATAGCAATAATGAAAATATGTAAGAACACAAGTAAACAAGCTATATGAGAAGAAACCCTCTTCTATATCAAAGCTTGTAACAAAGCTCTCTTGTGTGTTTTTACAAGTTGTCATGAAGGGTTTATATAGGCCCTTACCTACAAACCAATGGCTAAAATCAATTTGATCCAACAGCTCACACGAATGTAGTTTGTGCCACCTACCACCCAATAATAATATAATATATCCCACCAACCCCACTAATGCTCTCTACCTACCACCATGTCATGATAAAATATACAAATGTCATTCTAGCCCCTTAATGTTGGCAGAGAAATGTTAGTAGAGAAAAATGAGGTGTGTGACAATAATCACTGGCAAGTCCATTAATGACATATCAGTACAGAAACATTGCTTGACAAGACCATGGTACATAAAACAGGAAAAAGAGATTGTTGGACTAACCCAGTTCTAGTTTTAGATCAACTTCAACTATAGGAACTTTTACAGCTTGGGCATGCGGTAAGCTTCCTTTTCCTCCAGCCTTCCCAGTCTTATAATCTTTTCCTCCTGTGCCTCAATCCCCAAAAATAAGATAATTGAAAATTAAGTAAAAACTAAATGAAGCTGCAACATGAAATTTATCATAATATCTTTGTCATAAATTCACTGCCCAATGAATTGCAATCATCTCGTAAAAGACAAATAAAAGCCTAAAAGGCAAAAAGAACTCAAACCTGAACCAATGGGAGTGTTGAATGAAGCCTTCCCGCCTGACTTTAGGCTATCTAGGGATACCTTCTTACCAGACTTCAGGGAATCTGATGGTATCTTCCCACCACCCTTTACACTACTTCCCTTTGAGGAAGTTCTACTCTTTTCTTCAAGAAAACCTGTGAAATTAGAATAGCTTGAGAACCCTTTGAGAAAACACAGCATACATTCAAGTATGTACTGGTTAATATATTCACCCATGAATATTAAAACACATCTATAATCGGGGCAACCATTAACAGGAAACTGATGACCAGCCAGTGTTACGATGACACAGATACAAGTGAGTATCCAAGTGTGGGAAAGTACTTGACACTTGAATTTAATGAAAACTAGCCATATATATAGATATACACATACATACATACATATCTACATGCATATAAATATGTATACACATAGACTTATATGTGTATAGATATATGTTCATGTATATAAGTGTGTGTATATACACCTAGACATGTGAATCACATTATTTTTAGAAGTGTGGTGAACATTGCTTTTGGGAAAATAGAACTTAGGGCATGGGATTTAAATTATGTTAAAATTAAAACAAAATAGAATGATTAAAATCATAAAAAACCATAATGATCAAATAAAAATCAAAGATTAAAAAATTTATGTAGTTTAAAAAGGTATGAACAAATAAGATACCTCAAAAAAAAATCAAAGATTGAAAATGAAATCAAAAGGAAATATTAAGATGGAGTGTGATATTGAAAGGAGATAAACAAAACCAAAATCCTATTATTCAAATTAAAACGTAAGATCAAGTGGGGAACAAGTGATTAAGCATGTCCACGCGTGTCAAAAACGTAGATAGTTATCCCCAAATCATAAATTTTCCCTAGATAAGCCGTATTGGGGTAACATTTGAACTAACTTCAAAGGTTAATAGAAAATCAGGAAAAATTTCAGGTTGTATCCAATAAAATTGATGTTTTCATCAAGTGAACGATAGTTCTTGAGCATATAATTCAGCCAATTAATGGCTGCCCACATACAGGTTAACAGTACAACACAAGGCAGGGTATTATGAGCTAGATAAAGAAAGAGACCAGCTAGATAATAGTATGCGGAATTCAAACTTAAAATTTTCAAAAGAAAATGATAATAAATCTTGGCAAGGAACACCTAAAATGATCAAACGAAAAGAAAACATAAAAGAAAAATTGACCTTCAGAATCTGAGTCTGAATCTATTTTGATATGTCTTCCTTTCACAGAAGCATCATCACTCCCCTTCAGTGACCCTGCAAATAACATGTCTCAGAAAAGTGTAATCAAAGGCTGGCATGGCAGGGGCAGTGCAAGAATAACACAACCAAAAATGCTTATCCCAGCTATTCAAGTTGTAATTCATGATAAATAGCCATTTCACAATTACGGTTACTCCTTTAAACTACAATTTGTATTAAAAGCAAGCTCATGTTCAACCTTCTTGCATCATAAAGCATCTTTTTCTGCACAAGAAACACTTGATTCCAAGAGTGAAAGAGTTATAAGCCACTCAAAGAAAGTACCATGGTATGCGGTGAAAACCTAATTTAAGGTGCTTTTGGTTTTGTATGTGCTTCGGTGTTTGATGTGTGTTGCATGCACCAAATAGAGAGCAAACGATCTACCAAACGATTATTCAGAGTTATTCCATTAAAATAACCTTGGTAAAGGTGACTTACATTCCAAATCACACCAAGGGTTCGGATTAATGCAAATTTAGGTGTACAAAATAATGGAAGAGAAAGGTAAGAAAAAATAACCATTTCATCTTCATACAACCAAAGACTGGACAATAAACTAGATGCATGTAATTACCCAAATCATGCGTTTAGCTCCCAAAAAATGAAACAGCTCTAATATTAGTCCTTCCTATTCTCTTCCCACAGTCAAACAGAAGAGCAGAAGAATTAAAACAAAAAAAACACAGTTCCCACCCAGTCTCTTTCCTCTTTCTCCATTTTCTCTCTATCAAAACAAACCCTAGATGCTCACCATCAACCCAATCCCACATTAAACACACACACACACACACACACACAAACCATCTTATTATCTCCAAACAAAACACAGCAAAACAATCAACTTTCCTTACTCTCTTGCCATTTTCACCATTTCCACTCACTCCAAAGCCCTAGATGCTCATCACCATCCAAACCCTATGCTGAACTCCAGAACCAATCAGACAGGTCTCAAATTAATCCCCAAGTATGATAGAATCAAACTCCAAACACCGATTTTCTCAAGAAATTATAACAATGGCCGTGAACATCCATAAACAGGAACCATTCCATCACAACAACAACAACAACAACAACAATAACAGCGAAACATACGAAGAACAACAAGCCAAAGAAGAACAATGGATAGCATAGCATCAATGCACAACTAGATCGACCTTTCATTATGAAGGAATCCCTGAAAAAATTCACGAAGTTCGCCGCTGCGCTCCCTCTCGTTCTATTGTGTTCTTCGCTCTAATCTCTTGCATTCGTGCAAAGAGTATTTACAATATTGGGAAATAATTCAGAAATTATTATATTATGAGAAATTCCTATTTTAGATTTATTTATTTATTTATTTATTTATTTATTGATTTTATATATATTCTGTGGGGTCTAGTCATGGGAATACAAGTTGGGTAGAGTAGTGAGAGAGAGGAAAATAATCCATTTATTATTATTTTTTATTTTTTTTATTTACTAAAAAATTTAGGGCATCAATTGAATTTTATGCTTTACAAATTTAATTGATTTATAAAATAAGATGGCATGCATTTAAAAATATACATGCGGAAGAAATTATTGTAGAAATTATTTTTGTGATCAATTATATTTGTAGAGTTGGTTTGATTTTTTAGTATTATAACTAGTGAAATCAGGGTGATTTTAATTTTTTTTTATAAATTTAAAAACACAAAAATAGTAAGAAAAATATTAGATTAATGATTAAAGAAAATTATTAGTTTAACAACAAAAATTATCCGAATTAATTTTCTTCTAAGAAAATGGGAACAACTCACACTTTAGAGCTTGAATTATTTATTTTCAAAGTCATTTAGAAAGAAAATTAGTTTTTTTTATTTTTTTATTTTTTTTATTTTTTTTAAACTAAAAACAATTATAATAAAAAAAAAAAGCCAGCCGAGATCATGTACAACATGATAACAGGATTGAATCTGATAAACCAAATCCCCACCCTTAATTTGTATCTTCACAAATCTCAAAGCAACCATTGAAATGTATAACACATTTCACCACAACAGATGACTGCACATTCCTGCATATCTTGCTAAATACCAAGTTTATTTCTGGGTTGAATATCATATAACAAACAAACAAATAAATCAGAAATTTATAAACATGGAGGTGAGAGAATTATGGAAGTCAAGAAGGCAGAGTTTGTAGGGCAATAAAACATGAACACAAGCTGCAGAAATTCTTCCTACCAACCATTAGTTCCATCTCAAAGCACTCCTTTGCGCACTGTATATTTATGATGCTCATACTACCTAGATGAGTTGAAAACAAACCATTATGAATAACCCAACTAAACTTCAAACTGGCAACAAACTCAAATCCTCAGGTATCGTCGACTTGAGAGTGAAACACAAAGCTCGGGAATGTTGTTGTGATGTCCCTGATCGATAAAACACAGCGTTAATAAAAAAAGAGGAGAAAGGTTTTGGAAACTGATAAAGAATGTAAGGACATATGTTTAAATTTTCTGTTTTTAACTTGATTTGAAGACATTATGATTCACCAACTAAAGATACAAGTTGATATCCTAAAATGCATGAAAACACTTGCCGGGAGGAAATCTTTGTCATCTGCAGGTTCTCCTTGATGTTGTATAAATAATGCTTGTTCTAAGTTGTGTTTAAGTAATTGGCAAATTGAAAGATGGACTTACTTGAGGTATTGAAGAGTCATATTCTTCAAAAGAGATGGGTGTCGTAAGACAAGATTGCGCCACTCTTCTTTGTCAATTTTCCCGTCATGTTTAGTATCGGCTTCTTCAAATGTCTAAAATAGGAAAGAATCAGGACAACATGAAGAAAATAACTAAAAAGAAACATAGGCAAAAAGAGACACACTTTGGGATGAAATGAAATAGTAGTATGAAAGAAATAAGACATTCCCTATTGTCCTGAAGATTTTTAAGCACTAAATGGAATTACAAAAGCATGATTTATTCATGAAATTTGATTCTGAATAATCAGATTGTTCATAGTAACTAATATAATTCTTTCTGAAACAAGAATTCGTGAGCACCAGTACAGCACTATCAGCGGTAGCAATGCATACAACAAAAACAATTCCATGTTACAGTCATATACTCATAAAAACTACTCAAAATCAAGATGCATGCTAGTTTTACTTAATTTGTTGATGCAAGCCAGAGTGAGTCAAGATTCCTCTTCGCAATGGCAACTTGAATAGGATTTCACATATGACTCAACAAAGATTAGATTCATACAACTCCTTAGTCTTCAAAATCATATCATGCATTAAAAAAATAAATTGGTTATCATTTTCTTCAATTTGAATACTGAGTCATCAGCAGAAAAATTCACTGTTCTCAGTGAAAATAACCAACCGAGAAATACACTCAATGAAAAATTCAAGCATTATTATCAAATCAGAAAGGCATGGATAGGCATGTAAAACTGATTTATGATCACCAAAATGCACAACAATCACTTAACCAATGAAGTAATCAGATAGCATAATCTAGTCAAGGAAAGGCTATGAAAATATCATGCAGTGAGCACCTTGTCAATGATACTTTCTATGACTTCATCAGAGAGATTCATGCCAGACTCGGCAAGAGTGGCCACCACCATTTGCTTCACCTATACGGTCAAAACAAATAGTAATTGCACCCAAAAAAAACTTGGAAGTTGTATTCAGTAATGGTAGTATTACACTTTTCAAAGCATCCTACAGTAAAAACCATAACGACTGCATAAAATGTTTATGCACACAATCACTTTACAGGCCCAGTTGTCACTTGAAGAAAAATAACATAACAAGAATGCTTTCTGCGCAAGAAAATCCACAGTAAATATTTCTCTCGTTATGACAAAATATACATACTTGATCCCGGCAGGTTGTGTATAATTAAATAAGACAATTGATTGGTTCTAGAAGAATAGGCACTGGGATTAGACAGGTACAAAAGCAGAAGATTTTGGAATAAGGTTATCCACATAGTTTATGTCATTAACATTGAGAAAATGAAAAGACATTGGGTATCAATAGTTTCAGAACTGATAGTTGCATGTAGAGATGATAAATAATTTACCTCCTGTCTTTCAATAAAGCCTTGTTGCTTGAGATCATATAACTGGAAAGAAACTGCAATTAAGAAATTAAGTAAATAAGTATTTAACCTCAAATGTGGCAAATAAATAGCAAGATAAATACAAACATTCAAAATTAAAGAATACGGATGAAGAGAACATGCAAGTCATCAAGGAAAGGCATGGAAATGTATAAAAAGCAAATTTACTTCCCTATTAATTCAGACCTTGGCTTCTAACAATCAAAAGTGCCACCTAAACAACAATCAAGCTGTCCAAACCTCTTTGGATGCAAAACACTCTCTACAAAAACAGTAGAATAGACAAACTGTTGTTCTGGTATAAGTGTCAGTTATCCCAGGCACCAAAGCAGGATCACATAATATCTTGAATTTTATGAATGATAATGAAACAAAGCGTATTCATCTGTGAAAAAACATCAAATTGATAGCAATTCACATACAGATAATCACTGTCCATGAAGCAGACAAATCAAACCTCTGGTAGACATCAGCTTTAAAAAAGAAGCATCAAAATCTCAATACAGATACATACTACCACATGGCCATAACTTTATGTGGCACAATAACATCACAAATTGTCGTATTTTGGTGATTAAACTGCTATTTATTAGTGATCTAAGTAGCAAGAGTTGATCTCTCATCCTATCGTCAAAAATGGTAGAGATTGATAGAGAGGAAAGCACAAAGTAAGCACCTTTAATTCCAATTATTTCCTTCACATGAAAGACAATCAAGATTATCCTACATAACCAGTGAAGCAATTAAATAAAAGCACATATTACTCATCCTAAGATTCAGGCCCTTGATGCAAGTGCATGACATCACCACATCTACCAGGCAAGGTGGCCTAATTCATAACCTATTGTTGTTTGATGACCAAGTTGCACAAAAGTTCTCATAACAGTAACCTATTATGATGTCAACAACAAAAGGCTGACAAATTCAAGCCTCATCTTCTTCACAAGTTTGACCATAGGATAGCAAATCTTGACTTGTTGAGCTCCTGAGCGGTAACCAATCATATTCAAACCAGTCAGTTATAAATCAAAACACACTTGAGGCCCAAAAGCAAGGCATAAAAGAAAATTTGTTTCCTTCATTAAGTAGACAAAATTTCCCTTTCCACAGCTAAATCAACCCCTTGCAGGAAAAAAGAGATATCAACCCTCCAATTACTCCAGAATTAAACTCAAACCTAATGTTCTATCTCCTTTGCAAAACTATCATATGCATGATAAATGCCTAATGTTGCATACAATTGCAGAAGCCATGCCTAGACCAGTCTCCTGCACATGCCTTCCTGTACAAGTTGACTCAATAGTCCGTATAATACTCAAATTTAGTAGTGGCATGGCCCCTAAAGGCAAAAATACAAAGTAATCAAATGTACTCAATGAAGCAGGCCTATTACCTATTACAGGCTATAAAAAGTGAAAACTGTATACTAGTTTACAGAAGGCAACAGAAAACCAGCCTTCACCAAGTACCAATTCAGGTTACAAACTGAAAGACTTGGAAATATAATTGATCAATAAAATGGAAAAAACATCTTACATTCAATCTTATCATCAATTGGCGCATTTGGATGAAAGACAGAGAGAGCACGCGCAAACTCTTCAAAACCTAGGATCCCATTATGCTTTGTGTCAAACAAGTCAAATACCTGCAAGAATATAAAAATAAAAAAAATAAAAAATAAAAAAAAAATGAAAACAAGAAGATTTGTATACATAAGAAGAACCTTTTATCAACAAATACATTTTTTGCTTGTGAATCCTTACAAGAGAATAATTCCAATAGCAAATCATTTTCGAGTAAAGTATAGAATATGGCTAGATGAAACATAATCAGCAGCAAGCATCTACTGGCTAGCTATGAATGCTAAAAGATAAAAAAAGTCTGAGTTTCTTATTCTTGTGCTATGATTACAACAAAGGAACAGTATGCTCCAAACCAAAGGCTGATAACACGGAACATATCATGAGAAAACTAAAAAAATAACGACTGTTATTCTAAATAAGAAATGTGGAGAGTGAAACTGGTCACAAGAGCTGCACAAAAGACACATTATTGGCAAAGAATCAAAAAAAAGAAAAATAATGATGTTGAACTTCTTCCCAAACACATGCTTAGAGTCAGTGTTATTAAAAGCGAGAAAGACGCTCGTCTAGGCGCTCAGGCAAGGCTCTAATGCCTCAACACCCTCCAGGCGAGCGCCTTTGCCAGGCGACAGGCATAAAAAAAGCACGCCTGTTTTTTTTTTATTTTATTTAATGCTATCAGCCATATATTTAATGCTTTCAATTATTGTTAATTGAGATTTTAAAAAGGCACACTTACTAATAAGGAAAAAAATTAATTTAGGAGAGAAAAACTAGGAGATTTTAAATAGCACACCTATTAATAAGGAAAAATAAATTTAGAAGAGAAAAACCAAGCGATTTTAGAAAAACACACCTGTTGATAAGGAGGGAAATAAATTTAAGGGAAAAAAACTTGGTGATTTTAAAAATGCGCACTTACTAAGAAGGAATGAAATAAATTTAGAGTAAAACTAGGTGATTAAAGTGTACAAATGCTATTTTTTAACAAAAAATGAGTAAATTAAGCGGTTAACTAATTAACAAGAGAAAATTGAAGAAGCAACAAAAGTTGTACTCTAAAAATCTAGTGATGGGATTGAAGCTAGTTTAGATAATGAAGATGATAATATTGTAGAAATAGATGACTCATGAAGATAGAATTTGTATCCTAAAAACTTGAGAGGTTCTAGACTTCTAGGATTGTTTTGTTTGACTCCATGTTTTGCTTTGCTTGACTTTAATTATTCCAAAAATTATGTATATATATACATAAGCTATTTATTAACTACCGCTTTACTTCCCTTGGGCCTGCGCCTTTCGTAGCACCTCTCGCCTCTGGCAATAAGAAGTCTTAGCGCCTTAAAGGCGCCTAGCGCTTTTAATTACATTGGCTTAGATTACGATTTCCCCAACTAAACACAGATAATGCAATATTATAAACATTGCGCCTTTCGTAGCGCTTCTCGCCTCTGGCAATAAGAAATCTTAGCGCCTTAAAGGCGCCTAGCGCTTTTAATTACATTGGCTTAGATTACGATTTCCCCAGCTAAACACAGATAATGCAATATTATAAACATTTTAATATTATTTAATATCCTAATACAATGTGTAATGGCATATTAGACTTCAGAGGATTAAGCACAGATATAATGTAAGTATTGAAAAGAGGATTGTAATTCTATAACCAAAAGTCAGCTTAGTCTAACAGTACCCGATCAGCAAATAAGCTCTCTTTCTTGCTAGTCTTGAATAGTGCTAGCTGGAACTCTTCCTGCAGCAAGATAATTAAAACAGGAAAGTAAATACGACAACATCACCTATTTAATGCTAGAACAAGATGCGTTAAAATAATGATAGGATTCAACGTACGACAAATGGAAGGTGAGTCATATAAAGAGACACATGATTCTTGCTTGATAAAGATGATCTAATGTGAAACTCATAATAATTTGATTCGAATAAGAAATCAAAGGTAATTTGGAATGAATGGGATCAAAATTAGCCCCAGATTTAGGAAAGTAGCCAGTGTTCCTGGGCTAGACAAGGTCAGCATGATATGGTATACTGTGTGTTTCCAACATAACATTAGGCCATTGCACTTATAATTCGGAAGTTAATTTTTCCAGAAAATAATTGGAAAGGATTTTTTTTGTGAAATATTTGATCTAAGCTTCACAATGAGCGGATTGATAATCATATGGACAAGGTTCATAATTCACTTAAAAACAGATAAATTCCACCATGAATGCTTACAAAGATGCCACGCCTAACGAAAGATGCCTCATATCACTACACCGCTAAACGACATTATTACACAGTGATAGCTGCAAGATGCAAAGTGGTAGTGACAAAAACTTACCAAAAGTAAACGACAAGATCGGATCATCAGTTTGATGAGAACGACAAAATACTTATGCCGTTGTTTTTTCTCAACTTTCATGAGACAAACAAGAAATACACAAGTTTATTGGTGCTTTCGCCATCATGTTTTTTCATTTGCCATTGGGGGGTTGGTAAACAACTTAAATATCACTCCTTTCCCATGGATAACCTCCATAAGAATGCTCTAAATTTATGTGGGCATGTCTCCTAATATAAATTTGAAAATTTATCATTTAAATTCTAAATTTATACTTCACACAAGTCATTAATGGAAAAAAGGCATATTAGAAAACTTTTCTCAAAACTCAGAACCTACCATGAGAGAGGTATCAATCCAAATTCTGAAAATCCACACATGTAATATCACAGGCATGAGGAAAAAAATACTGTATTTCAGATGACAAAAAAAATTGTGGTATATATGCAAAAAAAAATTATGCACAATGTTGCAAGAATAAATTTATAACTACCCAAGCAATTAAATTTCTCTACTATGGCAGAAAACATGACATGAATATGAACAGTAATCATATTTAATGTGGTTTAAAAAGTTGATGAATTAAGATAATCTGAGCAAAGAAATTACCTTGTTGATCAACCCGTCATCAATCACGGCACTACTTATCTTTTTGAATAACTCATATAATGCTTCTATTTCACTTACACTAACTGCAAATCATCAGGGTAATATGGATTCAATTTCAGTTAAACAGAACAAAAATTACAATAACAAGAAGTGCATAGACCAATGATGAATCCTCAAGAAAAGAACCCACACAAAAGGTGACCATTATCAGATTATATTTCTTTGCTCCTATAAACCATTAGAAATATAGGAAGTAGCAAACAGACATACAAACAGTTTCCCTTGCTAGAAGTTCTGGATCTTCAAGTCCCTTAGGCTGCTTGAAGTCAATATCACAGCACTTCAGCAGGACAGCAAACAAGTGCTTAAACCCCTCTAGGCACTGCAACATGATATTTGCCGTTCATCAACACACTCCATACCTACAAAATTGAGAGACATCTTGAATAGCATATGTGCTCCTTTGAACATCAAGTTTCTCAGTGAGAAAAAGAAGATACCTTCTGGCCATCTATAGTTATTTCTAGCCCAACACCAAGTGCAACGGATCATAAGAAATAGAGAGCAATCGAAAAGCATACCTGCATCAAGCAACAACAAGCAAACTTACATGTTACTACAAATTATTAACAATCACAATCTATGTCAAAAATGAAATAGAAAGCATATATAAAGTAATCCAACAATAGCTAAACAACTACAGAGAAACACTTCTCGGAATCAAACCATTCTTTCAACATAAACATGAAAAGTAACATCAAAAGATCAAATTTTTAAATGGTAAAAGAAAAAAATCAACTAGATATAAAAAGCTAATGAAAAGCTAATGCCCAAAAATTGGTTTTCACACGAAAATAAACATCAAGAAGAAAATAAGCGATTACATAGCAATTATTCCAAATTTCCGCATCGAATCCCTATTCCAACAACAATTAACTCTCAAACTCCATTCAACTGCCAATAGAGATCTTCAAAACACCATCTCTTCAGGTTCCGATCCAATCCCAACGAAAACCCAGAATCCCTCACAATTCCTCTCAAACCTAACGATCATCCACTACTCAACCTACCAATCCAAACACCAAAATCCACGCAAATACAGATTCAAACACAAATCCACCAATCCCCATCCCCCATCTAGAACAATTCTAACCCAAATCCCCCGATCCAAATCCCACCGATTCAAGACAAAACAACCCACGATTCAACAGCAAAAATCACCAAAAAGGACCTCAAAAAGATCGGAAAACACGAAAATCCACAGAAAAGGAGAAGAAAAGCGAGAAAATCCGAGAAAGAACCAGCCTTTAGAGGAGAATCCATGGAAGGGGATCCAGAGCTGCAAGCATGCTTCTCCTCTCGCTTCACGTTCGCCATCCCCTCTAAACAGCCTGCCTGATTTATATTTTTCTTATTTTCTTATTTTTTATTTTTATTATTTTAAAATTCATTATTTTGAATTTATCTAATTATTTATTCAATTATTTTGAATAAACTAATTAAATAAACGATATTATTACTGTTGCCGTCCATGTGAGCGAATGATTGGTCACATCCGAATCCGATAAAGCTTTGATATGAACCGGGTCGGATCTTCAGCACTCCATGCCCGAATCCGAAAATCCTTTTTTAATATATTTTAAAATTTTGAAATTATTTTTTCCTGATTGTAACTTGGAAAGAAATAAATTTTTGAAAAAAAAATTAAATTGGACCAAGCACATTTAAAGCATATAATAAAACTTTGTTTATTTAAATTGATGGATATTTATTTTCATATTGATAATTATAAATGTAATTTTTATAAATAAAAATGATATAAATGAGTGCCATCTATTTTTTGGATTTTTTTTTTATTTTGTGATGTGGTTTAAAAAAAAATACATATAATTAATTAAAAATAGGTGAAAATTTTTTATTGGGCCAAACAATCACTTTTGTCGTTTTATCTCACACCATGCATATGATAGCATGGTAATGTGGCAATATTTTAATATTTTTTTTAATTCAAATGATCCGTTATGAGATAACTAAAGTTTCATGCGTTAAACGTGAATATATTTGTATGGTTTAAGATCAAAGTGGTATTTTTGGAGAAAAATAAAAAATCAACATTTAAACTCATGAATATATTGATTAAATAGAAAAAATCATAGTTTTTACACCCGGACCGGACGGTCGGACCGGGTTGACCCAAACCCGGACCCGGCCTTTAAGCCGGTACAGTCCAATACATAAAACCGGCTTTTAATAAAATCGGTACTGAATCGGCAACCCGACCAGGTCACCAGCCCGGGTTTACACAATTTTTTTTATTCTATTTTATAATATATTAATGTTTTGGGGTTAAAATGTAAAATTGTAAACTAAAAGATTATTTAGTTGTTAATTTCATGTTTATATTTTAATTTATGGAGATTTGAACAAGTTTATGTTTATGGTATTTTATGTATTTGAATTTATGAAGATCGAATATTTTTATGCATTTTTTTATGGATTTCTTAGTTGTTTATTTCTTACTTGAATATTTTTATGTTTTTCAATTAATTTTGTACTGGTTTATTTTTATGTTATTTTGTGTACTTCGCATTTTGAATGTGGTGTATTTCAATATTTATTTATGTGGAATACTTGCTTAAAATTTTAAAAGTCATGTTTTTAGTTTTTTATTTTTTTATTCTTCAATATTTGATTTTTTTAATCACATATAACTAAAATTTAAATTATTTCTAATAAAAATTGTTGACCCTGATTGAACTCCAGTTAAACCAGGTTGAACCCTTGACCCCTGACCTCTAACCTTTTCCGGATCAATGCCCTATCCTGGTCTAAAAACTTTGGGGAAAATCAAGTCATTTAAATTATTAGCGATTTAGAATTATACGAACTATATGAAAGCATGTATAAATTCTTTTACTAGTTAAATTTATGTAAATCTAAATTACCAACAATTTTTTTTATCTATTGGTACCAGGTCTTTGCAGAAGGTATTTGTATTTTCTCAATAGAAGACTTTAACTCACATGGGAGAAGGCATAGATGTATTGAGGCATTTAATCTATGTATGCCTATGTGTTCTTGGCGTAATTTATTCATTTTATTAAAAAATATCTGAATAATTAAATATTAAAAAAATTGCATATAAAATATTTATATGCAATTTTAAAAATATATCTGTGTGATGAAATTTATTTTTTTAAAATTTAAAAAATTAACAAATACAAAAATTAACAAAGTAGATATTTCAAACACATATGTTTTAAACCACATCATGCAAACATCACCATCATGCCAAAAATTGTCAATTTTCAGAACATATCATGAATATGACAATAATCCAACTTATTCTTGATAAATTTCCAATTAAATAATTCTTCTTAGAAATGAGTGATAAATAAATAGCAATCCATAGCAAACGTAGACAGCACTAGATCATTTGGTCTATTAATATAAACACCCTCAGTAGAATGTTTGTCTCGTTGAAAAAGAGAGCTCCAACCCCAACCCACATTTGTTAAAAAATTATAATAATAAAATAAAACAAATAACTCTTTTATTTATATTTTTTGGCTTTACATTTTTATAATTTTGATTCATAAAATAATAAATAAATAAAAAGCTTTTGTGTATCACCATCACATCCGATGCATTTCAAACCAGGACAATAAAAATCTCTTAAATTAAAATTTTAGTCATAAGACTGCAAACATCAAAGGTTTTTTTTTGGTAAATATTAATTTTTTTTTTCATATTTCAATTCTAAAAACAAATTTTAATAATATATTTAGACTATTTTATGTGAACAAGCTAAACGACTTCTCCATTTTATGGTAAATAAACAAATAAAAAAAAATTAATTATTAAATTTCATTGCATGGATATATAACTTAACATTTTGAACTTTTAAAACTTAATCCACATGTTCATCATTTTGTCCAGCAATAATAATAGTAGGCTCCATAACCCAATTTATTATGTATTTAAAAAAATCATTAACTTTTTAAAATTGAATTTTGAAGAAAATAAAATAAAAAATTTAAGTTGAACTAGATTTTTTTAATCTAATTTTAATTTTATTGAATATTTATTGAGGTCGTTTCAATAATTTATAGAAAATTATGGGTTTTTTGGTTTTTAGTGAAAAAGGGTACAAAAAGTAACTAATCCCTCAGTGGATAATCCTGCAACGTTGGATAAGCATTAAAGCTGGTTAACTTACGAAAATACCCAGGAACTTTTAGAAAATTACTCATCAACAAAATCTCAGCCGTCCGATTCTGATCGGACGGATAAGAATTGGGGATTAACGAAATGTATTAATCATGGTGAAATCTTTTAATATCATTATTTGAAACCAAAGTCAAGTTAATTATGATTATTAGTCCCATCCAAATGGACCCACTTTTGCTTTATTCAAGAGATCAGAACCGTCTGATCTACCTGAGCGACAGATCCAACGGCTGAGCATGCCTCTTTCTCTCCCAAAGAATGGTCACTTCCAAGCAGCAAATCCATTGCATTATTTTGGATTTTTCATATTTTCAAATAAAAACAAAGTCATCTGTTTGTTTAGTAATGATTAAAAAACATTAATTTATTAAACATATTCTATACAAATAGAATTATTGCTGCTTGACATGATATTTTTGGTTAAAAAATATTCCTCAGACACCTAGAGCAATATTGATTTGTTTTTGAAGATATATTGAGGATTTTTTAAAAATATAATTTTAATACTTTTATGAATTTTATGTTAAAATAGTGAATATATATATATATATATATATATATATATATATATATATATATATATATTTGTGCGTGTGCGCGCGCAAATGTTTATTCAGGTGAAAGGACAATTAAAATAATTTAATGTCAAATAGACAATTAAAAATAATGTTATGATGTATAAAAAAAACATGATAGTAAATGCTGAGTGTTATTTATTATCAAAAAAAAATGCTGAGTGTTTTTTTGGGGAAAAAAACACTCATTTAAAAAATTGAAAAGTATACTCTTTGTTAAATATTGGCATGATTTTCTTGGGATGTGATTTGACTATTGAGATTAAAATAAAATCCAACCATCTAAATTTTTCTATTATCAATATAAGATTATATTTGTTGAATATTATGAAAAAGTAAAAAATAGAAATAATGATAAGTGATCTTTTATGTAAAGCGTAAAAGAAAAAGTAAAGTAAGTGAAAAAAAAATTTCTTGTTTTTACGTGATCTCATTAAAATAAGATAAAATCTTTATTTTTATTTTTAGAGTTTAGTAACTCTTTAGTAGTTTGTACTTATTTCCTGTACTCTTGAAAGTATTGTCCTTTTGTAGATATAGATTTTTTCTTAATTGAACCACGTTAAATTTGACGCATTTTTTTGGTATTTTGCGGCACTCCTTTTGCGATTCCTCTCACGCAACACTCTCTTCATGGCTCATTTATTACTTCTATGATAAAATTTGTATAAGTATGCACATAGTAGTTATTAAAATAATTCAAACTTAGAAAGGGACAGAATAATTGCTATACTGAGTATATACTTGGGATATCCAGGCCATCCTTTTCAATGTAGGTTGTATTATTTGTGAGAGATTTTTTCACAAAATCCCAATTTAATCATGCTTTTTTTATTCCTTTCACATTCATCTTTTAAAGGATAATAATTCAAACATAAAATGAAAGGAGCAAAAAATGCTATAAATATACAGTTGACAATTTTCGTCGATAGATTCGCAACATTTCAGACTTCAAAAATTCTCAGCCATTTGTAATGACTGCAGTATGTATTGAATTAATAATCAAAAGTTGTACATCTCTCATACAAACAACAGAATTAGATACACATTAAGTTATTGTACAAACAGATGGCTAATTACAAATATCACTGAAACCATTGTTAGTAACAAAGAACTCCTCAGTGTCACTATGCAATTTCTCAATCCTTGTCTGCAGAGATGCATATGCATCATGGCATACATTTCTGAATCAAATTGCCAGGAGACTTAACAGACACATCGAAGATATTAGTTAAGTTAATCAGTATAATTGAGCAGCATCTCCGGCTTCATCCTCAGTGTCGGGATTGCTTGTTTTCTCTACGCTAAATACAACATCGAAGATTTCTGAATGATAAATTGATCTCTTGAGTCTGCAGAATCATATGTCGTCCGTGCAATTGTTAGTGACGATGAATGATTGTTGTGTTCAAGCACTATTTTGCTGTTGTGAACTCCTTTTCGACTTGCCCAAACATCTCTTTAAGCCGAATGGAAGAATTGGAGATTACATTCTTTGAGATTCTCTTTTGATGCTTGGTACTCTTCAGCCAAGCAATTCCAATAGATACCTGGGCATTGCATGCATTGGATTTTGGGTTATCCTCTATCTGGTACCTCAAGTGAAGCTGAAAGATGAAAACCATAGAGTTAAAAGAAAATTTGGAGGCGAAAATGAATATTTAGTTAAGGATGTAAAATCAAAACAGTAGAGATGTTCCTTACATTGAAGAAGTCACCAAGTAGTACTCCTTGTAGTGACATGACCTCTTCAATAAGCCATCCTTTCCGGTCAGCCAACATGGATTTTTGTTGAGTGCTTGTAGCTTCCCCTCCGTAACGGGACAAGTTCTTGTCAAATTTGTAATTAATTTGTCTCTGAAATGCATCAGATCTAACTGGTTCCCATGGCGTGATGGAATAGTCAACACACCCGACTTTCTCCATTACTCTTCTTTCCAAATCACCCCCTTCAAATATCTCCATGAGTGAGTTGATCTGATTGTGACGTAAGAAAATATCAAGACTCCGATGTCATTAATATAAATTTAAGCAAGGTATCATATAAATGTGATGAGAATCAGATGACTCACAGAAACTGGAATAGTTGAGTTGAAAATCTCTGACATATTAGCATCCTCTATGCCTAAGAAAGATCCACTTTCTTCGCTCTGAAGGGTTTTTGCTTCAGAATCTTCCTCGACAATTTGCATCTTTTGTTCAATACTCAACGATCTTGCTTTCCATAGAGCCCCGATTGTCCTGTTAGCCATAATCAGCAATTCCAAGTCAATATTTATGCCAGAGTATATCAAGGTAACAAGTAACACCTTTCAAGTTCTAATAAGACTGAAACAGAAACTTGACTATGATGAGAATGAGCTGCCTCTTGAACAATTGAGATAGGTAAAATAGTTACAAGGAAAAACCTACTATACGTTCATCCCGTTGTTTTAAGTTCACAGAAATTTTACTTGTATAAATAGAAAATTAGGCAATTGATGATCACCTATTGGCCACACTGAATGAAACAAATGATTGGAAATGGAACTTCAGCTTTCCATCTGGGTCCAAGGACTTTGCTCCGTGCTTTGCATCCATACCTCTGCCCTTGCGAAGTATAATAATCATAGACGGGCTACCCATTGATGCAAGTGTTGGAGGAACCACCTGAATGTCTTCAATGTCTTCCCACAGAACAAAAAACTTCGTTTTGTGCCCAAAAAGATTTGCGTAGAACCCAATTATTCGTGGAGATAGAAAGAGTCGTCCCTACAGAAAAGAACAATACATCAGTCAGGCAAGTACTATGATAAGGAAATTGTTTAGATGTTAGCAAGTGTAAATGCAGGATCAATGATGATCATCTTTGCATCCATGTAAGAGCTACCTGCATAGGCATTTTTCGCTTCAAGTGACAAGTGAAGTCATTAATGAGGAACTCTTCCGGTGGCAAGCCAAAGATTTTCTGGAATGCCGAATTTGTTTGAGGTGACCTCAAATTTATCTACGAAATCAATGTCATCACATAAGAAATAGGAAGGCATTGACCAGATACAGCGAAAGGAAACTGCTAAACATGAAACGACAGCTAACCTTCTTTCCAACTTCTTTCTCCATCTTTGATATATATTGTGTCACGACTTCAGCTCCCCGTGTATTATTTAAAAAGATCCTCATGTGCAATTTAGACTGGCATGCCAAAGCTAGCTTTCCTTCAAGTGTAATCCAAACATCAGCTAGCTCTGATAAATTAGATTTAACAAAGTTGATTTCCGCCTGCCCAAGTGATGTAGCTTCATCAAAAGGGCCATCAAAGTCATAAACATCAATATTCATCACAGACGGTGGATCATCCATAGCATCAAATTCAAATATTTCTGCATATCCAAGTGATAATAGATTAAAATATGAAATGCAATCAAAGGAGTAATTCGCAGATCATTCACAACAGTCATCAAACATAACTGATATACCATATTAAGTATTCGTTCAATCATTTTAAGGGCTAAAAACATTAACACCATCTGAATCATACCAAGCGAGCTGCGAGCATAACATAATGGATATATCATCAGGGCAGCTCTCTAGAGAAATTCAATAGTTGCAGAAAATATGCTTCCTAAACATTAGCTTCCAAGAAAGTTATAATTGAGAAGTCCAAGAGATCAGATAAGTAAAGACTTTATTGGACAGGTGGAAGCTTCATGCTAATGCAGCCTCAGGTGAGATTGTAAGGATCTGGAGACCTTCCTAGTTCCAACTATAGTTTGAGTACATGTTGTGCCTGCTTCAAAATCTAAATGCTACTAATAAGTACACAATCTATTTTTTAAGGCCTATGATTATCAGAGCCTATAATTAGTCTAAAATCCTAAAGCCTGTGATCTAGACCAGCTTGTTTTGCACAAATTCAGATCGGCTAGTTCACTGATGGTGCATCCAGTATTTTGCCTTTGCCATCCTTTGAGACTACTATCCCTAAGCAGAAAAGATAAAATACTATGACCAAACATCATAAGGAAGCAGATGCAGCGAACTTATCTACACCACCAATTTCAAGAGAAGCATGCCAAAGGTGGGTTTGCATAGAAGAAATTTCATGCTAAGAGGCTTGATTTCTGGTTCACTTAAGTCTTCCAGTAAATAATAATGAAATATGGTTACAATCACAGCACTTGGTTGTATCAAAATCTAATAGTTGTGGTCTATCAACCATGGACAAAGTTAGCATTCATTGAGATCATCATATCTGCAGTATGGCATCATTCAACTCACTTACCATTCCACTGCGGACTGAGAGTTTGGAATTTGATCGAGCTGGTTTTTGTTTTACCATTGCAAGTGAAAACAACATAGGGATCAGAATAACCAGTTGAATCCACAGCAGCTAAGTTAGTCCCCTCAATCAACGCAACAGTCAGTATCCATCCATCTCCACGTGCTTTGATTCCATGATCACCACCTGCAGGGAGACCAAATTAGAATTGTAAATTTCTGTTGTATCATTCAGAAAAGGAAACTAAAAATGTTCAAGTCTTGCCACAGACTAGAGGAATACTGTGTATGCTTACACTAGACATTCGATTGGGGAAAAGGCATGTGTGTGTGTGTGTGCTGACACTATACTCTTGTTCAAGATGTGAGAAATTTGTCTGGACAATTAATTCTATTATGCTGCTAACAAGTTTTTCAAGTTCAAATAGATGGACTTGGTACAAAACAAGCCACCAGAATTTCAAGTGAACCAACATGTCCAGTGAGATACTTGTGACCACAGAAATAAACATTGTACTAAGACTTCTAATTTCTTTTTTTTAACCAGTTCTTTAAACATAATTTGATGCATGACAAAACAGTCCCAACTGATACTAACCAATTTAAACAAGCATTCAGAAAAACAGAAACTGGAATTCCTTATTAAAACTAAACAGAGTAGTTTTATAAAAAGAAATATGACAGTTATAGGAAAGGTGAAGGCACTTGCTAGTAAAAAGATTACAGAATACCTCTCTGCTTCCTAGCCTGCAAGAAACGTCCAATCATCTTTAGGACACGCTCTCCTTGAAGAACCAAAACTCCACAAACCACAACTTCCCCTATGGAATCAGGCAAATCAAGACCAACAAACTCAAGCCCTTGGATGGTACTAGGGTTGGATAGAAGGATATGTGTAAGAACATATAATCCAACAAAAAGTGTTGATATAACTGTGAAATTCCCAAAGAAACGGAAAGCCAGTCTCCAATCTGACTCCTGCTCTGTCTGTAGAGAAGATAAGATCTGCTCTTTGTTTGAACCACCCATGTCTTTTAAATCAAGTGGTTTAAAACTTTGAGATAACAATTCAGTGAAATGCACATAACTCTCCTTCAGGCCTTGTCTTGTACCATTTTCAATCATTCCTTTCATCATTGTACTCTGCAGAAAATTTGTTCGCCAGGATATTACTAAATGACAAGATTGTTCTTCAGCCGTTGATTCTGGTCCTGGCGTGATGCAATAAAGAACTTCAGTCTTAAAATAGCTACCAAATGGAACATCCGGAGTACTAACACTAGCTAAAACAGCATAAGACTTTCCATCAGCCTTTAAGTAAGTCTGCTCTTCTGTGGCTTTCACAGCTTTCACAAGTTTAGTCGCAGCTTTTGTGTAGGTAATCACTCTTTTCAAGCTGTCTCCATTACTTTCTAGTTTCCAAGCTCCAATCTCTAGCCCTGTGTTCCCTTGAATTTCAGCCAGAGTACGGGAAAAATTTGAACTTGGTGAAAAGATCAGAGAGTTCAGCTCACTAGGCGAGGCAGCATAATACTGGTCAATGACCAACCCTCCCGGTAAATTTCCAGGCATTTCAACAAGCTCACCTTTTGCCTCAATGGTTTTCAATAGTTCATCAAATGTCACACCAGAGCTTTCCTCATCTTGTTTATTAAAAGTTTCAGGCTTTGAAGTTATCTCTTGGATCTCATCAGCCTGATCTTCACCAACTTGGTCTCCACTATCAGATGATTCAATTGGTACATTCCTCCACCCAATAAACTCAAACAAGCGGTCAACCAATGATGTTGCATTCAATTTGTCTGAATCAGCAGGATCCATTTCTTCTGCTATCAGGTCACCGGATGGTTCTTCATGGCCATTGGAAGGTAATGAGAATGATTCTCTTGCTAGTTCCATGGATTTATCTGAATTTGATGCAACATCATCAGAATAGGATTTGGAAATCGTAGAAGTTTCATCAAAAGAGTTTTTCTGTGATAAAGATATATGGAGACGAATTTCACCTGCATAATAGATACAAAACACAATTACTCTTTTAATGAATGAAGTCAAAGTGTGAAGCAGAAAGCCATAATATCAATTGTTCCAGTAAGCAGATATCTATGTGATATTATTAAGCAACAACCAGTGACCAAGATGAACAACAAAACAGTGATATAAAGAATATAATATTAGATCATCAAATACATATATGTATGTGTGTGTGTGTGTGTGTGTGGGAATCATCACAAACTTATTGATGAAAAATGTGACTGAATGTCTTTGTCATCTAATTCAAGATTAACAATGATAAATATAGAAAGAAAGGAGAACAAGATACACAAGAAGTAGAACAATTTCAAATCCTATGTTCATTTAGATAAAATAAAATCAAGCTAATTAACAAAATTATAACCATAGCCATTAAAACAATGGTTACAATCGCTTTAACCAGGGATATCTACTCTACCTAAGTTAAATTTCTACTCTTCTAATCAATCCGATCTAATGAATGATCTTAAGTATAGCCCATGGCAGAAACTTGTGAAACAAGCTAATAGCTTGTAAAGAAGCCAACCATATCGATTCATGCAGCAGAGCACCTAATTGTCCCTGCTAAATAAAGAACATCATAATTAATCACAAATCAAAGGCATATAATCTTCTTACTTTAGTTTGTCGCAACAAAAATGGTTGATCTGTTTAAAGCTTTTTTTTTCCTTTTTCTCGTCAGTTACTTAATATCTGCTTACAATTTCATATTCTATTACCATTAACCACAATAAACCTTCTACAAATGCAACCGTAAACCAAAAAATTTGACAGCATTCTACATTTAACTCCATAAATTTTCAATAATCTACAACAACTCCGTATCACAGCCATGACAACCAAATAATATGCAAATTAAAGCAACAGATATCACAATTGTAAGAACACAAAACAAAAATTAATGCAAGATAGTTCATTTACCACATTCCTTGATCTTTGACTTCTTGTTCTTGGGCTGCAACTGATACCATGCAGTCCCAAGGGTGAGGTTTTCTGCATCTAAAACCTTCCACAATGGCACCTTCACCTGACCAACAAAATCATCACTGAAGTACTTATCTTCATCCAACACAGAGACAGTTAGCTCATCCCCAAGGTCCCCTACAACGAATCGGAAGTTCTCATCCCACACTGGGTTCAGGTTTTTCCTGATCACCTTTGTCTTCCCTCTTTGCTTTCCAAGCTGTAATCTCACATATGGATCACTCAAACCATTGAGGTCCATGGCCGGAAGGCAACGAGCCTCGATTACACGCACCAAGAGCAACATTGTCAATCCCAATGAATCACAACCCCCTCAGAAACCAAAACAATATTACAGACAAAAATTTCAACTGTTTCACAACAAAATTGTTTGCTTGAAGAAAGATTACAAAAACTTCAATGGATTGTACAACAAATGATGAAAAAGGACATATAAGTCATACTTATTTTTACCCAAAAAGGTTGCTTTTTGTTCCTTAGCTGACTATCTAATCCTCAAATCCTCAAATCACCAAAAAAAAAAAAAACTCAAATACACAGGAACAAATACAAGCACATCAAATCACATCAAAATAGAAGCGAAAAGCAAATAAATCAAGAAAAAAAATCAAAGAAATTAGCAGAAACCAAACGAAAAATAGCGAGAAAGCAAGGCCATTTCCACCAAAGAAAACTCAACATCCAAAGATCAAAATCCAAATGAAGAAAAGCAAGCAAATTTGGGGCACTATCCAAGAAAAAAAAAAGGGATTTTCAAGCCAACCGGACCAAAAGGATTGATTCAGAAGCCCTAATTGATGACCAACGTGTGGGATTTATGAGAAACCAGAGCGGAAATGGACGAAGGAAGAAGACTTCTCTCTCTCTCTTCGTCTTCCCCGCGTACTCTGCTGACTTTTCTTCTGTTTTTTTTTCCTTTCTTTTTTTACTTTTTTTTTCCAAGTTTGATTTTCTTAATTTTATATTTATTTTTTCTACGTATATTATTAAATTATTATTAATTATTTTTAATGATTACTTGATTGCTTTGAATGCTTAGCTTGTGCTACTTCCCAATTGCTTTAAAAGAAAACGGAAAATGGGAAACGATGACTTTTTGTTTTTAATTGTCAATAAATTAGGATAAGGATTGATTTTATTTTCTTAATTGATTAAAAATGAACTGAGAGAACTATGGAATAAATATTTATTTTTCATGTATATAATTTTTAAAATTTTTATATTTTGTGTCTTTTAATTTGATTCTAATCATGAAGAAAGTTCAGAAATAATCTCCAAATTATATATATAATTTATTTTAAACCTAGACTAAAATACATAAAATAATTTTTATTCTCATGAACTATAGAACAAATAATTATAAGCTAATGACTTTTTAGTCAATTGACATTATGTCCGTTGTATAGGGTATTTATATTTTTACCATGGAGATGAGTTTGAAACTTTACTCACGTAGAATGGATCTACAGATGGATTGAAATATTAACTCATCATTTATATACATTTTTCGTATATTTTGTCACATTCGAAAAAAAAATTTAACAAGGGAAAGAAATCAATTTACATTTTTTTTAAAAAATTAACATAAAAAGATACATAAAGCTCATGCTAATTTCTACAAATATAGGACTAAATAAATAAATAAATAAAATTATAATTATTTCAGGGTTATTTATACTAAAAACCAAGACAAAAAAATGTTGGATTTGGAGTCTACTAATTATGAAAGGGAAACGCGTTTGTTGACCACATGTAAGACAGGGAAACGTTTGTGTGTCCACTCGGTCCGACTGTTCTAAGTTTGTATTTGCCACGTGTCAATATCTTGTGACTAGGAGAAAGAGTCAATTTTGGACAAGATTTCATAATTCTAAATTTCTAATAGTTTGAACAAAGTCAAGTGGGGCCCATCTGCCAAAATAAAGTGACCATTTACCATTTCTAATCATTCCAAAGTTAGTTTAATCTTTGTGTGGATTGATGATTAAAAAAGGGCAAGTGTGTGTG
This sequence comes from Dioscorea alata, assembly GCA_020875875.1. Classification (NCBI taxonomy): domain Eukaryota; kingdom Viridiplantae; phylum Streptophyta; class Magnoliopsida; order Dioscoreales; family Dioscoreaceae; genus Dioscorea; species Dioscorea alata. The sequence goes on from CM037018.1 coordinate 15,111,707, forward strand.
TTTTCTTTTTTTTGGAGAAAAAAAAACATGGCAATGTTGGGGGAATAATCAACGTTTTAATTTAATTGCTCAATTTGCTTAAAATGTCTCTTTTTTTGTGTTTAATAACTTTTATTAAAGTTTTATACTTTATCCGATTCTATTTACATACCCACTTTAATCGATTTATATATATTGAAAAATCAGTTAAAATTAGTTGTTGTTTTAAATTTATAAAAATTGTATCAACTTTCACAAGTTAATCTTATTTAAAAAACCATCAAGATTTTATTAATTTTTTTAATAATTTGATTGCATCTTTTATTTTTTCACAACATAGTGTTTTAGTTTTTTAAAAAATCTTGAAAAATATAGACACAAATTAAAAATAAAAAGTAAAGTTAGACAAAAAAAAAAAACTATTTTATGTTTTATAGAATTTCTAAATGGACATGTAAAAGAGATCAAAGAAAACTTTTAAAATGAGATAAGTTAAAAAGAATGGTGAGAGTAGTTATTTATTTAAATTGACATAATGAGATGGAAGCTGATTAAAAGGTATAATTGGAAATAAAAGGATAAAATGAAATGAGATGTTGCAAATGATTTTTTTTCCCATCTATAATAAGGACTATAATAGAAATGTTTTTAGAAAAAATCTTTGAGCCATCATCAAAACTGACTTTAGTAAACTATTTTAACATAAAATAATTAAGAAATGGCAAATATATAAATATTGAAAATATATCATAACATTATTTATTATTCTAGTAGATATGGTTTATATTTGGTTAAATTCTCACTGTTAACAAGCTTAATAAACACTAAATAAATTAAATTCAATGAAGGAATACCACAAGAAAAATTACTAGCTTTATTGTATGTTATAATTATGGTATAATATTAGCTCTTTCTTTGTTGGAATGAAAGAAATTAAGAAAAAAATGATTAAGATAGAGACTAATATGATAATGTGGAGCTTAATTTTTTTTTTTTTTGGTCTGATTGAAGTTATGAAGATTTTCCTATATACTTTGTAGTTTTTATATATATTTTTATTTTTTTATGGGCAACTAACAAAGTAATATAATAACCACAATTTCTCATTCTATTTTGAGTTACTCTAAAACAATTATCATATTATTCTCAAGGGTGAAAATGCCAAAGTTAACATTTAATTCATTTCAATGTTTACTTATACGAATCTTATTCTATCTTTTTCTCTCTCTCTCTCTCTCTCTCTCTCTCTCTCTCTCTCTATATATATATATATATATATATATATATATATATACAAATAGACGGCAAAATGGCCTCATTTAAAAAAAGTCAACAGCGTAAATAATCATAGAGTTAATATTTCAATACATATATCCAATCATCATTGAAACAAACACCATACATAAGGACCTTAGTGCTAATCAGAGTCGGCCAATAGGCTGCTAGTAAAATAATTTTTTTATATCAATACCATGCATATTTAATTCTTAAAAAATTAAAAATTTACATAAATCATATAAAAAAATGAAAGTTATTAAAAAAATCAATTAGTTAAAAATTCCTAACGCCAATGACCATTTGGTCTATTGGCACCGGGTCCCTTACGTAGGGTCTTCGTCTCGATGGTCGAGAGTGGCTCCTCGGTTCGAAACTTATCACGCGCAAGGTGAGGGCACGGGTCGGTGGTGAGCGCGGCTCCCCCACATTTCCCTTCCTGAGGTTCCGGCGCTTGTCGCCTTTCTCAAAAAAAAAAAAAAAAAAAAAAAAAAAAAAATCCAAAAATCCAAACGACGCACCAAATAATTTCTCAACAAATACCAAAGAAGCAAACAAAAAACAAACCTCTTTTCACGCTTGTTCATTAAACCCATCTTTCCGATGAGGTTAAAGTGGGGCAATGAGCTAAGCAGCCTCATCTATAACCATTAATGATGGTTGCCATATCTCTATCACTCTCGCTCTTTGTTTACCAGACCTATGTATCACAAACATCATCTTTGATCTATTAATGTTTTCATTTGTACTATTATTTCTCCGAATTCGTCTTCGGAGCTTAAGTACAGTGTTAACAGGCATGAGATAGAGTCTTTCACCAACAGATAAGATCTCATCTGGATTGACAAGAGAATCCCAAGGCTTACTAAACACTTCCGGCCGGGCCAAGACTGACTTTGGATACTTTTTCATGATCTCTGATGCCGGAATTGCCATGTAGTATTGCTCTACAAACCCCCCGGCGTGAATGATCTTTAACGGAGATAGTATTCGATCTTCGTCTATCGCCTGCCGGGAAGGTGGTGAGCACCGGAAACTAAAGAGGTTGATTTTCATTGCTATTGATAGTTAGGCAAGTGGAGGGAATGGGGTGGTTAGGTTTTATAGTTTGAAAAAGGCGGGAAAAGCAAGAGAGTGAGGTTGATGATGTTTTGTTTGCAGTCCTAATGATCATTGATGTGCTCTTAATTGTTGGGTTTTTGTTGTTAAAGATGAAATCTATGGGATTATTGTTATTGTTTATGTTTTGTGAATGTGATGTTTTAGTGTTTGGTTGTGTGTTTAATTAATTTATAGTTAGGGAATGACCGGAAGAATATTGTTCTATTATTTTGGATGTGCTCAGTTGGATTCTGATATTTGGTTCATTGTGTCTGGAAATTTTAAGATAGATGTTAAGATTTCTTTTATTAAAAAAATATGGAGTGAGGAATTTTTTTAAAAAAAATATGAACAAATAGTAAACTATGTCATTTATGAATGTTAAAGTATAATAATAAAGAATATTTATTTATTTATTTATTTATTTTAAAAAGGTGATATATCACATGCATTTAAAAAATAAAAAGTGCACCAACTAGAAATGATAGGAAAAAAAAAACACAAATTACAACAAATCTATTAAGAATGGAGATGTAGTAGAAATAATAATTAAAAAAACACACCAACACAATACATAAGAAAAAAAGATCCGAAGGAGAAAATCCCTTGTGGGAGAGAGGAATCCCATCATGGTGGGTAAATATGAAGATAAGCTAGACTAGCATGTTGCCTGTTAAGAATCCCTTTCCTTTGCAGGTTAAGACCCTAGCTAGGAACTCCAAGTTGTTAGTTTGAGTTCTATTCTGAATTAACTTCGTGATGATATTAATTCAACCTGAATTCAAACTATATAAAGTGGTCCATGACTTTATCTAATAGGAATCCTAAGTTAACTCTAATTAACACTTTAGATAATGATCTACTTAAATTTTAAGTAGAGTTAATCCTTTGATGGTAAGGATTATATATAGGACAGCACCAGGGGTCCCCAATCTATCGTTCTTGCAAATACCTAGCTCCATCGGTGGGAGAGGACGGGATAGATTGGAAGACTCCCTAGTTAATTCAAGCGTGGACTTAAAGGCTCTCGTCGTCTTCAACAATTTGCTATGGCTGGAGGTATGTGATCCTGCTTCCGCATATAATATACCACATAGATGTCGTAATTAAGTCTGATAAATTCTAACACAAGTTGCTTTTGAATATAGCAATAGAATGGAGTGCTTTGAACTCCTTTCTTTTTAGCTAACTTAATTAGGAGAATGAGCTAAAAAACCTACTTCTTGATTCCATCTCGATGATGGTTTTTTCCGATCATTCGTTCCTCCTAGCACCTTGTTGTCCGTCAGTGAATTGTGAACTCTGGGGAACATGTTCACTATCAACATTCATAAAGCGCTTGATTTTTCTCCTCGAAGTCTGATAAATGCGAGTCCTTCGATATGGTCATGGGTCAATTGTGCGCTCCTCCAACTCAATTGATTCATTTACAATGGTTTCCTTCAATACGTCAGTACCTTCCCAATACTCCTTTCCCATCTTCTCCAAGTCGTGACTAGGGTTTTCAAACTTTCTAGCATGCATCTCAAAGAAAATGGTCTAGTCTCCCATAAAAAACGAGGGAAGATGGAGGTTTGGATGCATCACAAAGTGAGTCAAGCAGGTGGTCTTTAGGGGGCGTTTTGTTCGCGGTAATGTGAAAACATTACCGCCTGTTACGTGGTAATCTGAAAAAATTACCACGTTTGGATGGATGGTGGTGGTAATATTAATGGTAATGTGTGATTACCAACTTTGGAAGATTACCAAGAAACTTGGTAATCCCATTACCACCAAAATAGGTGGCTATGTTGGATTACCAAGTGGGTGGTAATCTTAAATATTTTTTGGACAAATATACCCTTTGTTTAAAAATAATAATTTTCATATTTTATTTGTTGGATAAAAAAAATTTAATTTAAATAACATTAATTTGGCAATATGTTTAGCTTTGAAATTTTAATTTTTTATCAAAAATTTTATTTTACTTTAATAAATTTAAATTTACATAAAACGGTAGACATAAGGGTATTTTGGAAAATTTAGAACAAACCAAGTTGATTACCATTTAATATGAGTTTCCTACCAAACATGGTTATCATAAATTACCACAACATTCCTAGGCATATAACATTCCCGATCTTATTATCACAGTAATCTCATTACGTGGTAATATATCATTAACGCTAACCAAACAACCTCTTAGTTCCATGACCACTTGACATATCAGTCGATGGGTCAAGGATGGTGTGTACATGGATTGGTCCAGATGCACCTTGGTTGGTCTATGAATTCAAGTTCAACCTAATACAGGTGGCATGCTTGTGGGATGAAGACGTTTGAATTGGGTCAGGTTAAGTCATGCCTAGATCAGACCCATTTGCATGCCGATCAGGCTCAACCAACTGCCCTTGTCTGGACTCAAGTTTGGTCTGAGATGCAGCCACTTTTGAACTAATCTAGTTGCTTTCCTTTTTGGGACCCATCATTACAAGCTTAGCTGGAGCTAGCATCCAACGAAACCAACTAATCATCCATGCATGATTCAATGGACACATGGCAGTGAAGCGCATGCATGTTTGCATGGGAGTCATTGTTTTCATAACCTCTTTCTGATATGGTGTACGTGCAGACCGATCCCTTGTCGACACGCCGATACATCACCTCAGACATCCCGCTCACGTCACCCCGCACAGTACTGGAGCTACCACAGGCCTAAGAAAGCTAGTCAAGGACCTAGCTAGTCATCCAGGTCATATATGTGTTGGCTGCTACCTGGTGATGAATGCTAGCTGTTGCCGGAGTTAGTAGGCTCAAGTGTAATGAACTAACCTCATGGGTTCCTCCGATGCAGGGCCGTGACAACTAACCTCATGGGTTTTCTGGGGTTATGATAGGGTTGCCAATTATCATAACCACATTCTTTTCCCTTTTGTTTTATGAGATATTTTATAATAAAAAATATTTAAATGTAGTTCATTCACCTTTTAAATATATATATATATATATATATATATATATATATATATATATATATATATATATATATATATATATAATTTAGAAAAAATAACATATTAGTAAATTATTATAAATCATGTAAAAAACATAATAATAATATTATTACGATCTGTTTTTAAAAAATACTAATAAGATAAACTCTATGAGGCTAACAACCTCTTGGTTTAGTGGCATTGGGTTCTATGTATAATGTGCTCATATTTTGTTGAGGAGGCAGGTTTGAACTTTATCTCATACAAGATGAGGGCATTGGTGATATGTGGGATTAACCAGTGGCATCTTGTCCTACGTGCATAAGAAGTTTTACCGACATAACATTCATTATTAATGACAGACAGTTTTTTTTTTTTTGTTAATAATGAATTGTTTTTTTATGGTGACTCTACGCTTACGCAAACTCCAGACATGACTTGTTCATATTTTCAAAAAAATAAAAATAAATAAACTCTATAAATTTTATTTTAAAGAGGTAACACAATATATTTCTTAGTGTGTGTATGATGTCATATAAACATTTTATTTATTTTGATTTGAATTCCGATTTTTTTATTTGAGGTAAACAAAAGACAATCTATGGAATATAATGAATGATTATTATTTAGTAAATAAAGCTTCTTGTTTTGTGGCCCTTTCTTGGATCTCAATTGATTATTTATTTATTTATTAGACAACGTTGTTTGGAGAAATATTTTAAATGCGACAACAATGTGTACCACTACTTCTAAAATTAGGGCTAAGTTTCTTATTTCATTATTTTCACATAATTGTTTAACAATTTATTAAAAGTTGGGATTTTTATACTCCCTTTGTTTCATTTTAATTATCATATATAAGCTTTGCACAAATATCAAGATTATTATTAAAGCTCCTAAAATTTAAAAAATACTTTATGATAACACTTTACCTTTATTAGAGATATTTACTCCCAATAATGCACACACATCCTTTTAAATAAGAAGGGCAAAATTAAAAAAATAAATAAATAAAATTAATGCTTGTAAATATTTAAATATGACAAGTAATTTGAAATTTTTTTTCCAAATGTGATAGTTAATACTTAATACGAAACGAAGGAAGTAATTTTTTTTTTCTAAAAATCAATACTCGAATGCTTTTCGCATAGCATGGAATCATTTATTTTACTTTATTAATAATATAAAAATGACAATATTAATGTTATATATATATATTTTGACAGATTAATGTTACATTATGATGAAACTATATAAGATAATAATATGATATTATACTATTATAATATCTTAATTAATTTAGCTACCATCTGCTATCAAATTTCACTAAAATGAGTTTGCAAGTAAATTTTTGGATTAGTTATCGACAATATTAAATATTTATATGAGCACATAAATTAAAATAAACATAAGAAGAAAAAAAAAAGCCCAGAAATGGCTTTTGTCCACATCTATATATAAATAAGAGAAAGCTCGAAATTGGGATATAGGAGGAGGAAGACTGGGCCCCTTTGTTAAAGAAGATGATGATGATTTGGATGCTGATGAGCTATGCTTTGATGTTGAGTATGATTGGCTTTCCCCACAAACACTCTTGAACACAAGATTGGTGTTCACGGCAGACAACAAAGCTATCTACAAACCTCTGTCATTCCTTGGTAGTGGTGAAGAGTGGGTAAACCTCTGTCATTTCTTTGAGCAGGGTAACGAAGGACAACCAGTCTCCAACATCGGGGAACAGCCAACGATACACACGAGATTCCTCGGGAGCTAAAGGGGAAGCATGTGGTTGAGGATGTTGCATGTGTGGCTGGTATTTTGGAACATGCCCTCCGTGAGCTTCACTCAATGGAGATGTCAAAATCCTGAGTTGACTAGCTCCAACAAGCTCTGTGCTACACTCATGAGGCCACGAGGTAGGTATGAAGGTAGAGAGATTCGGTGAAGACTGAAGAGGGCCTGTCCTACTAGCACAGCTCCTGAGGTTGAAAGGGTGGTAGGGCCAGAGGTTTGTCTGGTGAGCTATGCTTCCGAGGCCAAGACGGCTGTGTGAGTGAATGGTCAGGTATGATCCAAGCACTACTCCCGAGGCTGTGATGCAGGTAAATGAAGCTCCGGTTTCTTGCAGATCATTTTTCGGCTATCATCGAACCAAGGTTTTTATTCCTTATTTGGTGGAGCTTCGGACCATCGGTCACTTGCTAGGAACTAGGGGTCAAATGCAGGAGATCTCGATTTTGGTGAAGCCGTAGAGAATTGTGGACAGGCTTCTGTATAGACTTTGTCAAACGTGCATGAAGTTATCGATTTTCCATTGTTGGAGGCGAGGTCCGTATTGGCCAGCTCAATGAAGGCGTTTCCCATGCAAAGGGTTGTTAGTAATCTGCGTGTCGGCTAGAGAAAGGTTCACAATGATGTGAAGTTGGCTCTGTTTGTTTGCCTGGATTCCAATGATATTGGATTTGTAAATCCCATAAATTCTCAAATCCTTTGTTTGTTTGCTTGGATTTCAAAAGTAATCCACTTTCCAAATCCCATATATGAGGGATTTCATTTGTTTGCCAAAATGACTGTATAACAAACTCCAAGACTTTGGAATCCGGCACATGGCAATCACGTGAAGGCTTTAGAAGTCATCTAGGGTGAGAGGATCTCATCCTCACCACTTTCCTTCCTTTCATCCCTCACCATCCTGTTCAGCCGGCAAAAAATTCTTCTTCTTCTCATCTATCGCAATCCAACAAGTCCGGGCTTCCGTTAGATCTAAGCTTGATCTATTGCCATCCGACAAATCAGGAGCTCATCTCGTGCCATCCGACAGATCCAGCCATTCAAGAGATCCAACTTTCTTTTCTCATGTATGTTAAAAGCTTAGGATTTTATATATACATCATTATACCTTCTCTGTGAAACTATGAAGAAACTAGGTAGTTATTATACCTTGAATGCATCTTCATCTGTGTTATCATCTCCTATATAAACTGACAATATGTTGTTGCAATTGGCAAATCCTATACATATATATATATAGACTGGCAATATGCATTTGCTCTAGAGATGAGATTTCATTGTTCAAATCTTATGTTAAAAGGTTAGGGTTGATATTTGATCACCCTTATTATTATTTGTGGTGCTATCCGAATTTTATTATTATTATTTGGATTAAATTAATGTAGAATACTAGAATCAAAATCTTCATGGTGTTTCATAAATTGTTTAGCTAAGCAAGAATAAATAAATAATAAATAAAACCACATCAAAGGTATGGTAAAAAAAATAAATAAATAAAATAACTATATTAAGGACATTATAAATAATAAATAAATAATTTATTTATTTATTTATTTAGCATATATAAAATAGATAATAAAGAAAATAAATTTATAATGTGCCTAATAACTAACTATGGGGTAAGCTTACCAAGGGTTTTCACATCTTCAAAATACATCAAACCAAACACAAGTTTTTCAAATCCAGATTTATAAAGCCTTCCAACCAAACACAGAATTCTATAATCCAGGATTTCCAAATACAGCCAACCAAACACTGAATTTAACTCTCCTGTATTTCTGAATACAAGGTTTTACAAATCCAAATCCACTGCATTCAGAAATGCATTTAACCAAACACCACCTTAGAGGACATGCAAATGCCACATGAGGATGATAGTGTGGGCCAACATTCTAATGGGCTGGGTTCGGTTGGTAATGCTAACTAGGATGCCCCTTTAAATGTTGGCTTGGGCGAAGTTATGGCAGCCAATCAAGATGCTCATTGGAACACAAATTTGGGCTCAATGGGGGAAGCTGACATCTCAACTTATAATTTTCATCGAGATCATTTATTTCCAGATGAGAAGAAGGCTAGACTTAAGGACCTTATTTCTACCATAAGAAGTCTAGAGTTCTTAGGGCTTCATGTAAAGGTAGCTACTACCAGGCAGACAGATTCTGGCGAGGAGCCCTCACAGACCACGGTCTAGTTCAACGCATTTTGTTTACTCCCAGGCTCAGGGTGATGTTGAGCCGTTTTGTTTCAATCCATATCTAATGGATTTTTTGTTTTAAGCAACTCTGTTTTTCTTAATGAATGTGGTTTATCCACCTTTTCAAAAATAAAATAAAATAAAATAAAAAATATATAAGATCTTCAAACATAACCATGAGTTGTAATTATTATAAATAATAATTTAATTCAATTTTTTTTAAACCTATGTCTTACTTTACATTGTTTCTCTTTTAACTGTAGAATCATTTGACTATATTCAGTTGTTCTACATGATTCCAACTCTTTTGTTAGTGCATTATATATTTGTACATATATTTCAATTTTTTAACATTTGTATTGTATGTCCTTATTTTTGCATTATATGTGTAATTACTTTTGTTTCAAATATCACTATAAAAAAACTACTTTTTGCCATGATTAGTTTACCTTCACAAAACTTAAATATCATCGCAAAATATTTTTTGCGATGGCACATGGCCATCACATATCGTCGTATATGCTTTCATATCAAAAGATAGTTTTTGCAACAATCCGTTGTAAAAAATAGTTATTGCAACATCAAAGTGTTGTCGCAAAAAATTAAATATATAGTCACAAAAACATTAATAATGTGACGAAATGTTTTTCTCAATGGCAACTAGTCGTTGTAATAGATGTTATTTGCAACTGCATATTGTTTGTCGCAAAGGGTATTATTTGTAACAAAAAGTAAGCCGTCATAACATAATATTATTTGCGACTAACTATTATCCGTCATGAATAAATATTTTTTACTACTAGCTTTGGATCGTCGCAAATGACTGTTATTTGCAACCAATGAGCAATGGTCGTAAATGAATATTTTTGCTATGAATTGGTGTCTATCGCAAATAAATTTTATTTGTGACTAAGTTGTCGCAAATGCTTTATGAAAAATGGGTAACATACACCTCATTAATTAAAATCCTAAATTACAATACAATTTAAATTATATAACAACAATCTTACACATAACAAACTCATTTACCACAACATTGACTGAATTTACATGTGAACCCAATAGTAGGTTAACATCAATTCATGTCTACCAAAATTAAATATTATATGCTTCTACAAAACAATAACACAATAAAAGTTCAAAACATGAAACTAATTAATTGAATGAAATTATGTGTTATAGACTTTTATAAAACATTGGCTCGATAAAAGTTTGAAAAACGAAATTCAATGAGAGTTGAAAACATTCAAAACATTTAAATCTTCAATCATCATCATCATTATCTTCACCACTATTTTCATTTTTGTTATCATCATCATCATCTTTTTCGGAATCTTCCTCTAAGTTATTCTTATTGTCATCTTTTTCATTAGCATTTTCACGGTGGCATCTCTTATATTTTCTTGAAAATTAGCTATTGCATTTTTAAGATTATTATCATCTCCCTTCACAAATATAATAAATGAAAATAATTTAAAAATCAATACTGCAGTATTAAAAACAAAAAAAATATGCATTAAAACAAAAGATACTACACTTTTTTGCTTTTTTGGATGATTTATTTATTTTTCAAAAACATTAATCCAGTATAAATCTAACTAAGTACTAATATAATAAGCCAAGGTATCATACTCACTTCGGTTAAAACTATTTAAGAAGCACTAAAATCAAAGACAAATAAAGAGTACATTTGTATCCTCATAGAATATTTAAAAAGTTGGACCTACAACATCTCCCATGGGCCATGATTAAAAAAAAAAGCACAAGACAAGAAGCCAAATTAAAAATCTCCTGTCATCAAACTAATAACTTCAAATATGTCTCCCAACCAAACTTAAAAAAATCATCACCATCAAAAAAATTATATAGTAGAAAGTATATATCTATTTAGTTTTCAATATAATTGAAAAGATTTTATTTTATGTATAATATGGACTAGCCACTGCCACCACATACACACACCTCCTTTATTTGAATATCAACCATACAATAGAAGATAATCGAATTTTCAACTTTCCTAGGTACATGTTGTTAACATGCCAAGCAAATAACTGTTCATATTTGATTGGAAAAACAAAAAAGAAATTGACTTCAAACTGTCCATCATTCTTACAAAGAGACAGAGAATGATATTCCAATTTTGGACCCAAATCAAAATACTCCATCTAATCCCCATATAATTTAACCATAATAATTTCAAATAACAGCATATATATATGTATATATATAAGCAAGGATCTAGTTAGAAAACAGGACAGCCATCAACAACAACACCAGGAGCAGTAGGATAAGAAGCCAAGGGACAATGATCATCAAGCTCCAACCCCCACCACTGCACACCTTGAATGTTATTAACTTGCAGAGCAAAATAAGACAATATAGCCATGAATGCTACACCAGCATCCAGCCCAGCAGAGAGCACATAGTTATGCTTTGCCCACCACCCTTTGTATCTTCTATACACCACAAAGTTAAAGAAGATCCCCACAGCTCCCCACATTATATAGTTCACAGCTCTGGCCGGCGGCATCATGCCAGTGGCACCGAGGAGGACTGGCATGTTAATGAGTTTAATCCACTTCTTCTCAGGAAAAGCAAGAGAGAGGAGCCAGATAGGGAAAGGAAGGAGAAGTCCAATGAGGAAGAAGTAGTTTATGTTTTCGTAGAGGCCTAAAGACCCGAACATGCGCTTCGGGGCGACAACGCCCCAAATGATCGATGCGCTGAAGAAGACTGCGTCACCGGGGCATGTCCATGGACTTCCCTCCGGTAAGTTGGCCGGATCACAGATGTGATCAACTGATTCCAGTAGCCACCATGCTGTGCCAAAGTACACTGATGATGCTACTACTGTTCCTACTAACTGTTAAGTTTTAACAGAATCAGTATATTACTCATCAGACACAAAAAGTTATATAAATAATTAAAATAATAATAGTAATAATGAAAGATGAATGGTATGACCTGAACAATGAACATAGACTTGGGAGGAATCTTCATGTAGTGGCCAAGCTTGAAATCTTGGAGGAACATGATGGCTTGTGACATGCTTATGTATCCATAAGTTTTGAAGGCCACATTGGCCAGTGGCTTGCCAGGATACAAGTACCCTATTATCAACTCTGTTATCACATTCAACCCTGGTTGCTATTCAATCAAATCCACATAGATATCACCAACCAGAGTTAGTTTAGGTAGCGTTTGGTTGGATGTAGTTTTAAATGCAGTGGATTTCCAGTTACATTGTAACTGGAAATACTAGGATTTCAAAATACAGTGCAGTTAAATCTTGTGTTTGGTTGGATGTAACTGGAATTACTGTATTATAAGATTTTATGTTTGTTTTGAAGGATTTGAAAATCTGAAATCGGAAAACATGTGTATAAATATATGTATTGAGTAGATATATCTGTATAAATATATGTATATGTGTGCATATGTGTATATACATACATGTATATGAGTATATATATCTATATAAATATATGTATGTATATATATGCACAGATACACATACATATATAGGTGTACGTGTATATGTAAACATACTATGTACAAGTATATCTAGAAGTGTATATGTATGTTTATATGTATATGTATATGTATATGTACATATACATATTTATGTATATGTACATATATATATATATATATATATATATATATATATATATATATATATATATATAAGTATGTTTATATAAATATGTATATGTATATGTATGCGTATGTGTATAAAAATAGTATGTATGTATATATCTATATGTATATATATGTGTATGAGTACGTGTATGCGTATATGTATGTGTACGTGTGTATGTATATGTATATGTATGCATATGTGTATGTGTGTAAGTATATGTATGTGTGTATATATGCATATGTCTGTATATACGTATATGTATATATGCATATACATTGGTTTTGAGCTCCCGGGATTTGGTTTTACGGTCATTTTGACCGTAAAACCAAATCCCTCCACTATGGTATTTTGAAATCCTATGGAAAAGCAAATCCCACAAAACAATCACATGATTTCAAAACACAAGGGATTTGGAGTTACAAGTAACTCCAAATCCCTCCAAACAAACACACCCTTAGTTAGTTTAGTTAGTCAAACATTTGCATTGCTTTTATTATATATATCTTTATATTTATGCATAAGTGAAGGCTTAATTGCTTACTTGATTGGTGGTGGCTGTGATGATGCCAATGGGGAGAGTGTAAACAAGAGCAAGAGCTCCTGCAAGAAGAACACCCCAAAAAGGAAGTTGAAGTTGTTTGCCAAAGCCCTCCACAGAGAAGATTGCTAGAGCTAACATGCAAACCAAGATGGTGTAGAACCACCACTGAGGAACAACATCATAATTCTTCTTCATTATTCTTGTATGCACATCCCCAAATTGATCTGAAAATGCTGCTTTTGTTTGCCTCCAAATACTCCTGATATTCATGAATTGGAAATATGGGACAAATACATTAATCAAATGGTATGAATTATATAAATATATGATTAAGCTTACCTTCCATGGAAGAGAGCAACGTGAGAGAGAGTGGCAGCAAGGGTGGCAAAGCTTAAACCATAAGTGAAAACAAAGAAGGTACTAAGATTAACTTGGCCAAGTTGGTCATAACCATGCTGGCTAAAAGAGAAGGTCTTAGGATCAAGAACAACATTGAAATCATAAGCACTGCCATTGGTTTGATAGACATGAGAAGAGAAAATGGGGAAGTTCTTGGCATGGTAAGTGTTAGTCCAATAACTGATAGGAGTGATAACATAGAGAACAATGACAAAGCCAACCATGACATTGATGATGGCAAAGCCAGGAGTGGCTAAGGGGCTGCCGAGGAAGCCGGCAACGGTGGACCAGTCGAGGGCGAAGGAGCCGAGACCGAGACCGGAGAGGCCGGAGCCGAGTTGTTGGGCAGTGACGGAGGAGGTCCAGAACCAGCAGATGAAGGAGAGGGCTGTGATGGATGGGAAGAGGTAGTTGGGGATGATGTAGTAAGCAAAGCTGGTGATGAAGACCATGAGAAAGAATTGAAGTCTTGTTAGTCCTCCTTTGGGTCTTCTCTCTGCTTCATGCAATGCTCTGCATGTAATTCCATTCATTCTTTCATTCTTTTGCATAGAGGAAATTGATAAAAAAAAAAATTTCAAGAATTATAAACATTATCAAATTATTTGAAATCGTGTACCTAATATTACTGGAAGATTTATATGTCAAAATCTCTGTTCTCAATATTGACAAAAATCTATGAGAATTAACTATTTGTTTGTATGTATCTTATTTATGTATGAAGTTGGTGAGGGACTGTTGTGGGTAATTTCATATAACTATTAATAATAAAATTGTTGTTAAAATCAATGGATTGATGCAACAGGGTCTTTAAAAAAAAAAAAAAGCCAAACTAGAAGGAACAGTTACTACTGCTAAACACAGTCTGGAGTTCCTTAAACACTCTTTTAGGTGAAAAAAAAAACTAACAATATAAATGGGAAAAGTTTGGTTTGGTGTTTTATTTGGTTGGTAATTTCCTAAGTCTCCTTGGGGCCTAAGGACTCCCTCTACTTTCTCCTGAGTTTGATGTTTGTTTTTGTTGCTGTTATTTCGTTTTGTTTTACCTACGGACAGTGTGTTCATTGTTATTGTTTTTTTTTAGGTTTCACAACCTGTGTATAGCAATGTTTTTTGTATTTTTTTCATAGTTTATCCAATTTATAAAAAATAAAAAACAAACATTTTTTGAAAAAAAAAATTAAAAATAAAAAAGACCTGAAAGGTGAAACTTGAACTAGATTTGCAGGCCACCACATGTAAGGGGAGTCTACTAGGAATTTTCTGAATACACCGTGTCACGCCCGGCGCATCTTGGCGACTGTACGGCGCGCCAAGGAGCGTGACAACCCGCCATGACCGAGAGGAAGGAGGGTTTCCTTCCATACTTAGAAAAATTCTAAGTGTTGTAATATAGACTATCATGTAAACTTCATATTGTGTAGAAAATCCTAGAAAAGTGTGGGTCATTCTAGGTACCTCCACACAAGTCTAGAGAATGAGAGAAAACTCTAGAACTTGGTGGAGACTTAGATATTTTGAGGGACTTGTATAGAGTGTTATAGAATACTCTAGAGGGACAACATGGACCGTCGGATCAAGTTGATCCCAACCGTCCATTAGGGCACCCTTGGCCTATAAATAGCCAAGGGGACTTCATTTGTAACCAACAAGAAGAGAAGCAACCAAGATATAATACAAGAGTTCTTTCAAGCCTTCCAAGCCTTCTCATTTTGAGCCTTCAAAGTCCGTTTTCTTGCCAAGGGAGAAGCAAGGCTGACTTGATCAAGGCGAGAGTGATCAAGTGCCGCACGGATTGATCGATAGGAAATCCAAGTCCGTGACAAAGTGGTATCAGAGCTTTGGTTCGAGTGATGGCATCCCAAAGCGAAGTTACTCACGTCGGCAAGGAAACAAAAATGACCAAGAAGGATGCTATGGCCGATATGAATGCTAGGCTTGCCAAGGTGGAGATTGCCATGGCGGAAGAGCTCGACAAGGCCGGAGAATGGGGGCAACGCATGGAGGAGCTCGAGTGTGGGCGAGAAGAGCTCCGTGGTGAGATGCAAGGTGCTCTCAATGTGGTATCGGCGGAGTGTCGAGGCCATGTCAAGACCTTGGAGGAGACCTTGGTGGGCATGATCGCCGGTCTCGAGGAGAAGCTAGCAAAGGCCTTAGCGGAGCTCAAGGAGACCAAGGAGGAGCTAGCTATTTGCAAGAAGGCCATTGCTCAAGGGGCAAGCAATGTGGTAAGTCCCACTACCCCAAGAGTTGATGTTCCTAAACCTAGGCCGTATGGAGGTTCTAGGAATGCAAAAGAGCTAGACAATTTCCTTTGGAGCTTGGAGCAATATTTCAAGGCTCTTGGCATTGTGGAGGATGCCAAGAAGATGGAGACGGCCACACTTTACCTAGATAATACCGCAATGGTGTGGTGGCGAAGGCGAAGTGTGGATATCGAGAGAGGGACTTGCAAGATCAACACTTGGGCCGAGTTCAAGAAGGAACTCAAGCGCCAATTCTATCCGGTGAATGCCGAGGATGAGGCCCGAGGAAGACTTCGGCGTCTCCAACACAAGGGAAGCATTCAAGACTATGTGAAGGAGTTCACCGAAGTGCTCTTGGAGATACCGGACTACCCGGACAAAGAAGCACTCTTTGCATTCATGGATGGATTGCAAGGATGGGCCAAGAGAGAGATCCATAGGCATGGAGCTCATGATCTTGCCACCGCGATTGCCATAGCCGAGTCGCTCATAGAACTCCAAAGGGATGAAAGATCAAAACCACCTAAGGAGAAGAGTGATAATGGCAATGGTGGGGGAGACAACCATCATGAGAGCAAAGAGCACAAATTCGAGAAGGGCAAGTGGATCTCCAAGGCGCCGATCGAGCCCAAGGATGGAGGTAAGAGACCAACACTTAAGTGTTTCTTTTGTGAAGGTCCCCAGAGGGCAAGAGAGTGCCCAACCAAAGCCAAGCTTGCCGCCATGATCCAAGAGATGGAGAGGCAAGATGATGAAGAGAAGGAGTCACCTTATGAGTTGAGGATTGGCTCCATGCAAATCATCAATGCTCTCAAGGCGCAAATGGAGAAGCCAAAAGAGAGTAAGGGCCGATTGTTTGTGGAAGCCAAAGTGGGAAATCAAGTAGTGGATGCTTTGATCGACCCCGGCGCCACGCACAACTTCCTTGAGGAGAAAGAGGCAAGGAAGCTCGGTATCCCTTACAAGATGGAGCACGGCATGCTCAAATCGGTGAATGTGGAGCCAACACCCATCCATGGAGTAGCAAGAGGAGTCAAGGTAAGCCTAGGAGATTGGAGTGGCACCTTAGACTTCTCCATTGTGAAGATGGATGAGTACACTATGGTGCTTGGGATGGACTTCTTCGACCAAACCAAGGCCATACCCGTACCATTCACCGACACCATGTGGATCTTAGAGGGCATGATGAGAATGGTGCCTTTAAAGAGGGAGGCACATCTCAAAGATAAGAAGATCTCGGCCATGACCCTTGTGAAGGATGGAGGACCAAGCTTCAATGAAGGCAAGTGGACCGAGTCAAGGAAGCCTCGTTCGAAGAAGCGACGAGGACGTCGCCATGATAGGTGGGGGAGAATGTCACGCCCGGCGCATCTTGGCGACTGTACGGCGCGCCAAGGAGCGTGACAACCCGCCATGACCGAGAGGAAGGAGGGTTTCCTTCCATACTTAGAAAAATTCTAAGTGTTGTAATATAGACTATCATGTAAACTTCATATTGTGTAGAAAATCCTAGAAAAGTGTGGGTCATTCTAGGTACCTCCACACAAGTCTAGAGAATGAGAGAAAACTCTAGAACTTGGTGGAGACTTAGATATTTTGAGGGACTTGTATAGAGTGTTATAGAATACTCTAGAGGGACAACATGGACCGTCGGATCAAGTTGATCCCAACCGTCCATTAGGGCACCCTTGGCCTATAAATAGCCAAGGGGACTTCATTTGTAACCAACAAGAAGAGAAGCAACCAAGATATAATACAAGAGTTCTTTCAAGCCTTCCAAGCCTTCTCATTTTGAGCCTTCAAAGTCCGTTTTCTTGCCAAGGGAGAAGCAAGGCTGACTTGATCAAGGCGAGAGTGATCAAGTGCCGCACGGATTGATCGATAGGAAATCCAAGTCCGTGACAACCGGCCCATCCATATCCCATCATCTGGTTATTATTAAAAAAAAAAAAAAAAAAAAATCAACAACAACAGCGTTAATGTATAAAGCATTGTAATGAAATGAATCAATGATATATCATAGTAGAGTTCAGTAGAAATTTTGTTTTTCCATATAAAAATTAAAAATTTTATATTATAATATATCATTAATTGTGAACTAATGTAATGAAATTACATAAGATCTATATAATAATGATGAATGTAATTACATAAGATCTATATAATAATGATGAATGTGTTGTGATATATATATATATATATATATATATATATATATATATATATATATATATATATATATATATATTTGCAATCTAATGAAATTACCTAAAAGGCATGACACTTAAACACCAAATTTATTTATTTATTTGTTTCCTTAACTTGTTGGATTACATTAAGATTTAGCAAATGCACAAAATAATTGATAATAATGATAATAAAAGTACAAAATCTTTAAGATACATAAAATTTATCTAAACTTTTGGAATTATGTCCCAAGCTCCAAATATTATATAACATATAAAAATTACAAATGAAGACAGATGAGAAACTCATTGTACAAGCAAACACCCATGAATGTAATCAAATTTTCTTTATTTTATTTTTAAAAATATATTTGATATTTAACAATATTGGTATAAATAAATAAATCAAAATCTTTGCACCGGCTAAGCATATATATATATATATATATATTTTGATGAACACCATAAAAGTAATTTTCAAATTTCAAGTGCTTGTACAACCCTAGAAGGGCACATTCTATGTGAACCTAGCTACACCATCATTCATCTTCAAGAGCTCAACTGTTACTATGGTTGGCTTTAACGTGAAGCCATCAAAGCATCAACTCACTTTTGGTACACCATAAATTTTGGTTGTCCTAAATTTTGAATAAAAAAAAACCCTTATAAAAAAACTAAAAAAATAAAAAATTAATAGAATTTTCAAGTAAAACTCAATTAGTTTTTTTATTTTTTGATAAATGAAGACAAACCCCAACTCTAAACTGTGATTTTGGAAGGGAGCGGAAACTTTGATTTCTGGCTAGGAAGAAAGAATAAAATACCAATTCTTCTAGTAGGAGTTCCTCCAATAGTTATATTTAATTATTAAATCAATTCAAAAGCAAAAAAAAAAAAAATCATTCTTTTCATATCGTTTATTAAAAATAAAAAAATGAAAAATATATATAGATGGAAGCTAACTTTATAGAAAAATAAAGGACAAAACACAAACAAATGGTACAAAAACAAGTTGAACTGCTTATTAGATGAAAAGGAAGACTAGGACTAGGAAGATTAAGATGGAGAAAAAGAGAAGACTTACTTGTGTAGTTTGTGTCAACAACATGGCAGCCAATGGATTCAAGCTAACCTTATAGAAAGCCTTGACAATTGTGATGATACTAACAGCATAAACAGAGTTTGAACCAGAGTTGGCAAAGATGGTGATCAAGACATGTTCTTTGAGGTTGAATGGCCCTGGATTGAGTGAGAAAGACCACCCTACAAGAGGCACCTTTACCACGGTGGCCGGAAGCCATTTAGCCATAAGCTTGCCGACCGGCAAGACGGCAATTTGTGCCGATACCGAAGATATATACAATGCATTTTGTCGATACCCGAAGAATTGGTTCAAGAAGGCAAGAAAAGCACATGATATAAGCCCAAGTGACCATGTGCGGAATGTAAGTGCCGGTAAGGTAGGATCATCTGTGATCGGCACGGTTAACCGTACTTGCTCTATGGGATTATCATTCATCATTTCTTTTAGTTCTGCCACTGATTATACACCATACAATGTACTTTTTAAAACATTTATTTATAATCAGAATTTTGAAAAAAAAAATTACCTTTTCCCGGTGGTGGTTGTTCAAAAATATCATCAGCGGATATTGATCCCATCCGCGAAGACTTGTTTTTTTTTTTTTTAAAAACACTGTGATGAAGGAGAGGGTATTTGGGTGGGGAACTAATTTATATATAACTTTTACTTTCTAAGGGTGCTCAGAAACGCTCCATGCTGTACTTTATATATATAGAATATATATTAGAAATATGGAAGGAAATCATGTATCACAGGAAATACAACTGGAATATTAATTGGCAATTAATAAGAATACGAGGGAAAATGAGGATGTTGTGAATTCCGGAAATAGAAGGTTGATCCATCAAGTTTATGGATTGAAACATGAGATTCCATTAAAGAAAAGGTCTCTTGTTAGGGTTTCTGGACGGGCATGCAAAGGAGGTGGAATCTTTGGCCAACTTTTCTTTTATAACTAGCTTAATGGAGGTATCTTGGGGCACATTATTGTATTTAGAAACATGGCTGGTTGCCCGCCATTCATGACGATTGATATCTTTAATGTGATTGCAAGAAGTATGGAGGAGAACATGGGCTTCTTTTCTTGTTCTTTTTTCCTTTATTATTATTATTGTTGTTGTTGTAGTTATTTTGCATATATGTATGTATTATAATAACAATTGTTTTTTTTTTTTTTTTGGCATTAGAGTAAAAAAAGAGATTTATTTTATTTTTATTTTATTTTATCCATAAGAAAAATATAGTTTAATTAACGAACACATATGCTAAGAAGACTGTTAAGTTGAAAGTGTTAGCGATAATCTCTATGGAATAATGAACATGACACCCTTAGAATAAGAGAGTCTGTCAACTCACAATGCAACAAACCATTTGATTTTATATTTATTTATTTATTTATTTATTGCTAGAACAACATAGATGAAGCTAATGCAACATTAAATAGACAAATTAAAATAAAAAACAAAGGCATGCAAAGTCAACAATGTTTATGACTCATCTAGGCAAATCCATTTCTGGTGTAAAAAAGCTTTCCTCTCTTCAACATCGGAAATAACTTCTTTTTTTTAATATATAAAATAACTTTTTTTTTTTTTGTGATAAAGACGACAAATAGCACCATAAAAGAATATATAAATAGGAAGGTGCATTAACAAACAATATATATAAGACCATAGTGGACAATGCGTGAACAATAATATGAGAGAAAGGGTTTGAACTCTCATCCTCTTGGGCACTTTATGGTGAGTTACTCTTGATCTTAATCCCTTTTTTGTTCTTCCTTTGTCTAATCCTTTCTACAACCAAAGATTGAATATGAGTCATTCTCGATCTTAATGTCAATTTTAAATTCAATGACGGAACATAGACACGAATAAGTTTTAATCTAACTAATAAGTTGAGATTTGGTTTCACCTAAATTAGGCTAAGACTTCAAATATCCACAAAGTTTGTGCTTATTTAGATGGAAGCGAAGACAATTTGAAGTTGGACTAGAATGGGGTGAAATACATCTTGTATCAAAATTATGTTCAAATGTTTTACACTAATCAACCTTAAAAAACCACCCTTTGTAGGCTCAGATCTAAAAAACTTAATTAAAGTTCATGTTTGTACCATATTTGCTTTTATTTTTAAAGCACATGTTTTATTCATTTTGTAAAAAAAAAAAAAAAAAGGGTTATTCTCACAAAACACTGATTAATTTACATGTCATTCTATACTAAACTCTAATAACACAATAATAATATTTAAACTAACGTGTTAATAAAAAAAAAATCAAACCAAAGTAATGCAAGAATAATTTTTTATAAGCCAATTTTACTAGAGTAAAAATATATTCTCTCTTTGTCAGCTCTTTTGAAGTACTCCCCTCTTTGATGCACTCTTCTATTTTGTTGTAGTTTGTTGCTTTATTAATGTATATAGTTTATCCATTTTTTTTAAAAGATATTTATTTCATATAGTTGTAGTATATTTTTGATGAAATTAGTTATTAATCAAGCTCCATATCGATTAGATCATTTTCTCTCATTGCAAATTTCATTGTAAATTTAATATGATAATATGTTCTTGAAAAATGTTAATGAGCCCGAAAATTTTAACGGAAAATATTGGTAGAATAACAAGATTTTGATGCGTGCTTTGCTTTTTTTATTTTCTATTTAAATTTATAATTAGTTGAAGTTAATATTATTGTTCAAGTCGAGTAGGGAAAGCATTAATGAATTTGTACTGATTTTTTTAAATGAATAAACCATAATTGATTTTTGTTGGACTGTTGACCTTAAAATGTGCATGTTTTATTAAAGTTAATATTATTTATTTTTTAATTTTGAGGGGTTGTGTCGAACAAATTTCACATGATAAAACAGTGGAATGGTCCAGCTAGAAGCCAAATGAATTCCCATTAAAATCTTCCGTCCTCTCGAGATGGCTATTGGGGATTTGTATGAAATATGAAAATAAAAAAGGTCATTTAAAAAAAGGTGTAATATTCTAAATGGTCCCTATTTCAACTATGCTCGTTCAATTTCCTTGTTTCAATTGTTCCGAATTGAGTCCTTTTATTGCTTGAAATAAGAAAAAAATTAGTCCAACGACTAATGGGAGTTAGCTTTCATGTCTTAGTTCATTGAGATGGATATTTTTTACACATTATTTTATTATTAAAATATTTAATAACAAAAAAAAATAGCAATGCACTTGACATTTCGAATTCAGATATAATGTTTTAAACCCGGTCCATTGTCTTCACCCTCCCCTGGGCGCCATTCTCATCCCTATCCCCATTCATTCTTCTCTTTCTCCTCACCATAGTGGCTACTGAGCATCCATCTTCATCCACCATCACTTCCTTTTCCTCATCAGCCTTGTACTATGTCAAAGCTCGTCCTGAAGACAAAGCATTTGAAGAGATCTTAATAACCACAATAGTGTTCGAAAATTAGTTGAAAGACTTATACTTGAACCATTTCCTGTTTTGAAAATTTTGAAAAATATGTATGGTTATACACAAATATTTACATTGCAGTTATGTACATGATTTAAGGTGTGTTCATTTGAGAGAAAGTGGTCTAAAGTAAAAAAAGTGAGGGGAAGTACCACTTTTCTGAAGTAATAGAAAGTTAATATCACCTCCAATAGTTATAGTGTTTATTTTATAGAAAGTAAAAAAAATCCTAAAACGGGGAAAGTGGAGGGAGTGGGTTTATGTAAAATTTTATGTTCTTCACTTCGGTGAAAAATACTGAAGTGGACATAGTTCAGAATCTAAAAAGTGCTAAAGTAGGGGAAGAACATTTCTCCTACATTAGAGCAAATGAACATCTGAAGTAGGGAAAGTCAATCCACTTTAGTGATTTCCTCACCACTTTCTCCCAATTGAACACCCCTAGTCTTTTGAATCAATAGAGTTGTAAGATTTGGCCTCAATTTTCCTTTTTTTTAATGCATAATTAAAGTACTCCACTAGAGCTGCTATGCACAAAGCGTAAAATTTGTGCAGCTGAACAATAATGTTTGTTTTTATACCTAGTTCTCTTGTATTCATACATGAGTGATCACAATATAAGAAACACCATTTTGATGCAATATCATATTAGTGGACAATTTGGGTACTAGAAACTTTAATTTCATTGATTAAATTGAGTTTTGTAATTTATCTACTATTCATTAAACAAAATAGTACATGGCTACCAACAAAGTGACATGCAAATAACATAACATTCAAATTTTGCATGTCAATTTCCTCAACATTTGAACATCAAGCATGAAAAAGAAAAAACCAACAAAAATCATCCCTAGATAACTATATCATTGTCAAGTATTTGCCTTAGTTGTGCTTTGTTGAATTGAGAAATCAGGAAATTCAATGTCAATAGAGTTTTGCTGATTTTGTTCAATATGTTTTGTCGTATCAGCAAGTTGTGTATTCTTTTATTCCTGATCATCACCCATAGCAAAAGAAATAATGACAAATATTTTTAACCAATGAGTAAATCTTATGATAAGATGGAATTAAAATTATAAAAATAGATTACGAGCAATTGATTGGTAGGATGAGTGAAGTTTTATTTGCCGTCTCCCTGCCAGCAGTAAGGCTACTAAACTAACACAATTCAACAATTCAACATTAAGTTCATCAAACCAATACAATTCAATAGTAAGTTCATCATAATAGAAAAAGGGTAAATTTTTTTGGAGGGCATCGAACTATAACTTTTTTTTCATTTTAGGGTCCAAACTTCAATTTGAATCAATGTAATTACCCAAATTCAATTCAGTTTCACTAGGAAGTCACCCGAGAGATTTTGGTTTATTCGTGATGATGTGGAGGCTGGAAATTCTCTGTCAGAACATAATTTCTATGTCGTCCACTTAGCTAGAAATGCCATGTCACTTATTTTTGCCACATCACCTGCATAACTCCATGTGTCAAAGAAGCCCCATCAAGGTGTCTCAAAGGACCCTTCTTTGGAAGATCGCCATCAACACTTCTTTGTTCCCAAACCAAGAGACAAAAGGAGAAAGGGGTAGCAGTCATGTGTGGATTCTTCAATCCAATTAAGGTGAGATCAAGGCCACCAGTGGAGGACGAAGCCAAGGTCGTTGGTGAGCTAGAAGAGGAGAGGGTTCACCCTTGAAGATGATAGTAAACTGGGAGATACTATAGGAGAGGAAATGAGCCCGGTCTATTGTGAGTGGCATATTCCAAAACCCTGTGTTATCCTGTGCTAATGGAACATGTTAAGGTGCCACATGATTTCATTTACCTCCCTTTGTTTCTTTAAATTAATTTCTCTAATTGCATAGGAATATTAATCTTCCTTTTGTAGTTAGCCCACTTACTTTACCCCATTTATTTCCAGTACCAAAAGGAGAGCAAAGGATCATGACTCATAGGTGATTTTTGCTAGTAAGTATTTTAGGAGTCAATGTATTGTTTATGTATTTTGTTTTTTTAAACATTATAGGCAAGTACAGTTATTGTTAAAACACTAAATCGATCACAAACCTCAAGAGAAATAAATAAAAAGGGGCAAGAAGAAACAACGGCAAGGACAAAGGAAACAAAAACTACATCAGAAGGGGCACAACATGCAAAAAAGTTCCGCAAGAAAATATATTGCTTTTGTTGTAGATGTTCCTATGCTAAGGTCTCAGGGGAAACACAATGATGTCATAGCAGGTGCTAACAAGAAAAGGAAAATATGCCTACCACTAGGAGTTGGAGCCTCTATTGCCTCAGCTAACCCATTTAAGAAGGATTCTGGAAGGAATTGCACTTTTTATGTCAATTTTGTGCAATCTTTTTTGTTTTGTTTTTGTTTTATTTTATTTTTTGGGTTGGATGATTTTATAACCCTCTTATAGTGCTATGTAATACCACTAGGAGTTGGAGATTGTCCAGATTTAGCATAGAAAGGAAGGAATGTACTTTGCATAATTTTTCTTTTTTGGAGGTTCTGTAAAACTATGAGTTATGTGGCATTTTGTACATTTAAAAGTATGTCAACAATAGAATACTTTCTTTCTAATGGAATGCTAGCATGGTTTAGTTTAAAAAAATGCTTTAATTGTTTCTACAGGTTTATATTGAAGTTCATTATCCAGTTTCATTATTTCTGCAGATTCTGTAAATTTAATAATTAAATCCTTTTTATATTATGTAGATTCAACTCAAATGTGTGCATGTTCATTGGTGAGGATTTGCAATTGCATCATTTTTTAAATGTTTTTATGTTTAAGATTGATCTTTTTTATTTGCAGCTAAAAAATAAACAATTCATTCAAATGCAACCTGAAACACTAAATACAGTTGAAAAGAGAATATAATTTAAAAACAAATCATTCAAATACAATTCATTTATATGAAAATGCAATTGAAATAAAAAAAAAATAAAAGAAACACAACCACATTTGAGAATACATCCACAAATGATAACACACATCAAACCTTGTGAATTCCGAAAAACAAATTATAATAAAATCCTAAAAAAAAAAATTGGTGCAATTGTTCCCCACTCACATCATCAAGGATGACCCCTAATTCAACTCCTAACTCACTGATGATTGTGGCTGAATCCTCTGCACTAGGCCTCGCTCTCTCCCTCGTTGAAATGGAGAAGGCAAGCTTGATCCCATCCCTTTCTCCCTTTATGGCTTTCTCTCTCTCTCGATCACGATAATGAAGAAGAAAATGGTGACCATCCTAAGAGGATTGGGTTGATGTGGAGTTATTCAAGTGATGTGGCAAAAAATAAGTGACATGGCATTTTTAGCTAGGCGAATGACGTGACAATTATGTGCTGACAAAGAATTTCTAGCCTCCAAATCATCACAAATAGACCAGAATTTCTTGGGTGACTTCCTAGTAGAACATAATTGAAGTTGACTAACCACTTTGATTCAAATTGAAGTTTGGACCCCAAAATGAAAAAAAAAACATAGTTTGGTACCCTCTTAAAAAATTTACCCTAGCAAAAAATTTCTCCCCAACTTCAGAAGAAAAATAATAAAAACATTTCTTACTTTGAGTATTTTTACTCAAACATCATTTACTCTCGTCTTGATGTTTGATGCAATAGACATGCTCTTTCCCTCTAATGCTTAAGTAAAGACAGATTTCCTTTTAGATTTTCCCTGCTCATATGAAGTAGAGTCAATAGTATTTGATTTTAGAATTATATCAAGTTGAGAGTCTTGAGACTGGTCTTTTGCATAAGCACATCACAAAAATTAGGATCAGTAATCAATCAGAGTGACTAGACCTATGGTTGAGGAAAAGATGAAGATGAGAAGGTGAAAATGATGGAAGTTTAAAACTTCAAATTTGAATAAAAAAAAATAAAGTGCATTATTTAATATATATATATATATATATATATATATATATATATATATATATATATATATATATATATATATATATTGATAAAAAGTGGATAAACCACTAATTTATTGAAAGGTAGGAAAACAGACAACAAAGCGAAGAAAAGTACAGACAAAAAGTAAAGAAAGTTACGAAATCCTCACCAGAAGTGAGGGAAATACAAGAAGAAAACAGTAAGAAAAAGAAGAAGAAAGAGGATCTGGGCTAGCGAAGATGTCCAGCAGGAGTCACAGGCTAGCCCAGGCCGAAGTAGGAAGTGACTACTCTCTAGTCGGGAGTGGTCTGGATCTCCAGAATGATCGGCAATTCTGGAGCTCAAGAAGTTGAGAGATCTCTTAATCTTCCTTGAAGCATCAGTGTTCTCTTGCGAATTGGATTCCGAACCTGCAGAAAACCAGGAAATATATTTTTTAGTTATTAAATATTTTAAAAATAAAATAAATATGTGAAAAAATCCCCATCAGCAAAATAAGAAGAAAAAACCAACTCCTATTAGTCGAAACAATAGAGGGACTGAACTGACATAGCCTAAACCTTACAAGAATCAAGCAGGGTATTACACTCTTAAAAAAACCATTTTAACTTTTTTTTTAATTATTATTATTTCAATTTTAAATATCAGGTCATAAACCCTAGAGTGGGTTTTTAGTTGGGAGCAAAGCTCTTTGCGACTCGGCTTCAATGGCTGCTCTCAAGAAGAAGAATCGCGGGAAGCCCCAGAACCCTAACCCTAAGAACCAAAAGAAGAAGAACCAGAAGCGTGAAGAGGATGAGGAGGAGCTTGAGGTCGAGCCCATGGACACTGCCACCGATTCAGACAACGATGTTGCGGAGGTTGAGGGGGGATCTCCATCCGAGGTTTCCAGTGATGATGATGAGCCACTTGGGGATGATTTCTTCGGCGCCAGCGATGATGGTGTGGAATTTCTCGAACAGTTTCTTCTTATTTTATCATTTGGATTGGTTTTGATGGGTTTAGGGCTTAAAAGTGGAGTTTTTTCTTTTCTCCTTTGCAGAGAATGAGGAGGGATCGGGGTCGGAAGATGACTTGGAGGCTAAATCGAGGGCGATTGAGGAGGCAAGGGAGAAGGAGGAGGAGGATGCCGAAGCCGAATTGAAGCTCAATATCAAGGAAGAATCCGACGAGTTTCTGTTGCCCACCAAAGAGGTATATATTCACTCTATTCTGACTCTTTTTTTTGTTTTTTTGTTTTTTGTTTTTTGTTTTTTTTAAAGCAAGGAGCTTGAATCTTTAAACTTTGTTTTGCAGGAACTTGAACAAGAAGGTAATCTCCCACCTAATCTTCGGAGCCTCAACAAAAGGATTAATGATAGTAAGTGTTCACTCTTTCTCTTTATCTAGTCACTCTGGATGTTGAATGACGTCTGATTTTTCATGTGAGCTGATTCTTAAGGAAAATGATTATTTTGATTAGTTGTTCGCGTGCTCACCAATTTCAAGACTTTGAGACAAGAGGGTGCTACGAGGAAAGATTATTTGTCGCAACTCAAGGCTGACCTGATTTCATACTATGGTTACAACGAGTTTCTCATTGAAGCACTTATGGATGTACGTTGAAGTCTACTATCTCCTTCTGTTTTTTTTGTTTTTCATATTTGTTCTATTGATTAGGTGTAGCTCTTTGGGTATCTCTTGATAGTTATTCCCTGCATTGGAACTTGTGGAACTTTTGGAAGCTTTTGAAAAGAAACGACCCATATGCTTAAGGACGAACACTTTAAAGGTATGTTCTAATTGCACACAAGTAACTTCATGATGTAATTCCCTGAAATTGCTGTGGTCAAGTGCAGCAGCTTAACTGGTGATATTATATTAATTATCTAGCAAGTTTGCAGGTGTTTAAATCAGCTGTTTAAGAATATTTTTATTACTCAAGGCAATTATTCGTAAATTAGCAGGCACAAGATTGGATTTTTAATGCATTCTTTTGTTTCATATGCCATTTGTTCAATGTGTATGATTTTTTGCTGTACTGTCTTTACCTGTTCGTAGACTCGTAGACGGGATCTTGCTAATGTTTTGATAAATAAAGGAGTGAACCTGGATCCCATAGGCAAGTGGTCAAAGGTAATTCATTTGTTAAAATTTATTTGATTCCTTGAAATTTCTTTTTATTCTGTAGATTTCTAAACACGGTAATTGATGTGTGAATGACAGGTTGGGTTAGTTGTGTATGACTCACAAGTTCCTATTGGTGCAACTCCTGAAATTATGGCAGGCCATTACATGGTATCTATGCCTTTTGTTATAATCTTTTGTTCACTTTCTTTAGAATTTCTTGATAGGTATTGTTAACATATGTTCCTTTTCCTTGTAACCTTGTTCAGCTTCAGGGTGCAAGCTCCTTTTTACCTGTTATGGCACTTGCTCCTCAGGAAAAGGAGCGTGTTGTGGATATGGCGTAAGATCATGAGCTTCTTTGCTTGATTAAGTAGTTTGTTCTTTTAAACTTAAACTTAGTTCCATATTGAGTTTTGCCTATTAATACATGGTTTTGTGTGCAAACTTTTTAGTCAGTTTTTAACTTTTATGTGCTTGGTAGTCTTGTACTTTTGACTTGCATTAGTTCAAGTAAAGTTGCTGATAGTCTGTTATTTCTAATTTCTAGATGAGGAGAGCAAAATAATAGAAACTTTTAACAGTAGAAGGTTGCTTGTCAGCTGCCTAATACTCTAGATTGCATTGCTGCAACACTGGAGGCTTCAGAAGAAACTTGCATTTGTTGTTTGAGTGATTTGCTTCAAAGTTGCTAAGATAAACAAAATATCTCCCTTTTTGAGTTAAGTCCATGATTTTGTCAAAATATTAATATAATTTCTTCAAAAACTTTAGCTAAGGTGGCGGTTGGATAAGTATCAGTTATTGTCAAGGTTAGGCATAATGTGAGATGTCCATTTGAACTTGGCTCTGGAATCCAGTTAGCAGTAACTATTGAGTGAATTGGATGCAAACTCCTATTGTCTGACTTTTGCGAGTCATAATGGTTGTTTGTGGGGAAAGCCTTACATGTTAGAATGGTATGCACTAATTAGCACTTGGAGAATTGATAGAAGTTTAAAACTCTATATTTTCATGTTGTTACATGGTTGTCTGCAAGAACAGATCTTTCTGTATTTCTTTAGTTATGGCTTGCAAAGAGTAAGGTGAGAAGGTACTGTGTATCAAATGGCTTTGGTGTAATGCACGGCAATGATTTGAAGCTGTTTTTGAGCATCACAGGTCTTATATGGAAAAGAAGAATGGGACAAAGGCTTAAATTGTAATTAGAATTTTATCCTAAAAGCATACTGTTCTTTGGATATTGCTAGAGGCAATACATTCTCCCAACATCTAGCTGTATTTTGTGGGTTCCCAGATAAGAGGGAGGCAAAAAAGGAAATTCGTCTTGTGTTTGAAAGTTGTCCATTGTAAGTTTTATGCGATGTGCAAGGCAATGTTTTTCTTCTCCAATGTATCATTGTGAACTCGCAAAGATTAATTTTTGATGCTTGATTGTCTTTGAAGCAAAGTCGCTTCCTAGTTATCTGGATATTCAGTGCATGCAGTAGTAAATGGTGCATGTTTGGAGTTGAATAAACCTGGTTCAACTTATGTGCGAAATTGATGTTTGATGTATCCTTTGGCAAGACAATTGATGAAGCAAGCAGTAACTTTGGGACAATCAATAAGCATTCTCTGCTTTGTTACAGAGTATGGCACATTAGTTCATTTCTCGTAAAACTGTGTGGTCATCAACTTCTTCATGTTTACTTCATCAGAAGTCCTTTGTTAGATGTTGGGAAAGTGCTTCTTAATACTTTTACAATTTACGGTGTAAAGGCTGTGGACCAAAAAGTCTTAACTGTATTTGATATTGAGAAACCCTCTTTGAGTCAGGGATGTTTTGGTGATTTTAATGGCAAGACTTCCTTGTGTTCTCATGGGAACACACAGATAAACACTTATGTTTCAAGAAATAGCTAGAGAGATGCTTCTTATGCTTGCTAATATCGTAATATCATTTGCTACTGCAGGGCTGCTCCAGGTGGTAAAACAACGTATATTGCAGCTCTTATGAAGAATACTGGTACATTATGTTTTTTTATTCCTTTGGTTGCAGAATAAATAATTTCTTGAACATCTAGGTTTAACATGAGTTGGATATACAAATATTTAATTTTTAAGAAATGATGGGTACATTGTTCTTCATGATCGTTTAGCTTAGAGCCTTGTTAAAAGTTACAAGAATGCCTGAGGTTTGTATGAGAAAAAACCATTATCTTGTCCTGTACACCTGAGTTTCCTACATACCCACATCTTGCTTTTTTCATTTGTTAGGAAAATTATTTTATCCTTGCTTTTTTTTTTGTCTGCAATCTTAATGTTCTATTGATGACTTTTAAGTCTACATCATACTTTCTTCTGGTATTTGTTCTGCAAATTGTTGACTGGAGTTTCTGGATGTTTTCTTCCCATCTTCCTTGCTCATTTAGGTTTGCTTTAGAACCTGCAAATTTCCTTTCATAATTGTTGTTTTGTTTTGTTTTTTTATTATTTTTTTAGGGGTGCCCTTAGACCTTGTACTTACCATTTCTTTTTTCTTTCTTACAGGTATAATATATGCGAATGAGCTGAAAACTCACAGGCTTAACTCACTAACAGCCAACATACATCGTTTGGGTGTGACAAATACTGTGGTTTGCAACTATGATGGGAAAGAGGTAGGGCATCATATTTGTCCTCATTGCTGTTATTCTAATTGCCAGCACCAATTTTGTGGCTGTATTGCTTGCCACACTGTGATTTGCTGCTATTGTCTTATGAGGTTTTGTTTCTTTTATTCCCTAAAAGATATAGTTTGCTTCTATTTCTTGCTGTTAAGTGCATTACCATATTTTTTTTTTGTTTGGGAGGCAGTCTGTTGATGACTTGATTGAGTTCTTATGCAAGCAGACTATTTTAAGTTTTAACAGTTTGTTGCACTGATCTTTTCTCTCCTATTGATATCCTAGAGATAGACAATTCTCATGAGGCCTTTCTTGCTATCTTGTCCATCACTTTAGTACCTTAAGAGGTGTTGTTGCTATTTTGTATGTCACTTTAATCCTCTCATGGCATTGTGTGCTATATTGTTTATCACTTTAGTGCTCCTGTAAAAATCTTTGGGCTGGTGTTTCTCACTATTGCCATGTATTTTGCCAGCATTTATTTCACTTATCCACTACGTTCGATCTGCCAGAGAGTGCTGTAGTTAGATGCAGAAAGGCCATCAGATTTATTTTATACTGATTGTGTACTAGTCTGATAATGATACTTCTTATTTTTGGAGTGAAGCATCATACTGACCAATATCCTTTTCTATTCTCATCAAACTGAAATCAGCTACCTAAGATCTTGGGTTTAAATTCAGTTGATCGGGTGTTGTTGGATGCACCCTGCAGTGGGACTGGGGTGAGTGAATGGGATGTTGCATATACTTTTAATTCTAAAGTTTTCCATCTATATGATGCACTATACTGGTTTTTTCCTCCTTTTTTAAGGTAATATCTGAAGATGCATCTGTTAAAACTTCAAAGAGTATTGAAGATATACAAAATTGCGCTTTCCTCCAAAAGGTATGATTGTGTAATCATTTCGAAGTTCTCTTTGCACTCACCAATGAGGTTTTGTTTATGCTGTGATATGTCTTTTGTGTTAATTATTGGTGAAGCAATTTAGTGAATTGACTTTTCTTGCAGCAACTAATTTTAGCGGCAATTGATGTAGTTGATGCCAATTCAAAATCAGGAGGGTACATAGTTTACTCAACTTGCTCGATAATGGTTGCTGAGGTTTGTATGAGATATATTTGCTAAGTAGAAAAACTATAAACTTCAATGGTGATTATGCAACTTCTGTGGTATTTATTTTTGTAGAATGAAGCGGTCATTGACTATGCACTCAAGAAAAGAGATGTACAACTCGTGCCATGTGGGTTGGACTTTGGCCGGCCTGGGTATGCAACTTTCACATTTTGCATTTCTTTGTCACTAGTTGTCTAAATAACTAACTTTAATTATTTTTCCAGGTTCATACGCTTCAGGGAGCACCGTTTTCATCCCTCATTGGAAAAGACAAGGCGTTTTTAC
This sequence comes from Dioscorea alata, assembly GCA_020875875.1. Classification (NCBI taxonomy): domain Eukaryota; kingdom Viridiplantae; phylum Streptophyta; class Magnoliopsida; order Dioscoreales; family Dioscoreaceae; genus Dioscorea; species Dioscorea alata. The sequence continues at coordinate 15,144,640 of CM037018.1, forward strand.
CCACATGTAAACAACATGGATGGTTTCTTTGTGGCCAAGGTAATTATTTCTACTTCCATCTCATAAGAGAAATCTCCAGATTTTCTTTTCTTGACAGGTTTTTGTACTTTTTTGTGCTAGACACATTCTTGATAAGATATGGTATTCAAAACTCTGCTTGGTGAATGTGGGTGATAGGTTTTAGTGAGTTATTCATATACAAGTCACCCATTAATAGGTCTCTCTATCTGTTACCATTAGTATTGAGGTATTCATATTCAAGTCATCTGCTAATAGGTCTCTGTGTGTGTGTGTGTGTGTGTGTGTGTTACCATTCGTCGAATAGGAAGAAACCAGAAGTGTGAATCATGCATATTGCTTCTGTTTTACTGATTTTTTTCTGTGTCAAGTGAAAAAGAAGTGATAGCATGTGTGATTCCCATTTATGTCTCTTCCTTTGTTCTTGTCTCAAGTTGATCTTGTTGAAGGCCTAGAGTTGCCACCGTTCTCTCTATAAATTGCATTGGAGCAGACCAACAGGCATAAATTTGTTTAATCAACTTGCTTCCATCATCATTGTTTGATATGCATCATAAGACTTGCCCAATTTTCACTGACATTTAGAAACGTATTCGTTCACATAAGTGCCAGTTAGACTTAAGTTGACCATGCCTGCAATCTAATTGAGGTTGTATACCTTATATTCCTGCATTACATACTGTAGTGGCAATTTAACATGTGAATTTGTATGAATGCATTTAGTTATCCCCTGCATTCCTGTACCTGGATTTTTCCCTGTTTCACATGTGTCTGCCTATGCCTCTGCTGCATGCCCATGGTATCATTTAACCATTGTGTTTTAATTCACTGAAGAAATGAGTGGCATGAATGAATGCTAGAAGACCTTTGAAATTTTGCACTCTGTATACTTGGAAATTGCAATTTGTTTGTGAACTAGATCCAAGTGGCAGCAATTATACATATCAACACCTTGGATAACTAACTAAATGTATCTTATCCTTATGATTGCACATTGCAGTTGAAGAAGATGAGCAATTCCAAAAGAGCAACTGAACCACTGAAGCCATCAGAAAAGATAGAACAAGCTGCAGGAACAGATGATGTCGAAGATGTTCCAGATGACAAAAAAACTGAAGATGAAGGTGCTGAAAAACATAGAGTTCCAATCAAAGGTACCACAAAAGCAAGCCCACCTACTTCTGGCTTGAGGACGAAAAAGAAATTCAAGGCAAAACAGCCCAAACCACAAAAAGATGGAGCAGTAAAAGAAAATGGTGCTTCCAATAAGACAGATAATGGAACAGCCAGAGAGAAGAGGAAGAAAAGGAAGCCTCCACCTAGAGAGGAGATCTCACAATTGAGGTGAAACTTCAGAACTATCAAATACTTTCCAACTGCACAGATGCATATTGTTCACATCACAATGCAACAATTGCCAAGTTGATAAAAGCATTCACTTGAGATTCTGTTCATTTGTTTTTGTTTGATATTTGCAGAGAGAAGAAAAGGGAAGCTTTGAGGAATAAGAAAGCAAAGAAACAAGGGACTTAAAACAGATAGAGAGTGTTCTGTGTGGAAGACATTGCCTTTAGCTCTCAGGCTGAAGAAGAGCTGCTTGTCTGGTGAAGCTTTATGTAGCTTTAAAGCATGCAAGCTGTTTTTGACAATGCATTTAGTGAAAGTTTATCAGAGCTATATCCACGTTTTTGAGCTTATTAAGTGCTGAAGTATTTCAAGATGATGTATGATTTTATAATTTTCACTTTACTTGCCTTTTTTTTTTATTCCTCATTATTAGATCATTGTGCTCAATTGTACCGTTAAAAAGCTTGTTTTTTATGACAAGGATTTTTTTTACAAATAGACCCCTGTAGAATTTATTTAATTGCATATTTTTCTTTAAAACCTGTGATAACAATATTGTTCCTAGATTATTTTATATATTTGTAAAACATATAATTGAGGGCCTGTTTGGTATTGTTGCCAATTTCTGTTCTAGCTTATTTATATTTGCAAAACATATAATTGAGTAATTTGGTTGCTGGTGATGTGATGGATGACAAATTAATCCGTTCTCCAGAGTAAAAGAGGACTGATGAGTAATTCAACCAAGAGGAGGACCGGAAAAATAATTATCATATTATTGGGGATTAAAAAGTAAAAACATCTTTTGTTATTAATTCAAACGGTTGGAAAAGATCAAACGAATGAACATGAGCCGATGAGTTCCTCCGCTCTCTCACTCCCTCTCACAGTCCAACCCCATCACCGGAGCTCCTCCGCCTCCTCGCCGGCGAGCCCCTCCCAGCTCAAACAACTCCATGCTCACCTCCTCAAAGCCGGCATTCCTCTCTCCTCCGCCGTTTCCCTCTCTGACGTGGCCTCCCTCTGCGGTGTCTCGGACGCCGCCTCCTTTGCCTACGCTCGCTCCCTCTTCCGCCATTGCTACTCCTCCACAACCCCTGAACTCATCCTTTGGAACTCCTGCCTCAATGCCTTGTCTTCCTCCTCACCCTCCGACGCGCTCCTCCTCTTTTCTCGCCTCCGCTTCGCTGACATCCTCCCCGACACGTTCTCTTGCTCCTTCACTCTCAAGGCCTGCTCGCGCACCTCCTCCCTCTCCCTTGGCAAGGCTGTGCACGCTCTTATTGAGAAGCTTGGTTTCCAAGTTGATGTTTTTCTTCTCAACACTCTGCTACATATGTATTGCCGCTGTGAAGCAATGATAGATGCACGACGAGTGTTTGAGACAATGCCGGTGAGAGATGTCGTTACTTGGAACATTCTCATCACGCAGTATACGAAGCTTGGTGTGATGGAGATTGCCCGCGAGCTGTTTGAGGTAATGCCTGAGAGGAGTGTTCGGTCTTGGACGGCGTTGATTGCTGGGTACGTTCAATGTGGACAACCTAAGGAAGCAATTCAGTTGTTTCAAGAGATGGAGAATGCCGGGTGTCAACCCAATGAAGTTACTGTTGTTGCAGCGCTTGCTGCTTGTGCTGATCTTGGTGCATTGGACCTTGGAGAAAGACTCTGCAAGTATGCAAAAAGTTGTGGGTTTTTGAAGAATGTTCGAGTTTGCAACACTTTGATTGACATGTACATCAAATGTGGATGTGTTGACATTGCAAGGAATGTGTTTGATGGAATGACTGAGAGGACTGTGGTTTCATGGTCGGCGATGATTGGTGGGCATGCAATGCATGGGCAGGGTGAGGAGGCTTTGGAACTATTTACTAAGATGGAGGAGTCTGGTATCAGGCCTAACAGTGTCACCTTTGTTGGTCTCCTGCATGCTTGTAGCCATATGGGACTGTTAGATGAAGGGCGTCGGTTTTTCACTAGCATGATTGAGGACTATGGCTTAGTTCCTGAGATTGAACATTATGGATGTATGGTGGACCTCCTTAGCCGTGCTGGGTTGCTTGAAGAAGCTCATGAGTTCATCAGGAAAATGCCTGTAGAGCCTAATGGTGTAGTGTGGGGAGCTTTGCTTGGAGGTGCAAGAGTGCACAAGGACATCAAAATGGGGGAGGAAGCAATCAAACACCTTGTCAAGTTAGACCCTTCAAATGATGGTTACTATGTGGTGCTATCAAACATCTATGCAGATGCTGGTCATTTTGATGCAGCAGCACAGGTGCGACGGTTGATGAGGGACCAAGGTGTGAAGAAAACTCCAGGATGGAGTACTATAACTATTAACAGTGTAACTCATGAGTTCGTTGCCGGTGAGAGCAAGCACCCTCAGACTGAAGAGATTTATAAGAAATGGGATGAATTGTTGCATGAAATGAAGCTCAGAGGTTATGTACCTGATAGTTCAGTGGTCCTGCTGGACATGGATGAAGCAGAGAAGGAGCATGTTCTTTACCGGCACAGTGAGAAGTTGGCAGTTGTGTTTGGGCTGATGAATACACCGCCTGGATCAACAATTAGGATCATGAAGAATCTTAGAGTTTGCAGTGATTGTCATGCTGCTCTCAAGTTGATATCAGAGATTACTGACAGGCAAATTGTTGTTCGTGATCGAAACCGGTTTCATTCCTTCAAGAATGGCACTTGTTCATGCAGAGATTATTGGTAGAATTTTATCTGAAGTTCTTGTACAATTGATTCATTGATGACTGAAGCTTACTGCATTGTTGTCTACTAAGCAGAGAATAGCATGATAGTAATAATCTCTATTGTAAAATTCAAATGTAAATCATGGAAAACATTACAATGTGAATGGAATGTTAAGCATTCAAATGCAAATCAAAATTTGAACCATACTGACTGCAGGTAATTAATTGGTGCAATTTATTATGTAATTAATTTATTAATTAGTTTTCTTAAACATGAATTTGTTGCTTGATTTTAGGGAAATGAAAGGTTGGCCTGTGAGTTATGAGAATGCTTCTTCCTTGCTGGTGATGGGACTATGATCCCACATTGGAAGACCAAGCATTTTTTCTCCAGGTTAGGGTTTCTTCTCTCACTCGATTTTTTGTTTTTGTTTATGTATCTAAAAATGATCCATTTGTTACTAATTGCATTTAGATTTAATTTTAGAAAGAATGATGCAATAGCCCTAACCCTGGCCGCCGGTGAGCCGCGAATAGGGCTGGCAAAACCCTAGCAGAGGTTGAGGGATTATTCGGATCCGAGATCCAAAGCTGAAACCTTTAGCCAAACCAATGCTTGCTATCTTAGGCAGGGACCTTTTTGTAATTTCATAGTTTATGGGAGACTAAAATGTAACTAAATTCATATTGTATGATTTAAAAATGAATGGATCATGTTCTATCAACTGATAACGATTTTGATCCTAATTAGTGGTATCTTTCTTAAAACAAAATTTTATTTGAGTTTATATATGTGTGTATATATATATTATATATATAATATTACTAAAAGGCTTCAAAAGTTCTGTTCTAAATTAGAATTTTAATAATATGAATGGATATTAATTAAAATAAATTTTCCTTAATTTCTTTAATTTTTATTCTATCCATTTGTTAAAGTATTATTGAGAGGGTGAGGTAATATATAAATGGAGCATTTAATGGATAAAGTAAATGATTGATTAATAACCCAAACTAACAAAATCTCAACAGAGTACGAAACTTCTTTTCATTCCTCATATCATCAATTGCAAGTAACTCTTGATGAAAATTTCTCTCGTGTTTATTGAAGTGCATTGAAAGTCATAGACCTTTCCAAGACTTTTAAGTATGCTCTTCTTCTTTAAAACTCTTTGAACTGTGCATTCTTTATGTAAAGATTGTTTTGTTTTTCTTTGAAAGGTCATGCCATCATTTGATTTTTAACTCTTTTACTATACACAATACCATTCACAATGCATTATTAAGAATCACTTGTTAATTGTTTTTCTTCTGATTCCAACGTGTACGTTTGACACTAGATTTTGATGTAGAGGATAAAGAAAAGAGGTTCAGTTTGTTAAGAATGGCTTTTTATAGAACAAGAAATGCATCAAGAATTGTAAAACATGATGATGTGGAAACATTGTCATACTGCAAAAACTTTTCAAATGTTAAGGATTTGCTGATGACTGGGCTTTTAGAAGGGCTTTCTGTGAATTACATCTTCAAGAAGCATAAGGTAAGATAAATTTATTCCTACAAGTTTGTTGCCCGTTTATGTTACTGAAAGTTCGAAATTATCACATTGTACATAATGTTTTGTTTTTTGATATGGAATAAGGTAAACCTCCATGGATTTATAAAAGGTGATGGTTATCAATGTGGATGTTCGTCATGTAATTACACTCAAGTAAGATATTATCTTAGAACATATTTCTAAATTTTTCTTAAGCTTTGGCATGCTGTTTTTTTTTTCCTCCCACTTTGATGGTGTTGGATTTTTCAGGTATTGTCTGCGCTTGAGTTTGAGAAGCATGCAAGGGTCACCTCAAGTCACCAAAACAATCATATTTTCTTGGAGAATGGAAAAACACTTCACCAAATTGTCGTACATTTGGCACAGGTGCCTGCCAAGTCTTTGTATGAAGAAATGATTAATATAACGGGTCATGACATTGACTTCGGGTTATTCAGTGCTTGGATGAAAGGTGAAGCCAATCACCTCTCTCTGAAAGAACTTGGGTTTTTTTTTCCTTTTGCCTTAAGGCCTTCTGTATGTGGTGACTCTAACATCACTTGCTGCTTTGTGCTGTTCAGGATCACTGCAAACAACAAGCCTTTTACGAGCTAGAATTAACAACTGAAAGTTGAATTCTCCACCAAATCTTATGAGCCAGATACAACCAATGGTGAGGTGAGTTCTCTGCTGAAATGTACATGATCATAAACTGAATCATGCTAATAATAGTTCTTGATATAAAGGAAGAACCATGACCATGTATATAGCTCTAGTTGTAACTGTCTCTTTATACTTTAGAGCATTGCTTTTCATGTTGAGTAACTGAAGTTATTGTAAAGGTTACATCATTACTCTTATTTTCTGTTTGTTTCAAAATTGTTTGCTAACATGGCTTTGGGAACTTATTCATTAAGAAATGAGCTGAAGAGGCCTCGCAAGAAACTGAGAAGAAGGGCCTCGTCGAGGACTATTCCAGCTACAAATGGCTCATGGTCAGTGTCAAGAGTGTCGAAAAATGTACTTCCAGTTCCTTCAGAGACCAAAGATCCCTCAGTTTTAGTACCTAGTGGAGAAGAAACTTATACAAGCAATGGCTCAGGGTTAGAGTCACCACCCTCCCATAATGACTTGCTAGTCCCGTTGGTGACTAAATTTTCATCTCCTTTGGTACTTTATGGAGAAACTGATACAAGAAATTGCCCAGGATTAGATTCACAACCCTCTACTAACAGCATGCTGGTTCCTTTGGAGACCAAAAACCCCTCTTCTTTAGTATTTCATAGCAAGACTGATACAAGCAATGGCTTGGGAATAGAGTCACTACCCTTTGATAGTGGCTTTCTAATGCATTTGGAGACCAATGATCTCTTTCCTCTGGAACTTAATGGAGAAACTGCTACAGGGATCTTCCACACTGATGGTTTGGTTTTCGAGCTGCCATCCTCCAACAATGATGGCAATCCAATCCAGAAATCAGATAATCAAGGACACGGCCCAAATGGCTTTTCCCATCAAGAATTTGAGATGAATGTGGCCCCTTCGGGGACTGGATTCGAGAAGGTGCAAGCAGAGATCCTTGAGAAGTGTCAGGAGGATTTCTTGCCAAGTAACAAGAAGGAATGGAAGAGTTACAATAATGTGCCTTCAATGGTCTTCATTCGTAATGTCAAAAGCTTGCTATCTACTGGCCTGCTTGAGGGGATGCCAGTCAAGTACATCTATAAGAAAGGAAATGTAAAACCCTTCTCTTTCTCTTCAAAAACTGCTTCTTAGCTAATGCATCTTCTTCTCATGCATTGGCTTCTCTTTGTTACTGTCATTACTAGGTGGAGCTTCACGGATATGTTAAAGGTCTTGGGTATCAATGTGGTTGTTCATCATGTAATTATACTGAGGTGAGTTCAGTCTTTGTTTCTTTAAGCTGAATCTTCTACATGAATTTTTTTAACTATCCTTGATACCTAAACTTTTCTAGGGTTCTTGTGATTGATATTAGGTGCTATCTGCTCTAGAGTTTGAAAGACATGCAGGGGCTGCTACAAAAAATCAGAATGATCACATATTCTTGGACTGTGGGATAAGTATCTATGGCCTGGTTAAAAAAGTGCACAATCTTCCACTTGACTCAGTATGTGGAGTGCTTGAGAGAATGATTGGCCATCCTCCCAATGCAGAATGCTACAAGGCATGGAGAGGTGAAGTATACCATTTTATCTCCTCTGTAGTGATGTGTAGTATTTTTGAAGACATTTTGCTCTCTCACTTGCTTTGTGTATTCCTTTTACTCATAAGAAGCTCAAGCAATAAGCCCCCAAACACAAAGTTCTGGCCTAACAAGGAAGGAAAACAATCAGAATCATTCAAGTTTCCATCTTGGGTCTGGCTTAGTTGAAAGGTATGCTCTTCTTTGTCTATTTTTTTGCTTATAGGACAGACATTTCTTTTGAATATTATTTAATACCAACCTTGTTTGCATGTGAGTTCTGTTACACATCATCTGTTGCCACCTAGCCTACTGCTCTCCATTAAAATAATTTTGAATTTGTGACGAAAGACCATATTATTCATAGGAATTTTTGTAACTAAATTTAATACAGCACATGCTGTTATTTATCAGGTGACAAGGCTTACCTATTATCTGCGCCATTTTGTTGAATCCTGATTTGTGTACGTGTATATATAGGAAATTATCTTTGACTTTTCCTCCTTTTCAACTTAATCAAGCTTCTTAGTCCCAACTATGGAAGATAAAGTTTCTCTACCTTTGAATCTTGATGTTGAATTCAGCCATGTGGTGCATAGCATAGGAGACAACGACCGCTCTTCCTTTCCAAATTTCATTGAACAACTTTCACACAGTGAGCAGGATTATCCAATTATGATCAAAGAGCAGAGAAGGTTAGCAGACCTCGCTTCTTGTATATTGCAGTCATTTTAGATATAAATTTTGGACATTGTAATGATTTTTAATTAACTTCAACATAAATCCAGTTCCCAAGTGCCTAATATGGAAGAGAGAGTTTCCATACCTTTTGATCTCAATGAAGAATGTAGCCTTATGTTTCATGACATAGAAGGAAAGGAGTGGCCTCCTTCAAATAACTTCGGGGACATTTCGTATGACCTACCGGATTATCCGAATATGATCTACAACACAAGGTGGTTAGTTCAAGATCTTTTCTTATCTCTTAATACTTTTACTCTTTTCAATATTGTAACTTTAAAATTCACAAAGCAAATAGATACAGATATAATTGACCTTAGTTTAATTCAGTTCTTCAGGGCTGCCTACTGAATGCAATGCTGTTGCAGCCTCGAGTGGTGAGGAACTCAATTTCACAATGTCTGCTACAAAGGCCAGTACAGCTTCAGATTCCATAAGCCCCAACGCCAATTCACCTATAAAACAGAATCATTCTGACATGGAAAGGTCAGAAATAACAGAAAGGTTAGCCATCCATTATTCTGCTTTCCAGTTTGGAAGACGATTAGAAAATTTATTTTAGCGAACCTTTCTACTTGTATCTTGAACATTATGGTTACTTAGTTTCTGCATAATTTTCTGAATGCTCTCTCTAATCTTAGTGTATTCTTTGATGTTATTATCTTTCATCTAATTCCAGGTTGCCATTATCACAGAATGTTCACAACATTCCTGAGTCCACTCTTTGTCCTACAGGGGAAACTAATTTTGCTCAAGGTTTTTCAAAGAAAAGGTATTTACTTATTTTTTTCACCTCCTTTTCTCATTCTTCACTTTTTCAGAGAAGCCTTCAGTGGTGATGGTTTTCCTTTTTCTTTTCAGGTATAATGATTTGCATGGATTAGTTTTCATGGAAAGTGGTCTAGCAGATGGATCTGAATTGGATTACCGCTCAAAGGGACAGGTATGATTGATTTATATTTACAGTTAGCTGCATTTCTTTCTAACCTGCATTTTCCTTTGATGATATTTCTTTCATTTGCAGACAATCCTGAGAGGGAAAAAACTTCAAAATGGTATACTGTGTAGCTGCTGTAACAGCAAGGTAGTCAGACTTGATAACTAAAATACATGTGCATGGCTATACCTAAACTCAGACGTTGATATGATTTCATGGTATCAGGTTAGCCCTTCACAGTTTGAAGCCCATGCTGGATTTTCTGGAAGGCGTCAACCGTAAGTAATCTTTTAAATTCCTCTTTCTTTTCAATCAATGATATAGTATTAATTTATTATTTACATTGCAGCTTAAGTTTTGTGTTTCTAACAACTTTGTACATTTTTTTTGTTCTCAGCTATCATAACATATATACTCCTATTATGGACCTATCACTTCATGAGCTATCAATTATCCTGTCAGGTGGTCAAAACTTGACTACGATGTTAAGTGAAGAAAAGTGCGCGATATGTGGAGATGGTGGAGAACTGATTCCTTGTGACGCATGCCCAAAAGCCTTCCACACAGGTGAACATTTCTATCTAAAATGATATTGGATTTCAAAGGAATTTATACTTTTATTCTTTATACCATTGCAAATGAGCTTCAGCTCAATGTCTCTGATATCATTGTGGCATTTCATTTCTAATCTGACCAATTCTTTATTTGGTGGCGTTATATCAATTGGTCTATTAGTTTACATTCTTCTTGATGTTCAACAACAAATGCATGATATGGACATTTTTTTCTAATAGTTTATTTCAATGAGTGTATGTTGGTGCTCAGATTCTGTTTTTTGTCGACAACTTTCTTACGTGCTTTTAAATTTTTAAGGTAAATGGAACTTGAACAATGAATTATGCATATTGTAAATATAACAAGAAGTGTGTAAGCTCTGGGAGAGGCTTTTCATCTCCTGAACTACTCTTATTTTATAGGTTATAAAATATTTTCCCTTTTTTCTGGCTCATCATTTGATGGTTGATTTGCAGTTTGTTTGAACATACAATGCCTTCCTGAGGGTGAGTGGCGTTGTCCATACTGCACAGAAAGCTTTTCTGAAACAGCATCTACAGTTACAGCCTCATGTGCTGCCCAACCTCTTTCAGTTCATTCAAGACGCATCCTTAAAGCACCAACAAATTTTCTTGGTGGTTGTGCCTTTTGCAAGTATGGTTTTTGCTATCTATTTCCTGAGGCATTCTTATGCTTTGTTATGCTGAATGCATTATGTTCACTCACCTCTTATTAAATTGGTCTCCTGTGGGGTGGAAAATGCAGGGGATTCTCTTCCTGTCAAGATAATTTCAGTGCAGAAACAGTTCTGTTCTGTCACCAAGTATGCTTTTTTCCTGACACATCCATTTAAATTCTTATGTTTCTGTTGAATATCGGCTTATACATAATTTGCCTCAGTGTGAGAAGGAGTACCATGTTGGTTGTTTGAAAAAACAACGATTTTGTGATTTAAAGGTAACAGTCAAGACACATTTTTAACAACTGTGACTCATATAAAGTGCGTAAGTTTGAAAATGTTGTCTTCATGCAGGACATCCCTTTGAGCAATTGGTTTTGCTCTGCAGAATGTGATAGAGTCCATGTTGCCTTGGAAAGATTTGTGCTTAAAGGACCGATGGCTGTTCCTTGGTCACTAATAACTATGATGAAAAGTAAGACCAGAGATATTGGCTTAGCCAATGAAACCAGAGATGAAGTACAGTGGCAACTTCTAAATGGGCAGCACATTCCTGTTTCAGAAAAACTATTTGTCAAGGCTATTTCTATCTTTGAAGTGAGTTATTATTTGAAGCATCTATTTTTCTTTTCGAAGTTCTAACTGGCCAAACTTATCTTCTGATATGGATCTCCAGACAGTTTCTTGTGACCTAGCTCAGGATCTTGTTTTAAAACTATATCTATTAGCAGGAAAAGGAGATTAATCTAATCTGTGATGTTTTGGAAGAAATTTCTCTATGTGGAGAATGATCTAGCATTGAGAACTTTATTACGTAAATTAAAAAAAAAAAGAACTAGAAGACGGGAAAAGACTAGAGCATAATAGAATTGCTTATAGTTTATATGTTTTTTTTGTAGTTCAAAAATATACTTCCTTTTTTCTCCAAATGTAGCATTTCAAACCTGCTCCGTTTTAATGAGAAAATTCTTTTTATTTCTAGGTTGCATTATTAGGTGTTTGATTTCTGGTTTATTCTAATTTTTTCTTACTTTCCAGGATGAATTTGGTCCTATAGTTGACAGAGGCAATGATATCATACCAGCTATGGTTTACAGGTATCTTTTCAGCTGCTTCTTACTTGGCATCCTATTTGCAGAAGACTTGTTAGACTTTGTGGGGTTTACTGAAACTATTTTGCAGTCGAGAGATTGTTGATCAAGATTTTGAGGGGATGCATTGTGCAGTTCTAATGGTGAAGTATGATCCCCTGCTTTCCACTCTACTATACATTTGAAGTTTTGTTTTTGTTTTTGTTTTTGTTTTTTTACCAAATGCCATAAAACCAGTTTTTCTCTTCAAGAGTTTATCAGCTAGTGATCCGGGTTCACAATGGATTGAGTACCATTACTGTCTATATATTTATATTTAGACAAAGGTTTTAGATATGTGTCTGCATGTTTGACTTTGCTGAGTATAATGGATATGAATTTTGTATGACACCCTATGTGACAATACTAAGTGTATAAATCCGAAATGCAATCACAGATACTAGACATGGCCATTACTCCAGTAGATAAGCTAAGTACAGTTTATTTTTTTCATAATTGCAGGTCAGTAGCTGTATCTGCTGCAGTTTTCAGAGTATTTGGTAAGGACGCTGCTGAAGTTCCTTTGATTGCCACTCATCATAAAAGCCAAGGGAAGGTAAAGCATTCATATGTCAATGTAATCTTTTAATATGCTAATTTGGCTTGAGATCAGGTATAATAATTGATTATTGGTATTGAACAAAATGTGAACTGTGTTTTGGGAAGATGATGTTTAGAAAATCTTTCCTTCAGAGAAATTATATGATTACAATTGAGTTCTTTAAATTCTTACTGAGTAACAGTCAGTATATTTTATTAGAAATTACAATCAAACTCACTCACATGATTTCACAGGGATATTTCAAAACTCTTCTACTTTTGATAGAGGAGCTTTTGTGTTCTTTGGGTGTGGAAACTGTGATGCTTCCTGCAGCTGAAGATGAACTTCCATTGTTCTTAGACAAACTTGGCTATACAAAAATGAAAGAAGAACAGGTAAACACATCCCAATTGTCTGTTTCTTTTGTTTTCACTTCTCTTGCCTTGTTATAAAGTAGAAAAAAGAAAAACAACACGTAATTACGTAAACCAGAGTTATGGAACCTGTTGAGCTAGTTTTTACTTTTATATGATGAAACCTTATCTGTGACCAGCTAAAGCAGTATTCAGAGGCTCTCCCATTATTGATGTTCCAAAACACAAGCATGCTGGGGAAACAATTATCTCGCAATGCATTTCCTAGTTGTCCTATGAACAGCTAAAGATTGTAATCAACATTGCTTTCTCCAATTCATTTATGATGACTTACATCCATTGGTAACGAGGATGGGCTGCCCGGGCATTGGTAAAGATGTTTTTAGTGTAGCCTCACACATGATTTGGAGGTGAGGAAAGTCCCTTTATATCTGACTTCAATGCTGCATACATGCAACACTAACCAACACTCTTCTTGCCACTGCTGCACTTCCATGAACACAAAAAGTGGATATTGTTTCAACTATTTATCTAGAAATGTCTTTGTATTAGCATTGTTTGCGATGCGAATACATTCTTCATTGTTTACACAGAATTACTTCTTGTGGATAAAATTTATGATTTGTGTCTTTTTTAGCCTGTAATCAGTCAGCAATGCATATGAATGATACATATTTCTGCAGAAATGTCTTTATGTTAGAAGAAATCGTATTCCTCGATGCTTTACAGCAATCTTGAAAACAAACTCCTGCTGCAAAATGGAATGTAGGATGAAAATGCAGCCATATGAAGGTTTGCATTATGTGTTTCCTTATTATGTTAGTTTAATTTGCATGTTTTCTTGCTGCAAGTACTTGAACATTTATGAATTTCTGCAAAGATAAGTCTTTGTTTTTGATGCACTGTGAAATGATCTTATGTTTTTTATTTTGCATATATACCCCTGTAAATTCTGAGTATTATATATATTTTTAAGAACTCATGAATTATTCTATACATTAAACAGTACATGCATATAATAATATTTTTAATATATACAAAACTGAGCCACAAATAAAGATATTGTCAGTTAGATATTTGAAAACCAAAAAAAAAAAAACCTGTGATCAAATTTATTAACATTTATACATTAATTAGTTTCCTTTCAGGTTGCTGTCAGTTTGGTCTGTCACCTGTGCGTATGTCCAGGAATCTCTTTAAAATAAATAAATAAATAAATAAAAAGGGAAAAATTTTGGTTTGATAATAAATCTTGGCGGAAAGCCTTTAATGCAACGTGTGCTTCTTGAGCCTTATACATCAAAGCCCAACATGCTTATTCAAATGATGGTGACAAATTATTAATTTTTTTAAGCATATAAAAAGCACCTAACAATTTATAATTTCCATCATAATAAATTAGATCTCATGCTGATAAACTGAAATAATATTTTTTTTAATTAATATTTAGATACATTAATTTAAACAATGGATAATATGTAAGTATCATAGAATGGAATGGTTAGGTCCGGACCAACCATGGTAGCCATCCATTCTTTTGGGATCAAAAAAAAGTTTGCCTTGTTGAGACTGCTCACCAATCTATCAGAGCTTTTTCCATTATGCAACCCACAACAACCACCTTTTATCATTATCACTTCCATTTTTGTTTTCATTTTAATTATATTTATATTATATACTAGAAAATTTCAATAATAAATAATAAGTGGATTTTCTTTTAATGAAACACACAGGTGGTGCATGATGAACTTAATCTGATATATGAACAAAAGCTAGGAAGTTTTGAAGGAAAAAATATATATATTTAATAGAGCTACATAGCAGTTTAGGGAGGCATAAAAATCAATAGCATTGTATTCAATCCGGAAATGTCTTATCTTGTTCAAAGCTAATGGCTCCTTTCCGGAATAAACCCCTGTTTTGTATGTGTCACCAAAAATTCGGTTATAACTTATTTTTCTACAAAGTGGATAAGCCACTGGTTAGGGGTGTGCTCACTTACCCGATAGGCATAGAGATTGGATTGCAAATCCGCTCCCAAATAGGTTGGTACCAAAAGATCTTTTGCTCATCACTGGCTTTGCCCACTTGATCTTTTAAGAAAATATTAAATTTTATTTTATTTATTTATTTATTTATTTTTACAGGAAATGCACAAAGGGGATGCATGTGCTTAGAAAGATCATGTTTTGTTTTTAGTGGACCAGCATTGTCTCCTAATCATGTTTTTAAACCTAATTTTTTTGACCTAATCCTTGTCTAACCACGTCATAAAGCCATAATAACAGGAACTTTTACATTTGATAAAAAAAAAGTGACAGTTTTGTTTATTTCTTGACATGTATGCCCATCATAAAATTTGTAATGACATTTTAGTCCTTCTATGACATGGATATATAATATATTCTTACTAAAATTAATGTATTTTTGAAATAACAATATAAAAAAAAGCCAGTTTCTCTATTCTTTATTTTTATTATTATTATTATTTTTAACGCTCATGTTGCTCTCATAAAAACAAAACAATATGAGTAAAGGACTATGTTATTTTCTTTTAAAATAAACTATTTCTCTGAGTTTTGTTTCCTTTTTTTGAATAAAAAATTAAAGATAGATGTAATAAACTGTTTTAAACAAGATTTTTTTTCTGTTTAAAAAAATTAAGTTTTGGTCAAATGCCAACATAGAGTATTTGTTTATTCTAAAACAAAACCAAGATTAAAACAATTAGACTAAGAAATAAGATAATTAGCTTTTGTTCTCCCTTCAAACACAGCCTTAATCCTCTTGAATCCTTTAACAAAAAGACATGTATGTCATTACAAAATCAACAGGGTTACACATTAAAAAAAAAACAAGAAACTAGAAAAATTAACTAAAAGGAAATGGGAATATATATATATTTTCATTAAATAAGGGACAATAGTAGTTGAGTGGTCATGTATGAGAAAGTGAGAATGATGGTGCGCTGGACTAATTATATGACTTTCTAAAGAAAGTCATATGAAACCCAAAATTCAGTACACAAATTGATCAGAAAATATGTTGGTCTCTCTGTTTTTCTGAACAAAGGTGACTCATGATTTGGGATTTACATGGTGGTCCAATTCACAGGAATAGAATCCTATCAAATGAAAATTCATACAAATGTTTCAGAAATGTTTCTTGGATTATTACTGATGATTGGTGCTTTTGAAGGTGACCCCAAAGTTCCCAGAGTTCCATCTGTACACCACTTCAGCATCAAATTGAATCAAATCAATAAGAATTCATGCAAAAGTTTCATCAGAAATGCAGACATAACTAATGCATATGTTTGCTTAGATTATTATTATTATTATTATTACTTATGATTTAGTGCTTTGGAATGTGACTTAAGTTTTCAGAGTTCCATCTGAACTCAACTTTGGCATAGAAATGATTCACATCAGTATGAGCTTATCCAAAAGTTTCATCAGAAATGAAGACATAATAAACTTCATGATTGATTGGGAAATAACACATGAAGGTGTAGTTTAATTATCTGGTTTGATTAAGGATATGCTAAGAATATACTTTTGATGAGGTTTCTCAGTTATCTTCATTTTCACAACATTCCAAGCATTATCCAAACATTGGAAATTAATGGCTGTGCATTCACAGACAACATTGATGAATGGCCACCATCATTAGTTAAAGGCTTATGCCAGTTTGGACCCCCCTCTCTCTTTCTGTCTAACTTTCTCTCTCTTTCTTTTTATATATAAATAATTTCTAAATTTTGAAAATTATATATACTTTTTTTGTGTTATGTATTGCATAAATATCTCATGAACTAAAATCAACAATAATACATTGAGATTGAAAATAGTCCATCATTGAATAGTCTAATGGTATGACATTAATGTGTTAAAAGGGAGATCATGAGTTCAAATCCTTTCCCCGACAGTACTGTTCATACACTGTTCACCCTGGATATTATACTATTCCGTACTGTTCATACACTGTACACCACTGTAACAGTATTCATATACCATGGTGCTTGTCGCCTATTATTCAAAAAAAAAAAAAAAAACATGAGCAAGCTTTATTTATTTATTTTAATGTGATGATTTTTTTTTTTTTATTTTGGGACGGACATTTTAATTTGCTGACGTTCTAAGAGGAGATTTTCTCTATTTCTAAGAATAACAAAGATAACTTTTTTTTTAGTTTTAAAGTATTTATTGTTTATTCATTTTATAAAAAAAAATAATATTGTTTCATTGCTCAAGGATAAACAGAAGAAGACAAGCTAGAGCTAAGAAGTTATCACACTCATAAACAAATTAATGAGATAAAAATCAATACAAAACAAGGCAAACAAAAAAAAATGAATAGAATAAAAGCTCTGGGAATATTCCATTACTTCAGTCAACTAAAACAATAAACCGTTCTTTCTCATTATCTGCTTCTCTTTCACATCATATCTTCTGTGAGACATTTCACAGGTTTGGCATATAACTTGAAAGTGATTTATATATATATAATAAAATGGTATTATATAAACAACCATTCTCTCCTATTAATTTGTTTGTAAATATAATCCTAATACCACATTTGTACTGCTAATTATATGTTATCAAAACTCTATAAAAACAATCCAAAGGACCAAAACTCTTTCAGTACTACTAACTGTAAAGATACTTTCATGTCACATGTTAAACAGACAAAGTACCATCTCATTTACACTGGAACAAATTAATATATACATATTCACAGAGAGAAAGAGAGGCTCAAAATGGGTGTCGGGTGAGTGGCAGCAAACTCCGACAAGGCCATTGATTCCCTCATGGACAGTAATATTCATGTAGAAGAGCATCTTCTCCAACAAAAGCTATGAATGCAATGGCATCTTATAGCATTGGGTTAAGCAACTCTGAGTTTTTACTGAAATACTTACTACTAGCTATGAAAAAAATAGTATACTAGTATAGGGAGTGAAGAAAGAAACTGCAAGCATGGAGGAGGATGGCAATGGGCCAATTGCTAAGCTGAGGAGGGGTTGCTTGTAAATATATAGAGAATATGTGGGGAAATGTGACAGAAATTTGAAAGAGCATTGATTCAAGTAAAAAAAGTTGAATTAAAAAGAAGAGATTACCAAGTTGTTTGATGTGTTTCAGAGTTATTGGAGTGGAGGGGACAAAAAGATAATAGTGAAATAATTGGAATGGGGAAAGCTTAACCATGGCTTTGACCACCCTCCTCTTCTTTACATGCACAACTAATGCACCCACATCCGTATATAATTTTTAAGTATTGACACTCTCAGCCTAGCACTTTGGAGTTTGGAGTTCTCTCTCTTTTTTTTTTTCTCTCTTCTTCATTTTCTGTGGATATTGAGTTTGCAGAGCTGTTTTGCCATCAGAAGGAGGCTTAAAGGTTTGGTCTTTGGGCTCAAGGTATGTTTTTGAGTTGCGTTCTTCACTCACTTTATTGCTTGGTTCTAATTGGCATGATAAGTGCTGGTTGCCTTTTTCTTTTTGTAAATCCTGGCTCTTTTTGCATCTGGATGTTTGGTTTTATGAGCTGGTTGGATCTGTGGTGAGTTTTGCTGTTGTGTTTTCTTAAGATCTGGTTTGGAATTTCATGAAAGATGCATCCTTTGCTCATGGCCTGAATGATTTTTGAGCTGTAAAAAGGGGACCTTTTCTGTTCTTTTTCTGCATTCTGTGATGTTTTATTTGGGAAAGTTTGCATTTTTATGATGCCAGAATGATCCTCCTCAGATTAGATTCATGGTTTTCACATGTATGATGTTCTTCTTCTTGTTTATGTGTTTTGGGGTTTCCTGGAAGGAGCTCTTTGTGAAGTACTTTTTCCTGGTTTGCATCTTTCAATCTATTGTGAGTGTATTGCTTCCTGTTCTATCTTGCAAGTGGAATATTGTCTTCATCTCTCAATATCTGATCTTATCAAATGGATTATGCTTCTTTGACAGCCCTCTGGCATAAAGATGTTCACCATTCATTATTGATTTATTGTTTAACTACACACCCTGTGCTTTACTGATTCATTTTCGGTATGTCATTGCCCTTGTATTGATCTTTCTCATCATCATCATTGCCCTTGCACTGATTTGCATTTTCAGCATCACCTTAGTGCTAGATATTCAGTTTGTGTGTTCTTATGGTTTGATTTGAATTTTCAGTATTTCTTCAGGTTATGAAGATGCATTTGGTGCTGTCATTGTTGGTTTAATCTGATAGAGAGGTGTTGATAGTCCATTTCAATGGCCTCGAAGACAGCCTCGAAGTCTTTATCTGAACAACAGCTCAGGAAACCGGATAACCAAGTTTTATCGGCAACTGATGGCAAGCCTTTACATTTGCAAGCTCCTGATTCAAGTTCATCAGAACCTAATACTACTAATTCTCTGCATTCATCATCCGATGGAACTCTGAGCTTTGAGGAACATACAGACCAAGGAAAGAAACTCTCGGAGGAAGACGCCGTCCAAGATAGCTCGGCATTGGCTAAAGCGAGCAATGGAACCAGCAGTTTGAGAAAAACCACTGATAGAGCCGACCTCGTCGAGAGTGGAAAGAGTAGCTTATGCCGAGCTAGCACAAGCAGCGATGTCAGTGATGAGAGCACTTGTAGCAGCTTGAGTAGCAGTATAAACCGGCCTCACAAGGCGAATGATTCTAGATGGGAAGCTATTCAAACAATTCGAACCAAAGATGGAGTCTTGGGATTGAACCATTTCAGGTTGCTCAGAAGGTTGGGCTGTGGTGATATCGGTAGTGTTTATCTGTCGGAATTGAGTGGAACAAAGGCTTATTTTGCAATGAAAGTTATGGACAAGGGATCTTTGGCAGGTCGAAAGAAGCTACTCAGAGCACAAACTGAAAGGGAGATTTTGCAGTCTTTGGACCACCCATTTCTGCCAACATTATACACTCACTTTGAGACCGATAAATTCTCGTGTTTGGTCATGGAGTTTTGCCCCGGCGGAGATCTTCACTCACTCCGGCAGAGGCAACCTGGGAAGTATTTCTCAGAACAAGCTGTAAAGTATGACTTCTCAACTAGATTTACTGAAATTTTTATTGGTTGTAGCTAATGATCAAATGCTGATATTTCTATAAAATGTTCATATTTGTGCATGATTAATATAGTTTTCCTTTTCCTTTTTAAATGTAGGTTTTATGTGGCAGAGGTTCTACTAGCATTAGAATATCTGCATATGCTCGGCATCATCTACCGAGACCTCAAGCCGGAGAATGTTCTTGTGAGAGATGACGGCCACATTATGCTCTCAGACTTCGACCTCTCTCTTCGCTGCGATGTAAGCCCAACTCTCATCAAGTCCTCTAACTCGGAAGCTGATTCTCTCAGGAAGAACCCTGCATATTGTGTTCAGCCATCTTGCATTCAACCTTCTTGCATTCAACCATCATGTGTGGCTCCTACCACATGTTTCTCGCCTCGGTTCTTCTCCTCTAAGCCGAAGAAAGATCGGAAACAAAAGCCGGAGGTAGTAAACCAGGTTAGTCCATTGCCGGAGCTCATTGCAGAGCCAACGGATGCCCGTTCGATGTCATTTGTTGGCACTCATGAATATTTAGCCCCTGAGATCATCAAAGGAGAAGGCCATGGCAGCGCCGTCGATTGGTGGACCTTTGGTATCTTCTTGTATGAGCTTTTGTTCGGCAAGACTCCATTTAAGGGATCAGGTAACAGAGCTACATTGTTCAATGTCGTCGGTCAGCCATTGCGATTCCCTGAGTCTCCCATTGTGAGCTTTGCGGCAAGGGACTTAATAAGAGGATTGCTTATCAAAGAACCACAGCAGAGGCTTGCATACAAGCGCGGCGCAACTGAAATAAAGCAGCATGCATTCTTTGAAGGAGTGAACTGGGCCTTGATCCGGTGTGCAACTCCGCCGGAGATTCCTAAACATGTTGAGCTTGATAAGTCCCCGGTGCCGACCTCGTCGACAAGCGGGAAAGCTAAGCAAAATGCAATGCAAAAGGGTGGTGATAACTATCTTGAATTCGATTTCTTCTAGTGATTTATTTTTGTTTTGTTGGGCTGAAGTGATGCAATTTGTGGTATAAGTTAAGGTGTAGGAAGATTCTAAATATTTTCATACAGATTGTTTTCATCTTCCAGTACTCAAATGCTGATATGTTTTCATGCTTGAAATTTTTGATGCAATTGAGAGAGCTTTTTGATGTTCAATGTTTTGCGGATTTTCATTTTGAACATTTGTATTGTTGAAGATTTATTTGCTAATGTACAGTGTCTTCTGGCCTCTTTGATTGGCCAAATGATTTTTCATGTCATTGTTAGTCATTAGTTCATTGTTAACATTATTATATCTTATTGATCCTGATCAAAGTTAACGTCTCATACTGTGCATAAAATTGTTATTTTGGTTTATTTTTTAAAAATATAATTGATCCTTTCATAATTTTTTTTAATATAAATTAGGTATTTTTTTATTTGAGCGATTTATTCTAGAAGAGACATTTCAATTAGACTTAGACTTATCTAAAGGCCGGCTACCCATCCAAACCTGAAACCACCCAAAAAATGGTCGGTTTGAACAAAATATTAAACAAAAAAAGTTCTATTTAAAAAATAGGTTGGACCTTGGGCATGATATTTTAGACTAGGGCTTGATATGACCTTACACGAATTATATACAAATAAAATAAATAATTCCAATATTTATAATTATTTATAATAAAGTTAAACAATTTATTTATGCGTGTTAATTTTTTTTTATCAAAACTCGTTTAGAGTTAATTTGTTATTAAATTAATTTTATTTTAAAGTGTAAGTTCTCTTTTATAATAAATTTTAATTTAAAAAAAAATGGGTGGATTTATGCAAGCTTTGATCAAGTATTTAAAAATATGGATGGGCATCAAATAAAGTATAGATCCAAATAACCTGGTTGGGCCGGGCCAGGCCGGACCTAGGCAAGCATGATCAGTATTATAACTAAGTCTTGACCCGGCCCGGCCCATGGACATCTTTAAGTCCCATGACTTCAAATTTTTTTTTTCAAATATCAATCCAAATATAAAAAATAAACCCATAAATAATTAATTAATAAAATAAATATTTTATAATTAAAAATAAATCAAATTCAAATGATTAAAAAATAATGATAAATTTCAAATTCTATGCCAACTCACAGCTGCCATGCTCAGGGAGAGTAAATTACACAATCTACTAAAATACAAACTCTAATTGAGATTGTAGGTTGAGCACTGTAAATATAGATACTATGTGAGTATATAATTAAAAAACAAAAGACTTATATTATATTTGGATTTAAATTAATATTTTCCAACTAATTAACAGCTTTGAACCCAAATATGCTAAACAATTATTTAATGAGCTTAATTAATAACCGAACCATAAACAGGTTTACAATATTTAAAGAAAAAATATATTACTTTGGGATACCTCCAGAGTTTATTATGCTTATTTAGAAAAAAAAAATTATTAAAAGAAACTCAATTTTCAATCCCAAACATGACTCGGGATAAATTAAATTAAATTATTTTTAATAGTAGAAGAGATGAGACTTCTAATGCGGCTTAAATTAAGATTGGTCAATGATTTCATAATACCAAAAGATTTTTGGCTCGTGGATGATGGAAGATCGAATCTCTACGAGCTCAAAGTGAAAAAATGTCAAATATTTAAAAACCTTGTATGTGTTCCTATTGGGTTGGGTCGTTTATTGTCTGATGGTTATATGGAGCGCTATGGCTTGTCCATTTAGTAATAAAAAATCTTCAATTAATATTGTTATAAACTGATATTTTTCGCAAATTATTGGAACTATTAAGTTGTTTTATCTCATAACTATCTAGATAATAGTTTATTATGAAAATAAATTTTATATTTAATTTCTATTTAAAATATGAGGTACAGGTGAACTAATATATTTTCAGGAATTTAAATCAGTTAAATAGAAGAATCACATTTTATTAATTCCTCACAGTAAGGTTAGCAAACTGTAAATATATGATGTTTAATTGTTTCTATTATCAACATTGAATAACAGTTCTATATGGCAAATGATCTATTCATTCATTATTAATTATTTATTTTTTATTATAAAATTAATTGGATGAGAAGTTTAAATTATTCAAATCTAAACTAGGTTTTTTTTTAATATGGACAAACTACATGTTAGGAGCATACATAAATGTGAAATTAATATTTTAACATATTTGTACTCTTCCTCCACATGAGTTGAGAATTAAATTTTTATTTTATTTTTGGGTGTTACATAAGCACCCTATACAAAAATTCAATATTAATATATATAAAAGTTTAAATCCACTTGGTTTATGGTATGATTATGTTCTATGAAGTATTATTAATGCTATACTCTTCTATAATCTCCTTTGTCATTTCACTTAAGTCATATTAGTTCACGCTTCCACTTCTTTATATTTACTTATATTTATTTCATGAAAATTTTATATTAATAATACTATCTATTAATACCTAACAACTACTTAATTTGGATGTTAAATTACCCCTTTTTTTCTAACTAGTTGTTCAGATAGGAGGGTGGATACTGGATGGGGATGATGCCACTAATTAATAATAGCCTTAATTTTCATCACCGTTATCAATTTTTCTATCTTTAAAATATTTCAAATAAAATAATTAATAAAAAAGTGATTTTTTTTTAAATTAAAATTCTAAAATTATAAGATTATAATGTTTGGTATATAAAATAACGTTGATTAAAATCCATAGAAAATCATGTTCTAGTGTTTGGTAAGTTAATATTTTAATAGGAATATTTTATTAACTTTCTCATTTATCATTTAGTTCTTTAACTAGTTAATCAATAAAGAGTTAACAAATATTTATTTATGTTTTGAAATTTCTTATTAATATTTATTTATATTTTGGTATTTTCAAATAAATTCTATAGGCCGGAGAGAGAAAACAAAGAAGTAAAATGGATGGAGGAAAACAGAGAAGGCAAATTGAAGGAAGAAAAGAAGTGATGGCTAAGTTTTTGTTGAAGAGGAGCATATTTTAGATAAAATGTATTTTTACAATTTTTCCTAGATAATCAGGTTTTGATTGATAAAATCTCATATAAACATATTAAATTTATAATATAATAATATTGACTTAGACAAAAAGACAGAGACTTACTAATTATCATCTGCATATGTAATCCTTCACAACCACCCTCTTAGTTTTAAAACTCAAGAATGAATTCTCTTTGATTTGTAGGTCCCCATATAATAAAACATATTTGTTATTTATATGAATAATATAAAGAAAAGGAAGACTTTTCAGTTAATAATTTATTTATTATTTCATTGTCCTAAAGCATACGCAATATCTCACATCTAAAATTAATTAACTTGAGCATGCAATTGTCAACTGAAGAATAGTATTTGTAGTTCCAACTACTAGTTGCTATCTGGGTTTATGTTAATGCTCATATTAACGGATTCTAATAATTTATCTAAAAAGATTTATCATGAAATATGAAAATTCATGCGATGTACGTAAATCCGGATTCAGTACTATTTTTATATTATTTATCGTCTTAGTGCGTGTCTCCGGTGAAAGAAATAATAGTTTTACCCATCCAGATTATAGAATAGGGGGATTTTTTTAAATAGATCTATAAGTCACCATAACTTGTGCATTTGTGTACCTGTCTGTCCCTTTGACAAAAATCCTTTAAATGAGGGTGCTTGTCGCCTATTAGTCAATATATATATGAAACATTTTATCCAAATATACATAAACCTATACATTATACTTCAAGTTTTAGAAATATATTTTTAAATGAAAAATGAAAAATAATAATTTTCTGCTTTTATTCTAGTCTATAGTAGACAGCAGATAAGAGAGTGATGTTTATCCATAAAAATAAATAAATAAACAAATGGTAGTGTTATTATCAGTGGATCCATCTCCCTTCCACTCACCATCTAGACAAGAGATCTCTTCTTGATTTGTAGGTCCCCATATAAATTATAATTAATCAGCACAAGGTTGTTGGCACAAATTTAAATAATATTTATTAATGCTTATATAAAGAGATGATGATGAGAGCACTTGAGCTATTTAACAGGTGATCAAATGACAATGGAAACAAGCCAAAGAGTTCTTGCAAAGCATATATGATCAGGGCAGTGTTTCTTTTGCTTATCCTTACGTTGTTCTCTGGTTCTTCATTCTTCTCTCCTCTCTCACATGCAAAGCACCACTTAATGTATATTGAAGCAGTAAAAAAAGTATTTTATTAATTGTTATCTCTGTAGTACAAAATATAGATCTATGCCAACAATCATTTGGTCCATTGACACTGAGTCCCTTGCGTAGGGTCTTCGTCTCGATGATCGAGCGTGGCTCCCCGGTTCGAAACCTATTACGCGCAAGGTGAGGGCACGGGTTGGTCGTGAGCGCGACTCCCCCACGTGTCAGTCCCTGAGGTTCTGGCGCCTGTCGCATTTCTCAAAAAAAAAAAAAAAATAGACCTATTTATATACAAGCATATCTAATTCTGGTTGGTATTTTAATTTAGATAAATATGTAAGATGAGGATATTTTCTTACTTTATTATTCTTGAGAAAATTTTAAGAACGGATTTGAGCTTCTGTTGAAATGTTTTTAGTTGTTTCAAGTTATTAAGTTATATATATATTTTTTAAAATAAATGTGAATAAGTCCGGGTAAGAGAAATGAAATATCAAATCTATGGTTTTTATTTTTTATTTTTTATTTTTGGCTTTGCATGATGAATATTCAATTGTCGAATGTATCATGATTTTTATTATTTTAAATATTTTTATTAATGTTTTGATGAATTTTCTTTTCTATGAGTTTGGTGGTGCATGTTTACATAAGAAACACATGATGCATCCTTGAATTTTTACACCAAAGAAAAAAAAATATGAGTTTTATGACATGGTTAATGTTTTGACAAATTTAAACTTTTTACCGTTGAAGTTTGTCCTATATTTATATATTCATTTGGTAAAGAGAAATTTCAAAATAGGTCAAATTAGGTCATTCAACTAGGAAGAAAGACAAGTTATTTAGTAGAAAATTGTTAATTGCCTTTATAAAATTTAAATATGAGATAACGATATATTTTAAGTTTTTTAATTAATTTGAAATTATATAAATATTTTTTAAAACATAATTTTAATAAATTTAAATAATTTAAATTTAAATAAAATAATTAAATAGAGTGCCTTGTTTATAATTTTTAAATTTAATTTCCAAAAAAATTATGGGTGATGAACAAATAATCCCTTCTCTAACTATTTTGAACTCCTCTCAATCGCAAAACTTTTAAACAGAAATTTATAAATATTTCAAATAAAAAGACTTTTCAAACCATATAATTATAATAACATTGAATTGAAAATCATTGCAAACTTATGAAAATGTTATCATTATTATTATTATTATTATTATTATTATTATTATTATTATTATTATTATTATTTATTATTATTTTTTTGAAAAAGTGAATGAATTGCACATTAATTGAAAATAAGGAGGGTACAAAAGACTTACAAAGAACTGGGACAATACGAAAAGTGAATACAACCAAGTAATCTATTGGAAGTGGAGCCTGACAACAGAAGTCATTTGAACATCACAAGAAAATAAAATAAAATAAAATAAAAGGAGGGAATGTCGCTGAAAGAAGGCACGATGCACCTAGGGAGAAGGAGCTAAAACCCGAGCTCTTGACTAATCTGTCCTCTCTGTGTGATTGCTTGGATTGGTATGGTAAACAAGGAACGACAAGCTACGTTTTATTGTTGTAGCCTTACCCTTTTAACTTGAGGGGTGCACTAAACCATGAAAGAAACATATAAATAATGTTAATGATAATAGCATATCAAGAAGAATATTTATCATGAAAAATGCACTCATTTCTTTTTTAACCGTATATTCCAAGTTATAGGCCTATTGAGTAAGTTGCATGCCTCCTATAGAGAAGGAGAGAGGTGGAACCTACATGAACCCCATAACTCATGCAGGGTACCCGATGGGTTGGGAAGCCTAAAAGTCTGGGTGAAGAAATACCAAATAACCTCAAGTAATGGGTAGAAAATTAGCAAGTGGTTGATTGATTCGATTAAGGCTTGGCGGAGAACACATGTGGTAGTTGGAAGTTGAATGTATTTTCTAACCACTAGGTTTTCTAGTGTAAGAATGTGATTGTTCCAAACTAACCAGTTGATGAGATTGATTTTTCTAGGATAGACTATTTTCTATATTGTCTACGTAATCATATATAGTGTGCCCCCATGGTTGAGAAACCCATAAAACAATTTGACAGTGAATTTCCCATTTGTAGATAGATATCACCATTTACCATCTTACAGAATTTGGGAGCTAGGCAAGTCTTTGTTGAGCCTTCCCATAATGACAGGGTCGATTGAGAGCATGGCTTACAACAAATATGCCAAGTATCGTAATGTTCCAAATGGTTGCGAGGTTGTTTGGAATAGCTCAGGAAAAACATATCAAGGTGTACAATTGTTAGCCTAGTTATCATACCAAAATAAGGCTGTAGCACCATTTTTATATCTGGCTTGATGCAAGATTTGAACTCAGGTAAACATCTTGCAAAATGAAAACTTATTTACTCTGCTAATGATCTCTTGAATTATTGGTATCGAGTTCTTTGGGTAGGGTGTTCGATTTAAGCAGAAACTAAGATCGAACCCTAAAGACCTAACAAGATGAAAACACAAGTACTTATTGAGCTTACTCTTTATGTATCATTCTAATCAAAAGTTAACTAAAAATTTTATACAAGGATTAAAGTATCATCTCCTTTGTCCTCTTTATCTACTTTAGGAAATAGAAAAAAAAAACAAAAACAAAAACAAAAATTCAACTTATATTTTTTCCAACTTCTTTTTGTTCTATTGGCTTTTGATCTTTTAATATATAAAGTGATTGTGTCTCATTGAGAAATGCGGATTTCAACTTCCACTCACTTAAAGTAAGAGCACAAATTTGTTGAGGGTAATAACTCCATGTCTATGCACATATCTAAAATGTGACTTATCTACACTTCGTAAAAATAACTTATAATTTTAAAAATTAAGATAAATAAATAAATAACTACGTTTTACAGAAAAAATATGATAAAATGTAATATTTATTAACCGCTTTTATAAGGTTATGCGAACAATTTTTTTAATTAATATAAAATGCATAAATATTTATTAAAAATGTAAAACGATATCCCGACAAATATGATAGGCGAGATAGTTAAAAAAGAATATCATATCTAGCCAACCCTAGTATGGTTTAGAAATAAAGCACATTCTTCCCAAAACACTCGTTAAAATGCTATCTAAAACATGATCAAGGTTCTTTGCAACTAATACAGAAGAGGCCTATGTGGATAAGGTGTAAGAGCTCGTGGGCGTGATGCATTCAATATACACCCACGCCCATCTCTAGACTCATGGTAGCTTGTCCATTTTGTAAAAAAAAAAAAATCATAGAAATAATTTTCTCCAAATATTTGGTTTATATATATATATATATATATATATATATATATATATATATCAAAATGGTCTCTCTATTTTGCGATTTCCGTCGTTTTATCAAAATGGTCTCTCTATTTTGCGATTTCCGTCGTTTTAATCCTTCTAATATAAAATCTACTCTTTTGGTCTTTGTAATTGCACATTTTCGTCCTTAAGCTATAAAATCCGCTTTTTTGGTCCTCATATTTGCACATTTTCATCTTTTTTGGTCCTTCTAATTTATTAGCTAAAAGGACCAAAAGAGTTGATCCGTAAATTAGAGGGACTAAAAAGACGGATTTTATATTAGAGGGACTAAAAGAGCAGAAAACGCAAAATAGAGAGACCATTTTGATATTTTGACATATATATATATATATATATATATATATATATATATATATACTCATAAATAATAATAATAATAGTAAATATAAAGTACCCACTAATAAAGTGAGAGGGAGCTCACTCATCGAGGCCGCATCGAAGGAACGCACTGCTCGAATGGACGACTTCGGTCGCTCTTCGCCGATCGTCTTCTCCAGCGGCGGCGCCGACGACTCCATCCTCTCCGGCGGCGATCCTAGTTCCCAAGCTGGAAGCGCTGCTGGGAGCTTTCAGAACGATGGTCTGCTTTCCGGGTTCGCTGCCCCTTCCGGCGACGCCACAGGCATCAGTGACGCCGATTTCGGGTTCCAGCGCCCTGATTTTGGCCGTGAACCTCTGGTTGGCACCGTCCAGGAGTACGATCGCCATGTCTTTCTCTGCTACAAGACTCCTTTTGTGTGGCCTTCCCACCTTGAGGCTCCTGAGTCTGACCGCCTCCCTCGCCTCCTCTCCGCCGCCCTCGCCGCTCGAATGCCTGATATCAAACGCAAGGTGATTTACTTATTTTGAGAAAATTCAATGGAGTTCCATTTCTGAATGCTTTGATTGTGATTGCTTTCTCTTGTTCTGATTTGAACTTTGGATAAATTTATAGTTATTTTGGATAATGAATACTTTGGAGCTCCTATTACGAGCATTTCTTCCAAATTTTAAAATTCAATGGAGTTCCCTTTCTGAATGCTTTGATCGAGATTGCTTTCTCTTGTTTTGATTTGAACTTTGGATAAATTTATAGTTATTTTGGATAATGAATACTTTGGAGCACCTATTATGAGCATTTCTTCCAAATTTTAAAATTCAATGGAGTTCCCTTACTGAATGCTTTGATTGAGATTGCTTTCTCTTGTTTCAATTGAACTTTGAATAAATTTATAGTTATTTTGGATAATGAATACTTTGGAGCACCTATTATGAGCATTTCTTCCTAATTTTAAAATTCAATGGAGTTCCCTTACTGAATGCTTTGATTGAGATTGCTTTCTCTTGTTTCAATTGAACTTTGAATAAATTTATAGTTATTTTGGATAATGAATACTTTGGAGCACCTATTATGAGCATTTCTTCCAAATTTCATGTTTACTTTATCTCGTTTAAACTATTGAATCAGAATGAGTGAATACCTCAGTACTCGGAGCAGCTAATGGAACTTGCTTGGAATGTGTTTTTTCTTCTATCTTAGAACTTGTGTTATTACAAAAGGTCTGAGCTTTCTTTTTATTCTTTGGGTGTATGATTCTTGATTCTCACACTGTTACTTATCTTTCAACTAAATATGTGTTCAGACATATGATTATTCCTAGTGCCCATTTAAGGATCTTTGCAAAAATGAAAATGAGGCTGTTTTGTGGTCAAGGAGAAAGGAACTTGAGTTATACTTATAAGTGAGCCAGAAAAGAATTGGCCAATTTAATTTACTTTATTTCTTTTTAGGTCATGAATCTGGATTTATTTGTCAAACTATGTCAACACAAATTAAGTGCTTCTAATGCTTCCATAGTTTTCAGATCAAGGATGAGTGTGGAATTTTGACATGTGAATAGTTATTTGTAATAGGTGATCATTTTAACTCTTCAATTTTATTTAGTGCCTTTGCTAATGTATTATACAATTCAGACAGCCACGCTAACTGGTTTTATATCAAACTCAACGATACTTCTCAGGCTGTAAAGTATTCTGTTATGGGTTGTAAAAGAAGAAAACACGATTAAGTATAGACCAAGAGCAGATGAAATTGAAGAGGCAACCAGAGGTCCAGAAGTTCTCCGAATATGGCCCCATCACTTTTTAATATAATACAAGCATAATTTAGTTTTCCCAGAAGATAATGGATTATTGTCGATATTTATTGGGATGACAGGCTCTCTCTTGTATGGTTATCTATTGTTTTATGGCATACGAAATAATGCAGAAAACCTTTGGTGATTTTCCATGTCCAGCTTAATTACTCTTTTGAACAGTTGATCCATATCTCCCACTATATCATGTATCTGTTCCTTTCCCATATGTTTAGTATGTGAAGTCCAAAATGATAATTATCTGTCATCCTGCATTCTAGTCATTGACTTTGTGGACCTCAACAGAGTACATTTATATTGGATTAATTATGTTTGGTTAATAACCATCTTTTCTATTTGAATGTTTTGTTGTGAATCTTCCTTTTGTTTCGTATGTACCCCAAGACACGCTTGACCATATGTGAAGGAGAGGACGGAACTGAATCATCAAATGGGGATATATTGATCTTTCCAGACATGATCAGATACAGGTTGTTCCACTCATATCATCAGTTTTTACTGGTTGTTTCTTTACCAAGCTATCTAAACATTAGAAAGACCTTTCTCAAGCCACATTAAATTTCATTAATGCAGGCAATTGACACATTTTGATGTCGATAATTTTGTTGAAGAAGTTCTTGTCAAAGACACTGAGTGGCTCTCTGGAGCAGTTGAGACGCTGACAGGTTCCTTTATTTTTGTATGTGCTCATGGAAGCCGCGATAGGAGGTGTGGTGCTTGTGGGCCTGTTCTAGTTCAAAAATTTAGACAAGAGATTAACTCACGAGGCCTTCAAGAACAAGTTTTTGTTAGTCCTTGCACACACATCGGGGGTCACAAGTATGCTGGAAATGTCATCATATTTAGCCCAAATAGTAGTGGAGAAGTGACTGGTCATTGGTATGCAAATCTAGACCTGAGCGCCTTCTCTTGTTCCCAGATGTTTTCTTCAGTGGTGGTGTTGTTCTCTTGTTCTTCTGTTTTTGTTTCTTTTCTTTGTTTCTGGTGAACTTTGTTCCAGTTAGAGCCCTCTTGAGCTTATTTTACTTCAGATGACAAAATTTGCTGACTGAGTCACTAATTCCAGGTATGGATACGTTACCCCAGATGATGTCCGTGCATTGCTTGAACAGCATATTGGAAAAGGTGAAATTTTAGACCATCTTTGGAGGTACAATTCTCTTCCTAGACTTCCATTATACTCAAACTTTTCATCTGAAAAGGCCCTATGGTATCATCTAGGGGATTTTAGTCTAGGTTCTTTTGTCTTTCTCCTTTGAATCTTTGGCATGCTACCAAATATTCTCCTGCTTAGCAAGTCTGCTGATGGTTTCATGTTTGGTTGATCTGTAATCCTTGCTCCTGTTTATGTTACCAACAAAATTCATATGAATTGTTTACACATTTAACATGTTATAATATAATTGTATATCGGCTGTCTTTCCTCCATTGAGGAACATATACAGTAACTTATTGGTAGAGTTTCATTTAACACTTCCATTTCATGATCTAATACATTCTGAGTGGCATTCAATGTTGACTTCTGAATTCCTAGAATGCTTATGTGCTCCTTCTGCCATCAGGTAAAATTTTCATGCAGTAAATTTTTGGTCTGATTTTTTATATGGGAGAGTGCCCTCCACACTGCCATAAAAAGTCCTTTCCCTAGGTGATATCATAGTATGATTTCTATTTCCTTCAGTTTTTACAATTTTGATAGATGTGTAGTATCATGTTCTAAATTTATATGTGAGAATCATATTGCAGGGGCCAAATGGGCTTGTCAGAAGAGGAACAGAGAAAAGTGCAAGAACTTCGCCTTAATCTGAATTCTGGGGCCACAGACGAGAAAATTTCTTCAGAGTCCATGCAATCCGCTTCTGAAACCAATAGCTCAATGAATGGTGTGAAGGCCTCCACAGCTAGTGGCTGTCCGGGAATGGAAAACTCAGGTTGTTGCCAGAACGGTGGCATGAAGGAAAAATTGGAAAGTAATCCGATAGTTGAGGATGATGCCCAGATGATTATGGAGAAGAAGAGCAACAAGGAAAGCAAGGCCAATGACAGCAAAGGCATCAGTGCTCGAAAGCCATGTCCAATGCCAACTTGGTATGAGTGCTGGGAACGTGAGGATACGTATGCTGTTTTTGCTGTTGTTGCAGCTTTGGCATCAGTTGCTATTGCTTACAGCTATTATAGGCAACTCAAATGAGGATCATATACTCTCATGTTAATGACAATAGTTAATTCCATGCCGATATAGCTTTTGCTATTGTTGCATTGCCTGTAGATGATGATAATCGTTGGTAATGTGTTGCTCTGTTCAATCAAGTTGCAATGCTGCAAACAGTTTCCCAAGTTTATAATACATATGCATAATTCAGCCTAAAGGTCGTTTACAATCAACAATAAACAGGCAAACCACATATTTTGAACTGTTTAAACTTCTCAATGGATGATGTGAGTGGAACCGACGCTTATTACTGTACAGAATGAAAGCCTGTATATGTTCTTTAAGATCAAAAAGGAAAGGTTGCAAGGCACACAACAAACTTGGGAAATTACTCTTGTTTTTCTCCAGGAAGATAACTTGCAAATTCATTATCAACCTGGCCCTTCTTTCTGCTGAGTAAACTGCTAAAACTGGGAATAAGCTTCTTTTTCGGCATTGAGTTCTTCTCAGTAGTTTGTATTTCTTTGGCATCTCCCATTGATTTTGGCCTCTGCGTCTTCTTTCTCGACGATGATGGTCCAGCAGGCACCGGTGTCTCAACTAATATAATTGAAGCAGCGTCAGCAGCCTTCTTTTCCTTTTCGCGCCACCTTCTCAACTCACCTTGTACCATCTTCTTCGCAGCCTCCGCCATTTCAGCTCTCCTCAATGCCTCACCCGTGGCCATCTCAATCTCTTCCATCTTCTTCCGAGCTGTCTCTAGTTTCTTAATTGCCGAATTTTCACTAGCTCTTATAGCTTCCACCTGAGCCATGGCAGCAGCCACCTTCATTTCTGCCACCTTCTCACAAGCTTCCACCTTTTGACTCAAAGAGTTGTACTCCTCCCTTGAGATACTAATGCTAGAACCAGATTCTGAAGTTGATGATCGAGCTACATTTGCTTTGTCCGATAATATCTTTATCTGGTTAGCTGCTTTCGCTTCCGCTTCCTTTGCTGCTTCTGCATCCTTCAAAGCAACTTCTAATTTCTTCTCCATTTCATTCAGCAAAGCCTGGGATGTGTCAGCTTCACTTCTCAACTCACTAATATTGTTTGTCAATCCTTCTGCTTCCATTCTCGCATTTTCTGATTCAGTGGAGAGCTGTTTTAAGGTTGCCATCAAGTCATCATGTGCTGAAGATGCTTTTGATTGCACCATTGTGGCAGCCTCAAGTTCTAATTTGTAGTAATGAAGCTTGGCATGCAGTTCTGCAGCAATAGACTCAGTTTCTGCATCTTTCTCTTTCACTTCTGCATATTCCTTCTTCACAGCTTCTAGTTCCAGCTTCAGGGAGTCGACTAAGTTTCGAAGTGATAACTCTTCTTCTGCTACTCTTTTCAACACCCCTTTAGCATCATCCAACTCCTTTGTCACATTAGTGACAGACTCCAATTCTGAATCCTTGTCATGTTTTATCTGCCTTTGAATAGCACCAATCTCCGCATGTTCTTCATTGAGTCTTGTCTGCAGATTAAGATAAACTTGTGGATCAAACTCTTTCTTCAGAGCTGAGAGCTTCTTCTCCGTCTCTTCTAATTTATGTCGGTAGGACTGCCTGCTACCATTTTTCTCAGAAAGAACTTTTGATTCCTCTTGTTGTGTCTGTAGAAGAGCAAGCTTGGCTCGCTTGAGAGATTCTTGTGTAGCTGCAATTTCATGGGAGTATTGGCTTGCCTTCTCTTTGTTAACATCTGATAACTCCTTAGCTTCCACCTCTCGCTGAATCGCTGCAACTTTCGCTTCCAGGGATGCATCAAAATCTTTCTTGATTCTCGATAATTCTTGTTTTGCAACATCAAGCTCTGCAATGGCAACCGCATATTGTTTTGTCATGTTATCCAGTTCATGTTTCCAAGCATCATTCTTGCCATTGTGATTACCGGAACCAACTTCTTTGAGTTGCTTAGTTTGAGTCTTTGTCAACTCTTTGGATTTATTTATACTGTTGAGTTTCTCGTTTAGATCCCCAACTGTTCTTTTAGTCAAATCTAGTTCAGTGAGTGCCTGCCCTCGAATTGTTTCCGATTTCCTCAGCTGTTCCTTGTACTTGTTCAACTCATTTTGGGCTAACTGAAGCTCTGTCTCACTTTCCAAACTCCTCTAAAATAAAGAAAAACATGAATCAATGGAAGCATGCATTATAAATATCACTCACTCAATACAATTAGTCTGCATGTTAAAAGCTTCAAGGTTCAAGCATGAAGTTATCCAACATCAACAGATTGAAATTCTACAAGATGTGAATCACTTGATTTCAGGAATTCACTTGTCTTATTTTTATCTAAACAAGCAACAGGAATCCACTGAAAAACAAGTCCCATTCAATGAATCAAAACAAGAAATACCTCTGCAAGGAGAGGCTTTGTTTTCGGCGAAAACGTTCTCGCTGCTGAAAATGCAACCTCCCCGAATAAATTGACAGCAGCTCGGACAGATTGAAAAGGCGCACTCGTATCTATCTCTCCAACCTCTTTTCTTACATCAAATGCCTTTTGAGGAGCTTTGATTGCCATGATTTTCTCTACACCAGCCTGTGTACATTAAGAAAGAGAAGAAAATATTTAGATAGGTAACATTGCAAGGTTCAAACAGAATCAACAAATTGACATGAAAGTTCATAAAAATTCCTTCTATTAAAGATTTGACCAAAGTATGGTTTATAGGAAGCCTTCAGACAAGAGACTACAGCAATTGTTTATCATTGAGGATTTCAATTAGTAATATTTGTAGTCAAAGACACAATATGGATAAGCAATTAATCCAACACAATCTGAACTGCAAAATTATCATGCTCCTCTAAAACAAGCAAATACTTGGAACTATAAACATAAATTTACCAAAAAATATTCTAGTTTGCAGAAACAAATCTCATATCAAACAAGAACAAAACACACAAAAAGTAGTTTCTTTTTTAATTCATTAAAGAACCATATAACCAAGACCTTCATCTTGAATGAAACCCAAAAAAGAGTGCAGTTATAAACCTAAAAAAAAAAAATTTATCCCCATGCTTAATAGACAATCAAAATAATTCAAACACCAGAGAGTTTGGCACCAATCCAAAAACCAAACATAAATAAGAACAACAACATCTTTTAAGATGTTCTTTGAGAGCCACAAACAATAATCTAGGAAACACCTCTCCAATATATAAACACCTAAAAACTTTTCATTTAAGAACAATAATCTATCAAGAAAGAAAGAAATAAGAACAGAAAACTTCTTGTTACCTCTTCACAATAATCCTTTTGAGGAAGAGAAAGAGAGGGCAAGAGTTCTTGGAAGGAACAGGTCTTGTGATGCAAAGGACTTTGAAGCTTTGAATTGAAAAGTTTGAAATGTGTTTTATTTTAATTTTTTTTTTATTTTATGTTGTGAAAATTATTGGTTATATATACCCGTGAGACCAAAAAATGACAAAGGACAGAGACATCCAGCAAGTGAACAAATGTCTACCTTTCAGTTTCTTTACAGCGTGGGCCAACAGTAAGTATGAGTTTTAATGCCTAGGATTCGCCAGAGTGGCCCCCATTTTTGGTTAAATTTTACCTATTTTTATAACTTTGTAATTTTGGATAATTATTATTATTTTTTACCTGTTGTTACTTTTTTATTATTTTCAGTTTATGTATTTGTTGGTTGTATTTTTAATTTTTGGTTTTAGATAAAAATGATATAATCATAATCATGAATATATATATAATGAATTGAACTTAATTAATTCAGGAGATTCCTGCATTCAATTCAGCTTTTTTTTTTTTTAAAGAAATTACTTGTCATCTTCTTCTTTTGGTTTTATTATATTTGCCACTACCAAAACAATTTTATATTTTAAATTAAGTTTGTATAAAATCTTTATACAATATATATATTATTCAATATAAGTGTTTATATAGAAAAAAAAAAGATTTTAATTTAAATAAAATTTCAATTTTATCTCGGATCAAGAAAAGAAAATTAATCCTAATTTAATTTGATGGACATATCCTCGTTTGGACATGAAAAAAATTAGGTTTATCCATGTTTGAAAATTTAAATTAAATTTAAATAAAAATTGAATAATTATAAATAAATATAAAAGAAAATGTGGATAAGATGAGCTTTAGATTATTTAAAGTTTTAAAATCCCGGATTTTAAAAAAAAATCTTCAGGTAGATCGGGAGAAAATTCAATTTTTTTTTTAAATTCCGGATATTTATAACAAATTTAAAAAAAATAGTTTGATTTGTTTTGAAAAGAGAGAGATTTGGAATTAAAAAAATAATAAAAAAATAGAGCCTGGATAAGAAAAGGAGATTTAAAAAAAAAAATCTCTTTTTCTATGGGGGGCCACGTTTTTTTTTTTTTTTTTCTGGGAGAGAAGAATGAGGGCATGGGGGGCCAGTCCCTTGATTCATTTATTTGGAGAGGAAAAAGATAAATGCATGGAGAGAAAGAGGGCCTTCTTCTTAAACTAGAGCTCTCTATTTTGGTGAAGTTCCATCTATAATGTTCCCCTTCCAATCAAGTTCATCCCAACGTTGGAAACAAGCACTTTGAGACCGCCACCGCCGCCGCCATAACATGCACCAAAGTCCTCGTCTATGATGAGAAGGTCGCCGCACAAGCCCGCCGAACACTATCATTTTTTTTACTGTCCAAGTGCAAGCCCACCGGAAACCCTTTAATGGAGAAGGAAAATAATAGAAAGAAGAAGATTATAGGAGAAGGTTCACAGGAGAATTACTGATGATAAGGTCTGAATTTAATCCAAAGTTCACCAATGAGGTACTGAGATCTATCTCTATAGCAGAGATTTACATTTTACACTAGAAGAGATTTTTTTTAAAAAAATGAAATGAAAAGTTAAACTCTAAAGCTATGCATGCATGAACACTAGTGGGCTCTTCTTGTTCTTGAGTTTTCCTGTTCATAAGTTTATTTTTACAAACCACGTGCCATATGCACGCCCCTTGAATATACATGCATGCATGTTTCTTTTAAAGCAACTTTGGTCAAAGCAAGCAAGCATGCTCTCTTCATATAGTGCTCTCCTATATGTGTTTTCTCCTTGAAGGCCATCACAAAAAAAATAGAGGATAACGTGATGGTGACGATATATGGCTCATGCCGTCGTCACCATCCTGGCAGAGTCCAAGAAGTTAACGTTCTCTGTATACCTAAGTCGCATAAAACCACCCTAAGAGGTCCGTCAAGTGACTGTGCTAGTGCGCAACATGAGCCAAAATTCATATACTTCATGTACTCATGACATGCATTGCATTGAAGTTCTCTTTCTTTGTTCACATAAAAAAAATATATTTGTGGACATATATGCAAAATTATAAAAAAAAAGTGTGAAAATATGATAGCTCGAGGGCCTAATTGCAAAAGTCATGAAAAATATGAAAATGTGAAAGTTTGTGGTGTTATGTGCAAAATTTGATAAAATAAAAAAAATAATGAAAAGTAAGAGGGTTTAAATGCAAAAAAAAGAAAGAAAAAAAAGGATTTTAGCAAAGATAAGGGGCATTTTGGTAATTTTACAAGACCCCTAAAGTCTACCGTGATGTTCAATGCATGGCGAGTGTATATTCTCCTTCAGAGAGCCTCTCCATTGTCTCTTGACAATCGCACAAGCTGAAAGAGTGAATGAAGACTTTTGAAGAACTCTCTTAAAGTTCGCTCCAATATATGGCGATAGTTTTCGTTGAGAGAACCTCTCTATTGCCTCTTGACAATCACGGAGGCGAATGGGCTATTGAAAACTCTTAAAAAAAACCCTCTTGAAGCTAGTTGTGATATCCAATGCATGACGAGTATATATTCTCTTCGAGAGAGCCTCTCCATTTGCCTCTTGATAATCACACAAGCTGAAAGAGTGGATGAAGACTTTTGAAGAACTCTCTTGCAGCTTCCTCTAACACATGGCGATAGCTCTCTTTGAGAGAACCCCTCCATTGTCTCTTGACAATCATGGAGGCGAATGGGCTATTGAAGACTCTTAAAGACCTTCTTTAAGCTAGTTGTGATATTCAATGCATGGCGAGTGTATATTCTCTTCGAGAGAGCCTCTCCATTGCCTCTTGACAATCACACAAGCTGAAAGAGTTGATAAAGATTTTTGAAGAACTCTCTTGAAGTTCGCTCTAATGCATGGCGACTGTTCTCCTCGAGAGAGCCTCTCCATTGCCTCTTGATAATCACGGAGGCGAATGGGTTATTGAAGACTCTTAAAAAAACCTCTTGAAGCTAGTTGTGATATCCAATGCATGACGAGTGTATTTTCTCCTTCAGAGAGCCTCTCTATTGCTTCTTGACAATCACACAAGTTAAAAGAGTTGATAAATATTTTTGAAGAACTCTCTTGAAGCTCGCTCTAAGACATGGCGATAGCTCTCTTCGAGAGAAGCCCCATTACCTCTTGACACTCATAAAGAGGTCATTGAGGATTCTTCTTTAAAGATGTTGATCCAAAATGTGGTTTAGTGTAAAACATGCCACACTTGGGAGTTTAAAAAAAAAAGAATGATTTTTCTCAAATAAAAAAAAGCTTTTCTCCAAATAGAGACAAAAAAAGCACAAGTCCAAAGTTGTAAGGGCTCCATAAGCGTGAAATGCAGAAGTCCTCCACAAGCATCAAATGGCAAAGTCTTCAAATGCCAAAAATTAAAAAAGATCAAGTTGAAGATTATAACTTGAAGCCCAATCTAAGACTAAGCAGGCTAAAGTCATCAGACAAAAGGTCACTCCTTGATGATGTGTAAAAATAGATCAAATCAACGATAAAGAACTCGGCAGTCTCAAGACATTAGAAGTCAAGACTCAAAGAGTTTCTCAACTTAAGACTAAAAAAAAATCAAATCAATCGACAAATGAACTTAGTAGTCTCAAGACATCAGAAGTCAAGACTCAAAAAATTTTCACAAGTAAAGATATAAAAAAAAAATCAAATTGTTCGACAACTGAACTCAGAAGTATCAAGACATCAGAACTCAAGACTCAAAGAGTTTCACAAGTCAAGACAAAAAAAAAAAAAGAAATCAAATGAATCAACTAATGAACTCAGCGGTCTAAAGACATCATAAGTCAAGACTCAAAGAGTTTCACAAGTCAAGATATAAAAAAATTAAATTGTTCGATAATTGAACTCAGAAGTCTCAAGACATCAAAGACTCAAAGAGTTTCACAAGTCAAGACTAAAAAAGAAAAGAAAAGAGAAATCGAATAAATCGACAAATGAACTCAATGGTTTGAAGACATCAAAAGTCTAGACACAAAGAGTTTCACAAGTGAAGACATAAAAAATTAAATGAATCGACAATTGAGCTCAGCAGTCTTAAGATACCAGAAGTCAAAGTCTCAAAGAGTTTCACAAGTCAAGACCTGAAAGAAGCTTCGCAAGCACAAAAGCTTGAGCTTTTCAAAAGTAAAATTATGTCAAAAAATCAAGTTTGTGTTTATCAATATAGAAATCCACAACTTGAAATCCAAATAAAATCCAAGATAAAAAAAGATGCAAAATCAAATGTCTAAGTATCAAATAAATCAACAAATGAGCTCAACAACCTCCAAAGTTAAAGGGTTGAAGGGTTCACAAGTCGTAAAAGAGCTTCACAAGCATGATAGCCAAAGCTTATGAAAGTCAAATCAAGTTCGTGATCCATCAACACAAAGATACCACGACTTGAAATCCAAATCAAATCAAATACAAATTTAAATGTCCAAGAAGCAAGTTCAAATGTTCAAGACTCAAGTTTCCAATGAATCAACAAATGAGCTCAACAACCTCAAAGCTAAAACGTTGAAAAGTTCACAAGTTGCAAAAAGTTTCAAAAGCCTGAAAGCCGAAGCTTATGAAAATTCAAATCAAGTCCAAGATACAAATTCAAATATCCAAAACACAAGTTGACAAGTTTCTAAATCATGTTTGAGATGCAAAGTTTGACGAAGACCAAAAGTCAACAAAAGTCAAAGCGTGCTTTTCGGCGAAATAGTTGGAAGGACATAAAAAGCTACAACCACTGTTGCGTCAAGATGATTAAATTCCAAACTTCTTGTAATGAAGTCCATGTTTATCGAAATGAATGAAATTTATTTGTCACATCTTGTTTCCTTGTTCACACTTATTTTCTTAATCGGAGGTTCCTGCGACATCGTCCAGGGTAATTAACATTAGGGGTTTACCCCTAATGGTAGTCATGAACCCACAATCTTTCGAAGTCATAAAAATATTAAAATTTGATTTGTGATCCATGCTTTTTACCCGGTCAATATCCCCAATTAAAGGCCAGGTGAAAAGAAAGGAGTCCACAATAAGATATATAATATCCACTTATCTGTTCTGAAATATTTTATAATAATATTTAATGTTATCTATATATTATGAAATAGATTTAGGCTTTTTTATAAATATTGTGTTATTTTTAATTAATTACCAAAATAGGTATTTTCGTAATTATTTATGGAATACATGATTTTATTTTTTTTAATATTAAACTTTATTTAAAAAAATTGGGTTTCACTAGTTTTTTAATATTAAAATTTTATTTTTTATAAAAAAAACCACGATACTACTAGTTTTTATAAAAAACAGTTTTACATTAAAATCAATGCCACTGTAATTTCATAATATTTTTTTATAACTTGTTTTATTCCCACTTCTACTCTCATATTTCTACTTTCACTAATTCTAACAGATAAAAATTATAGGTAATATTCGGTAAAATTTTAACAAATAAAAATTACTGTGGTCAAAATTTTAATAGGTAAAATTAAAATTATCTCTAAATATTAGAATAGTCAAACACACAATTGCTGGGATAGATGGAGAGCATTATTGGGGGTTGATGGAATGAATTATTGGTAGTAGGTGACATCTACCCCATTCATGAGAGTCCAAATCCCTTTTGCAAAAATAAACAAGAATTGTTGTAAAATAGATTATCGATATAGAGAAGTTCTCTTTTAAAACTTGTGTAATTTTTAATTATCAATATAGTAAAAAATGAGAGTAGAAGTGGGAATAAAACAAGTTATACAAAAAAATATTATAAAATTATAAAGGTTGTATAATTGTTTTTCAATTTAAAAAACTATTAAGACTCGTGGTTTTTTTTTTTAAAAGTAAAATTTGGATATTAGAAAACTAATGGGATCCGCAACTTTAAAAAATTTTAATATTAAAAAATAAAAAAATATCCATTTTGGTAATTAATTAAAAATAAAATAAAATTTAAAAAATAGCCGTAGATTTCATACAAATAAAAAATTAAAAAAATTATTGTATGTTATGAAATGAGATCACTGAATTTTAATATTATTATATTGACGATAATTTTGGACCCGATATATTTTTGCTATAGAAACTAGTAGTCCCCAATTAACTGTGCAATAACCATGTCACTGGAGGTTA
The DNA here is from genome assembly GCA_020875875.1 of Dioscorea alata. Taxonomy (NCBI): domain Eukaryota; kingdom Viridiplantae; phylum Streptophyta; class Magnoliopsida; order Dioscoreales; family Dioscoreaceae; genus Dioscorea; species Dioscorea alata. The sequence goes on from CM037018.1 coordinate 15,186,728, forward strand.
AACACTAACCGTGTGACACGTACTTCTGACATAGAAACTGCAAACTGCAGTTTTGCACTGTTCCATCTGTGAAAAATAACAGCTTCTGATATTCTAGCTCGGGTCACCGAGGGTAAACATATGAGCTATGGAATCTAACTCGGGTCATAGAGTTAAAAAAATGAATTCTGATGTTTTATTTTGGCATTAGTTGTTTGGGGGACTTATATGATAGTTATTTTGGTAAATTAAATCTGTTTTGAATTATTTTTGATTTCTGGGTTTCATTTTGATATTTATTTCATTATATTACACTTTGTATGTTTTTTAAATTATTGAACTTTTTGTGATCCTGATATTTTTAGTAGTTGGTTATTGGGCTCCCAAGCACATTAAGTTGCTTTCTTTTCCTTTTAGATTAGGAATAAAGTTTGGTGGTGGACAACTTAGCGGAGTCGTTGAGCAAGTTGCCGTCTAGCTCTTATCAAGTTAATAGTCTCCCTTTGTTGTGGACTTAGATCTTTTTGTCTTTTGTTTAATTGTCATATCATACACTTGTTATTTGTTTTCGTTGTATTTCGAACGTTGTAACTCTCCTTTGCTTTTGAAAGTTAGTGTCTCTGTTAGATGTTTTATTTTCTAGTGTGAGACAAGTATTGAGGTCTTGCAGTACCTACTTAGTTACAGCCTTGTAGGTATGTGGCCATTTGTCAACGTTTCGTGTTTATTGCGTGACATATATGCTTTTTTTTTTTAATACAAAGTTTATGAGTTCCAAAATGTACATTGAGAAAATGGTTTTATGGGATATATTTAAAAAATTATTAATCTGCTTATGTTGACATAACCCACCAGTAAAGTAATGAAGTTTTGTATGGGAGGACAGAAGCTCTAATCCCTCTTCACGCATGTATTTTATAAAAAATTATTTATTTATATTATATGTTTGTGGGCAATTAAAAACATTTAGTTGAAATGTAAATTTTGGTTATTAGCACTGAGGATTTTTTTTATTTTTTTAACAAAGACAACAAATCCTGCCTCACAAAAAGGTGTTTAGCGACACTCATGTACAATGGTGCACTAATTATTGTGGCTTAATGACCCCTTGGGAATTTATTAATTCGGCCAGACGTCACAAGAGGTGATCAGAGTCCTCTCATGTATATACGAGTAATATATTTCAAAAATCAAACTGATTTAATAAATCCTCCTCCTATGCAATACTTGAAGGATGAGAAACGACATCCTCCCATAAAGGGACCAGTGAACAGTAAATGAACATTACTGTATACAATGTCCTATAGTGTATGCACATTATTTCAACAGTACAATCGATAGAAGAATTCAACTCTAGGTCTGTCATTCACCATTTTCATAACTTTCCACTACACTAAGTAGTGGTTGTTAGCACTTCGGTTATTGATAATAACAAATCTAATTTTTTTTTCTTTTAAAGAGCACAATTCATATAGTTGATATATATACATTAATTATCATTGATAGATTTTTATAGACTTCCGCAGATGATAAAAAAAAAACGTAAGAAAGAGATTTTGTGAGTAACAAATGGGTTAGAATTTAAAGAGAAAGTGCGAGATGGGAAGAGGGAGGGGGCACAGTTGGAAGTTAATCCAATGACGTCTATAGCCCTCTGTAGAAGATACGGACTTATATATATACTGCTAGAAAAGTTGAAAATTGCTTTTGCATTCCTCTAAATTATGTCTCTATATATATGTCCCATGAATCTCAATTTGTCATGTGTATACCATTGTTTGTTGTTAAAATTGACATGAAAAATATCAAATGATCATGTTAAGTATATACCTTGTAAAATAAAATATATGCATGTCTTATAAATCTGGAAGTTAATTAAAACTCTAGACAATTGTGGGTATGGTTTTTATTTTTTATTTTTTATTTATTTTATTATTATTTTTAGAATAATGTGGACAAGCCCCCAATATATACACTCAATATGTCTCAACCATGTATTGAGAAAAAAATTAAACATATGACTCATTACATGGGAGTTAAATATCTTATTGTTCACTTATTATCTGTATAGAAGTTAAATCGTTGATATTGTTTTGCAATAGTTGAAGTTAATTAGTAGAAACAATCTTAAAAGACCACTAATTAATTAGCAATGTAACATCGTCATTATCATCACCTCATAATTATAGAAAATATCAAATTAAATTGATCCCAACTTAAAAGTTAAACAAATGAAAAAAAACATAAGCAAAAGCAATACTCACATCTATGTCACCATAGTTATTTCTTTTAAAATCTATTTCATGAGCATAAGGTTTTAAATTTGTTCTTGATATATATTTTTGTTGAAGTTCGAGTTTTTGACAAGACTTTATTTGAAAAAAAGAAAACTTAAATTTAGCCCGTATTTGTTATAAAAGAAAAATAAAATAAAAAATAAATAATATGTGCATATAGAAGGCAACTGGCTCATATTCCTTACTCTGATTCTGGCTCTTACTCCTTTGTTTTTATTGTATAGTAGTATCTTGTGCTGTACTTCTTCTTTTAATAATATTGGGGTTTATCCTATTTATTAAAAAAAAAAGAAAATACACAAGCTTTGTGAAAACAAGTTTATTTTTGTTCTCTATCTATGCACGGAAACAAAGAAAAAAAAAGAGATTTGGTGGATTTGGGCAAGATTCACTTTATTTTGCTCTTATTTATTGTTCAATTGAATTCAAATCGAGTTAATTAGTAAGTTTTATGAGCTATTTTGAAAGTTTATTTCTCCATTTTTTTTCTAAGTGCCATCATTCAATAAGAGTTTATTTTCTAGAGAGATATTATTAATTTGTATTTTTTTCATTATTGATATTCTCTAAAAATGGATTTACTTGAGTTAGAATATTTGATATTTATTGATCTATAGTGGTTTTCCTTTTTGATAGGAGGGTTTTAGGGTTTTTCAAATAAAGCTAGTTATTGTTGTTTGATTTTCTTTGTTTATTACTTTCAATTATGTATTGGTTTGATTTGAAATTATTTAATTTGGTATACGTAAAAATTTTAATTTACACATTTAGGATTATTTATTTGTAAAAACTCAATAATGCACAAATAAAGTTACCTGTTCATTGGCTGGATCAGTTTGAGCTTGTTTTGGGCTAGGTTTCAGTTTGGTGTGTGTTGTTTATTTTTATTGGCTCTTGTTTTATAGTGTATTATGTATCTTTGGTCTGTATCACATCTAATAGTTTGTTTTTTTTTTTTTTTTTTTTTTTTTTTTTGAGAAAGGCGACAAAGCGCCAGAATCTCGGGGACGGACACGTGGGGGAGCCGCGCTCACCACCGACCCGTGCCCTCACCTTGCACGTGATAGGTTTCGAACTGGGGAGCCACACTCGACCATCGAGACGAAGACCCTACGCAAGGGATCCGGTGCCAATAGTATCACATCTAATAGTTGACTGCAGTTTTTTTTAATAATTAAAGTGATTTATTCCCTTTTAAAAAAAACAAATAAAGTTTAAAATAACCACGGGCCGCTCCGCTAGAGCTGAGGTTTCAGTTTAAATAGTGCTCAGATGATGAGTTTGGTGAGCTTCAACATAACAAAAATTCGCTAGGCTTGATTGCAGTAGAAACTCTCAAATATCTCGTGATCTCCAGTCCATCAAGGTTTTGTTTTTTTTTAAACTCTCTTCTTGTCTTTTATGCTTAGTTTTGTGGCAGCTTCAACACAATTCAAAACAAAACAATTAAATTAAAGAAAGCAATTAAGCAAATCAATAGATAGAAAGAGTCAGATATAAGAAAACAAAAGCAAGATAAATTTATTAAATACCATTCATTATTATCATATCCATATAATTAAAAACAGTAATTAATTTATTAATCCCATTTCACCCCTTCCAACTTAGCAATGAACTCAGCCAAGCTTTTCTCAGAGCTTCCACCATCCCCAACAGCCTTCACCGCCTCCGCCGCCACCCTCGCCACCGACGAGCGCACCGCCGGGCTCTCCATCAGCTCCTTCACTCTCTCTTCAATCTCCTCCCCCTTCACTACCTTCCCTTCACCTCCCCAACTCCACTCCTCTACCCAAATCCCCAACCCACTCCTCCTTACCACCTCAGCGTTCAATCTTTGGTCACCGTGCTGTGGCCAAGCCAGCATCGGCACGCCGTGCAGTGCCGCCTCCATGACCGAGTTCCACCCACAGTGACTCACAAACCCACCCACAGCTCCATGCTTCAAGATCTCCTCTTGTTCCACCCATCCATGCACCACCATTGATCCTCTCTCCTTGATCCTCTTCACCAATTCCTCTCCTAATAACTCCTCTAACTCCACTTGCGCTTCCTCTTTGTCCACCATCTTCGTTTTAATCACCCACAAGAACTTAGCCCCACTCCTTTCCAACCCAACTCCTAGTTCTCTGATTTGCTCCACCGACATCCCCGTCCGGCTACCAAAGCTCACGTACACCACCGACCCCTCCATCTGCGCATCAAGCCACGGCAACGACGAAGACGCTTCCATCAACGGGAGTTGCTTCAGTGGCCCAACGGCCATGACTGGAGGCAACCCAGGCAGCACAACTCCATTATTGAGCGCTGTGAGAGTCTCTGGTTCAAGAGCTTCAAAGGTGTTTATCAAGACTCCATTGGCTTGCATGAGAGCTCGACCATTGGTGACGACCTGGGTGGTGAAAAGATCACTGGGGTTGTGAAGTTGGGGAGGGATTGAAGCCATTGGAATAAATCCAACTCCAGGGACCTCCACATGATCTTTGCTTCTTTGGCTCTGATCAATGTCAATGTGAGTGGGAAAGTAAGCACCAAGGGCAAGCATTGACGCCGAGGCAGTGAAGAAAACGAAGGCGCTGATCCCTGTCGGAGAGATGGCTGGTAAGAAGGTGGAAGCTAAAGAGATGTCGACGATGATAGAAGTAATTGGTGGAGAAGAAGAAGTGAGAAAAGGGAGGAGGAGGTGAGGAGACTGGCGAATGGCTTCAAATTGGAGAAAGAATGGATCGCCAGGGCCGGGGAGGGGGACGATGTTGAGGTGGATGGGGTGGATTGAGGGGAAGGTGGAGAAGAAGGTGGCCATGGAGTTGGACTCAGCGTTGGAAACCATGGGATGGAAGACGATGAGGGAGACGTGGCAGCCTTGGGCGGCTAGAGTGGTGGCGACGCGGCATGAAGGTGTGAGATGGCCCATGCCGGCGCTTGGGAGGATGGCGATGTGAGGCCGTGGTTGCTCGACGGAGAACACCATGGATGAAAAGGTTGGAGCTGGTTGGTGTGTGTGTGTGTGTGTGTGTGTGTGTGGACTATGAAGAGAGATGGTGTGACTTATCTAATTTATAATTAATTAATTAATTAATTAAGTATAAGAGAGTCTTATAATTTTTATATTTTAACTATTTTTTTATTTTCACCGTGGCCACATCTGCAAATTAGATAACATATGTAACCTCATTTTGTTGGGTTGTAGTAAATTTTGGTTATTAGCAAGGAGGGGTTTTTTTTTTTTAACAAAGGCAACAAGTATTGTCTGACAGAAGAGTGTTAATTACTGTGGCTTAACGATCCCTTGGGAATTTATTAATTCGGCCAGACGTCACATGAGGCGATTAGAGTCCTATCATTTGCATGCCTGAAAAATATTTCAAAAATCAAACCGAGTTAATAAATCCTTTTCCCATACAATACTTGAGGGATGAGAAACGACATCCTCCCATAGGGGAATCCGTGAACAGTGAATGAACATTACTGTATATAATGTCCTACAGTGTATGCACATTTGTCGACAGAAGAATTTAATTCTAGGTCTGTCATTCACCATTTTCATAACATTCTACTACATTAAGTAGTGGTTGTTAGCACTTATATATGTTATTGATAATAACAAATCTGATTTTTACATTTTTAAAAACCACAATCCATATATATATATATATAGACTTTAATAGATGTTTGCAGATATAAAAAAAAAAAAAAAAAAAAGGAAGAAAGAGATTTTGCGAATAACAAATGGGGTTAGGATTTAAAGAGAAAGTGCAAGATGGGAAGGGGGAGGGGGCACAGTTGGAAGTTAATCCAATGGCGCTCATAGCCCTCTACAGAAGATACGGATATATATATATATATATATATATATATATATATATATATATATATATATATATATATATATATATATATATATATTGCTAGAAAGTTGAAAATTGCTTTTACATTCCTCTAAATTATGTCTCTATATGTATGTCCCAGTAATCTCAATTTGTCATGTGTATACCATTGTTTGTTGTTAAAATCGATATGAAAGAATATCAAATGATCATGTTAAGCATATACCTTGTAAAATAAAATATATGCATGTCTTATAAATATGGAAGTTAATTAAAACTCTAGACAATTGTGGGTATGGTTTTTATTTATTTATTTATTTTATTATTTTTTTTAGAATAATGTGTCCAAGCACCCAATATATACATTCAATATGTCTCAACTATATATTGAGAAAAAAAAAAAGTTGAACATATGACCCATCACATGGGAGTTAAATATCTTATTGTTCACTTATTACCCGTGTAGAAGTTGAATCGTTGATATTGTTTTGTAATTGTTGAAGTTAATTAGTAGAAACAATCCTAGAAGACCACTAATTAATTAGCAATGTAACATCGTCATTATCATCACCTCATAATTATAGAAAATATCAAATTAAATTGATCCCAACTTAAAAGTTAAACAAATGAAGAAAACATAAACAAAAGCAATGCTCACATCTATGTCACCATAGTTATTTCTTTTAAAATCTATTTCATGAGCATCAGGTTTTAAATTTGTTCTTGATATATATTTTGTTGAAGTTCGATTTTTTTTTACAAGATTTTATTTAAAAAAAAAACTTAAATTTTGCATGTATTTGTTATAAAAGAAAAAATTAAAAAATAAATAACATGTACACATAGAAAGCTACCGGCTCTCACTCCTTACTCCAATTCTAGTAAACTTTGTATTTATTGTATAGTAATATCTTGTGTTGTACTTTTTCTTTTAATTATATTGGTGTTTATCTTTTTTTTATAGAAAAAAATTCAGAAAACATGCAGGCTTTGTGAAAATAAGTTTGTGTTTTTGTTCTCTACGCACCGAAACGAAGAAGAAAAAAAGGAGATTAGGTGGATTCCGGCAAGATTCACTTTATTTTGCTCTTATTTATTGTTCAATTGAATTCAAATCGAGTTAATAGTAAGTTTTAAGAGCTATTGTGAAAGGTTATTTCTCCATTTTTTCTAAGTACCATCATTCAATAAGAGTTTGTTTTCTAGAGAGATATTATTAATTTGTATTTTTTCATTATTGATAATCTCTAAATATAGATTTACTTGAGTTAGAATATTTGATATTTATTGATCAATAGTGGTTTTCCTTTTTGATTGGAGGGTTTTAGGGTTTTTCAAATAAAACTAGTTATTGTTGTTTGATTTTCTTTGTTTATTACTTTCAATTATGTATTGGTTTGATTTGAAATTATTTAATTTGGTATATGTAAAAATTTTGATTTACACATTTAAGATTATTTATTTGTAAAAACTCAATAATTCACAAATAAAGCTACCAATTCATTGGCTAGATCATCTTGAGCGTGTTTTGAGTTGGGTTCAGTCTAATGTGTGGTGTTGTTTTTTTTTTATTGGTTTATGTTTTATAGTGTATGTTGGCCAATGTTTTTAAAACCGGACCGGACCGGCCGGTCCGACCGGAAAAACCGGGAACCGGACCGCCGTCCGGTCCGGGTTAACCTCAATTGTTGACCAAATTTTGAACCGGTCAAACCCGGATAAAACCGGCGAACCGGCAGGTTGAACCGGAACCGGGAAAAACCCGGTTTTTTGAATTTTTTTTTTAAATTAGTTTTTAAATCATGTAACCACAACATGGCAAATATTTTATTTTATTTTATTTCTTTTTCTTTACTTATTATTTATAAATAATTATAAAATAATATCAACGTCTTCCTCGATATCTATCTTTTGTGCGGGTTCGGTTCATTACAACATCTCCTATCCGTTACTTTTTAATACTTATTTGGATGTTTGGTATATATCTTTTATGTTTTAAATGATAAAGATTTAAACTTAATTAATATTTTTATGGACTTTCATATGTATAGATATGTGTGGTTAATTTGTTAATTTTTGTGCAATTTTGGATATTTTTCTTTTGAAAATTTGAAAAATTATATAGGATTATACATTTTTTTGCTTGATCTCAAATTAGTTTTGTTGTTATAATTTTATTTTTTAATATATATTATTTCATTGTTATAAAAAAATATTTATAATTTTATATTATTATTAATATATATATATATGACGTCGTCCGGTCCAACTGAAACGGGTCATCCGGTCGGACCGACCAACCCATGACCCAAATATGTGGCCGGTTCGCTTCCCGGTCCGGTTTTAAAAACATTGATGTTGGCCTTTAGTCTATATACCACATCTAAAAATTGACTGTAATTTTTTTTAATAATTAAAGTGATTTATTCGTCTTTTAAAATAAAAACAAATAAAGTTTAAAATAAGCTCAGCTTTAGCTGAGGTTTCAGTTTAAATAGCGCTGAGATGATAAGTTTGGTGAGTTTCAATATAACAAAAACTAGCCAGACTTGATTGCAGTGGAAACTCTCAAATATCTTGTGATCTCCAGTCCATCAAGTTTTTTTTTTTTTAACTCTCTTCTTGTCTTTTATTCTTAGTTTCGTGGCAGCTTCAACACAATTCATAACAAAAACTGTAAATTAAAAAAAGCAAATCAGAAGATAGAAAGAGTCAAATATAAATATAAGAAAGCAAAAACAAGATAATAATAATTATTTTTTTATTAATAGTCAATTAGCGCGGAACCAGATGTACTTTGTATGAATATATTATATAAATAGTACTAGAGCTTGTATAGGAACGGGGAACAATATTGCCGGGGAAAGATTTGAACTCATCACCTCCCCATTTTATATTTTGGTGTCATACCATTGAATTAATCAATGGTTGACTTATTAAATATCATAAATTATTATCATATCCGTATAATTAAAAACAGTAATTAATTTATTAATCCCATTTCACCCCTTCCAACTTTTACCAATCAACTCAGCCAAGCTTTTCTCAGAGCTTCCACCATCCCCAACAGCCTTCACCGCCTCCGCCGCCACCCTCGCCGCCGATGAGCGCAACGCCGGGCTCTCCATCAGCTCCTTCACTCTCTCTTCAATCTCCTCCCCCTTCACTACCTTCCCTTCACCTCCCCAGCTCCACTCCTCCACCCAAATCCCCAACCCACTCCTCCTCACCACCTCAGCGTTCACCTTCTGATCTCCTCTCTGAGGCCACGCCAGCACCGGCACGCCATGCAGCGCAGCCTCCGTCACCGAGTTCCATCCACAGTGACTCACAAACCCACCCACAGCTCCATGCTTCAAGATCTCCTCTTGTTCCACCCATCCATGCACCACCATTGATCCTGTCTCCTTGATCCTCTTCACCAATTCCTCTCCTAATAACTCCTCTAACTCCACTTGCGCTTCCTCTTTGTCCACCATCTTCATTTTAATCACCCACAAGAACTTAACCCCACTCCTTTCCAACCCAACTCCTACTTCTCTGATTTGCTCCACCGACATCCCCGTCCGGCTACCAAAGTTCACGTACACCACCGACCTCTCTGCCTGCTCATCAAGCCACGGAAACGCCGCAGACGTTTCCAGCAATGGGAGTTGCTTCAGTGGCCCAACGGCCATTACTGGAGGGAACCCAGGCAGCACAACTCCATTATTGAGCGCTGTGAGAGTCTCTGGTTCTAGAGCTTCAAAGGTGTTTAGCAAGACTCCGGTGGCTTGCATGAGAGCTCGTCCATTGGCGACGAACTGGGTGGTAAAAAGATCACTGGGGTTGTGGAGTTGGGGAGGGATTGAAGCCATTGGAATAATTCCAACTCCTGGGACCTCCACATGATCTTTGCTTCTTTGGCTCTCATCAATGTCAATGTGAGTGGGAAAGTAAGCACAGAGGGAAAGCATTGACGCCGAGGCAATGAAGAAAACAAAGGTGCTGATCCCTGTCGGAGAGATGGCTGGTAAGAAGGTGGAAGCTAAAGAGATGTCGACGATGACAGAAGTAATTGGTGGAGAAGAAGAAGTGAGAAGAGGGAGGAGGAGGTGAGGAGACTGGCGTATGGCTTCAAATTGGAGAAAGAATGGATCGCCGGGGCCGGGGAGGGGGACGATGTTGAGGTGGATGGGGTGGATGGAGGGGAAGGTGGAGAAGAAGGTGGTCATGGAGTTGGACTCAGCGTTGGAAACCATGGGATGGAAGACGATGAGGGAGACGTGGCAGCCTTGGGTGGCTAGAGTGGTGGCGAGGCGGCATGAAGGTGTGAGATGACCCATGCCGGCGCTTGGGAGGATGGCGATGTGAGGCCGTGGTTGCTCGACGGAGAACACCATGGATGAAGAGGTTGGAGCTGGTTGGTGTGTGTGTATGTGGACTATGAAGAGAGATGGTGTGGCTTGTTTAATTTATAATTAATTAATCAAGTATATAGAGTCTTATAATTTTAATATTTTAACTTTTTTTTTTTCCACCGTGACCACATGTGCAAATTTGATAACATATGTGACCTCATTTTATTGGGTTGTTGTGAAAAAGATTATTGAAACATTTTTTTTTTTAACGGATATTTTTAGAAGTGTATAAAATAATTAAAAATTATGAATTATAACTTAACATGGAAGTAAATAAAATAAATACTACTCCATCCTTTTTATTTGTCACATTTTAAAAGTTTTCATTGTGTTTTTTTTTTACTTATTCATTAAAAAACTTGTAAAGCATTAAATATTGTTATTTCAAATTTATTTTTTATATTTAATATATTTATATAATTTTTAGTTAATTATATTGAACTAAATATTTTTTTGAAATATTTTTTAAACAAACGTAATCTTGAAAATTAATATAAGTTTTATAAATTTTAAATTACTAACCAATTTTAACTCATTTTTTTAACTCATGTGTTTTTAGTTAAAATGGAGAATTAAGAAAAACAAAAAATGAGTATATTTAATAAAGGTTCACCATTTAATGTTTTGAGGTGACCTAGGAAAATAGGTGGTAGTGGTTGCCTAATAAATTTTCATACAAAAATCAATAAATATTAAATACTCGTGCATTGAAAAAAAAAAATTAGTAGTTGGAATTTGTGGAGGAAATGACAAATGGAGAAAAGTCTATATATGCATTTTTTTTTAATACTAAGTTTATGAGTTCCAAAATGTTGATTGAGAAAATGTTTTTATGGATATATTTATAATTTTATTAATTTACTAATATTTATATGACCCAACATTAAAGTAAGGAAGGCTTATTTCAATAGCAAGTAATATAAATAATGATTTGTGTATTTTATAACAAAAAAGTTATTGAATTATATTATATATTAAAAAAAAAAAAACTAGTATGTTAACTTCTTTATTAGAAAAAAAAAAAAAACTATTCTCTAGTCCTTTATAGTTTTGGTTGAGAATCCTTTGAGAAACCCTTTGGCTTTTTAATTCTATTGTACTTATTGACGAATACAGATTCCGTATACTGTAGGACAAAAACCACAATGTAGACTTTCAAATGATGTATAATATCTACCAATTACCTAAAAAAGTAGTTGGGAACATTAAGATGGAAGAGGCCGATCCAACAACCAGCTACTTTGAGTTGTTATTCAACTGTTTGTTCTTCACCATTTGGTGTTTAAGTGTATAGCTAATGTTCAATTTGGAAAGAAAGCCTTTTGTTTAAATTTTTTAAAGGCAAATGGTTTGTTTAAATTTTCTTTTTCATTATATATGTACCTCTCTTCTCACAATATTAATCCTACACCAAATTCTCTTCTATTTCTTTAAATCCTCCTAAGATTCTAAGCTTTTTTTCTGTAAGCACTTTTATAAGCAATGCTAGATCTCAAAGCTCTCTTAATTTCGGGGTTAGCTAGTTAAGAAATTAGAAAATATTAAACTTGAGCTCTATTTCAAACTAAGCTCTTAGTAACTTGCAAACGGCTTAGTTTATATGCAGACTGTAGCTAGACCAGGCAAACTCAAACTTGGCATTTTCTTGATGAGCCAAGTCTATTTTGAGCAAGTGTGTCAAACTTAGATTTGACCTATATTTGTCAAAATAAATAAATAAATAAATAAAATAAATAAGATGTGCATATAGAAAGTTATAGGCTGTGGTTTATCCACATTAATAAAAAAAATTATAGGCTTTGTGAGTTGTTTTTTTTTTTTTTTTGTGGAAGAAAATGAAAAACAAAAGATGAGGTTGGGTGGATTGAGGTATGCTTCACTTTATATTGCCTTTTGTCTTTTCCAATTGAATTCAAATCAAGTTAATTAATATGTAGTGAGAGTAATTTTTGAAAGTTATTTACATAGATTTTTTTGTGTCATCCTACGTTGAAAGAAGGGCATGTTTTCTAAAGAGATATTTGTATTTTTTTCATTATTAGTAATCTCAAGTGTCGATCTACTTGAGCTAGAATATTTGATACTTATTGATTAATAATGGTTTGCCCCCATTTCTTGGAGGGTTTTGGGGTCTTCTACATAAATCTAGTGTTTTATTATTAGTCGAATTTTCCTGTTTATTATTTTAAATTATATATTGGTTTGGCTTGAAACTATTTAATTTGGTATCTGTGCACATTTGGGATTATTTATTTATAAAAACTCAATCGTCCAAGTGTGACAAACAAAGCTCAAAATAGATTTGGCTAGAGCTTAGTTTCAATTAAAATAATGATAAGATTATTTTCAACATAGTAAAACTCAGCTTGGTTTGATTGCACTTACGGCCCGTTTGGTTACAAGGATTGATCCCCAAGGCATGGGGATCAATCCTTGTGCCATGTGCATGCCCATGTTTGGGCATGCACCAAGGGGCATGGGGAAGGGGGTTGAGGGGGGGAGTGTATGCCCCTCAACCCCTTCATACTCATCCCCCTCATTTTGGGGGAATTGACCATGCCTGGGTAGAAAAATGACATCTTTACCCTTTACAAATTACAAAATGACATGAATGTTTTGGATGGAAATTAAAAATGATGAGAGATCAACTTGATTTTTTTTTTAATAATGTTTTGGATGTAAATTAAAAATCTCATTATAGCTTGTATTTATTTTTAAAATATTAGATTTATTAAAAATTTGGTGATTTAAAAATAAATAAATTTGGACATTTGTTTATTTTAAATAAAAATAATTAAATTGATATTTATCAATTAAAAAATGTAAATTTAAAATTTTATAAAAAAATATATACATGAATAACTCCTTTAAAATTTATTTATAGAAATTGGAGCAATTTAATAATTATTTATTTAATAATTAATATATATTATTTAATTAAAATAATCAAGGGTACAAAAGTAATTTTACTAAAATTTTCTCCTATACCCTCTCATATTCCTATTCACATCCGCTCCAACCAAACATTACTTTTATTCCCATCCCCCTTCCCTATTCTCATCCATATCCCCTTCCTCTTCCCCATCCTCATCCCTATTCCTAAATTCTCATTCCCTTCAGCCAAACAGGCCGTTAAAACTCTCAAATATCTTGTGATCTCCCGTCTTTATTAAGTTATTTTATACTTTTTCATCTTTGTCTTTTATTCTTAGTTTTACCTGCGGACATCTTCAAATCAAAACAAAAACTATACCACAAAAAAAAAAAAAAAAACAAATCAAGAGAAAGATTCAAATATAAAGAAATAAAACAAGATAAATTCATTAGAAACCATTCATCATTATCAACCCTACATAATGAAAAACAGTTATTAATTCATTAATCCCACTTCACCCCTTCAACTTAGCAATGAACTCAGCCAAGCTTTTCTCAGAGCTTCCACCATCTCCAACAGACTTCACCGCCTCCGCCGCGACCCTCGCCGCCGACGAGCGTACCGCCGGGCTCTCCATCAGCTCCTTCACTCTCTCCGCAATCTCCTCCCCCTTCACCACCTTCCCTCCATCACCCCAGCTCCACTCCTCCACCCAAATCCCCAACCCACTCCTCCTCACCACCTCGGCGTTCAATCTTTGGTCACCGTGCAGTGGCCACGCCAGCACCGGCACGCCATGCAGTGCCGCCTCCATGACTGAGTTCCACCCACAGTGACTCAGAAACCCACCCACAGCTCCATGCTTCAAGATCTCCTCTTGGTCCACCCACCCATGCACCACTATTGATCCTCTCTCCTTGATCCTCTCCACCATCTCCTCTCCCAAGACCTGCTCTAAATCCACTTGCTCTTCCTCTTTGTCCACCTTCTTCATTTTAATCACCCACAAGAACTTGGCTCCACTCTTCACCAATCCAACTCCCAATTCTCTCATATACTCCACCGACATCGCCGTCCGGCTACCAAAACTCACGTATAGGACCGACCTCTCCGGCTGCTCGTCAAGCCAGGGAAGAACAATCTTTTCCTTCAACGGGAGTTGCTTCAATGGTCCAACAGCAATGACAGGAGGAAAGCCCGGCACAACAACACCATCATTAAGCGCCATGAGCGCTTTTGGCTCTAGAGCTTCAAAGGTGTTGATCAATACTCCATTAGCTTGCACGAGAGCACGCGCATTCTCTAGTACTTGGATGGTGAAAAGCTCCTCAGGATCATGCAACGCCATTGGAACTGAAGCCTTCGGCACAAGACTCACTCCGGGGACTTCAACATCACCGACAGTTGCTGAGGTTTTATTAACCGTGTGAATTGGAAAGTAGGAGAAGAAGGCGAGCATTGACGCCGAGGAAGTGAAGAAGATATTGTTAGTTTGAATTCTATTTTGAATTAACTTCGTGATGATATTAATCCAACTTGAATTTAAACTATATAAAGTGGTCCATGACTTTATCTAATAGGAGTCCTAAGTTAACTCTAATTGGCACTTTGGATAATGATCTACTTAAATTTTAAGTAGTGTTAATCCTTTGATGGTAAGGATTATATATAGGACAGCACCAGGGGTCCCCAATCTATCGTTCTTGCAAATACCTAGCTCCATCGGTGGGAGAGGACGGGATAGATTGGAAGAGTCCCTGGTTGATTCAAGCGTGGACTTGAGGCTCTCGTCGTCTTCAACAATTTGCTATGGCTGGAGGTATGTGATCCTGCTTCCGCGTATAATATACGACATAGATGTCGTAATTAAGTCTGATAAATTCTAACAGTTGGCATCCGAGCCTGATTAATACCTCTGCCTAGCATGATTGAATTCTTACATGTATGTGTTATTTACAAATTACACATTGTTTAAATTCAATGCATTATTTCATATAAGTTGTAATAAACATGCATGAGTTAGGGGTTGTATGAACTAAATCCATTAATGTTTTCGCATGTTTATAATGAAATAAATTGGACTAAATTAGGGTTTAAAAGAACTGGGTATTAGGCCCAAATATTGAACCCATCATGAACAACAGTATGGATGGGCCGCGCTCGCAGGCTGGGCCGCGCGTTGGCTGGCCGGATTGGCCTGGCCTTGCGCGCGCCGGCGCTGGTCGCAAGCAGGCGCAGGCCTGGCCTGGTCGCGCACGCGCTGGAGCCTAGCCACGCGCGCTGGCGGCCTGGTTGCGACCTGGCGCTGGCCGGCCACGCGCAGGCTGGGCACGCATGGCCTAGGCGCGCAGCCAGGGCTAGTGGCTGCTGGCCGCCCGTCGCGCTGGCCACGCGCAGGTGCTGGCCGCTGGTCAGCTGCGCGCGCACGCCGGCCTGGGTGCGCGCAGCCTTGGTGCGCCTGGCCAGCCGCACGCTGGCCTTGGCCGCGCGCGCAGCTTGGGCGCTCGGCAGCCTGGCCGCGCGCGCAGCGAGGCGCGCGCATGAGCGGCCTGGGCGCGTGCGGCTCGCGGGTCCTGCATGCGCTCAGGCGCTGGCCGCGCGGTGGCCTGGTCGCGCGCGCACCGCCGAGCGGCGGTGACCTGGGGACCGGCGGCGATCCGGACAATGGCGGCGGCTGCCCATGAAGAAAATTTAGGGTTTTTCTTTTCCCCCCTAAAGTTTATTTATTTTATTAATTCATTATTTTGAATGATGTTTTAAATTAAATAGATTAATGGGTATTTTTTGCAAAATTGCTTTATTAGGTATATTTTGCAGATAGATCCCTGTCTAGTTGTTTATTTAAATTCCAGGTTTATTTGTATGAATTTTTTCCATGCATTAAGTGTATTAATTATAATTGGTATAATTAATTATTTACATTGAATTTGTTCATGTATGTAGTTGGTATGTCATGTGATCGAATGAATTTTTTGTTAATTATGAACTGACCACAATATTCATAATTTTATTTTTATAAAAATTATAAATTACATATTGTGAGTGTAATTGATCGCATTTAGCTTAAATGACATGAATTGTAATTAATTATGATTAATATAATAATTTTACCCCACAGGGATTTTGTTATATTTCTCATAATTAATTAGGATAAAATAATGAATAATTTTTGTTACTTAAGTCGCCCACAGGTATTAAGTAATTTTAATTATTTATTAGTTTTATCAGGTGGCAAATTGTGATTAATTATATTTGATATAATGATTTTACCCCACAGGGATTTTGTTATATTTGTAATTAATCAGGATAGAATAATGGTTAATTTTTATTTCTTAAGTCGCCCACAGGTATTAAGGAATTTTAATTATCCATTAATTTTATTGGTGGTTATGAATTTAATTTGTATCTACATCGTTGCCCACAGGCATATTGTGATAACAAATTGATTCATGTTTTGGTATGGCTTGCATTGGTAAGCATACCAACTTGTTTTATTGCCTTGAATATTAAGAATGATATGTATGTTATTTTGTTTATTGTAGCTAGACAATCAGATGTTTTTGATGAAAAATTTCATGTTCCTATGTTAAGGGGTGATAATTATAAAACTTGGAAGGGCTTAAAATGTCATGTTTGTTATGAATCTAATATGGTTGATGTTTGTCATAACACTTGGTGGATTGATTCTGGTACTACAATCCATATTTCTAATACCTTGCAGGGCTTCTTAAGCCGAAGGATACCGACGAAGAGTGAACAATTTATTTATTCAGGGAATAAGATTCGTTCACATGTAGAGGCAGTCGGGACATGTAGATTAGTTTTAGATTCAGGATTTGTTTTAGATTTGGAAAAGACCTTTTA
Organism: Dioscorea alata; assembly: GCA_020875875.1. Lineage (NCBI taxonomy): Eukaryota > Viridiplantae > Streptophyta > Magnoliopsida > Dioscoreales > Dioscoreaceae > Dioscorea > Dioscorea alata. The sequence continues at coordinate 15,203,967 of CM037018.1, forward strand.
TATTCCTAGTTTTTCTAGAAATTTAATTTCAGTTTCACAACTTGTACCATTAGGATATTCCTTTCAGTTTTATGAAACATATTTTCGTTTGTTTTATAATTCTTCTCCTGTTGGGAATGGTGCATTGTGTGATGGTCTTTTCCAAATTTATTTACAAAGTAATGTTTCTTATAATGTATTGCATGATCGAGTAAATGTTGGTATTAAACGTAGTGTTTTGAATGATAAATCTTCCATGTTATGGCACCGGAGATTGGGACATATCTCCATAAAGAGAATTGAAAAGTTGGTGAATGATAGAATCCTTGACTCTCTTGATTTTACCGACTTTCAAACTTGTGTGGATTGCATAAAGGGTAAGCAAACCAACAAATCTAAGAAAGGTGCTAGGAAGAGTTCATGCTTATTAGAGATCATACATACAGATATTTGTAGTCCAGAGATGGACTCGCATGGTCAGAAATACTTCATCTCTTTCATTGATGATTATTCACGCTTTATGTATCTCTACTTGCTTGATAATAAGAGTGAAGCACTAGATGCTTTCAAGATCTTTAAAGCTGAAGTAGAGAAACAATACGGTAAGCAAATAAAGATCGTGAGATCAGATAGAGGTGGAGAATATTATGGTAGGTACACAGAGGATGGACAAGCACCAGGTCCGTTTGTGAGGGTTCTTGAAGAGCATGGTATTGTGGCCCAATACACTATGCCTGGCTCACCAGATCAAAATGGTGTAGCTGAAAGAAGAAATCGCACTTTAATGGATATGGTAAGGAGTATGCTTAGCAACTCTAAACTTCCTCGATCTATGTGGACTGAGGCTCTTAAAACAGCAGCGTATATATTAAACCGTGTTCCGACCAAGGCAGTTTCTAAAACTCCATTTGAATTGTTCAAAGGTTGGAAACCGAGTTTGCAACATATGCGTGTTTGGGGTTGTCCAGCTGAAATAAGAGTGTTTAATCCACATGAGAGAAAGTTGGACCCAAGGACTATTAGCGGTTATTTTATTGGTTATGCCGAAAAGTCCAAGGGTTATAGGTTTTATTGTCCATCATATAGCACTAGAATTGTGGAATCAAGAAATGCCAAATTTCTTGAGAATGACTTGATTAGTGGGAGTGATCAATCTCTAGACTTTGGTCTTGAAGAAGATCATGAAGAAACTCCGGATACTAATCAAAGATTGATTATTTCACATGATAACCATCAAGATTTGGAAGACATTGAAATGACAATCATTGATGAACCACATCCTGCTGATCCAGTTGATCAAGTTCCACGACATCAATTTGAAGTTATTGAGCAACAACTTCATCAAGTAGATAATGATGTGGCATTAAGAAGATCAACTAGAATTAAAAAAACCGGCAATATCTAGTGATTATGTTGTGTATTTACAAGAATCTGACTATGATTTTGGAGCCGTTGATGACCCTAAAACGTTTTCACAAGCTATTAGTTGTAGTAATTCTAAGTTGTGGTATGATGCTATGAAGGACGAGATGGAATCCATGGCACATAATGGTGTTTGGGATCTAGTCAAGTTGCCTGAAGGGGCGAAAGCCATTGGGTGTAAGTGGGTCTATAAAACTAAGAAAGACTCGCTAGGCAACATTGAGCGTTACAAGGCTAGATTAGTTGCTAAAGGATTTACTCAAAAAGAGGGCATCGACTATAATGAGACTTTTTCTCCAGTTTCGAAAAAGGACTCGTTTCGTATTATAATGGCATTAGTTGCTCATTTTGACTTGGAATTACATCAGATGGATGTGAAAACGGCTTTCCTTAATGGAGATCTAGATGAAGAGGTGTTTATGAAACAACCTGAAGGATTCTTCTCTAGTGAAGGTGAAAGTTTGGTTTGCAAGCTTAAGAAATCTATATACGGACTGAAACAAGCATCCCGACAGTGGTATTTGAAGTTCCATGATGTTATCTCATCATTCGGTTTTGTTGAGAACATTAAGGATCAATGCATATACTATAAAGACAGTGGGAGTAAGTTTTGCTTTTTAGTCCTATATGTTGATGATATTTTGCTTGCAACCAATGATAAGGGTATGTTGCATGAGGTAAAACGATTTCTCTCTAAGAATTTTGATATGAAAGATATGGGCGAGGCATCTTATGTCATTGGCATTAAGATACATAGAGACAGACATCGTGGTGTTTTGGGTTTGTCTCAAGAAGCCTATATTAATAAAAAAATTCTTGAGAGATTCCGGATGGAAAATTGTTCGCCTAGTATTGCACCTATTGTGAGAGGTGACAAGTTTAACTTGGACCAGTGTCCTAAAAATAACTTGGAAAAGGAACAGATGGAAAACATCCCGTATGCTTCAGCCGTTGGAAGTCTTATGTATGCTCAGGTCTGTACGAGACCGGACATAGCATATGTTGTGGGGATGTTGGGAAGATATCAAAGTAATCCAGGGATTTACCACTGGAAAGCTGCAAAGAAAGTAATGAGGTACCTTCAGGGTACGAAGGATTACAAGCTTACATACAGAAGATCAGATGACTTGGAAGTCATTGGGTACTCGGATTCAGATTATGCTGGCTGTCTTGACTCTCGGAGATCAACTTCCGGTTACATATTTATGTTGGCCGGTGGTGCTATCTCATGGAGAAGTGCAAAACAGACTTTGGTTGCTACTTCCACTATGGAAGCCGAGTTCGTTTCATGTTTCGAGGCGAGTTCCCAGGGTATTTGGTTGAGGAGTTTTATATAAGGGCTTAGAATCATTGATTCTATATCTAAGCCATTGAGGATGTATTGTGATAATTCTGCTGCTGTGTTCTTTTCTAAGAATAATAAGAGTGGTAGTCGAAGTAAACACATCGACATCAAGTATTTGGCACTAAAGGAACGCGTAAATGCCGGTGAAATAACCATTCAACACATTAGCACAGAGTTAATGATTGCAGATCCTTTGACGAAAGGAATCGCACCTAAGTTGTTTAGAGATCATGTTGAACATATGGGACTTGGTTCTTCTCTATGAACAATTAATATCACTTTAGTATTGAACTCTTAAACATTTATTTATTTGTTTATTTGTCTTCTCTTTAAGTGTATACATTAAGTTTGAGAATGACAATTATTAAGTTTATGCATTATTATTTTGCGTATGTTGGACCCGAATAAGCATCTGGCTTATTCATTATGATAAAATGCCATATATAGGTTTTGCATTAAAGGGAGAGATTACATCGTAATACATGGAAGGTAATACTCGTTTATAATGATGACTTACCGCCATGATTCGTGTAATTTATTTCTTTGGTGTAGACATATGGATTTATGGGTTAATGTGAATGGATATTAAGTTACCTATGATAAAGTTGGACCAAGTGGGAGAATGTTAGTTTGAATTCTATTTTGAATTAACTTCGTGATGATATTAATCCAACTTGAATTTAAACTATATAAAGTGGTCCATGACTTTATCTAATAGGAGTCCTAAGTTAACTCTAATTGGCACTTTGGATAATGATCTACTTAAATTTTAAGTAGTGTTAATCCTTTGATGGTAAGGATTATATATAGGACAGCACCAGGGGTCCCCAATCTATCGTTCTTGCAAATACCTAGCTCCATCGGTGGGAGAGGACGGGATAGATTGGAAGAGTCCCTGGTTGATTCAAGCGTGGACTTGAGGCTCTCGTCGTCTTCAACAATTTGCTATGGCTGGAGGTATGTGATCCTGCTTCCGCGTATAATATACGACATAGATGTCGTAATTAAGTCTGATAAATTCTAACAGATATAAGTGCTGATCCCTGTTGGAGTAATGGCTGGTAAGAAGGTGGATGCTAAAAATATGTCTACGATGAAAGAAGTAATTGGTGGAGAAGAAGAATTGAGAAGAGTGAGGATCAGGTGGGGAGACTGGCGAATGGCTACAAACTGGAGAAAGAATGGATCGCCGGAGCCTGTGAGTGGGGTGACGTTGACGTGGATGGGATGGATGGAGGGGAAGCTGGACAAGAAGGTGGTCATGGAGTTGGACTCAGCGATGGAAACCATAGGATGGGTGACGACGAAGGACACATGGCAGCCTTGGGCTGCGAGAGTGGTGGCTAGGCGGCATAAAGGTGTGAGATGGCCCATGCCGGCGCTTGGGATGATGGCGATGTGGGGTGGTGGTTGGTCGCCGGAGAACGCCATTGATGAAGAGGTTGGAGCTTCAATTCAATGGTTAGTTAGGTGAATGTGTTTGCGTGTGTGCATATGCCTGTGCAGGGGTTGAAGCATTATATATAAATCTTATAATAATAATTAATTTAGTGTAGGGTTTTCTAAATTGAGGTTTATATATATATATATATATATATATATATATATATATATAGTTTGTGTGGGGTTGTTCACAAACCAAAAATTGATCATCTACCCTATATATTTTTAGTGGCATACAGTTTTGTATTGTAAACATGTACCCGCACTAGGGATTATCATTATTACATCCCTCCAGTAAAATTTGAACTTAAGACATGTGAAAATCCCACACCACATGCACGGTTACTATGACCCTTTTTTGAGAAGGCACCCAGTTTCTCTGGAAGTTTTGGAGTTATTTTACACAACTTTTTAAAAGAAGTTGTCTTGCTTTTTAAGATATTATCTACCTACTAATCTATGTCTTTGTTAGGTGTGGGACGAGTACCATTGGGCTAGGAAATCTTTACTTTATATATATGTGGGAGTGTGCGCGCTATTGATATGGATGCATAATTATATAGAGAAAACTTAACCAAAGTGAAATAAGTGAAGTTTATGTAGTTCACCATTGAATTTTTTATACTTGTTCTGAGATGGGTAATTTAATGGAAAGAGCATGGATATTATAAAAAAAATTGTTATGTTTAATTAATATTTTTTTGTTATGTGTCAAAAACTCATTGGATACTGCACCAATAACTATATCTATTACACCCCACCTAAGCCAAGATCTAATTTTATTGGCAAACATATATAAATATCAGAAGGAGATGATACTAACCTTAAGAAATGCATGTGTTGCTGAGTTGTCCCTATCCCTAATGAGATTTTGTTTAATATTTTCTTGTAAATATCGTTTTGAAAGGTGTGTTTATTTTTTCAAAGCAAAACTGAGAACCGGTCTTCATGAGTTTAAATAAAAAATGGGAGATGTTGAGTATCATGTCGAGATTCATAAAAAATTATAAAACTATTATAAAAATTAAATTATATAATGATCTCGGTATGCATATTTTATTATTATGCTTTAATCATGTATTCAAAGAAGTCAAATAATTTTTTTTTATTGATGACCAATGAAGCAGGAGGAGAGGAAGAAAAGAAAAGGGCAATTACGAGGACGGAGAGAATGGAATCAATGGTCTAAGATCTTGGCCTTGGCGATGTTGGAGATGGGGTGGAAGACGGTGGTGATTAATTTTTTAACTTCTATTTCATGAACACATTGAACAGCAAGCTTTACTTTAATTCTTAATTTTTTTTTTTAAGTTTTAGGCTTAAATTTCTTTTATTTAATGTTCGATATTGAGAGACATGTAATGCATTTTTTTTTTGAAAAAAATGATAAACCACTGCTTTATTAAGATACATGTAATACATTTGATGATCTTTGATTATTTACATGATTATTATATTTTGATTATATTTTTTATTATATTTTTTATGAATATGATCAGCAAGTTTTAAGGTTTTGCATGTTTACAACGGTACCTAATCATCATAGGACCATTTGTCATTTATTAGACCTCACTAGTTCCGGTTTAAATAGTAATACTATTAAAAATAGTTTAGGTAATTAATATTAGTTAAGGAGGAGATGACAAATTAACAACAAGGTTGTCTAGTTTTGGCATATATATTGATAAATAAGTCACAATCTCCTACTTAATTGAAGAGAATTTTATGAATATATATAGATATAGAGTTAATACCTCAATATATATATGCCCTCATCTTACATAAGGTGTTTGATCTTGGGTCTTTTTTTTCCAAAATAAATATTTTACGCAAAAGAAACCCAGTGCTAATAGATGAAGAATTAGTTATAATGATAACTAGACTCTTGAAAAAAAAAAATCTATTTTAGTTTGTTTCAAAATTAGAGAGTTTATTTTTTATCTATTAAAAAAATAATTGATAGTTTACATTAGTGAAGGAAATTAGAAATTTCCAACAATTTTTTCGGATTAAAAAGTTTATGAGAAATGTCCAAACAATTTCTTTGATATAGCATTTTACTGTGTTAGAGGAAATTAGTATTAATGGAAGAAGGGATAATTAAATAGGTAAAGATTTAGGTAGGTGGCCAAATATGAAGTTCTGGACAGGTGGTCAGTGCATCTCCAATCACATGGAGTTTTTGAATGGATTTGGCACAAGAGCGCTCCAACCCAGGGATGTCAATTTTTTCTGGGGTCAGGGCCGGGCCGAGGTCGGAGAATATCCTCCCCGCCCCGCTCCAGCCCCGAAAAATAATATATATTTAATTTAAATATTATATATATATATATATTAGAAAAACTCATTTATTTATTTAATTAGAAAATTATTAATAATTAAATAAACATTAGTATAAAAATTAAATAAAATTCTAAACTTATATTAACTATATTGCATTTTTAAATTTTTTTTAAATTTTGCAAATAATTTATTGGTGATTGTGTATGTTGGTATTTTGTGTTAAGTCGTATTTGTAAATGAGTTTCTCAATTATTAAAAATTTTTATAGTATTTTTAACAAATATTTTATAAATTTTATTTTAAATAATAATAATATTTTAATTTATTAATCGGGGCCGGTGAATCCCCGAACCTGAAAAATCCCCACAGGGACGGGAACGGGAAAAAAAATTCCCCGTATTCGGGTTCGGGGCTGAGTTCTGGGATGGGAGTGTAATTTTGAAGTCGGGGCCGGGGAATGTACCCCCCGGTGAATCCCCGCCCCGTTGATATCTCTACTCCAACCCACCACTAATCCCTGCAAAATCTTATGCGCCACTGTATCAATGTGCCACACAAATCTATTTTTTGCTATAGTGCCACACAAAACTTTGTGCGCCACTGTAACAATGTTAGTTTTCTGGGTTTTTTTTGTTTTTTTATTTTTATAAAATTTATATTTATAACTTTATATTTTAATCAAATTAATAACTTATTATTTAAGTTTATATTTTTAATTAATAAGAAATAAAATATCAAAGAAAATAATATGCTAAATTTAAATTCATTAAAATTAACAAAAATTACATAAACAATAAAATAAAAACATAGAAAATAATCCTAACATAGATTATCATCGATAGTAATAAGTAATTCATGTAATGTTTGTATTTGTTTTTATATTTTTTATAAATTAGATTTTATTTTATATTTAATAAATATTTATATCAAATATAAAAATAAAGTTTATATTTTAAATAATATAATATTTAAATTCAATAACTAAAAGTGAAAAAGAATTAAAGATGATTAAATTAATTTATTGATAATATGAATATATAAATTGTGGAGTGAGAATAATATTTTTAGAATATTTTATTTTAGAGTTAAAAATAGAGATGGTGGTTGGAGAAACTTTTATTGTAGAAATTGTATTTTTTTTTATACTAAAGCGCTAAATATAGAATTTTGGGTTGGAGATTTCTTAGGTGGGTTAGTCAAGCATAGGAAATTGAGAATGTAGTGAACTTGATATTATAATTTAATTATTTAATTATTTAAATATTTTAAATTATATTTTAAAAATTTTATATGTAGGAGTATTTTGGTAAATAAAATAATATTTTAAAATATTGTGTAAATTTTTTTAATATTTTAATATAATTATTTATTTATCTAAATAGTTTAAATTATATTTTTCACAATTTTATATGTAGGGGTATTTTGGTAACTTTGACATTTTACTGAGGTAATTAGCATAACTAACTAAACATGGTAATGAAATATTACTAGTAATATAAATTTTCAACAAAACATGGTAATCTTATATTATTACAACATTTCTGAACATATAACATTGCCGATCTTATTATCACAATAATCACATTATTGAGATTACTATGATAATATATTATTACTGCGAACCAAACGACCCTTAAGTGATCTCCTAGGTAACTATGTATGTGACTTGGCCTGGCTACCTGAGTGCCCTGACCTTGATGAGTCATGGGTGTGGCTCATGGCTCAATCAAGCTCGTCCATCCAAGGTAAGCTCAACCGGCCTAAAAGCTCACCAATGTTGAACGAGCTCACTCAATCAAAGGGAGTAGCTTAGGATGATGAGAGCTTGCTATATGATAAATTTTTAAAAATAAAAAATAAAAAAGAGTAATTTTGCGCTCATAAAAATGTTATAAGATGTGTATTTTAAAAATAAATTTATTGAAATATTATATAACTTGTAAAGATCTTGTTGTCTTCCTTAGATGATCTCCCAAACACAAGCAAGATAGGAAATCACAAGGCTATGCCTTGGTTCCTTTTCTTAATTTTATTTGTCACACCTTCAAATTAAAATCAAAACAAAAACTATAAATTTAAAAAAAAAAAAAAAAAAAAAAAAAAAAAAAAAACCAATCAAGAGAAAGATTCAAATATAAAGAAACAAAACAAGATAAAATTATTAAAAAACCATTCATTATTATAAAATCCACATAATTCAACAAGTAGTTAATTGATTCATTAATAATAACCACACTTCACCCCTTCAACTTAGCAATGAACTCAGTCAAGTTTTTCTCAGAGCTTCCACCATCTCCAACAGCCTTCACCGCCTCCGCCGCCACCTTCACCGCCGACGACCGCACCGCCGAGCTCTCCATCAACTCCTTCACTCTTTCCCCAACCTCCTCCCCCTTCACCACCTTCTCTTCACCTCCCCAACTCCACTTCTCCACCCAAATCCCCAACCCACTCCTTCTCACCAACTCAGCGTTCACTCTCTGGTCAGCATGCTGAGGCCACGCCAGCACCGGCACGCCATGCATCGCCGCCTCCATCACCGAGTTCCAACCACAGTGACTCACAAACCCACCCACAGCTCCATGCTTCAAGATCTCCTCTTGTTCTACCCATCCATGCACCACCATTGATCCTCTCTCCTTGATCCTCTCCACCATCTCCTTTCCAAGCACCTCCTCTAACTCCACTTGCTCCTCCTCTTTGTCCACCTTCTTCGTTTTAATCACCCACAAGAACTTAACTCCACTTAAATCCAACCCAATTCCCAGCTCTCTGATTTGCTCCACCGACATCGCCGTCCGGCTACCAAAGCTCACGTACACGACGGACCTCTCCGGCTGCTGGTCAAGCCAAGGAAACACCAACGTTTCCTTTAACAAGACTTGCTTCAATGGCCCAACAGCAATAACAGGAGGAAACCCGGGCACAACAACACCATCATTGAGCGCCATGAGCGCTTTTGGCTCTAGAGCTTCAAAGGTGTTGACCAAGACTCCATTAGCTTGCACAAGAGCACGGGCATTCTCTAGTACTTGAACGGTGAAAAGCTCCTCAGGATCATGCAACGCCATTGGAACTGAAGCCTTCGGCACAAGACGCACTCCGGGGACTTCAACATCACTGATTGTTGAGGTGGTTTTGTTAGTTATGTAGATTGGGAAGTAGGAGTACAAAGAGAGCATTGTTGCGGAGGAAGTGAAGAAGATGTAGTTACTGAGAGCAATGCCGGCGGTGGCCGGAAGGAAAGCAGAAGCTAAGCTGATATCAATAACTATGCCGGAGAGAGGTGGAGAAGCAGTACGGAGAAGAGGGACAATGAGGTGGGGAGAACGGCGAATGGCTTCACACTGGAGGTAGAAGGGATCACCGGGAATGTCCAAAGGGGTGATGGTAAGATGAAGGGAGTGAATGGTGGAGAAGGTGGAGAGAAGGTCGGAGATGTGGTGAGACTCGGCGGAGGAGACCATGGGATGGATGACGAGGATGGTGACGTGGCAGCCGTGGGAGGCGAGAGTGGCGGCGAGGCGAGTGAAGGGTGTGAGGTGGCCCATGCCGGAGCTTGGGAGGAGGGCGATGTGGGGTGGTGGTTGGTCGCCGGAAAAGGCCATGGTTTTGGAGAAGTGGTTGTGTGAGTGACTTGGGGATTGGAAATGGGTACGCTGAAGAGTCAAGATGCATGCAAATTTAATGTAGTTTTTTTTCTGTTTTTTTTTTCTTATTTATTTGGTGTATGTCTTGTGCGCCAAGTATTCATGGCAGTCTAATTTTGACGACTCAAAAGATGGTTAAAAATGTTTGATTAAATAAATATGTACTTCTGAGAGTTTGGTCAGTGATGGACCAAATTGGAACAATGACAGTTAAAATATATATATTATTACTAGTGGTTGAATTCATGGTGTACATACACCTCCTCCTTTGTTTCGGGGAAAGACGGAAGTCAAGAAAAGTGTCATCTACTGTAGTTGAAGAAAGTAATATTATTTTTAATATTTTTAATATATTTATTAGAAAGTAAGATTAGAATTAAAAAATGATATTAAGTGAACTTCTATAAATTTAAAAAAACTGGTGAAAGTGAGGAAAAATTAGTTTTTTAGAATGTCAAACTTCCCTTATTTTAATAAACAAATTAATAAGCTAGATTTAGCTCAAAACTTATTTTAGAAAAAAAAATAACAAAAATCAAGAAAAATCATATGACTTCTCCCCATGTTTATTCACTTTTTCGAAATAAACATTTCTTAAGTTGTATGTCTTACCAATAGTGTTCTATGATGTCTTTGTCAATGCTACTCATGCTCGACTTTTGTAGCAGGAGAAGAATTAAAAAAATATAAAAAATAATATATCTGGGATTCCACCTAAATGATAGTACCAAATTTAATAACATGACTCAATAAAAATTAATTTTACCTCCAAAAAAAGAATTGGTATTTGATTCCTAAACCTGTAATTTATCTAACTTTAAAAAATAAAATAAAAATTAATAGAAAAATAAGAGAGTCTCGAAGAAAAAATGTGTGTAAATTTAAATTTAAAAATGTCCACACGTCTTATAGGTAAACCGAGAGTGATTCATGAGTGCATTAATTAAGGACGAGTCTATTTCATTTGGATACTTACAAACATGGTACTTTTTGAAATATTATTTTTTTATATAAATATAAATTCTTTCAAGAAATATGGGTAGAGAATTAAAGAGCAAAGTTGGGTCCCTAGAACTCTATGATTTGAAATAAGGTTCTTAACATCCTCATTTTAGCAATGTAGTGAGACACGAAATAGTCTGGCTGATTCAACCGAAAAAACTAAGAACCGACCATGTGACCCATCGAGCATGCCTAGTTGAATAGAGCATGAAGAAACCCCATGCTAATTGGTGACCCGACCAAGATAATTGCATGAACAACTTAAAAAAACACATTACACTCTCACCATAGATGTACGATTAAGTTTGGATGGCTATGATTTGTCAATGAGAAAAAAAATCTATGTAAAGATTTAAATGGCCGGTGCACTATTTTCATCAATCTCGAGAAGAGTCACAGCCCGATTAATATTAATTTTCACTTTATAATCAATAAATAGAATTATAAAAAATATATATTTCATACATAAAACAATAAAAAATAACTAAATGAGATTTAAAAAATAAAATTCATTATATATTATGATAAATACTTTATAGATTTTTTTTTTTTTTTAAAGGTGGATAAACCACTTCAATTAAGCAAAAGGACAGTACAACAATCACAGGGAACAAACAACCTGTCCACTAACAGTGGACGCAAAAACAAGAGAAAACAGAAACAATAAAGAAACAACAGGGAAAGAGGAGAAAGGCGAGGACTGCCCCAACAACCATCTAACTCATGCCCTGATCGATCGCCTCCTCGGCTACATCGATATCATCTCCCCCCCAAGTGCAACCTCCGCCTGATCGTGGAAACTCAAACTGCGCCTGATAGAGCTAATGGAATCGTCAAACTTCTCCCTGGAACTCTCTGGTACAATAGATAACCACTGTAAGATCATTCTGGCACAATTCCGAAAAATAACAAGTGCAAATACCACATTTGCATTAAAAATACTATCATTTCTAGCAATCCAAATATTCCAGGTAATAGCTTTTGCGATCAACACCCCTATGTCCCGCAGGCTAGGGGTTAACAACGAACGCCAAGCTCCCCAAAGCATTAACATACAATTGGGCGGCTCAATTGTATGTTCCAACTAAATTTAAAAATATAAGAAATTAAAAAAACCGATAAGTTATATAATTCATGGATAAAATTTATCATTCGTATAAAAAGGATAAAAATTAGTGAGTGAAATTTCTTATCCGTTCTAATAAAACCAACCAATAAATAAATAAATAAATATTAGTAAAAATGAAACCCAAAGAAGTTCAATAATTATATATTGATGCATTAAATTGGCCCCTAATTAAAAAAAACAAGAAAATAAATGGAATAATTGGAAAACACTAATGTATATATAGTCATTTATCAATTTAAATATCAAGTTCATTTATTTTTTATATTATAATTGTGGTTTTAATATTATATTTGTTAATTATTAATTATTATAATATATTTTTAATAGGTTATTATTGACTTCTGTTCAACCTAGCTGAACCCAGACTTTGACCCTTGACCCCTTAAGTTTGACAGGATCAATGCTCGTGGCCCCAAGTCAGGTCTCACTATTTTGCATTTTAGTGGTTAATAGATTATTGTTTAAAGACCCATTTTTTTTTTAATTTTTCAAGTATATTCACAAGATTATAGCATTTTTAATATTGTTTTTTTTTTCTTTTATTTTTAGAGATGTAAATAAGTCATAAATTGGTAAGTTGAGCCTTTAATTCAAAAGGAGAATAAAATAGCAACTCTTTTATAATAGATGTTGTGTTGAATTCTAATTTTATGTAAGCAATATGTAATTTAAGAAGAGATGTCTAACATTAATAAATTTTTTCTATCACCAATACCAATAGATTTTATTTCAATTTTCATCCATAAATTTATAAATGGCTTAAGTCAATTCATTTGAAAGCATAATAGATAATTTAATTAGTTTATTAACTAGTATTTTTTAGGAGGATCAGAAAATAGCAACTCTTTTATAATAAAGGTTGTGTTGAATTCTTATGTTTTGTAAACAATATGAAATTTAAAAGGAGATGTATAATATTAATGAATTTTGTTTATCACTAATACTAATAGATCATATTTCAGTTTTCATCCAAAAATTTATAAATACATTTGAAAGCTTAAAAACTTAATTAGTTTACTAACCAGTATTTCTGAGGATTTTGGAAAAAAAAAAAAAATCTGAAGGACAACAATTTAACTAGTTTCCCAACAAAAATTTATAAATGGTTTAATTCATCCAAAAATTTAACTAGTATGCTAACCAGTTTTCATCCAATGTTATCAATGTCAAGACGTTATATATATATATATATATATATATATATATATATATATATATATATATATATATATATATATATATTTGACAAGCTTAATAATTTTTATAACAGATAACAGAAAAATAAAGTCCTCATGTACTCAGAAGCTCTCAGTAATTAATTACAAATAAAAATAGAATTTTCAATTAATAAACATAATTAAAAAAAAAAAAATCTTACTCGCCTTCTCTTTGACTGGTAACGGGCACAAACTAACCATTTGACCAGCGTTAGCACTTTTTGACTCAGTCACCATGGCAAAACCCAATAAGAAACAGCCACGTGTACTTTGTAACTGTCCAAACTCTCACGTTCAACGCTCCACTCCTCCCTCAATGCTCACAAACCGTAACTGACTCTTCCCTTCTTCCCTTATATAAACTCACACTATCTCATTAACTCATACTACTTCACTGCCATTTACCTTACTAAACAGTAAACACTCTCAAGTTCCTAACAATGGCAACCATCTCAGCATCAAATGCCTCCAATCTCTTGCTCATCACTTTGGCTAGTTTGCTCCTAATGCTTGGCACATCAACAGCATATGAGTTCCGTGTCGGCGGAGAGAATGGTTGGTCGAAGCCGGACGGAAACGAGACAGGGTCTTACAACCAATGGGCGACGAAGAACCGATTTCACATCGGCGACATCTTGTGTAAGTTTAGTATTTTTTTTTGCATAACATATGATTTAGAAACATTCCAATCATCATTTTCTAATTGTAGATTTCAAGTATGTAAATGATTCGGTGTTGGTTGTGGACCGTGAGGATTACAACAAGTGCGAAACCAGTAAGCCGGTGAGAGAGTTCACAGACGGCAACACGACATTTCAGTTTGATCGGTTTGGGTTCTTTTACTTCATCAGTGGCTTGAAGGAGCATTGTGAAGCTGGCCAGAAGTTGATTGTGAGAGTGATGGTGCACCCTGAAGTCTTGAGCCCTTCATATGCGCCGTCTCCTTTGCCGAATGGTGATGATGGTTTGAGCCCTGGTTCTTCAGTGAAGCCTAAGTCTAATGGTGCAGCAAAGCTTATTGCTGGTTCTAGTTCTTCTTCAGTGATAATGGTAGCTCTTGGAGTTATAATCTTAGTCTTTGCTTGAATTTTCTTTGTCTCTTATTCAGTTTCTTTGTTGTTAGGACAACATTGTTGTCTCTTTATTATCATTTATTAGTTTTCTTGGAAGTTTGATGATTGTTATGGAAATTTATGATTCATATTGATTTAATTTGTGGTTTTGTTTGATTAATTTGATGAAATGAATTGTATAACATGTTTAACTTAACCAAATGATTCATTGATAAAATTGGATATAACATTACAAACATAAAATTCACAAATGAGTTTCTGAACTCTTATCTCTTGTCATTCACCTTAAATTGGCTTCTTTGAGTAACAGTCCTAACAGTCTCTTGTAAGTTTTAATGGCTGTTTCAAGAACATCAATGGCTCTTCTTCTATCCTTCACAACCACACCAAGCCATTGCTGCATCTCCTCCATCTCTTTCACATCCCTATGCATCCCTTCCACACAAGGCATACTACTTAAACCATTAAAAAAACAATTACCTTCATCTCTTCGAACTCCTCCGGCAGCCCTTGATACTCCTCTAGCCACCAAAAGATCACTGACACCATTCTGGCCATGTCTAAGAATCTTAACGACCTGCCCTGCCTCCCACATCATTATCGTGCCATCTTCTGAGGCCGATACCAAGTTCCGGTCACCGTTCACCATCGCAAGAGCTATCACTGCACCACCACTCTCCTCTGCAGACCATGCAACCACACCATCTTCATCCCCACTCAATCCCCTCCTCCTCATCTTCTTCAGTGCCACTCCATAAACCCGACCATCCGATCCTCCGGCATAGGCTTCAGCATCAGTCAAATCGAGTATAACACTCCATAATGCACATTGGAGATGCACAGTCCTTAGACAAGCACCATTGGCCAAGCTCCAAAACTTGATCATGCAATCCAGAGAACATGAAATGATGATTGAATTGCACCCACCTGTACTCCCTGAAGCAATACCAGTAATTGACATGCTGTGAGCAATGAATTTATACAATGTTTGGACAGTATTATCATCTGATGATTCAGTAGAGGAGATGTCTAGCAAAGAAATTATCTGAAACACAGCAATAGTGCCATCATCGCTGCCTGATATAACAAGTGAGCCATCAGAGTTAATAGTAAGGCATGAGACAGTTCGCTGGTGAGCAGGAAAAGAGCGAAGAAGATCACAGGAAGGTAGAGAAAGTATATAAATGTGACCGGAGAGGCCTCCGGCGAAGAGGAAGGATCCATTAGGAGTGGCAACAAGAGGCGCAACTGGTTCGGGGACGGGGACAGATTGCAGAACTGAAGAGGACCACCAGTTGAAGAGGTGAATGAAGCCGGAGGCCGAGGGAGTTACATGAGAGGCGGCGATTAGCCCGCCGGAGGTGAAAGTTAGGCCCTTCCTTGGTGATCTGGTGACGGAGAATTGAGCAAGAACGGCGCCGGTTATATGATCTTGGGCAATGATAGGTCCATCAGTGGAGCTTGTTAAGATAATATCCGTTGCCATTGTTGTGGATGAAATTTTTAGTATTCAAGAAAAGAAGAGAATCTTGCTTATGTTTTTATTGATGAAAAAGGACAAAGCACTAGTTGGAGAGAAAGAAGAGATAGCAACGTTTGAAACGAGGGGGATGGAATGGAAAACGTGAGAGTTCCTTAACTTCATTCATGATGCAGGATGTTAAGAAAAAGACTGTAAATGGATTGGTTTGTATTTTATATCTGAGATTTTGGAGCATCCTGGTTTTCAATTGGCTTTTATTAGAAATTAATAACAAGTAATGAATTATATGGCCCAATCTTAATTTAGGAAGGAAATAAAATACCATTAAGAGGAGTCATTTGAAATCATTTAAATTAAATATTAAATATATATTTTTTTATAAATTAAAACAACTTAACACATAGCAACGTTGGAAACAAGGGGGAATGGGATGGAAAATGTGAGAGTTCCTGAACTTCATTCAGAACTGTGTTGCCTTGTGATGCATGCAAGGTGTTAAAAAGACAGAGACCAACAAACAGACAGAGATGTGAGGGTTGGTGTGTATTTTGTATTTGACATTTTATAACATCTTGGTTTTCATTCAACTGATTTTATTACTTTTTTTTATATTAATTAGATAATAGTTTTATTATTCTATCAATAACATGTACTGCCATAACAGAAATACCACAAAATAAAGCAGTTACTTACTTACATTGTACTGTATAAATGCAAATAAAACAGTTACATACTTCCACCATTGTACTATATACCAACTGATGCATAAAAAAACTGAAACGTTGCATTTCAAATAATAGCTTTAACAATTCCCCAAAAGAGAACTACCTTTTTACATAAATATTAATTTAAAAATTTATAGATTTTTTATTTAAATATTAATTAATTATTATTTGTTATATTAGATAAGTATAATCTTATTAGAGTATAGCAGGTGCATTTTCATACTTGCTTTTCCCTTGCTACCATTTGTTGTTATATATATATATATATATATATATATATATATAAACTTGTAGATGAAGACGAGGAGGGCTCATTTATCTTGCTGATGTGGATGTTAATGGGGCGCTGATGTGGTAGTGGGTCAAAACCATGTTGTGAGGTGGACTACCACACCAGTTCTTTTTTAAAACACATAATCCACATAGGAAGTCACTTTATCAACTTCGCAAGAAATAACCCCAAATATACTATTGTGGCCATCAATGTGAGCAGAGATTAATTTTGTGGCTACAACATTATAATGATGAAATATTTGTGGCCACCAGTGAAACTTACCCACCAAGCAACCCATCAAAAAAAGCAAAGACCAGAGTCAGTGCACTCTAATTTCCCTTTCTCACCTCCATCTCAACACAAGCAAACATGCCCAAATTCCAAGAGAAAATAATAATAATAATAATAATAATAATAATAATAATAATAATAATAATACAATCCCACACCAAATAATTTGTGATCCATCGGTGAAAAATTGTAAAATCTCAAGAAAATGTGCAAACATAAGAAGATATTATATGTTTTATTTAAAAATTTAGTGATAAAAGAGAACATAAAATTCGTTGTTTATCTAATTTTTTTTCATAAAAAAAATAATAATAAAAGAGAACATATTTAAATATTACACTTTATCTTGACACTAATACAATACTAGATTTATACCACTACAAACCAGAAATACAAAACTTGGCCGACAACAGTTTATATTCATACGTCTTCTAAATATAGCAACTTACTGACTTACAAATATAGCATGTCATACAAAAGGACATACATTAATAACAACATGTAAGAAATCTTCCTCTAAAGTACCATTCTTACCCCTCTTTTCTGACGCTATAAACCATTATATAAAGGTCTGTATATAAACCATAAACTTTGCAATAAAATAAAACATTTATTCCCAAACCAGCAATACATGAACAAACATGACAAAGACAATGACAAATCACATAAAACATTACTGCCCATGACTAATTAATGAATCAAGTTGGCTTCATTAATTTCTTAGACCCAACTTCAATGAGCTTGATCAAGTTCTCAAAAGAAGACCCACCCTTGTCCACAGCCTTCCTAACCATATGACCCAACTCTCTCACCCTCTTCCTCCTCTCCTCCCCTTCTCCTCCACATTCCATCAAACACTTCACCCCCTTCTCCACCACCTCCCTCCCCACCACCACCATCTCCTCCCCAAACGCATACATGATCGGCTTCCCAATCCCCACCGGCACACCCACCTTCAACACCTCCACCACCACCTTCTCATTCAAGAACTGGTCAGCAAAGTGTGGCCATGTGAGCATGGCCAACCCAGCGCTCACTGACTCCATGACCGAGTTCCATCCACAGTGTGTCACGAACCCACCTACCGCCGGGTGCCCCAGTATGGCCGCCTGTGGCGCCCACCCTTTGATCACCATCCCTCTCCCTTCCACCCTCTTCTCAAACCCTTCCTCCTCCGTTAACCATTTCGCCACCTCCGGCGCTGCCATTAATTCACTCTCCTTTATCACCCATATAAATCTCAACCCTGATGCTTCCAATCCAGCACCAATCTCAATCAACTGAGCAGCCACAGTATGTGTGATACTACCAAAACTAAGATAAACAACCGAACTCTCAGGCATGGAATCAAGCCATTGCAAGCACTGACTCTCATCAATGGAGGGCTTATTCCCTCTAGCAGCCTTACTAGCTGCATCCTTATTAGCCAGCGGCAGTGGTCCGATAGCATACACCTTCTTTCCGGTCAGCTCTTCGAGTTGTTGGGTGAAATAAGATTCCATTTCCGAGCAAGTGTTGAGCACGATGCCGTCGCAGGTGTCCTCCGCCATGATCGTCTCTTGGGCTAGCTTCTCAAACCCTGGAGTTCCTTCATAGAAAAAAGGTGGTGCTTTGGCTTTGGTTGTCTCGATGGGTTGTGGCAAGCCGGGGATGATGAACGGCTTGTGAACGTCGGTGAGGGACTGGTAGATCTTGTGGTTTTTAATGGTGTGCATGGCTGTAAGAGTGAAGGAGGAGTAGCCATGGAAGATGAGGTAAGGGATGGAGAGCTCCCGGGCAACGTTCATCCCCCAAGGTTGGAAGTGGTCGGAGATGATGCACGTCGGAGGAGGGTGTTGACCGTGGAGGTATTCAAGGAGAGGGGTTTGGAGAAGGGACATGGCGAGGAAGAAGTTGAAGAAGAGGTCTGGGGAGTGGACGAGGTCGACGTTCTGGCAAGAGTCGGGGATGGAGGCGGCGGTGGAGGGGAAAGGGAGGGAGGCGAGGCGGATGGGGAGGTTGGAAGTGGAGATGAGGGCGGAGAAGGACTGGAGACGGGTGAGGTTGGCTGGGGTGACGATGACGGTGACGATGGCGCCGTGGGTGGCGAGAAGGCGAGCCATGTCGCAGGCGGGGATGATGTGGCCTTGGGCTAAGAGAGGGATGATGACGAAGTGGGGCTCGCCGGCGGCCATTTTTTCCGGTGATGTAGAGGTTGTTGGTCAATGGAGCTGTGGAAAGAGACGAGGATAGAGATGTATAGTATCTAGGGGATTTGCATTTATGTCCAAAAAATATGTGAAATTATTTGCTAATATCTGTATATTTTATTTATTTATTGTTGGTCAAACTTAGTTTTAAAAACTCTTGTGATATGATATAAATATATATTATATGATGATTGATAAACTAGGGTTTCTTTTGATTTTTTTTTTATTCTCATTTATGTTATTTTTATTTATCTATTTTAACTATAAATCATATGATTAAAAAATTGATTAAAATTAATTGGTGATAAAAAATTTATAAAAATTATATAAATGTTTCAAGATTAGTTTTATTTAAAATATATTTTAGAAAATGCATAGTTGAATATAATTTAATGAGAGTTGTAGAAGTGTATTAAATATAAAAAAAATTTAAAAAAATAATATTTTATATTTTATAATTTTTTTAAATGGATAAGTAAAAAGGGTAAAAGGGAGTTTTTGGCTGTTAATTTTATTTTTTAATCTATATATATGTACACACATTTATTAAATGTTATTATTTTTTAAATTATACAAATTAGAAAAATAAATAATATTTATATTTTCTAAAATGATCGTACGTTTGCATTTTGTGATGTTTGGATGCTTTTATATATAACTAAGTTTAAATCTATAACTGATAATAATAAAGACAAATTAACAAGAGAAAGAAAAATAGAAAAATCTACAATATCAGATCAATAAAAAAACAATAAAAAAATAACCCAAACGCAATATATATATATATATAATTTGCCAATTTTTCTACTCTATTAAATACGATTGGAATTTTGATTTTTAACTATAAATTAACTGAATAATAAACTACATTTTATAAAAATAAATTTATTTTAGAATCAATGTGAATTCTCTCAAACAAAAATCTAGTTTAGAAATAAAACAATAATAATATTATTTATTATTATTATTATTATTATTATTATTATTATTTTATCTTTTTACAAGATTCCTTACATGTGATACTTGCATTGGGGTGTGTGTTTTCCTAAAAACAATAAAATTTTAAATTAATAAATAAATAACAACATGGGCTTCTCTACGCGCCACGGTTTTAATGGCCCCTGCCAATCAATCAGAAGTGGCCATTTCATAACTGAATTAATCAGTTATAATCACATTTAATATTAAAAGTATTTAATAAATAACCATTTTCATTTAATATTAATTGATATAGACATATGCCCAATTTTAAAAACCATTCTCACATTTAAATTTTAAATTTTAAATGTTGCACATCTTCACACGACTCACACAAGACATTAATAAATTTTAAACCATTCCTTTACTTGAACTTAGAAGTATTAAGGTTTTTTTTAATGTAAATTTTTTTTTCCAAATTTTATTTTAGAACCCAACAACATTGGTTTCATTGCATGAAGTATCAATATAGAGATTAAGAGGCTAAGTTTAAATTTCTCTAGATACAATAATAATAATAATAAATTCTTAATTATAAGTACAAATTTAAAGCACAAATCTAGTATCGTCAAGTAAAAAACAGGGCATAGACTAGATAATTAAATTTTTATTTTTACGCACACTCCTAATTACATATACATATTTGTTAAAAAAAAATAATTTTATTGCCGTTGCGGTTGTTGGAATTACAATTTTTTAATCCTTAGAGTAGCCAAGCATTGCATGCTGCAGAATTTTTATAAAATGAAAAGTGATGATCTTAAGTTATATATAAATCACAGATAACTATGATTTATTTTGATCTCTTCATATTCTTAAATGACAAAAAATTATATATACACAGTAAATGCAATTCAATCAGAGGATAAATATTTTCATATGTTAACTCTATATATATTGAAAGGGCGACAAGTACATGTTATGAGAAACTTATTTTTAGTGCCGCTAACCATTTGAACCAAATAGCAAAAAAGTCATAATCTATATTCATGCACCATAAAGAAAGACGCTTGTAGTTTTTTTTAAAATAAATAAATATAATTTATTTATATATTTTAGTGATATGTCTTAAAAAAATTTATATAAATATAATAATATATTAAAAATTATTCTAATCCAAAGAAAAACATGTAAAATAAAACAGTTTAGTGTATATATACAAACCAATAATATTTAAAAAGTATTATTTCAATATTTCTTTTATTTCAACACTGGCATCATTCAAGTAAGCTCATTAGATTATATATAGATTCAATTGATTTTTCTCAAAAAAATTTTTTAAAACAAAAGCAATTATATATGCATGCATCTACGTTGTTCTCAATAAGCTCTCACATTCATTGCTAAGAAAACATCGTCAAATTCCCATACTTCCAATCACATAACAACAAGTTGATCGATAATATTATCAAAACATAGCAACAAGATGCATTTATTGCAGTTAATTATCAACAAATCAAATTATCAAAATCATCTTCTAAAGTGCATGTATATACAACACCATCTCAACTATCATCATCAAACATGACAATGGAGTTATCAAACTTCTTTGCACTGCTTTGTATTTCTCAAGGAATCAATCGTTAGAAATAATTATAGTAGTAATAAGTACGCATTGGCTGACTAATTACATACTGAATAAATGCAATTGGAAGAAGCCATTTTTATCAATGTATTTATTATTTTAACTTTGTACTTTCACAATGTTCGATATAATTTACGTCCATTCTTTTGTTACTATTTCCAAATTGAACTAGAAATGCAACGTTCACCGGACAACAAGAACAATAACAATGTCACCACTCTACAATTGAACAAGTTATTAGATTGAAGCACAAATTTGTTTTTTTTTTTTTTTTTAAAGATAGTGATAAACTTTATATATATGAGCCGTGCGCATGGACCAAGAATTAATTATCTAGGCTGCACATCCTCACCCGATGATATGAGATTTGAACAGCAAATCTACACTCACAATCGAGGATCCGTTATCACCATTGCATTTACTGAGGCTCAAACTTAAGATTTCTTAAATATCTCACATTTATCATTTGTAATTGGACTAATATCGTTTGACTATAAACCCTTAACATGAACAAATTAATAGGTCAAGTTGAATATTAATAGTAATTACACAAAGACCTCCTCCTCCCTTAATATATTTTTTATGTGTGCTGGAATTTATGTAAAATTAGCTGTTGTTATTGTTCTTCAAATTCGTGATCTTTAAAATTGTTGCATATATTTGTGCAAGTTTTATTCATGTTTGTTTTGGATTTGGAAAAGTAAAATTACTGTATATGATGATAAAATTTTATGCATGCTAGTATGATTCCATGATGTCAAGATCAAACATTCATTTGCCATAAAAAAAAGTTCATTCAAAATTAATTTTATAAAATAGTGATGAGGCCTAATTGTTCTAATTTCAGACAAATAGTATCAGCATTAATATTAGATTTTTTGAGTCAGTGGGCATATTAGAATCTAGATGCTTTTGATATTTTATTTTATTTTTTTAAAAGCAACTCAAGTTTTTACCATTTGCTAACAAAATTATTATTATTTTTAATAAAAATGAATAAAATAAAATGATAAAAACAGTGAAACAAAATTACATGACTTTCCGGTTTACTTAGACCGTATTGGTTCGGGTGGGGTTATTTAGACCCGGTCCAAGACCTTCCGGTTTTCTTCAAGCGTCTATTGGACCATTTTCCCGTCTTCTCTGACTCCCACCTCTCGACCAAAACCCTAACCCCATGGATGAGCAAGCTACCGCCGGAGACGTCGCCGGCGCTTTGCCGGCGCTGTCAAAGAGCGCAAAGAAGAGATTGATGAAGCAGAAAAGACTGGAGGCGCGCAAGACGGAGCGGAAGGCCGCGGAGAAGGAGCGGCGGCGGCAAAACCTCGAGCTCCGCCGCCGTGAGTGGGACGAGAAGCTATCTGCCGCAACGGAGGAGGATCGGGCGCGGATGGTGGAGGAACGGAAGGGGATGAGGAAGGAGCGAATGGGTCGGAGAGCGGAGGAGCGCGAGATGAGGATCCAACGGCTTACTAGAGCTAAAGAGACGGGTCCAAAGGTCGTGCTTGATCTCGAGTTCTCTGACCTTATGAGCTCCGGCGAGGTCCATAGTCTTGTTCACCAGGTGCGCTGTGCGCCGCCATCGCCGGCAAACTATCTGTTTTATATACACACACACACACATTTTTCATCTACTCACTTTTTATTTGATTTGTTTAAAGATTTCTATGCTCTAATTGAAAGAATTTTGTAGATTTAGAGCTAAAATGATACCAATTTGTGATCTTTGAACCATTACAAGACAATGCTAGGGTTCTACACTAACAAAAACTGCAAGCTGTGTTGTTTCAGTGGGTTTTACTATCAATAATTTTTTGTTGCAAGTGAGCACTTGTACTTGTACTGATATAGTAGTCTTTGGACATTAGCAAGTTAAAGCTAAACCTCTGCACCTAATTAAGGTTGTATGAGTTGTAACACCTCTGTTACTTACTATTGATCCGCAATAGTTTAATCTTTCTCATGGGTTTGAATTTTCTTGATATTGTTGAACTAGGTTCTGTGATTGTGCCATCCTGTTAATTCTGCAATAGATTTGCTCTTCAATTATTAATGTGTTTGTTTTGTGTGTTTTAGTTTTGTAAAAATATTGTCCATTTGCCCAGCATCATTAACTTCCATGAAAACACCATCACCTGAATTAGCTGCTTCATCTTCCTGGGCAAAGATGGGGATTTGATTGGCATATCAGGAGCCCTTGTTGTGCATACACTGTTGTCCTGAATTTATTTACATGCAGAATCCGGAACCCATAAGCTGCCCCCTAATTCATAAGTACTTTGTGCTAAAATAAGATGAAGTAGGTGATAAAGATACACTACTAGAATTTATGATAAGCTAAGATTTCTCAAGTGATGCTAGATGTGCTCATGGTTATGTTGCAATTCATTTTTATTGATCCATACGTTGGTAATGTGCTGTTGTTTTAGCAAAGTTCAAGAATCAAAAGTCACCATTATTTTTTTTCTCTACCTCTGAACAAATAGTTTTGTCAAGATCACTCACTTTTCTTTTCTTTCTTTTTTTTTTTAAAGAAAAATTGTTTGTGAAGTTGTAAATGGATGACAGGTAAATTAGTAACTAATGTTAGGTACAGATTATGTATTGTTATGCAGTGAATGGAAAGTGTCCATCACCAGCCCATCTCTGGTTGACAGGATGCAATGGTGAGATTCAAGCGCAGTTAGAAAAGCTTCCCGGTTTTGAGAAGTGGATGATAGAAAAGGAGAGCAAGTCATACATTGAAGCCTTCCATGACCATAAAGAGAGCCTTGTGTATTTAACAGCAGATGCTGAAACTGTTCTTGATGAACTTGATCCTCAGAAAACTTATATAATTGGTGGATTGGTTGATCGGAACCGATGGAAAGGGATCACCATGAAGAAAGCAACTGATCAAGGGATTCAATCTGCAAAGTTGCCAATTGGAAGTTACCTAAAAATGTCAAGTTCACAGGTATATTATGTTGTTTTAATGTCTAAAATTCTGTACATAGGACTGTAGGAGTGAAATTTATCTTTGTTAATCAGAAAGTATATCAGACCATAGGCCATGTTTGAAACTATCACAGACCTTGTATATAATTATACATACAACAGTTTGAAATAAGTTTTTTTTTCACAGGTTCAATTTGACTGAAGCCCATTGCTTGTCTTGTGTGTGTTTGCTTAAACAGGTTCTGACTGTTAATCAAGTAGTTGAAATACTTCTGAAATTCTTGGAAACGAAAGAGTGGAGAAGTGCATTCTTTCAAGTGATACCTCAAAGGAAAAGAGGTGAAATTGATAGCAAATTGGAAGATAATGAATTCAATGAATCTGAAGTCAATGATATACAGAATCAGAAAGAAGCCATAGTTGATGAGGATGAAGACGTCGATGATGATGATAATGACGATGGAGTACGAGATGAAGCTGTAGCTGTAGAAGGTGTCTTGATGAAAAAACAACGGATTGGAGAAGCCACCAATGCTGATTGCTGAGACCCGAAAACTGCTATAAACTCTGTAACCTGTAGGTTTCCTGGTGCTTGTTTATTTGGAGAGTTACAAGCTACCTTTATTGAGGTATTTTTGTGGTACTTACTGTGTAATGGGCAGTGGAAATTGACCAAAGGTAATAGAGGTTGCAAGTTATTTATTATTACCATTAATATTTTGCTTTTGCGTGTTTTTTGAAATAAGAAATATATACCCGTTAGATTTATAGGATTTTTTTTTTTTTTAATCTTGCTACATGTTTGAAATTCAGCTTATGTCAATTGGCGTCTGAGTCTGACCAATTTTACTCGACTTTGTTCTCTGATTGATTCCAACATATTGGATATATGTATTCACTTTTCCGAAACGAGTAAGGAAATTGATAGGATTCACATGGACTGTTCTTTTTGGAGCGGTAAAGATTTAAATCTCTCGGAATGCTGACTTGTTACCTGGGAAAGTACCTGTGAATCAAGAGAATAGGGTAGATAGGGTATTATTATTCACCTTGAAGACTTGAATCATGTCTTTCTTGATAAGTGGTGATGGAAGATCTTTTCATGTCACTCTTGGGGGCCCGTTTGGTAGTTTGCAGGGAAAGTAATTGCATGCAAAATTTTTTGCCCTGCAAAGTAATATTACAATGTTTGGTGTATGCAATGAAAATTGTAATTTAATTGCATGCAAACTTAATTCCCCATTTGGTATGAATGTATCTGCTATGTAAAATTATGTTTATTCTCAATATTACCTTTAGTTATTTTATTTATAAAAACTTGACCTTTAACAAACTCTAATGACATATTAATTTAGTCTATATAATAATTAACCTTTTCTTCATAAAGTATTTTTTAATTTTTTTTAAATATGGTTTTTGTACTTTTTTTAATACACTAAAGAGAATATATGGTTTTAAACCAATGCGTTTGTCAACTTTTGTCCATTATACAATTGTGTTTATTTTAATATTGTTATGATTGATATTGTCCAACAATGCGTTAGGGTTTTTATTAAAAAAAACAATAAAGAATTTTTATTTGATAAGAGGGTAGTATAGTAATTTAACAATTATAAAACTTTCCCATCCAACGTTGTAATCACTTTCACACCACCCCCCATGTGAATCACTTTCCATGATCAAAGGGAAAGTGATTGCAAAGAGACCAACTAATTTTAAGAAACCAAACGAGTGAAAATGATTTACTCTTGTTACTTTGCAGGGAAAATTATTACTTTCACTCATACCAAACGGGCCCTTGGTGTTGGATACCGGCATTGTTTTTTTTACTGTAGAACGTAAAATCACCTTCAACTAGCTTGCATAGAATAATAAAATTCTAATGATGATCAATGATAATCTTGCTATCATCTTGCAAAGCGAGGATGTAATAGCATTTTAATGACAGTTTGTGTGCTTTGTTATGGGTTTTTTTAAAAAAATTATTATAATTTTTTTATTTAATTATCAAAATGAGTAAGTTTAAAAATTAACACGTTTAGACAAAACGGTAAGTTAATTACGGTAATTGGAAAATGGTAGCATGCTTACCGTTTTCGGTGCTTATGCCTTGAAAATGGTAAGCATATCTCCAATTAATCCCATACAAAATAGTATTTCGTTTTGCCTAAATGTGTTAATATTTTAAAACTTACTTATTTTTGTAATTAAATAAAAAATTGTAATATTAAAAAAAAAACCTTGTTATGGGGTAGAGGAGACAGTAGATTACATGCTACTTGACCACCCTTTTGCCTCTGGTATTTGAAATCACTACAAATTCATATGCAATCGCCCTATTTTTCCACATGAGCTTAAAGATATCTAATCCTCATGGAAGAAAGAGAGTGATTTGATTTTTCATGGTTTTGGGAATTTTCTAATTCATGCATTTGTTACAACATTTGAAGTGAACGAAATAATCACATTTTTTTCCCTATTCAACACTAACTCTCAATCATTGTCAAAATCAATTACATGCTTCTTACTTGGATTCTTGCAATTATAGAGGCAAAAAGGCAAAATTGAGGAATCCATCCCAATGATCATAAGAAGCCTTAACTTCATGGAGGCTTTGATCCCTGATCCAGAGAGGTTGCTTATAGGAACAAACTTGGATGATCTTATCAACTTGAAGAACATTGACCTTGAAGTTTGATTGGTGACCCGAGATGTGTCTACATTATCTTATTTTCTTCTAGTACTTGTTCTCTCCACTTTTGGTAAATGTGTTTATGTTGCTATGTCTTTCTACTATTTCTATTTTTATTTCATTTTTGTTTTCCTACTACAGTGTAATTGTTTTTTATTTTTAATAAACTACATAATAATTTATCAACTTTATTAATATATTTATATATACACCGCCTAAAAGTTTCATTTCATATTCTCTTGTAAAGATGTGTTTTTTCACTTTTTTATTACCGATTATCATTACTTGCATTTGGCTTGACTAGCCAAGTTTTTATTTTAAGTATTTAATTAGTTTTTTTTTTTAACGAATAGATGATCAACACCTCTCATTTAAGACAAGTTTGGGACATGCATAAGTATAGAGCAAATTCAATAATTACATGTGCCTTCATCTTACTTGAAATTTAAGGTTCAATTGTAAATTCTACCCAAAATAAACAACCCATGTAAAAATCCGATGTTAATAGGTTAGGAAGCCGTTGATAAATATCTCTATTTTTGACAAGACACATCAGTGTTCCTTATTTTTATTCTCTAAGTGTCCCAATTAAAAGTGAAATGATATAACCAAACGGCATCCTACCAAAAAAATAAATATATATTTCTCAAGGTAATTTTACTACAATCCATGAGACTCGCAGGTTTCTCATTTTCCGAAATAATTACTTGTCCTTTTTTTTCCACTGATTTTTTTATACCAAAATTATTTTTTTAAAACTTCTTTTACTTGTTATTCTTATTATTCTGGCTTTTGTTTATATTTTAGGTTTTTATATATATTTTTTTATAGATATGTACAAATCACAAATATTTTACATTTAAGTTGGAAGAGATTAAAACTCTCAAGTATTAGCTTAGGAAAATAAACTACCAACTCTCCAATTATAGAAGTTGTATATTCTTTTTTTTTTTTTGTCTATTTTCTTCATGCTCTTATTATTATTATTATTATTATTATTATTATTATACATATGTCTTTATTGTTGCTCTCTTTCTCCCTCAACATGTTTTTCTCTATATTGTTTTTTCCTTTGTAGTCAAGGTTTTTTTCCTTGTATTTATTTATTTATTTTTTGTTGTAGGCAAGTGTTTTTTCTTATTATGTTATTTATGTCTCTGATTTTGTACTCAAATGCACCTTCTTCTACTGCTACTACCTAATTATTTGTGTGTTTAAATTCTTGAATTGAACAATTGTGATAAAATCTAAGCAGTTTAGTTTGGAATCTAAATTAAAAAAAAAAAAAAAAAAGCATTTATCTAAATAGTTGAATTTAGAAATCTAAAGTAATTGGAAACGCATAAAAAAAAAGTAAATATTTAAACCGAAAATCTAAGCAATTGAAGCAGTTAGAAGTATTTAGAAGAAAGAGTAAACAATTGGGTTTCGAAATCTAAGCAGTTGGAAAAGCATGTAGAAAGAAGAGTAAGTAAATTGCATTTAGAACTAAAAGACCTTGGAAGTGCATAGAAAATGGAGTAAGTAGTTTGATTTTTAAGCATTGCAAAACACATTAAAAAAAAGGAATAACTTAGGTGAAGTTAGATAGGTGTAGTTTGTGTAGAATGTTTGACATGTGATATGAGATAGGCAATTTTTAGAAAAAAAATAAGGACATTATAGGAAAGTTATTATATTTTTATATACTTTTGGGACATGTGTCACAATGCCAATAGTGAACTACACAAACTACACCTATCTAATTGCACCTAAGTTATTTTCTTAAAAAAAATCAATTTCAAATGAGAATAATAGGTTTATATATATATATTATAATTTCAATTATAGTGATCAGCCATGCTAGCAAATCTTTCTCTGTTCTCACAAATTTTTGGAAATCTAACTGGTTGGAAGTGCATTTGTCTAAGTATTTACCTTTATTAGTGCACTAAAAAGAAAAAGAGGAAAAGCTAAAAAACGAATTGGACTTGGGAATCTTAAAAGAAGTTGAAGAAGACTTAAGTATTTACCGACAAAGTGACAAGAAAATATTGGGTGAAAAACAAACATTTATATAAGGATTTAGAAGAAAGAGTTAATGGATTTAAAATAATTCAATAAACAAAACCTAATGTAATTTTATTTCAATTATACAAAAAAACATTCCAAAAATTTATATTCCATTTTTCGACTCACTCTGATTTCACTATATGTATCCAAATAAAGAGTTGGAGCATAACCCAAACGAATTCAACCCCTTCAACTGTTATGAAGTTTTGAATTCAACCCGTTCAACTCACAATGCATATGATCACTAGTGGGAGATTTAACTCCTTCAACTTCCAATGCATAAGATCATTTGCGAAAGGTTTGTTTGGGAAGCACTTTTCTTTTAAATTGACCTTGTGAGAAACACTATTACTGTTCTAGAGTTCCATGATCCCAAAAAAATATAAAAGCCATTGCAAGTGATTTACCTCCATTATGTCTATCCATTGACTAATAGTGCTTCAGTATCTACCTATTCTGTTTAAAAAAAAAAATCTCTAAATATTTAAACAAGTTTCTGTTACTTATATTTCATCGACTCTAAGAACAACAAGCGCAAAACAAAACCAGAAAAACTTAATCAAAAGTCTCAAAGCTTTATATTTAAATCATCCCAAAACACTGAAACAAAGCAACATACCAAGACACAAAGCCCTTAAAAAAGAGTTCCCCTCTCAAACAACCCCCCAAACAAAGTCACTCAATTACAAGGATCAATTATAAGGACCATAAGATTCATATCCTCCTCCTCCTCCTCCTCCCATTGCACCACCACCACCACCACCACCACCACCACCACCCTGAGGACTACTCCCTCCAGACCCATCACCATAAACACCCATATAATAACCTCCTCCATACCCATGATACCCTTGCCCCAAACTATACGGCGGCGGAGCACCATAACCACCACCACCACCACCAACATCAGACTGTGATCTCTTAAGTGGCAAAGCATCACCTCTCACAGCTCCCCGGTGATCTCCTTCAAGCTCTCTATACCTTTGAAGATAAACAGACAGTGGCTCAATATAATCATCAAAACCAAGCTTGCTCATTGCCCAGATGATGTCCTCAGCCGTGATAGTCTTGCGTTGCTCTCTCTGGCACCGGTCATTGGCTTCACTGGTGATGAAACTGATGTACTCTGACACGCATTCTTGAATGGTTTCTTTGGCCTCGTCGGAGATCTTTGCATGGGTTGGCAAAACTTTGCGCATGATTCTGATCACGTTGGCAATGGGCATGAACCGGTCTTGCTCTCTAACCATGCAGTTGTTGTTGTTGTTAGCGTCGCCGGAGAAGGTGGAGTTGGGATTGGGGTTGGCGTCGGTGAGGGACGGAGAGTGGTCGAGAGAGCCGTTGGGGTTCGCCGGAGTGTTGGTGGTGATGCTCGCCGGAGAGAGTGTTCCTACGTCTGGGACTCGGAGAAAGGTGGTAGAAAGTGTAAATAATTATTAATGTTTTTTTTAGTGTGAAAAAATTAAATAAATAATAATTATTATATTAATTTTTTGGGTTTAAAAATGAAGTTGATTGTTCTCTGGACAAGAGGACAAGTAAGGCGTTACATTATCAGTTTTGCTCTCTATCTCTCTTAACAAAAATGTGCCACGTCACAAGCAAAAGGGCAATAGAGGGCTGAATGATAACTAGAAGCATTAAAAATGTTCCCAAAAATACAATAATAATAATAAATAAATGAAAAGGATTGAGAACAACTTGGTATAAAGAGACAGGAATTTTATGGAGTAGAAAGGTCATGATAAACTTTGTAAATGAAATAGATTTTTTTTCTCACTAGTTTACCTATACAAAATTCTATATTAACTATTCAAAATCAGTTGATTAAGTGATCACAGTATCACAGTTGATGATGAGTAGGTTTAGATGATATATCTTGTTATATTAGCTAAAGGAATTTCTTGAGAATACAAGATGTTTACCAAGTGAATTACATAAATATACTTAATATATTACTAAAAAAGAAAAAGGTGAGGCTATCACGGATTCCGAGGCATGCCAAAAAAAATGGGTTTCCAAAAGAGTGACATAAAAAATCAATTCCCAAAACAGAAGGGACATGAAAGGAAATGCAATTGTAGTAAATAGAAAGGGTACAAAGATTCAAGATGAACACACACACACACGTTGAAAATTTGTTAAACATTTGATCTAACATTGAAAACATAATAGACTTAGAAATCCTTCTTCTAAATCTCATTCAAACAAGCAGGGAAGAAAACCATAAATAGCAAAGGAACATAAATGAATAAGATCTCAGGTGAGCTTAAACAGTATATATGCAAGGTTTGCATGTTTTTCAAATAAGCAAAGATCTATATTTCTAAATAACAAAGTATTTGTGTAACAACGTTGTATATATAGAGAAAAAAAGCCTTGTTTTTCCATTTTTTTTTTTCAAAAGACTAGTATGCAACATGGACTTGTTTTACATACAGAGAAAGTGAGATAGAACTCTGTTTTATTTGTCATTGTTTTAAACTTTCAAAGAGACATATTAAAACAGGGAACTCTGTTTTAGAGAAAGACAAGAGAGTTTTCTGTTTGTCCATTGTTACCAAGGCACTATTATAACAGAAAACTCTGTTTTAGAGAGACAAAAAAACTCCCTTTCTCCATTGTCTCAAATGAACTAGTAAAACAGAAACCTCTGCTTTTCCACTGTTTCAAAGAAACTAGTAAAACAGAGCCATATGTTTCACCATTGTTTCAAAGAGACCAGTAAAACAGGAAGCTCTACATTGTTTCAAAGGAACTAGTAAAACAGAAACCTCTGTTTCTCCATTGTTTCAAAAGTACAAGCATAACAGAGAGCTCTGTTTTAGAGACAAAGAAAGAGATCAATGTCTTCATTGTTTCAAAGAGACAAATATCAAAGAAATCACTGCACTAGAGAAAGAGAAAGAAAGACAGAGAAAGGAAAGTGTGTTACCAGATTTGGACCTTGAGATCCTTTGAAATCCCTGAAAAAGAGCAGCACTGTCCATTGTTGTCTCTCCTGAGGAAGGAGGTTTCCTCCAATTTGATGGTGAAGATGATGATGATGGTGGAAAGAGGAGTGAAAGAAAGAGAGATGAAGATGTCGTTTTGGTATTTACTTAGAAGAAATGCAACCCATTTTGCAGAACAAGGCCTCCACTTGTCATGCCCAAGGCGGTACAAACAAGAGACTTTTATAGAGAGAGAACCATGGCTTTGAAAGTTGAAGCCATGAAGATGTTTTTACTTCTCAATTATACCTTTATTAATATTCATTGATAACCTTCATTCAATGCACTTTCTATCTTTATTTCTTTGTTATAAATATTTATGTCATTTTAAAATTTTAGAGAATTGTAAGCCAGAAATAGAAACCATCAAAGGTTTCTTTATACTGTAAAAATAAATAAATAAATAAATAAATAAAGCTAAATTTAACTTATATTTTCTCTATTAGTTTTTACTTATCACATTTATCTAATTCATACCGATTAAAAAAATTAGTTAAAATTAATCAGGCACCTATATTTTATAAAAAAATTTATTGCTTTCCAAAACTACCCTTATTTAAAATATTACTAGTGAAGTATATAATTTAATATTTAGTCGATTGTTATTTATTAAAAATAATACAAGTACATTAAATTAAAAAATAAATTAAAAAAAATGATTTAATGTTGTATAAAATTTCTAATGCGACAAGTAAAAAAGACTAGAGAAAGTATAATAAAAAAATTTTAAAAATTTATACTGTGATAATTTGATCAGATGAAAGAAATTATAAAAATTGAATAATTATTATTAGGTTAAATTTGGTAGAAGAACATATTCTTCCTGACCGTTGCTATTGTAACATGTGAAGTTAATTTGTTGGGTTCCAAAAATAGAAAGTAAAAAGTTTACTATTTGTATATCTTTAAGAGAAAATTATTATTTTTTCTTATAAAGCTATGTAAAAATTGGATTTTAAAAATAAGATTTAAAATAATATTTTAATTATGAAAAAAAAGCCCTAGTTATGAACTCGATAGCTTAGATCATGCCATGGTCTTCATAAAAAAATAGTAAAAAAAATATATTTAAGAGAAAATTATTATTTTTTTATATAAAGCTATGTAAAAATTGGATTTTAAAAATAAGATTTAAAATAATATTTTTAATTATGAAAAAGAAACCCTAGTTATGAACTCAATAGCTTAGATCATGCTATGGTCTTCATAAAAATTCTTAAAATTTGTTAAATTACATTATAACTTATTATAGAATTTAGAAAATAAAATAAAATAGTAAAAAAAAAAAAAGCTAAAAAAACAACACGTTCTAGATGGCAGTAATAAAATTTAGAAGAAAAAAATTTATTTTATTGAATGTCAATAAAAACGAAATTGGACAAAAAGATAAGAACCTTGTTATTTTTCCCCCTAAATTTGAATTATTCTTTGAAAAAAAAAACAAGATGATTTTTTCAATGTTTTTTTCAAGCATAATCAATTCAGTTATGTTTTCCCCTTATTTATTTTTGTCAACATATGAAGAAAGATAAAGAACAAACTCACACAAATCAATTCAAGATAACATGAAAATTCAGACAAGCAAATACATAATCAACCAAAGAAAAGCACATAAATTTTAAATGTAATCCATGTAAAACATTGTTCTAAAATTCTTAAAAACATAACTCAAAGATCTATGAAATTGAATCACAAAATGAATATTCCATCTCTGAGTTAGCAGCATCAACATTGCTCCCAATTTCCACTCCAATGTCATCCATTGCATGATCATCAACACCATTCTCATTATACAACAATGCAAGATCACGAAAATACGAACACCGAAACAAATTTTTCGGCTTTCTCTTGTTTTCGGCAGCCTTCTTGTAGTACTTGTTGATATTATCCCATTTTTCTTTACATTTCTTCGCGGTTCGATTATAACCAATAGAACACATCTTGTTAGATATCTCTTTCCACAGGTGACACTTTAAGCCATGACACTGAAACTTTCTCTCCATTTCAGCTCGAAACTGAATCAGTACATCGACTTCGGCTTTTCGCCATCGGTTTCCCTTAATTATCACATTCAAACACTCTTTCTCAGTCTGAATTTCAGTTATCTCATCTTTATGATCAGTGTGTTGTTTCATGAGTTTCAGTAATTTTTTCTGCACTTGTATCACCTCAATGAGTTGGTTTTCAATTGCTTCTTGTTTTTCCATCATTTTCTTCATGTTAATCTCCAAGAAATTTATTTTTTCTTTAATTGATTTCATGTTTCTCTCTGATTTATCAGGTTCATTATGTTTACAAATTAAAGCTTCAAACTCTTTGAACAAAGTTTGTTCTCTGATTTCAATTGAATTCATTCCTGAATAATCTTTGTCAGAAATTTCTTTGAGTTTCTGAACATCATTTTCATAAAACTCAACTTCAAATTCCCTGATAATTTGAATCCAAATGAAACATAATTAGAGTATCCTAATTAAATAACATTTTTACTTATAAAAATATTAATATTATGATTTTAAATAAATTCATGCATTAAAAATTAATACAGTAATTACCTTGAAAGGAGTTCCAACAATGGTTCAGTTCCAAGCTCACTTCCATTCCATCCACTTCCAAATGGTGACTCAATATTCAGTAAGTCATCTCTAATGGGTTGTTCATAAAACATTGAAGAGGATGAACGGCTAGGATTGGATCCAACACACATCTCAATGTAATCTGGTGGAAGATCAACGGCTATGGGAAGCAATAGTTCATTGTGTGTATAATTTGTTTCCATTGTATTCACTTTGTGATACTGTAAGATAGTGAAAAATAACACTTCACTCAGTTTATATATATGTATATATCCATGATTTGCCCCTTTCTGTTTCAACTATTTACATGAGCAAGGATTTTAAGTTAATGATGATTTCAAAATATTAAAAATGGCTGAGATGTAAATTTTAAAAATAATTTGTGGGTCTGTATAGTTATTTTTTGGGGGGTGGTAATTTCTTAGCTAACTAAAAAAAAAAATTAAAATTTATTTCTAAAATGGTGGAAGAGACAAAATGAAAAGAAAAATGCTCATTAAGTAAGAATTGTTGGTTGGGTGAGGAATCTTCACAGTAATTTTTACCAAATATAATAGTATGGATTTTTTTTTTAATAGCTTCTTCTTTTTCTTTTTTCTTTTTTCTTTTTTCAAGTCACACGTAATTTATTTATTTATTCCTCCCATTTGTTAACTATCTGGCAAAATATGATGTATATATATAATAGGAGAATCTTTGATTAAAATATGATATTATTGCTTGGAATAATGCTATATAGAGCGAAGCACATAAACCAGCCATACGACTGATATGGCTGGTGACATGGCCGCTTCTTTTTATTTTTATTTATTTTTTATTTTAAAAATTAATAAAAATATAAATATAAATAAAAACGCAAAAGGAGGAATCTGCCTATTGGAAGAGAAGCGGTGTGTGTCTGTGCCCTAGTTTGGAAGAGAAGCCGCTTCCCTCCCCCGCTCCCAGCCGCCGCTTCTCTCCCCGGCTCTCGGCCGCCGCTTCCCCCTCATCTCTCGTCTCTGTGCCTTAGCTTGGAAGAGAAGCTAAAGAGGCTGGTCGCCGCTCCCCCTCCTCTCACCTGTCTGTGTTCTAGCTTTTCTTCCAAGCCAATGGCCGTAACTTCCCCTCTCTTGTGTTTGTGCCCTAGCTTCTCTTCTAAGCCAAAGAGGCTGGCCGCCGCTCCCCCCTCCTCTCTCGTGTCTTTGCCTTAGCTTCTTTTCCAAGACAGGGAACCGTTTTCCTCTCTCTTGCCGCACGAGTGTCTGGTAGCCGCTCCCCTCTCTGCTGTGCCCCCGATCCCGGCAGCCGCTCCCCTCTTGGTTCCCAGCTCCTGTACACCGCTCTCCTCTCTAATGCCCTTGTCCGAGAGTCTTGGCTCGTCTTGAAATCAGGTACAGAGGCAATAATGATGCCCTAAAAAAATATCTCTCGTGCCTTCGTCTCTCTACAACGACGGCGTAGTAGCTTGGATGGCCTAGTAGGCAACCGCTACTCCTACTGTTGTAGAGGGAGGGGGAAGGATGGGAGAAAATTTCCAATGTTGAATCTGAGCCTCTTGTTTGATTATGTTGCTTGATATTTTATATATATTCAGCATGAATCATTTTGTTGCATCGTGTATTTGTATCTGTTGACGTGGCTGGTTCGTGTATTTGGTTCGCTCTATATAGCATTACTCTTTAGAAATGATGTTCTTGTGGCCATGATGATTTGTTCTATAAAAGAGTATGGAGATTGGGTGGAGTGGCAACATTAGTTGCAGCCCTTGATTTAGGTTTATCCATGTCAAAAATTGAGAAAAATGAGAGATCACTGCATTGGCTTGAATACAAAAATAAATACATACGTCTACGTCTTGCAACTCACTTAGAATTGAATACATCACAAAAATGAGAAAAATGGATAATACATCACAATTTCATATCACCAACAATCTAACTCACTTAGTATTGAATACAAAAATAAATACATACGTCTTGCAACTCACCTTAAAATGGAGATTATGCTTTCTTTTGGTTGCTTTTGGATTCATTAAGGTGAGTTGCAAGACGTATGTATTTATTTTTGTATTCAATACTAAGTGAGTAAGATTGTTGGTGATATAAAATTGTGATGTATTATCCATTTTTCTCATTTTTGTGATGTATTCAATACTTAGTGAGTTGCAAAATGTATGTATTTATTTTTGTATTCAAGCCAATGCAATGATCTCTCAGTTTTCTCATTTTTTCACATGGATAAACCTGAATCAAGGGTTGCAACTAATGTTGCCACGCCACCCAATCTCCATACTCTTTATAGGGCAAATCATCATGGCCACAAAAACATCATTTCTAAAGAGTAATGCTATATAGAGCGAACCAAATACACGAACCAGCCACGTCGACAGATACAAATACACGATGCAATAAAATGATTCATGCTGAATATATATAAAATATCAAGCAAAAGGATCAAACAAGAGGCTCAGATTCAACATTGGAAATTTTCTCTCATCCTTCCCTCTCCCTCTACAACAATAGGAGTAGCGGTTGCCTACTAAACCATCCAAGCAACTACGCCGTCATTGTAGAGAGACGAGGGCATGAGATATTTTTTTAGGGCATCATCATTGCCTCTGTACCTGATTTCAAGACGAGCCGAGACTCTCGAACAAGGGCACCAGAGAGGGGAGCGGTGGACGAAAGCTGGGAATGGAGATGGGAGCGGCTGCTGGGATCAGGGGCACAACAGAGAGGAGAGCAGCTGCGGGGCACTCGTGCTGCAAGAGAGAAGGAAGCAGCTGCTGGCCTTAGAAGAGAAGCTAGGGTAAAGAGACGAGAGAGGAGGGGGAGAGCGGCAGCCAGCCTCTTTGGCTTGGAAGAGAAGTTAGGGCACAAACAGGTGAAAGGAGGGGAAGCAGCGGTTAGCCTCTTTGGCTTCTCTTTAAAGCTAGGGGACAGACACGAGAGAAGAGGGGGAAACGACAGTCGAGAGCGGGGAAGGGAAGCGGCTTCTTTTCCAAGCTAGGGCACAGACACGCCGCTTCTCTTCTAATAGGGAAAGTCCTCTTTTTGCGTTTTTTTATTTTAATTTTAATTTTAATTTTTAAAATAAAAAAGTAAAAATAAAAATAAAAAGAAGCCACATCAGTCGTGTGGCTGCTTCACTCTATATAACATTACTCTTACTCTTTTGCTGGAGGTGTATGATTTTGCAACAAATCCCTTGTTTTGTGTTGATCTCTAAAAATTTGTTACTTGAATTTATCAAAACACACATATTAATCAATATATAGAAAAATAATTTTTTTTAATATAATTATAGAAAATATTTTTCAAAACCAATTTATATATATAAATCACAAATGCTCAATTTTTAATTTAGGAGAGATTTAGATTCTCAACTTTTTATTTGAAAAAGGAGATAAAATACTACTTTGTAAGAGTGGTAATTAAAATTTTTTAATGAAATGATATTTTTTATATACAGATGCATAGATTTTTTAATTTTCCTTGAAGAATAAAAATTTAAAAACAAAAAAATAATAAATTTTTGAATAATATATATACAGATATCTGTGTTGGTGTTCTGAACACCAACAAAAACGAAATATTTGCACCACTAAAATTTTAAAATATATAATAAAAATACATCAAAACTTTTAAGTGGGTAATGAGTAAAAACTAAAAAGTGAAAGTGCAAATTACTTCTTTCATCCATGGGAATGAATTTATTAATAAATATTAAATTGATATTTTTATATAATATGTATATTTCTCAGTTAATACAGTGATGATGTGACAATTGCCACATCACCAACAAGCCATGTGAGGATAAATTATTATTATTATTATTATTATTATTATTATTATTATTATTATTATTTTATTAAAAAATTAATTTTACATATTGATCAGCTGACATATTTGTATGTCATGACGTGAAAATGTATTAATAATATAATAATTTTTCATATTACATGTGAATTTTCATAGTAATTTTATTTAATATAAGAAAGCATATACGCACACTGTATATTTGTATACATTTAAATTATCTTAACCATATTTTAAAAAAAATGTGGCTGTTGATGCTGCCACAATTTAGCCACATCAATATTAATTTAGGAGAAAAATTATGTTTTAATTTAATTTAAGTTAATAGTTGCTGATGTGGCAACAATCGCCAGATCAAGCATGGAGCACTAATGCAACATTCGCTTTTTTTATTTATCTTTTATGTTATTTGCAACTGTGAAGAATACTAACAACTTTACAAACACAATATTAGACAAAGACGAAAAATATTAATAAATCATAATTTAAAAAAATTACAGGGTTTTTTAAGTAGATTTTATTAAGTTTTGGATGAATTGATAATTTATGAGAAGAAAATTATTCTTTCAACAACCACTAGTTAGTGTAGTGGAATGTTATAAAAATAAGGAATGAGGAGCTAAACAATTTATTGAGTGGGATTAATATATAACTATAATATTATTACCTATATAAAAAAAATTATATGTTCACATACAATTATAGCTAAATAAATATAAAAAAACCAAATAACAAAATAAATCAAAAGAAATTTTATTAAAAAAATATATTTAAAAAATTATCTCAAATAATTGAAAATTAAAAATGATCTTTATAGTTTAATTAGATTTTTTAATGCAGCTTGAAAGATGAAGAGGAAAAAATATTACCCTTTTAAGAGTTTAAATTTTTAATTAAAAAAAGACAAAGGTTATGATGGTGTTTTTTGTCCGATTGAACAAAACAGCAAGAAATAGCTAAAAAAATAGCTAAAATGAAGAGTATAAAAGGTGATTTTAGTTTTACGTTTTTTAAAGTTATTATAAAAAAACAAAATACAAAGCAAAAATATAGGTCTTAAAATACAGATGCTTTTAAATTTTTAATAGTTATAGAATAAATCATTGTTCCTTATAAAAAAATTTTCAATATTGCATATTTACCCTCAATTGTTTAATTTATTGGTGTCAATTTAACAATTTTTTCTTAATATATATACGTACGTACATACATACATATATATATTGAACATTTTTTTTATAATCTTTATGGGGTCATTTGAACTCACAATTTCATATGTTCAATATTTTAGGGATTATTAACTTCGTTAAGCCTCATATTGGCCAATGAAAATTTGCCATGTATAACTAAATGTAACTAATAAGTCCTTTTGCCTTATAGCTTTGGGAGGGAGGATTTACAACTTCTCTTTATGAGGAACCCACTAGGCCAACTTAAGCAATACTATGAGCAATGCTTGTGTGGTCGGGAACAATGAATGAACATTAATATTGTTACAATACTATGGTGGAGAGATTTGACTCTGCGTTTGTCCATCCACTGCTTATGTGACTGACCACTAAACTACACAATGGTTAGAGATCAAAATGCATTATCTTTTTTATTAAAGGACCATAATATATATATTGATAAAATGGACAAACCACGGGAACATCTATGGGGGTGTTTGCATGGTTGTCATGAGTAGATGGGGGAAAGAGTGGAATTTTAAATAAAATGGAATAGGAGTGAGAATGAAGAATGTGTTTGGCTATAAAATTTGTAGAGTATAATTTATTGGGAATGAGAAAAATAAAGAAAGTAAATATGATAAAATGACATTTATGCCCATTATATAAATAAATATTAAATACCATTGTATATATATAATAATAAGTTATTTTTAATTATATTTTTTAAACATTGAAAAATATGTAACTAATTTATTATAAAAATAAATATTTAACTTTATAATACTCCAACTTCGTTGTAATTTTTGGATTTAAGTATTAATATCATTAATTAGCTGTTGAGTAATTGTATTAATTACAAATTAAATTAAGGATACTTCCAATAAAAGAAGTTAATTATAATAATTATTTCTTTAGCACAAGAACAATAATGTAATAAAAAACCAAAACAATTAAAAAACACTTTACAACAATCCCACCCTCCCCGTAATCCTCCCAATTGTGTAATATTGGGAATCTCTCATATGAGTGAGTCTCACTCCTTTCATACTACTCTTCCACTTTATTGATGCATAGTCAAACAATGGTTTACGCCCCATCCCCTTCACTCCCAATCCACTTTTGACAATCATACACTCCCTATAGTCATTAAGTTAATATCTCAACACATTTATATCATTATTTTATGTGAGTTAAAATTCAAACTTGTCTCATCAGCAAAATATTAATATCCTAAACAAGTAGGTAGCCGGTGCTAATAGACTCCGGGACCATTCTGAATATAAATTATTAGTGCAATCTCACCAAGGGAAAAAAAATCCTTAATACCAATTATTGATCACATTCTAATTCAATTACTACCCTTTTAATCATTCCACAAGTTTAGTTATGAGATTTGAGGGTTATTAAGGTCATTTCAGGCCATTCATCTCTCTCTGTGGCCGCCATCTCTCCAGCGAAGCCCGCCGCGGCCTTCAATTCCAACCGTCAAAATCTCCTGCCTTCATGGACTAAACGAGAAAAGAAAACCTTTCTAGGGTTAGGGTTAGGGTTAGGGTTAGGGTTAGGGTTTTCATATTTACGCTGGTGAGCTTGATTGAACTCCAGATGCTGCGACTCCGAGCGCCGATGATGTGCTTCGATGTCAATTCCATCTGGATTCCGGCGAGCGGAAGCCTTCTCAGCTCAGTCTTTGGAACTCATAGGAATCGAGCTGGATCCCGTTCTCAATCCCTTCGATCATCATCCAGATCTCCAGTTTCAAATGGTATCGATTTTAATTCCGTGATCTACTGGGAAATTTTAGGACTTTTTTGAGTTTTATATGTTTGTACTGAGTTGTTATCTTTCATGTTAATGATATGTGGAGTTCCAGTCAAGTTAATTTCTTTTTTGCATGTAATTCATGGTTTTGATGCATCTGTGAAAAGGATTGAGTATTTTTTTTTTTCATGTTTGCTAAATTTCAGTTCAATGTTGTTCCCTTGTGATTGATTTTGGCAGTTCTCTTGATTGGAATGTTTGTTTGAATTTACTGTATTGTCACTTTCTTGAATTCTGGCAGGGTTCAGGCTAAGAGCTGCACATCACGTGAATGATAGATCATCTTCGTATTCAGTGAGTCCATCGTCAGTTGTGAAAGCTTCTTTAAAAGGTCAAGCAGAGACGGTTGAGTTGCTAAGTGCGGAAGATGATGACCATGGAGGTGTCATTATTGAAATGAAGGCCCCGGTGGATGCAGGAGCTTTTGTTTCTTCCTTACGAGCATCTTTAGAAAATTGGAGACAACAGGTGGTTTTCTAAATAATATGACAAATCCACATAAAAAAATTGTTTATTATGATTGTTGTATGTGTGTGGTTTGCTTATTGGGTGACCAATTGATATTTATTCGTGTATTGATTCAGAGTGCTGGCCTTTTTCTTGTATGGTAAAACTGAAAATTGATTCACATTTTTGCTTAAAATTTTATTTCCTCAAGAGGGATTAATATTTCCTCTGTATCAGATTAATGATATTTGACACAGATTATTCTCATCATATGCGAAATTTCTTAGCTTTACACCTGATTTTATTTGTATGAATCTCATATGAGCTTGTTTGCATCTACTAAACAAAGTTGGTAATGTATATAAAATTTCCTTTATCCATATATGAACTTGGTACGGATATTATATTATAAGACTTTTTCCATTCTGTTTCCATATAATTTCTATTGAAATATATTTGCTGAACTTTGAAATAAAAAAATTACCTTCACCATAGGTTGCTTTTTACTTGTTGATAATCATTTGTTAGTACAACCAACTCCTGTTAATCTGTTGTGTTTTCTCAGGGAAAAAGAGGTGTTTGGCTAAAATTGCCTATTGAATTTGCCAACCTCGTTCAACCTGCTGTTGAGGTACTTAATATATTTAATTATCAAAAGGTTATCTCTATGTTACCAGTACCTAACATAGAGGTTATTTCCCTTCACTGATAGAATTCTTGCCGTTTTCAATGAGTATGATATACTGACATTATGAAATGGAAGGGTTACTTTCTGGTGATTTAATATGGAATAAAAATACCATGGGCATACATCTTTGACTCCTACTTTATGATGTCCTGTTCAAAGTTTGATCATGTAAGATTATGAGCCAACTCTCTTCCAAACAAATGTACTATGCAAACTGTATTACATTGCCAGTGACTTTAGAATAATTAAAATGCTTCTGTTTGTTGAAAGTGCCATTTCAAATCTGGTTGTTGAAATTTGGTCCTGTATTAATGGCATGTGTGAATATGAGATAGTTTTTGGTAATATTGATCAAGCATGAGCTGGGATAATGATCATTTACTACTATAATGGTTTCACTCACGGATAGTATTGTTTGTTTTCTAGATTGCACTAACAGAATATTTTAGCCTGCTGCAGGAGGGGTTTACGTATCATCATGCAGAGCCAAATTATTTGATGCTTGTCTACTGGATCCCAGATACCAAAAATACATTGCCTGTAAATGCAACCCATAGGGTTGGTGTGGGTGCTTTTGTCATGAATGATCTAAGAGAGGTAAATCTTGGTTAGAATCACCTAATGGTTTTTTAAAATCTTGTTGGTTGAATGCAGCCTTGTGAATGGTGCATATAAGGATATGTTATCCTCATCATTTTTTCTGTACATGCTGGAATATGATGGATCTGTGATTTTATTTTTTAACGTTATTATATATCCTGGTATGACTGCTAACATGATCTTGCTATATGCTGTCTATCAGGTGCTTGCTGTCCAGGAGAAAAGTGGCAAGTTCCGTGGATCAGGTGTATGGAAGTTTCCTACTGGAGTTGTTGATCAAGTATGTAAGGTTCCAGCTTCAACTGAAATTCAGAGAACTTCATTAGCATTGTTATTTAGCACACTCCTTTTGTAGGGTGAAGATCTTTTTGCGGGGGCAGTGAGGGAGGTCAAAGAAGAGACGGGGGTAGGTGTAGAGTCCTAAATAACTCAAACTTTGTTAGCCTTATAGAAAGCTAAAATCTATACATTTCAGCTGGATGCTTATTATGGTAGCTGGTTTTACTATCTTGCAGATTGACACTGAATTTATTGAAATACTTGCATTCAGGTATGAGGCATTTGCTTTCTTGTACCTACGAAATGGACCACATTCAAATTATGTGGATGCTTTCTTGGTTTGGAACATTTGATAAAGTCATAACTCTATATCTTACACCTAACATCAGGCCATTTTGTTTGTTGAGTTATAATTTATAGGCAGAGCCACAAGTCATTCTTTGAGAAATCAGACTTGTTCTTCATATGCCTGTTACGCCCTCTGACATTTGACATCCGAAAGCAAGAATCAGAAATTGCAGCAGCAAAGGTAAGGGCATACTTGTTTTAAATATAATTTTCAATGTCTTGTTTTCTGTTTTGATTCTTAGAAAATATTTTCCATTTGTGTTTTCTGTCTTTCTTTTAAAACATGCTTGTTTGGATGGTTTCAGACATCATATTGTAGATATGGGAATGTGAAAAATCATTTGTTAC
The DNA here is from genome assembly GCA_020875875.1 of Dioscorea alata. Lineage (NCBI taxonomy): Eukaryota > Viridiplantae > Streptophyta > Magnoliopsida > Dioscoreales > Dioscoreaceae > Dioscorea > Dioscorea alata. Next base: position 15,248,782 of record CM037018.1, read on the forward strand.
AAAGCAATTGATGAGCACACGCTTTTCATATAGCATTAGGATGACCAAACAATTTTTGGAAGATTATTCAGATAATATGCTAATTATTATTACTAGTATGGAAAGCTAAGTTTGTTCAGTTGCATCCCACATTAATCATATGTACTTATATGTTCTTACAAACTATAAGTATTTGTTTATGTAACTCTGCAGTCAACATTCAAATATAATTTCTTTAAGAAACAGATAATTTTATTCCTTATAATTGTTATTTGCTCATATACTTAAATAATGATGGTTTGTGGGATATATAAGCAAATATTGTTTGTACGCGGGTATATATGCAAGTACCCAATTCTGTTAGTGTACATGTCTAAATTTCTTTTATATTATTATTATTATTTTTTATATTCCATCATCTCAATAACAAACTAAAGCACAGTGAAAACAGTTATACTAAAGTGATATATTTAACTGCCGCTGATAGTTAAAACCTGTAAATAATAAAAAAAATCATCTAATATAAAAGGAAGTTAAGATCCAAGCATATTCATTATGAGTGTAGATTTTTAGCCCTAATAAGCATAAAATTTAAATATATAATCTTAATCAAGACGGCTGTGCATGGTTGGAGATGAGATCCAAGCATGTTGTTTTTATGAACCATGAATCACCCGTTATCACATCAAAATAACTAATTGAAGCTATAATTGATGGAGAAAATTGAAAGAGGATTGACTAGCAAATAGAGGAATAATTTTGAATAGTATTTAATGCCTTATTATGGAGGGGTGTTGGTTAGGGTTTAGCAGGTAGTGTTTATCTAATATGAGGTTTGGATATTATTTTCAGCCAAGTTAGTCTAACGCCCAACATGGTATTAAACTTTACAATCCTGGCGTGGTAATTAATTAATACCTGGTTAACTCTTCTTAGTCCCGACCAACGAAGTTAGTCCTTGATAAAATTTGTTCTGCCTTTTTATGAGTTTATGCTTGATAGGCTGGTCTAACCTCACCCTAATACCCAAGCTAATACCCAACCAAAAAGATCTGTAGTTTTTTTTTTTTTTCTAAAAATTAAAGATGAGAAGCTAAGATGTTTACTTGTGTTAAAGTACCAAGCTTTCCACGTGTTAAAATAAAATCCAAGCTTTGGAACTTTTTGGTGAAGATGATAAATATTTTTAAAATGAAATTTTAGATGTTCTCTAAAAATGAATAAAAGCCCCTAGTATATTCCTGATAGATATATTTACAAATTTATCGGAAACCCTCCAAAATATGGATTTTAACTGCAAGAATCTACTGAGATTAAGGTTGAACCCTTTGTTGTTCAGTTAACTATTTGGAAACTTTGATCTCAAGGTTTCATTCCTACTCAAGAATGAAGAATATTAGAAGAATAACTGCATTTTTTGTTTTGAAAAAAGATATCTATAAAGGTTGAAATGTAATAATAAGGTTAGAATTAGTTCTCTGATGATTTTTGTGCAACTAAATATTTAATATTTAAATTTTAGCAACATTAACCATTTATAAATCTGGAATCCATAATCTATTTTCAAGCATTTTTTGAAGAAAGACATCTATAAAGGTTCAAATGCTATAATAAGGTCAGAATTAGTTCTAAATTTTGGGAATGTTGTATATTTAATATTTAAATTTTAGCTACATTATCTATTTGTGAATGAGGAATAGTTGATCTATTATCAAGCTTTTCTTTTCTCTCTAGCTACCTTTATTTCATGTTATTTTATTGTTATTTCTTCTTTAGTTCGCTAGCATATTCTTTTTGTTTCTGGTGAAAACAATTACTAGGTTAGGCTTGCAATTTATTTGACTTATAATATGGTCATAATGTTGTGTGTAGTGGGTGCCGATTGAGGAATTTGCAGCACAACCTTTTGTCCATAAGCATGAGCTTTTAAAGTATATCATAGATGTTGGTTTGGCGAAGATTGACAAGGATTATGCAGGTTTTTCACCAGTGCAAATATCATCATTCTTCTCTGATAGGAAGAGCTATATTTATTTAAACAGCAAGGAAATGAACCAGTCATCCAGACCTGGTAATGTGTCCAAGAGCATCTGAATTGTCTGAATCATTACATATTGTCTATTTATATGTTATAGATATTCAGCATTTACATTCAGTTCCCTTTGAGTTCATCAGGTTAAGTAGATGAGCTGTCTGCCTTCCAGGTTAGTAATCTTTTAGTTCAGGGGCCAGATAGCAATAAATCTGCATATCAATTGCCAATTTTGATACCAATTTTGCTTTTCAGACTGCACTTTGGCAATTAATTTGTCATTGAGTTGGCTTATTGTATCGATTTCTGTGCTTATTGAAGAGACTCTCTCTTAATATTAATTGTTTGCTCAAAATGTTGGGAAAACTATATTTAGGTAGAACATCACTAAAGTTATATATGTATAACTAATGCAATTTTTTATGTTATTCCACATTGAGAATCCATATGCAGTGAGGGTGCAGACAAATTAGTTAACAATTACCATTTATTGATTTTGGTATTTCCATAAAACATGGCATGACTTTGCTATTGTAGGTTACCTTATATTTCTTCCTTTTAATCCACGTATGTTTTCTGTAAATTCTTAGAATAAGGGGGAAAAAATAATTCGGATGCAATTCTAGTTGCAGCAACCTGTTATGAAAGACTGCAAATACATTAGGAAGTGTGAATTACTGTTACCAAATCACATCTCTTAACATATAATTGCACAGTAGCTTGAAGTTTTGATTGTACCCTGATCATTTAGCAAGTAGTAGACACCTCCAAATTAGATCAAGGGCAAAGATGGAATTGAATAGAACTCTTATGAGTGGTATCTTTGTATCTGGTAAGCGGTAGGCTAGCTTACCACGGCTACTGAAGGGATAGGATTTGGCATCGACGCGTGGTGTTCCATGTGGCAGAATGCATGACCTGCTAGTTCCCTCACTTGCAAGCATATTGAAAACTGGATATAGTTTAGCTGCAGACAGAGACAAGGATCTCAGCCTATATACTTGGCAGTATCAGAGATCAATTTTATAGTGCTTTCATATTATCCTTCTGCCATCTTCAACTCTACTGCCTTCAGCCATCTGAGGAATCGGATGGCTCCTCCATGCTCAAGCTATCTTCTGGTGGCATGCTTGTTCCTGTTTGCTGCAAATGTCATGACTGTTACTAACGGTGAAGATGGTCTGGCAACTGATGTTTCTCCACCATCTTCATGCCTGAACTGCATTATCTGTGGGGGCTACTGCTCCAACATCCCTCCACCTCCGCCAGATTATGGATCATATACACCACCACCACCACCACCAGATTATGGATCATATACACCGCCGCCGCCACCACCAGATTATGGATCATATACACCGCCGCCGCCGCCACCACCACCATCATGGTCTGAGACTAACTGCCCACCTGCTGTAAATCCATGTTGTGATTACCCTCCCCCAGGCCCTTCTACTTATCCGCCCTATTACAATTACTCAGCATCACCCACCTTATGCTCTGGCAGATCAGTTGGTTCTCTTAGCTCTGGAATCCTTTTCTTGTTGTTCCTCTATGGTGGAAATTTCTGAAATGTTGAGGATGTTGGCTTGCTCTTCCACCAAGACCAGCCGAATTTAGTAGTTCATAATAAGGTTTCTAGTTAGGGGTGGTAATTGTAAGTGGAATTAATGTTCTTCTTGAGTAAAGTTTTTATTTTGAATAAGCTCCAGATGGATGAATGCCGTTTTATTGATTGATTACTCTAACGTTAAGATTCAGTTTTGTGTTCTTTGCGCTCTTGCTCCAGCATTCTGTGTTGTTTCGGTTTTTCCATATTTGGAAAACAAGATCTTATGCATGGAGAGAATGCTACCATAGACCACAATGTCATTTTTCCTATTGTTATAACATGCTCTCTAGACTTTTTAGCTCAATGGCTGGTTCATCAACCATCTGTATTGAAGGAATGAATTAATCACAAATGCTAAGCTTTGATGCAACTGGAACTCATGCAAATGCATTGAGACAATTTGCACTTCCTGAGGAATTATGGATGCCACTGACACATGTGACATGCTCTGATGTCTCCAAAATTCTGCAGTTCATTGTGTGTCTTGAAATGGTGAAATTTGCTGGCAAGATTAGTTCAATCTTTTCATTAATGTTCTTTTCTCCTTTTTTTTTTTTTTCTTGTGCTGAAATAAAGTGTGTCATATTGTTGCAGAAACTTGGCCAGAGTGTTACGGCAGGCTTTACCTGAGCAAAACTGGTAACTGATTCTGAACTCATGGTGTAAAGTAATATGAAGCTCTTGCCACCTGTTTGTGTTCTCTGGTTGACAGAAATAAAGTGATAAATGCCAACACTGGCGGCACATATTGACCAATTTTAGATGACGTTTGCTTGCTTTCTCACTTGCTTGTCTGTTAGTTTCCTACTTTTCTTATCTTTGAGAAAAGTGTTCTTGTCCCTTTTGCCTCTGCAGAAGGTCTTATTTGAAAATGTATCCCAGAAAAGATTTAATTATTTTGGCACCCTTCTAAAATCAAGATATCTGCACATGCCCTTCTTAGGAGGACCCTCTAGAGTTTAAACCCTTTCAAGTTTGAATTGATGATTTTTTTCATGTTTTATTGGTCAAATTTGTGTCTCCTCCACAATGTTCAAAGACACTAAATTTTATTTGTATCAAGTGCGCAGGTGTATTTCTCAAAAAAAAAAAAAAAAAAAAAAACATTGGATAGACATCAACTATCAATTAAAATTATATTTAAGTTATTTATTTAATTGTTCATTTTTATGTTGCATGTATGCAAGAGCTTTGATATTATATTATCCCATGTAAACTAGAGTTTCCCCTCATATAAGGTTAATTATTTGGTTATTCAAACTCCACTGCAATGAAGCCTTTAGTTTGTAGCATTTGAGGCCCATTCCTGGGCACACCCATGTACATCAAGTGGTTTAGGAGGTTACAAATTGTGATACAATTAGTTGCTAAGACACAAAATTAAGTAGGTTTGGGTCTTATATAATCAATTCTTAATGTCCAACTGTATCAACTATCAAATCAACTCAATTAAAACACATGGTTTCTGACGTCCTTGTGTGCAAATCTGTACTTATTTATAAATATTTAAATAAATTACATGTTTGTGAAACTATATTTATTCATGCGCTTCCTTGCAAAAATGTGACCATTTACCTACCATGTTACAGATCAATGTAAAATCTTGCCATGATTACATACTAAGTTTTATACCATTTGTAGTCCACAACTCTACTTAATTGCCGCCCATGTCTTGGCTAGTAATCAATGCAGTAGCTGAAGTGGTATATATGTGGTCCCATCTCAGGGCATGTCATGGAATTTTGCAATTTGATTGAAATGATAGTTTCCAAAGCATGAACCAAAGAAAGTTATCAGTTATGCAATCTTGTGTTGTTCTTGTGAAAATGTGCTTTCGATGGATGCTAAATTAAATCCAGAAGTGGAAACCTGACAGCTTGAACTCAACTGGAACTGAACTCCAGTTCCAGTGACTTCAGTATGATTTTGCCGGAAGTTAATGAAGTAACTGAGTTCTTTAACTGCTTGATTTCCATCATATGCACACTAAACTTTGTTGGCAAAAGCACTTGAGAGAATTGGTGGTCATGTAAGTAAAACATCATCACTTCCGTTGTAACTCCTCTATAATATTGTTCTCCACTAGTTTTTCATCTTTTCAATCAATGCTTCTCTTATAGTGTTAGATCTAATCTATTTAAGATATTAGCATGGCTTTTTTTTGGATGGTTATAAGTACAGAGAGCCCTAATGTTTCATATGTGGCAGGCAAACCAAGGAAGAGTCCTTGCATGCCAACCAACAACCACAAGCAGCCCTGAGGACAATGAGGAGATCTACATTAGCATGACAATGGCCAATGGACCATAAATGATAAAGACAATCTCATATGCCAGAGAGGACATCCCCACATTGTTTTTTTCTTTAATATTTCTTTGAGATCAAACAAGCTATACCCTAGCCCCATCAATATATTTTTAATGTGTATTATTGTATTGTCTGAGAGATGGCTGTTCAAGTGTATGGTCACAGGGTGGGATGCTTATATTTAAGAGATTCCCTTTTGAGGCTTATATTTGTATATGCTATTGCACAAGTTTTGATAACTCACTAACGATCAAGTGATCTATTAATATCGGGGTTCTTATTAGAATCTTTCACATATTTTTGGGAGTGTGAGTGTCAGTAGTGGTTATGTTCGGGTGATCTTATTGCAAGTCCGGTTTAGTTGGTTTAGTTCCACATCGCCTAATTGAGAGAGAGAGTCTATAGGCATATATGTGAGGTGTAACTTCACTCTATCAGACCGGTTTTTTGAGATTGTGGATCTTCCGCTGTGTGCAACATTGGTGCTTTTATTGAGATCTGGTGTGGGGCCTAGGTGGGGTGACCTAGGGGAAGACTGGCTGATTTCACGCTGGGACGTGACGAGAGAGTCAGGCTTTGATCGTAATATACCCATGTTAATTCCACATCGGCCATTAGATGGACTCCAATGTTAGTGCGAAGTCAGCCAGCCAGCCTTGAGCGCCAGGGTCCAATTTTATTTGGTGGTCCATGCCGACACCCATGCATAGGCCAGAGAGACCCCAGTGCGAAACCAGGTAGTCTCCCCCCCCAGGTCACCTCACCTGGGCCCCACACCGGATCTCAATGAAAGCACCAATGTTATGTATACAAGTAGGGAGGGGAGCGGACCCCAAAAGACCGATTTGTTGGGGAAGATTGTCCCCCATTTATATTAACACAAGGAATCCATCTGATAGCCGATGTGGGACTAAACATGGATTCATTAAAGATCCCAACACTCATATGCCTATAGGCAGCCTTTACTTGCTTAGTTGAGATTTGCGCATATTCTTATTTTTTCCAACGGTCTAGCAGCTCATCTTTAATAAAAAAAATTGCAAGCACCTATATGTGTTAACATGTGTGATGTGCACACAGGGTTTTAAACTTGGATATTCTATGTAAGTTAGGGTTAATTTGACCCAAAATGAGGTGTTAGTCAATATTAGGTCTTGAATATACTTGTATGCTTAAATAGGTTGTACCAGTGGAGTATTGATTATTAAATAAATTTAATGTTGTACTATGTTTGTGTGTGGGTATGCATGCCTAAGAAAATGATGAATGCTCTACATACAAGCACATGCCAAGAAAGTTTCAGATCATTTTCTTTTCTTTTACCATTTTGATTTTTGACTGGTCCATTGTAACAAATAAAAGAGAGCAATGTATGCTTAAAGCATCCCACTTTTACTTCAATCTTAAGTTTCACAAAAGAAACTAAAAATAGAAATAGATAAAAAGATCAATGACATTGGGAAACACAATTGAAGATCTAAATGTTAGTCATTCAAAGAATCATAGCATATAACATGAACATTAAGACAGAAAAGAAGAGAATGGATTCTTTGGAACAAAGGAGACATTGATATCTATTTGGCCCCATCTCCCATGTGTTTGAATGGTGCATTGCAATGACAAAGTGGTAAAAGAATTAAAGGTTAAAAAAAAAGGAAAAAGTAACAATCACTTAAAAGAAATGAGTGGAACTTGTTGTGTAGATGTATCATTCATCTCACTCTTGTCCTTGTTTACTCTTTGAGTTACTGTTTATTTTTGTTTAGTTTTAAATGGCATCACATTATTCTATTCCAAACAAATTATTAATTTGGGAAAAAAAATCATTAAAGAAAGTTAAAAGCATGTGATAGTGATAGTAACATAACTTTCTATGTAGCTATCAAATCCTAGACTCTAAAATAAATAGAAAAAACTTTGGCTTGTGTTTTTTTTTATTCATTTCTCTCTTTTATATTGTAATGATTTCAACAAATTCTTCATTAATCCATGACTTTGGCTTGTGTTTTTTTTATTCATTTCTCTCTTTTATATTGTAATGATTTCAACAATTTCTTCATTAATCCATGTAAAATGAAAATATCAGATAAATAAAAAATGAAATAAAAACCTACAAAATACAAATGAATGAGAAATAAATGCACAAATTTATCTCCCACCAAACTCTACCAACAACCACAATTAACAATCTCAATCAAAACACCAAAAATACAACAAAATAACAAAAATTCCTTCTTCCTTCCATTCCATAAAAATAAACCTTGAAAATTAAAAACACACCAAAATCCAACATCCTTCTCCATTCAAACCACCAAACATATTCTCCCACACAAAATTAAACAAATAATTAAAAAAAAAAAACACCAACTCACAAATACAAACACCATCCTTATTTCACCACCATATCAAAATACACAAACTCACAAACATCTTTTTTTTTTTAAAAAAAAAAAGAAAAACTTTTCAAGAAACAAGAACAAGAACAAGAACAAGAGCTAAAACAAGTTGTTTCCATGCAACACAAGCACATCTAAACCCAACATTATCATCATCAGCAGACTTCACATTCTCCGACGAAGGCTGAGGAGAACTCTCCGGCGGAGCCGGCGGCGAGTTATGCTTATGCTTCTTCTTCTTGTTGTTCTTATCACTAGCCGGTGGCTCAGCCACCGGAGCAGGAGCCGGAGCTGGAGGTTCAACAAGCTTAAAAAGCTCTCTAGGCTTCAAAACATTATCAATCTTGAAAACAGAAAGTGGATCTTTATCAAAAATGGTGGTGAGAATGAGAGCAGTGGTGAGAGGAGTCTTGAGAGTGACAGCATCGCCATTGTTTTGGACGGTGAAGTTGAAGTTGTTGTTGGAGCCGTCGGTGGCGAGAGTGTTGACAACGCCGTTGGAGGAACGGAGAGATTGGAGGGAGTTGTAGATGGGAATGGCGTGGAAGAGGAGGAAGGAGAGTTGGGAGTCGGAAGAGAGGTTTTTGAAGGTGGGGAGGAATGGGGAGAGAGAGGAGTCGGAAGGACAGAAGACGGTGAGGCCGCTGGGGATGTTGGATTGGAAGGTGGAGAGGGCGGAGGAGGAGGAGGAGAGGAGGGAGGAGAAGAGTTTGCAGTGGTTGGTGGACATGAGAGAAGTGAGAGATGGAGGTGAGGATGGAGGTGATGATGATGATGATGATGATGATGAAGGTGATGGTGAGGTTGGTTTGGAAGTGGTGGAAGTGAGGAGGAAGAGGAAGAAGAGAGGGAGGAAGGGAGGCATTGTTTTGTGTTTGTGTTTGTGTGTTTGTGAGAGAAGGAGGAGACGGAGAGTGAAGGAGGGTTGATGGAATGAAGGTTGAAGACAGTGAGAGAGAGAGAGAGAGAGAGAGAGAGAGAGAGTTAATGAAGTATAGGGTTAATGAAGGTTGAAAAGTGTGAATATATATATATATATATATGTCGTTGTATAAGGGTAAATTTTGGTGGTTTACTTTTTTTTGTTTTGTTTTTTAATTAGTGTGATAATGAGTGATGAGATTGAAAATTAAGGTAAAGACTACCTTCACAATAGGTAATAGGACAATAGAAGGATCTTAACTCTCTTTAGGGATCAACTTTTCACCTGATGTGTAAAAAGAAAATAGTTAGAATTAAGAAATTTATTAGTATTTAGCTTAGTTTTTTTTTATTTTGTTTATTTTTTTTTATTCGTTAAACTTATGCAGCAGAGATGATTTAAAGTGGTGGGGAATATTTAATTTGTAAGGTTAAATTTAAAAATTAATATTTAAATTAAATTTTTTTTTATAAAACTACAAGCGTCAAATCAAAGAGACGGGTAGGGGAGAGGGAACCATCTATGAAGATCTCACAATACCCAGGTGATCAAACTCGGAAGCCACAGCTCGCAAACCAAGAGGAAAGCTTTATGCAGAGATCTGAATATCAATAAACCGGAGGGTCATTGGCTATTTAAATTAAATACATAAACATATAATTTGAAATATGAAAACTTTTTTAGGATGAATATTTATAATTGAACTGAGGATACTACGGTTGCCATGTATCGTCCACTTTATTAAAAATTAAAATGATAATATATATATATACTCATGAATTTTAAAATTAAATTTATTTAGGTGAAAATAATGATGTAATGAGATTGTTGCGATATGTTGTCTTGTCTTATTTGTTAACATAAAAATGAATTGTAACAAAAAAAAAATGTATGATTGATTTAAAATTTTTTAAGAAATGATATTATTTGTATAAATTAAAATTTTGAAAATAGAATGAGATGATTTTATATCTTTAAGAAAAACACTCGTTATTATTTAAATGGGAACATATTTTATATAATTAATATTATTCACTCCAAAAATTATGAAGCACGTTGTATACAATTATTCTCCGCTCAAGTACATTCAAAAAAATGTGTTCAGCTGGTTTATATTTTAAAAATATAAAATACCTAATTGTTATTTTTTGTTTTATGACCGAATATGTTCAAACTAATCCATTTTTAAGTGCTTGCGTTTTAATTTAAAAAAAAAAACAAAAGATAATAATAGCAGTGAGGGCCAACACTTTTGCAAGTGGTAAGGCACTCATGCATTGCATGTGCCGGAGCATGATCGATAGTGTGTTTATTTTCTGTAGCAGTATTGTTCATATACTATTTATTAGTTATTTATTATTTATTGGGTCTTAATTAGTGTCCTATATAAGAGAACTCATATTTTTTTAAAAAAAGTTTACCATTATAAGATTATGATTTTTAATATATCATTTTAGGCACTTTTAATAGGTTTTTATTATCTTTTGTATTAACCCACCTCACATAATAAATTTTTAGAATTGTTAAACTATTATAACTGGAGTATTTCTATACATGTGTGTCTTTTTTACAGCACTTGTCACTTTCATTAAAAAAAAAATAATAAAATAATAATAATAATAGTGAGAGCATAAATTGTTAAACTATTATAACTGGAGTATTGAGGGAAATTACCATAGGATATCATGGTAATAAAGGAAGCGCAAAATTGGAAAAATAAAAGTTGGGCACTTTAGTTCGTTAAAACACCAGTGACGATGTAACGGACTTTAGAGTCAAAAGAGAGAGAGATAGACCGAGAGAGTTAAGCAGAGATTCAGGTTGCCACCGACGGTCACGTGCACCGAAATTTATAAAATCAATGCACTGCATTGATTATAAAAACAATATTTATATTATTTTATTCCAAGAGAAAAATAAATATAGTTAACAAATTTTTATTTTTATTTTTGATAATTTGAGGGGCATTTTGATCTTTCAGAAAATTTGGTGAAATATTTTTGAGTTAAAAATAAATATTATTCCATAGTTTATGCTTTTTTTCTTAATTTGTGTAACTTTGTATAAATGCATTGTTTTCTTTACATTTATTAAAAAAAAAGGACTATTTTATATGTCGCTTGATCTGCATTATTGTTTATTTATATTTATATCCTCGGTGATAAAAAATATAATATTGCATATAAAATATTATAATAGAAACAAATATCATGCTTTAATAAGACTCATATGAGAAAGAAAGAAAGAGGTACCTGAGATACATCTTAAAAGCATTTTAAAAACTTATACAAAATATCTATACACATACAAATTATGCTCATGTTTTTTATAGCCATGAACCGAGGATATTCAGACATACAAGATGGACATTTTTTAAGCCGTAAACAATCAAACGTATTTATTCTTATGATAATTTTTTGTTTTTATTTTATGATATATTTTTTTCTTTTTTGACATAGGTGATATGCATCACCCCAAAAAGAGAGTCAAAAGACAGATAAATACGGTGGTGCATTAGTTGTAGTGACTTAATAACCCCTAAAAATTTATTAACTGAGTCAAACGCCACGAAACATAGGTTATTAAAATCCTACTATATGCATACTCAGAAAATATTTCATGAACCAAACCGAATTAATAAATCCCTTGTCATGCAACCTTAAATGAAAAACAAACGACATCCTCCCACATAGAATCTGTAAACAATAATTGGACCAAACTAGTATAATATTTATATAATATTTTACAATGTATACACAATACTACTGCAACAGTAATATCAACCCAGAAATTTGACCCTAGGTCTACCCATTTACCATTTTCTTAACATTCCACTACCCCTTTATTAACTATATATATATATATAACCTAAAAGAACAATTTCATTCAATCTACCAGCATTTCTAGGGTATAAACAAACAATACTCTCTAAAAAATATTTTATAATTACTAAAATATTCCATAAAATGAACAAAATGATATAAAGACAATAAGAATAAAACGAATATAAAAAAGATGTATATCATCAACCATATACATTACCTATAATAAATAGATTTTTTTTTTTTTTTTTTTTTTTGTTTATAGAGCATTGCTCATGTCAACACAGGCACATTTAGTTACAATCTCAGGGCTAACATTTTGCTGCAACCAAAGAAAATTTTTGAAATGTCACTCATATTTCTCTACTTACAAGCTAAAATCTACTAATCTCTGAACCCCCACTCTATCATTTAGAAGAACAAAACTAGAATATATAACAAATTTTGCGTCTGTTTTGACAAAACACATGCAATTTTATGTTGCTGTATGATGGAACGAAGTCGATATGGATGATACTGAAATTGTCTTCAGAATCTACAACAAGAAAACCCAATCCCGCAACACCGATGTTTTCTTAAATGCCGCCGATCAGCTTTAGCCATTTTAACTGGGCTGCTATTCCACTCTGGCTGCAAACTGTGCATCCAAAGAAAGAAATCTTTGCATTACTGAATCAGTAGCAGAGGCAGGTATCATGATTTTGGTTTTGTTAAGGTGATGAGTAACAATATAAACGATTAGCCAATACCAATAAACATGCTAACTGCCTTAGACCTTTTGACAAACAAGGAAAATCTAAATATCTTATGACAGCATGAAGAATATAATCAGGCAAAAGGTAATAGCAAGTCAAAGCACAAACTAAAAGGTTCAAATTCATATTCAATGCTAATGCATGTCAGTAAACTTGCACAACACCTATTACAACCAACTACAAAAATCAAACAAACAGACATCAGCAGTGAGAAACAGGATTGATTGGTCACTTTAGGGATAAAATGAGAGGCTGGTAAGTATCAAAAGATAAGTTTAAAATTATGAACAATGACAATTTTTAGAAGTCTGAAATATAATTGACGATGCGCATCTGCTAGAAGAAAATGTCATTTAAAATAGGCAGGACATATGGCTACTAAATTGTCTTCTGTAACAAAACAAAGATCATCTCACATCCATACAGCAATTGCTTGATATAAGTAAGATAAATTTCCAAGATAGAGTGGTGAAGAGAGATGAAAAGGAAATGCCATGTAGACTTGTAGAAGAAAGGAAATCAAGCAAATTCATCACACTTCACTCGGCTGTAAAAGATAATATGGAGAACTTCCTATATAATCTCAACACTTATTTTGAGCATCATGCTTCACGAGTAACTTCTGAAATTTCTTCTATATATTCCTATTTCCCAATAACTTGAATGGAAAGTGTTAAAAACCATAACTAACACAAAACCTAAATTTCTATGATCTCTAAAGACAGACAATTGCAAAGAAGTGGTGGGTTGAAGAATGGTGAATAAAAAGGGCTGCCTTGGATATCAATAGAAAGGGAGTACACCTAATTGTGGATTCAGTCATTATTGTGCGATATTAATTTTAGTTTTCTAGATTGAATCCCGGGGCACATGATACTGCCTAATCAACTAGAAACTAGTGTAAAAATAATGAAGATGCATGGTGTGTCATGTTGGAGAACGGCATGAATCAATCCTACAAGCCACTAGATGTATGCTACTGTTCTCAGTCAGATGGTCTAATGAGTAGGATGCTGTTATAGATGATCAATGAGCCACATGCCGATATTGAAAAATGAATTTTTTAAAGGAATGCCAGAAACTCTTACAATAAATAAAATGAAGAGAACATAATAATCAAAGAAAGAGGTAAAGAAGGAAGAGGCACTTTAATATTTCAAGTTTCAACCCCTGTGGCAGAATGTATTCTGAAAGAATTATGAAAATTCTTATCTGATTTATATGGGCTAGAAAGATCTGCTAATCTAGTTCATATCAATTGTCTAGTCAATTGAAATGGAGATGTTAAGCCTCTCAAATAACAAAAAAATTTTACACCCTATCTCAGCTAGAAAAAAACACTGCATCAAAGTTCTCTTCACAGACACAAAAGATCATCAGTAAGTTAAAAATTAAAATGATAATAATCAATAGAGAAATCACAAGAAGGATATAGCACACAACTCAGAAAGAATGCAAAGCACGAGCAGATTAAGCAACATTAAGAGAAATCCTATTAAAGCTTTTTTATGGGGGTCAGAAGGCAAAAACAGTTAGGTATGATGATAGAAAACATTGCACTTACATGGGAAATGCAAAGGAGCGTGCACTAGTCGCACTGCTATCCGATCGATGGGAAATGCTTCCAGAAAATTGAACATGGCCAGAGGAGACTACCGGATCAGACATAAAATTAGGCCCAGAGAAACCTGAATCTTCCCTATTATGATGAACCAATAAACTTCGACCTGAAGCTGTTGCTGTATCACTAGAAGTATCTTCAATCAAATGACTGTATAAAGCTCGCGTAGGCTGGTGACTAGCTTTGTTGTCTTTGTTGTCCTCTGTGTCACTTGCAGGCGCCACTGCAGAATCAAAGTTAAAAGTAATGACTCCACTTGCCACCTCATTTTTAGCCGTATTTTCCTTAGATCCATTACTTTGTATGAGCTTCTTGTCAGCCGAAGGAACAACCACAGCTGAAATGTTCCCCTTTTCATCCTGAATCAACAATGCAGGTTGTCTGTCAACAATCACCATCATAAATTTCACAAGTAGATGCGTATGACAGCTAGCACTGTGCATTTATGCCCAAACAAAAGCCTACAACTGTCAATCCAAAGAAGTTCAGGATAAAAGTGTTTGAAATATAAACCTATTTCTCAAGTTGTAGGACTAATCAAAAAGGTATTCATATCCTTTATAACAAGGTCCACAGTTGCAGATGCCATTTTTTAAATAGCAGCATCAAAAGTAATAGATATAAATTTTCAAATGGAAGGCCAAAAGCAATAAAACCAGAAAGAGATCAAGAACACACTCTGATTAACAGTTGCATATTCACATCTTAGTAATCAGTAAATAGAATTACAGTACAAGCATGTCCTTCTCACAATAAAAGTGACCATTTGGTTGTTCCAGGTTATTTTCAAACAGAAGGACTCTTGTCTCAGCACCTGAGTTTAGGCTACAATGCATGTGCTACTGAAGGTGCATTTGAAAATAGCATTTCTATTTCGATATCCTACAAAGGTAGTAATGAAAGTAATGCTTTCTTTTGGATACCTGAATGATCTTTCCTTGATCAGGAGACTGCTTCAAGCTGTTGATGCGATCAAAACCGGACAACTTCACTTGCTTAGGAGCAAACACAACATCAGTGTGGTCAACTGAATTTGGCCTGTCTCTGGCTTCAGATAAATTTCCAGAAAATAATTCTTCTGTGGCATCCTTATCAAAAACAGAAATACAATGTCCGGCAGCTGGTGAAGACTTCAGATCATACTTGCTGTTTCTAATTTCAATAGCCACAACATAATCGTTAGTGGTTGCAGGGTGCTTGCAGTCAAAAGTGATATTCTTGCTCATCCCCTTATTTTGTGTAGGAATTTTTTCAAGTGAATGGAGGCCTTCATCAACACATATATCCTTCACTGGGTAACAAGTACCATCTTTGCAAACATCCGTTTCAGATGTGCTAACTACTTTGTCTGTACAAAAATCAATATCAACTTCAGCAGCAGGCACAGTGTATGGAGCTTCCAAATGCTCATCCTCAATTTGAAAAGCTTTCTTTTCACTATTCTCATTGTCCGCATATCCACTTTGGCCTACGTCATTCAGAATTGTGGACATGTTAATTGGCTCAATCCCTTCAGAGCTTACCCTTTCTTCAAAGTTTTTGCCCTCTACTGGCAATGTAAGACCATGTTTCCCTTCAGGTATGGACATGTTATCCCGTACCGGTAAATCATTCAGAAAAGGATTACTATGATGCCCAATAATATTCAAGGGAAGATTTTGAGTATGGGAAGTTTGGACTCCCAGTGGTTCACCTTCTGAAAGCAAGCACAAAACACAGGATATTAAATCATCTTAACATACCAAGATTATCAGAATTGTGGAAACATAATCTTTAAGCACAAGAAAAGGATAAGTCAGAAAATAGCAGATCCAGTGGTGGGATATTAAATTGTCAACATGATCACATTAAACATTTGGATGAAAACTTTCCATAAAAAGGCCAATAACTAACTGTCAAAAGTATTGTCTAAAAAAGTTATGTTTGATGACCATCAGATATACGTACTTTGTGGAACTAGCAGTAGAGATTCTTGTATAGAAGTCACGCCACAGGGTCAGAAGATAAGAAAATGGAAATATAATCATTAGTAAATTATAAAATCATGAAAGTAACAGAGTACGAAAGCATAGCGAAATTAGTTTCAAGGTAAATACAATAAACAGGAAGGTATCAGGAGCAAATGCTTACCAAGTTTCATGGTGCCTGCTACTCCAAGTGCATAGCGAGTAGCAGCGCCTGAAATTTTGGTGATTTACAAATCCTGCATTTTCCTGCATCATTCATCTTCAATAAGTGATGGAGACAAAGCATAAACTATCCAGGGAAATTTTCTTCTGCCAAAGATAAATCTACAACAATGACGACAACAACAAAATCTGATCCAATATTCAGACTAAATGCTAAAAGGATAAAAATGACCACGGCCTATCTATCATGCACTTCAGCACACAAAAGGAACACTCAAAAAGAGTAAGACAAATATCATTCAAAATTTAAGAGAATATGAGAATAACAGAAAAGTATATCGATCTTGAAAAGACAAAGTATTTCAGGAGTGGCAACTTGAAAAAAAGGGCAAGATGACAATACTAGTGTAGCTGGAGAAAAACTATGGCATCAGATAACACTTCAAAGAAGATGAAGATTTTGCAACAAGCTATTCAAATTAAATGCAGTAACTTTCTACAGAGGCTCTCAAAACATGATCGATGAAACTGCCATGGAAAATAAATCAATCAAAACCAAAATTCAAAAACCTCAAACATGAGAAACTCTGATTCAGACTAGAGTTTCAAAAGGTATGTTTCACAATTATCACAAAAACAGTATATAATCATAAAAGTCAATCAGATAAGTACCGTCCACCCAAAAATGGATAAATATAATAAAAAAGACAACCAACAAGTACAAATTCAGCAACTCTTCTTGTTCATAACATTTGGCTCACCATCAACAACAACTAGAACCGCATGAAAGCAATCACAACAAGAAAAAAAAACGAAAAAAAGGAAATTTATTCGCTTGAATATTGCAAACCCCACCCATTGCCAACCCCATGCCTTCCAGGCTATCAAACTCCGCATGTTGATCAAAATCACTCACAGAACAAGATCGAGGCATGAAAAATTCACAATCTTCACAAAAATTCCAAGAAAAAACATAGGAAATCAAGCAGGCAGGTGATTGAACAAAGGAAATGGAAAGATTACCCCCAAAGCGAGATCTCGGATTCCACGAAAAGGCCACCGATTTGCGAGGCTAGGGTTTGGAGAAGAGGGAGGAGACGGTGAGGGTTTGGGTCATTGTGAACAAATAAAATGCAATCCAAATGAAATCACAGATGGGAAGACAGTGAGGGTCACTGTGAACAAATAAAAGTCAAACGGGTAGTTGTTTCTAATTATTTAAGATTTCGAGGGGTTTATCGAAAGTTAAAAAGATAGGTAGCATTGAATTTGGACCCTTTATAGCCGAAAATACCAAAAATGCTCATTTATTCCTCAAAGCCCCACAAAACATGTCCGTTTTCTTGGATGGGCTGCATTAATTGATTTTGTTTTTAATAAATCAATAAAATTAATGGTTTTAGTAACAACAACTTTAAATTTGAATTTGCTTTTTTTTTTTTAACATGGAAAAAACACTACCGTGATCTATAGCTATCGAGTACTTTAAGTAATATATTTATTTTAGAACAAATTTGAAATAAACTTGTTCTCCACGTTTATACACGGTTTTAATTTTTTTTAAATGAAATAATTATCGTTTATTTATAAAATAAAAAAATAAAAAATTTATTTATTTATTTGAGATTTATCTTTATTACAGTTTTATAAATTTTTAAATTAGGGAAATTTTGCAGAAAGACCTTATACTGTAAATGCTGAAAATATGGAGGGGCTTGAGGCAAAATTTATAGGAACATATTTGTGAATTATTTTTATAAAGGGGTTGTTGTGTAAAAAGGCCGCGTGGGCCTGTTCATTCGCGAGGCTTAACAAACCTGAAGTTGAGACGATCCAATACAAGAATCATTGTATGGTAGTACATTGCACTTCATCTCAGGTACTAACACGTGTACAATTTGCAGTGTAGTAGACACGTGGATGGATTCAATTCGTCACTGTTTGGAAGATGGTAAGCCCGTTACTTGAGCGTGACGCGAAGATGACGGAATCACAGTGCACGTGTGCGGCTTTCCAGGTATCTTGAGAATAAGATCAGCTGTTTGGTGCCAAACAGGAAGAGTAGATGTATACTTCTGTTTGACTGCCACGTGTAGTATTTATTGCGTGTTGTTTTGTTCAAACTATAAGAATATATATAGCCAAGATTGTGACCTCATATAAACTTAATTAATTTGCAAGAATTTTTATCATGTTTGTTTTTTTTTTTTTTCTTTTTTTTTGTACAAGTTGACTTGAAAAAAAATATACGATAATGATGTCCATTAGATCCAAATCAAATTCATCTTACTAATTTAAAAAGTATTTAATTGACTATATATATATATATATTTTACCAACAAATATCTGTCTAAACGGCAGAAATTAATTTGCATAAGCCATTAACATATGTTAAAAAAGTCTATATTATATATATATTTTTTAAGCCATGTGTCAGGCTCTTCACTCTTAAAGAAGGGAGATTTAACCTCTAAACCCTATTGAGTCGATGAACTTATCTCTTAAAAATCATAAGAAACCAACTATTTTTTTTTTAATTCTTATCTTCATCTTTAAAATTTTAATTACATACTGATAATAATTAATTAAATTGAGGGCAACATAACTACTTAAATATAAAATATATGAAAAAAAGTGAAATGAAAATGATATTTTAAGAAAGAGACAATTGAATTCTTGAATTATTTTATAATTTTTAAGCATGAAAATCTATATGCTCATCTGGCTAAGCACCTTCTTGGTAAGTTCTTCTCTGAAATTTATTAATTATCAAACATTGAAGTGATATATGAGAGTGAAATATTGAGGACGATGGGTTGACATTGGAGCTTTGGTCATTTTTACACAAATAAAATATGTAGGTTGGAAGAAAAGACTGAATGTTTGGAATGTGGTTTTCATATAAGACAAGATAATGGACTCCAGTTAACATTATGCATCCAAGTTGCCCATTTTAATGGTTTGACTTTTGAGTTTTTTTTATTTCAATAAGCATCTCCTTTTTAATTACTGTAATTTATCGACTTTTTAAAAATTTATTAACCTTACAAAACATCGTAAAGAGCAATAAAGATACAGAACTAATAAATCTTCTATACTATATAATTATAGGGGAAAAATACCATTTTTCCCAAAAAAAATTTATCAAAACCCATTTAAATGTATCTATCCCGAAAATATTACATCAATAATATTATGAACAATACTGAGGGCCTTGAGGTTATGAATCACATTTGACCATGTATTGCTAAATGCTTTTATCACTGAACTAAGCTAGTGTTGGTTAATCGTAAAATTTCTATTTAATTTTTATTAATATATTTAATTTATTTAGTTATTTATTTTAAGAAAGGTTGATAATAATGATAAAATAAGTAGGGGAGACTCCATGATTTGAACAGGTAGTACATATTGGTTGACGTTATAAATTTTATAAATATAAAATCACTAAAAAAATATATATTCCTGTTAATAACGCGGGTGACTATATGAATATATTTTAAATAAATATATATTAAAATTATTAATCAAATCTTTCTTGATAGATATTAAAAAGAATATAATAAAATTTCTTAGTTTAATATTAAATTGATAAATTGGAAAGGGTAAAAAATTAAAACAAAATTTTCCAACAATTGACTTTCTAGAATGATTAATAAAAAAAACTACAAACAACGTACGGATAGATATTAAAAGTAAAATCCAATGTTTATAATAAATAGAATTGTAATAAACTTTTTCAATTTATTATTAGATTGATTAACCGTGTGAAAAAACCAATTTTTTTAAATCTATGAGTATACGAACAATTTCGATTATTTTGAAGATAAGATAGAACATTAATATAACATCCACTAAAAGAAGTCTGTTTTTTATGGATCCTTGACTCTCATAAGGAAAAAAAATTAAGTTTTATAATTTATTTATATTCTATTTAATTATAAATTATCATGTTTGGTCATCCCAATTTATTCGATCTATCTTCCAAACAAATACCGTAATAAATCAGATTAAAAAATCAACTAATTTTAATGTAGATGGCTGTTAGGCAATAATGACAATAAATGTTTGAATACAACTTATAATGAAGGTGTTGTTGATCAATTCAAAACAAATTTGTATTCCTTGTGACCTTGTTTGGGTCTTAATCAGGGAATATGTTTGGATTTTAAGAGTTAAATTCAAGTATTATACAAAGTCATTGCTTATAGTTTGTTTTCTGAAATGTGAATGTAAAACGATTTTTTTTTTTTTTTTTTACTTGAGAAAAAATTGGTTTTCATTTATACATCAACATTTAGTTTGTATATTCTTTCATTCCAAAATACCTCAAACTAAATGCAAAATAATAAGAGAGATGCGAGCTAAGATTTATTTTAAAATTTTTTATTTTTTTATAATTTTTACAAATATTACAAGAGCAATCTAGTCAAATAATTAAAAAGATGTACACACAAAGCTTGAAATTGATTATCAAAATTATGCGCTCACAGGGTTTACTCTATATTTTCTGTCTTCGCCACTATGATTTCATAGGATGATATGAGATTTGGATTGTAAACCTATAAGCCACAATTGGGAATCATTAATACTAAGGTGTTTGTGTTCTTAAATTTTCACACGACGTCTTTTCCGAGTGAACAAACGTCACTCGGTACAAACCTTTGGCCTTAAATATTGAAATTTGTTTACTGAAATTTCAACAACAACAACATTTTATCACTTATTTGACTTTATACTTAACTTTTGAATCAAGTAAACACAATTCTATGTCTTTTTGGGATTATTCAAAAGTTTAGTTCAACAACATTTTATGTTTATGAAATGGTTCATTTTTTTAATAATTTCTTTGAATCCTTATTTCTAGATGAAAAATAAAAATCAAACATTTTTTTCCCTAAAAAATAAGATGTTCCATATGACAAGGAATCTAAGGAATCTTCATCAATAAATAATTTTATTTAAATTTTTTAATAACATAAAAAAGTTTCTTTCATTATTATTTTTTAACTTAGACCAAATTTCAATCCTAATTTTTATAATTTTAAAAATTTTAAAAATCAAAGTGAAAATGTCTCTCCCTCCATCTTGGAGCCCGGCCCACTCACAGCCCAGCAAAGGCCCAATCTTTCAAGAAAGCCCACTAATTATTGGTTCTCTCCTTCCTTCCCATCTCTCCCCCAATCCCTTGTTCTCTTTCTCAAATTTAGGGTTTCACTCTATACCATCTTGGCGCCTCTCCCAATCTCTCCTTCTCCATCTCTAGCCTTTTCTTGCCTTTCGGCTAGGGTTTGTTGTAGTTGGAGCTGGTCTGAGTTCACTGGATCGATGGTTTGTAGGTGATAAACCAGTTTACAAAGGTGTGCATCTTTGTCACTTTTGGAATTGAACATCTTGATTTTTTTTTTTTTTTTTTTGGAATTGTTCTCTGTAATGGTTTAGTTGGATATATTGGATTCCTTGGGCTTTATGATCCTTTGATTCATCTGAATACTGAGAAATGAGCTTTTTGTTTGTTTATATCACAAAGAAAGATACTTTTTTCAAGAATTTTTTATGCTTTTTTGAAAGAAAATTGCGAAACAATTAACAATGTCGTTATTTGATTTTCTTTTTGTTATCTGGGATTCAATAGCCATGAAAAGCTGAATATATGATTACTACTTGATATCCATGTGTTAGGATTAGAGCTTATAAATCACATTGTTTAGTGTTTGCCCTCTTTTGTTCTTCATTTTCTTAAAGTTCAAATCTTTGGACTGTATAGTATTGTCTTAAGGAAACAGCAAAATTGCAGTTTAATAATTAATATCAAGATTCTTACTTCTTTTATGTGACCATTGGGATTTTTCATTATGCTTATTCATGCTGAAGTAAATGGATATCATTATGTAATTTTGTTAAATATTCATAGTAAATATTTTTGAGCAATTAATTCTCCTGATTTTTTTTAATTAATTTGCAAAAGCTTGCTGCTATCTGCATGCTCTCAGAATTCTTCAATAAATTTGTCATATATTACAAATGGTTAAATATGGTTGTTCTTTTTTTTTTATGATATGAATATATTTTTTAGAAAATGATCTATAGTTTTCTGGTTTTTTTTTTTAATTTTTTGGATTTTAAATTTTCTAAAAGTTCAGTGACGAGCAGCCATTGGGTAAAAAAATCTCGTATCACTTGGACATAATATTCCAAATTTCCAACACTGGTACAAAAGTAGACAATCACACTAGTGCCTAACACTCTCAAAGCTCCCACACATATATATTAGGGTCCAATTGATGACTACTTGGAACCTAGAACTTCTTCCAAACGTTTACTATGTGAATATTTTTTTTTTAGTTCAAAAATTGCATCTTCTATTATGTTTTGTGCTCGATACGTATTACCTGTTATCTTTTAATAAAAAAGTTATCTTATCTAGTGGGTAAGTGAATCGACCACCAAAACCTAATCTAGAATAGGCCATTAAGTAGTTGATTAATTAATGTAAACAATTATGCCTTGATATCTCACTTCTTGCTTGCTGCAGAAATCTGTACGAATCAGGAGCAAATCAAGTTCCCGCTTGAATTGCTTTAGTTTACTGTTTTGACTGGTGCTTGAGGTAAAAAATTAGGGATACAAAAAAAAAAAAAAAAATGGCCAGCAGCCCAAGAATGGAAGATGCAAAGGAAGAAGAGGCCCCCAGCAAAAGCTCATCATCCATCCAGAGCGTCTCCTGCATCAAATGCTTTGATGCTCTCTGGTTCTGTTACTGTACACTTCCTTACCTGCTTTTTTTTTTTTTAAGTCATAATTTGATTAATAAATAGAATTTATAGCTGGTTAGTTATAGAAGCTGTGGAACAACATTGAAGTTGAAGGATAGATTTTAGGACTTTTAGTTCAGGTACGGGAATTCAATGATCTTAGACAAGTAACTTGATTGGAGTTTTGTTGCATTTGGCACCCGACTTTCTTGGTTTAACTCGTTGGCCTAATGGTAGGGCATGTCTCTCATTGATTTTTGTTCAATCACTTCAACTTTTAGCTATAGCCATTATGATGCACAAAAAACCAACCACGTTAAAATTGATGAGTTTCATCCGTATTTTTTTTTTCTTAAATCATATTTCCTAATCAAGCTCATCCACTACTACCTCATGATTGCACAAAACGAGTTGACATTCTATTACCTTATACTTAATTTTAGTTCTTGATCAGCTTTTTGTCATCTTATACTTATCCATCATTTGGCAGCTCCATTTCACCAGATGCAACAATACTATAGATATGGAAATTTCGACAATTGTTTTGGCAAGTGGAATGCACTATTTGACTGTTTGAGTCTCAAGACAAAAAGACCATCTGAAGTTCAGGTTCAACATTGTATTTTTATTATTTAAGATTCTTTACTGAGACCACAATTTCTCAAACAAGATAAAGCTACCACTACGATTCATGAAAAATCTGCAGAGGATGCCTTTGAAGAATGTACATGGCAACTTCATCTGCATGAAGTCTGTGTAGCAGTGTCTTTGTAGGTTTAATAAAATATCAATGTACATGGTGTTATCTTCAGAGTATTCTCATGTTAAGAGACTATAGAAAATTTGAGGATGTTGTCAAGGGGTTATAAAGTGCAGGATATTACTTAATTAAAAGGATGGAAAATAAAGGTGGAACTTGAGGAGCATGTTGGTGTTTTTAAAAGAACTTTTTTATTTCACTGAATTGGGAGAGAAACTAAAAGAAATATACTGTTGTCTCCTTTTCTAAAATGATGTCTTTTACCACATCATTTATGTATCAGTGGCTTCTCTGCATTGTATTAAATTAATGACCAGCTTATAGAGTTTTCAAGAAACTATTCTCTCCAGAAGTTGTTTTGGATAAAGAAACAGTTGAGTCCCTTCAAATTGGTACTCTGGCAACAAATCTAATAGCATAGTATCAGTAATTTAGTTACAGATGTATCAATGCCCATAAAAGCATCAAGTTACTTTGGCTTTGAAGTGATTTACTTTTAATTTAGTTTTGTTTTGCTAATTTCAGCCTAAGAAACCAATGAACTTTTATTCATGTGCAGGAAATTCTTGAAGCCCGGGAGAAGGCAAAGCCGCATATCTGGACATACCGAACAGTTGAGGAGGCTTCGGCAAACTGGTGGAGGATGTATAGCCACATTGTTACAGCCCCTCGGCGGCCAGATGAACAATTTCCTGGTTAGTTTCAATTGTTTTGATTGATTTCTGTAGAATGAAGAAAGATCATAGCTCCATGTGGGTGGCGTAACATCGAGCAAATGAAGAGAGGATATTATCATATTAGAATAAACAATGATAGCATTTTTTAATAATAATATTACTCAATATACAAAACATTTTAAATGATAATAATACTACTAAACATAAATTTCAATGCATTGCCTTTGTAAGCTTCATACCTAATTCTGAGAACAAGGTATAATTGTGTAGGAACAACAAAGGGGGAATGAGAGACCAAAGAATCTGAAGAACTTGATGGTTCTAAATCTTATGTGGTTTTTGGCCAAGTTGTTCTCTTATTTGTGCCTCTATTTTTTTTTTTCCTTTTCCATTTATAGTTTGTTTTTATTGTCTTTTTTTTTGGCTTTATGTCCTGTCTTTTTCATCCGAATTTTTTTTAAATATTATAAATAGTATCTAATAAATAATATGTTTTCTGGAAACAGGAAACCGAGGACCAAGTTCTGAGTGAAACATTTCTTTTGAAATTCTGTTCTGATTTGAACATCATCATCTTTCCTGGGTGTGCATGTTTGCACTTGTCATGAACAAGAGGGTATTTTGGTAATAATGAGGACAACCAAGAATTGAAGATTCTGAAAAGGGACTTATTCTTGGTTATGAACATAAGTAAGGCAATCACTAATCTTGATGAATTTTATGATTATAATACCAAGAACACATTATTTATACTTCTGGTTTACTTCAAGAATTAGATAAAGATAGGAATTGAGCTAAGATTGAGAATCCTGATTAATTTTTTTTCAATATATATATTTTTAAATAACATTAATCTTCTCTCGTTGGGTGGTTGGAGGATAAGAGTGCAAGTTAAAGGAATCTTTTTTTAATGTTAGATTGGGGAGGGAAAATCTTTACTTGAAAAGTTTAACTTATTAATACTAATAAAAATTAATTATTTTATGATTGAAGTTTTATTTTTTTAATAACAACAATTATCAATTAATATTAATTAACTATATTAATTTAAATAAATAAGTTTATATAAAATAATTATATAGTGTTTGGAATTGTTGCTAACTTGCTATCCCCTAGCCAAGCAAGGTGCCTGTTTATAACACTTACCTTGACACAGAAATAAAGGCAAATATCTGTTTGCATTTCTAAATAAAAATTAGAAACGTTTAGATGTGTGTGTTTGTGTTTTCTATTTGGCCGCAGATTTTTTAAGATTTTGGTTGTCATGCAGGTAACAAGAGATATTAGAAATTATCATATTATCACAAGATATTCTTGAAGAAAAAAAATTTACCAAAAGAGAAAGAAAAGGATAAAAAATAAGTGGACGAGGAAAACAAAATTAATAAGCCAAGGCAAATAAAATTGACATATGATTTCTTTCCTCACTCTTTTCTTTTGACCCTTTTTTAACCATCAATCCAAGCAGACCACAACTGCAGATGAGGGATCCTAGAAAGACTAGGGAAACACTGGCAACAATTCAAAGGCTTATTTCTTTTTACACAATAAATGGGCAACTCCAGGGAAACAAGATCAAGAAGCTAACAATTCAAATACTTATTGCCAATAGACACACCTGCAAATATATAATCGGCATGCCCAAAAGGAAACACAGAAAATGTCTGAGCTTGCGGCACAAGAGTTTGCGACATCGTTCTCAAAGTCCAGCATATTCTGTTGAGGGTAACCAAAGAAATTATCATAATATGATAACAATATGACTCTATCATCAATTTCAACATTTGCATTTCATAAATGGCCTCCAAACTTTGTCCTTGCATGTATCTTGGGTTAGGTTTTGTGAGTGATAGTTCATAACCCAAATGTGTGACATATTACTGTAAGCTTTGCTGTGGTCTATGCTAAAAAGAAACCAATGGGGCAAGTACAGACTAGAAATTCTGACATGAAAAAGGGAGAAGAGTTGCATACTCTAGATTGTTGGTTCATAATACGAAAGCTTGAAGCCTGAACCTTGCCTCAGCAGCTGCAGCTAGTGTCTCGTCACAGGGATTCATTTTAGCAATAGACACTGCATTGATGTAGGCTGTTCTTGCTTCTTCCATCTCCGACATCTGAATTTTATCTTCATCATCATCACCATCATCATCATCAATCTGTATGAATTCAAACTTGTCAACTTTAGATTTGTATGTTTTCTGCCATATAGTATTTTGTAACAATTGCCACAAAAGTAGGAAAAAAAAATCCATTTAAGATCTTATTCGTATATAGATTAATGGGTCAGTGGCACACAAAGGGCAATGTGAACATGTTTACAAAGGTGTAAGAGCACCAATGAACTAAAATGGATCCCGTTTAACAAATAATAAAAACTAGCAGTATTGGACATGCTGCATGTGTCAATAGAAGAAGCAAAAAAGATCACTTACTTGGACCGGATATTGATTAAAAGGATCACTATAAGTGATGCTATGATCTGGGTATCCAGCTGAACCCTTCTCTGCTATTTCTTCAAATAACTGCATGAGTGCATTGACCTCTAGATCCTTAGAGGTCAGGTTCCCTTCAAGTTCTTCAATTTTTCTATTTGACATCTTTGTTTCCCAAACTAATTTTTCCATAGCTGCCTGCTTCTCAGCAAGCCTAATCTGCAGATTAAAGACAAATTTATCACTTCCATATGTCCAGTTTAATAATCCTAGTCTTAAATATGAGCCAACTTTGTTCGATAATGAATTGATCCTTAATAGTTCGTCAAAGCACTGCCATCACTCAGTATTAAATTTAAGAAGACATTCCCAAAATTAAAACAACTATGGCAGCGGCGACTTGGACAGATCTCTGCAAGAGCATATCAGTGACACCAAATAAATCTCTAATAAGACTCCAAATGAAATTATTTGAGAATGTTCACACAGCATATTAAATTATTAACAATTTTTTTACCCTAATAGTAAGTGCTCTACAGTTTACACTGACTTTACAAGGTTGTGCCATAAAATTAGAGCTTAGATGGTACCATCTTATTATGGTGTCCTACTCAAGGAGAATAATTCTATTTTCCTTAATGTGGACGTACCATTCTTGTCTAAGATTATTTGAGGTATGCTAGGCAGATCTTCCTATTGAAGTTGATTAAGATAAACATAATACACATGTAAAAGCAACAAGACAGCTCAGAAAAATATTGTACCTTGACATTGTATAATTCTAAATTAGAAGATTTGACCAGAGAATCCTTCTCTGCAACCTGGGACCTTAAATCCTCGAGTGACGCATAAGCAGTACTCATCTGATTCAGCAAATCTTCTGCAGATTTCAGAGCTTCTTCTTTTTCAGATAATTTCTTCTGCAGCTCATTCACATCTTGTAGCAATTTAATCACCTCATCCCTGTCCTTTTGGGCATCTTTTGAAGAAATAGTGGAAAGACCATCATAGTCCTCATTGTCTCTATTATCCCTTCTTTTTCTTGCTGAACCGATTTGACCAGCTTTTCTGCCACTAAGTTCACTGCCCTGAATTTAAACAGATCCATAGTCAAGATATCCATTTCAACAAATCACAGGAAGCATAGCATTAATAAAATCGGTAGCCAAGCAATGTGTAGGTCGAAAGAGGAAGCGACCAATGAATACATGGAGCATTGTGACAGGCATCATTAAAAACAAAAAAAGAAAAAAAAGAAAAATAAAATGAGCAAGACATCAAGGTAGCATTTGGAACTTGGAAGCAAGCTAGTGTTTTATACTTAAACATTTGGATGATATTGAACAAGTAATTTACTGGGCCCATATATTAATCCTATGTTCTGAAATGCGCTTGTGAGGTAGCACAAGGACAAAATGGAAAAGTTATTTTATGAAATTGGGCATTCTATTTACACCATTCAAACCATAACTTACAATTTGTAAATGTGTTAAATTTTCAAATTTTAGGTAACAAAATACAAACCAGGATAGCTAACTCAAATTAGTTACTGCACCCTTATGTAGAGTAGTTAACTCGATTAATTACTAATTAGATCCCTTTGTCTGAGTTACTTGATCCCTGACTAACCTATAAATCATTGCCTGAGTTTGCTGATCCCTTACTAACCTAAATCAACTTAATTTGCTCGACAACCAGGCTAAAAACAAACTGGCACAATTCCGGGTGAAACACCACTGAAAGTTATTCATGTGTAGCTTTAAATTGTAGCTTGGAACAGTTAATTAATTGAGAACTCCACCACAGGACAACCAGATATTTGAACTAAGAAATAGCCAAACATAACCCTAAATCTGATTCCCAATTCACCAATAGTGGGCATTTTCATGATATCACAACTTGGAACAACAAATTACTTGAGAAACTCGGGCGGGCAAAACGATGGCTACACCAATAGTTATCATAACGCAACAAACAGGACAATCAGAGCCATTTGAACTAAGAAATCATCAAACACTACTCAATTCACCAAAAATGGCACCTTTCACTAAATCTGAGGTTAAGACAACAAATTACTTGAGAAACTCCGGCAAAACAATGGCTACACCAATAGTCATCACAACAAGCTCTACTAAAACTAAGCATTATCAACAAAATCGAAACTTAGGGCACAATGCCAAACAAATAATTCACCAAGTTACTGAATCACAAGAGAAGGGAAAAAACCCAAATGATCATTTGACATAACACCAAATCAAACCTTTCTCAACTGCGACGGAGCAGGCGTGTACACCATGGAAGCCCTACGGCTATACGACGCGCTCGCTCTCCGATCCTAACAAAGGAGATAAAGGAGATGAGATCGGGAGAAGGAGATGAAGCTCGGTAAGATGAGAAAAGGAGAAGGATCAAAACCATGAGGGATTCGACGAGGGGAACCATCTCGACGAGGTTCTTGAAGAGAACTCGATCGACATTGCCGGAATTCGCAGGGGCAGTATCGGAAAAAGAGGGCGGTTGGGTTGGAGAAGAAGAGGTGGAGTTCTGGTGATCCGGCGGATCAGCGTAGCCACGGTGGTTCTCCGGCATCGTGGGCGCGGTACAGTGGGAATCGGAGCCGACTTCGGGAAGACACTGTTACTTTTGTCTCTCTAGAATGAGGGGTTCGGTCGGAATGAGAGAGAGAGAGAGAGGATGAAGCAAGGGACACTCAATTTTGACCAGAGAATGGGACCCACAAATGGAAGAGAGCCACGTGGAACATTTTTTTTTGGAGAAGTTGGCCGGCAGCTTGATGTGAAATGCACGAGTGATTGATATTAAATCGGTTAAATTTTTTATTTATCACAAATTTATATTTTTTTTATTTGTTATTTTTTAAATTAAGAAACATTTATTATTATTATTTTTAAATTACTTTTAACTGTCCATTCAACGTTTTTTATTAAATTTAAATATATGAGAAAAATATGATGATATAAATTATTGATAATTTTGAAAAGATAATTATTTTTTTTATAATTTTTTTGTGAAATAACTAAGTTTTTTTTTATACGTGAGATTCAATTAATCACAATAGATAAAATAACAGAGGAAGTATTTATAATTTTTTTTTTGCCAAAAAACAACATTAATGGCTTAAGTAAAAAATACGAATTTCTTACCCTGGACATATACTAAAACCTTATATATAGTGAAGTAATATTTGAATTTTTGTCTCTCTTTTGGTATTTTATGGAGAGTTTTCACTAAATTATTAGTGATTTCTCAAATTTATAATTCTTGTTTATGGTTTATTCATTATATTAATTTAACATATTAGTAAATCATTTATATTATAAGATGTTGATTGAGATTATGGATGTAGATTTAGTTGGCCCTATTAACTATTTGGAAGTGCAGCTGGTAGTACCAAATCCAATTATAGTTTATTTGATAAATTTATGTTATTAACAAACTTACTCAAATCTTCTCGGTCAAAAAGACAATTTGTTACAATTAAGCAATTTTTTTTTTAATATTTTACGCTATAAAGACTAGCTCAATAACTTGTAATAGTGGAGCATGCAACAATAGTTAAAGTTTAATAATAAAAATATAAATCAAATTTTATTAATATAATGCTGAATATCATCTTGAAAACAAAACACCATTTTAATGTTTTATTTTTTTTAAAATGTGAATAACCCATTTAAATTAAGAGTAAAAATACATATCAATACAAAGGAGAGGACAACCTGGAGAAGAATAAAAGTACAGAGTCCACTAGGTAAGAGACTGTGCAAAAACTAGAGAAAAAGAACAAGTAGAAAGAGACAACATGGAGACTTCGAGAAGTTGGTGCCATCTTCATGGATTGAAAAATAAAGCGAGAGACAAGTTAGGTAGTGCCCACATAAGTGTGCGTCTCGCTCAGGTCATGTGTGTTGAACCTTATGATTCTAGGCTTCTTAGCTTCCATGGCTAAATCCTCCAACTTTGGTTTTTTTGGTATTTAAAGCTGTATATCCAAGAGAGAAAAAAGGGAATGACTTTGCAGATAGCTATAATTGGTAGTAGTGTTATGGATTTAAAGATGTGTCGGTTATGATCCAACCAAATGAACCAGATTATGGATTTAACAATTAAATCTTAAGACTCAGAAATTAGGCCCCTAAGGTTAAGTTACCAGGGTCACCATAGGCTTGTTGGAGAGATAAGAATACTGGACCATTTAAAGGTTTGACTTAAGTGAGACCAAATGCTAGCAGCAAAAGAATAAACAAAGAAAATATTGACGTACCATTTTGATTGCTACGTGGCAGAAGACACATGTGATAGTTGGAAATCTGTTGCATTTTCTAATAGCCAGCTTATCTAAAGTTAGAATTTTGTTGTCACGGACCAACCAATTGAAGATGTTAGTCTTGCATAGGCATATGCTCGTCTAGATGAGCTGGGTAATGGAGTACCTGTGGTCTTCATCATCGAAGGAGTAATAAATAAGACTTTACATTGAAGTTGTTATTTGGGGTCAGGTTCCAGAATTTGGTGCCCCTTATGTGTCGTAGAGACTCTAAGATCGTTGCTATGACTTCAAACGCAAAATGATTAAGGGATATGATAAAGGGGAGGAACATAGGAACAAACTTATCAGCAACACCAAACTGATTCTAAGTGTGCTCAAAAGACTCAGACCAAAGAGTTTTAGGAGCAAGTCCATTGCACCAGCAATTATGCCAAAATAGGGAAGTGATGACGTTCGCAGTGGTTATACCAAAACACCATTTTATAAAGTAATAAAACTCGCAACTATGTATCTAAATCAAATTAATTTCAAACTACTTGGAAAACCACCTACTCATTATTTATCATTTGATCTAATCCAATTATTTGCATTAGATGTAACGAAAATTCTATAGTTATACCCATCTGTAATACCACCTAACAGTGGTACATAAAGCTCAAAGTCATCGCCACATTAGTGTACTATATTAATGTCTGACTAAATGCGGTTTTTTCAACCTATTTTGACTCTTGACAATATTTTGATTTAAGGTCTTGTTCTTCTAATTTTTTTTCTTCTTTGATATCTTCATGCCATTATATATATATTAGAATACATCAATTGTGGACGCTCTAGCTAGCTACAGTGAGTAATATATAGGGTTTAGTAGAGTTCATTAGTTTTAGTTTTGAGATTTTTTAATTCTTGTAGGTCTAGTAGGAACAGTTGAGATTTGTTCAGATATTGTACTCAAAATGATTGAACGGTTCAAATCAAAACACTGTATATCACATAGTGCACAACCGTTGAATTGAAATCTAAAAATTGATACGAACGGCCTACGAACATTCTTAGATGATGGATGCTCTTATATATATTTTTTTTTTGAGAAGCGACAAACACCAATTCTCAAAAGAGTGTGTATTTATATTTTTTCATTCAAAAGACTCTGAAATAGTGCAACTAACCATCCAAATCCGATGGCTTTGATTTATTTATATTTATTCATTCAAATATTTAAAAAAAAATCAAATAATTTACGACCTTGGTCAAATTAATCTGAATAAAAATATCAATGACTCTTACCTATATTTTTGCCTCCTTATCTTCATTGTTTGTTATTCATCAATGAAGAACCCTCTTCGATGGTGCAAAGTAGATCCTCGACATATGAAAAAAAACAAATTGAACCCTTAAATAACATAACCGTCTTATTATTTTATATATATAGTTAATAAAAATGAGAAAATAATTAATAAAAGAAATCTTTCTTCAACCTCATCTATCAAACTTAAACATTTATTTATTTATTTTTAAATTCAAACGAGATCATTCCATTCCATTCCATTCCGTTTCGGATCCGGTTCAGAACATCAGATCCAAATCACTAAAACCAAGACAGACTCAGAAAAGCAAAGTCATTGACGAAGAAGCCTCCAAAAGCACGTCATGGCCTGCACTCCTTCACTGGGACCCAACCCAAATCCCGTTCCCACCTTTCCTGTTTCCCCTCACACAGCATAATATCTAACTTTAAATCCAACCCGTCAAAATATCTCGTGATTAATCCGAAGCAAATCTCAACAGATCTTAACGGCAATAACGAAACCAAAACCCTGCACGCTGTTCCATCTAAAACAGCAAAATCTCAACAGATCACCAGCTTCCACGTGGACTTTAACTCTAAATCAAAGCCGTCAACATATCTCAAGATCAGCACCGTTTCGAATGTCTAAGATTATTAACGGCCAAGATGAAACCAACTTCGTGTGCGCTGTTTCAACTATAACAGCGGCGAACCATCCTCTTATCTCTATATTTCTCTCTCGAGACGAAGAGCAAGCTTGCTCGCCGGCTTCTCCGCCATGGACCTATGGCAGCGAGCTCGGGATTTCGCCGAGGAGGCGGCGAAGCGTTCGCAGGAGATCTCCAAGGAGGCGGCGAAGCGGTCGCAGGAGTTCACCAGAGACGCTGTACGGCTCTCCCAGGAGTTCGTCTCCGAGACGGCGAAGAAATCGAAGGACCTTGCCGCTGAGGCCTCGAAGAAGGCCGATGTGCTCAAGATAGAGGCCCTCAAGCGTGCTGAACAGATCAAGACCCTCGCCGGAGAGGTCCCTATCCCGATCGGTTCAACGGTGGCGCCTGACCCGCAGGCGGATCTCGAGGTTTTTGGGGTTACTGATGAGCTGAGGGAGTACGTGAAAGGGTTCAATCTCAGCTCGTTTCGTGATTTCCAAATTGAAGGTAAATTTCTTTGGTTTATTTGATATTATGATTGATTTTGGGTTCTAACTGTGAATTTGGGATTGTTTTGTATGGAGATGAGCTTGAGAAACCTGAGTCTCCGACGGTGTTGAACGTGAGGCAAGATCTTAATGAATGGCAAGCAAGACATGCTGCTCTTATTCTCTCTACTGCTAAGGTACTTACAAAATCAAATTGATACCTTTTTTTGGAGATTCCCTTTTGTTGTCATTGGAGCTTCATGATTTGGAGTTGTTTGTTCTGTTTTCCTTTGTTGTATGTACTTTTAAGATGCCTGTAAATGCATAATTAAGGAATATATATATATATATATATATATATATATATATATATATATATATATATATATATATAAGAATAATCAGTAATTTGGTGATGGTGATGATGATGCTATGTTAGCCTTGTTATCTTTTATAAGTCTTGTTTATTAATCTTTATGCTTAATCTTTCTTAAAAAATACCTGTTTATCTGAGTTCATGTAAATGTTCTTATGTCTCAAGTGGTTTTGCTTGAAACTTGTAGTTTGAGTTTAAGCATTCTGGTTTTATATGTGTAATTAAATTAGGTGATTGTGAATATTATTAAATTGCTTGGTAGTTTTTATCACGGGGAATAACGAAGTCTGCATATGACTAATCTTTGTGTTACTCTGTTGTAGGAAATTTCGAAGTTAAGATATGAGTTGTGCCCACGCTATATGAAAGAGAGGAAATTCTGGCGTATATATTTCATACTTGTCAAAAGTTACGTGGCTGTGTAAGTATTGTTCTTGTTAAAGTTATGTGGCTACAAAAGTATTGTTCCTCGTTCTGAGCACAGAATTACACTAGATATTTGTTATTCTTGTGAAAGTTATCTGACTATATTTTTGACACCTTTTATCTCATCTTTATAATCAACAAGTATGTGTTATATATATTTTTGTAAAATTGTCTGAGAACTCCCTTTTCTGACATAGAGATAGACACTTAAAGCTTTGGAAGTAACCAAAGAAATCCCATTGAAGTATAAATGTATTTATTTTTACGTAGATATCTCCTGGATAAATTATTGCTTTTTACTTAGTTTCGTGCTTCTGTAATTGTAGTAAAGATAATATTGGGAAATTATTGTGTAATAACTGCTGGAAAATATTCATATTACATGATACGTGGTTGAATGAAGAAGGAATTCATGTCTCAATAAACAGAATATTCTCTGAAATCTCAACTTGAAACTGCATTAGAAATTTCTGCAATTAGTCTGTTTGTAAAAACATTGATGATGGAGATTACCAATTATTTTGAGACAAGTCATTAATCACTATGTTTGCCTTTATCTTCTGCAACTGAAATGCTGACTGTTGACTTTCCACTTACATATGCTACTTATTAGATAAATTTAGCATAGAAATGCTCACATAATGTTTATTGATTTTCAGAAAGTGTGTGATGAGATATCAAATGAGCTGATGCCATTATTATAAAGAAACCAAAAAAAAAAGAAGAAAGCTGCATTAAGTTCTTTCACAAAATTAATGATGTAGATGGAACGATGACTAAATTGCAAACTGCTGCAAGGACATGATAAGCAAGTTTTCCATCATTATTTTACTGCATTATGGTTCAGCAAGAGTCTAATATCTTATAGCAATGGCGAAGGAGTCTAATTTGCTCATTTAGGATGAAATGCCTTAGTGTCTGTGACTCACAAGTTGTGTTATATAATAATCTTAATTGATGAAGTGGAACGGTAATGGATATAAATGCCAACCTGGAAACATCATAGTCTAGAATGCGGTTATTTGATCTTTCTTTCCTTCTGTCAGATGAATTTCTACACTATCCTTTGTTTAGCTTCTATAAACTTTTGTTGTCACTTTCCATTTATCCTGACTTCTGTCTTCTGTGTTTTCAATTAGTTATGAGAGACAGTACATGGAAGAGTTATCGGCAAAAACTTCGGAACAGACTTCAGATGAGAGGCTGAAGGTAAACCCAACCACTGTACCAGCTTCTAAGAGTGATGTGGAACAGACCAAGTTGGATAGCAAGGCATCCTCCTCAAAAGCAGAGGATGATTTGGATGTGTTTCTTTTGGGCGACCTTGGAAGCGATGATGATGTTGACCCAGGTATGTTATTTAATTCTTTCAACATATGCTTTTATGCTTTTGGCCTCTTTTGGTTCATTATGAGGATTCTAAGGGCATTTGTGTCTTTGAGCCTGATGACATTTATGAAGTTCTTCATGTTGAAATATTTAAATTGGAGCAACTGAAGATAATATTATCAAATACTGACTTTTTGATTTGTTTTATAATAGGCATTTCAGTTGTTGATGATGATGATGGGCTTGGTGATGATTTTGATAAGATTGGAAACTCAGTAAGCATTACCTCTGATATATTTTTTTTCTCTGGAAAAACTTCACTTACATGACTATGATAGTTTATCAGTTCATTACACTCTCAGATAAGGTAACTAGGAGAAGGCTGTGATCATGATTTATTTTGGGAGCTAGTTTACAATATTTACCATTAATGAGGATGAGATTGAACTGGATATTGGTTGAACATTGACCTATCATAGTTAGTTCAAGGGCAGAATTTCAAATCATTATTGGGTGGCTTTTATTTGATTCAGCCTTTTAATCTGCATCACTTACCAAGAATGCTAATTTTAAAGACAGAATCATTTTGCTCGTCAACACCAAATCCCCATATATCAAATTACTATTTGACCAAATGCATTTTATAGTCTATAACATTAGTTGATTAACAGGATCACCATTAGGCTAGAGGAATTTAGAAAAGTTGTAGTAGCAGTGGACCGTGACGCAGTGTAGAAGAAGACTTGGACATTTCATAATAGAGACAGAACAAATAAAACTTTCATTTTTCTGTTATTTTGCAGGGCTTAGAAAGTGATGAAGATGATGAGCAAAAGTCTACACCCTCAAACAAAGCCAGTGGTTCATAATTCACTGTTTCTAGTTGAAACAATGATATATTTACTTGATACAAGCCACAATCATCCAGTGTAAATTTCACTTTCTCAAAATTATTTCATATTTAAAATAGTTCCAGCTATTGTAAAGGTTTTTCCAGTTCAAATTACCCTGTTTCTGGCAATTTTCTAGGCCTTGAAATTTTACATTCCATTTCTCCATTCACAACTGCTTTCAGGGCTTGTGTTTGAGTTTATGCATTTCTATATCCGAAGCAAGACCCCCTTTTTTTTTTGTGTTTTTGTATTTTCAAATTCAAAATATTGTGTTTTAGAATTTGGTTTTTTTTTTTTTTTTTTTTTCTCTCCCATATCAGATGTAGATAGTATATTTTACCCTGGTCAGGATATTGGAGATTTGATTTGTTTTAAATTTAAAATTTAATATAATGTATATATTTAAGTTTATGAAAAATATTGAATAAGAATTTTTGTTTTTTTATGAAAGCGACAAGTGTTATATACATTAGGAGCATAAACTGAGAATTGATCGTTCAGTTCAGACGCCCTCAACTCCTCAACTGAAGATGAGGGCTTTGGGGTATAAGTCCACATTCACAAATGGTGATATATTATCATTATTAGTTTCAATGAATCTTGAACTCCAGCTCTTCAGATGTTATATCCTTATTTTTTACATGAGGTCAAGTACCGTTGGATTATGTCAATAAAACAAAAATAAAATATTTTAATGATTTTATGTATTTTTGAAAAGCCAAAAAATTTGACTGCTCTTCCGAATGAGTATAATATCTTAATATACAATTTTTTTTATTAGTAGATTTGACCGCTCTTCCAAATGAGTAGATTATCTTAATATACAATTTCTTTTATTAGTAGAAAGAAAGACTTCGATATAATTTAAAAATAAATCAATAATAAATTCAATTTTTAAATGTAACCGGAAATTAAAAGTGATATTTTTTTTTATTTGATGTCTATTATATTCATTAATAAATTTGTTGGGTTTCTTATGTGTGCAAATAATTATAATTTTGAATCTCAAATTGATAACTAAAGATATTTCCCAAGCTATAAATACAAAATAATTCTTATATATAATTTCTCATAATTTTAAGAACAAATATACCCAATATGACAAACTGTCGGCTCCTTTAAAAAAAATAATAATAAAAATAAAATAAAAATAAAAATAAAAATAAAAATAAACTGTTGGCTCTAGAAAGACTAGAATGGTGTTATCTTATTATAATTTAAAAAAAATATATTTATATTTAATCATATATGTAAGATATAGGTTGAAGAAAACCAAGCCAAGATCAAATTGAGTTCTATGATCAATGAATGATGTTGTGGGTCAATAGGGCCAACATTAAAAGGGGTCCATGAGGACATGCCAACAATATTTACTGGTTAGTATGGAATTTAGTTATGACTATCAGTTGGGGAGGATGGGAACAATATTAGGGTTAGGGTTAGGGTTACAGATCCGAGGAGATTGACTAAGTATGGGAGAACTTATTAGAGCATTCATAGGGGGGAAGAACATTGGGTTGGTGTATTACAGCTCTATGCTTTAATGGTTTTCATCTGAATCAAATTAATGGTTATAGTTTTATGGGTTTGGTGGGTATTCCCTACACCTAAACATTAATAGGGCATGATTATAAAATATATATGTATGTATGAACACAGCCATCAAGTGGGAAGTTCAAATTTAAGTCTTATTTACACATTGGTACTATTTCTTAAGAAAAACTATTAAGTCATGACTCAGCATGAAATTAGTTTCTTGGTAATGCTATTTATTTACATTATATGAAGAATGTGGTTAAAATGAAGATTTCCATATAATACAGTTAGTGGAAAGCCAGTTCCAGTAAGTCTCTTGTGAAAGTTTTACTGTGAAAGTTTCTTTATGGATTTCTCAATGATGGAGGTCGACAGTATACTATATTGCAGTTGCAATCATCTAAAATTATATTTATTCTCAAAATTTTATTTATGTAATTAATTAGTATGGGAGAACCAGATTCTTACATTGAAAAATTTCACCATCAAAAAGTGCAACAAATTTCTAACTACTACTTGTGTTCTTTGATGTGGATCAATTGACTCTCTTATATATATATATTGCCGAAACCATTTTGATTATATATTCAGCCTCATATGTTGCCCATGTTCCATGAGTGATTTATGAGACTCTTACCGAAACCATTTTTGATTATATATTCAGCCTTATATGTTGCCCACGTTCCATGAGTGATTTATGAGACTCTTACCGAAACCATTTTGATTATATATTCAGCCTCGTTGCCCACGTTCCGTGAGTGATTTATGAGACTCTTTGAGGCTTGACCTGGAGACACTAGTGCTCAAGGAAACTTTGGACATTCTAGCTATGGTGATCATTTGGAATACCTAACTTGGAAAGAATAAGTGCATTTTTAATTTCAAATCGTTGCCGCTAATAATGATAATTATCAAAGTTAACCAAATATTTCTTTTATGGATTTTAGCTACACCTGATGTGAAATAGACAAAATTTGATGAGTCAACTGGTATGATACTGTAAAGCAAAGTTTTGAGTTTCTAAGATCCCACGGCAACAATGTGACTCATGTGAGTGAGATCTTGGAGAATCAACGTTCAATCAAGGTCCCCACTAATCTTGTTTCTATCTCTAGGGCTTCTCTCTTTACCTATCTATCTATCTAGTTAGTTTGTATTTGTTTACTTAACTCAATTTTAATGTTATGTATCTTTTTTTTTTTTTTTTTTTTTTTGTCACTCCTACTCTCTTTTATTTCTAATATAATTATTATTTATCTATTTAATAAAAAAATAAAATAAAAAAGCAACTAAAGGGCACTTACTTCTTTTTTTTAAAAAAAAAAAATTGCTATTTTTTGTAATTTATTTTTTAAATTACATTGTTGGTGGTGTGGTAAGATAAGAATGAATGAAAATTGGTCTTAGTTTCTAAGAAATAGAATTACAGTTTATAAAAAGAACTTTCTTAAGACAAGCACAAACAAAAGCAGGCTTTGGGTTTGTTTGTGTAAACTGGGAAATATTATTAAATTGTTGAAAATAAAAACCTACATCCAATTGTTGGTACAAATCTCTATACTCATATTTTAATCATAGCATTTCATGTGTTGGACCAGAATTTATAATAATATAAAATTTACATTATCACAGAGATTTTTTCTTTTTATTTCATAATGTACCCACATTTGTAAAGTTATTTGAGGAAGCATCAACCAATTTTCTATGCATGCATTTTAAATGAAGAAATACAGTCCCTGATTTTGACTGTATTTTAGTAATATGTTCTGATCAGATTTAGAGAAAAAAAAAAAAGGAGATCTGCTTCCCATGAAAACATTATCTTATATAATACACACACACACACACACATATACATATATTAATAGGATTAGTTGTACAACATTGATTTATTTATTATCACATTATATCATCTGTGAACTTGGATCCCTGATTTATTTTTTCTGTCAACCTTGGACATATATTTCTGCATATTTTATACTTAAAAATATATTTATATTAAAGTTTGTTTTTTAAATATTAGAAACATGTTGTATATTTTCATTAATAATTTATATATATAGAATTGACAAGTGAAGGATATGGGGGACCTGAAATTGACCATTAATTTATTATAAAAAGTATGAAAACAAAAGAAAAGAAAGAGTTCCATACCACAAACTTCACAATCATATGGTACATTACTTGTCATATTGGATTTGAAGGCATTTAGGTATCCTACCGAACATGGTTTTAATTAATCATCTATCTTTTATTTACCACCATACCAAACCAAAACCATTTGTTAGATTAATTAATATTTTCCCATCAGTTAATGTGATGTTCGGCTTCTCTTTCAATTTCTTTTCCTTTCTATATGTGTAGTAGGATTAAAAAGAGGCTATTTGTAATATTTAGCAACTTCAGGGGCTTTCTGAATAATGTTTTTATTAAGGCTATTTTTCAATTAGAAACAGTGAGTTTTGACGCTTTATTTTCTGAATAGAAATAAGAATTGGGAAAGGAAAAAAGAGTTCCTCTTGTAAGAGAGATTGGGGATTTGGAGCTTTCTCATTGTTGTTGGCTACAACCTTATATTGCTTCATCTCTATAGCGGATTGATTACCTCACCGCCGCTCGTGGTTTTTCCCGCAAGGGTTTTCCATGTAAATCTTAGTGTTCTTTGGTATATTGGT
Organism: Dioscorea alata; assembly: GCA_020875875.1. Classification (NCBI taxonomy): domain Eukaryota; kingdom Viridiplantae; phylum Streptophyta; class Magnoliopsida; order Dioscoreales; family Dioscoreaceae; genus Dioscorea; species Dioscorea alata. Next base: position 15,289,927 of record CM037018.1, read on the forward strand.
TGCTTCTTGGGATGTTAATTGTTTTGGTATGCTATATCTAATAGGTATTTTGTAATTTGGAAGATTGTACACTTAAGTGCATGACAAGGTGTTCGATGAAATACCTATGAAGACTTAGTTTGTTATTTGATTGTTTCCGCTATCTCATTATACTCACAGTTAACTTACAAAAATATAAATTTATGTTCCTCACTTTATCATCTTAAACTTTTAAGTTGAATAAAGACTCAAATAAATTCGTATTTAATATCTAAAAGTATGCATTATTTTTAAACGAAACAATTGGATGATTAGAGAGATTCAAAGAATGTTTTTTTTTTTTTTTATAAAAAGGATAAACGCTGCCTCACAAAAGAATTGTCGAAATAAATAAAGTACGGTGATATACCAGTTAGAGTAGTTTAATAATCCCTTAGAGATTTATCATATAGAACATATTAATATGGGGGCAATGACAATATGCCACGTACATCCAAAATAATATAAAAGGATAAACGCTGGCTCACAAAAGAATTGTCGAAATAAATAAAGTACGGTGATATACCAGTTAGAGTAGTTTAATAATCCCTTAGAGATTTATCATATATAACATATTAATATGGGGGCAATGACAATATGCCACGTACATTCAAAATAATATAAAAGGATAAACGCTGCCTCACAAAAGAATTGTCGAAATAAATAAAGTACGGTGATATACCAGTTAGAATAGTTTAATAATCCTTTAGAGATTTATTATATAGAACATATTAATATGGGGGCAATGACAATATGCCACGTACATCCAAAATAATATATTAAAAACTATAATTTCATAATAATAAATTTTCTCTATTCTATAACTTTTAAGGAGTGGAGAATATAACTTTTTATAAACAGTAAATAAACAGTAATGTATAGTATTCCTACAATATTGCACACAACTATTACAGTATGATAACAGAAAGTCGAAACCCTCGATCTCCTCACTCAAGCCTATATGATTTTTTACTGTGCTAGGCAGCATTTGGCGAGAGAATGCTATTCTTAAGAGTTGAAAACAAAGTATTGGTCTTGCTTAGCACTCGATTCTACTTGAAAAAGTATGCTTCTTTTCACATGTAGTTCGATTCAAGTAGCCAATTCTTGGATTCCTTCCTTACATAATTTTCTTGTGACATATGTGACAAGAGACACACTCATTTATTTTGTGAAGATTAAATTATTAATATAGTGAGAAATAGATGAAAGAAATAAATCATTAATTAGAATGAGAATATCAATAAAATAGGGAGAAAAAAAAGGAGTATTTAATAGTAGTTAGGACCATATAAATAAATGGAATGTGACATATTGTCATTACATATGAATGCTAGAAAACTAGTTGGTTAGATTTTCTTTAATTTCATGATAAATAATGTCTAATATTAAAACGTGAGTTTTATATGGGGTCATGAAAAACTTATTATGACAGAAAGAGAGGGGAGCCGATTTCTAATTATTTTGCAAAATGAGATTTCTCCCATTTTTTTTATTTAAAATCTTATTTTATAAATAAATTATATTATTTTTTTTAATAACCATTATAATACCAATCACCATTTGATCTATTGACATTACGTTTCTGTATAAAATATTTATCCAGCTAAAGAGATAGATTTGAATCCTAATTCACCTATGTGGAGAGGACACAACTGTATCTATTCTTAACATTTGGTTAGTCTGTGATTTATCAAAAATAAATAAATAAATTAATAATTATTATATTGAAATAAAAGAAAGAAAAAAAGGTGACCACATACTTATGTGGTCACATCAATTGGTTCCATATGAAAAATGAAAATGCTTAAATAGAATAAAAAAGAAGTATTCATGCATGCATTGTTGATCAATTCATTTAATTGGCCCACTATTTCATTCTTCCTAAAATGTTATGGACCTCAAGGCTCTCACGTCACTCCTTTCTTTGCCCCACTAATTTTAAATTTGTTTTTTTAAATAATAATATTATTTTACTATGCCTAATATTCTCTTTTCCAATCAAAATCTTATATATAGGGACCATTAGTTGGCCAAATGTCAACTTAACTAAATGGTAGAATAATGGTTCACATACATGACTCGGAAGTTGACATGTTGTCTATCGATATTTAATTTTTCATTCATATTGATTTATAAATATATATATATATATATATTTTTTGCATATTTTCAAATCTCCTAAAAAAAGTATGTGAAGCATTAATTATGTACACATCTCTTAACAAATCAATGATTTATTTATTTATTTTGACAAAAAAAAATTTATTGATTAATTAAGAGATGTGCACAGAGTTAATGCTTCATGTGCTCTCTTTAGGAGATTTGAAGTTAGTTTGGCTAACAACTTTTGGGGCGGCTTTGGTCAATTTTAACTTTTTTTAAAAAATAAATTTGTTGTTGTTTTTTATATAATAATAGTACTAATAAATATATTAACTACTAATACCATTAGATTTATACTTTTCTAATTCATTTAAAATATAAGATATTTTATATTAAAAAATTCTTTTAATTACATCAAAACAAATTGAAAACAACAAAGAATAAACTATTGTGTTCATTCTTTGAATGATATAAATAAAACATCAATTTCAAAAAACAGTACATAAATATTTTTTAATAAAAAACATCTTATTAAAAAAAGTGGATTTTTTTCTTAATTATTAATTTATCTATAATTTAAAAATATCCTTGCATGTGATTTGATTATTTATACATATACACACAATAAATTGCATGCATTATAAGAAAGAATTAAATGGGAGAATCAAAAGAAAGATTTATTTTATAAAAAAAAAGAAAGATTTATTAGATACAGTTGCATATGGATCATGGATACATTTATTTGATATTGAATCTACAGCTACCTCTTGTCCATTCTAAGAAGTTTGCCACCCTGATTCCCATGTCCCAAAATCAAACCCTAACCTAATTTTAAAGGATCCCAATTTTAATGTTCAATTAATACAGGGCCATCAAATAATTTATTGCATTGAATTCACCCATTTTTACACATAAATTCCTGCTTCAATTTCACAATTAGGGTTAGGGTTAGGGCAATCCATGGCATTTGGATCTTATTCCATTTTAAATTATCCCAATTTTGAAGCTCAATTAATATTAAGATTTCCAATTCCAAATAGGCTGGCCCTGTCCTTATTAAGAAACAAATTGGTATTAATGTTGGATAAATTAATTAATACATAAATTTTTATATTTAAAGTCAGTGTTGGTGTTTCTAATTTTGATGGCTCTAATTTTTATCAAGCATCAATTAAGCAATAATTTTTTTTCCTTAAATTATTTTTATTTTTAATTTCTTAAAAAATCTTGATTAAATTAACACTTGAATGGCAACTTAACCAAATATCTTCAATATAAATTGGAATTTTATTTATATAATTATATCTTCTAAAAATTTTCAATTTGATAATTAATATACTCGAATTAATTAAAAGCGCAAAATTTTGGTAAAAAAAAAAGGGGGAAAAAGACAAAAATAAAAAACGACCGTTCTGACACGGGCATTGATTAACACCGTCAACTAACGGCAGATCGCAGCCGCTCAGTCACGAGCAACATAAGCTTCCTCATTAATCCCTACCGTCCAAATAATGAGAAAACCCGATCTCGATGCAATCGTGCAGTGGACTGAAGCTACTTTGCTGTCTGAACCCGTGTAGCAGATCGCTGATCGCATTGTCGGCTGATAAAGTGTCCTCTGGGACACGTGTCATCATCTCGGGGGAGGATAGGTTGGCAACTGGACCAGCTGGCGAACATTTATTCGGGCCGGGCTGGGCCCGTAACAAACCGGGTTCGGATCTATCCTCTGTTAACGGGCTCTATTCGGGTCTCTTGCCGTACGGACAAGCCTCTCCTAGTTCGTATATACGTTCTCTCTCTCTCCCCCACCGACGCCGAGACAAACTCTCTCTCTCTCTCTCTCTCATAAAGAGAGGAGGAAGCGGCCATAGCTTGGCACCTCTTGGTTCATGGCGATGGCTTGAATCCTTGGGGTTTGTGCTGGAGTTCTGTTTCTTGGAAGAAAGGCGGGGTTTTGAGCTGTCTTTTTGAGTTTTTTTTTTTTGTTTTGAGGTTTTTTTTTGGGGTGGACTTTTGCTTGTTATTTGGTTTATAGATTTGGGAGGTGAATGGCTGATGGGTGTGGAGATTTGTAATAAAGCTTGGATTTTTAGTGGTTTTTGATTTGTTTTTGAGGTTGGGATTGCGGTGAGAATGTGGGTTTTGTGATTCTTTTTGGAGTTTGGAGCGTGATTTGAAGCGGCATTGATTGGAATCTAAGAGATAGGGTTGTGCTTCTGCGAGAGATCTTGGTCTGTGGGTGCCATTGATGTGCAGGCTGGAGAAGACGACGGCAAGATCGGATTATAGGCAAGAGAACATGGGGTTGAAGACGGAGAAGTTGAAAGGGGTGGCAATGGCGGGGGTTTCAAGGTCTAGGGTTAAACTTTGGATGATCCGAGCTACGACTACGGTGCTGCTGTGGACGTGCGTCGTCCAGCTGACCGCGCTTAGTGAGATGTGGGGGCCAAGAGTTCTCAAAGGGTGGCCTTCGTGCTTCAGTCCTTCAGACTCTCCGATTCCGATGAAGCTGTCATCTTCTTCGATGGAGGTCTCTCTTCCTCCCAAAAGTGAGCTCCTTGTTTCCCTTTCATGCCGTTCAAACATAAGCAAAAAAATAACCAATACAAACCCAACTTTTTTTCTGTTTCTGTTTGCCTGTCTATATCTAGGAATAGACCTTAGGTATGCAATTCAATTCTCAAATGGGTTTTTTTTTGCTGAATGTTTTAAAGTTTTGAATTAAAAATTCATCCTTTATTTTGATATTTATGCAGATTGTGCTATATTAGGTGAATTTTTGCCTTTATTTATCAGTCACTTCCCTTGTTGATCTTTAGCATGTTTGTTTTTATTATCCTTATATCGTATCTCCATAGAGTTCATCGCCTTGCTTGTTTGCTGGAAATAATATGTTTGCTTATTGTTATTATTTTTCCTTCTTCTGTTTCTGCCTTTGTTTTGTTGACAAGGATGTCGTGCTTTAGACATGTTTGTCTTTCTGGTATGTGATTGGTTTGTGGACGAATTGCGATTGGTTTGTGGACGAATTGCAATTGGTTTGTGGACCAATTCTAAGTTAAGCGATTGGACAACTGACTAACCTTGATAGGAACTCCCTACTGGAAGATAAGCATTGAGCATCAAGTTGATTGGGATGTACTTATCCTGTCCTGCAAGTATTTTGTACTCATTTCAACTATATATTTTCTGTCTTACTTCAAGCTGGGCCTATGAACTCTGACAGATTGAACCAAAAATCATTTCTATCTCTGACTCTATCCTGTTATTCTCATAGCATTTTTCACGACATAGTTCCTGAGAATTATCTGTGAATTGTTGGTTGATGTGTTTATACAAGCAGACATATAGTTTATAGTATTTTGGGTGGCGGAATGCTGGTTTGTGTGGAGTTCCGGCTGATAGCTACTTATCTCATCGGTATATGCTTTGTTTTCAGGAATCTACAAGAATAATGGCTACTTAATGGTTTCCTGCAATGGTGGTCTTAATCAGATGCGAGCAGCAGTAAGCATTGGATTTCTTAAGCAAGCCAATTGTTTATATACTCCTATCTGTTAATGGCTTGTTTTCATTTACATTTCCCAGATTTGTGATATGGTTGCTATTGCAAGATACTTGAACGTGACACTTATAGTGCCTGAATTGGACAAAAGCTCCTTTTGGGCTGATCCAAGGTGTGTATGTGGTTCTTCACTTGTGGATTAACAGCATTGGGCTTGAGATTATTTCATGTAAATCATTTGTTTGCTGGAGGGCTAATAAGATATCTGTATTTCTTCAATGTGGCAGTGAATTTCAAGACATATTTGATGTAGATCATTTTATTACCTTGTTGCGGGATGAAGTCCGGATTTTGAAAGAGCTTCCCCCAAGTCTAAAGAAAAGGGTGGAGTTAGGAAGGGTCCCTTCAATGCCGCCGATAAGTTGGTCGGATATCTCATACTACCTTTATCAGGTTACTTTGCCACCTTCTTTATAGCTTCAAACATTAACAATGCCAATTCATGACTTGTTCACAAGGCATACTGTCTTTTTTAATGCCTGCGCAGATTCTACCTTTGATACAAACGCACAAGGTTTTGCACTTGAATAGAACAGATGCCCGGCTAGCTAACAATGGCCTCCCGATGGAGATTCAGAAATTACGCTGCCGAGTGAATTATAGTGCTCTGCGGTTTACTTCTCAAATAGAAGAACTTGGGAAAAAAGTGATCAACATTCTTCGGCAGAATGGCCCATTCCTCGTACTTCACCTCCGATATGAAATGGATATGTTGGCATTTTCTGGATGTACCCAAGGTTGTACTCAGGAGGAGGTTGAGGAGTTAACACGAATGAGGTTGACAATTTTCCTTCTTGCTTGTATTTGTGCTTATCATACAAATTTATTGGAGTATTGAAATTTTGTTATATTCCGCCGATCTTCCATAGATACGCGTATCCTTGGTGGAAAGAGAAAGTCATAAACTCTGATTTGAAAAGAAAGGACGGCCTCTGCCCTTTAACACCCGAGGAAACTGCTCTGATTTTGACAGCTTTGGATATTGATAGGAGCATCCAGATTTACATTGCAGCCGGAGAAATATATGGTGCTGAACGTAGAATGGCTGGTCTTTCTGCTGCCTTCCCTAATGTGGTCAGTTCCTTACAGTGCATGACTTTGTCAAACACTCTTCATATACATCTTTGAAATCTCAAATTGATTGTGCCATCGTTGTGGTGTAGGTGCGAAAGGAGACGCTGCTTGAAGCTTCCGATCTTAGATTTTTCCAGAATCACTCGTCTCAAATGGCGGCCTTAGACTACATGGTTTCCTTGGAAAGTGATATTTTTGTTCCCACATATGATGGAAACATGGCGAAAGTTGTCGAAGGTCATCGCAGGTAATGTGAGCTTGTTCTCACCTTTGATTTATCAGCTTTCAGATTAAAACCTGGCAAATGTTTCAGGTACTTGGGTTACCGAAAGACAATTTTGTTGAACCGAAAGCTACTTGTCGAGTTGGTAGACCAGTACAACAGTGGATCTTTGAACTGGCATGAATTCTCCTCGGCGGTGAAAGAAGCCCATGGGAATCGCATGGGAACGCCTTCGAGGAGAATGGTGATTCCAGATAAACCGAAGGAAGAGGACTACTTCTATTCCAACCCGCAAGAGTGCCTTCCATCGCCCGATGATCAACCATGGACTTCATGAAATACTCGGGTGGTTCATCGATATGTTGATTATTACTACTACACTACACTATGCTACAATTCTTTTTACATGTTGCAGTGAATGAAAGAGCCTTGAGAAAAAGGTCTGTTGGATCAAGTGATCAAAATGGAGAAAGCCAGTGGTGATGCCAACAAAAACAATGGGAGGTGTTTAGTCTTTGGGGGAGCTGGTACATATACTTGTTTATGAATTAAGATAACTTTATTTTGTGATCATCTTCAATAAGTATGAATTTTTGTATAGTGAGCAACACTGTGAAAAGTGAAACAAAGTTCTATCTAAATATACTTCAAATATAGAGAGGTAGAGATATCCCACCAACTTAATTTGTTAGAGAGGTGTTCTCTCTTCAATTCCTTTGTCCAAGTCTTAGTAATAGTTCTTTCTGGCCTCTGTCCTTTATCTTCAAATTCTTTTTAATTAAATATGATCTATATTTATATGTCCTTTTCAAATTAAAGAAGTTTGATAGATGTGATCAGGGTTGTCTTAGCTAGTGGCAATCATAGGAGAAAGTGAAAAAGCTAAGATGGATGAATTAATTAAAGGAAAAGGTGGGTGATCCAAGATGGCATTGGAGCGTGCTATGCTTTCTTGGATTCTAATTTAAGTAATACATATTACATTCACGCGTTGTTGTTCTCTACAACGTCACCTTCATTTGGAGATCTATATAGTCTATATACCCTTGTCTTAATTTCTTTTTTCTTTCTAGGTTTTTGTGCAAATACTTCCCTAATGTATTTTTTTTTGTTGAAATAACCTAAATAATCTTCTAGTTTTTATGTGATCCTATTTCTGTCCTCGAAATTTTAAAACTTACAATTTAATCCTCTGCGTTTAATTGTAAACTGAGTGATTTTATTGTGGTAAAAATTAATCATGAAAAACCCAAATAGATACATGCAAAAAATGTAAAAGACTATTTAAGTTTATTTTTATTTTTTTATCATAACGTGAAACCATGGAGGAAGTTAATTCATATTTGCAAAATTTCCTATTAAATAAAAACAATTTCAGGCACCTGAATTTTGTTAAAAAATAAATTACTAGAACAAATAAGCTTTGAACAATGACATTATCAACCTGGTAATGTAATAACAACACTACTACACACAAGAAGTAGAAGTTTTTGTTAGTGAACACCCAGTGTACCTCATAACAATAAAAGTGAAAAAGGTTCATCTTGTGTCAGTGAAGGAGGCTCAAAAGCAAAAGCAGCTTTTCAGATTTGTAATGGGAAAAAGCTCATCCATCCAAGCTGAAAGGAAACACAATTGAAGGAAATTCCCTTGTAATTATATCTCCAGTTCAAGTCATTTGTGTGGAGCAGCATGTACCTTTGGTCTCATCAGAGGTTGGTGGAGAAAAGGAAAAAAAAATGTAGATCATTGGATGATGACTGCACAATGTTAGCAGTTATCAAGTCTCGACTTCTTATTCATTCTTACCGATTCCTCACCGCTAAACCCCGCCATTGAGTGACCGATCGCTCTATGATCAATTAAAGGGTCATCGTGATCCTAGAACAACACAACATTCCCCATCAGATAAACATTCATTTATATTCAGTAATTGATGTAGTGAATGTAACTTCAGATGAAGTGAAGGTGACCTTTAAAACTTGCTAACTTGCTCTATGATATCAGTTATGGTCCTTAAAAAAATGATTAACTGGACTATGAATTTCTCCTAATGATCTATAAAACATTCTGTATATAAAAATCTTAAGAAACACAATCTTTGTTCATGTCTTGCTCATCATTTTTGAGTTGCATAATTTTAATTTGGAGATGACTACCAAGAGTTAGTTTTGCTATGTTAATTTATGATGGTAGATATAGGGGTATTCAAGCTATGGGTATGCCAATCACATGATTTCTGCATCAAAATAAGGACACCAACTGTAATATTGTACACATGTGCTCTTATGCATGAGCATTCAGCACATGCTTACATGGAAATGCATGCGTCCAAGGTCTTCCACAATAATCAAAATGATTGGACCAAATTTAAGCTTATGCAAAACATCGACATAAATGATCCAAACTGCCCCCAAGGCCGGTTGCTTTGGCATCGGCCAATGAAAAATCATGCAAGCCCTTACAGAGGGATGCAGCCAGGGGGAAAAGACTGAAGTCTAAATTATGCAAGCCTATTTGGCTTATACTTAGTTTTGATATTAGAGAGTCAATGTTGATGATCACCTATATATTCTAGAATACGTTTAGTGTTCCTCACATTAAAATAAAAAAACAAGATGGCAGTTCCCAACCTTCCAAGTGTGCCAAAGACTATGATATTCTATTTTTGATTAATACTTAAGGTACCTCAGATTTTAGGCACCTAGGAATAGTTCCATAGGACCCACCCAGCAAACCTGCGATGTTTTCACCCAACATGCTCTGTAGTGGTAAAAGCATAAGACTATACCAATAGAGTGCACAATGGTCCTCTATCTTTGGCAAATTATGCTCAAAAGTAGTCCACAAGCATGCAATTGCTATGCAAAACGAACCAGCATAACTTATAAGAACAAATTGTATAGTATTTTTCATTTTTTGCAACAAAAAAAAATTGCTGATTATTAAGCAGAATTAAGGGTTGAAATTGCAATACAACATAATTATTTTTAAAATAAAATTGTATTTCATGCTAAATTTGATGGATACCGAGGTTACTAAAGTGATAAAAGAGGAAAAGGTAGCACCATTTTCATGCCCATGATGTTAAGCCAGATTTCCAAGAATATCTGGAGCTGAGATGTTAAGGTAAGGGTAATTTTAGCTGTGTATAACTTACTCGAATAAGAAATTGTGTTTGAAATAAACCAAAGCAACCTTTCAAGTTTAACCATACATCCACAAATAGAAAATGATTATTAAATGAATTATCATACCTTGGTACTAGTTACAGTAGGGGCCATAGAAGGTCTCATAGAAAGTAGTCGCTTGCCCAGGTTGATATGCACAGAGATGCTGGTTTGGGTTACATCTACCCCAGAGCTCTGAAGTGATTGGGTTAATGATGACAATACCCTGTAGCACAAAACACAACATATCTAAAATCTAAGCCAAGAATGTTCTATATTTGCTCAAAACTTAAGAACATATGCATCATGTGATGCCCTAGAAAAATCTCAAAGAGTTGATCTTAATTTAAGAAGAAAATGAAAAAAATGGAACATTGCTTGGAGAAACAAATCTTATTTACAAGTGCCTAATAGGCATCTACAAAGACTTATGTAAAGATTGAACATAAATGACCTCAAAACAATATCAGACAGTTAATCACTTTTGGTTAAGATTCAAATTTAAAGATAAAAGATTGTTAAAATTATTGAGAAAATAGGTAACAAAAGTTAAAATTGAACATAAATGACCTCAAAAGCCATTTTATTCCATCTAAATATGACCAAATATAATATATCCCAATTCTAACAAAAGTTAAATAATAGCTTAAATACCATAGAGCAGAACTGGATAGAGCATCTTTTGATGGATAATTATGAAAACATGTCAACAAATTTTCAGTTTGCTTAGTCATTCATTATATATTCCTAAAACATAAGTAACTGAAAGAACCATTAAAACAAATCAGATGAAAAAACCAAAGCCACATCTGATGCATAGGGATATAAGACATGCATCATATTTGGACCTTACCCTCGAGAATAGACGCCTGATACAGCAATTGTACCCTCATCAATTGTAAGCTCTTCTTGTTCATTCAGCATGTCGCTGCTGACAGCACAATCAAGTTGAGAATGGGACTGCGATGCAAAATCATCTCCATCTGGAATGAGCCTCTGCTGTGTTTGGGCAACCACAGTTTCATTTCCAACTGCAGCATACATGTTTGGCTGCAAAGGCACAGCCAAGCCAGCAACATGAGGATTTTCCATTTGTTTAAAAGAAACATCAGCAGCAATGTTGTCTGAGTCTGAAGGATTGTGAGTGTTAGAAACCATCGCTGGCGCAACTGGAATATTGTTGTCGTCAAACCTTCCAGATAACACAAATCCAGGAGATGCTGGACCGTTTTTAAGCACTTGAGCAGGATCAGTGATATCATCTACAGCACCCTGACTATTATTTTGCTGAAGAGATAAGGTAAGAATTCAATCAGCTATTTACAAAGACAAATGATGACATGAAAGAATGATCAATACTAAATAGAAATAACTTTTGTCCATGATTGGAATAAACCTAAATATAATAACTACTTTTTACAAAAATCAATTAATAAAACTTAATACTCATCAATTAAATAATAAAAGCACTAACTAGTTATTAGTATTAATCATTAATAATACTAATGCGATTTGAATTTGAAAGTGTCATTTTTAATTATCATGACTCAAGTCAAAGCTCATATGACTTGGATTGACTTAAAATAAAGGTCTTCTGGCCAATATAAATTCAAATTCCTAAGCCCTCATGCCAACCAGAACCAAATACCACCTTTATGATAATTTAAATGACAAATACCTGTGCATTTTTCCAGATTGATCTAAAATAGACCTTTTCCTGCCCAAAGAAAAGCAGAAATTGTGATCAAAGTTTAAAATAAGACTAAATGCATCATAAGGAGTCAGTTTAAGTTATACTTAGACAAGAAGTTCATATTTTAAATATGAAAATGTTTAAATACAAAATCATTTGTGAACTTATTTTTAATTGCAATACTTATACACTTCTCAGTAAACTTTGGATTTTTATCAAATTTGTCCAGCTTTGACTTCCTTGGCTCAGACTTAAAAAGATAAGAATTGATCAGACAACAGAATCATCAAGGCAGGTCAAATCACATTGGCTGCTCACTTGCATGGTAGATCCAAGTTGCAATCCTATTAGGATTTGCCTAGATTGAGGGAAAATGGATAAATAAAACAAGAAGAAAAAAGCAATGAAAGTGTTGTGTAGGCAATAAATAAAGAAATGAATATATCATTATCATGTGGTATGAATTTCTCCCTCAGTTCTTCATAAACACTTGGAAAACAGTTTTAAGTCCTTTTTAATTCTTTTCTTTCCTCAATCCAAACAAACACTTAACATAGATTTCTAAAGAATTGACGCCAAATATATGCATTTATGAAGGATTAAATGCAATTGTTTTAAGAAAAACGCGCACCTCTATTTGATGACATACCCCAATGAAGTAGAAATGAAACCCCATATGAACTTGTGGCATCAAGTCTTTTATATAAGTTTACAAAATGGTAACTAAAAAAGGGAAAATTCTGCAATTATTCAAAAGTGAATCTCATAGCAACATCAATCCCATCAATGAAAGAAATGTCGTTTTCACCAGATGACCAATATTATAATACCTTTTTTTTCAAAAGTACAATCAGTTTCATTCAAAACCAATTTTTATTATTCTTGTTGTCTACTCCATGGTATCATTATATTGATCTCATATGTCCAACAGTACAATATGCATTACTCTTTCTCTCTCATCTAAACCAGGCTAAGGTTATTCTTATTAAAATATACTCATATTTCCATGCATGTAAGAGAAGCTTGGGACATAAGGAGTCTTCTATTAAAAAAAAATGAAGATCCAGAAACAATAAATTGGGGCCTTGAACATTAGGATTGAAAGTTAGTTGGCTGTTCTTTTGTACCAGTTGGATGTCTGTAACAAGTTTCACTAATCTTATTTTTCACCACAATGTTTTCACGTTTGCAAATTGAGTGAAGAATTAGCATGGTGAATGATTTTCAACAGTTCCACAAGTTTTTCCGAAAGAGAATAAATAGACCACCATTCTGAGTAGGTTAAAATTTAAATGAACTTCTCCTTGTGGTAGTATATTCAAAATATATATCCTTGCAACACAATGTATACTCACATAATGAATTGCACCAGAACTTAAAAGAAAGAATGCAAATTCAAATCTGAGAATAAAAAGAAGTAATAAGAATTTAGTACCCATGCATTTTCCTGATTCCATTCTGGGCATGATGCCTCATACTTTTGTACCTTATCTTGTAAAAACCTAATATATTCAATAACCTGCAAAACTGGCCCCCAGTAAGAAAGAATTAAACATGTGAATAAAAGAATTAAAAAAGTGTTGACTGTTGCAGGCTACCTCAAAAAGAAATGATGCTTTGTCTCTCTTTTGATCACTGCAGGGTATCAATTCTCTGAGTTTCTGAAATCTGCATGTCATATATGGTTCATCTCAAGCATAACACAAATGAGACAACAGGTTTAGTCTGAACAAATCTGCTTATATAGGCTCTCAAGTATATGCAACAAAAAAATGAGCCACACAGAGTCCACCAACTCAAAATATTAGTCCTTCAGGTTGATGAAAATGGGGAAAAAAGGAAAACTATTGGCAGAAAACATTTGACAGTATTTCAATGATGAGAAATTAGAGGTGAAAATATTTTACATAAAAAAAAAAATCCACTTACCCATTATGCTGAGTACAGTGGTTACAAGGTGTTCTAGACTAATTCAATATTTGAGTCAACATTTCAATTAATAATATAACAAATTCTTCTAGAGGCATGCCAAAACAGGTCCATATAGAAGCTAACAGAAAAGGTGCTTACAGGATAATCAAATATGCATCTAGAATACACACTTGAAGGCCGCTTTTAATTAAGGTAAATAAATAACCACCAAAAATAGAAAAAGTTAAAATGCCAAAGACAATATGTAAACATATGCTTCAGCCCATTTCCATTTTTGCTTTAAAAGGCAAGCATCATTCCTGCTTTAAAATTGATTTTTTTTATATTTAGGTGGGACTGCATCAGACTTATTTGTGGCTCAGCACATCATCATCATCCCTAATAAATAATCTATTCAGGAGCTGGAACAATCTATTCCTGTGATTTCTTGAGCATAGACAGATAATATAAGTATCATAAACAGGCCGCAAGGCAAGAACCAAAAAAGTTTAAATTCTAGAAATAGAATAGCTGTTCAAAGGAATCCAGCGAGTTAATTTTCAATCTATCATTCTAACAATTCATTTGAGCACCCCAACAAGTTTGGAAAATTGATGGGGCCAATAAAAAATCAGGAAACAGCATTAACAGCAAATCATCAATATTCCCATCTATCTAATTTCAAAGACTGACACAGCAATTTTATTTTTTTTAATCATTGAGAAACATGTCAAAGGAATAACACTGCTAACTTCAGTTGGTATCATTGATGAAATAATATTCAAACTAATATAAACTGTCAGATAGAACTTTAGGTTCAACAAATTAGCAAAGAGTCCAAGAAACTTATGGAACCAAACAGACGCACATCAAGTTCTTTGACTTTAGATATAAATTAAAAAAAAAAAGCATTTGAATGAATGACTTTGGATGTGTACCTGTCATTTATCTTGCTTCTCCGCCGCTGCTCTGTGGCAGAATGCTTCGAACGAGGTGTGTTTGGATCAGTGTTCCTCCGGTCCATCTTCCCGGTCAAACCCACTGTATAAGCATCACCCAGGAGAAAACATCAACCATTAATCAAGAAAAATAAATAAGAAAAAGAACAGGAAAAACACAACACTAGTGAATCATGAACTATTCATCTTAATTTCATTCCATAATCATGAAATTTCTCAAGAACAGAATCAACCCCACAGCATAACATCACCCATGGAAAAAAACATCAATCTTAAATCAAGAAAACTAAGAAAACGAACATGAACAACACAACAGTGATAAATCATGAACTGTTCATCTTAATTTCACTTCACAATATGAAATTATCTCAAGAACAAAGCCAAAAAGGAAATAATAGAAAAGGAGAGACCTTTATGGGAGGCACCGCCATCCTGCTTGCCAAACTCCTCGTCGTCATCGCTGGACCTCGAAAGCATCTTAAGTAGCGATTAATCACCAACGCCCGCTGCTGCTCGCCCCCAAACCCTAGCAATTCGTCCATAAACCCTAGAGAGAAGCAAAGAAACTCGAACAAAGCCTAGAAAGAGAGAAACGGAGAGGCGCGAACCTCAAGAACGGGAGGGATCCGAAGGCGCTGCCACGGCGAACTGCGGAGGAGGCGGCGCCGGCCGCCGGCCTGAGATTAGCTGTAGACGAAGGAGAAGAAGCCGCCCAATTTGTATTGAAATATATATATTTTTAATTCTTGGATTAGATTGAAAAATTGGTAAAATTGTTTTTATAGTCCACCCCTTCAAAATTTCCAATATTCTTAGGACCTTTTCTTTTCAAAATGGAAAAAATATATGAATTAAAAAAAAATAAAAATCCAATTTTTTCTTCTTTTTTTTATTTATAAAAAAACGACTTTTTCTTTTTTATTTGCCATTTGTTTCAGGAATGATCTTTATTTAGTTCTTCTTTTTCATAACCTTCAATTGTTTATTTTTCCTTCATCATGACTGTTATTCTTGTCACAAATCTGTCATGCATTCATTATTTGTTTATTTATTTATTTATTCCCTCAACAAGAACAAAGGGCTCTTAATTTTAATGTATGTTTTAAAATAAAATATTATTATCTTTATAAAATATAGAGTGAATGTGGACATTTTCTCATGTTTGGAAATTATTACATAGAAAACCACTTTAACAACATTACAATAAAATAGAGGTTCTACACAAGTTTAAGAAAGAATTCCGGGCCATTACTATTTTTTAAATTTCCAATAAATCTTCAGGTTTTTTAATAACTTAAATTATTTCTTTATTAACTCCAATTATTTATCATTTTAAAATATAAAATTATTGAGTCTTTTCTTCTATTTCTTCTAATAAAATTGACGGCATTTATTTATTTTAAAAAATATTGTTTAATTTTTTTCTTCTTGTTTTTTTTTTCCCTTAGACAAACACAAAGTCAAAAGTGCTTTCTTCAGAAACCCATACACCATAAAAACTGAAAAAATAATTTAAAACAAATGAGATCAAATAAAAAGAATATTGGTAATTAATATTGACGGATTTTAACCAATAAAATTCATCAATCCTTTGTCACAAATTTGGTGATACAAATACCATGCAGTTATGTTAATTTCTTTTAAGTTGAGTTTTTTTTTTAAATTACAAATGTTTTTTTTATACCTTCCAATTACATACACAAATTGACAAATACAAATCAACTATATATATAATATATGTAGGGAACTTATTACATCCAAAACATATAACACATGCATTTACACTTCTCTCATTAATTAGAGAGCATCATAATAAGAAACCTTATAATATAGATTAACAATTAAACACCCCCTCAAATATTCATTTGAGATGAAGAATACTAAGCAAGAAAACTTAGCCATAATTAATCTTATGAGCGCTAGAGAAATGCTTAGCTGCCTTGATCATGGTGGCTTCCGGTGAGCTCACTGATGAACTCGGTAGCCGATCTTCATTATCGACAAAAGATCGAAAGCCGAAGCATGAAGTTAGTATTGATGACCAACTTCTTACTTCTTTGATGTTCTTCTTCCCTTCCATCTTTGTAGCTTGAGAATTATGAAGTCAAATGACTTATGTATGTGTACTCTTGCTTGAGCTTTAATGAACCCCTAATCAAGTGTTCATATATATATATATGTGTGTATGTGATTGTAATGACTTTCTTGGTCATCAAGTTTGGTATTTTGTAGAATGAGAAGAAGACAGTTGAAAGGTCAAGGTAGTTTCTTTTGTGGCGTGTTTTCCACACAGAAATCACCGAATGTTAGTTTGTACTTTAGACATATGAAACTCAATGGAAATTTCTTTAATAGGTGAACTCCTTCTCCTAGAAAGTTGTGTTTGGGTCAATTGATTCACAAAAAGTTCTCTTTGGAATAATCCCAAGCAATTTCATTAGAAATGATATATTTAAAAATTTCTTCACAAATAAATATATAAACAAGACTAATATATATATATATATATATATATAAGAATGCACACAGATGCTTGTAAGATGAACTCCCATCTTATACTCAACAACTCATTCATGCTATGTCACAAAAGGAAGCATTCATAGAAGGCATAACAATTTTTTTAACAAAAAAAAAAAAAGGAAAAAGATAAGAGAGGAATTGTCATCAGACAGACCTCAAACATATAATTGCTGATATTCTACAAGAAGCTAACACCTATTTACAACGCAAACAACACTGTTTTCTATCAGAACTTCAAACCTCTAGCCATTCCTTTCATGGTGGCTTTTATTCCTGAGTGAAACCCGGCAAAGGGTATCATGCAGTACAACAAACTGGCATTGCACCTAAACTCTTCATTCACTCCTACTCAAAACTGGCAGGAAGTACCTAGCCTCTGCCTCTGCCTTTGTCCGGCAACACGGGACTTCCGGTCACGGAATGCACCGGGCAGTAACTCCTGGAACTTCTCGAGGAATGCCCCCCATTGGTCATCACTCATGTCTGCTAGTTTCACAAAGCTTTGGCTTGCAGGGAGCTGCTCATTTGCACTCCTGTTTCCATTTGGATGCTTAACACCATAACTATAGTTAGGTTTAGTACTAGTTTTACCTCCTTTAGAGAACCAGCCTTGCTGTTTCAGTTGATTATGCTTCTCAGCCAGACTGACATCCTTCAATGACATTGAAAGTTTTGAAACATTTAGAGGCAGATCACTACGAAGTGGACTTAGTCCAGTGTCATCTTCATCTCCATCTCCATCTCCGTCTACATCCTCCTCCTCCTCCAAAATTTGTAGCCTCGAAAATGGGTTCCTAGAATGAGAGGATGGTTGAACTCCTACCTGCTTTGTCAGCTCATCCTCTTCACCACAGTCGATGTCAAACTGAATATCATCTTCACCTCCAGACTCAGCTTCTGAAAGGAATACACTGTGTTCAGTGACTAATCGCTTTGATTCAATGCACAAGATCTCTAGCTCACTTGGTTCTTCTTCTACACCTCCTTTAAACTCCCTGCTCATCATCTCACCAATTTCTGCAAGGCAAAGCCCAAATGCTGCTGCTTCTTTCAGGAAAATGGTGCACAGAACCAGAACACGGAGGCATGCCTCACGAATCATAGGCAGCTCAGATCGGAGCATGTCAGAATCCCTTGAAGGATCAAGATACTCAATGTACTTGAGCTCATCATCGGAAAATGGGATAGATGCCTGTGGCCAGTGGATCCATTCAAAGTATGGGTCTTCCAAGTTCTCTGGAAGACAGAGACCATGATCAATTGGGATGAGATCCATTTGACCACCAAACCTGCCATCCCCACCTCCGAGCTTCTTAACCAGAAGATTTCCTGCGTGTCTGTCTGTGTTGAAGATTCTGATATCAAGTATTCCAATCCTATGTACAGCTGCAACAGGGAAGCAAGAGGTCCCATGGTCACTGGCATCGAAGTCGTGGGGAATAAACTTCTGAAATGATGCGATCTTGCTCATGGCACTAGAGTTCTCGTCATGTGGCTTGTTCTTGCTACAACTCACCCCCTCATTAACATGAAAGATCGAGTGGGTAATCTTAACCAAGACTGTGGGTGGAACATTTGCAAAGTGATCATAGTCCAGAAGGTAAGCAGCAACCTCCCTGTAACCTGTCTCGCCAACTCGAACAGACCTTTTGAGGCCCGGCTGGCCAAGAGTTTTCCCAACAAAGCCTTTGGGGTTGTTGGGTGCAAATGGCTCCTCATCAGTCGGTTTCACAATTGCAACCCTCTCACCCCTGGAGTTTCTGAAATAGTAAGCACCCCCAAGTCCACTGTGAACAGGCAGAGGGTCAACACCATTTTTTATAGCCTTCACAGCATCCTTAACAAGCTGTTTCATAGAACAGCTGTTTGAGCAACCCAATATCTCAATTGGGCCACTTCGATCTCTCTGCAGAAGATCCTTTGCAGTGGGAGATAGACACGGGGAGGAGGAACTCCTCTGAATAAGATTCCTCCTGAGGAGCAATGGTGAGTCATTCCTGATAGCACTCAGATCATTCTTCAGCACACGATCACCATATGTGAGAGAACTTTCCTCAGTGGGGACATTGAGGGCCAACTGCAACCTTCGTTTCACAGTGTGCACATTGTCTCCACGGTCCAACTCTATACCCAACACACACCCAGTCTCAGTCTGTACAAACACCCGTCTTCTTGCCACTTGTTTAGCCTCCGAGCTCCTGCTCCCATGATGCTCGCTGCTGATGCTGTGGTTTGGGACTGCAAGAGCCACTTGGGTCTGGACTGGGCTGTCTGCATTAGGAGCCATGGTGCTTGGAGATGAAACACAATCGAACAGAGAGCTTCTGGCTCTTCCCTCTAGCGCACACGCCAAACACAAAGGCTGACGTGGTTGTCGAGAGAAGAAGCCTTGGTTCAGGAAAGATCATAAGCTAGTGCTTGTTGATTAGAATGATGAGTCACATTAGAGTAATTGCTGTCAAAGGAGGAGATGAAAATGGAATGACATGGGTTACAACATGAGGGAAGTCAGAGTGCTCCAAGGGCTATATAGGTAGGAAATGACCCAGAACCTGTGAAACAAGATGTTCCCATTTCCATTATATTTTGGATGAAGGGTTAGAGTATAAAATCCATTGCAGTTACAAAAAAACTCATTGCACATGAATACATTCTCATGGACACAAGCACTTGCATGGAAGAGTGAATTGAAATTAATGGTTTCAAAGAAAAGGTGGAAAACATGTGGACAATAGAAGCAAATCAAGTTAACTTTTTGTTTTCAGTAAGAAAGCCCCTTGAAAATGCACCAAGTTGCAACATATGAAAATAAAATTAATTAAAAATGAATACACTTAGAAGTAACACGGTGAGTTTTATTGGCATTAATCATGCATAAAAGATGGAAAACGTGTGTGAACAAGTGAAGTTCATCAACCAAAGTCATTAAACTTAAATACACTTGCCATGGACACTTAGGAATTACATGTAAGAATTAATTAGAGTTAATGAGGTAAAAAGTGCGTGTCTAATTTCCAACAAGAAAAAGGCTCAAGATAATGCATCAAGATGTTGTAACTCATGAGGATTAATATACATTAAAGATGAATGGTCAATCACATAAACATACAAACCAATAAAAGTTGATTAACTTTCACTAAGAAAAAGGCTCAAGACGATGTGTCTACAATTTACAAAACAAGAGCATAAAACTTCCCTAGAGATAAAAAGACTCTATATGGACACTGACACATATCACTATGAATAAATTGGAATTAAAGATGTAAGAAAAACCTGGAAAACTTGCAAACATGGGAAGTAGAACAAATTAACCAATTTAATGAAGAAAAATTCTCAGGACAGTTCAACGTGAAGTTGCAGAAGACAAAGATAAAAAGTCATAAAAGAAGATGCATACACACTATTTGGCATTTCTCACTCACAAGGAAGAATAAATAGGTGGAAATGGTGCTCCGCAAAACATATAAAATAATATAAAAAATCAAAAATCAAATAAAGGAGGAGGAAGAAGAAGGAAAACCAATAAACAATTTTATAAAACAGATAAATTTATTCTCCAAAAGAAAACAACGCCGGAGCATCAACAAGACCAAATTGATGAAAACACATCAAGCAAATTAGATAAATATATGGATTGGAAAAATAAATCATATGATTTCTTCCAAAGGCCTCGAGTCTCGGCAAGAGACGAAAACACCAAACTTTAGGGGGGCATTTAGCAGAATCCAGGAAAGAAGGTATATTTAAAGAATTTCGATAATCAAAAGCTATAAGAAATGAGATCAAAAAAGGAAAATTATCCATCGTCTTCTCTGCATAAAGAGAACCCGATTCCATCTATGAGATCTATGCTTACAAATATAAAGAAAAAAAATCCAGAAATCCGGAAAAAAAACACAAATTCAGCACAACTGCAATCAGTTTCCGATCCCCAATTCGAACCAACCCGAACAAATCGGATCCACACTCCTCTTAAACACTAATTTCTAAATACCCAAAATTATAAAAAAAAAAATGGCATTTCACATTCAAATTCAACAATAAACATACAAAAAAAACATCAGATCAAACA
The DNA here is from genome assembly GCA_020875875.1 of Dioscorea alata. Lineage (NCBI taxonomy): Eukaryota > Viridiplantae > Streptophyta > Magnoliopsida > Dioscoreales > Dioscoreaceae > Dioscorea > Dioscorea alata. The sequence continues at coordinate 15,311,241 of CM037018.1, forward strand.
GAGAAATCGAAGAAGCTAGTAAAACCAAACCATCTGACCATAGTCCCAGATCCCGCGAAATAGAACGCAAAGCTCCAGCAACGATCGCCGGCGCCTCCGCCTACGCCGCCAACACCACGACCGGCCACCGAGGGCTCGGATCCGATCACGGCGACGATCCCAGAGTCCAGTACCCAGTGCTCCCTCTCTCTCTCTCTCTCTCTCTCTCTCTCTCTCTCTCTCTCTCTCCTTCCTCGTTTCCTCTCAGTGACGCGCTTTTGGTCTCCAAAACCAAAGCCTGGTTAAAAAACTAACCATAGTTATTAAAACCGTATTATTTAATTTAATTTAATTAATCAATTAAAGCGATTTTTACATTTAGATCCGTCAGATATTTATAAATTACAAATAACTATAAAAGAAGTTTTTTAAATATGAAAATCCCCAAATTTTAACAGTTTTTTTATATTATAAATTGTTTTCAGATTTTAATTTAAAAATGTCCTTTCCATGAAAGTTGAAACCCAGTTTTCATTTGGTATATAACTCTTATAAAATTTTTGTTTAATTATGTATGCCTTACAAAAAAATTCAATTAATTATTTCCCTCATGTTTGTAATTATGGGATTTTAGAGGTTTAATATGAAATTGATCTGACTTTCACCGTGCTCCAGGGAATGCATCGATATATATATTATAAATTATTTATGTGATTTTGCTAATTTCAAGGGGGTTATGGGAAAATAATTCTTCGCTCTCGAGATTCCCTCTTTCGCGGAGACCAAGAAGAGTCTAGAATATGAATGGGAACCGTTGGATAAAAAAAGTGAAACTAATGGATGGTTGGATGAGTTCCACGTCATCCCGAGGTTTGCCGGCGCGAGGGCGGCACTGACTGAGCGTTGGGATCCACTTGCCGGTCAAAGACGGACACGCGTCGCTTCACGATCACCCACCTTTGGAGATCGAAATTACCTAATTACCCCTACTGTTTTGGGATAGTTTTTAATTTCTGTTTCTGTATCTGGTTTTCAATTTTTCTTTTCTTATTCTCGCCTTTTATTTTTTAAGTTATTCTTATTTTTTTTTAATTATTTGTTAAACTATGTCACGCTTTTCTTCTAAAATTATCCAAAAAAAATAAAATGGTGCATAATTTATTAAAATATTTTAAAAATGGGTAAGAATTTTTTACTTTTGATAAATGTGACAAACACATGTATTGCAAAGGGCATGAGCATAGCTGGGCGTCTTTATTCTGCTTATGAGAGGTTTGGGTTATTAACACATATCTATAATTGGAGTGTAAAAAAAAATTTAACCTAAAAAAAATATAAAGATTCAGTTTTATCATAAAATATTTAATTAATAAATTTTTAAAAAGTGTGGAAATTTTCAATTGTCTTTCAATTTCTTACCTTTGATTTAGACAGAATATTTATCAGAAATTTATATATAAGTTAGTTGAATTATGTTAATTAATAGTATTATTGAATACTAAAACAAGATTATTTATTTATTTATTTTTGTCTATAAAAAAAGCCTTTTTTTTGTTGATGTCATCAGAAGCTATATATATATATATATATATATATATATATATATATATATATATATATAATCAATTCATAAAATTAGTTGACAAAAATAACTAAAGTTAATTTTATAAAAACCAATAATATTTAAAAATTAAATATGTATTAAAAATGTAGACTTTTTTTTATTTGCAAAAGAAGTAATGTAGAATTTAAAATGGTTGGTTTGATAATTTATCATAAATATTTTCATCACTACAACAAAATCATTAATACGTCCAAGCATCTATAAACTACACACACACACACACTAATATTGTAATTAAAGTCACTCTTTAGGAGTTTATGTATTTATATATATGAAAAAAAATATCTAATAAAAGCTTAAATAAGAGAGTTGCTTGTCAATGGGACAACTAAAGGGACCATTGACAACACCATAATAAAGCAAGGAATCCATAAACAGAGAATCCCAAAAGTACAAGGGAGATCAAGCTCATACAAAAAAGCATTTCTAAATAGTTCATAAAAGTTAAAATTTATTAGGGGCCACCAATATTCTCCAACAACTCACCATAAAAGGAAACGGTATCATTAATTAAAAATATTTGTTATATTTAAGTAAAAGATTATCCACAGTTATTTTTAAATTTATTATTATGAATATAGCTGGATTGAAATTTAAAGATATTTACATAGTGATCATTAGATCAAACGTCCATTATATATGCCTTTAACACTATAAAATAATAATAAAAAAAATTAATGACACCCTTCGCTTCTAAATTAGAGGTTAATGTTTTTTTTTCCTTAAATTATATCATTTTATTTAATTTAATCATTTTGCCTATGAACTATTTGGTTCGGTTGTCCTTGTTGACATATTTAATTTTGTTACAGTGAATGCACATGGTCTTAATATCCACATATATATTTTATGTCACAGATGTTGTATCCATTATGGAGTTATATTTCCTATATTACATGAAAACACATATTAATAAAAATAAAATCATTGTGTTAACCATTATACTAAGCATTAATCCATGATGTTACTTCAGGAAAGGTAGGTGTGTAAATTTATAGTTCAACTTACTAATAATGAAAACAAACACACAATCAAACATGCAAGAAGGAGACATACAATATGGTCACCCAGTTCGGCAAATATTTGCCTACATATGGGGGGCAAAGCCAGGAGAAATAATTTACTCAAAGAAGTAAGATATGAAGAGTACAAACACACTCTCTCACTCTTACAATGACAAAAAAATCCTCTTAACATTGGCAGATACCCACTCTCCTCAACCCTCATTAAAGGGTCTCTCTCGTGTGGCTCATCCTAAATCTTCAAACAAGGTATCTTATATAAGCACACTAACGTCTCAATAGATCCTCCTCTTTTAGACTTCTCTGTGGCTTCCTAATTTGGACACCTTCCAAAGTTATATGTTGCAACACTGCCCATCTTGCTGAACATGACTGAGTTCTAGCCCAGTTGCAACTGAACTTGTGATACCTTCAACCTCCCAGTTCCTTTAGTTCGCTTCGTAGCAGTTGACTCTTCCCGAGCTCCTCTTGCCTGCAACCGCTTCTGTCCTCATGTTATTTCAGGAAGTCCCCTCTCTCGAGGGTTACACTCACCAAGGCGCGAACACCATCTCACCAAAAATGGCTACAAAATATCTCTCGATCTTCTTTCCAAACTTAGTCCAAGTTTGGTTTTCCCCTAAGATCTTCATTTTGAATTATGGATATATTGTTACTAAACTTGATCATCTTTCATCCAAGTTTAGTTTTCAATATCTTCCAAGCATGATCTCCAATCACCCATGCTTAGGTCATCAAATCTTCAATCAATCCTCAATCAATTTTTAACTGATCTTCAATCAATCTCTAACTAATCTTCAATCAATTTCCTTGAATAGCTCCATCAATAATTGGCCTTCTTACTATCTTTTACTCCAACGATGATCTTTTCTCAATAAAGAATAATTCCTCTATTTTTAAAATAGATCTCTCATAAAAAGAGTCTACCAAAGATATGATTTATTATTCTGGATTTTACCAAAAATAGATAAAATTATACCTAAGATAAAACTTACCTTTTTTAGTGAGATTCCTTTACCTTGATACTCCTTTCAAAAATAGTTATTTTACAATTGAACCAATGAAAGGAAAATCTCTCTAATCAAGATCTTCTAGCCCATCACGCGTTTAGCCACATCATCTTTCTTGGCACTTCTCTTTTTTGCCAAATCATCATTGCCATGTCATATTTCTTCCCCATGTCACTTCTTGTCTTGTCATATAATGCCAATCCAAATCTTCATGCCTAACACAGGAGAATCAAAGAAATTGTTTAAGCAAACAACCTTTAGTTATTCTATTAATTTTTTAATAAAAATATTTACTTATTTAAAATATTAACATTAACAAATACTTATTATTAACTAAAAAAGTACAAATTTTAAAATTAATTTTGATTAGCTTTAATTAAGTCAAAGTGCATTTAGTTTATATAAAAATTTCCTTAAGCATAATATAACTCACCAATCAAGCATAAAAGCTGCCCTTAAATAAAAAAACATAATCTAATTGAATATATATATAAATTGTTTGCTTGTTAGACTAAAATTTCTCAAATTGTACATATTAAATTAGTGGTTATGTCATGTGCTATGATCCCACTAAAATTGTGAACAAATCCTTTTGCTTAAAGTCCAAGAGAGAGTCAACATAAACAGGACCAAATCATAATTAAGTGGGGCTAACTAACAGGGTATGGACAGGATTATCATCCTTGGACTTGATTAATCAAGTGATGTGATTATCTTAAAGAAAACTAGTTCTTCCATTAGTGTTTATATTATTAATTAATTAGTCAGCAAAGGATTAGGATGATGTATAATTAGATAGCACAGAGATGTTATACACTTAAATATAAGGTTAATTATAAAATTTAACATAATAAATAGATCACAGTTGTCCAACCTTTGACTGTTTAATAGAATTATCATATTACAAATATGATTAAATTTTTAATTTGTTTAATCTACTACTTTATCAAAATAACTTAATAAGAAGTTATATATACATAATCTAGGGACATATGCATAATGGTTATTTGATGAAAATCTAAAAACACTTTGTACTTCATGAGATAACATCACTAATTTATATATATAATAATCATTATATTAACTTTTTGCACACTTCGACACAACAATTCATAGATTTTAAAAAACATAAAGATCCAAAAACATCCCAGATGACACATATATATATATATATATAATTGACAGTTGATCATGATCCATAATAGTTACAGTTCATCATTATTAGCCGTTGGATCGAGATCCAACTGTTGATAATGGACATCCATAGATTTTTTATCTATGGATGTCCATAAATGATTTATCCTCATATATATATATATATATATAATTTTTACTGTTGAAGGGTTGAACTAGGGTGTGATTAAAATAAAATCATATTTAACTAAATCCATTAATTAAAAATCAAATGTCTCATTTTCTCAATTAAACACAATGTGAGTAATCATAGAGTCCATGCTTTGCAACAAGAGGCCTTTTTCCAAATGCAATTAAAATATGTAGTTTAGGAATAAAATATTATTATGTGTGATAACTTTTATTATTAAGCGCTACTACATAATTCAAACAAATGGGCCACAACATTATCACCACAAGATATTGTTAGGGAATACAGCTGTGTATACAGCTGTATATCTATATTTGTATAGCTACCATATATATATATACTGGTGTATCTATATATATCTTCTATATTGTTCCTTTTCAGTTATATACAATGAATGTGATCTTTTCTATCTAACATGGTATTAGAGAGGTTTCCCTCAACCTAAACCTAAATTTTTTTTTTCACACCATTGTCCGTGCCCGCCGCCTACACCCCGCGCCTCGCGCTGTGTGCCCTCCGCTGTCCGCGTTCATTCTTGGCCTTGACGGCAGTTTTTCCATCTCGTTCTTTGTATTGGTGTTCCATGGCTTCTGCTCAGGTCTCCTATCTCCAGAGGGCAGACGTTATGCTTGATGGCAAGAATTATAAAGCATGGTCTTCCACTCTCTGTGTACTTCTTCGTGGACTTAATCTTTGGGGCCATGTTGATGGTACTCGTCCGTCCCCGGTTTCTTCCACTGTCGCCTCTTCTACCTCCTCTTCATCTACAGATATCAGTGCGTCTTCTTCCCCGTTTGCTGACTTGCTCAAGTGGACTGAGGATGATGCCCGTACTATTGCTATCATTTGTTAGTCTTGTGAGCTTCCTATTCGTTTGGTTGTTTGTGATTTTCCTACGACCAAGGCGATTTGGGATCATTTGCGTGCACTGTATCTTCCTTCTAGTCAGGCGTTGCGCTACTCCCTACTGCAGACTCTCACCTCCACTTATCAGCGTGAGAGCTCTGTTTCGGATTTCTTTGCTGTGCTTAGTGACTTATCGCGATTATCTTCGCATTTATGAGTTTCTTATGCGTCTTCGGCCTGAGTTCGAGGCAGTTCGTGCTCAGCTACTTCACCGGGTTACACCCCCGTCTGCTAGTGATACTCTGGCTTATGTACTTGCTGAGAAGACTCATCTTCGGTCCCTAGATGTGGTTCCACCACCTGCTGCTCCTCACTCTGTCCTTGCTGCTCCCCAGCAACACACAGTGCCGACTATTGCTCCTTTGATGTCGTCTCCTGGTCTTATTGCTCCTGTCCATTCTCATTCTCAGTCTCCGGGATAGGGTTCCACTGCATCCCATCGACGCCCGGTTCGGTGTCATTATTGCCATGCTCTTGGTCATGTTCGTACTGAGTGTCGTAAGCTACAGCGTGCTCAGCTGACAGCACAGCAGCGCACTACCACCACCCCATCCTCCACTCCTCAGGATGGTCCATTGTCTGTTGAGCAGTTTCAGCAGCTTCTTCAGCAACTTTCCAGGAATCAGATTTCTCGCTCTTCAGCTCCCGCACTCACTCAGGATGCCTCCGACGTCTCCACTCATCCATCAGTAGCCTCTGCCCCTACAGGTATTTCTTCATCCTCTTGGTTGCTTGACTCTGGAGCTTATTTTCATATGACCTATGATGCTACCCACCTCCACTCACTTCACCCCCTTTCTTCTAACCTTCGTGTCATTATCGCTAATGGCACGACCCTTCCAATCCCCAGTCGTGGTCTTTTACACACCACTCAGTTTCATATTCCTGATGTTGCCTTTGTACCCCAGCTCTCCATGAACCTTATCTCTGCTAGCCAACTTGCCTCTCTTGGCTATCTTGTTATTTTTGATGAGTTTGGTTGTCGTGTGCAGGATCGTCTTACAGGGACACTTATTGGAGCTGGCCATCGCCATAGTGGGGTGTATGTGCTCGATCATCTTCATCTTCCGTCTTCCTCTCTGGTTCCCGCTGCATCTGTTTCTTATTTTTCTTCTATTCGTTTTACTCAGTGGCATCATCGTCTTGGTCATCCTAGTGGTACTCGTCTGTCTTCTCTTATTCATCAAGGTGTTTTAGGTCGTGTTTTAGTTGATAGTTCTCATTCTTGTTCGGGTTGTAAGCTTGGCAAACAGCTACAACTCCCGTATCCTTCGAGTATGTCTAGGTCTGTTTCTCCTTTTGAATTAATTCATTCGGATGTTTGGGGCCCTGCCCCCTTTGTCTCCAAGGGTGGACATTGTTATTATGTTATTTTTGTTGATGATTTTTCTCGATACACTTGGATTTATTTTATGCGTTCTCATTCTGAGTTTCTTAAGATTTATGTTGCTTTCTCTAGTATGGTGCGCACACAGTTTTCTGCACCGTTCGTACTTTCCGTTCCTATTCAGGGGGGGAGTACCTCTCTCATGAGTTTCGTCAGCTTCTTGCCTCCCACGGCACCCTCCCTCAGCTTTCTTGTCCTGGTGCCCATGCTCAGAATGGCACTACAGAAAGGAAACATCGGCATATCCTTGAGACTGCTCGTACTCTTTTGATTGCCTCTCATGTTCCCCCTCACTTCTGGGCTGAGGCTGTCTCTATTGCTGTTTATCTCATCAATCTTCAACCCTCTTCCTTTCTTCATGGTCGTAGTCCAGGGGAGTGTCTTTTCTCCAGTCCACCCCGTTACTCTCATCTTCGTGTGTTTGGTTGTTTGTGTTATGTCCTTCTTTTACCTCGAGAGCGGACTAAACTTTCTCCTCAATCTGTTCCTTGTGTTTTTCTTGGTTATAGTCCTGAGCACAAAGGATATCGATGTTATGATCCTGCTGTGCGTCGTATTCGTATCTCACGTGATGTCTCCTTTGTTGAGGATCGTCCTTTTTTTGTTCCTTCTTCTTCTTCTTCCTCTTCATCTCACTCGTCTACTACTTCGGCCGATGTTCAGTTTCTTATTGTGTCCTCACCACCTCCTCTATCCCCACCTCCACCTGTATCTTCTCCATCTTCTCCTCCGTCTGTTTCTCCATTGTCTGCTGATCTTTCTCTCACGGTTCCTATTCCCGTTCTTCCTCTTGCTGAGCAGTCACCCCCGGCGCCACCGGTTTCTTCTGATGTGTTCCCTCCGGATGATCCCCCTGCACGTCGTTATCCTGTTCGAGATCGTCATCCTCCTGACCGCCTTAATCTTGCCTCTCAGCTACTTGACCTACCTATTTCTCCCTCCCGTGGTCCTCCAGAGCCAGCTTCCTACCGAGAGGCTGCCCAAATACCTGAGTGGCAGGCTGCTATGTCTGCTGAGTTGGAGGCGCTCGAGCGCACTTCTACATGGGACTTGGTTCCTCTTCTTCCTGGTGCTGTTCCCATTACATGCAAGTGGATCTATAAAGTCAAGACCGCTCTGACGGTTCTGTAGAACGGTACAAGGCTCGTCTTATGGCTCGTGGTTTTCAGCAGGAGCAGGGACGTGATTATGATGAGACCTTTGCTCCCGTTGCTTATATAACTACCATTAGAGCCCTTATTGCTGTAGCTACTGTTCGTCGATGGTCCCTTTTTCAGCTTGACGTGAAGAATGCTTTTCTTCACGGGGATCTTCAGCAAGAGGTTTACATTCTTCCTCCCCCTGGCCTTTCTTCTCCTTCTGGTTTGGTTTGTCGCCTGCGGCGTGCTCTCTATGGTCTCAAACAGGCTCCTCGGGCCTGGTTTGAACGTTTCAGTTCTGCTGTCGTTGCTACTGGTTTTCAGCCTAGTCCACATGATCCCGCTCTGTTTGTGTACTCTTCCTCTCGTGGTCGGACTCTATTGTTGCTTTATGTAGATGATATGATCATCACTGGTGATGATCCTGCTCATGTGGATTTTGTTAAGCATCACCTTCAGCAACATTTTCAGATGACTGATCTTGGTCATTTGAGCTATTTTTTGGGCATTGAGATCACTTCTACTCCTGCTGGTTTTCAGTTGTCTCAGCAGCGTTACACATCTGATATCTTAGCACGAGTAGCTCTTTCTGACTCTTGCGTTGCGGCCACACCTATGGAGTTACATCTTCAGTTGCGTGCTGATGAGGGGACTCCCTTATCTGATCCGACACGCTATCGTCACTTAGTTGGGAGCCTGGTCTATCTTACCATCACTCGACTAGACATTGCTTATTCTGTGCATGTTTTGAGTCAGTTTGTCAGTGCCCCTACTTCTGTTCACTATGCTCATCTTTTGAGGCTTTTACGATATCTTCGGGCTGCTCAGTCTCGTGGTCTTCTTTTCTCTTCGCATAGTTCTCTGGAGCTTCGTTCCTATTCTGATGCTACTTGGGCTAGTGATCCGTCTGATCGTCGTTCTGTTACTGGATTTTGTTTATTCTTGGGCTCTTCTCTCATTGCCTAGAAGTCCAAGAAGCAAACAGGTATTTCTCGGTCTAGCACCGAAGCAGAGCTTCGTGCTATGGCTACTACTGCTGAGGAGATTGTTTGGCTACGTTGGCTTTTGCATGATCTTGGTGTTGTCTCACATGCTCCTACTCCTTTACATTGTGACAACACCGGTGCTATTCAGATCACTTTGAATCCCGTCAAACATTCTTTCTCCAAGCATATTGGTGTTGATGATTTCTTCTTGTGTGATCAGTACAGCAAAGGCATCCTGGCTCCCCAGTTTGTTCCTTCTGAGCGTCAACTTGCGGATCTATTTACTAAATCTCAGTCACGGGCACAACATGATTTCCTTTTATCCAAACTCTCGGTGTCTGATCCCCCGTGAGTTTGTGGGGGGGGGGAGGGGGGGTGTTAGGGAATACAGCTGTGTATACAGCTGTATATCTATATTTGTATAGCTACCATATATATATATACTGGTGTATCTATATATATCTTGTATATTGTTCTTTTTCAGTTATATACAATGAATGTGATCTTTTCTATCTAACAGATATATCATTAAATTAACTTATCATTGACAAATTAGACTTTGTTTTATAATTGTGGTTCCATGATTCTTAATTAACCATACTAATCACTTGATAATTAGAATTTTAAAAATAAGTTTGTCATTTTCTTCAAATTTTGGTATTGCAAAGGGAATTGCTTGTAATGGCATCATTAAAAAGATGGAGGAAAAAAATTATAAAGAAAAAATTAACATCTCTTAATTTATTATTTATATCTTCCAAATTATATATACATGGCAACTCAAATTCAATAAATCATGTGGCTTGATATATACCCGGCAGTGCTTCCTCTTATATATATATATATATATATATATATATATATATATATATATATATATATATATATATATTGTTTTGTGTTTGGTTAATGTATTATTATTATTATTATTATTATTATTATTAGAAAATTCATAATGTATTTATAAGGTTTGGCAACAAAACAAAAGTTATGATAGTTTGGTTCTTGTGAGAAGGATTATGACAATGCTCTGTTTTTATTAACTCAAATAACATGCATAACTTTCTAGTAATTTAAATTCTAGATGCTCATAGATATCCATGGCATTCATTGTCCTTGCAAAGTCACAACCTTCTAATTAGGCCTCCAAATGATCTATCAATATAACTTTCTTATTCTATAATTTAGTCACAATATCAATGTATATATGCATGCATGCAGCATTAATTCATACCAACATATATATCAGTTTATTATCATACATAATCCTAAAACATATTTATATAAACTCAACAATTCAAAATGACTAAAGTAATGCATAAGTCTACAATCCAAATCTCAAAGTCTTGCAAGATATCAAATGCAGTTTATTTATTAATGCATGGAGGCATGTGCCTGGAAATCATGTGAGGAGGATAGAGCTCATCTCATTTGGTTCCAGCTCCTCGCTTGAATCGATTATGTCCAAAACTTAGCAGATGTTGGATATGGGCTGCTATTGAATCGGAAGGATTCTCCAGGGTTATCATCACAATTTGGAAGAGTCATCTTAGCCTAGTTACTCTAGTTGCTATCTCTCGACATATTATTCATTTGGTTATCTCTTCGAAAAGCTCCTTTGGTTAGGTTTTTTCTGTGGTTTATAACCCTATTAATGTCCAGGATCAGCAATTGGTTTGGTTTGAACTATGTGGTATGTCTAATCTTAACTTACCTTGGGTCTTAATGGGTGACTTTAATTCTGTGACCGACTCTAGTGAGCACAAAGGTGGGCTTCATTCTTATTATTCTAGAAAATCTCGTCTTTTTTTCTGATTTTATTCTTACTAATAATCTTTTTGATGTGGGTTTTACTGGCTCCCCTTTTACTTGGTGTAACAATCAGCGAGGGTTGGCTAGATGTTGGGCTAGGATAGACTGGTGTTTAGTTAATTCTGCTTGGTCTGCTCATTTTGATTCTTTCTATGTCTCTCATCTCCCGAGACTTTTTTCTGATCATACTCCTATTATTCTGATAGCTTGCCCTCGCGGGTTCTAAAAAAATCCCACTTTTCATTTCGATAATTATTGGTTGGATTATTCTAGTTGCCATTCCATTGTTAACTCTATTTGGCATACTAATCCTAAATCTTCTCCTTTGCATGCTTTTGCTCACTTGATCGCTCGGACGAGATAGTAATTGACTGTGTGGAGATTGAAAGGGATGAATTTTATTGAGAAGGATCTTACAAATCTTGAACATCAAATCAAAGTAGCTCAATCGCTAGATGACATGTGTACCCCCTCTGATCCCATTTATGATGATTTGATGATTTTGTATAATAGGTATGCAGAACTTCAGAGGCAAAATTCTATTAATTAAATGGGCCTAGCGTGCCAGACTTATGTGGATTCATGATGGTGATCACAACACAAGTTTTTTCATAATACTATTCAGTATCGTAATCATCATAATACCATTTTGCATATTTCTGATCTTAATGGCAACCTTTATACTGATAGGAAGGATATTGATCATGCTTTCTCTTCCTTTTATAATGATTTATGGTCTAATTCTTGTAATTTGAGTTTTATTAATGTTCCCCAAGCCTTGTCGGATGATTTACTAATGTTTTCTGAGTCTGAGTGCAGCCTTCTTACTCGGGAAGTTACAAAGCTAGAAGTTCATCGTGCATTCCTTTCTCTTCCCTTTGGTAAAAGTCCAGGACCAGACGACTTTAATGCTGAGTTCTTTTGCTTTTATTGGGAGGATCTAGGTGAACATTTGTTCTTTGCAGTCAGTTTTTTTTTTATAATCCTACCTTGCCTAGATCTTGGGGAAAAACCTATATCACTCTTATTCCCAAAAATAGCAATCCTAAGTTAGTGACTGATTATCGCTCGATTTCTCTGTGCAATGTGTGTTACAAAGTTATTTCCAAACTTTTAGCCAACCGGCTTCAATCTGTGTTGCCTAAACTTATTGGTAGCGAGCATTGTGGCTTTGTTTCTGGCCGTACTCCCTTTGATAATATCATTGCCCTCTAGAAAGTTGTCCATTCTTTGAATTCTGATTTGACTCTGTTAGGTAATATCGCAAAAATCATATAACATCATCAAAGCCATGCGGAACCAATAATGCATTCGCGATATTGCCTAATTGTTTTAATGAGCACCGTAATTTAATTATAAGGCTTAGAAAATTACCTTTTAATGTATTTGAGGGTCTTTCCTTTGATGTACTGAATTTGTCTCTCGGATTGCTGTGGATCTTTCTAGCGCCGAACGAAAATCCCACGTCTCTAGATCACATGCCGGAATTGAGAAACAATCTCCTCTTCCTTTCCAAATAGCAGCTAGGGTTAGAAAGGAAGAGAAAGCTTGGGGATCTTTCTCACTAGAGAATTAATTGATTGATTCTAGGGTTAGAGAGGAGTCATATTTATAGAGACTTCATAAAACATGATAAACATTATTCAATTATGAGTCCTATTCGAAATATATATAAACCTTCATAATATGATAAACATCTTTCAATTATGAAGTCCTATTCAAAATATGAACCTTCATAATATGATAAACATTATCATAGAAGTTCTATTAGAAATATGAGTTCTAATCTAACTAAAACCACTTTTGTCTTTGAGTCCTTATAATTTTGATTATATATTCAACTCCATCGAATTTAAATCAAAATTTAAACTTAAGACAAAATCCTAGACCAATTTACAATTTCACTTATTTCATGAAGTAAAATTGTAAATTGACAATTTTACCCCTGCACTCAAATACAAGATTGATTCTTTATCCCTTTAAGTGTGACTCCCTAGGTTCGTTCTGACTGGCAATGGGAGGATGCCAAAGAATGTGAGTGACACCTAGCCAGCCCCGTGGCCCCACATCGTAACCCAATCGAATACGAATGAGTAGATCATTACAAACATTTCCGATTATGATTACCATATGTGTATAAACCCTTCGTTCTTGTATCCCAACTGAGTGAGAACCATGGTAATTGTCAAACTCACCGAACTCGATCATATGCAAATAACTATAGTAGAGTGAGATTACCAAACTACCCTTTGTGTCCCACACAATTAGTTTGACTGCCTTGGCCAAGGTCTTCTAATCTCATATACTTATAATCGCATATGATACTAACTCGTTTACTTCCGAGAGAACGAATTCCTTCTTGGTGATCACTCACAACTGCTACTTGCCCGACATAGTAGCACTTCGAGGTTGGCCCTACTAAAAGGTAAACTGAGCCTAACGACTCTAGTAACAGACTAGGCGTCATAAGTATATTATGATCATGACACCTCAGGTCTAAGGTCCACTCATATAATCATAACCAACAATCCCAATCATTGACTGTCAAAGAGTAAAACCCATGTGATTGGATTGTTGCGAGTCATGTTCGAATACACCAATTCTAGTGATGTATTTATGACATATGCTCCCACTATTCTATAGTGTTCAACTAGCACTCTTTGTAAAAGTATATGTCATACAAATCCTTATGAATCTTTAACATCCAATTAAAGATTCTCCGATTTGCGAACTATTTAAGTGTATAAGTACCAAACTCTTCTAGGGCTCTCTTCTTTATCCCACAAAAGTAGAAAGTTTAACTTAATACACATGGACTATGATATTCAAAACTAATTATAATGTCATCACAAGATTTATATGAATATCAAAATAAATGGCTATAATAATAAGAATGTATAATATAAATGAAATGCCCTAATACAAGTATCCTTGTTGGCATTCGAGGGCATAATCCCAACAGACTCACCCCCAAGGATGCTTGTTAAGCTTGACATTGAAAAAGCTTATAATAGTATGAGTTGGACTGCAATTCTCGCATTTACTAAAATTAATTTTCCGGGTGTCTGGATTAATTGGATCAATGCTTGCATTAGCTCTCCTTCCTTTTCCTTCCTCATCGATCAAAAGCCTACGCCATGGATTTATCCGCAACGTGGGCTAAGGCAGGGAGATCCGATTTCCTCCTATCTTTTTATTCTTGTTTCTCAAAATCTCACTGCCCTGCTAAAATTTGCTTTGAGAAATATGATGATCCCTGGCTTTAATTCCAACCTTTCCAATAATTTTAATCACTTAATGTATGCCAATGATATCATTCTTATTACTCAAGCTTCCAGGAAAGTGGCTCGTAATATCAATCTTTGTTTCTCAATCTATGAAAATCTGACAAGTCAAAAAGCTAATAAATCTAAATCTGAAGTATACTTTACTGATCGATTCAATAGTAGGTTGCGGAAAAGTATTAGTGAAATCTTAAATTTCAAGATTGGTTCCTTTCCCTTCACCTATCTGGGCATACTGATTTCTCACAAACCTTTGTCTATTTCCCACTTTAATTCCATGGTGGACAAGGCAGTCCAAATGACTTCTAATTGGAAACATTCTCATATTTCTCTAGCTGGAAAAAACACTCTCATAAACTCTCATAAACTCTCATATACTCCTCCATTCTTGACACTATTTTGAATCGAATTACTAAGGTTGCTAGGAAATTCTTTTGGTCTAAAAGTGGTGATCGAAAGGGCATCAACGCTATTAATTGGAAAGATACTACTCTTGATCGTTTTGAGGGGGGTGTTTCAATCAGAAATTTTGAAGCTTACCAAAATTTCTTTGATCGCTAAAAATGTTTTTAGCTAGTTAAATGGTCATAATGTCTTATGGGTTGAAGTTCTTCAGTATAAATATGGTAAGTTAAATTGTTGGTCTAAGGTTGTCCCTGCTAGATGTTCCTGGTTTTATCGTGGGCGCCTTTGCCGCACTGCTCAGCATATCAATTCCTGTTTGTGGATCAAAACTATTAATCCCAATGTTACTTCTTTTATTTTTGATCCCTGGTACTTTGAGGTTCCATTAGCTTATAAACCTACTTATCTTAATATGGAGATGGATCTGTGTTCTTTGAACATTGCTGATTTTGTTGTGGATTTGCATTGGAACCTACATGCTCTTCATCTTGTGTTTGGTAATCTTTTGAATCTCTTAGCTCTGAGTCACTGTAGTATTGATCTGGAGGGTGCTAATCACTGGGTTTGGCATCCTATTTCTAGAGATAATCGTATTTCAGCCAAGGTATACTCTATCTTAATCATAACTTATATCATGGAAATTGTTGTGATGGTTGGAATACTTTGTGGCAACTCAAGGTAGTTCCAAGGGTTAAATATTTTTGCTGGATTATGCTTCATGGTAAGGTTAAAACTTATGATTATTTGTATTGTCTTGGCCTGGGTCCTCAAAATTTGTGTCTTCTGCGGGCTTGATTTGGAATCCTCTGAGCATATCTTTAATCTTTGCCCAAAATCTTAAATCATATGGACCCTCATTGGTAATGGTATTGGTAAGACAATTCAGTTTTTAGATAATATTACTTCTGGTAATTGGCTTCTTCCTTCTCATAATGGTTACTCCAATTTTGCCAAGGCTGTAATTGCCACTACAATTTGGTTCATTTGGAAGGCTTGATGTAATCTTGTGTTTAACAATAAACCTTTGGTTTGTCACACCATTGCCCACAGAGCTTTGGCCTTTATCAGGGAGTATTCCTTTAGCCCTCCTCTCAACTCTAAAAAACGCCTTATTCTCTCTAAATTTTCTTCTGGAGATGGGTTGTTCCTTTTCTTCTTTGCTTTTTGAAGCAGGGAGTTGAACAAAGGAGGGTATGCTATTTTTGTAACTAATTTTAATGTCCAGATTTCTCTTACAGGGTAAGATTCTTCTCAACTTGATTATGAGTTGGATGCCTATGTTAAAGCCCTTCTTGCTACTCTGTAGTCTCTTATCAGAGCTAATATTGTCATCAAGAACATCTTCATATGTAATGCTGACCTCCTTGGTTTGTTGAACTCAAATAGGGATCATTATGAATGGCGAATTATCCCTAGTATTAGAGCTATCAATGATTGCCTTCCTTCTGTTGGTGACCCTCATCTTCATCTCATTCCCAAAACTTGGAATGTCATTGCCCACCGCCTGGCCTGCAAAGGTGTTGGATCTCATGAACTTACCCTTTTTCATCAGGGCTAAACCTTCCCCAATGGCTGATGAAGTGTTTGATGTTAAATGGATTCAAAATGTAATTTTCTTGTTTTCTTGTCTCTCTCTTTTGAGAGTTTTTTTCCTGCTTTGTGTTTTTTCCTTCTTCTATTTTGTTCCCCCAGTCTTTTCCTTTCCTTCTTTTTGTTCTGTTTGTGCTTTGTGTTATAGTTTTTCTTAATAATATAGCTTTTGAGTTCTATTTATTAAACAAAAAAAACTGAATATTTCTTGGTTCTTCTTATCATAGGCTGACACGTGTTTCTATATAACATTGTTATTTTTTATAATGGGTTACAAGACACATGTCAGACTATTATAAGAGAGGGCCAGAGAATTAATACTCTATTTCTGTAACCAAATGAGATGACCTCTCAAGAAGATGGGATGCATGAAGAGAAAAGAGATCTCTTCTTTGATTAAAGTAATGGAGCAGATGAATAAATTAATCTTTGTACTGATAAACAATATCAATCAAACGTGCCAAGTTGAGTAAGCTCAATGCAGTCTCTATTTATCACCCTCCAAGGATGCTCGACCATCTCCATTACTTTTTTTTGCATTATTCTGTTAATTTAATAAGTATGCATGTATAAGAGTCTATAAATTTATATCTTTTATTTAATTACATTTGAATAATATGCTTGTTTTATATTTCACTAAACATATGACTGCATACCGTATATTTAGATCATTGTTTTTACTCAAAGAAAAAAAATTAGTGCCACTAATTTTTTATTAAATTTCTAAATACTTTAATAAATGATTTTTTAAAAAAAATATTATTTGCAATGAAAATAAATCTATAATCATAAATAATTAATATTTAGCTTAAAAAAAATTCATTTGCTACACTTCAAATAGGCTTGCAGCAATCTTACTTTTAGTAACAGATTCAGTATTCCTTAACAAATTATAATTCTTTATGATAATAAAATTAATTATGGTAAACATGCCTAGAGATGTGCACGGGCCGGTTAACCGGGTCCGGTAACCCGGTCCCGGCCCGTGAGGTTTTTTAACCCGCCGGGTCCGGGCCCAACCAGCCGGGTCCGACCTTTTTTCTTTTCTTTTTTTTTTTAATTATTATATTAAAATTAAAAAGTTTAAGTTGTTGATGGAATTCGAACCTTGGTCATTTTATAAAACACTTAATCTACTAACTATCCTTTCCAACATTTCTTTTGAGTATAAGTACTAAAAAAAATATATAAAATTTAAAAACCGGGTTTTGACCGGGTCACGGATTGGGAAACCCCAACCTGTAACCGGCCAGTCTACAGTACGGGCCGGTTACAGATCATTGAACCGGCCCGCCGGGTCAGGGCCGGACTGGTTTTTTTTTTGGGCCCGTGCCCACCTCTAAACATGCCTTTAAAAAATATTTATTTGTCAAAGAGGTAAATCCAAGTATATTTGTGCAAAAAAACGGTCTCACAAAAAAGTTAAAATTAATTTATTAATAACACAAGGCATATCATACCATACATGAAATTATTCCCAAACACATTATACGCCAATAACAAACCCTAACTCCAGACTCATTCCCCATGCAGGCCATGCATGAAATTATTCCCAAATACACTAACAACAAACACCAAGTCCAAACTCATTTCCCATGCATGCCATGCATGAAATTATTCTCAAATACACGAATAACAAACCCTAATTAACCCTAAACTCATTCCCCATGCATGCCATGCATGGCAACAGACACCACCACGTGCCATGCAGGGCAACAAGCACCCTCTACGTCCCCCTTCTCCCTAACAAGCAGAGCTCCTCCACCAAACTCTCCAAGTCCTCCGACGAGCTCCCCCCTTCCCCCACCGCCGCCGCCACCTTCCTTTTCAGCTCCACCACCACCACCTCCTCCCCCTCCCTCTCCCTCCCCACCACCATCATCACCTCCTTCACCTTCTTCACCATCTCCTCCACATTCACCACTCCATCCACTCCCTCACAAACCCTAACTCCCATCCCCATCTCCACCACCACCCTCTCATTCACATACTGGTCCGCCCCCATCGGCCACGTCATCATCTTCACCCCCGCCGCCATCCCTTCCATCACCGACCTCCACCCACAGTGCGTCACGAACGCCACCACCGCCTTATGCTCCAGCACCGCCGGTTGTGCCACCATCCCCTCCACCACCACCCCTCTCCCCTTCACTCTCTCCTCAAACCCCGCCGGCACCACAACCTCCTTCTCCGGCTCCACTCCCGGCCCTCTCACACACCACACAAACCTCTCTCCACTAATCTCCAACGCCGCCGCCACGGCTTCCATCTGCGCCGGAGCTAGCACTGTCTGAGGACCTAAACACACATAAACCACCGACCGGTCTTCGCAGGTGTTAAGCCATTCTATCACTTTATCATCCGCCGGCGGTGCATGCTCAAGTGGGCGTATCGGACCGACTGCAAAGACTCGGAGGAGGCCTCGCCGGAGGTGGTCCAAATATGGAGCTTCAAGGTCGGAGAAGGTGTTAAAGATGAAGCCCCAACTGTCAATATTTTTGAGAAGAGCTTCCTTTATGAAACCATGGAGTGTATCTCCATCTTTTTGGGGTTTGAACATGGGGGAGAGATGGTACCAAGGGTAAGAAGGAGAGGAAGGGATGTCAGGGAGGGAGACAAGAGAACCAGGACTGTCAGGAAGGTCACGTTCAGGCATGGTTCTCCATAAGCTGTGAGCAAGTGAGACGGTGAGGGCTGAGAAGGGGCAGAAGACAAGGTTTGGAATGGAGAGTTGTTGAGATAGATGATAAGACCAAGGAAGGAGGAAGTCAGAGATGATGGAAGTTAAGGGAAGGGAGGAGGAGAGAGCCCATTGGAGAATGGGAGAGAGGAGAGTGGAGAGAGAGTGGGAGATGGAGAGGAAGGAGGAGAGAGGAGGTTCGGAGATAGAGGTGGTGGAGGGGAAGGGGAGGATGAGAGGGTGGATGGAAGAGGAGGTGGAAAGAAGAGGGGAGAGGAGAGGGAGAGTGTTGGGAGAGACAACAATGGTGATGGTGATGGAGATGGAGATGAGATTGGGTTTGGTTGAGAGATGGTGAGCTAAGTCCAGTAATGGAAGCATGTTGCCGGGAGCCGGGAAAGGGATGAGGAGGATGTGAGCAGGAGCTTGCTCATGGTTGGCCATGGCTATGTGGATACGATAGCTCTCTTTCTCACTAAAAAGAGAGGCATTTTCTTCTTTAAGCTATGGAGTTATTTAAAGATTTTTTTTTTTTTTTTTTTTTAATGGCATTTAATTATGTGCTTATAAAATCTTAAAATTAGAGATATAGTTTCAATTTTAGCATGATGAGGCATGGATCATTTATGCATGTATACAATAAGGCCAGGGACCATGCAGCACTGCCACACATGTGATACAATCAACTTAATTAAAATATCACTCAATAATCTATCAGGCGACAATATATTTGTTTGATATATATATTTGACCGCACTGCCACACATGTGATTCAATCAAAGTTAATTAAAATATCACTCAATTATCTATCAGGCGACAATATATTTGTTTGATATATATATTTAATAGAAATTTTCTGACATTTATTTATCATTGACAATTATAAAAAGTTATTTGATATATATGGATATATATTGATGAATAGGCGACAAAGAAGTCACTTATTTAAAAGATTGTAAATTGACTGTTAAGTATGACAATACACTTATTACAGTGATTTAATTGATACATATTTGTAAATTATAATTAATTAACTTTTGTCTATTCAGAATATATAATAATAATAATAATAATAATAATAATAAGCTTTGCTGGTGAAAGTGCAGGATCAACATCTCTTTCTTGTCCTGCACCAAGTCAGTGATGGAAAGTCAGTGATGGAGGTCTGGACCACTGAATGCTAATATTCATAAATAAATAAATAAATAAAAGATAACGTAGGGTTTCAAGGTTTCGTTCAACTATTTTTTTTAATATAAAAAATTGGTAAGTGCGGCCCCATGAATAGGTAATTCATAATAATTCAAGCAAATGAATTAATAAATCAACTGAGAAAAGTAAATCCAAAATATACATGTTGCTCCGAGTATGTAATAAATTTTGTTGAAATTTAATATTAATTATTATTAATCCAAACTACAAAGGCCAAATTAATTCTAATAAAAACCATGGTCTCTTTTTAATTTTATTAAGCAAGTATTTTATAGAGAATGTAATGTGAAACTTTTCCAATTTTAAAAACTTTCTTAAAAAATAAATTACATATAAAAAAATAAATATCATGTCAAATTAAAATAAAAAATAGTTTTTGGATATATGACAATTCATCCATGTTAAAACCTTACACCATACTTTTAAATTTAATATCATCTTAAAATCCAAAAATATCATTTAAAATTATAATAAAATAGTATTTTAATTTGAAAATTTTGAATTTGTAATATATATATATATATATATATATATATATATATATATATATATATATATATATTTTTTTTTAAATATCATTTATGTATTTATTTATTTTGATTTTTTTCATAAAAAACATGGTATACAACTTTAATATTGAAATGATCTTTCTTTCTGATATATAGACATTGGGAGTGAAAAAATAGTTGTTTTAAAAAGTATTATTTCATGTAAAATGAACACCCAAATTTCTGGAAATGATCCCATTAAGGATATATAATAGCACTTTTTTTTATTCACTTTAGTCTTTATACTTTCGAATAATAATAAAATACAACTCTTTTATGGTAAAAGAGTTATTCAAATAAAATTTTGCTGAAAAAGACCGCACATCACATAAGATAAGAAGACAAACAAAATTTGGAAAGAACACAAAAATCATATGCATCAACCAATCAACAAAATTTTCTTTTTTTGATGCCCCAAGAGATTTCTCTCCCACATGGATGTGTCAGACTAAACAATAAAGATGTATATTTATGTCAAACCCTAAAATTACATATATTTGAAAACAAAACAAAAATTACAAGGTTACATAAGGAGAGAGAAAGATAGTACATTGTATCTATCAGACGGGAAGGAAAACAAAGACAGAGACATAGAAGATTAAGCACAACTTGTATAAGAAAATAAAAAAAATACATAAAATTAGTGGCCTAGAAGTAGAAAAAAAACTAGAATTGTTTATTTGTATTTTGTTTTTTATTACAGTGTTTTTTTATATTTTTTTTTAATGAATGCTCATAATATAGTCAGTGGTGGAACTAGAAGAGGTGTTGAATCAAAATTAAAAATAAGTTTTTGAGGTTTATTAGAAAAATTAAAAAAATATATATAGTCAGATTAGTTGAACGACGTAGTTGTTTGGCAAATCTAATTACAACAAAAATAAAAAAAAGGTACGGATACAATCATTAAATTTTTTTTAATGTAAGACTATTTTATAGGGATACTAAGGGGCCAAAGAATAGAATTTAATAAATATTTTTCATATATATATATGTGTGTGCGCTTGTGGTATATCCTAGCTTATAAAAACCATGGGGTCAAATAATAAATTTTTGAAAAAAATATTTTTTTTAATACTATATGAATAAATTTGTAAAATATCAAAATAATAAATTTTTGCTTTGTGTCAAACATTTTTTTTTAAAAAACTTTCGGTATTAATTTGTAAAAAAATTGTTATTTTTAGAAAAATAAAATAACGAGGAAGAGAGAGAGAGAGAGAGAGAGAGAGAGAGAGAGAGAGAGAGAGGGAGGGGTAAGGGGTGATTCTAACTATGCCTTCCCTCATCCCTTAAATATATATATTGATAGTGCCATGGGTGGTCTAATCATACCACTTATATGGAATATTTATTGATAGAGGGACTAATATGTAAAATATTATATCGGGGTCTCACATATGAATATCTCTAATCTTTGGATTAAATTGCAATTTGTTGATGGACATGATTGTAATTATTAAAATTAGTGTGGACTAATTTACTAAAGATGTAGTGATCCTAAACGGGTCCACGCTATATGTTATAACCTTATCCGAATATATATTCCGTGATATGATATTAGGGTTTTTCCATTTAATTTAGTTTGTGATTGTCGGCTACGGCAAAAACCCTAATATTCACATTAGTTGCTTGGAGCAAAAGAAGCTATCACTTCTTTCGGATCAATGGTGAAAAGTTTGAGAACATTGCGTGTGCGCGTTGGAGGATTTTGCGCTTGTGAAATCTCTGTGAGGTAACCCTGATCTTTCACATATATTCATGTGTTCATGTGATCAATCCTTGATGATTAATCAATTGTTGATTAAACATCAATTAATTGGAATTGATAGTCCTAATTTGATTAGAACAATTTTTTCTAACCCTAATTTGATTAGATCAATTATTACCAAAAAATATATATATATATATATATATATATATATATATATCATTGGTCAAGCACCCCCTTGACCCTCTTCTTCCGCCTCTCTTGACCCTCTTCTTCCGCCTCTGAATATAGTTATTTTATTGAAAACTTTTCATATAAAATTCAATAACGTGCTTGAACACAATTCCCTACATAAATACATTTCTCTCTCTCCAAACAACAACAACAACAACAATAATAATAATAATAATAATAATAATAATAATAATTATTATTATTATTATTATTATTATTATTATTATTATTATTATTATTATTATTATTATAAAAAAGAAACAAAACACTTCACATGCAAAAAGCAAAAATGGCAGAGTTATCAAACAACAGGATTCTGAAGAACACATTGATTCCGTTTGCTCTAGAGAAATCCAACCCTCAATTCAAATAGTAGGAATCGGATTAGCAGAAACCTTGAAGATCTCAAACTTCTAAGCTGAAACAATGGAGAATTAGAGAAGAGATGAAGATGAAATCAAAGAAATCCATGAGAGATCAAGAGCAAGAGACAAGAAAGAGTAGAGAGAAAAAGCATCTATAAATCTTATTGAATGAAAATGAGAAAAAGGTTAAAATGAATACAATGATATTGCCCTTTATATACTAGCATCTCAGTAACACTGTTTGAATAACAGAATAACTAATTCTGCCAGCTGGATGCCACGTTGGAATGAAAGTAACAAACTCTAAAAAACATTACTCACGTGCTTATCACGTGTTCATTAACAACACTTAACAACATCAAAGTTTCTGAAGATTAAAACTGAAGAATGAAAACATAGCTTCTCCTCTTTTCTTTAATTTTGATAAATTTAACTTCCATCACCCCCTAAAAGTTGGAGGATGTTAAGACATGCCCAACTTGGAAAGAATAGAATTGTGAAGATGACCAGGTAAGGCTCTAGTAAAAATATCTACAAGTTGGTGCTTTGAAGGAACATGACCAAGAGCAATCTGTCCAGCATGAAATTGTTCTCTAACAAAATGGCAATCTAGTTTAATGTGTTTGGTTCTTTCATGGAAAACTAGATTCTTTGCAATGTGAATTGCTGCCTGATTGTCACATTTGAGAGGTACTAGTATTACAGATGGTACTATCAACTCATTGAGTAATTGAGTTAAGCAAGCCAATTCAAATCATACCCTTCTAATTGACTTGTATTCAGCTTCTGCTAAAGATAAAGCAACTGTGCTTAGCTTGGATTTCCATGATAAAGGAGTATTTCCAAGAGTGATGTAAAATCCACTAACCGAATGCCTAGTTTGAGGACAACAGCCCAATCTAAATCACAATATGCTTGTAGAGAAAAACTAGAGTCAGAATTTACAAGAATTCCTTGTGTAGTATTATTCTTCAGGTATCTTAATACATGAAAAGCAGCCTCCATATGAAAAGTATGAGAATTTGACATGAATTAGCTCAAATGTTGGACAGAAAAAGACAAGTTGGTCTTGTATTTGTCAAATAGTTGAGCTTACCCACTAATATTCTATAAAGAGAGGGATCAGAGAGTGGCTGATCCATATTAGTAGTCAGCTTGAGGCCATATACCAAATGACTTGATATTGCTGACAATTGATTGCAATCAAATTTAAATAACAGATCTACGATAAACTTCCTCTATGTCAAAATTAAATCTTGTCCTTGTGTAATTACCTCAATGCCTAAGAAGTAATGTAGTTTGCCTAAATCTTTAATTTTGAATTATTGATCAAGGAATTGTTTCAAACTAATCATTTCTTCTTCATTGTACCTGTCATGAGTATGTCATCCACATATATAGCTAGGAAAATGGGCTGTCCATCATACTTCTTATAAAATAGTGAGTAATCATTCTTGGAGTTTTGATAACCTATTGACTTCAAAACATCTGACAATTTTGAATACCATTATTTGGAAGCCTTCTTTAGACCATATAAGGATTTTCAAAATTTACAAACCAGCCTAGAATCAGATATTTCCTACCCACGAGGAATTTTCATATAAATGTCTTCATGTAATTCACCATGTAGAAAAGCATTGTTTACATCCAGTTGGAAGGGTTTTTGATGAGTGTACAACATGCATGTATTTTATATTACTTTGTACACTCATTCGGCATATATTAAAATCATATTGTGAAATTCAATGCTAAATCTAGTGTGTTTCGCATTCTTAGGCTTAGGGTAGCATGTAAAGACGAGAAAGAGAGCCAAAATAAGCATTTTAGACCTCAAACAATGAAGTTGGAGCTCTCTCGGCATCATTTGAACAAGGACAAGGCAAACCAGATGAGTTATAGGCAACTTACGGCCAATCTTAGGGTCGTAAGTCAATTTTTCAGTTGCTAGCACGCTTATGCATGCAATAGAAATTAAGAGCTAATTTAGAGGACCTTACGGGCAAGGCTTACGCCCGTAACGATGCTCGTAAGGATCATCCATAGGAGCTTATAAGGGTTGTCGTAAGAAACAGAACAAGTGATGCTTACGTTCCATCACTTGCGACCGTATATTAGACCGTAACACAAACAGAAAACTTTACGAATGTGACTTGCGGCCGTAAGTGTTCCTGTAAGGATCGTGACCATCTTCTCCAGCTCTCTTATGATCATGTCCTTACACCCGTAAGAAGCTCGTACGTAGTCGAGTTTAAATAGAACTTATGAGGATTTTTAGGGCATTGAACACTTTTCTTTTGGGCATTTCTTGGAGGCGAAGTTAGGAAAGATAATAGACGAATCTCCAACATTTAAGGGGCGATTTCAAGGGCAATTCAGATCATTATTTAAGGGGATTGAAGATCGTAGCCATCAAGTTCACCTTGGTTGCATGCTTGGAAGCTTTCCTAGGGCTTCTCCAACGATCCTTCATCGGCACTATTTAGAAGGGGGTTTCATGGCTTTCATGTTTCCTCCTATTTTTGTATCTTGGATGCTTGACCTCCATTAATAGAGGGCTAATTTGTAGATGTTTAACTCTAGGATTTATAATTTTGACATTGGTTGTTGGATCTTTAATGATTTAATTGTTTTCTTAATTGCAATCATTTCTATTTGAATCTAATTATGTGTTTGAATGCTTGGTTAATAATGAGGCGAAAGCCCTAGCTATCATGTTTGGTGTACTACGTGATGAGAAAAAAATTTCTACCTAGCATAGACATGCCGTAATTTAAGAGGATAATGAGTACACCTCTGGTTAGGGTATATTTTGGAGACCTCGTCTTCCGTAATCCTTCCGAATGGGTTAGTGATAATCTCTGTACTCTTTGTAATCATGTGGAGAAGATTTTAAGAGAAATCATATCTCTACTCTGTATTCGAATTATGGATAATTTCTCTCTATTGGGGAGATTATCTACTTAAGAGATTGTCATTGGCTCACAGTAAGGTTTCATAGAGTGTTAATGCGATTGTGTAGATGTTTGTATCAGCTCTGCACCTATTCATTTACTCTTCATCTGAGAAATCAGGATCTAGTATGATTCTGAAAACCTCTAAATTCAAATAGGATTACATGCTTAAACAACCTTTGTCGTACACTTTTTAACCCTAGAGGGATGTTATGCCCGGACATCGTTTTTTTCCTTGACTTCTCTCCTATTATTTTTCATATTTTCTTATCTTTGCTTGCTTTTGTTCACACACACAACATTCAATCACTTAGGCTATTTTTTTTTGTTTAGGGTTAATACTAGCGTTCACTTTTTTTTTGTGGACCGACATTTCGCTTTTACGCACACTTTATTATGCGATTAGCACGTATACTTGCGTCCCTATCAAATACAATTCTTTATTTATAACCACTGCAATCAAGCTTCTCATTGTTGTCATTTTCATAACAAGAGAGAATGTTTTAGTATAATCCACTCCTTTTTTTAGTAAAGCCCTTCACTATTAGTCTGTCTTTATGTCTTTCAACGCTCCCATTTGCCTTATATTTCATCTTATAAACCCATTTGTAGGTAATAGGTTTCTTTCCTTTAGGCAAAGAAACCAGTTCCCAAGTTTTATATGCTTCAAGAACATCAAACTCTTTTTGCATAACATTCTACCAATTTGGATCAACTATAGAATCTTCATAGGTTTGTGGCTCTTGTAAAGTAGTTAGCATAGCAAGCATTTTTTGGTTTTCAAGATGTAGAGAGGTAAAGCTAATATATTTTGGTAGAGGAAAAGAGTTGGTAATTGTAGGGAACAAGTAATGGAACAAGAACTTGGTTAAGAATTTAAAAATGGATTCAATTGGGCATTACTACACACATAATCTTGCAAATAAATGGGAGGATTATGAAATATGCTAGATTTATGATTAGTTTTTAGAATTGAGGAAGGAGTGTCATGATGAAAACTAAGACATTTGGAATTGAAGAAAAATGAATTGTAGTATCTGGATGATGATTTGATGATATGTTAAGAGGAACATTGATATGATTATTCAAGTGGGAAAATTTTGAATTGCCAAAAATAGAATGAGGAACATCCTAAACAAACTTTGTAAGTAAGTTAAAGAGTCAATAGGAACAAAAGATTGAAGGAAAGGAGAAGTTGCTTCATGAAACACAACATTTTTGGAAATTGTAATTTCTTGTGTGTCACGAACTAAAACTTCATACCCTTTCCTAAAAAAAATTGCAACTAAAGCTTTGGGTTGAAATTTATCCCTATGCTTATCAATATTTGTCACATAAAATAGACATCCAAAGGCTTTAAGGTGAGATAAATCAGGCTTCTTTCCAAAACATATCTCAAAGGGACTTTTGTTATTCAACACTTTGTTGGGAAACCTGTTAATCAAGTATGTGGCAGTTAAAACACACACCCCCCAAATTTTAAAGATAGATTGGATTGAAACAAAAGGGCTCTAGAGGTTTCTAACAAATGTTTATGTTTCCTCTAACCACCTCATTCTGTTGGGGTGTATATACAGTAGTTGTTTGATGGATAATACCTCTGTCAACAAAGAAAAATTTTATTTCAATACTACTTCTCAATTCTCGAGCGTTATCTATTCTAACTTGTTTTACTTTAATAAGAAATTGTATTTCAATCATTTGAATGAAATTTTTGAGAGCAAATGTAGCATCTTTTTTTTGTTGTAAGAAAGAATGTCCTAGTTGTTCTATTAAAGTCATCTACAATTGTTAGGAAATATCTGTGACCATCATATGTGGGAGATTGGTATGGGCCACAAGTATCTACATGATTTAATTAAAAAAAAAAAGTGGTATGAATTTTACTTTGAGGAAATGGCAGTTTATGTTTTCTAGCTTGTGGACAAACATGATATAACATAGTAGCATATGTAACATTGCTAGAACATTGCAAAGAAAGTAATTTCATTTTCTTGAAAGGAAGATGTCCCAATCTTTGATGCTTTATACTTACATAACAGTATTATTGTTATAATGTATATCAGTATTATATGTACATATTAATAATGTGAACTTAATTATAATTTACTAAGGGCATCTCCAATCATGTGCTAGTTTTGAAGAAAATATTCAAATTTGGCGCAGGGGCGTGCCAACCCGGGGTAATACCCTGCGCCAATTATAATTTTTGCTATAGTGGCACTAGGATATTGCGCGCCACTATAGCAGCGTTATTTTTTTAAAAAAAAATTATTTCTGTTTTGATATTCTATTTTGATTTTTTTGCTTTTTTTTTAATTCTATTTTTTAATTCTATTTTTTATTTTTTTTAAATTTAAATTTATAATTTTATTAGACTTCTCAATATAGAAGATAAGCAATTTGAATAATGTGACACTTCCCAATGCTAGAAGATAAACAAATTGAATAATGTGACACTTCCCAATGCTAGAAGATAAACAAATTGAATAATGTGTCACCTTATCTTATTACTAACCGTTGGATGGATTTCATCTGCATCAACACCATTGGATTTGAATTCATCCTATCTTACCCTATCTTACCCTATCTTATCACACTTCTCAATGCCATATGATAAGCAAGTTGAATAATGCCCCCATTTCTTATAAATTGACCTTATTATTATTCTTTTCATTCGTAGAGCACATAAAACATATACTCAAAATGAATTACAACATTGGAGGAACTTCGGGTTAATTTTTCATGAAGTCACCAAACTTTGACTTATTATCACTTTGGTCATCCAACTTCAAAATGTATCAAAGTGGTCATTCAAATTCTAATTCATATCACCCGGCAGTCACCCGTGGCTTTCCATTCCAAATTAGTCTACGTGGCTGCCGAAAAAACTGAGGCACCTCAGTTTTTTCTGCGGCCATGTAAACTAATTTGGGCTGGAAAGCCACGGGTGATTGTGGTGCCTCAGTTTTTTCAGCGACCACGTAGACTAATTTGGGCTGAAAAGCCACGGATGACTGCCCGGTGATATGAATTAGAATTTGAGTGACCACTTTGATACATTTTGAAGTTGGATGACCGAAGTGATAATAAGTCAAAGTTTGGTGATTTTCTGAAAAATTAACATATTGTCATCATCATCTTCAGAGGACGATGACAATATGTTATGGATGCATGATCTCTTTTCAGTGGAAGAGGATGCAATGTATCATGTTATTCAAAATAATAACATGATATTAGAGTATGTGTTATCAGGATTAACTACCCCTTATAAAATTCCTTTACCCGCCCCTTTTCATTTTGGAGCTTCATATTCTCCTTCACCCGCTGAAACCCTAATGCTATGTTTGGATTGTAGGCCGTCGAGGGAAAGTAAAGTAAAGCGTTTTGGAGGGTCAGAATGAGCTCTTTCCACATTTGGATAGATATTTTTAATTTAATAAAAAGAAAGAAATGGTTAACTCTGACCCTCTGAAACCCAACTTTTTTTGGTCTCCAGATTTGGGGTGTCGAGGGAGGGAGAACATCCTAAAAATTTCAAAATATTTTAAAAGACCTTGATACCCTTAATTTTTAAAGAAAAATTTTCAAAAATAACATTGTGGTTTTTCAGTTTTGCAAAAAAAAAAAAAAAAAATGACAAAGGTTTGTTTGTTTTTTTTTTCATTTTTAACCTATGTGGTTTTCTCAGTTAGCAAAAAAGCGAAAAACCATTAACAAGTGTTTAATGGTGTTAACTCACAAGGGCAAAATGGTCAATTTATTTAAAATCCATCTCATTTGACATAATTTTTTTTTAATATATTAATTTCTCACAAAATTCTAATAAATAAAAAATTATTAATTTCAACAAACAAAAAAATCAAGTTGAAAATCATGTTTTTTTTATGCCATGTGGCTTTATTTATAATAAATTTATCATTTTGCCTATGAGAGTTAACACCGTTAAAGGGTTGCTAACGGTTTTTCTTTTTTTTGCTAGCTGAGGAAACCACATAGATTAAAAACTAAAAAAACAAACCTTTGTCCTTTTTTTTTGCAAAAATGGGAAACCACAAAGTTTATTTTTGAAAATTTTCCATTTTTAAATTAATTACATAATGTCACTTCATAAGGTTCTTCTTTCACTTTTTTTCAATCAAGTTTTACTTTAATTAAGTATTCACATGACACCCATCGCAAATTCTTTTTTTTTCTTTCATGTTAATTTAATTATTTTATATTTTAATAGACCTAATCAAGCATAGTCCATTGTGATGATGTAAATAGCATCATTTTTTTATCCTATACAAGACGATAGTGTATGATATATTTTCAAAGGAAAAATAAATGGTTTTATTTGAGGAGGGGCAAAATTAAATTATAAAAATCAAAATCAAAATAATAATAATAATTGTAATAATTTTAATATTTATTAAAAAATGTACTTAAAAGTGTGAATTTATTTGAGATATTTATAATGCATGTGTTTAAGTAGAAATAAGTAATTTTTTATTTAATAATAAATGTATAATTGGTATATCATATTATTATATATCATTTCCCTTCCCTTCCCTTCCTTAACCAAACAAAATTTATCAGAAAACTCTATTTTCCTTTCCCTCCATAAAATTTGTCTATCAAAACAAGGGTTCAACCATTTATTTCCTTTCCCTTACTTTCCCTCCCCTTTCCTCTTTTTACTTTCTTTATTACTTTTGAATCCAAACACTATGTAATGGCAAAATTTCTCTTTTTTTTCAATCATTTCATTTTGAAGAGGCCTACTTCTTCGTCTTCATAGTATCCCCGACGGAGATGGCGATCAAAAAACATCAACGGCGCCACCTCGAAGCCCAAGCAATCGCCCACAGCAAAATCCAAAAAAGCAAGCGTTCTTCTCCTTCGCTCATTCCCTTCAAATTTCAAAACCCTAACTCTACACACATAGGTGATAGGTTTGTTGAAGTTTTATATTTTATCCTTTTTTTATTCTAAATTAATTTTTTTAAGGGTTCTTATTATGGTACAAATCATATATTCTCCATTCAAATAAAAAAAATTTATTTGTATTCTTTTTTATGCAAATTATATATCCTCCACATAGTTTTTTTTTTTATATTTCAAATTAGTATATTATTGATTTTAATATATCATATATGTTGATATTTAATTTAATTTAATTTTTACTGTTACATTATGTTGATTTTGTTAAATATAAAAATTATTGTAGGATAGAGATACTAGAAGTAGTCCTTGTTCTCAATTAACTACTTCTCAAATTCATTATAACAATTATGATCCTATTATGATTTTTATAATATCATTTAATTACATTTTAAAAATTAAAAATTTATTATTTATTAATTACTTTTCTTTTTTAAATTGTTGTTGATACCATGATAAATTTAAAGATAATTCCAAGGATTGAAGCCTTAGCTTTATTATAATGTTTGAAAGCTATTTTTTTGAGATTTGTAGATCATGTTAATATTATTTTATTTAGGAGGCGTTTGGATGCAAGGAGTGTTACTATTAGAATGGGATTCATTACGTACAATAATTTAGGGTCTGTTTGGCTTCAAAATAAAAAAATATGGCATAATTTTATTATGTAGAAATTGCAAGTGATTATTACAGAAATTGTGACATATTTTATTATTACAGAATGAGTGTTTGGTTAACAAAATAAAAAAATTACGAAAATCTGTTGGTCGGCTACCGGACCGCTGGTGGACTGGTGGCTGGTGGCCGAAGGCCAACTGGAACACCGGTGGACTGTCGGCCGATGGCAGGATCACTTGTGGCCCATCGCCGGAGGTCATCTAGTAGCCGACTAGACTATCGGTGGACATGTGGCCGATTACCGGAGGTCACCCGAACCACCAATAAACCGCCGGCATGTCACCGGATACTGGCCGTCGGTGGTCAGACCCCCGATGGACTGGTGGATGATCGCCGGAAGTCAGCCGGACCGCTGACCGGACTAGTGACCGGTCGGTGGAGGTTGGGCGGACCGGTGGCCGATCACCGGAGGCCAGCCGGATAAGCGGTGGACCGATGATGGGTGACTGGATCAAAAGAGAGATTTTTTACAATGAGAAAATATTCCACTCTTAGTGGAATATTTTTTTATGCCATAATACCTATATTATGCCATAATTTTATATTCTAAAATAAGTACCCAAGCAGCCAATATGGCATAATTCTCAGAAAATGTAAAATTATGGCATAATGTACGGATTATGCCATAATTCTGAGCTATCCAAACAGGCCCTTAATCCTATGTTTGGGTGCATTACTATTAGCATGGCGATGGGTACTGTAAATAATCCAATTATCTACCGTTAAAGAATCATATTGCCCCCAAAAGTGGGGGGAATAAGGATTCTTGGAACTATTTACAGTGAATTGACACTTTTACGGTTTTACCCCATATTAAGATTTAATTAAATAAAAATTATTAATTTAAATAACTAATCATAATAATTAATATAAATAGACTAATTTAAATATTTATTTAGAATAATTAAATAATATTAATAAATATGAATTATTTAATATACATATTTAATTATAATAATTAAAGCTAATAATGATGAAAGAGATATTTAATTTAAATATTTAATCATAATAATTATTTTGAATAATGATATTTAAAATATTTTATAAATAAAAATTATAATATATGATAATTAAAAAAGATAAATTAATTTAATTAAGATATATATTTATAATCATTATTCAAATTATTTTGTGATCTAATAAATTTAATTATAATTAAGTATCACCCATTATTTTATACAATAATATTTATTTTTGTAAAGGACATACATGTAATTTTATCATAATTCTCTTTCATACTTTTTCCTATTCTACACTCCCATTCCTCCCAACCAAATAATATTTTAT
Organism: Dioscorea alata; assembly: GCA_020875875.1. Classification (NCBI taxonomy): domain Eukaryota; kingdom Viridiplantae; phylum Streptophyta; class Magnoliopsida; order Dioscoreales; family Dioscoreaceae; genus Dioscorea; species Dioscorea alata. Next base: position 15,344,301 of record CM037018.1, read on the forward strand.
TACTATTCTTATTCCTCTCATTTTAATTCCCCCTAATCTCATTCCCCTTTATCCCATTCCCCCTAATTTTATTCCGCAAACCAAACACACCCTTAGTGATTACATTTTCAAAATTTTAAATTTTAAATTATATTATTTATTTATCACTTTTCCTTCTTAAATTGATTTGGATATCTACTAATGTATTTGTATATTTTATTTTGTAGATAAGAAGCCACTATGATAAATTTAAAAACAATTTCATGTATTGAAACCGTAGCTTTATTATAATTTTTCAAAGCTATTTCTTTTAGATTTGTAGATCATGTTAACATTATTTTAATTAGTGATTAAATTTTTAAATTTTTAAATTTTGAATTTTATTATTTATTTATCACTTTTTTTAAATTGATTTGGATATCAACTAATGTATTTGTATATTTTATTTTGCAGATAATAGACTACCATGATAAATTTGAAGACAATTTGAAGGATTGAAGCGTTCGATTTATTATAATGTTTGAAAGCTATTTCTTTGAGATTTATATATCATGTTAACAGTATATTAATTTGTGTTTTAGTGCTAGTTGGGATTTTTATATTTTTGATAAATAATTTTAATTACTATTTTATTATGGCAAAACATCATCTGTGTACGTCCATAAATAAGAAATCTATGGATGTCCAATTATTAGCTATTTGATCACGATCTAACGGTTGATGAATAGTTGATAATGGACAATTGATCATGATCCATAGAGTTACAGTTCATCAATGTTAGCCGTTGGATCGAGATCCAACAGGTTGATAATGGACATCCATAGATTTTTTATCTATGAACGTTCACTAATGATTTATCCTCTTTTATTATATTTTGTAAATTAATTTTATTAAATTTACATTTTATCTCATATTTATATATTTAAATTACATATAAATAATATTTAAATTAGTATTATGAAAAATTATACAATATTTTTTTAACACTTACAAATGTTGCATTTCATTGTTATCCACAAATACTATACGGTTAAAACAATAATAATGAAATGTTGATATAATAGTCTTAAAAAACACTTAACAAATGTTACTAAATAATTTTTGTACAAATATTTATAAATGAAATTTAATTTGAAAATTAGATATGATGAATAACTTTTACCAATATTTAAAAATATCTACTTAAATTGGGATTCACAATTTCTATTTTGTTAAACCAATATTTACACAAGATCAATATAAGTAATTTAAGAGACCTTTAACAAATGTTACTATATAACCTCTATAACAACAATTACAAATGTTGCAATATTTCAAAATTAATGTGATAAAAACATATGGTGACATTTGCAAATGTTGCACAAAATAAAAAAAGTGTTGCTCAAGCCATTTACAAATGTTGGAATAAATTTCATATTGAAACTGCTTACAAATGTTGGAAAAATATTACAATAAATATCGGAATATATAGGTACCGAAATTTCATTGAAATGTCACAACAAAATATACCGACTATGACAATTACAACATATAATCGACAAATGTCACAAAAACTCTTTTTTGTTATAGTATCATGAAGTTGTGGCTGGAAACTATTTCAAACATTGAGTTGGAACAATGCGGCTATTTTGACAATTATATGATCTTAGCTTATTTTGTCTATATTTGTAAATTTAACTCAATCACTAGATTTGTAAATTTGACTTTGTTGTAGTTGTTCTTGAATTATTAATAATTTTTTATTATTTTTAATTTGAATTGAATGTGATTCTTTGGTATTTGATAAAAAGTTTAGAATTTTTATTATTGTAATGAAAAAATAAATTATCACTAATAAATAAAAAATTAAAATAATAATAAATTGTGGCTATTGTAAAATGCATGTGCATTGTATTTGGTGACTGTTTTAAAATTGTCGCCAAATGTAACCTTAAACCGCCGGGAACCAGTACATAAAACATTTAGCGACTGTTATAACCGCCATTATATGACTTAAAAATCGCCGCAAACAACCTATTTTCTTGTAGTGACACTTCTAGCATGTTAAGTGACTTGGCTTAATTCATGTTGGATTTGGAATAACTGTGGACCATTAGATTGGCCAAACCTCTCCTCCAATTCTTCTCAAATTTCACTAGCCTCCTTCATGCAAATAACACTATCAGAAATTTCTTTGGTTAAATAAGTCAAGATCCAAGATATGACCATGTTGTTGCATTTTTCGCAATCTTGGTATTCATCTGAATCCAGATGTGGTTTCTTACGAGTACCATTGATGAAACCCAATTTACTTCTAGTTGTTAAAGCTATTTCTATGGATCTCTTCCAAGATCCAAATCCCAACCCATCAAAGGGTTTAGAAACAAGAAACATGCCTAAACTGTCTGAAGATTGCAGAGAATAAACATCTTAAGCTTTATTACTACCACCAGCCATGATTTTAGGAAACAAGGAAGCAAAATGTAGTAAAATTTCAAAAGAAAATAGCAATCGGCTCCATGAAAAGATCAAGAAATTACCCTGTAGCTCTGATACCATGTGAGAAAACTTCGGAAATGTGAAGAACTCATTGATTCCTTTTTCTCTGCAGAAATCTAACCTTCAAATCAAACAATAGTAATCAGATTAGCAGCAGCCTTAAATATCTCAAACTTCTAAGTTAAAACAATGGAGAATTTGAGAAGAGATGAAGATGAATTCCATGAGAGATCAAGAGCAAGAGAGCAAGAGAGCAAGAGAACAAGAGAGAATGGAGAGAAAAAACATCTGTAAATCTTATTGAATGAAAATGAGAAAAAGGTTAAAATGAATACATTAATGATGTTGCCCTTTCTATACCAGCATCTCAGTAACACTTTCTAAATAACAGAATAACTAATTCTGGCAGCTAGATGCACGTTGGAATGAAAGTAACAAACTCTAACAAATGTTAGTCATGTGCCTATCACGTGTTCATTAACAACATTTGACAACATCAAAGTTTCTGAAGATTAAAACTGAAGAATGAAAACAAAGCTTCTTCTCTTTTCTTTTATTTTGATAAATTTAACTGCCATCACAAACTCTTTCTGTGGGGCATATATATATATATATATATATATATATATATATATATATATATATATATATATATATATATATATATATATATATATTACTTTAAATAATTTGTAAAATAATAATATGCATATGAGAGAGAGAGCAAAAATAGGTTGGGTGGGGTTTGTGTTCTTATAATATTTTTGTGTGGGGGAGTAGGATCCAACAGCTATCCCGATGTCTCCAGTTAGACTCGTTGTCTATGAACATCCCTGAAAACACAACCTCTTTATATATAAACCTTTATAAACATGCACCCTTACAAAAGTTGATATTTTGATATATATCTATGTAAAATGCAAATATCCGGTAGTTGTATATATATATAGTCATTCAACTGTGGTGCCACTTACGGTTCCACTTCTTAAGAGATATCAAACGTCTCACTAATTACACAGAACTCTGTTCGGTGCATGATCAGCGTGGAAGTTGAGATTACCTATTATGGTTTTTGTTTTTGTTTGGTTTTATTTTTTTGTTTTGTTTTTTTTACGCTAGGTGACAAACACTCTATTTAAGGTTTATAGGCAGGGATGTGCACCGATGTAGCATATCCTCAAACTTAACAATATTATGCCCTCATTTTGCATAGGTTTCGATTTTCAGTCTCCCCGAAACGAAAACCTTATGCAAGGAACCCGGTACTAATAAGCCAAGAGGTAGACCTAACCACGGTTTGGTTTTGGTTCGAAATCACCGGTTCCAGTTTTATAAACTATAGAACCGAAACTGAACCGTAGTCTTAAGGTTATGGTTCTAAGTTTGGTTCCAATACGGTTTCGATTCTGGTTCGGTTCTAAATAATTTGGTTCCAAATAATTTAGTTCCGATTAATTAAAATATATAAAAAGATTATATTATTTATATTTTTTATTTAAAAAATAAAAATAGAATCGAAAACAGTGGTTTAGTTTGAGTTCCGGTTTTCAACTCATAAGAACCTTGAACCATAACTTTAAAGTTTCGGTTTGGAACAGTAACTGTTTACAGTTCCGGGTTCTATTCCAATAGTGCCAGTTTCGGTTTGATTCTACGGTTTAAACCAAATCGCGGTCAGGTCTACCAAGAGGCGGTTCATGACATTTTTTTTCTACACATACTCACAACTATGGAATTTAAAAATCAATATATTTATAATATATTTACTTATGATATTAATATGGCCCATTCATGAGCATCATGAGCAAAGGTAAGCTTAGTGCCATTAGTAATGAGCTCTGACAAGCTTCACTGGAATTTGGTGGAGAGATCTTAATTTCCAGCACTTTAACATGCCAGTGCTTCTTGCAGGGAGAATTCCATTTATAAATCCTGCAACTCCGGAAAGAGATTCACAGAGTGTGCAGAGTCTGAAGTTCATGGTCTCAAGGATTCCAATTCTCATGCTTTGATTCATTTGTGATCAGTTCTGTGTTTCTACTTTCTGATTTCATTCACATATATGAGTACTTTGATAGGAAAGCTTGTACACAATGTTCATGTCCTGCAATTGCATATTTCTGCATGAATTTCAGTAGCCATTCTTTTTCTTATTGATCAGCCTCGTCCTGATTAATTTAGGAATCAATTCCAATGAGAATTCGAAGAATTTTGTATGAAATTGAGCATATATTGTTTAAAATCTTCAGAAGAAAAAAAATACCAGTTTCGATTCTGTTTGAAGAACCGTCAGTGTGACAAGTCTAACTTATCTTTTTCCATTACAGTAAAACATCATATAAACATTCCAACATAATAAATGTTCTGGCTAGCAATATTGCCATGCATTAATATATTCTGCAGAAAAACTCAACAAACTTTCAGTACATTTACTCCCAAATTTATTATGCTAAACCACCCATTCTGTAATTTATTGACACCTCAAAACTTTGTAACAATTTATATATAGGAACTCAACTTCGAACCTTCTATAAAAGTACTATACTCTTTAATCGAGAATAATCATACATATTCACTATACTTTTATTCTAACACATGCATGTCATAAAATCCTAACTCATAAGAACACAATTCAAGTTACTTTTTTCTATTATTTTCAATTTATATCTGGGCCAATTGCCTCCCACTAATTGGATAGCAATCAGTAGCTGAAGGACTGTAACATCGTGCGGCGATGATCGCATTTGCTGCTTGACTTGGATGAAAAGAGTCCCAAAAAATGTATTGATTCCTGGCAGCACAAGGCACTTGCAATGGTAAGCAACTCAATTCTCCTCCATATCTTCCACTCCCACAACAAGCTTGATTTTTCACTGTAAAACCTGGAAGGATTAAAAAAAAAAAAAAAAAAAATCAAGCATCAACACACATGATAGTACTAGTTCCAATCATTTAAGAAAGAAAGTGCTTGACTTATGTTTTTCAGAAGTGATTCTAATTCTCGACGCAGCCACTTACCGTAGTCTGAAGGATTCTGTATCAAGTCGATGAATCTATCGTATATGTTTTGATACACAAAGAATGCGCCAGGGAGGCTCGAGTTGAGACTAGGTAACATCGGAAAAAAACGGCTGTTAAATGCCATCACTATATCATTCACCCTTTTGATGCATTCGCCGTCAGTGCTGTTATTCATTGAGAGCTGGCTCGGTATGCAACCTAGCGGCCCGACACCGACAATCAACATCTTCCTAACTCCCAATTGATACAAACTCTGAACCGAAACAATATGTAGAAACATCACTACAATGGATATATATATATAAGTGATGAGGATAATGATCAATTAGATGAATTCGAATATGTGATAATTACAGCGAGCTGCCTGGTGAATGCAGTGATGAGAAGATTGGCAAAACCTTCCGGCGAGTAAGTCTTGCTACTGGTGTAGTATTGAGGGAGAAGGTAGTTGTTGATGTAGTCATTGCTGCCAATGTTGATGATGAACAAGGAGTTGGCAATGAATTGAGCCAATGCATTTGGGTCTGCAATCAAGATGGGCAGTTGAAACTTCACTGTCTTCTCAAATAGTAATATTTGTCTATTGAATGAAATCCTGCTTCCCTGCCAACACACAGAACCAATTAATTCATCCTCTTCAATGCTTGTAGATGAAACAACAATTATAAGAGAATCTTTTCTTATCCAGATCGAGAAAAAACGATAAACCCTAAATACTAAACTTTTTTTTAGTACTGATACTAGCTACTTCATACTAATTAACCCCAAACTCTAATTAGCATTGTTACTATCATACTTTTTCTTCAGGCAAGTTGAACTCAGCTTAAGGGCTAAACCCTCATTAGCATTACTACTTGACTCACACTATCCCTAAACACTAATTTGCATTAATTAGTACTTCATCCTAACCTTAAACCCTCATTTATTATCACTACTAACTCACCCTAACCCTAATTAATTCACCCTTACCTCTTCACTCTAAAACTAAACCATAATTATGGTTCTACTTCATCCTAGCCATAAACCTTAATTAACATATTACTACTTCACCTTAACCCTAAACCTTAATTAGGACTACTACTTCACCTTAACCTTAAACTTTAAACCTTAAACATGAAACCGAAACCATAAACCCTAATTAGCACTACTACTTCAACCTATCTCAAAACCATAAAACTCTAAAATAACTCAAAGCCAAAATCTAAAACCTAAACATAGTATGGAAGAGGGAGATAAATAAAGATCAAATCAATGAATTATATGACAAGACTTTTACTCCTTTTGTGACTAAGGGGAGCTTCTCTTTGGACTGTCATTAAACACATACATAAGATAAGAATCATAGAAATTACATAGTGTCTTCCAGTCTCATCAAGGATGCCAGCAGCAGCAGAGGCATAGTTAACACCCCTTAAAATTTTCGTCGACAGTGACTGAAGACTCAAGTATGGAGGAGGGAAAGGCAAGCCAAGCCACCTTGCTGCCTTTCAAGAAACAAGAAATGAAGTCTAAATAAAAGCCATGAAATTAACCAAGCTTATAAACTTAAACTCATTTTAGAGGTTCAATTCTTTACCGCCGTAGTCAGTGACAGTGAGGCCATCACAAAACCTGCCAGTCGGAACACCGAGGTCGATGCCGTAGGGGAAGTAGTTTGCTCTGGCAATGGAAGGCAAGTAGTTATTGTTTCCATTATCTATCAATGAGTCTCCAAAGATGAATATGGCTGGTGATTGAGCACTGTGTGAGACTGAAGAGAAGAAAGCCAGAAACATTATGAGTTTGATTTGGATATGTTCAAGGAGATGATGTACGTCAAGATGGAGTTCAACTCCTCCATGTTTGGTCTCCGTTGTCTCCATTGAAGGTTTGTTGCAGAGTGAGAGGAGAGTGTAGTGTGCGTGCTACTACTTGTAGTGGTTTGGACTTTGCATAATAGACGTTGAAGTGTAAAACATTGCATGTGGTCATAATGTTTGTTACCGTTTGAGTGGAATGCAGGTGGCAAGACTGTGACCATTGATTCTCTACTTTGAGTTAGATGCATTAATGGTTACTGTGGGGAAATATTGATAGAAAAGTGGGCTTCCCTAAAGCTATGATCTTGCTTGGAGTGGTACATGGATGATAGTATAGTAGTAGTAGACTAGTAGTACTAGTAGAGTTGTTAATGAAGTCTCACAAGTTAAGGAAGTAATTGGAGTACTGGTACGTACATGGTTGGTTCCCTAAAGCTATGATCTTGGTTGGAGTGGTACGACATGGATGTAATTAGGAGTAGTAGAGTTGTTAATGGAAGTCTTACTAATTAAGTAATTAATTATGAAGTAGTTTCATGTGGAGTTTTCTTTTAATAATCAATGTGTAATTAATGTAATTTATTTAGAAAAAAAATTTGTCATCGTTGGACTATTAGCAAATCTTTATGTTTTAATATTTAGCAACAACATTTACAATATATAAGCCAAAATTGGGCTACTCAATGGTTAAAGAATCATTTTCATGTAAAAAGTTAAAGATTCAATTCTCACTTAATTCCCACCTAATATATAGTAAATAGAGTCTCTCGTGTAAATAGTGTGGAATCTCTCATATATAGGATGAAGGTGCATGATATATTTAAGACAGATCTACTTATATTTTTTTAATAGTGACTTATCTATTTTATAAATAAATAAATAAATAAATAAATATTAATGAAGATTATTTTTTTGCTTCATTCTTTATTTGAATTTTTGTTCTTAATAAATTAGAGAGTGGTAAGGTATGCTATTATTAACTTCCACAAAAATGAATTAAACAATGGGATCGAGCCATACATATATTTAAGTGACAGTACTAGTACAAAATGGAAATAGAAAATGTACGTGTACACACACATAGATTGATGTATACTTTGCATAAATTAATCAGAGCAAGGTTTTCATGAACCGCCATTGACTATCATATTTGCACTCATATGCATATGGGTGTAAATGTGTTTCCCAACCCAATTCTTTAAATGTGAGTCCTGTTGGGTGACAACCTACATATGTGGAGTCAAAACATAGGTGTCAAAAATAATAAATCCTCACTTAAAGTGAGATATGTGATGCATGGCAGGGAACCTTAATTATTTCACAGTTACACCAGCTAGATGATGACCAAATATTTCATAGTTATTGAGGAGCATATAATGCACAACTACATTTAACAGGAGGCAAATTGGCATGCTGAAATTTGAGAGAATTGGTTTCGGATTTAAAATTAAGGCAATATATATACTATTATTTTATTGTATTGCCTTAATTTAAACCCTAGCTATCTTCTAATTTTTTATATTATTATATCAAAGGTTCAAACTTTATGGATTTTTCATATTCAACTCAAACTTCGGAAAAAAAGAAAAAGAAAAATCTCTCCTCTCTCCTCATTGAGTGAGGGATATGAATTTATGAATATTTTAGGTATTTTTTATTTTCTCAATTTTATTTAAGCTAACCAAAACTAGAGTTTTTCTTACAATATTTGCTTCAATATCTTATTTTGTATTGATTAGTTGACAATATATTGATTAGTTTCTGCATGTCTAATCATGATTTAGAGAGTTTAAGAGGTCTATGTTGATTTCATTTAAGAATTTGATAAGATAGATACATTAGATGATGTAATTATTGATATTAACATATATTCAATCATTTATAAATATTTTTATTTATATAAGAATTTTTTTAGTTATTTTTTATAAAAAAATTAAAATATCAATATATAAAAATTATTAAGGTCACGAATCTGATTATTTGAAATAATCAATATTAATTTTGTAAAAAAATATAATAATTTTTTTTTCTAATTTAAATATTAAATTAATGGGATCAATTTAGTGGATTCATGATGCGATGGGTTTAGAGAATTTAGATATAAATTATAAAAAGGTGTGAGACTGATCTATGTTTTGAGAATTTTATACATGTTTGATTTGAGTATTATATTTTTTGTAGGCACCAACTTTGCCATCCTTAATAATACTTTGGGGAATTAGGATATTTATTCATATGAAGATACTTCCCGACCTTAATCTTAGGAGTAGCTTAACCTGAGTTAAGGGCAATAGAAAAAAAAATTATATTTGTGCCATTATCAAATCAATTTTTTAGGGCTTTTTAATAAAGTAACCTTATTTTATTTTATTTTTTATTTAACCAAATGGCCCTAGGGTCATTCTAATTGTCAAAATGGCCCTAGGACCATCACATCACCCACATGGGTGTTATGATGTGCCTAACTGGGCACTAAGTCAGCGCTAATTGGACTGCTGATGTGGTATTTTTAAATAAAAAACCATGATTTTTTGTATTTTAACCCCTGAATTGTTTTATAATCAATAAGTTGATATATTCTTACGTTTTTTTAACCAATTTTTTTTAAAAAATTATTAGTGTTTTAAAATTTATTAAAATTTTAAATAACTTTTTAAGAAATATATAAGTGTATTTTTTTAATTTAAATCCCTTATTTGTTTTATAATTAACAAATTATCTTTTTCCTTTGATTATTTAATCTAAATTTTGTTTAAAAAATTACGTAATTTTTTAAATTTATTAAAAAATTAATTTTAAAGAATATATTTGAATATGAAAACACAAAGGTCTTATAATTTATTTTTTAATTAAATCATGAAATCAATAATAACCCATTGGTTGACTGTAATGTCATACAGACAAACTTATGCTCCATGTTTTCATCCGGTACCGAGTTCACAATTTTGGCAGCTTGTACTTGGACCAAAGATAGTTCCACCTGTTGACCGACATACTGTTGGCCGACCAAAGATCAGACGTAGAAGAATGCATATGGATGAAAACTCTGATCTTACTAGACGTAATATATGCTCTATATGTAAACAACCGGGTCATTATAGAACTACTTGCCTTAGGCAAGGGAGAAATATATGATGTAACTTTATTTATATTTAAATGCAATTATGTTTTTTAACTTCAAATAATTTTACAAGTTATTATTGATTTTATGATTAAATTAAAAAATAAATTATAAGCCTTTTGTGTTTTCATATTCAAATATATTCTTTAAAATTAATTTTTTAATAAATTTAAAAAAATTACATAATTTTTTAAAACAAAATTTGGATTAAATAATCAAAGGAAAAAAGATACTTTGTTAATCATAAACAAATAAGGGATTTAAATTAAAAAAAACACACTTATATATTTCTTAAAAACTATTTAAAAGTTTAATAAATTTTAAAACACTAATAAATTTTAAAAAAAATTATTTAAAAAAACCAACAACATATCAACTTATTGATTATAAAACAATTCAGCGGTTAAAATACAAAAAATCATGATTTTTTATTTAAAAATACCACGTCAGTAATCCAATTAGCGCCCAGTCAGCACATCACAACACCCATGTGGGTGATGTGATGGTCCTTGGGCCATTTTGACAATTAAAATAGCCTTAGGGCCATTTGCTTAAATAAAAAATAAAATATGGCTACTTTATTAAAAAGCCAATTTTTTATTTTCATTTCTCCATGATCCACAACCAATGAACCAAAATTTGAAATTTGGAACTTGTAGTTTTTGTTGTTATTATTATTAATTTTGATTTATATATATATATATATATATATATATATATATATATATATATATATATATATATATATATATATATATATATATATATATAGGCAAAACATCATCTGTGTACGTCATAAGAAATCTATGGATGTCCAATTATCAGCTGTTGGATCACAATCCAACGGCTGATATTGATAAACAGTTGATAATGGACAGTTGATTATGATCCATAGCAGTTACAGTTTATCATTGTTAGCCGTTGGATCAAGATCCAACGGTTGATAATGGACATCCATAAATTTTTTATCTATGAACGTCACAGATGATTTATCCTCATATATATATATATATACATATATATATATATATATACATATATATATATATATATATATATATATATAGGCAAAACATCATCTGTGTACGTCATAAGAAATCTATGGATGTCCAATTATCAGCTGTTGGATCACAATCCAACGGCTGATATTGATAAACAGTTGATAATGGACAGTTGATTATGATCCATAGCAGTTACAGTTTATCATTGTTAGCCGTTGGATCAAGATCCAACGGTTGATAATGGACATCCATAAATTTTTTATCTATGAACGCCACAGATGATTTATCCTCATATATATATATATATATATATATATGCCCATAGCTCGTAACTGCTTTGTAATCTATAATTTGTGAGTTTATTAAATTTTAATTTGATTTTTGTTCCTTTATTTTGCAATTTGTGGGATATTTTTTATTTTGAATAATTTTGAATCGAGGAGTTTGTGTTAATATCAATACAATGATGACCATCATAGTTGTAATTATCATTATTTTTTTTTTTTAAAAGGTGGATAAACCACATCTATTAAAAATAAGAAAAAACAAACATTAGAATCCACGCCAAAGATGGCATAGCTAAAGTAATAAAATACAGCAAACCACTAGGTATGGTTAAAAGATGGGGTCCGGAACACAAAAGAAAAGGTAAAAAAAAAACAGAAAAGTGAGGAACATGCATCCTTAAGCCCCCAACAAAACAAAACACCCTAACCCGCGGTTTGACCCTGGCCCTCCTCAGGAAGCAAGGTCCCACTAGACTTATCCACCGAGGACCTAGGAACTCCAAACTGCGACGGATGATAGAAATAGAGTCCTTATGATTCCTTTTCAATCCCTCGGCAGCTATTGAGTACCAAGACAAAAGTAAATAATCAATTTTCAAGATAAAAGTATGCGTCGGCAAGATAGTAGCATTAAAAATACAATCATTTCTAGCAAGCCATATGTTCCACACAATCGCTTTCACAACTAAGTCAACCGCCACCCTACATGCAAGTCGAATGATCCACCTCCGGGAGCTCCAGAAGAGGCTCAAAGACGCAGGCAAGTCAGGTAGATGGAGTAGGTTCACAAAGTACTCCCACACCTGCTTTACGAAAAGACAGTGGAGGAAGAGATGATCAACAGACTCAATCCTTGCATGGCACATCACACAAGTAGCAATCGGAAGCCGATTACACCTTTTCTCTAGATCTCAAGCTTGAGGATTTTATTTTTCCACATCAGCTAGTTGAAAATGTTAATTTTCTTTGGGAAAGTATTACTCCAGAAGAACTTCGCCACAGCGCATCGTAACTTACCGTCATTAAGAAAATTATAAAAGGACTTAACCGAGAAGGCGTCATTCCCTGTGAGCGTCTACAATTTCTTATCTCTCTCAACACTCCTATCAACTCGCAAACGGTCTTTAAAAGGTGATAACTCCAAACAAGCCATGAAAGGTGGCTCCTTAAAAAGCTTCTAGCCAAACAAACATCGGAGCCCCACCATTGAGCCAACAGTCTTTCCAAAAGAGTATCTCAGAACTTGAATTAATGCTATGGACAACACAACTTCGAAAGGCCGAAAGACAGCTCACGACGCCTTTCCAAAAATAAGATATACCATAATTAAATGTAACAACATTTGCACCGCACCAAGTAGGATCTGTCATAAATTTCCACCACCATTTCCCCAGCAGCGCTTGATTGAAATTGAACAAGTCCAAAATACCCCAATCTCCCTGCTCACGGGATTAACACAAATTTTTTCAATGAACTAACCTACATTTTGGGTGGTCGATATCCGGTCCTAACCATAGGAAATCTCTTCTGATGTAGTCAATTCTCTTAATGACCAACATGGTAATCTGAAGATAGACATCCAATTAATAAGTTGGAAGAGCCGAAAGGACCAAGTTCACCTGCGTTAGACGACCACCTAAGGAAAGATGTTGAATCTTCCAAGATGATAATCTCCTCCTCACTTTTTGAATAAGCCCTTCCCATTCCTGTCTTCTGGGCCTTCTCTCAAAAATTGGGATACCCAGGTAGGTAACAAGAAGAGAACCCGTCGCATAATTTAAGTTATTCGCAGCCCACCTCTCCGGAAGCTCCCCCAACGTACTCGAATAAAGACAGGTCTTAACAAAATTTGTCTCAAGACCTGTCATGCCTTCAAATACAAGTAAAGTTAGTTTCACAATTCTGAGATACCACCTATTGGAGATCATCAAGGAGATCATCAGCATATTGGAGGTTACATCTACTAGCAAACCCTCCAAGAGGGGCACCAACCAACACCCTAGAGCTTAACGCATGTAAGAAGATCGAACTCAAAACATCTGTTATACTACCACAAATAGAATATGTGATAAAGGATCCCCCTATCTCAGCTCTCTTTGATATCGAACATAACCATTCGGGGATCCATTCACAATTATAGAAGTCTTTGAGGAGAACAGAATGCATTGAATCCACCCCACCAACCTTTCTCTAAAGACCCTAGAAGCAAGAAGATCATATAGGAAGTCCCAATCAACCATATCAAAAGCCTTAGCAAAGTCCATCTTCAGGAGATGCCCATGAACTTTACCCTTATGGATACTGAAGAGCAACTCTTCTGCAGTGGCAATATTATCCAAGATGCGCCTTCCCTTCAAAAAGGCCGACTGCTCAAAATCCACCAAAAAATTCATGACCGTACTAATCAACCTCATTGCGAGAATCTTAGAAATGATTTTAAGTGTAGAATTGACAAGACTAATGGGTCTATAATCACCCAACGACTTCGGGAAACCCACCTTAGGAACGAGAGCAATTCTGGCCCAATTAATCCTTTCTAGTTTGGCCTTTCCAGCAAAGAAATATTCACAGAGCTTGAATAGATCAGACTTGAGCGTCTCCAAAAATTGCCTAAAGAACTGAATAGGGAAGCCATCCAGTCCAGGAGCTTTGTTTCCACCCAAGTCAACCATTGTTCTCTTGATTTCCTCCATAGTAAATGGTCTCTCCAAATGCGACAGATCAACATGTGCCTTATTGACAAATAACTTACTGAAATCTATCTTAAACCTGGAAGTACGTTTATGCCCAAATTGTTGTTGGAAATGCCTCAAGAACATATTGCCAATGTCTCTTGGATTCGAAATGACACGATCATCATACTTAATTCTTGGGATGAAGTTGCGATTTTTGCGACCATTAGCCACAGCATGAAAATACTTCGTATTTCCGTCCCTTTCCTATAACCATTATAGCCTAGATCTTTTCTTCCAATAAATCTTTTACCTCCATATATATCATTCAATTTAAATGAAGTGTTAAAATATCAAATATATATATATAATCTTTTTATTCTAAATACTACCTTCACTAACTCAATTTCCCAAACACTTATCCTTACTAGCTACTTTTTTATTCTTTTCTTTCTTCCAAAATATAAAATAGAATAAAATGAAAAATAATTTTTTGCTACCTAAATTCGATCTACGGCCTTATTTTTTAATCTAAACATGCACCACCTAAAAGATCCAAATCAAGTATAAACGAGATTAACATTTATACTCTATAAATATAATTAATCTTTATATTATATAAAAATAGGTTAGCTTCAAGTATAGCGTTGGCTTGTTATTCAAAAAATATTTTTAAAATTTTAATTTAATTATAAAACTGTCATTTACTGATATAATAAAATGGATTTATAAATTTTTATTGTCACTAAAATTATTTTGCAAAATTTCTCCGTGTTTTCTTCATGATTACACATTAGTTTATGGAAATTTCAAATCATTGTAAACATTTTTTTAGCCAGTAGTTAAATCTCCTAACCCACATTAAAAGTATAAGTTGATTTTGTTAGGGTTGTTGGTGTTTCCCCGGCTATGCAACAGTGAAAAACCTACGGGAAGCACTGTAACAATGTTACTGTTCACCTCGTTATAACAATGTTACTATTCATGTGTGGTCTGCCTACAGGCTAGTGTGCCCGCATACCCTTCTGCTAATCCTGTGAGGCTTGTATGCAGCTCGCACGCTCTCTAGCGAACAAGGTATTGTAGCGAAGTCAGTGTTCACCGAAACTGTGGCAAAATCACTGTCCACGTGTTGGCTATGTGTGGTCACGAATTGCCCGCACACATCACTGCTGACCCTGTGCAACCCGTATACCTCACAACTAAGCTTATAGATTTTCCTTGGGGCTTCTGTTGTCTTCCCAAGTCTTCTACAATCCTTTAAAGCTTCAAAACAAGCTTGAAACACTACCAAACCCCTCAATTCTTTTTAGAATGAGATGATAAGACATAAAACAATGCAAGATGATGATTTTAGCGTGGAAAACCTTTCGAATCGAGAGAAAAATTACGGAACTCCTTAAAGCCTCTTACAAAGCTTCCACTATGTCAATTAATGGAAATACAAGAGGGTGTACTATTTAGCTAACTAGAGGATTACAACAATGAGAGTATAACAAGTTAAGAGCTCATTCTCAACACATACATCATCACTATAATTGATCTACAAAATAAAGACATTAAGAAAAGATTAAGGGAAGATGAAACCCAGTAGGTTAGGAGAGCTACCCGCAAGGATTCTCTACCAGAGATTTAGGCAAGATTCGGCACTGATTTGCCGTCCGATCGTCTTGTTTGCTCAAGCCCTAACCCCCTTCTCTTCCTCTTCTTCTTGGCTTCTTTCGTCTTTGCCCTTCCCACCAATTTACATAACTTCATTTTTTTTCTTTTTTTTAATTTTTATATTAGGTCTAAGCCCAATTTTATTTTTCTAGCCCAAATGGACTGAAACCCAACAAATTTTAACTTAAATTGGGAAAATTATATATTACTTTTATCTTAAAATTAAGATGCGGAAGAATTTCTCCTAATTAAAGAGAATGAGAAGTAAAATAATGAAAATCAAGGTTTTCAATCTAGAGTATTTCTTTGTCCCAAAGTATTAAAAAAGAAAAAGAAAAAATTGATTTCTTTTAGTTTTCTCACCACTAATTCTAATGAAACGATCCCCAATTTTGGACGTAATTAGGCACTCAAGTACTCAACCCTTAACTCACTCTTGTGTCACCAATGATCGATGATCCCTTTAATATATATTAAATGGGGTTTTTTTCTATATAGTCCTATTTTTATTTCAGGAGGATTATGGCTTTTTTTTTTGTGGTGTTGTTAGCATATTATTTTTAACTTTTTACCTGTTCATATCTGATTTTTTTATTTAATTAAGTTATAATTTATTCAAGTTTTTATTAAATAAATAAATACATACATAAGGTGTTCTAGAGTTTCTAATTTTTTTTTTTTTTGGAAATAAACAATCAAGGACAAATTATTTTATCCTCTTCTATAAAAACTTTCATGACTTTTAAATTACCAATTTTTATCTCTGTAAAAGATCATGATCGGGTACCTGACAGAAGAGAATTGTTAACATTAAATGCCCCCACAAGCAAGTCATAATTTTTTTTTTCCTTAATTTTGTGTCATAAATATAAACAATAACCATAATAAATTAATGATAAATTAGTCTGCTCTTTCACCAACATATACAATTAATAATCAATATAATACTCCACATCATTATAGTACAGTTAATTACAAACATTTCATCTAACTTTGCCTCTTAGGTAATTAATGACTTGTTTAGAATGAATTTAACTTGATGATATTCTTAAATCTTGATCAGTGACTTTAACGACATTGAACCGACTTTGTGAACTTTTGGACACGGTTCTCAAAGGATGACCCATGGGTTCATCGTTGGGTGCCACGCCTCGTGTTCTAAACTTTTCCAAACCCTAAGCTACAGATTGATTAGCTTTAATTTAATTAAAAAGATTCGTTGGTGCTTTACATGTATACCCCCGGACATTTTTCAAGATGTGAAGTTTCTGTTTGAATTCGTACTACCTAGGAAATTGTAGAGTAATATAGCTTATATATATTCTAATTAAAATATAATTGACATGTTATACATGAGATTTAAAATAGAGTAAAAATTTTAGGAGGCCACTGTACTGTGACCGTTTTATACTTTGTTCACTGAATTTTAATTTGTTTCTTTTCAATCACTCTATATTTTTTTTAACAAAGAAGAGTTCCAAAGAACTAAGCAAACAAAAAGACCGAAGAGAAAATTAAAAGAAGAAGTTTGAGGTTGAACAGGCATCTTCGAGCCACCTGGGTCGGTCTTTTCCTTGGAAGAATAGAGAGAGCTGAAGATTTGAACTTCCAAGGAGAGCAAGATGATCAGAATCTTATGAATGACCTTCCGGTGAAACAGAATCAATGAAGAATGATTGAAAATAAACTAATTGAAATTCAATCAGTAAAGTGAAAAACGGTTATGGTATAGTAGCCTCCTAAAATTTTTATTCATTTAAAATATGTTATGACACTTCTACCATCATATCTAAGATGACAAACAACATAAGTAACCTTCATTTAGTAAGCAAAGGAGTTTTTTTAATTTTAAATTGAGGATTTTATTTTTCGAACAAAATAGGTCTTTTTTCTTCTAAATTTGGACCAAGACCAAAAAAAAAAAAGTTTTTCTTATCTATTTTTTCAATATCGTGTATGTCTAGAAAATTTTGGATATAACTAATAATTATATTATTTTTCGAATGTTACACAAACCA
Organism: Dioscorea alata; assembly: GCA_020875875.1. NCBI lineage: Eukaryota > Viridiplantae > Streptophyta > Magnoliopsida > Dioscoreales > Dioscoreaceae > Dioscorea > Dioscorea alata. The sequence continues at coordinate 15,362,339 of CM037018.1, forward strand.
GTTGTGATACTTCTTTCATTTTGAAATACAAGTTGTTTAAAAATCTTGCATAAAAATTAAAAATAACATTAATTTTTAAAAAAAATTAAAATAGAAATCAATCAAATAACTAAGGGCTCGTTTGACATCGTTGCTAATTCCTGTTTTTTGTTTTCAATTTCATGTTTTGGAAACAAAACTGAGAAAACATGTTTGGCAGCTTGTTTTTATTTCCAAAATTTTTTGCAACAATCCTCATGTTTTAAAAAAAACAGAAAACAACAATTTTATGTTTTCAACTGTTTTGGAAACGTTTTCAAAACTCTTCCTCCCACAATGAAACCCTTCCTCTTCTACTTCTTTCTCTCTCTCCTTTTAATTTTTATTTTTTATTTTTGTAAAAAATATATTTTTTTTACAAATTAATAATAATAATTTTAAAAAATATATATTTTTTAAAATATTTATAAAAATTTATTATTTTGGCTTGATATTTTACAAATTAGTTTATATAATATAAAAATTATATTTTTAGAAATTATTTGTGAAAATAATTGTTTGACCTTGATTTTGATAAACTATGATGTAATATAATATAATAATAATTTATGTTATTAATTTTATTTAATAATATAATCAAGTAAACTAATATGAAAAATAAAGTTTTATGAAAAAATTAAAAATATGGATTTGAAAAAAACGATAAAAAAAAACGTTATAATAATTTTATACTAACCAAACATGTTTTTATTTACAGCTTTTAAAAATAGAAAATAGTCAATGTATCCAAACATGTTTTTGTTTTCAAAAAATTGAAAATAAAACGAAAACAAAACAAAAACAAAACAAAAGCAAAACAAAAACAAAAAACAAGAAAACATAAACGATGCCAAACAACCCCTATTTTGGAAACAAAACTAAAAAAATATGTTTGCCACCTTATTTTTGTTTTCAAAAATTTTGGCAACAATTCTCATGTTTCAAAAAAAAAAAAACAATATATTTATGTTTTCAACTTTTTTGGAAATGTTTTCAAAATTAGTTGTGATACTTCTTTCATTGTGAAATACAAGTTATTTAAAAATATTGCATAAAAATTAAAAATAACATTAATTTTTTTAAACAAAATAAAATAAAAATGAATCAAATAACTTAAAAAATTGAAGTTATATAAAATTTAAAAAATAATAAATATTTTCTTGGTATTATAAAAAAAACTATTTCGGAATAAAATTTGTTTAAAATGACTTGCATTTCAAAAAGGAAGGAGTAAAAGATTTTATAGTTGCTATAATCTTTTTCTTTTTAAAAAATGCGACCAACGAATGTATGGTGCATGTGTACATAAGGTAATACGGGTCACTCATGCACTATCACTAGGTCGACGCGGGGAGTGCAAGCCCTCGCTTATAGCTAAGGATCCTTGGCACCACTGCATGTCTGCATCCAGCGTACTTTGAATTCGAACAATGAACATCCCACAACATATGTTTTTCGTAGTGGGGCTACTGTTGCTGAACCAAAGATCCTTTGGCTAGTTATAATCTTAAACTCTAGAAGATATATATGTAAATAGAAATTTTATAACGATAAATATATAGTAATTGAGTAGATTTTACATATAAGGGTATATTAGTAAAAACATAAGGGTTGCTATTTTTCTTAATCATTTAATTAGTGGTTCCATGTGCCCTCTAATCACCTGCTCATATTTAATTCTCATCTCATGCCAACATTGGGAAAACCATTTTAATTAATTTGGAACAAAAGGACCACTGAAAACCACGCTAACCATTTTCCTAGTATCTTAGTTCACAGTTGTCTAAAAGCTTCACCATTCGGATGTGCTTTAGTGTTCTCGTGTGCAATTTTAGCTAACCAATTTTGTGTGTGTGCGCGCGTGGAAAAGATATTTTGAACATTGAAAAAGGTTTTCGATTCTCTTTGAACCAATATTTAAGTAAAGTTTTGTTTGTACAATTAAATCAGCAAGTATATATATGTTAATATTATATTTTGAATATATGCCAAGGATTCCTTGAGCTTCAAAAACTTTAATCCTGATTATTTTACTGTGAAATTGATAAAAATAAAATTACTTTAATTAAATCCTCACTAATAATGAAAAATTAAATTAAAATAGCTACATGGTCAAACTCATTAAACTATGGTCAAACCCCAGTGATCAGTGTGTTCAAGTATGTACTCTTTTTCTAAGTCTTCACACTCTGAAGAAGATTGGTATCCTCCACTAGCATGGATATGAGTGCCAAGAGCTGGGCTCTTAGCTTTACACCACAAACTCAATAGTAAAGTAAGGGAAAAACCCTAGACTTTGCCCTTAAGATATGCTTCTCATGGGGAATAGGGTTTAGTTTAATAAACCCTAGGTTTGGTGTGCTGTTCCTCGTAGCATGCATATGCATGGCTGTAGACAAGCTCACAACAAGACCAAGTTCATGTTTTTACACTCCTTCACAACAAAACTATACATTTAAAAAACAGTGTTGGAATCTTAATTAGCCTTGACTTGTTGCTTGGAAATGGATTCTCCTCCAATATAAAACCCTACCTTTTCCTTCTCTTCTCTTCTCTTCTCTTCTTCGCATGTGTTGCTGTTCTTGTTGCAGTACTAATGGTGTGTTTGAGGTTTACAAACCTTCTTCTTGTGCTTTTCCTTTCTTTACTTGCCCTAGGCCATGAAATACATGCTACCAATGAGGTTAGCTAGCCTTGTTTCTTAATCTTGACACACACACACAAGCTATATATGGTTATTGAAACTTTGAATATTTACAGGAGATGGTGAAGAGAATGGGGAGGAAGCTTGGAGCAGGGAAGAAGGAGATGGAGCAAGTGAGAAACAAAATTAACACAGGTGCAAACCCTAGAGTTGGAAAGTTTGAGCATGGAGTGAAGAGGAAGTTGAATATAAAGTATGAGTTGAGTGATAGAGGACTTCCCTCAACAGTCAAATTGGTTGTAGGTCTTATACCTTTGAGTTCTGATTACCATGCACCAAAAACTCACCCCCCTAAGAACAACTAGTTAGTTAGTTAGTTAGCTATTTTAGTGTATTTTAATTACCACTTGATGTTAAAGTGTATCTCTTTGTAAAACTAGCTTTGTTTATATCAAGTTTGGCTTTAATTTAACTCCTTTATAGTGCCAATGCAAGTGCAAGGCATTTATGTATGGAAATTAAAAGAAGAAAACATGTATTAATTCTCTTTACCATTTGAATACTTGTCCTTATGGTTGCAGGAAAAGCCAAGAGCTCTTCAGAGAAGCTGTTTGGGTCATCCACTTCAAACACTATTGCAAAGGTCTCTTTCTCTCTTTCTATATATATTTTCATGTTGTTTGATATATACACACACACACACACACACACTTAGCTTTGGCAACTTACTTTCTTTGAATGATCAGGATAAGAGGGTGAGTGATCAAAGTCAAGTCTCATCAGAAGTTTCAAAGGCAACTTCAACTAATGACAATGAAACTCCAAAGAGAGCTCCACTTGGCCCTGACTTTGAAACAATGGACACAAAGAAACTTTTGCAAGCTACTAGAGAGATCTTCAACATGTTGAACAGGGACTACCAATCAAAGGCACACCGTAGGCCTCCAATCAACAACTAGCAAGCTATCTTGAACTTTTTAAAATTTCACCAAATATATATATATATAATAAATATATGTTATATATAAAGGGGAAACTTTGTTAGTTTCCACACAATTTTGGCTTGGCATTTTGCTTTACCTTTTTCTTCTTATAAATACAGTTTGTCAAATTAATGTAACTTGATAATAGTTAAAACAAGGGGTTAAGTTTTTCTCTGTTCTTTCATTTGCCTTTCTCTTCTTCTTCTTCTTCTTCTTCTTCTTATTATTATTATTATTATTATTATTATTATTATTATTTTCTCTCACACAGAATCTTGTACAGTTTTGCCCCTGGCATTTAGTTATAGCATCAAAAGCAAACAGAAAGCTGAAAGGAGAAAGAGGAACACGCTCCTAACACTAGTTTGATAACTTTGTACATAAAGTTCTTCATCCACAGATGAAAGCATGGCAATGGAGCCTGAAAAGCTCTTTGACAGTGCCACAAGAATAGGGAACAATCCAATCCATGGCTCAGTTACTCAATACTAATGTTTGCTAAATATGTAACACAAAAAGCTCTAGACAAAGAGTTTGTGAGCAAAAGGAAGAAAAAGATAAAGTAACTAAGGAGACCAACTAAGTGATAAGGACAGTGTATATATATGCATGCTCACTTGGCTCTCAAGTGAGCTCATAACAATGTTCCCCATGGAGATATATAAGATATATGTGCTGACTTGACCATGCTTTAGTTCTTTCCTTATTTGTCAATGAGTGGAAGGTCATGGCACTAGTTTTTGTCTCTTGAAATTAATCCTCCTTTGTATATATTTATATAAAGTTATCAAAAGAAAAAAAAAGGCAATTAGAATGATGAAAATTAGTGGTCATGAAAGTAATATTCTTTGTGATGCTTGGGCAAAAGAGCTTTTGCTATTAATTGCTTGGTTATTTTTTAATAAAATTGCATCTTGTATAATCTAAAAACCTTCAATGAGTCATGAAAGAACTTTGAAAAGTTTTAAAATAACTCTGTTACAAGTCTAATCACAAGTCACTAGATCCCACAAATGAGACTTTGTTCTTTGATTGAGTAGCAAGTGGATCATATCTAAGATTTAAAATGATAAGATTTGATTACCATTACTAAAACAACTATTAGCCTTTAATCAATGGATCATTCTCTCTGCCTTTTTTGTTTTTACATAATAAGTAGTGCAAGTATAACTTGGGAAGCATCTAATTCAAATCATCACACTAGAACACATTCTATTTCTTAATGAAAGATCACTCAACCACCATAATTAGGTGCATTAATGCATTGTTATTTATTTTAGGGAAATTTTAAAAAAGAACTATGGTTTTCTAGTTTATAATTAATTTGTAAAATAGGGACAGAAGTTTTTTTTAATTTCTAAATTATATGGTTTCTCTAGCTAGTAAAAATAAAAATAAAAAACCATAGTGTTAGGTAAAATCATTATTTCATTTAAAAGCTGTTACATTTGGTATAATATATATTAATGTCTCATAAAATTTTAATAAACAAAAAAATTTAAATCCCAAACCCAAACAAAATCACAAGGCAGTTTTTTTAAAATAAATTAACTATTTTGTCCTATGACTTAACACTGTTAAGTGTTTGTTATTTGTTATTTTGTTTTTCTAGAGAAACCATATAGTTTAAAAATAAAAAAACAAATCTATGTTTCTATTTTGGAAAACTGGGAAACATAAAATTTTTCTTTATTTTAAAACAAAGACATGTAATATTTTTTAAATTCAATTGTAATAAAATATAATTTTTAATGACATTATAAATAAGTAATTAGAAGATTTTCTTTATAGATGTTCAAATATAATTGAATAAAAAAATTCCTTTTAACATCCCTACATTATATGACAATATAAAGGAAAATTTGTCATTAATAATGACAAGAATTATATTTTATAAGTAATAAGAAATTTATCAAAGCAACTAATTATTTTTCCAAGAAAAATAATTTCTAAATATCAAACATAAAAAGGAGTTGCAGATACTTCTTACAACAAAAACAATTAAAATAAAGAAGTTTCATGAGTTGCATGAGAACAACAAAACGACAGAAAAAAATAAACAAATAAATAAATCAGCAGATTTTAAATCCAAATCTCACGTGACCACCAGAAGAAGTCACGTGCTTCTTTCCAATTCCGTCACCAACACCATCTCTCAATCACCGCCGCCTTCTTTTCCCTCCCAAACAGCTCCATTTTTTCATTTACACCCTTTTTTTTCTCACAAATTGCAAAAACTACCCAAACTATTAAATATTTTTTTTAAAAAAAATGTAAATCTCATCTCAAAATCAATAAATAAACGCCTCATTTACAAAATAAATAAATGAAAAATCATCCTTTTTTTCCAAAAAAAAAAAAACTTTTTTTTCATTTACATCCCTCTAATTTCATAAATTACCCTTTCACACCTTCCTTTTCTTAGAAATTCCAAGTCACGTCCTTCACTCTCTCTCTCTATTCAAAAGAACCAAATCGAAAGGAATCCCATCTCTCTCTCTCTCTCTCTCTCTCTCGCTCTCGCTCTCTCTCAATCGCAGTCTCCAATCCTCGATCGAGAGCTTCGTCAATGGGAGGAGTGACATCGAATATGGCGGCGAAGTTCGCCTTCTTTCCGCCAAGCCCGCCGTCTTACGGCCTGGCGGAGGCGGCGAACGGTGAGGTGGAGATGACCGGCGTGGTCAAAAGGGAGGGAGCTGATGTGGAGATTAGGAGAGTGCCGACGGACAGAGGGACTGAGATCGTCGCCATGTATGTGAACAACCCTGCTGCTAAGCTCACCGTTCTCTATTCCCATGGTAACGCTGCTGACCTTGGACAGTTGCATGATCTCTTCTGCGAGCTTAGTGCGCACCTTCGGGTCAATCTCTTGGGGTTCGTATTTGGCTCTCTGGTTCTCTATTTATTGTGAAAGTTTCGATCTTTGCCCTGTTTCGCTCTGTTTGATGGGACGTTCTCGGGGTTTTTTGGATTGACTAGGTATTGCTTTAGGGGTTTCTTTGTTATGTTGATGTTTGGTGTTGAGTTTTAATTTCTCGCCTCTTTTTTTAATCTGTTTGTTATGAAATTCTTGATTTTTTTTTTTTTTTGTTTTCTATTGTTTGGTAGCGTTTGACTATGATGCCATTGTTTTGGCTGCGAAGAAAGTTAATTTTTATTAATATGTCTTGTAGTTTAGGATCGAATGCTTCTTGTTGTTGTAGTATGAGAAGCTTATCCTGATGAAGTTGCGGTTTTTGTCCTGCTGCTATTCTCTTTCTTGATGTTTCGTTGTGTTCGGTTTTCAGAATGGCTAAAAATGTTAAATTTCTTTTAATTCAATTGTGAAAATGGGTGTTCTGTGAATTTGATGGGCATAGTGGGTGAAAGTCTTAGATTGTGTTGAACTTCATTCACTTTGTTGGCTAGTATCTGAATTGTGATAATCTATACAAAGATGTCAGCTGTGTGAATTAGCTTATACTTGTTTTTCAGCATTAAGTCTACGGAGTTACCGCTTTTTGATGGAGTGGAAGATTGCATTTTTTTTTTTAAATTTTTGATATGGCTGTAAATATTATTTTCAGTATTTTTCTTTGCTATTTAGTTCAGAATTGAGTGACAGCTTATCGATTTTGATAATTTCAAGTGTGCGGGCGTGGGCGTGCAATAAATTCATAGTTTATCCATTTTATTAAAAAAAAAAAAAAATATGCGGCCGTGTGTGCTTACCTTTTTAATCTATTGATGGATATTGAATTTTATTTATCTTTTTACTTCTAAAATTACTTTCATGAATTTAGTGAAACTAATGCTAAGATTTTATGCTGCCTAATACTTGGGGCGTGAATCATTTATATTCCCTCAGATTTCCCTCCTCCCATTTTGCTTTTAAATTCCAAAGCCTAGTTGAGCTTTCTGTGCAGCACTTGACAAGCAACAGTACAGGATATGAATGAATCATCTGATAAAAGTCATCAGAAAACAGCCTTTTAAGTTGCTGATAAAGCTTTTCATCTGGCTATAGTACCTCAAATTTGTGGCTGTAGTTCACATTTCATGCAGCGATTTAACTATTGGGTCTTGTCTTCTTTCCTTATGTTTGGATCAACATCCCTGGTGGCACCTAAACTAGCTGAGCCCTGCAACCACCCATCATATGAAACTTATATATATATATATATATTACATTTAGGCATTGCCAATTACAATACTTACCTTTATTTCTTTCTTTTTCTTCTTCTTTAACTATTTTAACTATTGACATATTTTTGCTTTTTTTACTTACCTCTAGAGATGTTGTACAAGAAATCATGTCTAACCTTAACAATTTTGTTGTTAAACAGTTATGACTACTCAGGCTATGGGTGTTCTTCTGGTAAGGTCAGTGTTGCTTTCTAGATTCCTTAGCATTTTGGTTAAAAAATCCTGTCCTTAAAACAAAAATCAGTTGTCCTATATTGCATTCTATTCTACATGCAGCCAAGCGAACAGAATACCTATGCAGATATCGAGGCAGCTTATAGATGCCTGGTAGAATCATACAGAACTCAAGCAGAAGATATTATTTTATATGGCCAGTCTGTTGGTAGTGGCCCTACATTGGAGTTAGCTATTCGTTTGCCTCGTTTGAGAGCAGTTGTTCTTCATAGTCCTATCTTATCTGGTCTGCGTGTCATGTACCCTGTCAAGCGTACATATTGGTTTGACATATATAAGGTAACCAGTTTCTCTTTTCTTGTGAATGAAATCTTTTTGGTGTTTATCTTTTGGTTAGAAAATATTATCTTTTCTTTGCAGAACATTGATAAGATTCCACTTGTCAGTTGCCCAGTGCTGGTAATTCATGTAAGCTTTCTGCTTTCTGCTTTCTGCTTTTTTCTTTTTTCTTTATATTTATTTAGAATCTAGGACAAGCTTTGGACCTTGTAGTTCATCATGCCTGCAAGATTGAGTAATTCTTAAGAAGATCTCTCAATTTTTGTTTGTGTTTGCGTCTATGGAAAGTAGTGTAAACTCTAATGAGATTTACTTGCTAGGATGCCAATCTTATAACCAAGTCACTGAATATGAAAGAAAAGAATATATTAATAAAATGTATTTAGCATTCATTTATATGGACACATTTGACTGCAACTTGATATTTGATTGTAATATTTTATCTTTAATTCCACTAAGGCACAATATGGATGTGATATATATCTATTTGTTTTGCAATGCAGGCTGCAAAGACAAATAATTTATTTTAGTATTAAAGTTCAAAATTTTCTTGCTCCAATTAGTTTGGCAACAAGCAACGAGTTCTTTGCTGAAAATTTAAATTTTCGATTTTTGAATTTAATTTTGATTGGCAAATGAAATCTTTTCTAAAATAATTAACTTAGGCCACTAATATGTCATTCTAAAGTGAGAAATAACCAAATGTTGCACCAATTTTGACCTGATGATCAACAGAGTTGTTTATAATCCATTACAGCGATATAACAAATCCCCCAAATTTATTATTGTTGGTATAGTCTTAGTTTGGTAACATAAACAATATGAGATGTTGTAAATATTTACTTTTCTCTCATTTGTTTAACCTCTAAGAAGGTTACAGCAATATGCTTATACAGTGGTCTTAGTATGCATGATGCCATGATAAGTCTGATAGGGATCCAAAAGTTTGTTTTCGTTCTACTGGTCATGATGCAATGATAATCATAGGTGTCCTGCTATATACTTTGAGCCAAAATCATAAATGAATAAAAGTCATAAATTTGAAACTCAAAGAAGAAAGCCTTGGGCCTTTCCGTGCCTTTTAAATTGAATCAAAATTTGCATGAAATTACCAACAGGGGTTGGTCCAAGGCTGGGGTTGCTTAAGCAAGTGGTTATTTCGTTTGATTCTTTGTGTATGTAAAAAACATCCACTGTTACTTCATTATAAGGGTCCTCGTATCGCTTCCTGCTATATGGATCAAAGCCTTAAGTAATTTGCTTGAAATTAGAACCAAGTGCTTCTTGTTTTTGGATGAACTATCTTGTTTTTTTTTTTACTCAAATTTAGCAGTAATGGTTTCAAAAAAAAAAAAAAAAAAAATTACTTCACAATACTAAGTCCTTGGCATGTTTTCCTGCGATAAATAATCGATTTAAACCTACTTTCGGCTTACTGCAGGGAACAGCTGATAATGTTGTAGATTGTTCTCATGGAAAGCAGCTCTGGGAGCTATGTAAAGAAAAGTATGAGCCTCTTTGGATTAAGGGAGGGAACCATTGTAATTTGGAACTGTATCATGAATACATTAGTCATTTAAAAAAGTTCTTCTTATCAATAGAGAAAACACCAGCAGCAAAATTTGGATCTGCAGAAAACTCAGACCTTCCTGATGCTCCTCGGACAAGCTCAGATTGTCTTGAATTCCCACGGAGCAGTACAGATGAAGCCGACAAATCAAGGACCAGCATTGATCATGTAGAGAAGTCTCGGAAAAGCAGGGATCATAACGAGAAGCGAAGGAGAAGCATAGATAAGAAATCAAAGGCGAGAAAAAGCATCGATCGTTTAGACAAAGCAAGGAATAGTACAGACCAATCTGAGAAGCCAAGAAAGAGCATTGATAGGTATCATAACTAACAAATGTAGCTCCTCTTGTTCTTGTGTTTCCTGACACTGAGTGAATTTTTTGTGAAAATTTTTGCAGGTTGATGAGATCAGTTAACTTATGCAACATTGACTGTTTTAAGCATACAAGTTCAAAGGCTTGAAACTTGCAGAGGTTAGTTTTTTTCATGCCATTTTGTATTTCTTTTTCATTGGTTTTCTTAATTTATCCGGCTGGCTTCTTTGATGTTTGGCTTTGTGATACAAAGTTGTTCCACTTGTTTGTTGCTATGTTATTTTTCGTGGATTACTTGTACATATGTTCTGAGTTTGTGTTGAAGGAATTTACACTTTGATAAAACTTCATCTAATGAAAAGAAAATTTTCTTCCTCTTCAACTGAACAAACCACGAGGAATTGCTCTTTTTTTTTACTATTAGATGACAAGCGCCCCTTATTTAAAAAATTATCAAAATGATAGAAATATACCGAGGTACACAAGTTACGGTGGCTTACAAGCCTCTTAGAAAAAACCCTATGTCCTATAATCATGGGGTGAAACCACAGAGGATCAACATCTATACCGTAAACAATACCAGAACAATACTAGCTTAGATGCCCTGTGCATGAATAATACAGGAACAATATTATTGGGGGAGGATTTGAACCCTTGCCCTCCCCCTTGTACTTTAGTGTCATATCATTGGGCTATCCAATAGTTGACTTATGTTTTTTCTTGTTTATTTTGTTTGCTAAATTTTTTGTTTTTTGTTTTTTGTTTTCTTTTTATTTACTATCATCACATACAAAAGAGAGATTGTCTGAAAGTAGCCATTGATTTTTCAACTAAAAACGATTTATTATCTACTACGGTACAAAAATATAGAGAAAAAAATATTTACAGTTTTAGACAATAATAAATATGCATTAATATTGCTCTACAATAAAATAGTTGTTGCCAATGACCATTTAGTTTAGTCACATAGGATCTTCTGCACAAGATGTTTTTTCTACTAAAGTAACAGATTTAAATCTCAGCTCATGTAGGTGGGAGGCACATGTGTTGTAAAGCTTAACTCCTCACGTGTGCTGTTTTAAATACATAGTTTGTCTACGTTTGTTAAAAAAAAAAAAATTATTCTCTTTGCTCATAGGTTAGAATTTAATTTTTTTTCCTTCTTATTATAAATCTAATAAAAATAAATAAATAAATAAATATGTATACATATTAATAATTTTTTAGAATATATTTATTTAAAAATTTATTTTCTATTTTATAAACATATGTTTAAAATTTATTTTAAGTTATTTAGTTGGGGTTATAGGACTCATCTTTCTAGATTCAAGTATGCATGGTTGTGCTTGTTGTCAAAGATGAGGAGAAAATAAAAATTCAAACTTGTTTATTTATAGTCTCTAATTTATTTTTTTAAAGATCTAAATCACAATTTTTGTGGATTTATACTTTGTCATGCTTAATATTATGATCAAGCGAACTTAATCAGATCAATAATTTTTAACACACACACACACACATTATTAGTATTATATTTATATTATATAATTTCAGCTTTTGATTAACTAAAAAATTTAAAAATTATCAAATGATACATTCCAATATTTTCTTTTATGAGTTTAATATAATAATCTATTAAAACTTGAGGTTCTTAGTTGTACACTTAGCATGTTTTCTTTTTAAATTTCTTTTTCACTATCTCCATCAAAACCAAGCAAATTCGTTGATGCAAAAAAATTACCCTAACTAATAGAAATTAAAATGTGTGAGAGATTAATTTTTTTATCAATTTATATATAATTTTAATATTTTATATGGTCAAGGGAGAAAGAGCAACAATAAATAAAAAGAGGGAAATCTCACATTTGCAGTAATTTATTTATTTTTTCCTCCTTTTACACAAAAATGTTTTTCCGTAAGAAAATAATAATGCAGCATTTATATCGGGTAAAAATTATTTATTGAAAAAACGCATCATTTAACAAATTAAAATCACAGCGTTAGCCTATGATGAACAGTTGTTTATCAAATTTCCTCCTTTTACACAAAAATGTTTTTCCGTAAGAAAATAATAATGCAGCATTTATATCGGGTAAAAATTATTTATTGAAAAAACGCACCATTTAACAAATTAAAATCACAGCGTTAGCCTATGATGAACAGTTGTTTATCAAAATATTGAAAAATATTAATTTAGGAATTCTTATGATCACAAAGTAATGTTGTAACAAAATAGACAGTGCTAAAAAGTTTATAGCCTAACAGTATTGGCACAGCCACTGCGTAAAGTGTTGATGTAGAGATTTAAAAGTTCTAAATTTAAATCTCGTTGAAGGTAATAGTGATAACTAGTTTTTGGTTGTGGGCGTAAGCTTATCATTTGAACCTGAATCTCAAGATGTGCACAAGCTAGATAATTAAATTCTCAATTCATGCACAAACACTCTGATTATATACTATGCTTATCATATATGTGGAAGCTATTGGATATGATGAACCATCCCAAATTTGAGCTCATCCCGTCTCAATGGAACCAAATTGCTGGGGTTCTTGCTAGTCATGGTATTCAATCAACACAGCTATCCTTATTCCACATGGGTATGGAGCAACCGAAGTGGCTCATGAAAATGATTAATTAGGCTGGGTTTCATTGTTAATTTCTGGTTTTTTTCTCCTAGCTTTCATGTTTTTGTTTAGTTTTTAGAGAGTTTTGTATTTTGCTTTCGGGTCCTTTGTGATTTATAGTGTATGTTGAATTTTTTTTTTTTCTTAATAGGCGACAAGCGCCCATGTTGAACCTCTTTGTATCTCCTTTTTTGTTTAATAATAATTAACTACTATGCAAATGGAACCCTGAATCTCATAATGGTGATGCACAAGCTCAGTAATCAAATTCCTAACCCCAAAATGGAACCCTGAATCTAATAATGGTGATGCACAAGCTCAGCAATCAAATTCCTAATCTATGCACACCAGGGAGTATATACTGTGCTCACAGATTTATAAATAAATTAAAAAAAGACAGCAGTAAGAGATTTTCTTTAAATTATTTTTATTAGTCAAATTATTGAAATAATAAGACAACAAGAGCACTGCAAGTTTGACATGCCTTGTTTAATATAATGCTACATGTTGACAAAAAATGATAAAAAGACTAAAAAGCTCTTTAAAAAATTGAGCGCATGCTTGAATAATAATGATAATATGAACTTCAATTATTGGCCATCCCTTAAATGATTGATAGATAAAATTATATACATATAATTATCTTTACTCCTCTGCTATGTACTAAGATAATTCTGAATTAATAACAAATTTTAAAATATAAGGTTTATGATGTATCATATATGTTTAACGTGTTTTTTTTTTTCCGTTTTTATTGATAAAATTATCCACCATGCATTCTATTTTTAAAAAATAAGGAAAAAAAATGTGTCATAGAATATTTTGATCATCGTCAAAACTAAATTATTAATAATTAAAATTAATATTTTTAATTGCTAATAATTGGTTCTTGTGATTAAAAAAATAAACAATTGGTTTAACTTTTTTTACTTTAATCTAATTACCATTTTCCAATATGAGTGCTATTAGCCAAAAAAAAAAAAAAAAAAAAATCAAGCATTGGTGCTTTCATTTAATTTATTTAAATATTTTATTTTGGACTAAAATATATTCTTTAATATCACCCGAACTAAAAGTATCAGTTTATTTCGTCTAGTTTTAATAAACTGCATATATTTATTAAAATAAAATAAGGAGAACAAGTGTTACTCTTAAAATCCACTGTTTTTTTCAATATATATATATATATCAAAACTTCCATGTGGGTGACAATTGCTGACAAAATTAGATAATTCACTCTGTCTTAATATGATAAGGTTGGTGGGCATAAGCTTGGAGTGGTTGGCAATTAATTTTTAAATATTTGATCCTCTTATAATTAATTTAGATAATGATGTTGCGTAACGGATTAGCCTTTAACAAATTAAAATTATTTTTTTTTCAGAAAAAAAAAAATCTGATTGCACATAAATTAATTATAAAAATAATAGAAGGTCAGAACAAAAATGACACAAAACAACATTGTCAATTTTGAAATTATAAATATATTAAATTTTAAAAAAAAAATCCAATTTAAGGAATACTCTTCGCTGATCATGAAAGGAAAAAAGGTTTTTTTTTTTAATTTTTTTAATTTTATTTTTTCAAATAAAAAGATTTACAAGAAGAAATTTACAAGATTGCTCTCATGTTCAAATCAATCGAATTTTTAATTTTAATTGCTCTCATGTTCATTCAGTTCTCTACAAGATTGCTAATTTGCTTCTTTTTGGCTTTCTGCAGATGCTGGAACTATTTCGCAAGAGAATTCCGATGCTTCTAGGAGGATTAAAAGATCTCTCAGCTTCCTGAGCTCCAGAATTGTTGATCATTCTGGAGACCCTGACCACACCCTGGATCGAGAGTCTCCCTCAGCCTAGACTGGCCTGTGACTCCTTCTGGATGTCTTCGTTAGTTCAGTCTTTATTTACTTCTATCTTTTTATTGTTGTTCTTATTTTCTGTTTCTTTCCTCACTTCTGGTGAGGTTTCCTTTTATTTCTTTGCTGTTTGGCTGTACTCTTTTTTGATTTTTAGTCCGCTCTTCTCTTTTTCAATAAATTAGTGGTTTATCCACTTTTCATTAAAAAAAAAAATTACAAGAAGAAATATCCAAAAAATTATGATTGTTTAGCCAGCCTGTTCTCTTATCACTGTATAGTAATTTGATTAACTTTGTTAGTTTTGCATGATTTCAGCTTTGTTTTGTTGCATGATATGTTTTTGTCCTAATGCTTATAATTAAAATCCTTTTTTTTTAATATATTTTTTATGATTTATTTATTTTTTAAAATATATGAACGAAAAAATCTTTTCTTTTTTCATTATTTAAAAACCACAAATCATAAAAAAAAAAAAAAAAAATCCTCCACGCCATTCAAATCCAAAACAAACACAACCAGAAAATTAATAAATAAAAATAATAATGGAAAATGAATTAAAATATAATAAAAAAAAGAAAAGGAATGAAAAAGTCCATGGATTGAGAAGAGAAGAAATTTTGTTTTTTGATCGTCGCTCATACCTTCTTCGTGATTGAAAGTGATCCAAGCTTCGTTTTTAATTACTTAAACCAAACGGAAAAGGTTCCATCTTTGAAGTTTTCTTATTGATTTTCAGGTTTGTTTCATCTTTTTTTCTCTTTTTCATCTGTGTTTTGGTCGGAAAGTTCGGATTTTGTGAACCTAGTCGCTGTTTTTATTCCAAAGATTTGTTTTTTCCTTGTTGATTGATTGAAAAAAGAGAAAAAAAGATTGCTTTTTTTTTTTTCCTGCAGAATTTGGATTGATTGAATTGCTTGGAGGATGACAATCGAAAATTCCACGCCGGAGATGGTGGTAGGAGGGAGGAACAGCAGGGTTGTGGAGAAAAAGGCGCCATTGTTACCGAGCAAGAAGGAGGAAGAAGGTGGGTTTGGTGAGTTCAGTGGTGCTTCATTTGCTGGTGGTGTCTTCAATCTATCTACCACCATTGTTGGGGCAGGGATCATGTCCTTGCCTGCCACCATGAAAATCTTGGGACTTATTCCAGGGATGGCCATGATTGTGTTTGTGGCTTTCCTTACTGATGCTTCCATTGAGATGTTGATGAGGTTTAGCAGGGCAGGGAAGGCTAATTCATATGGAGGAGTAATGGGAGATGCATTTGGGAGGTTTGGGATGGTTTTGCTGCAGATTTGTGTTGTTGTGAATAATGTTGGTGTGATGATTGTCTACATGATCATCATTGGTAAAGCTTCTCTAAACTCCTTTCAATTTTTCTGCTGTTTGATTTTTTTTTGGTTTTTTAATTTCGAGAACTTGAGTTTTTAAGTTAGTAAAGGATTTCAAGTTGATTGTCATGAATTTGCTAATGTTAAATGCCCGTGGTTGTTTTATCTTTTTTGTTACTGCACAGATAAGAATTTAAAACCTTGTGATGTTTCGTATCTGTCATTCTGGACAAATGTTAATGGTTTTCTTTGTGCCGGTTTTTGTAGATATTGAATTTTTGTCATATCCATTGCATCTAGCTCTTAGTTACTGTGACTCAAGGGTTTTCTACGGGTTGCATGAGGTACAATTTGAAACTAGGATTCAGTTGTTGAAAATGGGTGCCAATTTTTCGTTTTGATCAAGAATTTGATATCAATCCTTAGATGCTTTATATGCTACTCATAAAATTATCATTTTACAATGTTTCAATATTAGATATATATATAGATGCACTTTTTTGTTATTGATTCATTGAACAAAGTCTTCTCATGTGAATGCTCTGTGATGTAGCAACTTGAAAGTTATGTTATGATAGTTGATTACAGAATTTGATTTTCTACTAGGGCTTTTTGCGATAAAAATTGGTAATTTTGTTTTCCATGTTATGACAATTCATAACCTGCACAAGGTATATTTATGCATATTCACGAGTCCAAGCCTTTTGGTTGTGTTTTATTTGAAGGTGATGTGCTCTCTGGGACATCTGCAAGTGGTGCTCATCACTCTGGTGTCTTGGAAGGATGGTTTGGAGCACATTGGTGGAATGGGCGAACTTCTGTTCTTACTGCTACAACTCTTTTAGTTTTTGCTCCATTAGCATGCTTCAAGCGTGTTGGTAAGTTGATTTCGATCATTTTCTTGATTCTGTACTCTATGGATTAATATTTATCAGAAAAGAATTAATTAAAAACTTCATTCTGATGATATGCCTTTGATCACTTGCAGATTCATTGCAATACACCTCTGCCTTATCAGTTGCTTTAGCAGTCGTTTTTGTTGTGATCACTGCTGGAATTGCTATAATCAAACTGGCAGCCGGTGGTGTTGCATTGCCAAGACTATTTCCTGACCTTCCGAATTTGATATCAATTGGGAAACTCTTCACAGCAGTTCCTATTCTTGTCACTGCATATATATGCCATTACAATGGTATGCGCATCTTCTGCAGCTTCTCTTTGTTATTTCTGTCATTTAAACAAAAAAAAAAAAGCATAATATGGTGTTAAAGAAGTACCAATTCTATCTTACTGTCAAATATCCTTACTGGTTGATATTTTAATAAAAACAGTTGCCATTCATTGAAACCTAATTAAAGAATCTGTGACAATGAGACCTAATATAGTGTTTAACAAGTAACAATTCTATCTTATGGTCAGATTTCAATTAGCCTAAGCAAGGTTTTATCTGATTCTGCAGTTCATACCATCGACAATGAGCTTGATGACAACACGCAGATAAAACCAATTGTGAGAATATCACTACTGCTGTGTTCTACTGTTTACATAGCCACAAGCTTTTTCGGTTTCCTTCTCTTTGGTGAATTCACCCTTGATGATGTACTCGCGAACTTTGACTCAGACCTTGGCATCCCTTACAGTAATGTATTCAGTGATGTTGTCCGCGTGAGTTATGCAGTTCACCTCATGCTCGTGTTCCCCATCATCTTCCATGCCCTTCGTCTCAATTTGGATGGCCTCGTTTTTCCTGCTGCTAGACCTCTGTCCTCCGATAATCGTAGGTTCGCTTTACTCTCAGTGATTCTCCTTTCTGTCATATTCTTGCTGGCAAACTTCATACCAAGCATATGGGATGCCTTCCAATTCACCGGTGCAACTGCTGCAGTCTGCATTGGATTCATCTTTCCTGCTGCAATTACTCTTAAGTAAGTTTTTTATTTTCCATATTATTCTGAACATCTGTTCTTTCATTGAACACCAGCTTATATTTACAGTACTTAAAATGGTCAGAAGTGTAACTATTTCCCTTGTTTCAGAGATAATCATGGGATAGCATCAAAGTGGGATAAGATTTTATCGGTGGTCATGATCGTCCTTGCGGTCTTCTCCAATGCAGTGGCCATATACAGTAATGCCCACACTCTCTTCACCAAGAGCGACAAAGCTACCACGACTCTGGGTTCAGTCTCACGGTTCGCTTTCATCTAAAGGTAACCTGTGTCTACCATGAATGGTGTGTGCATAAATCGAGTTATTAGAATTGTTTAAGGAAAAAAAAACAGATCTTGAAAATGTGGATACTCCCTTTATAAGATGCGCTATGCAATAATAGTTATCCTACTCAATATATAGGTTGAGTTTCAAATTTTATGGACATCCCTGGGAAGTGTATTTTTGTGTATGTAAATTGATATGAAGTTGGATCTTGAACACCTGTCCGTTAAGTTAATATATTTACTGTCATTAGTTCTTCATCAACTTCCATTTTCTCTTCTTCTGTGATTGAAGAAAACATGGGAATTCATTGCAAGTTGCGAGTCTAGTTCATGCTTCATATATGATTCCATTTAAAGTTTAGTTTCATCAGCTTTAGTATGATGAGGAAACATCAAGACCACGGTTTTTGCGAGGCAGGATGCCATGTAAGCAAGGCCAGTTTGGGAGGATTTCTTTAATGCCGCCGATGATGTAGTCTTTTGTTGTGCCCGGAGCAAAGTTAATGAGGGCATAAAACTTCCCTTTGAAAATATATGCTTCATTCTTTCTGTGTGAAGCGAATGCAGAATCAATTCCGCTTTCAAATATAGTGTTTCTGAAACTAAAAAAGCCATCGATGATGCGCCGAATGGCCACGATTTTGAAATCATAACCATAGTTTATAAGAGCATAGTGCCGGCCTTTGAAAAGGTAAGCTTCATATCTCCTGCTTGAT
The DNA here is from genome assembly GCA_020875875.1 of Dioscorea alata. Lineage (NCBI taxonomy): Eukaryota > Viridiplantae > Streptophyta > Magnoliopsida > Dioscoreales > Dioscoreaceae > Dioscorea > Dioscorea alata. The sequence goes on from CM037018.1 coordinate 15,381,311, forward strand.
TCAAATGCTGCATCTATTCCATCTTCAAATATAGTCCCTTTGAAAAAAGGGAACATTGCAGCAATACTCAAAGGCCCTCTGATTATTGTATCATTTGTGGTATGCGGCGCATAATTCACCTTCACGCAAAGATTCCCGGCGAAAATGAATGCTTCATTCCATTCATAAGACCCGAAAGCACAGTCTATGCCATGATCTGCAAAAGCAGTTCCTTTAAGAGATGGATAACCATCGCAAATTTGTATTGGTCCATTCAAAATCCTGTCATTTTTAGAACCTGGTGCATAATCGATAAGCAAGTATTCATTCTTCATGAACAGATACGCTTCATTTTTGTACGTCGAGCGAAATGCAGCATCGATATAGCTCTGAACATTAGCCACATCCATTGAGTACCATTTCATGGTGCCTAACGCTGAGGCAGTGGCAGGGTGAATGCTGGTGCTTACCGGCAATCTACGATTACTTCCCATATCAATGCAATCGAAGATCGGTCTTTGTATGTTGAGCAGTGCTGATGGGTGTGATTTTGGATTGAATCGGCCATTCACTCTTATTTTATTATCTGCTCTTATACATCTAGTATACCTGCATTGGTTTTTTTCCATAAGTGAGAGTCATGATCCAAATAAATCAGCAATTTTCGTACTATAAACTATTCGATACTGTCTATGCATATTGATAATTTTTCGGATGCTGAACAATAAAATTTAGTGTTTACCTCTCATCAGAAATAAGCTTGAAACGCTGAGCACATCGGATATATTGCGGAGCAATGCCGGCAACAAACAAGACTTCATCTTGAGCATGAATCCTCTGAAGTTCACCAAGACTTGCAGCTATCCAAATACCACCTGGAGCATAGATCTCATATCTATATACTCGAATTCTAGTATTCGGTTCGAGCTTAGGACTCCAGCTACAATTAATTGTGGCTCTAATAAAAACATGCTGTGCAGGTATTCTTGAATCTAGATTTCTAAACTGATCTTGAATTTGATTCAAACTGTAGTACTTTTTATTTGGGGTGTTCTCTTGACGTATTACTTGAAATCCATTTCGAAAAACTTCTCTGTATGGAGTCATATCCCAATAAAAAGTAGGATGAATAATATCTGAATCTCCTTCACTACTTCTATAGATAATGTCTTGAAGAGGTGGAGTTGCAATCCGGCAATTGATATAGAAAATAGTTTCAACCAAAGTTTGAGCTTCTTGTTGTTCTTCTTCAGTCACTGGTTGAGAAAATTTTGTGGCACAACCTCTCCATGGTGAGTTTGCTGAGATTGACATTTTCTTTGCTTGTTCTCTGCAATAAAATAACTAATATCTAATTAAACTAGATACAAATCAAACAGATATTATTTGAGTTTTTCTCAATCTAAAAAACAAAACCTAAAATGCAGCTGTTGATAATCGAGCAATCAAGAATAAAACCGAGCAATGACAAAAATGAGAAAAAAAAAAAAACACATACACAAAAACACAAGATTTTTACGTGCTTCAGTCAATTTATGAAGTACGTCCATAGCCGCACTTGTATAGTTTTTCTTCACAAAAAACTAGAATTTATAAGAAATGTTTTTATATGAAAAAGAGTAAAATAGACCAAAAAACTCTCATATGGACCTTGAACTCCCACAAGCAACAGGGTCAAGATACCACCAAAACAAATATATCTTAATAAATTTGTGGTTTATCTATTTTATAAAAAAAATCTTAAAATGATTTTTTTGGGGTCAGCATGAGTTATCTATAATTATATCTACTATTATTAATATTTGCTTTTTTGTTATAAACAGTATTATTTAAAGCTCAACAACATACTATTGTTCACCAGTGCCTGCTAAACGCTTGAATCAACACAAACTAGGCAAGCAAAGTGATTTCAACTCAAAGTATTCAACATGGTTCAGAATTATCAACAGGATACAAAAGAATTACTGACCTTATTCCAAAAAAAGACTGCCAAACTTTGATGATCAATGAAAATATAGGCCTTTCTTATGTATCAATGAGAGATTGAGAATTTTCTTTATTGTTGACACTATGGGCCAAACTCAAGAGGTTGGGGTTATATATAGTGAGTTTGTAATAGCAGGCTTATATATATATATATATATATATATATATATATATATATATATATATATATATAATTTTCAGTTTGTCTTTCTATCTCCCCAAAAAATAAAATAAAATAAAACAGTGGAAAGCGAATCATGGACACAATGGTTAGCCACGTCTATTATTCAAAAAGAAATGGAAGAAGCAGGAGATATTATATTAAAAAAAAAGCATCAAAAATAAAAAACGTTGGCTATCAGATATGTAGTAAAAAATGTAAACAAAATAAGAAAATAAATGCATAAAGATTTTTTCTAAAGGCTTCTCATTATTAAAAAAAAAATCAGTAAAAACATTATGTCTTAATTTGATGGAACCTTTTACCGAACAAGTGAGAATTATTGAATTTTTTATTATTGATTTTCTCAAAAGGAATTAGCATCCACTTTGCTTAAATAATGAACTCCATGGTTTATTAGTATATGGGAGCATCCACTTTGACATAGTGGATTATATGATAATGCTCATATACTTAATGGATAGCCCATGGTGTGAGATTTGATGCTTGTGATCTATTTCAATATCAAGGATTCCCACAGCAAAATAGAAAGCAAGTTTGTGCATTAGAAACCACAATCTATTTCATGTTATTAATCTATTCCATTATCAAGGATTATGCAATCTTTATCTTTAGTTACATGTTAAATACTTCTAGTTTTGACTTATCACTTAGTTTTCTCCTTCTTATGATTTATTCCATTGTTTTAGTAATTATTTTTCAAGAGAAAGATAATGGTAGATGGTGAATATGTTCAACTTCTACGTAGAAATATTCTCTTAAAATGAATGTGAGCTGATCAAGAGGGAATAGAAAAATAAGTCTACCAAACAATAGAACTACTTGATAATTAAAAAAGTAAAACAAAACTAACATGTCATAATGAAAGTATCCAACGAGTAATAAATATTCTAATATTCTACCCTTTTGTTGATGATTAAGTTTACAAGAGGTTGGTAAAAAACTTCTGTTCTTATGATAAGGTTTAAATCTTAATCTTGCCCACAATTCCTTTTAAACATCTGATCAAGCTATCATTTATTTTGCACGCTGTACTTGCACATTCCATCTCTTCAGAACAACTCTGAAGAGAAAATACATTCAAGAGGCTTTTTGAATCAACATCAATATCATAAAACATGTGTAATCAGTTTAAATTTCCAAACATAATAATTTGAAATAAATTTTTGTAACTAATTTGATTTACAGCCCAATGAATGAATAAATACACAAATCAATGTCAGATCAAATTAGTAAATTCCAATAATTGATGAAGAAGAAGATGGTGATCTATTCTTCTTGTCTCTGCAATCGGTTCCGGTCCTAATTGAGAAGTGAACAGGTGAGCCCTTGCATTGGTGATCATTAGGAAACCTGTGTTTCAAACAAACTTTGAGATTGCAGGACTTGCAGGTGCTGTTGTTGGAGAAGGTCAAAATCTCCTTGCAGCGTTTTACCGGGCACTTAGGCTTTTGCTTCTTGGTAATGTCGCATTCCCCTGCCTTTCGATGTCGTTCTAGGATGGCTTCATCTTTTTCACCTGCCTTCTTCTCTATTGACACAGTGCAGGCCTCACAGACGACAACAATTCTGCTTTTTTGTTCTGCTTTTGGACAGTCATGCTCTTTGTAAGTCCTGTGTTCAAGGCAGAACACCTGCATGAAATAACAGTGTTATCATATTGCCGCTTTCTGTATTAATTTGTTCTATCATACCAAGTTTCTACATATTTATATATGTTGATGTTCCAACTAGAAGAAAAAAAAGGAAAAAGAAAAAAGAATGATCAATCTGGGACGACGAACAAATAGATTACAATGGATGTGTTTAATAATGAATCTATCATGCTATCACATCTTCAAACATGAACTAATCTCAATGCCCACAGCTATTGGAAACACAAAATTTATACACCCACCGGTCCAAATTATCTCTTAATTTAGAGATTTTGTTTTTTGTTTCAAATTAACTTTTACTTTTAAGAATTTTATAAGCATTAATTATTATTATTTTTTTCAATTTTACCCATCTTATTATTTTTGTTTTTTTCAATTTTTTCAATTTTTCCCAATAGAAGAGTAAAATTGTCCTATCATCAAACTTCTTTCTAAATTTTAGGAGTTTTAATACACCTTTAATTTTTATGCAATATTTAAATGTGACAGATAATTTGGATCAAAGGCAATATAAAATAGTAACTGACTGACGGCACATTGTACAGTTCTCTTGAATTTACAATCAACCAGACTCTTGACCTCACTAGAAGTGGCAGTTGGTTAGACAAACTTTGTATAAGATGGTAACAGATTTGTGACAGATGGTAGAAATTCAATGTATTTAATGCTATTTATCCATCCATCACTTTTTCTTCATTCAACCAAATATAAAAGAAACAACTACAACATGCATATATCTAACAGTTACTCTGCCTTGCCACTGGCATAGTCATGGGCATATTTTTCAATCATGAATTGATCCACAGTAAGTGTTTAATTGGTTATACAAAATTGTCATAAAGATAAATAGTAGACCAGCGGAACATGGCAGAATTCTCCCAAGCTTATTTTCATTTGTTCATAAATCTTTTTTCTTCTCAACAAGACATAAGAAAGCAATAACACAAATATATTTTTAAGAGTCAATTTATCATGCTACTGATGGATAACATAATTATAGTCTAACAGTTATGGCTATCAACTCAATTGATAAGGACAGTAAAAGGCAGGAGACACATCATAGAATCCTTTTGAATTTAATTTCATTTGCTTATCCATCTTATTTTCTTCATCCAATGAAACACAAGAAAACAACTTCATTGCTACAAATTATGAAAACAAAACAATCATGAATCAATCTTGAGATGAATATTTGCCATCTTATCATGGAGAGCAGCCATGTTTACAGACCAATGCCAAATCTACTAGGATTTAAGGTTTGGGAATCCTCCTCTTTTCCTATATCATTTTAAAAATTATTTTTTTATGAGAAATTTGGCAATAAGCAACAAACCTCTGACCGGGGAGGGATTATTTTAAAACTACATAAAATTTACTGGATTGATTTCTTGGAAAAAAAAAACACTTTTCTCATACAAGTGCTTTTTGAGTAGCCCTTTTCTCTTTAGAATTTAGATGATTTACTATAGAAGCACTCACAAACACAAAAAACAAGCCCTAAAATAAGCCAATCCAGATGAGTCCCAAACCATTAATTACTAATAACCAATGCCTAATTTAGGCTTAATAGAACAAAGGAGTTGCGATACTCCAATCCCTGCCACTTTAGCATCTTCAATCCATTACTGTACCATATATACATCGAGATTCTTTTTGCTATGCGAAATTGAAACCAAAAACAAGATTGTCCACGATTCACGTCTCACATCAAACTATTCACAATCCAAAATTCCAAACCCTAATGAATCATTGAATAATTGTTCATCATCAAAACAAAAAGACCAAATCCTGATTCCATAAAAGTGCATACCTTTTGACATCCATCACAATTGAAAGGCAAGAAATCAAGCTGGTAACAGTCCTCATACGAACAGTGCGCTCCCAGCTCAGGAAACGCCTCTGTTCCTCCTCCTATTCCCATCTTCTCTCCATTTCCACTAAACTTCTTTATTAACTCAAAGGGAAGCTCCATCTCTCTCTCTCTCTCTCTCTCTCTCTCTCTCTCAATGAGGAAGATGAAGTTTCTTTTCGCGGGTATTTATAGATATTTGTTTAGGTTTCTTGGGTTCCAAGACACAAGAGTTTACGCAATCTAGGACTTCTCCTTAATTTGAATAAACTTAGATCTTTCTAGATTGTTTTCGTTTGCCTCGAGATTGGTGTTTCCTGATGATTTGGTCCTGATAAGTAAAAGACTAATATAAATAAGTGAAGGGTTTATATACAAATATATCTTTCCAGGGATCTAAACGTAAATATGAAAGAACCCTCGAAAGAAAATTTCGCCTTCGTTGCTTTCTCTAACCTCTGCTCTCTCTCTCGCTGCCATCGAGCTCGATTTCTTCGGCGGTAATGGAGGGGGTTGGGGCGCGGCTGGGGAGGTCGTCAACAAGGTATGGGCCAGCGACGGTGTTCAGTGGGCCGGTGCGGAAGTGGAAGAAGAAGTGGATTCCGCTCGCCTCCCCAGCCAGCGCCAACACCGCTAACAATAGCAGCAACGGCAATGGCAACAATAACAACAATCATTCCCACCTTCTTGTCTATAAATGGGCTCCGATCTCCTCCCAATCCAACGGGTCCGCCTCCGCCGCCACCACGCCGGCCGCAGATGATACGCCCAAGCGGAAGGTTCGCTATGTCCCGGTGAGAAAGATACAACCTTGCTCTTCTCCTGCAAATTTTCATTCTCTTGCTAGTTTTGATTGGGGTTTTGGCTTTCCCATCTGATGTTCCCCAAAAGTTAGGGTTTTTGAGTTGTGGATTCTGAAGGTTCTGATCTTTGAGTATTGGATTGCTATGATTTTGATTCTGGTTTTGGCACGATTGTGTAGATGGAACTTTATTTATAGCAAATACTTCCTAAAAGTGGCAAAATGTGAATTCTTTCATATGTTACTTCAGCTATCACTATGATATTGTTCATAGTTTCCCTTTGATGATTCAAGAAAATCTATTCTTAAAGAAATATCCAGCAATTGGAATGCCATAGTCAGTTGATAGCGGAATCAGGGAAATTAAATTTGTGATTGTAAGGTTACAGAAACCTTCGGGGTGGCCAGAATTGGTAGAACAACAATGGTATAATTGCAATGAGAGCTTGAATATGCACTTAGATGAGGACATTAGTTTGAGGTTGCGTAGATTATGGATCAGCTTGCTGCAATCTAATGCTGGAGGTACCTAGGGAGCATTTTTTTTTTGGATGTTTAATATTGATGCTTTGGAATTGATTCCTATTATTTCAATGCTTGATAATTTGGTGTGTGGGATAATTAACATGCCTGTGTTTTGTTTGCCATGGAATGTTGTTAGAGTGTATGTGAAACCTGAATAAATAGTTTTGCTTATAGTTTGTACATTGGAAGGTTCCTTTTTTTATTTTTGATATATTGATAACATGTAGGTTGATGTTCTGTTAATATTTTTATTACGGAAAAATGTCATAGTCCCATTTAGTGCTTCCAAATAGTGAACCAGCTTCCTTCCTCCCACATTGTTATGATTGGTAATCATCCCTTCAAATCCTATGATTTTGAGTGGCAACTTCTGAAAGTGTGTCTAGTGACATTAGAGTGAGCACCAGTGAACCATCTTAATGGGTCCTAATTTTGGTACAGTGGGTATATTGAACAAAACAAATGACTGCTTTTTTCCAAGTGTCGTTTGTATATGGAACACGACAGTTTGTGAGTCCCATTGGACAAAAGCTTTGATTTTTGCCATATCCAAGCCTGTGGATAAATTTGTCTGACCATACAACAAAAGTTTACCAATTATACCCCTTTCTTTTTCTTTTTTTGTATTTAGTATTTATCAATCAACACTTGTGAATGCTTATTTCAATGTTAATTAATTACATCCTAATTTTATACATTTCAAATTGTAATTACTTATGCATCCTCCTCAGGCATGGTCCTTGAATATAAACCTTTCCAAAATTAAATTATATAAATAATTTTTTTTTTTTTTTTTTTTTTTTTTATGTCTGCATATGGATTATTATGTATTGTACTTTATTCATGCACACCTAAAATGTGTAGTTTTTTTTTCTTATACCCTTCTAGAGCGCATGCAAGGATGTATATGGAAAACAAAGCTATTATTGGTATACACCTTATAGGGTATGCATATCATAATCTTGGTGTATTTTGAGGAATGGAAAAAATTATAAATTTTTTAGTAGCACATATGCTAAGCATAACTATAACATGCTGAGGAAATAAGCGACATTTCAATATTTTATGTTTTCTTCAGTCCAAGTTTACCAAACATATACTAGAACAATAAAATTGTTTATTCCCTATAGTTCAGTTCTGTCTTGTCATGTGCGTATTGTCCTGTCTCAGTTGCCAAACACAACTATGAGTGTTGTCAATGAGTGGGTTAAAAACAGTTAAAAATCTTCTTCTTCCTATTACGCCAACAGTTAGGTATTGGTGAATGCCATAATAATTATGACTCGAATTTTAAAATTTTCTATTCTCAGTTGCTTCTCTGCTCATGCCAATTTTCCCTGCGTTTTTCCAGACTTATTCAGATGCACTATCTTTCGTTATAATTGAGTACTTATACTTTAATGAGCATTTTAAATTGGAGCACATTTTTTTTTCCTTTGTTGTGAGAAGCACATAAATATGCAGGTTTCTATAACTGAAGAACAAAAGCAGGAACCAACTTTGAAGATGGATGATGAGAGTAAGACAAATGATGGCAATCCGTCTCTGCATTCAAGCCAGCCTGATGGCTCTGATAGCAAACCTGATATGAATGATGTTGCAATGGAAGATGTTCAGGTAGGGATATTGTTTCATATGCAATATCTATTTAGCATCTTCTCTGCTTTGAAATTTGTGTTTCGTACAGGTCTCATATGATTCATTAGTCTTCACTGCCATCTTATGTTAGTGGCCTGAGCTTCATTGCTGTTAACTTGCTTTGATTTAAATTAAAAGCCTATCAGTCTAATATAATAGCTGCAAATAACAAAACATGGGATTTTTCTTACAGCATCAACTGGGATTTAACCATGCCCAGTAGCTTATGAACAAATTGATACAAGTATCAGATGTTTTGAGTTCTTGCACTACTTATTTTTTATCAGGCTTCAGAGAAGGATCAGTCATCCACTGAAGAAATGAAGGAAACCAATTTAGATTTAAGTTTGGGTTTGAAAGCTCATGATGATGATCGTGGTAGTGGCACGAAAATTGCTGAGCCAAGTGATGGTAGTGGACGTGCAGAGAGAATGAGCTCTGGTGAGGATGGACAAATGAGGCCTGCAACAAATTCTGAAAGTGACAATAGATTGAAAAGGAAGGCTGCTGTGCCAGACCTTGAGATGAGAGTGTAAGGTAATATAGCATCTTTTGGTCTATGTTTTCTTTGTTTTCGTGGAAATCTCTGTCTCCCAATTATCTCTTGCTAAATATTAATATCTTGGATTGAATTGCCAAATTTATGTCGAATAGAATATTTTGTTGGGTATTTTAACTTCAGGATTGGAATATGAACTCAATTTGCTTTTATTAAGGCACTTGTAATACCTGCGTCAGATTGTCATGTGGTGCACAGCAGCAATGGTGCTTTATTGTTACTTTCGCTTTGTGACTAGTGTGGAGTCCAGGGCTGAAGTTTGTATGCTTGCTTAGATATGACAATTAGCAGCTGCAATCTACTGGTTAATTTCCTAATTATGCTAAACAACCCATATAACCAATGATGTAATTGGTTGATACCTAAAGTGATATAAAAAGAAAATACTATAGCCAGCATTATAATTAGAATATCTTATGATCATTAATTTGCCAGTTATATTTTGTTTATTTTCAACATGTAACAGGTGATGATTGAAGAGTTAAAATAGCTTCTCATGTACTTGTATTCTTTGATGTGCGCTGTATGATGGAGCAAGCTTTATTTCCCCTCATTCACGTAAGCCTGCGTGCAGCCATGGAAGATTTTATTTTCTTGATTTTAGAAACCAGGCTTACCAAAACTTGACTAACTTCGCTGTTTTTAACATGATATATATGAGCCATTAATGATTTGTACCATTTCATTAACTTCTCGTAATCTTTACATTGATGGTATTTTCACAACTCTAATTATGATGTTTTCCGCCGATATTGTATCTTATGGAGCTTGTGACTGTTTTGACAAGTGAAAGTTGAATGGAAAATACCTTTCTTAGTTTGTTTAAATAATTTGTAACAGGGAATGGTTGTTCCTTTGATGTGTGCTATTTTTTTAACATGGGGCCAAAATTATTCAAATAGTTGGAAATATGTGCTCTTATGGATGAGGAATTTTTCACAAATGTGCTTGATAAGGAAAATTCCTCTTTATTTTGCTTTATAATGACTATTTTGAATTTGTCATTTGGGAATTTTTCTAAATATGATGAATTCCTGTTGCCTTTAGTTGTTGGCTTCTCAATCAGAATGATGCCTTCTCTTCGGCTTTCTTAAGTTGGCTATATATATAGATACATCTTTGTGAGGTTAAAAAATTTTATTTGTCACTACTCTGCTGCAAATGTGCTTCATGCAATTAAGTGAATTTTGATTCACTGTTTACATTGGTTTAGCCAAACAAAACTTTTAGTTCAAATTTTCACTTCCCTTGCAGATGGTTTGAATTTTTCTAGCAATGTTATCATGATGTTTATCCTTCATTGGAACAAAAGTAATAAATCATAAAACTAAAATTATAAAATTTTCTATGCATCATCTATAGTTAGTTAGTTTAACTAAAACAAAAGTTGAGTTACCAACAAAATTGGTCTCAACCACATTACCTTGTGACTAATGGTGCTTGCATGATTTCATTGAGTCAATGAGAACTAGTAACTACCATAAGTTCATCTGCCTAAACTTGAGCACACAAGCACAAAAAGTTAATAAACATATATATGAACATGAAATGCCAATGCAGATGCGGCCATTGTTCTGTCATTGTCAGTACTGTTGCCAACCTTCCTTCGTCTACATTCCTCTGCCAATTTTGATCATGCAGAGTACAGTGATTGATGATCAATCATCATTCTTTATCAGTTGTATCCAGCCAATTAATAATGTTAGTTCAGAGCATGAGGATACACAGTGATCGTCTGAAGTTTTGTCCCCATTTCTTAGATGGAGATATGTCCTACAATCCTTGATCTGTTGCTTTCTTCTCTTCTTTTTTCCCTGTTTGTTTGTTCAGCTTTTCTGAATTGTTGCTTTCTGAATACTTTCTATTTGAAACAAGTACATCACCATATCTCATTGCTTTCATGTGAAATTTTGCTTTCATCATAGCGATTACTTGCAATTTATAGTAATTAGTGCAGCAAAGCCATAATAAATGTAACCGCAGTTATGCAAAAAGAATGGGAATGGGAATACTGATACATCCATTAGAACAAAGATTTTTAACTGTAAATGCAGGACCAATGGATGAAATCTTTCTCAGAATTTTCAGTAAATTTCATCAGAAAAGTTGCAACTGAACTTGTAAATTTGATATACAAGCATCAGGTTGGATCTTCAGGAACACGGGCTTATATAGGAAAACCGTCTCGAGGTTTTTCAGCGATAGAGGGATTAGCACTGAATGTCATCTGAACAACATTGCGGAGCTCCTCATCCCATGTGTTCGGCACCTGTTGACATCAAGTTGAAGGACCATTTGTATGAATGTTTGTATCGTTAATTAATAGTTTTGAAAATGCAGATGAATATGATTTGAATTTTCTTCGTCAAGCCGGAATACCTGAGTTGTCGGCTCCTTGTATAGATTCATTGTGCTCAATTGACTGTTTAATGCTTTTCTAAGTACATCAGGAGGGTTAACCATTGCAGGAATCCCAGCTTGGATAAATCCTTGTTGAGATGGATGATACTGAGGATGAATCATATCTGCTGAAAAGCCACCTTGGAATTGAAGCAGCTGAAATCAAAAACAAAAAACATTGACAATTAAAAACAATTAATAACAATTAATCTTGCAGTTTTATTGAACATACATCTTTGGCCAGAATCCCTTCAATGTTGAAATCCAGCCTTGGATTAACAGCAGCAAGCTTCATTGACAGAAACTGAAAGCAATAGCAGTTCAGCAGTTAACTGTTAACCGTCATTCCTCCGATGAGGATTTGCTTGATAGAATAAACGAGAAAACATACTTCGACTTGCCGTTGCAGTGATTGAACATAATTGATGATCTCGTCTAGCATTACCGCCTTTCCGGTGACCTGTAATTTGAAGTGAAGAACACAGTGAGTCTTCATTCATTAATTCAATTGTTTCAGTGTCACAGTATCAACTTACTTTACTGCAACCAGGGACAAGATCTTGAAGAAGTTTCATCCTTTCACTTATCTTCTCTCTTCTTACCTGCAATTTATAACAATTATCAATTAAACTTTCTTCTATGATGTTGAAGGTAAACAAGATGTTCTTACTCTTTCTGCGAGGCTGTGGCTATTCGTTGCTTGGCCGCGCCGTGCTCTGACATGAATGTATTCCTCTTTTGGTGAATCAGAGTTATCTTTAGCTTGTTTCCCTGCTTGTTTTGCAGGAGAAATGCTTGCAGTGTTCTGCAGACCCTTCCCTTTGATTTCATCGTTCTCTTTTGTTGTTCCAACACACAATTGAGGGCAACTGTGTGTTTTCTCCGATTCAATCTCATCCTATGCATCATTCCAGTAAATTTATTTTCAACAAAATGATTGAATAATTAGCTATCACTGCAAAATTTTTTGGCTTTAGAGTCAAGAAAACATGAACAGAGTCAAGAAACTAGGAAAAAAAAAGAGTTGCTTCATTGAATCTTTTCCTCTGTTTGCATAAATAATGAATACATTAATGTTTATGAATTCAACAGATTGTTCAGAGTTTAGAGACAATGTGACAATCAAGAATTTACAAACAATGAAAAATGAATAAAAATACGAAAAAAAATAGACAAATCAGTACCTGATTGGATCTTTTCCTCTTCTTGAAACCAACTTCTTTGGAAGAAGAATCCCCAGCTGCACTCCCTGAACCATGAATCTCCTCTTGACCACCTCCACTGAACTCAGCCTCACCAGACTCATTGCTTGAAGCCCTAACACCATGAAAACCCCCCTTCTGTTCTTGATTCTCAATCTTCACTACATTTTGCTGCTGATTCACTGAATCAGAGACACCAAAACCACTCACCATCCCAGAAAACCCACTCCCATTGAAACATGACAACAATCCACCACTGTTCTGCATCAACATCCCCCCTTTCCAACTCTCGCCAACCCTCAAACTCCCTTGATTTATAGGATTACTTTTGTTATTGTTGTTATTGTTGTTGCTGTTCCATAAACCAGGAACAACCCCTACAGAGGATGGAATGGCAAACTGCCATTGATCTACAGAACCACCAGAATGCTGAAAACTCTCCAATCCAAACTTCTCCTTCTCTCCCAAATCCATCTCCCAACCCAACAAGATCAAAACTTTGACAAAATAAAACCAAGATCAACCCAATTCACACCCCTCTTGTTCTTTACTTCCAGTCCACTCCACCTCTACATATATAATCACTATAACAAAAGCAAACACAAAAGAAAAAAAAAAACAGAAAACTAAGAACAACACAAAAGATTGGTCAAACAGAGAATCCTCCAAAACCTCTCAGCAATGCAAAGGTATCTATAAATCACACTCTCTTGCATTGGTTTCAACTCAAAGCTAACAACACTGTAGGAAAAAAAGTAGCTGCTAAAAGTTGAAAAAGGAAGATACCCACTTAGATTCCTTCACTTCCTTGAAACCTCTCTACTTCTTCATCTCCTTCCACACTTCTTGCTCCCTCTAACAAATCTAATACTTAGATAAGCAGAAGCAGCTGCAGTGGTTGGCTCCTTATATATATATATATATATAGATACACTAAATATATATATATTTATATATATATATATATAGTGTGTGTGTATGTGACAGTGAGAGCTTGGATTAATGGAGAAAGGTTGCTTGCATTTACACCCACGCCTGCATGAGAGAGAAAGAGAAGATGAATGATTAAACAGTGCCATTGTTGCAGTAAAAACTATATTATTATGAGAAGAAAAAGAAGAACAAAGAGAGAGAAAGAGAGAACATCAACTTTGCCACCTTTCAATATTAAAATGTAGGTGATGTAATATTATAATAATAATAATAATTATTATTATATATTTTTTTACTTTTGTGTTTAACTTTGATCTATTTGTTCTGTTTTGTTTTGTTTTACTAGTTAGCTTTGTTTTTGTTATTTATTTGTTTTTTTTTTATTTTTTAATGGTTAACATGTTGCATTGCTTCAGCTTGCAGTCTGACATTGCCTACCCTTTCAGTATTATTTTTATTCATCATTCATCTTTCTTGTTTGTTGTTTTTTTAATGTGTCATTATTTTTGTGATATTGCTATTATAACTTTGGTTTTATGATTTGATTATATATACTCTTTCATAGATATACATATATTATTTGTGTATATAGCCTATAGTCAAAGATTCAACTTTTTTATCTTTTAATTTCTTTTTTCCAAAAATATTAAGTTGAATTTTGATTAACTATCAAAATATATAAACAAATATCTTTTTCATAACATAACCATCAACATTGACTTTTTCTGTAAATTTTTTCACATGTAAACATTATTAAATTTTGTTTAATAGACTAAAATCACTTGGTAAGTAAATTTTAATAAATTTATTTTGTTCATTTTAACATTAGTCTTGGGTGAACCAGTGGAAAATTAATATGGTTGAATAAAAAAGTAAATGGGGTTAGAGAGTGGGTAAATGGTAAATAGTGGATAGATCTAGGGTGGAAGTTTGATGTGATAGTAAATGGACCCATAATGGCAAGTGGATTGGACCCAATAACCTACACCAAACCACCAAATCAACTTATTCAATACCCTAATCTCGTCTCCTTCTACCAACCTCTCATGCTCCAAATCCATCATTTCATTTCAATAACTCACAGGGTGACATCTGTAAATTCTCTGATTTTTTTCTTTCCATATTTGCCCTTCAAAAATAATATATTATTTATAGTCTGTTTTTGTTTTTTTTTGTTTTTTTTGCTATTTATTTATATACCTCTATAAATTATTTATAATTATTTTTATACAACTTCAATTAAAAATTAACTTCAAGCCTCTCCTTGTCTCAATCAAACTATATATTTTTTTTATAAAAGCCATAAATTATTTTTAGATAAAGCATTTTGTAATTGTATAAGAGTAAGTATGATTTTTACGAGGGTACCTTGGTAATTACCCACTTTTTTGTTTTATATAATATTGAAATTGAGTTAATTTAATTTCTAAAGTAAATAATAAAAATTAATATTGAAAAGAAAGCAAGATGGAAATTTAAATGCTTCTTTAATTTCCCATCAAGTACTTGCACCTATTTTTCTTTGGTTTGCATAGAGACAAACATAAATGTGCTTCAATTGTTTCCCATCAAGGACCTCCCCTAATCCAACTCATTTTGGTTAGGGGACAAACATAAATGAAAGACTTCCAATGTCTTAATCAAAAGCCAACATACCCTTAATTTTTATTTGACTTTTTACCATCTATTCCTAGTTTACGTTATTTTTTTATTTTATTTTTTTTTAGAAAGATATGTTAAAAATAATTACAGGGATCTTTCCGTTGGTTTGTATATATTAACCATTATCTAATTTATCTCTGATTTAGAAGAAGAATGAAATGTCAGGTCTTTTATTGTAAAAGTGGCTAGTTTATTTTATTTTATCTTTTCATAAAATATATAAATTATATTAAAAGAATGCATGACGTACAAACGAGAAGTTAATATTTCAATCCGTATGTGTCTTTTTTCTGCGTGAACTGAATGAATCTTTTTGACAAATATACAAACATTCTATGCAGGAGACCAAATATCAATAAACTAAAAAAATCATTGATGTGGTTAATTTATGTTATTTTTTCTTTTTTTTTCTTATTTTTTATATGGGTGTAAATTTATTTAGAGTTTTTCATTTAATATTTGAAAAAAATATAAAAAATATATATTTGTTTGACAATTACCAAATCCAACATTCAAGTGAGTCGTCAGTTTTTTCTTGGATGAACTTGATAATTAAAATAATCATTTACTGTATTTCATAGTTTATTATTAAAATAATAAAATTTCTAAGGTAAAATTCTAAAATTAGCAATTTTTTGTTAACTGAATTAATTTGCAAATTAACAATCAAGGTGTGAATTGAAATGAGGAAAAAAAATTAAAAAGAAATAAATACTAGGAATGATTAGGTGGAGAAATGACCCATTGATTTAAGATGGGACCTATAACATCCAATCATGGTTGTTAACACAACCAGAGACATGACGTGAAGAAGGTGTCATAAACTTTTGTTGGGGGTCCAATGGCAAAAATACAAGTTTATTATCATCCAATTTCAGTCATTTTCCAAACCAAATTTAAGGTTTGGTTGCCCTTAAACAACCATACAACATGTTTAATCACTCATTAATAACTCCCCATTTTTTTAATAATCTTTCCTATATAAAATTTATAAATAACCAATCGATATATATACACAAGTTTTACAGTATATTCATTTAACAAAAAAAATTATTGATCTATGGTGTGAGGGACCTACAAAAGAGTTTTGGACATATAAAATTTGAGTGAGTACATTAAGATTAATTATTTAATCTTCAATGTTTTGAATTGTTAATGTAGACCCATCCTTCAATGATTGGCATTGGACTAATACATTCTACTAATTTAAGTTCATAGTTGTTACTTGTCCTTAGATCTCTCTTTATTGAGGGAAAGAAAGAAAGAAAGAGGACATGATTCACACCTATGGAGATAAGCTAAGCTAGTTTCACTTTGTTAATACAAGGCTTTTAAGGTTCATGATTGGATGGCAAGCTTATAAACATGTCCTTAATTGGGAGAAGGAGATCTTCATGTTGCTTGTTTGCATAGAATGCATGTTTTCTTAAAAAAAAAAAAATTAATAATCAAGCTTTTGGTTTAATAAACATGCACTTACCTACATGATGGGATGAGTTTGAATAATTACTAGCTAGCATGCTCTTGTAACTACTACTTTTATTTTTTATTTTAAGCTTTACCTCAATCACATCCTTCAAACTCACTTTTTATCATAAAGTTTCTTTCTTCCTTTCTTTTAACAAGTTTGGATCTAAAGACTTGTTCATTTGTTCTTATTTTGTTGTAAAAGTTGCTTGTGAGTTGTAAAGTACTTCAAAGGTTCATTTAAAAGGACAATTAGTTAGATTTCTTTACTTTACATTATACACTCTCTATGACTATACTAAACCATATTGTTTCAAACTTCAAACTTGATACATTAAAAAAATAAAAAAGAATCTAAGTTGACTAGTCATAGGGACTATTAAACAAAATAGAAAACTTCTCATAGTGTTCAATGGATAGTTAATTAATAATTAAGAGACTAGCTAGCTCTAGCTAGATACATACTTCTTGTTTGCTTTCATATGTTAAAGATTTTGTACTAGTGTGTGGATAGATATATAGGTTTGTAACTCTTTGTACTAAACTTATAGTAGAGAGGCAAACAATGAATGAATCAATAAATGAATTGAAAAAAATAGGGTTTATTATTCTATGTAGATCTACTCAACTTTCAAAACCTAACAAGGACACATAAAAGCAATGAAACAATAAGATACCTAACCATGTTGCTTAACAACCACTTAGAAAGGGATAGATATGCAATACCAAACCACCAAATTCCATATCAATGTTGCTTGGCTTCTAAATGGTGGTATATGTCCATTACAATGCAATTCTTCCAAGAAGCCTTATCTTGTTAGGATTGATCCTTTCTCATCAATATTAGTCCTTGTTTTAATTTTAACTCTAGTTGATTAACTACTCAAGTGGTACTATACGTTTAACTTCATTGTGACTTCACCATGCATGCTCAATCAAAGTCAAATACATGATCATACAATTATAAATCTTGTATTTATAATATATATTCAAGTGTTACGGATCGATAGAGATCTAGCACACGTTTGGGTTTGTATTTATTTATAAGATAAGATTTGGAGTATCTGAAGAATTTATTCCGAAACTTACAGTGCAATGCATATATACATATCAAAGTACATTTGCAGATCCTATTTCTGCAACCTTCAACTAATGGAGTAAAAGTTTGGATCTCATACACTACAATGTACTTCACTTCATAACAAACTCATCAAGAACAGTGCAATCTAAAAATTTAATTGTATACGAATTAGCATTCAAATCTCCACTCGACAAGGAATAATATAAAAGCCCGACGCTTTTATTATTGCCATCGGTATGTTGAACTATAATTTTTGGGCCAATTTCATTATATTATATTATATTATATATATATATATATATATATATGGAGATATGACATCTAACAAACTAAGGTTTGTGGTTTATATATGGTCCTACTGCAAGTACTACTAATTAAGGTGCTATTCTTGTTAAAGAATGTCACTTCAATGATTCAATCTTCATCTTCTTCCCCATTTTTTTTAATGCGCCATTATAGTCTCGTCTTTCAAGCTAATTAGTTCCGTCGGTGTCATTTGTGGGTTTAGAGAACACTCAAACATTAAAAAAAAATCTCACACAAACCAAAACAAAAGAAGACGTAAGAAATTGGTAACCCAGTTCGGTGTTCACTCGCCTACATCTGGAGGGCCAAGCCCGGAGATACACAATCCACTAAAAGAGGTGATAAAACATGAGTACAAAAACTTTGACACTCAACCTCAGAAATAAAGATCACTACCCTCTCTAGATTGTTTAGTGCCTATACACTCTCTTCCCCAAGAGTCACACACCATCTCAGAACAAAGTAGTTTATATAAACGTCTCAACGTCTCAAATATAGTCCACATTTCTTTTAGAATATCCGCGGCTACTAACTTTAGAACCTTCCAAATTAGTTGTTGTAACTCCTATTGTAACACAACTTGCAACATGGCCCTAATGGTTGACTTGACTGAGTTCTGGTTCTGTTGCGAAGCGACCTCAAGACCCATCAACCTCCCAGTCATGCTTACCAAACTTGATTTTCAATTCATCCAAGTTTAGCCTTCAAATCTTCCTAAGAAAAATCTTCAATCAATCATTCCAATCATACCAACGATAGGCATGTCTTCAATCATACTTATTAAAGTTCCTGAAAGCATACCTTCAATAGCCTTCAATTCTATCATTGATAGGTATTTCTTTAATTAAGTTCCATCCATATTTAGTCTTCAATCAAATCTCCTAAAGTATACACCAAAAATAGCTCTATCAAAATCTCCCAAGATATTTGCCTCCAATCCAAGATACCTTGCCACGTCACTATGCTTCTCATGTCATCATCTATTTCACGTCACAATGGTTGCCATGTTACCTTGATTTGATGTCAAATCATGCCAATTAAAGTGCTTTTGCACTAACAATGGGTATCAGCTCTTATACAAAGATATACATATTAATTTTTTTTCAAGAAAAAAATGAGATTTTACATTGATCATTAAATATGTTGCGTTAGGAAACATTAATTATCTTTAAAAATCCGAACTGAGCATTTTTTTTAATATGATAATAAGTTGGTATTGAAAATTTTAAGATATGTAATCAATCTACTATTAATTTTGTATAATTAAATAGGTTGTCTTTTCAAAATAATTAGTATTAACTTTGATTACATTAAAAAGAACTTTTGGTGCAATACTAATAAAACTTATTAATTATGTAGCTCCTTTTATTTTCATAATAATATAAACAAAACATGCTAATGACCATCAACTACAATACAATCATCTGTTTTCATCTGTCAATATATATATATATATATATATATATATATATATATATTAATCCACTGTGAAGATACTGTGAAGATAACTATCAATTCTGATTTGATGTATCAAGTGGATGTGAAAAAAGTACCATTTTTATATAAAAATAATGCAATGTTGCACCACATTAGAATTTTAAGAAAAAAATAATATTTGTAATATATGACACTAAGTAGTATCTCCATTTTTGTGTACTATTCATCACTGAAAATATATTTAAGATTAATTTCTTATGTTATTTTATTGAATGATAAAAGAAACTATCTAAAACGGTTCTCAAATGTTAAGAGTACAAATCTATTAATCTTTTATCTTTTCTTAAATCTCATTGATCAAATACTTATTGCTTCACTATTAATTATTTATCTTAATTATATCCATAAAATTAATATTTGACTCTGATCACATGAAGAAGTTTATCCATATATAAAAAAAAAATAACTTTTTTAATATTATAATATATATTATCAAATATATTTATATTTCGGTTCTCAAATGACCCATTACAACTAAAATTAATTTCATTTGCTCAATAACACCACCACACCAAACATTCTTGGAGCAATAGCAATTAGAATGACATAAAAGGCAGCTAATTGTAAACAAGGTAAATAAAAATAAAACAAAAAGTTAAATTTCAAAGGTATAAAAAAATTTAAAATTAGAATGATAAAAAAAATATACACTTTCTCAAGATAAATATTTTTTATTTTTTGAAAATTCAAAAGTATAATAATCAAGAGAAGAACACAATAATTTTTTTTAAATAATAAAATAAAAGTTGGGCTTTATGATTGGGCCCCAACCAAGCACATAACCAATCAATAGCCCATTACAAATATCTTCCAAGCCTCAAATCTTATAAACTAAATATTAAAATGTTTGTTTTGTTTTCTAGATTGTCATCTATTATATCGGATCTATAAATCTAGAGAATCTCACTCGTGTAGATTTAGAATTAACTTCAAATTTTTATATAAAATGAATTGTTTAATTGACTGTTGTTGGAGAAATTTCATTGAGACTCTAGAAACTGCTCTATTAGATTAAACCAGATAATGACTCACGGAAAGTTATATATGATAAGTGCATTGAAACAGTTAAACATCTTGCATGTCCTGTAACTCAATCTTTTTTAAAAAAATTAATTATTTTTATAAAACTGCGTACCTTTCGTCCATCTCCCTACATCCGTTGTGAGCTTGCCATGATCATAAGAGTTTTATAGGTCAGTTATACATGAAAGTTCTTGCTTTGCCTTACGGAGTTTCTCAATATATAAAATTTTAAATTATTATGTTCATTTTTATATTTTCAAAAATTTAATCATAAACTATTTTTATTTGTAAAAATAATAGTTGGATTATCCCGGTTGTGCCTATAAAAAAACCATATATAAAAAGTTAAAATGGAAAACATGTTAAGAATGCAAAATAGAGAAATGACACTGGCAAGAATTATAAGCTAGCCAACAAACACTATTGATGTTGGAATGCCCCATATTAATATTATACTTTTTAAAATACTTTTATGTATTATTAAAAAATATATATTATATCAACAACTAGTAAAATATTCTACCTCCAATCCTATTTATTTCCCCTTCTAGAAGTTTTTTTTATATGCCTATTTATAATATCTATGAAGTTTTAAATAATTTTTTTTTTAAATTTATCCTTTACCTTAATGTATTTTTATATTTTTTAATATTTTTTTAAAAAATATAAAACACTATCAAAAGAGAATAAAATATATAATTAAAATAGAAAGAGAAATTAATGGAATTTAAATAAGCATAATTTTGAAAAGTTGATATATTTTTTTATATATATGTTTAAGGCTATCAACTAATTAATTTTAACCGATTTTTAATAATTATTAATTGGTTAAAATGAACATATAAAAGTATATCTTTTTTATTTTAGTTCAATTTTTAAAAGTTTTATATACCTACCCCACATGTATGTTATTTGATGTTAGAGAGGTGAAAACCCCAAGTTAACTCTTTGTTCAAACAATATATGAACAAATCAAAATATGATAAAATTATCTTAATACATTACTTCTGTTCAATTTTCATTTTTCCTAAAAGAAACAAATTAGTGGTAAATTATGCTATATTACTATTAAGTACAATGAGATCTAGGGACCCTGCATATCATGCTTCTCTTTTGAGTGATAAACTAATTTAAATTATATTAAATAAGTGAGATTAATGAAGTTATTTTAATATGTATCCTAAAAAAACTATCTAAAATTTTCTCATATGTTACACTGTGAAGAAATGAAATAATTTATATAAAAAGTATGTGAATGTCAAACTATAAAATTATATCATTAGCGTCTATAGCTTGTCTAACTGATCAAACGTGTATAACTAATAATTGTAAATATTTGTAGTTAGGATTTTTTTTCATTTATAAAATTATTTAAAAGTAATGAATAAAAATTAAAATTTGTAATATTTAAATAATGAATCAATTACATGTGGTAATTTTTATTATAACACATTTAATTTTACATAAACATCAGTCAACATTCTTTCTACCTTTAATCAAATTTGACATTATCTAATGAATTGTTTTATATATAATTAACCTTATCCATATAAGGGCAACCATATTTGACCACTTCTCAAACCTATTGTATTTTTTATTACCTTCATTGGAATTCATTATATTAAAATTTATTGAAAAAGTGAATAAACCACATTCATTAGAAAGGAAAAATTAGAACAACAAACACAGGAGTTAGGGCTCTACAAAAACATCTACCAAGAGTGGGAAGAACAGTAAAACAACTACCCAACCAAAAGCAAGAGAAAGACCCTAAAAGGAAAGGGGATCCTTTTAGGGGTATAAGGGCCCAAAGAGCTAGCCTTCACCCGGGGAGTGTGGACGCATCGACAGGGTGTTTGGCACCCCGTCAAAAGAGGTGAGAAACTCCAGACTTTGCTTGATTTTCGACATCAGTTCTTTTAGTTTTGTCTTTTTCAAATCATGAGCTGTAACAAACCACAAAAGTAGCATATGATCAATCTTCATAATAATGGATTCGGCAAAAAGATAAGTAGAAGTGAAAATACGTGCGTTTCTTTCAAGCCAAATGTTCTAAGTGATTACCCTCATAAGTAAATCCCAAAATGAGATTAAGGATTTTGTCACCCTTCTTCTCCAATCACCCAAAGGTCCTTAAGAGACCTAGGGGGATGTCGGGCCCCAAAGAGGTGTCTAAAGTAATTCCAAATATGAGAAGCAACTAGACAATGAATTAGGAGATGATCGGCATTCTCAACATCCGCATGGCACATCATGAAAGTAATTGTTTGCAAAAGATTACATCTATGCAAGGCTAAGTTTTCTAGTGAAAGGATCTTGTTGTCCTAAGCAAGCCAGTTGAAGAGATTAATCTTTTTTGGACAACCTCCTTTGAGGATGACAGGGGTTCTATGGCAACAAATACCCCCATCATTCAAAAAATTGTAAAAGGTTTTGACTTAAAATCTTCCATTTGTCATTAGTTTCCAACGCCTTTCATCGTTCTCAAAGGAGGAATGTGTAAAGAAGTTATTGAATAGATCTCTTACTTCAAGCATATCATCAATGTGGATCATAGGCATCCAACTTCCAATTTCCATGATAGATTATAAATATATTCATTAATATCTTTTTAAAATGTATTTTAATTATATACATGTTAAAAATCTTTTTTTTTTAAATTAAATAAACAAAGAAACAATAAGAAGATAAAAGCAATCCTATTTTTATAATCCATGTACATGTCAATTTCCTGCAATGCCTTAATTTAGTTCCCTCTTATATTGTATTGTTAATAAGATAAAATTGTTTAAATAGATGAATTAATTTTATTTTTTCAGTGAAAAATAATTAAAAATCAGACCCTATTTAAGATTATTATTATTATTATTATTATTATTATTACTAGAATGGAAGAAATGAAACTATGTAAAAAAAAATTAATTCAAAGTGACAATTCCCAAAATCCATATATTTTCCAACTCATAGGGCTATTTGGTTCGCTGAAGTGAAGTCAGAAGTGGCCGAAACGGTGAGTTCCACACCACTTCGTTGTGTTTGGTTCGCCAAATTGGAGACGGAAGTGGTGATTTGACAACTTCCAAGCACCATCCACTTCAACGGATGACTTAATAAAAAAAACCCCCGAAATCCGTTTTGAGGCAGCTGACTTCCCTCACGTATTATCACGTGATTCGCTTGGGATCACCCCCAACTTCCCCTTTTCCCAGGCCACTTTGGTGTTTATCGCACTAGGGTTTCTCTTCTTCACCTCTTGCCCTCCTGATCTCTCCCTCTCCCTCACCGTCTTCGCCCGAGATCCCCCGTCTCTCTATCACCACCTACTTGGCCCGATCATCCCTATCATGAAATCTGCCATGCTCTCTTTTCCTCTTTCAGTGACATTGGAAATGCTGCGTTGTCTGGCTCATTGGTTCCATAGCTTGGTCAGCTGAAAAATCTGCAGTACTTGTAAGTTAGTGCTAGCTGTAGATTTAGTATTGTTTCTTGGCCTTTTCAAGTTGAAACTTTTTGCATATGAGGGGCTCTGCTGAATTTCTCATGAACAAAAATCCTATTGACAAGTAAAAATTCATGATCATGATAAATCTCTTTGCAAATGTATTTATGAAGGTTCGTTTTAATCTTCGATCTTGGAAAGTCTATGATGTCTTCCTGTTTTATATCTGCAAAGTCAGAATGTTTGTTTGGCAAAGAAACAGTAATAAGTAGCAAGTTATTTGCATGCTGGTTTGTTATATTTAAGTACACCTTCAGCAGCTCCCTCTATATTAAACAGACAGTGCTACTGTCTCACAGACCCAAACCAGTGTTCTTTGAAAGTTGAGTATGAGGATTTACATGCTTCTTCATAAATGACGGCTAAGTATATATATGCCCATTGTGCTCATGCTTGACATTTATATTAGTGAGCATCATGTGGTTCAAGTTTAAAGTTTCAAATGAATTTACCACAAAACCCATTTTATCCTGATGGTGACCATCATGACATCATTCCCATAGCCTATTAGGTGAATATTACATATGGCCATCTTTCCATTCAGAATTTTGTATGCTCAATACTTCTGCAGCCATTACATGGTAATTATCAATGTAGCTTGTCAACATCCTCTTCCAACTTGTCTTAGTTTGAGTAGGGAACAATTTCTAGTGGAGATTATTTGATAATTATACTTACTTCGTTACTCTTTACAGGGAGCTTTACAGTAACAACATAAGCGGCACAATTCCCAGTGTACTAGGGAACCTGACAAACTTTTTTTTTGCCAAGATGAGCGGTCTAGCCGCTAAGACAGGGGCGTGCACAAGCCTCGGCGGAGCAAGTGGGAGCGGGGCCTGTGCACACATGGGCGCAGGGACCACCCGCACACAACCACTACTCACACTCCCAGAAATGTGCCCTCACCCAAGATTCGAACTCTCACCACTTGTGAAGGGTTCTATTGGGGACCCGGCTACCAATAGACCACTTGGTCGTTGGTAGGAAACCTGACAAACTTGGTGAGCATGGATCTTTACCTAAACAATTTTACTGGCCGTGTAATACCTAATACACTTGGGAACATGTCAAAACTGCGCTTTCTGTAAGTTAATTTATCTCTTATCTCGGTTTTAATATCTCTTATTTGTGTAACTTCCTTATCTTGCTTTAGCAATTTTGGTTGGCTTCAGGAAACACAATCTTTTGCTCAAATTAATTTGTTGATTATGTAACAAAGTAAAAGTAAACCTAGAGTCCAGGGTTGTGTTTGAGAAATAGTGTCAGCTGGTCTGTTGTATAAACTAAGATCAGTTGAATATTTTTTGGATAAATTTTGCAGTGATGAATGCTTTACTTTGTTCGTCAAATAATTCTGCATCATGTTAGCTATAAAACTTTAACAAGTTCTTGTTTCTTGAAATATTTGTGCAAGGATAGCCGGCTTAAAAATAATAGCTTGACTGGTCAAATTTCTACATCATTGACAAATATCAATGCAGTCCAAGTTCTGTAAGTTGCTCTGTTTCTATTTTTAAAGAATCTACATTGTTCTATTTGTCTTCTTTGTTTCCCTATGTGAAAATTATTTCTTGTGGAATAAAAACTAGATAATTAAACATGCATTTTCTGATAATCATGTATTTCACTAAAGTGAAACTTTGATATTTTATTTCAGATTATCAGGAATTTCCTGATGATGGAGTTGCATTTTGAGCAAGGGAAATGTTTTGGTGCAATTGAGGGTGTGAAATTTTGTGAGGAAGGAGACGACAAGCATTGAAAAATTATGCAGGTGATGTTAAGGGAGTTGTGCGGTTTAAGACTTCAGCCAGTTTTCTAGTTCAGCTTGAGCATAATAACTATGTTTAGGGTTCTTTTAATTTTCATATCACTGTATCTCCTAAATGTTGTTAAACTATATTTGTTGTTGACCATGTTAATTTATAATAATAAAAGTTTGGTAGATGTTTGCTTGTATGCAAATAATGCAATCATATTACACAACCAGTGATAAAAAAGCTCTGTTTTTCACTTTTGAATTCTTGGTTTTTCAATTATATTAATAGAAAAAACTTAAAAAAAAAAGGTAAACAAAACTAAAATCAAAGAATCACTTAATAAGATTTATCAATAAACAACAACAACCATTTATGTAATGTTTGTTATATTGATTGATAACCCATTTGAAACTTAATTTTGGAATTAAAGAAAAGAAAAGTCACATTTTCAAGATTTTCACTTCTACCGTCCAAACACCTGAACTGGTCACTAATGTGACAATTTCCTTTTTAACAAAACATATGGAAGTAGACACCTCTAACTGAACTTCACACTTCTATCGAAGTGGTGTTTTCAGACTTTCATCACTTCAGTACCTCACTTCCGAACTAAACACACCCTTATATTCTTTAATTAGGAATCATAAGTCCAAATGCTAATTGCATTTGGATTCACAAGACCTTCTAGTTCACATGATCTACCAAATTTCACGTTAATTTAATACATTCTATCTCGAAAGTTATTTGTAATTTATGTCATATTATAAATTCAACCTTCTAATTTTTATTTTGTTTCCCATATCCTATTGAATCTGTCTTGACAAAGCGTGCCAATGCAAATTCAGTGACATGCTAGATATATATCTCAATAGGCATATTTAATGCATTATTTTATACACTTAAGTTAGCATGTATAGATTATAATAAGTTAATAAAATATTGTATATACATGAGGACATTTTATTTAAATATTTTTACGAGTCTGCCTGGCCAACCAATTCTTATCACACAAACATAGTTTTTACTTTTTAGCATTGTAAGTAAAAATATAACCATTTTTCCCCCATAAATACTGACATTCATTGTCTTAGTTTCACCCATTACTAATAATGCCCCTCACCAATTCCACTCAAAAATTAACCTCACTGTATTTATGAATTTTTTTTTCTTGCAGACCCGTGCATAAATAAATGGGTAACTGCAAATGTACTTTTGCCAAAATTTTCTTTATTTATATTTACTGGAATCAATTAATAAAATGTTACACAACTAAATGTGTAATATATATCACCTTTACAATAAAAAAAAAATGACAACTCCCTTTTCTCCTAAGCGAGAGATAGAGGGACTCCTTTTAATAAATAAATAAATAATAAATAAAATCATATTAAAAAAATTATCATTCATGAAATTATCAAAAAATTATAAATAAAATTAACATCATGAAAAATAATGATCTATAAATTTAACTAAAGAACTATATACATATATCAATTTTTATTCAAAGCAACATTTCACAAAGTTCTTTATTTGTTTGTGTAATATGATACAATTTAGAGAATTTTTTTATATACCTATAGTTGGCCAAATTAACAAAATAGAAAATATATAAATAAGTTTGAGTTACCTGTTACATTTATCTCCTTTGTAAAAGAAACAACTGGCATTTTTCCAAAGTAATTAATTATATATTTTTTAATCATCTGTAAGAGAATTTATTAACTGCTTCAATCTTTTTAGTATAAACATATTAACTTTTAAAAAGTGAACAGCTTTAATTTATTGTAAATGTTAAAAGTTATTTTTTTTAATTTAAGTCAAACAAAAAAAAAGAAAAAATATATAGGAGTGTTCCTATTTTATAAACCGTATACATGTCAATTCCCACCAAGTATAAAATCGTATACATGTCAATTCCCTCCAATACCTTGATTTCTTTATATCTTCTATGATTTATTTTACCAAATATCTTTTTCCGACAAGAAGATAGAACTTAGGTTCTTTTCAGAATTATTATTATTATTATTATTATTATTATTATCTTAATGTGAAGAAATGATTCCATAAAAAATAATAATAATAATCAAAGTGGCAATTTTAGAAAACCATTCACCCGTCTAGCCTTTATGCTTCCTTGTAACCCATAGATCAAATGCTAATTGCATTTGAAACACAAACTCTTCAAATTCACAAGACCTATAAAAGTTGGTGCTTTTTTTTTATTTTTTATTTTTTTTATACAAATAGATGATAAAGAGTATGTAGGTGCACAGGCCTTCTAAAAATATATAGTTTATGAACAATACTACTAGAGAAAAATTCGAACACTTGCCCTCCTCCTTTCATTCTTGTGTGCTATCCAATAGTTAACCCTTCATATTAAATTAATTAATGTTAAAATAAACTTTAATTTAATTTATGCCATATTATTCAACCTTCTATGTTTTCTCTTTCAATATCCTATTGAATCTGTTTTAACAAATTAAGCGAGGCAATGCTAATTAAATGCCATGTTATCTCAACAGGCCTATTTACTGCATTATTTTAGACACTTAAGTTAGTATGTAGAGAATATAACAAGTTAATACAAAATTATAAATATGAGAAAAACTTTATTTACATATTATATACATTTTTACACAATGATTATATATATATATATATACCTTCCAAATCACGCCCATATGCCAACTAATTCTTATCACACAAACGAAGTTTTTAGCCATGCAACTAACATAGAATCTTTTATTTCCCATTATAAATTCTCACATTCATGTGTTGTCCTAATTTCACACATTACTAATAATGCTCCTAACCATTCCACTCATAAACCTCACTATGGATATATTATATTAATATCACTTCAATTATAAATGGTGAAAGATATTTTTTTTTAATTTAAGTTAAATAATAAAAAATAAAAAAATAGGAGTGCTCATATTTTATAGGCCATAGTTAGATTTGCTAACTCACACTGATCTTTGAGATACTTGTACCAATCAATGTTAATTTTCATTTTGGATTGATTGGATACGTGATTTGAGTTGATGAAAGGGCATATCAAAATTAATTTTATAGAAATTTATCTATCTGATTTAAAAAAAATAGTTAATTTATGTAATTTGAGTTGATGAAAGGGCATATCAAAATTAATTTTATAAAAATTTATCTAACTGATTTTAAAAAAAAAAAAGTTATGTTATCTCATAACGTTACAACTTATTATATGTTAAAAGTTAATATTGATAAAATTGTTATCTATTTTTAAATCTAGTGTAAATTTTTAATTATTTTTTAATATAAAATTTATTACATAAAATTATAATTTATATACTTTAAAATTGTAATAAAATTACTTCTTTAAAGTTTGCTTAATTTCTTTTAGAACATTAATTTTAATGTTTTTTATTAAATATTATACTTATGTACGTGTGGATCTACTTAGTAATCTAAGAAAATCGTTTTTTTAGAGTAATATTAAAGTTTTACATTTTTGTGTGTATTTTATAAAACTGACTCGAATGTAATTTTCAATTTTATTTTGACTCGAACTAATTGTACCAGTTAAGTATACTTTCACCATATGAGATGCAATACAAGTATAGTTTCTCATATTTGTACCAATTTAGTGACTTGGATTGCACCGTGTTTATTCTAACCATGTTATAGTGACTTGGATTGCACCGTGTTTATTCTAACCATGTTATATATATATATATATATATATATATATATATATATATATATATATATATATATATATCTTGATTTCCCAATATCTTTTATATTTACTTTTATCAAGCCTCTTAAATAATTGAAGTTATTTTACTATTTTCCCCCAAAAAATATAAGTTCTTTACATTATTATTATTATTATTATTATTATTATTATTATGTGAAAAATGAAACTATGTAAAAATATATTTACTTTTATCAAGCCTCTTAAATAATTGAAGTTATTTTACTATTTTCCCCCAAAAAATATAAGTTCTTTACATTATTATTATTATTATTATTATTATTATTATTATTATTATTATTATTATTATTATGTGAAAAATGAAACTATGTAAAAATATATTTACTTTTATCAAGCCTCTTAAATAATTGAAGTTATTTTACTATTTTCCCCCAAAAAATATAAGTTCTTTACATTATTATTATTATTATTATTATTATTATTATTATTATTATTATTATTATTATGTGAAAAATGAAACTATGTAAAAATAAAAATAAAAACATTATTCAAAGTGCCAATTTTCAAAAACCATTCACCCGTCCAACCTTTATGCTTCCTTGGAATCCATGGATTAAATGCTAATTGCATTTGGATTCACAAGTTCTTCAAATCTACATGATCTAAAAATTCATTTAAATTTCATTATATATATATATATATATATATAAAACTTTATTCTTAATATGTCATAATATCATTCAACCTTCTCAAATTCTTGTTAATTAATTAATAGTCCAAGGAATCTGACTCGACAAAAAAAAAAAAAAAAAACATGCCAATGCTAATCAAATTCCATGTTATCTCAATCAGAGGACATTTTGGAGACCAATTAATAACATTCTGTTATAGGCATAAGATTATAATAAGTTAATACAAGTTATACAACCAATGAGTATTTTTTTTTTCAAATATATATATATATATATGTGTGTGTGTGTGTGTGTGTGTGTGTGTGCAGTGCACACCAGTGCGGGCCTATTCCTCTCCAACAGCTCCCAACCGACCAAACTGAGAAAATTTTCCTTGCTAACCATTCCTTTCTATACAAACAAAGTCTTTTTTAGTAATGTAACTAACAGAGAATCATTTTTTTCCCATTGTCCTAATTTGACACCTCTACATAAATAATTAATTGAGAAAATACCTTTATGAAAAATTTATTTACTAATATATTTTAAAGTCAATTAATATAATGTTACAGAAGTAAATAAGTAATATTTTAGTCTATATAAACTACACTCCCCTCCACACAACACAACACAACACAACACAACGTCAAAGAAAACCAAAAACCATGAAGCAAATCAAAAGCCAAGTCATTCTTCTCCTTCTCATCATCTTCATCACAAAATCCCTCTCTCTTCATCTCAACATGATCCACAGAGACTCCATCCACTCCCCCACCTACCCCGGCAACCTCACCGCCCACGACCGTCTCCTCCGCATCTCCCACCAAGCCAAAGCTCGTGCCGACTACATCGAAGCAACTCTTTCCTATCCACCTTCAAACTCATCAACAATATTATCAATCAATGCTTGGTCACCAATCAGAGCAACATCAGACGACTTCCTCTACATCACTGACCTCACATTTGGAACTCCTCCACCACCAAAACCCCTTACAACCTACCACCTTATATTAGACACAGGTAGCAGGTTGACCTGGTTACAGAGTCAACCTTGTAAGCAATGTTGGCCACAGGATGCACCTTATTTTGATCCTGCTAAAGACTCCACCACCTGGAAACCACTCCCTTGCAGTCACCCTTTCTGTGAACTCCGTCTTAGGGGCTGGAGCTGCGAGAACAATCAATGCATTTACTTAGTTAAGTACGGAGACGGGGCCAAGACCTCCGGCGTCCTTGCCACTGATCGCTTAGGCTTCTCTTCCAACCAAGGAGGTATTCATATTTCTTTAATATATATTCTTAATTTGTCACCTCTGTGAACTCTTAAAGTTACACCAATTATAATTACTCCTACTAATTTGCCAACAGGTCCAGAATTTGTGAACAACTTGGTGTTCGGATGTGGTCATGAAAACTTAGGCTTCGATCCACCAAAGAATTTTAATGGCCTTGTTGGACTTAACTCAAAGCCGGCATCACTAGCAAGCCAAATGGGCCAAAGATTTTCCTACTGCTTATCACCATTCATCTCCGACACTCAACCACCAAACAAACTAAGATTTGGAGATGATGCAATCATCCATGACCCGAACGTCAAAACCATCTCTTTCGTCAAAGTCCCTAATGTAGGACATTACTATTTACCGCTCATAGATATCTCAATTGCCAGTAAACGTCTCGGGTTTGCACCGGGGACTTTCGTGCCGAAGAAAGTCGGTAAAAAATATGAAGGAGGGTTTATTAGTGATTCAGGGTCGTCGATGATGATGTTTATGAAAAATGGGCCTTATGAAACTATAATAGATGGTTTTGTTAATTACTTCAAACCTTATAAGTTGAAGAGGGTTCGGCAAAAAGATTTTGATGTGTGTTATATGAGAAAGGAAGGTTTTAGTAGTTATCCGACAATGACTTTTCACTTTGAGAATGGGAATGATTTGTTGGTGGAGGGAGAGAATGTGGTGTTCATGCACCCTGAGAGTGATTACTTTTGTGTGACGATTGCAGGAACAGAGAAGACTAATTTGTTTGGAGCTGCACAGCAGGCGGATTATAAGTTTTCTTATGATCTTGCCAAAGGGGAGCTCTCTTATGTTTCTGCTGATTGTTCTAAGGATGGTTAATTATGTGTGTGAGTGATTATGGAGACTCTATAATTTGAAGATTTGAATAATATCTTTTGCTTTATATATATATCTGCAGGGTTAAATATTTGTTTGGTTTGAGAATCAATTGAATTTTAGGTGATTTATTTAGACATTGATCATGAGATGGTACTTATAATATATAACCAAAAAAAAGTACATCTAGACATCCAATGCCAATTTCCTGAAATTTCTTGGCTCCTAGTATCTTTTATAATTAATCTTGCAAATTAATGTCTTAAATAATTGAAGTTATTTTACTGCTTTTTTCACCAAAAGATAATAAGTTACTTTTTAATATTATTATTTTGTTCAATTATTAATGTGTGAAGACATGGTTAAGTTTCAACACAAACATAAATAATACGATGTGTTTTGGTTTATCTACAATGTTAAATTATATAATTAATTAAAACTATGTGCATAAATAAAGTTATTTAAAATTTTTAACTTTTAAAATGAACCATATTTTCTTTTATTTTATATTTCTTCGGAACTCAAGTGATATGGTATATACTGTAAAATGTCTTAAATAAATAAAGTTATTTAACTATATTTACAGTTGAAAAATAATAATATTAGGCTATTTTCAATTTTATTATTAAAAATGAAACTATATCAAGAAAGTAATTCAAAGTGGCAAATTTCCATCCACCTTTTCTACTCTAATGTTTCTTATTTTTTTTCTTTTTTTTCTGTAGAAAAAGAGTGGGAAAATTTTTTTGAGGTGGGACAAAACTATGACCTTTTTTTTTTATTGAGTACTTTGAGCCTTATTCTAGAATCGTCTTGACTCAAATTGGAACAACTGATTAATTAATAACACCATTGCTTCCTCCTCATTTTGTCGTGCATGATGATCATATTCCATCAAGTACTTATGTCTTGTAAAACTTTTCATCCTTTCATTCATGGCTACCAACTGATGTATTAATGCGCGAATCATGCTCAATAGGGGGTCTGAAAACAACTGGGCAAAGAAAATCAAAAATAAATTAATATAACCTAAATAACAAAGAGTAAAAAGAATATTTACAGAAAGTAAACGGCTAAAGTGATGGAAACATGAACTATTCCTAATATCTCAGATCTTCCCCAGCAACGGCGGCAAAAACTTGATAGGGACGCAATTGTGCATGCTAATCGTGTAATACAGTGCTAAAAAACAGGATGTTGGTCCACAAGGAAGAATGAGATTACCAGTAGTAACCCTAGTTCTAAAAATTAGCCTAACCAAGTGAGTGATGTGTGTGAACAAAAGAAAGTAAAGCAAGAAGTACGGAATCAAAGAGTAGAGAAATCAAGGAAAGAAACAATGTCCGAGCATGGCATTCTTCTGTTGTTTTGTAAAGTTAACACGCCCCTTTTGGACATGTGTACCGCAAGTGCACGAGTGTCGAAGTAATATATACCCAAAGGTAGGGTAGTTGAATCCACAGGTAAAAGAGAGTACTAGTAGTTACTCTTTCTCTATTATATAGCCTTATACAAGTTGTTGGATTCAAATATAATTAAACTAAAGAAAAGGAAAGGTAAGAGATGCAAGAGTAAAATAAAATAAGAATACAATCCGGAATAGAATGGATGCTTGGATGATGATCCCTTAGAGTTACAAATATGAAGTATGGGATTTAGCACATGCTTTCTATTCAAGTTGAGATAAGTCACGACAGTCCTAAAATATACCTATCTCGTTCTCACGGTAACCAGTGATTATTCCCCTAAGAGGCTCTAGAGGTGATCTCTCTCTTTGCCTAAGTCGGCCACCTATCAATGCAATGCATTCTCGGGATTCTGAATGATCAACTAGACTCCTGAAAATAGATTAAAAGCTCTCTCGAGACAAGTAACCTCTAATCCTATACAAACCCCGTCGGTGATCTTTATCTTTACTAAGGTTCATATGATCGCCTAAAGCTCACGGGAGTGCGAAGGTAGGTGCAATCAAATTAAAGGGAAAAGTGGCTCTCCTCTACCTAAGGTTCTAGCTACCCCTCTCCAACCTTGGTAGGTCTAACCCTAGTGGGTTTATGATGTACCCTCCGCAAGTGTATGGATCGTTACAAAGTAATAAAATGGTACCCCACAAGGGGGTAGGGTTGTCGAACCTTAGGGATTGGACTTCTAGTACTAATTGATCCTCTAATGTCTAGTTGATTAAAATGGTGATGAAGGTATTAACTACTACAAGAATAAGAACAAAGGATGGAAGAACTAAATAGATTAGGGTTGAGTGTCGCTAGCAGGAGGACAATGACCTGGGATAATCCCTAAGTGCCTAAGATACTGACTTGAGTCTAATGCCTGCCAGGGTACATTCTAAGATCCTTATGGGTGCTCAAGAACAATGTTGCATCTACGGCTATCAATTACGTCAAGTTCTGCAAGCATAACTACGGGCTTCATACATGCCAAGTTATGCAATTACACTAGGTAATTACAACTATAGTAATCCACACACGCTAACATTTATACAAGCTACTACGTAAATCAAGCACGCCAAGTTATACAAACACATGAATAAACACAAGAAAACAAGCATAAGGAAGAGAGACATAGTTCATAATCCCAGGCCACCATGGAACGGTTAACCCCTCATGAATTCATACAAATGAGAGAGAATAACAAGCATAAGGAAGAGAGACATCTAGACTTCCCCCTCTTTACAAAATCTCCCCAAATGTGCTTCAAAAGCTCTATAGAATGCGCAACTCTACTCCTTTGGCGTCTCTAACTCACCCTTGGCCTCCTTAGCTCGAGTGGTGGAGGCTTATCATCATTTCTTCAAAAGTTCCTCCACTGGAGAAGAGAACTCCCAAATAAGATATGTTGAGAAACCCTGAGTCTGGGCATTAAAGGGACTTTTCGGGCTCAACACAGTCTAAGCACGATCATGCTCTACCCATGCTTAGCTTGAGCATGCCCATGAAAGGAGCATGCGGACCATGCTTCACCTAAAAGTATAAGACCATCTTTTCCCAAAGTAACCAAGGGGAGAAAGCACCCCCGTGCTTTGCCCGTACTCACGCTGACAACCAGGGAAGTCCTAGACAGAGGAAACCATTGAGAGATAGCACGCTTGTGCTCTACTCATGCTCGCATTGGACACTTAGAAGAATTGTCTTCATTGGTTGGGTTTGTCCCTGATTTCACTCTATGTATGTTATGAGCCCTAAACGCCTACAATAGAGACAAGCATACCCATAATAACACCATTATAGACAAAATGCACTAAAAGACAAGTGAAGGAGTGCATTGGAGATATTTAAAGTATGATATACAATGCACTCATCAGTTTCTCAACTCAACACTAGGTCAATCCTAACACACAATCCGAGCTCTCATTACAAATGGAAGTATGCCATTAACACACAAGGTTGAAACTCAAATCAACGAGAATTTGAAAAGAATGAATTAAATCAACCAAAATATAACCCTAGGGTTCATACACCCAAGCATCGAACAAAATTTTATCTCCTTATGGAGCAATACAATATACAAAATGAATGAGCATCAAGTATATCAAAGAAAGAAAGTAAACTTCCACCAAGTCTGTGGTGAAAGCTCCGGCAACAGGCCCTCCGATGGTCAAATGATGCTTCACCGATGAAGTCTTGAGAATGGTGATGACGCTTCACATTGGCATCGCGGTGGTATGGATGATGGTGTGGTCAACGGTGGGTGATGCAGGAACCTCTCCTTGGTTGGATTTGAACTCCAATGAAGCCCTAATCCGAGCCTTCCTTTTTCCTCCAAGAAAACCCCCAAACAAAAAGGGTAAAATCAGACAACTCCACAGCCATGTGTTTTTAACCTGGAAATTCCCACAGTCGTTTAACTCCCATGGCTGTGACGTTAGTGATGCAATCATCTGTTGTCCGCACTGGGCTAATTTTATGCTCAAACGCCCTGAAATTGCTCCACATCACCAACCCTGCTCTTGCGGGGCCCATGCACATCCTAGCTGCGCAAATGAACGTAAAAACATAAAATGAGCACATACAATTGATAAAACTAATGTTAAATCTATGTTCAATATGAACTTATAATATGTATAAACAAGCACTTGTCAAATACCCCCACACTTAAGCATTTGCTTGTCCTCAAGCAAACTAATCAATGAAAATATGAGAGAAAAATAAGCGCTTGTCCTCTGGTTCACTTTAGAGTAAAAGAATGAAATTTTAAACTAGGAAGGGTCTATTTAACACCAAGATGCATAACACACTCTAGCAAAAACTAGACTTGAAAAGACAAGTTTAAAAACAAGTATGGAAAACCTCTACTCATATCAACCCCTTAGTCACCCTTTTTACACAACTTACAAATTAAAAGACAAAGAAAAACTAACAATAGGTAGTAGCTACACGTCTTCTGTGGTAGCCCTTTCCTTGATGGCCATTAAGTCGGCTTTCACACTTCAAATGGGGTAGCTCTTCTTACCACAACACTTAGGGTGGAAGCTTTCACACTTCTTATGAGATAGCTTTTTTTCTGCAAGTGTACATGTCGATAGCGTAATGTAGTGTGGGTAATACAAAGTGTGAGTCCATAGGGAAAAAAGTGAGTACTAGTAATAGCCCTAATTCTGAAAAATAGCCTAAATGATAGTAGAAATTAGATTCAAATAGAAACGATTACAATTATGCAAACAATTAAGTAATCAAAGATCTAACAACTAATGTCACAGAAATAAACCCTGAGTTCAACTATGCTCAAACATCTAACAAATTAGCGCTCCATTAATAGAGGGCAAGCATTCAAAATACAAGATATGGGAGAAAACACGGAAAACA
The DNA here is from genome assembly GCA_020875875.1 of Dioscorea alata. Lineage (NCBI taxonomy): Eukaryota > Viridiplantae > Streptophyta > Magnoliopsida > Dioscoreales > Dioscoreaceae > Dioscorea > Dioscorea alata. The sequence goes on from CM037018.1 coordinate 15,418,626, forward strand.
TGAAACCCCTTCTCAATCATACCGGAGGAGAATCGCCGCAGATCGAAGCCCTAGGAAAGCTTTCATGCACGCCGCCAAGGTGAGCTTAATAGCTACGATCTCCAATCCCCTTGAATGTGGATCCAAATCTCCCTTGAAATAGCCCCTTGAGTGTTGGAGATTTGTCTCCTTCCTTCCCTAACTTCACCTCCAAGAATCGCCCAAAGAAAACCAACAATAACCCTAAAACTCCTCATAAGTCCTATTTATACCCAACTGCTTGACCGTAATATATTCTTTGATTTGACTCTGAAACCTCTTTACGGGTAAGCATGCTCGCAAGGTTCTCTGAAAATTTCTTACACCAGTAAGGATGACCATAAGGTGCCCGTAAGCCACCCAGTTTGCCTTGTCCTTGTTCAAATGATGCAGTGAGAGCTCCAACTTCTTTGTTTAAGGTCCGGAATACTTCTTTTGGCTCTCTCTTGTCTTGAAATGCTGCCCTAAGCCTGAGAATGTGAAAGACACTAGATTTTGCATCGAATTCTACAATATGATTTTAATACATGTCGAATGAGTGTGCAAAATGATATAAAATATATAAATGTTGTACACTCACCATAAGTCCTGCCCGTAAGGTCCTCTGGTTTGGCTCTAAACTATCACTTACAGGCATAAGCATGGCCGCAAGATTCTCTGAAAGATGCTTACGACCGTAAGTCAAGCCATAAGCTGCCCGTAAGCCATCCTGTTTGCCTTGTCCTTATTCAGTTGGTACCGAGAGAGCTCCATATTCTTTTTTTTTTTTTTTTTTTTTTTGTATGGAGTGTTTCTTTTGGTTCTCTCTTGTCTTTAAGTGCTGCCCAAAGCCCGAGAATGCAAAACACTCAAGAGGCTATTTCAAGGGAGATTTTGATCCACATTCCACAATATATTTCTAATACATGCCTAATGAGAGTACAAAATGATATAAAATATTAGAATATTATGCACTCATCAATAAGTGTGAGAGTTGTACTCATTGTTTTTCACCTCTTTTAGTGGATTGTTAATCTCCGGGTTGGACCCCTCGGACACAGGCAAGTTGTGCCAAATTGGGTAACCAATTCGTGTGTCTACTTTCTCTTGCGTGTTTAATTTTACATTGTGTGTGCTTACATTACATAAGAGATTGAGTAAAAATTACCACATTACTACCCTCTGGAACTAACATATAACAAATCACTTTCAACTTTAATTTTGAAAGAAGACAAAATATAACTAAACAGAGAAAATGTTATTATCATGAATTATTAATTAAATATTTAAAATTAGTAAACTATTTCTTGATCTATTGACATTGGGTCTTTCGCGTAAGGTACTCATTTTTTAAAGGATCTAAAATCAATCTCTAAAGCCCACGCAAGATGAGAGGCAAAAATGTTGAGGAATTTAACTCTAAAGCCCAAGCAAGATGAAAGGCATGGGTGCTCAGGAATTTACCTCTGCACAGAGCATAGACAAAGCAATTAATATTCCAACACTCTTAACATTAATTTGATTTGTATTATATATATGGATATTTTTAGATTGATTTTTACTAATTATTGATTTCAAGTGTTTCTTGTAATTAAAGTGTGGGAAGTCTCTTATAATCCTATCAAAGTTTTGATGTATAATGAATTTTTTTTTTTAAGCACAAATTAAGTTGGCTCGATCACTTTCGTATTGTAATGATTTTAGAATTTTCTTTTTCCTCCAAGATGTCCTTATATCTTTTATGATTAATTTTAATAAATGTCTTAAATAACTGAAGTTAGCCAAAATAATAAAATCAGGCTCTTTTGAGATTATTATTATTATTATTATTATTATTATTATTATTATTATTATTATTATTATTTATTTATTTATTTATTTATTTTGATATCGTAATATGAAGAAATAAATATATACAAAAGAGTCATCGATCTAAAGTCAATTTCCAAATACATCTATCCAAAATAATAAAAATCAGGCACTTCCCTTGGAACACCGGCCGGCTCTTTCTTGTCTCAATGATATAGGCATATTTAGTGCATTGTTTCATACAAGCAAGTTAGCATTTGAGATTAGAGCAAGTTAATACTGAGTATTCTTTAGATATATATGCACAAATTAAGTGCCACCCATTGATTCCAGCTGCGCTCAACCGTCCAAGCAGTGAGAACCTTGCTAACCAATCCTTATTACACAAACATAGTTTTTAGCAATGTAACTAACATAGAACAAATTTTCTCTATAAGTACTCACATTCATTTTCTTATATAATTTCACTCATTCCTGATAATGTGCCTCATTGTTACATTTATTATAAACCTCACTATATTTATAAAGTTTTCTTTTTCTTGCAAATATACCTTTGTGAAGATTTTCTCTACTTGTATTCACTGAGGTCAATTAATAAAATGTTACACAAGTAAATGAGTAATATTCTAGTCTATATATATAAACTGCATTTCCTCCACACAACACAACCCAAAGTCAAACAAAACCAAAAGCCATGAAGCAAATCAAAAGCCAAGTCCTTCATCTCCTGCTCATGCTCCTCATCACAAAATCCCTCTCTCTCCATCTCAACATGATCCACAGATACTCCATCTACTCCCCCACCTATCCCGGCAACCTCACCGCCCTTGACCGTCTCCTCCGCATCTCCGACCAAGCCAAAGCTCGTGCTCACTACATCGATGCAACTCTCTCCCAACGGCCACCTTCAAACTCATCAACATTATCAATCAATGCTTGGTCACCAATTAGAGCAACACCATTTACTTACCTCTACCTCGCCGACCTCACAATAGGAACTCCTCCACCAAGAAAAACACTTATAACCTACCACTTCATATTAGACACGGGTAGTCCATTGACATGGGTACAGAGCCAACCTTGCAAGCATTGTTTTCCACAAGTGGAACCAATTTTCAATCCTGCTACAGACTCCACCACCTGGAAACCACTCCCTTGCACTCACCCACTCTGTGACAAACGTCGCCCCGGCTGGCACTGCCAGAACAACCAATGCCTTTACGTCATTAACTATGTCGGCGGGAAGAAAACCTCCGGCATCCTCGCCACTGATCACTTCAACTTCTTCTCCAACCAAGGAGGTATATATTATATATTCAAATTCCTTTAATACACACACACACACACACACACACACTCTTAATTTGCATCTCCATGAAGTCTTAACATTACACCTTGCATATAACTCGTGTGCATGTGTCATGTGCCTGTGTGTTCTTCGCAACAGGTCCCGAGTTTTCGAGCTTGGTGTTCGGATGTGGTAATGAAAACATAAATATCAAGAATCCACGTTACAATGGTCTTCTCGGGCTCAACACAGCAGAAATATCACTAGCAAGCCAAATGGGCAGAAGATTTTCCTACTGTTTGTCGCCATTCACCTCTGGCACTCAACCACCGAACAAGCTAAGATTTGGCAACGATGCAAGCATCCCTCCTGGGCCAAATGTCATAAACATCCCTTTCGTCAAGCTTCCTATTACCGAACATTATTATTTACCACTCATAGATATTTCAATTGCCGGCAAACGTCTCGGGTTTCCACCGGGGACTTTTGCTGTTAAAAATGATGGTAATACACTTCAAGGAGGATTTATAATTGATTCTGGCACATCAGTAATGATGTTTATGAAAAATGGGCCGTATAATACTATAATTGATGGTTTTGTTGATTACTTCAAAACTTACAACTTGAAGAGGGCTCCCCCAAAAGGCATTTTTGATGTGTGTTATATGAGAAAGGAAGGTTTTATTAGTTATCCAACAGTTACTTTTCATTTTGAGAATAACAAGGATTTGTTGGTGAAGGGACCTGTGGCGCTTATGAGCAGTGATGAATTTTGTGTGGCGATGGCGGGAATGGAGATGACTAATTTGTTTGGAGCTGCACAACAAGTGGATTATAAGTTTTCTTTCGATCTTGTTAACGGTGTGCTTTCTTATGTTCCTACTGATTGTTCTAGGGATGGTTGATCATCTGTGTGAAGTGATTATGTAAGTTTAAATTTGAAGCTTTGAATAATAACGTTTGCTTTATATATATATATATATATATAGACACACACACACACATGTTTGCATGGTTTGTTTAATTAGTTTGAGAAATTATTGAAAAATGGTTGATTTATTTAGGCATCTTCATCACGATGAGATGAAACTTGTTACTTTCTTGAAGGATTGGATAAATGATTTATTTTTGTCCCATGGTAATATCAATAAAAAGTTGTCATTGCTATCTTATTAGATTCAGTCATCATAGCTGTTTGGAATTCACAAACCATTCCGGGTGGCGGACAGATTAATTTTCTTTGAATATGTCTTTGAATTTATTTAAGATTTGAACAAGAACTAAACACAAATTTATTAAAACAGCCCTACACAAAATATGCCCTGAGATGGGTGACCAAGAACAAACGAATTCAGATTACCTGATACTTGGGTTGGTCAATGTGTTCTAAGGATCGCTCATCCGAAACTTTAGAATCTCAAAGCACATTTTTACTATGCCAATCGAATCATTTAGCTTAGGTCTCTTCATGTCGGAAATTACATAAGACATATTATACTCATTTTGTTCAAGTCAAATATTCTAAAAAAATGTTATGAAATTAAAAATATACTCATTTTGTTCAAGTCAAATATTCTAAAAAAAACATATCATACTTTTATTATGGGTAAACAATTATACATAAAATTTTTCATGTTATCTTGGATTAAATTGATCTAAAGTTTGAAAATATTTGAAAATTTTCTTGTAATCCTTTTTCAATGATAATAGAATTCTTCTATGCAAATTAAATTTTTGCCTGAGTATCTTAGCATTAAAGTGATTTCAGAACTTTTTTGCTTTTTATTTTTTATTTTTTATTTTTTATTTTTTATTTTTTATTTTTTATTTTTTATTTTTATTTTATTAATTTATTTATTTTGAGCAATGAAGTTTATTGTTTTCGAGTACAACTAATTAAGTACAAAATAATTCTAATTAAACTATTTGATCTAGGGAATTATTATTAGATTCAACAATATTTTAGGTGGATCTCTAAAATCAAATTATCCGTAATTCATATTACATGAATAAAAAGTTCTGGTTGGATTGGGCAAAAGTTCTAGCCCAATCTAATAGTGCTTCAAATAGTATATAATTTGATTAGTTTATAAAGTATAGTTTATAAAGCTATTAGTACTTCCTCCAAAAAGTCTTACCAATAAATAAATAAATCTTACATGAGAAACAATCAAACTCTCCAGGTGCTAACAAGAGTTTGATTTTGTATGTTTTGATGACTTAGAGGGCTTTTCTTCATTATGTATATGTTAATAATTTATTATTTATATGTGCACCGATTTTGTTGCAAAAGACTGATTTGTGTTGTAGCTATAATTTTATTATCAATAAAATTATTATTTGAGACACTTCTATTTTATTTTCTGAAACTTATCATTAATTTTAAATTTTAAATTTTAAAAAATCAACGTTTTATTATCTGAAAACAATAATAGAAAATCTATTATATTGGTTGAATTATAATTTCTAATAAAATTAATAAAAATAATACATCTAACTTTCAATTAAAGGGAATTATATTACTTGGAATACTATAATATACGGAATTTACTTTTAAAAATAAATAAATAAATAATATACGAGATTTAATATAGTTCTTTGTGGGAGGAGGTATATTTTTTTTATCTCTCCAGGATTATATGTGGATCTTTTATGAGATGAGTTGTATTTTCTACTTCTCCAGGATTAAAGAAATTTAATATTATAAGGTTATAGTGCTTGATATATCATATTGGGTACATGTAACAAATTTTTATTGCCCTGTATGTTAAACCGTCTCATATGATAAATTTTAAAGAGATCATTAATTAGCCATTCTAATTAATGCATCTTTATACTTATACGTCTTTCTAATTCTAGTTAACAATTTTTATGGAATAATTATAACAAGTTGGGCACATCATTTTGAGACCCGCCATTGTTCGAAAATGATAGGTATGACATCAAAGAATATTAATAGAATAATAACAATGACGTTTGGGGATTGGGACGGAACTCTTGTTTGTTTCTGTAAAATTGATATATAGAGATTTAAATTTTCATTAAGCACCATAATCAACTTTATTAAGCACAATGTTAGTGGACAAGCATCAATCTCTCAAAACATGGCGTGAGACAGAGCTTGCATCACATTAGAATGCACTAATTAATTAAACCACTATAAAAGGCTTTTCCATCACCAAGAAGGAATACCCACAACTTTTTATATATGAATATAAAAATCTCTCTCTTGTCAATGGGATGTGATAATTAATACTGAAACTCTATATTTTTCCGCATATATTATGCTTTTAAGTTTGTTATATGATGCATAAATAAATTATTATTATTATTATTCTGTGGATCGAGATGATGTACCAGAAGTTTTATAGAGATAAATATTTTTTTTAATAAAAATGGATAAACTACGAATTTATTGAGTGAAAAGTTCAAAAAAGCAGAACAGATACAAACAGACCCACAACTAAACAGCAGAGAAAAAACAGACTAAATACCCTCATCAGAGGTAAGGATAAAAAACACAAAGAAAAACAATGAAAGATAAAAAACTGAGCAGGCTAATACTGCCAAAAAGAAGCAAAGACCTACTCAGGTTGCACATGAGACTACTCATTTATAACAATGAAAGATATAAAGATAAAATTTTTCAAGTGATGTTTTGACCGATTCTTTTAATAATTACTCATTTATTTTGCTAAAAATTAAAACAAATCAAGTCATAGGAATACATAAATTATATATATATATATATATATATATATAGTTATACTATATAGTTATACTTGAGAGGGGATTAGAACTAATTAAAAGAAGACTAAATTTAATAGTGCTTATATATCCCCACATCAAACAATCAATAAGATTTAAGGCAATCTTGGAAAGGTGGAAGAGAAGGCCATGGATATGAAAATGGGAGGGTGAAGTGGGTTGGTAAGTGGGTGGTGGAATGAGAGAAGTGGGAATGAATGAAAAGGACACCAACCTCCATGAAGGCCAAGGTACAAGTGATGGTACCATGGAGTCTTGTACCTTACACTTAACGGAATGAAAAATAAAATAATTATAATAGTAATAAAGTAAAATACATTATTTTTGTGGATAAGAGCAACATTTGTTTTTTATACATGAAAAGATTTACTGAGAGGACATAAATCTAGTGGGATTCTTTTACATGTTTGCCATATATAGCAGATTGTCAATGGCTTTGTAAATCATAATAATATATGTATGAGTGAATGGATAATGTTTATCCTAGTAAATTCTTTTTTTTTTTTTTGGCCTCTTGTGATTTTGAGGGGATATAAAAAAATTCTTGTTATTATTTTTTTTTTTAATAGTTAAGTCATTGGTAACTCTTAAAATTCGTAAATGCTTATTTTGACACATGGAATGCATGAATGAGTTGTTTATTTTGAAGCTTTCGACTAATATAATAATTATTGTCGTCGATGAACACATAGTACATTATTGTTTTGAATCTTTTTTTATGCATGTTGAAGGTGTCAATTAGTAGTTGAAGAATGAAAATGATAACAAGTAGAAGCCTAAAATGGAGAGCATGAAGGAATGTGGGCATATGATGTGGTTGTTTAGGAATAAAGGAATACAAAGACACAGAAGATGAAAGAGGGAGGGGGGCCATCCTCATTGTTGTTTGCAATGAAGAAAGTGATACGACTTGTTAGGCATTGTGGTGGGCGTGTGGCGCACACGCATATATTCTGCACCCCCTTTAACGTGTTTGTGGGTCACCTATTTATCTCAATCTCAAATGTCTTTATATATATCAATTATGTATCACAAAGATTTTATTGTGGTCATGTTTCCATGTCTCTTAATTTTTTGTTTAATATAAAATAAGATTTTTAATAAATGGAATCTGATTTGCATTTTGAAATTATTTTAAAGTCTTTGATTTTACATAGAAGACTTATATGTGAAATAATTCTGTACTTTTGTTGTGAATCATGCATGAAAATCATAATGTGTCGTCCCATCAAGAACAAAGTAAATTTTTGTAATTTAATTTTTCAAATTTCTCTAACCACGAGATGTATATTTTTATACGAGTTGTGTTATAATAGTGAAAGAAATAATGAATGTTAACAAAAAAAAAATAACATAAATTTAAAAAAAATCTAAAATTTTAAAAAATCATTGGTAGTAAAGAGGAAAATGATTTTACTATATTAAAAATTGAGTACACCACTCATGGTGGCTTAGTTTACCAAAATTATTTTATCATAATAAAAATTTAAAATATGTTTAATTAGACCCTAATTAGATTATAAGTTAAGTTGACTTAAATATAATCTAGAGCTACAACCTGACTTTACTACTCCTTATGTGAGGTCTGATCACCACCACCATCACAGATTCTCTAAAATTTCTACGACACAAACTCTAACAAATAGTTTTATAATAATTGTTATTAAAACAAAAGGAATATGATTCCCTAATGGTTCATAAAATTAGAAATTCGCAATGTAACCTAGGTAAGATATGAGAATAATTCACTAGACATGGCAAATATGGTATCTAATCTTGTAAAAACTTTGGGCTTGCCTATAAATTGCTTTCAGAGTGTGTTTGTTTTGTTTGACAGCTTTGTGGTTAGCCAGACAAGACCCAAAAGTCAAGTCAATGTAGTCTAAATGCTGCCATGTACGCCACCTTTGACATTTGCTTAGAAATGACCACACACTAACTACATTCCTCAACTAAATTTTATTGATCTTGAAAATTAATAATCCCTTAGAATTAAGTCAAGATTTACTTCATTTTTTTTCCTACAAGAGTGTATTTATTGAATATGAATTATAAAGAATTTAGTTGATTGACCTTTACATAAAATTAGAATTATGGCTTGAATCAAAGTGGTTGTTCATGTTAGCTCTAATGTTTTCAACCATTCAATGATTTTTCATTGACAAAGAAGGTCTCAAAACACTTTCTCTTCCCAAAACACCCCTACGTACCCCTATACTAATCTTGTCCTTTTCCTTAAATGACCTTATAATGGAAATTGTCCCTATATTAGCCTACATTCTTTGAGAGAATGAAAGTGTTTGGCAATTGCATGGTTATGAGATAAGGGATCCAATGTTGTACATGATCTAAAGGTGTCTTCCACACATGATCAAAATCCAATGTCACAGTTCGGATTAGGGATAAACTAATTTTCCATCGCCACAAATTTTTATCATTCATTTTCACTTATGCAATCTCATTATATATATATATATATATATATATATATATATATATATATATATATATATATATATATATATATATATATATATTAAAATTAAAATTAAAAAGCAAGGATTTAAAATTGAACATTTAAAAAAATAAAGTCAAAAATAAATATTAATCAAAGTATAAGTGCCGAGAATAATTTTATTATTTAAAATTATAATTTTATTTATTTTTTGACAATACAAATAAATTATTTTAAGCAACCCAAATACTCAACCATGTTTTGGAAGAAAGTCAAATTCTTGACATTCTGCATGAAAGTTAATAGTATTATTACTCGTTAGTTATTGTGGTGATGGTGAAATTATAATTTTTATATTTTGAGTTTTGGTTTTGTTTAATTTGATGAATTTTATATAAATATGACTTTTATATTATATTTACTATTAAAACTCTCAAAATAACCATATTTTATTTTATTTATATTTGTTCTAGAAGATCAAGAGGATTGAAATATATTTTATATTATGTTGCTCAATCTGCTTAATTTTTCTGAGTTGAATCAAACCAACATAATAAGTTGATCGTATTTAACTATAGTTTTTTTGTTTACTTTGAAACAAGTTCTGTTTTTTCAAACAATTTTCTGTTGTGTAACAAACTCATAATAATTTTATAGATATTTCTTGATTTACATATATAATTTCATAAGCACCTTTTGTATTGGTCATAAGGCTTATCATGGCCAAAGAAAATCAACTCTGTTTTTATCAATAAGGTTACCTAGCTAGAGACACATTTGTGCATATATGCACAAAACCAACCAAAACTGTTATCTTCTCTACTTTTAACCATTATCAATTTACCATGATGGGCAACCTCTTGGATCTAAAATCAACATAGGCTGTTACTTTCAAATAATCACTTTATTAACCAATAAGACTTATTGTATACTCACATTTTCTAGTTAAAAAATATATATTTATATTTATTGTATACCCACATTTTCTTTATGAGAATAAAGTATAAAGCATAAAAATTGTTCTTAAATAATTTGTTATTAAAAAAAAAAATTTTTTGAGAGGGCATAGAGAAATTTTGATTTATGAATATTAGTTTTATTGTAAAAAAATCAATATATAAAAACATTAAAAATTATATATATATATTTTTTTGTCTATATATGTATGTATATGTGTGTGTGTGTGTGAACATCAAAAAAATCTATTTTGTGATTTAAAAAAAAAAAAGATGCTAAATAATTTTCTGATTTCTTAGTAGAACCTACTATAGAAAGATAATAATGATCTTATAAACATAACTTTATACTGATTTTGTAAATATAAAAAGAGTAATAGTTGATGTTTGTCATGCATAGTCACTCTCAAAAGTAGAACTTTCACAACAATATATGCAGGGGGAAATATAAATTTTACTTTTCAATGATTTATAAATAAATATAAATGCTTTTAAAGGTATACATCAGAATTAAAGTGGTGCAAACAATCATAAAATTCAGGTCATCTAATCTTGGAATTTCTAGGAAATAGACAAGCATAGATGACCTACGTATGTAAATTAACTATAAGTCAATAAATAAAAATAGAATTTTTTTTAAGACTTTTAACCTTTTATGCAGAGATATTACAGTAGGTAAAAAGAAGAAAAGGAAATTCACTTATGCCTACATACTAGCCCAACAAGAGTAAATTTAATAATTAATTAAAACACTGAATAATAGATTAATAATATGATATTAGTCATGTTATAAATGACAAACTCAATTAAATTGGGTGCACTAATTTTGTGGCCATGATAAAAATAAATTTTTACGGAAATAAACCTTTTAATAATGTTATCACATAACAAATTTGATTGAATAAAACTCTAGTGTCACTTTCATACTCTATTTCAACAAACGAATCATCTATATCTTTAGTTTATTTATTTCTTATCAAATTAATTTTCTTATTTAAAAAAAATTAGAACAAGTATTTTATAAAATTAAGCTTTATAAATTAAAAAAGCATATATATATATATATATATATATATATATATATATATATATATATATATATATATATATATATATATATATATATATTATTAGATGGTTTTTGTATAAATTTTAGGATATTTAATTGCATATTTTTACTTTTTCTTAGTAATATACAAATATTTACTTTAATTGTAATTTTTTTAATATAACTAGAATATGTATACTTGCGTATAAATAGACCTATTTAAAGCACAAATAAAGCGAAGAATCTAAAGAAAATTCATGATAATTGATTAAAAAAATTTAGCCAATTAAGATGAAACGACCTAGTGACATTAATATTCGATGATATGTAATTTATAATTATTGGTTCCATTTGGGGGTTTGAGATGAAAGTAACAACCATGGTAGTCAATTTATAAGTCATTAGCATTATTAAAAACCTCTCCTCGCTTTCAAGAAAGTGACTTTCCATTCCTTCACCCAAGGAAACATCTATTCTTTTCTTCTCCTCTTTCACTTGCATTCCCTTGATCCAATAATGTGCTCGATCCTCTTCTTTCATTTTCTTTAATTATAGGATTAATAAAAACAGATGATAGGATTCAAATAAGGACCTAAGTGTTTGGTTATGATGATTATATAAAACTAAGTCTGTTTTGGAGACAAAGTTTTGAATTATTTATACTAATTAATATAATTATTTTATTGATTGTAAAAATAAATTTATTTATCTAGCTAATTAAAATTTGTTAAGGAAGTTGGTGGGGTGACCCCAAAACCCATTTTGAGATGTTTGGTGAGGAAATGATTAAGATTAAACACCACTATTAAATGCAACAACATATTAAAAAATATCACATGAAGTAGTTTAAAACATAATAATAATAATAATAATAATAATAATAATAAAACAAAATAATACCATCACTTCAATAATATACCATATTATCAAACATTGTACCCTCAAATTCTTTTAAGTCTTTGACTTGGTCCTTTAAAAGAGCCGAACTTTAAATTAGTATACATCTCCCAATATGTTTTTTTTCATATACAGTGATTTTAACTCAAAATCATTTACTTAAGCAACCCAAACCTCTGCTAGTTAGTGAAATTACTTACTTACCCCAATAAACTAGACCAAATTAAACGCCGCAACCAATAAGATAATCAGATTACTCTATTTTGCCCCTTTAATTTATTTAATTAACCTTATTTATTTAACTTTTTATTTAATATTTTTTTTACAAGTTTATTTATGTACATATATAAGATGAGAAGTCACTTGGCAATTGCGTGAACATGAATGAGAGACTTGTCATACATCTTGTGAGATCTGCTGTTAATCTCCACAACCACACCAGCACACAAACACATTTGCGTACGAGTTCCCTCAACTTCACATAAAATGCCTGTCACTATTATCCAACCATCACCATGTTTCATGCCCCCTCACCACCTTTTTCTTTTATTATTTTTTTATACCTTATACTTTTAGCATGTTTCTCTATTTATTAGCATTTATTTTTCCATTAACTTTTTATTTTTATACTATACATCAATAAAATTAATTAAAAGCCAACTATACAATTATGACATCCTAAAATGTCAATTTACGGCAAATTATATATATTTTAATGAAGCTGACTAAAATTAAGATCAAACAAAATATATATGATATGACAGATACCGATATAAATCACAAGCACATAAGTTCATTGGCTAAAAATTCATGCTATTTTTTTCACATGACGTTATCAAAATTATTTTTTTAGAAAATTTTAGTATTTTTTTCATTTTGTGATGCTCTGCAAATTACATAATGGATAAATAGATAGAGAAGAATTTTCATTTATCCATTAGAGAATCCAAGTCAACACCTCCAATACTCAACTCATAAAACTCTATTAAAACTTTTCTAGAACCATCTTAATATTTCTATTAAACAAACATAAACTTTAGACAATTTCTTTCTTTCTTTTTTTTTCTTTTTTGTCAAATAAACCCTTTCTCAACCCAAATATTTCAAAGGTTAAGTCCTATCTCATAACCAAATAAATAAACTTTTTTTTTCCCACTCTATAAATCACCCTTCTCCTCTTCCCTCTCCACTCTCCCTCACCAAGAGTTCTTTCTCTCTTGCATTCCACCATTGCCAACCAGCTTCAAGAGAGAAAGAAAAGAAAAACCCTAACCCTAACCCTAGCCCTAGCCATGCAACAACCATGTATAGCTCCCATAACTTTCCCTCCATACCATCCTCACTTCACCATCAACATAGCAGCCATGAACACAAACTTCTTTGGACCCCAATCCATGCATTCAATCCAAGACTTCATTATCCCAAACCCTTTTAGTCTCCCATGCAACTCAACTTCAGATGAAGCTGAGGAGCACCAGCAAAGCCAACAAGCAGAAGAAAGGAAGAAGAGAAGGATGATATCCAACCGTGAGTCTGCTCGTCGGTCTCGCATGCGAAAACAACGTCAACTCGATGAACTCTGGGCTCAAGTCCTTCACCTCCGTAACGCCAACCACCAGCTCATCGACGAGCTCAACCATGTCATGCAGGACCACACTAAGACTCTCAAAGAGAACTCAAAGCTCAGAGAAGAAGCATCTCTTCTTGAAGACAAGCTCAAAATTTTAAACCAAGTGAACACTTAATTGATTGATATTAGTGTTCCTGTGTCCGTGTTTTTCACCCTCTCTATCAGAGTCTCACTTTTTTCATGAGATTAATAAGACATTAAGAGTGATCATTTGCTTATCATATCTGTTTTAATTCATTGAATCCAAACATTGGTAATGGATTACTTAAATCATTTAAAAAAAAAAAAAGGAGTACGAGAAGAGGAGTGGTGATAATGATGATGATCAGGAGGTGTTGTTGTTGAACAGTAGTAACTTGAAAAGGAAAGATATGAGTGTGGTTGCAAGTCCCTGGATGGCAACAATGCACATGTTGTGGGGCAATTAGTGGTGGTGCTGATGCTGGGAGAAAGAGAGAGTGTGTGTGTGAGAAAGAAAGCTTCACTATAAACAGTAACAACATAAGAAAAAGCTACGCACTAAGAAGAGGAAAACAGTGTCCCTGCCTTTTTCAGAAACCAATATATATAACACACACCTGACTTCATCTTGTTCATTGGAGCTTCTTGCTTTGCATTATTGTTGTGTCAGTAAACACTGTTCTGTTATACAGTCTCATTTGAGCTTTTCTTTTTGGGATGAATTGAACTTCACTGGTTTTCTGCAGCTCAGTAGTAGAAAAACCATTAATTAATAGTAATTAATATTTTCAATATGATTATCCGCTATAGAAGTCACTTAGTCTGGAAAAGTATAGCTTTTTGAGAAAGTGGATAAACTTCAATAAAATTATGGATTACATTAAAGAAGAGAGTCACCTAGAAGGTCACTATATATGCAATATATGAGAAAAAATAAAGAAAAGTTTTGGTAAAGACAAAGGAGATCCTTCTCCATATCCACTAATGTCTTGTTTGAAGTATAATTTTTTTGTTGATGAAAAAAATATTAATATAAACAATTTGGTTGATTTGATTATCCAAGAAGGCTGATGCTCAAATGATCATATTGTTTAATTTAATTAAAAGCTATGACATACTGATTTGTTTGGCGTGAAGACTTGGAGGAGTGCTAGCTAGAGCAAGTCATCATATTTAATGTTTAAAAATATTCCCTATATCTAAAGCTAGCACTTTGATTAGTACTAGTTGAGAAAAGAATGTTGGGAAAAGAAAGAGGAGAGTATAGTTCTCTGCATGGAAACAAGATTACTTTTCCTGCTTTCTCAAAAGAATGACAATGATCACATTGGGCAATTCACCATAGTTCTCTTGGCACTTGTCAGTGAACAAGGCTGGTTAATTAATTAATTGATATTAAGAATAATATATGAAGAAGCTTGCTTATAGTATTTAATTATATGGAATTGCATTAGAAAGAATCTTATGGGTAAGATGGGCCATTATATTAATTTAGAATGGAGCTTGGTGGATCAAAAGCACTAGATGTTTGTTCTTTTGGAAAAATCTATGCGGAACATGGATAAATTCAAGGAGTTCCTCAACTGGGCTAGCTAGAGAAACTTGCTACTTATGTATCATATATGTTGATTATATGATTTTACTTACAGTGTCATCAATGTTCATCTCTCACTTTGCTTGATTTTATTTTAAAAGCTCTTGAACTCTTCCACCCAAATTAAACTCTGATCTTTAATTTCACAATAAATCATGATTTCTTGGCTACCTCTAATTATTTAGAGAGAAATTACAGGAGCTCAATAGAAAACTAAAATCAGATTATATAATTATATTGGAGCATTGCGCAGAGTAGTATTTTAAAGAAATCAGATCACTTCTTTTTTAGCAATAATTTTTTCCTTGAACAAGGCATGAATCCTCATTTTTAGGAGAAAAAGGATTTGAATCTTTAAACTTTGATTTATTTATTAATTTTTTATTGTTAGAGGAGAGCTTTGCCACAAGTAAAACTTGAAGAACCAAAAATAAAAAATAAAAAACAGAATAGGTGAAGCTTTAGCACTTCAAGTCACTAGCTGATGTAGCCTCAACCGGCCAGTTTGGTAGCTCAAGACCTCTATGAAAAAGGGAGACATACAGGTTTTTTCAGAATTAACTTTTAAACTTTAATTTGAGAGGGATTCAAAATACTATCTTATTGTATGGGTGATTATAATAATAAAATCACATATAGAAACATAAATAATTGGTTTGCTCTAATAGCATAATTAGTTAATTTCACATCATATATATATATATATATATATATATATATATATATATATATATATAAACTTTGACTTTTTTTTTTAACACTCCCTGACAAAAAAAAAATCATCATCATCATCATTATTATTATTTTCCCTATATCCAACGTATTTGTTGTGTGGGGACACATTTCACTGCTCTAAAACATTGGACTCATTGAAGGGACAAGCATGAATGCTTCCTCGCCACATTAATTTCCCAAAATTCCAAATAGATTACTGACAGTCCGGGTACGTGGGGGTTCACAGGCCACACAAAATTGATGGACTAAAAACATTAGCTCGTTTTTGAACTTTTTCTCTGTCACATTATTTGGAGTTTATTAAGAAAATAACTGCAAACAATTAAGAAATGAAAATTTTTTTCTTTTTGTCTACTAATTGGATTTCAAGTAACAGACTTATAAAGCCAAACAACCGGATGAACAACAAATTAAATCAATTAAGTACAATAATACACAAATGCAAATCACCAATTTTAATATAAAAAATCTCTTAAATTAAGAGAAAAAATGCCACTTGGGGTAGACCATTTAAAGCTTCCACTATATTAATAATCGAATTAAAAAAGATTTCATGATAATTAAAAATCACTATTTTAACTCACTAATAATATAAACCTCATCATGAAAGATGAATAATTTAAATAATATTAAGAAAGCTTCTTTCTTGCCAAGATAGGAGCATCAAAAAGACTACTATATATAAAAAAGCCAAATAAGAAATTAATCCTTGTAGATGAGTAGACCAATTTGCAAAGATTTACCATCTTAAGTTCACAACCTAATTGTTTTGCCAAAAATAAAAAATAAAAAATAAAAAATAAATCTAACTTTTCTCTCTACTTATTTTCTTGGTAGGTTACAGCATCTACACTACATACCATCAAATGATTGTTTTTTTTTTTTTTTTAACTTCAAGCCCAAATTATTCGTGGCCAACAAAATTGGGCGGAACCCAACATAATTTACTTTTTGGGGGATTATTCTACCAGTAGCATGGAAATCATCTTACTCCAGGGCATTATTATCATTTGCAATTACAGCATAGCAATATAATAATAAAGATGTAGTATTTTCCTAATATATTGTGAGTGTAATGATATAGCGGAAACAATCAAATAACAAGCTAATGCTTCATAGGTATTTCATCGAACACCTTGCGTGCATGCCTTGTAGCAACACCTTGTCATGCATGCAAGATTCCAAATTACAAAATACCTATTAGATATAGCATACCAAAGCAATTAACATCCCAAGAAGCAACCAACATACCAAAGAACACTATGATTTACGTGGAAAACCCTTGTGGGAAAAACCACGGGCGGCGGTGAGGCAATCAATCCACTATAGAGACGAAGCAATACAAGGTGGAAGCCAACAACAATGGGGAGGCTCCAAATCCCCAATCTCTCTCACAAAAGAATAGATATGATGCACTCAATTCTACTCCTTCTTCCTCTCTCAATTCCTAGCTCTCTCTAGAAAACAAAACGTCAAAACTCACTGTTTCGGATTGAAAGATGGGCTTAATAAAAACATTATTCAGACAGCCCCCTGAAGTTGTTAAATATTACAAATAGCCTCTTTTCAATCCTACTACACATATAGAAAGGAAAAGAAAGTGAAAGAGAAGCCGAACATCACAATTCTCCACCTCGGCGATGATTGAACCATAAAGCAAACACATCAAGTAACTTGATGCCAAATGTCCAATCTCCAAAAGCTTCATCTCTAAATGAACAAATCAACAAATAGTAAAACTCACCTCCTCCAATTAATGCTCCATATGGAGCTAGCTTGGACAAGCACGAACGCCAACCAAGTCCAAGCAATGCTCGAACTTTGCTTTTGGGACAACCTTGGTTAACATATCAGCTGGGTTGTGTTTTGTGTCAATCTTCTCCACAAACAAAGTCTGCTTCTTCACATGAAGCCGAATGAAAAAGTTGCGCACATCAATATGCTTGGTTCTCTCGTGAAACTTCTCGTCTTTAGCAAGACAGATCGCACTTTGATTATCACAAAACACAACACGATCAACTTGCTCAACACCCAAATCACCCAGAAAACCATGCAACCAAATAGCCTCCTTCACCGCCTCTGTCAACGATATGAACTCAGCTTCTGTAGTTGATAATGCAACAACTGACTGTAAAGTTGCCTTCCAACTAATACAGGAGCCACAGAGCTGAAACACATAGCCGGTAAGTGAACGCCTCTCATCAAGATCCCCAGCAAAATCTGAATCTGAATAACCAGCAACTTGCCCCGGATTTGCTGTCCTTTGATCAAACATCAAACCATAATTGCTTGTGCCACGTAGATACCGAAAGATCCATTGTACTGCCTTCCAATGCTCTTTTCTTGGCCTTGACATAAAACGGCTTACAATACTAACAGCATGCGCAATATCAGGACGCGTGCAAACCATAGCATACATTAAACTGCCAACTGCACAAGCATAAGGAACTCTAGACATGTACATTTCCTCCTCTGCATCCAAAGAGCCTGATGAAGTAGACAACCTGAAATGTGTCGCTAAAGGAGTAGAAACCGGCTTTGCTTCTGACATATT
The DNA here is from genome assembly GCA_020875875.1 of Dioscorea alata. Taxonomy (NCBI): domain Eukaryota; kingdom Viridiplantae; phylum Streptophyta; class Magnoliopsida; order Dioscoreales; family Dioscoreaceae; genus Dioscorea; species Dioscorea alata. Next base: position 15,437,318 of record CM037018.1, read on the forward strand.
GAACTTACCCAGAACCTTCTCAATATATTGGCTTTGTGAGAGCCAAAGCATGCCCTGGGACCTGTCACGACGAATATCCATCCCCAATAACCTCTTAGCAGCACCCAAATCCTTCATCTCAAACTCACTTCCAAGCATGACCTTTATCTTCTCAATTACAGAATAGCTCTTTCCAGCAATAAGAATGTCATCAACATAAAGCAGCATATACACCCTAGATCCATCTGTAAATGTCTGCTGATAAACACAAACATCAAATGAACTCCTCTTAAATCCATGGCTGCTGACATAAGCATCAAACCGATGATACCATTGCCTTGGAGACTGCTTCAAGCCATATAATGACCTCCTAAGCAAACAAACATGGTCTTCTTTGCCTTGAACCACAAACCCATCTGGTTGCGCCATATAGATTTCCTCCTCTAGATCACCGTGAAGAAAGGTTGTCTTCACATCCATTTGCTCTAACTCCAAATCATATAGAGTAACCAAAGCAAGTAAGGCCCGAATCGAAGTATGCTTCACAATTGGAGAGAATACCTCATGATAATCTATCCCTTCCTTTTGACTGAAGCCCTTCGCCACTAATCTAGCCTTGTACCTTGGAGTATGAACTCCTGGAGAAGTCTCCTTAAGCTTGAAAACCCATTTGCAACCAACAATCTTGCGCCCTTTGGTGGCAACACTAACTCCCAAGTGTGATTCTTCTGTAATGATTCCATCTCCTCAGTCATAGCCTGAATCCAACTAGCTGCTTGAGAACAACTGACTGCCTCATGAAAAGTGCTAGGCTCATTATGCACAATATCCTCAGCAACTGTCAAAGCGAAAGCAACTGTACCTCTACCTTTCGCTACAGGTGTGACCCATTCTCCATAGCGCTGTGGTGGCTTCTTCTGCCCACGCAGACGATGTGCTATAGGAGAATGTGAAGCCTCTGAAGCTCCAACTGAATTTGTATCCTCTAACTGATCATCAACAACATCTAACTCAAACTCTGCCTCATCTGAACTTTCATGAATACCACCTGCAGATTTTGATAACAATGGCCGCTGTTGCTGATTATCAATTGTAGTAGACTCGGTCATTGGAGTTTCTACCTCAAATGTTACCCTCTGTGCTACCTGCTCTGCCTTAGAACTACCACATGTAGAAGCTCCACCTGAAACAGGAGCCTCTGCCAATTGTCGACCTGTTGGAGTAATGATCGCCATTTCATCAAAGGTCACATCTCTGCTGACGATCACCTTAGGGGGTCTAGAATCCTTACACCACAAACGATACCCCTTAACTCCATCACCATAGCCGAGGAAAACACACTTCAGAGCCCGAGGTTCTAACTTACTCTGGCGAACATGAACATACGCCGGACAACCAAATACCCTCAGGTGATCATATTGAGGTGGTTTGCCAGACCACACCTCCTCTGGTGTCTTGCACTCAATAACTGTCGATGGCGAGCGGTTAACTAAGTAACAAGCTGTGGTAACTGTTTCTGCCCAAAGACTTTGGGGTAACCCGGCATGAGAGAGCATACACCGGGTTTTATCTAATAATGTTCTATTCATACGTTCCGCTACTCCATTCTGCTGTGGAGTATGAACTGTGGTATAGTGCCGAATTATGCCGGCATCTTGACAATATTTCTCAAACTCTCTCGAGCGGAACTCTGTGCCATTGTCAGACCTCAAATACTTGACCTTTCTTTCTGTCTGTGTTTCGACCATAGCTTTCCACTGGCGAAAACGACTAAAAGTTTCATCCTTGGACTTCAGGATGTAAACCCAAACCTTCCTACTAAAATCATCAACGAAGGTTAGCACATAATGTCTACCTCCATTAGAAGTAACTGGCGCTGGACCCCATAAATCAGTGTGCACATAGTCAAGAATGGCCCTTGTTGTGTGAACAAACCTCTTAAATCTCAAACGAGTTTGCTTCCCAAAGATGCAATGCTCACAAAACTGCAAACTGCCTGTCCTCTGACTCCCTAACAAACCACGGCGACTCAGTTCTGCCAAGCCACGCTCTGACATGTGCCCCAATCTCATGTGCCACAAAGTAGTCATAGTATCTTCATCCGTCTGAGAACTGGAAGCTACTGAAACTGACCCAGTAATTAAGCTTCTATGTAAGAAATACAAATCATCTGTATCTGGAGTAGTAAGAGCCTTCATCACACACAAGGAGCGCGCCTTTAAACACCTTGATTTGATAGTTTTGAGTTACAAACTTGTAACCTTTCCTATCAAGTGCCTTGAATGAGATCAAATTCTTCTTCAGTCCAACCACATGACGAACATCTGTGAGTGTATAAATAATGCTATCATACATCCTGAATTTGATGGTGCCAATACCAACAACTTTACACTTTGAGTCATTGCCCATAGTAACTGAGCCTCCATTAAATGGCTCATAAGTAGCAAACCACTCTCGGTGTGGACACATATGGTAAGAGCACGCAAAATCAAGAATCCAACCAGTGCTAAAACTCATGTCACACCCAGCTGATGCACTAGAAGCACAATGCCCAACTGAAGTAAAGTCTGCACTAGCAATAAGTAACTCACTAGAACTGCCATCCGAAACTGCTACAATAGCTGAAGATGTATCACTCTTGCTGATGTCTCCATGCTTGTCTTTCTTTTTCTTCAACTTCGGACAATACCATTTAATATGACCCAATTCCTTGCAATAGTTACAACGAATGTCTTTCTTGCCCGAACGAGACTTTGAACGACTCTTTGATTTCTTACCCTTGTTATAAGTAGCATCATCACTACTATGAACACGCTCTACTGACCTCCCACGTGTGACAACAAGACCTTCACCTTCACCATGACTTTCCATGCGAGTCTTCTTAAGCAAATCCTTTGACAATAGAATAGAAGTAGCATCATCCATGGAAATAGATTCCTTACCATAAAGAATTTGGTCTCTAATGCCATCATATGAATCCGGGAGTGAGCACAAGAACAAGATAGCCAAATGTTCCATGTCCATAGAGCTTCCAGAATTTTGATAATCAAGCACCGCTTTATTGAACTCATCAATATATTGCTTGATAGAAGTTCCTTCTTGCATGCGCATCCTGAACAAGCGCATCATGAGGTAGAATCGACTAGAGAGTGACTTGTCCAAATAGAGAGACTCCAATTTCTTTCAAAGAGCTATAGAGGTCTTCTCCAAACATACTTGCTGTAACACATTATCTGTAAGAGCCAACCGGAGCACCGCAAATGCCCTTTTATCTAGCTTCTTCATCTCATCATTTGACAAGTCCGGATCATCACCTTCAAGCACACTATCCAAGCCCTTATCAACTAGAATAGAATGGATCTTGACTTGCCATAGCCGAAAGTCACCACTGCCATCAAACTTGTATATTTCCAAAGTTGACATCTTTGACAAAATAGCAAACAAACTCGTGCCTTTGATATGAAACTAGCTCTGATACCACTTGTGAGTGTAATGATATAGCGGAAACAATCAAATAACAAGCTAATGCTTCATAGGTATTTCATCGAACACCTTGCGTGCATGCCTTGTAGCAACACCTTGTCATGCATCTAAGTGTGCAAGATTCCAAATTACAAAATACCTATTAGATATAGCATACCAAAGCAATTAACATCCCAAGAAGCAACCAACATACCAAAGAACACTATGATTTACGTGGAAAACCCTTGCGGGAAAAACCACGGGCGGCGGTGAGGCAATCAATCCACTATAGAGACGAAGCAATACAAGGTGGAAGCCAACAACAATGGGGAGGCTCCAAATCCCCAATCTCTCTCACAAAAGAATAGATATGATGCACTCAATTCTACTCCTTATTCCTCTCTCAATTCCTAGCTCTCTCTAGAAAACAAAACGTCAAAACTCACTGTTTCGGATTGAAAAATGGGCTTAATAAAAACATTATTCAGACAGCCCCCTGAAGTTGCTAAATATTACAAATAGCCTCTTTTCAATCCTACTACACATATTAAAAGGAAAAGAAAGTGAAAGAGAAGCCGAACATCACATATATATTAAGTAAATTGAGAAACAAATTTACAAAACGTGACAAAACAAATTTTCCAGTTGGCAAGGGTAAACATGGTTCATCCTTTCCAAGAATGTGTCACAACTCTTGCCAATAAAGACGGTTAATTTTTCAGCATGTCATTTAATTATGCCTTTTTTACATTTTGATAACCAAATTTCAATTTGCATTAAATTTGTCACTTATTTTTTATTTAGTTTTACCGGGAGGTCATCTGACGGTTTCAAGAGCCAAATAGCTGATGTGGTGGCTGGAAAAATCTGTATCAATTTTCTTGTGACACATCATCGTCCTCTTTAGCCTGTCCATGTCACTTAAGTTGTCCACGTCAGCAACCTTCTTCTTCCTCCTCTTTCCCCCTAGATAGAGAACAATGCTAGTGGGCGACGAAGACTTAATAAAATGGAGCAAGAAGAAGGATGAATGTATATTATATAAAGTTCAGCAAAAGCTTAAAGAAAGCTAAGAATAACTAATGTTTGCCCATAGAATCTATTGTTTTTTTGTCCACTCAAGGAAACATACAAGAAACCAAAGATGCCTTCTTTCTCACTCTTTAGTTGCTCACACACCAAACTAAAGATCAAAAGATTTTTCATATTGAGAGATAACCAAGGACCCGTTTGGATTGCAGAATAGGAATGAGAAGGGGGGAATAAGAAGAAGGGAGGAGTGGAAATGAGAATAGGGGAAAAGGGAGAATAATGATGAAAGTATTTGGTCGAGAGGAATGAGAATTAGAAATAGAAAAAGTAAGAGAGAGAAATATAATATAATTTTACTTATGCCTTTTTATAATATTTTACAAAACAATAGTTTATATTTAATAGGAAATAATTAACATGATTATCATTAAATATTTCTAATATATTTAACTATTTTAATTTATTGTTATTAAATATTTCATCTAATTAATATAACTTAAAATAAATTTGTTATTTTAAATAATAAATAATTAGCATGATTTATTATTATTAAGTATTTACAATATATATTTTTTATTTATTTTAATTAATTAAAATGAAATATTACAACTAATTAATATAACGTAATTAACACAGGTTTGTTATATTAATAAATAAATAATTAAATAACATGTTTTATTGTTATTTAATATTTTTAATATGTTATTTATTTCTTCTAATTGTAATTAACTATTTCAACCAATTAATATAATTTAACAATTATTTATTTATTAAGTAAATAAATAATTAACATGATTTATTATTATAAAAGAAGGATATAATAGTCATTTCATTAGTAAGGAGTACAAATTCCCCCAATTTTGGGAGGATTGAAAATACCCCACATGCATGCATTTCATTCTCATGACAACTCACTATTCACTCTTTTCCTCGTTGGCAAATATGGGTTTAAACATTATGGGTGTATGTCATTCCCACTCTCAAGGCACAAATCCATGAGCCAAATGCCCCTAAAAGAAAACAAAATCCATTTTTATTACCTTTATGGTTCTAGTTTTTACCAAAAAAAAAAAAAAACCAACAACAACAGAGAGTTGAGTTTCTTTAAATGGGAAAAAGAAGAAAAATCAAAAGATCAAAGCAAGTGGGAAATCACCACCACAAAAGAATACTGTAGAAAAACAAATCAAATAATTTATATTTTGTAAAAAAAAAAGAAAAAAAAAGGGAGAACTAGAAGCTTTGAAAGAATTGGCCATAATCTATGTTCACAACTTAAACTAAAAAGGTCTAATGGTGTTTTTAGAGAGAGAAACTGAGGAGGCCATTCTTTGTCTAGGGTGAAGGAGAAAGAAAGAAGGTTGCTGATGTGGACAACTTGGCTGATGTGGATAGGCCAATTTAAAGAAGATGATGATGTGTCATATGAAAGTTGACAAAGCATTTCTGGCTGCCACATTAGCTATTTGGTTCCCAAATCTCTCGAGTGAGTTCTCGGTGAAACAAAATCAAAGATAAATGACCACTTTGATGCAAATTGAAGTTGGTTACCAAAGTGAAAAAAGATTATAGTTGAGTGATCTACTGAAAAATAAACCCCAACAAAGACATACACTTATTAGCCAATTTTTCATTATTGTGATGGCACAACTAGTGGTGGGCACGGGCCGTCCGGAAACCCTGATCGGCCTGGAACCGGCCTGCTGGGCCAGTGACCTGGTGGGCCGATTCAATAAACCGTAATCGACCCATCATGTAGAAGGACCGATTACGAGTTGGGGTTTACCCAACCCGTGACCCAGCAGGTTGACCTGCCAAGTCAGACCCAAATTAGAACCTAGTTGCAACCTGCCTAGTCAACCCAGTTCCCAACCTTCCCTCCTAGGGGTGAGGAAAAAAATCCGGATCTAATGATCCGATCCGATATCTAATTTTTTTACCCAAATTTTTTGGGTTCCCGATCCAAATTTTTTAGATGAAAACTGGGTCGGATCCAGGTCAGGAGAAATTAAAAATAAGGTATCCGAATTCGATCCGGTTTTTAATTTATATATATATATATATATATATATATATATATATATATATATATAATAATAATAATAATAATAATAATAATAATAATAATAATAATAATAATAATAATTTTATAAGGTCTACAAATTAAAAATGAAAAAAAAAAATCCAAATCCCTCATCTAAACCCTTTAAAAGTTATATATATATATATATATATACACACACATTAATAAATTTAAATTTTACAAGGGCTAAAAATTAAAAAAAAAAAATCCAAATGCCTAATTAAATAACTTAAAGAGTTATATACTTATATAGTTATATATATTAATATATTTAAATTCTACAAGGTTAAAAGTACAAAGAAAAAATTCCAAATCTCCTCCTCCTAGTCCTTAATGGCCATAACATTCTCTTCTCTCAAGTCATCATTCAAATCTCTTCTCTTTCTAGCAACTAATGATTATATTTGAATTTTTTTTAATATCTAAAATTGATAAAACTCTATTATTTTTGTTATGATTTTTGTTGTGTGGAGAATAATATAAGAGTTTAGTGTTAAGTTATAAGTTTTTCATATTTGTTTTTTTATGCAATGTTGTTATATAATAAAATAAATCCATGGAGTAGATAAAACTTAAATTTGAATCCGGATATTCGATATCTGATCCGATTTAAACTGGATACCCCGATTTAAACCAGGTCGGATATGGTCGGGTCGAGTTTTTGCCGATCTAAAAAACCGGGGATTACCAGGTTGATGAACTGCAACCTAACGGGTTGGGGCTCGCCTGGCAATGCCCACCACTAGGCACAACATAACTCATTTGTTGGTGGCCTCTCTTTGGTTCATCAAATAAATAAGAGAAAAGAAGAGGAAACACACACTTACTTGAGTAATTAACCTAATTCAATTTATTATTTAACATTCTCTATTTATTACAATTTAGTCTAATGATATTTAAAAACTGAGTTACAATAGCCATAGAATCAAAAAAACAATTTGCCCAACATGCACATGTTTTTCCGATGTCTCGCAGCAAGTGCTTGCATGCATCAAGTATCAGTTTAAGTTTTTCAATAGTAAGCTAATAGTTTTTTGATCTACCAGTATTAGCTCTACTATAAAAAGTGTTAATGTGAGAAACTCAAATCCCATTATATGTAATGGTGAAAATGATCTTTGTTTGTATTTGTGGATTTACAGCTCAAACTCATATCATCGGATAAAGATGTACAACAAAACATTCCATTTTTAATTGTGTGCACAATGCTTGTTGCATCTATCAAACAACTCAATTTGTATCATCGAATAAAAGTATATAACCAGATGTTCAATTTTTGACCTTTGCACACAAAACTTGTTGCATTAAAAGAAAAAAAAAGAGCCTTTTTCCAAGTAACAAATACCAACTTATTTATCATTAGTTTTAACTATTCCATCAAAATTAATTATCAAAGCTGACCTTAATGTAATAAAAAAAAGATTTCAATGATTTAAAAAAAATACAATTTTTGAAATTTGAAATTTGTTTGAAATCAACATGCTTTGTATGAAATGATTGATTTTAGATATTCTAACACATTTTTCCAAATCCAAGCAAAGATTTCCCGCCCGTTGAACACAATCTATGGCCACGTTCACTCCCTCTCCATCACGCACCCCCCCCTTCTTTCTTATCCCAAATCCAAACAATCATATAACACCTGTTAATGCCTATCACCTTTGAGAGAAACCCTTCTTCTCGCCATGTCGCTCCAGCGGAGCTTGCTCCAGGGTTTCCATTCTTCTCGCCCCTTTCTAGCTCCATCGCCGATCCCAACTTTCAAGAAGGCATCGCCCCTCTCCTCGCGCCGCCCAGCTGCTCTTCCTTCACGGACTCAGGTCGATGATGTTTCTCCTCTCGTTAATTCTCTTCTCTTCTTGTTTATTCTTCTTTGAATCTTATGCTTTGTCTGAAAATTGGTGTGAATCTTGTCAAATTATGTTGGTTTAGCCCTAGTGTGTAGTTGATCGATACTGTTCCCTTTTTTGTGAAGTATTGTGCTTGGTTAGTGCTTGACTATGAATCTCCCATGTTTATAGGGTTTTCCCGTTAAAATATGTTAATTTAACCCTGAATTTCATGTTCTTGAATTCATGCACCCACATTTCTTGTAATCAGTTGCATGTAATATTTAGTGGCATATTCTTTATGAGAAGATACAGTCATTAGGGTGCTTTTGATCAAAGGCTATTTTAGATGTCTTTCAAATTGGCCTTGAATTTTTGCCTATTCTTTTTGTTATTTTTTTTTAAAAAAATGGGATAAACATGCAGAGGATCATGGAAAGGATTTCAACTAGCGGTGAAGTAGGGGGTGCAGGGGGAGCATATTCTTATGATGCATTAAAGAGATTGGATCAGTTGTTGTCTGAAATTTGTTCTAATCCATCAAGTATGTATAGCTGATTTTTCATATCAGTTGGATTTTTGGAATAATATGATATTCCATTGTATCTGTGAAGTAGCAGTTAAACATTTTCTATTTTCTCAATGATTAATGTTTGCTTCATAATTATATTTGCTGCAAAACTAATTGTTTGTATGTTATATGTATAAACTTGTAATTTTGAAGTTGAGCTTTGTCATAGACTATAATGTAGTTGAATGGAATTACCAGTCTAATTGCTCATTCATTCCATCCATCAAAATTTTTGTTCAGCTGCGCTGTTAATCTGGAGACTTACATAATTGCCCTGGCATTGTTCCTTATCAAGTATGAGCTATATTGGTTACCAAATTGCCAAAATTTTCTTTGCTTACCACAATGTGCTTGATGACAGATTTAACTTTGTTAAAGAAACACTGGTAGATATTATGATTTGTTTAAGATATTTTGGATAAATTCTTGTGTTCTTCTGGTAGTATCTTCAGTGAATATCTTCTGAAGAACTTATTGTTTCCACTTTTAAAATTATCTCATTGTGCTATGTTGATGAAGGATAATTTTTTGTTGTATTTCTTTAAATAAAATGGTCTTAACTTCACCTTTCACCTTACCCTGTGATCCCTCTTGTGCAGTTCGTGTTTTAATTATTATAAATATTTAAATTATAATATTGCCAATTTTCCACTGCACATGTACTGCTATACTTCTTTTATCTAATGGACATATTTCTTTTTCTTATCCATAACTATAAGATAACTCAAAGCTTTCAGTATGTGTATTATTCGTAATGTTATTTATGGTTTAACATTTCTAAAGAGATATAGTGAAATTATCAGGTACATAGGGAAGAACAATACATTACACAAAAATATTTGATGTTAATGGATATCTATTTCTCTTTTGCAGAAAATAATGCTCAAGTTGTTTTCCGTGCTTCTGGTGCATCCAATGATTATGATCCAAAAAATAAAGCAAGCTTTACATTTGATGTAATAGTTTGCGGTGGTACTTTAGGAATTTTTATTGCTACAGCCTTACTTTCCAAAGGTTTACGTGTTGGGATTGTTGAAAAGAACCAGATTAAGGGGGTACATTTAATGTCTCTTTTACTTTAGTGGTTTTGTTTACATGTTTCATTTGATGTATGAATTGCGTCTCTTCTTGATTAGAGAGAACAAGATTGGAATATCTCAAGAAAAGAGCTTCTGGAACTTGTTGATGTTGGTATTCTTTCAGAAGATGAGATTGAACAGATCATAAATATAAAATTCAATCCTGTAAGCCTTATGATTCAAGCAATTGTTCTTTGCCAAAATCAGCTAAACTAATGACTTGTGTGAGAAAATTGTGTCTCACAATCTCACTCGTCTTTTTCCCATCATGCAGAATAGATGTGGGTTTGAGAAGAAAGGTGATATATGGGTAGAAGATATTCTCAATCTTGGTGTTTCGTAAGTTTAGTTGTATAAGTTATCATATTCAGTTTCTTATCCTAACTGAATGGAAGAAACATCTCATGCCAGAATTCACAGATAGCCGTAGCCACAATGGACTGCAGTCATCCACTAGGTCTTTCCATCTTTTATCCAAATGACTTTTGTCTATCCGTAACCCTTCCTTTATCAAAATTAACTGAGGATTAGCATTTTTTTTTTTGGCATTAAATGTGTTAATTCTTAATTTGTATATTTTAATTTATATATGCTTCTCTTTCAGGACACAGTTCTTCAGAGAGCTATTTAAGTACATTCTACTTCTTTCAATTATTATTTCTACTATCATTTGCTTGTTAGAATTGTTGACGAAGGTTGCCAGTCCTTGACACGTGGTTTGTCCACATTTGTCCAAAAAAAAAAAAAGTTGTTGACCAAGGTCATGATGCCATGTCCAAAATGAGCTAGAGCACCTTTGCCTTGCTAGTGCTGATCTTTTGGAAACAATAATAATTTTTGATGGTGGAATATATAGTATATCTATTAGAATTTATCATTCTAAAACAAATTAATTGTTGTTCATTTATTTGACCTTAAATTTAGTTCCATTTTTTTTTTCTTTCTAAAACTTATCCTTCTAAGTGGTATGAATAGGATATATGATCGGTAGAATTTCTCCAAAGAACATTCAAAATTTGCCCATATGTTTAAGGTTATAAAGGGAAAGCCATACTAGAAATCGAAACTGCACTGCTTAAATGCTTTCTTTTACATTGTATTTGCAGCCCAGTAAAACTTTTGGAAATCATGAAGAAGCGTTTTGTTACCCAAGGTGGAGTTCTCTTTGAAGGCAAAGGCTTGTCTACTATTAATGTCCATGATGATATCGTGGTATGATAACCATTTCTCTCCTTTTAATGCCATAAACAGGCTCATTGTTACTTAAGTAATTATTACTGGTTATTTTGAATAAAAATGCCTTACAAGTTAATTTCATAGACTGATGTGGGTGAGTTTACAAAATGTGATGAATTTGAAACTATGCTTTTATTTAACTTTCCATTTGCTGGCTAATTTTGGGTGATCCCATGGTTGATGATTCTTGAACCATGGAAAGTATGGTCTGCTTTTTATGCTTTAATCTTCTGGTGTAAATAATATCCAAATCTTAAGAGTGGTAGGTCAGTCACATGTCATGTATGGATTGAGAAAATGTAGGATTGCAGCTAACCTTTCCTTCTATGCATGGCAGGCCATGCTTAAGATACTACTTCTAGGGTGTTCTGACATTAAGTTGAAAGTATAAAACATAGAACAAGCTGTGTTCAGGTTAATTTATTGTCTCTGAGTTTGCATTCCTTAGAAGTAGAAAATTAAATGATATATCATCAAAATTTTCTAATTAACAAAATAGGAAATAACCAGGTTGAGTTTTAACATTTCTTCTTGTTGCCAGTTACCACCCTTCCAAAAATTCATGGTTATTAAAACACATTTTTAAAAGATCAATAATGATCGCTATCCTTCTATATAAAGAGTGGATGGAAAATCATCTATAATATTACTTATCTTTAGTGTACTCACTTATCTTCCTCTAGAAATGACATCTCCATGATGAACCCGACATACCTCACTGTTAGTTGACTTCTTTGCTGAATTATTGATAAATGCTCTACTCTTTCTTTTAGATAGAAATTTTGGTTGACAGATGGTAATTCACAGATAAAATGCCTCAGATTTTGCAGCTATCCGACGGAGATGTTCTATTTTCTCGTCTTCTAGTTGATGCAATGGGTAATTTCTCACCTGTGGTTAAACAAGTAAGTTCTATACATGGCCTTATCATGTTTTTCCCCACTTGAAACAAACTTTATGTGTGTTCATATCTTTCACTATGTAACTATATGTATTAAATAAAAACCTTCCAATCCTATTCTGATGCAATTGCAAAACTCATCTCCATGGCTCCTAGAGAGCAAGTTGTGGAGGAAGGTTTTTATCTTGCCTGTCAGTTATTACAAGTTGCTTATTATTCCACTCATTCTTTTTGGTAAGAACATTAGTTTTTTGAGACCATTGGTTTCCTAATTTGTCTTCTTGCTTTTCTATATCACTGGGATGTTCATAGAAAAGTATGAATTTTTTTCCCATCTTAATATGTTGGTGAGTCGAATTTCTTAGTTAATTATGAAATTTGAGGAATGGAGTTCAACATACGAAGATGATTTTTTTTTATATCTTTGGCTACTTATGATGTGGCTTATGGAAAATATTCATGTTTATGTGTTCTTGCTGCAGTATACTAGGTAAATGCTAGTGTACTATAAAAATATTCAATACATTTCACAAACATTTCTTTGTGTCATATGTATACTACAAATATTTGTGTCATATCAATATGGATACAGATGAATAGCTTGTAGACAAAATAAATAAATACCTCAACATTACGTATATCTTACGTATTCTTTTATACTATGCACCTGTCTGCTTAATTATGACAATGGCTCCTTATGCATTTGTAGATCAGATCTGGGCGAAAACCTGATGGAATTTGTCTTGTTGTTGGCTCTTGTTCTTGTGGTTTTGAGGAAAACTCTTCAAGTGACATTATTTACAGTAATGCTTCTGTGAAAAGGGTCCGAGATTCCAATGTACAATACTTTTGGGAGGTAAAAGTGTGATGCGTAGCATAGTTATTATACTTTTTTTCTTTAGTACAAAACAAATGTAATCACTTGAGCCACTTGGACTGTTACTGACATAAAATAACCCAGTTTGCCACTTTGACTTTGTAAAAGATTCGAAGCAAGTAACAGTGTCCGACTCAATTTAGTAATTAAGTATGGGTGGCTTCTAAACTACATAAATAAACTTTACTCATACATGAACATGTGAAATGAAAATCACGACCTTCGTTTGATATTTGATTTATTTTTGAGCAAATTATATTAGAAAAGAATGTTAAGTACAGGTGCCAGGATTAGTTTACACATAATAAAAGAAGCTTCTGAGCAAAACTTGTTTTCTCGTTGTATTTTTTTCCCAATCTCTCAATGTGAATAATAGAAATATGAATAAGAACTCCATCTTGTCTTTCGCATTTATTTTCTTTACTATTTTGGTTTTTTTGGGGAATTTCTGAGTTTTTAGGTCAACACACAACACATCCCATAGTTGTAGGGGCCATGTCATTGGATGGGTAGCCTTGGGATTGATGGCCTCACCTATTATTTTGTCCCATCTTCTTTCAGACATCTGCTTTAATATTGTTATTATTCTTATTAGATGCAAACCAAATGAACCAAGCTTTCTCACCATGCTAGATATAAGCCAAACATATCATCTTGGATAGGATAAGAGACATAAATTTATATTTTTAGATTTATATTTACCAAATTAACCAATGTTGGCCTATTTGTTACTCTAATACACTCATTTGATGTGTTCTATCTACTTTAATTAGCCACGTTGCACGCAAACCAAACAAATTAAGTTTTGATATCATTTTAGTTGCAAACTATACATATTATCTGGGCTCGATTCAATCTGAACGCTTAAGCTAATAGGATGAGAGACCTAGGCGTATATATTTAAATCCATATTTACCAAATTAGCCAATATGGGGCCATTAATTAATTTAATAATTCCATTATGAGTCAGGTATATAGAAGATATTATGGGAGATACATGGATAACCACCAAATTTGTATCTTCTACTTGTGCCAGTATCCTCTTTCTAGCTTCTACTAGTTTTGCAGTAAATTTTAATTAGCTGAGTTAAACTATTGATATTGTGTGAATCTAATACTGTATATCCAGAACATTCTGATTGAGTATCTCATGAACGTAACATTACAGGCATTTCCTGCTGGTTCTGGCTTGACAGATCGGACTACTTACATGTTCACTTATGTTGATGCACAACCAAGCTGCCCCAAGTTGGAAGATCTATTAGAAGATTATTGGGATCTAATGCCAGATTATCAGGTTATTCTTAAATTATTATGTTGTATATTGTAACTGTATTCTCTCTCTCTCTCTTTTTTTTCCCTTTACTCTTATGCCTCCGAATCTGTGAGAATAGGAAAAATAATTTGGATATCAATTAGGAAAAGAGTACAAGGGTATATATAGAGAAATATTAGGGTTTTGTGGTAAGGGCCCAATAATATGGCCCATTAACCTATCCAAACTCTAACACAATCTAATATGAAGTCTTGGATGTTTTGTTGGTCAATATCCCATGATAATGTTTGTGTCCCAGCTGGCCCAATTAGCAAATTCTTCTCGTTGAAGAGTTGATGGAAACTAATTCCATTAATCCAATTGAAATAACTTTGTAGTTATAAGAAATCAACTATAGGGTAAACATAATCTTCAGCTTGCCAATGATTTGTTTCTCTAATCCATTATCCAACCTATTGTAAATGCCAAAAATTTTGAATTGCTTCAGGATTTTATTCTCTCTTAAAGAAAGAATGGATATGCTCAGATTCTCATTGTCTAGTAACTCAACAATTGGACCATAGGCTAATGTTTATTTGCCAGCATATGTTGTGTCAGAATTGGTACAGGATCAAGAAAATTTGGGAGGACATAATGATTAAATATTTTAATCTCTCTACCAAGGTAGTTAGAATAACTGATCACGCAAAAAAGATGGTTATGACTCTACAAGGGTTAATGGTGCTCAATGGTCATGTTGTCAATGAATGCGGCCTAGTGAGACATTGAGTACCAATTTTTGTTGCCAGTGAAGTGATGAGGACCCGGTAATGCAATCAAAGAGTCTAGACAAACTTAAAAAAAAAACAAATGAGCAATACAATACTATATTCATCCTTCTTACCAATTTAATAAGGCCCAGGTTTTGCACTTGCTTTAATTTGTGGTGTTGTGATTATCTCCAGGCAATTAATTATATGAGTTCTGAGGAGCTGTGGACCATGATTAATAGAAATGATCTCTTCTGTATATTTTGCCTGCTGGTGGAAAAATTTTCATGTTTAGATTAAAGAATAATTCTGTGATGAATAAAGAAATAGTATGGTAGTGTAGTTCAAGACTCCAAGCATTGATTTATAGTTTGGGAGAAGGGAGTGTTTCAAAAGGACACAGCTTTGCTAAGTATATATTTGAGACAGTTAATACAAAAGATAGCAAACGTCAGTGAAGTTTTTAGCTGCAACCGTATTGGCAATCTTGTTTTGAAAACTCTTCATTTCACACTTACTGAAATGATGTAGTTAATATAAATCATCCAATATAAACTATCAACTTAGGCATTTCTCATAGTTGGATATCCACACAATGCCACTGCCAATAGAAAATAACCAATCTCAAAGAGTCAGAAATTAATCTATTGTTGGAAAGTAATTGCTTACATTCACCATACATTAAGTAAATAGTTTGTTGACCTCCTCATAAAAACCTATGATCGAGTCCTAAATGTATTTTCTAATGCCTCACTGTCATGCACCAATCTAGGTTCTCTAAAATATTTTTGTGATTAGGAAATTGAATGTCAGTATCACTTGAGGCATTTTGATATATCTTGAGTTTGGTTTTGTTGAATTCCTTACAGATTTATACAGGGAAATTTTACTTAAATTCATTATTGGTTAACTTCCTTCAACTTTTCACAACATGTTTGTTTGCATGTGCTTTTTTCTACAATTTTTATGCACTATTTTAAATCAATCTTCTCTTACAAATTCACCACTAACACGATCACATCTCCATCCATCTACCACTAATTTGTGTTCTCCTCTGTAAAGGGGGTTAAGTTTGGCCTCCTTATGTTACTTGGTTTGTTATTTCTGAAGGAGATAACAACTAAAATATGCATCCATAAAATATATTATGTTTTTTACATAATGTTTGCCTTTAAGTGTGGGTATTCTTGCATCCTTGAGGCTGAAAACACTCATTAGTTGAAAAAAATCTCCTTACAACATGGCTGAGATAAAGGATGGTTGAAATAAATGGTTTTTGGTGCTTAAAGCGTAAATTACCTAATAGTGAACAATGAAGTGTGTTTAATTATATTTATTCTTATCGAGGTGATGCAATTTCATTAATTACAATGACATTATTGTTTATACTATATTTTGTAGGGGGTTCCTCTTGATCAATTGGAAGTACAAAGAGTAATTTTTGGAATCTTCCCTACGTATCGTGATAGGTAACATTTAGATGGCACTTTTTGTAATGTTTGATACTTCTTACATACCAGTGACTAATTATTCTAATTTTTTTAATTTTGAGAAATATGATTTTATTTATATATCACATGTTTATTCAAAATCAAACTTTTTAAACCCCTATACACTCTTATAACACTAAATTACCAACTTTCTTGTGAAGACCTCTCTTACAATGATTCATACATATATTGAATAAACAAGCATATATTAAGCATGAAGTGTGTATAGATAATAATAAAGAGATGATAAGGAGCTAGGACAATGTAGAAGCAACATAAAGGTCACCCTAAACTAGAGGCTCACTTGAATGGGTGTGGCACTAATGATATCAAAACTGCTTTTATGGTGGCCGTTGATTCTCCAAGTTTAGTTCTTTTCAAGTGCAAAGTTGCAAATAACCAAATAAGGAACTTATGGTCAATCCAATGAGAATCGCATTAGTAGAAAGAAAACAATTATTGGATATGTGTTTATTCCATTCCAACCTAATGTTACAAAACATACTCCGAATGTTGTGTAGGAATTATGCCAGGACTAGGGCCGGGGAAAAAGCATGTAGTGTCAGCACTCCAAAATCAACTTATTGGTTAAGGTTATGGTAAGATATACTTGAAGCTTCGCTAACAGTGGCTTCACTAGTGCATTGGGTGTGATCAATTTATAGGGGTCACACTTATGGAAGATGCTTTAATGGGCAACTCCATCATTGTATTGGGAAACACTAGGCTAGGAACTTGGCTAAGAGAGACTTAGAGTTTAAATACGTTCTTTTTTCTTGGACCATTAATTAGAGCTACAATGTATTTATTTTTTTCCTTGTTTAGAATTTGGTGGGTGTCATGGGTTTACTTCTTCAACGGTCAGTAGGAGGTTATATCTCAACCACGACATGTTAAGAGGGTTGGGCAACAGTTAAGGATCCACTTAGGTGCTTAGAGTTGGGTGAGAATACGAAGATAATTACACTGTTTTCTATCGCATTCTATGTGCATGTTGCATAAATATGGGTATAGTAAGGTTGTGGTGTCCTAGTGTCTATTAAACACATAAGAGACTTATTTAATACTAATGTTAAAAGCAATGCCCAATAACAAGATAGACATCAACTAAAGTCGTATCTATGCACAGATTGTTGAAAATGATTACCAAAGCATGGCTCTATAGCATGGCATTGCACCAACGTGAAGCATATTTCGCAATTGTTATATCAAGTCAGTATGGTTGTTAGTTAGTCTAAGTATGTTTTGCGTGTTATAGGCTATGACTTTCATGCTTCGGTAGTTGTGTTTACTTTTGTTTTCATATAAACTATGATGTATTGGATGCTTTGGAGATTAGAATGAATGAAACGAATTATTAAAAAACCCCTTTCCCCCACCCACACCCAATAGTGGTGTTAGAGTTGTGTAACATTTTGCTGGAAATGGTTGATCATCCTCATGGTATCAAATTGAAACACAGTGAGTGTTTCTCAGCCTTATCTACCTATATTAAAATGAGAAAGCTAGGAACATTAGAGCATCAAAATGAAGATCCCTATTTAGGTCTCAGAACCTTTGGGACTTAGTTGAGAACCAAGGGCGTGCTCTTTATTCAGTAGGTAGTGCATGAGAGTATTTTCTCCCGCATTGCAGTAGTTATAACGTCTAAGCATGCATGGACAATTCTGCAGATGGAGTTTCAAGGGTCTTCAAAAGTCACTACTGTGAAGTTGTAGATAATGAGACAAGAAATTGAAACCTTATCCATGAAGAGTTGTGAAACTATACAAGAGTTTATCTCAATGACCATTGAGGTTGTGAACTAGATCAGGATTTATGGCGAGTTGATCTCAAATCAGATAGTGGCGGCCAAAGTGTTGAGGAGTTTGGCATCTCGGTTTGACTATATAGTTGCTACCATCGAGGAGTCAATAGATTTGACTAGGCTTACAAGTGATGAGCTTAGTGGCTCATTGCAAGCTCACGAAGTGAGGTTGAACGAAAGTTTGAGGAAAAGGCTTTCCGAGTTACAAATGATACATCTAAAGGCAAGGAGGTTGATAAGCACATAGACAGAGGATGTGGTAGAGGGGTTAGCAGAGGGAGGTTTCGAGGCAAAGACAGAGAAAGGAGTTTGGAGCAAAGAATGTCCTTTAGTGATCATAGGTAGAACTAATGTCATTTACAATGTCACAATTGCAAATGTTATGGGCATTTGAAAGTCGCGTGTTGGTTTAACAAGGGAGTGTATTTAGCTCAAGGAAGTGAAGAGAATTATCTATTCATGGCATATGGTGATTCAAACAGTGCAACTGAGGACTCAATGAAGCAATTGGAGACATTTTGTTGGTGGATAACGGTTGTTCTAACCATATGACTGAGACCAAAGAATTGCTTAAAGAGTTGGATGAAACAAATAAGTAAACTATGAAGCTGGGAAATGATAATGAAATGCATGTAAAGGAGAGATGCATGATGGCAATCACTACAACAGGAAACAAGGTGAGAATTCTTTATGATGTGTAGTATCTTATTCAATTAGCTTATAACTTATTGAGTTTCGAGCAATTATTGTGTAATGGCTACACTGTTATGTTTGAGAATGATGCATGCATTATTAAAAATAGGGAATTAGGTCAATTAATGACCTAAGTTTGAATGACGAGAAACTGCATGTTTCCCTTAGAGGTGAGGAATTAGGTCAATTATGTTTTAGAAATTAACTATTATTGTGTAATAGTTAATTTGACTGCGAATATACAAATTCCATCTTATGGCATCTTAAATATGGGCATTTAAACTTGAAAGGTTTGAAACTATTAAACCAAAAAGCCATGGTGAAAGGATTACCACATGTTGATCAAATAGGGCTCTATAAAAGGTGTATATTTGGTAAATAGACTTGCCTACCATTCTTTAGTGCCAAGCTTGGCGTGCAATTACTTCACTTAAGTTCATCCATGCAAATATATCTGGGCCAATACAGATTGTCTCACTAGGTGGGAGTACATATTTCCTCATTTTTACTGATGATTGCAACCCGATGAGATGGGTATATTTGCTCAAGAGCAAGTCCTAGGTGTTTGAAAATTTCTTGAAGTTTAAGTCTCTTATGGAGAAGCAGAGTGGATACTACATTAAAACCCTTGTTACAAATATAAGAGTGGAGTTCCTTTCAACTGAATTCAAGATCTATTGTGAAGCCCATAGAGTTCGTTAAGAGCTAACAACATTGTATACTCCTAAGCAAAACGACATAGCTGAGAAGAAGAGTTGGAGATGGCAAGGAGTTTGTTGAAGGAGAAGGAGCTTCTTAATCATTTTTGTGGTAAAGTTGTAGTAACACTTGTTTATCTCTTGAACATTTCTCCAACAAAGGTTGTGCTAGATCAAACTCCATACGAGGTGTCAATGGTATGAAACCCTCTGTTGATCATCTATGAATCTTTGGTTGTATAGCTTCTGACATAATTCACAACACAAAAAATTAAATGTAAAGTCCCAGAAATGTATATTTGTAGCGTACTAGACAGAAACAAAAGGGATATTAATTGTATAATCCTACTATTGGTGTGGTTATAGTTAGCAGGAATGTCATATTTAATGAAGGAGCCAAATGAAGTTGGAAAAGTGGTGCATGTGCATAGCTTGGTGTTCCACTTTCAAATCTTGAAAGTGCAATTGTATTCAGCTCGCCAACATCTGGTGATGTGTCCACTGCTGCACTAATTCAGATGAGTGATAGTGATTTGGTGTTGTCTAGAATGCACAACAGTTATGTACTAGCAAGCTAGCCATTAGATTATGCATCTCTATTGAAGACCGGAAGTTTGAGGGAGATTTATGAAATGTGTAGCTTTGCAATGACAATTGCTGATCCAGTAACCTATGAGGAGGCATAAGAAAAGCAGGAGTGACTGAATGTAATGCATGAAGAGATGATCTTAATTCAAGAAAATCAGACTTTATCTACTGGATGGCAAAAAATCAGTGGGGTTAAAGTGGATCTTTAAAACCAAATATCATCCAAATGGGAGTGTAGACATGCATAAGGCTCGGTTGGTGGCGAAAGGGTACTCACAGATGCCAAGGGTGGATTTTGAAGACACATATTCACTGGATGCTAGACTAGAGACATTGAGGATCTTTGTGGCTTTGGTAGCTCAGTTGGAATGGACAGTATTCCAATTGGATGTGAAATATTAATTTCTTACCAGTGAGCTCAAGGAGGAAGTATATGTTGAATAGCTAAAGGGGTTTCCAGTAAGAGGGAATAAGGAGAAGGTCTATTGATTGAAGAAGGCCTTGTACGAGCTGTGCCAAGCTCCTCGTGCATGGTATAGTAAGATAGACAGATAATTTCTAGAGAATAATTTTAATAGAAGTGAAAGTGAGCCTACTTTGTAGAAGAAATTAGAAGGAAGTGTTGCTCAGTTATTGGTCTGCTTATACGTGGATGATATAATATATATCTTCACGGCCAGCTGTAGTTGAATTTAAAGTAGAGATGCATACATTTGAGATGTCTGATCTAGGGTCCTTGCGTCACTTTCTCGGATAGAGATCAAACAAACCAAAGGTTATATTTTTGTGTCTAAAAATAAATATGCAGAAGATCTTATCAGGAAATTCAATACACAGGGTTGTAAAAAGACTTCAAACCCAATAAATTCTGCCGAGAAGTTGCAGAAGGATGGCGGTATGGGTGAAGTAGATGCAATGAGATATAGGAGGACGGTTGGAGGTCTACTACATCTGTCACATGTGCCCTGACATTGCCTTTGGCATTGCATCCAGGTTTATGAACACACCATCACATCAACATATGGAGGCAGTCAAACAAATCATGTGCTATGTTGCACTAACTGTAGACTATGGGATCTTATATGAGGATGTTCAAGAATTTAAGTTGTCTGGCTACACGGATAGTAAATGGTTTGGTTCTGGTAATGATTGAAGAAGCACCTTAAGGAGTTTGTTCATGTTAGGGTTAAGCGTTGTCACCTGGAGTTCCAAAAAGCAAGAGATTATTGTATTGTCCACAACAGAAGCAGAGTATGTGGCTTCTATTTCAACAACATGCCTAGCTATCTGGTTAAGAAGATTACCAATTGATATGGGACAAAAACAAATAGAAGCAACACCAGTTAGCATGTATTATTGTAGCACATATGAGCAAGCAACTGACATATTCACAAAGGCTTTGTCTGTTTAAAAGTTAATATATTGTAGGACTTTAGTAGGTGTGTGTAGGCTCCAATCAAGGGTATGTGTTGAAGGTGATTAGAAGTTGCACCAAAGCATGGTTCTACAGCATGATATAGCACCAAAGCATGGTCTTTATGGAGCTCCACTAACATGAAACATACTTCAGTGGTGTTATATCAAGTCAATATGGTTGTTAGTTAGTCTAAGTATGTTTTGTGTGTAGTAGGTTATGGCTTTCTTGGTTAGGTGTGTTTCCTTTTGTTTTCAGATAAACTATGATGTATTACATGCTTTGGAGGTTACAATGGATGAAGTTATTGGAAATACCCCCAACACAGATTATCTCCAAAGTAGCTCCTTGAAGATCTTTATCTGAAGCTTTTAATTACAATAATGTAATGGGACGTAATGGTAATGTTCCACTGTACTGCCATTGGACCTCAATTCTAGTGATCATGGTGCAAACACAACTGGACAACCACCAAGCTAGCTACAGAGGAAGATGAGACCTAGTTTTCTTCTCTATATATTTTTTGGTGAAATTGTGGCTAAACGGTGCCAGCTTGCTATAGTGTGCTAAGTTGAGAATATCCAATAAAACAAGGTTTACCCAGATACCATAATGATGATTGATGACTTCTTCAACTCTTTGGAATTGACAATAGCATCCATAAAGGGCAAAGATAAACTAACCTGTGATAGTCCACTGATCAAATTAACATGTACTAGTACACCCAAGAGTGGTGCAAGCTCCTGCCAAAGTGAGTGTGAGGGATGATGGGCATGCATTCTAGGATGAGACAATTTCTTTCTTGGGTTTGGCAGAGATAGCACATGCTTAGTGAGCTAGATCCTGGAAAGTGTTGTTATTTGATGCCGAGGATGGATGTGGCAACCTTCTAAGTTGTAGAGAAGGCCAAGTTTGTTTGAGATGGTCATCATAGTTAAGAGGGTTTTTTTGGCCGTCTTAGATGACTTGCCACTCTAAGGGGGGGACAAATGTATGGTTTACTTAAGGGAGAAACTTACTGGCTCAGAAAGCAGCGTGATGGAAGGGAGAGTTTTTCCTCACTTGTGCAACTTAAGATAATGGTTTCAGAACCTAAGAATAGGTTAGACCTATTCATATGGTTTTTGAGGACGTCCAGGAGTTGATGTAATTGAAGGAATACAAAAGCAATTACACTAGGCTGGCGGTGTGAAAAGATTGCTCTTTTGGTGCACTGCAATAAGGTCCACTCAAAGTGCCGCCGACGAGAGATTGCATGTCGACGGGCTATACATGTATTAAAGTTGATAGGAACTCAATAATCATTTATTCTCCATCACTAAGAGCTTACATAATATATAGGTTAACTACAACCTTTGCAATTAGTTATAAAAGGAAACAACTTAAAGAATAAAATTTCCTAGAAACCTGCCTAATCACACATGATGCATAGCTATTTGCAACTAACAAAATTGTCAGCAAATCTCTAAATATAACTCCTTATCCCCTAAAATTAGCCACACGATCCTTAATCTTAGTCTAAGATTTCCAACACTCCTTAAATTTGAGCGTAGATATTGATCAAGCCCAACTTGTTTGATAACTCCGTGAATCCATGTTTTGATAGACTCTTTGTTAGCATATCCGTAACTTGTTGTTTGGTTGGTATGTAGACCATGCATGCACTTCCATTTTCTATTTTCTCTTTGATGAAATGTCTATCAATTTCAACATGCATTGTTTAGTCATGATGAACTGGATTATGAGCTATGTTTATAGCTGCCTTGTTATTGCAATAAAGCTTAATCGGCTTCTCATAAGCCATTCCTAGCTCTATTAGTAATTTGGATAACCACATCCCTTCACATATTCCTTGAGCAACAACAAGAAATTTTGCTTCTGCACTATTGCGAGCAACTATAGATTGCTTTTTACTTCTCCATGTCACAAGATTTCCCTAGACTTGAGTATAGTAGCTTGACATAGACCTTTTGTCCATAGCCGATCTTGCCTAATCAGCGTTTGTATAGATCTCAACTACCTTTTTCTCATTTTTATTGAAAAATAAGCCTTTTCTCTGTGCCCCTTTTAGGTACTGAAGAATCCTATATACCGCTTCAAGATGACATTTTTTTGGTGAAGACATGAGTTGACTAACTACACTAACTAGAAATGCAATGTTTGGTCATGTATGTGAGAGATAGATCAATCTCCCAACCAGCCTTTGGTACCTCCCTTGATCAACATTTTCATCTTTTTCTACTAGTCCCAGCTTGTGATTTGGTTCCATTAGGGTATCAACTGGTCTGTAAGCTAACATCTCGGTTTCCTGGAAAAGATTAGGACTATATTTCGTTTGAGATATTGAGATCCCAGTTTTATTCCTTGCTACTTCCATTCCTAAGAAATACCTTAGGACTCCCAAATCCTTCAATTCAAGCTCCTCATTCAAGTACTTGTTCAAAGTCTCAATTTCCTTATAATTATTTCCAGTCACTATGATGTCATGAACATAAACTATCAAGATTGCTAGTTTACTGTCTGATTATTTAGGAAACAGTGTGATCAGTTTGAGTTTGATGATAGCCACGCTTTTTCATAACCTTTGTAAATCCGTCAAACCAAGCTCTTGGTGATTGTTTCAACCCATAAAGTGATTTCTTCAAGTGACATACCTTTCCTTTTTGAGTTTCAACACCTGGATGAACATCCATGTAAACATCCTCGTGTAGTTCACCATTTTAGAAATGCATTCTTTACGTCAATTTGTTGTAGTGGCTAATCTAAGTTAGTTGCAATTTAGAGTAGAACTTTGACTATATTGAGTTTAGCAGTTGGAGCGAAGGTCTTTTGGTAGTCAATCCCATTCGTTTGAGTGAATCCTTTTGCCACAAGCCTTGTTTTTTATCTTTCCACACTCCCATCTGCCTTGTATTTGATTTTGAAAACCCATTTGCAGCCCGCTGTTTTCTTTCCTTTTGCAAATTAATAATCTCCCATGTTTCATTCTTATGTAGTGCTTCCATTTCTTCTTCAATTCAAGGTTTTTAAAAACCGAAGGTGGGTTTCGAGGCGCTTCTCAACCGTGTGGTGAGATGTAAGCCTCGAGGCATTTTGAGGGTAACCCTCAATTTTTTTGGGAAAAAAAACAACAAAATTGTTTACCAAATATAAAAATATTAGTTGTAGTAGAAGATTTGTTGTGTAACTGCTTTGTCTTCTTGGCTTGCTCTCTCTTCTCTCTCATTCACAGACCGGTGCACTCCATAGAAGCCCTAGGACCCTTTGCTGCTATTTGAAAGATTCCTTTCGTTGGAAACGAGAGGCCTTATCTTATTAAAATATATTGTTTTTATTTATAAAATAAATACTTTTTGCTTTGTTTTCAACAATTAATAAAATTGAAACTTACCTTAAACGAGAGACCACTTATCTTATTGAAATATATTATTTTTATTTATAAAATAAATACTTTTGTTTTGTTTTCAGAAATTAATAAAATTGTAACTTATCTTATTTGTAACTCATCTTATTCACAAGTTAAACCTTATCTTAAAAAATATTTTATTTTTCATTAATTAAAAACATATATATATTTTCACTCTTATTTCTCTTAATTTTTCCCTATTAAAGAATATTATTTATCATTTGTAAAAAAATACTTTTGTTTTTCGGCAATCAATAAATTTGAAAAATATATTGTTTTTCAAAAACACAATATTTTCGGAAGTTGCCTCTTCATATCTCTTAACCCTTTACATTTTAAAGAACATTATTTTTTCATTTGTAAATTAAATATTTTTCACTTTCTGATAATTAAAATTTTGGAAAATATAGAATTTATTCATCTTGGAAGACATGTGTGAATAGTTAAAAAAATATAATTAATTAATTTGTTTTAAAACATGTATATTTGTGTGTATAGTTCTTTTTTGATCTCCTGCTTTCCTTCCCCAAGCTTCCCTTGACAAAATGAATAATTATCATGAAATCTAAAAAAAATAGTTTATCTTGATAATTTTTGTCATTTTCATAATCTTTAGATTAAAAAATTAAGTTGGTACATACTACATGCAAAATCACAGGTGTTGATGAGCTTTTTTTTCTCTTATTAAATTTTTCATATATAAGTTTTTATTATTAAAAGTATATACATATAAACATTTGTATTTGCTTTTAGACTTTGAGTCACAATTAAAAAATTGGTTTTTTTTAGGCTTAAGCCTCACACGCAGTGAGGTGCACTGCCTCCGTGCGTGCGCTTTTTGCAATGGGGCTTAAGCCTCAATTAATTGCTTGAAGGCGTGCGCCTTGAGGCGTTGGCCTTGCGCCTTGCCTCGAGGCGTCAAACGATTTTAAAATCCATGCCTCAATTGCTTTCTTCCATTCTGGTATCATAAGAGCCTTTTCTATGGTTTTAGGAATCTTAATGTTGGCTATTTTAGAGACAAAACTCCGAATGCCTGGAGATCAGTGATCATACTCACTCCTTTTCTTAATGCTATTGGCAGATCATCTGGCTCATTGTATAACTGAAACTGAGTTGCAATTGTTAAGTCCAAAGCCTTTGGTTGGGTAGTGTTTTTTGGTGTAGGGCAATCCCTTGGTTCAAATTCTTGAGCAAGTAAAGTCTCAGATGTATCTATCTTTTGTCAACGTGGTCTCCTTGTGTAAACCGGCAATGGATGATTCTTGACTATTCCCGCTTCCAAATCTTGTTGCAATAACATGGGAACCATAGATTCAAGCGGTTCAGGTTGAAGAATTGTTGGTTTAGGTAAGGACAAGGTTGTGGTTCCGATTCAATTTGGTCGGCCTTTACAGAATCCCACTATTCTTCTTCATTCATATTCTCCCCTTGAAGAAGAGTTGGGTAAAAAATGATTCTGTTTTAAAGAAAGTTACATCTTCTGAGACAAACACGTGTTTTTGACTTGGAGAGTAACATTTATAAGCCTTTTGTGATGAGGGTCCTACGGAAGCACATTCGATAGAGTGAGGATCAAGTTTAGATAGATTTAGCTTTGTGTTTTGGATAAAGGTTGAACATCGAAAGACTTTTAGTGGAACTGAGGAGGATGAATGAAAATGATGGTATGTGGTTTGAAGGACAGAAAGAGGGGTTATGAACTTTAGGATCTTGGAAGGCATCCGATTAATAAGGTTAGATGCAGCTAAAATAGCTTTCTCCAAGAGAAATTTGGGCACGTGCATTGTGAACATAAGGGCTCTAGCTATTTCCAGAAGATGACGATTCTTTCGTGCTAAAACTCCATTTTGTTGGGGTGTATCCGGACAAGAACTTTGGTGTATAATCCCCTGTTGACTCAAATATTGACTGAGAATAGTATTAAAATATTCACATCCATTATTAGTTCTTAGAACTTGTATTGATGTTTGAAATTGGCTTGTAACTATGGAATGAAAGGACTAAAAAATTTGTGACTTCGAGTTTTTCTTTTAGGAGATATACCCAACAGATCCTTGTATGATCATCAATAAAGGTAATAAACCATCGAGTTCCAGAAATAATATTTTTAACACATGACACACCCCATATGTCACTATGCACTAGCGATAAAAGGTGAGATTCAACATAGGATTTAATGGGATAAGGAACACGTTTGTGTTTTGCAAATTGACATTTTCACACGAAGAGACTTGGATGTTTATTCAAAAATAATTCTAGTAATAAACGTTGAAGATAATGCAAATTTGGGTGACCTAATGTATGGTGCCTCATTATCACATCATTATTGGAAACAATAACAATGTAGAGAATGACTAATTTGCAGATTTTCAGGTTGGGAAAGATCAGTAGATTCAGCAGATTCATCAGCCAAGAGATTCTCTCCCCTGTCGATGAGTCTGCTGAGAAAGAAAATATGGAGTGGACTCATGAAATGTAACATCCATAGATGTATAAATTTTACGAGGAGGGTGGTAGCACTTGTATCCTTTTTGAGAATTTGAATAGCCAATGAATACACATTTAAGTGCTCTAGGATCAAGTTTGCTGCGAAGGTGTTTGTGAATGTGAACAAAAGCAACACATCCAAAAATTTTAGGAGGAAGATAGTTTGCAGAGGTATATGCAGGAAAGAGATTTACCAAGGTCTGAATTGGTGTTTTTCTCCTAAGAACCTGAGATGTCAATCTATTGATAAGATAGGTAGCTGTAAGAGTTGCTTCTCCCCATAAAAATTTTTGAATTTGCATTTGGAAAAGCAAAGAATGTGTCACTTCTAAGAGATGATGATTCTTTCTCTAAGCTACCCCATTTTGTTGGGGTGTGTCAACACAAGATGATTCATGAAGAATACCCATATTGGCAAAGAAGGTAGTAAGATTGTGGTTAAAATATTCTGTGCCATTATCGGATCTTAATCGTTTGATAGAGACTCTAAACTGATTTAAGATCATTTTGTGAAACAATGGAAAGATAGAACTCACTTCAGATTTATTTTTCATGAGGTACAACCAAGTGACCCTGGTACAGTCATCGATGAAAGAAACAAACCAACGAGCTCCATTAAAGCTAGGAACTTTAGAAGGGCCCCAAACATCAGTATGAATCAAGGAAAAAGGTTCAGAATATGGTTTTTTATTTATTGGAAAAGAAACCCTGTGATGCTTGGCCAACTCACAGGTATCACACCTAAGAGATGAGACATTAACATGATGAAATAATGAAGGAAGCAATGTTTTTAATAGAGGAAAAGGAGGATGGCCTA
The DNA here is from genome assembly GCA_020875875.1 of Dioscorea alata. Lineage (NCBI taxonomy): Eukaryota > Viridiplantae > Streptophyta > Magnoliopsida > Dioscoreales > Dioscoreaceae > Dioscorea > Dioscorea alata. The sequence goes on from CM037018.1 coordinate 15,465,795, forward strand.
GCCTGCGATGTTCAAGCCAAATCTGAGAAAGAAGTGGGGATTCTTGGGTTGAAGAAGATATGGAACAGTTTAATGAGGACTTGGTATCGATTTCCTTTGAACTACTAGCTCCTTCAAGATAATAGAGCCCATTCTTCTCCTTAGCATATCCAATCATTTTCCCCGAGTCCCTGTTCTGGAAAACACAATGAGAAGAGTCAAAAATAGCAAGGCAGTTTAAGGACTTGGTTATTTTATGAATTGAGATGAGATTTTGGGAAAGTTTAGGCACATATAAGATGCTTTCAAGAGATAATGAAGGAGTTAAGGTAGCATTTCCTCTGCCTGTGACATTAATAAGTTTACCATCGGCAACACTTATTTGTTTGGCCCCAAGAGTGGCTTCATAAGAATCAAGGCAACTTTTGTTGTTTGTCATGTGATCAGTTGCCCCTGAATCTACCACCCAAGTATTAGAAGGCATTGCATTCCCAACAGGATTATTAGAAAAAAGATGCTCACCTGATTGTGCCACCGAACACACACCTGAGGGTTACACCCACTCTTATAGACTTCTTTTAACACTCTAGAAAGAATAAATTTACAGTTATTATAAGAAATCAATCCTAGCTGAAAGTCAGCTAGGATTTCAGGGACAGGCTGCATGTTTGACCTGGATATCAACCAGGTTTCAAGGGTTGTTCCTACATCCCTGAAAATCTGCAAATTAGTCATTCTCTACAAACAATCATAAAATTGTCCATGGTGACTGGTCCACACTTGAATTTTTTGTTCACAAAGTGGTGAAGTCCATCATCCTCTCTAGTACTCCCAATCATCTTCCCTGAGGTTTGCTTCTCTATTTCACAAGCAGAAGAAAATATAGCCAGAAAATTCTCATCTCGAGTTAATTTGCTAACATAGACCAGATTACATGATAACTTTGGAACATAAAGAATTGAGTGAAAAATCAAGTCGTCATTGAGGGGAATTAACCCGTACTGTTGAATATGATCCATTTGCTATCTGAACTCGTGACTTATCATTACATGGGGTGTAGGTAAAAAAAAAAAAAAGAAGGAAGCATTACCTGTCATGTGGAATGTTGCACCCGAATCAAGAATCAAATTTGGTTGTGACTCAGTATGGAGAGTAGTACCTTTGTAGGCAACAGTAAGTCCTTTTATGGGTGATTATGATATTTGGGTCTAATTGAGTATCCGATGCAAGGCCTCTAATTGGTTCTTAGTTACAACAACGTTTTGGCCCTCGTTTGAGTCCTCCATGGCAGAATGTTCTGCATAAACTATATTGAATGCTTTCATATTTTTTGGCTCTTGAGGCTTCTAATTGGGTGGAAACTCATGGATATGAAAGCAATTCTCACTTGTATGACCTTGCTTGTTGCAATGAGTGCACCATGGTCTTTCTTTTGTTAATTCGGCTTTTTGTTGCCTGAAAATCCTTCTGATTTATTTACTACAAGAGCAATAGTCTCCACAGGTTGATCTCAAGCTGCTACAACCTGGTTATTCCCAAAATTTTGGTCGCCAAGCATCACACGCCGCCTATTTTCTTCTCTTTTTGCTTTTGCAAACGCCTCTTCGATAAAGGGAAGAGGTTTCCTGCCTAAAATCATTCTTTTGACCTTGTTTAGGTCATGATTTAGACCTACCAGAGATTCATAAAGCCTCTCCTTGTCAAGAAGAGTCTTGAATTTCACATGGTTTTTGAGTTTTCCCTAATCCGCCTTATGGAAAAGGTCGAGCTTTTGCCAAAGAACCTTTAGCATGTTGTAATTGCCACTCACATCTTGTTTTCCTTCCTCACTTTCTTTTCAGCCGCATCTTAATTTAAAATATTTAAGATGTATTCGTAATCTTGGGGAATTCTCTGATCATCATTCAGTAGTATAGCCGAAATGGCATTATATAAGTGTACAACCTATTTACAACTCATAGAAACAATTCCTAATTTTTAGGATTTAGTTAAGATCAGATTTGACTATTTCAAATCTGAATTATTTGATACTAATAACAGAAAATAACAGATAAATAAATAAATTACATTTATTTACACTTCCCCTCAAGTTGGTGCATATATATCATACATGCCCAACTTGTTTGCAAGTGAATCAAATGAAGCCTTAAATACCCCTTTGGTCAGAATATCAACAGTCTGATCTTGAGACTGAACAAAAGGAATATAGATTATCCCAGTATCCAGCTTTTCTTTGATGAAGTCTCGATCAATCTCAATGTGTTTGGTCCTATCATGTTGTACAGGATTTTGAGCAATACTAATAGCTACTTTATTATCACAAAACAAGTTCATAGGTAGTTCTACTTCAAGTCTTAGTTCCTTAAGAATTCTTCTTATCCATAGTAACTCACAGATTCCATTAGCCATTGCTTTGTACTCGGCTTCTGCACTATTACAGGCAACCACACTTTGTTTTTTTGCTCCTCCACGTCACTAGGTTACCCCATACAAAAGTGCAATAACCTGAAGTAGACTTCCTGTCAGTGATAGAACCTGCCCAATCTGCATCGATAAAAGCTTCAACCTTTCTATTAGAGTTCTTCTTAAACAATAATCCCTTTCCTGGACTACTCTTCAAGTATCGAAGAATTCTATAAACTGCATTTAGATGTTCTTCATATGGATTATGCATGAATTGGCTCACCATACTTACAGCAAAGGCTATGTCTTGCCTTGTGTGTGATAAGTAGATTAAGCGACCCAATTGTTGATATTGCAGTGTGTTGACCAGCTTTCCTCCCTTCAAATCTCCCAGTTTCTTGTTGGGATCAATAGGTGTATCTATAGGCCGACATGCACTCATACTTGTCTCTTTTAACAAATCAATGATGTACTTTCTCTGAGAAACAACAATTCCCTTGTTGGAACTTGCTATCTCCATGGCAAGAAAGTATTTCATCTCACCAAGATCTTTAACTTCAAACTCCCTTGACAACCGAATCTTCATTGTTTCAATCTCCTTGGTATCATCTCCTGTAAGGAGTATATCATCCACATATATTATCAAAACTGCACACTTACCCTCATTAGAGAACCGAGTAAACAGTGTATGGTCCGATTGTGCTTTGAGTATAGCCATGATTCTTCACAACTTGAGTGAATCTTTCAAACCACGCTCGAGGGGACTGTTTGAGACCGTATAATGCTTTCTCTAACTTGCAAACCTTCAATCCAAACTTTGCTTCAAATCCTGGTGGTGGAAGCATGTAAACCTCCTCATCCAACTTGCCATTCAAAAACGCATTTTCACATCAAATTGCCTAAGCTTCCAATCTAAGTTTGCAGCAATAGATAATAAAATGCGAACAGTGTTGAGTTTAGGAATTGGAGCAAATGTTTAAGTGTAATCAATGCCATAGGTTTGTGTGAAACCTTTAGCCACTAACCGAGCTTTATAGCATTCAAGAGAGACATCACTATAAATTTAGGAGTGAATATCCACTTACACCCCATCGTGGGAATTCCCTTTGGCAGATCCGCAACAACCCATGTCTGATTCTTCTCAAGCGCTCTCAGTTTTTCCAACACAGCAGTTTTCCACTCTGGGCTATTAAGGCATCTTGAATAGTAGTGGGAATTTGGACCTGAGAGACATTTGTGGAAAAAGCAGAGAACTTTGGAGGTAGATTAGAGTAGGAAACATAATGAGACATGGGATAGCGAACACAAGACCTTTTTTCTTTACGAAGTGCTATAGGAAGATCCAAATTTTCTAACACATCTAAAGGAGAATCAAGTGTCGGTTTAGACGTTGGTGTAGTCGTTGATTGATGATCAATATGTTCCAGTTGAGGGACTCTTCTCTTATAGACCTGTCCAAAAAATTTGTCAGCCTGAGTAGAACTCTGATGTGGGTCGGTTTGTGGTGGTAAAGAGTTGGTTTCGTCATTTGTGGAGATATGGATAATGGTTGAGACAGTGACGGTCCTAACTCTATTATGTCAGAAATCAGTAAAATGGATTGGTTGATAGTTGAATCTTCCATGGCATAATTCTCCTTTTGAAGATGAGGGGCAAAGAAAAGGACACCCTAAAAAAATTTAGCATCTATAGGGACAAAATATTTATTAGAAGCAGGATGAAAACACTTTAAACCTTTTTTGTGAGAGACAAAGCCTAAGAAAACACACTTGAGAGCCCGAGAGTCAAGTTTGCTACCTTGTTTGTTAGGGTTTCGAATGAAAACGGTACAACCGAAGAGGCGGAAAGGCATGTCAAAGGAAAGGCCGTTTTAAGGACAGTGATAGGAATTGCAAATCCTAATGGTTTAGAGGGCATGCGGTTTATGAGGAAAGTAGCATGGAGGATGGCATCTCCCCATAAGTATTTAGGGACTTTGGTGGTGAACATAAGGGCACGGGCAATCTCAAGGATATGGCTGTTTTTTCGTTCCGCAATACCGTTTTGTGGGGGTGTATCTATGCACGAGCTTTGTTGGACAACACCTTGAGAAGAAAGAAAGGAAACCAAAGAATTAGTAAAATACTCACGACCATTATTACTCCGTAGGATTTGAATTTTGGTGTCAAATTGGGTAAGAGCCATATTATAAAAGGATTTAAAGACCATTTCAACTTCAGATTTATCATGGAGCAAGTAAACCCAACAAACACGAGTGTGATCATCAATAAAGGTGATAAACTAATGATTTCCATTTTTAGTTGGTAATCGAGCAGGACCCCAAATGTCACTATGAATCAATGCAAAAGGTCTGGATGGTTGATAAGGTTGAGGATGATAAGATGATATATGTAATTTAGAAATAGCACAAATTTCACAATGAAAAGAAGAATGATGTTTATTACCAAACAAAGTGGGAAAGAATTGTTTTAAATAAAAAAACTAGGATGGCCTAATCGAAAATGCCAAAGAAATACATCAGAGGTATGAATTTCAGAAACATAATTGAGGCTAATAGAATTTAAAGCCGATTTATTAGAGATTATTCCGTCTTCTAGAACATAAAGACCGTCATGCAATCGACTAATCCCAATCGTCGTGCCCGAGACCTGATCCTGAAAGACACAACCAGAAACAGAGAAAAAAACAGAACACTGAAGGTTAGAAGTGAGCTTGGCAATAGAAATAAGATTGCAAGAAAACAAGGGAACATGAAGGAAATTAGTAAGAGTAAGGGCAGAGGAGATTTTAATATCACCAACACCAGCAATGACTGAGAAAGAACCATCAACAATCTTAACAGATCTGTTGATGGCACAAGGTTGATATGAGCAAAAAAGAGAGAAGTTGCTCGTCATATGATCGGACGCTCTTGAATCGATAATCCAAATTAGATTTGATCGTGAACAAAGTAAAGAAGCGACAAGCAGGGAATTAGACAGAGGTACCAGATGTAGTCATAGAGCAAGTAGGATTCAGAGAGGAATCTGAGGCAGGAGGAAGAAGTTTCAGTAATTGCTCAATTTGCACAGGGGTGTCTGTAGTGGTGTGAAGAGCAGTTTTGTTTGACCGAGTCTTGCCATTTGGAGGTTTGCCATGAAGCTTCCACTATTGTTCACGTGTATGCCAAGGGTGTTTGCAATAATCACAAAAAGGCTTCTTCCTTTGCTTCGGATGCTGGTCAGGACCCCGGACAACAAGGGCAGAAGAATCAACCCGAACACCATCACCAGTGCTGCACATAATCTTCTTCCGATTCTCCTCCATTCGGACCTCAGAGAACACTTCGCGCATAGAAGGGAGAGGTTTATGACCCAAAATCATCCGGGCTTCGATTCACACCGGCCAGGAACATGAAAACTCGGTCATTTTCCTCATGCTTCTTCTGGCGTGCACAATCCACCAGGCTCTCCCAAACATCATCATGGCATTGATCCAATTCTGGCCAAAGGGCAACCATCGCGTTGTAGTAGGTTGTGATGTCACAGTCCTCTTGCTTGAACTGCCAGAGGTCAGTCTTCAACTCTAAAATCTGAGATTAATTTTCCAAGTCCGAATATGTAGCACGAATAGAATCCCAAACCTCCTTAGCTGAGTGCATAAATAAGTGAGGTTTGGCGATAGAAACATCCATGGAATTCAACAACCACGCCATAACATGGGAATTTTCAGATCTCCAAACAAAATAGGATGGCGCAGACGGAGACGGCTCCACGATTTCTCCGGTAAGTTAACCAAGCTTCCCTCTGCCATCAATAGCCAACTTGACAGATTGAGACCATTCGAAGAAATTTCGGCTAGTGAGACGATGAATCGTAATTTGCATAGAAAGAGTGGAGTCAACAGTCGATGAACGCAGAGGGACAGATGGAACAGATTGAGAAGTGATAGGGGCGGTATTGGCGGAAGTATGATCGGAATCCATGAGGAAAACGAAAAAAGAGGCCAAGAAATAAAATCAGAGGAAAAACAGAGAAAATAGGATCTCTGATACCATGTAATCTTGGGTAATTCTCTGATCATCATTCATTAGTATAGCCGAAATGACATTATATAAGTGTACAACCTATTTACAACTCACAGAAACAATTCCTGATTTTTAGGATTTAGCTAAGATCAGATTTGACTATTTCAAATCTGAATTATTTGATACTAATAACTGAAAATAACAGATAAATAAATAAATTACATTTATTTACACTCCCCCTCAAGTTGGTGCATATATATCATACATGCCCAACTTGTTTACAAGTGAATCAAATGAAGCCTTAAATACCCCTTTGGTCAGAATATCATCTTGAGACTGAACAAAAGGAACACAGATTATCCCAGTATCCAGAAAGATGTATTCTTAAAATCCAAATAATTTTCTTTAATAGTATCCCAAATACCTTGTGCTGTTTTGAAGAACAAGTTGATATGACTAATACTCGTCTCTATAGAGTTTATTAGTCATGCCATAACAATTGAGTTGTTGGATTCCCAGACAACATACTCCCGGCTATCGTGGCTTGATTTCTTGATTTCTCCATTGATCTATCCCATCTTGCCTCTTCCCCAAATCACCATTTGCACTGATTGAGACCACTGAAGGAAATTTTTTCCATTCCATTTATGCTGAGTTATTTGAAGAGTGGCATTGTCACCGTATGATTGAGTGATTATTGATAAACTACAAGAAGAATTCGAAGAAGGGGCTGAGACTGCAGCAGAAACTTCTTTCTCTTTCCTTCCTTCTATGCTGAACTTGGTCACGCTACCTTTATTATTATTATTATGAAAGCTCTAATACCATAAGGTTGATAGGAACTCAATAATCATTTATTCTCCATCACTAAGAGATTACAGAATATATAGGCTAAGTATAGCCTTTACAATTAGTTTTAAAACGAAACAAATTAAAGAATAAAATTTTTTAGAAACTTGCCTAATCACACATGATACACAACTATTTACAGCTAACAAAATTGTCAGCAAATCTCTAGATATAACTCCTAATCCCCTAAAATTAGCGACACAATCCTTCCTTAATCTTAGTCCGAGATTTCCAACATGTATATTAATTATAATGGATAATTTCTTCGCTAGCTACCAATATCTTCACTTCATCTGTGTCAACTTAAAGATATTGTTTCAAAATTTAGTTTATCTGTGCTTTAGACACATAGGCCATAATAAATAACCACCTCTTATAGCATAGCCAAGTTCACCATTTTCTATCTTACAAGCCATTCCCGTGTCAATTGTTAAATAGAGAATGCTTGCTCTACTCTTAATCATTGTACCTGCTAGTTCTACAAATTATATTTTTACAACACATAGGTGCTGATATAAGCGGACCCTTTTTTATTATCATTTCAAATGTCTAATGCATTAAACTGGCTAAAGGGAACTCCTCAAGTTGTTTGGCTTTATTTATAAGACTTAACAAGGTCTTAAACTGTTGCACTCCTCATTTATCTATCATGTAGCAACCCAGTTAGAACATACATCTAATCACTTTCTGTCTTTTGCTTCCTTAATAAACAAAGAATCAATTGTAGGCCATCTGAGCAACCTTCACAAAGATGACCAAATAGTCCTCTCTCAAATGAGGGTTTGCCTTTTGGTTTCTTAGAACGTTGAAAAACATTTCCTCTTTTGATATATGTGTATATATGCATATATGAATATAATGTACATTTAGAGATGGAGCATCGTAGTATGTGCCCATGATGCCATATTCTTTTTTTTTTTTTGGAACGTACCAAACAGCTGGTTTCTTGTCATTTATCTTCCTCAGTCTGACATCACTTTCTTTTCATGTATGGGGAGTGTCTTTACAGCCCACTGCCATCTGCATTTGACCGAGTCATACAGGTTTCCCTTGTGTCAACATATTTATGTAACTCTGTGGTGAAAATTGTATATTCAGAGCCAATAGAATTGATCTATGCAGGTTGGTGATGCTAGTGGCATCCAGTCACCAGTTTCCTTTGGGGGTTTTGGAAGCATGACTCGCCACCTAAACAGGTTGTCAAATGGTATGAATGGTGCATAGCTATGTTTGCATTACATTGTAAAATTTGATACTGACACCCAATTGTTAATGTTCTGTAACATACATTAAGTTTAGATAACTATATTTACCAGGAAAAAAACTGATAAAAAAGTCATGGTGGAATATGAGATCAGAAGTCATTGTTGTTTTTTTCCACCTCTGATTCATGCTGTTGATCATCAATTTAAAACATGTGAATAATATGTGATGTAATAATTTTGTCTGTGTCCAACATGTTAAAACTGCTCATATTTATTTTCACCAGCCATGTAGCTAAATCATTTCACCTGGAATACGTCCAAACCGGAATTTGATATATCTTTTCTTCATCTGGCATCTTGTAAATTCAGGAATATTTGAAGCAGTATCTGGAAACTTTCTTGATGCCTATAGTCTGAGCTTACTAAACCCTTACTTGGTTTGTGTTTTCTTTCACTTCTCATTATTTTTGTACCATTGCAAGTATAAGTTTTTTGATTTTTCAGCCAAATTTAAGCGCATCTTGGTTGTTTCAAAGAGCAATGTCAGCAAAGCTAAATGTGGCTATTTCATCTACCTTCATCAATGACCTCCTTTATGCCAATTTTTTGGCTATGCAAGTAAGCTAATATGTCTTTCACAAGTTTCCTTCTAAATATTTCAGCTTACATATTTGTGAATATCTTCATGAAATATTTCACCAGAAGCTTGGAGATCCAGTGCTTAGGCCATTTCTTCAGGTTGCCACTCAACAAAAGCTCCACTTTTCCATGTTCATAAAATTGAATTATGGAAGTTTTCCCCTAAAGGGAATATTGACCTTAGTCAAGAGGATTTAATATGTTTTTTCTGCCTCAATAGGATGTCATACAGTTTTGGCCTCTTGTGAAGACGTTGGGTTTGGTTATGCTAAGTCAACCCTGGCTCTTACCGTCTATATTTAAACAGGTGAAATATTTTCATAATATTCATAGCCTCTTTTCTTTGTCTTGATCAATGCTATTTTTAGGAACTTATAATTTGCTTACATAAGCTGATGACTTATTGGATCTATAATAATAACTAAGGGGCTCTTGAGTTTTTCTTCAAATTGATATAGTCACATAGTTACAGTACAATGTGATACATGATCTTTACTTTTTTCGATAATGATGTACTTTTTGTTCTAGTGGGAATGCCATTCTGACAAAATGAAAGCGCATACCAAACTACAATATTTTTTCTATCTAATTTCATCTAGTGAAAGGCATGAAACTGGCTAGAGATCTTATGAAGTGAATCCTGAGTTCGATATTGATGCATCGATTTATATAGAGCAACTGCTTGACTGTGAAGTCCATGACTTTAATGCCTCTAGTGTAGTAACATGAATATTCATTATACTAAGAATTATTTTCTCCCCCTTTACAGTCTTTGTTACAATTGGTTAGAAAGCATTGGCATGCTATCATTTTCAATACATTTACCCACCCTTTTTCCCATTACTTCTTTCTACTCTCAGGTTGGGATTGCTGTGATTCTTGATTGGTCTGGGCATTTTGTAATGCTTGGTTGGTACACATTTCTATCCAGTTATCTAGATCCTATCATAAGGTACAATATAATTCTAGAGATAATTTGGCCCCTTTGTGGTTGTCCTTGTTTTTCCACGTTTGACCTTTGGGAATAATTCATGCTGATATCAAAGCTTTCTCATCCTAGGCCATGGATCAAGTTGCTTCCTCTTAAGCGTAAGTATGAATGGAACCAGAATCTAGAAGCTTGGAAGTACGGAGCTGGTTTGGACTACAACATATCTCACAACCCTAGGAACTAACCTAAGCTGAAGGAATTTCCATTTTCATCCTTGAATGGAAGGTGAGTGATGCTCTTTGTTTTCACTTGAATTAAAAAATTTCCCAGTTATACATTGATCCTGAAACTGATTGAAGTAATTCATGGTTGAGATCTGATGCCAAAATTTCACACTAGTGTAAACCATGAACTTGACAGAACAAACAGAAACAAATTGAGCCACACATCAAACATGATATGGGTTAACCTAGATTTTCTTTCCTATAATTTTTATTGTATATATTTCTGAAGATAACTTGAAGCAATAGGTTCACTGAATGATGTTTTCTATTGTTTTCTGTGGTCCTTCATAGAACAACTCACATCAATTTCCAGTGTACACTGATGTATTCCATGTACCTTTATGTGCAAGTGGAATCCTAAAGTGAAAAATGGATTCCTGGACTACAATAACCATTTGGTGTCATTTGATGCTCTAAAATCTTTATTGCACATGCAATGATAAGCAGGAAAGGTAATGGCATCCATGTTTCTTTTCCTACCTTTGACTAAGTCTAAATCAATATCCTCTAGGTGAATTTGCTTGATTTTCTTCTTTTTCTCACTATCTTCTAGGCTCTTATTTTGGAACAATTGGATCAATAGTTTCTTGTTTGGCTTGATGTGCAACCCATAACCCATGTAAGCTCGGTGCCCCTGCTCATCATCCAAATCATATATGAGGTCAGTAAGAGTTAAACTTGGCGGATTCTATTGCTATTAAAATGCAAATCGAATAAATACCTGCAGGGCTCGTGCCATATTTCCTCCGTGATTTTCCATGAAGACTTGACTCTTGAGACAGACTATGTAGTCTAATGCTGCAAGAATAGATGGTTTTTGCTTGAAATCATCTAGTTCCCCTGACTTTGCTAGGTTCCATTTGTTATATAGGTGAGGGAATATCAATTTAAGTGGTTTAAGAGCTTTATCTCCTCCAAATGGTTCACCCCCTGCCCAGTAAAACCTTGTGTTCTTTGGTATGTCTAGTCCATTAAGCAACCTGATATCTTACAAGTGCCAATATTAGCCATCAGTTAAATTAACTACTTTATTTGAAAGTAAAAAATTTCGCTTTCTAGTGCAGAGCAAACACATCCATTATTATATAGCCAGATCTTATCTTCTAAGAGTAAGACCATACAATGTTTGACTTAAGAGTTTTCTTATCTGGGTAGTTCTTTCAAATTTAATTCTATATGAGTTGTTTAAGACATATATACTACTGCAATGTTTGCCACTTGTGTATATATCTGTGCCAAGATTAGAGTTGCGTACATATTTCCTGCCTTCTTTTCCATTTTTAGTTGAGAATTATAGTAAAGACTACTAGTTCAATTAAAATAACAAAAGCATTATTATAATTTCTTCTAAGATAAGAAAGAAGATTTGACAATTCAAGGATAAATTGGCAAACCCAAATGATCTTTTTGCTCCTTTTCCTGATTTATGAATGGCTAGCTTATGTACATATATACACAAACTATTGTTTTGTATAGCTATAAATGCAATTTATGTTGGCATACTTGATAATGGATCTAAGCTTAGAACTGGTTATACAATGTGCTATTGTTGAGTACTTCTTCGCAATTCACTTCAATAGAAGGAAAACAAGTGCTTAATCTAAATTTCAGATCTCTTATCTGATGACATCTTGTTATGTCTACAGAGAAAGAAAAATCTACATAGGAGACAATTAATTAAATCATAATGAAATGAATTGAGATTATATAAAGTAATACTTACATTGAAGTCTCAAGGCCATTAAGGGGGCAGAGGCCTGCCAAATAGCGAACTTCTGCCGACAGATTAGAGCGTGAAGTAAGAAGATTTGGATTAGATAAACGTTCATGCTTAATCTCAACGTCGGCTTCTTCCCCTAATCCCGGAAGGCATCCAGTCCTCACCCAAACATCTTTCTCTAGTCTGAGATGCAATGCCATGTATGGCCCATTCTTTGACATCCTGCTGACAAGTATATCTGCAGTCTTTTCAATCCTCGGCTGGAATTTTATAGCTTTAAATGCTACCTGTAGAACTTATAAATGTTATCAATTGTGTCAAGGGTAAATCATTCATTTTTGGGTGTTTGTTTGCAGGGAAATTATCTTAATATTGAACCTTGCATCGAAGTTTCTGAAGGTCGCTGCTGAGGTTTTTTGAGAGTCTTGAATCAAAAGCCCGAAGGATCAAAATACTTTGTCTGGTAATCTGAAGCAAACAACATACGTTGTTATTTCAGATTGTGGCATTTCAAATGTCTTTGGTTGATAGAAATTTTTTATGGTAAGATTGATATGGTTATTGTTTTCCAGGGAAAACTGTATTGGATTTTGTTTATATACACACACTTATGTATATTATAAGCAAACTCTGCCGGTTGCATTTTTGTTGACTTTGGCTCCATTTTTATTTTTCCTGGTTTACCTTTTAGTTTTACTCATGTTTACAAATATGCTATCATTGACATAATTTATCATTTTTCAACCAAAAAAAAGACCCTGTAAAATTTAAAAGCCGGTTTTTCTTATATACTCATAAACGAAATTGCTTTGATTTTATTTTTTTTTTTAAAAAATAGAACGTTAAAGCTATAAATTTACCACCTCCTAATGATCAAATAATGTAGTTATTATGGCATCTTTATTATTCAATAATGTCCTATGTATTGTTACAATTATAAAGGCTTAAAAAAAAATTTATTATTCAATAATGTCCTATGTATTGTTACAATTATAAAGGCTTAAAAAAAATCCATTTCATTTCTTTAATTGCTTATCTTACTAAAAATTAATTAAAACTTGTATTTCTCTTTCTCAGATGCCCCGATACGTCATGATAAAATTACCCCCCAGTAAATGTAAATAAGGGCAGAGGGAGAGACCTTAGGCATATAGTTTGCAAGTAGCCAATCCTCATCCGTGTCTAAAGGCATTGGTGGTGCATGCACCCTCCTCTTCAGCAGGTGTGTTGAAGGCAAAGAAGAAACCACAACCACATCATCCCTCAACGTTTCTTTGAAGTGTCTTTCATCAAATATATCCCCAAACTCACTACACTAACAACAAAACACCTCACACTTCATCACTCACCATTTACTTAACCCTTCAAAAGAACCATTCACGTATTCAATCAAAGTAAGTTACAAGAACTCACCTCTCATCACCCCACACTTGATTCACTTGAAGCACCGGAACGACGAGGACGGCGCCAATAACACGGGCAATAACCACCGCGTCGACTATCTGGTTCCTTTGTTGGTTCAATCCTCCGGATACCACAACCATCATGTATCTTCTGTCATTCCAAAATTATCTATTATGTGGTCTTGGTTAACTACATATTGCATAATTAAATTCAACAATACCGTGTATGCAACTTCACTGTTCTGTTCTTGTACTCCTCACTGAAGTTCAGACATGGCCGGAGCGGCACCGATGGTCTCTGAATGACTTGCTGTTCTTGGTTGCCTTTGCATGGGAGAGATGATGAGAAAAGAATGATCCTCGAGATGTTGAAACAAGCCCACAAAGCTAGTAATGCAAAGAAGCAATGGCTAACAAAACGAGTTGATGGGAAGAGGAAAAGAAGTTTTCTTCGTTTTGAGCTCTTTTGTTGCTTTGTTACTACTAGTAATGGATCCAGCAACAAATGTTCTCTGGTAATGGAAATGTAAGATGAAGAAGAAGAAGAAGAAGAAGAAGAAGAAGAAGAAGAAGAAGAAGAAGAAGAAGAGGACATGGTCATGGTTGTATAAAAATAGCAAGCATGCAAATGCATGAGATTTTATAAAATGAAGTGAATGGAAGTTGAGAGGTTGCAATCAGATTAGTTTGGTAGTTGCAACCAAATACAGCACATTGTTTTATAAGATGAAGTTGAATATTGAGAGGTGGCCATTGATTATTTGATCAAATTTGTACATGTTTATAATTGTTTAATGTGGAGAAGGTGGCATTAGTTTGGTTAAGTTTATGGTTTAGTTGTTTTGTTTGAATGAGTCATGAGAGTTTGACTTATGCTCTCATGATTACTATGCCAAATTCTCATTGCATCATGAATCACATGAGCCAAGTTGTTAGTTCTTAGGATGGCCTTTGTCTTGTTTAGCTTGTAAGAATGGTCATAATTTATTTGATGCAGAATTAGCTAGTTCATTTCTTCACATGATCAACTTAATATATATATCAAAATTGGATATTAGATGGTGATATGATTTAATTTGTAATAATTCATTAAACACTGGTTGTTTATAAATATCCAATAAATGAAACAATCTAAAAGTTAAAATATTGAATTGGACTCCTCAGCTTGATACCGGTTAATATGATATAGACAACAGCATGGGATTATTATTATTATTATCTTTCGCTTTCAAAAAAGGTGTATTTCTTGATAGCTTATTTATGAAGCATCAAAAGGTAACATAGTTGATGGTGATGCTTCTTAAAATTATTGGTTGGCTTAATTATTATTATTATTATTATTATTATTGGGACACTTGTTTATTGATCCTAAGTCCACAATTAAGCTTTATATATAATTTCGGCGACATAGACAAATCACTGCTCATGTCGATTTTTATTTAGGCCTCGGCTATGCATCCGGAGAAAACCAAATTTTTTATTTTTAACATAAAAGTCAAATGCTTTAACCGTTTGATCATTGTATAGTAGCTTAAGTGCTATTCATATACAATTTCTATTTTTGAAATTTTCAAGTAGACACCTACCCATTTTTTGCATATTTAAATTTGGGGCGCAAGTGAAGCTTTACGAAGGATTACTGAGATGGTTATTTTATTTTAAGGGTTTGATAATTTTAGTTGACTCCATGTTTATTGTATATGTATTAAATTTTTATTTATATTATTAACATTATTTTATGATTATTAGTTCCTCAATTGTGATTAAATAGAAACAACTTAACAACATCATGATTTATAAAACATGAGAACATCATAACTATAATGATAATTATCATAATTTTTTAATAATATAATTATAAATAAATGAGTAGATTTATCAAATTTTTAAATAAAAAATAAACTATCATCTAGGCCTTTTCCTAAATTAGATCTCAAAGTTTGAATCCATGACTTGTCACTGTGTATACTCAATCATGTTCAAATGCTAATTGGATTTGAGCGACTTTATATACTTTAATATAAACTTGATCAAATTATTTAATAAAAATTTTTATATCAAAGATCTTGTAATAAAAAATATTAATTTTATTTTGAAAAAGAAAACATTTGCCTATCCTGGTGAAAATATACATACATGATCCGGGCATCAATATTTTCACTAAAAAAATTTAATAATTATTAATTTGAAAAGAACACTATACTGGATCAACAAGACGTTCCTGTTAATATCCATAAATGACTTATTTTTGATAATAAATGAATATTATTATATAGGTATTTGAGTGCATGGTATATATTGCTACTCCAGTGCATTTCTCCCAAGCTTTTTTTCAAGTTGGCTAATTTATAAATAGAGAAAAGTTCGAACAACAAGCACAATATAAACTTAAATAAAGTTACAATTTCAGAGATAAAATTCAAAGTTAGTAATAACTTTCATGAGCCATCTAGGCAGATCAAAGCCTTGATAAAATAATGACGAAGTTGGGAGTTCCTTCCATGTCTTGCTAATTTATCTGAAAGAATGTTCTAGTCTCTTGGAATAGTTGCCACATAGATGCTATGTAGATTTAAAATCCTCATAAGATTTAAAATTAGTTTAATCACCAAAACAGCCTAGATACTTTTCTCTCTTTTTTTTCTTTTTAGTCCCTGCACTCCAGAATAGGCACATTAGGTCCCTGTACTTTTATGACTGGAAAAATTTTGTCCAAATCGTTACGTCCGTCAGTTTTACTATTTATTTTAGACAATGTGGCTTTTTTTACGGAATAAAATATTATTAAAATTTTAAAAAATAATAAATTAATAATAACAAACTTTCTTAAGCATTGGGTTCGGATCCTAGATCCAAACCCGATCTGAAATCCCACCAACATCCCCTTTCCCTTTTTTCTTTCCCTTCTAAAGCCCTACTTGTCCTCTTTCTCCTTCTTCTTCCCTTCATCATCCCTTAGAGTCTTGAAAGTTTCAAATCCAAGCATTGATGAAAGCTTATATCTTTTGGGTAGGGTTAGGGCAATTCATTGATGAAAGCTTATATTTTTTGGAAAATTTCCATTAGATGATAAAAAATTATATTACGAAATTAAGCAATAATCAAATTGTCAAACACATAGAGAATATCAAATATTTAAGAAAAATCCATTAAGCAATAAAAACTCTTTCTTCTTCTTAAGCAAAAATTAAATACATCAAAGCACCATAATTTTATAGAAGCAACATGATTTTACAAGCATTCCAATAAATGAGCCCAAAATTAGGTAAATATGGGCATAATCTATATAGACGAGGGAATTGGGATGTGAACGATGGAGGAGGGGGGATGAGGGCACTAGGATGTAAACGATGGAGGAGGATGGGATGGTGGTCGCGGCGAGAGGACTGCTCGGTAGGTGATCATCGCGGAGAATGATGAGACGATGGATGACCGTCGTTCAGAAGGATAAGGCGGTGATTGTCGTGGAGAAGGATGAGGGGTTGGTTGTTGCGGTGGAGAATGGCGTAAAGGAGCAAAGAAGATACTTAAAGTTTCGGATTCGGGTCCAAATACGAAACTTAAGTATTTTTTAATTATTTTTTTTATTGATATTTTATTTTAAAAAAGCCATGTTAGCTTAAATAGACGGGCCGTAACGATTTGGACGAAATTTTCCCAGTCATAAAAGTACAGGGACCTAATGTGCCTATTCTAGAGTGTAGGGAATAAAAGAGAAGAGAGAGAAAAGTATAGGGACTTCTTTAGTGATTAAACCTTTAAAATTCTCCATTGATTAAGGTTCCTTCTCATCCTAGCTAAAAGGCGTGTGAAAGCATGTAAAGAAGTGCAATGGGGTTTGAAATTCCAAGCACTCCTATCCAGAATATGACAATTAATATAATCAAGCAAAAAATTATTTTCCTAATATAAAACGGGACCTAGCAGTAGACATGGGCACCTTTTAGGAATAGCCGGTTCTGGTTTTTGAACTGTCGGTTTCGGTTCAAAGAAGTCTTGAACTGGAACCCCACTGCCTAGGCAAGGTTCTTGGCAGTTTGGTTCCGGTTCGATTTTGGTTCCGATTCTAACAGTTCGGTTCAACGGTTCATATGATTCAAATTTTTCTAACTAAATAATCCAATATTTCAAATTAAAATGAACACAAAAATACAAGAATTGATTTAATACAATATTTTATTAAAAAATAAAAGTATTATTAATTTAAAACAATATTTTGCAATACGAGTACAATAGGAGAAGAAATAAAAAAAATAAAGGCCTTGAACTTAATTATATCAAGTTGCTTACATATCCTCTTAGGGAATTAAAGCCCACGTAGTTCTTTTATTTTTATTATACACATTTCCCATGAGTCCATGACATTATTAGACAGCTCAAACCTAATCAGATAATAGATATCATAAGTCCATGACATTATTTTAATTGGAACCGACTGTTGAATAGCGGTTCCACGGTTTTCAAATTCTAAAACCGGAACCGAATCTTGTATGAATGTTCAAGTTCCGGTTTTAGGATTGTTACGGTTTTTCGGTTCCGGTTTTGGTTTTTGCGTGTTCAGTTCCGGTTTGGTTCCACGGTTTCGGTTCAAAATAGCCACGTCTACCTAGCAGTTAACAAGAGAGGGACATGATCTGGAGCTATTCTAGATAAACGAGAGGCAAAATAAGAACGAATATGAATAAGACAATAAGAATTATTAAGATATCTATCCAATCTAGCCCATCTTCTAATAGAACATGCCCTATCATTGAACCAAATAAAACCTAGACCAATATATTTACGGGAAAAGTACAAAAAAAAGGTTTTCCAAGATTTGCAAAATAAAGAATAGGATTTTTTTCCCAATTATATAATGTGTGGTTTCCCAAATTTGCAAAAAAGGGAAAACCGTTAATAGTGTTTCATTTTTGGTAGGGGCAAAATTGTCCATTCATGTAAAAATCACCATGTAGCATTAAAACATGATTTTTCAACATGATTTTATTAAATTTTTAAAATTCAATTTTTTTTGTTTAGTAGAATTTTGGAATAGATTAATAAACTTAAAATATATATATATTTTTTTTATGTCATATAAGTTAGTCTTTAAATGAAATGACGATTTTGCCCATTTAAGTTAACACCGTTAATGGCTTGGTAATAATTTTTCATCTTTTTGCAAATTTGGGAAACCACGTATCATAGAATTGGAAAAAAAAAACATCACTCCTTATTTTGCAAATCTCGGAAAGCACAAAGGTTTTTTTTTTTTTAATACTTTTCCCTATAATTAACATGAAGAAGAGAATTTTTAACAATAAAGTTATTAAAAATTCTAGCTTTATGAGAGTAATAAGCATAAGAACTTTCTTTATGAGCATCATGAGAATAGATAACATTCATGTCACTTCCCAGCACACAGCCAAGCATGTGGCAATCGCCACGATATCAGGGAAAATGTTGAAAACAAAACGAGAATTAACAAAGTCTAAGCATTTATTACACACTAGTGGATCTAACTAACATGTTGGAACATAAGAATGTAATCTAACCTAACAATAACTCTATAAAGAGGAAAGACCTAGCATAACACCCTAACACCACCGCACTAAAAATCACTACTGAGGAAAAATGAAAAGTAGAGTGAATGAGTAACATAGTTACTCAGTGAGTGGTTATTAAGGGTGTTTGGAACATCATTTAATACCATAAAATATTACATTTAAAATACACATTTCAGGAATAATTTTGAAACAAGAAATGATACCAATAAATAAGTCTCCCATAATTTAATAAGTTCAACTCAAAGTTTTAAAAGTAACCATAATAATAATAATAATCAATTAAGATTTGCATTTAAAATCCAATATCATAAATCGACCAAGAAAAATTTTCCAAACTAAATTACTATCGTGATTAGGAATGGGACCGCCAAGGCCAGTTATACATTTTTTTAAACATGAAAACGAGTCCACCTTAGTGTTGGCCTCTGAGTTCACATGTGAGGTGATGCACGGTGTCTCAGAATAAGTGGGGGTACCCACAAACTTCCGATTCAGGTTCTCTTCACTGTTCCAGAATGGATAACCAATGTTAGCCAGTCTACTACTGCTGGTCAGTGAAGACCACCATTGCAGAAGCCAAGTATAGACTCACGATCACCAAAGGCAAAAATATCACATGTCAATGTAATTAAAATAAAGACCTTTTTTAAAACAAACTGTAGTGTATCATAACTCACGAATAACCGCCTATAAAAAAAAATTTAGCATAGCATAGTAGTAACATGATCGTTTAAAAACCGAATAGGAAAAATTATTTTGAAAATAACTTTTAGGGAAAGCCATTCAATCACTGAGCTTAGACCAATAAGTCTATGAGCTTAATTGTGGCATTCCTCCACAAGCTCTTTATCTTCCCTTGACGGTTTTCAACCTAAGAACAAATCTAATTTAATGCAAAATTTTACCTAACAATCCTGCATTCAGGAGGAATATGCACAATTCAAGTCCTATATGCGATGCATAAAGAATTAGGGTTCGATTTGGCCTAGAATCGGTTATTATTGGCTCAACCTAGTTTTAGTTAAGGTTAGAAATCTAACATTGAAAAATCGGAGAAAACTTGAAACATTCCTACTATGCTACAGTAATGCATTATGTTACAATAACTGACCAGTTGCTATAGTACTGACCCCGAGTTGCAGGAATAGCCTCTCATCAAACATTGAATTAATGGATGATCAACAAATTTGTAAAATGCTAGCTTTAAATTGCAAAATTAATCAAGAAGAAATCTCTTATATTTGGTTCTAAACTCCTAGATATATCAAAATCCATAAATTCAAAAATAAAAATCTACTTATTTCAAAGATCTCCTATCAAAGTATAAGGAATCAGTAAAATTAAGTGGAAAGATGCATGATGATGCCAAAACAAGAAAAATTAATATAAAGAAGATAGGAAGAGCAATCTTATCTCAAATCTTCAATCTAAGTAGAAAGAAAGGAAGGGGATCCTTGATCAAAATTCACTCCAAGAGGAGTTAGAAGAGAAAAAAAGGATTAATTGTAGAATATAGGGCTTAGATTGAGAGACTTGGGTTTTTATAAATAGCAAAATTCTAAACTCTTTCTAAACAATTACCACCATCAATGTATAGGTCCTTGTAGAATAAGGATTTAATATTTGAATTTAACTAAATTAGTTTAAAATTCATTTATCTAGAAATAATCCACTACAAATGTAAAGGTTCAAGTAGGATACGGACTAATATTTGAATTTAAGTTTATCCTAATTTAACTAAAATCTAAAATTCTCAATTTGCCCCTAGGAGTAGGTTTAACTCGAAGGTCAGGTATTACAATTCAAATTACTAATAATTAATCAAAGGAGATTTAAACTAGAAATCCGAGTTATCTATTTCCACAATTTCCTTTGTGCATGCTTCAATTGTTTATCCATTATAGACAATAGAAACAATCCATGTGACAGGGAATTGTGATGAAATTACTGGGTGAAGGGAACTATGAGATATTGTTAAATGAGTGATTAGTCCCATAAATCTTTGCTAGAGAAAAACAATGCCTCTTGAAAGATCAAATGAAGGGATGGCAACCAACTCCCTTGACTTCTTGAATTTAGGACAAAATTTCTTAATCCTAGCATCATTAGATTTGGTTTCAGTGAGACATAGGAGAAAAAGGTTCATGGGCCTTGATGATTTCTCGAATAACGTTAAAGGTATCCATTCTCTAGGCCTCCACAATTCTAGCAAATTATATTAGTCACGATCATGATTAATTGAGAAAAGAGAAGGGAATTAATGCTTGAAAAAAACACCCTGATTAAACTGGGAACTATGTCTCCAAGGATATCGTGAGTCTAATCTCCCTTTTTTGTGGAAGCCATCATGTTGATCTCTGTTTCTTCGTGCTAGGTTCCCTTTCTGGATGCCTTATTGGACTTGATCCAATGTCATGGCATCATCCATTTCAATTAGATCTTCATCCTTTGTGTCTTCGTAAGAGTTTTTATATTCCTCTTCCAAATCCATGTCCTCTCTACCCTAGTTTGCTCTTGTAGACTGAAAGACCTATGATACCATTTGTGCAAGCTTATTATGATAAAGAAAAATTTTCTCCTTGGGTTTAGAAAATCTAGAAATGGAAGATGTTAATAGGGTTGCAGTTGCATGATAATTGAGATGAGACCCCTT
This sequence comes from Dioscorea alata, assembly GCA_020875875.1. NCBI lineage: Eukaryota > Viridiplantae > Streptophyta > Magnoliopsida > Dioscoreales > Dioscoreaceae > Dioscorea > Dioscorea alata. Next base: position 15,487,413 of record CM037018.1, read on the forward strand.
TTCCTTAAGGATCTCTTTACCTTTGTTAGGAAGAGATAAAGCTTGGGGGAGCTTTTATGTTTAAGTCCCTTGCTTTATTCCTTCAACAACCTAGAAGTCTTGCGTGTGAGGAAGCGCAGAACTAGTGTAGCAATTCGTTGAACACTTGGTGCATAATATCACAATACTTAGCAATAATATAATGAATAGACAATGCAAGGACAACATACAACCAATCTCACAAGAATAAAATAAGAGATACCAATTTAATGTGGTTTGACTAAGAATAAGTCTACATCCATGGGAGAACAATGCTTCACTATATCATGGGGAATAACAAGCGTACAAGAGTACAAAAAATAGGCATAAAACTACAAGAGGGTTATCAAGTAAAAATAACTAGCCTTACCTCATAAACAAGGGTCTTACCTTGCTTTAATGAGATCAAGCAAGAGCAAGAGCTCTCCTACACCTTCACTCTTTACACTCTCCAAATAAAAGAGAATTCACCCTCTCTATCTCTCTTTTTTTTTTCTCATTTTATATCCAACAAACATAACCCTATATAAACAATAGAGTAATCTAGAATGTTGGATTAAAAGAGATCAAGATTTGGTTTCATCACAAGGATATCAAGCCAATATTTAACAAGAAGGCCCTTCTTGAGATCTCTTGTATTGATCTTCAAGATCCAACACAATCTTTGTACTTTCCCCATAACCATTGGATGTTTTTGGAGTTATCTCCTTGTGATACAAAAGGCAATAAGGCAGTATGCTTGCAACTCTGGATCAAATCGATCATATTCATCCATTGAGCATATGGATTTATGAGGAATTGAGCAACCCATTGGATGACCACCATGACTCCTACCTCTGCCATCACGTAATGAACACGTAAGCATGAAGGTTTCTGTGAACAAGGCTATATGTAAAGATTTGTTGCCTTCATCTCAACTACTGGAAGGTTTAGAGGCATGCACTTGATGCTTATGTGAGGAGACCCTTTGTGAGCCTCCACAGCCGTAAGCTCACTGGTGATGAGAAATAAGAAACCATGGGCCATAGTCCATTTCTTGTGGGATCTGGTAGTTTGATTGGATGTTTGGACAACTTGGCCAATCATCTGCAACCATCTCTGAAGCAAGTACCTCTGTCCTATCTAGCACATCTGAATTCGATCAAACTCTAGGAACAGAGTGATCATCAAGAAATAAGCTTAATCCTAGAGGTGGCTCCTGCTGGTGATTACAAGTAGCATCACCATGTCCCACCAATCCACACTAATAGCAAAAGTTGTTGAGACGCTCACACTGGACGACTATGAACACTTGATGATCTTCGTCCTCAATCTAGAAACCTCATTTAAGAAGCTAAGATAAGTCCAGTTCAATATAGATCTTGGTATATCTTCCACTATTCAACCCAATAGTTTGATTGTCAATCTTCATTAAGCACCCTATATGACAAGTTATCACTTCAAGAACTTCAACATGGCACAATTCAACAGGCAAGTGATGGAGTTGAATCCACACTGTTGCGATGGTTGGAGGCACTGTGAAGGGTTGAAAGTTTGGATGCCATGTGACAGATAAAGAACAACCCCGTTTACTATCCATGGTTCCACTTATAGGATGCATTGCATGTCTTCATGAGTGCTACATCAAATTAGGAAAAATCAGTTTAGGAGATCTGTGATTGGGATCTCTCCCTATTCTTTTCAGCTTTCTAGTACGATAGTCCTCACTAGATTCAAGAGCGATGCTCTTCCTAGAAATTCTATATACATTGCTTTGGCAAATTGACTTTCGGTTCTAAAACTAATCTCAGCATCAATTTTGATGAATTTTGTGATAGAGTTTTTCTTCAATCTTCCCAAACTGGGCCTTGGATTAAAAGAGATGTCACAGGACTAAGCTGGGACCTAGAATTAGAAAGGGACCCAATTAATGTCATAGAGGAGAAATAGTAGATCTGGGATTAGATATAAGGAATCAATCAATAATATTTTGTTAAGTATTTATGAAACCTCCATTTGGTTATTTTCTAACAATGAAGTTAATAGGGAGTATTTTCTTAGAATAAAAGAATACTAATAACTTATTCGTGCAGTTACAGATTGAATTATAGTCTAATATAAAAATTCAAAGAATCTATAAGATTATTCTGATATGTAAATCTATTTCCTTATTTTGGATAGTTTTCTAAAAATGGTGAGTACTATTTAGTTTGCATATTGATTCATTTTGGAAATTTGGAAGAGTATTATGAGATATATACACATATACACACATGTGTGCATGGTTATATTTATTTATATATTTTTTGAAAATTAATATTCCTTTGAAGGGTTATCTTATGAAAATGTTAAATATTAAGATTTGATGTTATTAGTATCTGGGGAATGGGAATAGCCTGGATAGTTTAGAGTGCGTTTGGTTTGAGGAATAATAATAGGGGGAATGGGATTAAGGGGGAATTAAAATGAGGGGAATAAGAATAGTAACAAAACATTGTTTGGTTGGAGGGAATGGGAGTGTGGAATAGGAAAAGTATGAAAGAGAATTGTGGTAAAATTACCTGTATACCCTTTATAATAAATAAATGATATTATATAAAATAAAAAATTATATTTAACTATAATTAAATTTATTAGATTATAAAATAATTTGAATAATATGATTATAATTATATATCTTAATTAAATTAATTTTATACCTTTTTAATTATCATATAAAAATATTTAAATAAGCTAATTCGTATAATTATTATACATTTTAATTGTTATGAGTAAATGGTTTAATTATATTAAAGTTAGTTATATTAATTCATATAACTATCATATAAAAATATTTAAAGAAGTAACAATATATTATGTTAAATTTAGTTGTATTAATATATACTCTTCCAGCTTCTTCAATTTCTCAGAGTATATTTTACATGAAATTAAAAAAAAACACCCCCAAAGTTTGCAATATGCACAGATTCTCCCCCTAAATTTGAATATCCATAAAAACACCTTACTTTTGAATACACTGATTTTTAAACCCCCCAAGCATCTAACGGTAATTTTTTGGACGAAATTGTCTTTTGCATGGGAAGTTGTGCAGTTTTCTTTTGTTTTTACATTTTGTGTATTATTTTTGCTCGTTTGGAAAAAAGTTTTCCACAAACTTGTTAAATTTTTCATAACGTCTGGGTAGCCAAAACGTCTGGGTAGCCTTGAGGTCGAACGGATACGCTCAGAGAATCCGAATACTTGCTTCAATATCATAACTTTACAAAGAAAAGAAAAAATTAAGCCGAAACATAACGTTTTAAACGAAAAAAAGAAAAAGTTAAACGAAAACTGGAATATTCAAGCGGCAACATAATAGTTTAAACGGAAACTTGATAAATTCAAGCGGAAAATTGGATGGGACAAGGATAGCAAGGCAAAACATATGTTCTTCCTTTGTTTTAAGCGAAAACTTATGTTTTTAGCTGAAACTATAATAATTAAGAGAAAATATATATACTTTTAAGCCGAAAATGGCATGATTTGTTTAAGGAAAACCAAAAAAGAATGCAAAACGAATGCGAAAAGGTATGGAAAAAGGTTTGACGAGGAAGGAAGGCATGCCACAACGTCTGGATAGCCTTGAGGTCGAATTGATACGCTCGGAGAATCCGAATAATTGCTAGAATGTCATAACTCTACAAAGAAAAAAAAAAATTAAGCCGAAACATAACGTTTTAAACGAAAAAAAAGAAAAAGTTAAACGGAAACTGGAATATTCAAGCGGCAACATAATAGTTTAAACGGAAACTTGATAAATTCAAGCGGAAAATTGGATGGGATAAGGATAGCAAGGCAAAACATATGTTCTCCCTTTGTTTTAAGCGGAAACTTATGTTTTTAGCTGAAACTATAATAATTAAGAGAAAACATATACTTTTAAGCCGAAAATGGCATGATTTGTTTAAGGAAAACCAAAAAAAATGCAAAACGAATGCGAAAAGGTATGGAAAAAGGTTTGACGAGGAAGGAAGGCATGCCACAACGTCTGGGTAGCCTTGAGGTCGAACTGATACGCTCGGAGAATCCAAATACTTGCTAGAATGTCATAATTGTACAAAGAAAAGAAAAAATTAAGCCAAAACATAACGTTTTAAACGAAAAAAAAGAAAAAGTTAAACGGAAACTGGGATATTCAAGCGGCAACATAATAGTTTAAACGGAAACTTGATAAATTCAAGCGGAAAATTGGATGGGACAAGGATAGAAGAGAGGAGAGAGTGGAGATGTCGCCATCGTTGGTGGAAAGCGAGAGGAGAGAAGAGGGATGAAGAGGAGTAGGAGGTAGAGGGAGTGGAGCATGTCGTTGGCGTCAAATAGATGGTGAGGACCGTGAGGGAGATATTGAGGGGTGAGGTCGTTGTGAATGTATGAAGGTTGGGGCCGTTGCGGATGTAGGCGCCACCGGCGAGGCAAGGTGGTATACGACTGTGAATGATGGGGCATGGGGGTCAGAGGGAGCTCGGAGACGGGGGCGAAGTTGTCAGAGAGGACGCTGCGGGGGTCGACGGATGGCCGGAGGAGATGTGGGTCTGAGTTTTGTTTTTGGTTTTCTCTACGGTCTTGACAGCAGAGATGATGAGACGAGGCGGTGGTGGAAAGCCGGAGAAGAAAGCGGAAAGGGGGCTGATGAAAGTAGAGGAAAGAGAATCCATGGTGGATTTTTCCCATCATGTTCAAGGGCAAAGAAGAAATTTCACAACATAGAATGATCTACAAGGGGGAAAAAAGTAAAACAATAAAGGAAGGGCTGTCTAGGGTATTCGAAACTTGCAGGGGCTGATTGAGAAGTTTTGAATTTCCCGAGGGGGTAAAAAATAATTTTCCCTATAAATAGCCATTAACTTACTCATCAAAACCAAAGAAAAAAAAAAGCATATCAAGGGATAAAATTGGCATTTTATACTCAAAGCATAAGATTCCTCTCAAAATGGGGAAGGATGAGATACAACCATATGAAGGAATTCTAGTCCTTCACTTGAACACTATAGCATCCTTTACTTGATACCAAACAAGGTATAACAATGGGCAGGAAAAGTATTGATTTGCTAATAGTGCATATTCCCATCATCCAAACACACTCTTATAGTGGTTAAAAGGTTAGGGAGATATAGGAGTGAGTTTAAAATAGCTTAGTAGTTAAAAGAAATGGGAGGAGTCTAGGATAGCTACTTAAGATATTGGAGAGGAAGAAAAAGCAAGGAAAATAGGAGTGAGTCTAGAATAGCTTCATGATTAAAATATTGTAATAGAAGCATGACTAGTTATATGTTCAAAGATGTCCATTACCAACTTAGATTGTAGGTCTACTTGCTATAAATCATTTCTTACTTGTTCAGAAGCCAAGAAGAGTAGATAAGCTTTACTAGCTTAAAAGCATCTATTACCTACTCAAATTACACCTATATCCTATTGATTTCTATAGTAACTTGCTCAGAGATGTTTGTCACCTGCTTAGATTGCAAGTGTATCCTTTCATATTACATGTATATCTGTTTAAAGATATTCAACACTGGTTTAGAGTGTAAGTGTATCCTCTTAAAATTATCAGTTATATGTTCAAAACATAAAAAGAATGGGTTCAAGAGTTTGAATGCCTAAATTTAAAATATAAGCACTTCGTATTTAGAAATTATATATATGTGGGATATTTGAACAAACAGAATGGGAAAAGTAGACAAATGTATAAGATATTAAAAAATAGATAAAAAAAGGAAAAAAAAAATTGGTGAGATATATGAACAATAACATAAGAAAAATGAACAAATTGTTAAGTTTTAAGTTGTTTTTGTTTCTATTCAAGTTCTTGGGCCCATGATATCTTAATTAAGTTATGTTAGAGGCCCAACTCTATCACACAATGTACTATATATATATAGCTTCTAGACATTGTGTCTTCTGTACAAAAATTCTGTAAAGTGAAATACAAGGGGTTACTATGAGTGTTTCTTCTTCGGATCTCTTTCTTCATTAATAGTTGCAGAAGGCTTGTAGTTTCACATGATATCAGGGCTTCAAATAATCAACTCGGGCATCTCTTGATCTTGGTTTAAGATCCTTTTGTGTTTTCTTTTTTCTTTCATTTGTTTAGTCTTTCTCCACATCCATGGCAACCTAATCTTCTCAAGGTTCCTCCATCAGTAACATAGCAAACCCTTTGTACATTCATCCTTTGGACAATATCGGAATGATCCTTGTCCCCAAGGTTTTCGATGGGTTAGGGTCTGGTTCTTGGAAGCATGCCATGACAATAGCCTTTTCGGTGAAGAATAAAATAGGGTTCATTAATGGGAACTTCAAGAAACCTGAGGAGAATTCTCCAGATCTTCGACGTTGGGAGCAATGCAACAACATGGTGATCTCTTGGATACTCAATGCCTTGGCCAATGAAATATGTGAAAGTGTGTTTTATTCAACCATGGCAAAGGAAATCTGGGGTGAATTGGAAGAACAATTCAATCAATCAAATGGTACCCAATTGTTTCAGATACGAAAGGATTTAAATCAGATATCTCAAGGTTCAAACTCTATTGCCATATATTATACAAAAATCAAGAAACTTTGGGATAAGGTCCAGGTTTTAAAGGCCTTTCCACCATGCACTTGTGGGGCAATGCAAGCATGTAAGAGATTTGAAGAAGATCATAAGCAGGTGAAGTTTTTTATGGGCTTGAATGAAAGTTATATTGCAGTGCAAGGTAACATCCTTATGCTTAAACCTCTTCCCTCTGTCAGTCAAGCATATGGCATACTAATGCAGTAGGAGAAACAAAGAGATATGTCCTATGGTAGTCAAGTTAACCTTGAAGCTGTATCCATGAATATTGCCAACATATATAATGTGTATAGAGATTCACTGAGAGGTAAAAGCTTTGGACGAGGCAAGCCATCTATTTGTTGTGATTACTAAAAGAAGGTTGGGCATGCAAAGGAGAAATGTTACAAGCGGTATGGATTTCCAAGTAGAGATCTGAGACTGAAAAGTTTTGTTGGTCAAGTGTAAACAACTTCTACAAATTTTGACCCTCAACAAAGTTAGAACAATGAAAAATTTGTTGGTGTTCATGTTCTTGAATTAACTATGGAGCAGTATACAAGGTTAATGGATATCTTGAATGGGAAAGGCAATTCTGGTGCTCTTTCTCCTATCACTGATTCAACTAATGCTGCCAATTTTGCTGGTAAAATCCTTGAACTCCCTCATAATGTTGTTAGCCCATACACATATTGTAATGGCTGCAAGCAACTTAATGATTCACCAATGCTTTGGATAATAGATTCTGATGCAAGTGTTCACATGTGCCATAATGCTCAAATGTTTCTTATGCACACCAATTTCCTTAGACCCTTTCCTATAATTTGCCAAATGGAAAAACAGTTTCAGTTGCACAGTTTAGTGATGTCAAAATTGATGATAATTTAACCCTGAAAAATGTTCTTCATGTACCTATTTTTCATTACAGTCTGTTGTCCATTGGAAAATTGACCAAACAAATGCATTGTGGGGTTATGTTTACAACTAATCATTGCATATTGCATGGCCCTTTTCTAGAAGAGGCCACTGGTGATTGGTAGAGCTCACAAGGGCTTGCATTTGCTATATCTTCATAGTAAAGCTACTTTGTCTTGTTGTTCTGCTTCTCATTCTTGTCTTGGTAATGCTCAACTTGGTTGTAATCACTTCTCTTTTTCCTCTCAAAATGATGTTTTGTCAGACAATTCATGTAAAATCTCTAGTAGTTCTACTTTTGGTTCTACAAAAATTTGGCACCATAGACTTGGTCATATGCCTCTAAGTAAAATGAATCAATTGGAATTCCTTCATGATAGTATGACCACTTTTAATTCCTCATTTACTTGTCATGTTTGTCCATAAGCTAGGAAGCACATGTTGCCTTTCCTTCACAGTCAGATCAATACCAACTCAATCTTTGAATTAATTCACATGGATATTTGGGGCTCTTATCATACTCTTACTCACCAAGGTTATAGGTATTTCCTAATAATTGTTGATAATTATAGTAAAGCCACTTGGATACATCTTCTTAGCACCAAAAGCGATGGTTTTTAGTCTTGAAAACCTTCATTAATATGATTCAAAATCAGTTCAATGTTAATGTCAAAACCATATGAACTGATAATGCTACTGAGCTAAAAACAAGTCATGAAACCAAACTTTTCTTGGCAAAAAATGAATTCTACATCAGACATCTTGTATCTACACCCTACAACAAATGGAATTGTTGAAAGGAAACACAAATATTTATTGGAAATAGCCAGAGCTTTACTCTTTCAATACAATTTACCTATTAAAATTTTGGGGGAAATATGTTCTAACTACCACATCTCATCAATAGATTCCCTTCTAAACTTTTGCAAGGAAAGACTCCTTATGAGTTTCTTTTTGGGACCAAGCCAACCTATTCTCATCTTAAAGCCTTTGGCTACTTATGTTATGTGTCTCCTCCAAGGAAAAATAATGACAAATTCCATCCAAGAGCCAATTCCTCAATTTTTATAGGGTACCACTTTGGTAGAAAGGTATATCTTGTCTAGGATATCAAAACACACCGAATTTCTGTTAGTGTAAGCCCTACCCCCAAATACATTGTATGAACTCATATTATTTGGATAATTATTATGAGGCTTCGTTTTATCTATTATTATTTATGTGCATAGTTAATAAGACAAAACATCCTTGAATATTGGTTCTGCTCAAGTTATCAAATGCGTGATTTGGATAGTAAAACCTTGGAGCATAAATGTTAGGGAACTGTGTACCTGGATCAATCCGCTCTTGAGAACACTACATGGTTGTAAAGTCATAAATGTTTTTCTCAAGCAATTCTTGTACTTGAATTTTTTGACCTGAAATCACTATGGATCTTGGATGAATTCTTATATTCTTTGACTTGCGCTTAACATCATTCATAATTGAGTGGCAAGTACGGGTATGTTTGGGCATGTCATGGTTCATGCTAAGATACATGAGTGAAGTAAAGGGATTGTCCATCTCTGTAGAGAGAGTGAATATCGCCGGCCACTTGATTAGTGAGATTGAGTAGTGCATGGACACGCCCAAGGGAAATGATAAGAGTTATCATTTATTTGATCTAGTCAATTTACTAAGAGATCTAGAAATTAATTAGCATTATCATAAGGGTGACTTGCTCCATGCCTTATGCTAATTAAAATATTTAGTGATAAAGGATTGTATGAGGTTGCGATAGGTTCCGTTAATTCTCGAAATTGACCTTCATTTAATATTGGGTAATTCTATTATCTTGCTAGAGAATAATTATGATTTATGAGCGTTAAAGTTGTTTAAGCTCATTGTCAATGCTAAATGAACCTATAGGATCATACACTAAGAATGCCGGGATCAAGGTTCAGCATTTGTTACTTATTGGATTACCTAATTAGGGTTTTGGTGAAAAACCTAATTAGGTGGACCAAATAGCTTATTCGGGTTGGGTCTTATTAAGTGTTGATCCAATCTAAAAGATTTGGTTAATTAAAATGGTTTAATTAATAAAGTAAAGAAGAGATTCCTAATTTGATTAGGAGTGAAGGGTTTTATTATAAATTAGGGTTTTGGGTTTCCAATATAAATAGATGGTTTAACCCTAATATGATTAGAAGAGAAAGATAGAGTGATTGAGAGATAGTCTCTTAAGAAACCCTAGCCCCCACCCACTCCTTTTTTCACTTGGCCGCCGTCACCGGTGCCCACGTCAGAACTTGCCGCCGTCGCCTCTACGACCCCTTTTTTTTTTCTTTATAGATCAGATCTCGAGACAATCGATCTCGGGTGCTTGTTATTCGAACCAAGAAGCAAGTGTCGTTTCTTGAGGTACCAGCATACCTGCTTGATTCCCAGAGGTGTTTGTGTGTACGTGATTGTAGAGGGGAGTTGCGATTCACAGCCCCTTTTTCAATTTCAGGGGAACAAGGGTACATTCAGAATCGCCATCGAAAGGAAGGTAAAAAAAAAAAAAAACCTTTAATCCTAGTTCTGGCATGCAACAAGGTTTTATTATGTTTACTTGCCGTTAAAATTTGCTATTCGCTGTGTATCGGCATGCATATTTTCGCATGTCAATTCCCTTGATTGTTGATAAGATCCTAACAATTTCTATCTCTAGATATGTAATTTTTCATGAAGACATTTTTCCTTTTTACAATGTTAATTTTACTGAACCTTCTTATCTCCCTACAAGTACATTTCATCCTTAATCCAATCAAGTACCTTCAATTGAACCAATTTCTTCATCTTTTGTTGAGACAATTCCCTCTGTGAGATGATCAAATAGGATAAGGTCAATGCCTACCTATCTTCAAGATTATATTTGCAGTAGTACCAATACTTGTTCACCCTGTTAATTTCTGAATTGTTCTTATACTTTAACAAATCATCTTCCTGTACCCAATCATATTTGTTTTAATGCCATCAGTTCAAACAATGAAAGGTTTCTTGCCTCAATTACTTCTATTCATGAGCCTAATACTTATGAAGATGCAGTTCTAGAACCAATTTGGCAGGAAGCAATGCAGCAAGAATTTGATACCTTAATTGCTAATCATACTTGGTATTTGGTTGAATTACCTGTTAGGAAGAAACCCATTAGTTGCAAATGGATATATAAAATCAAATACCACGCCGATAGAACAATAGACAGATGTAAAGCAAGACTTGTCATTAAAGGGTTTACACAAAGGAAGGAGTGGATTATAGAGAAATTTTCTCTCCAGTAGTGAAGATGACTATTGTGAGAAGTTTGGTTGTTGTACCAGTTAAAAAGAATTGGAAAATATTCCAATTAGATGTTAACAATGCCTTTTTACATGGAGAATTGGATGAGGGAATATACATGACTGCTCCCCAAGGTCTTGATGTACACAATCCAAACATGGTTTGCCAACTTAAAAACTCCTTGTATGGTTTAAAACAAGCTTCAAGACAATGGTATTCTAAACTTTCAAATGCTTTAAGAACTAGAGGATATTGGAACTCAAAGAATGATTCCTCATTCTTCTATAAGAAGTCAAGGAATTCTACAATGTTCTTGGTTGTGTATGTTGATGATATTATGATCATTGGTAATGATGAGCATGAGATAAATGCCTTGAAGTCCTTTCTTGACACACAGTTTAAGATAAAAGATTGGGACCTATATATTATTTCCTTGGAATTGAAGTACTCCAAGAAGCTACTAGATCTTGACTTAACACAAGTTCTAGAGAGAACTTGCGTTGAGTTAAGATCATGTCTCCAGCTCATTGCTTGCAGGTTTAAAGCTAAGACTTGATGAAGGCACTCTACTTGAAGATCCTGTCTCGTATAGGTGTTTGATAGGCAAGATTAATTATTTGGCTTATACCAGGCCGAACATCATATTTGCAGTGCAGTTTCTCAGTCAATTTATGTCTAAGCCTCGCAAACCTCACATGAAAGTAGCTTTGCATACACTTGGATATCTCAAGCATAATCCAAATCAAAGTATATTCATGATTGCAGATTCATCTTTTGCTCTAACAGCCTATCGTGATTCAAATTGGACTGCTTGTCTTAACACCAGAAAGTCAGTCAGTGGATTCTTTATTTTGCTCTGCAAGACTCCTCTGTCTTGGAAATCAAAGAAACAACAAATAATTGCTTTATCTTTTGCAGAAGCCGAATACATATCCATGAGAAGGGTTTGTATAGAACTCGCATAGTTAATTAGATTGTTAGATGAGCTTACTGTGTCATCAATTCTTCATGTGCCATTGAAATGTGATAGCCAAGTTGCCATACACAACTAAAAATCTGGTCTTCCATGGAAGGACTAAATATATAGAGCGTGATTGTCACTTTGCTAGAGAACAATTGCAAACAAAACTAGTTACTCTTCAACATGTGCCCACTCAAAATCAATTTGCAAATATCTTTTCACCTGCCAACTTGAGGAGGGGTGCTAAGTTTATAAATTGCTATTGTTGCTATTCAAGTGCTTGGGCCCATGATATCTTAATTATGTTAGAGGCCCAACTCTATCACACAATGTAATATATATCTATATGGCTTCTCGACATTTACAAAAAATCATTAAAGTGAAATATAAGAGGTGTGGGTGCTTTTTCTCCAAATCCCTTTCTTCACCGATAGCTCCAGAAGGCTTGTAGTTTCACACAAATATGATGCGAAATATGTATATAGGCAAAAAGAATCTATACAATAGTATTAAAAAAAGAAGAAAAAAAAAACCGGGGAATCCAAATAACTAGGATTAGGCCATTATCGTAATGACCTAGTGATTACAAATTTAACTTTAGTTATAACAAATGGATTAGGCCATTATCTTAATGACCTAGTGATTACATCGATTTGAATTTTTTTTTAATTTTAAAATTCAAGCCTTAAACAAATAGATGGGAAATATTTGAACAATAACTAGAAAACTGAAAACAAAATATATATATATATATATATATATATATATATATATATATATATATATATATATATATATATATATATATTATGGGTTATCTAAATAACAGCATAAAAAACTAAACCAATAGTTGGAAATATGTGAAAAAAACATTAAAACTTTGAACAAATAGGTGAAATTTATGATGTAGGATTCACAACATATAAAAAGGATATCTAATATATGCCATATATAAACTGAACATAGAGCAAATTAATGTATGAGATATTTAAATAATAGTATAGGAAAACTAAACAAATAGACGAAATATCTGTACAATTAGGTGGGATAAATGCATAAATATTTAGAGAAGTACTAAGCAATTTTAGGTGTAACTATTCTGAAGAGAAACACTAATAATTGTGTAATAACTAAGCAACACATAAGGGAGAATTTATAGACTAAAACAAGCTTCATTTATTGCCAACATATTTTTTTTAGAATGCAAACTTATTTAAAAAGTTAGCAACGGTGTACCTTTTTAGGAATTCATATTTTTTTTCACAATACTTGCAAATTCACGGCAAACTGACTTTATCTAAATTCTTTAAGATATTACCTCTAAAATTATATTTTTAATTTACATATTGGCATAAAACAAAGTTTTACTAACTGTAACGATTTTATCCTAATCTACCCCATTTAAATTTTTGCAAAACAATGGCAAATAAAAAAAAATTGGTGGAAACTACCCATTGTGATAAATGTAAAATACATATTTCATGTAGCAAACATGAGAAAGTTGCTTTTGAATTTTCTTTGGTTTTTTTAACAAATGTGATAAAAGCAATAATAGGCGGCATGTGCCTGATACAGGGTTTTATGTTATAAGTTCATACTTATATTGGAGAGCCTGCAAGTTTGTAGCCATATTGGAGATTTATTACTATTACAGGCTACGAAACTTGAATTTGAAACATTTGAAAGTAACATATTGCATCTTTCACCGTGGAACTAATACTACTAAGTTAAAAAAATTTTGGTAATCAAAAATTTTAAAATAGTCACTTTTTAAATATACAAAAATGACTAATTTTTACGTGAGGAGGATGATAAGATTTCTCTTTTTTTTTTTTATTTCATTAAGCTCACATGATTGAAGTTCCGTGACTTGCTCTCATTTATGCATTACTTATTAAAATAAAAATAAAAAAACACCTACAATGTATCGTTGGCAAGATAGCAATGTGAGCATCCACGAGAGCTCTTATCCGTATGAATCTATATATAAATAAATAAAAAAGGAGAGCGACACGCATTGCCCAACGGCTCCAACACTACCCCTGCCATTACTATAATCGTTGTCTTCGCTTCCAAGAAATCAACATTATCAACTCATATTAAACGAAGACTAAATAAAAGTGAATGTGAGTTTATATATATACACATCCGAACCATCCTTGCCTTATTTTCTATGGTTCAAAGGACAAAAAAAAAAAAAAAAGAAAAAACCCCAAGACATGAACCCCTTCTTTCTCCTCTGCCTCCTCCCCATCTTCATCCACCATCTTGCTCTTGCAAAGACCAAGAAAACAACCCATTAATGGCGGCTCAAGTACAAACGCCACCTTTAAAGACTGACTTAATAAAAAGGCCATCTGAGTAACTCGGAGCATTTAACTAAAAAGAAATATTTTTATTTTTATGATAATTTCTCTCAGTATTTAATAAATTTATTATTATTAAAATGATTTATATGTTTTTATCATATATTATACGGGGAAGTACCCAAAAGTCCCCATGAAGATTCGTTATTCCAGAAAAATCCCTGTAAGTTTGCATTTTCCTGCAGGGTCCCTCCTTTTTGAAATATTTCTTTTTGAGTCCAAACCACATTGACGGTGTGAAGTTTAGGGTTAAGTTCGATTGGAAATGACCATAATGCCCTTGTGAAATCCAACCATCATTACGTGTGTGAAATGATAAATTTGCCCAGCTTTTTCCTTGGGAACTCGCGAGGGCCAACGATGCCTTGGGATGCGCGCACGAAACCCTACGAGCGAACGGGCGCAACCCTAAAATATTATACACAGAAACCAATATTATACACAGGAAAGCCAATATTATACACAGGAAACACGAATATTATACACAGAAAAGTAATAATATAACACACCAAATTATTCACATAAAGTAATAATATATTTCATGGACGTACTTACATTAAATGAGATTTGACATAAAGTTACTTTTTACTTTTTGGTACATGGGTATTTATGTAATTTCCACCCGTATTAAATGATGGAAGTAACACCGGGGACGAAATTGAATTTGCTTTTAAAAAGGAGGGATCTAAAGAGAAATCAAAATGTCAGAGGGAATGCAGTTGAAGTTTGAAACTTTTCAGGGACTTTTAAGTAATTTTTCCTATATTATAACAACTTGAAATATTTTTTTTGGACAACACGTAGAGCAGGTGATCAAGAAAAAAGGACAGATCAATTGGAACTACTATTGCGGAATTATTCCTAGTTTAATTCTATTTTGTTTATTGTTTTGTTTTGTTTTTTTTGTTTTTTTTTTTTTTTTTTGACACAAGACGACAAGCGTCAGCCAGGGACGTGCACGTGCGAGGAGTGCCACTGCCCTCAACACACCCGTGCCCTCACCTTGAGTGGGCTTGGGGATTCGATCTCAGGTCCTCCCCGAAACGAACACCCTACGCAAGGGACCCGATGCCAATAGACCAAATGGTCGTTGGCGTTTTGTTATTTTCGTCCTTATTGCTATTCTTATTTTAGTATTTGTTATTTTATTTTTAAGTTTTATTAGTAGTTGTCTCATATTCTTTTCGTCTGGTCTCATTTTAAAGTTTTATTTTTTATTTTTTTATTTAAAAATTTAAAAATTTTATAAAATATTAAATATTGGTTTTCTAAATTTATCTATTATATACTTATACTTTTTTTTAGTAAATTATATCAACAATATATTCTATTAAATTATATTTTAAATAAAAATTATTTTAAAAAATTAATATATTTTGTTATATAAATTTTAAATTACCAATCATTTTAACTGCTTTTTTTAATCTATATGAATTAAAAAAAAGTAATTTTTTATTTATCTTAAACAGTGGTTGTGTGTTTTTTTAAATGAATGAATGTGGCTTTTTTTTTATAATATTGTAAATTTTTTTTTTAATTACCAAAATGAGCAACTTTTAAAAAAATTACATATTTAGGCAAAACGGTAATTAGATTACCGTTTTGCATATATTTAATGGAAAACGGTAACAAGTTTACCGTTTTCATGCTTTTGCAATGAAAACGGTAAGCATGTTACCGTTTTCAGTTTATTTTTCATTTTTCCACAAAACCAAGCCCGTGACAAGAACGCATCATTAGCTCCATCTCTCTCCTCCTCCATGCAAAAGCACACAAGGCAGTGATGTATTCCGGCGCCGTGTTCTCGTGCTGACATGTAGCTTCTGACTTCCTTACGGATCATCTCCTACATCACGGTTAGGAGCTCGGCACTAAAGGGTAACATGGATGGCCTCCTATCTAAGTCGTCGATCTTCATCCGCTTCGGTTCTGAGAGCGGCGCTGGAGGATGGTGGTCGGAGGAGTCGGATGGATCTGATCCGGGGAGCGAAAGAGAGAGGGATAAGGAAGTCACCGGATCATCGTGGGGAGGAAACTATATCTGAGGCTGAGGCGGTGATAGTGGAGGAGGAGAAGGAGGAGTGGCGATGCTGATCCCAAGCCCGACCACACCGACGCCATCATCGGATGGCTATGACGACTCGAATCACTAACGTCAAACCCTGACGGACTACTCGGGTTAAAGCAAAGCCCTCCACCAGACATCATCGGACCAACGCTGCTCATTCGCTTCAATGGTCGCACATCCTCGTGTTGTAACTCGAGATCTGATGGCAGCGAATCGTAGTGCTGAAGCTGAACATGATGACCACCACCGCCGTTGGAGAACTTCCTCTTGAGCGTGGAGTTCCAGTGGTTCTTGATGGCGTTATTGGTGCTTTTGCATGACCGTGTTTCTCTTCTTCTCAACCACATAACGCAGTGATTCCATCCTCAGTGAGGCTTCTCTTTTTTGTATTTTTTTCCCTATGCGAAATCACGTAAAAGATCCCATATTGTCATGCATGCATGCATGCACTTTATAAACATATAACCACAAGGGAGAGCATCATGTTGCTGTTGTTGTTGACAATGAGGAGAAAGAGGTGGAGGCTGTAATGGAACCAACCCAAAACTTTGTGGACGTCTACCTTGTCCAAGTTGATGCCGGAGAACGTTGCAACTAGCTCGGTAAACAACCGGTGAAGTTCCGAAAAGCCAGAGCCAAGTGATTTGGTGTTGCTGCAATTAAAAAAAAATAAAAATAACTGAAAACGGTAACATGCTCACCGTTTTCATTGCAAAAGCATGAAAACGGTAAGCTTGGTACCGTTTTCCATTAAATCTATGCAAAACGGTAATTAAATTACCGTTTTGCCTAGATATGTAATTTTTTAAAAATTTGCTTATTTTGGTAATTAAAAAAAAAATTTACAATATTATAAAAAAAAAGCCAATGAATGTGGACATGAGAGTGGCAGAAAATTGACGGTTCAATTGTTTTGCGATGGAAAGAGGTTTTCCAAGGTTCGGTTGTTCGGAAAAAAAAAAACTTCTCACACGCATTGCTAAAAAATAATACAACCAACAATGTTGACCCTCATATATTTGCTAAAAAAGTAATACACACTTCCACATGACACCGCTCTCATCCATATGTATATATATATATAAAAAGTTAAAAAAGTACACAACATTGGCAGTCACCCCAGCCATTGTCTTCACTACCAAGGCATCAACTCATGTAAAATAAAAATTAAATAAAAATTAACATAACCCACCCTCTTCTTAAACAGATAAAACACCACCCCTTTCCTCATTCTCCAATACTCAACCCAAAAAAAAAAAAAAAACCCTCCGAAAAATGAACCCCATCTTCCTCCTTCTCATCCTCCTTCTCCCCATCTTCTTCTCCACCATCCTCCTCTTCCAAAAGGCAAGAAAACCACCCATCAATGGCGGCTCCACCACCGTCACCTTCAAAGACTTACTAAAAAACGGCCACCGTTTCCTAGACTGGACTACCGAGCTCCTCCTCTCCAGCCCCACCCACACCATCACCATCCCATCCACCATCATCACCTCCAACCCTTCCAACATCCAACATATCCTCAAAACCCACTTCCCCAACTACCCCAAAGGCCCTTCCACCATCTCCGCTCTCCACGACCTCCTCGCCGACGGCATCTTCAACGCCGACGGTGACCACTGGACACTCCAGCGCAAAACCGCCAGCCACCACTTCAACACCAACTCCATCCGCTCCTTCCTCACCACCACTCTCCAATTCCAAACCACCACTCACCTCCTTCCGATCCTTTCCTCCGCCGCCGTCTCCGGCCACGCTCTCGACCTCCAAGACACTCTTGAACGCTTCTCCTTCGACAACGTTTGTAAGCTCGCTTTCAACGTCGACCCTTCCCTTCTCGCCGGTAACTCCGTCGATGGCGCGAGATTCGCGCGAGCTTTCGAGACCGCTGTTGCTGTCTCGGTCAGCCGGTTCGCCCAACCTCGGTTTGTCTGGAGGCTTCGCCGGCTGCTAAATCTCGGCGATGAACGGAAGTTGAAAGAAGCTATGAAGACAGTGAATGAGTTCGCCACCAGAGTTGTTGAAGAGAGGATGATGAAAGGGAAAGCTGGAGGTGGTGATGATCTCTTGTCCAAATTCATCCAAGACGAGAACGCCAACAACTCCGACCAACTACTCCGCGACATCATCATCAGCTTCGTGCTGGCCGGGCGTGACACGACGTCCAGCGCTCTCACCTGGTTCTTCTGGGTGGTCTCTTCACGGCCAGAGATCCGGCGAGCAATCCGGGACGAAGTCTCATCGGTAAGAGCCAAACATGGAAGTGAACCCGGGCAAGCATTTAAGCTAGAGGAGTTGAGAGAGATGGAGTACTTGCACGCGGCGTTGTCAGAGACGCTGAGGCTTCACCCGCCGGTGGCGCTGAACCCGCGGGCGTGCTTGGAGGACGACACGTTGCCGGACGGGACGCGAGTGAAGAAAGGTTGGTCGGTGATGTATAGCACGTATGCGATGGGGAGGATGAAGAGCATATGGGGAGAGGATTGCATGGAGTTTAGGCCGGAGAGGTGGGTGGTGGAAGGAGTGTTTCAGCCGAGGAGCCCGTACGAGTTCCCGGTGTTCCATGCGGGGCCGAGGATGTGTTTGGGAAAGGAGATGGCGTATGTGCAGATGAAGGCGGTGGCGGCGAGCGTGCTGGAGAGGTTTGAGGTGGAAGTGGCGCCCGGGGCTGAGAAGGAGAGAGTGCATGGCTTTACTATTGTGCTTAGGATGAAGGGAGGCTTGCCTGTGCTCATCAAGAATAGAGATTTAAGTTCATCTGAATGATGTTGGTTGGGTTCCTTATCTTCAACTCTTGTCCTAAATTTGTCAAAAAAAAATAAAAATAAAAAGGGCAAAAATATCAAAATAATCCTCTATTATGTAAATTCAGTTTTTTTTTAAGCCTCTCTAATCAAAGTACATCTTTTCAATCTTTTTATTTTCACATTAGTAAAATAGTTTGGTGTTTGTTGAGGTTGCTTGTTTATTATTTATAATATTTAAAATAAATATAAAAATATCATGAATTCTAACTAAGAAAAAAAATGGACAAAGCCAAGGAAATTTTGGATCAGATCTTAAAAAAAAAATGTTGTAAAGAATCATATCAGAAATTAGAAACCTAAAAAAGGCAATCCAAAAATAATAAAAAAACATAACTCTAATTTTCTTGAAAAATATTTCCTTTTTCAATAAAGATGGGATGATTCTTTGAATCAAAGAAAATTAGGAATTACAGATGTTAGTTCAGTTATATAAAAGAAGTTCTGGAGTTCAAAGATATGCCTTTTCAAAGAAGTGTTGGGAAAGGCCTGTAAAAGTGGTGAAGAAGCTCTAGTTTTGTAGGTGAGACCTTCGTACATGATGATTGAGGGTCATTGAAGTTGAGAGGGTGAAGGTTACTGAAATTCTTCACAGGTGAGAGTTACTCACAGTTAGGGAATTGCAGGGGATGAGATTGGATTATGATCCCTTCTTTTGGAAAGAGTTCTTCATTTATTTTAGTATTATTTTTATTATTTTTATTTTTAATAATTTTTTAAAAACAAATAAGCTACAACAACAAACACTAAATGTTGAAGTAACTTTGTCAATGATTGAATTGAGATTTTTTAGATATACAAATAAGGGACTAAAAAAAGGTACTTTCTATTAAAGGGATTAAAAATGTTGAATTTATATTTTAGAGGGATTATTTTGATATTTTTATTCGATAACCGAACCAAACTTCTTATTCGATTTGGTTTGGGTTTGGTATTCGGGTTTTCCGAATGATGCTTATCCCTACGTTAAACTATCCAAATTTCAAAACCACAATTAATCTCATGTCAACAAAGTTCTTTTTATGCGCTTGTAGGATAATTTTTCTACTAGAAATATAAACTTATTTCATGATATTTTTAAAGTTAAACTAGAAGATTTTTTCTGGAATAGATTTGCCCATGATATTTAATGATTATATTATTTAATGACACCATTGCAAGTGGAGAATCACAATTAAAGCCCATGATATTTAATCATTATGTAATTATTCATTGGTACCATTGCCAGTGGCGAATCACAATTAAAATCTAGGTATAAGCACTTATATGTGATTTATGTGGTTGTGAATATTGAGAGTTCCAAGCCGAGTCAAATGTTGCATGAGCTAGAAAATAACCTTGTTGATGTTGTCTTCACAAGGACTATTCCATTTGGACATCTTGTATTTAGACAGATGTTAAATAATTTTTTATTTTTTATAACTTCATCAATTTTTTTTTTTTTTTGGAATCATAGAATTCATCTACATACAAATACTAACAAAAGTTTATTCAAATAAAACATTTTATTAATAAAGCAAATAAAACTTTATGATATTATAGTTCATAAATAAGAATACAAGGTTGGCTCATGGGTAAGGCTATTAAATAAATGACCTTTCGCCTCTGCAATTTTGAAGGGTTAATCATGAATATTAAAAGTTTAAAATTTTCTTAAACCCTAACATTATAATAATAATTGTTATTTATTATAATAAATTAAGATGCTGTGTTTTTTTTTAATTTAATGCTTAATAAATTCTCTCTCTCTCTCTCTCTCTCTATATATATATATATATATAAACTAACTTTGTTAAATTCTTCTTTTTCCCTCTATTTAAAATTTTCCAAAATATTGTACTTTTTACATGATTACTCTCAAGTTAATCTTTTTTTTTTTTGTTTTTTTTACAAATCAAGAATTCTTTAAGGCTTGTTTGGATAGTGAAAAATTATGGCATAAACCGAGCAATATGTTATAATTTAGAGAATTATGTCATATTATGAGAACTATGACATATTGGCTGCTTGGGCACTTAATTTGGAATATAGAATTATGGCATAATATGAGTTTTATTGCATAAAAAATATTTGTAAGTGTGTGGCGGTCTAACCATCATCCAACCAGCCTTCGGTGACTTGCTGGCAGTCCACCGGTGATCCATTGGCAGTCCAACTGGTCTCTAGTGATCCTTTGGTGACCAGCAACTATTAACCACCAGTCCACCTGCGGTCCAGGAGCCAGTCGGCCGGTCACAATTTTTTTTTATTTTGTTAAACCAAACACTCATTTTGTAAAAATAAAATATCTCACAATTTCTATAATAATCACTTGCACTTCATATATAATAAAATTATGCCATATTATTTTATTTTGTTCCCAAGCATATCTTTACTCTTAGTTCTTTATTGAAAAGTTGAAATTTACCTATTTATCATATACGATGACAAGTCCTTTTAGGATGTGAAAGCATTAACAAACATCTCATACATGGATTTATCATAAAAAAAATTAGATAAATTTTAATTGTTATTAAATAAAGCAATGACCCAAGTTTAAAATTTTACTTTAGCCATTTAATTATCTTGAGCCACCCTTGAGAATAGTATAAATAATTATTACCAATACAATAAGCTTTTTCAGTGCAGTTAATTCTTGATCTATTGATTGTTAATATTATATCTCAATATAAATAATATATAAATAACATTTATAATAATAAAATCATGATCATCATAAGCTTTGAACTTTTGCAATGTAATTGACTTTCAATCCAACATTTTGAATAATATTAAGATCGAGGCCTTCGGTTTTAGATAATTCTTCCGACTTTAATATAAATTGATTAACTATTAAAACATCAAAAGAGAGGATTGAGATAATATAACTTGAATGGTGTCGTTTTTAAGATGGGGATAATAAAAAGCAAGTTCTTCATATATGATGATATGATGAAATATCTCTCCATGCTTGTCCTAAACAATAAAATGGTTATAATGGTCAGTTTCAAAGGAAAAAACTTATTATAACACAAGCCAAATATAAATTACCAATAAAGATAATTATTTTAAAAAATTTGTATCTTGGTTAAGTTATGCTCCACATTTTAAGTATCAACAAGCAACAAAGAAAAAAAGGGTTGTGGGTGTTTAGTTTAAAATCCAATTCAATCATCACATTTAAATTTGGTAAATTTGGTAAGAGTATTTGCATAATGACCGCTCTCTCAAAAAGTGTGATAAAAGGAGATGTTTCAAACACAAATTTTTTAATTTCATGATATCAACTATTAAGCTTCAAAAAGAGTGTAAAATGTACATATGTAACTAACAACTGTGTATGCCAAGTATATTAACTAAAATACATATAATTTCAAGCAGAATGAAAGAAGCCACACACATAACAAAAGCCACCTTCCACATTCAAAAATATTGAAGAAATGTCTAATAATAATTAAATAATACAAATAACATAATAAATTCTAGAACTTTTGCTAACAAAATGCATCAAGAAAAATATATAGGTGTTGGATCACAAAATATTATTTTTATAACAAAAAAAAATTAATTTATTTTCATTAGATTTTTTTTCACTTTCAAATAAATCACTAAAAATAAATAAATAACCATCATATTTGGAGAAAATATTTGAAAACAGCTTTACCTTAATGGTCTTGATAAAAATTTTATTCAAAGAACCCAATTGCCTCCCATATTCCGTATCGTTTTGGAAATACTTGCAACTCTTCCATTACTAAGGAAAAGAAGAATTAGGACAAAAAATTTCAACAATAACCCTATTTGAAAATCCATGTGTTTCGTGGAATGCTAGATACTAAAACATTCTTATGTATTGTTTCCATATAAATGTTTTTAAGTTACATATTCACTGTGAGTTATGATCTTGTTGCCCTATTATTAATACATCTTAAATGACTTCAATTATTATGAATTTATTGCATCTGTTAACTAAGCATATAATTTAAATATTTTAAGTCATTTAATAATTTCTTCTATTAAAAATGTGGATAAACAATATTAATTAATGAAAAAAATTTATAAGGTGGTTATGCTCATCAAAACAAAAAACCTGTGTTTGGAAATTGACCATACTTCAATTTAATTAATAAAAATATTTATTAATAATAATAATTTTGAATTATTTATCAATAGAGATTTATTTATTAATATAACATAAGTAAGCATTTTTAATCATGTGCATATGATATTTATAATAAAATCTAAGTTAATTACCAATATCCAATGCATACAAATACAATCAAAGGTAAATATAAAATATTTCTGATATTCACAAATACAATCCCAATGTAAGTGTTTATATGTATCATGAACAAATGTAAGGAAACTAAAACAACCTATGATATATTGGACAAGTCCTTCTCCGTCTTAGCTACGGAATGATACAATTGTGGTGAAACAGGTGGTTGCAAGGTGGTATGCAAATATGATCACTCCCCTTGATTTGACTCCTCTATATTATCAACTACCCTATGCATGAAAATTGGAAATAACTTTATATTTCTTCTGCCTCAAAATTTTTGATTATGTATACCTATGATGATGCCATAAACAAATTGGATATCAGTGTCAAAAAGAATACAGAAGAGCCCAATAGTAAACCCCATTGGAAAAAATCTTAAGAAATTTAACAAATTGAGCCTACCAACTCTAATATCCCTCTATAGTAATTAATAATAACTTGTAATAAAAAAATTAATATGATTAAAATTTTTGTTTTATGAATAATAAATAAAATATATAATCATACTAATATTAACTTCTCGTTATTTTAGATATTTAGGCCCTGTTTGGATGCAAAATAAAAAAATATGGCATAATTTTATTATGTAGGAAGTGCAACTGATTATTACAGAAATTATGTCATATTTTATTCCTACAGAATGGGTGTTTGGGTTACAAAATAAAAATTTATTACATAAATTATTACATTTTTTTTTCCTACAGAATGAGTGTTTGTTTTGCGTAATAAATAAATATTACATAATAAAAATAGCCGTTGAATTATAACCATTGGAAATTAATTTGAAAACTAGCCGTTGGATAATAGCCGTGGTAAATATAGCCGTTAGAATTATAGCCGTTATCATTTTCCCCTATTTATACACAACATAATTTCTTTGCATTATACACACACTTTTTTTTGTTGAAAAACTTCATAGCCATTGTTTCATTATGGATCCCTTGACTCTTTGGAAGAAAAAAATTGAAGAAGATGATCTAGTAATGCTGAACTATTGGTCGAGACAATGTCCAACGACTTCAAGAAATGTAGAACATCACACATCCATTCTTACATGTGCTGCATATGTACAAGAAATTCTTGAAGGTCATGAAGAACGTTGCAAAAGAGAGTTTCGTATGGAGCCTTATATATTTCAAGCATTGGTTGATCGTTTAAGAGAAAAATCTCTCCTCTGCAACTCAAAACGGACAACAGTTGAGGAGCAACTAGCAATGTTTATGTACACTCTTGCTCATAATGCTAGTAACCGTGATGTGCAAGAGCGGTTTCAATATTCTGCAGAAACAGTTAGTCGTTATTTTAGTAAAGTACTTAAAGCTGTAAATCGACTTGCTCGTGAATACATAGAACCTCCATCGACAATAACATCACCGATTATTCAGAATAACAGAAAATTTTTCCCATATTTCAAGGTAGGTAAAGTCATATATTGTGAATGTCTTTGTCAATATTTTTTTTTTGTCATTGTAATTTTTATACGTCAATATTTTTATTGTTTTAGGATTGTGTTGGTGCTATCGATGGAACACATATTCCTATCACAATTTCTTTGGATAGACAAGATCCCTATAGGAACAGGAAGCAAACGCTATCGCAGAATGTCATGGTCGCATGTGATTTTGATCTTCATTTTGTATATGTCCGAGTTGGTTGGAAAGGTTCAGCTTCTTGAAGACATAGGAAGAGTTCACGATAACTCTTATCTTTAATGAAAATTTGGGTAGCTTTGAACATTTCTTCTTCTGTGAAAATGTCACTCATTTGGTTGAACACCTTCACGCAATCTTCTATCGTATGTTTTTCCACTACTTGATTGGCCTTGACAGCATCCAGATATTCTTTACTCTCGCGCTCTCGAAATGCAATGCATTTTTCCATGTTAAATGATGCTTCTTGGGGCCTTTTCCCTTTTCGCTCCCTTTTTCTTCTTTGTCCATCTTGATCTCGTATTCCCTGAAGAATATCATTGCTTGAACTTTGAGTTTGAGGATTCCGTGGTTGAGAAGAAGGAGGTTCCACTTGCATGATATCATCATCCTCCATCTCGTGCATAGGTGATGCTTGCCTTGAATCGTTTGGAGTACAAACACTTGGACTTGGGGTGTGCACTGGAGATTGAGTAATATCTTCATAATCTTCTATACCACGAGATCGTTTACCTTCAGCATATCTCCCTACACCACAAATGTATAAGTTGCTAATAAAATAAAACTTTATAAAACTAATGCTATATGAAAACATTTGCTTACCCTCATAAACCTCCTGTAATGCCATAAAATATGGAAACGGTCTAGTATGCCACTTCCTTGCATCTTTATTTCTCTGTTTGAATTGCTCAAAATTAGATGGTTGTAATTAATGAAATAATTCAATATTTATATACATACCTCTAATAGTGGTGCCCAAACATCATCGGGAGCCGATACAATGTGTCTTTCGTAGTCCCATCCAAAGCCACTTAATTCAGAAAATCCTTTTAGAAGCTTGTAGGTTTTTTTTCAGCTCTTGTTCTAATGCTTTGACTTGGGTTGTGGTGATGCTTGGATTGGAGAACTTGGTTATCATGTCCCGTACCATCTTATTCCATTCTTCTTTGGTCCATCCATTTTGTGAACGATAAGCAAGAGTATTATACTCACCCAATAACTTTACTAGGTGAGCCTTGTGAATTTCATTCCACTTTGGTCTAATTTCATGTCTACCGTCACTTGCCACGCCTTCACTTGCCATAATTGATCAAACACTGTCAAATAATTGATCTCATGTCAAATTAAAAAGAGTGAAACCTTTACCTATTGTACAAAACTAAATTGGCATTACAAAACTAAATTGTCACAAACAAGGCCACAACTTATGTCTATGCAGAAAAATAAAAGAGGTGTATGAATGTCATTAGACAACCCCAAATTTATTGATGATGTGAAGTTCCGTAACAACAATACTTGAGACCAACTTCTATGCACTCTATACGGTTTAAAAAAAAAACAATGAATCTAAAAAAAAAAAAGAAAAATAAATACAAATAAATAATTTCTTGGCCCTTCAAAGCCCAAAGAGACACATGAACTTAATCCAAGTCAATGGCACTATCTCATTAAGATATTTCAAATTGCAAGATAAACTAAAATTTGAAGAACAATAGTTGATTCCAACTATATGGAACAAAAACAGGAATATCAATTGGTGGTATCCAATTAAAATAAAAAAAATCTTAGATTGCATTAGTCAGGGGAAGCAAAGATGGAACTTATAAGATAAGTTGAGGTTATGGCATTAAATTTCCCAACTCTTAGATTGCATGTTAAGTTCATAGCAACAAAAACCAGAGATTCACCAAGCAAAGAGAGAATCATGCTCAAAATCAAAACTTTCAACATTAATATACAGAATTAACAGCCACATTTAAAAAAAAAAAATCCATTTCTCTAATGACAGAAGACCAAGTACAGTACAAACATGCATTTTATCATCTGAATAGAAAAAAATTGCAAATCCATCATCGAATAACTTTTCAAATTAAGCTCATAGCAACAAAGACAGAGATTCAGCAAGAAAAAACCATAATCATGCTCAAAATCAAAACTTTCAACACCTCATCAGTAAACCTAGACAGTACACAAACGAATTGAAAATTCATTTCGGGATGCTTCAAAACTTCAAATCCCACATGATTTCAGTACGAAAACGAATTGAAAATTGATTGAAAGAGATCGGAGAGTTCACCTCGGAAAGACGAAGCTTCAAAGAATGACGACGAGAGAGGCGAGCAGGGATGGAGAAATCGCCGTCCGGCTTGGTGCTCTTGGAGGAGGATGCCAATGATTTTGGAATAAAAAATAAAAAGGAAATTTGAGGATGCCAGTGCTTGTAGAGAATCAAGGGTTAATCTTCAAAGCGGATCTGGTGGCGGTGCAGAGATCGGGCCGTGGGCTGCTGCTCCGGCGGAGGAGGCGGCGCAGAGATCGGGCCGGTGGAGATGATGGAGAGAGGGCTTGGAGAGAGCCAGCCGAGAGAAAGCAAAGATGAAAAGGGAGAGAAGGCTTGGTAACGAGTTTTGGAATAGAAAAATATTACAGTCTGACTGGAATATTTTTTTCCTACATATTTTCCACTTTATGCCATAATTTTGTTGTGTAAAATAGGTACCCAAGCACCTATTATGCCATAATCTTGTCAAAATATTATATTATGCAGGATTGTACGGATTATGTAGGAATTTGGTGCTACCCAAACAGGTCCTTACATTATAATCATAATGCAAAATAAATGTTTTGATGGGTAATGGGGTTTTCACAAAGATAAGATTGATAACCAAAATCTCAAAAGTCAAAATGGATGGTTTATATATATATATATAAGCATATAACTAGTATTTGGTTTAGGCTTTCATGAGGCCCACTAAAAATGAGTTGAGCTCAAAGAAAGCCCATATTTTCATCAATACCCATCACAATCACAATCACAATCAATATTAAACATTAAATACCCTACATAGTCCATCTACTTTTCTTACTTTCTCCTTTTAGTGCCTATATTTTAATTTGATCATATTTAATCACTCTATTTGAATCCATAAGGACTAAATTCACAAATACTAGTGTAATAGTAATGTAAGTTTTCATACCATATTATAATTAATTTTATAACAAAATTTATGGATCATATTGAAAATTGAAATTATTAAAACAAAACAATTAATTAATAAAAATTACCTGCACTAGCATATAGCAAGGCATTAACATACATGTTAATATAAAAACCCGTGTGAGAATGATCGTGGTATGCATGCTGACCTGCAGACAATAAATAAAAAGAAAATTTTAAATGGGTCCTGATGAGCATATGATTAACTGATAAAATCTAATTTTCCTGCCAATTAATCATCTAATTTCTCTAATAATACAAGTAGTGTGCAAAGATACACTTATACGAGTTGCAGTAATGCAACTACATTAGAATAAAAATACTATCTAATTTGACAATCCATGAAGTTAGAAATATGTAATAATAGTTCACTTGCAGCCAATTAAGACCATTGATAATCTGCATGAGTGCATGCTCAGTTCTCAGATCTATTACTGAAGGTAAAATCAACCAATAGATTTAGTGAATCTTTTTGCTCCAAATCCTTTCGATATGTGACACATGACAATGAATTGCACGATCAATGATTCAGATGACCTTTTTTGCCACTTGGTTCTTACTAATGGCTTGGTTATGTCATATGTAAGCAGATTATCTTTGAATTCTTTAAAATTTAATTCAGCAATAGTTTGTTTGTTAAATTTGTTTTCACTTAAAAGCAAACTTGCTTAACTAACTTGCCCTTATTCATATAATACTCACTTTGGCAACCATAAATTGTTTTAGAGGCACTTGAACTAAGTTGATTGTGAAGGCCCTGAAATTATTAACACACCAAACCAATCCCTTAACATGCATTTTTTATCAAAAACTTGTTTCCTACTGATGAATGTAGAAAATTTTCCTATTATAATAAAAAATTAAATAAACATTATTATAGAAAAATGGTGTAGCAATTATTTGTTTCTTGGATTAAAATCACTACAAATCACTTAAATGGACTTGATTTAAGTCCATTGGTATAGTCTTCCAATTCAACAGCAACTTCTTGCTCAGTAAAATGTTGTGGCAGCCATTTTGGTTCCTTGAATATATACTGTCAAAATGTGATGATATTACTACCCAAAATCCAACTTTATCCCAAGCCTGGTTGCACCTTTTTTTCAGAAACTCTTTTGTTAAGTCATACATAAAATTTTCAGCGCCTAATCTCAATCATAGCCTAGAGCTATAGCATGTTAAAATATGTGCAGATTTCAATTCAGAGATCATGAAGCCTTGTTTGTGATTATTGTTAAAACATAAAATATTTTAACAATAATGATTAAAATTTTATGTAAAGAAAAATACTTGTCTTATTTATTACAAACAGCCAAGGGAAAGACCGATATGTGGTTTTGTACAAGTAGACTAGTGAATTTCAACAGTATATATTAGCAGCAAAAGAACTCCATAGAAACAAAAACGAGCTGAGATCGCTACAACAACCAAGCAGATGACGAACCAGTGGTGGCGAGAGCTCAACAAGGGCAACCAAGCGAACAATGTGGGGAAAAAACAGTGAGAGAGTTGAAGACATAGAGAGACGAAGGCATAAAAATAGAGAATAGAGGCTAGGGATTTCATGTTTGCATTGCTACAAAAAAGAGAATACATATAAGATGTTTTATATGCTAATATATCCTTATATATTAACATAATACTAATATATGCTAATATATCCTTATATACTAACATAATTCTAATATATGCTACTATATGCTAATATCCCCCCTCAAACTCACGATGCGACAGCGATAAACATCGAGAGTTTGTCAGATAAGAAACGGAAGCGTGAAGCCGAGTGTGCTTTTGTAAAAATATCAGCAATCTGGAGAGAAGAAGAAATAAACGGCAATGTGATGGTGCCAATCTGCAGGTGATGGCGAGTAATATGACAATCAATCTCTATATGCTTGGTACGCTCATGAAAAACTGAATTACGTGCAATCTGAATAGCACTCTGATTATCACAATGTAGCGGAGTAGGGTGATCAAGAGAGATACCCATATCAGCAAGCAACCAACGTAGCCAAACAATTTCACAGGTAGTCGAGGCCATGGCACGATACTCAGCTTCTGTAGAAGATCGAGAGATGACATCTTGTTTCTTACTCTTCCACGAAATAAGTGAGTCACCGAGAAAAATACAAAATCCAGTAGTCGACTTGCGATCCGTAGGATTACCAGCCCAATCCGCATCAGAGTAAGCACGCAGCTCTAATGATGACGTAGAAGGAAACAAGAGGCTCTGAAACTGAGTGCCCCGAAGGTACCTTAGAATACGAAGCACGGCAGCCCAATGAACTGTAGTAGGAGCAGTGACAAACTGACTAACCACTTGAACAGCATGGGGAATGTCAGGGCGAGTCACAGTAAGATAAACCAAGCTGCCGACTACAGTACGATAAAGACTGGAATCTGCCAAAGGAGTACCATCCGACGGAGAGTATCTAGCATTAGTCTCAAGGGGAGTATCAACGGTCCGACTATCAGTGAGTCGAGCACGCTCAAACAGATCAGCTATATACTTTGATTGAGATAAAAGATAGCCTTTCGAGGAATAGGCAACCTCAATTCCCAAAAAATAACGTAGCATACCCAGGTCTTTCATAGCAAAGCAACGTGCCAATTCAGACTTCAAAGAGTTAATTCCATCACAATCATCACCAGTAATAATCATGTCATCAACATACAAGGATAATAGAATACGACCTGCCATTGTACACTTGACAAATAACGCCGAATCATGGTGACTAGGAACAAAGCCAAGCGAAGTGATCACAATGGAAAACTTCTCAAACCAGGCACGTGGTGCTTGTTTAAGATCGTAAAGAGCTTTACGAAGCTTGCAAACTTCACCTAATTGATGAGCAACACCAGGAGGAGGTGTCATATAAACTTCTTCATGAAGATCGCCATTCAAGAAAGCATTCTTGACATCCATTTGAGATATTCTCCATTGACAAATGGAAGCAACAGCAATCAGAGTATGAACAGTTGTCATTTTGGCAACAGGAGCAAAAGTTTCTTCATAGTCCATACCGTACTCTTGGGAATAGCCTTTAGCAACAAGTCGAGCCTTGTATCGTTCAATGGATCCGTCGGATTTGGTTTTAATCTTGTACACCCAACGAGAACCAATGGCATGTTTTCCGGGCGGTAGCGGAACCAAATCCCATGTACGAGTTTGGTGTAGAGCAGTAAGTTCCTCAGCCATAGCAGTCTGCCAAAGAGGATCACGAACTGCCTCTCTATAGGACGAAGGCTCAGAAAGACGATGAACAGATGCAACAAAAGAAGCAAAGGAGGTAGAATAGGATGAATACTCAAAGTCAGGTAGTTTAGTGGACTTACGGATACGAGTGGACTGACGTAGAGGAGGATTATCCACATTCTCATCCGGCAATTGGGTGGTCGTAGGAGCAGGGACATCAGAGGTGGATGTTTCATGAACCAAAGTATCAGACAGAGCTTCAGTGGGGTCGGGATCGAATGGATCAATACGAACAAGATCTAATTGTGTCATATGATGGGAACTAGCAGGAACAGAAAAGAAGGGTATATGCTCTAAAAACACAACATGACGCGAAACATACAATTTTTGACTAACTGGATCAAAACAACGATATCCCTTTTGACCAACACCATAACCCAAAAAGACACACAAAGCAGACCGAGAAGACAATTTACTACGCTCAACATGAGGTCGTAGAACAAAACAAGTACAACCAAATACGCGCAACGAGGAATAATCAGGTGAATGACCATACAACTTCTCAAAGGGAGACAAACCTGAATTATGAGAGATTGGAATTCTATTGATCACATGAGCAGCAGTAAGGACTGCTTCTCCCCAAAACACACTAGGAACCTCGGCTGACAACAAGAATGAACGGGCTGTTTCAACCAGATAACGATGTTTTCTTTCGGCAACACCGTTTTGTTGAGGAGTGTCTGTACACGAGGTTTGGTGGATAGTCCCATCAGAAGCAAGTAACTGAGAAAATTCATTAGAAGTGTATTCACCCCCCAAATCACACCTAAAGCATTTAATGACAGATGAGTGTTGGGTCTTCACAAGGGCTCGAAAGTTACTGAATATGGTAAGAAAATCAGACCTATGTTTCATAAGATAAACCCAAGTATAACGAGTAAAATCATCAATAAACGAAACATAATATCTAGAACCCCCTTTGGTGAGTACTGGAGAGGGTCCACATACATCAGAATGCACAAGATCAAATGGTGCAAAGGAAAGAGAAATACTTTGATAAAAAGGCAAGGCTGAAAATTTAGCCAGTTTACAACCACTACAATCAGAAATATCATGACTGTCCAAATGACCTAAAGCTCCTGTAGAAGCCAAAAACTTTAAACGAGACGCAGAAACATGACCCAAACGAGAATGCCAAAGATAAAAAACAGAGGACGAACGACTCAAACGAAAAGACGACAAATCCACACTAGAGGCAGCAACATCTGATAATTTGAGCTCATCTAATACGTAGAGTCCCCCTTCCCTACGGCCTGTCCCAATCACCTTCTGAGAGCGCGGGTCCTGAACATAACAATTGGTAGAAGTAAAAAGAACTGAGAGACCAGAATCACATAATTGTGCAACAGATGCAAGATTTAAAGTTAGACTAGGAATATGGTACACATCTGAGAGAGATAAACGGGATGTGCAAACAGAACTAATTCCTGCCAATGGCATTGAGGTACCATCGGCAGTCATGACAGACAAAGATGGGGCAGAATTAACAGACACAAAGGAATCAATATCAGGAGACATATGATGAGAAGCTCCTGAATCCAATATCCATGAGGAAGAGGATATACCTGAGGTGCCACATAAAGACAAACCTTTTTGAAAGGAGGCCGACATGGCATGAGGCTGAGAAGCAAGGAATTGCTGAAACTGCTCAAACATATAGGGATCCAAAGAAGGGGTAGCAAGTGCATTGTTGGACATAGGTGGACGATGCATCCATGGAGCAGTCTGTAGCGGGCGTTGTTGTTGTTGTTGAAGTTTGCCTTTACTCAGCAGTTTTGGACACTGAGCCTTCCAATGACCCTTCTGCTTGCAGAAAGCACATTCATCCTTAGAGACTTTAGAAGTTGATCTCTTTTGGTTGCTAGGTGGAGATTGTTGTGAGGCAGCAAAGACAGATGGAGTTATAGATGGAGTCATACGAAATCCCCAAATCAACAGAAATCGAGAAAAAAAAAAAAAAAACCCCAAATCGACAGGATCTAGTCAAACCAACATTAGCAAAGACAAATCAGAGGGAAAATTTCTTCAATCAAACAAAGAGAAGAATCCATTAACCTCTCTCTGATACCATGAAGACATAGAGAGACGAAGGCATAAAAAAAGAGAAATAGAGGCTAGGGATTTCATGTTTGCATTGCTACAAAAAAGAGAATACATATAAGAGGTTTTATATGCTAATATATCCTTATATATTAACATAATACTAATATATGCTAATATATCCATATATACTAATATAGCAATGCTAATATATCCTTATATACTAACATAATTCTAATATATGCTACTATATGCTAATAAGAGTAACAATTGCATATAAACAAACCTTTACAAAATTCCTAATTAAGATATCATGATCCCTTGCCCAAGAAGAACTCTATCCAATCCCAGTGAAAACTATGAACCAAAGAAGAAAAAAAACTCACAAAAATCTTTCCAGAAATATTCAGCTGGGATTGAATTTTTCCTGTTACAAATTGAGTAAAAACCAATAATGGATCTTAGCGGGTGAAAGTCTCAAAAATTGATTAAAATCAACCCTATTTATTTTATAAGTAGATTGAAAATCTAATGCAAAGCAAGTAAGTTCTCAAACTTCTTTCAACTTGAAAATAAGTTAATATTTTAAAATGGACGAATAAAATTTAACCATTTTTGTTTAGGGCGGAGTAGACTTGCACGCAATTGTATATATATATAGACATTTGTCTCTATATACCATTACATGGAAAATTTTCAGAATTTATAAAATGGATTTTTAGGAAGTGTAGGCAAAGTTTACTTGGAATTGTATGACTGTCATGAACCTTTTCTATGCTTCCAAGAGTGCATTTGTTAGGAGTGAAGTGGGTGAGCAAGTGGCAAACATCTTCACCACTTTGGTTCAGTTTTAAAAATTTGCAAATAAAATTTACGTTTAAATTTGAAAAATAAAATCATTTTTTTAAGTGCACATTCTCAATTTCATTATTTTTTTTTAATGTTCATTGAGTACTCACTTTTTTTTGTTGTTGAAGAGTTACATATGTAGATATATACATACCCATTTTAATGCAGTTGTTTTGCAAGAATATGGGCTCTAGATAAGTATATAGGTGATTTGTGATTTTATAAAGGTGTGTATATATATATATATATATATATATATATATATATATATATCTTCAGAAGTATAAAAAATTAATATCCTAATCAACCATTAAGATAAATTGTTGCTTGTACAAGATTATAAAGCGAAATAAACCTTACAAAATTGGGAAGGACGATGACTTAAGGGGACGGGATACTAAGAAGTTGAACATATTGAGTAGGGTTTTTTTAATGGAACTAGTCTTATTTTTATTTTTATTAGTCTAAATAACCGTAATGTTATTTTATTACTTTTTTTAATTACTAAAGTAGTCATGTTTTAGCTTTTCAAATTTATTTTAAAAAATATTATTAATTTTTAAAAATTATTATTTCAAAAACTACTTATTTTTAAAAAGTACTATTATTTAAAATAGAAATCATTTTTCACATTTTAAAAATCTATTTTTGGTTTTTACATTATTAACATAGAATGCATTTAAAAAAACTATTTATTTTTATCTTTCATGTCTTGAGGGTTTGCAGTGGTGTAAATACAGTCATTAATCTATATATCCTTGCTAGACAATAGACTCTTATAAATGTTATTTGGTTAGTCTAAAATGTATAACAATAGTCTACATTAAAAAGATTTATTTAATCATAATATTTTTAAACCAATTTGCAATTCATAATTGAAAATGGGTTTTGGCCTTAGTTTACTTTAGATTTACACAAATTAGAAATTAAAGATATCAAAATGTAGAAATTAATGTCCATTGATAGACTGAAACAAGAAAGGTAGGTACCATAACCAGAAACTACAATCATTTGAGCCTGTCAGAGAGAAGCTATAAAATTAGGGTTTTGATGCCTGCCAAATTGTATGAGATACATATTGGACAAATGTTAAAGAAACATATTAAAAAAGAAAGAAGCTGTTTTAATCACTGCAGCATAACAATAGTCAATTAATAGAAACCACCTCCACACTGTACTAAATCACATTTAGTTATTTTGATAAACAGCATTGAAATTTCAACCTCCCCTTTTAGTGGTCAAGCTAAATCCTCCACAAATTTAGTGGCCTCAAACCTTACACCTAACATCAGAACTTGCAAGAAAAATTTAACCATAATTCACAACATTCATACAGAACAAGAACACAACCAAAGTACTAATTCAAATGAACTTAACATGAAATGAATGGTTTTAATGCAAGTGACTACTCGAGATTTATTGGAACATTACCGCTCTGTTAAAACTAGTGAAAGAAGTGACGCATCAAAGCAACCTTGTTTTTAGATGGCTGGGGCTTTTATATTGTTGACAATAAAACTGCCTTAAGGATCAATGTAAATCCTCAAACTGACTAGATGTGATACTCTTCCCATAGACAGTTTTGAAGGACATAATATACAGAAAACAAAGTAGTATTTCAGATCAGCTACATCAGTTTGTGCCAGATCTATCAGGCGTTGAAGCAAACAAGATAAGCATGCCAAATAATGCTCAAGTCTTTACTTAGAAAGGAATTCAGTTATTTCTAAGGTTAATATTTGATATAAGTAGTTGGTTTCCGTACTCATCCATCCGAATAAGAACGAAACTAATGTTGTCAAAGAGGAAGTTCCGCTTTCACCTGTCTAGCAAAAGCTTTCAATTATCTCCTAGTTTGTATCCATCGCTACTTCCATTTTGAAAAGTAATAGTCTTTCCACTGCTACAACCAATGCAATAGGGCTTAGACCTCCATATCCCAAAAGGGTATGCTGCATTAAACTGTCCAAAATAGTTTGTATTTGTTTGCCTCTAAGCTATTTGTATTTGCTTATCAATTCCTAAACTAATACCTGAATCTGCAAAAGAACTGAACACAAGAAGGCAGAGAATATCAAGGAATGTGCTAACAGATGAAAATTATCCTGTAAAATTTTCAAAAGATATAAAACCAATCCATAAGGGAGAAGAAGTACAGAGGCCGGAATGGCAATTTCTACCTACAGTTAGAAATTAAACCTGGTAGACATGGTTTAGGTTCATAAAATAACGACAATAATGCTTTCCTTCCACAGGGAAAAGGATATCAAGAAATAAAAACCGATAAGCAAAAGAGCTATACGACAAAACAAAAGATTTCAAAGAGATGTGCACAAACAAAACCATCCAAGAATAGCAATCCACTACAGTGTAGAATTTATGTCTTGACCAAAAAGACAATAATGTCCGCAACGCATGAGCATAGACAAATTTGATCTATTTTGCATATCTTACATTTGACACAATTCTAAAAATCAAATCATTTATTCCTCATTATAAGCCAAACTTGATCTCAATTATGCTTAAAATAGCGAGTAATACCATGAGATACATTTGTTAACAATTATAGTTCATGGCAAAAGGCTTTCCTAATAACTTCTTAAGGCTAAAACAACTAAAATTAACATGACAGAAACAAGCATTTTAAGTATACAAGTGTCTATGTATCTTATGTGACATCTTGAAATTATTTATATACAGAAGCACACAAACATTAAAATTACAGGTACTTGCTACTAAAAAATCTAGGAGTACTATATAATCTCAGCATAACAAATTAGATATTTAAACTATACTTTGAAATTTTCACAGGATCTTATTCTTGAATATGTGAAGTGTGATCATTTTAGTTAGGATAGTTAATAAATATGAAGAGAAGACATATGAGCATGATGTGATACTTCAAAGTATCATGACTAGATTGAAGTGCCTTGGAGGTGGCAAAACTTCAAATGATGACACGTACATTAACGGTTCCCAGCAACATTTACGAAAACGACAAAATTAAAGAAAATCCAAAGTTTAAAGTTCTGAAAAGGGATTCTCTAAACAATTTAAAGCTAGTGATTCTATTATTGGCACAAATTCATTGATTTCTTCACAAATGTTAAATGGGGAAGTCTGTAACCATTATCCACAAAACTCAGAAGACAATAAAAGAAAAGGGTAAGGCAGTTCGTTAAACTCCCATGATTTCGAAAACACAAAAGATCCACGAGTATACAAATCTAGAACCATGCCCGCTTGTCAACATATTTTCAAAATACCTTAATGCCTAATCTATTACTACTCAAACTCATGAAAACACATTGCCAAAGAACTCCAACATAAACAAGAGGAACTCAACTAAATCGAATTGCATTCACATCCAAAAACAAAGACGTGCCAAAGAACTTCGAGAAGGTAACAAGGAAGTAACATAAAACAACAGTTGCCAATTCCAATTGTATGCAAGCTCTGGCAATGAACTTACGTCAAAGAACTCCAACAAGGAAGCAAGGATCTAACCTAAATCCAACTTCTTTCAATCCATAAGCATGCAAGTTCCAATATCAAGCATTCAAGTTACTACAACAATCTAATTTTAACAATGATACTCTTGATACTCTAAATGAAGCAACAAGGTCAATCAAAAGCTCACATTAAACCACGAAACATGAGAAGCTTCAACAGTCTCACTGGCTAGTTCTCAGATATCAATTTTGTACAGCAGTGATCAAGAAGCAGAAACCATGCGAGAGCAGATACTCAGAGCTGAATACATATATCTTAGTAAATATAAGAAAGAATACAAAGGCAAGAGGAGAGAAGTGAGGAACCGATTATTATCCGATGGAGAATCAGAGCCGAAGCATGGTGCACTGGAGATCATCCTCCTCTTCGCAAGGAGGCAGGGCGTTGAGATCGAAAGGAAGCGCCAGCTGCTGTTGTTGCTGCTGCTGCTGCTGCGGCTGCCCATGATAAACCGAGACAGCAGCATCACCATCGCCGTCCACAACAGTAGATGAAGACCCGCAGTCGCTGTGGCAGTCCTGGTCGTCGCGCGGCGGTGGGGGTTCAAGATGACGGGAGTTGGCAGCGCGAGGGAGAGGGGTGGAAATCCTAGGGCCGCTGTGCGATTCCACAGTGCTGCTATGGCTACTGGTGGCGCGGATCTGGTCCTGGTGAGGGGGGAATGGAGGGGGAGGGGGGCGAGAAGGGGGAGGGGATGGGGGGAAGTTGATCTTGGCCTTGGGACCATGGAGGGCGAGAGCGGCAGCGTCGTAGGCCCGGGCAGCATCCTCCGCCGAGTCGAAGGTGCCGAGCCAGACGCGCGCGCGCTTCCATGGGTCACGGATCTCTGCAGCGAAGCGGCCCCAGGGGCGCTTGCGGACGCCGCGGTAGCGCCTCTCGGTGGCGGATCCGGCTGCGATCGCCGTCGCCGCTGCTGCGGCGGAGGCGGTGACGGTGGAGGGCTTGGCCCGCCGCATGGCCGCCGCTATCCGGATCCGATGAAAGAGAGCACAAGGAAGGGAGAACAGTAGGAAATGGGATATGATATTTTACTCTCTCTCTCTCTCTCTCTCTCTCTCTCTCTAGAGCAACAACACAACGCGTGCCGGTATTCAGACAAATGATTTACTTATTTCTCATTAAATTTAATAAAATTATTTAT
The DNA here is from genome assembly GCA_020875875.1 of Dioscorea alata. Lineage (NCBI taxonomy): Eukaryota > Viridiplantae > Streptophyta > Magnoliopsida > Dioscoreales > Dioscoreaceae > Dioscorea > Dioscorea alata. Next base: position 15,526,108 of record CM037018.1, read on the forward strand.
TATTATTATCATTATGATATTATTAAATGGTTTATGGGCCTCCATAAATTTGGATATATGGCTTATTTTATTATTATTTGAGAAGTGTACTGCATATGTAATTAAATAATTATTTATGCATCTCTGTTAAAATTAATATTTGTTTACAGACTGAAATAATTGGTTCATGTAATATGGTTTTATTATTTTCAAAAAAAATGTTCCCCACACTAATTATGTATTAAAACTGTGGGTTAGTCCAACGGTAACTGCTCATAGTTGTGATTGAGAGATCTCTAATTCGAACCTCTTAAATTACAATTCATTTTCTCTGGGTCTCTTGTGAGAGTTCTTTGTAAATAGTATCTCTCATTCTTCCCTCTAAAATTACATGACAGAGGGTCCCAAAAAATCAGTTAAGCATTCATAACTGTATTTTTATACCTGTTTGTTTTTTGTTTTGTCACCTGTTAGCTTTATAAAAAAACTAATTATGTATTAATCATAAGATTAATTCTCATGTAAAAGAGATGATTGATAATACAATTAACTCCAACGCAAAAGTCTTACGTTTAACTCTCTCTTGTAAGTATAGTTGAGGTTTTAGAGTATGAATGATTGTTTATCCAAATTGTTTTAAAGAAAACTGATTGTTACACTTAAATTATTTATGATATGTAAATTAATATTTTTTTATTATAATAAATTTAATGTTAAACATGGGTGACGTAGCGCGAGATTTGGCCTCCAACCTTATCTTTGTGAACGATTAAATTTTTTTCTTAAAATACTTTAAAATTAATTAATTTTGTTCTGGTGATATGGCAAGTCATGCCATGGTTGAATAAAAAGGAAATTTCTTTGACTTGGCATTTAACATGGCAATATGTAACATATGCCCCAAATAGCTTGAGTACCACATTATTCTCAGTTATCCATTTCAACATTAAAAAAATAGAGAATAAGAAGTGATTCATATATTTTTGAGTTACAAGAAGCAATTTAAATAATGGAGTATATGTCAATATTTCATCTTAGTGTTGTTTATATATGTTAGGAATAAATAAATAGGCTTGGTGTACTAGATTATCACACAAGATCAATTTAGAGGTATGTTTTCGCTATCCTTAAAGAGATTTGCACCCCGTATTACAAAGATCTCCTAAGAGAGTTTTATAAGGTCTCTCCCAGGATACAACCGAAGATCACCATTTAGGAAAAACGTGATTTTCCAAAATCTCACTACTCAAGTTGTTTTAATGCAAATGACTTCTATATTATCAAATGACTTAAATTAACTAATATTATAGCCTCCAAAAGACTCTTTGTCATCTCAATTTTTTTCTCTAAGTGGCGTTTGGTTCAATATACAGTGGATTTTCAGTTATAATATAACTAGAAATACATGGATTTTAAAATACAGTGTAATCAAATCCAGTGTTTGGTTAGATATAACTGAAGATACTATATTATAAGATTTTATATTTCGACAAAAATTTGTAAATTTGGAATTAAAATCTTTTATACACCAAATATTTTAATATCATTTTAATAATTTTAAGTATTGTATTAATTAGTTTAACTATTAATTTAATTATTAAATTAGTTATTACCAAGATAGAAAACCTTGCAGGTGGAGCTTACAACCATAAGATGCCCACATGACACGCGACCCATCATCTCCATCTCCTTATAGCTAACCTTGTTCTTACACCCATAAGTTGCCCTTAAGGGGCTAGGCATAAAAGATTTTACTTAGGATTTTGGCGAGATTTTTAGCAGTTGAGCAAAGTAAGGAGAGGAGAAAGAACCCTATGCCTTTCTCTAGCAATCCAACAACTTGGTGAGCTTAATCCATGGTCTAGGGAATCATTGGAGCCGTTGAGGCTAGTTCTTAGCGCCGTTTAAGGAAGATTTGTGGAAGATTCATCAGCAACTTGAGGTGACAAAGTTTAAAGGTAGTTTCAATTTCTTCATTTACTTTCTTCTTCTTGATTGGATAATATAATTGTTCTCCATTAATGGAGAATTAAACTTTGTGGTGTTTGGGCGTAGGTAGAACGTAAGATTTACTTGTTGATGCCATTGGTTATAGATATTCAATCTTGTATTGATTTTTTTTATTCCAATATCATGTTGTTGAATTCAATAGTGTATTTAACTTGTCTTGAACTCTATCATAGCAAGACTCAAGATTTTATGTTTGATGTATGTGAGTAATGAATCTAGATATCCACCGTGTATAAACATATTACGATTAAATGGGGGCGTTTCGAGATTGAGATTTCTCCCCCCATGTTCTTCCTGAGTGAGTTAACATTGGGATTCTATGAATAATGCAATCATAAGGAGTGAGTTTTAGGAAGAGATTCTAATTTTCAATCAGTTTGGGATTGGGGCAATTGCTTCGAAAGGAGAATTGCCTATTCATCTGAACCCATGTTTTTTCTTGAAAGAGTTCATAGAGTGCATTATAGTCATAGGGTAGTTTGTATCAGGGTCATGTGGGACTAGTTATTGTTCACATTGAGAAAGGGGTTAATATGATTTATGAACTCTCGCTTTAACTATATTGTGATACTAAGTGCAACTTTGTCTAGGGCTTAATAAAACCCTAAGGGAAACCTATGCTTGAATACCTTTCTTTCATACTTGATTAGCCATTACTCTATTTCTATTTTTTGTTTTCAGTTTTCTTTTCTTCTGAATTTGACATTTTTTACTTTAGTTAAGCTAATTGATGAACTGTAAATTAGTACTAGTACTCTCTAATTCCTTGTAGATTGACAACCCTCCCTACATTAAACATACTATATTACTTAATTGGCACGTTTACTTGAGTTTCATAAGTGACATTAGTCTCTATCAAATACAAAAAAACATTAAGCATTTGCTAATGGAAAAGAGATAAATTACAGGGTATTAGCCCAAGGAGTTATTCAACAACCTAGTTGCTGCTGGTGAAATTCATGCAAATAGATATGTATATTCACCCTTGAATGAGTTTGGTCAACTAATGGGCAATGGTATTTTCCTAATCTAGATCCATGAAAGACATATGAGGTGACCCACATAAGATTAGTAAATGGAAATAAAGATCATATTCTATCAGTAAGTGATATCATTTCTTATTATAAACCTGAACCTGTAGTTACTATGAAGTTCTTAATGTGCCAGGTATTAATGAATTTTCCATTAGTGTTGGTGGACTTAACAGTTATAAGCATTAATAAAATATTAATCCTCTCACCTTTTTTATTTGTCAATTTTAACTAATGCACATGGATTAAGAAAGTCGATTAAAGTTAGTATCCTAAAATTTATATAACTTTTCAAAATTACTCTTATTTAAAATATGATTTAATAATATATGTAGTTGAATATGATTTATTGAAAGTTGTAGAAATACATTAAATATAAAGAGTAAATTTAAAAAAATAATATTTCATATTTTATAAATTTTCTAAATAAATAAGTAAATAAGACCAAAGAAAAGCTCTAAAATAAGACAAATAAAAAAGACTTGATTTAATAATATGTAATATGTCCAGCATTTATTTAGCTTGCCATTTTTTAAACCAATAGTACTTCAACTTTTTAATTTCCATAGATCATTTTTTTTGTAAGCCATTAATTATGGGTGAATATTGGAATTTAAAAATTTATTACCTCTAGTGGCACTTACCACCCCATAGGACCACCTAATTATCTCCGGTAGCTTAGGTGTCCTTTTTTAATTAGCTATTATCTTTGTCATCTTTGTTAATTATCTTTTTACTTTGCATGTAGTAATTATTATTTTTTAAAATAAATTTGGTAGTTTATCCATTTTTTTATTAAAAAAACTATCATTATATTTTTTTAAAATACAAATATAACCTAACTAACATAAGTGAAATAGAGATAAAAAAATTCCTTTAATCACAAAATATTATTTAATATTTAAGTTAAAAATTGATCAACTACTAATAATTTTTTGAAAAACAAATTCAAACCATTAACGGGCTGTTTGGATCCTAGATTGAAGCCTTGGGAGTAGGAATCACAAGCACCCAAGCATCCCATACTCCATGTTTGGTAATTGGGGAAGGAATGACAAGTAAAATTTCATGGGATTAAGATTAGTAAATTAGGAAGGCATTTGGGAGAGAGTGATGTTGAGGTGTGGGTGGAGAGTGTTTGTTGGGAGCTGCATTAATGATGGTGTTCCTCCGCCGGTGGCGCAGAATGAGACTACAAAGGTGGTGATGGAGGAAAAGAAGTAATGTTGCTCTCTTGAGTGTTTTTGTTTTTTATTTTTATTTTCCTCTTAAGTGCTCTTTCTATGCACATCATCAATGTTTCTTGTTTTTATTTATTTTTTATTTTATTAGATATGTTTCTATTATGCTTTCACTTGACTGAATAAAAGAAAAAATAAATAAATTTTAGTAATGAAAATCATGTCAGTGTTTTAATTCGTATTAATATTATTTTTTTTCATGGGTTTTCATTATTATTATCTTTTTAAATTTTTTTTTTTTTGCGATTTCATTGTTTTCCAATTTTATAGATACATTAAACTTGTGAGTTGGGCATTACTGCTGGCCAACAGCATTTTAAAGCACCAAATACTTAATAATAATAAATCATGCTAGTTATTTATTATTTAATATATCAAAAATTTTCTTAAGTTATATTAATTAGATGAAATATTTAATAATAATAAATTAAAATAATTAATTAAATATATTACAAATGTTTATTAATAACCATGTTAATTATTTACTATTAAATATAAACCATTATTTTCTAAAATGTTATTCTATTTATATAAAAATGCATAAGTGTAAATTTATTATATTTCTCTCTTTTACTTTTTACTATTTATAACTATCATTCCTTCAAACCAAACACCTTCATCATTATCCTCCTCTTTCCCCCTATTCTTATCCCCACTCCTCCCTTCTTTTCATTCCCAACCCCACCTATTCCCATTTTACAATCCAAACGGACATTAAACTCTAATTCCTTTCCACCAACTCTAAAATAAAAATAAAAATAAAAAAATAAGTTCAATTTTGCTTTTTAAATACCAGTAAGAAGCATTAGATCTTTTATATAGAAGTTGATAGGTTTATGTAAAACGAAAATTTATTAATAAATTTATAATCAATTCGAATACAAGCTTTAAATTATCAAGGTTGAGCAATCGATCATAAAATGGAGAATTTAAGACAGACATTTGAATAAATGATTTGCTTATTATTATTTTTTTTTTAACTACAAACAGAAATCATTTCAGAATTAAAATAAAAATAGTTATATATTTTTTGAATAAAAAATTATTATATTTGCCATAATATTAAAATAAATGCTCATATTTCTCCTCTTCAAAGTCCCAGCTCATATTTGTATTTATTCATAAGAAATTTTTTATTATACAAAATTTGACAAAGATACATCAAAAACATACGCACAAATTGGGAATTAATCATTAAACCCAAGGATCTTTAGTCGGGAAATAAGAGATCGGATTACAAGCTCATACCCACAACCGGTGGCACGTTACTATTATTGTTTTCAATAAAGTCTTAAACTCAAGGTTTTTTGAATGTCTCAAGTATAGCTAGCCTATAAATCTTTTGGTATTCTTTCACAAGTCTTCCTATAGGTAATTGGCAAACACATTATATATATATATATATATATATATATATATAATTTAGTACATTCTCGTTGTTATGAGACAAACATAACTTCTCGAAATTATAAATCATTTAAATAAAATTTTCTTTCTGTATACCTTTGAAATCCTTGGTTGTCTAATTGATATTTAAAATATTATAATCATTAGCATACCTAGTCTCCAGCGGACCAATTTACCATAAAATTGATAAAACAATCATATGTTATTATTAAAAATGGGAAAAGTTTACAAGTTTGAATTCTTAGACTATTTTTAAGAACTTAAAGATTTTGTTTTTTTGAATTTTATGAGAATACACAGGAAATTAAATTAGTAGGGCATTATAACCGATCTAAGGTGTTTTAGGAGTATTTAAAAATAAATAAATAAAGGTAAAATGATAAAAAACATATTCTTCACTATGATCTACTCGACTTTTAATTTGAGAATAAAATGAAATACCACCTCTACTTCATTGGGTCCCAATTACGAGGAGATAGATAACTTCTCCTCCTTAAAGCACCAGTTCTCACTTGGAGCGATCTTTGCACTAACTGGGCGTTTGGTTCGTGGTAATGATATATTACCACGTAATGAGATTACCGTTGTAATACTATCGGGAATGTTATATGCCAAGAATATTGTGGTAATTTATGATAACCATGTTTGGTTAGAAACTCATATTATATAGTAATCAACTTGGTAATGTTTTAAATTTCCCAAAATACCCTTGTGTCTACCATTCTGTGTAAATTTAAATTTAAAGTAAAATAAAATTTTGAATGAAAAAATTAAATTTTCAAAGTTGAACATATTCCCAAAATAATGTTATTCAAATTTAATTTTTTTATTCAACGAATAAAGTATGAAAATTATTATTTTTAATTGAAGGGCATATTTGTCCAAAAAATGTTTCAGATTACCACTCACTTGGTAATCCAACATAGACACCTATTTTGGTGGTAATGGGATTACCAAGTTTCTTGGTAATCTTTTCAAGGTTGGTAATCAAAGATTACCATCAATATTACCACCGTCACCAATCCAAATGTGATAATCTTTTCATATTACCACGTAACAGACGGTAATATTTTGATGGAGAAAAATGTCTTGATGGAGATGGAGTTACAGGTGTGTTAGAGCTAGACTCTATAACTGGCATTATTTGACACCAAGTTAAGATGGCATGGCAATGATGATGACATGGCAAGTCTAGTGGCATGGCAAGATAACATGGCAAAGGATGATCAGGCTGAGAATTCAATATATGAGCTTATATTTGGAGGATCTCTCAAAAAAACATATGGAGTTATCTTTGGTAGGAATCTATATTTAGAGGATCTCTCTCAATGAACCAAGTGGAGAAAATATATTGAAGCTATCTTTGTTAAGAGTATCAACCTTGGAAGATCTTCCTTGAGAAGCAAGCAAAATGCATGTGAAGAATATCTACAAAATTATTTTTGGAGAGGAGATCTATTTGAAAACACAATGATATCTATGGTCATATCTATTTGATGAGATGAAAGCTATATTTAAAGAAGCCACATAAGGTAAGTGGGTTGCAACTTCAAGGCAAGTAATTAAATGATGTGGCAAGCAATGGTGACAATGATGATGATGTGGCTAACGCATTGTGACTTGGCGCATGACGATATGAAGGCTAGAAGATCTTGGTAGCTAACTATGATTGGAGTATTTCTCTCAAAAGATTCATTTAAGGAAGATCTATTTTTAGCATGAGCATCAAGGTAAAATGATCTCTTTTGAAGAGCTAGTTTTTACCTTATGTATGATTTTATTTATCTTTGGTAAAATCCGGGATGATAAATCATATCTTTGGCAAAATCTTTTCATGAGAAGTCTATTTCTAAAAGAGAGGAATAATTGATTAATTGGCAAGATTAAAAGATTCTCATAAAGATTGCATGGAGCTTAAGTTGGTATGAAACTATTTATGGGAGGAGGTATTCAAGGATACAAAACATATATGGTGTGATTTGATTGAAGATTTGAAGACCCAAACATGGATGATTGAACATTATGCTTAGAAGATATTGAAGGCTAAACTTGGATAAGAGGAGAATAAGTTTAGTAACAACATATTGATGGAGAAATTGAAGATCATAATTGAAGGCCAAACTTGGACCAAGTTTAGAAAAAAGATAGGGAGATCTTTCATTACCATCTTTGGTGAGATTGGTGGTTCCCGCCTTGGTGGATGCGACTCTCGGGAGAGGGGCTTGCTAAAATGACTTGATGAAAGAAGCAATTGCAGGCATGAGAAACTCGAGATGAGTCAACTGCTATGAAGTGCAACGAAGGAACCGGGAGAGTTGAAGGTGTCACAAGTTCAATTGCGACTAGGCTAGAACTCAGTCATGTTCAATAAGGTGGGCAGTGTTGTAACTGGGTGTTGCAACATCTAACTTTGGAAGGTGTCCAAGTTAGGAAGCCGCGGAGAAGTCTAAAAGAGGAGGATCTATTGGGGCGTAGGTGCGTCTATATAAGATATCATGCTTGAAGATTTAGGATGAGCCACGCGTGAGAGACCCCAAGGTGTGTGGGTTGAGGATAGTGGGCATCGGGCAATCTTGAGAGGGTGTTCTTTGTATTAAGTGAGTGAGGAAGTGTTATACTCTTTATTCTATCACCTCTTTTAGTGAATTATTTCTTCGGGCTTGCCCCCCAGATGTAGGCAAGGCTTTGCTGAACTGGGTATCCATCTTGAGTGTCTCCTCTATCTTGCTTGTGTGATTGTATGTGTTACTATTTAATTGTGAGTTTGAGAAAATAATTATCACACCTATCCCCCCCCCCCCCCCCCCCCCAACAACAACAATGATGAGTAAGAAAAACACTTGGCCAGACTACCAACAATGAAGAAGAAAGTCCATGAATGGTCAAGAACAAACCCTAAGTCACCACCATCCAACTTCTTTATTAGATTACTCACATTACAAGCATCATAATCCACCTTGTTCACCACCAACACTGAGTCTTCTTTCTTGTACATGAACACTGATAAAATATATGTCTTCTTTCTTGTACATGAACATTGATAATATATATGTGTAAATATATATAACTTGATCGTTATATATTAAAAACCAAGCCATCAACAAAGAAAATTTTATGAGATTAGGGAAAACAATTACAGTATAGTATGTGTAAATATACAAGCTTGTTATTGACTTGAAACCTCATCCTTCTAGTCTAGTTGTTGAAGTTCTCCTTAAGGTTTTGACAACCATCTTTTCTACCAATGTAGAAGTTATGTGCTATAGAAGAACTCATCATCATCATCATCATCATGATCAACCCCATAACAACTCCGAATACTATCACTTTCATCTTTGCTTCTCTTTAGATATCTGTGTGTGTGGAGAGAGAGAGAGAGAGAGAGAGAAAGATATTCGAAGAAAAAGAGAAAAGAAGACTAGTGGGGGAAAAGAGGAAAGGAATTTGGTGATGGTGGTGATGAGATTGATTTTTTTATTAATTATTTTATTTGATAAAATGCCATGTCATCATAATCAAACAGTGAGAGTGATGTCCATTACTAGGCTAGACTTGATTGCATTAATTCAAAAAATAGAGAGACTAAAAATGCTTAAATTATAGTTGAGGGACTAAAGGGGCAGAGTGACATAAGTAGAGGGACTGTTTGAATGATTACATCTTTTTTTCTTTCAAAAGCACTAAAGTCTATTATAATCTTCTTAAACTTTGCGTTGATTTCTATGATCATCGAACCAACCTAGAATGCCTTAACTGGGCCAACATAGCTCTCATAGTGAAGAATAATACCCCTGAACCATATTAGATTTTTAGCCTATTAGTCCCATTAACTCCTCTAGTACAATCATCTCCAAAATCCTAGCCAACTAAGTAAGTCTAGTGATTAATGAGCTAATGGACGATTCCCAGTATGCTTTTATTAAAGACAGATGTATTGCAAACAACATAACTACTGTAAAACAGATAATTTTCAATCCCCAAAAACACAAGCCCCCAAGCTCTGCTCATAAGGTAGCCTTTAATTTATTGGATTGGGATTTCTTTCTGGACATTCTTGCCACTAGGGGATTGCGGCCCACTGGATTCTATGGTTTCAAAGAATCCTAAGCTTAACTAAGGCCCATATTCTAATTAACAAATCATTACATGGGTACATCCGCTTCAAATGAGGACTTTGTCAAGATTAACCTTTATCATCTCTGTTTTTTTTTTTCTCTAGCCGCGGATACCCTAAGTGCAATGTTCTCACATGCGCTTAACTCTAAAGTTCTCCTAGGGGTTCCGTTCGGATTACATGGAAAAATTTGTCACCTTCAATATATTGATGACAAAATCATTTTTTCTACCGAAAGGCAAGAAGATTTACAAATTATTAAATTGATTTATTTTTCATTGAAGCCTTTTCAAGACTCATTATCAATTTCACTAAGAGATATCTTTTTTCTACCAACTATGGCTTCCACCCAAATACTACTTCAATGGCAACTCTCGACTATACTAGGGATTACCCTCCTCACATATCTCAACGTCCCTCTTGTAAGACGTCAACTCAAGCACCAGGATTAGATGAAGTTGAGTTTAATGATTCACGCCAAACTTATATACTAGAAAGCAAACTACCTCTCCCTTGGAAGTCATCTTACACTCAACTCCGTTTTATCCTCAATTCCTACGTATTGCATCTCAATGTTCAAGCTACTAATCTAGGTGGTTGAAGAGATAGACAAGTTACGAAGGAACTTTCTCGAGAAAGGCCCTGAGCTAGGCCTTAGAGATTCTGCCTCGTGGCTTGTAACATGTTTTGCAGATCCCACAAGGTGGGTAATTGGGGAATCCTCAACCTATAAGATTTCAACAAGGCATTAGTCGGTAAATGGTGTTGGAAAATTTACACAGGCCAAAAGAGTTGTTGGTCTAAAATCATCCAGTTTAACTATTTAAATCAGGGGCCCTCCATGGCCACTGTTTCACTGACCACCTACAGAAATCCCTTCTTTTGGGCTAGTACTACCCCTCTCCTTCTAACGTTTCAACCTATTCTTCGCAGATTATCAAGGGCAATGCCTCTAGTTCATTATGGCATAATAAATAGCTACAAGGCAGAGCTCTCAAAGATATCTGGCCCAGCCTTTATTATGATTGCACTGTCCACTAGATTTTGCAAAGACAATTTCTCCACGATCATTCTTCCCTAAAGACCTTATTTCGAATAGCTTCTATCCCCGATATCATACCATTCTTGTCTTCTATCTTAGATTGCTCAAGCAGATTGACATAAAGATCTGGATAATGGAGAGCAGCAGGATTTTCTTCGTGAGCTCATTCTACCAAATTTCTTTCCAATGGGGCTTCGAGTCCCTTGAGTCCCATTTTTGGAAAACTAGTGTCCCAAGTAAAATAACCCTATTCCGTTAGGCTGATTTGGAATGACAAAGTCCTTACCTTTGATCTTACAAAGAAAGACTGTAACACCTAATGTGCCTTTGGATTTCCTGCCTCCAACAGATTGAACCACTACATCTCGACAACTTGAAAAATAGAACTTGTAAAATAAAACTTCAAACAATCCTGACTACCATGTTCATGCACCGCCTAAAAATAAAGTCTAAAATCAAAGGTTCACACTAGAAGCAAGTGATATCCTGCTGCTCTACATTTTTCCCCAATTTTTTTTTTTCAAATACATTAAAAAAATAATTAACAATAAAAAACAAATAACTTCAAATAAAAAATAATTAAAATAAAATAGTATAATGTTTGATTTTGATTGGAATTTGCCAATAAAAAAAAAAGTTTGGTTTTGTTCATCAACATCATACAATGACAAGAAAATAAACATAAATTTGAAAAATCAACAGCGACCACAGCACAAACAGTTGATGGGCATACACAGAGAGGAGTAGTACATAGTACAAACCTAGAAGAGCTCCACAAGAGGACGAGTATGGAGATCAATGGCGGCCATGGATGTGCAGAGCTTCAGAGCTGAGGGAGAACCTTCTTCACGATCTCATTGCTGAGAGCAGCGATCTGAGAATCGAGGGCCTTGATGGTATCCTCCTTCTGTTTCTCCAGGTTCTCGAGCGCCTCCGCGAGCTCCCTCTCCACCTTCTTCCGGCCCTCAACAAGCTTCACCTCGAGCTCCGCTGTCGTCTCCTTCTTCATCTTGTTAAGTGCGGCGGTGATCTCGGCGCGGGCTGCCTTCATGACAGCAGCGGCTTGCTCCTCGAGTTGCTTGACCTCCTCGGAGGTATCCTTGACTTCGCCGAGCTGGGCGCGGATGGCGGCGTCGCGGCCGTCCATGAATTTGCCGAGAGGGGTGAAGTAGATCTTGTCGAGGGCGATCATGAGGAGAAGGAACTCGATGGCGATGGCGGGGAGGGTGAGGTTGAAGTCGAAGAGAGCGGCCTTCTCGATCTCGGAGGCGAGGGCTGGGAGAGGGGAGGCGACGAGGGAGGCGGCGCCAAGAACGAGAGTGCGAGGGGAAATGGAGATGGATTTGAGCAGGGATCGGAAAGGTGTGGGGATTGTCTTCGGGGTGGTAAGGAGAGAGCGAGGAGGATGGTGGGGGTTGGAGAGTAGGGGCTTGGAGGTAGAGGCCATGAAGGTGGACGTGGCCGCCATGGTCTCAAGCGAGAGAGAGAGAGAGAGAGATCTCGAGCTCGCTTCTTGTTGTTCTGTTGTTCTCGGAGTGAGTTCGCGTTGGAGGAATTCGGAGGGATGAAAAGGGAGGGAGGAAATGAAATGCTTAGCCAATCTGTTATCCTTCTCTTTGCCACAAATAATTGCTGGTTGTTTATTTATTGCGTTGTTTATTTATTTATTTATTTATTTTCCCCTGAAAATTTAAACTTTGTTTTGAGCTTGCTGGTAGCCTAGTGGCATCGTCACAAAGAAAGCAGCGATGGACAAGTAGTAGTGATTTTGACCTGCACTATACTTCAAGGCTCAGGTGCATATCAGACGGTTTTTTCCTTGGGCCAAAAACCCAGTATCAACAAATCAAACATTATTATGAGAAACAGAAATTTGAGCAAAACAAGGATCCTCCAAAGTAGCAAAATACAACAGCATACTTAATTAGCCAAACAAACATGGGTGACTATTTCAGGCTAAAATATAAGAAACACATTAACAAAATTTCACTCTAAATTTGCAGAATAAAAACTTAAATACTCCACAAAATCACACAAAATCTTACAATCCCCAGATACATGGCAAAGACCATAAAATAAATGGCACCTAACCAATAACAGGCAAAGAAATTTGTCCAGCCTCCATATACCTGATAGCTAAGTGGCTAAGAAAATATGATAAAAACCATTGTCAAAACATGGCATTCAAAAACACCAGATGCAAGTTCAGACAAATGACAATACCAATAGAACATAATGGCTTATAAAGGCAGCTTTAGGGACTTTGCGTCCCGGATGAGGTTCATGGCAAGCTCGAAAAATAAAACTGAAGTGCTTTATACCTATATGTTGCATACAAAAATTCCTAATAGAAAGGGCTGGGGAATGTCCCCTATAGTACACATCAATTGTACACATCGTACAGACGATAAAATACATGTTCAACGGGCAGTGGGAGATACTTCTTCACACACTGAGAAATTCAGACAATGTTACAGCTTGGATCGTCCCAATACCGGACTCTTAGATTGGCCAGTGCGAATCCAAAACAATGGTCTTGTGCCATCCCACAAAAGCCTGTGCACACTGGCCATCTTGCTTTGTGATTGCTGGGACACCAATTAAGCCAAACAGGCACAAAATCTTCTCCAGGAGTGAGTTTGATGCATTGGACAGATTAGACAATCTCAGTTGTTTCATATCCTTCATATAATCATTTTTTTAATCAATACATCCTACTGCTGGCCCAACCTTTCCTGTTGTACAAAATAATATAGAAAAATAAATGTTAGTTAAAGTAAGATGGAACCAATGAGTACTGGTCGAAAATCATCACAATGGAAACTAAGAAACTCTGCAATTTGTCTAAAAGCACACCAGCGTATCAAACCAAAATCAAAAAAGAAAAAAAAAATATTTGTCATAAGAATTTCAAAAGGTCCTGGAAACAGCTAAAAGATCATAGAAACAACATTTATCATAAGAATTTTGAAAGGCCCCAGTACTTCAGAGAATGCCCCTCAATTGCTTAAAAGTCTGAAAAGCCTTAGTCATAATAAGCTAGCAACTAATAAGGTGAACTCAAATATCAAAGGTCACAATAACACAAACTGAGGTCTCAGAAAGAGCACCTAAAAAGTTTTCCAAAGTCTCAAACTGGAGCACACCCTTTACCATGATACAAGTACCTAAGAAGGCCAGAGGCAACTAAAAAGTTTGGTTCGACTTCTCAACTTAGTGACTTCTATTGAACAATTTGCTAGCCTGACTTTGACTAAAATATAGCTCAGACTGCAAGTTATTAGCAAAACATCATGCCCATTTCAGGCACGGGCTTAGCTATATTAGATACCAAGATGGATTCCCACTAAGGCAAGCATGAGTCCAGCGTGACTTACTATCAGCAAACTCAAAAGATTAAAACATGCCATTGTAGTAATAAGATGATAAGAAGAGAAATCATTAAAAAGAAATGAGAAAATGAATTTCCCTCAGACCTGAAGCATTTGCATTAATTTAGGATGCTGCTCCAAGAGTTGGCAGAGCTTATCCCGGTCACTTAAGAGAGACTGCAAAAATAAAGAGGCAAGTCATTTTCAGATGCAAACCTTAACCAAGTGGAAATCATCTCAATGCGAGTTAATGATAGAATGTACTGGTGTGAACCTGTATAGCTTCTGGTGAAGAGAAGTATTGTTGCAATGTCATTCCTGGATCCATTTGCTGTTGGGCTCCACTATCAGATTGAACAACTGGCGGTTGAGTCTGCTCAAGCAATGGCTGCATTGTTTGGATAAGGGGCTCCTGCTGCTGGTGCTGATAATAAAACTGTAGTTGAGGAATTTGAAGCTGCTGAGGAATTTGCATGGACTGCATCTGAACTTGATAAGTGTTCTGCAATGGTATTGCTTGTTCAGATTGTGAGACCTGGACGGGAGGCAATGAATGCTGTGGAGGATGTGGAGGTCTAGGCAGTTGTGGTGGCGGAGGGGGCGGTGGCCGTGGTTGCAATAATTGAATATTGGTCTGATGATTAGGAGTTGTTTGTGATAGGCTTGATGAGTTTTGAGCATGCTGCTGGGTTGCAGAGTTGAAGACAGTTCCAGATAATGAAGGCCTACTGATCATAAGAGATGGAGAGAACTGTGGAAGTGAGAATGAAGCAACACCACCCCCAGGAGGAAAATTTGCTAAACTTGAATCTAAAGCTGTGGAATGTGAAGGAGGCTGGGATCCACCAGTAACATTCTGACCAAAGAAAGAAGCCTGAGGGCTAGAATTTGCTGCAGATGATTGTGCCATTGGAGAGGAGAAAGGTGGTGGTAAAGGGGGAAGCGGAGGTATAGGTCGTATGGAGGTAGTGGAACTAAAGTTTTCTGCTTGCAATTTTGAACCTGAGGAAGGCATATTCCATGGATATTTGGAGTCCATGGTAGGCTGGGAAGCTGTTAAAGCTGCTACTGAATTGTTGCCAACTGAAGGTGCATTTTCTGTATGCTGCAAAATGCACAACTCATTAATCGAAAATGACAATGATGTCAGAAGCAAATTAACTAATAAAGTGGGGCTCTGATGTAAACAATCTTCTCCACTTACATGGAGTCCAATGCCACTGATACTAACAACTTGTAGTGGAAATCCTGAGGGAAGTGGTGGTTGGATGTCTCTTACAGTGTGAACATAAGGTGACGAATGACTTTGCACTGCTTCAGAAGTTTGCGCTGGCACAGTGGGACGACTTGGAGGAGGCATTGGGGGTAAAGGTGGTTGGTTCACAGGAAGCTTCTGTTCAGGGTAGCCTTGAAACCCGACACCTAAAAGGCCATTTGAACCTTTCTGCGGGCTGCCCCTTTGGTAATAATTTGGTGGAGCAAATGATTGTGATGATGGTGCAGAAGCGACACTCGGCAAGTGTGGAGGTAAAAAAGGATTTGCTGATGGAAGCATATCAAAACCTTTTGAACCCACAATGGGAGAAGCATATTTTGATTCATCAGATTGCTCTTGAATGACAATTCTATCCATGCCGGATTGCCCGAAATTTTTCTGAGAAGGACTAGGTTCTCGAGTCATTGGTATTTCTGTTCTAGAAGCTGATCTTCTCAAAGACATTTCTGAATGCGGAACCTCACGCTCAGATGGTGGTGTACCTGCATGAGATAGGTGAACGGTCAGCTTTGTATCACCTTCACTTTCCTCCACAACTGAGCCTGGAGAACCTTCACCCACAACCGCATGAGCAGGTTGCAAATTATCATCCGGTTGAAGAAAAGGACTATCATCGGTTTCGGGCTCCTCATCAAACACAATATCTATCTCTTGAAGATCATCATCAAGTTCAGTCTTTAGGTGACGTGATTTTTGCAACTTATCAGGATTGTCTAGTGATGAAATCCGGACTTGTGAAGCATCCTTGACTTGAGATAAATCCCCAACTGTCACAGGCATCGCATTCTGCCGCTCTCTCTGCCTTGCCATAAATTCATCCACATGAATAGATGGAGGTCGCCCGCTTCCTCGCTGGGAGGTACTAACAGCATTTGTTGCACTACTTGCATTATCAATATTTCTCTCTCGGGCAACATAATCATCAACATGCATGGAAGGAGGTCTGCTAGTATTAGGCTTTCGTTGTCGGAAGGTGTCTCTACGAGTGGGGCCAGAAGACACACTGGGTGTACTAAGACCTCGGGATGGAATTATCGAGACAACAGGTTCTGAACCTGAATTATCTCGTAGACGCCGGCCAGTACCTTCTGTTGATGATTGCTTCCTTTTCAGAGGTAGAACAGGTGTTATCTGTCTATCAGGTGGGGAATCAGGGCACTCCCATACAAATTTCTCTGCAAAACTTCCTGATGAAACATCATTGTCAGCATTCCAGACATGCGAAAAAGATAATGCCTCCGCATCATACATAGAAGTCAGAGGTACCAATTGCATCAGTTTGGATGTAATGGTCACGGACTTCGCAACATCACTTGGTGAATTAAAGCCATCACCCAAAGTAATTCCCTCCAACACAGAAGATGGCTTTGCAGAGCTCTCCAGCAACATTAGTATTGATTTCAAAGATTCTTTAACCTGTCAAAAAATCCCAGCTTCACACACTACATGCTTAATGGTCAACAACAAAATCAAAAGAAAGCACCAATATTGATCCTACCTGATGCAAAGTGCTTTCCCCACTTGAAGAAGATAAATACTCATCATCACTAAATCTTTGCTCTAATTTTTCAACCAGTTCATGCAACTCATTAAATTTCTCAGCATAAGGCGATTCCTCACTGTCCAGATCAGTTGGAAGTCCAAAAAGGGACTTCAATGCGGGCAGTCCATCAGAACTAACAAACCAAAGACCAAGAAAAATATTAAAATAAGGAACTTGCCACCTAAAACATACAAATCACTTGCTGAATAGTTGGCATTAGAATGACACATACAAACTGCATGGCAATTTGTGACTTCTGATAACTAGTGTATAGGAAAACTTAACTTGAAGGACATGAGTCACAAGTAGAAAATGATCATGGGTCCAAAAGGCGGTTGAAACCAAATGAATTTTTATATTCACTCAAAAATGGCTGAACAAACTTGGGGTTAGTCCACAGAGGCCAGGGCTTCATGATTTGATGTAGTGAACACAATTAGAATAATTAGCACTTATCTAGCACAAGTCAGAGCTTAAGTACTGAATCATTTGGAAAAATAGACATCACAAATGAAAATTAATTGAAAATATGAATCACTGGGTATATTATTTATTCCTCAGTCTCAACAAACTTCTTGCCATTAAAGAGAATCTGCTACTAAGTAATTAGAGAAAGAAAAATACCAACAAAAGAATGCCATATAAAAAAGAGGGGGAAATTTATATCAAAGACTTACTTGCTACCTTCTGCCAAAAGGCTAGTGGCACAAAAGGCCAATGCATATACTGTCTCAACATCAAACATTGAAGTAGAGTCCTTAGAATCAAGAAGCTGCAATAGCTTTTTCAAGCAATTGAGAAAAGGCGATGACCACGTCAAATCATGCAAACCAGAAACATTTCCATTAGGATGATTTTCATTTGGTTCCTGTCCCTCAGTGGAAGAACCAGATTGAAAACAAACAGATGTGATGACACTTCTTCCCTGATGGCATGAAGATAACTTCTCTAAGGTTATGATACATGCTAGTAGTTCTCGTCCAACAGGTAAGATCTATCACCAAAGAAAAATACAGTCAATAAAATTATAAAAGAATAAGTTCTAAATCAGTCATAAAGAAAACTACAAGCAACACAAAATTATTTCTGGTACATTTGCACAAAACTCTGACATCAACAAAGGACTGATAAACACAAAGAAGGAAAGAAGAATTGCACAATCAGGAAACAGAAACAACAATAGATACATACATGCGTATGTGTGTGTGTGTTTGTGTGTGTGTGTTTCATCGTAAATGCAATACTCTAAACCACAAAATAGAAAACAACACAGACAACATATATCACCACAGTGATAACAATAAATCCAATGATCTTGAGAATTATAACACAGAAAATTATTTAACCTGTTTATTTTGCAGTTGACTTCCTAGTTATCTCTCACTAACAAATGAAACCAACTTTGTCTTACACAGGGTATAAACAGAAAGGAATTAAGAGAATATATCTAAACAACGCAAAAGAAATTCGAATCTTCCACCTTCAGTTGGAGAAACAGTACTTGAATTAGAGAGAAACACAGTATTATTTCTATAAAAAAAAAGTTAACCAACTTACCATAGAAAACAAAAAAGGTCCAGCCAATAATTCAATAACAGAAAATAAGATTAGCAGTGAACTAATGTATAAACAAAAAATATTGATATTGACTGGGTTGGCATCGACTCTTTTGAGTCATTATTTTTGTAACAAACTGACAAGCAAAATATTCACAAAGAAAGGGCATTGACCTAAATGAAAAGTCTAAATGTCCAACAATCTCGATTAGTTCCCAGACAATGATCCCAAGATTAGTAATCTTAACACAATGAAGCTTTAACAACAGTCAATGACATAAATCAAGCATACTTAGAACCAGCAGATATTGATCGGTTGCTCAGATATTAAATTTCTTATAAGAAAATGTTACAGAACCAACATTTTCTATATCATTGGTTTTCCTCATCTGGGCCTCTTCTGGTTCCTCAAACTCTCTGCACCAACAAGTTTTATGCTATTACATCACTCCACAATCACATAACTAGACAAAGCCCAACTATGGACCTTTTATAAGAATCTATATCCCAGTTCCAGTGTTGCTTGATCTTGTAAACAATATTCAAATATAGAACTGAATATCATCAAAGATGGATCTGAAATCCTAGGCAATGTTTGACACAGCATCTAAAAATAAGATAGACGCCTTGCAGAAAAAACAAACAAGGGTACTGGGAAGTGATGGGAACGATGAGAAAGGATTGTTTCTGAAGACACCAATGAGATAAATAAACTGGGGATATTAAGAAGCTAGTAAAGTTTCTTCCCTGCTCAAGGTTTCCACAGATCAAAAATTCAAGGTAGTGACACATAGAACTGATAAAGGTACTGCCTAGGTCATTTTGGAGTTGCAACTACCTAGGCACTGGGCAATTTATCATGAAAGAATTGATAAGCCTCCTGAAACACTAAACAAGCTCTGTGGCAGCGATTGAAACATACATATGTTAGTCTGATTTTAGATACCTCAGCATGGCCCAAACTAATTCAAAATCACAGGCCGCAATAGATTATAGAAAGAAAACCTAGAACATACAATAGTGCAAGTTAAAACGAATAGAAGAGAAATGAGAATGAGAATGAAACATGAGCAAAAAAAAAAAAAAGAAAAATAAACAGGAACTTTTCTGATCAATAGGTTCATGCCCAATATTTATGTTGAGGAAATAGTTCCACACTTAAGCTATTGACGATTCATGCTTTAGTAGATTAACTATTTTTTAGTTTTAAAAAATGTTGTGTTCTCTTGATTTTGTTTGATAATTTTAAAAGATGATCCCACTAAATATTGTTCAAAAGCATAGAGATGGCATTAGGTTGTGTTTAAGTTGGGTTTGAGGTTTGGTCGTCCAATTTTTTAAATGGAATACCTTCGCTTAAGTTGACCAAACTTTGACTTAACTGATAAATAATGAATATTTTACCATTAAAATTATACTTATCTAATTAATGATGGATGTTTATGAATATTACTTAATAAAAAATGCACAAAATTAATTAAATCTGGTGCCCTGGTGATCATAAAAACTACGTAGTAAAGATCATCTAGAAACCTTGTATACTCCAAGGTGTATCTTACGCTCTAGTACAGTGCCCACACAGGTCAGACAGATGCTTGTAACAACATGATAATCAATAGCATTGGATAGCAATTTATGGTGTGAACAAGTTCATTATCATAAGACAAAAATAATTTACAAGCCATGATCTGGTAGAGACGCAAATTGTGGTTTATTAAAAATAATATTTAAAAAAAAGAAAGAAAAGCAAGCCAGAACTACTGAAAATGGCTGGTATGAAATTGTGGAATCCATAGGTTACAAGAGAAATTCAGAACACTATTCATGATTCTGAAATGGAATTTGATGTTGTAAGATGACAAATAGTACCGTACACCATTGTTTTAGTGTCCCCAAATTCATTTATCATTTAAAATAGAAATACCTAGGAACAATGGTCTATCTACAAGAATTAAGCAAAGGAAGCCAGACATAACAAAAACAGCAGCTATGAAATTGCAGAATATCAGAAATTACTAATGAAATTTTGGCATTTCTCAAAGGAACCAGTTTAAATGTCACACAATAATCAGTTCAGCAACTTAGACCGCATCTTATACTAATTGATTAACTGCATCCACATTACAAAAAAAATATAAATCATTTCAGACAGAAAAATGTTTTACAAATATAGATTAAAAGGAATCCTTCTCCAAGGAATGGAAATAGAAAAATAAGGCTATATTTTTCTTTGAAATGGTAGATTTTTCATTTCTGCTTGTTTTTCTACAAACTTTCAGTTTCTGATGTAAATAATTTAAACAGATCTTGTTTTTTAAATTAAAACCATTTTAGTGGTAGAGTGCCAAGTAAGATATGAGAAGGACCCATTTCTTAAAGTGAAGTAAGAAACGAGTTCAAGACTATGGGAGACAAAAAGGATGAGGAGAACCACTGAGGCAAAGAGAGGGAAAGTAATTAGGCAGAGAGATAGAAGCGAGTGAGGTGTAAATGGACGAAAGTTGACTCTTCTTTCTTTCTTCTTCTTTTGCCTGCACCCACTAAACTTGCAGGTGTTGTAAACTTAAAGCAGAACACAGCTTTAGATCTTTCAGTAAGCAGAACACTGAAATTATCAACACAAAATAAAGAATAAAATAAATTAGCTTACCTCGCATAGTTTTAGAAGATGAAAACAAATCTTGGAACAGGTAATGCTTACATCATCATGGAAGCACCTAGACAAGAAATATAGATAGCCAGATACTTTATCTGCAAATATACATATAATTTTCAGAAATAAGCTAAAACATGATCTTAGACTCACCCCGAACTGAAAATCAATGCCAAAGATTTGAATGCTGGCTGGCACCAACTAAGTAACGAAAAACTTTTTAAAGAAAAATTCCCTTCTTGATTTACATTTCCATCTAACTGAGATACATTGCCACATCTTTTCAGTGTTTTCTCAAGGATTTGTAAAATTCCCACCTCCAATAATAAAGTCTGGAAAAATAGAGGATAAATCATAAACAATTTCACACAAAATCATTCAAATGTCTGTTAGGTTGGGTTTGTCTGCAAAAAAGGGACCAGCAAACCTTAGCACAAGGATGCTCCAACAAGCTCGCAATAAAATTCAGCAATTTATGCACCTGAGAAGAAGTAAATAGTATAGATCATATCACATTCAACTTGATACACAAAGTTATAAAAAGATTCACCTTAAACATATCTGTGTCAGACAATGACGTTTGGCTAATGTGGGTATCCAACCAAGACATTATTGGTCGTAGGAGAGTAATTGCATACTCAGTTCCTTGGCATGCAACACGAACAATGAAAACTCGAAGCATGTCTTGTATGACAACCAAGGCCTGTTGGATATAATTGAAATGAAGTCAGAATAGCATTAACATAAGATGGCATAGTGAGAAATCAGTTAAGCATGAATCTACACTGAACGAAGATAAAGAGAATAATGGCCTTGTTGTCATACTTACAGCAAAGGCAAATTGCAGGACTAGTTCTGCAATTCTCTCAAGCTGGGGCGTTAATCGAACAAGCAATACTGCAAGATGTTCAGGCTGCAAATACCAGTTCACGCATTGCTCTGCCCTAGGTCCTAGTATTGTCCCGACACTCAAAGCTCTAAGTACACTTAATCGAGGCATTTCATTTCTCCATTGCCATATATCTTCCATGGGTAATAGATCACCCTGAAACAGATAGGTTATGAAAATATTAAGCAACTCTACAGTTATTTATATGGTATACAACAACAGTCGCAATAGAAGGCACTTTTCATTTTCATTTCATTTTTTTTTTGTCATTCCAGTAAGTCAGCAATCGTTGATCAAGCATAGAAGCTGCGAACCAGAAAGGCATTCATACCAAGAGACAAAGCAAACTGCAGGCATCCTTTGGACCAAGTGCTAATATCGAGGTAGCTTGAACACTTTCCAGCAGCCGGTGAAACAAACCAGGAGTCCAACCAAACACTGGCCAGCAAGCAAGTGTGGATGCCAGAAGATGACAAACAGCAGAAAAACCAAGTGCTGAGCTCGAGCATGGAAATGATAAATCTGCAGAACTTGCTGCCAATCTTGGGCTGCACTAATTAGGAGTGCAGTTATAATTACGAAAACATCAGAGGAAAAACCGAAGATTTATATACATATACATATATATATTGGTTCACCTCACTTCTCGATGCAACCGCAGAAGAGCATTGAGTAACTTTTTATTGCGATGTTGCTCCTTGGCTTCCTATGAACACGAGAATGATATAACATCATTAAGCTAGTTGCTAATCCAAGACATACAAAATATCACATATTCATTCACAGATACAACTATGACACTGATCTATAATAAATTTAAATTATTAATACCATTACATTGACAAAAAGTTGCAGGCAAAAGAGAACAGTATCAAAAGTGCCCTTAATAATTCAAATATATGTATGGAAGCTAATGAAGATATAAATACACATCTTCTGAGAGGAAGTGACCAGCTAGAATCATATATGTTGCAGAACAAGATAATTTCAAAAAAGCTGAGTGTTTATGTCTTGCATGATATTAGATGAATTCCTGCTGAAATAGATTTTCTTAAGTCTAACATATCTGACCCCATACTGTTCTAGAACTGCAAAATTATTTGTGCTGTGGTCACTGCCATTGTTGTGACAGTCAAGCAGTAAGAAAAGGTCCGATCCTATCATCTAAGTTAATTAATTATTCAGGCACTCTAATCAGTAAATTCCTTTTTCATAGGATATGTAAAGCTTATAAATCACTAACTTCTAAAGCAACTGCTGAAAACCAAGAAAACATAGTAGGATAATACAAGTGTCAAAACATGCATAACCAACAAACAAGCGTGCAAAATTATGACCTTCGGCAAGGAGAAAAGGACAAAATTATGACCTGGATTCTTTCTGGAAGAATTTCTGCTGAAAATAGTGGACAGAATGTTTAAAAAAAAATCCCAGTTAGCTGATTGATTGAGCAACTTCACCTACGATTTAACATTTAAACTAAGATCTACATTGAAAAGATTGGAAATGGTACGGCACTAAGGCCACTCGGCAAGCAATGAAGACTTATCCACCAACTATCCTATTGCATCTACTTCTTTGTTGGGATACATCTCATAATACACAAACATCAGAAATGCACAATGTCCTTATAAAAGTAAATTAAAATGGAAGGAAATGGTCTAGCCAAAGTGGAAGTTATGAAACAAAATGGCTTGCAAAATCTTGGTGATTTTTCTTTCATATCAAAGCATCCTTAAGAACAAACGGCATACCTTAAGTTTCTTCAGAAGGTTCATAAGTAAGATAAGAGTAGGAATGAGGAGATCAATTATGCTTTGTTCATGACTTCGCTCCAAAAGCAAATCTGAAGTAGAGTTGCATTCTGCTCCTTCATCAACAAGGTGATCTGAAAATGAAAATGAACATAAAACAATAAGAGGAAAAGAAAATTGAAAGAAACTCTAATTAATTTTGAATCTAATAGCAGAAATAATATTTAAGCATATACATTTATAAATGGTCTCCACAGATACGGACTAAAATAAAATATGATGATGTTTGTTAATAAATCACAAAAGAGATCTTGCACTTGTACGCATATAGAAACACATGGCCACAAGATCAAGAAATCATCACCAATACATGAGTTTCTGGGCTGAAGCAATAACCAAAAGGGCAAGTGTTACAGGCAAAATTCAAATGCACATGACATATCAGAACCAGGCATGGTGGTGCAGAACTCGCATTGACAAAATGTCGAAAATAAGTGCTCAACCATTGTACAAGTGCATTACCTTAGAGCTAAAGCATTAATGTTGAAAATTTTGTGTTTACACAAACCACCATACAACCACCAAATACTAAGGAAACAAACAGGTGCTTGGGGAAATGTAGGTTTGCTGCGTGTGCACACGTATTGTCAACAGGGATTTAGAACTTAAAACCAATAAACAGTAAGGTAGAACTCATGTCACCAAAAAGGTAAAACGTCTGAAGTTATTTGACAATATGGCATACATGAACCACATGTAATCATTTAACAGAAAAAAATGAGGTATCATCCATTTCATTAAGACAATCAAAACCATAAATGAACCAATATGCAAAAAATCTTTGTAATCCTTAAAAGAGAACCACCAAATATACAGAACAAGATTCAAGTAACATAAACTCACCATAAGAACTAGACAATCGCTCAAGCATAGATTTACAATTGATAAGGACTACATATACAAGTGTCACAGCACCTTCTTCATACAGAGAAGCAGCGACAGCCTGATTCAACAGAATATGTCAAATACGAACGCAAAGATGTATGTACTCATAATCCGTGAAATGAGAAAAACTTACAGAATTTTCAGATATAAACGCCAAAATACGAAATGATGTGGTTAATTTAATTATAGAATTATTATGAAGTGAAGTGCCATCAAAGTATTTGTCTGAAACCAGTTTCCCAAGTAGATTATCAACAACATGAGTATCAGGATCCATAGCTGAATCCCCAACAATATTCTCTGCATCAATTGCATCTGACACTAGTCCATTAGTTGAAGTAAGTTGAGCATCTCCACCAGAAGCTAAGACAGCTGCATATCTGAGAAGCCCAATGGCACCATTTCGGTAATAAACAACACCAGCATCAACCCATCCCAATAATCTTGTTGGGGCATCCTTTCTATTGGACCCCGGAGAAGAGGAGCACAAAGCCTTCTGAAGTTCCACAGAATGCCCAATCCATGATGTAAGAGATGATGAAGTTGAGTCCGCAACAAGAACTTCAAGAATCTCTGAAGCAGAATGAAAGATAGCAAGGCTCGATTGCAGAGTTCCTACAATTAAAAACATCATGATCAAATCTAGGCTGAATTAAACATGTGGCACAGAATATATATATATATATATATTATGTAGAGCAGACAAAACTAAAAGGACTCATAGCTCACCACTTTCAATTGTCTCTGAACTCTTGAAAGAGTGCAATGCTTCAATCAGAATAGCAACTGCCTATACAGTTATGATATATGTCACTAGTCCATAAATAGCTTATAATAAAAGAAAGACCAATTGTTTGTGGTAGCATACCTCTGGGAAGTTAGCAATGGATAGTATTGCTTGACGACCAGGTTCAGACCTGCATATTAGTTACATGGCCCTCATATATTGAACCAAAGAATGAAAATTGAAAAAAAAAAAAAAAAAAGGGTTTCCAACCCGAAGGCCCCCTAAGAAAT
Organism: Dioscorea alata; assembly: GCA_020875875.1. Taxonomy (NCBI): domain Eukaryota; kingdom Viridiplantae; phylum Streptophyta; class Magnoliopsida; order Dioscoreales; family Dioscoreaceae; genus Dioscorea; species Dioscorea alata. The sequence goes on from CM037018.1 coordinate 15,551,936, forward strand.
GACAATGAGATTCTTTCCTGTATGGCCCTCTGAACCATGTCACCCACTCATTCAATAAAATAAATAGCGAAACGAACCGCGCACCAACAACCCCCCACCCCCCCCCCGGGGGTATTCACACAAGGCCTTAAAATTTTAGAAATTAACATATATAACAGCCAAAAACCTAACACTAATAGAATTTATGCATTTAAACCTTCGGGTTATGGAAAATAAATAAAAATAGTATAAAATGGCCAAAAAAAAAAATCATACAGTATGACTTTTAAATCATAGTAGAAAAATTAAGAAAATTTTTAGTCTTAAAAATATTATTTTAATTATTGATAGTGCGCACCAAAAAGAATCCAATTCTAGAGGGCTATACAAGAACAAGAAAGCCTTTCTTTTGAAGGGTATACATGAAATCAGCTGTTTCTATCAAGGATACACAGGATAAAAACTTTTTAAAAACTATAAACTACCTGGAAATATCACAAAGCTCCCAAAGAACCCATAGGAGATCATCAGAGTTCAGATTTGTTGTAAGCAACCGATCAATAGCAACACCCTAAAAGTAGAAGCAACAAAACAGATTGAAGATTAAAAAGAAATATCAGAAAAAAGAAAGAATTTTATCAAACTCCACACCATCTTCTCAGTTGATAATATTAAATTTGATGGAGAGAAAATTATTTAATTCGAACTAGACTAGATTGAAGAGAAATTAAGAATGGTAAAGCAAATAACCAAATACACAAGAAGGCTGTCAATTTGCCAGCAAATAAAAATCGAAAGCTGTGTAGCAAGCCGTTGAGTAAAAATTCAAACGGCCACAACAGATAACAAATACACTTGGATACAAATGCAGCATATTTACGCTAATGAGAAGGAGATGTAAAGTTCAGGTTAAGATAATAGCTTATCAGTCAATGGCTAATAATGGCAAAGATCAACACATATGCATAGCTACGTTCAAGAGATATGTGGAACTTACTACTCTAAGATGAAGCTCAGCAATCATCCTAACATCTTGAGGACGGCAAAAAAATCCCTTCGACAAAAAAACTGCTGCTTGCCTAAGAGTGAGGCATTCTGTAGCACTCGTATGTTTCTCATCTTGAAGGGAGCACATCAATAGACTAATAGCCTCAGTCTCATTGAGCAAGAAAGTCAAGCCTAAAAAAAATACAAACAATTAAGCTGACTACAAGCTCCTTCACACCCCCAAAAAAAAAAGAACAGAAAATATGGAGCAGTACTAAACCTGATCGAGAAAAAAGAAGAGAAAGAAGAATGGTCTCAAATGAGATGGCAATGTCCATGAAGATGTCAGCAACTTTCCCATTCTCTGAGCGCAATATTTGAGATGACAACAAAGCAGCTGACAAAAGAAAAAATCCGCGCTCCTGTTCTTACCAAAACAACAAACATTATACCACTATATGCTACGTTTCTAGTGCTCTAGTTCTATTATAAACAGATCAAATAATTGCATTACATGGATGTATATAAAGGCATAACTTAGACAAAAGAAAAACCATAAATGCCAATTAAACATGCATAGTTCCAGTTCTCACTAAGACAATAATTTATCAGATTATATGCTACACTCCCACTGCACCAGTTAAAGTATAAACAAATTAATGAACTACTGTAAATGAAAATCTATAAAAACTTTGAAAAATGACATTATGAATAAGTATTTACTGAATGACCTTTTTCTGCCAAAAGAAATGACAAGGCATTACCATACATATAAAACAGGTATTATACATGCCCACAAACTAAAATGGCGAACACCTCAAACCAATACCAAGTAACAAAATACACGGGAATGGATTCCAAACCCATCTAAATTGGGGGAAAAACAAACAAACATCACACATGGATATATCCCATCACGATGTCAATATTCAAAAGTGAAAAGTCACTATTATACTGAATAAAAGTGTGTTGATATCTATTTAAAACAATATATGCCAAGAAAATGCATGTTAATCATTTTAAGGGTGACAACTATGATAAATTAAAGTTAGAAATTAGACCTATGTATATTCAGAAAAGCTTAAATAAATCCACTTCTCTTGAAATAGCAATCGGAGAGGATGCACAAGGGCATGCTTGATCTAGCCAACCGAAGATGCCTAATGAGAAAAACAACATAAGGTCTGATGAGTCAAAGTGGACAATCAGGAAGCATCCTGTGACACCCTGAAATCAAGATTTAGAACAGAGCCACAACACAAGGCTACCTGAGGCCTAAATTGTGGGAGGCAATGAGGAAACAACTAGTTCCAGACTATACAAGGGGAGGAAAGCACTTGGTCTTATCAGACAAAACTAACCATGCGAATCAGAATCTTTACAATGATCACAAAAGCTAGTAGGGATGGGCATATAAGAACGGTGTATCAAATTATATATACAGGTTTGTTATAGCAAGAATAAGCAAATGTATTTACATTATTTAGAAGAAAGCCACCATAATTTAATACTACATGAACTAGGGAGCAAATCTACTTCTAATGAAATCCTGAATCTTCATAAGCATTAGTTATTGAATCAAATAAGAATTCAAAAATCTTGTTCTCAATGGAAAGGATGGACCTTCTACAGCAAGTAATAAATCTTAATGTTTGAAACAATGGAAGCTATTTGGCAATAACTATTCAATCACCGAGTAATGATATTTTTACAAAATAGGTTTACCGTTTCTCGAATGACATGGATATCAAGTTGGCATCCCTGTCAGTATACACGTCATTTTATCTCTCTTCTTCCTTTTCTAAAAAGAAAATTAATTTCTCTTTATCATCTAAACCCTAAATTTAAGCAAATGGTAAACCGAAAACTCCCTTCCTAAACCCTAAATAGTAAATCTCAAACCCCAACCATAAATTGTAAATCGCAAACCCCCGTAGAGGGTTTGTGATTTATTGTTTATGGTTTAGGATTTTGCGGTTTAGTGTTTAGTATTTAGGGTTTATGTTCTTAGAATTTTTTATATAGAATTCTATAATATTTAGGTTTAAGATTTTAGAATTTTAGATATGGTTTTATAATTTTTTGTAATTTTAAAATTCAGAGATTTTAAGGTTTGAATTTGAAGTTTATATAAAAAAGAATGACGTGGATGATAACGTAAATGGCAAGTTGGCATCCATGTCATACGAGAAACCTATTCGGTAAATCTAGTATGTAAATATAGCATCACTCTTAATCACCTGTCTCCTTTTATGGAAGAAGAGATCTAGAATGGGCTTGGATCCAAGAAAGAAACAAGCAGCTCAAAGTTAAAAAAAATCAATCAATTTGAACAAAATCAATACAAAGATTCATTATTTGTTTATCTGCAGCATACCCATATCCATCTAAAATATATGTTGACTGTAAAAAACCTTTACATGTTTAACCTGAATTAAATTTTTATCAACAAATACCCTTAAAACTAGATATCTGCAGGTATACACATCCTTTGGTTTATTCTGTCAGTATTCATTTTACTTCATCTCGAGTTAAAAGCCAACTAGTTGGCTACACAAATGTACCAGCATTCAGTGTTAAACAACAGTAACTACCACTTCTTGTAATCAGCAGATTTAGTATAGTTCATGCCACTCTAGAAAGAAAAGTGCCTCATCCACATAAAAGCACATCCTAAATGGTATTGAAACAAATTTTCTATAGCCATCACTCTCTAGAAGCAATGTCCTAATCATGATTGAGAAGGTTTCCAAGGATCAAAAGAAGTAAACCACAAATATTTAAAATTCTTACCTTCATAAGCGATAACATATATGCATCAATTTCATACTTCACAAAAGTATATTGAGAAGAAACAATAGCATCAAAGGTTGCTCCATAAGACAATAATCCTTCTGATTGGGAAGAATGAAAAAATCTTCGGGCAAAACCAGCAGGTGAAGGATCCTCAATTGGTTCATATTTGACCAATTTCTACATAAAAAAGATTAGTATTAGTAAATGCTTTTCCTGAAAGAATATGACCAAAATGGACTTGCACTAATTCCAGAAGTTGGTAAAACTGAAACTGATTGAGAACCACTGACCAAAATTTGCTTGAGCAGAGAATCGGCAGATACTAGTGATTCAATTGCCTCAGTTGTAATCCAACTATCAGAAGAAAGATTCGCCAATATGCCCAGCACAGTAGACTACAAACAACAAAACTTGTGTTCAGACATTGCTTAAATGGTCACTCTAAAATGCATGAGAATATAAGCTTACCTCATATTGACAAGTGATTTCATAAAATCCCAAACGTTGTAAGATATAGGTTGCTAGAGAAGCTATATCATGCCTCTGTTTGTTAAGTATCAGTTTCAATAAGTTGCAATAACCGCTACTATTGCCAATCGGAACGATTGCATCTTCACGTGGCCACCAACCCAAAAACCCTTCACACCCAATTCCATAACGAGTGGCAGCTTCAACAACCCGAAGCAACAGTAATGTGATAGCCATAGACCTTTGTGTTTCACAACAAAGTAACTTGATAACTTGATCCATCCCACCGCCACAGACAAAGTGAAAACAACTATCTCTTGAAGAACAGAAGAAAAGACTCACACCCAGCACAAAAATTGTGCCTTCATTCTGGAAGAAAGTAGTGTAAACCAAAAGATAAACAAGGAGTCTAGAATACAAAGATACATATAACATCTTTTTATTGATCAAAATTCTTTCTAGAAAAAATGCATGAAAAAAATCATGCTTAAAGTTAAAATTACCTGAGAAACATGTGGATGCTTGAGAACTGAAGTTTTTCCCATTAATGGAAAGCACTGATGGAACATGTCCATTAAAAGTTTAGAAGAAGGTATATCAGCCTCTGTTCCTAGAACAAAATCATCTTCCAATAACTGATTAATTTCCATTGCAGATTGGTGATGTTTATAGAGTTTACAGAGCTGACTGCTAGCATCAGCAAGCAAATGGGGTACATGCTGTGCTAATTTGTTATCAACTAACATGCCAACATTCTGCCGGCCCCACGAGTTAGATATGTTATTGTCATTTTTAACATAAGAAGAAACAACTGATACAACAACCTTAACAAGTTCAGAAAGTGCCTCCTTATCAGATACTTGACAAATCTTCATGACCAATAGCAAAAACTGTCTCATTTGAGGCGTGAGCTCAAGGATGGGGATGGAATAAGATAAAATCCCAAGAGAAGACAATGATTCCTCCAATGAAAACTTTGTCGAACAAAGTGGAGGCGGGAGGTCCTCAAACTTCCCATCACACGGAGAAGAAACCACATTTGCCAGAGAATTATCCAAATCAAAATCAATATTAAATTGTCCCAGATCTTCAGCAGTATTACCATAAACTACTAGGGTGAGACTGCGATAGCTACCCCTCAATACCAAGTGACTTGTAACCACAGCCTGCATTATGTGAACATGGAATAAAAAGAGTATCATGACAAGTACTACAGAAGAACTTACTACAGAGAACTTCAACCAAAGAGGAAGAAAAGAAAAGGAGGGGGAAAAACAGAAGCCAAGGGATAGATATAACATTGAAAATAATGTGTTATCCCAATTGAAGGCAATGAATGTAGGGCTGTTGTTGAGGCTATCACTTTCCATCGTTGCATGTTAGAACAAGACATCCATGAAGAAAGTACATGCTAGTTCGGGTTACATTTAGATACCAAGTAATATCATTTAATGGTATAAATTGACAACACATTAAACACCACATATTTATATTAGCAACTTCTGTATCAGGGGATGAAATTGGCCTTCATATACTAAAACACATCTCAAATCATAGCCTCATGCTATCTATTAAGTTATGGGAGGTGCTCAATAAACTATTTACCCCATAATTTTTGTGTAATAAGTATTTGGTTTATTGGCCACAAGATATAGTTCACAAGAGTTATCTTTGGGAAATTTAAGCAATTTAGGTCATGTGACCCTATCAACTTAAGCATAGTCATAATATGATATAAGACTCACGGGTTAAACAGAGGAATAAGCTATAAATCAGGACAGAGACACATTTAGGGTCAGTGCAACCTTCAATTAAAATCTCAGATCTTAAAAATGATTAGTCATCCTGAACACAACAAAGAACATGATCCTAAGGCAATCTGATTTCCGCTATTACACTAACCCATCAGCGGCTTATTTTGTTATGCATTAGGGTACCACAGTTAATGGTTGGAAGTTTGAAATAATTTTGGAGGTAAAATGTCTATACACTTAATTAATGCTAATCAAAGTAAATATTGAAGATTAAAATTTTATTTTTCTACTTATTGACACTTGTTTAATAATATTAATAATTGTAAATACTTAATTATTAAATACATTTAGTTAAATAATTAAATCTTGTAAAAAAGGTTGTTGTGGTAACTTAGGGATGTTTCATTGGAGCCTTGGGGTAGGGTAGCCCATGCTTAATTATACAAGGGATCTTCCAAAATCTGAAGAAAAACGATGGCATCAAAGCAAAACCTGATTCAGGCTTAAACCCTACACACTTTTAATTCTTGAGAGGTAGAACCACTTGCGTTTTAAAATTATATTTATCACTCCAATAAGACCCCCAAATTTCATGATTACAAATAGGGTCATCGTTTTACTTGTTCAGTTGCCCTCTTCATGAAAGCATAAAACTCCCCTTCAATATGAAGCACAGATAAGTATGACAACTTTCTACCCAACAAGATTTCACTAACGAGCTACTGCTTAATCCTACATAATGAAACAGTTGGAAATACAATTGCACTTTCCAATCAACAGGCCTTATCCCCTTGTCTTTGACTTTTGATCGAGGATTAAGCATATCCTCAATGTTTTCACAACAAAAGTAAATATCAGAAAAGGACATATCAACATACTTCAGTGGCTTAATTTACACCGTTTTCAACATTTAGAACGTGCTTGGCAGTATCAAAACCGTTGAATCAGAAGATGGCAGTATAAGGCAGGACACCATTTGAGCACCCGATGGAGTGTCAGGATGAAGTTATAGGACTTAATACAATCCATTTCATGTGCAAATTGAAATATTGAACTTCAAGCAGAAATGCCTAACTACATCCAGATTACCTCAATGACAAGTCAGTATGACCTAGCATGTATATTGCAAAATAATGGATGAACCAATAAATATTATGAGAGAGAGAGAGAGAGGAAGGCAATATGATGATATACTGGCATGAGTAAGAATTAAGCCAGTAGCGCAGATCACACAAGTAAACTGTTGCAGAACTTACTATTCAGTTGTACAAATACAGTATCATACCTCAACTTCTAGTATATTTGATGAAGAATGAGAATAAAGAAATGGCTGGCTGAGACGACGAAAGCGTGACTCCCCTTCACAATGGACAAAAACTTCCAAGGCAAATGAAGGAGGTGAAGTAGCCCTTCAAGAGAAGTTAGTGCAAAATATGTGTAAATCACTTTGACATCTGATGACAGATGTAATAATAGAAGAAAAAAGAGATATACAACTTAGATAAGTAATAGTGATAAAGCATTTAATTAGCAGAAATGTAAATTAGTATGAACTTCCTACAATGTTACTAGATAGTTAAACCTTGAAAACAAGCTTCGAAGGAATTTACACCAAGCTAATATTTCTATGGAAACATGGTGTTGAGGCCTGTGACTGGTTTTTCCAGGCACATTACAAGGGCTGCAATTGTAAGCGAGATGCTACAAAAAAAATATGATAAGGAGTAAAATCCATCTTACAAAATAAAATCAGGTTTTATGTTTCCTATAACAAAGTCCACTACATATGCCTCTTACTGAAGCCATTGTCAGTTTGTGGTCTTAGAAAAAATCTACACACATTTCAATTCCATACTATAAGTAAATGTGATTCAAGTGGCACTTAGTAAAATGTGAATTTTTAGTATTGATAATATATTACTTAAAAAGTTATCATGCAATTCTTAAATTTATTATATAGAGAGCTATATAGACAACGCATACAAGAGCGCCTATGAAGCATGGAGCCAAGAAAAATAAATCTTCACTTTTCATAATTATATACTGATATTCAAGTAGAAAACCAAAAGAACATGCCAGGGTTATATCTCATTTCCTATATTTATACCGCAAGATCATGATTAAGAGTTCTTTTTCTTATGCAATTCAACAGAAACCATAACTACAATAAAGACAACAGCTCACTCCTCAAGGAGCCAATAGCATGGGATTTAAAAGCATTAATATCTGAAGCAGTGCACCTCCAAGTAGATGCAGGCCCTGGCAGACAAACTGAAACGCATGTCATACATGCATGTCATACATTGACGAACTTATCCCCATTCCCAAGGGATGCTTCCATCAATTCACAGTACATGGTTGACATGATTGCTCATCTTTGCTAGGTTTCATAGTATACATAGTTTGCTCTCTTTCTGCCATCTTTACTAGTATCAACAGAACTTCAACATCATACAACTACAGCATGCGTATGTGTGTACACTCGCAGGCATAACATGGCAATATATTGTTCACAAATATATTAATTAGCCAGCCACTCATTTCACCAGACCACATTAAATGTATGGTTCATTCTCTTTCTTCCATCTTTACTAACAAGAGTCGAGTTTACTGATAGTAAATCACCAATAATAATAAGAAGTCTCAGAAAACACACATCTATAATATGGACATTACATAATTAGACTACTTGTGCGTATGTAAAGAGCACAAGTGTGTGTTGTCACACAATTAACAACAAATCTCGATGGCACAACATAGCCAGAATAGTTCATATTATAATCAGCCAACTACATGCTTCTTCGAAGTATAATACTAAATCAAATTAATAGTAGGCAGATCACTAAGTATATGATTGAGTTTGGAAATTGCTAAGAAATGAACTTGAGAAAGAAAGTAAAAAAATGGATGGCACAATAAGCCTAAACAAGAATTGATTTCTGGATGAATAGTTAATGAAAGCAAATCAGCAAGAAAGAAAAATTTAAAAAAAAAAAAAAACTCAGGTTTTCAGGCTAGGCATATAATGAAATTGAATGGTGGATGAATTTACACAATAAAAAAAAAAAATTGAAAGACAACAGACAATCAAACCATTTTGGTGATTATGTGTTGAGTAGTATAAGTCTAACAAGTATATACATAAGATTTATCAAGATGTTGGAGGAATGCCATTTTCCACAATCATAAGTTCCTCAAAATTCCACTTGAAAATCCTCTTCTAAATAAAATATGAAGAAAAAATTCTGAAGTGGATTCAACAGCAATACATCATGTCATACCCAATGAGTGATATGTTTGGAGTTGATGGAGAAGCATTCTGCTCAAGAAACTCACAAGCAGTTATTACAACCGGTTCAGCAAATACCACCTGTAAGAGAAGAAAATCGCTTAAGTCATTGAGTTGTGTGGATGTGTCAAGATGGCAAATTTCTTGATCATCAGTAATCAATCCATTAAAGCATTGCTTGCTTTAGAAGAAATTAGGAAAACTATGGCCTTATAGTCTTATATTCTTAATAGCGTGTGTGTGTGTGTGTGTGAATAGCTTTGGAGTAAGAATCTGCACCACCAAATTGGGCAATAATTAGCAACATATATTCCCTAACAGTTGAAAATGCATTTGCTTCATCTTTACATAGCAATATAAGCAGTTAAGCGCAAACCACAAAACAATAAGGTCTCTCTTATGTGGAGTCAATTCTTTTAGATTGGAGACTGAACAACTTATTTGTTAAATTAATGGTTAGCTTCAAGCGAACAAGAAAACTATTACACTTCAAAAGCACAACCAATTGATCAATTGATATTCATGCAATGTTCGAATTGCACTATCTGATAGAAAAGCCCTTTTCTCCTTACCAAATTTGTCACTTCACCAGATTTTCTGATGAAAATATCTTAATGCTTAGTAGCATTCAAAATATACTTGATGACCCACAGAAAAAGAAATAAATAAATAAATAAGCCATTAAATCCAGTCCAGCAATCTTGCAATGGTGCAAAGGACACAATTACATGAGCACTAGATTCAATAAATGTCAGATCCTATTAAATATACATCAAAGTTCCAGCCCAGTGTAAATCAACTTTAACTAAGGTCACTTCACCTGTGTGATAGTTTCTGGATTTCCACCCTCAGGTCTCAGGAAATATGCCATTGCTCATTACTTGGGAAAAGGGCACATCAGCCCTAAACAAAATTAGTTTTACTCCAAATTCTTAAGATTTGTTAGTGAAAATGTCACAATTAATTCAAAACCTTTTCTAGATATTACATTACTTGATCATGACACAATGTAGAGCCAATCATGTCATATAATCCTAATTTTCAAAGTGAACTATATCATAATATTCTTGAGTGGGGAAAACACCAAATTGGAATTACAGGAGCTTTATTGTTGTTGACACAATGTTCCTCCTTGCACAGTCACTACTGATTCAAGATGAACTTGATATAGCCTGATCCAAAACTGAAATCAGGACCATAATTGAGCTTGAAGAAACAACCTTGACCTAAATCTCATTGTTTAGACCTCACTAAAACATAATTTAGAACATAAAACAAAAGCATCAAACTTGATTTGACAAAAAAAAATAAGTCCAGCTAAGGACCAGATCAAATTGCATCTAAAACTAATAAGACACTCACACCCTAAAGATATTGAACTAGACTTAGATTGATTGCCATAACCAGGAGTATTTAGGTTAACTAAAGGGGCCATGTTAGCAAAGTCATGGAGCCCAAGTAACCAAACGCATAATCCAATTTCTGGTGTTATTGTTGGCTTTAAACCCAAAAGTCATTTGCAATACATCATTTCATTTGAACTTGAATGTTGCATCACAAATAAAATAAAAGGTATGTATCTTAATAACATGAGGTCATGCTCTTTAAATATAACTGTTGGAGATGTTTGGGTTGATCAAGTGATCATCTCTAAAACAATCCTAATATAGTAGTTATGCACAGCATAGGTTTATGAGGTACCTTAATTATTTACATAAATTAACATAAATTAGCCAATTAAAATGAGTCACATATTATTTATTAAAAAGAACACTTTCATTCCAGACATTTAAACCAATATGGTATTAACACTGCCTAAAATTAGTTCATATTAATCAAATAACAAATCCTAAAAAAACATTGTCCAATTAAATATTTAAATATTATCTTAGTGCAAGTAGAAGAAAAGTATGTGTGCAATGTTAAGAATTAAGAAATAAAAAACTAAAGCAACATCTTATAGATTACAAAACATTAACAAATACATAATGAAAAGGGAATATTTTACATCATTATATGGTTTGGAAGTAAACAGCCTTCAAACTCCAAAAGAAAAACAGACAGCATACATAAAATCCTTAATATTCATATACACAAGCATGTAAATAAAAAGAAATATCAACGAAAATTCTCTAAAGTTAACCATGACTACTTATAAACATTTATAGGCTATTATCTTTCATAAGTCAAACAAGGGGATTAATTTATCATGGCCAACTCATACTAAAAGTCTGGGATTTGACTAACCTCATCAACATACTCATCAAGTTGGGAATGTATAAATGAGTGGGCAAACAAGATGCATGGCTCTGGCCGACCCATTCCCTTTCTGAGTTTTACAAGGGCATACCTGCAAATAGAAAGAGCAATAACATAGCAAAAGGAGTTTGATGGTTTTGGCTAACCAACTTCACACACTCTTAATTAACATGAGAAAAGTCTACAGTTCATGTGACATGTTACATACTATGTTTTCTTGTATAAATTGATAAAACAGTGGAAGTTATCAAACATCCATTTCAATCACCAGAAATAATAATTGCTAATGGCTTCATCCTTGAAAATTCAAACTAGTCAAAACACTACAACCCATTATCTTTCAACACACACACACACTAAAGAGTGATAAATTGAAATCAAATAATTCATTAAATTTTCACTGAAATTCAGTAGGTTCTAAAATCCAATCACTTTTTCTCAAATGCTCATAAGTTTAACAAAATTAATCTATTATTGAAATTAAAACATCCTTAGACCAGAAAATGGGCAAGGTGTATTCTGCATGGAATCAAGAACCAAACAGAAAATAAAACAAAAGGAGGTTGCGCACTGCAGCCAAAAGAAGAAGGAAGAACCCCAACAATCCTGCAATTGATATTATCCTTCCACATATTATTCCTAAAAAACTTCACAAAAAGTTTATTCATATCCATTAAAACAAAGGAAGCTAACTAAACACATAAGAAAACATCAAATGCAACACCAAATTTTTACCATCTGTGTAACAGGGATAGCTTTAAGGAAAATCTTTACCCCTACAGCAGCACTTTCAAAAATTTTAAAATCCAAATTAAATCAACATATTCCATAAAGTTGTTATTTGATTCCCTTGAATACCTTGAATAAACATATCAAACAAAAATAGTCTCTAACCAGAACCAAGAATAAGAAAAAAGGCATAGCCATGACATTTATATTAAACAAAGTCTAAAAAGGAGGACCAACAAAGAAAATGAATCTAAGGCTCAATCGAAGCCAAGGGGGGTGAGAAGCAAGATTGTCAGAAGGGGAGGGTTTGCATGCCCAAGGAAGGCATGACCCATCCACCTCATTTTAAAGAACTCTATGCCTACAGAGGGTCATTAAATGTTATTATAGCAAAAAGACCTAAATCAAGCATAAATAGAAAAAGAGAAATAGAGACCAGGAAATCACACATCAAACACAAAAAAGTTTGCATGACTCAATCCACAAGAACCTACCCAAAAAATCAAAGGCAAATACAGAAAGCTTGACAAAAAGGCCCAAAACAGCATGTTCAATTAATGGATGCCTGGGCCTGCCATATTAATTGCATTTCGTGGTTTCCCCCCTTTTTTTATTGCATGAACATCTGCATCCAGTAATGACACCCTATTCTCAATAGAGTTCTTGACTTTCATAAATCCACTCCAAATATTTTTTAACCATTTACCTAGTATTGCTTTTCTAAAACAAATGTAGAAAAACTCCAAATAACACAAAATTCTTGTGCAAGGATTCACTTAACAATAAGTAGCAGTTAAATAGACAGCAAAATTTTCAATCTCACATCAAATTTCTTTCAAAATAAAATCGCTCACCAACATACTCAAACCTAAAATTACAAGAAGAAAAAATTAAGATTGTTAAAAATAAATGAAAAAAAAAAGGACCTGAAGAACAAAAGAATAGCAATCAAACATGTGCCCAAACCCTATCAAGATCGAAAGCAACGTAATTAAAATCATAGAAATAGATCAAACCAAAATTCCCTTCAAAAAATCAAGCTCAAAAGTAACGAAGGCGAAGGAGGGTACCTTCGCTTAATCACTGGAGAGAAATTAAAGACGTAACCCTGGGCGGAGAAGCCTAACGAGAGCTATTACCGTGGCACTGCGCCGACCGCCGGAGAGACAACACTGGAGGGGCAACGGTGAAGCGAAGAGGAGGAGAGAGGCAGAAGCGAACAGGCAAAGAGAGGTAGAGGAGAAGAAAGGAGAGAGCTAATGGTGGAAAAGTCTCAGAGGTTTTGAGATTTTTGAACCTCGCGGTGCGAAGAGAGACGGAGAACAGGAAGGGTTGAGACTTGGAAATTGGAATTAGGGTTGTGTGAATGGGCGCGCTCTGGACTCGATCGGGCTTGGTTTCGTGAGTGGGTTTTTTTTTTTAGATTTATTTAATTAATTATTTATTTATTTATTCATTTATTTATTATAAAATTTAATTTCATTTGATACTTTGATATTCTTTTGTTATTCGTCATTCTTTTATTTTAAATTAGATGATTTCTTTATAAAATTTTGCTTAGATTTTTTTTTTTAATTTGTTATGGTCCATGGTTTGAATCCCACTAGTCCAATTATATGACACAAAATTATTAAGAAAAAAAAATAAAAATTTCAATCTTTTTTATAATAATATTATTCATGCAATATACACTTAAGTCTAATATTGTTTATGCATGCACTTCCGTATTTATCTGCATTTTTAACAATACTTTAAATTAGTGAATTTGTTATATATATATTTTGTTATGCTATATGTTTGATGTTGGTTTTGAGAAGCTGAATGCTTTGGGAGTTGGTTTGAGTGAAATCTATAATGCGGAGCTTTCTATCTAAAAGTTAGTATTATGACTAATGGTTCTTTTTAGATGTTTTTAGATAATAATAAGATTCAGGCTGAATTATTTGTTTTAATAATTTGACTGAATGCACAAAGGTTTTATTGTGTTATGTTTAGTGTTACATTTAGAGACCTGGTGAGTCTTTTTTTTTTTTTTTTTTGATTGCCAAGATACCTCTGAGTAAAGGATTATGAAGGCAACAACTAAATGTGAAGTTAAGAAAATTTTTTTCCCCTTTTTTTTTTCGTAGTTAATCAATGTGATTAGGCAAGTGTGAATCTACTAATGCCTTCAATTTTGAAGTAAATTTGATGTAAAAGTAATTAATTCTTAGTTAACCCCAATGTTAATTTTGATGCTAAATCTTGTTGCCACTAGACCTGTCCATGGGCTGGGCCGGGCCGGGTTTATATATAATTACTAAAATTCAACCTTGTCCAAGCCCGGCCCGGCCCGAAAATTCGGGCTTTAATTTTTGCTAAAACCCGCCCAAATTTAATAACCCCTACCCAAGGCCCGCCCAAGGCCGTCCAAATTGATTTTTCATCAAATAATATATAAGTTATAAAAAAATTAACAATAATATTAATATGTGAATATGACAAAATATTATTCTACAAAACACTTAAAAATTAAAATACCAAAATACAAATATTTATACAATTACAACAACTAAAATTTAAACCATTATAATCAATGGCAGTCAACAATAAATATATATTATATAAGTATATATAAAAGTAATTAATAAATAATCAATGGAAATTCACCATTATATATATAAAATTATAAACAAAACTAATTAATAAATATATTTTATAATTCGGGCCGGGCCGGGATTTTAACATTGAAAACCAAATCCGGTCCATTTTTAAAATGGGCTTCTTTTTTTGTCCAAGGCCCGGACATCGAGCCTTATATACTTGTCCAAGCCCTCTCATTTTTCGGGTGGGCCTTCGGGTTTGGGCAGGTAGCCCGGCCCTTGGACAGGTCTAGTTGCCACGAAGCTGCCGGCAAGTCTAATAAATTTGCCACATCAGCATTAAAAGAACAGCAGGGGAATTTCGTTCCTGTTTTAACTTTGAATATTATGGTAACTTAATTCAGAAAATTGCACAATTAAATCCATGAACCGCAACAGCTGCATTGAATTGACTAACTGAATAGTTACAACCTCAAGACCTCACCAACAAATGCAAGAAGGAATCCAAGGAACCTCAAGGCCGCATGGTGAATGGCCTCAACAACAAAGCAATACAAATAATGGGTAATACAAAGCATGCATGATACAATCTGATTAAACTTCACAGCCCAGCTGAAACAAGTCCATGCAAAGTGATGATCCCAATAACAGAATTTGCATCATCAACAACAGGCAGAAATTGCACTGGAGATGGGGGTGACTCCATCTTCTGCATCGCTTCAACTGCCATTGCATCCGGGCTGATCGATCTTGGATTCCTGTTTGTAAATCATAAGGGACCGTTATTCTTGAGGAGAAGAGAACTACTGATAATTAGCAAGCAAAAGAATGCAAAAGAGTGCACCGCATGGGAAGAGAAAAAGAACGGCAAGAAATGCGTACTTAAATGAGCAGAATATATGAAGAAAACCATATGTTCAAACCTAATGTTGACAACGTCAGCTTCTAGCTATTCAACTGCACGTTAGTCATTAAATATGCATCCTTATTTCAAAGTTGAAACAAGGAATTCCTAGAGTTATGTAATGATAATTGCAGGAGTCAAAATGAAACTGTAAAGTATCAATCTCTGCCAATTACAGTAAGTCTGATAAAGAATTTCTATACATCAGCAGAAGATGATGGGATCTTCTGGAAGACAAACTGATATCATAATTCTCACAAGTAATTGTTATCAAGGCAATTACCATGAATGTACTAATCAACAATATGTGTTAGATTATCAGAAAATTTATTTCAAACACGAGGCACTGCAAAACTTCTGTTGTCTTTTTTCTGATGGATATGCATTGCAAAATTCTGGCATTTTCTTCTGATGGATATTGTGAAATATTTGTCAGAAGAATGCTACCGAAAAAGCTATGTATTTGAAATTACAGAAAGAATACTCACAACAGAATATTTTAAATCCCAGTAACTTCATTATCACCATATACATTAAGCAAATATCACCATAAAGAAAAGTTATCTGCTCATTCTTCTCATGCTTATGTTTATTTATGTTTTTGTTTAAACCTGTACAAGATTACATAAGGGTGGTTGGTTGTTCAGCAAAACAATATTCCCATTACTTCCGGTTAACAACAAATTCACATGGTGCTACTTACTATCATAGGATGTTGTGGCTTTCTTTTGCTTAATGGTTATGGCAATCAACTAGATCCGCACAAGGATCGCTTTTGTCTCCAGATAAATTTGTGGGGTAGTTACTAAGGTCCACCAAATAATCAGTGCCCCAATATATTTCAACAATAAAGGGCAGCTCTAGCATTAACTAGCAGGAATAAACAAGCATAATATGAAACACAATCATTTTAAATGGTATACACATGTGCATCAGTACCAAGGACAAGAAGGGACAGAAACTGATATCTGGGTTATCATAAAGAAAAAGGGCTCAAAACATAATATGAAACTTGTCTGCTAATCACAGCCAAACAAATGATCAGGCAATAATTATCCGTGGTTCAGATGCCACATTCACAATCAAACCAGTCACTTCATGATACCTTTCTCAAGGGTCTTTATATGCAATGAAATTATTTAGTGCAAAGATACAAAAATTACGGACAAGGTATTATGATCATGCCAAAAAAGATAATTTCAAGAATATTAGCAGGGTACCTGTTGCACATCTCTCCCACAGTAAGCTTGAAGATGCCTTCACCACTATTCTTAAGTGTACGCCTGAGGTCACCATCTGTAAATGTCCCAATCAAATGGTGCTTCTCATCTACTACAAGCAGGCATCCACAGCCTTTACTTGTCAATTCGGTAAGCTGATCCATTATCAAGTCCCCTTCCTTGCAAATAGGGATTGCATCATTCTTCTTCATGACATCTCTCACCTGTGAAGGAGCAGTCAAGATACTCAATACCCGCCATTCCAAGAAAGCATTTCTAATGGGCTGCCTCATAGTCAATCCACCAGTATGAAGCATGCAACGTGAAAATATTGCAAACTTAGAATTGGCAATTTTCCACATAACCTATTTGTTTACAATGCTTAATTCATCTCCATTCTAAGTTTACCTATCCGATAGATTATAAACTGACTGCATCCTGGAAGCAAATGTGAGCACAAGGAATCCATTGCTAGATGAAGGATAGGAACAATAGTTACCATGCTAGAGTCAGCAATGAGTTTTGATTGCAGACCTAAAGCATGAATGCAGTTATCATAATAGGTAATAAAATATCTCAACAATTTCAGTGATTATGAATAATGCAGTCGATCTGCCACACAATGAGAAACGCCATCTCAATCAAGTCTACATCAACTTACCATATACATGTGAAATATGGTCCCCACTCCAATAATCAATCACCACACAAACAGTAGAACTCAATTAGCAAAAAAAATTACAAACTAATCAATCCCTACTTAGAAATTAAGAAAACAGAGTTCAAATGATAATGGAAAACAAGTGAAAAATAGAAGAAAAAAAAAATCACAATCTCCATTTAAGGACAGGAAGTATAGATCTAATGGCAATCAAATCAGTCAGTAACAATGTATCCTAAATTTCATAATGAACACTCAATGGCATTAGCAAAATCGAATTGTATGCACAAATGCAGATCCCTGAATTGAATTGCATTGATAGAACATTATAAATAAAATGGAAAGCTTTATATCTTTAAATGTTAAAGACATTGCAGTAGATAGGTATAATACCTTGAATATAAGGCTCTTGCCGATTTTCCCAGCGGGGTGATTGGAAGCATACTGCTCAACAGTGAGCTTCCGGGCGCCCATGAGCGCGACGGCCACGGTGTCCCCGAACAACATCTGAATCGCCGCCGACGTGACGGGCGCCATTCCAAAGGGGCAGAGCTCCCGCTCCAATGGCAAGTACACGCTCATATCGCATAACCCAGCTAAAGGGCTGCCCTCCTTAGACGTCACGGCGATGAGGAACGCGCCCTTGGCACGGGCGCAGGGAACGAGGCTGAGGAGCTCGTCAGAGGCGCCGGACTTGGAGAGGAGGACGAGGAGGTCAGAGGGGCGAAGCGCGCCGATGTCACCGTGAAGGGCGTCGACGGGGGGGAGGAAGGCGGCGCGGTGAAATCCGAGGGAAGCCAGGGTCTGTGCGATCTTGTGGGCGACGAAGCCTGACTTGCCGACGCCGGTGAAGAAGACGGAGCCAGGGGCATCGAGGAGGGTCTGGGCGAAGGCATGAGCTTGGGACAGATCGAGCTTGTCAAAGAAATGGTTGAGGAGATGCTGCTGGGCCTTGAAGAGATGGCGGAGCTCTGCCTCGCTCATCGTCGCTCCGCCGAGCTTCTCGCCGGAGGTCAGCGCCGGAGGCAAAGAACCCATTTTTCTCTCTTTTTTTCTTTCTTTTTTTTATTTTTTTAATTTTTTGAATTATGAGAATGACGCGAAATGACAAGCTGGAGATTTGAAGGATATAAAGGGACCTTTAGCGGTACGGTGTCTCGAGGAATAAGATAACATGAAGGGGTTTCATGCGAATATGCCACTAAAGTATTCATTATCACATATAGCCATTTTTTTATTTTTAATTATCAAAATAATCATACCCAAAATATATTCACCAAACTAACCATGAAACCATCACATCAACCCCATCTCATCACTTATGTGTTTTTAAAATATAAAATATTAGATATTTTTTCAAAAACATCCTTTATTTTAAAAAAAATTATAAAACAAAAATATTTTTATTTTTTAAACCATTTTCTTAAATCTCATATAAAAATATGAGATTTAAAAAATTTATATTAAAAAATTTTAAATATTTAAATATTCCATATAAAAATATGAATTACTGTAGAACCTTACGTAATATACTATGTTTAAAGATCCCAAAAAATGAAAAAGTTGAATATATATAGCTCTCTTGTAATTATATATATATATATATATATATTAAAAAAAAAAAAAAAGTAGATTTAACACCTTTAAAAAGGCAAAGATTAGGAGTATATAGAGAGAACATTAATACGAGACTATTGAATTGTTTCAAGGGCATAAATGGAAATTCATCAGTTTAGGCGTGTCTCGCGTGGAGTTCGTTATTAGTGCTTCAGATCGGAGTACCTGTGTCGGTGAGAGATGTACGGCTGGGAATTTGAGAACTTATAATTTTGCCTCGAGATCTGACCTCGGTTCAAGATGGTAGAGATTTTTAATTCCTTTTTAAAAACTTGTTTTATTATTATTATTATTATTATTATTATTATTATTATTATTTACAAATACAAGAGAGCACGATTAGGGTCATGACCACAATCATAGAATTGATTTTTTTTTTTTTGGGTAAACTACATGTTTAGTCACTAAACTATTCGCGTTTTCCTAATCTGGTCACTAAACAAAAAAAAATTTAATTGGGTCACTAACGTTAGCATTTCATTCCAATCAAGTCACTCACCACAACGCCGTTACCTTGATTCTGAGCTGGCACACCACATCACCTGACCACGTGTCAGATTTTTTTACCGTGCTGCTTACGTGGCATTCCACTTCAGCTTCATGTGCTGATTTGACTGGCTACAAACTTACTTTCCCCTTTTCCTCAAGGTTGCTCTTTCCTTGATCTTAGCTGATGCCGTTTGGTTAAGAGAAGTTCAAGATTTCTCTGACGAGGGTTCGTGGTGGATGGAGGACAATGTCGAGGCTGAGCTCCAAGACGTCCAAGGTATGTATCCCAATCGCAGGAACTCTTTAGGTTCTTAGTGTACTTCTTTTTTAACGAATTTTAGGGTTCTTGAGTTCGATTCTTGCTTCTAGTTGTGTTCTTGACATGAATGTGATGATCTTTTAGTCACTGAAGGGTTTATGAGTTCATCCATGAATGATCTTTGTAGGGTTTAATTCGTTTTTCTTGAATGTTATGTAGTTCTTGATCGCATTCTCTTTTTGATTGAAATTGATCCAATTATGTGGTAATTGGTATCTTTCTATCAGATTTATTTGACATCTTGATGAATTTTTGGGTTCTTGAAATTTTTGATTGAATTTGATCCAATGCTGTTGTAGGGTTTAATTCGCTTTTCTTGAATTTTTGGGTTTAATTCTCTTTTTGATTGAAATTGATCCATATATGTAGTTTCCAATTAAAACCATACTAAGACTAATCCAAAATACACACTGACAGGCTTGTTCAAGAAAGAAGCCAATATTCCTTTACCAACTAATGCATTTCATTCACTCCAATAGTGTTTATAACACAACCCTGTACAGAGAAGCCACATGTAGACATTCACTCCAATAATGTATTTCATTCACTCCTTCAGTGATTTTATTTTCTTTAGAATGTTATGATTTTCTTGCAGAATGTCAGTCAGGATCTACCAGTGATAGCTCTGATTCTGAATTCCGTGAGAGTGATTATGATATGGTCGACGATGATGACGAAGCTTTTGAAATTAATGTAGACATGGGAATAGAGAGAGACACAGGAGATATGAACTTCAGGAATTATGCAGCATCAAGTCATGGGATGACATCTGAAGGAGAACTAGGTGTAGAATTTAGGAAAGACTCAGACTATGAGAACTCCGATTCATTGCACAGTCAAGATGAGTCTGATGACTTAGGCTCAATGAAAAGGTGGCAAGAGTTTAACCAAGAAACTGACATGGAAAATCCTAAAATAGAAAAAGGAATGATATTTTCAGATAGGGAGGCACTTAAAGAGGCTATAAAGCAGTATGGAAGGAGAAATAGGTACAATCTGAAGTTTGTGAGGAATGATAAACTTAGGGTGAAAGCCATTTGTAAGGAAAAATGTACTTGGGTGTTATGGGGATCAAAAATGAACCCAAGTGATAAATCGGACAACACTTGGCAAATTAAAACTTATAGCAGTGAGCACACATGTTCAAAGGATATAAAGAATAGAAATGTTACTTCAAAATGGATGGCGTCCCATTATTTGCACAAATTTGCAGCTGACCACAACTACTCAATCACATCATTACAACAGGATGTGAGAAGGGAGTTCAATTTATTAGTTCACATCATCACATAGTCAATTCCTACCATTGGGCATTTATGTCAGACAAGCAGAAGGTATTTTTCAGCTTTTGTGTATTTATAATTAACCAACCTTAATATATATAGCACGGGGTTTATTTAAGTGAAACTTTGCAGGGACTTGTTGATGCATTGGTAGAGTTGGTGCCAAATGCCGAGCACAGAAATTGTGTGAGGCATTTGTACACCAACTTCAAGTCTCGACCCACAAACAAGGGGAAAGCATTGAAGGATTTTTTATGGAAAGCTGCAAGGTCTACTTACCTGAAAGAATATGAAGATGCAATGAGGGGGATGAGGACTTTATCTGAGACTGCTTACAAATGGTTGGAAGACAAAGACCCTAAACATTGGTGCAAGGCTTACTTTTCTCCAATCTATAAGTGTGACATGCTTCTTAACAACCTGTGTGAGTGCTTTAACAAGTACATTTTGGAGGCAAAGGATAAGCCTATATTAACCATGATGGAAACCATAAGGACTAAGCTTATGCAAAGAATTGCCATGAAAAGAGAAGCAGCTGAAAAATACACCGGGCTTTTATGTCCTAAAATTCAGAAAAAGCTTGACAAGGTAATTGAGGAGTCTAGCAGGTGTTGGTCTAGGCATGCAGGTGGGAGAAAATTCCAGGTTTCGTGTGGCCCAATAGATCAACATATTGTTGATTTGGAGATCCAGAGCTGCTTATGCAGAAAGTGGGATCTCATAGGTATACCATGCAGTCATGCAGTTGCAGTGTTTTTTACCACTGAAGAGAGGCCAGAGGAATATGTTCATTCATGCTACCATAAGGAGACACAGCTACAGATCTACTCTCACTTCATTCAACCTATCAGAGGATCTAAACAGTGGAGTCATGTGGAAAACATGGAGCCAATCCTGCCTCCAATGTTGAGAAGGCCTCCCGGCAGACCATCCAAGAGTAGAAGAAAGGAAATGGATGAAACACCTACTCAACAAAGTAGGATTTCTAAGAAAGGAGTGCATATGACTTGCAGGAAATGTGGCCAGTCAGGGCACAATGCAAGGACATGTAAGGGCCAAGTTGGTGGTAACAAAAGAATATCTACAATGCATGTGAGTATTTTTTGTCACAATTATATCTCTTACCTAATGGCAAACTAATATGATGTTCTATAATTTTGATAGACTAGAAAAGCTACTGGATCCATAAGAAGGAAATCAACAAATGAAACTAGGCTTACGAGTGGCCAAATGCATACACATGGGCAGGTAAATAAAACCCAATGTGCAAATGCTTTGTCCATTAAGAGATAATAATTTTTTGAATTACTTTCTCACAGGAACCTGCTGCAAATAGCAATATATCAAGCCAACAACCTATCGGGTCTGTTAGGTGGATGCCCACTGTAAATCAAGATATTGTATCTTCTCAAAGTGAAAGACCAGAGGTAATTTCCACAAAACTTGTGCATAATCTCAATATTCTCAATATTTTCTTCAAATATGGTGTTGTTTTTTTTTTCTTTTTGTAGGATGCTACATTTTCTTTATGTGTTATGTTGTAATTTGTATTTATAATATTGAATGAATATGTTAATCTTCAACCTTTGTTAGATGCTGATGTTTTTCTCTCAATTCAGGGACCTTGTCCAACTATGTCAAGCCAACAACCTATCGGGACTGTTAGGTGGATGACAACTGTAAGGGCTTTTTAATTTAGGATTTTTTTTATGTTTAATTTAGAATTATTAGTCTTGTACAATATTCAAAACATGGATGGTATCTTGTAGATTCCTAATCAGGCTGTAAATCAAGGTGGTCTATCTTGTCAAACTGAAATGACACAATCCGATGCAAGGCCAGAGGTAATTCCAACTAAGCTTGTGCATAGTACCAAGAATTTTTTTTCTTTATGTGTTGTGTTGTGATTAATAATTATAATCTTGGTTTACAGGAGAACTATAAGCTTCTTTTGTGCTTAATGAATTCTTTTGTGCAGGTTTCTTCTCAAGTGCTTATTAGCACACAACAATCTTGTGTCAATGAAACCATTTCTACAAATACACTAAGCCAACCACATAGACCACATGGAAGGCCAGTGGCATCAAGGTACATGGGAAATTCAGCAAAAAATGGAATTGCAGCCAAGGGGAAAAGACATATATCAAGCCATGATGGAAATGCTCAGCACCATAAAGAGAAGATAGCATCAAATAGAAGACATGAAAAGAAGGATTGTTATTGGCAAGGTTGCCCTAATTGTGTAAACATCACCTAAGTCTTTTGTTCTTCTATAGTAGCTCAGAATGCCAAAATGGGTTGGCAATTTTTGTTGTGGTCAGCAACTTGAAACTAATGTATGTCTTTATGTTATGTTATGTGAGTGGTGTTTTTAGGAGAAAATATTGGTGTTTTGTTATGTTACTAAGCTTGTTGCTTTTTGAACAATGTTTCACCAATAAATTCTCATATAAATGGTATCAGAAATCAAAGAAATTATGCTCAGTAGCTACAACTAATGTTTATAATAAGCAATTGTTAGAATTGTGTCCGTTTCTTTGGTAAATTTTACAGCATTTTCATTTAAAGAACAAATGTACAGGATACTAAAATAATCTACATATTTAGTCACTAAACTATTTGTGTTTTCCTATTCTGGTCACCAAACTAAAAGACATTTCAACTTGGTCATTGCTGAAGTGGAATGCCACGTAAGCAGCACGGTAAAAAATCTGACACGTGGTCAGGTGATGTGCCATGCCAGCTCAGAATCAGGGTAACGGCGTTGTGGTGAGTGACTTGATTGGAATAAAATGCTAACGTTAGTGACCCAATTGAAATTTTTTTTTGTTTAGTGACCAGATTAGGAAAACGAGAATAGTTTAGTGACTAAACATGTAGTTTACCCTTTTTTTTTTTATACATGTGTGGCTTCATTCAGACCATCCGGTGATATAAAGTTTAGGTTGTAAATCCGCACCTATAATCGAAGACCTATTATCATTACGACATATAGTGTTATTTAAGTCGTTTGGCATTGTTGTCAATTTCTGTTTTTTATTTTCAATTTCATGTTTTGGAAATAAAACTGAGAAAACATGTTTGACAACTTGTTTTTGTTTTTAAAAATTTTGACAACAATCCTCATGTTTCCCAAAAACATAATCAATTGTTTTGGAAACGTTTTCAAAACTCTTCCTCCCATCATGAAACCCTTGTTCTTCTACTTTTCTCTCTCTCTCTCTCTCCTTTTAACTTTTAAAAAATATCATTTTTTTTTACAAATTAATAATAATTTTAAAAAATATTTATAAAAAATTATTATTTTGGCTTAATATTTTACAAATTAGTTTGTATAATATAAAAAATTATATTTCTAAAAATTATTTGTGAAAATCATTGTTTGATCCTTGATTTTGATAAACTATGATATATATATATATATATATTATTTAATAATATAATCAAGTAAACTAATATGAAAAATAAAGTTTTATAAAAAAATTTAAAAATATGGATTTGAAAGAAAGGATAAAAAAAACGTTATAATAATTTTATGCTAACCAAACATGTTTTTATTTACAACTTTTTAAAGTACACAATAGTTAGTGTATCCAAACATGTTTTTATTTTCAAAAAATTGAAAATAAAACAAAAACAAAGCAAAAACAAAACAAAAGTAAAACAAAAACAAAAAAACAAGAAAACAGAAATGATGCCAACGACCCAAACTTCTCACATTAATTCGTTGTAGGACTATTGTCATTGGGTTATAGAAAAATTATCAAGCATAAAAAAAATGTGAGACCCAAAATTAAAAATCCAAAAAATATATATATATTTATATATAAATATGTCTAGTACAATCATATATATATATATATATATATATATATATATATATATATATATATATATTAGTTCCGCCAGTGTGGTTTGTGGGTTAGAAGAACACTCAAACACTCAACGAAATCACACAAGAACCAAATAAGAGAAGACACAAGAAGTTGGTAACCCAGTTCGGTGATAAACAATTCACTAAAAGAGGTGATAAAAGATACGTACAAACACTTTTTCACTCTTCCTCGCAAAACAAATATCACTTTCCTCTCTAAATTGTCCAGTGCCTTCCAACTCTTTTCACTGAAGAGTCACACCCAATCTCAGAGCAAGATAGATTATATAGACGCCTCAACTTTTGTTGTAACTCTTTTATAATCTCCACGGCTACTAACTTTAAAACCTTCCAAAATTAGCTGTTGTAACTCCTGTTATAACATGACTTGCAACATGGTCCTGACTGCTGACTTAACTAAGTTCTAGTTACGTTGCGAAGCGACCTCAAGACCCATCAACCTCCCGGTCATGCTTAGTCCTAGTCAATGCAATCAGATCTCCCAATCCTGACTACCGACAATTAGCCTAACTCCTCAGTTCCTCACCATGCAGTCCCTTCGCAATGGGCACACGCCTTTGTGAGTCTTCATAAAACTTACCAAACTTGATCTTCAATTTACCCAAGTTTGGCATTCAAATCTTCCCAAGTAAGATCTTCAATCAATCATTCCATTCATGAAAAAATAGGCATATTTTCAAATCATCTCCTTAATAGTCTTCAATCATATCTATTAAGGTTCTTCAAATCATACCATCAATGGCTTTCAATCATTTCATTATAGGTATCTCTTCAATTAAGCTCCATCCATATTTAGTCTTCAATCAAATCTCCTAAATATGGTCTTGATGAGATTTTGCCTTCAAGTTATAGTACATACCAAAAATAGCTCCATCAAAATCTCCCAAGATATTTGCCTCCTATCCAAACCTCCTTGCCATGTCACCATGCTTTCCATGTCATCATTTATGCCACGTCACCTTAACAAGATGTCAAATCATGCCAACTTAAAGCACTTTTGCACTAACATATATATTTTAGAATTGACGACAAATGCAACCCCATAAAAGAGTATTAAAGGGACAAGTAGATATGGGCCTTGTTTGGGTAAGCTTTTAAAAAAAGTGCTTATTTGTTAAGTTGTAGAAGTACTTTTTAAAAAAGTGCTTTTTGGGAGTAAGTTAAGTGCTTTTGAATATTTTATGTTTGGGTAAGTTAATACAAAAGCACTTATATATATATAAAACAGCTTTTCTTAAGAGCTTTTTTGAGAAGCACCTCTTCAGCAGCTTCTCAAAAAAGCTGAAATTCAGCTTTTTTACAGCTTCAGCTTTTGCCCAAAAGCCAATACAAACATAAATTTTAAAACCCAGAAGTGCTTAACTTATAAAAAAGCACTTCTGGGCTTTAAAAAAGCCAATCCAAACACCCCCATGATAGTGCATCAATTACGATGGCTTAATAACTCATTAGAAATTTATCATTTGGGGAAAGCTAGCACGATGGGCAATTGAGACCTGTTGCATACGTCTAAGATAATACATCAAGAACCCAGTAGTAAACCCCTTACCTTTTGAGTCTGGAGGGTCGAAGGATATAACTCCTCACACATGGAACCCGGTGAACAATGGTATAAATAATATCGATACAATATTTTACACTACAGCTATAATACGTCACTGCAATGGAATCGATGTTATACTACTTATCTCGAAGTGACTTTCCACTAACTTATTTAGTAATTTTCATAAACATATAATTTCATTCACGAGATAAGGCTATGGTAATGTTTTGGTTTTTTTATTTATTCAAAACATGTTTTAAAAAAAAATGAATATCAATTTGTTAAAATTTAATAAAATGTTTTAGAGGTTTGGAGATTTACATAAAAAATTGTAAATATATTTAGGAGACATTTTAGTTCAAAAAATTTAAACTAAAAAAATGTGTATCGCCAGAATCATTTTCATGTACTACAGTTGCTTGATCACGAGCCACTGAGCAACATTATGAAAAGGTATGTGCTTTTTAATTATATAAAACAAGGAGTTTGAAAAATAACGTTATATTAGCCAAAATGCTCCCCCCTACTTTTCTCTCTCTTCCATTTTGGGTTTTCTACTCAGAAAGAGTCCCAACTAATCTGGTCCACACAATGACGGCCATTGAAACTGTCATTTAAAGTTGTTGAGGTGGATTTTTTTCACTTAAAATATAACTAAAAAATATTTAAAAAAGAAGGGAACTCCCACTCATCGTTATAAGTACTGTATCTCGCTATGTTAGCTAGCTTCACCGCTCTAATCTCCATTTCCAGCATCCCAATCCCGATGAGGACGAAGAAAGCCATGGACCTGACTTCACTAAAGATCACACCGATGGTGATGGTGTTGCTTCAATTCCAACACCAGTGCAGACCATGAAACATCTAGTCAAGGGGCACTTCTTTGCAGGGACGGAACCAAGGGGGGGCTAGCAGGGGCTTCAGCCCCCCCTCAGCCGATATAATCCTTGGCAGGCCCCCCCTTTGATAAGATACAAAACCTTCTTTGTTTGGCCAGAAAATACAAAACCAGCCCCCCCTCCCCTCCTCGGCAGCCCCTTCCCTTGATAAGAACTATATAGAAACTAGAGATCGAGAGGAATAACTTTTGTATTCAAAGAAAAGATCAAAACACACTCTAATTCGCTGGAAAATTCATACAAGCATGAAGCATCAAAAAATCAAACATTCACTGTCAAAGTTCAGTACCTAAAATGATAAGAACTAACTCAATCACGTAGCTTCGTTATAAAGCCCTGATCCTGCCTCGAACTTATTATAAATCTATGATGATCAAATCACAGCCGTCCGTTCATTATAAAAACTTTCTCTTTGCCTCGAACTTAAACCAGATCTATGATGATCAAATCACAGCCGTCCATCCGTTATAAACACTCTCTCTTTGCCTCGAACTTAAACCAGATCTATGATGATCAAATCACAGCCGTCCGTCACGTTTTAAACACTCTCTCTTTGCCTCGAACTTAAACTAGATCTATGATGATCAAATCACAGCCGTCCGTCCGTTATAAACACCCTCTCTTTGCCTCGAACTTAAACCAGATTTCATGATGATCAAATCACAGCCGTCCGTTCATTATAAAAACTTTCTCTTTGCCTCGAACTTAAACCAGATTTCATGATGATCAAATCACAGCCGTCCGTCCGTTATAAACACTGTCTCTTTGCCTCGAACTTAAACCAGATCTATGATGATCAAATCACAGCCGTCCGTCCGTTTTAAACACTCTCTCTTTGCCTCGAACTTAAACCAGATCTATGATGATCAAATCACAGCCGTCCGTCCGTTATAAACACCCTCTCTTTGCCTCAAACTTAAACCAGATTTCATGATGATCAAATCACAGCCGTCCGTTCGTTTTAAACACTCTCTCTTTGCCTCGAACTTAAACCAGATTTCATGATGATCAAATCACAGCCGTCCGTCCGTTATAAACACTCTCTCTTTGCCTCGAACTTAAACCAGATTTCATGATGATCAAATCACAGCCGTCCGTTCGTT
The DNA here is from genome assembly GCA_020875875.1 of Dioscorea alata. Lineage (NCBI taxonomy): Eukaryota > Viridiplantae > Streptophyta > Magnoliopsida > Dioscoreales > Dioscoreaceae > Dioscorea > Dioscorea alata. The sequence goes on from CM037018.1 coordinate 15,580,712, forward strand.
ATAAACACTCTCTCTTTGCCTCGAACTTAAACCAGATTTCATGATCAAAAGCATCATCACCGTTCATTCCTTTCCCTCCGATTTTTCAACCGTTTCAACTAACATTCAAACACACAAAATGACCAAGATGCCCTTCAATTATAAACTAATGACACCAGTGAGACTGAAATTCAAATCAATGCTTTTTTTCTCTTCATTTCTTCTACAATTCTCACATCTTCAATAAATTCTAACTGACTTGCGCAACAAAATGGGAGACGAGTGGATGAATGATAGCATGATCATCTATATTGAGAAAGAGGTTTTTACAACTATCGACAATGAGACAATTCTACAATGTTTTCAAAAAATGCAAACTCGTCGTATTCAGTTACCTCCTCTGAGTAGCATGCGTCGCGCAGATGGCAGTTCTAGCTCGAGTGTGCATAGATAAACGTTTTATGGTTTTTGTAATTGTTTTAATTAAATATCACAATGTCGCACTATTTTGTATCGAAAACTATTGTTATGTTATGTAGACTAAATTTTTTTTATATATATATTTTGCCCTCAGCCCCCCCTATCGATTAATCCTGGTTCCGTCCCTGCTTCTTTGTGATGGTGTTGGTTTTAGTGATATAGTAGCAAGACGTCCTAGTGGTCTTCCATCTGGATCCAAACAACAAACCAAAACCCCTCGTGATCAACACCAAAGAAAGTGGCAACACACTCAGAGCTCACATCTTGGAAGTCGGAAGCGGATGCGATGTTTTCGACTGCATTGTAACCTATGCTCGTAGCCAACAAGGAGGAGTTTGTATACTCAATGGTAAGGGCACAATCACTAATGTCAATCTATAACAATCGGCATCTGAAGGAGCTATTGTCACTCTCCATGGTCGATTTGAAATTCTTTCCATCTCTGGGTCTTTTCTTCCTCCTACTGCTCCACGCGGTCTACTAGGTCTCACCGTTTTTCTCACCGAAGGGCACTGCAAGTGGTTGGAGTGAGCGTTGTGGGGGCTCATAGCCTCATATAGCTGATGACCAGCAAAAAAAAAAAGACTTTATGATTAGTTTGTATACTTAGTGGTAGTGGCACAGTCACTAATGAGATTAGTTTTTGTGCTTTAATAAATGGTTATTCCTAATTTTTTTAATATTTTCTTAATCATATTTTAAGGGGAAAAAATCCACCCAACAACTTTAAGGACCCGCTTGGTATGATGTAAAATAATAACTTTCATTGCAAAGTAAGAGGGATGAATCCTTTTCAATCATTTGGTTTCTACAAAAAATATGGTCGCCTTGTAATTGCTTTCCGTTTGACTAGGGAAAGTGATTCACAAATGGGGTGGTGTGAAAATGATTATACCCTTAAATGGGAAAGCTTGGTATTTATCAAATTACTAAACTACTCTTTTATTACATAAAACTCTACCTTGTTTCTTTTTTCTTTAAAAACCCTAACACAATCTTATTTCCCAATTCGGCAGAAAATTGTCGCTTCTTCTGAATAGTAGTAATTCCACTTGTTAGATTATCTTTGTGTTAAATTTTTGTTATGTTTTTTTGGTGTAAAATTCCTGTTTTAATTAAATCAAAGGCCAAAACAATTCAGTTTTGTATGGATAATATTTTTATGGGAAAATTATTATTTTTATTGAATCAAATCTATGTTGATATAATAATCCAACATGATAAGATGAGAAAGAGAAAGAATGAAAGACTTGAGACAATGGAATGTGTCATGAATGTTTGTTGGATAATATCAATCACGACAATAGATGTAAGAATTAAACAAATAAAGTTGTATGACGGCCAAAAATTTAGGAACACATGATGGTTTAAAGCCATATTTTTTGTTAGTGTACTAAAAAGAGTAAAAACCTCATTTGAAAAATTTGTTTAAAAAATTTATGAATAATAGGTTAATTATCATTTGTACTGAGTTAGTAATATTATTAAAGGCGAATAAAAACCCAATTTTAGCAACTACAACAACTAAGGACAAAAATGAGAATAAACATAACTTTACATTGAAAACACATTCATACCAAAGGAGTGAATTAATTTTACATGTAATTTAATTACAATTTTTATTGAGATAACCAAATGTTGTAATGCTATTTTGCAAGAAAATTAATTGCATGTAAATTCTTTCCCTGCAAAGACTTTGCATGGAATTACTTTCTTTGCAAAGTTCCAAACATGCCCTAATGACACCATCAATGTCTGTCACTCTATGCATATATTTTACTCATTTTTAAGACTAGAAGGACTAGTCGGGATCTTTTCTAAGTAAAGGGATCAAAAGGGAAGATAGAGAAAAGTAGAGGGACTATTTTGGGTAATATACCAAAAATAACACAAGACATTATGATTATTTTTTAAATAAATTATACAAATAAACAAATCATGATTTTATTAACAAAAAGGTGAATGAATACAAGACATAAAAATAAAACACGTGGATACAAAACTAAGAAATAACCACAGTCAGTGTTTAGATATCCCTATAAGAGTAGTATAGATAGAGATAAAATAAAGAAACAAAAATGGAAAGATAGAGAGACTAGGTGTTGGCATCGATGTAGAATCAAACTTCCTTGGTCCTTAACATGAGAGGGAGTATGGTTTAATGGCACAGCTTGGGCATGCATTCTCCTTTTATGCTAGATAAGGTGCACATGAAGTTAAGGCTACATTTAATATTAGAGTAGATGTTGCATCTCCTAGATTGTTCCTCTTCCGAGTATTGGTTGTCTTAGGACCCTCAGTAATTCTTATTTGTGGATAGGTGTGACAGGGCCATGTAGTGCCTGCTCTTGGCATGAGCACGGAGGGGCCACTTGGCCGAGGGATGGCCATGGGTAGGGCCATCCCATGAAGACAAGGTAGATGGGTTGTACGGTCGGCTATACCAATCGATCATGAGCAGGAGTGATTTCCTACACAACCAACTTTGGGGCATGATTGGGGCACATGGGTTAGAGCCACGCACCATGACCGAGTGGGCGTGGTGTGAAAAGGCAGCATCAAGCCAGGAGAGGCCCAAAAATATACCATGGAACTTGACTAGCTGATCGAGGTGGCTGAGCAGATCTAGACTTATCTGAGTCAACCAGTCGATTATGATGGAGCCAGCCGAGGAAAATTACTACAATCAAGCCAGCCAGGTAGCCCTATAGAGGAAAATTGTCAAAACTGAGCTCACCAGGCACTGTGATTAAGATGGCCTAGAGGATTCTGTCGTAACTGAGCATGCCCAAGACGGTTTAGGTAGACTTGGCAAGGCACCAGGCACCTCAGCCCAGAAACATCACAACATGGCGTTGTGTCAAGGGTAGTGTGATCGGATGACCCGCCCATGCACAGACATGGTCCTATATGGCCTGACAGGGGTTAGGATGGGCCAATACGGCGCAACACGCACTATGACGGCTCTGCGTTCCTTCTTCTATGCTGCCAGCAAGGCATGGGGGTGCCTTTGGGGACTTAGCTGATTTTCGGCTAAGTCTATATATGTTATGCTTGGCCCTTGGTGGCAGGGAGAGATTTGTTTGGCCATAAGGCTTGTTGTAAACATTCTTTCAAACTCAGTGAGTTAAGATTTTTCTCTCTTTACTTTGGCATCCCTCTGTTCTCTTATCTTTTTTACTTAGCTTTTCCTTGGAATAACTTTTGTTGAGGCTGACTTACATCGGGCAAGTGACGCATGGGTCGAGTGACGAAAAATACAACCGGTGATAATAAGGGTGATGGAAGGGTGATAAAACTAGCATCCTTATTTTAAGGAGATAAAGGTTTCTCTAGGGCATCATTGTGGCAGGCAATGGACATGCCCGATATGAGAGCCTAAGTAGAGCTAGAGAATTTCTTTTGAGAACTCTAAGAGAGAGAGCCTCAATTTTACTGGAGAAATTCCTATCATCCTCCTAGGGAGCCCTATTAAAGGCATCTTTGATAGGTTAGCATGCTTAAGATCTTGAGTAAGGAAGTTGTCAGCACAACTCCAACATGGGATTTAAGGTTATCCTCATCCTAGTCAACAATGACATCATCTGCAACATCATCAACTTGGGGATTCTTGTTAAACAACTAAGATACCATGCTCCTATAATGAAATGCCACTTGTAACCAAAAAGGAATATTTTTTATTGTTAATGGCTTTGAGTTAGTATTATTAGGAACACAAGATTTAGCGGCAACGTCCAAAATTAGATTGGATCCAACTTAAATGGGCCAATGCTAGTGTTGAGAGAGAACTTGGAGCATCTGTGTTTTTGAATGGGCGCAATTGAAGAGAGTATGGGTTCAATGCTACCATCAATCTAAACCAAATCACATGATTTAAATGGGTTAGAAGACTTGGGTGTGATCGCATCCAAAAGATTCAAACTCCAATCCAATCATTTGCTTAAGCATGCCTAAGCTTTTAATTACGCAAAGACCAACTCTTATCGGTGATAATTGTGAAAATTTCTCTAAATATGACAATGTTTAAGCTTTTTTTTTTTTTCTAATAGATTTTTAAAGCTTTAGGGTATACATTTAATTAAAAACTTATAAGTGACAATTGGAACTCCTTTCTTTTCTTTGTTTTTTTTTTTTTCTAGAGTGGATAAAACACTTAAAATATATTATAGCACAATGAATTTGAATAAGAATTAAGGATATAGATAATTAAAACCATGATAGCCACTCAAAATCAGTATATGTGAGTAAGTGACCCAACAATAAAGAAGAGAAGAAGGTGAACGTGAATAGGATGGAGGAGACCAATAAAAACTCTTTTGCAACTATGCAAGAAGCATTTATTTATAGAAAATCAGAACTATAACAATTAAAGTTAAGAAATTATATTGTAAATATGGGCTTGTTTTATGTCACTCGGCTTAAAAATTGAGTTTAAAAGGTTTTTTTTAATATATAAATAAAATATATTTTCAATAATTATGAAAAATTTAACTATATAAAATTAATATTTTAATAATTTGAAGATGAGGGGTATCATGGTTGACTAGATCATTTAATATATAGTATTCTATGTTCTAGAAAAACACTAGATGAATGAAACAATTGTTTTTTTAATACTTATTTATAAAAGCAAGGGGCATTTTTGTTAGTGGGATTAATATTTTATCGTAGCAATGAAATTCCCACGGTAATAAAGTGGAAAGTATATGTTTTGAAATGTTGCAATAATTTACAATGTAGATCACGTTTGGTTCAAAACTCATAATATTGTCAATATTTTATTATTACTTTAGGTTGATCATAATAATCAACGGGTTAAAGTGGCGATATTACCAAAATAACGTTGAACATGAAATTTGCATCAAATTTTAAATAAAAATGAAACAAAATTTTTAAGGAAAATATAATTAATAATTCAAACCAAAATTAATATATATTAATTTTAGCACAGCCAATACACATATAATTATTAAAATACGACTATAACAAATAATTAAATGTAAATTTAAAATGACAATTTAAAATTGAGGGGCAATAAGTATGATTTTTAAGTTTTATCATTAAAAATTTAGAGTAATCTCATTTTCAAAAAGTTATATTGTAAGGGCAAATTATCTAAAAATTTTAGCCTATATTACCACGACTTTCTAATCCAAGATAGACACATGTTTTGGATATAATACAATTACGATTTTTTTTTTTATAATATTTCTCAAGTAGGATTTTCCAAAATACCATCAACATTAGCGATGCTACAAATCAAAATGCAATAATATATTCATATTACAATATGATTCCTAAGAATATTTTTCACATTACCCCAGAATCAAATGGCCCCTGGAGGTGATGTTCAATGCTGTAATAACTATAGTAAATTAAACTTATGTGTCATACTGTGAAGCTTTAAGAGAGTGATTAGGGCAAAGTTTGAGGCACAAAACTTGTATTTCATTAAATTAATTTTTGGTTTTGTGGCTGGAAAGTCACTTGTAAAATCAATTTTCACTTTAAGATAATTGATGTAGAAATACAGAAATAGAAATAAAGATTTGCACTTGATCTTTATCGATTTTAAAAAGGTCTACTATAAGATATCTAAGAAAGTCGTTTGGTGAGTTCTTAAAAGGAAGAGATTATTAATACATATATAAGCCTGATAAAAAATATATATGTCTGATAGCTTTGTCACTAGAATTAGAATTAGAATTTTGGGAAAATTTATAAAGAGTTCCCTATGTATTACTATAGGTCTACATTATGGTCGACATTAAGTCATTACTTGTTTGAAATACACTAAAAAAATGTATTAGGCGAATATTAAGTAACACTGAAAAAAAGGGCTTAATGTAAGCAACCCAGATAGTTGGGACTCAAGATTTATTGTTGTTGTAAACATCTTTGTTTAATAGTGATAAAGTAGAGTTAGTTAATATTCGCAACTAATAAAGCGAGTCTGATTTCAAATTAATTGATAACTTATAAAAAAAAACATTTATCTCATCATGCGCACATTCATCAAACAAAATCCACAGCGGAAATAACTACTAGAAGGGAAACATTTATTTATTTATTACCACCATAAAAGACATAGTTTCTTTTGAGTTAAAACCTTGTAATTCATAATTAGAAGATGTCAACCATAGATGACTAATCATTCTTTAATAGCCCTCCACCCTAGACCTTGCAAACCAAATGAAAGCAAGTTAATTAGACACTGTCTTGCTTCTTACCTTTTCTCATATACTATACTACTACTTCAAATTAAAATACCCCAAAAAATTTACTCATAATTACTAATATATCTTTCCAAAAATCATATTTAATTATTCATGAAACTTTATAGAATTTTTGTACTTACTTTACCTCTACAATTATTAATTAATTTATAAATTTTACAAAAACATAGACTGAAATTAATTAATTTTTTAGAGTTTCTAAATATGAATGAAGAGCTGATAAATGATAATTTAAATTTTAAAAAAAATTCAGTTAATTTTTAATAAACAATATAGTATGTAAGTAAATATCGTTTTTATGATCAAACAAATTAACCCATTAATTAGTACATATGGTAAAATATGAAACAATACTTACTGCAGGTTGTAGTCAATTTTGATTTTGCCAGCATTAGGATCAGCAATGGTGGAGAAAGCCTCTTGAGACAAGTCAATGGTACTTTGGCAACCAGGAGGGCAATAGTCTACAATGGTGACATCAACACTGGTTCCTTTGCACGGTTATCCCATATTTCATCACTCGCAGCAGCGATCATCACTCCTTTGTCTTCGAACTCATAACAAGATGATGCTGCACATGCATGCATATATATATATATATATATATATGTTAAAGTACGTACTGAAACAAAGGTTATCCAATTAAACTTTAGAATATAATAATAAATTTTAATGTTTTAGCCAAAGAGGAGTAATACAATCATGCAAGTTAAGGCAATAGAGAACATATAGATATAACTCACAACAAGAGAAAGAGAAATTATACAACTCACAACATGTGATAGAAACGTATCACTAAACTAAAGAGAGGCAAATCACACAGTAACAAGAAAAGAGAGTCTTTGCATCCTTAATAAAGTCTCAATGTTAGGTTAAGAAACATATATATAAGCTGGTTATCCATAGACATCCCTATATTTAAAATATAACGTTATCCATAAACGTCCCTATATCTAAGTCAACCATTGGATAGCTCAATGGTATGAAACTAATGTGTTAAAGGGGAGGTCATGAATTCAAATCCTCTCCCCGACAGTATTGTTCCCCGTACTGTTTATACACTGTTCACCGGGATATCTATACTATTCTATACTGTTCATATACTGTACACCGGACTCTAACACTATTTATATACCGTGGCTCTTGTCGCCTATTATTCAAAAAAAAAAATTTAAAATCTAACATATATTGTGCAAACTTTTTTTTTTGCTCCCATATGCATATTTTTTTTACTATAAAAAATATTCCGATTTCAAAGGGAGGAATTATATCAATAATTTTTGAATTTAAAATCTAACAATAAGGGCATTATGAATTGTCATATATATATATATATATATATATATAGAGAGAGAGAGAGAGAGAGAGAGAGAGAGAGAGAGAGAGAGAGAGGCGCTAACGAATGTAGGGAGGCGTGTAGTAAGTGGCAGTCCCAGAGGCGGCAAGCACACAGGACGCATAGGAGAGTAAAACGGCTGCCAAGACGAGCTACAATAAACTTAGCCATTGTTATATATCAAGCTTTATGTATGTTTTGTATATTGTGACATGAATTTTTGATGAAGCAAAGGGGACTTCCTTGGCCTCCTTTGTACGAGCATATGCATCTACACATATTAATTATTCATTTATGAACTAAAGGGTTTTCCTTAGCAGCAATTGTGTTGTTGTGTAGAGTACACACGCACCTCGTCCAATCTTGGTTGGATCCCTACAAATCATTAAACTTAATTTTCCTTAGAAGCCCTTGAAAATTTTCTCATGTGTTGTTGAGAAGAGCACATCAAGTCCAGTACGGTTTTTTTTTTTTTTTCAAGATGAGCTCCTAGGCTGCTATAGGTAGACATGACCACGGTTTAGGAATCGTCGGTTCTGGTTCCTAAACCGCTGGTTACAGTTCAAAAAAACCTTGAACCAGAACCAAACCGCCTAGGCAATGTTCTTGGCGGTTCAATTCCTGTATAGGTTTTGGTGGTTCAGTTCAACGGTTCCGGTTTGACGGTTCATACGGTTCGGTTTTTTTTTTAACTAAATAATCCATTATTTCAAATTAAAATGAACACAAAAATACAAGAATTAATATAATATAATATTTTTATTAAAAAATAAAAGTATTAATAATTTAAAACAATATATTGCAATAGAAGTACAATAAGGGAAGAAATAAAAAATATAAAGGGTTTGAACTTAATTATACCAAGTTGTTTGCGTATTTTCTCGGAATCAAATGAATTAGATCAATCAGATCTAATCAATTTGGTTATTACCGGTCACATGACTCAAATGATAAAACCCTAATCAAATAATAAATATCATGAGTCAATGACATTATTTATATAATATATATAATATATATAATATTTTGATTCAATTGGAACCACTGGTTCCATGGTTTTCAAATTCTGAAATCGGAACTGAACCTTATATAAAGGTTCATGTTCTGGTTTTAGGACGGTTACAGTTTTTCCGATTTCGGTTTCGGTTTTTGGCGGTTCAGTTCCACCGTTTGAGTTGAAAATGGCCACTCCTAGCTACAGGGGGTATGCATAAATATAGCTAGTCTGGTACGTTTGCATGACTACAAATCTTCCACAAGTATAGTTATCCTATCAAACAATCTGACAAATAATAGGCGGCTTCAGTAACAAAGCCATAGATTTTTTTTTAAGGATATTAAATAAAGAGAGAATTTTTCTTACGGTGGACTAATAGATTTTTACAAATATTTTTTAAGTAATATAATTTTTTTTATAAAAACAATGTTTTTTAGGACTAAGCATAAAATCCAAAAAAAAATTATATATATTGATTTTTAAAATATCATGTATTCCAAATTATAGATTTTTACAAATATTTTTGTAACAATATAATATTTTTTATACTAGCTAATTTATAAAAAACCATGAGACCAACTTATGCTAAATTGTAAAAAGCTAACAAGGCCAAACTATTAACTTTTTAAATTTAAAAATTTATAATTTTTTTTATAATATAGGCATTAATTTTTATAAAATCAAGGGTGGCCATGCCTCTTCAGCCCCATGGCTCAATCTAGGAATGCAAGTGGGGCGGGGCAGGGCGGGGCGGGGAATAGGATCCCCATCCCCATCCCCGCTTCCTACGGGGAGGGGATTCCCCGCCTCAAAATTCCCCATGGGGGAGAAATTCCCCCCACTCACTCCCCCGCGGGGTCGGGGAATCCCCATGGGGTTGAGGAATTCCTACCCACAAATTTTTTTTCCTAATTACACATATAACACATTATATATGAAATTAAAAAATAATAGACAAAATATTCCTCAAAATAACCATTATTTAATGTATGAAAAAACAACAAACTAACGAAGTAATCGATGATAAGGGGAACTGCGGAAGTTGTGATTTCATAAAAGATGTTCTACTTACAAGTTGAGATTTCAATAAAGTTGATAAATTAATCAATTTCATCTTAATTTTAATATAACATATTTATCTATAATAGAAAATAAAAAAAATTTATTATAATTTTTAAAACAAATTTTCATATAATTATCTCCAAGTATTGCATTGGAGTAACACTAATTTTTTATTAAAAATCTAAAACATCATTAATAAATACCAAAAATAAAATTTTTAAAACCTAAATATTTGGTCATTATAATATTATATTAATATTTATTTTTTAATAAATAAAATGAATTATATAAGTTATTTTTAATATATATAGTATACATTTAATTTAAAAATTGGAGAATCTTTCTCCCCTCGGGGATTCCCCACGAATATCCCACGGGTAGCGGGGAGGGGTTTTCCCCATTCCCCGAGGGGAACGGGGATTCCCTGCCCCACTTGCATCCCTAGCTCAATCCCTGCGTGGCCCTGCCTGTTGTGTCGTGATTAATGTGATGTTAATGATCACTGTTAATATTAATTAACCACTGAGATAATATATTTACTAATTCTCTTTTATACCAACAATACTAATTAATCATTTGAATTAGCAAATTGACTTAACCTCCCTCCTTCAATATCAACTAAAGTGATTACCGTATTTAATATGTGCATGTATGCACCTTGAAGATGTGCGTGCTGTGCTGCGAGGGAACAACTGCTTCTTGGTTTTTAGTTTGCGTGTTACTCACGGTATTTTAATTAGAAGTCTTCATAAAATGGCTTGGGACCATCCTGACAGTAAAAACTTCACCGTTTACCTCAATATATAGATTTGTGTCTTTGTCACGCTTCCAAGCTGACCCAATCAGTCGGAATCACAAACAAATGGTCGCACATCCACGAGAACAGAACCCAATAAACATACATGGTCTTAAAAAACGTCTTAAAAAAAAACCACAAAACTCTAGAAAATTATGAAATTCAAAATAAAGATTCAAAGTACAAAAGATTCAAGGCCTACAACATGAGCCTATAACAAGAAAAATAATAATAACTTAATCTATTTCAAAAATACTTTAGGTACTCGATTATTGACAAACCTATACCTTATCTTTTATTATATATATATATATATATATATATATAAACATATTATTATAAAAAATGCCATTCTAAATGGCAGAGTAAATCAACACAGAATGAAATCCAGAACTTAATAGGTAATAGAAAATATGTGTCTCCCAAATTACGATCAATACAAAATTTCATAGGTCATTTGTTTTTTACTAGGTGACCCAAGTTAGAATTTTAGAGGTCATTATTGTTTCACAGACAAAATAATACAAACTATAGTCCCATTTTTACAAATGTGCATTTCAACATGGTCAGTGTTTGACCCAACAACAAAACTATTACATAGTTTATTTGGGGACTATAAATAGTTATAACAAAATAACTCGTTATCCAAAATATCAATAAAGTCATAAATCAGATATATCATGGGTTGCAAAACTAAAAAATATTTTAAAACTACAATCCACAAATTTTCAAATCTTTATTGAAGTAGGAGTACAAGGTAATTTTGTATAATCCCATTTTTTAATAAAAATAATCCAATTATTTTCAAAATAATTGGTAGACTTCGATTCAATTCAATATTTAACAAGTATAATCAACTAATTGAATGAATAAATAAATAGTTCAATAAGAGCGTAGTACAAAAAGTTGATAAATAATTAAATAGAGAATTGAGCTAGTAAATAGCTAATGCATAATTTCAGGAAATAAATAAATAGGCATCAATAATCAAACAAGTAAATTTGAAAGTGTCGAAAATCTAATATATATATATATATATACACACACTAGAATTTTTATGTGGTGTTACTTATCTAACTTAAAAACTCCAGTTCTTACACCAAATCAAGTCTTTTGGAATGTCCTTTACTTTTGAAGAAATCATGTTAGTTTCACCAACAATATAAATTTTACAGGGATATGTATGAAAAATTTCAAGACACCGATGATGCTAGGAAGGTTAAGAGGCCAATAAACAAGGATTTTACAAAAATGAGATTTCAGAAGAATACAAATGCAAAAAGATCAAGCTATTATTATACTCTTCCAAATAAGGATTCTTGTAAGAGTATAATGTTAATTATCCACTCTAAATGGGGCATGTAAACAATTTGATCATCACCCTTGAGGATTAAATTTAGCATAACTCTACCTACCTATCCTTTTCCAAAGCACAAAATTCTTACTTATAAGAAAACTAAACACTTAAAGACCATTTGCTTCAAGATATTTTACATTACTATTTGTAATAGAATTACTGTGATTTCACAACTCATACTGATGGGAATACGTATGTTTGGTTGACAATGCAATAATGTAGTTGGAATGTAAAATTATAATGTTTGGTTAGCTAGAAATCTTATATTATCAATTAATTTTTTTTATTAAAATACCATTGTTTAATAGGTGTGAAATATATCAAAATTTTAAATATCAAAATTGTTTTCGTAACAAATGTGTCATTAATAAGAAAAATAAAATTTTAATTTTATTTAAAAAAATTGATATTTTCTTGATTTTATTAAATTTAAATGGTATAATAGAAAAAAATTCACATCTATTGAGTTTTGGAAATCACATTCCCGGTAATATTGCTCAAGATTTTAAAAATGCAATATTCCTACATTAAGCAACAAATGTGGTAATTTTACATTATCTTGTTCAAATTCCAAGGGTAATCTAATATTACCCCCAACCAACTCCACCTTAGGGCTATGACATATCCAAATTTCAGAATTAACCATTTGAATGTCCACCTACTTTTGCTAACTGGTAAATTCAGACATATCCATTTTAATATGTATATATCCCAACATGTATCTTCAAATAACATGATATTTTAGAAACAGGTAGTTAATTAAAAAAAAACTTTCTTATTTTGCACTTTGTCTGGTTCAATTTGACTATGAAAATTACCCATCAATCTTCTACAAAGAAATACCATTTGAAATAGCTACACTAATATGGCATATCTCATTAACTTACGGTACAGAAAATTTAAAATTTTGCAGGTATTTATCTAATGTCAAACTATTCAGTTTTCTTAGTTTACTCTGTTCCAAATTTTACATCTAAGACCCCTGAAATTAAAGTGATTTCTTTTATTTTCAATAACAAAACTCTAAAATTTAGCTCTTTGAGTAATCATGCAATAATCTTGACATTTGACACCCTACTACTTACTATATCTAGGATTTCATGAACCTTATAATCACTAGAATGGATGAAGAATACCATATCTTGATAACAACAACCGCGCTACCACCACCACCACAAGGTTGATACAGGAAAGGGAAGCTTGGGCCTTGGTTTGAGTAAATTTTTTAGGAGGTTACCAAACTTTGCTTTTTATTCAATTCGTTATCCGAACTTTAATTTGAATAAAAAAAGGTTACCTACCTTTAATTCTCTTTCACCGGCAGGTCACCCTAACAAAACCGTAACAAATCCGATCGTTCGATGCTGATGTGGGGCTGAGCTTACACAGTCAATTAATTTAATCCCCGTCAGCATTCCACATCATCATCATCAACATTACACATAATCTATAGATCCGGATCAACGGGTAGGATCCTCCTATGTCAAACCCTAGATCTTAGAAATCGAACCGTCGAACTTCACCATGCTCTGTCTACTCCGCCCTCCTCTTCAACTTCTTCGACCTCGCCGTAATCTCTGGCCCAGGCGGCTTCCTTGTTGTGCTTCTCTTTACTCCCACCCCGACGGCTCCCCTCAGATCTCCGCTAGCAAGGATATGGGCATCATGAACTCCATCAATGATATCTTCAAGAAGCTTGCACAAGAGGCATTTAGCTTAGCTTGCTACAAAGACCTCCGTTCGTCTCGTTCTTCCCGGAGAGCTCGCCAAGAATGCCATGTCTGAGGGCACTAAGGCTGTCACCAAGTTTACCAGTTCTTAGATCTAGGGTTTCTTCTTGATTTCATGTTCTTGATTCTCTAATATGTAATTTATAGGGTTTGCTAGGTTTTCTTCGATAGTTTGTAGGGATGAATTGTTGAATGAATTAATGAAAAGTTGAAATTCTAAACCTATAAATTCTAATGTTTGGCTTATTTTCTTTTATTTGATTGGATTTATTCTCTAAATTTGGGATTTTTTTTTTTTTTCCGTTTTCAAAGTAATTTCAACATTTTTGTTCTTGATTTTCCATATCATTCTTTGATAATGTTTACAACATCTAATTCTCATTGTTATGTTTGCAATTGATTTTTAAGATCATTCTTTGATTAGCGCTTGGCGCCGACCTACGCCTGGAGAGAGATGACGCCGTCGATTCCAACGGCTGACTGCGGAGTAGGCGAAGCATGGTGAAGTTCTCGACCGTCCGATCACTGAGATCTAGGATTTCATATAGAAAGATCATAGCAGTTGATCTGAATATGTAGATTATGTGAAATGTTGATCATGATGATGTGGAGTGCTGATGAGGATTAAACTAGCTGACTATGTAAGTTCAGCCGCCACATCAGCATCGAACGATCGTATTTGTTAGGGTTTTGTTAGGGTGATCTGCCGGATTCAAATTAAAGTTCGGATACCGAATTGCATAAAAAGCAAAGTTTCATAGCCTCCTGAAAAATTTACTCGCCTTGGCTTACTAGTAGATCATAACTTGGTGCCTACATATGATTTAATGGATGATCACATACTCGCTGGTTGTTGAGATTTGAAGAAGAAAAGAATCTAATCTCGTTTTAAATTTTAATTTATTTATATATAGATATATATAAAACCAGCTGCAAAAGTTTATTAAAGGTATGGCATCCACTCAACAGGACATGACCATCTTATGTAAAACCTCACAATAGACTAATTAAGAGGTCATTGCCCTGCTAGCTTTTTCTTTTTTACCTTTCTCTTTCCCTTCTCTTATTTTTTAAGTTATTTTAAAATGTTTTTTTAATTAAATAGAATATGTATTTATTACACTAATTAAAATTGGAGTACAAGAATTTTTCTCGACAAAATTCGAGGTTGTAAGTGGTCTTCCAAGAACAAAAAAAAGGCGTATGCATAGACAAAAGAGCCAAATAAACAATAAAAAAAATTAAGTAACATTAGAAAAAACCAGAGGGAGAAAAGCCATTTATATACTCATCTTTCAGTAAATTTACATGAACAAAAATTGTTAGTTTAAACACCCTAACTAGAAAACCCTATATATATTAGTAGACCAAAAATTGTTAGTTTAAACAATTAAAAAAAACTTTTTCTTTGGTTAGTAAAAAAAATGATTCAGAATTTTACAAGTTAACCCTAAAACGGTTTTGACTGGTTGGCGATTTTGATGATTAACAAAAAAAAGTTTATATTTAAAAAAAAGCAAGTCAAATAACTAAATTTTCTTAATTATAATTTCTTAAACAAAATTTAAATATACTTTTCTATTCACCTAGGAAACCTGATCTTTGTAATTGTTGCAAATATAAGTATCATAAGTGTATTGTGGGATAGAAATTATCAAATTGTTGGTTTGACTTATTAAAAATTAATGGTGATTAAATGATAAATCCAATTTATCAGTTGGAATAAAATGAGTTTTTTTTTTAACAATTATTAATATTATTTGTCAAAATTATAAGAAATAATTACTTTTTATATTAGAATATTATCTTATGTTTTATGTATATATTGCAAGTTTCAAGACTGGTGGTGGAGCCAGCATATAAATAAATCTGTATTATGGAGCTTCTTTCGTTATTTTACTTGAACTTTGTCAAAGGTTCTCCTATGTTATTTTTTTAGGTGGATGGACAATTTAAGTTAAAAAAAAATAGAATAAAATAAAACTGCTCTATTGTTTGTGTTTGAGCATGAAATTTGAGATTTTTATTTTTTTAGATAAATGAGCAATGTAAATCTCACGAACCAAGTTTTATACAGTGGGATTAGTGTTGTTGGACCAAAGCCTTTTGTAACTTTGGAATTTTTCAAAAATCTAATTATTAAATATATCTTTTTAAAATAAACAAATGTTGTAGAAAACTTGATGAAGGATGTGGCGAGACACTAAGCTTATTTGAATATATTAAATGAATTTTAAAGTATTTATTTTGATAAATATTAATTGACTTAAAATAAAACAAATGATGAGAATTTGACGTCCATCACCCCATTGGGAAACAACTCTTTGCTACCGACATATGGATTAGTGCCATAGTTAGCTTGAAAATGACGAAAGGGAACTTCATGAATGCATTCCCCATGTAATCCACTTATAAGTATAAATGGCACCGAAGTTCTTGTTATATATACATTTCAATTTTCAAGTGATGTTCATAATTTATTAATTTATTTTTTTATTTTGAATTAATTGGATAAGCTAGTGATTGAACATTAAATCTTATAAATATTAATTTGTCATACAAAGGCTATGAAAGAAAATATTATATATGGTCAAATTAAGATAACATTATGTAGAAAATAAAAATAAACACCACTAATGGAAAGACATGGATATAATAGCATTATATATATATATATATATATATATATATATATATATATATATATTTATTTATTTATCAATTATTACTCCTCAATCAGAGCGTTAAAACTAATCACCTGCATGAGAGTCGAGTGTTTTAATCACTAAATTATAATCGTGGTACCAATTAACTTATAGATAAAGTATAGCTCGCATAATTGTTATTATTTTATTATTATAATTAATTAGGAGAAATTAATATCACAAAATTTTCCCAAATTATAAGTTGTTATTGGTCAATTAATTAACCAATTTTATGTTGATAAATTAATCACATCTTCCTCATTAAACTAAATATTTTTTAAAAATTTTATTTGAATCTAATTTCAAATAAGTATGATCAAACCATTTTAAGTTTTGAACTCACAATAATTTATATATATATATAAGAAAAGAGTGAAAGGAACTGTTGCATGTGATCTCCAAGATGCCATAAAATACTTAAATAGAGAATATGAATATGATGCTGTACCTTGGTCTTGTTTGTTGTCCGACAAGTTCACATGTCTCTATTTAGCTCCTTCATCAAATTGCCGTTCCCTTCCAAACTGTGGAAGTTACATCAGTCTCACAATGATTAAATCACATGTCGCACAGTGCCATCAAGGCATCACATATAGGGGTGGCAATATTTTGTTCGGGCCCGCCGGCCCGGTTTTGTCCGTCCCGAAATAAATAGGATTTGGACAAAAGTTGTATTAATCCGGGCCGGGTTTGGGCAATGCTTGATTGTCCGAATTTAAATCCGGGCCGGGTCCGGACAAAGAAATTCGGACAACCGGGCTTTTGTATCTCTAATATTTTAAAAGCCTAAAACATAAGCCCAATAGTTTTATGCCCCATTTTTCAAAAACTTCCAACTTATATGGATTTTTTTTTATTAATACTTGGAATTTTGTATGACTTGATTTGGGTTTTGGATTGTTGGACTTTTTTTTTTGCATATAATGTGAATTAAATTATTTTTAATAATTTAATAATTGAGTAAAATTAAATGTAATTTATAGGATTCGGACAAAATTCAGACATCCGGACAACCCGGTTTTAAAACAAACCGGGTCTGGACAAGGTAGGTTTGTCCGGATTTAAAACCGGGCCGGGTCTGGACAACAAGTTATTTATTTATAGTAGTAGTTGTCCGGACCCGGATTTTTGCCACCCCTAATCACATATACATATATATTAAAATATATAAGTTTGAAAGTTAGTTAGTTGCATTTAATTAATTACCATCTCATTGTTCATAGGCTTTTTTTTTTTATTTATAAATAGAATTATTAATCAGAATAAGTATAAGAAATTATCCATTTGAAACAGACTGAACTTTCCTGGTTCCAAGTTCCTAGTTCCAAAATTGTTCACATAGCTTAATATATATATATATATATTTTATAAAGTTCAGGGTTTAGGGTATAATGTATATATTTTTACATATGTAGGTGTATGTACAATGCCAAAAACAGAGATTTGCTTAATTCCCTAACCAAGGGAACTTTATTTGAATCCTCTGTATGAATCCAAATGCTTTTACATCTATATATATATTAGTTTTAATTATTATATTATTATTTTATATAGTTACATTTCAAATATAATATAAACATTTTTTGCAAAAAAAAAATGGTGGAGTTACTAACGAGTTAATTTTTTAGGAGGTAACCAAACTTTACGTTGTGTTTTTTCGGTATCCCAATTTTGATTTAGACCAAAACGGTTACCTAGCTATAATTCTTTTTCACCGGCAGGCCACCCAAACAATTCCGGCCCATTTGTGCTGACGTGGAGGCCGGTTTTTACACACTCAATCTTTGAAATTCAAGTGTGTCTGCCACGTCAAAATAAATGTCCACGTATCAATATCCCCAAAAAAGAAAATAAAAATTAAAAATTAATAAACTGGTAAAGAAGAGGGAGGGTATTGTGTTCCGGCACTTCACTAGCTTCTCGTTGATCCCTCGGAGAAGAGAAAGGATCTCATATCGCTATGGTGAGTGGATCCTGCCGGAGGCGGTGGCTCCACCGCCGCAACAGCAGCAACAACGGAAGTCATCGGAGGAGACAAGCTTCGCCGGTGAGGAGATGATACAGCGGAGGATCTCTTCAAAGAGGGATTCGTCGCAAGGGATGACGATCGGACCGGAATGGGCGAAGCCGTACTCCTCCTCGGCTTGGGATAGGAGGTAGCAGAACACCGGGTGGTTGAGATGCGTCGCGTGCACGACGAACTGGCGTTGGCTGATGCCAACACACACCGCCACGTTCCCGGCCGAAACATCGGGCGGGGTTGAGGAGACATCGGAGGATGCCGCCGCCGCCGCCGCTGAAGTATTTGCCGTCGCCATCGCACCGACCAGTTTGGGGATATTGATACGTGACTGACTCCAGGGCTGACGTGGACATTTATTCTGACGTGGCAGATACACTTGGATTTCAAAGGCTGAGTGTGTAAAAACTGGCCTCAACGTCAGCACAAATGGGCCGGAATTGTTTGGATGGCCTGCCGGTGAGAGAGAATCATAACTGGATAACCATTTTGATCTAAATCAAAGTTGGGATACCAAAAAAATACAACGTTAAAGTTTGATTACCTCCCAAAAAATTTACGCAGTTACTAACTCAATATATTTGTATTCTCATTCTGCGTAAGTTAAAATTTGAACTTAATGTTTTTTAAACAAAATATGAATAGTCTATATAAAAGATCTAATCTCAATAGATTATTAAAAAATGGTTGCTTCTAAGTTTTTATATAAACGATGTAAGTGAATTTTTTTAATTAATGCATGATTAAAAGAATAATTTTCAAAAAATAAGTAGGAAGAAAAATTTTGTAAAAGTTAATAATAATAATAATAATAATAATAATAGTTAATAGTTAATATTTACTTTTCTGCACAATAACAAATATTTATTAGCAAATAATAATTAATTTATTATTATTTTTATAAGATATTATGAGATATTTGGAGAGGGAAACAGTGTATATACCAAACATGGTCATCATATATGTATGTTTCAATGTTTCATCCACACAAACAAAATGACAAAAATTTATATGCACTTAATTAAGCGCTTGGCAGCAACTTCTTTATTTATGGATAGCACAACATAAATTACATATATAAAAACACATATAAACAACAACAACAACAACAACAACGAACTAAATTAAGCACATAAATAAGAAAACAATTAATATTAAATAGACTCTAACGTGCACGCAGAGTATCATAAATACTCCCCAAGCCCAAGAGTCTCCGGCTCCGGCCACCGTCGGCCGGAGAAGATAGCGAATGATCATCACTCTCATTCTGATCCAAAGGCAGCTTGCATGGAATGTACTTATTCAAAGGGCAAGACGGCTTTGGCTTTGCAAAGAACTTTTCACACTCTTCCTTAGGTCTCTGATCAGGCAACCAAGGAATGCAGTTCTTCCCAACATGCAAGACTTTATTCTTCAGCAGCTTCCAACAGCTCTGGCCAAGTGAACTGAAGTAGTTCCCAGAAAGAGAGAGGTTTGTTAACTTAGGAAGCATGCAAAGCTCATCAGGGACTGTGCCATAGAGACGGTTATTAGCGAAGTTGAGCTCTTCCATGGAGCGAAGGCAACCGAAAGAGAGAGGAATTGGACCAGTAATGCAGTTGTTGCCGGCATCGAAGATGGTGGATTTCTTAAGAAGGCCAATCTCGTAAGGAAGACAACCAGAGAGCTTGTTGTTGAGGAAGAGCACTTGGAGGAGAGTGTTACAAGTGCGGCCAATGGAACTGGGAATAGGGTCCGGTGAACTTATTGTTAGCGAAGGTTAAGTATAAAGCTTGAGAATCACCAAGGTTGGGCGGGATGTAGCCGGAGAAGTTATTGTTGTTTAAGAAAAGGATGCTGACGTTGAGGTTGAAGACAGCCTGACGGAGTTCGCCGACGAAGTGGTTGAAACGGAGATCAAGAAATGTGAGGTTGAAGAGATTGAGGAGGTTGTCAGGGAAACAGCCGGTGAGTTTGTTGTTGCTGAGATCGATCTCGTAGAAGAATTGGAGGTTTTTGAGAGGGGGAGAGGAGCCGGAGAAGTTGTTGGAGTTGGCGTGGAAGATGGCGAGGTCTGGGAGTTGGTCAACAAAGCCTTGGACCGTAGGAGCGCCGAGATGATAGCCGTTGAAGTCGACGGAGGCGATGGTGGGTGTGTTCTTGCGGTTTGGTGGTGTTTCACAGTAGAAGCCCTTGTACTTGCAGATTTTGTGTCCTTGCCAAGATTTTATGATTCCTAATGGGTCTGAAGTTATGGTCTTCCTGAACCTTTGGATCACGTAGTATGCGCGTTTTTGCAGCTCATTCACGAATGGATCTGAAGGTGGACGTGGTGCTGGTGGTTTTGGTGATGGAGGTAGTGGTGCTGGTGGTTTTGGTGATGGAGGTGGTGGTGATGGAGGAGGAGGAGGAGGTGGAGGAGGAGGAGGAGGAGGTGGTGGTGGTGGTGGTGGTGGAGGAGAAGAGGGTACTGGACACTCAGAAGGGGGATTGGCGGGGCTGGGAGAGCCGCCGCCAATGCCGATGCCGATGCCAATGTCGATAGCATTGGAGAAGGATAAGAATGGGAGGAGGAGGAAGAGGAGGAGGTGAGTTTGTTGCATGGTTTGGGAGGAGAATGAATAGGAGAGAATGGGGAGTGGGAAGGTATAAGTAGAAGGGGGAGGAGACTCAGGAGAGTGTGTGTGCTTTGGTTATTTGTGATTCTGTGAACATGGAGGGTGGTTAAAGTTGTTTGGGTTTGTGACTTGGCAGGGTATTGAAGGTGTATTATTGAGGCTTGATATTGATTGGTTTTATTATGGTCTTTGTTCTTTATTCAACTTTTTTATCTTATTTTATTATTATTTGGTTCTTTGTGAACATGGGTGGGTGGTTTAAAGTTTAAAGTTGTTCCTATTTGTGAGGGTAATAGAGGTGTATTATTGAGGCTTGATATTGATTGGTTTTGTTGTGGTCTCTGTTCACTTTTTTTATTTTATTATTACTATGTATATTTTAGAGAAAAGTGGATAAAAAACATAAAAAGGTGAGAATTGATACAACAAGCTAAAAGGGCAGTAATTAAGCAGCCAGAAAAAAAACATAATTGAGATGCAAGTATGCAATCCAATTGATGATTAGGCATCCTTAAAATTACACAAAGCAAACTTCCCAGAAGATAGAGTTTTGGGTGATGACTGATGTGTAAAGGAATCCTTTACTATTCATATTGTTTGCCTGGCTCTCTTTGAGCATTGGAATAAGTTCTCAATTGAATAGAGGCTTTTAGTTGTGGGAGAGACGCATATAAAGTCAGAGACTTTATTTATTTAATAATTCACACCAAGTCTCCTAACTTTATATTCTTTTGAGTCTTATTTTGCAAATAACTAAAAGAAAAACATGTGATCAATTTTAACAAAGTACTGTAAAATTTAAAAAAAAAAATTCTTATCAATTGAGTTTTCTCATAATAGCTCAGATATATTTATTAAACTCTCATCCGCAACTAACTACCGCAATGTCGAAGATTGAAGATGCAAGCATTAGATGAAATATATACGCAATTATAGCACATATCTCTCCCATTAAGAAAGGCTTTCATCACTTCAATTTCAACTCTTGTATTGTGGCCAAGATTGGTGTAGATCTAGAATTTCAGTATTCTTTTTCTAAAAACATTGACTTGTCATCTCTTATATAACTTTTTTTTTCATCTCCAAACTAACAATAAATGTAATAAATCAATTTAATCCAAAGAAACTCTTTCCACATGCAATAGATCAACTCATTGCATGAAATCCAAAACAATCAGTTGGAGAGTGTACATCATCATTTGCTAAAAGTGTCCTTTCTTTGTACATACTTGTAGTTTTGGATCTTTTCCTTTGTTAATTTATTGTTTATTTATTCCAAGATGAAAAAGCTAGACACAGACGAAGATTTAATGCAAGACAAAGGTACAAGCAGGTTGGATTCTTATACCTTTGAATAGTCATACCATTAGCTGGAAGTGGTACCTCTTTCTCCAAATGAGAGGCCTAAAGTTTATGAAAATTTCCAAAATTAATAATAAACAGAAAAGTTGTTACCCTTGAATGTAGGGAATTGCTTGCTTCTTAGCATGCTTTTGCTTTAATGTCCCAACAAAATAATCTATGTTACATAAACACCAATAAATTTTTGCGTTTGCTTTTATAGTAGAGATGTCAAAATTAATTTAGTGGATCTATCTTTGTTGCTCCAAATCTGACCTGTTTATTAACCTATATACTAATTTACACTAGTTATTTATTCTACAATGGTGACTTTGATGTGAATTTTTTCCCAAAAGTGTGCTTGATAAGACTTTGGTTGTTGAAGCAAATGATTTTAGTCTATACCTTACAAAAAATATTTGTATGAAATATTTATCTTTTTTTTAAAACTCACAGTATTTCACCCAGAATTGATTTAGAGTCCATGGCTCTTAAAAAACCAGTGTATCAAAAACCTAATGTGGGTGTGTGTATATATAAAAGAGATGGAAAACTAGATCAGAATTAAAAAAGGGGCAATGTGTAATAGTCAAAAAATGAGGTAGTGAAAAGTAATTTTATGCAAATCTTGACATTTGAGATGCTAATCAATAATAAAAACATACTTATTAAGGTTTTTACTTGAATAAGAAACGGTGAAAATGACCACAAAATTGCTAACAAACACTACATAACAAAGTTTGTGAGGACCTTTTTAACTAAATGCTCTCCATAGACAGCCTTCTCAACTGTTGCAACTCCATTTACCTTCTCCTTGCAAAAATTCACTGGCTCTACACAGGCATCGAAATTCAGCTACAGACATAACATAACAAGTATAAGAACAGTATCATAAGAATGTCGGGGAAAGAAAGGTATGCGGTGTTACCTCGTAGAAGAAAGCAATAGAAACACGATAAGTCGGAGAGTTGTTGATCACTCGATGTAGAGTTGATTCGTATATTCCATTTGACCAAATCTGGAATTCCTCTAACAGATGAATGAGTGTTTTGTTCATCTAGCCTATGAAAAAAGGTTTTATTGATTGATTAGAATACAACCTTTAGCATATCGCCGATGTTGCAGACAAAAGTACCGGGAATTGGAACGGCAGATATCCATTCACCGGCTCGATTTCTCACCTGAATTATCAAATTTGAGAGAACAAAAGGGATTACAAGCATATATCTACAAATACTCAACAGATTTAGCGACAATATTAGAGTTTATGCATTCACAAGGATGATCATCAAGTAGGAGACAACTTAATCAACTGGCCAGGGAGGTTTGCCATTGACAATAATTGTTCATTCATGGATTATTAAAGAATATAAGAATACCGATCATTTTAATGGAACATGTATATCTAATTGAAATTCATGGCAAGTGTGCATACAAGTGATGTTGTTCCAACAGTAGACACGCATGGCAAGTGATAGAAGAAATTAGCAAACCTTTCAGAATATTTATCATATCTTGTGTGAAGTTTGGAATATACCTGTGTAAATCAAGAATCAGATATGCAAATTATAACCAGTTGAACACTGAACAACTGGCTCTAGATACAAAAAGAACTAACAATTGTAGCATTTCTTATGTAGCCAAGACTTCAGCTTTGATATTGTTTGATAACCTCAAGAGTAGAAAAATTCATATGCCACATTGAAAGGTGCGATGATATCATTAAAAAAAGCTATAATATACATGGATTCATTGCTGGGAAGAAATACGGAACAGATCGAGGAAAGGAGCAGAACATAAATTTCAAGGGTTAATACACCTGCATAACTGTTTCGTAGTATAGAATATACCTGGAGGGCATTGATGTTATGATCTTGATTGACCAACGTCAGCAGTCCTTTATGAAAGAAATTTCCAGTCAGACAAAAAAAAGAGCAATTGAACTTGAATAGAAAATGCATAGCGCATATAAAAAAAGAATGAAAATATATCTAATAGGTGTTAAGAGAACTTTGCAGTTTGTACTATTTTCATAATTTTAACAACCATTATGCCAATTTAGATGCTAACAAACACAAGTAGAAGGATGATAACCAAAATTTTAGAAATTTGTGCACACACATATATTTCATAAATCCTCTCCCTTGGTGCCTTAATTGACTCCTCAGAGTCAGTAGGAAATTCACTGGTGTATAATTGATCCTATTGAAGTCATGACTAGATCTGTTCCATTTTAGTATGGCAAAGCAGGCGGAAGAAAAAAAAAGCTTATGGCAGTGGACAGCACTTCAAAGTCAAGCTGTGGGGACTTATTGCAATTAAGGCACAAGAACCCACAACTTCCCCAGTTAATGGAGAACACCAACACGTTTAAAAGAGTGACAGATTGATTGATAGGTTCTTGAAGAGTAAAAGACGGAAATATCCTTAAACTTTCTCACTAAAAGATTCATTACAAATAAATGACAGCAGGATAATGGGGTTCACAATCATAGTTATTAATATCATAAAATAAATAATCATACCATAGTCAGTGTGAGCTCCACTGGTTCATTTATAGTGCATGCAAATGAAAAAGAGAAGAATCAATCAGGCCGTGCCACGAGAAACGTCAACATTTTCCAAGTATATAGCAACAATAATAAATTTACCATCCTACATCACTGTCTTGCATTTCTGATCTTTTGGCATCTGATAAAACTGGGTAGCCTATCAATCGCGTTACCCAAAAGGGATTTCCTGCCAGTTCACCTTCAAATGATTCTGGTACACCACCCAAGGCTAAAGCAATTCCTCGCATAATCTTTCTTGAAAGGTCTGATGCAAAAGAAAAAAGTAAATGATTGTATGTAATTAATAGGCATCCAATCAGGGTATAGGAGATAGAGAAGACTTATCATTAATCAAATGTGAACCTTTGAGAAGGTCAATATACTCTTCCATCAGTGATTTGAAGTTCAAAGGATTATCCGGCCTGCAGGAGAAGACTATATTATGCCTGTCTTGTTAGTATGTAACCACATTATCATGTATAACAAGAGTAAAACCTGAACATCAATCTAAAAAAAAAAAAAATCAGCCAAACAATAATCCCGCAGAGATCGTTTAAGTATTCCATTGGCTAACAAGTACAAAACAAGTCAAAAAGTAAACGAATGAAACATATAAACAATGTTGATGCTCAAACACATCAACATTCACAGTAAGCTTAAATCTGCAACAAACCGGTCGCTTCACAATTATTATTTTTTTTTTACAAATGGGCAACCAGCGCCCATACTTCAGGAAAGTTAGGGGTGTGCACATGAAGTTAATATCTCAGCCCTCACCTTGAGTAGGTTTTAGGGTTCGACCTCAGGCCCTTCCCAAAATAAACACCTTACACAAGGAACCCAATACCAATAGGGCACAAGAGGCCATTGGCACTTTACGATTATTAACCATTCAAGAACTCGATTGAATTTTGGAAACCATGCATTTGACAGATCATCACAGTTTATCCATTTAGGCCAACTGCAAATCGCATCAGATCCAAATTACAAATCAATGTTGATCATACCATGCTAGGATTTAATTCAGCATCAGCTAAAGTGTGATCCCACAGCTAATATCTACCATATCACATGAGAAATACACAATCTGTGATCCCATTTAAGAGAGAGGTGGCATGGGAAATGAGGAAAAAGAGAGATGCTTCTTATTGTCTTATTTTGATCATTTCGTTTACAAATCTCTGTTTCCAGTCTCTTAAATAGTTTCCAAAAAAACAAAAAGCAAAGTTCTGAGTAATTTTGGAGGAAAATGATGATTGGGGCACCACTGTTGGGTAACAAAGAAGCACTAAAATTTAAATTAATGAAGATTGTGTTATATTTAGTCCTCCAGTTTGCATATTTTTGCACGAAAAATGAATTCAAATTTCAATTTCTAACTCATGAGTTCTATGTTCTCTCATCATAAGCTATTATTTGCTTGTAAGGCAAGTTGTACAAAGCAAAATAGAGGTTCAGAATTTAAGAGGTGATGATTCATAAACCATAAGCACGATTGCTCTAAGATGTCTCAGCCAGAAAAATGAGAAAGGGATTAACATGACATTGAGAACTAATAATAACCCATCAATGCAAGATTCTGAAACCAACATTTAGACCTTTAAATAGTTAGAAATTTATCTCATTTGCATTTTGGGATGTAGCATCATTCATTAAATTCATTACAAGGTCTCAATTACATACATTAGAAACATTATACATGAGAAGGCATAAATTGGAATACAAAATTGTAATAAGATCAAAGCTGTGCAATTTGCTCAAACCTTTACCAAACTTAATAAGCAAAGTAGATTGCAGTGCTTAAGGCAGAATGTTACACAATTGTCAGTATTGTGGCAGTCAATCTAGAACTTTAAAGCAGAGATCAAGATGCAATTATACCAAAATAAATAAATAAATAAAAGACTTGGTGTTAAAGAACAAAAAATGGCTTGTGTTGAGCTCAACATTTAGCAAAAGTGACAATAAGTGATATCCTATGTAGCACAGACACTCCGGGAAGCTTGTCGTACCCATGTATAACACGTACACACTGTAGACACCATCGGACATGGTGTCGGATATTCCTAACACTCATGCGCTTTGTGAATGATTTTTCTAAAATACCCATGTATATTTACTTCCCAATTACACAAGATCACCAAATTAATCTATAGGTAAATATATGACATATATTACATGAAAAATATATAGATTTATATTTATAATAAATATTTTATATAAATATATAATATTTTTTATAGCCATGTCCTTAACTTTCAAAAATTACCGGGTCGCCGTGTCCGTGTCCGTGCTTCTTAGGTGATCTCTAACCACTGCACTTGTCAGTGTTTGCACAAAAGTACATTGATTGAGGGCATAGAAACAACATACCATAAATTAGATCCTTCTAAAGGTGTGCCAAGATTTCCATATTCTCCATGTTCCATTGGCTTATAACACTGAATAAAAAGAAAAAAAGTTGTTATCATAATCTTCTTAGTAAAAGAATAAGTAAACTTTAGTGGTATAGACAAAGTTATGAACATAAAATTGGATGGATGATGCCAATAATGAGAGTTAAACACTACTAACATCAATAGCTTCATGCATATCAGGCTTCCCCTTTGTGATGTTTTCTCCAACTCTTTGATATCCTCTGTGTAACAAAATCTCAATAAAATGACTGAAGTCTCAATAAGCTTCTTTAGAAGCTAATGTGATTCAGAAATAACCTGAAGAATGTACCTGTACCCACTAGCTGGTGTCATCTTAATTTTGATCTTATCCTCATATGGAAGAGTAAAGAATTTATGTGTCAGCTCTCTAACTTCCTCAATTAATGAATAAGGAATGCCATGGCCTTTCTGTTGCAAAAGGTAGATCATTAAAAAATACTCAGATAACATAATAAAGCTACAATGTGTAGGATTTACTTTAAGATTATCAAAATGTTTACTAAGCATGATTATATTTCTGTACAGCATGTCAATGAATTAACAATATAGATGACTAATATGAATTCTGGGAATTTTATGCCTGCCCAATTTTTTCAATAATCATGTTTTGAATTCAATTTTGAAGAAACTATGCAATTCTGGATTTAAAAGAAGTGTGGATAAATTGAAATTAAAATACACCAAGTGAAAATAAGGAATGTAAACCTACTGTTCATCCATTGTATGATCAAGACTACTTCAAAATGGCTTCATTTGCTATATATATCCAATAACACAGAATTCAACATTTGAAATTTTTAATCAGGCATCCTCAATCAGAAAGAATGCAGATTGAAGATGAATATGGAACTCAGCATTACTAACAAACGAAACGCAAATATTTCTTTTATGAGGACAACTTTCTATACCTTCCCATAAATCAAGAAATTTACTCTTTAAAGTTGAGGCATATAGATGCAATTGCAAAGTAACTTAAAATGAAATTATGCAGGTTAAAGAAATTTCCAGAGTTTATAATGAAATGTACCACATAAAAGAAGCCTGTCATTTTGCATGCCTCATCTAATAATCTTACAACCTCCAATACTTGTTTATCTTCTGCCATCTTTGGATCATCAGCTTTATCCACAAGAGGACCAATATCTGATTTAACAATAACAAATGAGATAAGGAATTATGAAAATAAGGGAGAAATGAGAACATCTCCTGAAACAAAAGGGAAATAAGTTGCAAAATAAACCAGGTAACTTCCACAATTGCAGAAAGTTGGAAGAAAACAAGAGTTTGTCCACAAATGAAGATCATCATGTGGGTGGAAAGCAAATTTTTGTTCATATATTCGATAGAAGAATGGCTTGCAAAATAAGTTCAACCATAACAAGGTCAAGCACCACAAAATGAAGCATGTGAGAGTAGGTTATATAATAATGATTAAGTGCATCTAATTTAGAAGGACTTTATTATAATTAACAAACAATGGCTCTCCATCACTTAATGAAACATAGCTTTATCCTATGAAGATAAAGTTCAATAAAGGCTTTGAAAGATTCATGAAACTATCTCCAAGCTGATAGCCCAAGCAATTTGCTTAGGCAAGTACCATGAGTTTCAAGTCCACTACTGTACCACAATAAAAACCTTCACATACTTATAAAATATAGAAAACAAATTTGTAGAATCTAGATGTTAGTAGTGCATCTAATCAAATAGTTAACTTTTTTTTTTTTTTTTTGACAAAATGGACAAGCCATGTGTTAAGGCGTGCACACCACCAGAAATTGATTGTCCAGCTCATATGCAATCACCTGGCATACACGGCGATTAGGCTGCAAGCTTGCTCCCACAGCCAGGACCTTTTTTTGGCACCACTGTGTCCTACACGTTTCGAACCCTAGAAAATGAAAGTCCCCAAAGACTCTTTTCACAATGGGCCATTACCACTAGACCAAAAGCCCTTTAATAGTTGACAAATCTAATCACTACTATATTCAATTCTAATTCATTATGCATTATTGTGTAATTTATAGGGGACACTGACCATGAAGAATTGTAAAACTCCTACTTTCAAGGCGAGAGACCTCAGTTTGAGGCCCATTTCTAACAAATATAAATGCAGAAGGCTATTGGTATAAAGAAATAACAATAAAATGATGTTAGAATTGTAAGATAAGCAAGAAATGAATTTCTGTAGCAGATAAAAAGCCATGACACAAGACATTAGCAAGGGATTAAAGCAAAGATCAAAATTTGAAGTGAAACAAGATTTACATCAGTGAAACGACTGAATTCACATGAAACCTTATAGAAGTGATTGGAAATCAAACAAGCGCCCATATGAAAATTCTAAAAATAAAAACGCAGTGATTGGAAAATCAAGCAAAGATCAACCTTTTAAGTGAAGTATGGAACAAAAAAAACCCAATCAAACTAGAATGTTCGTGGTTTTTTTTTTTCTTTAAAAAAAGTAGTAACTGAGCAAATCAAAAGGTCTAGATGTGCACAAACTAAGTTATTTACATGACATTAAAACAATAAAAGGAGATATGAAGAAACCTATGATCGGAATGGTTTGGAAATCGGAAGCCATTAGCGCAAGCTCTCTTGTGGATCTCTGGGACAAAGAGATAAAGGGCAAACCGGCAAAGGTCTGCCTTTGTTTGGGGTGGCCGCTTTTGTTAATTGTTATTATATTAGGGATCTTACTCCTAAATATGTACTAGTAATATTACCAAAATACCCACACACTTGTAATCTTCTATGATAACTGATAATCAATGCATTGGCATGGTCTTTTTCTCCACAATGTACCAGAGCCTTGAGACTTTTGTCATGCACAGCGCGACAAGGCACGGTCAAGGCAACTTCTTGGAATGTTCCTCTCTAATATTTAAAAAAAAAATGTAAATATCATAATTTAACTTTTTTAATATTAGTGTGTAAGAAGAGTCTTGGTCATTCTAGAATTCTCTCCATGAACCTAGAAGATGATAGAAAATTCTAGAATATGAGAGAAGATTAGATTTTTTTTTAGAGAACTCTAGAACCTCTATGGTGGATCAAAACAATCCCCACCATCTATAGATGGAAATATAAGAAAGTTTTGTAAAGTAAGGTAAAGAATGGTAATGAAAGGTAAAATGAAATTTTAAACTTTTTTTTGCTTGGAGCAAGGTAAGCTAAATTGAGGTTTTGAAACCTTGTTATGTTTGGTTTGGAAGGTAATTGGAGGAGGATTATATAGTAATATTACTGACTTACCCTTAGATAAAGGATAAAGTTGTAACTTCATTTACTAAATTACATAAAACTTACATAATCCTCTCCATAGTTTACATAAATCTCTCCTTTAATTATTATAAGATTTCATTTTGTTGAATGAAATTAATTATAATATCATTACTAGATTAATTAATATTACTATATAGTTTGACAATATTAAATATCAACTAATAAATGCTTGATATTTTTTAAAATAAATAAAATAAAATAACTTCTGATAAAGTAAACATTATTGTTGAGGGGTATTTTGGTCCACAAAAAATTTCCCCCAAAACCTCCCCAACCCACCACTTTTAAAACCTCAATCTAACCCCCTAAACTCTTATCTTCCTCAAAATACCTCCTCCCAAACATGAGTTTTTAAAAACCCTTACCTTACCTTACCTCAATTTATCTTCAACCAAGCAGACTTTTTTTAAAGGGTAACACCAAATCACGATCCTCACGCTGCTTGTAGGCCGGACTCCGTCCAAGGCTCCTCCTCCGACACCGGCAACATCACCACCCGCACCGCCGGCCATCTACAACATCCGATCATTTTCTTCTTATCTTCCCTTCTATCATTTTCAAGATCCGCCCATCTTTAACAAAGATCCGGTGATCATCAACATAGATCCGGTCATCTACAACCGAGATCTGCCCCATCTATGCAGTTGTTGTTAACCTTCACCAGTGGAAATAGGGTTTGAAACCCTAATTCGAAGTCTATTTAAAAAAAAAAAAATCAGCCACATCTATCAATTTCCTTTTATCTCTTTCTATTTCAGTTTTATGTTTTTCTTTGTTCAAAATATTTAGGTCTTTATTAAGAAGACATACATATCAAGTTCTTATACTTCATTTGTATCTTACTAGCAATTGTACTACCATCATGTCTAATCTTCAAAAACACATTGTTTCTGTCACTATCTCTTCAATTTCTCCTATCTTCTCCACTTCACAGGATTAGCAACATTCACTCATTGCCATCAATGTCAATGCTTAGGCTCCTCTCAAACTCACTCCTACAAATTATATTGCCTGACATGCCCAATTTAACTCTTTGTTAATTGGGTATGATCTGTTGGGATTTGTTAACGGCACACATCCTTGTCCGTCTCCTACTTTTGCAAGTTCTGATTCAACTACACCTATACCTAATCAGGCTTTTGCACTCAGGGTTCGTCAAGGTCAATTGCATCACCTAGGTCAACATCGCTGAGATATCTTGGTAAGTGTCAGATATGCTTCGCGCTCTGGATTCCAATATAGGCCTACTCAAACTCCTCGACCTCAGTTCCATGGGCCATCGCTTCTATGTATGACTTCATCAATTCGTTCACCAATACAGTGGGGGACTAGTCCACCTACTGCATCACCTAGGTCAACATCGCTGAGATATCTTGGTAAGTGTCAGATATGTAGCACAGTTGGTCACTCTACTTGCCAATGTTCATCTATACCGCAATCTATCTAAGCTTCCCTACCTCCTCCTCCATGTCGCCCGCCAATGCAGTCTTAACCACAAGCTAACACGACTGCTTATTATTCTCCTATTGCATCATTAGATTGTGTACTTGACTTTGGTGCTTCACATTACATCACCAATGACCTGAGCACTCTCTTTCTCTGTATTATCCATATTCTGGTGTTGATAGTGTAGTACTTGGTAATACTACATGTCTTTCCATCGCTTACTCTAGCACTATATACTTACCCATCTCTTCTTCAACACTAATTTTGGATAAAGTTTTGCATGTTCCACCTATGTCTATAAATCTATTCTCAATGTCTACCTTCCTTGTGTGCAACTAATAATGTGATTGTTGCATTTTTTTTATGATTGCTTTCAGGCGCAAGACCGTCGCAGGGGGACAATTATGGTTATGGGTCAATGCCATTATGGCGTTTATCTCTAGCCCAAATCATTTTCTCTCTCATCCACCAATCAGTGTTCAGCGTTGTCATATGTCGTTCCATCTTCTTCTCTTTTGCAATGGCATAGTCGTTTGGGGCATCCTTCAATTAAAGTTATTAATAAAATGTTGTCTTTGTTTAATGTTTCTTTTTCTCAGTCTGTTTTTCAAAACTTTTCTTGTTCTTCTTGCAATATTATAAAAGTCACAAGCTTCCATTTGCTTCGTCTACTATTACCTATGTTGCTCCTCTTAATGCTATTTGTTATGATGTTTGGACTTCACCTGTTCTTTCTGTTGATGGCTATAAATTCTATGTTATTTTTGTGGATCATTTTACCAAATATATTTGGTTTTATCTCTTCCACAACAAACATGAAGTTTACTCTGTTTTTATTACCTTTAAAGCTTTTGTTGAAAATTATTTCTCTTCCACCATTAAAACCTTGTTTGCATACAATGGAGGAGAATATGTCGCTCTTCACGTACTTCTTTCCACTAATGGCATCACTCATCTCACCACTCCACCGCATACACCTGAACACAATTGCTACTCTGAACGTCACCATCGACACATTGTTGGAACCGGCCTTGCACTATTACATCGTGCCTCTCTCCCAACAAAATTTTGGTCCTATACATTTACCACAGCTGCGTATCTCATTAATCGAATGACTAAGGAGAACCTATCCTTTTTGTCCCCCTTCCAAAAGCTCTTCAACAAACAAGTGTTGTCCACCAAATTTTGAGTCTTTGGTCGTCTTGATTTTCCATGGTTACATCCATACAGTTCTCACAAACTATCACCTCGGTCTTATTCATGTCTCTTTCTTGGCTATTCTCTCACTCAGAGTGCTTTTCTATGCCTTGATCTTTCTGATCATCGTGTTTTTGTTTCTAGACATGTTCAGTTTGTTGAACATGAGTTCCCATATCCATCTCACCAATCCCCATTCTGGTCTAACCCGGACTCACTATGAAATGCTGCATCATGGCTTCCTGTACCACACTTCATTCTTTAGTCACATCCCAAGTGGAATCAGTACTGGATGTTGAGTGTGCCTTATCTAATGCTTCCCTAGACACCATCACCGCTCATCTGGCTTCACCTACTCTCGGAACCCTTAACTTGGAGCCCAAAGCTTCTCATCGTGGGAATTCTCATCCTATGATCACCAGACTCAAGAATTCCATAGTAAAGCCTAATCCCAAATATGGTCTTTCTACTGTAGTTTCTAGTGAAACTGAGCCTTTTATTGTCTCCCAAGCAATGCAGAATCCACTATGGGCACAGGCCATGCATGATGAGTATCACACTTTTCTTCGAAATCACACCTAGGGCCTTGTTTCTCCAGATCCAAATCAAAATCTTGTTGGTAACAAGTGGGTCTTCCGCATTAACGCCATCTCGATGGCTCCATTGATAAATATAAGGCCCAATTAGTTGCAAAAAGATTTCATTAGTGTCCTGGAATCAATTTTCATGAGACCTTTAGTTCAGTTATCAATAATGTTACCATCCGTACAGTCCTCTCTATCGTCCTACACTATTAGTGGCCTCTTAAACAACTCGATGTCAATAATGACTTCCTTAATGGGCATTTTACTGAAAAGGTAGTTATGGTACAACCACAGGATATGATTGATCCCCAATTCCCTCATCATGTATGCCACTTACTGAAAGCCCTCTATGGCCTCAAACATGCCCCTCCTGCTTGGTATAATGAACTGATGGGGTTTCTTCATATTCATGGTTTTGTTGCTTCTCAGGCTGACATGTTACTGTTCATTCTCATTCAAAATCATAACATCATCTACTTTATGGTCTATATGGATGATCTTATTATTCCAAGCAATGATTTATCCTTGGTCGACCACATCATCCACGAGTTGAATGCTAAGTGTTGTATCAAAGATCTTGGCACTCTCAGCTACTTCTGTGGTATTGAAGTTCTACCCACTTCCACTGGTTTACTTCTTACTCAGCAGAAGTACCTTGTTGATCTCCTTCTGCGCCATAACATGCTTGATTCCAAACCAATTTCTACACCTCTTGCTATTGGTGCATTATTATCCATATCTGATGGTTCTCCAGCTATGGATCCCACTCGTTTTTGACAAGTCATTGGTGGTCTTCAATATTTCCTTTGCTGTGAATAAACTCTCTCAGTTCATGTATGCCCTGTCTGAAACTCATTAGGGGTGTTGTTAAGCGTCTTCTTCGATATCTCAATGGCACTCGCAATCTTGGGATTTGCTTGTTATCTAACACACCTCTTACACTCCATGGTTACTCAGATGCTGATTAGGCTGGTGATCCTAACGACCGTACCTCTATTAGAGCTTATGTTATGTTTCTTAGTGCTAATCCCGTTTCCTGACGCTCCACCAAACAATGCACAATCGCCCGCTCTTCCACTAAGGCTAAGTATCATGCTATTGTTGTGTAGCTGCTGAGTTACAATGGATTTGATCCTTGCTTACTGAGCTTCAGATCCCTGTGTTACATGTGCCTACTATCTACTTAGATAATCTTGGGGCTGCTTATATGTGTGCTAATCCAGTCTTCCACACTCGAATGAAACATCTGGTTGTTGATTACCACTTTGTTCATAACCTTGTTCAGTCCTCAACACTTCGTATTGTTCATGTCTCTTCTATTGATCAACTTGCAGATGCTCTTACCAAGTCTCTTTTGTGGCCTAAGCTAACTACATGTCACAAGATTGGTGTTACAGAAAGTACACCATCTTGAGGGGGTATATTAGGGTTATTACTCCTGCACATATATTAGTAATGTTACTTAAATACCCACACACTTGTGATCTTTAATAACAACTGATAATAAATACATTGTGTTGGTTTTTTTCTCCACAGCTTGCTATTAAGGTGTTGTTGGGGCAAGCAAGCATCAAAGAAGAGGCAACTTTTCCATACGAGACCTGTCGTAAGTAATTATTATTTTTTTTGTTATTATTTGCATATCTACTAAAATGTCTCTTTATTTCATTTTAAAAAATTTGTTTATTTTTCAAAATTTTGGAAATTCTATTAAAATATAACTTTGCTTTTTAAAAAAAATACATACTTTATGATATTTTTATACTGCTTTTTCATTGCGTCACTCACAATTTTTAGTAGCATTAGATAAATCACAATCTCATTGGAAATGGGAAAAAATTTACAAACTAAATGATCATGATAGGCTAACACCATAGATTAACAGGATAAGAGTACACCACATAATCCACTAATATGATGATGATGATAGGCTAACACCATAGATTAACAAGATAAGGGTACACTACATAATTCACTAATATTGAAATAGAATTTAATTGGAAAATATCAGCCATGCAAGGGGATACTAGTGGCATTAAAGAAATGATTGTCAAAGTGCATTGTTCATCCTAGGTGGGCACTAGAATGAGTGGGGGTTAGTCATTTTGTCCAAAATCACTATTGGGTTAGTTGGCTTAGGTAAGTGGTGAGTGGCTAAGAAAGTCGAGGTTTCAGTTAGTTTTAATATAGAGTCCTTCAACTTAATTTTATTTTGCATCTAGGGTGGTGAACACTAAAATATTATTTGATAAATTTTTATTATAATAAAAAAAAAGGAAAGATAATAACAATTGAAGGTAATGTTATTTATGAATTATCATTGTAGGTATTTGTATTATGACCTGAGTTTATTAAAATTAAAAATAGTAATTTTTTTCTATTATACAGGCACTACTTATCTAGTGTCCATTAGGGTAAAATATCCCAAAAAAAAAATAACACCGTACTTATTTATTTCAATAATAACAGTGGCTCATTAATTAATTAAATATTAAATGAGTATAGTATGAGACTTTCAAATAAACAAAATAGACTATAAATGTGTGCATCATCTACAATACTGATACACAGTGATAAAAGGAAAATTCCTAAATATATATAACTTTAAAAAAAAACCTCTCTCAACATGAGCATAGAACTCTATAAACTAATGATGCAATATATTGAACTAATTAATGATAACACTGATACATGTATATAAAATTTTTCTTCTTGTTTTAGTTACTATTACATTTTGTTTTTTTAGATATGAATGGTTAATTAGCATTTCTCATTAGAGGACCACAACTCCCAAAGAAAGCTGGATGAAGTGAACTCCCATTACAGACCACAATACCTCATAATTCATCCTCTCAGTACCAAGGCCACTCACTTATCATTCACCTTGGATATATGCAAGCTTCTTCTATATGGCTTCTTCTCTTCTTCTTATTACTCCATGCTACTCTCCTTCTATCTCTATCTATCTTTAGACAACACAGAAGGACCACAAAGACACTTTCCTTATTTACTTTCTGACAGACCTCTCACTGAGTCTACAGAGGAAATGAAAACAACAAAACAATTTTATATATATATAAGATAAAGTCTCATAGAAGATATTTTTCTTGGTAAATGTTATGTAGTATCAAATGGCCATGCATTTTGCCTTTATTTACCTCTCATTTCTCATTTTCCATGCCTTTGTTCTTACATAACCTCACTTTCCATGCTCTTATAGAACTTGATAATAGCTATGGTGTATTAAAACTCACAGTATTGATTGTTCCTAGAAATTTGAGTAATTAAACAGAGAAAACTTACTGAGAAGAAGTTTTGATTGTTAAAAGAAAACAATCACATTATCTATCTCTTTCATAAAGAACAAAATTCTCATTTCAATTATCATCATGTGTTCCTCACAAAAGTTACTGCTAAGTATTTTTAAGTGTTTTTAGCTAATGAAAAGTAAAAAAACTAAAAGCCTCATATTTTATATATATATATATATATATATGTCATTGCTTTCAATCTCTCTCTGTACTCTTGTTTGTCACTCTCTCAGTTTCTCTATGGAATGTGGGCTACCATTGCTCAATTGTCTATGGCAGCAAACACTGCAGAGTTTCTGCTTGCCAGATGCATCAAGTTCATCAAAGTGGGTGTATGCTGTCTTCTGGAGAATCCTCCCAAGAAACTTCCCACCACCCAGGCTTGCAATCTCCCCACAAACCAAGAAGAGTTTCACATTCTTTTCCCATTCCTTCCACTGAATGTATTCATGCATCTCATGTTTCATTTTCAGATGGGATTATGATGGCAGAGAAGCATTAAAGCAGTCCAATGCTAGCAAGAGAAACTGGTAATTGAAAAGAATGTAAATCATAATGTCATTCTTTGAGTTCTTATCTTTATCTGATGGTGACAATGTTGCAGGATACTTGTTTGGGAGGATGGTTTCTGTGATTTCTATGAAGCAAGCTTTGCACCAGAAATTTTCTTCAAGATGTCTCATGAGGTCTATACCCTTGGAGAAGGGTAATGAGATTTGTTCCAATGAAAAACATGGTGTTCTTTGATCATTTTGAAGCACTATTTTAACAATCTAGTGTTTGGTTTTTTTTTCAGAGTAGTTGGGAAAGTAGCAGCAGAAAACAGCCATAAATGGATGCATAGTGGAAGTATTCATCCAGAAACTAATGGCAGCCACTTCTCTTCATGGGATTCATCCACATATCCAGTAAAGTTATAGTTAAATTCATCTTGTTATATATTAATGAATGTCAACACTTATAATAGTGCTTTAATCTCTCTCTCTCTCTCTCATGTCATGATCTGATTAGCAACCAAAAGTCTGGCAATGTCAGTTCAATTCAGGCATTCAGGTAACATTGATTGGATATTTAACTGCATTTAGAAAGAATTGAGAGGTTTTATCATTTGATTTTGCTGTTTTAATCACAGACTATTGCAGTAATTGCAGTAAAGGAAGGTGCTATTCAACTTGGCTCATTAGATAAGGTTGTTTTATGTCTTAATATTTTTTTCTGAAATTTGGAAAAGAAGTTACTGAATGATTATAATATGCAGGTTCCTCAAGATCTTATACTAGTGATGAACATACAGAGAAAATTCAACTATTTGCAGAGCATACCGGGAATTTTTCCTATGCAAAGACCATATCAAGCATTTTCAGAGAATTATATTCATAGATTCAAGCAGAGTCTGCAGATTACTGAGAAAGAAGATGAAGAAAATAATGCTGCATTTGGAGTTCATGGATCAAATTACTTGTTTTGTGATGTGAAAACAGAAATGCTTGAAGTTTCAGAAAACAAACTCAAGATCTGAGAAATGACAATGAGGAGTAAATCAATTGAAGCATGTTTGCCAATTTGCTTACTGATTGTGTTGTTTGTGAGCAACTTTATGTTCTGGTTTATATGTAATTTCTTTAGCTGTTTGCTCAACTGTTCTACTTGAGCTGTCAGACATCAAACCTGGATCCAAGTTGCAAGTGGAGTTCCAAACAATTCTGTTGCATTGGGACCAGTTGGGAAACTAGTATTGATTCAGGTCAGATTATAATATAATATTGGTTTTTCTTTTCTATCCTAACTAGTAATTTTTATGATGCATTACTAATTTTATGATTGTTTTGTATGCAATAATCAATTATCCAAAATTCAGAAATTTTTTGAGCATACAGACAATAAAGATTTTTCTTCTTTTTTTTTCCTAATGAAAATGTATACTTTTCATGGAGCATTTGTTACCAAGCGAAAAAATGTCATTTATTTCTTGGATACAATCCACAAGAACCGACAATTTGGATGCAAAAAGTTGA
Source organism: Dioscorea alata (assembly GCA_020875875.1). NCBI lineage: Eukaryota > Viridiplantae > Streptophyta > Magnoliopsida > Dioscoreales > Dioscoreaceae > Dioscorea > Dioscorea alata. The sequence goes on from CM037018.1 coordinate 15,620,179, forward strand.
GGAATGATTGATCTTTGTGGAGCCATCACAGCAACAATAATTGAGATTTGAGACATGAAACCAAATTATAAGTACTGAATAATCACTATCATTCAAGTTTGCCTAGTCATATGCAGAAAAGTATTTATATATAAATAATCAGAATTTTATAATGGTTTATTATCAAATGAGATAATTCCAGTCAACAAATCATAGCATAGTAATACACTTGAAGATGCATGAAAATTCAGCATTTTGATTAACTTGAAAAGCATGAAACAACATAATTCACCACCATAATTCAACAGATGGTGAGTTCCATATGAGGACATTGTTTGCTCTTAGGGAATTGAAACTGAAACTATGTACAAGAAACTATCAATGATCATCAAATGGCTTAAATAAAAGGTACAAACAAAGCAGAGTTTTAGGATAAATCAGTGAGAGCAGTGCTGCCCTCAAATGGATTGACGACAACAAATCTCTATCCATCTAAGCATTCGAGAAAGCCCAGGCGGGTTTTGCAGGAGTGCGGGCGAGAGCCTTCACGCCAAGCGGGTTGTCCTTGCTCTGTTCATCAAGATCATTCAATGATGAGTTCAAGCAAACAAATTCACAAATAAATAAAGCTTGTTGAATTCAAACCATTCTGATTGCAAGAATGGATTCTTACCATCAGACATGTTCCAGCTCTAACATTGCAGACCGGATAGTCATGCGGGCAGCAGCTATAATGGTCTTCGCAGCAGGTGGCAGACTCAAGCGGGCAGCATCCCCAGGCGAAGCAGTAGCGGCCGTATTCATAGACACAGCAGCACGTGCTGCTCTCCGGGCAGGAGTAGTAGTTGTCGCAAACTGTTGGGGGCTTTACTGGGGTAGGAGGAGATGGGGCAGGTTTTGGTGGGTTCTGGCCTTTCTTTATCGGATAGGATGCTTCCATAGCAATTCCACATTTGCCGGTGGTTGCATTGATGTTACGCTCCATTCTCACAAAACCACTCTCCCCCCAGTCCTTTCCCCAGGAGTTCTTAACAATCCAGTAATCCTTTCCTTTATCAGTGCCGTAGCCCACTGCTGTCACACCATGATCTAGCTCAGTTCCACATCTGCCGGTAAATACTCCCTGAAATAATCAAATAAGGACTTCATTACTGAGCATCCATTTACATAAAAGTGTCATATAGGCATCAATTAAAAGAAGCTATGCTTGCCATGCCACATATTCATTTGAGTGGAGAGGAAGGCATAATACACTCACTATTTTGTTCACTCATGCAAATGAAAATTATGTCAAATTATTCGAAGTCATTTGCACCATGTCAATGTGAGAATATGATGCTCAATTTATAGACAATCAATTGTACAACAACATTGAATAAAAAAAAGATTCTTCCAATTGATTATAATCCAATTAAGAGAGATCATCAATGTCATCATCAAACTAATAGGACAAAATAAATCACAATGAATACTTTATTGAAGATACCCATGCATGGTAAAAAACAGCATTGAAGCAACATAGCAAACGAATGATACAGTGGCCATCCTAATACAACAGTTAAAAAATAGTACAGATTCGCATGAGCTATCTAATTGAAATTTTTTAAGAATTGAAGGTGCAAAGATACATTAAAAGCGGGATTATGTGACTAAGGCGCTCTATAACTGTAGATTCAAATGCAGGATTATGTGACTAGTGGCTCAGTAAACACAAATAATTAAATTGTTAATCACAAGATAATCATTGATATACACCTAAAAAGCGGTTCCAAGTTCTAACCATTTGAGGTCAATGATATCATAATGCAAATCCACTGTCAAACTGGAAGGTTACAGTTGGAAGAGTGCAGATCAACCTCCTATTCGTGTTTGGACAACAACAGACCAATGATTATCATGATTCTAAAAATATTATAATACACTAAAATCTAGCTCGAGGAGCATCGGGTTGCAAAGTATAAGGCATCCAATATATTTGTATGACCCACTGCACTGTAACCACCGATCAAGAATCACTGTCTTATATTGCAGTCAAACACCTAATGAAGCATCCAAAGCCAAATTATCTTTGATAAAATTAGAACATTTCCACGTCCAGGTGCTCAACTTAGGCTTCTTAAAGCTCAAAGTGGTTGATGCTTATTGGTTATGGCAAGCTTCTTATAACTCAAAGTAGTTGATATTTTAATTGATCATGGCAACCCAATAAAAGGCATATAGTCCATCAAACTCTAAAATGGTCCAATCATTGATGAGTCAAACAAGCAGTATCCCATGCCGAAAACAAAAAAACGAAGGGCCACAACATGAACATCATATAACAGTTCAAGGACCAACAACACATAATATCATTGCAAAGCAAAAAAAAATAGAATCCGAAGAAACTCACCGACTGGTAAAGTTGGAACTCCCGGCCACCAGCCTCAATGGCAACACTAACAGGCTGGTGTGCCACAGCTGTCTTCAGAGCCTTCTCATTGTTTACTGGGACATCCTCATATGAAGTAATTGAGACAACCTTTGCATTCTTCTGCTAAAACAACCAGAACAACATTAAAAACAAGCAACAAGTTGATAACGGAAATTACCGGAACACCACTAAAACCAAGAGCAGGATCAAATTCACACACCCGATAGGGGTCACACTTGCCATCCTTGCCATTGTAGGGGTAGTCCTCCTCTGTGTCAATACCTCCATTCTTTATAATGAACTGGAAAGCATAGTCCATGAGCCCACCGTTGCAGCCCTGATTGTAGGCTGTGTCGCAGTCCACCAGCTCCTGCTCGGACAGAACTATCATGTCCCCTGTCACGATCTTATTTATCCCCTCTACAGCGGCCACGGTGGAGAATGCCCAGCAGCTCCCTGCATATCATTATCACAAACCCCAATTTCAAATCACTTTCATCAAAATCAAATTTGTGTCAAAATTATATACCAAACTTTCACGAAATTAGATAGAGCGAACAGCAAAATTAGAAAGGTTTCCTCATTAATACGTTTATATTGAGAATCAACATCATCAAAATCAAATTTTTATCCCAATCAATACCAAGTTATACCCAAATTTAATTAACAGGCTTGCGGATTCCAATAAGTTGAATACACTTATACGAGTAAATTAAATTAAAATCTAGATTTGATCCAAACATGCATCACCATGCCCAAGAGACATACCTAAAATTGGCAACCTTAAAGATAAGGGAAAAAAAGAAGAAAAATTAGAGCTTTACGAGGGAAAAATAGACAGGAAAGAGAAAACAAAAGAAATGGACCCTGAAATCACAAAAATCCAAACATCCAAACAAGAAAGTCAACCATGATGGTAAAATCGTAATTCAAGACAGTCCTTTCGCTTGGACCCTAAGAAACCGCAAACAAGGTGGCGAGAGAGAGAGAGAGAGAGAGAGAGAGAGAGAGAGAGAGAGCACTAACCACAGCCACCCTGATCCTTGACGGGAGCGACGGCTCCAAGGGCCCTCCAATCAACGCTGCCCGGCAGCTCACCGGCAACATCACCTAGGTACCGATCACTCTCCACCCGCTTCCGGCCAGTCATCTTCGCACCGAGAAACTTGGCACGGAACTCCTCGTTGGTAAGATCCGCAAACCGATTGAGCCCCAACTTGAACCCATGGTCACCGGCGTTATGCTCATCAATGAACCTAAGATTATCCTTAAAAATCTCATACCTCTGGTCCTTCTCCCCAAGAGCATTATACGCCTTCCCATGCTTCACAAGCCATCCCTCATAGAGATTCCTGATCTCCGCCTCTGATCGGAGAACCCCCTTCACGCCATGCGCTTCATCGTAGGCGATGATCGACATGTCGGTGGCCAAAGCAAAGGCAGTAAAGGCCAAGCACACCACAACGAGGAGCATCGCAGAGGAGGGCACCATCATCGCCATGGATGGTGAGATTGGAAGAGGAGAAGAGGTAATGGAGATGGATCCGTAGACGAGGAAAGCAAAGAGATTATATAGAGAGAAAAGGTTGGAGAGGAATGGGTTAATTATAGTCAGACGAAAAATTAATAATTAATAATTAAAAATTAGAAATTAATAAAATAAAGGTTTTTTTAATTAATTAATTATTTAGAATTATTAAAGGTAAAATAATGGGACAGCTAATGAAGTTGGGATTTAGAAGGATCATGGAAGTAGAATAATTATAATAAATTCATGGATGGATGTGATTTTTTTATTATTATTTATTTATTTATTTATTTATTGGGGTTTTGACTCTCAATAGTGAAAGTTGGTGGTTTATGAACAATTAAAGAAATGATCAAATTTTGGTAAAAAGTATTTTATTAGATAGTGTGGAAAATAATTAACTTCTTTTTTTTTAATTTCTGGAAATTTTAGGAAATTTGTGGGTTTGTTTTGGAAAATTTTTAAATTAATTAGTTTTTTTAAAGGAAAGACAAAATTAAATAGGGGGTACATAGGCCGGTTGAAACTGACAGACATGCAACGACATTAATATGTTATGCTGTTAAATTATTTAATTTGTGAATTAATTGGTTTATTTTATTTGACCTATAAAAATGGGCCAACGGCCATTTGGTCTATTGGCACCGAATCCCTTACGTAGGATCCCTTGTTCGAAACCTATCACGCGCAAGATAAGGGTACGGTTCGGCTGATGAGCGTTGATCCCCCACGTATCCGTCCCTGAGGTTCCAGCACTTGTCGTCTTTCTCAAAAAAAAAAAAAAAAAAAAAAAAAGGGAAAAACTCAATTTTGTAATTTTAAGGTAGACTGTAGAAGTTAACTCGCCTCTCATATCAACAATAAAATACTTTTAAACCTCTACTTTCATAAATATATATATATAAATTATCACATATCATGGTAACTAAAAAAATAAGAGATAAGATTTAAATTTTTATCCCTCCCAAGATTGTATGGCAAGTGATTTATCGTTAAAAAATTTATAAAGCACTTTAATACAAATAAAATTTAAATTTACATAACAAATATAAATTGAAATTTGGATTAAAAACAAAAGAAATAAATTTATCAACATGTTAAGATGTATCATGTTAATAAATTTTGCTAATATTTGTAATTTTTTATTTAGTCTAAAAAAATGTTATAAAAATTTCTTCTGAGTTAAGACTCGAAATTTACTTCTACACTATTCCTTTGATTGTCTAAAATAAAATTATCAAAATTATTGAAAATCATAAACTAGATGTCTAAAATGAAACTTTTAAATATTTAATAAAATAGTTTAGAAATTTAAATTTAAAATATTCTTAATATTAAATAAAATAATTATTCAACTAAAAAATGGTAAAAAATTTATCGTTAGTAAGGTTAGAGTTTCTTGTTTGAACATTTATATATCCAAAAAACCATTTACTATAAAAAGTCTATTTTAAAATTGTTATTTAAAAAAAACCAGTTAATTAAAAATTTTAAAAATATAAATATACTTAAACAAATCCTTAATTTTATAAAGGTAACAATTGAGACCCTTCTAAATAACAAACTTCAACCAAACAAACCCACAAAACAAAGCAAGTGAAAGATTCAAGAACCATCTTACCGTCACGGAATAAAACTCTTTTTTTTTTTATTATTATCTACTAAAGTGATGATTGCCTGATTCATTGAACATGAATCTTAACATCAGCCGCACAGTTGACTTGGGATTGAGTTAGAACTGATCTCGAGGCAAACGTGAGTCAAATAAACACATGAACTCATGTGGTGCATGTGCATATGACAATTGGATCATTTAAATAGTGAAATATTTTTTTTAATTTAACCCAAAATCAAGTGGTATATTAATAGCAAGTCTTGTTAGAAAAACTTTTACAAATACTGAGAATTCGAATCACAAATAATAATGTAATTTTGAGAATATAAATAATTCGAATCACAAATAATAATATAATTTTAAAAGTATAAATACTGGTTGTAAACGGATAGTTTTATCACCTACATATATACATAATTCATCTCATTTATTTTGTCGAGATTTGTGCATGCTCCAATTTGTTTTAGCGACCTAACCATTTCTCTGATAAAAAAAATTCGGAGAATATTAACATTTGTAAGTTTCATCTTCTATTTTTATATTATTTTTTATAATTTAGAAATTCTATTTAAAAAATTTTGCCGATAACGCAGTGTAGTTATGATTCATTAATGTCAAGTTGTGTTAGATTCATGAATATTCCAAAATTAAAATCATGTAACATGGCCCTCCAAGTTGGAAGGCGTCACGTCATTGAATTCCTTTTCCCAATGAAGGTGGGAATCAATTGACCTTTATAGCTGTTTCTTCATTTGGTTTTTATTAATAATATATATATATAATTATAAAATTATATAAATCTATTTATTTTCATCTTTTCCTCAATCCTGTGGTTAATGTGATCAGAATGGTATATTTTTGCTTGTAATTATATTTTGTATTTTTTTTTAGATATAAACTACATGGAAAAAAAAGAAGGTTAATTTGCAAATGCATAAGAGTAAGTACACTATTAACACTTGGTTGTGTGGTTATTTTTTATAAAATAATATAATATAAAGTCAATTAATTTATTTTGCTTTTCTTTCAAATGGAAAACTCAGAACGGTTGAAGCTGGGAACTCTGACAACCATCAAATAGAGCTTTTAATTAACTTTTGGTGCAAATTTTTTGGAGGAGTATTCCCTAAAAATAAAAGTATGACTAAGGATTTTTTATATTTTAGTTTGACTAAATAATCATAGATGATCTCGTATATATTGTCTTATTTTTCAACTTCTCCTTTCCTATTTTTTTATTGGTCACCTAACCATCTAATAATTCAGAGTAACCTATATGCCCATTTGTTTTGATTTATGTATTTATTTTTATACTTTTTTTTTATCGTACTACACTTTTTTATGTTTGTGTTGTTAACTACCGTATTTATAATAAATTTTGATTAATTTCTCCAAATTTTTTTTGGAAAAGCTTCATCTCTTCAATTTTTATATTATTATTTATGCATTATATTTTTTTTATGAAGATAACGGAGGAGCATGCCACTAACAATCTACTTGAAAACACTTCCTCTGTTTTTTTTTTTTTTAATTATTTTCATTGAATTTAAACATTTGCAAATATTATAAAATAAGTAATTTTTAAAACAAATGGCAGGGGCCAACCTCATTCCATTGACCTCAACAACAGTGACTACACTATTAATTTACTATACTTATTAAATAACAAAAAGTTAATCTTAACCTTGAAAATTAAGTCAATAGACCATTTAAAAATCTAATAAATTCTAAATAAAACATAACATTTTGATGAATTTAGTGGAAAAAAAAAAGGAAATGTGATAGTTCACAAGATAATAAAAAACATTTAACATTCAAAGATGAAGACCATGTAAAAAAATAAAAAAATAAGAAAAAAAAATACCTCCCTATCAATTATTACAAGGATCAACTTAAAAAATAAATAAATAGATAATAAATTCCTGTTGGTATATGTAGACAACTAACCAATGTAATACACCCTCATAGACATTATAATTACACAAATACCCTTGTAGAAATTATTACTACTTTAGAGGGCTATATTTCTAAGAATACCTTCAACATAGGCAAGGGCATCTTCAATTAAGAAAAGAAAAAAGCAAAGTAATAATCAAAGTTTTTAGTACTTGTAAATTAATAGAATGACGTATTATGGCACATTCCTTTGAATTATATATGATTCATGAAGACGAAACTCTATTATTGACCATCATTATTTAAAAAAAATAAACTTAAATAAGAAAAAAAGGCTTGAGGTACCTTCCAAAAGATTTATGTCATTTCATATTATGGTCCAAATGAGCATGTTCCATCCTCTGCTTACCAATTTATTTATTTATTTATTTATTGGTCATTTGATGTCACTTTGGCTTGATTTAGTTGTGCACTCTTGACCAAAAAGTGCAGAAATTTTTTTATAAAATGTTGTTTTATTTTTCTTATAGAATTATTAATTATATGAGAACAAATGTGATCAAATTGGGTGGGAGAGAAGGAATCTAAAAAAGTGGGAACAAGGGAGATGCATGTTACTGTGCTTGAGTATACAATGAAGCCAAATTAATTTCATTTGTTGTAATAACATAATTGTATTATGTGTGAAGATAATTTATTTTATTTGAAAGTGGGTAGTGACGTGTGTAACTTTCAAACCAAACTTCATTTGGTTAACGTCTTTCCACACACACATTTTAATAGTTTTTTTTAAATAAATAAATAAATATAGATTCTTTTTGGGAAAATTATCAAATTTCTTCATATATATTTTCCTTCTCATTATAAAATCTCTTAATTATTTATTTATTATTATTATTATTTTTTAATACATAGTCTTAATATTTTAATAAATTACTGAAAATATCTTCAATACTAAAGTAATGGGTATAGGATAACACGTGATATAAATACACTAGCATAAATATAAAAATCTAAAGGCCTTTGCCTTCCTCAAACTCTACCTAGCATGGTGAGTGGTGGGTGCATATATGAGCACATCATGGAAGGATAAAATTAAGAGTAGTTTTGTAATTTAATTCAATTCGACTTAAAAACATTAGAAGTTAAAAAAAATGATTATTTTACAACTTTTTTAAAATTTAAAGAGTTAGAAGATTTTTTCCTTCTTCCAAATCACTAGTTAAAGTGTTTTTAATTGAATAGGTATTTTACAGGTGTCTTAACTTGGACAATACATATTGAGGATAAAATTTTAATTAAATAATCTAACATGTCTTGTAAACTTTAATTCCGTAGTTATAAAATAATAATAATAATTAACTTGATAATCAAGGGTAGCGATTTATAACAATGTAGATAAGTTACCTTAATTATGTATTAAAAAATAGTCAAACTCTCGACCTCTCACAGTAAAGATAACAATCTGCATATTCAAAAACTAAAACAAATATATAAAATTAAATAAAAAAAAATACAACACATAAGAAAAAAATACACATATTCATGGACATATCAAAAATAATATCATTTATTAATAAAAAATTATAAAAACTTGATGGGGACATTACCTCTCTAACATAAATTTGAAAATACAACCTTATATTACTTGTAATCAATCTCTTCGCAGCACCCATTATATTAAAAAGTACTTCATTTTTTTCACTGGCTTTAAGTTACAAAAGAAATTTGGACACAAAAAAATTAGGGTAGAGAATCTGAGAGATTTCTTTTTCTAAACTCAAAATTAATATATACATCTCGCATATTTTATATCTTTATTAAATTTACAATACAAATATACCACATATTACTTAACAAATATCCTCAAGCTACTTTTGCACAAATCTAAATAACTTGAGCAAGTTAATTAGAATTATTTGGATATCACCAACTCAATACTTATGAAATATAATTTTATATTTTTCCAGAGTTGAATTTACTATATCATGTACTAGGGCTATATCTTAAGTATATTATTAAAAAAAAATATTTTTTAAAAAGCAAAGTTGGGCTTAAATCATATGGATACAACCTTTATAATAAGAGAGTCAATATTTTATTTTCTTTCATACTTGGTAAATATTTATAATTAACACGACAAACTACTTTTAAGGGTGCAAAACATCCATCCCAATCACCATAGAAAATATTAATTGAATTCATTGCATACATGAAACTTAGGAAAAACAAAAATAAAATCCTTTTCACTACTTATAATAAGCATAACTTGAAGAATATAACATGAATAATCAATAAAAAAGCTTAGTGTTCAATTTGCCTGAGACCCAAAACTAATTAATCTTCTTCATGTTGACAAATTTTTCATGAGCTATGGTTTTTTTTTTACAAGAGGAGCGGCTAGGCTGCTAAGAAAAGTAAGGACGTGTACAAGCTTCGGTGGAGTTGGTGGAGATATGACCCACATGAACGCTGGGACCATCCGCATATAATCACTATTTATACTCTTAGAAATATGCCTTTATTTATAATTCGAATTTTCACCACTTATGAGATGTTCTAATAGGGACCTAGCTACCAATAAATCACTTGGTCATTGGTTTTTCATGAGCTATGTTGTTTGGCAAGTGGAAATGATTGTGCTCACCTTCATAGGTTATCATCAACATTTCTGGTTCATCCATTGCTCGTTCAATATGCTTTTCTTGCCGGACAACCTCTCATGCTGCTACATCTATAATAACCTCTGCATCCAAGTTTTTTTGAAAAAAAAATATATATATGTATAAATGTTATTTTTACGACCATATTTTTCATAATTAGATATTTAATTATTAGGATTATTATCTCAGTACTATGTTAATGAAAAATAATTTTTTTTCGATTTACTTAACAAATTTAAATTAGAAGAGAAATTGAGGACTATATATATACTATTATTATTAAGATTGTTATAATTAATAAAACCAACTTCAACATACAAAAGGAAAAAGTCTGCTTTATTTCAAAAAAAAAAAAAAAGTCTGCTTTTAATTTGGATTGTTTGTGTAGTTTTAATTTCGCCAATCATTAAACCATGTTTTTTTTATATTTTTAATCAGATTTTGTATTATTTAATTATTCACTAGTGTCACGTAGAATGAGTAAGTATAAAATGGTTTTTTTTTTTCACTCTTTACATTGTTATTAAAAAAATATATAAAATAAAACAATCGTGACTTATTGTCATTCTGCAACTACAACAAAAGTAAATAATAATTTGATAGTAAATATATAAAAAATTTAAATTATAACAAAACAAAAAAGTACTTGTTTCAATTGATAAAATAAAAATTTTGGAAGATGAATTATTTTTCCCTTGTAAAGTAAAACACCAAAAAAAAAAAAAAAGATAGCAGGCTTTTTTTTTTAAAAAAAAAAAAACAGATAAATCACCCAAATTAGGATAAAAAGAAAATAAAATGAGTATTAAACCAAACAATATTAACACAAATTAATAAAATATAAACCTTGGATATGGTGAGCCTTTGATTGGCTTCTGACCATACTTCCTCCAAGAGAAGTGATCAGAAGGCACATTAACCATTTTCATATTCACAGCAGGCACTCTCACTATCTTCCTCAATATCCTTCCTTTCCCCTTCCTATACAACTCCAAATTAATCAATCTCTTCTCATATATAAATAATTAAATAAAAACTCTAACAATATTTATAAACATTCATACCTACAGGACCAATCTTACAAAAGACATTGTTAAAAATAAAAAAGAATAAAATGCAATTATCGATAGTTTTTACAATGAAAATTTTATTAAATGAGAATAAAGAAAAATTAAAATTTAAGGTGAATCCCTAGCTATTTTAAAAATAAAAGTATATATCTGAAAATTCATCTAACTAGGTGTGCTATTTAGTAAAACTAAATACTATGCATACCCTTTAAATTTGATTTATTTACATATACATCATTAAAATATATTATTTCATATTAAGTAATTAAAAATAACATGTACTTTGCTGCTATGCAAATGAATATGATAACATTAATTCTTCGTCATGCAATTTTAATGATCATATGGATGTGGGATAAATTTTTTAGTAGGGCACCAAACTATGGTCTTTTTTCTTTTGAGATCCAAACTTCAATTTGAATCAAAATGATTATCCAACTTTAATTTTGTTTTATCAAATGATTATCCCAAAGATTTCAGCCATTTTTTTATGATATATATGGAAATTTGCTTTCAGAACATACATGAGATATTATCCACCCTGTTGCAATTCAATCTTATTTGTTGACAGAGAATTTTCAACATCAGATTATAAAAAATATACCTGATTTTCTCCAGTGATCACCCAATAAAATAAAATTCAAAATTGAATAATTATTTTGATTTAAATTGAAGCTTAGATCTCAAAGTGAAAATGGCTAATGTTTAGTTTCCTAAAAAAAAAAAAAAAAAAAACATTTATGCCAAAATATATATAGTATTTGGTTTTACTGAAAGTTATGCCAGATGAATATTTAAAAGTGCACATATAAAAAAAACCTAAAAATTGATCAAATAGTAAATTTATTTTAAAAAAAATCACAAACCTTGAAGCTGAATATTGACTATTACCATTAGAGTTACACCTTCTCTTAACAAAGCCATTGTCCAGAGCCCTTGGAGGAAGGCATTGCAATGGCTGAGGAGCATAAACCATATTGGAACAAGACAAGGAGGACTTGAACATGAACGGAGCTCGCCGGAACCGGGCATGGCCGGAGCAAGTGTGGCCAAGAAGGTTGATAAGCTTATGGAACTCAGACATGGCCTTGTTGACCATTGCTTGAGTGTCCAAATCCATCATCTTCTCCTTCTCCAATGATGCTTTGTGCTTGCTTTGCTTTGAAGTAAGCATAGTTATCAGTTTTTTCAAGCTCAAAACTCCGGCCACCGCTGCCGCCTCCATCGCCGTCTCTGATGCTCTCTTTCTCATAGCATGAGGAGTCCTTCTTTGAAGATATTCAAGAGAAAAGTTTAGTCTTTGAAGCTAAAGATAAAGAAAATGAGAGTTTTTATAATGGAAGACAAATTGAAGAAGAAGATGAGCAAGAGAGTAAGGTAAAAACGTGTAATTACTGAAAAGTCCCTCGAAAAGTGATGCCTTTTTCATAGGTATTATTGGATTTTTTTTTAACTTAAATATAATTCTATGTTTTTTTGGAATATTTACTTTTTTTTTTTAAGATGAATTGGTGCTTGGACCTAATTAGAGAGTATTATATATGTTTCTCTTATTAAAGTAACTATTAATATAAAGGATGTAAAAATAAAGAAAAAAAAATAGAAGGGCCTCTTGGAATGTTGCTAACTTTTGGGGATTTTGTTTTTTATAACAGTCAGTACTTTAAAAAAAAAACTTTATTTGAACACATAGTAGAATGATAGATTTAATATTTGATTATAAATAAATGTTTGTCTAAATGATAAATAAATATATATTTTTTTAAATAATAAAAATATTTTCACACTTGATATCTCTGTTAATTTTTTTTTAATTTACAGGTAAATGTAATGTGCAGTTTCTTTTTGGTAAGAAGAATGACTATTTTTTTAATATTTACAAGAAAACTTAAAGATCAAACACTGATACCGAATTTCATTAAACAAATACTGTTGAAAAGGACGTGAATAAGTGATATTATTTTTTTATAAAATTAATAGAAATTAGTTACATATGGCAGGCAAGATGTCACATATAACAATTAAAAACTTCATTAGTTTGTTGACAAAGGACTCAATTATAATTATCTCTATTACAGGGGTTGATATGCAAATCTTCAACGATGGTTCATTGTGAGCGTACACGTGGCGGATATTGGTAGATCAACGGCGTTGATTCTTTCTATTTGTGGAAACGTGGGACCTTGACGTTGATCGTTTTGCCGAGTTGTGACTTGGTCTGCAAGTGCTAACTGGTCCGCAACAAGCCGGACAAAATAAGTTTTTGTAATTTTTTTAAATTATAAGAAAATTAATTTTTATGAGATAAATAATATTAAAAAATTCTGTCTGAACATAGTCCATTAGATTTAAAAGTGTTAAGAATTTCTTAATGTTACAAATGACTTTTCATCTTCTTGTTAACTTTAATTAATGATTAATTAGTATGTACCTTCATAAAACATTAAAATTTTACATCTATTTTCAGGGTTCAATTTTTTTTCTTTTTTATTAATATTAAATTCTAAATTTCAAGCATGAGTATAGTTTTAAAAAATATATGGATAAATCATGCATTAATTGCAACAAAAGATGGTACAGAGGGAGGACACGAAAAAAAAAAAGTACAAATCACTAGGGATGAAGTGTCACAAAAACAATATAAACAAACAAAAGATACCTAAACCCGAAATAAAAGAAGTGATAACGATCCAAAGAGAGGATACCACCGCGAAGAAGAGAGAAATCAGGTGCTAGTATCGCCGACAGAAAAGGGTGCCTGAGTTTAGTTTTCAATAATAGATTTCAAACAAAAACTTTTGATTTATATTTAAAAGAACAAAATAATATTTTTACACTTATGCTTCAAAATCATTTTATGATTTATAAATATATAATTGATTCTGATTTTCTTCAAAATCACTCTAAGAGGCCTTATCCAAATGCAAAAATCTATTTTAAATCTTTCAAATTTCGGAACATTCATAAAAGTTAAAAAGGACTTGATTTAATATTTGATGAAATAACAGGGACTATATAGTTGAAAATGTCTTTAAAATTGCATGCAAGGACGTACGTTCTCTTGGTAGCATGCATGCCGGAACTTGGGATCTTTTCTTGACGTATCAAGTCAAAAACTTTGGTCGTTTATGATTTATCAATACATTGCAAGGACGGTCATTTATCAAATGAGTAATCTAAATTCAAACATATCTTTGTTCTTTCTTTTTGTACTATATAATATATATACTTGATTAAATTTATTTATATTCTAAGTTTGAATGAGCCACAAGATCTACACCTGCAAATGATTCTTTAATGACGTTTGTTTATGGAGTAATTTGCAAGGTATCTCACTTGATGTCATCTTTAGCATATACATTATTATATATAATTATTACTAAGGAAAATAAATGACCCTATACACGTTTATTTTAGCTTTTGCCTTTTAAATTATTATTATTATTATTATTATTATTTGACTTTTTTTTGCATAAGATGAGATGCGAGTTCAACTTCCCGGCACCATGCAGCATGAGAACCCGCAACGGTTAAGCATAAAACCTAGTTCTTCGCAAGGAACTCCCTGCATACACACGTCTTTGATAATGATTTGTCCATATATATATATATATATATATGTGTGACTCCAAAATATTTCTCATGCATTTGGATCCATTCAAGATATATATATATATATGTGTGACTCCAAAATATTTCTCATGCATTTGGATCCATTCAAGGTTAGTTTCCATGATATTTTTCCATTTCAAGGCAAGGAAATAAAATAATTTAATGAATGTTACTCAAGTTTTCAACTTATTTCTTTCTGGTTACCAAGTTTTAATTTATATTGTAAAGATTACTCAAGTTTGATTTTTTTTTTCTCCGGGAGGTTACCCGCGAATAACCATATCCATGCAACTGATGTGGATGCCGGAAAAAACACAATCAGCATTGCTCGCCACATCACCTCCACGTCAGCAGGGTGTGGACACATGGTTTTTATTCACCTGACCAAGTGGACAACGCTGCTGACATGGAGACTCCATTTCAAACTAAAGATGTGGCGTGCAGTGCTGACTGTGTTTTTCGGCATCCACGTCAACTGCATGAATGTGATTACTCACGGATAACCTCCCGAAGAAAAGAAATCAAACTTGAGTAACTTTTATGATACAAATTAAAACTTGGTAACCGGAAAGAAATAAGTTCAAAACTTAGTAACCTATCAAAAAAAAAAAAAAAAAAAAACAAAACAAAACAAAACAAAACAAAACAAAAACACAAAAACAAAAACAAAAAAAATTAATTCCATCAAGTTGCATAAAAACAGCGGAAAATAACCTTTTACCTATGTAAAAGGAACAAAAACAAATTATGTAAATTAAAAAAAATAAAAAAAAAAATCATCAATAAAACAAAACCAGGCAACACAGGAATTCTCTCACAAATGACACTTGATTCATCTCCACATATAAATTCACAACAAATTTGAATATGATTAATTTGCATCCATTGGTTGAAGTGCAAAGAAACACAGTAGTTATAACATACAAAATTTTCAGTAAGACCAAAAAGCAACTTCCAATTCTTCATACAGAATATCACACTCAAACATTCATCAAGATGATTTTCCAGTTCCACCGGAAATTTAAGTGATAATGAACATTGCAATGCAATAAACCTTTTGGTTTCAAATGCCATGTTCTTCAGTGAGAGCCGCGACAGTTTTCTGCAATCTGAATATCTCGTCCTCTCTTTCTCGAAGCTCCAGTTTCAATCTGTCGATCTCTTTTACATGATCACACTGCTGCAAACACAATTTTTGCCGACTAGGTTCGTTAACATCATCTTGGGCTGATCTTTTCTTCATTAAATCACGACCCATTTGGGCACAATCATCAATCATTTTGCAAATGCAGACAGTTATGGTTCTGCCTTTGCTGGTTTTCAGAATGGTGAGTTTCTGAGGGCGACCAATGTTGTCCTACGAGTGAAGTAGAAAACACCATTAAAAATCTCACTTAGTTTTACATTGGCGCATCTCGTGTTGTTTATTTCATTAGGTTAACTATGAGTCTATGATTTTGAGGCTCATTAGAAAAAAAGAGAAGCAAAGATATTGTTTACCGATATCAAATGAAGTATGATCCCTTTAAACGATCTGTTTCCTATATAAAGCTTACATTTTATCCCATTTTATCATGAATGATCCCTTCTATTACTTGTATATTCGATCAACTGTGACTTTATCATACTTATGGTTGAGTTGTAAGTCAGAGAAAAGAGACATAAAGTTATTCGAAAAGCAAACATTTGGCAACTTAAATCACTATGGGACCAAAATCATTTCTCAAATCATGTTTGGTTAATTGTATGCAAACAAGAAACACAAATTATGGAAAAACCAATTGTCAGATAGTAGAGACACACACCTTGAGTTCTTGGCCTTGAATTTCTTCAAACGCCCTATTTGCCCTTTCGAGATCCTTGAAAACAGCATATGTTGAATAGCTTTGGCCCTTGATTCTTAAATCGGTCTTTCATGGAAAGCCATAAAATCAGTAGGCAAACTCAAGAGGTTTCTTTTACTCTAATTTTTCCAAATTAAATAGTACATTAATCTAAGTGAATTTAGAACCTGAATATCAATGTTATGTTCGCCAGGAAACAAGTTCAACAGCTCCTGATAAGGAACATCAATGGGTATTCTGTGGAGAAGAAGCTTTGCTAGATCCCTTTCCGGCATCTGAAACTCAAATGAATTAAATGCAAGTATTGAGCACATCAACCAGCAGTCAAACTCAGGTATCTGAATAATACATACCGTTTTTGCTGCAATTGTAATGGGATCATCAAATCCATGTTCTAGCTTAGCAAGAACCAGCTTCATTGCTGCTTGTGCATCATGAAGACAATTATGTGGCTCACCATCCTTTCGCACTTCAAAACCCAAGACCGACTGTCAAAGCATCACAAGAAACATGACTGCATAAGCACATTTGTACCAGACATTAATATGCGTATATTCCGAATTTCTGAACTTACGAAAGTTATTATGAATAATAATAATAATAAAAAAAAAATTATCATATCTGTAACCTGATTGAAGTGAATAAATTCATCTATACGTGGTGATGCCTAGCTGCACTGAGCAACATGATGAAATTGCTTCAATGCCATAATCATTGTTAAATTAGAGTCAGCATTACATTTTACTGTTTGAGATACTTGGGAATTCTTGTTGCAGATAAGAAACAACCATGGAGGGGCTAATGAGATGGTCTCGATTGCCCTAGATATGCTTAATGTGCTGCTATTAGGATACTAGGAAGAATAACAGTACGATGAGGAAGCCATTCCAGAGTAACTCATGAAAGCATTGTGCCAAAAGAGACATACTAAAAGGACATCAAGAAGCATGTATAAACCAAAGATGATGCCCTAGAATTAATACAACCAAAGTAACCAAGCCTGGAATGGTATCTGTGGCATCATCAGCGGCATCAGCCTTTTCTATTTATTTATTTATGCAATTTGTAGAAACTGCTAAAAAAAAGTAAAATCAAGAAGCACTGCACACAATCAAGGATGTTTGGTAAAAAATAATAAAAATAAAAAAGGTTTCTAACCAAAACGGGATTAGGTGATTTACATGCTCAACTACAGTTTAGTATGGAATATTTATTCTGGAGGCTATAACTTAAAATCAAAACCAAATGAAAATGTCCATCATTATAAGGTAGCCATGATTTTAAATTGATTAAAAAAGTAAATAAAATACAACAATTGTTCTCCAAGGATAGCATGCCAAAAGAACTCACACATACCATCTGATGTCACTTTAAAATCAAAATAAAATAAAAATGTCCCCAAGGAACTGCATGTGGATAAGAAGAATAAGCAATGAGAAAACAAAACAACATCACAACTAAAAATGTAATGCTTAGAATTTACCTTACACAAATTGTTCAGGGATGGTGAAAAACCAATAGGCAAGTTCATAAATTTGAAGATGTATGCTGTATCGATCACTCTTGGATGATCAATTTTTAGCACTGTAAGAAACATAGCAGTGAATTGTAGCACAATTCTAAAGCAGAATAAATTTTACTATCAATGACATTAGAACTGGAATGGAAAGTCAAATTTAAATAAAACTAGGTACATTAACATTAGAATATCATGAAATTTCAGGTATCAGATAATAAATGAGACCACCAAGCTATAAATTAAAAACAGTGACAATGGACAGTTAATTAGAAATTTTGAATGGAAAAGCATGTTATGTTGTCTGTTTCAGCTTGCTAGAGCATTAGCTTATAATCAAACATATCAACAAATACCTAGAAGGCTCACAATCAATTGGTGGAGCACTGGTAATATTACTAAAGCATGTAGATGAGCAAGTACATTCTCACTGGTGAAGCTTGGAGATGACAATAAGTAAAAGAAAAGATCCCTACATTTTTCCCCCTTGACATCAAACTTTTAAAAGAAAGAGCTAAAATGTACAACTTCAGTTAACCATAAACTAAGACAATTATAGCACCAATATGGTAGTTAGGATCCTAAGCTAGTTTAACAGATAGTTACCATTAGTTACCATCATTCCATAATAAACCAAACAATGCATGTCACCTACAATTCAGCAGGTGTTTTAACTTAGCACACCCAAAAGCAAGAAAATACCACACCATAGTGTCACATAAATTAGTGTTTCCAGGCAGAAAAGTAAATTGCATTTAGTGCATTTTTCTAGGAGGCAGCTTTCCCTGTCATGTTTTCCTTTATCCATTACTTTCCATACAACTAAATAGATCTTAAATTCAAGAACATTAGCAAGGAAAAACAGTAAGCAACTACCTCGTAAGTCATTATATAAACTGTGTCCAATCAATATTGTTCCATGCTTTAACAGTGTCTTCAAGGATTTCTGAAGCAAGAGCTGGATTAGCAATCAGCAATACAAATGTAATAAGTAGGCAATTTTAAATAGGACTCCACCAGAATATCAGCCAAGGAGCAAGTATCTCCCTCCAAATCCTCAGCCGATATTCCAGTTATTTCTTGTCTATAGTCAACTATGGCTTTATTAGGTTTCACAAGCTTATCAAGTTTAACCTGAAACAATAAACCGTAATCAGAGTCTTAAAGTGGAAAACAAGCCATAAACATGATACTAAGGAATGGTTAAAAAGTGAAATTACAAAAGAACTCATATTCCAGGACAAGACACTAAGCCTTGTACCTCCAGGTTCTGATCTACCACGCATACTTTAACTACTGCTTCAGTCCCATCTTCACAAAGAACCATCTCACAATCAATAGAAATCATATAAGTTGACTTCATTGCCATTGATGTCTTACCCAGAGGCACTATGACCCATTCCTGCCACATGATTCAGTAAATAAAAAAGAACTCAAGAACCAAAGAACTTTTCACATACACAAATCAGTATATATAATTAAAAAGCAATAGCAAAAGCTAAATGACCTATTTGCAAACTACATGAACTTCATTCATTGTTCAACTTTTAACCACACAATAAATATGAATTTGTTCAGATCTTCAGAAGAAAAATAGCACTTGTTTTAAAAATGCCCCCTTCATATTAAGTAGGAGCCCCGATCTAACACCAACATGGGCAAGGACATGAATGAACATATGTGCAGGAATAGAAGGGCATCTGTAAAGAATATTATGAAGTCAGAAAGGGTGGTATTGAAGTCAGACATGTGAATATTGCAAGATTTTGAAACAAGTATGCAACCTAGATACAGAAATCATGCTCCTCAATCCACAAAAGCAGTGTTCTCTATCTCTCTATACATCCCAGTTCAAGTTGCTTTTATTTATTACATGGAAAAATTCTTTATTTCCCATATAAAAATCAAAATGACAAAAAATGAATCACCACATGAAGAATAAGCAAATTCCTTATTTCACTTTCTGACCAACATGTATTAGGGAAAATGGAAGTAATGGATGTCCAGTTGCTGATAATAACATAATTTATTGCAAAATTCGTAATAAACCAAGTGAAAGCAAGAAAAATGATAGCAAAATGTGACAACTTTAAAATAATAGAACCATGGCAAGTAGTTTCACTAAGCAACAGCAGCAGCATGACAATTGCAACAAAAGCAAACCACAGTGTGAATGACAGAATTACACAAATAGGTCTTTCTTTTGTAACTTATTAGACCATCCTGAGCTTTTGACCATATTCCATCTTTCGAAATCAGTCAAATGTGCAAATAAAATAGGCATCAAATAAAGCTCAGGAGC
Source organism: Dioscorea alata (assembly GCA_020875875.1). Taxonomy (NCBI): domain Eukaryota; kingdom Viridiplantae; phylum Streptophyta; class Magnoliopsida; order Dioscoreales; family Dioscoreaceae; genus Dioscorea; species Dioscorea alata. The sequence continues at coordinate 15,640,614 of CM037018.1, forward strand.
GAATAAAACTGACATAGATGAATTATTTACAGTATTCATCAAGTAAAGCTTCCCAAAAAAATCCAGAATCAGAATGTCCAGCCAGTTTTTATCTGATTATGCAGTCCCACATGCAGTCAGAGAACACATTCTATTCTGAACAAATAAACTGTTTTACCAGTAAATAATTATAGTTTACCAAGATTGGCCACTCTAACGAACCAAGGTTGTATACTACTTTGGGTCGCCCCAAAGTTCTGGTCTTTCTTGATTCTCGGTCAATATCCATAAGAAAAGAAGACGAGCAGCAACCTTCTCCTTTCCTTTCTGCTATCGCTGGTTCTGATTCCCGCCACTTCAGTTTCCGAGGCAGTATGGGTTTCTGACTCTATTTCCGATTCCGAGTTCTATTCAATTTAAGGTGATGTGCGGTTTCCTGAATAAGGTAAACCTCATCATCACTGATGGTTTAACCAAGGAACATTGCATTAGAGCATTCTTGTTTGCCTGTGCAGTTAGAAGATCTCTCCAAACAAGCACAAGCTAATCGTCAAATGTCTCTTCTATTAAGAAGACCCCCTGGTCGTGAAGCTTATCCGGGGGATGTCTTTTATTTGCATTCACGCCTTTTGGAAAGAGCTGCTAAATCACATTCTCGTTGATCTCTCTCTCTCCCCCCTACAGCTACGGTGATTCCGCCATCCAACGAACTTTGCAAACCACACCTTTCAATCATAACATAAGGAAGGTGAGAAAAGACTTTCCTGGCTAAATCTGAGCCCCTTCCCAGTTGCCCGACTATTCTCTATCCAAATCCAATGCCGGGAGAGACCATGAAAGATTTTGTCTTGAGATGCCAATCAATAAGGAATAGCCAATGTGAGTGCGCACGGATGCAACCGATCTCCTGAATTAAAGAGAGGGATAGAAAAATAGAGCTATATACCACCAGTTCTTCCTTACTGGCCATGGGGATCTTATCCCTATGCGCTATCACCTCTAGCTGCTGCCTTTCCTTCATTTGCTAGATGTGGAATAGAGTCTGTATCAATCACATGTCCATCCCCGAAAAAATTGTGGGTGATTCTTCCACAATGGAATCTGATAAGTGAGATTTCGAGTAAGTGTTTACAAAATCTTCTTCTTTTGTCCGAAGAAATGATTCATCGAAATAATGAGTCACCCGTTCTATTGATATGGACACATCTGAGATCAACAAATGTTCGAGAGTTCCTCTATTCAATCTTTTTCCTTCTTCTTGTTGCTGGATATCTCAAACTGAAAGAAATCTCAGAAACAGAAGAAGGGGGAGAAAGTGAGGAAGAAAGCATGTAGAAACAACTTTCGAAACGAGGGATTCTAAACAGGAAGAGGAGGAATTCACCGAGGAAGACCCCTACCTTTGTTGGGAAGTAAAAGAGGATCCGGAAAAAATAGACATTTGCTTCTTGCCAAACCAACCCTGTTCGCCTTTCTTGCCCTTTGGAAAATTAGGGGGTGAGCAGCCCTTAAACTAATAGGTCCAGAAAAAAGGCCTTTTTTTCATGGTCACGACTCTTGTATTCTAGTAGGTCGGGAGAAGAATTCATTCTGGGCTGACGGAGGGATCGTACCGTTCGAGCATTTTTTCATGTTTTACCGAAAGTCTGGAGAAAGCAGCAATCAATAGGATTTTTCTCAAGCAAAGCAGTGGGTGGAGTGCTAGTGCAAGAGGGGCATCCCGTGGCTTTTGAGAGCTGGAAGCTTAAGGAGGCCGAACAGAAATACTCAGGCATGAGAAGGAAATGCTTGTTGTTGTCCATTGCCTTTAGGTATGGCGAGTAACATGCTGCTTCTAACATAGGAATTGCTAAAAGTAAAATTCGGGAAAAGGAACAGATTATATGGGAAATACTTCAAGAAGTTATGCGGGGCATCCTAAACCGGACATAAGAGTTTCTTCTCATCCAGCTCCTCACGAATGAAATGATTCAATAAGCAGGGGTGTGCCCCTATCTCTCCGAGGAAGAAGACAAAAGTGCATGGAAGGGTGAAGAATGAACACTCGACTAAAAGGAGAGGGAAAGAGAGGGCAGTATCTTATACACGTATTAACAACCAACCTGAACTGCACCGGAAGGGCCATCTCCAACTCCTTGAGATAAAAGAGCATGAACTAATCTCTAAACCAATGGACTAATCTGTTGGTCTCGCAGAAACAATTAGGGGGTTTCAACCCGACTGATGATCCATTATTAAGACTTAACAAGCTATTCCACCTGTTCTTGTGTTTACATCTTTATAAATGGACAAGTTATGTTAGGTTATTTTTGCAGTTAACAGAAAAACTCACAATAACAAGTCATTGTGGGAGATGCTCTATTATTAACCCGAAGTTGGACACATGTTCGACAAGGGTGTCTGTATCTGTGTCAATGGATGGTTCGAGATCCTCAATAAAACTTTTGGCGATATCTACATATGTGTCCCGGAGTCTCGGAGGTTATGTTCCTTTTTGCTTTTTTTTTTTTTCTTATTATGCCTAGTGATCGGAGGTATTTGACCCCCAAAAGGGATTGGGGTTTTAGATCCTTGGGAAATCCCTTTTCTTAATACCCTTGTTCTCCCTTCATCCGAAGCTGCAATACCTAACAATTGGCAGATTAGTGTAACCAACAACAAGGCACAACGAGGCCATTCATATTGGCTTACTCCTCCTGTTTAATTGTCCCGTGTTTTACTTCGAGTTAAGCTCTTGTTAATGGGCACTAGGCATAATAAGAAAAAAAAAAAACGGATTAACTAAACTAAGTTTTTTGGATCATGAATCTTCCAAGGCCCCACTCAAGGAATAAGGTACAACCCTTGTTCATACATGGGTTTCTCCGGTACGAAATGAGCCACTTCAAATAGGTTCATTGTTCCGGCCCAGAATACGATTAATCCGGCATGGGCTACGTGAGCCCCAAGTAGCTTACCAGACAAATTTATAAGTCTGGCATTCCCGACCCACCAAGCGAAACCGGTAGTTTCTTGGTCACGACCAGCTAAAGTTCCATTAAAGAGCGTTTCCACGGGGTAGAACCTCCTCATAGGTGAACACTTAAGGTGATCGACATAGAATTTTATAGTGTAGATATGTCCAAGGAATGAGGTGAGCAGAAGTGTACAACAATACATTCATAAAAAGGATTGAACAATCTCAAAACAAAATCAAACCAAAAAGAAAAAGGTCGCCATAAAAATCCCATACTTTCCTTCCAATTGGTTGATGTTACATACTTAAATAGGATAGCATTAATAAAAAAGTAAAAAAGAAAAGCTTACATATTCTTAAAACTGCAAAGGAAGTGCACTTTGTCTACCTCAATATATTTCATACTCGAGCATACAAAAATATTCAATGCATTCTACGAAATCATTTACATAAATAATAATATATAGTAACTAAGTCATGAAAATTCAAACCTCGCCATGGGAAGGAAAAGAGTAGTTTTGCATGAATTGTGGATGTTCAATGGTTAAACGGACCAGCCTCTGCACTGCCAAATAACAAGTCAAATAGAATAATCATTGAGAAATTTATCCCTTTCACACAAAATATGAGAAGGGTCACAGATGTCAGATGAGAACATTAAATTCATAGGGGCAGCAACAGCCAAACCCCATTTCCAGTGTCTGGCAGTGCTCAATTTAGCCAACAGCATGCCAGCACAATGAGAGATAACCAGAAAATTATTTCACAAACAGTATGAAGCTCATAAGTTCAACAAAAACCAAATGTTGGACATAAGTTAGTCAAAGAGAACAGAAGCTTAGAGGGGCTATGCAGCAATCTTATGTTTTGGCCAAAACACTCAGCATATATTTCATACAGTATGACTATTACTACGATTATAGATAAAATCGCGATGAAAGTTGATTTCAATTGTAAGAGATTTCCCATTATAATGTTACAGAGAAAAATGGAACTGAGAATAAAACACAGTCCAGTATCAGTTGAACCTTCTTTTAAAAATAAGAAATTGCACAGAGAGAACAAAAGAGCAGACAACAACATGCACCTGTTGAGGAGATTCTCCATCAGGATTGTATTTAAGATATTGTGACATTGCTATGTGTTCCTTATGGCGTCTTATCATTTTGCCAAAAAACTGAAGAGCAAGAAAGTAAGCGGTTATTATTCACTCATAAAAATTATCAAATAATGAGAACACTTAGAAAAATAGTTTAGTATCACAAACCTTCAAGTCTTCTTCTCGAGTAAATGTTTGAAGAAAAGCAACCAAGATTTCCAAAGATCTTTTAGCTGGGTCACTAAGCCCTTCACCAAATTGCTTATCATGAGAATTCAGAAACTCTTTCCATCCTCCTTTAGAACCTCTGAGTCCCTGTTTTTGGACCATCCTCACCACCTGCACAAGAACCTAAAAGAAGAAAAGGAAAGCAAGAAATCATACATTATGCATACATCATATTTACATCAGTAGGCAAACACAGAAGACATGAAATTATTAGTGTTCTTCAGACTACTGAAGATAGGGTGAACTTGCAAACAGCCCTGTTATCAATTGAGAGGTTCAAAGATTCTATCTTTAAGCTAATTTCTTCTTCCAAATCACCGTCCTAACTTGTATCATCCAAATAACCTCGTTAAAGCTTAATAAAGTGCAAGAACATAACTTCACAACAAAATATGTCAAAACTCATGACAACCTTAAACCCTAACCCCCACGATCCTTTAGGTCAGCAACTCAATTCAGAAAGTAATAAGAAGCCGAATATTGTGCGATGACCACAAATACACTGAATAAAAGCAAAATCGGATTTTTATTCGAAGAGAAAACACAGATAGGTGTCTAAAACACATCTACTCCGTGATTCCCGAAAAAATATGTTAAATACTCAACTCTAGCTCGAAATTAAACCATTAGCTACAAACAACACACTCAGTGCGCTATGAGGATCAAAGAAGCCACAGTAAACCACAAGAGGATGAGAAAGAGAAATCTTACCTGTTTGTTGGCATCCGCTATGAGTTTATCCATTGGAAAGACTGACGGCGCTGCCTGGAAGCGAAGGAGCAGCGCAGAGAGCGAAGGAGAAGGGGCGGCGCAGAGTAGAGGCGAGGGAGCCGTGGCCGTGGGAAATTTTGTGATGGAATTTTACTACATACCCCTCTAAAGGTTAAGAAATCATATGCGGTTTTTTAAGCAGGATTATTTTACTTTCCACCCCTCTGAAATCTCGAAAATACTTGCTTGCCCTTGGATTGCAAAAATTACCAATTTACTTGCCATCATCTTTTTATATTTTATTTTATTTACTGTTTCTGAGAGATTGGCATTTTCCATTTTAATTTGAGATTAAGCAACTCTTTTTATTTTTTTATTTTATAAAAAATAAATAATAAAAATAGCTCTCAAAACATTTTTTTTATAAAGAGACCAAATGCTGCTACACAATAAAGTATCAAAGGATAAATAAATATAAAAGTGCATTAGTTACAGTAACTTAATAATCTTAAAATATTTGTTAATTTAGCCAAATATTACATAGAGCGATTAGAGTCCTATTACATATGTATAGTAAAAAAAAATTCAAAAACCAATTCAAATTATAAATCACTCTCAGTCAGTGTAGTCATTTACCATTCTACTAATGGTATGTTGCATTAAGTAGTGGTTGTTATATTTTATATATATCGATCGAATTAATGATTTATTACTAAAATTACTATGTTGTCTACAGGAAACGTACATTCGGCTGGCATTAGGCCGACTCTAATGCTAGTGCTAAGGAGGAGCTCTATTGATGCTTCTTAGCTCTGTGAGGAAACATACATTCGATTGGCATAGACAAACACATATAAATTACTGTGTTCAGTAAATTTAGCGTAATCTATGAAAAAAACGATTTATAAACTTTAACATTTACCATATTTCATTCATAAACATCATTAAAATCACCAAAAATCTGTAAAAATTGATATATAAAACAATTTTTTTTTTTACAATTTCAACAAACATATATATTGCAAGAATATGCACAAGACAGAGAATTGATCGTCCAATCTATGCCTCTTTACCCTATCGGTACGAGAATTAGACTATAAGTTCACATTCATAATCAGACACTTTTAGCACCAATTACATTCAATGCATTTCAAACCAAGAGATTGAGTTTTTCAAAATTACACCTTTCCCAATAAAATGGGTGCTTCATTAACTTAAAAAAACATTATAATTTTCTAAACAAATATGTAATAAATTTGCACAATTTTGATAATTTAAAAATTCAGAACTAAATAATCGGTGCGGTCCAATTAAAGTAAAATTGGAATGGTTGGCCAAAACCAAAACCCTAAAAGTGAAGGCATGAGTCATGAGCTTTGAATTTTCAAGGCTAGTTTTAGGTGTGTAACAGGGCCACAGCACTAAATACTAGTAGGGCTGCCAAGGCTTCATTATGATTATATGGACCATTACCAAACTTAGCCCAGTAAAGAAAAAAGAAAGAACCAAATATGAACAAACACCAATTTTAGATTTTTTTTTTTTTTTTAACCTCAACTAGACTTCATATATATATCAATATTTTTATTATCTTTTTACTATGTAAAAATTTAAATAAATTTTATATTATGCAACATTTTGACATATGACCATTTGATAGCCCTGTCTTTTTATGGAGTGCAAGGGTTTGTGACTCTGTTTTTTTGTGTACTAAGAATAGATTAGGAGGAATTATGAAATTTAGCATGGCATGCTTTAAGGGAGACATTTCCATCAACTCTAACAACATTGTACCTAAAGTTAGGGTTAGGGTTAGGGTTGCGCTCACATGTTCATCAAAGTTTTCAAGACTGCTGTGAGATCTAGATCTGAATTCTATTATACTAGAATAATGGACTTTAGATCTACTTTGAATCTTAAAAAAAAAATGTGATTAAATTTTGCACTATTTTGTTGTAATTTTTATATAAATTGTTGGAAATGAAATTATCTTATTTGTTTATTATAAAAACATTGTAAATTCCAAAACATTTATATAGAAGCAATCAAGGAAAGTGTAAAAGTGAAGAAAATTTCTTAAAAAATTCTTTGTCCAACACAAATATCAGCAATACTATATCTTAAATTAGAAAATATAAAATCTTTTATATATATATGCTAAAAATATATTTTTTAAATAATAAATAAAATATAAAGAACTACCATAACATTAATTAACATTTACAAAAATATAATCAATCATTTCGAATTAAAAACTAATCCGACGCGTTTTATACGTGCATGCAAATGTGAAATACAACCTTTGTTTGTTCAAATTAAATCTACTAATGTTACTTTATATTTTTTTAGAGATCTAATTGGTAATATCATGAAATTAAAAAATAGAAATTAAAATATTTTATTTCATCACACTCAACAAAAGGATAATTTTTGTACAAATATTTTTACTAAATTTATACGTAATGCAAAGATAGATTTTACTAAAGCAACCACTGGTTTTTTTTTTCCTTCTTTGTTATTTACGAATGTTTTACATGCTTGAGTTTTATAAAGGTTTCACAGCTTAATAAGTAGCTATTGGTTTTTTTATTTTTTATTTTTTTCATTAAAAAAAAAAAAAAAACATACACACCCACACACAATGCAAACAGTTCTGTTTTTCATTTTTGGCTTGCAGTGTGCATTATAGAGAGTGAGAATGATGAGTCAAGAGTTGCATGAAAGGAAACATGCATGTAATGTCATTGATCAAATTATTAGAGTTTGAAATGATGCTAAATTGGCATATCATGTTTATGGGGAACAGGGATATTCAAATGGAGGGCCCAGTTAACAATCCTTTCAGGTTCCTTCCTTTTCAATTCATTACATTCTATTATCCTAACCTTTATTTATTTATTTATTTATCTCTCTTTTTTCCCTTTCCCTCCATGAAAACTATAAAATTAGTTGTTTAAAATTAGTGGAACTGTTAGTCCAGATGTTTCATTAAGTAATTAAGCAGTTGGCAAACTCCACTTTTGATTGTAATGGATGGAGATAATTGATCAAATATCAGTTAGTTAACAGATTTATAAGGAGGGTATTTGACCATGAATGAAGCTACATTTATTCAAATAATTAATTAGTATATGACTGTCATTTGTAATAAAAATAAATAAAATTATATATATATATATATATGATGATGAAGGGTATAAACACAATTTTATTAAAAAGTAAAAAACGCTATACAAAAGTTTTTTTTTTTTTATCATTAACTCATCAGTTTCTTTAAAAATCATAATATTTAAATTAGCATTGGTAAAAAACTAGAAGCATTATAAACAGATAGGTATCTTTCGATAGATTTTTTTTTTTTTTTTTACATACATAATATTTAAACTCAAAACTCTTAAGTATCTAAAATTTTTACCGATTTAATCATTCTCTTTTGAATAGAAGTGGGTTTAACAAGAAAAACAAAATCAACCTACTACTATTGTTTTCATGGTTGTTTCACGTCAACTCTTTGGTCTTGTCAATTATATTAATTAATGCATTTTTTGTATGTTTAGCAATGAATCTTGAAGTCATATATAAGAAACATATACATATATATGTAGTGTACTATGGTTACTATTGATATTATTTTATTTCTTGCAAGTTTTTAGTACATCAATTATATAGCAAAATTTTGGTTCTTAATGTTGTTTTGAATATATCATTCATTGATAATTAATACTAGGATAAACAAATACTGAAGAGACACAAAATGATGGGCAAGAGACTCATGAAGATGTTGGTCAAGGCATGCAACAACATGTGTCAACCAAAACATGCATCCCTTTTCTCACTAGCTACAATTTCCCACTTCACATTGTGGGGTTTCTTGGCCTTTTGATGTTTGATGCATTCATGTTAATCTGTTTGATATGTATGAAACAATGGAACATGAACACCACCTTTTTGACCATATTGCACCCTCATACTTCGTTCCAATTAATAATTCAGTTCTTCCAATTTTACTTATATATTTATAATGGAATTCAGAATAATTGTGGTAATTTTTCATTTTAAATAGTTTATAAAATCAAATTTCATTCGTTTGTCTTTCATCGATAAATATATGAAGCTATCACCGCTCTAATATTTGGATAGTCAGGTGATAATGAGTTTATTTTTCAAAGTTAAAATTAAAGATTAAATTTTCTCCCAAAATATGATTAAGTATTTAGTATATACGAAAATAATGGATTTTTTATATTATAAAAAATAAATAAATTTGAAACTTACTATTGTGCGATTAAAGACTTAAAAAAACTTATTATTTAACTTTATATTATAAACACTTTCAATATAAAAAAACACAAGCGGGTATTCTATATTTTATTCAAGATCAAAAGAAATGAAACATAATTAATGTGACTTTAGGTTGACTTGGTCAATTATAACACTATTTATTATTACTTAATATTAATTATTAATTGATGTGAACTTACAAATGAACTTAAAAAACAAAAAAAGGAGTTGTACCTAAAGACTTCAAATTTTGTAGTTTTTCAAAGACTTCAACTTGCAATAGTATTGAACATGATAGTCAATGCACAATGTATGACTTTGTGCAAGCTTAAGTGTTTGTCAAATTAACAGAAGTGCATCACAAGTTAAACTTGTTCGAGTTAATATTATTTTTATAGGGCCTGTGTGTGTTTATTTATTTATTTTTTATAATAGATGACAAGTATCTCTATTTAGCAGTTTGTTAAGAGATATGTGGATATAGAGGTACATTAATTACGGTAATTTATTGACTCCTAAAAATTTATTAACTTAGCTAGCTATCATATGGGTAATAAAAAGTCCGCTACATGTAGCCCCATAAAATTTACATGAACCATATAAAATTAACAAGTCACTCTTATCATGAAATCCTGGAAGAGATAGAACTCTTTTTACAAGAGACTCACATAAGATCCATTTAAAGAGTACCACATATAATATATGAGCCTTAGAATAATGTTGATTTTGTTCCAACATATTTATAAACGAGTTTGAGTTTGATGAAAAATTGCTATATTATTTTTATGAAAGAAGTGCATTGGCTTAGTCAAAATCTATTTTCAAAATTTCACTATTATTTATATTTTTTTTCTTAATTTTATGTGTGTTTATTAAACTACAATAACAGTGAGATATTAGTGATGGCAATATTAATCATGGCATGTTACCATTTATGAGGATTTTGATCGATTTGTAGTTTACCCTCACATTTATTTATTTTAATGCACTCTTTAAATATTCAAAATATTTTTTGTATTTTTTCCATCTTGGGAAATGAATGGCAACTCACTTCACTCAATATCTTATAAACTATTTAAAAGACAATAAATATTTTTTATATTATATAAACATCGAAGTGGTAAAAACTTCTATGTTAATTAAAAATTATATAAAGAAAAAAAAGCAAATAACTTCAAAATATAAAATAGTTAAATAAATATTTTTTGACAAAGCCCACCTTCCTCATTTATAAAAGTTATTCATAAAAAAAAAATTGATAATACACTCTCACCTACACACAATAAATTTTTTTTATTGCATTATATATTTATTTATATTTTAAATTTTATTATATGATTTTATATCTATTTTTCTATATGAATTTATAAGTGATTTATCCAATTTATTTTTTATTAAAAAAAAACCACTTGTGTACAAAGGAGAAGCCATAATAGTAGACCTAAGTCACCTAACAAGTTAAGCTCTCATTTTCATGCAAAATGAACTCATGAAATATTGAAAGACCCAACTCAATCATCTTTTCAATCACTTGTTGTATATCAAGTTAAGTGGGGCCACCAAAATCAATTTCTCATCTTTGAATCTTCCCTCCAAATAAAAAGTATCATAAAATTTTGCTAATCTTCACACCCATCATAATCACACTCAAATAAATCCCTTAAAATTCAAAAGCATAACACAATCAATCCCTTCATTGGATTCCCAAACTTTTACAGTACCCTAGACTCAATTTGTTCTTACCCACAAAGCATATGTTTACTACAATGATGTCTCTTGTGGTTGTGGACCCTCTAAATATTGCTATGGCTTTATTTAAAGGGTTCTACCACCTTGTAAATTTTGTAAAAACACAAGTTAATCATATCATTTATTTATTTGTCAAAAGTTATATGATAACAGATTCTGAAAAGTTACTTAGTTGGACATATTTATTGATGTATAATAATATTATTAATTTTCTTGATCAAGGACTAATGCTGTTTAATGCTGTTTTATTAATACAATATGAAGTAGTACCATGAGAGATTCGGGTAGAGTGAAATATAATATGAAACCGTGTGTTTCCGGGCAATAGAAGGGTATAATCTATTTTTTACTATGTAAAACATGCATCAAATTATACCTATTTTTTATAATTTAATAAATATATTTTTAAAACAAAAAAATAATAAAATAGATAAAAATAACTAGATTTTTTAAAATATTTGTTGTCACTGACTCAAATGTTACATTAAAAATAAAAAAAAATATCCTTTTGAGAGATACACAAACAAGTTATAAGATTTGAATGCACCACCCTAAATTGATAGGGAAATAAAATAACTAATGTATAAAAAAATACATGATTAGAGAAAAATATATTTATATAAATAGAAAATTAAAACAGTGGTATAACAACAATAATTAAAATATAAAAATAAAAAATTTGTTTCAAATGTACCTAAGAAGATAATTTTAAATTCAAATTTTTATGTAAAAAATAAATGCCAATTTAATAAATTCTAATCTTTAATAGAAGTTCCAGTCTTAAACTAGTTTAAAATTCATGTTTCTAAAAAAATCCAATGACTCAAAAATAACAATGATAATAATAACAACAACATTTTCAAATCATATATGACTCCAAAACAAAAACAAAAAAACCTTAACCAAACACCTAATTATGAAAATCAAGTACTATATATAACAACAAAATTAAGACAACAAAATCAACCTTAACAAAAAAAGGAAAAAAATAAAGAAAAGAAAAAAAATTCCCAAAAAAGAACCAAACCCCACTAAACCTGTCCTTCTGCCAGCATTTAGATTCCCTCCTTTTCCACCCCCACAAAAACCCCCGGGAAAAAGTTCCAACTCAAAAACAAATTAAAACTAACCATCTGACATTCAATCTTTTCTCCTGTTTTTTCCCTCACCCCCTTCCCAACCCTCTTTCTTCCATAGTCCATTTCTCACATGCTCCTGTTCCCATTTCACCCCTCCTTCTCTCCCTCTCACAACCACTATTTTTTAATCCCTCACTAACCTTGGTTTGCTGAACTACTCCATCTCCAAACAAAAGGAGCAGGTATTCACACCTCTTCTCTAACCATATAATACTCTCTCTCTCCCTCAGATTACCGTCTCTTTTTCTCTATGCTTCTCTCATACAACCATGACCATGCTCCTCCTTCTCTACACCACCATCTTCATCCTTCTCTTCTTCCACAAGTCTCTAGCTTTGAATTCTGATGGTACTCTTCTCCTCTCCTTAAAGTACTCCATTCTCTCTGACCCTCTCTCCGTTCTCGCCGACTGGAACTACGACGACATCACTCCATGCGCTTGGAATGGTGTCATGTGCATGGGTTTCCCTGTTCAAGATGGTAATACCACTACTGAGTCTCGAGTTATCAGTTTGGTTTTGCCTAATCTTCAGCTTCTTGGCTCCATCCCTTCTGATCTTGGCCTTATTGAGCATCTTCGTCACGTTGATCTTTCTCAGAATTTGCTCAATGGTACTCTTCCGGCGAGCCTTTTCAATGCGTCGGAGCTTCGGGTTGTCTCGTTGTCTAACAACGAGATTTCCGGCGAGATCCCTGGTGGTGAGAATGTGTCTATGCCGAGCTTGCAAATGCTCAATCTTTCTGATAATGCGCTCACCGGAAAACTCCCCGGGAACTTGTCGGTGTTCCCGAATTTGACTGTGCTTTCGCTGGCGAACAATTATTTGAGTGGAGCGATCCCGGAGCGAGGGTTTGATCGGCTTGCTGTGCTGGATCTGAGCTCTAATCTTATTAATGGAACTTTGCCGGCGGGGTTCGCCGGAGGAGATGGGGTTCGGTACTTGAATTTGTCGTATAACAGGTTGACGGGTGAGATTCCGAAGGGTTTTGGGTCGGGGTTGGTGGAGAACGCGACGGTGGATCTTTCGTTTAATAATCTCACCGGCCAGATTCCGGTCGCCGGGGTTTTGGCTTCGCAGAAGGCGGCGGCGTTTGCTGGGAATCCGGGGTTGTGTGGGGAGCCATTGAAGGAGCTTTGCCCTATTCCTTCGAGTTTGACGAAGCCGCCGCCGAATGGGAGTACGACGGGGACGTCGACGTCTCCTCCGGCGTTCGCGGCGATACCGAAGACTCCGCAAGGGGGGACAGCGGCGGCTGCGGCGGGTGGAGGAGGGGGAGGTGGGGGAGATGGTGGGCTCCGGCCGGAGGTGATCGCCGCCATTACGGCTGGAGATTTGGTTGGGATAGGGCTCTTGCTAGTTGTGTTCCTCTATGTATATCATTCCAAGAAGCAGAAGCAATCCCAACAAGGATCAATGTCCAAAAATCTCACGAACGAGATCCCAGCTTCAAGAGAAACTAGAGGTTTTCCATGGTGCTGGAGAAGCAAGGGTGGCGAAGAAAGCGAGGAGACCTCGGAGGAGACGACGAGCTCCGATGAAACCGAAGCCGAAGACCAGGACAAAGCCGTAACCGGGAAATCATCATCATCATCGATAGCAACCGCGGCGACGCTGGTGATGGTCGACGGCGAGATGGAGCTAGAGCTGGAGAATTTGCTCAAGGCCTCAGCTTACATCCTTGGCGCCACCGGCGCCAGTATCGTCTACAAGGCCGTGCTAGCAGACGGCACAGCGCTGGCCGTCCGCCGGATCGGCGAGCGAAGCTCCGTCGATAAGCTCAAAGACTTCGAAGCCCAAGTCCGCAGCATCGCCAAGCACCGCCACGCCAACCTCCTCCGTCTCCGTGGCTTCTACTGGGGCGCGGACGAGAAGCTCCTCATCCATGACTACGCCCCCAATGGCAGTCTTGCCAACATCACATTCACTAGTAAAACCTCCTTGCACTCTACCTGTTTGATAAAATGCCTACAAGAAAAATATTAGACCAAATATCTAACACAATGCCTTTGTTGTTGCAGAGAAACTCGGCTCATCACCATATAATCTCTCATTCGATGCTCGGTTGAGGATCGCCAGAGGTCTTGCAAGAGGTTTATCATATCTTCATGAAAAGAAATACGTTCATGGGAATGTCAAGCCGAGCAATGTCTTGCTCAGCAATGATTTAGAGCCAATGCTAGGGGACTTCGGCATTGACCGTCTGTTGTATGGTGACTATGCTAACAAAGGTGGCGGCTCGGCGAGGCATTTTGGTAGCAAGCGTTCGACGGTGTCTCAGAGTAGCCTACCCGATGTTTCCCCGGTGGCCGGGGCTAGTCCTAGTCCTACTAGTTCCTCCAGTGTGTTGCTCTCCCAATTGCCTTACCAGGCTCCGGAGTATCTCAAGAATCTGAAGCCAAGTCCTAAATGGGATGTATACTCCTTTGGTGTTATCCTTCTTGAGCTCATCTCTGGCCGGTTGTTTTCCGATGCCGAGCTGAGTGAATGGAATGCTGGTTTCATTGTTGAAGAGCGAAACCGAGTTCTTCGAATGGTTGACTCAACATTGCGAGGTGAAGTCCAAGGTAAAGAAGAAGCAGTCCTCAGTTTGTTGAAGCTTGGGTTTGCCTGTGCTTCTGCTTCACCTCAAAGAAGGCCTTCTATGAAGGATGCTCTTCAAATCCTTGACAAAATTCCATCATATTCTTCCTCTTCTGCTTCTTCAACAATCTGAAGCAACTTGTTCATCTTAGATGTGTGTCTCTGTATGTTTTATTTTTATTTATCATTTTTTTTCGTTTGTAGATTGAATTCACTAACTGATTGGTGTCATTAACTTGTTAATTTTTAGACACACCATGAAGTGGTTGTTGCTGTTGTTTATCTGTATTTTTCTATGTTTGTATTGAGGGATTTGTAGTTCACTCTCAAAGGGAGGTCTTCCAAATTTTGATGCATACTTAGTTGCTTCAAGTTACTTTTGAAGCAACTAACTCAAATGTGCAAATTTGTTTACTTTTATATACTCACACAAATATATGTATTATATGAATATGAATAATTAGTTCACTCCATTTGATCCAATTAATTTGCCACCTAAACCAGTGTTTACTAGTTTTTTTTGTATATATATATATATATTGATAAAATAGATAAATAGTGGGAGAGCATGCAAAGCTGAGGAGTTAATATTGCATTTATTTTGTGTGAATTGAGGCTTGATCATGTTTTTTTTCTATAAAAACACCAACACCATATATACATATTGCCTTAGCATGTTTTTACCTTAGGTGTGTACTTTCTAATGTTTTTTAGGTACAATTTAAGCATAGGTGAAAATTCTATACCTCTTCATATCTCTTCTTATCTCTTATGCACTAAATAATTTCAACGGGTCTTTGTAGCAGTACTCTTTCAAGAGGTTACTCTGACTTTACTATTGAGTTCAATAAGTCATCTAGTAATTTTAGCAGGGGGAATATCAGTGAAGTGTAATGTTTGTCCACCAAAGATATGTCCAAATATTAGGACATAAAGGTTATGTCCTTTCCAACTGGTTCCACTTGTGACTTTCATGTGGCTCTTTCTTTCTTTTCAGCCACAAAACTCTTGAATTTCTCATTTGTTTAACAGTATCTTTTTATAAATCTTTTAATTTTTCAATAAAGTTGTCAAACCTGTTATGCTGTTAAATACTAATAAAAAGAAATATTAATAGATGTTTCACCTTCTATTGATGTATGTAGTTAAGTTGTCATATTTAATTTTAAATAGTCTTATTAGAAAATCAATGAAAGTCCAACTTATTCACATCAAACAGTTTGAGGTCAAACCATGGAAAATGACATCAAAGTATTAATTTTTTTTAAGTCCAACCAAGCCATGGATTTCCCTTTGATGGTTTTCCTATCATTATGAACTCTATTTATCTATATCTTTTTTTTTTATTTATTGAATTTGTTGGGAGAAACAAATGTATAATTTATAAATAAAGAAATAAAGGGTAAGAAAAATCCAAATAATTCATGGCATACTTACATGCTCATGTGATTTATTAAATCTAAGAATTGAGTATAATGAATGCACATTAAGATAAAGACAATTTCCAAACATAGGCCACTACAAATGAATAAAATAAATTATTAAATAATCATCACTGAGGCGAAATATTTCAATAGTAAAAGTATAGGTAAACCAACGACCTTCGGGTCTATTGGTATTCAGGTCCCTGCGTAGGGCTTTCGTCTTGGGTTACGAGCGGTGGCTCCTCGTTTCGATCCCCCGATTACGCAGGTGAGGGTTATGTGGGGTTTTCAAGCGTCTCGTGTCCTTAACGTGCCCGCTCTTTGATTTGACGCTTGTCGTCTTTGTAAAAAAAAAAAAAAAAGTATAGGTAAAAAAAACACAATTATAGATTGTGATTTTATGAGATCATATATGTACGAAAAAGTATCCAAGTAATTAATAAGTTAAAGTGAAGCCAAGAGGATACATCCAGATGTGAGTAAAAGAAAGCATGTGAATAATGGTACTGTTGCATGATGAGTTGGGATTTCATAACTCACTTGGAAGTCATGCCACTTTTTAGTTTTCACAGTGTACAACAACACACCATCACATCCACCAACAAAAACATCAAACATGAATCAGAAATACATTTTCTATTGTGCTACCATGCATTTTGTAGAACATCTGAACCGGCACCGTCCAATCTAATTAATATTAGGTACACGTGGAATGTTAAAGATATTATTTATTTTTATTTTTTTGAAAAGAAAATTACATCTTTATCTTTTTTTTTGGTTTTGTGGGGCAAGCTGAATTCATTAGTGAGGGTTGGTTTGTTTGCTTGGTTACCACATGAGCATGCCTAGCAAGTGATTTTCCTGACAAGTTTAGTGATATTCTTCATTGATTTGAAAAAAGAAAGTTTGAAATAAATAAATAAATACATAAGATGGGAATATATTTTTTATTTGAAAAAATAGATGAATTATAATTTATTTTTTAAAAAATATTATATGATAACTAACAAAAGAAGCGGAGAGGCTTCTCAAGCTCAGGATACCCTCTTTTAGCTTCTAGGTCTATTTCTTAGTTTAAGATCTCTCTGTTTTTCGTAGTAGTCCAAAAGGTTGGTTCACTTGAACCTAACGAAAATTAAGAAGGAAAGATTCAGACAATTTTACTATATAAGCAGTGATTTCAAATCCAAAGGTTAATTGTACTCTGGCAACTTTATGTAAGCCAGAATTTGGTTTGTCTTTTGAAAATCTTGATAAATATACCAAACATTAAGTATATAATCAATTTTAAAAAAATGAATTAAATATTTACAAGGAGTATATAATCAATTTGTTACTCCTGTGAACATCGTAATTGATGCATCTTTTATACATTGAATACTAATTTTACTTCTAATATAATTTTTTTAACCATGACTTCAACTAGAAAATTTGTGATGGTAATTTACTTTTAAATTGCTTTACATATATACTACTCAAATGTTGTGTTTAATTGGCCATTTTTCCAATGAAAAATTTTCTATTATGGATTTTCCAGTCAAATTGGTTGTTTGATTGAAAAAAATTTCACGGAAAACTTTTCCTCAAAATTGGTCACATGACCACTTTTTCCTTAATTTTATGGAAAAAATTTTCTCTCCCAAACTAAAGAAAACTTTTCCATAAAAAATTGAGGGTGCTATTTGAAAAAATAAAGTGTGGGCAATTTGAAAGAACATTGTTGGAGATAGAAGTCGTAACAAATATTATTAAATAAATGAATAAATACTATGATAATTAGATTACTAGGAAGTACTAAGTTGTTAACAATCGTATTTATTAATTAAGCATAATAGATTTGATCCGCCGGCTTCTTTTCTCCCATAATACAAAATTGGATGTTTATTTATTACAATAATCAAATTAGTACAACAAGTTTGAGAATAATGGCATTGGCAGTGGCTTAGGAGAGGTATATATATATGAGTAATGATATTTTTACCGAATAGATTTCCCGAATGACATGGATGTCAAGTTGGCATCCATATCAACATCCACGTCATTCTCTTTTTTTTTATCTCTTCTTTAAAAAAAATAATTTCTCTTTATTATCTAAATCCTAAATTTAAATATTTAATCGTAAAAGATAATGTGGACCCCGTTTTTTTTTATTATTATTATTTCATCTAATTTAAATTAAATTTTGTTTTAGTTAACTATTTTTTTTTAAATTTAAAAGATCTTTACCTTATCCCCAGCCTCCCGGATCTGATTTGTTGTTCCGTAACACCCAAGCGAGTATCATGTTATTTGTTTAGTTTTAAATTTGAGAAGGGTAGGAAACCAGAGAAACCCTACCTCCGCCTCTCGTGTTCCGTGGAGTCTTTGGCGACGAGATATCACTATCTTCTCCACTGGGTTTGGAATCTAGCATTCAAGGTAGGTGCTTGTAGTTTATTTTCTAGGTTATGATATTTAAGGATTTCACGGATACATATATATTCCTCTGTTCATTCTTCCCTTGCCTAGTTTGAGTTTTATTAGTTTTGGTGGAGTTGATTGTTGAAAAGTGTGATTTTGGCTTTGTGTTAATGCCTTTGAGATGATCATTGCCGATTTTTTTTTGGGTTCATGGATGAGATTTGCAAGCATTGGACTTGGAGATTTTGTTTAATGGGGTGTTAATAAAGGAATGATGGCCTTGAATTGATGTGCTTAATAGATCAAGTTCTATCATGCATGTGATCTCTGTGCAATCTTTTTGATGTTGACCGGCAGCAAATTTGAGGGGTTATTAGGCGTCATTATTTTTTTTAGCATTATTAAAACTAATTCTTAAGCATTATTTAAAACTAGGTGCATTAGAATGCATGGTTTATAGATGCTTCCTCCCCTTGTACGATGCTTCACTCTCAAATTTGTGAGCCTAAAATTTTGAGTTTTATTATTTATGCATGTGCTCAATGTTTGTTAGGGTTTCTTTCTGGTGCTTGATTTTGGGTATTCTAGTTTGGAGTCTTGGAGTTGGGAAATATCTAGGTAAGTATTCCACATATAAATCGTATTATATGTATAATTTTTAGTTTTTGAACATTTGAGAAGAGCACTGCTTTCTATTTATATTCTATTTATTTATTTATTATTTTCGGAATTTTATTAATTTAAATTTTAAATTAATGTTATGTTATCCTGATTTTGATTTATCTGTAAAGTTCAACATTAATTTAAAGTCGTAATAATTAATTCATGAACTTTTAGTTCTTTTATTTAAATTCAAATGATTTAATTTTTGAATTTTATATATCTATTTAATTTCGGATTATCTCAATTATTTATTTACTTATTTATTTTGTTATTTAAAACTTCTGAATCAATAACTGTGTGAATTGAAAGTTTTGGAAACTGAAACATTCATTCACATTTCGGATTAGTTAATTTTCAAATATCAAATACTTTATTATTTCTGTTTTCTTTAAATTTGAGTTATGTGATATCTTCTCTGATTTTAATTCTTTTAAATTTTTGACTTTTTAGATATTTTATAAATTTCTGATTCTTTATAATCTATGCCTCTGTTTATTAGGAAATTTTATAATTTGTCTTCGGATAAGTGTTATTTTGAATTATTTGATTAAAATTAATTAATTGGTTTATTTTGATATGATAAACATGGGATCATGTGACTGTAAATTTCTTATAATTTGCTCGCTATAAATTTTGACAGATTATTGTTTTGAACGTAAAGTATTTTGACATAGAAATTAGTCCCCATTTAACTTTGCGCTAATCTTGTCACTGGGGGTTAAACACTGACCGTGTCGACACGTATTTTGTTCTAGAAACTATAGTTTCCCACCGCTTTCCGTCGGTGAAGAATAACGGCCTCTGTTAATTTTGGCTCGGGTCACCGAGGGTAAAAATATGACCTATGTTAATTTTGAGGCTCGTATCACCGAGGATAAATATATGAATTTTGTTATTTTGTTTTGGCAATAGTTATTTGGGGGACCTATATGCTCCGCATTTTGACATATGTTTTTGTTGAATAAAATTTGATTTTTGATGTTTGATATTTTTTGTATTTTGCTTTTAAAGTGATCCCAGTATTTTTAGTGGGTACTTACTGGGCTTTTTAGCTCATTATGTTGTTGTTATATTTTTCAGATCAGGAGTAGAGTTTGGGTGGCGGATAGCTTAGCGGGGAACGTTGAGCAAACGTCATCTATTTAGCATGTAATAAGTCCCGTCTGTGTGGGCATAGGTTTATTTTAATAAGCTTGTATCGACTACGCAAAACACTTAGTGGTTCTTTTAATGTTGAGCTATGACTATATGTTTCTAGATTTGACATTTATTTTGTTAGACATTGTAATTCTTGAGAAACAGGTTTTGAGGCCTTGCACGCCTACTTGGTTTCGGCCTTCTAGGTGTGCGGCCGTTTGTCAGTGCACTGGGCCTAGCGAGCTGGGTTCGGGGCGTGACAGATAAACCTGTAAATGATAAACCGAAAACCCCCTCCATAAACCCTAAATTGGAAATCACAAACCCCTACGGAGGTTTGTGATTTTCAATTTAGGGTTTAGTATTTATTATTTAAGGTTTAAGTTTTTAGATTTTTAGAGTATAGATTTTGTAGTTAAAGTTTAAAATTTTAGATATAGTTTTATAATTTCTTTTTAAATTTTAAGAATTTAAGAATTTTTAATGTTTAAATTTGAATTTTATATAAAAAAAAATAATGAGGTGGATGAGGATGTGGATGACAAGTTGGGAGTCCACTTCATTCGGAAAACCTATTCGGTAATAGGTAAAAATCGCATCGCTATATATATATATATATATATATAGGTTTTTTTATTCTCCTTGATCTTTTGGTTTTTTGTTTTTAATATTTAAAAATATCTCTATCTTTTTTTAGGGTTTTTTATTTAAAAAAATCATTTTTTTTATAAATTACCTATCTCTCTTTTTATATGTTTATCTCTCTCAGGTTTTATTTTTCTCCTTTTTTTGGATTTTTTTTAATTTTTAAAATATCTCTATTTCTCTTTAGGATTTTTTTATTAAAAAAAAAATCATTTTTTTAACAAATTAATACCGATAATCTAAAACATAATATTTTTTTAAAATATTTACAAAAATTATTATTTGATCTTTTGATATTTGAGTATATTTAAAAAAAAATCTATGTTTTAGTTTTTGATTTTTACAAATTAAGTCAGATAATATATAAAATTATATTTTTAGTATAATTTTTTGTAAAAATTTATTATTTGACATCTGATTTTTATAATCTAAACTAAATTAAGATATGAATAAAATTAAAAAAAAATAATTTTTTTTGGGAAATATAAAAAATTTTCCATGGAAAATGTAATTTTTTTTCCTGGGAAAATTGATGCGATCAAATGAGTTTTTTTCCTCCATGAAAAATAGCGTCAATCAAGCAACAAATATGAATTTTTCATAGAATTTTTTTGATTTTTTAGTCAAAAAAATAATGCCAATCAAACAATTATTTTATTTTTTTGTTTTTCAAGGGGAAAATATTCTATGGAATTTTTTTCCATTCATTTTCCATGTTGTAATCAAACATAGCCAAGTTATTTTTTAAATAAAAAATATAGGTTTATAAACTATATTGTAGTGATCATTATCTTCTGAATTATTGTTATGCATTATTAGTAAAAGAATAGTGAGAAATACCATTAATATTTGAAAATTTAAACATAAAATATATCTATCTATCTATCTATACCTATGTGGATCCAAGCTCAATGTCATCTGGTTCTACTCTATTATTCCATTTCATGATGCATATAAATATAAGGCTCCTAGATTTCTATTAAGATTAGCTAGTGGACCCTAGTGATCTACACTTTTTTATTTACAAATATATAAAACAAATACATAAAAGTCAAGACAAATCCATGAATTGAAAATTTGAAAAATAAAAATTACATATAAATATAATAACAACGTTTGGCGTTGGATCGAGCTAAAAGTTTAAACTCTAGCTCGAAATAAATGTTTTACTTGGATTTTTATTTCATATATATTATTAGTGTTTTTTATTTACATATTGTTTATTTTCTCCAATGATGGATGTGCTTTTTTTTTTACTCGCTATGTTTTGGTTTTATTTATAATTATTACTCTTTTATTTTTTTAAAAAATTATGATTTTTTTTATATATGAAAATAGGGGCACCCCCACCCCAAGTTCTCTGGTTGAAACTATAAGGAGGATTGAGACCACCAAATGAAACCTAAATATAGACGTTGGTTTTGTTTTTTATAGCTAAGGACAGTAGAGATTTTGTATGTATTTGGTAATCATGTGACTCACTCATTGCATTATCTCTTATATGTGTCTCCAAATGAAGATTCTTCACTACCTGGGTATCATGTCTTTGCCAAATCTATTTATAAATAAATAAATAAATAATTGGGAAAAAAAAGTTAGGGAATGTTCTGTTATCAATATAGAGATATAGGCTATATAGCATATTGATCAAGATGAGAAGAGATGTTTTGGGCAAATCTTAGATTTTATGTAAAGATTATTGTTTTGAAAATTCCTAGTTAAAAATATTATTATTATTACATGGTTTTATTCTAAAATAAGATACTGTTTTTTCTATTTTAAGGTTTTTTTTATAATGCGGATATTTCCTTTTCGTTAGGCTAATGTCATGGTAGCAGTCCTTCATTTTAAGTTTTCTAGCTTGGGTTAGTGCTAGACAATTTTATCACTGGGCCAAAAAACCTTTGATTTTTTCAAATCAAAAGTCCCTCTTTTTTTTTCAGAATTATATTTAAGTGTAATGGCTAGATAACCTTAGATTTACTATACATTATATTCAATTTTTAGTTTTGCTTTTTAGTTTTTGTACTTTGGATTTACTATTCTTACATCAACTTTAGTTTTTAGTTTTGCTTTTTCTTTTTTTGTGTATCTGTTTACTATTTGATGAATTTATTCAAATTTGTGTGTTGTCGAACATAATTCGAACTGACAAAAGTGACGAAAGGGATAAAATGAAACTGGTTGTAAAAAAAAGGGACTACAAACGATAATGTTTTGTCAAAAGGAGTTATCAAAATAAGTAAAAAGTTTTAGGAATTAGTAAGTAGTTTTCCTTATACTAGACTATATAAAACACTTTTCTAAGGTTACAAGTTTTTTTTTTAAAAGCATGTCATTCTTTTCCATTCAAATGTGCTACAAATAGGGAAAAAATGGAGGCTATACAAAAAACACTTTTCTAGGGTTACTACTTTTTTAAAAAACAGTCATTCTTTTCCATTTTAATGTACTAACAAATAGGGAAAAAATGGAGGTTATTCCTATATATCATATACAACCTCTTCTCCCCTTATATATCTATCATACTTAACTGATGGAGTATATATAACACAGATTCTCCAATTCTCCAAAGGAAATATTCCACCTTCTTTCCTTTTGTTAATATAATTTTCACTTAACTAGGGGGTGAAAATAATAATAATAATTAATACTCTATGGATTTTACCAAGTAACAAATAAATATATATATATGACAGATGTGATGTAGGGGGTATGTATAATTTCTTCTTCTTGTTGATTTTTTTTTTTAAATTGTATTTTTTTGTTCGGCCCAAGTATGATTCTTGTCAATGAGAGTGCAATTTGTTAAGGAGCCCAGCTTCTTTCTTGTTCTGATATTTCCAGTAGATCTAGGACAACCATAAATACAATATATATATGAGTAAATGAATGCCCAATATTATAAAATTTTCTAAAATTTTAAAACATGTTTTAAAATTTCCAAAATATTTTCCAATTCCTAATTCAACATGGTTGTATATTATAAAATTTCATCAGTAAGATGTGTGGATTTTATTTTGCTCATCAAAGGTTTTTTTTTCCTTTTTTTAAATTTTGAATTATTCATTTATCTTGATGGTAAAAATAACCTCTCTAAGTTGGTGTATTTTTTAAACTCTATGATTACAAAAAAATAAATTAGAAAAATAGCTGTAAAGTAACATAAAAAAAAGTGGTGATGGAGGTGCGGGGAATCGAACCCCGTGCCTCTCGCATGCGAAGCGAGCGCTCTACCATATGAGCTACACCCCCATTCGAGTGCTTGTTTTGGGTTGAATAATTTAATTTAATTCAGTGCTTCCACTACTTACTAGCAGGGACTTCCCTGAAACTAGGCTTATTTATTAATAATCTTTTTTTAAAAAATATTGAGGGTTTAAATTTTTTTCTTTTTAATTCATGATTTTTTCCCTACTAGTGCTTCTATAAAAATTACCCAAAAATTTTGTATTATTTTAATGTAAATATAAAAATTAAAATAGTATTTCATTCATTTCCCAACTCAAAAATTGAGTGTTTCAATTCGTATTTATCCATATTTAAAAAAAAATGTTATAACTAAATTAAATGTTAAATAAGAGTGTTTTATAATTAAGTTTTTATATTAATACACCTTGGAGAATATTCTATGCATATATGCCATCATTAGCTGCTTGTTTATCATCTCATATATATATACACATAAATTTTGTATAAGACCAATATCATAGTGTTTTATCATCTAAGGGCGTGTTTGGATAGCCCAGAATTATGGCATAATCCGTACATTATGCCATAATTTTACATTTTCCGAGAATTATGCCATATTGGCTGTTTGGGTACTTATTTTAGAGTATAAAATTATGACATAATATAGGTATTATGGCATAAAAAAATATTTCACTGAGAGTGGAATATTTTTTCATTGTAAAAAATCTTTCACTCTTTTGATCCAGCCACCAATCATTGGTCCACCGCTGGTCTGGCTGGCCTTCGGCGACCGATCCGGCAGTCTCCGGCGAATGGCCACCGGTCCGTCCAACCTCCGGTGATCAGCTACTAGTCCATCGGGTGTCCGACCACCGGCCGGCCATGGGTCCGGCCAACCTCCGGTGATCAGCTACCAATCCACCGGGGGTTCGACCATCGGCCAGCCAACCTCCGGTGACCGGCCACCGGTCCGGCTAACTTCCATCGATCGGCTACCAGTCCACCGGGGTTCCGACCACCGGCCGGCCAGCCTCAAGGGGCCCGGCCACTAGTCCGGCCAACCTCCGGCGATCGGCTACCAGTCCACCGGGGGTCCGACCACTGGCCTCCCAACATCCGGTGACATGCCGGCGGTCCATTGGTGGTTCAGGCGGCCTCTGGTAATTGGCCACCAGTCCACCTGTGGTTTAGTCGGTTATAAGATGACCTTCGGCGACCGAGCACCGGTGATCCGCCCATCGACCGGCAATCCACCGGTGGTCCAGTTGGCCTTCGGCCACCGACCACTAGTCCACCGGCGGTCTGGTGGTCGACCAACAGATTTTGATAATTTTTTTATTTTGTTAGCCAAACACTCATTCTGTAAGAATAAAACATGTCACAATTTCTGTAATAATCACTTGCACTTCCTACATAATAAAATTATGCCATATTTTTTTTATTTTACAACCAAACAGGCCTTAAAGGTTTTTTCAATATCATAGTTTTCTCATACCTTTTTTATTGTTAGAATTATCACTATTAAAATTGCTAGAATTATCACTATTAAAAATTATATATATATGAACAAGCGAAAAATGCCTCCCACTCTAAGATATCAAGGAATATATAGATGCTAGAATCTATTAGTCATATTTGTGAGTTGATGGACTAAAATTTGAGTTTTTTTTTAAAACAAAACACTTGACAACCGGTAGACTATTCCTGTTCACTCACTGAGAAAAAATAATTTCTTATTATAAACTTGAAAAAGGTTGCCAAGATTTCCTTCTTTCCTTGTACCATAATTTCTTAATTTGTAAGATTCACTGAATTTGGAAAGGTTGCACATGCTCATCAAAACACCCACCGTTAATGAAACCTTGTTCCACCGAATTTTCTCTCTTTTTTTATAGTGGCTGGATTTCGAACGGCCCATATAAATTGTAATAAATATTTAATTATTATAATTTTACTTAAATTTTATCACATAATACTAAAATACCCACTTTGCACTTCTAATAATTATTTTTTTAAAAAATAATTTCCCCATTAAATTTATACATATAAAATTAAAAAAGCACAAATAATTTCCCAATTTTTTTTTATACAAAAAACAAGCGTCGGCCAGGGATGTGCATGTGCGTGGAGTTAATACCTCAACACACATGTGCCCTCACACCTTGTGTGGACATGGATATCAATTTATTAAAAAAAAAAAATTATATGCAAAATTAATAAAAACAAATAATTAAAATACTAAAGGGTTAATTTGACATTTTCCACTAAAGCTTAAACCTCACTGAAACCCTTTCAATCTCTATATAAATACATAGGAAAACCAAATTTCAAAGGCCAAAATGGCAACCATCACGACTCCATCCAACCGCCTCTTCTCCGCCGCTGCCGCCGCCCACTCCGGCCACCGCCTCCCCCTCCTTCCCCCTTCCATCCGCCTCCCCTTCCGCCCCCGCCGCCGCCGCTTCTCTGTATCCGCCCACGCCGCCCCCCTTGGTGCCAAGCCCACCGTCCTCGTCGCCGAGAAGCTCGGCGAGGCTGGCCTTGAACTCCTCAAAGACTTCGCCAACGTAGACTGCTCCTACAACCTTACCCAGGAAGAGCTCTGTACCAAGATCTCCCTCTGCGATGCCCTGATCGTCCGCAGTGGCACCAAGGTCACTCGCGAGGTCTTTGAGTCCTCTGCTGGCCGTCTCCGTGTTGTTGGACGCGCTGGGGTGGGGATTGATAACGTCGATCTATCCGCCGCCACGGAGCATGGATGCATTGTCGTTAATGCTCCCACGGCGAACACTGTTGCCGCTGCGGAGCATGGGATTGCGCTTCTTGCGGCGATGGCTCGCAACATCGCGCAGGCCGATGCCTCTCTTAAAGCTGGTTTGCTGATTCTTTCCTTTTGATCCTGATTGCCATTTCTGTTAATATTTTGCGTAAATTTGTTATCAGGTGTTGCAAGATTTAAACTTGACTTGAAACAAATAGAGGTTATGATTCTTCAGTGAATATCATTTGTTTGTTCAATGTTTCTCGTCATAGTTTGCTATCATTTGAGGTGTTTTTTTGTAGATCTTCTATAACAATTTAGGTGCCATTAAGCTTTTCTGACACCTTTCTAATTGTTAAAATTTGGAGATTGATTGCTTTGTTAGCCTTTTTTTTTTTTTTTTTAATCGATGTCAATGATTCTGGATTATATATATATATATATATATATATATATATATATATATATATATATATATATTCTGATTCTTTTGATGCATTAGATCCATCAGCTTTCAGGAAAGTTTTCTTGTAGGAGAAGGTTTCTTGGAATCATGTATTGGGTAGTTTTGGAATCATGGTTCTGATTTTGAATTATCATTCTTTCAAATGTTTTAGGAGTGATAGATGGTTGAGAATGAAATGGATTTTTGTGTATCTTGTGGATGAAATAGTGCAAAAGTATTTATGATCTTGAAAACAATAGGGAGGGGTGAGGGCAATAGTTGAGAAACATTAGAGAGAGAAAATTCCCTTTGGATTTCCACCCAGAAAGAAATTGAACCATACTATTGGTATTGATCACTGTGACAGGTCTGAAAATTCATGGGATATCAGAAAGGCGCTTGTTTTATAAGATGTTTCATGTTGTTTATTGTGATGCAAAAGTATGTGCCTAGCGAAATGCCTGCCATTATTATTATAAAAATAATATACTTGGAGTACACTTAGTAGGCTCAGCAATTCTCAAAAAAGAAAGACAAAAGCACACACCCTTTTATTAGCGTATATTTGTTTGTTCATAATTATTTGTGTATGGTTGGACATACTATATAGTGATCGTAATGAAAACGTGAATCCAAACTCAACCTAAGTTAGATCATTCGTTTCATTATTGGATTCAACAACCCTTATGCACCATGTTTACTATGTGAATAGATGGAGCAGCTGTACCAAACATTTTTTGGTGCATTCTGGTGATTTCCTAAATATAGGGAGGCCCATTTAGAATGTGGTAGGCTTTTTGATCACATGTTTGTTACTCAAGTAGTTATTTTATAACACCGCTAAGTAAGCACCAATATTAGGAATCTTCTCTTTCTCCAGTAAGTGTTAAAAAGATAACAAGGTCGCTGTAAAATATTCTTAGATTTGGTTAACCCGGCATTCCTTATAGCTTAACATCTTTGAGAGACTTCTCCTGCTACCCTTGTTGTTTAAGTTAAATACCTGATCTATCTGAATCTAGAATATGCATATGTGTATTTTACCTGTTTGAATGTGTTCCTTATAGCTTTTCCCCATCTAGCCTCACATGTCTCTTAATATACAGAACATGAAAAATGATGCAGGGAGCCCAAACCATGCAATGTGCAGTCTGAGCGACTGTTGTTTTAATTTCAGGTAAATGGCTGCGGAGCAAATATGTTGGTGTGTCACTTGTCGGCAAAACACTTTTAGTGTTGGGATTTGGAAAAGTTGGATCTGAAGTTGCCAGGCGTGCTAAGGGGCTGGGGATGCATGTTATTGCGCATGACCCTTACGCTGCTGCAGATCGTGCTCGTGCAATAGGAGTAGAATTGGTGACCTTTGATGAAGCTATTTCAACTGCAGATTTTATTTCTCTGCACATGCCTCTTACTCCTTCCACAGCAAAGCTTCTCAATGATGAAACTTTTGCAAAGATGAAGAAAGGTGTGCGTATTATAAATGTTGCTCGTGGTGGAGTGATTGATGAAGAAGCCCTGCTTAGAGCACTGGATTCTGGAATTGTTGCACAGGTACTCTCACTGTTTTTTATTTTATGTTTTATATCACATTTGAAACCCACTTAAAATGTTTATAATATATTTTCTTGGTCGAGTAGGCTGCTCTTGATGTCTTCACAGAAGAGCCTCCATCTGCAGACAGCAAGTTGGTGCTGCATGAGAATGTAACAGTGACACCACATCTTGGTGCTAGCACAGCAGAAGCTCAGGTCTGTAGAACTGTTTGTATTTTGTAATTACAATGTGACTAGTTCTATATTGTCAGTTTTATTGCTGAACCATTCCTTGCATATGCAATATTTAGGAAGGAGTGGCTGTTGAAATAGCAGAGGCTGTTGTGGGAGCCTTGAAAGGCGAGCTTGCTGCAACTGCAGTGAATGCACCAATGGTTCCTGCTGAGGTATGATGCTCTCAAAACTCTTTCGTGAACTAATTTAATGGAGTAATATATTTCTTGATGACAAGCAACTAGCTGGCAAGTAAATACCTGGAAAAGAACCATTTCTTGATTCTTGGGATTGGCAAATTTGACGAACTAACAGCTAATTTAGTTATATTAAGCTCACTGTGATCATAAGAGGTTTAGCCCTTTTTCGTGCTCTTTTTTATTAGCAGCCTCAATTGAGCATTTGTCCTTCAAAATTTCTTTTTCAATGGATGCTGCACTGACTATCCAATTACTGTTAATTGTTTATTCATTTGTTTCGAACTTGTATATGAATGCCTTTTTTAATTGGATTATGTGCGAAGATGTTAAGCATTTTCCTGATTACTAATTCATTGTCATAAATATTTAAATTGACCCCTATTTATCTTCATTTCTACTCTAGGTACTTTCGGAACTTGCACCCTTTGTCATTTTAGCAGAAAAGCTTGGCAGGCTTGTGGTCCAACTTGTTGCTGGAGGCAGTGGTGTGAAATCTGTGAAGGTGACCTATGCATCTGCAAGAGCTCCTGATGATCTAGACACCAGGCTGCTCCGCGCAATGATCACTAAGGGTCTGATTGAGCCAATATCAAGTGCCTTTGTCAATCTTGTTAATGCTGATTTCGTAGCCAAGCAACGAGGGGTTCAAATCGCCGAAGAGAGAATTTTGTTGGATGGTTCACCTGAGAGCCCTCTAGATTTTATACAGGTTCGGATTGCCAATGTGGAATCAAAATTCGCCAGTGCCATCTCAGAAACAGGTGAAATCAGCGTTGAGGGCAGGATAAAGGACGGCATTCCTCACCTGACCAAGGTTGGAACATTTCAAGTGGATGTGAGCATGGAAGGGAGCTTGATCCTGTGCAGACAGGTTGACCAACCTGGGATGATTGGGACGGTCGGGAATATCTTGGGTGAGCAGAACATTAATGTGAGTTTTATGAGCGTTGGGAGAATCGCTCCTCGGAAGCAAGCAGTCATGGCAATTGGTGTCGATGAAGAACCAAGCAAAGAATCACTCAAGAAGATTGGTGATATTCCAGCGATAGAGGAGTTTGTCTTCCTCAAGCTGTAGTTTTATCGTTTTCGAACCCTCTAGACATGAAATTTTGAGACGGTTTATTTTGTAGCAAACCTAGGGCCATTTTGGCACTTGTTCAGTTTTGAAATTATAGGCTTGTTTGTGATGCAAGAAAAATAATAATCAAACTGCTGATGCTGTTATTGATTTCACATGCTGAGCACAATTGGTAATTGAAATTTAAAACAAGAGGGGAAATGATATTGTAGCTGGTGATGCTTTGATGTGGTTGGAACAATGTTGGAATGAGAGTTGGGAATTGAAATTTTATTGAAGGCTTTTTCGGAGATTTAGCATGGTTACTACTAACTAGCCAATTATAAGAATAGTAATTTTGGTTTTATCACTCAAACTGATCTAATTTATTCTAGTTTATAGTCAAGCGAACTTTTTGATAGTAAAAGTAATAATGTAGATAATTATTAGTTGGAAATAATCACTGATTGTCTTTGATACATTTGTGTGCATTCAGTTTGTTGGCATTTCTAGTATACATGAGAGCTATTCCATAGTATATACTAACCATCTTCGTCTAAATTTTGTGACATTTTAACAATGAAATGCTTGCATGTTTCCTTATCAGGAACAAACCCCAGTTTCAACATCCTCTCCTGCAGCCCAAACATATCTATCACATTACTGCATGCACTCAAGAGTGTATTGAAACTCCATTGATCCAATATCTTAAACTTGAGCACAAAGTAACCGATGATCGATTCGGCTTTGCTGAAATCCTTTTCCCTGCAAAATCCATCAACCAATGCAGAACAAACAGCAGAATCAGGAACAACACCAGAGTTTGCCATGTCCATCATCAACTGCTCCCCCTCCCCGCTTCTGTTCAATCTACACAGGCAGCAAATAATAGCCTGATAAGTATCCAAACCAGGCTTCATAGCTCTTTCAGCCATCTCATTCCTCATATCCAATGCATCTCTAATCAAATCAGCTTTGCAGAAGGATTGAATTACCAAATTATATATCTCCAAATCCGGCCAATGGCTATCTTCCGACATCCATTTCAATAGTTGCCTCGCAGCATTCGGCCTCTCTTCCTTGCACAAAACTTCAACAAGCTGCTTATACACATTGAACGGAACAACAACGTCTAACCCGCGCAGCTGCACCATCAAATTCAAGCAAGATAGCACCTTGCCGCACTTCACATGCGCATCAACAAGCACACTGCAAGTGAATCCATCCGGCGATACACCGTGTTGAACCATCTCCTGCAACAACTTCCTTGACTCTTTAATCTCACCATGCATACAATGCCCAGCAATTAGAGAATTAAAGGCAACACAATCCGGTGCTAAACCTCTTTGAAGCATTCCATCAAACAGTTGCCGTGCTTTCTTTGTCCTCCCATCTCTACACAATCCCTTGATCAAAATAGTGCAAGAAACCAAGTCAGGCTCTACTCGTCTCTTGCGCATAACATCAAACAGATGCAATGCATCATCTGTTCGCCCGGCCTTGCAATACCCATCGATCAGAGTGTTATATGTGATCACATCGGGGTCGAATCCATGTGACTCCATCTCCTCCAAGAATTCCCAGGCTCTGCTCGCGCCGCGGCCTCGGCACAGCGCGTGGGTCATGATGTTGAAGGTGTACGAGTTGGGTAACACTCCAGTACCCCGCATTTGCTCGTAAACCTGCCAGCATTGATCAAGGTGGTGACTTTTCACGAGAGCGTGGAGGATGGAGTTGAAGGCATTGGCGTCGAGCACGATTCCGATGGAGAGAGCTCTCTGGCATGCGTCGAGGGCGGCGTGGAGCATCCCTGACCTAACGTAGACCTTGATTAGCATGCCGAAAACCGCAGGATTTGCATTGCAGATTGATGAGGAGGAGACGAGGGAGGCGAAGGCGTCGTGGTTGGGGTGAGCGCGGACGAGGTCGGAGAGGGTGAAGAGGGCGAGGGAGAAGAGGCGAGAGGAGGTGAGAATGTGGGCAAGGATGGAGTGAGGAAGAGGGGAGAGAGGATGGAGAAGAGGACGGGAAGTGGCCCATCGGAAGAAGCGGAAGGAGGGGAGAGGGAGGGATTGGGAGCGGAGGAGGATGGAGGAGATGTCGTCGGGACGGAGGTAGGGAAGAAGAGCGGCCTCTTCGTGGTCGGAGAGGAAGAGGATGGGATGATGAGCAGCAGCTTGCTTGAGCCTGGAGGAGATGAGATCAATGGCGGCGTTGCGAAGGCGAGGTATTAGAGTTTGAGGGGGAGGAGAAGAGGTTGGGATGCTCGGAAGGGAGGAGGTGGAGGAGGTTCTCCGGCGAGAAGCGGAGGAGGAGAAGGAGGAGGAGGTGCTTGGTTTTAGCGGGAGTCTGGCATACATCAGTGGCACAGTGGACGGCTGAGATTTGAGAATAGGTTTTTGATAGAGAAGCAATGTGGGGCCCACTAAAAGATTTTTTTAAAAATTATTTAAATAGTTATATTTAATTGTTTGCTTTTAAAAAAAAAATTTATTGAGTATTAAAATTGTATGAAAAATTTATGATGAATGTATATTAGAAATATCGGCAATGTGAAGGTGCATGGAACTGTCAAGGGAGCAAAGTGGTAGTAGCTCTAAATGATATAATTTTGCAATTTTAAGTTTTTTAAAAGTGGATAAATAATAAAGGTTCATTGAATTACAGAAATATTAAAAAAAATATATATTATAGAAAATAAAATATAGATGATAAATTTATACCACTTGATGATTTATGGACTACCAACACTATGAAAAAATTTTATAAAATAAAACATAAATAAACAATTTTGAAATATCAGTAAACGATTAAAACACACCAAAAGATGAAAGAAAAGTGTAACTGAAATTTTTAAAAACTAATTGTGCCAAAGAATTATTCAATGTAATATTCCAATAAAGTTGAACATCAAATCTTATTTTTTAGGGAAAATTATTTTTTACCCCTCATGAATTTTAAATATTCCCAAACAGCCCCTCCAACTTTTGCAAACCCCGGACAACCCTTCCGTTATTGTTTAAGTTCTCTTTTACCCCTTATCGTTCACTTCACATGGATCCATATTATGAAATTTCATTTTTGCCCCTGAAAATGGTGGGAAAACAGCCCAATCACATCGTGTCCAACTTTTATACATATAATTTTGCATTTTATTTTTTTACCTTTTTGTTTGCTTTTTGTCAAACAAAGTTTGAAAGGCTCATCACATTTTTTTCCTTCTTCTTCTTCTTCTTCTTCTTCTTCTTCTTCTCTTCATTTAGTTTGTTCGATTTGAGTTTTGCCAGTTTTCTGATAAGGTGAGAATTTCTTTGTTGCTCCCACTTTGATCATTCTTTGGGAGGGAGTAACAATTTATAAAAAAAAATGCAGATTTATTATAGAAAGTTTTTGTGCTATTGCTAGATAACGGGGGAGGGACGAGGGCTAATGTTCACGGAGCTGACTTCTTGGGAATCAGTGTTAGCTGAGATATGTGAGCGACGGAGTTTCGATGTTTCCCATGTCAGGTGAAGTTTATCACACCTAATAGACATAAAACGGTTTATCCAATAGAAAATGAGGTTGAGTGCATATGTCACATGTACTCCATCTTCAAATACGATGTATTCGATCTTGTTGTTGAGATAAACGTTGTGTCATTGTCGTATCCTAATAAAAACATGTTCTTCTTGTTATAAAGTTCTTCTCTTTATGTTTATCTTGTTGTATAAGCTAATTATTGTTTAATTATTCCAGTTTATGTTTAAATATATTAAGTTTCCATTTAAAAATTGTCTTCTCCGCTTAAATTATTTTGTTTCTGTTTAAATATTTGTCTTACCGTTTAACTTTTCTAGTTATCGTTTAAAACTTTTACGTTTCTGTTTAAAATATTGATTGTTTTTGTTTAAACAGAAGTGTTGGCAGGAATTTGTTTAAACAGAAGATATATATGCCGAACATCTCACACGAAATCTTTACACGAATGACGTGGATGCCCATATGCCGAACATCTCACATGAAATCTTTACACGAAATCTTTATCACATCTTATCGGGTTTTTTTAAAAAAAAAATTAAAACCTAACTTAACAAGGAGACCCGTGAATACCATCTCCTTGTTTTCTCTGCTCTCCGTAGTCGTCATCCACATCTCGCCACCCTCGTCCCCATCTCGCCGTCATCTCGCCGTCGTCATCCCCATCAATCACATCTTATCATGTTTTTTTAAAAAAAAAAATTAAAACCTAACTTAACAAGGAGACCCGTGGATGCCATCTCCCTGTTTTCTCTCCTCTCCGTAGTCGTCATCCACATCTCGCCAGCCTCGTCCCCATCTCGCCGTCATCTCGCCGTCGTCATCCCCATCTCGTCACCGTCATCCCCATCTCGCCGCCCATCTCCCTGCCATCATCTCGCCGCCGTCATCACCTTCTCGCCGGTCATCTCGCTGCCGTCATGACTTCCGATCTTCTTTATTACCTTGGTTTCATTCTAGATGGGGGTGACGACGGCGAGATGATGCGGGAAGATGGAC
Source organism: Dioscorea alata (assembly GCA_020875875.1). Classification (NCBI taxonomy): domain Eukaryota; kingdom Viridiplantae; phylum Streptophyta; class Magnoliopsida; order Dioscoreales; family Dioscoreaceae; genus Dioscorea; species Dioscorea alata. Next base: position 15,675,549 of record CM037018.1, read on the forward strand.
GGCGAGATGGGGATGACGGTGGCAAGATGTGGATGACGACGGAGAGAAGTTTCCATTTAAAAATTGTCTTCTCCGCTTAAATTATTTTGTTTCTGTTTAAATATTTGTCTTACCGTTTAACTTTTCTATTTATCGTTTAAAACTTTTATGTTTCTGTTTAAAATATTGATTGTTTTTGTTTAAACAAAAGTGTTGGCAGGAATTTGGATTCAGTGAGCGTCTCTTTTCCATCTCATGGAGATCTTAACAGTGTGGCATGCTTTCCTTATTCGTCAGATCAATCTGAAGTATTGTCGTTAGATATCGGACATCATTTTGAAGGCGTTGAACATTCGAAAGTAGAGATACTTGTAGGCATTATAAATAAACAAATATTTTAAACAGAAATAAACTTATTTGAGTGTCAACTTTTGATATTTAAACATAGATATTGTCTCTTAAACATTTTACTTAAACATTTTGAGAAATGAAAACACGACATTGTAAATAAGTATAAAGTTAAACAGAAACTTTTAGAATTTAAATAGAGATAACAATATTTAAACAATAACAATGATATTTAAACAGAGATATCTTGTTATTTAAACAGAAAGAGTAAAGATATATATGCCGAACATCTCACACGAAATCTTTACGTGGATGCCGAACATCTCACACGAAATCTTTACACGAAATCTTTATCACATCTTATCAGGTTTTAAAAAAAAAAAAATTAAAACCTAACTTAACAAGGAGACATGTGGATGCCATCTCCCTGTTTTCTCTCCTCTCCGTAGTCGTCATCCACATCTCGCCACCCTCGTTCCCATCTCGCCGTCGTCATCCCCATCTCGTCACCGTCATCCCCATCTCGCCGATGGCTATAATAGTTGTCTCTAGGGATTACCCAAAAAATAACCCTCCGTCCCTCTCAATTCGGAAACATAATTGTTCTCTCACAATTTCCCATGCAAAGGCAATTTTGTCTATAAAATTCAAAAGTAACTCCGTTACAGCCGGTTATAACTTTTGGGGGTTTGAAAATCATTGACTTTAAAAGGAAGGTGTTTTTAGGGATTGCCAAATTAAAAGGGTGTTTTTGGCAATATTACAAAGTTGTGAGGTTTTTTTGACAATTATCACTATTTTTTAAGTCTGAACTCAAAAACTAGTCGTATATATTAAATGTTGTAATAAAATCAGAACTGTGTTTGACATGGTGGTGATTGATACTTTTGCTTTTGGTTTCTTCAAATTCAAACTTATATCAATATACTTTAAAATGCATTAAAAATCAATTTTAAATACAAAAATTTTTAGCATAAAAGACTTCTTTGGACATATAAATTGGCAGAATTGAGAAGCAACTTAAATGTTTAAAAAATAAATTAAAATTCAACTTTTACTAACTATAGTTAAAGGTGCACATTCACATTTAAAATAAACTTCATTGTCATTGGTTTTTGCATCAAGGAGACAGAATCAAAATGCAAGACTGGAAGCCATTGATTAGATTAAATTACAACCCCAAATTTTAAAAATAAAAAATAGAATGAAAAGATTCATGAAAGAAGACAGTGAAGCATAGTGGAATCCCACAAAGGCCATTGGAATGGGATGAGATGAGGATGTGGGAGCATCCAAGCAAAATGAACTGGCTGTAAAGCAAATAAGCAAAATAATGGCCTTGAACAAGGCCCCCCAAAGTTGTCATCCTTTTTCTCCCCCTCTGCAACTGGCCATTTCAAAAGCCAGATTCTCTGTTTCTTTAGTCTTTGAAGCTGACACCCACTCTCATCTCTTGCACTTAACAGTGTGAAAAATCAAGATATATCAAAACAAGGCTGCAGTGCATGCATCTAACTCCCACTACCTCACCAAAAAAATTTATACATTAGCAGTACTTGTACTTATTACAGCCACTACCTCACTAAAAAAAATTATACCCTAGTGGTATTTATACTTATTATAAAAAATAAGAGTGAGACAATCAAAAATTCTGGAGTTCAAAATTTGTTGAAAGTAATAATAGTAACGGATAGCAAGTTATGAGTTTGGACTTACTGTTTAAACTTCTCATCCCTTATTGAGGGTGTATGCACTAGATGATTAATTCTTAGTTTGTGCACACGCCCTGGTGTATATAACGTTTATAGCTCTTGTAAAAAAAATAACTCTCAATACCTCATATAGAGTTGTTTTTTTTTATATATTTTTTTCAAAATAAATTTAATTATCTATATAACTTTGAAATATTACTATATATCTCCATGATTTGAGTAATTTAATTGCTGTTTTGTCCCTCTTGTGTTATAAAACCATTCCAATGTTCTAATAACCCAAGATAATTTGAGTCTAATAACAAGTGTGAAACCATTTTAATATGCAGGTTTAAGAGGTTACGAATAAAACTTAAAAAAAACTATAATTTATGTTTCTTGGAATAAAAAACAAATAAAAATATTCTATGATTTTAGTCATAGACCATTAGAAAACAAGAAATAAAAAAAATATTCTATGATTTTAGTCACAGACCATTAGAAAACAAGAAATAAAAAAAAAAAAGAAAGAAAGAAAGATATAATACCAAACTTAACAAGCTGTCACACTATAATTATCTCTTGGCAACACCTCATAATTATATTCACACATTCAAAAAAGTTGAAATTATCTATTCACTGCTCTATAAACAAAATATTCTCTTAGACACAAGAATCTCAATTTTATATGACTAATTTCAAATTTTCAAAACCATTAACAAACTATCAAATCAATACACATGCTCCAAAATACTAGTCATTAGCCAAAAAAATAATAATAATAACAATAACAACACTATTAATTGTGAAAATTTATTAATTATACACAAGACTATTATTCTCACAAAATTTCCCTGAAAAAATAAACCAGGGTGTTATGTGCAAAAAACTCCCTCACTAATCACACACCTCAATATAATACCTAACATTATTTTATATATATATATAGTAAATAACCAGAAAACCCCTCGTTTTCCCATATAATTAAATTTATCTCCCTCCCTTCCCGGACCCATAAACCTGCTTACAAACCCACTTAGGCTTCTGCTCCGGCGAGCAAAGCCCCACCGTCTTCGGGCAACTCTCCAAACAATTATCTCCGAAGCTCCCCGTCAACTCCTCGCCGGCGCCGGCGAGGAAACCCTCCGGCACCCTCCCATTCAAGTAGTTACCATCCAAGAACAACCTCTTGAACGGCACTCCCTTCTTCTTCTCATAATACTCTCTTGGAATCCCACCTCTCAACCTGTTATACCTCACCGACATCGCCGCCATCGCCGGAAACCCAGCCAACCCCACCGGTAACTCACCTGCAAGCTTATTATAACTCAAGTCCAACGCCACCAACCCTTGCCTGCCGGCGGCGGCGCTGCCACACTTAAAGTCCAGTGCAGTCAAAGTGTTGTTAGATAAGTTGACTTGTTGTAATGAAGGGAGAAAGAGAAACCATTCTCCAAGAACGCCATTGAAGTTGTTAGAGCTGAGCTCGGCGACCTGAAGCTTGGAAAGAGAGTGGAAAGTGGAGGTTGTGATGGAGCCGGATAAGGAGTTAGATTTGGCAGCGAGAGTGATGAGGTTGGGAGGAAGAGAAGGAGGGAGAGGACCGGAGAAGTGGTTGAAACTGAGGTCAAGAGTGGAGAGAAAAGAGAGGGAGGAAAGAGAAGGAGGAATGGAGCCGGAGAAGGAGTTGTGAGAAAGGTCAAGAGTGGAGAGAGAGGAGAAGGAGGAGGAGAAGGAGGAGGGGATAGGGCCGGAGAAGGAGTTGTGGGAAAGGTCAAGAGTGGAAAGAGAAGGGAGGGATGGGAGAGAAGAAGGGATGGGACCTTGAAAGGAGTTGGAAGAGAGGGAGAGGAAGGAGAGGGAAGGGAGGGAGAGAAGGGAGAGAGGGAAGGAGGAAGAGGAGTAGCCGGCAGGGTCAAGGGAGATGGAGATGATGTGGGAGAAGGAGGAGGAGGAGGAGCAGGAGAGGGCGCAGAGGAAGTGGGAAGGGGTGGAAGGATGACAAGGGTCAGAGGAGAAGTTCCAGGAGGAGAGGCAGGAGAAGGAGGGGATGGAAGATGGGTGGATGGAGGAGAGGAAGGAGGAGAGAGCTTTGATGTCGGAAGGGGAAGTGGTGGTGGTGGTGGAGATGGAGAAGGGGTGGAGGAGGAGAAGGAGGAGGAGAGGGAGGAGGGACATGGTTTGGTTGTTTGGGTTTGGAGGAAGTGTCGGTGTTTGGGGGTTGGGTTTATGGACAGGGGTTGGCGAGGTTATAGGGTTGAGGTTTATTATTTATTTTATTTTGTTTATTATTATTATTATTATTATTATTATTATTATTTATTTATTTATTTATTTAGGTTGATGTGTCATGTGGGTTTGAAGCGCATATTAGAAAAATAAAATTACCAAAAGCTTCATAATCTATTGACATCAAGGGTTTATGGCTTTCTGATGACAGGGGCCATGTATATGGTTGTTGATGAGTTTTTCATAAATTGGGATTTTCATTGCTCAGTGGACATGTGAAAAACCATGAATTGTTTATTTTGTTAAAAAATAAAATTTATTTGTTATTTATTTTGTCAAACAATTAGAAGATGTTAATTATTGGATGATCTAACGATAAGACACAAAAGTGCTAAATAGAAGAGCAATGGTTCGAATTGTTCATGCATTGTACCCTCGGGTCCAATAATATTTATCAGTACTATTTATGGGTCTGGGTGTGGGTTCTTTATAAAAAAAACAATGGTTTCACCCTCCAAAGTTGTAGAATAAGAAGATTTTTCTAAAAGATTCGTAAATTATCGTAATCAATGCACCTACATTTTTTTTTTGTTCTTTTGACAATTTTTTAAATGGGGTGCTTAACGTCTATTAGCAAAAAATAAAAAATAAAAAATACATAAAAAATAAGTAGAAGAGACTTAGTATGATGATTTGCATCCATTTATTTTGGTATTGAGCCGACAAGTCCTTGATTTGTTCGTCACTGTGTAATACAATTTATGTAGATAAGCATAAGTGATAATTAAAATATTTTAATTAATTTATTTGAATAATTATAAAATTTCTCTATGTGTGTGTGTGGGTTGCCGATATTTCGAATGTACTAAAATGTGAAATAGATCTAGATACTTGTGGTGGAAGTAAGAGAGAGAGTTTAATGGTGAGACTAGCAAATGTCTCCTGTGATAATAATAAAATAAATATGGACAAATAATTCAGCTACACTTGCATGGATTTGCATTTATGCATGTACACAATGCTATGTTTTTCTACAATCTTTTGCCAAATGTTCACATTTGGTTTGACGTTAGTTTCATGAATAGACAACTCTATATTTTGGTTCAAATGTTCATATTTGGATTCACAATTAATGAGCGTGGCAGAGGTTATAGTAATATAGTTAAAAGAAATACTTTTTTGTGTAAAAAATTTACCAAATTGACTTTTCAAATCATCATAATACTCTCCTATTTACTTCTCTTAGTAAACATGATTTGGAAAGTTTCATATATTTGTTTGGTGAAATAATACAAGAAAAAAAAAATCTATATGTCTTTTTTAAATTGTAAATTGATCCATAACAAAATTTTGTTGGGATATGTAAGATGCAACTTTCAATAGTTTGAAATCTTTTTCATAGTAATATATATTATTTTTAGTTATTATAAAAAAATTAGGTTTCTAATTTTCATAGATTATATTTGTAATAATATTTATGTAACATAAATTTTAACGTCAATTATCAACTAATCAAATTTATTTGCGAAATAACATTCATGATAACAACCTTTTTGTTTATTGGCATTAGATTCTTATGTAGGATGTTCATGTCTTTTGCCGAGGAAGGGGGTTTGAACATTAACTTACACAGGATCAAAGCACAAGAGTGAGATAATAAGTCCATATCTATATACGCCTCTAGTATGACTTGTCTATTTTATAAAAAATATATATATTTACATTTATCCCAAAAACCATGAACATTATGGTATTTTTATTAGTCAGAATTATATAAGGGAAAGAGTTAATTATCATTATTTTTTGAAATTGAATTATATAAAAATAAACTTATAATTTTAAGGACCTCTCAATGAAACCGTAGAATATATGAGGAAAATTTATTGAGTTCCTAAGTTTGGCAATGTTTTTCATATGCTCGGATTCATCTGTTTGGATTGGTATCAAGAGTGCATGTCTTTTTTGCTTTTGTGAATCAAACTTTTTTGGCACTCAACACCATCGTCTAGCTCTAATCATTAATGAGTTGAACTCATGACATCAAGAGCAATGCATATGGAATATTGGTTGTGTAAATATATACACTAAGTTCCGTATTTATTTAAATAAGTATTGAGCCTATATATTAAGACAAAACTGTATTTTTTTTCAAAAAAACTGTTAAAAACTTTTAACACACTATTGCCGGACCTGATCGGTCGAGTGATGGTGTGGTTAACTCTCGGAATCTCATACATAAAATCGAGAGCTTGACTCACAAAAAATATGTTAAAAATTCATTCTATCAACCATCATCTTAGCATTAATAGATGAAACTCTTGACTAAAAAAAATTGTGTTAAAAAATTTTCTATATGTATATATAATTTCAATTAATCATTTTAAGCGTAGAAAAATGATAACTTTTTTATAACTCTCTTTCGTAATACTTGAAGCAAGTTGCTTGCCCATTTTATTTAATTGTTTTAAAAATCTATTTTACAAATTTAATTAACAATTTTTATTAAAATGTCATCTCAAATTATATTACTGATATATGCTAGTTTTTAACCTCTTCTAAATACACTTATTTGAAATGATTTTTAATAGAGGATTTTTTAAAGCTCAACAAAAGAGAAAATCTAGTGAAAATATCAAAGTTTAAATTAGCTATATTCTTCCTAAAACAGGCTAACTAAAAATATAAATCGGAATACATGAACAATAATTAAAAAAATTAATGTAAATAAAAGAGTTTATAAACTAAATTACAAGTTTTATAATACATATTTCAATTTAAAGCAAAACAGACCTCATTTATATTTGATCCTCTATTTATACAGACATAATATATCTCTATTTTATTTCATTATAACTTATTTAATGGGTTTTTCCTAATCCTATCAACTTACTTGGACCTCTTTTAAAAACCCATTTCAATCTAAATTAAATACAATAAAATTACGATTAAAATATAGCTTAGAAAATATGAAGCTATATATCACTCATTTTATTGTTTACTTTCTATAAATATGTAAGCCACATGTTAAGAGACATGTGTGAATCTTCTAAATATACAATGTGTCCTCACCACATGCTACAAAATTCAACCCATGCTATCATCTTGCACGTAAAAGACTTGCTACTAAAAATGCGATTGGTTTGTGTTTTATTTATTTAAAATTTTAAATTAAAAAAAAATCAAGTTTTTTTTTTGGAAAACCCAAAACCCCTCCTTAAAAAATAAATAAATAAAATCAAAATTAAAATAAAAAATGTATGGTGGTAATGGTCAAGTACCAAGATATTAATATGGTGGTCGTTGGTAGTGGTGGTGGCACCACCGAAAGAACGATAAACATGATTGAATATAGAGATATGGGTTAGGTTTAGTGGAGCCAAAACTCACTTGACTTAAAAATGAAGTTTCCTTCCATGATTAGTTAGTTTATCTCTAACTAATCCTTTGTTCTTTTGTCACACTTTTATTTATTAGTCTCCTCCTAGATCCAATCAGTCTCTTTCTCTCTATTATTGCACATTCATTGTGAAGTTAAGATAGAAGATGTACCTTCCTTTTTTTTTTAATATCAAAATTATAAAAAAAAAACTTCTAGAACATCTGTCGGAATGGAATAATAATAATAATAATAATAATAATAATCAAAACTTTCATGTTTTTTCAAATTTTTACGGTACATCTCTTGGCTTGGTAGAGTTAAAAAAAAAAAAAAGCAAGGACAATTTAAAAAAATTACCTTTTACTGTATTTAAAAAATTAAAATAGTATAAAAAAGGATTGGTCCGTTTAAACACATGCTTTTGAAATTAAATTTTTGTTTTTATAGAAAAAGCACTATCACGAGAGGTCTACTTTTTTTTTATAGGGTTTTTAACACAATATTCCAGATTAATCTAAAACCTATAACTCTTAAAAAATTAATGAGTCAAAGACCAAAGTAAATTACATAAACATATTTTATAAAATAGTTACTGACATTAACACTAATTCTAAAATAAATTACATAAACATGAGTCAAAGACCAAAGTAAATTACATAAACATATTTTATAAAATAGTTACTGACATTAACACTAATTCTAAAATAAATTACATAAACATAATTTATAACACCTATACATACCCATGTATATATATATATTTGTAAATTTCTTATATGTATTAGTAATATAATTCTTTTAGAACTAAGTACTTGTAGTAAGAGTTTTTTTAATTTTTTTAAAATTTTTTTTTTTTTGACTCTCCGAATCTAATTACAATTAGAGTCTACTCCAAAAATACGGTCCAGGTATTCTAGATCCAAAACTATGAACCCAATCAAAACTTGGGCCTTGATCCATAAGCCCATATTGCAAACTCTTACATTCTACAAGTAGAGCTGCAAACGGGTTGGGTTGCACACATCGGACCCGGAAGAACGGCCGAGTTCACAGTTTTTAATGGGCTGAGAGTTTAGCCCAGGCCATTGTTCATAAACGTAGCTCAATTCAATATAAAACGAGCTTGAAGCCAAACTCGGTTGGATCCAACTCTGAACTCAGTTCCTAACTCGTTCTCAAACCCTCCTTATAACCCTCCGCTTTGCCGTTGCTCGCTGGCTCCTCTACGGCGTAGTCCTCGCCGGCGGCCATCGTTCCTTTCTCTCCCTTCTCCGATCTCTTCCGACGTACTCCCCCGCCGGCGGCTGTCATTGGCTCATCTTCTCTTCAGCTCTGTAACTTATTCGATCACAGCAAGGTATATAGATAGTGTTCGCCTTTGGTTTCCATCTAGCGTGCGGTTTTCTAAGATAGCTTTGATACTCTCATGGATTTCTAAATGGTTTTTTGGTCGAACTATGTCTGTGATAGAATATAATTTGGGGTTTGGATTGCTCTGATTTTGTTGATGTTTCATATGCTCGGTCTCTTGATTTGAATTTTTGGTTAATTTGGATTATATTTATGTTGGTTTATAGTATATAGTAATATAAGAAGCATCTTATCCAACTTCAAGCAATCAATGCTATCAATGGTGGTGTAGCTCTGAAGAATTAGTTGAACTGTGGAGCTATCCATTGTTAATAGATAGATTTTGTTTCCATGCTATGATGATGTTTAGTTATTATGAGATAGCGCGGACGGTTGCTATGTTATTAAGCTATTAATCTCCAGCACATTATTTGTGAAATTATTATTTTGGTTGTGGTAGAATTATCTGGAAATTGCCAAAGCTCATGACAATTAGGCATATTATTTTATTTCTTTTATTCATTTTTGCACGAATGAAATTTTCTTGTACAGCACGTTGATCACCGCTTTTGCAATGTCCCAAAACTGTGCATCAATGTAGCATCATAAAAAATTTTAATAACCAATGACACATGTTATTGCTCATGTCAATTTGATTTGCTTAGTTCAAACTTGAAACCTTGAAAGACATGATTCCCTTCAAAGAATATGTTTTTCTTTATTTAAAAATGGTCTCTTTATGGTTTTATTTTAATCAAGATATAATGTTACTCTAGTCTAGGCTGTTTTTGTTTGTAATATAGAGCAGTTTTTATATCTTCATAAACCTTTAATGCCTTTCCTTTTCCTTGAAGATTCTGAGCATATATCTTTGCAAAATTTCTCAATATCCATTTTGTCACTGCCGAAAAGTTGTTCTGCAATGGGACTGACTGGTTTGAGGTAGACTTTTCTCTCAGCTGTTTCATTCTTCTATTTTTTCAACTGCAGCCTATTTTAATTTGATGTACGTGTCAATCATTTCTCACTGCTATCAAGTAGTTTAGCATTTTCTTACTGCTTTAAAGACTTATCTTGTTGGGAAAAGAATTGGTTTATCAGACTCTTTTGGCATTATTTTCTACAAAAATTTTCTTATTTGATATCTAGAAGGATTGGGATCTAAGTAGTAAAGTGATTTATGGTAATTACGTTCCATGTCAGTGTTAGGCGTCAGCTGTATAAACAAAATTTACTACTGGTTCAATTAATCACGTGAAATTAGAGTTTATCCTAATCAAGCTAAGAAACTAGAAAAAGGAAATTGGCTGGGGAGCACTATGTCTGCCTTCTACTCGTGCTGACCTTGTATATGAATTTGTTTACTAAGATGTAGGTGTCAACTATTGCTGGAGGTAGGCCATTAACTAAAGTGCACATGATTGGCCATGAGAAATGCTTTTATACCATTGTTTCAGCATCTTGTCAATATGGTCTAGGGAGAATATTAAAATCTAATACATCATATCCATATGTGGTCCTCTTTAACCAGATATCATGATGTCACATGATAGTTTGATGTGAAGATCATATGCTAGTCTTGACAAAACATAGATTGAGATATGAGTGTTTGTCTCGTAATTCATTAACCCACCTTTGATAGCTGCATTTAACTTTTCTATCACTAAGCACTGATGCAATTTCTGTCATTCATGTATCAAAGCTTGAATGGTTTAATGAGTTTTACCATCAATCTTTTAGTTCAGAGGCGAGGGAAGATCTTACGAAATGTTCCTGATTTGTTATGTTCATGAACCATTCAGTAGCTGCTCTGTAATTGGCTACTGTAGTCATGCTTTTAGTGCTAACAAACTTCAAGATGCTTGATTATGACTAGTCAGAATAACTCTTTCTATATGTCAATTATAACAATTTATATGTCGAGTGATGTTGTCATCTTCTTGTCCCCAGAGCTTGCTTGCTTAGTGGCAAGTATGGGTATCATTGGATGGTAGGAATTTTGAGGTTGACAAAGGATATGACAATCATGTTGTTTTGGAGGCCTTTTTCAATTCACCATTCTTGGTTAGCAACTCATAGAAATAAATTTTCCAAATCAAATTAAATCATTTATGTACAACTATTTAATCTGATCTTTTGGGTATTCTAATCTTTATGGTAAGTCCTTGTGATCCTAGACCACATATATTGTGTGCTGAAAGGATAAAAAGCAGCCAACAGGGATTACATCTTATGAAGAAAATTTTATTCTTTGTTTTTGTAGTTGTTATTTGACACTTTTTTGTTAAAATTGAAAGCAATGAAATGCTGTACAATTTCTCTCCCAAATTGTATTTCAATTATATAATCTTATCTGATTATTTTTGTAATGTTGTTCTAAGTGTAGTTATCCCACGGCATTCCTCTAAGTTTAACACTTTGAATATGCTTAGCATTTGATATTTGCATATATGAGTGACTTGCTTATAGAAATTTGTTGAACTTTTACTTTCACTTTTTAGGCCTAGCTCTGGAAGAAAGGAAAAATCAAAAGGTTCCAAAAGCAAGCTTGAAAAGAAACGTCAGTTAATTGAAAGTAAGTCTTTATATGAAAGTTAAATTATTAAAGAAGAACACCTTATTATGAAGGTTCTTCATGTAACGATCCTTTTAGCTGCTACTTATTTAATTAAATTCATCACACTTATTTTTCATGTAATTTCTGGAAGCTTTTCTATGGGCCACCTTTGATGGTGTCAGAAATGGACAGACTTGAATAATTGATCGATTGAATCTGAATCTTTGTTCTCATAACAGCTAACACTTATAGTTAATGGAATGCTGAATAGATAACGGCACACTATTCTGCTCTTTGTTTTCAATTAAAAAGGTTAGCTTGGTGCCACTGTTCTATTTACGCTTGAGTAACAACATTAGGTTCAAGCTTGACTAAATGTCTGAAAAAAAAAAAATCCATGGGGCTCATTCCTGCATTCTTTGGTCTATCTAGCAACCATTTCTTGCCTGAGAAAAAAAAATGCCAATTCACTATCATGTACTTTTGCATCAGTAAAATAGGTTGCACTCATGCTTTTCCTTGTGGTAAGGACTACAAGATTATTTATACATGTGCACTTTATTGGCCACTATATTTCTTGGCCAGAGGGTGATCCTGCATTTGTTCTTTTATTTCTAGTGTACTTATGATTTAATCTTTACCTTCGAAGTTCACTTTTGAGCTAGTTGGCTCTCATAGTTCCTTCTAAAACCTGTTGCAGTGGAATATTATTTCCAACCTCAAGCATACTTTATTGAATGAACTTTCCTAGACCAAAACATTGTTGATCTTGGATAAATCGTTTAGATAGCTGTGAAGAAAAACTGTGATTAAATTAAAAAAAAAAAGGAAAATTAATAGACTTCTTAGTCCTTTATCAAAATCTTAGTTATGCAACTTTTGTGCAATGATTCATGGCAAGAAAAGCGGGAATCTCTACATGAATTATACTGGAATCTAATGATTAATTTTGATAGTTGAGTAACACCTGTAACTCCAATTGTGTGAAAATATTTTCTGAATAAGTGGAATGTTCTACTCTTTATTTGATGTGATTTACGATGCATTTTTCTATTACTTCCACTATAGTGAGTGTCCAGTTTTGCTTTGATACACTTTATAGTCCATCATCCCTCCTCCAAAATTGATTTTATGACTTTCTGGTTTGACTCACAGAGCTTAAAGATTCTGCTGTTTCACTAAGTGCGAAGAAGTCCATTGGCAAGGTGCTATTTTTCTCTTTATGTATGATATTTCAAGCAGTTATATTCTGCTTTGAAATTGTTTAACACCTCAAGGATTAGTGCCAACACGCCATTTATATGTTCTACTTCATGCTTGAATTATGCAAAACTATGCATTGATCTATATTTTCGTTCTTTTTTCTCTGACTGCTTTCTCTATTTTTTTGGAACAATATTCCTTTATGATCTGATTTTTGCTGGTTCAGCTTAATCTTGTTCATGATTATCATTTTAATTAAATAAATCAGAAGATTAGCCACACCTTTACTTTTTTATACACATGATATGATTTTTGGTTTGTGATGCCAGCATGATGCAATCTCGAACTTGTTTTTATGCTTTCTACGTATCCAGACTGTTTTGCAATATTTTACCTTTTGCACTTCAATATATCTGTCTTTTCTGCTACTGCAGAAGTCATCCTTAATCAAATTTGCATGTAATACTATCACAAGTTTTACATAATATTTACAGGCCTATTGCAAATTACATCATGTTACAACTATTTCTGTGCACCATGTTCAATTTCTATCCTCATAGCACAAGTATTAAATCCTGTCATTTTCAGCGCAAGTCATTTCAGAACTTTCCACTTGGTTGTGCATTTCAATTAACATTCTAAGCAACCACTTTTTACTATTTCAGAAGACAAAACCAAGAAGCCGACAAAAAAAGTTGAAGGCATATGATCTCTCAAGCCTTTCAGAGTTCCTTCCAGACTTGGATGCATCCAAGCAACAAACTAAGGAAACCAATTTAAAGCTGAACAGCAAGTCTAGACTGAAACTAGTGTAAGTCTCTTCAAGATTCAGGTTATCATCTGGCAATGTCATTACAAAAACAAATAATTCATCTGCATCTTTGTTTGATTAGGCAAAGGGAAAGTGCGCAACTTAAAGCTGTTCTCAACCATCCAACTTTCCAGATTGATCCGATCGCTGCTATTCACCAGCATCTGGAGAGAACCCAACCTCCAGTTGACGAAGAAAAACTTGCAGGGAAAACAAAGAAGGCAAATAAAAAGAGTGCAAAGAAAAAATCATCAGGAAGTCAAGCTATGGATATCTAACTGTTTCATCCCTAGACAGTTATAGGCAATGTTTTCCAGTGATCTGGTCACCAATCCAGTTTTTCCATCTGGAATGCAACTCAATGACTGTTGTTTTTGTGAAGCATGAGCTTCAATATGGTTTTCTGTTCTCCAAGTCCCAGTTTTCTGTTATGATTATCAGTTTTCTACAGAGAAGTTCATTGTTCTTGCATTATTTATATTCTATAGAGAAGTTTATCAGGAGGAATGTGTTTAGATTGCTTTATATCATATAACATTAATGTACTTGCAGGATTGCATCTTATATAAGAAATATATAATTTTTTATTAATTATTACAGGTTATATATTTTTAATAATGTATTTTATTATCAAACCAGTTATTTTCATTAAGCTAAATGACAAATACCTTTATTAAAGAAAAGAAGATGATTGTCATGTAATCAAGTATTTATAAATGTCCAAAGTCTTTTATATTTTGAATATCTATAATATCACACATTCCATAAAATCAATCATTATTTATCTATAAAAGCAAAAAATTGAAGTCATAAACCCCAGCAATCACATCTGGGCACGAATCTCAAAGATATAAGCACACATTTTAACCCAATAAGCCCTGATTTCCGAGATAAGGTCAGTCATCAATGGAGGTTTCCACCGTCGTCTCCCGTCCCTTCAAGCCCGGCCTCCGCCTTAGGACCTCGCCGGCGTCCTCTTCGTCCTCTTGCCTTCGCCTTTGCCAGCGTCAGAGCCTCGTGTTCGCCCCTCTCAGGAGTGAAAGCAGGCGCTTCTTTCCCTTCGTCCCAAAGGCCGCATCAGGGGCGCTTGACCAGGGCACTGGTCGGGGCACCGGCGGTGGGGGCAGGGCACGGAAATCCTACAAGCAGTCGCAGTCGCAGGCGCAGCCGAGTTTTCCGGCGCTGCCTGTGAAGGAGATTGCTTCTGTTGCGGCGCCTGCCGGAGCGTTTCTTGCCATCACCTTTGGTATGCGCCTCCGCTTCTCTTACTAATTTTCTTCTTGGATGATTTAATATTTGTTTGATACTTGTTAGAATTCTTGCATTTTTTAGAAGTACATTGTATGATCTGAGCTTGAAGATGATGTTATTGCAGAAAACTTTACCAAGAGTTATATACATTTTATTTTTTAAATGAGGTACCTACTTGTGTTTTAAATGCTGAAATAAAAGAGAAAATTTGTCACTTCCCTTCAGGCTGTGTCTCTCATGGTTGATTAAATATTGGTCCCTTTTTTATTTGATTGTTATTAGAGGATCAAGGGTGATTATCTCTGTGGTGGTTCATGTGCCTTATTCATTTTGGGCCTTATTTTGGTTTGACATATGGTAGAGGGTTTAGGTCAAGAAGTTTGAATTTAGTTTTTTCTACTTACCATGAATCTGCTTTACTGTATATTCTTATTTAATGTGTTTATCACTGCTTTTAGTTGCCATACGCCAGAGCTGAATGAATACAGAGCTGATTATTCATTTCCTTGGCTTTTTCAAACTTCTTTTGTTCGTAGGTGCCAGAACCAATGAGCCCATGTTAGTTTCATTTCATTTTTACCTCTTCTGGCACCCTTCTGTAATGATCTTATGTTCCACGTGATCATATTTGGGAATGGGCAATGAATTTTATGGAATTTGCGAATATATTTTATTCTATAAGATTATCAAGATTGATAGCGTGATTATTTTCAGTCTTCCATAAAATTCTTGTACTTTTGATGCTTTTAGGCCAAAAAAAAAAAAAATCATATATTTGCATTGGCAATAGCTTCTAAGCAAACTTAAAAGTGGATAACACTATACATACATGAAAAGTTAGATTACATCCTGATTGCCCTAAGGTTTTAATGTTTCACATTCATATTTTATTGACATTTGATTCCTATTATTTAGTTTGTAATTTTTTTTTCTCTCCTCTATTTTTGAATAGGGATCTCATAATTCATCCATTGTATGAAGTAAGAGATAATTTTTGAATGCTATTGACATTTTACTCAAGAAGTTCAACCCAAACTTTGAATGCATGATGTGCAGAGGCCAATGTTTTGAATGCATCAACTTTCTTATATTGAATATAGAACATGGACTGGTCTATCAGCACTGTAAATTGTTAAGTAACTGGAAGATTGTTTCAGTGGAAGTGCCACTCTTCTTCCATATGACACAAGAACTCTGCCATGATTTCTTCTGCCACTCACATGGCTCCTTGTATCCCTTTGTATGACATCTTATTAAGCCATTGAATCTTTAAACATGAAATCTGCTGTATCATCCTAATTTATTTATTACTGTGTTTGGTATGACTTAAAGTTAGAGCAAGTACCTCTTACCGAACTTCTACAGGTTAGTTGCCAATTGGTTCCTTATTATGACAATTGACAAGTGATGATATGGACAACCTGCTAATTTGTTTCTTCAGCTGACAGTCTTATGGAAGGTGGTTGAAAAAGTGCTTGTGCCAAAGCCAAAAGGAGTGAGCCTTACAGAGAACCAATCTTCCTCACCAGGACTAAAATGGTCCTTTGCCCCTGGTACAAATTTGCCCTCAGGTATTGGTTTCAACATTGGAAGAGAATCCAGACAAAAGCTGAATGAATTCGCGAAAGAACTTAGGTCATTCAGAAGTGTTGATATGTCAGGTGAGCTTGCAACTTTTTTTTAGATAAGTATTTTAATTGTTAAATTGTCATTGTCAATTGAATATTGTTGGTAGATAAAAATGACCAAATTATGAATTTGGTTCCTGTGTTATGTACAGCTAGGATACCTTTGAGCTATACTTCTATATAGTTCTATAAATGTAATGTATTCTCTAATCAGTGATTTGGAAGAAGTGAATTTGAATTTAAACCAAATGCATCATCTTGATAGGTCGTAACTTTGGCGATGAGGGGTTATTCTTTCTTGCTGAAAGCTTAGGTTACAACCAGGTGAATTGTTTTCCTCATTTCTGTAATTTTATTCTTATGGATATCATGAATATTTTTATGTTTTGTGTGTTAATGCTATGATGATGGAAGCATTTTTAAGTTGCTTGTTGGTGTTGATAACAATTATGGTCTTTCTTACTGCATATTTCAGAGTGCAGAAGAAGTGGATTTTTCTGGCAATGGGATAACAGCAACTGGACTAAAGGCGTTCGATGGTGTTCTTCAAGTAAACACTGTATTGAAAACTCTCGACCTTTCCGGAAATGCTATTGGTGATGAAGGTGTTAAGGTTAGCTGTTAGTACAAGTTTTTATTGCATACTTTGGAGTTTGGATTGCTAATTATATGTGTAAGATGTGATGCGCTGCTGAAAGGGTGGTTGTGATAAAACATGATTAACAATTTTGTAAACAATTTGTAAGTAATTAGTTTATATCAATCTCTCATGTAAGTCCTAGGCGAGTAAACAAAGGTGTGAAATTTCCATATTGCCCTTGCTAAGAATAAGACTGGTAGGGGCTTCTCTCAAAGGAGGAGAACTAAAGCTAAGGGGAAAGGGACATGACTTCTGGTGCTTCCATCAAAGGAGGGAAACAATCTAGGAGTGACTTTTTTTTAAAGGAGATGGAGGAGGAAGAGAGCGAAGGGAGAAGGGAAATTACTTTCTAGGGCTAGAAGGGAAACAATCTAGGAGGGACTTTTTCTAAAGGAGAGGGAGGAGGAAGAGAGTGAAGGGAGAAGGGAAAGGATTTCTAGGGCTTCTATCAACAATATCAAATTTTCAAATCATAAGGCCATTTTTGGAAAACAAATTCAAATCAGCTGTGTTAGATTCCCTGTCTCCCAGCAATATTGTTAACTTAGGGAGGTATCATGAGTGAAGATTTTAGGGAGTAGTATGCAACTATGAAGAAATCTTGGAGTTTTATGTGAAAACATATGGTTTCGGGGAAGTATAAGCGAAAAACTCTAAATTCTTAAAGATAAGCTCTTGGCATAAGATCCATGAAATTGTTTGTGTAGAGGCTAGGCTCATAGGGGCATGTGTTGTTACTGGCATGGTTAAAATATAGGAGTAAGAATCCCAGAAAGCTTTAGTTTGAGTAGACTTTGGTATGGCTTTCTTTTTTTTGTAGACAAGCTTAGTTTGTTGACTGGCTCCACATGAAATGAAAAGCTGTGATGATCCTTTTCTGTCTTTCTCCCTCTTCAAACTCTCTTTCTGATTTGTTTTGGTATGGCTTTATTTTGGTTAATGAAGCACCACTTGCAAAAGTTAATGAGCATAAGTTAATGATGATTTGTTTTGGTATGGCTTTAGTTTGGTCCATGAAGCACCACTTGCAAAAGTTAATGCGCAAAAGTTAATGATGATTTGTTTTGGTATGGCTTTAGTTTGGTCAATGAAGCACCACTTGCAAAACTTAATGATGATTTGTTTTGGTATGGCTTTAGTTTGGTCAATGAAGCACCACTTGCAAAAGTTAATGATAATTTGTTTTGGTATGGCTTTAGTTTGGTCCATGAAGCACCACTTGCAAAAGATAATGATAATTTGTTCTGGTATGGCTTTAGTTTGGTTCATGAAGCACCACTTGCAAAAGTTAATTGATTGCCAGTATTATATGGACTCAACATGAGAAAATAAGAGCTTGACAGATATCCCTACAATTTACTGATTTACTGATGTTAATGCCTTCCAAAAGATTGGTTTAGGGTTCTTTCTTAAAATACACTAGCAAACATTAATGTCTCATAAAGTTAGTATCAGATTTAAAGCTTTTAGGTTGTAATCCTGTTTTTGGGGATTGAGGTTATTTTATTTCTTAGCTTGAAAATAATCAGCTTGGCCAATGGAATTCCAGGTGAAGATGGGGGCAAAATTTCCCCCACAAACTTTTAAGAATGATAGAAAATTAACTAATTTCATGAGGTTAATGGATTCCCGAGGCTAAGTTGTAGGAAGAATAAAAAGTGCAAATTTCATCAAATCAGTGTTAAAGATAATTTGCAGAAGGTTGTTGAGCATCTGAAGGTGACTAGGTGAAATTGGTCTCAAGTCTATAGACAAGGGATGAATCAGGGAGTGGGTTCTAGTTTTGCTTCCTTGGGCTTCTAATTATAGCACTCAGATGTTTGACCACTTGATATCTCCTGGGTTCTGTTGAATTTACCCTCGTCTTTTGCATTTTTTAATTGGAACTCTTATTTACATGTCTCTAAATAAAGCCATCATATAAATTGTCCTTCCCTAATACTGTATTTCAGGAGCATGGATGTAGAATTTATGTTTTAACAAGTATTACTCTTTTATTTATTTATTTATTTATTATTATTTTTAGATATTCACGTATAAGTTAAAACCAAGCTAATGAGATTCATGCTCACAGTGTCTTTCAGAAATTTTGATGGGGAATGCAGGTATTCAAAAACTCCAGCTGAATAGCACTGGCATAGGAGATGAGGTTACGTATAATTTCTTTTGCTTGTTTCCTGTCAATTTGAATCCTGGCACTCATAGCCCTGATATTGTTCCAAACTTTATAGTTGGCAAATGCCACATTTCTTTACCGGTGATCAGTTTTTATGCAGGGAGCAAAGGCTATTGCGGATATGCTAAAAAAGAATTCATCTCTACGCACCCTTGAGCTTAACAATAACATGATTGAGTACACTGTATGCTACTCTTTTTTGTTCCGTGGTTTTGCGAAGATTCTAGTTGTATAACCATACCAGATTGCAAACTCTCCCTGTACTTAATGTATATGTTATTTTCTGATGAAGGGATTTGCTAGTCTGGCTGCAGCGCTGCTCGAGAATAAGACAATTCGTTCAATACATCTCAAGTTAATACTCATGACCTTTTTATGCCACTTTTTGATACCTGCTTGCTTTCATTTTTGTACCATGCTTTCCTGGAGTCTGTTTAATCTACAATTCAGATATTAACACAGCTTCTGAACCATTTCCAGTGGCAACTACTGTGGCGCCCTTGGTGCAGCCAGTTTAGCTAAAGGGATTGAAGGCAACAAATCATTGCGGGTATCTTTCATCTTATTAATTTCTGCCCCTTCTCTTCCAATTAGTCAGACTCAGAATCAGCTTGTTGGATTATCCTTCAGGACTATTTTGACAATCCAAAATATATCAAGAAACTATGCATGTCCTTGTTTTACAATCTAATATTTATCAAGAAACCTTGCATGTCAAAATCATGGAAAATCAAGAATGTGCCCCCACTCAAATCTGTTTGTTTTACTAAGCTGAATAAGGAAATTTAACTTAGTTTCTGCTTGATTGCTGCCTTAAAGTAAAATCAAGTTCTGTAAAACTAGTTTTATCTAAAACCATGCCTCTTGCAGTATATTAATGAATGTGCACTGCTAGCTGCAAAATTATCTCTTCTTTTCTTTCTAGTAAAAGTTGTGTGTGCTTATAAGGTGCTTGATCGCATTGGGTGCAAAATTATATCTAGGCCTTCTAATCTACTTCAATATTGTTGTAACTTCATTATTACTGACTATTTTGCTCAACATGACCACTATATTGTAATCTTGAATTGAACCCTTGCTGAGTCAAATTTTTGTCACAGCGCCCTATTATGCAATTTGATGGAAATTATCCTATATCCTTTTTCTTTCTGAACCGCAACACCCACTGTCCTTTTCTCTCTTATGCTGCGTGGAATTTGTCACGGAGGTTGACCTGATTAATAAATGTCAGGTTTGGGTTGACTCATTATATGACATGACCAATTTAGACTAGTCAATTAAAGTTGCTTCTGGTATTTCTGGTTAGTGATTCAGTCTATTGCGCCAAGTTAACTAGGATTGGCCATTTGCCACTGTCTTTAATTGTTCAATCACTCGACAATCAACTCTATTGAACTTTACTTTATTATTGAGTTTGGTTTGAACAATTCAACTCAAATTTTAGTAGTCTATAATATTAGAAAAATTTTAGTGGCCAAAAATTTGAAAATCTTATGCTTATTGAATGTATAGTGCTTTGTACACTTCATCTCTTCTTGTAAATGTGAAGATGTGGCTGCATTATCATCCAATATTGGAATGTATTTGAATACTAAATGACATTCATTAGAGCAGGTTTTGGTTGGTTGCCTTCTCCGTTTTTGTTCACAAATATATTAGTTGTCTATCTTTTGCTAACGATTTTTTCCCCACTTTCAGGAACTTCATTTGCATGGCAATCTCATTGGGAATGAGGGTGTAAGAGCATTGATGTCAGGTTTATCTGCCCATAAAGGTCCACAACATCATGTTTGTCAATGAGTCATCAAAATTTTCTGCCTCAGCTGTGTACCTTAACTTGTATGTATTGTGTTCATATCTGTATTGCAGGGAAAATCACACTACTAGACATTGGAAACAATGATATCGGCTCAAAAGGTGCTTTCCATGTTGCTGAGTACATCAAGAAATCCAAATCTTTGCTTTGGTTGAATTTGTACATGAATGACATTGGTGATGAGGTACTCTTATGATGCCACACTTAGATCTGCGTATTAGAGGTCTACTTAAGAGCATATGCTATCATTTTAGCTCTGGTCACATTAGATGATTTTGTGTTTGCATAACCATTTATTATGCTAGAATTATTTAATTTCTGCTTTATGCAGAAAGGTGTGGTCTGTGTAACTGAACCTGTGCTCCTAGACAGACATTTTAGTTAATGCACTTACTTGGTTATGTTTTTTCTGGGAGCGTCTTTGTTTTTTTACAATGGTTTGTTTCATGCGTTATTTCTATTCTCATAGCCTGAAATTTCTTTCGCACTTTTTTAATTCATGAAATAGACATGTTACAGGGAGCTGAAAGGATTGCTGATGCATTAAAGGAGAACCGGACAATAACAACAATAGATTTGGTGAGGTTTGGTTCAACTTTATTTCTGCGTTTCACAAATGAGTTTAGACTTTCTTGTACATTGATTGAAAGGATGATGAAATTACATGAGACCTTAGCTGCAAATTCGTTGTCCTATTATAAAAATTGCTTTCTTGTGTTCTTCATTCGGCATGCAATCACCAACTGCATCAGAAGTTTTGCTTGTTGTCATTATTATTTCCATGTCACTTCTTCAGTTTGATTTTTGATTCATCTGTTAGCTGTTATTAAACGTCTGCTAAGGAATTGTTCTTTAGATTCACTATAGGTTCTCTATCTTTTAAGTCTCTGATTATTGACTTATTAAGCAGCCAATACTCTATGCGGAATCATGTTTTAAGCATACCTATTTCATGCCTCCAGGATTGGCAGATCATAGAGTGTAATTCCCTAGAAGGACAAACAGTAAATGAAATATAAATCACACTCTGTGCAAGAATAATTTATTGAAGTTCTATTCTTTGGTGAATCAAAGAACGTTGTTACTGTATTGTCATTGGTTTAATATAACCACCATTAAACCAGTCAGATAACTGGTTTCTGTTAAGAACAAATTGTTGTGTGGGACCTTTTGGCTTTTCATTCTCTTTTGCTTTTCTGAAGTAAAGGGTGTAATGTTTCCAGGGCGGTAATAACATCCATGCAAAAGGAGCGAGTGAAATAGCTCGTGCCTTAAAAGATAACTCTGTCCTAACAACTGTAAGTCATTTGCTGCTTGGACATTCATATATATAGGCATATTCTGGCTTCTGTAATTAAGTTGGTTGCATTTCATTTTTAGTTGGAATTAGGCTACAATCCCATTGGACCAGAAGGTGTAAAGGCTTTATGTGACATTCTCAAGTTCCACGGGAAGGTAGAAACATTAAAGCTTGGTTGGTGCCAGGTGAGGTGCAATTCAATTTCTTCCCCTCCAGAGCATGTAGTCTTGGACTATTGACAATAAAGTGAAAATTTATGCAGATAGGACCAAAGGGTGCTGAGTACATTGCAGATGCATTGAAGTACAACACGACTTTATCTACTCTTGATTTACGGGCAAATGGACTTGGCGATGATGTATGTGTCTCCTGTCTATGATATGAAGAAATATAAGTTATTGTTATGTCAATTGTTCCTCCCTCATCAAGCTTCTGTTAATCCTCTTTCTTCAGGGTGCTGTCCGTTTGGCTCAAAGCTTGAAAATTGTGAATGAAGCCTTGACATCACTTGACTTGGGTTTCAATGAAATAAGAGTATGTGCTAAATAAAACAATACATTTTTGAGAACTCACACATGATTTAAACCCACATCTCTTGACAGGATAAAGGTGCATTTGCTCTAGCTCAGGCTCTTAAGGCTAACGAAGATCTTGCAGTTACATCACTGAACCTTTCAAGCAATTTTTTTACCAAATACGGACAGGTTTGCATTGTACACTGAAAAAAATGTTGCTTGAACCTACAAAACTTGTGAATGATTACCTGTTTATATTCCCACAGGTTGCTTTAACGGAAGCCCGTGATCATGTTTATGAGATGAGTGAGAGGGAGATCAATATATGTTTTTAGGCCCTATTTTTGTGCCGTGACTGTCAAATTTAAATTCCGTTTCCGGCCGTTCCACTTTCAGAAGGGTTGTCTGGTCTTGCAGTTTGCAGGTGTTTTGTTTGATGCGTTGAGGAGGTTGGCCATGTGTGATGTCTAGTTGGGAAAAAGAGGGGATATGTTCAATGAGAAAACCTGATAACTTTGCATGATAGCAGGACAAAATTTTGTTTTATGTTCTTGAGTACATTAAATTTCGTTACTAATTTTGACTTATATAAGTGGAAATGTGGGATTTAATGTGCCTTTGTTCTGTGGTGCCAATATTTCATAAGGATTAAATGCTATGTTTTTATTTTCCGAGTGATCATATTCTTGAATGTTTCCACCGAGTTAACTTCTTTGCATATGCTCTCCTGAAATTTTCTTCGAACTTAATTATAATAACAATTAACACAGCACATTGTTATTACTATGAATATTTTTCATGATCAATTAGTCATGTAGTGTGAGATACCATGATTATCTTTTGAGAAATTAATGTTTTTTTTATATATAAATTATGGGGGCATATTTGTAAAAAAAAAGGGTAAACAATCTAAATGGTCTTTCGTGTGTTTTTATTTCAGTTACTAAGTTTTAAAAAGTTATGATTTTGTCATTTTTTTTTGTTTCGATTTAGTCACTCGAACATACGCTATTAATGACGATCACATGTGGGTATATTACGTGATATATTTTTGTCCAAAGTTGATATATCCAAGTCAGATGTCAACTCTGGACAAAGATATGTTATGTGGTATACCACATGTGATCGCCATTAACGGCAGTGATTTAAATAAAAACAAAAAAAAGGGAAATTATTTAGGTTGTTTATTAAAAAAAAAAAATCAAGCCTTTATGTTTGTAAAATTCAATTCAATGAATGTTTGTGTTTCAGCTTCTGGATTTTGTATATCATCTCCTTGTCTCAACAATGTACAGTCGCCATTTATATATATGTTACACAGTAATATACAGAATATAAATTTTTATAGTATCTATATAAATATTAATTGTCAGATGTAAATAAACATTTCAAGTGAATAGTGTGTAGTGTGTACGCCCATATATATATATATATATATAGAAGTACAGACAGAACTCTGTTCACAAAGAATGCCAGGTTGCAAGACAGTAATAGCTGAGCTGTTATCAGAATGCTACGTGTCCTGAAAACCAGAAACCCAGAAATTTAAAACAAGCAACGGCAGACACAGTGTGAATCTCCGGTTTTTAACGTAATTATCCCATGCTTCATGCCCTATTATATATTATACATCTACGTATATAATTTTTTTTTTATTTCCTCTCGCCGTAACGCCCTACTTTATAGTAGATATTTATATACCATCTCACTCTCCCCTGTGATGTGCCCTCAATCATATGTTACACTTCTCTCTTTGTATAAAGACTCAAGCACTCTTCTTTTTCATTTCATCCTAATGGCTTTCAAAGTCCTTCTCCCAACCCTTGCAATGGCCTTTCTTCTTCTTTTTGCCTTTCAGGTCATCTCTCTGTTTCTCTCTCTGTTTGTCTCTGAGGTTTATTTTTGAGTTTTTTATTAATGTTTTGATTTTCAGGTCTGTTGCTTTGAGGTAGTTGGTGGACCTGGGAAGGTAATAGCTTTGTCTCTCTTTTCTTTAATTATCTTGGTTTTTGTTTGATGTTTTGGGCTTATTTCACATTTATGTAATGCATGTATATTGTTTCTTTGCTTTTCATAGATTTTTGTATTTTTTCTAAACTTTTTTTTTTTTAATTATGTTCAATGTTATTGCAGATGATTCCATCCCCAAATGGTGGCAATGCCAGGATTTTCCCCATGCTTGGTTGGTTTCTCAAACTCTTTTTCTGAGACTTCCATTTATTTCCAACCTTTTTCATCCTGTGATTTTGTATCCTAATTAAATAAATTAATCTTGTGTTTGGGGTCAAAAAAAAAAAAAAAAATCATTTGATGATTGACTTATTTTTCATTGTTTTTAACTGTTTACTGTTGCCATCAAAATAACATCATTTTGGTAACTAAAAAAACCTGGAAATGAATTTCATAGTGAGAGGATAATATATGATCAATAGAATTTTCAGTCATAAATTCCTTTTGTACACATAGAACATTTTTAAATATAAATTTCTGATTAAATCTATATATATAGTACTAAATGTAGTCGATCTCATTGTCAATATTTAAATATACATAATCTAATAATTTTTCAAAAAAAATTCTAGTAAAATAGTAAAAGATAATCAACGAATTCAACCAGATGGTTTGTCTAGAGTTGGTAAGCAATAATAGCAAAAACTAACAAGACAAGTGAACATCAAACATATATATTCCTGCTTTGAGTTTCTCTTCTCTTCTGCATTTTGCATGCTCAGTTAAATATAAATGTTTCTTGTTCTTTATTTTTTTTAATTTAAAAAAATCAGCAATATATCTCTAGCCAAATTTTTTTTCAATGTTTGTAATTTCGGGGTTCGGATATTTTAAGAACCAAATCAAATTAATAAATCTTTCTAATTCAACTCTTACTCCAAATCAAGTTAATAAATCTTTCTAATTCAACTCTTGAGTAAGGGAATGACAATCTCTCGCACAAGATCCGTGAATGTATGAATAATTAATAAATATTTATAATATTTATATAGTATTTTGTTATGTACGCATACAATTGCACAACATTATTGATCCAGGATTCAATTTTTTGTTTGTCCATTTATTATTTTTATAATATTTTACCGCACCAAATAATAGTCGTTAATTTTTAAATTATGTTTTTTGACCATGCAGATTGCGGGAGGTTGTGTGGGATGCGGTGTAGCAAGCACTCAAGGCCGAACTTGTGCAAAAGGGCGTGCGGCACGTGCTGCTTCAGGTGCAAGTGTGTACCACCAGGCACATATGGTAACCGGGAGGTGTGCGGATCCTGCTACGTCAATATGACTACCCATCATAACAAGCCCAAATGCCCTTAAAATTATATATATATATATATATAGTTTTCTGTGTGTGTGTTTGGCTGTTGTTAAATATGTAAATATTCTCTTAAGTAGATGTTATCTTACTTCACTTTTCTGCATGTGGTGTGGTGTGTTGTGATGGTGATCTATATATATGCTGCTGTGCCTTGTTAGTACGCTGGCTTGTTTGGAGTCATGTATCATAGTCTCATGTGCATTTATAAAAAACTTAAAAAGTTGATGCCTTTTGTCATTGTGAGAAGAGATCGGGATGCTGCTTTGATATGATTTGTCCTGTTTATTTTTTAAAATAAATAATTTAATTTAGAAAAAAATAACCACGCTGAAAAAATATTTAGACCATTCACTGGGTAACAGGTTTTTTTTTTAAACCTAATTTTGTGCTTGGTTTAAAATGATGAGCCACATGCAACAACGATTCTTTGGTGGATTGACAGTGAATTTTTTAAATAAGATATATATATTTTGGAGGATTTGAGATTGAACTCCAAAGTGTGTTATGGTATTAATTTCACATTTATGTATGTCTCTTGTATTTTTTAAATAGAGAGTGTTTGCCACGTGAGTTATAATATATATATATATGAAATGTGGACTAGTAATGAATTACATAAAAGTGGGCCATTCTATTTAATTAAAAAAATGAAGCTATGTCAATTAATGGAAGGGTAATGGAAAACTTCAGGTTTTCATATGAGAAGCTCGTATGTATAAAACTCTCATTCATGAAAAGTTAGACAAAGAAGAAGAAAGAAATAATTCAAGGAGAAGAAAAGAAAATGGGGGTTAGGGCTTGAGTTTTTTTTGTAAGAAGATCAAACAACAAAACGGTTCAGGATTTCACTCACATTTTGGGTAGAGCTTCATCATTGCTAAATATTCTAATCCAACAGTTTAATTTCTTTTAAACTTTCCTTGAAGTCATCCTTTCCCCATATTTGAGATATAATAATAAATGTGTGTTGTTGAGAGTTTTTTCTATTGAATACTCATGCCATTGTGTTTGTATACCTCTAGTTAGCTAGAAAGAAATTTTTTGTAACACCATTATTGACACAATAGAAGTATTTCAAGTGGCTTCAAGGAGTTTCGTGGTTTTCCACTCAATTTAAAAAGTTTTTAACAATAAAATCAGTGTCTTGCATTGATCGTGTGAATTTGTTATCTTTAGAGGAAATTATCCCATCATAGATTACAAAGAGGGGTTAATTTTCGCATTTAAAAGATTTGTGATATTATAAAAATGTCACACACTAGCATTGAAAAAACATGTAGGTACTGTGCAACTGTGTAGCATCACAAAAAAAATGTATAAATGATTGTTTATCCGTTTAAGAGACCACATAGAATTAGCAGAGAGGTGTGCAGGTAAGTATGCGCGCCACCGAATACATAACCAGAAAACAATACTATGCAACCGAAATTTTAACTGTTACAGTGCGGTAACCTCGACAAAAACCCACAAAATAGGGTTCCAACACGATATTTTACCTTGACAAGGGTGGATATTGGTTTCGGGCTGTCGTTGATCAAACTTTCGATCCAAGCCCACATTATTTATTTATTTATTTTTCCGAGTATTTTTTATTTGTTTTAAATTTAGTTTCTCAGTTTCTTTTGCTTCATTTTGAACGCAAAGAGCCTGAGATCCACTACTCTCGATCTCTCCGGTGATCTCTCCTCTCTTCCGCCCCTCCTGGAGACCAGAGAGAGAATCCATGGCCGGAGCCGGGATCTTGGGCGCGGATTCCGAGCTCTCTCAGCATCATCCGCAGAAACGCAGGAGAAGCGGCCGCTGGTGGGAGCTGCAGGTGCGCCGTCGTGAGCGGTGGCTAGTGGCTTTGGGCATCGTGCTTCACGCCGTCTACATGCTAAGCATCTTTGACATCTACTTCAAGACTCCCATCATCCATGGCATGGATCCCGTTCCTCAGCGCTTCACTCCCCCCGCCAAGCGCCTCGTCCTCCTTGTTGGTCAGATGCTTATTAGAACCCTATCTCATTTCTGTTTCTTGATTGCTGAGACTGTTCTTGCTCATTTGGGATTTTCCATGTGTTTGCAGCTGATGGTCTGCGCGCGGACAAGTTCTTTGAGCCGGATTCGGAGGGTCGGTTCCGGGCGCCGTTCTTGAGGAGCGTGATCAGAGAGAAGGGCCGATGGGGGATCTCTCATGCCCGCCCTCCCACGGAGTCGAGGCCAGGGCATGTTTCTATCATCGCTGGCTTCTATGAGGATCCTAGTGCTGTTACTAAAGGTATTCTTGAATTCATTAAAATAATGCTCATGATATTGTCTTGGATTTATGACATGCGAATGGTAGTATCCTAGTAGTACTTCTCCGAACATTCAAGACTAACAAACTTGCAATGAGGGCTTCTGAGATTAGTTCATGCTGTGTGGGTATGAATTATATAGTTTTAAACTAGACCTAAATTTTTTGTTCATCTGAGTTTTGGGAATGTATAGCTTATGTGCCTTTGCTATTGGCATTCATTGAAAATGATTGTGTCAAATTATGAAAATATACCTAGTTGCTCATGAGATTTTTTGCAGTTAGTTCCTCTATGTGGGTATGGATCATAGAATTTCAAATTAGCTGTATCGTTCATTTTATAATGGAAGTTAGATGCATGTGAGTTTCTTGGATCATGAAACTAGTTTGCTTTTGTTCTCGGCATACATTGGCAGAGGTCATATCATCTTATGACGGTATATCTAGTTGCTATTAGGTTGCATTTGGTCTGTGAGATCCATCCAAGGGGTTAAAACCAGCGATTGTCAAAGATGTAGTTTATTTTGGACTTCTAAAGTTTTATGGTCTTTTGGAGCTTTATGTGAACAAGTATTATAATGAATAGTCGGGATAATAAACCACTTGATGATGATTGTGTTTATGATAAATTTGTGCCAAAATACTTACAAAATGAGAGTATCCCATCAGCATACTGCTTGTCATGAACTCAACAAGGACCTACATAGAAATTTCTTTCCTGTCATTTTGTAGTAAATTTGGATAATTGGATATTTCTTATGTGCTGTATTTTACTGGGATGAAGTTGTGTAAGTTAATCGCTAGGTTGCCTTCGTATTTCAGGATGCATGTATAGGATCTCGTAAGTTTGGAAGGAAGCAGAAGAGAGCATTTGCCTTTGGTAGGCTTGTGGTGAGATTGTACATGTGAGTACCTTGGCACTAATTTAGGATGCTAGAGATCACCTTACTTTGTAAACCATATCCTGTTTATGAAAAACTAAAACATTTCCTCTTAGAAGGTAGGAGTGGGAATAGAAAAAAAAAAAAAAAAAATCTATACACATAATTTATTAATTGAAGGTTGCATTTAATGGCACTATCGGGAAGAGATTGGGGGGAGAAGAGGTTAGATGTATCAAGTCTAGGGCTCTTAATTCGTGACCATGTACATGTTGCTAGGTATCACATTGGTTAGTCATATTTATACATGGTAATGTGTAGACCAATACTTCTACAGAAACTCCTAGTGGTTCTGTAAGAAGAGTTTGTTCAGGATATACTTAAATGAAGTAATACTGCAGAACAAGAAGATCTGCCATTTCCTTAATTGAAATATGGGGATGAATTTGCGTAATAAGTGTACCTCAATTTCTGCTGTTTATGAAAATTAAGATTTTGAATAATTATAATGGAACTTTGATTACAATGGTAAGAAGGTGTGTATTGTCTTCATGCTTGACGATGTTGTTCTTGCTAAGGTTCACAAGCTTGCTGGATGAAGGCTTTTCAGACAAGCATGAATATTAATCCTTTGAAAAACCCGCACTAGGACATAATTCGTATAGTTTTGCTTGGAATAAAGTTCTTTAGACATATGATGTAGCTATTTTTTCATAGAAATATGGATTACTAAAAGTTGGTATTTAGGAGTTGTTTTATGGATTTTGATGTATATCCAATCTGATTGGTCCAATTGGAACTGCTGTGACTAATTTATTCTTCTTCTTATTACAAATACTTACTGTCACTATTTTCTTCTTCATGTTATTACCATATTACTGGTGTTTCATCCTCTTATGATTTCCATTGTGACATATATAGTGCTTTTCTGTAATTCTCACTTTTGTTTCCAATTTTCTTTTAGCAGTCTATCAGCAATTTATGACAAATATTTCCTGTCATTATTTTTTTCTTTTCTATTCACCTTATTACCGTATTGCTATCTTTCAACCTCCTAAGATTTTTATTTTGGCATATATGCTACTTTTCTGTAGTTCTCACTTTTATAACAACTATTAACAAGGCTGTTTCTAACTTCCTATATAGAGTTGCATCTAGGATCTGAATAATTTGGTCAACTGTAAATTAATCAAGAAAGCTGATTTGACTTGGTTAATTCAGTTTGGTTTCTTAACTTAGTAGATTGGAAAGAATTCTTCAAAAATTCTAGTATTGTGTTTGCTTGCATTTTTCAAATATCAAATACAAACCTTGGAATTAATGAATCCAATATTATAAAGAATGTCAGTGGTCTGATCAATGAGTTGTTTTCCTTCCTTGAGTTATAACTCCTAGTTCTTGTTTTACTTCTTGATTAATTTCAAATATTTAATGTTTGATCATAATTATTGACCTTACCTTAAAGTTTTAAAAAACTATACTATTAATTTGTGTTTGATAAAAAGAAACTTTGAAAATTTTTGATCAATTTGAGTTTTAGTTATATATGTAAGGGTAAATGACCTTTTGGTCCTTACAAGTTGAAAGTTGATGTTGAGGAAGAAGTTATGGAAATTTTGTGATCATTTGATCACAGAAAAAGTGGAGTTTGAAAATTATGCTGGCTATATTAAATGTATATGATGTGTAGGTGCTTTTGAAATAGGTATTTAAAAATGGGGATGTTGCTAATTTAATTCTATTTAATTTGGCATTTTTATCAAATGCAATATAAATTAAATATGCCACAGTAAAAACACTAACTTTCTTTATAATGTGTATTTAGGTGCTTGTGTTGCTTTGTAACATGTAATTACCAAATGGTATTACTCAAAGGGCCTGGCTCAGTAATCATGACCTGTTCTTGTTGTCGATTGGCCATTACCAGTACAGGGGTTCACAGATCTTAATCCATTTTTAGTGGATGAAGACATAAATGAATGTTAATCCAAGCAGTTCGATATGGTAGGTTTACTGCAATACATCATCCCAAAATTTCAATTAGGCTAACTTCACAAGCCAAATATTCCAAATAAAGTATAGGGTAAATGATCTTTTGGTTATTACAAGTTTCTAAAAAGTCCAATTAGTCCTCAAAGTCTTGAAAAAAATTAATAGGTCTCTCTTTTATGTGCAAGTGACTTTGTAGTCCTTGCAGGAGAGTAGTCAGTCACCGAAGCATCGAAAAGCCAATTTTACCCTTAGTGCTTTCCCTTTCTTCCTATGTGTTGTTGTAGCCTGTCACAGAGGCAGCTTTTTTAAAGCATTTAAGCTTTTGTCTTCTTAATGGTCAAAATTTTTTAATTTTGCCCTTAGTTCTTTTGCACATAACTTGTGGATTACCTCTTTTTCTTCTCCTTCTTCTCCATTAAACCTCTAGTCTTCTATTTTTATTCTTTTGTTATTTTGCTTTTCTTTAAACTGTATTTCTACACTTCTTGAAGCATTGCTCTGTTCCTTTTCTCTCGTAGTGCCATCCCTATATTTTCTAGGGCTTGCTTTTTCTATCTTCGGTTTATTCAGTCTTGGTATTAATTTTTCTGTTGCTCATGATGGTTTCATTTGTTGACATTGCTAAGAACAAAGAGGAAGTACATTTTGTCAAGTTGAGACTCTATACTTGGGTCTATTTGTAAACATAAGGGGCTCAAACACCAAACTATGTTAAGGTGAGTAACACCATTCAGAATGATGATGATATGCTATATTAGGTATACAACGACGAGGATTTCTTGCTTTTATGTGATATCCACTAAGTTTACAATAAGAGTGTGATTGATATAG
This sequence comes from Dioscorea alata, assembly GCA_020875875.1. Classification (NCBI taxonomy): domain Eukaryota; kingdom Viridiplantae; phylum Streptophyta; class Magnoliopsida; order Dioscoreales; family Dioscoreaceae; genus Dioscorea; species Dioscorea alata. The sequence continues at coordinate 15,707,734 of CM037018.1, forward strand.
ATGCCATTGACATCAAGTGACTTGATCTTTTATGGGGCATCATCAGTTGCAACATAAGATATTTATGTACTTGTAGAGTTCCTTAATAGCCCCTTTATAATAAGTACCATATACAAATTATCACTACAGTACAATACACTACAGTGAACAGCCACAGTGCAAAAACGAAAAGTATACTGTCTTGCCATTCGTAGTAAAACTCATGCCCAACCATTCTGGTAAAATCCAAAATGTTCATAAAGAGGAGCCATTGAAATCCGCTGCATTATACAAGAAAAATTTACAAAATTCCCAGTATGGGGTCGTCAGTACAGTGGAAATGCCCTCCATCACTCAATAGTAAACAATTGGAGCCCATGCATGGCTTCCCAAATCTTGGCAGTTCCTTGAGTAGTAACCCAGCCACAATGATGCGCCTATGGAGGTAGTCGAGACAAAAACATCCTGGGCAGTGTTGTTAAGGCATGTTCCTAGGCGCTCAGACGTAGCGTTAAACCTCCTTAGCGCCTCTAAGGGTCTAAGGCAAGGTGCTTTTAGTCAGGCGAGGGTTTTTTTTTGCTTTTTTGCGCCTTTTTTTAAGCCCAAGGCTCGAAAAAGGCGCGCTTGATTGGAAAAACTATTGGTTTTCTATTGTTTAAAAGAACCACAATTTACTAGGCGTTGGTAATTGAAAAGTCTTTAAGTCTATTAAAAGAATAGAATCTAATAACTAAAGAATAAATATATTAAAAATAGAAGTATGGTAGTCGTCTATGTAGAAGATGAAAACATGAATTTAGAGTTCGACATTAATGATGATGATTATTAGTTGCTTATGATTTTAGGAATAGAATTTTGACTTTAAGATAAGACAATTTGTTAATATTAGAGTTTAAGACTTTAAGCTTTCTATTTGTCTATCATATATATATATAGTGAAGCCAACTATTCTATCTCCATCACCAAATTCTTCTAGATATTCTTGAGATAGCAAAAATAAATAAATAAAACAATGAACTCTAATTAAAATCCAAAATAATAAGAATATATGCTAAAATAAAATTTAGAGTTATTATGAGATAATTTTCAAACTTTAAATAAAAAAAACATCTTATACAATTAGAGATATCTGGATTAAAAAACAGAAAGAAAATATCTATCACCAAATTATTCAAGATATTCTTCAGATAATAAAATAAAAATAAAACCAAAAAATAAAAATAAATCGCTTGTGATTTTGAGATCAAAACAAAAAGAAAAAACACAAAGAAAGGACTTATGAATTTTTGTGATGGATGAGGTGTCCATATAGGGTGGCTTCAACTATAGTCTTTCATGGAATTTTTTTAGGTTTTTCAGCGAGATTCTATTGTTGCAAGAAGATGGACGGGCTACTTTCTCTTCCAGTGAGTATTTAGGGTTGTTGCACTTTAGGTTGGAAGGATGAAGTTTGAAGGAGCTCTAGGATGGTAGAAAAGGAAAAGGAGAAAAGGTTGGTGTGAGAAGAAAGAAGAAGATGGAGGAGAGAAGAAAGGAGATGGATTTTCTTCCTCACAAGTCACGTCACTCTTTAAGTTTTTAATTCATTAACAACCTAGACCCAGGGTTGCTGGTTTACCAGGTTATTGACAAAGAAACATTATTCATGTGAATACCTTTAAGAGGATGTATGAATTTGTGCCTAGATTCATTCATTTCTTTTAAGAAAATGGATATGTTATTATGTCTGCTTGGAAGTTACACAACTAAAATAGTGAGTTGCCATGAACTCCCGTCTGTTTTTTCCACCATCTACCTTATGGCTAATTTTCATAGATGTTGTTGTGGGTTAATATTATTGAAAAGTTTTGTTATAACCAAATATTTTTTCAGTTATAATGTTTTGTGCCCTTATCATCACATAGCTTTATCATTTAACCGCATGCCTATCTTATGTCAGCATCCCATGTGTAAAAAGTAGTCCACATGGAATGCAGGTTGTGGAGATAAGCGGACTAAGGTCTTTCTTATTGTTTTGTTATATTATTTCGGCTGCTCTGCCATTTGCTGATATCTGTATTAAATAGGACGGTGTGGTTACTGTGGTACTCTCACTGCTTTGCTAGTTTCCTTTTGCCGTCTCAAATGTCATAATGAAATGCTTCTCCTTTCCTGAACCTGCAAATAATAAACTAGGACCTCTCACTTTTTCAGGCTCCATATTCTCTTAAGCATGATTGTAGTAATGCGAGCTGCATGGTGCACTTCCTGTTTGGAATGCAATGACCATCCACCCAGATGTGCAAAGCATCATTGACAAAAATGTGTGGATGAGAATTATTCTAAACTTTAAAACAACATTACATTCAAGGTCATGCTGATGTGATGCTGGACAATTGAACAACTTCTTGTTTAACATCTTAGCTGTGCCAATTGGACCGGAATTACCTTAGAATTTATTTCCCTTTTCTCCTAAAGAATTTCTTGTATAACATTTCTGTTATTCTTAACTATCATTGACTGCTACCTATTGATGAAATTTGGAGTTCTTTCTGGAAAGTTGACTGATTTTCTTGTGCCTTTTGCAGGGTGGAAAGCCAACCCTGTTGAGTTTGATTCGGTTTTCAATCGAAGTCGCCATACATTTGCTTTTGGTAGTCCAGATATTGTTCCTATTTTCTGCCTCAATGTTCCTCACAGCTCCTGGAATACATATCCCCATGAATTTGAGGACTTTGCATCAGGTTAGGATTCCAAAATGCTTTGTTATATTTAACACACCCACTACTGTATTGAATCTACTTCAGCCATATCTCACCCAAAGAGACTCATTGGCTAGTCATAGCTAAAGAAAAATTCTTGTTTTGTGGATGGGATGAACCACTAGAGGATGGTTGACTGGAACAATTTAAAATGTCAATGGCCAAATCGCCAGAGTACATACAATATTTATAAATAATAAAGCATAAAGACTAAGTGTTGCTTCTTAGGATATATATAACTCTTGAAATTTAGTGTTGACTAGTTTGGAATTTTGAGAAAATTGAAAATAGTAATAATCCATGTAGGTTCTGGATCCACACTTTAGTTTTGATAACTTCTTGTGAAGCTTCTAAGGAAATTGGGCAAACTCATTTGATTTGGATAATTGTAAACTTTTCATAAATTGTAGACTCAATTTGGAAGCAAATATGAGCCTTGCTAGAAATTTTATTGAAATACTCAAAATATATATTGGACTGATTACCTTAATTTGTAATGATCTTAGGAAAATTGGAATGATATTAGATTAAATACTGAATTTTGGAAAATAATGAGAATCACATGGTAGAATTAGATCTCATAAATAATAAGGCTTGGTACTTGGTTAATCATTCTTCAACAAATTTTCATAACGCCACTTTGATAGTTTATATCTTGTTCAGAAATTGATTGATTTGAAATAGGTGACGATTTTTCCAAAAGAAATTATTTGAAAGGTGTTTATGCTAAACTTTTTTCTTATGGCTTATGACAACAAAAATATCTGCATGTGATATTTTACATGTCCAATTATGTCTTCAAATGCATAGAATGAGATATTTTAGTCAAAACTTGAGTGCATGGTATGTGGATGATTTGATGTCTTGAATTTATGGAAGGTTATTGTCTTTAAAGAACAAGAGTATCTCATGGGATGAATAAGTTTGACATTTGACTTCTAAGGACATGAAGCCTTTGTTTTCCATGAGTTAGATTTTTTGAAACTTGTTAGTTTAGTTTGGGAAATTAATGATGAGACAAAAAATGTGGGTGGTTTCATCTGAAGTTTAAGGATTTAACTAGTTTGTTTCTATATTTTGTTTTAATTCTATGAAAGCTGAAAGTTATTGATTAATCTTTTTATATTAGATTTTATCAAATTTAATTTGCTAAAGAAATAGGTAAGGCTTAGCATGATTTGATTGGATTGAATTGATCTGAGTACATGATTTCGTTTAATGAATACTGTAGGTGACTTGGAATGTGTTTGTATGGTCTAGTTTGTTTTGAGTGAGGTATTTACACGGATGGCTGCCCCGACCGTACTGCCACGTGTCCAAATTTAATTGGTCCACGAAAAAGAAGACGTACCCGGTTGTCCCCCCGTCGTACATCCACGTGGCATCTTATCATTGGTCAATTCAAATATTAACCGGCGCTCAAATTTAAAATGGCGCTCAAATTAAACCGTCGCCCGAATTCATGTGGCCATTTCTCGGTCGTGGGACCCACTAAATTCAAAAAAATATAAAATAAGGCATAAAATAATGCAGTGGGTACGAGACGGTATTGTTTGTACATAAAGTAGGCCACATTGTGTAAATAAATTCAAACACCCTACAGGGCCGCATGATGACCGGTTCAGTAAACGAGAAACTTGGACAGGAAGAACAAATATTATATAAAGCGCCGAATCGGAGTTTCTTCTCAGGCAAGATGGAGAAGGAAGAAATCATGGCCGTATACCTACTCTTCCTCAGATACGGACCATCAGAATTAATTAAGTGTTTACATGGCATACGTATTGCCGAAGCAATGGAGGAAAATCCACACCCTCTTCTTGAATATGTCAACTCACTGCAGAAGCATCAAGAAGCTGTGTACCGAATGCTCCGTGAAGCAGGCAAATCCAACAGTGAAGTACAGGAGGTCACCGATGCGTATACCGTCGTCGACAGAGCCGGTAAGAAAAAAAAAAAATAAAACTTGAAGACCTCGGCGATGTTGGGACCTCGAAGGGTGTTGTGTCAACCGGATGGTGAAAAACATAAATGTGACGATTCATATAAGTATTGTAATCCGTAATGTATTCAGTATGTAGTTTTCTGTATGTTAACGTTTATGCACCAAAATAAATAATGTATTTCCAGAAAAAAAAAAACTTAAACGAAGACATAATACGGTGCCATATACATTTCAAAACAAATACACGTATAATACATTACATTAATACAGGTTGAACTGAATACGGGCTGAATGTTGTACATATATCATAAACCTATCAAATCGACCCACGAAATGAGTAACAACACGTACTACAACATTAATAGAAATCACACCGAAATTATACAAATACTGCAATATACGATTACGGAATACATGTAGGAATCCAATAGATGATGGCCGTAGAGTTGTCCACATGGTGAAAGATAGCCAGCATTTGTGTATCCGTAGTGCACGACGTAGATTGTAGTTGAATCGTATTTCCACGGTTATACGGTCCCAGTTGTTGCCGTACGGTTTGTCCATATGATCTCTTATACGAAAATACAGTGGGTTGGACAATTTCCAATAAAATACACCCCGGTTTGACTGTTCAACCGTAATGTCTTCACCGGTTCTGTAATCCATGAGAGATACAGTATTTATGGAAGCTGAATTTGTACAAGGCTTATTGTACAACTTCGACCGTTGCTGTCCTCGGCTGATTCTGGCGTTTGATAAAATGGGCTACTTATGAAATCAAAGACGGCATTCTTCAGAATCCATTCACGTAACCCAAAGTGGTCGGGTCGATCAAGATAATCCTTGTACCTGGAATCATTTCCAGGATTACACAGAATTATGGACGGGACTCCACCCTTGATCCTGACGGGATTCCCATATTTGCAATCAGTTAGCCAATCACGTTGAGACCCGATCAAATGTTTCCAATGCTTCAGCCGTAGATAATTTGGTTCCACGTCATCAATGGCATTGTAGAAGATATCATTGTGGAATACCTTCGGATTGAAGTCCAGATGACCACTTATGTAATTATGGGAGCCCAATGACTGAGCCCATGCTGTTTTCCCAACCCGACTGGGGCTTAGTCATTGAGTCCCCATAATTACATAAGTGGCCATCTGGACTTCAATCCGAAGGTATTCCACAATGATATCTTCTACAATGTCATTGATGACGTGGAACCAAATTATCTACGGCTGAAGCATTGGAAACATTTGATCGGGTCTCAACGTGATTGGCTAACTAATTGCAAATATGGGAATCCCGTCAGGATCAAGGGTGGAGTCCCGTCCATAATTCTGTGTAATCCTGGAAATGATTCCAGCTACAAGGATTATCTTGATCTACCCGACCACTTTGGGTTACGTGAATGGACTCTGAAGAATGCCGTCTTTGATTTCATAAGTAGCCTACTTTATCAAACGCCGGAATCAGCCGAGGACAGCAACGGTCGAAGTTGTACAATCTAAGCCTTGTACAAATTCAGCTTCCACAAATACCGTATCTCTCATGGATTACAGAACCGGTGAAGACATTACGGTTGAACAGGCAAACCGGGGTGTATTTTATTGGAAATTGTCCAACCCACTGTATTTCCGTATAAGAGATCATATGGACAGACCGTACGGCAACAACTGGGACCATATAACCGTGGAAATACGATTCAACTACAATCTACGTCGTGCACTACGGATACACAAATGCTGGCTATCTTTCACCATGTGGACAACTTTACGGCCATCATCTACTGGATTCCTACATGTATTCCGTAATCGTATATTGCAGTATTTGTATAATTTCGGTGTGATTTCTATTAATGCTGTAGTACGTGTTGTTACTCATTTCGTGGGTCGATTTGATAGGTTTATGCTATATGTACAACATTCAGCCCGTATTCAGTTCAACCTGTATTAATGTAATGTATTATACGTGTATTTGTTTTGAAATGTATATGGCATCGTATTATGTCTTCGTTTAAGTTTTTTTTTTCTGGAAATACATTATTTATTTCGGTGCACAAACGTTAACATACAGAAAACTACATACTGAATACATTACGGATTACAATACTTATATGAATCGTCACATTTATGTTTTTCACCATCCGGTTGACACAACACCCTTCGAGGTCCCAACATCGCCGAGGTCTTCAAGTTTCATTTTTTTTTTCTTACCGGCTCTGTCGACGACGGATACGCATCGGTGACCTCCTGTACTTCACTGCTGGATTTGCCGGCTTCGCGGAGCATTCGGTACACGGCTTCTTGATGCTTCTGCAGTGAGTTGACATATTCAAGAAGAGGGTGTGGATTTTCCTCCATTGCTTCGGCAATACAGATGCCATGTAAACACTTAATTAATTCTGATGGTCCGTATCTGAGGAAGAGCAGGTATACGGCCATGATTTCTTCCTTCTCCATCTTGCCTGAGAGGAAACTCCGGTTCGGCGCTTTATATAATATTTGTTCTTCCTGTCCAAGTTTCTTGGTTACTGAACCGGTCATCATGCAGCCCTGTAGGGTGTTTGAATTTAATTACACAATGTGGCCTACTTTATGTACAAACAATACCGTCTCGTACCCACTACATTATTTTATGCCTTATTTTATATTTTTTTGAATATAGTGGGTCCCACGGCCGAGAAATGGCCACATGAATTCGGGCGACGGTTTAATTTGAGCGCCATTTTAAATTTGAGCTCCGGTTAATATTTGAATTGACCAATGATAAGATGCCACGTGGATGTACGACGGGGGACAACCGGGTACGCTTTCTTTTTCGTGGACCAATTAAATTTGGACACGTGGCAGTACGGTCGGGGCGGCTTTATTTTTTATTTGTTTGGTAATTGCGCGTTTTTGATCTTATCTTGATGCAATGTATGTTCTGATTTGTCTTTGGAGTGCTTATGATATGTATGCATTTATCTATGCATAAATACATGCATATGTCTATCTATGAAAATTCATAATTGTTTTAAACCCTATACAAGATTACTCTTGACACTATTAAGATTTGTTCGGTCTGGAAGAATTAAGTATTACTTGGCGTTTGGAACCTAATCTTTTTTTACATTGCAAATATACATATGGCAATAAAGGTTCAAATATCAGTTAGCTATTTCTGTCAAAGAATTGGAGTAGCTCTGCTTTTGTTTTTTGTTTATCTTCAGTTTCAAATTTAAATGGAATACATATTTGTGTATGATAGTTAGCCAACGGAACTTCTTTAGCATGCATTCTTTTGATTGTGCTACTAAATATTATATGCAAATCTCAAATAATCTTGGTTGAATCTGAATTTTGGTTTACTGAAGAATGATATATAAAAATTTTCTAACAATTTTGATACCTTAGTATTATTAAATATTACTATCCCTTATTGTGTAAATAATTTTACATTTATATATGTCTTTGTTGAATATTTACTGGAGTTGACCTAAAACAATTCTTGCTTTATTTCAGATGCTGCCTTTTTGGACCATTGGTCATTTGATCAATTTCACAGCCTTCTAAATAGATCATATAATGATCCAAAGTTGAAACAGTTACTATTGCAGGATAATTTGGTTGTATTTCTGCATCTACTTGGTTGTGATACCAACGGTCATGCACATCGTCCCTACTCATCCATCTATCTTAACAATGTCAAAGTTGTAGATCATATTGCTGAAAGTGTTTATAGTCTTGTTGAAAGCTACTTCAATGACAACCAAACTGCTTATATTTTTACAGCTGATCATGGAATGAGTGACAAAGGTTTGGAAACATTTGAAGTGCTCTTCAAAATTTTCTATGTATTTTCCTCCTGTAATTTATTATGTTCATAATTTTCTCCTACTGCATCTAAATTTGAATTTTCTTCTGCATTTAGTTGCTGTCAACACTAGATTTTTCTCATGATCTAGAAAAATTGTAATGGTTGAGTTCAAGTTATGGATATCAATATCTCTGACTTGGCTTTTAACAAAACCTTAAGTAGAGGCTATAATGATTGAGCATGTTGATTGCAGCTTGCAAAAAAATTACTTTATTTGAATGACTAACATATAATGAATGCAAAGTCACTGGAAGACATTAAGAATATGTTCAATACACTTTTAAATTATAGAACTAGATTTATTGCGTTGTTTGGCTCTATAAATACTTTATCTGTGAATTGCTTCCATGATCCCCAAGTTGCAACTGTAATAGATCATTAGGTTCCATTTTCTGTTGCCCGCGTATGCTTCACAAGTCACCAAATCTTGGAAGTGAACTTCTAATGGTGACTTACACCAGTCAATTTTAGCATGGTATTTGTAACCACAAACTGTAAATATTCATTGGGTTAGGGGCTTGCTTGAGGTAGCTTTTATTTTTCCGCTTAACATAAGTGCTAATGTTGTGCTCATGTATTTACTTAGATGGGCCAAATAGGACAACTAGCTAGAGGCCCAATCAGCTTGCTGATATATTTAATGGACACATATACAAGCTGGATAAGGCAATTAGCTTTATCTGAATGTTACTAATGTTAACTATAGATGAGCCAAGAACATTGTGCTAAACAGGATGAGATTTACCTGAGAACCCCACAAAGATTAAACTTACTGATTGTGGGTGTAGAAGTGGTTTACCTCTAAAGGCCCCTAAAGGTTATACCTACCGAGTGAGGGCATGAAAGCTTAACTTTGAAGTTTTAAACATGGCATCCGAGTCAGGAAGTGACTAATGAAAAGGGGGAAAATGTGAGGAAGGTTAAAGTAGGAGGATTAAAAGATGTCAATAGCAATATCTGAAACTTGGGGTACTCAATTTATATCGATTGACTGCCTCCATATGTTGCCTCTAGCAAATACTGCTATTATTAGTTTGCTATCTTCCAAATCATTCCTGCAGCAGATCCAGACTGATTTTGTTTCCTGATCCTTTGATAAAATGATTTATTCTCTTCAAGCTTGAAAACAGGAGACATGAATTGGCCAAGCCACATCCTATTGTTTCCTGATTTCTATGCACCATGGCCTGTATCTAGCTTTTTCTGGTGTTAGTTATGTGCTTTCTCATAAGCCAATTGCTTATGCTACATGTTACTGGTTGATAGCTTCTCTTGAACTTCATTGCTTTCAGCCTGCTATGTTTGGTACGCTTTAGCATGACAAATTGAAGTAATTTAAAATCATGCTAGTCTACTACAACTCTTGCCATATGGATGTCAACTGTTGGATGGAATTGCCAGGTATCTGAGTATAAAAGTGTACATTGTGAACTTCTGTATGTTGTTGCTGAATTTTGCTTTAGATATTGTTCATAACAGGTTTGTGTGTTAGCTTTCTACATCGATCACTCTTGAAGGAATTTATTCTTATGTGATCTTAGGTATTGATCTTATTACCTGCTAATATACAATACAATTATGCATGCTTCCATTCAGTATGCCACCACCCCCCCTCTTCCCTTTTTTTTAACCTTCAAATTGCCTTTCAAGACATTGTTGTTGATTTTCAGCTTGATATATGTATATTCCCTGGTATGATTATGATTGTACTAGCAGGAAGTCATGGAGACGGGCATCCTAGCAACACTGATACTCCATTGGTTGCTTGGGGAGCTGGGATTCGGAGTCCCAAGTGGTTGCTTCATAGTAGCCAATCAGATGATGGTTTTCGATTTGTTGATGATCATGGGCATGATTTGCCTACTCCTGTTGAGTGGGGTCTCACAGGCATAGAAAGAGTTGACGTCAATCAGGCTGATATAGCACCTCTAATGGTACAGACTTTCCATTGAATCTTATATTACTGCTTTTTCCGCAAATAATTTTTTCTTCTGCCTCTTCTTTTGCCCTTATTTTTCTCACAGGCGACTCTAATTGGTTTACCTTGTCCTGTCAATTCTGTTGGGAATTTGCCACTGGATTATCTCAGATTAGATAAGGTCAGATCAGAAGTTGTAAGCTATATTGATTGTTTTTCCGTACATTATAATTTCTCTCTCTCTCACACACACGCGCGCGCACACACACACACTTATGTATTTTGTTGGCTCTAATTAGGCGGATGAAGTTGAGGCTGCTCTGGCAAATACAAAGCAAATTCTGAATCAATTCCTTCGCAAATCATGTATCCTTTTAAAGAGTTGCTTTCAATATCAATTTTAATGCTGGCATAAAGTTCTCATAAGTCACTATTGTATGTGGAATTCTGATTTCTGTCCTACTTTACTGATTTTACTTGCCTTCATAACCAAATCATAGATTTTTTCCTTTATCATGTATGCACTTTAAGAATTATAGCCTTTGAGTTACTTTTCCACTATTTCATCTGTTTTTTTTTTTCCATAACTTTTGTTTCATTTGTTTGTATCTGGTGCTCATTAAGTTTTGAGAAAATTATTTTCTCTTTTGATCAATTAGAGAAAACCTGATTTCTTCTACACATCACCCTCACAGCAGTTATTAATAAAATAAGAGGAGAATTATATGAAATTTTCATCACCTCATGGGTTTTCCTTGATTCAAGATGAAGATTTGAAGCAGTTGAATTCATTGCACTTCAGGCCATATAAACCATTGATGAATTATTCATCAATTCTAAGTGAGATTGAAGATCTTATATCTGAAAGGAATTTTGAGGCTGCTATGAAGTCCTCGACAAAACTGAGAAGCTTGGCTCTGACGGGCCTTCATTACTTTCAAACTTATGATTGGCTGATGCTCATGACTGTGATTACTCTTGGGTACATTGGATGGATGGTCAATCTCATACTTCATGTACTTCAGTCATATACATATTTATCAGCGAATATTTCGCTGAGGAAACAGAAGGTAGCACCTGGAACTGAAAGCACAATAAAAAGGGTATGGATATGCTGCGCTATTAAACTTTTGTGTTCATAAGCATTCTGTTATCTACTTTTTATTCCTTGTTTTCATCAACAGAAATTTTCCCTATTCATGTATGGGAAATTTGCATATACTCACCTAAAAGATTATATTTGCATATACTCCTGCAAAATATCATATTTGCACATATACTTGAGCCTTATTTGCATATGTACACACAACCCCGTTATTTGCATATATGCCCCTGCAGTAAACAGTCAACTGAGAAATTCTTCTAATGATATTTTTACCCTATATCTTACCTTTTATTCTTGTAACCAGGTCCAATATGACCCCCTTCTCCCTTTGATTGGTCTTTTTCCTTGGTAGTATAGCAACAGTACATTTGATTAATAATGCACTGGTAACAAGTTCGGTAAGATTATGAACAAATCTATAAACTTTGGAAGTCAATCCATTGAATCCACCACTAAGAAAATCTGCAACACACCTTAAAAGCACCATTTAGGAGAAATTTTGCAGGGCATATATGCATATAATGGTGGGGATACATATATGCCATATATGATCTTTTGTGAGGGTGTTTATGCATATTTCTTTTCATGTATTAACCACCTACCAAATTTATTATTTGTCCAGTTTTAATGGCTAGCTTATGTTCTTTTTCCCCCTTTTATTTTCTTTTTTTATTTGCAGTTTGAATTTCTTGTAGTAAAATAATGTGGTTAGCTCATTTTTTCTTCACTTGGGTTTGCCAACCATGCAAATTACAACTCATAGTGAACAACATATTTCTTTGTCCAATTTCAGAATTTACCTTCTTTCAAAAAATATTGAACGGGAAGCAACAACCATGCTTTGGTTGTTCTTGATACATAACTTGTTTGATCTCTGGATCTGCCAGACGGATTATTCTCGAATTTGCATTATCGTGTTATAACTGTTCCTTCCCTATTCTGAAGTGTTTGTAAACCATTGTTTGCAGGTGCATCTAGGTGGATGTCTGCTAATCTGTTTACTTTCCACCATCATGTATTTGGAGAATGCTCCCCTTCTGTATCATGCTTACTTTGCTATGACTGTTTTTCTTTGGACACAAATTTTTAGTAATGTTCCATTTTTAAAGGCAGTATGGAGAGATATTGCTAGTAGAAAGCTTGGCTCTAGTATGAAGCTTCTTTGCATATCAGCTTTATCGATCTTCATTCTTGAATTCCTGGTATGCCATGCTATTTGGAATTTTGTCATCAGCTGCATCTACACAATTCTTTCTATTTTAGCTTGACTGTTTTATTTTTACTAACTCAGGTCAGCAGCTTTTCTGAAAGAAAGTTGTACACTTGGTGTTTTCTTACTGTGGGAATTGTGGTGGCACTATTTATTTTCTTGTGTAGGCCTGGAAGACCTTTTATGGCGATTTATATATGGATGGCATGCTGGTTCATATCCACATTTACTTTGATGCCTGCAGAAATTCCTGATAACACCAATCTTGTGTAATTCTCATTCTCTTGTAATTTATACCTTCCTGTTACCAGAAGTTATATGTTTTTCTTTAATACTTTCAACTCATTCAGTAACAACTTGCATGGCATTTATTAACTATGGATATCTAGCCCTTAAACATGGTCGTTGCCAGCTGTTTCTGATAAGGTCATTAATAAAATTTGTTGATTTATGTAACATTATGCAGAATTTTCAGTGGAGCTCTAGCAGTGTTGATAGGAATGGCAGCCAGATGGTATGGTTCTAGCAATAAATGTGATAAGTTTTTGTTATTCTTTACCCAACATGATAGGCGAACCAGAATTCCTTTGCTCTTTCAGTTTCAGGTACACATTGCAGCTAACGCCATACAATGTCTTCCTTGTAAAGATATCTTATTATTTCATTCTTTTTTACTTGTAGGCATTTCTGGTTGTGTCGTCATCAGGGATGATCTGGCTGTCTACTTCTCACAGGTCTCGAGAGAAGGAATTAATGATGGCACACCAGTTGATAAACTGGTCCTTAGCTGGTGATTTTATCCTTAAAAATTCCACTTCATATGTTCCAAATGTTAGCCTAGTATTCATCATCATATTATTCTTGGACTTTGTAAGACATTATGCACTAGTGATGTATTTCTAAATCTTGCAAATTTCTGAATCTTTCATATTTTCTGTTGTCTCTTGCTAATGTTGTTTCTTATGGTGGTAATATGGAAGACTTTATCAATTTATATGAGCATAGTCCTGATTTTGTGGTCATGGTTGTGTGAGGGGAGAACATCCTTAGAAGAATCATATCAAGGTTTCCTATGGTCAAATAATATCATGTAATTAAGGGGTGCCACTGTTCTTTAAACTCTTATTGTAAAATTTGTAGGACTGTGAAATTTTCAAGGAGAGAAATATACAATTCAATCTTAATTCTCTGGTAGTGGTTTCAGAAAATGGTGACATAAAACCCAGTAATAAGGTTGCGTGCCCCATGTGCTACCTGATGCTGCATAAGTCATTATGTTTGTGTGAAGTTCAATGACTTCAATCATTGCATAGGGTGTTTGTCCTGACATCATTATCATCTACCAACATGTTCTATTGAGTTAGCAGTTGATTTGAAAAATGTTATGGTCTTGATTGTTATGTCTGCACTCTCAGAATTGATAAGCAGTTTTAGTCTAAGCATTTCTGTTGCCTTAGTTTTTTATCGATGAATCTCAACTGTTTGTAACATGGTTGCCTCCACTTTGGTTTCATTTGATGATATTTCATTATGATGCATTGATGCCTTTTGGAGATTAGACAGTTTTTTCGATTTTGCTTCTATCAATTTAGTTAGATCATATGATTTTGGGCATGCAAATTTTTGTTAAGAGTAGTAAATGAATTTGCTTTGCCATGATTTGTTGTAAGCTTTTTCATATGAGAAAGAGCACTCATGGCTATCTTGATTCTAGGCTTAAGTTATGATAGGAAAAGAATATGAATACAATCCTTGTACTTTTTTAATGTATTATTCCAAATCATATTTGTGTCCCTGCAATGGACTTCTCTAGATGGTGATGTTTACTTGGGACATTTTTACTCGACAGGCATTTCGTTGCTCATGCCTTTGTTTTCACCATGTGGCCTCTTGGAACGCTTGACCTCTATCTTCTTGGGTTTGGCACCACCGTTCTTATTATTGTCTATTGGGTAGATAAATTTATGAGCATATTCTATTTTATAGTAAAATTCTTTTTTGAGAAATTTGAATGTGCAGGAGAAGTTTATTCCTTCTTTATTGCCTATGTACAGATATGAAGCTTTATTCTACAGTGCACTTTCACTGGTACTTATGGGATGGATTTTAGTTGAATGTGCAATTCTGAATTTGACTGAAGGCAAGGATGCTCCAGGTCACATAGAAAGCCTGGAGGTTACAACCATAAATAATAATGATGAAAGAAACCTGCAGTTGTTTGACCTGAGGATTCCTTTGATATTTGTAGGTTTTTTACTTAGTCAGTATTTTATAGACATGATGCTTAATTTTCTTTAATTTGATGCTTTGAAAGTGTTTTGATTTGTTCCACTATGACCCAGTGTATGCATTACAATTATGGGTGTCACTTTGAAATTTATTTCCTTTTGTTTATATCAGAAAGCTACTTTTTAACTATTTTAACCCAAGGATTTGTGGAGAGAAAATGACTATTTGTGGGAACTATTAGTAGGGAAGGCAAGATGAGGAAGAGCAATCTTAATATGTGAACTTAGTGAGATAGACATAAGCTAGTTCAATGGGAGGTGAGAGAGGATGCACTGAATTAAAAAAATTTCTCAGCTGGTAATTTTTAGCAAGCGGTGAAAGAATAAGTTTGTCTTCTAATGATGAAATTTACATTGTTCATCCTTTGTTACTGTAAATTATGTTTGGTTGCATTTCTTGTAGGGTGTTTTCCTAAAGCAGACTGATCCATTTAATCAGATCATCCTTGGATTTCACTTCTTTTCTTTCTATATTTAAGTATAATAAATCTATGTGTACTTTAATTTATTTTATAAGCTAATGATATATAGCTCTTACATTGTTTCTTCGACCTGTGTTAGCTGTAGTGCCACTATGTCCTTATGTTTTCATGCTATTGATCTGTGTTAAATGTTTCTATTGATTTTTTATGGCAAAGCATAGACATATGACTATGAGAGCACATTTATTGTTCTCTACCTTTCTTTTGCATAAAATAAGACTACTACTTTTCATCCTCTTTAAAAGTCAAGTTTGCTTTATTAATCCATTTTTGTGGTTTTAAGTATTGTATGCTCTCTTTGGAGATGATGGCATGGAAAAACTGGCTTCTCACGAAATATTATTTTGCCAGATCATCTCTGCAACCGCAAAAGCTGCCTCTTTAACAAATTCATCGATGATTATTTAAAAGTAGTCAATATTATTTTGTAAAAGAAAAGTTGCTACACTTGTTGTTTTCTACTTAATATGTATTTACCCATTTTTGGGAGCATTTTGTTGCAAATATTGAGTCCACTACTAATTAAAGCCTTTGTCATCTTCTTTCCAAACCTTTCTTTCTGATATTATAATTGACCAAACATCTTTGTTATAGTTTCTTTCTTTTCAAGTCTATATATGTTAGTGAACTCACTGCTTTTCAAGTCTATATATGTTAGTGAACTCACTGCTACAAAGTCAATATAGTATAGCTGCTTCTTCTTCTTCTTCTTCTTCTTCTTCACATCCAATGACTTCAGAACTTATGAACTGAACTTATGTTATGGTTGTTTTCTTCTTCATTATTCTAGTAGTGTTGGTGGTGTTGTTGTTGTTGTTGTTCTTCACATCCAATGACTTCAGAACTTATGTTATTGTTTGTTTTCTTCTTCATTATTCTAGTAGTGTTGGTGGTGTTGTTGTTGTTGTTGTTGTTGTTCTTCTTCTTCTTCTTCTTCTTCTTCTTCTTCACATCCAATGACTTCAGAACTTATGTTATGGTTGTTTTCTTCTTCATTATTCTAGTAATGTTGCTGCTTCGCATCCAATGACTTCAGAATTTATGTTATGGTTGTTTTGTTCTTCGTCTTCTTCTTCACATCCAATGACTTCAGAACTTATGTTATGGTTGTTTTCTTCTTCATTATTCTAGTAATGTTGCTGCTTCGCATCCAATGACTTCAGAATTTATGTTATGGTTGTTTTCTTCTTCTTCTTCTTCTTCTTCTTCTTCTTCACATCCAATGACTTCAGAACTTATGTTATGGTTGTTTTTTTCTTCATTATTCTAGTAATGTTGCTGCTTCGCATTCATTATTCTTGTAATGTTGCTGCTTCGTATCCAATGATTTCAGAATTTATGTTATGGTTGTTTTCTTCTTCTTCTTCTTCTAAATGTCATTGATTATTCTAGTAGTGTTGCTGTCAATTGACACATCCAATGACTTTAGAACTTATGTTATGGTTGTTTCTTCTTCATTATTCTAGTAGTGTTGCTGTCAATTGACGCATCCAATGACTTCAGAACTTATGTTATGGTTGTTGTCTGCAGATGGTCTTGTTTAATGTTGCTTTCTTTGGAACGGGTAACTTTGCTAGTATTGCTAGTTTCGAAATTTCATCTGTCTATCGTTTCATTACAGTCTTCAGTGTAAGAATCTGCACTCTGTATATTCTCTTTTTTTCTCATTCTGGAGCTGTTATGCTTAATTTGTATTCCGAGTGCTAATGTGTTCTCTTTCTTATTGCAGCCATTTCTAATGGCTGCTCTGCTGATTTTCAAGTTGTTTATCCCATTTATGCTAGTCATGTAAGTTAAATTTTATTATTGTCTTTCTGTTTTCATAGTTGATGTTGGTGTTTACATGTGAAATATTTTCATGTTATACAGCATTTGTTAGAAAGGTCAAAGCCTTTTTTCCCAATGGATATATATATCTTTGTTATTAAAATTAGATAATTCATGTGTGCATTTGGATCCATAAAAGTGCAAAGTTTTCCTTGCCTCTTGCCATAACTAACAAGCAATCTCGCCACTATCACATTATTCATATTGTTAAATGGTTTTGTTTCCTAATGATTCTTGCATTTGGCTTCCATGATATAATTTTTTTGCTAAATTGGTTGATACATATCTAACAAAATGGGTGTATGATACACAAATTGAGCAAATGTTTCTATTTGCTATCATTTGTTAAGTCTTGTGTTTAAACCTTAAGCGTGTACCGTTCTGTTGCTTGCTTAGTTGCTTGGGTGGAAGAAAGCTTTAGCATAATAGGCATATAATGGAGATAACATTTAGGTGTGGGGGAAAATTGGAAAGCTGAAGTAGACATTATTGCTCAAGGTTCTACTGAGGATTGCATACAAATAACAGTAGTAATGTAGTGTGCAATTACGGTAAACTTGACTCTGAGTTTCTAGTGAGCACTGCTTATAAATGAAGAAAATATGCAAGATACAAATTGATTAACTAATGGTAGTGCTGTAAATGAGTTGAGTCTAACTGAGAATTAAATTAAAGTTTGGATGAACATAATAAATATGTACGAGTATTAGAAACCAAATATGGGTTTGTTCTGTGACATAATGGATATTCAATTCTTTCTTTGATCTTCCCTCAAGCTCTTTTTCGGTCACATATTCCTATTTAGGATTGACAAATAACTGGCTTGTGAGATGCTTGAGTTACAACTGAATTAAGCTCAATTTCCATTTGACTATTTAAAAGTGTTTAGTTTTCACAGCCATGACTTCAAAATGAAACCAACTATCTGGGGTTGGCTAACTATTTGTGTTTTGAGATCAATGGGGTTATAACTTCAGATAATTACCTACATAAAGGGAATTGGTGAACTGTTTGATTTTTGGACACTGGCGGGGATCTCTCTTTTGGATTAGTTCAGACATTAAATTGTAGTTAGTGAAAACCTGAATATAGCACATAATTTCAACTTTTTGTTGACCAACAACAAAAAATATTGATCACTCTAGTGTGTGATTGGTTGTGAAATAACTTCGGAAGATCAAGGTCATTCCAAGTCATTCCGACCTGGTGGCGGTTTTTTTTAATAAGATTTAATTAAATAAATGAATATGGTTATTAAATTGATTTTAAAAGATATTATACTAGTAATGAATATTAATACTTTATCAGAATAGTATTAATTTAATTAAGATTAATTAAGATTTTTCATTCCAACTTGTATTGTAAAATTTGGGTCAACTGAATTTGAAGTTTTGTATCAAAGCAAATTTGACCCAATTTATCCCAAATTTTGCCAACCACCACCAAACACCCCAATGGCTTTCTTGGTGTTTGGAGCTTTAGCTTGGTCCTTTGTTTCAGTTGTTTTCCTGAACATATGATGTTACCATTGGTAAGTATGATTATTTTCTTTAGTTTAAGTCAAGGATTGCCAAGTAAAACTATTTTGACACTTTATAGTACAACTCTCTGAGAATTCTTAGAAGCAAGACATATTTAAATATGCGCACATATATGGTTTGTCTTTCATGGTACATGGATCATCATTCATCATTCATCTTTTTATTTTAATTTTTTAATTTTTTAATTTTATTTTTATTGCAAGCTTCAAGTGTGTAGATCATGATCAACAGTGTTGACTTTCAATTTAGAGCCTTAGACCCTAAATAATTAATGCACTGAAGTAGGTGTAAAAGTGTGTGTGTGCGCTCGTGTGTGTGTGCGCGTCAGTAATAAGACACAAAGTGCCTTAATTTTGAGAATTTATTTTTGATTTAATTGGTGCTTCAATAGTTAGATTTTGTTCGTCAAGCACTGCATTTGGGTCATTATTATACTTAAAATTTTAATTTGCTTTATGTTTATCTTATCAATGACCCATTTCTTATTTTGAATCTGCAGGCTTGACATTGTTCTTATATGTTTTTTAATCTTAATGCAGATGTGTCTTCGTTGCAATAACCAAGCTTGTGCGACTTCCACGGTTGGGGTGTTATTTTCTTGTGATCTTATTTTCAGATGTGATGACCATTCATTTCTTCTTTCTTGTAAGTAATATTGTTTTGGTTTTCCTTCATGCTTTCTTGGCTTCTTTAAACAATCTGATCATTTTTTCTTCATTTCCACTTTGTTTTTGAAATTTGAATCTTAGGTTTAAAATCAGAATGATATAAGTATGGAATTTAGTCATAGTTGCAATGTCCTGTTTTTCATTTATAACACAACACTCTTATGTCATCTCTTTAGCAAAATTTCTCTTTGCCACATGCTGTGAAACTCCTCTTGAGCCTGTGTGTATCTGCATCTAATGAACAAGGTTGTTTGAAATGCAATGCTTCAGCTTAGGAGCCCATGCTTTGAGCAAGATGATTGTCAAAACCTTTTTTCCTTGACATGGTTATTGAATCAATCCTTGCTAGCATTGGACAAACCTTACTGTGGTGAATGTGAACCTCATGTCATCTGTTGGAAAGCAACAGCTGGTATTTGCACAATGAAGGATAAATGATTTGATCCAAAAATAAAAAATAAAAAAAATCTTCACACCCATCCCATCTATTACTTCTCTTCAACGATAAATGGATGCTCATTTCAAAAATCTGGGCCCACTATGGCAACTTGTCCTACAGTCAGCCTCTCGACGGCATTTCCGTGCATTTCCGTGGTTCTCCAAATTTGCCATATCTTCCCCCTTATCCATGTATATGCAAGTGCCTTTTCTAAATATCGCAGGTAGCTCATCATAGTTTACACCAAGCTAAGAAAGCATCTCATTTGTACCTTCTAACTGTGCACCCTTTAGTATTTCTTCTGCCTTCATTCTATCGCGATTCTCTCTCATTGCGAAGAAGGTGTGAATTTAATCAATGGAATATCATGCAAATCGGCTGCATAAGTTTTTCTCTCAGTTTGAGCTTGATGAGACAGTGCCACCTTTTAATTGGATTGCTGTGACACTTGATGGACATCAGTTTTGTCGATTCTCTGCAGTCCATAAATTTGAGAAACCCAATGATGAAATAAGCTCTCAATTTGATGAATGCATGTGCAGTCTCTATACTAGAGCAGTTTCCACACATTATTTTTGCTTATGGAGGTAGTGATGAATACAGCTTTGCTTTTCAAAGCGACAACTCAATTGGGGCCAAGGCGAAAGATTGCAATACTTTCGAAGACTGTCATATTTCACCACATTGTATGCAACGAATTGGAACAAATTCTTTCCTCACGAGGAGCTGAAGGTACCATCAGCTTTTTATGGCACAAATGAGCTTTCTCAGCTTGGTGTAAACTATGATGAGCTGCCTGTGATATTTAGAAAAGGTCCTTGCATATACATGGATAAGGTGGAAGATATAACAAATTTGGACAACCACGGAAATGCTATTGAGAGGCTGACTGTAGGACAAGTTGACATAGTGGGCCCAGATTTTTGGAATGAGCATCCATTTATCCTTGAAGAGAAGTAATAGATGGGATGGGGGTGAAGATTTTTTTTTTTGGTAGAACATACACTTAACACTTTTATTCATATGCAACATCATCTAAAGGCAAAGCTTGAGGGAAACAGGTTCAAGAATTTGATTTTGTAGCAATTTATCAACTAGTGATAAGAATGATACTACAAACAGATTTTTATTTTCTTTGAAACATCAAGAGCCTAAATTGGTTTTGGGGCTTTTGAGCCAATGCCTAGTGCTGATAATCCATGATGAAACAGTGAGGATGATAGACCTCCCACAACAACTGGTGTATAATTTAGGGTGTCCTTTGTGATCGGATATACAACAGGAAGTGAGAACACAACTGTGATGGTTGCTTCCCAAAGATCAGCAATCCAGCCAACTAGAATTCCATAGCAGCCGAGGTTGAACAGCCTTGGAACAAAGGTCCTTTGAGCAAGAGTCACCTGAAAGAAGATCGGTAGAGCATATGCAATGTATAGCCCAATAGTAGCTATTGACACCATGGCTTGGAATGCTACCAAGCTTCCAAGTGTTGTCAATGCCATGCAAAATGATATGAACACAGAAAGCCAAACTGCATTTATTGGGACTTAGTTCTTGTTCACTTTGTGCCACTGTGCTGACAATGGCATTGCTCCATCTGTTGAAAATGTGTATGCCATCCTTGAGTTGCTTGTTACAGAACTCATACCACAAAAGAATATTGCAACAGCAACAATTCCCAAACAAATTATCCCGCCAACTCCATTGCTATATCTGCTCTTAAAGACCTGATATAATACCTCAGCAATCGCATATCCTCCAGCATCATTGTCCACATTCGAAAGGTCAGGAATGTTTGTAACAGCAAATGTGATGCCAAGCAAATGGCCCCTAGCCAACAATTATTGATATGACGGTGGCACTGATAATTCCTTTTGGTCCATTCATATCTGCATTTTTAGTTTCCTGTGTCATATGAGCAGATGCATCATATCCAGTCAATGTATACTGGCTCATTAGAAGGCCCAAAACAAAAATGTAAACCTTGCTATGAATTCCAGCATTGTTATCGGTGTTGAAATGAGTGAATACAAATTCTGCACTGGCCTTTTTAGTTGCGACAGTGGGTATGTGGATCACAAGGACAAAGACACCTAACAGATCCCATGCAGCAGCAAGCTGTCCAAAGAATGATAACCATGAAATAGGCTGGCTATTTAAATTGGCATGGACAAGTAGAATTCCTCCATGAAAAGCAATAACGACATATTTTGAAGCAACATAACTTCCTCCATTGTTTCGTCCTGCGCTAAGCAGGATAATTACTTGAATAAGCTGTGCCAGTGAGAAATCTACACTGGTAATGACAGCCACTGACCGACAATATTAAACCACCCAGTCATCCAAGAAGCAAAGGGCGCCCATTTATTGCCGGAAAGCATAGCACTCCAGTAATAGAGACCACCAGAAGTAGGGAAAGAAGAGCAGATCTCTGCCATGGATAAACCAACAAACATGGTGAAAAAAGCAGCGACAAACCATCCATAGGTCATCACCATTGGCCCTCCATAAAAAAATCTTCACACTGAAGATTTTTTTTTTTATTTATAAACAAAATGTTAATTTTTTTTCTTCTATTGGAAACGTAATTTTATACTAAACGCATGCTAGTTTATTAGAAGCATCAGTCAAATGGAACTTTTTTAGTGATCTGTGTGTGTGTGTGTTTGTCAACAAACACATAAGCTTCAATCTTAACCATTAAAAGACCTGCCAGATTTTCTTTTCTTTGATCTTTTAACAAGAGCAAATAATTAATGACTTGGAAATTTTGCGGTACGTGTGTTTTTTTCATTGATAAATGAGTTTTTCCTTATATAATTTAAACTCATTTCTTCTGAATTTGATAGGTACGAAATACTGGAAGCTGGATGGAAATTGGTAACAGCATCAGTCATTTTGGAATTATGAGTGCCCAAGTCGTTTTTATTTTGATACTCTTTGCCCTTACTAATATCTACACACGAGATATTGAAATTGGATATCTGCAGTTAGCTTCACAAAAAGTAATTTAGCATATGGGTGTTCTAGTTGAATGTGGAAGATCCTTAATCTTTACGAAAAGCTAACTGGGGCGAGGCCATACTCCCTGCATTTCTTTCAATTTGCTTTAGCTTTTCTTATGGAGCTGTTTTTGCTCCAAGATTTCTTAGCTTGTTCTCTGATGCCATATCAACATTTCCCTAATTTTCTGCCATTTAGCAGTCCATGATGAAGATTTGTCTCTGATAGCTATACATATATGAGCTGTTTAGATAATGATTATTGTTTCATTTCGCGAGTGTTTCATATTTGTTAGGTGAACTACAACATATTTGAAGTTTCATTTTTAATTTTTCTGAAACTTACAATGAAATACCAGCATTTGATTTGGCAATGCACTAGGTCATATACTGCGTTATGTGTTGCATTGAAAAAAATCAAGAAATGTTGTGTTGTATCTAAATGCAAACTATCAGTTGAATCGGAATTTGCTCTTTCTGTTTATGTTGGATAAGTCTGAATATAAGTGTTTGTGTCTACCATTATTAGGTTATTATTAAGTTTGAATCTAAAAGTATTTGCTAGATTTTAGCTAATCTACAGAGAGTCACAGACATGATTCATTTTGAATGTTTAAATAACAAAGCTACAATTAAATTAGCACATAGTATCTTCCATTTCGTGCTCACATTTTATTTGGCATAAAACTCCACAAACTATGCATACAATTTGAATATGTATATAGCACCATTATTTTTTTCATTGACTCGTGCAGAGTGATGGAGAGTCCATTTAACTTAATTTGATCGGACCAGAAGCAGACCTAAATCAAAGCAAGACTTTGGTATTGCTCCTAGATCGTAAAGCCCGTGTGGGCGCCATGCGCCGGCACAGGCCTGGGGGCAGCCCATTTAGGGCTTCCCCCATCCTCTCTCTTTCTCTCTCCTCACCCATCATTTTCCTCTTTTCTCTATTTGTTTTTCTTTCATTTCTCCTTCGATTTTCTTCATTTTTTTCGCCGTTTTTCTTCGTTTTTTCTGCTCTAATCCTCTCTCCCACGCATTGCAACCTCAAAACTATCAATTGTTTAGAGTTTCACTGACTTTCTCGCCGGATTTCATCGTCTAAACTTTTTAAGCCCTAGTTTGAGATAAAATTTAAACTTGAGTTTTCTTAGGGTTTCTTCTCACTTTTAGTTGCTAAACCTTGTGGATGATTGTTGTAAGTGTTTTGTGGTGATCTTTCATATTTTTTAGCACATTTTGTAAAATTTTGGAAGCTTCACAAACAAGGGGGACTCTTGCAAATTTTTTTCTTGCCATTTACTCTTTCTTAATTATATGGCACCATTGTAGTCTCCTAATCTCAATTTGACGAAATTTTTTGTTTAATCTTAGGTTGTGTGATGTGTAGGTATGACGAACAAACATGTTGCATCTAAGAAACTTAGGCGTGAAGATGCGCCTACCGGCGAACCTCGCTTCATGCAACCACAACATCAGGCTCGGTACGAGATTTTGAAAATTAAACCATTCGGCGTCACTCGACCCATTGAATGGAATGACCTCGAAGTTTTATGTTTGACCAATACAGTGTTAAACTTGATTTCCCACAACGGGTGGGACAAGGTGTTCGCGATCAAAGAACCGGCCTACAGGGAGATTACATTGGAGGTTTTGAGCACTATTGAGATAATCCGACCTTCTAGGGTAGCTTTTCAAGCATTCGGGGTGATGCGCACCATGAGTGATCTGCAGTTTGGACATTATTTGGAACTTTATGACGAAGAGTTCATGAATCTACCCTCTTCCCACGAGTTTAATGTGGGTTTCTCGGCCAGGATGACTCACACTCGGCTCTGGAACATCATATCGGAACGAAGATCCAATGAGTCCAAGAAGGTGTCCCGATTGCATGACCTTGCACACCGCTACATTCATAGACTCCTCAGTCGCGGCTAGGGCGATGGGTATCTGTGGGTGATGCTGGTGCTGTGGATGTGGTGGCTCCTGAGGAAGTGCCGACAGAGAATGATCGTCGGATGAATGAAAGAACCTCGCTCATGTCCCTCGACAGCTGTCTAAGTATGCCCATGGTCTCCTGGTGTTCGCGTCGGAGGGACCGAATCTCGCTCTGCATTTCCTGTAAGCGAAGCTCGATCGGTGTCGTTTCCTCAGTCTCAGACTCGAATTGTGAAGAGGAGTCAACGATGCGCTCGCCTATGACTGAATGTCGAATGAGGACATATCTATCCCTGCGTTTTTTCACTAGTCCCATGTCGAATAATGTGGGCATTCCGAGAGAGGTTGTGCCACCGACAATATGCATATTCACGGTGTGTAATCAAATCCATACCTTGAATCATGCGTGTGATATATGGTCCAGAAAAAATGGCCTTAAGGCGTGCAAAGGTCCCCTGATGGACAAGCAAATCAGCAAAAAGGTGTCTGGGGTTGATCGGATACCGCTCAATCA
Source organism: Dioscorea alata (assembly GCA_020875875.1). Taxonomy (NCBI): domain Eukaryota; kingdom Viridiplantae; phylum Streptophyta; class Magnoliopsida; order Dioscoreales; family Dioscoreaceae; genus Dioscorea; species Dioscorea alata. The sequence continues at coordinate 15,733,195 of CM037018.1, forward strand.
TACTCTACATAATAAGTAGATCAGCACACGTGATCACCCCAGTACTGTCACTACGACCCCCATTACCGCGACTGAGGAGTCCATCAATGTAGCGGTGTGCAAGGTCATGCAATCGGGACGCCTTCATGGACTCATTGGATCTCCGTCCCGAGATGATGTTCCAAAACCGGGTGTGAGTCATCCCGGCCGAGAAACCCACTGTAATGTCTCGGGAAGAGGGTAGATTTATGAACTTTTATTACTGGGAATAGTTCATTACCTTGTTTGGTTCATGGTGATCAATTTGGTAAAATATAAAAAGTTATGAGATTACCATGGTAATCCAAGATAGACACCAAATTTGGTGGTAATAGGATTACTACATTTTTGGTAATATTCTCATGTTGGTAATGTGATATTACCATCCAGATTACCACATAACAAATAATCTTTCTCAGTGCAATGCCAAACGCGGTAATCTGAAAAGATTACCACATAACAGGCGGTAATATTTTCACATTACCGTGAGCCAAACACCCCCTGAATGCTTGAAAAGCTACCCTAGACGGTCGGATTATCTCAATAGTGCTCAAAACCTCCAATGTAATCTCACGGTAGGCTGGTTCTTGGATCACGAACACCTTGTCCCACCCGTTGTGGGAAATCAAGTTTAACACTATATCGGCCAAACCTAAAACTTTGAGGTCATTCCATTTAATGGTTTGGGTGACGCCGAATGGTTTAGTTTTCAAAATCCCATACCGAGTCCGATGTTGTGGTTGCGTGAAGCTAGGTTCGCCGGTAGGCGCATCTTCATGCCTAGGTTTCTTGGATGCAACACATTTGTTCGACATACCTACACATCACACAACCTAAGATTAAACCAAAATTTCCATCAAATTGAGATTAGGAGACTACAATGGTGCCATATAATCAAGAAAGAGTAAATGGCAAAAAAAAAAAAATTACAAGAGTCTCCCTTGTTTGTGAAACTTCCAAAATTTTACAAAATGTTCTAAAAAATATGAAAAATCACCACAAAACACTTCACAACAATCATCCACAAGGTTTACCAACTAAAAGTGAGAAGAAACCCTAAGAAAACTCAAAGTTTAAATTTTACTTCAAACTAGGGCTTAAAAAGGTTAAATGATGAAATCCGGCGAGAAAGTCGGTGAAACTCCAAACAATTGGTAGTTTTTAGGTTGCAATGCATGGGAAAGAGGATTGAAGGAGAAAAAACGAAGAAAAACGGCGAAAAAAATGAAGAAAATCGGAGGAGAAATGAAAGATAAACAAAGGAGAGAAAAGAGGAAGATGATGGGTGAGGATAGAGAGAGAGAGAGAGAGAGAGAGAGAGAGAGAGAGAGAGAAAAGGGGGGCTGTCCCCAGGCCAGTGCGGGTGCATGGCGCCCGCATGGGCCTGGTGCGTGTGGCCAAGGAGCTGCGTGGGCACACAGCACTCATGCGGCGCTCTGGCCGCACGGCACTGCACGCAGATCGCCTCACGGGCACTATGCGGCCCGCACAGTGCCCGTGAGGCTCACAGCCCAGACGGCTGTAAGGCACACGGGGCTTCTCGCGGGCACACAGGCGCCCGCGAGGCTTCAGGACCCTTCGACTATCAAATCTCAATCGGGCATATTTTTTGTGCTCATCATAACGTTTTGGAGATCATTCGGAGCTCGGATCATCTCACTTCTTGGCGATATCATTCCCAGGTTTCCAACTTGAATTTCCTCTTGGACATGTGTCGCCTCCGGAGTATTCATGTGATCCCTACTCTTGGATGGGGCCTGCCATTAGTCTGGCTTCTTTTGGTTTCAAGCATAGACATCTCAACTTGTTCTTTTATGGAAGAGATTTACCCCATTGGATCATGTGCTCATTTTTCAATCATGGATTTGTATTTTAATTTTGCTCTTGCTTTGCTAGCTCCTCTGTAATTCCCTTAGTTTAGTTTTCCTTCTCTAATTCTTGTTTTGGTTTCCTTTAATAAAATCTAGCTTCTCATTTTGAGAAGTTCTTATTAAAAAAAAAAATACAAAATTTAGTTCACTTTTTAAGCTTCTTACGAATTAAATAACTAAAGTTGCACAGACACCAAGGTAGTTAGAGGGTGTGCCATGTATGAGAGAAGTAGATCGTGGGAAACTGCAAATTGATGTTCTTCATCTGTTAATTGATTTTTTATTATTTACAAGTTTATGACTTGCATAGCTGAAAAATTGTTAGTTTGTTACAAATGTTATAAATATTGCTTATTGTTTGTTATACTAGACTTCTCATTTGTGACTCGGCCACATGTTGATGTGCATTGTTTCAGTATGCCACAAACTTTCATTTATGCTTTGGCGCAAAATATACTGGTTATTTTCTGCCGTTCCAACTTATATATATATACCTTTCATTGAATAAACCTTTTTTATTGCCTATCATTGAATTTGTATTATGCCAGGCCAGAAATTCAATGTCTAATTCTTTCTACATGATTTTGGCTTATTAATTTGCATAATTGAACACTTCATTTTAAAGGAAGCGTGTGGTCGTGCTACAGAAAATTAATCTTATGAGTAATGCAAGGCAAGTCTTTGATTTTATTTATTTATTTACTTATTTGACAATTATCTCATCAGTGGAACTTGGAAAGGTTAACAAAATAACTGACTGCTAAGCTTGCTTCTATGCATAAGGTTGTGCTACTTTATTAACCGCGTGTTATGCTAAGCAATTTTTAACTTCTCACTGGTTAGTTACTGAAGCTACTGCTTATGTCTGACTAATGTAATCTTACCAGATTGGGCGATGTAGGACTGCTTTTATTTAAAAAAAAAATTTAAATCTGTGTGGTGATTTAATTTCTCTTTAATGACAAGTATTTAAAGAGATGATTTGGTTGCATTATGTGGGTTAAATCAATGGGGAGAATATCTTATTCTATTGACTTTGCTTGCATGCAATTGATATTATATCAAGGAAAATTGTTTTGGACAGTGGGTGTTCTTGATGTTTGTTTGTTTTCTTAGGTGGGTTGTAATTGGAAGTTCAATTGCATTATATATTTACTTGGAATATTTGGGCAACAGTTGGATGACAGTTCTAATTGTGTCTCTTGTGGAATATGCTACCATGGTACTCAATGCGTGCACCCAGTGATTTGTTGAAAGTATGCGCATGCTCGGGAAATTCTACTCAGCTTAATTTATGAATGGATTTTTTTCTTTGATAAATGTAGTTGTATTAAGTGCAGCTTTTGTTTGACTGGTTTTCTTTAATATATATATATATATATGAAAAAGTGAGAGAAAGTAAGAGAGACGGATGAATGGTCGGGTTAAGTGAGTGAAAGTGGCGTGGGGAACTATCCAACGGATCTAGGATGTTTCTGGATAATTTTTTTTGGGATGTCCCAATTATATAAAGTAGAACATCCGTTAACATAAAGTCGTGTAAACCGCACTGCAGATGTTTGTAGAACATCCGTTAAAAATAAAGTAGTAAGAGAGAAAGGCAACGTTTTATGAGGATGTCCCCGCAAAGGCGGCCTTGTGTGTGTATATATATAGTTTTAATTGTAAACAATACCCGAATGGGCACTGACCTCCTAATGCTGCTTTTATATTTGCTTAGTTTTCTTTGTTATTTTCATTTTTTAATTTACTATTTTTTTTACTTTTAACTTTCATTTTTGAATTTCAGAAGTAGCTTTTCCCGCATCCGCTATGATTATAGTAGTCCGGTGTGGATTTATGTAACATTTCATTTCCTTGGTTTTTATCTTCTCTATTTATATTTTTTTTTACTTATTTTTCATTTTTATTCTCCCAAATCCTTTAGTTTTAAAGTTTAATATATCTTTGCATTGAAAGAAAAAAAGATCCTTTAGGCCAACCCCTTTCTTTTATCTGTAATTTACATATTTCTCTGCATATTAGGAAAACAGTTAATGGCCCACGAGCCTATTTACTAATCCTACACGATATGAATCAAAGTTGTCCTAGCAATCATTTGTTGCTAAAAATTAATAACTTAACTAAATATATTTACTAATTAAAAGGGCAATAATTTACTCTTAAATATTACTAATTAAATTGAAGATTCTGTTACACATATTACATCATATTTTAGCAATGGAGATTGGAGACTCTGAAAACCCCCTCACCAATGTGCACCCGCTCCCCCACCTGCCCTACATATCCTTCATTGTCAACTTCAACTTGACTTAGTCTCACTTTCCGAAAGAAATCAAGTTCTTGTGAAGTATGCTTCTGCAAAATGACCAGTTAGAAACACTTAGCACTAGAATGACATGAGAAAATGTAAAAGAATGCACACGTATAGCTAAAACATATTGTCTACAACTAACGGGTTGAGGTTTGCTTTCGACCTTCTGAATAACCAAAACGAATCAAACCCAGAATTTTGGAAACCAAACGGAAATTGTGTTATCTAATTAAAAATTAATTAAAATACATTATTTTTCATTTATAAATTAATAATAAAATAAATAAATGCATTTAAGTTATTTAGACCTATTTCTGTTTTTAGTCAACAAAATGAATTCCTTCCACAAATAAATCAATCATAATAAATTAACAATATAACACATCACAAATCAATCATTCAATTAAATATATATATACAAACATAAATGTATACACACACACACAGAGGTATTTATTTAACTTTCGTTTCAAGTTAACCTAAGTTCTTAAAAGCTAAAATTGAATCATTATTTTGATTCAGTTAACCAAAAACCTAAGTTTTCAAAAAATTAACAAATTTCAGTTTCACTTTTTTTTTTTGGGTTATCTGAACCATGCTGTCAGGATATATATTGGCGATAAAGACAATATAGGCTTAAACAGGTAGGGTATAAGGTTGGATCCTCCACCCTGCTGCCAGATCTTGAGGAGATCCAACATCTTATTGACCAGTAGAATCCAACCCCGGATCCTACCAGTTATGTGCATATATAAAATATCTGGGAAAACTATAAATCGCTAACCTATTCTTTTGGGCATAATCCTCTGTGCAAAACAAAGGACTGGGAAAGAATGGAAATGGTATTATAACAAAGCAAGAACAGCCACAGACTGTTCCTTCCTGTGGTCTTTGTCAAAATGGCCATATCAATCAATCATACCTATTTCACCATGTTTAGCATGGTCTCTGCTTCTCCCCTTTCAAACGAATATTGAACCATTTCTTCCTTTTGGATCTACTGCTCTGCTTTTTTTCCTTTGCTTGTTCTTGTTCTTCACCTTTTGATACCTTGGAGGAAGATTTCATTTTGCTATTGCTTGAATTCCTTTTTAGAGGAGGGGTTGTGGTGTATGAGGCATGGATTGTATTCCTTTCCTTCAGCAGCTCATCAATCTTGTGTAGTCAATTGATGGAAATGAAAAAAAAAATTATGAATAGGTTTGTGAAAAATGGCAGTAGGTGGCCATTAAAGAAACACATGATGCTAAACTCACTGCTTGCATTTCCTCCGCATATTTGCTAGTCATGTTTGTAAATTGTGCCAAGACCTGTTGAATCAGCATAAAACAAACCAATATTAATAATAAACAAACAAAACAAAAGGAAAAGAGTAACAGACCTCTCTATACTCTGTCTCAAATTTGGACAGCTCTGCCCTTTTGGTCAATATTTGCCCCTCAACCTCTCGGAGCATTTCTTTCTCTGCTGAGAAAGGTTCAGCAGACAAAATTTCTATAGTGTAGTTTGCGCTTCTGAAAAAGTTATCTCCTGCAATAATCTCAAACACATAAAACTTCCATACATCAAATAGATTCAAAGGTTCCATATGTAAACAGGGAATGTTTACCATATACAGCAAATATATGGGTGCCTGCTTTTAGCTCGTTTATTTCACAGGGCTGAAATCCATCCAATTTCTTGAAGAAGGCAGTATCAGGATCCTTAGAAGCTGCCACCTGGAAGTGTGAAATATAGAACAAATGGTGCATTCAACATAGCTAGCACTCTCTACAGAATAATTTAAAAAAGAATTCATTGAACTTACTGTGCTTGTGTGATCAAATCGGTATGCAGGAAAACAGAGGAAGAACATTCCTGCCGAAGTGATCTTACCTTTCCTCATGGAGTCTTCCTGTATAAATCAGTAGTCAGATTGTATTATTCCCACAATGAATACATAGAAACCAGTCAGGCAATAGATAGAATGATCCAAAACTAATTGTAAACTATCATCACGCTCAATTTAAATCAGTAGCAAACAGATCCTAATAGACAACATTAGAGATGCAGGACATGGCCTCATGGGCGACAGACTGAGAAAAATTGATATTCAACAAATGCATCTATAGGTACCCAAAACAATTTAAAATATTTGAATAGAATTGCAACTTAGGCACATACTAGACCAATATCTTGTTGTAAACGGGAAATTAAAAAAAAAAACACATTGAACAATTATGTGTGAATATGCTAAAGAACAGAAAGATTACCTGCAATGCAAGGCTTAATCCACCATTCGCTTCCTGCTCGAAGTATAGCAACTGCATAGAATTCAAGAATTTTAGGGCAGAGAATAAATGCTTGGGAAAACAACAAGATTGCAACAATCAGTGACCATTTACTAAATTTTACAAAACTTGATTTTGGATTCCATGATTCTGTGTCATTATATGGTCTATATGCATTATTTTAGACCAAGTACAGGCTAGCATTCCCATGGACTTCACACATAAAGAATTGCAAATCTTTCCACACACAGTGTAAGGAGAGAACATGTTATATTTCTCACTAGTGTTATGCAAGGTTTATGCTTAGAGGATAGTAAAAGGCTGATGAATCTCAATGAAACCTAATAGTCAGAATAAAAATTATTCGGATAAGAGGAAAGGATTGATAGTTAGGAGATTGCTAGTTACCAACTTCTGACTGCATTTGCCACAGAACCAAGAGTATGCCATATTACTGAATCACATAATCTTCCAATCATCCAGTGTTCCAATTTAATAATTTATTTTAACATGTTCAATAACTAATATATTTTTTATGCTCAAAATAATACATCATAGAAAATGAAGTGGTTGGAGTTCTATACTTGAAAAGCATACAATCATTCCAAATTCTAAATTCTAATTTGAAAGACTGCAGCTTTCTTCAATTTAAATCACGCTGCAAGCTGAGTAGTCCTATTCTTAAATCTGTTATCTACATTATAATCAAGATGCAGAATAAAGTTCTTCAAAAAAGACCAAGTTGGTAAGAGAAAAATTGTTAATCTATCAGATACAAAACATAAAGTTGAAAACATTCATGAGAACTCCACCATGACTCGGGTATGACATATATTCTGGATATATTGCTCTAGCATCCATTCAACAATTAGAGAGAGAAACATTGAAATTTCATGAATTAAGAACTTCTTTATAATTGTATAGATTAGGCATCAACTGTTTTAGCTTCATTGAGAAGGGTTTACATTATTAAAGTGATCAGCCTTTCTCCCTTATCTTCTCCTTTTTCTTTGCCTTTATTTGGCGGTTCTATACTTCATTATCTATTATTTATTATGTGCAAAAACCCTTCATTTATTTGGCTTTTTATTTGGTTTTTACCAGACAAAAGGTGAAAGTTACTATGGTAATAGTCTTACATAAGTTAATTTGGTAAATATGCATTTGAATATATAAAATTGGTCTCTCACCCTATAACCTTAATCTTTTGGGTTGAATCAAGTCCAAATAATATGTTTGCATCTAACATGGATTTGTTTGGTTCATTTGCAATGTGGCTAGTTAAAATAGATTAGCACATAGCACATTTCAATGGGGCATATTAAAGTATATTAGAGTAATTAACAGTCCCATGCCAATTAATTTGGAAAATATGAATCTAAATATATAAGTTTGGATCTCTCATTTTCTCAAGTTAAGCTTTTGGATCGAATCGAATTCAGATAACATGTTTCATTTGCATCATGATGAAATACCTCCTTCAGTTGTCTCTAATTTAGAACCGATTAGCCCTAAGTCCATTTTAAAAGAAGCAAGTAAATATACTAAGTAATGAATTCAATAAGTTCCATCTCCTTGACAAGTATTAAACATTGTTTCTAATTCCCTGTTGAAGTTTAAGTACATGCTTGATGCAAAGATGTGCAAGTAAATGTGAAAATAACTGCCACAGCAAAATTAACTTTACAAATATTATTTAGCTGAGTAATCCTTAGCCTATTATGTAAAGCATAAAAGATTGTTTCTCAATGGTCTAAAAGTTGGAATACTACCTTAAATTTGCTTTTATGAGTTGAATGCACTTGACAAACAAGTCCCATTTTTGCTTCATGCTCTGTTATTTGTACAGAATAAAAGTGTGCACATTGCTTTTCTACCTGCAGTGTTTTGAGAATGTACAATCCACCAGATTAGATATAGCAATAGAAGCAAGAATAGGAAGATGACATAAAATAAGAAGAGCAAATGGTCACATTGGTTTTATATTGACACATTTTTCACAAGGTGCAAAAACCCAGTTGGTTCACATATGACAATTGCAGCAACAACATGAATTACTTCTTGTTTTGTCAATGAGACAAGAAAGATATTGGAGTACCTTTCTGAAAAGAGATTGCCCCATCTGAAGTGGACTAATGGATACAGATCCATTCAAGGCCTCCTCTAAAACAGTTGCTGATACAGTAGTCTTGATCGGCACACCAAGCTTACTAAATAAATGTTTTCACATGTGGCAAAAATGGTCAAAATGGAATCTTGTCGCACAGATATATTAACCACACTAAAATACCATAGAGAAGCTAGCTTTACCTAAAAAGTGCAGCAAACATTGTGTTCACAGTACCCAGACTTGAAAGATCAAGCTCCAGTTCTTGGCTCTCAGATTCAAGAGCCTGCACAGAAAAGTAAATTCTTAGAATAATTCCCAAAATTCAATAAATAAAAAATTGATTATAAATTAAAATAACTCCATTTTGTATCAACTAATCAGTATCACAGAAAACAAGAAGATAAACCTTTGGTAGATCGCATGAATACCTCAAAACCAGATGTGTCATACTGACGTCTTTTTTCTGGATCTGACAAAATACTATATGAGTATGTGACCTCTTGAAAGATGTCTGCAGCTTTGGGATCATTTGCATTTTTGTCAGGATGGTACCTACAAATTAAAAGAAATGGCATTAGAGTAAATTCTAACATCAGAAAATTGCTACATAGGAGAGAGATAATACCTCAACTAAAAGTTCATCTGCAAAATGAAATGCAGCCATTTACAAACATATATTATAGACCATGGTTCCTGGTTAGATTAGTGCTCAGAATATGGAAAGCAGTGAGAGATGGAGAGGGAAAACACACAACCTAAGAAAAATCAGCCAAATATCAGAAACTGAAGAAACAATTTTCTTGCAATGCTCTAATCTTCCATTATTTTTCCATAATAATTGAGCAGTTCTTCAGGATATATAGTTCTAAAGTGGTTAGAGGTTTATTAGAATCTCAAAGAGTCTCCTCTTGGAAATCAACTTGAACTACATAATAAAAATTGATTAAAATTACATAAAAAATAATAATAATCAACGATGCAAGGTAGCCAAGACACCCTCATTTAGCTACTATTCATATTATATCCTCCTTCCTGGTTCCTCCCATCAAGAACTCAATGAAATATTCCATTAGCAGTCATCTACAAGTTAATCACATCACATCTAGAAATTCATTCGCCTGATAGAATTCTTTTCCCTCCCTAATTCTTAACATCTTTTGATCAATGACCCATGGTAGAATTACCAATTTGTAATTCTATGCTCACTAAGCCTTCCACCGAAACCAATCATGAGCTCTTCCTCTTTTCTCAGAATTTCAAAGACTTCTAGACATAATCCAATACATCTCAATAATATAACACCTGCCACTCAAAACAAAATCGTGAGTGAACATGACCTACCAAGTCTCCTAAATTTAAATTTAATAATAACCAATCTGAAGGAAGTACACAACTTTATTTACAGAGAGAAATCAATACTAAGAACTTCACAAAACCTAAAAATCTCCAACAGCCTTCCATCCAAAGATTATATAACAAGAAATGACAGGTTACAACTCACTTAACGGATGCTCCTGTTCCACTCTAGTAGAATCTCAACCTCCACATTATCACTCATGACCTAGAAAACTCAGCTAAAATAAAACTAAAAAGCCAATAGATCATTTGATTTCACACATTCCAAGAGTGAGATTTCCACAAAGAATTCAAGGGGGCGAAATTGATCGACCTGAGGACCAGTTTCCAGCAAGCTTCAAGAACTCATGATCTGAAGCATTCCGAACTAAGAAACCATGGATCATTTGATTCCACATTCTCAAGAAAAATTAAATCAAATTCAAAAGGAAAACGCAATGCGGGAGAATAGATTTACTTGAGGGCCAATTTCCGGTAAGCGCTCTTGATCTCCTGCTCCGAAGCGTTCCGACCCACATCCAAAACCTCGTACGGATCCCTCCGCTGCGTCTTCTCAGCATTCCCCTTCCTCTCCGACTTCGAAGACGAGAACGCCGGCGCCGGCATTCTCCACAACCCAACAAACCAAGAAACAAAACCCCCAAACCCTAGATTCAGCTCAAACCCGGCAAAAAAACCATCGCCAAGATCCCCAAGCGCAACCAAGCAAGAGGAAGGGTTCCAAAACCAAGATCAGAGAGCAAAGAAGGCAAAGATCAGCATCAAAAGAGAAGGCGAAGAAGACATTGGAGTTGGTGATGGTTCCAAGAGACAGGGATTGGAAACCATTGAATGCGCTTCTTGTTCTTTCTAATAATTTTGTTAGATTGAGTCTCATTTTCGAAGCGAGCTGGTGACCCGAGAAGAGGGAGAGAGGGCCTGCTTATGTGACACGTGTCTTGTTTCTATTGGTTAAGGAATTTTTGGTGTTCGAGCACGGGTAGCGGGTTGTTGAAAAGCACTTCAAAATTGTTTAAAACTTTGGGTTTTGTTTTCAAATAGACCCTTGTTATATTTTGTATTTAGGTATAACCCCCTGGCTTGCAAGGAGAGTAGTTTTTTGTTTTTTGCATGCAGCTCCCTGAAAGTTTTCATATTTTCTTGCTATTTTATGATTGTTTGCTTTTATTGCTGTATCTAAATGAAGATTTAGTGTTTATTTATTTATTTGCTTGTCTGATATTGGTTTGCATATTTTGGCAAATAGCAAATAATTTATGGAAAGAGACAAAATTTAAGTTATTGTGTTATTTTCAAGAATTCTAAAATTTTAGAAAGTTAGGATTGGTGATGTTGGATATTGTCAGTGTTTTTTCTATTTTTATTTTTATTTTTATAAAAATAAAAAGTGTTATATATATACCAGTATGTACGTCCTCATTCAGTGACGTGAGATTTGAGCAATAATGGTGTTGTGTTTTTTTTTTTAGATTTTTGTAGAATTTAAAATTAATAAAATAAGTAGTAAGTCATGAGTGAATAGTAGGTAAGTTTGGTTATAATAAAGTAAAAGACTAGTTATTGTGTGTAATAAGGGGAAAAAAGATCTTTAATTTATTTGCATAGCATTATATTTATATAGCCAAAGGACTTGACAGACTTGTCCATCAAATGTAGTGGGTCAAGTTGTGATATCAATAATGTTTGATTGGTGGGATTTGAACATCATATATATTATTTAATAGGAATATGATATCTTAAGAGATCTAAACATAAAGATGATGAGGTATTTGTTACTCTAAAAGATTAAAGTGGAAATTTTAGCTGTCAAGGCTCAAGGCTGGCATTAAGGCTGCAAAAGGATTTGGATCTCAGCTCTTTCTTCCAATGAAAAAAAAAAAGAAGATATTTATGGAAAAATATAAATCTATTTTAAGATCAATAAAAATTACTTTTGGTCTAATACAATCAGAAATTTTAAAGTTTTCATTGCTATAGACAAGGAGATAATGAATGACTAATTACACTGTCTGTTATTGTAGAATTTGGTGAATAATTAAGCTCACTTTTTTATTTTTATATGGACAATAACACTGATAGAAATAATTTTGACTTATCATGAAGCAAATACAAATATTACAAACAACAAAGTTGAATCAACATTACAATTGAAATTTATCAACCCAATTTTCTTGGGAAGATCCTCAAGAAGATATCACCTAAGTTTGCACTATATTCTAAGATTAAAATTCCATGAAATTTGGCCACATGAATAAACCCAAAAGAACAATACAACAATGAAAAACACTATCACAATGATCACAAACATAAAGTTTTTACTTCTCTGGAATACTGTTTATATTCAAATGCTATTAAACCTTGTTTGTCTAAAACCATGAGCCTTATCTTTTGGCTCTCCTGGTTCAAGAACCTCATGAACTTGAAAATGGCATGAATAACACCTTACAAGGCTTGCATCATACCTAAATAATTATAATACATGGTGAAAAAAAAGAGATTAGAGTCCATTCTTCGGCGAGGTAAAAAGAGTACTCCTGGCCGTTGGAGGGCCTAACTGTAGATCTAAAGTTTTATGGTTTTGACCTGAAGGGGAAAAGGAAAATGGCTTGAGAATCACAGGCATATTCTCCTTGAGCAAGTCTGGTTGCATCATCCCAAATGAACAGGTGCTCTGTGGAACAGAAGCACGAAATTCAAAAGTAGGCACGCCGGAGTTGCAAAGTCCATTCATATAAAGACTCTGATCCATAGGTTTGAAGTTTCCATGAGATTCTTCTAGGAGCAGGAATTCCGGAACACATCTTGGTGTATCATAGGACAACCGTGAGGAGTAGTTGTATCCCAAGCCATGGCTTTTGATGAAGGGCTGGAGGTAGTAATTGATGCCAGCCTTCCTGGCTTGCAGCTCCAGCCTTTTCTTCTTCAGTCTCTCCTTTTTGTGAGCGTTTTGATGGCCCCCAAGTGCCTGAGAGTTTGCGAACTCTTTTAAACAGAACTGGCATCCGTACTTCTTGTTTTCAGCTTCAGGTATGAAGCACTTTTCCTTGTCTGATTTCTGTTTTGCGCCGGAGAACGAGTGAGAAGATATCAGCACACTGCCTTCTTTTGCATCTACATCCTCAACAGAGTTGCTCAGATACTGCTCTTTCTCATTGGCCTTATGGTGTGACGCATCCAACTCAAAGCCGAACAGTCGGAGTTTCTTCTCTTCCTTGTTGCAGGAAACAGGATAGTTGTCGCTTTTGAGTTGGATGACACTTGTAGAAGCAGAACCAGAATTTGGTGGATCCCGTCCCATCTATGTCTTCTCTGGAGAAGGTAGTTTTGATAGAACCAGTGAACTAAACAAGTGAAACATCAAACTTCCATTTATACAATGTCAATATGCTGCAAGAAAAGAACATTTAATTATACTTGATGGCATACAAGTTGTAGAGTCAATTTGAAGAAGGAAAAGAGCTCAGACTTAAAAAAGTCCATCATCAGAGTTAACAGGTGCCTGTTGTTGGACCTTTACATATAATATTCAGATACGCATTGTAATCTTCATCTAAACAATGGTCTCTAAGCACTTATAATATATGTAACAACAATGTGACTACTGCAACTAGATATATAAAATCAATATATCAAAACTAAAGGTAACCACTGCACAAGATTGCTGTAATCTAAAAAGGTCAAGTGGGGGAATGCATTTGTTCAGTTCCAGACTAATCTACTGGCAGCATATACTATTTTGCTCAACTAAACATTATCTGCATCTTTAAGCATTAACCAAATAAAAAGAGTTTACGGTTCATAGCGCAGAACCTTTTAGAGAGAGGGACAACTAATTTATATAAGTAAAGCAGTTTCACCAAGTCATGGTACCAACCACATGCATCTTCTTGTAAACAAGTTCACAAAGCCAGCAACAAATAGATACTAAGAAACAAAGATGTCCTCAGAAGGAACATTACCTAATTAAGCCACCAAAGAATATTAGTAGTGGATGATGATGCAAGCAAATAAAATAGTTTTCGTATCATAGCAAATCTCCTTTAGCACCAAAAGTATAGGATAGCAAATAAATCAAGTCGTCAACCTCTATCATTGTAAATAAACAACAATATGAATCTGTCATTGGTACTTGCTTTATTGGACCCCACTTTCTAGCTTTCGAGTTTTAAGATTTTTCAAGAATATCAAATGCATATAATTCCATTATCCCAAACCAAATCTCAACATTAAAATATGGATTTCAGTTGACAGGTGGACACCATCCAGCATTGCCTTTCAAGAACATTAACCCCCACCAAATCCTTTTATTACTTTAGTACATTCTGCTCTCTTGCTTGACTTCCACCTAAACAATTGGCATCACAAAGAGCAAGAAACCCAATCAAGTCATCAGCCATTATCATATCTCAATAGGTAGAATAACAAAAGGCCATCTATAGAGGGGGATAATGGTGGGGGCTCAGGTGAGTTATATTGCTCAATTGATCATTATCTACCATTTATGCTAGTGTTTTAGATGAGCACGGTGATATCAAATGGTCAGTTGGGCAACCACACAGATTTCACCATCAACACTATGAAGGGTGCTCCTATTTTTTTCACAACTAAAAGTATAAAACAGAACTACTTCAGAGGGCATTGTAAGCTGCAAAGAGTAAGAAAATAGCACCTTTGTCGAGTTACAAGAGTAACTTTGTGAGGGGACAGGGAGAGTCTGTGCTTTGCTGGTTACTGGCCCTCTTGGCACATCTTGGACAAAGCTTACCATGTGTGATTAGAAGACAATTTAAGTCAAACTTTAAATCATTTGGGATCCTATTATTGAGATGTAGATATGCCTTTTCCCTGTCTGCTTTCATGGGTACCCAACCAATAGCCTTTGTAATCCGAAATACCTATAGTACACTTGTTACACAATTACTTATTAACAGCAAGATGCAGAAAAAGAGAAAATTTGGTCATAAGATATACTCACGTGAGTGTCCACTGGGAAATCGTCTTGTTGAAGATGGAACATTAGAACACATGCTACCTGTCATCATAGAAAGTTCAAACAGCCATCATATACAGGGGCAGCCCAAATTGCACAAACATGGATAGAACTTTAAAATAAATTGTTGCTAGAAATTTAAAAGAGTACTGAACATGGTTAAAGTTCAAAAAAGATACTGAATTTTCTGATTATCTAGACCTTCTCAAATGAAAAGGAACCAGTAGAATATGAAACATAACTTGTAAAGCCCAAAACAAAAAGTTGCACTGCAATTGGTTAATAGCAGAATGTTCATAGAGTGCGAAGTCCAGGGTCGTTGTTTTCATTGCAAAGCACTCTCTGGCTTTACAAAGAAAACAATTAAATGATGATATTTCCCATTGAAAGTTATGTAATTTATATGGTCAAATTCAAAGTTCGTAGTGATCCATTAAAAAAAAAGAAAAGTTATATCCAAAACAAAATTAGTGAACTGTGAGTTAGCAAAATTATGAAATAGGCTGGGAAGCTTCCAGGACCAGACAAGCAGACAGTTAGCATGTGCATCAAGGCACTCATCAATGAAAGTACAAAACGTACAACTGCTGCTGATAAGATGGCACCACTTAAATTAGCAGCTACATGGCGAATGAGACAATAACTACTCTACTACAATGAGGATCCAGTAGACAGTTCTTAAATGTTAGATATGGCA
This sequence comes from Dioscorea alata, assembly GCA_020875875.1. NCBI lineage: Eukaryota > Viridiplantae > Streptophyta > Magnoliopsida > Dioscoreales > Dioscoreaceae > Dioscorea > Dioscorea alata. The sequence goes on from CM037018.1 coordinate 15,748,821, forward strand.
CAGTGAATAGGGTTCATCCTTATGTGAAAGAAAGTCCGTCATACATCTCATTCTTATTCTACACTCAAGAAAATTCAATGAAAAAAAAAATGAATTTTGCACATCATACATCAGACTAACTTTGAAGATCATGAGTTACCTTCCTTGAAATATATCTTGATGTTTTAAGCACAACAAAAGGCATCCTCAACTACACAACAAGGTGACTAGAAAATACACTGAGTTGTGTTTCCACCATACCTTTTAGTTGAATTAAGAGATAAGCCTACTGATGTATAACACCTTTAAATTCATCCAGATGTCTATTGAGTTGGATTGATCCAGCAAGTGTTCCTCATTCAAAAGGGTAACACCAAACAAATGGCATATAAGAAACCAACTCTGATAAAGGACATCATGAATTGCAAATCAAGTCCTCCTAATGTAAACAAAAAATGGACAGAGACATCTACCAAAACAGCTTATGAATTTAGCGTTTTCGACTAAAATTCAGAGCCCCTCAAGCATGCAATTAGTGCCAATTACATCAAAGGCATATAATAGAAGTAAATAAGACCATATGAGTAAACAAAGGTATATAGGAAAGTACACCCATGTCACATAACAATAAAGGAGAAAGGTGCTCCTGAATAGGAACAATGTATCTAAGATTATCTCAAGCTAATAAGTATCTCAGGGCTCAAAACGTGGCTCCTAATTTACCAAGAAAATTCTATTTTTAAATAAGCAATCACAAATAACCATCTTCATCAAGAGCCCCGAGAATTAATGTTTGTGGTGAGCATTTTCAAACCATCCTCTCAACTTTAAAAAATCTACAATGGAAAAATGAGATACAACATAAAGTGTTTTAATCACTAGTAGAAAATAAAAAGGCATGAACTTTGATTATTTTTCACAAACACTGCATAGATAATTAGCTCTAGAATTTTCCAAATCATATATCAAGCTTCATGCCATGAACAATTTCACAAATGTACTTAACCCTGAACACCCTTGGCTTGGCAATCATGCTGACCAACAAAATTAAGAGGAAAGTTAATGCATAGTTTCCATCATTGCACGCCTTGTCAAGTGCAGAGTCAATGTCAAAAGCTAACAAGTAATTAGTCATTGCCACAGCTCACCGAACAAGAAAAAGAGATAAGCAAGTATATACTAGAGTTCAAAACACTATAACAAGAGTTGATACATGAACATTCCCACTTAACTCAACCAAGGTAGAACACAATTATTTGTGGTATTCAAAGCAAGAAAACTAAAAAAGATAAACAAGTTGGTTCCATTCCTTTGTGCCAACACTAAATTTACACCACCAAAAGTCAACAGGAAAAAGGAAAAAAACAAACACATCAGTCCCATATTTAGAGTTCACACTAATAACCACTAGCATAGAAACGACTGAGGAAAAGATAAACACAAAGTAGAGTATAAATAAGCATCTAATTGCTTATCAAATCTAGAGTCAATGACAAAGGCGAACAAGTATATACAAGCGTGCAAATTCACTAAAACAAGAGTTGACATTTCAACATCCCCAATCATTCCTACCAAGCCAGAGCACCAGCATCTGTTGCATTGTGAGCATAAGCATGCGCGCACACACACACACAGAGAAAGAAAGAAAGAAAGCAAGCTAAAAAATGCTAAAAAAAATACAAACAATTCGGTTCCATTTCTGTGTCAACACTAACTCCAAAATACCAAAAACACATAAGAAAAGCCAAAGGAGTAAAGGACGAAGGAGAGGAGAAGATATCCAACATTTAATTGCTTATCAAATCTAGAGTTAATATCAAAGGTGGCCAACCACTAAAACAAAAGTTAACATATCACCATCCCCACGTATTCAACCAAGCTAAAGCACCATCATTGGTTGCTTTGGGAACAAAGAAGCTAAAAACGACAAGCAAGTTGGTTCATTTCTTTGCATTAAAACTAAATCCACACCACCAAAAACATTGAGAAAAAGAAAGGTCAAAAGAGAAGGTACCGTCTTAGGGCCAATCCCTTTAAATCTAGAAAGCTCAGCCTTCACCTCACCCACAGACAAGGCCCTCAAATACTCCAAGCAAATCTCCCCCCTTCTTTCCATCACATCCTTCAAAATACTTCGTATCCTCGCCGCCTTAGTCACCGCCAGGCCCCCACACCTGATAGCGTCCTCCACTCGTTTCGGCTCCGCACTAAGAACCTTCAAAGTGGCAACCAACCGATCAAGAACAAAGATAAGGATCAACAAAGAAGAATCAACAAGGGTTTAGTAGTTTACATCCTCCCAGGCGGGGAATGCGGACTTCAGAGAGAGGAAAGCACGGCGGGAGTTGGAGTCGGTCGTGTTCTGGGAGAGAAGGGTGCTGACGACGCCATCCAGGACCGTCTTCTCAGGAGGAGCTTCGTCGGAGGGATCAGGGTTGCGATACTTGGCGAGGTCTCTGGGGAGGCCATGGAGGGCAAGAAGGTCGTCGCGGACGGCACGGCATTGGGCCTGCGTGGGTTGGTGATGCTCCGGGAACGGATCAGGGGAGGAGGAGGAGAGATTAGCAGAGGATTTGGGGGATTGTGTAGTCTTGTTCCGCTTAGGGTTTCGCGGCATTGTTGCGCCAGTTGAACAACAGAGAAGGAAGAGAGGAAGATGATGGTGATCGAACTCACTGCAAAACTCCAGATTTTTATTTTGGTATAATACCGAATTGATCATTCTATTTTTCTCTCTCGCTTCTTTTTTAGTCTCTCTACTAAGAAATGTTCCTGATTAGTCTCTCTATTTTTAAAAATGTCTCACTAATCAGGAGCATTTCTCCTTAAGAGCACATTTTCAAAAATAAAAAGACTAGTCAGGAACATTTCTGAGTAGCGGAACCAAAAGAAAAGAAAGGGAAAAATAGAGGGACTAATTAGGGTATATTATACCTTTTATTTTTAGACCAAAGTGCACAATTGCACTTAGGTCCTCCGAAATATACCAAAATACAAGAGACCATAGACTTGGTCTGAATTCATCTTGCTGTAACTCCATTAAATTAATATAACTATTATAAATATCAATAAATTATATAAATTTAAATCAAAGCTGGAAAATTCTCCATTCGAGTTCACTAATCCCTCTATTAACATTATAAAACCTTTTTATATTTTATTGTATTCATCATTTCTATACTAGAATCCACTTGTGATTAGAAACAATTCTAGAAAATATTAAAAGGCAGAGATTATTATTTCCTCATTCACATACAACTCCTGCTAAAACAGGTTCAACAAAGTTTAGCCACATTTCACCAGATCAACAAGGTACAGCCAGAGATCACTGCAATAATTGCTCGAATGCGAAATTTTGAAAATCAAATCAAAATTTCCAACAAAAGATCCACAAGACAACATTATCACTGCCAAATGCCGGAGAATTTGAACATTTTGATGATGAAGAAGAAATACGGTGTTCATCGGCTACTGTCCTCGGGGAAGTGCAGCCTTTAGGGACCTGGCGAAGCTCTTGAGTTCTTTTAATCCTTCCTCGGGAGACTTAGCATCTCCTAAAATCTTCACAATGGCACTACCAACAATCACACCATCTGCTCCCCATCCAGAAACCTGCAGCAAATGTATATCAATAAATTTATTTTTCAAAGAGTTATTTTGTCGATTCAATGAACTGAACTGACCTGTTGCACATGTTCTGGTTTTGATATTCCGAATCCAACAGCAACTGGTTTTGTAGTTGCCTGCAAAAGAGAGAAAAGATACAATTTTTCTTTTAACTGTTTACTCAGTCTGGTGATGAATTACATCTGATAAAGTACTGCAGTATTTGGAAAAAAAACTTATAAAAAGGCAGTTGGCGACGAATTCCTTGGCCTCAGACTAATACAAGAATTTTTCTCCCTATCACTTAATGCAAGTCCTATTGATGTTCATAAGTAAAACCTAGAGAAAGGCAATTCTTGATGTGACTCCAAGCTTCACAATATGGGAGGTTTTTTATGCCAAGGTATGTGAGTTCATTTTATTTGCAATTTAGAGAAGTGCCGAGAGATTTAAAAGAATGATCCATGATTAGTACTGACCTCCTTAATTTCTTGCAGTAGGGATTGAACACGCGTACTCACAGATGCACGAGCACCTGTAACTCCAACAGAGCTTACCTGCATGAAAGTTTTGTTCCCCATGAGTACTTAAGAAATTCAGAAATGCATAATGCAACACTGAACAAGTACGTCAAAATGTAACAGAACTCTATGATGAAATTTGATGTGCTGATAAAATCAAATGGTTCTTACTAACTTCATAAGAAAATAAATATTTATCCTGTAAGTCAGGGGTTTAAGTATATGTTCTACTATTTGATGTCATGGCGTCACAAACAATGTTAAGTAACCTTTCTTCAATAACCTTCTTGCAAAGGCAGATATGCCATAGTTTAAGCCATGCACGATACCTTTTAGTGCATCAGTTTAAGGTTCTTAATTGGAGATTCTTGGAAAGTATTAAGGATAAGTAAAGACAAAATATTGTGTTCACAAGATGTCATGAACCAATAAAGTACAGAAAGCCTCAACAACGACTTGAATATGAGTTGATTTATAATTCAACATCAAGCTTGGAGCCTCTCTCCAAAAAGTTAGCCTGCAAGTGGCTCATATTGATGCTTCAAGGACATTCTAAGCACGCACAATCACCAAGAAGCTGTCCATATCAACACACACACACAAAAAAAAAAGGTAAATCATCATGCCAGCCTACCTGCTCAACAAATTATCTCTTCCTGTTCTGATATGTGTATGCAATACATATTTAGTTAACTATATCTGCAGCATAATAATTTCTATCACATTAGGAATTGACTATAATAGAAAATCCCATGGATGTAATAAATACTGCAAAACATTAATAAGTACATATTAGCATCATATGTCACTAAGCATTCTAAAGTTCTATATATGAGTTAGATCTGTAGTTATAAATAATATAAACATCTCAGTTTAACAGGAAAGAAAAGACTTACAAGGTAAACAAACCCTTCTGAAGCTTCCACAATGGCTTTCATTCTTTCTTGTGGAGTAGTGGGTGTAGTAAGCAACACCTTTAGTACAGTACAAAATGCAAATTATAAGGGAAGCTCAAAAAACCATTTAAAAACATTGTTTTAATTAGCTATGGGTCTAACCTAACTAAATAATTTATAAACAACAAGTGAAACCCATGGCTACATAGCTGATCCCTATGGTCAAGAAGACATGGACAGAGGTAGTGTTGCTTAAAATATAGCTATGATATTGAACATTAAAAAAACCACAGTTTCAGACAAAGCAAAGGAAATGGATATCAATAATTTTGTACGAATGGTGACCCGTAGTCATGGACATGAATGAATAAAGATTATCCTTAACCAACAAGATGAGTTTAAGTTGGTATATAACAAGAGATAAATTTCTACCAAAAAAAAAAAAAAAAAAAAAGAAACAGAAAAATGTACTGATCAATGTAATCATATTGGGTTAGAGGTGTTGGTATTCTAGGCAAAGGTTGTTATTATAAAGCATTTTGGGTCTCTTTGGAATAGTGAATCTGTTTGCCATAAAATATCACTGTAACAATTACATAATCTGACTAAAAGCTTTGAACTGCAGAAGGATTTAGTGAGGAAGCTGCTTACAATGAACTTCCACATGACCAGTGCAAAACCATTTCACACAACAAAAATTGAGACTTTCTATAGAATTTTCTCCAGACTGGAATTTACAAAATGTTTTTAAATATGATTTTGCAGGCACAACTCTGTGTCAGTTTCTGACAAACATGTCAAGCAACTTGGTGCCAATGATATAGTTGGATTGATATGATTGTCCTTAAGTTCAAAAGAACCATTTAAATTAAAAGAAGTCAGATAGAGATAAAAACCAAAACAGAAGAGCTGAAACAGAAGGTCCAAATAGAAAAAGTGCCTACCAATTCAATACCATGCTTAGCAGCCTCATTCCTCAAAACCTCGGTCTCTTCCAATGGAACATCAGGTACCACAAGTCCTGCAAAATCCTATCCCTTGTTACAATGCCATAATTACCAAGCAAGTTTCTGTACGACAGCCAAATCTGATATGTTAAAAAGAAAGGTCACTGAATAATAGTAAGAAAAAATCTTGCTTGAATACACGTGTGATAAACTGATTGTCATTTATCATAAAAGAATAAACACATAAGGGCTAGAAAATTATCTGGACGATTACCATGTACACCCACATCTTTTATGGTGCCCATAAACTTCTCAACGCCACGCTTTAGGATCGGGTTGTAATATGAAAACAAAGCAATTGGGCAGGATAGTTGAGGTATAACCTGCTTAGACAGTCCAACACAATCATATCAGAGATTTGTGGGCAAATTATAAAAGAGTGGGCATCATGAGATAGTAGCAGAACATATGTTCGACGAGGTAGAAGAAAACCATAACTGAAAAAATAACCAAATAAATGATTTGGATGTCCACTAAAGCTCTAGGAACTAAGCACACAATCCAGGATAAGTAGTAACTGTAATCCAATTTGAACTTGTTGATAAAACCACATCCCAACATCCTTTTCATTTTATTTTCCTTCTAAGGAAATTACAAATGCCGCTTGAGATTTTCTAGTCTAGATACTCAAGTTTTATTTCTAAATGAACCGTTCAATTAGTATAAAATGATTGAATAAGAGATTTTGCCCATTTCTCTTGTTTTAGTCACAACTTTGGCTTCATTTTTGAAAGATTCTATGTTAATTGTGATTAAAGAATAATAATATAAGTAAAGATATGGAAAAACTATCAAACTAATATTCAAGGATATTTTGGTCTAATAATATTGTGTGGCAAGTTAACTCAGACTAGCTGGGTTTATCTACAACTTGATAGATCTAACAAACTTTAATCAAGAGGCAAAGAGAACATTTCTTGGGATAAAAGTCAACACCATGTCATCATTGCACATTTAAAAAGGAATGGCCTTATTCTAAGAAATGAGAGGATATTAACACAGATTTGAAAACCCTCAAGTCTTCTGCAAAAGAAATAAGTAACCTAACCATAACAACTGTTGAAAAAGCTTTACATTCGAAGAAGAGAGAGAGATAAGAAATAATGGGTGTGTCAGAAATAGAACAGGATTAAAAATGAGAAATATTAGCTCAAACCTTAATTAAGCCATTTAAGACCTAAACTCAGGTAAAAGCTCTAACTCAGGCTCACCATCATAAGAGCTAAACTTCATTTCTATTCTCTTTTGGCACTGTGTTCATGAGCTTCACTTAAACTAAACAAAGAACTAAAAAAGGAGAAAGTGAGAAAAAATTATCACACTTCCCTCAATTCTTGGCCAGTTTTCAAGAAACAACCAGCTCCCTAGGAACCCGGATGAAGTATTTCCTTAATAATGTTCTTCATGATAGAGTTTACCCACATTACCAAGAATCTTAAACAATACTAATTAAGCAACTGAATGTTATCCTAAATTTTGTATTGCTTTGATTTATTAGTTAATTATTATGTGTCTATACATAAACCTCACGGTGATATAGTCTGTTCGTTGTTTTATTTATATTTTATGAAGGTAGTATCAATAAATACATTAACATCAAGGATACATGATGTAAAAGATGAAGATCTGTGCCTAAAATGGTTTTTTTTTAAGCAAAAGCATATAATTTAGGACAGACATACCTCCTTCAACATGGACAAGATTGCAGTGAAGCTAGTTCCTCTTGCTAAAGCACGAGTAGCTGCAGCCTAAATATTGACATACTTCATGAAATCGAAAGAAATATCTAAGACTCGAAAAAATCAAGCAGGGACAAACCTGGATAACTGGTCCATCTGCCAAAGGGTCAGAGTAGGGCACACCTAACTCTATTATGTCAGAACCACAAGAATCAAGAACTTTTAATGCTTCAGCAGTAGTTGATAAATCAGGGTCACCAGCAGTAATGTAAGGTATCAATGCAACCTAAAGCAGAGGTAGGAAAATATTTCAGAGCAAACCAAAAAAATATCTAGGTCTCATGACGAAAAACAATAGTGCTTAAAGAGAAAATTCACATCAAAACCAAAATTCATTGTACCAACTACAGATCAATAATTTCCCAATCTAATACCAGCCATCAAAACATCGCCCTGCATACATCACTGACACACCAGAACCAATATTAGCTATAGCAATATAGTAAAACTAAGACAAAGGAGTGCACACATAGCAATACAGAAGCTTTGAAATCTTGACTGCTTTAGAAATCACAAATGCATATGATTTAATCTATAAATACCTTTATGAGCATTGACTAGAACAACCACTTTCTACAAAAAATAATTACAGGAACCAAACATAACAGTACTAACAAAAATCCAATTTCTTGTCTTTGGTCAATGAAAGCACACTTATAAAATGGCATGATCCTCAACCAATAGCAGAAGCAACATCTAAGCGGAATCACTAAGCTGAATCCTCTCTAGTCCCAATCTATCTTTGAGCTTAATAGCAGCATGCACATTCAATTAGTATCTTTCTCATATGCCCATTTCTATCTGGCAATTCAGTTTTCCTTCTTGAGCATACTCGGGCTCAAAAAAAGAAAAGGTTTCTGCAGTTGTCTACAAGAAGTTTGATTTGGATTTCTATTCTATGATTAATATGATATCGCAACATAATCTAGTGACCAAATAACAAGACATAATTGCAATGGGGCCTCTCAAACAATTTCATTTTTATAATCAAACATCAAAAGAACATAATCACACAAGCCCAATATGAAATTTAACCAATAACTAGTTCACATCATATAGAATCAAGGAAACAAACTCCAATGGTGAATTAAAAGAATCAGTTCAACGAAAAAAATAAAAAAGTGGCTTACTTTGCCTTGCTCCTTAAGTCTGGAGAAGGTATGCGAAATCCCAAGGGTTGGGGCAATGCTGAGAGAAGCCATAGCAATCAGAGACTTAGGTCTCGAACTGGAGATCAGAGGTAACCGAGAGGGTAAAAGCCTGCGATAGTTTTGGGAGGGAAGAAATAAGCCAGAAGCATTTGGTGCGACGGCCATCACAGACACACTCTCTGACAAATGCTTTTCTTCCCAAATCCCTAAATTTCGAAAAGCCGAAAGAAAGATAAATCAAACACCAAAAAAAACCAAATTTCCTCTAAATCCAAACCCAAATCCCACTCCCAAATCCACCACTCCCGTGCCTGGAATCAATCCGACATAGGCAAGAGAAAGAAGCTAGTTTCGATGAACTAGAAGTAATTCATGCTTCCTTGGAGCACAGTTTCAATGAGAACGAAGCAAGGAAGGAGGGAGAGAGAGAGAGATGAAGATGAGAGGAATGGGGGAACGGTGATGCTTACCGGCGAGAAAAGGGCGGCGGCGATGGCGTCGATGGCGGCGGCTGAAATAGAAAAAAGGTCCCGGAAAAGGACACAAAGTGGTCTTAATTCTTTTGAATCAGAAATGAGATGGCACTCAACCTAATTTTGGCAAAAAATAAAATATAAATAAAAACACATCTTTTTTATTTTATTTATTAATATACTTTCTATAATAAAATATTCTGGAAAAATATCCTAATTTCTTAGTAAAAAAAGAAATCGTGACGTTTAGGTTCTTTTTTGAGGGACAAATCCCGCGGGATGAGGCTAACCAGTCATTTTTTATTTTTTTATTTTTTAAAAAAAAATCACAACTCATAAAATCTACGATAAAAAATAAATAGTCCTTCTGAAGTTTATTTATTTAAAAAAAAAATTCTAAGTTTAAGTATTCACGGAAAATATTTTTTTTGACATCATACTTTTCTGTCTTTTTGTCATAAAAGTAACAAACGTTGACAGAAATGTTTCGCTAATTTTTAAATAGAAACACATAATATTAAATGAAAATAAAAAATCAAATATTAAATAAAAATGTACTATATGTTAAGGAAATACTTATTTAGTTATACAAAAACAAAAAATGTTAAACAAAAACTATATATTTAAAACGGGAAATATATGTTGTAAGATTGAATAAACTGACGGAGTGAACTGAATGGACTGAAAGTAAGCTATCAAAAAAAAAATTGTCTAGTAAATTCAAATGTTAGATTATTTGTCTAGAATATTTTGAAATTTTCCTGGATTTATAATTAATTTTCTCTAAAATTTAAAAAGAAAAAAATATATATATTCTCTCCGTTTTCACATAAATTGATATGACTAGTTGGAAAAAGAGAGAGAGAGAGAGATTGTAGTGCAATAAATTTATAAATTATTATATTCAATTGATAAAAATTAAAATTTTAGAATGTGGTGGCAGACTATAGCTGGTGCAAATGATAATTTTCTATTTTATTTAGCAAATTTACATAACCTTGTAGTAATTTTTGGGTATTTTTCGTCAGATATTTGGCCCAAGCCCATAAACTGCATCTTTTCGTGACCTTATAATAATATCTGGGTAACTTTCGTCAAACACTGGGCCTAAGGCCATAAAGTGCACCTATTGGGCTTGATCTACTTCTTTTATGGAATTATACTAGTATTATATATATGAGTCCAAGTCTTCTAGGAACGTTCCCAGAACGTTCTTCTTTCATCGTTGAATTGAAATTAACGGTAACCATTGTTTGTATGAACAATATTACTCTATTTGTGAACAATGGTATAGTGAAAAGTGGGATTCTACTAGACCTATAGGAAAACTATAAAACAAAACTCAACACACTCTACCTATTCTTCTCTCTCTTCTATGGGCACTGTTGTCAACTACGAACGTCCGCAGTTGATGTATTGTTATAATTGTTCCTCTATCTCTCTTTTATGGGCACTGTTGTTAACTACGAACTTCCGCATTTGATATATATATATATATATATATATATATATATAGGCAAAACATTATTTATGAACGTCCATAGATAAGAAATCTATGGATGTTCAATTATCAACTATTGGATCATGATCCAACAGCTGATATTGATAAATAGTATTACTATTTATTCTACTGTTTTGAATAGTAATTACTATATGTGTTACTATAGTAGCTACTGTTTATCATTGTTAGCCGTTGGATCAAGATCCAACGGTTGATAATGAATATCCATAGTTTTTTTATCTATGAACATTCATAGATGATTGGTCCTCATATATATATATATATATATAATTAATGAGTTGATATTCAAAATTAATAGGAAAAAATGAAGGAAATTTGATTAATTAATTTAATAGTATCTATTTAAAGGATAAAATATAAGATTAATATAATTTTTTTAAAAAAAAATTGAATAAATCACCCCAAATATATTTGAAAAGAAGAAATTAATCGCAATATGAGTTTAGACACTAACTTATAATAAAAAAGGAGTTTGCAATGGTTTGGTGACCATACAATAGAAACTAGAAAATAATAATAATAATAATAATAATAATAATAATAATACTTCCAAAAAATTGTTTTAAAAAAATCTGTTTATCGTCATTCTGTCAATTAAGAGTATTAGAGATTTTCTATAAAACCTATAATTAAAGAGAACCTTATCAATATTTACGAAAAATTGACAAAAAAAAAATCAATGCTGCATTTGATAAACATGGTAGGATTCCCAACTTAAATCATTAATATTTTTCAATTTTCTTTATCCAAACACTGTTTTTTTTTTCAGGCATACACTATTTTTTTAAGACTATGTGACTTAGATATTAAGTTGTATTAAGATGGAATTAGCCCCATATTAATAAAAAAAAAAATAAGAGAGAGAGAGAAACAAAACCTCTCAATGCTAAAAATCTCTTTCTAGTTTTTATACTCCACATGCTATAATTATATTTTATTGTTAAACTCATATCTCCAATGAAACAAGGCCCAAAAAAAAAGTGCTAGTAAATTGAGGATCATGTCAATTAGAACTTAATTGAACCATCAAGACATTACATACCTGCATAACACTTGAACTTAAATACAATAAAGTACCTCCGATCCAAACAATAATTTTTTTACATTCAAAAGCATAATCAAGATCATTAATTAATATCATAAAAGCATGAACAAGATCACAATGAAAATCTTTTAAAAGGTTAGCTTTTGAATTATTGTCCTCATTTTCAATCTCTCAATCAATTAGTTAACTTAAGAATAACACTTGTTCCCTGTCCCAATCTTTATTTATTAACCAAGAAAAAAAAAAGGAGTCCTCTTTTAAAACTATTTTATGAGTGCTTCATTGCAATGCCAGCACTAAAAAGGTATAAAAGAAAAGCCACCATTAATTGAAAAAAAAAAAACATTTGGCTAATAAAGTGAGAACTTATCAAATATCAATCAGTTATAATTAAAAAAATAAACATTCAAGAAGATAAGAGAATATTATTATTCTAGTGAAGAACTTAGAAAGAAATATCTTGCCTCCAACTTTTCCTTTTCCAACTTCAAAGGGCCCACTTTTGCTCACAGAAAAGAAGGAAACTCACTTGACCAAGAATTCTATTCACACTATGACTAACTCCTTCCATTCAACTCAAGAGATGAGAATGAAAATTTATTTATAGTTTTTAAAAGACAAATATTTTTATGCTCCAACATCTTTTTATAGATTTGTCTCCTGGACAAACTGATGTAGACTCACTTCATTGTTTGCTTTCTTTTTTTTCTTTTTTTTTTTTTAATATATATTTATTTGTGGATGATGTTGAATTAGTTTATGAAAATAACTGTTATAATAACTTTTATGAGCTAGACACTTGATTTTTATGCAAAAGATTGAATGTTCCAACTCTTCCTAATATATGGTTGAAGTTTAATAATAAAAAAATTAAAATGTAAATATGGAGTGGCTTATCTATATTGTTAAAAAAAAAATTAAAAAAACACTAATTTTTTATAAGATATTATTAGTTAAAAAGAATATGATAAAAATATTCTTTTTGATCTTTTAATTAAAATATCTCTAGGTTTTTACCAACAACCTATGGGTTTATTGGTATCAAATTTTTTTTTTTTTCTTAATGTGTTGGTTTTGGGAAAAACTTTAAATCAAATCCCAAAACCCACTCAAGGTGAGGCCATATGTATCTGTTGAGCTTATGATCATGCTCTATGTCTGTGCACATCCTTAACTTCTTTTAAATGAGAGATATTTGTTACATATTTATAAAAAAAAACTCTAAATTTTTCTAACATAAGAAATGGTTTGTAATAAAACATTTAATTTGCTAATAAAAATATTTATTAGACAAACAGTTCTAAGAAACTTTAAAACATTATTTTTAAGACATTAACATAAACAAAATTTGTTATTTTATTGCTTTAATTAGTTTAATCTAACCATAAATCCCAAACGCGTGCACTCATAAAACTTTCCTTGAGCTTCACCAAGGAAAAGAATGGTTTGAAAATGTAAATTATTATTATTATCATTATTATTTTAACCTTGGAGTTATTTGGTATTAATGTTTTTTAAAATCACCAATAATTTCTAAAATTTAAGTTATTATTTATTTTAGTTTTAATTTAAAAAAAACTCTATTTTGATTTTTTAAAATATATAAATTACTAAGATATAATTTTTTTTTTCATGTGAACAACATGCATTTAAATCTCATTGATGAGTAAATCTTTTATGGTGAACATGAATGGTGGATCCCCAGATGGAGGATGTATGATACATTCAACGTACACCTGTGCACACCCTTGATTTACAGTGGCTCGTCCGCATAGTCTAAAAAAATAAATAAATAAATAAATAAACTATATATATTTGCACATTTATGTAAATCTACATATTAAAAATACAGGCTAAACTAACAAAGTTATAAAACCAAAAAAAAAATTCATAGAATAAAACAAATAATAGCCAAACTTTATGAACCAGTGGTGGCAATGATTTTGCTAATAAAATTAAATCATATAGTTTTAAAGAGGTTAAATTTTTTTGAAAACCATGAACTGTGCTTTGGAATACTCACAAAGTTCAAGAAATTAATTTTTCAAAAGTTATGTTAAGTTATTTCTCAGGTACAAAAGAAATTTCTTTATTAACATGTAAGATAGTAATTAAGGCTTTTTTACAATAATCAAACGGTAAATAAAGATAGCATTTGTATATATTGTCCTTGTCTTTATAGTTACATTCTTTTATAATGTAAACACTAGATTATGTCATTTGTGTATGTTCATTTTTTACAAAACATTGATCTATTTGTACTTAATCTATTTTAATAAAAATAATTAATTTGGCATATACACCTATTTTTATTGGGTTTAATTAGAAAACCAAGTAGAAAAATTCATAAAAACATTATAACAAAAAATCTATTTTATTTAATTCATGCAACTTGATGTCTCTTAATCTAAAAAACATGGATAAATCATCCAAAATACATTAGAAATATAACTATGATTATAGGTAAACTAGCATTGAAAGAAAAAGGTGGAGGGGATACATGAATTAATACATAAATAAAAAGCAATGGAGTACATGAGTCACCCCAAACCATTAATCATTAACAATAGTTAGGTGGCCAGATAGTTATAGGAGAAAGGTGAAAGAAACCATAAAACAAGACAATTTTTAAAAAATAATCGTTTAAAAAAAATCATTTATTTATAACCACTCTATCAAATTGGGATGCCAGAGGTCTTTTATTATATCAGTTTAATATTACCAAATAATATGATACATATTATTTTTGATAAAAGATAGATTTGAAAAATAATAAAAACAAGAAAGCTAATCAATGTTGGATCATCAGTACGAACATACTGAAAACCAAATAAATGTTTGATCATCAGCATATATACTGAGATACTAAATAACCCTAATGATGTGAATAAGACTTGGTAAGGAATTGGAAAAGCCATTGGAATCTTTACTGAGAGAGTGCCAAATAATTGAGAGAAAAAGAGAAAGGGAACAACTGGAATCATCCATATCTTCATGGCTTTTAATTTGTTTTTCTCTTTTGTGTGATTCAAGCTTCAATTTTTTATTTTTTATTTTACTTTTGAGAGAAATGTGGAACTCTTCATGTCTCTTTATATATTTTTTTTATGAGAATAATCTTATGTTATTTTAATGGTTATAATTTATCATATATATAGAGTGGTTAATGGTTATTATAAATGAATGAGTTTTGACTTAGAAATAGATTTTTGAACATTTTTCAGGATTTGAAATTCATGATGTTGAAAATATTTGAGAGAAAAAAATCATACTTTTATAAAGTGGATCTCAATTTCCCATTTGCAATTTGACAGTTATTCTGTCCCCCACTATAATATTAATTATGGAATGATCTCTATAGGATTTTTCTAAAATATAAATATATCCCTTAAAGCCTCATAATTTAATAAACCTTCCAATATTTTAGTTGCTTGCTTTAATCCCATGTAATGGAGCTTGTTTTTACAAATACTTATCCAGGGCCTTTGTGTGTGTATGTATTTGAATAATATGGACAGGCATAGATTCTAACCCAAAATACCACTTCCCTTGTATATATATATTTATGTATTTATGATGTTTATTATTATTTTTTTTAAATTACAATTTTGCTAGACAAACAAAAAGCAGTTGAATTGAATGGTTTGTCCATATTATTTTAAAAACAAGTGATGAACAAGTTAAAATACAATAATATTAGTAATATAAGAAAATGTTGTTAAAATATTATGGACTGCACATGTGAGTATATATATAAATATATATAAATACTTACCTAATCCTCACACTCTCCCTAATCCTCACCTAATCCAAGGATTAGGTGAGCTAACCCTCATTCCTTTTTACTATAAATAGGGGGAATGAGGAAGTTTGATTCGTACCATTTTCTGAGATGAAGAGTGAGGGTGAGAGAGAAAGTGGGAGGAAATAGTGGGAAGAAAAATTAGAGGGTTTGTGTTACTTCTGTTACAGGAGAGAATAAGTTGGTGTTCTCCTTGTTAATAGAAAGCTTGTAGCTCCTATTCATCACTATAGTAAAATTCTTCTACCTTGTCCGTGGTTTTTTACCCTAATTTATTTTGGGGTTTTTCCACGTAAATTCTGTGTCTATCTTTTATTGCTGTTATTTTTCAAGTACTTTTGCTGTGGCCCTGCTCTACCTAGTTCCATAATTTCACAACAAATGTCACATAATCCACTAATAAATAAAGTAGGATTTAACAAAATGAAAGCATTAACCAATAATAAATACGGGTGATATTAAGAATATAATTAGCAAAATAGATCATCAATTTATTTCGGATGACAAAAGAATTATAACAGCGGATTTGATATTAGGGTTAATATACCAAAAATCAGTGGTGGGAGAGAAAAAAAAATGTTACGGGTTAGTTTGTTTGTAATCTTGCTGTAAATGAATACATTATATTAGTATAAAATGGGAGCATATCAGCTGTGAATACATGATATTCACAAGGGTATATTTGTAAAATACAAATGCAGTTTTGTCCAACAGACTTATGAGACATTTGACGTGTCCAGTTTGGCAGCGGTCCATTCCATAGAGAAGTCAAAAACTATTCACCCAGTCAATAAAAGTCTCAAATATTTTAATTTTTTGTAATAATTTAATATTATATATTGTTTTGTACTATTTTGAAAATGTCAAAATTCTCCTTAAAATCATCTTTTTCCCCATTTCTCCTAGTCACATCAAATTTTTGTAAGAGTCAAAACATGACAACATAGGATGAAGAGTCAAACATATGCCATATTGTCATTGCTTTGTTTCTTTGAAATTTTTGGTCATGCTTTTGATTAATTACTTTGAAAATATAAATAATTAATTAATGGTCAGTTATTTTGTCAATGTTAATAACTCAATATCAATAATTTGTAAAATGAAATAGCCAGAGGTTGAGTTAAAAAATTTTAGAGAAAATTTTAAAAATAAATCTTGTGGCTGCTGGATTTTGCAAAAGAGAGACAAAAACGAAAAAAATTTGATTTACTACCATGTGATTTCTTTGCGTGGTAAAAATAGGAAAAACAACTGTTAGGTCTTACTTACATGGCAAGGGCAAAGTTGACATTTGACATAAAAAATCATATGTTTGTATGAGTTGCCTAATCATACTTCGATTATGAGTTGCCTAATCACCATCCTACTCTTCCATCACCAACTCCGGCCTCAAGCACGTCTCCTCCTTTTCCTCCTTCACCACCAACACAAACACCCACCCTCCTGTTCATAAATCCAAGAGACTTAATAAGCATGTTGTCCGACTTTGTTTATTCTCTACACTTGATCCTAGTTATGTTCCTTGTTCTTACAGAAAGGTAGCAGACAGTGCATAATGGTTTCAAGCAATGCAAGAGGAATTGGATACGTTGCAACAAAATCATACATGGGGCTTGATCAAAGCACCACATGATCATCCAATAGTTGGCGCCAAATGGATGTATTCCATTAAACTGAAAGCTGATGGCTCCTTAGATTGGTATAAGGCACGACTTTGTTGCTTAAGGATTCAACCAAGAACATGGGATTGATTATGATGAAACTTTTGCTCCAGTAGCCAAGATGACCACGGTTCGCACCTTCTTTGTTATGGCTAACATTCAAAAGTGGGATGTCTTTCAGATGGATGTCAAAAATGCGTTTCTAAATGGTGATTTATCAGACGAAGTATACATGCGACCTCCTCCACGTTCTTCATTTCCTCCACAGATGTTATGCAAACTTCAAAAGGCTATTTATGGACTAAAACAAGCACATCGAGCATGGTTTCGTATATGTTGATGATATACTAAATATTGGGAATGATAGTCATGGCATTCAAAAACTGAAGGATGCTCTTCAAGACTCGTTTCAAATGAAGGACCTTGGTTTGGCTTGAAATATCTCGTCATCCACATGGGTATTTTATTAGTCAATAGAAGTATACGAAGAATCTTATTTCCTTAGTAGGACTTATTGATGACAAAGCGGTTAATACTCCTTTAGAGATTAATGCCAAGTATGGTAGTGAGGATGGAGTAGCACTTCTTGATCCAACCATGTACAAGAAAATTGTTGGGAGTCTTGTGTACTTAACTGTGGCTCGCCCAGATATTACTTATGTTGTACAATTAATGAATCAATTTGTTTTTTATCCTCATCAGTTGCATTTGAGTGTTGTCCATCGAATTATTCGGTACCTACGATCTACTCCTACCATGGGTCTATCATACTTTCCTGACTCGCCGTTACAACTATAAGCTTTCTCTGAGGCTGACTATATCGGTTGTAAGGGCACTTATCGCTTAACAACTGGGTATTGCATATTTTTGAGTACCTCATTACTCTCTTGGAAATCTAAAAAGCAAGCAACAGTGTCTAAATCATCCACAGAAAGCTGAATATCGAGCTATGTCCTCTACCTGTGTTGAAATTGTTTGACTTCGTCGTCTTTTATCTAACTTTGACATCAACTTTGCATCACATACTCCTCTGTTTTGTGATAATGAAAGTGCTGCAAAGATGTCTTGCAACCTAGTGTTCCACAAACAAACAAAACATATTGAGGTGGATTGCCACTTTGTGCGTGAGAAATTTGAGCAAGGTTTAATCACTCTTCCTCATGTTTCCTCCAAAGAGCAGTTGGCTGGCTTTCTCACCAAATCTCAATATCATAGTCGTCACAATTTATTTCTAAGCAAACTGTTGATGTCCCATCATTAGTTTGAGGGGGTCGGTAAACAATAGCTGTCTATTCTCATAATTGATGGAATCAATTAAGAGATAATTAGGTGTTATTGTAGGCTAAAATCGTATGAGATTACCTTGTGTAATTATTGCATATAGCTGTAATATTTTCCTATTTTAGACATGTTGTACACTACAAATAGAGGTGATTACCTCGTGAGAAGATATACAAACAATCAGTTTCTTCTTATTGTCTCGTTTTTTCATCTTCAGAGTTTATCAGAGATGGCGTATGAGGGAGGCCATGTTGAGACAGTTAAGTCAATGGATGTGGACTATATATCTTTCTTCATTTTATTGGATTATTTACTAGATGTTGGGTGTGAAAGAGGTGAAAAATTGTAGTTAAAAATTAATGGACTACCTACCAATGATGGAGTGGAGGAGATTTTGAATGATGCAGACACTATGAGTATGATATACTACAATAGTGGCTGTGATAGTGTTGATATCTTTATGGTTAAGCATGACTCTCCTATGGCGGTTCTTCCTGCTAGAGTTAATGAAAATGATGGGCAAAGCATGGGTATATGTGATGAAGTTGCTAGAATGTAATGACAGCAAAACACGACCAATGTTATGGAGGAAGGTGACACAATAAACGTGGAAAATGATGACTTCAGAAAAGACAGTGCAGCAGAATCGAAGAGTAACCCACATAATTTTGAATGCCACTATCCCACCAGCAAGCTCAAACAACTTTAGAAAGGCCGCACGGTATGCAGATTTCTTAGTTCAACAAAGAGAACAGTCATAAAAGACATGCCTAGCTTGTATAGCATGTATTGTATGTCTGATGGCATTGTGGGATATAAATCACTGAGTTTACTTTGGTTTATTTTGTACATTTTAAGCTACTATTAAGCTAATTTTTCAATTTAATTTCAAACCATTTTAAAACTATATTGTGAAAATACTCTCTCTATTTCATGGTAACAGTCATATTTGAGTTTTGCACAAATATTAAAATATTATTAACTTTTTAAAATCTAATAAAAAATTATAATAAACTATTTTTATTTTTGTTAAAGTTATTTATTGCTATTTATACACACATCTATCTTTCACCAAGAAAAGGGGTAAATTAACAAAAAAAAAATTAATACTTATAAAACTTTTAAAGTGGATAAATAATTAAAAAAAATTTATAATATTTTCTACGCTCTCATTTATATATCCACTTCAACTATTAAAAATCAATTAAAACTAAATAATAATTTTAAGTTTATAAAAAATTTATCAGTTTTCCAAAATTATCCATATTTAAAATTCATAAAAATTTCATTAAAATTTTATTTGAATTACATATTTTATTCCTTCTCTTAAAATCCTACCTCACATTAAAAAAAAAACTAAAAAAGTAAAATATATTAAACATAAAAAATAAATGAAAAAAAAAACTTACTTAACCCTTCATAATTTTAAAAAAATATACATATTACAAGAAAAACTACCATAAAAAAACAAACAAGGTCTAGGATAATAAATGAGTGGTAAACAACAAATTCAAAAACTCACAAATAAATAAACGAACTCATTAAATAAATAAGTAAAGAGAAGCCAAGGGACTAAGAGAGAATAAAAAACCCTTTAAATAGTTAAGAGTCACCAGTGAGAGAAAGAGATGGGAAGTACCAAGCACCGTTGGAAGCTCTCTTTCCACCGTCCTTCTCCCTCCGCCCCTTCTTCTCCTTCCCCTTCTCCGGCGACTCCCCCTCCACCGCCACCGCCACCGCCACCGCCACCGCCGCACGAGTTCCTCTGCCCCATCTCTTCCTCTCTCATGGCCGACCCCGTCATCATCCCCTCCGGCCAGTCCTTCGATCGCGCCACCATCCAGGCTTGCAAGGATCTCTCCCTCTTCCCACCCACTCTTCTCCCTTCTTCTTCTTCTTCTTCTCTCCTTCTCATCCCCAACTCAGCCCTTCAGACCGCCATTCTCCGCTGGTGTGACCTCTCCGGCCATCCCCGTCCCTTGCCTCTCTCCTCCGACTCCGCCCGTGACCTTGTTCGCTGCCTCTTCGATGGAGATCGTGATCCTTCTCCGGTTGCTGCTCCCAAGACCCCGACCATCGATTCCTGTCCATCTCGCTACTCACCGCGTTCGTCATCGTCTCTCTCTTCTTACTGCTCTTCATCCTCTTGCTCATCTTCAGAGATCACCGCCGCTGATGACTCGTTGGGAGATGAGATACTCTCCAAGTTGAAGGATCCGAGGGTCTCGGAGCAAGAATCGGCGTTGATCTCACTCCGACGAGCCACCCGCGAGAGCTTGGACCGCCGAATCTCACTCTGTACTCCCACGCTCCTGGCTGCGCTCCGGCCGTTGCTTGGATCTCGCTATCGGACTATCCAGAGCAACGCCGTGGCGGCGCTGGTGAACCTCTCGCTGGAACCGAGAAACAAGGTGCCGGTGGTGCGGTCCGGAGCCGTGCCGGCTCTGGTGGAAGTGCTCCGTTGTGGGCACGACGAGGCGAGGGACCACGCGGCGGGTGCTATCTTCAGCCTCTCGTTGGAAGACGACAACAAGGCCGCCATCGGCGTGCTCGGCGCCGTGCCCCTTTTGCTCCATCTCTTCGCGAGGCCATCGGAGGAGGCGAGAGCTCGGCGAGACTCAGGTATGGCGATTTACCATCTCTGCACAATGGGAACGAATAGGAAAAGGGTAGCGAAAGGGGCTAGAGCAGTGGTGTCAGTGGCGAAGGAGGGCGGCGAGGTGGGGTTAGTGGCGATGATGGTGGCGTGCCGGCTCGCCGGATGCGCAGATGGGCGTGCGGCGTTGATGGACGCCGACGCGGTGGCCGCCATTGTTGAAATGCTTAGGAAAACGAGTTCAGTGGAGGAAGAGTACTGTGTAGGAGCGTTGTACGGGATGAGCAAAGGAGGGTTGAGGTTTGCGGCGACGGCGAGGGCGGCTGCGGCGGCGGAGGTGGTGGCGAAGGTGGCGGAGAAGGAGACCTCCGGGGAGGCAGTGAGAGAGATGGCGAGGAGGACGGCGATGGTGATACGCGGCGAGAGAGAGGGTTCGGAGAGTGCTGAGTTTGATGCTGGAGTTTCATGGAGGAAGAGGTTGAACGAGTTCATCAGTAGTGACTCGGATGGGTTTAGTAGTAACTCGTTCTAATATTAATCCCCTTCTTCTCTTTTTTTTTTTTTTTGGGTGCAAATTAGGAGAAGTATGAGGGGGTTATATGTAAAAAACTTCACTTTCATAGTGTGAAGGTATTGATTGGGAGAATTAGGGTTGTGCTAGGTTTGAGAGAAGGAAAGAAGTTGTGGTTGTGTTTTTTTTTTTTTTTTTAATCCTTTGTATGTTTGATTGTTTGATATATTGTGAATTGTTTAGGATGCAATTGAGAATGGTTATTATTCTTTTTTTTTTTTTTTTTGAGGAAATGGATGAATTATGGAATTAATTAAAATGATGAGTTTCAAGTCCTTTTCAAATGCACTGGAGGTTCTAGTGTTGTCATTGGCAACTTAAAGTTATGGAGCAGCTTAAGTTTATTATTTTTCTTATTTGTTAAAAAATGAACAATTGTGAGGTAGATTAGGATATTAGGGTGGCAAATTTTGACACACAATTGAATTGACACGGTCAGTCAACCATTGTTGGATTTTCTGTTGATATTCAATTGTTTTGGACCCAATGTAATCATTCATGACTTGTCTTATATGGTTGATCATATAATACCCATATATATTGAATTTTTGATATTTACATAAATATTTATTTTATATTTCAGTATAGCCATTTCACTGACTCATGCTTTATTACATTGATATAATAATAATAATAACTAAAGAAGATTATTTATTAATCATATTTAAAAATTAAATAATCATGTCATGTTCTGGTAATCCAAGATGGGGATGAAACTTAAGAACGAAGGCAGTTGGAGGTGGCACAGTGAGTGAGTATTTGGAGTTTGAGGAACTTTGGAAGGTGCAAGTGCATGTGTGTGTGATTGATTGGGTTGTTTGAGCCTTTTCTTTTGGCAAAAGTTGAACTTTTTCTTTGCTGCTTTATGAAAGCAAGAAAAGGTTCGGTTTTAGTTCAGTGAGTCTCCTTTTTATTATGTTCTGCATGTGTGCTGTGTCCTCTTCCTTCATCCGTTTGTTGCAACAAATAATATCAAATATAATACTATTAAATGAGTGTGATGAATTAAATGGGATTTGCTTTTCTTTTCTTTTTTCTTTTTTTTTTGTTTGAAATAAATTCGATATTAGATTTGGAGTTTAAAATATCAATTTAGACCAATAATTGGTGTTTAAGTCTGGTTTAATTGATAGCTACTATTAATTTATGATTGAGTTAATGTTATTTTTATTATAACTAATTATACGGTATCATATAAAATGATCTAAAGTTTTCCTATAGTTTATTGTATATTTATATGGTTATACTTTCCACCATTATTTTTCACCCATCTTATTGCACATCGTAAATTTAAATATGAAACTTATTTACTTCGTTTTTTGCATTTTGTGTTTTCCTTTTTATTCTCCGTTACATATGTCTAAGCTTCATATTTAGTTTACTTAAATTTATTAATTAATTAATTTTGATAATATTGAAGTCGATTGTCACTACATTCGACAACAAATTCAATCCAAGCTTATCAAGACCCATTACGTGCAAACACATGATCAACTTGCAGACATGTTCACAAAGGTTCTGCCCTCTGCTCAATTTCACCGGCTATTAAGCAAGCTTGGATCCATAAATCTCCTGGATCCAGCTTGAGGGGGAGTATTGGAAGAAGATACTCAAATATCTTCCTAATCTGCATACATATTTACTTCCTCTTTTGTATATTGCCTACTTAGTTTAGCAGCCCCATGTTAGAAGATTATAGCTGTATATGCTTATGTTTAGGCTATTTTAAATATCTTCCTAATCTTCCTATGTATATTTATGTATTCTCCTCTATATAAACTGTATCTCTGTACATGTTGATTATGAATAATAACTTTGTTTTTCTTCTCCCAAGTTTTCATTTTCTTCATAAAGAATAAGTGTTCTTTTACTTAAGAGTTGATTAAGAGATAAACAAGTACAAAGTTGCACTAAATTTAATTTACTTTTACATTTCACACTAAAATTTTAATCTGAATATGAAATAATTTTGCACAACTTTCACAAAATTTTGTAAACTGTGCTGGTCTGAGTTAAAGGACAGTATAGCATGTTGCTCAACTTTGGAACCATTTGAGTATAGATGAAGGTTTAAGAAAGTTTTTTCTATTGAAAAAAGTCCATTAAAATGGTACCTTGGAGACAACAAGAGTACCATTTTCATACTCCCAATATATAACAGACTAATGCATAATCATATCACCAATTGATAGTTTGATACCATATTATGCACCCTGTCAAGTTCATTTAGGACAACATTCACTTAATTTAAAAAGAAAAAAGAACACATTAGTCTCTTTTACAGTTTTACTTTATAATGTACCAAGTTTAATTTAAAAACGCAAACCAACAAGAGGCTTATTTTAATACATTAATATATTCATATCAATATTCACCAAACATATAAGAATCATTTGAAACATGTGTCCCTTCATCATCTTCAATCGTTTCTTTCTCCTTTTTAGAAAACAACACTAGATCATACAAGTGATAATAATCACCTATTCATCACAAAATATCATGTCAAAGAACTCAGATAATGTTAATGAACACAGTGATTTCTGGGAGGCATGTACTACAAGGGAAGCCATTGATTTTTACACAATACAACAACCGGCTCAGAAAAAGGCTCATGATAAAAAATCTAGGGCGGTTCGAAGATTTATCAATCTTGCTATCTAATTTTTTCTTTTTAATTTTTATTTAACTGTGCTCCAAAAATTTTCAACATCAGAGCCTTCTTCATCTATAGACATACTGAATTTCCAAATTCTCTCTCAACCACTCCAGCACCTTTGCTCCCTCCAGGACATCCTGCACCTGCAAAAATGCAAAGTTTTCTAGTTATGTAGGCAAAAGTATGCAGATTTATGAGCATGATTCTGTGATTGAGCATTAATTTAATCGATCATTTAGCTCGATACAGAGTTGATTTCTATGTGCGTTTGTAGCTAATGGATTTGGTGTCAACAGATAGCAGGTTGGCATAGAGTGGCGGTTACACGAGGAATATAATCGAGAAATTAAAGGAAAAGAAAGAGTAGTCTGCTGGCATCCACCACAATACAGCAAATCGGAGAATCTGAGAAAAGCCCATCCATTGTATCAATGTATACCCAATCAGTTTATGATTTCAAACTTTGTTGTCTTCCTTGCAATGCAATGTTTATATTAATCAAAAGCAACTCGAAGCTTATTTCATTAAAATAGTATGGTTCTTGTAGATATTTGACATGTCCTGAAGATTATTAAATTCTAGATATGATCAAGAAGCTAGCATCACAAAGTACAGAGTTTACTAGGCTCTGTCGTCTGCAGATAAACTATCAAAGATAAGAAGCTAACTGCCCTTCTTCCTTAAAATGATTAAGTTCTGAAGTTGCACTACTTTGCAGTTCAAACTATATCATTAGCCAGGTCCAACAAAGTAGAGCCTGCCAGGCGAGGAAACTTCCACCAATAAACGAATCTAAATTTAGAGGGTTCGTTCAAAAAGCTCTCTCAACATTGCCTTCTGAAAATTACTTCACATATGGAATTTTAAATGTTTCTTCTACCCTATGTTTGGAAGTTGATGTTTGGCAAAAACTTTGAGGGACCATGATTGTGACTGTTACAGTCAAGGGTACATCCTAAAAGGCTTCCCTTTCTAATTAGAATTTTAAAGCTGTCTTGGCATTCCCAAATTAAGCTTCCTAATTAGTTACCATCAGTATATAAATGTTTGTCAATAAAAATCCTGTTCCTAATTCATTAAAACACTCCTAACTTGACGCAACTTACATAATAGAACAAGAAAATTCATATTTAACCATTAAAAGTTCCAATGATAAGAGAAGGCAAGCCAGCAGGAAAAGCATCTAAATGAAAATACTGGTTGTAAAAAGTGGCAAATATATCTAACTGTGTATTCTAGAAGCAGAATCAGATCAGATCTAAGATGTACTCGAGGATTTTTATCAGTGGCAGATGAGTTCCAATAAAAATCATAGGCACATCATGATATTATAAAAAAGCATCTAAAGCAACCCCACATGAAAAGTTTTATATGATGAAGATGAGAACCTGCTCTTTAATGCGCTCCTCATCATACTCTTGATTATGCTGTTCAAATTCTGTCACAGCTTTCTTCACTTCATTGACCACTTCATCTGTCGAGAACTGCATCAACATTGAGATAAGCAGGTCAATCCTCAGAATAATTACGAGTTCAAAGTTCTTGCAAGTACTTTCAGTGCTTGCAATCACCCTGGCCAGCTAGAACTTTCTAACCAGAGGTTGGTTGGTGAAATATCATGGCTGAAGGCCATTGAACTTTTTTATGCGGTAGAAAATTGGAGAACTCAATATCATAAACTGCAACCAAATCATAACTCAACAGTCTCAACCTTCTCTATAGAATCCTAATAAACGTAAAGAGTAGTTATTTGAGAAATTTTTGAAGATCATACGTTTACACTAGGAACATTTGGTATCTTTTACATGATCATCGTAAAGAAAATTTCTGATTGGTTATAATGATTAAATCCCTTGCATCAACCATTATACCAGAAAATTTCCAGAAAAGTATATCATTACCTGCAAACCTTCACATTTGAAAATCTCACCAACAGCCAGCATCTGTTTTATTATTGCTGTAATATTCTCCCTTTGACTTTCAAGGAACTCATTTACTGTCTTTTCACTTGAAAGAGATGCTAGCTGGTCTTCATTAATTCTCCTTCCTGCCTGCTCCACAATAAGAGTTGAAATCAGATATGTAAAAGTAAAGATGGAACTCTTTTCAAGCATTTTACCTGCATCTCCATAAGCTTGGCTCCATATAGCTGTCTGCCTTGTTCTTCGAACAAGGAACGTGGAACATCAACTTCTACAATCTAAATATCATGGTTATTTTGGTTAAACAGATGGAGAAACATATATAATGAGAAGAATCAGGAAATAAGAAAATTTGTTGGTGCCTGTAGGTAAAGAAACTCCACTGAGATGAAAAAGAGAGAAGAAAATAAAATATTTTCTATGACTAAATCAAGTATACTGTCCAAGGCATTCAAGTCACCTTGCTTAGCTGCTCTAGAATTGCATTATCAGTTGCCTGCTCTATTGCGGTTTGCTCTATTTCTCTACATCTCTGCAGTATTGCTTGTTTAACCTACATTGGTTCAAGCAGTGCATTGTTAGGGGCATAGAATATTCCAATAAACTATTATTAATTAAATTAAAACTGAATATATATAATTCTTAGAAGGTATCATTTAGCATGTGAAAGAAACCTCATCCAAGGTACTGCATCCAGCAAGGAGCTTCTCAGCAAGAGAGTCATCTAGTTCTGGTAAATCTCTATAGAAGAGTTCTTTACATTCGACCTAAAATTAAAAGATCTGGCGTCATAGTGTATTTACTAAACAGAAACCAAAATTTTTGGCAAGAAGTCTGAAAAATAAGGAAAGGAAACCGCAACAAATCAGCAATAAACTACTTCCCATCCGAAACAGGAACATCTACAAAGTATGAACACAATGCTCAGAACATGAACTATGGAATAAATATACTTATATGCTTCCTCAGAAAGTGGGAACTCAGTTCAATAGGATTTGAAATAATACAAGGGAATGATAAGTTAAAAAGGCGAGAGCAACAGCCATTTTTAGTGTTTCAAGAAATAAAAACTGCAAGTAAATATCAGTCTTAACAAAGATAGGCGAGTTGTGTCTGATAATATAAGTGAAAAGTCAGTCACTCGTGGGAATCTGGGAAAATTGGCTGGTTAGTGACTTGCATATGACCACCTTTGCAATCCTAAGATTCAAATATCAAGGATGAAAATGGACTAAAATTATGTACGGGTAGTTTCTCCATGAATGTTAGTTTCTCACAAACAAGGATCACTCATGCTGAAAACTTTATTCAAAACTCTACAATTGAACCTGCGAACATAAAACTCTTTATTAAAAAGACGCTCCTGGCTATATTTAAAAAGGAAAAACTTATCCTTAACTAATTCAAAACATTTAAAAAAAAAAAAACAAAACAGAAAGATAATTATCTAAGTTGATAGATGATGTGATTGGTGCACATGCCAATGTTGTTGAAACTTATAACATAGAATTCTTGGACCAAACATAGTTTAAATGTTACATCACTAAAACAAATAAAAAATGATGGAAACAACAAACGGTGAGCAAAAATTGTATTGAACTCACCATAAATTGAGCATTAACACCACGGAGATTTTCTTGTTCCCATGATTCTGGGAATGTGAGGATAAACGATTTTGTTTCACCTTGCTGAATACCAATTATTGCATCGAGGAAACCAGGAAGAAGGTTATTGGTCTCTTCTGTATCCAAGTGAAAACCTGGAAGAAAAGCCAGTGAAGATTTTTTTTATATTGGGATAACAATTCAGTACAATCGATTAAACTTGATCCTTAAATTCAAGAGACAATTTAAGCGGGCTAAAAGATGATGATAATGGAGATTTGAAAAGGAAACACCCAAACCTTTTCTTTCAGCAGAGGGTATTTTCTCACTTTCAGAACCGTCTTGCTTAAATGTTTCTGCATGTATATCTAGGACCACAAGATCACCAACCTAAGTAGTTGTAAACGATGCATCAGCAGAGTTAAATTCAAAGATGGTATTTCTGTGTAGATAGATCCATTCGCTTAATTCATAAGATAGTTTTACATAAATTTACAGAAAAAGGTCAATATAATTTTCAAAATAGAGACCTAACAGCAGAAAATTGAACATTATCAATAATTAAACAAGGACAACTAGGGTCAAGCTAAAACTATAACATAGGTATTAAGCACACTTATATCCCAGTTCAAAAGAAAGCAAATAGTTTAGCAACCTGTATGAGGTGGAGTCAACAATATAGTCATAATTAATAGAGGGCAAACATGATCAAGATTCAAGTATCTTGGACAAAGGGAGAAGTTTCAGGATATGAAAGTATAATATATTTAGTTGTGGATAGTATTGACAAAAAAAATATAATAATAAAATAATAATAAAATAATAATAATAATAATAATAATAATAATAATAAATCTCATCAGTCTCAAACGCTCAGAAGCTCAACTGACAACTGTCAGTTGATAATAAAAACTAAAAAGCCCGTGTATTTTGTGATAGCAGCAGTAACTTGGTTATGTATAAAACCCTAAAAGATATTAAGAAACGTTAACCGCCAACAGATATTTGTTATTAAAGACTTACATCACCTAATGGAGTATGCACTGCAGGATTAAGCCTGTAAAAACTTCAAACTAACATATAGTTTTTGTACGAAAACAGAATCATTTTAAGAGGTAATTCACACAATGTAACAAAACAATACCTCACCTGCAAACCCCTATCAGTTATGATTCTAAGAGATCCTAGATCCTTATGGCGGCGTCTTAGCTCTCGTTCAGAAGCATTCTCAGCAGTAACAATTTGGTCTATTTCAACAACAACCTTCAGGTTCTTATATTGGTTTTCAGATAGCCATTTGATTTCAGGAGCCACGTCAGCTGCAACATCATATCTGTGTTACAAAGTAAATCCTTATAATAAGTATGAGTAAGAGGAACCAGTGAAAACCTAAGAAATATCTAATAAACAACTAGACTCCCACTTCTTATTTGGCAGTAAAGATTAAAGATATAAACATGCAGACTTCCAAAGAATGGCTATGTGCGGAGCATACAGGAAGGATATTGCCTTCTGCATAAATACAGTTTAGACCACCGAAAAAAGAACAAAGCATACATGCCTGATCATTTCCTGATGAGGCTAAGTCCCAAGACAAACCTGAAAACATCTTGTTGGGAGAAATCATCCTCCATTTCTGAAAATTTAGTTGTAATGCGAACAGAATCTGCTAAGGCTCTTCCTTGTACCTATAATATTAGGTTTCATCAGGGATATAGGATACAAGATTGATCTAACAGTAATGTTTCATGATCATGTTCTCATATATCTTCCTAATGCAAAGCAATTTAATTACTCATTTCAATTAGCTCAAGATTGTTCAAATCTACCTACCGAGGACACAGCCTTGGGCAGGGTTTTCTTCAAAATTGCTTCAATTGTAGCTCGTTGTACATTCTCTCTGCCTGCATAATTTAGAAGTATGTTTTCTGGAATTTTCTTTCCAGGGCGAAATCCAGGAACCTAGACAAAGCCAAAAGGAAAACAAAAGGTTCTAATGTGAGCTAGTAAAACAAACATTCATACACAACTGCTAGCACTAAAATAAAATATTTGAAAGACATAAATAAATTTTATTTGGAAATATAGATAGAATCTCTTATTCAAAAACTAGATCAACACATATACCTTTAGCTGCTTGGAGAACTCATCCAACACCTTTCTATAACATTCTTGACACACTGCAGGAGGAACCGCCACACTTAACTTAACCTGCAACAATAAGGAGAAAAAGAAATAAGGTTAACTTGGCAGCATCAATTTTTGAGTTCGCTGAAACTATAACTTTAAAAAAATGAGAAGTTTGTGACATTCATTTAGTTAGAAAACAAAACAAATAACAACATGACAGACAGCAATCACTTCCAGATCAGGTTTCTGAAACCTACCATTCCATTCGCCGACTAAAAGCAATATTATCTGTCTGTACAGGCCACAGTCTACTTCATACAAAGGCAAATTAAAATCAAGCAGTGGCGTACTACCTAGAAGAAAGGAGGTAAGCAGCTAAGATTGCTATTGCTCATAAACAAATTGCCAAACAGAAAAGTATGAGTCCATTAGTGTGACAAGTCAAGTGCCTATAAAGAACAAACTCAGGAGATCCAGAGCAAAGCCTTCATGTACCACATTCACTCCTAGTCCAATTCCATTTCTCCCCATTTTGCATCAATGACAGCTCGCTAAACACTAAGCACAACTTGCAGCATTCAAGCCCCAAAAAACTCAGTTTCCTTCAGATTCACACTACTCCAAATCAACACTATCCACTATGCTAAACACACCAATCAACAGAATAGCAAGCACTGAAATTGAAACAACAAGGCTCGAGGCTGAAATTTTCATTGGTAGTAACACAACTTAAATGCTTATTAATCATAAAAAAAACCAAAATTTGCAAAAATGAAAAACATTACTAAATTGCATTTCAATGGCAAGAGGGAAAGCGGAGAGAGCTGACACTAGAGTGTGGCATTTTGGTCTCGGTGACCTCGATGTCAGCTGGGAACCGTTCCTTCTCCGCTGACTTCACAGAAACAGCCGCGGCGACGACGAAGGGGTTCACAACACGGCGCGAAGAAGATGATAAGCGAGGGTAGAGATGACAGGACGACGAGGCGCGATCGAGGGACCATGAGGACGAGAGCTTGCAGGCATAGGAGGAGGGCGAAGAGGTGAAGGAGAAGAGAGAAGGGCGATGGAGGTGGAGGGCGGAGCCAAAGACGAGCTCCATTATCGAATGGCGAGGGATGAAGAAGGAGCGAATGCAGAGATATTTCTATCACGAAAATCCGCAAAACCGTTCGAGTTTTTAACGTTTTTCGGATATTGAGCTTGATAATTCGACAGAAAACTTGGGTTTATCCACATATTTGCCACTTTAGAATTTTATATCACTAACTCTCCCAAAGAAATGCGTATATAATATTTAGCAGGATACCCGATTTAATCCTTTCAGTATAGTCAATATATCTTTTTGATCCTTCTAATATAATTTGTCCCTAAAAGATCTTTCCAACATAAGTCCCTCTCTCTAATATAAAATTTTCTAAAGACAAATCATATTAAACAAATTAAATGAGTAAATTGACTATGTCAGGACTAAACAGGATATTCTATTTATAATATTTTCATTTTCATCTTTGTCATTAGCTAATTTGAATCAAAACATAATTATTTTTAAAAAAAGTTTTTATTTCAGATATGAATGAAATAAATCAAATGTTAGATTTTTATTTTTATTTATTTTATTTTTAAAATTAAGTGGCAAATGCTACAAAAATAAACTATTTCAAAATAAAGCTCCTCAAACAATCAAGTTAATCTTTCTCCTAAGGATATTACTACATTCATCAAAGTGATAGAGTCATTTGGGTGTTGCTCTTCATAAATAAAAGAGAAAGATATAGATTATCTTGTAGTTTATAGTTCCCTGTTATTTATTTTCCAATTTTGAAAAAAAAAAGTTATTAATTTATGTAAAAATAGACATTAGTTGTTATTCTTGTCTTTTAACATAGAATGTAAAACGTTAAAAAAGATAGAAGATTTTTTTTACATAGAATGTAAATAGTTGAAAAGATATGAGATTAAGTTACAAAACAAAGTTCTGTATAAGTTATGAGGTGTTCATTTCAGGGCACCGGAGGAAAAAGTGGAGAGAAATGATCTAACTTCTCCCATTTCTAGTGTTTATTTGTACCGAAATAACATTTCTCCCACTTCCAACAAAAATGAATTTTAAACTATACCCATTTCAGTAATTTTTTTATTAAAATGAAAAAAAGTGAACTAATTTATAAAATCCTACTACGTTTCACTTCTAAAATACTTTTTTAATTCATATAACTTCATCTATCAGCTAAATTCTCTGATTTTATTTTCACTTTTTAATAAATAAAAACTAAAAATGAAAGATATCACTTTCATCCACCACAGAAAAAAGAACACTTTTCCCATTTTTCCAATCACCTTCCATGAAATTAACTGGCAACCATGAAGCTCGCAAGCCAACAAATTGGGCAATATATCCTGTTTATCCAGTATTTAACCAAATTTTTTTATATAACAAAAAATAAAGCACATAACCACATTGTTGCAGCTATCAACTTTGCCATTGGTGTTACATGGGGCCACTGAATGCAGCCGAAGCCATCATACACTAAAATGCCCATGAAATTAAGATATCGTATAAAGGATACTAAAGAAAACTCGGACAAAAATTCAATAGGTGAAGCAGAATTTAATATAGAACAAGGAAAATATATACATGAAAGCCTGAAACCGTCAAGCTATTACATAAGCGAGAAGCAACAAAGTGCCGATAGGTCACAGATTTGCTGTTGTTTCCTTGATCTCGTCCAAGGTGATGCTCTGCAAAAAGAAAGAACAAAGAAAACCAAGAAATTAATAAGAGAAGCTTTTTTCTAGTTTAGCGAGGAAGAAGGTAAACTCCAGTCCAATGGTGGATTAACAAAATGGCATGATTTACTAGTTCATACAGAGAGATGCCCAATGATTTAGTCTTAGTCAACTGAATTTGGAAAAGAACTCTTTTATAATTCACAAATTTATAAAACTGTTTCATGAAACATCAATAAGATCACCACATGACATTCAATTTTTCACGAAATCTTTCACACTGCAAGTGATTAGCATGGAAAAACTTCAATTTTCGCATATCGAGGGAATACTTCTTGGGACACCTAAGATAATACATTACTTAATTTGCCTAAAAGACAAAGGTTTCTGAGTAATATGACCAATCCTTCTTGTGCAAGTCTAACAGATGTGAGCACTATCTGCAAATGAACTAACTAGACATTCCTAGCTCTACGTTCCATGAAAAAAGCCAAAATCATCAGCTCTTATTTCTTCTAACTCAGGACTCATGAATACACATCTAATCAACTCACCCATGTCTGTTTCACATTCTAAAAATCAAACAAAAACAGCCCTCATTTCACCACACTTACATTTCCTACAAGGTGACCCTCTAATAAAAAAGGTTTCCAACTCTTAGAATTCAGCTTGGGGGATGAAATACAAGCTTCATAATACACGAATTCCAGTATGATATTAAGCAAGATAGGTTTTACAGATATGATATTTGATTACTTAATGACAGATATCACATACCTGGTCCTTTCCAGCAAAATCGTTATCAGGTGTCAGAAAAAGCATGCAGTGGCATTCCTTCCTGAGAAACAACAGAGCGTTCAGTATAAACACTAGCACAGAAATTAATTGTGCATTGTTAAGTAATAGCAAACGAATATGAAATTCAAGTAAAGAATTATATCAAAAAAGAGATACCAGTCTTCATTCTTCAGGCAAATTATTAGAGAAACACAAAATTTAATAGATGGAAGATAACACTACATGCAACCTCATCACAGCGAACAAATAACAAAACCATTTCCAGCAGATCCTAACACCAATATGCAAAGCTAAAGATACAATGGTAACATCATAGTCTTGCACATCAATTTAGTGAGCAACAATTAAGAAAAAAAACATGAAGAATTGAAAATTTAAAGAACTGTTCCTTAGTTTTTTATATCTAATCAGTCTGGTACAGTTGCAAGAATATCCAGGAATGCCAAAAGAAGTGATGCACACTGATCCCCATTGACCTAATTGTTAAGCAAATTGAGAAACAAGTTAAACTATGGACATTCTCACCACATATCAAACAACGTATCTTCCAGGCAAAAACTGTACTTAAAAATGACGAGCCTCTAAAAGAAAAGAAAGAACGATCGTGGAAATAATAGAAAAAGACTTGCAATAAAAAGGTATGAAGTAAGGTGCTAGGTGCTAGAAGAAGGTCTAATTATAACTAGTTTATATTTCTTTAAGCCAAGACAAACCCTATGCACAAAAAGGTTAAAAATCTTAAATATAACATGAATATGAGGCATAGTAGTATACAACGAAAAAAGATGGGAGTTCAATTACACATCATTTTTAAAATTCAATCACAAAAATGTAAGAGTTCGATATGCCAAGCTCTATATGTGGCATATATGAGATATGATAAGAGAAAACACATAATCTATCAAGTGGCACACTTGCATTTTAAGATCTTTAAATAACTTCTTAAAATGCTTTGATCTACAATAAAATATAAAACAAATATATATGAATGGTTTACAAGTCATTAATCACGTATTTTATGGAAAATTCTTTGTCAAAGATCTAACATGTTCTCCTCCACTGATAGTGCCTAAACACCATGGTAGATAGAAAAATATGGATGGCACTTATGGTCATCAATTTATCATATCAAACACTTAAGACACATTACCAAGCCAGCGTTTGCCTGCATTATGCATATGCAGATATGAATATGTACATGCAAAACCAAGATTAAACTCCATGCAGAACACAAACACCTTGATAATGCCAGGCACACAACACAAGCATATGCACCATATCAAAACACAGTATGTAGGATTGCATAAAGGATTAACGAACTTCATGGTTGGACACAACTGAAACGTGCTCTTATAATAATGTAATACCTTTCACGCATAGGTACACATGGGCAGTTCCAAAATCCTTGCCCTGCTTCAGCAGCTTTATCATCATAATGCCTAAAATATGACTCAATTGGAGGTGTGAATCATTAAAAATTTGATAGATACAAGGATGGAAAATTAGATGAGAAGAGAAGATGGAAAAAATATAGATATTAACTGAGAAAAGAAGACCTTGTGATAAATTGCATTACCTACAAGGACATAGAGGTGCTCCCAATGAGTCCCTATGATCAGCAAGACCCTATTCAAATTTTTAATGATGCCCATTGCATTAGGGAATGAATTTGTTCTGATAAGTACAGAAAAAGGGCCATAGAGCAGAGAAAAGTAGTTTAGATTCTAAACAAATAAAAAGGGAAGTGTGTCAACATCATGGAACAAAAAATATTTCTTCTCACAATCTTGCAAACTTTGATTCATAAACAATTTCCAGCACTAGGCCGATTAACTGAATGGATTAGATAACCACAACATGCTAGAAACAATTGAAAAAATTGACCGTATGCTAAAATCATATGGCATGTGCTCTTCAATTCCAAGTCTATTAAAACATTTCAATGCACCATATATTCTAACAAAATTTATTGAGTACAATGTATTTGCTTGCAAATTCTTCTTACTTCCCTTGTCTCTATTAGAATTATTATGGGTCCAAATTTGGAATTTTAGGCAAGAATGATATCAAGGACGTGATTGAAATTACAGGTGAGAATGCGTATAAACTCCACATAAGATGACCATTTGTTGGATACAAAGTTATATGCTATGGGGAACATATGGCTTATTTATCCAGAGAACCAACAGAATTCTATCTATCCGACACAGGTAGATTGATAGGGCATGCAACTTGGGGGGGCCAATAGCCATATGCTAGCCTTCTAGATAACAAATCAGATAGGAACCTGAGCCGCTTGGAATGTATCGCCAATGATCAAGACGGCCATATAGATGTTATACACACCTTTGGCCCAAAGTTTGATGCATATTGTTTTTCTAAAACAAAACTTTCAATATGATATAAATTCTCCTTGCTACTTGCATTTACCTTTTCAAGTTCAAACTTTCAATTACTTAAGAGAAATGAAGGATACATGATACATCATTTGTTCTTGAGAACATTATCAGCTCTTCTTTTGCTCACTGAGCAAATTAATTCAATAGTATTAGTTGCTTTAAGAGTGCCTAGTTTGACACTAGATTGAAAATCAAAACCCATGTAAGTAGTCTATATTGTTGTTATATTAAATCTGGATCATATGGTTCAGTTGAGAATACCAGATACCAGTTAGTTGTACATGGGTGAGATAAACATGAACTTAGGAAGCAAACACCATTTCTAGAGAGTCATAAATTCCAGATTCAAAAACCAAGATACAGTCACAAAAAGTTGTTTCCGGTTACATTCAAAACATCTTTACAGTGAAAAAGCACCGGATTTAATATAGGTAACTCTTACCTAGAAAACAATCAAATCAAAACATATACCAAGAATATTTGTATCTTTTACCTTAATAACAACAGAAGTAACTCCTTTGTCAACACAAAAATATGTTCCAGATCGACGAGCATATTGCTCTGAGAACTTCCTCATCACCTCAACAGACTTGTCAGAAGGTTCCGCTGTAAAAAATACAAAAAAATAGGGGTTGAAAAATTGTTATATCACCATTTTCCAAATATAATAGAATAGTGAAACAGGAAAAAATAGTATCTTTTCACCAATAAGCACTTTTAATTAAAGAAGCTGAAGACCGAGAACCAAGGTGTCTTGTTCAATTTAGAACAAGAAAACCAATTTTAGATTCCCTTCAAGTAGGTATGTGAAGACAAAAGCCGTTTAAATAAATTGTACATCCCAAAATCCCGCTGCTAGCTGTGGGCTTGCTTTCATAAAACAAATATTTGGTCTAAACACCAGTCAGTACTTAAAGATTAATTTATGATAATGTTCACTATAAGGGGATCTGCATAACAATCAAAGTTAAATGACCATTCCACAAAACAATGAAAACTACATTCATACTCAGCAGGCCGGTCAGGGGATTCATTATCTCCATAAAGGCTTGCATTAGCAAAAATATCTTGCCGACTATCTCTAAATAACATCAAACTAATCAAATAAACTATAAGGTGAAAAACACAGCAATTGAAAACATCAATAATCCACAACGCAGTCCAGTATACACTAGTTCTACTCCACAACAGCCCAATCACTTTATTGATGTGGAGAAGCAATAAACTTTCAAGAAGATGACTCCTATAATGTCATCCAGAGTAAATTTCAGAACTTTGGAATATCATTGAATAGATAAAATCCACAAATCAGATCTTCAATGGCTAATGACGAGGTATAGCATGCTACAAATTGCCCCGAACTCAATCAATCACCTTAATCTACATCCCAATATCTCAACCGTCACAGCAACCACCACAAGAACGCAATGAGATCGAGAAAACTCAACAAAAGAATTCAATCAGACGCAACACCTTTGATTTCTCATCAAAATACACAAACAAATACAGGATTAAAAGGAAGCAGAACACCAGTGCCCATAAGATGCAAGAGCTTACATTTTGCTCGGATTAGGGTGGGCTGGGGAGGGTTTGGTGACGGAACGGCCACCAAACTCGGGAGCCGGACGCCATAGAAGCTGGATTGGATGCTCATCGCTGCGCTGTTCTCTCTCTCTCTCTCTCTCTCTCGGGAGCAGATGAAGAAGATAAAGAAACGGATGGAAAGGATTTATCAACGTCGACATAATAATATCTGTGTCTTTATCCACTAAACGGGTCCATATTAGAATGCGCCTAATCCGATATCTAAACACGGATCCGACCCGATAAATTAACATTTGAGCGGTCCATATTAGTTTGATCTTTTAAAATTTTCAATCTCTTCTACAAATGATTACTCCATCTCATCTTTTATAAATGTTCATTTCTGAAAAAAATTTAAATTAGAAGGTGCCCTATCCAATATTTAAGCGCAGGTTCAATCTAATACATGAGTGTGGTCCATATTAAAGTTTGATTTTTTTTTTTTTTAAAGATAAAATAGTTTTTGATATCTTGGAGTTTTTAATTTCTTCAACAAATGATTACTCCCTATATTCCATTATAAGTGTTTGTTTAGAAGGTGTCTGATCTAATATCTAAGCGTGGATCCGACTCGATAAATTAATATCTAAACATGGTTCATATTAGAGGTTGATTTTTTTTTTTCTAAGATAAAATAGTTTTTTATCTCTTGGAATATTACTCCCTATGTTCCATTATAAATGTCTGTTTCTAGAAAATTTTCATATTAGAAGGTGGCTGATCCGATATCTAAACACGGATCCAACCTGATAGATTAATATTTGAGCATGGTCCATATTAGAGTTTGATTTTTTATAAAATCAAATAGTTTTTGATCTCTTGGAATTTTCAATCCTTTTTAACAAATGGTTACTCCCTTTGTTTAATTATAAGTGTTCATTTCTAAAAAAATTCATATTAAAAGGTGCCCGATCCAATATCTAAGTGCAGATCCAACCCAATAAATTAATATCTTAGAGTTGTTCATATTAGAGTTTGATTTTTTTTTTAGATAAAACAGTTTTTGATCTTTTGGAATTTTAAACCTCTTCAACAAATAATTACTCTCTATGTTCTATCATAAGTGTCTATTTCTAGAAATTTTCATATTAGAAGGTGTCCGATCCAATATCTAAGAACGGATCCGACCAGATAAATTAATATATGAGCACAGTCCATATTAGAGTTTTATTTTATGTTGTTTAAGATAAAATAATTTTTGATCTCATTCAAATTTTCAATCTCTTTAGCAAATGTTTCATTATAAGTGGCAAATTTTTAATATCTCAAATTACATATTTATATACCTAATTTAAAAATTACTTTTTAAATTTAATATTATCAATATATTCAAAAGCATTGTTTTCCATCATTAAACGTCATTTAATGTACAACTTCCGGGGCGAGAGAGAGATGGAAAAAATACCAAAAAAAACAAAAAAAAATGCTTATAAATTTTTTAAATTTAACTATTTTTATCTGTTGGTGAAATAATTAAGGTGGATACTTGTACTGTAATGGATGGAGGACTTTTTGTGTTTGAATATTCAAACGGCATATGAAGCAAATGGCTATAAATACTAGAGGTTTTTAGGTTGTTGGAAATAAAAAATGATTTGTAAAAAACATTAACCATCTTTCCAAACAACCATCAATTAATTCACTAGAATCTAAGCATAAAAAAACATGACATCTCTTTTTGCACTCCAATTTTTATTTTGCCAGTCAAACTTGAAGTGGTCAATTTGTCACAATTATACTCCATTTGACAATGGTTAAGCAGTCATTTGAGTTTCTTTTTCCCGCCAAGAAATTAAAATAAATAATTATAAACTTTACCATTAGATAAAAAAGTGATTGAAAGATGAGAAATTATGGGAAACTATGAGAGAAATTACATATTAAGCTTCAAACAAAAAATAGAAGGGAAAAACAAAGGCCAAATATTGAAATATAATTACAGTATTCAACAATCAATTTTGAGAGGCTGATTGAAAGATAAAGAATGCTGTGAGAACCCCAACTAATGCTGTGACAACCAATGCCAGAGTCGGTAAGGGTGACGTAAAACCGAAGTTCTGAAAAATAAACACATTGTCACACCACATTGTCACAACAATTATAATGCAACTGAACAAACCAATAGTAAATCAGGCTTCCATAATTGAACATTATTCTAGTTCTATGAATTTTGATATTGATGTACTCATCAAATCTATGTTACATGCTGCTTAACCAAAAGTCCTAGATCAGTGGCTTCATTGTGACAGAATAAATGCAGGATTTATGCTGATCTATGATAAGGTGTAAAATTTTCAAGCTCAACCATAACCCAGTTTAAAGTTTGTAAATACTCATCGAAGTAACTATAAAAGGTTTAAAGCGATAAACCAAAGTTTTCTGATATAAGCTTTTCCCTGATAACTGTGAATTAGCACAAATATTGCTGGATGAGGACATATCTTGTTGAAGCATTGGTCCAAAAGTTGAAATATTTTACGAGAAGATCCGGATGTACTCAGGATGTACAGAGAAATTTTCCAACATATCTAACTAGCATTCCTCCCTCTCATGAAGATTTCGAGGAAATCATTATGAAGCTCCTTTATTATAAATGTCTCATTATAATTCTTCTCTATTGATGTAATATGCTTCATATAAATATATGCATAATGAAAATATTAATTGAATAGCTCTCTATAACTTCAATGGGATTTCATATTCCAACATGAAGGTTCTATTGTGTTTATCATCTTAAGATATTTAAATAAATAAAAAAAAAAGTTTTACCTCAAGGAGTCCCTTCCCTGTTGTTATTTCAACAGTAATAGCAGTTGCAAATCCAACCATTGCAAGACGGCCGAGCCACACATCCAATCCACCATTCTCATTTGTACCCTGCTCACATCTAATAGAAATTTGCGCAGCTTGGCGTACAAACTTCCTTCTAGTTAATGTTGAGCCAAGAACTGGAAATGAAGTGATCATGAATTTTGATAATCTTTGAACAGGTAATGAAAGGAAAAACATACACATGGTTTCATAGCCTCAAAGCTTATCAGTTGCCAAGAATATTCACAAGTCAGCATTAATACAACATTGATATAAAGTTACTATTTTCTCAAATCAATTTTAGTTGGATTTCATCCACTTAATAGCCCCATTAGCCAAAAAACAGAAGCAAGGCATAATTTTTAAAGACTGATATAAATTGATAAAGTCGATAAAAACTTGGAGACTAGTCAAACCACTTCATTTGTTATGGAAAAGAGGAAGACAACCTCAGAACAAGCAAAATGACATCAATTCATTTGGTAAAATACAACACAAAACATTTATTATGTTTTTTAATTTTATTCATCACCAATATCAGATTTTAACTTGATCATGAAAAATCAAAGAAAACTAAAAGTTCCTAGAAGCCTAAATCATCCAAGCCTCTTTAGTTATCATGCACACCACAAGGTGTGGGAATTTGGCAATGGTTAAGGTGCATAGTTCCAGGCAACATGCAGCATGAGTTCAATTCATTGTTAAAAGATAACTTTCCAAAAGGACCAAAACTTCCTTCTTTTTTTACAATTTAAACTTTATTCATTACAAAAATCAAAATTTTACCTTAAATAATGAAAATTCAAATAGAACTAAGCTCCTTGAACATCAAACAAACATTAAACCGTCCAACACTATGAGAAATTCTAATTATAAATATCTTACAAAGTGGAGTCCCTTGCTTGAAGGAACAAGCAGTGATTTTGGAGAATGCTTCATTAAGAGGACGAGGAAGAGCACTGGTTCGCTGAGGTTTCGTTGCAGCAACATCTACAAAAAAAAAAAAACAGCAAATTGAGCACAAGGGCACGAATTAGCACAAGCTATAGAGAGATTAAGAGAAAGATAGAGAGCCAGAAATTGAAAAAGACTTACTTGGAAGCGAAACGCAAAGAGAGGAGGCGGCGATGCGAGCATGAGCCATTGGGAGGAAATGGAGATGGAGATGGAGCAATGAAGGCCTTCAGAAAACGGGATTATCTTATCCGGAGTGGTACCTGGGAAGCAGCCATAGCGGTCATAGCACTACACACGATAATTTTTTTCTTTTTTGTGGGGTATAGTGTAAAAATTTAGAAGAGATGTTCTATGTTTGCCTATCACCCCCTGAATCCTGATTTATTTATTTATTTAACGCTAGTCTATGACTCTTTGAGGTCCTCAAAACATATTGTTGATTTTAATATATAAATTTAAAAATAATTTATAT
Organism: Dioscorea alata; assembly: GCA_020875875.1. NCBI lineage: Eukaryota > Viridiplantae > Streptophyta > Magnoliopsida > Dioscoreales > Dioscoreaceae > Dioscorea > Dioscorea alata. Next base: position 15,790,734 of record CM037018.1, read on the forward strand.
AGTCTGTATGGTTTGCGCACAAACTTATCAAAAACCATCAACCATGTAATTAAAAAAAAAACTACATTAAATTTGTAATCCATGGCATGTTAAAATGAATAATTTGTAAACATTGAATATATATATATATTTGAATCGTGAGCCCAAAAAGATTAAAGCGTGATTGAGCTTTTGAGAAAATTTAATCTTTTTGGGCTCACGACTAGCTGAGCAAAAGAACACCTCTGATCCACATGTTTAAGAGTGATTCATCATGTTCTTCCTCCTCCTTTGGCAGTGTTAGAAGATCTTTTGTTTCCTTCTAGTGATATTCGACTTCTCTGTAGCATTGCCTTCTTATTTTCTTGTATTGTCTGCTTATTTATTGATAGAAACACATTATCCCTAATAATAGCTTACTATCTAGCCTTGTTTTTTCCTCAGTTGTTTGGTTATGTTTGTTTTTGTTCTTCATGTTTGTACTCTTTCCTTTTCTTTTAATAAAATTATAAAATTATGATTTATTTATTTTTCTAAAAAAAATAATCCACAAATTTTTTGAAAAAAAAGTAACAATGTATATTCACAATATTTACTTTTTTTTAAAACTTCTCTCTCATCTGATGTTATCAATTTTTTCATATCATTTAAATTGTGGCTAATATCACACCATAAAAAATTCATGTGTATTTGTTGAGGTATTATATTCACAATAAACTTGTGAGGACTGCCATTGAAATGATTCACATTATATAAGATCTGAATTATGTGGAGAAAATGAATTAAGGGTCTCAAAGAAATGAAAAATTATGTATTTTTACTTCCTTTAATGAGATAGCAGAGAAAATCAATCTCACTAATAAACACATATTTCCAGTAATAGCACAATATAAAATTTTCGTATGAGAGAGATATTTGATAAATTAAATATTAAATTTTTTAAAACCTAATTATTAAATCTACTCATATTGCAAATTTCTAAGTAAACATGATGGTGTTATAGTGTACCTAACCAACTATTGACAATAGAAAACCCTGATTTTTATAATAGAGATAGGACGGTCATCCCTAGTCTAATGAGAAGCAGATTCATTGATCTGGAGAGAAATGGAGAAAAGGCGAAAATGGTCCGATTTTCTTTCGTTTTTAATATTCATTTGTTCAGGTAACAAAAGTGTTACTTTTATTGCTTCCAATTGAAGTAGATTTTAAACTAAATCTACTTCAATAATTTTTTCATCGAAATGAATGATGTGAACCAATCTATAAAAACTTATTTTCTGTGATTTCCAAAATTCTTTTCAAAATAATAAAACTCCATCCAGCATTTAAATTCTATAATTCTAATCATTTTCAAAAAAAAAAAAAAACATCATAACTACTGGAATAGAAGCGATATCACTTCCTCTACTTTAAGAAAGTATTATTTCTCCCACATTCTCATTTTAGATCACTCCTAGAAATGAACACCGTCAGAGTTGAAGCCTTCTTTACTTTGCATCCTCACATGTATATATATTTAAATAGGAGGATATCATCTCTATTGTCTCTCAAGTTGCAAAAATAATAAAAAAATCTGTAATATATATATATTAACAATGTAAAAAAAGAAAATTAAACTGAATTTTCTTACCATTTTTATAGATAAAAATCAGTACTTAAAAACAACATGAATCTTAATTGGAAGACAATGCGTGGTGGCGTTTTCACATTGTCTATATATAAGAAAAAAAATTATCAAAGGGCAATTATAAAATGCATAATTTTACAAGAACCAATAATTAACAATAAGGTATAATATCTATTATTGTCTTCTTTATAACCAAATTAAGTTTAATTATACTCAATAAACTATAATTTTTTTAATTACTGAGAGATTGAGCTCTCACACATCATTGGTTGAGTTGAGGTGAGTTCAAGATAAAAAAAATTAAAAAATATAAATAGATATAAACTTTGGTTTAATTAATATAAATTTTTTAAATTTACAATTGTACTATTCTAATAAAACTTATTGTTCTTAATTTTTATAACATGAATTCATAAATAAATTTATTCAATTAATTAAACCCTTGATTTTTTTCTTGATTTAAATATTTGAATTTTAAAAATATTTTATATAGCAGATATTGTTTATGCACAAACTCATCAACATCACCAACCATGTCATGTAATGTAATGAAAAACAAAATATTAATTTAAAATTATAATCCAGGCATATTAATAACTTGTAATCGTAATTAAACATTTTTTGAATGTAGAGAATGGGCATAGCCTACTGGTTATTATGTGCTTTGCGTTTGAGGAGATAAGAATTTGAGTCTCTCAACTCTTGAAATGTACAGTAAGTTTCTTGTGAGAGTAACAGTGATTTCTCCCATCTAATATTGCATTGCATAGTAGATTTATCTCAGAAAGATCATTCAAGTTATCATAATTAGTGCATCTCCATATTTATCTGTCTCTTGACATCATTTTAAATAAGAATCTATTTGTTAATATGAATTGACAAATAAATTTATTTAATTAATTTAATCTTTCAAAACATTATCCTATGATCATTCAATATATAGTTTGGAATTTGGATCACCATATTATTCACATATAATAAATACATGCATGCATGTATGTATGTATTTAAATATTAAATATAAAACTTTAAGTTTGATTATTAAAGTAGAGGTATGATTTTAAAAAAAAGCATATCAGCAATTAGGCACTCTTGCACCAAAGACAAACAACTTTGACAAAACAAGAATCAAGCATACAAGCATATGCCATATTGCCACCTTTTAATTATAAACCTCATCTTCAAAGAATCAGAATCTTGTTCTCCTCTCCCATGCCATCCTCCTTCCTAACCAAAAAAAGAAGTGCAAAATGCTCTTATTCTTATCATCTTCTACTCTCTTTGCCTTCTCTCTTTGGCTCTGCAAGTCCAAAATCCAAGTTTTGAGCAATGGGCATGACTATCTCCACCCTAGTTAGGATGTTGTTTGCCAAGAAGGAGATGCGCATTTTAATGGTTGGTCTTGATGCTGCTGGGAAGACCACCATTCTTTACAAGTTGAAGCTTGGCGAGGTCATCACCACCATCCCCACTATTGGTATACCAATTTGTTCATTGTTTATCTTTTATGATTTTTTTTTTAAAGTTTAAGTTTTTTCCTTGAAGATTTATTGTTGAATAATTATATATTATTGTTTTTGTAGTTATCTTGATGACTGTTTTTTAGATGTTGTTTTTTATATTCTGATGTATTTTAGTGTTTGGTTCTCTTCAGTGTTTAGTGATGAGATAGAATTTATCAATTAAGTTCAAGAATTTTTGTACTTTTCTTTCATGTTCTTGAATTTCTTTTGAATATGGTATGATCTTTTAAGTTTTCATTTGTATCTTTATATGGTATGTGTTTTTCTTTAAGTTTTCTTCAGAACAGAGGATAAAAACAATAATTGTTCAAGATATATGTTTACGTAGAAGTTTTCTGACATGTCTTTGGTATAAATATATTATACTATGCGAGAGAAAATTTTAATGTTTGTCCACTCAAATTCTCTTGATGTTGATCAGGTTTCAATGTGGAAACTGTGGAGTATAAGAATGTTAGCTTCACTGTATGGGATGTTGGTGGCCAAGATAAGGTATTCTTCATGAATTTCAGAAGCTAATTTCTATTTGTAATCATTCAAATTAATGTGTATTATTTTCTTGTTTTCAAGGAGATGGTAGATATATCATTGGATTAATGTCTAAATCTTTAATTGGACAAGTATAAAAAGGAAGGTGGCTTTGATTTTATTGTTTATAACTTATTAATGTTCAAACTTCAAAGGCCTTTAACAAGGTCTTTAAAAAGATTTCAGAAACTCAATAGGATTAGCAAATATGTTCATTCTGAATTGGGAGAGTTTTGCCTTACATCATCATCTAAAATATTTATCAGATGACTCTGCAACATGAGTTGAGAGGAACATCCAAAGAAATGAATTAAGCTTAATTTTATTCAGCTTGTTTATGGACCTCATTTGTTTCGCAATTTTGAACGAGCAATTGTTAACAGCAATCAAGTTCTTCTTGATATGTTGATGTTTATATATTCATATCATCTATTTTAACATGCAAAACTTTTTTTCCTTGGTTTAAATGTATGATAGATCCGGCCTTTATGGAGGCATTACTTCCAGAACACACAAGGGCTTATATTTGTCATCGATAGCAATGATCGAGAACGGATAGCGGAAGCAAGAAATGAGCTTCATCGAATTCTGAGTGAGGTTAATAATTCTGTCTTGCAGCCTTTTTCTGAGAATCTGATATCATTTAGCATTATGAATTTTTATTTAGTTCTCATATTTTTACAAGACATTATCTAAATGAAGATGAACTATAAAAAATGCAAATATCCTTTAACTCGCCTCACATACTCACAGAAAACTTAAGCACTTAGGTCTCATATTAAGTTACTTTCAAGTCCTTTAAATATGTCACTCTTATCTTCTTTAAAATTAGTCTAGTGAGTATGAATCAATATGTCAGTATTTACAACATTATACATTTTCCATGGTTTCTTTGAACTTGTAAAACAAATATGTCAACTGGAAATTTTCTAAAGAATCTACAGCTATTTCACTGCATGATTTGTACTTAAAAGAAAATTTAATGTTAAACTGGATAAATGATACTAAAAACCAATGCAGTTTAAATAATTGATGTCAAGGCATTCCTATTTCTAAATGGTATTTCTTGATCAAAAGTTTATTGTGAAATAGATTGTGCCTGAGAATTAACCAAAAAGACCTGTGTGTTGTTTCAGGATGAACTCCGTGGGGCGACATTGCTCGTCTTTGCTAATAAACAAGACCTCCCGAATGCAATGCGTGTCTCTGAGATAACTGATAAACTTGGGTTACATTCTCTTCGCCAACGCAATTGGTACATCTTCTCTTTTAGTTTATAATTGTGTAATTCTTGCAATCTTTATTGCAATGTGAAACTGTATTGAGGTTGACAAACAAATTCATTAATTGACAGAGTTAAAACTGGAGAGCATGTTTTCTGCTGTTTCAGATTACTGATGACACTCAATTTTAGTCTGTTTATTTATAGATTTATTTATACTGTTTATAATATGATTTAATTTGAGAAATCTTTAGGTGAAATTCTGGCTTTTGGATTGATTTTTTCCTTTAATTTTTTTGGCAATTATTCTTTGTAGGTATATACAGAGTTGTTGTGCTGCTTCAGGGGAGGGTCTCTATGAAGGACTTGATTGGTTATCAAGCAACATATCTAAAGGAAAATAGATTTTCCAGAAATCCATCCTCTTTATATAAATAAGATCATGAATAATTAGCAAAAGAAAAAACATTATTCTGAATATATATATATATGTACACATTATTATTATATCTTGTGTTGGTTGTGTAACTCTGAATTATGGATGTAAGTATGCCAATAAATTGGGATTTTATGAGTAACGGAGTCATGTTATATGCTTGAACATCGGCAGCTCAAATTCACCTTGATGTGCTTGAAATTATTTTTATAGTAAAATAAATTATTATTATTATCATTTGCTTATTTAATTTGATATTTTTATCTTTAAAGCATGTGGATGCAGTGGTCCAACAAATCTCATGAACCTCCTCAAATTCACAGAACCATAATTGTCTATTGACGTATGATTTAATTATTTAAATAAATATTTTTTTACCGATGACAAACCACTACTTACATTATTCACCATGCGCAAAAAATAATCAACCACTTAAGGGCCTTAACCTTCCACATAGGGCTCTAGTGCCTTACCGTTAACCTATACCAATGTTGGCTCAATGAACCTATTTAATAATTTTTAAAAAAAAAATATATTAATACTTATGAATATTTATTAGTATAATAAAAATAAAACTGCAATCTAATTAATATTAATTAAGTCCAGGTATGATGAACTCAAATAAAACATTCCTACAAAATTGGAATAAAAATACATTCATAAGTATATACAGACTGCAAATTGTAAGACTTATGTAGTGATCAACGTAAATAAGTGCTTGAATTGAACTCCCACATTCTTAAGCTAGAATACTCTCTGTACCTACAGCTGCATTGCGCCCTGTCAAACAGAGGAACAGAGCTATAAACACAGACCTGATAAATAGAAGAGCTTGAAAGTGACAAAACTTGACCAGAGTTACAGTTAGCAATTGATATTTTGTCTTGATTCCAAGAACCAGATGCATAGACAATTTTATTTATTAAAAAAAAAAAACAAAAAGCGCTACTAATTTTGCGAACTCTCCTTTGTGCAATCACATTTTTCATCATCAAATATTTAAAACAAATGTGTATAGTTATTAGAAGTTAATGGCAAATAGCAAGCCATATCTTACCCAACTATACATCTTTCACCCGGAAAATACCAGGTTTTACCAAAAAGTTTTCCTTATGTTGGTAATTTCATGCTCATAAATCATTTTAGAGAACAGGCCAACAATACTCAATAATTACTTGGGCACTAAGTGGGAAAAAAAAGACTACAAAAGCTATGGCATAAAGGCTGGAACCACAAGGACAAGAGGAATGATGAATGAGTAGAGACATGGTAATCTGGATAACTAAGATTTAACATGAGTTGGAACACTGTATCATGTCCAAGTCGCGGTATAGGATAGCATGAAAACAATTATCTTACCCAAACTGTCTCTTTGACTGCCTTAAAACTAATCTGGTGGGTATAAATGGTTATCCTCAGTAATCTAGTGAAAATTAAAAATGATGAGCATCTAATATGAATCAATATGATGGGATATTTCCGTCGACAAAAGAAGGTCAAAGGAACAGATCATCCATGAAAATAAAACATACGTGGTAGAAACCCTTGATGTTTAAAAGCTCTATCCATATTAAGCAAATCTAATAAATACCCAAGTGATGTACCTTTTTTCTTAAGCTTATTCCGAAAGCTTCTTTTCCTGCTAAATGCTTTCTCCTGTATCAAAAGAAAACATCTGTAAGATTACCATAATGAAGAGTATGGAATAAAAACAATCAGATAAAATTTAAGTATTATGTAATGTATCATGCATCTCAACATTCTTGAAGCAATCATGGGGTGAAGTTTGGGATTAAGGTTGAAAGTCTTCTTCTATATAATGAGATCGAGCTCTTAAAACTTGAAAGTGATGAAAAGTTTATGGGAGGCTAAGCAGGGTTTTTATGACAATAAAAGAACAAAAAATGGGATTATAGGACTAAAAGAAGGATTTAGTTGCCGAAATACAGCTGTAGTTTTAATACTTGACTGGTTCCATGATGGATGAAATTTGGCAGTGAAATTACCACAGGCTGACCCGTTCTCCCAGCAGCACGCACAGCAGATACAAGATCTCGATTTGATTGTGTGTACAAGCTAGTAATCATTCCAGATTTACCAGCTCTTGCTGTTCGGCCAATCCTATGCAAAAAGTCTACAGCAGACGTTGCAAATTCCGCCTAAACGAGAAACAAATGAAATGAAGCCATTCAGAAAAAGTAACCAGGCATAAAACTAAAATTTTCTTGTTATTCCAAGAAACTAGATATACATGGTAATGAAAATCATTGACAATAAAATGACTTAAAGTTAACAAATATGCTTTCAATATTGACATTCCACACTTATAATGGAAGTAAATCAGTGCTCTGCAAAATTATTCTCAACTCAAAAACTGTTGCAAGTCCATGATTCACATGAATAGGAGGTAAACTTAAACAAGAGCAGTTGGATTCGGTAGGAAGGTAGGGAGGTAGGGAGAGCTATATCATTAATTTCCATTTATGAAAATAAAACAAGGGAACAAAAAAAAAGTCTTAATCAAACTTCAAAACTCCAAATGGCGGGGAAAAGGGAAGTTTGACAGCAATCAAAAACTTATATACTGCAATGACATGAAGTGCATAATTTTAAAATCAAATCAAAGTGTAATTGGAAACATAATAAAAAATATATATATATAAAATATATATATATATATATATATATATATATATATATATATATATGGGAACATATGTCTTGATGTTAAAAAATTTCAAAGTAACTGACCATGATACGGTCATTGCACTGTTTATATAGAGGTGTATAATGTAGTCAAAAGCTTGTCATGAGAATGAAATATCAATAAACCTTAGGGCAAAAGATTATATTAGCCAGCAGATGGGAGGCTACAGGAAAAGACCTAGTTGTCATGCTACAAAAAATTAGGCAAATGTTGGCATCCTTGACACCATGTGCCTGCTTATGTGATGGGCACGCAGGAGAATCAGGGATATTAACAGCAGAGGCCAAACTCTAACATCAATATAAAATTAAGAATTTCATTTGTGACAAAACCGAAAGGAAGCTACCTGAATAACATGTGCAACATTAGGTATGTCAAGACCACGTGCAGCAGCATCTGTGCAAACAAGTATGCCACCCTTCTCTCGAAACTCAGTCAAGTTCCCCATCCTCTCATCTAGGGAGCTTTCACTATGATAAGGAATGCATGCAATACCAACTCTTTGTAATATTTTAGCAACTGATTCAACAGAATCAACAGTATTTGTGAACACCATAGTACGATTTGCAGCAGCATCGTTATCTCCATGACTGTAATTAGAAGTCGATTTTACAGCATCTAGAAGAGCATCTACCTGTGTGTCTGCTGTAACTTCTACCCATCTCTGCTTCAATCTATAGAAAGACAAGTTAAGAAAATTACAACATCAAGGACGCAAAAAATAGATGATGCAGGAATTCCTTACAACGAAAAGGATGGGATAACAAATGGATTGGGGTACTGGTCTTTCAAACATTTGGTGATGTATGTTTGGCCCATTACCTTTGTATATAGTCATTGATGTGAATCATTGCATGATAGACTTGACACTAGAAAAATTAAGAATACTGAGCCAATTATGAGAAAGTAGAAGCAATCAAGAATCTGCAAATTAAATTTCATAGAAACCGGGGGAATGAAAAACATAAACAACTGTCAGCTAAAACAAAGAGTCAGCAACAAAAGTTGCCAAGAGCAAAAGGATTCTGAATGCAGAAAAAGATAATCAAACCAAGACAAGATAAATGTAGTGAAGAAAAGAGGAGAAGAAGAAGAGAGACAGAAACAGTGAAAGAAGGGAAAGGAAATGATTCAAAAATAGACAAAGAACAAACGGAGGGATTTCCAAAGTTCTACATTCAATCATTAAGCAGAAATTGAAGCATAAATAGAAATAGTGAGTCGGCTCATCCAAGCTGTCCAAATTATGCTTTGATTTTCTGTAATAATTCAGTCAATTCATGGTTCATTTAAAACATTACAAACTCAGGCCTACTAGTTATTGCTTAAAATATATTGCATGTTTGCATAGAGAATAAGGGGTGTGGACCAAGCCCCTTATTTCTTGGATTAAGAGCCAAACAACACCAAAATACTTTATTCTAAGAATAAGAGATATTATTCCAAAACAAGCTAATAGCATCTCTCTTATATTAGCTTATTTTTGGAAAAAGAGCTAAACACTAGAAAAAATAAAATAAAATAAAACATCTTCCTTAGTCCCAGTACAACAACTTATATATGCACAATCTTGTACTTAAAATAATAGAGTAATTTTTTTTTTTTTTTTAACTACAAAATAAGATTTTCATTGATCCATCTATTTGACTTGGAAAATAGGTCTGTTTTGCAGCAGCTTGTGCAACTCCTTTTGTTGACTGTCCCTTAAAAAAGACAAGTTTTCAATTTGCAAATCTAGCCCAAATCATAGCATAAAAAACGTATATAAAAGCCATAAGCTTAGTACTGCAAAAATTTGGCTAGAACAGACTAATGTACTATTGCAATAAAAAACAACCCCAAAACATAGGGTTCTCAATTTCGCACAACTGATAAAATAAAATTCACGCATTTTCACTTGAAGCAGTAAAAAAAAAACTGAGAAGCATCATGCTCAAAAACTCTGCTTCTGAACATTATATGGTAAAAAAGAAGAATTCCTTTAAATTAAGGTAAAAACAGAGGGGAAACAGAAGGCACCAACCTAGGATTGTAGCAGTGGAGATAATTCCCACTGACCCAAATGGCATCAGGAAACATTCGTTTCAACACTCCACCTGCAGTTTTCTTGCCACTTACAGGAAGTGTTGCAGCAATGAAAATGTATTGCTTACTACGAGTATAAACTTTCCTAACTCTCCTCCAGTCCTTTACAGAACTAGTCTCAACTATACCATGTTCATTTCTAATATCTTCAGGTTCAACTTCGTCACCTTCTACTTCTTCATAATTAATGCCATTAATATCATCTTCAACACCAAAGTTAGTTTCAGTTTCCTCATTGACCTGCAAACTACTAGGCCCAGCAGAACTTTCCATCCTGGATAGTTGCTTTTCATCAAAGCGAAACATGTTTATTAGATGGATAATTTGATTTTGGAAACTTCCACAAAGAAGCATATCTGCTTCATCAAACACCTGCAACAAAAGTACAGCAAAGTCAGAGCCAAAATAAACTAAAACAAGCTGCATGTAGCAAAACTGAAAAATTGTGTAAAGATTAGAAAGTTCAACCTTTAAAATATTGTATAAAGTTACCAAAACAGGACAGAACTATCAAAGGAAATGTTATTATCACATGAATTTAAGAATGATCTAGTTACCACACATGTTACATCTCGCAAGAATTCAGACCGACGCTTCTTTTCAGGGTCAAATGCATACATGCAGTTCAAAAGAGCTGCTGGAGTGGAGACTAGTATATGTGGTTGTGCAACTGGCCATCCCTGCAGTTCATGTTCCACAATTGTAAGAGATTTATCAGCATCAATGATACTCAAAAATTAAACTGTATGCTTCCCTGCTATGTTTAGAGACTATCAATCTAGTAAAATTCAATTGTTCCTATTAGACAAATTACTGACAAGGATCATTTGATGCAAATCATTTATTAGCATACCTTTCACTATTGTGCTAAACAATGCAAAGTAGCACAGAATTTTACCTGCCGACCACACACAGCAGCAACTCTCAGTGGTGGCTCACCCGAATCACTAAATAGAAGGTTTGCCATTTGAACCACTTGTTCACATAGCATCACATTTGGGCAAAGAACCAGAGACATTTTCTGTTTTTCAGGAACGTCTTCAGCATTATTTGCTTCATCACAAGGAGGGGACTTGGTATAAAATCTGTCAATCAGTGGCACCAGATAGCCATGTGTTTTACCACTACCAGTCTCTGCAGCAACAATCACATCCTTCCCCATAAGGATATGAGGTATACAAGAAGCCTGTGATAGACATGCACTCTCAAATTTATTGCCCATTTGATCTATAAGCAAATGCAAACCCAACAATATAAAGTAACAGTAAAAACAGACACAGATTGCTTGAAAATAGCAAAGACAACCATGATCAGCAAATGCTATGAGATAGAGGGAACCAATAGATTAATCAAAGTTTGAAACCTCTGATGAAGTTACTAGTATATCATTGTTCGCAAGGAATATACTTGAGAGACAAATAAAAATGAATCATTTATTCATAAGGGAACATAAAATTCATTCACTATATATGGAGAGAATTATCTTTATTTTCACAATGTGCAATTTTATCACAAAATGATTCAAAACAAGATTTAACAAAGTTCTTTTTTTTTTTGTTGGTTTTGGAAAACAAACACCTTCTGATGCGCAAATATTCCTCCTGGGTTGAAGCCACGGGGAGTACATTATTAGTGCTTCATCATCAATAATTTCATTCAGTATCTACACTACAACATAAAATGGCAAGACACTAGTTATAAAGAGCCACTAACAACACCTCCAAACTTAAATTTATAATATATGAATGGCATTCACCATATTAAGTATAACGATTCTAATACTAAATAGAAATTCAAAATATCACTACCGCAAAGGTCTTGACTTTCTCCACATCTCACCCCAAAAGTACACAACCAGCACCGGAATAGAGCTATTGAGTGGAAACTAGAGAAGGAACTCAAACAAAACCAGCACGTCGAACCGGAAAAGAAGAAGAACGCAACCTGAACTTGGGAAGGGCGGTGAAGGGAGGCATTAGAAAGAGCTCTGCAAAGGTAATCGGAGACCCCCAACGACTTCCAAGAGATACCCTCCTCAGCGAAGAAGGGGCCGCCATCGGGGGCAGGTGCTTCCTCCGCGACGGCGTGGCCGGCGGAGAAGGCCCTGACAAGCGGCTGAGCGGCAGCAGAGTAGCGATAAGGGCAACGCGGCCTCAGCAACAGAAGAAAGCGGCGCGGCGAGGGAGCGATGTAGGGGAGGTGGAGAAGCGGCGCTCGGACGATGAGGTTCATTGGGTTTGTTTGGGTTTTTAGAGGTTTACGACACTAGAGCCATTTCAGCCGAGCCAGTGGTTTGTTCGGGGATATTTACTAATAACCCCCCGGAAGATATTGAAATTAATTATCACTTTCTAATTTTTCTTTCATATATATATATATATATATCCCACTGTCAGGTATAGCCCAATATTAGGACAACGTGAGGATCCATTGGGCCCTAATTAACTTGCGGATTTTGTCACAGTTTTGTTTATTCTCTTCTTAAACTATCAGTTTTTTTTTTTTAAGAAACACAGATAATAAATCAATCCGAGAGCTACTGAAAGCAATATAAAAATTAATTTTTTATTATATATATATAAGTGCAAACTTAAAATTACTTACGCATGTGAATACCACTTTCAGTTTATATTACATATCACATGAGTATAAATACCACTTTTACTTGTTACAAGTTGGTAGATGTTCTTTTATTTATTATTTATTATTTTATTTTATTTAAAAAAATTGGATAAACTACAATTTGTTGAACACTACAAGATAAAATACGTGTAACATGTATAAAAACACATGAACACAACCAGGAAGAAAAGGATAAAGGTATTCCACTAGATGTGGAGATGGAAAATAGAAGAAAAAAACAAACACAACAAAAACAAGGGATAACACCAAGACAAGCGAGGGAGAGTGACTTGAGAGTGAACAGTAACTGTGGGCTCATGAAGAAGGCCCTTGTATCATATAGCTCCTTCAAATCGTGCCAAATTCTGAACGAGTTGTCTGCTTTTTAGGATCACATGCCTCTTTTGTACGAGACCCCAAGAACTCTAGGCTTCTTTTAACCGCCAAGATCGAGTCTTCTAGCTTGGTCTCTTTTGCTATTGGGACTGTAGATAAACACATAAGGAAAGTATGGCCAATTTTGCAAATAATTGCATAAGTTGGTTGAAACTTATAATTAAAAATTCGCTCATTTCGTTCTAGTCATATATTCCACAAAATGGCTCTAACAAAGAAATTCCATGTCTCCTTATAAAGGGACCACAACTTTGGAATCCATGAATCCCACAAAGAATTGAGGAAAACTAGGCAAGTGGATAAATCAAGAAAATGACCAAAGAATTTCCAAATCATCTCTGTAAAAGGGCAAAGAATAAAAAAAGGTCCACCGACTCATTATCTCAATGACAAAGTACGTAGGTCGTTGAAAATTATCGATTGCATCTTCGTTTGGCAAGATTTTCCAATGTGAAGGTTTAGTTATCCTAGGAGAGCCAGCCAAAAAGATTTACTTTGCTAGGGCTTTTATTTTTTAAGAGTATCGGTGTCACGCCCCGAACCCGGCTCGCCGGACCCGGCGCGCGGACAAACGGCCGCAAACCCACAGGGCGTGAACCCTATAAGCCTGCAAGGCCTCAGAACCTGATACAGAGTAGACAAAATACGACAAATCGTCAAGGAAGAAACATTGGTATAGAAATTCAAACACAGACCTACAGTTACAAGAATCCAAAGTATAAATATAAGTTTTAAAAAAAATTTACAAGAAAATGACAACCCTAGTGGATCCATCCTATCACTGGCTGAACGTCAAGGTCTTAAGCACAACAACCTTAGAGTCAAGTACCTGAAATGATAGAAGAAGAGAGGCTGAGTAACTCGGTTACTCAGTGAGTGGGATGAAAAATAGGTGGAAAACCTTCGATCACTTTCAAATACAGAAGAAGTTTATTCAATCCTTTCCAAACATCAATAAAAACCACAAGTGAATAAACGTTAGACAAGAAACCATGTATAAGTATGATAACAAAAACGTAAGTTTCCAATGCACAACTTTGCAAACACATCTCAAATCGCCATAAACTAAATACGAAATCCAGAAAAACAAATCTTGGAAATATAGAAACTTCTAAACATGATTTCAAACAGAATGTCTCCAAATTTACTATAGATAACAGATGGCCGTCTATTATTGCCGGACGGACACGGTACCAGATGGCCGTTTATTATTACCGAACGGACACGGTATCAGATGGCCGTTTACCACCGAACGGACACGGTACGAAACAACAGTCTCGATTTCACAGAAATTTCTTGTCGACAAGGTCAGTATTTAACCCCTACTGACAGGGTTGAGTACAGTTTATTTGGAGACTAAAACATTTAAACAAACTTGCAATTAAAATACCAAATATTCACAAATTTTCTCAGATATTCCAAATAAACAAAAATTCAAAATTTCAGAATTCCACTTTAGAGGAAAGTAGATGAACAGAAATTAATTATAGAATTTAGTAAATAAATTACCAAATCATTAATGCATATCGAACCACTCTCAAAATCAAGAGTAAAACCATTATATAACCGAATAAAAATAAGAGAGATTAAAATCTAAGCAAAACAGGGAATTAACAGAACAGGTAAAAGCACACTCCGACACATAATTACATGATTGGTAAAATCCAACAATTCCAACAATTCCAAATACAAATAACCTCAAGATTCCCATTATCAAGCTGGATTACATGCAATCATGCTTACCAACCTAAAAGCACATAGAAACCAAGGTATAAAGCAAGATAAACACTTAGCTACTCATATTACATCTCACACTTCTCGGCATGAAAACACATCTAAACATGCCTCATTCCATAACATGTAACTCCAAAAAAAAAATATATTATCAAATGCACAAATATTTTGCAAAAACAAACTTAGGACAATCTTGAACAATTTCCTTGTTTAATTCTTTCCCAAATTCATCCTCGAAGAGTGAGAAAAATTCTTCTAAATAAGAAAATTCTGCATAGAAACATCATCCTGCACAAGCCCTCTTTAATATATCATAACTCATAATCTACAAGTCCAATCAACTTGAAATTTTGCAGGTTGAAAGTTAAGGTGATAAGAAATATTTTCTCTATTGGGCACTTTGTCTAATTACACATAGTGAATCCGGAATTTGCCTATAAATCTGCAGGTCTACACAGTAATATCTCCATGACATGTCAACTTGAATGGATCATATCTCATAGAACATACGTTCAATAAATATGAAATTTTGCAGGTAGATAGATTAAATAAAACACTGCAACTTTTCAATTTTAATCATCCACAAATTCTATCTCTATAACTTCCGAATGTTGGCAACAATTTCCAACCACTCAATGTCATTTCCAGATTTCAAGATACATGCATTCATCCTCTCTAACTTAAGTCATGCAAACATATGAGATATCATTTTCAAAGGTTTCACAATCAATTGAAAGGTATGGCTTTAAACATTCATCCAAAATTTATACAACCATAAAAAAAAAATCCTCTAACCACACATCTTCACTTCATTAATGACATCATTTTCATCACCCATCTCATAATCATAGCTTCATCGCTTACAATTAATTCTCAATGTATTATGTCAAACACTTGGCATGCATTATCCAAATATTCACACATAAGTTCCAAAATAACCAATAATGACCAATTCACATACACCAATCCTCTCTAATAACAAAGATGCAATAACACCAAAGTAACTCATCAATCTTTCAATTTCACAAACTTTGGACTATTATTCATTCCAAATATAGATATAGGGAAACTAAAGCCTTCTTTCACCACTCTACCGATCTATAATAGCAATTCAAACACACCTCTTAAAAACATATATACCCATGACATTAACATCAATATAAAACTCTCACACAAGCATCATCTCCAACAATCCATAAACTCATATCATCATATTCTAACAAACAATTGGTCATTGCTCATGTTAAAACTCAAAAGCATTCCATCAAACATCTTGCATGCAATGACCCACTTTCCACACATCAATTCTAGCAACACATGAATACAACCCATTTAATATATGAGATCCACCAAATTCTTGCACATAAATCACATTGGATCTAACTCCCAAGGTCTTAAATTTTCATAAATCAAAAGTAACATGAACATGGTGTTGCAATACCACACAAAATGAATCTTGACAAGTAGAATAATAATGAGACAAAATATAAATAAAACCTTGAATATCAAATAAAAATCAAGTAAATTCATGGAGATCTCCCAAATTAAAGTTGGTATGATACCCCAACAAAACAAAACAAGAGTTCCAACATCATAATGCAAAAATCATCTCAAAAGCAAACCAAAATCTCATACAAGAGTAAAAAAGAAAACAACAAGGATTAGGTTAGCCCACTCACCTGAAATCTTTTCTTTCACTTTACTTCAAAGGATCTAGGAAGTAAACAAAAAAGGAAAAAAGATGGAGACCAAATCTAGGGTTAAAGTCAAAAATTGCATATAAAAATTTAAAGAAAAACCTAAGATTCACTTACCCATAACCATCCACAAGAAAACGTGGAGAGAGATCATAGGGCTAGGGTTTGCAAGTTATGAATGTGAGATGGAGTTGGAGGAGACAAAAGGTTGATGTTTTAATTTTATTTTATTTTTTGCTACAGTAACGGCCATGTATAGTAACGCCTTCTACAATAATGGGCCAAAAATTTGGGTTATAACAATTAATTAAGAGGTGGGGCTCACAATCGGTGAGACCTTATAGCGGAGTCCTCCATCCAACAAAAATCTATAGAAAGATTTTACCGAGTAAGATCCATTTGGCGTGAGGGACCTTCACTTTGCATCCGTGTTCTCTCTTAATGCACTTGTAAGCCTACCATAAAAAATTTCAACAGCTTCTTGAGGCAGCTGATTGGAAAAATTGGTGGAAGGCATTTGCTCATGAATAGTGGCCAAAGGATGCAGTGTGTTTCGAAATGCTTCTGGCCAAAGATATCTCGGGGCAAAGGGGTCCGTGGTAGATGTCTTTATGATTAGAATTTTTTTTTTATACATTTCACCACTATATTAACCTTTATAATATTAGTTTAAAACTATTTATTTTCTTTCACTTTTTATTTTTTCTATTTATCTCTGATGTTGAGGGCAAAGCAATAATATATGTTATGTCATAAATTAAGCAGCAGAATTATTTGGAAAATTTTAAAAATAAAATTATTTCAGAATTATTATTATTATTCTGTCATGTGGCATATTATTGTAAAAATAATATTACAAAAATTAGAAAAAAAAAAAAAAACTCTCTACTGATGCGGTTTAATAGACTAACAAGTAACAAGACAAACATTACAAATGGCGGTTGTTCGCAAAATCAACCTCAGTGATAAAAAAAAACAAAAATAGAATATACATGACTATAAATATTTTTAAAATATAAAAATAAATATTTCACTACTGTATATTTCAATAATTTTCAAATTATTTTTCTTATTGGATACCAAGATCTTCTTACCTTCATAAGCCCTTCTCTCGGCAAAGCCTTTATCCCATCAGATGGTTATTTTCTTGTTTATATCAAAACAATATTTTTTTATGAAAAAATATTATTTTCTAAAATAAAATAAGAAAAAAAAAATTCAGATAGCTCTTCTTATCTTTCCATTATCCAAGCTATTATAGTAGTACTTCACCCATTGCTCCCATGCATAGGTACTATTTAAATGAGCCACTGTCTGTCAAAGAAATTGTATTTCTTCCGTTAAAGATTGTATGATAAAAAAACTTATTAGCTTGATATGATTCTTAAAAATAAACATACATGTGATGAGATTTCAATCTCCCCTATAATGTATAACTAAATTAGTAAATTCCCATATAGTTAAAAAAACCACTATAATCAGTGCACCTCTATATTTACTTGTCTTTTGACAAACTTTTAAATGGGACATGCTTGCCATCTATTAAAAAAAATCCATTTCCATAAATATATAGATAAGGTTCTTAGCCGAGAAGTTTTTATTTATTATATTTTCTTTATACATTCTAAATAAAACCTATTTTATATCGCTGTAAAAATCACATTTATTATATATCCGCAAAGCACTGTTATTTGTATATCCTAAAATAATCTCAAACTATGTGAAGCTGATATATATATATATATATATATATATATATATATTACAAAACTTAGTAGGTAAACATTAGAAAAGAAATTGCAAAAATTATGTCAAATCAGTCACATATGACGAGTCCATTCAAATTTCCAACAAATGTTTGAAAATTATATGTTTTGTGACAATTAAGAACTTCAAAAGTCAAAACAAAATGAAAAACTATTGATAACTCAAAGTTGAACAAACCAGAACATGAAAGACAAGAAATTGAGGGAAAAAGGGGAAAACAAAAGCACATTTATTATTCATACAATATTAACCCAGCTGGAGAATAATCCTTGACTTAAAGAAGACACAATAAAACAGGCAAAATTAATGGTTATAAACATTACCAAAATTAAATTTGATAACAGGATCCTCCAACAATGGGTTTGTTCATAAGTACCAAGAAGAACCTCAAGTTAACACCTGCTTGATTTTGCAAACATTTAATCATCTGATTAAACAATATGCACACTATAACTGATGCTAATTGTCATGATAGATGAAAAGTTCCAAAAGATGTGATAAGAATTACTTAAAAAGTGTTTGCCAGCAAATACTGCTTTTAATCTGGGTAAACAACAGTGCAAAGTTCTAGTTACCCCATTCCAGATTAAGCAAACAACATATCCATTAATTTTGCTCCCTCTGTTCACTCTTTAAGACAGCCACAGCATAAAACTCATAACTGCAAGCTGAAACATGGAAGAACAAGGTAACAGTTTCAAGATAAGTCCATTTTCAAGTTGGTAGTTTCTTACAGTGGGGATGCGTATAAGAATGGCTGGTTGGTTAGCATAGGTCTTACCAGCAACAACAAGAATTGTAAGGACATCTCCTATTCTTGACACTCTCTTTACAGTATTCTTATATGATTTGAATTTCTTTAATGCAGGGTCTTCTTCCAACAGCTGTAATGAGAAATAAAACATTAATTAAGTGTAACTACTCCGATAACATTCACAAGCAACTCAAAAGTAATTCTAGAAAAAATATTGAAGATAAACAAAATAAGATAGGTATACCAAGCATAATATTTGCTCTTTGATTACCACATGTGCCAGAAGAAGACAGTGCGATGGACAATTCGGCATTGAGAACAAAAAAAACCATATTTGCTAGCTAATCTAATGGATAAAACAGTTCTCCAATCATCTCTTCTTATGACAAATTCCATGTACAATAAATTACATGGAAGAGTTAAAATAAATAAATAAGCAATTATATACTTATAGAAGTTCAAGAAAAGAAAAGGTATGCATCGGCGAATTTTCAAGATCAAAGGCCTAAAGTGTTGGTTTGCATAAATATCATCCTAACCACTATAAAGAATAATCCATTCAAGCCAACAAGAAGCACATGCCAATCAAGCAATTATACAGCCATCTTCACCAACTCCATAATGTTTTTCATTTTGAGTTTCAGTGTAAATACCATCCCTCTAATAAAAAAAAAAATCACAAAACTACAAAGTATAAATGATTTTGATAAAATCATCACCCACTGTGTCAATCAAGGTCAAAGAAATACCCCAAGAAGTGTTTTTTTTTTTTTTTTTTTTTGTCAGAAAGAAGCACCACAAATGTTCTGAAAAACCTCATAAATCACCCCAACAGCTATAATTTTATTGAAAATATTTCAAAAGGGAAATCCTATAACTCCCAAATTTCAGCAACCCAATTTGTTCTCTCTTTTAGATTCATCCAAAAATCCACATACCCTATCAATCAGACCTCTTGTTATTTTAGTGTCAGTTTCAAGCTAAAAAGGAATATAATTCAATAAATCAACAGTATTTTCCAAATCAATGGTGATAATCTCCACACCAGACCACAATCACCAACTAAATAATCTCAATTTAGAACAATACTGCAATACTAAACAAGGAATCAGATCAACAACATATATATGATTGACAGAGAAACCATTACCGCCTTCTCACGAGCTCCAAGATCAATATGGTATCCGCGGCGCGGAAGATGGAAGGGATCCGCCTTCTGTGGATAATCAGAGAGAAACACAGAGAAAACATGAGAGCTCGGATTCATTGATCAACGGAGATTGGGAAAAAACACGAGAACAATGAGATTACCTGCAAGCGAGAGCTGAATCTGGAGAAGAGGGAGGTCTTGGAGAACGGGATCGCCATTGTTGTGCAACTTCTCGATTTCCCGAGTTGGAGATGATTGTGAATATTTTTCATTAACACCCCTCAAAGTAACAATATTTTTTTCAAAATAAAAAAAAAAATAAATTTTTGGATTTTTGTTGCAGTAATTTATAGTAATATTTTATAATAAATTATTTTAAACTTATTTATTTGTAATTAAAAATAAGTTTTTTTTAATAGTAATATTTTTAGAAAATAAATTATTAAACGACTCGTGAAGCAGGTCATTAGTAAATCTTGATTAATTTTCAAATTATTCTTTTTTTTCCACTTCAATTAAAAGGAGACAAGAAGTACAACAGTCTGGCAGATAATATTTCAATCTCATATAACTTGTTAATAATTATAGCAAGGCTTTCTGATAATATTTCGTCAGCATCTTTTAGATCTTCTAACTCATATTTAACGTCATATAGTTCCTTCTCATTCACATTTTTTCGTTAGCATCTTTTAAATTTTCTAATTCATATTTAATGTCATATAGTTCCCTCTCATTCACATTTTTTCCGTTAGTATCTTTTAGATCTTCTAATTTATATTTAACGTCATATAGTTCCCTCTCATTCACATATTTAATAATAATATTATAAATATTTTTAAGATGCTTTATAGCATGTAAGACAGCTTCATTTTCAGTTGTTTTTTTGGTATATGCCTCAAATCCATGCTATTCATGGATTTCATAGCTATCTTCAAATATGACTTTGGCTAAAAAAACATAGTTATAAAATGTAGATTAATCACGTGTCATTATTGTTAACTTCATTTGATAAAAAAAAAACCCTACCATAAAAGTACTTTTAGAAAAAAATAAAAATAAAAATGAAAATCATAAATTAAACATTTATGTTAGAGATGAATCCAAAGGGGTATGTATTTCCAAAAATATATATTTATATATATTTTAATTATTTTTTTAATCTTTTTTTAATGTGCCCAAGTCTTAAAATTTGTGAAATAAAATAAAACAAATCAAAATTATAGGTGAAAATAAACATTACAAAGTGTTGGTCTAAGCATCATCCTACTTGGTCATTATTGTTAACTTCATTTGATCATCACTACTTAAAAAAATAACATAATGAAATAAATAATTTTAAAATTAAGAATTTTATTTATTAATATTATCAAATAAAAAATAGTAAATGCAAAATTTACTTGATCCTAAGTGAGGGATAGCCTCAATCCACCAGAGCTTAAAACAAAGTCTTAATTTTATTGTAAAATTTTTATGAGTAAAACCCAAAAGTTATCAAATTGTTATAATAGAATGACATCTTTTTATAAACAATGAAGAATCATTTTTTTTTAACTTTATTTCCTATATAAGTCTGTAACAAGTAAAAAACAAATCACTGAAAATCTAGGTTACATATTGTGAAAGTTAACACCTACCCGGCGACAAATTATATACTATTCAGCAGAAGGAGTCTCCATGCAAAAAGTGTGGTGTGAAATGTTTTTACTGGACCTATGTGGTAATTACCAATCCCTAATTATATGTGTATTAATTTATAATTCAAAAACCGTATTATTGGGTGAAAACGCATGGATTGAATGATTAATTCTTGATTTTCACATATGTGGTGATTAACTGAATTTGTCACGTTTGCCAATAATAATAATAATAATAATAATAATAATAATAATAATAAAATTATTAAAAATATTTAACTGGATAATCAAATCAAAACAAAATTGCTTTTTAAATTAGAGGGACAAATCATGTGGCCTGCCCGCATACAACCATGTAATAAAACATTATTGGATTAATGAACAGGGACAGCTAGATAAGATAATACATCATGCATTTGATTCCTAACTTATACTAATTTTATTAATTATTAATCAATTAATAAAATTAATATATTAATTAATATATTAAATCTCATTTTCATTCAACGTTCATCCTTCTTAAAGGGCCCACCAAAAACAGGCTTTTTGCAGGCTTGCAGCTTTGCAGTAAATTCTCAAAACATTGTGCTTTCAAATCACAGCTTTGACACCTGAAAAACAACACATGACTCATTATGAGCTTCTGAATAATAAAGATGAGACCTAGAAGGTCCTTTTTCATTTTTCATTTTTCATTTTTCATTTTTTCATTTTTATTTTTATTTTTAATTTTTTGCGTATAAACCCATGCAAACACTCATAATTACACACACATGCACACATATTTTATTTTATTTTTTAAGTTTTATATGTAATTAATCATTGCACCAATGTTTTAAAAACCGGACCGGTTGTCGACCCGGTTAGACAACCGGTTCACGGTCCAATCGGTTGAACCGGTTGAACCGGCCGGTTCAATCGGATTTACTATTTTTTATATAAATAAATTTTTAAATTTTAAAAAAATAAAAAATAAGTAAAAAAATAATTTATAAATTAATTTAAAATTAAAAAAAATACAAATTACATATTACAAAGTTATATTGCCTTTATAAGATCACAAAATCTCAATCTACATAAAATTGAATTTTCAAAATACAAATATACAAGTATACAATCTTACAACAAATATTCAAAAATAAATAATTAAATAAAATATAAGTATACATCATCAACAACAACAAAAACAACAATAAAAAATAGAAATAATATAAAATATAAATATATAATATATTGTTTTTTTGTTTTTTGGAATGGTTTTGATTTTAAAAATTTAAAATAAATAAAAAATTGGCCGGTCCGGTTCAACCGGTTCAACGGTTCACCGGTTGGACCGGTTGAACCGGCCGGTCCGGTTTTTTCATGTTTTATGTGCCTAACCGGACCGGTTTAATGGCCGGTTCCCGGTTGAACCGGTTGAATGGCCGGTTCCCGGTTGAACCGGTTGAACCGGCCAGTCCGGTCCGGTTTTTACAACATTGCATTGCACAAGAATATTGAATTTTCCAGATGGTGTTTGATTATATATAGACACACTACACCCCTCAAATACAGGCTTACATATTTGTAAAGCCTTTATTTTTTATTTCCTTTTAATATGCATTTGATGTAATTATATCTAAAGTAACTTTTACATGTAATTTATGTATGAATTTTTTATTCTGTTTCGAAGAATATTAGTTACAAATAGACAATTTAAAATTACTAGGAATGATGATCTCTATAAATTTTCTATTCTAACATTTTTTTTTTAAGAGATGTGTTTATAAGGACATACTTATAATTATATTTTTATTGGGTAGCAAGAAAACCACCCTTTTATTTGCATGAAAACTACAAAATCATGTTTATAGCTAAACAACAAAATTTATAAATTATTTTTTACAGAATTTACATGTATAAACTAGGTTGAAATACATAATATATTTTTAAAAATATATAAATCTTAAAATTCATATACATACATTTTTTTTTTGTGGGGGGTACTCATGCAATTTTCTTTTTCTTTTTTGGTTTTTAGTTTTTTTTTTTCATGTCTTCAAAATTTTGCGTGTGTATATCCCTCAATAAAATTAAATGGCATATATAATACATCCTTTAAAATTTGATTTACCTCTGCCCTGCTTACACTATTAAAATATATCATTATATATTAAATGATTAAAAATCATGTGCATATATACCTCTAAAATTTTTTAATTATCACTAAATTAATATTATTTAAACATACCCCAAAAAAATTCATTATATGTCTTATATCTAAATAAAACTCAGCATTGCCAAAATAATATATAATATATCCTTTAAAATTTGATTTACCTCTGCCGTGCATACACTATTAAAATATATCATTATATATTAAATGATTAAAAATCATGTGCATATATACCTCTAAAATTTTTTAATTATCACTAAATTAATATTATTTAAACATACCCCAAAAAAATTCATTATATGTCTTATATCTAAATAAAACTCAGCATTGCCAAAATAATTTAAGAATTTAAATAAAATTCTTACTTCTTATTATTATAAGAAATCAACAATTATATAATTTATACTATATTTTAATAGTGTATATAAAGCAAAAGGTATATATATATATATATATATATATATATATATATATATATATATATATATATATATATATATAAAATTTTAAGAGATATACATAAAATTAGGTTATATTGAGGGATGTATAAATAATTATTGAAGTATTTAGGGGTATTTATGGGAAAAAAAACCTTTTTTAAAGTTCTTGCACAAACCCATCATCATCATCATCCATATCAAGATAGGCCTTGCCAAGTCATCCCCACTGATTAAGGATGAGAATACAATGGGAGTTACAAATGACTGGGTTTGGGCTTGGGCTTGGGCTCCAATACTAAGTAATGCTTGATGATATAAATTTGAAAAATATATATTAAAAATTGGAAATTTTATTTATACGTTTAGGCAAAAATTTAAATTTTTTTATAATAATTTTAAAAAAATTAATTTATCACTGACATCGTATTTTCCAATCAAAATATTGGTCTATTGTTTCTAAATTATAGATAAAAAAGCAAAATATATATTTTAAATTTTTTTAAATATTAAAGAGCATGAAAATGTACCTATTTTTAATATTATTTATATTTTAAATAATTATTTTCATTATTTTTACCTTTTATAAAGAACAACCTAAGATGGCTCATTCGCGGCCCGGCCCGGCCCATATACTTATCAATCATAGATCGACATGCTAGACAACTTAAATTCATGGGCGGGGCCGGGTGATGGTTCCATCCACACTGTCTTTACTAAAATACAAAATAAAGGCTCTCTTTACATTTGTACCCTCACAAAACAGCATAATTTATTATCATGACAATTAATTATAAAAACAAATAATTTCAATATATTTTTATTATTATGTAAAATTTATTCAATAGTTTGGTGCCATGAGATAATTCTGAATTGAAAAAAAAAATTACTGGATACTTTTCCAAACATAAGAGAAGACTACATAATTTATGTGTTAAATGTAAAGCCAAACAATAAGTAAATAATTGATAAATAAAAAATAATAGTGACACTCAAGAAACAAACAAGTAGATCATCCATTTTGAGTGGTCTAGAAATAGTAAATAATTTTCCCTTGAGAGAAAAAAAAAATTCAAAGTTTAGTAACAAATATAGTGATACCAAATACAAAAAAAAAAAAATAATTTATTAGTGCTAAGCCAAAAGCAAATAAAAAGATAAATAATAGACGTATAGAAGATATTAGTGACACTAAAAAAATAAATACTAGTGTTAAGATAAAAACAAATAAAAAGATAAATAATTGACAGATAGAAGATATTAATGACACTAAAAATCAAATAAATGGCAACGAAGTAAACTAGTGGTTGAATATTTTATGGTAATAGAAACAAAAAAAAAAAAAAAAAAATGGCAGGTTTGGTTTGATTGCGGAGATGAATTTTCATAAATTTTATAAGATTAAATATATTAATTACAAATGTGAAAATAAATTTATAAGGACATAGATGAAAAAAAAAACACAAAGAAAGAATAAGACAATATTTTAGCAAGTGATTGTGTAGTTGTGGGTGCGCACCAACCAACCCCCCGCCTTCTGCCGTTATTTTCTGACTACTGTGAGCTGTGCAACTGTGCACTTCAATAAAATAAAAACCAAAACCAAAACCAAAAAGAGACTTCTTCACACTGAACATTCTTTGTTTTCTTCTTTTCTTTTCTTCATCATCTTACAATACTCTCTTTTGCCCATTTAATTCCTTCATTTTTCATTGAAGAAGAAGAAGAAGAAGAAGAAGAGGTTGGTGGTGTCTTGGTTGTGTGTAAGATGGCTTTTTCAGGGACTACTCAGAAGTGCAAGGCTTGTGAGAAGACTGTTTACCCTGTTGAACAGTTGACTGCTGATAACAAGGCTTATCACAGGGCTTGCTTCAGATGCCATCACTGCAAAGGCACCCTCAAGGTTTTCCCTTTTTTTGTTTCTCTTTATCATGTATTCTGATTTATCTTTTTTTCTTTTAAGTGTTTTTTTAGTTGTTCTGTTTGTTTAGTTTTGTGTTCTCTGTTTGTTTAGTTTTATGTGTTTGTTGGTTTTTTTTCTTTCTTATTCTTTTTTTAATAGGGGTTTTGATTATACTTTTATTTTTCTTTTCCTTTGATGTCATGTAATCCATTTGGGTTTTCATATGTTTCATTAGTTGTTGGTGATGGATCGTTTGGTATATTGTTTTTATGGATTTTTTTTAAAAAAACAGTCATGTTATCCACATAGTTTTAGTTTTAGATTTTTTTTTTTATATGTTGTCGGTGATGGATTGATTGTGGTGGTTCAGTGTTTCCTGTTCTTATTCTACAATTAATGTTTTTGTGCTTTTCTTTTGTAATTTTCTTTGTTTTGATTAATCTATCCTTATATTGTTTTGATGAGCATCCTCTTGACGAATCCATTCTTATATTGTTTTGATAAACATCCTCCAATTGAGATTTAGATGATACTTTTACCTTTACTTCTTGATCATTCTATCTGTTTTACAAGAAGCATCCTGTTTGTGATTACGATGTTTTTTGTTTTTATTTTTGTTTTTTTGATATTTTTTACTTAGTTTTCAACAACCATGGATCTTTGTTTACTGTTTGGTTATTCTAATGTGCCCAGTGTTTTATTTACTAATTATACTGTTAAACTTTTCTCCTTTTCCTACTTAATGTGATAAATTATCGGAAAAAAGGGTTCTTTGTGTATTACCAGCTAAATTTTCAGGTTTATATGAAATCTCTCATGTTTTCAGTATTTCCTGAAATTAATCACACTGATTCTGCAACTGAACAATTGAATTCGATTCACTATCTACGATAATTAAAAATTTATGTCTGCATAAAAAAGCTTTTCTGATGATTCATATGAAAGAATAACATTGTACTTTAGAATCTAATCCATGTTACTTGCATTTTTATAACAAATGTAATAATGTTTGCTTGTAATTCAATTGCTGCAGTTCAGCAACTACAGCTCGTTTGAAGGTGTTTTGTACTGCAAACCTCACTATGATCAACTTTTTAAGATGACAGGAAGTTTGGATAAAAGTTTCGAAGGTTAGTGAAAATTATCACAACCATTATTCGACACATTTCTATGGTGCTAACAAAATCTCGTATTCTGTTTTTAGGTGCACCAAGAGCAAAGCCTGAGCGAGCTAATGGCCATGAAGTATGTAACTGTAGTATGAAATTCATTGATTTTTTTCATTTCATTGTCTTTATTAGTTCATCTTATGATTGTGAGCCTTTTATGTTAAACAGGTCTATGTTAACAATAGAGTGTCGAGTGTATTTGTTGGGACACAAGACAAGTGTGTGATATGCAAGAAAACAGTTTACCCGATCGAAAAGGTGTGTTTTAACTTTTATTGTTCGTTCTTTCCTGTTACATC
Organism: Dioscorea alata; assembly: GCA_020875875.1. NCBI lineage: Eukaryota > Viridiplantae > Streptophyta > Magnoliopsida > Dioscoreales > Dioscoreaceae > Dioscorea > Dioscorea alata. The sequence goes on from CM037018.1 coordinate 15,818,561, forward strand.
AAATTATTTTGTCTGTCTTTTCTAAAAATTTCCTCGTGTTATTATTCATGTTTAACACGGAATTCGGTTTCTACACTCCCATTTTCATACTACAGCATCTTAATTCAAAATTAGCTGTTCAAGGTGAAGAAGCGATTTCGCCCTCAAACAATGAGAATTTTAATCATGTTGGCCCCTTTGTTCAATATGAGATCATGCAAATGTGCCGTGTGTCTCACCGTATCGGTTCCCATGTTGGATGGAGGAACCAAAACAAACAAATTCATGTAGTTCATGGGTCAAAACAAAAACCAACCCGAACTTTAGAGGTGGCTAGCAGCTTTGATCCTAGAATTAGTATCAGATTATATAGAACTTATGATCACTCCCATGCTTCATCAATGCATAAAATTCAAAATAGGAGATACTGAACCTATGAAGTAAAAATCTATAGGACTTACTTGATATAATACATATACGTAAGGTTACATACTAATATATCTTAGTACCGTTGACTTTCATCAGGTTGCGGTTGATGGTCAATCATACCATAGGCCGTGTTTCAAATGCGCTCATGGAGGTTGTGTAATTAGTCCGTCGAACTATGTTGCACATGAAGGTAGGCTTTACTGCAGACACCACCATTCGCAACTCTTTAAAGCGAGAGGAAACTTCAGCAGGCTCGAAGACAAGCATGAAGAGGTAAAAGTACTTGAAACCAAGCAAGAAAACATAAACAATCATCAAGAACCCGAAAAGATAAGCGATCATCAGGAACCCGAAAGCCAGAATCCTGAAAACAACACAGAAACTGCAGAAAGTGTGTCAGCTTGAGAATTCCGTTTAGCAATCTTCCTTTGTACTATTTTCGGCACAGTTCAGAGTTTTTTTTTTATTAATTTCTGAGTGTGAAATATGAGGTTTTTTTTTTTTTTTTCAATTTCTTTGTTTGAGTTGCAAGAGTTGAAGTAATAAATTAGGTGTGGTCTTGAAATAAATGTGTTATTGAACTTGATACTAGGCCTCTTTTTTTTTTTTTTAATTTCTTTTATACAGAGAATATTGTCTGGATGTGACTGTAAATTTATATGAAAAACGTTGTCATAGGTTTTGTGAGTTTATTTCATTCTTGTGCATCTTCCTTGTTTGAATGAATTCCAGAACCCAAATCCTGTTGATGATTGAGTTAATTTTTTCTGTCATTTGGTTTATCCAGTTCTCATTAAAAAAAAAAAAAAAAAATCTGGCACTGTTTACAGGGATGTTACTCAATGATCCAAACACAAGAAAAAAGAAAACCTTCAACTAATATACAAAAATAAGATTTTACAAAGGCTATTTTCAACTGCCACACTAAGACAACTTCTCTAGAAGAAAGAAAAATTTAACCAAAACTGTGGACAAACAAAGACAAACAACAATTTGATCAATGTATTGGTCAGTCATAGTGTTCTGATTGTGAGCTTGAATTTATACGGCAATCAGATTCGTCTTCTATTGTCAATTCGTGGTCTCTTGGACGATGGTTCGGCTTGTAGACAGTCACTACTTGATTGAATCTACATGGAAATTAGAATACAGAAAGTTTGAGCTAATTATTGAAAATAAGTTCAGTCACAGATTGCAAATATTTTCTTTTTCTCACCTTCTCGAGTTTGTCCCTTACCAACTGGACTGTCACATTCATTGATGAGGAAGAAAAGTAATCCTGCAATTGAAACAAGGAACTGCCTCACTGTCTGAACAAATATAGGAAATCAACTGCTAAATTAGAAGAAATTTTAGAATATTAGACAAAATTTTGCAGTCAAGTTGTCAGCAGCTTCCAATGAAGATAATGTCACACCACAAGGCAGAGTGCATAGGCCTAAGTTGACAAATCGGATTGATTAATGCAATGACAAGGGCAGCAAAATTTTGGTTTGGATCCTTGGATTGAATATATAGAGTAGAAACAGATTATGGCAGACAAAAATAATGATAAACATATCTACCTTGTTAGAAGATACATGGGTTTTAATAGAATTTTCAGCATTAGGTGTTCGGCTTGACATCGCAGTTTCCCTGTAGAAACTTCAAAGAAGTCATGACTTTGTATGTGGGGAAAAAGAATTTAACACAATTAATTTAGACAATGCACAAAGATGTCAAAGAATGAAAGAAAAACATGCGGGTCAGACATTTCAACAACCATGTGTTGCTGCAGAAATGCTAATTGAACTGAAGGACAAAACTTAGCGACAAAGTTTACCTTCTCCAGTGCTGACCTGAATTATCTCTAGAAGCTGCAAGTTGACAATAGAATGAGGAACAAAAAGTTACATTGAATTCATAATGGATTTTTTTTTTCTTTAACCTATTAAAAAAAAAAAAAAGGAACTCACATTTTACACGGTTGATGACTTCCTTTTTACGGCCTTCCAATTTCTCCTTTGTATCTGATGGGGACTCAAACTCAGGTGCGTATGATACATGTAGTCGGTTCCCAAGAAAGACAGATTCATCCAATTTTCTCTTTGCAATCCTGCGCCATAAGAGAATTCAATAGCAGTAGCATAAGTAGATACAATAGTGTTCAGGCAAATCAAAACATATTATTAACTCTAATAACAATTTCTCAACTTCCTGCACAATAAGATTCTGCAAGAGTTTTTATCATTTAGTCTTCTATTGGTGCCTTCCTCAAGGTACAAAGATCAAATTTAATGGATCATGGGCATATCTGGGTAATTTCTAGTAATCCCAATCAAGTGTAGAAAACTTCAAAGAATGTATGACATGACTAAATGTATATTGCATATTCATTCCAAACGAAATATAAACAGGAGAAAATCTAATGCACCTCGCACTACTGACTTGCAAAAATTTGATCCAGTACACATCCGTAAAGGCCTCACAGTCCTCCGCATCCATTGGTTTGCACCTGCAAAGTTAGAGGGCTACAATGATCAAATATTCAAGCCATATTACAGTTTTAAGGATCAGATGGTCATTTACAGTAGACATAAATTCATCATTCCAGGTGCTTTTCATAACCTTCAAGAACATAATATATGCAAGAGTCTCTACTTCCAAAATCTAGATATTTAAGATACACACACACACACACACACATATACATATTCAAAATTTCAGGTGTTAAAGTGTCAAAACATCAGAAAACATTAGAAAAATAGAAGAAAATCATGTTGTTCTCCATTTCAAGTAAAAAAAAAAAGGGTATCAATGTATTTTTGGGAATCTTGCTCTTACCTCATACTTTTCTTTCTGATTCATTACATAAGAAAGTTATTTGAATAAATAGTCTACTGATGGCAAATCACTGGATCTGCCCTTTTCAACAATATCATGTAAATGTCATAAATATTCTTCTTCAACTTGTGAGGATGTGGTTTGTCATTGAAAGAAGGATAGCTTATCCTTTGAGTATTCAAAAATCATAATTTTATTATGTGTATATTTTATCTACAGTAACCAATGATCCAATGAAATTTATTCTCATGTCACAAATCGAATGCCACAATCATTTACCAGAGTTAAGGAAAAACTGAAACCACCTGTTAAATAAGTGACAACCATAGGATACAATTTATAACACACAAGCATAGTTTTCAGAACCTGAGAACTGAAAGTATCCCGTTACTCAAAAGATTTAACTTGTAAATGTTGGATTTTAAAATTAGAAATATGCTTGTTGTTCACCCAAATAATTAAAATCACTGGATCTATCCATTTAGACATCAGAATCAATCCCTAACAAGGCAAAGTACAAAACAAACATGTCAAAATCATAAAAGAATTTGGGGGTAACATTGACAAAAAGCTCATCACTGGGCAATAGAAGGTAACATGTCACAAACATGGCAGAAGATTTCATTGATTTCATGGACTAATTTCTAGTCTCTTGCAAGTTTATGCATGGAAAGGTTCACTGTGTTCTTATCGTACCTCCATAATTAATAGCTTAGTAATATAGCAGTGCGATATTGAGGGTTAGTGCTACCAGAATAATAGTTCCAATTATAACAGCTTTGGTTTATAATTATAATATTTAATCCAGTGTGCACATGAGGAGAAAATATAAGTCACTGATACACATCTACAAACACTAAATAAAGGTTTCACGACTTCAATCAAGTCACAGCTGACTTGTGTCTAACAAACCTCTTGAAGCTGTCTTTAAGCAAGAAGCACAGGGTGATCAAACTCCAGAGGCATATAATTTGATCAAGAAAACATTAATTACGAAACAGAATCCTTGCTGCAACCAGGGGAGATGGGATGTGTCAGGTATTTTGCTTGCGGTACAACATGTGATTGTTGTGATTAAATACATAATAGGAATGAATGGCATATCTAGTTAACAGCAATCAAAACTACGCTGCTCATGAAAAAATATTGAACAAAAATAGTAAAGAGGATGACTTACTCTTCCACCTCTCCATATGATCTGAACAAATTGCAAAGCTCATCACCACATCCTAATGCTGGAACATTCCGCACAATGAGGTACCTGCAAAGCCCACTCCCTAAAGATTAAAAAGCATACATAATTGATTTTTCATGAACATTAAATAAAAAAATAAATCCCTAGGCAAACCCACATACAGAAAGAAAACAAAACAATTATTTGATCATCCCTTGGAATGGAGGAGATTTTTTTTACCTGGACTCATCACAAACAGTATAAACACGAACAGCTGAAGGCTCATCTTTGTCCCGCATCATTCTTTTCCTTCTCTGCAGCCAGCCTGTAATCCAAACACTGTCAGGAAGAGTATTTCAACCAGCATTTATGCACCAGCAGCAAAAGAATGGAATAGTAAATCACACAATCAGCCTCAACCAAATAAAAGGCACTATGAGCCATTATATTCATTTTCATAAGTGCAAGAACCAAAAAATGTCTTCAAGCCCTTGCATGCCCTACCATATTAAAAACATAAGATATGATTTTTCTAGACTTGAAACCTGAAATTCCAACCTGAGACATGATTTACAGTTCACTACTTTAATGCATGCCTCCAAATTATTACACTGTAAAATTACTTAAGATATGCCACAGTCCTACAAAGCAGTAACAAAGTAAATTAGTAACCCTAACTCCAAGAATCAGAATTTCGATCCAAACAGACATAACTCCTCCAAAAGGCATAAATCCTCAAAATCAGTCACATTATAATGTATTCTTCGAAGTACGAAGATAAGAAAGGAATCAATTCGTAATGATAGAAGCTATCATCTATCAAAATTGTGACCTAAAACTGCAATTTTGTGAGATTTGAGCAGATTAAATTGAAGAAAAGTAAAATCAAAGCAACGAAACAGAAGAAGATCAAAATGAGGCAACTGAAAACAATCAAGATTAGAACAACAAGAACTGAAATTGGATTGAATAAAAAAATTAAAAAATAAAAAAGGAGGAGGCCGGAGGGGCTCACCGGAGTTCAACAAGGTCTCAAGGGCGAGGGCGAACGCACGAGATCTCCGAGTTTATGGTTCTTTTTTACTCATAAAGAATGTATCTTTTCATATGCACCCCTAAAAAAACTAAAATTGCCGCTAAAAATCAATATTTCTGTAATTATTAGGTCTTGGAAGGGTATACTTGAAATGATACAAAATAATTAGAAAGAAAAGACCTTCAAAATGTTTTGGTTGGTAAATTATAACATGAGAAACATTAACAGATTTTAGGATTTTGGGAATATAATAAAATTTATTATAATAATATGATCAATTAAAAGTGAAATATTAACAAAATTGACTCTAGCTTTTCATGGTAAATCACTGATTTTTTTTTTTTTAACATTGTGAATATACCAGAGTAACATTTGAAATCTTTGGATCAATTGCACGAGGGATAAGTCATTGATTTTTCTTTTATTAATTTTAAAAAATATGTACAACCACAATATCATTTGAACCCTCTTGATCTTTTAATGAAGAAATGAATAAAATATCAATTTCCAATTCCATATCTTAGGAGAGTACTCTGGAAAAACTAACACAATTCTACACCATTCCACATTATACAAAGATTAAATGATGATTTATATTTAAAAAAAAAAATAAACCACTAATTTATTGTAAAACTCAGGAAAAACTAACACAATTCTACATCATTCCACATTTTACAAAGATTACATGATGATTTATATTTTCTTAAAAAAACAATTCTTATTTTTTTAAAACAACTCATCACATGCAATTCATATTTTTTTTAGAACAACGCATAAATAGTTTAGACAAACCAGTTTGTTCAATGAAAAATGATTTATATTTGATCTTTTCAAATTCGTGAAAAACCAAATTTAGTGATTGATAGAGAAGATGATGAAAACTATGAAAAAGAAGGACGCTTAGTTTTCATAGTTTACAAAAATAAATAATGACATAAACAAAAAATGTACACATGTTAGTAAAACTCACCAAATTGAACATTTGAAACTCCAGGAACTCTAATTATTTAGGATTATGATCCCATGTTAACAAAATCAAAATAGATAGTCTCTAATTGTGCATTAGCAGACCCATCCTGATTAGTGACCAAGGACGTCTATATATGCAGCATGTATTATCCACATGAAAAGAAACCCATGAGAAAATATTTACTTAAAAAAAAACATTCAGAATTGTGTATTCCTAATGAATTTGTATCTTTACTGATTCTTATGGAATATAAGCAGGCGAGCTTAAAAGAGTTAGTTCTCATCCCAATCACCAAACAGTTCTTCCCTGTCAATAAAACGGTCTAGCAGATCCTTATCATGCATGACAAGGCACTTATCATCCTTTCCGAACCAGGCATACCGCCGTTTGGCAATGTAGTCATAGACTGCATCCCTAATTGAGGCCGGGATTATAAGAAGAGCACTTAATGCAGCATAAGGATATGGTAAGTAGGACGCAACTTTGAGCGCAGCTGTAATACCAATATAAAACATGTCAAGCAACAATATAAGCGATAGCATTTAAGCTACATAACATATGCATGAATATCTCGTATCATGGTTAACTACCAAGAGTTTAAATAAATGTTTCAAAAATCAACCATAAGCTGTATAGAAAGTTACTATATGAAAACTTAAAAGCTACAAACTTATATGTGACACCAAAACTTTATATGACATCAGGACTGAAGGAGTTGATCAAAGTAAAAATAAAACATGCATAAATTTATGCTTCCAAAATATAATATGTAAGGAAGCTTTGATATAAATGTGCGAATGATATAAGTCTTGTTAATATATGATATGAGCATTTAGACACAGTACATATGAAAAGATTCTGCTATATCAGAACATCCCTCATTATCAGAATATCAAAAGCTAAACAACATGGGCTTGATGTTCTGAATCTTCTGATTAACCTCTCTTTCATCATCCATTATTTTATCTACCATCAAAATAAGGGAATAACTGGGAAAGGGACATGATGTTTTCTCTTGATTTCATTTGATCAAGTAAATATGACTCTACTCTTGTTTTGGCTTCCAAATAGTTGAACAAAGAAGCTACTTACAATGACCTTGTGCAGCTATACCCTATCATCAAAAAGGCAAACGAGATCTGCAGTCTAAATGCTCATTTCAGGAGATTTATGACAGCCCTCATGAAAAATAGCATAGCACTCTTATTGCAAAATCAGAATTGCCTAATTGGCATAGAAAGCATTATTCAAGAAGTGTAATTTGATTCTTCAATCTTCTCATAAAAATGTTTGCAACAAAATTTTACTGATAACCTGTTTCTCAGCACTAATAACACTAAAAATTATTGCAATCAAGCATCATGCATTTGAAGAGCAAGAACCATAAACACCCCTATATAGAAATAGACTTAGTCCATAACCCTAAAGACAAAAGACAATGTGAGACAATAAACTCAGAAAGTAAAACACCAAACTGTTAGATTCTTAGTACCTATACATATAAAAGCCCAAAGCTCTAGTTCAACTATAAAATTAACAAACATATTGATTTAAAGAACTGTGTAGGCACACCTGTGGATCCTTCAGAGTAAGATTCAGGACCCTCGACAAATAGAACTCTTTTAAGTACATCTTCCCGTGTAAGACCACATAAGTGCAAGTAAGGTTCAGCAGCCTTCGACTGCAGACAGCAGAACTTAATCTTTTCATATTTGTCAGCTTGGATCACCCATTTAACTCCTGTAGCTCAAATAATAGGGCTAAGGATTAAAGATAAATTAGCTAAAGAATTTGTAAATGTTTTCAGGAAATTACTGTCAAATAATTATGCTATCAAAAAATGTGCAGCAAGGCCTTGCAGATACGAGCAATAATAAACAAGTTAATTGGAAACCCACAAATTATAGAACTGAAGACTAAACAAATTGAGGGAATAGCATTGAAAGCTTTAAAATACAAGAACACAATAAAAGAAGATCACCAGAAATTAGGAAGCTCTAGGGAATACACATTAATGTAATGAGACAACCTAATCTTGATGGTCAAGTTTAATAATTATTTGTTGCAGGAACCATTCTGCTAATATTACTGAGATATCTAGAAGAACATAAAGGTAATTTCCACAGCATGCTTCAACAGCAGAACACATGAATGACTAAATTTCCTAAACAATTAAATGAACATTAAAGTAATAATGTAACACAATAAGCACAAGTACATCTTGTAGAAATAAAAATTTTCACTGGCCATAGTAATCCATGTCTTAGGCATCAATGAAAATGTTGAAACATTCATTTTATTTGAGCAAGACTGGATTAATCCAAACTATATGTACTAACCAAAAGAATTGTCCGCAATCACCAAAAGATAATCTCAGCCTAAAACTGGCGAAAAAAATCCTTCAAGAAAACCACATTGCATTTAGGGCATGGCCAGGTCCTTGCAACATAAACTATTCGAATCAAATGCATTAACATTCACAAACGCAAAGAGACAACACAGACCCACAGAGGCACCAATGAAGACCATTGCTTAACTTGTATCCACTTACAAACAAAACAATGATCCAAATCAAAGGTTTCTCACTGAAAAACCTTAATCAATTTGGGGCAAACCAATTTTCCACCAAGCCACTAATCGCCAAACAAAATGCACGAAAATTCCAATAACACCGACCAAAATCAAAGAAAAATTGAAATGCAAGAGTAATCCACAAACCTTCTCATCATAAAGACACACAAACAAAGAAAGTTGAAACGAAAAATACCACGATGACAGAGGTGGCAGACGCCATCGTAGATGAGAACACGAGGCTGGAGGAGGGTGGGAATGGTGGCGGACTTCGGGGAAGGCGGAGCCCAGTTCACAGAGAGAACGTCAGCCTCCGCACTAGAAGAGCAAGTCGAACCAGAAGAACGATGAACAGGAGGCGCGCACAAGGAGCACCGAGAAGAACTTGCTTCTGAGAAGAGCCTCCTCGCCATTAATGGCGACGCCCCCCGTAGCCTATGGGAGATGACTTTTCCGATCATCACCGGCCGCGGAACTCCTTCGGAATGGCGAGGCGGTGAACCCGTGTTGAAACAGCGACGGCGAGGTTGCCTGACTGGAAAATGAATAATTAAAACCTTTGTACATTTTGGTAATTTTAGAAAAACCATATAATTTTTCCTTTTTTTAATATTAAAATTTTAATAAAATGGTATTATAATAGTAAGCTACATCTAATTTAGGAACTCAAACTAATAAAATAAATTTTAAATTTTTTATCAAATAAATTAGAGATTTTATTTTAAAATTTTGCTTTAGGTGGGCTTGTATTGTAGATTACCGTTCACTACTCTCTATCTTTACAAAATTACATAATAAAAAATTTAGCATTATAAAATTAAGTTATCTATTTGTTTGTCCTCACTCCTCATAATGGATGCATTTTTTTACTCATTGACACTTTTTTTTGAAAAAAACTTGGCTTTAGAATTTTAATTACATTGAGGCCGTTTTTGACAAAAGTATCCCATATATCATTGCACACCCACTTCAATCCCAGCAAATGCACTCTTGGGAGCATAGAAACAATTCATGTCATTGCACACTAATGCAATTCCAAGGGTAGAATACCCTGTTTAGTCCCTGTATTTTACTCAATCTGCCCCTTTAGTCCCTATATTTTAATTTGTCCCCAATAGATCCCCATATTGTCAAAATGGGGCAAATTAGGTCCAGCACCTCACTGCCGTTTCTTTGTCCGTCTATTTCTGCTGAGATGGCATTTTCATCAATTAAATATTAATAAAAAATTATTTTTTATGTTGTTTGGTTTAAACGGGTTTGGATCCAAGTATTGAAACCCGATAACCCTTTTATACTCATCTCCCCTTTTCTCCATTCATCTTGTACCTCCAGCCGGCCCTAGCCACCATTATCCGACGAAGTCCGGCCGACCATCGCCGACCATCAGTGTGAGATGTAGCAGAAAGTTATTTAGAAGTATTGTAGTTCACTGTATTCTGGTTATGTTAGCAGGAAACTTGTTGATCGTTGTGAATTTCTTATATTAGGTTTATGAACGCATCAAAGCACCTTTACTTACTCTTGTGAGCACTAGCAGTCCTGAACAATCTTATGTTGTATTGAGCCATCTGCATCTGTTGGTAATGCGGGCTCCAATGCTGTTCTCTTCAGACTACAAACATTTCTATTGTCAGTATAGCCAACCATCATATGTGAAAAAGCTAAAACTTGAGATGTTGACTGCCATTACCAATGAAAGCAATACCTATGAAATTGGTAAGTAATTTGTCATCACTTAGCTGCCAATTTTTTCCCTATCACATTTTCCTATTGTCAAGCATTTCTAGTGTCACCTTTTATTCTTTTGGAGAACTTTTTTGAAATCATTTCAGAATTATGTGAATATGCTGCAAATGTTGATGTGCCTATTGCAAGGGAGTCAATTAGGGCCGTTGGGAAAATAGCCTTACAGCAATATGATGTGAATGCAATTGTGGACCGGCTCCTTCAGTTTTTGGAGATGGATAAGGATTATGTAACTGCTGAGACATTGGTGAGTAGTTTCCCTGCCATAACCATGCAAAGTTAATCATTTTTCCATTTCGACGGCGATGGTCGGCCGGACTTCGTCGGATAACGGTGGCTAGGGCCGGCTGGAGGTACAAGATGAATGGAGAAAAGGGGAGATGAGTATAAAAGGGTTATCGGGTTTCAATACTTGGATCCAAACCCGTTTAAACCAAACAACATAAAAAATAATTTTTTATTAATATTTAATTGATAAAAATGCCACCTCAGCAGAAATAGACGGACAAAAAAACGGCAGTGAGGTGCTGGACCTAATTTGCCCCATTTTGCCAATATGGGGATCTATTGGGGACAAATTAAAATATAAGGACTAAAGGGGCAGATTGAGTAAAATACAGGGACTAAACAGGGTATTCTACCCAATTCCAAGTAAACTTTGCCTACACTTCCTATAAATCCATTTTATAAATTCTGAAAATTTTCCATTTAATATGTGTATATAGAGACAAGTGTGTGTGTATATATATATATATATATATATATATATATATATGCACACTTAACTGTGTGGTTTTCTACAGCCCTTGTTTCTTAGCAGACGAGATTTGCCGAGCATGCTACTACGATCCGGTGTAGCCTGGCGTTTTAAGGACAGGATGCTACCATCGGGGGAGGTAACCCTGGTGATGAGGCTTTGGATCAGGGCCTGGAGTAGTTCGTACACTGAGGTTTTTGGCCAGATGTGCGGCTAGGGTTCTGTTTTGATTTTGTACTCACGTATAGTGGGGTTCTTTTGTTGTAGCTGTTGCCCGCTCGCTCTGGTGGCGTTGTACCTTTTTTTACTATTTAATGAATATGGTTTATCCACCCTTTCAAATATATATATATATATATATATATATATATATATATATATATATATATATATATATATATATATCAAGTGAAAATATAAAGTTTTCACTTGAGAAAACTCTCTCATTCCAGGAATTCCACTCAAGTAGCTCAGAAACTGAGAAAAGAACAATTGCGTGCCAGTTTACTCCATCCTAAACAAAAATGGTTAAATTTTATTTGTTCATTTTTATATATTAACTTATTTTCAAGATGAAAGAAGTTTGAGAACTTGCTTTGCATTAGGTTTTCAATCTACTTATAATATAAATAGGGTTGATTTTAATCAATTTTTTGAGAATTTCACCCGCCAAGATCCATTCTTGGTTTTTACTCAATTTGCAACAGGAAAAATTCAATCCCACCTGAATATTTCTGGAAAGACTTTTGTGAGCTTTTTTCTTCTTTGGTTTATGGTTTTCACTGGGATTGGATAGAGTTCTTCTTGGGCAAGGGATCATAATATCTTAATTAGAAATTTTGTAAAGGTTTGTTTATATGCAATTGTTACTCTCACACTGTATTTTCCCCACACTGTTCGCTTGGTTGCTCTTGCTGAGCTCTCACCACCACTGGTTCGTCATCCGTTTGGTTGTTGTAGCGATCTCAGCTCGTTTTTGTTTCTATGGAGTTCTTTTATTGCTAATATATACTGCTGAAATTCGCTGGTCTACTTGTACAAAAACACATATCGGTCTTTCCCTTGGCTATTTGTAATAAATAAGGCAAGTATTTTTCGCTGCATTAAAATTTAATCATTATTGTTAAAATATTTTATGTTTTACAAGTGGTCACAAACAAGGCTTCAAGAGATCTGATTTGAAATCTATACATATTTTCACATGCTGTAGCTCTAGCCTGTGATTGATGTTACATGTGTATTTATACCTGTATATTGTTACATGTGTATCTATATCTGTATGCACACTAGATGTATATATGTATACTTGTATTGTTGGTTCTCTAATATGTAGACCTACAGGATGATAGATCACTTCAAGGAGAATTCATTCACTTATTCCACCTTTTTATCATGGTATCAGAGCAGGTTCTTTCTTTCTGGCCACCATCTCCGGCCACCATTTCCAGCCATCTTCTCCGGCCATCTTCTCCATTTCTTGGGCCAACCTTACTCTCCTTCACAGGCTGATCTTCAACACAAATCTATATCCATCCACTCACATCTACTTCACCAGCCAACTTCTCTAAATTCACATCCTCAACTTCTCTACATTACTATATCCTCCATTTTTTCACTCATATATATTCAAACTCTCTACATCAGTATATATATTTCATCTTCCATCATTCCTTTCATTCATTCCCTTAAAAAAAAAAAAAACCCCTCAAATTTGGTGATCTCTCCCACGGCCACTCACAGAAGCTGTTGTCCACCTTATCGGGCCACCATTGTCGCCATCATCGCCGGCTATACGAACTCATTGTCACCGATCCTCGTTGCCGCTAGTCCTCATCAACACCCATCGATCTCTCCCATGACCACTCACAGACTTCATCGTCCCCATCACCGTGCTACCACCATTGTCATCATCACCGGCTACCCAACACAATTGTCATCGACTATCATTGCCGCTCGTTATCGTTGACGCCCATCGTTCACCCGTCACCGCCGAGCATCCACGGCTCTCTGTCCATCCACAACGCCAGGCATCCAAAACATCGGGCTTCTAAAATTAGTAAAGAATACCAGCTTTGTGAATTACTTCATTGTGCCCTTGTGAATTATTTCACTATAGCTCGTGACTTCTTGTCTCACAAAAGCACCAACATTGATGGGAAGTGACTTCATTCTTGTCACTTCTTATCTGAAAAAGCACACACTATTATATTATATTTATATTGTTATTAAAAAAAAATGGATTGTTATGGATTCAGTGGGGTACTACCGGAGTTACGTCACCACAATCTTCAACATTCTGATGTGGTACTTGATGGTACTAATTACATTCCTCGGAAGCTCACCATCAAGCGAATTCTTGACGGCATACGTGTTCTTCATCATGTCGACAGCACATCCACTGCTCCTATTCCTCCTTCTCAGTCTGGCCTTACTGCCTCCTCCTCAGAGGCAACTACCCTTCTTGCAGATTTTGAGCAGCGATCCGAGAAGTGGGCTACTAATTACTCAACGACCAAGGTGCTTATCTGCCAGACTGTTACTCTTGAGATCTGAACGCAGATTGTGGAAATACCCACAGCTCGTGTGATTTGGGAATACCTTGAGCATCACTATTGTGGATCTAGTCAGGAACAACTATACACTTTGTACCAGGCACTCGATAGTCTTCAGCAGGGGGAGGACCCGTAGATCAGTTCTATAGCCGATACTGTACATTATGGCGTCAAATTGATACTCTCACACCTCTATACTACACTGATTTTGCTACTCAGATCCTCACTTGCTCTGAGTCATGCTCTCGTCGCCGTCGTCATGACGAGACACATCGTATATATGAGTTCATCATGCGTCTCAGCCTCGAGTTTGAGCCGACTCGAGCACAGCTGCTTTATTCTCCGTCTGCCTACCCTTTGGATGAGGCCTTCGCCCTTGTTCATGCTGAGGAGATCCGCCTCCAGGCTTCTTTCACAGGGGGGTCATGCTCTTGCTGTCCCTCGCTTTCCTTATCTAGCATCCTCCTCTGCTCGTCTTCCGCCTCCTTTCTTTGTCTCCTCTCGGCCTTCTCCACGGCCCAAACGCCCTGTGACTTGTCACTATTGTGGCATACTGGGACATCTCGAGCGTGATTGCAGGAAGAAGCAACGTGGACTACCACGTATAGCTCCTATTGGTACTTCTTCACCGGCTCCACCTCTTCTTCCCCTGCCTCCCTCCCCTCAGGCTTATTCTGTTCAGGCCTCTGCTCTGCCATCATCTCCTGCATTGATGTCTGCTGCGGATCAACGACTATTAGCGATGTTTCGGCAGTTTCAGCAGTCTCATCTGTCGGACTCCATCTCCACCACTAGACATGCACGTTCGGCTCAGGTTCCTCCCTCCGATCCAGATAGTTCCTGCCCTCTTTGGCTTCTTGATTTTGGTGCTTCTCTTCACATGACCCCTGATGCCACTCATCTTCACCAGTCCAGTCCACCTTTCCTTACCACCCGTGTTCGCACTGCTGATGGCACACTCCTTCCTGTCTCCTCTACTGGATATCTTTCATCTACTGATTTCTCCGTTCCCTCTGTCTCCCATGTTCCACATTTATCCATGAGCCACATGAAGGCATTTAACTTGCTGTGCTGACGTGGTTATCCATGCTGACATGGCCAAGCCACGTCAAATCACCGTTAATGGCGTTAGCGTTAGTGACCAGATTAAAAGAAATTCATAAGTTTAGTGACCAAAATAGATTTTTTTTTTTAGTTTAATGACTAAAATAGTAACTCGTGGATAGTTTAGTGACCAATTATGTAATTTACCCATAACTTTAATATATTATGGTTCTAGGTAAGGATTTGTTTAGATAATTGGTATTATCATCTATGGGTGATACATTATGTTTAATTGTTATGTTTTTGTAGGTATCTTCACTTTGAATGTGGAAGAATCTTCAATTACAAATACATGTGGTATTTTGGACATGCATAGTCATAGGGGCGGAACCAAAGGGGTGCGAGAGGGGGCTTCAACCGCCCTCGGCTCCTACAAACCTACCCTCATTAAAAAGGGATATTTGAAAAGTGAATGATTCTTTTACATTTAGATCAATGAAATAATATTTTATCTAGACCTTTGGAATGTAACATGTGGTGTGCTTGAATGGTTAGTGGGAATGGTTGAGGGTTATTCATGTTAAAGTGTGCAAAGATCAAATCCTACAAGTAACTTTGCTTTTAAATTTAGTTTAAAAAAATACAAGAAAGTTAATTAAAAATTGCATATTATTTTAAAAAAAATTAGTAATTAAATAAATAAATTCATAATATGGCATGTCAAATATAATACAGTTTTCACAAATAATTTATAGTTTGGTCCCTTTATATTAAAAAGGATCTTATATATATTATACGCTCGTCACCGACAATAGCAATAGTTCAAATTGTATTTTATGTTTATATATTCAAATTATTGTTATATTTTCAAACTATTTTTATTAGAAATAATTATTTTGTTGGAGAATTTTTTTTTAAAATTTACCTTCAGCCCCTTACCAACTAATCCTTGTTCCGCCACTGCATAGTCATGCTGATGTTTAGTATTTTGAACATTATGTCAATCTAGTGTTTGAACATTATGATGATGTTCATCGAATTGGAATTGTACAAGATGTTGATGTTTAGTATTTTGTAAGGTATGTTTTTTATTTTTTTTAAGAAACCTTATTTGGATCTAGGGTTTTACACATAATATTATTTAAGAGGGTAAATGGTATGTTTGTTTGTGATCTTATTCAATATTTTCTTGCATTTCGTAAAGAAAAAATAATGTTTTGTTTGTGATCTTGTTCAATACCTCATGTAAAGATTAGATTCCTCGAGTGAATATATCCAATACTTCTTTTTTTTTTTTAAATAATGTAACCTATATTTTAAATTAAAAATCTCTCTCTATAAATATAATAATGATCATAAAAGCAAATAAACAAATATATATATAACAATAAAGTGACTTGTAAATGAATCGGAGTAATAATAAAAAAAAACTAATCATAATCATAATATTAATAAATTTTGTATACAATAATATTTAAATAAAAAATATAAAAATGTACATAATTTATTTAATATAAAAAGGCCAAATTAGTTAATATATAATATACTCCCCCTCACTAACTACTCAACATAGAGCTCAACAAGCCTCTCAAACCAACATATAAAAATTAAAAAAAAATATCTCCAAATGGTTGTCAATATACATCAAAACATAAATTTTGAAATAATTTGTTGTTTTAATTTATATAAAGCCTCTCCTATCTAATTTTAATTGTTATTAGTTTAAATAAATAGTTTATGTGATTAGTCTAACTAAATTAAAATTATAGTTTTTTATATATTACTGAGGCTTTTTGTATTTTTTAATATTAAAAAAAAATCTACATATATATATATATATATGATCGGGTTAGGAATCTCCACGGGGTGGGAAGGGCAGATTGGCCCCCATCCCCACCCCCACAGGGAGGGATTTGGAGAATCTCGTCATCATCAAGTCAGGTTAAGTGAGATTTGAAGATTCCATCCCCATTATCACACTTACCACCCTTCTCACTCCCTCTTTTTGAACCAACAAAGGGAATTACTGTTTCATTTGTGATTGAAATATGTTCAATTATGAGTGGGTGAAGACATTAAATGGATAAAGCAAATGAAAGTAGATTGATTTTTTTTATTATTATTATTTATTTTTATTTTTTGCTTTCTATTCCAGCATTGCTTGCTGGTCTTTGTTTCCCACCAACTGTTCCATAGAAACAAAGATAAACAAGTTGGCCAGGTAGGATGAGTGTAAGCGGCAGCTTGAGCTCTTGATCTTTAAGACAGTGCTGATATCATTATTATATGGGTCATGACCACTTAGATATGGAACGCCCACTACGCACGCCACGAGAAATAATCACACGGAACCGATTTCGTGATAGTTACTATAGAACCGAGATGTGGTTAAACCTTATCCGTTGGATTATCTCGATTTAATAACTTCTAAAGTAAAAGGTATAAATCTTTTAAGATAATTATCAATCTATCCATAGATTATATAATAAAAGCAATAAAATTTATAGGGAGTGTTTGGATTGGCTTTTTTAAAGCCCAGAAGTGCTTTTTTATATGTTAAGCACTTTTGGGTTTTAAAATTTATGTTTGTATTGGCTTTTGGGCAAAAGCTGAAGCTGTAAAAAAGCTGAATTTCAGCTTTTTTGAGAAGCTGCTAAAGAGGTGCTTCTCAAAAAAGCTCTTAAGAGAAGCTGTTTTATACATATAAAAGTGCTTTTGTATTAACTTACACAAACATAAAATATTCCCAAAAAACACTTTTTTAAAAAGTACTTCTACAACTTAACAAATAAGCACTTTTTTTAAAAGCTTACCCAAACAAGGCCATAAACTCATGGCTAAGAATGAGTCACGTCTTGGTTCCGTGATAGTTACTACGGAACCGAATCTACTGGATCAAAATTTACTACGCCACTGGCCTTTTTATATAAAATATTTGTTTTAATTAATATTAAACAGAGACGTGCAGGGATGGTTTTTTTCCCTTGCTAAAAAATAAAGAGAATAGCATTTTTTTTTTCTTGAATAAATAAATAAATAAGTAACGACCTTCAGTTTTAGAATAAATATAATTTTTTATCAAAAAAAAAAAAAAACATTACACACAATAATAGTTCAAATATCTTATCAGTGTACGTCATAAGAATTTCACTCCAAAACAAATTGTTACACCAAAACCTCAACCACAATTAATCAAACTTAAGGAGTAGTTGACTTATCTCAAAGATATATATATATTTTTTTTTATAAAAAAAGATTAAATTACCAAACAATTAAGTGAAATAAAAATAATTTAAAAGAGGCTTTATGGTCAGTCAGGTTTTATGGTAAATGATCAGGATAAAACAAGAATAATTTTACACCTATCATATTATCCTCTGTGAGTGGCAGAAGACCTGTCCTATGTCTTTCCTTCATAAAATCATTATGAGTCAGCCTCACAAAGGCTAAAAAAAGCATAAAACCAAACATTAGGATTATCTTTTTTACACATCATTTACATCTTTCAAACAAGTCAACAAGACTTGTTAACACAACTGTTGATAAATTATTCAAGATGAGCATATTCAGCATGATTCATATGTCATCCAACCTACATTCAACAACATATGATTGGTAGCATTTTTTCTAATGAAGCAGCAAAATACACATCATCAGATAAGCCTTTGAACATGAATCTGCCAGGTCTTGAAAAAAGGATTGACCTGCAGTAATAAGAAAACATATCAAATTTAAATTTCATGTTTGTTCTTAACCTACAAATTTTGAAGGAACAATTGAAATTATTGTCCAAAAAAGAGATAAAAATGTCTGGTAAACAAGCATGAATGCAGAACAGGATGCAGCTTCTGAGTGACTAGAAGAGATTCTAGAGGTATATCTTTATGCAAAGCTCAAATAGAATCATGCTTATGAATGCCAAGAAATCGTTCTTTCAGTTATAAAAAACCAAAAGACATGGATTATGCATCTTCATTAAATTTCAGAAAAACCAAAAATGTGGGACATTGAGGGTTAGTTTTCATGTCCTTCAGCAGTGACTAAGGGACCTGACACCTATTCTGGTAAGACCTCAAATAAAGAAGCCGATTATGGAAATACAAAATCTTATTGAATTAGATGTAGATGCCAAATATGCAGCTCCTGCCTGCAAAGGATATGGTTTTGCCGGTAATCAAATCAAATTCACTAGCCTAGTCAAATGGTTTTTCCGATAATATCAAGGTTACAAGGCTTATGATAAGAATGGGTTGTAAAGAAGCTATAAAACAACTACACTCCCCATATTAAGATCTTTTGAGGTAGATAGGTAATTATATGACAGCAAATTAGGATTGTACCCGCATCCATCTTAATTGGCGCACTTGTACTTACATACCAGCTAGACAGGCATGTCGAGATACTACTGAGTACATATGAAATTTTAAGGTGTTATATGAACATAGAGGATCCATTAGGAAGGAAAAGACAAAGTACAATACATGACCAAGGCCTTTAAGACTTCAACAACATACATTTTGCTAAGTGGCCAGAGCATGACAGGCAAAAATTCATGACAATTTAGGTCCTGGATTCTGAGCAAGAAGCATAAAATTAAATTGTTCTTGTTCAATGTTTTCCATTTCTAAACAGACAGAAGATTCCCTAGTCAGAAGGTAGTTAATTATAAAGTTTGAGAAATAATCACAAATATTGAACAAGAGAAAGAAACTCAAGCTGTATTTGTATTGCTCAGAAAGATTACAGTTCATAATAATTTTCACATGGCTACTGCCATCTTTACGGTTTAAAAGAAATATTTGTAATGTTATCATGGAAGGTAAGAATACTTGCCATTCTGGAACTTATAATAAATGCTCCCGTGCAAGATGCCACCTTTTGTACTTTGTAAAGAAATATTGAACTTAATGTACTCAAGGTTCAAACTTCCGCTAAGCTATTCACTGCTCAAATAAAGTATAAACTAAACTAGTATTAGAATAGTCATGAATGAAAACCTCCTTTGGCCATGCCCAAACAACTGAGTATAAAGTTAATGGCTACATGTTCTTACTCTTCTTAAAGTCATTACTTTTAGATAGTGAAGCTGTCAAAGTACCAAACATCACTCTTAAATGCCATAAAGTTTCAGCATCTCATGTCCCAAATGCATGAACCCGGTGAGCGCAGACTCTTAAATTTGATACTTCAACTACACCATCCTGAAGTTTAAAAGCTCATAAAGACTCAGTTTCTCCAGAATCCTCCATTTGAATCACCAAATTCAAGAGAGATCCAGCATGCCAGAAATTCCAAATATATTTCGTTTAAATAATTTTAACTTCAATTATGCATCAAATTCTAACATACATACATAACAACAACAACAACAACAACAACAACAACAACATAAAAGAAACCCATAAACACCACAAATCTCCAACAGCAAAACAAGAATTAGAATGTGAAAAATTAAACAAATCGACTTTCATACTTGAAATTATCAAAAAAGAAATAGAAAATGCAAAAAAAAGGGGGACCTTTTCCCATGTACTGAGAGCGTCTAAGAAGGGAGCTTGGAATGGTGGATGAATGCTGCAGAGCAAAGAATGGAGGCCACAAAGGTGAAGATCCCCAAAACCACCATCAACGAAATCCCTGCGACGAAGAGATCAAGCATCCATTGGATCAGTTGAAAACCAAGCATCATCTTGAAATTTCTGGGAGAGAGAACAAAGAAGAAGTAGGAGACGAAGAAGAGAAACGGTGGAGAAGATCATTAATTCATTAACAAAACAAGCGAAGGGGAAACACTTGTCCTCGCACAACTGCAGCTGTGGCAAACCTGTTGATCGAAGGTTTTTTCTTTTCTTTTTCTTTTTTTTTTTCTAAATTTATTAACTTATTATTAATTTTTTTAACATGAAAAGACTAAAATAAAATTAAAACCTAAATTTCTGATTGAAGAACAGGAATAAAATACTAATTATATTTATTGATGGGAGATGAATTTCTCTGGGTGATGCATCTGATATGCATGGTTTTTTTTTATTAATAGGCGACAAGCGCTCTCCATTCAAAGGATTTAAAACTAATATTAGATCCGTATATACATTATATGAATAGTATATGAACATTACTGAAGTCTGAGGTAAACAGTATATGATATGCATAGTTTGACAATGACAATGTTGGAATAATCTTAGTGAAAAACATTTTATTTTTAAAAAGAGGTCATAAGTTCAATTTCTACTCGATTCAAGATGAATAAGGTCTTTTTTATATTCAAGATAGACCCTCACATACCTCTTGATATGGACTTATTCACTTTGTTAAGAAAAAAAAAATTATTGGCAATGCTTTTACTTTCTCTATTAGAATTTAATTTTCGATAATTGGAATAGGTCAAAGATGGCTTTATTATATCCTCTTTTCATCAAATTAAAGCTTTAGTAACCACACTAAATAAGATTAAGACAATGACTTCCTCTTCTACTTCCAAAATATATATATATATATATATATATATATATATATATATATATATATATATATATAACAAGCAAGTTCTATTTTTATATTGGTCAAGATATCAAAATAATTTTTCTATTTTTTATATTTTTGATAGGTATTACTTCTTTGTTCCGTGTTTACGGATGTGATTTGTTTCTTATTAAAAGAATTTTTAAATAACAAAGAAAAAAAAATAAAATAAATAAATAAATAACTGAAAAACTCTCATCCAAAGAAAGATCAGAATCCAATCCCATCGCCCTGAAACCCTTAACCATGAGTAACTCCAGTTTGTGAAAAACTTCTGGCAATCTCCACCCTCCCGACTATGACAACCCTCGATCATTATTCTTGAAAGTAAAGCTAGAGCTATCACTCTATGCGTCCCCTTTCCTAACACTTTTCACCTAAGTATATATGTCTTTGAACTCCGAAACTCCTAAATCTGATGTAATATCACTTTTGCATTTATTATTATTTTTTTTAACATCTCTTTCGCATTGTTGTTCTTTTTTTTTTTTCTTAATTAGAATTTTCAAATTCAAGATATTTTTATATAAGTTTTCTTTTTATTTTTTTTAATAATAAACAAGCTCGGCCAGTAAACACCAACACTGATCAGTAATTGTACTGATGTAAAAATACAGAGATTAACCCTTCATCTTAAGCACAATAGTGAAGCCATGCACTCTCTCCTTCTCCTCCCCGGGCGCCACTTCCACCTCAAACCTCTCCAGCACGCTCGCCGCCACTGCCTTCATCTGCACATACGCCATCTCATTTCCCAAGCACATCCTCTGTCACGTCCCAGCCCCACAGCCGGGCCCGCTGACAGATCGGCCGCATCCAACGGGGTGGACCCCACTGGGTGCAAGGCCTCAGATTTGACCTGATCAGAGTCAACCTAACAAGCAGATCATGAATAATAACAAGAACTACAGATAGATCAACAAAAAGTAGAGTTGATACAAATATGGGCTTTAGCAGCCTTACAGAAACAGTGCCACACATACAGAGTTCAAACCAGAAATACATACAAAAACAAATCTCACTCACACAGGAGAGTTCGACTACAGTGTCTACAAACAAAGGACAGGAGAACGACTCCCGGAATACACCCCGATCCTAAGCTTGGTCTTCTCCTGAGAAAACAGAATTCACAGAGTACATGAGCCACGAGGGCCCAGTAGGATCGCAAAAGAGTAACCAAAATGATACAGTTATGGTATAATGAAATAATTCAGACAGAAATACAGAATTAAATCAGAAATACGGAAAACACGCAAAAAACAGACGATACATCTCCCTGACCAATAACAGATATCAACAGCACTTGGCTGGATCTTCGACTGTGAAGTCGGAACAGAACAGAATATCGACGGCCTAAGCCGGATCTTCGACCGCAGTCGGAATAGGCACGCATGCCCGGTAGCGCTACTACAGAAAAATATGTGTACATGGCTAGGACTTACTCCTCCTAGCTGGGCGAGCCAGGAATGGAGATGTATTAAAACCGCTGAAATACAATATACGTACAGAAAATACTAAATAAAGAATATAAACACAAAATAAATAAATAAATACGTAAATAAATAAATAATTAAGCAAGTAAATAAATCAAGGTTGCCAGATAATATACTAATGAATTACACATCACAAGTACCGAATTAACAGGTGCGAGAGCCTACCTGGCTCCGGACTATGAAGTTTGGTTTGGCAAGTCTCGCGAATTCGGGCTCGCTACAGGATCTACCTAACAAAATAAGCCAACTTAAATTACAAGTTCTAAGCCGGATCTAGACTTACAACTAAAGTCCTAACTCACTCAACATGTATTCAACCAACAATCAACAAGCTTGGCAAGATAACAGACTAAAATATTATACACAAGGATATATGAAAATTAGGTTCCAAAAACCTAATACATAAATACACATGTAACAATTAATTACTAACTGATCAAAAGAAACCAAAACAATTAAACACATGCTAAAAACAAAAGTTTCAAATATCACAACTAATAATCACTAACTCAGCAAAATAATAAAGAAAATAAACAAAAACAAAAATCAAATAAAAATACTGTACGGTTTTCCCAGACACCAGATTCTCACTAAAAACAAAGATTGTTTTTTAAAGAAAATAACTACTAAAAAGTTTAGATTACACTAAGTAAGCATTAGAGATAATCTCAAGTTTAAACAATTTGGTTTTGAAAAAAAACAACCGAAACTTCCACCTTTAAAACTGGAGACTGTGAGCATAATTAAATTCCAAAAAGCATGTTTAAGCCTCAGAATTAAACACACAATGTTTTCTTAAGAGAAATAAAACCAAGCATGAAACAAAACCTCTATTTCAACTACTTGGTTAAGCACACACAAAACCCAAACACCCATCCAACTGAAAGCATACAAAATACAAGATAATAAAATGATAACCCATAGAATTCAGCCAACAGAAAAACTAACACACATCCTAAACCGAGAACAAAAACAACAAAAAAAAAATTACAAGGATTAACATGTAAGCAATACATAACACCAAGCTTAATGATGGGAAAGAGAACCTTGCTAAAACATCACAACAACCTGCCAAATCACTAAGTAAAGAGAAAAAAAAAAAAACAAAGCATTCATCTAACCTTAACACCTAATAAAAGCAAAGCCTTGTTAGCTGCAGCTAAGATCAGCCAAAGAAACACCAACTTGGACTTGAAGTTCTCCCAAGGAGAAGGTTTCAGAGAGAGAAGAACAATCACCCCCTCCGTCTAGAGACCAAGCTAAGGTTAAGCGGCAAAATAACCCATGACCGGATCTAGAAGAGAGGAAAAAACACGTGAACGGGTGGCTCCCACACGCTTCAGTCAACAGTCAAAGCTTCAAAATTCTCCAGTCAACCCTTGGTCAAACAATTCATTGGCGGACACTACATCCTCGGCCCTGCATGGAACACCGGGAACTCGTACGGGCTCCTCGGCTGAACCACTCCATCCACCACCCACCTCTCCGGCCTAAACTCCATGCAATCCTCTCCCCATATGCTCTTCATCCTCCCCATCGATCGCAAACGTGCTATACATCACCGACCAACCTTTCTTCACTCACTTCCCGTCCGGCAACGTGTCGTCCTCCATGCACGCCCGCGGGTTCAACGCCACCGGCGAGTAAAGCCTCAGCGTCTCCAACAACGCCGTGTGCAAGTACTCCATTTCTCTCAGCTCCTCTAGCTTAAATGCCTGGCCAGGTTCACTTCCATGCATGGCTCTTACCGATGAGACTTCATCCCGGATCGCTTGCCGGATCTCTGGCCGTGAAGAGACCACCCAGAAGAACCAGGTGAGAGCGCTGAACGTCGTGTCACGCCCGGCCAGCACGAAGCTGATGATGATGTCGCAGAGTAGTTGGTCGGAGTTGTTGGCGTTCTCGTCTTGGATGAACTTGGACAAGAGATCATCACCACCTCCAGCTTTCCTTTTCATCATCCTCTCTTCAACAACTCTGGTGGCGAACTCATTCACTGTCTTCATAGCTTCTTTCAACTTCCGTTCATCGCCGAGATTTAGCAGCCGGCGAAGCCGCCAGACAAACTGAGGTTGGGCGAACCGGCTGACCGAGACAGCAACAGCGGTCTCGAAAGCTCGCGCGAATCTCGCGCCGTAGACGGAGTCACCGGCAAGAAGGGAAGGGTCGACGTTGAAAGCGAGCTTACAAACGTTGTCGAAGGAGAAGCGTTCAAGAGTGTCTTGGAGGTCGAGAGCGTGGCCGGAGACGGCGGCGGAGGAAAGGATCGGAAGGAGGTGAGTGGTGGTGAGGCAGGAGCTGATGGAGTTGGTGTTGAAGTGGTAGCTGGCGGTTTTGCATTGGAGAATCCAGTGGTCACCGTCGGCGTTGAAGATGCCGTCGGCGAGGAGGTCGTGGAGAGCGGAGATGGTGGAAGGGCCTTTGGGGTAGTTGGGGAAGTGGGTTTTGAGGATATGTTGGATGTTGTAAGGGTTGGAGGTGATGTTGGTGGAGGGGATGGTGTAGATGGTGTGGGTGGGGCTGGAGAGAAGGAGCTCGGTGGTCCAGTCTAGGAAACGGTGGCCGTTTTTTATTAAGTCTTTGAAGGTGACGGTGGTGGAGCCGCCATTGATGGGTGGTTTTCTTGGTTTTTGGAAGAGGAGGATGGTGGAGAAGAAGATGGGGAGGAGGAGGATGAGAAGGAGGAAGATGGGGCTCACTTTTTTGGAGGGTTTTTTTTTTTTGGGTTGAGTTTTGGAGAATGAGGAAAGGGTGGTGATTTATCTGTTTAAGAATAGGGTGGGTTAGGGAATGTTCCTTATTTAATTTTTATTTTATATGAGTTGATGCCTTGGTAGTAAAGACAATGGCTGGGGTGTAGTCCGCAATGTGTATTTTAAAATATAACTTAATAGAATGAGCTTGTTTGGATATTAAGGTGCTTGTCGCCCTTTTAAAAAAAAGTGCTTTTTAAAATTTTGTAGAAGTATTTTTGACAAAAGTGTTTTTTAAGAGTATATTAAGTTATATATGTGTATATATAACCAACCAAATTAATTATTTAATGGAGTATAATATAATTATTGAATAATAAATATATACGTAAATATATAAAGGAGTTGGAAGTAATTTTGGAAAGGTTTGGGAGTAAACAGGTAATTTCCTATCAACCATTACAACATTCTTAAGCAGCTCCAAGTTCCTCAAATGATCTTCGATTGTTATCGAATCGAAGCCAACGCAATGCTCGCGTTATCTCCTTCCCGTGCGCTTCTCCATCCCTCGCTCTCTGCCACTGCTCGAACTTCTCTGCGGAGAAGCGCCTCTCTGGGAGATTCAAGCCATCGCCTCCGATTCGCGTCTCTGAGAGCGCCTACTGCTCTGCGGAGAATCAGTAACTCTTGGTATCCGGCGAAATCAGCCTCCAGAGGTCACTGGGATGAGTCTGATGACGACCATGGAAGTGAATATGACGAAGTTGATGAAGACCAAGAGGACTATGGAATCGGTTCCACTGCAACCGCCGAGGAGTACGAAAAGCTTGTTGAAGGTGTCTTCTTTTCCATCCGCCCATGGCTAAGAGCTTGTGGATTTAGATTTTGTTTTAAGAGTTCCATTCTATTTTTGGGTGTGCCATCTTTGATCTTTCATACCACTTTGGAGATTATCAGTAGCTTCTATTGGTAATTAGAGATTCATTTTACATGTCAATGAAGGTTATCGCGAACAAAATCAGATTCCACTGCGTATGAACTATTTTCTTCTAAACTAGATTTTAATGCTGATAGGAGTTCATAATCTTACTCTTAAATTAGCTGCTGTGTTAAACATGCTAGATGCCTTGTTTGGGTTTGGTTAAAAAATTATGGTTTTTTTATGATCTGAAGTAACTTATCGGCAAATGCTTGCTTGTTACAGTGTCATGTAAGTATTTTTTATGTCATCATTTATACTAAAAGTTTCTTACTTTAATAGCTGGCGTTTACCCGAGCATATGACATTTATAAGCACTTCTCGTGTGTTACAGGTTGTTCCTGCAGTTGATGTTTTGATGTCATTATGCTATGCGTTTCTATTTAGAGGCTTCAATTGTTCTGACTGTAATTTTGCAGCAATAGAATTAGTCTTTTCTTGTAAGGAATGTTATCATCCCATGCTTCATACCAGAGTTGCATGCCTCAAAGAATCCCTTTGTTATGCTGATTATCCAATTTTGTTGCGCACATCTGGATTGTGTTACCTTCATGGGTTTAGATGAAACCTTTATAATGAAGTCAGATCATTCTTCAGCCAGAGTACCCATATTATGTCATAAGGAATTGCATAGAAAGTTTTTTTTTGCGCTTTCATCTATTGGTTGCTGCATTAAGTATCTCTGTGTTTTTGTTATCCTTTCTTATATCGTCTCTCATTCATTTTTCACTGTTAATGTGTTTTCTATG
The DNA here is from genome assembly GCA_020875875.1 of Dioscorea alata. Classification (NCBI taxonomy): domain Eukaryota; kingdom Viridiplantae; phylum Streptophyta; class Magnoliopsida; order Dioscoreales; family Dioscoreaceae; genus Dioscorea; species Dioscorea alata. Next base: position 15,846,081 of record CM037018.1, read on the forward strand.
TTTGGTGTAATAAGGAGTGATTAAGTTCACTTTTGAAGGATTGTTTTAAAATTTTTGGCAGTGAATGGACTCGCAAACTCTCTGGATGGTTTTTTATTGCCTATGAAGAGGCATGAAACTCAGAATATTAGCTGTTTATACTCAACCTATTACTGAAATTTTCTATGCCAAAATTGTCCTTGAAAACACAACTCTAACACTTTCAGCTACTCTGCTTGGTTGCTTCTTGCAGAAGTTGAGTTGCTGTTAGGAGAAGAAGAAAAGGCTATTTTGCAACTGAATGAAGCCCCTGACTTGTCCAAATTAACTTCTGTTAAGTTTCTTTTCATGACTTCCATTCATTTTGGTTCACTGTTATTTATGTTGATAACTGATCCTGACTCTGTTTTCCAATTTTTACCAAGTTTGCAAAAATTGAAGTACTTTCTGCATTAGTCAGATACTCTCATGAGTTTAAAAAAGAAAACTTATCTGTTAAGTAACGACCATCCACCACCAATAATCATATTGGCCATCTGTGGATGTGGTTAAAGAACTCGTTCTTTTTGTGCATTTATGAGGCATGCATGTATGCTTGCATCAACCATTCATCATATTTTAAGAAATTTGCTTCATATTGGAGCACTAAATACTTATGTCAACTATCATGGATGTGTATGGGATGTAGCTATCAACATGCATCTAAACATTAGCTCAAAATCCTTAAAACACCCTTTTTCTGCAATTTGAGAGGAATACAAGGTAGCTGTTCATGATATGGTGATTTGGTCTGTGACAGTTTGCATTCTTTTTAGGTATCAGGCCCCTTCATACGACAGGATGTTTCCTGCTTTGAAAGTTAGCAAATATATGAAGATTGCATCCTTTGTGGTTCTTATGTAATTAGTTAATTAATTTTTTACTTATCTTACTTCTACTACTAACAGTCATTATCAATTATTATGAGGTTTTGATTGTTTATGTCTGCTGTCTTGACAGAGGAAATGGAGTTTGTTTCACAGTTTAGCACTATCAAGTCAGATACGATTCATGGATGAACTACTTCAATTTGGTCTATTCATTGATTTGGTCGACAAGGTATATTTTTCATCCCTTGATTTGGCATAGCATTTACAGAATGGTGTGTCTCATCTGAAGTGTAGTAGGTTTAATGGGACAGGATGGTTACACTGCTCTTCATAAGGCTGTGATTGGTAGGAAAGAAGCTGTTATCACTCACCTTCTTAGAAAAGGAGCACGTCCTCATGTCAAAGATAGGGTAACTAATACTTGTTTTCGAAAATTAGCCTTTCATCTCAAACAGTAGAAATTAATTCTGTGGAGTTTTATATCCTTATGACAGGACGGTGCCACCCCTCTACATTCTGCAGTGCAAGTTGGGGCCACGAAATCTGTTAAGTTATTGATTAAATATAAAGCTGATGTGAATGTTGCAGATAATGTGAGGAATGCTTCTTTTTCCCTCGCTTTTTTCTGTCATTTCCAACCATATGCTGGTAATCTTCTTATCCTCATTATCAATCAGGAGGGCTGGACTCCACTTCATCTTGCTATACAGAGTAGATCTAGAGAGATAGCAAAGGTCTTGCTTGTGAATGGTGCTGATGCAACAAGAAGAAATAAGGTTAAGTGCTTCAACTTTCTTGTGAAGATCTCAATCTAGGATCAGTTGTAGGTTTGATCAAGGACCACAAGTACCTTATTCTTCCTTCTTAAAGACAATACCATGTCTCCTGTCCAATAGTTCCACAGTTTCAATACAATCTATAGTCATGGTTCATCTATCTATATCCATCAAATTATTTTTCTTGCTCTACATATGACTTGAAGTAATACAATAATTTGCTGGACATGTTATACTTGTTTAAGATGTTTTACAGAAAATTAGCTGTGCCAATAACTTTAACCAAATACTATGCCCTTTTTTATTTTTATTTTTTATTCTTTTTTAATGTAAGATATTCACTGAACAACCTGACTCATTTGCATGAATGGTTCTGTTACTGTTTTGTAGGATGGGAAGACTCCACTGGATCTAAGCCTGTGCTTTGGTAAAGATTTCAAATCATATGAACTTGCAAAGCTACTCAAACTTTTTCCAGCCAACAGGAATCTTGAGACTCAATAGCACTTAATGAAGTGAAACTTAATGAAGTGGAGAGATTCAGAGAAAATCAGTCATGATCACACTTTCATCAAGCAGGATCTCAATCCTCATGCATCATGCAATGGACATCGATTACTGTATTTCTGATTGCCAATTGATCTATATCATATTATCATGATATGACATCTCTAATTCTTTAAAATCAATCTGGAATCATGAAGAGGTTCTGGTTGACATTCAGATAAATTATTACAGAGATTTTCTACATTGAGTTGGCTCCAGGAATTCATATGTTACAACTGTTTAGATTAAGGAAAGGATGAGCAGTGAGGTCAACCATTTGGTTTAATGTATTTTAAACTTTTCTTTCTGAATCAATGAAACCTTTTGTCCTATCCTTTCTAGCTCAATTCATGTCATTTGTTTCTTTTAGCTTGCATTTGATATTTTTTAAATTATATATATATATATATATATATGGAATATGTATTTCTAACTAATATATGTATTTTTTTAGTCTTTCTCCAGTTTACATGGTTGGTCCCTCCTTCCCAATTTATAGCCAGCTTTCTTGAAAGTGAATGGGTTTTTTGTTTGTTTGTTTGTCTTTTTTTTTGGATTTTCTCCCATCTCTGGTCTAAATGATAAATAGTTAAGGAAAAAAATTGTTTTAGTATAATATATATTTATATATGGGGACTAAAATGATATTTTACTGAGTTCAGGGATCAACATGAAATTTGGTAATATTTGATTGACCCTTTAAGAATTTTGGCTGGATAAAAGCTCAGACACTGACGCAAGACCTTGATCACTCGCCAATGGCCACTTCCCTCTTCGTTTCCCGCCCCTCCACTCGTCATTTTCTCTCTCCATCCACTCTCAAACGAAGAAATCCATCCGTCTCTCCGATCATACTCCCATTTGCATCCTCATCCTCTCCGAATCCCTTCTCCATTGCCATCTCCAACAAGCTCCCAAGTGCAGCATGTCTATGTCTACCCTGACCCAATCCCCCAATTCGCCATCGCTGTTGGTTCTCCCTTATTTTTTTTGTTCTTTCTATTTTGGATTTATTTTGGATTTTTTTTATGATTTGATTGGTTTCGTATGTTGAATTTTTTGTTTGGTCTGCTGATTTGTAGGAAACTCACAAGTTCCGAGACGAGCTCAAGAGGAAGCTTTTGAAGAACAAGGAGAGTTTTGGTAATGATGTCAATGTCACGCCCCAAACTCGGTTCACTGGACCTGGTGCATAGACAAATGGTCATAGACCCATAGAGCGTGAATCTCGTAGACTTGCAAAGCCTCATAACCTGATTCAAAACATGCAAAACTATAATAAACCAACTGAGTTACAGGATTAATACAGGGATACAGGGGACAGACAATGACAAGAATTCAAATTTTACAATAGAACAAGATAATATTTACAGACTGTCTTTCAAGGTACACACCGGTCTACTACTCTTGATTTGAAAAGGATTTAAAACAAATCCATGAGCTTACTAGCCCAATAAGTAATCCAGAAATAAAAAAAAAAAATAGGGTTTATAAAATCTCGATTTCAAATAATGAGAGCAATTTAGCTTTCAAACTTAGACTAAACAGAGTTTAACAAATACAAAATAAATAGTTTATCAGGGGTATAGTTCTCAAATAATATCATTAACCAATAGGTAAAAGAATTATTAGATCTCAAAGCTGTTGATCAGAAATATAGTAATCGTCAAATAAGTGCATAAGTCTCCAAAGCATAGTTAGACTAAAGCAAAAATTAAGGAGGTATGTTTCAAGTATACCTGATTTTTAGATTAATACAAGTCTCCGAAATCAAAATTTAAACAAAATACAGAGTATAATATTCTAATAAAAGAATATTTCCAAATATGTTATTCACCAAAATTTGAAACCCAAAAACACAATCTCAGGAATACAGAAACTTCAAGGCAAGACAAAAAGTGTTTCAGATAAACCTAGATAGATCTAGAAATCAATAACACATAAATAGTGTAATTGAAAAAAACAAAAACAAAATCAAAAGTGAAAGCAAAGTGTAACAGATTAAAGTATATGTCTCTAAATTCATTATGGATGTTAGAGATCATTTATTTACCCTCAATGTCCTGAGCCAGAATAACAGAGGTCATTTATTTATCCTTGGTGTCTTGAGCTAGAATAACAGAGGTCATTTATTTACCCTCGGTGACCCGAAACTGAATATCAGGGGGCCGTTAATGTTGATGAGGTTGTCATGGTCTGCTCAGAGGTTTGTGATGATTTTGCTCGCTTTATTGATGACTGAACTTAGACTTTCAGCTTTTAGTGATTGGCTTGATGTGAATGATGAGGTTTGAAGAAATTGGTATTTGTTAGGTTGGGATGATAGTAATGAAGTTTTGAAGTTCATGGAAATACTTGATGGTATTAGATAAGTGGTATGTTCAGGAAGAAGAGAGGAAACCTCACTTTAATGAATTGTGGATGGATGAAATGAGGTTATCAAGAGAAGGATGTCGCAGATAGATGCTGCCTATTCCATGAACATGGGAAGATAGCCGTATACTAATGAAATTCAACATCTTTCGAGAACCCATTGTTGATACTCCTACTTATTTCCAACTCCAAAGTAAACCACTTTTTTGGACAGGTAAGAGATTACAAGAGAGATAACAAGAGACTTTTCTTTTATAACCCATCAAAAACACCTCTCTAATTTATAGAAGTCTCACTCCATATGTTTGGTGTTATATCAATTAATTCTGTAATCCAGGCCGTAGTTCATTTTGTGGGCCGTTTTCAATCTTATATTATTGAAGTAGAGAATTCGACCCATGCCCAGTTTGATTTTTTATTAGTTTTATTTAATTGTTTCTTCAAAGTTAATTGTCTGTTTCAATGACTTATCTTCCATCAACTAAATACTTAATTATACCTGATCATACATTTGGATATGGTGTACAAACATTAACGTATTTATAACACTCATGCTTATGTATCACCAGCCGGTTGATACAACACCTTTAAATGTCCCAATATTGCCTAAATCTTCTAATTTTATTTTCTTTTTCATGCCTCCTCTCTCCACAATGGTGTATGATTCAGTCACGTCTTCATCATTTATACTCATATTTGCTGCTTATCGAAGCTTACAAAATATGGAATCCTCGTGTTTCTGTAGGGCTTTGATGTATTCGAGAAGAGGCTGGGGATTTTCTTTGATGGCTTCCATAATACAAATACAGTAAATACATTTAATAAGAGCAGTTGGTCCATATTTGAGAAATAATAGGTATACGGCCATAATCTCCTCATTCTCCATCTTAGCTGGTCATAACCTGCACCTTTGGGGTATACATCATTAATTTTCTTCCGCGCTATGATTCCAGGAGGGTCAAAATAACATCATACTGGTCTTTCTTGGGTTTTCCTTTTGAGTAAGGGCTTTGTTTCTAGTTGTTTTCTTCATCTCATTTGTTAGTGTTATCCTTTTAATTTGGTTTTTTGTACCAACTTTAGCTCTTGTAAAAAATAATAATAATAATTAATGATAGAAGATTTAGGTTATGGTTAATTTTATTATGTTATATATTATATAATTTTTATTTAAAAATTTAAAAATAAATTGCATATGACAGAGAAAAAATAGAATTGTAGGAGAAAAACAATAGCTTTCTTTTTTAAGGAATGGCTCATTCTTTATTTCTATATTTCATATGCATAGAAAGCTAGCTATATATAAGCTATTACAAATATGGTTGTTACACAAGATAAGAATGAAGAAAAGGTTGTTATGATCACCTCTAGCCAGCAACAACTAATGATAACAATATCAGATATATCTGTCACTTAGTTGGAGTTCCCATATCTATTGACTTACGAATTAGGAATTTGTTACTCATTGATGTCCTTGTCACCAACCATATTTCCTTTGATATTTGTGTGAGTATTATCACCCTCACTTCATGATTTGTGGGACTCCTTATCACTCTATGAACTCACACATTTTATATCAAGATGAGATTGTTGTGTATTAATATCCCCGTGCAAACTGAGCTGTGGCTAAAGGCACAGTTTGGTATGAAAAAAAAAAACCAAGGACAGCCTTGGGGACAGGTTTAATAAATATATCAGCAACCTGAGTACTAGAGGACACATGTTTAGTGACAAGTAGACCAAGAGCAACTCGTTCATATACATAATGGTAATCCAATTCGATATGTTTACTACATGCATTGAAGACATGATTGATGGTCATATATGAAGCACTGATATTATCAAAATATAATACGGGTGTAGAAGAGAGTGATACATGGAGATCATTGATAATGAATGCGAGTCATGTAAGTTCAGCAACAGTATGGGCCGTTGCACGATACTCAGTTTTAGTGATAGAGCAAGAGATTGTGTGTTGTTTCTTTGCACACCAGGAAATGATATTTGTGCTAAGGAAAGTGCTGACCACCTCGTTGTAAGACAACCAACCTAGTCAGCATAAGAGAAGGCAGATAATTCAAGAGATGTATTGGAGGTGAGATGTAAACCAACGTTAATGGTGCCTTTCAAGTACCGAAGAATGCGGCGAACCAATTTGAGATGAGTAACCGTAGGAGTGTGCAAGAAATGAGAGACATAATTAACACAGTAGAAAAGGTCTGTCCGTGTGAGAGTAAGATATTGGAGAGCACCAATAATCCCGTGAAAATGACTGGGATCATCAAGAGGAGTAGTATCAACAATAAGCTTGGGTTTGACCTCTAGAGTAGGCACGGATTAACAATGAAGCATATGAGACCGTTCAAGAATGGTGAGGGCATAATGAGACTGAGATAGATGTAGACCATGTAATGTAGGCAAAATCTAAATGCCAAAAAAATGATGCACTGGACCTAAATCTATCATAGAGAATTAACTGCTTAAGATCTGAAAAAAAAAAAGAAGAGGTAACTAGTTATATAGAGGCTTCTATAAGATGTTGGGATCTTACCACTCTAACAAAGGAATTATCATACGAAAATATATGCCAAAACACAACAGATAATAAAATTTTTAACGGCAAGTAAACATGATAAAACCCTAACGCATGCCAGAACTAGGATTAAATTCTAGACAAATTATACCTTTCTTTTGTTATGACGATTTTGAACGTACCCTTGTTTCCTCGAAATCAAAAGGGACTACGAATCGTGACTCCCCTCTACAATCATGAACACACGAGCGCCTTTGGGAATCAAGCAGGTATGCTAGTACATCAAAAAACAACACTTGTTTCTTGGTTTGAGTAGCAAGCACCCGAGATTCAAGAGAAAAGGGGTTGTAGGTGCAGCGGTGGTGGGTTCCAACGGCGGGATCCGACTATAGCGGCCAAGGGAGAAGAGTGGGTGGAGGCTAGGGTTTCTTAAGAGACAATCTCTCAATCACTCTATTTTTCTCTCTATCTCTCATATTAGGGTTAGACCATCTATTTATATTGGAAACCCAAAATCCTAATTTATGAAAAAACCCTTCACACTTAATCAAATTAGGAATCTCTTCTTTACTTGATTAATTAAACCATTTTAATTAATCAAATCAATTAGATTGGATCAACACTTAATAAGACCCAACCCGAATAAGCTATTCGTTCCACCTAATTTAGGTTTTTCACCAAAACCTTAAGCAGTGGTCCAATAAGTAACAAATGCTGAACCTTGATCCCGGTATTCTTAGTGTACGATCATATAGGTCTATTTAACATTGGCAATGAGCTTAAACAGCTTTAACGCTCATAAATCACAATTATTCTCTAGCAAGATAATATGATTACCCAATATCAAATGAAGGTCAATTTCGAGAATTAACAGAACATATTGCAACCTTATACAATCCTTTGCCATTGAATATCTTAATTAGCATAAGGCATGGAGCAAGTCACCCTTATTTTAATGCTAATTAATTTCTTGATCTCTTAGTGAACTAACTAGGTCAAGGAAATGATAACTCTTATCATTTCCCTTGGGCGTGACCACGCACTACTCAGTCTTGCTAATCAAGTGGTCGGTGATATTCACTCTCTCTATAGAGAGGGACAATCCCTTCACTTCACTCATGTCTCTCAGCATGAATCGCGACATGCCCAATCATACCCGTACTTACCACTTAGTTACGAATGACGTTAGGCGTAAGTCAAAGCATGTAAGGATTCATCTGAGATCTATAGTGATTTCAGGTCGAAGAATTCGAGTTCAAGAATTGCTTGAGAAAAACACTTATGACTTTACAACCATGTCGTGTTCTCAAGAGCGGATCGATCCAGGTACATTGTTCTCTAACATGTATCTATGTCCTTTGATTGATATCCCATATCCTGTGACCCGTAAAACAAAGCCATCTCACGAAAGATATACTAGTCTTAATTTATTTTCATTCCCATGAAAATAATCGACTAGGGACATTTAGAATATTGTTCTAGTTTATGCTTCAAGGTTTTACTATCCAAATCACGCATTTGATAACTTGAGCAGAACCAATATTCAAGGATATTTTATCTTATTAACTATGCACAGAAATAATAATAGATAAAACAATGCCTCATAATAATTATCCAAATAATAAGAGTTCATACAATGTATTGGGGCTAGGGCTTACACTAACATAAGAAGCATATCATCAAAATAGAGAAGTAAAACAAGTAAACCGTTAGCAGAATGAGAAATAAAAAGAGATGGGTCATCCAAACTACAAAAGAAACCATATGAGATAAGAAATGTGCTAAGTCTATCAAACCAAGCATGAGGTGCTTGTTTGAGTCCATATAGAGCACAATGGAGCTTGCAGACATGAAAATAATTTCGTGGGTCAGCCATACTTGGTGGTTGTTCCATGTAAATATCCTCAATAATGTTGCCATCTAAAAAGTCATTTTTGAAGCCAAGCTGACGAATGGGCCAATGTTTCACAAGAGCAACAATTAAAAGTAAACAAATTATACCTGGTTTGACGACAAGTGAGAATGTTTATGTGTAGTCAATTCCATCAAGTTGATGATAGTCTTTGGCAATGGGACGAGCCTTGAGGCGATCCAAAGTACCATCAGGTTTGAGCTTAGACTTAAAAACCCATTTGGACCCAATGACATAAATATCTAGAGTGCGTGGAACTAACTTCCAAGTTCCATTTTGGTGTAGCATGGCAAGTTTATCAAGCATAGTTTCCTTCCAACCAAGATTCGAGAGGGCAGATTTAATGTTTGTGGGTTCACAAGGAATAGTAGAAGAGGAAGTGACTATTAAAGCATATCGAGGATTTGGTTTAACAATTCCAAGTTGGGATCTAGTAACCATAGGATGAACAATAGGTGCGTCATGGGAAGGTAATGGGTTTGTGTAAGAAGGGGATGCAGGTGAAGAGATATGGTGATCAACAGGTAAGTCAAGAAGCTGTGCAGGAAGATTGAGTTCAACAGAAGTAGAATCAGAATTGTCTATCACAAGCACGTCTCAAGATGAAGTTGTCTCATACTACAAACCATCAACTGACGGTAAATGAATAGAATGTGGTAATGTAGGTATTAGTAAAGATGTACCTGAATCAAGATGGGTGTTAGAAGAAGACAACCAAGAATTAAATATTGTCACGCCCTAACCTACGGGCTCTAAGACACGACAACCACCATGACAACCCAAGGAGGGATACTCCACCACTCAACCCTCAGGTCGCCACAAGGCTGATAAAATACCTGGAGTTTCACAATCCTGAACCAAAATTACATGAACAAGAATATACAAACAAGGTGTACAATAAAAGCATAGGGGAAGGAACATCAGCAATACATGATAATAGAGTTCAATAAAGGTATTGATCACAAGTATAACGAAGTTTCCGAGAGATTAGACAAATATACAAACACACTAATGGATCCATGCCCTAATACAACATACAATGCTCAAGGATAACATACATGAACTTAAAATTGAATGAAAACAGACAGTGGATGCCCAGTACACCGTTTCACTACCACACTACTTTTTGCAAAAGCCTGGGAAGAGGAAAGAAGGGTGAGTAAAATAGGTTACTCAATGAGTGAATTAGCATAAATCTACAAGAATATACCAAAATATACAATATAAATCATCCAAATAATGCTTTACTAATAACACAAATAGTTTAGAACATAATCACATACAACAGTAATCATCAATACAAAAATAACGAAAGATAATGCCCACCTTTTACCCCAACTAGAGCTTTACAACATCAAATCCATGAAATATTGAGCTTGGGGTCCAAATTATAAAACAAGTTAAACATCAATATATATATATAACAAACTATATAATATGAGTCTTAAAATCCATAAAACACAATACTCACCACCAAATCAAATTTGTGGAGACTGCCCTCCTAAGAGTGACAATTAGGTTTCACCTCCTCACCACAAATTTAATATGACACTACAAAAGAAACACAACATTTCTAGAAACCTCTCTGAACCTTTGCCATGGCCGTTGCTAGGTTCAGAGCCATCAAGATACTCATGTCCTTGGCATTGACCCATCGGTCCACCGTGTGGTGACTCCAGCTTCCTGATGAATATCCAGTTATGGCTCTGCACTCCCACCTGAACTGGACCAATAAGTTCACCGGTCTTCTACACCACCTCAACATGCTGGCCGTAGAAACCGCCTACTGCAGTAGGATGTCACCAACCAGATAATACAAACTTGCATTTCAAAACAAAGGGTCCATAGCTAGAACAATAATCACAACAGAACAACTGTCATTTCCATAGAATGGAAATGAAGAAAACACAAGCATACCGAAAGCTTTGCAAAGTCAATAATTCACAACATTACAAAACATGCATCATCATGAAAATCCTTCCTTTTTAACAACAATACTTGCAAACATGAAGCATGAAATAAAAAACTCATTTCAAATCAAACAAACCTTGATTCAAGTATAAAACCAATAAAACTTTACTCAAGAAATATTATATATATATAGGTATTCTTCTAATAGATTTATGCTTAATTGATCTCACTCACAACTTAGATGATTTCACTTCCCCGAATGCTAATCCTCTGCAGGTTTCTTTGCCTTGAGCAAAAGTTTCACCTCTTTGCCAAAGCACAACAAAACACCAACAAGAATTAACACAAAATAAATCAAACACTAAGTTTCTTTAACAAACAACCCTAAATCGATCATAGGGTTGGCTCAAAACTAGATCTGAAGGTTACCAATGAATTTCTAAGGGTATAAGCTTCACTCTAGACCAAAGAAGCTAAAAAAACAACTAAAGTTTACCGGTGATATAGTACTGATACAGTAACTAAAAACTGCTACTGTAAAACTGGCACTAATAGAAAGGTTTTCTCTGGATTTACATCATCTAAATATGAAATTTCTTCACAAACATTCACAAAACTAAATAACAAGAACAAGGGCTTCAATTTGAGCCTACAATAATCCACTTCATGCTCTAAATTTAGGATTTATGAAGAATTGAAAAACGAATAAATGCAAGTAAAATAAGGAAATAAAAACTTAGATAAAGCTCTTAGGGTACTCACAAGCAAGGGAGGAAGAAATTTCTAACTTGGTTCGCCAGAAAAAAGGTCGTCGGAAAAATTTTAAGGAAAAAGGTTGGTTCTGCTGAATGAGGGAAATGAAGAAGAAGAAGAAAGATGGAGAAAGAAATGAAAACTTGGGTTGCTATAGTACCATGCGGCTACAGTATTGAACTTAAAAAACCTACAGTGTTGATTGGTTTTAGCTACAGTACAAGTTGGTTATAACAAATATAGTGTAGGCATGTGAGACAACAGAAGAAAAAAATGAAGATTTAAAAGGAAAAATGGTCTATTAAAAAACATGGTGAGAAATGAAGAATTTCTTAGTAGATAGATGGAAACATTTGTAACCTCTATGTTTTCATTGTATCTTATAAAACACATAAGATAGTCTTAGGATCAAATTAATGATTCCTTGTATCCCAGGCATAGAAAGAACATTTAGAGCCAAAGACACTTAGTGATGTGTAGTCAGGATGAGTGCCATGCAACTTAAAGTATGGAGTGCCAAATGGAAGTTATGAAGATGGTAACCTATTTAGAAGAAATACTGTTGTGGTAAAAGCTTCAACCCATAAATAAAGAGGTGCATGGCTATGAAACAACATTGTCATACCTAATTCGTGTATAATTCAGTGTCTTCTCTCAGCCATACCTCTTTGCTCTAGAGTATAGGGGCATGAAATTTGATGAACAATACTTGTTGCAAGAAAATGTGATGATAGTCTAGAATTGACAAGCTCTCCACCACCTGGAGGTGGTGGTCATCATTGTTGTGCAACTGATGTTGAGTTGTGTAGAAAACTTTGATTTTGGTTTTGTGACTGTTGTGCTTGAAATCCACGACTTGAGAAGGTGAAGGTATTATTGCAATTTCTTAAAGATGTACTTTGATATTGTTTCTGTTGTTGACCATAAAATGCTAAGTGTAGGGAAAGTTGAGAAAAAGATGGATCAATTTAGGTTGAGAACCAATTACGGCATTAATCAAAATTTTGTAATTGTGAAATCAGCTTAGAATAAGTTGGTCTTGGTGGCTTCAGCATGGTTGTTATAAAAATTTCATATTGTAGTCCAAGACTTGTGAGAAGACAGAAGACTTTCTCTTTGTCAGATATGGGTTTCCCAATGGCAGCAAGATTATCACTCAGCCCTTAAAGGTGCATATGTGATCTCCAATTATTTTGATATCATCCTTGCGAAGATAACTCAGTTATTGTCGTAGCGTAAATTCTCGCTCTTAAGAGTCTTGTGCATAAGCATCTTTTAGTGCTTCCCAAACTGCACATGTTGTATCTACACCAATGGCATGTTCAAGAGTTTCCTCAGAGAGATTACCAATGATCCAGCCCCAAAGGAGACGATCAGACTTTGGCCAAGCAATGAATGCTTTTGTTAGTTGTGGTGTGGTATTTTCTGTGGTGTTTGGATTTGGAGTAGTAAATTTTGGTGGAGGTGAGATTCCTTTGGTGAGATGATCAACTAAATCTTGGCTTTGGGCTAATCCTAGAATTTGTTCTCTCCATAATGGGTAATTTGACTGGGTGAGCTTTAAGGTGACAAAACTACTAACATTCAAAGAAAATGAAGTCATGTTGAGGAAGACAGCGACATTATGCTTTCTGGTACCAAGAGCATAAATAGAATTGTAGGAGAAAAACAATATCTTGCATTTTTAAGGAATGGTTCTTTCTTTATTTCTATATTTCATATGCATAGAAAGCTAGCTATATATAAGCTATTACAAATATGGCTATATTAATTACACAAGATATGAATGAAGAAAAGGTTGTTATGATCTCCTCTAACCCAACAACAACTAATGATAAGACTGTTGTGTGTTAATAAGGGCAACTTGGTTATGGTTTCTACTTTGCAAAAAATCTTAGACAGAAACCTCCAAGTTCTTGTTTAAAGTTTCAATTAGATTCAAATAATAATAGCTCTCATTTACTTTGGCGGTTTGAACTAAACTTGAGTCCAAGGGTCTGTTTGATTTGTTAACGAGAATAGCACGAGCGGAACATTACAATACAAATAGTTAAAGTACAACACAAGTGTTTGTGCTGTTCTATGTTTGATTTTCATTGGATAGTACATTTTTTTTTAGTGTTTGATTTGCATAAGTACAGGCCACAAAATTAAAAATTACAATAATACATTTTTACTATTTTATATTTGTTTTATAATAAAAAAAATTATAACAATATTTTATGAAAATATAATCAAATTTTACAACTCGCAACAATAGAGCAACAAGTTAAAAAAATCAACTGAATAGGTTTAAATCCAAATATAACATAATTTTAAAAACATTCAATCCGCAACAAACTTTCATTAAAATCTTAATCCTAAAAAACAAACAAATAGATAGATAGATGAATAACTAAATAAATAAATTTATAAATAGATAAATAAATAAATAATAAAATAAAGTAAAATAAATCATGTTACCACCTTTGTAATGTATTTGTGTATTTTTAATTTAAATAAGAATAATTTTGTCATTAAATTGTCATGTACTTCCCTAAAATTTTTGTACCGTGTTTTTGGTGGTAAAAAAAAAAAAAAAATCAAGAAGTTGTGATGTTCGATGATTTGTGCTGCATTCCAACTTCATTTGTAAATCAAACACATAACAGCAGAAGTAGTTATGTGCTTCCCTTAAAATCTTGCTTGTCAAAGGAACTCTAAGCCTATCTAAGAGTAAGATTAATTAAGTTGGTATTACACGTGTATATCACTATATATTTTGTTATTAATTTTGATTAGGATGGTGGCAAACGATGTTGACTGTAGACTGTTTTCTCTCAGTTATATATTAATTCTAACATTATTATCATTAATTAAAGTTTTATTTATTTTAGAATTGTTACTAGGAATAGAAGTCTTGAATCTGCAAATTAAGTAACTATCAACCCTTCATGTGTATGTAATGCTGTTTTATGTGCTTTTTGTTTTTTTTTGAGAGAGAGAGAATGTTATATGCTTTGCTTTCTAAAAGAAGATTCCATTATCAAAGTTGCTTTTTCTCTACGGTGTAAAATTTTTATTACCTCATCCACCATAATTTTTGAAGAAAACAAATAAAAATAATTAGAATTAAAAATTTTATAGAATAAGAAAAATAATTAGAATAATTTTTTTATAAATATTGAGTTTATATTTTATTTTACTAATTTTTCTCTATCCATTAAAATTGTACATTTTAAATAATAGTGATGAAGAATAATATATTTAAATAGAGTCATAGTATTACTATTTAAAAAATTAATATGCAAATTAATTGTGTAGAAAAATAATTTGGAATATAAAAATCATTTAGAAGTGGACACTTATAAAAGAACGGAGGAAGTAGTTTAGTTATCATATATTACAAATTAATTTTTTTAATTAATATGATTTTAATATTTTCTATTATTAAATAGATGTTTGAGATTATATATTTGGCAAGCAAAAAATTTATTCATGTGCGTAAAATTGTTTACTGTATGCAATTATTAGTGCTTTGCGAGGTATGCACTTTAAGCTTTTGTAAAAAAATAATCATAACACTTGCTAAGTTACAAAACTTAAAAAGAAATAATAGAGTAGACTAAGATATTTAAAGACCTTTTTGTGTGTTTTGAATAGGAAGAAAGAATATGGTTGTTTGGGAGAGGAGTGACCTGAGGATTTGAAATAAGAGAGATTTTGTTTTCAAATTTTACATTTTTAACTTTTATCCCAAGTTACTAATATACCTTGAGGAAAAAAAAAATTGTTATGATTGTCAGGATTGTTACATTTATATCAACATAATCTGTATATTACCATTAATATTTTCATTATAATAGGATTTCTATTTTAATTGTTATAAAAAATTTTCACAATTAAATATTTTATTGTTTATAAAAGCTAATTATCGTTGAATATATTTATATTATATATATATATATTGTGCAATAACTATTATTATACATAATAATAATAACACAATGATATAGTTGGAATGACTCCATTAATATAAACATCAAGTAAAAATCTGTGGTAATTCATATTTTGCAAAAGAAAATTAAAAATAAGACATTTTTAAAAAAATTCTACGTTTTACTCATACACTTTTGGATACATACAGCCTACTTGTTCTTAAAAAATCATTCTAAGAGTTGACAAACACAAATTCAAATATATATAGAGAGAGAGTTGCAGGTTGTATTATAAAAAAAAATGAAGGGATGCTTAAGTGATATGTTAATTTTATATGTGATCAGTAAATAAGTTTTAAATTTAAAGAAATTAAATTAAAGACCTAAAAATTTTTCAAAATGTCATTGGAATACTTTGGCAAGTGACATAAAAGAAAGAAAAAAAATGTTCATTTTTAAATTTCTATTTTTCTCAAAAAAAAATAATAATTTCAAGAAAATACATTGTGTAATTTTTTTAATTAGTTTTGTTTTTATTTATACAAAAAAAATGTGTGATTTATTTTACCACATCATCTGTCACATAATTTAAATGAAAATCAATAGATTGTAATTAATCATATAATTTCCTAATCTTAATATAACATCTAATAGATATTCTTTTATGAGAATTTGACAGAGAATGTATTCTCCAATTAGTTGTGTGATAGGAGTTTTTGTTTTATTTTACAAGTTTTAATTATCTAAATAAATATATTTAATAATTTACTCTTAAATATATATTAAAAATAATCTTTTAATTATAATTAATGTATGAAAAAAATTTAGATGAATCATCTACATTTTGACATTACAAGAGCAAGGTTTGAGATATTAGTATACTACCATTTAATATTTGTGATGAAATGCTAGGCTTGGACTTCAAGATTCCAAAAGGATAAAGAAAGGTACAGCTTCATTGCTTTGAGTAAAGAAAGTTATGCCTCCCGGGGGGTAAATTACATGAAAGGTCACCTACCTTTTCTTTTTTTTCAAATTGATCACCCAGCTTTAATTTGAAGCAATTTGGTCACTCACTTTCAATTTTATAACACCGGCAGGTCACTCAGTTATTTTCCGATCCCTCTCGCTTACGTGGCTGCCGGAGGGAGTGAGTCAGGGTGCGCTTGACACGCTGGATGGCCATGATGGACACACCATGGCAACTGAAGATCGCCAGCTCAAGCATCACACGCCACGTCACGCGAAGAGGCAGCTTCTTCTTTCTCGAGAAAGAGGACATCGGACAAGACGTTGGAAACAGGCAGCTTCTTCTCCTTAGGTTTAGGGCTTTCTGAACTCCATCTGAAGATTGTCCCAACGTTGAGCAGCGGCGCAACATTGCAACCACAACAAAGAGTGATCGAGTGAGGTTTGCTTCCCAGCAATGGCGGTGAATTGGGAAAGAAGGCCGGCAGGTGCTGAAGCACCGGAGTATTGTAAGTCCTTACCTGAAACCATAACCAATTGACTTTGGGTTTTTGTTAATTTTTAATTTAGACTTCCCTGATTTGCATAACACCTAGTTTTTGGGGCATATAAACATGGTTGGATTTGATATTATTTGGTAGATTTTGTCATTGAGGGTTTTTAAGGAGATAATTATAGGGTGTCTTGTGGGTACATGGCAATTTATTTGTATGGTTTGAACATAGGCAAACAATGATTTATGTTTGTTTGTTGGCCTTTTTAATTGTAGGGTTTATGGCTGCTACTTCAATGATGTTTGTTTGTTGGTCTTTATAATTTATTTGTTAGAGATAATGTTTTCCTATCTCCATATGCCAACAAGGATACTGTGGCCTTTTATTGTGGTCCTAGACAGAGAAGTACTAGTTAGGTTATTTCTCTCATGTTGTTGTGGTTTTTGCTTTGAAATTATTACTCTATGATGTATGGATTTTTGTTTGATTCCCTGGTTTTATTTTTACTTTGATTGGTTTGTTTGACCTTCTATGGGATTTCTTCATGCAAAAGTGGCCAAGGGGTGGCCATGGGTAGCTGAACAAGCTTCCAGATAAGCTTGACATGGCATTTTTTGTTTTGCTTTTCTTCAAAAGTACATTACCAGCGTTGTAATGTTTCTGATTTTTTTGTCCTAAGCCTAGTAGCAGTTGGTCTGCTAAGTTGTTTGTTAATGTATAGTTGTTCTGCTATAACTAATAATTAAATACACATGTTATATGTAGGGGTATTATTTTTTAATTTTTTTGTTTTGAAGGTAAGCAGAAGGCATGCTTAATTATCTTTTTAACTTTCCCATTTTGTTGTGATGAGGTTGATGCTGTGGCCTTTTATTGTGGTCCCACATGGAGAAGTACTAGAAAATGCTTTGAATTGTTTGTTGATTTGTTTGATGCTGTGGCCTTTTTTAATAAGTTAGTTTATTCCTCTCATGTGGATTTGTTTGTTGCTTTGAATTTATTACTCTATTTTGTATGATACATTGATTTTTGTTAATTTGATTGGTTGGTTTCATTTATTTATTTATTTTTAGTTGACATTTGCTGGGATTTGTTCATGAAAGGTTGGCATTGGTAGCAGAACAAGTTTCAGATGAGCTTTACATGCCATTTTATGTTTTGTGTTTAACAATTGCACATTACCATTGCTGTGGTGTTTTTTATTTTTTTGTTCTGCTATGAGTGGTAGTTTTCTATAGCTGTATTTTTTTTTTAGTTTAGCATAAGCATGCTTAATTTCTGTTTAATGTTCTTTGAATTTGGTTGACAATATCTATTTTGGTTAGCCGTATGTTCTGTTCTGTTCTTTGTACTTTCACATTGCTTTTATTTTATTGGTGTTATGAGCAAGGTTTGATTGCATATATTTCATTTCATATGTTGTGAAATTGTGATAGAAATAAATAACCCTAGTATATCTTACATTTCAGTGCCCACTGCTGACTTGTTCACCATAAAACTGCATTATGAAAAGGGGGGTGAAGAAGGATTTGTAGGGTTTATAGATTATTGTTGTGCTGATCAAATTTCAAAGATTGAGCTACTGAACATGGCTAGGGAGTTCCATATAGATATTACTGGTTGTTCTTTATGGTGGCTAGACTTAAGAAGTGGGTGCAAAGGTCTGCGTGAGATAAAAATTGACCTAGATGCTTTAGACATGGCAAACAATGTAAGCTCTTCAAGAGAGATCTATGTCTCTGTCAGGATTGCCAATGGTAGGTCTATAGAAGGAGCTAGATTTGGTAGTGGTAAAATGCCTATTTCTGAGGCAGTAGTGGATATAGATGAGGATGATGCCGATGATAATGATGATGCTGATGATGATGCTAATATAAATGAGGCAGACACTGATTTGGAGTATGAACTAGTTGGCCTTGGTAAGAAAAAGAAAAATAATGAAGAAAAAGCAGCAGAAGAAGAAGAAGGTAATTTCTATGATTCAGATTACAATTTTACCACTGATTCTGATGGTGAAAATATGGAAAATACAAAGAATGCAAGGGGATTAGTATTTGTGGCTGGTGAACCTCCAACCCATGGGAAAGAACAAGGTGATTCTGATTCAGAGCAACTAGGATCCGAGGAATTAAACTCATGCTCATCCACAGATGAAGAAGGAATTGAGTGTAAAAGGCCTAGATATACAGAGTTCAATGAGGATTGTGACATGAAGAACCCTCAATTTAAAATAGGAATGAAGTTCAGGTCATTCAAGCAATTTAAAGAAGCAGTGAGAAATTACGGGATTAGAAATCGATATGTCCTGAACTTCAGACCCAACTCCCAGAAGAGGTGCAAGGCATTCTGTAAAAAAAAATGCCCTTTTTATTTGTGGGCATCTCCCATGGTCAAGGACAGTAATACAATACAGATTAAGTCTGGCCATCTAACTCGTGAGTGTTCACGAGAGCACAAAAACAGACATGTAAATGCCGAGTGGATTGCGAAAACATATTTAGAGCAGTTTAGGGCAGACCCTATGTGGAAGATTTCTGGGATAATTCAGTCTGTCAAGACCAACCAGGAGGTGGAGATAAGCAGAATTATAGCATATAGGGCAAAATGCATTGCCATCAAGTAAGTTCAGTCACATTATTCATATCTTAGAATTAATTCCCATTATTCATTACAGTAAGGCAAACTAATTTGATACTTACTTGTCATTTTTGTGTGTGATAAGGCTCATAGATGGTGATGAGCATACACAGATGTCAAGTCTCTATGATTACAGATTGGAACTCTTGGAGACCCACCCTGGATCAACTATCCAGTTCAAATGTGATGCAGGACAATTCCAGGCAATGTACATTTGCCTATCACCACTTAAGGAGGGTTTTCTTGCTGGATGCAGGAGGATAGTTTCAGTTGATGGCTGCTTTTTGAAGGGTATATATGGGGGCCAGCTGTTGACAGCAGTGGGAATAGATGCAAATGATTGCACCTATCCCATTGCATGGGCAACTGTAAGGAAGGAGAATAAAGATTACTGGAGATGGTTTCTACTACATTTGGCAAAGGACCTTCGGATACATAACAGCAGTGAATGGGCCTTCATGAGTGATAGGCAGAAGGTATGAAGAATTTTAGGCCATTTCTTGACAATTCATCAATGCTACTTGAATTAAAGCATTGTTGATTGTCCTTTTTAAGTTATGTATGTCAACTGAACAACAGATATGATTGTTGTAGTAAACCAAGCTTTACACTGCCAAGTAAAGTAGCAGTGGATCTTGGGATTTTTTTTTTGTGCCATATTGATCACTCAACAGCTTTTTGAAATAATTTGGTCATTCAGTTTTTATTTTTTAGCCAAGTCACTTGCAGGTCACTTAAGTTTTATTTGTTTCCTCAAATTGGTCACCCAACAACAATTTCAAACAATTTGATCACTCTATCCTCTTTTTGGTTATTTGTATTGTGTTGTTTGAGTTGAATGAAGAATTTGGTGAAATTTGAAAGAATTTGATCACTCTGGCATGGCACCTAAATTTCTTTGTTATCACTTTTTTGAATTGGTCAACTCCATCACTTTTTTGAATTTCATTTACACTGCCATGGCTCCTAAATTTTTTTTAACTGTTTGAATTAATTCCATTCAGATAGAATAAAGAGTTTCATTCTGTCCTGCTGACTTTTTTTTATCACTTGATGCCTTGGCTCTTTTCTTTCTTTCTGTCATGCTGACTTTCTGTCCTGCAAATCACCTAAGTATCAATTTTTTTCAAATTGGTCACTCTACATCAATTTTAAAAAAATATGTCACTTAAGTTTGAATTAATTCCAAATTGGTCACCTAAGTTTGTTTGTCATGTTAATTATCTGCAAGCTTGTTTGTTTGTCCTGTTAATTATCTGCAAGCTTGTTAATTAATTGTCCATATAATTTTATTCAAGCTTATTGTCCTGTTAATTATTTTTTGTGTGAGCATGTCTTCAAGATTGTTTAATTATTTTTTCCTTTGTTGCGTGAGCATGTCTTCTATACAATTTACTGTCCTGTTAATTATGTTCAAGCTTGTTGTCATGTTAATGGTCACCTAAGCTTGTTGTCCTGTTAATTATCTGCAAGCTTGTTTGTGTGAGCATGTCTTTTATATAATTAATTGTCCAGATAATTTTATTCAAGCTTATTGTCCTTTTGGTTGTTCTTTTTGTGTGAGCATGTCTTCAAGATTGTTCAATTGGTCACCTAAGCTTGTTGTCCTGTTACTTATCTTCAAAGACATCACACTTGTTACTAATCAAATTTTTTTTTTTTTTGCCCTTTTTTTATTCCATGTTTGGTTAACTATTTGTGTGTGTGGGATGATGGTGTGCCAATAATGCTCCAACTTAGGGTTTGCTACCAGCCATAGAAGAATTATTTCCCAGCTGTGAACATAGATTCTGTGTTAGGCACATACACACAAATTTTAGGGCAAACTTTAGGGGCAAAGCTCTAAAGGACCAAGTATGGGCATGTGCAACAGCAACCTCCATCCCTGCATTTGAAAGGTCCATGAACACTCTGAAAAATATGTCCTTAGGTGCATTTGATTATATGAAGAAGATCCCTGCTAAGCATTGGAGTAGATCCCATTTTCAAGAACAATTCAAATGCTCCATACTTTTAAATAACATGTGTGAAAGTTTCAATAGCCACATTTTAGAGGCTAGGACAAAGGGGATTATAACTATGAATGAGATGCTTAGAACCCAGCTCATGGTTAGGATACAAAAAAGAAGGGATTCAATGAGAAAAATAACATCCATGCACTGCCCTAAAATAGTTCAGAAATTGGAGAAGATCAAGTATTCTAGCTTCCTTTATAGCACACTGTGGTCAGGAGGTGATCAGTATCAGGTGTTTGGACCTGATGGACAGTTTATTGTGGATAAAGATAAGGCCATGTGTTCATGTAGAAGATGGCAACTGACTGGGGTGCCTTGCAGTCATGCCATCTCAGTTATTTATTACAACAATGATAGGCCTGAAAATTACCTGCATGACTGTTACAAGGTAAGCACTTACCTGGAGACATATAGGCACACCTTGAATCCCACACATGACAAACAATTTTGGCCCAAGAGTCATTTGGGATCCATGATCCCTCCAGAACCAGTTAATAAGAGAAGAGGCAGGAAAACTATGTTGAGGAGGAGGGAGGTGGATGAAGGACAAATGGGCTTCACTAATGCCAAGGTTAGCAAGAAAGGTATGTCTATGAAATGCAGCATCTGTGGTGCCAAAGGCCATAATAAGAGATTTCATGGTGGATCACAGGTATAGATAGCATCTAAAACAAATTTTCTAATTCCATTGTATCAGTTGCCATGTTCTTAATTATACTTAACATTTTGTTTGGCAGGGAATGGGGCATTCTGTTTGGCAGGGAATGGGGCAGCATCAGTCACAAGCTGGTGAGCC
This sequence comes from Dioscorea alata, assembly GCA_020875875.1. Lineage (NCBI taxonomy): Eukaryota > Viridiplantae > Streptophyta > Magnoliopsida > Dioscoreales > Dioscoreaceae > Dioscorea > Dioscorea alata. The sequence continues at coordinate 15,868,561 of CM037018.1, forward strand.
AAGCCAGGAAAATCATATGGACCACATTGACCCACAGGTATTGGAAAATCATTTTTCTTATTCACACTGTTGTAATAGGATTGTTTTAATTTTTTTTCCTTGGATGACAGCTAATTTTTTTTTTCGGTGTCATTTTTACTTAAAAGGTTTCATCTATAAGCAGAAGCACCCAGCATGACTTAGGCACCACTCATACATTAGCATCAGCATTTGACAGACCCAGCTCACAGGTTAGTATAAACTAAAAAAGTTCAAAATGGTACATGCTTACCAAATACATTAATATTTATCCTAGGTCATTAACCCATGTATGGAGACACACCCCATTGAGACACACACTGCAACTGAGACTACAGTAAGGAAGCAAAAATTAACAATGGTAGGGGGCAAAGGTTGCTCAACTTTAAAGGCACAGCAACATGGCAAAAGAAATTTTTCTGCTGCTGCAAAACTCAGTACTCTGAAGCCCCAACTGAAAGAAAAAGGAGGTGAACAAAGGCATAAGGAAGAAGAGCCTGCAAAGAAGAAAAAGGCATGGATTCCTCCTGGTGTGACACCTATTGCAGGAAGTGGGGCAAGTGGAAGAGCTCCTTAAGTATTTTCTGTATAATTTTGTTTAATGACAACAAACTAACTGTTTGTGTACAAGAACACAAAAAATAGCACCACTGCTGTTTTCTACTTTTGTTTCCTTGTTGGAATGTGTTCCCCATTTCTGTCCTTCAGTGAGATTGTACCCAAACAAATTCCTCTAATATTAATGAATGTATATGTTTTGACCTCTTCCAATTCTTTTATTTGCTTTTTTTTCCATTTCATATAACAGTGTCATGCTCAGAATAGTGGTATTAATTCAGCAAGGCAGATCAGTTTCAATTGTAAAACAATTCATCTTCTGATTGATTGTGTGCCAGAAATTTGATTAGACTGTCATTAATATCAACTTGCACAATTTGGAGAATGGTCATTAATTCACTGATTCAATTATTTGCTCTATCATGCCTTCAATATTTGATTGTATTCATTAAACTCTTGTTGTTAGTCTCACTTTGGGAGATAACTGCACCTCTTTAAATCATACAACAGCCTTTGAACCTGCAACCAATAGCCTCTTCTGTGTGTTTTTTCTTACAAATACTTTCTAATTTCCCACGATTTAATCTCTAATAACATAAAAGTTCAATAAATCAGAAGTTTAGAAATAGATAAACTAAACATTGTTATATGTTCAATTGTCTCACTGGGATTAAATAGATAGAAAAAGCATTTAAGAAAGACAATTGCAAAACTTCAATTGAATCTTGCTCATCTAGATGAAGAACTCATCACTGTAACGCATCTAGGGTTTTCAACATTATTGCACAAAAACTAAACTTCTCAGCTAGGGTTTTGACAAGGATTAAATAGAATCTAAACTTCATTCTTTTCAATTATTTACATTGAACTCTAAACTTCTCACAGCAACAGCATTAAAAAAAAAAAAGGTTCGAAGATCCACTCCTACTTCGCAGCTTGATCTAGCCTGGACATCTCATCCTCTAGCCTGACATCAACCCTCGTCTTCCCGTTGTCACTGGTTCAGTGTTACGAAACCTAAAACCCTCTTTCTCGAGAAAGAAGAAGCTGCCTCTTCGCGTGACGTGGCGTGTGATGCTTGAGCTGGCGATCTTCAGTTGCCATGGTGTGTCCATCATGGCCATCCAGCGTGTCAAGCGCACCCTGACTCACTCCCTCCGGCAGCCACGTAAGCGAGAGGGATCGGAAAATAACTGAATGACCTGCCGGTGTTATAAAATTGAAAGTGAGTGACCAAATTGCTTCAAATTAAAGCTGGGTGATCAATTTGAAAAAAAAGAAAAGGTAGGTGACCTTTCATGTAATTTACCCGCCTCCCGGACCACTAAAGTTTACGAATATGATTCCACTCAAGTCTCTTTTTCATTTTTCATAATCATATGCATGTGATTATATTATTTGTTTTCCCTTTTTTTTTTTAAAAAGAAAAAGTTATTCTCTTGCATTTTTTTTAAAAGGAGATATGCGTTCCTTAATCATCAAGCAAGGTACATCAATTCAATAAATATAAAAAGAGGTTCATAAGATGTATTTTTTTAGCATCATCAACCTTGATTTCCTTGGTGCTTCATTGTTCCTGGTGAGTTTTCTCAACTTAGTTTATTTTTTCTAGTTATATTATTTTTAAAATTAATTTAACAGTAAAGCTAGCCTAGCATGAGCATATATTATCACTTCTTTAAGTTTGATTGATTATACTAGTTTTCAATTGTTAATATGCATCTTATTTATTTATAAAATACTAAATATTCATTATCACTCTGTTGATGTGGGTTTAGAACTTTAGACCTTTATTTTATTTTATTTTAATTTTTAAACATATGATGCAAGTATTATATATTATTTATTGTTAATATTTTCTTTTATTGTTATTATTGTCTTTTATGAAGTTATATTATGTATTTCCATATTGTTTGCATATTTTTAATTAGTTTTTAATTATGAAGCAATTTGAACTAAGATAGTGTATGTTAAACCATTTATGTTTAAATTTGAATGTAATTGGTAAATATGTTTATCCAAGTAGAGGTCATTACATAGTTACTACTAAAGTACACATCTTTAAATCTATATAGCTCCCTCATTTTATTATTTAGCGCTTGCATTATTAATATTTGATTTTTCATTATTAATATTTGATAAAAATCCTAATATTATTTATTTTCATTGCAAATAATACGTCATTCTCCAATGAGAATATATTTTTTAATATTTTTCATTTAATATTTAAATTTAAAAATATAATTATTTTTGGATATTGAAGCTTTTTCTTTACAAATAATAAGAGCCATTTAAAAAATTATATGCACAAACTAGACTCCTATTCACCTTTAAAAACAACCCATTTTTTTCCATTTTTAAAAATACAAATAATAGTATTTTAAAAAACATATTTTAATTAAGGCTTTTTTTAAAAACAACCCATTTTATTTTTGTGTTAATTGTATCCATACCCAACCAGCGTATACTACAGTTAGACATTTTTATAAACTAAAAAAAAAACCATTTTCTCAATTTCATCATTGTTTTAATAATAATTACTTTATAATTTCTAAACTGCTTTTTTTGTGGGTTTTCAACTAATTTTTTTAAATTTTTTATTGCTTTTTTAAAATTAATATTTAAAAAACATATTTATTTTATTATTATTATTATTATTATTATTATTATTATTATTATTATTATTAAAATAGAAAACATTTGTTCTCAATGTTTAAAATTTTTTCCTAATTTTCTTAAAACCTATCTTTTTTTTTATTTTTCTTTTATAATATAGTGTCCTGTTATGACCAAATATTTTGTTTTAAATAATATCGGGTCATGTTAAACATTGACAATATAGATGTTTAATAAGAATTACTTCATAAGATAGATGGTTGTATGAAAAAAATCTTTTCTCCATTTATACCTTAGAATTATTTTGTTGCATTTATTTTAACCAGAAGATATATGAAAAAAAAATAAAAAATAAAAAATTATAATTTCTCTTTTAAGATAATGACTAGTGATATTTATTTGTTTTCTTTACTTAACTATAAAAAAAGTTTAAAATTAAAATTTACAATTTAAAATTATCTAATATGTTAAATTTATTTTTAAATTAAATTTTTTATTAAAATACTTTAATTTTGACAAATGTTGACAAACTATAGATTTGAATCCTTGACCTTTAACTTGAACAATGAATTACATACTAACTCTCAAATATAGCATGCTATTTTCAACAATATTAATACAAACCATGCTATTTTCAATGATACTATGACAAATACTCTATAAATATTATTTTATTCTAAACAGTCACTGTAATTTTAAATGAAATTACATATGTAGTAACTTTTAACCACACCAAGTTATTTTCGATTTTAAATAATTATTTAAGCATGTATAATAAAATTCTCAAAATAACCAAAAACCATTTGTGCACAGGGTTGTAGGAAATAATCATCCATATTTTTAATATTATTTAATATGTATTAATTAATTTTGAATTTACAAATAAGTTAATTTTTATTAATTTTATCAGCAGCCTACTAGTCCAACTGTTTCTACTTATGATGTTAGTTTGGGTCATCTAAGGATAAACTTGGCCACTGTTCCTTTTGGGAATATGTGATATGCTTATGTAAATTTTAGAACTAGAACTCAACCATAGCCATAAAGTTCCAATTTTAGTTCTAGTTTTGGATGATTTGAGTTCCAACTAATTTTATTATACTATGTATTATATAACTTTTATTTAAAAAATTAAAATGAATCGAATATGATGATTTTCGGTTTCTAACTTGGAAAAACCTTAACTATAACCTTAAAAGCTCCTCTTCAACGTTCAATTCTAATTCAAATAGTACAGTTCTCATTGGCACTATGTATTTTGTTATTAAATTTAATCATGGATGGTCACCAATAATATTGATAATAAAACTTTGGACTGTTATATGATCGTTAAAGATAAATTCTAAAATAATTTTCATTAATTTAAGTTTTATTTATTTTAGATTTTTTCCTAGAAATAGAAGTCTTAAATATGCAATACCAACTCTTCATCTGCATGTAATGTTTTATGTTTTTTTTAATAAATAAATAAATAAATAAATATATATATATATATATATATATATATATATATATATATATATATATATATATATAGAGAGAGAGAGAGAGAGAGAGAGAGAGAGAGGGGAGGGAGAAAGAAAATGTTATATGGTTTGCTTTCTAAAAAAATATTCCAGTATCAAAATTTTTTTTTCTTTGTACAAAATTATTACTATAGTTTTCATATTACCATTTTTTTTTTTGTTATTGATATGATTTTAATATTTTTTATCATTAAATAGATGTTTGTGATTATATGTATAAATTTGACAAGCAAGAAAATTATTCATGTGAAAAATTGTTTATTGGATAAAAAATAGTTATTTTATGTTGTGTTTGATGGTATAAAACGGTGTGATTAATTAAGAGAATGTGTTGTGAAAATTAATTTGACCTTCCAATTATTGGTGTTTTGTGAACTACGTACTTAATTTGTAAATTTTTTTTGTAAGTATATACACTGTAGCATATGTTCCTTAATCATCACCCAAGGCACATCAATTCAACAAATATGAAGGAGGTTTATAACATGTTTTTTTAGTGTTCCAGGCCTTCATTTCCTTGGTGCTTCGTTGTTTTTTGTGAGTTTTCTGAACTTAGTTTATTTTTTTAGTGATATTATTTTTAAAAATTATTTAACAGTAGAGCCGAGCATGCGCATATATTATCGTTTCTTTGAGTTTAATTGATTAAGCTAGGTTTCAATTGTTCATATGCATTTTTTTTATTTATTTATAAAATACTAAGTATTCTTTATCACTATTGTTGATGTGGGTTTAGACCTTTATTTTATTTTGTTTTATTTTTTTTTAAATGTGATGCAATATATATATATCATTGTTAATATTTTTTTTATTGTTCTAATTTTCTTTTATGAAGTTATCTTATGTATTACTATATTGGTTGCATATTTTTAATTATGATGCAATTTGAACTAAGATATGTATGTTAAATCACTTATGCTTAAATCTGAATGTAATTGGTATGAATTACTAGATTTAAATATGTTTATCCAAATAAGTCATTGCATAGTTACTACAAAACCACAAATCTTCCAACATATATAGCTTCGTCATTTTGTGATTTAGCAGTTGCATTATTAATATTTGATAAAAACCCTAATATTATTTGTTTTCATCGCAAATAATCCTTCATTATCCAAAGAGAATATATATTTTTTTAATTTTTTTCATGTAATATTTAAATTAAAAAATATAATTACTTTTGGATATTGAAGCTTTTTCTTTGTAAATAATAAGAGTCATTTAAAACTCTTATACACCTTTAAAAATAACCAATTTTTTTTTCATTTTTTAAAAATGTAAGTAATAATATTTTTTAAAAATAAATAAATTTTGATTAAGGCTTTTTTTCCTAAAGTAATTTTTTTTGTGCTAATTGTCTAAATGACGGGAGGCCAAATTTTATTTATTAAAATAGCCTAAGGCCATTGTATCCATTTCCAAACATCTACTGCCAATCAGAAATTTTTATAAACTAAAAAAATGGCATTTTCTCAATTTCATCATTATTTTCTTCATAATTACTTTATAATTACTAAATCTTTTTAACTTATTTTTTACAAAAAATTGTTATTGCTTTTTTAATTGTTATTTTAAAAAATATTTATTTTAAAATATATTATTATTAAAAAGAAATAGATAGCATTTTTTTTTACCATTTTAAAACTTTTTTCTTAAAATATCCAATATGTAAATTTTAGTTTTAAATTAAATTTTTATTAAAATACTTTATTTTTTAGATATAACATGCTATTTTCAACAATATTAAAGCAGACCATGCTATTTTCAATGGTAATAAACAAATACACTACAATTATTATTTTATTCTAAACATGACACTGTAATTTTAGATGTAATTACATGTATAGTAACTCTTAACTGTACCATGTTATTTTGGATTTTGAGTAATTAATTAAGCATGTGTAATAAAATTTTCAAAATAACCAAAACCCATTTGTGCACGAGGTTGTAGGAAAGAATTATCCATATTTTTAATATTATTTAATTTGGAATTTACATATAAGTTACCAACGACCCACGGGTCTATTGGTACTTAGGTCCTTGCGTAGGGCTTTCGTCTCGGTTTTCAAGCGTAGCTTCCGAGTTCGATCCCTAGCCCTAGCAAGTGAGGGTATTGTGAGGTTTTCAAGGGTACCCGCCTTTTGATATTTGACGCTTGTCGTCTTTGTCAAAAAAAAAAAAAAAAAATTTACATATAAGTTAGTCTTTATTAATTTTATTAGTAGCCTACTAGTCCAATTGTTTCTACTTATGATGTTAGTTTGGGGCATATTAAAGATAGACTTGACCTTTGTTCCCTTGGTATATGATTTTAATTTTGTAAATTTTGGAATCGGAACTCAACCATAGCTATAAGGCTCCAATTTTAATTCTAGTTTCTGTTCTAGTTCTAGATGGTTTGGGTTCTAATTAATTTTATTATAATATGTATTATATAATTTTTATTTAAAACATTAAAAAAAACCGAGCATGGTGATTTTTGGTTTCTAACTTGAAAATCCTTGACCAAAACCTTAAAAGTTCTTCTTCAAAGTTATGGTTTTATTCAAATAATAACAGTTCTCATTAAGTTTGGTGGTTTGAACCAAACATGAGTCAGATTTATCTAAAAATTAAGTTGGATTTACATTTTTTGTGTCACTATGTATTTTGTTGTTAAATTTAACCATGGATGGTGATGACGAATATTGATAATAAAACTTTAGATTGAGAGAGAGAATATTATATGATTTGCTTTCTAAAAAAATATATTCCCTTATCAAATATTTTTTTTTTCTGTATGAAATTATTACTATAGTTTTCATATATATTACCATTTTTTTTTATTGATATGATTTTAATATTTTCTATCATTAAATAGATGTTTGAGATTATATGTATAAATTTGACAAGCAAGAAAATTATTCGTGTGTAAAATTGTCCATTGGATAAAAACCCTCTAATATGCAAGACATCTCTGTAATTTTATTTGAGTTTATAATTTATTTTATAACAAGTTAACAAGGATATATATCACGATTGCACTTGTATACATGGGTTTGACAATTATTTATTTATTTATTTTTTATGAATGATGACAAACATTTCTCTTGCAACATGATATTTAGAGAAAGACAAATATTACAACTGTTTTAATTGACCAAACCTTATTTTTTTAAGAATTATTATAAAGTCATTATTTATCTGATTCAAAGTTAATTTTTTATTGATATGTGAATTTTACTTTTATTTTTTACTAAGCAATGCGAATTTTAACGTTTTGTATATTAAATTAAATTAGTTAGTATAAAAAAAATCTGATAACTTAGTATAACCGATCATCTAGTCATTTTCCATATTGGCATGCACTATCGTACCTCAAATATGTACAATAAATTCAATCCAAGGGAAAAATTTATAATATGAGTAGAAAGGATTTATAGTTGTACATTAGTTGATGACAATATTTATTTAATTGAATGATGAGAGATGAGTGATTTTTTGGTTACTAATTAATAATCTCATTTGATGCTTAGCAATATTGATTGATATGGCTGGTGTCATCGATCTCGTCGCTAGCCCATTGGTCAATGCTGCCACTCCTTACTTGGTGGATCGCATCGCACGCCAATTCAAGTACTTGTTCATGCTCAGCAACAATGTGAAAGCCATGACTGATGCCATGGTTGAATTGAGAGCCAAGAGGGAGAGTCTTGAGCAAGACATTCAAAACGCTGAGTTAGAAGGCAAAACTTGCTGCCCAGAAGTAGATCTTTGGCGTCGAAAGGTGGACGCCTTTGATCAGCGTGAAGTGATTGCCATCAAGGAAGCATATGATCACAGAACAAACTGCATCGCAATGCCTTCACTCAATATAGTTTCAAATTACAAGCTTGGTAGGCGAGCTTTCAAGAAGAAGGAAGAAATGGTGGAACTACTTGCAGCGAAGTTCGATGTTGTGGCCAAGAAATTGCCTCCGGGTCCTGCGAGAGAGTTGCCAACTCCTTCAATGGTCTCAAATCAAAATTCAAACCTTGAGACAATATGCCAATATCTAAAAGAAAACATGACTGGGATCATTGGGATATGGGGCATGGGAGGGGTCGGCAAAACCACACTCTTGAAGAGCATCAACAATGAATTCTATCGCTCAAAAGATGGCATGTTTGATAATGTCAATTTTGTTGTGGTTTCTCAACAATACAGCTATGGAAAGATTCGATCCGATATAGCCAAGAATTTGGGATTGCCATCTACCAATGAAGATGCTGATGCTAATGCAATCAATGATTATTTGAAAAAGAAGAGTTTCCTGCTACTGCTGGATGATCTCTGGAGTGAACTTGATCTCGAGAAGATTGGGGTGCCTCAGCCTAAATTAATGCATCATGATCAAGACAAGCACAAGAGGATGGTGGTGTTCACAACACGCTCGGAGAATGTTTGTGGTGACATGGAGGCCAACAAGACGATCAAAATGGAATGCTTGGTTCCTGATGCTGCATGGCGTTTGTTCAAGGAGATAGCTGGTGAAGAACTCATTGCATCTGATAATCTAATTCAACAGCATGCAAAGGATATTGTGAGGGAGTGTGCTGGTTTGACACTTGCTCTTGTCACAGTTGGGAAAGCCATGCGCACCAAGAAGACAGCACAAGAATGGGATTATGTGGCTAGCATGATGAGGAAATCAAAGTATCCAGGCATTCCAGGTATGAGGAAGGAATCAGACTTCTTTCCTACTTTGAAGATCAGTTACGACAATTTGGAGAGTGATATTTTGAGACAATGCCTCTTGTATTGTTCCTTATGGGGTGAGGATGTGGAAATAGCTACTGATGATCTCATAGAATGTTGGATGGGGCATGGGTTGTTAGATGATTTTGATGACCTTAATGAAGCTTACAACAAAGGTGGGATCTTCATTGGAAACCTGAAAGAAGCATGCTTACTAGAATCAGTTGCCGCCCCTTGGGATTATGGACTGAAGAGCTATGTGAAGCTTCATGATGTGATCAGAGATCTTGCCTTGTGGATAACTTCAGATTGTGGGAGAAACAAGCAAGGATGGTTGGTGCAACCAAACTCATACTTAGAAAGATTACCAGAGGATGTCATCGATAGGGAAGTGATTAACATTTCAGTCAACAATATCAAAGCATTGGATGGATTTCCTAATTGCCATAAGCTCAAAACTTTGATTCTCTCCGTGGAACAGCACTGGGGGAATCCTCATCCTGAATTCTTTGCAAAAAAGAATGGAGATCTTTATTCACCTGAATTTTTTTCAAAAATTGATCTACGTCGTGAAATTCCTCCTGAATTCTTTACAAAAATGCGTTGCCTCAAGTATTTGGATCTAATTCATGCTAGTATCAACATTTTGCCTGAAGAGATTGGTGAACTTATTGGGCTGGAATATCTCAAGTTACCAGCACATCTCAGTGTTTTTCCCATGGCCTTGGGTGATTTGAAGAACTTGAAGTATCTATATATTTTGAGTTATAGTGGGGAAACGATTCCTTATGGGCTGATAGCAAGCCTAACAAAGTTGCAAGTATTGGATCAACTTGCCGCTTCCTATTTTTTCACTAACGTCTACCTTCGAGAAGAAAATGTTGATGAGTTGCTGATCTTAAAAGAATTGAAAGGAGTGGGGATTAAGATAAAACCCAGTAGTTCTACATTGGAAAGGCTCCTTCATGTTCCAAAAAGGAGACTTAGTTTGAACTGCTTGCACCATGGTGAATCAGATTTTACTTCCATCAGCATATCTCCGTCACAGCTTGGAAGCAACAGCAAGACATACCTTCATGAATTGGATATTTCCTATATCCGAAGCTTGCAGGAATTGGTAATGACAACAGAAGGTGACAGTTCTTGGTGCCTTTCTCATCTCAATGCCTTAGCTTTAGAATATCTCCCTCAGCTGAAGAATGTCATTTGGAAGGACTTGGAAACACACTTTTTTCTCCCCGGGCTGGTTTTGTTAGATATCAATAATTGCCACAGTTTAACTAGCTTGTGCTGGACTGCTCACCTACCACATCTTAAAATACTCTTTATAAGGAGCTGTGATAAACTGATGAGTATTATTAAAACTGGTGATGATGCTACAAAGGTGATTGAAAAGGAAGGTAACCTTTTCAAGAGTCTCAGGTACTTGTCTCTTGAGAGTAATCCAAATTTGGTATACATATACGAGGGAGAACTATCCCTGCCTTCCATTGAAAAGATTAGTTTGAGTAGCTGCTACAAGCTGAGAAAGCTCCCACTTGGATTGGACAGTGCTAAAAACCTAAAGAGCATATGGGTCACATCTGACATGTGGGACAACATGGATTGGGCACACAAAGATCACTTCTCCCATTTAAGATGATCTATATAGCTGAGTCACAATAGCGTTCTGTTTTACTTCATGTAACCCTATAATTTGTATTGATTTTGTTTAACTTTCAATGACAAATGCTCCTTTTGTGATTTTGCCCCCGGAATAAAATGTCTAGTTATAAATATTAATTGAGCAAGAATGAGTAAGAATGAGTTTTTAATCTATTTTTTTTAAAAAAATTAATTTAGAGTAAGACTGAGTTTTTCATAAAAATCATTTGATGAATACATCTATTATAAATATTAATTGAGTTATTAATCACTAATTATATTAATACAATTTGAATAAAAAAATTGATTGGTTGAATTAATTTGAACAAAATTCCAATATGTTGGAATGAGAGTTTTTCCATTATTACAAATTCAACATTCAAAATTCGTATTCAATTTATGCTGAATATTCCTGGTGTAATTAAAAAAAAAACTGTATTATTGAACTTTAATTGGATGAATGACATTACACATACACACTTGCTTTTATTTTTCTATAAAATTAAGAATAATATTTTAAAAATACCATTTATGTATAAAGTGAAACAGTAAACCACGTTTGCTTGGACACTATTTTCCAAATTCTCATTTTTTATATTTATTTCTAGAAAATATTTTTTATTTTTGTTTTAAGCAAACATTTTTGTTTGATATATATATTTTTTTTTTATTATTATTATTAACAAAAGAAATAAACCCCTAACTAAAAAGATGTATGTGAAGTTAATACCTCAAGTATCCTCACTTTAGCTTATCCAAACCTGCATAGAATCCAAACTGAAATAAAGTTAATTCTTTTGCGTGAAATTCAAAGATCATAAATATGAACACTTTGATAAATGAGTATTTCCCCGATCATACACAGTAACAAAGATCAAAATATAAACACGGTAGATTTCACGAGTATACAAATTTTTGTGGCCAATCAAGTTTATATGTTTGGAGAAAAACAGTGATAAAAAATCAGAATGGAGTCATTGCTCTGCAATTCTGGAGACAAAATCGCACAACACAAATATAAAGCAACATAACTTAAAAGGAACTTCAAGAAAATGCAATCTATAAATAAAAGGACTCAATCAATTTAGAACTGATCAGAGGCCAAAGATCCCTGATCTTCATCTTCCTTAATACTCTTGACAGACTTGGCTCATGGTTGGCCTAGCATCAGGATAAGCGTTTACACACTTAACAGCAACTTGAAGTAAATGCACCAAGCTCTCCTCGTTATCATCTTCTACAACTAATGCCTTATCAAAAACCTCCACCGTCCACTCCTCTCTAACAACACTGTTAACCCATTAAATCAATTTCTGTGTTTTGTTTGTCTTGTTCTTGTATTTTCTGTGTTTTGTTTTGCTTACAGGCATGCATTATCTGTTGAACTCTTTGTAGACTCTTTTTTCTTATTAATAAAATAGCTCTAAGAGCTCCTTCCCCCCCCCCCCCAAAAAAAAAAAACACTGTTAACCCATTGGTCAATTCAAATCCATTGTCTTGATTCAGTTTCCCTGTCAGTAGCTCAAGAAGAAGCGTACCAAAGCTATAAACATCAGTCTTGAAAGTTTTCATGTCACTGTCTTTGTTGTTGTTTTCCTTGTTTGGAGATGGATGAGTCCTGTTATTGGTCGACATTATACCGTTTTCGCTTATATATGGTTCCATGTTGTTGTTCAAGAGAATGTTGGAGGACTTGAGATTTCCATGGGGAATGCCATGGCTCATAATTTGGAGATTGTTGTGCATGAAGGCTAAGCCTTCGGCTATGGCTGCAGCCAAGTTTAGCCTGCTGCTCCAGTTGAATGGCCTGCCTCTTTCTGCATCTGATGTTCAGAAATATATATGGAGAAGTTCATTGCTTCATTCTTTGCAAATAATTTCATGGATAATAGAGTTATTTGAATAAGATTCTAACATATGATTTAGGCATGGTATTGATCATCATCACAGCTATCTCTAATATTAACAATGAAAAATAGATCACAGTAACTAAATCACCAGATTGAAAGCATACCTTGAAGGAGCTTCAAAAGGCTACTATTCTGCTGAAACTCATAAACTAAAAGTTTCTCCTGTTTAGAGCAATAAAAAGCCACTGCTGAAAGCACTATCTGGTGCCTCACCTTATCAATCATCTCCATCCTTTTCTCAAATTCCTCATCAGAAATCATCCATTCCTTAATCTTCTTCGCAACCAACTTGGTCCCATCTCCAAGCATCACCTTATAAACACTACCATAAGTTTCTCTTCCCATCAACTCAGCAGGAGCTTTCAACAAATCATCAAATCTGAATCCATCATTTGCCTGAGTACTCTTCAGCAACACAAGCGATGCAGAAGATGTCGAATAATCAGACTGACTTGTATTCTTATTATATCCATTCGAGTCTGCAACCACTTCTTTATAATTCTCAACCATTGTTTTCTCCTCAGTCTTATTCTTCCTCTTCTTGTTCTTCAATAACAACACAAATACTAATAACAGGAGGAATGCAACACCTAGAATAAAATAACCTGAATACATGAGAATTTGCAACCTTGCCGGAATTTTCTTCCCTGATTGCTCCACCAGTGATGCTGCTGATGTGCAGGCAATATGAAGAGGCGTCCCACACAATCCGGCATTACCCAAATAGCTGCCATTGCCAAAACGGGTACCATCAGGAGGGACTGGACCGGAGAAATTATTATTTGACACATCGAACTGTTTTAGATTTCCAAAGTTTAAAGCTGGAATTAAACCGGAGAAATTGTTATTGGATAAGTTGAGACTTTTCAAGGTCCTGAGCTCAGATAGTGAACGTTCAATGGATGATCTATAAATGTGAAATCCTGAAACTAGACATTGATTTATTTCCCTCCCAAGATTTCTCCATTATGATCTGTTAAAATGCAAGAGTAAACTAATACTTGGTGAGAGGAGTATGATCTTATCTCATAATAAAAGTTTTTGATCCACACAAAACTACTAGTAAACATAATGAATTGAGTGTTTTGCTTTTATTTCCTAAATCAAAGAAATTATTCCTGCTATTATTCTGTCAGGGCTATAATGTGTTATTCTATTGCAAATCTAGAGACATTCATGTGTTAATTTAGATGATTTTGAGTTTTATGTCAACAACTCCATGCAAATTAGTCCCGTTAACCTCATGGTATTTCTTCTACTCTGGGCACATTCAGAAGTTCAGCAATTTTGAACAACATATACTCTTATCATACTCTCTGGTGGTGTTCAGATTTCACTATGGAAATTCTTCACCTGTCCCTTACAGGACAAGAACATCAAATTCCACCATTGCAAGAATTCGTCTTCGTGCACAACTCAGAACAGTCCTCTTAATGTTTTTATTCATCGTCAGAACATTCCAATTTTGTTATACTTATATCAAAACGTGGGGCATAAGAAAGAAACATACCAGCACAAAAAGACATGCATATCTAATGATCACAAGAACATGATCAAAACTTAACAAACAACACCAAAAAAATAACTGCCAATAGAATTGCATTAAAGAAGATCCCCATCAAAGAAAGTTACATTCGACTGGTGCAAAGTTCAGATGGGCAATAATAAAATTTCAAAGCATGAAATCTAAATGCATTTCACAGTCAATTTCACAATGCCATCTTTATGAAAAAGAAACATTTCCAAAGCAAAGATACAGTTAAAAAAATTTGTCATTAAACACACAGAACAGAGACGGCAAATGAAAATGAAGAAGTTGTTCTACTTTGAACCCTTAAATTGATCTCCATAGTAGTAGGCACTGCCAAACATCAAAGCAACTGTTGCACCTTGAGTTACCACACGAGCCTCATTAGCTTTTGGCCTAACTGAGATTTCCCTTGTCTAAAACTAATTAACCCTGCTGTGAGCACACCAGCAGTGGCTAATGCACCTGATGAACTTTAAAATAAGTGATTAAAAAGATTCTGATAATGTCTGAAGCAGGCCTCTGTTCTGGATTTAAGAAGAGGAGGAGGAGAGGTTAGGAGAGGAAGAAGAAGAAGACTGAAGAGAGAGAGGAATTGGAGTAACTTTTTCATAGCCATTACTGTAGACTCAGTACATCTATTTATAGAATCATTGTAACAGAATGAGAACCGCGCATACCCACGCGTCCCTCCAATGATTCTCTCAGGCGCATATCATCAAGCACCTGCCATGCGACTACATAGTACTAACAGAAAAGATGCCTTTCTATACTATTAGCATCCTTAATACATCATTACCCCTCTTAATATAATCATTCATTCATATAAGACAAAATCCTGATACTTTGTGTCCATTCGCGTCCCTTTGTTGCTGCGTTTGCTCAGGCGCGACCCCACTTTTGGCTCTCCTCTAACGATGCCTGCAACAATACCGCCCGCTCCGACACTGACCTTGTCCTCAAGGTCGAAGTTAGGAAAGTCTCGGCGAAAATCAGCAAGGTCTTCCCAAGTCGCATCACTTTCCAGCTGACCCTCCCAATGGACTAAAACCTGATGAGCCGTTCGGCCTTGCAGTATGATAGGGCGGGAGCCCAAAATCGCTAATGGTGTCAGCAAAGGTTGCTGGTTAATAAAATCCAGAGGAAGAGAGCATTGCTGGTCACTTGGGCCCCCCATACTCTTTTTCAATTTGGACACATGAAAGACGGGATGCACCTTGGTGTTAGCTGGCAGTTCGAGCCGATATGCGACCAGTCCCACGCGCTCGAGTATACGATAGGGCCCATAAAAACGACGCGCGAGTTTGTTTTGGCGGCCGTGTCGCAGCGAAGTCTGTCTAAATGGTTGCAGACGGAGATAGACCCAATCACCAATATTGAAAGTGATATCCGAGCGGTGGCTGTTGGCTTGGTTGATCATCCTGGTCTGGGCGCGTGACAAGTTAGCACGCAAGGTCTGCAACAGTGAGGAGCGTTCTGAAAGAAGCTTATCCACCGATTCCACTGTAGATGTGCCGGCGAGGTAGTCTAAAAGCGACGGCGGAGGGCGGCCAAATACAGCTTCGAACGGGGTCATCCGAATTGCTGAATGCCAAGAGGTATTATAGTGCCATTCAGCCCAAGGAAGGTAAGTCGACCATTGCGACGGGTGATCAGCTGTGAAGCAACGAAGATAATCCTCCAGATATCGGTTCAGGATCTCCGTTTGGCCGTCCGTCTGAGGGTGATAGGCGCTACTCATCGCCAGTGAAGTTCCTTGAACTTTGAAGAGTTCCCGCCAGAAATTGCTGACAAAAACTGGATCTCGATCGGAGATGATGCTCGCCGGGACTCCATGAAGACGCACCACTTCTTTGATAAATATGTTAGCCACTTGCGGAGCAGTGAAGCTTGGCCCGAGAGTTGAAAAATGAGCGTGCTTCGAGAGTCTATCAATCACCACCATGATAGTTGTTTTTCCAGACGATGGAGGAAGTTGTGTAATAAAGTCCATTGAGACGGACTGCCAAACCAGGCCGGGAATGGGCAGCGGCTGTAAAAGGCCTTGTGGTGCTCTATTAAAAGGCTTAACCGAGTTGCAGACTGAGCAATTGGTGACGTAGTCCCGAACAGAGCGTCTAAGGTTTGGCCAGAAAAAGGTTGCAGCAATGCGCGCAAGGGTGCGCTGTCCGCCGGCATGACCACCCACCGGTGAATTATGAAATTCTGCCAATATGAGGGGCTGTAATGCTGAATTTTCCGGAACCACCGCGCGACCGCGATACAACAGAATACCATCACGAACAGTATGATTTGGGTGTTCTACCGGATTAGAGTTCACCTGCTCAATGAGATGTGCGATGGTGGCATCATTCTTGTGGCTTTGGCGCAGTGCCTCCCAAATAGAAGCCAGAGGTTTAGAGATGGCCTGGAACGCCATGTAGGATGACCCAGGAAGCCGAGATAGAGCGTCTGCCGGCCCGTTCTGAGTGCCAGGCTTATAGGAAATTTCAAAGTCAAAGCCCAACAGCTTTGTGAGCCACTTATGTTGCTCAGGTGTCTGGATTGTTTGTGTGATGAGTGAGCGGAGACTCTGGTGATCAGTTTCAACGATGAACTTTCTGCCCAGGAGGTATTGTCGCCACTTCCGAACGGCCTCCGTAATAGCGAACATTTCTCTCGCATAGGTTGAAGAAGCTTGTAGGCGTGGAGAGAGTTGTTTGCTGAAGAAGGCGAGCGGGTGTCCCTGTTGTAACAGGACAGCGCCCACGCCATGGCCGGAAGCATCTGTCTGGACAATGAAAGGCAATGAAAAATTAGGAAGTCGAAGAACAGGGGTGGTCGAGAGGACTTCCTTTAATTTCTGGAAAGCAGCGGAGGCCGAAGGTGTCCATGTGAAGGCGTCCTTGCGGAGGAGAGTTGTTAACGGCGCCGCCAGAGAAGCATAATTGGCGATGAAGCGCCTGTAGTATCCGGTGAGGCCCAAGAATCCGCGCAATTCTTTCACCGTTGTCGGCAGTGGCCAAGACTGAATCGCCTCTATCTTTGAGGGGTCGACAGCGACACCATGACCTGAGATGCGATGGCCCAAATAATCGACAGTAGTGCAACCAAATTCGCATTTACTCCCCTTCGCGAATAAGCGATGTTGGTGCAGCAAGGCAAAAACGGCCTCTAAGTGCTCGAGATGGTCTTCCCACGATGAGCTGTAAATGAGTATGTCATCGAAGAATACCAGAACAAACTTGCGTAATACCTGTCGAAAGATCGAATTCATCAAGGCTTGAAAGGTTGAGGGCGCATTTGAGAGACCAAACGGCATTACGAGAAATTCGTAATGGCCTTCATGGGTCCGAAAGGCTGATTTCTCGATGTCCGGCGGGTGAATTCGGATTTGGTGGTAGCCGGCCCGGAGATCGAGCTTTGAGAAGATGTAGGCGCCGTGCAGCTCGTCAAGTAATTCCTCCACCGTAGGTAGTGGGAATCGATCCTTGACTGTTACTGAATTAAGTGCCCGATAATCGACACAGAACCTCCATGTGCCGTCCTTCTTCTTGACGAGCAGGACAGGGGATGAAAATGGGCTTGTGCTTGGTCTTATGATGCCCTCCGCCAGCATGTCACCCACCAACCGTTCAATTTCTGTCTTCTGGAAGTGAGGGTACCGGTAGGGTCTTACTTTCACTGGAGCCGTTGCCGGAAGAAGAGGAATTTGGTGATCTTGGGTGCGCGGTGGTGGAAGACCTGATGGAGTGGCAAACAGAGAAGAATACCTTTGGAGGAGAATATGAAGTTCTGTCACAAAGGATATGGGTGCCTCGGGATGAATCTTTGGTTCCGATCGCGATGCGATGGAATCAACAGATAGATGAAAATACTGGGCCGCCTCCTGAAACTGGTGCTGCTTAGACAGGCTTGAATGGGTGATATGATGCAGAGATGGTTTGGTCAAACCCTGTAAACGGATGCGCGACCCGTTAAGATCAAACTCCATGTAGAGCTGGCTGTAGTCAAAAACCACAGGCCCAAGCCCAGATAGCCACTGGACCCCCAAAACAATATCAGCTCCATAGATGGGCAAGAGAAGTAGATCCACCGCCAAAGTGACCTTCCCGACGGTAAGTGGGACCTGTGAGCAGACGCCGCCGCATTCCAGTGTATCACCGTTGCCCACTGTCACGCGAACGTGAGAAGAGGGTTGTACCAGAAGTCCAAGATGTTTGGCAAGGCGAGTTTGAATGAAGTTGTTTGTCGAGCCACCATCCACGAGGACGACCACTTCACGGCCTGATACGGACCCGGCGAGCTTCAATGTAGATGGCGCTAGTATGCCGGTGAGAGCATGGTAAGAGATACAAGGAGATTCTTCCACAACCGGTATGACTTCCTGGCTGGGATCTTCCAATTGAACTGGTGCTGGATCGGGTGGTGGATCCTCGTCAAACTCTGCCAGAAGACAGAGGAATTGAGGTGGTTTACAACGATGACCCGGTGTGAATTGGGCATCGCAATTGAAACAAAGTCCCCGTGCTCGCCGTGCTGCCATTTCGGTGGGAGAGAGGCGCTTGATTGGAAGAGTGGTTGGTTTTAAGGGAGGTGTAGGTGGTGTAAGTGGAGTGGATGGTATCTGTTGAGTGGGTTTGAATGGAGGTGGTCGAAATGGTGTGGGTGTAGTCCGGCTAGCGTTGCACTTGTCTTCCACGAGTTTTGCCATTCCCATGGCCTCGTGAAGAGATTGAGGACGCATGAGGTAGAGTTCTCTTTGGATATCATCACGCAAACCAGAGAGAAAGCAGTTTAAGAGGCTATTGTGGCTCAAGCCAGAGACACGGGTGGAAAGGGATTCAAACTCACCAAGATAAGCAGCAAGGGATGAAGATTGCCGGAGTTTGAACAGTTGTGCCTCATGGTTCACAAAAGAAGAAGGCCCGAAACGCAGTTCTAGCTGGCGGGTGAAGTCTTCCCATGAAGACAGCTGAGATGTGGAGTAAAGCCAATGAAACCATTGAAGAGCAGGGCCAGTCATGTAGAACGCCGCCATGGAAATTTTCTGGTCAGGAGGAATAAGATGAAAGGCAAAGAAATGGTTGATTTGAAAGAGCCATCCCAGGACGTTTTCACCAGAGAAAAATGGGATTTCGAGTTTAGGGGTGCGGTTTGGAGGTACAGGAGTATGGAGGGTAGTGGGGCTACCAAGCAAGGTGGGTGATGGCGATGTCACAGGTGGAGTGATGGGAAGAGGTAGTAGTGGTGGGTTTGAAGGTGAGCGATCTGGCTTCTCGCTGCGTAATAGTAGCTCATTGATTGATTTTTGAAGAAGCTCCATGGATTCAGAGTGGCTCAGTTGGCATTGCTTCATGTCCATGATGGAAGACTCCAGTCGATCCAAGCGGTCGGAGTGGACAGACAGCTGCTCGTCCACTACGCGTGCTCTGGTAATAGTGCCTTCAGGCATGGTGAGTCGGTAGCAATGAAAGCACCAATGAAGCAGGCCTCTGTTCTGGATTTAAGAAGAGGAGGAGGAGAGGTTAGGAGAGGAAGAAGAAGAAGACTGAAGAGAGAGAGGAATTGGAGTAACTTTTTTATAGCCATTACTGTAGACTCAGTACATCTATTTATAGAATCATTGTAACAGAATGAGAACCGCGCATACCCACGCGTCCCTCCAATGATTCTCTCAGGCGCATATCATCAAGCACCTGCCATGCGACTACATAGTACTAACAGAAAAGATGCCTTTCTATACTATTAGCATCCTTAATACATCATTACCCCTCTTAATATAATCATTCATTCATATAAGACAAAATCCTGATACTTTGTGTCCATTCGCGTCCCTTTGTTGCTGCGTTTGCTCAGGCGCGACCCCACTTTTGGCTCTCCTCTAACGATGCCTGCAACAATGTCCAAGGCCAAACTCTTAAAAATCTTCCTTGAAATCGATGCCAAACATATCACACTTAAAATTCAAATCTGTTTTGTTTCTAAATTCTCCAAAACCTCTAGTCCAACAGAATACTATTTAAACTGAATTTTAAACTTAAGGTTATAAATTCCAGCCAGACACGACTAAAATGAGTGACAGATTTCACCAATGTTAAGCCCCATTGGGCGGAATTCAGAACCAATTTGGTTGATTTCAGCTTAATGAGTTTACCAAAATCCCTAAATTGAAAATCAAGGACAATATACAAGGTTATAAACACAGAGAAGAAGAACAACAACAAAGCATAACGGCAATTAAAAAAAAATAATATTTTTTTTTCATTTCAGGCATGCATTCAGTATCAGAAGCATCAGAAATCAAGAAGCCAAAATAAAAGGTGAACAGTGAAACCATTTTGAATGAAATCTAAGTGAAATCATCGGTGGAGTTATGAGTGGAGAAAGAATTAATGCTACCGATGGGGACGAGGGGGTTCCTGGCGGGTTTCTTCTGCTTGAAGAGGTCCTCCAGCTGCGGTTAGGCGATTCCCATCTTCTCCATTGGAGCACGTAGAGGAATTCCAGCCAAAGAGAAAGGTGCTTGTTTCTCGTGGAGAACAGCTGAAGGGAAATGAACCTCGTCTTGCAAGTTGCCACGCACGTCGCAAGATGGGAATGAAAGAGAATGAATGCTTGCTGTTCAAAATTATTTAATATATATATATTTCCTTTCAAGAAAGAAATAAAATACCAAATTTCATATTTCCAGTTAAATGAAAGAGAGAATAAGTGCTTGTCATTATCAATCAGGAGGGCTGGAGTCCACTTCATCTTGCTATACAGAGTAGATCTAGAGAGATAGCAAAGGTCTTGCTTGTGAATGGTGCTGATGCAACAAGAAGAAATAAGGTTAAGTGCTTCAACTTTCTTGTGAAGATCTCAATCTAGGATCAGTTGTAGGTTTGATCATCAAGGACCACAAGTACCTTATTCTTCCTTCTTAAAGCCGATACCATGTCTCCTGTCCAGTAGTTTCATAGTTTCAATACAATCTTTAGTCATGGTTCATCTATCTATATCCATCAAACTATTTTTCTTTCTCTACATATGACTTGAAGTAATACAAAAATTTGTTGGACATGCTATACTTGTTTAAGATGTTTTACAGAAAATTAGCTGTGCCAATAACTTTAACCAAACACTATGCTATTTTTTTTTTTCTTTTTCACTGAACAACCTAGCTCATTTGCATGAATACTTCTGTTACTGTTTTGTAGGACGGGAAGACTCCACTGGATCTAAGCCTGTGCTTTGGGAAAGATTTCAAATCATATGAACTTGCAAAGCTACTCAAACTTTTTCCAGCCAACAGGAATCTTGAGAGACTCAATAGCACTTAATGAAGTGAAGAGAGATTTGGAGAAAATCAGTCATGATCACACTTCTATCAAGCAGGATCTCAATCCTCATGCATCATGCAATGGACATCGATTACTGTATTTCTGATTGCCAATTGATCTATATCATATTATCATGATACGACATCTCTAATTCTTCAAAATCAATCTGGAATCATGAAGAGGTTCTGGTTGACATTCAGATAAACTATTACAGAGATTTTCTGCATTGAGTTGGCTCCAGGAATTCATATGTTACAATTGTTTAGATTAAGGAAAGGATGAGCAGTGAGGTCAACCATTTGGTTCAATGTATTATAAACTTTTCTTTCTGAATCAATGAAACCTTTTGTCCTATCCTTTCTAGCTCAATTCATGTCATTTGTTTCTTTTAGCTTGCGTTTGATATTTTTTAAATTTTATATATATTAGTCTTTCTCCAGTTTACATGGTTGGTCCCTCCTTCCCAAATTTTTTTTTTTTTTTGAAAAGGTGGATAAACCACTTCGATTAATAGATAAAAAGCACCACTAGATGTGGTAAGTACAGAACACGACCGAAGTCAACACAAAACAACAATAACAAAATGAGGAACAAGAACCTCCTTAAGGCCAACAGTACTTAGGCAGATCTAGCCTGTGCAAGGAGAAAACCGCTCCTCAGGTGGAAGTGGATCCTGAACATCTTCTGTCTGAGGGCCGAGAAACACCAAGCTTCTCTTGACCGCACTAATGGCCTCTTCAAGCTTCTCACGAGGTCCCGCACTAACTGAAGAAAACCAAGATAGCAGCAGTCTGTCAATTTTCTGAATAAGAACATTTACATGTATGGCATTGGCATTAGAAATACAATCATTTCTGGCTAGCCAAACATTCCAAATTATTGCTTTCACAATAAGGTCCGCCATAGTTTTTTTGGTCGGTGTCAGACTCCGCCTCCAAGTCCTCCAGAGGCTATCTAAAGTACATGGAAGTCTAGGGAGATTGAGCAGTAGAGTGAAATGGTCCCAGATCTTTCTAGTAGAATGGCAGCAAAGAAAAAGGTGGTCCACCGATTCTGTTCCCGAATGGTAGAGCAAGCAAGTGTCAGTTGGAAGTTTATTGCACCGCCTGCGTGCAAGGTTCTCCAGCGTAAGGACTTTGTTTTTCCAAACCAACCAATTTAAAAGATTAATTTTTTTGGGGCATCGCTTGTTCCAAAAGAATTTCGCCACCGGACATCGCAGACCGCCGTCAACTAAAAAGTTATAAAAAAAACTTGACCGTGAAGATTCCGTTCCCAGTGAGGATCCACCTTTTCTTGTCTCGGTTCTCACCGTTCGAGATCCTCAGTTTGTTGCTGACAGTCAGCGCCTCCGCATTGGACCTGAAGGGAAGGTCATCTAAATAAAACGCAAGATCTTTAACAGAGCCGTTGGGGTTGGGGCAAATGCTGAATTCCGTAGGCCGAAGATACATGGGGGTGATGGCGCCTAGCCACCGGTCCTTCCAGAACTGTGTATCTTCCCCATTGTTGATTTCAGGCAGAACGCAGCTCCTGAACGGTGCTAAACTACTTAGAACCCCTTTCCAAAAGAAAGAGGCACCCCCTCGGCCAGCGATAATTTGCGAAGATCACCTTTGCCCTGCTCCAGGAGTCATCAGTCATATATTTCCACCACCATTTCCCCAGAAGCGCCTGGTTGAAGTGATTAAGATCCAAAATACCCCAACCCCCCTGATCACGCGGTTTGCATAAAATTTTCCAACCAACCAGACGATAGTGCGGTTGGTCAATGTCAGGGCCAGACCACAGGAAGTCTCTCCTGATTCGATCAATTCGTTTTACTACCCATTGTGGTAGCTTGAACAATGACATCCAGAAAGTGGGAATGGCCGACAACACAGAGTTCACCAGGGTAAGGCGACCCCCTAGTGATAGGTGCCTCACTTTCCACGAGGATAGACGCCGACGCACTTTGCCGACAAGCTCCTCCCAATCCTGTCTACGTGGTCTCTTATCAGAGATCGGAATCCCAAGATAGGTGACAGGAAGTGACCCCATTGCACAATGAAGTGTGTTGGCCGCCGCCGGTCCAGGAGGTCCGCCTGAATGGCTAGCAAAGAGGCAAGTTTTGGAGAAATTGGTTTCCAAGCCTGTCATCCGCTCAAAAATATAAAGGATGAGCTTAATGATCCGAAGATCTTCCAGACCGCCAGTGGTAATCAGAAGGAGATCATCTGCATAGTGCAGATTGCACATACTGGTGGTTCCATCTATAGGAACACCAATCAGAATCTTAGCACTAAGCGCATTTGAGAACATCGCGCTCAAAGCATCCGTAACGAGTATGAAGAGCAGGGGAGATAGTGGATCTCCCTGTCTCAGACCTCTATGGTAACGAATATACCCATTTGGAGATCCGTTGACAAGGATTGAGGCCTTTGAAGAGCTTAAAATACTTTTAATCCAGTTGATCCACCTATGCCCAAACCCCCGAGCCGCAAGAAGATCGATGCGGAAGTCCCAGTCAACTAAGTCAAAAGCTTTGGCGAAGTCCACTTTAAGAATGTACCCCGGGAGCTGACGTTTGTGGAGGCTGAAAAGTAACTCCTCCGCCGTGATGATATTATCTAGGATGCAGCGTCCTTTCAGAAAAGCCGATTGATCATAACCCACCAAGTGATTCAAGATTTTACTCAGCCGCATAGCAAGCAATTTTGACAGGATCTTTAAAAAGGAGTTAATTAAGCTAATTAGACGATAATCCCCACTACTCATTGGGGACTCCACCTTCGGGATGAGTGCAATGCTAGCCTAATTAATCCTTTCAAGGTTTGCTCTACCAAAGTAGAAATCCTCACAAAGTTGCCAGAGATCAGATTTAATAAATTCCCAGAATTGGTGGAAGAAGTGCAATGGAAGCCCATCGGGTCCAGGGGCTTTGTCTTTACCGAGGTCAAAAACCGCCGCCTTGATTTCATCCAACGTGAAGGGCTGCTCCAGTTGGGAAAGATCAATATTTGGCCTAACGGAAAACAGTTTACCGAAATCAATCCTAAAGCGCGATTGCCGTTTGTAGCCAAATTGCTTTTGGAATTGCTGAGAGAAGCATTTTCCAATATTTCTAGGGTCTGTCAAGGTCTCCCCATTGAGGAGAATGCTAGGAATGAAGTTCCTATTTTTGCGACCATTGGTCATCGCATGAAAGAAACTCGTGTTTTCATCACCTTCCTTCAACCACTGGATCCTTGACCTCTGTTTCCAATACAGCTCCTCCTGAGTGCGTAGATCGTTCAAATTTGAAATCAGTGACGCTTCCCTAGCACATTCTTCCCCAGTTAGCCTTCTTTGCTCTTTCGTGATATCAAGGTTTTCCAAGTCAAGAAGGAGACTCTGCTTCCTCAGCTTGATAGAACCGAAGGTGAATTTTGCCCAATGTCGTAATCGGGTCTTTAGCCAAGAAAATTTTTTGGCCTTGATGAATGCCCCGCATCCCTGAGGGAACAACTCTGACCACCATTGTGCGACCAGATCCCGGAATCCATCTACCGCTCCTAGGCCAATTCATACTTAAAGGACCTGGGGATGGACATGTGCACACCCATTTCCAGCCTTATGGGCACATGATCAGATCCCAATCTTGGTAAGCAATTTTGTAACAATTTAGGGAAAAGGTTGGCACACGTGCCATTTACAAAAAAGCGGTCTAGCTTCACCCATAACGGTTCAGCTTGCCCATTTGTCTAGGAAAACCTTCTTCCCAGCAGGGGGGCTCAATGAGTTCCAAGTCCTGGGTGAATGAACTCGCCATTCTGATGTCATCAAGGTTTGGAGTCCCAGATAATTTGTCTCTGATATCAAATATAGAATTAAAATCCCCCCCAATAATCCAAGGGACATCGGAGGGACCTGCACTCCTCCTAAGTTCATCCCAGAAGGCAAGTTTGAGATTTCTAGCGTTCGGCCCATATACCGAGGTACAGCGCCAAACCAAATTGTTTCGTTTAGAACAGAATTAAACCGTTAAACTAAAGGCACCCAAATTCAGCAACTTTGCCGTCATTAAAGTACTGTTCCATCTGATAACGATGCCCCCTTGTGGTCCCACGGGCTGGCACCATAAAGAATTGGTCCAGACGCCCGCCACCGATCTCCCGCCAAGTAGAGGGAGATATCTCTTCAAGCTTAGATTCTTGAAGACAGCAAACATCAGCATGATGTAAATGCAAAAAGTCTTTAACTAGAAACCGTTTGGCCGGTCTCCCTAGCCCTCTAATGTTCCAAGTTATCAAATTCATTTGTCACCTAGGGGGACGCTATCCTTCTCAGAGGATGCCTGTGTCCGTAAAGGGACCATGCGAGATTGTTCTAACATACGAATTTGGTGCAAGCAGTTATCAATGGACTCAGTAAAGGAAATACCACAAGCATCACAGTAATTAGCTAGTTGAGCATTTGACCAATCAGAAATAAGAAGAGGTTTGGAGCTAGTACCTTCCTCCATGCCGCCACGCTGGACCTTTTTCTTAGTAGACTTCGGGGGCTCCGCCACAAATCCTGCCTCCTCGTTGAAGCGCGAGGACGGTTTCTTTGCGCGTTCACTTTTCCTGGTTCCTTTGGTAAGTCTCGAAGATTCTCCCTGGGAATCACTGTACAGATCTGGTAACAGCTTCCTTATGTTGATTTCAAATTCTGAAACAGAATCCTCGGAATCAGATCTGACAGTAGGAGATTCTCCCACAGCAGAAGGTGACAGAGAATCCCCAGCTTCCTCATTATTCCCAGTTACATCATCCACTGAACCCGGCGGGCAAGCAACAACCGGTGCCAAGACCCATCCTTTCTCCAGAAATTCCCAACAGAAGCCGATAGGGGGTTCCATTGTTGGCCGAAAGTTTAAATCATTATACTTGGAATTTTCCTGTCCCAACAATGGTGGCCCAAAATTAGTAATCATGCCCATGGTTGGCCCTGGTAAGTTCAGCTTCTCAATTTGATATTGCTCTAATGGCCCAGTTTCAGCCCAAGAATCAGGCCTAACATCATTAACCCCACCATTTGCCGGGCCCACCTCGCACAGCAGCAACGGGTCCCCAAAACCATCTCCCAACTTCTGCTGCATCTGGCCCGGCCCATCAAACAGACAAGGATCCATGTCCAAGGATGCCGGCCGGATCTGCTGGCCCATCCTGTGATCCATAACCTCAGACGCACACCTATCTCGAGGCACCATGTCCTCAGAAACATTGATCCGAGCCACTGCCACCTCGTCCGCAGCCGTCACGTTATCGGGCATGCTCCTAGGCTCAGAAACCTCGACCGGTCCTGAGCTGCCACGTGTCTCGCGGGCGGGCTTTGCTTGCCATTGCTCGACACGACGAGCCCTGAGGCCTGACAACTTTGGAATGGTCTTTGTTCTATGCCTCCTCTTGGGAAATCGAGCGCCTTCGCGACCCGCGGGTTTGGACCTCGATACACTGTCGCGTCCAGCGGTCCGATTGATCCAAGGCCGCGCATGCTCGGCCACCAGCGTGCTGTCGATGTGGGAGCCGCGCTTGACCTCAACGTGCACACTAATACCATCGTCGGCGACGGGAGGTTCACCATCCTTGGTCACCTGGCGGGAGCTGAGCTCGACCGCCGTCGCTTAGTCTCTGATTTGCACCGCCGTATCACCTGTCAGGCGGGAGCCATGCTTAACCTGCCCCGGGATAATAGCAGGCTCCGGCGATAACTTCCCTTTGCCCTTCAAATCCTTCGGAATCTCATGTGTGCTTCTGCGTTCTGGATGATGCTCGGCGACGGCTTCCCCAGTCCCCGTAAGGACGTACATGCCCAGCTCCCTCCTAAAAATTGGAAGTTCACCTTTGCCGCCCATTATCAGGATAGAATAGCACCGCATGCCGAAGCTCAGATCGAGCTCCAATGGTAGCGAAGCACCAGGCCTGAGCCGAACCAGTGTTGAGAGGAACCTTTTATGTGTTGAGGTCGCGTGAGATAGCGCGATTAACTCTCCCACCGGTTTCACCACCACCGTGATGATGTCCCAGCTCTATCCATGCAGCGGCAGGTTCAAAATCGATAGCCATTGTCCTCTTCCAGACGCTCGCCCGGCAGCTCCAATTTCAGCAGACCACGGTGCCAGCTTCAAGATACAAGGCCCGTCCTTAGTAGCCACACGAAAACTGCCAAGTTTACAGGCCTCTTTGACCTCATCCCGCGAGACCAGAGGGACCAGAAAGGAGTTGTCGTTCAGAGGGGTGATCGGGCCGGCCAAACGCTTGTTGATAATAGAGGGAGCAACCTCCAGGACGCTATTATCGTTGACAAAACCTTCTACAACAGAGAGAACTGCAATCTTCGCAAGCTCTTCCCTAGCTTTCTCAGAATCCGGCGTCAATGAAAGTGATAAAGACACTCTAGAGTGGCGCGGAATAACATTGCCCGGCATCTCCTACATCGTGGTCTCGCCAGACTTACCTAACGGAGGGTTGGAAGTTGGGGTTGAGCTCGCCTTCTTGGAACGAACATGAAGACGCCTCTTAAGGGAGTTCCAAGCAGATATGCATCGTGCCGCCGTGTGTCCCACACACGAGCATTTTAGACAGACAATTTGGTGACGGCACTCCGCCGTTTTGTGTGTCGAACGGAAACACTTCCCACATGATGCTTCTGTTGGTGACCTCGGTCTCTTGGCTCCGGTGATGCGTTTATTCCCCTATCTCCTACCCGTTCCTAGACCCGGTGGACTTGATGCCAACGTGCCGCTCAGCAGTTACTCATGTTCGAAGATGTAGATCAGACGGCTAACGCATAAGTCTTGATGCCAACGTGCCGCTCAGCAGTCTTAGGATTTCCTCCAGCGTTGTTGTCATCGCCTATCTTACCTCCGTCGTCCTCCGGTCTTCCCCACAGGTCGCTGAGGAGCGACATCCCTCCCTGGAGGATCCCAATTTTATAACCAGCTTTCTTGAATTGATAAATGGTTAAGGAAAAATATTGTTTTAGTATATATATATATATATGGGGACTAAAATTATATTTTACTGAGTTCAAGGATCAACATGAACATTTGGTAATATTTGAGGGACCCATTAAGAATTTTGGCTGGTTAAAAGCTCAGACACTGACGCAAGACCTTGATCACTCGCCAATGGCCACTTCCCTCTTCGTTTCCCGCCCCTCCACTCGTCCTTTTCTCTCTCCATCCACTCTCAAACGAAGAAATCCATCCGTCTCTCCGATCATCCTCCCATTTGCATCCTCATCCTCTCCGAATCCCTTCTCCATTGCCATCTCCAACAAGCTCCCAAGTGCCGCATGGCAGCCGCTCGTCTATGTCTACCCTGACCCAATCCCCAATTCGCCATCGCTGTTGGTTCTCCCTTATTTTTTTGTTCTTTCTATTTTGGATTTATTTTGTATTTTTTTATGATTTGATTGGTTTCATATGTTGAATTTTTTGTTTGGTCTACTGATTTGTAGGAAACTCGCAAGTTCTGAGACGAGCTCAAGAGGAAGCTTTTGAAGAACAAGGAGAGTTTTGGTAGTGATGTCGATGAGGTTGCTATGGTCTGCTCGAAGGTTTGTGATGATTTTGCTCGCTTTATTGATGACTGAACTTAAACTTTCAGCTTTTAGAGATTGGCTTGATGTGAATGATGAGATTTGAAGAAATTGGTATTTGTTAGGTTGGGATGATAGTAATGAAGTTTTGAAGTTCATGGAAATGCTTGATGGTATTAGATAAGTGGTATGTTCAGGAAGAAGAGAGGAAACCTCACTTTAATGAATTGTGGATAGATGAAATGAGGTTATCAAGAGAAGGATGTCGCTGATAGATGCTGCCCATTCCATGAACATGGGAAGATAGCTGTATACTAATGAAATTCAACATCTTTCGAGAACCCACTATTGATACTCCTACTTGTTTCCAATCCCAAAGCAGAAGAAACCACTTTTTTGGACAGGTAAGAGATTACAAGAGACTTATCTTTTATAACCCAACAAAATCACCTCTCTAATTTATAGAATTCTCACTCCATATGTTTGGTGTTATATTAATTAATTTTGTAATTCGGGCCGTAGTTCATTTTATGGGTCGTTTTCAATTTTATATTATCGAAGTAGAGAATTCGGCCCATGTCCAGTTTAATTTGTATTAGTTTTATTTAATTGTTTTTTCAAAGTTAATTGTATGTTTCAATGACTTATCTTCCATCAACTAAATACTTAATTATACCTGAACATAGAAGGGTACAAACATTGGGATACGGCATACAAACATTAACGTATTCATAACACTCATGGGTATGTATCACTAGCCTGTTGATATAGCACCTATAGATGTCCCAATATTGCCTAAATCTTCCAATTTTATTTTCTTTTTCATGCCTCCTCTCACCACGACGGTGTATGATTCAGTCACGTCTTCATCATTTATACTCGTATTTGCTGCTTGTCAAAGCATACGGAATATGGAGTCCTCGTGTTTCATTTATACTTGTATTTGCTGGGGATTTCCTTCGATGGCTTCCGCAATACAGATACCGTGAATACATTTAATAAGAGCAGTTGGTCCATATCTGAGAAATAACAGGTATACGGCAATAATCTCCTCCTTCTCCATCTTAGCTGGTCATAACCTTCACCTCTGGGGTATATATCATTAATTTTTTTCCGCGCTACGATTCCAAGAGGGTCAAAATAACATCATACTGGTCTTTCTTGGGTTTCCCCATTGAGTAAAGGCGTTGTTTCTAGTTGTTTTCTTCATCTCATTTGTTAGTGTTACCCTTTTAATTTGGTTTTTTGTACCAACTTTAGCTCTTGTAAAAAATAATAATAATAATTAATTATAGAAGATTAGGTTACGGTTAATTTTATTATGTTATATATTATATAATTTTTATTTAAAAATTTAAAAATGAATTGCATATGGCAGAGAAAAAATAGAATTATAGGAGAAAAACAATAGCTTTCTTTTTTAAGGAATGGTTCTTTCTTTATTTTTATATTTCATATGCGTAGAAAGCTAGCTATCTATAAGCTATTACAAATATGGTTGTTACACAAGATAAGAATGAAGAAAAGGTTGTTATGATCACCTCTAGCCAGCAACAACTAATGATAAGAATATCAGATGTATCTGTCACTTAGTTGGAGTTCGCATATCTAGTGACTTACGAATTACGTAGGAATTTGTTACTCATTGATGTCCTTGTCACCAACCATATTTTGTGAGTATTATCACCCTTATCACTTCATGATTTGTGGGACTCTTTATCACTCCATGAACTCGCACATTTTATATCAAGATGAGATTGTTGTGTGTTAATATCCCCCCACAAACTGAACTGGGGCTGAAGACACAGTTTGGTATATTGAAAAAAAACCAAGGGTAGCCTTGGGGATAGGTTTAATAAATATATCAGCAACCTGAGTACTAGAGGACACATGTATAGTGTCAAGTAAACCAAGAGCAACTCGTTCACATACATAAAGGTAATCCAGTTCGATATGTTTACTACATGCATTGAAGACATGATTGACGGTCATATATGAAGCACTGATATTATCACAATAAAATACGGGTGTAGAAGAGAGTGATACATGGAGATCATTGATAATGAATGTGAGCCATGTAAGTTCAGCAGCAGTATGGGTCGTTGCATGATACTCAGCTTCAGTGCTAGAACAAGAGACTGTGTGTTGTTTCTTTGCACACCAAGAAATGATATTTGTGCTAAGGAAAGTGCAATACCCAGTGGTAGACCGCCTCGTTGTAGGACAACCAGCTCAATCAGCATAAGAGAAGGCAGATAATTCAAGAGATGTATTGGAGGTGAGATGTAAACCATCATTAATGGTGCCTTTCAAGTACTGAAGAATGCGGCGAACCAATTTGAGATGAGTAACCGTAGAAGTGTGCAAGAAATGAGATACATAATTAACACAGTAGGAAAGGCTTGTCCGTGTGAGAGTAAGATATTGGAGAGCACCAATAATCCCGTGAAAATGATTGGGGTCATCAAGAGGAGTAGTATCAATAATAAGCTTGGGTTTGACCTCTAGAGGAGTAGGCATGGATTAACAATGAAGCATATGAGACCATTCAAGAATGGTGAGGGCATAATGAGACTGAGATAGATGTAGACCATCTAAAGTAGGTAAAAATTTCAATGCCAAAAAAATGATGCACTGGACCTAAATCTTTCATAGAGAATTCACTGCTTAAGATCTGAATAAAAGAGGTAACTAGTTATTTGGAGGATCCTATAAGAAGCATATCATCAAAATAGAGAAGTAAAACAAGTAAACCGTTAGCAGAATGAGAAATAAAAAGAGATGGATCTTCCAAACTACAAAGGAAACCATATGAGATAAGAAATGTGCTGAGTCTATCAAACCAAGCATGAGGTGCTTGTTTGAGTCCATATAGAGCACAATGGAGCTTGCAGGCATGAAAACAATTTTGTGGGTCAGCTATACTTGGTGGTTGTTCCATGTAAATATCCTCGACAATGTTGCCATGTAAAAAGCCATTCTTGAAGCCAAGCTGACGAATGGGCCAATGTTTCACAAGAGCAACAGTTAAAAGTAAACAAATTGTACCCGGTTTGACGACAAGTGAGAATGTTTATGTGTAGTCAATTCCGTCAAGTTGATGATAGCCTTTGGCAATGAGACGAGACTTGAGGCGATCCAAAGTACCATCAGGTTTGAGCTTAGACTTAAAAACTCATTTGGACCCAATGACATGCATATTTGGAGTACGTGGAACTAACTTCCAAGTTCTATTTTGGTGTAGCATGGCAAGTTCATCAAGCATAGTTGCCTTCCAACCAAGATTCGAGAGGGCAAATTTAATGTTCGTGGGTTCACAAGGAATAGTAGAAGAGTAAGTGATTGTTAAAGCATATCGAGGATTTGGTTTAACAATTCCAAGTTGGGATCTAGTAACCATAGGATGAACAATAGGTGCGTCATGGGAAGATAATGGGTTTGTGTGAGAAGGGGATGCAGGTGAAGAGATATAGTGATCAACAGGTAAGTCAGGAAGCTGTGCAGGAAGATTGAGTTCAACAGAAGTAGAATCAGAATTGTGTCTATCAAGCACGTCTCAAGATGAAGTTGTCTCATACTATAAACCATCAACTGACGGTAAAGGACTAGAATGTGGTGACGTAGACAGTGGTAAAGATGTACCTGAATCAAGATGGGTGTTAGAAGAAGACAACCAAGAATCAAATATTGTCATGCCCTGACCAGCGGACCCTAGGACACGACAACTGCCATGACAACCCAAGGAGGGATACCCCACCACTCGACCCTCAAGTCACCGCAAGGTTGACAAAATACTTGGAGTTTCACAATCCCGAACCAAAATTACATGAACAAGAATATACAAACAAGGTGTACAATAAAAGCACAGGGGAAGGAACATCAACAATACATGATAATAGAGTTCAATAAAGGTATTGATCACAAGTACAATGAAGTTTCCAAAAGATTAGACAAACATACAAACCATGCATAAAGATTTTCAAACACACTAATGGATCCATGCCCTAATACAACATACAATTCTCAAGGATAACATACATGAACTTAGAAATGAATGAAAACTGACAGTGGATGCCCAGCACACCGTTTCACTGCCACACTACTCTCTACAAAAGCCTGGGAAGAGGAAAAAGGGGTGAGTAACCTAGGTTACTCAGTTAGTGGATTAGCATAAATCTACAAGAATATACCAAAATACATAATTTAAATCATCCAAATAATACTTTACTAATAACACAAATAGTTTAGAACATAATCACATACAATAGCAATCATCAATACAAAAATAACGAAAGATAATGTCAACCTTTTACACCAACTAGGGCTTTACAACATCGAATCCAGGAAATATTGAACCCAGGGTCCAAATTATAAAACAAGTTGAACATCAAATCAGGCTTTTATAATAACGCAAATAGATCAAAACAATTCCACACACACACACACACATATATATATATATATATAACAAACTATATGATACGAGTCTTAAAATCCATAAAACACAATACTCACCACCAAATCAAATTTGTGGAGACTGCCCTCCTAAGAGTGACAATTGGGTTTTTCCCCCTCACCACAAATTTAATATGCCACTACAAAAGAAACGCAACATTTTTAGAAACCTCTTTGAACCTTCGTCGTAGCCGTGGCTAGGTTCAGAGCCGTCAAGGTACTCATGTCCTTGACGTTGACCCATCAGTCCACCGTGTGGTGACCCCAGCTTCCTGATGAATATCCAGTCATGGCTCTAGACTCCCACCTGAACTGGACCAATAAGTCTGTCGGTCTTCCACACCACCTCAACATGCTAGCTGTAGAAACTGCCTACTGCAGTAGGATGTCACCAACCAGATAATACAAACTTGCATTTCACAACAAAGGGTCCATAGCTAGAACAATAATCACAACAGAACAAGCATCATTTTCATAGAAAAGAAATGAAGAAAACACAAGCATACTGAAAGCTTTGCAAAGTCAATAATTCACAACATTACAAAACATGCATCATCATGAAAATCCTTCCTTTTTAACAACAATACTTGCAAACATGAAGCATGAAATAAAAAAACTCATTTCAAATCAAACAAACCTCAATTCAAGTATAAAACCAATAAAACGTTACTCAAGAAATATATATATATATATATATGTATTCTTCTTTTAATAGATTTATGCTTAATTGATCCCACTCACAACTTAGATGATTTCACTTCCCCGAATGCTAATCCTCTGCAGGTTCCTTGCCTTGAGCAAAAGCTTTACCTCTTTGCCAAAGCACAACAAAACACCAACAAGAATTAACACAAAATAAATCAAACATTAAGTTTCTCTAACAAACAACCCTAAATCGATCATAGGGTTGGCTCAAAACTAAATCTAAAGGTTACCAATGAATTTCTAAGGGTATGAGCTTCACTCTAGACCAAAGAAGCTAAAGAAACAACTAAAGTTTACTGGTGATACAGTACTAATACAGTAACTAAGATCTGCTACAGTAAAACTGTCACTAATACAAAGGTTTTCTCCGGATTTACATAATCTAAATATGAAATTTCTTCACAAACATTCACAAAACTGAATAACAAGAACAAGTGCTTCAATTTGAGCCTACAATAATCCACATTCATGCTCTAAATTTAGGATTTATGAAAAATTGAAAAATAATTAAATACAAGTAAAATACGGAAATAAAAACTTAGATAAAGCTCTTAGGATACTCACAAGCAAGGGAGGAAGAAATTTCTAACTTGGTTCACCGGGAAAAAGGTCGCCGGAAAAATTTTAAGGAAAAAGGCTGGTTCTGCCGAATGAGAGAAATGAAGAAGAAGAAGAAGGAAATGAAAACTCAGGTTGCTACAGTACCATGTGGCTACAGTTCTGAACTGAAAACAAAAAACTACAGTAATGGAATGGTTTTAGCTACAGTACAAGCTGGTTATAACAAATATAGTGTAGGCATGTGAGACAACAGAAGAAGTAAATAAAGATTTAAAAGGAAAAACGGTCTAATAAAAAACATGGCAAGAAATGAAGAATTCCTTAGTAGATGGATGGAAACATTTTTACCCTTTATGTTTTTCATTGTATCCTACAAAAACACTTAAGATAGTCTCAGGATCAAATTTATGATTCCTTGTTTCCCAGGCATAGGAAAAACATTTAAAGCCAAAGATGCTTAGTGATGTGTAGTCAGGATGAGTGCCATGCAACTTAAAGTATGGAGTGCCAAAATGAAGTTATGAAGATGGTAACCTATTAAGAAGAAATACTGTTGTGGTAAAAGCTTCAACCCATAAATAAAGAGGTGCATGGCTATGAAACAACATTGTTATACCTAGTTTGTGTATAATTCAGTGTCTTCTCTCAGCCATACCTGTTTGCTCTGGAGTATAGGGGCATGAAATTTGATGAACAATACCTGTTGCAAGAAAATGTGATGATAGTCTAGAATTGACAAGCTCTCCACCACCTGGAGGTGGTGGTCATCGTTGTTGTGCGGCTGATGTTGAGTTGTGTAGAAAACTTTGATTTTGGTTTTGTGACTGTTGTGCTTGAAATCCACGACTTGAGAAGGTGAAGGTATTACTGCAATTTCTTAAAGATGTACTTTGATATTGTTTATGTTTGTGGGATCGAAAATACGCGTTTGGCATCGTGTCTGTGAAGAAGACACCAGACGGCACATCGAAGCACAAATATCATATTTGTTTTGTGGGTTCTTTCATTTCTAATAGAGGCAAGCCTCTATTATTAATTACCCAAGACAGTGTCTTAGGAACCTCCGATTAAGGGCAAAAGTACAAATAAAAAAGACAAAGAAAAATAATAAATTTATTGTCAAAACATGGTGATCATTACATATGAATATTGCCATATATATATATAGGCATACATATTTTATTTATTTATTTATTTTAATTTTTTTTAATTTTAATTTTTTTTTACACCGTCGTCTGCCTTAGGGAACACGCTCTGCCACCATTTCATGCCTTGTCACCGCTTTGAGATTGGTTATCTCGAATGTTTCACCATCATTTCGAGATTTGTGCCACTTTTTATTTGTGCCTCAAGATGCGCGTTTATTGCCGCCTTAAAATATATTTAATTGTCACCTTGCACTTGGCAAAACAAGTTTTGCCATTGCCTTGAGATAAGCATTTTTTTTTTTTTTTGTCGTTGTTCCAGGATAAGCAAAAATGGCTTAAGTTTGAAGGAATGTGGGATAAAAGGTTTAAATTTGATTAGAGGGTATTTAGGTCTTTTGCAGAATTTGGCATTTGAGAGGGGAAAGATGAGCGGTTGAGATCTCATCCATCAGAAAGATGTGTTTAAGTTCTAGGCAGCTCCAAGATTAGTGTTCTGATAGAGGGCCAGGATTTTATCATCAAGGAGTGGGTTTAAATTCGAGGCAACCATAAGATTTGGATTTTAATGGACGGCCAAGATCTGATCATCAAAGGAGTTGGTTTAAGTTCGAGGCAACTATAAGATTTGGATTTTAATGGATGGCCAAGATCTGATTATCAAAGAAGTTGGTTTAAGTTCGAGTCAACCATAACATTTGGATTTTAATGTGTGGCCAGGATTTGATCATCAAATGAGTTGGTTTAAGTTCGAGTCAACCATAACATTTGGATTTTAATGTGTGGCCAGGATTTGATCATCAAATGAGTTGGTTTAAGTTCGAGGCAACCTCAAGATTTGGATTTTAATGGATGACCAAGATCTGATCATCAAAGAAGTTGGTTTAAGCTCGAGGCAAGGAGACTAAGTGGTCCAGTCACTTTGCACATGACTCAGCGCACCCGTTTCAGTTTGGTTACTTATCTTTGACAGATTGAGTTAAAAGAGCTATCTTCATGAAAAATTCTCATCTTGCCTGAATTCTCCTGTAATATTGATTGAGTTTTAAGCTTTGTTATGAATACCAAAGTTGTTCCTCTCCATATCTAGAATCTATGTAGTGATTATCACGCATTTCTTGCCATTGTATCCAAGGTGAGGCGATATTTAATTTTCACCAAATAGCACAATAATGCAAACGTTAGAGGTCAAAGGCATGATTCAAATACTTAGTCAGACAACAATCCTGAAAACGTGTGTTGGCCATTCTCCTAAGACATATGATGCTGCCGCACATCAGAATTACAGAACCCGTACTTTCCTCTTGTGTCTGCCTCTACTCTCTCTCGGACTCCCGTTAATCTTTCTTTATGAGCTTTACTTAAATGTTTCTTTTTGCTGGTTATTTGCATTAGCAGTCTTCAGTGGATCTGTGACTTCATTAGTATTTTGGATGCTTAAAGTTCTGAATGTAAGTTCGATATTGTCTTGATGTTTTTTTTTTTTGGATAAACTTCCATATAATAAAGAAGTATCAAAGTTCAAACATAAGATCCCATGTGGGGTATGACACAGTGAAATAGCGAACTAGCAAATGGGAAATCAAAGACCATGGATTGTACGAGATTTTAAGAAACAATAAAAGGCATACATATAAAACCAATCTTCAGCCTCGACACTAAGGAAATTAATGAGCACATCTCACTACAGTCTCAAATTTATGGCCATGGGCTGCAGCAAGCGAGAACAATTGTGGCGCTCCTCATCTGTAGATTTGTACCTCTCTGCATCCTGAACCATCTTTTCGATCTCATCCTTGCTGAGCCTGTCTTCATCATTGATAATGGTAATCTTGTTCTTCTGGCCAATGATCTTATCCTCAGTAGATACATTCAGAATACCATTGGCATCAATATCCAAGCAGACGGTGATTTGAGGAACTCCTCTTAGAGCAGACGAGATACCAGAAAACTCAAATTTGCCAAGAAGATTGTTGTCTCTGGTATTGGTCCTTTCTCCCTCATAGACTTGGATGAGAACACCAGGCTGGTCATTGGAGTATGTAGAGAAGACCAGCTCTTTCTTAGTGAGAATGGTGGTGTTCCTTGGAATCAACACGGTCATGACACCTTCAGTAGTTTCCAGACCAAGTGCAGAACTTGGAAATAATACATCTGCCATTAATGGTATATCATTCAACAAGAACTCAAATGGCGACTCTGTGCGACAAACATCTTCAGCATTGACATGGTCACCAATTTGATCCGCCGTGGCAACGACACCATAGTACAGCATCCTCTTCCTGAACTTGTGCAATATGTATATTACAGCCACCAGAGTTGCCCCGACCAATAAATTTCGCACATCTAGTGACGAAGCAATATGCTAATCAAACACAATAGCTTTAGGGAAACAATTTGTTCTTTCACATGCTCTTTTCCAAACACATTGAACACGATTCATCTGCTCCACCAGAAACCAAGCAATTTAGAAACACATTGACGAAGCATCTTGCTGCACTCTCCACTGTCTCATAATCAATCTCTTGAAAGAACTCCTTCACGAAGGAGAGCACCAGCTTCAATCTCTTGAAAGAACTCCTTGACGAAGGAGAGCACCAATTTCTTTCTCTGTTCCGGCCCTGTGAACTGCCCGCTCATTATATCCATTATAGCCTTCTCATTCTTCTCATCCTGGTACCTTACTGAATGTACAAGGATCGAAGTGTAAAAATACCAAATCAACCTTTGCAGCTGAACCAACATACATCTTGAGCAATGGCCGAAGTTTGGCCGAAATCCGGCAATCTTCATTTCATCTCACAGAGACATCCCGGCATCGAGCTTGCCGACCTTCACCATCAATTCAATCATAGAGACATATATTGTCACAGAGGGCTTGAACCCGGCCAGCTTCATTTCTTGATAGAGCTTCACAGCGGCGTCGAGCTTCCCGGTTTTGCCCATGGAATCGATGAGCGCGGCATAGATTGGGAAGCCCAGGCGAGGTCCAGCCGAACGACGGGATTTGAGGTTGTTGAAGAGGCGGAGAGTGGTGTTGAGACAGTCGGATTCGGTAAAGCTGGGGATCATCAGGTCGTAGTAGAGGAATCCAGAGAGCAACCAGAGGCTTCCATTGATTCATAGATCTCGAAGACCTTGTAAGGCAAGGCTTTAGAGAGGAAGAGTATGATGAGAGAGTTGTAGGTTTTGGTAGTGATTTGATCGGCGTAGTTGGGGTTATCTTTGAGCTTTTGAAGCAGCAGTACGCAATCTCGAGGTTGGGGGCCGTGGCGCTCTTCGATCTCGGCATGCTCAGGGCTAGACTCTTTGGGAAAGACCATTTGGCGGCATCAACACCAAGGCAGCAACAACAGCATCAAGTGGCGATTTTTTTTTTTTTTTTTTTTTTTAGTGCTTTTTTTTCTTTTTTTTTTATTTATTATATATATATATATATATAATTTTTTTATAGAATATATATTAATATATAATATTTACTCTTTTTTTCTCCTTATAACTCCCATCCTCACACTCCCTCGAATTAGATTTACTTATGTCCCCTGACGCTTCCCGATGGGGTTCTAAGGCTTTATATATATATATATATATATATATATATATATATATATATATATATATATATATATATATATTATAATAATAATAATAATAAGAGGAAAAGAAGAAAAATTCACCTTCTTTGAGATCGTAGTTGTTTTTTTTTTTTTTTTTTGTCTAATTCTCTGGTTGAGAAAAGATAAAAGAATCCAAATATTTTTACTCCTTTTTTTTTCTCTTTCTTTCTTTTTGTCTCTCTCTTTTTTTGTAAGATCCGAAAAAAACCCTTTCTCTCGAGAAGATAACCCCGCCGCCTTTTAAAAGCTTCTCCGTTCCTATCCAAAAATCCCAACCCCTTTCGTAAAATCCAAACCCCAAATCTCTTCGTGGATCAAATGGATAAGTTTTAATTAAAATTTTAAATTTTCAAAAAAAAAATTCAAAATTCAGTTTGCCTCGAGATATGTGTTTGGGTGCCTCGGGATTTGTACTATCCCATGTTGCCTCGAGATATGTACTCAGGCATATGAGTTTTAGAATTGCCTCGGGATGTGTATTTGGGATATCCTGAGATTTGAGATTGCCTTGGGATATGTGTTCTCAAGGGCAATCTTGTAATTTGCATTTTGCCTCGAGATATGTTCTCAAGGGTAATTTTGTAATTTGCATTTTGCCTCGAGATATGTTCTCGAGGGCGATTTTGTAATTTTCATTTCACCTCGAGATATGTTTTCAAGGGCAATTTTGTAATTTGCATTTCACCTCGAGATATGTTCTCTTTTCTGATCTTGAGATTTAAATATTTAGATCCCCTCGAGATCTGTACTCTCGGCTGATCTTGAGATTTGAACATTTTAGATCGCCTCGAGATCTGTGCTCTTAGCTGATCTTGGGATTTGAATATTTTATATCGTCTCGAGATCCGTGCTCTTAGCTGATCTTGGGATTTGAATATTTTACATCGCCTCGAGATCTGTGCTCTCGGCTAATCTTGTGATTTGAACATTTTAGATCACCTCGAGATCAGCGCTCTCGGCTAATCTTGAGATTTGAACATTTTAGATCGCCTCGAGATCTGTGCTCTCGGTGATCTTGGGATTTGAATATTTTAGATCGCTTCGAGATCTGTACTCTCGGCTGATCTTGGGATTTGAATATTTTAGATCGCTTCGAGATCTGTGCTCTCAGCTGATCTTGAGATTTAAATATTTAGATCTCCTCGAGATCTGTGCTCTCGGCTAATATTGGGATTTGAATATTTTAGATTGCCTCGAGATACGCACCCTCGGCCAATATTCAAATTTTAATTAGTTTTTTTTAGATTATTTCAAAAATGTCTTCTGGATTTATCTCGAATATATCCAAATATGATGAAATTTATTTATTTAATCACATGTCCTAATTTGATTTGGATTTTTCCGTATGTGATTTAAAATTTTTTATTTAATTTGAATTTGGACATACAATTTTTTTATATGAACAATGTTGTTGACCATAAAATGCTAAGTGTGGGGCAAGTTGAGAAAAAGATGGATCAGTTTAGGTTGAGAACAAATTACGGCATTGATCAAAATTTTGTAATTGTGAAATCAGCTTAGAATAGGTTGGTCTTGGTGGCTTCAGCATGGTTGTTATAAAAATTTCATACTGTAGTCCAAGACTTGTGAGAAGACAAAAGACTTTTTCTTTGTCAGGTATGGGTTTCCCAATGCAGCAAGATTATCACACAGGCCCTTAAAGGTGCGTATGTGATCTCCAATTATTTTGTTATCGTCCTTGCGAAGATAACTCAGTTATTGTCGTAGAGTAAATTCTCGCTCTTGAGAGTCTTGTGCATAAGCATCTGTTAGTGCTTCCCAAACTGCACATGTTGTATCTACACCAATGACATGTTCAAGAGTTTCCTCAGAGAGAATATCGATGATCCAACCCCAAAGGAGACGATCAGACTTTGGCCAAGCAATGAATGCTTTTGTCAGTTGTGGTGTGGTATTTTCTGTGGTGTTTGGATCTGGAGTAGTAAATTTTGGTGGAGGTGATATTTCTTTGGTGAGATGATCAACTAAATCTTGGCTTTGAGCTAATCCTAGAATTTGTTCTCTCCATAATGGGTAATTTGACTGGGTGAGCTTTAAGGTGACAAAATTACTAACATTCAAAGAAAATGAAGTCATGTTGAGGAAGACAGGGACATTATGCTTTCTGGTACTAAGAGCAAAAATAGATTTGTAGAAGAAAAACAATATCTTTCATTTTTAAGGAATGGTTCTTTCTTTATTTCTATATTTCATATGCATAGAAAGCTAGCTATATATAAGCTATTACAAATATGGCTATATTAATTACACAAGATAAGAATGAAGAAAAGGTTGTTATGATCTCCTCTAACCCAACAACTAATGATAAGAATATCATATATATCTCTCACTTAGTTAGAGTTCCCATATCTATTGAAGTGCGAATTACGTTGGAATTTATTACTCATGGATGTCCTTGTCACCAACCATATTTCCTTTGATATTTGTGTGAGTATTATCACCCTTATAACTCCATGATTTGTGGTACTCCTTATCACTCCATGAACTCACACATTTGATATCAAGATGAGACTGTTGTGTGTTAATAAGGGCGCTTGGTTATGGTTTCTACTTTGCAAAAAATCTTAGACAGAAACCTCCAAGTTCTTGTTTAAAGTTTCAATTAGATTCAAATAATAATAGCTCTCGTTTACTTTGGTGGTTTGAACTAAACTTGAGCTCAAGGGTCTGTTTGATTTGTTAACGAGAATAGCAAAAGCGGTACATTACAATACAAATAGTTAAAGTACAACACAAGTGTTTGTGTTGTTCTATGTTTGATTTTCATTGGATAGTACATTTTTTTTTGTGTTGTTTCGTGTTTGATTTGCATAAGTACATACCACAAAATAGTAAATTACAATAATACATTTTTACTATTCTATATTTGTTTTATAATAAAAAAATTTATAACAATATTTTATGAAAATATAATCAAATTTTACAATGGCCAACAACAGAGCAACAAGTTAAAAAATCAACTAAGTAGGTTTAAATCCAACACAACATAATTTTAAAAACATTCAATCCACAACAAACTTTCATTAAAATCTTAATCCTAAAAAACAAACAAATAGATAAATAGATAAATAACTAAATAAATAAATTTATAAATAGATAAATAAATAATACAATAAAATAAATCATGTTACCACCTTTGTAATGTATCTGTGTATTTTTAATTTAAATAAGAATAATTTTGTCATTAAATTGTCATGTACTTCCCTAAAATTTTTGTACCGTGTTTTTTATGGTAAAAAAAAAAATATCAAGTTGTGATGTACCGATTCGATGATTTGTACTGCACTCCAACTTCATTTGTAAATCAAACATATAACAACAGAAGTAATTATGTGATGTCCCTTAAAATGTTGCT
The DNA here is from genome assembly GCA_020875875.1 of Dioscorea alata. Taxonomy (NCBI): domain Eukaryota; kingdom Viridiplantae; phylum Streptophyta; class Magnoliopsida; order Dioscoreales; family Dioscoreaceae; genus Dioscorea; species Dioscorea alata. Next base: position 15,911,785 of record CM037018.1, read on the forward strand.
TGTCAAATGGAGTCTAAGTCTATCTAAGAGGTAAGATTAATTAAGTTGGTATTACATGTGTATATCACTATATATTTAGTTATTAATTTTGATTAGGATGATGGCAAACGATGTTGACTTTAGACTGTTTTCTCTCGGTTATATATTAATTCTTACATTATTATCATTAATTAAAGTTTTATTTATTTTAGAATTTTTACTAGGAATAGAAGTCTTGAATCTGCAAATTAAGTAACTATCAACCCTTCATGTGTATGTAATGCTGTTTTTTTTTTTTTTTTGGAGAGAGAGAATGTTATATGCTCTGCTTTCTAAAAGAAGATTCCATTATCAAAGTTGCTTTTTCTCTATGGTGTAAAATTTTTATTACCTCATCCACCATAATTTTTGAAGAAAGCAAACAAAAATAATTAGAATTAAAAATTTTATAGAATAACAAAAATAATTAGAATAATTTTTTTATAAATATTGAGTTTATTTTTTATTTTACTAATTTTTCTCTATCCATTAAAATTGTACATTTTAAGTAATAGTGATGAAAAATAATATATTTAAATAGATTCATAGTATTACTATTACATTTAAAAAATTAATATGTAAATTAATTGTGTAGAAAAATAATTTGGGATATAAAAATCATTTCGAAGTGGACACTTATAATAGAAGGAGGAAGTAGTTTAGTTATCATATATTACAAATTAATTTTTTTAATTAATATGATTTTAATATTTTCTATCATTAAATAGATCTTTGAGATTATATATTTGGCAAGCAAAAAATTTATTCATGTGAGTAAAATTGTTTACTGTATAAAAAAAATAATTTTATGTGGTGTTTCACCGTGAATAAGAATGTCATTAAAAGAATCTACTGTGAAAATTAATTTAATGAAAAAAGTTTCATGCCCTCATGTTATGCAATTATTAGTGTTTTGGGAGGTATGCACTTTGAGCTTTTGTAAAAAAATAATCATAACACTTTTTTTTTATATAAAAGGCGATAAGCGTCTAATCAGATACGAATACGTGGGAGAGCCGCGCTCACCGCCGAACTATGCCCTCACTTTGCGCGTGATGGGGATGGAACTCTGGGAGCCATGCTCGACACTAGAGACGAACACCTTACACAAAGGACCCGGTGCCAATTAATCCAAAGGCCGTTGGCAATCATAACATTTGCTAAGTTACAAAACTTAAAAAGAAATAATAGACTAGACTAAGATATTGAAAGACATTTTTGTGTGTCTTGAATAGGAAGAAAGAATATGGTTGTTTGGGAGAGGAGTGACCTGAGGATTTGAAATAAGAGATTTTGTTTTCAAATTTTACATTTTTAACTTTTATCCCAAGTTACTAATATACCTTAAGGGAAAAAAAATTGTTATGATTGTCAGGATTGTTACATTTATATCAACATAATCTGTATATTACCATTAATATTTTCATTGTTACTAATAATAGGATTTCTATTTTGATTGTTATACAAATTTTCACAATTAAATATTTTATTGTTTATAAAAGCTAATTATTGTTGAATATATATATATATATATATATATATATATATATATATATATATATATATATATATATATATATATATTGCACACTAACTATTATTATACATAATAATAAAAGCACAATGATATAGTTGATAAACAGAAATTCAAATATATAGAGAGAGAGTTGCAGGTTGTATTATAAAAAAAATGAGGTGATGCTAAATGATATGTTAATTTTATATGTGATCAGTAAATAATTTTTAGATTTAAAGAAGTTAAATTAAAGACCTAAAATTTTTTCAAAATGTCATTGGAATACTTTGACAAGTGACATAAAAGAAAGAAAAAAAAAATGTTCATTTTTAAATTTCTATTTTTCTCAAAAAAATAATTTTAAGGAAATACATTGTGTAATTTTTATAATTAGTTTTGTTTCTATTTATACAAAAAAAAATGTGTGATTTATTTTACCACATCATCTGTCATATAATTTAAATGAAAATCAATAGATTGCAACTAATCATATAATTTCCTAATCTTAATATAACATCTAATAGATATTCTTTTATGAGAATTTGACAGAAAATGTATTCTCCAATTAGTTGTGTGATAGGAGTTTTTGTTTTATTTTACAAGTTTTAATTATCTAAATAAATATATTTAATAATTTTCTCTTAAATATATATTAAAAGTAATCTTTTAATTATAATTAATGTATGAAAAAAATTTAGATGAATCATCTACATTTTGACATTACAAGAGCAACGTTTGAGATACTACCATTTAATATTTGTGATGAAATGCTAGGCTTGGACTTCAAGATTCCAAAAGGATAAAGAAAGGTACAGCTTCATTGCTTTGAGTAAAGAAAGTTATGCCTCCCGGACCACTAAAGTTTACGAATAAGATTCCATTCAAGTCTCTTTTTCATTTTCATATGCATGTGATTATATTATTTGTTTTCCTTTTTTTTTTTAAAAAAAAAAAGTTATTCTCTTGCATTTTTTTAAAGGAGATATACGTTCCTTAATCATCACGCAAAGTACATCAATTCAATAAATATAAAAAGAGGTTCATAAGAAGTATGTTTTTAGCATTACCAACCTTGATTTCTTTGGTCCTTCATTGTTCCTTGTGAGTTTTCTCAACTTAGTTTATTTTTCTAGTTATATTATTTTAAAATTTATTTAATAGTAGAGCTAGCCTAGCATGAGCATATATTACCGTTTCTTTAAGTTTGATTGATTATGCTAGGTTTCAATTGTTAATATGTATTTTATTTATTTATAAAATACTAAGTATTCTTTATCACTCTGTTGATGTGGGTTTAAAACTTTAGACTTTAGACCTTTATTTTATTTTTTAAACATGTGATGCAAATATTAAATATATTTTATTGTTAATATTTTCTTTTACTGTTACTATTGTCTTTTATGAAGTTATATTATTGATTTCTATATTGGTTGCATATTTTTAATTAATTTTTAATTATAAAGCAATTTGAACTAAGATAGTGTGTATGTTAAACCACTTATGTTTAAATTTGAATATAATTGGTATGAATTACTATATTTAAATATGCTTATCCAAGTAGGTCATTACATAGTTACTACAAAATTACACATCTTTAAATCTATATAGCTCCCTCATTTTATTATTTAGTGCTTGCATTATTAATCTTTGATAAAACCCCTAATATTATTTATTTTCATTGCAAATAAAAATATATTTTTTAATATTTTTCATTTAATATTTAAATTTAAAATATATAATTATTTTTGGATATTGAAGCTTTTTCTTTACAAATAATAAGAGTCATTTAAAAAATTATATACACTAACTAGACTCCTATACACCTTTAAAAACAACCCATTTTTCCATTTTTAAAATACAAATAATAATATTTTAAAAAAATATTTTAATTAAGGCTTTTTTCCTAAATCATTTTTTTTTAATTGTATCCATGCTCAATCGGCGTATACTATAGATTAGACATTTTTTATAAACTAAAAAAAATACCATTTTCTCAATTTCTTCATTGTTTTAATTATAATTACTTTATAATTTCTAAACTGCTTTTTTTTTTGAGTTTTCAACTAATTTTTTTAAATTTGTTATTGTTTTTTTTAATTAATATTTAAAAAACATATTTTATTTTAAAATTATTATTATTATTATTATTATTATTAAAATAGAAAACATTTTTTCTCAATGTTTAAAATTTTTTCCTAATTTTCTTAAAACCTATCTTTTTATTTATTTTTTAAATATAGCTTCCCTGTTATAACCAAATATTTTGTTTTAAATAATATCGGGTCATGTTAAACATGGACAATATAGATGTTTAATGAGAATTACTTCATAAGATAGATGGTTGTATGGAAAAAAAATCTTTTCTCCATTTATACCTTAGAATTATTTTGTTGCATTTATTTTAACCAAAAGATATATGGAAAAAATAAAAAATAAAAAATTATAATTTCTCTTTTAAGATAATGACTAGTGATATTTATTTGTTTTCTTTACTTATTTTTCATCATCAATAAATATAAAAAAGTTTAAAATTAAAATTTACAATTTTAAAATATCTAATATGTTAAATTTATTTTTAAATTAAATTTTTTATTCAAATAATTTAATTTTGACAAATGTTGAGAAACTATAGGTTTGAATCCTCAACCTTGAACTTGAACAATGAATTACATATTAACTCTCAAATATAGCATGCTATTTTCAACAATATTAATACAAACCATGCTATTTTCAATGATATTAAGACAAATACTCTATAAATATTATTTTATTCTCAACATGCCACTGTAATTTTAGATGAAATTACATATATAATAACTTTTAACCGCACAAAGTTATTTTGGATTTTGAATAATTATTTAAGCATGTATAATAAAATTCTCAAAATAACCAAAAACCATTTGTGCACAGGGTTGTAGGAAAGAATCATCCATATTTTTAATATTATTTAATACGTATTATTTAATTTTGAATTTACATATAAGTTAATTTTTATTAATTTTATCAGTAGCCTACTAGTCCAATTGTTTCTACTTATGATGTTAGTTAGGGTCATCTAAGGATAAACTTGACCACTATTCCTTTGGGAATATGTGATATGCTTAAGTAAATTTTGGAACTGGAACTCAACTATAGCCATAAAGTTCCGATTTTAGTTCTAGTTTTGGATGGTTTGGGTTCTAATTAATTTTATTATACTATGTATTATATAACTTTTATTTAAAAAATTAAAATGAATCGAATATGGTGATTTTCGGTTTTTAACTTGGAAAAATTAAACCTTAACCATATCCTTAAAGTTCCTCTTCAATGTTCCATTCTAATTCAAATAGTAACAATTCTCATTAAGTTTGGTGGTTTGAGCCAAACATGAGTCAAATTTTTTTAAAAATTATGTTGGAATTACATTTTTGTGGCACTATGTATTTTGTTATTAAATTTAATCATGGATGGTCACCAAGGATATTGATAATAAAACTTTGGACTGTTATATGATAGTTAAAGATAAATTCTAAAATAATTTTCATTGATTTAAGTTTTATTTATTTTAGAATTTTTCCTAGAAATAGAAGTCTTAAATCTCCAATGCCAACTCTTCATCTGGATGTAATGTTATATGCTTTTTTTTAATAAATATATATATAGAGAGAGGGAGAAAGAAAATGTTATATGGTTTGCTTTTTATAAAAACATTCCAGTATAAAAAATAAAAAAAATTCTTTGTATGAAATTATTACTATAGTTTTCATATTACCATTTTTTTTGTTATTGATATGGTTTTAATATTTTTTTATCATTAAATAGATGTTTGTGATTATATGTATAAATTTGACAAGCAAAAAAATTATTCATGTGAAAAATTGTTCATTGGATAAAAAATAGTTATTTTATATTGTATTTGATGGTATATAAAGATGTGATTAATTAAGAGAATGTGTTGTGAAAATTAATTTGACCTTCCAATTATTGATGCTTTGTGAACTATGTACTTAATTTGTATATTTTTTGTAAGTATATATACTGTAGCATATGTTCCTTGATCATCACCCAAGGCACATCAATTCAACAAATATAAAGGAGGTTTATAACATGTTTTTCTTTAGCGTTGCAAGCCTACATTTCCTTGGTGCTTCATTGTTTCTTATGAGTTTTCTCAACTTAGTTTATTTTTTTAGTGATATTATTTTTAAAAATTATTTAACAATAGAGCCGAGCATGAGCATATATTATCGTTTGTTTGAATTTAATTGATTAAGCTAGGTTTCAATTGTTCATATGCATTTTATTTATTTATTTATAAAATACTAAGTATTCATATATATATATATATATCATTGTTATGAAGTTATCTTATGTATTACTATATTGGTTGCATATTTTTAATTAATTTTTAATTATGATGCAATTTGAACTAAGATATGTATGTTAAATCACTTATGTTTAAATTTGAATGTAATTGGTATGAATTACTAGATTTAAATATGTTTATCCAAATAGGTCATTGCATAGTTACTACAAAACCACAAATCTTTCAATATATATATATATATAGCTTCCTCACTTTATGATTTAGCAGTTGCATTATTAATATTTGATAAAAACTCTAATATTATTTGTTTTCATTGCAAATAATCCTTCATTCTCCAAAGAGAATATATTTTTTAATTTTTCCAGTAATATTTAAATAAAAAATATAATTAATTTTGGATATTGAAGCTTTTTCTTTGTAAATAATAAGAGTCATTTAAAACTCTTATACACCTTTAAAAATAACCAAACTTTTTTTCATTTTTAAAAATATAAGTAATAATATTTTTTTAAATAAATAAATTTTGATTAAGGGTTTTTTTCCTAAAGTAATTTTTTTTGTGTTAATTGTCTAAATGACGGGAGGCCAAATGTTATTTATTAAAATAGCCTAACGCCATTGTATCCATTTCCAAACAATATCTACTCAGAAATTTTTATAAACTAAAAAAATGGCATTTCTCAATTTCATCATTATTTTCTTTTGTAATTACTTCATAATTACTTTATAATTACTATTTTTTTAAACTTATTTAAAAAAAAAAATGTTATTTTTTTTAAATTATTATTTTAAATTTTTTTTAAAAATATATTATTATTAAAAAGAAATAGACAACATTTTTTTTTACCATTTTAAAACTTTTTTCTTAAAATATCCAATATGTAAATTTTAGTTTTAAATTAAATTTTTATTAAAATACTTTATTTTTTAGATATATTGACAAACTATAAATTTGAATCGTTAAGTTAATTCCATACTTACTCTCAGATATAACATGCAATTTTCAACAATATTAAAGCAAACCATGCTATTTTCAATGGTCTTAAACAAATACACTACAATTATTATTTTATTCTAAACGTGACAGTGTAATTTTAGATGTAATTACATATATAGTAACTCTTAACATTACCAGGTTATTTTGGATTTTGAGTAATTAATTAAGCATGTATAATAAAATTCTCAAAATAACCAGAACCTATTTGTGTAGGGGGGTTGTAGGAAAGAATCATCCATATTTTTAATATTATTTAATCTGTATTGTTTAATTTAGAGTTTACATATAAGTTAGTCTTTATTAATTTTATTAGTTGCCTACTAGTCCAATTGTTTCTGCTTATGATGTTAGTTTGGGACCTCTTAAAGATAGACTTGACCTCTGTTCCTTTGGTATATGATTTCGGTTTTGTAAATTTTGGAATCAAAACTCAACCATAGCTATAAGGTACCGATTTTAATTCTAGTTTTAGTTCTAGTTCTGGATGGTTTGGGTTCCAATTAATTTTATTATAATATGTATTATATAATTTTTATTTAAAACATTAAAAAAAAACCAAACAGTTATGGTGATTTTCGGTTTCTAACTTGAAAATCTTTTGACCAAAACCTTAAAGTTCTTCTTAATTCAAAGTTATGGTTTTATTCAAATAATAACAGTTCTCATAAAGTTTAGTTGTTTGAACCAAACATGAGTTAGATTTATCTAAAAATTAAGTTGGATTTACATTTTTTGTGTCACTATATATTTTGTTGTTAAATTTAACCATGGATGGTGAAAAAGAATATTGATAATAAAACTTTAGATTGAGAGAGAGAGAATATTATATGGTTTGCTTTCTAAAAAATATATTCCATTATCAAATTTTCTTTTTTTCTTTGTATGAAATTATCACTATAGTTTTCATATATATTACCATTTTTTATTGATATGATTTTAATATTTTCTATCATTAAATAGATGTTTGAGATTATATGTACAAATTTGACAAGCAAGAAAAATATTCGTGTGTAAAATTGTTCATTGGATAAGAACACTCTAATATGCAAGACATCTCTGTAATTTTATTTGGGTTTATAATTTATTTTATAACAAGTTAACAAGGATATATATCACGATTGCACTTGTGTACATGGGTTTGACAATTATTTATTTATTTTTGATGAATGATGACAAACATTTCTCTTGCAACATGATATTTAGAGAAGGACAAATATTACAACTGTTTTAATTGACCAAACCAATATGATTAAACTTTTATTTTATTTTTTAAGAATTATTATAAAGTCATTACTTATCTATACAAACTTATCTGATTCAAAGTTAATTTTTTATTGATATGTGAATTTTACTTTTATTTTTTATTAAGCAATGCGAATTTTAAAGTTTTGTATATTAAATTAAATTAGTTAGCATCAAAAAAATCAAATAACTTTAGTATAACCGATCATCTAGTCATTTTTTATATTCGCATGCACTATCATACCTCAAATATGTACAATAAATTCAATCCAAGGGAAAAATTTATAATATGATTGAAAAGGATTTATAGTTGTACATTAGTTGATGACAATATTTATTTAATTGAATGATAAGAGATGAGTGATTTCTTGGTTACTAATTAATAATCTCATTTGATGCTTAGCAACGTTGATTGATATGGCTGGTGTCATCGATGTCCTCGTTAGCCCATTGGTCAATACTGCCACTCCTTACTTGGTGGATCCCATCGCACGCCAATTCAAGTACTTGTTCATGCTCAGCAACAATGTGAAAGCCATGACTGATGCCATGGATGAATTGAGAGCCAAGAGGGAGCGTCTTGAGCGAGACATTCAAAACGCTGAGTTGGAAGGCAAAACTTGCTGCCCAGAAGTAGAGCTTTGGCGTGGAAAGGTGGACGCTTTTGATCAGAGTGAAGTGATTGCCATCAAGGAAGCATATGATCATAGAACAAACTGCATCGCAATACCTTCACTCAATATAGTTTCAAATTACAAGCTTGGCAAGCGAGCTTTCAAGAAGAAGGAAGAAATGGTGGAACTACTTGCAGCGAAGTTCGATGTTGTGGCCGAGAGATTGCCTCCGGGTCCTGCGAGAGAGTTGCCAACTCCTTCAATGGTCTCAAATCAAAATTCAAACTTGGAGACAATATCCCAATATCTTAAAGAAAACATGACTGGGATCATTGGGATATGTGGCATGGGAGGGGTCGGCAAAACCACACTCTTGAAGAGCATCAACAATGAATTCTATCGCTCAAAAGATGGCATGTTTGATCACGTCAATTTTGTTGTGGTTTCTCAACAATACAGCGATGGAAAGATTCGATCCGATATAGCCAAGAATTTGGGATTGCCATCTACCAATGAAGATGCTGATGCTAATGCAATCAATGATTATTTGAAAAAGAAGAGTTTCCTGCTACTGCTGGATGATCTCTGGAGTGAACTTGATCTCGAGAAGATTGGGGTGCCTCAGCCTAAATTAGTGCATCATTATCAAGGCAAGCACAAGAGGATGGTGGTGTTCACAACACGCTCGGAGAATGTTTGTGGTGACATGGAGGCCAACAAGACGATCAAAATGGAATGCTTGGTTCCTGATGCTGCATGGCGTTTGTTCAAGGAGATAGCTGGTGAAGAACTCATTGCATCTGATAATCTAATTCAACAGCATGCAAAGGATATTGTGAGGGAGTGTGCTGGTTTGACACTTGCTCTTGTCACAGTTGGGAAAGCCATGCGCACCAAGAAGACAGCACAAGAATGGGATTATGTGGCTAGCATGATGAGGAAATCAAAGTATCCAGGCATTCCAGGTATGAGGAAGGAATCAGACTTCTTTCCTACTTTGAAGATCAGTTACGACAATTTGGAGAGTGATATTTTGAGACAATGCTTCTTGTATTGTTCCTTATGGGGTGAGGATGTGGAAATAGCTACTGATGATCTCATAGAATGTTGGATGGGGCATGGTTTGTTAGATGATTTTGATGACCTTAATGAAGCTTACAATAAAGGTGGGATCTTCATTGGAAACCTGAAAGAAGCATGCTTACTAGAATCAGTTGCCGCCCCTTGGGATTATGGACTGAAGAGCTATGTGAAGCTTCATGATGTGATCAGAGATCTTGCCTTGTGGATAACTTCAGATTGTGGGAGAAACAAGCAAGGATGGTTGGTGCAACCAAACTCATACTTAGAAAGATTACCAGAGGATGTCATCGATAGGGAAGTGATTAACATTTCAGTCAACAATATCAAAGCATTGGATGGATTTCCTAATTGCCATAAGCTCAAAACTTTGATTCTCTCCGTGGAACAGCACTGGGGGAATCCTCATCCTGAATTCTTTGCAAAAAAGAATGGAAATCTTTATTCACCTGAATTTTTTTCAAAAATTGATCTACGTCGTGAAATTCCTCCTGAATTCTTTACAAAAATGCGTTGCCTCAAGTATTTGGATCTAATTCATGCTAGTATCAACATTTTGCCTGAAGAGATTGGTGAACTTATTGGGCTGGAATATCTCAAGTTACCAGCACATCTCAGTGTTTTTCCCATGGCCTTGGGTGATTTGAAGAACTTGAAGTATCTATATATTTTGAGTTATAGTGGGGAAACGATTCCTTATGGGCTGATAGCAAGCCTAACAAAGTTGCAAGTATTGGATCAACTTGCCGCTTCCTATTTTTTCACTAACGTCTACCTTCGAGAAGAAAATGTTGATGAGTTGCTGATCTTAAAAGAATTGAAAGGAGTGGGGATTAAGATAAAACCCAGTAGTTCTACATTGGAAAGGCTCCTTCATGTTCCAAAAAGGAGACTTAGTTTGGACTGCTTGCACCATGGTGAATCAGATTTTACTTCCATCAGCATATCTCCGTCACAGCTTGGAAGCAACAGCAAGACATACCTTCATGAATTGGATATTTCCTATATCCGAAGCTTGCAGGAATTGGTAATGACAACAGAAGGTGACAGTTCTTGGTGCCTTTCTCATCTCAATGCCTTAGCTTTAGAATATCTCCCTCAGCTGAAGAATGTCATTTGGAAGGACTTGGAAACACACTTTTTTCTCCCCGGGCTGGTTTTGTTAGATATCAATAATTGCCACAGTTTAACTAGCTTGTGCTGGACTGCTCACCTACCACATCTTAAAATACTCTTTATACGTAACTGTGATAAACTGATGAGTATTATTAAAACTGGTGATGATGCTACAAAGGTGATTGAAAAGGAAGGTAACCTTTTCAAGAGTCTCAGGTACTTGTCTCTTAAGAGTAATCCAAATTTGGAATACATATACGAGGGAGAACTATCCCTGCCTTCCATTGAAAAGATTAGTTTGAGTAGCTGCTACAAGCTGAGAAAGCTTCCACTTGGATTGGACAGTGCTAACAACCTAAAGAGCTTATGGGTCTCATCTGACATGTGGGACAACATGGATTGGGCACACAAAGATCACTTCTCCTGGGCATTGGTGGAATTGGTGTTCTGGTGATTTTTTTTTTTTTTTTAGAGAAGAGCTCAGAGAGCTAATTTTATTAATAAAAATAAAAAGTTACATTGTTTAAAAGACAACAAACAGACAGAAAAGTAAGAAGGTTAAACAACAACAAACAAATAAGAACAACAAAAAGACACCTAAAAGGAAACAAGAAGAGCAATCAGAAGATAAACCCAGCCTCAGAAAAGGCCTTCATGATCCATCGTGGGAGATCAAATCCTTGGAAAAAAAGCGTAAGGAGATGAAGTGTGGTTGCATGAGCTGCAAGCCTGAAAGCTGGAGACGCCCACTTTGCAGGAATAACATGTAAACATGGCAGTCCAGCTACAATAAGGAGATCATTGATGTTGTTGATCAAAGGATTCAAACAACTGCTAGAACCAAGATTAAGCAAAAGAGCCTTGTGCGTTGCCAGATTGTTGATTAGAACATGCTTAATAGAGATCCCCGCGTCGAAGGCAGCTTGAAGTGCAAGATTGATTGCAAGAAGATCAGCTTCGACAGAGGAATTGGCTTGAAGAGGACAAGAACCTGCAATCAATATGATATAGTTAGAATTAACACAAAAGAAACCAGCACCACAAACCTCAGTATCAGCATTCCAGTAGCTGGAGATGAAAAGAAAAGGGCCATCCTCACTGGAAAAGTTATTCAGCACCACCAACTTGCCAAAATTATTATCATGAGCACAAGAGTAATCAAGAACATGAGCCAAGACACGACAGGAAACAACAAGATGAGACGCACAAGTATCTCTGAACACCTTGTCGCATCTGTTCTTCCAAATAAACTAGGCTGTGACAGCTATAACAGCTTTGATATATGGAGAAAAGGAAGGGCTAAGGAGCCAATCACCCGAACAGAATCCATTAGGGAAAGAAATGGTGGTACAAGTACGAGCACCGATAAGATTCCATAACTCCTTAGCCTTAGAGCAATTGGCTAGCAAATGTTCAATGCTTTCAGGAGCCAAATTACACAAAGCACAAGCGCTGCGAGGGCCCAGGTTGATTGAGTAAAGATACTCAGTTGTATTAACTCGACCCCGAAAAGTAAGCCATAAGAAGTGCTTGACTCGGGGAGCCACTTTTAAGTTCCACAACATTTTCCAGCCAATCCAACTGTCACTCCCACAAGGAGAATGATTCAAGTGATCATAAACAGAAGCAGAGAGTTTGCAGTTATTGGCTGAGGAAGCCCACACCCAATGATTACTCTCAGAGAGGTCAATAGAACCCAATTTAGGAAGAAAACAGTCTAAATAATTGCCAAACAACAAACCAAGAGACGACACATCCCAAGAGTTGTCCATAATAAAATCAGATATAGATAAAGCATTGAGATCAATATTAACATTAACAAAGGTGGGTTTGTATAAAATGGGGATCTCAGAACACCAAGGATGACACAGCAGAGATGTTTGAATAGGATTAACTCTATTGATTCTCAGATTAGGCAAGATTTTAAAGGCAGTGTAACACAACCCTCTAAAGAACCAAGAGCAACCAGAAGGAATATTATGATCCCAAAGATTAATAGATCCATACTTGACATGGAGAATATCTGACCAAACACAATCATCAAAATTGATGTATTTAAAAACATTTTTAGCCATCAACGAGTGCTTAGCAAGAAGAATATTACGAATCGCAAGGCCCCCCTCAGGTTTAGATCGAGTAAGATCATCCCAAGCAACAGCATGGATGCCATTTCGATTGCCACTTTTTCTCCAAAAGAACCTCCTAACAATTCTATTGATATCCAGGAGAATCGAATCATAAATGGGATACACCGAAAGATAGTAAGTGGGTAAGGAAAGCAAAGAGGAGTTAATAAGGATAGCCTTAGCCGCAGAAGAAAGCCCAGATTGACTCCATCTAGCGCAGCGAGACTTAACATTATCAACAAAGGTCGTAAAGACAGTCCTAGCAAGGCGCTTAGGGGAAATATGAATTCCCAAGTATTTAAAAGGAAATGTAGCAATAGGAAACTTGAGGATACTCCTAATACTAGTAGCAATTCTCATATTAGCCCAAGAGGGAAAGTAAATTGCAGATTTGGAGACATTGGGGACTTGGCCAGAGAAATTACCATAGAAATTCAAACTCAAGTTGATAAATCTGGCAGCCTTGGTTCAAAGTGTATAAGTGCAGGGCATACTTGGTGTTCTGCTGAAAATGCAAATGATGCTGATATCAGGGCTATGTGTTATGCTGTTCAAGGTGGGCATTGGTGGAGTATGACACTCAGGACTGTTGCGATTCCCAACTGGGAGCTGGTCATGGACGTCAACCGGGTAGATTTTGGCGACGCATGGCGGAGGCATGATCAGATTAATGACATCAAGAATCATATTTTTCAGATGGGGAATCCTAGAGTGCAATTTGTGCCTAGGATTTGGATGCGGGCTGTCTCAGCCATTGCTTTGCATGGATTGATTCATCATGAAGACGCTCGATATCATCAAGGCAGGGAGCTGCCCAGGTGGTTAATGAAGATTCTTAGACAGAATGGTTTTCATTTTTGTGTTTAATTTCTGTGTTTGTTTGTTTTGTTTTGCTTACAGGTTTGTAATATTTGTTTAAACTTTTTGTAGACTCTTTTTTTTATTATTAATAAAATAGCTTGAGAGCTCCTTCCCCCCAAAAAAAAAAAGATCACTTCTCCTATTTAAGATGATCTATATAGCTGAGTAAGACTGAGTTTTTCATAAAAATCATTTGATGAATACATCTATTAAAAATATTAATTGAGTTATTGATCACTAATTATATTAATACAATTTGAATAAAAAAATTAATTGGTTGAATTAATTTGAACAAGAGTTTTTCCTTTATTACAAATTCAACATTCAAGATTCGTATTCAGTTTATGCTGAATATTCCTGGTGTAATTAAAAAAAAAAAAACTGTATTATTGAACTTTAATTGGATGAATGACATTACACATACACACTTGCTTTTATTTTTTTATAAAATTAAGAATAATATTTTAAAAATACCATTTATGTATAAAGTGAAACAGTAAACCACGTTTGCTTGGACACTATTTTCCAAATTCTCATTTTTTATATTTATTTCTAGAAAATATTTTTTATTTTTGTTTTAAGCAAACTTTTTTGTTTGATATATTATTATTATTATTATTATTATTATTATTATTATTATTATTATTATTATTATTTTGTTTTTGACAAAAGAAATAAACCCCTAAGTTAGTAAAAAGATGTATGTGAAGTTAATACCTCAAGTATCCTCACTTTAGCTTATCCAAACCTGCATAGAATCCAAACTGAAATAAAGTTAATTCTTTTGCGTGAAATTCAAAGATCATAAATATGAACACTTTGATAAATGAGTATTTCCCCGATCATACATAGTAACAAAGATCAAAATATAAACACTGTAGATTTCACGAGTATACAATTTTTTGTGGCCAATCAAGTTTATATGTTTGGAGAAAAATAATGATAAAAAATCAGAATGGAGTCATTGCTCTGCAATTCTGGAGACAAAAGCGCACAACACAAATATAAAGCAACATAACTTAAAAGGAACTTCAAGAAAATGCAATCTATAAATAAAAGGATTCAATCAATTTAGAACTGATCAGAGGCCAAAGATCCCTGATCTTCATCTTCCTTAATACTCTTGACAGACTTGGCTCATGGTTGGCCTAGCATCAGGATAAGCGTTTACACACTTAACAGCAACTTGAAGTAAATGCACCATGCTCTCCTCGTTATCATCTTCTACAACTAATGCCTTATCAAAAACCTCCACCGTCCACTCCTCTCTAACAACACTGTTAACCCATTAAATCAATTTCTGTGTTTTGTTTGTCTTGTTCTTGTATTTTCTGTGTTTTGTTTTGCTTACAGGCATGCATTATCTGTTGAACTCTTTGTAGACTCTTTTTTCTTATTAATAAAATAGCTCTAAGAGCTCCTTCCCCCCCCCAAAAAAAAAAACACTGTTAACCCATTGGTCAATTCAAATCCATTGTCTTGATTCAGTTTCCCTGTCAGTAGCTCAAGAAGAAGCGTACCAAAGCTATAAACATCAGTCTTGAAAGTTTTCATGTCACTGCCTTTGTTGTTGTTTTCCTTGTTTGGAGATGGATGAGTCCTGTTATTGGTTGACATTATACTGTTTTCGCTTATATATGGTTCCATGTTTTTTTTTTTTTTTTTTGCCAAGATGAGCGGACTAGCCGCTAAGATAGGGGCGTGCACAAGCCTCGGCGGAGCAAGTGGGAGCGGGGCCCGCGCACACATGGGCGCAGAGACCACCCACACACAACTACTCACACTCCCAGAAATATGCCCTCACCCAAGATTCGAACTCTCACTACTTGTGAAGGGTTCTATTGGGGACCCGGCTACCAATAGACCACTTGGTCGTTGGTATATGGTTCCATGTTGTTGTTCAAGAGAATGTTGGAGGACTTGAGATTTCCATGGGGAATGCCATGGCTCATAATTTGGAGATTGTTGTGCATGAAGGCTAAGCCTTCGGCTATGGCTGCAGCCAAGTTTAGCCTGCTGCTCCAGTTGAATGGCCTGCCTCTTTCTGCATCTGATGTTCAGAAATATATATGGAGAAGTTCATTGCTTCATTCTTTGCAAATAATTTCATGGATAATAGAGTTATTTGAATAAGATTCTAACATATGATTTAGGCATGGTATTGATCATCATCACAGCTATCTCTAATATTAACAATGAAAAATAGATCATAGTAACTAAATCACCAGATTGAAAGCATACCTTGAAGGAGCTTCAAAAGGCTACTATTCTGCTGAAACTCATAAACTAAAAGTTTCTCCTGTTTAGAGCAATAAAAAGCCACTGCTGAAAGCCCTATCTGGTGCCTCACCTTATCAATCATCTCCATCCTTTTCTCAAATTCCTCATCAGAAATCATCCATTCCTTAATCTTCTTCGCAACCAACTTGGTCCCATCTCCAAGCATCACCTTATAAACACTACCATAAGTTTCTCTTCCCATCAACTCAGCAGGAGCTTTCAACAAATCATCAAATCTGAATCCATCATTTGCCTGAGTACTCTTCAGCAACACAAGCGATGCAGAAGATGTCGAATAATCAGACTGACTTGTATTCTTATTATATCCATTCGAGTCTGCAACCACTGCTTTATAATTCTCAACCATTGTTTTCTCCTCAGTCTTATTCTTCCTCTTCTTGTTCTTCAATAACAACACAAATACTAATAACAGGAGGAATGCAACACCTAGAATAAAATAACCTGAATACATGAGAATTTGCAACCTTGCCGGAATTTTCTTCCCTGATTGCTCCACCAGTGATGCTGCTGATGTGCAGGCAATATGAAGAGGCGTCCCACACAATCCGGCATTACCCAAATAGCTGCCATTGCCAAAACGGGTACCATCAGGAGGGACTGGACCGGAGAAATTATTATTTGACACATCGAACTGTTTTAGATTTCCGAAGTTTAAAGCTGGAATTAAACAGGAGAAATTGTTATTGGATAAGTTGAGACTTTTCAAGGTCCTGAGCTCAGATAGTGAACGTTCAATGGATGATCTATAAATGTGAAATCCTGAAACTAGACATTGATTTATTTCCCTCCCAAGATTTCTCCATTATGATCTGTTAAAATGCAAGAGTAAACTAATACTTGGTGAGAGGAGTATGATCTTATCTCATAATAAAAGTTTTTGATCCACACAAAACTACTAGTAAACATAATGAATTGAGTGTTTTGCTTTTATTTCCTAAATCAAAGAAATTATTCCTGCTATTATTCTGTCAGGGCTATAATGTGTTATTCTATTGCAAATCAAGAGACATTCATGTGTTACAAATTTAGATGATTTTGAGTTTTATGTCAACAACTCCATGCAAATTAGTCCCGTTAACCTCATGGTATTTCTTCTACTCTGGGCACATTCAGAAGTTCAGCAATTTTGAACAACATATACTCTTATCATACTCTCTGGTGGTGTTCAGATTTCACTATGGAAATTCTTCACCTGTCCCTTACAGGACAAGAACATCAAATTCCACCATTGCAAGAATTCGTCTTCGTGCACAACTCAGAACAGTCCTCTTAATGTTTTTATTCATCGTTAGGACATTCCAATTTTGTTATACTTATATCAAAACGTGGGGCATAAGAAAGAAACATACCAGCACAAAAAGACATGCATATCTAATGATCACAAGAACATGATCAAAACTTAACAAACAACACCAAAAAAATAACTGCCAATAGAATTGCATTAAAGAAGATCCCCATCAAAGAAAGTTACATTCGACTGGTGCAAAGTTCAGATGGGCAATAATAAAATTTCAAAGCATGAAATCTAAATGCATTTCACAGTCAATTTCACAATGCCATCTTTATGAAAAAGAAACATTTCCAAAGCAAAGATACAGTTAAAAAAATTTGTCATTAAACACACAGAACAGAGACGGCAAATGAAAATGAAGAAGTTGTTCTACTTTGAACCCTTAAATTGATCTCCATAGTAGTAGGCACTGCCAAACATCAAAGCAACTGTTGCACCTTGAGTTACCACACGAGCCTCATTAGCTTTTGGCCTAACTGAGATTTCCCTTGTCTAAAACTAATTAACCCTGCTGTGAGCACACCAGCAGTGGCTAATGCACCTGATGAACTTTAAAATAAGTGATTAAAAAGATTCTGATAATGTCCAAGGCCAAACTCTTAAAAATCTTCCTTGAAATCGATGCCAAACATATCACACTTAAAATTCAAATCTGTTTTGTTTCTAAATTCTCCAAAACCTCTAGTCCAACAGAATACTATTTAAACTGAATTTTAAACTTAAGGTTATAAATTCCAGCCAGACACGACTAAAATGAGTGACAGATTTCACCAATGTTAAGCCCCATTGGGCGGAATTCAGAACCAATTTGGTTGATTTCAGCTTAATGAGTTTACCAAAATCCCTAAATTGAAAATCAAGGATAATATACATGGTTATAAACACAGAGAAGAAGAACAACAACAAAGCATAACAGCAATTAAAAAAAAATCATATTTTTTTTTCATTTCAAGGCATGCATTCAGTATCAGAAGCATCAGAAATCAAGAAGCCAAAATCAAAGGTGAACAGTGAAACCATTTTGAAAGAAATCTAAGTGAAACATCGGTGGAGTTATGAACGGAGAAAGAATTAATGCTACCGATGGGGACGAGAGGGTTCCTGGCGGGTTTATTCCGCTTGAAGAGGTCCTCCAGCTGCGGTTAGGCGATTCCCATCTTCTCCATTGGAGCACGTAGAGGAATTCCAGCCAAAGAGAAAGGCACTTGTTTCTCGTGGAGAACCGCTGAAGGGAAATGAACCTCGTCTTGCAAGCTGCCACGCACGTTGTAAGATGGGAATGAAAGAGAATGAATGTTTGTCTGGTCAAAATTATTTAATATATATATATATATATATATATATATATATATTCCCTTTCAAGAAAGAAATAAAAGAGAGAATAAGTGCTTGTCATTATCAATCAGGAGGGCTGGACTCCACTTCATCTTGCTATACAGAGTAGATCTAGAGAGATAGCAAAGGTCCTGCTTGTGAATGGTGCTGATGCAACAAGAAGAAATAAGGTTAAGTGCTTCAACTTTATTGCGAAGATCTCAATCTGGGATCAGTTGTAGGTTTGATCATCAAGGACCACAAGTACCTTATTCTTCCTTCTTAAAGACAATACCATGTCTCCTGTCCAGTAGTTTCAAAGTTTCAATACAATCTTTAGTCATGGTTCATCTATCTATATCCATCAAACTATTTTTCTTTCTCTATGACTTGAAGTAATACAAAAATTTGTTGGACATGCTATACTTGTTTAAGATGTTTTACAGAAAATTAGCTGTGCCAATAACTTTAGCCAAACACTATGCTATTTATTTATTTTTCTTTTTTCACTGAACAACCTAGCTCATTTGCATGAATACTTCTGTTACTGTTTTGTAGGACGGGAAGACTCCACTGGATCTAAGCCTGTGCTTTGGGAAAGATTTCAAATCATATGAACTTGCAAAGCTACTCAAACTTTTTCCTGCCAACAGGAATTTTGAGACTCAATAGCACTTAATAAAGTGAAGAGAGATTCGGAGAAAATCAGTCATGATCATACTTTCATCAAGCAGGATCTCAATCCTCATGCATCATGCAATGGACATCGATTACTGTATTTCTGATTGCCAATTGATCTATATCATATTATCATGATACGACATCTCTAATTCTTCAAAATCAATCTGGAATCATGAAGAGGTTTTGGTTGACATTCAGATAAACTATTACAGAGATTTTCTGCATTGAGTTGGCTCCAGGAATTCATATGTTACAACTGTTTAGATTAAGGAAAGATGAGCAGTGAGGTCAACCATTTGGTTTAATGTATTTTAAACTTTTCTTTCTGAATCAATGAAACCCTTTGTCCCATCCTTTCTAGCTCAATTCATGGCATTTTTTTCTTTTTTATAACTAATATATGTATTTTTTTAGTCTTTCTCCAGTTTACATGGTTGGTCCCTCCTTCCCAATTTTATAACCAGCTTTTTTGAAAGTGAATGGGTTTTTTGTTTGTTTGTTTCTGTCTTTTTTTGTTTTTGGATTATCTCCCATCTCTGGTCTAAATGATAAATAGTTAAGGAAAAAAAATTGTTTTAGTAGTATAAATATATTTTTTTTATGGGGACTAAAATGATATTTTACTGAGTTCAGGGATCAACATGAACATTTGGTAGTATTTCAGGGACCCATTAAGAATTTTGGCTAGATAAAAGCTCAGACACTGACGCAAGACCTTGATCACTCGCCAATGGCCACTTCCCTCTTCGTTTCCCGCCCCTCCACTCGTCCTTTTCTCTCTCCATCCACTCTCAAACGAAGAAATCCATCCGTCTCTCCGATCATCCTCCCATTTGCATCCTCATCCTCTCCTAATCCCTTCTCCACTGCCATCTCCAACAAGCTCCCAAGTGCCGCATGGCAGCCGCCCGTCTATGTCTACCCTGACCCAATCCCCCAATTCGCCATCGCTGTTGGTTCTCCCTTTTTTTTTTTTTTCTTTCTATTTTGGATTTATTTTGGATTTTTTGATGATTTGATTGGTTTCGTATGTTGAATTTTTTGTTTGGTCTGCTGATTTGTAGGAAACTCGCAAGTTCCGAGACGAGCTCAAGAGGAAGGTTTTGAAGAACAAGGAGAGTTTTGGTAGTGATGTCGATGAGGTTGTCATGGTCTGCTCAGAGGTTTGTGATGATTTTGCTCGCTTTATTGATGACTGAACTTAGACTTTCTGCTTTTAGAGATTGGCTTGATGTGAATGATGAGATTTGAAGAAATTGGTATTTGTTAGGTTGGGATGATAGTAATGAAGTTTTGAAGTTCATGGAAATGCTTGATGGTATTAGATAAGTGATATGTTCAGGAAGAAGAGAGGAAACCTCACTTTAATGAATTGTGGATAGATGAAATGCGGTTATCAAGAGAAGGATGTCGCAGATAGATGTTGCCTATTTCATGAACTAGGGATGGCAATAATACCTAAATCTGACCCGACCCGATCCGATTCGACCCGAGTTTGACAGATAAAACCTGGTCAAGGATTTTGGGTCGGATTCGGATAAAACCTGATTAATGTAAAGTGGGTGCGAGTAGGGGTGCGGGTAATGGAATCCTGATACCCGACCCGAACCCGAACTCAAACCCGAATCCGACCCGAAATTAATTAACAAATATACCAAATTATATATATTCAAACTTTTTGTTACGGTTTTTAAATTCCTATTCTATAATGTTGAATTTATTTATTTTGTATTGCCTTAAATACATATTTTCAATTTCTACTCTATAGTGTTCATTCAAACAAAAAAAAACTATGATTTTTTATTGACATTTTTAATTTTTGCTTGGTATTTTAATTTTATTTTAAACATTTTTAAATAAGATCAAGGCGGGGCGTGTATCCCAGTGGGTACCCGAATACCTGTCGGGTGCGGGTGTGGGTTGGGTTTTTGAAAACCCGTCGGGTTCGGGTTCGAGTTCAAGTATGGGAGCGGGCTAGCGGGTACGAGTACGGGTATGGCAAAACCCGCACCCGACCCGACCCGTTGCCATCCCTACCATGAACATAGGAAGATAGCCGTATACTAATGAAATTCAACATCTTTGAGAACCCACTATTGATACTCCTACTTATTTCCAACCCCAAAGTAGAAGAAACCACTTTTTTGGACAGGTAAGAGATTACAAGAGAGAGAACAAGAGACTTATCTTTTATAACCCAACAAAAGCATCTCTCTAATTTATAGAAGTCTCACTCCATATGTTTGATGTTATATCAATTACTTCTGTAATTCGGGTCGTAGTTCATTTTGTGGGTTGTTTTCAACCTTATATTATAAAAGTAGAGAATTCGGCCTATATCTAGTTTGACTTGTATTAGTTTTATTTAATTGTTTTTTCAAAGTTAATTGTCTGTATCAATGACTTATCGTTCATCAACTAAATACTTAATTATACTTGAACATAGACAGGGTACAAACATTGGGATACAGCGTACAAACATTAACATATTCATAACTCTCATGCGTATGTATGACCAGCCGGTTGATACAACACCTTTAGATGTCCCAATATTGCCTAAATCTTCTAATTTTATTTTCTTTTCCATGCCTCCTCTCTCCACGACGGTGTATGATTCAGTCATGTCTTCATCATTTATACTCGTATTTGCTACTTGTCAAAGCTTACAGAATACGGAGTCCTCATGTTTCTGTAGGGCATTGATGTATTCAAGAAGAAGCTGGGGATTTTCTTCGATGCATTCCGCAATACAAATACCGTGAATACATTTAATAAGAGCAGTTGGTCCATATTTGAGTAATAACAAGTATACGCCCATAATCTACTCCTTCTCCATCTTAGCTGGTCATAACCTTCACCTCTGGGGTATACATCATTAAATTTTTTTTCCACGCTACGATTCCAAAAGGGTCAAAATAACATCATTCTGGTCATTCTCGGGTTTCCCTATTGAGTAAGGGCTTTGTTTCTGGTTGTTTTCTTCATCTCATTTGTTAGTGTTATCCTTTTAATTTGGTTTTTTTTACCAGCTTTAGTTCTTGTAAATAATAATAATAATAATAATAATAATAATAATAATAATAATAATAATAATTAATTATAGAAGATTTAGGTTACGGTTAATTTTATTATCTTATATATCTTATAATTTTTATTTAAAAATTTAAAAATAAATTGCATATGGCAGAGAAAAAATAGAATCATAGGAGAAAAATAATAGCTTTCTTTTTTAAGGAATGGTTCTTTCTTTATTTCTATATTTCATATGCATAGAAAGCTAGCTATATATAAGCTATTACAAATATGGTTGTTACACAAGATAAGAATGAAGAAAAGGTTGTGATCACCTCTAGCTAGCAACAACTAATGATAATAATATCATATATATGTTACTTAGTTGGAGTTCCCATATCTATTGACTTACGTAGGAATTTGTTACTCATTGATGTCCTTGTCACCAACCATATTTCCTTTGATATTTGTGTGAGTATTATCACCCTTATCACTTCATGATTTATGGGACTCTTTATCACTCCATGAACTCACACATTTTATATCAAGATGAGATTGTTGTGTACTAATATCCCACCGCAAACTGAGCTGGGTTGAACGCACAGTTTGGTATGAAAAAAAAAACCAAGGGAAGCCTTGGGGACAAGTTTAATAAATATATCAGCAACCTGAGCACTAGAGGACACATGTTTAGTAACAAGTAAACCAAGAGCAACTCGTTCACATACATAATGGTAATCCTGTTCGATATGTTTACTACATGCATTGAAGACATGGTTGACAGTCATATATGAAGCACTGATATTATCACAATATAATACGAGTGTAGAAGAGTGTGATACATGGAGATCATTGATAATGAATGTGAGCAATGTAAGTTCAGCAGCAGTATGGGCCGTTGCACGATACTCAGGTTTAGTTCTAGAGCAAGAGACCGTGTGTTGTTTCTTTGCACACCAGAAAATGATATTTGTGCTAAGGAAAGTGTAATACCTGGTGGTAGACCGCCTCGTTGTAGGACAACCAACCCAGTCAACATAAGAGAAGGCAAATAATTCAAGAGATATATTGGAGGTGAGATGTAAACCAGCGTTAATGGTGCCTTTCAAGTACTGAAGAATGCGGCAAACCAATTTGAGATGAGTAACCGTAGGAGTGTGCAAGAAATGAGAGACATAATTAACACAGTAGGAAAGGTCTATCCGTGTGAGATTAAGATATTGGAGAGCACCAATAATCCCGTGAAAACGACTGGGTCATCAAGAGGAGTAGTATCAACAATAAGCTTGGGTTTGACCTCTAGATGAGTAGGCATGGATTAACAATGAAGCATATAAGACCAATCAAGAATGGTGAGGGCGTAATAAGACTGAGATAGATGTAGACCATCTAATGTAGGCAAAAACTCAATGCCAAAAAAATGATGCACTGGACCTAAATCTTTCATAGAGAATTCACTACTTAAGATTTGAATAAAAGAGGTAACTAGTTATATGGAGGATCCTATAAGAAGCATATCATCAAAATAGAGAAGTAAAACAAGTAAACTGCTAGCAGAATGAGAAATAAAAAGAGATGGATCATCCAAACTACAAAAGAAACCATATGAGATAAGAAATGTGCTGAGTCTATCAAACCAAGCATGAGGTGTTTGTTTAAGTCCATATAGAGCACGATGGAGCTTGTAGACATGAAAATAATTTTGTGAATCAGCCATACTTAGTGGATGTTCCATGTAAATATCCTCGACAATGTTGCCATGTAAAAAGCCATTCTTGAAGCCAAGTTGACGAATGGGCCAATGTTTCACAAGAGCAACAGTTAAAAGTAAACAAATTGTACTTAGTTTGACAACAAGTGAGAATGTTTATGTGTAGTCAATTCTGTCAAGTTGATGATAGCCTTTGGTAATGAGACGAACCTTGAGGCGATCCAAAGTACCATCAGGTTTGAGCTTAGACTTAAAAACCCATTTGGATCCAATGACATGCATATTTGGAGACTTGGAGTGCGTGGAACTAACTTCCAAGTTTCATTTTGGTGTAGCATGGCAAGTTCATCAAGCATAGTTGCCTTCCAACCAAGATTCGAGAGGACAGATTTAATGTTCGTGGGTTCACAAGGAATAGTAGAAGAGGAAGTGACTGTTAAAGCATATCGAGGATTTGGTTTAACAATTCCAAGTTGGGATCTAGTAACCATAGGATGAACAATAGGTGCGTCATGTGAAGGTAATGGGTTTGTGTAAGAAAGGGATGCAAGTGAAGAGATATGGCGATCAACAGGTAAGTCAGGAAGCTGTGCAAGAAGATTGAGTTCAACATAAGTAGAATCAGAATTGTCTATCACAAGTACGCCTCAAGATGAAGTTGTCTCATACTACAAACCATCAACTGACGGTAAAGGAATAGAATGTGGTGATGTAGACAGTGGTAAAGATGTACCTGAATCAAGATGGGTGTTAGAAGAAGACAACCAAGAATCAAATATTGTCACGCCTTGACACGCGGGCCCTAGGACACAAAAACCGTCATGACAACCCAAGGAGGGATACCCCACCACTCAACCCTCAGGTCGCCGCAAGGCTGACAAAATACTTGGAGTTTCACAATCCTGAACCAAAATTACATGAACAAGAATACACAAACAAGGTGTACAATAAAGCACAGGGGAAGGAACATCAACAATGCATGATAATAAAGTTCAATAAAGGTATTGATCACAAGTACAACGAAGTTTCCAAGAGATTAGACAAATATACAAACCATGCATAAAGATTTTCAAACACACTAATAGATCCATGCCCTAATACAACATACAATGCTCAAGGATAACATACATGAACTTAGAAATGAATGAAAACAGACAGTGGATGCCCAGCACACCGTTTTACTGTTACACTACTCTCTGCAAAAGCCTGTGAAGAGGAAAGAGAAGTGAGTAACGTAGGTTACTCAGTAAGTGGATTAGCACAAATCTACAAGAATATACCAAAATACACAATATAAATTATCCAAATAATGCTTGACTAATAACACAAATAGTTTAGAACACAATCATATACAACAGTAATCATCAATACAAAAATAACGAAAGGTATTGTCAACCTTTTACCCCAACTAGGGCTTTACAACATCGAGTCCACGAAATATTGAGCCCGAGGTCCAAATTATAAAACAAGTTAAACATCAAATTAGGCTTTTCTAATAATGCAAATAGATCAAAACAATTATATATATATAACAAACTATATAATACAAGTCTTAAAATCCATAAAACACAATACTCACCACCAAATCAAAATTGTGGAGACTGCCCTCCTAAGAGTGACAATTGGGTTTTGCCTCCTCACCACAAATTTAATATGACACTACAAAAGAAACGTAACATTTCTAGAAACCTCTCTGAACCTTCGCCGTGGCCGCAGCTAGGTTCAAAGCCATCAAGGTACTTATGTCCTTAGCGTTGACCCATTGGTCTACCATGTGGTGACCCCAATTTCCTGATGAATATCCAGTCATGGTTCTACACTCCCACCTAAACTGGACCAATAAGTCCGCCGGTCTTCCACACCACCTCAACATGCTGGCCGTAGAAACCGCCTACTACAGTAGGATGCCACCAACCAAATAATACAAACTTGCATTTCACAACGAAGGGTCCATAGCTAGAACAATAATCACAACAAAACAACCGTCATTTCCATAGAAAGGAAATGAAGAAAACACAAGCATACCGAAAGCTTTGCAAAGTCAATAATTCACAACATTACAAAACATGCATCATCATGAAAATCCTTCCTTTTTAACAACAATACTTGCAAACATGAAGCATGAAATAAAAAACTCATTTCAAATCAAACAAACCACAATTCAAGTATAAAACCAATAAAACTTTACTCAAGATATATATATATATATATATATATATATATATATATATATTGTGTGTGTGTGTGTGTGTTCTTCAAATAGATTTATGCTTAATTGATCCCACTCACAACTTAGATGATTTCACTTCCCTGAATGCTAATCCTCTGCAGGTTCTTTGCCTTGAGCAAAAGCTTCACCTCTTTGCCAAAGTACAACAAAACACCAACAAGAAACACAAAATAAATCAAACCCTAATTTTCTCTAACAAACAACACTAAATCGATCATAGGGTTGGCTCAAAACTAGATCTAAAGTTTACCAATGAATTTCTAAGAGTATGAGCTTCACTCTAGACCAAAGAAGCTAAAGAAACAACTAAAGTTTACCGATAATACAGTACTGATACAGTAACTAAGAATTGCTACAATAAAACTGTCACTAATACAAAGGTTTTCTTTGGATTTACATCATCTAAATATGAAATTTATTCACAAACATTCACAAAAATGAATAACAAGAACAAGGGCTTCAATTTGAGCCTACAATAATCCACATTCATGCTCTAAATTTAGGATTTATGAAGAATTGAAAACTGATTAAATACAAGTAAAATACAGAAATAAAAACTTAGATAAAGCTCTTAGGATACTCACAAGCAAGGGAGGAAGAAATTTCTAACTTGGTTCACCGGGAAAAAGGTCGCCGGAAAAATTTTAAGGAAAAAGGTTGGTTCTGCCGAATGAGAGAAGAAGAAGAAGAAGAAGAAGAAAAAGAAAGATGGAGAAAGAAATGAAAACTCGGGTTGCTATAGTACCATGAGGCTACAGTACTAAACTGGAAAAAAAAAACCACAGTAATGGACTGGTTTTAGCTACAGTACAAGCTGGTTATAACAAATATAGTATAGGCATATGAGACAACAGAAGAAGTAAATGAAGATTTAAAAGGAGAAATGGTCTAATAAAAAACATGGTGAGAAATGAAGAATTTCTTAGTAGATGGATGGAAACATTTGTAGCCTTTATGTTTTCATTGTATCCTACAAAAACACATAAGATAGTCTTAGGATCAAATTTATAATTCCTTGTATATCGTGCATAGGAAAAACATTTAGAGCCAAAGATGCTCGGTGATGTGTAGTTAGGATGAGTGCCATGCAACTTAAAGTATGGAGTGCCAAAATGAAGTTATGAAGATGGTAACATATTAAGAAGAAATGTTGTTGTGGTAAAAGCTTCAATCCATAAATAAAGAGGTGCATGGCTATGAAACAACATTGTCATACCTAGTTCGTGTATAATTCAGTGTCTTCTCTCAGCCATACCTATTTTCTCTGGAGTATAGGGGCACGAAATTCAATGAACAATACCTGTTGCAAGAAAATGTGATGATAGTCTAGAATTGACAAGCTCTCCACCACCTGGAGGTGATGGTCATCGTTGTTGTGCGGTTGATGATGAGTTGTGTAAAAAACTTTGATTTTGGTTTTGTGATTGTTGTGCTTGAAATCCATGACTTGAGAAGGTGAAGGTATTATTGCAATTTCTTAAAGATGTACTTTGATATAGTTTATGTTGTTGACCATAAAATGCTAAGTGTGGGGCAAGTTGAGAAAAAGATGGATCAGTTTAGGTTGAGAACCAATTACAGCATTGATCAAAATTTTGTAATTGTGAAATCAGCTTAGAATAGGTTGGTCTTGGTGGCTTCATCATGGTTGTTATAAAAATTTCATACTGTAGTCCAAGACTTGTGAGAAGACAGAAGACTTTTTATTTGTCGGGTATGTGTTTCCCAATGGCAGCAAGATTATCACGCAGACCCTTAAAGGTGTGTATGTGATCTCCAATTATTTTGTTATCATCCTTGCAAAGATAACTCAGTTATTGTCGTAACGTAAATTCTCGCTCTTGGGAGTCTTGTGCATAAGAATCTTTTAGTGCTTCCCAAACTACACATGTTGTATCTACACCAATGACATGTTCAAGAGTTTCCTCAGAGAAAGTACCAATGATCCAACTCCAAAGGAGACGATAAGACTTTGGCCAAGCAATGAATGCTTTTGTTAGTTGTGGTGTGGTATTTTCTGTGGTGTTTGGATCTGGAGTAGTAAATTTTGGTGGAGGTGAGATTTCTTTAGTGAGATGATCAACTAAATCTTGGCTCTAGGCTAATCCTAGAATTTGTTCTCTCCATAATGGGTAATTTAACTAGGTGAGCTTTAAGGTGACAAAATTACTAACATTCAAAGAAAATGAAGTCATGTTGAGGAAGACAGGGACATTATGCTTTTTGGTACCAAGAGCAAAAATAGAATTGTAGGAGAAAAACAATATCTTTCATTTTTAAGGAATGGTTCTTTCTTTATTTCTATATTTCATATGCATAGAAAGCTAGCTATATATAAGCTATGACAAATATGGCTATATTAATTACACAAGATAAGAATGAAGAAAAAGTTGTTATGATCTCCTCTAACCCAACAACAACTAATTATAAGAATATCATATATATCTATCACTTAGTTAGAGTTCCCATATCTATTGACGTACGAATTACTTTGGAATTTATTACTCGTTGATGTCCTTGTCACCAACCATATTTCTTTTGATATTTGTACAAGTATTATCACCCTTATAACTCCATGATTTGTGGTACTCCTTATCACTCCATGAACTCACACATTTGATATCAAGATGAGACTGTTGTGTGTTAATAAGGGCGACTTGGATATGGTTTCTGCTTTGCAAAAAATCTTAGATAGAAACCTCCAAGTTCTTGTTTAAAGTTTCAATTAGATTCAAATAATAATAGCACTCGTTTACTTCGGCGGTTTGAACTAAACTTGAGTCCAAGGGTCGGTTTGATTTGTTAACGAGAATAGCACAAGCGGTATATTACAATACAAATAGTTAAAGTACAACACAAGTGTTTGTGTTGTTCTATGTTTGATTTTCAGGATAGTATTTTTTTTTCTAGTGTTTGATTTGCATAAGTACATACCACAAAATAGTAAATTACAATAATACATTTTTACCTATTCTATATTTGTTTTATAATTAAAAAAATTATAATAATATTTTATGAAAATATAATCAAATTGTACAATGGCGCCGTGGGAAGGTGGCTTGCCGAAGTAGACCCACTCGGAGAGCTTCAAGCTCTACTGAACGACCGCAGTGAAGTCCTCGTCCATTCTCCGACGTCAGGCCGTGATCTCGCCGGCGTGACAAAGAGCACCAAGCTCGCCGGAGACGGAGGAGAGCGTGACAAAAAGTGTGGGAAATGGGATTCGCTTTTAATTAATTCTTGCCCGTTAGGTTAGGCTACACAGAGGTGAGGATAAGAAATCTATCACCGTCCTTTCCCTATCTAAACTTTTTCGTTTTATTCTTTCTTTGGGAATATATATATATATATATATATGGAAGATGTCGATTGGATAAAGATATGAATCATTTTCTCAAATTATATATTATTATGTGAATTTAAAAACTCGTAAAAATGAATTAAATTTATATAACATTAAAATTAAATCGTATTATTTTTTTAATGCATTTTTAAATTTTTATTTATTAGTTTAAAAAATAATTATTTATATAAAAACATAAATGCCCTAAAATGCATTTGATATGTATATATACAAGATTCTATAAACAAAAAGTAGGATTCAGAGTACAATCTAATAACCAAGCAAAGATAAGATAATGTACTTAAAAAATAAAAACTAATATGATATTAGAGGATAAGCCCAGTAAAATAAATTTAAATCAATGAGTTTATAAATATAACTAAATTTTATGAAAAAAAAAATTATGGATAGCCTTTGGATATTTGTTTGGTTCCCATAAATGACCCACAACCGAGGTTGTAAATGATGACGTAGCAATATTTTGAGGTGGTGGCTTGATAATAACAACTTAATCAAATTCAAATCATAAGTTCTTCCAAATGGAAATGATTTCTAAATTTGTATATGTATGTATATGAATTTCAAAGTGATATTTTTATGAAATTATTTTTTAAAACCCTTTAATATCCTTTTTCTACAACTACTATTTTTTTAGTTTTTTATAATTAAAAATATCCAATGCCCCATAAAATTTATATTTATCTAATTTATGAGGTAAACAAAAAAATTATGATATTTTTTCGAATTATGTTAATAAAAAAATTATTTTTTAAATTAGAACAATTTTTTATTAACAAACTAGATTAAATAATAACAACAATTGAGTACTTTGAGATGGAGGTTTTTATAACTATTGATAATGAAGTGATTGTATAGCGTTTTAGAAAATACAAACTCGAATGCCACTGCCTCTTTTGAGTCGCATACTTTGTATGTCCAGCATCGTCATTGGTGACATTTCTAATTCCAGTGTGCGTAAATAGCCATCCTCTGTTTTTTTAAGTGTATTAAAATTGTGGTTATTATAATCAACAATCATATTATATATTGGAGATAGTTGTTTTATTGGAGATTTTTTTTTTTTTTATCTTGTACCTATAGCCCCCCCCCCCCCCCCCCCCCCCCCCCCCCCCCCCCCAATTAGTCCTAGTTCCGTCCCTGTGTTGACTTTAAACTGTTTTCTCTCGGTTATATATTAATTCTAACATTATTATCATTAATTAATTTTTTGTTTATTTTAGAATTTTTACTAGGAATAGAAGTCTTGAATATGTAAATTAAGGGCTCGTTTAGCATTGTTGCAAATTTCTTTTTTTTTTGTTTTCAATTTCATGTTTTGGAAACAAAATTGAGAAAACATGTTTGACAGCTAGTTTTTGTTTTCAAAAATTTTGGCAACAATCCTTATGTTTCCAAAAAAACAAAAAAACAACAATTTCATGTGTTTTTTTTTATTGGAGAGAGAGAGAATGTATCTGCTTTGCTGTCTAAAGGAAGATTTTTATTACCTCTTCCACCATAATTTTTTGAAGAAAACAAACAAAAATAATTAGAATTAAAAATTTTATAGAATAACAAAAATAATTAGAATAATTTTTTTATAAATATTGAGTTTATTTTTTTTATTTTACTAATTTTTCTCTATCCATTAAAATTGTACATTTTAAGTAATAGTGATGAAGAACAATATATTTAAATAGATTCATAGTATTACTATTACATTTAAAAAATTAATATGGAAATTAATTGGGTAGAAAAATAATTTGGGATATAAAAATCATTTAGAAGTGGACACTTATAATAGAATGGAGGAAGTTGTTTAGTTATCATATATTACAAATTAATTTTTTTAATTAATATGATTTTAATATTTTCTATCATTAAATAGATTTTTGAGATTATATATTTGGTAAGCAAAAAATTTATTCTTGTGCGTAAAATTGTTCATTGTATAAAAAAAAATATTTATTTTATGTTGTGTTTCACCGTGAATAAGAATGTCATTAAAAGAATCTACTGTAAAAATTAATTTAATGAAAAATGTTTCATGCCCTCATGTTATGCAATTATTAGTGCTTTGCGAGGTATGCACTTTATTTTTTTTTATTTTTTTATTTTTTAAAAAAGTGAGGTCTGCACTTTAAGCTTTTGTAAAAAAATAATCATAACACTTGCTAAGTTACAAATCTTAAAAAGAAATAATAGACTAGACTAAGATATTGAAAGAATATGGTTGTTTGGGAGAGGAGTGACATGAGGATTTGAAATAAGAGATTTTGTTTTCAAATTTTACATTTTTAACTTTTATCCCAAGTTACTAATATACCTTAAGGAAAAATAAATTGTTATGATTGTCAGGATTGTTACATTTATATCAACATAATCTGTATATTACCATTAATATTTTCATTGTTACTAATAATAGGATTTCTATTTTGATTGTTATAAAAATTTTCACAATTAAATATTTTATTGTTTATAAAAACTAATTATTGTTGAATATATTTGTATTATACATATTTTTTTGCACAATAACTATTATTATACATAATAATAAAAGCACAATGATATAGTTCGAATGAAACTCCATTAATATAAACATCAAGTCAAAATCTGTGGTAATTCATATTTTTCAAAAGAAAATTAAAAATAAGATTTACAAAAAAAAAATACTATTTATGCATTAAGGTACGCTTTACTCATACATTTTGGATACATACAGCCTACTTGTTCTTAAAAATCATTCTAAAAGTTGACAAACAGAAATTCAAATATATTGAGAGAGAGTTGCAGGTTGTATTATAAAAAAAATGAGGGGATGCTAAATGATATGTTAATTTTATATGTGCTCAGTAAATAATTTTTAGATTAAAGAAGTTAAATTAAATACCTAAAAAATTTTCAAAATGTCATTGGAATACTTTGACAAGTGACATAAAA
The DNA here is from genome assembly GCA_020875875.1 of Dioscorea alata. Taxonomy (NCBI): domain Eukaryota; kingdom Viridiplantae; phylum Streptophyta; class Magnoliopsida; order Dioscoreales; family Dioscoreaceae; genus Dioscorea; species Dioscorea alata. The sequence continues at coordinate 15,944,487 of CM037018.1, forward strand.
GAAAGAAAAAAAATGTTTACTTTTAAATTTCTATTTTTCTCAAAAAAAAAAAATAATTTTAAGGAAATACATTGTGTAATTTTTTTTAATTAGTTTTGTTTCTATTTATACATAAAAAAAATGTGTGATTTATTATACCACATCATCTGTCACATAATTTAAATGAAAATCAATAGATTGCAACTAATCATATAAATTCTTAATCTTAATATAACATCTAATAGATATTCTTTTATGAGAATTTGACAGAAAATGTATTCTCCAATTAGTTGTGTGATAGGAGTTTTTGTTTTATTTTACAAGTTTTAATTATCTAAATAAATATATTTAATAATTTACTCTTAAATATATATTAAAAGTAATCTTTTAATTATAATTAATGTATGAAAAAAATTTAGATGAATCATCTACATTTTGACATTACAAGAGCAAGGTTTGAGATACTAGTATACTACCATTTAATATTTGTGATGAAATGCTAGGCTTGGACTTCAAGATTCCAAAAGGATAAAGAAAGGTACAGCTTCATTGTTTTGAGTAAAGAAAGTTATGCCTCCCGGACCACTAAAGTTTACGAATATGATTCCACTCAAGTCTCTTTTTCATTTTCATATGCATGTGATTATATTATTTGTTTTCCTTTTTTTTTTTAAAAAAAAGTTATTCTCTTGCATTTTTTTAAAGGAGATATACGTTACTTAATCATCACGCAAAGTACATCAATTCAATAAATATAAAAAGAGGTTCATAAGATGTATGTTTTTTAGCATCACCAACCTTAATTTCTTTGGTGCTTCATTGTTCCTTGTGAGTTTTCTCAACTTAGTTTATTTTTCTAGTTATATTATTTTTAAATTTTATTTAATAGTAGAGCTAGCCTAGCATGAGTATATATTATCGTTTCTTTAAGTTTGATTGATTATGCTAGGGTTCGATTGTTAATATGCATTTTATTTATTTATAAAATACTAAATATTTCTTATCACTCTGTTGATGTGGGATTAGAACTTTAGACCTTTAGACCTTTTTTTTTTTTTAACATGTGATACAAGTATTAAATATATTTTATTGTTAATATTTTCTTTTACTGTTATTATTGTCTTTTATGAAGTTATATTATGTATTCCTATATTGGTTGCATATTTTTAATTAATTTTTAATTATGAAGCAATTTGAACTAAGATAGTGTGTATGTTAAACCACTTATGTTTAAATTTGAATATAATTGGTATGAATTACTAGATTTAAATATGCTTATCCAAGTAGGTCATTACATAGTTACTACAAAATTACACATCTTTAAATCTATATAGCTCCCTCATTTTATTATTTAGTGCTTGCATTATTAATATTTGATAAAACCCCTAATATTATTTATTTTCATTGCAAATAAGAATATATTTTTTAATATTTTCATTTAATATTTAAATTTAAAAATATAATTATTTATGGATTTTGAAGCTTTTTCTTTACAAATAATAAGAGTCATGTAAAAAATTATATACACTAACTAGACTCCTATACACCTTTAAAAACAACCCATTTTTTTTTCCATTTTTAAAATACAAATAATAATATTTTAATTAAGGCTTTTTTCCTAAATCATTTTTTTTAATTGTATCCATGCTCAATCAGCGTATACTATAGATTAGACATTTTTATAAACTAAAAAAAATACCATTTTCTCAATTTCTTCATTGTTTTAATTATAATTACTTTATAATTTCTAAACTGCTTCTTTTTTTTTTTGAGTTTTCAACTAATTTTTTAAATTTTGTTATTATTTTTTTAATTAATATTTAAAAAACATGCTTTATTTTAAAATTTTATTATTATTATTATTATTATTATTATTATTATTAAAATAGAAAACATTTTTTCTCAATGTTTAAAATTTTTTCCTAATTTTCTTATAACCTATCTTTTTATTTATTTTTTAAATATAGCTTCCCTGTTATAACCAAATATTTTGTTTTAAATAATATCGGGTCATGTTAAACATGGACAATATAGATGTTTAATGAGAATTACTTCATAAGATAGATGGTTGTATGGAAAAAAATCTTTTCTCCATTTATACCTTAGAATTATTTTGTTGCATTTATTTTAACCAAAAGATATATGGAAAAAATAAAAAATAAAAAATTATAATTTCTCTTTTAAGATAATGACTAGTGATATTTATTTGTTTTCTTTACTTATTTTTCATCATCAATAAATATAAAAAAATTTTAAAATTAAAATTTACAATTTAAAAATATCTAATATGTTAAATTTATTTTTAAATTAAATTTTTTATTAAAATACTTTAATTTTGACAAATGTTGACAAACTATAGGTTTGAATCCTCAACCTTTAACTTGAACAATGAATTACATATTAACTCTCAAATATAGCATGCTATTTTCAACAATATTAATACAAACCATGCTATTTTCAATGATATTACGACAAATACTCTATAAGTATTATTTTATTCTCAACATGTCACTGTAATTTTAGATGAAATTACATATGTAATGACTTTTAACCGCACAAAGTTATTTTGGATTTTGAATAATTATTTAAACATGTATAATAAAATTCTCAAAATAACCAAAAACCATTTGTGCACAGGGTTGTAGGAAAGAATCATCCATATTTTTAATATTATTTAATACGTATTATTTAATTTTGAATTTACATATAAGTTAATTTTTATTAATTTTATCAGTAGCCTACTAGTCCAATTGTTTCTACTTATGATGTTAGTTAGGGTCATCTAAGGATAAACTTGACCACTATTCCTTTGGGAATATGTGATATGCTTAAGTAAATTTTGGAACTGGAACTCAACCATAGCCATAAAGTTCCGATTTTAGTTCTAGTTTTGGATGATTTGGGTTCCAATTAATTTTATTATACTATGTATTATATAACTTTTATTTAAAAAATTAAAATGAATTGAATATGGTGATTTTCGGTTTTTAACTTGGAAAAATTAAACCTTAACCATAACCTTAAAGTTCCTCTTCAATGTTCCATTCTAATTCAAATAGTAACAGTTCTCATTAAGTTTGGTGGTTTGAGCCAAACATGAGTCAAATTTATTTAAAAATTATGTTGGAATTACATTTTTGTGGCACTATGTATTTTGTTATTAAATTTAATCATGGATGGTCACCAAGGATATTGATAATAAAACTTTGGACTGTTATATGATAGTTAAAGATAAATTCTGAAATAATTTTCATTGATTTAAGTTTTATTTATTTTAGAATTTTTCCTAGAAATAGAAGTCTTAAATCTCCAATACCAACTCTTCATCTGGATGTAATGTTATATGCTTTTTTTTTAATAAATATATATAGAGAGAGGGAGAAAGAAAATGTTATATGGTTTGCTTTTTAAAAAAACATTCCAGTATAAAAAAAAAAAATTTCTTTGTATGAAATTATTACTATAGTTTTCATATTACCATTTTTTTTGTTATTGATATGATTTTAATATTTTTTATCATTAAATAGATGTTTGTGATTATATGTATAAATTTGACAAGCAAAAAAATTATTCATGTGAAAAATTGTTCATTGGATAAAAAATAGTTATTTTATATTGTGTTTGATGGTATATGGGCTCGTTTGGCATTGTTGCCAAATCTTTGTTTTTGTTGTCAATTTCAAATTTTGGAAACAAAATAAGAAAAACACGTTTGGTAGGCTATTTTTGTTTCCAAAAAAATTTGAAAACAACATCCATGTTTCCAAAAAAAGTGAAAACACAATTTTTATGTTTTCAACTATTTTGAAAACGTTTCCAAAATATTAACCTAACCCATTAAAGACATTAATTACTATCTTTTTCTCATAAACATTAATGGCTTAAACAAACATTCCAAGATCTTCAACTCTCTTTTTTATTCATAACTTTTTTTTGTTTTTGCAATCTCGAAATTTATTATCTCTCATTTTTTTTAGATTTATTTGTAATTTTTTCGAAGAGAATTAGGAAATTTAAGATAAAGATGGTTAGAGATTTGAGATTTTTTTTAAAATTTCCTTTAGTTTTTTTTAACTTTTTTTTTCTAATTTTCACAAAAAATATATATATCATGTGTTACTTTTTTTTTTTTGTCACTAATACAAATTTATAAAAATTTGGCATCTCATTATTTTTATATATTTTTTAAACCAATATAACTTAATTTTGTGTACTAATATAAAAATTATATTAATATAAATTAAGAAAATAATACAAAATTTCATAATATTATTTTTTTTTTTGCTTTTGTGCGTTTTGCTTTCACAAACATACAACTTTGGTATCCAAACATGTTTTTGTTTTCAAAAAATTGATAACAAAACAAAAACAAAACAAAACCGAAACAAAAACAAAACAAAAACAAAAAACAGAAAAACAAAAACAATGCCAAACGACCCTAAGAGAATGTGTTGTGAAAATTAATTTGACCTTCCAATTATTGATGCTTTGTGAACTATGTACTTAATTTGTATATTTTTTGTAAGTATATATACTGTAGCATATGTTCCTTAATCATCACCCAAGGCACATCAATTCAACAAATATAAAGGAGGTTTATAACATGTTTTTCTTTAGCGTTGCAAGCCTACATTTCCTTGATGCTTCATTGTTTCTTATGAGTTTTCTCAACTTAGTTTATTTTTTTAGTGATATTATTTTTAAAAATTATTTAACAGTAGAGCCGAGCATGAGCATATATTGATAATAACAACTTGAAAATCTTTTGACCAAAACCTTAAAATTCTTCTTAATTCAATGTTATGGTTTTATTCAAATAATAACAGTTCTCATAAAGTTTAGTTGTTTGAACCAAACATAAGTTAGATTTATCTAAAAATTAAGTTGGATTTACATTTTTTGTGTCACTATATATTTTGTTGTTAAATTTAACCATGGATGGTGAAGAAGAATATTGATAATAAAACTTTAGATTGAGAGAGAGAGAATATTATATGGTTTGCTTTCTAAAAAATATATTCCATTATCAAATTTTCTTTTTTTCTTTGTATGAAATTATCACTATAGTTTTCATATATATTACCATTTTTTTATTGATATGATTTTAATATTTTCTATCATTAAATAGATGTTTGAGATTATATGTACAAATTTGACAAGCAAGAAAAATATTCGTGTGTAAAATTGTTCATTGGATAAGAACACTCTAATATGCAAGACATCTCTGTAATTTTATTTGGGTTTATAATTTATTTTATAACAAGTTAACAATGATATATATCACGATTGCACTTGTGTACATGGGTTTGACAATTATTTATTTATTTATTTATTATTATTTATTTATTTTTATGAATGATGACAAGCATTTCTCTTGCAACATGATATTTAGAGAAGGACAAATATTACAACTGTTTTAATTGACCAAACCAATATGATTAAACTTTTATTTTATTTTTTTAAGAATTATTATAAAGTCATTACTTATCTATACAAACTTATCTGATTCAAAGTTAATTTTTTATTGATATGTGAATTTTATTTTTATTTTTTAATAAGCAATGCGAATTTTAACGTTTTGTATATTAAATTAAATTAGTTAGCATAAAAAAATCTGATAACTTTAGAGTAGCCGATCATCTAGTCATTTTCTATATTCGCATACACTATCGTACCTCAAATATGTACAATAAATTCAGTCCAAGGGAAAAATTTATAATATAATTGAAAAGGATTTATAGTTGTACATTAGTTGATGACAATATTTATTTAATTGAATGATGAGAGATGAGAGATTTTTTTTTGTTACTAATTAATAATCTCATTTGATGCTTAGCAAAATTGATTGATATGGGTGTCATCTAGCAAAATTGATTGATATGGGTGTCATCGATCTCGTTAGCCCATTGGTCAATGCTGCCACTCCTTACTTGGTGGATCCCATCGCACGCCAATTCAAGTACTTGTTCATGCTCAGCAACAATGTGAATGCCATGACTGATGCCAAGAATGACTTGAGAGCCAAGAGGGAGAGCATTGAGCAAGACATTCAAATCGCTGAGCGAGAAGGGCAAACTCGCCGCCCAGAAGTAAAGCTTTGGCTTAAAAAGGTGGAGGCCGTTGAGCTTAAAGTGGCTGCCATCAAGGAAGCATATGATCAAAGAACAAACTGCATCGCAATGCCATCACTCAATATAGTTTCAAATTACAAGCTTGGTAGGCGAGCTTTCCAGAAGAAGGAAGAAATGGTGGAACTACTTGCAGCGAAGTTCGATGCTGTGGCCAAGAAATTGCCTCCGGGTCCTGCGACAGAGTTGGCAACTCCTTCAATGGTCTCAAATCAAAATTCAAACTTTGAGACAATATGCCAATATCTCAAAGAAAACATGACTGGGATCATTGGGATATGGGGCATGGGAGGGGTCGGCAAAACCACACTCTTGAAGAGCATCAACAATGAATTCTATCGCTCAAGAGATGGCATGTTTGATCATGTCAATTTTGTTGTGGTTTCTCAACAATACACCGATGGAAAGATTCGATCCGATATAGCCAAGAATTTGGGATTGCCATCTACCAATGAAGATGCTGATGCTAATGCAATCAAAGATTATTTGAAAAAGAAGAGTTTCCTGCTACTGCTGGATGATCTCTGGAGTGAACTCGATCTCGAGAAGATTGGGGTGCCTCAGTCTAAATTAATGCATCATGATCAAGACAAGCACAAGAGGATGGTGGTGTTCACAACACGGTCGGACAATGTCTGTGCTTCCATGGAGGTTAACATGAAGATCAAAATGGAATGCTTGGTTCCTGATGCTGCATGGCGTTTGTTCAAGGAGATAGCTGGTGAAGAACTCATTGCATCTGATAATCTAATTCAACAGCATGCAAAGGATATTGCGAGGGAGTGTGCTGGTTTGACACTTGCTCTTGTCACAGTTGGCAAAGCCATGCGCACCAAGAGGACAGCACAAGAATGGGAGTATGTGGCTAGCATGATGAGGAAATCAAAGTATCCAGGCATTCCAGGTATGAGGAAGGAATCAGACTTCTTTCCTACTTTGAAGTTCAGTTATGACTAATCTGGAGAGTGATATTTTGAGACAATGCTTCTTGTATTGTTCCTTGTGGGGTGAGGATGTGGCAATAGATACTAATGGTCTCATAGAATGTTGGATGGGGCATGGTTTGTTAGATGATTTTGATAACCTTAATGACGCTTACAACAAAGGTGGGATCTTCATTGGAAACCTGAAAGAAGCATGCTTACTAGAATCTTGTTATTATGAACATGTGAAGCTTCATGATGTGATCAGAGATCTTGCCTTATGGATAACTTCAGATTGTGGGAGAAACAAGCAAGGATGGTTTGTGCAACCAAAATCAATTTCAGAAAGATTACCAGAGGATGTCATCGATAGGGAAGTGATTAACATTTCAGTCAACAATATTATCGAAGCATTGGATGGATTTCCTAATTGCCATAAGCTCAAAACATTGATTCTCTCCACGCGCGCGGATGGGAATTTTTTTGCGGAACGTCGTATTTCTACTGCTGAATTCTTTACAAAAATGCGTTGCCTCAAGTATTTGGATCTAATTCATTCTAATATCAACATTTTGCCTGAAGAGATTGGTGGACTTATTGGGCTGGAATATCTCCGGTTACCATTTAGTCTCGGATCTTTACCCATGGCCTTGGGTGATTTGAAGAACTTAAAGTATCTATATATTGTGAGTTTGCGTGAGCGAAAGATTCCTTATGGGCTGATAGCAAGGCTAACAAAGTTGCGAGTGTTGTATCTATCTCAAAATATCAAAGTCAACCTTGAAGAAAGACATGTTGATGAGTTGCTGATCTTAAAAGAATTGAAAGGAGTGGGGATTAACATAAAACCCAGTAGTTCTACATTGGAAAGGCTCCGTCATGTTCCAAAAAGGAGACTTCGTTTGGGCTGCTTGCCCCATGGTGACTCAGATTTTACTTCCATCAGCATATCTCCGTCACAGCTTGGAAGCAACAGCAAGACAAACCTTCATAAATTGGATCTTACCAATATCCCCCGATTACAGGAATTGGTAATGACAACAGAAGGTGACAGTTCTTGGTGCCTTTCTCATCTCAATGAATTACTTTTACAAGATCTCCCTCAGCTGAAGAATGTCATTTGGAAGGACGTGGAAACCCACTTTTTTCTCCCCGGGCTGGTTTTATTAGATATCGATGATTGCCACAGTTTAACTAGCTTGTGCTGGACTGCTCACCTACCACGTCTTGAACACCTCGTTGTAACCAATTGTGATGAATTGGTAAGTATTATTAAAACTAGTGATGATAATACTACAGAGGTGATTGAAGAAGAAGGTAACCTTTTCAAGAGTCTCAAGTCATTGGTACTTGTGGATAATCTAAATTTGGAATGCATATACGAGGGAGAACTATCCTTGCCCTCCATTGAATATATTAGTTTTAGTTACTGCGCCAAGCTGAGAAAGCTCCCTCTTGGATTGGACAGTGCTAAAAACCTAAAGAGATTATGGGTCACATCTGACATGTGGGACAACATGGATTGGGCACACAAAGATCACTTCTCCCATTTGTACGTTACCCACCCACAGTGGAAGAACCAAGTGGGCGGGTGGGTTGCGGGAAGCCGCGGAAGCGCTCATGCCAGAGAGAATACTTTTTAAGCAGTATATTATTTTTGGTTTTCTATACTTAAATTAATGTAAATACATTATTTGAACATAAATAAGTATGAAATATAAGTGTGCTTGAGTGGTTAGTGGGTTTAATTTACCCATAAAGTGTATGATTTTTTAACTCATCAAAGTTCAAATCCCTCTTGGTGCATTTTTTTTTCCTCACTTTATTTTTTATTTTAAAAATTACTAGGATTTCAAAATTTTAATAAAAAAAAATCTTATATACAAATTTTAATAATTTAAAAAGTTTAAATTGATCATGGGGGTAAAATTCTCATTTTAGTCCCTGTACTTATCAAAATGTGCCCTTTTAGTCCCTCTAGTTTAATTTGTGCCTTTTAAATCCCCCTACTTTGTGATTTGAGCCAATGTAGCCAATTTTAGTCCCTGTATTTATCAAAATGTAGCCAATTTTAGTCCCCCAATTTATGCCTAAAGGACTACATTGGCTCAAATCACAAAGTAGGGGGATTTAAAAGGCACAAATTAAACTAGAGGGACTAAAAGGGCACATTTTGATAAGTACAGGAACTAAAATGGGAATTTTACCACAAATATATTATAATATATATACACATATGTTATAATGTACCATATATGCTAGAGTGAAAGAACAAAAGTTTTGTATAAACGGGATCAATTTTACCATATTTAAAAAAAATACAAATTTGAAATCTATTCTTATTAGTTGAATTATTAAAAATCTCATATATTTGTATAGATAATAATAACAATTTAAATTATACTCTATATTTTTTTAATATATATATATATATATATATATATATATATATATATATTCAAATTTGTGTTATATTAACATATTCTTTATTTAAAATAATTATTTTGTTGGATTATTTTTTTATTTTGTTTTGCTTCTAGGCTTCAGCCCCTGCCTACCTGAGTCCTGTTTGACGTCATGTAACCCTATAATTTGTTTTGATTTTGTTTACTTTTCAATGGCAAATGCTCCTTTTGTGATTTTGCCCAGGAATAAAATGTCTAGTTCTTGTGTGGATATGTCTAATAATTTTTTTTAAATACTTTACCTTTTATTAGTATGTTTTTAATAGTTAGTGATATAGCAATGGATCACACATACACAGACACACTCTCTCATTTAATATATATATATAAAGTATAGTGTATAAATCATGTGTAGGATTCAAACACTTTTCTTTTATTAGGGAGATCGAGAAATAAAATACTAACTACAAGTGAATGTAACAAGTTTTAATCTTTCATTTTTTTTTTGAAAAAATTTGATTTTTTTATTTAACCTATTTAAATAATTTGAAGTAAGTTCTTAAATAAACTATGGTTTATCTATTTTTTAAAATTTAATTTAGAGTAAGAATGAGTTTTTCAAAAAAAATTCATTTGATGAATATATCTATTTAAAATATTAATTGACTTAGTAATCACTAATTATATTAATACAATTTGAATAAAAATTAATTGGTTGAATTAATCTTAACAAAATCGCAATATGTTGGAATGAGAGATTTTTCCTTTAATACAAATTCAACATTCAAGACTCATTTTCAGTTATGTTGAGCATTTTTGGTGTTATTAAAAAAGAAAACTTATATTATTGAATTTCAATCGGAAGAATCATGTTACACATACACATACACACTTGCTTTTATTTTTCTATAATTAAGAATAATATTTTTAAAATACCATTTATGTATAAAGTGAAACCATAAAACCGTGTTTGTTTGGACAATATTTTTCAAATTCTCATTTTTTTATATTTTTATTTTTGTTTTAAGAAAACTTTTTTGTTTTGATATATTTATTTTTATTTTTTTTATTTTTTGACAAAAAAAATTTAACCCTTGAGTTAGTAAAGAGATGTATGTCAAGTTAATACCTCAAGTACCCTCACCTTGGGTTATTCAAACTCGCATAGAATCTAAACTGCCACAAAATTAATTCTTAAATTAATTCTTATGCATGAAATTCAAAGATCGTGAATATAAATACTTTGTTGTGGGCAATCAAGTTTATATGTTTGGAGAAAAACAGTGATAAAAAATCAGAATGGAGTCATTGCTCTGCAATTCTATCAACATGACTTCTTTATTCATGTGCATTTGCAAAATAAGCATATCATTGGAATGATTTTTGTGGAGACAAAAGCGCACAACACAAATATAAAACAACATAACTTAAAAAGAACTTCAAGAAAATGCAATCTATAAATAATAGGATTCAATCAATTTAGAGCTGATCAGAGGCTAAAGATCTATGATCTTCATCTTCCTTAATACTCTTGACCATAGCATAGACTTGGCTCATGGTTGGCCTAGCATCACGATAAGCGTTTACACACTTAACAGCAACTTGAGGCAAATGCACCATGCTCTCCTGGTTATCATCTTCTGCAATTAATGCCTTATCAAAAACCTCCACAGTCCAAAACTCTCTAACAACACTGTTAACCCATTTGATCAATTCAAATCCATTGTATTGATTCAGTTTCCCTATCAGTAGCTCAAGAAGAAGCATACCAAAGCTATAAACATCAGTCTTGAAAGTTTTCATGTCACCGTCTTTGTTGTTGTTTTCCTTGTTTGGAGATGGATGAGTCCTGTTAATGGTCAACATTATACCATATTCGCTTATATATGGTTCCATGTTGTTGTTCAAGAGAATGTTGGAGGACTTGAGATTTCCATGGGGGATGCCATGACTCATGATTTGGAGATTGTTGTGCATGAAGGCTAAGCCTTTGGCTATGGCCTGCAGCAGAGTTTAGCCTGCTGCTCCAGTTGAATGGCCTGCCTCTTTCTGCATCTGATGTTCAGAAATTTATATGGAGAAGTTCATTGTTTCATTCTTTGCAAATAATTGCATGGATAATAGAGTTATTTGAATAAGATTCTAAAATATGTTTTAGGCATGGTATCATCATCACAACTATCTCTAATATTAACAATGAAAAATAGATCACAGTAACTAAATCACCAGATTGAAAGCATACCTTGAAGGAGCTTCAAAAGGCTACCATTCTGCTGAAACTCATCTTCACTGCATTTCCAGAGAGTGTCTGAAGGAAAGTGATCAGAGATATCTTGACATAGTCTCCTTCTTGTTGTGAAGTTGAAGAATGAGGGAGGATGAGGATGAGGATGAAGACTAAGGAGATCATGGAATTCAAGCGTTGTTTGAACTCCATGTTGGGACACTCATGAGAGAGTGATGCAGAGGAAGTTGTTGTTTTTTTTTTTTTTTTTTTGAAAAAGAACCCCTAGGGGCTAATTTATTAGAGACATAATAAAGGTTTTACAAGGATAAAAAGAGAACAGAAAAGAAAATACAAGGCTGCTGCTAAAAAACAAATCCGGAATCAGAGAAAGATTTCATAATCCAATGCGGGAGCTCACGACCGTAAAGGAAGAGGTTAAGATTTGAATAGCTGAATCCATGCGTGGTGAGGCTGATGGCAAGAAACATCCAAAGGTTGGGAATGCAGTGTATATTAGGGAGATTGTGCGACTGGAGAAGATCATGAATTGTAGAGATTTGAGAGTTGAATCTCCAAGAGGAGATGGTGTCTGGACTATAGAGAACTTTGGAGACTGTTTGATTGTTGACGAAGATATGCCGAACAGGGATGTGAGTAGTATGGGCGACTTGCAGGGCGACTTCAATAGCGAACAAAGCATCGAGTGTGTTGTCATCAAGGGATAAGGAAAAACATCCTGCAAGCGAAATGACATAGTTAGCATTGGAGATGTAGAAGCCGATGGAACTAACCATGGTATTTGAGTTCGTGCAGGCGTAAGAGAAGAGAAAGTTCCCATCGGCACAGGAGAAATTGTTGAGAATGAGTTTCGGGCCAGGAATGTCCCTGCAGCCAAACAAGAATTCTTTGACATGAGCAACAGCTCGACGCACAACGACTGAGAGATTAGGAACAACTGCACGGAAAATGGCGTCGCAGCGAGCTTTCCATAAGAACAAAGCAGTTGCAGCAATTACAGAGGTGATGTTTATGGGGAGACTGCCATCAGTGAGCCAAGTTCCAGAAGAGAAGCCTTGAGGGAAATGAATACTCCTGTTGAGATTACTGCTGAGGATAAACCAGGTTAACTGAGCTTTGGGACACTGGTTGAATAGATGCTCAATTGTTTCCGGAAATAGCTTGCAGAGGAAACAAGGATTGTCAGGACCCAGCCTAAGCTGATAGAGAAAATTAGAGGTTGAAAGCTTGCCGTGGAACAGGGTCCAAAGAAAGTGTTTTACACGGGGAGCAGTATGGAGTTTCCAGAGAATACGCCAACCGGGCCAATGATTGTCAAGGGAATTGCAAAGGCTAAGGTGACTATATACTGCGGTTGAAATTTTAAGGTGCTTAGTAGGAGGATTCCAGCACTATATGTTGTGCGAAGTGTAGTCGATGGAAGTAGAGCACAGGTCCTGCAGATTAATGTTGGGCCCGAAAACCAAACTCAACTGATCTTCACGCTAGCTATTGTCCTGCAAAAGGTCAGAGATAGAGAAACCAACCTTATCGACATCCATATTAATAAAAGTGGGTTTCTGGGCGATGGGGATGTCGAAGAGCCAAGGATCCCAAAGAAATGAGGTGTAATAAGGGTTGACAGAAGTAATGCGACAAAAATGCTTAATGTGTTTAGCAGTATTGTGGAGGCTGCGGAAGAACCAAGAGCACTTAGCCGGGGCAGAGGTAGACCAAAAATTGAAATTCCCATATTTGAGACGCAAGACATCAACCCAAATGCCTTCATCATTGTTGAGGAATTTAAATAAATGTTTGGCCATGAGAGAGTGCTTAGCAATAGATAAGTTTTTGATACCAATACCCCCCTCAGACTTACCTTTATTAATAGTGTTCCAGTTCACATTATAAATGCCCTTTCCATTGCCATTTTTGCACCAGAAGAACTGCCTTACAATTTTGGTGATCTCAGAGAGTATTACATCCGGAATGACGTATACAGAAAGTAAATAAGTTGGGATAGAAAGAATTTTGGAATTGATAAGTATAGTTTTGGCAGCAGGGGAAAGATGGAAGTTTTTCCAACGACTACAAATATGATGGATTTTGTCAACCATAGGTTTAAAGACAGAGGAAGCCAATCTATTGGGACAAATGATGACACCTAGATAATTAATAGGGAAGGAGGCCGAAGTGAGATTCATAATGGAACAGATATGATTGGAAATATGTCTGTTACACCAGGAAGGAAAATAAATACGAGACTTAATAAAGTTAGGACGCTGATTCGTGATGGAAGAATAGAATGAAAGGCAAGAGTTGATGTTACGAGTGGCTTTTCTAGTAGCAAGAGTTACCAGGATAAGATCGTCCGCATACATTAAATGATTGAAGTTATGGGTTAAATTCGAGTGGAAGCCTGGAATGAGATTATTAGAAAGACCTAGGTTCAGTAAAGTAGTAAGGATTTGGGAAACCATGATAAATAAATGGGAGGAAATGGGGTCTCCTTGACAAACTCCTCAGGAAGAGGAGAACCAGGGAGAAGGATTACCATTAATGAGGAGGGAAAAGGAACTAACATGAAGGCAAGCGGAGATCCAAGAAACCCAAAGAGGAGGAAAGTTCAATCAGGTAAAAACGGCAAGAATTGCATTCCAATTGAGCGTATCGTAGGCTTTTTCAATATCTATCTTTATAAGCATCCTCGGGGGGTTAATGGTATCATTTTCCAAAGTATGCACAATCTCTTAGACTGCGATGATATTGTCAAAAGAACAACAATTGGAAGTGAAACCCACCTGTTCCCGACCAATTAGCTAGGGGAGAACACATTGCAAACGATTGGCAAGAATTTTAGAAATAATTTTGAAATTCACATTGCAAAGAGAGATAGGTCTGAAATCAGAGACCAATTTAGGTTTATCTTTTTTGGGAATAAGGGTGATGAAAGTTTTACCCCAGGAAGACGGGATAAAGGAATTTTCAAAAAAATAATGAATAGCAGAGAAAAGAATATCACCGATTTCAGGCCAAAATTTACGATAGAATTCAACGCTAAAGCCGTCAGGTCCAGGGGACTTACCGGTGGGGAGGTCAAGAATGGTTAGATAGACTTCCTCCTTGGTTACTTGTTTAGTGAGTTTGGCAACGTCAGAGACCGAAAGGCAGGGGAGGGTGTCAGGGTGCATACCAGTAAAATCAACAGGAACATCGGACTAGGGAGACCAGAGATTTCTATAAAAATTGAGGAAAGCCTGCTCAATGTCCCCAATCGAACAACATACATTCCCCTGCGCATCGACAACCTGCGAGATAGTATTAGCACAAGAACAAATACGAGTATAAGCATGAAAGAAATGGGTATTTTTATCTCCATCATGTATCCATTGGAGGTGGGAGCGCTAGGCCCACTTGATGCTACATTGACGATGTAAGGCCTCAAACTTGGCGTAACGGTCTGCGAGAAGAACTTAGGAATCAGGGTTGTCATCAGTATCTTCCAAAACCTTGATTTCAGATTCCATGTTAATAATTGCGGAATCAAGCTGATTGACCCCAAGCTTGCGCCAAATGCAAAGGTTATGATGGGATTAGGAAAGGAGATGGGCGAAAGCATGCATAGGGTTTCCATGAGGGGAGCAGTTCCAAGCTTTTTGGATAGCTGAGTGGCAACCCAGAAAGTCAAACCAGCTGTTATCAAAACGAAAGAGCCTTTTAGTAGAAGTAGAATTATCAGAACAAATAAAAAGCGGAGAGTGATCAGAAAAGAGTGAGAGAGATGTTTTAAGCTGCTGGTTCTATAACGATTAGTCCACTCGAGGTTCACCAAACATCGGTCGAGGCGTGCCCAACAACGAGCTAACCCGGACTGATTATTGCACCAGGTGAAAAAGGGGCCGGAAGAATTTAAATCAATCAGGTTATTTCATTCAACAAAGTTGAGGAAAAACCGAGCTCTCCGATCGTAATATGTAAAGGAGCCCTCTTTGTGTTCATACCTATGGAGAATAGAATTGAAGTCGCCAGAATAGAATTGAAGTTGCCAGTGATGAGCCAGGGGATGTGAAGAGAGGAAATCTTGGAGAGCTCCTGCCAAAGGAAACACTGGTTACGGAGTCTTGAAGAATTATAAACAACTGAAATAATAAAGCCAGAGTAAGAGTTATGAGAGATAATAATGTGTAGGGCCGGTCGAGAAACGACCATCGGAGAGACGAGCTCGATAGGATTTTTCCAGAGGACAATAATGCCTCCAGAGTAACCATCCGATAAAATGGCAACCTAATCCTAGATCTTTGAGATTTTTCTGCAAAACCGATCCACACAAGCAGAGTTAGCTCTGGTCTCAACTAAACAGACAACATCCGGGTTGTGAAAGCGAATAAGACGGAAGACGCGAGAAGACGTGCTCCGCGCGGTGATACCCCTACAGTTCCAGCAAAAGATTTTAGTAGATATCATAATAACAGTAGAAGAGAAGAGATAGGAGATAAGAGACATCCTGAATGGTTAGGAGAGAGCTAAGAAAGGAGGGAAGAGGAGGTCAAGAGGGGGGGCTCTCAGACTCCACTCTCCCCTTCTTGGGGCACGTATTGGAAGTATGAACTCCTTTCCGGATTAGGGCCTCAAGACGGGCTTCAGTTTGATATTGGATTAAGGTCATGGAGTCATCTGGGCTGTCATCGAGGCTGATATCGGACTCGCCGTCGGTTGACATATCCCCATCTTCTTCCTCAGAGTAATCTTCATTCTGACTGTCGTCGTCTTCCATGCCATCAACCTCAAGAACTTTAGAGATTTTTTCCACTAAGGAACAATGGGGGCTCGGTTCATTGACAACAGTGGAGAGGAGAGGTGTCTGGAGTGAGGAGTGGAGGATGGGAGGTGGAGATTTCGATCGGGTGGTGATAAGACGTGTGCCAATATGTGGGGGAATGTGCGAGAGTGGAGTATCTAAGGGGGAGATGGGCGGCAAAGTGGAGTGGGGTGGGGGGTCAGCACCTAGGGAAGTAACAACGTCATTATGGACGTTGGGAGAAAGAGAAGTGACTACAGGGCTTGGAGAGGACTGGTCAAGTTGGGTGGAAGACTGTTCAGCAGCAGCGGGAATAAAGGAAGGAGTGAAGACAAGGGGATGCCGCCCCCTGACAGCCATAGTCCTACCGCCACGTATGCTGTGAACAACGGCACCTCGGGACCGAGTAGTTTCGAGGGACGGGGCAGTGGAGCCGTTACGGGCCCAACCAGCATCGGGACTCGGATCGGCTGCAGTGTTGCGAGAAGCGCGACTGGCACTATTGCCACCGCCTCGACCGCGAGCACTGCCGCGCCAGCGAGTTACCAGAAGCCATTGGCCGTAATCGGAGTCAAGGAGGGATTTTGGTGGTTTTTCTAAGCCATCTGGAGGGGAAGGAGGAGGATCAATCTCGATGTCATTCATGTCATGATCTTCGACAGTCGGCACCTGATGGGAACCATCCCCAGAACGTCGCAGCAGGCGTGAGGAAGTGGTGCCATTGGTGCTAGAAACCGACGATTTAGGACAATTGTTACTTCCATGGCTCTTACTTGGTCAAATGCTTTTGATTGGTTATTAGTTTGAGAGCATAGGTTAACAAGATGGCTCTTAGTTTTTGTGTTTGATGTAATTTAACTTTTTAGGTAGATGAGAAAATGTGCCAATTGATTGAAGGTTGTTGCAAGGGTTTGGATTTATCATCTTGGATTGACAGAGTCTTGATCTATGTATAATCTTTATCCGGGTTTGCTTTAAATTTAGTTATTCAAAGAAAAAGCCAAAATAGATATGAAGGATGTGATATGTGTGTCCAAAAACTCTTTTTAAAATTGGTTCAAGAATATTTGTTGGTATATTTCTATTTAGTCTCTCCAATGCACTATCATACCTTCTGCTTTCCATGGCCTCATGTATTTAAATTTTACTTTAATTACATGAGTAACTTATCCACTCTCTCAAAATAAAAAATATCCTTAGTTAGGTTCTTTAGTTATAAGGGATATACCATACAACCATACATCAACCGGAATTGTTGATAATTAACTAATCATATGACTAGTAACTCCACATATGCATCAAATAACCAGGTCAAAATCTGCAAATCATTATTACTAGTTGGTTGTATTTATTGACTGAACAACAATTAGATTCAATATATCCACGCTTTCATAAGTTTACAAAGAAGGTGAAATGTCTGTTTTGATGGTTTCTTTCATGTAAACTAAAAGTCCATGTGTGAAGTGTTTCTGATATTGAAGGTTAAATGGATGATCTATATATGTGAAATCCTGAAACTAGACATTGATTTATTCCCCTCCCAATATTTCTCCATTATGCTATGTTAAAATGCAAGAGTAAACTAATACTTGGTGAGAGGAGTATGAACTTATCTCATAATAAAAGTTTTTGATCCACACAAAACTACCAGTAAAAATAATGAATTGAGTGTTTTGCTTTTATTCCTAAATCAAAGAAATTATTCCTGCTATTATTCTGTCAGGGCTATAATGTGTTATTCTATTGCAAATCTAGAGACATTCATGTGTTACAAATTTAGATGATCTTGAG
The DNA here is from genome assembly GCA_020875875.1 of Dioscorea alata. Classification (NCBI taxonomy): domain Eukaryota; kingdom Viridiplantae; phylum Streptophyta; class Magnoliopsida; order Dioscoreales; family Dioscoreaceae; genus Dioscorea; species Dioscorea alata. The sequence continues at coordinate 15,962,735 of CM037018.1, forward strand.
TTTTATGTCAACAACTCCATGCAAATTAGTCCCGTTAACCTCATGGTATTTCTTCTACTCTGGGCACATTCAGAAGTTCAGCAATTTTTGAACAACATACTCTCTGGTGGTGTTCAGATTTCACTATGGAAATTCTTCACCTGTCCCTCACAGGACAAGAACATCAAATTCCACCATTGCAAGAATTCGTCTTCGTGCACAACTTAGAACAGTCCTCTTAATGTTTTTATTCATCATCAGAACATTCCAATTTTGTTATACTTATATCAAAACGTAGGGCATAAGAAAGAAAAATGCCAGCACAAAAAGACATGCATATCTAATGATCACAAGAACATGATCAACACTTAACTAACAACACCAAAAAAATAACTGCCAATAGAATTGCATTAAAGAAGATCCCCATCCAAGAAAGTTACATTCGACTGGTGCAAAGCTCAGATGGGCAATAATAAAATTTCAAAGCATGAAATCTGAATGCATTTCACAGTCAATTTCACAATGCCATCTTTATGAAAAAGAAACATTTCCAAAGCAAAGATACAGTTAAAAAAAAAATTTGTTATTCAACACACAGAACACAGACAGCAAATGAAAATGAAGAAGTTGTTCTACTTTGAACCCTTAAATTGATCTCCATAGTAGTAGGCACTGCCAAACATCAAAGCAACTGTTGCACCTTGAGTTACCACACGAGCCTCATTAGCTTTTGGCCTAACTGAGATTTCCCTTGTCTAAAACTAATTAACCCTGCTGTGAGCACACCAGCAGTGGCAAATGCACCTGATGAACTTTAATATTAGATTAAAAAGATTATGATAATATCCAAGGCCAAACACTTGATTAATAAAAATCTTTCTTGAAATCAATGCCAAACATATCACACTTAAAATTCAAATCTGTTTTGTTTCTAAATTCTAGCTCATTAACACCATAGCGTTAACAATTTGTTTAAGTGCTTAAGATATTTGGTTGTCAATCTGAAAATTCTCCAAAACCTCTAATCCAAAAGAATACTATTTAAACTGAATTTTTAACTTAAGGTTATAAATTCCAGCCAGACACCACTAAAATCAGTGGCAGATTTCACCGTTGGAGATATTGGTCAGAAACTCTCCACAGGATGACCTATGCTCGGACCCAGCCATCAAGATGCGCACCAACCTCGGGATCGTACATGAATATAAATCAAGACTTAGTTAACTAGTTGTAATTGTTTTGCAATGCATTAGAGATGCTTCTACTGTGTTTGTTTGTAATGAATGTATTAACTGAATGTTGTAAGTGTTTGTTACTGCACATCCGTGAAGGTTGGTCTGGAAGATGTTTGTTTAAATGCCTGAATGGCTTAATTGAATCAATAGATGAGAATTTTGAGTGTGAATGTATCTGTTCTTCTTCACTGAATTATTTGCTTCATTTTAATACATTGTATGAGTGAATTAGAGTGAAAATTCAGAGTGTTCAATCTCAAGTTGCACACACACACACACTCACCACTCAACGATCCTAACATTCACCAATGTTAAGCCCCATTGGGCGGAATTCAGAACCAATTTGGTTGATCTCAACTTAATGAGGTTACCAAAATCCCTAAATTGAAAATCAAGGACAATCAATATACAAGGTTATAAACACAGAGAAGAAGAACAACATGTTGCAAATGATGATCAGGTCAGGCTCGGCTTGAGGCGCAGCTCCAGAAAGACCCAAGGAAAGCACAGTTCCAGATTTAAAGACTTTGTGATGGGGAGAGCAACGAATACCAATTCGGATTAATAGTTAATACTAGTTAGGATTGGTACAGTGGGTAAATGAATGAATTGTATTAGATTGTAATTTCAGTTGATTAGAAGTTGTTACAAAATGTTACTGCAGAGGGGATTGTCCTGGCACATGAGGTATTCGAGGAAATGCCAGGCTGGATATTCGGTTAAGATTGTAATCATTTGAAGGACCTACTATATAACAGAATGGATAGTGGAATGAATGGGCATCTTTAGCCTGGAAAATCCCTCTTCTTCTCCTCTCCTCTCCTCTCCTCTCTTCTCTTCTCTTCTCTTTTTCCTCTTTTCTGAACCTTAGCTTGCCTTCTCAGGAATCCTCTGGAAATCCCGTTACACAACAACAAAGCATAACAGCAATTAAAAAAATAAAAAATCATATATATATTCATTTCAAGGCATGCATTCAGTATCAGAAGCATCAGAAATCAAGAAGCCAAAATCAAAGGTGAACAGTGAAACCATTTTGAATGAAATCTAAGGGAAACATCGGTGGAGTTATGAATGGAGAAAGAATTAATGCTACCGATGGGAACGAGCTGCTTGAAGAGGTCCTCCAGCTGCGGTTCGGCGACTCCCATCTTCTGCATTGGAGCATGTAGAGGAATTCCAGCCAGAGAGAAAGGCACTTGTTTCTCATGGAGAACCGCTGAAGGGAAATGAACCTCGTCTTGCCACGCACGTCGCAAGATCGGAATGAAAGAGAATGAATGCTTGTCTGGTCAAAATTATTTTTTATATATATTCCCTTTCAAGAAAGAAATAAAATATCAAATTTCATATTTCCAGTTAAATGAAACAGAGAATAAATGCTTGTTATTATCAATCAGGAGGGCTGGACGTACTCCACTTCATCTTGCTATACAGAGTAGATCTAGAGAGATAGCAAAGGTCTTGCTTGTGCATGGTGCTGATGCAACAAGAAGAAATAAGGTTAAGTGCTTCAACTTTCTTGTGAAGATCTCAATCTAGAATCAGTTGTAGATTTGATCAAGACCACAAGTACCTTATTCTTCCTTCTTAAAGACGATACCATGTCTCCTGTCAGTTAGTTCCAAAGTTTCAATACAATCTATAGTCATGGTTCATCTATCTATATCCATCAAACTATTTTTCTTTCTCTACATATGACTTGAAGTAATACAAAAATTTGTTGGACATGCTATACTCGTTTAAGATGTCACTAAAAAAAAATTGGGCTATAGCGGCAAATTTTACATGAGCCGCTAAATTTATAGATAAAAAATATTTTTATATATACACCATTTATAAAACTTATAATCAACTACATACCCTCATTTATTGTTTTATGATTATTTTTAAGTTTAGTTAACTATACACTATTAATAATATATATTTAAGATTTTATATAAATTTTAAAATATATTTTTAAATATATTTTTTGTAAAATATTTTTTAATAGAATTAATTTTTGAAGGGTCAGTGAAAAATCAATTAAATGACCGTTGTAACTAAAATATGCATATATATCCTCTCTCTTCCTCTTTCTCTCTCTCTTTAGCTATGGCCCTCTTTTTCTCTCTCGCTCCCTCTTTCTTCTCGCGTTTTGGCCCTTTCTTCTCTCACTGGTGCTCGATTGGGCGGTCACGTTGTGGGCGTACCTCCAGCTTAGAGCAAGTGAGAGAGAGACACCACTCTTATCCTGTTGTTGTTGTTATTCTCCTCAGGTAATGCCTTGAAAATCAATGTCTCGATCTCATCTTGGACCATGGAAATTTTATCCTCTATTCTTTTTCTCATTTGATAGTTCATCTAGTTTTGGATGATTAGGGTTGTTTTTAGAGGTTTTGGTGATGTGTGCGTTGTTGGAGATGTAGATGTTACGATCTGATCGGTGTGCGAGGGTGGTCCCTTCCTGATAATTGATGAAATCCAAGCTGGGAGGTTTCAATCTGGTAATTTTTCTTTCTTTCTTGCCTCTCTTTTTTTGTGAATCCATGGATACCTGGTTGAGGATCTGAGTGGTTTTTGTTAGGGTTTAGGGTTTTCCATATGTTTTCTTATTTAGATGCTTCTAGATTGCACATTATTGAGTGCATGTTTGTTTGGAATGAATTTTTCAAATGGTTTTTTCTAGATTCTCATATTGAAATTAGGTTTTTTTTTGTGCTTTGATTATAGGCAAATCATTATGCTATTGTTTCGAGTGTAATTTTTTCTATGTTCTTGACTCCATTGATTTATTTAGTTATTAGAAGAAACAAAATTTATGTCTACTATAAGACAAATAACACTAAGCGTTTATGATATGTTTTGTGTTGTTTGTTATGTTAATGTTAAACTAATTTTAAGTTGTGGAGTTTGTCTAAATTTAGAAGTTCATATGTCGCCACCTTCTATTGTCATGGCCATTAGCTGGTTTTGCTGGTTTTGACAATTTATCAAGCACTACATCTGTTTTGGCTTTCTTTGGTTGAAATTTTACTCAGACGATTAGGTTCCCCAGACGAGCATTTGTGTTCCTCTTCAGGACTGGCTTTTGCTCCTGACAAGCCAAAAAAAAAAAAAAAAGAAAATAAATATACAACAATGTAGTTCTAGTGTTTTTTATTCACATGCTAAACATAGAGGTTAGAACTAATAAAATTAGTAAATCAGAGTTTAAACTCTAGTGCCCGGTGATGTAAGTTTGAAACTAGTGTGAGGTTGCATCTCTGAAATAATTTGGACATAGATGATTAAAGTAACCAAGGTTCAAATGCAAAACAGCCTTATTTTCTGAAGGTAGCAAGCAAAGTAAATTATTCAGAAACTTTAGACGCTCTTAAGGATTCCAACTAGAATATTAGGCTGTTGTTGTTGTTGTTGATGATGATGATGCATATTGTTTCTGCATTATTAAGATTGGTGAGCTACCAACACCAAAGACAATTTTAAGCTTTTCTTTGTGTTCAACTATCTCACCTATTTTGAATAAGTTTCTTTATTGTGCTTCACAACAAATGCTATGAAATAAGTGACATTCTATTGGATTTATTGATATGCCTGCAGATATAATGCATTTAGCCTGTGAGAATTTCCTAGGACATTATCACAGCGTGTGTAAAAGCCATTAACTTCATTTGAGTATGAGTAGTGTGGAATCTTAAGACCATTTAATAACTAGCGACACTAGTTTATTCTGATTGATATCAAATCCAAAATTGCAATACTTAGAGGATACCAGTCTCCTTGATGTTCACCGTTGTGTAATGTCAGGACTGCAAACAGCTTGTACAATGTTAGGGATCACAAATTTCTAAGGCAATAAGTTATATTTTACTGAAGTTTAAAACTTGTTGGTTTATCAATATTTTTTGTAGTGAAATCTTTGTTTGAATGATTGATGATGAATACCTGATGCATATGAGAGCAAACACAGACATTATTTAGTGTGAGAGATGGAATGATTTGTGAGAGATGGCCTAATTGACTAACACTGTTAGGTACATGTAAGCATAAATATATAGAGAGAAAGAGAGACCTGAAAGGACAACAAGATCAAGTAAATTGAGGCCTCCGGATTGGATGAACTCAATTAAATAGGTGATGTTTTCATGGCCCATTGGAACAAGATCAGCTTCATTAGCCAATGATACACGGCCGGCCATCTTTCCTTCCATATGGAACCTCCTATAATGGTCCTCCAATCTATATATACATGTATATATATATATACTCATCAAGTGTCAAAATTGTATAGTCAAGTAGAGACATTATGAACAACATATAACCATGAATTCTAAATTTAAGTTAGACTTATATATAATGATGCTGACATTTGTTTAATTACTTACTTTCACAGTAGCATCTCTGGAAACTACAGTAAGAATATCAGCACATGAGACCATCTTGTGGCACTTTTTCTCCATTTCTTGTTTGATTTCATCGATTAGTTCAAACCCTCTTAGTGTCTCACTGGCATTAGCCCAACGCTCACTTCCTTCATGGTTTAGAAGGATCGATGCATCGCATCCCTATACATGTGTGTGTGTATATATATTTATTAACTGTATTTATATTTAATGATATGAAAGAATAAATTATATATATGCAAAATAATGAAATATACCCGGACAACACAGTCATGAAAATGGAGCCTGATGAGACTGGCAGCAAGTGTATAGTCTTGTTTAGATAATTAAGCACACCAACCTTCATTAGATAATGTTTAGAAAAGCTGTGTGAATGGTTTTATGCGCCTTTCTTCATGTCTGCAAGAATATTCTAAATGTCTCTTGGTTAATGGAGAAGTAAATTAATTAAATATATAATTAATTCATTGAAGATATATGTCAATTTGTGAAATAACATGTTGTTGTGTCAATTATTTTGTCTTTGTCATTCAAACTTAATTTAGCAGTTCCAAATTTAGAACCTTAACTAAGTGATCATGGCAAGGATAGTACATTTTTACCTGCCATTTCTAGCTGCCAAGTTTGTTTGATGATGAACTTCTCTAACATTAGATATTGAACTTACTTAAATTGCTTATTGTAGTTCTGTTGTAACAATTGTATTGATATAGTTATGATGATTCTGTTAATTCCCTCTCTTTTGTGATGTTACCATTTCTTCAAATTAGATTTTTTTTTTTTTCTGATTTTGTTTGCTTATCTTTTTTTTATTATTATGATTTTATTTTTGTTTAAAATTTGCTTCTATTCCATGTGTTCTAGCTTCTTGGATAAGGTTAATAATTTAAATTGATTAATTAGCATCTATCAAAATATTATATACTTTTCAAAACTTACATTTGAAGAATTCAAGGTCAACTTCTACTATTGCTTGGTACTCCTGCTTCTCCACTTCGAAAAATTCTACTTGAAAGTGGCTTAGGAGAAGCTATTGTTGGTGGTGGAATGGAAGATGAACTTCTTCAACCTCAGTTCAGTATTGGACTGAAAGGTGTCTCTCAAAATGACATCTATAAAGTTGAAGAATTGGTTATGGAAACACTAAAGAACTTAGCTTCATTCTTGGATGTCTTGTGTTAAGCTTTTCCTTTTAGCTTTATTCTTGGATGTCTTGTGTTAAGCTGATTCACAGGTGTCAAGCTCAAGTTACTATATGTGTCCTGTAATTTTTACATTTCTCAGTATTATCTCTTGTTTCTAGATCCCAGGCATGATTATAGAGAAAGTGATTATAGAGAAATACAATGTTGTTAATCAGAGGCATGATTATTGTCACCCTATTTTCTTTATTTATTTTATATTTGTATCTATTTGAATTAATTTAATTGGTTAATGGCTTGCAGACTGTACGAGTTTGGCAAGGTGCTGAAGATGGGAACTATGATTGGCGGCATGTCTTGAAGAATCATACTGCAAAAGTGAGCTCTGCTCATACTTATTCTTTTTTTTTTTTTTAATCCATGTCTTGTTCTAGCCATTCACATGATTCTTGTGAACTATAGATTGAGCAGTGGCTTCTCCACTATCAATGAATCATGGCATGCTCAGCTTCCTTCAGTAAATGAAGCAATAGTGATTCCAACCCAGGTGCAACCATTCATTCCATGTCATGCTCTTTTCCTCTTATGAGTTATGACCTTTCAGTATTTGATGTTTTATGTGTTTTTGTTATACTTTACAGGGAAACTTACCAGTTCATAACAGCATGGATGTACTGGCCGTGACTGCATTGTCTTATGGAAATGAGGAGGGTCCCAAGTTGGTAATATTTTGGGCAGACTAAAATCATAAAAATAATAAAATATTTCATTTTTCATTTGATGATTCTCCTGTGTTTTAGTTCACAGCCAATAAAATGTTCTTTTAATCTCATGTAGGTACATAAGTCAGACAAAGAGAGCAGTGGGTTGCTATTGATGGAAAGATCGAAAGAAAGCTTTTCTCGCCTAAGTTGGCTGTTTAGTAACATAGGTTTCGCAAAAACATCTTCTGAGGTATAAAACTAATGTACTGTTTTCATTGTTAGACATTATAAGCCAATGAAAAATGTTTGTTCGGTTTAAAGTAGCAGGAAATCTTCTGCCACCTTTCCATTCCATGCATCTAATTCACTGTCCTGTACCATATGGGATGAAATTTTCAATTTGATTATTTTCTATTTAATCAAAAGATAGATTTCGATATTTTTTTTTATTATCACTAACTTGTAGACAAGGATCTAACCAGTCAACACTTCTGATCATGTTCCTCTGGTTGACAGATGTTAAGCCTGCTTTCCTTACTAACCATGCTGCTGTGTATGGTTCACCTGTCCATGCATGAGTGCCTCCAAGATTTGAAAGAATAGATGCTACAAGTGCCTGTGCACTGGAGTTATCTTCAGATGGAACTGCTTTTAGTAAGACCTCCATTGCCTTTTCTTTAAATTCATTTTTCCTATTACTTTGACCCTATTGAACATTCATATTCTTCATAAGCAGTTTTAAGATTGAAAATATTTTTTTTCTGAAGTATATAGTTTACCAGCATGTCCAGTTAAAGCCGAAGATTTGCTGCTAAGAGTTGATGTTCTATTTTGTCTTGTTTTAGCCATGCTAATTTCTAAGTTTGTTATCTTCTGCTTGTGTGAAAATATGTGTTCTCTGCATCCTTTTGGTTAATATGTTTATTTCATTGCCTTTAAAGTCATTCATCTATTGACTGGTTATTCAGACTTGGAATGATGCATATGAAGCAACTGTCCAGAGGTATTGGGCATTGGTTATTGGCTGCCCAAAAGAAAAACAAGGCATTATTTCTGCTCCATTGACAAAGGTATTTTCTTTTGTTTTCTGGTTTTATTTCTTTCTTTACAAGCAAAATATGGATTTTTATGCAGGATCATCAACCCTTGGCTTTACTTGCAAAGGCCCTGTTTCTCTTAGACCTTTAATCACAGAGTCATGAACTTTTTATAATGTACTGGTGATTTTTATTTTCTTATAGGTTCGATGTAATTGAAATCTTTTGGCCTTTCATCTTGTAGGTGCTTCTCAATGATGGAAAAGCAGAGAGAATCATTTTGGCTCACCCTTACGGCATCAATGCTTCTCAAGAAGCTCTAACTGAGTATTGAGTGTTGGGACCAACTATTAATGGTTGTTCATGGTTAGAGTTGTGACCACTTACAAGTAGGAAACATCAAGTAATCTAAATGTTTCAGAATGTTATCAATTCAAAGTCCATCCTTTGTGTAAAATCACGATTAAATCCTGATTTCTACTTCCTCGCATTTTAAAGATATATTCCTAAATACAAGTGAGTTTGTATACTTTGTAGATATATATATTATTAATTTTAATATTGATTTTATTTACAAATTCTTAGTTATTAATATTACAATTAGATGTCGATTTTTAATGGCATGCATAATTATTAGTAAAAATTGAATTATTATTGTATTTTAGGTTATGAGAAAAATATATATTTAAATTAATTTGGTAAATATTAGACCTACAGAGGCTGAAAAATCCGTTGCTATAGGATTTATAGCGGTTGATTTTTCCGCCACTACAAACTTGTCCAGCAGCTCTAAAAACCGCTTCTAAAAGTGTACATTTCCGCCACAACCTCTATTGCGACGGAGGATTTAGTGGCAAATTTAACAAGTGCTGGTATGGGTTTTTAACGGTGGAAATAACACCTATAGCGGCGGATTTGTCCGCCGCTATAGTGTGTTTTTCTTGTAGTGTGTTTTACAGAAAATTAGCTGTGCCAATGACTTTAACCAAACACTATGCTATTTTTTTTTTTTTCACTGAACAACCTAGCTCATTTGCATGAATACTTCTGTTACTGTTTTGTAGGATGGGAAGACTCCACTGGATCTAAGCCTGTGCTTTGGGAAAGATTTCAAATCATATGAACTTGCAAAGCTACTCAAACTTTTTCCAGCCAACAGGAATCTTGAGACTCAATAGCACTTAATGAAGTGAAGAGAGATTCGGAGAAAATCAGTCATGATCACACTTTCATCGAGCAGGATCTCAATCCTCATGCATCATGCAATGGACATCGATTACTGTATTTCTGATTGCCAATTGATCTATATCAAATTATCATGATACGGCATCTCTAGTTCTTCAAAATCAATCTGGAATCATGAAGAGGTTCTGGTTGACATTAAGATAAACTATTACAGAGATTTTCTGCATTGAGTTGGCTCCAGGAATTCATATGTTACAACTGTTTAGATTAAGGAAAGGATGAGCAGTGAGGTCAACCATTTGGTTTAATGTATTTTAAACTTTTCTTTCTGAATCAATGAAACCTTTTGTCCTATCCTTTCTAGCTCAATTCATGTCATTTGTTTCTTTTTGATAACTAATATATGTATTTTTTTTAGTCTTTCTCCAGTTTACATGGTTGGTCCCTCCCCAATTTTATAACCAGTTTCTTGAAAGTGAATGGGTTTTTTGTTTGTTTGTTTGTCTGTCTTTTTTTTTTTTTTTTTTTTTTGGATAATCTCCCATATCTGGTGTAAATGATAAATAGTTAAGGAAAAAAAATTGTTTTAGTATATATATATATATATATATATATATATATATATATATTTATGGGGACTAAAATGATATTTTAGTGATTTCAGGAATCAACATGAAATTTGGTAATATTTGAGGGACCCATTAAGGAATTTTTTTTTTTTTTTTTTTTGCCTAGCCGCTAAGACAGGGGCGGAACAAGTGGGAGCGGGGCCCGCGCACACAACCACTACTCACACTCCCAGAAATATACCCTCACCCATTAAGAATTTTGGCCAGATAAAAGCTCAGATACTGACGCAAGACCTTGATCACTCACCAATGGCCACTTCCCTCTTCGTTTCCCGCCCCTCCACTCATCCTTGTCTCTCTCAATCCACTCTCAAACGAAGAAATCCATCCGTCTCTCCGATCATCCTCCCATTTGCATCCTCATCCTCTCCGAATCCCTTCTCCATTGCCATCTCCAACAAACTCCCAAGTGCCGCATGGCAGCCGCCCGTCTTTGTCTGCCCTAACCCAATCCCCCAATTCGCCATTGCTGTTGGTTCTCCCTTATTTTTTTTGTTCTTTCTATTTTGGATTTATTTTGGATATTTTGATGATTTGATTGGTTTCTTATGTTGAATTTTTTATTTGGTCTGTTGATTTGTAGGAAACTCGCAAGTTCCGAGACGAGCTCAAGAGGAAGCTTTTGAAGAACAAGGAGAGTTTTGGTAGTGATGTCGATGAGGTTGTCATGGTCTACTCGGAGGTTTGTGATGATTTTGCTCGCTTTATTGATGACTGAACTTAGACTTTCTGCTTTTAGAGATTGGCTTGATGTGAATGATGAGATTTGAAGAAATTGGTATTTGTTAGGTTGGGATGATAGTAATGAAGTTTTGAAGTTATGGAAATGCTTGATGGTATTAGATAAGTGATATGTTCAGGAAGAAGAGAGGAAACCTCACTTTAATGAATTGTGGATAGATGAAATGCGGTTATCAAGAGAAGGATGTCGCAGATAGATGCTGCCTATTCCATGAACTAGGGATGGCAATAATACCCAAACCCGACCCGATCTGATCCCACCTGAGTTTGACAGGTAAAACCCAGTCAAAGGTTTTGGGTCGGATTCGGGTAAAACCCGATTAATGTAAAGTGGGTGCGGGTGCGGGTATTGGAATCCTGATACCCGACCCGAACCCGAATCTAAACCAAAATTAATTAACAAATATACCCAATTATATATATTCAAACTTTTTGTTAGGGTTTTTAAATTCCTATTCTATAATGTTGAATTTGTTTATTTTGTATTGCCTTAAATACATATTTTCAATTTCTAATCTATGGTGTTCATTCAAACAAAAAAACTATGATTTTTTATTGACATTTTTAATTTTTACTTGGTATTTTAATTTTATTTTAAACATTTTTAAATAAGATCAAGGCGGAGCGGGTATCCAGGTGGGTACCCGAATACCCATCGGGTGCGGGTGCGGGTTGGGTTTTTGAAAACCCGTCGGGTTCGGGTATGGGAGCGGGTACGAGTATGAGTATGGCAAAACCCGCACCCGACCCGTTGCCATCCCTACCATGAACATGGGAAAATAGCCGTATACTAATGAAATTCAACAGCTTTGAGAACCCACTATTGATACTCCTACTTATTTCCAACCCTAAAGTAGAAGAAACCACTTTTTTGGACAGGTAAGAGATTACAAGAGAGAGAACAAGAGACTTATCTTTTATAACCCAACAAAAGCACCTCTCTAATTTATAGAAGTCTCACTCCATATGTTTGATGTTATATCAATTACTTCTATAATTCGAGTCGTAGTTCATTTTGTGGGTTGTTTTCAACCTTATATTATAAAAGTAGAGAATTCGGCCTATATCTAGTTTGACTTGTATTAGTTTTATTTAATTGTTTTTTCAAAGTTAATTGTCTGTTTCAATGACTTATTGTTCATCAACTAAATACTTAATTATACCTGAACATAGACAGGGTACAAACATTGGGATACAACGTACAAACATTAACATATTCATAACACTCATGCGTATGTATGACCAGCTGGTTGATACAACACCTTTAGATGTCCCAATATTGCCTAAATCTTCTAATTTTATTTTCTTTTTCATGCCTCCTCTCTCCACGACGGTGTATGATTTAGTCATGTCTTCATCATTTATACTCGTATTTGCTACTTGTCAAAGCATACAAAATACGGAGTCCTCGTGTTTCTGTAGGGCATTGATGTATTCAAGAAGAAGCTGGGGATTTTCTTCGATGCCTTCCGCAATACAAATACCGTGAATACATTTAATAAGAGCAATTGGTCCATATTTGAGTAATAACAGGTATACGGCCATAATCTACTCCTCCATCTTAGCTGGTCATAACCTTCACCTCTAGGGTATACATCATTAATTTTTTTTCCGCGCTACGATTCCAAGAGGGTCAAAATAACATCATACTGGTCTTTCTCGGGTTTCCCTATTGAGTAAGGGCTTTGTTTCTGGTTGTTTTCTTCATCTCATTTGTTAGTGCTATCCTTTTAATTTGGTTTTTTTATACCAACTTTAGTTCTTGTAAATAATAATAATAATTAATTATAGAAGATTTAGGTTACGGTTAATTTTATTATCTTATATATTTTATAATTTTTATTTAAAAATTTAAAAATAAATTGCATATGGCAGAGAAAAAATAGAATCGTAGGAGAAAAATAATAGCTTTCTTTTTTAAGGAATGGTTCTTTCTTTATTTCTATATTTCATATGCTTAGAAAGCTAGCTATATATAAGCTATTACAAATATGGTTGTTACACAAGATAAGAATGAAGAAAAGGTTGTTGTGATCACCTCTAGCTAGCAACAACTAATGATAATAATATTAGATATATGTCACTTAGTTGGAGTTCCCATATCTATTGACTTACGTAGGAATTTGTTACTCATTGATGTCCTTGTCACCAACCATATTTCCTTTGATATTTGTGTGAGTATTATCACCCTTATCACTCCATGATTTATGGGACTCCTTATCACTCCATGAACTCACACATTTTATATCATGAGATTGTTGTGTACTAATATCCCCCCCGCAAACTGAGCTGGGCTGAACGCACAGTTTGGTATGAAAAAAAAAACCAAGGGAAGCCTTGGGGATAGGTTTAATAAATATATCAGCAACCTGAGCACTAGAGGACACATGTTTAGTAACAAGTAAACCAAGAGCAACTCGTTCACATACATAATGGTAATCCAGTTCGATATGTTTACTACATGCATTGAAGACATGATTGACAGTCATATATGAAGCACTGATATTATCACAATATAATACGAGTGTAGAAGAGTGTGATACATGGAGATAATTGATAATGAATGTGAGCCATGTAAGTTCAGTAGCAGTGTGGGCCGTTGTATGATACTCAGCTTCAGTTCTAGAGTAAGAGGCCGTGTGTTGTTTCTTTGCACACCAGGAAATGATATTTGTGCTAAGGAAAGTGTAATACCTGGTGGTAGACCGCCTCGTTGTAGGACAACCAGCCCAGTCAGCATAAGAGAAGGCAAATAAGAGAAGGCAAATAATCCAAGAGATATATTGGAGGTGAGATGTAAACCAGCGTTAATGGTGCCTTTCAAGTACTGAAGAATGCGGCAAACCAATTTGAGATGAGTAAGCATAGGAGTGTGCAAGAAATGAGAGACATAATTAACACAGTAGGAAAGGTCTATCCATGTGAGATTAAGATATTGGAGAGCACCAATAATCCCGTGAAAATGACTAGGGTCATCAAGAGGAGTAGTATCAACAATAAGCTTGGGTTTGACCTCTAGATGAGTAGGCATGGATTAACAATGAAGCATATGAGACCGTTCAAGAATGGTGAGGGCATAATGAGACTGAGATAGATGTAGACCATCTAATGTAGGCAAAAACTCAATGCCAAAAAAATGATGCACTGGACCTAAATCTTTCATAGAGAATTCACTACTTAAGATCTGAATAAAAGAGGTAACTAGTTATATGGAGGATCCTATAAGAAGCATATCATCAAAATAGAGAAGTAAAACAAGTAAACTGTTAGCATAATGAGAAATAAAAAGAGATGGATCATCCAAACTACAAAAGGAACCATATGAGATAAGAAATGTGCGGAGTCTATCAAACCAAGCATGAGGTGTTTGTTTAAGTCCATATAGAGCACGATGGAGCTTGTAGACATGAAAATAATTTTGTGGGTCAGCCATACTTGGTGGATGTTCCATGTAAATATCCTCGACAATGTTGCCATGTAAAAAGCCATTCTTGAAGCCAAGTTGACTAATGGGCCAATGTTTCACAAGAGCAACAGTTAAAAGTAAACAAATTATACCTAGTTTGACGACAAGTGAGAATGTTCATGTGTAGTCAATTCTATCAAGTTGATGATAGCCTTTGGTAATGAGACGAGCCTTGAGGTAATCCAAAGTACCATTAGGTTTGAGCTTAGACTTAAAAATCCATTTGGACCCAATGACATGCATATTTGGAGTGCGTGGAACTAACTTCTAAGTTCCATTTTGGTGTAGCATGGCAAGTTCATCAAGCATAGTTGCCTTTCAACCAAGATTCGAGAGGGCAGATTTAATGTTCGTGGGTTCACAAGGAATAGTAAAAGAGGAAGTGACTGTTAAAGCATATCAAGGATTTGGTTTAACAATTCCAAGTTGGGATCTAGTAACCATAGGATGAACAATAGGTGCGTCATGTGAAGGTAATGGGTTTGTGTAAGAAAGGGATGCAAGTGAAGAGATATGGCGATCAACAGGTAAGTCAGGAAGCTGTGCAGGAAGATTGAGTTCAACATAAGTAGAATCAGAATTGTCTATCACAAGTACGCCTCAAGATGAAGTTGTCTCATACTACAAACCATCTACTGACGGTAAAGAAATAGAATGTGATGATGTAGACAGTGGTAAAGATGTACCTGAATCAAGATGGGTGTTAGAAGAAGATAGCCAAGAATCAAATATTGTCACGCCCTAGGACACAAAAACCGTCATGACAACCCAAGGAGGGATACCCCACCACTCAACCCTCAGGTCACCGCAAGACTAACAAAATACCTGGAGTTTCACAATCCTGAACCAAAATTACATGAACAAGAATACACAAACAAGCTGTACAATAAAGCACAGGGGAAGGAACATATATCAACAATACATGATAATAAAGTTCAATAAAGGTATTGATCATAAGTACAACGAAGTTTCCAAGAGATTAGACAAATATACAAACCATGCATAAAGATTTTCAAACACACTAATAGATCCATGCCCTAATACAACATACAATGCTCAAGGATAACATACATGAACTTAGAAATGAATGAAAACTGACAGTGGATGCCCAACACACCGTTTCACTGTTACACTACTCTCTACAAAAGCCTGGGAAGAGGAAAGAGGGGTGAGTAACCTAGGTTACTCAGTAAGTGGATTAGCACAAATTTACAAGAATATACCAAAATACACAATATAAATTATCCAAATAATGCTTTACTAATAACACAAATAGTTTAGAACATAATCATATGCAACAGTAATCATCAATACAAAAATAACGAAAGATAATGTCAACCTTTTACCCCAACTAGGGCTTTACAACATCGAGTCCACAAAATATTGAGCCCGGGGTCCAAATTATAAAACAAGTTAAACATCAAATTAGGCTTTTCTAATAATGCGAATAGATCAAAACAATTATATATATATATATATATATATATATATATATATATATATATATATATATATATATATATATATATATATATATATATATATATATATATATATATATATATATATATATATATATATATATATATATATATATATATATATAACAAACTATATAATACAAGTCTTAAAATCCATAAAACACAATGCTCACCACCAATTCAAAATTGTGGAGGCTGCCCTCCTAAGAGTGACAATTGGGTTTCGCCTCCTCACCACAAATTTAATATGATACTACAAAAGAAACGTAATATTTCTAGAAACCTCTCTGAACTTTCGTCGTGGCGCAGCTAGGTTCAGAGCCATCAAGGTACTTATGTCCTTAACTTTGACCCATCAGTCTACCATGTGGTGACCCCAGCTTCCTGATGAATATCCAGTCATGGTTCTACGCTCCCACCTGAACTGGACCAATAAGTCCGCCGGTCTTCCACATCACCTCAACATGCTTGCCGTAGAAACCGCCTACTGCAGTAGGATGTCACCAACTAGATAATACAAACTTGCATTTCACAACAAAGGGTCCATAGCTAGAACAATAATCACAACAGAACAACCGTCATTTCCATAGAAAGGAAATGAAGAAAACACAAGCATACCGAAAGCTTTGCAAAGTCAATAATTCACAACATTACAAAGCATGCATTATCATGAAAATCCTTCCTTTTTAACAACAATAATTGCAAACATGAAGCATGTTCAAATCAAACAAACCACAATTCAAGTATAAAACCAATAAAACTTTACTCAATATATATATATATATATATATGTGTGTGTGTGTGTGTGTGTGTGTGTGTGTGTGTGTATTCTTCAAATAGATTTATGCTTAATTGATCCCACTCACAACTTAGATGATTTCACTTCCCCAAATGCTAATCCTCTGCAGGTTCTTTGCCTTGAGCAAAAGCTTCACCTCTTTGCCAAAGTACAACAAAACACCAACAAGAATTAACACGAAATAAATCAAACCTTAATTTTCTCTAACAAACAACACTAAATCGATCATAGGGTTGGCTCAAAACTAGATCTAAAGTTTACCAATGAATTTCTAAGAGTATGAGCTTCACTCTAGACCAAAGAAGCTAAAGAAACAACTAAAGTTTACCGGTGATACAGTAACTAAGAATTGCTACAATAAAACTGTCACTAATACAAAGGTTTTCTCTGGATTTACATCATCTAAATATGAAATTTCTTGACAAACATTTACAAAAATGAATAACAAGAACAAGGGCTTCAATTTGAGCCTACAATAATCCACATTCATGCTCTAAATTTAGGATTTATGAAGAATTGAAAACCGATTAAATACAAGTAAAATACAGAAATAAAAACTTAGATAAAGCTCTTATGATACTCACAAGCAAGGAGGAAGAAATTTCTAACTTAGTTCGCCAGAAAAAGGTCGCCGGAAAAATTTAAAGGAAAAAGGTTGGTTCTGCCGAATGAGAGAAGAAGAAGAAGAAGAAGAAAAAGAAAGATGGAGAAAGAAATGAAAACTCAGGTTGCTATAGTACCATGAGGCTACAGTACTAAACTGGAAAAAAAAAAAAAAAAAAAAAAAAAAAAACCCACAGTAATGGACTGGTTTTAGCTACAGTACAAGCTGGTTATAACAAATATAGTATAGGCATATGAGACAATAGAAGAAGTAAATGAAGATTTAAGAGGAAAAACGGTCTAATAAAAAACATGGTGAGAAATGAAGAATTTCTTAGTAGATGGATGGAAACATTTGTAACCTTTATGTTTTCATCGTATCCTACAAAAACACATAAGATAGTCTTAGGATCAAATTTATAATTCCTTGTATCCCATGCATAGGAAAAACATTTAGAGCCAAAGATGCTCAGTGATGTGTAGTTAGGTTGAATGCCATGCAACTTAAAGTATGGAGTGCCAAAATGAAGTTATGAAGATGGTAACATATTAAGAAGAAATACTGTTGTGGTAAAAGCTTCAACCCATAAATAAAGAGGTGCATGGCTATGAAACAACATTGTCATACCTAGTTCATGTATAATTCAGTGTCTTCTCTCAGCGATACCTGTTTGCTCTGGAGTATAGGGGCACGAAATTCAATGAACAATACCTGTTGCAAGAAAATGTGATGATAGTCTAGAATTGACAAGCTCTCCACCACCTGGAGGTGATGGTCATCATTGTTGTGCGGCTGATGATGAGTTGTGTAAAAAACTTTGATTTTGGTTTTGTGATTGTTGTGCTTGAAATCCACGACTTGAGAAGGTGAAGGTATTATTGCAATTTCTTAAAGATGTACTTTGATATAGTTTATGTTGTTGACCATAAAATGCTAAGTGTAGGGCAAGTTGAGAAAAAGATGGATCAGTTTAGGTTGAGAACCAATTACAGCATTGATCAAAATTTTGTAATTGTGAAATCATCTTAGAATAGGTTGGTCTTGGTGGCTTCAGCATGGTTGTTATAAAAATTTCATACTGTAGTCCAAGACTTGTGAGAAGACAGAAGACTTTTTCTTTGTCGGGTATGGGTTTCCCAATGGCAGCAAGATTATCACGCAAACCATTAAAGGTGCGCATGTGATTTCCAATTATTTTGTTATCATCCTTGCAAAGATAACTCAGTTATTATCGTAGCGTAAATTCTTGCTCTTGCGAGTCTTGTGCATAAGCATCTTTTAGTGCTTCCCAAACTGCACATGTTGTATCTACACCAATGACATGTTCAAGAGTTTCCTCAGAGAAAGTACCAATGATCCAAACCCAAAGGAGACGATAAGACTTTGACCAAGCAATGAATGCTTTTGTTAGTTGTGGTGTGGTATTTTCTGTGGTGTTTGGATCTGGAGTAGTAAATTTTGGTGAAGGTGAGATTTCTTTGGTGAGATGATCAACTAAATCTTGGCTCTAGACTAATCCTAGAATTTGTTCTCTCCATAATGGGTAATTTAACTAGGTGAGCTTTATGGTGACAAAATTACTAACATTCAAAGAAAATGAAGTCATGTTGAGGAAGACAAGGACGTTATGCTTTCTGGTACCAAGAGCAAAAATAGAATTGTAGGAGAAAAACAATATCTTTCATTTTTAAGGAATGGTTCTTTCTTTATTTCTATATTTCATATGCATAGAAAGCTAGATATATATAAGCTATGACAAATATGGCTATATTAATTAAACAAGATAAGAATGAAGAAAAGGTTGTTATGATCTCCTCTAACCCAACAACAACTAATGATAAGAATATCATATATATCTATCACTTAGTTAGAGTTCCCATATCTATTGAAGTACGAATTACTTTGGAATTTATTACTCATTGATGTCCTTGTCACCAACCATATTTCCTTTGATATTTGTATAAGTATTATCACTCTTTTAACTCCATGATTTGTGGTACTCCTTATCACTCCATGAACTCACACATTTGATATCAAGATGAGACTATTGTGTGTTAATAAGGGCGACTTGGTTATGGTTTCTACTTTGCAAAAAATCTTAGATAGAAACCTCCAAGTTCTTGTTTAAAGTTTCAATTAGATTCAAATAATAATAGCTCTCGTTTACTTTGGCGGTTTGAACTAAACTTGAGTCCAAGGGTCTGTTTGATTTGTTAACGAGAATAGCACAAGCGGTACATTACAGGACAAATAGTTAAAGTACAACACAAGTGTTTGTGCTGTTCTATGTTTGATTTTCATTGGATAGTATTTTTTTAATTTTAGTGTTTGATTTGCATAAGTACAGACCACAAAATAGTAAATTACAATAATACATTTTTACCTATTCTATATTTGTTTTATAATAAAAAAAATTATAACAATATTTTATGAAAATATAATCAAATTTTGCAATGGCCAACAACAGAGCAACAAGTTAAAAAATCAACTAAATAGGTTTAAATCCAAACACAACATAATTAAACATTCAATCCACAACAAACTTTCATTAAAATCTTAATCCTAAAAAACAAACAAATAGATAGATAAATAACTAAATAAATAAATTTATAAATGGTTAAATAAATAAATAATAAAATAAATCATGTTACTACCTTTGTAATGTATTTTTATATTTTTAATTTAAATAAGAATAATTTTGTCATTAAATTGTCATGTACTTCCCTAAAATTTTTGTACCGTGTTTTTGGTGGTAAAAAAAAAATCAATGATTTGTACTGCACTCCAACTTCATTTGTAAATTAAATACATAACAACAGAAGTAGTTATATGTTGTCCCTTAAAATCTTGCTTGTCAAATGGACTCTAAGTCTATCTAAGAGGTAAGATTAATTAAGTTGGTATTACACGTGTATATCCAGGGATAGAACCAAGGAAAAGGGGGGCTAGCGGGGGCTTCAGCCACCCGACGCCATGGGAACTAGCTCTGAAACCTCCGGTGAGCTTCTGGCCATGAGCTGGTTGCGCGGTCCAACCTGCGGCTTGCCGAAGTAGACCCACTCGGAGAGCTTCAAGCCCTGCTGAACCACCACAATGAAGTCCTCGTCCATTCTCCGACGTCAGGCCGTGATCTCGCCGGCGTGACAAAGAGCACCAAGCTCGCCAGAGACAGAGGAGAGCGTGACAAAACACGTGGGAAATGGGATTCGCTTTTAATTAATTCTTGCCCGTTAGGTTAGGCTATGCAGAGGTGAGGATAAGAAATCCGTCACCGCCCTTTCCCTATCTAAACTTTTTCGCTTTATTCTTTCTTTGGGAATATATATATATATATATATATATATATATATATATATATATATATATATATATATATATATATATATATATATATATATATATATATATATATATATATATATATATTTGGAAAAAAGATTGAGTACTTGATGCCGATTGGATAAAGATATGAATCATTTTCTCAGATTATATATTATTATGTGAATTTAAAAACTCGTAAAAATGAATTAAATTTATATAACATTAAAATTAAATCGTATTATTTTTTTAATGCATTTTTAAATTTTTATTTATTAGTTTAAAAAATAATTATTTATATAAAAATATAAATGCCCTAAAATGCATTTGATATGTATATATACATGATTCTATAAACAAAAAGTAGTGATTCAGAGTACAATCTAATAACCAAGCAAAGATAAGATAATGCACTTAAAACATAAAAACTAATGTGATATTAGAGGATAAGCCCAGTAAAATAAATTTAAATCAATGAGTATATAAATATAACTAAATTTTATGAAAAAAAATAATTATGGATAGCCTTTGGATATTTGTTTAGTTCCCATAAATGACCCATAGCCGAGCACACTTATAATTAGGGAAAATTACTATTCACCCCTCGCGAATTGCAAAACTTCCCAGACAGCCCCTGCAAGTTTGTAATACCCCAGAAAGCCCTTCCGTTAGTGTTTGAATTCCTTTTTCCCCCCTGTCGTTCATTTGTACAAGGTTTATGCTGTGAAATACCGTGCGTGCCCTTGCAAATGGTGGGAAAAAAACCGCCCAGTCACATCATGTTAAACATTTTTTATTTGGCTTTTGTCAATCTTTTTTATCCCTGCTTGCGTTGATTTTTCTGAAATAAAGTTTGGAAGATTCATCGTTTGCATTCGTTTGAACTCCGCCGGTTGGCCGATAAGCTGAGATAAGGTGAGAATGTCTTCCTTTCCATCACTTTGATCATCCTTTAAGTGAGAGTACCAATTTATATTTATTTATATGCAGGTTTCAGGTTTTTAATGGAGAGTTTTTGTGCAATTGCAAGATACAACGGTGAGGGACGAGTGCTAGTGTTCACGGCACAGACTTCTTGGGATTCAATCTTAGCGGAGATATGTGACCGATGGGGTCTTGATGTTTCCCATGTTAGGGTGAAGTTTATCACACCCGATGGACATAAAACGATTTGTCCAATAGAAAATGAGGTTGACTTCCAGCGCATGTGTCATGTATACTCACTCTTCAAATGCGCTGCAGTCGATCTCGTTGTTGAGACAGATGATGTGCCATTGTCGCATCATAGTCAAAACGAATTCTTGTCATTGTAAAGTTCTTATCCTTTATCTTTACTTTTGAAGTCATATGTGTTCGCCTAATTATTATAGTTACCGTTTAAATATTGTATTTTTTATTTAACTACACCATTTTCCGTTTAACAAATAGTTTCTGTGTTTAACTTATTATTTTATTGTTTAAATATACATGTTTCAAGGTAACTTATTTTGTTTCCGATTAAGTTACTGATGTTTTCCGCTTAACTGAAGTGTTGGCAGGAATTCTGATTCTGCCAGCGCACCTGTTCCATCTCATGGCGACCCGGACGGTGGAGCATGTCTTCCGTCCTCCTCGGATCATCCCGAAGTGCTGTCGTTGGATATCGGACAACGTTTCGTAGACGTTGACCATTTAAGAGACGCGCTTCGGAATTTTGCAATCAAGAGGAATTTCGACTTCAAATTCATAAAGAATGAGAAACACAGGGTGACTATAGAATGCGCTGCCGTTGGTTGTGGCTGGCGCCTTCATGCATCGAAGGAATACAATAAAAATACGTTCAGAATAAAGACAATGCACCCGTCACACAATTGCGGTGGTGGAATTGGCTCGGTGTCACATCCGAAAGCGTCGAACAAATGGGTAAGCGCACGAGTGATTGACAAGCTTAAAAGCCAGCCATTGTACAGGCCTATCGACATTCAGAAGGACATGTTACGGGAACACGGTGTCCACATTCCATACAAGCAAGCTTGGTTGGGTAAAGAGCGTGCCCGGGTGATTCTCGACGGCAGCGACGTCGCCAGCTATGATCTGCTGCTTTGGTACGTGGATAAGGTGGCCGAGACAAATCCCGGCAGCATTGCGATTGTAGAAAGAGACGGTGACCGTTTTAAACGCGCATTCTTCTCGTTCCGTGCTTGTATCATGGGATTCAAGCGGGGTTGTAGGCCGCTGCTGTTTGTCGACGGTACCCATCTTCTTGGAAAATATCGTGGTACGTTGCTGGGCGCCACAGGCAAAGATGGTAACAATGGGTTTTTCCACTTGGCCTTCGGTATCGTCGACAACGAGACAGATGCGAATTGGACGCGGTTTATTTCCAAGTTAGGTGATGCGTTATACGATGACGGCGATTATGAAGAGATTATTACATTTGTGTCGGACAGGTCTAAGGGGCTTGTGAACGCCATTGCAAGGGTCTTCCCCTCGTCCCCACATGCCTATTGCCTTCGACACTTGGAGGCGAATTTTATGAAAGCAAATGGCGGACTTGGGAAGGCATTGAAGGACGAGTGCTGGTCCATATGTTTTCGTATTGCGTGGGCGTCAACGGCTAAAGAATTTGATGATACAGTGAATGAATTGCGGGCCATATCACCAGAAGCGCACCGCTGGTTGCTTGAAAAGTCAGATTTGTCACATTGGTGTAATTATTTGTTTAAAGGTCAACGTTGGGGCAACATGTATTCAAATGTCGCAGAGTCCTTCAATGCGTGGATAAAAGAAGCTCGCCATCTACCAGTGACGAGAATGGTCGACTCCATACGGTATTTGAATGTTTGATTTTCATTCGGTTTAAACTTCTTCGTCACTGTTTAACTTCGTGTGCTTTACGTTTGCCTATAATGGTTTCTGTTTAACTATGATGGTTCGTGTTTAATTATAATTTTCTCTGTTTAAATAATTACGTTTATGTTTAACTATTCTTGGTTTACCTTAACAATCAATTATAATTTGTTATGATACAGGTTCAAATTAATGCGGATGATATGCACCCGTCGTGAGCAAGCGAACAAATGGGACACCTACTTATGCCCCGATATACATAAGAAGGTAGACGAAGTGGTTGCGGAAAGCCGAAATCTTTATGTTGGTCGTTGTGTCGATGATCGCTATGAAGTCCTTGACCATTGCAGCAACTCCGTCGATCTATCGGGTAGAACATGCTCATGTCGCAGGTGGCAAATTTATGGTATCCCGTGCACACACGCTTGCGCTGCAATAATGCAGACAGACACCAACGTTCATCAATTTATTAGCGACTACTTCAC
This sequence comes from Dioscorea alata, assembly GCA_020875875.1. Classification (NCBI taxonomy): domain Eukaryota; kingdom Viridiplantae; phylum Streptophyta; class Magnoliopsida; order Dioscoreales; family Dioscoreaceae; genus Dioscorea; species Dioscorea alata. The sequence continues at coordinate 15,986,754 of CM037018.1, forward strand.
CGTCGAGACATACAAACTGGCGTATAGGGAAGCTATTTTCCCAATACCAGACGACGACAAGCCTACAGACGACAATCGAGAACTCCATCTGCGTCCGCCGGTTACGAGAAGGCAACCTGGGCGACCCAGACGGAAGAGGATCGAGTCGCAAGCTTCCGCGGTCCGCGAGTTACGGTGCAGCCGCTGCCACGCGTCCGGCCATAATCGTAGATCTTGTACTGAACCTGTCGCCGAGTAGGCATTGTAAATAAACACCTGTCTTAACTCATAATAAGCATATTTATGTCTATATGTTTGATATTTACACAGTAAGTTTAAACAGAAAAATATTATTTTAATGAGTACCAATGTTCGTTAAATGGAGACATTACTATTTAAATGGTTTAAGTTATATTTAAATGGAGAACGGTTTGTTTGAAGGATAACATAGAAATGTAGTACATATCACACCAAAGCGTAGTTGTCCGGTCAAAATTGATCGACCCTTGGAATTCTCATTCGAAGACATTTAATGTATCTCCTGAATCGAAGCAGCCAAGTTGAACGACCCTTCAATTTCCCGTCTACTGTATAAATTGCCTTGGAGTGGAGTGATTAGATTATAAAGTTACAAAAACAATTGATGCGACATCTGCTCGACCAGGGGATCGCCGGGACACATATCGGCAATGTAATCGGTCCATCCTTCGAGATCAGAGAATCCGGAGGCGATGACATTACTGATATGCATCCTGGACATCCCCTGTTCGATCAGATATCCCATCAATTGTTTTAAAACTTTATGAAGGTTTCTAGACACCAACAGATTTTGCAGGCGAAGATAGTACAATGGCCAGGGATGAAGTTACCAAAAACAATTGATGTGACATCTGCTCGACCAGGGGATCGGCGGGATGCATCTTGGCAATGTAATCGGGGATTTCTTCGATATCAGAGGCTTCCCCGGTGGTTGTTCAACTTGCAATTTGAACAACTGCCTGCGAAGCCTCTGATGTGCAAGATTCCTACGATTACGTCGCCGAGTTGCATCTTGCTCATGTCCTGGTGGATCAGATATCTTATCAATTGTTTTAAAACGTGTCCTTGTTTAATATTTATTCTCGTATTTGCAATTTATGTAATGAGTTATTCTCGTATTTGCAATAAACATATTTCATTTCATGTGTGAAACTGTCTCTATGTTTAATAGTTAAACAGAAACGGTTACTTTTAACCATTTAAGTATTAATGTTAAAGGACTACAATGCCGATAGTACAATGGCCAGGCTGATAGTTAAACAGAAACTTTTAAATTTAAATATATACACTTACAGTTATACATAAATAACATTTGTTAAAGATTAACATAGTTAGTTAAACATAATATCTCAAAACAATAACTCAAGTCGGTTTCCCCCCCCCCCCCCCCCCAGTCGAAGACTCGCCTCTTTCTATGGTTCTGGTCCTTCGACCTTCAATGAGTATGCGTGCAACATACTGTAATCGGAAATATGGTAGATCCTTTCGAGGAAGGCGTAGCTTGTCACCTTCGAGTATTTGCTCGATAAATCTCATCACATAAACGGTAAACGAAATATTTAAATAGTAATGCTTCTAGTTAAACAGAGACTACATATAGTAAATGGTAATATCCATAATTATACGGAGAATTCGGTATGATTACCTCCTTTCCTTCCAGAGATGGCAAAATGGTTTGTATCGACCCTTGCTTCTCGTAGCAAAGCATCCTTGGTGTCTTGCTCAAATTCACTTTGTTTCCGCAACCGGTTAGCTCGTAAAACCATATGTTCAATGCGATCGAGCAACCCTTCACGAACCCCGCCTGAATCTTCTCCCCGGCGCATCTTGCTCGCACTCTTGCGGCAGCTTGTGGGACGTCATCCATAAGCCACTTGTGTGTCGCCTGCGCCCATGCGTATCGGCCCATGCCACGTAGATCGTCGACATAATCAACGACCCAATTTGGAACAGAGCATGACGTATTTGGGAAGAGGACCGTACCCATGAGGTAAACCATCAGGAGTTTGACAAAATTTTCTTCTTGTCCACTTTGTCGAACAACTTGCTCAAGAGTTCTCTTTATAGAGTCTCTGTGTCTCTCGTACGTTCTCGAGAAATACCTCTCTTGGAAAGATGAGCGTGATTTCTTCTTCTGAAAGACGACTTCCTCTCCACTGCAACACACACCAAGAACGAGGGCGACATCTTCAGGCCTGAAACTTAGCATGCTTGTCCCGATCCTGAATTTGCTTGTGCGGTCATCGTAACTTTGCAATAGGAAATCAAGAAGGGCCCTGTCTTGGAATACCGCTCCCACCTTAGTCAATGCTTCGAACGGTGTCATTCGTATAAGTTCCCAGTGCTGTCCATTCATGTAGACCTTCAATTCGGCTATCGTCTCCGCTACCGCTGCCAAGGAGCATCGCCCATTAACTAGGGTTGTCGCCATAAGTCCTCCGTGGAGACGATGTTCGAAAGGTTAATTCCGGTCGTACAGTGGCGAAAAGAGAATATATTCAAAATCCCCAACCTCCGCCTAACACGGACAAGTTATTGCAGTGCCCGTTACGAACCGCCCACGACTTCCCATGTATAGTTAAAAAAAAAAAACGTTTCGTTCTCTCAATCAGTGTTGTCACACAGAAGCCTGATTACGTACACGAAGGATTTTATATTTAAACATAGAATCTGATAGTTATAATATAAAGGTTTTCGTTAAATGTTAACTATCTTAGTTTAAACAGAGAGTTTTTATCGTATGTATAGTTAAAGGTTTTCGTTAAATGTTAACTATCTTAGTTATTGCAAAAGAATGTATGTTACAAACTTTACAGTAAAATTGAGAAAGAACTTTATACAGGATTGACTCTCGAGGACGTCTCCCCTTTATCCCCGACGCCGGCTGCCCTCCCATCCAAAAGTATGCGTGCGGCGTATTTCAGACGTAAGTACGGCACGTCCGTTTGCGGTACCCGAAGCTTTTCGTCAGCAAGAAGTTGCTCAATGAACCGCATCACATACACCGAGCAGTCAAGACTTCCTCGTTTTTGTCTTGGAGTGCTCCTGTCGTGAATGAGGGCGTACGAGGACGTCGCCGCCTCGCCAAGCTCCATCTCGATGCAATTATCGAATAGTTTCCGCTGTAAACAAATAAATTTTGAAGTCGAGATGGAAAATTAGGAAGTAAGTTATTTCCGTTATAGTTAACACGGGAGCTTACCATTTCGGCGGCGTCTTCGTCGTATTCCTCGCTCTGGCAGGAAGAGTAATGCCTGTACTCTTGCGCTATGTTGTCGAGAACGACGATATGGAAATGGTCATGCAAAATTATAGGCATTATTACGATGTCGACTTCGTGGACGTTCCGCGCAGCATCGTCTATCATGTGGAGAGCGTCTTCCGCCGTGTCCTCCCTTTGGGAGAGGAATAGTGCAAGTGGACGGGTAATGGAAGCGCGCTTCTTATAAGGATACGGTTGAAGCTTCAGCGACTTCTGGATGATGCAGACGAAGGCATCGACGACATCGTCTGTCACATTCTCCTTACCCTCGACCAACGTGAACACGGCCTCGCGTGTCGTCTGAACTGCGTCAGTCCTCCATACGGTAGTCCTGATGTTAAACAATAACGTTCATAGTTAAGTGGATAATGATATAGTTAATTGATAACTTAAATAGTTACATACAATTTACAAACAATTAAATATTAAAGGAGATAGTTAAACCGCAAGTGTATTTATTTAACTGTTAACATAAATATACTTACGAGTCCATGACACAGTTGAGGAAGATTCTTATTATCTTCTCTTCGAATTGGTCGAGACGCGACATTCCGGCATATTTTTTCTTCTTCGGAACGAATTTTTTCTGCGCCTCGTCGACGTCTCGTTGCCCTTCCTTGGCAGCCTCTTTATTCGACTCCGGTACTGCCACAGAGTCTTTAACATGTGACGGTGCCGGTACGGCCACAGCGTCGTCGACGTCTCGTTGCCCTTCCTTGGCAGCCTCTTTATTCGACTCCGGTACTGCCACAGAGTCTTTAACATGTGACGGTGCCGGTAAGGCCACAGCGTCGGCGACAGCGTCTTTTTTCGGTTCAGCTGCTAACGTGGGCTGACTCGACACCGGCAATGCCACGGAGTCTTTATTCACTTCTGGTGCCACTGGCGCCAGGATTGTGTCTGCCTTCGTCGCGCAGCAATCGTACGCCGGCGCCGGTGCCTCCAACACAGGGAGGTCACTGACAAGGGATTCAATTAACGTGTCGACGGCGGCAGTCGCATCATCGGGCAGAGACACATCCATTGCAGCCGGCGGCACCGCTGCCTGTCCTTTTTCCAATGGCGAGCTCGGACCTGAAGTTGGCTGAGCCTCCGCCATTGTTGGTTCGACAGCATTTGGTACTTCTGTTGCCTCGACGTCGGCCGGCGGAGGGAGACACATCGTTGCAGTCCTCCACATAAGCCTCTTCCTGCGCGGGACTCTCGCGAATGCCCTCGCGAGAACGTCGTCTCTGGCAATCGCCGGGGCTGCGTCCGTTGCATTCGGGCTGCCGGAGATCGTATCATAGTCATCCGGCCTCGTCGTGGCCTGCGAACGCGCCTCCAGAGCATCAACGCGAGCAACAAGACGTGGGATCTCTTGCAACATTAACTCGCACGTCTGCAATAGACGTCTGGTCAGCTCGTCGCCTGTTGGTGTCGGGGAGGGGGGTGGAAGGGGGCTTGCCCGTCGGCGAGCAGTCCGTGCGCGGTGCGGGCTCCGAGAAGGTGATCGGCGTCGGACGCGCTTTGACGATGCTGCCCGATCATCTCTCTTTCTCGCAGGCGGAGCGGGAGTCTTGCTCGCCAGCGGAACGGGAGCGGAAGCGGGAGGAATAACACCTCCGTGGCCGGTGGCAGCTCCGCGGATGGCCCCAACAAATATTTGTTCGTCCTGGTTGGCGGCGACCAGTTCGGGAAACTAACAATTGTAAAAATCCAATACGTTTAAACAATAAACATACGAGTTAAATGTTAAGAAAATAATTTAAATTGTAAACATAGTTGTTAAATACGAATTATTATATTTAAACACTAACACAGATTGTCAAACACAAAAACGGTAAACTTAAATGAAGATTCATTAAATAGATTCATTACCTCTTTTCCTTCAAGTGATGAAAATAAAGTCCCCGTCGACACTTGCTTCCGGTAGCTGTTTTCACCGTAGCACAGGATCCTTGGGGTCTTTCCGAAATGCAACTTCTTGCCGGTGCCGGTGAGCTCATAGAACCAGGTGGTCAACGCAACCGAGCAACCTTTGACGTACCCCGTGTTGGTCTTGTTCCCGGCGCATCTCGCTTGCACTCGAGCGGCCGCTTGTGGAACGTCCTCCATTATCCACTTGTGGGTCGCTTGAGCCCATGCAAATCGTCCCATGGCTGGTAGGTCGTCGACGTAGTCAACGATCCAAACAGGAACAGAGCAGGAAGTGTTAGGGAAGAGGATAGTACCCATGAGGTACACCATGAGGAGCTTTACAAAATTCTCCTCTTCCCCCCTCTCGCGAACTATCCGCTCAAGTGTGTTCTTGATGGAGTCTTTATTTCTCTCGTAAGATCTTGAAAAATACCTCAGCTCGAACGGCGAGTGTGTCTTCTTCTTCTGGAATACGACTGCGTTCCCATCACAGCGTAGACCAAGGATGAGACCCACATCTTGAGGTCTGAAACTCACGAGGCTGGCCCCGATCCTGAATTTGCTGCTGCGGCCATCGAACCTCTGCAGCAGAGAATCAAGGAGGGCTCTCTCTTGGAGGACGGCTTCAATCTCGGTCAAAGCCGCGAACGGTGTCCTTCTGATGATCTCCCAGTGTCGTCCAGTCATGTGAACTTTCAATTCATTCAAAGTCTGGACCACCGGTGTCAAGTAGCATCGGCCGTTAACTAGGTTGACCGCCATGACCAATACACTACAAGAAGAACAATACATTTGTTTAGAGTGATTTATTAAACAATAACTCTATTAATTAAACAGAAACTTCCTTTGTTAAACGGAGAGTACGATTGTTAAACGGAAACGACATGTATTCAACATAAAATCCAACCATTACACTGATACTTTTAAACACAACTCATACCCACATCAAATTAACGGGGAAACACACATTATAATCATTTGAAAACAGAATGAGTTTGCATAACCATCGAAAAATCTCCTGCACCACAACACTCTCGCTCTCGATACTGTGCACAGACAAAGAAAACCCTAGACGGAAAATCTCACTGCAAACTACAATATCATCCAATAATGAAACCATGAAAATGTATGGCCAAAAAAACAACAGAGACGATACTTTACAAACGAAATGGCGAAAAACAAAAGAAAAACCGCACAGCTTCATCGCCTCATTACCTTGGTTGGAAAATCGACGAAATGACGAAGACTAGAGCGGGAGTTCTCCTTCGAAACACTGCCGAACAGGCGATGATAGCAAGATGCCCAACCGATGAAGCGGCGATGATAGGAAATAACCGGCGCCAGTAATGGTGTTCTCCAGTGATTAAACAAATAAAAATAAACCGCTTCCTCTTTAAGCGGAAACATCATTGCACACAAGGGCATTATAGTCAATCCACGCTTCAAATGACACAGCATCCCACGTAAGGGCAATTTCGTCATATATATTCAAACTTAACACCGTCAATCACCGTTACAGCATTGGGGGGTTTAAATTTCTATAAAATCAAAAGGAGGGTGTTTTTAGGGATATGAAAATGTGTGGGGTTTTTTTGTGCATATTGCAAACTTTTGGGGTTTCTTTGGTAATTACCTGTTATAATTATGACAACATTGACAAGTATTTTTAGATAATACATGGTTTTAAGAATTTATCATGAATGTTAGTGTTGGTGTTAGTATATTAGTATGTTGGCATTATTTGCACACAAGTGGGTAAGTAATTGCAGTGAGTTAGTTTTAATGAGGTTGTAAATGATGACGTAGCAATATTTTGAGGTGGTGGCTTGATAATAACAACTTAATCAAATTCAAATCATAAGTTCTTCCAGATGGAAATGATTTCTAGATTTGTGTATATATGTATATGAATTTTAAAGTGATATTTTTATGAAATTATTTTTTAAAACCCTTTAATATCCTTTTTCTACAACTACTATTTTTTTAGTTTTTATAATTAAAAATATCCAATGGCCCCATAAAATTTATATTTATCTAATTTATGAGGTAATAAAAAAATTATGATATTTTTTCGAATTATGTTAATAAAAAAATTATTTTTTAAATTAGAACAAATTTTTATTAACAAACTAGATTAAATAATAACAACAATTGAGTATTTTGAGATGGAGGTTTTTATAACTATTGATAATGAAGTGATTGTATAGCGTTTTAGAAAATACAAACTCGAATGCCACTGCCTCTTTTGAGTCGCATACTTTGTATGTCCGGCATCGTCATTGGTGACATTTCTAATTCCAGTGTGCGTAAATAGCCATCCTCTGTTTTTTTACGTGTATTAAAATTGTGGTTATTATACTCAACAATCATATTATATATTGGAGATAGTTGTTTTATTGGAGAATATTCACTATATATTTTGTTATTAATTTTGATTAGGATGTTTGCAAACGATGTTGACTTTAAACTGTTTTCTCTCGGTTATATATTAATTCTAACATTATTATCATTATTTAAAGTTTTGTTTATTTTAGAATTTTTACTAGGAATAGAAGTCTTCAATCTTCAAATTAAGGGCTCGTTTAGCATTGTTGCCAATTCTTGTATTTTTTGTTTTCAATTTCATGTTTTGGAAACAAAATCGAGAAAACATGTTTGGCAGCTAGTTTTTGTTTTCAAAAATTTTTGCAACAATCCTCATGTTTCCAAAAAACAAAAAACAACAATTTCATGTGCTTTTTTTTATTGGAGAGAGAATGTTATCTGCTTTGCTGTCTAAAGGAAGATTTTTATTACCTCATCCACCATAATTTTTTAAGAAAACAAACAAAAATAATTAGAATTAAAAATTTATAGAATAACAAAAATAATTAGAATCATTTTTTTATAAATATTGAGTTTATTTTTTATTTTACTAATTTTTCTCTATCCATTAAAATTGTACATTTTAAGTAATAGTGATGAAGAATAATACATTTAAATAGATTCATAGTATTACTATTACATTTAAAAAAGTAATATGTAAATTAATTGTGTAGAAAAATAATTTGGGATATAAAAATCATTTAGAAGTAGACACTTATAATAGAATGGAGGAAGTTGTTTAGTTATTATATATTACAGATTAATTTTTTTAATTAATATGATTTTAATATTTTCTATCATTAAATAGATGTTTGAGATTATATATTTGGCAAGCAAAAAATTTATTCATGTGCGTAAAATTGTTTACTGTATAAAAAAAATATTTATTTTATGTTGTGTTTCAACGTGAATAAAAATGTCATTAAAAGAATCTACTGTAAAAATTAATTTAATGAAAAACAGTTTCATGCTCTCATGTTATGCAATTATTAGTGCTTTGAGAGGTATGCACTTTTAGCTTTTGTAAAAAAATAATCATGACACTTGCTAAGTTACAAAACTTAGAAATGCTTTTCAAAAAAAAAAAACTTAGAAAGAAATAATAGACTAGACTAAGATATTGAAAGACCTTTTTGTGTGTCTTGAATAGGAAGAAAGAATATGGTTGTTTGGGAGAGGAGTGACCTGAGGATTTGAAATAAGAGATTTTGTTTTCAAATTTTACGTTTTTAACTTTTATCCCAAGTTACTAATATACCTTAAGGAAAAAAAATTGTTATAATTGTCAGGATTGTTACATTTATATCAACATAATCTGTATATTACCATTAATATTTTCATTGTTACTAATAATAGGATTTCTATTTTAATTGTTATAAAAATTTTCACAATTAAATATTTTATTGTTTATAAAAGCTAATTATTGTTGAATATATTTATATTATACATATTTTTTTGCACAATAACTATTATTATACATAATAATAATAAAAGCACAATGATATAGTTGGAATGAAACTCCATTAATATAAACATCAAGTCAAAATCTGTAGTAATTCATATTTTTCAAAAGAAAATTAAAAATAAGATATTTTTTAAAAAAAATACTATTTATGCATTAAGGTACGCTTTACTCATACATTTTTGAATACTACAACCTACTTGTTCTTAAAAATCATTCTAAAAGTTGACAAATAGAAATTCAAATATATAGAGAGAGAGTTGCAGGTTGTATTATAAAAAAAATGAGGGGATGCTAAATGATATGTTAATTTTATATGTGATCAGTAAATAATTTTTAGATTAAAGAAGTTAAATTAAATACCTAAAAATTTTTCAAAATGTCATTGGAATACTTTGACAAGTGACATAAAAGAAAGAAAAAAAATGTTTATTTTTAAATTTCTATTTTTCTCAAAAAATAATTTTAAGGAAATACACTGTGTAATTTTTTTTAATTAGTTTTGTTTCAATTTATACAAAAAAAAAGTGTGATTTATTATACCACATCATCTGTCACGTAATTTAAATGAAAATCAATAGATTGCAACTAATCCTATAAATTCCTAATCTTAATATAACATCTAATAGATATTCTTTTATGAGAATTTGACAGAGAATGTATTCTCCAATTAGTTGTGTGATAGGAGTTTTTGTTTTATTTTACAAGTTTTCATTATCTAAATAAATATATTTAATAATTTACTCTTAAATATATATTAAAAGTAATCTTTTAATTATAATTAATGTATGAAAAAAATTTAGATGAATCATCTACATTTTGACATTACAAGAGCAACGTTTGAGATACTACCATTTAATATTTGTGATGAAATGCTAGGCTTGGACTTCAAGATTCCAAAAGGATAAAGAAAGGTACAGCTTCATTGCTTTGAGTAAAGAAAACACAAAGTACATCAATTCAATAAATATAAAAAGAGGTTCATAAGATGTATTTTTTTAGCATTACCAACCTTGATTTCTTTGGTGCTTTAGTGTGGTGGTTGGGGGGGGGGGGGGGGGGGGGGGGGGGGGGGGGGGGGGCTCATTCAAAATGTAAAGAGAAAAATTACATAAAAAAAGAAAGAATTGCTTGAAATGTAATAGTGAGATAATATAATTTTGATTAAAACAACCACACTTTGAAATTTGAATACACATATTTGAAAGTAAATCATAAAATAGCTATTTGTGCACACTCTTCATTTTTTAAATCAAACTTACAGCTATACCTCTATTATCATTAGAAGCACCATCATAATGCACATTTTGAAATACCTCTAACACTGGACTCCACATTGAGATTAGTCAGAGAATGGCAGTGCAATGAGATTCCCAATGAGTATTCTTTGATTGCTAAGCTGGATTCTTGATTTTTTTTTTTTCATCTGCCATTTGTTATCTTTACTCTCTCCAATTACTTAACCAATCTATGGTGATGTTACTAAAGTTGGTCTCTTCTTTTGCACAACGCTCTAGTTGTGTTAACAATTATAATAGCATACTGGAAAAAACCACTCACAATTATATTTTATAACAAAATGGATAATAAAAACTACATCAAAATGAAAGAGTGAAATTCAATCTTATAACCAAGGTTGAAATTCCCTGTAAGGGAGTTTGAGGGTTCCATCACTTTATTTTCAAAGAGTAATTACCGAAGAGTATTGCTATTTAGGCCTAATTGATAGGTTGAATTGCTAGTCTAAATTGATAGGCCGAATTGGCATCCATGTCAGCATTCACGTCATTCTCTGTCTATCTCTTTTTTAGAAAAAAATTAATTATTTTATAATCTAAACCCTTGCTTTATAATTTTTAAAATTTAAAAATTTATCCTAAACTGTAAACCCTAATATCATAAAATTTTAAAATCAAATATTATAAAATCTTTTACCCAAAATTCAAACAACATAAATCCTAAACCCTAAATTAGTTTTTAGGATTTGATAAAGATAAATAATTTTTAATTTATGATTTAGGGATTAGGATTTAGGATTTAGGGTTTATGTTTTTTGAATTTTAGGTTAAAAATCTTATAATATTTGGGTTTAAGATTTTAGGGTATTAGGGTTTAGAGTTTAGAATAAATCTTTAAATTTTAAAAAGTATAAAACAAGGGTTTTAGAATACAAATAAGTCATAAATCCTAAATGACTTATTTGTATTATTTTTTAAATCACATATTAAAAGAACACATTAAAAAAAAATAAAAAAAAAAAACATTTCTGAAATAATTTATCTTATTATTATTACTATTATTTTCCATCCTTATCATAGGCTTATCCTCAGGCTTATCTACTTCTCATGCCACCACGTACGTGTCACCACTACATCATCCCACGTACGTGTCCCTGCAAGAGATCATCTCATCAGATAAAGAAAGAAGTAAAGATCATGACGGAGTTGGTGATCAGAGCCACGGTTGAGCCATCGACAACTGTCCAACGGAGCGATGCCGAAGAGCTCCATTGAATTCTTTTTTTTTTTTTTTTTTTGCTTGAGGGGGGCTTTCAGCCTTTCTCCTTGGACAAACTCCTGCGAGGCCAGCATATAACGGCGGCCTTTCCGGTGCCGAGGGGGGGCTGAAGCCCACCCTCGCCCCCTGGTTCCGCCACTGGTTCCTTGTGAGTTTTCTCAACTTAGTTTATTTTTCTAGTTATATTATTTTTAAAATTTATTTAATAGTAGAGCTAGCCTAGCATGAGCATATATTATCGTTTCTTTAAGTTTGATTGATTATGCTAGGTTTCGATTGTTAATATGCATTTTATTTATTTATAAAATACTAAGTATTCCTTATCACGCTGTTGATGTGGGTTTAGAACTTTAGACCTTTAGACCTTTATTTTATTTTTTAAACATGTGATGCAAGTATTAAATATATTTTATTGTTAATATTTTTTACTGTTATTATTGTCTTTTATGAAGTTATATTATGTATTTCTATATTTGTTGCATATTTTTAATTAATTTTTAATCATAAAGCAATTTGAACTAAGATAGTGTGTATGTTAAACCACTTATGTTTAAATTTGAATATAATTGGTATGAATTACTAGATTTAAATATACTTATCCAAGTAGGTCATTACATAGTTACTACAAAATTCCACATCTTTAAATCTATATAGCTCCCTCATTTTATTATTTTGCGCTTGCATTATTAATATTTGATAAAAACCCTAATATTATTTATTTTCATTGCAAATAATCCGTCATTCTCCAATAAGAATATATTTTTTTAATATTTTTCATTTAATATTTAAATTTAAAAACATTATTATTTTTGGATATTGAAGCTTTTTCTTTACAAATAATAAGAGTCATTTAAAAAATTATATACACAAACTAGACTCCTATACACCTTTAAAAACAACCCATTTTTTCCATTTTTAAAAATACAAATAATAGTATTTTAAAAAACGTATTTTAATTAAGGCTTTTTTAAAATCAACCCATTTTATTTTCGTGTTAATTGTATCCATGCCCAATCAGCGTATACTACAGATTAGACATTTTATAAACTAAAAAAAAAAAATTCCATTTTCTCAATTTCACCATTGTTTTAATAATAATTACTTTATAATTTCTAAAATGCTTTTTTTGTGGGTTTTCAACTAATTTTTTTAAATTTGCTATTTCTTTTTTAATTAATATTTAAAAAACATATTTATTCTAAAAATTTATTATTATTATTATTATTATTATTATTATTATTATTATTATTATTATAGAAAACATTTTTTTTCTCAATGTTTAAATTTTTTCCTAATTTTCTTAAAACCTATCTTTTTTAATTTTTTTTTTTAATATAGCTTCATGTTATGACCAAATATTTTGTTTTAAATAATATCGGGTCATGTTAAACTTGGACAATATAGATGTTTAATAATAATTACTTCGTAAGATAGATGGTTGTATGAAAAAAAAATCTTTTCTCCATTTATACCTTAGAATTATTTTGTTGCATTTATTTTAACCAGAAGATATATGGAAAAAAATAAAAAATTATAATGTCTCTTTAGTGATATTTATTTGTTTTCTTTACTTATTTTTCATCATCAATAACAAAAAAAAAAAAAAGTTTAAAATTAAAATTTACAATTTAAAAATATGTTAAATTTATTTTTTAATTAAATTTTTTATTAAAATACTTTAATTTTGACAAATGTTGACAAACGTTGACAAACTATAGATTTGAATCCTCGACCTTTAACTTGAACAATGAATTACATACTAACTCTCAAATATAGCATACTATTTTCAACAATATTAATACAAACCATGCTATTTTCAATGATATTAAGGCAAATACTCTATAAATAATATTTTATTCTAAACATGTCATTGTAATTTTAGATGAAATTACATATGTAGTAACTTTTAACCGCACCAAGTTATTTTGGATTTTGAATAATTATTTAAGCATGTATAATAAAATTCTCAAAATAACCAAAAACTATTTGTGCACAGGGTTGTAGAAAAGAATCATCCATATTTTTAATATTATTTAATAAGTATTATTTAATTTTGAATTTACATATAAGTTAATTTTTATTAATTTTACCAGTAGCCTACTAGTCCAATTGTTTCTACTTATGATGTTAGTTAGAGTCATCTAAGGATAAACTTGACCACTATTCTTTTGGAAATATGTGATATGCTTGTGTAAATTTTGGAACTGGAACTCAACCATAGCCATAAAGTTCCAATTTTAGTTCTAGTTTTGGATGGTTTGGGTTCCAATTAATTTTATTATACTATGTATTATATAACTTTTATTTAAAAAATTAAAATGAATCAAATATGGTGATTTTTGGTTTCTAACTTGGAAAAACCTGAACCATAACCTTAAAGTTCCTCTTCAATGTTCCATTCTAATCCAAATAGTTATAGTTCTCGTTAAGTTTGGTGGTTTGAGCCAAACATGAGTCAAATTTATCTAAGAGTTAAGTTGGAATTACATTTTTGTGGCACTATGTATTTTGTTATTAAATTTAATCATGGATGGTCACCAAGGATATTGATAATAAAACTTTGGGTTGTTATATGATAGTTAAAGATAAATTCTAAAATAATTTTCATTTATTTAAGTTTTATTTATTTTAGATTTTTTCCTAGAAATAGAAATCTTAAATCTGCAATACCAACTCTTCAACTGGATGTAATGTTATATGCTTTATATATATATATATATATATATATATATATATAGAGAGAGAGAGAGAGAGAGAGAGAGAGAGAGAGGAGAAAATGTTATATGGTCTTCTTTCGAAAAAAATATTCCAGTATCAAAATTTTTTTCTTAGTATGAAATTGTTACTATAGTTTTCATATTACCATTTGTTTTTGTATTTATATGATTTTAATATTTTTATTATTAAATAGATGTTTGTGATTATATGTATAATTAAATTTGACAAGCAAGAAAATTATTCATGTGAAAAATTGTTCATTGGATAAAAAATAGTTATTTTATGTTGTGTTTGATGGTATATAACGATGTGATTAATTAACAGTGTCGTGAAAATTAATTTGGCCTTCCGATTATTGGTGCTTTGTGAACTGTGTACTTAATCATCACCCAAGGCACATCAATTCAACAAATATAAAGGAGGTTTATAACATGTTTTTCTTTAGTGTTGCAAGCCTTTATTTCCTTGGTGCTTCATTGTTTCCAGTGAGTTTTCTCAAATTAGTTTATATTTTTAGTGATATTATTTTTAAAATTTATTTAACAGTAGATCCGAGCATGAGCATATATTATTGTTTCTTTGAGTTTTATTGATTAAGCTAGGTTTTAATTGTTCATATGCATTTTATTTATTTATTTATTTATAAAATACTAAGTATTCCTTATCACTAATGTTGATGTGGGTTAAGACCTTTATTTTATTTTGTTTTATTTTTTTTTAAATGTGATGCAAGTAATATGTATTATTTATCATTTTAATATTTTTATTTTCTTGTTATTATTTTCTTTTATGAAGTTATCTTATGTATTACTATATTGGTTGCATTTTTTTAATTATGATGCAATTTGAACTAAGATATGTATGTTAAATCACTTATGTTTAAATTTGAATGTAATCGGTATGAATTACTAGATTTAAATATGTTTATCCCAATAGTTCATTGCATAGTTACTACAAAACCACAAATCTTTCAATATATATAGCTTCCTCACTTTATTTTATTTTATTTTTTTAAAAAAGTGGATAAACCACATTCATTAAAGAAAAAGAATGGAACAACAACAAAATAGGAGACAAACCACTAGGTGTGGTCACCAACCCAGAAGACAAAAGGAAATAAGGGAAAACAGACGACTGACGAACATCCACGCCCACAAGGACGTCAACAAAAAAAGGACTACTCCTCGCTCAGATCAGCACTCGCCTCCATCGAAGGCCTCACCCCCGGTGTCTCCATCCTGGCGCTATGGAAATTCAGACTTCTGCACACCAGCTCCATGGACCCCTCCAAATTATCTTTAGCCCCATCTTCCAGGCACTCCCCACTTTATGATTTAGCAGTTGCATTATTAATATTTGATAAAAACCCTAATATTATTTGTTTTCATTGCAAATAATCCTTCATTCTCCAAAGAGAATATATTTTTTAATTTTTTCATGTAATATTTAAATTAAAAAAATATAATTACCTTTGGATATTGAAGCTTTTTCTTTGTAAATAATAAGAGTCATTTAAAACTCTTATACACCTTTAAAAATAACCAAACTTTTTTTTTTCATTTTTTAAAAATATAAGTAATAATATTTTTTAAAATAAATAAGTTTTGATTTAGGCTTTCTTTTCCTAAAGTAAATTTTTTTTTGTGTTAATTGTCTAAATGATGGGAGGACAAATGTTATTTATTAAAATAGCCTAAGGCCATTGTATCCATTTCCAAACAACATCAACTACCAATCAGAAATTTTTATAAACTAAAAATATGGCATTTTCTCAATTTTATCATTATTTTCTTTATAATTACTTTATAATTACTAATTTTTTAACTTATTTTTTAAAAAATTGTTATTGTTCTTTTAAATTATTATTCTAAAAAATATTTATTTTAAAAATATATTATTATTAAAAAGAAATAGACAGCATTTTTTTACCATTTTAAAAAAATTTTCTTAAAATATCCAATACGTAAATTTTAGTTTTAAATTAAATTTTTATTAAAATATTTTATTTTTTAGAGGTATTATACCCAGATTAGTCCCTCTATTGTATTGAAAGTGCCCTTTCAGTTCCCCTATTATTTTTCATCCTTCTTAAATCCCTCTATTTTACCATTTAGTGAAATGTAAGTCCTTCCCTCTCATATAATTTGTCACTAGAAGGTCCCTCATAGGGACTTACATTTCACTAAATGGTAAAATAGAGGGATCTCAAAAGGACAAAAAATAATAGAGGGATCCCAAAAGGACAAAAAATAATAGGAGAACTGAAATGGCACTTTCACTATAATAGAAAGGACTAATCTAGGTATTCTACCTTTTTTAGATATATTGACAAACTATAAATTTGAATCGTTAAGTTAATTCCATACTAACTCTCAGATATGACATGTTATTTTCAACAATATTAAAGTAGACCATGCTATTTTCAATGGTATTAAACAAATACACTACAACTTCTAAAATTACATGACGATGTAATTTTAGATGTAATTACATATATAGTAACTCTTAACTATACTAGGTTATTTTGGATTTTGAGTAATTAATTAAGCATGTATAATAAAATTCTCAAAATAACCAGAACACATTTGTGCACGGGGTTGTAGGAAAGAATCATCCATATTTTTAATATTATTTAATCTGTTTTATTTAATTTGGAATTTACATATAAATTAGTCTGTATTAATTTTATTAGTAGCCTACTAGTCCAATTGTTTTTGCTTATGATGTTAGTTTGGGACCTCTTAAAGATAGGCTTGACCTCTATTCCTTTGGTATATGATTTCGGTTTTGTAAATTTTGGAATCGGAACTCAACCATAGCAATAAGGTTCCGATTTTAATTCTAGTTTCAGTTCTAGTTTTGGATGGTTTGAGTTCCAATTAATTTTATTATAATATGTATTATATAATTTTTATTTAAAACATGGTTTGGTGGTTTGAACCAAACATGAGTCAAATTTATCTAAAAATTAAGTTGGATTTACATTTTTTGTGTCACTATGTATTTTGTGGTTAAATTTAACCATGGATGGTGACGAAGAATATTGATAATAAAACTTTAGATTGAGACAGAATATTATATGGTTTGCTTTCTAAAAAATATATTCTATTATCAAATTTTTTTTTTGTATGAAATTATTACTATAGTTTTCCATTTTTTTATTGATATGATTTTAATATTTTCTACCATTAAATAGATGTTTGAGATTATATGTATAAATTTGACAAGAGAATTATTCGTGTGTAAAATTGTTCATTGGATAAGAACCCTCTAATATGCGAGACATCTCTGTAATTTTATTTGGGTTTATAATTTATTTTATAACAGGTTAACAAGGATATATATCATGATTGCACTTGTGTACATGGGTTTGACAATTATTTATTTATTTATTTATTTATTTATTTATTTATTTTTGATGAATGATGACAAACATTTCTCTTGCAGCATGATATTTGGAGAAGGACAAATATTACAACAGTTTTAATTGACCAAACCAACATGGTTAAACTTTTATTTTATTTTTTTAAGAATTACTATAAAGTCATTATATATCTATACAAACTTATCTGATTCAAAGTTAATTTTTATTTATATGTGAATTTTACTTTTAGTTTTTAATAAGCAATGCGAATTTTAACGTTTTGAATATTAAATTAAATTAGTTAGCATAAAAAAAATCTGATAACTTTAGTATAACCGATCATCTAGTCATTTTCTATAGTCGCATGCACTATCGTACCTCAAATATGTACAATAAATTCAATCCAAGGGAAAGATTTATAATTGTACATTAGTTGATGACAATATTTATTTAATTGAATGGATGTGAGATGAGTGATTTTTTGGTTACTATTTAATAATCTCATTTGATGCTTAGCAATATTGATTGATATGGGTGTCACCGATTTCGTTAGCCCATTGGTCAATGCTGCCACTCCTTACTTGGTGGATCCCATTGCACGCCAATTCAAGTACTTGTTCATGCTCAGCAACAATGTGAAGGCAATGACTGATGCCATGTGTTTTTTTTTTTTTTTTTGTTAAAAGTACCACGGAGGGCTATTTTATTCAAAGGAAACTAAGTATAACAACATAGCAAAACAGCTAACACAAAGGAATAAAACAAACACCAGGGAAAGAGAGCAATTAAAAAACAAATCCTGAATCCAAAAAGGCCTTCATGAGCCAGTGCGGGAGCTCACGACCGAACAAGTCAACCCAGTCAGTGGAGTAACCTACTCATGCACTAAGTCATGGTCTGAATCGCCGGTATGGTCGGGCACTCTTGCACTTATGAAATTGAATGAGCACTTAATTCGCTGAGAAGCTTCATTGAGAGGTTGTTGTTGGCCGTTTGTAGCTGTTGAAAACCAAGAAAGAAGCACATTAGCAATTTTAAAAATTATAGAGTAAAAAGGTAAAGCAGTTACTTGAAAAATGCGAATATTTCATTCAAGCCAAATGTTCTACATAATGGCTCGTGAGGTCCCAAAGATTCTTGTGTTGTGGGTTAAGAGAAGGTAATCAAGAGGTCCAAAGCTGAGAAATAGTTTGAGGAATAGAATTCATTAAGTATTTGAGTGAAAATGTCCAAATTCGATTCGAAAAAATGCAATCTAGAAAGAGGTGATTCACGGTTTCAGAATTTTTATGACAAAAAACACACAGGTGTCTGTGGAATTTTGAGAATTGTGCACCCTTTCTTAAATAGATTTGTTAAGGTAAGTAATTTATCTTCTCCCACAAGCCAGCAAAAGAGGGTAACTTTGCTAGGGCAGCGGGTTTTCTAGAATTAAGGATATAGTGGACTACCCGTGCCACCATCTATTGAAAACTTATAGAATGATTTGAATATAAAATTTTCATTTTTTTCCAATGCCCAGGTGTTGAGATCATCCTGAATATTTGTGCAATTTGGAATTACTTCCAATAATGAGGATAAATCATCTAATGTGGTTGTGTAAAAGAAATTCTCAGGGGCAATAATTTGTTAGGAGAAATGTCTGATGCTTATCCAGGGGGAAGTACAATTGTTAAAGAGTGATGGCTAAAGATCTTTCAGTTATTGCCCAGAATGCCATTTATCAAACCAAAGAGAGGTATTGAAACCATTTCTTATAGTTTTGAAAATGTAAGAACGAAAGGGTTGTAATGAAGTGTTAACTCCCGCCCAAAAGAAGAATTTATTCCTTGGCGGAGTGTGAAATAATAATCTAGTTGAGCTATTATTTAGATAATTAGCTTTGATGATTTTAGCCCAACCACAGTTTGTGTTGCAAGAGAGTTTCCACCACCATTTCCTGAGGAGAGCTTTGTTGAATTCGTGAAGGTTTAGTATTCCCCAACCACCCATGTTTCGAGGTCTACAGATACTATTCTAGGCAACCAATCTGATCCCTTTGGATCTTAGTTCTAGTCCTTTCCATAAAATATCCTTTCGAATTTGATCTATTTCTTTTATCACCCAAGCCGGAAGTTTAAAGATTAACGTTGAGTAAACTGGAACTTGACTGGCATGTTTGGATATCACACCATTAATAATGAAGGGGATCACCAAATGCCTATGAGCGAGCCGGGCCGTCCTAACCTTGTCTGAGAGCCAACAATGGCCTTATTTTGCGTGGTCTTGGGGTACCACTTTTGAGAAAATCCTGCCTATTAGAATATATTGAATCATTTATAACATATATTATTAGATAAACAATATATTGAAAATTAAAATATATTTGAATTATTGGTGTAGTACCTGTACATCCACCATTTAGAAAAAGTTATTGGTGGAAATCCATACCGCCCAAATAAAGTTCAATATCCACCTCATTCCTCCACTAACTGTTGGAAGGAAAACCAATGTTTCAGACGACAACTTATTCATTTTGGAAATAAATGTGGGTCCACCAACAATTCATATAGCAACAATATATGATATAACAATTCATGTCAAAATATTCTTTCAAAAGAATTTGGAGATTTTTTTGTCCATTCAATCCAAAGTGTTTATAGA
The DNA here is from genome assembly GCA_020875875.1 of Dioscorea alata. NCBI lineage: Eukaryota > Viridiplantae > Streptophyta > Magnoliopsida > Dioscoreales > Dioscoreaceae > Dioscorea > Dioscorea alata. The sequence goes on from CM037018.1 coordinate 16,007,001, forward strand.
TGTTTGCAAATGGTGATGCATTTATAAGATTCAATTATTTAAATAAATATTTCTAATAATTTATATTCACGCATCTATAAAAGATCTCATCATCATCATCATCATCATCATTATTATTATTATTATTATTATTATTATTATTATTATTATTATTATTATTATTGTATAATAGATATCACTTATTCATTATTTTGGTTGAATGAATTTGATCAACATTTAAACTTTTTATTTGTTGCACCTATCATATTCCAAACTACTAAGAAAGCAAATGTTTAGAGAATGGCAACCAATTTATTTATTTATTTTGTTAGAGCTGTATATAACTCTGAAATTTTTGGTTATTTTTTTTTAACCTTTAAAATTATATATATATATATATATACACACACACTAAATAAATTACCAATTTGGAAGTGTATTATTGTTCCTTTTGAAAAGCACAGCCTCATGGCTTTCAACAGTGAAAGTATGCCCCAGGAATAATTCCCAATAATAGAAAACAGTGATGATATTGTTCCTTTTCTTTTTTAAAGTTTTTTTCCTTTTTAAAAGAAGACATACCTTTCGTAATCATCACGAAATGGGTATCAGCACAAACTAATATAAAAAGAGGTTCGGATGACTTTCTCCTTACATTATTTACGACCTGTGTTTTGGTGGTTTAAGCGTTTCATGTGAGTTTTCTGGACTTCGTTTTTTTAATTCATATTATTTTAAATTATTATTTAATGTTAGATTTGAGCATCTATCATAGTTTGTGCAAGCTCTGATTAATTATGCCATGTTTTACTTTCTCATACAGATTATGTTTTGTTTTTATGAAATATAAAATATTTCACATCGCTTGAGAAGATGTATAATTTTAATTAATTTTTTAATTGTGAAGTTTCTGATATTATACTTAAATTTTTGTTTAATTTGTAATTTTTACAGTGTTTAAGAGTGTTTGTCTATTTTTATTCTAATATACTTATAATTGGTACACACCTATTAATTAAAAGGTACAGTTAGTTTTTCAAAGGATTAAGTTGAACTTAATAGTATTTTTTTTTTTTTTTTGATAAAAAGTGGATAAACCACAACTTTATTGAAAGAAAGGAAAGCAGACAACCAAGCAAAGAAAAGTACAGACAAATGGTAAAGAAAGTTACATGAGCCTCACCATGAGTGAGTGAAGAACAAGTAAAAAACAGTAAGAAACGAAAAAGGATAGAGAAACTAGGCTGGCGAAGACAACCAGCAGGAGGTCACAGGCTAATATAGAAATTAAAAAACTTTAATCATAGACGGTAATGAAACTTGTTGATGCTGAAATTTAAATAATTTCTGATTGCTTTTATCTAAGGTTTAATTTTTATATTATTATTATTATTTATTTTAGAATTTTTATTATAAATAATAGTCTCGGATATGTAAAGTAAATTTCAATATTTGATCAATCTTAATGTTATGTGGAAATAGTGTTACATGCTTTATTTTTGCAAAATTTGTTTTATAAATGTATAAAATAATTTTATTTTCATATATTGAGAATATTTAATTATTAATTTTGTTATTAACATAATTTTAATTAATGTTTCCTATCCTTTGATAAAATATTTACACTGTTTAACTGTATAAACTTATTAGGGACAACGCTTACTTAATTTAATATTTTATTAAAATATAAATTTTTAATGTTTAATAAAAATATGACCTATTTTTTATGTGGGAAAAAATAAAATAAAAAATTACATAATTCTAGGTCAAGTGACGCCCATAGCGTCTGCTAGCAAATAGGATGAAATTTCTCTTGGGGGCTCCTAAGAAATGTGCAAGTTTAAACGCAAATTGTTGAAGTTGGTCGGCATCCAGTCCAACATAGAAGCAAGCCATGATAGCTCTGCCACCATTACTGGTGACACACCAACTCTATAATTAAGTAAATCCACACATTCATTGACTAGCAGTATCTCTGAGGGCTCCACCAGTTCTAATTAATACAATTATTAAAATCTAAAGTTAAACTTGATGATGATTGAAAGAATTTTTACATGACTTGTATATTGGTTTTGATATTTATTAAATTAAAAGACGAGTGATCTTTTGGTTAAAAATACTAATTAATAATATTCTCGTTTGATGCTCAGCAATATTGATTGATATGGCTGGTGTCATCAATGTCGTCGTTAGGCCATTGGTCAATGCTGCCACTCCTTATTTGGTGGATCCCATGGTACGCCAATTCAAGTACTTGTTCATGCTCAGCAACAATGTGAAAGCCATGACTGATGCCATGGTTGAATTGAGAGCCAAAAGGGAGAGCATTGAGCAAGACATTCAAATCGCTGAGCGAGAAGGGCAAACTCGCCGCCCAGAAGTAGCGAATTGGCTTGAAAAGGTGGACTCCTTTGATCAGCGTGAAGTGACTGCCATCGAGCAAGAATATTATCAAAGAACAAATTGCATCGCAATGCCTTCACTCAATATAGTTTCAAATTACAAGCTTGGCAGGCGAGCTTTCAAGAAGAAGGAAGACATGGTGGAACTACTTGACAAAGCAGTGAAGTTCGATGTTGTGGCCAAGAAATTGCCTCCGGGTCCTGCGAGAGAGTTGGCAACGCCTTCAATAATGGTCTCAAATGAAAATTCAAACCTTGAGACAATATGCCAATATCTCAAAGAAAACACGGCAGGCATCATTGGGATATGGGGCATGGGAGGGGTCGGCAAAACCACACTCTTGAAGAGCATCAACAATGAATTCTATCGCTCAAAAGATGGCATGTTTGATCATGTCATTTGGGTTGTGGTTTCTCAAGACTACAACGATCAAAAGATTCAATCCGATATTGCCACGAATTTGGGATTGACATCTACCAATGCTGATGCAAATGCAATCCATGATTTTTTGAAAAGGAAAAGTTTCCTGCTACTGCTGGATGATCTTTGGAGTGAACTTGATCTCGAGAAGATTGGGGTGCCTCATCCTAAAATGCATCATGATCAAGACAAGCACAAGAGCATGGTGGTGTTCACAACACGCTCGGAGAATGTTTGTGGTGACATGGAGGCCAACAAGACGATCAAAATGGAATGCTTGACTCCTGATGCTGCATGGTGTTTGTTCAAAGCCAAAGCCGGTGAAGAACTCATTGCATCTGATAATCTAATTCAACAGCATGCAAAGGCTATTTGTCACGCCCCGAACCCGAAGCGTTGACAAACGGCCGCCTACCTACAAGGCCGTAACCAAGTAGGCACGCAAGGCCTCAAACCTGTCTCACAAATATGAACAATATCTAACAAGAGTATTTATTTTAAAACAAAAGAAACCACAAAGTTTATAACACAAAGAAGCACATAATCAAAGTTTGACATCACTCTTAAACAAAGACAAAAGAACTAAGTTCACATCAAAGGAGTTTTATTAACTCGATGAAAGCTAGACAGTGACTTGCTCAACGACTCCGCTAAACTGTCCACCACTCAACCTTACTCCTGATCTGAAAAAGAAATTGAACAACTTAATGAGCTTGGGAGCCCAGTAAGTAACCACTAAAAATATCGGGATCACAAAATTAAACAATAATTTTAATAGCATAAAAATGCATAGTGATATAAAAATCAAGACGAAACCCAGAAATCAAAAATAATTCACACAGATTTAATTTTAACAAAATAAGTATCATATAAGTCCCCCCAACAACTAATGCCAAAACAAAACATCAGAATTCATTTATTTAAACTCGGTGACCCGAGTCAGATTTCAGAGTTCATATGTTTACCCTCGGTGACCCGAGCCAGAATATCAGAAGCCGTTATTCTTCACCGACGAAACGGTGGGAAACTGCAGTTTCTATGTCAGATACGTGTCGACACGGTCAGTGTTTAACCCCCAGTGATAGGGTTGTTGCACAGTTAATTGGGGACTACGAGTTTCTATATCAAAAATATGTCGGGTCTAAAATTATCATCAATACAATAACACTGAAATTCAGTGATCCCGTTTTCAAGCAAAAATAAACCAGTTATTTTCAAGGTGATTTACACAATACTTAATTAATTAAATGCCCAACAGTATTGTAGAAGAAAAAGAATTTATATATAAACATATAACTTGATATACAAAGGGAAGCAGAAAAATGAATGCATAGAAGTTTGCAAAAGCTGAATTATTAAATCTTAAAATAATACCGATAAAATATAATTGCCAGAGACTTTGATTCTTTTGTTAATTCAGTATAAACATAAATATATATAATCGGAATAAGTAAAAGAATTATCAACTAAAACAGAATTTGTAAATTACTAAGAAATTATGAAAGTAAAACAATAATCAGACATTAACTGAAAGGTAATTTCAGAATTTAATATTAATTAAGGAATAATAATTTAGCAATAAAATAACCGAGTGGCTAAATAATAGAAAAACAATAATAATAATTTAACTAAAAATTTATCAAGTGTCCAGAATACGTACATATATTAACATTTATAGGTGGTTTACTTACCTGTCTAACGCCAAAAACTCGCCAAAATTAAATACACCCCGAATTTAAGCTTCCACGAAATACCCTATATTTGAGAACATATTCCAAGGATATCAATAACACTAACCACACATGCCTAAAAATTATACCAGTCTAACCTCATTCATTAAAAGACAATTTTCTCTAAACTAATTCTTATGGACAACTATGACAAAGTTAAGCTACGGAGCTTAGACATGAGTACTAAAAATCTCTAATACTAGTTTAATAGATTTAAGATCTCACAAACATATGATAAAACCACACAAAGATACATAAAAAATCAATTTCCTACCCTCATAAACATCATACTCAAAATGTCGATAATTTAATATAAATACACGATAAGTGGACACCAACATTGAAAATTAAATCCCACTATATATCCAAACATATATATACACACCCAAATCAAATAAATAAATACACAAATAAAACTTATACTAACTATGGCGCCAGAACTCCTATATATATATATAAATTAAATACAAAGCACGCACAAATAAATCAAATGGCTGCAGAAACCATTCTAACATATATATATATATATATATATATATATATATATATATATATATATATCTATATATATACCAGCACACAAATAAAGGCATAACAATGGCCGCAGAACTCTACAAATATGTAAAATAAATAAATAAATAAATAACATATATATATATATAAACACTAACGGACGCATGAAACCCAAACTTTATATATATATATATATAAATACCTAACACAATGGCTGCCATATATATATATATATATATATATATATATATATATATATATATATATATATACTTTAAGCAATTAAACCCAAACTTTTCTCTAAAACCCATGAAATATATATCTTAATCAATTAAACCCAAAATTTTTCTAAAAACCCGTGGAATATATATCTAAATTAATTAAACCCAAAACTTTTTCTAAAAACCTATGAAATCAAAGCATATAAAACAATGTGCATTAACATGGTCAACAGGAAACAATCAATCCACACATTCAATCATCAATAGAACAAAACCTAGAAAACAAGAATGCAATTTCTACCACTTGGCCAAATATCTGAAGAAGAGGTGGCTTACCTCACCACGAAAACAACACAAAATCCGAGACAAAGAGATCTATTTCCGTCCTCGCCGCCGGCACCACACACAAACAAAAGAAACAAAGAGAAAAGGAAAAGTGGCTAGATCCCTCCTTTTTTCTTAACCCAAGATCTACAATCGTAAAGATGAGGAGTCGGCTAGGGTTTGGAAACTGAAAAAAAAAAGAATATAAAAAGTTTCCTTTTTAATAATTAACATAAATGCCAAAACCAAAATTTAAAAAAAAATAATAATTATAGTAATTAACGGTGTGGGGCCCACAACTCCTCCCTCCTTAAAAGAGTTTAGTCCTCTAAACTCCAACATGATTAGTCAAAAAAAAAAAAAAAATGCTTTTAGGTAAATTCTAATCGTGTTATAGTTTGAGTGTCATTGGGCTAGCTGATAAGATTCAAGGACCAAGAGATTCAAATAGAACTTGCCTTTGGATAATACTCTATGGTTGATGGTCAGAACAAACAGACAATAAACCAATCCTGATTGTAGCACCAACTTATATCAAACATTGCTTAAAAATCAATGCCCTGGACATCCTCTATTAATCATGAACTTGAGGATCTATGATCATGTTACTTGTCATTCAATTCTCAAATAGCATAAACAACAAACGCATTACCATTATCTGCAAATATCAAAACTTCTCATTTAGAAGCATCAATGGCTATAGACTCCCATGAATATGATCACTAAACCAACCAAGTTTTGAAAATATTAAAATCCCAATTTCTTATCATCAATTGAAATCCATGTCACCAACTCAAAGCCACTTGCCATGAGCATCAAAGATGAATTTTACAACAATCAAACATCTCTCAAAAAAAAAATTGCGGGAGAACATCAAATTCTACATATGCTCAAGTCCAAAACAATATCAAAACACTCTTAGTTTTCCTCATTAACTAAAGATCAAGTTGCTAATAGAACCAACAAAATCACAAGTCAAAACTTCACTGGATGTATATAAAAAAAAAAAAAAAAAATCAAAGAGTAAAAAAAACATTACTCATTTTGGAAACAAGTAGCCTTGATAAAAGTTCCTAGCTCAATAAATATCTTTTGGCTTACCAACATCAATAATGCAATAGAACTATCATTACCTTAGCAATTATCAAGTATTCAAAAACCTTAAATTTGCTGGATTTTTTTTTTTCTCCTTCAAATCAAATATTTAGAATCTAATCATCAAAATTGACTAAATCTTCTAGAACATTATGGTATAATCCTTTACATCTTTTGTTGATAACATATGATGCTCCTTTCTCTTTAATTACTAAGTACAATGATTCTCTAGATAACCATTAATTCACAAAAGCAATACAACTGAACACACAAAAATATCATATATTTCAATCAGAACCTCTTCTTAGTTTCAAGAAAACCAAGGAATAATATCAAATTATAAGAAATTTTGCTCCTCAAAAATTTAAATCATTATCTTTCCACTCAAACACCAAGTATACTACACTACAACAAAAATGGGTTTTTGTGACATTTGCCATGTGTCGTAAAATAGCCAAAAACCATCACAATAGCTCTATACCAACTTTTGTAACAAATGTCGATTATATGTCGTAATTGCCATAGTCGGTATACTTTGTTGTGACATTTCCATGAAACTTCGGTACCTATTTATTCCGACATTTATAGTGATATTTTCCCAACATTTGTAAACAGTGTCAAAATGAATTTTATTCCAACATTTGTATATGGCTTGTGCAACATTTTTTTTTTATTTTGTGCAACATTTGCAAATGTCGCCATAAGTTTTTATCACATTAATTTTGAAATATTACAACATTTGTAATTGTTGTTATATAGATTATATAGTAACATTTGTTAAAAGTCTCTTAAATTAATTATATTGACCTTTTGTAAATATTGGTTTAACAAAATAAAAATTTTAAATCCCAATTTAAGTCAATATTTTTAAATGTTAGTAAAAGTTATTCATCATATCTAATTTTAAAATTAAATTTCATTTATAAATGTTTATACAAAAATTATTCAGTAACAATTGTTAAGTGTTTCTTAAAACTCTTATGTCGATATTTTATTATTGTTGTTTTAGCCATATAGTATTTGTGGATAACAATAAAATGAAACATTAGCAAGATATTAATTTAATATTATTTATATACAATTTAAATATATAAATATGAGATAAAAATTTAAATTCTATAAAATTAATTTAGATAATATAATAAAATAGTAATTAAAATTATTTATCAAAAATACAAAAATCCCACCTAGCACTAAACCACTAATTAAAATACGGATCTACAAATCTCAATGTAATAGCTTCCAAACATTATAATAAAGCTAATGCTTCAGTCATTCGAATTGTCCTCAAATTTATCATGGTGGTCTCTTATCTGCAAAATAAAATATATAAATACATTAGTTGATATCCAAACCAATTTAAAAAAAAAAGTGATGAATAAATAATAAAATTTAAAAACATAATCACTAATTAAAATAATGCTAACATGACCTACAAATCTCAAAATAAATAGTTTTCAAAAATTATAATAAAGCTAATCTTTCAATCCTTTGAATTGTATTTAAATTTATCATGGTGGCCTCTTATGTACAAAATAAAATATACAAATACATTAGTAGATATCCAAATCAACTTATAAAGGAAAAGTGCTAAATGAATAATAAAATTTATAATTTAAAATTTTAAAAATGTAATCACTACTTAAAATAATATTAACATGATCTACAAATCTTAAAAAAATAGCTTTCAAACATTATAATAAAACTAAAGCTTCAATCCTTGGAATTATCTTTAAATTTATCATGGTGGCTTTTTATCTGCAAAAATAAAATATACAAATACATTAGTAGATATCAAAATCAATTTAAAAAAGTGATTAGTAAATAATAAATTTTAAATTTTAAAAATGTAATTAGACAATATTATAAAAATCATAATTGGATCATTATCGTTATAATGAAATTGAGTAGTTAATTGAGAACAAGGACTACTTCAAGTATCTCCAACCTACAATAATTTTTATATTTAACAAAATCAACATAATATAACAAAAAAAAATTAAATTAAATTAAATATCAACATGTAAGATATATTAAAATTAATAATATACTAATTTAAAATATAAAAAATACTATCTAGAGGATATATAATTTGCATAAAAAGAATACAAATATTTTTTTTATTTAAATGGATAATATATGATTTGTACTATAACAAGAACCCTTAAAAAAATTAACTTAGAAAAAAAAAGGATAAAATAGAAAACTTTAACAAACCTATCACCTATACGTGGGTCATAACTATAACGATAACCCTATAAAAAGTAAAAATTATATAAGGGGAAAATTGCTAAAAATTATATAAGGGGAACATTGCAAAACTTCACCAAAGCAATGAGTGTCCCATAGCAAGAAACTTATAAAAAATTAAAAATTAAAAAACATTGGTAATTCTAAAACTTCAACAAACTAGGGTTAAATAAAAAAAAAAAAAAAACTCCAATGTTGAAGCCTTAGATCTATGCTATGACCACCACATGATATTATGGCCTCCCCATCATCACATCGGCAAAGAGAAAAATCCAAAACACATTTTAATTTCCAACAAAAAAATAGGATATTTCGGGCAATCTCATCCCAATTATATTTAATCTTTTTCTTTTGTATAAAAAAATATTATAAAACCCTAGGATTAGATTAATTAAAATTCTCATACTTTTTTATAACAAAAACTAATTAAAAAAATAATCATCTATCAATCATCATAATTAACAAAAAATAAATAAATATTTAAATAATATTACAAGAAAACAATGCAAAAAATACGATGGAATAATGATGGAATAATGAAAAATTGAGGTAATTACTTTTTCTCCCGACAAGAACTTTACTTTTGGTCTTTTACATTATTATGGTTTCTTTCTTATCTAATAGATCTTGTATATATAGGCCGTGCATGCAGGTTTTGAAATTCAAAATATTACCGATTTTATTTATCCTTAAATATTGTTTTTTATTTCAAATTATCTTTCATATTTTTTGAATATATCTATATATATATATATATCCTAACTTAAAATAACGTTTTTAAATATGTCATAACAAATTGATGCAACAAAAGTCATATTGAATTATGACATTTGTTACATAGGTTGTAACAAGCGTCTTAATAAATAATATTGTACCAACATTTCTTTTAACGACTCTAAAATTTTCAAAAAATATCGCAAAACAAAAACCTATTGTGACTATAAGCAGAAATGTCATTATAAAAGTAGGAACAAATAAAAGTATACCAACATTTATTACAACTATCGCTTAAAACTCATTTTAATGGTTTACAGTAACATTTATCAAAAATGTTGTTTCAAAAATGTCACAATAAGCCTTTTTTGTTGTAGTGCTACCCAATAGACAAGCAAAGGCCAAAGACAAACACACATAACCCTCAAGGTACTTTTCCTATTATAGCATTACTTAAACTTGCCAAACCTCATGATTCCTATTTCAAATAAGTTTAGACTCACCAAGATACAATGTGACCAAGTTCCATAATATTCCTAGCTTTCCTCAAATTATCACATCAATTTGAATATCACCAAATTTCAACACATTTATATTTCAAGCAACTTTTACATAATCACGATTATCTCCTAATATACACATTCAATTTCAGTTATATTTTATAGACAAGTAGTTAAGACCATAATGAATAATCATTCTATTTTACCCTTTGGCTAAGTCTTGCTCAAAAATCATGCAAAATACCATTTACTCTTCAAGTCTTGCACAACAATAACATCCACAGTAGACATTTATAGGAGCATATCTCTTAAGATACAAAAACGATGAATTCAAAATTTTATAGGTGCGTAGCTATGGAAGTATGCCACAATTCTTTAGTTTTAAACTTCTCCATATTATTATCTTGTCACCTGAATCGTCAATCAATACTCAAATAATTATACAAGGATTAAGGTCAAGTACCATATATCCACCAAATCTATTTACACACAATATTGGCACCTAAGGATACCATAGAACACAACTGTCTGTAAGTAGAGCACTGGAGGCAACCTTTAATAAATTCAAAGGACATGAACCAAGTTGGCATAAATGCACAAGAACAATTTAAGACTCATTCAAAATGCTTCAAAAAAAAACCTAATCACTAAATTACAAGTTAAACATCCTAAAATAATTATTGAATTCAAGCCAACAATGATCAAAATTTGAAGTCTCTCAAAGCCCAAACGATACCTAGCAATCAAGCAAAGTTCAGGGAATAAATACACATTAACCTCAGTGGGCTTTCTCATAATAAAAGTAACAACTAAAACTTGCCAGATCTCATAATTCAAGTTCTTAATAACTATAGACTCAAAAAGATATAATGTATCCAACTTTCACTATGTTCTTTGTATTCCCCAATTTATAACATCAACATGAAATTCACAATTTTTTTTTTTTTTTTTTGCACGTTTAAATTTCAGCCTGGCTTTACAAAAAAATCATGAATATCATCCAACATATACATCCAATTGCAAAGATATTTTACAGGAACATAGCTAAGATCATAATAAACATCTTTAGTTTTATGCACTTTGACCAATTCAACCTCGAAAATCATAAAAAGTACAACACTTTCCTCATGCCATGCACAATAACAACATCTGAGAAGGGTCTACTTAAGCGAACATATCTCATCGGTTGCAAATCCAATAACTTCAAAATTTTGCAGGTGATTAGTTATAGAAAAGTGCTATAATTTTCTAGTTGTAACCTCCTCCAAATAATATTTACCAAGGCTCTGAATTTGGGATACAATTTCAGTCAGCACAAAGTCAAAATATGGAAATTCACAACATGTACAATTATATATATAAACAACCACAAGTTCAATTCTAATAATTCTCCAAATCATCACATAAGCAATTTCAAAATTCCTCTTTTCTTTTCTTATATAGATATCCATGTGTGTGAAATAAAATCACATACATAGCAATATACAAAATAAATAAAAAAATTGAACATCAAACAAATCAAGGCTTTCCTACAACTCAAGCTATCAAACAAAGACTCATGCTCTAGTATGTAACCTCAAAAAAATAGATTCAAAGTGAAGTGGCATCTAGGCGGATACAACAACCTCCACCACCCATTTATCTTGGAGTTTTCTCACTCTTACTCGAATTTAACAGATCTATCTAATACACGAAGGCAAAAACAATTTCTCTTCTAACCATAGCTCTGATACCACTAAATTTGTCACGCCCCGAACCCGAAGCGTTGACAAACGGCCGCCTACCTACAAGGCCGTAACCAAGTAGGCACGCAAGGCCTCAAACCTGTCTCACAAATATGAACAATATCTAACAAGAGTATTTATTTTAAAACAAAAGAAACCACAAAGTTTATAACACAAAGAAGCACATAATCAAAGTTTGACATCACTCTTAAACAAAGACAAAAGAACTAAGTTCACATCAAAGGAGTTTTATTAACTCGATGAAAGCTAGACAGTGACTTGCTCAACGACTCCGCTAAGCTGTCCACCACTCAACCTTACTCCTGATCTGAAAAAGAAATTGAACAACTTAATGAGCTTGGGAGCCCAGTAAGTAACCACTAAAAATATCGGGATCACAAAATTAAACAATAATTTTAATAGCATAAAAATGCATAGTGATATAAAAATCAAGACGAAACCCAGAAATCAAAAATAATTCACACAGATTTAATTTTAACAAAATAAGTATCATATAAGTCCCCCCAACAACTAATGCCAAAACAAAACATCAGAATTCATTTATTTAAACTCGGTGACCCGAGTCAGATTTCAGAGTTCATATGTTTACCCTCGGTGACCCGAGCCAGAATATCAGAAGCCGTTATTCTTCACCGACGAAACGGTGGGAAACTGCAGTTTCTATGTCAGATACGTGTCGACACGGTCAGTGTTTAACCCCCAGTGATAGGGTTGTTGCACAGTTAATTGGGGACTACGAGTTTCTATATCAAAAATATGTCGGGTCTAAAATTATCATCAATACAATAACACTGAAATTCAGTGATCCCGTTTTCAAGCAAAAATAAACCAGTTATTTTCAAGGTGATTTACACAATACTTAATTAATTAAATGCCCAACAGTATTGTAGAAGAAAAAGAATTTATATATAAACATATAACTTGATATACAAAGGGAAGCAGAAAAATGAATGCATAGAAGTTTGCAAAAGCTGAATTATTAAATCTTAAAATAATACCGATAAAATATAATTGCCAGAGACTTTGATTCTTTTGTTAATTCAGTATAAACATAAATATATATAATCGGAATAAGTAAAAGAATTATCAACTAAAACAGAATTTGTAAATTACTAAGAAATTATGAAAGTAAAACAATAATCAGACATTAACTGAAAGGTAATTTCAGAATTTAATATTAATTAAGGAATAATAATTTAGCAATAAAATAACCGAGTGGCTAAATAATAGAAAAACAATAATAATAATTTAACTAAAAATTTATCAAGTGTCCAGAATACGTACATATATTAACATTTATAGGTGGTTTACTTACCTGTCTAACGCCAAAAACTCGCCAAAATTAAATACACCCCGAATTTAAGCTTCCACGAAATACCCTATATTTGAGAACATATTCCAAGGATATCAATAACACTAACCACACATGCCTAAAAATTATACCAGTCTAACCTCATTCATTAAAAGACAATTTTCTCTAAACTAATTCTTATGGACAACTATGACAAAGTTAAGCTACGGAGCTTAGACATGAGTACTAAAAATCTCTAATACTAGTTTAATAGATTTAAGATCTCACAAACATATGATAAAACCACACAAAGATACATAAAAAATCAATTTCCTACCCTCATAAACATCATACTCAAAATGTCGATAATTTAATATAAATACACGATAAGTGGACACCAACATTGAAAATTAAATCCCACTATATATCCAAACATATATATACACACCCAAATCAAATAAATAAATACACAAATAAAACTTATACTAACTATGGCGCCAGAACTCCTATATATATATATAAATTAAATACAAAGCACGCACAAATAAATCAAATGGCTGCAGAAACCATTCTAACATATATATATATATATATATCTATATATATATACCAGCACACAAATAAAGGCATAACAATGGCCGCAGAACTCTACAAATATGTAAAATAAATAAATAAATAAATAACATATATATATATATAAACACTAACGGACGCATGAAACCCAAACTTTATATATATATATATAAATACCTAACACAATGGCTGCCATATATATATATATATATATATATATATATATATATATATATATACTTTAAGCAATTAAACCCAAACTTTTCTCTAAAACCCATGAAATATATATCTTAATCAATTAAACCCAAAATTTTTCTAAAAACCCGTGGAATATATATCTAAATTAATTAAACCCAAAACTTTTTCTAAAAACCTATGAAATCAAAGCATATAAAACAATGTGCATTAACATGGTCAACAGGAAACAATCAATCCACACATTCAATCATCAATAGAACAAAACCTAGAAAACAAGAATGCAATTTCTACCACTTGGCCAAATATCTGAAGAAGAGGTGGCTTACCTCACCACGAAAACAACACAAAATCCGAGACAAAGAGATCTATTTCCGTCCTCGCCGCCGGCACCACACACAAACAAAAGAAACAAAGAGAAAAGGAAAAGTGGCTAGATCCCTCCTTTTTTCTTAACCCAAGATCTACAATCGTAAAGATGAGGAGTCGGCTAGGGTTTGGAAACTGAAAAAAAAAAGAATATAAAAAGTTTCCTTTTTAATAATTAACATAAATGCCAAAACCAAAATTTAAAAAAAAATAATAATTATAGTAATTAACGGTGTGGGGCCCACACTATTGTGAGGGAATGTGCTGGTTTGCCACTTGCTCTTGTCACAGTTGGCAAAGCCATGCGCACCAAGAAGACAGCACAAGAATGGGATTATGTGGCTAGCATGATGAGGAAATCAAAGTATCCAGCCATTCCAGGTATGAGGAAGGAAACAGACTTTTTTCCTATTTTGAAGTTCAGTTATGACAATCTGGAGAGTGATATTTTGAGAGAATGCTTCTTGTATTGTTCCTTATGGGGTGAGGATGTAGATATAGCTACTGATAATCTCATAGAATGTTGGATGGGGCATGGTTTGTTAGATGAGTTTGCTGACCTTGGTGAAGCTTACAACAAAGGTGGGATCATCATTGGAAACCTGAAAGAAGCATGCTTATTAGAATCAGTTGCCCCATCATCTTGGTTTGATGAAATCCTGGGCAATAGCTATGTGAAGCTTCATGATGTGATCAGAGATCTTGCCTTATGGATAACTTCAGATTGTGGGAGAAACAAGCAAGGATGGTTGGTGCAACCAAAATCATACTTAGAAAGATTACCAGAGGATGCCATCGATAGGGAGGTGATTAGCATTTCAGTCAACAATAGCAAAGCATTGGATGGATTTCCTAATTGCAATAAGCTCAAAACATTGATTCTCTCCACGCGCGAGCCAAGGAATATTTGGTTAAAAGAATGTCATATTTCTACTGAATTCTTTACAAAAATGCGTTGCCTCAAGTATTTGGATCTAAGTTATGCTGGTATCAATACTTTGCCTGAAGAGATTGGTGGACTTATTGGGCTGGAATATCTCAAGTTACCATCAGGTCTCATATCTTTACCCATGGCCTTGGGTAATTTGAAGAACTTAAAGTATCTATATATTCCATATATTCCATTTTTGGATAAGGCGGCAAAGAATATTCCTTATGGGCTGATAGAAAGGCTAACAAAGTTGCAAGTATTGGATCTATTTTCCAATGAAGATGTGTACCTTGAAGAAAGACATGTGGATGAGTTGCTAATCTTAAAAGAATTGAAAGGAGTGGGGATTAACATACAATCCAGTAGTTCTACATTGGAAAGGCTCCGTCATGTTCCAAAAAGGAGACTTCGTTTGTGCTGCTTGGATGATGAATCAGATTTTACTTCCATCAGCATATCTCCGTCACAGCTTGGAAGCAACAGCAAGACAAACCTTCGTGAATTGGCTCTTATCAATATCCCAAACTTACAGGAATTGGTAATGACAACAGATGGTGACAGTTCTTGGTGCCTTTCTCATCTCAATGAGTTAACTTTACATTTTCTCTCTCAGCTGAAGAATGTCATTTGGAAGGACTTGGAAACACACTTTTTTCTCCCCGGGCTGGTTTCATTAAGTATCCAATATTGCCACAGTTTAACTAGCTTGTGCTGGACTGCTCACCTACCACATCTTAAAGTACTCTTTATATGGAGCTGTCATAAACTGAAGAGTATTATTAAAACTGGTGATGATGCTACAAAGGTGATTGATAAGGAAGGTAACCTTTTCAAGAGTCTCAGGTACTTGTCTCTTGATAGAAATCCAAATTTGGAATGCATATACGAGGGAGAACTATCCCTGCCTTCCATTGAAGAGATTAGTTTATTTGACTGCGACAAGCTGAGAAAGCTCCCACTTGGATTGGACAGTGCTAAAAACCTAAAGAGCATATGGGTCGAATCTGACGTGTGGGACAACATGGATTGGGCACACAAAGATCACTTCTCCCATCTTAACCCATTTAAGATGAGTTCTATATAGCTGAGTCACAATAGCGTTCTGTTTTACTTCATGTAACCCTATAATTTGTATTGATTTTGTTTACATGCTCTTTTTGTGATTTTGACCCGGGAATAAAATGTCTAGTTCTTTAAAAAAAAAAAAAAAAAATTGTCTAGTTCTTGTGGATATGTCTAATAATTTTTTTAAAATACTTTTGCTTTTATTAGTATTTTTTTTAATAGTTAGTGATATAGCAATGGATCACATACACAAACACACACTCTCTCATTTAATATATATATATATATATAAAGTATTGTGTATAAATCATGGGTAGGATTCAAACACTTTTCTTTTATTAGGGAGATCGAGAAATAAAATACTAACTACAGATGAATATAACAAGTTTAATTCTTTCATTTTTTTTTGAAAAAAATTGATTTTTTTTATTCAACCTATTTAAATAATTTGAAGTTCTTAAATGAACTATAGTTTATCTTTTTTTAAAAAAAAAAATTAATTTTGAGTAAGAATGAGTTTTTCAAAAAAAAATTCATTTGATGAATATATCTATTTAAAATATTAATTGAGTTAGTAATCACTAATTATATTAATACAATTTGAATAAAAAATTAATTATTTGAATTAATCTTAACAAGATCCCAATAAGTCGGAATGAGAGTTTTTCCTTTAATACAAATTCTACATTCAAGACTCATTTTCATCCGTTTATGTTGAGTATTTTTGGTGCAATTAAAAAAAGAAAAACTATATTATTGAATTTCAATCGGAAGAATCATGTTACACATACACATACACACTTGCTTTTATTTTTCTATAAAATTAAAAATAATATTTTTAAAATACCATTTATGTATAAAGTGAAACCGTAAAACTATGTTTGTTTGGACAATATTTTTCAAATTCTCATTTTTTTTATTTTTATTTTTGTTTTAAGAAAACTTTTTTGTTTTGATATTTTTTTTTTTTTTTTGAAATAAAAAAAAACCCCTGAGTTAGTAAAGAGATGTATGTGAAGTTAATACCTCAAGTTCCCTCACCTTCACCTTGGGTTATTTAAACCCGCATAGAATCTAAACTGCTACAAAAATTAATTCTTCTGCATGAAATTCAAAGATCATGAATATAAATACTTTGTTGTGGCCAATCAAGTTTATATGTTTGGAGAAAAACAGTGATAAAAAATCAGAATGGAGTCATTGCTCTGCAATTCTATCAACATGACTTCTTTAGTCATGCATTTGCAAAATAAGCATATCATTGGAATGATTTTTGTGGAGACAAAAGCGCACAACACAAATATAAAACAACATAACTTAAAAAGAACTTCAAGAAAATGCAATCTATAAATAAAAGGATTCAATCAATTTAGAACTGATCAGAGGCCAAAGATCTCTGATCTTCATTTTCCTTAATACTCTTGACCATAGCATAGACTTGGCTCATGGCTGGCCTAGCATCAGGATAAGCGTTTACACACTTAACAGCAATTTGAAGCAAATGCACCATGCTTTCCTGGTTATCATCTTCTGCAATTAATGCCTTATCGAAAACCTCCACCGTCCACTCCTCTCTAACAACACTGTTAACCCATTTGGTCAATTCAAATCCATTGTCTTGATTCAGTTTCCCTGTCAGTAGCTCAAGGAGAAGCATACCAAAGCTATAAACATCAGTCTTGAAAGTTTTCATGTCACCGTCTCTGTTGTTGTTTTCCTTGTTTGGAGATGGATGAGTCCTGTTATTGGTCGACATTATACCGTATTCGCTTATATATGGTTCCATGTTGTTGTTCAAGAGAATGTTGGAGGACTTGAGATTTCCATGGGGGATGCCATGACCCATGATTTGGAGATTTTTGTGCATGAAGGCTAAGCCTTTGGCTATGGCTGCAGCCAAGTTTAGCCTGCTGCTCCAGTTGAATGGCCTGCCTCTTTCTGCATCTGATGTTAAGAAATATATATGGAGAAGTTCATTGTTTCATTCCTTGCAAATAATTTCATGGATAATAGAGTTATTTGAATAAGATTCTAAAATATGATTTAGGCATGGTATCATCATCACAACTCTCTCTAATATTAACAATGAAAAATAGATCCAGTTACTAAATCACCAGATTGAAAGCATACCTTGAAGTAGCTTCAAAAGGCTACCATTCTGCTGAAACTCATAAACTAAAAGTTTCTACTGTTTAGAGCAATAAAAAGCCACTGCTGAAAGCACTATCTGGTGCCTCACCTTATCAATCATCTCCATCCTCTTCTCAAATTCCTCATCAGAAATCATCCATTCCTTAATCCTCTTCACAACCAACTTGGTCCCATCTCCAAGCATCACCTTATAAACACTCCCATAAGTTCCTCTTCCCATCAACTCAGCAGAAGCTTTCAACAAATCATCAAATCTGAATACATCATTTGCCTGAGTACTCTTCAGCAACACAAGCGATGCAGAAGATGTCGAATAATCAGACTGACTTGTATTCTTATTATATCCATTCGAGTCTGCAACCACTTCTTTATAATTTCTCAACCATTGTTTTCTCCTCAGTCTTATTCTTCCTCTTCTTGTTCTTCAATAACAACACAAATACTAATAACAGGAGGAATGCAACACCTAGAATAAAATGACCTGAATACATGAGAATTTGCAACCTTGCCGGAATTTTCTTCCTTGGTTGCTCCACCGGTGATGCTGCTGATGTGCAGGCAATATGAAGAGGCGTCCCACACAATCCAGCATGACCCAAATAGCTGCCATTGCCAAAGCGGGTACCATCAGGAGGGACTGGACCGGAGAAATTATTATTTGACACATCGAACTGTTTTAGATTTCCGAAGATTGAGGCTGGAATTAAACCGGAGAAATTGTTATTGGATAAGTTGAGACTTTCCAAGGTCTTGAGCTCAGACAGTGAAGCAGGCAGCCGGCCTGAAAGTTCATTTTGGCTGACATCCAAACTTGTCAATGCCGAACAGTTAGAGATCTCCGACGGGAGTTCACCATGAAGACTGTTATTGCTTAAGCTCAAGACAACAAGTGACAATGATTTACAGATAATACCAGCATCAATGAAACCAGAAAGATCATAACCTTTAAGAGTTATTTCTGTTATCGATGATGAACCATTGTGGCATATCACGCCAGTCCACCCACCGGAACATGGATTAGATGATATATCCCAGCCAAGTTGCTGACTCATCTTCACTGCATTTCCAGAGAGTGTCTGAAGGAAAGTGATCAGAGATATCTTGACATAGTCTTCTTCTTGTTGTGAAGTTGAAGAATGCGGGAGGATGAGGATGAGGATGAAGACTAAGGAGATCATGGAATTCAAGCGTTGTTTGAACTCCATGTTGGGACACTCATGACAGAGTGATGCAGAGGAAGTTGTAGACTTGTAGTTAGGCTTATGGAGAGAAGTCAAGGAGGAGAAAAGAGGAGCTTATGGAGCTTCCAATTGGGTGGTTATTTGGAGCTAAGGACAATTGAATTTTCCAAACAGGTAGATTATTGTTTTTTTCTTTTTCTTTTTTTTTTTTTTTTTAAAGAACCTCAAACTAGAGGCTAATTTATTAAAGGAAGAACTAAATAAAAGAAACAGAGCAAAAACAACTGGGGAGAGCTAAACAAAAGAAAACAAGGCAAAAACAACTGGAAAGAGACAAACGTTAGAACACAAAGCCCGAAACATTGAAGGACTTCATAATCCAATAAGGGAGGTCGCGGCCAAAGAGAAATAGGTTGAGTGATGAGCGAGTGAAACCAAGACCAGCCACATTGCTTGCCGGGAACATCCAAGAACCAGGAATTGTATGAAGCTTAGGCTGGCCATGAATGGTAGAGAGGAGCTGAACATCTTGAATCAAGTTAGCATAGCTCCAGGTCACAGCAGGGTCTGGGTTCATGAAGAGGTTTAAGGCTTTTGATTGGCTCTTAGTTTTTGTTCTTTTGATTGTTATTAGTTTGAGAGCATAGGTAAACAAAATCGCTCTTAGTTTTTGTGTTTGATGTAATTTTTAACTTTTTAGGTAGATGAGAAAATGTGCCTATTGATTGAAGGTTGTTGCAAGGGTTTGGATTTATCATCTTGGATTACTTATGACAGAGTCTTGATCCATGTATAATCTTTATCTGGGTTTGCTTTAAATTTAGTTATTCAAAGAAAAAGCCAAAATAGATTTGAAGGATGTGATATGTGTGTGTCTATATATATATAGCATATATCCACTCTGAAAGTGTACAAAAACTCTTTTTAAAATTGGTTCGAGAATATTTGTTGGTATATTTCTATTTAGTCTCTCCAATGCACTACCATGCCTTGCGGTTTCCATGGCCTCATGTATTTAAATTTTACTTCAATTACATGAGTAGCTTATCCACCCTCTCAAAGTAAAAAATATCCTTAGTTAGGTTCTTTTAGTTATAAGGGATATAGCATACATCAACTGGAATTGTTGATAATTAACTAATCATATGACTAATAACTCCACATATGCATCGAATAACTTGGTCAAAATTTACAAATCATTATTACTAGTTGGTTGTATTTATTGACTGAACAACAATTAGATTCAATATATCCACACTTTCATAAATATACAAAGAAGGTGATATGTCTGTTTTAATGGTTTCTTTCATGTAAACTAAAGGTCCATGTGTGAAGTGTTTCTGATAATGAAGGTTCAATGGATGATCTATATATATGAAATCCTGAAACTAGACATTGATTTATTCCCCTCCCAATATTTCTCCATTATGTTCTTGTTAAAATGCAGGAGTAAACTAATACTTGGTGAGAGGAGTATGAACTTATCTCATAATAAAAGTTTTTGATCCACACAAAACTACTAGTAAAAATAATGAATTGAGTGTTTTGCTTTTATTCCTGCTATTATTCTGTCAGGGCTATAATGTGTTATTCTATTGCAAATCTAGAGACATTCATGTGTTACAAATTTAGATGACTTTGAGTTTTATGTCAACAACTCCATGCAAATTAGGCCCGTTAACATCATGGTATTTCTTCTACTCTGGGCACATTCAGAAGTTCAGCAATTTTGAACAACATATACTCTTATCATACTCTCTGGTGGTGTTCAGATTTCACTATGGAAATTCTTCACCTGTCCCTAACAGGACAAGAACATCAAATTCCACCATTGCAAGAATTCGTCTTTGTGCACAACTTAGAACAGTCCTCTTAATGTTTTTATTCATCGTCAGAACATTCCAATTTTGTTATACTCATATCAAAAAGTAGGGCATAAGAAAGAAACATACCCGCACAAAAATATATGCATATCTACTGATCACAAGAACATGATCAACACTTAACTAACAACACCAAAAAACAACTGCCAATAGAATTGCATTAAAGAAGATCCCCATCAAAGAAAGTTACATTCGATTGGTGCAAAGTTCAGATGGGCAATAATAAAATTTCAAAGCATGAAATCTGAATGCATTTCACAGTCAATTTCACAATGCCATCTTTATGAAAAAGAAATATTTCCAAAGCAAAGATACAGTTAAAAAAAATTGTTATTCAACACACAGAACAGAGACAGCAAATGAAAATGAAGAAGTTGTTCTACTTTGAACCCTTAAATTGATCTCCATAGTAGTAGGCACTCCCAAATATCAAAGCAACTGTTGCACCTTGAGTTACCACATGAGCCCTCATTATCTTTTGCCGTAACTGAGATTTCCCTTGCCTAAAACTAATTAACCCTGCTGTGAGCACACCAGCAGTGACAAATGCACCTGATGAACTTTAATATTACTAAAAAGATTTTGATAATATCCAAGGCCAAACTCTTGATTAATAAAAATCTTTATTGAAATCAATGCCAAACTTATCACACTTAAAATTCAAATCTGTTTTGTTTCTAAATTCTAGCTCATTAACACCATAGTGTCAAAATTTTGTTTACGTGCTTAAAATATTTGGATCTCAATCTGAAAATTCTCCAAAACCTCTAATCCAAAAGAATACTATTTAAACTGAATTTTTAACTTAATCATCTCAAGGTTATAAATTCCAGACAAACACCACTGAAATCAGTGGCAGATTTCACCAATGTTAAGCCCCGTTGGGCGGAATTCAGAACCAATTTGGTTGATTTCCGCTTAATGAGGTTATCAAAATCCCTAAATTGAAAATCAAGGACAATATACAAGGTTTTAAACACAAAGAAGAAGAAGAACAACAACAAAGCATAACAGCAATAAAAAAAAAAAAATCATATTTTTTCCATTTCAAGGCATGCATTCAGTATCAACAGCATCAGAAATCAAGAAGCCAAAATCAAATGTGAACAGTGAAACCATTTTGAATGAAATCTAAGTGAAATCATCGGCGGAGTTATGAATGGAGAAAGAATTAATGTTACCGATGGGGACGAGAGGGTTCCTGGCGTGTTTCTTTTGCTTGAAGAGGTCCTCCAGCTGCGGTTCGGCGACTCCCATCTTCTCCATTGGAGCACGTAGAGGAATTCCAGCAAGAGAGAAAGGCACTTGTTTTGATAAGATCGGAATCGATGTTATTGATGCCACCACGACGCCATTCGATGAGCTTGCAACCAGTACGGAATTAAAGAAGGATGAAGGCCTACAATGGATTCCCAAAAAGATCGAATTGCCAAGCGGCCCGAACGGCCGAATGACAACCAAGATAATCAACCCAGAAATTTTCAAACCTGAAAAAAGTCCCGGACATAAGAACAAAAAAGTAAGAGATACATGAATAAAAACAAAACAGCCCCCGGAGGCAAAAAAAGTACATAAGAATAGAAATAGAGCTACAACTCTAGCATGTTTAAACAACTTCGATAGTGCCTACTTTGTGAGACAAGTCAGGAAAGTCATGGACTGTTAGGTTTAATCCAATTGAAGATAATGGATTTTTAATATAACAACCATTGTTGCTCCAGGCTCCAGCGTACTGCTTTCTAATGTAATAACTTTATAAAAACTCATCCATACATCTTTATTTGAAATTATGGATTTGCCATTAACCAATCATTAGCTTCATTTATTATATTTATGTAGTTAACTGCTGACACTAAATATGAAAGAGGTTAATCTGCAAACTAAAGTTTGTTTATTTTTGTTTGTTTGTTTTTTATTATAATTTTGATAACTGATCAATGAATTTTTCTCTTAAATAAAATACTAGTTATTATAGTACGAGTAATATAAAATACGAGAAAGACAACACTAGGTCGTTTGGTACTTGGTAATATGAAAATACTACCCTCTATTAGGGATGGCAACGGGTAGGGTATGGGTAGGGTATGCCAAAACCCTTACCCGTACCCGTAACCCTACCCCATACCCGTACCCTTCAGGGTAAAAAAAATCATACCCTTACCCTTACCCGCAGGGTACGGGTATACCCGCAGGGTACCCGTTTACCCGTTAGTCAAATTACCAAATCAAATTAAAATAATAATAATAACAAGTTGATTGATTTTCATTGTCTATGTATTGTTTTTAATTTATAATAATGAGAGAATTTATACATAATTTTTTAAATTTATATTCAATATGTTGTTTTTAAAAGATTGAGAGTAATAGTATACTTATAACTTTCAATTTTTAAACATTATTATTAAAAATCATCACAATTATTTCGGTGCGAATATTATTTTTAACACATGTTTATAATGTTTATCTCTCCCATCCCGTACATATTAAGAGAAAATTTAAGGTATTATTTTCAAATAATCACCATGAAAATAAAAATAGATGTTAGGTAAATTGTTGGGTAAATGATTAACTCCGGCCTAAATCTAATAAATTATTATGACATTATATTTTATATTTGTTCTATAATATTTTATATATCCAAAATTTAATTTTGATAATATTATGCATTTTTAAATATAATGAGAAAATCATCATAACGAGAGAATTTATAAATAAATTTTAAAATTTAGATTCAACTTGTTGTTTTTAAAAGTTTGAGTAACAAACTAACAATATACTTATATACTTGGTTAAATTTCAGTTTTCAAAGAAATTATAATAATCATCACAACTATGTCGGTGCAAAGTATTTTTTATATTTGATTTATAATGTTTAAATTTTTTAATTTAATTTTGATTCTTAATATAAATCCAAAATTTAATTTTAATTATATTATGCTCTATTAAATATAAATATAAAAAATAAATAGTATCCAAAATAATATATTAAAAGAAAATTTAAGGTATTATTTTCAAATTAATCACAATGAAAAGATGTTAGGTAAATTATTGGGTAAATGTTTAGCTTAATAAATAAATAAATATATAAGGGTAGTAGGGTAAGGGTACGGGTATGGGTTTTACCCGTACCCTCTTCAACGGGTAAGGGTACGGGTAAGGGTATGGGTAGGGTAGAGGCATACCCTTACCCGACCCGTACCCGCTCAAAAAATAACGGGTAATACCCGTACCCATACCCGTACCCGGTCAAAGAGGGTAATACCCTCTTTGACCGGGTACGGGTATGGGTATACCCGTCGGGTAGGGTACAGATTGCCATCTCTACCGTCTATTACATAGTAATATGAAAATATTACCATGTTTGGATTGGTAGCGGTAGTAATATTGATGTTAATTTATAATTACCAACTTTGGAATATTACCAAAAAAACATGGTAATTCTATTACCACAAAAACATGTGTCTATGTTGGATTACCAAATGTATAGTAATCTGAAAATTTTTCTGGACAAATATGCCTTTTGTTTAAAAAAAATGATTTCAAAAAACAGTATACTTTATGCGTTGGGGAAAAAAAATTAATTTTGAATGACGTTATTTTGGGAATATGTTCAACTTCGGAAAATTAATTTTTGTATTACAATTAATTTTTTTCATATAAAATTTTGTTTTATTTATAACCTCAATTTGCTCAAAATTTTAGATATAAAGATATTTTGGGAAAAATTTACAAAAATTAATTTTTGATGTTATAATTTAATTATTTTGATTCCAAATTTTATTTGAGTTTAAATTTAAATTTGCTTAAAATTGTAGATATAAGGATATTTTGAAAATTTTGGAACTTTACTAAGTTAATTACAATATAATATGAGTTCCCAACCAAACATGATTATCACAAATTATAATAACATTCATGGCAATATAGCATTCCCAATTTTATAACCACGGTACACACCTCCATGGTAATCTTATTATTACGAACCAAACGGCCCTTAAAGATATTCTTGGGTAGTCCAAATTTAAATCCAACCAATGAAATTTTTTTTAAATAAAATATCAATTAGTATATCAAGAGTAATACATTATACAAATAAGACAACACTTGAGCTATCCTTGGCCACTTCAGGTTTAACTCCAATCCAATCCAATGCTTTTTTTTTTTTTTTTTTTTTGGCATCCATGTACACTTGACCAACTTCTCTTTCATATCCTCTATTTTCCGTATCATCTCTTCCTTGCTCCTAAGCAAGGTTAGAGCCTCGACTATTTATTTGGGCTATCAAGTGACTCATGATGCAATTGCAAGTAGGGCAAGAATAACCCACACTAGTACTGTTAACCCACTCAATTATTCTTAACTACCTCCAACTAAGACTTTATTTTATGGGTAAAAATCTCAGATAGGTCCCTGTAAGTAGGTCAGATTACCCCTTTAGTCCCTCTATTACAATGTGTCCTTAGGAAGTCCCTCTATTTTTCCAATCGGGCAATGTCAGTCCGAACCTTAACAGACGTTGAGTTTGCCGTCAGACTATGCTGACGTGGCTTTCTTTATCATTAGAATATTATTAAATTAATCTAACTAAGCCACGTGGGAGACACTTAACGAACTAACCCGCTAACTTAGTCCCATCTTTGGCATTAATTCCAGATGGACGATGAAGGAGGTCTTCGAGACTTCCATTTGGCATGAACTCATAGAGTAGCAATGTGGATTCATAATTGCTGCAGCATCCAAGAAGCCGAACTATCTTCCGGTGGCGTACTGCGCTGAGAACTTAAACATCAGCTAATGTGGCTGCGGCAGCTGCGGTGGCAACGCGGCTTCGGCGGGACACTAATGGCTTCTCGTCTTTGCTTCTAACCCAGAGCTTTTTAATGACGATGATGTCACCGGATGGCATGTCAGCGCGGTACACGGTACCGGTGGAGACCATTCCGATGATATGGTCGATGATGGCAATGGACTCAGCTACGTCATTTGCTGTGAAGTTGAGACCTTTAGTGGTGGTCTCTAGCTCCTCTAGTAGCCACCATGACTCTGAAGTGCATGGTTTTTGGACGGGCTCACCACAGAGCGCTTCGTTGTTGGCGAAGGAGGACCGGTGGAAGTTCTTGAGGATGGTGTTGGCGGTGGGGACTTCACCGGAGAGATGATTGAAGGAGACGTTGAGGTTCTCGAGAGTGCTGTTGTTATCGAAGCTTGGAGAGATGGGGCCAACTAGCTCGTTGTGGAGAGATCAATATCTGTGATCGACGGCAAGGTGGAGAGCTCCAGCGGGATTATTTCGATGAGCCGGTTTTGATTGAGATTCGGGTTGAGGAGTTTGGAGCAGCGACCAATGTTTATTGGAATGCTTCCGTTGAGCTAGTTTCCAGTGAGCTCGACCTTGTAGAGATTTCGAGAGTCGGGGCCGAAGCTGGGTATTTCCCTGATGAGCCCCCACGAACTTGCTGAGAAAATCTGGAGGTCCGGGAGAAAATCGAGAGTATATTAGGTTAACTTGGCGAAGAAAAAGATGATGTTGCTACGTGGCTTAGTTAGATTAATTTAATAATATTCTAATGATAAAAAAAACCACATCAGCACAACCCGACGGCAAACCTAACATCTGTTAAGGTCTGGACTGACATTACCCAATTGAAAAAATAGAGGGACTTCCTGAGGATATATCGTAATAAAGGGATTAAGAGGGTAACCTGACCTACTTACAAGGACTTATTTAAGATTTTTACCTATTTTATTTTACTGAGTTCAGGGATCAACATGAAATTTGGTAATATTTGAGGGACCCATTAAGAATTTTGGCTAGATAAAAGCTCAGACACTGACGCAAGACCTTGATTACTCGCCAATGGCCACTTCCCTCTTCGTTTCCCGCCCCTCCACTCGTCCTTTTCTCTCTCCATTCACTCTCAAACGAAGAAATCCATCCGTCTCTCCGATCATCCTCCCATTTGCATCCTCATCCTCTCCGAATCCCTTCTCCATTGCCATCTCCAACAAGCTCCCAAGTGCCGCATGGCAGCCGCCCGTATATGTCTACCCTGACCCAATACCCCAATTCGCCATCGCTGTTGGTTCTCCCTTATTTTTTTTGTTCTTTCTATTTTGGATTTATTTTGGATTTTTTGATGATTTGATTGGTTTCGTATGTTGAATTTTTTGTTTGGTCTGCTGATTTGTAGGAAACTCGCAAGTTCCGAGACGAGCTCAAGAGGAAGCTTTTGAAGAACAAGGAGAGTTTTGGTAATGATGTCGATGAGGTTGTCATGGTCTGCTCGGAGGTTTGTGATGATTTTGCTCGCTTTATTGATGACTGAACTTAGACTTTCAGCTTTTAGAGATTGGCTTGATGCGAATGATGAGATTTGAAGAAATTGGTATCTGTTAGGTTGGGATGATAGTAATGAAGTTTTGAAGTTCAAGGAAATGCTTGATAGTATTAGATAAGTGGTATGTTCAGGAAGAAGAGAGGAAACCTCACTTTAATGAATTGTGGATAGATGAAATGAGATTATCAAGGGAAGGATGTCGCAGATAGATGCTGCCTATTCCATGAACATGGGAAGATAGCCGTATACTAATAAAATTCAACATCTTTCAAGAACCCACTATTGATACTCCTACTTATTTCCAACTCCAAAGTAGAAGAAATCACTTTTTTGGACAGGTAAGAGATTATAAGAGAGAGAACAAGAGACTTATCTTTTATAACCCAACAAAAGCACCTCTCTAACATCTTCCCCATCTCTTACCTAATGATTTTACAAGATAGAAATTTATACCAATACATAGCACATGTTGTTAAAGTACCATTGTATGAAACTAATCAACATGGCTAAGTTAATTAGGATTATTTGAATATCACCAATGTGACATATCCAAATAGTAGGTGAAGGGAAGGTTTGCTGTATGGAAGAGTGGAAAGGATTCTGTATGGGCGTGAATATTACCAATGCGACTACTATTTTGCTTGGTTTATCAATACTCTATTTCCTTTTATGATGAAGGGTCTAGACAAAGGCAAAGGATGATTTATTAGTATATTCTTTATGTAACTTCTGTAGATGGTAAATGAAATTGAGAAATTTATTTGTAAGGGAATAGAAGGCTATAACTCATTAAAAAAAAAATCACAGAAAGAAGACCAAAGAGAAGCATATTTGGTAAGATCATTCAGGTTAGCGAAAGAAAATCCAAAGATGTAAGGAAAGGGGAGAGGGAATAGGAAGATAGAAGAAGATATTAACATAATTCCCTGGATGTCTCATCCAGTCTCCTCATGAGAATTGCCTGAATTTGTATGATTAGATGATTTCATTTTTAAAATCCCTGAAACTTCTCGAAAACACTACTACTAATTAACAACGAGCTCTGCATACTGTAGTCTCTCACTGAAAATGGATATTCTAGTTTGAGGTTCAATCTTTCTGAGAGATGTGTCATGATAAGGATAATTCTGGTGGGATCTAAATTGGAGTAGATTATTGATGTTCGTTTAATTTTTCTTTATCTCATTCTTTGTCTATTATATGTTGAGTATTTTTAATACAATCTCATTTCTTTGTCATATCAACGAGGCCCGACTGTTTAATTCATGAATTATGCCTTTGTGGAAATGCAGATATTTAGTGAATTCTTGCACAAGGAATATGGAGGGCCAGGCACGCTCCTTGTGGAACCTTTCACAGATATGCTGCTTGCACTTAAGGAAAAGAAACTTCCAGGAGCGCCCATTGCAGCAAGGGCAGCCTTGCTATGGGCACAGAATTATGTCGATAAAGACTGGGAAATCTGGAATTCTAAAATACCATTATGATTATTTCCAGGTCCATATCTTTTCCCAGTGTCTTTCAACCATCATGTCAGTTTGAAAGTTTTTCATGATTTTCGATTTTAAGAAATATTGTTAAAAGTTTATTTTTAAAATTATAATAATGGCATTGAATTTTTGCAGTAACTTATCTAATATTAATCCTAATGTTGCTGTCTTTTCATCCCAAATTCTCTTCCCATTTCCTTGTTCATGTATTCAATGCATCTTTTACCCCAACTGTAGTCTCCAATTTGCTAGTCTGTTGCTAGTGATGCACCTCCCTGGAGGTAATTTTCTGTTTTATGTATTATGCTTGGCATATTTGGCTATAATTTCTGCAAAATAAAAGATTAATCATGAAATGCACTTAATTCCACACCCCCACATTACATTAATTGTATATCCTTAAAATAAATGAAGAATTGTTTTCCATCTATAGTTGTATGGGCGTAGAAATAATGAAAGATGACAAGGGATTGTGCTGTTATAATGATTGTTAATATGGCAATTAGTTTATCAGTGATCTAACCTGTATTTTAGCATTGGGGTTGCTACCTTGCTACCTCGATTGGGTTGCAGTTTTCATCTTTAAATAAACATTTTTATGAAGATTAACTCCATAGATGTGTTTGAGGACAGAGAAAACTAATGAAATTATACCAAGAGTTAATTCCTTCATTGAAACTTTAATAAGGTGATTAGGTGAGGGACTTCATTTGTAGCTTTATGGCTATTATCTTGATTGGTTTGCGGTTTTTGCCCTTATAGAACCATTTTCTTTAAAGTTGTTGATTCCATCGCCATCACTGCAATTATTATTATTGTTATTATTATTATTATTATCTTGAGATATTGAATATCATTCAACAAGCTTGCCGCATGCCTTTTTTGTGGTTGATGTTTAGATGCAAGAAAACATCTCCAAAATGGCTTCTCGTTGATCCCTGTCCTGCAGAACTAATGTGATTGCTATCAGCCTATCAATATTGTGAAATGCTCCGTATACAGGGTTGCTACTGGTGGGTGGTGGGCCTTTATTTTTACTATCATGCCAACTACTGTTTCATGTATCCTCAAATTTACAGAATAAAAAAATTGTTAGTTAGTCACCTAGAGCTCCTGGTGTGCTTTTAACTGTTGATTTATGTGGAATTAGGGGATGTCTAGTGATTTTGGGATCTTTGATCATGTGGTACAAACAATGAAGCACTGTTGTCTCATAGATTTCAGCTAGAAGATTGAATCTTGATGGTTAAGCTGCTAAGTTTCATCAAACGTCAGGTTTGGGTGGCTTTGTGGCGGGCATTCTCTCATTTGTGCTGTTAATATGTAATAGTCTCTGAATATTGTTAAGCCTGCACTCTGTCAAAGCAGCAAATACTTGTTCGAGTAATTGTCCATATTTGATTTCATCTTCTGTAACACTGGAGCGAGTATTGAGTTCATAATGGAGCTTATAATGGAAGGTCATTAATGGTTGTGCCAAAATTCTGATTGTTACTGTTCATGATTTAAAAGGCTATTGTCTGTTTCCAGTTGTTAATATTATTGCTTTCTGTCTTCTTTGAATTTATTTATTCACATATTGATGGTATGGATCTAGTTTGAACACTTTTACTACTACTCTTGGTAAAAAAAATTTATTCAAGAACCAGTGATGAATATTGTGGATGAACTTGGTCCATATATCATGTATAGATGCGCAATAATTGATTTTCTTGGAGCACTTGCTCCTGTGTACACAAAAAAGCATATCAACATGTTTTTTTGGCTTCCTTGGAACAAAGTCAATCTTTTCTTCAGAAATAATTTAGTGCCTGTTATATTCATGAGAAACAATACCTGTTGTTGAATTTTAATAATGTTCTAGGACATGAATCTCAGTAGTTAGATTTGCAAATGGTAGCCTAACATCCAAATATTTGGTTCACTTGATATCTCTCCAGGTTTCATCATGCTTGAAAATTTTAAGCAGGCATATGATAGTTATTTAGAATGGGAAGTATTTGTCAAGATGGTAATCTCCATGTCTCCTTGATTGATTTTAAATATTTTTTATCCATATATTTCATTGATTTGAAAAGCTTTATAGCTAACCAGTTGGATTTGGCTTTTAAAGATTTCAGCTATTTTGTGCGCCTAGTCAAATTCTGATCAACCCAAAGAAACTTTCTGGAGTTCCCAGTTGTTGTAAATGCAGATTAGTATGATACCAAATTGTGCGGACAGGGCCAAAGAAATCTGGACCTTACACTTACCAAGATGGTCCTCTTCAGGTTCATCCCCTTTATTTATTTCTTTCTACATCATTTTCTCATTAGTGGAGGTGATGTTTTTCATCTATATATATGTCAGCCTATTGTCACTTAGCTTTCATCTTTTCAACTCTTGTTTGTACCTTGGATTGAACATTGACACTGCTACTTTACATTTACCAGAATGTTCATATTCAGTTTCAGCTTCTTCATTTATTTCTTTCTAGATCTTTTGCTCATTGTGAAGGTGATACTTTTCTTCAATATAGTTTATTTTATTATTATTATTTTTTTAAATTCTGAAAGCCTAATGTCACTTAGCTTTCATCCTTTGAACTCTGTTTTTATCTAGGATTGAACATTGACAATGCCGACTTCAGACATATCAGATTGTCCTGTTCAGGTTCATCCCTTATATTTATTTCTTCCTGAATCATTTTCTCATAATGGGGACAAATCTTTTTTCTTTAATATGTATTTTTATTTTATTTTTTAATTTTAAAGCCTGATTTCTTAAACTCCACGTTGCACCTTGAATGGAACATTGACAATACCAAGTTATCTCTTAATCTCTTTGTTTATTCCTTCCGTTGCGTACTGGGACTGCTAACTTTATATTGATAAAAATAAATATAAATATATAGAAAATGATTATGAAGAGCAAACAAAGAGAATCTAAAACATCAAATCTAAGATGGAAAATCTAACTTCATTTCTTGCAATTATACTGATTACATCTGCAATGAGATTAAGATTCTCATCTCTACAGAAGCCCTTCTCTTCTACCAGCTGTTCATATTACCATTTACCACTGCTCTTCAAGGATAAGTTTCTCCGGTAAGTGAACCTCTGTCAAGTAAACTGATCAGCTTTTACAACCTCTGAGATACTCTGCAGTGTAGGCCTCCAATGTCTCTCCTTTGCCCCACTATGTGAGCTCTTCTGCCTCTCTCTCTCTTGTTCTGCAACCTGACATTCGAAAAAATGCTAAACATTGGTTCTGTTTAATCATAAAATGCAGGATGGACAAGGAAGAGAGGCACAGGTATATATATTGAGACAAACATTTGTTTAAGTAGAAGATGTGGGACTATTGTAAATTTCTTGTGTTCTAAATAAGAAAACATCATCCAAGAAGTTTACCTGCTGTCGACTTCAGCTAATATTTTTGTTTAGTTATGATTTTCAGACCAGAAACCCAGGTGTGCACATAAATTTCGAGACTATTATGATTATTATCTTTTTCTGGTACCTCTAAATCAGAAAAATACCATCCAAGAAATTCACATGTTGTTTAATTGTAAGAAGCAGAAGAGAGACACAGGTACATATATTGAATTCAACATTTGTTTAATTAACAGATATGGGATTATTACAATAATTATCTGTGTCTTGTGCTTCTAATTCAGAAAAACATTATCCAAGAAGCTCACCTGTTGTTGTAGATGCTGCTGCTGCTGCTGTTGATTGATCATATCTGCATGGCTCCTCCTCATCTTCTCATACTTCCTCTCCCTCAAAGCTCTGGTGACCTCTGAAAAAGCCAAGGAATCACAGGTCAGTTTGCACATTAATTAGAAATCATAGAAAACAAAATAGACTAGCCTTGAGAGGAGATGAGTCTGTAGACTTGGCCCAGGAGGAGAGTGTCCTTTGGCTTGAGGATCCTTAAGCGTGTTAGCCTGACACCAGAGGAGTCCTGTTTGTTCTCATCCTCAGAGAAGCAGAGGGTAACCAGAGCCACATAGTGGCCTGGGTTGCTCCTCATGACTTCTGCTGCACACATTGGCCAGTACTGCCTCTCCACTCTCCCTCCTGGGTGCTGTATCACCACTGTTGCTGCCTCTGCTGCTTGGCAATTTCCCATCTCTCTTTCTACAACTTTCTTTCTCTACAACCACACATACACACACAAATCTCTTTATATTTATTTATCTAGTACTGTCTAGAAAGGTGTCAGAGTGGGAGAAGTGGAAGAAGAGGAGCTTTGTAGGATGTGAAGGTGAAGGGAAGGAGAATGCAGGTGCTGGTTGTGGGGATGATATACTTTTAATGTGAAGATGGAGGAGTGTGTGTGTGAGGATGGCTCTACTACTACTTTTCTTTATGGCCAGATGGTATGGATGACATGGGTTAACTGCCACGTGCCAAGCACGTGTAGAGAGAGAGAGAGATGCAAAGGTGTCGATTATAGAGAGATATACATATATAGAGGGGTATCTATTGCTAGGATTTAGCAACAGCCCAAGTGTGAGGTTTTTTATGGCTGTGTGGTGGGGGGCCCAGCATTTTTGGTGAGCTCTAGATAGAAACATTTCTAAAACATTGGCAGTGAGATGGAGGGAGAGAGAAAGAGTGATTTTTAGTCATACCTTTGTTTAAAGAAAGGTTTTCTTTTTCCTATTAGAAAAAAAGCTAAAGTGTGCTAAAGAGTGTTTATTGCACTACCTAATTTATAAATGCAAGGATTCTGTGAAGGTAAGTGATAATCTTGTTTAGAAGGTAGAGGTAGGGGAGATTTTTCATTTAATTATTCCAAAACGTTTCTTTGTTAGCCTTATCAAGGACATAGTTTCTAACAATGAAATTATTTAAATATTATTATTATTATAAACCATAAGGATGGAATGTGTCTTGAGTGGGATTATGGGAGATATGAAAGAATATTGGTACCCTCCCCTTTTTATTTTAGAGCATTATTCTTTGTGGTTGTTGAGGTGTTAAGGCGTTAATGCATCAAGATGGTCTCAGAAACAAGGGTTTGGCAGTGCGTCGAGTCAGGTTTGGATCAAGTCAAATATTATCTTTCTTTTCCAAATTTTCATGATATCATAGTTAAGGCATTGTGACAAATAAAAATGATTTGTTCATATGTCATATAACCAGTAAAGAAAAACTAACAAGAATTTATTGTTTTTATTTTTATTTTTTATTATTAATTTTTTAGTTAACAATCTCATCTTGCATGTCAATTACTTATACTTCATTCATTAATTATTTATGCTTTGACTTTCACATAAAGTTTAATCTATCAGTATTTATAATAATAAAGTGATTGATGTCATGTCAAAAATTGTCACCACTTCATGCAATAATCAACAATTAAATTGTGACAGGCCATTGTAATATCTTTGGATAAATGACTAAATAAAATTTTTATTTTTTTAAGGGAAATTATCACCAATTTGGTTCATATGGACCACAATATATATCATGTTGAAGAATGAGTAAAGTATTGTGTGGCTTGTGTGTCTTTACCATCTTGTTGATGAAACAAACAGATGAGCATCTTTTGATCTTCTGTGTCCAAAACGGTGGTACCAATTGTTAGGCTGGTGAGATGTTGATCAATTTGGATTCCTCTTATTATGATTTGGAACTTGAAATGAATAACCACATTGTTGCTTGTTCCTTTGGTCCTTTTACATGGTGGTTGTCAGGTTGCTTTTGTCATTCAATACATTTTAGTCATTTTCCCAACTTATTTTTTCCCTAAATTCACTTGGAATTTTAGCCACCTTTAATTATTCCATTCTATCTTGAGAAATTTGTATGCATATGTAGTATATCCTTACAGAAGTGTGTGGTCATGTATATACCTCCTCCTTTAATTTATGTTTACATATATGCCTCCATAATTGACAATTAACTGAATTTTAAAAAAATAAAATTAAGTTAATTCATGATCATGATAGTGGATACATTTAGATATCGATGTCTTGTGTTGGTGTATATAATGTTCTGATTTTGTTTTTGGAAATAAAATACTAATTCTTTTATGACAGGAATGGTTAAATAGATATATTACCATTAATTAAAATAATAATTTAATATTTTTAAAGAGTTATATATATATATATATATATATTGGTTTAGTTGAGGACAATGAGGAGGTGAGAGTGAGTAGAGAAAGTAAGATGAGTGAAATTTAAAAACTGAGTATGGTGAAAGTGAAGAGATGATAAAGATGATGTGATGGTAGTGATGATGTATGAGAAAGTGTGAGAGATTATTTTTTTCCGTTTTTGAGAAATGCATCTGTGGATGCATTAAAATTTATTAGCAATGGATGAATAAAAACAAGTTAGTGGTCAATGAAGGAAAACAATAAGTCGGTGAAATAACTTAAGTAGACATCAACTACAAATAGGTTCTAAGAGCTAAAGAGATGCAAGCAAAAAATAAAATAAAATAAAATAAGTTGGAATTGAAAACTTCCCTGAGATATTTATTGGTTTCGGTG
This sequence comes from Dioscorea alata, assembly GCA_020875875.1. Taxonomy (NCBI): domain Eukaryota; kingdom Viridiplantae; phylum Streptophyta; class Magnoliopsida; order Dioscoreales; family Dioscoreaceae; genus Dioscorea; species Dioscorea alata. The sequence continues at coordinate 16,042,854 of CM037018.1, forward strand.
CTTAATTATGACTTTGGAGAAACATTCAGATGTTGTATTTATTTCGATTCATACATGTATGTTGATGGTTGGTACTTGAGGACTGGTTATGCATGAGACAAGCATTCATAAATGGTTTTCAAGCATCTTCATATAGGATGATTTTAAAATGAGATTATTAAAATAATAAAAGCTCAATAGGACGGTGATAATTTTTTCAAATAAAACATGTTGATGTCTATTTGGAGCATGATTTGTTTGTTTAATTATCTTTTCAAACTAGAGATTTGAGTGTTTGGCATGTGTCAGTGTAGTTTATTGCTAAAATATTTTTTTTTTCTCTAGGTGATAAGTACCTTCATTTAAAATTTAAATCAAAAATGAGTATAAATGTGGAGTGCACTCACAAGCTCAATAACATTTTCTTCTTGCTTTACGTAGGTTTCGATCTCGGCACCCCTCTGAAATAAGAATTTTATACAAGGGATTCAGTATCAATAGGTTAAACAACTATTAGTTTATTAGTAAAATATATCTTCTACCATCATTTTTCACTGTGGATGTTTATTCAGTTTTTCACTTTGGAGAAAAATGCACTATGACTCTTCTATTGTTAAGATAGTTTTGTTAGTTGTTTCAATTAAAGTTATACATGATTTTGAGATTTTTTTTTATTTATTTTTAGTTTTGAAGTAATATATAATATTAATAAGAATTCTTTTGTCTAAAATAAAAGAAAATTTATATTGAGATAGAAATTATGGTTAATATACAATTCAATTCTGAAGTTAATAGTAGCTAATCATCAATCCATGAATAATGTACCACTTGCTTATCTATTTGTGCATTCTAATTAATTGCATGAATAGAGAAATTTATTGAGTTTTATGAGATGTTACTTTAGTCTAGGGCTATCATAGATCTAGTCATATTTATTATTATTTATTAAATATTAATTAGAACCAATTGGTTGTTTGATTAATTATGCAGAGTTTATTACTTAGATTTAAAGGGTTGGATCCTAATTATGACATAGTCTAACTTATCATATCGCACCACTATTCCTAATGGAATTGAAGATAATAAGGCACTCTTTCATCATGGTTAACTAAATTTCACTTATCAAGAAATTTAATTATTTTATAAAATTTTATAAAATATTAGTTATTTTTTTAAAATTACCCTTAATTTATATTTTCACATTTCTCTCTCATATTTAATTCCAACAAGAGAGAGTGTTAAGGGTGATTTTGAAAAAAAATAATAAATGCTTTTTAATGTTAAAAAATGATAGATAAAAAAGAACATGGATTTGTGACATATAAAAAAGAATAGATGGAGTAATTTTTATATAAATAAAAAATATTTTTTAAAATAAAAACAACAGATTCCTAAAAAGGGTTTTTACCATAAAAAAAGGGTCGGAAAAGGGTAATATTTAAAATATAGCAGTAGCACAAGGGTCATTCATACTAAATTTATCTTTACTTTTACATGTCAAAATCTCATACTTATATATTTACCCTTGCAAAATTAATAATTACATCTTTATCCCTTGAAAACCAAATTGACACACACAAGTTAATATATTTAGAACTAATTTTGTTAGTAATGTGTTGCATAAATAATTACAAATTAAGCAATGACGGTAATTTTGCAATATTGAATTTTTATAAAGGTGAATCTGAAAAAATAATTATATTTGATGAACCTTTTAAAACTGGCTAATTTTTCAAAATATTGTCTTTTTTAAAATTAATTACCAAATTGCGCATTTCCGTAATTATTTACGGAAATGCGCATTTTGGATTTTTTTAATCTTTCTTTTAGAGTAAATGGGACCGGCTGATTATTTTAATATTTAAATGTTAATTAAAAAAAAAAACAAGGGCCCATGTATTTTTTTAATGTTAATTTTTTTAAAAAAAATAAAATGGCGGGTCCGGTAGGTTTTTAAATTAAAATAAAATTTTGCATTCAAGCCCTTGTAATTTTCATTAATTTTTCTTATAACTTATTTATTGGAGGTTGTTGGGATGAATTATTGGTGTGGTGTGGCACCTACCCCATTTATGAGAACCGTTGGATGAAATTGATCTTAACCATTCATTTGTTAGGTGGAGGCCTATATAAACCCTCCAAATCCCTTTTCTAAAACACACAAGTATTTTTGTAAGAAAAAAAAGTATCAATAGAAAGAGAAGTTTTTTTTTAAAATTTTTGTTATTGTAGTTTTTATTTTCTTGCAAAGTTATTTTATTTTATTTTTACATTAAATCTAGCAAAAATTTATATTCTTGTCATACTGAACGAAGGAGACAACCTTGGTCGAGAGGAACACCGACCAAGGGCCGCAAGGACTTTTGACGAAAGAACAAGCTTCCACTACGATTGCTAGTTATTCAGTTTTGATAAATGGACTCAGGTATGTTTTTTTATCCTTTTTGACCGGTTGTCTTTCATATAAGCTCCTCTGTTTTTTTTTTGGGCTAATTTATTAAAATATTGTTTTTTAATTATTTACTGAATTACATATTTCATAATTATTTATATTTTTTAGTTAATTAAGCTTTTATTTATATATATATATTTACTTTCAGTAAACTCACATGTTTTTCATTTTTTACAGCGGCAGAAAAATCACTTGCTTTGGTTTACTATAATGGTTCAATCACTACAAGTGAGGAGACGGCAATATTTTCTTCGGATGATCATTCTTGTTTTTATATAGAAAATGATATCTCTTTAGCCAATTTAAAGAGAACCATTAAAGAAAATATAGAAATTATAGATGATCAAATAATTACACACATCAAATACCGTATGCCTATTTCCTCAAGTCAAGGTAAGGTCTATTATCGGGCTTTCAAATTACATAATGACCGAGATGTTCAGATGATGTTCAGTTGCCATCAAGCATTTCATGATGTTCAAGTTATAGAATTGTATGTGGAGCTTGCTGTTGTGACTTCCACTAGTGGTTTTTCTCAACACGAAATTAATAGACATGACAACATTCCACAAGAAAGGCTTTCAGCAGAATGGAGGGCGTGGGATAATCTACAACACAATTTTAATTTCAATTTCACTGCTTCACAACAAGTACCAAGCACATCAACACATCATAGAACCGATAATATTGCTAGTCATGAAAATGAATTTGGTGAATATGGGAGTTCAAGCGGAGATGACCAAGATGAGGAAAACTATACGGATAATAGCGAAGCAAGCTTAGAAGATTACAATGCGGAAGATGCTGCACCATATGAGCCTCCGACACATATGAGGGCACTTGATTTAGAAGCAATGTCTGCACCAGAATTTCCTGAATACCCTTCACTGTGCGTCAACACATTAAGAGGGGCAATGGTAGATGGAGAATTGCATGTAGGTATGCAGTTTCAAAACAAAAATGATGTTGTAACAACAATTAAGAATTATTGCTTGCAGAAGTCCGTGGAATATAAAGTAATCGAGTCAGATCCGACTCGGTATTTTGGAAGATGCAAGTCATATGGCGATGAATGTAGTTGGAGAGTTCGTGCATCCTATAGCAAAAGGAAGCAGATTTGGGAGATTACAAAATACAACGGCCCACACACTTGTACAACAGCAATGGTCTCCCAAGATCATTCAAAGCTTGATTCAAATATGATTTCCCATTGTATACAAGCACTAGTTAAGGAGAAGCCATCTATCAATGTCTCTGTTTTGATAGCGGAGATTAGGAGCCGATATGGGTATACACCGACATATAGAAAGGTATGGATTGCAAAACAAAAGGCGATTGAATCTGCATTTGGTAACTGGGAGGAGTCATACAATGAGTTACCGAAATGGCTAGCAGCATTACAACAATTTGTCCCTGGAACAATAATCGATCTCCAGACTCAACCAGCATATGATGGAAATTACCTGGTACGTGATACTAATGTTTTCCATAGGCTCTTTTGGAGTTTTCCTTCATGTGTAGAGGCTTTCAAATATTGTAAGCCGGTAGTACAGATAGATGGTACACATCTTTATGGAAAATATAAAGGGACTTTGTTGATGGCAATTGCACAAGATGGCAATAAAAATATTCTTCCAATAGCATTTGCCATTGTGGAAGGAGAGACGCTAGATGCATGGCGTTTCTTCTTAGAGCATCTACGAGCAGATGTGACACCACAAGAAGGCGTATGTTTTATTTCTGACCGCCACCAATCTATTAAAGGAGCATTTAGAGCAATTGGCCGTCAAATGAATCCTCCTCTCGCCTATCATGTTTATTGTATTAGACATATATCTGCGAACTTCATGCGTCGTTTCAAAAATAAAGAAATGCAACGAATAGTCGTTAACATTGGTAAGTTGTAAATCTAAATTTTTATAATTTCAATCTCTCATTGTTTCTTTTCTTAAGATTTTTTTATTTTTTATTTTTGCAGGTTACTCGAAAACATCTCATGATTTTAACTATTGGTATGGCGTACTTCGAGACTTTGACATAGAGGCAACGAGGTGGTTAGATAACATACCGCGGGAGAAGTGGGCTCAATCATTTGACATTGAAGGTCGAAGGTATGGTCATATGACCACCAACCTAGCTGAATGTGTTAACTCAGTGTTAAAAGGAACAAGGAACCTTCCTATAACAGCCTTAGTTAAGTCAACTTATTTTCGACTTGCTGAGTTATTTGTAAGGAAAGGTGTACATGCGCAAGCTCAAATTGCATCAGGTCAAATATTTGCGGAAGTGCTAATGAAGACAATTCAGGAAAATCAACAAACAGCATGTAGCATTTATGTTCGTCAATTTGATCGTGATGAAAATTCTTTTATGGTAGATGAAATGGCACCACCTCAATCCGGTGGTATAGCTAGCAGTTACCGTATTGATTTGAGAAGACGATGGTGTGATTGCGGTGAGTTTCAAACACTTCATTTTCCTTGTCGCCATGTTCTTGCCGCATGTGCATACATTCATCTACATTGGCAGGCATATGTAGATAATGTTTATAGGCTTGAGACAATTTTTAATGTATACCATAAAGAGTTTCAGCCAATGTCAAATGAGAGATACTGGAACCCTTATAATGGTCCGCGTTTATGTCCTGATCTTACAATGCGAAGACCACCTTCAGGACGTCCAAAATCCACTAGAATTCATAATGAAATGGACATAAGAGAAGGCGGTCAACCAAAGCGTTGTGGTTTATGCCGCAATGAAGGTCACAATCGTCGAAATTGTTCGAATGCTGCTGGTCCAAGCCGTATGCCATAATGCTAAATATTGTATTTGTTGAAGTATTTAATAATATATGTAATTGTTTTAGTTTATTGAAAATATCATTTGAGTTTGGGTTAGTTGTGTGAGTAATTTTTACATGTTAAATTTTTTTAATATTTAATATTTTGTTATTATAAAAAATATTATAATTATTTATTTAAATTATTAACAGCCGGTTAAAATTAATAAAGTAAAAATAACATAGTAGAAATGAGAAAAAAATAAGTTATAAGAAAAATTAATGAAAATTACAAGGGCTTGAATGCAAATTTTCATTTTTTTTTTAATTTAAAAACCTACCGGACCCGCCATTTTATTTTTTTTAAAAAAATTAACATTAAAAAAAATACGGCTTGAAAATTACAAGGACCCGCCATTTTATTTTCATTTTTTTTTAATGTTAATTTTTTTAAAAAAAATAAAATGGCGGGTCCGGTAGGTTTTTAAATTAAAAAAAAAATGAAAATTTGCATTCAAGCCCTTGTAATTTTCATTAATTTTTCTTATAACTTATTTTTTTCTCATTTCTACTATGTTATTTTTACTTTATTAATTTTAACCGGCTGTTAATAATTTAAATAAATAATTATAATATTTTTTATAATAACAAAATATTAAATATTAAAAAAATTTAACATGTAAAAATTACTCACACAACTAACCCAAACTCAAATGATATTTTCAATAAACTAAAACAATTACATATATTATTAAATACTTCAACAAATACAATATTTAGCATTATGGCATACGGCTTGGACCAGCAGCATTCGAACAATTTCGACGATTGTGACCTTCATTGCGGCATAAACCACAACGCTTTGGTTGACCGCCTTCTCTTATGTCCATTTCATTATGAATTCTAGTGGATTTTGGACGTCCTGAAGGTGGTCTTCGCATTGTAAGATCAGGACATAAACGCGGACCATTATAAGGGTTCCAGTATCTCTCATTTGACATTGGCTGAAACTCTTTATGGTATACATTAAAAATTGTCTCAAGCCTATAAACATTATCTACATATGCCTGCCAATGTAGATGAATGTATGCACATGCGGCAAGAACATGGCGACAAGGAAAATGAAGTGTTTGAAACTCACCGCAATCACACCATCGTCTTCTCAAATCAATACGGTAACTGCTAGCTATACCACCGGATTGAGGTGGTGCCATTTCATCTACCATAAAAGAATTTTCATCACGATCAAATTGACGAACATAAATGCTACATGCTGTTTGTTGATTTTCCTGAATTGTCTTCATTAGCACTTCCGCAAATATTTGACCTGATGCAATTTGAGCTTGCGCATGTACACCTTTCCTTACAAATAACTCAGCAAGTCGAAAATAAGTTGACTTAACTAAGGCTGTTATAGGAAGGTTCCTTGTTCCTTTTAACACTGAGTTAACACATTCAGCTAGGTTGGTGGTCATATGACCATACCTTCGACCTTCAATGTCAAATGATTGAGCCCACTTCTCCCGCGGTATGTTATCTAACCACCTCGTTGCCTCTATGTCAAAGTCTCGAAGTACGCCATACCAATAGTTAAAATCATGAGATGTTTTCGAGTAACCTGCAAAAATAAAAAATAAAAAAATCTTAAGAAAAGAAACAATGAGAGATTGAAATTATAAAAATTTAGATTTACAACTTACCAATGTTAACGACTATTCGTTGCATTTCTTTATTTTTGAAACGACGCATGAAGTTCGCAGATATATGTCTAATACAATAAACATGATAGGCGAGAGGAGGATTCATTTGACGGCCAATTGCTCTAAATGCTCCTTTAATAGATTGGTGGCGGTCAGAAATAAAACATACGCCTTCTTGTGGTGTCACATCTGCTCGTAGATGCTCTAAGAAGAAACGCCATGCATCTAGCGTCTCTCCTTCCACAATGGCAAATGCTATTGGAAGAATATTTTTATTGCCATCTTGTGCAATTGCCATCAACAAAGTCCCTTTATATTTTCCATAAAGATGTGTACCATCTATCTGTACTACCGGCTTACAATATTTGAAAGCCTCTACACATGAAGGAAAACTCCAAAAGAGCCTATGGAAAACATTAGTATCACGTACCAGGTAATTTCCATCATATGCTGGTTGAGTCTGGAGATCGATTATTGTTCCAGGGACAAATTGTTGTAATGCTGCTAGCCATTTCGGTAACTCATTGTATGACTCCTCCCAGTTACCAAATGCAGATTCAATCGCCTTTTGTTTTGCAATCCATACCTTTCTATATGTCGGTGTATACCCATATCGGCTCCTAATCTCCGCTATCAAAACAGAGACATTGATAGATGGCTTCTCCTTAACTAGTGCTTGTATACAATGGGAAATCATATTTGAATCAAGCTTTGAATGATCTTGGGAGACCATTGCTGTTGTACAAGTGTGTGGGCCGTTGTATTTTGTAATCTCCCAAATCTGCTTCCTTTTGCTATAGGATGCACGAACTCTCCAACTACATTCATCGCCATATGACTTGCATCTTCCAAAATACCGAGTCGGATCTGACTCGATTACTTTATATTCCACGGACTTCTGCAAGCAATAATTCTTAATTGTTGTTACAACATCATTTTTGTTTTGAAACTGCATACCTACATGCAATTCTCCATCTACCATTGCCCCTCTTAATGTGTTGACGTACAGTGAAGGGTATTCAGGAAATTCTGGTGCAGACATTGCTTCTAAATCAAGTGCCCTCATATGTGTCGGAGGCTCATATGGTGCAGCATCTTCCGCATTGTAATCTTCTAAGCTTGCTTCGCTATTATCCGTATAGTTTTCCTCATCTTGGTCATCTCCGCTTGAACTCCCATATTCACCAAATTCATTTTCATGACTAGCAATATTATCGGTTCTATGATGTGTTGATGTGCTTGGTACTTGTTGTGAAGCAGTGAAATTGAAATTAAAATTGTGTTGTAGATTATCCCACGCCCTCCATTCTGCTGAAAGCCTTTCTTGTGGAATGTTGTCATGTCTATTAATTTCGTGTTGAGAAAAACCACTAGTGGAAGTCACAACAGCAAGCTCCACATACAATTCTATAACTTGAACATCATGAAATGCTTGATGGCAACTGAACATCATCTGAACATCTCGGTCATTATGTAATTTGAAAGCCCGATAATAGACCTTACCTTGACTTGAGGAAATAGGCATACGGTATTTGATGTGTGTAATTATTTGATCATCTATAATTTCTATATTTTCTTTAATGGTTCTCTTTAAATTGGCTAAAGAGATATCATTTTCTATATAAAAACAAGAATGATCATCCGAAGAAAATATTGCCGTCTCCTCACTTGTAGTGATTGAACCATTATAGTAAACCAAAGCAAGTGATTTTTCTGCCGCTGTAAAAAATGAAAAACATGTGAGTTTACTGAAAGTAAATATATATATATAAATAAAAGCTTAATTAACTAAAAAATATAAATAATTATGAAATATGTAATTCAGTAAATAATTAAAAAACAATATTTTAATAAATTAGCCCAAAAAAAAAAACAGAGGAGCTTATATGAAAGACAACCGGTCAAAAAGGATAAAAAAACATACCTGAGTCCATTTATCAAAACTGAATAACTAGCAATCGTAGTGGAAGCTTGTTCTTTCGTCAAAAGTCCTTGCGGCCCTTGGTCGGTGTTCCTCTCGACCAAGGTTGTCTCCTTCGTTCAGTATGACAAGAATATAAATTTTTGCTAGATTTAATGTAAAAATAAAATAAAATAACTTTGCAAGAAAATAAAAACTACAATAACAAAAATTTTAAAAAAAAACTTCTCTTTCTATTGATACTTTTTTTTCTTACAAAAATACTTGTGTGTTTTAGAAAAGGGATTTGGAGGGTTTATATAGGCCTCCACCTAACAAATGAATGGTTAAGATCAATTTCATCCAACGGTTCTCATAAATGGGGTAGGTGCCACACCACACCAATAATTCATCCCAACAACCTCCAATAAATAAGTTATAAGAAAAATTAATGAAAATTACAAGGGCTTGAATGCAAAATTTTATTTTAATTTAAAAACCTACCGGACCCGCCATTTTATTTTTTTTAAAAAAATTAACATTAAAAAAATACATGGGCCCTTGTTTTTTTTTTTAATTAACATTTAAATATTAAAATAATCAGCCGGTCCCATTTACTCTAAAAGAAAGATTAAAAAAATCCAAAATGCGCATTTCCGTAAATAATTACGGAAATGCGCAATTTGGTAATTAATTTTAAAAAAGACAATATTTTGAAAAATTAGCCAAAAAATACATGGGCCCTTGTTTTTTTTTTTTTAATTAACATTTAAATATTAAAATAATCAGCCGGTCCCATTTACTCTAAAAGAAAGATTAAAAAAATCCAAAATGCGCATTTCCGTAAATAATTACGGAAATGCGCAATTTGGTAATTAATTTTAAAAAAGACAATATTTTGAAAAATTAGCCTTTAAAACTTTTAACTTATTATCAAAGAGGGCTTATGTCATTAGCATGCTTTCATTTGTTCAAAAATATTATAAAAATGGAGTACTAAACAATTTTAACCTAATTCACAACAAATCTCTTTTTCTATGATATGGACTTAGCTTTGCATTGGTTTGTATAAATTACTTGATGTGATACTGCCACCAAACATAATTTTTTTTTAAGAATAATGTGTTTTATTTATTAATTTATTTATTTATTTATTTGAGTTATGTCAGGGTTTGCGTAAGGCATGAGATTGATTATCCAACATAGAGCTCTCACTTGGCGGCGTGGGGTTTGAATGGCAAACCCGAGCCCACACCAAAGACCATTTTTAACCCCCGCATTATAATTGAGAGGATTTAAACTTGGAACAATAAAAACTCCTATTATTATTTTATGCAAGTGAGATCATGTGTTTAAGCTATGAATTCATTGCGAATATCTTTTTATTCTTTTTCTACTTTGGATTTTCATTTATAGACAACTATTTATTATTTCTAATTTTTTAAAATAAGTTTGTGATGATCCATTTTACTCTGTTCTTCATATGTAATGTCAAACTAAGGCTATATATATATATATATATGCGGGTAAATTTTTAATAGGGTACCAAATTATCTCTCATTTTTATTTTGGGGTCTAAACTTCAATTTTAATCAATATGGTTATTCAACTTTAATTTTATTTTAATAGGTGGTCACCCGATGGAATACGGTCTATTTTTGATGATTTAAGGTTGAAAATTTTCTATTAGCAAATAAGATGAAATTACAAGTTGGGCAGATAATGTGTCATGTATACTCTAACAGATAATTTTTGACATCTACATCATAAAAAAAAAATACCAGAATCTCTTGGGTAATCACCCGATAAAATAAAATTGAAGTTGAGTAATCATTTTGATTCAAATTGAAGTTTAAACCCCAAAATGAGAAGAAAAAAAACCATAATTTGGTGCCCCGTCAAAAATTAACCCATATATATATGAAAAGGAACATATTAAAACTTGCAAAATAAAATCTTAACTATTGACAACCTTTTTATGAAAGGTTGTAACTTTCAAAACGCTACTGACACTTGTGTCTTATGTCACAATGATTCCGAAACAGTGGACCACCTTATCAAATGCTAATTCTCAGAATGCATTTGGAGTTTCTTCAAAATATATCTAAACATCCAAACTCTCCCTCGCTCTCTCGCAGAGGTTTGGACAACTTGGATACCTTTGTTAGAAACTAGCCAGCATGTCATTACGGATCTTCTTTCCAAAGCAATTTTTTGCAACATTTGGCTAGAAAGAAATAATCGCATTTTTAATTTAAATGCCTTACAACCGGAATCCCTAATGTTCAAGTAATTCACATGTTGCTTGCTTGGATTTTCGCAGCTAGGGATCAGCACCAGCTTCCCAGTAACACTATTCTAAACATTAAGCGCTCTCTAGACTTCCTCAACTCACGACCGTCAAATCAAGCCAACGCGACTCGGTTGCAATAGCCCCAGGAGTGACCCCGTCTTACCCGTCTGAGTTGACCTACGTCACCTTCTGGTGGACCTCGTTTGCTCAGTCGTTGCTTGTCTATCTTTTTGTTTTTTTTTCTAGGCTTTAGGTGTGTATCATCTCTGGTGATGCCCCTCTAATTTGTTCTCTTTCTGTTTTCTGTGTTGCTTGTTTCTTTTATATTTCTTGTTTATTTCACTTTGTTTTGTTTGCTTGCTTTTTTTTTTTTTTTTTTCTTGTACTCTATGTTGTTTGGTTTTGTTAATAAATTTAGTGGTATATATATATATATATAAAACATGTGCATGGAGATTAGAGACATACAAATAAATATGCATGAATGTTTATATATTATATAATATGAATTTGAGAAACAATAAATTATAATACTTCTAATTATATATTCTTAGTTTTTCTTAATTGACAACATCAACCTAAATTCAGAATTTTAATTTCCCCTCTATAAAACAAAGACCAAAAAAATTGAAAAAAAAAATCCCTTGGTTTATTCCACACATACATTGAACAACCATTAAATCCATAACATGTGAAGTGTTGGTGGTCCATTGGTCCAGTCTCCATATTTGCCCTTTCTTGTTCAAACTAAGTTCCAACAAGGGAAGTCATGCCTCATAAATTTAAAAAATAAAATAAAATAAAATAAACCTAACTCTATTTGATTGATTTATCTAACATGTATGTTAGGTTAATTGTGTGATTTTCTTTCCGAGATTATATTATTCTTACTAAATATTAGTGGTGACTTGGGTTTAGTGCTCAAAATATATTTATTTTTTTAGCTTAGTTTTATTTATTTATTTATTTATTTTAGTGTGTTATTCAAGTAATAGATTTTTTTATTTATATATTAAGATGAATAAATAGAAGTTTTTAAATTTGGTAAAAGAGTGAAGGTTTAAGATATCTAAATCTAATGTATAAAACAAACCTTTCTTAATTTAATAAACAAGTTTGGAAGGGCATAAAGCAATTGGGTTTAAGATTGGGTCAAGTTTGGTCCATTCATGACACATCACCAACCATATTTGATAATAAGGACATGATACTTTATATCCATGGCTCTCTTTTGCTAATAAAGAAATATGGTGAAAGTTTTACTTAAAAAAATACATTTTAATTTAAATAATATTATCACATCTATAATCTCTAAATCATATTAATATAAACATGTCCTAAGCTCTTCAATATCATGAAAAAAATATTTAAAAATTTTAAAATAGATTTAGTTAGATTTTTATATCATCTCGGCTCTTTTGTTGTTCTGTTTTGTTTTTTTTCCTTGTACTTAGCTCCCGTCTCTTTTATTACATTAATGATTTATTCATTTTAAAAAAATTATATTATTTTACATAAAATTTTAATTTTAAATTCATAACACATGGAATTTAGAATTTAATTTTGGGCCTTCTTAAAGTGAACATCTTAGGCCATAGACCGAGTGTTAACAATCAAGAGTTGGCTAATTATTTTTTTTTTTTTATATAGTTTACATTTTATTTTATTTTTTAAAAAAAGTTTAGTGGTAATGGTGATTAGTTTGACCAATAAATTGGTGTGAAGTACCATTTTTATGATTTAATTATACATGACTTTGGTTTTTATGGTCCCATTCCCCATGGACGGCTCTAATTTTGACACATATTTAATTTTTTAATAAAATTTTTTAAAAAATGAAACTTAGTACAAAATTTTTAAAACACATTTCAAATATCAATGAACCCATGATTGAGTAATTGGAAAAATTCTATGGTACTAATTAATTATAACTTATCACTAGAATTTCAAAATCAACCACAAAAATCTCTTTGATTAATTAATTATTAACTATTAAATCCAATATATATATATATAATCCTAATTAGAAAGAAAATTTCAACCCATGAAGTAACTAGTTTTTCTGATTTTTTTATTTAACTTAATAATAAAATAAAAACTAACAGATGTATTAATGTATTATTTGTGCATATTTTTGAGTTAAAAGTTTTTTAAAAACAATAATAATTTTCTTAAAAAAAATTAATGCTATTTTAATGTGAGTAAAACGGTAAAACCCATCACTTCAAAGGACACAGAGCCTAGAATCAAGGGGGTGGGGCGGCACAGTTTGCTATCTCACTCAATCAATTTCATACTGTTCAAAGTCTTCAACAAGTCATTTAAAACAAAACAAATATATATATATATATATATATATAATGAATAAATTATTTAACTAATTAAATAATGAAACTCCAAGAATTCAAGTACTATAAAAGTCATTGCTTGCTGTTGAGTAGAATCAGGATCCTGTTGGAATAAACAAATCCAAAAAATCAAACTTAGATTTTTTTTTTTCACACTTCCAAATCAACACCCATTTGTTTTTGTACCACCTCTTTGAATTTTATACACTATGCATTAATTGCTCATCAGCCTCATTGTTCTTTATCATTCTTTCTAGTCTTCCACGTTTCTCATCCAATTTTCCATTTATTCTTCATTTAATATTTATCTTTTATTATTTAAAAAATTAATCAATTTATTTATAACAAATAACATTCATTGAGAATTACTCCAATAATTATGTTCATATCAATATTTATTGTTTTTTGACAGCATTCATATTTTATTTACTAATTTATCCATCACATTATAATTAGAAGAAAACGGATGAATATAATTGGAGTATAGAAGCATTCACCTTGAAATGAAATAATATGAATTTAGCAATTAAAATAAATCATATATGAGGGGAAAAAAATGAAATCATATTTCAAATAATGAGGGTCCCAAAGTTGAATTTTTTTTTTCCTAGATCTTTAATGCTACTGATTCATTCTTGCAATCTTAGAATTTAAGTTTTGTTCTTCATCTTTCACATCCATTGAATATATATATACATACAAAGCAATGCTTTCTTTTCATCATTCTAACATCATTATTAATTATCTCATATAGAAAAGATGAATCAGAAGAAAGAAATGTTAAATAATTGGAAGCTCGTAGTCAAAGTGGAAGGGACCACAGAATGAAAATTTTCTGAATGAAATTAAAGAAGATATAAATGCTTCTTTTGAAGAATTTTCATTTCATTAAAGACATAAAATTCAATGATAAATCATGAATTTTATTTTATTCTTATATGGCCTAATAAACACCTGTACATTTATTGGTCGGTTAGTACTGACATGAATATTTTATTAAAAATTTATATTATTTTATAAATCCCAGTATTGAAGAAATCACTGGTAATCCAGTGCTAACTCACCACAAAGTGTGCAAAAAAACCGAGGGTTTGAAGTCTTGCTCCTATAATATTATTTATCAATAATATTCATACATTGTACATTAGGAGTAGTACTGATGCATCTCTCTACTTGTTTGTTTACCTAACGATATTTATCGCTTGATTAAAAAAATAAAAAATAAATTACTGGATTGAAATAGAGCAAAATATCATAATCAAATAAAATACTTGATAGTAATATATTCCAATTAAAATAATTCCGCATCAACAAATAACATACGAGGAACTATGGGCTAGCCCAACAATAAATACTCATGTTTGTGATTAAGAAGTCTCGAGTTCGAGACCTCTAATTACAATTCACTTTCTAAGTCATTTGCAAAAGTTATGTGTGAGGAATACCTCTCATTCTCCCCTCCAAGGTTGCATAGCAGGAGTTATCCCTAGAAGGACAATCAAGCCACCGTAATTGGTGTACCTCCGAACCTGTTTGACCTTTGTTTTGTCGCTTATTGATTTTGTAAAAAACAAAAAAAAAAACAAATAACATACTCAATATGTCGATATTGGTTTCGAAAAATTCTTTTTAAGTTATGTAGTATTTATAAAGAATTTGAATGAGAAGGGCCCAAATAGAAAGCAGGCCCAGGCAACTTCCACAAGCTTAATAAGTTTAATAAAAGATCTCAATAAATTGTTCTGGATTTTGGTTCATAATTAACAAATTATTGTTAGAGGCAAACTAAACATTGTATTTGGGGCCTTGGGCTTAATTTAATCCAAAAACTTAAGCAGCTGATAGGATGAAATTTTCAAACTTATATATTTAAATCTATATTTTTTTAATTAATTAATGTGGAATTATTAGTTTTTTTAATAATCAAATAAATCTATTTTCCAAACAGTGCTGTGACCTATATACATATACATACAGTAAAATGGAGCCTGATTGAGGCTAATTCAAGTCATCAAACTGAATCAAAGCAACTGATGAATTAATAATGTTTGGTGTGCAATTGTTTCAGTTGGAAGATAATTTTTTTTTCCTTTTTTTTTTTTTTATAAAACAGAAGCTACATCTCAACATAAAAAAGAAGCTACATGTTAACAAGAAAATTTCTTTTTGAAATGCCATATGATTATATATATATATATATATATATATATATATATATATATATATATCATTTAGACATACCGTTAAATTTTAAATCTAAAAATGTTTTGGAACAACTATTAGACCATTATTTAAGTTAATGATGTGTCCCTTCTTTTTAAAATCAGTATTTTTTTATAATAAAAAATAATCTCCATAATAACCATTAGATTTTTAGATTTTGATCTTACAAACCCATCTAAACATCTTTAGATTTCAAATTTAGAGATGTTAGTAAATAACTGGCCTTATATATATATATAGATACAGTAAAAGAATGCAATGAATGAATTACAACTACATTATACTCACCAAGACATAACCATCAATCAGTATTTTCTATCATAAGCAGAATAATTCTGTAGACAAAAAGTACTTTTATGTGCTCAAAGAAAGCAACATGTTTCCAGCAAAATGCAAAGAAACCACATACACAAATGAAAGAATTTTTTTTTTAATTTTTTTATAACCACCTACACAAACTCCAGCATTACCAATTGAGAATTCGATGGATTGAATTGCAACAACTATCCTGATTTAATAGATTTTGCCTATAATTTACATCTCAAAAGTCTATTAAAAAAAATGCAGTAACAAGATCCATAGGTATGTTCTCCATGGATTGATAACAAACTACACGAAACAAACACAGTTAAATGTCATCGAAGAACCTGTAAAACGAACCAACATATTTTATGTTTATAGCATACGGGAGCCGGCCGGCGGCATATTCACACTGATGGAAAGAATTTGTTGAGCTTGAACGGCAAGGAGTAGAATTCATCGCTCCGGGGATCAGTTTTGAAGGCTCTGAACTTGTCCCAGAAATGACGGCCTCGGTCTTTCCTTATTGCATTATCATGCCTATGAAGTGTGTTGTCCAAGACGTAAGCAACAACGCCGGCAACAAATGCTTCTGAAGAGAATGGCACATTGATAATGTCGTTGAACTGGAAAGAAAATAAGTCATCTTAGTAACCCATAAGTTGTTTCAAATGGTTGATTCAAGATTAGTTTGATGATTTTTCATACCCATCTCGCGTGAGTATGAACCGGACCATATCCAGCAACAGAGGTGTATTCATTGAAGTATTGTGGAACTGATAAGCCCATGAAAATCGAGAAGCCTAAGATGAACTTTGTTCGGAAACTGTTAAGGTTGCAGAACTGAAGGTAACTGAGACCCACTGCACCTGTTCGAACATCCCAATAAAACTCCATGAATTGCAACTCTAAATTGATGAGAAAGAGCATGTGGATTTTGGTAAAGTAAAACGTACCGACATATGCGAAGAAAAGACAGTATAAAGCTGCAACAATTGGCGCCGGAATGGATGCAAAAATAGCCCCGAATTTTCCTGAGTATAGAGTAAAAAAATAAAAAAAATGGTTTAACATTGGAAAGTGACTTATATATCAAACAAATGTCAGTAAAATTATAATGATCTATTTACATATATTACTACTGATAGACACTAAAGAAAAAGTAGTAGTCTAAGATGACTGAAAATGAATACCAAAGTTAACAACAAATTCTTAAGTGACAAGCAGACATCACGGAGATGTCTCTGGTGTCAATAAAGTATACAAAGGTGATGGACAATTGTCTTCATTAGAAGTTGCAATCATAGCTCACTTTTGAGGACATGCTTCGGCTTTTGACTAATTTTATATGTAAAATAGAAAGAAAAGAGTAATCAAAGCCTGTTCATGAGCTTTTATTCAAATTTCTCTTTTTGGGAAAGATCCACTGCTTGTGAAGTTTGACTGCAAAAATGGCTTATCCTATATAAGAAACTAACCGAGTATGGAAAAGAAAATCATAAATCCTGCTGATATTTGAACAACTCTTCGGCTTCCAACACGTGTCAAAGCTAGCAAACCAGCATTCTCACTGTGGAAGAGTCGAAACATGGTACATTTAGACAAGGAGATGAAAAATACTCAGAATGTTTGTAATGTGAAGTTCCCCAAGTCTTACACAGATACCGATGACCCATTTGCTGTTCCGAACAATCCATCAAGCAAGATGCCAACTCCCTATTTCCATCAATTAGTAAGCATGTCACTAAATTGATATAAATTAGAAGATATCGATAAACTAGCAACCACGATATCAAAACAGAGGTAGCAGTACGCACCTGCCAACCAATTCCCCGACTTAAAATGGAAGGAGGCACTTGTGTAGCACTTGCATACCTTGAAACAGCAATAAAGGCGCCCGTGGACTGTAACATTACAAAAGATGTAAACCATTTACACTTCACACATTTCAATTAATACAAGTAAGAATGTCGACGTTTCAACTATACCTCTACAAGGGCAACAAATGAAGCGGCCATCATAGCAAAAGCTTCACCAGCATCAAAGGTAGGTGCACCCCATTGGAAAGGATAAGGAATTCGTATCCTAAAAGTGCGAAATAAAAACAAAGATACAACTTTACAATCATAATTATGGTTAAAGCACTGATATAATTCTGGCAGTAGACCATACAACTTTAATTTAGAAGTTTGTGCACATACCAAGGAGCAGCACTAACAAGTCCAGAACGATCAACACGACAATGTGATTGAGTTTTTGGCGCAGCATTCTTATAAGCCCCACCAACTGTGAGTAAATATGCATACAGCCACACGATTGCAACAGAAAATATGACAGCAAATCGATCGAAAACAGGCTTCTCGGATCGTATTACATGAGGAATATACTGTAAAAATGCAAAACATAAATCACACACATAGCAGAACTGAGCATAACAAATATGAAATTCTTAAACAGTTTTCATTGCTGTGGATGTGACGATGCATTGGTATCAATGTTTTTTTTTTTACTGATACCATGCCACAACTTACAATACCTGTGAAAATACTATGAGGAAAATTAGCTGCGGAAGCCCAATTTCAATGCATTTAGCAACCTGATTATGCATCAAAGACAACATCAGCTACAGTGAATTAAACTATTACAGCGCAAAATCTTATATTATCATAAAAATAACAATTCTCAATTATTCTTCTTGTGGTACTATTTCCTCTCAAATAAACACCAAAGAAAAAATAAATAACAAAACAAAAACTTACTCCAGGGAAACCAAATTCATAGAGCCCAAAACCAGCTAAAGCAACCAGGGGAGCCGCCGAGAGTGGACTGAGATATCTGGAAAACATTGAATAAAAGATAAGCATCAATGAACCAATCTGGAAGTAAATCAATACAACAACAAACCTTGTGACATTACGCCAAAGGCCACTAAAGCCAATAATAATTTGAAGGGTTGATGCAACGATAAGGGCACCTTGCGTTCCACGCATTATACGCTTGAATTTCTGCTTAATAACAAATGAAACTCGAAAGTAAAAATTTTGAATTCAGATAAATCACAATGCAAACAAAATAAATATACAGTTAAATAGAGACCTCATGAGGATCCACTATATCATTGTAGCGACCAGCTAGGATGATAGAGATTGTAGGAACCACAAATGTATATGACCCACCAATAACAGCCGGTAATCGAGTACCGAACAAAGTCTGTAATAGAGTGTTCAAACCAGCCACAAAGAGCAATGTCTGGATTACCCTGGCTTTCTCATCCTAAAACAGAATCAAATAAATCATGAACACATTCATTATCAAAAGAGAAATATAACCAGAACAGAAGGGTAGTTCATCTTACATTTCCACCTCCCATCTGAGGAACAAGAACAGTTGGTATGATAACAGTAGTGCCCAACATAACTAGGTAATGTTGGAAACCAAGGAGAATAGCCTCAGCTGCATTAGACCCCACAACACTGTTAACATCTTAACTACTCACTACAAAGAAATCATTAACAGAGGTTTATACAGGAAAAATCATGTGAAATATTTCTGTCAGAAAATAAGCTTGAAATAGGTATGGAAAGAAGACTTGGGCCAAAACAAGAAAGATTCTGCATCCAAGCATTGAACAAGCTAGGCTGAAGAAAGAAAACAACCATTAAGACCAACAATTTTTCATTCACAACATCTAAAACATTGGAAAGGGAAAAAAACTCAGAGAACAAAAAGAGGAAGCAAAATAAAGTTCTAAGATTAAAAAAGCAATTTTCTTTTCTGCGACAGATAGAGGAGCAAGAGAGGACTAGAGAAGAGCAAAATCAAATTTTTTTAGAAGAAACAGAGGGATGAGGGGAACTCACGCCATGGAGGAGGGCTGGTGATGCAATAGGAGATGTTTGGTAACTGGTCCTTCACTGGATGTGGCTGCAACTCATCCTGCTTCGGCGCCGGCGCAGCTCCTCCACCTCCACCTCCACCTCCACCTCCGCCTCCAGCCATCTCTTCTCAGCCAACCAAAACCTCAGGCACACAACCAAAACCCACAAAAACAGAAGAAACCTTGCTACAAGATCCCTCCTTTCTTCAACTTTATACTCCAAAAGGAGTACCAGGATGGAAACCAACAAAAAAGAAGAAAACTTTAACCTTGTCCAAGCCTAAACCCTAAATACACAACCAAAACCCACAACAACGAGTAGAAACACACTCAAAGCTTCCTCGTTTCTTGAGCTTTCTGGACCAAAATGAATTCCAGGACACAAACCAACAAAAAAGAACAAAACTTTCACCTTCTACCAACCAAAAGAACAACAATCCAAGAACCAAAGATCAAGAAAACAAAGATGTTAAAAAACACACACACAAATTTGAAAGAAACTCCACCGCAACAACACAAGCATTCAGAATGAAAGAGTAATGGTCCAGATGGACAAAGCGACAACAAAACAAGAAGAAAAGCCAAACAAAGCCTCAAATTTCTCTCTCTCTATCCATCAAAGAAGGCTTCAGTTTGAAGGAAAGCAAACCAATCTCAAAAGAGAAAGTGTATAAATGAAAGAAAGATTCACACTGTCATCATACAAAATTTTTTTTTTTCTTTTCTTGTTTTTTTATTGCTGAGATTTTGACACACAAGAATCAAAAGACAAGAATGCAAATTGCCGCCTCAATTTCAGTTTATTTCATTGCTCTGTTAAAATTCCAATTATTTATATTATATAAAAAATTCCAATTATTTATTTTATTATTTTCTTTAAATTAAATTTACATTTATACCCCTGAAAATATTCTTATTTGCACCGACTTGAAATTGTTTGGACACTAGCACCGTTCCATGGTTTATTTTGTATTTTATATATTTCCATTATTATAACAGAATGATTTAATAAATATTTTAAAAAAAAATTAGGGGTTTGGTCAAAGTGATTCAAGAGACAGAGGGTGTATGTATATATATTTTGGTAACTGATATATATATATATTCACTAAATATAGAGGATTAAAATTTAACACAACCTTTTCAAGCAACGTATTTATTGAAACATAAATGTGGCATTATACATGTTCACTAAATATAGAGGATTAAAATTTAACACAACCTTTTCAAGCAGCGTATTTATTGAAAACATAAATGCGGCATTTCCTATGAATAAATGCAGTAAACACTAAACATCCACTGACAAGCAATCAGATGAAATAAAGGAAATGAGGAAAAAAAATATATAATAAAATGGAACCAAGTGACATAATCATAGATTATAAGCTATTTTCTCCATTCTTTTCTTTAGTTGTCCATTTTAACTAAATTATATGATTTAAAAAAATTAATTAATAATTTCAAATTTATAAAAATTACATTAATTTTCTAAAATTACTCTTATTTAAAATATGTTTAAAAAAATCGTAGTTGAATATAATTTATTATAAATTGTAGAAATATATATAAATATGAAAAGTAAATTAAACAAATAATATTTAATATTTTTCAAATTTTTAAATAGATAAGTAAAAAAATTTAAAAAAAAACTCTAAAATAAAACAAGTAAAAATAACTGAGTATTTATTTATTTATTTATTGACAATATAGATAAATCACCTAACATATATATTTTTTTATTATTTTTAGATATCAACTACATACTGGGAAGGAGTCAAATTCTCAACCTCCTGTAAAGGAGTCAAATATTTTATTACTAAGCTATAGTTGTGTTAACTAAACTATTTAATTTAACTATAGGAGCATTTGTACCAAGTAATAATAATAATAATAATAATAATAATAATTTACATGTATACATTCATAAAAATTAAAGCTATGCATATTTACAACTATTTTGTCAATATTTAATTAAATTATGTTTTTTAACAAGTTCAAAAAGTAAAAAAGTAAAAGATGGAGAAGTTCTTCCAATCAACACAAGGTATATAGAAATGTTCTTGATAGTTCGATTTCCATATATAAATTATTCATAATTCATGATTTATGATTTTTTTTTTTCTCAATTTATAATTACATATATAAAAGGAAAAAGACAAAAAGGGTTAAAAGAAATTGGTGGATGTAAATGGACTGAAGAGTCCCTTTCATTTGATGGCAATGACATGAGGTGTCCAGCTACATCAGTGTCTGGAAAAATGAATGGGAACACCAAAGCACAATCTATTTACTGTGTTGTTCCCTTTCTTCTTTGAGCTGGAGCTTCCACTTTTATTAAAATTACATATATACCCCTTAGTTATATATCCTCAAAAAATTTTAAATTTTTAAAATATAATTTATTTTGATATTTTTTTTGAAGATGATTTTTTTTTTTTTTTACAAAAGTGACAAATATGTTTGGGTTAGTTAAGGGATGTGCACAGAATTTATGTTATATGTGTCTTCACATTGGGTTATTAGGGTCCGCACTCTTTATGTGGAATTCAAACTCTAGTTATTTTTCTCTTCTCTCAAAGGACTCGGAGTTAGTATTGTTAATCCCCTAAACT
Organism: Dioscorea alata; assembly: GCA_020875875.1. Taxonomy (NCBI): domain Eukaryota; kingdom Viridiplantae; phylum Streptophyta; class Magnoliopsida; order Dioscoreales; family Dioscoreaceae; genus Dioscorea; species Dioscorea alata. The sequence goes on from CM037018.1 coordinate 16,065,317, forward strand.
GAAGCGGTTTGGACAAGATAAATGTTTTTAGTTATTTTTTTATAAAAATATATAAACAAATAAGAATAATTGATAGGGATATATTAGTATTTTCTTATTTGTTGATGGGTATGCAAGTAAAATAACCCTTTTATTTTTTCTTTTATTATTATTATTATTATTATTATTGTTATGACACCACCATAACGTTGGTTTTTTTTCAATTAATTAATTACTATAAATATAAAATTGCACCTTTTTTCTTTATGCTTGGAATTTGTAGGTAGGGTTTGGATAGAGAGGAAGCAGCATCATTTTAGAACAATTGGACGGACGCATCTCATCTTAAAATTAGGGTTTAATCTTATCTTTAATAAATCATAGAGTGCCGCTTGTCTCTCCCTCTATTAAGGGTTGATGTCATCTCTCAAATCATTCATCACTTGTGATAGCTATGCATGGTTTACTTTTTTGGTTTTAGTTTTAGTTTTAGTTTTAAAAAGGGATTTAAATGGACATGTTACTAACTTACTACTATTTATTTATTTATTTATTATTTGTATTCTAATTTTTATGTAAAATTATAAAGAAAAACCATGGTTATTAGAATTTTGAAATTATATCCATAGTTAGTTTTTTTTTTTAGAAAATTGAGAAACCAAAATAAGCATTATGATATTTTTGTTTTGACTAAATTTTTTAGTGGAGTTAATGTTTTAGAAAGATGAATAAGTTACATATTTGACAGTTGTCAGATTTTTTTTTAATAATGGAACTTGATAAAATTAATAAAGTTGAAAAAAAAGAAATTATTATTCCATAAAAAAAGATTTAAATTTCTAATATATATATATAGACAAATAAGTATAGATATAAATTTGCCACCTCACTATAGGTTGCTTGATTTTTTAAAAAAAAAAAATACTTTTGGCCCATATTTTTAAAGACTAACTAGTGTTTGGAGTTCAAAAAGTGTTTTTTTTTTAATAAATATTCAAAATAAAAACACATGGATCTAAAATTAAGTAAAAATTTTAGAAGGACCTACAGGGAAAGTCGGCAACTTTTCATAAATTTTCTAGAAAAAGCACATATATTAAAGTTCACATATATAAACCTTTATATATATATATATATACACGTCTGACACTTTAATGGGATGCCATTCTAATCCCAGTATGATTTCAAAACTTTTTAATAAATCATTTCCTAATAATTAAAATATAAAAATTTCCACTTTTATAATAAAATAGTTGATATTTTATTTCCTTTTTTTTTCAACTCAAAGATCAAGAGTTAGATACAGGATTTGAATCCATCCCTTAGCTTGTTAATATTTTTTTTTTAAATAAAATAAAATATAGAATGATTAAAAACTTGAAACCAATGGGCATATACCTACCATTCAGCAACACTTTAATTAAACAAACATAGAGATCGCATTCATTTCTAGTCACTAAAGAGGCTTCCTTTTCTGATTATGATATTTTTGTTTCATTTTATAAAATTGAAGTCCATTATTTCATCCCAATGGATCTTTGACAACTTACTGTAGAAGGAACAGACTTTTATTATTTGTGGTTAATAATAATAATAATAATAATAATAATAAAAGGGATATAAAGGTGTTCAAGTTTTCTTTTGAGGGGGCAAGCATCATATTCAAGTTTTGAGCTCCATATTTAGTGGACCCATCAAATTCTTCCATTTTTTTTTCAATATTTTAAAATTAAATAGATGTATTTTCAATGTAAAGCTATAAAGTTAATGTCCATAACAATATTCGATCCAAATTGATATTATGATATATGTTTTTGGTGTTTGAACTGAAATAATATTATGAAATCTTTTTTTTTTTTCTAATAATGTTTTGAACCTATCAATTTTTTAGAAACCACAGATGTAGGGGAAAATACTGAAAACATTTTAAGAGATAGAGAAAAATATTTATTTCTATATTGGTAATATAGTTCTTTGCTTTTATTTGTTTTTTAATATTTTAAAATTAAATAGATGCATTTTCAATGTAAAGCTATAAAGTTGATGCCTATAACAATATTTGATCCAAATTGTTATTATGATATATGTTTTTGGTGGTTGAAGTGAAATAATGTTATGAAATTTTTTTTTTAATGTTTTAAACTTATTAATTTTTTAGAAATTATAGATACTGAGAAAAATACTGAAAACTTTATAAGATAGATCTCTCAAAAAAAAAAAGTATTTATTTATATATTGGTATAATAATATTTATTGTTATATATATATATATATATATATATAGTTATGTTGCCTAACGACAAGTGGAGAAGGTTTTATTCTAAATCTAAACATTTAAAATTTTAAAAACTTTGGAAAATAACTTTTTTATTTATTACAAATTAATTTTCTTTATTATTATTATTATTATTATTAAACTTGTGAGGAAAACTATAATAAGAATTGGTCCTATAGAACTCATTTTTATTATATTTAGCCCTATTGCAAAAATTGGTCCTAACATTAAAAACCCGAACTACATTTTTGGATAAGGCAGACCAATCTATTAATGGTCATTTAATTCACCGAATTTTCTGAAATTTTTGTGAGCAATTAATGAATTTTTGGGCTACTTAATTAATTCTCTGAAATATATGGTAATTTAAAATTATATAAAATTTTGAAGAGTATGTGTTTAATTGATATAATAATTATTTTATCCAAACATAGTTTTCTTTTTCTAAAATAATGTGTGTTCTTGTACCATCTACCATGTTCTAATTTTAAAGATAAAACTTTCTAATTAATTAAAAAATCCTCTAATCATGAAAATTTCAAATTCTAAATTAATTTAGAATATTAACTTAACCTCCAATTTATGAATATTATCATTATTTCTAATAAGATTAAACATACATTTTCATAATATAATTAATTATTAATATATTTGATCATATGTAACAAATTACAAAGAAGGATTAAAAACCATGTATGATAGCTTTACATTAATTTTGGGCTAGTGTTGATTGTGCTATTTATTTATTAAGGGCGTAGTGAATAACAAGGAAAAGGAAACGCTAACTAAATAAATGAGGGGCCCTTTGTGTAAAGAAACTAAGAAAGAGAACCTTGTGAAATATTTATACAATAAATTACTATAGATTCCATTATGAGATATCAATTTTTCATCATATTCATGGCTTAGTGGTTGAGTTGCTCTAGGTTTGTGGAGCCATGTCTTGCTTCGGACCCTGTGCATTCCAATCATTTTATACAAACTTATAAGTACACGTCCATGAAGCATAATTTTTTTTATAAATATTTTGATATAATTTTAGATATTTAAGTGATATAATTTTGGCACATTTTAATATAATTTTATTAAAGCAGTCTTAACTTTTCTAGATTTGTCCATTGATCTAATAACTTACTGTAATTTTTTTTTTTTTTTGGTCACTTGTATGTTTTTTTCAAATAATGTTAAATTTTTTTATTTATATTGAATTATGTGGTCCCTCTAGTACTTAACCATTCAAATGTTTATTTTTACGGGAAATTGCCAAAAACACCCCCAAAGTTTGCAATATGCACAGATTCTCCTCCTAAATTTGAATATCCATAAAAACCCCTTCCTTTTAAATACACTGATTTTTAAACCCCCAAAGCATCTAACGGTAATTTTTTGGACGAAATTGTCCTTTGTATGGGAAGTTGTGCAGTTTTCTTTTGTTTTTACATTTTGTGTATTATTTTTGCTCGTTTGGAAAAAGGTTTTCCACAAACTTGTTAAATTTTTTATATAAATATTATTGTCTTCATAAATGAATGCAAAAAGGTATAGAAAAAGGTTTGACGAGCAAGGAAGGCATGCCACAACGTCTGGGTAGCCTTGAGGTCGAACGGATACGCTCGGCGAATCCGAATACTTGCTAGAATATCATAACTTTACAAAGAGAAGAAAAATTTAACCTAAAACATAACAGTTTAAACCGAAAATGGAAAAGTTAAACGGAAAATAGAATATTCAAGCGGAAACATAATAGTTTAAACGGAAACTTAATAAATTCAAGCGGAAACTTGGATGGGACAAGGATAGTAAAGCAAAACTTATGTTCTTCCTTTGTTTTAAGCGGAAACTTATGTTTTTAGTGGAAACTATAATAATTAAGAGAAGACATATACTTTTAAGCCGAAAATGGCATGATTTGTTTAAGGAAAAGCAAAAAAAGATTGCAAAACGAATGCTAAAAGGTATGGAAAAAGGTTTGACGAGGAAGGAAGGCATGCCACAATGTTTGGGTAGCCCTCAGATCGAACGGATACCCTCGTAGAATCCGAATACTTGCTAGAATATCATAACTTTACAAAGAGAAGAAAAATTGAAGCGGAAATATAACAGTTTAAACCGAAAATGGAAAAGTTAAACGGAAACCAGAATATTCAAGCGGAAACATAATAGTTTAAACGGAAACTTGATAAATTCAAGCGAAAACTTGGATGGGACAAGGATAGTAAAGCAAAATTTATATTCTTCCTTTGTTTTAAGCGGAAACTTATGTTTTTAGTGGAAACTATAATAATTAAAAGAAGACATATACTTTTAAGCCGAAAATGGCATGATTTGTTTAAGGAAAAGCAAAAAAAGAATACAAAACGAATGCTAAAAGGTATGGAAAAAGGTTTGACGAGGAAGGAAGGCATGCCACAATGTCTGGGTAACCCTAAGATCGAACGGATACGCTCGGAGAATCCGAATACTTGCTAGAATATCATAACTTTACAAAGAGAAGAAAAATTTAAACTAAAACATAACAGTTTAAACCGAAAATGGAAAAGTTAAACGGAAACTAGAATATTCAAGCGGAAAGATAATAGTTTAAACGGAAACTTGATAAATTCAAGCGAAAACTTGGATGGGACAAGGATAGTAAAGCAAAATTTATGTTCTTCCTTTGTTTTAAGCGGAAACTTATGTTTTAGTGGAAACTATAATAATTAAGAGAAGACATATACTTTTAATCCGAAAATGACATGATTTGTTTAAGAAAAAGCAAAAAAAGATTGCAAAACGAATGCTAAAAGGTATGGAAAAGGGTTTGACGAGGAAGGGAGGCATGCCACAACGTCTGGGTAGCCCTGAGGTCGAACGGATACGCTCGGAGAATCCGAATACTTGCTAGAATATCATAACTTTACAAAGAGAAGAAAAATTTAAGCGGAAACATAACAGTTTAAACCGAAAATGGAAAAGTTAAATGAAAACTAGAATATTCAAGCGGAAAGATAATAGTTTAAACGGAAACTTAATAAATTCAAGCGAAAACTTGAATGGGACAAGGATAGTAAAGCAAAATTTATGTTCTTCCTTTGTTTTAAGCGGAAACTTATGTTTTTAGTGGAAACTATAATAATTAAGAGAAGACATATACTTTTAATCCGAAAATGGCATGATTTGTTTAAGAAAAAGCAAAAAAAGAATGCAAAACGAATGTTAAAAGGTATGGAAAAGGGTTTGATGAGGAAGGAAGGCATGCCACAACGTCTGGGTAGCCCTGAGGTCGAACGGATACGCTCGGAGAATCCGAATACTTGCTAGAATATCATAACTTTACAAAGAGAAGAAAAATTTAAGCGGAAACATAACAGTTTAAACCGAAAATGGAAAAGTTAAACGGAAACTAGAATATTCAAGCGGAAAGATAATAGTTTAAACGGAAACTTGATAAATTCAAGCGAAAACTTGGATGGGACAAGGATAGTAAAGCAAAATTTATGTTTTTCCTTTGTTTTAAGCGGAAACTTATATTTTTAGTGGAAACTATAATAATTAAGAGAAGACATATACTTTTAAGCCGAAAATAACATGGTTTGTTTAAGAAAAAGCAAAAAAAGATTGCAAAACGAATGCTAAAAGGTATGGAAAAGGGTTTGACGAGGAAGGGAGGCATGCCACAACGTCTGGGTAGCCCTGAGGTCGAACGGATACGCTCGGAGAATCCGAATACTTGCTAGAATATCATAACTTTACAAAGAGAAGAAAAATTTAAGCGGAAACATAACAGTTTAAACCGAAAATGGAAAAGTTAAACGGAAACTAGAATATTCAAGCGGAAACATAATAGTTTAAACGGAAACTTGATAAATTCAAGCGGAAACTTGGATGGGACAAGGATAGTAAAGCAAAACTTATGTTCTTCCTTTGTTTTAAGCGGAAACTTATGTTTTTAATGGAAACTATAATAATTAAGCTAGACATATACTTTTAAGCCGAAAATGACATGATTTGTTTAAGGAAAAGCAAAAAAAAAATGCAAAACGAATGCTAAAAGGTATAGAAAAAGGTTTGACGAGGAAGGAAGGCATGCCACAACTTCTGGGTAGCCTTGAGGTCGAACGGATACGCTCGGCGAATCCGAATACTTGCTAGAATATCATAACTTTACAAATAGAAGAAAAATTTAAGCGGAAACATAACATTTTAAACCGAAAATGGAAAAGTTAAACCGAAACTAGAATATTCAAGCGGAAACATAATAGTTTAAACGAAAACTTGATAAATTCAAGAGGAAACTTGGATGGGACAAGGATAGTAAAGCAAAACTTATGTTCTTCCTTTGTTTTAAGCGGAAACTTATGTTTTTAGTGGAAACTATAATAATTAAGAGAAGACATATACTTTTAAGTCGAAAATGACATGATTTGTTTAAGGAAAAGCAAAAAAAGAATGCAAAATGAATGCTAAAAGGTATGGAAAAGGGTTTGACGAGGAAGGAAGGCATGCCACAACGTTTGGGTAGCCCTAAGGTCGAACGGATGCGCTCGGAGAATCCGAATACTTGCTAGAATATCATAATTTTACAAAGAGAAGAAAAATTTAAACTAAAACATAACAGTTTAAACCGAAAATGGAAAAGTTAAACGGAAACTAGAATATTCAAGCGGAAACATAATAGTTTAAACGGAAACTTGATAAAGCGAGAGGAGAGAAGATGGGGTGAAGAGGAGTAGGAGGGGGAGGGGAGGGGGAGGGAGTGGAGCATGCCGTTGGCGTCGAAAATATGGGGAGGACCGCGAGGGAGATATTGAGCGTTGGGGCCGTTGTGGATGTATGAGGGTTGGGGTCGTTGCGGATGTAGGAGCCACCGGCGAGGCAAGGTGGTATACGACCGTGAATAATGGGGCATGGGGTCGGGGGGAGCTCGGAGACTGGGGCGAAGTTGTCGGAGAAGACGCTGCGGGGGTCGACGGAGGGCCGGAGGAGAGGTGGGTCTAAGTTTAAGGTTGGTTTTGGTTTTCTCTACAGTCTTGACAACAGAGATGATGAGACAAGGCAATGGTGGTGGAAGGCCGGAGAAGAAACCGGAAAGGGGCTGATGAAAGTAGAGGAAAGAGAATCCATGGTGGATTTTTTCCCACCATGTTCAAGGGCAAAGAAGAAATTTCACAACATACAAGGGGGAAAAAAAATAAAATAATAAAGGAAGGGCTGTCTGGGGTATTCGAAACTTGTAGGGGCTGATTGGGAAGTTTTGAATTTCCCGAGCGGTAAAAAATAATTTTCCCTTATTTTTATAGTTTCTATTTTTACTTCTTTCTAATTTTATCATTACAATTGGTAGTATGTAAATGTTTTCTTTAATAAAATTTTAATTCAACAACTTTTATTTTAAAAAAATTATATTGAAATTATTGGTGTTTCATGATTTAACAAAATAATAATAAAAACAACAACAACAACAACAACAACAACAACAATAATAATAATAATAATAATAATAATAATAATAATAATAAAATGCAACTATTAAAAATATACAAGATTGATGAGATATTATTTTTGTAAAAAAACCACACGAAATCATTTCACTAGAACTAAAATGGATGATGGCAGGGAAGGTATGTGATATGTCTAATTATGAGTACCATAATGGAGCTCTCGGCTTGTGGAGCCAATCCTTGCTTTGAATCTTTTGCTTTTTTTAATTAATTTATAGTTTTAAACAAGTGCATTATTTAAAGGAAGAATAAAGAGAAATTGAGTGAGAGTGGACACTTTATGCAAAGGAAGTTATTAAAAACTAGTATATACTTTTAATTTTATTTTCACCCAAATTATCCTTAATAAATAAGTAATTGTTATTTTTTGTTGCAATGGTATATTTATATTGGAGTAAATATTACTGTACATCATATAATTATACAAAATTCTCATTTTGGTTACCAAATTTTAATTTATATCAAAATTGTCATCTCATTTCAATTTAGTTTTAAAAAACTATTACCCAAAGGAATCCGGTGAGATTATGCAAACATGGATCGCGGCAATCCAACGTGGTCACCGAATTTCTACATCACCTGTCCCAATAGTCTTACCACGTGGATTAAAATGCCACTATGATCCATGTCATGCCATTGGGGTGAGTGATGTGATGGCATTTAATCCACGTGGCAAGGCCATTGGGACGTGTGATGTGGAAATCCGTTGACCACATTGGATTGCCGACGTCCACGTCAGCATAATTTTACCGGATTTCTTTGGGTAACATTTTTTTTAAACCAAATTGAAATGAAGTGAACATTTTGATACAAATCAAAATTTGGTATCCAAAATAAGAATTGGGTATAATTAGGTGATCTACAGTAATATTTACTCTTAAAATTTCCAAATAGATTTCTTAAATGATGGGATGTGAAATCAATATCCACATCATCATTCAGATAATTCTTTTTTCTATCGATTTTAAATTCATATGAAAACTCAGAACTTTAAATATTATAAAATTTTATAAAATACTAAATCTAAACCCCTAAAAACTAAAACTCAAACACTAAAATTCTATATCCAAAATTCTAAAACCCTAAACCCTAAATACTAAACATTAAACCCTAAACCCTAAATGATAAATTGCAAACCCTTATAAAGGTTTGCATTTTACCATTTAGAATTTTGGGTGAGATTTTGCTTTATCATTTATTGATGAGGGTTTAGAAACTAATTTTGTTTGTTTGTTTGTTTTTTTTTTTTAATAAAGAATAACGTGGATGCTGGTGTAGCAACCGCGTCTTTTGGAAAAGCTATATTCAATAAACCTATTATGTAAAAATATCATTACGCATCGGTGTCTAGTATTAAGGGAGAGTAGGGATGTGCATATGCTTGTATTGGACAATTAGTGTTAGATATGGGCTAATAGCCCAAAATGAAAATTGACTTTCTCTATGATGCGGTCCAATTACCATATTGCTGCAATAGTAAGCTGGGGAACAATAAAATATTTGATCTTAGGTATTATAATAGTTTTAAATTTAATCCTATACATAATATCAGGAATTTTAGATAAGATTAATCTTAATTATTATATCAGGACCATAAATTGTTGTTTTGGTGAGGGATTTGTGTGGGCTTAGCCCTCTTTGCCAGGCCCAAACATCTGGGCCTAAGCAGCTTGAGTCTGTAAGCCTAAATTGGGTGACCAAAGCTAAACTGGTGTCAATTTAGTTAAGCTTACTCAAATGAACTCATTCAGCGTCTCGCCACTCAATCAAAACATTTTTTATTTATCTAAATTAGTTTTGTTTAGTAATAAAACTGATAAAAAATATTTTGTTTATTAAATTATTGAAATTTTTTATTGAATCGAACTTTTCAATGCTTTTGATTAACATGAAAACAATGCTATTTTTAACAGAAATTGACATCCTTGCTAACTAATATAAAATCATATCATTATTAAGAATTCTAATAACTTATGTTATTAATTTAATAGTAAGACAAGCTGTATGTGCTTGTCTCACCATCCATGTTCAACAAAGTCAGTTCCCACTTGTGTTTCATATATAAGCCATTAATTCTTTAATCAATGCCAAGTTCCTAATCATTTACACCAAAATAAGAAGAAGAATAATTTCTTCAAACTCTTCAAGAATAAATTTCAAAATATTCATCAATGTTTAAAATTGCCATAAATCTCACCAAACCTTGGAAAACTTTGCCATCTTCTATATGACTCCATAAGTTGCCATAACATGCATCACTTAACCAAACCAAAAGGATGGAGCATTATTGCAGATTGATTCAGAGAAACATTGGTCTCATCTTCTTCTCTTCATTTCTTCTTTCCATAATCCTACTTCTATCAACTCTTTACTCTTCAAACTCCTTCAGCCTCACCTTCTCTCAGTTTGGTATGTATTATTCATTCATTAATTTTATTTAATTCACTCAACATCCTCTTGTTAATTATGTTTTATTGAATGTTAATTTTCTTTCTTAATTTAGAATTATATGATCATGAAGAAGAGGCTGCTTGTGATTTGTTTGTTGGGAAATGGATTAGAGATTTTAGAGAACCTATATATAATAACTGGACTTGTCCTACAATGCCTGGTCTGAAGAACTGCTTAAAACATGGGAAGGACTCAGATTATATCTACTGGAGATGGAAGCCTGATAACTGTGAGTTACCGAGGTTCGATCCTTCAATGTTTCTTAGTATTGTTCAAAGAAAAAAGCTCGCTTTCATCGGTGATTCCCTTGCTCGAAACCAGATGGAATCCCTTCTTTGTCTCATATCTCAAGTAATTATTCATGCTGTATGCATGCCTATATATCTGAAGTTCTTCTGAGCATTTATGATTTCATAATGAATTAATTGAATTCTTTGTTTCCAGGTAGAGACTCCAGTGAGCAAACACAGAGATGCTGATGGTAAATTTCAGACATGGTACTTCCCATCCCATGACTTCACTCTCATGGTTATGTGGACTGAATTTTTAGTAGTGGCAAATGAGAGAATAATAAACGGAACAGCTTCTAATGAGTTTGACCTGCATCTGGATAAGGTCAATGGAAATTGGAGTGACAAAATAGCAGGGATACACTATGCTATAATCTCAAGTGGAAATTGGTTCTTTAGAACAAACTATTTATACAAAGGTGGTAAACTTATAGGTTGTATATATTGCAGAAATTCAAACTTGACAGACTATGGACCTGTTTATGCTATAAAGAGTGCTTTAAGTACAAGTCTTGAGTTCATAAGTAAGTGTAAAGATTGTGAAGAAATGGTGACAGTGTTGAGGACTTATACACCTTCACACTTTGAACATGGTGCATGGTTTGATGGAGGATACTGTAATAGGACTCAACCTTTGAGTGAGAGTGAAGTGAATTTAAATGGAAGTTCTTGGAGAGTTAGAGAAAGCCAAGTTGAAGAGTTTGGGAAAATAGTGCAAAGGGTTGAGAGGAAGGAGAAGAAGAGGCTTGTGTTGATGGATGTGAGTAAGGCTATGATGTTGAGAGTTGATGGACATCCAGGTTCACATTGGCCAAGGATTAGAGATGTTAGTGATTGCCTTCATTGGTGCTTGCCAGGGCCTGTTGATTTGTGGAATGAGTTATTGATGGTGGTTCTAAGTAAATAATTAATCAATGAAGCTTATATTAATGGTTCTTAATGTTATGTTTTATGTTGTTGTTGTTGTTGTTGTTGATTCTTTAATTAATTGATGTTTGGAAACTGGAATTTGTGATTTAATTGTCAAGCTTGACTTGAGGTTTATATGGTGTTCTTGAACTTTGAAATTTATCCGTCTTAATTTTTTGAGTATTTATACTAGGAAAAGTATTGAATAGTACATATCATATATATATAATAGAATCTTTTTTAATAAATCGAATAAATAAAATATATGAGACTGAAAATGAAATAGAATACAAAACAAAAGATAATACATGAACAAGGAGAAAAAAAAAAGAAAGAAAATAAACAAGCAACTAGAAGTCCATCATGGCGGAGATAAAAAACATTAAAAATAAGTGGGAGATAAAGCACAAAATACAAAATATAGTAGAAAATTTCATGAATTATAAATATAGATTTATCTTTTTTAATTGATTGCGGTTTATCCGTTTTTTCAAAAAAAAATAAATAAATATAGATTTATTAAAAAATTAAAACAATCAAATAAAGTTGGAGAATATTTATCCATCTTTATTATTAATGGTCAAAGCTAATTTGATTAAAAAGAAAATTCTCAATTGTGGGAAAAACGACGAGAAGGGTAACACATACCTCTCATGTTAGTTGAAGTTTTTTTATTGGCCACTTTAAGTATTATTATTATATATTATTAATCATTGCATTATATTTAATTGAATACTTAGGTGATTGCTATTATCAAATGAATTATCCGTGTCCAGCTCAGAGTTTATGTTATTTAAATCCATTCAATTAATAAATGAGCTATATTTGAACCATAATATTAAGCTCAATTACTAAATGAACAAGCTCATCATTAATGGGCTTATTCCTGCTTGGGGTGAAACTTGATAAAATTAATTTAGTTATATATGTTATAAATATTAATTAATTTTACGGGTGCATCTTTAATATATATATATATATATATATATATATATATATATATATATATATAAAAGAAGTTACAAGTGCTTGTCTCACCACCCATGTTAAACAGACTCAACTTCCAACATGATTACTCAGTACAGTATTAATTCTGTTATACTATAATCAATGCCAAAATTCCTAATCATTTACACCAATCAACCATTTAAATCTTTTCAAAGACAAGTTCCAAACAAGTAAAAAGTATTCATCTTGTTTTAAAATTCCCACCAATCTCACCAAACCTTGAAGACTTTGCCATCTTCCATGACTCCATAAACATACCATGACTTCCATAGCCAAAACAAAGGATGGAGTATTGCAAAGTGATCATTCAGAGAAACATTGGTCTCTTCCTCTTCTCTTTATTTCTTCTTCTCTCCGTAATACTAGTTCTACAAACTCTTTACTCATCAAACTCCTTCAACATCACCTTCTCTCAGTTTGGTATGTACTCATTCACTACTTTTATTTATATCTTCTTGTTAATTATGTTCTATTGATTGTTAATTTTCTTTTTGGATCTAGAATATGATCATGAAGAAGAGGCTTGTGATTTGTTTGTTGGGAAATGGATTAGAGATTTTAGAGAACCTATATATAACAATTGGACTTGTCCTACATTGCCTATAGTGAAGAATTGTGTAAAACATGGGAAGGATCCTGATTATATCAATTGGAGATGGAAGCCTGATGGTTGTGATTTGCCGAGGTTCTCACCTTCGATGTTTTTAAATATTGTTCAAGGTAAAAAACTTGCTTTCATTGGTGATTCTCTTGCTAGAAACCAGATGGAATCTCTTTTATGCCTTCTTTCTCAGGTAATGTTTAATTTCATTAATATTGCTTTTGGTTTATGCTTGTGTTGCAGATAATAGTTCTAATAGTCCTGCATCATTTAATTGAACAAATATGGTTTGAAATACTTTTACTTTTATGAGCTTTGAATTATATATATGAACATCAGATTCAATAAAATTTAGAATGATGAATTTAGCTGGCAGTGGTGGTTGAACATCAAAAGATTACAACTAATGCATTGTCCTGTAGTGTTTCCATTGAGAACATATATGTATGTATGTATATTCATCTACTATAGAATCTCTTAGTTGTTGCCACCATGGCTGCATGTTCATGCAGTTTACTGTATTAATTTATATAAATCCCTGCAACATATTTAAGATTATTTCATAATATATTAGAGACTAATGATTCAAATAGTTGTCATGATATGTATTTATATATTCTTGCATTGTTTTGATCATTTCAATCTTGAAACTAAGTCATATCCAAGAACTATATTTTTAATTTTAATTAAGCTCAAGCTCAATAATCTCTTATTTTTTAATAGAAGCAAACACATCAATATAACTTGATGTGTTGGATATATATGGATTTAGATTTACCTGTTTGTTGATTTAGAGAATATTTGCATGTGTACAATACAAAATGAGATGTTTAAAAATGAATGTATTGCAGGTTGAATCTCCACTGAACACAAACAAAAGTACAGAAGGCAAATACCAGACATGGTATTTCCCTTCACATGACTTCACTCTCATGGTCATGTGGACACAGTTCCTTGTTCAAGCAACACAAAGAACAGTAAATGGAACAGCTACTGATGTGTTTGACATTCATTTAGACAAGATCAACTCTGAATGGACTAACCAACTTCCAGGTATAAACTTTGCAGTGATCTCCACTGGCAACTGGTTCATCAGAAAAACCTACTTGCATAAAGATGACAAGCTTCTTGGTTGCACACTATGCAGTGATGCAAAAGACTTAGGTTATGTATTTGCTATCAAGAATGCTTTAAGTACAACTCTTGAGTTCTTATTAAGTAGATGTAAAGAGTGTGAAGGAATGATGACAGTGTTGAGGACTTACACACCTTCACACTTTGAACATGGTTCATGGTTTAGTGGAGGGAATTGTAATAGGACTCAACTTTTGAGTGAGAGTGAAGTCATGAGTTTGAGTGGGAATGCTTGGAGAATTAGAGAGAGTCAAGTGGAAGAGTTTGGGAAAATAGTGAAAAGAGTTGAGAATGAGGAGAAGATGATGAATGAAGAAGAAGAAGTTGGTGTTGTTGGATGTGAGTAAGGCTATGATGTATAGGGCTGATGCACATCCTGACTCACATTGGCTAAGGTGGCATAATGTTAATGATTGTCTTCATTGGTGCTTGCCAGGGCCTGTCGATTTGTGGAATGAGTTGTTGATGGTGATCCTTAGACAGCATTCTCGAAATTGATTTATGGAGATGGTTTTCTTTTCTTTTCTATTTCTTTCATTTTTTGTTGGTATTTTTTTAGGAAATAATAGTTGGAGTTACGCCAGTTTGATATTTATTATCAGTAAATAATAATAATATGTAATACATATTTATTTTGGAGAAAAAAAGCTACTTAACCTGTGAGTTGTTTTCTAATATTGGGATAGAATTGATTTCTAATCTTGACTCTAACTTCCAAAAAAAGGTTTTGATGGAGATGATGAATTACTAAGAATGACCAGTTTATATCAATTAATAATTAATTGGTAACTCTAAAATCAAGAGCATGCTTTGATCATATTATTTTTTAAACTATATATTTAAGTCTTGATATGTGTTTCAGAAGGCCCACAGATATATAATTACTATAGACAAGAAGAATAATGGAATGAAATGTTGACTAAACTTTTACTCTTCCAAGTATTTGTTATATATCTATTTTTGTACATGATTTATTTATTTATTTATTTATTTTTATAATATATCTATAAACCAAACTTGGAAGCTTGATATAATAAATATTCATACAAAGAATCAGAAGATAACATGAAAGATTGGATTATTTTTTTACTGTTTTGCCTATAAATTAAAATATCAATAAACTTTTAAATTCCAACCAACTTCACCTAACCCATAGAATACCAAGACAATTAGATTAGGTAACCTAAGCAAAGAATTGTGGTTGCTAGCTAGCTCTCCAACTCACATATCTACATAATTGAGACTTCTTTTACTCATCACCATCTTCTATGAGTTCAGAAAAATGATCAAAATATACAAAATGGATCAATGGATGTTGATCAAGAAGAGCACCATTTGCTCCTTCATTCTACCTTCAGTCATACTCTGCACAGTCATAGTTTTACACAATCTAAACAAATCAAACTCCTTCACTTCCATCACCCAAAAACAAAGCCTCACAGAACACAACCAGAGTGCAATCTATCAAGTGACCAATGACAATTCTCAACATGTTAGTAAGTGTGTGTATATATATATATATGTTCCCATCTATGTATGTTCTTGTGTGCATTGTTTTGATACATATTTTCTCTGTTTAGTAGATGCCAATGAAGAAAAGGCTTGTGATTTATTTGTTGGAAAATGGATAAGAGATTTTAAAGAATCCAACTATAACAATTGGACTTGTCCTACATTGCCTACTCTGAAGAACTGCTTGAAACATGGGAAGGACTCAGATTATATCTACTGGAGATGGAAGCCTGATAACTGTGAATTACCAAGGTTTGATCCATCGATGTTTTTAAGAGCTGTTCAACGGAAAAAGCTAGCTTTCATCGGTGATTCACTTGCCCGAAACCAGATGGAATCCCTTCTTTGTCTCCTATCTCAAGTAATATATGCATGCATGCTCTTATATATATCTGAAGTTTTTTCTGAATGTTTTATAACTTCATTAATTAAATTCATTGTTTTCAGCTAGAGACTCCAGTGAACAAACACAGAGATGCTGATGATAAATTTCAGACATGGTACTTCCCTTCCCATGATTTCACCCTCATGGTAATGTGGACTGAATTCTTAGTGGTAGGAAATGAGAGAATAGTAAATGGAACAGCTTCTAATGCATTTGACATTCATCTGGATAAGGTCAATGGAAATTGGAGTGATAAACTAGCAGGGATACACTATGCTATAATCTCAAGTGGGAATTGGTTCTTCAGGACAAACTATTTATACAAAGGTGGTTACCTTATAGGGTGCATATATTGCAGAGATTCAAACTTGACAGACTATGGACCTGTTTATGCTATCAAGAATGCTTTAAGCACAAGTCTTGGGTTCATAAGTAAGTGCAAAGAGTGTGAAGAAATGGTGACAGTGTTGAGGACTTATACACCTTCACACTTTGAGCATGGTTCATGGTTTGATGGTGGGTATTGCAATAGGACTCAACCTTTGAGTGAGAGTGAAGTCATGAGTTTGAATGGACGACATGCTTGGAGAATTAGAGAGAGTCAAGTGGAAGAGTTTGGGAAAATAGTGCAGAGTGTTGAGAAGAAGAAGAAGAAGTTTGTGTTGTTGGATGTGAGTAAGGCTATGATGCTGAGAGCTGATGGGCATCCAGGATCACATTGGCCAAGGGTTAGAGATGTTAGTGATTGCCTTCATTGGTGCTTGCCAGGGCCTGTTGATTTGTGGAATGAGTTATTGATGGTGATTCTAAATAAATAATTAATGCAGTTAGTAATGGTTTTTAATGTGTGTGTGATCAGTTCTTTGATTAATTGATGTTTGGAGACTGACATTTGTGATTCAATTGTTAAGAAGGTTTGAGGCTAGTGATATTGTCGGGCTTTGAAATTTATCCGTCATCTTTTTCATAATTGTATAGCTGAAAATTTCATGAATTGCAAATATGGGACTAAAAAAAATCAACAAAGTCTAGTCATTAACACAGAAAATTTATATTACTCTGCACACGACCAGTTTATCAATATAATTTTTTTTTTCTACAACGAATAAACTATATCATTTTATCAGAATAAATTGAGAAGAAAGAACAAACAAAAGTTAATTTAGATGGGCCTGATCTTATGGAGTCTGCTCCGTAGGCCTTCATAATGAAAGAAATTACTCCATCTTTGATAGGGGGGTCTATTTTGGGCTGTGCTGTCAGTATTGTTATTATTATGATTATTAATATATAATCCCTCTGTATATAAAGCGTTTGTAGTCCAACGGTTAGGATAATTGCCTTCCAAGCAATAGACCCGGGTTCGACTCCCGGCAAACGCAACCTTCTTTTTTTATTTCATAAAATCAGCACATCGCCAGCCCATTTTTTTTATTTGAACTCCCAAAATTATATAACCTAATTAACATGATTTAATAAATACAAAACAAATTATAAATTAATTCACCACTGACTATTTTCTTAATAAATAAAATTATTACAATTATATATTATACATGAACTCCGCAAAACATGACACAACTGGACCTGGACATACTTATATATCGAACCCAAACCGCTCAGGTTATGCTAGTCACGTCATAAGCACAACAACCGTTACACACTCATACACATGCATTCCCCAAACCCTAACTCTACGTTCCACCAATCATGCCACCATTAATATATATAAAAGTCAACATAAATATTACATTTATAACTTTCCAAAACCCGACCACCTTCCTTTCAAACAACGCTTTGCTTCTTCTCCCCTTCATTGACAACTTCCATCTCAACAAAATAACAACAACATGATTGCTTCAAAGCAATCAGGAGTGTTCTTATGGATACTGTTAATCTCATCCAGTTTCACCCTCTTCTTCATCTTCATTTTCCCTTTTCTTGCCAAACCTAAACAAGTCATGATTTCAGAAAGCCCACTTCTCAAACAAAGCAAAGGTACATACATGCTTGAACTGTTACTCAACTTTATATTTAAACTGGTAATAATTAATGGTGAGTGTGTTGCATTTATTATGTAGATATTAATAGTCATGCAACATGTGATTTGTTCACTGGAAAATGGGTGAGAGAGATCAGAGGACCAAGTTATGATAATAGAACATGTCCAACTATGCTTGAGTCCAGGAACTGTGAGAAGTATGGGAAGGATCAGGATTTCTTGAACTGGCGTTGGAAGCCTCATGGCTGTGACTTGCCTCGGTTCGATGCCGGGGAATTTTTACGTATGGTGAAGGGGAAGACAATGTTTTTCGTCGGTGATTCGCTCGCGAGAAATCATGTTGAATCACTCTTGTGTTTACTTTCTCAGGTGATCACGTTCTTTTGCTTGATATTTTTCTTTTTCTTTTTACTTACTTACATGATGTTTGTCAGTTTGGTCACTTTGTTAATCCATTGTTCAATATTCTTCTCTTTATGAATAGTGTAGTTATGTTAATGGTTGCATGTTGAAAGGTTAAAAGCAATGTGGATTTTGAATTCAGAAACAAAATAATGAGATTCAGTTAGAGTTTATGTCTTAATTAATTAGTTGTAAGATTAACAGTTTTGAATGTTGTTAGTTTATGGCACGGCTTCTTAAAAAGTTTGTACATATCCAGTAAATGAAAAATGAATATAGTTTAAGAATAAAAAAGAATTAATACATTTCCCGAAAGAGTTTGTCTAAGAAGAAATTGCACTGAAATTTCAGGTGGAGAAGCCAGTGAATGTGTACAAAGACAAAGAAGACACATCCAACATATGGTACTTCAACTCCTCAAATTTCACAATAAAGAGCAACTTCATCAAATTCTTAGTCCAAGCAACAGAGAGAACAATCAACGGCACAAAAACAGGAGTCTTTGATATACACATGGACAAGGTTGACACTGAATGGGCAAACAAGCTTCACAAAACACATTACATTGTCATTTCAACAAGCCATTGGTTCTTCAGAAAAAACTATTTCTATGAGAATGGCAAGCTCATAGGCTGCACCTTCTGCTCGGAAACTAATCTCAAGGAAATCAATTTCATCACTGTCATAAAGAAAGCCACAAGAACAGCACTTGAGTTTATAAAAAACAGTACTGAAGAGCACCACTTTGAGTTTAAGACATTGACTTTATTAAGGACTTATTCACCAGCACATTTTGAAGGTGGTGCTTGGAATGATGGAGGTTATTGCAATAGAACAAGGCCACTGAAAGCAGAGGAAATGATGGGTGTGGGTGACATGGAGTTGAGGAATGGACAAGTGGAAGAGTTGGAGAAGGTTAAGAAGGGTGAAGGGGAGTTTGGGGTGGTGGATGTGACTGAGAGCATGATGGTAAGGGCAGATGGACATCCAGGGAAACACTGGAACGATGAATGGATGAAGGGGTTTAAGGACTGTGTGCATTGGTGCTTGCCAGGTGCTGTTGATGTTTGGAATGATATGATGCTCCAAGTGATGAAGAGGTTTTCTTCATATTAGTTTAAAGAAATTTGTTACTATGAAAAATGTTGAAAAATTTTGGTTTATACATATATATACCTTGAAAAATCTTGAAATTTTACTTACTGTCTTGAATTATATGGTAAAAACTCAACACTGATTTTGACTTCGTTTTTTATAATTTTCATTTTGATATATTTTTTTGTAAAAATTCATTTTGATATTGATTTGTCCTAGTTTAACTAAATAATAGCATTTAATATTTACCTTTTTTTTTTTCCATCAAAGTTGTTCTACCAGTTCATTCATCTTATTTAGTAAAAATAAATTCAAACTTCAGCTCATGTATGGTGAATACTGTTGTATTGATATATTCGCTCCATGCTTGCACATTTCTATGACATAGTTTATTTATATTTAAAAAATAATAAATAAATCATATTTTTAATTGACATCTCATAAACAAAAAAAGAATTTTTTTTTTTATTTACCAACGACCTTCGAGTCTATTGGTATTTAGGTCCCTGCGTAGGGGATTCTTTTTGGGTTATGAGTGGTGGCTCCCCGAGTTCGATCCACAGCTTGCGCAGGTGAGTGTATTGTGGGGTCTTCAAGTGCCTCGTGCCCTCTCTACGTGCCCGCTTTTTGATTTCACGTTTGTCGTCTTTGTCAAAAAAAAAAAAATTTATTTAAAATAAAAAGATAAAAACATTTCTTTGCAAAGGAGTAAGTGAAGGAAATAGTATGTTAATAAACGGTGCAAGTATATGTTATGATAGTTCTCAATTTCAATGTTCTCATAAATGATTTAAGCATATAAT
The DNA here is from genome assembly GCA_020875875.1 of Dioscorea alata. Lineage (NCBI taxonomy): Eukaryota > Viridiplantae > Streptophyta > Magnoliopsida > Dioscoreales > Dioscoreaceae > Dioscorea > Dioscorea alata. The sequence continues at coordinate 16,085,643 of CM037018.1, forward strand.
ATGATTTATTTAATAAATATAATATGATAGTTCTCAATTTCAATGTTCTAATAAATGATTTAAGCATATAATATGATAGTTCTTAATTTCAATGTTCTCATAAATGATTTAAGCATATAATATGATTTATTTAATAAATATAATATGATAGTTCTCAACGCATGGGATCCTGTTTAAGATCTGCTTTGAAAAAAGTCAATTCTCATTTTAACACAGATAACTTTTAAATTTATATTGTTTTTAAATTAGTGAAAAATATTAAATAAATTTTCTATTTCAATTAGGTCTACGCTGAGAATGCAAATATTAACTCTATTTTTATTTAATTTTAAAGTTTTTTATTCCAAAGTTAAAATTTAAAATTTTCATTTATTTTAAGCTATGGTGAGCTGGTGATGACTACTGAGAAGGGAAGAGTAATCTTAGTATTTTTTTTTTTTAAAAGGTGAAAATCTTAGTATTCTTTGTGAGCAGAAATTAGAAATTATATATATATATATATATATATATTCAATGATTTAGGGGCGGAACAAGTAAAATTCTTATCTTATATTTCTACTAGAATTGATGCTTGAATGCCATGAATCATATTGAACACTGAATTTAAATCCTTCTTAAGCCGTGGATGGAGTAAGTCTACTTCCCTGTGTCTTCAAAAGGACCTGGGAAATAGAATATATTTCATCTAAAAATAAACATGCTTTCATTATCTAAAAAATGCATTATTTAAAAAAAAAATTCTATTTAACATTAATGGAAAAGCAAAACTTGTCTTACCCTTTTTAGAGGATTTTTTATTTTTATTTTTATTTTTTATTTTTTATTGCGACTACTTGGCCTTGAGGATGAAAATGAGGATGACATTTGGATTGTGAATGAAAATGATAGTCTTCCATCTTTGCCTTGTCTCAGGATGAGACTTATTTTCGCCGCCAACGGACAACCGGAATATGTACCGGTTGTTGTCAGCTATTTTCATGTTGGTACTCCCCCACCACTATCGAAGTTGCTTGAAGAGCGTGAATTACGCTGGCTGGCGAAACGCAGAGCCACGCATGAAATTGCACCAAGTGAGAAAGGGAAGCAACCGATGTCGGCGATGACTAGTCGGAGGACTTCAGGGGTGGTGGAGCCTAGCTCTCATCTTGGCGATTGTTGCCATTGTGCTCCTGTGTTGTTTACGGAGGACAAAGGTGTTGGTGAAGATCAACGGCGTGGCACATTCGCGCTGCCACGAGCGGAGAAAGGGAAACGCCCATGATCGATCATCTGGAAGGCCAGGTGGCTTCACGGTGGGTCGATTGGGGGTGGGGGGTCTCGACAACCGGCCGCTCGGTTGATGGTCCAATGGATCAAGGTGTGAGGGCACGGGGAGGTGCCGCGGTGGTTCCCAGTAATGGTGGTCCACCTCGGGTGGAGGCGGGGTTGGTTGATCGTGGCTCCCATGGTAGCCCTGGTATTATTGATTAGAAGATCTCTGTGCATCCGCGATCCGACGAGGGGAAAGTTGAGCTACGCTCTCTTGACGGCCCCGTTCCTTCTTCCCGCGACAGCTCTGTGCATCCTTCCCGGAAGATTTCCGAGCTAGTCGAGCCTTGCTCTCGGCCCGACGTGGTGGAGCCTTGTTCCCGAGCGGTGGTGGTGGAGCGCTGCTCCCACGTTGGCGACAGCCTGATGCTGCACCGCAAGAGGACGAAGTGGTGTGGGATCGCGGGTCTAGGCCGACGGGGGATGGACTAATGGGTTGAATGATGAGGCCAGAACATCAGGGGAGGGCACGAGGCGACGAGGTGTCGAGAGATGGGTGGCCCGTGTTGAATGCGTGCAGAAGCATGGGACACGTGGCTGCTCACCATGAGCCGAGATTTCTGGATCCAAGGTTCTTGGGTCTGAGAATGGGCTATCCGAGGATCATGGGCTCGTGACTGGGCTGACTTTGGGGGTTCCGAGTTAAGTTGTAAAGAAACAAACGATATGAATAGCAACTATGGGCTAGGTCCGGGGTTAGGATTAGACGGGCCGGGTCCATGTTTCCTGGATCCAGTGATTGCTGATGCTGGGCCTAGAACTAGTGCTGGGTCAACTAAGGTGTGTGGGTTTGAGCTTGATTCGATGGGGATTATCTTAGATCCTTGTTCTTCTATGCGATGCGGGCCGTCCTTTTGCCCAAAATTTGATCAAAGTAGATTTTAGGCCAGCTTGGAGTTCTGGGTCAGACTTCAGATGTGACTGGTGCGGGATCGATTGCCAAGGAGACACCATCTCAGAGCATGCGTTAGTTGATTGGCTTCTTTCTTTTCGCTAGGGTTGGCCGGTTGTTGTCTTTCTTTTTGTCTTTGTATTAGTGATGTCTCTTGTCTCTGTGTGTGGTATCACTTCTAGTGGTCGTTTATGTCTCTGATGGGCTAATTTCTTGTATTGTGCCTTTTTCATTAATGCATCGTGATTTATCCATTTTTTTCAAAAAAAATAAAAATAAAAAATAAAAAAATAATTATTTTAATTGAACAAAAAACTTTTTAATTTGTTCATAGCTACATACGACTACATACAACTCCCTGACCTATAACCAATGTTTCAAATGGAGATATTACTCCTAAATCAATATTAAGATTAGAAAGAGGTTCTCTGAAAAAATTGGGGGAAAAATTTACATACAATTCCACAACCTTTAATGTCAATGTATCAATATAAATCAACATTCATTTTGAAGTGTCCATAGCAATCATTGAACATGCATTTCCCCAAAATTGACAAAGATACATACATTAACAAAGTTATGCATACATCTCCGGAAAGGAGAGGTGCTAGGTTTGAGTTTCATGTTTAGGTAGGCTTGATATTTGAAAGTTGATTGGGGTCCAGGCTAAACACAGCGAATTGACATGGCTAATCAATAAAAAAAAATTAAATAAATAAATAATAGAAACACACACATACAAACACAAAAGTACACTAGGAACAAGGTCATAGTCTAGTGGTTTCTTACCTTGCTTGTGTTTGGGAGGTCTCGAGTTCAAAATCTCTCAAGCACAATACAAAAAAATAAAATAAAATGTGCTTGTCGAAAATTTATTAAAAAAAAAAAAAGTACACTGCCAACAGAGACTAAAGCAAAGTACAACCTCTTTGCAATTTAAATGATCTAACAAAATTAAAAAGGGATAAACAGTAATCTCCAATCTGCTACAATAGAAGAAAGTGTATAAAGTAGAATCTGTTTTAAGTTGAACGTTATATATTTATAGACATTCTTTTATAGATATGTTAAAAAAAACATAAGTTCATATGGTTCTCCCCCAGAGAATACGAATATATTTTCAAGATGATGATTACAGTAGATTGGTTTGAAGACATCCCTTATTTATTTTCCACTCATGATCCCCAGAATTTTGCAACACAAAATCTTAGGACTATATGACCTTACAAAAGCCATACAAGCAATAATCATGCATCTCAAATACTTCAGATTTTGTTCTGATCTGACCATCTGAGATACTAAACAACAAATTCTAGTGCTCTTAATGAGAAATGCACAAGTTGATACTAATTACTAAAGCCTAATGCCAATTTGAATCAACAGTGAAACTTTTCCGGATAATCCACCATGATGCCCCTCCTATAATTATTCTAAACTTTTCCTAAGACCATTTTTCTAGGCAAGGCAGTTCAGATCAAGAAAAACCAAATTCTCACATAATTCCTGCTAGATTTAGATAGAGAAAACTCAGCAATCATAAGGCAATCTGTTGATCATCAGAGAAAAATAAATGAGCACACAAGTTTATGCACAGTTGAACCAGGAGTTGACAAATAAAATCAAAATATTGTGCATGTAAAAGAAGGGATTCAAGCCACTTGTCTCCACCAAAAATGGGTTAGTTGAGCAAACACTCAAGATAAACACCATCAAGCATATTCCTTAAATCTGAAAGACTGAAACTCGGCAACATGCCTACCCACAAGAAATACCCTCCTAGAATCAGATCTGCTAATTTTCCATCTAGCAATAGAAAGTAAACTCTTGCTTTCACACCATCAGATGTCTCACCTATCCACAGTAATCTTCTCTATTCAATGTTAAGATTTACAAGGACTTGAGATCATGAGAAAAGTTTTCTTATTTTAAAATACTTCTTTTTCAATTGATAGGATGCTCCAGCTATTCAAAATCAATAGCTCATGTCAACACATTAATGTAGTGAAAAAGGTAATAACCTGATGTTTAAAACCTTCATCAATTTGTTCACTATGCCAATATCAATTTTACACTGTTAGATTACTATTAGCACCCTGATTGTCAAAAGCCATTAGCAAAGCAAGAAACATGCACCCTGAATAAAGTTTCACATCTTTATCCAAAAAGCTCCAGATGTATGAAAATCTTCAAAATTTGAAATGGCTTGATGTGATTCCCTGTAAGCAGAGATGCAGGAAGGGCAGTGAATCTTGGAAGGAGCTAATAGTGCATAAATTTGATTCAAGTTGCTCCATTATTGGGAGAAACTATTAACATTGGTTGATAGAGACTAAGCCACCATATACACACACAATAAGTTTGACAATAGAATTTGCAAATGCCAAATTCAATAAGCCCCAAAATTTGTCAAAGAAAAAGATACACATTCAAACTATCAACTGTAGATGTTTTCTTGGTTTGAATTCTGAGAAAGCTCATTTCAATTCCTTTGTGTTCAACAAAGCTTGAAAAGAAAGCAGTACCATATTGAAAAATTTCAAGTCTACACATAAACCTAGAATTCAATGAAATATTGACTCTGAGTATGTGGCATTTAACAATTCAGTTTTGACTACTACATAATGCATGATTATCAATCATTATTCTTTGTAATCTGGGTGCCATTGCACTTCAACAACCAGATACAAATCATGCATATGTACAAATTATCAATCTTATGGAAGCAAAAGAATATTGGTCTCTATTCATCGAAGATATCTTCAAGGTTCGCCTTTGCTCTGCTCCAATTATAATACCAAGTCTTCAAGGTTAAATAATCCAGCCTAAAATTCATAATCCTCTAACAACCTTCAAACCATTGATGGAATCCAAGTGCTCCTTTTCCTTTCAGTCATTTATGTTTCCCATCACCTTTCCAATATTCACTTTGTTGACAATTAAATCTATTTTGGTCTCCCAATTTTTTTATGTTGTAGAGTCCTTAGCACAACTCCTGAATCCAGAATATTTTAAATTTAAAAACTTATTGAACTTCAGAGTTCAGATTTATTATCATAGGACCTCACTTAATTAAAGGCAACATGACATAGAGTCATAGTTTCCAAAAGAGAAAATTTCCATCCCAAGCAGAACAGATTAGGAATGAGTCTAGTTCGCAAAGGTAGGTGCTTATATTCTATCAATCCTAGTTAACCTCCTACCTAAGATGAGCAATCAATCCCTTTCTCTACCAATTGCTTCCTTATCCCCTTGCTATTTTAATAACTATCCTTTGCGTTTCTGCAGACAATTGAAGCAGGATTTTATCTATTAGAAAGAAATCAGTGCCGATCAAGAGAATAAAACGCATAATTTCTTGAAGACCTAAAAATCCTAGCAAATTGCAATTCAGGTGTCACTTCCCTGGATGATGTACATCCCAACCAAATCATCATAAAGTAGTCATTAGACAAAATGCTTTTGTAACACTTAGTGAAAAGCAAGCTCAGGACTAATAACAAAGGAAAACACTGAATCACATCTAGGCATCAAAGACTGCAATTTTGAATCATTAATCATAAAAGATCACATTTTTTTTTAAGAAAAGAAAAGAAAAAGACAACAACAACAACAACAACAACAACAACGTCTAAAATCCATCAAATAAAAATACCTCAAGATTCAGACAAACTCCCGAGAGGAAAGGAGAAGATCTCACGCACGGGAGAGAACTCAACAACTCCAAGCTCAGTGACATAACCAGTGACAGGAAGCTTGAGATCACGGAGAATGCAAAAGGCCTCGGCGACGCGGGTGCCGGCAACGTCCTGCGCGACGGAGCAGTGAGGGACCCAGGAATCGACCCGGAATTCATCAGGCGCATCAAAGGACTCCTTGCGGAGGGCATCACAGAGCTGGGAGTGGAGGGAGAGGAGGGAAAGGGAAGGGGTAGGGGAAAGGAAGAGAACAGCAGGATCGCCAGGGAAGGCGGCTGCAGCGGAGAGGGAAAGAGGGAAAGGTTCATGGCGGGAGGCGAGGGAGCGGAGGGAGGAGAGGAGACGGTGAGGGTCGAGGGAGGGGGAGGAGAGGAGGGTGATGTGAGGGCGGGATTGCATGTCGATGAGGTGTTTGGTGATTTGCCGGCGTGCAAGGACGTTCCAGGCCTTGAGGACCTGGTTCTCGAGGGCGGGGTCGAAGTAGAGCTCGACGGCGTAGCCCTGGGCGGTCATCGGGCTGGCGCTCGCGCGAGATCGGTGGGTTTTGTTTGTTTTCTGGAGGTTGGAGAGAAAGAGGAGGATCTGGGAACTGGAAGGCTGGAAGTAAAGAGGGGGACTTCGTAGTTTTATTTTATTATATTCTTTTATTTTTTTTTTATTAAATTAAGATAGGGATGAAATTAAATAAATAAATGGGTTTTTTTTTTCACATTACAGGCAGATATATGTACTGTTTATTTTTCTTATTTACTATAAAATTGGCGCGAGTGATGTAGAACTCAGTTATTTGTGCGCGACGCTTGATTTGTTTACGTTTGTTTAAAAAAAATGAGGAGATGTTGTGAAAAGAAAGGACGGTGGTAGTGTGTATCTCATTATTTTTTATTTTTTATTTTATAAAAATAATAAATACTAAATAAAAAAAATAGACAGATACTAACTGTTTTTGGGTCAATTAATACCCAATCCTTTATGTAGAGTATTTGTTTCGAGAAAGACCCGAATCGAATTTTATGTCTGCCTAAGATGAGGGCACAGGATGGCATTGAGCGTTGCTCCGCACACGTGCATGTTTCTGATTTGTTGTCTATGTGTAAAGAATAAAATATAAAAAAAATAGACAGATAGAGATATGCATGATTTACGGTGGCTTAAATAAAGATATGTATACCATAATCTTACGTGATGATATTTTTTTCTAAATGCCACTGCTTCTATATCCATTATCCACATATTACTGTTTCGCTTTTTTCATATTGGCAGTCTGTTAGTTGTCTTATCATGTATTGCTTTATGATAAGTTTTTGCTAATATTTTAATTGTATCTGTTTCTGTTTGTTCAATTAAGCTTTGGTTTATCCAATTTATAATTATAAAAATTAATATAAATTCTATTAGAATCCACAAATAGTACCCCACTTTAAATTAATTTGGTTTTTAAATTTAATTCCATATATCTAGTTATTATTTTTTATATACAATATTTTATTCTCTTAGATGATTAAAAAATCCTATATATTCGGTCACAAAATTTATTTGTATAATTTTTAAAATTTTTAATTAAAATATAAAAATAAACATCATATAATTATGGCAATAAGTGATAATGTGATTAACTTTTACATAGAAAATTGTGAGTTTTATTTTGTTTTAAAACATAGTTGAAGATTTAGAGGTCCTGTAAGGTGATTTGTCTAAATTATCTCAATAAAATAAAATAAAATAAAATAAAATAAAATAAAATAAAATAAAATAAGCAATCTTTTAAAATTCAAAGAAAAAAAAAAGATTTATTTGCAACATTTTTCAAATCAAATAAATACAAGTGTTCTACAATGAAATAAACATCATAAACAATCTGTTAAAATCCCCAAACCATTGATTTAATTGCAATCTCAAATGTTGCCCTTAAGAACTATATATCTGACACTTTCGTCCATACTGATACTTAACAAGAGAACAAATAAATGTTCATGTCCAAACCCTTTCAACCGATGACTTTCCGAGTGTAAACTTCTCAGCTCTCAACAAATTCAAACCATTATCACTACTTTTGTCTGCTTTATTTTCTAATATTTGCATATACAATCACTTGAAGTTCTTTCACACATTGTTCCATGGAAGGTCTGCCACTGCTTTCAATACGAACACAGCGTGCGGCGAGATCGGCAAACAATGCCATTGATTCCATTGTATATGAACTCCTTGACATGTCAGGATCAATCACATTGCGCAATCTTTTTCGATCATTCAATAAATGCCGGACCTAAGAAGACAAGCATGTTAGCTGCATTTGTTTCTGATTTCAAGCTGATTATTGCAGAAATAATCGGAAGTCATGTACCTGAAATATTAGATTTTGATCTGTTGTACATTGTGTTAATTCTACCGCTCTTCGGCCTGTTAACAATTCGAGAAGAACAACACCAAATGCATAGACATCACTTTGTAATGTGAGCTTTCCTGTCTGAAATTTGAGAATAGTTCACATTCATTGAGTAGATATAAACATTATAAAACTCTTTTAAGTTCGTATCGAAGAATGACATGCATAACCAATATCAATAGAAAATCAAGAAAGAGATGCACACCAATGCGTACTCTGGATCGAAATAACCAAATGTACCAAGTACTCTTGTGGTTGCCAATATGTCCTGACCCTCTGGCATCAACTTTGCAAGGCCAAAATCAGATATCTGAGAGTTTTATTTTACAAGCATCAGTATCCAAAGTGCATTGTAAAACTGAATTTAAATCTGTCGATAATGTATTTCTCGATTACCTTTGCTTCAAAGTGTTCACTCAGGAGAATGTTGGTGGACTTCAAATCTCTATGCACAATAGGAATGCCAACTGCAGGGCTTGAATGGAGATAAGCAAGACCTTTTGCTGCTCCAAGTGCTACTTTGAGTCTTAATGGCCACTCCATTTTCACTTCGTTAATCCCTAGTCATCGATAAAAATACAAGAAAAGTTGAATGATTATAAATTAAAGAAAGGAGAGTTGATGGAATTCTATATGGGAAACAAACCATTCAAAAGATCTTGCAGATTTCCTCTGGGCATATATTCATACACTAAGAACCGATCCTTGCCATCGGCACAATAGCCGATCAGAGTCACTAGATTTGGATGATCTAGTCTGCTTAGAATGTCAACTTCAACGCGAAACTCACGGTCTCCGTCGGCATGCCTACATGGTGGCAGCTCCATTTTCTTAATTGCAACAACCTTCAGATAAGAACATAAAGCTAAGAAGAGATGTTCTACTGAATTCACAACATTATTCATCACACTGATACATAAACTGCATGTTCTTCTCCTATATCAACTTTCATTATTGAAACAGAGAGACTGAGAGAGTGATTAATTTCAAAATATAAAATTCAAGAGATTTATGCAATTTGTTTATAAGTAAGGAACTGACTCTAGTCACTCTATTGTTTTAATGTTAATAACAGCAATGAATTTGCAAAGAATTAATCACTGACCTCTCCATCCCTTAGAACTCCTTTATATACTCGACCAAACCCGCCTTTTCCAATCAAGTTCTTATCACTGAATGAACAAGTGGCTTCCTCCATTTCCTTAAGAGTGAACACCGATGAGCAGTTGCGCCGTTTAGTAGGTGGGCTTTGATCATTGAGTTGCCAAAGTTCCACAGGCTTGTATATCCCTGATGAACAAAATGGACCAAATTTCGATAACTGAGATGCCAAAACTTCACTGTCATTGCATCAAGCTTATACTCTGCACAATCAAACATATAGCTAATGGTACATACATGGATCAATTTGATCATGTGATTTACTTCTTCTTCTCTTGTTCCATGCTGAAACTAAATTGAAAGGCATCTTGGTTCCTCAATGTATTCAAACAAAGCATAAATAGGTCAAGTTCCTAAATGTTTCAAGCAGTAAAACATGATAGTATCAGCTCAGAGAATTCAGAAAAATCACAATGAAACAGTAAAAAAAACAAGCAATTTATGTAATCAATATCAATAAAACAATAAAACATTAAACCAAGAAATGCAAGAAACTGAGAAGCACACCTAATATGCAATGAACAATATCATTTGCCTAATACAAACAAGAAGACAACAAACAAATTGAAGGAACCAAGAAGAGAGAAGAATAAAAGGAAACATAGAGTTTGTACAGGGAGTATGTACTAAGGGAAGTAGAGTTTTAGAGACCACTCAACAAACCCTTGTCACCAACCACCAAATACCACACAAAAGAGTAAAGAAAAGGAAAAGATTGTGAGAAACAAAGAGTACTTCAAGAACAAGAAAAGCAAAAGTTACTATTAGATTGACTGAAGGGTGCATATATAAAAGAGTTGTTATGAAAAGCAGCAGCAATAGCATCAAAGTGAAAATACAAGCAAACAAACAAAAAAAAGCACCTCTATTTGTGTCATTTTTGTTTGTCACATGGTCTGATTCCACTAGAATTCAATCTAAACAGTTAAAAACAATAAACCAACAATAAACTAAACATATTTTGATTATACTAAAGCATGAAATATATTTTTTTGATAATAAATTGAGATGGTAGTAATGGTAACAAGGAAGTTGGAATGAAGCTTTCATTGATTTCAGCATCAATTCCCCCACAAGTGCTTTCTCTTCTTGATTATTCATCATTGTTTCATCATGAACTGATTTATTAATAAGTTAATGCATTAGCATCATTTGATTGGGGATGGACTTGTATTCATTGTTATTATTATTATTATTATTATTTTGGTGTTTTTAAGTAGCTATCATGCCTGATTTTATTGTTGGAATGCAAAAACTAGTGCAAAGTATTCTATTTGTTTTGTTTTCTTTGGTTTTCATTTTGTACCCCACTGCAGTTCTTTTGTCTCAACACGCTTGTGAGGACAAATAATTAATCTAATATTATTAAAAAGGTGTAGCATATTAGCTTTGTTTAGTGTGGATGATTATGCATATTGAATGTTTGGTGAGTGTGTTTTGGCCATATTAATAGATCTTCATCAAGCATTATAATTCTGCAAAAGTTTTGTGTACAAGAGTAGCATATTGCAAATGTAAAAAGTCACCACATTGACTAACACTGCAGTTAATCAAAATATTAGGTTTTAATTATTAAAATTTTTATGGCAAAACTAAGACGATTTTTTTTTTATTACAGCTAGGCATATGCACAAGCGTGGAGCAAGCTTAATAAGTATTTGTGCTCTCACTTTGAATGAGTTTCGGGATTCGATCTCAGGTTTTCTCCGAAATAAACACTCAACTCAAGTACGATAAAGTTTTCAAACAAATTTATTGTTTATTTTCTTTGATTTTTATTGTTTGGATTTAAAAGTTGTAGAGAAAGTAAATAAAAGAAAAAAAAAACAAAGGGAAAGTAAGAAATAAAAAGAAAGGATTCAACCATTGTTTGGGTAGTCAAATTTTGGGGTTGTTTGGTTGTTTGTAAATAAAATTACAGTGTAAGTGAAAATATTGTTTTTACATCACTATTATTTAGTTTGTTGTAACTGAAAATACTGCATTTACTTTTTATTTGTTTGGTTTGATGTAAAGTTAAAGCTATAGTTACCATATAAGTGTATGGTAAGATTATCCCAATTACCTATTATTATTAATTATTTAATACTTTTCATAAAAATTAATTGAAGTAAAAATAATTTATTAAATTAATATATTATTTATTAAAATTTAAAATATTTAATATTTCTTTAATTTTATTACTTGAAAAAACTTATAATTAAATTTTAAAAAACTTACTCTATTAATTATTTTTATAATATTTTCAATTATAAAAATATTGTATGATAAAATTAATAATTTATAAAAATATTTACATTATAGAAATATAATATTTATTTAATTGTATTACATAAAATATATAATTAAATTTTAAATTATTTAATTTTATTACTTAAAAAATATAATTAATTTTTAAAAACAATATAATATTTTCATTAAAATATATTTTTTTAAAATGCTTGATTATATAAATATTACTTTATAAAAATATTTAATATTTTTAAATTTTATTATGTAAAAATATTTTTATAATTAAATTTAAAGACAATTTACTTTATTAAATATTTTTATAATTAAATATAAGATGAATATGATGGTGAATGGATACCACTTATATTATTACATTTCAACTTACAACAAATTTTGCTGTATGTTGAAATGCTACAAAAGTACACTAAACTATAAAACATTTTACATGTAAAACTCATTTTATACCAAACCAAACAACATTTTACATATAAAACTAGTTACATTACAACTACTTACAGCTAGTTACAGGTATCAAACAACTTATGAACATAAACAAAATAGGGGTTGTTTGATAAACTTTGTTTGGATTAGGAGCTGAAACAAAAAGAAAAAACATATAATAATATGATTAACCAATTACATCTGTATTATAAAATATAAAATTACTTATTTATAGTTAAACACATGCATCATCAATTTCTTAAATAAATTCACATTTTAAATAAGTTTTTTAATGAATATTAAAATTATTACTATTATTATTTTTTTCCACTTTCGTACTTTATTGCTTCCTATTATAAATTTTTTTAAGGATGAATTGCAAAACAAAAAACACAACATAACATTGTTTTGGAAAAACACAAACAATCAAATAAACAAATATAGAAAAACACATGGTAACAAGGATTCAAAATGGTGGCCTGAACTCATTAAATTTACAATTGTGTATATTCATCATCCAGTATGGTTATATGTGAGATTTTTTGTTTTACTTGTTAATGTACATATATATATTATATATATATGCTCATAAATAATTAAAAAACATATAATAACAAAAACTAATATTATAATAATAAAAGAAAAAAAAAATGGAGATGATAACATTTGTATTGTTGCTCAACCACATTGGTATGCCTCCTTCACTTGGATCTCAAAATATAAGTAATAGTCAACCTGAAGAACATGAAGGCACAAGAGATGAAGATGATAACGATGATCATGGAGTTAGTTAAATATTTATGCTTGACTTACTAGTTTATTTGGCTTGTTCAAGTAAAAATACTTATGTTGTGTTACTTTTAGTTAATGTGCTATATACTTACATTGCCTTACTTTTGGTTAATGTTCTAAATATTTATATCATGTTACTTGTTGTTTCTAATGTGAGAGATTGTTATCTGTTAATATATTTGAATTTGTGATTGGATTGATAGATTCAATGAAATGCTCATGAATTACCAGGAATATTTTATTTTTAGTATTAAAATTACCTAGGGAATACCCAACAATTGGATATTATTAATAGAAGATTTACCTAGGTAATACCTAGAGATTGCATATTTTTAATAGGAGATTTACTCAAGGATTACTCAGGGATTGCCTATTTTTAACGGGAAATTTACCCAGGGATTGCTTATTTTTAACAAGAGATTTATTCAAGGATTACCTAGGGCTTTTTTTCCTTATTTTTTTTAGAGAAATGCACCAAGGGATTGCCCAAGGATTACCCAACAAACATAATAATATTTCCCCAGAGATTACCGATGCATGATTTACTGAGTAAAGTTTTACATAATTTACCTAGCAATTACCCAAGACCTATCCATGGGTAAGTCCTAGTTTTTTTATCATATCCTAGGAATTATTCACCCAAGGATATAAACCATTTACCCATGGTTTGTTCATGGGTAATCTATGGTCTTTTATTAACCCCACAAATTATTTACCCAATAATATAAATTAGTTACCCAGAGTTGTATTTGTGGGTAACTTACCCTAGGATGCGAAATGCCATGGGTAATGTTTTACCCTCGAGCGTATTAGTTAGGAACTCGGATCCATGGGTAATCTCTGGGTAAATATGTTTACCAAGAGATTTTTTTATAGTTTTACCCACATAATCATCCATGGAAAAATTGTTATTTTTTTTATAGTGATATAGCCATGTATCATTAGAAATATTTATTTTGTGAATAAAATTCTTTCACTATTTATATAAATCACTTGGGACAATAAAAAATAGAAGATGCACACACATTTTAATAAGTAGTGAAAAAATAATGTTTAAATCAATGAGAATTAAAATTCAATTATAAGGGGAGTATTATTAAGTGTAAGCTAAAGGTGTATATAAACTAATGAATTATAAAAATCATCATTTTAATTAAATTTGACAATAAAAACATGGCATAAGTAGCAAGGTAAATAATTATATCAAATTAAATTATATCAGCTCAAATAAAAAGTTTATATTATCTTCTTATTGATTTCCATGATGATAAGTCAAGCAAACTAAATATTTTATGGGCTAATTATTTAAATAGTTATCCAACTATTTTGTCACTTTTATTTGAGTCATTGAATTATAAAAAATTTTAATTGAATATTTTAACTTTAAATTCATGTTCAATTGGGTCATCCAGCTAACTCCATCAAATAGTCTTGTCCCTTTGCCATATCAACATATCACATTAACAAAGAATCAAATTAAATAAATGACATTGCTGCAACATAACTGACTAAAACAAGTAAAAATTCAGAAATCAACGTATCTTTTATTTATTATAAATGAAAAACCAGTTATATGAGTTGACTATCACTAAGGTAAAAAGGGTTTTTATCCACATAACATGTTGATGTGGCAAGAGGCATGACGTGATATGCCACATCAATACGTCGTTAACGGAGTTAGTCCAGGTAATCCAATTAAATGTGAATCTAAAATTAAGATACTCAATTGAAATTTTTTATAATTTGAAGACTCAAATAAGAGTGACCGAATAACTAAGTGACTATTTAAATAATTTACCCATATTTTATATATTACCATGGTTGTAATTTTGAAGTTGTGTCATATTGAACATATGCATCCAGTGCTAAACTGATGAATGCGTAGCTTTTTATATTGTTATTTCTTCTCATAATTTATTACCCTTTTTATTTTTTATTTTTATATATAGAGCTTTAATTGTAAATAAAGTGCGAAAAACAATTGTGCAAGTCTTGCCTTAATTTGGTTAAAAAGTATCATTTGAAACTGTTTATTTATTTATTTATGTATTTATCAAGGTTGGAAAATTTTCTTTACCTTTTTTTTAATAATCACTATTCAAAATACATTCTTCTTTTTTCTTATTTTTATATATATTTCTTGTCATTAAAATTTCTTTAAGAACAATAGAGGACTAGCTAATAATTTTGTGTCTTTCAAGGGGCTGATAGATAAAATGGCATGCAGCATTGCTCATTGATGATATATTACAGTACATCAAGTATTTGCCGGCCATTAAATTTTATGGTTGAGAGGTCCCCATTTACCATAAAATAAAATATAAAAAATAATAACACTATCTTAACTTATTTGCATTATAATAATATCATCTTTGGTAATGTAGCTCGAATATGTCCAATATTTTAAAAATAGATAAAATCTATGAAAAAAATATATAAGTAAATTATAATTCACTAAATTGAGTTAATTATTAGGAGCAAACAATATATTAACAAATGGTTGCTATAGATAAAAAATTTTAAAATCATTAAAATAAATTTTTATTAAAAAAGGTTAGTCCAAGTGATAGTGTTTAAGCAAGTGGATTCGAATGCCCTTTCTATAATCGTGATTCGTAAAAGTTACTTAGTTAAAAACGTAAAAAAATTAAAATAAAAATTATTATATTTCCATTATTCAAAATGATACCGTGTGTGTATATATATATATATATATATATATATATCACAATAAATCAAATACAACCACTCCATTGTTATTATCTTGTTGGGATATGGCCGGCAATATTTATAGCTAAATAAATTCAATCTACAAATTAAAAAATTCCCTAAATAAAAATATAAAATATTTATATAACTGTTGTAAATATTATTTCTTATTGATGATCCCTCAACGAGATTGTTTCAAGTGACCAGTTAAAATTTTCTATTTTACATAAAAAATTTATTTTCACGTCTTTAGCCACTTTATGTGATCATTTAGGTGATTTGATCTCGGGTCCATCATAAAATTAGCACTAGACATACCTTAATAGGCCAAGAGACAATTGACACTAGTTATTTTGATAATATTTTAATTAATTCACTTTTATATAAAATCAATTTATTACAGTATAATAGTACATGTTTTAGGGTCTATTTGACTGTAAAATAAAAAATATATATAACATAATTTTATTATATAGAAATTACAAGTGATTATTATCCAAATTACGGCATATTTTATTCTTACAGAATTAGTGTTTGGTTAATAAAATAAAAAAAATTACGGACCACCAGTGGATCGATGGCCGGTCACCGGAGGTCAATCGAACCATCACTGGACCACCGGCATATCACCGGAGGCGGGTCGGCCGGTGACCGGTTACCGGTTGCCGGAGGTCGTCAGACCTCTAGTGGACCACCGAAGGCTGGCTGGACTGCCGATGGACCGATGTCCGATGACTTGATAAAAAAGGAGAGAGAGACTTTTTACAATGAAAAAATATTCCTCTTAGTGAAATATTTTTTTATGCCATAATACCTATATTATGCCATAATTTCATACTCTAAAATAAGTACTCAAACAACCGATATAACATAATTCTAAAAAAAAATGTTAAATCATGGCATGTTGTACGATTATGCCATAATTTTGGCCTATCCAAACAGACCCTTAAACTCAAATTATTTTCAAATTCAGTTGATATTTTCATGGTAATCATAATTAACCGAACATCACAATGCAGGCATTCAAGGTGGCCAGCAATATTAGTTGGTAATAAATAAAAATACCACCAAAACAATAAAAGAAGAAGAAAACTTTCCAAATAAATTAAAACACAGAAGAATTAGTTGCAGTAGATGGAAGTTGGGAAACCTATTTAATGAAAAATAAAAAAAAGAAATAAATCATATATATAATTATCACTATAAATAGAGACATACTTCAGTAGGTCTCTTCAAAGTCATTCAAACTAAAACTAGGTTTTATATCCAAACTATTGAGAGAAGAAGATCAAATGGCTTCCAAACTTGAAGTAGATGTAGAGCTGAAGTCTTCAGCAGATAAGTTTTGGGGTGGCATCACTGCCTCAGCTGAACTCTTCCCTAAGATCTTTGCGGAGCAGTATAAGAGTATAGAAATTCTTGAAGGTGATGGTAATAATGTCGGCACTATCCGCCTTATAAAGTTTAATGAAGGTAATGTTCCTAGTTTCATATTTATTATTTAATTTAAAAAAAAAACGACAAACACTATATAAATTAGAGATATACATACTGACCAAAAATTGATTATTTAGTCTGTGAGTTCTAACTTTGTGACATAGAGTTTGGACAGCAAGTCCGTATCTACAACTGGGAGATCCATTGTCACTATTGTGTTCCATGATATTCGAATTCAAAACCTCTTCAATGTTTTACCGTGGGGTTACGAGTTCTTTAGCATCCCTAGTACTATTATTAAAAGAGTTCGATTCATTAATCTAAAAATTTATAATAAATAAATCTAAAAAAATATTTATGTAAATATGAGGATAGAGAGGGCACAGAACGACATTTGGCCCGGCTCGGTAGAAACCGCTGGGTTAGCTGATTCGGCAGGCCGGGCCTGTAACCCATAACCGTCCCGCACTGTAGCGGGTCCAGTTACAAATTGGCCTTTTATTGGCCCGTGACCCGGTGGGTTGGGTTTTTTTTTTTTTTTTTTTAATTAATGGGTTAAAAAATCAAAATTTGTTACTTCCAAAATTTGAAACTTGGTCTTCAAAGAGCAAGGTTTATTGATAAACCAATTAAGCTAACTTTTGTTAGTGATGATTTAAATTTTTTTTAACAAATTTATAATGAAAATATGAATTTGAATTCAAATTTAAAGTGAATGATTTTTAAATTTTATGTTAATAAATTTTTTATCCAATTATTTTAATTTATTTTATTACTTGAATTTTCTATTTTTTTACTTTTATTTACTTATAAAATTCTATATAGTTATCATAACTAGTGTTTTTAATTTTTAGTTATAATATAATAATTTAGTATTGATTTCCCTTATATTTATATGTATTATTTTATTTGATTATTTCAATCACCAATTAATAAGATTAGTTATTTTCTTTCACATTAAATTCATGAGTTTTAAATTTTATGTTAATAAGTTTTCATATAACATAATTTCAATCACCAATTAATAAGATTACTTATAATATAATTTCCCTAATATTTTATGTCAATCATTAATAAATTTTATGTTAATCTCTTAAACAAATAGATAGTAAAATTTCAATATAAAGTAGTACATTTTTATGACTATGATTTTTCATATAATTTTCATATAATATAATTTTATAACTCAAAAGAATATATAAATTATTTAATTCAATAAATAAATAAACTTAGTGTAATTTTTTATTACTATTTTTTTTTAATTTCTTTTGACTTGTTTCAAATTCTTCCAATTTATTAAAATTATTTTAAACTATTTCTTATTTTTGATTTTTTTTTAAAAAAAACTTATTTTGAAGTCTTCTTTTTGTTTATAATGTTTTATTATAAGTACATAAAATTTTCATAGGGTAGTTGGTAACAATGTTTGTTGGTGTTATGGGTGACTCAAGTTCAGATCCCACCCATAATATTTAAATTTATTTAAATTAATAATAAATTAATTAAAAACCCATGGGCCGGCGGGTCTTCAACAATGGCAGGGCCGGTTCCGGATCCGGCAAAATCTGACCCGGACCCGCCGGACCCTGTTAACCGGCCCGTGCCCCCTCTATTAAAGAGCAACAGGATGATAAAAGAATAATATGAAAAAAAAATTATATGGATTTAGAATTTAAAATATAAAGTAACTAGTGGTTTTTTTAAGTTTAATTTATTATTTGTTTCGGCCTCCAAAATATAAAAACATTCATTGTAACCTCTTTTTATAAACGTCCCAACTGTCTTCTTTTTAACCTCTCCATCTTGTGTGGATTGACAGGAAAGTGCGTACCATGTATTTTGTCACATCAATTGTCATGTTGAATAAAAAAAAATTAAAAATTACAAAATAAACAAATTTATAAAATTCAAAACTAAGGTCAAAATGAAAAATGGCATGAAAGAACTCCAAGTACTTGTCTTTTTTTTTATTTTTTCGAAAAATGTGGTTGCTTAATGATTTTTTTTGGGTGCACTATAAGTGTCTAAGTGACTTAAATAATCCCTTGTCATCCAATTATAGAAGAAAAGAATACACCATTTCCCATAAGGAACCTATCTGGACCAGCAAACAATATTTGGGCTCGGAACAAAATATAAACATTACTCTAGTAGTACTTTAGCCCAATGAATTCAACCCTTTGCCTTACCTATGCATTGTTTTATAACCATTATTGGGCTAACCAATGATTGGTTAAGCTATATTATTCTAATACGAAAATTAGAATTATCACCTTTGACGTTTACTTTATTATTTATAAATGTTCTTACTAACCAAATGAATTTAATTCAACCTAAAAAAATCTAAATAAATATATAAATATATAAATATATATATATACAGATCTATTGAATCAAACATTTATTTAATGAAATGAGATGTAACACTATTAAGATTATTGCTACCCGGTAATAATTTAACTAATTTTTCATTCCCCTCTTTATTTGGAGAGTTGAATCTTACTCATGAGTTGCCCACAAATTTTCTTTTTTTTGAAAAAAAATATTGAGAACATTAACTTTAGGCTATAAACATATGTTGCAGGGATGCCAATAGTGAAGTTTTCAAAGGAAAAGATAGAGGTGGCAGATGAGGCAAATAAGCTAGTAACATACAGTGTCATAGAGGGTGACATACTGAGCTACTACAAGACATTCAGGGCAACACTGCAAGTGATTCCAAAAGAAGATGGAAGTCTGGTTAAGTGGTCTGTGGTCTATGACAAGGCCAGTGATGAGGTGCCAGAACCTGACTTTGTTAAGGAGACCGCTATCCACACCTTCAAAGGTTTGGATGAATTTCTTCTCAAGAACTAGACTCTTTGATTATTATTATTATTATTATTATTATTATTATTATTATTATCAGTATTATTATTATAATGGTATTATGAGAGTTGGAATAAAAAGAATTGAGGGAAGAAGCATATGACAATATGTTGTATCTATGTTGATGTTGTGAATCTTGTGATCAACCGGTGCCATCAGTTTGCCTTTTCATGTATTCGGATGTTTATGTAATCTATTTATATTATGGGTGTCCTATTTTGGGATATTGATTATTAATAATTTGTGGACTAAATTTCAAAACTTGGAGGGGTACTTGAAAAAAAAATTGATATGTAAAACTTTTATTAATATAAATAAGTATATCTAATGGTTATGACCCATTAGATCTTGTTTTGATCCAAGAGTAGAGATTTCAATTATCTGCTTCAAAACATAAAAATATAGAAATGAATCTAATAAAACACATATATCCCAGAGTAAGTGGAATTCTTGCTTAGACCTGGTGGAATACTCGATAATAATAATTATTTTTTTGCCAATAAAAGAAATAAATTGTTCCTTTGCATAACCACGTTAAAACACACATAATATAACATATTTAGATCTTAAAGTTTTATGCATAGACATTCTATCATGTTCCCTAACTTACAACATAATACATAGCAATTTGAAACATTATGCTAAGTATACAAACATAAGTACATAAATGCAAGCGTGTGTGTGTATATATATATATAATAAACATATATGCTGTGAAATAAATAGAAACGATCATAATACGCACCTGCACCTGTTTAATTTAAGTATGAGTGTAACAAAATTAGATAATGAATTGAAACAAAACACAATAAATAGTTTCACCATAATAAACATAAACAGAAGAGAACAAATAGTTATGTCCCATAATAAAATAAACAATAGAGTATATCAAGTACACCACATCAGAAGTCTTAACACTGAATAATAACAACAGCTATGATAGACATAAGAACCAAATCGCAAGAAAACCAACAGTTTTACTGAAAAATATAAAAGACCAATCGACTGATATATCTTTACATTTCACAAAAGAATGTTAATTCAGATGTTTGGCAAATTGTAATTGTAGAAACCACATTTAAGCTTCAAGCTCATTAATTCAAACAGATATAAGAAACTATAGAGTTTTGGATTGAAGTGATAATGCTCTGTGCAAACAATCAACAGAGTGATTTATCACCCGGCTAGGTGCTTCGTCAAACATCACAACTACCGAAGCCACTCATAGAGCGCCAACATAACCAGCTCAAGAGTAAAGCAATCTAATCTCGGCATAAGCACAACAAAATCAGACAAACTAAACAAAACAACTGTGCAAATCTTTACTTGAGGCACACAAGTTTCCTCCCACAAAGGACATTCCTGTGGTTAGAAAACGGTATTTTGGTAAGTCTGAAAAGTTATCAAGGTTTGTTTCAACAGAAAGGAAAATCATCTACTCACAATAATGAACATCCCCGTCTTGGTTTTTTCTTCTTTTCCTTCTGCTTTGATGGGGGCTGTATAACAACCCTGATTGCAGCATCAAACACTGCCTTTACATTCTGCATATCGGAGACAAAATTGGTGGAATTCTATTGAGAATTGTGACACACACACAAAGAATTTTTTTTTTCCAGAAATACTAGTTTGAATGAAGGTGGGATTGAACAGCATAACAATGGGAACAGTCACTACCTGTGGTTTGCAGTCCATTATTTGTCCAAGTGTAATCAATATATTATCATGAGAGGTTAAGATAAACAAAGATACACTTGACTGAACATAGAAATAATTTATAAACCAACCTGCTGAGTTTTCGAGCTGCACTCTATGTAGTAAGTGGCACCAATCTGCTTCCGCAACTCTTCTCCCTAGCATCAAGATAAATATCACAAAAATATAACCCACAAAAAAAAAAAAAAGATAAAAAAGAGATTAAGGTGATTTCAAAATTGTATAATCTCAATGATAATCAGGAGCACTACCTGAGCAGTAGTAACAGGCAACATGCCAGGATGATCTGCCAAATAGTGCTTATCTTCTCGAAGATCTGTCACCGTCATAAAGTGTTCATTACACAATGGTAATTAATCATGACAAATGTTAGTCTGAGCAAGTTAAATCTCCATTTACTTGGGATTGATGTATTGTATACATATCCTTTTATTGTTACTTCATATCCAAGCTTGTGTACAAATCAAAGGAGGCTTCACTCACTCCTCCGTCAGAACCCTTACAAACAATCTGTACCATGCAACATTGTTCCAAAAATAAGTTTGACGAACACGATTCATTGAACCCAACCATCAGCAAATCCCAGTGAGGCAATCTTAGGGCTTCTACTTGAAGTAGATATCAAAGCAACGCGGGGCAACCCTAAAACTTGATGAAAGGTTTTCATCCAAAGTGCCAGTCAAATTATCTACCATTTGTGGCAAATAGTACACACACACCCCAAAGTTATGTTATACGTAAAAAATTGAACATTATCTAATTAACCTAAACTAACACGTAGGTAGCATATGCCTCTGTGGAGTGGCACTTAGAAAAATATAATGTGAAGCAAAATATTTTTCATATTCAACTTAATTGCCCTTGATGTGATCCAATAAGAGAAGATAAATTGCTTCTTCCAATTCAAATAATTTGACAGAATTGAAGAGAACGAATTTCCATGAAGAAATTTAAGAATACGATTTTCCCCCAATTACAGGTTGATGTTCATTAATATTGTAATTTCTTTAACATCTAACAATTTGTTCACCAAAATAATGCACGCCCAGAATGAGCATGAACTGCCTATGTGGTTAGGACCAACTTCATTATCATGATTGCCATCTGAATCAATCCATAATCTCGACAGTTGAAATCATATGACCCAGAAAATCATATCAAGATAAAGCAGAAACTACATAGGTCACAATCACTGCAGCTCAGCATCACAGTGCAACTAATTGTAGTAGTTAGCAAGCTTGTCATTCCAGCTTTTGGATAAGCAAGAACACAACCCATTTAAGGAAATTGTGGTCCTCTAGACGTCACCCAAAAAAAAAAAAAAATCATTACCAAATGTAGCAACTCACCATAAGATGGTCCAGACCAGCGCCTAGATATCAAGACGGTTAAGAAGGCTCTATCATGCATCAATTTCCCTAAATGTTAGATCTCCTCCATATTATTTCTAATATTAAGATATAATAAACACAATTTACCTGACACTTATGTGGTAAGACAGGATATTCAATGCACTTAATGCACCAGTTCAAGTCTTGACATATGCTAAGTGCACTCAAATGGTCAAAAGTCAAAACAAAACATGTCAGGAAGCTACAACTCATAAACTTTTTGCACTTGTACAAACAATTCCAAACCAGGACTTCTCCTTCCTTTGTTTCATAAAAAGCACTTCCAATTCCCTCATTAACTTTACTTCATCCTACTCCAACAAATAACATAATGATCCATTAAACCTCAAGGAGGTCATCATCATGTAAGCCTGAAAGATAAAATAAATCAAGAAAGAAGTACCAGACAGAACAATGGATGCTTTCACATTTACCACAAAGATAACATAAGAAAAAAAGTAAAAGACTGGTCAGACAAAAGGTGAAACATATTTCTAAGCATTGACAAATCTATGTCTACTAAAAAAGAAGATGTGACATCAATGGGATCATGAAACACCTAGGTGCCAATAAAGAGGGTCTTGATGGAACAAGTGATAATGGATTGCGTTTACTCCTTTTTTAACTCTCGTCACATACTTGAAACATTCAGGCAGCATTTGTGCAGAGTTTGTTGTCTGTACTAGTGCAATTAGTAATTATAAAGACTTCATGTCACTGATAATCTTCCAAAGAGCTTTTCTCTTTCTTCCCAAAAAAAGGAACATGTAATAAAACATTGGCATCCCCAAGTTCGTCTCATGTATATAATTTTGGATAGTTATATAATAATGCATATGGTATAATCTCTTTATTGCAATACTAGCTAAATTCATATTTGCTGACACAAGATTTCAGCCAGTTTCTTCAGACTTTTGTGAACTAAAACAAATTTAGGATCTCACAGGCAGCAGCAGTCCAATGTATTTATTGGTTACCAAGATTACATAAGGATGGCAAAAATAACGCCAAAATTGGTCCACAATTCTTACAAGAAAGCAGAGTTAAATTGAATGCTAATTGCTCAGATGCCAGTAAACTTACCTAATTTAGTGCCGACAAGAACCACGGGCACTCCAGGAGCATAATGCTGGAGTTCTGGTACCCACTAACACCATGAACACAACAGTCAACATTCCCAGTCGAACCAAATTTGTAAATTGTGAAACAAAAACATAATTCTAGACAGACTAACAGAACACAAGATCCAGCACTCACCTTCTTAAGCACATTCTCATAGCTTGCCCTGCTCACCAATGAGAAAGCCAGCACAAACACATCTGCTGCTCTATAACTCAAAGGCCTCAATCTATTATAATCCTCTTGCCCTATTCAGAACCAAAAGAATTAAAAATAAGAAAAAAAAAATCAGCTTAATTCGACACAATAAGAACAAGTACACGAAAGAACAAATCCAGAAATCTACCAGCAGTGTCCCATAGGCCTAAATTCACAGTAGTCCCTTCCACAACAACATTAGCACTGAAGTTATCAAACACAGTAGGTATATAATCCTGCAGACAAGATATTCAACAAAAACCTCAGTGGAAATCAGCAAGCAAAACACACAAATCCAAGCAACAGAAACAGGTCCATGATGTACTCTATGAAAAAACCAAGCAGAAATCAGCAATGCAAACAATCAAATCCAACAACACACACCGAAGCTCACAAACTGTCCGGCAAAAAATCCAAGCAAAACCAAGTCCACAATGCGCTCAATAAAAACCCAAAAATATAAAAAATAAAAATGAAATCCAACAAAAACACAGTCAAATCCACAAGCAACTGGACGAAAATCCAAGCAGAAATTAGCAAAACAAAACAACCAAATCCACCCAAAAATAAAAAAAATCAAATCCACAACCCGTTCCACAAAAATCCAAGCAGAAATCAGCAAAGGAAAAAAACAACCAAATCCAAGAAGAAGATCCAAAATTTTCACAAAAGAGAAGAGAAGAGAAGAGAACACTCGTCGCACAGTGGGGAACTTGTTGCTGGTGTAGCAGATGAGCATGCAAGTCTTGCCGACAGCGCCATCGCCGACGGTGACGCACTTGATGAACCTGGAGGCGCTGGAGGACATGAGCAGAGGTCCAATGCGGAAGAGGAGGAGGAGGAGTGGAGAGGAGGCAAAGGAGGGTGGAATTAGGGCTTTGGAAAAAGGAGGAGATGAGGAATCACATGAATCTGTAAGTATTGAGGAGGGTTGGAGGGAAGTGCTTTTGGCTGGCAATTAGAGATGTGTGGGCTCTTTTGCTCTTCTTTCCCGGCTTTTTAGTTTTTATCACATACTTGACAGTGAAGGGGTGGTTGGGAGACTGTTCTTGTTGGGATCTTTTACAAGGAAAAGGAAAGAGAGGAATGGGATGATGATATTTATTATCAAGTGTTTATAGAGAGTGGAAGAATGTGAGTGTGTCACACTGTCACTTGAGGGGAAGAGTAAATGAGATCGGTTGGTGGGAGAGGTTGTGTTTGTGTGGACTTTTTTATGACTCTTTCTTTCACTGTTTAGACCTGGGATGACCGGCCGCACACATAATTCTCAACCATGTCATATTAAAAAGTTGAACTCTTTAATTTTTATTATTATTTTTCTTTTTTACTTGTTATATTTTAGAGTTTTTTTATTTCTTTATATTTGTCATACTAGAAAATTTTTACATTATTAAATAATTTTTTCTTCCAAAATTACCCTTTAATTTAATGTACTTATACAATTTTTAATAAATCACAATCAACTAAATATTAAATTATATACTCTATTTGTGGAGTTTTAAATAAGGATAGTTTTGGAAAGTAATGAAATTTTTTATAAAATATAGATGACCAACTAATTTTAACTAATTTTTTTTAATCGGTATGAATTAGGTAAATATGACAAGTAAAAAGTAACGGAGGGAGTATAAAAAATAATAACACCACAATTCAGTTATTGCACTAGTTCTACATGTTTTCAATCTTTTTTGTATCTTGTAATCTCCTTTTTATTTTTTTTCTTCTTCTAATTATATATATATTTTTAATGTTTTTATGTTATCATACTATGTTTTGAATGATTTGTTTATTTTTTATGAAATAAAAATTTAAAAATAGAATTAAACTTTTAAATATTTATAAATATTGAATTAAGAGTTTCTCGCTTGGTCAACTTAAATTGGAACTTATAATATTGTTCGTTTTGATATAAGGTTTGATTTTAAAATTATTGAATATATAACAAGATGTAATTATTAAAAAATAGCAACTGTGCCTTATTAAAATGAAATAAAAGTCTTAGTAGGAGGTAGTTGAGAATAATTGAGTGGGTTAACAGTACTAGTGTGGGCTATTCTTGCCCTACTTGCAATTGCATCATGAGTCACTTGCTAGCCCAAATAAATATTCGAGGCTCTAACCTTGCTTAGGAGCAAGGAAGAGATGATATGCAATATTGAGGATATGAAAGAGAAGTTGGTCAAGTGTACATGGATGCCCAAAAAAAAAAAAAACAAAAACAAAAACAAAGGCATTGGATTGGAGTGCCCGAGGACAGCTCAAGTGTTTTCTTCTTTGTATGAGGTATTATTACTCTTGATATACTAATTAATATTTTATTTAAGGGAAAAAAATCATTGGTTGGAGTTAAATTTGGGCTGTCCAAGAACATCTTTAAGGGCTGTTTGGTTCGTAATAATGAGATTACCATGGAAGCGTGGACCATAGTAATGAAATTGAGAATGCTATATTGCCATGAATGTTATTATAATTTGTGAAAACTATATTTAGTTGGGAACTCATATTACATTGTAATCAACTTAATAATGTTCCAAAAATTTTAAAATATCCTTATATCTACAATTTTAAGCAAATTTAAATTTAAACTCAAATAAAATCTCGGGTCAAATAATTAAATTATAATATCAAAAAATAATTATTGTATATTTTTCCCAAAATATCTTTATATCTAAAATTTTGAGCAAATTGAGGTTATAAATAAAAAAAAATTATATGAAAAAATTAATTATACTACAAAAATTAATTTTCCGAAGTTGAACATATTCCCAAAATAATGTCATCCAAATTTTTTTTTCAAACGCATAAAGTATATTGTCTTTTAAAATTATTTTTTATAAACAAAAGACATATTTATCCAGAAAAATTTTCAGATTACCATGTATTTGGTAATCCAACATAAACACATGTTTTTATGGTAATAGAATTATTAAGTTTTTTGGTAATATTCTAAGATTGGTAATTATAAATTACCATCAATATTACTACCGCTACCAATCCAAAAATGGTAATATTTTCATATTACTATGTAATATGCGGTAATATTTTCACATTACAGAGAACCAAACGACCTAGTATTATCTTCCTCGTATTTTATTTTACTCGTGCTATATTAACTAGTATTTTATTTAAGAGAAAAATTCATTGATCAGTTATCAAAATTATAAGGAAAAAAAAACAAAAAAGTTTGCAAATTAATCTCTTTCATATTTAGCTGCAGCAGTTAAGTACATAAATATAATAAATGAACTAATGATTGGTTAATGGCAAATCCATAATTTCAAATAAAGATGCATGGATGAGTTTTTATAAAGTTATTATATTAGAAAGCAATAAGCGGGAACAATAATGGTTGTTATATTAAAAAATTATCATTTTCAATTGACTTGTTTAGGATAACAAAGATTCTTACCATGGTCAATCTTGCTAAAAGGGGTGTAATATATTTTCCACAACTATTTGTTTATTTTGCAATATAGCGGATCCTTATCATTTATTAGATGAATTTTTAAGTCCCAAATATGGGACCATTACTATCATTCGTTTAACCTTCTTAGCTTTTGGGCCTCTCTTAAGGAGTGACAATGATGCCTATGGCTTAAGGAACCCCATAATTAGGAATTTAGGATTAATTATTAAGCTATCTAGTTGGAACCTAACAACTTTATATTCAATTATTTTGCATTATCAATCTTTGCTATTATTACTAAAATCAATCCTATGCTCATTATTAGGATTTTTGTAGCTCTTCTTTGGGGACAAACAGGTTAAGTTGGAAAAGAGTTTGTTCCGAGAATCAAAAAGTAGCCTCAACTTCATAACTTTTTTTTTTTTTTTTTTTTTTTTTTTTTTTTTTTTTTTTTTTGGGAAAGGACCTCGGTGAGCTATTTTATTAATAAGGGTAAAAAAGATACAAAGTTCAAAGTTACAGATCAAGGTTAGGAGACCCAACAGCAAACACAAACAAAACAAGAACAAAGCAAAGTAAGAAAAATTACAAACTGACACCAAATCTAGTTAAGAGCTTCATAAGCCAGTAGGGATGGTCCCTGCCCGAATGAAACAGGGTTAAAACATGTGAGTTGACGCCATACATCGCGAGAGAAGAGGCAACCGTCATCCATGAGCTAGGAATGAGATGGATCTGGGGATGCTCCAAAGCAGCCATATAATTATTGATGCTTGAAATAATAGGACGAAGACGCCATCCATGCAAGAAGTCATCTGCCTTGATCATAGAGAATACCTCAACATTAACGATAAAAATGGTATTAACCTTGACACCTGACGCAAACAGACAGCCTAAAGCAACTTGTAAGGCTAACGCATTCGCCTTAATGACTGACTCGGCATCTAGATTACAGCACCCAGCAGTGACGAATTGAAAATTATTGTTGGTTACATAAAATCCAGCTCCAAATTTCCCAGTATCAAGGTTGCCCGCTGATGCAACAAATAGGAAGGGACTATCAGATATCAAGAAATTATTGAGTAAGAGATTCTTACCAAATGTCGAGGAAGAAGGAAAGGAAAACTCCCTGATATGATTGATTGCTCGAATGGACAACAAATGGAAGTCTGGAGGCTCGTCACAGAAGCTGAGATTACACCTAGCTTTCCACAACAGCCAGACGGCCGCAACAATAATGGATATCTCTCTTCGATCAAAATCAGTATTCAAAGGACTAAGCCAATTCCCAGATAAGAAACTCTCAGGAAAAGTAATGCTCTTACCAATAGCATTGCCAATTAACATCCAAACCAGCTATGCTTTGGGACAAGTATTGAACAGGTGCTCAGTAGTCTCAAAATTGAGATTGCAGAACACACAATAAGATTAGGGCCCAAGATTCAACTTATATAGATAATCATAGGTATTAATGCCATTATGCATGAGTTGCCAAAGGAAATGTTTAGGCCTAGGAGCAATAGAAAGGCGCCAGATATTACTCCAGCCATCCCAGGGACAGTCCCTGCCTGCAGTTTTATTAAAATGGGAATAGACCATGGATGTAATTTTATGGTTCTTGGATTTAGGATACCAGACCCAAAAATTATTGGAGCCTCTAGAGAATTTGTCCTGATTAAGATACTCAAAATTCAAACAATCACCAAATACGTCATGCATCTTAGTCATGTTCCATGCGTTATCTACAGACAAATTGGCAAGGGACAACAAGCCCAAGTTGATATTCATCTTAATAAAAGTGGGCTTGTACGCCAGAGGGATTTCAAAATACCAGGGGTCAGTCAAAATATTGGTATGGATAGGATTAGCATGATACAATCAAAGTTGAGAACGAATGGTAAGAGCATTAAGCCAAAGCCCACGAAAAAACCACGAGCAGTTAGAGGGAATAGAATCAGTCCAGAAATTAACATGACCATATTTGTTCTTAAGAATGCCAACCCATAAAAAATCATCACTATTAAGATAGCGAAGAACATTTTTGGCCATTAACGAGATTTTGGCTACACGCAGGTTACGGATTGAGAGGCCCTCCTCAGCGTGGCTAAGTGTAATATCTGTCCAGCTAATAGAGTTCATGCCCTTTCTATTGCCACCCTTAGACCAAAAGAAAGACCTAGCTGCCTTAGCAATGTCATCCAAAACAGAATCAGGAACCGAGTAAACAGACAGGTAGTAAACAGGAATAGACATCAAAATAGAGTTGATGATAACTACTTTGCCAGCCATGGAGATGTGCTGATTCTTCCAAAAAGAAAGCAATTTATCAACTTTATCTAACATCTTAGAGAAGGTTGGGAGAGTTAATCTTTTGGGAGATATAGAAATCCCCAAGTAAAAGGAAAAGTCCTAACATTAAAGCCCAGGATGCTACAGATACTAGATCTAAGTCTACGGTTAAATTTGGAGGGAAAAAGGAGATCAGACTTAGATTTGTTGGCCCGCTGGCCAGTGAGCTTCTCATAAATGTTTAAACAAAGATTAATATTGCGAGTAGACTTCCGAGTAGCATGAGTAATCAAGATGAGATCATCCGCATACATGAGATGATTGAAATTATGAGAGAGAGCGGAATTGAAACCAGGAATCATGTTAAGTCTCATAGCATAATTCAGTAAAACAGTTAAATTTTGGGCAACAATAATGAACAAATAAGAGGACAAAGGGTCCTCCTGACGAAGACCACGGGTGGATTTAACCCAACCAAAAGGTTGCTTATTAATCAAAAAGGAAAATGAGGCAGAACTAATGCAAGCTTTAATCCATAACACCCATTTCGTAGGAAAATTCATTCGGCCGAGGGTGGCAAGAATTGCATTCCAACTCATAGTATCATAGGCCTTCTCTATATCAAGTTTGACTAACATCCTAGGGGGACCAAAATTATCTCGATCCATAGTGTGAACCACTTCTTGCAAGGCAATAATATTGTCAAATGGACTGCGATTAGACACGAAACCACACTGCTCTCGACCAATGATTTTAGGGAGAACAGATTTTAGTCTATTTGCTAAAATTTTAGAAATGACTTTATAGCTCACATTGCAAAGCAAGATGGGGCGAAAATCAGAAACAACTTTAGGATTCGGTTTTTTTGGCACAAAGGTAATGAAAGTCTGACCCCAAGAATTAGGGATAGTAGAGTTTGATGCAGTAATATGCAAACCTAACAGTCCATGACCTTCATGACTTGTTTCACAACGTGGGCACTATCGAAGTTGTTTAAATGGGCTAATGTTGTAGCTCTATTTTTATTCTTCTGTCCTTTTTTTGCCTCCAGTGGATGTTTTGTTTTTATTCATGTATCTCTTGCTTTTTTTGTTCTTGTCCTCTTAAGTTTTGTTCCCTTTGTGTGTCTATCCTATCCTCTTATTTTTTTTTAAAAATTTTTTAATAAATTGTGATTCATCCATTTTTTAATAAAAAACCAACAAAACTCATTTATTTATTTATATATATATATTTTAAAATATAAATATAATTAGTTTTTAATTTTTAAACTGGAAATATGAAATTTGGTATTTTGTTTCTTTCTTGAAATGGAATATATATATATATATATATATATATATATATATATATATATATATATATATATATAATAATTTTGAACAGACAAGCATTCATTCTCTTTCATTCCCATCTTGCGACGTGCTATATATATAATAATTTTGAACAGACAAGCATTCATTCTCTTTCATTCCCATCTTGCGACGTGCGTGGCAAGACGAGATTCATTTCCCTTCAGCGGTTCTCCACGAGAAACAAGTGTCTTTCTCTCTGGCTGGAATTCCTCTACGTGCTCCAATGGAGAAGATGGGAGTCGCCGAACCACAGCTGGAGGACCTCTTCAAGCAGCTCGTCCCCATCGGTAGCATTAATTCTTTCTCCATTCATTACTCCACCGATGTTTCACTTAGATTTCATTCAAAATGGTTTCACTGTTCACCTTTGATTTTGGCTTCTTGATTTCTGACGCTTTTGATACTGAATGCATGCCTTGAAATGAAAAAAAAAAAGATTTTTTTATTTTTTAATTGCTGTTATGCTTTGTTGTTGTTCTTCTTCTCTGTGTTTATAACATTGTATATTGTCCTTGATTTTCAATTTAGGGATTTTGGTAACCTCATTAAGCTGAAATCAACCAAATTGGTTCTGAATTCCGCCCAATGGGGCTTAACATTGGTGAAATCTGCCACTGATTTTAGTGGTGTCTGGCTGGAATTTATAACCTTAAGTTAAAAATTCAGTTTAAATAGTATTCTTTTGGATTAGAGGTTTTGGAGAATTTTCAGATTGAGAGCCAAATATCTTAAGCACTTAAACAAATTGTTAACGCTATGGTGTTAATGAGCTAGAATTTAGAAACAAAACAGATTTGAATTTTAAGTGTGATATGTTTGGCATCGATTTCAATAAATATTTTTATTAATCAAGAGTTTGGCCTTGGATATTATCAAAATCTTTTTAATCTAATATTAAAGTTCATCAGGTGCATTTGTCACTGCTGATGTGCTCACAGCAGGGTTAATTAGTTTTAGACAAGGGAAATCTCAGTTAGGCCAAAAGCTAATGAGGGCTCGTGTGGTAACTCAAGGTGAAACAGTTGCTTTGATGTTTGGCGGTGCCTACTACTATGGAGATCAATTTAAGGGTTTAAAGTAGAACAACTTCTTCATTTTCATTTGCTGTCCCTATTCTGTGTGTTGAATAACAATTTTTTTTTTTAACTGTATGTTTGCTTTGGAAATGTTTCTTTTTCATAAAGATGGCATTGTGAAATTGACTGTGAAATGCATTCAGATTTCATGCTTTGAAATTTTATTATTGCCCATCTGAACTTTGCGCCAGTCGAATGTAACTTTCTTCGATGGGGATCTTCTTTAATGCAATTCTATTGGCAGCTATTTTTTTGGTGTTGTTAGTTAAGTGTTGATCTTGTTTTTGTGATCATTAGATATGCATGAATTTTTGTGCTGGTGTGTTTCTTTCTTATGCCCTACTTTTTGATATAAGTATAACAAAATTGGAATGTTCTGACGATGAATAAAAACATTAAGAGGACTGTTCTAAGTTGTGCTCAAAGACAAATTCTAGCAATGGTGGAATTTGATGTTCTTGTCCTTTTAGGACAGGTGAAGAATTTCCATAGTGAAATCTGAACACCATCAGAGAGTATGATAAGAGTATGTGTTGTTCAAAATTGCTGAACTTCTGAATGTGCCCAGAGGAGAAGAAATACCGTGAGGTTAACGGGACTAATTTGCATGGAGTTGTTGACATAAAACTCAAAATCATCTAAATTTGTAACACATGAATGTCTCTAGATTTGCAATAGAATAACACATTACCTGACAGAATAATAGCAGGAATAATTTCTTTAATTTAGGAATAAAAGCAAAGCTCCATAAGTTCCTCTTTTCTCCCCCTTTACTTCTCTCCATAAACCTAACTACAACTTCCTCTGCATCACTCTCTCATGAGTGTCCCAACATGGAGTTCAAACAACGCTTGAATTCCATGATCTCCTTAGTCTTCATCCTCATCCTCATCCTCCCTCATTCTTCAACTTCACAACAAGAAGAAGACTATGTCAAGATATCTCTGATCACTTTCCTTCAGACACTCTCTGGAAATGCAGTGAAGATGAGTCAGCAACTTGGCTGGGATATATCATCTAATCCATGTTCCGGTGGGTGGACTGGCGTGATATGCCACAATGGTTCATCATTGGTAACAGAAATAACTCTTAAAGGTTATGATCTTTCTGGTTTCATCGATGCTGGTATTATCTGTAAATCACTGTCACTTGTTGTCTTGAGCTTAAGCAATAACAGTCTTCGTGGTGAACTCCCGTCGGAGATCTCTAACTGTTCGGCATTGACAAGTTTGGATGTCAGCCAAAATGAACTTTCAGGCCAGCTGCCTGCTTCACTGTCTGAGCTCAAGACCTTGGAAAGTCTCAACTTATCCAATAACAATTTCTCCGATTTAATTCCAGCTTCAATCTTCGGAAATCTAAAACAGTTCGATGTGTCAAATAATAATTTCTCTGGTCCAGTCCCTCCTGATGGTACTCGTTTTGGCAATGGCAGCTATTTAGGTAATGCCGGATTGTGTGGGACGCCTCTTCATATTGCCTGCACATCAGCAGCATCACCGGTGGAGCAACCAAGGAAGAAAAATTCCGGCAAGGTTGCAAATTCTCATGGATTCAGGTTATTTTATTCTAGGTGTTGCATTCCTCCTGTTATTAGTATTTGTGTTTTTATTGAAGAACAAGAAGAGGAAGAAGAAGACTGAGGAGAAAGCGATGGTTGAGAATTATAAAGAAGTGGTTGCAGACTCGAATGGATATAATAAGAATACAAGTCGGTCTGATTATTCGACATCTTCTGCATTGCTTGTGTTGCTGAAGAGTACTCAGGCAAATGATGGATTGAGATTTGATGATTTGTTGAAAGCTCCTGCTGAGTTGATGGGAAGAGGAACTTATGGGAGTGTTTATAAGGTGATGCTTGGAGATGGGACCAAGTTGGTTGTGAAGAGGATTAAGGAATGGATGATTTCTGATGAGGAATTTGAGAAGAGGATGGAGATGATTGATAAGGTGAGGCACCAGACAGTGCTTTCAGCAGTGGCTTTTTATTGCTCTAAACAGGAGAAACTTTTAGTTTATGAGTTTCAGCAGAATGGTAGCCTTTTGAAGCTACTTCAAGGTATGCTTTCAATCTGGTGATTTAGTAACTGGATCTATTTTTCATTGTTAATATTAGAGATAGTTCTGATGATGATCGATACCATGCCTAAATCATATTTTAGAATCTTATTCAAATAACTCTATCATCCATGAAATTATTTGCAAAGAATGAAACAGTGAACTTTTCCATATATATTTCTGTACATCAGATGCAGAAAGATGCAGGCCATTCAACTGGAGCAGCAGGCTAAACTTGGCTGCAGCCATAGCCGAAGGCTTAGCCTTCATGCACAGCAATCTCCAAATCATGAGTCATGGCATCCCCCATGGTAATCTCAAGTTCTCCAACATCCTCTTGAACAACAACATGGAACCATATATAAGCGAATACGGTATAATGTCGACCAATAACAGGACTCATCCATCTCCAAACAAGGAAAACAACAACAAAGACGGTGACATGAAAACTTTCAAGACTGATGTTTATAGCTTTGGTATGCTTCTTCTTGAGCTACTGACAGGGAAACTGAATCAAGACAATGGATTTGAATTGACCAAATGGGTTAACAGTGTTGTTAGAGAGGAGTGGACTGTGGAGGTTTTCAGTAAGGCATTAATTGCTGAAGATGATAACCAAGAGAGCATGGTGCATTTGCTTCAAGTTGCTGTTAAGTGTGTAAACGCTTATCCTGATGCTAGGCCAACCATAAGCCAAGTCTATGCTATGGTCAAGAGTATTAAGGAAGATGAAGATCAGAGATTTTTGGCCTCTGATCAGTTCTAAATTGATTGAATTCTTTTATTTATAGATTGCATTTTCTTGAAGTTATTGTTAAGTTATGTTGTTTTATATTCGTGTTGTGCGCTTTTGTCTCCACAAAAATCATTCCAATGATATGCTTATTTTGCAAATGCACATGACTAAAGAAGTCATGTTGATAGAATTGCAGAGCAATGACTCCATTCTGATATTTATCACTGTTTTTCCCCAAACATATAAACTTGATTGGCCACAAAAAATTGTTTACCGTGAAATCTGTCTCGATTTTATTTTTGATTTTTGTTACTGTGTATGATTGGGGAAATATCTATTTATCAAAGTGTTTATATTAATTATCTTTGAATTTCACACAGTAGAATTAATTTTGTGGCAGCTGGATTCTATATGGGTTTGAATAATCCAAGGTGAAGGTACTTGAGGTATTAACTTCCCATACATCTTTTTACTAACTTATATATATTTTTTCACTAACTCAGGGGTTTATTTCTTTTGTATAATAATAATAATAATAATAATAATAATAATAAGATATATCAAAACAAAAATAAAATCTAATCTTCATTCTTTCCAATTATTACATTGAACCACACTGGAATCTAAATTTCACAGCTAGGGCATAAAAAAAAAGCAAAAGATATTCGAAGATGTACTCCTACTTCGCAGCTTGATCTAACTTGGACATCTCGCCCTCGTCGTCTTGTTGTGACTAGTTCAGTGTCACGAAACCAAAATCCTCTTGGAGAAGAAGAAGCTGGCACAGTGCCCCTTTCACGTGACGTGATGTGTGCTGCTCAAGCTAGCGAGCTTCACTTAATGTGGCATGTCGAGCTAAGCCATTTAGTGTGTCATAAGCACCCTGACTCACTTTCTCCGGTATCTACGTATGTAAGGAAAATTGGGAATAGATTCAACGACCTGCCGGTATTATAAAATCAAAAGTAAGTTATCAAATTGCTTCAAATTAAAGCTGAATGACTAATTTGAAAATAAAGAAAAAGTAGGTGACTTTTAAAAAAAAAATTTACTCACAAAGATGGGAGAAGTGATCTTTGTGTGCCCAATCCATGTTGTCCCACTCGTCGGATGTGGCATATATGTTCTTTAGGTTCTTAGCACTGTCCAATCCAAGGGGGAGCTTTCTCAGCTTGTCGCAGTCATCCACAATAATACTTTCAATGGAAGGCAGGGATAGTTCTCCCTCGTATATGCATTCCAAATTTATGTTTCTCTTAAGACTCAAGTGCTGGAGACTCTTGAAAAGGTTACCTTCTTCTTCAATCACCTCTGTAGTATTATCATCACTAGTTTTAATAATACTTACCAATTCATCACAATTCATCACATCGAGGCGTTCAAGACGTGGTAGGTGAGCAGTCCAGCACAAGCAAGTTAAACTGTGGCAATCCAAGATTCTTAAATAAACCAGCCCGGGGAGAAAAAAGTGGGTTTCCACGTCCTTCCAAATGACATTCTTCAGCTGAGGGAGATCATGTAAAATTAATTCATTGAGATGAGAAAGGCACCAAGAACTGTCACCTTCTGTTGTCATTACCAATTCCTGTAATCGGGGGATATTGGTAAGATCCAATTCATGAAGGTTTGTCTTGCTGTTGCTTCCAAGCTGTGACGGAGATATGCTGATGGAAGTAATATCTGATTCATCATCCAAGCAGCCCAAACGAAGTCTCCTTTTTGGAACATGACGGAGCCTTTCCAATGTAGAACTACTGGGTTTTATGTTAATCCCCACTCCTTTCAATTCTTTTAAGATCAGCAACTCATCCACATGTCCTTCAAGGTAGACGTTAGTGCTAAATAGATCCAATACTCGCAACTTTGTTAGCCTTGCTATCAGCTCTTGAGGAATCTTTGGCGCCTCAACTGAAAATGGAAAATATAGATACTTTAAGTTCTCTAAATCACCCAAGGCCATGGGTAAAGATATGAGATCTGATGGTAACCGGAGATATTCCAGCCCAATAAGTCCACCAATCTCTTCAGGCAAAGTGCCGATTTTTGAATGAATTAGATCCAAATACTTGAGGCAACGCATTTTTGTAAAGAATTCAGGACGAGGTTCCCTCCAATACGGTTGCACGGAGAGAATCAATGTTTTGAGCTTATGGCAATTAGGAAAACCATCCAATGCTTCGATATGAACTGAAATGTTAATCACTTCCCTATCGATGACATCCTCTGGTAATCTTTCTGAAATTGATTTTGGTTGCACAAACCATCCTTGCTTGTTTCTCCCACAATCTGAAGTTATCCATAAGGCAAGATCTCTGATGACATCATGAAGCTTCACATGGTGTCGAAAAGTGGAAACTGATTCTAGTAAGCATGCTTCTTTCAGGTTTCCAATGAAGATCCCACCTTTGTTGTAAGCTTCACCAAGGTCATCAAAATCATCTAACAAACCATGCCCCATCCAACATTCTATGAGATCATCAGTAGCTATTTCCACATCCTCACCCCATAAGGAACAATACAAGAAGCATTGTCTCAAAATATCACTCTCCAGATTGTCATAACTGAACTTCAAAATAGGAAAGAATTCTGATTCCTTCCTCATACCTGGAATGCCTGGATACTTTGATTTCCTCATCATGCTAGCCACATACTCCCATTCTTGTGCTGTCTTCTTGGTGCGCATGGCTTTGCCAACTGTGACAAGAGCAAGTGGCAAACCAGCACATTCCCTCACAATATCCTTTGCATGCTGTTGAATTAGATTATCAGATGCAATGAGTTCTTCACCAGCTTTGGCTTTGAACAAACTCCATGCAGCATCAGGAACCAAGCATTCCATTTTGATCGTCTTGTTGGCCTCCATGCCACCACAAACATTCTCCGAGCGTGTTGTGAACACCACCATCCTCTTGTGCTTGTCTTGATCATGATGAATTAATTTAGGCTGAGGCACCCCAATGTTCTCGAGATCAAGTTCACTCCAAAGATCATCCAGCAGTAGCAGGAAACTTTTCCTTTTCAAAAAATCATGGATTGCATTAGCATTGGTAGATGTCATTCCCAAATTCGTGGCAATATCGGATTGAATCTTTTGATCGTTGTAGTCTTGAGAAACCACAACCCAAATGATATGATCAAACATGCCATCTTTTGAGCGATAGAATTCATTGTTGATGCGCTTCAAGAGTGTGGTTTTGCCGACCCCTCCCATGCCCCATATCCCAATGATGCCTGCCGTGTTTTCTTTGAGATATTGGCATATTGTCTCAAGGTTTGAATTTTCATTTGAGACCATTATTGAAGGCGTTGCCAACTCTCTCGCAGGACCCGGAGGCAATCTCTTGGCCACAACATCGAACTTCGCTGCAAGTAGTTCCACCATTTCTTCCTTCTTCTTGAAAGCTCGCCTGCCAAGCTT
Organism: Dioscorea alata; assembly: GCA_020875875.1. Lineage (NCBI taxonomy): Eukaryota > Viridiplantae > Streptophyta > Magnoliopsida > Dioscoreales > Dioscoreaceae > Dioscorea > Dioscorea alata. Next base: position 16,124,329 of record CM037018.1, read on the forward strand.
GTAATTTGAAACTATATTGAGTGAAGGCATTGCGATACAGTTTGTTCTGTGATCATATGCTTCCTTGATGGCAATCACTTCACTCTGATCAAAAGCGTCCACCTTTCGACGCCAAAGCTCTACTTCTGGGCAGCAAGTTTTGCCTTCTAACTCATCGTTTTGAATGTCTCGCTCAAGACGCTCCCTCTTGGCTCTCAATTCATCCATGGCATCAGTCATGGCTTTCACATTGTTGCTGAGCATGAACAAGTACTTGAATTGGCGTGCGATGGGATCCACCAAGTAAGGAGTGGCAGCATTGACCAATGGGCTAACGAGGACATCGATGACACCAGCCATATCAATCAATATTGCTAAGCATCTAATGAGATTATTAATTAGTAACCAAGAAATCACTCATCTCTTATCATTCAATTAAATAAATATTGTCATCAACTAATGTACAACTATAAATCCTTTTCAATCATCTTATAAATTTTTCTCTTGGATTGAATTTATTATACATGTTTGAGGTACCATAGTGCATGCGAATATAGAAAATGATTAGATGATCGGTTATACTAAAATCATCATGTTGGAAGAGAAATGTTTGTCATCCTTGGTAATAAATAAATAAATAAATAAATAAATAAATGTCAAACCCACGTACACAAGTGCAATCATAATATATATCCTTGTTAACTTGTTATAAAATAAATTATAAACCCAAATAAAATTACATAAATGCGTTAGAATCTTGCATATTAGAGGGTTCTTATCCAATGAACAATTTTACACATGAATAATTTTCTTGCTTGTCACATTTATACATATAATCTCAAACAACTATTTACTGACATAAAATATTAAAATCATATCAATAAAAAAAACATGTTCATAGATATGAAAACTATAGTAATAATTTTATACAAAGAAAAAAGAAAATTTGATAATGGAATATATTTTTTAGAAAGCAAACCATATAAAATTCTCTCTCTCAAATTAAAGTTTTATTATCATTATTCTTCATCACCATCCATGATTAAATTTAATAACCAAATACATAGTGACACAAAAATGTAATTCCAACTTAATTTTTAAATAAACCTGACTCATGTTTGGTTCAAACCACCAAACTTAATGAGAACCGTTATTATTTGAATAAAACCATGACTTTGAAAAAGAACTTTAAGGTTTTGATCATAGGATTTTCAAGTTAGAAACCGAAAATCACCATGTTCGGTTCATTTTAATATTTTAAATAAAAATTATATGATACATATTATAATAAAATTAATTGGAACCCAAACCATCCAGAACTAGAACCAAAAATATAATTAAAATCAAAACCTTATGGCTTTGGTTTAGTTCTAATTCCAAAATTTACAAAACCAAAATCATAGACCAAATGAACAGAGGTCAAGTCTATCTTTAAGAGGTCCCAAACTAGCATCATAAGCAAAAACAATTGAACTAATAGGCTACTAATAAAATTAACAAAGACTAACTTATATGTAAATTCCAAATTAAATAATGTAGATTAAATAATATTAAAAATATGGATGATTCTTTCCTACAACCCCGTGCACAAATGAGTTCTAGTTATTTTGAGAATTTTATTATACACGCTTAATTAATTACTCAAAATCCAAAATAACCTAGTGTAGTTAAAAGTTATTATAAATGTAATTACATCTAAAATTACAGTGTGATGTTTAGAATAAAATAATAATTATAGTGTATTTGTTTTAATACCATAGAAAATAATAAGTATTTTAATAAAAATTTAATTTAAAACTAAAATTTACATATTAGATATTTTAAGAAAAAAGTTTTAAAATGGTAAAAAAAATGTTGTCTATTTTTTTAATAGTAATATATTTTTAGAATAAATATTTTTTAAAATAATAATTAAAAAAAATTAAAATAAGTTAAAAAACAATTTAGTAATTATAAAGTAATTATAAATAAAATAATGATGAAATTGAGAAAATGCCATTTTTTTAGTTTATAAAAATTTTTAATCGGCAGTACATGTTGATTGGAAATGGATACAATAGCCCTAGACTATTTTAATAAATAACATTTGGCCTCCCGTCATTTAGACAATTAACACAAAAAAAAGTTACTTTTGGAAAAGAAAAGCCTTAATCAATTTTTGTTTTAAATATTATTACTTATATTTTTTAAAAATGAAAAAAAAGTTTGGTCATTTTTAAAGGTGTAAAAGAGTTTTAAATGACTCTTATTATTTATAAAGAAAAAGCTTCAATATCCAAAAGTAATTATATTTTTAAATTTAAATATTACATGAAAAAATTAAAAAAAAAATATTCTCTTTGGAGAATGAAGGATTATTTGCAATGAAAATAAATAATATTAGGGGTTTTATCAAATATTAATAATGCAACTGCTAAATCATAAAGTGAGGAAGCTATATATATTGAAAGATTTGTGGTTTTGTAGTATCTATGTAATGACCTATTTGTATAAACATATTTAAATCTAGTAATTCATACCAATTACATTCAAATTTAAACATAAGCGGTTTACCATACATATCTTAGTTCAAATTGCATTATAATTAAAAATTAATTAAAAATATGCAACCAATATAGTAATACATAAGATAACTTAATAAAAGAAAATAATAACAATAAAAGAAAAATATTAACAATGATACATATAATACTTGCATCACATTTTAAAAAAATAAAACAAAATAAAATAAAGGTCTAAACCCACATCAACGGAAATGATAAGGAATACTTAGTGTTTTATAAATAAATAAAATGCATATGAACAATTGAAATCTAGCCTAATCAATCAAACTCAAAGAAGCAATAATATATGCTCATGCTTGGCTCTACTGTTAAATAATTTTTAAAAATAATATCACTAAAAAAATAAACTAAGTTGAGAAAACTCACAAGAAACAATGAAGCACCAAGGAAATGAAGGCTTGCAATGCTAAAGAAAAACATGTTATAAACCTCCTTTGTATTTGTTGAATTGATGTGCCTTGGGTGATGATTAAGGAACATATGCTACAGTGTATATACTTACAAAAGATATACAAATTAAGTACATAGTTCATAAAGCACCAATAATTGGAACGTCAAATTAATCTTCACGACACATTCTCTTAATTAATCACATGAAATAAAACAATATAAAATAACTATTTTCTATCCAATGAACAATTTTCACATGAATAATTTTCTTGCTTGTCGAATTTATACATATAATCACAAACATCTATTTAATGATAAAAAATATTAAAATCATATCAATAACAAAAAAAAATGGTAATATGAAAACTATAGTAACAATTTCATACAAAGAAATTTTTTTTTTGATACTGGCATGTTTTTTTTTAAAGCAAACTATATAACATTTTCTTTCTCCCCTTCTCTCTCTCTCTCTCTCTCTCTCTCTCTCTCTCTCTCTCTATATATATATATATATATATATATATATATATATAGTTATTAAAAAAAAAAAGCATATAACATTACATCCAGATGAAGAGTTGGTATTGCAGATTTAAGACTTCTATTTCTAGATAAATTTCTAAAATAAATAAAACTTAAATCAATGAAAATTAATTTAGATTTTATCTTTAACTATCATATAATAGTCTAAAGTTTTATTATCAATATCATTGGTGATCATCCATGATTAAATTTAATAAAAAAATACATAACACCACAAAAATGTAATGCCAACTTAATTCTTAGATAAATTTGACTCATGTTTGGCGCAAACCACCAAAGTTAATGAGAACTGTTACTATTTGAATTAGAATGAAACTTTGAAAAGGAACTTTAAGGTTATTGTCAAGGTTTTTCTAAGTTAGAAACTGAAAATCACCCGTATTCGATTCATTTTAATTTTTTAAATAAAAGTTATATAATACATATGATAAAATTAATTGAAACCCAAACTATCCAAAACTAGAACTAAAATCGGAACATTATGGCTATGGTTGAGTTCCAGTTCCAAAATTTACTTAAGCATATCACATATTCCCAAAGGAATAATGATCAAGTTTATCCTTAGAGGACCCTAATTAACATCATAAGTAGAAATAATTGGACTAGTAGGCTACTGATAAATAATATTAAAAATATGGATGATTCTTTCCTACAACCCTGTGCACAAATGGTTTTGGTTATTTTGAGAATTTTATTATACATGCTTAAATAATTATTTAAAATCCAAAATAACTTGGTGTGGTTAAAAGTTATTACATATGTAATTTCATCTAAAATTACACTGACATGTTTTGAATAAAATAATATTTATAGAGTATTTGTCTTAATATCATTGAAAATAGCATGGTTTGTATTAATATTGCAGCATGCTATATTTGAGAGTTAGTATGTAATTCATTGTTCAAGTTAATGGTCGAGGATTCAGATCTATAGTTTGTCAACATTTGTCAAAATTAAAGTATTTTAATAAAAAAATTTAATTTAAAAATAAATTTAGCATATTAGATATTTTTAAATTGTAAATTTTAATTTTAAACTTTTTTTATAGTTATTGATGATGAAAAATAAGTAAAGAAAACAAATAAATATCACTAGTAATTATCTTAAAAGACAAATCATAATTTTTTATTTTTTATTTTTTATTTTTTCCATATATCTTCTAGTTAAAATAAATGCAACAAAATAATTTTAAAGTATAAACGGAGAAAAGATTTTTTTTTCATACAACCATCTATGTTATGAAGTAATTCTCATTAAACATCTATATTGTCCATGTTTAACATGACCCGATATTATTTAAAACAAAATATTTGGTTACAACAGGGAAGCTATATTTCAAAAAAAATTTAAAAAGATAGGTTTTAAGAAAATTAGGAAAAAATTTTAAACATTGAGAATTTTTTTTCTATTTTAATAATAATAATAATAATAATAATAATAATAATAATAATAATAATAATAATAATAATCATAATAATAATAATAATAATCATAATAATCATAATAATAATAATAATAATAAAATTTAAAGGTGTATAGTAGTCTAGTTTGTGTATATAATTTTTTAAATGACTCTTATTATTTGTAATGAAAAAGCTTCAATATCCAAAAATAATTATATTTTTAAATTTAAATATTAAATGAAAAATATTAAAAAAATATATTCTCATTGAAAAATGACAGATTATTTGCAATGAAAATAAATAATATTAGGATTTTTATCAAATATTAATAATGCAAGCGCTAAATAATAAAATGAAAGAGCTATATAGATTTAAAGATGTGTACTTTTGTAGTAATGACCTACTTGGATAAACATATTTAAATCTAGTAATTCATAGCAATTACATTCAAATTTAAACGTAAGTGGTTTAACATACACACCATCTTAGTTCAAGTTGCTTCATAATTAAAAATAAATTAAAAATATGCAATTAATATAGAAATACATAATATAACTTCCTAAAAGACAATAATAACAATAAAAGAAAATATTAACAATAAAATTTATATAATACTTGCATCACATGTTTAAAAAATAAAATAAAGGTCTAAAATTCTAAACCCACATCAACAAAGTGATAAGGAATACTTAGTATTTTGTAAATAAATAAAATACATATTAACAATCGAAACCTAGCATAATCAATCAAACTTAAAAAGCAATAATATGTGCTCATGCTAGGCTATCTCTACTATAAAATAAATTTTAAAAATAATATAATTAAAAAAATAAACTAAGTTGAGAAAACTCACCAGGAACAATGAAGCACTAAGGAAATCAAGGCTAGTAATGCTAAAAAAATACACCTTATGAATCTCCTTTTATATTTGCTGAATTGATGTACTTTGCGTGGTGATTAAGGAACGTATATCTTCTTTTAAAAAAAATTGCAAAAGAATAACTTTTTGTTTAAAAAAAAAAAGTGAAAAAGAAATAATATAATCAGTGTTTTGCACTGTCACATAATTTAATTTCTAATTGGTGATAAAAGTGCTTGCATTATATAATGTATACATACAAATGAAAAATCAAAAAGAGACTTGATTTGAATCATATTTTTAAACTTTAGTGGTCCCGCAGGCATATACATCTTTCTTTAACCAAAGCAATGAAGCTGTACCTTTCTTTATCCTTTTGGATTCTTGAAGTCCAAGCCTAGTATTTCATCGCAAATATTACATGGTGGTATCTCAAACCTTGCTCTTGTAATGTCAAAATGTAGATGATAAATTTAAATTTTTTTATTACATTAATTATAATTAAAAGATTACTTTTAATACATATTTAAAAGTAAATTATTAAATAAATTTATTTAGATAATTAAAACTTATAAAATAAAACAAAAATTCCTACCACAGAATTAATTGGTGAAAATATTCACTGTCAAATTTTTTTAAAAGCATATCTATTAGATGAATTGTTATATTAAGATTAGGAAATTATATGATTAGTTGCAATCTATTGATTTTCATTTAAATTATGTGACTGATGATGTGGTAAAATAAATCACACATTTTTTTTTGTATAAATGGAAACAAAACTAATAAAAAAACATTACACAATGGATTTCTTAAAATTAATTTTTTTTTTTTTTTGAGAAACATAGAAATTTAGAAATGAACTTTTATTTTCTTTCTTTTATGTCACTTGTCAGAGTATTCCAATGACATTTTGAAAAATTTTTAGGTCTAAAATTATTTATTAATCACATATAAAATAAATTATTTATTAATTTCACTTCTTTGAATTTCTATTTGCCAACTCTTTGCATATTTTTTAAGAACAAACAGATTGTGTCTCCAAAAGGGAATGAGCATTGTGTACCTTAATACGTACATGGTAATTTTAAAAAAAAATATTTTATTCTCAATTTTTATTGAAAAATATGAATTACCATAGATTTTGACTTGATGTTTATCTTAATGGAGTTTTTTTTTTTTTTTTTTTTTTTTGAAAAAGTGGATAAACCACATTCATTAAACGGAGAAAAACAAAACGTACAAAAGAGGCCATGCTCAACAAAACATCCACCAGGAGTGAGAGTAGAGCCAGCTGCCCATACAGAAGGAAATAAAAGATAAACCTAAAAGACAGGGAAATCCTTTAGGGTACAGTGGGACTTAGTGGAAACACTACTCCTCGCCTGGGGAAGGAAGATGTGACGATAGGGCACCCTGTGCCGTGTCTCTGGTGACCAGGAAATCCAGGCTCCGCTTGATATTTGCCATAGGGTCATCAAGTTTCGCCTTTTTTTGCCTCTGGAGCTGCAACGTACCAAGAGGTTAGCATACGGTTAATCTTTATAATAATACAGTCAGGTGATACACAGTTGGAAGTGAAAATATGTGTATTCCTTTCTATCCAAATATTCCAATTGATGGCTCTCACAAGTAAATCCCAGATTGGGAGAGAGCATTTAGGTAACTGGTGTCTCCAGTCGCCCCAGAGATCCTTGAGTGACCTGGGGGGGGTGAAAACCCCCAAGTAGTCGCCCAAAGTAGTTCCATATGTGCGATGTGAATGGGTAAAGAATAAGGAGATGATCAGTAGTTTCGATCTTCCCATGACACATAACACAAGTGGTAGACTGGAGAAAGCTGCAGTATCACAAGGCTAAGTTCTCAAGAGTCAAAATCTTGTTGTCCTAAGCTAACCAATTAAAAAGGTTAATTTTTTTTTTCTGACAAAGATCCTTTAAGATGATGGGTGTTTGCTGACATCGCAAACCACCATCATTAAGGAAGTTGTAGAAGGTTTTCACCGAAAAAATACCATTAACTACAAGGGTCCAGCGTTTAACATCCATGTTAGAGTGATGACTAGCAGTGATTGTATTGAGATAGGTGTCCCAAGCAGGGAATTCGTTCAGGGGGATCAAAGGCGCTTGGCTCGCATAATCCCGAATTGATTCCTCTTTGTGATAGGCAATTAGATAATGGTGAGGCTAGATGTCAACAGGGGCCCTCCACTCTAACCAATTATCTAACCAAAAGAGGGTGTTGGAACCGTTTCGAAGATGTGAAGATGAGTTCTTTCTAAACGTGGGAAGAGAGTGCAAAATGCCATTCCAGAAGAAGGACCTTCTTCTGCTTTGCTTGTGGAACAAGTTCCACGTGGGGATGTTCCTGAAGTAATTTTCGCTGAAAATAATCTCTCCACACTAACGAACACCTAAAGCGATCTTCCACCACCATTTACCTAACAGGGCGCAGTTGAACTTATGCAGGTTGAGGATGCCCCAACCACCTTGTTCTCTAGACTGACACAACCTCTCCCAATTAACTCGTCTGATTTTACTATGCTGGGTGTACGGACCCGACCAGAGAAAGTCTCTACGGATTTTGTCAATATTTTTTGCTACCCAAGAAGGTAGCCTAAATATTGACATCCAGTATGTGGGGATGGCAGACAGTATTAAATTAAGCAAAGTGAGCCTTCCACCAAGAGAAATCAGCTTGGATTTCCGAAAAGTGAGTCTAGATTGAATTTTGTTTTATAGAAAATCCCAGTCTTGTTTTCTAGGTCTATCACCCGAGATAGGAATGCCGAGGTAGGCGATTAGAAGGGAACCCAAGTTGTAGTAAATTGTCCTAGACAACATGATGTGAGGCGTGAGGTTCCTTTAAGAGGCATACAGGCATGTCTTGTCAAAGTTAACCTTGAGGCCAGAGATGCCGTTGAACAAGTAAAGAATTAATTTGATGATACGAAGGTCCTCACCATCTCCGTTAGTGAGAATGAGAAGATCATCAGCATATTGTAGGTGACACATCTTGACCCCTGTACTACCAATGCTCAAGCCGTGGAGAATACTCAAATTCAACACATTGTTAAACACAGTGCTAAGTACATCAACCACAAGGCCTAGGAGTAGTGGGGAAAGTGGATTACCTTGTCTTAATCCTCTGCGATACCTAACATCACCACATTGGCGACCATTAATAAGGAATTTCGCTTTTGAGGATGTGAGGACGGCATTTATCCACCCAATCCAATTTTCAGTGAACCCACTAGCATGAAGGAGCTCAATGAGGAAGCTCCAATCCACCGTATTGAAGGTTTTCTCACAGTCAACTTTGAGATCAAGCCGGGTAAGAGGTGCTTTTGCATGAAGAAAATTAGCTCATTCACAGTGACAATGTTGTCAGTGATGCATCTCCCTTTAATGAACACCGACTAAGAATCATCAATAAGGGAATCAATCCTAGCTCTTAGTCTATTAGCTAAGATCTTAGAGATGATCTTAATAGAGGAGTTGATTAAGCTAATAGGACGGTATTGCGAGGGATTTTTAGGGCTTTGGCTTTTAGGCCAGTTAATTCTTTCTAAATTAGCTCTACCCTAAAAGAAATCATCACAGAGTTTAAAAATGTCATCCTTGATAATGTTCCAAAATTTATGGAAGAAAAGAATCGGGAAACCATCCGATCCAAGGGATTTATCGGCAGCCAAATCAAAGACCTCCCTTTTAACTTCCTCGGGGCTAAATGGGCTGACAAGAGCTAAAAGGTCGTGAAGATACTTAGGACCAAGGAGGTTAGCCTAGTTGGTTGACCTTGATATGGAGATCCTGTGTGGAGCCATAGAGGTTTTGATAAACAGAGGTGAAAGAATCCCCAATGCTTTTCATGTCATTCACTCGTGTGTTGTTATGGAGAATGCAAGGAATGTAATTCCTATTTCGTCGTCCATTAGAAACCGAGTGAAAAAATCTGGTATTTTCATCTCCTTCATGGAGCCTAGTCACCCTAGCTCACTGCTTCTAGTAAATCTCTTCCTGTTTTAAAATATGAGATAATTCCACACGCAAAGAGGAGTCCTTGGCAAGTTCTTCAATGGAGATGGGGCATGTTTCTTTATAATTATCAAGCATATCGATCTAATGCATTTACGCCAATTTTTTAAGTTTGATCGAGCCAAAGTCCCTCTTCGCCCATTGTCGGATGTGGTTCCTTGTAATGGTAATTTTTTTGGCGATGACATAATCCCCACATCCATGTAATTGAGAGGAGTTCCACCACTCCCTGATTAGGTCCAAAAAATGTTCCACCACACACTAGGCCTTTCCAAAGTGAAAAGGCCGCTGGATATTGGGGTGGTTTCCAGACTCAAGTCTGATAGGGATGTGGTCAGAGCCTAATCTAGGAAGGCTGCTTTGAGTGGTTTTAGGGAAAAAGAGTTCCAATCAATGTTGACTAAAAAACGGTTAAGTTTGACCCAGATTGGATTAGATTGACCATTGGTCCAAGTGAATCTCTTCCCAAAAGAGGGGGCCTCAACTAAATGCAGGTCCCTAATAAATAATTGTGCCTGCTTGACATCGTCAAGGTTAGGGCAACCATGGGACTTGTTCCTATGAGAGAAAATAGAGTTGAAATCCCCACAAATGACCTAGGGCATGCATTCCCACTACTGGGTTACAATTTCTAAGTTAATTCCAAAAAGCTGATCTTAAGTGACACGCATTTGACCCGTAGACCGAGGTGCAGACCCAGCGAACATCATTGGATTTGAACCTAAATTCAACAGATAGGCAGTAGCTACCTTGAAAGAGCATATGACCCTCAAGTAAATTATTGTTCCATCCAATGATCATACCTCTCGCAGAACCTAGGGCTTGGGTAAAAATGAACTGGTCAAGTCTAGTGCCTTCCCAAAACCCTAACATTCCAACTAATAATATTCACAGGGAAACTAACTAGAGCCTGAAGTGGAACCTACAATCGAGGTTCCCACTTCTGAGTTTGAAGAAGCCATTTTAGTTGATTCAAGCATATGTAAATGTGATAAACAATTATCTCTATGATGTAATAAATCAAAAGAAATACCACAAGCATTAATGAGAAGAGGGTTAGAGGTTGTAGCTTCCGGTGTTGTACTGGGGTTCCCTTTCTTTTTTGATGATCTGGGTGGTTGTGGTAAAAAACCTGCTTCCTCATTCCATCTAGAAAATGGTTTTTTTCCCTTTGCTTGGTTCTTCGAAGTCCCCGGGTGGGATCCTCTGCTTGTCCAGTGTGAAGCAATCACCTAATTTGTTCATCAAAGTCTGACTCCAAGTCTTCTATCTCCAAACTATCTACGCTGTCTCCATCCTGTCCTGACCCCTCAGACATCTGTATGACAGGGTCTTGTATAGAATCATCAACAGGGTTCTCATCCTTCCAAATTTCTAGGTTTTCCTGTCTAGGAGAGTCCTCCTTTTCCAGGGACATGGTGGTGATTTCCTTGGAGAATTTGACAGGGGCCAAAGTCCAAAAACCATGGAGGAAAACCAGTTGAAATTTGGCAGGAGAGGCAGATTCTGTGGAGGATGAACCGGATTACAATAGGGATCAATGTCCTCTGTAGTATCTTCATTAGCGGGCTTGGCATGGGCTAGGTTGTCCAGGCCAGGATTTTTAGTTTGGGCCATAGCAGTAGGCCTATGCATGTCTAATTCATCAACTAAACCGCCATCATTATCCTTAGCCAGAATTGGGCCTAAACATGAAGGACAAGGTCCACCAAGTTGCCAATAGTTGGGTCACCTAATGGATCTCCTCCAAGGCCCAAGATTGTTGGATCGGATGGGCCTAGTTCGGGAAAAACCTCGCCTGCATGATTATCACGTACAGTAGGCAATGTGGTTTTTTGATCTGAAATGCCACTTGTCGCAGCTTCATTCCCCATCCTGCCACTCTCTGTAGACCTTTGTTGTTGTACCAATGGACCTCTACCAGTATATGGTCGACAACGCATCCAGTCTCTAGGAAACTATGCAACAACGTAGGAGAATTGAAAGATAATATCTGGCCTTCCATTACCCGGTTGAAGCTCGGTGGACCAATGGTCCAACGACTCACCGGTCTATGGGCAACCGAGATAATCCTCAGGTGATTGTCGACCCTGAGAGTATTGCTCGCCGGGTGGGCCTTATTGGGGGAGACAAAGCCCCAGGAGTTGGGGTCAACGGACGAGCCATCTCAGTCGGACAAATCACAATCCCGGGAGCTGGGCTCATTGGCTGGGGCGTGTGGTGGTGAAGTCAAGGCCTCCAAGTCAATGTGCGATGCTAAGGAGATGGGGCGCGAACAGGTAATTCTTTATCAGCTGTGGAATCTTCGAAAGCCTGAGCTCTAATCACCTTCTTCCCCTTAGGTTCTCTGCTGTGCTCGGTACTCGGGTGGATTCGGGAAGGACGCTCATGCACTGGTGCACACTCCTCCTGCTGAGATGCTTGATAGATGTACTTCTCCATATCTCATCAGAACGTCAGGAAAGGGAGGTGATTGTCGATGATGAGGATGATAAACTTGCGCGTCCCAAAGCTCAGAGTGAGTTCATGTGGAAGAGACACCCTCGGTCGACACCGGACAAGGATTGAGAGAAACGATTTGTGTGGCTTAGTAGGTTGTGGAATGGCTACCAATTCGCCGATCAACAGCAATAATTCTACCAAAATAGTCCACGTCCAGGCGTGGACGAGGAGGTTCTAGATGAGAAGCACTTGAGCTTTTCCTGTTGCCAAGCCCACAAACCCGATCTCGGCCGACCAAGGCTTGATGGAGATAACACATGGACCCATCTTGGAGGAGAGACTAAGTTCTCTAATCTTACTGGCTTTGATAGCCTCTTCTTCACTACATAGCGTGGGCAGGAAGGAACTTCCTTTAAATTCATAAATGGCATCGACCCTGGGTGTGTTAAGGGCTCCCGGGAGAAAGTTTAGGAGGATACCGTCAGTGGTTTGTCCGAATATGGTTTCAATGATTATGATTTTCGCCAGCTAGCTCCTTTCGGAGCTTAGATGTCTCCTGTAATACCTTGAACCTTTGGATACCGATAAGAAAACTATATTCAGGGTATTATTACTGTAGTGGGAGTAAGATTCTTCTACAGAATATTTTTGTTGAGAAACCCAAGTGGAAAAAACAAGGACCTTATTGTGAGAGTTTGTATAAGATTTTGGATTCACAACTAATTAAAAAGGGTTGATCTGAACTATTTCCAAAGACTAAGGACTGAAAGGTAAGTTTGTAGGGACCTTTTGGAAATATTATGTTATGATACAGGGACTGTTGATGATTTTTCAGGGATCTTTTTACAAGAAATTTTATTTTCAGAGACTAATAGTAAATTTGGGGCAGAAAACTTAAGTTATGATAAAAAATCTAGAATGGATTGTTTCTTCTTCTTTATAGGTGCTACAGTATTCTAGAGAGAAAAAAAAAAGAAGAAATGGAGGTTTTAAGGAAAGAGACTTGGAGATCATCGGAGGGAGCTCGTGGCAGAGGGATGGTTTAGCTTGGTAAGAATCTTTTTTGGTGTATTTTTCATTGATAGGTGTATGTGTGTAGGTATGTATATATATGGTTATTTTGATGAAAAAATAATGGATTTGAGTAAAAGAACATGGTTTATTGTTATATTGGATGAATGCTTCAAATTTAATTGGAAAAATGTTTGTATTTGAGTAAGATCTTGCTTGGAATGATGAAGAAATTTTTCGGGTTTACTGTATATCACTGTAGTAACCGAATTAGGGTTTGGTTTGGTTAATTAAGTTGATGATGATGATGAATAAGATGATAACGAGGATGGTTGGAATGAAGTTGGTTGAGTTTAACTAAGTTAATTTGGTTGGATCAAGTCAAGTGGGAATTGGTTGAGTTAGTTTGATCAAATCAAGTTGAGTTGGGTTGAATTTGAGTTAAGGGGTTGAAATTGATTTGGGCTGCTTCAGATGTTGGGCTAAGGAACACTACAACAAAATTGATAATTAGTAACAAATTTAATTTTGACATATTGGTTTTTCGTCACAAAAAGAATACATAACGTGACGAAATCATTATTTAGTCACTCATTTCTTTTGTTTGAGAATTTTAAGTGACGATATTTTAAATTGTCACATGATATTGTTACAAAAGGTTTAGCTCCAAATGCACTTGTATTTTTAGTGACGGCTTAAATATTAAGTGACAAATATAGTACGTCATTAATAAAATATTTCTTTTGTGACAAATTTTAAAATATCTTGTTTTTAAACTAAATTTTATATAATGTCACTAATATTAACATATATTATCAATGACAATTTGAATTTTGTCATGTATCTTGATATATTTTTATGACACATAGGTTTGTCACCAAAATATAAATAATAATAACATTATATTATTGTCACAAATAAATATCGCATTAAGTGATGATATTGGATAATGTCACTATTTGTTACTAAATTTAATGACATTAATCATCTTTTACTAATAAATTTTTTGATAGTCAAGTGCTAAATGTCATTGGAAGATAAAAATATTATTTAAATGACATAAACATTCTTTTATGCTTTACTATTAATTTAGGATAAAAATATAATAAAGTTATTTATATAAATTGAAATAGATTTGAGTAAGGACATAGCTAAAACTTATTCAAGTAGGTCACGTAAAACGTCAAGAGGCCAAACAACACTTTTCTTTTAAAAATATTTTTATAAAATATAATTTTCGATATCATGCATAACAATTTACCGAAGGTAAGCAAACAACAAACTTCTCCAAATATTTTTCTAAAGACATATTTTTATATTATATAAATAAATTTTGTAGGCAAAAAAAAACTCGAGAAATCAAAACAATATATATTTGTAAAAGAATATAAATTTTTTATGCTATACAAACCAAATAATACCAAGGGGTAAGCGGACAATAAAAAAAAAAAGATTGTCGCAAATATTTTTTCTTAAAAATATAATTTTTTAAACTATATATATCAATTTGTACATTGTTTTACATTTTCGGAAAAAAAAATTGTGAGGTGGGGGTTGTAGCATTCGCATATTAGTTTTTATTTCATTTGATTTATTTTAAATAATTTATTTTTTTATTTGAATTCAAGTAACTATCTTTATCACTTTTTGAATTTTGAATTTTAAAAATTTTATTTGAGATATTTTAATACATATTACTATCAATAAATTAAATTATAAGAGCAAATATTACCATCAATGAGTTATATAATAATTTATTTTTAAGTTAAGAAACTAATATATATATATATATATAATTTACTTGATAAGGGCTAAATTGTAAAAAGCCTTTAGCTTACTGACGTAATTTTCTATAGATATTAATGAATTTTTTATAGCGACAGACTAATTTAAAATTCAAGTTTCATTGATTTAAATCTGTAAATAATTTTTTTTAAATTATTACGAATTTTATTTTAAAAAATTAGTTTTTTTATTGAATTTTAACGAATTTTAATTCAATAAAAAGATATATCCTATAAAAATTTGAATAATTTTAATTTATCTAAATTTAATTTAAATTTTATAAAAAGTTAAAAAAATCTATATAAATATCTCTCTCAATCCCTATTCTTTCTCAATCTTTTTTTTTTCTTTCTCATCTTCATTAGGCTACACTATCTTTCTTCTTCACTTGTTTATAAAATTATTTATTCGGTTTTGTTGATATTATTATTTTAATTTCTTGACTTGCTCCTAATTTAATATTTTTTTTTTGTGGTGATTTTGGTTTAGTGGAGATGGGAATATTTGATCGGCTATTTCAATGGGAAAGTGATTGACACCGGCTACAATCATTATGTTAAAGACTTCTTGCCAATGGTTGGCCATTAGCTTCTTGTGTTTTTTGATTAATTTATATATTTTCTTAATTATTATTGTTTTATAATGGAAGATTGTTATAATTTTGCTACTTGTTTGATTAGCACTCTAAGTTGTTAAAGTTTGTCATAAATTAATTAATTTGCGATATGAGTATTCTATTGTTATGTGTGTGTGTATATATATATATATATATATATATAGAGAGAGAGAGAGACAGAGAGAGAGAGAGAGACAGAGACAGAGACAGAGAGACAGAGACAGAGAGAGAGACAGAGAGAGAGAGAGAGAGCTTTATTTTTGTTAATTTACTCTTCTTAATAATTAATATTTATTATTTTAAAAATATTTATTCCAGGTTTCATTGAGGCAAGCTTTGCATTAACAAAACATCATAAACACCATCAAGACAAGAGTTACATCAAGAATAGTTATCTATCCATTTCGATATGATCTATTTAAGAATTTTAAGTTTTTAATGTTATTGGAACATTTTTCGAAATTGAAATTTGTTAATCCATAAGGCTAGCTTATGATTGTAAATTATGATAAATGTATTATTTTTTTTAATAATAATATTGGTTTAATTTTATTTATGATATATTATCAGAAATAAATTTTTTGATAATTTATATAATTTGTTAAAAAATATTCACTAAAATATGTCACAAAAACATGATTGTTTGTGACGCTAAAAATATCACAAATGATATAATATTCAATTAATTGTGACAATACAAAAAATTAATTTATGGCATATATTTTAACAACTATGCATGTCACAAAGTATTTATTTTCTTGTGACATCTATATTTTTGTCACCTTAATTGAATAATCAATGTATTTAATGACGAAATATCTTTTATTAATGAATGACTTTCATCATCAAGAAAATAGACTTTTGTCACTAAATATTATATTTTTTAACAATATATAGTGACATTCAACATCTTTTATGATGCTATTCTATTAAAAAGGGTGACGAATATATTTATTATTTATTATATGAAAATCAGAGGAATGTCACAAATAATAAAACTTTACCTCATATTTAGTGACAATTCATAACATTTTATGACAGCTTAGCACAATATTTTGTGATAAAAATGCATGTCATTAATGATTATAAAATAGGTAACATAGAACAATTTTGTCACGTAAAAGGTATCATTATGTGACGAACGTGTAAATTGTCACATTAACCCTTTAGCGACGGGGCAAAGGCGACAAAAAGTGTTGACGGTAAAAAAGTGTCACAAGATATTTTTTATGACAAAAAAATATTATTTTATGACATTAATGAAGATGTCAATAATTGACAAATTTGTTGTAGTGGAATTTGGGCCGAACCAATTCAAGGAGAATTGGGTTCAGTTGAACCAAGTTGGTTCAAGAGATTTGCATAAGAATTGGAATTGGTTCAATGTTGGTTGGTTAAATTGAACCTGGTTCAGTAAAATTGAGGTTGGTTCTGGTTGGTTCTGAGGGTTTAGTCCAAATTTAGTAGGTTTAAGTGCAATTGGAGACCAGTGTAATTATGCAAGGTTGGGTTTTAATCGATTGGAGTGAGTTGGCCCAATTAGAGAGTTAGTTATTCGTTTATTGTATTTTCCTTTTGCGTTGAGTTATATTTTTAGGTTGTCGTATTTATTTATTTTATGCCGTTATTTTGTTAGTTGGGGTTCAGACTTGGGAGAGAGTTCCAGGTCTAGCAAGAAACCCAAGGAAGACCAGGTGAGTTGGTAGTGGCTATTATTTTAAATAATTGGTTAATTATTATTATCATTTTGAAGTAATTATTTAAAAGCTAGTAATTTGGAAATAATTGTTTAATTATTTCATTTTATTATGTTTAATTATGTATAATAGTAAAGGATACTTATACTGATACATGACAATCATATTGATACATCTAGTTTGGTATAATTATACATATTTTCAAACAGTGGAAATACATGTGCATATGATTTAATTATTCATTTCATGTGCAGGGTATATATGCAAGAATATAATGGTCATTTTATATATTTGCTATTTGTTAACAAATATTTTTTCAGCTAATTTGAACCCAGGGGTATATACGCAATAATATGCATTATTTAGGGGTATGTATGCAATTATCTTTTATTCAAGGCATATCCATAATTACTTATATTTTCAGGGGTATATATACAATTATGTTTTTTCTGAGGGTAAATATGCAATTATAGAACTTTTGAAGGGTTTATAAGCAAATTTCCCTTTATTTTAATGATTATGAGTACCATGATTTTGAGATGATATGTGAAACGATGTATGTGAATTTAAATTATTTTATCGGCAATGTTTGTGGAATTGGTTTTCATTTCTGGTATAGAAATGGTATCATGGATCTAGATTTTACTGGTGTTATGCATGTACTGTACTGTAAAAGCTTGAACAGATTTTATGGTGGCATCTTACTGCAGTAGGTGATCTCCACGGCCAGCCTTTTGAGGTGGCGTGCTAGATTTATTATTATCTACGAGGGTCGAGTTTAGGTGAGAGCGTAGAGCTTTGACTGGATATTCATCAGATAGCCGGAGTCACCAACTGGTTAGCCGATGGGTCAACGTCAAGGATATGAGTACCTTGACGGCTCTAAACCTAGCCATGACTACGGCGAAGGTTTAGAGAGGTTTCTAGACCATTTTATGCTGGGTGCATGTTGTGGGTTGAGTATGTTTTTTGAGATGTTTTGGACTGTGATGAATGGGCGAAGCCTAGCTGTTGCTCTTAGGAGGGCAGTCTCTCATAAAAAATTCATATTTTCTTAGAAATTGATTTGATGATGATTTATGTTTTAAAAGCTCTTTAAAGTGGTATTCTGCCAAAACTCTAGTATTTTGGAGAGTTGGGAAATTATTTGAGAAATTTGATGTTTATATATTTTACATATGCTATATTTAATTATTTGAAATTATTTAGCCACTATCGACCAAGTGAAATATGTTACAGATGTAGGAGCAGAACTTTACTAGATTGCCTGTGTGAGTATAGAGCCAGTTAAGGTTGAGTCCAGGCTTACAATGGGACCCTTTCTTTCTATTGTTGGTGTGGTGATTTGTTGCGGTTGTACCCGCACGTTGGAGTGATTGTATTATTGTATTTGTATATTTGAACCTATAGTTTGTTTAAAAGTTATTAATTGTGTTTGTAAGTTTAATTTGGTTTGTCAAGGGTGTCAGTTTCCAGTTAAAAAGAGATTTTTAATTGATGTGTGCCATATTTACCTCGGTAGAAGGGATGGGTGTGACATCTCCTGTGCAAGCGATATAGAAACGTGTGATCGTTGCCACCTGGGTTTAGCTGTGGAATCACCATCGGAATTGTGGTTATTGTCTACTGAAACACCAGCAGAGGAAGAGGATGCTTTGGCCTTGGGACGCACACGACGGTGCCACGGCGATGACGAGAGTTCCACCTTACAGTTAATCGCCAGATGACCCACTCTGTCACAGCGTTTACAAGTAAGACGGTGGCGACATTTGGAGGTTTTGTGTGTGGTACGGAGGCAATGGTTGCAGCATGGAGGCGAGCGAGGCCGCTTGGCTCCGGCTATCGGCAGGAAACCATGTGGAGGGGATGGCTCGTTGCTTGGATTCTCAGCTATTGGATTGCACCTATGCCTAAGCGAGCTTGTAGTTTCCAATTCCCATGGAGGTCCTCCGCCTCCTTCACCGAGGTAATCTGGATCTCATCAGCCAGAGTGTTCTCAGTTGGAGGGCTGACAGCTTTAGCAAAGGATGTTCCCTCCCCGACAGCCTCCTTTTTCGCCTCCCGATTTTCCATCCCTACTGCCGCAGCGAGCGCCACTGATGAAAATCGTCATGAAGCAATCCTCCCATCTCCATGAGAGTCGAATTCTCAATTATCTATTTAGCTCAAAGTATCCTCCAACTATATTATCTTAATTTTTATTGGATTTATCATTGTGCTAATTTAATGGAGTTTCATTTCAACCATATTGTTGCGCAAAAAAATATAATATAAATATATTCAATAATAATTAGATTTTATAAACAATAAAATATTTAATTATGAAGATTTTATAACAATTAAAATAATAATCCTATTATTGGTAACATTGAAAATATTATTGGTAATATGTTGATTACGTTGACATTGATGTAACAATAGTCAAAATCATAGCAACAATTTTTTTTTTTTTTTCCTTCTGATATATTAGTAACGTGGGATAAAAGAGAAAATGCTAAATTTGAAAACAAAATCTCTAAATTCAAATCCTCATATCACTCGTCTCCCAAACAACCATATTTTTTCTTCCTATTCAAGACACACACAAAAAGTCCTCTAATATCTTAATCTAGCCTATTATCCATAACTTAACAAGTGCATTTTGATTATTTATTTGGACAAAAACGATAAATAGTTATTAGTAAAAAAAATAAATAGTTACGAAGATGCATTAATTATGCTAGCTTATAGAACTCCTAAAAATTTTAAATTCCTTTGCAATACTATTTTGGAAAGGAGGGAAAGTGTTTTTCACACAAATCTGTCGCATAGGCTTTGTGTATTATGAATTGAAGGGTTTGAACTTGAGACCCTTCAATCATATGCCGTGGTAAGTACCGTTGGATTATATTTAAGTTCACAAAATCTTTTAATTATGACAACCACCATTAACATGGTGAGTATAAATTTTAAATTTGTATAAATAGAACAGTTTTCATTTTAAGATGTTTCAAAATATCATAAAATTTAGCTTTATTAATATTAATTAATTTTCGCAAAAATGGGTCAGCCTGCCACCTTCCAGCGCCTAAGCGCCTTTTTTTGATGATGCCGTCAGTCCTTTTCCATATTGCCCATGCCCGATTGGGCTACCCATCTCTTGCTTGTTAGCTTACAAAACCGGGATCCTTAGCTGACCGCTTGTAAGAGGCTATCTGAGATCGCTGCTTAGCCTGGCTATTATGCCAGCTTTGCCCTCTCTACGGGCACTCTTTTTCCTGCCTGTTTGTTTCGTGCTCTTGTTTTCCTCATTGCCAGATATCAGTATACAAGTTGTACATGACTCGACTCGACCACTAACGGGCCTACACCGTGGATTGATCTACTTTATGGAACCAGCCTTTTTCGCTTTATGTATCCAGAACCAAAAAAAGGATAGGATCAAGGGATTGACCGAGCCTATCCCTCTTCTTCTTATGTGCCCGTCTGGAAAGAGCTTTCCACTATGGGGGTGTTTGGTAGATGGGAATGTGACTTACTTTCCCTGGAAAGTAACCCTTGGAATAACTTTGCCATGTTTGGTAGAGACTTTTTCCAGGAAAGTAAGATTGACATGGGAGAGTAATTCCATCAGGGTGAAGGAAAGTGATTCCCTCACTACATTGTTGGAAAATTGGGTTCCCATGGGAATGGAAACTAAACCCCTAGCTTTTGACAAAACTACCCTTACACTTTTTTCAAAATTACATCTAATTGCAATTAGGTTTTGGGTATTATATATTATGTATTTTGGTAACATGGGTGTATTTGAGCAGAGCCAAATACTATGTATTTTGGTATATTACATAATGTGTATGTTGGTATTATATACTATGTATTTTGGTATTATATACTATTGTGTAAGTAACATGGGTGTATTCAAGCCGAGCCAAATACTATGTATTTTTGTATATTATATACTATATATTTTGGTATTATATACTATGTATTTTGGGTATTATATAATATGTATTTTGGTATCATATACTAATGTGTAACTAACAGAGGTGTATTTGAGCCAAGCCAAATACTATGTATTTTGGTATATTATATATTGTGTATTTTGGTATTATATATGATGTATTTTGGATATTATATATAATGTATTTTGGTATCATATACTATATATTTTGGGTATTTATATACTATGTTTTTTGGTATTTTGGTATATTATACGGTGTATTTTGGGTATTATGTACTATGTATTTTGGTATTATATACTAGTGTGGCTTGAATCAAGCCTAATATGTTTTTTTGTTTTAATATTAAAAACAATGAAAGGTTGTTTATGAGTAAAATAACATAAGGGCATTTATGTCATTATATAAAAAAGTTCCTAGGAATGTGGTTGCACACCAAACATAGAAATATTACTTTCCCATCAATTTAATCAAATTTTCCAATGCATACCAAACAAAAGAATGTTACTTTCTAAGAAATCACTTTCTCATCCATTACTTTCCCATCAATTAAATTCCATCACAACATTCCCATGGTAAAGCACCAAACGCCCCCTATGTGCTTTCCGGAAACTCTTCTTTCAGTTTCAGTCGTGTAAGAGTTCACTCTTCGCTTTTTTCAAAAAACCTAAGCCAAGCCCTTTTCCAGCTGAACCTATTATTGAAGAGCCATAGAATCCCCCTTGGGATGTGAATTCAAGCACTCAAGTAAAACAAACGAGACTTTAGATACGAGTGCAAAATCTCACTTCATTTTTTTGCCATAACCTGGAGCAATACGCTCCTTATTCATCACTTCTTGTTTGATTTCTCAATTAGGCTTAGGTCTGTGTAATAATGTATGGTATAGCAGCCTTTCCGAGCGGGCTTTTGGGATCTCCTGTAAACCCCCATGATGTGGTAAAGGGAGGATATTAGGGGAAGCAGTGAGTGGAGATTCCCCTGCAGAGAGCCGGATGAGGGGAGACCCTCACGTCCGGTTCGGAAGGCGGGGATATCCCGACCCTACTATCATTATGCCTTTGCAATCTTACTTGGTTCAACTCCATTTGTGACCTTTTCTTGTATGTGGGACTCTCTATCTTCTTGGGTAGATTCTAGATCGTCTTTCATTTTGATACTGAGTAGTTTTTTTAATAATAAGTCAAGTCAAGAATAATAATAGAACTGGAGGAGCTTGCCAGGACGGCTTGGTAAGCAAGCAACCTATTATGTAGGCGCCAACTCCCAGTTCTTTCTCTTCTTTCTTTTTTTAGTGACAGTTCATTCTAAAAAAAAGAGTCCAAGATCACTAGATCGAGGAAGCCGATTTTTCGAACACTGAATGATACTAATATAAATAATGCTTAATGGCTCAATTAATATTTTTAATTATTATATTAGTTAAATGAATCAATTTTGTATGAAAATTCATTCTTACTACAAATGTTTAATTTGATTAAAAAAACAATGCATTAAATTTTTTAAAAAAGTTTTAAAAATTAAAATTAACTAGTTACACTTTTTTCTAGTATGTTATTCTTTTTAATGAATAAATTGTTTATTTACTTTTATTTTTTATAATTTTTTTTCCACGACAGATACAGCAAGATAGTAAAGTACTTCATCTTGAGAATAAATGAAGTAGCTATAACAAACATAAAATGAAAACAAAATTATAAAAGTTCTGCATAAGAACTAGCATTTCATTCAAATGATACAAAAACTTACATAAATGATACATTGCATTCATACATTAAAAAAACAGGAAATACAACAATAGGGAGAAACAAATCGGGTACATACACCACAAAACCAATCTATTAAGAGCAGAGACTAATAAACAACAAAGGAAAAGGAAATATATACAACAACATGGATACAATAACAAAAAAACCAAAAAAAAAAACCAACCTAACAAAACAAAGTAAGTACCCAAAGCCAAAGAGATTGGAGATTAGACTAGTTGGTTGTGAAGAGGATTAAGGAATGGATGGTTTCTGATGGGGAATATGAGAAGAGGATGGAGATGGTTGATAAGGTCAGGCACCAGGAACAGCTTTAAGCAGTGGCTTTACAGGAGAACATTTTATTTTATGAGTTTCAGCAGAATGATAGTTTTTTTTTTGGCGTTCCAAAGTTTTTTTTATAAAAATAGGTAAATTATAAATTTATTAAAATAAAGGAATAAGTATAAAGCAAAGAACAAAAATTAAAAGTAGAAAAAAAAAAAAAAAAAATCGGATCCGACCGAGCTAGGAGATCATCACCAGGTTCAAGGTATGATTTGAATAATTATTGGACTTCATCATTTTTTTACTTTTAAAAACCAATATAAGAGGCGTTTTCAGAAAAATTGCTTCGATAATCGTGCTATTATTTTTTTAACAAAATTTTGCAAGTGGTTTAATAAAACCCCTCAAATTTTAAATTAAAAAATAAAAAAAAAATTCACTCTCTCTCTAGCTCACCCAACGTGTCCGGCGAACAGCAACGCCAACCAAGTGCCCGGTGTCGCTGGCGCTGACACCATCGTCGTCCCATTTCCGATTTAGGCATTTTTTTTTTTTTTGAAAAAGTGGATAAACCACAATTCATTAAAATAAAAGAAAGTACAGACTCCAACAGAAAGACGACAGACGAACCAACCGGAACAACAGACTGAGTTACCGCAAGCTGTGGTAACAGGATACATAAACCGACACCAAAACTAGGCGAACATCTGGATCAGACACGTCGCCCCCCAACAAAAGCTAAGGACCGCCTATGTTGCTTCTGAGTTGTGGTCATCCCCAGATTGTCGAGCCAGATCAGCGTCTGCCATCCTGGGACCTAAGAAGTCCAAGCTTCTTTTGACCAAAGCAAAGTCCTCCGCACACTTCTCTCTTTTGCTCTCTGTCATTGAAGATAACCAATATAAGATCATTCGGCTAATTTTCAAAATGAGGCAGTTCACATGCAGATGAATGTCATTAAAAATGCAATCATTTCTGACTAGCCAGATATTCCAAACAATCGCCTTCGAAAGTAAATCTCCAAAATCTGTTTTTGGTTTGGGCCAAGCCAACCTCCAAAGCCCCCAGAGGTGGTGCAAGGATCTGGGGGCATTCGGGATTTGGAATAGCCTAACGAAGTGGCTCCACACTTGGTTGGCCACAGGGCAAAGACAAAATAAGTGATCCGCCGTTTCGGTATCTGAGTGACACAGAACACAAGTCGCCATTGGCAGCTTGTTGCATCTCTTGCGTGCCAAAATTTCCAGCTAGACCGATTTAGGCATTTTGTCGAACATTTGATGTGCACCTTTTTTTTCTTTTTCTTTTTATTGGGTTTTTTTTAGTAGATTGGATGATGAGATGATGAAAATATTACCTAATCTGAAATTTTTATGGAGGTTTTTCTAAGGAATTGGATCGATAAACCAAGCCAGAGAAATCAAGATGTCTTTCTCTTTTCCTAGAGAGATTCTCTCTATATAGATAATTATATTTTAAAAAAATTATTTAAATATATCTTTATGTTTAAAAAAATTATTAAATTAAAATCTCAAACCTAACACGCCCCCCCCCCCCCCCCACCCCCCAAAACCATTCTTAGTGACCGCCCATGGTTACGAGATAAAATAAAATAAAAGTTTTAAAATTGTTAAAGCAGAAACCTTTGTAACTTTTCTTTCTCTTGATGATCAGCTTTGGGGGTGTGTGTGTGGCAAGGACGAGAGAATCATCCTTGTTGAGTGCTTGTCCAGGAGTAATTGTGTAGGTTTCCCTTTGCCTTCTTCTATTTATTTATCTTTTACTGGTTCTCGTTTCGATTTCTTAAGGGTTAGGGTTTCTTGTTTTTGTTTTAATCTGTTCTAGGGTTTTCAAAAGTTTTTAGGAGAGCATCTGGTTTGATCCTCTAAAAGGTCAACATGTAATTACTCCTTCTTAGAAATTTGTATGCTTAGATATATTCTTAGGGTTAAATTATGTTAAGGTTCTAGAGTTTGAAAAAGTAGAGAAGATAAGTACGATTTATGTCATTTAAT
The DNA here is from genome assembly GCA_020875875.1 of Dioscorea alata. Classification (NCBI taxonomy): domain Eukaryota; kingdom Viridiplantae; phylum Streptophyta; class Magnoliopsida; order Dioscoreales; family Dioscoreaceae; genus Dioscorea; species Dioscorea alata. The sequence goes on from CM037018.1 coordinate 16,149,641, forward strand.
TTTTGTAATTAGTGAAAAATTTCATGATTCTTGTTTTAATCCGCCACTTTGGTTTCTGTAATTTTACTTTGATTTCTGTTTATTTGAGTGGATAAAGGCTAATTGATTAAAATAATGCAATTTTTTAAATTATTTTTTAAAATGCGCATTTTCGTAATTATTTACGAAAATACGCATTTTATATTTTTTTAATATTTCTTTTCAAATTAATGGGCCCATCGCATTTTTTTAACATTTAAATTTTATTTTTTAAAAAAACAGAGGGCCCCATTTTTTTTTTAATATTAAGTTTTTATTTTTTAAAAAATTGCGGGTCCCGGTAGTTTTTTAAATTAAAAAAAGTTTACATCCAAGCCCTTATAATTTTCATTAATTCTTCTTATAACATTTTTTTTTCACTTTTACTATGTTATTTTTACTTTCATTAATTGTAACCGACTGTTAATAATTTAAATAAATAATTTTAATATTTTTACATAATAATAAAATATTAAATATTTAAAAATTTTCACAAAAATTACTCACACAACTAAACCAAACTCACTTGATATTTTAAATGAACTAAAACAATTACATATATTATAAAATAATTCAACAAATACAATATTTAAGTTACATTATGGCATACGACTTGGACCAACCGCATTCGAATAATTTCGATGATTTTGATTTTCATTGCAACATAAATCACAACCTTTTGGTTGATCGCTTTCCTTTATGTCCATTTCATTATGAATTCTATTGGATTTTGGACGTTCTGAAGGTGATTTTCGCATTGTAAGATCAGGATATAAACGTAGACCATTATGGCTTGATCAGGAGATACTGAAATCCTATAATGGTCTACGTTTATGTCCTGATCTTACAATGCGAAGATCACCTTCAGAACGTCCAAAATCCAATAGAATTCATAATGAAATGGACATAAGGGAAAGCGATCAACCAAAGGGTTGTGATTTATGTCGCAATGAAAATCAAAATCATCGAAATTATTCGAATGCGGTTGGTCCAAGTCGTATGCCATAATGTAACTTAAATATTGTATTTGTTGAATTATTTTATAATATATGTAATTGTTTTAGTTCATTTAAAATATCAAGTGAGTTTGGTTTAGTTGTGTGAGTAATTTTTGTGAAAATTTTTAAATATTTAATATTTTATTATTATGTAAAAATATTAAAATTATTTATTTAAATTATTAACAGTCGGTTACAATTAATGAAAGTAAAAATAACATAGTAAAAGTGAAAAAAAAAATGTTATAAGAAGAATTAATGAAAATTATAAGGGCTTGGATGTAAACTTTTTTTAATTTAAAAAACTACCGGGACCCGCAATTTTTTAAAAAATAAAAACTTAATATTAAAAAAAAAAATGGGGCCCTCTGTTTTTTTAAAAAATAAAATTTAAATGTTAAAAAAATGCGATGGGCCCATTAATTTGAAAAGAAATATTAAAAAAATATAAAATGCGTATTTTCGTAAATAATTACGAAAATGCGCATTTTAAAAAATAATTTAAAAAATTGCATTATTTAATCAATTAGCCTCGGAAATGAACTCCTGCGTCCATTGTTTTTTTTTTTTTTTTTTTAAGACATATATTGTGTGTATACATATATAGTAAGGAAGTGGACACCAGCACGAAAAAAATTAATTTCGTTGTACATCCACACACACACATTCATATACGTAATAAATTATTGGATATTTTGACTATTGTATTTATTAGTGTGGTTTTTTTTTTTTATCCGCTGTACGTTTAGCAGATTTAGTGTCTAAATATCTATGGAACGTACTCTCAATTATAGGGTATTTTGTGAAAGCGTAATTTAGGGGTGCTTTAAGTTTTGGTGTTAGACAGGTAAATAAACCATATATATATATATATATATATATATATATATATATATATATATATATATATATATATATATTAAATTTTGGCTACCGATAACTATTTATATAATTAATTAAATAATTTGGGTTTTACTGATATAGGAATTAATTAGTTTTGGTTTGACTGCTGGGCATGCTACTACTGTCAAATTATAAATATTTCATGTATCTATTCGTTATTTACTTGATTAATTTCTAATAATCTAATTAGTTATGATCACATGATCTGTCAGCAACTATTCAGTTGATTATTATATGATTTTCATATTTTTGCTTTATTCTGAAATTTCAGAAACATTTTAGCACTTGTAAATTTCTGAATTGTTTTGTGATTTGCTATTCAAATTCTTAATTATAAACTCGGTTATGGATTTCGGATTAATTATTGGGTTGTTGACTATATTTATTTAATTTGAATTCAGCATTTGTTTTACTGGTTAGATTATGAAAATATTGTGATTTAATTATCGATTTGTTAATGTATTATTGTTTAGACTAATTGATTATTTTTTATTAGAAAAACGGGATCAAGAATTTTAGTATCTTGGGATTGACAATGATTTTAGACTTTGCAATAACATGTAGTCCCCAATTTAACTTTGCAATAATCCTGTCACTGGGGGTTAAACACTGACCGTGTCGACACGTATTCTGACTCTGATAGAAATTATAGTTTCACACCGTTCCGTCGGTGGAGAATAACTGCTTCTGATAATTTGGCTCGGGTCACCGAGGGTAAATAAATGAACTCTGGCAATCCAACTCGAGTGACCGAGTTTAAATGCATGAATTCTGTGGTTTTGTACTTAGCATTAGTTAATTAGGGGACATATATACTTGTTTATTTGAAAAATTATGGTTGTTGAAATACTCTGAATTTCTAAGTTTTATTTCTTATATTATTATACAATATTACACTTAAGCATGTTTTCTGAAATTTTTGAGTTTTTGTGATCCCTATATCTTATTGTTTTTAATGGTTGCTTATTGGGCTGTAAAGCTCATAAATAGCTGTTATATCTTTCTCAGATCAGGAGTAAATGTGTGGTGGATAGCTTAGCGGGGAACAGTTGAGCGAACACCAGTTTGTTAGCATGTAAATTGTTTTTCTGTTGTGAACCTAGAACTTGTTATTTGTTAAAACTTAGAATCTTGCACTTTTAGTTTCCTTAGACTATAGTTGTATTCCCGATTATTGTATTCCCTTAATCCTTTTATCTTCGTGAAATTAGTACTTTTGTTAAATGTTATTGTTCAGTTGAGACAAGTACTGAGGTCTTGTGCGCCTACTGGGTCATGGCCTTGTAGGTGTGCAGTGGTTTGTCGATGCCTCGGGCTCGGGGCGTGACAATGATAAAGATGATGATGGAATTAAGAAATTAGATGAGAAGAATCCAGTTGAAAAAAGGGAATGAAAAGGAGAAATCTAGATTTGGAGAACATCAAACCTGGAGAATTTTTTTTTTTTTTTTTGGAAGAAAGCTGAAGCTCAAGAAAAAGAAAAAAATAGAAACAGGGAGAAAAAACTATAGCTTAATGCTCAGGAAAGAACAAACATCAGAAAGCCAGAGGGGCAGTTGCATCCCTTTTGCAAACAGAGAAAGTTTCGGGTTTTGGCTAGCCTTCTTTGAGAGAATGTCCGCCACAACATTCTCTTCTTGATTTATGTGATCAAGTCTTGAAGTTGATGAAGAAGAAATCTGAGATGACGGGCTTCATTCTCAAGACGCCAAGCTGCTGGGATTTGAAAATTCTTCACGAGACTTATGTGACCAATACAGTCAGTTAAAAACCTGGATCGACCACCAGTTTCTCTTAATACACTCCTCCAAAACTAAGATCATGGGTGCCACCTCCGCATGAATTGGAGATTCCAAAGTAGCTACATTAGAACCTGCTAACACAAAGTTGTTTTCATTAAAAGTAATAATAAAGTCTAAGACAGCATGACTTGAATCATTGATCAAGAGGCATCCGAAAAGATGGAAACTGAGAGATTAAAGGAGTTAAAAGAAACATTCCTGATGTTGATCTTGGGTTTCCTTGAATACTCCTTAGCAAGACTCCAAGCTTTAGTAGGGATCAAATTGAAATTTGGAGCAAGATTCTTGAAGATGGCATTACAGCGGGCTTTCCAGATCAATAACAGCTTTGCCAACAAAGGAATTGCAAGAAAAGTTTAAATAAGAATCAAACCAAGACCCAGAGGTGAGCATATTGGTAGCGATGTTTCTAAGACCCAAGGAAGTCAAGAATGTTGTTCCAGCAGTTAAGAGAATATGCGCAATTCCAAAAGATATGAGAAGTAGTTTCAAGGACCAAATTGCAGAAATGGCAATAAGTTTGAGGTCCAAAATTTAGGTTATAGAAGACATCGCAAGTTGGAAGTTTCGGATGCGCTCGCTTCCAGGTAAAAGTCCTGATTCTCGGAGCAACTTCAAGCTTCTAAATTTTACTCCAACCAATCCAATTAGTATCACCAGGTTGATGCTCATTAACTTCATTATCATGATTGCCACCTGAAGCAATCCATAATCTCGACAGTTAAAATCATATGACCCAGAAAATCATATCAAGATAAAGCAAAAACTACATAAGTCACAATCACTGCAGCTCAGCATCACAGTGCAACTAATTGTAGTAGTTAGCAAGCTTGTCATTCCAGCTTTTGGATAAGCAAGAACATAATCCATTTAAGGAAATTGTGGTCCTCTAGATGTCACCCAAAAAAAAGAAAATGATTACCAAATGTAGCAACTCACCTTAAGATGGTCCAGACCAGCACCTAGATATCAAGATGATTAAGAAGGTTCTTTTTCATGCATCAATTTCCTTAAATGTTAGATCTCCCCATATTATTTCTAATATTAAGAAATAATAAAACACAATTTAGCTAACACCAATGTGGTAAGACAGGATATGCACCAGTTCAAGTCTTAACATATGCTAAGTGCACTCAAATGCTCAAAAGTCAAAACAAAACATGTCAGGAAGCTACACCTCATAAACTTTTTGCACCTGTACAAACAATTCCAAACCAGGACTTCTCCTTCCTTTGTTTCATAAAAAAGCACTTCCAATTCCCTCATTAACATTACTTCATCCTATTCCAACAAATAACATATTGATCCATTAAACCTCAAGGAGGTCATCATCATGTAAGCCTGAAAGATAATAAATCAAGAAAAAAGTACCAGACAGAACTATGGATGTTGCATTTTTTTCACATTTACCACAAAGACAACATAAGAAAAAAAGTAAAGCTGAAAAAGGGTGAAACATACTTCTAAGCATTGAGAAATCTATGTCTACTAAAAAAGAAGATGTGACATCAATGGGATCATGAAACACCTAGGTGCCAATAAAGAGGGTCTTGATGGAAGGAATGCGTTTACTCCTTTTTCAACTCTTGCCACATACTTGAAACATTCAGGCAGCATTTGTGCAGAGTTTGTTGTCTTGTCTATACTTGTGCAATTAGTAATTATAAAGATTTCATGTCACTGATAATCTTCCAAAGAGCTTTTCTCTTCTTCCCAAAAAAAGGAACATGTAATAAAACATTGGCATCCCCAAGTTCGTCTCATGTACATAATTTTGGATAGTTATATAATGCATATGGTATAATCACTTTATTGCAATACTAGCTAAATTCATATTTGTTGACACAAGATTTCAGCCTGTTTCTTCAGACTATTGTGAACTAAAACAGATTTAGGATCTCACAGGCAGCAGTCCAGTGTATTTATTGGTTACCAATGATTACATAAGGATGGCAAAATAATGCCAAAATCGGTCCACAATTCTTACAATAAAGCAGAGTTAAATTGAATGCTGATTGCTCAGATGCCAGTAAACTTACCTAATTTAGTGCCAACAAGAACCACGGGCACTCCAGGAGCATAATGCTGGAGTTCTGGTACCCACTAAACACCATGAACACAACAGTCAAAATTCCCAGTCAAACCAAATTTGTAAATAGTGAAACAAAAACACCTCTAAACAGAACACAAGATCCAGCGCTCACCTTCTTAAGCACATTCTCATAGCTTGCCCGGCTCACCAATGAGAAAGCCAGCACAAACACATCTGCTGCTCTATAACTCAAAGGCCTCAATCTATTATAATCCTCTTGCCCTATTCAGAACCAAAAGAATTAAAAATTAAAAAAAATCAGCTTAATTCAGCACAATAAGAACAAGCACACGAAAGAACAAATCCAGAAATCTACCAGCAGTGTCCCATAGGCCTAAATTCACAGTAGTCCCTTCCACAACAACATTAGCACTGAAGTTATCAAACACAGTAGGTATATAATCCTGCAGACAAGATATTCAACAAAACCCTCAGTAGAAATCAGCAAGCAAAACACACAAATCCAAGCAACAGAATCAAGTCCATGATGTACTCTATGAAAAAACCAAGCAGAAATCAGCAATGCAAACAATCAAATCCAACAAAACACACCGAAGCTCACAAACTGTTCGGCAAAAAATCCAGGCAAAACCAAGTCCGCAATGCGCTCAATAAAACCCAAAAAAATAAAAATGAAATCCAACAAAAACACAGTCAAATCCACAAGCCGCTGGACAAAAATCCAAGCAGAAATCAGCAAAACAAAACAACCAAATCCACCAAAAAAAAAAAAAATCAAATCCACAACCCATTCCACAAAAATCCAAGCAGAAATCAGCAAAGGAAAAAAAAAAACCAAATCCAAGAAGAAGATCCAAAATTTTCACAAAAGAGAAGAGAATAGAACACTCGTCGCACAGTGGGGAACTTGTTGCTGGTGTAGCAGATGAGCATACAAGTCTTGCCGACGGCGCCATCGCCGACGGTAACGCACTTGATGAACCTGGAGGCGCTGGAGGACATGGGCAGAGGTCCAAAGCGGAAGAGGAGGAGTGGAGAGGAGGCAAAGGAGGGTGGAATTAGGGCTTTGGAAAAAGGTGGAGATGAGGAATCACATGAATCTGTAAGTATTGAGGAGGGTTGGAGGGAAGTGCTTTTGGCTGGCAATTAGAGATGTGTGGGCTCTTTTGCTCTTCTTTCCCGGCTTTTTAGTTTTTATCACACACTTGAGACTTGACAGTGAAGGGGTGGTTGGGACTTGGGAGACTGTTTTTGTTGGGATCTTTTACAAGGAAAAGGAAAGAGAGGAATGGGATGATGATATTTATTATCAAGTGTTTAGGACATCTCCAACCCATAAACCCAAATTTCTATCTCAAATCCCAAATTTGGTTCTACTACAGTAAATTATACTCCAACCAAAACCCTTAATTTTACCCCAAAAAAACATATTCACATAATATTCCTTCCTCATTTTTTTTTATATTATTATTACTGTTTAATAAAAAAAATACTTGAAATTAATCATTTTTAACAATAACTTAATTAAATATTTATTACAATTTAATATTTTATTAATAAAAATAAATTAAAAAATTTACAACTAAAATTTTTTAATTTATGATTTTACATTGTATTAGCTTTTATTAATATAATTAGTTTTTGCATTGTATTAGCTTTTATTAAGGTTATTTTTGAATAAAATTTTAACTAATATAATTAGTCTTTGCATTGTATTAGCTTTTATTAAAATTATTTTTCAATAAAATTTTAATTATTCCGGTTTCATAAATTTATCATAATTTAATTTAATTAATAATTTTATTATTAATTTAATAATTAATTGTATACAAATTAATATTGTAGGTATATAATGATTAGTTATTAATTATATTAATGAATTATTAATTTTATAATTTTAATTACAATAATTATAAAAATAAAAAAATTAAAATATTAGTTTTTTTTTGTGGGACCCCAAATTTCACATTATTGCAAATCCCAAATTTGGGTTAGTCATTGGTTGGAGATGACCTTATAGAGAATGGAAGAATGTGAGTGTGTCACACACTGTCACTAGAGGGGGAGAGTAAATGAGATCGGTTGGTTGGAGAGGTTGTGTTTGCGTGGACTTTTTTATGACTCTTTCTTTCACTGTTTAGACCCGGAATGGATGTCTTAGGCCTTATTTGGATTGGCTTATAAAATAAATATTTTTTTTTTAGTTTAATAGAAGTGCTTTTGGAAAAAAAGTAATTCTCTAGAGTAAGTTAAGCATTTTTTTGTAATCTGTGTTTGTATTAGCTTTTCTGCAAAAGCAAAAGCTGTAAAATAAGCTAAAAAACAGCTTTTTTCAAAAGTTGGTCATAACTAGCTTTTGAAAAAAAACTGTTTTTCAGCTTTTTTTAAAGCTTCTGCTTTTGCAGAAAGCCAATACAAACAACTTTTTTTAAACCCAAAAGTACTTAACTTATAAAAAAACACTTCTGGGTTTTCCAAAAGCTAATTCAAACAACCTCTTAGCCCATTTTAGACCAGTCCACCCCCGCCCGCCACACAAATAATTCTCAACCATATTGTATTAAAAAGTTGAACTCATTAATTTTTATATTCTTTCTATTCTTTTTTACTTGTCATATTTTAGATTTTTTTTTGTTTCTTTATACTTGTCATGTTTAAAATTTTTTGGAGCATTAAATAATTTTTTTCCCAAATTTACCCTTTAATTTAATGTACTTATATAATTTTTAATAAATTACAATCAACTAAGTATTAAATTATATACTCTACTTGTGGAGTTTTAAATAGGGGTAGTTTTGGAAAATAATAAAATTTTTTATAAAATATAGATGACCAATTAATTTTAACTAACTTTTTTTAATCGGTATGAATTAAGTAAATGCGACAAGTAAAAAAAACAGAGGGAGTATAAAAGATAATAACACCACAATTCAGTTATTGCACTAGTTCTACATGTTTTCAATCTTTTTTGTATCTTGTAATCTCTTTTTTTATTTTTCTTCTTCTAATTTTATTTTTTTGTAATGTTTTTATATTATCATACTATATTTTGAATGATTTGTTTATTTTTTATGAAATAAAAATTTAAAAATAGAATTAAACTTTTAAATATTTATAAATATTGAATTAAGAGTTTCTCGCTTGGTCAACTTAAATTGGAACTTATAATATTATTCGTTTTGATATAAGGTTTTATTTTAAAATTATTGAATATATAAGAAGATGTAATTATTAAAAAATAGCAACTGTGCCTTATTAAAATAAAATAAAAGTCTTAGTGGAAGGTAGTTGAGAATAATTGAGTGGGTTAACAGTACTAGTGTGGGCTATTCTTGCCCTACTTGCAATTGCATCGTGAGTCACTTGCTAGCCCAAATAAATATTCGAGGCTCTAACCTTGCTTAGGAGCAAGGAAGAGATGATACGCAAAATTGAGGATATGAAAGTGAATTTGGTCAAGTGCACATGGATGCCAGAAAAAAAAAAAAAAAAAAACGAAGGCATTGGATTGGAGTGGCCGACGACAGCTCAAGTGTTATCTTCATTTTATGATGTATTATTACCCTTGATATACTAATTAATATTTTATTTAAGGGAAAAAAAATCATTGGTTGGAGTTAAATTTGGGCTGTCCAAGAACATCTTTAAGGGCTGTTTGGTTCGTAATAATGAGATTACCATGGAGGCGTGGACCATGGTAATGAAATTGAGAATGTTATATTGCCATGAATGTTATTATAATTTATGAAAACTATATTTAGTTGGGAACTCATATTACATTGTAATCAATTTAATAATGTTCCAAAAATTTCAAAATATCCTTATATCTACAATTTTAAACAAATTTAAATTTAAAGTTAAATAAAATCTGGGATCGAAATAATTAAATTATAACATCAAAAATTAATTATTGTACATTTTTCCCAAAATATCTTTATATCTAAAATTTTGAGCAAATTGAGGTTATAAATAAAACAAATTTTTTATATGAAAAAATTAATTATACTACAAAAATTAATTTTCTGAAGTTGAACATATTCCCAAAATAATGTCATCCAAATTTTTTTCCAACGCATAAAGTATACTGTCTTTTAAAATTATTTTTTTAAACAAAAGGCATATTTATCCAGAAAAAATTTCAAATTACCATATATTTGGTAATCCAAAATAAACACATGTTTTTATGGTAATAGAATTATTAAGTTTTTTTGTAATATTCTAAGGTTGGTAATTACAAATTACCATCAATATTACTACCGCTACCAATCTAAAAATGGTAATATTTTCATATTATTATGTAACATGCGGTAATATTTTCACATTACAGAGTACCAAACGACCTAGTGTTGTCTTCCTCGTATTTTATATTACTCATGCTATATTAACTAGTATTTTATTTAAGAGAAAAATTCATTGATCAGTTATCAAAATCATAAGGAAAAAAAAACAAAACAAAAACAAACAAACTTCAGTTCGCAGATTAACCTCTTTCATATTTAGTGGCAGCAGTTAAGTACATAAATATAATAAATGAAGCTAATGATTAATTAATGGCAAATCCATAATTTCAAATAAAGATGTATGAATGAGTTTTTATAAAGTTATTATATTAGAAAGCAGTAGGTGGGAACAATAATGGTTGTTATATTAAAAAATTATCATTTTCAATTGACTTGTTTAAGATAACAAAAATTCTTACCATGATCAATCTTGCTAAAAGGGTTGTAATAGATTTTCCACAACTATTTGTTTATTTTGCAATATAGCGGAGGAGACTCACGACCACCTCCTTATTACTTATTAGATAAATTTTTAAGTCCTAAATATGGGACCATTACTATCATTCGTTTTACCTTCATAGCCTTTGGGCCTCTCTTAAGGAGTGACAGTGATGCCTATGGCTTAAGGAACCCCATGATTAGGAATTTAGGATTATTTATTAAGCTATCTAGTTGGAACCTAACAACTTTATATTCAATTATTTTGCATTACCAATCTTTGCGATTATTACTAAAATCAATCCTATGCTCGTTACTAGGATTTTTGCAACTCTTCTTTGGGGACAAACAGGTTAAGTTATAAAAGAGTTTGTTCCGAGAATCAAAAAGTAGCCTCAATTTCATAACATTTTAAGATGCAGTCTTTGATGCTCTAGCAATATGCAAATCTAACAGTCCATGACCTTTATGACTTGTTTCACAACGTAGGCACTATCGAAGTTGTTTAAATAGGCTAGTGTTGCAGCTCTATTTTTATACTTTTGTCCTTTTTTGCCTCTAGTGGATGTTTTGTTTTTGTTCATGTATCTCTTGCTTTTTTTATCTTGTCCTCTCAAGTTTTGTTCCCTTTATGTGTCTATCCTCTCCTCTTATTTTTTTTTTATTTTTTTAATAAATTGTGATTCATCCAATTTTTTTAATAAAAAAACCAACAAAACTCATATATATATATATATATATATATATATATATATATATATATATATATATATATATATATATTAAATATAAATATAATTAGTTTTTAAATTGGAAATATGAAATTTGGTATTTTATTTCTTTCTTGAAATGGAATATATATATATATATATATATATATATATATATATATATATATATATATATATAATTTTGAACAGACAAAGCATTCATTCTCTTTCATTCCCATCTTACGACGTGCGTGGCAAGACGAGGTTCATTTCCCTTCAGCGGTTCTTCACGAGAAACAAGTGCCTTTCTCTCTGGCTGGAATTCCTCTACGTGCTCCAATGGAGAAGATGGGAGTCGCCGAACCACAGCTGGAGGACCTCTTCAAGCAGCTCGTCCCCATCGGTAGCATTAATTCTTTCTCCATTCATAACTCCACCGATGTTTCACTTAGATTTCATTCAAAATGGTTTCACTATTCACCTTTGATTTTGGCTTCTTGATTTCTGATGTTTCTGATACTGAATGCATGCCTTGAAATGAAAAAAAAATATGATTTTTTTTTTATTGCTGTTATGCTTTGTTGTTGTTGTTCTTCTCTGTGTTTATAACCTTGTATATTGTCCTTGGTTTTCAATTTAGGGATTTTGGTAGCCTCATTAAGCTGAAATCAACCAAATTGGTTCTGAATTTCGCCCAATGGGGCCTAACATTGGTGAAATCTGCCACTGATTTTAGTGATGTCTGGCTGGAATTTATAACCTTAAGTTAAAAATTCAGTTTAAATAGTATTCTTTTGGATTAGAGGTTTTGGAGAATTTTCAGATTGAGAACCAAATATCTTAAGCACTTAAACAAATTGTTAACGCTATGGTGTTAATGAGCTAGAATTTAGAAACAAAATAGATTTGAATTTTAAGTGTGATATGTTTGGCATCGATTTCAATAAATATTTTTATTAATCAAGAGTTTGGCCTTGGGTATTATCAAAATCTTTTTAATCTAATATTAAAGTTCATCAGGTGCATTTGTCACTGCTGGTGTGCTCACAGCAGGGTTAATTAGTTTTAGACAAGGGAAATCTCAGTTAGGCCAAAAGCCAATGAGGGCTCGTGTGGTAACTCAAGGTGCAACAGTTGCTTTGATGTTTGGCGGTGCCTACTACTATGGAGATCAATTTAAGGGTTTAAAGTAGAACAACTTCTTCATTTTCATTTGCTGTCTCTATTCTGTGTGTTGAATAACAATTTTTTTTTTACTGTATGTTTGCTTTGGAAATGTTTCTTTTTCATAAAGATGGCATTGTGAAATTGACTGTGAAATGCATTCAGATTTCATGCTTTGAAATTTTATTATTGCCCATCTGAACTTTGCGCCAGTCGAATGTAACTTTCTTTGATGGGGATCTTCTTTAATGCAATTCTATTGGCAGCTATTTTTTTGGTGTTGTTAGTTAAGTGTTGATCTTGTTTTTGTGATCATTAGATATGCATGTATTTTTGTGCTGGTGTGTTTCTTTCTTATGCCCTACTTTTTGATATAAGTATAACAAAATTGGAATGTTCTGACGATGAATAAAAACATTAAGAGGACTGTTCTAAGTTGTGCACAAAGACGAATTCTAGCAATGGTGGAATTTGATGTTCTTGTCCTTTTAGGACAGGTGAAGAATTTCCATAGTGAAATCTGAACACCATCAGAGAGTATGATAAGAGTATGTGTTGTTCAAAATTGCTGAACTTCTGAATGTGCCCAGAGGAGAAGAAATACCTTGAGGTTAATGGGACTAATTTGCATGGAGTTGTTGACATAAAACTCAAAATCATCTAAATTTGTAACACATGAATGTCTCTAGATTTGCAATAGAATAACACATTACCTGACAGAATAATAGCAGGAATAATTTCTTTAATTTAGGAATAAAAGCAAAACACTCAATTCATTATTTTTAATAGTACTTTTGTGTGGATCAAAAACTTTTATTATGAGATAAGTTCATACTCCTCTCACCAAGTATTAGTTTACTCTTGCATTTTAACAGAACATAATGGAGAAATCTTGGGAGGGGAATAAATCAATATCTAGTTTCAGGATTTCACATATATAGATCATCCATTGAACCTTCAATATTAGAAACACCTCACACATGGACCTTTAGTTTACGTGAAAGAAACCATCAAAATAGACATATCACCTTCTTTGTATTTTTATGAAAGTGTGGATATATTGAATCTAATTGTTGTTCAGTCAATAAATACAATCAACTAGTAATAATGATTTGTAAATTTTGACCAAGTTATTTGATGCAAATGTGGAGTTACTAGTCATATGATTAGTTAATTATCAACAATTCCGGTTGATGTATGGTATATCCCTTATAACTAAAGCACCTAACTAAGGATAGTTTTTATTTTGAGAGAGTGGATAAGTTACTCATGTAATTAAAGTAAAATTTAAATACATGAGGCCATGGAAAGCGGAAGGTATGGTAGTGCATTGGAGAGACTAAATAGAAATATACCAACAAATATTCTCGAACCAGTTTTAAAAAGAGTTTTTGTACACTTTTAGAGTGGATATATGCTATATATATATATATAGACACACACATATCACATCCTTCATATCTATTTTGGCTTTTTCTTTGAATAACTAAATTTAAAGCAAACACGGATAAAAATTATACATAGATCAAGACTCTGTCATAAGTAATCCAAGATGATAAATCCAAACCCTTGCAACAACCTTCAATCAATCGGCACATTTTCTCATCTACCCAAAAAGTTAAAAATTACATCAAACACAAAAACTAAGAGCCTAACGTATGCTTTCAAACTAATAATGAATCAAAAGCACGAGCCAATGCGTACTTTACTATTCTGTAATTAAAAAACATAAAAAGAAAAAACAATAATCTACCTGTTTGGAAAATTCAATTGTCCTTAGCTCCAAATAGCCACCCAATTGGAAGCTCCATAAGTTCCTCTTTTCTCCCCCTTGACTTCTCTCCATAAGCCTAACTACAACTTACTCTGCATCACTCTCTCATGAGTGTCCCAACATGGAGTTCAAACAACGCTTGAATTCCATGATCTCCTTAGTCTTCATCCTCATCCTCATCCTCCCTCATTCTTCAACTTCACAACAAGAAGAAGACTATGTCAAGATATCTCTGATCACTTTCCTTCAGACACTCTCTGGAAATGCAGTGAAGATGAGTCAGCAACTTGGCTGGGATATATCATCTAATCCATGTTCCGGTGGGTGGACTGGCGTGATATGCCACAATGGTTCATCATTGGTAACAGAAATAACTCTTAAAGGTTATGATCTTTCTGGTTTCATCGATGCTGGTATTATCTGTAAATCACTGTCACTTGTTGTCTTGAGCTTAAGCAATAACAGTCTTCGTGGTGAACTCCCGTCGGAGATCTCTAACTGTTCGGCATTGACAAGTTTGGATGTCAGCCAAAATGAACTTTCAGGCCAGCTGCCTGCTTCACTGTCTGAGCTCAAGACCTTGGAAAGTCTCAACTTATCCAATAACAATTTCTCCGATTTAATTCCAGCTTCAATCTTCGGAAATCTAAAACAGTTCGATGTGTCAAATAATAATTTCTCTGGTCCAGTCCCTCCTGATGGTACTCGTTTTGGCAATGGCAGCTATTTAGGTAATGCCGGATTGTGTGGGACGCCTCTTCATATTGCCTGCACATCAGCAGCATCACCGGTGGAGCAACCAAGGAAGAAAATTCCGGCAAGGTTGCAAATTCTCATGGATTCAGGTTATTTTATTCTAGGTGTTGCATTCCTCCTGTTATTAGTATTTGTGTTTTTATTGAAGAACAAGAAGAGGAAGAAGAAGACTGAGGAGAAAGCGATGGTTGAGAATTATAAAGAAGTGGTTGCAGACTCGAATGGATATAATAAGAATACAAGTCGGTCTGATTATTCGACATCTTCTGCATCGCTTGTGTTGCTGAAGAGTACTCAGGCAAATGATGGATTGAGATTTGATGATTTGTTGAAAGCTCCTGCTGAGTTGATGGGAAGAGGAACTTATGGGAGTGTTTATAAGGTGATGCTTGGAGATGGGACCAAGTTGGTTGTGAAGAGGATTAAGGAATGGATGATTTCTGATGAGGAATTTGAGAAGAGGATGGAGATGATTGATAAGGTGAGGCACCAGACAGTGCTTTCAGCAGTGGCTTTTTATTGCTCTAAACAGGAGAAACTTTTAGTTTATGAGTTTCAGCAGAATGGTAGCCTTTTGAAGCTACTTCAAGGTATGCTTTCAATCTGGTGATTTAGTAACTGGATCTATTTTTCATTGTTAATATTAGAGATAGTTGTGATGATGATCGATACCATGCCTAAATCATATTTTAGAATCTTATTCAAATAACTCTATCATCCATGAAATTATTTGCAAAGAATGAAACAGTGAACTTTTCCTTATACATTTCTGTACATCAGATGCAGAAAGAGGCAGGCCATTCAACTGGAGCAGCAGGCTAAACTTGGCTGCAGCCATAGCCGAAGGCTTAACCTTCATGCACAGCAATCTCCAAATCATGAGTCATGGCATCCCCCATGGAAATCTCAAGTCCTCCAACATCCTCTTGAACAACAACATGGAACCATATATAAGCGAATACGGTATAATGTCGACCAATAACAGGAGTCATCCATCTCCAAACAAGGAAAACAACAACAAAGACGGTGACATGAAAACTTTCAAGACTGATGTTTATAGCTTTGGTATGCTTCTTCTTGAGCTACTGACAGGGAAACTGAATCAAGACAATGGATTTGAATTGAACAAATGGGTTAACAGTGTTGTTAGAGAGGAGTGGACGGTGGAGGTTTTCGATAAGGCATTAATTGCAGAAGATGATAACCAGGAGAGCATGGTGCATTTGCTTCAAGTTGCTGTTAAGTGTGTAGACGCTTATCCTGATGCTAGGCCAACCATGAGCCAAGTCTATGCTATGGTCAAGAGTATTAAGGAAGATGAAGATCAGAGATCTTTGGCCTCTGATCAGTTCTAAATTGATTGAATCCTTTTATTTATAGATTGCATTTTCTTGAAGTTCTTTTTAAGTTATGTTGTTTTATATTTGTGTTGTGCGCTTTTGTCTCCGCAAAAATCATTCCAATGATATGCTTATTTTGCAAATGCACATGACTAAAGAAGTCATCTTGATAGAATTGTGGAGCAATGACTCCATTCTGATTTTTTGTCACAGTATTTCTCCAAACATATAAACTTGATTGGCCACAAAATTTTGTTTACTGCGAAATCTGTCTTGTTTTTATTTTTGATCTTTGTTATTGTGTATGATTGGGGAAATACCCATTTTTCAAAGTTTTTTATATTCATGATCTCTGAATTTAACGTAGAAGAATTAACATTGTGGCAATTTGGATTCTATGCGGGCTTGAATAACCCAAGATGAGGGTAGTTGAAGTATTAACTTCACATACATCTCTTACTAACTCGGGGGTTTATTTCTTTTGTCAAAAAAATATATATCAAAACTAAAAAGTTTTCTTAAAACAAGAATAAAAATAATGATTTTATGGTTTTACGGTAATATTGTTCAAGCAAACGTTGTTTTACGGTTTCACTTTATACATAAATGATATTTTAAAAATATTGTTCAAAAAAGGGGGAAGGGGTGAGTGAGTACGAAGGGTTTGAGAAAATATTGTGTTTGGTGATAGAGGAGTAATTTATTATTATTATTTTTGTTTGGTTGAAAAGAGGAGTGGGGAGGAGAGAGGAATGTAATGTGTGTTTGACTATTTTGCCTTTTTACAATAAAACAAGTAATAATATACATATATATAATAATCAATTGTAGAATAATAATAATAACACAATATATAATATATGATAAAACAATATATATATATATATATATATATATATATATATATATATATATATATATATATATATATATATATATATATATATATAATACAATAAATCAAGGAAAATATTTATTTGGAAAAAAAATTATGAGGAGTCATAACATCTTTGTTATAATTGATGAACATTGGTTAAAAATGTGAACATCCAATAATCATTTAAACAATCTCAATTAACTTAGTGTAATGATAGCTTATAGAAAAATAAAAGCAAGTGTGTATGTGTATGTGTATGTGTGCGTGATTCTTCCTATTGAAGTTCAATAATACAGTTTTTCTTTTTATAATTACACCACTAATATTCAGCATAAACTGAATATGAGCCTTGAATGTTGAATTTGTATTAAAGGAAAAACTCTAAGTCCAACATCTTGGCATTTTGTTCAAATTAATTCAACCAATTAATTTTTTATTCAAATTGTATTAATATAATTAGTGATTAATAACTCAATTAATATTTTTAATAGATATATTCATCAAATGATTTTTTTTTTAAAAACTCATTCTTACTCTAAATTAATTTTTTTTTAAAAAAATAGATAAACCATAGTTTATTGAAGAACTTACTTCAAATTAGTTAAATGTTGAATAACAACAAATCAATTTTTTTCAAAAAAAAAAAAAAAAAACTTGTTACATTCACTTGTAATTAGTATTTTACTTCTCGATCTGCCTAATAAAAGAAAAGTGTTTGAATCCTACACATGATTTATACACAATACTTATATATATATCTGCCTAATAAAAGAAAAGTGTTTGAATCCTACACATGATTTATACACAATACTTATATATATATATATATTAAATGAGAGAGAGTGTGTCTGTGTAAGTGTGATCCATTGCTATATCACTAACTATTAAAAAAATACAAATAAAAGTAAAGTATTTAAAAAAAAATTATTAGACATATCATCAAGAACCAGACATTTTATTCCGGGGCAGAATCATATAAGGAGCATTTGTCATTGAGAGATAAACAAAATCAATATAATTTATAGGGTTTACATGAAGTAAAATAGAAACGCTATTGTGGAGTAATTTTTTTGAGTGGTCACTGAACTTTGGTCAATTTTCACTTTGGTCACCCGACTGAAAAACGCATCAAAATGGTCATCCGTTTTTGAAATATTTTCACCGGGCAGTCACCCCCACTATTCCGGTGACTTAATGTTGATGCGGCAACCGGAAAAGGTAGTCTTCTCTCGGAGCAGCGATGAGCAAACCCTAGATCTTAAGATGTGCAAACCCTAGATCTCAAGAGGAGCAGCTTTGTCCCATAAGAGAAGAAGTTGACTCAGATTTTTCGGCCGCCACATCAGCATTAAGTCACCGGAATAGTGGTGGTGACTGCCCGGTGAACATATTTCAAAAATGGGTGATCATTTTGATGTGTTTTTCAGTTGGGTGACCAAAGTGAAAGTTGACCAAAGTTCGGTGACCACTCAAAAAAATTACCCCGCTATTGTGACTCAGCTATCTGAATCAGTGTCACTTTGTCACGAGACTCACGACCAGGGGGTATTAATACTATTATGCACCAAATGGGAAAAGTGGGGCATTAATAGTAATATGCACTAAATGGGAAAAGTGATCTTTGTGCGCCCAATCCATGTTGTCCCACATGTAGTGAGAGTCGACATATATGCTCTTTAGGTTCTTAGCACTGTCCAATCCAAGTGGGAGCTTCCTCAGCTTGCCACAACCTGTCAAAATAATATTTTCAATGGAAGGCAGGGATAGTTCTCCCTCGTAAATGCATTCCAAATTTGGATTATGTCTAAGATCCAATAACTCGAGACTCTTGAAAAGGTTACTTTCTTCTTCAATCACCTTTGTAGCATCATCACCAGTTTTAATAATACTCTCCAGTTCATCACAATTCCATATACAGAGTCGTTTAAGATGTGGTAGGTGAGCAGTCCAGCACAAGCTAGTTAAACTGTGGCATTTACAGATATCTAATAAAACCAGCCCGGGGAGAAAAAAGTGTGTTTCCAAGTCCTTCCAAATGACATTCTTTAGATGAGGGAGATCATTTAAATATAATTCGTTTAAATGAGAAAGGCACCAAGAACTGTCACCTTCTGTTGTCATTACCAATTCCTGTAAGCTTCGGATATGAGAAATAACCAATTTACGAAGGTTTGTCATGCTGTTGCTTCCAAGCTGTGACGGAGATATGCTGATGGAAGTAAAATCTGATTCATCATCAAAGCAGCTCAAACGAAGTCTCCTTTTTGGAACATGACGAAGCCTTTCCAATATAGGACTACCGCGTTTTATGTTAATCCCCACTCCTTTCAATTCTTTTAAGATCAGCAACTCATCCACATGTCTTTCTTCAAGGTAGACGTCGGCAGTAGAACATAGATCCAATACTCGCAACTTTGTTAGCCTTGCTATCAGCCCATAAGGAATCTTTTCCGCAGACAAATCAAAAATATATAGATACTTTAAGTTCTTCAAATCACCCAAAGCAGTGGATAAAGAAAAGAGAAATGATGGTAACCGGAAATATTCCAGCCCAATAAGTCCACCAATCTCTTCAGGCAAAATGTTGATACCAGAACCAAATAGATCCAAATACTTAAGGCAACTCATTTTAAAGAATTCAGGAGTAGAAATACGACGTTCCGCAAAAAAATTCCAATCCACGCGCGTGGAGAGAATCAATGTTTTGAGCTTATGGCAATTAGGAAATCCATCCATTGCTTTGATATTGTTGACTGAAATGTTAATCACTTCCCTATCGATGACATCCTCTGGTAATCTTTCTAAGAATGAGAATATGTTTGGTTGCACCAACCATCCTTGCTTGTTTCTCCCACAATCTGAAGTTATCCATAAGGCAAGATCTCTGATCACATCATGAAGCTTCACATAGCTATTGCTCCGGATTTCATCATACCAAGATGATGGGGCAACTGATTCTAGTAAGCATGCTCCTTGCAGGTTTCCAATGATGATCCCACCTTTATTGTTAGCTTCATTAAGGTCATCAAAATCATCTAACAAACCATGCCCCATCCAACATTCTATGAGATCATCAGTAGCTATGGCCGCACCCTCACCCCATAAGGAACAATACAAGAAGCACTGTTTCAAAGATTCCGTTGCCAAACTGTCATAACTGATCTTCAGAACGTGAAAGAAGTTTGATTCCTCCATACCTGGAATGCTTTGATACTTTGAATTCTTCATCATGCTTGCCACGTACTCCCATTGTTCTGCTCTCTTCATGGTGCTCATGGCTATGCCAACAGTGACAAGAGCAATCGGCAAACCAGCACATTCCCTCACAATATCCTTTGCATGCCGTTGAAATAGATCATCAGATGCAATGAGTTCTTCACCAGCCTTCTCTTTGAACAAACGCCATGAAACATCCGGACCCAAGCACTCAATTTTGATCTTCTTGTTAGCCTCCATGAAAGCACATATTTTCTCCGAGCGTGTTGTGAACACCACCATGCTCTTGTGCTTGTCTTGATCATGATGCATTAATTTAGGCTGAGGCACCCCAATCTTCTCGAGATCAAGTTTACTCCAGAGATTATCCAGCAGTAGGAGGAAACTCTTCCTTTTCAAATAATCCTGGATTGCATTAGCATCAGCATCTTCATTGGTAGATGGCAATCCCAAATTCTTGGCTATATCGGATCGAATCTTTCCATAGCTGTATTGTTGAGAAACCACAACCCAAATGACATGATCAAACATGCCATCTTTTGAGCGATAGAATTCATTGTTGATGCTCTTCAAGAGTGTGGTTTTGCCGACCCCTCCCATGCCCCATATCCCAATGATCCCAGTCATATGTTCTTTGAGATATTGGCATATTGTCTCAAGGTTTGAAATTTGATTTGAGACCAATGAAGGAGTTGCCAACTCTCTCGCAGGACCCGGAGGCAATTTCTTGGCCACAACATCAAACTTCGCTGCAAGTAGTCCCACCATTTCTTCCTTCTTCTTGAAAGCTCGCCTACCAAGCTTGTAATTTGAAACTATATTGAGTGAAGGCATTGTGATGCAGTTTGTTCTGTGATCATATGCTTCCTTGATGGCAATCACTTCACCCTGATCAAAGGCGTCCACCTTTCGACGCCAAAGCTCTACTTCTGGGCGACAAGTTTTCCCTTCTCGCTCAGCGATTTGAATGTCTTGCTCAATGCTCTCCTTCTTGGCTCTCAAGTCATTCATGGCATCAGTCATGACTCATGGCTTTCACATTGTTGCTGAGCATGAACAAGTACTTGAATTGGCGTGCGATAGGATCCACCAAGTAATTAGTGGCGGCATTGACCAATGGGCTAACGAGATTGATGACACCCATATCAATCAATATTGCTAAGCATCAAATGAGATTATTAATTAGTGACCAAAAAAATCTCTCATCTCTCATCATTCAATTAAATAAATATTATCATCAATTAATGTACAACTATAAATCCTTTTCAATCATCTTATAAATTTTTTTCTTGGATTGAATTTATTGTACATATTTGAGGTATGATAGTGCATGCAAATATAGAAAATGACTAGATGATCGGTTATACTAAAGTTATCAGATTTTTTTGATGCTAACTAATTAATTTAATATACAAAACGTTAAAACTCACATTGTTTATTAAAAAATAAAATAAAATTCACAAATCAATAAAAAACTAACTTTGAATTAGATAAGTTTGTATAGATAAGTAAAGACTTTATAATAATTCTTAAAAAAAAATGAAAGTTTAATCATATTGGTTTGGTCAATTAAAACAGTTGTTATATTTGTACTTCTCTAAATATCATGTTGCAAGAAAAATGTTTGTCATCCTTGGTAAAAAATAAATAAATAATTGTCAAACCCATGTACACACGTGCAATCATGATATATATCCCTGTTAACTTGTTATAAAATAAATTACAAACCCAAATAAAATTACAGAGATTCATAAGAATCTCGCATATTAGAGGGTTCTTATCCAATGAACAATTTTACACAAGAATAATTTTCTTGCTTGTCACATTTATACATATAATCTCAAACATCTATTTAATGATAGAAAATATTAAAATCATATCAATAAAAAAAACATGGTAATATATATGAAAACTATAGTAATAATTTTATACAAAGAAAAAAAGAAAATTTGATAATGGAATATATTTTTTAGAAAGTAAACCATATAATATTCTCTCTCTCAATCGAAAGCTTTATTATCAATATTCTTGGTCACCATCTATAATTAAATTTAATAACAAAATACATAGTGACACAAAAAATGTAATTCCAACTTAAATTTTAGATAAATCTAACTCATGTTTGGTTCAAACCACCAAACTTAATGAGAACTGTTATTATTTGAATAAAACCGTGACCTTGAAGAACTTTAAGGTTTTGGTCAAAGGATTTTCAAGTTAGAAACCGAAAATCACCATGTTCAGTTCATTTTAATGTTTTAAATGAAAATTATATGATACGTATTATAATAAAATTAATTGGAACCCAAACCATCCAAAACTAGAACTGAAACTAGAATTAAAATCAGAACCTTATGGCTATGGTTGAGTTCCAATTCCAAAATTTACAAAACTGAAATCATATACCAAAAGAACAGAGGTCAAGTCTATCATTAAAAGGTCCCAAACTAACATCATAAGCATAAACAATTGGACTAGTAGGCTACTAATAAAATTAATAAAGACTAACTTATATGTAAATTCCAAATTAAATAATACATATTAAACAATATTAAAAATATGGATGATTCTTTCCTACAACCCGTGCACAAATGAGTTCGGGTTATTTTGAGAATTTTATTATACACGCTTAATTAATTACTCAAAATCTAGAATAACCTGGTGTAGTTAAGAGTTACTATATATGTAAATACATCTAAAATTACAGTGTCATGTTTAGAATAAAATAATAATTATAGTGTACTTGTTTTAATACCATTGAAAATAGCATGGTCTGCTTTGATATTGTTGAAAATAGCAAGTTATATATGAGAGTTAGTATGGAATTAACTTAACGATTCAAATTTATAGTTTGCCAATATATCCAAAAATAATGTACTTTAATAAAAATTTAATTTAAAACTAAAATTTACATATTAGATATTTTAGGAAAAAAGTTTTAAAATGGTAAAAAAATGTTGTCTATTTTTTAATAATAATATATTTTTAAAATAAATATTTTTTAAAATAATAATTTTAAAAAAACAATAACAATTTTTTAAAAATAAGTTAAAAATCAATTTAGTAATTATAAAGTAATTATAAAGAAAATAATGATGAAATTTAGAAAATGTCATTTTTTTAGTTTATAAAAATTTCTGATAGGCAGTAGATGTTGATTGGAAATGGATACAATGGCCCTAGGCTATTTTAATAAATAACATTTGGCCTCCCGTCATTTAGACAATTAACACAAAAAAAAAAAGTTACTTTAGGAAAAAAAGCCTTAATCAAATTTTTTAAAAATATTATTACTTATATTTTTAAAAACTGGATAAAACAGTTTGGTTGTTTTTAAAGGTGTATAAGAGTTTTAAATGACTCTTATTATTTATAAAGAAAAAGCTTCAATATCCAAAAGTAATTATATTTTTTAATTTAAATATTACATGAAAAAATTAAAAAAATATATTCTCTTTGGAGAATGAAGGGTTATTTGCAATGAAAATAAATAATATTAGGGGTTTTATCAAATATTAATAATGCAACTGCTAAATCATAAAGTGAGGAAGCTATATATATTGAAAGATTTGTGGTTTTGTAGTAACCATGTAATGACCTATTTGTATAAACATATTTAAATCTAGTAATTCATACCAATTACATTCAAATTTAAACTTAAGTGGTTTAACATACATATCTTAGATCAAATTGCACCATAACTAAAAATTAATTAAAAATATGCAACCGCTATAGTAATACATAAGATAACTTCATAAATGAAAATAATAACAATAAAAGAAAAATATTAACAATGATATATTTAATACTTGCATCACATTTTTTAAAAAACAAAATAAAATAAAGATGTAAACCCACATCAACAGAAGTGATAAGGAATACTTAGCATTTTATAAATAAATAAAATGCATATGAACAATTAAAACCTAGCCTAATCAATCAAACTTAAATAAGCGATAATTTATGCTCATGCTCGGCTCTACTGTTAAATAATTTTTAAAAATAATATCACTAAAAAATAAACTAAGTTGAGAAAACTCACAAGAAACAATGAAGCACCAAGGAAATGAAGGCTTGCAATGCTAAAGAAAAATATGTTATAAACCTCCTTTATATATGGTGATTTGGTGTGCCTTGGGTGATGATTAAGGAACATATGCTACAGTGTATATACTTACAAAAAAAATATACAAATTAAGTACAAGTTCACAAAGCACCAATAATTGGAAGGTCAAATTAATTTTCACGACACATTCTCTTAATTAATCACATCCTTATATACCATCAAACACAACATAAAATAACTATTTTTTATCCAATGAACAATTTTTCACATGAATAATTTTCTTGCTTGTCAAATTTAAACATATAATCACAAACATCTAGTTAATGATAAAAAATATTAAAATCATATCAATAACAAAAAAAAATGGTAATATGAAAACTATAGTAATAATTTCATAGAAAGAAAAAAAAAAAAGAAAATTTGATTTTGGAATGTTTTTTTTTTAAAGCAAACCATATAACATTTTCTTTCTCCCCACCCTATATATATATATATATATATATATATATATATATATATATATATATATATATATATATATATATATTAAAAAAAAGCATATTACATTACATCCAGATGAAGAGTTGGTATTGCAGATTTAAGACTTCTATTTCTAAAAAAAATTCTAAAATAAATGAAACTTAAATCAATGAAAACTATTTTAGAATTTATCTTTAACTATCATATAACAGTCTAAAGTTTTATTATCAATATCCTTGGTGATCATCCATGATTAAATTTAATAACAAAATACATAATGCTACAAAAATGTAATTCCAACTTAATTCTTAGGTAAATTTGACTCATGTTTGGCTCAAACCACCAAACTTAATGAGAATTGTTACTATTTGGATTAGAATGGAACCTTGAAGAGGAACTTTAAGGTTATGATTAAGTTTTTCTAAGTTGGAAACCGAAAATCACCATATTCAATTCATTTTAATTTTTTAAATAAAAGCTATATAATACATATGATAAAATTAATTGGAACCCAAACCATCCAAAACTAGAACTAAAATCGGAACTTTATGGCTATGGTTGAGTTCCAATTTCAAAATTTACATAAGCATATCACATATTCCCAAAAGAATAGTGGTCAAGTTTATCCTTAGAGGTCTCTAACTAACATCATAAGTAGAAATAATTGGACTAGTAGGCTACTGATAAAATTATTAAAAATTAACTTATATGTAAATTCAAAATTAAATAATACATAATAAATACTATTAAAATATGAATGATTCTTTCCTACCCCTGTGCACAAATGATTTGGTTATTTTGAGAATTTTATTATACATGCTTAAATAATTATTCAAAATCCAAAATAACTTGGTGCGGTTAAAAGTTACTACATATGTAATTTCATCTAAAATTACAGTGACATGTTTAGAATTAAATAATATTTATAGAGTATTTGTCTTAATATCATTGAAAATAGCATGGTTTGTATTAATATTGTAGCATGCTATATTTGAGAGTTAGTATGTAATTCAGTGTTCAAGTTAAAGGTCAAGGATTCCAATCTATAGTTTGTCAACATTTGTCAAAATTAAAGTATTTTAATAAAAAATTAATTTAAAAATAAATTTAACATATTAGATATTTTCAAATTGTAAATTTTAATTTTAAACTTTTTTTTTATAGTTATTGATGATGAAAAATAAGTAAAGAAAACAAATAAATATCACTAGTCATTATCTTAAAAGAGAAATTATAATTTTTTATTTTTTCCATATATCTGCTGGTTAAAATAAATGCAACAAAATAATTCTAAGGTATAAACAGAGAAAAGATTTTTTTTTTCATACAACCATCTATCTTATGAAGTAATTCTCATTAAACATCAATATTGCCCATGTTTAACATGACCCGATATTATTTAAAACAAAATATTTTGTTATAACTGGGAAGCTGTATTTTAAAAAATTTGAAAAAGATAGGTTTCAAGAAAATTAAGAAAAAAATTTAAACATCGAGAAATTTTTATTTATTTTAATAATAATAATAATAATAATAATAATAATAAAATTTTAAAATAACTATGTTTTTTCAAATATTAATTTAAAAAAGCAATAACAAATTAAAAAAATTAGTTGAAAACCCAAAAAAAGCAGTTTAGAAATTATAAAGTAATTATAATTAAAACAATGATGAAATTGACAAAATGGTATTTTTTTTTTTAGTTTATAAAAATGTCTAGTTTGTATTTTTAAAAATGGCAAAAATGGGCTGTTTTTAAAGGTGTACAGGAGTCTAGTTTGTGTATATAATTTTTTAAATGACTCTTATTATTTGTAAAGAAAAAGTTTCAATACCCAAAAATAATTATATTTTTAAATTTAAATATTAAATAAAAAATATTAAAAAATATATTCTCATTGGAGAATGACGGATTATTTGCAATGAAAATAAATAATATTAGAATTTTTATCAAATATTAATAATGCAAGCGCTAAATAATAAAATGAGGGAGCTATATAAATTTAAAGATGCGTACTTTTGTAGTAACTATGTAATGACCTACTTTGATAAACATAATTAAACATAAGTGGTTTAATATACACACTATCTTAGTTGAAATTGCTTCATAATTAAAAATTAATTAAAAATATGCAACCAATATAGCAATATATAATATAACTTCATAAAAGACAATAATAACAATAAAAGAAAATATAAACAATAAAATTTACATAATACTTGCATTACATGTTTAAAAAATAAAATAAAATAAAGGTCTAAAGTTCTAAACCCACATCAACAAAGTGATAAGTATTTTATAAATAAATAAAATACATATTAACAATCGAAACCTAGCATAATCAATCAAATTTAAAGAAGTGATAATATATGCTCATGTTAGGCTAGCTCTACTGTTAAATAAATTTTAAAAATAATATAACTAGAACAATAAACTAAATTGAGAAAACTCACAAGGAAAAATGAAGCACCAAGAAAATCAAGGCTAGTAATGCTAAAAAAATACATCTTATGAACATCCTTTTATATCTGTTGAATTGATGTACTTTGCGTGATAATTAGGGAAAGTATATCTTCTTTAAAAAAAAAAATACAAGAGAATAACTTAAAAAAAAAAAAGAGAGAAAAAGAGATAATATAATCACTCTTTTGTACTGTCACAGAATTTAATTTCTAATTGGTGATAAAAGTGCTTGCATTATATAATATATACATAAAAATGAAAAATGAAAAATGAAAAAGAGACTTGATTTGAATCATATTCTTAAACTTTAGTGGTCCTGGAGGTATATATATCTTTCTTTACTCAAAGCAATGAAGCTGTACCTTTCTTTATCCTTTTGGATTCTTGAAGTCCAAGCCTAGTATTTCATCACAAATATTTCATGGTAGTATCTCAAACCTTGCTCTTATAATGTCAAAATGTAGATGATACATTTAATTTTTTTTAATACATTAATTATAATTAAAAGATTTCTTGTAATAGATATTTAAAAGTAAATTATTAAATAAATTTATTTAGATAATTAAAACTTATAAAATAAAACAAAAAGTTCTATCACTGAATTAATTGGTGAAAATATTCCCTGTCAAATTTTTTTAAAAGAATATCTATTAGATGAATTGTTATATTAAGATTAGGAAATTATATGATTAGTTGCAATCTATTGATTTTCATATAAATTATGTGACTGATGATGTGGTAAAATAAATCACACATTTTTTTTTTATAAATGGAAACACAACTAATAACAAAATATTACACAATAGATTTCTTAAAATTAATTAATTAATTAATTTTTTTTTTTTTTTTTTGAGAAACATAGAAAGTTAGAGATGAACTTTTTTCTTTCGTATATGTCACTTGTCAGAGTATTCCAATGTCAATTTGAAAAATTTTTAGGTCTAAAATTATTTATTAATCACATATAAAATAAATTAGTAAGTAATTTCATTTCTTTGAATTTATATTTGCCAACTCTTAGCATGATATTTTAAGAACAAACAGACTGTGTGTCTCCAAAAGGGTATGAGCATTGTGTACCTTAATACGTAAATAGTAATTTATAAAAAAATATTTTATTCTCAATTTTTATTGAAAAATATGAATCACCATAGATTTTGACTTGATGTTTATATTAATGGAGTTTCATTTCAACCATATTGTTGCGCAAAAAAATATATAATATAAATATATCCAATAATAATTAGTTATTATAAACAATAAAATATTTAATTATGAAGATTTTTATAACAATTAAAATAATAATCCTATTATTGGTAACAATGAAAATATTATTAATGATATGTTGATTACGTTGACATTAATGTAACAATAGTGACAATCATAGCAACAAATTTTTTTTTTCCTTCAGGTATATTAGTAACGTGGGATAAAAGATAAAAAATGTTAAATTTGAAAACAAATCTCTTAATTCAAATCCTCAGATCACTCCTCTCCGGAACAGCCATATATTTTTTTTCCTATTCAAAACACACACACACACACAAAGTCCTTCAATATCTTAATCTAGCCTATTATTCTTTTCTAAGTTCGTAACTTAACAAGTGTGTTTTGATTATTTATTTTGACAAAAACGACAAATAGTTATTAATATATATAAAAAAAAATAACAAATACAAAAATGCATTAGCTATGATAGCTTATAAAACTCCTGAAAATTTTAAATTCCTTTACAATACTATTTTGGAAAGGAGGGAAAGTGTTTTTCACACAAATCTCTCAATTGAGACTTTTTGTATTCCCAATTAAAGGGTTTGAACTTGAGACCCTTCAATTGTATGTCTTGGTAATTACCGTTGGGATATGTTTAAGTTCACGAAGTCTTTTAATTATGACAATCACGGATAACATGGTGGATATAAATTTTAAATTTCAAATTAGTATAAATACAACAATTTTCATTTTAACATATTTCAAATTATCATAAAATTTATCTTTATTAATAGTAATTAATTTTTTTTATTCAAATGATACTAATATAAATAATGCTTAATGGCTCAATTAATATTTTTAATTATTATATTAGTTAAATGAAACAATTTTGTATGAAAATTCATTCTTACTACAAATGCTTAATTTGATTAAAAAACAATGCATTAAATTTTTCAAAATAGTTTGAAAAATTAAAAGTAACTAGTTATACTCTTTTCCAATATGTTATTCTTTTTAATGAATAAATTGTTTATTTCTTTTTAATTTTTTTATAAATTTTTTTCCAACGACAGACAGCAAGATAGTAAAGTACTTCATCTTGAGAATAAATAAAGTAGCTATAATAAACAAAAAACGAAAACAAAATTATAAAACTTCTGCATAAGAACCAGAATTTCATTCAAATGATACAAAAACTTTAAAAAAAAAAAAAAAAAGAGACAAGCGCCTAATCAAGGACGAACATGTGGGTGAACAGCGCTCACCGCCGAACCGTGCTTTCACCTTACGCATGATGGGGATCAAACTCGGAGAATCACGCTCGACACTCGAGGTGAATACCCTACGTAAGGGATCCGGTGTCAATTGACCTAAAAACCGTTGGCAAATGATACAAAAACTTACATGAATAATTTTTTATAAAAAATTGGATAAATTGCATTCATACATTAAAAAAAAAAAAACAGGAAATACAACAATAGGGAGGAACAAATCGGGTACACACACCTAGAAACCAATCTATTAAGAACAAAGACTAATAAACAACAAAGGAAAAGGAAATATATACAACAACATGGATACAAGAACTAAAAAACCAATATAACAAAACAAATTGAGTACCCAAAAGGATTGGAGATAAGACTAGTTGG
Organism: Dioscorea alata; assembly: GCA_020875875.1. Classification (NCBI taxonomy): domain Eukaryota; kingdom Viridiplantae; phylum Streptophyta; class Magnoliopsida; order Dioscoreales; family Dioscoreaceae; genus Dioscorea; species Dioscorea alata. Next base: position 16,179,841 of record CM037018.1, read on the forward strand.
TTGTGAAGAGGATTGAGGAATGGATGATTTCCGATGGGGAATTTGAGAAGCGGATGGAGATGGTTGATAAGGTGAGGCACTGGGGAGGCAGGAACAGCTTTCAACAGTGGCTTTAGAGGAGAAGTTTTTATTTTATGAGTTTCAGCATATTGATAGCTTTTTTGACGTTACAATTTTTTTTATAAAAATAGATAAATTATAAATTTATTAAAATAAAAAATAAATATAAAATAAAGAACGAAAAGTGAAAATAGAAAAAAAAAAAATAATTCGGATCCGACTAAGCTAGGAGGTCATCACCAGGTTCATACCATATAAGAGGTGCTTTTAAAAAATCGCTTCGATAATCGTGCTATTTTTTTAACAAAGTTTTGCAGGCGGTTTAATAAAACCACCAAATTTTAAATTAAAAAATAAAAAATAATTCACTCTCTCTCTCTCTAGCTTGCCCAGCGTGTCCGATGAACAGCGGTGCCAGCCAAGTGCCCGGCGTCGCTGGCACTGACACCCTCGGCGTTCCATTTTCGATTTAGGCATTTCGTCGGACATTTGATGTGCGTCTTTTTTCTTTTTTTTGGGTTTTTTAGTGGATTGGATGATGAGATGATGAAAATATTACATGATCTGAAATTTTTATGGAGGTTTTTCTAACGAATTGGATCGATAAACCAAGCCAGAGAAATCAAGATGTCTCTCTCTCTTTTTTCCCTCAGAGAGACTCTCTCTCTATATAGATAATTATATTGAAAAAAAAAAGAAAATTTATTTTGGGTTTTTTTTTCTTGGAAGGGTGATGAGGATGATGATGGAATTAAGGAATTAGATGAGAAGAATCCATTTGAAAATAGTGAATGAAAAGGAGAAACCTAGGTTTGGAGAACATCGAACCTGGAAATTTTTTTTTGAAAGAGAGCTGAAGCTCAAGAAAAAGAAAGTAAAAAACAGAAACAGGGAGAAAAAACTACAGCTGCTCATGAAAGGGCAAACATCAGAAAGCCAAAAGGGCAGTTGCATCCCTTTTGCAAATAGAGAAAGTTCTAGGCTTTGGCGAGCCTTATTTGGGAGAATGTCCGTCACAGCATTCTCTTCTCGATTTATGTGATCAAGTCTTGGTTCTGAAGTTGATGAAGAAGAAATTTGAGATGACGGGCTTCATTCTCAAGACGCCAAGCGGCTGGGATTTGAAAATTTTTCACGAGACTTATGAGACCAATACTGTCAGTTAAAACCTTGGATCGACCACCGGTTTCTCTTGATACACTCCTCCAAAACTAAGATCGTGGCTGCCACCTCCGCATGAATTGGAGATTCCAAAGTAGGTACATTGGAACCTGCTAATAAAAAGTTGTTTTCATTAAAAGTAATAATAAAGCCTCAGCCAGCATGACTTGAATCATTGATCCAAGAGGCATCCGAAAAGATGGAAACTTAAAGATTAAAGGAGTTAAAAGAAACATTCCTGATGTTGGGTTTCTTTGCATACTCCTTAGCAAGACTCCAAGCTTTAGTAGGGATCAAATTGAAATTTGGAGTAAGATTCTTGGAGATGGCATTACAGCAAGCTTTTCAGATCAGCCAATGAGTGTTTACTATAACAGCTTTGCCAATAGAGGAATTGCAAGAAAAGTTTAAATAAGAATCAAGACAAGACCCGGAGGTGAGCATATTGGTAGCGATGTTTTTAAGACCCAAGGAAGTCAGAATGTTGTTCCAGCAGTTAAGAGAATATGCGCAATTCCAAAAGATATGAGAAGTAGTTTCAGGGATCAAATTACAGAAATGGCGATAAGTTTGAGGTCCAAAATTTAGGTTATAGAAGACATCGCATGCTGGAAGTTTAGAATGCGCTAGCTTCCAGGTAAAAGTCCTGATTCTCGGAGCAACTTCAAGCTTCTAAATTTTACTCCAACCGATCCAATTAGTATTACCAGGTTGATGCTCATTAACTTCATTATCATGATTGCCATCTGAAGCAATCCATAATCTCGACAGTTAAAATCATATGACCCAGAAAATCATATCAAGATAAAGCATAAACTACATAAGTCACAATCACTGCAGCTCAGCATCACAGTGCAACTAATTGTAGTAGTTAGCAAGCTTGTCATTCCAGCTTTTGGATAAGCAAGAACACAACCCATTTAAGGAAATTGTGGTCCTCTAGATGTCACCCAAAAAAAAGAAAATGATTACCAAATGTAGCAACTCACCTTAAGATGGTCCAGACCAGCGCCTCGATATCAAGATGATTAAGAAGGTTCTTTCATGCATCAATTTCCCTAAATGTTAGATCTCCTCCGTATTATATATTTCTAATATTAAGATATAATAAAACACAATTTAGCTGACACCTATGTGGTAAGACAGGATATGCACCAGTTCAAGTCTTGGCATATGCTAAGTGCACTCAAATGCTCAAAAGTCAAAACAAAACATATCAGGAAGCTACACCTCATAATCTTTTTGCACTTGTACAAACAATTCCAAACCAGGACTTCTCCTTCCTTTGTTTCATAAAAAGCACTTCCAATTCCCTCATTAACATTACTTCATCCTACTCCAACAAATAACATATTGATCCATTAAACCTCAAGGAGGTCATCATCATGTAAGCCTGAAAAATAATAAATCAAGAAAGAAGTACCAGACAGAACTATGGATGTTGCATTTCTTTCACATTTACCACAAAGACAACATAAGAAAAAAAGTAAAGCTAAAAAAGGGTGAAACATATTTCTAAGCATTGAGAAATCTATGTCTACTAAAAAAGAAGATGTGACATCAATGGGAACATGAAACACCTAGGTGCCAATAATATTGGATTGCGTTTACCCCTTTTTTTAACTCCTGTCACATACTTGAAACATTCAGGCAGCATTTGTGCAGAGTTTGTTGTCTATACTTGTAATTAGTAATTATAAAAATTTCATGTCACTGATAATCTTCCAAAGAGCTTTTCTCTTTCTTCCCAAAAAAAGGAACATGTAATAAAGCATTGGCATCCCCAAGTTCGTCTCATGTATATAATTTTGGATAGTTATATAATGCATATGGTATAATCTCTTTATTGCAATACTAGCTAAATTCATATTTGCTGACACAAGATTTCAGCCAGTTTCTTCAGACTTTTGTGAACTAAAACAAGTTTAGGATCTCACAGGCAGCAGTTCAGTGTATTTCTTGGTTACCAAGGATTACATAAGGATCGCAAAATAATGCCAAAATTGGTCCGCAATGCTTACAAGAAAGCAGAGTTAAATTGAATGCTGATTGCTCAGATGCCAGTAAACTTACCTAATTTAGTGCCAACAAGAACCACGGGCACTCCAGGAGCATAATGCTGGAGTTCTGGTACCCACTAAACACCATGAACACAACAGTCAAAATTCCCAGTCAAACCAAATTTGTAAATAGTGAAACAAAAACACAATTCTAAACAGAACACAAGATCCAGCGCTCACCTTCTTAAGCACATTCTCATACCTTGCCCGGCTCACCAATGAGAAAACCAGCACAAACACATCTGCTGCTCTATAACTCAAAGGCCTCAATCTTATTATAATCCTCTTGCCCTATTCAGAACCAAAAGAATCTTAAAAAAAAAATAATAATAATAAAAAATCAGCTTAATTCAGCACAATAAGAACAAGCACACGAAAGAACAAATCCAGAAATCTACCAGCAGTGTCCCATAGGCCTAAATTCATAGTAGTCCCTTCCACAACAACATTAGCACTGAAGTTATCAAACACAGTAGGTATATAATCCTGCAGACAATATATTCAACAAAAACCTCAGTAGATATCAGCAAAGCGAAACACACAAATCCAAGCAACAGAATCAAGTCCATGATGTACTCTATGAAAAAACCAAGCAGAAATCAGCAATGCAAACAATCAAATCCAACAAAACACACCGAAGCTCACAAACTATTCGGCAAAAAATCCAAGCAAAACCAAGTCCACAATGCGCTCAATAAAAACCCAAAAAAAATAAAAAATAAAAATGAAATCCAACAAAAACACAGTCAAATCCACAAGGCACTGGACGAAAATCCAAGCAGAAATCAGCAAAACAAACAACGAAATCCACCCAAAAAAAAAAAAAATCAAATCCACAACCCATTCCACAAAAATCCAAGCAGAAATCAGCAAAGTAAAAAACAAAACAACCAAATCCAAGAAGAAGATCCAAAATTTTCACAAAAGAGAAGAGAATAGAATAGAACACTCGTCGCACAGTGGGGAACTTGTTGCTGGTGTAGCAGATGAGCATACAAGTCTTGCCGACGGCACCATCGCCGACGGTAACGCACTTGATGAACCTGGAGGCGCTGGAGGACATGGGCAGAGGTCCAATGCGGAAGAGGAGGAGGAGGAGTGGAGAGGAGGCAAAGGAGGGTGCAATTAGGACTTTGGAAAAAGGAGGAGATGAGGAATCACATGAATCTGTAAATATTGAGGAGGGGCTGGCAATTAGAGATGTGTGGGCTGTTTTGATCCTCTTTCCCGGTTTTGTTATTGAAGAAGAAGACTGAGGAGAAAACGATGGTTGAGAATTATAAAGAAGTGGCTGCAGACTCCAATGGATATAATAAGAATACAAGTCGGTCTGATTATTCGACATCTTCTGCATCACTTGTGTTGCTGAAGAGTACTCAGGCAAATGATGGATTGAGATTTGACGATTTGTTGAAAGCTCCTGCTGAGTTGATGGGAAGAGGAACTTATGGGAATGTTTATAAGGTGATGCTTGGAGATGGGACCAAGTTGGTTGTGAAGAGGATTAAGGAATGGATTATTTCTGATGAGGAATTTGAGAAGAGGATGGAGATGATTGGTAAGGTGAGGCACCAGATAGTGCTTTCAGCGATGGCTTTTTATTGCTCTAAACAGGAGAAACTTTTAGTTTATGAGTTCCAGCAGAATGGTAGCCTTTTGAAGCTCCTTCAAGGTATGCTTTCAATCTGGTGATTTAGTTACTGTGATCTATTTTTCATTGTTAATATTAGAGATAGTTGTGATGATGATGCCATGTCTAAATCATATTTTAGAATCTTATTCAAATAACTCTATTATCCATGAAATTATTTGCAAAGAATGAAACGATGAACTTCTCCATATATATTTCTGAACATCAGATGCAGAAAGAGGCAGGCCATTCAACTGGAGCAGCAGGCTAAACTTGGCTGCAGCCATAGCCGAAGGCTTAGCCTTCATGCACAACAATCTCCAAATCATGAGTCATGGCATCCCCATGGAAATCTCAAGTCCTCCAACATTGTCTTGAACAACAACATGGAACCATATATAAGTGAATATATATATATATATGAGAGAGTGTGATCCAATGCTATATCACTAACTATTAAAAAAATACTAATAAAAGTAAAGTATTTAAAAAAAAATTATTAGACATATCCACAAGAACCTGACATTTTATTCCGGGGCAAAATCACATAAGGAGCATTTGTCATTAAAAGGTAAACAAAATCAATACAAATTATAGGGTTCCATGTAGTAAAACAGAATGCTATTGTGACTCAGCTATATAAATCATCTTAATCAATAGTAGGTAAGGCGCACTAAATGGGAGAAGTGTTCTTTGTGTGCCCAATCCATGCTGTCCCACATGCCAGATTTGACATATATGCCATTTAGGTTTTTAGCGCTGCCCATTCCAAGTGGGAGCTCTCTCAGCTTATAACAGCGGTCCAACATAATATTTTCAATGGAAGGCAGGGATAGTTCTCCCTTGTATATGCATTCCAAATTTGGATTATCCGTAAGATCCAATAACTTGAGACTCTTGAAAAGGTTGCCTTCTTCTTCAATCACCTTTGTAGCATCATCACCAGTTTTAATAATACTCTTCAGTTTATCACATTTCCATATAGAGAGACGTTTAAGACGTGGTAGGTGAGCAGTCCAGCACAAGCTAGTTAAACTGTGGCAATCATAGATACTTAATAATACCAGCCCGGGGAGAAAAAAGTGTGTTTCCAAGTCCTTCCAAATGACATTCTTCAGCTGAGGGAGTTCATCTAAAGTTAAGGCATTGAGATGAGAAAGGCACCAAGAACTGTCACCTTCTGCGGTCATTACCAATTCCTGCAAGCTTCGGATATGAAAAATCTCCAATTCATGAAGGTTTGTCTTGCTGTTACTTCCAAGCTGTGACGGAGATATGCTAATGGAAGTAAAATCTGATTCATCATTCAAGAGGCCCAAGCGAAGTCTCCTTTTCTGAACAAGACTGAGCCTTTCCAATGTAGAACTACTGGGTTTTATGTTAATCCCCACTCCTTTCAATTCTTTTAAGATTAGCAACTCATCTACATGTCTTTCTTCAAGGTACACATCTTCATCGAAAAATAGATCAAATACTTGCAATTTTGTTAGTCTTGGTATCAGCCCATAAGGAATCTTTGCCTCATCCAAATTTAAAATATATAGATACTTCAAGTTCTTCAAATCACCCAAGGCCATGGGTAAAGATCTGAGATGTGCTGGTAACTTGAGATATTCCAGCTCAATAAGTCCACCAATCTCTTCAGGCAAAGTGTCGATACCAGCATGAATTAGATCCAAATACTTGAGGCAATGCATTTTTGTAAAGAATTCAGGATGAGGTTTCCCCCAATACTGTTGCACGGAGAGAATCAATGTTTTGAGCTTATGGCAATTAGGAAATCCATCCAATGCTTTGCTATTGTTAACTGAAATGTTAATCACTTCCCTATCGATGACATCCTCTGGTAATCTTTCTAACGATGATTTTGGTTGCACCAACCATCCTTGCTTGTTTCTCCCAAAATCTGAAGTTATCCATAAGGCAAGATCTCTGATCACATCATGAAGCTTCACATAGCTCTGGCACCGATCATCAAACCAAGATGTTGGGGCAACTGATTCTAGTAAGCATGCTCCTTGCAGGTTTCCAATGAAGATCCCACCTTTGTTGTAAGCTTCATTAAGGTCATCAAAATCATCTAACAAACCATGCCCCATCCAACATTCTATGAGATCATTAGTATCTATTGCCACATCCTCACCCCATAAGGAACAATACAAGAAGCACTGTTTCAAAGATTCCGTTGCCAAACTGTCATAACTGATCTTCAGAACGTGAAAGAAGTTTGATTCCTCCATACCTGGAATGCTTTGATACTTTGATTTCTTCATCATGCTTGCCACGTAATCCCATTGTTCTGCTGTCTTCTTGGTGCTCATGGCTATGCCAACATTGACAAGAGCAATCGGCAAACCAGCACATTCCCTCACAATATCCTTTGCATACTGTTGAATTAGATTATCAGATGCAATGAGTTCTTCACCAGCCTTCTCTTTGAACATAAGCCATGAAACATCCGGACCCAAGCACTCCACTTTGATCTTCATGTTAGCCTCCATGGAAGCACAGACATTCTCCGGCCGTGTTGTGAACACCACCATCCTCTTGTGCTTGTCTTGATCATGATGCATTAATTTAGGCTGAGGCACCCCAATCTTCTCGAGATCAAGTTTACTCCTGAGATTATCCAGCAGTAGGAGGAAACTCTTCCTTTTCAAATAATCCTGGATTGCATTAGCATCAGCATCTTCATTGGTAGATGGCAATCCCAAATTCTTGGCTATATTGTATCGAATCTTTCCATTGCTGTATTGTTGAGAAACCACAACCCAAATGACATGATCAAACATGCCATCTTTTGAGATATAGAATTCATTGTTGATGTTCTTCAAGAGTGTGGTTTTGCCGACCCCTCCCATGCCCCATATCCCAATGATCCCAGTCATATGTTCTTTGAGATATTGGCATATTGTCTCAAGGTTTGAAATTTGATTTGAGACCAATGAAGGAGTTGCCAACTCTCTCGCAGGACCCGGAGGCAATTTCTTGGCCACAACATCGAACTTCGCTGCAAGTAGTTCCACCATTTCTTCCTTCTTCTTGAAAGCTCGCCTGCCAAGCTTGTAATTTGAAACTATATTGAGTGAAGGCATTGCGATGCAGTTTGTTCTTTGATCATATGCTCGCTTGATGGCAGCCTCTTTAAGCTCAACGGCCTCCACCTTTCCAAGCCAATTCGCTACTTCTGGGCGGCGAGTTTGCCCTTCTCGCTCAGCGATTTGAATGTCTTGCTCAATGCTCTCCCTTTTGGCTCTCAATTCAACCATGGCATCAGCCATGGCCTTCACATTGTTGCTGAGAAAGAACAAGTACTTGAATTGGCGTACGATGGGATCCACCAAGTAAGGAGTGGCAGCATTGACCAATGGGCTAACGAAATCGGTGACACCCATATCAATCAATATTGCTAAGCATCAAATGAGATTATTAATTAGTGACCAAAAAAATCTCTCATCTCTCATCATTCAATTAAATAAATATTATCATCGATTAATGTACAACTATAAATCCTTTTCAATCATCTTATAAATTTTTTTCTTCGATTGAATTTACTGTACATATTTGAGGTATGATAGTGCATGCGAATATAAAAAATGACTAGATGATCGGTTATACTAAAGTTATCAGATTTTTTTTATGCTAACTAATTAATTTAATATACAAAACGTTAAAACTCACATTGTTTTATTCAAAAATAAAATAAAATTCACATATAAAAAAAAAACTAACTTTGAATTAGATAAGTTTGTATAGATAAGTAAAGACTTTATAATAATTCTTAAAAAAAAATAAAATAAAAGTTTAATCATATTGGTTTGGTCAATTAAAACAGTTGTGATATTTGTACTTCTCTAAATATCATGTTGCCAGAGAAATGTTTGTCATCCTTGGTAAAAAATAAATAAATAAATAAATAATTGTCAAACCCATGACACAAGTGCAATCATGATATATATCCTTGTTAACTTGTTATAAAATAAATTATAAACCCAAATAAAATTACAGAGATTCATAAGAATCTCGCATATTAGAGGGTTCTTATCCAATGAACAATTTTACACAAGAATAATTTTCTTGCTTGTCACATTTATACATATAATCTCAAACATCTATTTAATGATAGAAAATATTAAAATCATATCAATAAAAAAACATGGTAATATATATGAAAACTATAGTAATAATTTTATACAAAGAAAAAAAGAAAATTTGATAATGGAATATATTTTTTAGAAAGCAAACCATATAATATTCTCTCTCTCAATCTAAAGTTTTATTATCAATATTCTTCGTCACCATCTATAATTAAATTTAATAACAAAATACATAGTGACACAAAAAATGTAATTCCAACTTAAATTTTAGATAAATCTAACTCATGTTTCGTTCAAACCACCAAACTTAATGAGAACTGTTATTATTTGAATAAAACCGTGACTTTGAAGAAGAACTTTAAGGTTTTGGTCTAAGGATTTTCAATTTAGAAACCGAAAATCACCATGTTCAGTTCATTTAATGTTTTAAATAAAAATTATATGATACGTATTATAATAAAATTAATTGGAACCCAAACCATCCAAAACTAGAATTAAAATCAGAACCTTATGGCTATGGTTGAGTTCCAATTCCAAAATTTACAAAAACCGAAATCATATACCAAAAGAACAAAGGTCAAGTCTATCTTTAAGAGGTCCCAAACTAGCATCACAAGCATAAACAATTGGACTAGTAGGCTACTAATAAAATTAATAAAGACTAACTTATATGTAAATTCCAAATTAAATAATACATATTAAACAATATTAAAAATATGGATGATTCTTTCCTACAACCCGTGCACAAATGAGTTCGGGTTATTTTGATAATTTTATTATACACACTTAATTAATTACTCAAAATCTAGAATTACCTGGTGTAGTTAAAAGTTACTATATATGTAAATACGTCTAAAATTACAGTGTCATGTTTAGAATAAAATAATAATTATAGTGTATTTGTTTTAATACCATTGAAAATAGCATGGTCTGCTTTAATATTTGAAAATAGCAAGTTATATATGAGAGTTAGTATGGAATTAACTTAATGATTCAAATTTATAGTTTGCCAATATATAAAAAAATAATGTACTTTAATAAAAATTTAATTTAAAACTAAAATTTACATATTAGATATTTTAGGAAAAAAGTTTTAAAATGGTAAAAAAATGCTTTCTATTTTTTAATAATAATATATTTTTAAAATAATTTTTTTTTAATAATAATTTTAAAAAAACAATAACAATTTTTTTAAAATAAGTTAAAAATCAATTTAGTAATTATAAAGTAATTATAAAGAAAATAATGATGAAATTTAGAAAATGCCACTTTTTTTAGTTTATAAAAATTTCTGATAAGCAGTAGATGTTGATTGGAAATGGATACAATGGCCATAGGCTATTTTAATAAATAACATTTGGCCTCCCGTCATTTAGACAATTAACACAAAAAAAAAAGTTACTTTAGGGAAAAATGCATTAATAATTTTTTTTTAAAATATTATTACTTATATTTTAAAAAAAATGGAAAAAAAAAGTTTGGAAAAGGTGTATAACAGTTTTAAATGACTCTTATTATTTATAAAGAAAAAGCTTCAATATCCAAAAGTAATTATATTTTTTAATTTAAATATTACATGAAAAAATTAAAAAATATATTCACTTTGGAGAATGAAGGGTTATTTGCAATGAAAATAAATAATATTAGGGGTTTTATCAAATATTAATAATGCAACTGCTAAATCATAAAGTGAGGAAGCTATATATATTGAAAGATTTGTGGTTTTGTAGTAACTATGTAATGACCTATTTGTATAAACATATTTAAATCTAGTAATTCATACCAATTACATTCAAATTTAAACGTAACTGGTTTAACATACATATTTTAGATCAAATTGCATCATAATTAAAAATTAATTAAAAATATGCAACCACACTAGTAATACATAAGATAACTTCATAAAAGAAAATAATAACAATAAAAGAAAAATATTAACAACGATATATTTAATACTTGCATCACATTTTTAAAAAAATAAAATAAAATAAAACAAAGATCTAAACCCACATCAACAGAAGTGATAAGGAATACTTAGCATTTTATAAATAAATAAAATGCATATGAACAATTAAAACCTAGCCTAATCAATCAAACTCAAATAAGCGATAATTTATGCTCATGTTCAGCTCTACTGTTAAATAATTTTTAAAAATAATATCACTAACAAAATAAACTAAGTTGAGAAAACTCACAAGAAACAATGAAGCACCAAGGAAATGAAGGCTTGCAATGCTAAAGAAAAATATGTTATAAGGCTCCTTTATATATGGTGAATAGATGTGCCTTGGGTGATGATTAAGGAACATATGCTACAGTGTATATACTTACAAAAAATATACAAATTAAGTACATAGTTCACAAAGCACCAATAATTGGAAGGTCAAATTAATTTTCACGACACATTCTCTTAATTAATCACATCCTTATATACCATCAAACACAACATAAAATAACTAATTTTTTATCCAATGAACAATTTTTCACATGAATAATTTTCTTGCTTGTCAAATTTATACATATAATCACAAACACCTAGTTAATGATAAAAAATATTAAAATCATATCAATAACAAAAAAAAAAAATGGTAATATGAAAACTATAGTAATAATTTCATACAAAGAAAAAAAAAAGAAAATTTGATACTGGAATGTTTTTTTTTTTTTTTTTAAAGCAAACCATATAACATTTTCTTTCTCCCCGAACCACATATATATATATATATATATATATATATATATATATATATATATATTAAAAAAAAAGCATATAACATTACATCCAGATGAAGAGTTGGTATTGCAGATTTAAGACTTCTATTTCTAGAAAAAATTCTAAAATAAATGAAACTATTTTAGAATTTATCTTTAACTATCATATAACAGTCTAAAGTTTTATTATCAATATCCTTGGTGATCATTCATGATTAAATTTAATAACAAAATACATAATGCTACAAAAATGTAATTCCAACTTAATTCTTAGATAAATTTGACTCATGTTTGGCTCAAACCACCAAACTTAATGAGAATTGTTACTATTTGGATTAGAATAGAACCTTGAAGAGGAACTTTAAGGTTATGGTTAAGGTTTTTCTAAGCTGGAAACCGAAAATCACCATATTCAATTCATTTTAATTTTTTAAATAAAAGTTATATAATACATATGATAAAATTAATTGGAACCCAAACCATCCAAAACTAGAACTAAAATCCGAACTTTATGGCTATGGTTGAGTTCTAATTCCAAAATTTACATAAGCATATCACATATTCCCAAAGGAATAGTGGTCAAGTTTATCCTTAGAGGACCCTAACTAACATCATAAGTAGAAATAATTGGACTAGTAGGCTACTGATAAAATTAATAAAAATTAACTTATATGTAAATTCAAAATTAAATAATACATAGTAAATAATATTAAAAATACGGATGATTCTTTCCTACAGCCATGTGCACAAATGATTTGGTTATTTTGAGAATTTTATTATACATACTTAAATAATTATTCAAAATCCAAAATAACTTGGTGCTGTTAAAAGTTACTACATATGTAATTTCATCTAAAATTACGGTGACATGTTTAGAATTAAATAATATTTATAGAGTATTTGTCTTAATATCATTGAAAATAGCATGGTTTGTATTAATATTGTAGCATGCTATATTTGAGAGTTAGTATGTAATTCATTGTTCAAGTTAAAGGTGGAGGATTCCAATCTATAGTTTGTCAACATTTGTCAAAATTAAAGTATTTTAATAAAAAATTTAATTAAAAAATAAATTTAACATATTAGATATTTTTAAATTGTAAATTTTAACTTTAAACTTTTTTTATAGTTATTGATGATGAAAAATAAGTAAAGAAAACAAATAAATATCACTAGTCATTATCTTAAAAGAGAAATTATAATTTTTTATTTTTTCAATATATCTGCTGGTTAAAATAAATGCAACAAAATAATTCTAAGGTATGAACGGAGAAAAGATTTTTTTTCATACAACCATCTATATTATGAAGTAATTCTCATTAAACATCAATATTGCCCATGTTTAATATGACCCGATATTATTTAAAACAAAATATTTGGTTATAACTGGGAAGTTGTATTTTAAAAATTTTGAAAAAGATAGGTTTCAAGAAAATTAGGAAAAAATTTAAACATTGAGAATTTTTTATTATTTTAATAATAATAATAATAATAATAATAATAATAATAATAATAATAATAATAATAATAATAATAATAATAAAATTTTAAAATAACTATGTTTTTTCAAATATTAATTTAAAAAAGCAATAACAAATTAAAAAAAAATTAGTTGAAAACCCACAAAAAGCAGTTTAGAAATTATAATTAAAACAATGATGAAATTGAGAAAATGGTATTATTTTTTTAGTTTATAAAAATGTCTAATCTGTAGCATACGCTGATTGGGAATGGATACAATTAACACAAAAAAATGCTTTAGGGAAAAAGCCTTAATTAAAATATTTTTTAAATATTATTATTTGTATTTTTAAAAATGGAAAAAATGGGTTGTTTTTAAAGGTGTATAGGAGTCTAGTTTGTGTATATAATTTTTTTTTTTTTTTAAAAGGTGGATAAACCACATCTATTACTAAGCAAAAGATAACAAACCCTCACATAAGAAGGTGAAGGGAACAAGCCTGAAGAAACAACAGACCACACGACGTGGTTGCAACAACTTGTGTATATAATTTTTTAAACGACTCTTATTATTTGTAAAGAAAAAGTTTCAATACCCAAAAATAATTATATTTTTAAATTTAAATATTAAATGAAAAATATTAAAAAATATATTCTCATTGGAGAATGACGGATTATTTGCAATGAAAATAAATAATATTAGGATTTTTATCAAATATTAATAATGCAAGCGCTAAATAATAAAATGAGGGAGCTATATAGATTTAAAGATGCTTACTTTTGTAGTAACTATGTAATGACCTACTTTGATAAACATAATTAAACATAAGTGGTTTAACATACACACTATCTTAGGTCAAATTGCTTCATAATTAAAAATTAATTAAAAATATGCAGCCAATATAGACATGCATAATATAACTTCATAAAAGACAATAATAACAATAAAAGAAAATATAAACAATAAAATATACATAATACTTGCATCACATGTTTAAAAAATAAAATAAAGGTCTAAAGTTCTAAACCCACATCAACAAAGTGATAAGGAATACTTAGTATTTTATAAATAAATAAAATACATATTAACAATGGAAACCTAGCATAACCAATCAAATTAAAGAAGAGATAATATATGCTTATGCTAGGCTAGCTCTACTATTAAATAAATTTTAAAAATAATATAACTAGAAAAATAAACTAAGTTGAGAAAACTCACAAGGAAAAATGAAGCATCAAAAAAAATCAAGGCTAGTAATGCTAAAAAAATACATCTTATGAACATCTTTTTATATTTGTTGAATTGATGTACTTTGCGTGATAATTAGGGAAAGTATATCTTCTTTAAAAAAAATACAAAAGAATAACTGTTAAAAAAAAAAAAAAAAAAAAGAGATAATATAATCACTGTTTGGTACTGTCACAGAATTTAATTTCTAATTGGTGATAAAAGTGCTTGCATTATATAATATATACATAAAAATGAAAAATGAAAAATGAAAAAGAGACTTGATTTGAATCATATTCTTAAACTTTAGTGGTCCCGGAGGCATATATATCTTTCTTTACTCGAAGCAATGAAGCTGTACCTTTCTTTATCCCTTTGGATTCTTGAAGTCCAAGCCTAGTATTTCATCACAAATATTACATGGTATATCTCAAACCTTGCTCTTGTAATGTCAAAATGTAGATGATACATTTAATTTTTTTAATACATTAATTATAATTAAAAGATTTCTTGTAATAGATATTTAAAAGTAAATTATTAAATAAATTTATTTAGATAATTAAAACTTATAAAATAAAGCAAAAACTTCTATCACTGAATTAATTGGTGAAAATATTCCATGTCAAATTTTTTTAAAAGAATATCTATTAGATGAATTGTTATATTAAGATTAGGAAATTATATGATTAGTTGCAATCTATTGATTTTCATATAAATTATGTGACTGATGATGTGGTAAAATAAATCACACATTTTTTTTTTTATAAATGGAAACAAAACTAATAACAAAACATTACACAATGGATTTCTTAAAATTAATTATTTATTTATTTTTTTTTGTTGAGAAACATAGAAAGTTAGAGATGAACTTTTTTTTTCTTTCGTATATGTCACTTGTCAGAGTATTCCAATGTCAATTTGAAAAATTTTTAGGTCTAAAATTATTTATTAATCACATATAAAATAAATTATCTAGTAATTTCATTTCTTTGAATTTATATTTGCCAACTCTTAGCATGATATTTTAAGAACAAACAGACTGCGTGTCTCCAAAAGGGTATGAGCATGGTGTACCTTAATACGTAAATAGTAATTTATAAAAAAATATTTTATTCTCAATTTTTATTGAAAAATATGAATCACTGTAGATTTTGACTTGATGTTTATATTAATGGAGTTTCATTTCAACCATATTGTTGCGCAAAAAAATATATAATATAAATATATCCAATAATAATTAGATATTATAAACAATAAAATATTTAATTATGAAGATTTTTATAACAATTAAAATAATAATCCTATTATTGGTAACAATGAAAATATTATTAATGATATGTTGATTACGTTGACAATAATGTAACAATAGTGACAATCATAGCAACAATTTTTTTTTTTCCTTCAGGTATATTAGTAACGTAGGATAAAAGATAAAAAATGTTAAATTTGAAAACAAATCTCTTAATTCAAATCCTCATATCACTCCTCTCCGGAACAGCCATATTTTTTTTTCCTACTCAACACACACACACACAAAAAGTCCTTCAATATTATAATCTAGCCTATTATTCTTTTCTAAGTTCCGTAACTTAACAAGTGTGTTTTGATTATTTATTTTGACAAAAACGACAAATAGTTATTAATAAAATAAAATAAAAAACAAATAAATACAAAGATGCATTAGCTACGATAGCTTATAAAACTCCTGAAAATTTTCAATTCCTTTGCAATACTATTTTGGAGAGGAGGGAAAGTGTTTTTCACACAAATCTCTCAATTGTGACTTTTTGTGTATTCCGAATTGAAGGGTTTGAACTTGAGACCCTTCAATTGTATGCCTTGGTAAGTACCATTGGGTTATGTTTAAGTTCACAAAGTCTTTTAATTATGACAACCACGGATAACATGGTGGATATAAATTTTAAATTTTAAATTAGTATAAATAGAAAATTTTTCATTTTAACATATTTCAAATTATCATAAAATTTAGCTTTATTTATAGTAATTAATTTTTTTTATTCAAATGATACTAATATAAATAATGCTCAATGGCTCAATTAATATTTTTTAATTATTATATTAGTTAAATGAAACAATTTTGTATGAAAATTCATTCTTACTACAAATGCTAAATTTGATTAAAAAACAATGCATTAAATTTTTTAAAATAGTTTTAAAAATTAAAAGTAACTAGTTATACTCTTTTCCAATATGTTATTCTTCTTAATGAATAAATTGTTTATTTCCTTTTATTTTTTTTATAAATTTTTTCCCACGACAGACACAGCAAGATAGTAAAGTACTTCATCTTGAGAATAAATAAAGTAGCTGTAATAAACAAAAAACGAAAACAAAATTATAAAACTTTTGCATAAGAACCAGCATTTTCATTCAAATGATACAAAAACTTTTTTTTTTTTTAAAGGGAGACAAGCCCTTAATTAGGGACGAACATGTGGGGAGCAGCGCTCACCGCCGAATCGTGCTTTCACCTTACGCATGATGGGGATCAAACTCAGGGAGTTACGCTCGACACTTGAGGCGAATACCCTACGCAATAGACCCGGTGCCAATTGACTTAAAAACCGTTGGCAAATGATACAAAAACTTACATGAATAATTTTTTATAAAAAATTGGATAAATTGCATTCATACATTAAAAAAAAACAGGAAATACAATAATAGGGAGGAACAAATCGGGTACACACACCTAGAAACCAATCTATTAAGAACAAAGACTAATAAACAACAAAGGAAAAGGAAATATATACAACAACATGGATACAAGAACTAAAAAACCAATATAACAAAACAAATTGAGTAGGTGAGTTTTTTCAATTAACACAAGCTTGGTATTGGGTGTGGGCCAAGCTCTTCTAGTGGCCTTCTCCCCTCCCCTGTTTTCCTCCACTTGCCATGGCAAGTGGGGGGTCTCCACCCCCCTCACACACGGGCAAATCATGGGCTGATGTTGCGGCTGCAACTCAGCGGAAGCCGATCCTCTCCTTGCTTGCCGAGGGTCCAGTACTCAACAAGCTGAAAGCCTCTTCGAAGGATGTCGTTATGATGGATGGTGAGGTGACTTCAAGGGCTAGAATGCGCTTCCAAACGGCCTTGTATGGAAAGTTCTTCGGGAAATCTCCCCCGTTCGAGCAGGTCAAGGAGATTTTGAGTGAAAAATGGAAAGAGTTAGGCTGTTATCAAATCCCCCACCTGCCGAATGGATACTTGCTGATACGTTGCGGCAACCATGAGGCCATGCAAAGGTTGCTGTTCGATGGTCCGTGGGCGGTGAATGGTGTTATTCTGCAGCTGGCTCCATGGCAACCGTTTTTTGAGCCGGCGTTCACCAGGCTCTCCACGGCGGCATTATGGGTCCAACTACACAACCTCCCCGTCGAGTTCTGGGATGGGGAAGCTCTGGAAACAATATCAGGTTTATTGGGTCGTTTGCTTAAAATTGATGAAGTTACCCTTTCCCTGTCCAGGTCTAAATTCGCCAGAATATGCGTCGAGATCGATCTAGCAAAGCCTCTGAAGCAGGGTTTTTGGGTTGGTGACGGTGAGCATAAGGTGTTCGTTGTTGTTCTCTACGAAAGACTTCCAACATTCTGCTACACTTGCGGCCTAGTTGGTCATGGTTCAAATAGTTGCAACCGCCGGAGCCCTGAAGTCACGGTGAGTCCCTTGCAGCCCTCTCGTCCTACTCATGGGGCACGAGGAAAGCAGGTGGTAAGGGAGGATCCAAGCTTCATAGGGGATGGCATGGATGCAGAATTTGAACCTAGATCAATGGATGGTGAAGTGAGCAAAGGAAAGGAGGGCGAACCGCCGGATTCCGATTTCGGACCTTGGATGGTGGTGTCGAGGAGAAGGGGACGCGGCGGAGGTCACGGAGGCGCTAGAGGAACGGGCTCTTCGGGGTCACGTGCTGCGCATGCGACTCCTCGTGATCCTACCTTTCAGCCTCGTGATCCGACCGTTCTCTCTCGTGATCCGACCATTCCTTCTCCCAATGTTTCGAATAACAAAACGGTCGATGCATGTGTGACGCGTGGTGCTGCTTCTCTGCGAGGTGGAGCAGTCTCTCTAAGAGGTGGCAGGGGGGGTGCTGCCAGACCTCGGTCCTCGTACTCTGACAAAGCTACTGTAGAAACGTCTTATTCTCCTGACAGGGTCACTTCGCACATGGCTCCAGGAGACGAACGCCGTTACTGTGGGTCTTTGGAACTCGACCCAGAGAGACACGACCTTCCTTCTTCGTCACGTTCTCCGGTTTCCGAGGGTGACAAGGCCTTGACCCAAGCCCCTGAAGGAACAAATCCATCTACTATCCCACCTCAGGAGGTTAGGGTTTTACATCCCATCCCTCAAGATCTAATTTGTGATTCTTCACAGGGATTGCAGAACATCGCAACAGAGATACCGAGTTCTTCCGAAATACTCCCATTGATTAGAGTTTACAAGGGTGCGGATGAGGTTCTGAAGCTCGGCGAAGGATTAGAGACGCATCAGATGCAAGTCAACAACGTCTCCTTGGCTCTGAAGTCCCCTCTCTCTCCCTCCGCCGTTTCAGACCAGGATATGAGTGGATCTGGTGACGAAGACGAGGGCCTCTCAGGGGGGGGGGAACTCTTTGATGATTTGGGTTTCTTTTTCCCAGTCTTCTTTATTTCTATTGTTCTGGCTTATTTTGATGCAGTTGTTTTCATTACTGACAATTTATCTAGATTTTCTTTACTCATAGTTTTTTCCATGATTACTGACCCTTTTAAGATTATCACTTGGAATTGCAGGGGTGTGTCCAACAGGGATACAACTGCTAGAGTTCTGCAACTATTGAAGAAATATAATCCGGTTATGCTGTGTTTAGTTGAAACCAGAGCCAACGATGAAAGGTTGGAAAGGTTTTGTTCGAGATTAAAGAATAAATGGGGTTGGGCGGCTATCGTCGCAGAGGGTTTCTCTGGAGGGATAATTTCTCTCTGGAAACCTGATATAGGTTTGGTTACTCCTCTTGCTAAGTCCAGGAATGCTCTTCATTTGGTAATTACCACAGGTATTGGTAAGACTTGGCTTGTCTCTACTATTTACAATACTAATCATATTCAAGGGCAATGTCTGATCTGGAAGGAGCTTTCTGGTATGAATCATTTAAACCTTCCTTGGCTTATCATGGGAGATTTTAATGCTGTGATTTCTCAGGACGAGCATAAGGGGGGTTCGCATTATTATTATAGCCGTAAGGCTGAAGCTTTTGCAGATTTCATTAATACTAATAATTTTTTGGAAGTAAATTCTGCAGGGCCTAAATACACTTGGTGTAATAATCAAAGTGGCTTGGCTCGTCGGTGGGCTCGTCTGGATAGGGGCCTTATCAATACCACTTGGTCCAATAATTTTGATTCTTGTCTTATTAGGCATCTGCCGCGTTTTCTCTCTGATCACTCTCCTCTTCTTCTTTCGGTTTTTCCTCGAGATTTCACTAAAAAGAAAATTTTTCGTTTTGATAACTATTGGCTTGATTACTTGGGTTGCCATGCAGCGGTTCATGAGGCCTGAAATTTTCATCCACACTCAAATCCAATGCATGCTTTCTCCCATCTCCTCGCTCGTACTAGGTCTTCGCTCTTAGCTTGGAAAGCCATAGGAATTCAACCTCTTGATTCGGAAATTGAGAGATTAGAATGTTTTATTCAGGATGTAGAACAAAGTGACGCTTCCGGCGATCAAGTAGATTTTTCTCCTCAGTCCCTTACTATTCTTTATAATAAATTGTCAGCTTTGAACAGGCAGAATAACATTAAATGGGCTCAA
Organism: Dioscorea alata; assembly: GCA_020875875.1. Classification (NCBI taxonomy): domain Eukaryota; kingdom Viridiplantae; phylum Streptophyta; class Magnoliopsida; order Dioscoreales; family Dioscoreaceae; genus Dioscorea; species Dioscorea alata. The sequence goes on from CM037018.1 coordinate 16,200,067, forward strand.
AGAGCAAGACTCTTGTGGGTTCAAGGTGGTGATGTTAATTCTTCTTTCTTTCATAATTCAGTGCGCTATCGTAATCATATTAATTCTATTTCTAACATTACTGACTCTAATGGCTCTTTGTTCTTGGATCAAGGAAGTGTTAGGCAGACCCTCTTCAATTATTTTGTAGACCTTTGGAAGGAACAGGGCAATCTGAGTTTTCAAGAAACTTTGGATGCTCTTCCTGATGATCTTCCTCAGGTTTCGAGTAGCGACGGTGACAAGTTGATTGGGGATGTTTCAAAGAAAGAGGTTTATGACACACTACTGTCTCTTCCTACGGGTAAGAGTCCAGGTCCCGACGGGTTTAACGTGGAGTTCTATCGCTTTTACTGGAATGAAATAGGTGACAGTCTTTATGAGGCGATCAGGTATTTTTTTGATCACTCTGCTTTGCCAAATGCTTGGGTAAGACTTTTATTGCTTTGATTCCTAAAAAACCCAATCCTAAATATGCTACTGATTACCGCCCCATATCCTTGTGTAATGTTTGTTACAAGATTGTGTCTAAAATTTTGGCCAATCGTTTGAAGAGTGTCTTGCCTAGTCTTGTGGGTAGTGAGCAGTGTGGCTTTGTTAGTGGCCGCACCCCTTTTGACAATATCATCACCCTTCAAGAAGTGGCCCACTCGATTGAAACTGATCATAATCACCCCCCTAGGATGTTGATTAAGTTAGACATTCAAAAAGCTTATGACTCCCTGAGTTGGAATGCAATTCTTGCTACCTTAACTAAAATGAAGTTCCCTGGCAAATGGATAGGTTGGATTAGGACTTGTGTTTGTAAGGTTTCTTATGCTCTTTTGATTAATAAATCGCCCACTAGTTGGTTCTCTGCTAGTCATGGCATCAGACAAGGGGACCCAATCTCTTCTTACTTGTTTATCTTAGTGGCTCAAAATTTGACTTCCATCCTCAATCTTGCCATGAACATCAATCTGATTCCAGGTTTTGATATTAACCTTGATAGGAATTTCAATCACTTGATGTATGCAGACGACCTTATTCTTATTACCCAAGCTAGTAGGAAAACTGCCCGTAATGTCAAGCTCTGTCTTAGCATCTATGGGAAGTTAACTGGGCAGATTGCCAATAATTCTAAATCTGAAATCATCTTTCCTAGTTGGTTTAATAAAAGGTTGGTTAATAGCATCAGTAGGATCCTGGATTATAAGGTTGGGTCCTTTCCTTTCCTTTATCTGGGAATTCTGATTTCCCCAAGGAAATTGGCACTCTCTTGCTTCTCTAATTTGATAAACAAGATTGAGAAGTCAATCACTTTTTGGAGGAAGTCTAGAATTTCCTCGGCTGGAAAAGTCATCCTTATCAATTCAGTGGTCATGTCTGCCCCTCTGTATTACCTGTCAGCTTACCCTATCCCTATTAGTATTCTTGATCGCATCACTAAGGTTGCCAGGGTCTTCTTTTGGTCTAAGGATAACCATCGAAATGGCATGAACTCTATTGGTTGGAATGAAATTAAACTTAATCGTTCTGAGGGGGGTCTTTCAATTCGAGATTTGGGGTTGTCTAAAGTTTCCCTTATGGCCAAGAATGTGCTTCATGCTCTTAATCGAGATAATCTCTAGTGGGTAAATATAATGCAGAGTAAATATGGTGATTTTAATATTTGGCCTGGTAAAATTTCTGCGAAGTGCTCTTGGTTTTATAGGGGTTTATATCGCAATGCTTTCATTATCAAGCCTTTTCTCTGGATGAGGTTGATTAATCCCCAATTTGTGTCTTTTCTTAAGGATCCCTGGTACTTTGAAATCCCAATAGCTTATAAACCTACTTATCTTAATATGGAGATGGATCATGATAATATTGATATGAATGACTTAGTTGTTGACAATTGCTGGAATTTTACTTACCTATATGCTTTGTTCGGTAATTATTTGAATGATGATATTCTTTGTCAAAGTCAAGTCTCCTACAATGAGTCTAATACCTGGGTGTGGTATCCTAAGTCTGGTAAGAACAAGCTCTCTGTTATGGTCTATCATCACTTTAATCATTCTAATGCTGTCAGGATTCATTGGGATGGTTGGGCCAAATTATGGGCTCTCAAGGTATCCCCGAGAGTTAAGCATTTCATTTGGTTGTTGCTTCACAAAGCGGTTAAAACCCATGAGTATCTCTATCGTTTAAACTTGGGGCCTCAAGATAATTGTTGTTTTTGTAATTTGACCTTTGAATCAGCAAACCATCTTTTCCAAAGCTGCTACCTGTCCCAAAGAATTTGGATGCTGATTAGTAACATTCTGGGTAAGCAGTTTGATTTATCTCAGGACATATCTTCAGGTAATTGGCTTTTTCCGGACATTACAGGTAATGATTTGTTCATTCAATCAGTTATTGCTTCTACTATTTGGTTTATATGGAAGGCCAGATGCAACTCTATTTTCAGGGATGAAAACTTGATTGCTTGAAGGTTGCCAACTTTGCAATCAATCATGCCAGGGAGTATTTTATGCTTTCAGCTCATCAAATTGGCAAGAATTTTATGGCTAATAATTTTCTGTTCTCTGATTATCAGATTATGTTCATTGCTTCTGTTTTTAAAGAGGATCTTATGTTAGCTGGAATTGGTGTTCTGGCAATTGATCTTGGTTCAAAGTGTGTAAGTGCAGGGCATACTTGGTGTTCTGCTGAAAATACAGATGATGCCGATATCAGGGCTATGTGCTATGCTGTGCAAGGTGGGCATTGGAGGAGTATGACATTCAGGACTGTTGCGATTTCCAATTGGGAGCTGGTCAAGGCCGTTAACCGGGGGGATTTTGGCGACGCGTGGCGGAGGATTGATCAGATTAATGACATCAAGAACCACATTTTTCATATGGGGAATCCTAGAGTGCAATTTGTGCCTAGGAATTGGATGCGGGCTGTCTCGGCCATTGCGTTGCATGGTTTGATTCATCATGAAGACGCTCGATATCATCAAGGCAGGGAGCTGCACAGGTGGTTAATGAAGATTCTTAGACGGAATGGTCTATATTTATGTGTTTAATTTCTGTGTTTGTTTGTTTTGTTTTGCTTACAGGCATGTAATATTTGTTTGAACTTTTTGTAGACTCTTATTTTTATTATTAATAAAATAGCTCTGAGAGCTCCTTCCCAAAAAAAAAAAAAAAAAACCAAATTAAGTACCCAAAAGGATTGGAGATAAGACTAGTTGGTTGTGAAGAGTATTGAGGAATGGATGATTTCTGATGGGGAATTTGAGAAGCTGATGGAGATGGTTGATAAGGAGAGGCACTAGGGAGGCAGGAACATCTTTCAACAGTGGCTTTACAGGAGAAGTTTTTATTTTATGAGTTTCAGCAGAATGATAGTTTTTTGACGCTACAATTTTTTTTTTTAAAAATAAATAAATCACAGATTTTATAAAATAAAAAAATAAATATAAAACAAAGAACAAAGGGTGAAAATAGGAAAAAAAATAATTCGGATCCGACTAAGCTAGGAGGTCATCACTAGATTCAAGGTATGATTTGAATCATTATTTGACTTCATTGTTCTTTTACTTTTAGAAACCGATATAAGAGGTGCTTTTAAAAAATCGCTTCGATAATCGTGCTATTTTTTTAACAAAATTTTGCAGGAGGTTTAATAAAACCCCCAAATTTTAAATTAAAAAATAAAAAATAATTCACTCTCTTTCTAGCTTGCCCAGCGTGTCCGATGAACAGCGGTGGCAGCCAAGTGCCCGGCGTCGCTAGCACTGGCACCCTCGGCGTTCCATTTCCGATTCAGGCATTTCGTCGAACATTTGATGTGCGTCTTTTTTCTTTTCTTTTTTTTTTTTTTGGGTTTTTTAGTGGATTGGATGATGAGATGATGAAAATATTACATGATCTGAAATTTTTATGGAGGTTTTTCTAAGGAATTGGATCGATAAACCAAGCCAGAGAAATCAAGACGTCTCTCTCTCTCTCTTTTCCTCAGAGAGACTCTCTCTCTATAGATAATTATATTGAAAAAAAAAAAAATTTATTTTGGGTTTTTTTCTTTAAGGAATTAGATGAGAAGAATCCAGTTGAAAAAAGGGAATGAAAACGAGAAATCTAGGTTTGGAGAACATCGAACATGGAGAGATTTTTTTTGAAAGAGGGCTGAAGCTCAATAAAAAGAAAGAAAAAACAGAAACAGGGAGAAAAAAAACTACAGCATAATGCTCATGAAAGAGCAAACATCAGAAAGCCAGAAGGGCAGTTGCATTCCTTTTGCAAACAGAGAAAGTTTCGGGTTTTGGCGAGCCTTCTTTGAGAGAATGTCCGCCACAGCATTGTCTTCTTGATTTATGTGCTCTAGTCTTGGGTTCTGAAGTTGATGAAGAAGAAATCTGAGATGACGGGCTTCATTCTCAAGAGGCCAAGCCGCTGGGATTTGAAAATTCTTCACGAGACTCATGTGACCAATACAGTCAGTTAAAAACCTGGATCGACCACCAGTTTCTCTTAATACACTCCTCCAAAGCTAAGATCATGGCTTCCACCTCCACATGAATTGGAGATTCTAAAGTAGCTATATTAGAACCTACTAACAAAAAGTTGTTTTCATTAAAAGTAATAATAAAGCCTCAGCCAGCATGACTTGAATCATTGATCCAAGAGGCATCCGAAAAGATGGAAACTTAAAAGTTTAAAGGAGTTAAAGAAACATTCCTGATGTTGGGTTTCTTTGCATACTCCTTAGCAAGACTCCAAGCTTTGGTAGGAATCAAATTGAAATTTGGAGCAAGATTCTTGAAGATGGCATTACAGTGGGCTTTCCAGATCAGCCAATGAGTGTTTACTATAACAGCTTTGCCAATAGAGGAATTGCAAGAAAAGTTTAAATAAGAATCAAGACAATACCCGGTGGTGAGCAAATTGGTAGCGATGTTTTTAAGACCCAAGGATGCCAGAATGTTGTTCCAGCAGTTAGGAGAATATGCACAATTCCAAAAGATATGAGAAGTAGTTTCAGGGACCAAATTACAGAAATGGCAATAAGTTTGAGGTCCAAAATTTAGGTTATGGAAGACATCGCATGTTGGAAGTTTAGAATGCGCTAGCTTCCAGGTAAAAGTCCTGATTCTCGGAGCAACTTCAAACTTCTAAATTTTACTCCAACCAATCCAATTAGTATTACCAGGTTGATGCTCATTAACTTCATTATCATGATTGCCATCTGAAGCAATCCATAATCTTGACAGTTAAAATCATATGACCCAGAAAATCATATCAAGATAAAGCAGAAACTACATAAGTCACAATCACTGCAGCTCAGCATCACAGTGCAACTAATTGTAGTAGTTAGCAAGCTTGTCATTCCAGCTTTTGGATAAGCGCGAACACAACCCATTTAAGGAAATTGTGGTCCTCTAGATGTCACCCAAAAAAAAAGAAAATGATTACCAAATGTAGCAACTCACCTTAAGATGGTCCAGAACAGCGCCTAAATATCAAGATGATTAAGAAGGCTCTTTCATGCATCAATTTCCTTAAATGTTAGATCTCCTCCATATTATTTCTAATATTAAGATATAATAAACACAGTTTACCTCACACCTATGAGGTAAGACAGGATATTCAATGTACTTGATGCACCAGTTCAAGTCTTGACATATGCTAAGTGCACTCAAATGCTCAAAAGTCAAAACAAAACATGTCAGGAAGCTACACCTCATAAACTTTTTGCACTTGTACAAACAATTCCAAACCAGGACTTCTCCTTCCTTTTTTTCATAAAAAGCACTTCCAATTCCCTCATTAACATTACTTCATCCTACTCCAACAAATAACATATTGATCCATTAAACCTCAAAGAGGTCATCATCATGTAAGCCTGAAAGATTAGAGATGGCAATTTATACCCTACCCGACGGGTATACCCATACCCGTACCCGGTCAAAGAGGGTATTACCCTCTTTGACCGGGTACGGGTATGGGTACGGGTATTACTCGTAATTTTTTTAGCGGGTACGGGTCGGGTAAGGGTATGCCTCTACCCTACCCATACCCTTACCCGTACCCTTACCCCTTGAAGAGGGTTTTACTTACCCTACTACCCTTATATATAGAGCTGTCAAATGGGCCGGCCCGGCCCAGCACGGCACGGGCCCGCTGCGGCCCGCGCACTGTGCGTGCTCGGGCCGGCACGGCCCGGGTCATTACCGTGCCGGGCCGGCACGGCCCGCCAACCTATAGAGGTCGGCCCAGCACGGGACACGGCCCATTCTGAGTGGGCTCGTGCCGTGCTGGCCCACTACTATTTTTTAATTAAAAAATTAAAAATTATCAAAAAAATTATTTAATTTTTAAAATAATGAAAAAATCTTATTAGAAAATAAAAACCAGAAAATCCGAATTTTATACTCTTCTTCTGGTCCTCTTTATTCAATCAAATTATTATACAAAAATTAAAATTGATCATCTGTTTAAAAATTAACATAAATTTTATACTCCAGTCACTATTCAGCTTTGTTTCATGAAATTGAAGTTAATTGAAAATTTTGTGATTTAAATCATTTAATTCATCAAAAATTGAAAATATAGAATTTAAATTAAAAATTTGCCGATGCATTAAATTTTGTGATGCATTAAAGAAAATTAAAAATTTGCCGATGCATTAAATTTTGTGATGCATTAAAGAACAAAATTTTGTGATTTAAATTATCAAAGAACAAGACAAACTACTGAACTAGCCTTAGGGATAAATGGATAATTGATAATTCATACAAACAATTGAAACAAACCCAAAAAAAATTAAAAGCTAAAAAAAAAAAAAAAAAAATCCACAAATCAGTGAAATCACTAAATTGGAGACAACAAATACAACAATTGAGCATACAACCCTTAAAATTAACCTCTAAAAACCACAAAATCAAATAATCATGCAAAAAAAAAAAAAAAAAAAAAAAAGGAAAACAGGGGATGGCCGGGAGGCCGATGAGAGGTATTGTCCGAGTAAAGGATCCGGGATCGTCTTCAAAATATCAAAAACTGGGAAGATCCGCTTGTTCAAGCTCGGTTGCAAGATCTCCACATCATCGGACATGAGCCTCGCCAAGTCGCTCCGGGAGAAGCCGGCGCCGAGAAAGAAGTCGATCTTCGCCAAGTCGCTCCGGGAGAAGCTGGCTTTGATCTTGTCGCTCTTGATGTCGAGATTGCACCGGGTGTTGAGCTTCTTGACGGCGGCGAAGGCCTTCTCCAGCGAGAGGCCAAAGGAGTCGATGAGGTAGGATGCAATGGAGGAGGTGGTGGCTGGGAGGGAGTAGGTTGAAGAGAGAAGTGAGAAGTCCTTGTGAAGCCCTGCCTTTTCTTTTTTCATTTTTGTTGGGAAAGAACGGCGAAGTGAGAAGTCTCCATGTGAAGCCTGCAAACCCTAGAAAATCAGCCCTTTTATTTTTATTTTTCTTATTTTATTTATTTATTTAATTAATGCAAATATGTGGTTTTTAATTGAAAGCTAAAAGCTGGCAGTCAGTCTTTTGACTCTTTTACAATTCCAATTAAAATTTAAATAAATCAGAAAGGGAAATGCAGAAGACTCAGAACTTTAAAAATCAAAATTTATTAAAATTATTAATATATAAAATATTATATATTAATAATTTTAAAAGTAAGAACTAAGAACTCTAAAAATTTTATTAAACTTTAAATAAAATATTACATAAGTTAAAAAAACTAGAAATATATTATTTGAAAAAAAACCCTCAAAATTCTGTATCCGTATATATGCCTTCTCCACCATCATCGCCGGTGTATTTTTCTCTTTGATCTTGTAACCTATCTTCAGCATCTAACCAATCCTTTAGACATATGCACATTTGCACCGTTTGTTGGTTCATTCGGCTTCTCCTATCATCTAGTACTCTTTTTCCTGCACTAAAACAAGACTCCGATGCTACTGTAGACATCGGTGGAGTTAGTAGATCACGTGCCATGGCAGCTAATACGGGATAACTGTGCTCTTGCTTTTTCCACCATGACAAATTATCAAAATTATCAATTTCTTCCGAAGTAAGAAAATTATTAATATTATTATTTAAATAATGATTTATTTCATAAGAACTAGTAGAAGTAGTGCTAGTGTTTGAAGAAGAAGAAGAAGAAGAACCACCCATGAAAAATTGTCGATTAATTAAATTAACAACATAAGTTGCGGATCTATTTTTGGTGTTTGAAGATGAACTTTCAATAGTTGTAGGTAAATTGAAAGCCCGTCTATCACCATGTTTTTCATGATATTCATTATACATATCATAAAACAAAGAACGATAATTTTCTTTGAGTAAAGAATGATCAAGCCCCATATTTTTATCATAAGAATCGATCATGCAAAAAGTGCCATCGATTTTAAAACGCGGGTCGAGAATCATAGATAAAACGGGAAGTGGTTCAAGTTTTCCAAAATATTTTTTGAATTTTACCTCCATCGGAGCAACAATAGGAGCAAAATTAGGATCATGCCTATATCTTGCAAAAACCTCACTAATAAAATATATTTGATTAATAATAATAGGTGAAGTGGGATAGTAAACACCGGAAAACTTATTAGTTGAAGTATAAAAAACTTCCAAAAACTCTTTAATCAAATTACTAACTTCCCAATCATAATTAGTAACTTGATCTTCGGGAAATTTATCATTACAAAACATGGAAATAATATCTCTATCATCATAGGCACACTCCAACATTTCATAAGTCGAATTCCACCTATGATCAACATCAATGAGATATTTTTTGCATTTTCTTCCCCTTTCCGAACAAAAAGTTTGAAATTCATGTCTCCGGTGTGAACCATTTCTAACATATAAAATGCAATTTCTAATTTTTTCAATATGGGGCTCAATTATTTTTAAACCATCTTTAACACATAAATTCAAAACATGGCATGCACAACGCACATGAAAAAAAACTCCGGAAAAAATAGGCATTAAATTCCTTTTTAAAATATCAACCGCATTATTATTTGCCGATGCATTATCCAAAGAAATTGAAAATATAGAATTTAAAATACCATATTCATTAAGAGCACGAGTAATATAGCTAGCAATAATACTTGCGGTATGTCGGTGTTCTAATTCAAAAAAACTTAAAATACGTTTTTGTAAAACCCAATTACTATCTATATAATGAGCGGTAACACAAAGATAATTGGTTTTAAATTGAGAAGTCCAAATATCGGAAGTAAGAGAAATTTTTAAAGAACTATTAGATAATTCGGAAATTAATTTTTGTTTATAATCATCATAAATAATAAGACAATATTTTCTCATGGTATTTCTTGAAACCGATTTAAAATTTGGATTAAACCCACGAATAAGCATTTTTATAAAAGCGGGATTTTCGGAAAGATAAAAAGGTTGCTCATTTTGAATAATAAATTTTGCAATTTCTTTTCTTGCATTTTCATTATTAAAAATAAAAGTTCCCAAAGATGAATCGGTAAAACTAATTTGTGTTTGAGTAGAATCGTGTTGCTTTGCGGCATGCTTGTCGGCATGCCTTTTTAAATGCCCCGTCCCCCCCGAAGTTTGGCAAGAAAAATCTTTTTTACATTTTTTACAAACCGCCCGATTACCTTTGTTTGGAAATTCAACAATATCATAAAATTCCCAAACCCCGGAAGTTCGTTTTCTAGAACTTGTTGGTGGCCTATTAGTTGAGGGCCCAATATTCCGGGTCTCACTAACTTGCTCAACAACATGCTCGGGAGAACTCAAGGGGGTATTATCATAAAAACCAAATGGAGAATTATCGGAGGGAAAGATAGGAGGAGAACCGGCCATTATGCAAAATTAAAATTAATGTTTAGGGTTACCTCGAGTACTTTAACGATGATTTACAAAATTGACTAAGTACCGATTGTCCTTCAAGTGTGGTTGAGAATTTTTTGATGAAGAATGTGAAACTTTGATTTGCAACCTTCACTCTTGAACTTGAAAATTGAGAAAACAAGATCTTGAATGCTTGAGCCTTGATTATTAGAATGAGAGAAGATGATGTAGTTTGGTGTAAGAAAAATTGTTAGCATTTAGGGATATTTATAGTTTTTTTAAACTTTTTCTAATTCCTAAAATGTCCTCATATACTAGCCGTTTATAGTTGTTGAGAAGGTCAAAAATGTCATTTTAACTTAAAAAACTAAATTACCCTTAAAACTAGCCGTTTTGTAGTTGTTGAGAAGGGTACAATTGACTTTTTAATATAGTAAAAGAAAAAAAAATAAATGAAAACTAAAAAAAAAATTAAAACAAATTAAATAAGTAGTTACCGTTATGGGCCGTGCTTGGCACGGCCCATAACGGCTACTAGACCCCGGCGGGCTGGCACGGCCCAGCTGGGTCGCGTGCTGGCCCGCGTGCCTGGGCCAGCACGGCCTGGGCTGGGCCACGTGCTGGCCCGCGTGCTGGGCCGTGCTGGCCCGCGTGCCCAGCACGCCTGGGCTGGGCTGCGGGCCGGCACAGCCCGATCCGGGCCGCGGGCCGGCACGGCCCGCGGGCCGTTGAACCCCAGCCTGGCCCGGCTGGGGGGTTCGGGCCGTGCCAAGCCCGGGCACGGTACTGTAGCACCGTGCTCGGGCTGAGCACGGCCCAATTCGTGCCGGGCCGTGCCGGGACCGGGCCGGCACGGCCCGGTTGACACCACTACTTATATATTATATATATATATATATATATATATAATCTAAACATTTACCCAATAATTTACCTAATATCTTTTCATTGTGATTAATTTGAAAATAATTTAAATTGGATACTATTTATTTTTTATATTTATATTTGATAGAGCATAATATTATTAAAATTAAATTTTGGATTTATATTAAGAATTCCAATTAAATTAAAAAATTTAAATATTATAAATCAAATATAAAAAATAATGTCATAATAATTTATGAGTGTTATGCTGTTAAAAATAATATTTGCACCGGCATAGTTGTGATGATTCTTATAATTTCTTGAAAATTGAAATTTAACAAAGTATATAAGTATATTGTTAGTTTGTTACTCAAACTTTTAAAAACAACAAATTGAATCTAAATTTTAAAATTTATTTATAAATTCTTTCTCATTATAATTGAAAGTGCATAATATTATCAAAATTAAATTTTGGATATATATTAAGAATTGTAATTAAATTAAAAAATAAAATATTATAGAACAAATATAAAATATAATGTCATAATAATTTGTTAGTGTTAGGCTCGAGCTAATTATTTACCCAACAATTTACCTAACATCTATTTTCATAGTGATTATTTGAAAAAAAAAAATACCTTAAATTTTCTCTTAATATTTATATTGTTAGTTTGTTACTCAAACTTTTAAAAACAACAATATAAATTTTAAAAATTATTTATAAATTCTCTCATTATTATGATAATTCTCTGTGCATAATATTATCAAAACTAGATTTTGGATTTACATTAAGAATAATAATTAAATTAAAAATTAAATATTATAAAACAAATATAAAACAATAATGCCATAATAATTTACTAGTATTATGTATGCTGCTTATGGACTGGATGGGAGAGAAAAACATTATAAACATAATTGTGATAATTTTAAAAATAATGTTTTAAAATTGAAAGTTAACCAAGTATATTGTTACTCTCAATCTTTTAAAAACAACATATTGAATATAAATTTTAAATTTTTTTATAAATTCTCTCATTATTATAAATAAAAAACATCACATAAACAATGAAAATCAATCAACTTGTTAAATCAACTTGTTACTATTATTCTTTAAATTTAATTCGGTAATTTGAATAACGGGTAAACCGGTACCCTGCAGGTATACCCGTACCCTGCGGGTAAGGGTAAGGGTATGATTTTTTTTACCCTGAAGGGTACGGGTAAGGGTACGGGTATGAGGTAGGGGTTACGGGTACGGGTAAGGGTTTTGGCATACCTTATCCATACCCTACCCGTTGCCATCCCTATGAAAGATAATAAATCAAGAAAGAAGTACCAGACAGAACCATGGATGTTGCATTTCTTTCACATTTACCACAAAGACAACATAAGAAAAAAAACATTTCTTTCACATTTCCAGAATTTTGGTTTATCATTTTAAGCTTAGCCTATTTTAATTTTGTTTTGCTGTTCTTGTTTAGTTGTTTAGCTTGTTATTGTTCTGCCCGCTCTCAGTTTCAAGTGTCCTTTGTTTTTTGGTTTCTCTTTTCAGTATTTTAATAAAAGTTTTTGAGCTCCTTTACCGAAAAAAAAAAAAAACATAAGAAAAAAAACAGTAAAGCTAAAAAAGGGTGAAACATATTTCTAAGCATTGAGAAATCTATGTCTACTAAAAAGGAAGATGTCACATCAATGGGAACATGAAACACCTAGGTGCCAATAAAGAGGGTCTTGATGGAACAAGTAATATTGGATTGCGTTTACTCCTTTTTTTTTTTTTAACTCCTGTCACATACTTGAAACATTCAGGCAGCATTTGTGCAGAGTTTGTTGTCTATACTTGTGCAATTAGTAATTATAAAAATTTCATGTCACTGATAATCTTCCAAAGAGCTTTTCTCTTTCTTCCCAAAAAAAGGAACATGTAATAAAACATTGGCATCCCCAAGTTCGTCTCATGTATATAATTTTGGATAGTTATATAATGCATATGGTATAATCTCTTTATTGCAATACTAGCTAAATTCATATATGCTGACACAAGATTTCAGCCAGTTTCTTCAGACTTTTGTGAACTAAAACAAATTTAGGATCTCACAGGCAGCAGTCCAATGTATTTATTGGTTACCAAGGATTACTTAAGGATGGCAAAAATAATGCCAAAATTGGTCCACAATTCTTACAAGAAGCAGAGTTAAATTGAATGTTGATTGCTCAGATGCAAGTAAACTTACCTAATTCAGTGCCGACAAGAACCACAGGCACTCCAGGAGCATAATACTGGAGTTCTGGTACCCACTAAACACCATGGTAATATGGGTGGGAATATTATATGTTTGAAAATATTGTGATAATTTGATATAACCATGTTTGGTTGGAAACTCTTATTACTGGGAATAGTTCATTACTTTGTTTGGTTCATGGTAATCAATTTGGTAAAATATAAAAAGTTATGAGATTACCATGGTAATCCAAGATAGACACCAAATTTGGTGGTAGTCATATTACCACCTTTTTGGTAATATTTTCATGTTGGTAATGTGATATTGCCATCCAGATTACCACGTAACAAGTGGTTATCTTTCTCAGTGCAATGTCAAACGTGGTAATATTTTCAGATTACCACATAACACATGGTAATCTTTCTACATTACCGCGAACCAAACGGCCCCTGAGAGTAATACTATATAGAATGAAGCAAACACACGAACCAGACACACAACTGATGTAGCTGGTTATGTGGCAACTAATTAAATTTTTTTAAATAAAAAAAAAGAAAGTAAAAGTTGTTTTTGTCTCTCTCTATCTCACTCTCTCTCGTGTGGTGATCTCCCGATCTTGTCCGCTGCTCCCGGCCACTGTTTCCAACCACCCTGCCCCAGCCGAGAGTGGTGGAAGGAAGCGGCAGCCAAGACCGGGAGATCACCACACGAGAGAGAGTGAGAGAGATAGAGACGAGTGAGAGAGAGAGTGTGTGTGTGCGAGAGATAGAGAGAGAGAGACAAAAACAACTTTTACTTTCTCTTTTTATTTATTTTTTAATTTAAAAAACAATTTAATTAATTGCCACGTAGCCAGCCACATCAGTTGTGTGGCTGGTTCGTGTGTTTGTTTGGTTCTATATAGCATTACTCTTTTACTTATTATGTTTTGGAGCTCTCTTCTGTTTTTTTTTTTACTTATCACATTAGAAATTTTATGCAGTATTATATAATTTTTTTCTAAATTTATCCTTTAATTTAATGTACTTGTACAATTTTTAATAAATCATAATCAACTAAGTATTAAATTATATACTCTACTAGTGGAGTTTTAAATAGTAGTATTTTTGAAAAGTAATAAATTTTTTTATAAAATATAGGTGACCAACTAATTTTAACTAATTTTTTTAATCATTATGAATTAGGTAAATGTGACACGCAAAAAAGAATGGAGTATAAAAAATAATAACACTATAATTCAGTTATTACACTGTTTCTACGTGTTTTCAATCTTTTATGTATCTTGCAATCTTTTTTTTTATTTCTTCCTCTAATTATATTTTTTTAATATTTTTATGTTATCATGCTATATTTTGAATGATTTGTTTATTTTTTATGAAATAAAAATTTTAAAATAGAATTAAACTTATAATATTGTTTGTTTGGATATAAGGTTTGATTTTAAAATTATTGAATATATAACAAGATATAATTATTAAAAAAATAGAAGTTGTGCATTATTAAAATGAAATAAAAGTCATAGTAGGAGGTAGTTGAGGATAATTGAGTGGGTTAACAGTACTAGTGTGGGTTATTCTTTCCCTGCTTGCAATTACATCATGAGTCACTTGCTAGCCCAAATAAATAGTCGAGGCTCTAACCTTGCTTAGGAGCGAGGAAGAGATGATAGGTAAAATAGAGGATATGGAAGAGAAGTTAGTCAAGTGTAGATGGGTGCCAAAATAAAAAATAAAAAAGCATTGGAGTTAAACTTGAAGTGTCCAAGAGCCCAAGACAGCTCAAGTGCTATCTTCTTTGTATGATGTATTACTCTTGATATACTAATTAATATTTTATTTAAGAGAAAAATTCATTGGTTAGAGTTAAATTGGGGCTGTCCAAGAACATATTTAAGGGTCGTTTGGTTCATAATAATGAGATTACTTGTGGACCGTGGTAATGAAATTGAGAATGCTATATTGACATGAATGTTGTTGTAATTTGTGATAATCATGTTTGGTTGGGAACTCATATTATATTGTAATCAACTTAGTAATATTGCAAAATTTCAAAATATCTTTATATCTATAATTTTAAGCAAATTTAAATTTAAACTCAAATAAAATTTGGGATCAATAAAATTAAATTATAACATTAAAAATTAATTTTTTTGTACATTTTTCCAAAATACCTTTATATCTAAAATTTTGAGCAAATTGAGGTTATAAATAAAAAAATATTTTATGTGAAAAACATTAATTATAATACAAAATTAATTTTCTGAAGTTGAACATATTCTTAAAATAACTTCATCAAAAATTAATTTATTTTCCAACACGTAAAGTATACTGTCTTTTAAAATTATTTTTTTTTAACAAAAGATATATTTGTCTAGAAAAAATTTCAGATTACCATACATTTAGTAATCCAACATAGACATCTGTTTTGGTGGTAATAGAATTAAGTGTCTTGGTAATGTTCCAAAGTTGGTAATTATAAATTACTATCAATATTACTACCGTCGCCAATTTAAACATGATAATATTTTCATATTACTATGTCACAAACGATAATATTTTCAAATTACTATGTCTATTTTCACATTACCAATTCAAACAAGTTAAATTTGAAAAAGTTTGTTCCGTGGATAAAAAAAGTAGCTTGAATTTCATAACATTTTAAGATGGAAACCTTGATGCTCTTGCAATATGCAAGCCTAACACTCCATGCCCTTCTTGACTTATCTCGCAACCCAGGCATTATCGAAGCTGTAGTTCTATTTTTATTCTCCTTTCCTTTTTTCACCTCTTGTGGATGTTTTGTTCTTGTTCATATATCTTCTGTTTTTTTACTCTTGTCCTCTCATGTTTTGTTCCTTTTGTGCGTCTATCCTCTCTTCTAGTCATTTTTATTTTTTTTTTTCATTTTTTCAATAATTTGTGATTCATCCATTTTTTTCTAATAAGAAAAATAACAAAACTCATTTATATATATATATATATATAATAATAATAATAATAATTTTGAACAGACAAGCATTCATTCTTTTTTTTTTTTTTGAAAAAGTGGATAAACCACATGCATTAGAAAAAAAACCAGGGTACAACAGCATCCCAGTAGGGCAGACAACAACAAAATAGAAACAGGAACCCTACTAGCCATGGGTACAAAAACAAACACCAACGAACAACGGCCTAGGATCCGGGTGTAGGGACGCTGACTAGAAGACTCGCCACCAGGAGCTAAGATCAGAGGAGGATTAGAGCCCTGACCCTGAAACGCCAAGCTACGGCGAATGGTCGTAGCAAACTCCTCAAAGCTAGCCTGCAGGGATGCAGGGGCTGCATAAAACCACAAAATCAGGACATGTGCAACCTTCAAGATAACAGAAGAACAAGGCACAGAAACAACATTAAACATGCAGTCATTCCTAGATGATCAAACATTCCCAACGACTCCCTTGATAATAATGCTACCTAGCACGCGCAGTCTGGGTCTGAGGTTGGGCCACCACATGCCCCACAACTCCTCCACAGAAGACGTGATCTCAAGTAACCCAACACAGGTGCAAGAAGAAGTTCCAAATTGGTTGAACGGAATGACAGAGAATAAACAGGTGATCCACCGATTCACAGGCAGCATGGCACAACACACAAGTAGTAGTGGGGAGGACATTGCATCGCCTACGAGCAAGGTTCTCCAGGGTAAGGATCCTGTTCTTCCATGCAAGCCAGCTGAAAATATTCACCATCCGAAAAGAGCGGTTGCCCCGACTCACCAGCGCCTGAAGGGCGAGTATGGCCTTTGATAACCCAATTGTCGGGACAGCCAAGATCCAAGACGCGATGCACCGGCAAAACATATCGTTCCATATCACGTCGGAACCGAGGGAACTCGCCCTTGTCTCCGGTGATCAGAACCTGGTATCTTCACATCCCGAAGCTGAGGTCGATCTCCAAGGGCAGATTAACCTCCAATCACCGGCGGACAAGCACCGAAATAAAGCTCTTGTTAGGGCGAGAGGTCTTCGACATTGCAACCAGGTCACCGACAGGCTTCAGGATCACTGAGATAACACTTCAGCACCAGCTGTGCAGTGGCACATTCCACATCATCAACCATTGCCCAATGCCAGACGCCCGACCGAGAGCACCCAGCTTTGCCGACCACGACGATATGGTCAGCGTGCATCGCCCCTATTTCGAGGATAGCTCAAACTCACCTAATGAACAGGCCGATTTCACATCTTCCCACGAGGCCAGCGGCAGCAGGTAAGCATCGTCATTTACCGGTGTGATGGGTCCCTGAAGAGGGACTATCAGGATGATCGGAATGGCTTCATTCAGAACCGCCTCGCTGATCTAACCCGACTTCAAGGAGAGGATGCCGACCGACTCCAACTCGTCACAAATACCAGCGACCTCCGAGGGAATCGGAATCGAGAGCTGTGCATGAAATTGACGAGGGTGCCCGGAGGAGGACCCCTGGGCGTTCCGCGGTGACCCACTGTTTAAGCTTTAGTTATCCGAGGAAGCTCGGGGGTGAACACGGATCTTCTTTCTACGAGGACTCCTCTGTGATTCTAAGGGCCTGTAAAGTCTTTCACTGTAAAGTCTTTCCCTACAATTACTTTCTCTACAAAGTAACAAAACAACGTTTGGTATGTATAATAAAAATTGTAATTGAAATACTTGTTAAGTTAATTCCTTCGTTTGATATTAATAGGTTTTATATAAAGTTATATGCATTCTCAATTTTACCCTTGATTACTCTAGTTAATATATATATATATATATATATATATATATATATATATATAATATAATATAATATAATATAAAAGTTAAAATCATATCACCAAACACTTGTAACATCAAATGAATTTATTACAACTATACAAAAAGCTAAAATCTAATTCTGAAAATATTAAAATTTAACAAAAAAAATAAAAAAAATAAAAAAATATCATAAAAAAAATCTAATAAGTGATCTCTCTTGCCCTAGAGTTTTGGAAAGAAAAGAAAAAAGGAGTTTTGCTCTAGGTTTTTCAAAACTAAGAAAAGGTAAAGAAAAAATTTATTTAAATAAAGGTAGTATCGGAATTTCACTCGTCTAATATTTTCACAACCACTATGTAATCATTTTCACATCCTCCCCCTATGAATCATTTTCCCTAGTCAAATGGAAAGTAATTACATGAAAATAGTTACTTTACATAGTTCATATTAAACCCAAACGCGTGAAAGTCTTTCACAAGTTTACTTTCCTTTACAAAATTGTTACTTTTCCATATACCAAACAGCCCCTCAGGGGCAATTGATTGCAACATGGCCGCATACTCACACCGGCGACACCCAACTTGATGGCGGCATTCGGAAGCAGCATGGGAGGTTCGGAAACACCACGTACATTTGTCATTAGGGGTCACCGGGGAGCGAGGCCTCTTAACTCCCGCTTTCTGCTTGTCGACCACCGACTTTCTACTAGCCGACCATCCCTGGGAGCTCACACTTTTCCTCTTCTTACGCTGAACGAGGGTCCAAGCAGAATCTTGTACAACCTTACCTTTACCTTTGGACACGGCAGTGTCCCTTAGCGAGCTCGGGTTTGGCAGCACCATACGCTCTCTGGAAAAGGAGGAGCTGACGGATTGGACATAAGAGAAACCCTGACGCCGAAGAGTTTTCCTTCCTTGGTCCGCGTCGCTGGGTGCAGACACCACCATCTTCTTGCCCTGATCACCTCCCCCGAGTCTAGCCGAAGACCGTCGCCTCCACTGGAGACCCCACGACCACCGCCGTCGCCACCCCAGATGTCCCCCAGGAGAAGATGGGAGTCGCCGAACCGCAGCTGGAGGACCTCTTCAAGCAGAAGAAACCCGCCAGGAACCCTCTCGTCCCCATCGGTAACATTAATTCTTTCTCCATTCATAACTCCACCGATGATTTCACTTAGATTTCATTCAAAATGGTTTCACTGTTCATCTTTGATTTTGGCTTCTTGATTTCTGATGCTGCTGATACTCAATAGATGCCTTGAAATGAAAAAAAAATGATTTTTTTTATTTATTGCTGTTATGCTTTGTTGTTCTTCGTCTTCTCTATGGGTACGTTTGATATGTAATTAAGTACAACACAAGGGGTACAGAACAAAACAAGTAGTTGTGGTACAACACAACTACTTGTACTGTACCTTGTTTGATATTTTATGGACAACACAAAATTTTTTGTACTGTTCTTTGTTTGATTGCCACGAGTACTGGACAAAATATTGTAAAATTACTTCTAATACCCTTTGTGTTGTCCTATGTTTGTTTGACAATAAACAAATTCACAAGTAATTTCAAGGTTCTTCTCAATTTCAATATTAACCTAATTAATTTTTTTATAATTAATCATCTTATTAAATTATAATTATATATTTTTTTAATTTTTTAAATATATAGAAAAATATTTTATTGTTAAAAAATACTTCGGTTAATATGTCAATCGACTAAACAATAAAATTTGTTACACTATAATCTTATTAAATATATTATAATTTATAATCCATACAACTTAATTTATAATTAATTATCCTATTAAATCACAATTATAATTTTATATTATATACAGTAATTTAAAGAAAACCAAGTTTCTAAACAATTAATTTTCACATTGTTTTGACTATATAAACAAATTTACAAAATAAATAATAAAACTTGCAAATATGATCTTCTAAAATTATAAATTTTTTAAGACTGATATGTACTAATATGTAAAAAATTTCAATTTGCCAAGCAATAGACTTTATATATAAAAAATTTCAATTTCCAAACAATTAATTTTTTATGATTTAAAATTTTAATTTTAAGATATTGATCAAGATAATTCTCAATTTTATTTATCAATAGAGATATTTATGAATCAAACATCCATTTAAAATGAAACCTAAATTAAATGAAACCTCATCCTTCTACTATTTGGTTGCAAAGATTTTATTGTATATAAATCAAATATGAATTTAAATAAAATACATCTCCGTTGTATTAAAAAATTGTATATTATTCAAATTGAAATGAAAACACAAATAGGATTAAGAAAACTATAAATATAGCAAAATAATTATAAATCAATCATAAATATAATTAAATCATTTATTAATTAAGAAATTTGATGAAATAGATAAAAAAATTTATAATCTCAATAACGCGTGCCTCTTTCGGCGTGAATTCTTAACCAATCTCTTTCTGGGGAGAGTCCCTGAAAACCCTAAAATTTCAAAGAAATGCTAAAGTTTTATAGAAACGAGGTAGCAAAAAATAAGAAGAGAGGAAAATAGGAGGAAAAAAGGAGGAAAGGGAGAGGGAGTAGGAGTGGGAGAAGTAAACTATGAAGATGAAAAAGGGTTTCGGCGGAGGAAGAGAAGAAGATGGGGACTTGAGCGTCGTGGGATGTGGAATATTTGATTGTAATTTTTAACTTTTATTAAGGGTAAAATAGTCTTTTAGTTGTGTTGTACCATGAGAAATTTTTTGTACCGAGGTTTTGGTGGTACAAAAATTTTGGCTACTTGTGCTGTACTGTGACTTTGTCTTGTGCTGTATTGTCAACCTTTTTACAAATCAAACGAGGGACTAGGGAAGTTGTGCTGTCCTGTACCTTAAAATTTTGCGTATCAAACGCACCCATATGTTTATAACCATGTATATTGTCCTTGATTTTCAATTTAGGGATTTTGGTAACCTCATTAAGCTGAAATCAACCAAATTGGTTCTAAATTCCTCGTTCAAAAGGATTTATATGCGTCCGGTATAGAGTTGGTTTTTTCATCCGTCTCGGCTCTACACTTTAGAACTGGAGGTAAGTTTTATCTACGGAAGTTTTCATTATTTCTAATAGTTTTAGAGACGGTTATAACCGTCTCTAAAAATTAAAGGTGGTAGAAACGTCTCTATAGCTAATATTTCTTATATATTTATACTTTTAGAGGCGTTATAACCACCTCTAAATTTATTCATTAATTAAAATTAAATTAAATATTGATCTATTTTCATACTCATAATAAATAAATTTGTTTAACCTGTAAACTAAAACATAAATTTTCAATACATTAAAAAATATGCTAAATTCGATATCATTGACTTTAATTAACAAGTGATAAGCTAAATTGCAATATATTTTGATTAATAACAAAATATAAAGGGTTTTACACTATTTTATTTACTTTTATTACAAAATATGTTTTGACTTAATTATACAAAAATAAAAAAATTTCGTGTATCCTCTACCTCTTCAACCCTCTCTATCTTTAACTGTGAATTCTCTAAAATCTGGAAAAAAAAAAAAAAAAAAAAACATATAAAAAAAATCCAATCTTGTTTGCCAGCCATTTTGTTCCAAGTTCTTTGCTTTGAAGTCACTTAAAACTGTTGCAACAGTTCATCCAATTTCTCCTCACTCAAGCCATCTGCATCACCAAATTCTCTTCTGATGCTCTGACTGGGAATCCACTGAAAGATGTAACGAATGCAGCGGGGGTCAATATTTTTATCAGATATGCAAGGATGTCACCTAATGTATCTACATTATACTAAACAAATAAAACATAGTTTATGTTCTCTATTCGCAATAGTTTTATCAGTAAAACATACGATGAAAATTAGTAAAAGAAAAGGGGACATTTTTTGTTCACCTGAAGTTTTCCAGCAGAAGATGAAACATTCACAATTCTGGGGAATGTGATAATTGAAGAAATGGCTTGAGAGCATCTATTACTTTCTTGGTACCATAATAGTTAATGTTCAAACATTCCTCTGTCTTCTCATAATCCTCTACAGCTGCATCTAATAACTTAAAGAAAGATGACGCCTCACCTTTCTGTAATATTAGTAAGTAAATTAGTCCTCAGTTCTGATTGCTAATCACACTCGCATATCCACGGCTGGTAAAAGTAATTGATACTTACCTCAATGCTTTCTTTTGTTGATGAATGTAAATCCTGAAGGTCTACAAAGATTCCAAGGACTGCAGCATTGTTAACCTTCACATTTATATGTAGTCAAAAAAGAATACTTTCAGTTCCACAGTGAAAGAAGCAAATAAATGCAGAAAGAACTCTCACAAATTTGATCTAAGAAATGTTTCAAACTGCGACTTAAGTAATACATAACCGAAAGGATGAACACTGGATGTTTCATGAATGTAACTCATACTTCCAAAAAAGTCACCAGACGGCATCAAGCACAAGTTTCTTCATTTCCCAATCAACAAATCAATTCGACACTTACGCATGTAAGTGATAAGAGGAAACAGATTTAGAAATCAATCAAATTCAATATTATGTGATTTGATGGCATATGTTTTCATCCCATTCAGCTCTAGAAGTTAAACACAAAAACAAACAGTGATAAAACACTGTTAATTATGTATGGTTCTTTGATAATAATAAAGCACTCTATGCCAAAAACAAACAGTGATAAAATACTGTTAATCCTCTGCATCGTCATGTGCATGCTTACATCTAATACTGAATTCCTAAAAAATGTCAACAGTTATTACAATTAAAAAGAGTTACATTTATTAGATGCAAACATCAAAGAAATAACCATGGGCCATGTGAAGATAGAGCCATGGATGGAGGAGCACAAAGGACAAGAATAAGAGAGAAGACATATTCAAATAACCAAACTATCTTACAATAGATCCTCAATACTCATACAATAGTTAGAAGTTTCATTATATAGGCTTGCTTTTTACAAAATATAAAATATTAGTTAATAATAATATTACCCAATATACAAACATTCTAAATAATGGTCTATTAAACATAGAGATCATTTCCAACTAATAATAACACCAAATATAAAGTCTATTAATATTATCAAGAGATATACTAAATCACCTGTAGGCGGAACACAAAAGACAAATCATTTTGCTTGACTTGCTCCTGCAGAAAGGTCATTGCTTATGAGACCATATTCATGATAACACAACATAAAACAGAAGCAAACCCATATTAAGGCAGTTAAAAACAATCTGAGGTGGAATAAGGTATCTAGGATACAGATTAAGTAAAATATAGAAGCATTTTTCCTAGTTTTACTATGCAATTGGGCATAAAAAAAAAAAAAAAATTCAATTCAAAGCTTATTTACTTGGCCAAGAAGAATTTCATTCAATTCACTCAGTGAAGGAGTTCTTTCTAATGCATGAACCCAGAGATAAGAGCAGCCATTTCCAACATTTTCAATAAAATAACTACAACACTGCCTTGCCATCTAGACAAATTTAGTGAGCAGAAGAGATGATCACAAAAGGGGAAAGGACCACTGATAAATAAGAAGCTTATATAGTAAAAACAAGATTACTGAAACAAAGTTGGAGACTATCTTATAGACTGCAAAAAATTGAATGGCAGAAAACTCCAAATAAGCAGATGTATAACACACTCATACACAAATATCTCATGAATAGATATGCACCGATAGAAAATGCACATTGTAAATACTTTTATGCTACATGCCGTTTGATGATCCTAGACTGCACATATTAAAAGAGTAAAGCTATGTTCCGTTTATTAAATCAAATCCAGAAAACCCCATCAGATAGGGTGTGCCCTTTTATACAGAGAGAGCTAAATATACGATTTTCTTCTTAATGAAATCATTTAGTTTATGAAAACATGAGAAATGTCAACCAAAAAGTTGGCTTCATAAAGAAATTTCCAAGTTAGAATGCAGAAAGGAATAGCCATTATAAAGTATGACCAAAATTAGCATCACAAAATAAAGTACCAAACCTCCAGGCCTCCGGGAAAGCAAAAGGAGAGGAGTCCTTGTACTTGAGAGGTAGCTTCTTTTTTTGGAGGATACACAAATAAAATCTGGAAAGAATAAAAGAATAAATCAGTCAGTTAAGATTTTGTCCTACAAGTCTACTTGGTAAATGGAAGGCAACAACAATATATGCATTATAAGTATACCACATGAAATTAGAAGTATTAATGCAAAATCTGAAGAGACATTCCCACAATGAATAGAGATTAGTCATTGTTAATAATCCGTGAAAAGACACATCCTAAAGAAAGCAATATATTGGGAAAATGCGAAAGTAAACAATATATGAATGAATCTCGTATCAATAATTTGAATATGAAAAAATACCTGGGGTTCAAAATTTGGTTCAGCATGAACTTATTGATGAAAATTAAGCGTGCTTCTAGATTTCTTTTGATCTTCATTACTTCTCTCCAATTAATCATGCTTCTAGATTTCTTGGATGAACTCCAACAACTACTATGCTCTCAAAAAGCTTTGATGGTTCTTTCACCGACCTTTGATCCTGCTCAAAATAATCTTTGTATGATAAATATAAAGATTATTAGCAAGACCATGTGCACCGGCCATACCAAGCCGTCTCCCCCTCCTTCCCCCCCTTCCGGACCTCTACCCATGGCCACTGATGCCATTAAGGATCCTTTTGCTCCGTTGCTGCTCAAACTCGCTGCTTCTGATGACCTTCTTGGCTTCAGGAAGCTTGTTGAGGATGAAGGTGCGGCCATCGACGTTGCTGCTCCTTGTTATGGTCGATCCTTTGGTTGTTCTCGCCGGATGAGACAAGATCTCTGCACGCCTCTCCAAATCGCGGCGCTTTATGGTAGCACCTCTGTTCTTGAATATATCCTTACGTTTTTGCCGGCGGCGATCGATGTGAATCAACCTTATGGGTCTGATTCTGCGACGGCACTCCATCTTGCCGCCGGTGGTGGCTCGGCTTCTTCTGTTGATGCTGTTAGGTTGCTTCTCGCTGCGGCCGCCGATGTTGAGGTTGTTGATGCTGGGGTAGCCGTGCGGCAGAGCTTATACCTAGACACTTGCATGCCTCTGTTTCTATGGTTAAGAGTCTGGAGACTCTTTTGAAGGCTTCGTGCCCGTGCCCTAGGGTTTCGTCGCCGTCCAAGAAGGTGGAGCCGAAGATGTGTGGGGAGAAGAAGGAATACCCGTCGGATCTCATATTGCCAGACATCAAGAATGGGATCTATGGAACGGATGAGTTCCGGATGTATAGCTTCAAGATCAAGCCTTGCTCGCGCGCTTACTTGCATGATTAGACTGAGTGCCCCTTTGTCCACCACGGTGAGAACGCGCGCCATCGTGATCCGAGAAAGTACCCTTACAGCTGAGTTCCTTGCCCCGAGTTCCGCAAGGGATCGTGCCGCAACGGAGATGCTTGCGAGTATGCTCATGGGTTGTTCGAGTGCCGGCTTCAACCGGCGCAGTATCGCACTCGGCTATGCAAGGATGAGATCGGCTGTAATCGGCGTGTCCGCTTTTGGGTTGGTGGTGTCCTCTCCTAGATCAGCAACTTCATCTCTTGGTGCCTCCTCTCTGGGCATGGCGGCGGCGGCGATGGAATCGAGCCCGGCTTGGCTGAACCAGTCCTCTGGCGGTCCTTACAGCCACTGCATTGTCTGCTCAATTATACGGGTAATGGCGATGACCTGGAGCTCACGTCAATTGATAAAACAATAGATTCAACGAGCTAAAACTACTGTAAAAATTTCAAAAAATCATAAGAAAAAATTAGCAAAGCTCTAATTGATAATAATCCTAGAAATAGCATCAAAACTAGCAAAATATCTAAAGGAATTAAGAAATAGCATCAAAACTAGCAAAAAAAAGAGAGAGGAAGAGAGTGAGAGAAAGAGAAATAGGGTGGGCAATGAGAGTGAGTATATATAGGAGGGATGAAGAGCTAAAGGAGATCGCTTAAACGACGGTGGAGGCCGGTGTGGCGAAGATCGTGCAAGAGAGAGAGAGTGTGTGAATGAGTGAATGAAGTGAGAGGGAGAGAGAAATTTGTTTTTTATAATTTGTGGCGGTTTTTAAATAAATTATTTTAAAAAAATTATAACACATATAATAGAGACGGATTTAAAAATCACCTGAGCATTACTTTCCTCATATGCCTCTAAGGCTAATGATAGTACTCGTAGGGCTAAGTCAACTTCATCTCTTGGTGTCTCCTCTCTAGGCATGGCGACGGCGAGCTTGGCTTGGCGAAACCAGTCCTCTGACGGTCCTTGTAGCTGCTCAATTGTACGGTTAGCGGCAGCAACCTATTAGCAGAGCTCGCGTCAATTGATAAAACAATCGATTCAACAAGCTAAAATTACTGTAAAAATTTCAAAAAATCATACGAAAAAATCAGCAAAGCCCTAATTGATAATGATCTAAAGCAAGAAATGGCATGAAAATTAGCAAAACATCTTTAGGAATTAAGATCACCTGAAACCCTAAAAAAAAGAGAGGAAAAGAGAGTGAGAGAAAGATGGAGAAATGGGGCAGGCAGTGAGAGTGAGTATATATAGAGGGGATGAAGAGCTAGCATGGCCACCACGAAGGAGACTGCTTAAACGACGGTGGAGGCGATCGTCGGTGTGATGGTGTGGCGAAAATCGTGCGAGAAAGAAAGAGAGAGAGTGTGTGTGTGTGAGTGAGTGAATGGAGAGAAAGGGAGAGAGAAATTTGTTTTTTTATAATTTGTGGGGGTTTTTAAAACTGACTGAAATTATTTTAAAAAAATTATAACACATATAATGGAGACAGTTTTAAAAATCACCTGAGCCTTAAGTTCCTCACATGCCTCTAAAAATGCACGTCATCTCTTGGTGTCTCCTCTCTGGGCATGGCGGCAGCCGCGGTGATGAAATCGAGCTCTGCTTGGCTAAACCAGTCCTCTGGCGATCCTTGAAGCTGCTCAATTGTACGGTTATTGGTGGCGATGAAATCGACCTATTAGCAGAGCTTGCGTCAATTGATAAAACAATCGATTCAACAAGCAAAAATTTCTGTAAAAATTTCAAGAAATCATAAAAAAAAAATCAGCAAAGCTCTAATTGATAATGATTTAAAACAAGAAATGGCATGAAAATTAGCAAAACATCTCTGGGAATTAAGATCACCTAAAACCCTAGAAAGAGAGTGAGAAAGGAAGAGAGAGTGAGAGAAAGATGGAGAAATGGGGCGGGCATTGAGAGTGAGTATATATAGGGGGGATGAAGATCTAGCACGACCACCGCGAAGGAGACTGTTTAAACGACGGTGGAGGTGATCGTCAGTGCGGCGGTCTGGCGAAGATCGTGCGAGAGAAAAAGAGAGTGTGTGTGTGTGAGTGAATGGAGAGAGAGGGAGAGAGAAATTTTTGTTTTTATAATTTGTGGGGATTTTTAAAACCAACTGTAAATTATTTTAAAAAAATTATAACACATAATGGAGGGGTTCATTTCACTGGTGGCCACAAAACTTTCATAAGTATAACGCTATGGCCACAAAAGTTTTTTTTATAACTCTGTGGCCATTTATGTTTACTCCGATCTCATGGGTGGCCACAAATGCTTGTTCCGGGGCTACTTCAAGCAAAGTTGATGATGTGGCTGCTAGCGGGTCATATTAAATTCATGACTTATCCCACGTGGCAGTCCATCTCAGCAGGAGCTTGGGGCGGCGCCATGTCAACTCCACGTCGGCATCTTATCCCTGTAGATCTCCTTCTCTCTCGGACTCTTTTTTCTCTCAGCTAGACTATGGTAACCTCACTCCCGTAGATAATCCCTCCATAAGGCCATCCCCAATGTTGAAATGATACCCTAACCCTAGTTCACAGATGGGCAACCTCGCTACCGGCCTCTTTTTCTTCTCAGCCAGACTAGGGCATCCCTTCGGCCATAATCGGCCACCACTCCGGCTAGAACCACGCATCACTCCGGCTAGACACTAGCATGATTCCGCCCAGTCTGTTTGTAAAGGAGTCAAGATTGTGAGAAGTTAAATCTATTTGTCAAGGAGTCGAGATTGTGAAATTCTCCAGTGTTTGAGTTATTATTTTTCATTTGTTTCTTCAATTGAATTATTATTTCAATTGTGCAATTTTCACCTGAGAATTATTCTTGGCAACCTTGATGTAAGAATTTCTTATAATTATTCATAACTGGTTTGCTGATTTGGTCTGTTTGAGATTGGTTTGCTGATTGTCTCTATTGCAATAAACAATTGCTTGTTTATTGCAATTCAACAATAAAATTTGAATATAAATAATAATCATAAGCAGAATCTTCAAATTTGCAAAATCTTCAAAATTTGAATATAATTGCTTGTTTACTGTACCAATTTCAATTGTGTGATTAACTGAAGATCAAATCTACAGAATCTTCAAAATCTTCAATTTTCACCTGAGAATTATTGTATGCATGCTAAAACCTGGGGAAAGAATTTGGGAAAAAACTAGATGCTGAAACCTGGGGAAAGAGTTAGTAAAATATGGGAAAATAGAAAATCTACAAATTTGTATGCAATGCTGAAACCTGGGGAAAAATGTAGGAAAAATCTTGGAAAAAACCTGGGAAAAAATTAGACAATACAACATAACTGAAACCTGGGAATAGGTACTAAACCTGGGGAAAAAAACTACACAATACAAACATTGCACCTATTAAACCTGAGAAAACATTGCAGCTACTAAAACCTGGGAAATAAACCTGAGAAAAAACCTGACAATTAAACCTGCAGAAATCTACAGATCATACAAATTCATAAATACAATACAAACATTGCAGATGTCATTGAAATGAACCCATTAAACCTGAGAAAACATTGCTGTTAATCCAACTTGCAAAAATCTGCAGATCATACAACAATCTGCACAATACAAACATTGTAGATCATCTGAAACCTGGGAATTAAACCTGAGAAAACATTGCAGTTAATCCAACCTGCAAAAATCTACAGATCATACATCAATCTGTAGAAATTTGGAAGACACAATACTAACCTGAGAAAAAAATATGCACAATCATATCAATACACAATAATTAAACCTTGACGTTTAATTAATGAGAATACACAATACTTAAACAAGACAGAACACAGAACAATTAAACAACCTTGTCAATACATAATTGATACACAGAACAACAACCAAATTAAAGTTTGAAAACTGATACACTTCCCACTTGATTAAGACCTAAGCAACACAGGACAACATAGGACATTCCCCAAGTTTTAAAACATTAAACAACACAGAATAACAACCAAATTTTAAAACATTAAACAAAACAGAGCAACAACACAGGACTCTATATTAAGACCTAAGCAATCTGCAGCTTCACACTTGACTAAAGGTTGGCATCAAGATCAGCTCTGACTAGGGAAGAAGCAATGTTTGCAGGTGGAGATTGAGTTGTGCAGTAGATAACATTCCCCAAGTTAGCAGCATTGACATTGCTCGACTTACTGATTCTCACATTCAGAGTTGGTAGGATTTTCAGAGGACTAATGTGGCTGAGCTCGATGGAAGGGAGACGAGTTTGAACAGTGACAATCTGGCTGAGATCGATGGAAGGGATGAGATGGCCGGGTAGAAAGGCAAGCTCACTGTGTGATCCGGGACTGGCAGAGAGAAAATGGGGGGGGCTCAGACAAGCAGGTGCCCTAATTTGGACATTTGATCCTGTGCAATGCCCTAAACTGGACACTTTATCCTTTGGAGTGCCATGTTGGATGCCAACTTGGAGCTGACATGGCACCAGCCCAAGCTCCTGCTGAGATGGACTGCCACGTGGGATAAGTCATGAATTTAATATAACCCACTGGTAGCCACATCATCAACTTCACCGGAAGTAGCCTCGGAACAAGCATTTGTGGCCACTCATGAGATCGTAGTAAACATAAATGGCCACAGAGTTATAAAAAAAACTTTTGTGATCATAGCGTTATACTTATGAAAGTTTTGTGGCCACAAGTGAAATGAACCCATTTTCTCACATGCGCGTTGTAGGTCTGGGTCAAACACTAAATGGGAGAAGCGATCTTTGTGTGCCCAATCCATATTGTCCCACACGTCAGATTCGACCAATATGGCATTTAGGTTTTTAGCACTGTCCAATCCAAATTGGAGCTTTCTCAGCTTGTCACAACCTATCACAGTAATCATTTCAATGGAAGGCAGGGATAGTTCTCCCTCGTATATGCATTCCAAATTTGGACTTTGATGAAGTTGTAATAACTCGAGACTCTTGAAAAGGTTACTTTTTTCTTTAATCACCTTTGTAACATCATCACCTGTTTTAATAATACTCTTCAGTTTATCACAACTCTCTATTTTGAGATATTTAAGAAGTGGTAAGTGAGCAGTCCAGCACAAGCTAGTTAAACTGTGGCAATCACGGATATATAATAAAACCAGCCCGGGGAGAAAAAAGTGTGTTTCCACGTCCTTCCAAATGACATTCTTTAGATGAGGGAGACTATCTAAATCTAATTTGTTCAAATGAGAAAGGCACCAAGAACTGTCACCTTCTGTTGTAATTACCAATTCTTGTAAGCTTCGGATATCAGAAATAGCCAATTCAAGAAGGTTTGTCTTGCTGTTGTTTCCAAGCTGTGACGGAGATATGCTGATGGAAGTAAAATCTGATTCATCATCCAAGCAGCCCAAACGAAGTCTCCTTTTTGGAACATGACGGAGCCTTTCCAATGTAGAACTACTGGGTTTTATGTTAATCCCCACTCCTTTCAATTCTTCTAAGATCAGCAACTCATCAACATGTCTTTCTTCAAGGTACACATCTCTAATGAAAAATAGATCCAATACTTGCAACTTTGTTAGCCTTGCTATCATCCCATAAGGAATCTTTCTCTCATGCAAATTCAAAATATATAGATACTTTAAGTTCTTCAAATCACCCAAGGCCATGGGTAAAGATCTGAGTTTATATGGTAACCGGAGATATTCCAGCCCAATAAGTCCACCAATCTCTTCAGGCAAAATTTTGATACCAGCTTTAATTAGATCCAAATACTTGAGGCAACGCATTTTTGTAAAAAATTCAGGAGCAATAAGAAATTCCCGATTATCTGAGAAGAGAATCAATGTTTTGAGCTTATGGCAATTAGGAAATCCATCCAATGCTTTGATATTTTTGACTCTAATGTTAATCACTTCCCTATCAATGACATCCTCTGGTAATCTTTCTAAGGGTGGTTTTGGTTGCACCAACCATCCTTGCTTGTTTCTCCCACAATCTGAAGTTATCCATAAGGCAAGATCTCTGATCACATCATGAAGCTTCACAAAGCTCTGGTATTCATCACACAAAGATAATCCGGCAACTGATTCTAGTAAGCATGCTTCTTTCAGGTTTCCAATGAAGATCCCACCTTTGTTGTAAGCTTCACCAAGGTCATCAAAATCATCTAACATACCATGCCCCATCCAACATTCTATGAGATCATTAGTATCTATTGCCACATCCTCACCCCATAAGGAACAATATAAGTAGCATTGTCTCAAAATATCACTCTCCAGATTGTCATAACTGAACTTTAAAATAGGAAAGAAGTATGATTCCTTCCTCATACCTGGAATGCTTGGATACTTTGATTTCCTCATCATGCTAGCCACATACTCCCATTCTTGTGCTGTCTTCTTGGTGCGCATGGCTTTGCCAACTGTGACAAGAGCAAGTGGCAAACCAGCGCATTCACCCACAATAGCCTTTGCATGCTGTTGAATTAGATTATCAGATGCAATGAGTTCTTCACCAGCTTTCTCTTTGAACAAACGCCATGCAGTATCATGATCCAAGCATTCAATTTTGATCATCTTGTTGGCCTCCATGTCACCACAAACATTCTCCGATCGTGTTGTGAACACCATCATCCTCTTGTGCTTGTCTTGATCATGATGCATTTTAGGATGAGGTACCCCAATCTTTTCGAGATCAAGTTCACTCCAGAGATCATCCAACAGTAGCAGGAAACTCTTCATTTTCAGAAAATCATGGATTGCATCAGCATCAGCATCAGCATCACCATTGGTCGATGGCAATCCTAAATTCTTGGCTATATAGGATCGAATCTTTTGATAGCTGTAGTCTTGAGAAACAACAACCCAAATGACATGATCAAACATGCCATCTTTTGACCGATAGAATTCATTGTTGATGCTCTTCAAGAGTGTGGTTTTGCCGACCCCTCCCATGCCCCATATCCCAATGATGCCTGCCGTGTTTTCTTTGAGAAATTGGCATATTGTCTCAAGGTTTGAATTTTCATTTGAGACCATTATTGAAGGCGTTGCCAACTCTCTCGCAGGACCCGGAGGCAATTTCTTGGCCACAACTTCGAACTTCACTACAAGTAGTTCCACCATGTCTTCCTTCTTCTTAAAAGCTCGCCTACCAAGCTTGTAATTTGAAACTATATTGAGTGAAGGCATTGCGATGCAGTTTGTTCTTTGATCGTATGCTTCCTCGATGGCAGTCACTTCACGCTGATCAAAGGCGTCCACCTTTCCAAGCCAAAGCTTTACTTCTGGGCAGCAAGTTTTGCCTTCTCGCTCAGCGATTTGAATGTCTTGCTCAATGCTCTCCCTCTTGGCTCTCAACTCAACCATGGCATTCACATTGTTGCTGAGCATGAACAAGTACTTGAATTGGCTTGTGATGGGATCCACCAAGTAAGGAGTGGCAGCTTTGACCAATTGGCTAACGAGATCGATGACACAAGCCATATCAATCAATATTGCTAAGCATCAAATGAGATTATTAATTAGTAACCCAAAAATATCTCATCTCTCATCATTCAATTAAATAAAAATTGTCATCAACTAATGCACAACTATAAATCCTTTTCAAGACCCAGATCCCCGAACACCTGCAATCACTGCCTCCGCACCACGCACAAAACGGAGGAATGCCGGCATAGGTTAACCTGTAAGTGCTGCGGAGGCGCTGGTCATCTTGCTGTCAATTGCCGGGTGGAACTTCCGTCGCCTCCGAGAAATAGACGCGCCCGACCAAAGAGCAAGCTGCTCCACTCTGTGAACTCTCCAAGAGATCATGGAGTGGGTTTGGATTCTGATTCCCATCGTTGGCATCGTTCCCAGGTTTCCTTACCATTATCACATGAAACATCTAAGCTCCGAAAGGATCTGGCCAAGGTGATCGTCCTTGACGTTATCTCCGGACAAACTAGCGAGAGCATTCTGCTGGACTTCCTTCCGGGAGCCCTAAACACCCCAAGAGTAGAAGCTGTCTACGATTTCAAGGGGAATTCTTACCTGGCCACGCTCTCCAGTGAAGCGGAAGCAATTAGAGTTTGCAAGGTCGGTGAATTAAGTTTACCTTCGAAAATGGGACCTTGTGTTCTCTCCCTCAAACCTTGGTCGGCCGACCTCGGATCTATCGGCTCGGCGACTGGAGACACCCAAGTTCTTTTGCTTTGGAACCTCCCTTTACATGCTTGGTCGTGGCCAGTTCTGGTTGATCTCCTCCGACCGATTGGCGAGCTCGTCGCGATCCCTCAGCCCAGCAAGTCCCACAAGTCGTTCATCTCAGTCCTTGTCCGTTGCCGACCCCGCATCATCATCCCGCATGAGATCACGCTCAGTTTTGGCATGCGAAAGTTCGTCGTCCTCGTCACCGACAATCGGCTGCCTTTCCCGACGTACCGTCGGGAACTGGAAAGATATGACGTCCCTCCTCGCCAAGAAGTTTCTTCCCAGTCCCAGTTTCCATTGCAGACCGACCCTCCTTCGTTTCCAAGCCGCCCAGACAAAGGGAAAGAAGTGGTTCAAGTTGATAATTTGAATAACAAGAAGGTGCTTGAACCCGAGCGTAGACCACCATCAAAGATCTGGCTACCACGAAGTCAGACGGACTCGACCACTCCGGTGAATCCGACCCGTCCGGTGAGCGTGGCTCCCGGGGTCCCGCCTCAGATCGTTGAATTGGATCGTCCGGTGAGCTTCGCTCCCGGGATCCGCACTCCGTCTACTATGACCCGGCCGGAGAGCATCACTCCCGGGGTCAACGATGCCCAACCGTCGACGGTGACTGCGCCTTGTCCGGACAATACTCGGACCAGTGGTCCCAAATTTCAGAGTATTATCTAGCAGGCCAAAACCTCGGATACGTCGAAGGCCACGCACGTGAATCAAAAGCTGAACCTCGCTGTCGATTCCGGATTGGCTGCCGCTTCTGCGCAGACAGAACCTCGTCAGTACGAGGACCCCAGCAAAACCAATGGGATTTGAATCACGTGATCATTCAGTGTCTTCCAATGTTGTTGTGCCTCGTGATTCGGTTACTTTTAATCTAGAGAACAGAGTGCAAACTATCATGAATGATATTTTATTGCCTCGTGATGAGCTTATCCTGCTGGGGAATTCGCCTCCGGATCAAGCCAATGTGATTGAAATTGCAGCTGCTTCCTTGCCTTGTGATGGACCAAGTGAACTGCTGATCACTAACCACATGGGCCAAACTACTGGGCTGGTGACCTTGCAAGATGTTTCCCCAACCTGGGCCCTTCTCTAAGCACTGTTGTGCTGAAGTCCCAGCCCATTGCAATTGAACCTGGCATTATTCAGTCAACACAGTCAACTGATCCACTGAGTAAGGTCCATCCAGATCAGGTCAACGCAACCCCTAGGGGTGAAACTGAACCTGACTTTTGCAATCCTAACCAACCACCCCCAAATTTTGTACCTCCACCCAATTTTAATTGGATGTTCTTACACGGGGTGTGGACCTTGGTCCCAAAATTTTTTGCCAAAGATTTGTCTCACCGTTCACTAACGGATGATGAATCCTCTCATTTGGAAAAATTGGATCAGAGGAATGAGGAAAATTTCAAAAATGAGGCCTCCACTGATCATGCTGCTCAACTTGATGAGGGTTCAGGGCAAGAAAATGACAGTTTGAATAGTCAAGAGATTGAAGACTCGGAGTCGGACTTCGAAGAAAAAATAAAAAAATTGTTCCAAACTGATCAAACAGAGAATCCTAAACAGAGTGCCAGAAGAAGTGAAAGGAGGAAAAAGCCTTCCACAAGATGGAATGAAGAAGCCGGGTTCCTACCTGAACCACCCAGATCTTCAAAAAAGAAGGGGAATGCCAGTACTTCCCCTGAAGGTACCTCTATTACCCCCCTTCTTTTAAATGATTGGAATGATTTACAGCTTCTCAATTATTGTAACGCATGTGGCATTTCGTTTGATTTTGTGCACCATAGAAATAAATGTTTAAATCATTTACATTTGCTTGAATCATCCCGAACCCCTAACCTTACTACAGCTGTTGGAACCTTTTCCTCAGGTTCCATTTTGGGATCCAATTAGTTTTCTTATGAATATCTTAAATTGGAATGTTAGGGGTTTAGGAAGGCCCTCTAAGCGCTTCCTTGTTAGAGATTTCCTTACTTTACATCATGCGGATATTTGTTGCCTCCAAGAGTCTAAACTCAACTTAGTTGATTTATGTACCTGGAGATCGATTGGTGGTTCTCGCCTGGACAACTATATTTTTTCCCCTGCAATTGGGACTGCGGGGGATATGATAATTGGATGGTCTAACAATAACTTCGAGGGTCAATTGCATGTCCAAGGCAGTTACTGTCTCTCTGTTAAATTTAGATCCAAATCCAATAATCTAACCTGGTTTTGCACCACCGTTTATGGACCAACTGCTAGACATCTTAAAAATGACTTCTGGAATGAAATTAGGAGCTGTAACCCTGGAATTGGTATTCCTTGGATTATCTGTGGTGATTTTAACGCTATCTTTTCCCAATTAGATAAATCCAATGGTACCCCAAACTTAGAAGACGTTAGACAATCGCAGCTGCTCCTGTGTGATTTACACCTGATTGAGCCTCCGTCATTTGGAAAACGATTTACTTGGACTAACGGTCAAGCTAATCCACTTTGGATCAAGCTTGAACGATTCCTCATAAATCAAGAATGGCTCGCCCACTTCCCTAATACCATTCAAAATGGTCTTCCAAGAGTAGGTTCTGATCACATCCCCATTAGACTTGAGGCTGGTTCTTATCCCTCGGTCCAACGCCCTTTTCGTTTTGAGCGAACTTGGTGCTCTGTTGACACTTTTCCGGATCTCATCCGTGAATGGTGGAATAGCGTTCAACTTCAAGGATGTGGGGCTTTCATTTTGGCTAAGAAAATTGCCAACACTTGGAAATGCCTACGACACTGGGCCAAAACGGATTTTGGATCAATTAAACTCAAGAAATTGGCCTTGCTACATGAAATTGATACTCTTGACCTTCGCAAAGAATCACGTCCTCTCTCCGTTGATGACCGCAATAAAGATTCCGCCCTTAGAGCCGATTTAATCCAGATCCTTAAACTTGAAGAGATCTACTGGAAACAGCGATCTAGAGTTAAGTGGCTCCAAGAGGGAGACGAAAACACAAAATTTTTCCACTCGGTTGCTAATGGTAGGCGAAACAGAAATTTCATTCCGTGGATTGAAAACAACACTACCAGGGTATCTGACACCAAAGAAATTAGGGACATTTTCACCTCCTACTATAGGAACCTCTGTGGATCAGTTCAGGATATCCGATTTAGGATTAACTGGACTCATCTTCTTAGAGCAAAATCACCCCAAAATTTATCTGAGTTGGAGATCCCTTTCACCCATGAAGAAATTAGAAAGGCTGTTTTTGATATGGATGCGGACAAGGCCCCGGGGCCGAATGGCTTTCCGATTTTTTTTCTTTCATAAGTACTGGGACATTATCAAGGACGATATTTTTCAACTGTGTGATGATTTCTACCGGGGTACGGCCAACTTAGAAAGGATCAACTGGGCCAACATTGCGCTCATCCCCAAACGTGCAAACCCTGAAACTCCTGCACACTATCGCCCGATTAGCCTAATCAACACATCACTCAAAATCATTTCCAAGATTCTTGCAAACCAATTGAGAGCGAGGATCGACTCTTTGATTGATGAGACCCAATCTGCTTTCATCAAGGGCCGATGTATTACTGATAATATTGTCACGGCCAATGAACTCATCTTTCTCATGCAGAAACAGCGTCTCCCTGGGCTAATTCTCAAAGTGGATTTTGAAAAAGCCTTTGACACTGTTGACTGGAGCTTCCTCCTTGAACTCTTAAAAGCCAGGGGGTTTGGAGATAGATGGATTGGTTGGATCTCGACCATCCTTGATTCCTCCAAAGCCAGATTCCTTATCAATGGCTGTCAGAGTGGCTATATCAGATATCGTAGAGGACTTAGACAGGGGGACCCCCTTTCCCCTCTTCTTTTTGTCCTTGTTACTGATGTCCTTAGCACCATGATTAATAACGCCCTGAACTCGGGTATTCTGCATGGTGTGACCCTCCGTGATACTGATTGTAAAATGTGTCACTTGCAATATGCGGACGATCTTCTCATTCTGACAAACGGAAGCGAGGAGGACCTCCGTATTATCAAACTCATTCTCTACACCTTTGAAGGGATTTCTGGACTTCGCGTTAATTTTGACAAGACTTGTCTTTACGCATCTCATAAAAATCTCACACCCAGTAGCGCTCAAACAAGGACTATACACTGTAACGCGGGTTCCCTTCCTATAACTTACCTTGGTATCCCCATTTCGGGTGGTAGACCAAGGCGACAGGACTGGGATATCCTTCTAAGCAAAATCAGAACCAGACTTACCTCTTGGAAAGCAAGACTTCTGTCTCTGGGAGGAAGACTCACTCTGGTCAATTCGGTACTTACTGCGATTCCTACTTACTGGATGTCGATCTTCAAGCTACATGCCTGGGTTGGAAAGGCTATTGATAAAATCCACAGGGATTTTCTCTGGTCTGGTCCAGATCCTCAACATAACAAAATCAGACTTGTCAACTGGGAGAGACTATATAGGCCCCGGCATCAGGGTGGTTGGGGTATCCTAAATCTCAGCACTTTTAATAATGCCCTCCTTGGAAAGTGGTGGTGGAAGATCGCCTCTGCCAAACACTGGTGTGGCGAGGCTATTTTTAAAGAGAATTATTTTAAAAGTGTGCCCACGTGGAACCTTTTTCACAAATGGCCCCGGAGATGTTCTTACTTCTGGAGCGGACTCCAGCACTCCCTCCCTGCCTTTAGAAGAAATCTAGCAGCCAACATCTGTGATGGTGCTTCCACCCTTTTCTGGCTGGAAAACTGGGTTGAGGGATGTGCCCCGGCACACATCTGGCCAGATGAATTCAATTTAACTCTTCTTAAGGAGGAATCTATCAAGGACTTTATCAATAGAATCCCCATCGGTATTTGGAATAACAATGATTCCTGGTCTAATGTTGTTTTTGCAACCTTGACTCATCTCACTCCTGGGCGGGATGAGAAAACTTGGATGCTCACTGCCAACCGATGCTTCTCGGTGAAGTCTTTCTACTCTTTCCTTATTGATGGGGGACTTCGATGCCATAAAACTCCTCTCATTTTAAAAGGGGTCTGTCCAAAAAAGATCAATTTGTTCAACTGGTTGGCTTGGGATAATAAGATTTTAACGCTTGATAATCTGACACGGCGACGATGTAACAGCATCCAGACTGCCACTTGTGTCATGTGTCATGCGGCAATCGAGACTAACGATCATCCAGTGCTCACTTGTCCCTTTGCCTCATCCGTCTGGGCATATTTTTGCCAGCTAATTAATGTGAACCATCTTCTTAGAACCATCAAGGACCTCTGGGGCCCTTGGAGGTGCAGGGTTCCTAAAACCCTTACCCCTTTCTGGGATATGCTTGTGCGTGCTATTACTTGGAACATTTGGATTGAACGCAATTCCCGCATTTTTAACTCCACTTGTCTCACTTCTAGTTCCATAATGTTGAAAATTGATTACATGTTAATCTTCTGGTATAATGCAGCTCCTGAACCTAAGAAGGCTAAGCTGGAAGAATCGGTGACTAAAATCAAGAGGAGCTTGGACTTCCTTTCCTCCAGGGCCTCTGAGCAGATCGCCCCACCCATGCTGCCCCCATCCCCTGGCGAGATTTAGCTCTCTCGTTTTTTATTCTGTTTGCTTCCCTAATGACCTTTTCATTAGGGAACCCTTAGCCGTTGTTTGATGTTTCTTGTCTTTTGTTTCTGTTTTGTTGATCGGACCCCATTTCTCGTGGAGGTCCGGAGCTCTGGCTCTGTTTCTGTTTTCTTTTTAGCTGTACTCTTCTCTTATTTTTAATAAATGTGGTTTATCCACTTTTTCAAAAAAAAAAAAAAATAAATCCTTTTCAATCATCTTATAACTTTTTTCTTAGATTGAATTTATTGTACATATTTGAGGTACTATAGTGCATGCGAATATAAAAAATGACTAGATGATTGGTTATACTAAAGTTATCAGATTTTTTTTATGCTAACTAATTTAATTAGTTCAATATTTTTAATGACACATGCTCGAGATAAAAGATGTATTCAATATTTTTTAAAAATACATTCTACCATTAATATTTGATATTTAGGTGATGTAGAGAAAAAATAAATAATAAATAATTAACAGCATTTTGATTTATTAGCATCAAATATCTTAATGATAAAGCTAAAAAATCTACATAAAGTAAAAGCATATATGTATAAAAATAATAACTCCGTGCTTGTCTTTCAATATACCTATCAATTTTTTCAAAATATATTAAAAAAAACAATAAATAATAAAAATATTGGAGTAACAACATTATTACTAAGCTAACTATTTGAGGTGTAGCACTTACGCGTCTGCGTAATAATCACTTGAAATTCAAAATACATGGTTAAAGAGCTATCCACAATATATATATATATACATATATATATATATATATATATATATAACTATCTCCCATATAATTACACTTAATTCACATTCTAATATAAGAATTTAAAAGTGTAATAACATCTTCCACTTAGTACGCACAAATTTTCAGTGTGATGATTAAAGTAGACAAACACTCCTAGCTTTAGTATTTAGGCAAAAAATTTAGGGAAAATTGTTTATAAACCCTTCAAAATTATATAATTGCATATTTGCCCTTTAAAAAAACATAATTGTATATATACCCCTGAAATATAGGTAATTGCGGATATGCCCCTGAATAAAAGATAATTGCATACATATCTCTGAATAATACATATAATTACGTATATACCCCTAGGGTTCAAATTAGTTGAAAAAACATTTGTTAAAAAATAAAAAATATACAAAATGACCATTATAACCTATGCATATATACCCTTGAAATTTTTTTTTTGTAAAATGACCATTTACAAGGGTTATTTTGGACTTTTTGTATATCTTAATCCAAATTATATCTATATTTAATAAAGTTTAATTAACTTATGTTAACAGAATCTAACAGCAAGGACATATCCGCAATTACATATATTTTTCAGGGGTATATATACCATTATGTTTTTTCTGAGGGTAAATATGCAATTATAGAACTTTTGAAGGGTTTATAAGTAATTTTATGTATTATTCAGGGGCATGTATGTAATTATTGTTTATTGAGGGGCAAATATACAATTTCAAAATTATTCAGGGGTACACCTGCAAAAACCCCAAAAAATTTAATATTAATCGGCTTCACAACCTTCACAATAAAATAATTTAACTAAGATTGTCAGTCAACTGAAGACTGTTTTATAATATATAAAAAATATTAAACCATGGCATAATTAATCTGAGCTCAGACACAAACTGCAGTAGATTCTGATGCTCAGAAATAATGATAAATAATTATTTAAAATAATATTAATTTTAAAAAAATAAAGCCAAGAAACTCACCTCAAACTGAGACACTGAAGAACCAAAATGAAGGTTGTGAATAATGTGAGCCAAACATCATCTTAATCAGTATTTATGTTGGTTTTTGCGAACATGTGTGATGAATAAATGCCCTTTCAGTTAGAAGAGATAAGACACAATAAATTACGTTAGGTTAAGATCATAAGGCTGTCATTAAACAGGACCACAAATAATTAACATGTCTTTTAATTGTCAATAAATTATGTTAGGTCAAGATGATAAGGCAGTCATTAAACAGGCCACCAATAATTAAAAGATAATAGTGTGAGCGAAACATCATCTTAACCAGAATTTATGTTGGTTTTTGCGAACACGCGTAATGAATAATTGAGGTATAATCACCAAAATAGCCCTTGTACTTTTCTCTTTCTTCCCTTTTGGTCCATGCACTCAAAACTGGTCACATTGAGTCTTTGTATTATATAAAATGGGTAAATCAGGTCTGATAGGTGATGGCCGTCAAGAATGCCGTTTGTATAAAGTATAATACCCGAATTGGTCCCTCTACTTTTCTCTCTCTTCTTTTTTGGTCCATCTACTCAAAAATGATCCCACCTAGTCCATCTACTCTTGAAAATGGGCCAACTTAGTCCTTGTACTCTTAGTTGAAAACAGACTAATTTGATCTATTTTTAAGAGTAGAAAACTAGTTATGAGTATTTCTGAGTAGAGGGACCAAAAGAGAAGAGAGAGAAAAGTAGAGGGACCAATTTGAATATTATACCTTTGTATAATTATCAAAATAATCCATGCACTTTTCTCTCTTCCATTTTTATTAATTGTTTATTATTATTTAATTCCCACGGAATGCCACATCAGAGTAGATTATACAAACGACATTCTTGACAGCTGTCGCCGTTGGACCTGATTTACCTATTTTATATAGTACAGGGACTCAATGTGAGCGTTTTTGAGTGCAAAGACCAAAAGGGAAGAGAGAAAAAAAATACAAGGACTATTTTAGTGATTATACCAATAATTGAATATATGCCCTTTCAGTCAGAAGAGCAAAGGCACAATAAATTATGTTAGGTCGAGATGACAAGACCGTCATTAAACAGGGCCACCAATAATTAATGTCTTTTAATTGTCAATAAATTATGTAAGATCAAGATCAATAAAGTGGTCACTACACCAAAAAAGTGCATTTGAGGCGGTTTTCAAGACTTATAGAGGCGGTTATAACCGCCTCTATAAGT
This sequence comes from Dioscorea alata, assembly GCA_020875875.1. NCBI lineage: Eukaryota > Viridiplantae > Streptophyta > Magnoliopsida > Dioscoreales > Dioscoreaceae > Dioscorea > Dioscorea alata. The sequence goes on from CM037018.1 coordinate 16,241,776, forward strand.
ATAGCGTTGGTTTTTTCACCCGCCTCTAAACCGCTTCGTATCAAGCCGGCTCTACACTTTAGAGCCGATTTGTACCAACCGTTGGGGTAAATTTCATCTATGGAAGCGGTTTTTAATAACTAGAGTAGAGGCGGTTATAACCGCCTCTATATCTACTAAGTTTTCATTACCCTCAATAGTTTTAGAGGTGGTTATAACCGCCTCTATACCTACTAAGTTTTCATTTCTCCTCAATAGTTTTAGAGGTGGATATAACCGCCTCTAAAAATTATAAATGCTAGAGGCGGTTATAACCGCTTCTATAGCTACTAAATTTACATCACCCTCAATAGTTTTAGAGGCGGTTATAACCGCCTCTATAGCTACTAAGTTTTCATCACTCCTAATAGTTTTAGAGGTGCTTATAACCACCTCTATAGCTACTAAGTTCTCATTACTCAATAGTTTTAGAGATGGTTATAACCGCCTCTATAGCTAATAATTTCTTACATGTTCATACTTTTAGAGGCGGTTATAACCGCCTCTAAATTTGTTCATTGATTTTAATTTAATTTCCTACCAATAATAAATAAATTTGTTTTACCTGTAAATAAAAAACATAAAAATTTAAATATATTCAAAAGTATCCTAAATTCAATTTCATTGACTTTTATTGGCAAGTCATGAGCTCAAGTGCAATAAATTTTGATTAATAACAAAATGTAAAGTGTTTTATACTATTTATGTACTTACATTACAAAATATTTTTTGGGTTAATTACACAAAGTAAAAAAGCTTCGTGTATCCTCTTCATCTTCAACCCTCTCGATCTTTAACCATGAATTCTCCGAAATCTACAAAAACATATAAAAAAATCCAATTATATATATATATATATTAAGATTGGATATACTGCATTAGAAAAATTGTGACGCCAAATAACAAACGTAGCATAGGTGGACCAATTTTTAACAAATTGTTGTTATTAGTTCATACTTATTAATATTATATTGTTTGCACTGATCGTTTTGTCTATATAGTTGAAAGTCCAGCTTCATTGTTGAAGCCAAATAACAAAGGTAGCATAGGAGGGTCAAGTGGTTCAGACCACTTGGATGATGAAACAATAGAAATTGAGACTTGTTTTATAAGTAGTTAATTAAGTAACTATTATGAAGAGAACTAATCCTTCATTATAGACTGATATAAATTTGAAATTCTAGCTGTTCTTCAATTGACACTATGTTTCATGATCTAGATGGCAGACAGCCTTCAAATGCAATTACTCATGAAGAAAATTGACAGTAGACAAGTGGATTTGTAAGCAAGTATACCTCTACTACATGCAGCACCAATAGAAACTAAGATTCTGTCATTGACCCTAATAGAGGGACATCAGCATTTAAGCATGATCCAACGATAGATCCAACTATTCTTTTGTACCTTTTCATCTCATTCAATTTTAATAGCATGTCTTCGCACTCCTCAAATGAAAGGTCAGCATCACTGATATCTATGCTTTCTCTGTCTGAAACATTTAATGAAAAATAGTGATCAGATTAGGGAGAAAATTTTGACAAAATCCTTTTGATAGTTTATAAAAAAAAGGGTTAGTGAAAGGCGCCTACGTAGCAAGTTTGATGCAAAGAATATCTATATGCCATCTTCCTAGATATCCATATGCCAGGAAGATGGCATATGGCTCAATCTTCCTGGCACAATCTTTTCTGAGATTCAGCTCAGGTTTAAAGTAATAAATTGTTTGAACTCAACTTGAGAAATTGAAAAGGCCAGCTTACTAATAATAGCCAAGTCTAAAAGGTTCAATATTATCCTAACATTCAGTAATAATTGATCCTTCTTTCTTAAAGATATTCTCTTATTAATTACATTCTTCACTTGATGAAACAGAGACCACAATAGAGCTTTGAATGTTATCCATCTTACCTTTATTTTCAACACTGCAGACCTTAAGATAGACAAGTTCATGAAATGACATGGCCTCACTCGGCAACTTGGAAGCCTCATGCCAAGATGCCCTTGTGATTTCTCTCATTGCCTAAAAAATAGAAGTGAACAAATAATAAGTGAAATATGGAACAAATGATGCAAAAAAAGTGCAAGACACAACCTACATCAGTAATATAAGAAGAAAAAATTGAATATTAAATATGCATGGCAATTTTAAATAAACTTTACTATATTCCTTCATTTGAAGTTCAGAAATCAACTTCTGGATATAATCTAGTGGAATATCAATCACACTTGACAATGATATTTTGCTTCTGTGATCTAACAAGACATGCATGAAGAATAATAAAGAAATAAGAACCATGAATAATAATAAATGCAACAAAAATGCAATAAATCAACAACTGGTCTTCTGTAACAAGAATTCCATAAATAAAAAAAATGTAGGTCTATTCACAAAAAAGAAAAAGAAAAAATTTCTTATAATAGTTGGATGCCCAAAAACCAAGTGTACCTGCCATCACAGATACACTTGGCTTCTCATCGCTTCCAAGGACTACTATTAGAAGTCTCTCAATAAGCCTGCCACACAAGCATGCATTAGATGCAATCTGAATGTTTACCTAGTAACATATCCTGACAAAGTTTGAGAACATGTAGACTGAGAAGATGCAGACCTGATAAATATTTCAGAAATCTCATTTTCATCAAAACTTTTCTTTACCGACATGAAAAGAGATTCAAGGGCGTGCAGGGAGCATCAGAGACAACATCCGAATCATCAATAACTAGAACACATAGACACTCCTACAATTATTATAATTAGGAAAACATCAATACCATTACATGGAGCACAAGTGAACATCTAAAAGATCATATTGTTTCTTCTAAAGAATCTAAGCATCAACAAGTACTAATGTTTCCCTCACAATATTTAGCATGTCTTACTAATCCACAATAACAATAGCTATGCTAGGAATAAGACTAAATTTGACCCATGTGCATTGAGATTAAGAGTTTTCTATAGTTGGCCATGATTTGGAAATCTGGAAGCATGCGAGGACATTTACCTGATCCAAAATTCAGTAATTCATAAATCTGTAATTTTGATCAGCGCCTCATCTACAATCTATACACATAACATTTACAGTTGTTGAAATATCAGCTTTTCCTTAGAATCACAATAGGCAAATCAGCATTATGTATATTGAGTACCTAGAGTTGTTTGGACTCTTCGATTCAGGATAATATGATGACAGTAAGGCTAATAAAAACGAAAAAAACTCAAATTGTCTAAGACGGATACTAATTAAAACACCTAAGCAAAGAACTAATGATTTCATCCAACTCAATGTTTAGGACCTGATTGAACTGTGACTCACTGACTCCATCCCTAGAAAAGAGTTGGAAAGTAAGAGATCAGCTCAGAACATAAAATGCAATTTAGTTGCTCATTTTTGTTTAGACAGTGATTGCTCACAGTTCAGCAAACAACAATTAATATAAAGAATAAAAAATTGAATAGTCTCACTATCAATTGCTATCATAAGAACAAAGTTTCTACATATAAAGAAACAAAATACGCAAGGGATATTTATTTACATGCATACAATGAGGCCTGTGATTGCTATGAAGTATAGACTGAATTTTGATGAGCTTCTAAAATAACCAGTGCTTCTTTCTTGGTTTGTATCGACTTGGAAGGTCTACAAAAAATAACAAAGGTGGGTCTTATTCACCAAACAAGAAAATTTGAGAAATGGAGTAAGAAGTACTGAAGCCAAAAACTGAGAATTTCATCAATTATTAAAACTGACCTCGTTATACATAGACTGAATCATAGTGTAACTTAAGAAACTCAGCCATAGTTCTGCAAGAAAAAAACCACTTGTAAGCTACTATTGAAGTAAGAATGGCTATCTAAGTTTTACCATCAAATTTAACATATAAATAAAACATTATTATCTTCATGGCACATTAATCGAAGTCGTTACTTCACAAATGTGATGAATGTGAAGGGAAATTCCAAAAGATTCCAAGCTAAGAGACAAAGGAGGAACAGAAATCTGATCATATTTTGGCCATTTAGTATTTACTCCATCCTCTACTCATTCAATGTCACAGATGTCTTCAGTGTTGGCTAGAGAAACAAGGACTTGAAAGGGACATGATCAATGTCTTTTCTCTCACTCCAGTCTGCTCAATGACGATTGACTTCATAACACAAATATGAGAGGCGGTTCTATCTTCTAAGTAAAAAGGGTTCTAGGAAGACTATATTAAGAATTCTGAAAATAAGGATATCAGGAAATGTGAATGCTGGACTGTATGATTGGATTTCCTACTCTTTTCTTGTCTCTCTAAATTTGACCAAACACCAGTACACAATAATATAGAATTGAAGACACATTGCTCATCCATGAAATTGTGTGCATACTTCATAGATGACAACTTGTGTACCAAAACAAGTAACCCATAAGTGATCATACCATTGCTCTTGTTATTTTCTAAGCAGTAGGTCTCTTTTCTAACAAGCTCAAAATCCAACATGTTATGCTGGTCCTACATGTTGTGCGATTCCCAACATAAACATGAAAAAGACAAACTCAAAATCCAACAAAGGCCAGTAAGTTTAAGAAATATTTCAAAGTGTTAATATAATACAATATAACTAAAGTTTACATCTATATGATCATCCAATTCTTACAGAAAGCATAAAATTGAATAAGTTAAGACAAAATTGAAGACATGTCAAGGTACATCTGCACCTCTCTTCACCCACATCTACTGTTCCCCAGAATGAGTACCTCAAACAGTGGATTTATCAAAATTAACAAAGATATTAACTCCAATAACTTCACTTGTTCCACATTCCTTATCAATATAAATATTCAAACTTACTCTATTCTCTTAATCATTTCATCAACCAATTTAAATGCAACTAATAAGTACAAGGACAAACAAATGTGTTCAAATTTGTATGCAATAAACACCACCTGCAATTACTGCATACTCACCGATTAGTGTCATTCAAGTCTTATATGAGCACAATTAATCATAATTCAAACAAAAAAAAAACCTCAAGAACACACAAAAACACCCGCATCCACAACATTAGAAACCAAATGCGATCAATAATAAATAAGAAATTAAAAAATCCAAAGTAGTAGTTCTGGTTCTTTTCCCAAAAGAAAACCAAAATAGCAAGGGGTTGGAGATGTTATTAGGGATGTGGATAAGTACCTGAATTGATGGATAGTGTCATTCTAGTGTTGGCAAAGATCGTTGGTCGGTGGTGCGCCCATTATCGCGAAGGTTGATGGATGCGAAGGTCATTGGCGAGGCTTCAGGCGAAGGTCAATGAATGTGTTAAGCAAGAACATCAAGGCGGCGGATGTCACCGCCATCGAGGAACACAGCGCCGGTGGAGGGTTCCCAGAGGTGGTTGAGAGCGTGGATAAAAGTGGACTTACAGCTGCCTTTAGGGCCGATGATGCCAACGATGGAGGCCTTGGGGATCTCCAAGATGATTCCCTTCAAGATTGCCTCTCTGGTCTCCGATGATGCCAATGATGGAGGCCTTGGGGATCTTGCCTTCTTCTTCTCCGATTGGTACCTCCATGGCGTCGTTTCCCAGCAATAGCTCGCTGCCTTCCTCTGCAAGGCAACGAGAACTTATCAGCCATGGATTCATGGTGAAAATTATGGAGGAATTTGGAATTTGGGAAGTGAATGAAGGGCTTACGTGCTACTGGAGCTGAACCCATGAATCACATTGAGAGAGAGAGAGAGAGAGAGAGAGAGTGTGTGAGTGTGTGGAATAAATGAGTGAGATGTCGGAGTTAGAGGTGGGCACGGGCCCAAAAAAAACCGGCCCGGCCCGGAACCGGCCCGCTGGTTCAATGACCCGGCGGGCCGGTTCAATGACCCGTAACCGGCCCGTACTGTAGACGGGCCGGTTACGGGTTGGGGAAACCCAACCCGTTGACCCGGCGGGTTGACCCGCCGGGCCAAACCCGGATTGGAACCGGGTTTGGCCCGGTTTTAAAAATTTTCAGAATTTTTTTTCTTTTTTTTTTTTGAATTTTTTGAATTTTTTATTATTATTTTCTATTTTCTGAAATTTTTTATTTTTTTAATATTTTTGAGCGGGCCCGACGGGCCCAAACCGCCGGGTTGGCCCGCCGGGTCAGCCCGGCCCGCCGGTTCAACAGTGAAGCCGGGCCGGTTCCGGGCCCAGCCTCCTGTGACCCGGACCCGCCGGGTCTGACGGGTCAACCCGGCCCGGCGGGTTCTACACCCATGCCGGGCCGGGTCCGGGTCGGGGGCCGGTGAACCGCAACCCTGACGGGTCAACCCGGCCCGGCGGGTTCTACACCCATGCCGGGCCGGGTCCGGGTCGGGGGCCGGTGAACCGCAACCCGGCGGGTCGGGCCCGCCGGGCCGGTTAACCGGCCCGTGCCCATCTCTAGTCGGAGTGCTTTGGGGGTATTATTATTATTATTATTATTATTATTATTATATTGAGCCGGTTGTGTTAAACCGGCTTGAAAAGAGGGAGAAAATTTTCAGTCTCTCCAATAGAGCCGGTTTTCTCAAAAACCCCTCTACATGTCCACCTCTATAGCCATAAAATGGCGTAGTGGGTGCATCTCCCCATAAGGCAGTCATTAAACAAGGCCACCAATAATTAACATGTCTATTAATAACATTAAATCTCAGAAAATGATAGGCCACCAATATTAAACTCCCAAAAATCCAACTCAGCACTGGTTAGATTTTAGAATAAATTTTTCTACATAATATTAAATTCCATAGAAATGACCACCATTTCTATGGAATTTAAAAGTATCCAAACATGGCCTTATTTTGACGATTTTTGCAAGTAGAAGGTTTTTTTTTTGCCATTTCATAAAAAGAGTTATTTTATTTATTTTAAAACCGGAAAACAAAAAATAAGATATTATATACTTGTATTTTATTTTATTCTTCATTTTTTATTATTGTTGTTGTATACTTATATTTTATTTATTTTTTTTTATTTTTGAATATTTATTGTATGGTTGTATCTAACAAAACATGTCAGGAAGCTGCACCTCGTAAACTTTTTGCACTTATACAAACAATTCCAAACCAGGACTTCTCCTTCCTTTGTTTCATAAAAAAGCACTTCCAATTCGCTCATTAAAATTACTTCATCCTACTCCAACAAATAACATATTGATCCATTAAACGTCAAGGAGGTCATCATCATGTAAGCCTGAAAGATAATAAATCAAGAAAGAAGTAACAGACAGAACTATGGATGTTGCATTTCTTTCACATTTACCACAAAGGCAACAAAAGAAAAAAAGTAAAACTAAAAAGGGTGAAACATATTTCTAAGCATTGAGAAATCTATGTCTACTAAAAAAGAAGATGTGGCATCAATGGGAACATGAAACACCTAGGTGCCAATAAAGAGGGTCTTGATGGAACCAGTAATATTGGATTGTGTTTACTCCTTTTTTTAACTCCTGTCACATACTTGAAACATTCAGGCAGCATTTGTGCATAGTTTGTTGTCTATACTTGGGTAATTAGTAATTATAAAGATCTCATGTCATTGATAATCTTCCAACGAGCTTTTCTCTTTCTTCCTAAAAAAAGGAACATGTAATAAAACACTGGCATCCCCAAGTTCACCTCATGTATATAATTTTGGATAGTTATATAATGACTATGGTATAATCTCTTTGTTGCAATACTTGCTAAATTCATATGTGCTGACACAAGATTTCAGCCAGTTTCTTCAGACTTTTGTGAACTAAACAAATTTAGGATCTCACAGGCAGCAGTCCAGTGTATTTAACGATTACCAAGGATTGCATAAGGATGGCAAAATAATGCCAAAATTGGTCCACAATTCTTACAAGAAAGCAGAGTTAAATTGAATGCTAATTGCTCAGATGCCAGTAAACTTACCTAATTTAGTGCCAACAAGAACCACGGGCACTCCAGGAGCATAATGCTGGAGTTCTGGTACCCACTAAACACCATGAACACAACAGTCAAAATTCCCAGTCAAACCAAATTTGTAAATAGTGAAACAAAAACACAATTCTAAACAGAACACAAGATCCAGCGCTCACCTTCTTAAGCACATTCTCATAGCTTGCACGGCTCACCAATGAGAAAGCCAGCACAAACACATCTGCTGCTCTATAATTCAAAGGCCTCAATCTATTATAATCCTCTTGCCCTATTCACAACCAAAAGAATTTAAAAAAAAAATCAGCTTAATTCAGCGCAATAAGAACAAGCACATGAAAGGGCAAATCCAGAAATCTACCAGCAGTGTCCCATAGGCCTAAATTCACAGTAGTCTCTTCCACAACAACATTAGCACAAGTTATCAAACACAGTAGGTACATAATCCTGCAGACAAGATATTCAACAAAAACCTCAGTAGAAATCAGCAACGCAAAACACACAAATCCAAGCAACAGAATGATATGGAGGGAAACAAAAGGGCGCCAGCTGCTATTAATTCAAATGAAAGGCACTTGCAAAGGAGGCTGCAGGACACGTCGGATGGGAGTTATTTGAAGGCTGATTAGGCGAATGGATCTGGAGAGTCATCCATTGGCGGACGAGGACAGCGTGTGAGGAAGCGAAGCTGGAGACTGGACGGGTTCGTTACACACTGCTGACGTGGACCAATCACAGAGGAGAGAAGGACGAATGATGAATGGGGCGGTTAGACAGCTGGCAAGAAGGTATTAATAGAGGAGGAGAAGGAACAGAGGGGTATGAGAAGTCTGTGGCGAGGTTGGGCCTAACTCTGGATCTAGGTGATGCTCTGAGGAATCTTCCGGTGATCTTCCGGCGATCTTCCGACGAATGTCTCCGGTTTCAGTGCAGGATTTAGGGAAGTAACTGTCCCTAGTTATCTTGTTGTTTAGCTTTGATTTTCATTGAACTATTGTAGTTGATGCATGATTGAGTTGTGGAACTCTTGATGAATGTTGTTTGAGCTGAGATCTGGTGAGTTCTTACTTCTGATTGTCATTTCTCTCTTAATTGAGAGGAAACTGGTGATTGATTGTTAGATTTTCAGTAAATTTCTCAGTAGATCTGAGTTTAAAGGCTTGGGAATTCAGTTCTTTCTATCTAGACTGAAGAATCATAACATTTTTGGTGCTTTTGTTTGATCTCTGGTGAGAATTGAACCATTGTCATGGCGGAATCTACTCGCCTGAAGGACATTACTAATAGATTGGACACGATGATGGCCATCATGGAACAGCGAGAGGAGCGGTTGTTAGCAGCCATGGATCAAAGGGATGAGCGTGTGAATCTCTTAGAACAAGCTCTTTCTAGATTGTCTGTGATTATGGAGAATCAACAACAGAAGCTACAGGACAATTCTAATGTCACAGTGTCTGCTTTACCAACTATGGTGAATGAGGATGCCAATACTTATGGGAATGTTTCAGCTCATATAAAAGCAATCCGACTGGATTTTCCACGCTTTGATGGATCCGAGGTGTTGCAGTGGATTTATCAAGCAGAACAGTTTTTTGAGTACTTTGATATCGCTGATCCCTATAAGCTCAGAATTGCTCAAATCCATTTTGAGGGTCCTGTTGTTCCTTGGTACCAGATGATGAAGAAGAGTGGCCATTTTTCTACTTGGCCTCAATTTCTGCAGGCTGTTGAATTGGCATACGGGCCTTCAGTTTATGAAGATCCTGGGTATGCATTATTCAATTTATATCAGGAGGAGACAGTAACTCAATATTATGATACTTTCATTGCGCTTGCAAATAGAGTGGAGGGTATGTCAATTAAAAGTTTATTGACATGCTTTATTAGTGGATTGAAGCCTAATATTCAAAGGGATATCATACCATTGAAACCAGATTCTTTACCTCAGGCTATGCATTTGGCGAAATTATATGAAACCAAGTATTATGATAAAGGAGTAGTGGTGACAAGAAGGTCCAACAGACAATCAGTTTTTATACCAGCTGTTCCTGCAATGGGAGGGTATCAGAAGCAGAATTCAGGAGTTTTACCTTCTAAACCTGGGTTACAATTACAACAGAACCATGGTAGTTCACAGCAGCCTCTTCTGGGTTCCTCAGGGAATTCTCAACCAGTTAAGAGGATTACATTCAATGAGATGCAGTTGAGGAAGGCCAAAGGATTATGTTTTAATTGTGATGAACGGTATTCACCATCTCACAAGTGTCCAAATAAAAGATTGTTGTTGTTGCAGTGGGGGGAAGGTGGTTCTTCAGAAGAATTGGAACATAATGCTGAGTTTGCTTTCGAAGTTGATAATTCACTACCCATGGAGGAATCTCCTGCAACACAAGGAGTTAATGAATTATATGTTTCCTCAGCAACCAATTTGAATAAGGAGAATGTCACTAAACATTCCTTAAATGCTATGAATAGCACACCTATGTTTGGTACTATGAGATTCACAGGAATGATCAATGGGCATAAGGTCCAAATTTTGTTGGATGGGGGAAGCGATGATAGTTTTATTCAACCCAGATTGGCTAAATTTTTACATCTGGATGTGCAACCTAGTATGCCATTTAAAGTAATGGTGGGTGATGGATCAGCCTTGAATGTAGAGGGCATTGTAAAAAATTTCCAGGTGCAGGTTCAGGGTTATATGTTAAAAATTCCAGTTTATGTCTTGCCAATTGAAGGGGCAGAGATAATTCTGGGAGCTGATTGGCTAGCAACATTGGGATCCCATATAATGAATTACAAAGACCTTTTCATTCAGTTCTATGATCAGGATCAATTTGTAACTATTCATGGAGAAAGGAATTCTGGGCCTCAATTGACTTCAGTTCATCAATTATACAAGCTGTGCAGGTCTAAAGGGATTGCAGAGTGCTATTCTTTGACTATGAAGGCTGAAAATGCAGTTGATGGGAAGACAGAATCAGGAAAATTATCTGTAATGAAAGCAAACCATGAACTGGAACTTACTGAAGATATGCCTGAGCAGTTACAAGAACTGTTACTTAAATACAGGCAGGTATTTTCTATTCCAACATCTTTGCCTCCTCCACGGGCTTGTGACCATAGAATCAATTTACAGCCAAATGCTCAACCAGTTAAGGTGAGGCCCTACAGGTATCCTCACAGTCAGAAAAATGAAATTGAAATTATGGTCAATCAGATGTTGCAGGATGGGATAATTGAACATGGTATCAGTCCTTTTTCATCACCTGTGATTCTAGTGAAGAAGAAGGATGGAACATGGAGATTTTGTACTGATTATAGAGCATTAAATGCTCTAACTATTAAAGATGCCTATCCGATTCCTACTGTTGATGAATTATTGGATGAATTGAATGGAGCCAAAATTTTTTCTAAACTGGATTTGAGATCGGGATATCATCAAGTTCTTGTTCATCCAGATGACAGACACAAAACAGCTTTTCGGACTCATCATGGGCATTTTCAATGGCTGGTTATGCCATTTGGTCTATCCAATGCTCCAGCTACTTTCCAAGCATTGATGAATGGAGTCTTTCAATTTGCAATGAGGAGATATGTATTGATTTTTTTTTATGACATACTGGTTTACAGCAAAGATTTGGAGAGCCATTTAATACATCTGGAACAAGTATTGATGGTTTTACAGGAGAATTAGCTATTTGCCAAATTCTCAAAATGCTGTTCTGCATTGTCTCAAATTGAGTATCTGGGTCACATAGTCTCTGCTAAGGGTGTTCAGATGGATCAGACCAAGGTTGCTGCCATTCTACAGTGGCCTATTCCTACAAATATCAAACAGTTGAGGGGATTTTTGGGAATTAGTGGATATTATAGAAGATTTATCAAGAGTTATGTAACTATTGCAAGACCCTTGACAGATTTACTAAAAAAAGATAATTTTCAGTGGAATTCTTCAGCAACATCAGCTTTTCAGGAATTAAAAAGAGTAATTTCTATGGCTCCAGTACTGGCACTACCTGATTTTTCTAAGCCATTTACTTTGGAAACCGATGCTTCTGGAGTGGGAATTGGTGCAGTTCTTAGCCAGGACAGACATCCAATTGCATTTTTTTCAAAGAAACTATCTCCTCAAATGCAAAACAAGTCCACTTATGTGAGGGAAATGTATGCAGTAACTGAAGCAGTGGGAAAATTTCGACATTATTTGTTTGGCAATCAGTTTACAATAAGGACTGATCAGGAAGCCTTGAGACACTTATCACAACAAAACATCCACACTCCTGAACAGCAAAGATGGTTACCCAAATTACTGGGGTATAATTTTACTATTGAATATAGACCAGGGAAGGATAATTTAGCAGCTGATGCTTTGTCAAGGTGCTTTCAGTTGCAGGTTTCTATTCCTCAATGCACTCTTATTACAGAAATTCAGCAGATGCAACAACAAGATCAGTTCTGTGAAGGCAAGATTCAAGAAATCAAATCAGGCACAAATGTTGAGTCTAATTTTACTTGGCAGCAAGAGCCACTTTGGAAGAAAGGCAGATTGGTGATTCCTGAGAATTCACAACTAAGATCTCGATTATTATATGAATTCCATGCTACTCCTTTGGGAGGTCATGCTGGTTCATTGAGAACTTATGTTAGAATGTCTCAGCAATTCTATTGGAAAGGGTTGAGGAATGATATAAAGAAATTCATTAAGACTTGCATGATCTGTCAGCAAGCCAAGACAGATCACACTCATCCAAGTGGGTTGTTGCAGCCTTTACCAATTCCTCAACAAATATGGGAAGATCTATCCATGGACTTTATTGTGGGACTGCCTATATCTAAAGGATATTCTGTTATCCTGGTTGTGATTGATAGACTATCTAAATTTGGGTATTTTATACCTCTCAAAGCTGGATTTTCCAGTGTGATAGTTGCGGATACCTTCATACAGAATAGGTCAAAATATCAAAATGGTCCCTCTATTTTGTGTTTTCCGCCCTTTTAGTCCCTCTAATATAAAATCGGTCTTTTTTGTCCTCGTATTTGTGCATTTCTATCCTTTTAGTCCCTCCAATTGACGAATCAGCCTTTTTGGTCCTTTCAGCTAATAAATTAGAGGGACCAAAAAGAATAAAAATGTGCAAATACGAGGACCAAAAGGGCGGATTTTACAGCTTAAGGACGAAAATGTGCAATTACAAGGACTAAAAGGGCGGATTTTATATTAGAGGGACTAAAAGGGCGGAAATCGCAAAATAGAGGGACTATTTTGATATTTATACCTACAGAATATAGTCAAATTACATGGGATTCCTAAGAGCATCATCAGTGATCGAGATAGGGCTTTTCTCAGCAGGTTTTGGAGACAGTTATTTCACTCAATGGGAACAACATTGTCTAGATCATCTGCTTACCACCCTCAAACTGATGGCCAGACTGAAGCATTGAATAAGTGCTTGGAACAGTATCTTCGCTGCTTTTGTATCTGAAAATCCAAAAAAGTGGGTGGATTACTTACCTTGGGCACAGTATTGGTATAATACAGCTTATCAATGCAGTGCAGGATTTACTCCATTTCAAATTGTGTATGGGCGCACTCCTCCTGCTCTAATTGCATATAATGCTAATGATAAGGATCCTATTGAAGTTTCTTCATTGTTACAGCAAAGAGACAAGATTTTGCAGCAATTGAAACAGAATTTACTGAAAGGCCAAGTCCGAATGAAGAAGTTTGCTGACAGGAAAAGATCTGAGATATCTTTTTCTGAGGGGGGTTGGGTTTTTGTGAAATTACAACCATATAGGCAACATTCTCTGGCTTTGAGAAAGAATCAGAAGTTTGGCATGCGATTCTTTGGCCCATTTAAAGTCATTTCAAGAATTGGAAAGGTTGCATATAAACTACAATTGCCAGAAGAGACTCGCATACATCCGGTTTTCCATGTGTCTTTATTAAAAAAGTGTGAAGGTGATCCTTCATCCAAAGATATAGTCCTTCCACTTCCTTTGAAATCAATTGATGAAGGCCCATTTTTACAACCTGTGGCAGTATTGCAGTTCAGACAATTGTTGAGAAGTGGGCGATTGGTGGAGCAAGCCTTAATTCGATGGGATGAGAATCATGTTGAAGATGACTCTTGGGAGGACTGGGATGGGATTAAATCTCAGTTTCCAGACCTTGAGGACAAGGTCATTGTAAATAAGGGGGTGATGATATGGAGGGAAACAAAAGGGCGCCAGCTGCTGTTAATTCAAATGAAAGGCACATGCAAAGGAGGCTGCAGGACACGTCGGATGGGAGTTATTTCAAGTCCATGATGTATTCTACGAAAAAAAACCAAGCAGAAATCAGCAATGCAAGCAATCAAATCCAACAACACACACCGAAGCTCACAAACTGGTCGGCAAAAAATCCAAGCAAAACCAAGTCCGCAATGCGCTCAATAAAAACCCCCCAAAAAAAAATGAAATCCAACAAAAACACAGTCAAATCCACAAGCCACTAGACAAAATTCCAAGCAGAAATCAGCAAACAAAACAACCAAATCCAACCAAAAAAAAAAATCAAATCCACAGCCCATTCCATAAAAATCCAAGCAGAAATCAGGAAAGGGAAAAACAAAACAACCAAATCCAAGAAGAAGATCCAAAATTTTCACAAAAGAGAAGAGAATAGAATAGAACACTCGTCGCACAGTGGGGAACTTGTTGCCGGTGTAGCAGATGAGCATACAAGTCTTGCCGACGGCGCCATCGCCGACGGTAACGCACTTGATGAACCTGGAGGCGCTGGAGAACATGGGCAGAGGTCCAATGCGGAAGAGGAGGAGGAGGAGGAGTGGAGAGGAGGCAAAGGAGGGTGGGGTTAGGGCTTTGGAAAAAGGAGGAGATGAGGAATCACATGAATCTGTAAGTATTGAGGAGGGTTGGAGGGAAGTGCTTTTGGCTGGCAATTAGAGATGTGTGGGCTCTTTTGCTCTTCTTTCCCGGCTTTTTAGTTTTTATCACATTCTTGAGACTTGACAGTGAAGGGGTGGTTGGGAGACTATTTTTGTTGGGATCTTTTACGAGGAAAAGGAAAGAGAGGAATGGGATGATGAAATTTATTTATCAAGTGTTTATAGGGAGTGGAAGAATGTGAGTGTGTCACACTGTCACTTGAGGCCTTGAGGGGAAGAGTAAATGAGATCGGTTGGTGGGAGAGGTTGTGTTTGTGTGGACTTCTTTATTACTCTTTCTTTCGCTGTTTAGACCCGGGATGGATGTTTTAGCCCATTTTAGACCGGTCCACCCGGCCGCACACATAATTCTCAATCATATCATATTAAAAAATCGAACTCTTTAATTTTTGTACTCTTTTTCGTTTTTTTTACTTGTCATATTTTGGAGCTCTCTTCTATTCTTTTTTACTTATCACATTAGAATTTTTATGCAGTATTAAATAGTTTTTTTTTCAAATTTATTTTTTAATTTAATGTACTGGTACAATTTTTAATAAATCACAATCAACTAAATATTAAATTATATACTCGACTAGTGGAGTTTTAAATAAAGGGTAGTTTTGGAAAGTAATGAAAATTTTTATAAAATATAGGTGACCAACTAATTTTAACCAACTTTTCTTAATTAGTATGAATTAAGTAAATGTGACAAGTAAAAAAAAATGAATAGAGTATAAAAAATAATAACACCACAATTCAATTATCGCACTGGTTCTATCTGTTTTCAATCTTTTTTGTATCTTGTATTTTTTTTTATTTCTTCTTCTTCTAATTATATTTTTTGTAATGTTTTTACGTTATCATACTATATTTTGAATGATTTGTTTATTTTTTATGAAATAAAAATTTAAAAATAGAATTAAACTTATAAATATTTATAAATATTGAATTAAGAGTTTCTCGCTTGGTCAACTTAGATTGGAACTTATAATATTGTTCGTTTGGATATAAGGTTTGATTTTAAAATTATTGAACATATAACAAGATGTAATTATTAAAAAATAGCGGCTGTGCGTTATTAAAATATAATAAAAGTCTTAGTAGAAGGTAGTTGAGAATAATTGAGTGGGTTAATACTAACTAGTGTGGGTTATTCTTGGCCTACTTGCAATTGCTTCATGAATCACTTGCTAGCCCAAATAAATAGTCGAGGCTCTAACCTTGCCTTGCTTAGGAGCAAGGAAGAGATGATATGCAAAATAGAGGACATGAAAGAGAAGTTGGTCAAGTGTACATGGATGCCCAAAAAAGAAAAAGGCATTGGATTGGAGTTAAACTTGAAGTGGCCAAGGACAGCCCAAGTGTTATCTTCTTTGTATTGATGTATTACTCTTGATATACTAATTAATATTTTATTTAAGAGAAAAATTCATTGGTTGGAGTTAAATTTGAACTGCCCAAGAACATCTTTAAGGGCCGTTTGATTTGTAATAATGAGATTATTATATAGATGTGGATTGTGATAATAAAATTGGAAATGCTATATTGCCATGAATGTTATTATAATTTATAATAACCATGTTTGGTTGAGAACTCATTTTACATTGTAATTAACTTAGTAATATTCCAAATTTTCAAAATATCATTATTTCTACAATTTTAAGCAAATTTAAATTTAAACTCAAATAAAATAAAATTTGAGATCAAAATAATTAAACTATAACATAAAAAATTAATTTTTGTACATTTTTCCCAAAATATCTTTATATCTAAAATTTTGAGCAAATTGAGGTTTTAAATAAAACAAAATTTTTATCTGAAAAAAATTAATTATAATACAAAAATTAATTTTCTGAAGTTGAACGTATTCCCAAAATAACGTAATCCAAAATTTTTTTTTCCAATGCATAAACTATACTGTCTTTTAAAATTATTTTTTTTTTAAACAAAAGGCATATTTGTCCAAAAAAATTTTCAGATTACCATACATTTTTGTAATCCAATATAGACCATGTTTTTGTGGTAATAGAACTACCAAGCTTTTTAGTAATATTCCAAGATTGGCAATTATAAATTACCATCAATATTACTACAGCTACCAATCCAAATATGGTAATATTTTCATATTACTATGTAATAGACGGTAATATTTTTACATTACCGAGTACCAAACAACCTAGTGTTGTCTTCCTCGTATTTTATATTACTCGTGCTATATTAACTAGTATTTTATTTAAGAGAAAAATTCATTGATCAGTTATTAAAATCATAAAAAAAACAAAACAAAAACAAAAACAAACAAATTTCAGTTTGCAGATTAACCTCTTTCATATTTAGTGCCAACAGTTAAGTACATAAATATAATAAATGAAGCTAATCCATAATTTCAAATAAAGATGTATGGATAGTTTTTATAAAGTTATTACATTAGAAAGCAGTAGGCTGGAGCAACAATGGTTGCTATATTAAAAAATCATTATCTTCAATTGATTTGTTTAGGTTAACAAAATTCTTGCCATAGTCAATCTTGCTAAAAGGGGATGTAATAGATTTTCCACAACTATTTGTTTGTTTTGCAATACAGCAGAGGAGACTCACGGCCACCTTTTTTATTACTTATTAGATGCATTTTCAAGTCCCAAATATGGGACCATTACTGTCATTTGTTTAACCTTCTTAGCCTTTGGGCCTCTGTTAAGAAGGAGTAACAGTGATGCCTACGACTTAAGGAACCCCATAATTAGGAATTTAGGATTATTTATTAAACTATCTAGTTGGAATCTAACAACTTTATATTCAATTATTTTGCATTACCAATCTTTGAGATTATTACTAAAATCAATCATATGCTCATTACTTGGATTTTTGCAGCCCTCTCTGGGGACAAACAGATTAAGTTGGAAAGAGTTTGTCTTGAGGATCAAAAAGTAGCCTGAATTTCATAACATTTTAAGATGCATGATGCTCTAGCAATATGCAAACGTAACAGTCCATGACCTTCCTGACTTGTCTCACAACGCAGGCACTATCAAAGTTGTTTAAACAAGCTAGCGTTGTAGCTCTATTTTTATTCCTCCGTCCTTTTTTGCCTTTAATGGATGTTTTGTTTTTGTTCATGTATCTCTTGCTTTTTTATTCTCCTCTAGTTATTTTTATTTTTATTTTTTATTTCTTCACTAAATTGTGATTCATCTATTTTTCTAATAAAAAAACCAACAAAACTCATTTATTTATTTATATATATATATATTTTTTAAAATATAAATATAATTATTTTTTTTAACTGGAAATATAAAATTTGGTATTTTATTTCTTTTCTTAAAGGGAATATATATATATATATATAATAATTTTGAACAGACAAGCATTTAAACTCTCTCTCATTCCCATCTTGCAGCGTGCGTGGCAAGACGAGGTTCATTTCCCTTCAGCGGTTCTCCACGAGAAACAAGTGCCTTTCTCTCTGGCTGGAATTCCTCCTCTACGTGCTCCAATGGAGAAGATGGGAGTCGCCGGACCGCAGCTGGAGGACCTCTTCAAGCAGAAGAAACCCGCCAGGAACCCTCTCGTCCCCATCGGTAACATTAATTCTTTCTCCATTCATAACTCCACCGATGATTTCACTTAGATTTCATTCAAAATGGTTTCACTGTTCACATTTGATTTTGGCTTCTTGATTTCTGATGCTGCTGATACTGAATGCATGCCTTGAAATGGAAAAAATATGATTTTTTTTATTGCTGTTATGCTTTGTTGTTGTTCTTCTTCTCTGTGTTTATAACCTTGTATATTGTCCTTGATTTTCAATTTAGGGATTTTGGTGACCTCATTAAGCTGAAATCAACCAAATTGGTTCTGAATTCCGCCCAATGGGGCTTAACATTGGTGAAATCTGCCACTGATTTTAGTGGTGTCTGGCTGGAGTTTATAACCTTAAGTTAAAAATTCAGTTTAAATAGTATTCTTTTGGATTAGAGGTTTTGGAGAATTTTCAGATTGAGAACCAAATATTTTAAGCACTTAAACAAATTTTTAATATTATGGTGTTAATGAGCTAGAATTTAGAAATAAAACAGATTTGAATTTTAGGTGTGATATGTTTGGCATCGATTTCAATAAAGATTTTTATTAATCAAGAGTTTGGCCTTGGATATTATCAAAATCTTTTTAATCTAATATTAAAGTTCATCAGGTGCATTTATCACTGCTGGTGTGCTCACAGCAGGGTTAATTAGTTTTAGACAAGGGAAATCCCAGTTAGGCCAAAAGCTAATGAGGGCTCGTGTGGTAACTCAAGGTGCAACAGTTTCTTTGATGTTTGGAAGTGCCTACTACTATGGAGATCAATTTAAGGGTTCAAAGTAGAACAACTTCTTCATTTTCATTTGCTGTCTCTGTTCTGTGTGTTGAATAACAAATTTTTTTTTTAACTGTATCTTTGCTTTGGAAATGTTTCTTTTTCATACAGATGGCATTGTGAAATTGACTGTGAAATGCATTCAGATTTCATGCTTTGAAATTTTATTATTGCCCATCTGAACTTTGCACCAGTCGAACGTAACTTTCTTTGATGGGGATCTTCTTTAATGCAATTCTATTGGCAGTTATTTTTTTGGTGTTGTTAGTTAAGTGTTCATCATGTTCTTGTGATCATTAGATATGCATGTTTTTTTGTGTTGGTATGTGTTTTTTCTTATGCCCTACTTTTTGATATAAGTATAACAAAATTGGAATGTTCTGACGATGAATAAAAACATTAAGAGGACTGTTCTAAGTCGTGCACAAAGACGAATTCTTGCAATGGTGGAATTTGATGTTCTTGTCCTGTGAGGCACAGGTGAAGAATTTCCATAGTGAAATCTGAACACCACCAGAGAGTATGATAAGAGTATATGTTGTTCCAAATTGCTGACTTTCTGAATATGTCCAGAGTAAAAGGAAATACCACAAAGTTGACTGGACTAATTTGCATGGAGTTGCTGACATAAAACTCAAAATCATCTAAATTTGTAACACATGAATGTCTCTAGATTTGCAATAGAATAACACATTATAGCCCTGACAGAATAATAGCAGGAATGATTTCTTTAGGAATAAAAGCAAAACACTCAATTCATTATTTTTACTATTAGTTTTGTGTGGATCAAAAACTTTTATTATGAGATAAGTTCATACTCCTCCCACCAAGTATTAGTTTACTCTTGCATTTTAACAGAACATAATGGAGAAATCTTGGGAGGGGAATAAATCAATGTCTAGTTTCAGGATTTCACATATATAGATTATCCATTAAACCTTCACTATCAGAAACACTTCACACATGGACCTTTAGTTTACATGAAAGAAACCATCAAAACAGACATTTCACCTTCTTTGTATACTTATGAAAGTGTGGATATATTGGATCTAATTGTTGTTCAGTCAATAAATACAACCAACTAGTAATAATGATTTATAAATTTTGACCAAGTTATTTGATGCATATGTGCAGTTATGGTAGTGCATTGGAGAGACTAAATAGAAATATACCAACAAATATTCTCGAACCAATTTTAAAAAGAGTTTTTGTACACTTTCAGAGTGGATATATGCTATGTATATATATATATAGACACACACATATCACATCCTTCATATCTAGTTTGGCTTTTCTTTGAATAACTAAATTTAAAGCAAACCCGGATAAGGATTATACATAGATCAAGACTCTGTCATAAGTAATCCAAGATGATAAATCCAAACCCTTGCAACCACATTCAATCAATCGGCACATTTTCTCATCTACCTAAAGTTAAAAATTACATCAAACACAAAAACAAAGAGCCATCTTGTTAACCTATGCTCTCAAACTAATAACCAATCAAAAGCACTTGACCAAGTAAGAGCCAATGCGTACTTTACTATTCTGTAATTAAAAAAAGAAAAAGAAAAAACAATAATCTACTTGTTTGGAAAATTCAATTGTCCTTAGCTCCAAATAACCACCCAATTGGAAGCTCCATAAGTTCCTCTTTTCTCCTCCTTGACTTCTCTCCATAAGCCTAACTACAACTTCCTCTGCATCACTCTCTCATGAGTGTCCCAACATGGAGTTCAAACAACGCTTGAATTCCATGATCTCCTTAGTCTTCATCCTCATCCTCATCCTCTCTCATTCTTCAACTTCACAACAAGAAGAAGACTATGTCAAGATATCTCTGATCACTTTCCTTCAGACACTCTCCGGAAATGCAGTGAAGATGAGTCAGCAACTTGGCTGGGATATATCATCTAATCCATGTTCCGGTGGGTGGACTGGCGTGATATGCCACAATGGTTCATCATCGGTAACAGAAATAACTCCTTTAAAGGTTATGATCTTTCTGGTTTCATCGATGCTGGTATTATCTGTAAATCACTGTCACTTGTTGTCTTGAGCTTAAGCAATAACAGTCTTTGTGGTGAACTCCCATTGGAAATCTCTAACTGTTCGCCATTTACAAGTTTGGATGTCAGCCAAAATGAACTTTCAGGCCGGCTGCCTGCTTCACTGTCTGAGCTCAAGACCTTGGAAAGTCTCAACTTATCCAATAACAATTTCTCCGGTTTAATTCCAGCTTCAATCTTCGGAAATCTAAAACAGTTCGATGTGTCAAATAATAATTTCTCCGGTCCAGTCCCTCCTGATGGTACCCGTTTTGGCAATGGCAGCTATTTGGGTAATGCCGGATTGTGTGGGATGCCTCTTCATATTGCCTGCACATCAGCAGCATCACCGGTGGAGCAACCAAGGAAGAAAATTCTGGCAATGTTGTAAATTCTCATGTATTCAGGTTATTTTATTCTAGGTGTTGCATTCCTCCTGTTATTAGTATTTGTGTTGTTATTGAAGAACAAGAAGAGGAAGAAGAAGACTAAGGAGAAAACAATGGTTGAGAATTATAAATAAGTGGTTGCAGACTCAAATGGATATAATAAGAATACAAGTCGGTCTGATTATTCGACATCTTCTGCATCGCTTGTGTTGCTGAAGAGTACTCAGGCAAATGATGGATTGAGATTTGATGATTTGTTGAAAGCTTCTGCTGAGTTGATGGGAAGAGGAACTTACAGGAGTGTTTATAAGGTGATGCTTGGAGATGGGACCAAGTTGGTTGTGAAGAGGATTAAGGAATGGATGATTTCTGATGAGGAATTTGAGAAGATGGAGATGGTTGATAAGGTGAGGCACCAAATAGTGCTTTCAGCGGTGGCTTTTTATTGCTCTAAACCGGAGAAACTTTTAGTTTATGAGTTTCAGCAGAATGGTAGCCTTTTGAAGCTCCTTCAAGGTATGCTTTCAATCTGGTGATTTAGTTACTGTGATCTATTTTTCATTGTTAATATTAGAGATAGTTGTGATGATGATACCATGCCTAAATCATATTTTAGAATCTTATTCAAATAACTCTATTATCCATGAAATTATTTGCAAAGAATGAAACAATGAACTTCTCCATATATATTTCTGAACATCAGATGCAGAAAGAGGCAGGCCATTCAACTGGAGCAGCAGGTTAAACTTGGCTGCAGCCATAGCTGAAGGCTTAGCCTTCATGCACAACAATCTCCAAATCATGAGTCATGGCATCCCCCATGGAAATCTCAAGTCCTCCAACATCCTCTTGAACAACAACATGGAACCATATATAACCGAATATGGTATAATGTTGACCAATAACAGGACTCATCCATCTCCAAACAAGGAAAACAACGACAAAGACGGTGACATGAAAACTTTCAAGGCTGATGTTTATAGGTATGGTATGCTTCTTATTGAGCTACTGACAGGGAAACTGCATCAAGACAATGGATTTGAATTGACCAAATGGGTTAACAGTGTTGTTAGAGAGAAGTGGATGGTGGAGGTTTTCGATAAGGCATTAATTGCAAAAGATGATAACCAGGAGAGCATGGTGCATTTGCTTCAAGTTGCTGTTAAGCGTGTAGACACTTATCCTGATGCTTGGCCAACCATGAGCCAAGTCTATGCTATGGTCAAGAGTATTAAGGAAGATGAAGATCAGAGATCTTTGGCCTCTGATCAGTTCTAAATTGATTGAATCCTTTTATTTATAGATTGCATTTTCTTGAAGTCCTTTTTAAGTTATGTTGTTTTATATTTGTGTTGTGCGCTTTTGTCTCCACAAAAATCATTCCAATGATATGCTTATTTTACAAATGCACATGACTAAAGAAGTCATGTTGATAGAATTGAAGAGCAATGACTCCATTCTGATTTTTTATCACTGTTTTTCCCCAAACATATAAACTTGATTGGCCACAAAAATTTGATTACCGTGAAATCTGTCTTGTTTTTATTTTTGATCTTTGTTATTGTGTATGATTGGGGAAATACCCATTTATCAAAGTGTTTATATTCATGAATTTTGAATTTCACACAGAAAAATTAACTTTGTGGCAGTTTGGATTCTATGCGGGTTTGAGTAACCCAAGGTGAAGGTACTTCAGGTATTAACTTCACACACATCTCTTTACTAACTCAGGGGTTTGTTTTTTTTGTAATAATAATAATAATAATAATAATAATAATAATATCAAAACAAAAATAAAAAAAAATTTCTTAAAATAAAAATAAAAAATGAGAATTTGGAAAATATTGTCCAAGCAAACGTGGTTTTACAGTTTCACTTTATACAAAAGTGGTATTTTAAAAATATTATTCTTAATTTTATCGAAAAATAAAAGCAAGTGTGTATGTGTAACATCATTCTCCCAATTGAAGTTCAATAATGCAACTTTTTTTAATTACAACAAGAATATTTAGCATAAACTGAATATTAGTCTTGAATGCTGAATTTGTAGTAAAAGAAAAACTCTCATTCCAACATATTGGGATTTTGTTCAAATTAATTCAACCAATTAATTTTTATTCAAATTGTATTAATATAATTTGTGATTAATAACTCAATTAATATTTTTAATAGATGTAATCATCAAATGATTTTTTTTGAAAAACTCATTCTTACTCTAAATTAATTTAAAAAATAGATAAACCATAGTTTATTGAAGAACTTACTTCAAATTATTTAAACAGGTTGAATAACAACAAATCAAATTTTTTCAAAAAAAAAAACGAAAAATTAAAACTTGTTACATTCACTTGTAGTTAGAATTTTATTTCTCGATCTCCCTAATAAAAGAAAAATGTTTGAATCCTACACATGATTAATACACAATACTTACACACACACATATATATATATATATATATATATATATATGAGAGAGATATGAGAGAGATTGTGTTTCTGTGTATGTGTGATTCATTGCTATATCACTGACTATTAAAAACTACTAATAAAAGTAAAGTATTTTAAAAAAATTTATTAGACATATCCACAAGAACTAGACATTTTATTCCGGGGCAAAATCACAAAAGGAGCATTTGTCATTGAAAGGTAAACAAAATCAATACAAATTATAGGGTTACATGAAGTAAAACAGAACCTAGTGTGACTCACCTATATAGATCATCTTAATTAACACATACAACCAAATGAGAGAAGTGATCTTTGTGTTCCCAATCCATGTTGTCCCACATGGCAGAATCGACATCTATGCGTTTTAGGTTTTTAGCTCTGTCCAATCCAAGTGGGAGCTTTCTCAGCTTGTTAAGGCCCAACAAAGTAATCATTTCAATGGATGGCAGGGATAGTTCTCCCTCGTATATGCATTCCAAATTTAGATTATCCCTAAGATCCAATAATTTGAGACTCTTGAAAAGGTCACCTTCTTCAGTCACCTTTGTAGCATCATCACCAGTTTTAATAATACTCTTCAGTCCATCACAATTTGTTATTTGGATTACTTTAAGACGTGGTAGGTGAGCAGTCCAGCACAAGCTAGTCAAGCTATTGCACTCAGAAATACTTAAGTAAGTCAGTCCGGTGAGAAAAGATTTTGTTTCCAAGTCCTTCCAAATGACATTCTTTAGATGAGGGAGACCATTTAAATGTAATTTGTTCAGATGAGAAAGGCACCAAGAACTGTCACCTTCTGTTGTCATTACCAATTCCTGTAAGCTTCGGACATTAGAAATAGCCAATTCATGAAGGTTTGTCTTGCTGTTGCTTCCAAGCTGTGACGGAGATAAGCTGATGGAAGTAAAATCTGATTTATCATCCAAGCAGCCTAAACCAAGTCTCCTTTTTGGAACATGACGAAGCCTTTCCAATATAGAACTACTGGGTTTTATGTTAATCCCCACTCCTTTCAATTCTTTTAAGTTCAGCAACTCCTTCACATGACTTTCTTCAAGGTAGACTCTATGGAATTCGTAAGTGGAAAATAGATACAATACTTGCAACTTTGTTAACCTTGCTATCAGCCCATTAGGAATCTTTGCCTCATCCAAATATAGATACTTCAAGTTCTTCAAATTACCCAAGGTCATGGGTAAAGATCTGATTTCTGATGGTAACCGGAGATATTCCAGCCCAATAAGTCGACCAATAACTTTAGGCAAAGTGTCCATTCTAACACAACTTAGATCCAAATACTTGAGGCAAGGCATTTTTGTAAAGAATTTATGAGAAATACGATGTCCCTCAATTTCTACGGAGAGAATCAATGTTTTGAGCTTATGGAAATTAAATCCATCCAATGCTTTCTTATTGCTAACTGAAATGTTAATCACTTCCCTATTGATGACATCCTCTGGTAATCTTTCTAAGGATGAGTTTGGTTGCACCAACCATCCTGGCTTGTTTCCCCCACAATCTGAAGTTATCCATAAGGCAAGATCTCTGATCACATCATGAAGCTTCACATAGCTCTTCAGTCCATAACCCCAACTGGCGGAAAAGGATTCTAGTAAGCATGCTCCTTGCAGTTTTCCAATGATGTTCCCACCTTTGTTGTAAGCTTCACCAAGGTCATCAAAATCATCTAACAAACCATGCCCCATCCAACATTCTATGAGATCATCAGTAGGTATGGCCACATCCTCACCCCATAAGGAACAATACAAGAAGCACTCTTTCAAAGATTCCGTTGCTAAACTGTCATAACTGATCTTCAGAACGTGAAAGAAGTTTGATTCCTCCATACCTGGAATGCTTTGATACTTTGAATTCTTCATCATGCTTGCCACGTACTCCCATTGTTCTGCTCTCTTCATGGTGCTCATGGCTATGCCAACAGTGACAAGAGCAATCGGCAAACCAGCACATTCCCTCACAATATCCTTTGCATGCTGTTGAATTAGATTATCAGATGCAATGAGTTCTTCACCGGCTTTGGCTTTGAACAAACTCCATGCAGCATCAGGAACCAAGCATTCCATTTTGATCGTCTTGCTGGCCTCCATGCCACCACAAACATTCTCCGAGCGTGTTGTGAACACCACCATCCTCTTGTGCTTGTCTTGATCATGATGAATTAATTTAGGCTGAGGCACCCCAATCTTCTCGAGATCAAGTTCACTCCAAAGATCATCCAGCAGTAGCAGGAAACTTTTCCTTTTCAAAAAATCATGCATTGCATTAGCATTGGTAGATGTCAATCCCAAATTCGTGGCAATATCGGATTGAATCTTTTGATAGCTGTAGTCTTGAGAAACCACAACCCAAATGACATGATCAAACATGCCATCTTTTGAATGATAGAATTCATTGTTGATGCTCTTCAAGAGTGTGGTTTTGCCAACCCCTCCCATGCCCCATATCCCAATGATGCCGGCCGTGTTTTCTTTGAGATATTGGCATATTGTCTCAAGGTTTGAATTTTCATTTGAGACCATTATTGAAGGAGTTGCCAACTCTCTCGCAGGACCCGGAGGCAATTTCTTGGCCACAACATCGAACTTCGCTGCAAGTAGTTCCACCATTTCTTCCTTCTTCTTGAAAGCTCGCCTACCAAGCTTGTAATTTGAAACTATATTGAGTGAAGGCATTGCGATGCAGTTTGTTCTGTGATCATATGCTTCCTTGATGGCAACCACTTCACCCTGATCAAAGGCGTCCACCTTTCGACGCCAAAGCTCTACTTCTGGGGAGCAAGTTTTGCCTTCTAACTCAGCTTTTTGAATGTCTTGCTCAATGCTCTCCCTTTTGGCTCTCAATTCCACCATGGCATCAGTCATGGCCTTCACATTGTTGCTGAGCATGAACAAGTACTTGAATTGGCGTGCGATGGGATCCACCAAGTAAGGAGTGGCAGCATTGACCAATGGGCTAACGAGATCGGTGACACCCATATCAATCAATATTGCTAAGCATCAAATGAGATTATTAATTAGTGACCAAAAAAAATCTCTCATCTCTCATCATTCAATTAAATAAATATTATCATCAATTAATGTACAACTATAAATCCTTTTCAATCATCTTATAAATTTTTTTCTTGGATTGAATTTATTGTGGTTTATCCACATTTATTAAAAAAAAATTATTGTACATATTTGAGGTACGATAGTGCATGCAAATATAGAAAATGACTAGATGATCGGTTATACTAAAGTTATCAAAATTTTTTGATGCTAACTAATTTAATCTAATATACAAAGCATTAAAACTCGCATATTAAATAAAATAAAATTCACATATCAATAAAAAATTAACTTTGAATCAGATAAGTTTGTATAGATAAGTAATGACTTTATAATAATTCTTAAAAAAAATAAAATAAAAGTTTAATTATATTGGTTTGGTCAATTAAAACAGTTGTAATATTTGTACTTCTCTAAATATCATGTTGCAAGAGAAATGTTTGTCATCCTTGGTAAAATAAATAAATAAATAAATAATTGTCAAACCCATGTACACAAGTGCAATCATGATATATATCCTTGTTAACTTGTTATAACATAAATTATAAACCCAAATAAAATTATAGAGATGTGTTAGAATCTCGCATATTAGAGGGTTCTTATCCAACGAGCAATTCTACACACATAATTTTCTTGCTCGTCAAATTTATACATATAATCTCAAACATCTATTTAATGATAGAAAATATTAAAATCATATTAATAAAAAAAAAATGGTAATACATATGAAAACTATAGTAATAATTTTATACGAAGAAATTTTTTTTTGATAATCGAATATATTTTTTAGAAAGCAAACCATATAATATTCTCTCTCAATCTCAAGTTTTATTATCAATATTCTTCGCCACCATCCATGATTGAATTTAATAACAAAATACACTGTGACACAAAAAATGTAATTCCAACTTAATTTTTAGATAAATCTAACTCATGTTTGGTTCAAACCACCAAACTTAATGAGAACCGTTATTATTTGAATAAAGCATTAACTTTGAAAAAGAACTTTAAAGTTTTGGTTAAAGGAGTTTCAAGTTAGAAACCAAAAATCACCATGTTCGGTTCATTTTAATGTTTTAAATAAAAATTATATAATACATATTATAATGAAATTAATTGGAACCCAAACCATCTAGAACTAGAACTGAAACTAGAATTAAAATCGGAACCTCATGGCTATGGCTGAGTTCCGATTCCAAAATTTACAAAACCGAAATCATATACCAAAGGAACAGAGGTCAAGTCTATCTTTAAGAGGTCCCAAACTAACATCATAAGCCAAAACAATTGGATTAGTAAGCTACTAATAAAATTAATAAAGACTAACTTATATGTAAATTCCAAATTAAATAATACAGATTAAATAATATTAAAAATATGGATGATTCTTTCCTACAACCCCGTGCATAAATGGGTTCCGGTTATTTTGAGAATTTTATTATGCACGCTTAATTAATTACTCAAAATCCAAAATAACCTAGTATAGTTAAGAGTTACTATATATGTAATTACATCTAAAATTACAGTGTCATGTTTAGAATAAAATAATAATTATAGTGTATTTATTTTAATACCATTGAAAATAGTATGGTCTGCTTTAATATTGCTGAAAATAGCATGTTATATCTGAGAGTTTGTATGGAATAAACTTAACGATTCAAATTTATACTTTGCCAATATATCTAAAAAATAAAGTATTTTAATAAAAATTTAATTTAAAACTAAAATTTACATATTAGATATTTTAAGAAAAAAAGTTTTAAAATGGTAAAAAAATGCTGTCTATTTTTTTAATAATAATATATTTTAAAATAAATATGTTTTTTAAATAATAATTTAAAAAACAATAACAATTTTTTAAAATAAGTTTAAAAGCAATTTAGTAATTATAAAGAAAATAATGATGAAATTGAGAAAATACCATTTTTTTAGTTTATAAAAATTTCTGATCGGCAATAGATGTTGATTGGAAATGGATACAATGGCCTAGGCTATTTTGATAAATAACATTTGTCCTCCCGTGATTTAGACAATTAACATAAAAAAAAAAGTTACTTTAGGAAAAAAAAGCCTTAATCAAATTTTTTTAAAATATTATTACTTATATTGTTAAAAAATGAAAAAAAAAGTTTGGTTGTTTTTAAAGGTGTAGAAGAGTTTTTAAGTGACTCTTATTATTTATAAAGAAAAAGCTTCAATATCCAAAAGTAATTATTTTTTTAATTTAAATATTACATAAAAAATTTAAAAATATTTTTTCTTTCTAGAATGAAGGATTATTTGCAATGAAAATAAATAATATTAGGGTTTTTATCAAATATTAATAATGCCATTGCTAAATCATAAAGTGAGGAAGCTATAAATATATTGAAAGATTTGTGGTTTTGTATTAACTATGTAATGACCTATTTGGATAAACATATTTAAATCTAGTAATTTATACCAATTACATTCAAATTTAAACATAAGTGGTTTAACATAGATATCTTAGTTCAAATTGCATCATAATTAAAAATATGCAAACAATATAGTAATACATAAGATAACTGATAACTTCATAAAGGAAAATAATAACAATAAAAGAAAAATATTAACAATGATATATATATATATATATATATATATATATATATATATATATATATATATATAATACTTGCATCACATTTTGAAAAAAAATAAAACAAAATAAAATAAAGGTCAAAAACCCACATCAACAGAAGTGATAAGGAATACTTAGTATTTTATAAATAAATAAAATGCATATGAACAATTAAACCTAGCCTAATCAATAAAATTCAAAGAAGCGATAATAAATGCTCATGCTCGGCTTTACTGTTAAATAATTTTTAAAAATAATATCACTAAAAAAATAAACTAAGTTGAGAAAACTCACAAAAAACATATATATATATATATATATATATATATATATATATATATATATATATGATGAATTGATGTGCCTTGGGTGATGATTAAGGAACATATGCTGAATTGATGTGCCTTGGGTGATGATTAAGGAACATATGCTACAGTGTATACACTTACAAAAAATATACAAATTAAGTACACAATTCACAAAAGCACCAATAATTGGAAGGTCAAATTAATTTTCACGACACATTCTCTTAATTAATCACATCCTTATATACCATCAAACACAACATAAAATAACTATTTTTTATCCAATGAACAATTTTTCACATGAATAATTTTCTTGCTTGTCAAATTTATACATATAATCACAAACATCTAGTTAATGATAAAAAATATTAAAATCATATCAATAACAAAAAAAATGGTAATATGAAAACTATAGTAATAATTTCATACAAAGAAAAAGAAAAGAAAATTTGATGCTCGGATGTTTTTTTTTTAAAGCAACCCATAGTGCTACAAAAATGTAATTCCAACTTAATTCTTAGATAAATTTGACTCATGTTTGGCTCAAACCACCAAACTTAATGAGAACTGTTACTATTTGAATTAGAATGGAAACTTGAAGAGGAACTTTAAGGCTATGGTTAAGGTTTTTCTAAGTTGTAAACCGAAAATCACCATATTCGATTCATTTTAATTTTTTAAATAAAAGTTATATAATACATATGATAAAATTAATTGGAACCCAAACCATCCAAAACTAGAACTAAAATCGGAACTTTATGGCTATGGTTAGTTCCAATTCCAAAATTTACATAAGCATATCATATATTCCCAAAGGAATAGTAGTCAAGTTTATCCTTAGAGGACCCTAACTAACATCATAAGTAGAAATAATTGGACCCTAACTAACTACTTGGATAAACATATTTAGACATAAGTGGTTTAACATACACACTATCTTAGTTCAAATTGCTTCATAATTAAAAATTAATTAAAAATATGCAACCAATATATAGACATGCATAATATAACTTCATAAAAGACAATAATAACATTAAAAGAAAATATAAACAATAAAATATACATAATACTTGCATCACATGTTTAAAAAATAAAATAAAATAAAATAAAGGTCTAAAGTTCTAAACCCACATCAACAAAGTAATAAGAAATACTTAATATTTTATAAATAAATAAAATACATATTAACAATCCAAACCTAACAAAACCAATCAAACTTACAAAAGCGATAATATATGCACATGCTAGGCTAGCTCTATTGTTAAATAAATTTTAAAAATAATATAACCAGAAAAATAAACTAAGTTGAGAAAACTCACAAGGAAAAATGAAGCACCAAGAAAATCAAGGCTAGTAATGCTAAAAAAATACATCTTATGAACATCTTTTTATATTTGTTGAATTGTTATACTTTGCGTGATGATTAAGGAAAGTATATATTTTTTAAAAAAAAATTGTAAGAGAATAACTTTAAAAAAAAAAAAAAGAGAAAAAGAAATAATATAATCACTGTTTTGTACTGTCACAGAATTTAATTTCTAATTGGTGATAAAAGTGCTTGCATTATATAATACATACATAAAAATGAAAAATTAAAAATTAAAAAGAGACTTGATTTGAATCATATTCTTAAGCTTTAGTTGTCCCGGAGGCATACTTAAACTTTAGTGGTCCCGGAGGCATATATATCTTTCTTTACTCAAAGGCAATGAAGCTGTACCTTTCTTTATCCTTTTGGATTCTTGAAGTCCAAGCCTAGTATTTCATCACAAATATTACATGGTAGTATCTCAAACCTTGCTCTTGCAATGTCAAAATGTAGATGATACATTTAAATTTTTTTAATACATTAATTATAATTAAAAGATTACTTTTAATAGATATTTAAAAGTAAATTATTAAATAAATTTATTTAGATAATTAAAACTTATAAAATAAAACAAAAAACTCCTATCACAGAATTAATTGGTGAAAAAATTCTCTGTCAAATTTTTTCAACTGATGATGTGGTAAAATAAATCACACATTTTTTTTTGTATAAATGGAAACAAAACTAATAAAAAAAACATTACACAATGGATTTCTTAAATTTTTTTTTTTTTTTTGGGAAACATAGAAATTTAGAAATGAACTTTTTTTTTCTTTCTTTTATGTCACTTGTCAGAGTATTCCAATGACCTTTTGAAAAGTTTTAGGTCTAAAATTATTTATTAATCACATATAAAATAAATTATATATTAATTTCACTTCTTTGAATTTCTATTTGCCAACTCTTAGCATATTTTTTAAGAACAAACAGATTATGTCTCCAAAAGGGTATGAGCATTGTGTACCTTAATACGTACATGGTAATTTTTAAAAAATATTTTATTCTCAATTTTTATTGAAAAATATGAATTACCATAGATTTTGACTTGATGTTTATATTAATAGAGTTTCATTTCAACCATATTGTTGGGTAAAAAAATATATAATATAAATATATTCAATAATAATTAGATTTTATAAACAATAAAATATTTAATTATGAGGATTTTTATAACAATTAAAATAATAATCCTATTATTGGTAACAATGAAAATATTGTCGGTAATATGTTGATTACGTTGACATTAATGTAACAATAGTGACAATCATAGCAACAATTTTTTTTTTCCTTCAGGTATATTAGTAATGTGAGATAAAAGATAAAAATGTTAAATTTGAAAACCAAATTTCTTAATTCAAATCCTCAGATCACTCCTCTCCCAAACAACCATATTTTTTTCTTCCTATTCAAGACACAAAAAATCCTTAAATATCTTAATCTAGCCTATTATTCTTTTCTAAATTCCATAACTTAACAAGTGTGTTGATTATTTATTTTAACAAAAGCGACAAATAGTTATTACCAAAATAAATAGACAGGTACAAAGACACATTAGTCAAGCTAGCTTTTTGAACTTCTCAAAATAGACAACTACTTTGAAAAAAAAGTGAAAATGTTTCTCACACAAATCTTTCATAGGAGACTTTGTGTATTGGGAATTGAAAGGTTTGAACTTGAGACCCTTCAATTGTATGCCGCAGTAAGTACCATTGGGTTATGTTTAAGTTCACAAAGTCTTTTAATTATGACAATCATTGACACCATGATGAATATAAATTTTAAATTTTAAAGTGGTATATATTAAACAATTTTCATTTTAAGATATTTCAAATTATCATAAAATTTAGCTTTATTAGTATTAATTAATTTTTTTATTCAAATGATACTAATACAAATAATGCTTAATGGCTCAATTAATATTTTTAATTATCATATTAGTTAAATGAATCAGTTTTGTATGAAAATTCATTCTTACTGCAAACGTTTAATTTGATTAAAAAAAAATGCATTAAATTGTTCAAAAAAGTTTGAAAAATTAAAATTAACTAGTTATACTTTTTTCCAATATGTTTTTCTTTTTAATGAATAAATTGTTTATTTACTTTTATTTTTTTTTATAAATCTTTTTTCCATGACAGACATTGCAAGATAGTAAAGTACTTCATCTTGAGAATATATAACGTAGCTATAACAAACATAAAACGAAAAACAAAATTATAAAACTTCTGCATAAGAACCAACATTTCATTCAAATGATACAAAAACTTACATGAATAATTTTTTAAAAATTGGATAAATTGTATTCATACATTAAAAAAAAGGAAATACAACAATAGGGAGGAACAAATAAGGTACATACACCACAAAACCAATCTATTAAGAGCAGAGACTAATAAACAACAAAGGAAAAGGAAATGTATACAACAACATGGATACAAGAACAAAAAAACCAGCATAACAAAACAAAGTGAGTACCCAAAGGGATTGGAGATAAGACTAGTTGGTTGTGAAGAGGACTAAGGAATGGATGATTTCTGATGGTTGATAAGGTGAGGCTCTACAGGAGAA
The DNA here is from genome assembly GCA_020875875.1 of Dioscorea alata. NCBI lineage: Eukaryota > Viridiplantae > Streptophyta > Magnoliopsida > Dioscoreales > Dioscoreaceae > Dioscorea > Dioscorea alata. The sequence continues at coordinate 16,275,788 of CM037018.1, forward strand.
GCTTTTATTTTATGAGTTTTAGCAGGATGATAGCCTTTTTGACGCTCCAATTTTTTTTTTATATAAAATAGATAAATTAAAAATTTATTAAAATAAAAAAATAAGTATAAAACAAAGAACAAAAATTGAAAGTGGAAAAAAAAAATAACTTGGATCCGACCAAGCTAGGAGGTCATCACCAGGTTCAAGGTATGATTTGAATCATTATTTCACTTCATCATTTTTTCACTTTTAGAAACCGATATAAGAGTCGTTTTTAAAAAATCGCTTCGATAATAGTGCTATTATTTTTTAACAAAATTTTGCAGGAGGTTTAATAAAAACCCTCAAATTTTAAATATTAAAATAAAAAATAATCCACACTCTCTCTCTCTAGCTCGTCTAGCATGTCCGGTGAACAGCGGCGCCAGCCAAGTGCCCGACGTTGCTAGCGCTGACACCATCGGCGCCCCATTTCTGATTTAGGCATTTCGTCGAACATTTGATGTGCACCTTTTTTCCTTTTATTGGGTTTTTTTAGTAGATTGGATGATGAGATGATGAAAATATTACATGATTTGAAATTTTTATGGAGGTTTTTCTAAGGAATTGGATCAAGATGTCTCTCTCTTTTCCTAGAGAGATTCTCTCTATATAGATAATTATATTTAAAAAAAATTATTTTGGGTTTTTTGGGAGGATGAAAGCAGTGATGGAATTAAGGAATTAGATGAGAAGAATCCAGTTGAAAAAAGGGAATGAAAAGGAGAAATCTAGGTTTGGAGAACATCAAACTTGGAGATTTTTTTTTTTTTTTGAAAGAGAGTTGAAGCTCAAGAAAAAGAAAAAAAATAGAAACAGGGAGAAAAAAACTATAGCTTAATGCTAAGGAAAGAACAAACATCAGAAAGCCAGAAGGTCAGTTGCATCCCTTTTGCAAACAGAGAAAGTTTCTGGTTTTGGCTAGCCTTCTTTGAGAGAATGTCCGCCACAGCATTCTCTTCTTGATTTATGTGATCAAGTCTTGGGTTCTGAAGTTGATGAAGAAGAAATCTGAGATGACGGGCTTCATTCTTAAGACGCCAAGCCGCTGGGATTCGAAAATTCTTCACGAGACTTATGAGACCAATACAGTCAGTTAAAAACTTGGATCGACCACCAGTTTCTCTTGATACACTCCTCCAAAGCTAAGATCATGGCTGCCACCTCCACATGAATTGGAGATTCCAAAGTAGCTATATTAGAACCTGCTAACAAAAAGTTGTTTTCATTAAAAGTAATAATAAAGCCAGCATAACTTGAATCATTGATCCAAGAGGCATCCGAAAAGATGGAAACTGAAAGATTAAAGGAGTTAAAAGAAACATCCCTAATGTTGATCTTGGGTTTCTTTGCATACTCCTTAGCAATACTTCAAGCTTTAATAGGGATCAAATTGAAATTTGGAGCAAGATTCTTGAAGATGGCATTGCAGTGGGCTTTCCAGATCAGCCAATGATTGTTTGCTATAACAGCTTTGCCAATAGAGGATTTGCAAGAAAAGTTTAAATAATAATCAAGCCAAGACTCAGAGGCGAGCATATTGGTAGCGATGTTTTTAAGACCCAAGGAAGTCAAAATGTTGTTCCAGCAGTTAAGAGAATATGCGCAATTCCAAAAGATATGAGAAATAGTTTCAGGGACCAAATTAGAGAAATGACAATAAGTTTGAGGTCTAAAATTTAGGTTACAGAAGACAGCGTGAGTTGGAAGTTTAGAATGTGCTAGCTTCTAGATAAAAGTCCTGATTCTCGGAACAACTTTGAGCTTCCAAATTTTACTCCAACTGATCCAATTAGTATTACCAGGTTTATCATTCAAAAAAGAGTAAATAGAAGGGAGCAAAGAGGTATGCTAGGACTAGAGGGGGGCACGAGATTTGGCCCGGCGGGTTGAGATTTTTTATTTTTTATTTTATTAGTGGGTTATAAAAAATCAAAATTTGTTATTTTTAAGATTTGAACCTTGGTCTTCAAAGAGTAAGATTCATTGAGAAACCAATTGAGCTAACTTTTATTGGTGATGATTTAATTTTTTTTTAAACAAATTTATTGTGAGTCCAGCCTCCTCCATTTTAGATCGCCGTTAGGAAAAGAGAAGACGTAGCCTCATCTTCCTCTCCCTCTTTCTGGGTGGTGTCGACAGCGAGGATGGGAGAAGGATCTCGTCATCCAGGGTTGATTCAGTGTTATTGTTGAGGTAAGCATCTTGTTTATCGGATTTTTGACCAAATTGTAGAATTGTTGTTTTCTTGATCTTGATCTGTCATTGTCGATGTTAGTGATGGATGGGTTAGGTTAGCTTCTTGTTTGAGGAGTTTGAGATTAATTTGATGGATTCAGATTTCATTTTTGGTTATGGTAGAAACCCCTCTTTGATTTTGGGGATCTTAAAGGCAGAATTTGGAGAAAAGTAAAATAATAAAGTTGTAGAGTTCGACATTGTCTTTGTACCTGCCAAATTTCAGAATTTTTACAGTTGTATCCTGTAAGATATAGCCTTTGAATGAAGGTGCCTCGGGTAGGATTTCTGTGCAGGCCTTTAAGTGTTTTTAATTTATCTGATCATTTTTTTTTTATCTGAATTAGACTTTGATTTATATAGAAAAGTTGTTGATTTTGATGTTATCTAATTACCTGAAAATTTTCAGATTTTATGCATCTGTAGTTTGTGAGATATAGCCCTATTAGTACAATTGTCTCGGATGATATTTCTGTGCAGAACTTGAAGAATTATGGTCATTTTTGATGATCATAGGAATTGAATTGGATGAGATGAAAAATATAAAGATTGTTTATTATTAATTTATCTGATTGTCAGTTAAATTTCATTTATTTTGAAGTTGTATTTTGAGAGATATACGTGTTAGAAAAGGACACGCTTGAATTACAAGTCTGCAGAAATTGTTGGAGATTCAATTGAATAGTATGCATTGATTAGTGCTCTCAACCATGTAAATTTTGGATATGTCATAGCTTTGGATGTCTATTATCCTTAGAATTTTATAATTTTGTGATTTGGGAAAAGATAGACAAACTTGTGGCTGATTTAGTACTCATGGGTCATGATAGAATTTTTAGTATGACAATTTAGAGTGGTTAAATGCTATTATACCCTTGGAAATGATTAAATTTTTTGGAGAGCAAAGTGATAGCTTGACCTTTTGCATTTGTATCATTCTTTCAATTTTTCTTGCTTGTGTTAAATAAGTTTTTGATACCTTTGAAAATTATTCTCAAATTTAGGATATTTTGAGGAAACTTGTTTGACTTGGGATTTGGAGTTTTTGGGTGTCAATCAAGTAAGTACCCGCATATAAATGATACTATAAGTATAAACTCGAAAAATTTTTGGTTTTTTTTTTCCTTATCTCTGAAAATGCCAAAAGAAAAGAAAAAGACATTATTATCATTATTATATATTATTACTACTGCTTGAAGCTTTGAAGTTTAAGATTATTCTGTTTATAATTTTTATTTTTATTTATTAAATTATGTGTTTTTGAAATTCACTGTGAGATATTTTGTCTTCTTAAATAAATGGACATATTTTTAGTGAAATTGGGATCATTTGAATATTGGTATTTCGACTTTGTCGAATATTTGATAAGAATTATTTTGACACAATACTCGTAGTCCCCAAATTAACTTTGCAATAACCCTGTCACTGGGGGTTAAACACTGACCGTGAAACTGTAGTTTCGCACCGTTCTGTCGGTGAAGAATAACGGCTTCTGATATTCTGGCTCGGGTCACCGAGGGTAAACAAATGAGCTCTAATATTCTGGCTCGGGTCACCGAGGTTAAATATATGAATTCTGATATTTTGTTTTGGCAATAGTTGTTTGGGGGACCTATATGCTCAGTTTTTGACATCTGTGTTATTTGAAATAAATTTGATTTTGATTTTTGTTTTTGATAAATTATTATGGTTTTGTAAATGATCCCTATATTTTTAGTGGGTTACTTACTGGGCTTTTAAGCTCATTATGTTGTTGAAATCTCTTTTCAGATCAGGAGTAGAGTTTGGGTGCCGGATAGCTTAGCGGAGAACATTGGGCAAACATCGTCTTATTAGCTTGTAATAAGTCCCATCTGTGTGGGCCTAGGTTGTTTTTTAATAAGCTTGTATTGATTTCTGCAAACCACTTAGTATGCTTCTTTGTTCTGTTTTGGATAAGGTTATGAGGCCTTGTATGTCTACTTGGTTTCGGCCTTGTAGGTGTACGGCCGTTTGTCGGCGTCCCGGGTCCATTGAGCCGGGTTCGGGACGTGACATTTATAATGAAGATATGAATTTGAATTAAAATTCAAAGTTAATGAGTTTTAAATTTTATGTTAATAAGTTTTTTATCCAATTATTTTAATTTATTTTATTACTTGAATTTTTTACTTTTTACTTCTATTTACTTATCAAATTCTATATATTTATCATAACTAGTGTTTTTAATTTTTAGTTATAATATAATAATTTAGTATTGATTTCCCTTATATTTACATGTATTGTTTTATTTGATTATTTCAATCACCAATTAATAAGATTAGTTATTTTCTTTCACATTAAGTTCATGAGTTTTAAATTTTATGTTAATAAGTTTTCATATAACATAATTTCAATCACCAATTAATAAGATTAGTTATAATATAATTTTCCTAATATTTTATGTCATTCATCAATAAATTTTATGTTAATCTCTCAAATAAATAGATAGTAAAATTTTAATATAAAGTTGTACATTTTTATGACCATGATTTTTTTTTTTAAAAAAAAAAAAGTGGATAAACCACATTTATTAGAGAAAACAGAAATTACAAGTCAAAAGAAAGATGCAAGAGTAGCAAGGGCACAACAAAAGCATCCACCAGAGATGGCAAAAGAATATATAAACTCAAAAGAATATATAATTTTATATAATATAATTTTATAACTCAAAAGAATATATAAACTATTTAATTCAATAAAAAAACAAACTTAGTGTAATTTTTTATTACTATTTTTTTAATTTATTTTGAGTCATTTCAAATTCTTCCAATTTATTAAAATTGTTTTAAACTATTTCTTATTTTTAAATTAAAAAAAAAAGCTTATTTTGAAGTTTTCTTTTTGTTTATAATGTTTTAATATAAATAGATAAAACTTTTATAGGGTAGTTGGTAATAATGCTTGTTGGTGTTATGGGTGACCCAAGTTCAAATCTCACCCATAACATTTAAATTTATTTTTCATTTTAAATTTATTTAAATTAATAATAAATTAATTAAAAACCCGGCGGGTTCTTGACTATTCCAGGCCGGGTCCGGGTCAAATATTGGTGACCCGTGACCCGGCGGGCCCGTCGGGTCAACCCGGCCACCGGCCCATGCCCCCCTCTAGCGAGGACTTAGGCCACCAAATCCAAGTATTACCCGTAGAAGTTGTAATATGAACTTTGGATAACCAATTAAGATCAACATTTGTGCCCAAGATGTTCTCAATAAGCTGGTAATTCCGAGAATTACTTGAAATAAGATCCTTAAGAGAAATAATACTCGAGGAATTATGCATATTGAGATAAGTAGGCTTTTTAGCTAGAGGAACATCATGCAACCAGGGGTCTAACCAAAAGTCAGTTAAATTTGGGTTTCAAGAAATAATTTTAAAATTAAACCCAAGGAAATCAATATTTTTTGAAAGATTTTTAAAAAGGCAAGAGAAAGTATGATGAGAAGAATGGGAAGCAAAATTCCAATGAGGATATTTAAATTTGAAAATATCAACCCAAATTTTGTCATCACCATTTAAGACATCAAAGAGGTTTTTGGCCATAAGAGCAAGTTTGGCAAACAAAAGATTTCTGACTCCAAGACCATCCTCAGTTTTATTTTGGGTGACGATATTTCATCCAATTGAATGGAAACCACGCTTGTTACCACTAGCACCCCAAAAGAATTTCCTAGCCAATCGGAAAATATCATTGATAATAGAACCAGGAAGGGAGAGAACATATAGAAAATAAATGGGAATAGAAAGGATGTTACTGTTAATCGGAACAATTTTACCAACTAAAGAAAGGGTAAAATTATTCCAGGAGTTGACAGTAACAGCAATCCTGTCAACCATAGGTCGGTACTGAGAAAGAGAAAGTTTTATGGGAGAGATGGGAACACCAAGATACTGGAAAAGGAATTGGCCCATCTTGATGTTGAGGATTTTTGAAAAAGAGTTGGCTACGTGCTTGTTACACCAAGAAGGGATGAAAAAGGTGGATTTACTCAAATTTGGGTTCTAACCAGTGAGATCTTTGAAAATTTTCAAGTAGAGAAGGGAATTTCTGTTAGTCTTTCGAGAGGCGTTGGTAATTAAAAGTAAATCATTTGCAAACATTAGGTGATTGAAATTGCATCTGATATGGGGATCAAAACCAGGAACTAGGTTTAAAAAGAGAGCATGATTTAAGATGGTCGTTGGATTTTGGGTAACAAGATTGAAAAGGAGAGGAGACAAGGGATTACCCAACCTGATTCCTCTAGAACTAGAGAACCAAGGAGTGTGGTGCCCATTGATGATAAGGGAAAAGAAGGGAGAGGAGATGCACTCTTTGATCTAAGAAATCCAGATGGCTGGGAAATTCATTTTGCACAAAGTGGCGAGAATAGCTGGCCATTCAATGGTATCAAAAGCCTTTTCAATGTCCACTTTTATTAACATCCTAGGAGGACCATTGGAATAATATTTAAGTGAATGCGTTATTTCCTAAGCCGCAAGGATATTATCAAAAGAGAAGCTGCTCTGAATGAACCCACATTGCTCTTGGCTAACCAAATTATGAATTACATTTTTTAAACGAGAAGCAAGAATTTTAGAAATCACTTTATAAGAAACATTGCATAAAGAGATAGGACGAAAATCTAAAACCTTTTTGGGATTATCAATTTTAGGAATGAGGGCCACAAAAGTTATGCTCCAGGAACTAGGAAGCTTAGAGGAATTAAAAAAGTGAGAAATAACACTCAAGAGATGATCCCCAATAGGGTTTCAGTAAAATAAATAAAAATCCGCAGTGAAACCATCAGACACGGGAGATTTTCCTTTAGGCATAGCTCAAAGAGCACTGTAAACCTCTCGTTGGTAACTGGTTTAATCAGTGTCTCACAATCATAGCTATTTAGCAAGGTAAATCCCCAAAGGGAGCAACAAAAATCTGGTCAAAATTTTTGGAAGAGCGAGACGACCAGAGAGAGGAATACAAATTTGAAAAAAAAAAGCACTAACACTATCTTGAGCGTTAAAAGTGTTACTTGAAAGTTATGAAATTTAAGAGATTTTGTTTTTATGCTTATGGATGCGAGCGATGTACTAAAAGAGAATAGTATTTTGATCTCCCTTGTTTACCCATTGCAAGCGGGTATGTTGCGAGGAATAGATGGAATTTTGGCAAAGGAGGGCATTGTGGCGATTGTAGAGCGACCTAAGCCAAAGTTCAGTCAAGAGTCAAAGGAATTTGTCTCTGTAGCTTTAATCCTTGCAATTTCTTGGTCTATGTTATGAAGTTCCTCATCAATAGGGCGAAGACCTGCAGATTTCCACTTAATAATATTTGTTATATTGCGAGCCACACACTGAGAGAAATAGTAAAAAAGATTGGAGTTACTAGTATTAGACCAAGCTTTAGTAACACTTTTGTGACAGGCATCATAATCAAGCAAAAAGTTATCAAAGTGGAAAATTTTATTTGGTAAAAAAAAAAGCCCTTTTTAACAGTTAGAAAGAGAGGGGCATCATCAGAGTTGGTGCGAGGAAGATGAAGGTTAACATAGGAATCAAAACCATAAGTCCAGTTTAAATTCACAAGAAAATGATCCAAATGCGCCCATCTATGAGAGGACTGAGCATGGCCATTACACCAAGTATAGTTTGAACCAGAAAAATAGAGATCCAAGAGATTGTTTTGGGAAATGAAATTAGAAAAATTTTTAGATTTTGAAGAGTAGTTGTGAAAATTTCCTCCCTTGTGCTCACTGGCTAAGACTATGGCATTGAAATCCCTAGCCAGGAGCCATGGGAGATTAAGAGCGGTGAAGGCCGAGAAAGATTTCTAGAGAAGTTTGAAAGACGTTGAGGATTGTAAATAATAGAAGAAACCCAGGAAAAAGCGTAGACGGGATAACTAGATGAATGGAAGTCTTAGTCCCCAGGATGGATGTGGCTAGACCAAGATCCCTTTTCCAGAAAATAATTATACCACCTGAGTACCTGGATGCAGTGACCACAGCCCATTCCTAGTGTTTTTGGAACAATTTGCAAAAGTTGGAAGTTCTGGTAACATTGGCTTTAGTTTCCACAAGACAAATGATATAAGGAAGCATTCTGCTTGCAAAATATTTCACTCAATCCAGTGTGTGAGAATTTGAGACCCCCTATAGTTCCAGCACAATATTTTTATAGCAATCATAAAGAAACGAAGGAAGGCAAAAGAGAGAAAAAAAAAAATTAAGAACAGGAAGAATTTCTTCCCTTCTTCAATTGGCTTTTGGCCTTGCTTGCATCTCTCCGTGCAAGGGCTTCTAGTTTAACATCTCTTCGATACTGGACAAGAGTCATTTCATCATCGGGCTCCATGTTATTATCTAGCTCTTCTAATTCATCATCTGTTTCCATTTTAGAATCAGAGATATCATCTGAACAGTCACTAGTATTGTTGTTTTGAAAGAGAGCTTCTTCATTTTTCTGAACAAGCGTTTGATGAGATGAAGAATCATTTCCAAACGATTAGAGAAGGAATAGACAAAAGGAGAATGCTGTAATGAGTCTCATCAGTCACTAGCACTACATTGGAAACAACCGTTGGAGAAGCATTTACCACAGTGGTTGTTTGAGTTCCAAGGGAGGGAGGAGGATGATAAGACCGAGGAGGGTTTAGAGAAGATTTTTTGCCAGTTTCCCATGTCGTAGCCTACTCTAAGGTATCATTAAAAACAAATTTTCCTTTATCAAAGGATAGATGGGCTCCACGTGGCGAGCAGAAGATGCACTACCCCTGCCGGGCCTCGTGAAACCTCAACGGGCTACATGGGGAGAAAGCGAACCTTCCACATGTCCCTTGCTAGAGCATCATCTTTCTAGATTGCACGAGATAGAGCTCCACCACCTAGACCACCTTTGAATGCTCGTCGTAGACGAGCAATCAACCACATGCCAAGTTCATTTTGAGAGGAGTTAACTTCCTCTACTTGATTGTTTTCAATACCATCAGTATTTTGAGTGCTTCTATGTTCAAACCCTGCCTCATCAATATTCATACCCATCTCACTCGTCACCGGTACTTCGGTGGAGACAGATGAGGGCATCAAGGAGGGGGTATAAGTACGATTGCCAAGTTTTAACCATTGAGCTTCTCCATGACCTATGATTCCACACCTAAAATAGAAAACATGGATTTTTTTTTATATTGAATTAAAACAAGTATGGAATTTTCACCATAGTTAACCCAAACGCCCTGTTGGACGGGAGCACTTAGATCAATTTTGACACACACGCGAGAAAAATCTGGTATGAGACTGAGAAAGCGTGCGGTCATCAACCTTAAGTACTTTGCCAAAGTGGGAAGCGACTGTCTCTAGGGTGTCCCCATTCCATAGTTCAATTGGAAGATGATAAAGTTGTATCTAGACCGCAGCAACAAAGAGTTGCTTAAAAGCCAGCTGAAAACCCTCATGCTAAGGAGCGAGTTGAAGAATTCTTCCCGCAACTATCAAGGACTATCATAGAGTAACCGGCAGTACATCTCCTTCATTTCGCATTGAATGTAATAAAAACCATTTGGGAGATCAGAGACCTTGAAATGACCAAGGCCTTTCCAAGCATTTACAAGGGCTGACTTAGCTTCATCAAGTGGGATAGACTTTCCAAGAAATTTAGCATAGAGAGTTGCTTGCATTCCATCATGGGCTTGGGACTAGGGGTCTGCATCAATAGTAACTTGACCATGCACTGTTGTTTTAGCCTTTAGGAAGTGCTCCTTAGTAAGGATGGGTAAAACGAATTGCTTGGGATCCTGAGCAGAGCCACCAACTATCTTTGCCTATGAAGCTTCACGAGCAACATTTGGAGGGTTGAATAGGGGGTTTTGGAGAAGGGGCACCTGATGCCATGGCCCCTGAAGGGAGAAAGAATAACTTATAGGAAGCTGAAAAACTCAGAAGAAGCTTGAAATAGTGTTGTGCTGCATCGAACCTGGAGATTTAGGAGCAGAAGGATTTATGCATTGGGTTATGGCCTAGATCATGGAAGAAGTTGAGAAGAGAACAAAAGAGAATGAGAGAAAGAGGAGAAGCAGATCAATGGCTCCAGAGGGGTTGATATTTTAATTAATTAATTAGAGAAACTTTCTTTAAGTTATATAATTTTTTTATATTTAGTTAGGTAAAAATGAATCAAAATACAATAATAAATGACTTATAATTTGTAATATAAACATCAAAATGATAAGGTGTAATCATCAAAATAGCCCCTCTATCCCTCTATTTTTACCAATCTGTCCCTTTAATCCATTTAATATAATTTGAGTTTTTTTACTCTCTCTATTTTTCAATTTTGACACATTGAGTCCCACCGTCTAGGTAGATTTAAATTTCCCGTTAATGTGGCTTTTACTTGAATTACAAATATTATTTAAAAAAATAAAATAATATAACATTACAAAAACTATAAAATGATTTGGATATGTACGGTGATAACAGATTCAAACCCTAGAAATGAAATCCTTGGCCTCCAAACCCTAAGCTTCTCTTTTCCTCTCTCTTTTGACTTTTTGTTGCTGTGATCCCAGCCCATGGCCTTCTCACTAAGGCTTATGATTAGCTTTATCTCATTCTATGATCCCGGCTATCATTATTTTAAACCAATTTATGTTGTGGAAAAGGATCTACTACTGTAAGAGCTGAAATGGAAGTGCTCAAAATATGATACGTAGAAAGTGAAAATTCAAACAAGGAGGAGAAAGAACATATACTCATATCCAAACCATTAACCCAATATAAAAGAAATGGAAGAGGTGAGGGTGGAAGATGCAGTTTGGATCCACTATAAAGATCCTAAACCATTTAGGAGTTTTGTATTATTATTATTATTATTATTTTATTTTTCTAAAATAATATTTTTAATTCAAAGAAAGTCACATCAATATAATTTAACTGAACATCTAACTCCAATCGAAAAATAAGAAAACTAAAAAGACTCAAATTATATTAAAGGGACTAAAATGATTGATTACTAAAAAATAGAGAGACTATTTTGGTGATTACACCAAATGATGATTTTTTTTTACGCAAGCTGTGACATTGATGAATTCCCACCATGATGTTAAAGTTCCCGCTATTTTTATAATCAAAATATTTTGACAAAAGTGCTAAAAAACACACATACAATAAAAAAAATTAAAATTTTTTTTTATTAATATTGATATTTTAAAAAATTAATTACTTAAATAACTAAATTCGGTAATAACATAGAAGTTTTGGTTAAATAATAAATTTATTACATAAAGAGTATAAAAGTAATTACATATTATAAGAGGGTTATATATGGAACAACTTCTAAAATTACAAAAATATAATAAAACAACCGTAAAAGTTCTTATATGCAGGGGTACGTATGTTTTATTATGTTTTTATTTTTTTTACATATATACCCCTTTATTAGGTTTTGGTTATCATATATAAGAGTTTTTAATTAATAAAATATTTTTTACATATACTTTACAAAATGGCATTGACACGGCATCGCCAAGTAAAAGACAGAACCTAATTAACAGGAACCAAGTACTAAACTGCAAAAACAAAAGAAAAACCCAAGCATTAAAACGAAACCCAAAAACCAAATACTAGAAAACCCTAGCGCCAAATTGCAAAAAAAAAAAGAAGTGCTTCAAAGAACGAGTAATTAAATTATTAAAAACATAAAGGACCAAATCGAAGAAGCAAGAAAGAGATGGTGACCTTTCTCTTCTCCTGCCCCTCTTCTAACTTCTAAGCAAACCTCATCGCATGCCCCTCTTCGCCATTGACGTCGCTTCACTATCATTCCAACCCAGCCTTCTTCCAAGCGTGACAAACCAGTTGCCTCCATCGCCGTCGTTTCTTGGTTATGGATTAAATCCCATCTTCTTATTTTGAAATATCTCGATTCTTTTGAATTTAGGGTTTTGGATTGGATTGCGTTGGTTTTTATTTTTGTTAGTTCGGTGAGGTCGGTTCTGGATGTGGAGCTGTTTGAATTAGCAGTGCGTATTTAATTTCATTTTATTTCTCGAGGATTAGTGCTAGGGTTCTGTTGATTGGGAATTGGAGGTATTGTTATCAGGTTGTTGATGATCTTTGTTGAATGTAATTCTTCAAGTTTTGGTATGGTTTTTACTAATGGATTTTTTGTGACCATTGGTTGTAACAATAACATGATTCTTATTTTTCTCTGTTGCTATTGTTTAGATTGAATGTTTCATAATTTGATATTACATGAATTTTGTTGAAACTGATTTGGTATGTGGCTTCGAACACATGGGATTCTTTCATGGCTATTCATTTATCACGGTTTGTATGGTTTTCAATCATGTGCTCAGGTATCCTTTCTGTTGTATTTCAATCAAATTTAATGCGTGTGCATGCGTTGTTGTGCATTGTTCTCATTTTCATTTATTTACATGCAGTGAGATAGCTGTATTGATGGCCATGAAATATGCTGATAATATTGTGAAGGTGAGGCTCATTCTCTTAAATATTTATATTTTTGTACTGTGTTTAGTCTCCTTCAAAAGGTTTAAAGGAATAACAAACAGCCAAACTTTCTCTAAGTACATTGCCCGCAACCTATATTTCTTTTTGAAAAAGCCCCAACTTTTTACGAAAAATATTATCCCACATTAGCATCCAATTGTAAATTAGGTGAAAAAGAAAGGCATTTCCATATATTTTTGGAAATACAAATTGGGTAAATAAATCTCAGTTATCTTTTTGGAATTTTGGATTTAGTAGCAAAATGCAAGTTTCGTTTGTCAATTAGTTAGTTTAGTAATCCAAAGTTTTTATAGATTGATTTTCTAATGTAGGGAGCATTTTTTATAAAACTCATTAACACCCATAGATTGGTTTTTTGAATGCCTAACAAAATGCATGCTGCAGGTGCTCTTTGGCATTCACTTCAGGACAGGCTAAGCAAGGGTGCAAGGGTGCATAGTTCAGGAAAAAGTCGCTCTGATGAAATTTATTTGAAGCTACGCACAAGTACAGGTTGATAAGTTATATTTTTATCTTCATTTTGATTGTCATAATTTATTCATTAGCTATTGTGAAGTAGGTTGTTAACAAAGATCCATATTTTTGGGGGAAAAATGGAAAATCACAAAGCTTTATTCTTTAATCAAAAGCTATTTGTTGTTAAAATCCATCCTCTATATTTTTTTTGTTGGCTTCCTTTTTAACCATGCCTACTTATTGTGGTTTGACTCATGTGATCTCCAAAAGTAAAGTTGTCTTGAATACGTCCTCTATAGGTTCTCTTTCCCAGTTGAACTTGAATATGATACCGATTTTTCTTGCTAAAATAGTAGGATCTGCATTTTGTTTTAGGGCTTTAAAAAACTTGTTTTTGTTTGATGTACAAGAAAATCAACTTGTTTCAGTCTGTATTGAATCCTTTTACTTGTTTCTTAGAAGTGTGCTAGACATGTATCTGCTGATTATGCTATCAATAAAAGTTGTACATGTCTCAAGTCTTTTAATGGATTCTTTGTTAAGAGAAAGTTATTATGTTTGTGGCCTAGTTTAATTCACATGCATATCAGTGTAATTAAAACACTCAATTTATTATTTTTACTAGTAGTTTTGTGTGGATCAAAAACTTTTATTATGAGATAAGTTCATACTCCTCTCACCTAGTATTAGTTTACTCTTGCATTTTAACAAGAACATAATGGAGAAATCTTGGGAGGGGAATAAATCAATGTCTAGTTTCAGGATTTCACATATATAGATCATCCATTGAACCTTCAATATCAGAAACACTTCACACATGGACCTAGTTTACATGAAAGAAAGCATCAAAACTAGACATATCACCTTCTTTGTATTTTTATGGAAGTCTGGATATATTGAATCTAATTGTTGTTCAGTCAATAAATACAACCAACTAGTAATAATGATTTGTAAATTTTGACCAAGTTATTTGACGCATATGTGGAGTTACTAGTCATATGATTAGTTAATTATCAACAATTCTGCTTGATGTATGGTATATCCCTTATAATTAAAGAACCTAACAAAGGATATTTTTTATTTTAAGAGAGTGGATAAGTTACTCATGTAATTAAAGTAAAATTTAAATACATGGTATGGTAATGCATTGGAGAGTCTAAATAGAAATATACCAACAAATATTCTCGAACCAATTTTAAAAAGAGTTTTTGTACACTTTCAGAGTGGATGTATGCTATATATATAGACACACATATCACATCCTTCATATCTATTTTGGCTTTTCTTTTGAATGACTAAATTTAAAGCAAACCCGGATAAAGATTATACATAGATCAAGACTCTGTCATAAGTAATCCAAGATGATAAATCCAAACCCTTGCAACAACCTTCAATCAATCGGCATATTTTCTCATCTACCTAAAAAGTTAAATTACATCAAACACAAAAACTAAGAGCTATCTTGTTAACCTATGCTCTCAAACTAATAACCAATCAAAAGCACTTGACCAGGTAAGAGCCAATGCGTACTTTACTATTCTGTAATTAAAAAAGAAAAAGAAAAAACAATAATCTACCTGTTTGGAAAATTCAATTGTCCTTAGCTCCAAATAACCACCCAATTGGAAGCTCCATAACCTCCTTTTTTTCTCCTCCTTGACTTCTCTTCATAAGCCTAACTACAACTTCCTCTGCATCACTCTCTCATGAGTGTCCCAACATGGAGTTCAAACAACGCTTGAATTCCATGATCTCCTTAGTCTTCATCCTCATCCTCATCCTCATCCTCCCTCATTCTTCAACTTCACAACAAGAAGAAGACTATGTCAAGATATCTCTGATCACTTTCCTTCAGACACTCTCCGGAAATGCAGTGAAGATGAGTCAGCAACTTGGCTGGGATATATCATCTAATCCATGTTCTGGTGGGTGGACTGGCTTGATATGCCACAATGGTTCATCATCGGTAACAGAAATCACTCTTAAAGGTTATGATCTTTCTGGTTTCATTGATGCTGGTATTATCTGTAAATCACTATCACTTGTTGTCTTGAGCTTAAGCAATAACAGTCTTCGTGGTGAACTCCTGTCGGAGATCTCTAACTGTTCGGCATTGACAAGTTTGGATGTCAGCCAAAATGAACTTTCAGGCCGGCTGCCTGCTTCACTGTCTGAGCTCAAGACCTTGGAAAGTCTCAACTTATCCAATAACAATTTCTCCGGTTTAATTCCAGCTTCACTCTTCGGAAATCTAAAACAGTTTGATGTGTCAAATAATAATTTCTCCGGTCCAGTCCCTCCTGATGGTACCCGTTTTGGCAATGGCAGCTATTTGGGTAATGCCGGATTGTGTGGGATGCCTCTTCATATTGCCTGCACATCAGCAGCATCACCGGTGGAGCAACCAAGGAAGAAAATTCCGGCGGTTGCAAATTCTCATGTATTCAGGTTATTTTATTCTAGGTGTTGCATTCCTCCTGTTATTAGTATTTGTGTTGTTATTGAAGAACAAGAAGAGGAAGAAGAAGACTGAGGAGAAAACGATGGTTGAGAATTATAAAGAAGTGGTTGCAGACTCGATTGGATATAATAAGCATACAAGTCGGTCTGATTATTCGACATCTTCTGCATCTCTTGTGTTGCTGAAGAGTACTCAGGCAAATGATGGATTGAGATTTGATGATTTGTTGAAAGCTCCTGCTGAGTTGATGGGAAGAGGAACTTATGGGAGTGTTTATAAGGTGATGCTTGGAGATGGGACCAAGTTGGTTGTGAAGAGGATTAAGGAATGGATGATTTCTGATGAGGAATTTGAGAAGAGGATGGAGATGATTGATAAGGTGAGGCACCAGATAGTGCTTTCAGCAGTGGCTTTTTATTGCTCTAAACAGGAGAAACTTTTAGTTTATGAGTTTCAGCAGAATGGTAGCCTTTTGAAGCTCCTTCAAGGTATGCTTTCAATCTGGTGATTTAGTTACTGTGATCTATTTTTCATTGTTAATTTTAGAGATAGTTGTGATGATGATACGATGCCTAAATCATATTTTAGAATCTTATTCAAATAACTATATTATCCATGAAATTTTTTGCAAAGAATGAAACAATGAACTTCTCCATATATATTTCTGAACATCAGATGCAGAAAGAGGCAGGCCATTCAACTGGAGCAGCAGGCTAAACTTGGCTGCAGCCATAGCCGAAGGCTTAGCCTTCTTGCACAACAATCTCCAAATCATGAGTCATGGCATCCCCCATGGAAATCTCAAGTCCTCCAACATTCTCTTGAACAACAACATGGAACCATATATAAGCGAATACGGTATAATGTTGTGGGCCCCAGCTTTTTTGTCCCCATTCATTTGTAACAGCCATGCAAGCCCTGATTCCCGGCCAAAATTCTGCAACTTTTGTATAAGCTTGTCTTAAGCCTTGTTTTTAATTTTTAATCCTTGTTACCATCATGTCTTGTAGAGAGTCAATAGATATCCCTCATTCTATCTTCTCTTGGGTGTGTGTGTGTGTGTGTAGAGAGAGAGAGAGAGAGAGCTGAACCCTCCGACCTCCGGCGAACTTCCGGTGAACCTCCGATGTCCGATGATGAACTTGTGGACACAACCGCATAGATATCTTTGCTTTGTCTTTCACTCTTCCAAGTAATCTTCTAGCCTTTCTTTTGATTTGATTATTAGATGTTGTGGTACTTGGAAATACTTGGGTGATGGTTGTCATGTTGCCTTAGATATAAGTGGTTTTATTTAGTGCATGATCTGAATGTTAAGGCCAAGGTTATACATCTATTTGGAGCTTTTGGATCTTTTGGCATGTTATGTTGAGGTTAATACCTTAATGCTTTAGTTGTAGTGTATTTGAAGGCTTTTTGATCTTCAAAACTTTGTTGCTCAACCTTGGGTTGTTGTTATATGTGTATACTATACTTGTATGTATATGTGGTTATGCATGCTTGGGTAGTCTTTTGAATATATATATACATGCATGCATCATGAATTTTGCCAAACTTTTGAATATATGTATATATAATGATGCATGAATTCTGAACAAACTTTTGATATAAATATATATGCTGAACCACTTTTGATATATATATATATATATATATATATATATATACTTTGATTTAAAAATAAATATATATATATAAGACACATGCATGCATCTGAACCAAGTTTTGAAATATATACATTCATGCATCTGAACAAGGCTTTTGAAATATATTCATTTATTTATATAATAATTTATATATATATATATATATATATATATATATATAGACACACACGCACATGCATGATACATGCATATCCATGCATTCCAATTCTACAAACCGTTGAAATACATCCTGATCCTGATTTTTTTGAAAACAATTATGCAACCTAATATATAATGCATATGTCCTGATGATAGAAACATTTGGAAAATATATATGTATTAACCCTGATTTTTTTTTCAAACCCTTAAGGTATAGTAATATATCTATTTTATGTACATGTGTTTATGCTTGTATGGTTGATCTACCACCCCACTAAATGTTTGGAACCCAAACTATTGATGTTTTGCTTGTGTTGCTTCCTTTGACGCTATAGAAGTATTTGTGGTTGGAAAGGTCTTACCTTGTTGTAGAATGTCTAGTATTCTTATTTTCGTGTTGGTTGTTTTTCTCTTGGGTTATAGGACCATTTGAGAAGTGACTTTGGGTCTTCGTGTTGTGTCTTGGAGAAGAGTAATTTCGAGGTAAGTAATCCACCAATAAATCTGTATTTTCAGATATTTTATTTAATTGTCTTAATTAAGTGATTACTTTTCACTTCGCTTTGGTTATGGATTTATTATTTAAGCTAGTATTGGGTTTTCATTTAGTTGATTATATCAAATGTTTAAACTGTGTATTTTATATGTATCCAGATGTTGGTAATAATTAGCTAATTATTATGTTATTTTATTTCGAATACCTGTTAGTTTTGTTAATATTGAAATTATTTATCTTGAATATGTATTTTGTTGGTTATTTGACCTTATTTGAATGATGATTCATTCTTTTTTAAAAAAAAAAAGAATTAATTATGCCCGTATTCAGGTGGCGAAATGCTCGGTTATTATTTTGTGTTAAGTTATTTTCGTTAATCACTTATTCATCTATATAATTGGGTTGCTTCTATTTTGAAAGTGATCAATATCTATGAATGAGTTAATGTATTATTTTCTTAAAATTTTTAATTATTCTATTTATCTATTTATCTTTCCCTAAAGTGGCATCTTGAAATTATTAGTATTTTTTTTGGGTATTTGTGAACTTGAGAAATTCTGAATACGTATCCTTGTAAATATTTTTGTATTTGAATATTTTGGTCTCCAAATGAGCGATAAGCAACCCTGTCAGTGGGGGGTAAACCCTGACCTTATCGACAAGAAATTCTGGAAAAATGAGACTGCAGTTTCGCACCGTGTCCGTTCGGTGAAATAATTAACGGCCACCTGATATTCAGTCTTGGGTCACCGAGGGTAAACAAATGACCTCTGTTATTTTGGCTCGGGTCACCGAGGGTAAACAAATGACCTCTGGCAGCTATAGCAAATTTGGAGACATGCATTGAAATCTGTTACACTCTACTTTGACTTTGGATTTTGATTTTCTTCAATTGCACTATTTATGTGTTATTGATTTTCGGGTATAGCACAGACGTTTTTATCCTGCCTTGAAGTTTCTGTATTTTGTTGATCGCATTTCCGGGTTTCTAATTTTAATGAATGACATATTTGGAAATATTCTTTTATTAGAATATTATACTCTGTATTTTGTTAAAATCATGATTTATAAACCCTGCTGTGTTCTTTTTTAAATTTATGGATTACTTACTGGGCTAGCGAGCTCATGGATTTATTTTTAAATCCTTTTCAGATCAAGAGTGATAGACTAGCGTGGATCTTGAAAGATTGGTTGTAGATGTTGTCTTGTCCAGTTGTAAATTGAGTTTTTGTCATTGTCTGTCCCTGTATCTTTGTATTTGTATTTTGTATTTCTTGTACCCTTCGTTGTATACTCTGTAGAGTCTGTAATCCTGTAACTCAGTTGGTTTGTTTAGTTTTGTCCACTCTGTATCAAGTTCAGAGGCCTTGCAGGCTTATGGGGTTCACGCCCTGTGGGTCTGCGGCCGTTTGTCCGCACGCCGGGTCCGGCGAGCCGGGTTCGGGGCGTGACAAATGTCGACCAATAACAGGACTCATCCATCTCCAAACAAGGAAAACAACAACAAAGACGGTGACATGAAAACTTTCAAGACTGATGTTTATAGCTTTGGTATGCTTCTTCTTGAGCTACTGACAGGGAAACTGAATCAAGACAATGGATTTGAATTGACCAAATGGGTTAACAGTGTTGTTAGAGAGGAGTGGACGGTGGAGGTTTTTGATAAGGCATTAATTGCAGAAGATGATAACCAGGAGAGCATGGTGCATTTGCTTCAAGTTGCTGTTAAGTGTGTAAACGCTTATCCTGATGCTAGGCCAACCATGAGCCAAGTCTATGCTATGGTCAAGAGTATTAAGGAAGATGAAGATCAAAGATCTTTGGCCTCTGATCAGTTCTAAATTGATGGAATCCTTTTATTTATAGATTGCATTTTCTTGAAGTTCTTTTTAAGTTATGTTGTTTTATATTTGTGTTGTGGGCTTTTGTCTCCACAAAAACCATTCCAATGATATGCTTATTTTGCAATGTTGATAGAATTGCAGAGCAATGACTCCATTCTGATTTTTTATCACTGTTTTTCTCCAAACATATAAACTTGATTGGCCACAGAAATCTGTCTTGTTTTTATTTTTGATCTTTGTTACTGTGTATGATTGGGGAATACCCATTTATCAAAGTGTTTATATTCATGATCTTTGAATTTCATGTAGAAGAATTAATTTTGTGGTAGTTTAGGTTTTCTTGACTCAGGAGTTTATTTCTTTTGTCAAAAAATAAAAAAATAAAAAATATATATATCAAAACAAAAAAAATTCTTAAAAAAAAAAAAAAAAATCAGAATTTGGAAAATATTGTCCAAGCAAACATGGTTTTACAGTTTCACTTTATACATAAATGGTATTTTAAAAATATTATTCTTAATTTTATAGAAAAATAAAAGCAAGTGTGTATGTGTATGTGTAACATGATTCTTCCAATTGAAATTCAATAATATAGTTTTTCTTTTTTTAATTACACCAAAAATATTCAACATAAACTAAAAATGAGTCTTGAATGTTGAATTTGTATTAAAGGAAAAACTCTCATTCCGACATATTGGGATTTTGTTAAGATTAATTCAACCAATTAATTTTTTATTCAAATTGTATTAATATAATTAGTGATTAATAACCCAATTAATATTTTTAATAGATATATTCATCAAATGAATTTTTTTTTGAAAAGCTCATTCTTACTCTAAATTAAATTTTTAAAAATAGACAAACCATAGTTTATTTAAGAACTTACTTCAAATTATTTAAATAGGTTGAATAAAAAAAAAATCAAATTTTTTTAAAAAAAATGAAAGATTAAAACTTGTTACATTCACTTGTAGTTACTTGTAGTTAGTATTTTATTTCTCGATCTCCGTAATAAAAGAAAAGTGTTTGAATCCTACACATGATTTATACACAATACTTGTGTGTGTATTAAATGAGAGAGTGTGTCTGTGTATGTGTCATCCATTGCTATATCACTAACTATTAAAAAAATACTAATAAAAGTAAAGTATTTAAAAAAAAATTATTAGACATATCCACAAGAACTAGATATTGTATTCCGGGGCAAAATCACAAAAGGAGCATTTGTCATTGAAAGATAAACAAAATCAATACAAATTATAGAATTACATGAAGTAAAACAGAACGCTATTGTGATTTAACTATATTTGGTCATGTTAAATGGGAGAAGCGATCTTTGTGTGCCCAATCCATGTTGTCCCACATGTCAGATGTGACATTTATGCACTTTAGGTTTTTAGCACTGTCCAATCCAAGTGGGAGCTTTCTCAGCTTGACGCAGCAACTCAAACTAATATTTTCAATGGAAGGCAGGGATAGTTCTCCCTCGTATATGCATTCCAAATTTGGATTATCCCAAAGATGTAAAATCTTGAGACTCTTGAAAAGGTTGCCTTCTTCTTGAATCACCTTTGTAGCATCATCACCAGTTTTAATAATACTCTTCAGTTCATCACACTTCCATATAGAGAGATGTTTAAGACGTGGCAGGTGAGCAGTCCAGCACAAGCTAGTTAAACTGTAGCAGTCACAGATATCTAAGAAAACCAGCCCGGGGAGAAAAAAGTGTTTTTCCAAGTCCTTCCAAATGACATTCTTCAGCTGAGGGAGAAAACGTAAAGTTAAGGCATTGAGATGAGAAAGGCACCAAGAACTGTCACCTTCTGTTGTCATTACCAATTCCTGTAAGCGTGGGATATCGATAAGATCCAATTCACGAAGGTTTGTCTTGCTGTTGCTTCCAAGCTGTGACGGAGATATGCTGATGGAAGTAAAATTTGATTCATCATCAAAGCAGCCCAAACGAAGTCTCCTTTTTGGAACATGACGGAACCTTTCCAATGTAGAACTACTGGGTTTTATGTTAATCCCCACTCCTTCCAATTCTTTTAAGATCAGCAACTCATCCACATGTGTTTCGTCAAGGTAGACGCTAGGGAATATTTCTTCAGTGGAAAATAGATCCAATACTCTCAACTTTGTTAGTCTTGCTATCAGCCCATAAGGAATCTTTGCGTCATCCAAATTAAAAATATATAGATACTTTAAGTTCTTCAAATCACCCAAGGCCATGGGTAAAGATCTGAGATTTCTTGGTAACCGGAGATATTCTAGCCCAATAAGTTCACCAATCTCTTCAGGCAAAATTTTGATACCAGCTTTAATTAGATCCAAATACTTGAGGCAACGCATTTTTGTAAAAACTTCAGGAGCAATAAGAAATTCCTCATTATCTGAGGAGAGAATCAATGTTTTGAGCTTATGGCAATTAGGAAATCCATCCAATGCTCTGATATTGTTGACTGAAATGCTAATCACTTCCCTATCGATGACATCCTCTGGTAATCTTTCTAAGTATGAGTTTGGTTGCACCAACCATCCTTGCTTGTTTCTCCCACACTCTGAAGTTATCCTTAAGGCAAGATCTCTGATCACATCATGAAGCTTCACATAGCTCTTCAGTCCATAATCCCGAGGGGCGGCGACTGATTCTAGTAAGCATGCTCCTTGCAGGTTTCCAATGATGATCCCACCTCTATTGTAAGCTTCATTAAGGTCATCAAAATCATCTAACAAACCATGCCCCATCCAACATTCTATGAGATCATTAGTATCTATTGCCACATCCTCACCCCATAAGGAACAATACAAGAAGCATTGCCTCAAAGTATCATTCTCCAAATAGTCATAACTGAACTTCAAAATAGGAAAGAAGTCTGATTCCTTCCTCATGCCTGGAATGCTTGGATACATTGATTTCCTCATCATGCTAGCCACATAATCCCATTCTTGTGCTGTCTTCTTGGTGCGCATGGCTTTGCCAACTGTGACAAGAGCAAGTGGCAAACCAGCACATTCCCTCACAATATCCCTCGCATGCTGTTGAATTAGATTATCAGATGCAATGAGTTCTTCACCGGCTTGGGCTTTGAACAAACGCCATGCAGCATCAGGAACCAAGCATTTCATTTTGATCGTCCCGTTGGCCTCCATGTCACCACAAACATTCTCCGAGCGTGTTGTGAACACCACCATCTTCTTGTGCTTGTCTTGATCATGATGCACTAATTTAGGCTGAGGCACCCCAATCTTCTCGAGATCAAGTTCACTCCAAAGATCATCCAGCAGTAGCAGGAAACTTTTCCTTTTCAAAAAATCATGGATTGCATTAGCATTGGTAGATGTCAATCCCAAATTCGTGGCAATATCGGATTGAATCTTTTGATAGTTGTAGTCTTGAGAAACCACAACCCAAATGACATGATCAAACATGCCATCTTTTGAGCGATAGAATTCATTGTTGATGCTACTCAAGAGTGTGGTTTTGCCGACTCCTCCCATGCCCCATATCCCAATCATCCCTGCTGTGTTTACTTTGAGATATTGGCATATTGTCTCAAGGTTTGAATTTTGATTTGAGACCATTGAAGGAGTTGGCAACTCTCTCGCAGGACCCGGAGGCAATTTCTTGGCCACAACATCGAACTTCGCTGCTTTGTCAAGTAGTTCCACCATTTCTTCCTTCTTCTTGAAAGCTCGCCTACCAAGCTTGTAATTTGAAACTATATTGAGTGAAGGCTTTGCGATGCAATTTGTTCTTTGACAATATTCTTGCTCAATGGCAGTCACTTCACGCTGATCAAAAGCCTCCACCTTTTCAAGCCAATTCACTACTTCTGGGCGGCGAGTTTGCCCTTCTCGCTCAGCGATTTGAATGTCTTCCTCAATGCTCTTCCTTTTGGCTCTCAAGTCATTCATGGCATCAGTCATGGCTTTCACATTGTTGCTGAGAATGAACAAGTACTTGAATTGGCGTGCGATGGGATCCACCAAGTAAGGAGTGGTAGCATTGACCAATGGGCTAACGAGATCGATGACACCCATATCAATCAATATTGCTAATCATCAAATGAGATTATTAATTAGTAACCAAAAAATCGCTCATCTCTCATTATTCAATTAAATAAATTTTGTCATCAACTAATGTACAACTATAAATCCTTTTCAATCATCTTATAATTTTGTCTCTAGGATTGAATTTATTGTACATGTTTGAGGTACGATAGTGCATGCGAATATAGAAGTTATCAGATTTTTTTTATGCTGACTAATTTAATTAGTTCAATATTTTTAATGACACATGCTCGAGATAAAAGATGAGTGTTTAATATTTTTAAAAATACATTCTACCATTAATATTTGATATTTAGGTGATGTAGAGAAAAATAAAAAATAAAAAATTAACAATTTTTTAATTTTATTAGCATCAAATCTCTTGATGATCAAGCTAAAAAACCTACGTAGAGTAAAAGCATATATGTATAAAAATAATAACTCCGTGTTTTTACATGACTTTCAATATACCTATCAATTTTTTCAAAATATAAAAGAAAAATAAAAACAAAAACAAAAACAATAAATAATAAAAATAGTGGAGTAACCACATTATTACTAAGCTAACTATTTGTGGTGTAGCACTTACACGTGTGAGTAATAATCACTTGAAATTCAAAATACATGGTTAAAGAGCATGGTTAAAGAGATATCCACAATAAATATGTATATATATATAAACTATCTCCCATATAATTACACTTAATTCACATTCTAATATATGAATTTAAAAGTGTAATAGAATCTTTCACTTAGTGCGCACAAATTTTCAGTGCGATGATTAAAGTATACAAGCACTCCTAGCTTTTATATTTACACAAAAAAATTTACATTAATCGCTTCATAACCCTCACAATAAAATAATTAATTAAGATTGTCAGTCAACTGAATTGATGGTTTATTTATGTGCGGTTGTTTTTTTTATTTGTGTGATTGTTTTTTTGTGTTTGTATCAATTCTATTTTTTTGAATTTTTTCTTTAATAAAGGATGGTTTATTCATATTATATTTTAAAAAAATTATCAGTCCACTGAAAAATATTTTATAATATATAAAAAATATTAAACCATGGCATAATTAATCTGAGCTCAGACAAACTGCAGTAGATTCTCATGCTCAGAAATAGTGATAAATAATTATTTAAAATAATATCAATTAAAAAAAAGAAAGCCAAGGAAAGTCACCTCAAACTGAAACACTGAAGCACCAAAATGAAGGTTGTGAATAGTGTGAGCGAAACATCATCTTAACCAGTATTTATGTTGGTTTTTGCGAACATGCGTGATGAATATATGTCCTTTCAGTCAGAAGAGAAAAGACACAATAAATTATGTTAGGTCAAGATCATAAAGCAGTCATTAAACAAGGCCACCAACCAACAAGTAACATGTCTTTTAATTGTCAATAAATTATGTTAGGTCAAGATCAATAAAGTGATGCATCTACCAAGGCAATCATTATACAGGGCCACAGTGGCCACTAATAATTAAAAGATAAGGCAGTCATTAAACAGGTCCACCAATAATTAACATGTCTATTAATAATATTAAATTTCAGAAAATGATAGGTCACCAATATTAAACTCCCAAAAAAATCCAACTCAGCACTAGTTAAATTTTAGTTTTATTTTAACCATTTTTATAAGAGTAATGCTATATGCAATGAAAGAAAGACACGAACCAGCCACACAACTCACGTGACTGATTATGTGTCATTTCATTTTATTTTTTTAAATTAAAAAAAAATAACTTTACTTTTTAATAAAGTTGAAAGAGTCTCTCTCTCGTTACCACTCTCTCACTCTCTCTCTCGATCGAGACTCCCGGCCGCTGCTTCCCACTTAGGCTCCCGAGCGCAGTTTCCCAGCTCCCGGTTCCGGCCGCTTTTTCCCCACCCCGACCACCGCTTCCCTCCCCGGCCCAGGCCGTCGCTTCCCCGCTCCCGATCACCGCTTCCCGCCCCCGTTCACGGCCCCCGTTCTGCTGTTGGTTCCCTACCCCGCTCTCTCCCGGCCGCAACGGCTGGGACCGGGGGAGGGAAGCGATGATCGGGGGCGGGGAAAAAGCGGCCGGAACCGGGAGAGGAAAGAGGCAGCCGGAACAGGGAGCAGGGACGAAACTAAGGGGGGCTAGCAGGGGCTTCAGCCCCCCCTCAGCCACAGGTGGTCTTCTTTGTGTGGCCAAAAGAACCCAGAACCAGCCCCCTTTAGAGGCCGCCCAGCCCCCCTTGTTAGCCGAGCGGCCCGGCCAGCGGCAAGCTTCAAGCCCTCCTTTGCAGCTCTGCTCGACGCTCTCGGCCGGCGGTAACCGGCAGCCCTTCCTCGGTAGTCGGCAATTGATGGGAGTCATGGGACTTGAAGTCTTGAACTGATGAAGATGAGCAGTCACCGTCCAAGGGTTTTGGTGGTCCTGCTGCCCATGATGTCCATGATATCAAGGACGAGATCTTGTTCAAACTCGTGGAAATGGGGCATGAAGAGGTTGCCTCCAATCCCGACCTCAGAGACCATCTTGACGCCCATTTCAACCGGCTGCCGCCGAGGTTGCTTTGATTTGACCTAGGGTTTTGTTTCGTCTTTCTTGAATTTTTAGTTTTCTAGACCTTTTTTGAGCTCATTCTTCTTTAGATTTCGTCTTTGCTTTGATTCTTTATGAGGACATTCAGTTGGTGCTTTGTTAGTTCTTGATTTTGTTTTTTCTTTTTTTGGTTTGTGAGGAAATCTTGCTTTGATTATGATTGGATTTGTGATTTTTTCCTATTTTAGGTGATTTACTTTTGGTAAGTGATGCACTGATTTTTTTTTTTTTGTCTAGTTTTTAGTTATCAGTTGGATGTGAATCTTGATAAAGCTGAAGATGTGTTGTTGCATCGAAGGATTCTAACAGAGGCTAAAGACCCGAATAAGCGGCCTGTGTTCCATGTTCGTTTCATGAAGGTATGAAATTGCTAACTTTATCTAGTTTGATCTACTAGAGTAGTACATAGGCACATGATATGTTCTTTTCTTCTAGCTTTAATGGCACAAGCATTCAAAAGAAATACTAATCTAGATTTTTCTTAGTTTTTTCTGTAGGCTTGAATTATTTGGTTTTATGCTTTTATTAGATCATGATGTCAAATATTGTTCTTTTATAGTTTATTCTTGTGCTGAAAAGCTTTGACTTTTGTCTTTTTGCTCCTCAGCCCAAATAATACTACAATATGGCTGAAAGATATTTTCTCTTATCAATGCAATTGATTTTGCATCTGTTCTCAATCCTTCTCTGCTATGTTTCATGCTATTTTTGTGATGAGATAAAACAAGTATGATTAGGTTTCGAGTTTGCCATTTCCAGTGAGTCTTGGATTTATTAGATTTTTCCTATGTGATCATCATGTTCAATTTCATGCTATTCACTTGAGTTGTGAATCTGTACGAAGGAGCAAAGATCCTATTGCCAAATCCATGATTTTGCACAAGCTTTTGTTATGTGTTAATGTTGGCATTGCCAGTCTTTCTTCTTGCTTGATTAAAATAGTATTTGAATAGAATCAAGGATTGTTGGATTGACTCTAATCCTTTCTGAAAGCTTGACGACTCAAAGAAAGAGTGCAGAAGAAGTTAAAGATGGAAGCTATCTCACAGAGGCTCTCTCTATTAGGTATTTATTATTGATGAACTGTAAAGAGTATTCTTGCTAGCTAAGCATTATTGTCTACAGTTCATGCTCGTTATAACAGTTTTGAATGGCAAAGCACCAAATTCAAGTTTCCGTATGGTTTGGTTTTAGTTTAAGCTTCAGTTTTCCTTCTTTTCAACGTCATTTATCTGTCCTCTGTTTTTTGTAATCTTGATGATTTGCTGATAAAAAGTTTGGACCAACCAAAACTAGTAACTTCTAAGCTTCCAATTTTAATGTGAACTTGTGATACTCTCTTTGTAAATGTATATGTAATTCAATTATGCGATAAGAAGTCTGCAGATGCATCCATAGGGCCATCTTTATGTGTTGCAAGATGTGTGTGGTTATTTGCAACTAACCACTATGCTTTATAACTTGCAGACATGACAGCGTATACATCTCTATCCATGAGATAATATTTTCCACTCTTGACAAGCCAAAGCTTCTTAGCCAGTTTAGTGAATCGGTGTTCTTTTGCCTTTTTTTTTTAAGATAGGTATTTCACTATTCAACATGTCTCAGAAGCTTTGTCTATCTAATTTATTCCCCATGGTCATAAATATTCTGCTATTGATAAATTTTGAGAAGCTAGAAATCTGTAATTAGTCTGATTCTAAATGAAGTCTTAAGCTTTCTAAAATTCTGTGCTTGTTGCATGTTGTGCTCTGTAACACTTCAATGGTTAAATTCTCTGTTACATGTCATATTTCATTTTCTTTCATTAAGTTCTTTTTTATTTTCTCTTGTATTATAACTGAATACAAAGTTTATTCATATATCACTGCAAATTTGTATGTGTAAATGCACATGATACAGACTTGTGTATATCTGTAGGCGCAAAGATATATTTATTTGTTTCAGTAGATATTCATCCATGCCTTATGCAGTCATATCTAATTTGAGCAGCATTTGATGTATATTTTATTGTGTGCCTTTTCTTTTAACATGTTTGAAGGATTAAATGTCACAATGTCACACTATTTTGTATCGAAAACAATTGTTATGTAGATTTTTTTTTCCATTTTGCCCTCAGCCCCCCCAATCAATTAATCCTGGTTCCGTCCCTGACCGGGAGCGGGGAAACGGCGCTCGGGAGCCGGAGTGGGAAGCGGCGGCCGGGAGTCTCGATCGATCGATCGAGAGAGAGAGAGAGAGAGAGAGAGAGAGAGAGAGAGAGAGAGAGAGAGAGAGAGAGAGACTATTTCAACTTTATTAAAAAATAAAGTTTTTTTTTTAATTTTAAAAAAAATAAAATAAAATGACACGTAACCAGCCACATGAGTTGTGTGGCTGGTTCGTGTCTTTCTTTCGTTGTATATAGCATTACTCTTTTTATAAACAGAAGGAGGTTTTTTTTGTCATTTATGAGCAGGAAAACTAAAAAAAAAGAGAGAAATAAAAAATAAAAAAACTAATTCGGGTATTATTTATATATATATATATATATATATATATATATATATATATATATATATATATATATATATATTGAAAAGGTGGATAAACCACTTCAATTAAAAAAAGAAACAAAAAGTACAGAAACCCATCCACTAGCAGTGGACACGGATACCACAACAACAGCACACAACCAAGACAAAAGAAAGCAGAAAAGATACATAGGTGGCACAACCACCACAACACACGAGCAGCGACAAGAGAACTAGCCCATGCTCTAATCAGTCGCCTCCTCGGCCATCCCAGAACCACCAAGCATCTCCGAACGCTGACCTAGGAAGTCCATGCTACATCTGATGGTAGAGATGGGCACATCAAATGTCTCCCTGGAGCCCTCTACCACAGTAGACAACCAAGATAGAATCATTCTGTCATAATTCAGAATAGTAGCAAAGGCAAACAAAATAGAGGCATTAAAAATACAATCTTTTCGAACAAGCCAAATATTCCACACTATTGCTTTCACAATCACATCCCCCATTAAACGAGACTCAGGTTTCAACCTAAAACGCCACGACCCCCAGATTTGACGAATATCCCGGGGCGGCTCTGGCAGCTTGAATAAGTGAACAAAGTATCTCCAGATATGCTTCGCAAAAGAGCAATGGAGGAATAAGTGATCCGTTGTTTTAATGCTAGCGTGGCATACCACACATGTAGCTGTTGGCAGCCTATTGCTACGACGCTTCTCTAGGTTTTCCAAGGACAGAATTTTGTCTTCCCTCACAAGCAAGTTAAAAAGACTGATCTTTTTTGGACATGGCCCACGCCTGAACCATCTAGAGATCGGACATCGCAACCCACCATCACTGAGAAAAGTGTAAAAGGATTTAACCGAGAAGACCCCGTTTGACGTGAGAGACCACATCTTTCTGTCCTTGCCCACCCCGCCACAACTGATAATCTGCTTATGAAGCCGGGACGACTCTGGGATCTCCCTGAAGGGGGAGACCTCCAAAAGATTTGCAAGCTCGAATACAGTTCCATTCTGAAACAAGGTAGCCCCAAATAAGTCTGGCCACAGGAACATGGGGCTCGACCATTAAGCCAACGGTCCTTCCAAAATAATGTCTCCTTCTCTGATTTAATATCCTAAGTAATGCAACCCCTAAATGCCTGGAGACTACCAATCACCCCTTGCCAAAAGAAAGAAATTCTCCCCGATCGCCTTCGGAACAGATTCCAGTTGGACCTCCTATAGTTAAAATTAACCACATTCGCACCACTCCACTGATTATACGTCGTCAGCTTCCACCACCACTTGCCCAACAATGCAGAGTTGAAGGCGGAGAGCTCAAGGATACCCCATCCCCCTGCTCACGAGGCCGACAAATGGTTCTCCAATGTACCAGTCTACAACCCGGCTGGCGATCCTTACCGAACCACAGGAAGTCTTTTCTCAGACTATCAATTTTCTTTATCACCTAGCAAGGTAATCTGAACATGGACATCCAATAAGTTGGAATGGCCGTAAGGACGGAGTTGACAAGAGTAAGACGCCCTCCCAACGACAAATGCTGGGCCTTCCAAGAAGAAAGCTTATTACTAATTTTGATGATGAGGCTTTCTCGATCTTGTTTACGAGGTCGTCTTCCCAAAATCGGGATCCCCAGATATGTAACTGGCAAGAAGCCGACCGAGCAGCTAAGAGTTGCAGCCGCCTCATCAGATGAAAAGACCCCGACATCACTCGTAAACAAACACTTTTTTGCAAAGTTCGTTTCCAACCCCGATATCCCTTTAAAGACGTAAAGTATCAACTTAATGATGCGAAGGTCCTCAAGACCACCCATGGTAAGAATCAACAGGTCATCCGCATAGTGCAGATTACATTTGCTATCAAAATCCCCTAGTGGTACACCAACCAGCACCTTATAACGCATCGCATGGTTGAACATTTCACAAAGGATATCCGTAACCAAAATGAACAACAAAGGAAAGAGAGGATCCCCTTGATGTAGCCCCCGATGGTACCTTATGTAGCCGTTTGTGGAGCCATTAACAAGAATTGACACCTTTGACGAAATCAGGATGGTCTTTATCCACCCCACCCCACCGGTCGCTAAAACCTCTGGCCTTCAAAAGCTCCAGCAAAAAATCCCAGTCTACCGTGTCGAAAGCTTTAGCAAAATCGACCTTAAGAATGTGACCATGTGCACGACGTTTATGGATACTGAAAATCAACTCTTCCGCCGTGGCGATGTTATCAAGAATACATCTCCCCCTTAAAAAAGCCGATTGTGTGCCATCCACGAGATTGGATAAGATCTTGCTTAGTCTTGTCGCAAGAATCTTGGATATAATCTTTAGGGATGAATTGATCAGGC
Organism: Dioscorea alata; assembly: GCA_020875875.1. NCBI lineage: Eukaryota > Viridiplantae > Streptophyta > Magnoliopsida > Dioscoreales > Dioscoreaceae > Dioscorea > Dioscorea alata. The sequence continues at coordinate 16,307,135 of CM037018.1, forward strand.
TGATAGGGCGATAATCCCCCGAAGTTTCGGGGGACAGAACCTTAGGAATAAGCGCAATACTAGCCCAATTAATTCGTTCGAGATTGGCTCTCCCATTAAAAAAATCCTCGCACATATGCTCCACATCACACTTAACTATATCCCAAAACTTCTTAAGAACTGCATTGGGAAGCCATCAGGACCATGTGCTTTTTCATCTCCCAGGTCAAACACAGCACCCCTAATTTCCTCCAAGGAAAATGGCCTGTCTAACATGGTCAGATCAATAGGTACTTTGTATTCTAGCAACTTCCTGAAGTTAATTTTGCAGCGAAAATCACGCTTACGCCCAAAAAACTGCTTGAAATGTTCGGCGAAGATATTGCCAATGTCTCTGGGCTCCGAGAAAGTCTCCTCATCATGCGAAATCCTAGGAATAAAATTCCAATTTTTGCGGCAATTGGCAACAGCATGGAAGAATTTTGTGTTCTCATCACCCTCTTTAAGCCATTGCAATCTCGACCTTTATTTCCAATAAATCTCCTCTTGCCTACGTATGTCTCCAAGACTCTCCAGAATGAGCAATTCCCGATTTCTCTCCACCTGATTAAGAGTCCGCGACTCTTTCACAATGTCCAGCTCCTCAAGGTCGTGAAGTAAAGCCAATTTCCTTAATTTGATAGAGCCAAAAGAGAACTTAGCCCAGTGTCGCAGCTTCTCCCTTAGGAATGCCAACTTCTTAGAGACAATAAAGGCACCACACCTAGATAGATCAGGCTCCTGCCACCACCGATGCACAATGTCCTGGAAACCCTCAGTAGTGAGCCAAACTAGCTCAAATCTAAAAGGTCTAGGAGATGACCGATGGTTCCCCACTTCAAGTCGGATGGGAACATGGTCGGAGCCCACCCTAGGGAGGCTATTTTGGATCATCCTAGGAAAGCGGACCGCCCAGGCGCTGTTAACGAGAAAGCGATCCAACTTGACCCACGCAATATTCTCCTGACCGTTAGTCCAAGTAAACATCCTACCCACCGAAGGGGGTTCGAGAAGGCCCAGGTCCTGAAGAAGGACGTTAGCTTGTCGAATATCATCCCAATTGCGTGGTCCCGAAGCCTTGTCCTCCTCCGAGAAAATGGCATTGAAATCACCACAGAGTACCCACGGAGTAGTTAGGTCACCTCCACTGCCTCTAAGTTCCCCCCAAAACGCCGACTTAAGATTCCTCCCGATTGGCCCATAAACCGCTGTACATCTCCAACAGAAATTATCCTTTTTTGACTTAAAATCAACCGAAAGACTGAAGTCACCCAAGTTAGCAAGCATACCCTTAACAACTACACTATTCCATCCAATGATGATCCCCCCAGCTGAACCCCTCGCCGGGAGGAAAAGGAATTGATCAAGTCGAGGCCCACCTATCTCCCTCCAAGTCCTTGTAGGAATATCAAGAAAAGGAATTGAGCAAGCTTGGATTCTTGTAAACAACATACATCAGATTAATGAAGATTAAGAAAGTCCTTAACTAAGAAGCGCTTCGCCGGTCTGCCAAGACCCCTAATGTTCCAAGTAACTAAATTCATTAAAAACATTTAAATCTCCCGGACCTCCAAAGAGGTCTCCGCCACTTGGCCTCCCGAAGGGGACACCGAACGCCTCCCCGGCAAGTTAACTTTCGAACTTTCTAACCGACGAATATGAGTAATACAATCATTTACATGCGACGCAGAATCATCAAAGGAAATACCACAAGCATAGCAATAGCATAATAATTGTCTATCAGACCAATCCAAAATAAGCAGAGGTTTGGAGGAAGTACCTTCGCCGGAGTCCCCGCGTAAGGCTTTCATCTTTGCCGACCTCGGCGGCTCCACAACGAAACCCGCGTCCTCATTCCACTTAGAAGATGGCTTCTTCTGTCTCTCACTCCGCCTGGTCCCTACTTGTTTTTCTGCCTGTATGTCCTCCTGGAATCCTGGCAAGAGCAGTCTAATGTTCCTTTGAAAATCTGTCTCCGAATCATCAGATTCAGCCTCCTCCACAGGTGAAAATGAGTCAGAAGCCAAGTTGTCCTCATGATTCTCCTCTACACCTTCCTTGGACTTGATAAGATCATTCCCGGGGTCGACAGACTTTGCCGGGACGAGGGCCCAAACTCCTTCTTAAAATTTCCACCCAAACCCCACCGGTGGACCCATCGAAGGCATGACATCTTCATTCCCATAGTCAAATGTACATTGGGCCTCAAACTCGGTAACCCCAGGACTTTCATTAGTAACACTCGGTCCAGGAACCGGTCCTATAACAAGCCCAAAATTCAGCCCAAGAACCGGTCCCAAAATCAAGCCAGCACTTGGGCCGACATCTGGCCCATCATTCACAGAAGACCTCCTCATAGAACTTGACTCAGTGGCTCTCATTGGCCCGTCGCAGTCCAAGTTTCTATCTAAAACTTGAGCCACTTCACAGAGGATCACTGGGTCCTCCCCCACTTCCCACTGGCCCGGGCCACCTTCAACATGATGGTCAAGCTTCTCAATGGGCCCAGCATCAACAACAAGCGGGTCCTCAAACGACACGTGATCACCCATCTTAACCTTTGAAAAATCTTGGCCAAAGAGTAACTCTCGGTGAGCAGTGTCCCTATCACCATCCTCCACGTCAACCTTGGACGTGCGAACCTCGACCAATGAAACATCTCCCTTATTCCGTGCAACCTGCCGCACGTCAGACCGAGCCAACCAACGCTCGACAACACGTTGCCTCAGGCCGCCAAGCCTCAACCCGTCACCTTTCATAGATCCATCAGTTCGACTCAAAGAAACCTTATGACCAACTGTCCGACACTGGCTCTCGCCACGAAGAGGGCCCTGCTCACCGCCGCCGCCATGGGAGCGAGGCTCAACCATTCCATTCACCGGCCCTTGTCCAGCCTGGGAGCAAGGCTCAACCAAGGTCTGCATTAGGTCAGCAACTCTTCTCGGAGCGCAATTGAAAACCTGATGGGAGCGTAGCTCAACCATCGCAGGAACCCTACTGCGGGGGACGAACACTTCGCTGCCAGTCACTGGTGGAACAATAGAATCAACACCGTCATTCCCCATCCTGCATGCATCTGAATTCTCTACTGCCACACCCTTCCTTTTCTCCTTAGTAGTGACCTCATGCGTAAACCGGTCAGGAGAAGTCGCGCTACCCAGCATCTCTCCCCCTATCTCACGACTTGGGAACACATATCTCCCCCTATCTCGATGAAAAACAGGGATGACCCCGCGCTCCTCCGCCAGTAAAACTACGTATCTTCTCATGCCCAAGCTTAGATCAAGCTCGAGCGGCAGCGCAAACCCCCTCCGGCGCCGCACGAGAGCCGTGATGATTTTTTTTATGGGTAATAGACACTTGAGAAAGGGAAATTAACTCACCCACTGGTTTGAGCATTGCCTCAATCACAGTCCAACATCAACCATGCAATGGGAGGTTCCAAATCGTCACCCACTGTCCCGACCCTGAAGCCTTTCCGTCCGCCCCCAGCTCCGCCGTCCAAGGCGCTACCATCATCGTAAAATCGCCGTCTTTCGTCCTGACCGAAAATGAACCCAGTTTACATACCTCTTTAACTTCAGCTCTGGTCGCCAAAGGGACCAGAACAGTGTACTTATTCATTGGTGTTAATGGGCCCGCTAGCGGCCGGTTCACGATGGACGGGATTACTTCCAAGATGCTACCTTCGTTCACAAACCCTGAAGCCACTGACACCACTACCACCTTGGCTAACTCGTCACGAACGTTAGTGATCTCCAGCGATAGAGATAGCGACAAAGAGGCTTGGTTGATAGTGGGATTCGCAGGCACCTGCAGAGCCACTGAATCTGCCGCAACGACTTGCACCGCCGTCCCCTCCTGCTGGTTAGGACGTTTCGAGCGAACATGCACCTGAGGCTTTCGAGGGCTCTTGCGCTACACAACAGTACAACGTGCAGCCACATGCCCGACCCCATCGCACCTAAGGCAAACCACTTGATTCCTGCATTCGGAGGTCTTGTGGGACGTCCTGAAGCATCTCCCACACGTTAAAGCCCTGGGAGAACGTGGTCGCTTAGAGCCCGTAAGCTTGTGCGGCGACTGCTGGCGACCCGAAGTAACGCCACTCGGGCTCCTGCCGCCTGCCATCTTAGGACTCTGGCGATCTCCTGAAGACGACGAGCACACCGTTTGCACATACGTCATATTTTGGTTCCGAGTCTTACTGCCTTTGTCGTCCACGACCTTCAGCGCGTCTCCTGCAGCTCCACCAGTCTGACCGTCACTGCCCCTTTCCGGCGCCGCCACCCTTCCAAAGGTCTCCCAGGAGACTCATCGTCCCTCACAATGTAGACATTACTATATATATATATATATATATATATATATATATATATATATATATATATATATATATATCACGAATGCCTTAAAAATGGAAATTTCAAAGTTTGAGTTTGTATTCAAAGAAAAACTTTCATCTCAAGTTATTTCTAACTATCATAGGTTTTAAATTTATTTTCTTAAAACTATTAAATTTCCATGGAAGTTATATTAATACATTTTTAATGATTAATGATTCAATTAAAATTTTCTAATTATTATAGTAGTCTCATGAGTTGATCTGGGGAAAGAAACTCATTTTTTAATGCAAATTATTTAAAGTTAAATGAATAATAATAAATTGAAATTTTCATAAAAGAGTTGTTTTTTTTTATATACGAAATTAACAAACCAAAATGCTTCATATGATCACAAGGCAATAAATGTCTTACCCCATAAAAAATTTATTAGGAGTGTGCATGAATTTTCTAAATATTTTATGTGCTCTTATTTTACGTTTGTAATTAAGGATTCGATCTTCCGTCAGCCACGGATTAAAGAAATGTTTGATCGATGCCAAGAGGTAATGAAGCGGTTGGGCACAATGGATATAGTTAGAAGCATTCCTTCTTTAAATTTAATTCATAAATAAATAAATAAAAATTAATATTTTATTCCGTGGAGAGGACCACAACATAGAAATTAGCTGGCATTATTTGTAATACAGAGAAACAAAATAATAATAATAATAATAATAATAATAATAATAATAATAATGTTTTTTTCAAAATAATTACCATTTAAAAAAAATAACTTAAAAAGGTTTTAAAACAATTTCACATATTCTTTAAAAGATAATTATGTTAATAATAATTATTTAAAAAATGGCTTAAAAAGCCATGATGTATAAATAATAATGACAATGATAATAATAATAACATATTTTTCCAAAATAAATGCGGTTGATAAAATATAAATTTTTAAATAATAATAATAACTTAGAAAAATATTTAAAAAGATAAAAATTATTTATTTTTGTGATTTTTTAAAAGAAAAAGATGTCCATGAAAAAATCCAATATCTTAATATATTTAAAAAGTCTACTCATTATATAGGTGATGACATGACTTGCACTGATATTTTGAAACTCATGTTAGTTATTTTGATAATTAAAAAAATTATATTGAAAAAAAAAACCAAAAGAATAACTTTCATCTCAAGATATGTCTAATTATCCTAAATTTTGGCTTTAAAACATTAATTAAAATAATTGAATTTCCATTAATGCTATATTAATACAATTAACGATTAATAATTCAATTAATACCTTTTAATTATTATAGTAATAGTAGTCAAATGAACTAAATTGTGTAAGAAAGCTAGCACAATAGTTAGTACAATACAAACACGAAACGTTCACTCTTAAAAATAAATAAATAAATAAATCAATCAAATTAGGTTGTTTTTTTAAATAAATGCGGATAAACCACAGTTTTATTGAATAAAAATAGAAAAGGGCAAACAAGCAGTTCTCTCACCAAAGGTGAGGAATAGAGCAAAATACATCAAAATAAAGTAAAGCGAGAGATAAATGCTGGGCAGGTGGGAAGCACCGTCTGGAACTTCAGGTCTACCACGACAAACAGGTGGAGAGTCTATTCCTGTGCTAGGTCAAGCTTTGGATCGCCAGCTTGGTTGGAGACTCTAGCGCTAAGGAAATTGAGGGAGCACTTAATTCGTTGGGATGCTTCAGAGAGAGACTGTTGACGACTGTCGGTAGCTTTGAGAACCAAGAAAGTAACATGTTAGCAGTTTTAAAAATAATAATGTAAAACGGTAAAGCATTTAACTGGAAAATATGGGTGTTTCGTTCAAGCCAGATGTTCCATAGAATTGCTCGTGATATGAGATCCTAGATGTTTCGGAATAAAGGGTTAAGGGATGGCAGCCAAGTTGTCTAGATGGATGGGATAGATTGTGGACAAGTGATAGAGTCAAAAAGATAAAAGAAAAATTCCCAGATATGTTTTGAGAAGGAGCAACTAAGAAAAAGATGATCCAGCTTCTCAGAGGCTTTATGGCATAGGACACAGGTATCAGTGGAGTTTTGAAAGTTGTGACCTTTCTTGAAAAGATTTGTAAGAGTGAGAATTTTATCTTCTCCAGCTAGCCAGCAAAAGAGAGTTATTTTGCTAGCACTACGAGTTTTCCAGAAGTGTTTATAAAATGGGCTACGCATTCCCCCATCTATAAGGATATTGTAAAAGGATTTGACTGTGAAAATTCCATTTTTTTCCAGAGTCCAGTTAGGGGAGTAGTCATGGTTGAAGTTTATGCAAGAGCAAAAGGGTAGTAAAGTTGATTTCACTCCAGCTCAGAAGAAAGATTTATTTCTAGGTGGGGTGTGAGTTAAAACTCCAGTTGAGCTACTGTTTGGGTAGTTGATTTGAATGATTTTAGCCCAACCACAGTTTGGATTGTGAGATAGTTTCCACCACCATTTCCCTAGAAGAGCTTTGTTAAAATCCTGAAGATTGAGAATTCCCCAGCCTCCCATATCTCGGGATCTGATAATCCTATTCCAGGCAATCAGTCTGATACCTTTGGAGCTCAGGTCAGGGTCTTTCCATAGAAAATCTCTATGAATTTGATCAATATTTTTAATCACCGAGGCGGAGAGTTTTAAAACCGACATCCAATAGACTGGTACCGTTGAGAGCACTGAATTGATGAGAGTTAAACGACCACCTAGAGATAAGTAATTTGCTTTCCAAGGAGTGAGTCTGGAGCGGACCTTTTCGATGAGGTTAACCCAGTCTAGGGGGTTTGGTCTTTTCCCAGAAAGAGGAACCCCAAGATAGGTTATGGGTAGGCAATTCCTGGAGCAGTTTAGAATTCTGGCCGATGAGGAGTGTGGTTGTAAGCCTTAATTTGTGGAGTACATACAGCTCTTTGAGTAATTGATGGAGAGACCAGAAGATCCTTCAAAAATGTAAATGATTAATTTGATGATTCGGAGATCTTCTTGTCCATCGGCAGAGAAGATTAACAGATCATCTGCATATTGAAAGTGGCAGAAGTTTACAATTTGGTCCAGGGGAACACCCACGAGTACTTTGGATCTTAGAGCATGATAAAACATCGTGCTCAAAACGTCTGCGACCAAAGCGAAAAGAAGAGGTGAAAGGGGGTCTCTTTGCCACAGACCTCTTTTGCATCGAATATAACCTTGAGTAGTTCTGTTGATGATGAATTGAGGCTTAGCGGTACAGAGAATAGTACGAATCCAAGAAATCCATCTAGATCTAAAATCTCTAGCGGCAAGAACGTCAAGCAGGAAATTCCAATCTAGAGAGTCAAAAGCTTTGGCGAAATCCACTTTAAACACATAGCCAAGTAATTTCAGTTTTTGCAAGTTGAATATTGTTTTTTGAGCACCGATAATATTATCTGCAATGCATCTTCCCTCAATAAAGACAGATTGGGATTCATCAACCAGGTTGCTAATCACTGAGCTTAAGCGAGAAGCAAGGATTTTAGTGATTATTTTGCAGGTGGAGTTAATAAGGCTTATAGGGCGAAAATCAGAGACTTCCCCTGGCGCATTATTTTTTGTGATGAGAGCAGTGTGGATCCAGTTTAGACGTCCGTAGTTGAGGGATCCATCATAGAAATCTTCGCAAAGTTTGACTAAAGAGTCCTGGAAAGTGGTCTAGTGTTTTTGAAAAAAGAAAATAGGAAATCCATCTGGACCTGGAGCCTTATCAGAATTGAGATCGAAGACAGCTTGTTTTATCTCATCCAAAGAGAAAGGAGTTTCAAGCTAAGATAGATCTAATCTTTCCTTATAATCAAATAAATGTTGCCAATCCAGTAGGAATCTATTGGAAAGTGTGGAGCCAAAAAAAGTGTGGAAATAATCATTGAAAATTCTGCCGATTTGTTCATTTTCTTCAATCCATACGCCATTGTGACAGATATGAGGTATATAATTTTTTTTTCCTACCATTGGCAATTTGATTTAAGAATTTGGTATTTGAGTTCTCCTCTTTGAACCAAGTGATTCTAGACCTCTGCTTCCAGTAAATTTCTTCCTTATTTAAAATAGTGTAGAGCTCCGAGCGGATTTGGGATATTCTGTTGGATTCGTCCTCTGAGAGAGTTCTACTTTCGCCAATGATGTCAAGGGAATTAAGTTCATCTAGTAGACTTTTTTTAAGAAGATTAGGAGAGCTAAAGGTGTTCTTTGCCCAATGGCGAAGTTTGGCTTTCAGATGAGCTAATTTTTTTGGATAGGATAAACACTCCTCAACCAATAGGATTAATTTCTATCCACCAGTCTTGAATTAGGGTTTCTAATTGGGAGTTGGAATACCAGAATTTCTCAATTCTAAAGAGTCAGGAATGTGGGATATGATCACCAAAGTCAAGACAGATAGGAGAGTGATCTTGGAAATAAGGATGACCAATTATGGGAGTAGAGGATCGATGAGGGTCCAAGTAAATTTTCTCCCATTAATAGGAGGATCGATGAGGTTAAGCTCACATAGGATATTTTGAGAAACAGATATGTCTCTTGGATTGAGGATTCCATTGTTTTTATCTTCGAGTGTGAACACAGTGTTGAAGTCTCCACAAATAACCCAAGGTGTGGAAATGAAACTTCTTAGGAATCGGAGTTCTTTCCAGAAATCAGTTTTGATGGCACGAGAGTTTGGTACGTAAACACTGGTTCAAGCCCAGGTAGAATTGTTTACTTTGTTGGAAAAACTGACAGAGATGGAAAAAGATCCTTTATGAATTAAGTTTCCAACAAGTTGGGAGCTGTCCCAAGCGATAATGATGCCTCCAGCAGTGCCAATCGCAGGTAAAAAGTGAAAAAGTCAAATGAATCTAAACGCTTGCCTCCAATCGATCTCCAGAGAGAGCTATGGAGATCTTGAAGTTTGGATTCCTGGATGCAAGTAATGTCTACTTGTGAAGATAAAATGACATCTTTAACTAAGTGGCATTTTGGGGGTTTGCCTAGACCTCTAACGTTCCAGCTTAGAATTTTCATAAGAGACAAGTAGAACTAGCTATTAGATCTTGAAGGAGATCCGGGGATTTTAGAGGAGATGGAAGCTCTTTCCTTTTCAACCAATAGAATTTTTTCTAGGCATTTAGTTTTATGATTTGGAGATCCTAGAAATTTGATACCACAAGAGTTACTATAATTAAGGAGTTGTGCATCAGTCTAAGATGAAAAAACAGAATTAATGAGATTAGGCGTACCTTCTCGAGGATCCTCAGGAATTTTCTTCTTTGAAGATCTAGAGGGATGTGGTACAAAACCTGCTTCTTCATTCCAACGTCCAGAAGGTTTCTTTGGTATGTCACTCCTTCTGATTTGCTTTGGAGCAGTGGAATGCTGATCTGGATTATTTCACATTGTACCTATTTCTTCTAGAGCAATATCAGGTGTAGGGAGATCAGGAATAGTGTAATGCATCAGATCATCTCCTAGATTAGGTGGGTGAGTAATTTGATCTGAATGGTTGAGATTTTCATCTGCCAAAAAGATGTCATCATCGGTAATTTCATTCTCTAGAAGATCCTCATCATCGCCCCAGTCAAGAAGTTCTTCATCAGAGAGGTCATCTGAAGGGGCGTTCTAGGGTGAGGGGTCTTGAGAGTAAAATTTGTTTGAGTTGATGCTTGGGATCAACGTCCAGCCTCCATGAATAAAAATCCATTTGTACCCATCTGGGATTGGTATAGACGGGCGGAGGAGTTTAAGATGGTTAGGTAAATTCCCCTGTATTAGAGTGTCTGATGGTTTGGAATTGGAAGCTTCCTTGCTTAAGGAAGAGGAAGCATTTCCTAGGGGAATGGACTTAGTAGAGTGATCTGATTTGCATGTAATTGGGAAATTTGAAAGAGTGGTGGGAGAGTGCCTATCATGAGGCAACTGATCTTTGAGAGATGATGATTGAGATAACTTTGCTTGTTGCTTATCTTGAGGCATTAAAACAACATCTGTTGGTTGATCAGAGATGCTCGTATCTCGAGGCATGTTCTCCAATATGGATGAGGATGTGGCGAAGATTAGTGGAGAGTGAATATCTCTAGGCATTTGATCCGGGTTGATGGAGGGGATTCAATCAGAGACCTAATCTCAAGGAGGGATTATAACAGAAGAATTCAAATCTCGTGTCTTGATCAGGAGATCATGTGATGGACATTGATTTGAGATAGTGCGGGAATCCTGGGGGATATTATCACGAGGCAGAAGAGACGAGTGCAAGGTGCCAAAGATGATTTTGGAATTCCCATCTCGAGGCAAGTTGACGGCTGTAGAGTGGCCTTCCATCACGTTGCTACTGCATGGCAACAGTATGTCTCCACTATCGGGTTTCTCACGAGAAACTGGTGGAGGCTCAGTATTTCCGGCTAGCGGCCGATTGCTGGAAGGCTTTGAAATAGTTCCCAGAATTTCATTAATATCGATCCTCGTCGGATAGCCGAGACCGGAGCTATGCTCAACAGTCTCGCCAGGATTATTATCGACGAGGGATTGAGTAAGTATTCCCTTACCTTTGTCCGTCTTGGAAATTAGAGGGGAGCTGCGTGAAGACGAAGCATGAGGAAGAGGGATAGAGCCGTCTGGAGTAGTCTGTTACAGGTCCATTAGTTTGATAGCAAGGATGAAGACATTGGATGAGAAGGATGTGAAGGAGCTGAGAAAAAAAAAATAGAAGAGCCTGCTGTTAAGTGTGTTTAAGAATGATTTACATTAATGCCCCGAACCGTTACTGTTGGGTAGACTGAGGGGGGAAGGGTATCATCGTTTTTTCATTCAGTGTTTGAAAATAGATTTACATTAGTTGCCCTGAATCGTTACTATTGGGTATACTAAAGGGGGAGGGTTATAAGCGTCTTTTTATCTGCGTTGAAACGATTAAAGAAAACCGGGTGAAATGTCATTAGTTGCCCCTGAATGGTTTTGTTTGGTATATTGAAGGGTTGGGGGAAAAAACATCTTTATCGCTTAAGAGACAACTCTCCATCTATTCACTGTGATACTCCAATACCCGGGCCCCAATCTGCAGCTCAGTGAATGAATTCTCTCATTCCTTGGGAGCTGGGGAATTATTGAAGAATCTTATCTCTTGATCTACAGTTCTTCTTCATCCTCTGAATTTGGTGAAGACTAAGAGATCTCCCGGCTAATCCCTCTGGTCTCTTGTTATTTATCTTTCTGTTTAAGTTGTATTAACTCTTATGTATTAGAGTGTGTTAGCTGTAAGTGGGATCGAGGAGATCCAATTGTTAATCGAAGTATTTTTGGGTTGTGTGGGCGTTTGTTTTGATGAATGTTGCAGGTTAGAGAGGTTGGATTGCTGAAAGAGTGGGTGAAGCTCTATAAGAGTGAGTAACGGTACAAGGTCTCATGGAAACCAGGAACCAAGAACTCAAGAAATTGGAGGAGAGTTTAAAGGGCTTTTTGAAGGAGACAGTTGAGAAACATTCTGAGAAACATGATAAGGAGATGCAGGAGTTGAAGGAGAGGCAAGACAGGGAGATCAATGGGATAAGGACCTTGCTTCTGAACCTGCAACCTGCTGAGAAGACCCAATCAGGAAATACTGAGATAGCATCCACTAGAACTGAGAAGGAGCTGTCTTATCTCAAGTCTATCTGCCCCAAACTAGCCAAATTAGAGTTTCCAAAATTTGATGGAGATCACCTGTATGACTGGTTGTTCAAGTGCAAACAATTTTTTGAATTTGATGAGACACCAGATGGCATCAAGGTGAATATTGTTTCATTGCATTTGGAAGGAGCAACACTGCAGTGGCACCAGAGTTACATGAGAAGCAAAATGGGAGACAATACTCCTACTTTTGAGGAATACATGGCTCAATTGAACATAAGGTTTGGCAATGAGCTCCACTATGATCCCATGGCAGAATTGAAAGATCTCAGGCAGACAGGATCTTTTCACAGCTACTTAACCAAATTTGAAGAACTCCTCAATAGAGTGGATCTCTCGGATGACCACATTTTGAGCTTCTTTATGTGTGGGTTGAAGGAAGAAATCAAGGACACTATCAGGTTGCTCAGTCTTGTAAATTTGCAAGAAGCCATCAGATTGGCAAAAATTCAGGAAGCAGCTTTAGATAATGCACTCAGGAGGGGCAGATCAGCAAGTAGAATGAGGAATTCACTTCCACCGTCAAATTCCAAGAGAGGGGAACAAAATTCTGCAAACAAATTCCAACAGAATTACAAGAGCTCAGAGATCAAGCCATTCAAGAGATTATCAAGTGGAGAGCTGGAGGAAAAGAGGAAGAAAGGTCTGTGCTATTGGTGTGATGAGAAGTATACTGTGGGGCATAGTTGCAAATTGAAGAAACTGTATAGCTTGGAGCTGGTGGGGAATGATGAGACTGATGGGGAGGAAGAAATTCAATTCTATGATCCAAAGGGGGAGGCAGGACCTAGTGGAGAAGCCTCAGCTATGATATCTATGAAAGCTCTATCAGGGATACAGACACTGGCAGATTATAACACCATGAGAGTGAGTGGGTCAATTAATGGGCACAAGGTTCACATCTTGATAGACTCTGGAAGCACACATAATTTCATTGATATGTTCACAGCCAAACAGCTAGGTTATGAAATAAAGGATCATTCTCCTATGACTGTGGTAGTAGCAAATGAAGAGAGAATCAAGTGTGATCAGCTATGTCCTGAATTGAAGTGGAAAATGTAGGGAGTGGAATTTAAAGCAGATCTCATGGTCTTACCCCTAGAGGGTTGTCAAATGGAATTGGGAATACAGTGGCTGATCCTATTGGGGTCTATATTGTGGAATTTCAAGGAACTAAAGATGGAATTCAAGGTGAATAGAAAGAAGGTGGTCCTGAGAGGATCTCCTCAGCCTAGGTTACAACTAATGCAGTGCAAGTCATTGGCCAAGTCCTTGCAGCTCCCAGCTGAATTGCGCAGAGCTAATTTATGTTCTTTGGTCATGATTCCAGAACACCAAGATGGGAATGAAGAGGGTGATCCAACACAACTAACTGCAGAGAAAGAACTCCAATTAAACAGACTGTTGAATATGTATGAGGATGTTTTTCAAGAAATTGAGCAGCTTCCTCCCAGTAGATCCCATGATCATAAGATCATCTTGAAGGAAGGAAGTAATCCTATAAATGTAAGACCTTATAGATACCCATCTTTTCAGAAAAATATCATTGAGGAGATGGTCAAGGAAATGCTTGACAAGGGTATTATCAGACACAGTTCAAATCCATTTTCAGCTCCTATTGTACTGGTCAAGAAAAAGGATCACAGCTGGAGATTATGCATTGATTATAGGGCCATCAATGAGAAGACCGTTAAAGACAAATTTCCCATTCCCCTTATTGAAGAACTCTTGGATGAATTGCATGGTGCAGAGTATTTCTCCAAGTTAGATTTAAGATCTGGGTATCACCAAATTAGAATGGAAGAACAAGACATCAGCAAGACTGCTTTTTCGCACACATGAGGGTCATTATGAATTCTTAGTGATGCCATTTGGGCTCACTAATGCACCCTCCACCTTTCAGGGTCTTATGAATAAGGTCTTCAGGCAGTACCTAAGGAAATGTGTATTAGTATTTATTGATGACATTTTGGTGTACAGTAGCAACTAGGAAGATCATTTACAACAACTACAGACAGTACTTGAAATCCTCAGGGAAAATCAATTGTATGCTAAGAAAAGTAAGTGTACCTTTGCAACTACAAGGATTGACTATTTGTGTCATGTAATCAGTAAACAATGGGTAGAGATGGATCCCACCAAAGTTGAAGCCATCAACAACTGGCCCATTCCTAGAAATATTAAAGAGTTGAGAGGGTTCTTGGGATTGACAGGTTATTATAGGAGATTTATCAAAGGTTATGGCTTTCTATCTAAACCCCTGACTGAACTATTGAAGAAAAATAAATTCTGCTGGAGTGAAGACAGTACAAAAGCATTCCATAGGCTCAGAGACATCATGGTAACAAGACCATTACTGGCCCTTCCAAACTTTGGAGAGGAGTTCATAGTAGAGACTGATGCTTGTGAAGAAGGAGTGGGAGCTGTCCTGATGCAGCAAGGTAAACCCATTGCATACATGAGCAAGGCTTTGGCAGAGAGGCATAGGGTTTTTTCTATCTATGAAAAAGAGATGTTGGCTATTGTGTTAGCCCTATAGAAATGGAGGCCGTACTTATTGGGGAGGCATTTCAAGATTAAGACAGACCACCAGAGCCTTAAATTTCTCATTCAGCAGAGAATCTCCACTCCTATGCAGCAGAAATGGTTAGTCAAGCTTATGGGCTATGATTATGAGATCATCTATAAGAAGGGAATGGAGAACATAACAACTGATGCACTGTCCAGAAGACCCAATTTTAATGCTTCATCTGCTGTCAAGGCTGAGTTTGCTGCAATATCTACTGCTAGTTCAGAATTATGGCAAAAAATTCATAATCAATGGGATGAAGACACAAAACTAAAACAACTCATACAACAGCTACATCAAGGCAATCAAGGTGCTCAACACTATGTATGGAACCAAAATCAACTGAGAAGAAAAGAAAAATTGGTCATAGGAGGAAATGAATCCATCAAACAGTTAATTTTGCAAGAATTCCATGACAGTTTTGTTGGTGGGCATTCGGGAGCTGAAGTAACCAAGAAGAGAATTGGGGCTCATTTTTACTGGAAGGGAATGAAGGGTGATATTAGGAGGTATGTGAAGAGTTGCGTGACTTGCCAAAGGAATAAACCAGAAAATTCCCTTCCAACTGGGCTCTTGCAACCCCTACCCATACCAGAGGGCATTTGGGAAGACATCAGCATGGATTTCATCACGGGCTTACCAAACTCACAAGGGAAAGAGGCTGTGTTAGTCATAGTTGATCGAATGAGCAAGTATGCTCATTTCCTGGCCCTGGCACACCCTTATACTGCCATGTCAATTGCTCAACTTTTTCTGGATCAGTTCTACAGATTACATGGACTCCCAAAATCGATTGTCAGTAACAGGGACTCTATATTTCTGAGTCAATTTTGGAGAGAACTGTTCAAATTACAAGGAGTCAAGCTCAATTATTCAACTGCATATCATCCCCAATCAGATGGGCAAACTGAAGTGGTGAATCATTGCTTGGAACAATATCTCCGATGTATGACAGGAGAGAAACCCAAGGAATGGGCTAAATGGTTGCCATTAGCTGAATAGTGGTAGAACAACAGCTATCACTCTTCAATTAAGACTTCTCCTTATGAAGTGGTATATGGGAGACCTCCTCCAATGCACCTGCCTTACAAGACTGCAACAACCAAGATGGAATCACTAGATAGGAGCTTGCTGGCAAGAGAGAATATGCTTAAGACCCTCCGGGAAAACCTGTACAAGGCCTGAAATATAATGAAACAGTTGGCAGATAAGAAAAGGAGTGAAAGAGAATTCATGGTGGGAGATTTGGCTTATGTCAAGCTCAAACCATACAGGCATATGTCCATGGCACAGAGGAGGAACCACAAGCTGTCTCCCAAGTATTTTGGTCCCTATGTGGTGCTGGAAAAAATAGGGACAGTCGCTTACAAACTGCAGCTGCCCCCGGAAGCTCGAATCCACAATGTGTTCCATGTTTCCCAATTGAAGAAGAAGGTTGGTGATCAACTCGCAACAGTAGAATGGCCTACACTTTTGAATGAAGTTCAAGAAGTGCAGAAAATTCCCATGGCCATACTCAATAAACAGCTGGTGAAGAGATTCAATAAGGCTGGAGTCAAGGTCTTAGTACAATGGTCCAACTCATCCATGGAAGAAGCAACCTGGGAGTTCTATGATGTGCTGCAGAGACAATTTCCGGATTTTTGCTCAAAGAATCCATTGAGGGCAAGGATTGACAGGAGGGGGGTAGCTGTTACAGGTCCATTAGCTTGATAGCAAGGATGAAGACATTGGATGAGAAGGATGTGAAGGAGCTGAGAAAAAAAAATAGAAGAGCCTGATGTTCAGTGTGTTTAAGAACGATTTACATTAATGCCCCAAACCGTTACTGTTGCGTAGACTGAGGGGGGAAGGGTATCATCATCCTTTCATTCGGTGTTTGAAAATAGATTTACATTAGTTGCCCTGAATCATTACTGTTGGGTAGACTGAAGGGGTATGGTTATAAGCGTCTTTTTATCTGTGTTGAAACGATTAAAGAAAACCGGGAAGTGAAATGTCATTAGTTGCCCCTGAACGGTTTTGTTTGGTACATTGAAGGATTAGGGGTAAAAACGTCTTTATCGCTCAAGAGACAACTCTCCATCTATTCACTATGATACTCCAACACCCGGGCCCCAATCTGCAGCTCAGTGAATGAATTCTCTCATTCCTTGGGAGCTGGGGAATTATTGAAGAATCTTATCTCTTGATCTACAATTCTTCTTCATCCTCTGAATTTGGTGAAGACTGAGAGATCTCCAGGCTAATCCCTCTGGTCTCTTGTTATTTATCTTTCTGTTTAACTTGTATTAACTCTTATGTATTAGAGTGTGTTGGCTGTAAGTGGGATCAATGAGATCCAGTTGTTAATCAGAGTATTTTTGGGTTGTGTGGGCGTTTGTTTTGATGAATGTTGCAGGTTAGAGCAATATTCTGCTGAGGATTGCAACATAGTTTGAGAAGACTTGTGAATCGACCAGCCTTGCACCACCCTCGAACGAAGAATGTGAATACCACCGTCCTCCAATTTTACTTTGAAGCTTCAGACGCCCACATCCACCGTGACCTCCAATGGAAAGCTGATAGGATTTTTGAGTTTAACCAGGGTTCGCAGGTGTCCAAGAGTGATGTGTTCTTTTTTTTTTAACATAAATTAAGTCTCCGATCGGCCGGAGGACATCGATAATTGAATCCTAGTTCCAACAATGGAGAGGGAGGTTAGACAGCCTGATCCAGTTATAATTCCCAGCTGCCACCGCATGAGAACCAAATCCGGTCGTCAGAAGAGAGAGGTTGATTTTACAGAGGCCATGCTTGGTGTTCAGCGACAAAGGACTTCTTTTAGCAACTACTGCGGCGCCTCTAGCGAAGGCCATCGTGAGAACAAAGTCGTTCTCAAAAGGGGTGATATGTTCGCAGTGAACGTTGCCCAAGCTATGGGGTAAGACTTCATGGAGTGATCGGACACTGGCGTTGCCGTAGATGATACGAATGATAATCATTTTTTTTATATCTTCTTTGGATTTTAGAATGGCTTCAGTGATGGGTAGAGAAATATGATAGGAAGAGGAAAAGGTTTTGACTGGAACTCGAAGAAGGGGCTTAAGCTCCGAGGAGTTGGCCGGAGAAGGGTTTTTGGATATGATTCTGGCTTTCTTAGTATCAGTATGATGGGGAGGAGTGCGAAGAGGACATCTGATCGCGAAGTGGCCTACTCAAGAGCAGCGCCTGCATGTGAGTTGGTGTCTGCAATGGTTTAATTATCAAATTGGTCCCTCTATTATAATGAAAGTGCCCTTTTAATCCCTCTAATATTTTTTATCCTTAGGAGATCCTTCTAATGTCATTTTGGGTAAAACCAATCCCTCTTAGGGACCTTCTAGAGACAAATTATATGAGAGGAAGGGACTTACATTTCACTAAATGGTAAAATAGAGGAACCTCCTAGGGACAAAAAATATTAGAGGGATTAAAAGGGCACTTTCACTATAACAGAGGGACCAATCTGGTAATTAAACCGTCTGCAATCTTTAACTTTATGTCCTGATCATAAACACTTTTTACAGACTTTGCTGGAATCAGGGGAGCGGCGACGCTTCAGAGAAGGCTGTCTTGCGAGAGGATCAGAGGCAGAAAGAGGGATGCATCCAAGGGGGGAGGGGATTGAACCACCGCTGCGTAGGATAAACCTTCTCTCACTGGCGAGGCTTTTGGCTCCGATTGCTCAGACGGGAACTTGGGTGAGTTGAAGGGAATGGTCTGGAGGGTCCGGAGTTTGCTGCATACGAGCGAGCTCCTCTTCTAGATCCGCCACGGAATCCCCCCCTCGGCAGTACCACTAAAACCATCATGAGATCCTCCAGTACTGTCACGAGAGCTACCAAGAAATCTCATGCTGATATGAGCTCCGATCACCGCCGTAACGACTAGTTGACATAGAGGACATTATTTATTAGATATTTTATTTAAAGGAGAGAATCAAAATAGATATAGACATGACTCATGAGCTAGGCATACTGAGAAACAAAATAAGAATAATATGTAATGCTATCTAAATTACTAGCAAACTAAATGGGAGAAGTGATCCTAGTGTGCCCAATCCATGTTGTCCCACATGTCAAAATCGACCATTAGCTTCTCTAGGTTCTTAGCACTGTTCAATCCTAGTGGGAGCTTTCTCAGATTATCACAGCCTAAGAAAGTAATCAATTCAATGGAAGGCAAGGATAGTTCTCCCTTATATATGCATTCCAAAGGAGGATTATGATCAAGATCCAATGACTTGAGACTCTTGAAAAGGTTAGCCTCTTCAATCACTATTGTATGATCACCATCTATATTAATAATACTCTTCAGTTTATCACAATTCGTTATAGTGAGATCTTCAAGATGTGGCAGGTGAGCAGTCCAATACAGGCTAGTCAAGCTGTGGCATCATGTTATTTGTAAGGAAGCCAGGCAAGGAAGAAAAATGCATGCTTCCAAGTGCTTCCAAGTGACCTTTTAGTGCCCTGTATTATAAGTGCTTCCAAGGCTAGTCAAGCTGTGGCATCATGTTATTTGTAAGTGCTTCCCTGTATTATACCCAAAGTGCCCTTTTAGCCCCTCTAATATTTTTTGTCCCTGTAGGATCCCTGTATTTTTCATTTTGTGTCAAATGAGTCCCTCCCTCTAACGGTCGTCTGATTTTCCGTCTGTGAGTTTGACGTGGCATTTTTCATGAGTAAAAAATTAAGGTATAATATCCAGTTTAGTCCCTCTATTATTTCAAAATGACCATTTAGTCCTCCTATTATTTTTGCCCTTAGGAAGTCCCTTTTTTAATTAATTCTTTTAGATATAATACCCAGTTTAGTCCCTCTATTATTTCAAAATGACCCTCTAGTCCCTAATTAGAGAGACTTTCTAAGGGCGAAAAATAATAAGGGGACTAAAGGGTCAGTTTGCACTAATAGAGGGACTAAACTGGGTATTATAATAATTTTTAACTCATAAAAATTGCCACATCATCCTCATAGACAGAAAATTAGATGGCCGTTAGGAGGAGGGACTCGTTTGACACAAAATGAAAAATACGGGGATCCTACAAGGACAAAAAATATTAAAGGGACTAAAAGGATACTTTGGGTATAATACAGGGACTAAACTGGGTATTCTACCCTTCAAGTGACATCCTTTAGTTGAGGGAGATCATCTAAAATTAATTCATTCAAATGAGAAAGCCACCAAGAACTGTCATCTTCTGTTGTTATTACCAATTCCTGTAAGCTTCGGATACCGGCAATATGGAATGCATGAAGGTTTGTCTTGCTGTTACTTCCGAGCTGGGATGGAGATATTCTGATGGAAGTACAATCTGATTCATCATTAAGGCTTTCCAACCGAAGCATCTTTTTTTGGAACACAATGGAGTCTTTCCAATGTAGAAATGTTGTTTATGCGGATCATCACCCCTTTTAATTCATTTAAGCTCAGCAATTCATCTACGTATCCCCTTCAAGGAAGAAGTTAGTCCAATATAGATTCAATACTTGTAACTTCGTTAGCCTTGCTGTTAGAGTTATGATATAGTTTATATTTAGTTAATGGGCCATATTGGGCCCATACCACAAAACCCTAATATTTCTCTATATATATCCTTGTACTCTTTTACTAATGAGATATACAAATTAGTTTTCCTATCTTCACATGGTACTAGAGCACTGGGTTAAACCCTAGCCGCCGCCACCGCCACTGCAAACCCTAGCCTTCCACCCGCCACCGCTACCTCTACCGCCAACCGCCGCTCATCTCTCTCCGTTCTTGTTGGTCTATGGGCACCTGGTAATGTTCCTCAGCCCTCACCAGTGATGCCTTTATCTCGTTGCTGAAGGATTTGTCTCTTCGTCGTCATGTCTTCGCCTAATGATTCTTTAGTTAAGAATCTCTATTGTACCTCGCAAAAGTTAGATGGGAGGAACAATGTTTTTTGGGCACAGAGTTTTGAGCAGTTCCTTATGGCTCATAAGAAATCGTCGTACCTCACAGGAGATCCGCCGGACTCTAAGGATGCCAAGTATGCTGATTGGCTTGCTGAGGATGCTGCAGTTCGCTCATGGTTGACCAGTAGTATGGAGCCAGATATTGCCCGAAGTGTGGTGATGTTGACTACTGCGAAGGCAATTTGGGAGATATGCAGATTGACATATGGAAATGAAAATAATATTTCCCATGTTTTTGAGTTATATGAGCAACTGTTTACAGCCCGTCAAGGCGATCGTACCGCCCCTTAGTTCTTCACTCACATCCGTAGCCTGTTGGATGAGCTAGATATTTACCAGCCATTAGTTCTTGATTTGGCCACCCTTCGTCATTACCAGAATGAAGTTGCAGTCATCGCATATCTTTCCGGGCTCCCTCTTGAGGTGCAAAACCAGGTGAAGGGTTCTATTCTGAGTTCTGAGAGAATGCCTGATCTTGCTGCTGTTTATGCTCGCGTGCTTCCCCCGTCTTCTACATCCACATCTCCATCGCCCGTTGTGTCATCTGATCAGTCATCCTTCCTAGCTTCTCGTGGGCGTGGTGGTAAAGGCTCCTCTCGTGGTGGTCGAGGAGCTGGCCGTGGTGATTCTCAGGGTAGGTTTGTGTGTACCTTCTGTCGACGGACAGGCCACACTGAGGATCGTTGTTTGGATAAGCATGGTCGGCCGGCAGTGGCCAATGCTAGTACTGAGATGGTCGATCTGTCACCCACTTCTGGTGCTGAACAATTAGTCACCATCTCTCAGGCTGACTTTAAACGGTTCCAGCAGCTACAGGGCACAGCTTCTCAAGCCATAGTCTCTTCTTTTGTTTCCTCAGGTAATGCTTTTCTTGCTTCCAGGGACAGTTCCTGGATTATTGACTCTGGGGCCTCCTCTCACATGACAGGTACAAAACCTTTTTTCCAAAATCTTTCTCCGTCTGTTTTTCATTCTGTGGCAATTGCCGATGGACGATCGTGCTTAGTGTCTGGGGAGGGAGTTGTGCAGGCTTCCTCTCAGCTCAGACTAAATGATGTTCTTTTCATACCTGAATTTCCTGTCAACTTGCTATCCGTTTCTATAATCACCAAACATTTGAATTGTAGTGTGACATTTTTCCCTTTTCACTGCAATTTTCAGGATCTGCAGACGGGGAAGAGGATTGGTTTGGGGCGTAATCGTGGTAACGGCGTGTATACGTTGGTGCATGATGATATTCCTCGTGGTTTGGCAGCTTCTGTTTCTACCTCTGAGTCATCACTCATATGGCACTATAGATTGGGTCATCCTTCTCTTAGTCGTCTTCAACAGACTTTGCCTTGGATTCGGGTCGAGCCATTTCAATGTGAGTCGTGTCAGTTGGGTAAACATCACCGTGTTACCTATAAACGTTCTACTTTAGTGTCTAGTCGTTCATTATTTGATTTAGTTCATTGTGATGTTTGGGGACCCTCTAAGGTCGCGTCTATTTCTGGTCATCATTACTATGTTATGTTTGTTGATGATTTTTTCCGAGTGTCGTGGATATATTTGTTAAAAGACCGTCGGTCTATTACTGATGTCCTTAAAACATTCATTTTGGAAATAAAAAAAATCAGTTTTCTACTGTTCTTAAATGTCTTCGCACCGATAATGTTTTAGAATTTGTATCTTCTACTGTAAATTCTTTATGTGCGTCTTTTGGGATTATTCATCAAACCACCTGTCCACACACCTCTCAGCAGAATGGGGTTGCTGAAAGGAAGCATCGTCACATCTTGGATGTTGCGTGCACTTTCTTGGTAGAGCGTAATATTCCTATATATATGTAGTCTGATGCTATCTTAACTGCAGTCTATCTTATTAATCATATGCCTTCTGCACCCTTAGGGGGAGAGGTTCCTTTACATCGTCTTCTACCTGATACCGAGTTGTTTCACTTGTTCCCTCGTGTTTTCGGTTGTGTTGGTTTTGTTCAGGATTTAACTCCTGGTTTGGACAAGTTGCGCCCGCATGCACTTAAATGTGTTTTTGTTGGATATTCCCGCACCCAACGTGGATATCGTTTGTTTCACCCACCTAGTCGGAAGTATTATGTGTCAATGGATGTCACGTTTTTTGAGTCTCAATCATTTTTTTCTGACTCGATTTCTCACGATATGTTGACTACGTCATCTGATATTGTTCTCCTCATCCCTATTTCGGTCTCTCCGCATGTGCCTATGCCTAGTGTGACGCCTCCTCTAATGGATACAGATGATGGCCGTTTTGGACAGGTTTATCATCGCCGCTAACATCTACCACCGCCAGCTCCACCCCCTCCGATCCTCCCTCCGGACGATGCAGATCCATCTCTTGATCTTCCCATTGCCTTTCGCAAAGGTATTCGTTCTTGTATTAAACATCCCATCTCACTTTTTGTTTCTTATGATAACCTTTACCCGTCCTTCCGCACCTTTGCTCTTTCTTTGTCTGCTGAGTCAATTCTCAGGAACTACCAGGATGCGCGTTTGCTTCCACAATGGTAGACGGCAATGGATGAGGAAATGGAAGCCTTGAGATCTTGTGGTACATGGGAGCTCGTGCCTCGCCCTGCTGATGCCAGCGTTGTCACTTGCCAATGGGTCTTTTCTGTCAAGCACAAAGCGGATGGTACAGTTGATCGGTACAAAGCCCGGTTGGTGGCCCGTGGTTTTACTCAGACTTATGGTGTTGATTATGCTGAGACTTTTTCACCGGTTGCTCGTCTGAATTCCATTCGTATTCTACTGTCGGTAGCTATAAATCAATCATGGGCACTCTGTCAACTCAATGTGAAGAATGCCTTTCTCTATGGAGATTTAGTTGAGACTGTGTTTATGGAGCAACCTCCGGGGTATGTTGCTCAGGGGGAGAATCTAGTCTACCAGCTCAAGAAAGCGATCTATGGTCTGAAACAAAGTCCTCATGCATGGTTTGACAAGTTTAGTGTAATTGCAATTGCAGATGGTTTTCGCAGGTGCAATGTGGATCATTCTGTGTTCTATAAGAACACTTCAGGTGCAATGTGGATCATTCTGTGTTCTATAAGAATACTTCAGGTGCAATGTGTTGTACTTGCGGTATATGTCGATGACATCTTGTTGACGGGTAGTGATCGTCAGGGCATTCAGAAAACTAAGGAGCATTTGATGAAGCATTTCATTACACGAGACATGGGACGACCCATATACTTCCTTGGTATTGAGTTTGCATATGCCAAAAGAAAGATGACGCTCTCACAGCGGAAGTATGTGTTGGACTTACTTGAAGAGACTAGGTTATTGGGTTGTAAACCAGAGAGTACACCTATTGAGCAGTCACCACCCTTCTGGGAGACATCTTCCCCATTTCTCAAAGATCCAGGTCAATACATGCGTCTGATTGGCAAGCTCATTTATCAGACAGTTACTCGTCATGATATATGTTACGCAGTTGGACTTTTGAGTCAATTTATGCATGAGCCACGAGAAGTTCATTGGCAGGATGGTCTAAGGGTTCTTGCATATGTTAAAGGAGCTCCTGGCAAAGGTCTTCTCTATAAGAATAATGGTCACCTGGACGTTGCAGCCTATTCTGATTCAGGTTATGCTGGCGATAGAGGAGACAGAAAGTCTACGTAGGGTTTCTATACGTATGTTGGAGGAAACTTAGTTACCTGGCGAAGCAAGAAGCAGAATGTGGTTTCGAGATCAAGTGCAGAAGCAGAGTACAGATCGATGGCACAGATAGCTTGTGAGATGGTTTGGGTGCAGTCTCTTCTATCTGAGTTGGGATTCTCCATCACAATACCTATGCATATGTTCTGTGATAACCAGGCTGCCATTTTCATTGCAAATAATCCAACATTCCATGAGCATACCAAGCATGTGGAGGTTGATTGTCACTATGTACGTGATATGGTACTGAAGGGAGTCATCTCTACGCCATATACCCAGTCATCTGAGCAACTGCCGGATATCTTCACCAAGGGTTTAAATGTTAAAGTCTTTAGTAATTTATGTAACAAGCTGGGCATGCTCGATATATATGCTCCAGCTTGAGGGGGAGTGTTAGAGTTATGTTATGGTTTATATTTAGTTAATGGGCCATATTGGGCCCATACCACAAAATCCTAACATTTCTCTATATATATCCTTGTACTCTTTTACTAATGAGATATACAAATTAGTTTTCCTATCTTCACACTTGCTATTAACCCGTAAGGAATCTCTAGCTTATATGAATAGGCAAACATATAGATAATTCAGGTTCTTCAAATCACTCAAAGCTATGGCTACAGATATGAGATCCATTGGTAACTTCAGATATTCCAACCCAATAAGTCTATTGATTTCTTCAGGCAAAGTCGTAATAATATTACCACTTAGATCCAAATACTTGAGCCAACGGATTTTTGTAAAGAATTCAGCAGTATAAATAAGATGTCCCCCCAAATATACTGGTATGTTCATGATGATAAGTATTTCGAGCTTATGGCGATTAAGAAATCCATTCCATGCTCTTATTACTTCAAGTGAAAAATTAATCACCACTTCCCTACTGATGACACCTTTATGTAATTTTATTAAGCTTGATCCCGAGTGCACCAACCATGTTTTCCCACAATCTGAAGCTATCTGCAAGGTAAGATCTTGAATCACGTCATGTAGCTTCACAGAGCTCTTGTATAGATTCCTGGCCTTAGGGGAGTCATCTGATTCTAGTAAGCATGATTCCATCAGGTTTCCAATGATGATCCCACCTTTGTGGTAAGCTTCATCAATATCAACAAAATCATCTAACAAACCATGCCCCATCCAGCATTCAATAAGATCATTAGTAGGTTTTATGGCATCCTCACGCCATAAGGAACAATATAAGAAGCATTGTGTGAGAGACCGGCCCACCTCAGTGAAACCCAGAACAGAACTCATCACAAGCCAGGTATTGTTTTGTTTAGTCGGACAATAATTCACACCCCCTCGGAGTCGAACCCGTGACCTAAGCCTTTTTGTCTCACTTAAAGTGAGCGTCTCTCACCAAGTGATCCGCTAAATTTGTCACGCTCAGAACCCGGCTCAACAGATCAAGGACGCCGACAAACGGCTGTACATCTACAAGGCCAAAACCAAGTGAACATACAAGGCCTCAAAAACCTGATCCAAAACAGGATAAAGAAACAGACTAAGTGTTTTGCAAAAACAATACAACATATTCAAATAAAACTACGCCTACAAAAAAAAAAAAAAACGAGACTTATAGCAAGCTAATTATTCGACGATTGCCCAACAATCCTCGCTAAGCTATGCGCCACTCAACTATACTCCTCATCTGAAAAAAAAAATCAACCACATTTATGAGCTTGACTGCCCAGTAAACACCCACTAAAAATATAGGGATTATTTACAAAAATCATAATTTATCAAAATAAAAAATCAGAAATCAAATTTATTTAAATAAACACAAATGTCAAAACTAAGCATATAGGTCCCCCAAACAACTATTGCCAAAACAAAATAACAAAATTTATATATTTACCCTCAGTGACCCGTGCCAGAATTATCAGAGTCCGTTATTCTTCACCGACGAAAAGCGGTGCAAAACTATAGTTTTTATATCAGAGTACATGTCGACACGGTCAATGTTTAATCCTCAGTGACAGGTTAATGCATAGTTAATTGAGGACTAGTTTCTATGTCAAAATACTTCATGTTTACAAATCAATAAACTATCAAAATTCAGATTGGGCAAAATACGAGTAATTTGCCAGGCAAAATTTTTAGCAATCGAGTAATCCTATTTTATCATAGCAAAATAAACCAGTTATTTGAATCCAAACATGAACAAATAATTTAAAAAAATAATAATAATTAATCAAAAATTAACTAAAAAATATCTGGAATTCAGAATTTAAATAATACGTATTTAGATAAACTATCTAGAACTTAAGAAATTAAATAATCTGAATTTAAAATAATTCTAATCCAAAATAAAATTTCATTAACTCAAAATTTCAAATAATTTAACGTAATTTAAAAAAATAATAATAAATAAATAATTCAAAATATAAATCAAAATAATCAGTATTTTTCTCAAAAAATTCGAAAAGCTCAAAAAACTAGAATTTTCAAGTATATACATATAATAAGATTTATATGTGGGATACTTACTTGATTAACGCCCAAAACTACTCCCAAATCTTACACGAAATCAAGGTCTTTTGGCATGTCCTATATTAAAAAGGGTACAGATGCAAAAAGTTCAAGCTATTAATCTAGAATCCCAAATATTGATTCTTGCGAAGGTACAATAACAATTATCCACTTTAAAGGGCATATGAACAATTCCATCACGACCATTGAACACTAAACTCCTCATAACTTTACATAAACTATTCCAAATCATAAATTTCAAGATTCCAAGAAAGGTAGACACCTAAGACTATGACATATCCAAAATTCATATTATTTGGAGTACTAGTCAAATTATAGATTTCATTAGATTCTCCAGCTATTTCTGCAAACTTGTCATTCAGACATATACCTTTAAAATATGTATATCTCTCAACCACTCCAAAAGTAATGAAATTTTACTAAAAATCCAATAACTCAAAAATGAACAACATTTCTATTTTCCACCGTAGCCAATTCACTCTCTATGACCATTAAAAATACCCACCAATCTTGATATTCTGCATAGACATCCCATCCAAGAGAGTTTACTAATAAAATCATATTTCATAAAATACAGCCGTATAAATTCTGAAAAATTTTCAGGTATCTAGAAAACATCAGCCCATATAACTTTTGTATTTCACTCTTCTCCAAATTCCACCTATAAGACCGTGAAATTGTCTAACAAAACCTCATGCTTTCTGCAGAAATATCATTTGGGTACAAGTATAGTAATATGTCTATAACTCAACCATTATGGAGGAAAAGTTATGAAATTTCTCATATCCATAGATCATGCTGACTTCTATAACTTTACTATATAATTCTATATCTAATTCAAACTCTATAGTCATGAAAAAAAATAAAAAATGTTTCAAGGTTTGCACAAAAGTTTTATCCGAGGCCACTGAATTTAAGGGTTGAACTTACAGGATACACATCCAAACAATCTGAAATTTTGCAGTAAGCTAACTAAGATTATGCTATACAAATTTCGTATTTTGATTTCCTCTAAATTCGGTCTCTAGATCTCCCAAAATTAAAAAGGAATCTCTGTTATGCTAGCAGGAAATTTCAGAATTTTATCCTCTAAGAAAACAATTCAACACTTTCACCAAACCCTAACCCTAACTAGAATCACGTCACAACAATTACTAAAGAGCATACGCAAAATAAATCAGAACCTTACCTCAACAATAATAGTGAAACAAATGCTTGATGATGAGACCCTTCTCCCGTCCTCGTCGCCAACACCACCCGGAAATAGGGAGAGAAAGAGATGAGGCTATGTCTCTCTCTTTTTCTCCTAAAAGGCAATCCAAAACCGAAGGAGGTGAAGAGACGGCTAAGGTGTCGAAATTAAAAACAAAATCAACGGCTAGGATTAAGAGTAGTAACAACTGCTAAAATTTAATTAAAGGGTGGGGCTCACACATTATCTCAAAGTATCACTCTTCAAATTGTCATAACTGACCTTCAAAATAGGAAAGAAGTCTGATTCCTTCTGCATACCTGGAATGCTTTGATTCTCTGATTTCCTCATCATGTTGGCTACATACTCCCAATCTCGTGCTGTCTTTTTGGTGCACATGGATTTGCCAACTGTGACAAGAGCTAGCGGCAAACCAGCGCATTTAATTTCTTTATGATATCATTTGTATGGTGTTGAATTAGCTCGTCAGATGCAATGAGTTCTTCACCGGTCTTCTGTTTGAACAAAAGCCATGCAGCATCAAGACCCAAGCACTCCTCCCTGATTTTCTTGTTAGCCTCCATGAAACTACAGACCTTCTCAGAGCGTGTTGTGAACACCACCATCCTCTTGTACTTATCTTGATCATGATGCATTAATTGAGGCTGAGGTACTCCAATCTTCTCCAAATCAAATTCACTCCAAAGATCATCCAGCAGTAGCAGGAAACTCTTCGTTTTCAAAAAATCATGGATTGCATTAGCATCGTCATCATCATCATTAGTAAATGGCAATCCCAATTTCTTTGCGATATTGGATCGAATCTTTCCGGGATTGTATTGTTGAGAAACCACAACCCAAATGACATGATCAAACATGCCATCGTTTGAACGATAGAATTCATTGTTGATGCTCTTCAAGAGTGTGGTTTTGCCGACCCCTCCCATGCTCCATATCCCAATGATCCCAGTCATGTTTTCTTTGAGATATTGGCATATCGTGTCAAGATTTGATTTGTCATCCAAGACCACTGAAGGTGTTGCCTGCTTTTTCATAGGACCCGGAGGCAATCTGTCACGCCCCGAACCCGAAGCGTTGACAAACGGCAACCTACCTACAAGGCCGTAACCAAGTAGCCAAGCAAGGCCTCAAACCTGTCTCACAAATATGAATAATACCTAACAAGAGTATTGATTCCAAAACAATGAAACCACAAAGTTTGTAACACAAAGAAACACATAACAAGTTTGACATAACTCTTAAACAAAGACAAGAGAACTAAGTTCACAACAAAAAAGGTTTATTAACTCGATAACAGCTAGACGGTGACTTGCTCAACGACGCCGCTAAGCTGTTCACCACCCAACCTTATTCCTGATCTGAAAAGAAAATTGAACAACTTAATGAGCTTGAGAACCCAGTAAGCAACCATTAAAAATATCGGGATCACAAAAATAACCAATAATGTTAATAAACATACAAAATGCAGCATAAAGAAATAAATACCAAAATAAATACCAAAAATCAGAAATAAATCAAAATAGATTTAATTTTCCAAAATACTATAAGTCCCCCAATAACTAATGCCAAAACAAAACATCAGAATCCATTTATTTAAACTCGGTGGCCCGAGTCAGATTTCAGAGTTCATATGTTTACCCTCGGTGACCCGAGCCAGAATATCAGAAGCCGTTATTCTTCACCGACGGAACGGTGGGAAACTGCAGTTTCTATGTCAGAAGTACGTGTCGACACGGTCAGTGTTTAACCCCCAGTGACAGGGTTATTGCACAGTTAATTGGGGACTACGAGTTTCTATATAAAAAATATATCGAGTTTAAATCATTGTCAATGCAAAACTGGTAAAATTTGGTGATCCCCTTTTCTAATAAAAATAATCCCAATTATTGCAAAATAAAATAATGTTACTATATGACCATAATAAATAGAATTTAATCGAGCATATAATACCGAAAAATAATAAGAATCAATTAAAAACTATAAACCATGATCTCTGCCAACCATTCATTATTTAATGTATAAATGCTTCTAGAATCTCATAAAGAAACCAAATAAGAATATAGCAAGCTTAAATACTGCCAACTACACATGCAATCCGAAATTAAAGTAGCATAATCAATTGATTAGATAAACAATTAAATAAATAAAACCCATCTGTTTTAGAATGAATGAAATGCATATTCTTTAAAACCCAAAAACATTTAAATATTATATCATAATGTTTTAAACAGAAAGGTCCAAAATAATTTAATAATTACATAAATTATTATCAGTAATCAACATTTTTTATATATACATATATACAAGTTTATATGTGGTTTACTTACCTGTCTAACGCCAAAATTCGCCAAAAATTAAACACACTCCGAATTTAAGCTTCCACGAAATACCCTATATTTGAGAGCACATTCCAAGGATATCAATAACAATGACCACATAAGCCTAAAAATTATACCAGACTAACCTCACTCATTAAAAGACAACTTTCTCTAAACTAAGTCTTATGGACAACTATGATAAAGTTAAGCTACGGAGCTTAAACATGAGTACTAAAATTTATAATACTAGTTTAATAGTTTTAAGATCTCACAAATATAT
Organism: Dioscorea alata; assembly: GCA_020875875.1. NCBI lineage: Eukaryota > Viridiplantae > Streptophyta > Magnoliopsida > Dioscoreales > Dioscoreaceae > Dioscorea > Dioscorea alata. The sequence continues at coordinate 16,337,670 of CM037018.1, forward strand.
ATAAAAAAAAACACACACACAAAGATACACAAAAAATCAATTTCTTACCTTAATAAACACCATACTCAAAATGTCAACAATTTAATATAAATACACAATAAGTGGACACCAACATTGAAAATTAAACCCCACTGTGCATCCAAACATATATATATATATATACACCCAAATCAAATAAATAAATAAACAAATAAAACTCATACTAATTATGGACGCCAGAACTCCTGTATATATATATTCTGTTTTCTATTCCCTGAGATATCAAGCATGCACAAACTCTAAGACAACTCAATCCCTAAGATATCAAAGCATGCACAGAATTAAAGACAACTAAATCAACTATAATATGTATATATATATAAGAGTGGCTGCAAATCCGTTCCATCAATCCAAATTTCATATAATATTTATTTACAAACCTATGCTTCCCTAGAATAAAGAGCAACATATACCAATATATAAAGAACCTAATTTTATACCCAACAGGAACCATTCTAACTTTCAAATGAGAACTTTAAAATAGCAACCCGAATTTAGGAAATAAATAAATAAATAAATAAAATCTGATTCTTCTCTCAACAAAATATAATATATATATATATTTTTTATAAAACTCAAACAACTTGTGCATCAATGAAAGTAAAAAAAAACAACTAGCAAATCAATAAAAATATTCATCATTTAGCCCTAGATCCTAGAAGAAGAACGTTTACCTCACAACAACTGACACAAAACCTTTGACAAAGAGATCTATCTCCGTCCTCGCCGCCGGTACCACACACAAAAAAAAACAAGAGAGGAGAGGAAAGAGGCTAGATCTCTCCCTCTTTCTCAACCCAATCGTAGATCTACTACAAAAAAAATGAGGAGTCGGCTAGGGTTTGGAAACTGAAAGGAAAGAATATAAAAGGTTTCCTTTTTTTTTTTTTTAATAATTACATAAATGCTAGCAAACCGAATTTCTTTTAAAAATAAAATAAAAATAATGGTGTGGGGCCCACACAATCTCTTGGCCACAACATCGAACTCCACTGCTTTGTCAAGTAGTTGCACTATTTCCTTCTTCTTCTTGCAAGCTCGACTGCCAAGCTTATAATTGGAAACTACATTGAGTGAGGGCATTGCAATGCAATTTGTTCTCTGTTCAAATGTTTTTTTAATATCATCCACTTCATCCTGATCAAAGGCGTCCACCTTTTGAAACCAAAGTGCTACTTCTGGAGAGCATGTTTTGCTTTCTAGTTCAGCAATCTGGATGTCTTGCATAGTGCTTTCCCTCTTGGCACTCAGAACTTTCATGGCATTGACATTGTTGCTGAGTGAGAACAAGTATTTGAATTGATGTGCAATGGGATCCACAAGATACGACCCAGCCACAGCACTAACCATAGGGCAACGAGATCGCCCATATATATGAAAGCTAAGTATCAAATAAGATTATTAATTAGTATTTTTACAAATAAAAAGATCTATCATCATTGAACTAAATCAACATCACACGGAATAAAAGCCTACAAATTTTTTAATCATTTTCAATATTTACCTTGAGTTGAAATTATCCATTAAAGGTATACATGGTAGTGCGAGTATGAAAAATGACTGTATGTGATAGGTCATACAAAAATTATTATTATTATTTTTTGAATAAAGTAGATAAATCACAAATTTATTTAAAAAAAACAGAATAGTACATACTCAAAATAAAAACCAACCGCACACAAGAAGAAGGAAAAAAAAATAGACTGGTTTCCTCACCAGAGGTGAGGGGAACAACAAACAAAGTAAAACAACCGAACAACAAAGATAAGAAAAGCTGAACAGGCGAAGACATCAGTCTGAAGTCACAGGCCAGTCCGAGCTGAAGCTACGAAAGACTACTCTCGATCCATTAGGTGCTCGGTGTCACCGGAATGAGCTGCAAGTCTAGTGCTCAAAAAACTGAGTGAACGCTTGATCCTCCTAAAGGTTTCAGTGTTCTCCTGCTGATGAGACTCAGAATCTGCAGAGAGCCAAGAGAGTAACATGTTAGCAATCTTAAAGAAAACTGAATGAATAGGTGAACAGTTAAGATTAAAAATGCGATTGTTCCGTTCAAGCCAAATATTCCAAATGAAGGCTCGGGCACTAAGATCCCACAGATTCCGTTATGTAGCATTAAGTGAGGGGATCCAGGTGGTCCAGATGTTGGCAACTGAGGACGGAAATTGTTCTAAAGCCAAAATATGTCGAATAAATGACCAAATTTGTTCTGAGAACCCGCATCCAATAAAAAGGTGGTCCATTGATTCAATATATATATATATATATATATTAGCGAAGTGATAGTTTATACAACAATCCAGTTAGATTAAGAGAAAACAAAAATAATAAAGTATTTGCATAATACTGTGCAGTACTGCGGCACAAGTTATCTAACCTTGCACCACTCAAAGTAACTTTCACTAGGCTATTTAGTGGTTGTTTAATTAGTATTTTTAACCAAAAGATATCTCATTGTTTAATTAACTAAATATCAACACCAATATGCAAGTATAAAAATTCTTTCAATCATCTTCAACTATTAACTTTAGATTTAAATAATCGTATTAATTGGAAGTATAATTGTGTGAATATAGAAGATGACTATAAGATTGATAGGTCATAGAAAAATTATCAGATTTCTTTAATACTATAATAGTGTCAGTTTTTATTAAACATTAAAATTCATATTTTAATAAAATATTAAATTAAGTAAGAGTTGTTCTTCATAAGTTTATATTGCTAAATTAAGTTGTAAATATTTATCAAATAACAGGAACCATTAATTAAAATTCTATCTATAATTTCGTAAATATTCTCAATATATGAAAATAAAATAATTTTATACATTTAAAAAAAATGCTTTTACAAAATAAAGCATGTAACACTATTACCACATAAAATTAAGAGACATCAAATATTGATATTTACTTTAGGTTTAATACCCAAGTTTGTCCCTCTAAAATTTGAAATCAGCCCTTTTAGTCTCTCTATTACAATTTCAGCCCTTTTAGTCCTTTTATTTGTTTGATTTTGTAAATATTAGTCCTGAGACCAACAGTAGTTAGTTCTGCCATTTTGTTTTGCTGACTTAGCTTTTTTTATAATAAAAAATATTAAAAAAATGAAAACAAAAAAAAAGGTTAAAATTGTAAATGGATGCGGATCCTCACCCCTCACCCTCAAAATAACAAAACCCTTTCCCCCATATTCCCTCACCCTCAAAACAACAAATCCCTTCCCCCTTTCTCCCAAATTCCCAGCTCCACCCCCGATGCCTGCGAAACCCTTGACGAGAACAAACGATTGTGCTCCATTTTCTCACTAGCAAAATTGAATCTTCTTCAACCTTCTGCAGTAGTCAACAAACCTTTTTTCAGCATCTATTGGCCATGAGTGTAGTTATTGTTTTGTTTACATTGATTGTTAATGAATATGAATTTATTGTTGATCATGGTTGTTACATAATATATCCAGCAAAAAAAAATCCATGAATTCCATTGATATTTAACTGAATACAACCAAATAATAACAACAAAATCTGAACAAAATATAGCAATGTTGTATAAATTACATCCAAGCTTCATTGGATTTCAACATTGTTGTATTAAATACAACCAAAATACAACAAGTCCAGGTAAAATATAGCATAGGTGGAGGAGAGAATAAAAGAACGAGACTCCTCTCTCTCTCTCTCTTGTTCTTTTTTAAGGTAGCTGTTATTAATTTAGTAATTGAAAAGTTAACACAAGATAAAAAAACAACTAACTTGCTCTTGATGCTTTTAATAGGATCATCCTTCTCGTCGAGGGCTTCATCGGCAACCAGGGTCTCTCTCTCTCTTTCTCTCTCTCTCTCTCTATCTCTCTTGATGATTGCTTTTAACGGGCTCTTCCTTCTCGTCGAGGGTTTCGCCGGCAATGGAGATGGAGGATGGTGTTCTGGAGAAAGAAGATAAGGAACTGTTATTTTGAGGGTGAAGGATGTGTATCCATTAATTTGGATCCGCATCTGTTTATGATTTTAACTTTTTTTTATAATTTTTTATTATAAAAAAAAGGCAAGTCAGCAAAACAAAACGGCAGAACTAACTACCGTTGGTCTTAGGACTAATATTTACAAAATCAAACAAATAAAAGGACTAAAAAGGCTGAAATTGTAATAGACGGATTAAAAGGCCTGATTTCGAATTTTAAAGGGACTAACTTGGGTATTAAACCTATAAAAAATAATTTTGAACAGACAAGCATTCATTCTCTTTCATTCCCATCTTGTGACGTGCGAGTGATTTCCCTTTGGCGGTTCTCCACGAGAAACAAGTGCCTTTCTCTCTGGCTGGAATTCCTCTACGTGCTCCAATGGAGAAGATGGAAATCGCCGAACCGCAGCTGGAGGACCTCTTCAAGCAGAAGAAACCCGCCAGGAACCCTCTCGTCCCCATCGGTAACATTAATTCTTTCTTCATTCATAAATCCACCGATGCTTCACTTAAGATTTCATTCAAAATGTTTTCACTGTTCACATTTGATTTTGGCTTCTTAATTTCTGATGCTTCTGATACTGAATGCATGTCTTGAAATGAAAAAAACTATATATGATTTTTTTTTAATTGCTGTTATGCTTTGTTATTTTTCTTCTTCTCTGTGTTTATAACTTTGTATGTTGTCCTTGATTTTCAATTTAGGGATTTTGATAACCTCATTAAGCTGAAATCAACCAAATTTGTTCTGAATTCCGCCCAACGGGGCTTAACATTGGTGAAATCTGCCACTGATTATAGTGGTGTCTGGCTGGAATTTACAACCTTAAGTTAAAAATTCAGTTTAGTATTCTTTTGGATTAGAGGTTTTGGTGAATTTTCAGATTGAGAACCAAATATTTTAAGTACTTAAACAAATTGTTAACGCTATGGTGTTAATGAGCTAGAATTTAGAAACAAAACAGATTCGAATTTTAAGTGTGATATGTTTGGCATCGATTTCGATAAAGATTTTTATCAATCAAGAGTTTGGCCTTGGATATTATCAGAATCTTTTTAATCTAATATTAAAGTTCATCAGGTGCATTTGTCACTGCTGGTGTGCTCACAGCAGGGTTAATTAGTTAGGCCAAAATGAGGGCTCGTGTGGTAGCTAAAGGTGCAAAAATTGCTTTGATGTTTGGCAGTGCCTACTACTATGGAGATCAATTTAAGGGTTCAAAGTAGAACAACTTCTTCATTTTCATTTGCTGTCTCTGTTGTGTGTTGAATAACAATTTTTTTTTAACTGTATCTTTGCCTTGGAAATGTTTCTTTTGCATAAAGATGGCATTGTGAAATTGACTGTGAAATGCATTCAGATTTCATGCTTTAAAATTTTATTATTGCCCATCTGAACTTTGCACCAGTCGAATGTAACTTTCTTTGATGGGGATCTTCTTTAATGCAATTCTATTGGCAGTTATTTTTTTTGGTGTTGTTAGTTAAGTGTTGATCATGTTCTTGTGGTCATTAGATATGCATGTATTTTTGTGCTGGTATGTTTCTTTATTATGCCCTACTTTTTGATATAAGTATTTCAAATTTGGAATGTTCTGACGATGAATAAAAACATTATAGCCATGGTGTAATTTGATGTTCTTGTCCTTTTAGGGACAGGTGAAGAATTTCCATAGTGAAATCTGAATGCCATCAGCGAGTATGATAACAGTATATGTTGTACAAAATTGCTGAACTTCTGAATGTGCCCAAAGTAGAAGAAATACCATGAGGTTAACGGGACTAATTTTTTTTTTTTTGATAAAAAGCGGATAAACCACTAGTTTATTAAAAAAGAGAAAGCGCAGTCAAAACAACGAAGAAAGAGTACAACCAAACTGCAAGGAAAGAAAAGAAGATCCTCACCAGAAGTGAGGAAAAATACAAGGAGAAAGAAAGCAGGAAAACAGCAGCAAATAAAGATAACAAGTCTGAACTAACGAAGACGTCCAGCAGGAGTCACAGGCCAGTCCAGGCTGAGGAAGAAAGCGACTACTCTCGATCCAGAGGGTGGTCTGGGCCTCCGGAATGCAGGCGATTCTGGAGGTCAGCAAGCTGAGAGATCTCTTGATCTTGCTAGAGGCGTCGGCGTTCTATTGCGGGTTAGATTCAGTATCTGCAGAAAGCCAGGACAGTAGCATATTAGCAATCTTGTAGAGTACTGCATGAACATGAGAGCAATTAAGATTAAAAATTCGATTGTTTCGCTCAAGCCAGATATTCCAAAAGAAAGCGCGGATGCTAAGATCCAGCAGAGTTCGACGGGAAGCATTTATAGTAGGGATCCAAGAAGTCCAAATGAGTTCAGCTGAGGTCGGAAGCCGATCAAGATCAAGGGAATGTCGGATGAAGGACCAAATTCGAGCAGAATAATCATAGCCAAGAAATATGTGACCACTGATTCAGAATTTTTGTGACATAAAACGCAAGTATTAGTAGCCAGAAGATTACAACCTTTTTTGAATAAGTTGTCAAGTGTGAGAATTTTGTAATCACTAGCGAGCCAGCAGAATAAGGTGATTTTACTAGGGGAATGGATTTTCCAAAACTGTGGATACAACTGGCTACGGGTACCTCCATCCATAAGGAATTTGTAGTATGATTTGACAGAAAAGATTCCATTTTTTTCAAGTAGCCAAGAATAAGAATCGTCTTGATCACCAGAACAGTCCGGAGAAGTGTCAAGTAAACTGAGAAAATCATCAAGTGTAGCGTTATGAAAGAGATTTCCTTGAAAGATAATAATCTGGACGAATTGTTTTACAGATAAGCAAGGATAAATACAGTCCATGAAGTAGTTTGCCCAAAGATCTTTAGGGGAATGACCATTATACCATATGTCAAACCAAAAGGAGGTGCGATCACCGTTCCCAATGACTTTAGAAACACAAGCGCGAAAAGATGGCAAGATGGTGTTGATCCCAGCCCAGAAGAAGGATTTGTTTCTCGGTGGATTCATAAATAAAATTCCAGGTGGTTTTTTTAGTGAGTAGTTTGCATCAATAATTTTGTGCCAGCAGCTGTTCGAAGTTGTGATTAGCTTCCACCACCATTTCCCAAGTAAAGCTTTGTTAAATTCCAGCAAATTAAGAATTTCCCAACCCCCCATATGGCGAGGCCGACAAATCCTATTCCAAGCAATTAACCGGAAACCGTTAGGACCGAGATCAGGACCTTTCCAAAGAAAGTCTCTCCTTATCCTGTCAATGTCACGAATTACCCAAACCGGGAGTTTGAATACAGACATCCAATAGACTGGGATGGTGGATAACAATGAGTTGATCAGAGTTAATCTCCCTCTCAAGGACAAGTATATGGCCTTCCAAGAAGATAGCCTGGTACGAATAGATTCGATGAGTTTAGTCCAGTCTTGGCGTCTGGGGCGTCTTCCAGAAAGAGGAACTCCCAGGTAAGTAAGAGGGAGACAATTTCTATTGCAGTTAAGAATCGAGGCGGAGGTAGATCGTGGTTGATACCCAAAGTTTGTAGAATATAAGCAGCTCTTTGTAAAATTGATAGAAAGACCTGAGGCGCCTTCAAAGAGGTAGAGAATTAATTTTATGATTTTGAGGTCTTCGAGTCCTTCAGCAGTGAAAATGATAAGGTCATCAGCATATTGAAGGTGACAAATGCTATTTACTTGGTCCAGTTGTACACCGATCAAGATCTTGGAATTTAAGGCATGATAGAACATCACACTAACGTCAGCTGCAAGCGCAAAAAGAAGGGGTGAGAGAGGATCGCCTTGTCGTAATCCTCTTTTGCAACGAATATACCCCTGAGTTGCATGGAGTTGTTGACATAAAACTCAAAATCATCCAAATTTTTAACACATGAATGTCTCTAGATTTGCAATAGAATAACACATTATAGCCCTGACATAATAATAGCAGGAATAATTTCTTTAATTTAGGAATAAAAGCAAAACACTCAATTCATTATTTTTACTAGTAGTTTTTGAATTATGAGATAAGTTCATACTCCTCTCACCAAGTATTAGTTTACTCTCGCATTTTAACAGAACATAATGGAGAAATCTTGGGAGGGGAATAAATCAATGTCTAGTTTCAGGATTTCACTTATATAGATCATCCATTGAACCTTCAATATTAAAACCACTTCACACTTGGACCTTTAGTTTACATGAAAGAAACCATCAAAACAGACATATCACCTTCTTTGTATTTTTATGGAAGTGTGGATATATTGAATCTAATTGTTGTTCAGTCAATAAATACAACCAACTAGTAATAATGATTTGTAAATTTTGACCAAGTTATTTGATGCATATGTGGAGTTAATAGTCATATGATTTGTTAATTATCAACAATTCCAGTTGATGTATGGTATATCCCTTATAACTAAAGAACCTAACTAAGGATATTTTTTATTTTGAGAGTGGATAAGTTACTCATGTCATTTAAGTAAAATTTAAATACATGAGGCCATGGAAAGCAGAAGGTATGGTAGTGCATTGGGGACTAAATAGAAATATACCAACAAATATTCTCGAACCAATTTTAAAAAGAGTTTTTGTACACTTTCAGAGTGGATATATGCTATATATATATATATACAGAAACATACATATCACATCCTTCATATCTATTTTGGCTTTTTATTTGAATAACTAAATTTAAAGCAAACCAGAGTAAAGATTATACATAGATCAAAACTCTGTCATAAGTAGTCCAAGATGATAAATCCAAACCCGTGCAACAACCTTCAATCAATCGGCACATTTTCTCATTTACCTAAAAAGTTAAATCACATCAAATACAAAAACTAAGAGCCATCTTGTTAACCTACGCTCTCAAACTAATAACCTATCAAAAGCATTTGACCAAGTAAGAGCCAATGCGCACTTTACTATTCTGTAATTAAAAAAAAAAAAACAATAATCTACCTGTTTGGAAAATTCAATTGTCCTTAGCTCCAAATAACCACCCAAATTGAAGCTCCATAAGTTCCTCTTTTCTCCTCCTTGACGTCTCTCCATAAGCCTAACTACAACTTCCTCTGCATCACTCTCTCATGAGTGTCCCAACATGGAGTCCAAACAACGCTTGAAGATGAGTCAGCAACTTGGCTGGGATATATCATCTAATCCATGTTCCGGTGGGTGGACTTGTGTGATATGCCACAATGGTTCATCATTGGTAACAGAAATAACTCTTAAAGGTTATGATCTTTCTGGTTTCATCGATGCTGGTATTGTCTGTAAATCACTGTCGCTTGTAGTCTTGAGCTTAAGCAATAACAGTCTTCGTGGTGAACTCCCGTCGGAGATCTCTAACTGTTCGGCATTGACAAGTTTGGATGTCAGCCAAAATGAACTTTCAGGCCGGCTGCCTGCTTCACTATCTGAGCTCAGGACCTTGGAAAGTCTCAACTTATCCAATAACAATTTCTCCGGTTTAATTCCAGCTTCAATCTTTGGAAATCTAACACAGTTCGTGTGTCAAATAATAATTTCTCCAGTCCAGTCCCTCCTGATGGTACCCGTTTTGGCAATGGAAGCTATTTGGGTAATGCCGGATTGTGTGGGACGCCTCTTCATATTGTCTGCACATCAGCAGCATCACCGGTGGAGCAACCAAGGAAGAAAATTCCGGCAAGGATGCAAAATCTCATGTATTCAGGTTATTTTATTCTAGGTGTTGCATTCCTCCTGTTATTAGTATTTGTGTTGTTATTGAAGAACAAGAAGAGGAAGAAGAAGACTGAGGAGAAAACAATGGTTGAGAATTATAAAGAAGTGGTTGCAGACTCGAATGGTTATAATAAGAATACAAGTCGGTCTGATTATTCGACATCTTCTGCATCGCTTGTGTTGCTGAAGAGTACTCAGGCAAATGATGGATTGAGATTTGATGATTTGTTGAAAGCTCCTGCTGAGTTGATGGGAAGAGGAACTTATGGGAGTGTTTATAAAGTGATGCTTGGAGATGGGAGTTGGTCGTGAAGAGGATTAAGGAATGGATGATTTCTGATGAGGAATTTGAGAAGAGGATGGAGATGATTGATAAGGTGAGGCACAAGATAGTGCTTTCAGCAGTGGCTTTTTATTGCTCTAAACAGGAGAAACTTTTAGTTTATGAGTTTCAGCAGAATGGTAGCCTTTTGAAGCTCCTTCAAGGTATGCTTTCAATCTGGTGATTTAGTTACTGTGATCTATTTTTCATTGTTAATATTACAGATAGTTGTGATGATGATACCATGCCTAAATTATATTTTAGAATCTTATTCAAATAGCTCTATTATCCATGAAATTATTTGCAAAGAATGAAACAATGAACTTCTCCATATATATTTCTGAACATCAGATGCGGAAAGAGGCAGGCCATTCAACTGGAGCAGCAGGCTAAACTTGGCTGCAGCCATAGCCGAAGGCTTAGCCTTCATGCACAACAATCTCCAAATCATGAGTCATGGCATCCCCCATGGAAACCTCAAGTCCTCCAACATTGTCTTGAACAACAACATGGAACCATATATAAGCGAATACGGTATAATGTCGACCAATAACAGGACTCATCCATCTCCAAACAAGGAAAACAACAACAAAGACGGTGACATGAAAACTTTCAAGACTGATGTTTATAGCTTTGGTATGCTTCTTCTTGAGCTACTGACAGGGAAACTGAATCAAGACAACGGATTTGAATTGACCAAATGGGTTAACAGTGTTGTTAGAGAGGAGTGGACGGTGGAGGTTTTCGATAAGGCATTAATTGCAGAAGATGATAACCAGGAGAGTATGGTGCATTTACTTCAAGTTGCTGTTAAGTGTGTAAACGCTTATCCTGATGCTAGGCCAACCATGAGCCAAGTCTATGCTATGGTCAAGAGTATTAAGGAAGATGAAGATCAGAGATCTTTGGCCTCTGATCAGTTCTAAATTGATTAAATCCTTTTATTTATAGATTGCATTTTCTTGAAGTTCTTTTTAAGTAATGTTGTTTTATATTTGTGTTGTGCGCTTTTGTCTCCACAAAAATCATTCCAATGATATGCTTATTTTGCAAATGCACATGACTAAAGAAGTCATGTTGATAGAATTGCAGAGCAATGACTCCATTCTGATTTTTTATCACTGTTTTTCCCAAAACATATAAACTTGATTGGCCACAAAAATTTGTTTACTGTGAAATCTGTCTTGTTTTTATTTTTGATCTTTGTTATTGTGTATGATTGAGGAAATACCCACTTATCAAAGTGTTCATATTCATTATCTTTGAATTTCACGCAAAAGAATTAATTTTGTAGCAGTTTGAATTCTATGCGGGTTTGAATAACCCAAAGTGACAGTACTTGAGATATTAACTTCACATACATCTCTTTACTAGCTCAAATGTTTATTTCTTTTGTCAAAAAATAAAAAAAATAAAAAAAATATATCAAAACAAAAAAAGTTTTCTTAAGACAAAAAAATAAAAAAATAAAAAAAAATGAGAATTTGGAAAATATTGTCCAAGCAAATGTGGTTTTACGGTTTCACTTTATACATAAATGGTATTTTAAAAATAGTATTCTTAATTTTATAGAAAAGTGTGTATGTGTATACGTATCGTGATTCTTCCAATTGAAATTCAATAATATAGTTTTTTTTTAATTACACCAGGAACATTCAACATAAACTAAAAATGAGCCTTGAATGTTGAATTTGTTTTTTTTTTTTTTTATAAAGTGGATAAACCACGAGCATATATTAAAACAAAGAGAGATACAAAGGTCTACTAGAAGTGGAGGTACACAAACAGCCAACAAAACCAACAAAACAAGACCAACAACAACGGAAAGCAAAACCAACAAAACCAGGCCAACAACAGATAGCTACAAGGCGAAAAGCACAGAGCGAAAGGGACCCAAAAGAAAGCACCCAAGCGACGGGCCCCCCTCCCAATAATGGCTACTACTCAGTCAAATTGGCCTCCCCCGGCCTAGGTTGGCTACTGTTTAGCTGGAGCGGCCATATCCTCCCACTTTGCTCTTTTAGCCTCACGAGCTGCATTAATCCAAGAAAGAATCATGAAAAAACATTTGCGGATCACAGAATCAGGAACAAAGAAACAATTCCTAAAGATGCGAGCATTCCGTTCCAACCAGATATTCCAAAACAAAGATTTAACAAATAGGTCACTCAAGTCTCTGGTTCGAGTCGGGATTAAGGCGCGCCAGCTTCCCCATACCATCTTAATTTACTGTGTGTGTGTGTGTGTGTGGGGGGGGGGGGGGGGGGGGGGGGGGGGGGGGGCAGATAGACGGTGGCAAGTAGCAATGTCCCACAAACTTAACAAGAAGGAACAGAAAATGAAAAGATGATCCACGGATTCAATCTCCTTGTTGCACAATACATAAGTGCCAGTCAGCAATCTATTGCATCCCCTCTTCTCCAGATTATCTAATGTGGGTACTCTATGGTCCTATACTAACCAGTTAAACAAGCTGACTTTTTTCTAGCAAATCCCTTTCCAAAGCACCAGGGTGATGTCACATCTAATGCCACCATGGATAAGGAACCCATAGAAAGATTTGACAGAGAAAACACCGTTAGCCGTGAGGGACCAGAATTTGCTATCTTGGCGATCTTCCTAAGAAGAGATCCCTGGGGAAACCCTTAAGCCGAGTCTAACTAATTCGTCAGCGAACCATTGCTCCTGAATCAAGTGTTTCAGTTCAAATAGCGTTCCAAAGGGTTGCTCAGCCAAATTAAAATTATCAGGCCACAACTGCGCGGGAGCTCTGTTGTCAATCCAATTGTCTTGCCAAAAGAGCGTTCTTTTTCCATTATGGATAATCGGGGAGATGCAGCCCAAAATGCAGGAAAACGCTGCCAGATACCATTCCAGATAAAAGACCACCGCCTTGGAGGATGAATATATAGATTCCACTACGGTGAATTCTGAAAGTAGTTAAACGAAATGACCCTTTCGCCACTCCAAGGAACCTGGAAGCTGATTTTCCACCACCATTTGCCCAGCAAAGCCAAGTTGAAATCCTCTAGATGCAAAATTCCCTATCCCCCAGCTCTCTGGGTCGACACAACCGCTTCCAGCTCACCCAACGCAATTTTGGGTGCTCAATGTCCAGACCAGACAAGAGGAAATCTCTCTTGATGTGGTCAATGGACTTAATCACCCAGCTTGGGAGCTTGAAGACTGACATCCAGAATGAGGGAATGGAGGAGAGGATAAAGTTCACCAACGTAAGTCTACCTCCCAAGGAAAGTATTTTGGCTTTCCAGGAGTTAAGCTTTACTCTAATCTTAGCGATAAGCACTTCCCAGTCTTGTCTTCGGGGCCGCTTCCCTGAGATGGGTATTCCAAGGTAAGTTACAGGCAGTAACCCGCTTTTGCAGTTCTGGGTCAAAGTGGAAGCATTGCTAGGTAACCGATTCCTAGTTGTTTCAAAGAGACATGTTTTGTGGAAATTAATAGAAAGACCAGACATGCCTTCAAACAGAAAGAGAATGAGTTTAATAATTCTCCAGTCCTCGAGTCCTCCTGCCGTAATGATTAGGAGGTCATCGGCGAATTGCAGGTGGCACATTTTACCATGGTTACCCAAGGGAACACCCACAAGGATGGTCAAGTCCAAAGCATGGTTGACATAAGGCTCAGTACGTCAGTGACAAGAACAAAAAGGAGAGGGGACAGGGGGTCTCCCTATCTAAGCCCTCTAAGGTTTCTGACGTACCTCTTTTGTTCCCCATTGATGATGAAGTTGGCTTTTCTAGAAAAAGGAGAGCTTTGATCCAACTTATCCATTTAGCTCCAAATCCAAATGCAGCTAACAGCTCAAATAGAAAATCCCAATCCACCATATCAAAAGCTTTGGCGAAATCGAATTTGAGGATAAATCCCTGCATTCATCTTTTTTGAAGACTGAAGATGAGTTCCTCCGCCGCAAAAATGTTGTCAAGGATACATCTCCCTTTGATGAATGCAGATTGCTGGTGCTCAATCAGCAGATCAATGTTTTACCAAGCCTATTGGCAAGTAGTTTAGCAAGATCTTGAAAGTGGTGTTGATTAGACTGATAGGTCTAAAGTCAACAGGATTTGCAGGGGCATCAATCTTAGGAGTTAAAGCAATGTTGGCCCAATTAATTTTTTTCCAAGTTAATGTTGCCCTCCTGGAAGTCCGCACAAAGTTGGTAAATATCATTCTCCACAATTGGCCAAAACTTTTGGAAAAATAATAATGGAAAACCATCGGATCCAGGCGCTTTGTCTGGCCCCATCTCGAAGACCGCGCATTTGATCTCATCTTTTGAGAAAGGAAACTCAAGAAAGGATAAATCAGTTAAATTCTTGCTTCTTAGAAGGAAGTTCCAGTCAAACTGGAAACGAAAGTCATTCTTGGTGCCAAAGAAGGATCGAAAGTGGCTAGCAAACACTTTACCAATCTCCTCATTCCCTTCTACAAGTGAACCATTATGAAAAATTCTAGGGATAATATTGCGGTTTCTTCTACCATTGGCAAAAGCATGAAAAAATTTCATATTCCCATCCCCTTCTTTGATCCACTTATCCCTAGAACATTGGCGCCAGTAAATTTCCTCTTTCCTAAGGATGTCATAAAGTTCTGAGTGAAGCTCAAGCTTACTGCTCAACTCTTCTAAGGATAGGAGCGAGAACTCTTTCTTTTGATCCAATAGGGCAAGGTCGTGAAATAAACCTAGTTTTCGCAGCTTGATCGAGCCAAAGGTTGTTTTAGCCCAATCTTTCAATTTTTGTTTGGTCAATCTAAGCTTCTTCGCTAAAATAAACGCCTCGTAGCCCACAAGATCCAATTCATCCCACCAGGATTTTATAAGGCTCGTAAGATTGTCATCAGTGAACCAGAATTACTCAAAGAGAAATGGCCTTGACTTGGTCGAGAAAGTACCAGATTCCAAGCGAAGGGGGACATGGTCTGAACCAAATCTAGGCAGGCTGGCCTGATGTGCCCTCGGAAAGAGCAGGACCCAGTGACAATTAGTTAAAAATCTATCAAGCCTGACCCAGGTAGGGCATGCTTGGCCGTTGGCCCATGTGAACTTTCTACCTACAAGAGGGGGTTTAGAGAGGTTTAAGTCCCTAAGTAAACGTTAAGCCTACTCAATATCCCGCAGATTTGGGGTGCCACAGCTTTTATTATTCATGTCAAAGATGGCGTTGAAGTCACTGCAGATAACCTAAGGAAAGTCAGTGCAACATGCCCTGATCTCCTCCCAAAAGGTTTGCTTGAGGTGGTTTAGGTTAGGGCCATATACAAAAGTGCACCACCAGACCGTATTATCGGAGAGATTAGTGAATTCGACTGTCAAACAAAAGGAACCCGCAAAGACAACCTTGCCTCTCTGAGTGCTATTATTCCAACCAATAATCATTCGCTCAGAGGAACCCTTGGTAGGAATAAAGCTAAAATCATCCAACCTACCTCCCCCAATGCTTCTCCAAATGGACCAATTAAGATCCACAAGTTTGGATTCTTGGATACAGCAAACATCCGACGAGTGCAATTCAAGAAAATTTTTAACTAAGAATCTTTTGTCCGGTCTCCCTAGACCCCTAACGTTCCAAGTAATAATGTTTTGAGTCATGAGAAAACTAAAGTGACGAGGGGTCAGTCCAATCAGGACGACTCTGTCGAGCTCCTAAAAGGAGCCGCACGGCTAGATTCTAGGGTTCTAATTTTGTCAAAGCATGCCTTATTGTGACCATTAAAAACAGACAGAACAATACCACATGTATTACAGTATTTATCAAGCTGAGCATCAGTCCATTCAGAAAGTAAAAGGAGGGTAGAAGCAGTACCTTCAGGGGCAGATCTGCTGCGGCCGGTCTCTTTTTTCCTTGCTGAACAAGGAGGATGAGCCACAAAACCTGCTTCCTCTGTCCATCTGAAGGGCGGTTTCTTTTGTCTTCCACTTCGTCTATTACCATCTAGGTTGGAACAAGCAGAAGGAGAGGGAGCAGAATTCTCAACCCCTTTATACGATCCTGGTAACAGTTTCTTAATTTTGGCTTCAAAGTTCGATCCTAAGTCTTCATAACCAACAGTGTCTGTGATGTGAGAATCTGCTGATAGTTGAGTGTTGGGGACTACCTCATCTCCCCCAGTATCCCCTTCTAGGTTCTTGTCACAGATCTCTTCATCTTCCCAGTTATCGACCTGATCTTCAATAGACTGAATAGCTTCCACAACATGGATGTGTAAACCTGGCAACATACACCAAGCCCCCGAAAGAAAGAACCAAGTATACCCCGAAATTAAGGCACTCTCCAGAGGAGGCTTGGAGGAGTCGAAAAGATTATCCGGTAAAAGGGAGGCGGAAATTCCTTGGTTATTTTCAACAAGAACCTGTTCGGGAAAAGGCCCATTAACAGGTCCGTCATGAGAGCCCAGCTCCTTCTCCAAGTCACTGGGCTCAGAGCGGCCCACCAGACCCAAGAAGGAGCTAAACTTAGTCAAATCTTTATCGACTAGCTGCAGACCAGACAATTCAGACCCATTACATGCCTTGGGTGAAAAGATCGGCCCAGCGCTAGCTTCATTATCTTTCCCAGGTCCACGAGCCTCCTCAGTACTTTTCTCAGCGATTGACAGAATCTTCCCTTCCTTTGCTGATATCATGACCCTGTCTTTCACTACCATGTGTCGCTTCTCTCATTCCAAAGTTAGAGGTATCCTTGTTCTGGGCCAATCTCGCGGCGACAACGTTAGCTGAAACTCTGAGGTTGTCTCGTATGACATCTGCCATGCCAGTCAATTGACCAATGGTCCTTTGGTTTATCCCCAGTGGACAAAGAACTGCCATCCTTGAATCGCTCTCAACGGTCAGGAGCACTTCCGGGGAAATTTCCGGTGGTCTACTGCTGGAGAGGGGCCGTGAAGCTTGGGAGTTCAACACCTCAACCACATTTACCGATTCAGGCATCTCTCTCCTCCAAATCCAACGCCAGGTCGCCGGCTTCCCTGAATTAATAGTCTCAGTCTGGAGATCTTTCCCTTTGGCCGTCGTCAGAATCTCATGAGTGAAGGAGCCTTTGGCAATCTGAGGAGTGACACTCTCTCTCGGCTCTCCGGGCGGACGAAGATTGGCCACCACGAACCGCTGCACAGTTGGTTGGAAGATCGGCCAAGGCGCTTTACCATCTGTGACGAGAACCATGTATCTTCACATACCTATATTAAGCTCCACCTCATGCGAGAGGGAGGATAAACGACGTTACCTGATCAATGCTCCAAGATATCTCTTATTCGTCTGCGAGCTCTTCGAAATGACGACCAACTCTCTAATCGACTTTAAGACCTCACCGACGATCTTCCAATCCCAGCAGTGGAAAAAAAAGGTTCCACAGGTTCACCCAGGTGCCTACTCCTCTCGCTGCCCCCTTCGCACCAATGTCGCCAGTCCACTGAGTGAAGGTAACCCAACATCGACCACAGCTGGAATTCAGTTCCTCCTCGCCAAGCTTGCAAGCGTTGACAACCTCTCCTCGGACCTTAATGCAAGGACATAAGAATCTTCTCTGAAACAAGAGAGCCTGCCAAAATTCCCGAAGTATTTCTCCATTTCAGTTTGCAGGGAGCTCTGAGTAATAAATCCTCTAACAATAGTGATGATAACCAGCTTTGCAAGATCATCTTTGAGCTTCGCAACCTCCGGAGTTAAGGAAGTAGAGATGATCGACCTAGCAATCTGGTTACCCTCACCTCCCCTTTGATAAAAAATTGCGTGCCTCTCCGCAGCTGCTCGCTTCTGTTCGGCGATTCTCGATCGTGACTTTTTTCGCCTCAAAGGCACAACATTCCTCTCAGGGCACTGCGTAGCGACATGCCCCGAACCTTCACACCTTCGACTAGGTGGCGGCACTCACTGGTGCTGTGAGTAGTGCGCAAACATTTGCCACAGTGCTTAGTGCTATCTAGAGAGCCACGGAGACGCTTGCGACCTATCACCGTGATCGGGATGGATAGTTTTTATCTAGCCTCCAGGTTCAGTCTAGCTTCATCTCGCCGTTCTCTCTTAGACATAACTCTTTCCCATTCACGAGCCTCCTCATCAACCAATAACACCCTCGTCTGTTCCGAAGCCGAAGAAGAGTCCCCGTACTTGCTACCCCCCATAGCCTCCTTGTAGGACATCTTCGGTTTGATGAGTCCGCCTCCCCCAGAGTCCCTCGAGCCCTCAACTTTGTGGGTGCCGAAGGCCGATTGAAACAGGGGTTCCCAAATCTAGTCCGCTGTCCTCGTTGCTCCATCTCTCTACTAATCTGTCTCCTAAAACGATCGCCGCCTTCACGGTAACTGCATATTCCTCCAAAAGCAAAATCATTTATCTGGCTACTCCTTCACGGTAAAATCAAAACTTATGAATTTCTGTTCCGTCTGAACCTTGGTCCTCCAGATCCTTGCCAGTTTTGTGGCTTGGTTCTGGAATCGGCCACTCATTTGTTTTGCCACTGTCGCACGAGCTCTCAAATTTGGTCAATGGTGCAAACTTTGGCTAACACTCCGACCAATCTCCTGAATCTTATGATTTCTGGCCAGTGGCTTGACTTTCAGTACCAAGATAATTCCAAGTTTGCAGCTTCCTTAATTGCAGCGACTCTGTGGCAAATCTGGAAAACAAGATGCAATCTGGTATTCAGATAGGAGGTTCCTAACTTACTTCGTTGTGCTAACTTGGCTGTGTTGCAGGTGAAGGAATTTTCTGGTGCGCCTAGCATTTTTCCATTGCAAAAATATCTCATCCAGAATGGTCCTAAGCTGGGCTCTGTTGGTCTTTTCACTGCTGCTGCTTGGAATGTTGCCACAGGTAAGGGAGGCATTGGTTTCCTGGCCATTGATTCTGATAAAAAATTTTGTTTTGCAGGTTTGGCCCCTTGCCTGTTTGTTAACAGGCTGGACATCCACTTAAAGGCTGCTTGTTTGGCTCTTCAAATTTGTTCTGTTGCCCGCACTCTGTTCTCTAATGTCTACATCAGTTCGGATGACCTGTGGATGGTGTGTCTTCATCCTGATGATCACATTCTTGGGCAACATAGGCGTTCTATCACCTCCATCTCCGCTCTGCTTGGTTTGCTGAACCATCCCAAAGTGGAACTCATTCCACACACCTGGAACCTAGTTGCTGGTGCTTTAGGTGGCCGGGGTATTCATTCTACCCATCTTTCCCTCTTTCACAAGGGCATGGCAAAACCCAAATGGCTGATGAAGATGATTGATCACCATGGGCTGTCATGAGGATTTTCTTCTTTTTAAGTTTGTCTTTGTTGTTCTTATTGTTGTCTTGGTCTTTCTGTCCTCTTCTTGTAGCTTTCAACTTTGTATTTTCTTGTTCTAATAATAATTAGCTACCTTGGTAGCTCAAAAAAAAAAAAAAAAAAAAAAAACGATCGCCGCCTTCACCGTCGCCGCGGTCACTATCTCCGCCGTGCGTGCCACCCAGGAGCTCACCGTGGAGGTTCATCCTTGAATGTTGAATTTGTATTAAAGGAAAAACTCTCATTCGGACATATTGGGATTTTGTTAAGATTAATTCAACCAATTAATTTTTTTTTTCAAATTGTATTAATATAATTAGTGATTAATAACTTAATTAATATTTTTAATAGATATATATTCATCAAATGAATTTTTTTTTTTTGAAAAACTCATTCTTACTCTAAATTAAATTTAAAAAAATAGATAAACCATAGTTTATTTAAAAACTTACTTCAAATTATTTAAATGGGTTGAATAACAAAAAATCAATTTTTTTTCAAAAAAAAATGAAAGATTAAAACTTGTTACATTCACTTGTAGTTAGTATTTTATTTCTTGATCTCCTTAATAAAAGGAAAGTGTTTGAACCCTACACATGATTTATACACAATATATGTGTATGTATATATATATACATGATGTGTTATGTGTGATCCACTGCTATATCACTAACTATTAAAAAATTAGTAAATAAAAGTAAAGTATTTAAAAAAAATTATTAGACATATCCACAAGATCCAGACATTTTATTCCGGTGCAGAATCACATAAGGAGCATTTGTCGTTGAGAGAAACAAAATCAATATAATTTATATGGTTTACATGAAGTAAAATAGAAACGCTATTGTGACTCATCTATCTGAATCACTGTCACTCGACTAGTGGGCCACTAAATGGGAAAAGTGATCCTTGTGTGCCCAATCCATGTTGTCCCACATGTCAGAATCGACATCTACGTGTTTTAGGTTTTTAGCACTGTCCAATCCAAGTGGGAGCTTTCTCAGCTTGCAACATCCTCCCAAAGTAATCTTTTCAATGGAAGGCAGGGATAGTTCTCCCTCGTATATGCATTCCAAATTTAGATTATCCCTAAGATCCAATAACTTGAGACTCTTGAAAAGGTCACCTTCTTCAGTCACCTTTGTAGCATCATCACCAGTTTTAATAATACTTTCCAATTCATCACAATATTTTATATGGAGTTGTTTAAGACGTGGTAGGTGAGCAGTCCAGCACAAGCTAGTCAAGCTTTTACATCCACTGATTAATAAGATAGTCAGCCGGGGGAGAAAAAAGTGTGTTTCCAAGTCCTTCCAAATGACATTCTTTAGATGAGGGAGACCATATAAATATAATTTCTTCAAATTAGAAAGGCACCAGGAACTGTCACCTTCTGTTGTAATTACCAATTCCTGTAAGCGTCGGATATCAAAAATAGCCAATTCAAGAAGGTTTGTCTTGCTGTTGTTTCCAAGCTGTGACGGAGATATGCTAATACGTTTCCCGTGATAATGAATCCATTTGCTGATGATACTGTCAACATGTCTGCTGAGAAAGTAGCTGATGAAGGAGAGAAGGTGGAACTGGTGCCACCCAACCTCACAGAGCCAAAAGCAGTCAAACGTTCTCAACGCGTCCGGAGGCCACCACGTTGGAGTGCGGAGTACGTAGCGTGCTGAGTACGTTGTTGTCAATACGAATCGATGGATGGTTGGCTGTAGTTATCCTTAGCCACTATAAAGGCTAGCTGGAATGTATTGTATGTTTATTGAATGTTATTAGTGGAATCTTCTATTCTCTTCTCTCACTGTCTCTCTTCTACCTCTATTCTCTTCTCCTTTTCCTTCAGATCTGTTCTTCTTCTTCTTTGGAGTTTGCTCACACTCGAAGTTGAGCTGTTGATATTGAAGGTCATATCAGTGGTGCTTTCGTTGAGAGAATCCTCTAGTGAAGCTGCTCTCATGGCGGAACTCAAGGAAATCATGGAGTCTATGAAGAATATGCAGAACCAGATGGGGGAGATATCGATCTCTCTTAATCGTTCGTTGCAAGAGTATATGGGAGCGGTTGATGCGAAGATAGATGAAGTCAGATCTCTGATTCCTGCTAATCAAATATCATCAGGTGCGTCCTCACGCTTTCACTCATTTTCTAGGGCAACAGATATGGGATCTGTAACTCGATCTATCAAAATGGAGATGCCAAGGTTTGATGGAACCGATCCAGATGGATGGATCTTTAGAATCGAGGAATTCTTTGATTTTCATGATACTGCTGATGATCTGAGGTTGAGGATAGTGTCATTTCATTTAGAAGGGAAGGCATATGAGTGGTTTCAGTGGATGAAGAGGAATAAACTCTTGTCTGATTGGCAGAGTTTTCTCCAAAGTCTAAGGAAGCGATTTGGAACTTCCATCTATGAAGATTATCAGGGAGCGCTTTCTAAACTAACACAGACTTCTTCGGTGGCTGAGTTTCAATCATCTTTTGAGGGATTGATGAATAAGGTTACAGGAATCTCTGAATCCTTATTGATATCCTTCTTCACCACTGGTTTACGATCTGATATTCAGAGGGAGATGAAGATGACTCAACCAGACTCTTTGATGGATGCGTTTGCGATGGTAAGGGCTTTTGAAGCTAAGATTGAAGATACCATCCAGGAACAAAAACCTCTATTCAAGGGGTATTCTAAATCGTACAACATACCTATTTCCAGATCCACAACAGGAGGAATTAATCATCCAATTCCAGTTACACCCCTGCAATCAAACCATCCAGGAACATTGGTACCTAGCATTCCTCAAAAGGGAAATACAATGCCTCCATTATTGCCTACTCCTCAATTACCAGTGAAGAGGATTTCTACTGCTGAGTTCCAAGACAAAAGAGCTCGTGGGTTGTGCTTCACTTGTGACCAAAAGTGGAGTGCTGGACATAAATGCAAGAGTAAATGCCTCCTTCTTCTAGGAACTGAAGATGAGGAATCTGACGAAATAGCAGAAATTGATAAGGCAGGAGATCCTGATGAAGGGGTTGTTGAAGGAGATATTTCAAGCCTTAATTCATTGGCTGGGCAGGGAAATCCGAGATCATTACGAATGACTGGGAAAACTTCTGGCATTAGCTATCAAGTCCTGGTTGATAGCGGGAGCACACATAACTTCATTAAACCTTCACTCACTGAAGCTTTAAAATTACCAGTGCAACCAATTACTGGGTTTAGAGTTTATGTGGGGAATGGAGATAATTTAACCTGCAAATTGATGTGTCCTCAAGTTGTGATTACTCTGCAGGGACAAGAGTTTACTATAGATCTTTATGTGCTTCCAATTGAAGGAGTAGAGGTGGTTTTGGGAATCCAGTGGCTACAGAAGTTGGGACGTGTACTGCAAGATTATGCAACTATGTCAATGGAGTTTGAATGGCAAGGGAAAACTGTACTATTGAAAGGTGAGCATCTTCCCATGCCTCGTCCGATTACATGGCATCAATTACAAGCTATAATCTCTCATGAGGAGTATACTCAGTTGTATGAACTGCATCAGTATTTCAATTGTGAGACCGATCAGAAGTTAACAGAAAGTGAGAAAGATATTGAGATACCCCATGAACTTCCCACTGCTGCCAAACAACTTTTGCTCAAATACAGTCCATTATTTGGAATGCCTAAGCAATTACCACCACACAGATCAGTGGATCATAGGATTCACTTGCTTCCTAACACTAAACCAGTGAATGTGAAGCCTTACAGATATCCACATTTCCAGAAGAATGCCATGGAGAAGCTTGTTAAAGAGATGATGGATCAAGGATTCATAAGGCCAAGTCAAAGTCCCTTCTCATCTCCTGTATTGTTGGTAAAAAAAAAAGATGGAACATTCAGATTCTGTGTAGATTACAGAGCTCTTAATGCTGTAACTATAAAAGATCATTTTCCCATTCCAACCATTGATGAATTGCTGGATGAGCTGGGAGGTGCAGCAGTCTTCAGCAAGTTGGATTTGAGAGCTGGATATCACCAAATTCGCATGCATTCTAAAGACATACACAAGACAGCCTTCAGGACTCATGAAGGGCATTATGAATTCATGGTGATGCCATTTGGGTTATCTAATGCTCCATCAACCTTTCAATCAACAATGAATCAGGTTTTCACACCTTTCCTTCGAAAATTTGTGATAGTTTTTTTTGATGATATATTGATATACAGCACTACATTGGAGAATCACATCCAACACTTGGAACAAGTGCTATCTTGTCTCCAAAACAATCAGCTGTTTGTGAAACTATCTAAGTGTGCATTCTGCCAAACTTCTATTGAGTATTTGGGGCACTTAGTTACCGCTGAAGGTGTGAGGGCAGATCCAAACAAGGTTTCTGCAATGAAGGAGTGGCCTACACCTGTGAATCAGAAACAACTGAGGGGTTTCTTGGGACTCACTGGTTACTACAGAAGATTTGTTCGTGGATATGCTACTATCGCTGCTCCATTGACTGATCTATTGCGAAAGGATGGATTTGCTTGGGGGAAGGAAGCCACTACATCTTTTCAAGCCCTTAAGAAGGCCATGACTGAAGTACCAGTTCTTAGGTTACCCAACTTCAATAAAGAGTTCATTATTGAAGCTGATGCATCTAATGTGGGGGTAGGAGCTGTTCTCATGCAGGACATCCATCCCATTGCTTATTTTAGCAAAAAGTTGGGTCCCAAACTCAGAGGAGCTTCAACATATCTCCGGGAACTTCATGCAATAGTTGAATCAGTATTGAAATGGAGACAGTATTTGTTGGGCAGGGCTTTTGTTATCCGAACTGATCATAGAAGCATCAGAGAACTGTTACAACAGGTGCTACAAACACCAGATCAGCAAACTTATATCAGGAAGCTTTTGGGTTTCCAGTTTCGGATAGAGTATAAACCAGGTAAAGCCAACTTGGCTGCCGATGCTCTTTCAAGAGTTTATGAGTGTGCTGATCACCAATTGAGTACATGTCTTCAACTTGTCAGCACATCCATTCCAGATATACTTGATGAAATTAAATTAGAGAATGGCTCAAAAAAGGATCTTCAGAAGCTACACAAACAGTACAAAGAGGGAACCTTATCACCAGAATATGCAGTACATGAGGGAATTCTGTTATATAAACAGAGATATTATATCAGTTCTGATTCTGAGCTTAAACAAACACTCATCAAGGAGTATCACATTACACCTTCAGCTGGACATACGGGGATCAAAAGAACACTCGTTCGTTTAGCATCTCGATTCTTCTGGCCAGGGATGCGACAAGACGTGGAAGCATGGATTGCAACTTGTGTCATTTGTCAACAAATCAAGAATTCCACTCAAGCTCCAGCAGGGTTGCTTCAACCATTGCCGATACCTAAGCGAGTGTGGGAAGAAGTCACCTTAGACTTCATCACAGGGTTACCATTGTCCAGAGGATTCACCGTGATATTAGTGGTGGTGGATCGTCTTACAAAATCAGCTCACTTTGGCCCTCTTCCAGCTCAATTCACAGCATCTCAAGCAGCTGAATTATTCGTTGATATAGTGATAAAGCTACATGGATTTCCTCATACTATGGTATCCGATAGAGATCCGATTTTCATGAGCCAATTCTGGCAAAAGCTTTTTGAACTCAGTGGGACAACACTTCATCACAGCACAGCTTACCACCCGCAAACCGATGGTCAGTCAGAGGTGGTGAATAGAAGTCTGGAACAGTACTTGAGGGCATTTACTCAGGAGAAGCCAAGCAGCTGGACCAGATTTTTGGGATGGGCTGAATTCTCATACAATACTAGTTATCACACTGGTTTGAAAATGACACCCTTCCAAGCTTTATTTGGTCGTGCTCCACCTATGATTCCCGTTTATGCCAAGGGAACATCGAAGATACAATCCTTGGATACCTTGCTGCAAGAGCGAGATGAATTACTTCGCATCCTAAAGAGCAATTTAAGAATCGCTCAACAGAGAATGGAGCAGAAGGCTAATAAACATCGCAGGGAGATGAATTTTAATGTGGGAGATATGGTGTTGGTGAAGCTACAACCGTATCGACAAACTACGGTGGCTCAGCGAGCTTCACAGAAACTTGCTAAACGTTTTTATGGTCCGTTTGAGGTGATAGAGAGGATTGGTCAAGTGGCTTATAGGCTGAGTCTTCCTCCGGGATGTAAGATACATCCTGTCTTTCATATCTCATCACTCAAACTATTTAAGGGACCAGTGACCACATTGGCGAATCCACTACCTAAACTGACGGAGACCTGTGGTCCCATATTTTTGCCAGTGGCTATCTGTGCTTCTCGTGAAGTTCTGCAGAATGGAAAGCTCAACCGTCAGATATTAATACAATGGCAAGATCACAACCCAGAGGAAGCCACCTGGGAATCTTGGGATGAATTTCGTCGTATTTTTCCACATCTACACCTTGAGGACAAGGTGATTTTTCAAGGGGAAGGGAATGATACGTTTCCCGTGATAATGAATCCATTTGCTGATGATACTGTCAACATGTCTGCTGAGAAAGTAGCTGATGAAGGAGAGAAGGTGGAACTGGTGCCACCCAACCTCACAGAGCCAAAAGCAGTCAAACGTTCTCAACGCGTCCGGAGGCCACCACGTTGGAGTGCGGAGTACGTAGCGTGCTGAGTACGTTGTTGTCAATACGAATCGATGGATGGTTGGCTGTAGTTATCCTTAGCCACTATAAAGGCTAGCTGGAATGTATTGTATGTTTATTGAATGTTATTAGTGGAATCTTCTATTCTCTTCTCTCACTGTCTCTCTTCTACCTCTATTCTCTTCTCCTTTTCCTTCAGATCTGTTCTTCTTCTTCTTTGGAGTTTGCTCACACTCGAAGTTGAGCTGTTGATATTGAAGGTCATATCATATGCTGATGGAAGTAAAATCTGATTCATCATCCAAGCAGCAGCCCAAACGAAGTCTCCTTTTTGGAACATGACGGAGCCTTTCCAATGTAGAACTACTGGGTTTTATGCTAATCCCCACTTCTTTCAATTCTTTTAAGATCAGCAACTCATCAGCATGCCTTTCTTCAAGGTACACATTGCTATTGAATAATAGATCCCAGAGATCAAATACTTGCAACTTTGTTAACCTTGCTATCATCCCATAGGGAATCTTTCCCTCAAGCAAATTCGAAATATATAGATACTTTAAGTTCTTCAAATCACCCAAGGCCATGGGTAAAGATCTGAGTAAATATGGTAACCGGAGATATTCCAGCCCAATAAGTCCACCAATATCTTCAGGCAAATTGTCGATACCAGCATGAATTAGATCCAAATACTTGAGGCAACGCATTTTTGTAAGGAATCCAGGAATAGCAAAAAAACAATAATGTCTGAACGAATTACCCTCTTGCACGGACGAGGAGAGAATCAATGTTTTGAGCTTATGGCAATTAGGAAATCCATCCAATGCTTTGCTATCGTCGATTGAAATGCTAATCACTTCCCTATCGATGACATCCTCTGGTAATCTTTCTAAGTATGAGTTTGGTTGCACCAACCATCCTTGCTTGTTTCTCCCACAATCTTAAGTTATCCATAAGGCAAGATCTCTGATCACATCATGAAGCTTCACATAGCTCTGGTATTGATCAATCAAAGAAGGGCGGGTAACTAATTCTAATAAGCATGCTCCTTGTAGGTTTCCAATGATGATCCCACCTCTATTGTAAGCTTCATTAAGGTCATCAAAATCATCTAACAAACCATGCCCCATCCAACATTCTATGAGATCATTAGTATCTATTTCCACATCCTCACCCCACAAGGAACAATACAAGAAGCACTGTTTCAAAGATTCCGTTGCCAAACTGTCATAACTGATCTTCAGAATGCGAAAGAAGTTTGATTCCTCCATACCTGGAATGCTTTGATACTTTGAATTCTTCATCATGCTTGCCACGTGCTCCCATTGTTCTGCTCTCTTCTTGGTGCTCATGGCTATGCCAACAGTGACAAGAGCAATCGGCAAACCAGCACATTCCCTCACAATATCCTTTGCATGCTGTTGAATTAGATTATCAGATGCAATGAGTTCTTCACCAGCCTTCTCTTTGAACAAACGCCATGAAACATCCGGACCCAAGCACTCCATTTTGATCTTCTTGTTAGCCTCCATCAAAGCACAGACATTCTCTGAGCGTGTTGTAAACACCACCATGCCCTTGTGCTTGTCTTGATCATGATGCATTAATTTAGTCTGAGGCACCCCAATCTTCTCGAGATCAAGCTTACTCCAGAGATCATCCAGCAGTAGGAGGAAACTATTCCTTTTCAAATAATCCTGGATTGCATTAGCATCAGCATCTTCATTGGTAGACGGCAATCCCAAATTCTTGGCTATATCGGATCGAATCTTTCCATAGCTGTATTGTTGAGAAACCACAACCCAAATGACATGATCAAACACGCCATCTTTTGAGCGATAGAATTCATTGTTGATGCTCTTCAAGAGTGTGGTTTTGCCGGCCCCTCCCATGCCCCATATCCCAATGATGCCTGCCGTGTTTTCTTTGAGATATTGGCATATTGTCTCAAGGTTTGAATTTTCATTTGAGACCATTATTGAAGGAGTTGCCAACTCTCTCGCAGGACCCGGAGGCAATTTCTTGGCCACAACATCAAACTTCGCTGCAAGTAGTCCCACCATTTCTTCCTTCTTCTTGAAAGCTCGCCTACCAAGCTTGTAATTTGAAACTATATTGAGTGATGACATTGCGATGCAGTTTGTTCTTTGATCATATGCTTGCTTGATGGCAGCCACTTCAAGCTCAACGGCCTCCACCTTTTCAAGCCAAAGCTCTACTTCTGGGCGGCGAGTTTGCCCTTCTCGCTCAGCGATTTGAATGTCTTGCTCAATGCTCTCCCTTTTGGCTCTCAATACAACCATGGCATCAGTCATGGCCTTCACATTGTTGCTGAGAAAGAACAAGTACTTGAATTGGCGTAGGATGGGATCCACCAAGTAAGGAGTGGCAGCATTGACCAATGGGCTAACGAAATCGGTGACACCCATATCAATCAATATTGCTAAGCATCAAATGAGATTATTAATTAGTGACCAAAAAAATCTCTTATCTCTCATCATTCAATTAAATAAATATTATCATCAATTAATGTACAACTATAAATCCTTTTCAATCATCTTATAAATTTTTTTCTTGGATTGAATTTATTGTACATATTTGAGGTATGATAGTGCATTCGAATATAGAAAATGACTAGATGATCAGTTATACTAAAGTTATCAGATTTTTTTTATGCTAACTAATTAATTTAATATACAAAAAATTAAAACTCACATTGTTTTATTCAAAAATAAAATAAAATTCACATATATAAAAAAAAAACTAACTTTGAATTAGATAAGTTTGTATAGATAAGTAAAGACTTTATAATAATTCTTAAAAAAAATAAAATGAAAGTTTAATCATATTGGTTTGGTCAATTAAAACAGTTGTGATATTTGTACTTCTCTAAATATCATGTTGCAAGAGAAATGTTTGTCATCCTTGGTAAACAAATAAATAAATAAATAAATAATTGTCAAACCCATGACACAAGTGCAGTCATGATATAAATCCTTGTTAACTTGTTATAAAATATATTATAAACCCAAATAAAATTACAGAGATTCATAAGAATCTCGCATATTAGAGGGTTGTTATCCAATGAACAATTTTACACAAGAATAATTTTCTTGCTTGTCACATTTATACATATAATCTCAAACATCTATTTAATGATAGAAAATATTAAAATTATATCAATAAAAAAACATGGTAATATATATGCAAACTATAGTAATAATTTTATACAAAGAAAAAAAGAAAATTTAATAATGGAATATATTTTTTAGAAAGCAAACCATATAATATTCTCTCTCTTTCAATCTAAAGTTTTTTTATCAATATTCTTCGTCACCATCTATAATTAAATTTAATAACAAAATACATAGTGACACAAAAAATGTAATTCCAACTTAAATTTTAGATAAATCTAACTCATGTTTCGTTCAAACCACCAAACTTAATGAGAACTGTTATTATTTGAATAAAACCATGACTTTGAAGAACTTTAAGGTTTTGGTCTAAGGATTTTCAAGTTAGAAACTGAAAATTACCATGTTCAATTCATTTAATGTTTTAAATAAAAATTATATGATACGTATTATAATAAAATTAATTGGAACCCAAACCATCCAAAACTAGAACTGAAACTAGAATTAAAATCAGAGCCTTATGGCTATGGTTGAGTTCCAATTCCAAAATTTACAAAACCGAAATCATATACCAAAAGAACAGAGGTCAAGTCTATCTTTATGAGGTCCCAAACTAACATCATAAGTATAAACAATTGGACTAGTAGGCTACTAATAAAATTAATAAAGACTAACTTATATGTAAATTCCAAATTAAATAATACATATTAAACAATATTAAAAATATGGATGATTCTTTCCTACAACTCGTGCACAAATGAGTTCCGGTTATTTTGAGAATTTTATTATACACGCTTAATTAATTACTCAAATCTAGAATAACCTGATGTAGTTAAGAGTTACTATATATATGTAAATACATCTAAAATTACAGTGTCATGTTTAGAATAAAATAATAATTATAGTGCATTTGTTTTAATACATTGAAAATAGCATGGTCTGCTTTAATATTGTTGAAAATAGCAAGTTATATATGAGAGTTAGTATGGAATTAACTTAACTATTCAAATTTATAGTTTGTCAATATATTAAAAAATAATGTACTTTAATAAAAATTTAATATAAAACTAAAATTTACATATTAGATAAAAAAAAGTTTTAAATGGTAAAAAAATGCTGTCTATTTTTTAATAATAATATATTTTTAAGATAAATATGTTTTTTAAATAATAATTTTAAAAAAACAATAACAATTTTTTAAAATAAGTTAAAAATCAATTTAGTAATTATAAAGTAATTATAAAGAAAATAATGATGAAATTGAGAAAATGCCATTTTTTTAGTTTATAAAAATTTCTAATAGGTAGTAGATGTTGATTGATTGGAAATGGATACAATGGCCCTAGGCTATTTTAATAAATAACATTTGGCCTCCAGTCATTTAGACAATTAACACAAAAAAAAGTTACTTTAGGAAAAAAAAGCCTTAATCAAATTTTTTTAAAATATACTTATATTTTTAAAAAATGGAAAAAACAGTTTGGTTGTTTTTAAAGGTGTATAAGAGTTTTAAATGACTCTTATTATTTATAAAGAAAAAGCTTCAATATCCAAAAGTAATTATATTTTTTAATTTAAATATTACATGAAAAAATTAAAAAATATATTCTCTTTGGAGAATGAAGGGTTATTTGCAATGAAAATAAATAATATTAGGGGTTTTATCAAATATTAATAATGCAACTGCTAAATCATAAAGTGGGGAAGCTATATATAACGAAAGATTTGTGGTTTTGTAGTAACTATGTAACGACCTATTTGTATAAACATATTTAAATCTAGTAATTCATACCGATTGCACTCAAATTTAAACTTAAGTGGTTTAACATACATATCTTAGATCAAATTGCATCATAATTAAAAATTAATTAAAAATATGCAACCACTATAGTAATACATAAGATAACTTCTTAAAAGAAAATAATAACAATAAAAGAAAAATATTAACAATGATATATTTAATACTTGCATCACATTTTTTTAAAAAATAAAACAAAATAAAATAAAGATCTAAACCCACATCAACAACAGAAGTGATAAGGAATACGTAGTATTTTATAAATAAATAAAATGTATATGAGCAATTAAAACCTAGCCTAATCAATCAAACTCAAATAAGCGATAATATATGCTCATGCTCGGCTCTACTGTTAAATAATTTTTAAAAATAATATCACTAAAAAAATAAACTAAGTTGAGAAAACTCACAAGAAACAATGAAGCACCAAGGAAATGAAGGCTTGCAATGCTAAAGAAAAACATGTTATAAACCTCCTATATATATGGTGAATTGATGTGCCTTGGGTGATGATTAAGCAACATGTGCTGCAGTGTATATGCTTACAGAAAATATACAAATTAAGTACATAGTTGACAAAGCACCAATAATTGGAAGGTCAAATTAATTTTCACGACACATTCTCTTAATTAATCACATCCTTATATACCATCAAACACAACATAAAATAACTATTTTTTATCCAATGAACAATTTTTCGCATGAATAATTTTCTTGCTTGTCAAATTTATACATATAATCATAAACATCTAGTTAATGAAATCATATCAATAACCAAAAAAATGGTAATATGAAAACTATAGTAATAATTTCATACAAAGAAAAAAAAAAAATTTGATACCGTAATGTTTTGTTTTTTAAGCAAACCATATAACATTTTCTTTCTCCCCGCCCCACACACACACACACACACATATATATATATATATATATTAAAAAAAAAGCATATAACATTACATCCACATGAAGAGTTGGTATTGCAGATTTAAGACTTCTATTTCTAGAAAAAATTCTAAAATAAATGAAACTTAAATCAATGAAAACTATTTTAGAATTTATCTTTAACTATCATGTAACAATCTAAAAGTTTTATTATCAATATCCTTGGTGATCATCCATGATTAAATTTAATAACAAAATACATAATGCTACAAAAATGTAATTCCAACTTAACTCTTAGATAAGTTTGACTCATGTTTGGCTCAAACCACCAAACTTAATGAGAATTGTTACTATTTGGATTAGAATGGAACCTTGAAGAGGAACTTTAAGGTTATGGTTAAGGTTTTTCTAAGTTGGAAATCGAAAAGCACCATATTCAATTCATTTTAATTTCTTAAATAAAAGTTATATAATACATATGATAAAATTAATTGGAACCCAAACCATCCAAAACTAGAACTAAAATTGGAACTTTATGACTATGGTTGAATTCCAATTCCAAAATTTACATAGGCATATCACATATTCCCAAAGGAATAGTGGTCAAATTTATCCTTAGAGGACCCTAACTAACATCATAAGTAGAGATAATTGGACTAGTAGGCTACTGATAAAATTAATAAAAATTAACTTATATGTAAATTCAAAATTAAATAATACATAGTAAATAATATTAAAAATATGGATGATTCTTTCCTACAGCCCTGTGCACAAATGATTTGGTTATTTTGAGAATTTTATTATACATGCTTAAATAATTATTCAAAATCCAAAATAACTTGGTGCGGTTAAAAGTTACTACATATGTAATTTCATCTAAAATTACAGTGACATGTTTAGAATTAAATAATATTTATAGAGTATTTGTCTTAATATCATTGAAAATAGCATGGTTTGTATTAATATTGTAGCATGCTATATTTGAGAGTTAGTATGTAATTCATTGACAAATTAAAGTATTTTAATAAAAAAATTTAATTTAAAAATAAATTTAACATATTAGATATTTTTAAATTGTAAATTTTAATTTTAAACTTTTATTTTAGTTATTGATGATGAAAAATAAGTAAAGAAAACAAATAAATATCACTAGTCATTATCTTAAAAGAGAAATTATAATTTTTTATTTTTTATTTTTTCCATATATCTGCTGGTTAAAATAAATGCAACAAAATAATTCTAAGGTATAAACAGAGAAAAGATATTTTTTCATACAACCATCTATCTTATGAAGTAATTCTCATTAAACATCAATATTGCCCATGTTTAACATGACCCGATATTATTTAAAACAAAATATTTGGTTATAACTGGGAAGCTATATTTTAAAAAATTTTAAAAAAGATAGGTTTCAAGAAAATTAGGAAAAAATTTAAACATTGAGATTTTTAATAATAATAATAATAATAATAATAATAATAATAATAATAATAATAAATTTTTAAAAGAACTATGTTTTTTCAAATATTAATTTAAAATAGCAATAATAAATTAAAAAAAATAGTTGAAAACCCACAAAAAGCAGTTTAGAAATTATAAAGTAATTATAATTAAAACAATGATGAAATTGAGAAAATGGTATTTTTTTTAGTTTATAAAAATGTCTAATCTGTAGTATACGCTGATTGGGAATGGATACAATTAACACAAAAAAAATGCTTTAGGGAATAAAGCCTTAATTAAAATATTTTTTTAAATATTATTATTTGTATTTTTAAAAATGGAAAAAGGGTTGTTTTTAAAGGTGTATAGGAGTCTAGTTTGTGTATATACTTTTTTAAATAACTCTTATTATTTGTAAAGAAAAAGTTTCAATACCCAAAAATAATTATATTTTTAAATTTAAATATTAAATGAAAAATATTAAAAAATATATTCTCATTGGAGAATGACGGATTATTTGCAATGAAAATAAATAATATTAGGATTTTTATCAAATATTAATAATGCAAGCGCTAAATAATAAAATGTGGGAGCTATATAGATTTAAAGATGCGTACTTTTGTAGTAACTATGTAATGACCTACTTTGATAAACATAATTAAACATAAGTGGTTTAACATACACACTATCTTAGTTCAAATTGCTACATAATTAAAAATTAATTAAAAATATGCAACCAATATAGACATGCATAATATAACTTCATAAAAGACAATAATAACAATAAAAGAAAATATAAACAATAAAATATCCATAATACTTGCATCACATGTTTAAAAAATAAAATAAAAGTCTAAAGTTCTAAACCCACATCAACAAAGTGATAAGCAATACTTAGTATTTTATAAATAAATAAAATACATATTAACATTCGAAACCTAGCATAACCAATCAAATTAAAGAAGAGATAATATATGCTCATGCTAGGCTAGCTCTACTGTTAAATAAATTTTAAAAATAATATAACTAGAAAAATAAACTAAGTTGAGAAAACTCACAAGGAAAAATGAAGCACCAAGAAAATCAAGGCTAGTAATGCTAAAAAAATACATCTTATGAACATCCTTTTATATTTGTTGAATTGATGTACTTTGCGTGATAATTAGGGAAAGTATATCTTCTTTAAAAAAAATACAAGAGCATAACTTAAAAAAAAAAAAAAAAAACCAGATAATATAATCACTGTTTTGTACTGTCACAGAATTTAATTTCTAATTGGTGATAAAAGTGCTTGCATTATATAATATATACATAAAAATGAAAAATGAAAAATGAAAAATGAAAAATGAAAAAGAGACTCGATTTGAATCATATTCTTAAACTTTAGTGGTCCCGGAGGCATATATATCTTTCTTTACTCAAAGCAATGAAGCTGTACCTTTCTTTATCCCTTAGGATTCTTGAAGTCCAAGCCTAGTATTTCATCACAAATATTACATGGTAGTATCTCAAACCTTGCTCTTGTAATGTCAAAATGTGGATGATACATTTAATTTTTTTTAATACATTAATTATAATTAAAAGATTTCTTGTAATAGATATTTAAAAGTAAATTATTAAATAAATTTATTTAGATAATTAAAACTTATAAAATAAAGCAAAAACTTCTATCACTGAATTAATTAGTGAAAATATTCCCTGTCAAATTTTTTTAAAAGAATATCTATTAGATGAATTGTTATATTAAGATTAGGAAATTATATGATTAGTTGCAATCTATTGATTTTCATATAAATTATGTGACTGATGATGTGGTAAAATAAAGTGGAAATTGCCAAAAACACCTCCAAAGTTTGCAATATGCACAAATTCCCCTCTAAATTTGAATATCCATAAAAACCCCTTCTTTTTTAATACAATGATTTTTAAACCCCCAAGCATCTAATAGTGATTAATAGAGTTAATTTTAAACTTTTTGGACGAAATTGTCTCTTGCATGGGAAGTTGTGGCAAATGCGACATGGTTTGACCATAATGCCTTTAGGTGCAATGATATGGTTGCATTATGTAGTGTTTAATAGTATTAGTTTAAGAAATAAGGTTTTCGTTTAAAACAAGAGGCTTCTGTTTAAGAAATGAGGTTTCTGTTTAAAACATGAGGTTTCCGTTTAAGAAATGAGTACATGCATTACTTTTCAGCATAATATTTTTAACGAAAACTCAATAATTTAAGCGGAAACATAATATTTTAAACGGAAACTCGATAATTTAAGCGGAAACATAATATTTTAAACGGAAACTCGAGAATTTAAGCGGAAACATAATATTTTAAACGGAAACTTGAGAATTTAAAAGGAAACTTGAATGGAAACTTGATAAATTTAAGCGGAAACTTGGATGAGACAAGGATAGTGGAAAATTTAAGCGGAAACATAATATTTTAAACGGAAACTCGAGAATTTAAGCGGAAACATAATATTTTAAACGGAAACTTGAGAATTTAAGCGGAAACTTGAATGGAAACTTGATAAATTTAAGCGGAAACTTGGATGAGACAAGGATAGTGGAAAATTTATGCGGAAGCATAATATTTTAAACGGAAACTTGAGAATTTAAGCGAAAAAATAATGTTTTAAGCGGAAACTTGATAAATTTAAGCGGAAACTTGGAATAGGACAAGGATAGTAGAAAATTTAAGCGGAAACATAATATTTTAAACGGAAACTGAAGAATTTAAGCAGAAACATAATATTTTAAACGGAAACTGGAGAATTTAAACGGAAACTTGAATGGAAACTTGATAAATTTAAGCGGAAACTTGGATGGGACAAAGATAGTGGAAAATTTAAGCGGAAACGTAATATTTTAAACGGAAACTGGAGAATTTAATCGGAAAAATAATATTTTAAACGGAAACTTGATAAATTTAAGTGGAAACTTGGAATGGGACAAGAATAGTAGAAAATTTAAGCGGAAACATAATATTTTAAACAGAAACTCGAGAATTTAAGCGCAAACATAATATTTTAAACGGAAACTTGATAAATTTAAGCGGAAACTTGGAATTGGACAAGGATAGTAGAAAATTTAAGCTAAAACGTCGGCGGAGGAAGGACGGCTCATGAACGGAGAAGATGGGAACGTCGGCGAGCTTGTTGCCGTCCTTGTCGAACCGGAAGTAGGTGAGGAATGGGGGATGGGGCCGTAACGGAAGGCGAAGAGCTCGCCAGTGGTAGGATCTTTCTTGGGAGCGGTCATGCCCATGAAGAGTTTGCCGGAGAAGTCTTCACGGCCAAGAGTGGAGATGTCGCCATCGGTGGTGGAAAACGAGAGGAGAGAAGAGGGGGTGAAGAGGAGTAAGAGGGGGAGGGGAGGGGGAGGAAGTGGAGCATGCCGTTGCCGTCGAAAAGATGGTGAGGACAGCGAGGGAAATATTGAGGGTTGGGGCCGTTGCGGATGTATGAGGGTTGGGGCCGTTACGGATGTAGGCGCCACCGGCGAGGCAAGGTGGTATACGACCGTGAATGATGGGGCATGGGGTCGGGGGGAGCTCGGAGACAGGACCGAAGTTGTCGAAGAGGACGCTGCAGGGGTCGACGGAGGACCGGAGGAGAGGTGTGTCTAAGTTTGAGGTTGGTTTTGGTTTTCTCTACGGTGTTGACAGTAGAGATGATGAGACGAGGCAATGGTGGTGGAAGGCCGGAGAAGAAATAGGAAAGTGGGCTGATGAAAGCAAAGGAAAGAGAATCCATAGTGGATTTTTTCCCACCATGTTCAAGGGCAAAGAAGGAATTTCACAACATAGACCCAGTCTGACTGATTTACAAAGGGCAAAAAAGAAGTAAAACAATAAAGGAAGGCTGTCTGGGGTATTCGAAACTTGTAGGGGCTGATTGAGATGTTTTGAATTTCCCGAGGGGTAAAAAGTAATTTTCCGTAAAATAAATCACACATTTTTTTTTTATAAATGGAAACAAAACTAATAACAAAACATTACACAATGGATTTCTTAAAATTAATTAATTAATTAATTAATTATTTTTTTTTTTTTGAGAAACATAGAAAGTTAGAGATGAACTTTTTTTTTTCTTTCGTATATGTCACTTGTCAGAGTATTCCAATGTCAATTTGAAAAATTTTTAGGTCTAAAATTATTTATTAATCACATATAAAATAAATTATCTAGTAATTTCATTATTTGAATTTATATTTGCCAACTCTTAGCATGATATTTTAAGAACAAACAGACTGCGTGTCTCCAAAAGGGTATGAGCATTGTGTACCTTAATACGTAAATAGTAATTTATATAAAAAAAAAATTTATTCTCAATTTTTATTGAAAATATATAATATAAATATTTCCAATAATAATTAGATATTATAAACAATAAAATATTTAATTATGAAGATTTTTATAACAATTAAAATAATAATCCTATTATTGGTAACAATGAAAATATTATTAATGATATGTTGATTACGTTGACATTAATGTAACAATAGTGACAATCATAGCAACAATTTTTTTTCTCTTAATTCAAATCTCTTAATTCAAATCCTCAGATCACTCCTATCCGGAACAGCCATATTTTTTTTTTCCTATTCAACACACACACACACAAAAAGTCCTTCAATATTATAATCTAGCCTATTATTCTTTTCTATGACAAAAACGACAAATAATTATTATTAATTAAAAAAAAACAAACAGATACAAAGATGCATTAGCTACGATAGCTTATAAAACTCCTAAAAATTTTAAATTCTTTTGTAATACTACTTTGGAGATGAGGGAAAATGTTTTTCACACAAATCTCTCAATTGAGACTTTGTGTATTCCGAATTGAAGGGTTTGAACTTGAGAGCCTTCAATTGCATGCCTTGGTAAGTACCATTGGGTTATGTTTAAATTCACAAAGTCTTTTAATTATGACAACCACGGATAACATGGTGGATATAAATATTAAATTTTAAATTAGTATAAATAGAAAAATTTTCATCTTAACATATTTCAAATTATCATAAAATTTAGCTTTATTAATAGTAATTATTATTTTTTATTCAAATGATACTAATATAAATAATGCTCAATGGCTCAATTAATATTTTTAATTATTATATTAGTTAAATGAAACAATTTTGTATGAAAATTCATTCTTACTACAAATGCTTAATTTGATTTAAAAAACAATGCATTAAATTTTTTAAAATAGTTTGAAAAATTAAAAGTATCTAGTTATACTCTTTTCCAATATGTTATTCTTTTTAATGAATAAATTGTTTATTTCCTTTTATTTTTTTTTATAAATTTTTTCCCACGACAGACACAGCAAGATAGTAAAGTACTTCATCTTGAGAATAAATAAAGTAGCTGTAATAAACAAAAAAACGAAAACAAAATTATAAAACTTCTGCATTAGAACCAACATTTCATTCAAATGATACAAAAACTTTTCTTTTTGTTTTTTTTTTGAAAAGGGAGACAAGCGCTTAATTAGGGACGAACATGTGGGAGAGCAGCGCTCACCACAGAACCGTGCCTTCACCTTATGCATGATGGGGAGCAAACTTGGGGAGTTACGCTCGACACTCGAGGCGAATACTCTACGCAAGGGACCCGGTGCTAATTGATCTAAAAAACGTTGGCAAATGATACAAAAACTTACATGAATAATTTTTAATAAAAAATTGGATAAATTGCATTCATACATTAAAAAAAACAGGAAATACAACAATAGGGAGGAACAAATCGGGTACACACAAGTAACCAACCTATTAAGAACAGAGACTAATAAACAATAAAGGAAAAGGAAATATATACAACAACATGGATACAAGAGCTAAAAAACCAATATAACAAAACAAAGTGAGTACCCAAAGGGATCGAAGATAACATGAGACATGTCTGTTAGTCTCAACATGGCAAGATCCTCTGGAGAACCACCCATGGCACCTTCTTGGGCAGATATTGCTAGTGCCGTTCGTCGACGGTCGGGCTTACCATCGTCGATTGACGGAGCAACTTTGGCGCGCCTGAAGGCCTCCATCTCTGATACTGTTCGCATCGACGCCGACACCCGTTCGCGAGGCCAAATGCGCTTCCAGTTCGCGTTGTACGGCAAGTTGTTTGGGAAATCTCCGTCGTTTGAGACAATCAAGAACATCTTACTGGGTCTGTGGAAGGCATTTGGCATGGTTCAAATTTCTGATATGCCGAACGGTTACATTCTTATACGCTGTGCTTCAGAGGAATCCAAACAGCAAATCCTATTTGGAGGTCCTTGGACGGTAAATGGAATCGCGCTCCAGTTGGTGCCATGGCAACCATTCTTCGAACCGACCTTCACGAAGCTCTCAAAGGCGATGGTCTGGCTGCAGCTCTATAATCTGCCTGTTGAGCTTTGGGAAGGAGAAACCTTGGAGACCCTTACTGAGCCCATTGGTAAACTCATGAAAATTGATGAATGCACTGCTTCCCTATCACGCACCAGATTTGCACGGGTTTGCTTGGAGATCGACTTGGCCAAACCATTGAAGCGTGGCCTTTGGATTGAAGATGGTGATGCTAGGGTGTTCGTGATGATCCTCTACGAATGTCTTCCCACATTCTGCTTTAACTGTGGGCTCATAGGCCATGGCACCAGCAACTGTGATCGCCAGCCGGAGAAATCAGGCTTTACTTGCCCTATGGAGGTCACAATGGCGAATCAGAACCAATTGAACAACCCCGGGAGTTTCACGGTCAACACAGCAGAATCCTCACAGATGATGAACCCTGAAGCACTTCAAGATACCAGATACCAACAGGAAACCAACTTCGGGCCATGGATGCTGGTCAGTCGCCGAAAAACTCGTGGACGTGGTCGTGGAGGAGCTAGTGCTCCCGCAAGTCGTGCTGATCACGAGAACAGAGCCGGGATGGTTGACCACTTTCCGACCGTTAGATTGTCACGTGATGATGGAAATCGGGCCGTTGATCCAGATCCTCGACACGTGGGAGACATGTCTGTTCGTGGAGGAGCACGTGGAGGGAAGACGCGCTTAGGGAGTAGGCTAGGTGGCCTTTCACATCTCTCTTCGGCCCGTTGTTCTTCTCCAAGCCGAGGTGACGGAAAGGAAATCATGACGATCGAGGCGCCAGTTATTGGAGTGGCGCCAGTTGAGAGTGATGGTCCTCCCCATGCTGTTCCTGTTGCTGATTTGATACCACTTGTGCCTAGGGTTTCACAGGGGCCTGAGAACAGCGACCTGGGGCACATCTCCCACAGCAGCCTGAGAGGCAAACAACTCCTCATTGAGACCTCAGGGTCAGTATCTCAGATGAGGATGGCGTTTCAATCAACTAGACCGAGATTAGAAGCTCGGCAGATCGAACCTCTTTGGAACGGCAATGACCCACCACCCAAGCTGCTAACTGGAGATGGTTGCTCTTCTCAGCGGCAACAGGGTGAGGATGATCATCATCAAGTGGTGGTGGCGCAACTGACCAACTCTGTTGCGGAAGTAGAGGAAGATGATGAATTTGGTGAATCGGACGACAGCATGGGAGATTCCGGGGACCCTGGTTCTGATGATGATTCCGAAATGGAAGAAGAACCAGACGATTCGTTAACCTTGGGTAAATACCAGGAGAAACTAAGGAAGGGAACTCTTGCTCGGAAAAGTGGTCAACCAGAGTTCACAACCCTCAAGAAAGGAAGACATGAGGAGCAAGAGAGTGAAGCCAGTTGGCGGCGCTCCCCTTCTCTCCCCCCCCCCCCCCCCCCCCTCCCCTGAACTGATTTTTCTCTCTTACCAGTTTTTAGTTTTAACAGCAATTTCCTATATTACTCTTCTTGAATGATGATGCATAACCTTAAAATTTTGGGTTGGAATTGCAGGGGGGTTTCAAATGCGGATAAAATTAACATGATTAAACGATTTTTGACAAAGTGCAAGATTGATATTTTGGTTCTCTTGGAGACAAGAGCTGATGAAAGCTGAATTAACCGATTTTGCAATAGGTTTTCTAAGCATTGGCATTGGGCTGCCATTGCCGCTGAGGGCCTCTCAGGGGGAATCATCATCATGTGGAACACTCGTCTTGGCGGAGTCTCCCCCGTGGTTCATTCTCGATGGGCATTACATTTAGTTATAACTTCTAACAATTGTCATTGGATTTTATCTGCAGTTTACAATGCTCAACGACACAGACTGCAACAACAGCTTTGGAGTGAATTATCAAGCATTGCAAGGACTAATCAACCTTGGATACTCATGGGAGACTTTAATGCGATTACCTCCCCAGAGGAACATCAAGGAAGTAACTTCACTTATTATGCCAGGAAAGCCGTCTCCTTTGCAAATTTCATTTCTGATAATTCTCTGATCGATGTCAATTACTCGGGGGCAATCTTTTCCTGGTCCAATGGTTAAAGGGGCCGAGCTAGGAGATGGGCTCGTCTCGACAGATGTCTGGTAAACGATATTTGGCTTACTGTTTTCAATTCAATTCATCTTACATACTTACCTAAAATTCCGTCGGATCATGCTCCCATGATGATTAAAATTACTCAAACTCCGGTTTCTTTTTGTAAAATTTTCAGATTTGAGAATTTTTGGCTTGAGCATGTTAAATTTATTCATGAAATCAGGAAAGCTATTTCTTTCAAAGCCCACTCTGGCCCTATGCATGCTTTTTACCATATCCTTGCTAGAGTCAGGAAAAGCATCTTATTACTTAGGCATACAGGTTTGGGTGCTCTTGACATGGAAATTAGACAAGTAGAGTCTCAGATCCAGGCCTAGATGTCAGTGATAGTATTAATCCTTGTCATGATTCGGCTCCTTTTAGAGAACTCCACAATAAATACAAGGCTCTCTTGAGACAGCATCACAGCAGATGGGCGCAACCATCTCGTTTGAATTGGGTCATTGGTGGGGATATGAATTCTGCATTTTTTCACCAAAATGTCAGAATTCGTAGACACCATAACCTTATCACGAGCATTGTTGATAATGATGGCAACCCTCATACTGAGAAACACCACATTGATAACATTCTTTTACAACATTTTTCCTCTTTGTGGAACTCTAATGAGGACAGAACTATTGAGGACTTTTTAGAGATTATCCCCAATGATTTACCCTCCTTGACTAGTATGCATATTCAATCTCTAAATAAACCTATTTCTAGGGAGGAAGTTTTTAATACTATTATATCTCTACCTGAGGGGAAATCACCCACCCCAGACGGTATGAATGTGGAATTTTATAAATTTTTTTTGGGAAGACTTGAGTGATCATATCATGCATGCCATTAGCTATTTTCTTGACAATGCTGTGATGCCTAAAGCCTGGGGCAAGACCTACATTGTTTTAATTCCCAAAAAGGAGCACCCCAAAGTTGCATCTGATTTTCGACCTATTTCCCTTTGCAATGTTGCTTACAAAATAATTACTAAGATTCTTGCCAACCGTCTCAAAGTGGTTATTGGGTCTCTCATAGATAAAGAACAATGCGGCTTTGTGCCTGGTAGATCCCCTGTTGACAATATTATTACGGTCCAGGAAATTTGTCATACAATTAATGATGACAGATCCATCCCCCCGAGGATGATTATCAAAGTGGACATTGAGAAAAGCCTAAGATACTGTTAATTGGAATATCATTTTGGCCACCCTTGTTAAAATGAAATTTCCTAGCAATTGGATTTCTTACATCAAAGCTTGTCTTCAATCAACTTCTTTTGCTATCTTGATCAATGGTCAACCTACTGATTGGTTTTCCCCCTCTAGAGGTATTAGACAAGGGGATCCCCTTTCTCCCTACCTTTTTATCTTAGTAGCCCAGAATTTAACTGCCATTCTTAATAATGCCAAACTCCACAACCTCATCCCTGGGTTCAGCAATAATCTTAGACACAACTTCAATCACCTTATGTATGCAGATGACCTTGTTCTTATCACGACTGCTTCCAGGAAGGTTGCTAGGAACATCAATATTTGCCTGGATTTTTACAGTCACCTTACTGGATAGAAACCCAACCTGGCCAAATCTGAAATACATTTCCCCTGTTGGTTTAATAAGAGAGTTGCTTCCCGCATCTGTTCTATCCTCAATTTTAAACATGGCAAACTTCCTTTTAAATATCTAGGAGTGAACATTTCTCATAAGCAATTACCAGTCTCCCATTTTAATTTAATGGTTGAGAAACTTAATAGCCATGTAGCTCATTGGCACAGAGCCAAAATGTCCAAAGCTGGCAAGACTATCATTATTAATAGTATCATCATGGTTGCTCCTATTTATTATCTCTCAGTCTATCCGATTCCAGAGTCAGTCCTGAACAAAATCTCCCAAATTGCTAGGAAATTTCTGTGGGCTAATAGTGAGAATGATAGGAGTTTGAACTTGGTCAATTGGACTAATGTTATTACCAATAAATCTGAGGGGGGTTTAGGTATTCGTAATTTGTCTGCAGTCAAGCATTCCTTAATGGCAAAGAATCTATTTAATTATCTTAACAAGCATGATGCAATCTGGGTGAATATTCTTCATTTGAAACACGGTGAGCATAATTTTTGGACCCATCCTTGCCCAACCAATGGGTCTGCTTTTTTCAAAGGTTTATGTGCCACTGCTAATGTTATTGAACCCAATCTTTGGATGAATTTTGTCAATGCTAATTGTACTTCAGTCCTTTATCATCCTTGGATGTTTGAAGTACCCATTGCCATGAAACCAGTCTACCTTAATATGAATATTAACCTTGAGACCCTTCAAATAACTGATTTATTGAACCATCTTACCTGGAATGTTCAAGCTCTTAATATGCTTTTTGGGGAAGATTGGGTCTCTCCGGTTATCAGTCACGGGAAAATCATTCCAGATGGGGACAATCACTGGGTTTGGTTCCCTATGACTAAAAGTAACAAAATCACTTCTGCTGTGTACAATTTTATAAATGACAAGTCCTTATATAACCTTCATTAGGATGGCTGGTCTGTTCTTTGGAAGCTCAATGTTGCTCCCAAAGTCAAAACCTTTCTTTCGCTTCTCTTTCATGGCAAAGTCCAAACTTATGATTTTCTTCATCGTATGCATATGGGGCTCCCGGACCTCTGTGTGTTTTGTGGACTTGTGTTAGAATCTGCTGATCACTTGTTTAGAACTTGTACAAAAAGTAGAATTGTTTGGAACTGGGTTGAGTACTTGACAGGTTTTAAATCAATCTTTTTGATCATATTGCTTCTGGGGACTGGTTGGATCTTAATAGAAATGGTAACTCTCTTGCTGCTGCTTCTCTGATCGCAGCCACCATTTGGTTTGTTTGGAAAGGCAGGTGTGATCTCATATTTAGACATCTCACTCCTAATTTTTTCTGGATAGCTAAGAAGGTAGTGGAGCATTCTCATGAGTTCAGGACTAACAA
The DNA here is from genome assembly GCA_020875875.1 of Dioscorea alata. Classification (NCBI taxonomy): domain Eukaryota; kingdom Viridiplantae; phylum Streptophyta; class Magnoliopsida; order Dioscoreales; family Dioscoreaceae; genus Dioscorea; species Dioscorea alata. The sequence continues at coordinate 16,382,269 of CM037018.1, forward strand.
ATTCAGGTCCAGGTCGATTCACTTTTACATTCAAAATCAGCCACAGCCGGGATCAGTTGGTCTTTTCTCGGCGACAGCCTGGAGCTCGACATCAGGTAAGGGGGGTATTGGTTTCATCATTGTTGACCCTAATGCACATGTTTTGTGTGCAGGTAACTGTCCAACAGATCTTGACACTAACATTGCCTTGGAATCCAAAGCACTCATCGCGGCCCTGCAGATGTCCAGAAATTTGGGGAGATGTTGTTCTGCTATCTTCATCAGCTCAAAGGAGATTTGGAATGCCCTTCATGGCTCTGCTGAACCTGTTATATGGAGGCACTCAAACAGTTTCATTGAGATCAAGCTTGAACTCAATCAGCTCCACCATTACAACATCCACTTGATTCAGCATCACTGGAACAAGGTGGCCTCCTCCTTGGCTGGTAGAGGAATGAAAAACTCTAGGCTTTCTTTGTATCACCAAGGCAGAGACAGACCTCGTTGGCTCATGAAGACTATATAACAAGTTGGGCTGATTAATTAAGTTGTGTTCTTTATGTTTCTCTGTTGATTGTTTGTTGATGGGTTTTGGGCTCTTTTGTATGTGTTTGTTTATCTTCAGTTTTCTTCTGTTTGTTGAACAGTTTTATTTCTTTTAATAAATAGCTACTCTGTAGCTCCTTTTTACCAAAAAAAAAAAAAAGGGATCGGAGATAAGACTAGTTGGTTGTGAAGAGGATTGAGGAATGGATGATTTCTGATGGGGAATTTGAGAAGCGGATGGGGATGGTTGATAAGGTGAGGCACTAGGGAGGCAGGAACAACTTTCAACAATGGCTTTACAGGAGAAGTTTTTATTTTATGAGTTTCAGCAGAATGATAGTCTTTTGACGCTACAATGTTTTTTTTTTATAAAAATAAATAAATCACATATTTTATAAAATAAAAAAATAAATATAAAACAAAGAACAAAAAGTGAAAATAGGGAAAAAAAATAATTCGGATCCGACTAAGGCCATCTCCAACCAATGACCCAAATCCCAAATCAACCCACACCCAAATCCCAACCCAAATTTGGGATTTGCAATAGTGTGACCCCATAAAATTATTAATTAAATTAAATTATGATAAATTTATGAAACTAGAATAGTTAAAATTTTATTGAAAAATAACCTTAATAAAAGCTAATACAATGCAAAGACTAATTATATTAGTTGAAATTTTATTCAAACATAACCTCAATAAAAGCTAATACAATGCAAAAACTAATTATATTAAAACTAATATTCTGGTAAATCAGTAGCACTTCCGCCTAGATTGTCAAAATAGTTTCCAAAGGTATTCGAGGTTGAAGGAGGTGGTTGTTGAAAATATCCTCTTTTATTTAATAAATATTTAATTAAGTTATTAGTAGAAATGATTAATTTCAAGTATTCTTTTATTGAATAATAATAATAATAATATAAAAAAAAGAATATGAAGGAATATTAGATGAATATGTTTTTTTGGGGTAAAATTTGAGATTTGTAGTTGGAGTATAATTTACTGTAGTAGAACCAAATTTAGAATTTGGGGTAGAAATTTGGGTTTATAGGTTGGAGATGGCCTAAGCTAGGAGGTCATCACTAGGTTCAAGATATGATTTGAATCATTATTTTACTTCATTGTTCTTTTACTTTTAGAAACCGATATAAGAGGTGCTTTTAAAAAATCAAAACCGCTTCGATAATCATGTTTTTTTTTAACAAAATTTTGCAGGCGGTTTAATAAAACCCCCAAATTTTAAATTAAAAAATAAAAAATAATTCACTCTCTCTCTAGCTTGCCCAGCGTGTCCGATGAACAGCGGTGCCAGCCAAGTGCCCGGCGTCGCTAGCACTGACACCCTCGGCGTTCCATTTCCGATTCAGGCATTTCGTCGAACATTTGATGTGCGTCTTTTGTTTATTTTTTTTGGGCTTTTTAGTGGATTGGATGATGAGATGATGAAAATATTACATGATCTGAAATTTTTATGGAGGTTTTTCTAAGGAATTGGATCGATAAACCAAGCCAGAGAAATCAAGATGTCTCTCTCTCTCTTTTCCTCAGAGAGACTCTCTCTATAGATAATTATATTGAAAAAAAAAAAAAATTTATTTTGGGTTTTTTTTCTTTAAGTAATTAGATGAGAAGAATCCAGTTGAAAAAAGGGAATGAAAACAAGAAATCTAGGTTTGGAGAACATCGAACATGGAGAGATTTTTTTTGAAAGAGGGCTGAAGCTCAAGAAAAAGAAAGAAAAAACAGAAACAGTGAGAAAAAAAACTACAGCTTAATGCTCATGAAAGAGCAAACATCAGAAAGCCAGAAGGGCAGTTGCATTCCTTTAGCAAACAGAGAGTTTCGGGTTTTGGCAAGCCTTCTTTGATAGAATGTCCGCCACAGCATTGTCTTCTTGATTTATGTGATCTAGTCTTGGGTTCTGAAGTTGATGAAGAAGATATCTGAGATGACGGGCTTCATTCTCAAGAGGCCAAGCCGCTGGGATTTGAAAATTCTTTACGAGACTTATGTGACCAATACAGTCAGTTAAAAACCTGGATCGACCACCAGTTTCTCTTAATACACTCCTCCAAAGCTAAGATCATGGCTACCACCTCCGCGTGAATTGGAGATTCCGAAGTAGCTACATTAGAACCTACTAACAAAAAGTTGTTTTCATTAAAAGTAATAATAAAGCCTCAGCCAGCATGACTTGAATCATTGATCCAAGAGGCATCCGAAAAGATGGAAACTTAAAGATTAAAGGAGTTAAAGAAACATTCCTGATGTTGGGTTTCTTTGCATACTCCTTAGCAAGACTCCAAGCTTTGGTAGGAATCAAATTGAAATTTGGAGCAAGATTCTTGAAGATGGCATTACAGTGGGCTTTCCAGATCAGCCAATGAGTGTTTACTATAACAGCTTTGCCAATAGAGGAATTGCAAGAAGAAAAGTTTAAATAAGAATCAAAGACAAGACCCGGTGGTGAGCATATTGGTAGCGATGTTTTTAAGACCCAAGGATGCCAGAATGTTGTTCCAGCAGTTAGGAGAATATGCACAATTCCAAAAGATATGAGAAGTAGTTTCAGGGACCAAATTACAGAAATGGCAATAAGTTTGAGGTCCAAAATTTAGGTTATGGAAGACATCGCATGTTGGAAGTTTAGAATGCGCTAGCTTCCAGGTAAAAGTCCTGATTCTCGGAGCAACTTCAAACTTCTAAATTTTACTCCAACCAATCCAATTAGTATTACCAGGTTGATGCTCATTAACTTCATTATCATGATTGCCATCTGAAGCAATCCATAATCTTGACAGTTAAAATCATATGACCCAGAAAAACATATCAAGATAAAGCAGAAACTACATAAGTCACAATCACTGCAGCTCAGCATCACAGTGCAACTAATTGTAGTAGTTAGGAAGCTTGTCATTCCAGCTTTTGGATAAGCAAGAATACAACCCATTTAAGGAAATTGTGGTCCTCTAGATGTCACCCAAAAAAACGAAAATGATTACCAAATGTAGCAACTCACCTTAAGATGGTCCAGAACAGCGCCTAGATATCAAGATGATTAAGAAGGTTCTTTCATGCATCAATTTCCTTAAATTTTAGATCTCCTCCATATTATTTCTAATATTAAGATATAATAAACACAATTTACCTGACACCTATGAGGTAAGACAGGATATTCAATGTACTGGATGCACCAGTTCAAGTCTTAACATGTGCTAAGTGCACTCAAATGCTCAAAAGTCAAAACAAAACATGTCAGGAAGCTACACCTCATAAACTTTTTGCACTTGTACAAACAATTCCAAACCGGGACTTCTCCTTCCTTTGTTTCATAAAAAGCACTTCCAATTCCCTCATTGACATTACTTCATCCTACTCCAACAAATAACATATTGATCCATTACACCTCAAAGAGGTCATCATCATGTAAGCCTGAAAGATAATAAATCAAGAAAGAAGTACCAGACAGAACCATGGATGTTGCATTTCTTTCACATTTACCACAAAGACAACATAAGAAAAAAAAAAAGTAAAGCTAAAAAAGGGTGAAACATATTTCTAAGCATTGAGAAATCTATGTCTACTAAAAACGAAGATGCCACATGAATGGGAATGTGAGCCACACCTCTTATTTTTAATCCTGGCCATCGAAATTTTTTAATCCTAGCATTTGATATTTTTTGATCCTAGCCGTTGATTTTGTTTTCAGTTTCAAAACCCTAGCCACCTCTTCGCCTTCTCCGTTTTAGATTGCCGTTAGGAAAAGAGAAGACATAGTCTCATCTTCTTCTCCCTCTTTGCGGGTGGTGTCGGCAACGAGGATGGGAGAAGGATCTCGTCATCCAGGGTTAATTCAGTGTTATTGTTAAGGTAAACATCTTGTTTCTCGGATTTTTAACCAAATTGTAGAATTGTTGTTTTCTAGATCTTGATCTGTTATTGTTGGATGTTAGTGATGGATGGGTTAGTTTAGCTTCTTGTTTGAGATTAATTTGATGGATTTCAGATTTTGTTTTTGGTTATGGTAGAAACCCCTCTTCGATTTCGGGGATCCTAAAAGCAGAATTTGGAGAAAAGTAAAATAATAAAGTTGTAGAGTTCGACATTGTCTTTGTACCTGCCAAATTTCAGAATTTTTGTAGTTATATCCTGTAAGATATAGCCTTTGAATGTAGGTTCCTCGGGTAGGATTTCTGTGTAGGCCTTTTAGGGTTTTTGATTTATTTTATCATTTTTAGTCTAAATTAGACATTGATTTATGTATAAAAGTTGTGGATTTTGATGTTATATAATTACCTGCAAAATTTCAGATTTTATGTATCTGTAGTTTGTGAGATATAGCCCTATTAGTGCAATTGTCTCGGATGATATTTCTGTGCAGAACTTGAAGAATTATGGCCATTTTTTATGATCATAGAAATTGAATTGGATGAGATGAAAATAGAAAGATTGTTTATTATTAAGTTATCTGATTGCCAGTTAAATTTCATTTCTTTTGAAGTTGTATTTTGAGAGATATGCGTGTTTGAATGGGACATGTCTGAATTTCAAGTTTGCAGGAATAGTTGAAGATTCAATTGAATAGTATGCATTGAGTATTGCCCTAAACCATGTAAAATTTGGATATGTCATAGCCTTGGCTGTCTATTATCCTTAGAATTTATAATTTTGTGATTTGAGAAAAGATAGACAAACTTATGGCTGATTTAGTACTCATGGGTCATGATAGAATTTTTAGTGTGACAATTTAGAGTGGTTAAATGCTATTATACTCTTGGAAATGATCAAATTTTTGGGAGAGCAATGTGATAGCTTGACCTTTTGCATTTGTATCATTCTTTCGTTTTTCTTGCTTGTGTTAAATAGGCTTTTGCTATTCTTGAAAATTATTCTCAAATTTAGGGTATTTTGAGGAAACTTGTACGATTTGGGATTTGGAGTTTTTGGGCATTAATCAGGTAAGTAGCCGCATATAAATGATACTATATGTATAAACTCAAAAAACTTTTGGTTTTCCTTATCTCTGAAAGTGCCAAACGAGAAGAAAAAGACATTATTATCGTTATTATATATTATCACTGTTGCTTGAAGCTTTGATTTTTAATATTATTTTGTTTATAATTTTTATTTTTATTTATTAAATTATGTATTATTGAAATTCACTGCGAGATACTTTGTCTTCTTAAATAAATGGACATATTTTTAGTGAAATTGGGATCATTTGAATCTTGGTATTTCTACTTTGTCAAATATTTGATAAGAATTATTTTGACACAGTACTTGTAGTCCTCAAATTAACTTTGCAATAACCCTGTCACTGGGGGTTAAACACTGATCGTGTCGACATGTACTTTGATATAAAAACTGCAGTTTCACACCGTTCTGTCGGTGAAGAATAACGGATTCTGATATTCTGGCTTGGGTCACCGAGGTTAAATATATGAATTCTGTTATTTTGTTTTGGCAATAGTTGTTTGGGGGACCTATATGCTCAGTTTTTGACATCTGTGTTATTTGAAATAAATTTGATTTTTGATTTTTGTTTTTAATAAATTATTTTTTTTGTAAATGATCCCTATATTTTTAGTGGGTACTTACTGGGCTTTTGAGCTCATTATGTTGTTGACATATCATTTCAGATCAGGAGTAGAGTTGGGCGGCGCATATCTTAGCGAGGAGCGTTGGGCAATTGTCTTTTAATTAGCATGTATTAAGTCCTGTTTGTTGTGATCATATGTTTTATTTGAATAAGCTTGTATTGATTTTTACAAACCACTTAGTCTGTTTCTTTGTTATGTTTTGGATCAGGTTTTGAGGCCTTGTATGTCTACTTGGTTTCGGCCTTGTAGGTGTGCGGCCGTTTGTCGGCGTCCCGAGTCCACTGAGCTGGGTTCAGGGCGTGACAAGAAACATGAAACTCCTAGGTGCCAATAAAAAGGATCTTGATGGAACAAGTAATATTGGATTGCGTTTACTCCTTTTTTTTTTTTTTTTAACTCCTGTCACATACTTGAAACATTCAGGCAGCATTTGTGTAGAGTTTGTTGTCTATACTTGTGTAATTAGTAATTATAAAAGGTAGAATACCCAATTTAGTCCCTGTATTATACCCAAAGTGCTATTTAGTCCCTCTAATATTTTTTGTGCCTGTAGGATCCCTGTATTTTTCATTTCGTGTCAAACCAGTCCCTCCCCCTAAAGGCCATTTGATTTTCCGTCTATGAGGATGATGTGGCAATTTTTATGAGTACAAATTTTTATAATACCCAGTTTAGTCCCTCTATTAGTGCAAATTGACCCTTTAGTCCCCTTATTATTTTTCATCCTCTATTGGGAACTAAAGGGTCATTTTGAAATAATAGAGCGACTAAAGTGGGTATTATACTTAAAAAGTTAATTAAAAAATGGACTTCCTAAGACAAAAATAATAGGAGGACTAAATGGTCATTCAAAATAATAGAGGGACTCAAATGAGTATTATACCTTAATTTTTTACTCGTAAAAAATGCCACGTCAGACTCACAGACGGAAAATCAGACGAGCGATAGGGGAAGGGACTCGTTTGACACAAAATGAAAAATACAGGGATCCTACAGGGACAAAAAATATTAGAAGGATTAAAAGGGCACTTTCGGTATAATAAAGGGACTAAACTGGGTATTATACCTAAAACTTTCATGTCACTAATAATCTTCCAAAGAGCTTTTCTCTTTCTTCCCAAAAAAAGTAACATATAATTAAAGGTATAATACACGAATTGGTCCCTCTATTTTTCTCACACTTCCCTTTTGGTCCCTCTACTCAGAAATGCGCCCGACTAATCCCTCTACTTTTTAAAATGGCCCAACATAGGTCCCTCTACCCTTAATATCTTCTCATCTAGTCCCTTTACTCTTGAAAATACAGCCACTAATTTGCCTATTTTATAGTAAAAGGGACTAAGTAGAACCATTTTCAAGAGTAGAGGGATTAGTGGGGCACATTTCTGAGTAGAGGGACCAAAAAGGAAGAGAGAGAAAAGTAGAGGGACCAAGTCGGGTATTAAACCTATAATAAAACATTGGCATCCCCAAGTTCGTCTCATGTATATAATTTTGGATAGTTATATAATGCATATGGTATAATCTCTTTATTGCAATACTAGCTAAATTCATATATGATGACAAAAGATTTCAGCCAGTTTCTTCAGACTTTTGTGAACTAAAACAAATTTAGGATCTCACAGGCAGCATTCCAATGTATTTATTGGTTACCAAGGATTACTTAAGGATGGCAAAAATAATGCCAAAATTGGTCCACAATTCTTACAAGAAGCAGAGTTAAATTGAATGCTGATTGCTCAGATGCCAGTAAACTTATCTAATTTAGTGCCGAAAAGAACCACGGGCACTCCAGGAGCATAATGCTGGAGTTCTGGTACCCACTAAACACCATGAACACAACAGTCAAATATTCCAGTCGAACCAAATTTGTACACAATTCTAAACAAACTAACAAAACACAAGATCCAGCACTCACCTTTTTAAGCACATTCTCATGTGGTGATCTCTCTCTATCTCAAAGCAAAAGTTGTTTTTATCTCTCTCTATCTCACTCTCTCTCTCTCGTGTGGTGATCTCCCGGTCTTGGCCGCTGTTTCCTTCCGCCGTTTCCAGCCATCCTGCCCCACTCCCGGCCCCTGGTCCCCTCCCTTGCTCCTGGCCTCGTTCCGGCCGCCGCTTTCCTACGCAGCTTTGGTCGCCGCTTCCATCCCTCGGTCCCTGTTCCGGTCGCTGCTTCTCCAGGCCGCCAGCCTCCATCCCCCCTCCTGGCCCCCGTTACGGCCGCCGCTTTCCTCCGCTGCCAGCTTTGTTCGTATTATATAAGTTTAGATTTGATTCTTACTTTTGATATTAATTGCCGCAAGAAATAATTACATGTTCAGATTTGATAAGTGACCTGCAAATTTGATTCTTACTTGTTACTTCTTATTTGCTTCAGTTGGATTATATGTTCAAATTTTTTTTATAAAAAAAATAATCAATATATGTTTGTATTTATATTATAAACAATCAAAATGATTCTCCCAACACTAGAGAAAAGTCTTGTGCCAATCAAGAAACAACAGAATGAGACAAGTAATTCACAAGATTAAAATCTGAAGAAGCCTGACAAGATCTGGGAAGGCACACAAACATCTATTGAAATTGCAATCTCTTGCTTGTCTCCAGTTAGAACCCAAACATCTATTTAACTTGCATTCTTGCCAATAGCCATGAGGATCAGCTCTTTTAGTGGCAAGGCTTTCTTGGAGCTGAGATTAAATAGATAAAAAAAAACAAAATAACAACAATAATTTGGCTTGGTTATTTCACAGTATATCTAGAAGATGTTCATGTGAAATGAAAAAGTACAGATCTCTTGCTAGTGGACAACAATACGTAAGAAACAAACAAGTTGCTACAAAGGCAAGGTCTTCAAAAGAAACATCGATGTGATTCACAAGAAAATGAAAATAGACATTGAGTAAAACTTGAATGAATACCAAAAAAGATCTCATACAACCAAGCCAAGTATATCAGACACGGTATTATCCTCCACATATGATTACAAAATTTTTTCATTTAACTATAATGATAAGAATAGCAATAGTTCTCATGCATAATATGACAACAAAAAACATAGAAGAAATCATCAAGCTGCATACTTGAAACTGTAAATCAGCAAGAATTCTTCATCTTTTAGCCAAGAAAAAGGCTATTTTATCATGAATTCCATGAATCATTAACACAATTCCTTAAGAAAACAAGGCACACATAAATCACAAATCAAATCCGCACTCTAATTATAATTGTTGTAAAGAAGAAGAAATCATGGAAGGATTGATGATTGATTTGAACCCAAATTCACATCCAAAGCCACATCCGCATCCACAATCAACCAATCTCGTGCCCCAGCTTCTTGTGCACCACCGATCTCAGAAATTTTTATCACTCTCTCTCTCTCTCTTTCTTTTTGTGCCTTAGCTTCTCATGCAACACCAATCCGATCACCGCTCTCCTCGCTTGTGCACCATCGACCTGTACCCTAGTTTCTCTTCCAAGCCAAACAAGAGAGAGGGACGACCGAGAGGGGGGAGGGAAGCGGCGGCCGGGAGCGAGGGAGGGGAACAAGGATCGGGAAATGGCGGCCGGAACGGGGCCAGGAGCGGGGGAGGGAACGGTGGCCGTGAGCGGGGCAGGGCGCTTGGAAGCGGCGACCGGGAGTGGTGGAAGGAAGCGGCGGCCAGGACCGGGAGATCACCACACGAGAGAGAGAGAGAGAGAAAGAGATGAGAGAGACAAAAACAACTTTTACTTTCTCTTTTTATTTCTGTTTAATTTTAAAAAAAATTAATTAGTTGCCACGTAACTAGCCACATTAGTTGTGGCTGGTTTGTGTGTTTGCTTCGTTCTATATAGCATTACTCTTTTACTAATTATGTTTTGGAGCTCTCTTCTGTTTTTTTTTACTTATCACATTTTAAATTTTATGCAGTATTATATAATTTTTTTTTTCTAAATTTATCCTTTAATTTAATGTACTTGTACAATTTTTAATAAATCATAATCAACTAAGTATTAAATTATGGGAATAACTTAGATGAAGTTAGATAGGTGTAGTTTGTGTAGTTCACCATTGGATGTTTGACATGTGGCATGAGATGAGTAATTTTTAGAAAAGAGTAAGGGCATTATAGGAAAGTTATTATATTTTTATATACTTTTGGGACATGTGTCACAATGCCAATGGTGAACTACACAAACTACACCTATCTAACTTCACCTAAGTTATTCCCTTAAATTATATACTCTACTAGTGGAGTTTTAAATAGAAGTATTTTTGAAAAGTAATAAAATTTTTTATAAAATATAGGTGACCAACTAATTTTAACTAATTTTTTTAATCATTATGAATTAGGTAAATGTGACACGCAAAAAGGAATGGCGTATAAAAAATAATAACACCATAATTCAATTATTACACTGTTTCTACGTGTTTTCAATCTTTTATGTATCTTGCAATCTCTTTTTTTATTTCTTCCTCTAATTATATTTTTTTAATATTTTTATGTTATCATACTATATTTTGAATGATTTGTTTATTTTTTATGAAATAAAAATTTAAAATAGAATTAAACTTATAATATGGTTTGTTCGGATATAAGGCTTGATTTTAAAATTATTGAATATATAACAAGATATAATTATTAAAAAATAGCAATTGTGTGCGTTATTAAAATGAAAAAAAAAGTCATAGTAGGAGGTAGTTGAGAATAATTGAGTGGGTCAACCATATTAGTGTGGGTTATTCTTTCCCTGCTCACAATTGCATCATGAGTCACTTGCTAGCCCAAATAAATAGTCGAGACCTTGCTTAGGAGTAAGGAAGAGATGATAGGTAAAATAGAGGATATGGAAGAGAAGTTAGTCAAGTGTAGATGGGTGCCAAAATAAAAAATAAAAAAGCATTGGAGTTAAACTTGAAGTGTCCAAGATCCCAAGAACAGCTCAAGTGTTATCTTCTTTGTATGATGTATTACTCTTGATATACTAATTAATATTTTATTTAAGAGAAAAATTCATTGGTTAGAGTTAAATTGGGGCTATCCAAGAACATATTTAAGGTTCGTTTGGTTCATAATAATGAGATTACTTGTGGACAGTGGTAATGAAATCGAGAATGAAATCGAGAATGCTATATTGACATGAATGTTGTTTAATTTGTGATAATCATGTTTGGTTGGGAACTCATATTATATTGTAATCAACTTAGTAATGTTCCAAAATTTTCAAAATATCTTTATATCTATAATTTTAAGCAAATTGAGGTTATAAATAAATTTTTGAGCAAAATACCTTTGAGCAAATTAAATTATAACATTAAAAATTAATTTTTGTACATTTTTCCAAAATACCTTTATATCTAAAATTTTGAGCAAATTGAGGTTATAAATAAAACAAAATTTTTATGTGAAAAACATTAATTATAATACAAAATTAATTTTTTGAAGTTGAACATATTCTTAAAATAACTTCATAAAAAATTAATTTATTTTCCAACACGTAAAGTATACTGTCTTTTAAAATTATTTTTTTAAACAAAAGATATATTTGTCTAGAAAAATTTTCAAATTACCATACATTTAGTAATCCAACATAAACATCTGTTTTGGTGGTAATAGAATTAAGTTTCTTGGTAATATTCCAAAGTTGACAATTATAAATTACTATCAATATTACTACCGTCACCAATTTAAACATGATAATATTTTCATATTACTATGTCATAGACGATAATATTTTCAGATTACTATGTCTATTTTCACATTACCAATTCAAACAAGTTAAATTTGAAAAAGTTTGTTCTGAGGATAAAAAAGTAGCTTGAATTTCATAACATTTTAAGATGGAAACCTTGATGCTCTTGCAATATGCAAGCCTAACACTCCATGCCCTTCCTCACTTATCTCGCAAACCAGGTACTATCTAAGTTGTAGTTCTATTTTTATTCTTCTTTCCTTTTTTCACCTCTTGTGGATGTTTTGTTCTTGTTCATATATCTCCTGTTTTTTTTTGTTCTTGTCCTCTCATGTTTTGTTCCTTTTGTGCGTCTATCCTCTTCTCTAGTCATTTTTGTTTATTTTTTTTTTTCATTTTTTCAATAATTTGTGATTCATCCATTTTTTTTCCAATAAAAAAAAAATCAACAAAACTCATATATATATATATATATATATATATATATAATAATAATAATTTTGAACAGACAAGCATTCATTCTCTTTTTTTTTTTTTTTTTTGAAAAAGTGGATAAACCACATGCATTAGAAAAAAACCAGGGTACAACAACATCCCAGTAGGGCAGACAATAAAAAAAACAGAAACAGGAACCCTACTAGTCGTGGGTACAAAAATAAACAGCAACAAACAACGGCCTAGGATCTGGGTGCAGCGTTCCCCGGGCTGGCTACACTACTCCAAACTCTGAGTAGAAGCCTCGCCACCAGGAGCTGAGACCGGAGGAGGATCAGAGCCCTGACCTTGAAACGCCAAGCTACGGCGAATGGCTGCATAAAACCACAAAATCAGGACATGTGCAACCTTTGAGATAAGAGAAGAACAAGGCAAAGAAACATCATTAAACATGCAGTCATTCCTAGATAACCAAACATTCCAAACGACTGCCTTGATAATAATGCTACCCAGCATAGGCAGTCTGGGTCCAAGGTTGGGCCACCACATGCCCCACAACTCCTCCACAGAAGATGAGATCTCAGGTAACCCAAACAGGTGCAAGAAGAAGTTCCAAATTGGTTGAACGGAACGACATAGAATAAACAAGTGATCCACCGATTCACAGGCAGCATAGCACAACACACAAGTAGTAGTAGGGAGGATATTGCATCGCCTACGAGCACTTTAGGGTAAGGATCATGTTCTTCCATGCAAGCTAGCTGAAAATATTCACCTTCTGAGGGTATACTGGGTTCCAAAAGCCTTTGAAAACAGGACATCTGACTCCTCCCTTCCCCCCCCCCCCCCATCGATCAAGAATGAATAGAAGGATTTAACTGAGAAGAGACCATTAGGCGTAAGGTTCCAACTTTTTGAATCATCCCCGGTAGCCCCAGATAGATGGCCATAGGTCTCTAGAAAGTGATTTATCACAGGGGAGTTTCTGAAGGGTGCAGAGTCCAAACAGAGGATCAAACTCCTAACAGTACCATTGGGCATGTCAGACTCCAGATATAGGTCTGGCCAGATATTCATGGGAGCATAGCCAAAGAGCCATTTGTCCAGTCAGAATAAAAATGTAAACCCATTTCGGATATTCTGATAAATACATCGCCTGAAAGTCGGCAAGCAGCTAAAGATACCATTCCAAAAGTAGGAGACCCGCCCACAGAGATGAATGTGCAGGTTCCAATTTGATGCATTATAGTTGAAGTGGACGATCGGCCAGCCACACCAGTTCAAATCATTAGTCAGTTTGCACAACCACTTGCCAAGGAGGGAAGAATTGAACGTTTTAAGGTCGAGTATCCCCCACCCACCATGGTCCCGAGGTCGACAGATATGCTTTCACCTAACTAAACGGCATTTGGGATTGTCGAGATCAGCCCCATACCACAAAAAGTCTCTCCTAATTTTGTCAATTTTTTTAATGACCCAACTCGGGAGTCGAAAGATGGACATCCAATAAGTGGGAATGGCTGACAGAACCGAGTTCATCAAGGTTAGTCTGCCACCTAATGTCAGTTGCCGGGTCTTCCAGGTAGATAACCACCCCGGACCTTGGCAATGAGAGCTTCCCAGTCCAACTTCCTTTGTCTTTTCCGAGAGATAGGAATGCTCAAATAAGTGACAGGAAGACAGGTCAGCCCTGGAAGAGAAAAGGCAGGTCTTGTTGAAGTTGGTTTCTAACCCCGACATCCCTTTAAAAAATTTAGACCTGCAGCTTGATGATATGCAGATTTTCCAAACCACTTGTGGTCAGAATTAGGAGGTCATCAGTATAGTGTAAATTACACATCCGCCCTTGATCGCCTAGGGGGACCCCCACTGGCACTCCAGACAAGAGCGCGTGATTAAACATGGTCCCAAGCACGTCTGCAACAAGTGCAAAGAGCAGAGGAGAGAGGGGATCACCTTATCTAAGATCACGGCCATACCGCACATAACTGCTTTGAGTGCCATTAATAAGGATGGACACCTTGGAGGGGTGTAGTAGCATGCGTAGCCACCCCACCCAACGTCTACCAAATCCTCTGGCCTCCAACAGATCCAACAGAAAGTCCCAGTTAACGGAGTCAAAGGCCTTGGAAAAGTCCACCTTGAAAATGTGCCCGGATACTCAACGTTTGTGGAGGTTGAATAATAGCTCTTCCGCAGGGACAATATTGTCAATAATGCATCTACCTTTGAAGATACGACCAATATCACCCGCATCCGTCAAGACCACACCCTCATGGGTGATGCTAGGGATGAAGTTTCTGTTCTTCCACCAATTGGCAACCGTGTGAAAATATTTGGTATTAGCATCGCCCTCTTTAAGCCATTTGACACGAGACCGCTGTTTCCAGTAAATTTCTTCTTGGCACCGAATTTCCCCAAGGTCATGCAGGAGGGACTGCTCCTTAGAGAGCTCTTCGCAGCCGAGGGGGCCAGATTTTTTAGCATCATCAAGAGCATCCAGCTTGTTTATGAGAGCCAGATTTTTAAGTTTAATGGACCCAAAGCAAGTCCTGGCCCAGTGCCTAAGGTTCTTTTTCAGCCATGCCAATTTTTAAGACATCACGAAAGCCCCATAGCCAGAGAAACCCTCCTCTCCTCACCAATGTGGAATCAAATCGTGGAAGCCCTCAACAGTACACCACGCCATCTCGAACCTAAATTACCTAGGTCTGGATGCATGTACCCCAACCTCCAGACAGAGTGGAACATGGTCAGAACCGATTCTAGGCAAGTAGGTCTGTGTGCCCTTGGGAAAGTGTGTCCCCCAGTTGGAGTTAACCAAAAATCGATCCAACTTAACCTAGATCGGGTCAACTTGACCGTAGGTCCAAGTAAACCTCCTGCCGACAACCGGGGGTTCAACTAAGGCAAGGTCGTTCAGGAGGCGATTCACTTCTCGAATGTCCTCCAAACAGGGGATTCTTGACAATTTATCATTAAGAGAGAAAATGGCGTTAAAGTCAATACAGATAAACCAGGGAAGATCCAATCCATAGCCGCTCGATCTGATTTCTCCCCAGAAGGCCTGCTTGAGAAAACGAGCATTTGGGCCGTAAACTAAGGTGCACAGCCACCTAAAGTTGTCACGTTTGTAACTCAATTCGACTGTAAGGCAGAAAAGATCGGAGAAGACCACTCTCCCAGAGAAAAGCGAACCATTCCAACCAATAACAATGTTAGTGTTAGCCCTAGCCCCAATGCGTTGATCTGAACCTTTATTAGTTATATGTTTATTTTTAATAAAACCTGGCTTGTTTTATCTTACTGCATTTCTGTGCATGTATGCTTGGATAGAACTATCCCTGAGAGTTTATTCCGCACAAGTTGCCGAATACGTGATTCGGGCAGTAAAACCTTGGTGCTTAAAGGAACAACTTTCTAAACATCCCTAGTCAATTACTGTCATGGGAATGTTAGTAAACTAAGACTAGTATGCCTATTGTGTGATGATCATGTTTTACGGATTATAGGACATGTGATGTCAATCAATAGACATAGACACGTGTTAGTGAACAGTGTGTCTGGATCGATCCGCTCACGAGATCACTACATGGTTGCAAAGTCATAAATGGTTCTCGTGTAATGCTTATACCGAATCCTTAGACTCAAGGTCGCTATGGAGCTTGGATGAATGTTGGTGTACTTTGACATATGCCTAACGTCATTCGTAATAGAGTAATAAGTGTGGGTATGATTGGGTGCATCAAGATTCATAGCGAGTAACATTTGCGATGCGAGGGGATTGCCACTCTCTGAGGAGAGAGAATATCACCGGCCACTTGATCGGTGAAACTGAGTAGTGCGTGGGCACGCCCAAGTGAAATGGTAAGAGTTCTTATTTATTTGACCTAGTCATTTCACCGAGGATCAAGAAATCGATCGACAAATAAATAAGGGTGACTAAGCTCCATGCCTTATGTTGATCGAGATATTTAATTGGCAAAAGAATCAGATAAGGTTACGAGGTTAGTTGATTACCCAGTCGACCTCCGTTTTAATTCGGGTAGTCACATTGCCATGCTAGACGGCATTTGTGACTTATGGGCCTTAACGAGGTTAAAAATCCCATTGCCGATTTTAAAATGGGTCTACAGGATCGCACAAGTAAAAGCCGTGAAATCCGGACTCAATCTAATGAGTCGAATAGCTAAATGGACTTTAGATAAGTCAAGAGTTAATTTGGTCTAACCATGAATGTGTAAGGATTGAGTTATGAGATAACTTAAAAATTGAGGGACTTAATTAGAAATTAAGTGTTAGCTTATTGGATCTAATATGATTAATATCCAATAAGAGGGAAGATCCAATATGTGGAATCAATGGTTGATGTTGCATTGGGATTGGTTTTAGGGTTTTATAAATACATGTGTATTAGAGAAAACCGTAACTCTAATCTTTCCTCTCCCTCTCTCACTCAAGGAGGCCGCTGGTCTGCCCTAGCCAAGAGGACGCCGCCGCCGGTCCGCCCAAGCCGAGGCCGCCGTCGGGTCCAATTGTTAGTCACTGTCATCCTTCGCAAAGGTGTTGTCCGCCTTTTCCCCCCTTTTTGGAGAAAAATTTTCTCCATCCAGATTGCCATTACTTGGCTCCGACAAAGGTATAGGTCGATACTCCTTTGATCTTTCTTGTTTATTCATGTATGTTAGTTCACAGGCTGGCTTTTTCATTGATATTTCTTTATCAATGGAGATCGCCGGAGTGAGAACCTTTTGAGATTAGTTCATAATGGTTGTGGAATTTTTCTCAAAAGATTCTCACATGTGAAACATTCGCCGAGTGTCGATTTTGGATTTACAATTCCTTACACATGTTTACGATTAGGTTTTTGAGACCTAATTTTAATTGCTATTCGTATTTCTCGATAAGAGTTATCGTTGGATACTAGCAATCCATACCAGATTGTTTCCGGCTTGTGTGTGTGTGAGAGTAGAGGGGAGTCGAGTATATGCAGTCCCTTTTTCGACTTCACCCTTGGAATTGTATTTATTTATTTATTTTAGATTTTTATATCTTTATTCGCTTCCATTGCATGCTAGGGTCCATGCTAGTTTTGTTTGTTATCCGCTGTGCATATTTTTCTTCTAACATGCTCGTAGACCCTTGTCGATCCCAACAAATAATATCTCCTGCAGAGCCACAAGCGGGCACAGAGGCAAAACAGTTCAACTTTGGGCCTCCCACCTCCCGCCAAATAGCCGGAGAGAAATCAGCTAACTTATATTCTTGTAGGCAACAAACTTCCGCAAAATGTAACTAAAGGAAGTCCCTAACTAGGAACCTTTTGGTAGGTCTACCCAGACCCCTAACGTTCCAAGATATAATATTCATAAAGAAACAACACAAGACAAGCGGACTTGAGAGGTCTCCGTAGGCTGACCACGAAGGCCACTACTTTCGAACCTGAGAGATCTCCGCCGTCCCCTTGGAAGGGGCAGCTCTGGTTCTTTCAAGGTTCCGAATATGTTCAAAGCACTTAAGTTTATGTGAACAAGAATCAATAAAATCAATACCACAAGCAGAACAATAGCTAGCTAGTTGAACATCAGGCCAATCATTAATAGAGATATGGGAAGAGGAAGTACCTTAGCGGAGCTCGTCGCGAGCACATTTCTTCTTAGCGGATCTCGGTGGTTCGGGAATAAAACCAGCATCATCAGTCCACCTTGAGAAGGGCTTCTTCTGTCTTTCACTCCTGGCCCCATATGGAAGAGGGTGCGGGGCCACAGCTGTCTTAGTACGAAAGTCAGGCAAGAGAGCACTATTGGATCTCTCGAAATTTGATTCAGAGTCCTCAATTTCATAATCAACCTCAGGGAGGTCTCCTCCTGATCCTCCATCTTCAGGAGCAGGCACTTCAATGATAGGGTCAACTATAGGGGGGACAAAGCACGGGGCAGAATTAAGGGAACCGGGTCCTGGTCCGAAGAACCAGCAGGGAGCACTGGTGCAATGGGTCGTAGGGATTTCAAATCGACCACCGGGACAAGGGACCAAAGGCCAGCAATGAACTGCCACTTGAACCTACCAGGTGGCGCCACCGAGGGGATCTTCGACGCCAACCCTAGGTCTGCTCTTGGAATCCTAATGAAGGACTCCCTTGAACAAGCAGAAGAAAGCCCCACAGTCCTGGAGTCCATGGAAGGCCAATTCTTATCCTTTTTAGCTGGGTTCGAATCCACCTGAGAAGTACTGGGCCGAGAAGAAAGCCCAACTGTGCTGGAACACGGGTAGCCTTGCTTGTGAGTGGGATCCATGGTCAGTATTGGGCTAGCCTGTCAGCCCATCATCGCGCAGTGCCACTGGGGGATCGACATGTGGCTTTTTCCTCAGTTCCATGCATGGCCTAGTCGCGAACAGGGGGACGTGATCGAGGCTTCCAATACCTGGCAGGTTGAGAGGGGTGAGGTCAATACCCATCGGTTCGACGAGCATACCTTCTATCCCAGTGGTCCGCCTCCTCGTGTTGAGATCGCGCCTCCATCACAGGCTGTCGGTGACCAGCCCCTCCATGGAAGTTGTACTTCACCGTGGGAAGAGGGTTAGCAGCTGCAGGTTGATCGGTCGACGGGCGCTCATTAACCGAAGAGACAGCCTTCGCTGAGGGCTCCAAAAAGTACGGTTGCCCCGACTCACCAGCGACTGAAGGGAGAGTATGGCCTTTGATAGCCCGGTTGTCGGGACAGCCAAGATCCAAGACACAATGCACCGGCAAAACATATCGTTCCAGATCACATTGGAACTGAGGGAACTCGCCCTTGTCTCCAGTTATCAGAACCTGGTATCTTCGCATCCCGAAGCTGAGGTCGATCTCTAGGGGCATATTAACCTCCAATCGCCGGCGGACAAGCACCAAAATAAAGCTCTTGTTAGGGCGAGAGGTCTTCAACACTGCAACTAGGTCATCGACAGCTTCAGGATCGCCTAGATAACACTCCAACACCAGCCGTGCAGTGGCACATTCCACATCATCAACCATTGCCCAATGCCAGATGCCCGACCGAGAGCACCCAGCTCTGCTGACCACAGCGATATGGTCAGCGTGCATAGCCCATGTTTCGAGGATAGCTCAAACTCACCCAATGAGCAGGCCGATTTCACGTCTTCCCTCGAGGCCAGTGGCAGCAGGTAAGTATCGTCATTTACTGGTGTGATGGGTCCCTGAAGAGGGTCTTTCAGGATGACCGGAATGGCTTCATTCAGAACTGCCTCACTGATCTGACCCGACTTCAAGGAGAGGATGCCGACCGACTCCAACTCGTCACGAATAGCAGTGACCTCCAGGGGAATCGGAATCGAGAGCTGCGCATGAAAGGGACGAGGGTGCTCGGAGGAGAACCCCTGGGCGTTCTGCAGCGACCCACTGTTTACGCTATAGTCATCCGAGGAAGCTCGGGGGTGAACATGGATCTTCTTTCTACGAGGATTCCTCCGTGATTCTATGGGCCCGTTTGGTGTTTTACAATGAAAGACTTTACCTGTAAAGTCTTTCACTGTAAAGTCTTTCCCTGCAATTACTTTCTCTGCAAAGTAACAAAACAACGTTTGATATGTATAATAAAAATTGTAATTGAAATGCATGTAAAGTTAATTTCTCGTTTGATATTAATAGGTTTTATATAAAGTTATATGCATTCTCAATTTTACCCTTGATTACTCTAGTTAATAAATAATTAATATATATATAAGTTAAAATCATATCACCAAACACTTGTAATATCAAATGAATTTATTACAACCATACAAAAAGCTAAAATCTAGTTCTAAAAATATAAAAATTTAACAAAAAATAAAAAATAAAAAATAAAAAAATATCATAAAAAAATCTAACGAGTGATCTCTTTTGCCCTAGAGTTTTGGAAAGAAAAGAAAAACGAAGGAGTTTTGCTCTAGGTTTTTCAAAACTATGAAAAGATAAAGAAAAAATTTATTTAAATAAAGGTAGTATCGGAATTTCAGTAGCATAATATTTTCACAACCACGTGTAATCCTTTTTACATCCTCCCCCTTATGAATCATTTTTCATAGTCAAAGGGAAAGTTATTACATGAAAACCGTTACTTTACATAGTTCATATTAAAACTAAACGTGTGAAAGTCTTTCAGAAGTTTACTTTCCCTTGCAAACTTATTACTTTCCCACATACCAAACTGCCCCTAAAAGGCAATTGATTTCAACATGGCCGGCATACTCACACCGACACACAACTTGATGGTGGCATTCGGAAGCAGCATGGGAGGTTCGGAAACACATGTACATTTGTCACTAGGGGTCACTGGGGAGCGAGGCCTCTTAACTCCCGCCTTCTGCTTGTCGACCACCGACTTTCTACTAGCCAGCCTTCCCGGGGCTCACACTTTTCCTCTTCTTACGCTGAACGAGGGTCCGAGCAGAATCCTATACAACCTTACCTTTACCTTTGGACACGGCAGCACCATACGCTCTTTGGAAAAGGAGGAGCTGACGGCTTGGACATAAGAGAAACCCTGATGCCGAAGAGTCTTCCTTCCTTGGTCCGCAGCACTTGGCGCAGATACCACCGTCTTCTTGCCTTGATCACCTCCCTCGAGTCTAGCCGAAGACCGTCGCCTCAGCTGGAGATCCCATGACCGCCGCCGTCGCCATCCCAGATGTCCCCCAAGGGAGACATTTCTCGCTTTTGCATTCATTCTCTTTCATTCTGATGCATCCGTATCAATTGACTCCCGATTCCTGCAACAATTAACACTACAACCACCCAATCAGTATAATCACACACCCTGCAGAATTAATTCACACACCACAATTGGATAAGATTGGCTAATTAATTCTCAGCAAGGGTCTTAGGCATACAATTCCCCATACATTCCCATACAAAACCAAGAACAAGATAGAGAAAAGACTAGAGGCAACACCCGGAGATCTCAACAAATACCCACACACAAGAAGAGAAGAAGATGAACAACAATGCTTCAATAATTCAGTCAAGCTTCCCCAATCCCAATTGATAGCCACTCCCCATCGTCTAGCTGGTGTCCTGACTCGGAAAAACAATGAGATTCGATCAAGGAAACAACCATCACCCTAAGTGGCGGGCCCTTCTGAGTTTAAGAACAGGAATCACAGTTTGATTCTAATGTTATCTCCCAAAAGACCAAAACACCCTTGCGAATCACTGTAACAGACTTATCAGCAAGGGGCAACTAATGGAAATTCACTCCCTCCATATTTTAAACATAGTAAAATGTCCCCGCTGCTCTTCTACCCTCAGTGTACCAGCTATAACAACCAAAGGGTAACTTATGTAAA
Source organism: Dioscorea alata (assembly GCA_020875875.1). NCBI lineage: Eukaryota > Viridiplantae > Streptophyta > Magnoliopsida > Dioscoreales > Dioscoreaceae > Dioscorea > Dioscorea alata. The sequence continues at coordinate 16,403,835 of CM037018.1, forward strand.
TTCGCTTCTTTTGAATAAACTGGTTTTACTTAAATGCCCTTCCCTTCTATGTCTAACGACTCTAACGACTAGGGACAATAATGCCTTCTTCTTCTACTCTTGGCTCTTCTTTGGCATTTAAATCCTTCTCTTCTCCTCCATCCCATTCAACGCTGCACATCTGCTGGCTTGTAACACATTCCCATCTTACGTGGCAAGATAATTTTGAGCAGACAAGCATTCAATGTCTTGCATTCCCGTCTTGCGTGGCAAGACGAGGTTCATTGCCCTTCAGCGGTTCTCCACGAGAAACAAGTGCCTTTCACTCTGGCTGGAATTCCTCTACGTGCTCCAACGGAGAAGATAGGAATCGCCGAACCGCAGCTGGAGGACCTCTTCAAGCAGAAGAAACCCGCCAGGAACCCTCTCGTCCCCATCGGTAACATTAATTCTTTTTTCATTCATAAATCCGCCGATGTTTCACTTAGATTTCATTCAAAATGGTTTCACTGTTCACCTATGATTTTGGCTTCTTGATTTCTGATGCTTCTGATACTGAATGCATGTCTTGAAATGGAAATAAAATATGATTTTTTTTTTTTTTGCTGTTGTGCTTTGTTGTTGTTCTTCTTCTCTGTGTTTATAACCTTGTATATTGTCCTTGATTTTCAATTTAGGGATTTTGGTAACCTCATTAAGCTGAAATCAACCAAATTGGTTCTGAATTCCGCTCAATGGGGCTTAACATTGGTGAAATCTGCCACTGATTTCAGTGGTGTCTGCCTGGAATTTATATCATTAAGTTAAAAATTCAGTTTAAATAGTATTCTTTTTTATTAGAGGTTTTGGAGAAATATCAGATTGAGAACGAAATATTTTAAGCACTTAAACAAATTTTTAACACTATGGTGTTAATGAGCTAGAACTTAGAAACAAAACAGATTTAAATTTTAAGTGTGATATGTTTGGCATCGATTTCAATAAAGATTTTTATTAATCAAGAGTTTGTCCTTGGATATTATCAGAATCTTTTTAATCTAATATTAAAGTTCATCAGGTGCATTTGTCACTGCTGGTGTGCTCACAGCAGGGTTAATTAGTTTTAGACAAGGGAAATCTCAGTTAGGCCAAAAGCTAATGAGAGCTCGTGTGGTAACTCAAGGTGCAACAGTTGCTTTGATGTTTGGGAGTGCCTACTACTATGGAGATCAATTTAAGGGTTCAAAGTAGAACAACTTCTTCATTTTCATTTGCTGTCTCTGTTCTGTGTGTTGAATAACAAATTTTTTTTAACTGTATCTTTGCTTTGGAAATGTTTCTTTTTCCATAAAGATGGCATTGTGAAATTGACTGTGAAATGCATTCAGATTTCATGCTTTGAAATTTTATTATTGCCCATCTGAACTTTGCACCAGTCGAATGTAACTTTCTTTGATGGGGATCTTCTTTAATGCAATTCTATTGGCAGATATTTTTTTGGTGTTATTAGTTAAGTGTTGATCATGTTCTTGTGATCATTAGATATGCATGTATTTTTGTGCTGGTATGTTTCTTTCTTATGCCCTACTTTTTTATATAAGTATAACAAAATTGGAATGTTCTGACGATGAATAAAAACATTAAGAGGACTGTTCTAAGTTGTGCACAAAGGCGAATTCTTGTAATGGTGGAATTTGATGTTCTTGTCCTGTTAGGGACAGGTGAAGAATTTCCATAGTGAAATCTGAAACACCGCCAGAGAGTACGATAAGACTCTATGTTGTTCCAAATTGCTGATTTTCTGAATATGTCCAGAATAAAAGAAATACCACAAAGTTGATGGGACTAATTTGCATGGAGTTGCTGACATAAAACTCAAAATCATCTAAATTTGTAACACATGAATGTCTCTAGATTTGCAATAGAATAACACATTATAGCCCTGACAGAATAATAGCAAGAATAATTTCTTTAGGAATAAAAGCAAAACACTCAATTCATTATTTTTACTAGTAGTTTTGTGTGGATCAAAAACTTTTATTATGAGATAAGTTCATACTCCTCTCACCAAGTATTAGTTTACTCTTGCATTTTAACAAGAACATAATGGAGAAATCTTGGGAGGGGAATAAATCAATGTCTAGTTTCAGGATTTCACATATATAGATCATCCATTGAACCTTCAATATCAGAAACACTTCACACATGGACCTTTAGTTTACATGAAAGAAACCATCAAAACTGACATATCACCTTCTTTGTATTTTTATGAAAGTGTGGATATATTGAATCTAATTGTTGTTCAGTCAATAAATACAATCAACTAGTAATAATGATTTGTAAATTTTGACCAAGTTATTTGATGCATATGTGGAGTTACTAGTCATATGAATAGTTAATTATCAACAATTCCGGTTGATGTATGGTATATCCCTTATAACTAAAGAACTTAACTAAGGATATTTTTTATTTTGAGAGAGTGGATAAGTTACTCATGTAATTAAAGTAAAATTTAGATACATGAGGCCATGGAAAGCGGAAGGTATGGTAGTGCATTGGAGAGCCTAAATAGAAATATACCAACAAATATTCTCGAACCAATTTTAAAAAGAGTTTTTGTACACTTTCAGAGTGGATGTATGCTATATATATAGACACACACATATCACATCCTTCATATCTATTTTGGCTTTTTCTTTGAATAACTAAATTTAAAGCAAACCCGGATAAAGATTATACATAGATCAAGACTCTGTCATAAGTAATCCAAGATGATAAATCCAAACCCTTCCAACAACCTTCAATCAATCGGCATATTTTCTCATCTACCTAAAAAGTTAAATTACATCAAACACAAAAACTAAGAGCTATCTTGTTAACCTATGCTCTCAAACTAATAACCAATCAAAAGCACTTGACCAGGTAAGAGCCAATGCGTACTTTACTATTCTGTAATTAAAAAAAAAAAAGAAAAACAATAATCTACCTGTTTGGAAAGTTCAATTGTCCTTAGCTCCAAATAACCACCCAATTGGAAGCTCCATAAGTTCCTCTTTTCTCCTCCTTGACTTCTCTCCATAAGCCTAACTACAACTTCCTCTGCATCACTCTCTCATGAGTGCCTCAACATGGAGTCCAAACAATGCTTGAATTCCATGATCTCCTTAGTCTTCATCCTCATCCTCATCCTTCCTCATTCTTCAACTTCACAACAAGAAGAAGACTATGTCAAGATATCTCTGATCACTTTCCTTCAGACACTCTCCGGAAATGCAGTGAAGATGAGTCAGCAACTTGGCTGGGATATATCATCTAATCCATGTTCTGGTGGGTGGACTGGCGTGATATGCCACAATGGTTCATCATCGGTAACAGAAATAACTCTTAAAGGTTATGATCTTTCTGGTTTCATTGATGCTGGTATTATCTGTAAATCACTGTCACTTGTTGTCTTGAGCTTAAGCAATAATAGTCTTCGTGGTGAACTCCCGTCGGAGATCTCTAACTGTTCGGCATTGACAAGTTTGGATGTCAGCCAAAATGAACTTTCAGGCCAGCTGCCTGCTTCACTGTCTGAGCTCAAGACCTTGGAAAGTCTCAACTTATCCAATAACAATTTCTCCGGTTTAATTCCAGCTTCAATCTTTGGAAATCTAAAACAGTTCGATGTGTCAAATAATAATTTCTCCGGTCCAGTCCCTCCTGATGGTACCCGTTTTAGCAATGGCAGCTATTTGGGTAATGCCGGATTGTGTGGGACGCCTCTTCATATTGCCTGCACATCAGCAGCATCACCAGTGGAGCAACCAAGGAAGAAAATTCCGGCAAGGTTGCAAATTCTCATGTATTCAGGTTATTTTATTCTAGGTGTTGCATTCCTCCTGTTATTAGTATTTGTGTTGTTATTGAAGAACAAGAAGAGGAAGAAGAAGACTGAGGAGAAAACGATGGTTGAGAATTATAAAGAAGTGGTTGCAGACTCGAATGGATATAATAAGAATACAAGTCGGTCTGATTATACGACATCTTCTGCATCACTTGTGTTGTTGAAGAGTACTCAGGCAAATAATGGATTGAGATTTGATGATTTGTTGAAAGCTCCTGCTGAGTTGATGGGAAGAGGAACTTATGGGAGTGTTTATAAGGTGATGCTTGGAGATGGGACCAAGTTGGTTGTGAAGAGGATTAAGGAATGGATGATTTCTGATGAGGAATTTGAAAAGAGGATGGAGATGATTGATAAGGTGAGGCACCAGATAGTGCTTTCAGCAGTGGCTTTTTATTGCTCTAAACAGGAGAAACTTTTAGTTTATGAGTTTCAGCAGAATGGTAGCCTTTTGAAGCTACTTCAAGGTATGCTTTCAATCTGGTGATTTAGTAACTGGATCTATTTTTCATTGTTAATATTAGAGATAGTTGTGATGATGATCGATACCATGCCTAAATCATATTTTAGAATCTTATTCAAATAACTCTATCATCCATGAAATTATTTGCAAAGAATGAAACAATGAACTTTTCCATATATATTTCTGTACGTCAGATGCAGAAAGAGGCAGGCCATTCAACTGGAGCAGCAGGCTAAACTTGGCTGCAGCCATAGCTGAAGGCTTAGCCTTCATGCACAGCAATCTCCAAATCATGAGTCATGGCATCCCCCACGGAAATCTCAAGTCCTCCAACATCCTCTTGAACAACAACATGGAACCATATATAAGCGAATACGGTATAATGTCGACCAATAACAGGACTCATCCATCTCCAAACAAGGAAAACAACAACAAAGAAGTTGACATGAAAACTTTCAAGACTGATGTTTATAGCTTTGGTATGCTTCTTCTTGAGCTACTGACAGGGAAACTGAATCAAGACAATGGATTTGAATTGAACAAATGGGTTAACAGTGTTGTTAGAGAGGAGTGGACGGTGGAGGTTTTCGATAAGGCATTAATCGTAGAAGATGATAACCAGGAGAGCATGGTGCATTTGCTTCAAGTTGCTGTTAAGTGTGTAGATGCTTATCCTGATGCTAGGCCAACCATGAGCCAAGTCTATGCTATGGTCAAGAGTATTAAGGAAGATGAAGATCAGAGATCTTTGGCCTCTGATCTGTTCTAAATTGATTGAATCCTTTTATTTATAGATTGCATTTTCTTGAAGTTCTTTTTAAGTTATGTTGTTTTATATTTGTGTTGTGCGCTCTTGTCTCCACAAAAATCATTCCAATGATATGCTTATTTTGCAAATGCACATGACTGAAGAAGTCATGTTGATAGAATTGCAGAGCAATGACTCCATTCTGATTTATTATCACTGTTTTCCCCAAACATATAAACTTGATTGGCCACAAAAATTTGTTTACCTTGAAATCTGTGTTGTTTTTATTTTTATCTTTGTTACTGTGCATGATTGGGGAAATGCCCATTTACCAAAGTGTTTATGTTCATGATTTTTTTTTTTTTTTTTTTTTTTTAAAAAAAAGTGGATAAACCACAACTTTAAATAAACATAAAAAACACAATACAAGGAACAAACCAAACAAAGATCAAGACGACCACAGGATGTGGTACAAACACCCAAACAGACCAAGACACTTGGACACGAGGGGGAGAAAACAAACCCCCGACAAAACCCAACAACCAATTACTCCTCCCTTGGAAAAGTCGCCGCCTCGGCCAACACACTAGTAGCACGCCCACTGGTGCCCACTCCAGACTCCTCAAATAGTAGATTCGAGCTCTCCAAACTACGAAGAAAAGTAAGCATGGGCTCACACAACCCATAGACTTCCTTCAACCCAAAAGCACCGCCTTGTGGCCCATGGGCCGACCAAGATTTCACAGTGTTCCCAATTGGTCTGAGAACACCCCCATCCAACTTGAGTGAACCAGCACTAACTTGGGATGCCGAGATAGGGTCTAAGAAGCCCAATTTCAGCCCATGCAACATCAAGCCCAACCAAGTGTCATCTTCAGCCGAGCGAGCACGTGCCAGCTGCGAAGGAACCTCTATCCCTGCAACCTCGGACGGCCCGACCTCGAAAGCAGCAACCTCGCCCAACGGCGCAGTGCCATGTGGCTTCTGCGGCTGAGCGCCCATCCCGTGATCGACACCACCTCTCCTCGAGCCCAACGTCATCCACCCCGACGCGACCACCGGACCGATGGTCCGCCCATGACGCTCGGCCAGACCATCAGTCCTCGACCTCAGGTTCCGATTACGCGCCAAACTTAGATCTCCAGCATCGTGGGAGCCGCGCTCCACCACTGGCCGAGATCGGATCTCCTCCACCACAGTCTGGGAGCAAGGCTCAACCAGCCGACAATGGGTCACCGCCATCACAGACCGGGAGCGAGGCTCAACCGGCACAAACGACCCTCCCGACGCGACCACTGGCTCAACAGGGCAAGATCGGGTCACCTCCATCGCCGTCCTCCCCGACGCGGCCACCGGCGCAACCGCCCATGCCTCCATGCCCGCAGCAAGGATAGGAGCTTCTAGTGCTTCAACCGGAACAGACCTGCAAGGCAAACCGGCCAAGTGGGAGCATCGCTCCACCACCGCCGATGCACTCACACCAAACACCGGCACCACACGGCTTTCCTCTCTGAGTGGGCGGGAGCCAAGCTCAACCATCCCGGGAACCGCCATGTCGATGCTACTGCCCCAATCTAACGGATAATGTCGCGCCTCGACAACCTTGGACTTCCCTTTGATCTCAACGGGGATCTCATGTGTAAAACGAAGGCCGCCGACCACCCCCTCAACCAACGACGCCGCCATCTTATGCTGGCCAGCCGGGCATATCGCAGTTGCATCTCTCGAACAAGAGTCAAACCATATCTCTTTGGACCTCCGACGCCTATATGAAAAATCATTCCGGCGAGAAGGGGGCTCAACAGGCTTGTAGACAGCCTCCCCCTCCACGGTGAAAATAAGACGCAAGGTAAGCTCCGCCGGCGGTCGCTCGTCGTCGTCTTCATCTTCGTCATCCACCAAAGGGAAGCTCCAGCCGTCGTCCATCAGTTCCCTTTTTTTTTTTTTTGAATTTCATGCAGAAAAAATAATTTTGTGGCTGTTTGGATTATATGCGACTTTGAATAACTCAAGGTGAGGGTACTTGAGGTATTAACTTCACATGCATCTCTTTACTAACTCAGGGGTTTATTTCTTTTGTAATAATAATAATAATAATAAAATATCAAAACAAAAATAAAAAATATTTTCTAAAAATAAAAATTAAAAAATGAGAATTCAAACATGGTTTTACGGTTTCACTTTATACATAAATGCTATTTTAAAAATATTATTCTTAATTTTATAGAAAAATAAAAGCAAGTGTGTATGTGTAACGTCATTCTTCCAATTGAAGTTCAATAATACAGTTTTTCTTTTTTTAACTACACTAGGAATATTCAGCATAAACTGAATACTAGTCTTGAATGTTGAATTTGTAGTAAAGAAAAAACTCTCATTCCGACATATTGGGATTTTGTTCAAATTAATTCAACCAATTAATTTTTATTCAAATTGTATTAATATAATTAGTGATTAATAACTCAATTAATATTTTTAATAGATGTAATCATCAAATGATTTTTTTTAAAAAACTCATTCTTACTCTAAATTATTCTTTTTTTAAAAAAATAAATTATAGTTTATTGAAGAACTTACTTCAAATTATTTAAATAGGTTGAATAACAACAAATAAATTTTTTTTCAAAAAAAAAAAAGAAAAATAAAAACTTGTTGCATTCACTTGTAGTTAGTATTTTATTTCTCGATCTCCCTAATAAAAGAAAAATGTTTGAATCCTACACATGATTATATATATATATATATATATTAAATGAGAGAGTGTGTGAATGGTGTGAATGTGTGTGATCCATGGCTAAATTACTAACTATTAAAAAATACTAATAAAAATAAAGTAGTTAAAAAAAATTATTAGACATATCCACAAGAACCAGAAGCACATAAGGAGCATTTGCCATTGAGAGATAAACAAAATCAATATAATTTATAGGGTTTACATGAAGTAAAAAAGAAACGCTATTCTGAATAAGTGTCACTCGACCAGTGGGTATTATGCACTAAATGGGAAAAGTGATCTTTGTGCGCCCAATCCATGTTGTCCCACATGTAGTGAGAGTCGACTACTATGCTCTTTAGGTTCTTAGCACTGTCCAATCCAAGTGGGAGCTTTCTCAGCTTGTTACAGCAAGTCATACTAAACATTTCCATGGAAGGCAGGGATAGTTCTCCCTCGTATATGCATTCCAAATTTGGATTTCTCAGAAGATACAAGTACTTGAGACTCTTGAAAAGGTTAACTTCTTCTTCAATCACCTCTGTAGTATTATCATCACCAGTTTTAATAATACTTTCCAATTCATCACAATCGGTTATATAGAGTTGTTTAAGACGTGGTAGGTGAGCAGTCCAGCACAAGCTAGTCAAGCTATTGCATCTACTGATAAATAACAAAGTCAGCCCGGGGAGAAAAAAGTGTGTTTCCAAGTCCTTCCAAATGACATTCTTTAGATGAGGGAGATCATCTAAATGCAATTCGTTCAAATGAGAAAGGCACCAAGAACTGTCACCTTCTGTTGTAATTACCATTTCCTGTAAGCTTCGGATATCAGAAATAGCCAATTCAAGAAGGTTTGTCTTGCTGTTGTTTCCAAGCTGTGACGGAGATATGCTGATGGAAGTAAAATCTGATTCATCATCCAAGCAGCCCAAACGAAGTCTCCTTTTCGGAACATGACGGAGCCTTCCCAATATAGAACTACTGGGTTTTATGTTAATCCCCACTCCTTTCAATTCTTTTAAGATCAGCAACTCATCCACATGTCTTTCTTCAAGGTAGACGCTAGGGAATGCTTCGTCAGTGGAAAATAGATCCAATTCTCTCAACTTTGTTAGCCTTGCAATCAGCCCATAAGGAATCTTCGCCTCATCCAATTTAAAAATATATAGATACTTTAAGTTCTTCAAATCACTCAAGGCCATGGGTAAAGATCTGAGATCTGATGGTAACCGGAGATATTCCAGCCCAATAAGTCCACCAATCTCTTTAGGCAAAGTGTCGATACCAGCATCACTTAGATCCAAATACTTGAGGCAATGCATTTTTGTAAAGAATTCAGGACGAGGTTCCCCCCAATACTGTTCCACGGAGAGAATCAATGTTTTGAGCTTATGGCAATTAGGAAATCCATCCAATGCTTTGCTATTGTTGACTCCAATGTTAATCACTTCCCTATCGATGACATCCTCTGGTAATCTTTCTAAGTATGAGTTTGGTTGCACCAACCATCCTTGCTTGTTTCTCCCACAATCTGAAGTTATCCATAAGGCAAGATCTCTGATCACATCATGAAGCTTCACATAGCTCTCTTCATGTAACCAAGGTGGGGCAACTGATTCTAGTAAGCATGCTTCTTTCAGGTTTCCAATGAAGATCCCACCTTTGTTGTAAGCTTCACCAAGGTCATCAAAATCATCTAACAAACCATGCCCCATCCAACATTCTATGAGATTATCAGTAGCTATTTCCACATCCTCACCCCACAAGGAGCAATACAAGAAGCATTGTCTCAAAATATCACTCTCCAGATTGTCATAACTGAACTTCAAAATAGGAAAGAAGTCCGATTCCTTCCTCATACCTGGAATGCCTGGATACTTTGATTTCCTCATCATGCTAGCCACATAATCCCATTCTTGTGCTGTCTTCTTGGTGCGCATGGCTTTGCCAACTGTGACAAGAGCAAGTGGCAAACCAGCGCATTCCCCCACAATAGCCTTTGCATGCTGTTGAATTAGATTATCAGATGAAATGAGTTCTTCACCGGCTTTCTCTTTGAATAAACGCCATGCAGTATCATGATCCAAGCATTCAATTTTGATCGTCTTGTTGGTCTCCATGTCACCACAAACATTCTCCAAGCGCGTTGTGAACACCACCATGCTCTTGTGCTTGTCTTGATCATGATGCATTTTAGGATGAGGTATCCCATGTTAGTTTGAATTCTATTTTGAATTAACTTCGTGATGATATTAATCCAACTTGAATTTAAACTATATAAAGTGGTCCATGACTTTATCTAATAGGAGTCCTAAGTTAACTCTAATTGGCACTTTGGATAATGATCTACTTAAATTTTAAGTAGTGTTAATCCTTTGATGGTAAGGATTATATATAGGACAGCACCAGGGGTCCCCAATCTATCGTTCTTGCAAATACCTAGCTCCATCGGTGGGAGAGGACGGGATAGATTGGAAGAGTCCCTGGTTAATTCAAGCGTGGACTTAGAGGCTCTCGTCGTCTTCAACAATTTGCTATGGCTGGAGGTATGTGATCCTGCTTCCGCATATAATATACGACATAGATGTCGTAATTTAAGTCTGATTAAATTCTAACAGTTGGCATCAGAGCCTGATTAATATCTCTGCCTAGCATGATTGAATTCTTACATGTATGTAAATTCAATGTATTATTTCATATAGATTATAATAAACATGCATGAGTTAGGGTTTGTATGAACTAAATCCATTATTGTTTACGCATGTTTATAATGAAATAAATTATGCTAATTTAGGGTTTTAAAAAATTGGGTATTAGGCCCAAATACTGAAACCCATCATGAACAAGACCGCGGATAGGCCGCGGTGGACTGCGCACAACGCTGGGCTGGGCCTGGCGCGCGCTGGCTGGCCGCAGATTAGGCTGGCTGGCTGCGCGCACGCGCATCCTAGCATGGCTACGCGCGCGCAGGCCTGGCTGGCAGCGCTAGTCGCGCTCAAGTGCAGGCGCGCTGGCCAGGCTGGCTGCGCGCGGGCGTAAGCGCGCTGGCCACGCTGGTCGCGTGCGAGCGCAGGCGCTGGCCCGCGCGCACGCCGGCCTGGGCGCGCGCGCGCAGGCGCTGGCCGCGCTGGTCGCGCGCGCGGCCTAGCCGCGCGAACGCCGGCAGTGCGCTGGTCCTGCGCACGCGCAGGAGCTAGCCGCGCGCAGCTTGGGCTCGCGCTGGCGCTGGCCTGGCACCCGCCTGGCCTGCCTGCGCGCGCGCCTGGCCGTGCGCTGGCTGCGGGCTGGTTGCGCGCGGGTCGCGTGCGAGCGCAGGCGCGGCCTGGCCCCGCGTAGGCCGGCAGCGCAGGCCTGCGAATCGCGGCTGGGCGTGCGCAGGCCGCCAGCGCGCGGCCTGGCCGCGCACAGGTCGGCTGCGCGCTGGCCCTGCGCTCGCGGGCCGCCGGGCGCGCAAGCCGGCCTGGGTGCGCGCGGCCTGGCCGCGCGGTGGCCTGGTCGCGCGCGCACCGACGGCGGTCCGGCCGGCGGCGGCTGCCCATAAAGAAAAGTTAGGGTTTTCCTAACATTAATTTTAATTATTTTAATTATTTTATTAATTCTTTAATTTGAATGATTGTTTGAATTAAATAGTTTAATGGGTGTCTTTGCAAAATTGCTATACTTAGGTTTATTTTGCATGTAGATCCCTGTTTAGTTGTTTATTTAAATTCCAGGTTTATTTGTATGAATTTTTCATGCATTAAGTGTATTAATTATAATTTGTATAATTAATTATTTACATTGAATTTGTTCATGTATATAGTTGGTATGTCATGTGATCGAATGAATTTTTTGTTAATTATGAACTGACCACAATATTCATAATTTTATTTTTATAAAAATTATAAATTACATATTGTGAGTGTAATTGATCGCATTTAGCTTAAATGACATGAATTGTAATTAATTATGATTAATATAATAATTTTACCCCACAGGGATTTTGTTATATTTCTCATAATTAATTAGGATAAAATAATGAATAATTTTTGTTACTTAAGTCGCCCACAGGTATTAAGTAATTTTAATTATTTATTAGTTTTATCAGGTGGCAAATTGTGATTAATTATATTTGATATAATGATTTTACCCCACAGGGATTTTTGTTATATTTGTAATTAATCAGGATAGAATAATGGTTAATTTTTATTTCTTAAGTCGCCCACAGGTATTAAGGAATTTTAATTATCCATTAGTTTTATTGGTGGTTATGAATTTAATTTGTATCTACATCGTTGCCCACAGGCATATTGTGATAACAAATTGATTCATGTTTTGGTATGGCTTGCATTGGTAAGCATACCAACTTGTTTTATTGCCTTGAATATTAAGAATGATATGTATGTTATTTTGTTTATTGTAGCTAGACAATCAGATGTTTTTGATGAAAAATTTCATGTTCCTATGTTAAGGGGTGATAATTATAAAACTTGGAAGGGCTTAAAATGTCATGTTTGTTATGAATCTAATATGGTTGATGTTTGTCATAACACTTGGTGGATTGATTCTGGTACTACAATCCATATTTCTAATACCTTGCAGGGCTTCTTAAGCCGAAGGATACCGACGAAGAGTGAACAATTTATTTATTCAGGGAATAAGATTCGTTCACATGTAGAGGCAGTCGGGACATGTAGATTAGTTTTAGATTCAGGATTTGTTTTAGATTTGGAAAAGACCTTTTATATTCCTAGTTTTTCTAGAAATTTAATTTCAGTTTCACAACTTGTACCATTAGGATATTCCTTTCAGTTTTATGAAACATATTTTCGTTTGTTTTATAATTCTTCTCCTGTAGGGAATGGTGCATTGTGTGATGGTCTTTTCCAAATTTATTTACAAAGTAATGTTTCTTATAATGTCCTGCATGATCAAGTAAATGTTGGTATTAAACGTAGTGTTTTGAATGATAAATCTTCTATGTTATGGCACCGGAGATTGGGACATATCTCCATAAAGAGAATTGAGAAGTTGGTGAATGATAGAATCCTTGACTCTCTTGATTTTACCGATTTTCAAACTTGTGTGGATTGCATAAAGGGTAAGCAAACCAACAAATCTAAGAAAGGTGCTAGGAAGAGTTCATGCTTATTAGAGATCATACATACAGATATTTGTAGTCCAGAGATGGACTCGCATGGTCAGAAATACTTCATCTCTTTCATTGATGATTATTCACGCTTTATGTATCTCTACTTGCTTGATAATAAGAGTGAAGCACTAGATGCTTTCAAGATCTTTAAAGCTGAAGTAGAGAAACAATGCGGTAAGCAAATAAAGATCGTGAGATCAGATAGAGGTGGAGAATATTATGGTAGGTACACAGAGGATGGACAAGCACCAGGTCCGTTTGCGAGGTTTCTTGAAGAGCATGGTATTGTGGCCCAATACACTATGCCTGGCTCACCAGATCAAAATGGTGTAGCTGAAAGAAGAAACCGAACTTTAATGGATATGGTAAGGAGTATGCTTAGCAACTCCAAACTTCCTCGATCTATGTGGACTGAGGCTCTTAAAACAGCAGCGTATATATTAAACCGTGTTCCGACCAAGGCAGTTTCTAAAACTCCATTTGAATTATTCAAAGGTTGGAAACCGAGTTTGCAACATATGCGTGTTTGGGGTTGTCCAGCTGAAATAAGAGTGTTTAATCCACACGAGAGAAAGTTGGACCCAAGGACTGTTAGCGGTTATTTTATTGGTTATGCCGAAAAGTCCAAGGGTTATAGGTTTTATTGTCCATCATATAGCACTAGAATTGTGGAATCAAGAAATGCCAAATTTCTTGAGAATGACTTGATTAGTGGGAGTGATCAATCTCTAGACTTTGGTCTTGAAGAAGATCATGAAGAAACTCCGGATACTAATCAAAGATTGATTATTTCACATGATAACCATCAAGATTTGGAAGACATTGAAATGACAATCATTGATGAACCACATCCTGCTGATCCAGTTGATCAAGTTCCACAACATCAATTTGAAGTTATTGAGCAACAACTTCATCAAGTAGATAATGATGTGGCATTAAGAAGATCAACTAGAGTTAAGAAACCGGCAATATCTAGTGATTATGTTGTGTATTTACAAGAATCTGACTATGATTTTGGAGCCGTTGATGACCCTAAAACGTTTTCACAAGCTATTAGTTGTAGTAATTCTAAGTTGTGGTATGATGCTATGAAGGACGAGATGGAATCCATGGCACATAATGGTGTTTGGGATCTAGTCAAGTTGCCTAAAGGGGCGAAAGCCATTGGGTGTAAGTGGGTCTACAAAACCAAGAAAGACTCACTAGGCAACATTGAGCGTTACAAGGCTAGATTGGTTGCTAAAGGATTTACTCAGAAAGAGGGCATCGACTATAATGAGACTTTTTCTCCAGTTTCGAAAAAGGACTCGTTTCGTATTATAATGGCATTAGTTGCTCATTTTGACTTGGAATTACATCAGATGGATGTGAAAACGGCTTTCCTTAATGGAGATCTAGATGAAGAGGTGTTTATGAAACAACCTGAAGGATTCTTCTCTAGTGAAGGTGAAAGTTTGGTTTGCAAGCTTAAGAAATCTATATACGGACTGAAACAAGCATCCCGACAGTGGTATTTGAAGTTCCATGATGTTATCTCATCATTCGGTTTTGTTGAGAACATTAAGGATCAATGCATATACTATAAAGACAGTGGGAGTAAGTTTTGCTTTTTAGTCCTATATGTTGATGATATTTTGCTTGCAACCAATGATAAGGGTATGTTGCATGAGGTGAAACGATTTCTCTCTAAGAATTTTGATATGAAAGATATGGGCGAGGCATCTTATGTCATTGGCATTAAGATACATAGAGACAGACATCGTGGTGTTTTGGGTTTGTCTCAAGAAGCCTATATTAATAAAATTTTTGAGAGATTCCGGATGGAAAATTGTTCGCCTAGTATTGCACCTATTGTGAGAGGTGACAAGTTTAACTTGGACCAGTGTCCTAAAAATAACTTAGAAAAGGAACAGATGGAAAACATCCCGTATGCTTCAGCCGTTGGAAGTCTTATGTATGCTCAGGTCTGTACAAGGCCGGACATAGCATATGCTGTGGGGATGTTGGGAAGATATCAAAGTAATCCAGGGATTTACCACTGGAAGGCTGCAAAGAAAGTAATGAGGTACCTTCAGGGTACGAAGGATTACAAGCTTACATACAGAAGATCAGATGACTTGGAAGTCATTGGGTACTCGGATTCAGATTATGCTGGTTGTCTTGACTCTCGGAGATCAACATCCGGTTACATATTTATGTTGGCCGGTGGTGCTGTCTCATGGAGAAGTGCAAAACAGACTTTGGTTGCTACTTCCACTATGGAAGCCGAGTTCGTTTCATGTTTCGAGGCGAGTTCCCAGGGTATTTGGTTGAGGAGTTTTATATCAGGGCTTAGAATCATTGATTCTATATCTAAGCCATTGAGGATGTATTGTGATAATTCTGCTGCTGTGTTCTTTTCTAAGAATAATAAGAGTGGTAGTCGAAGTAAACACATCGACATCAAGTATTTGGCACTAAAGGAACGCGTGAATGCCGGTGAAGTAACCATTCAACACATTAGCACAGAATTAATGATTGCAGATCCTTTGACGAAAGGAATCGCACCTAAGTTGTTTAGAGATCATGTTGAACATATGGGACTTGGTTCTTCTCTATGAACAATTAATATCACTTTAGTATTGAACTCTTAAACATTTATTTATTTGTTTATTTGTCTTCTCTTTAAGTGTATACATTAAGTTTGAGAATGACAATTATTAAGTTTATGCATTATTATTTTGCGTATGTTGGACCCGAATAAGCATCTGGCTTATTCATTATGATAAAATGCCATATATAGGTTTTGCATTAAAGGGAGAGATTACATCGTAATACATGGAAGGTAATACTCGTTTATAATGATGACTTACCGCCATGATTCGTGTAATTTATTTCTTTGGTGTAGACATATGGATTTATGGGTTAATGTGAATGGATATTAAGTTACCTATGATAAAGTTGGACCAAGTGGGAGAATGTTAGTTTGAATTCTATTTTGAATTAACTTCGTGATGATATTAATCCAACTTGAATTTAAACTATATAAAGTGGTCCATGACTTTATCTAATAGGAGTCCTAAGTTAACTCTAATTGGCACTTTGGATAATGATCTACTTAAATTTTAAGTAGTGTTAATCCTTTGATGGTAAGGATTATATATAGGACAGCACCAGGGGTCCCCAATCTATCGTTCTTGCAAATATCTAGCTCCATCGGTGGGAGAGGACGGGATAGATTGGAAGAGTCCCTGGTTAATTCAAGCGTGGACTTAGAGGCTCTCGTCGTCTTCAACAATTTGCTATGGCTGGAGGTATGTGATCCTGCTTCCGCATATAATATACGACATAGATGTCGTAATTTAAGTCTGATTAAATTCTAACATCCCAATCTTTTCGAGATCAAGTTCACTCCAGAGATCATCCAGTAGTAGCAGGAAACTCTTCATTTTCAGAAAGTCATGGATTGCATCAGCATCAACATCAGCATCAGCATTGGTCGATGGCAATCCCAAATCCTTGGCTATGTCGGATCGAATCTTTTGATAGCTGTAGTCTTGAGAAACCACAACCCAAATGACATGATCAAACATGCCATCTTTTGAGCGATAGAATTCATTGTTGATGCTCTTCAAGAGTGTGGTTTTGCCAACCCCTCCCATGCCCCATATCCCAATGATCCCTGCCGTGTTTTCTTTGAGATATTGGCATATTGTCTCAAGGTTTGAATTTTCATTTGAGACCATTATTGAAGGAGTTGCCAACTCTCTCGCAGGACCCGGAGGCAATTTCTTGGCCACAACATCGAACTTCGCTGCTTTGTCAAGTAGTTCCACCATTTCTTCCTTCTTCTTGAAAGCTCGCCTGCCAAGCTTGTAATTTGAAACTATATTGAGTGAAGGCATTGCGATGCAATTTGTTCTTTGATAATATTCTTGCTCGATGGCAGTCACTTTGCGCTGATCAAAGGCGTCCGCCTTTCGAAGCCAAACCTCTACTTCTGGGGAGCAACTTTTGCCTTCTAACTCAGCTTTCTGAATGTCTTGCTCAATGCTCGCCCTTTTGGCTCTCAAGTCATCCATGGCATCCGTCATGGCTTTCACATTGTTGCTGAGCATGAACAAGTACTTGAATTGGCGTGCGATGGGATCCACCAAGTAAGGAGTGGCAGCATTGACCAATGGGCTAACGAGATCGATGACACCAGCCATATCAATCAATATTGCTAAGCATCAAATGAGATTATTAATTAGTACCAAAAAATATATTTTTTTTTAAATGGGTAAACCACATTCATTGACGAAAAAAGAGAACTAAACACCGGAACAACTGGAAGAACACAGGTACAACAAACCAAAAAATATCTCATCTCTCATCGTTCAATTAAATAAATATTGTCAACAATTAATGTACAACTATAAATTCTTTTCAATCATCTTAAATTTTTCTCTTGGATTGAATTTATTGAACATATTTGAGGTACGATAGTGCATACGAATATAGAAAATGACTAGATGATCGGTTACACGAAAGTTATCATATTTTTTTATGCTTACTAATTTAATTTAATATACAAAGCGTTAATAACAAAATACATAATGACACAAAAAATGTAATTCCAACTTAATTTTTAGATAAATATGACTCATGTTTGGTTCAAACCACCAAATTTAATGAGAACCGTTATTATTTAAATAAAACCGTAACTTTGAAGAACTTTAAAGGTTTTGGTCAAAGGATTTTCAAGTTAGAAACTGTTCCGTTCATTTTAATGTTTTAAATAAAAATTATATAATACATATTATAATAAAATTAATTGGAATCCAAACCATTCAGAACTAGAACTAAAACTAGAATTAAAATTGGAACCTTATAGCTATGGTTGAGTTCCGATTTCAAAATTTACAAAACCGAAATCATATACCAAAGGAACAGAGGTCATGTCTATCTTTAAGAGGTCCCAAACTAACATAGTAAGCAAAAACAATTGGACTAGTAGGCTACTAATAAAATTAATAAAGACTAACTTATATGTAAATTCCAAAATGAATAATGCAGATTAAATAATATTAAGAATATGGATGATTCTTTCTTACAACCCCATGCACATATGGGTTCTGGTTATTTTGAGAATTTTATTATACATGGTTAATTAATTACTCAAAATCCAAAATAACCTGGTGCAGTTAAGAGTTACTATATATGTAATTACTAAAATTACAGTGTCATGTTTAGAATAAAATAATAATTGTAGTGTATTTGTTTTAATATCATTGAAAATAGCATGGTCTGCTTTAATGTTGTTGAAAATAGCATGTTATATTTGCGAGTTAGTATGGAATTAACTTAACGATTCAAATTTATAGTTTATCAATTTATCAAAAAAATAAAGTATTTTAATAAAAATTTAATTTAAAACTAAAATTTACATATTAGGTATTTCAAGAAAAAAAATTTAAAATGGTAAAAAAAATGTTGGGGTAGTTTCATTGGTGGCCACAAATATCTCATCATTATAACGCTATGGTCACAAATGTTTTTTTTTATAACGTTGTGGCCACAAAACTATTCTCCGGTCGCACTGATGGTCACAAATGTTTTTTTTGTAACGTTGTGGCCACAAAACTATTCTCAGGTCGCACCGGTGAAGTAGCCCCAAACATGTCATTGTGGCCATCAGTGCAACCGTAGAATAGTTTTGTGGCCACAACGTTACAAAAAAAACATTTGTGGCCATAACATTATAATTATGAAACATTTGTGGCCACTAATGAAATGAACCCAAAAATGCTGTCTATTTCTTTTTAATAATAATATATTTTTAAAATAATAATTAAAAAACAATAACAATTTTTTTAAAAATAAGTTAAAAAAATAGTAATTATAAAGTAATTATAGAGAAAATAATGATGAAATTGAGAAAATGCCATTTTTTTTAGGGTTTTATCAAATATTAATAATGCAAGCACTAAATAATAAAATGAGGGAGGTATATAGATTTAAAGATGTGTAATTTTGTAGTAACTTTGTAATGACCTACTTGGATAAGTATATTTAAACCTAGTAATTCATACCAATTACATTCAAATTTAAACATAAGTGGTTTAAGATACACTATCTTAGTTCAAATTGCTTCATAATTAAAACTTAATTAAAAATATGCAAACAATATAGAAATACATAATATAACTTCATAGAAGACAACAATAACAATAAAAGAAAATATTAACAATAATATATATATATATATATATATATATATATATATATATATATACTTGCATCACATGTTTAAAAAATAAAATAAAATAAAATAAAGGTCTAAAGTTGTAAACCCACATCAACAGAGTGATAAGGAATACTTAGTATTTTATAAATAAATAAAATGCATATTAACAATTGAAACCTAGCATAATCTATCAAACTTAAACAAGCGATAATATATGCTCATGCTAGGCTAGCTCTACTGTTAAATAATATATGCTCATGCTAGGCTAGCTCTACTGTTAAATAAAATTTAAAAATAATATATTTAGAAAAATAAACTAAGTTGAGAAAACTCACAAAGAACAATGAAGCACCAAGGAAATCAAGGCCGGTAATGCTAAAAAAATACATCTCATGAACCTCTTTTTATATTTGTTGAATTGATGTACTTTGCTTGATAATTAAGGAACGTATATCTTCTTTAAATAAATGCAAGAGAATAATTTTTTATAAAAAAAAAAAGAGAGAAAAAGAAATAATATAATCATGTTTTGTACTGTCACATAATTTAATTTCGGTATAATACCTAGTTTAGTCCCTGTATTATTCTCAAAGTGCCATTTTAGTCCCTCTAATATTTTTTGTCCCTATAGGATCTCTGTATTTTTCATTTTGTGTCAAATGAGTCCCTCCCTCTAACGGCCGTATGATTTTCCGTCTGTGAGTCTGACGTGGTATTTTTCATGAGTAAAATATTAATGTACAATACCCAGTTTAGTCCCTCTATTATTTTAAAATGACCATTTAGTCCTCCTATTATTTTTGCCTTTAGGAAGTCCTTTTTTTTTAATTTTTTTAGATATAATACCCAGTTTAGTCCCTCTATTATTTCAAAATGACCCTCTAGTCCCCAATTAGAGGGACTTCCTAAGGGCGAAAAATAATAAGAGGACTAAAGGGTCAGTTTACACTAATAAAGGGACTGAACTGGGTATTATAACAATTTTTTACTCATAAAAACTGCCACGTCATCCTCATAGACGGAAAATTAGACGGCCGTTATGGGAAGAGACTCATTTGACACGAAATGAAAAATACAGGGATTTTACAAGGACAAAAAATATTAGAGGGATTAAAAGGGTATTTTGGATATAATACAGGGACTAAACTGGGTATTCTACCTTTAATTTCTAATTGGTGATAAAAGTGCTTGCATTATATAATATATACATACATATGAAAAATGAAAAAGAGACTTGAATGGAATCATATTCTTAAACTATAGTGGTCCGGGATAACTTTGTTTGCTCAAAGCAATGAAGCTGTACCTATCTTTATCCTTTTGGAATCTTGAAGTCCAAGCCTAACATTTCCTCACAAATATTAAATGGCAGTATCTCAAACGAACCTTGCTCTTGTAATGTTAAAGTGTAGATGATTCATCTAATTTTTTTTTCATACATTAATTATAATTAAAAGATTACTTTTAATATATATTTAAGAGTAAACTATTAAATATATTTATTTAGATAATTAAAACTTGTAAAATAAAACAAAAACTCCTATCACACAACTAATTAGAGAATATATTCTCTGTCAAATTCTCATAAAAGAATATCTATTAGATGTTATATTAAGATTAGGAATTTATATGATTAATTGCAATCTATTGATTTCATTTAAATTATGTGACAGATGATGTGGTAAAATAAATCACATATTTTTTTGTATAAATAGAAACAAAACTAATAAAAAAAAATTACACAATGGATTTCTTAAATTTTTTTTTTTGAGAAAAATAGAAATTTAAAAATGATCATTTTTTTTTTCTTTCTTCTACGTCACTTGTCAGAGTATTCCAATGACATTTTGAAAATTTTTTAGGTCTTTAATTTAATTTCTTTAAATCTAAAAATTATTTACTCATCACATATAAAATTAACATATCACTTTAGTATCCCCTCATTTTTTTTAATACAACCTGCAACTCTCTCTCTCTCTCTCTATTTGAATTTCTGTTTGTCAATTCTTAGAATGATTTTTTAAGAACAAGCAGGATATATGAATCCAAAAGTGTATGACTAAAGCATACCTTAATGCATAAATAGTATTTTTTTTTTTTAATATCTTATTCTTAAGTTTCTTTTGAAAAATATGAATTACCACAGATTTTGACTTGATGTTTATATTAATGGAGTTTCATTCCAACTATATCATTTTGCTTTTATTATTATGTATAATAATAGTTATTGTGCAAAAAATATATAATATAAATATATTCAACAATAATTAGCTTTTATAAACAATAAAATATTTAATTGTGAAAATTTTTATAACATGTAAAATAGAAATCCTATTATTAGTAACAATGAAAATATTAATGGTAATGTATAGATTATGTTGATATAAATGTAACAATCCTGACAATCATAGCAAATTTTTTTTTCCTCAAGGTATATTAGTAACGTGGGATAAAAGTTAAAAATGTAAAATTTGAAAACAAAAGCTCTTATTTCAAATCCTCATATCACTCCTCTCCCAAACAACCATATTTTTTTTATCCTATTTAAGACACACAAAAAGGTCTTTCAATAAGGCCTTCTCCAACCCTACACCTAAATCCCAAATTTGATGTCAAATTTGGGGTTTGAAATAGGATGACCCCAAATTTGGGGTCACACTATTGTTACCCCAAATTTGGGGTCCCACAAAAATATTAATTTTTAATCATTTTTTTATTTTGATAATCATTGTAATTAAAATTATAAAATTAATAATTCATTAATATAATTATAATTAGTCATTATATACCTACAATATTAATTTATATATAATTAATTACTTAATTAATAATTAAATTACGATAAATTTATGAAACTGGAATAGTTAAAATTTTATTGAAAAAGAACCTTAATAAAAGCTAATACAATGTAAAAACTAATTACATTAAAACTAATATCAAGTATTTGTCGTATATTTGTCTATAATTTTTAATGTAAAATATCTAATTAAAGTAATTTTCATGTTGTTAAAATTGTAATCAATCATGTGTGTAAGTATTAAAATTGTAATCAATCATGTGTGTAAGTATTAAATATTTTTCAGCTATATGAAAAAATAATTTTATTATTTATCAAGATAATTAAGAAATTCATAATCCAATTTTTAATAAATTAAATCATAAATTAAAACATTTTAGTTGTAAATTTTTTAATTTATTTTTATTAGTAAAATACTAAATTGTAATAAATATTTAATTAAATTATTGTTAAAAATGATTAATTTCAAATATGTTTTATTAAATAGTAATAATAATATAAAAAAAAGATGAGAAAAGAATATTTTGTGAATATGCCTTTTTGGAGTAAAATTAGGGGTTTGTGGTTGGAGTATAATTTGCTATAGCAGAACCAAATTTGAGATTTGGGGTAAAACTTTTGGTTTATAGATTAGCGATGGCCAGTCTAATCTATTATTTCTTTCTAAATTTTGTAACTTAGCAAGTGTTATGATTATTTTTTCTACAAAAGCTAAAAGTGCATACCTCGCAAAGCACTAATAATTGCGTAACATGAGGGCATGAAACTTTTTTCATTAAATTAATTTTCACGGTAGATTCTTTTAATGACATTCTTATTCACCATGAAACACAACATAAAATAAATAATTTTTTTTATCCAGTGAACAATTTTAGGCACACAAATAATTTTTTTGCTTGCCAAATATATAATCTCAAACATCTACTTAATGATAGAAAATATTAAAATCATATTAATTAAAAAAATAATTTGTAATATATGATAACTAAACTACTTCCTCCATTCTATTATAAGTGTCCGCTTCGAAATGATTTTTATATCCCAAATTATTTTTCTACACAATTAATTTGCATATTAATTTTTTAAATGTAATACTATGAATCTATTTAAATATATTATTCGTCGTCACTATTACTTAAAATGTAAAATTTTAATGGATAGAGAAAAATTAGTAAAATAAAAAAATAAACTCAATATTTATAAAAAAATTATTCTAATTATTTTTTCTTATTCTATAAAATTTTTAATTCTAATTTTTTTGTTTGTTTTCTTCGAAAATTATGGTGGATGAGGTAATAGAAATTTTACACCATAGAGAAAAAAACAAATTTTTTTATTAATATAGTGGTTTATCCATCTTTTTCAAAAAAAAAAAAAACATATAGCAGCTGCAACTCAAGAACAAACATGTTGTATGTATCCAAAAATTATATAAACATAGTCTACCCTAATATATAAATAATATATATTTTTTAAATATATTATTCTCAATTTTTATTTAAAAAAATGGAAAAGAGTGTCATCTCATTCTCCCAACCTTTGATGGAGGATTAAGGGCCTTAGTCTATTCTTTGGTAGATTAAGTTTTGCCAAATACTAAATTCTCCTTTAAAGAAATAAAAAATTTTAATCCGAATTAAACTACTCGTACCTTAACCCGACAGTAGTTTAATTTGAGCAAAATGATATAGAAAAATTACTTTTGTGCCCTCCTCACATTACATCCTTTTTCGTTGTATATACTATTATTAAAATATGAATTATCATATATTTTAACTTGATGTTTATGTTAATGGAGTTTCATTTCAACCATGTTGATGTCCTTTTATTATTATATATAATAATGGTTATTGAATAAAAAATATATATAATACAAATATATTCAACAATATATAATTAGGTTATCTAAATAATAAACTATTCCATCAAGGAAATATTTATAATAATACTATTAAAAAAGTAATACTATTATTAGTAATAATTAACAAGTTCACGATAATATATTGATTATGTTGATAATAATATAATAATATTGACAATCATAGCAATATTTTTTTTCCCCTCAAAGGTGTATCAGTAGCATAAGATAAAAGGTAAAAATGTTAAATTTTTAAAAAAATATCTCTTAACTCAAATCCTCATAACGCTTCTCTTTGAAACAAACATTACCTATTCCTTCTCATTCCTTCTTTCTATTCAAAACACTCAAAAAAATATAGTAATCGATTAAAATCTTTTGTTGTCTTAATCTAATCTACCATTATTTGTATTTAAGTTTCATACTAGAGCAAATCTTTTGATTATTGTAAGAACATTGAGAATAAATTGGATGTAAGTTCAAAATTTTGAATTTACATAGACAGAAAATTTCCATTTCAAGATGTTTCAAATTATCATAAAATTTGATTTTATTAACATTAAAGTGAATTGTTTTATTGAAGCGATACGAATCTAATTAATGCTCAATCACCCAATTAATATTTTAGTCAAATGAATCACTTTTCAATAAAAAATTCCGAATTACTGAAAATAGTTTAAATTGATTAAATATCAATACATTAAATTTATAAAAAAAATCAAAAATTAAAATTAACTTGTTACAGTACTCTGCCCACTACTAGCATTGTTCCTATCTTTATTGTTTGTTCCTATCATGCTACAGTGCCGTGGGCTAGGGGTTTGCAACCAGCGGGCCGGCACAGCCCACGGCCCGCTTCAAGCCAACATGTTCAGGCACGCCAAATACAAGTTTTTTCTTTTTCTTTTTTAAATTTTTTTGGTATATATTTCGTTGTTTTAGTCAATAAGGTTTTTAGTTTTATATTTTTGAATTTTAGGATATTTTTTTAAATATTATTTAGCAATTTTAGGGTATTTTTTTATATTTTTTTAGTTTAAAATAAAAAATATAAATATAATATAGCGGGGCCAGGCCACATGCTGGGTCGACCTTGGTGGTTGGCGGGCTGTGCCGGCCCAAGCACGTATAGTACGTGGGCCATAGTGGGCCCGGGCCGTGTCGGCCCATTTGACACCCAATCTTTATTATTTATTTACCTGTCTTTATTATTGTACCTGTTATTATTATTATTTTTATATAAATAAATGATTTATTTATTTATTTTAAAACTTTTCCTCTCACAATAGCATAGATAATAATTTTTTTTTAATTATCAAGGTGGATAACACGCTTCACATAGTGCCCCAAATCTTTAACTATGTTATTAAAAAGAGTCAAACTCTCAGTCTTTGACCTTTAGAGGGAGTTAATCATATTAGTTGTGCTGTAACAAACGAATCAAATTATTAAAATATTTCCTCTTCATAATAAATAAATAAATAAAATCTTTAATAAACATAAAAAGAAAACAAAATTATGAGACTTGTACACATGAACCAGCATTTCATTCAAATGATAGAAAAACATAAATAGGCATTTGTCATGGAGAGAAAAGCAAATCAAGTAATCTATAAATATATACAATGCCAATATGGATCTAAAAATGTATAATACCTTAATTGGTCCCTCTACTTTTCTCTCTCTTCCCTTTTAGTCCCTTTACTCAGAAATGCTCCCGACTACTCTCTCTACTTTTAAAAATGTGCTCACTTGGGAGAAATGCTCCCAATTAGTCCCTCTACTTTTTAAAATGGGACTAAGTGAAGGCACTAAGTATACTCATTTTCAAAAGTAGAGGGACTAGTTGGGAGTATTTCTCTCTAAGTAGCTATATTTTCAAAAATAGAGAGACTAGTCGAGAGCATTTCTAAGTAGAGGGATCAAAAAGGAAGAAAGAAAAAAGTAGAAGGACCAATTAGGGTATTATACCATCTAAAAAAACATAATGGGTAGCAAAGGACCAGCTATTGTGACTTGAAGCAAATGAGAGAAATGATCTTTGTGCACCCAATCCATGTTCTCCCACACACTCTCCGGTGACACAAGTATGATCTTTAAATTCTTAGCGCTGTCCAATCCAAGTGGGAGCTTTCTCAACTTGAAACATCTAGTCAAATCAAATCTTTCAATGGAAGGCAAGGACAGTTCTTCCTCACATATGCATTCCAAATTTGGATTATCCCAAAGATCCAATTCCTTGAGATTCTTGAAAATGTTGCCATTTTCAATCACTGTTGCATCACCATCAGATTCATCACCAGCTGTGATAATACTCTTTAGTTCAGTGCATCTCATTATAGTGAGTATCTGAAGACATGGAAGCTCAGCAGTCCAACACAAGTTAGTCAAGCTGTCACATCCATCAAATACTAAGCGAGTAAGGCCGGGAAGAAAATGGCATGCTTCCAAGTCTTTCCAAATGACATTCCTTAATTGGGGGAGTCCAACTAAAGATAAGGTCTTCAGATGAGAAAGGCATCAAGAACTATCACCTTGTGTTGTCATTACCAACTCTTGTAATGTTGTCATTATGGAAATCTTTAACTCATGAAGGTTTGTCTTGCTGTTGCTTCCAAGCAAGGATTGAGATATGTTGACCAGAGTAAAATTAATTAATTCATTGGCGTAGAGGTTATTCTGATGGTCCAAAAAATCCAAAAGACCTCGGCCTCGCAAATGGAGTCTCTGTTTTGGAACACGATAGAGTCTTTCCAATAAAGCGATCCGTTTTATGCAGATCCCCACTCCTTTCAATTCAGTTAAGCTTAACAACTCATCCAGGTATCTTTCTTCAAGGAAATAGAAACTAGTGCCATATAGATCCAACACTTGCAGCTTTGTTAAGCTTGCTATCAGCCCATAAGGAATGTTCTTTAGCAAATATATTTGACAATATAGATACTTCAGGTTCTTCAAATTACCCAAAGTCATGGGTAAGGATATGAGACTCGTCGATGATAAATTGAGATATTCCAACCCAATGAGTCCGCCAATCTCATCAGGCAAAGTGGCGATAGGAGCATGACTTAAATCCAAATACTTGAGGCAATGCATTTTTGTAAAGAATTCAGTAGAAATAACAACTAATTGCCAATTTCTGGAGAGTATCAGTGTTCTGAGTTTATGCCAATTAGGAGATCCATCCAATGCTCTTATTTTGTTTAGTGAAAAATTAATCACTTCACTGTCGATGGAATCTTCAGGTAATCTTTCCAAGTTTGCTTTTGATTGCACCAACCATCCTTGCTTGTTTTTCCCACAATCTGAAGTTATCCACAAGGCAAGATCTCTGATCACGTCATGAAGCTTCACATGGCTGTCATATTTAGGATTCAAAAGCAGCACCTTGCTCCAGTCAACTGGTTCTAGTAAGCATGCTTCATTCAGGTTTCCGATGATGGTCTCACCTTTGCTATAAGCTTCATTAAGATCATCAAAATCATCTAACAAGCCATGCCCCATCCAACACTCTATTAGTTCATCAGCTGGTATTTTCACATCCTCACCCCATAAGGAGCAATACAAGAAGCATTGCCTCAAAGTATCACTTTCCAAATTGTCATAACTGATCTTCAAAATAGGAAAGAAGTTTGATTCCTTCTTCATACCTGGAATGAAGCATTGCCCCAAAGAATCACTTTCCAAATTCTCATAACTGAACTTCAAAATAGAAAAGAAGTTTGATTCCTTTTTCATACCTGGAATGCTTTGATACTTTGATTTCTTCATCATGCTGGCAACATACTCCCATTCAGTCGTTGTCTTCTTGGTGCTCATTGCTTTGCCAATTGTGACAAGAGCAAGCGGTAAACCAGCGCACTCCCTCACAATGCTCCCTGCATGGTATTGAATTAGCTTGTCAGATGCAATAAGTTCTTCACCGGCCTTCTCCTTGAACAAACGCCATGCAGCAACAAGATCCAAGCACTCCATTTTGATTTTCTTGTCAGCCTCCATAATACCACAGACCGCCTCCGAGCGTGTTGTGAACACCACCATCCTCTTGTGCATGTCTTGATCACGATGCATTTTAGGCTGAGGCACCCCAATCTTCTCGAGATCAAGTTCACTCCAAAGATCATCCAGCAGTAGCAGGAAACTTTTCCTTTTCAAAAAATCATGAATTGCATTAGCATTAGCATTGGTAGAAGGTAATCCCAAATTCGTGGCGATATCGGATTGAATCTTTTCATAGCTGTAGTCTTGAGAAACTACAGCCCAAATGACATGATCAAACATGCCATCTTTCGCACGATAGAATTCGTTGTTGATGCTCCTCAAGAGTGTGGTTTTGCCGACCCCTCCCATGCCCCATATCCCAATGATCCCGGTCGTGTTCTCTTTGAGATATTGGCATATCATCTCAAGGTTTGGATTTACATCGGAGACCATTGAAGGAGTTGCCAGCTCTCTTGCCGGACCCGGAGGCAATCTCTTAGCTACGACGTCAAACTTCTCTGTATGCAGTAGTTGTAGCACGTCCTCCATCTTCTTGAAAGCTCTCCTGCCAAGCTTGTAATTAGAAACTACATTGAGTGAAGGCATTGCAATGCAGTTTGTTCTTTGATCAAATGCTTGTTTGATGGCAGCCACTTCAAGCTCAACGGCGTCCACCTTTTGAAGCCAAAGCGCTACTTCTGGGGAGCATGCTTTGCCTTCTAGCTCAGCGTTTCGGATGTCTTGGATAGTGCTCTCCCTCTTGGCTCTCAGTTCATCCATGGCATCAGTCATGGCATTCACATTGTTGCTGAGCAAGAACAAGTACTTGAATTGGCGTGCGACTGGATCCACCAGATAAGGTGCCACAGCACTTGCCACAGGGCTAACCAAATCGATGAGACCCATATGAACAACGCTATGCATCAAATGAATTTATTAATTAGTGTTTATAAAGGACAATTAAAAGATCTCTTATATTTATTTAAATAAAGATCAACACAAACAAAATCATGGTTAATTTATTCTTATGAAAAATATCATTGACTTTAATATGCAAATTACAAAAGTAACCATTTCTTTTTTTTATTATTATTAATAGGCGACAAGCGTCACCCACTCAAAGGATTTAAAAATAGTATCGGATATACATTGTATGAATAATATATAAACATTACAGAGAAAAATAAGCATTCTTTCAATCATATTAAAATTTTTATTTATTTATTTATTTTGACAAAGTCGACAAACAACAAAACAAAGAACACACAAGTACGGAGGTGTATTAGTTACGGTAGCTTGATTGACCTTCTAAAGATAAACCCCCAGTAATGCAACTCTAGAGGAGAAAATAAGAAATATTCGGTGAACTCTCACAGAGTACAAAAAGTGAATTATAATCTGAAAGGCTCGAATACAA
Organism: Dioscorea alata; assembly: GCA_020875875.1. Taxonomy (NCBI): domain Eukaryota; kingdom Viridiplantae; phylum Streptophyta; class Magnoliopsida; order Dioscoreales; family Dioscoreaceae; genus Dioscorea; species Dioscorea alata. The sequence continues at coordinate 16,432,998 of CM037018.1, forward strand.
GACCTTTTAATTATAAATACAAGTAATTAGTAGTGGGTTAGTCTACGGTTTTGGATTTAAATTATTATAATCTGAAGGGCTCGAATATGAGATCTTTCTAGTACCAAATATTTATTTCATGTACTAAACATTAAAATAAATATTTGGTAATAAAAAAACTAAAATTCATATTTCACTAAAAGAAAATTCAGCTTGCCGTGATAGTTGGTCGGGATAAGTTATACAGATAAACCGTGACTTTATGAATTCAATTTAGAAAAAAAAAATAAATATATATATATATATATATATATATATATATATATAATTTTTTTAATTCTTTTTATGAAATGTGACAAACTATGTGTTAGAAACATGCATATACACCCCTACAACTGTGTATATTTGCTTATATAGTACCATAAAAAATCATATTGGAGCATATTCTCAATAAAAATGATATTTTGTATATACACTTATAAAAAGCATTTTTTGGGGGTTGTATACAGAACTATGAACATTTATGGATAGGAAGACATATGCAAGTATGATTTTATGGTGAAAATATGCACTTTACAAGGTAAGCAAAAATATCATGTTTCCCTATGTTGATAATGTAAATATATACTTTATAAGGGTATAATAAAAAATATTTACTTTTATTAGGATTGTAAATGCAAATATGATTTTGATTGGGGTATATGTCTACTTTTTTTTTTTTTTTTTTTTTGATAAAAAGTGTATATGTCTACTTCAATAGGAGCATAAATCCAAATGTTAATTTTATCAAGTTATATACATAAAGTTCATTTTTATATGCCATATTTCTAATTGTGCTTTCAAAAATATAAAAAATTATGAATTGTGCCTATAGCCAATTGGCTATTCAAGGTATATAAGCAGTGATTTTAAATTTTCAAATACAAAGGTTAAATGTTCTGGTATGTAAGGACAAATCATATTATTATTATTATTATTATTATTATTATTATTATTTTGATATTAGACTACAAGCACCCCTATTTAAAGTTAAGTCAGGGACTACTCCAATATGGAATGCATCGGTAAGCTCAACGGTATTGTGCTCTCACATATTGTCAATCGTATTTATTTTCATTACAGATAATTCCCTTCTCAAATAAATTAAAGGCAATGTATATAATAATGAAATGATTTTTTATTAAAAAATAATTATTTCTTCTTAAAAAATTATATTTTAAAAATGTGAAAGAAGTTTTGGTTGTTTTTAAAGATGTAGAAGACTAGTTTGGGTATAATTTTTTTTAAATGCCACTATTATTATTTAAAAAAATAGTTTCCATATGTAAAAATAAATAATCTTTAAGTCAAATGTTAAATGAAAAATATTTAAAAAAATGTTTTATTTAGACAGTGATTTTTTTTTTTTTCTGAAAGTAACTAATGTCAGGGTTTTTATGAAATATTAATAATGTAAGTGCTAAATCACAATAACTACATAAATATATGGGGTTATACCCAATATTTTATATATATATACAGTGGTGGAACTAGAAACAAAATTTAAAAGTGTTGGATTCAAATTTTAAAAAACTTAATATTATTAAATAATTCTATTAATTCAAACTTGAGACTTGAGAGTATAATAATCAATATTTTAAAAATATTAAATATACATGCATTTAAAAATTTTGGTCACGATGTAAAAGGCTATTATATCTACATAATTAGCAAATAACTCAACTAACAAGTAAACAATAAATTAATAAATAATACAATTAAAAGACAACTTAACACAAATTCATAAGATAATTCAATTATTAAATACAACAATTATTTAACAAATAATCTAATGCATATATATAAAAACACACCAGCAAAACATATATAATAAGTATTTATAATGAAAAATAAAACATAAACTCGGGAGTATTTTATATTTTACAAATAAATAAAATGAATACGAATAATTCAAAATATGACCTAATCAATAGAAATTAAAGTAATTAACTAACATGAATAAATTTTTTGATAGAGCACCAAACTATGCCCATTTTTTATTTTTGGGTCTAAACTTCATTTTTAATTAAAATGGTTACCCAGTTTCAATTATATTTTACCAAGTGGTCACCTGAGATATTCCAGGCTATTTTTTATTATGTACATGCAAGAAATTCTCTGCTATCATATATATGACACGATGTCTGCTCAGCTGACAATTCTATCTTACTTGGTAGAAAAAAATTTTTGACATCACATAACCAAAAATAGACCAACATCTGTTGAATGATCCTCTAGTGAAAGAAAATTGAAATTGATGAGCAATCATTTTGATTCAAATCGAAGTTTTGATCCTCAAAATAAAAAAAATGACCATAATTTGATGCTCTATCAAAAACTTTACCCTAACTAACATGCATTCCCATCTCGGCTATACTATTAAATAATTCTTTAAAATAATATATATATATATATATATATATATATATATATATATATATATATATATATATATATATATATATATATATATATATTATATATATATATATATATATATATATATAGTTTAGAAAACTCACACGAAACAATGAGGCACCAAGGAAATATTGAAAGTTGCAAATAATGTTAAAAACCATAATGTGAACCTCCTTTTATATTATTTGAAATTAATGTGCCTTGGGTGTTGATTAAGAAACGTATTTCTTCCATAAGAAATACAAAAGAATAACGTTTTTTTAAGGAGAAAAGACTTGAATTGAATTATATTCTTAAACTCCACGGGTTATGGAGGCATGCATTTCCACTCATCAAAGCAATGAAGTTATACCTTTTTTAACATTTTTGGCATTCTTGTAGTCCAAGAGTAGTATTTGGTATATATCTTAAATAATTCATCTATCTTTTTTAAATTTATTATATATATATATATATATATATATATATATATATATATATATATATATATAAATGTGGATAAACCACAACTTTATTGAAAAGATCAGAAAGGTACAAGAAAGTAGTCCTCTCACCAGGGGTGAGGGGAAGGACAAACTACAACATAAAACGAGAATATAAAGATAAGAGTTGGGCAAACTGAAAACACCGTCTGGAGTTTCAGGTTTGCCCAGTTAAATTTATCTTTTTAGTCTCTTATTTTAATATTTTAGTTTTTTACTATTTTAAATGAGTCATATCGATTAATAAAAAAAAAATGGGTCATATCAATTCGTGGGTTTAGGGTTTAGGGGGACTGATATGAATAAATTATAATAGTAAAAAAAAATTAAATTTTAAATTTGTAAATAGACTAAATAAATAATTTTAAAAAGTAAAGAGATTGTTAAAAAATTATACCGTATTATTTTTTCATACATGTAATATCTCAGGTCTTGTCCTTGTGATGTCACAAGATGCATCCACTCTTAGGTCATTATTCCAATAAAATAATGAATTGCATGTTATGCCATTCGCTTGAAATTGAACGTCAAAATTGGTAAAATCATATGCTAAGGGAGATGATATATTTTAGTGGAAATTTCAAAAATAAAACTTGTGGTTTCCCAGTTTTGCAAAAAAGGGACAGAGGTTTGTTTTTTTTCGTTTTTAACCTATGTGGTTTCCCCAGCTAGCAAAAAAGGGAAAAACCGTTAACAACCCTTTAATGGTGTTAACTCATAGGGGTAAAATGGTCAATTTATTGTAAAAAATGCCACATGGCATTAAAAAACATGATTTGCAACATGATTTTGTTTGTTTTTTGGAATTTAAGTTTATTTTTTGTTTATTAGAATTTTTTTGAGAGATTAATAAATTAAAAAAAATATTTAATGTCAAATAAGATGGATTTTAAATAAATTGACCATTTTGCCCCTGTGATTTAACACCGTTAAAGTGTTGTTAACAGTTTTTCTCTTTTTTGCTAGCTGGGAAAACCACATAGGTCAAAAACGAAAAAAACAAATCTCTGTCCCTTTTTTGCAAAACTGGGAAACCACAAGGTTTATTTTTGAAATTTTCCCTATATTTTAACCCCCCCAAAAAAAATTTGTTTTTCTTCTCCTAAACTTTCATTAATTTCGAAACATAGTTCAAGTTTAATAAAATAAAATAAAATAAAGTTCAGGTACAATATGTTTGAATGGAATATATAATAACAGCAACAATTGTAACCAATTTTGTTATCAGACAAAAACAATATTGTCACGCCCCGAACCCAGCTCGTCGGACCCGGTGTGTTGACAAACGGCCGCACACCCATAGTGCATAGCGCAATAGGCATGCAAGGCCTCAGAACCTATCTCTCGCTAGCTCACTAAGATGTCTGTTGTATTATTCACTCCAGATCTAAAAAAAAATTAACAGATTATGAGCTTGACAGCCCAGTAAATAATCCACTAAAAATATAGGGATCATTTACAAAATCATAATTTATCAAAATCAAAAATCAAAATTCAAATTTATTTTAAATAACACAGATGCCAAAAACTGAGCATATAGGTCCCCCAAACAACTATCACCAAAACAAAATAACAGAATTCATATATTTACCCTCGGTGACCCGAGCCAGAATATTAGAAGCCGTTATTTTTCACCGACGGAATAGTGCGAAACTGTAGTTTCTATACCAGAGTACATGTCGACACGGTCAGTGTTTAACCCCCAGTAACAGGGTTATTGCAAAGTTAATTTGGGGACTACGAATACTTTGTCAAAATAATTCTTATCAAATATTCGACAAAGTCGAAATACCAAGATTCAAATGATCCCAATTTCACTAAAAATATATCCATTTATTTAAGAAGACAAAATATCTCACAGTGAATTTCAATAATACATAATTTAATAAATAAAAATAAAAATTATAAACAGAATAATATTAAACATTAAAGCTTCAAGCAACAGTAATAACATATAATAATAATAATAATGTCTTTTTCTTTTCGTTTGTCACTTTTAGAGGTAAGGAAAAGCCAAAAACTTTTCGAGTTTATACATATAGTATCATTTATATGCGGGTACTTACCTGATTAATGCCCAAAAACTCCAAATCCCAAATAGAACAGGTTTCCTCAAAATACCCTAAATTTGAGAATAATTTTCAAAGATATCAAAAACCTATTTAACACAAGCAAAAAAATTGAAAGAATGATACAAATGCAAAAGGTCAAGCTATCACTTTGCTCTCCCAAAAATTTGATCATTTCCAAGGGTATAATAGCATTTAACCACTCTAAATTGCCATACTAGAATTCTATCATGACCCGTGAGTACTAAATCAGCCATAAGTTTGTCTATCTTTTCCCAAATCACAAAATTATAAATTCTAAAGATAATAGATAGCCAAGGTTTTGACATATCCAAAATTTACATGGTTTAGAGCACTACTCAATGCATACCATTTAATTGAATCTACAACTATTTCTGCAGACTTGTAATTCAGACGTATCACTTTCAAACATGCATATCTCTCAAAATACAACTTCAAAAGAAATGAAGTTTAACTGAAAATCAGATAACTTAATAATAAACAATATTTCTATTTTTCATCTCATCCAATTCAATATCTATGATCATCAAAAATGGCCATAATTCTTTAAGTTCTGCACAGAAATATCATCTGAGACAGTTGCACTAATAGGGTTATATCTCACAAACTACAGATGCATAAAATCTTAAAAATTTGCAGGTAATTAGATAACATCAAAATATACAACTTTTCTATATAAATAATGTCTAATTCAGACTAAAAATGATAAAATAAATTAAAAAACCTTAAAGGCCTGCACATAAAATCTTACCCGAGGATCCTGCATTCAAAGGTTATATCTTACACGATACAACAGCAAAAATTCTGAAATTTGGCAGGTACAAAGACAATGTAAAAATCTACAACTTTATTATTTTACTTTTCTCCAAATTCTGCCTTTAAGATCCCCAAAATGAAGAGGGGTTTTGCTATGCTAACAGGAATTTCTGAATCTTTTCCTGAAATTAAATTAAATCATCATCCTCATCAAACTCTAACCCTAACTAGTATCACGTCACAAAAATCATAAGAAAAAGCATCAATCAGAACCTTACCTCAAAATAATAGTGAAATGAAACCCTGGCGACGAGACCCTTCTCCCGTCCTCGCCGCAGACACCACCCGCAAATATGGTGAGAAAATGATGAGACTAGGGTTTTCTCTTTTTCTAACTGCGATCTAAATCGGAAGGATGCGAAGAGGCGTCTAGGGTTTTAAAATTTAAAAGAAACAAATCAACGGCTAGGATTAAAAGAAAAAATCAATGGCTCGGATTAAAAGAAAGTATCAATGGCTAGGATTAAAAATTAAACCGATGGCTAGGATTTAATTAAGAGGTGGAGCTCATAGATATGCAATGTAACGTCACCCCTTCCCTCAGGCGAGATCTAGCTTTTGGCCTTCGATGGTTCCCCTAAAGGATGTCTTTTCCTCCAGGGTGTTTTATCCTCCTGTTCTCTTGTTTTATTGTTTTTTCCATGTTCCCACTCTTGGTGGTTGTTATGTTGAACTGCGACTCCTTAGATTTTTTTTGTACTTGTACTGTTTTTTTTTTAATAAATGTGGTTAATCCAACCTTTCACCAAAAAAAAAAAGTTATTTCACAGATAGATAGAGTGTAAATATAAAATAAAACATCAGATTTTATCAATTTAAACTTAAACAAACTATCACTGGGAACTGGGACAAACTATCATCGGGGAAGTGAGTTGTAGACGAACAATAACTACCATGTCTTGTCTTGTATTTAAAAAGTTCTGGGAATTTTCAACTCAATTATGCTGCATCCAAGAGGTTTTTAAGTTATCATAGCTGGTGCATTCTCATACATCCCTTAACTAATAACACTTATCATCTTCATTAAAAAAAATAATTAAAAACTATATTGGCTCCATGTTGACTCTAGTGATAAATAATTCTTTAAAGCAATACGAATTATTTTTTTAAAAAAAAAAGTCGAGGAAACTCACATGAAACAAGTGTAGTATCAAGAGAATGAAGGTAGTAAATAAGGCCTCAAAACATCGTCCGAATCTCTAGTTGTACTGGTAGGAGTCGGTGTATTTTTTTCCTCTCAATCATTTTTATTCAATGTGCTATTGTTACTATATAAATATGGCACGGGAATGTACTTTATGAGACTGTTAATGATAAATGGAGTGTTGTCATTCTTTGATGACATAAACATTAATTTCTTTTCTTGATAAATAATGAGGGAATTTTTTTTAATTTTGAAGTATAAAAAATTTAATCACCAATTATTCCAGTGAATCAATTGGTTTTTGGCTCGGACCAATATTGTTGCAACATCAAATTTTATCTTACGAATAAGATTCATTTTTACGTGGAGATTGCAAACTTTTTTTTTGGTATAATACCCTAATTGGTCCCTCTATTTTTCTCTCTCTTCCTTTTTAGTCCCTCTACTCAGAAATGCTCCCGATTAATCCCTCTACTTTTAAAAATGTGCTCACTTGCGAGAAATGCTCCCAATTAGTCCCTCTACTTTTTAAAATGTGACTAAGTGGAGGGACTAAGTAGGCCCATTTTCAAAGTAGAGGGACTAGTTGGAAGCATTTCTCTCTAAGTAGCTACATTTTCAAAAGTAGAGGGACTAGTCGGGAGCATTTCTGAGTAGAGGGACCAAAAAGGAAGAGAGAGAAAAGTAGAGGGACCAATTAGGGTATTATATTTTTTTTTTTTTTTACTAGATTGGTTACATGTAAACTGTTCAAGGGCCGGACTATCTGCACAAACCCAAACACCCACCAAAAAATAAGGAATGTTTACATAAATATATGAGATACGATGACCGATAAAATATAGAGCCCGTTTTAAAAAGGGGTCAAGTTTAGTTTTTATTGTTAAAGCCCGGCCCCGACTCGACTCGGCTCGGCCTGAATTATATAATATATTTATTAATCAGTTTATATATATATATATATAATTCAACTATCAATAAAATCAAATATTCTTATTGTATGTGTGTATATTTAAGACATGTGCAGCTATTTTAGATTGATTAACTATGAATAAATAATTTTCTTAGCATCATTATTGATTATTATTAATTGTCATTGATTATAATAGGTAGTTTGTATTTTAAATGTTGTGACTGAAAAAAGATGTACATTTGGTATTTTAATTTTAATGTGTTTTGTAGAATAATTTTTTATAGTTCAAACAAAAGTTAAGACTTATATTATTGGGTCAAACTGTAAATTTGAATTTTATTAATTGTAGACTAAACCCAGCCCGAACCATGGATAGACGTAGTTACATGTTGTAATATTTGGTAAACATTATTTCATTGTTACATAATATAAATCCGATTGGTCTCCATGCAATGCAATACTATATAAACAAAAAAAAAAAGTAAATAAAAATATATTTTTACAATTTACACGAAATTATACATCTACATAAATAAAACAATTTTATCATACACTAATTAAAAAAAAAAAATCCAACCAAACATAAAAAATAAAAAAGTCAACTAATGACGTCCCAATCCAACACTTAATAAATAAAATATCATGCACTCTTGCGTGTTCTCCAAAAACTCTTCTCATTTCTTTGATCACAAATTATGCAAAATATCCACATCCTTCATGTCCCATCATCCAATCAAATCCCCCCACGTGTCTCATCCTGATCAACGGCGGCCGGCGCCGACGCAAACCTCGCCGAGAAATTTCGAATCCCGGCGGCCTCCTCCTGGCCATCATCATCTTGCCCAACTCCATCATCAAAATTGAGCGCATAGCTCAACGGATCATACTGAAATCTGGAAACAGTCCTTCCCATCCTGGAGCTCCGCCTGAATCTTCTAATAAAGGTCTTCCATCTAGGCCCGGCAACGATCTCCGACCATTCTCGGACCTTGAAGAACGGCTTCGCCCACCACCGATTTGGGGCCGTGGCGGCACGGCTGCTATCTGAGACTCCGATGCGCTCCCACCACTCGGCAGAGGAGGATGGAGGAGGGTGTGATCTCCTTGACGGCCATGGAACCCAGACGCAACAGCAGCAGCGACGGGCGAACAGCACCTCTGGATCCGGATCGGCTTCTCGGGGATCAGAACCACTGGATTCCGTCATTAGGTTTTACAATTGCGATGGAGAAGGAGAGGAATCTTGAGAGGCTTTATTAGGGTTTACTTCCTCTGCTGAAAAAGGTTGAGGGAAAGAAAAGCGAGTTTGTAAATATGAATTATCTGATCACAAGCGGGTGATGTGCGTTTTATTAAATATTTTCTAATAATTGTGTTCAGGGAAAAAAAAATTATTATTGAGTTTTTAAAAATAAATTATTAAATATATTTATTTAAAGGTTGAAAATAAATCATTAAGGGTGTGTTTGATTGCCCTTTTTTTTCTCTAGAAAATTTTTCCACGGATGATTTTCCAGCTTTTTAGAGTGTTTGATTGCTAAAATTTTTCATGGAAAATTTTTTCACAAACCTGGTCACGTGACCTTATTTTCCCTCAAATCGGTGGAAAATTTTTCCTGTCTCCACCCTTGGAAAAATTTTCCATGGAAAATAGAGAGCTTTTTTTGGTAACAAGATTATGCCATATATATCTGATCCATATATAATGTTTTTTTAAAATATGTTTAAACAATTTTTTAATTATTTTTTTTTAAAAAAAATCCATGATATGTGACTTTTTCCAATTTTCATATCATATATATTTGATCCATATATAATGTTTTTTTAAAATATGTTTAAACAAATTTTTAATAATTTTTTAAAAAAAAATTCCATGAAAAATGTGACTTTTTCCATGGAAAATTGATGCAATCAAACAACAAAATCAGAATTTTCCATAGAAAATTTTTGATTTTCTAGCTAGAAAATAATGCCAATCAAACGACTATTTTTTCATTTTCCACGAAAAATTTTTCCATGGAAAATTTTTCCCAAGAAAAATTTTCTTTTCCACCCGTTGTCCATGTTGCCAATCAAACACAGCCTAAATATAAAAGGATAAACACTTTACCAAAAAATAAGGCCGGAACATTTTTCTTGAGAACCAAATAGCATAACCTTGTATAAGGTACTTTTTTTTTGTTAAAAAAAAACAAGGGTGAAATATTTAAAAGTTTTGAATTCAAATATTTTAGAAGCATTGATGTTAAGCAATTGCGGGTTATATTTGTACCGGGTCTCTTGCGTAAGGTTTTCATTTCAGAGGGGTTCCCAGATCGAAACTTACAATTGCTCTCCACATTTGTATCCGCCTCTGGCTTAAAACTTAAATGAGGGTGTTTATGGCCTAATATCACAAAAAAAAAAAAAAAAAAAAAAAATCGCCAATTATAGTTCTGGGTTCATAATTTAAACCTCTCGTCCCTACCCTAGTTAAAGTCATGCAAAGTGAACAATCGATTTTGGTAAGCATATATGCATGCTCCTTATTTACAGCGTTTGTATTTTTTGTAAAAAAAATCTTAAGTTTTTCTTTATATATATATATATATATATATATATATATATATATATAAAGATGGGAGCAAAGTTCAAACACGCTCAAATTATGCAAACTCCGGGGAAAGTTACTCCCCTAATGTCGTCATCTAAAAGCACCTTGATAGCATCTGGAGGTTAAGCAAAGATAGATAGGCCTGGATTTAAACTATGTGCGAGGGATGCCAAAGCATCTGCACATCGATTTCCTTCACGAAACGTGTCAGTAACGTGGATCGTCCAATCTTTTCTCTAGTAATTGATGAATATCACTCAGCATGCGATACGAGCAGTTAACAAGAGGCATTCTTTTAGACATTATCTCAATCACACATTTACTGGCACTTCAAGACATACACATCTGTAGCCTGCCGACCAACAAAGAAGGAGGCCTTGCCAAACCCCCAGAGCTTAGCCAACACAAAGTTGCTAGGGCCAATATTATAGCAGAAACCAGTAACCCAATCTCTAGTAGAGTTTCTAACTAAACTGCCAATGGTAGCCCATAATGAATTAGTATTAATTGAACCAACTATATTGAGTTTAGTCCAGCCATTTGGAGAACACTGCCAGTCAATGTTTTCAGACCCGGACCTAACCGGCCTGTCGGAATGGGTTGACCTGAACCCGACCTTAAAATCGGTTTGGTCCAATATATAAACATGGATTTTAATAAAACCGAGATTGAACAAGAAACCCGGGCAATCGGACCAGTGACCCGGCCTGGTCATCAACCCGGGTCTGCACCTAATTTTTTTTAATTTTTATTTTATTTTATAATATACTAATGTTTTGAGGTTATAATATAAAATTGTAAAACTAAGAAAGGGAGAGACCAAGGGAATATTTTTATGTTTTTTTATGCATTTCTTAGTTGTTTATTTCCTAGTTAAATATTTTTATGTTTTTCAATTAATTTTAAACTGGTTTATTTTTATATTATTTAGTGTATTTTACATTTTTAATGTGGTGTACTTCAATATTTATTTATGTAAAATACTTGATTAAAATTTGAAAAGTCATGTTTTTATTTTTTTATTTTTTATTCTTCAATATTTGATTTTTTAATTATATATAACTAAAATTTATATTATTTTTAATAAAAATTGTTGGCATCGGTTCAACCCCGGTTGAACCACTTAACCCCTGATCTCTGATCTTCTCCGAGTCGATGCCCGGTCCGGGTCTAAGAATCTTGCTGGTAGTTGATCAAACGTTCCTCACTAGGAATTTGGATACTTTTAAGATTCCCTTTAATGAGATGCATTGACGGGATTATTATATCACGAGCTGAAATTTGCAAGCAAGAGTGTTGTGCCACTCTTTCAATTTTAAATTTCTAAAATATAATATAGCATGATTAAATTGAATATGTGAATTGTGAATTTGTGTTAAAGAGAAAAACATTCATTGGAAGATATTTCAAATTATGATAAAGTTAATTTGACTAAGTAAATTTCATTCAAATTTTATTAATATAATTCATGATTGATAACTTAGTTCATATTTTTTTAATTATTATATTAATCAAATGAAACATATTCTAAGGACCCATTTTTACTCCAAATTATTTAAATTAGTTAAACAACAATATATAAATCAAAATTAGGGAAAAAAAAAGTTTGGAAGATTAAAACTTAGATTATATTCAACTCATTCACTATAGATATCCTGACATAGTCATCCACTAGCTTTTAAAAAAAATAGGGGTTTTTGCAGGTGTACTCCTGAATAATTTTGAAATTGTATATTTGCCCTTGAATAAAAAATAATTGCATATATACCCCTAAATAATACATAAAATTGCTTAGAAACCCTTCAAAAGTTCTATAATTGCATATTTACTCTCAGAAAAAAATATAATTATATATATACCCCTAAAAAATATAGGAAATTACGGATATACCCCTGCTGTTAGATTCTGTTAATAGAAGTTAATTAAACTTTATTAACTATAGTTATAACTTGGATTAAGATATACAAAAAGTCCAAATTAGCCCTTGTAAATGGTCATTTTGCAATAATTATATTTTATATTTTGTTAACAAATGTTTTTTCAGCTAATTTGAACCCCAGGGGTATATATATACGCAATTATATGCATTATTCAGGGATATGTATGCAATTATCTTTTATTTAAGGGCATATCCGTAATTACATATATTTTCAGGGTATATATATAATTATGTTTTTTATGAGGGTAAATATGCAATTATAGAATTTTTGAAGGGTTTATAAGCAATTTACCCAAAAAAGGAACACTAATAATAAAAATTGAAGTAGTATTGAAAAGCTCAAAAAAGAAAAATTATTGGACTTTTTCACAAGAACGGGCATTTTATTCCGGGGGAGAATAACATAATTAATGGAGAAACTAAATAAGTAGTACACTTGCATTGAGGTAGAGAGGGTGGTCGCACTGATGGCCACAAATGTTTTTTTGTAATGTTGTAGCCATAAATGTTTTATCATTATAACGTTGTAGCCACAAAAGCTTTCCACGTGGATCATGTGTTTTGTGGTCATGTCATCAACTTCACTGGAAATAGCCCCCAAACATGCCATTGTGGTCATCAGTGCAACTGAAGAATAGTTTTGTGGGCACAACGTTACAAAAAAAAAACATTTATGGCCAAAGCATTATAATGATAAAACATTTGTGGCCACTAATGAAATGAACCCAGGTAGAGAGTAACAAAATATGAACCGTAATAGCTCACTTATGAATATCTAATTGTAACTAACAAGTACATGGGAGAAACGATCCTTGTGCTCCCAGTCCATGTTGTCCCGCATGCTTTTAGGTGAGACAAATATGCGCTCAAGATTCTTAGCACTGTCCATTAGTCCAAGTAGGAGCTCTCTCAATTGCCAACATCTTCTCAAAGAAATGTTTACAATGGAAGGCAAGGATAGTTTTCCCTCATATATGCATTCCAAATTTGGATTATCACTAAGATCCAATCTTTTGAGACTCATGAAAAAGTTAACTCCTCCTTCAATCACCTTTGTATCATCATCACCAGCTTTAATAATACTCTTTAGTGCAGCACATTTATGTACAGTGATAATTTCAAGCCGTGGTAGGTGAGCAACCCAACACAAACTAGGCAAGCTGTTGCATTCTTGGATTGTTAACAAAGCAAGCATGCGGAAAAAATAAAGTGATACTTTCAAAATGACATTCTTCAGCTGAGGTAGTTTACGGAAATACAAAGTATTCAGATGAGAAAGGCACTAAAAATTATCACCTTCTGTTGTTATAGTACCACTTCTTGCAAGCTTGGGATATAGAAAACAGCCAATTCACGGAGACTAGTTTAACTGTTGCTTCCAAGTTCCAAGCAGGGTTGGCGATACGCTGATTGACTTTAAAGTTGAAGTATCACCTCCATTGTATAATATATAGAAGCTTATGCTTTGAACACGAGAGAGTTTTTTCAATGCATAAATGTCTTGCACGGTGATCCCCACTCCTTTCAAATTTTCAATTGCCTGAAGCTCAACAACTCATCTAGGTATTCTACATCAAAGAAAGTGCCAAATAGATCCAATATTTTCAACTTTGCTAAGATTCGTATTAGAGCATGAGAAATATTCTTCATCTCATATTCTTGTTTACAATGTAGATACTTCAAGTTCTTCGGATTACCCATAGCCATCGGCAATGACTCAAGCGAGGTTGATGATAGATTGAGATATTCCAACTCAACCAATTTGCCAATCTCTTCTGGCAAAGTCGTAATATCAGATTTTCTTAGATCCAAGTACCTGAGGGGACCCATTTTTGTAAAGAATTCAATAGACATGTAAATTGTGATTTCCGGAGAGCACCAATGTTTCGAGCATATTGCAACTAGGAGTTCTTCCAATGCTTTTATTTTGTTATTTGACAGACAGGTCACTTTCCTATCCATGACATCTTCAGGAAATCTTTCTAAGCTTGAATTTGGTTACACCACCAACCATCCTTGCTTTCCCACATCCTTTCTTATTTGCATTAAATGTTTGATTATATGTTTCAAATAAATTATAATTATTAAAATTTTTAATTTTATTTTATGGGAAAAAAAAGTATAGGGATAGTTTGCAAAATGTTTGAAGTATAGTTATTAGAACAAATTCAAATTAATATCAGGCTCTTGGTATTAGATTAAATAGTTCAATCTTCAGGTTATTTGGATAAATGTTAGATTAAAATAAATATTTTTAAAAATTATTTTAGAATTATAAATTATTTTTTAGTTTTATATATATATACAAAATAAATAATTTAAAAAGAAAAAAATTTAATCACGCGTTATAACTTTCAATTAAAAAAAATCTTAACAAAGAAAAGCTTCAACCATAATTATTAAAAAAAAAAAAAAAAGTGAAGCACTATTTTTTTTTTACAATTTTTAATTTAATAAAAAGTATGTTTTATTTTCTTTTTAACATAAAAAATAAATGAAATGAAAGAATGAAAAATATATTTCAAGAAATAAAATTCTTCTCACCTGAGTCAAAGGAATCCGTTCAGTGGGGTTGGCTGGTTAAAGATTGTCAACATGGGTTACACTAATTACTTAATTACATAATTGGCCCAAATTAGAGATCTAAACTAATTTGGCCACCAAATCACCCGGTTGGTCGTTATGAGTTAATAATTACATGGAAAATAGACGTTGGAGTTTGTGGGTTGTATATTTTCATTAATAGTGTGGATATTTATTATTTTTGGGTTTTATGGAAAATAGGTAGTGTTATAGTTGAAAATTCAAAAATGTCTAAACAATATAGAAAAATTGAAAAGACAAAAATATGTGAAATCAAATGACAAAAAGTGTTGGAATTTTATAAATAGAATAAGTTTCTCAATAAAGTGTATTAGTAATATTTTTAATGAAAAAGAACAATATAATTTAGAACTGGTTTGTTGATCATATTAGTTAATGGTCAAAATAATAATTATCTTGGATTTGATTCTTTCAATATGTTACACCTCTATACTTGTTTGTCCCTTACATCGTTTGTGGCTTTTACTTTAAAAAATAATAATAATTAATAATAATAAAAAGGGCACCACAATTTGTCCCTTACACCTCTAATGTGTCATGTCATTCTCTCAATTTGATGTTCTGGCTTTTGATTATGATGGCAACTTTCAAGAAAAGCTATGAGCAATGCACCACAGCTTGTTTCATTACCCTAATTATCATGTCAACATTCTGAAGGTTTAAAAAAGTGTTGCCAAGTTGTTCAAATAAATCTCCAGTGATGGAGAGTGGGGAACCATCTCCGGCACCGAGCTTGGCAGAGATCGTGTGTGTTGTTGATGAGTGCATTTTATATACATCTCCGGCACCGTTTATTCATATTTTGCTTTTTCTACATGTAGATTAGTAGGTCTTGGGTCAATAGAAGAAATATTAGAACGAATTAGGCATCGAAAGGACCAAAGGCAAATTTGTCAAGGCAAGTACGACCGTGCTTTTGAGCCATGCAGATTACTAGCCATCAAGAATTATTCAGATTGTTGAAAAGCATGGTCACTGTGCCCAGAGCATGGTCATGCTTATAGAAGCATGACCCAAGCACAAGCGTGCTATTGGGCCATGCACTTCTCTGTCTGGCAAAAACACAATTGATGTTGGAAACCCCAGATTTGGCCATGAAGAGCACGACCCAAGCACGCCCGTGCTTGGGTCCAAAACTTCTTTTTAAGGCCCAAAATTAGGGTATCAAAGGAAGTTTGGCTTGGGGTAGGCAACTCTTGGGCAACCTTCACCGCCATTCTTCTCGAGATTAAAGCAACAGTTGAGAGGCAAGATTGGGAGTAGAGCTTTTCCATCATATTGTTCCTAGGAGTGCAATTGGATCGATTGAGAAGCAATAAGGAGTCTATGCATTTCTATTTGATTGCTTTCTTTATTATTTTCATATTGTGTAAACTTATGAGGGGCTAACCATCTCCGATGCCTTGGATTCATGAACCTATGTTAAATAAGTTAAATAACAACAAATCAAATTATTCAAAAAAATGAAAGATTAAAACTTGTTACGTTCACTTGCAGTTAGTATTTTATTTCTCTATTAAAATACTACACATTGCCTGTACACAATTCTTTTATATATATATATATATATATATATATATATATATATATAGGGATGGCAGCGGGTCGGATTGGGTGTGAGTTTTCCCATACCCGTACCAGCACCAGCTACCCTGCCCAGCCCCCATACCCGAACCCAAACAGTTTTTAAAACCTCAACCCATACTCCTGACAACCAAACACCCCCTTAGAGCATGTTTAGTTGTTAGGAGTGGATTGGGGGAGGAGTGGATTGGGAGTGAATGAGGGGTAGTGGAGTAGAAGTGAGAATGAAGAATGTGTTTGGTTGGTAAGGATTGGAGAGTGTAATTTAGTGGGAATGAGAAAAGTAAAGAAAGTATATATGATAAAATGACACTTATGCCCTTTATCCAATTAAATGATATTATATATATAAAAATGAGTTATTTTTAATTTATATTTTGTTAAAACATTAAAAAAATATAAATAATTAATTATCAAAAATTAATATTTAATTTTATAATACTACAATTTCATTCTAATTTTAAAATTTAAATATTAATATCATTAATTATTTATAATAACATTGAAAAAAATTAAATATTAATATCATTAATATCATTAATTTTAAAATTAGTTATTTTAATTATAAAGCATTGAAAAAATATAAGTAATTAATCATCAAAAATAAATATTTATAATAACATTGCTACAACTCTAGAACCAATTTGAGACTAAAAAAACGCAATAATAATAAAAAAAATTGATTTGAAGGGCATTTTGGTCATTTTCCCATTCCGGATTGGGCCAATCTGCCCAATTGGTGGTGATTTCCAATGAACCAAACAATCCTCTCCCACTCCCTCCACAATCCTCTCCCACTCCCAATGATGCATACCCAAACAAGGGTATATACCCATTCCTCCCTCACTATCACTCCAAGCTCGACAACCAAACATGCTCTTAGGGTAGGTTTGGATGAGGGTAATGAAGCCATAGGTATGGGCTTCATTACTCCCACCCATTCAAACCTATGTTTGGGTAGCTCTATCTGTTGACAAAATCCCAAGGAGAAGCCCATGTGATGCCCTTGTTGAAGCTTTTGACATTACCTTGAAAATTGAGGGTAATGCTTGGATTGAGGTGGGTTTGTCAATTTTGCCCTTGTTGCTTTATCATCCAATCTCCAAAATATTTAATTATATTAATAATTTCATATGAGCAATAGTTGTGAAAATAAACTTGGTTAAAATGAAATATTAATTTTAAATATTCATATACAACATTAAAATAATTTGAACAATAATAATTATGTAAAATAATTAATTCTAATATTTAAAGTGGATAATGATAAAAAATTATTTATTTTAAATAATTAATTAGCACAATTATAAAATATAAATATTTATTTATATGTAATCATTTTATATATAAAATATAATTCTTTAGCCAATGACCCTCGGGTCTATTAGTATTCAGGTTCCTGTGTAAGGGTTTCGTCTTGAGTTACGAGCGGTGGCTCTCCGAGTTCGATCCCCAACTCGCGCATGTGAGGATACTGTGGGGTCTTCAAGCAGTGGCTCCCCCCCACGTGCCCGCCCATTTGATTTGACGTTTGTCGTCTTTGTCAAAAAAAATAAAATAAAATAATTCTTTATCCCACTTTTTTTCATTTTCAATATTTATTCCTTCCAACTAAATAACTTTTTCATTCCAATTACTATTGTATTACCATTATTATTTCATTCCTATTTCCATAGCCATTTTTATTCCGTGTCCAAACAAACTCTAAGCTTACTGTATTCAACTAAGCACAATAGTTAATACAATACAAAAGTGAAACGTTAACTTTTAAAATTAAATAAATAAATCAACCAATCAAAATAGATATTTTATTTAAAGGAGAGAATAAAAATAGATATAGACATGACTCAGCTAGGCATACTGAGAAACAAAATAAGAATAATATATAATGCTGTCTAAATTACTGACAAACTAAATGGGAGAAGTGATCCTTGTGTGCCCAATCCATCTTGTCCCACATGTCAGAATCGACCATTAGCTTCTCTAGGTTTTTAGCACTGTTCAATCCCAGTGGGAGCTTTCTCAGATTGTCACAGCCAAAGAAAGAAATCAATTCAATGGAAGGCAAGGATAGTTCTCCCTCGTATATGCATTCCAAAGCTGGATTATGATCAAGATCCAATGACTTGAGACTCTTGAAAAGGTTGGCCTCTTCAATCACTGATGTATGATCACTAAATATATTAACAATACTCTTCAGTTTATCGCAATACGTTACATAGAGAGCTTCAAGATGTGGCAGGTGAGCAGTCCAATACAAGCTAGTCAAACTGTGGCATCCCATGATTCGTAAGGAAGCCAGGCAAGGAAGAAAATTGCATGCTTCCAAGTCCTTCCAAATGACATCATTTAGCTGAGGGAGATCATCTAAAATTAATTCATGCAAATGAGAAAGGCACCAAGAACTGTCACCTTCTGTTGTTATTACCAATTCCTGTAAGCTTCGCATACCGGCAATATGGAATGTATGAAGGTTTGTCTTGCTGTTGCTTCCAAGCTGGGATGGAGATATGCTGATGGAAGTAAAATCTGATTCATCATTAAGGCTTTCCAACCGAATCATCTTTTTTGGAACACAATGGAGTCTTTCCAATGTAGAAATGTTGTTTATGCGGATCATCACTCCTTTTAATTCAATTAAGCTCAGCAACTCATCTACGTATCCCCCTTCAAGGAAGAAGTTGGTCCAATATAGATCCAACACTTGTAACTTCGTTAGACTTGCTATTAACCCGTTAGGAAACTCTAGCTTATATGAAGAGCCAACATATAGATACTTCAGGTTCTTCAAATCACTCAAAGCCATGGGTACAGATATGAGATCCATCCGTAACTTGAGATATTCCAACCCAATAAGTCCACCGATTTCTTCAGGCAAAGTCGTGATAATATTACCACTTAGATCCAAATACTTGAGCCAACGGATTTTTGTAAAGAATTCAGCAGTATAAATAAGATGTCCCCCCCAATATACTGGTATGTTCATGATCAGTGTTTCAAGCTTATGGCGATTAAGAAATCCATCCCATCCTCTTATAGTGTTAAGTGAAAAATTAATCACCACTTCCCTACTAATGACATCTTTATGTAATTTTAATAAGCTTGATCCCGAGTGCACCAACCATGTTTTCCCGCAATCTGAAGCTATCCGCAAGGCAAGATCTCGGATCACGTCATGTAGCTTCACAGAGCTCTTGTATAGATTCCTGGCCCAAGGGGAGTCATCTGATTCTAGTAAGCATGATTCCATCAGGTTTCCAATGATGATCCCACCTTTGTTGTAAGCTTCATCAATATCAACAAAATCATCTAACAAACCATGCCCCATCCAGCATTCAATGAGATCATCAGTAGGTATTGTGGCATCCTCACGCCATAAGGAACAATATAAGAAGCATTGTTTCAAAGTATCACTCTCCAAATTGTCATAACTGACCTTCAAAATAGGAAAGAAGTCTGATTCCTTCCTCATACCTGGAATGCTTGGATACTTTGATTTCCTCATCATGCTAGCCACATAATCCCATTCTTGTGCTGTCTTCTTGGTGCGCATGGCTTTGCCAACTGTGACAAGAGCAAGTGGCAAACCAGCACATTCCCTCACAATATCCTTTGCATGCTGTTGAATTAGATTATCAGATGCAATGAGTTCTTCACCGGCTTTGGCTTTGAACAAACTCCATGCAGCATCAGGAACCAAGCATTCCATTTTGATCATCTTGTTGGCCTCCATGCCACCACAAACATTCTCCGAGCGTGTTGTGAACACCACCATCCTCTTGTGCTTGTCTTGATCATGATGCATTAATTTAGGCTGAGGCACCCCAATCTTCTCGAGATCAAGTTCACTCCAGAGATCATCCAGCAGTAGCAGGAAACTCTTCTTTTTCAAATAATCATTGATTGCATTAGCATCAGCATCTTCATTGGTAGATGGCAATCCCAAATTCTTGGCTATATCGGATCGAATCTTTCCATAGCTGCATTGTTGAGAAACCACAACAAAAATGACATGATTAAACATGCCATCTTTTGAGCGATAGAATTCATTGTTGATGCTCTTCAAGAGTGTGGTTTTGCCGACCCCTCCCATACCCCATATCCCAATGATCCCAGTCATGTTTTCTTTGAGATATTGGCATATCGTGTCAAGGTTTGATTTTTCATCCAAGATCATTGAAGGTGTTGCCTGCTCTTTCACAGGACCCGGAGGCAATCTCTTGGCCACAACATCGAACTTCACTGCTTTGTCAAGTAGTTGCACAATTTCCTTCTTCTTCTTGAATGCTCGACTGCCAAGCTTATAATTGGAAACTACATTGAGTGAGGGAATTGCAATGCAATTTGTTCTCTGTTCAAATGCTTTTTTAATATCATCCACTTCATCCTGATCAAAGGCGTCCACCTTTTGAAACCAAAGTGCTACTTCTGGAGAGCATGTTTTGCCTTCTAGTTCGGCAATCTGGATGTCTTGCATAGTGCTCTCCCTCTTGGCACTCAGATCTTTCATGGCATCAGTCACGGCATTGACATTGTTGCTGAGCAAGAACAAGTATTTGAATTGACGTGCAATGGGATCCACCAGATACCCAGCCACGGCACTAACCATAGAGCCAACGAGATCGCCCATATGAAAGCTAAGCATCAAATAAGATTATTAATTAGTATTTTACTATTTTTACAAATAAAAAGATCTATCATCATTGAACCAAATCAATATCAATATCAACATTTCATAAAAAAAAAATATATCAATATCAACACGGAATAAAAGGCTACAATTTTTTTAATCATTTTCAATATTTACCTTGAGTTGAAATTATCCATTAAAGGTATACATGGTAGCGCAACTATGAATAATGACTATATGTGATAGGTCATACAAAAATTATTAGATTTCTTTCATGGTAAATGAAATAGTCTCATTTTATATGTTACTATTTTAAGTAATCACTTAAAATTCAAAATACAAGGTTTAAGAGTTATCCACAATATATATAGAATTTTTTTTAAAAAAATTCTTCTGCATGTATAATTACTCTGAATTCACACTCCTAATTACTCTGAATCAACTGAAGATTATTTTATATTTTATGAAACTATAGTATATATGAGAAATTAAACCATGGCATAACTAATCTGAGCTTAGAAAAAATGCAATAGATTAATCTTATGCTCAGATATGATGGTAAATAATTATTTTTAAAAATATCAATTAAAAAAAAGGCCAGGAAACTCACCTGCAATTGAAACACTGAAGCACCAAAATGGAGGTTGTAAATAATGTGAGGAAAACTTCACCTCAATCTCTACTTATATTAGTTTTTTCCAACGCGCTTGCGTGATGATCAAAAAAGGGTTCATGTTCTTTCAGTGAAATAGATGAAGACTCCTATAAGTCATGTGAGGTCAAGGTCAAAAAGTGATGGGTCCACCAATAATTCATATGTATTTTAATTTTCAATATATTGTTTATCTAATAATTTGATGCAAATATATAAGTATATAACAAATGATATAGTCTATTGCGCTGCTGCCTGCTGGACGGAATTGTCTAAGAAGTGACACCAAAGACCTTGCAGAAGCCCATTCATGGGAAATTTGATGATTCTCTCGGTCTTGATCGGGGCGGTTCCCATATCCTAATTAGTACAACAAAAATAGCAAATCGTCAATCCTAACTTAAGTTTATCGTTGCTTAGATATAAAGCTTTTGTTAAATAATTTTTAAGTTCACCACTCTCTGTTCTATGCCCTTGCACTTGAAGTTTCTCTACCATCTTTATTTATTTATTTATTTATTTATTTGAAAATGTGGATAAGCAATTTCAATTAAGACTAAAAGCAAAGATAAATCACTAAGTGTGCTAAGCGTACAGGAAAAGAAATGACAACAACAAAACATAAGGGAACACCCGGCCCCCCTCAAGGCCCATCCTGAAACCTAACCCTCCATCTAGCTCGTGTACTCCTCCGCAGATGTGGACTCACGAGTACTGCCCACCTGAGTGCTAACAAATTCCAAACTTCTCTTGATGGTAGAAATCGCCTCATCAAAATTCTCTCGAACACCATCAGCAACTGAAGCAAGCCAAGAAAGAACCATCTTTATAGATTCTTTCTTAGCGTGTTAGTAATCAATGTCACTCCTCATTTATTTCAAATAAATTAACTCCTAAATTGATAATTTCGAATAATATCTAGTAATAATTTCAAAACGTCAAGATTGGATGAAACTTATTGGAATGGTCTGATCTAGGCTAACACCTTGGAAAACAATTTACCTACCTTTAGGTGGACATCTAACTCTTCTAAATTCTATGCTTTCTTCAGCCCTAGTTTATTGGATGTCTGTGTTTAAACTACCTGCTTGGGTAATAAAAGAAATAGATAAGATTCGAAGAGATTTCTTACGGAAATGACCAGATATGGGATCCAAAGGAATCAGATTAGTAGTCTGGAACAGAATTTGCAGACCCCGTAACTTGGGTGGATGAGGAATTCTCAATCTCCAGAAATTTAACAAAGCTTTATTAGGGAAATAGTGGTGGAAGATTACTTTTAACCCAAACAACTACTAGAACAAAATTATCAAAGCTAATTTCTTACTCAGAAATACAACTGGGCTCCTTTTCCAACCCCCGCCTAGAAATAAATCCTTCTTTTGGGCAAAGTTTAACTCCACATTAGACACTTTTAGATTGTGAATTTCCAAAACAGTTAGAAATGACGCCTCTACTGCATCTCATCTATGATAACTGTTAGTGCAAATGCACTTTAATGATTGGCATAATTTGACACCTAGTCAAGGTGACATGGAAAGCATGATGACATGGCATGGAGAATGACGTGGAATGAAGGATGACATGGCAAACAAACTTGGCTAGGTGGAAAATATCATGAGAGATCTTGGAGAAGTTATTTTTGGCAAGAAGTTGCAATTCTCATGAAAATTAAATGAAGATCTTGTTGAAATTATTTTAGGCAAGAAGATCAAGTCAGCAACAAGTTGGAGTCAAGATCTCATCAAGACCATATTTAGAAGATTGATTGAAGACTAAATATGGGTGGAGCTAAATGAAGAGAATCCTATCAATGGAATGATTCTTAAAGACTATTGAAGGCAAGATTTGAATATCCTTGTTGAAGATTTGAATAACCTTAATAGAGATGATATGAAGTCTATTAAAGGTATGTTTGAAGATGCGCCTATTGTTGGCAAGATTCAGCTGATTGAATGAAGATCTTTGTTGAAGATTTGAAGACCAAACTTGGGTGAAGTGAAGACTAAGTTTGGCAAGTTTCATGAAAACGCACATAGGAGGTGTGCCCCTTGCGAGGGGGCTGTGTGGTGAGGAGCTGAAGAGGGAGGTTAGTTGCTGGTAGTTCGGATCAGGTGATCGGGCTGCATCGACTCAGATGGAGGGTCTTGAGGTCGCTTAGCAATGGAGCCAGAATTCAGCCAAGCCAGCAGCCAGGGCCAATGTCGCAACAAATGTTACAACATAAGTTGCGACATCTAATTTCAGAAAGTTCTAAAGTTAGAAGCCGCGGAGATTCTAAAAGAGGTATGTGCCATATTTGGGACGTTGAGGCGTCTATATATACTACCTTGGTCTAGGATTGGGTACGACTCTTGAAAGAGGGAGTAGGGAGGTACCGGACAATCCAGAGAGGGTAGTATTCTTGTATTGTGAGAGAGTGACAAGTGTGTTTTGTACTCTTCTATCTTTTACCTCTTTTAGTGGATTGTTGATCTCCGGGCATGGCCCCCAGACGTAGGCGAGTGGACGCCGAACTGGGTTACCAACGTCTTGTCTCTCCTATTGTGTGGTTTGTGTTTGCTTTTCTTGAGTGCTTGAGAGAGTGAGTGTTCCTCTTAATTCACAAACCCTAACCGGCGGAACTAACAATAACGTTAAGACAATTCTACCAGCAACTCAACTCCCCAGAAAGCCTTTTTCACACAGCTACTGTCGAGGATCTATCTTTGCTTCTGGAAGCATTACCATACTGCTCCAACGACTAGGATGACTTTCACACCTAGATACTGGATAAAAGTGGTATCTTCACGGTCAAATCCTTTTATAAGTTTCTAGTAGATTGTGGCATGCGTAGTCCTCTATATTCTCTCTTCTGGAAAATCCGATGTACAAGCAAAGTTTCTTTATTCTGTTGGCTAGCGTGGGATAATAAAATTCTTACACTTGCAAATCTTTCCAAAGAAGGATGTAATACTCAAATTTCCATAGAATTATGTGTATATTGAATAACCAAATTGATACAAATTAAAGTTTGATGATCAAAGTGAAAATGAGCCAAAGTTTAGTGACATATTAAAAAATAAATTCAACTCTTAACTCCTCGATAAGACTTGTCAATTTGTCAGTCCACTAAAATGTGAGTCATACATTAAATTTTATTTGCCCCGTATGGATTCCACTCTTGATAAGACTGAAGTGTGAGTCCACCAATAATTCCTATATATTTAATATATTAATTTTTAATCTAATCTTTATCTAATAATATATATTATAAATGATTCAACATATATAGGCGGGATTTTCTCAGAAGTGGTACCCAAGACCATGCAAAATAAGGCCTTTGTTGGGAGCTTAGACAAGGTTAAGACGGCCCGGCTCATTCATTGACCATGTGGGTCTTGGCGGCCCGGTCCATTCAAGTTCCCCATCATTATTAATGGCGTGAAATATTTTAATGGCTAATGCTCTATTGATGTTAACTAATAAGACGTCATTTGGCATTATTTTTTTTTATTTTTATTGTTAATTTTTATTGTTTTGTTTTTGTTTTTTTATTTTCAATTCTTTTAAAAACAAAAGTATGTTTGGAGACACTAACTGTTATATATTTTAGAAATCTGAAAACACAAAACACGCTTGGTTAGCACAAACTTATTATGAATTTTTTTTTATCATTTTTTTAAATTCATATTTTTTATATTTTTTTATAAAAACTTATTTTTCATATTTGTTTACTTGATTGTATTCTTAAATAAAATTAACAACATGAGACTGGTATTGTGCGAGTAAAATATACCTTACCGACATTGCACCATTTGAAACTAAAACATTTATACATATTGATAATCTTGCAATAACTTAATTAGTTACAATTTCATCTCTAACACGAGGCATTTGTTGTAGTTTGGTGTCTTTGGAAGAACCAAAAGGAAGAGGTAAGGCTTCCTGATTCGAAAAACTAAAAATAAATTTTGGAGGCTTGCCCTAAAATATATATATATATATAGGGCCAATAATCTAGGGACGTCCCTAGATTTCAAATCTAGGGACGTCCATAGTAGCCGTTGGATGATAATCCAACGGCTTTGTTCATTATGACAGTGCGAAAACGCGTTCTACAGTGTTGTACAGTATTGTGCACAATAAAAGGTGTACAGTGATTATATAAACAAACAACCGTTGGATGATCATCCAACGGTTTTCAATCAAGCATCCCTAGAAAACAGTAATCTAGGGACTTCCCTAGATTACTTATTGCCATATATATATATATATATATATATATATATATATATATATATATATGGCCCAACACATTTCAAAAATTAAAATAAAATAAACAAATGAGAGGACTATAAATAGATAAGTAAAAAAATCAATAGCTCAAATAATAGATTTTTAAAAATATTTTTTTTCAAACAAATAAATAGATTTTGTATGTATATCTTAATATATAAAATCAAGGGTCGAATAATAATTTTCACAAATACTTCTAAAATATAACTTTTATACTATATAAACTAATTTGTAAAAATATCAACAAGCCAAATAATAAATTTTTATAAATATTTTCCTCAAAATATTATTTTTTTACTATTGGTATTAATTTGGAAAAAATGATATTTTTACAAAAATAAAAATCAAAAACCAAAATGAGAGATAGAGAGAAAGAGAGAGTGAGAGATTGGAGTAGAGGAGGGATTTTAAAAACATTAAAAAAAACATAAAATATAAAAATGTTGTTATTATTATAATAATTTTTTTTTTCACAAGTTTAAAACATAAAAATTATATATATATATATATAGGAAAAACATCATCTAGGTAAGTCCATAGATTTGAAATCTATGGATGTTTAAATCTAAGCCATTGGATCATCATCCAATGGTTGTTTGTTTATATAAACACTGTATGCTTTTTTACTGTTCATGATTACTGTACAACACTGTAGAACGCGGTTTCTACTGTTCATAATGATAATAGCCGTTAGATTATCATCCGATGGCTCTTATGGACATCCCTAGATTTCAAATCTAGGGACGTTCCTAGATGATGGGTCCTCATATATATATATATATATAGGGATTGACAACAGTACCAAATGTAATAGATTTGTTTAGCTCTCAATCAGCTAGTCTATCTTTCTATTTACTAGTTAAATCTTGTGTTTCTAAATTTGACTCAATTGGATGTATATATATGTACACATATTACCAAATTATAGTTTATATAGCAAAACCATATAGGTGGGGTTTGTTTCAAGGGATTTGGAGTTCTTTTTTAAAGTTAAGTGTTTGTTTTGAGGTATTTCATTTTCTATATACTTTTGAAATCTCATTATTGAGGGATTTTGGTTTACGGTCAAATTGACCATAAAACCAAATCCCAGGAGTTTAAAACCAATGTATATGCATAGATACATATACGCATATACAGACATATGCATATATACACACATACATACACATATACACATACACATATGCATACATGTACATACACATACACATACACATACACATATACACACATACATATACTTATACGCATACATGTACACATACATATACATAAACATATACATATACATATTTATATAAACATACACATATTTATATAAACATACATATAGATATATGTATGTATATACATATACATATTTATGTATATGTATAAACATATGTATTCATATACATATAATATACATATACATATTTATGCATATGTATACATATACATATACATATACATATTTATATACATATTTATATAAACATACATATACACTTCTAGATATGCTTGTACATAGTATGGTTACATATACAAATACACCTATATATGTATGTATATATGTGCATATATGCACAGATACACACATATACATATACTTATATAGATATATATACTCATATACATATATTTATACAGATATATATATACTCAATACATATACTTATACACGTGTTTTCCAATTTGAGATTTTCAAATCCTTCCAAACAAACATAAAATCTTATAATACAGTAATTCCAGTTACAACCAACTAAACACAAGATTTGACTGCACTATATTTTGAAATCCAAGTATTTCCAGTTACATTGTAATTATAAATCCACTGCATTTAGAACTATATCCAACCAAACGCTACCATAGTGTAACTCATTTCTCTTCTGTAGAATCATAAACATAGAATACGACATTAAGTAAAAAAATATAAATTTGTCTCATACGCTATGGAAATGGTTAAAAAATAAATATTTTACATCCACCAATATAAGCATATCGAGAATTCCCCACCCCTATGATTCGTATACACATCAATTCTTGATCCCTGTTTTGCTACAATCAAAATGCTTTATCTAGTCAATTTATTGTTTAAGTAAATCAAAAGAAATTAATGTAATGGTTTGAGTTGTGTATCAACTCAATCCCCTTTAGAAGAGGGAAGATTCCCTCTGAACAATCATTAATTTTTTTTAAATATTTCATGTAAGAACTATTTTTTATATATTAGTTAAGTCAATATCTTTTTACAATTACATATTATTCTCTCCATTATGTTGTATCTGTCACAAATTTATGTTTTATTTGTTATTTTTTAATATTAAGAAATTTTTATTTTATTTTTTTAAAATTACCATTAACACTCTATTCAACTTTATTATTGGAATTAAATATTAGAGAGAAATACGAAAATATAAATTAACAGTAATTTTGGAAAGATAACTAGTTTTTTATAAAATTTTGTGACATAACTAAGTTTTTTTGTATATGAGATTTGGTTAATTACGACAGATAAAAAGAGATGGAGAGAGTATTGAGTGAATATTTATTATTATTATTTTATTTCTTACTTTTTATAATAGGCAATAAGCACCCTCCATTTATTAAATCGATTCCATGTTATGAAATTATTGAATTAAACAATTTTAATGGTTAAAGGAATATTTGTCTCATATGGATGACCCTCTTGACCTGTTTATAATAATTTCAATGGATATTTTACAAGGACGATTGGGTAGACCTCTTTTGACTTTATTATATTTACATATAATCATTTTGAATATATATATAACTTAAGAAATATATTTTAAATTTATCGTTTTCATGACATTCAAAACAATAATCTTAATATATTAATATTTAATTATATAATAAATAAGTAAAATATATTTATCGATAATTTATATTTCATAATTTAAGTGATTTATAACCATATTTGTTAAGTTTAACTTTGTTCAATCATAATACACTATAGCTGTTAAATATGAAATATTTAGCAAATACGTTAGCTATGTCATGCCAAACTTATAATCATATTGTATTCAGGTTTTAGTAGTTTTACACTCGCTTAATTAATAATATCCTGATTACTCCCTTTCTTTCATCGTGTTTTGTATAGCTTTGGAAATGCTTAGAAAATTTGTTTTCATAAAAAATTTCTAGTATGATTAATTTATCCTATTAATTTTCCCAATCGCTGCTGTTGTCGTGAATTCACGCTGCCCAAGAGATCTCTATGAAGGTTCTCTATTTCTTTCAAATTTTGAACTTTCGCTGAGGATGAAAAGCAACAGATATAAAATAGTAGAGAGAAACAGAAGAAATTTGAACAAAAAAGGCATAAGCAGTGTATCTACAGCACCTTTCGGTTGAAATTCAGTTGGTCAGTAAAGACAGAATGGTTTTGGTTAGTGTCACACCCAGAACCCGGTTCCATGGACTCGGGACGCTGACAAACGGCCGTACATCTACAAGGCTGAACCAAGTAGACATACAAGACCTCAATGCCTGATCCAAAACAGAACAAACAATCTATCATAATTGTAATTTCAAATGTCAACATCAAAAATTTACAAAGTTCAAAATTCCAACTTCAAATACACACTGGGGTTCTGTTAGTGCAAATGAACTTTAATGATTGGCATAATTTGACACCTAGTCAAGGTGACGTGGCAAGCATGATGACATGGCATGGATAATGACGTGGCAAAGATGGTGACATGGCAAGAAGACTTGGCTAGGTGGAAAATATCATGGGAGATCTTGGATGAGTTATTCTTGGCAAGAAGTTGCAACTTTCATGAAGATTAAATGAAGATCTTGTTGAAGCTATTTTAGGCAAGATGATCAAGCAAGCAACAAGATGAAGTCAAGATCTCATCAAGACCATATTTAGAAGATTGATTGAAGACTAAATATGGGTGGAGCTAAATGAAGAGAATCCTATCAATGGAATGATTCTTGAAGACTATTGAAGGCAAGATTTGAAGATCCTTGTTGAAGATTTGAAGAACTTTAATAGAGATGATATGAAGTCTATTAAGGGTATGTTTGAAGATGCGCCTATTGATGGCAAGATTTGGATGATGGATTGAAGATCCTTGAAGACCAAACTTGGGTGAAGTGAAGACCAAGTTTAGCAAGTTTCATGAAGACGCACATAGGACGTGCGCCCCTTGCGAGGGGGCTGTGTGGTGAGGAGCTGAAGAGGGAGGTTAGTTGCTGGTAGTTTGGATCAGGTGATCGGGCTACATCGACTCAGACGGAGGGTCTTGAGGTCGCTTAGCAATGGAGCCAGAATTCAGCCAAGCCAGCAGCCAGGGCCAATGTCGCAACAAATGTTATAACATAAGTTGCGACATCTAATTTCGGAAGGTTCTAAAGTTAGAAGCCGCGGAGATTCTAAAAGAGGTATGCGCTATATTTGGGACGTTGAGGCGTCTATATATACCACCTTGGTTTAGGATTGGGTACGACTCTTGAAAGAGGGAGTAGGGAGGTACCGGACAATCTAGAGAGGGTAGTATTCATTGTATTATGAGAGAGTGACAAGTGTGTTTTGTACTCTTCTATCTTTTACCTCTTTTAGTGGATTGTTGATCTCCGGGTATGGCCACCCAGACGTAGGTGAGTGTCACCGAACTGGGTTACCAACGTCTTGTGTCTCCTCTTGTGTGGTTTGTGTTTGTTTTTCTTGAGTGCTTAAGTGAGTGAGTGTTCCTCTTATTTCACAAACCCTAACCGGCGGAACTAACAGGTTCTATACACAAATCAAATACTCACACGGACAGAATGATAATTCAAATTTAGAAATGATCAAGAACGCAATCTCTCGCTAGCTCACTAAGATGTTTGTTGTATTAATCACTACGGATCTGAAAAAAATTCAACAACAAGATTATGAGCTTGACAACCCAGTAAATAACCTACTAAAAATATAATGATCATTTACAAAATAATAAATAATAATAATAATAATAATAATAATAATAATAATAATTTATCAAAATAAAAAATTAGAAATCAAATTTATTTTAAATAACACAAATGTCAAAACTGAGTATATAGGTCCCCCAAACAACTATTGCCAAAACAAAATAACAGAATTCATATATTTAACATCGGTGACCCGAACCAAAATATCATAGCTTATTTGTTTACCCTCGGTGACCCGAGCCAGAATTATCAGAGGCCGTTATTTTTCACCGATGGAACGATGCGAAACTATAATTTCCATATCTGAGTACATGTTGATACGGCTAGTGTTTAACCCTCAGTGACAGGGTTATTGCAAAGTTAATTTGGGGACTACGAGTACTGTGCCAAAATAATTCTTATCAAATATTCGACAAAGTCGAAATACCAAGATTCAAATGATCCCAATTTCACTATAAATATGTCCATTTATTTAAGAAGATAAAATATCTCACAGTGAATTTCAATAATATATAATTTAATAAATAAAAATAAAAATTATAAACAGAATAATATTAAACATCAAAGCTTCAGGCAACAGTAATAATATATAATAATGATAATAATGTCTCTTTCTTTTCGTTTGACTCTTTCAAAGATAAGGAAAAAAACAAAAACTTTTCGAGTTTATACATATAGTATCATTTATATGCGGGTACTTACCTGATTAACGGTTAGATTTCGAATTCTTTCACCAATCAAGTTTTCTCAGGAAGTCCTATATTTAGGAACAACCCATAAGAATTACTAGTAAAACAAATTCTAAAATTCACACGAATGCAAAAACATAATTAAGACACTAACAAAACTACCAAGGTCGAGACTAATAACCAATTCCCTACGAACCTTAAGATTGAAATCAGTATTGCTTTGCAAATCCTAATCCAAATCAGAAGTTTCAATCTTCTGAGACCACTAGACATCTACATCTATAACATATCCAAATTTCATAAGCGCAAGAGTGCCCGACCATACCGGCGATTCAGACCATGACTTAGCGCAGGAGTAGGTTACTCCACTGACAGGGTTGACCTGTGATCCCAGAGGGTGTTCTTCATCTGCCCAATTTATGTTTATTTTTCTTGTTTTTTCTACTTATTGTTTTTTGCTTTGTACCTCATCTCTGGTGTTCTCCAACAATGGCCTTATTTTGCATGGTCTTGGGTACCAGTGTGAGAAAGGTTTATTTGTTTGATGCTGTTAAAATTTAGATTAGCTAGTAATGAAGAATTCATTGTATCTGATTATCGTTTCATGTGTACCTATGGATTATTGTCACATTCTTGATGTTGAGCTTGGTAAATATTGCATTTTGTTTGTTCTTACGTGCACATTTTCCTTTATTAGCTTTTTTCTTATTTTATTAATGGAATATATAAGTATGAATGATTTCTTTTGTTTTTGTTTTTTTTCATTTTTTATCTTTTCGTTTTGCATTGTTTGTCCTTGCATATATGAGTATTTTGTTTTTTATAAATTTTTTATTTTTTAAATAATATTGGCTCTATTGCAAAAAGCAAGTATGAGAACCACATACTTTTAGATAAGAATATGCGCCTAGATAATCAATTCCTGGTCTATACACATGTGTTTTTACATATAAAATTTGTCAGTTTTGTAAAAAAAATTTAACTTTCATTTAACAGAGAAACTCAATATATATATATATATATATATATATATATGAGGTGTAAAAAATAATCAAATTATATTAAAGAAACTAAAAGACAAATTCATAAAAATAAAGACTAATTTAGTTATTTTTATAATTTTATAATTTTAATTAATAAATAAACATTTATCCACATTTATACGGAAAAGATTCAAGCCATAAGTTAGAAAACATATTGATATATGTGTATATATTCACCTTTTTTTTTATATATTAAGTATTTGAGTGCTTATTCTACTGCGGCGCGGTAGCGGAGAGAGATCCATTCGCCATTCGGCATTCGGCATTCGGCATTCGGCGATGCCGGGCCCGGGTCCGCACACGATGTACGCGCTGGGCACTGGCGTTGCGCTGATGCACGTCACGCGTGGCGCGTTTAGCCCGCACCACTGCCTCTTCTACGCTACCAACGCCTTCCTTGGCCCCGATCTCGGCTCCTTCTCCGAATGGCTCACTTCCTCCGCCCTAGGCCTCGGCCAAGGCTTCGGTTCTCTTGCTATGGACTTCATCCATCATCCCTTCTACTACCCTTTCCTCCTTGGCCTCCCTCTCGCCCTCTTCTACTCTTGGCTTTCTGGGATACTTTTCCGTGGTGGGTTTCTCGATTCTCTTTCTGGGGTGAGCTTGAATTTCTATTAATCTTTGTTTTTTTCTTAATTAACGGTGTTTGAAGTTGGTATCAAAGATTTGTTTTTTTTTGGTTGATGAGAAGCAGGTTCCGCTTAGCAGATGGCAGTGCTTCTTGTTGGTCTGCGCGGGCTCGCTGTCCCACTTTTTCTTGGATCATTTGTTTGAGGTGATGCTTCTGCGCGCCTCTGTTGATTGAAGTAATTAGTTGCAATTTTATGGTCTTTTTGATGAAATATGAGAAAGATTTGAGATTTTATTAGGAACCTTATCTGAAAATTTTGGAAATAGCTTGAAAAAATATATAGAGTGCTGAATGTTTTATGTATTGGTTTGCCTTTGTTGCCATTTGGCAGGAAAATGGCCATTCTTCTACATATACTTGGATTTTGAGCACAGGCTGGTGGGAAGGTGCAGCTCCTATTAATCAAGATGCTGTTCTTGTTGTGGGATTCTTATGCACTTGCTTATTTGTAGGCTTTATTTACATTAACAGGTGATGATTCTCTTAATATTCAATTGCCCCCATGAAAGTTTATTAATGGATGCACTGGATGTATTTTCTCTGCAGTAGTAATTAAATTTAGTTGCTGATTGTGGCCTTTTGGAAACCAAATTTTATGTTATTGAGTATTAGTCACTCGATTAATTTTACTAGGCACAAAGAGCTGCAATCCTTTAGCATATTATTGGCCAACATCAAACATCAGACTGTGCTACTCAGGAATCTTAAGTCTTGTGGTAGTTACCAATGCCCTAATGTTTGATGAGCAATGGTCTTGACTCCTAAATCTTGTTATTCAGTGATGATTCCTAAATTTGGTTATTCATTATTAGGGATATGCAAGTAGTCAAATATCTCGTTAGAGTTTAGATGATTATGGTTTGCATAAACTAAAGAATGGAATATGTTAAACACATTAGGATGACTTAATCTTTGGCTTTGCTCGCCACTACATTAGTTGCTCTTATTACAATTCAACTCCACTGCATTTTGCATTTGGCTTTCCAATTGATTGACCCTTCTCGCAATTGGACCAAGTAGCAACTATTTATTATCACCAGTGATTCTTCAAAGAAGAAGATATGTTTAACGATGCAACCTTAGTTCTTAATTCATGGAAGTTTACAAGGGCTCCCAAAAAATCAAAATCTGAACATTTAAGAAACCAGATTTAAGTAGTTTTATTTATACTCCAGATACTATTATTCTGTTTGGGTAAATTATTAGAAGGTAAGTTTATTTGTAATTCTCAGGCAATCACATCTCATCTTAACCTTTTCTTTTAATGTTTTCCTTTATTTCCCTTTGTTTTCTTTATCTTTGCTCAATGCATCCCTTCCTTCTTGAGCCGAATCTTTAAATATTTAAAGATTCCCAAGGAGCAGTACCCACTCTGGAAATCATAAATTTGCTGGATTTTGTAGTGCATAATGATGGATCAGCTTCTATTTTATTATGGGTTTTCAAAGCTTAAAAGTTGGTTGATTGATATTTAGGAAAGTGATGCACATAATAGTATAGGATGGTGAGAAAAATTAATAATTTGGCCTTTTGTTTCATTATCTTCACTGATATACAACTTGACCTTTGGATTGAATTTCTACTTTTATTGTGATATAGTTCCTCACATTTAGGTTGGGACATAATCCAAATGAAGAGTAAAATGAACATTTTGCTTAGCATTCTTTGTAAGTTTTTCTCAGATACTATCCTTTTGCAATTATCTAGTGAATTATTGAATTTTGTTCCAAAAACAGTATTATGAGCTTGATTTTATTTGTAGCATGTATTAGTTTTTTTATGTCTAAACTGTAAGTTGATGGTGTTCAACTGCTTTCGGCAGTTCAATGCTGGTTTTGTCAAACTTAGGTGGAATTTATTGAGATCCTATAGAATTCTTAATGAGGTAAACCAACTGTGCGATGATTATGTGCTAACCCTTTTATGGATAAAAGAAATTTCATAAATATCCTTTGTTGGAAACCAATTTTCATTATAACAACTATTGGTTAGCCCAATCAATGGTTGGTTTGGTTGTTACAAATCAGTGCATGGGTTGCAATACTATTGTAGGATTGTAGTAGTAGTATTGTTTATGCACTGTTCCGGCCTCGAGTACAATTTATTGGATCCAAATGGGTTCTCTGTGGGAGCTGGTGTATCCCTCTCCTTTAAGGTTACATGGCAAAGGTTTTCAAGTCATCTATAGTGCATCTCAGGAGGTCGTTAAGCCATCTTAACTGGTGCACTTTCTTATCTGCTTGTCCCATAACAGCATTTGTCGCTTTCATTAAAAAAATATATATGACCTGATACTTGGTATGGCTGATTGGTGACATACTCAGAAAAAAAACTCTCGTCTCAAATTTCTTTTCATGAGAAGTAGAAATACTCATCTTAAGTGTCGTTTTCATATGTTCTCTTGGCCTAGGGAAGTGATTAATGATGTCTGAGACATTTAACTATGGTTTCCTGTCTGATTATATCATTTCGTGATGGTTATTTTGTATTTCTGATCTTTCATAAGTCATGAAATTATCCTTTATGCTCTAGCCAACATTTATAGTTTGACATCAACTTTACAAAGACTGCCATTACTTACACCTTTTAATGCAGAAAACTAGCAGTAACTGAAACTCATGGTTTTATCTCTTTATAGCTGTATTTATTTGATCACATCATCATAAAGTCCATGCCCATGGCTTCTACTTACTGTCTTGAATCTTCTGATACGCAGGGTCAAGCATAACAGTTCTGTTGTCACAAAATCAAGTCAATCAATGAGACTCATTTTGGCTATCGGAAGCCTGTACTGCCTATGGTGCACTAGTCAGATATACTGGAGGAATCCTCCACAGCCAGCAATCGGCGAAGAAGCCGATCTTGGAGTTCTTATATTTCTCGCTATTTATTTTTTCCTCCCGCACAGCTTATGCATCCTTTCTATGAACCCGAAATACCATCTTGACACACCAGAACAACTACCGTTATAGCAACGCTTGCTCAATTTCGGTCCAAGAACTGTAATATTCTTGTATTCGTAATTAAATTGGTCGAACACCATATCGATGTTGGTAACTTGTTAATGATATCTTATTGTGTTTGGAAATTTGAAGAAGATTATGTAGAGACTTGAAAATAAACATGACCACGAGATTGTGTACAGTTTCTTGCTTATTTGTATGAATCATGTTTATTTGAGGACAGTAAAATTTGCCTGCGGATTTGTGGTTTTAGTGCATCAGGGATTAGTGAAAATTTTGACAGATGCTTATTTGCTTATTGTTTCTTTTGTTTCATTTTGATGTTTCTCTGAATGTTGAAATTCAATTTGGAAACTAGTGTTAGTTATGGAGCTAATTTTGGCACAATTAATTATAAGTAACACTGGCTACATCTACATAATTTTAACAATTAATTAGAAAACATTATCCATGCCGCCTTCAAATAGGTGAAACGTGGTTGACGTTTTTCCTGCCTGGTCTATGCTCTCGCCCTTTTATCCGAAGACATGGGTGAGCTTTAAAATGAGTATATATATATATATATATATATATATATATATATATATATATATATATATATATTTTTTTTTTTTTTTTTTTTTTTTTTTTGGTACAAGTATCCTAGTAAAAAAGAAAACATATATTATTATTATTATAAATTTATCATTAGTTATAATTTTAAATTATGAATATATTTATTTATTTATTTGTTTAGTATGAACCAAACTCAATAAACACATGTGTCCTCATCTTGAGTGAGTTTTTGAGTTTGATATCAAATCCTTCCTGAAATAATAGCTTGCGCAAATAAACTCGGTCCCAATAGGCTAAAAGACTATTTGTATTATATATCTATGTATTTTTTTTATCAACATTGTTTTTTAAATATAGTATTATTTGAACATTATTAAAAAAAATAGAGTAAATTACATAATTGGTCACTAAACTATTCACGAGTTCCTATTTTGGTCACTAAATTAAAAAAAAAAAAAAAATCTATTTTAGCTACTGAACTTATGAATTCCTTTCAATCTAGTCATCATGGCCAACATAATTAACGGTGATATGACGTGGCTCCGCTGTCACCAGGGGCTAACTATATCAACACAATCCCAAATTAAAAATTTTTCTTTTTTTTTTCTTTCTTTCCCTTTCTCCTTTCTCTCTCTTTTTTTTTCCTCACATACCTTGACCCAAATCTTCCTCTTTTCACTCCACTATAAACAAACTAACCAACATGGTATCAGCCAGTAAAATATGTTTTCTTTCTTTTGGTTATTCTTGTCTCCTTTTTCCTTTATATTCCGCTATTTTACACTCTAAATAAACTCTGAAAAAAAAAGAAATTTTAAATTATCTCAATACAATGAGAAGAATTTACCGATTTGAAAAAGCTATTATTTGAAAAAAAAAAAAAACAAAAGTAATACCTTAATATTTAATATTTCAGTCTCTCATTAGATGTAAGGGTTTATGGTGCCCTAATATTTGGTATTCCATTCTCATTAGATGCCCTAAGTATTATCTGAACACACAGAACCATGTGCGTCCTTTACGGAGAACTAATTGGATTATTCATTAATGGTCCTTTCTATTTACAACGTCAATTAGTTGAACGCAACCATCATATATATATATATATATACATTAGACAGCCACTGACCCACACACACACACATTGTTTACAACCATATTTTTGGAGCTACAGAAAATAGTCAAAATACAAGAAAGATAAAATAATAATAATAATAATAAAAGAAATTCAAAGGTCTCTTTCTTTTTCTTATTTTATGTCCCATCTAGTGCATCCCACCAAACAAAACTAAATATTTTGTCATATTTTCCTTTTCTTTATCTTTTCCACTATTATAAATACTCTTAAAACATTGATAATAAAGCCAAAGTGGTGTTACTTTTTAGGTAAACTTGTACGTGTCCTTTTGTGGGGAATCCATGCTGCAGGAACCATCATATGCTCACTCATTTGTCCACTACTACCGCCATTTTAAAATGAAAAAAAATATATCAATTTTTTTATTAATATTAAATAAATAAATAAATCTACTATAGAAAAGATGATATACAATCTGGGATTGTATACCACCCAAATATTTCATATAAAAAATAATAGGTTAATGCTGTTGAATGATTCAACTCGCCAGATCTAACCTCATAAGATTGATTATTTAATGGGAGCTAGGAAGATATTTTAATCTATATAATTTGTTCCCATTTTTATTTATTATTTCAAAATAATCTTTATTTTTATACATCTTTATTCTAAGAGTGATTTATAATCTAAATGATAGGCTTATTTTATTTTATTTTTATATTTTAAAAATGCTGAGATGTTGACCAGGCACAAGATAACTTAAGGAAATCCACTTTCACCAAAATATTATATTATATTCTCTCATCTCCCATTTTAGTGTGAGAAAAAGATATATATATTTTTAAACTAGCATTATTTTTTTTTAACTTAATTTTAATGTGTCTGTTTTTTAAGTGAGGTACTAAGACCCGGTAAGAAAGTTAGATTTTTCAGATATAAATTTAAACTTGAAATTATTTACTTAAATTATCCAAACATGTGCACTTGAACTTAAATCACTGATAAATTAACGCTAATTTTGAAATAATAAAATTATTAATTAGTTTTATTATTAAAAAGAAAGAAATAAATAAATTTACTTGGCTTCGGTGTGAGATGAGGAAAGCATGATAAGGCCAAGCCACCCGCCCCACACCACACTTTGTTTATGTATATAGTTTGATAATCTTCTTCACCTAGAGCTCTATCTATCTGCTCAATAATTAACTCTACCAGCCATCAGTGCACTTGGGAGAGAACAAGGCACAGCCATGGTGCTTCAAATGGCAACTCGACGTGCCATGTCTTCTCTCCTCAACCGTTCTTTCCGTCTTCTTGGAGGTGCTACCTGTAGCAACTTTGTCTCTGTTTTTCACACTGTTTTGATTACTTGAGATGTTGGTCTTCTTGTTTCCTTTGTAGAACAGAGTTCTTGATGTTTGAAGATTTCTTTTTTTGTTTTTTTTAAGTCCAAAAGTTATTGCTTTTGATGCCTTGGGAGTGCTTAGTTTGAGTTTTAGTGATTCTGAATTTAAAAAGAAAAAAAAATTGTATCTTGATGTTGGATTTTCAGGCAGAGGAGCAGGGTTGGCATCAGGAAGTCAAAGGTTTGGCACTGCTGCAGCACTTGATGAACCAATCACACCACCAGTTGAGGTGAAGTACACAAAGCTCTTGATCAATGGACAGTTTGTGGATTCAGCATCAGGTGAAATTGAAACACATGCAATTGCTGCTTAATGTTTTGAATACAACAACAAATTTGGTGATTTAGAAAAGTTTCCATTGTGTTCAGGCAAGACTTTTCCAACCTTGGATCCTAGAACTGGGGAAGTGATTGCCCATGTTTCTGAAGGTGATACTGAAGACATAAACCGTGCTGTTGCTTCTGCTCGCAAGGCGTTTGATGAAGGGCCATGGCCAAGGATGACTGGTTATGTAATACTCTTTTTGATTATATATATATATATATATATATATATATATATATATATATATATATATATATATATATATATATATATATATATATATATATATATTAGATCAATGTTTGTATGATTGTATTGAAACAATGGTCAATTTGCATTTCAGGAACGCTCACGCATACTTAATCGGTTTGCTGATCTGATTGACAAACACAGCGATGAGCTTGCAGGACTTGAGACTTGGGATAATGGGAAACCATATGAGCAATCTGCCCTGGCAGAAGTGCCAACTTTATCTCGCTTGTTTCGTTATTATGCTGGTATAGTTTAAAGATAGAGATTATGCTGTTATGCGTGTTCTTATGTGTTTGATATCTTAAATGTTAACAAAGATAATGTTTTGGAATGAAATGCTTCAGGTTGGAGTGACAAGATTCATGGTCTGGTCGTTCCTGCTGATGGTCCACATCATGTACAAGTTTTGCATGAGCCAATTGGTGTTGCTGGGCAGATTATACCTTGGAATTTTCCACTTCTGATGTTTGCTTGGAAGGTTGGCCCTGCGCTTGCATGTGGTAATACCATTGTTCTGAAGTCTGCAGAACAAACTCCTTTGACTGCTCTTTATGCAGCAAAATTGCTCCATGAGGTTAGTTCATCATGCTCTTGTTCTTCCTTCAATTCTGCATATTTACTTCCTTTGCTCTGTTTTTCTTCTAGGCCCTTTATGCATTTCCTCTTTTGATTATATACTGCTTATAGATATGCTTGGCTTGAATGTGCCAATTGAAATTTTTTAAGACATATTGTGATAAGAGAAGCGTGAGTGTTAATTAATTTAGATGGCATATTTAGAGTTGATGCATGATTACTATTGGCATTAACCATTTTCATTGTTAGTTGACTTGTATAGGTGGCTCTATGGGATAAACAAAAGGAAGTATTACATCTTCTTATTTTAATTTTGATCTTTTGAAGAATGTTCATTGTTAGTGGACTTGTATAGTGGGCTTCATGGCAAAAACAATAGGAAGAACGGCATGCTCTTATGTTAATTTTGATCTTTAGAAGAAGGTGGAATGGTGCAAGTAGTGTACAACTAGTTGACTTTTTAATATTGATAGTATTATTATTATTATTACTGATATGAATTTCCTCAGAGAAATAAAGATATCAAATTTGTTGTTTCACCTGATAGGCTGGGCTTCCTGACGGTGTTTTGAATGTGATCTCTGGGTATGGTCCAACAGCAGGTGCAGCTCTCGCTAATCATATGGACGTCGACAAGGTACTTCTTAAGTTTTCTTAGTTTTGATTAATCAAATGGTTATAAGTTATTATTTTTTCAAGAACATTGTAGTACTTTTGGCATGTTCACAAATGAATTAATCAGATGACAACAAGCTCATTGTAAGAATTGCTCAGCCATCGCAGTTAACAAGTTTGTGTTACAAGAAATTGTTTGAGATAATCATTAAGTGCATAAATGCTGATGTATTAGTTACTAGTACCCTTTTATCTTCCTTTGCTCTATTTTCAATGAGATTATATGTAGAATTTATCTACCTCTTACATATGTATGGATGTATGCATTAGTGTTAAGACAAAAGCAGAGACAAATTAAGTATTGTTGGTTTTCAATTTGTTTGCCTGCGAATGAAGCTGCTGTAGGTATTCAGTTTTATACTTTGTACATTATACTTTCTGAAACCATTTTCTACTTTTGATTAGCTTGCATTTACTGGATCAACGGAAACTGGCAAGATTGTACTTGAGTTGGCTGCTCGAAGCAACCTAAAACCAGTGACATTAGAACTTGGGGGCAAGTCCCCTATGATTATTTTGGATGATGCTGATGTTGACAAGGCTGTAGAGCTTGCACATTTTGCACTATTTTTTAATCAGGTATGTTGCTGCAAATATCTATATACACGCACACCAAAGAAACTGTTTTCTGGTGAAACCGTTATCATGCAGAAGAATATGTTTTTTGTTAACAGGGTCAGTGCTGCTGTGCTGGTTCCCGTACATTTGTACATGAACGTGTATATGATGAGTTTGTAGAGAAAGCGAAAGCCCGTGCCCTGAGACGTGTTGTTGGCGACCCTTTTAAGAAGGGTGTTGAGCAGGGTCCTCAGGTACTTATTTAGTTGTAACACTTCAGCACTCTCAGGAATGTTTAAATTGGTTGATGAATGTTATTAATTCTCTTTACATCTATTGACCAAACTGATGTTGTCAGTGCAGGTTGGTATTCAACTTTTGTCTGTCATCATCATCCCTATTAGCAGATTAGTGGTTTTATGCTTGTTGTTTAAGAATTTTGCATTATTCAGTGTAACTTGAACTTAGATGTGATGGATTACGATCCCATTCTTATGAAGGACTACCATATGAACACAGACATGATACATTGATAGCAACACAATGACAAGAAATGCCGAAATATTTTATGTTGATAATTATTAATTAGGAACAAATGCAAAAACAGAATTAGTAGAAAAGGATTTCAATCCCACTTCTTAGCCATTCTAAATTTTAATTAGTGGAATATTTTCAGATGATCAGAAATTTGACTGCAGAGTTTACCGAATTTTTTCACTGTTGCAATTTTTGTTTCAGATTGATGATGAACAATTCAGCAAAGTCATGCGCTACATCAAATCAGGTGTTAATAGCGGAGCTACTTTAGAATCAGGTGGTGACAGAATCGGCAACAAAGGCTACTATATTCAGCCTACAATCTTCTCAAACGTGAAGGTAAAAAAATACTCAATTACAATCTCTAAAGTTATAAATACACTCTTGCATAGTTTGAACCATATTTGATCATATTTCTGACCAGGATGAAATGGAGATTGCAAAAGATGAGATCTTTGGACCTGTTCAATCTATTCTTAAGTTCAAGTAAGTTAATCTGCAGAACAACTCCTCTTCTTACTGAGAGTATAAAACTTCAGTAAACTGTAATTTTGTTGTTAACTTGGATGACAGAGATATTGATGAGGTGATTCGAAGAGCAAATGCTACTCACTATGGCCTTGCTGCTGGAGTTTTTACTAGTAATATCGACAAAGCTAACACATTAACACGGGCATTGAGAGCTGGAACAGTTTGGGTCAATTGTTTTGATGTGTTCGATGCTGCAATTCCGTTCGGTGGGTACAAAATGAGTGGGCAAGGAAGAGAGAAAGGGATTGATAGTCTCAAGAACTACTTGCAGATAAAAGCAGTAGTTACTTCTTTGAAGAACCCTGCATGGCTGTAATTGTCTCATGAACTTTCTGATGCCAAAGTTTTTCATTTCTCAACAAACATGCCATAAATAAAGCCTGGCAGTTATATGACATTATTTGGCTTGAATTGTTCTTGATATCCACTTTTCTCAAAAAACATTGCTCTTGATAACAGTGCTATTCTAATTTCATACAGAAATAGTTATATATATATACATTTTTTTTCCCTTTTAAAAGAGTCTGCATTAATTTGAATACTACTAATCTTTGTAGTTTTGTTTTGTAGAAAGCATCTGACATTTTCGTATCCAAGTAATATATAGTTCGTTCCTTAAGTTGAATTATAAAACAACTTGGAATCGGATGAACTATCACACTTCTCATT
The DNA here is from genome assembly GCA_020875875.1 of Dioscorea alata. Classification (NCBI taxonomy): domain Eukaryota; kingdom Viridiplantae; phylum Streptophyta; class Magnoliopsida; order Dioscoreales; family Dioscoreaceae; genus Dioscorea; species Dioscorea alata. The sequence goes on from CM037018.1 coordinate 16,476,566, forward strand.
TTAAATGTAGGTTTTTTACTTATTTAAATTGTTTGTTGTGCTTTGGATGTTTGTTTGAACATAGAATGTTTTTTTATTAGTCTCTATTTTATTTTTTTTATTTTTTTTTAAAAGTGAATAAACCACTTCAATTAAAATAGAATTAGTCTTTAATTTATGTTAGGGATTGTTTATTGAATATATCATCTAAATTTTTAGTAGATTCATAATTTGTTTCCCTCTTTAATTACACAAAATATTATTATTGAAATGAATAAATATACTAGCCTTAGTATATTGCAAAATTTGATAATATATAAATTAACCAACAATAATGAAGTAGTAGTATACACAAAATATTACTTTTTCCATGTTATTTTTTTAATATTAGTCAAAGTGTAGCATCTATTAAAGCTATGTTTCGCAACTAAGGTAGCCAAGTTAAAAATAATTAAATCTAATTAGGGAAACCAAACATCTCTGTGACTTAGTGGGTTTGGCTATTATCCATTACAACTCTCATCCATTATTTTTCAATACATATTTAAATGTTTTACACATGTTATTTATGGTTTCAATGGCTAGGATTTAAACTTGATTAATATTTTACTTTTACACCATTATTTAATCCTGATGTAACATTTACTCAATGTAGAGATCAATATATGTAAAATAAAAAACTTTATTTTTTTTTAGTTAGAGCATTAATTTTTTAATATGTTTAAACTTTTTTTTTTGCTCTTCCTTTGATTATTTGATAAAAATAAATCATATATATATATAAAGGATGATAGAAATTTTGATAAAGAAAAGTTAAAGTTTGTTGCAATTGTTTTCATAAGAAAAAAAAATAATAGAGTTTAGCTTTTAAAATGTAAAATCAATTGGTGTAGAAAATATTTAGATTGGATTTCAGCACATAAAAAGAGAATATTAATTAAGTTTAAATCATGGCTATTGAAAACATAAATGACACGTCTCAAACATCCAAATATGCATTGAAAAGTAATAGATGGGAGGTGTAATAGACTGGAACCGAACTCGTCAGTTAAGTAGGTTGGACTAAAGTTTTATTGAATAAGTGTGATAGGCGGTCCTTGGTTAGTTTAGGCTTTTATAAAAGAGGTAAACTAAATAATACTACAATAATGGGAGAGAAAAAGATTTTGATTTGAGCATGAACATATAAGGTGCTTCTTATAAGACAAAACAATGAAGACTTGCATGGGACAAGCCAAAAAGAACAATTTCTCATATGGGCTGCCCAAGTTGTTAAATCTTGATCTCTTCTAGTGGATTTGGGATAATTTTTTGGCTCTTAATTTGTGGCGCAAACTATGAGTTAGTTCAATAATTAACAAGTAAAATTTAATAGGCGTGTATGTGATACTCTACCCAATTCAGTATAGGATTTGGATCTAAACATACGATGTGTTTTTTTTTTTTAAATCAAAACCATGGAAGTCAATATAAGACGTGCTAAAACAAACAATTCCGTACTCATGACTACGAGTTGCACAAAGTCGTTACAAGCTTCTATCAACTTTAATCATTTACACACTTGGCTATAGATGCTATTCAATAAAAGGCCTAACACCCCTAACCAATATAAATCAAGAGGGTAATGAGATCTAATATTTAATTAACACACAATTAAGATGCAAATCGACAACGAATTAATATGCTAGTTTAGTACTAATAGCACTCTATATATGAAACAACCGCTAAAATTAAGTATTGCAATGGCTGACCTAGATACGCCTCTCAACATCATTTTGAACCAGAATCAAACCCACCTCAAAATCTAAGTAATAAATCTTATAAATCTAAATAATTAAATGATTAACTACCAAAACAAATCAATATATATTTTAACATGCATGACATTTTTTTTAATTCTTCAATCAAACACCAGAAGATACCATTATTTATATCACAGTAGATTCTATCACCACCTTGCAAGCTGATGACACACGTGTGGACCCCAACATAAAAAGATGACCCACACGTCTTCATGCAATTGCTTCAACACCTATTCACCTAATCAGGCATGCAATTCAAACACTCCACGTAGCATGATCTTATTCCACAAAGCTAAGCACTCCACGTAGCATGATATAATTCCACAGCTGATTAGGATGATTAAGAGAGGTGGATTAGATTATTCTTCCAGTCTTAATCACTCCTGAAAGCCATTGCCACGCCAACCTAATTAAATCACCATTAGTGAGAAAGATATGACCATAAAAGTTAAAATTAACTATATATCTAATACTTGTAAACCCCTTCTCATTGGCTCACTAGATGGCACGTGTGTTCTATAATTTTCCATTGCTCAACCTGGATGGTAGTCTGGTCTTATGATATAAATATCTTTCTTTAGTTTTTTAGGTGCAGGCTTCCCATCAGAAAAAATTAAATTGATAAAGAAAAGAATTATATATCTGTCAGATTCATCTGTCTTATAATAGCTTTGTTTATGGACGTTGATTAACGCTTCTATAATGTTATATTTTATTTTTTAACAAAATTATAAAAAAGTGTAACCCGAGGTCTTCTCGGAAGGTCATCTTTGATTATAATACATTGCTCTTCCCTAAACATATATATAGTAAATTTTGTAATTTTGATAGCATCCCGTACTTTATCACAGATGGTACAATCACATTTTTAACTATTAAATTATCTATATCATGTGATATGAGTTATCCCACCCATAAAAAAAAATTATATATTATATTATATTAGAAGAATTGTAGTTAATCCAAGATTTTTTCTCTCTTGGTATAATAATCTAATTTTAGTTCGTACTTTTTTTAATTTATAATCCGTTATTTGAATTATTGTTTTCTTTGAATATAAAAGATCGAGACACATTTTTATTTTTAAAAAAATTGAATCCATTCAAATTTTTTCTATATAAAAATTATAAATAATTAAGACCACTTAGAATATTCCATGTTGAGTTTCCCATGAAATGAAGCAACCCTGGAGGCGGTTGGCAAGCAGTCATCTTCCCTCTGACAACGTCCTACACAATGTACTTCCACATAACTCCAAAAAACACTATTTAATATCATTTCATTTTAAACAGTTCTTTTTAAAAAATATCTCCCAAAAACAGCAACACGTGGCAAACAATCAGCGAATTCATTGCTGTAAGGCGCATCACAGCTGATCCGATCCAAGTCGGCAAGAAGTCTACCCTTTGACCAAAGGCTCTTCAGCCACGTGTAATGGGCGGTTAGTAGACCCCACTCGTACACGAATCACAAAGTCCATGTCACCACAAGCGCGCGACAATTCCCCGCCCGTGCAGGCAAGACCACTTCCCAGCCCACCATCGGAGAAACACCCTTCCTTCTGCCACGTGTCCTCTTCTCTCTCCAATAAGACTGCCACGTGTCCAACCGATCCCTCTCCCTCTCTGTCTTTATATAACTATCTTCTAACGAACTCCCCCAAAAAAACTCAAAATCGAAAACACGATTCCAAATCCAAAATGAAAACAGAATCATCACAACGCCGGTTTCTATCTCTCCCGGCAGTCCACCCCTGCGAAGCCATCTCTCCGGCGACCCTTCTCCGATCTCTCATCACCCTCGCCGGTGACATCGATGGCTTCCGCTCCGAGACCTTCACCTGCCACCGCCGTAGCGCGCGCGAAGCCATCCGCCAGGTCGGCGCCATCCTCGCGTTCTTGCAGGACATCTCCTCCTCCTCCCTTTCCAAATCCACTGTTCTGAGCTTCTCCGAGCTCCATGTCACCCTTCAGAAGATCAGGCTTCTTCTTGATGATTGCTCGCGCCGTGGAGCCAGACTCTGGCTCCTGGTGCGCTCCGACCGCGTCTCCGGCGAGTTCCGGCTTCTCATTCGGTCAATTGCGACGTCTCTTGATGTTCTCCCGTTGGACTTCGTTGATTCGTCGCCGGAGATAAAGGAACTGGTTCGGTTGATCTCTTGGCAAGCTTGGAAGGTTCCGATCGAGACTGACGCCGCCGATGAGCGCGCCGCCGGTATGGTTAGATCGATTATGAAGCAGTTCGAGCATGGGTATGCTCCAGATACGGAAAACGTCGAAGAGGTGATGGATCATTTGAAGATCAAGAACTGGGCGGAATGCAACGAAGAGATCTCTTTCTTGGAATCAGAGCTCTTTTCTTGCGAGGATTCCATTGATGCCGGAGTTCTCAGTAGCTTGATGGCATTCATGGTGTATTGCCGTGCCGTTCTTTTTCATTCCAATTCCGATTCCCGGTCCAGCATTGCTAATCGGAGGAGCAAACAGAGTACTAGATTTCAAAAAGAATCCTTGCTCAACGATATCAATCTGGAGGATTTGAAATGCCCGATTTCACTGGAGTTGATGACCGATCCTGTCACGCTCTCCACCGGCCAAACATACAACCGTTCATCGATCAAGAGGTGGTTTGACTCTGGTTGCCTCACTTGCCCGGTCACCGGCGAGAAGCTCACTAATGCAAATATGATGGTACCCAACTCCACTCTCCGGAAACTGGTGGAGCAACTTTGCCGAGAAAACAACATCCAAACCAATGAACCAAACAATAACAAAAGAGATCTCTCCAAGACAGTGAAGCCCGGCGGCTCTGCCGCCGCCATAGTGATGAGAATGACTGCCTCGTACCTTGTCGACATGATCTGGACTTCTTCTAGCGAAGAAGTTAAAGCTAAAGCTGCGTATGAAATCCGGTTGCTAACTAAATCCAATATATTCAACCGAGATTGCTTCGTGCAATCCGGCGCAGTCCCTTGGCTACTGAAACTCTCTTCTTCATCCAATCCTTCAGCTCAAGAACACTCAGTGGCTTCACTTCTCAACATCTCCAAAGTGGAGCTTGGCCGCATTGCTATCTTCGAGAATGGTGGCCTGCTCTCATTGCTCAGAATATTAACTCATGGAATCAAGGTTGAAGCTCGACAGAATGCAGCTGCTATCCTTTTCTACCTCTCTTCCATTGATGAGTACCGAAAAGTTATTGGAGAAGCACCCGAAGCCATTCCGGCATTGGTTGATCTTCTCAAACGAGGAACATACAGAGGAAAAAAGAATGCAGTTGTGACACTGTTCGGTCTTCTCATTTTCCCCGGAAACCTCCCAAAAGTCATTGCCGCCGGTGCCGTTCCAGCCCTCATTAATACACTGTCAATAGAAAAAGAAGACCTCATTGATGACACCACAGCTGTTTTAGCAAGGATTGCAGAGAAACCAGAAGGAGCTAAAGTGATCCTGAGATCCTCTGCTCTGCCATCAGTAGTACAAGTTCTCCGATCATCGACTTCAAGGTCCGGCAAGGAGCACTGCGTTGCATTGTTGCTCTCTTTGTGCAACAATGGTGGAACAAAGGTTGCAAGGCTTTTGGATGAATTCACTACACTAATGCCATCACTGTATTCACTACTCACTGAAGGTTCTCCCCACACTGCTAAGAAGGCAAGAGCTCTGCTCAACCATTTGCATCATTCCCATGAAGAAAGCTGCCCGGCTGGTTCGGTTCCTCCACAGTCTCAACAAGATCAGAGGTCTGTTTCTGCACAGTGACACAGACACTGATTTCTCCCACACTTGCATATAAATTAGAGATTCTTTTTCATTCATCAGAGAAATTTTAGAATTCGAAAAGTATATATGTATGACGTTCTAGCTCGAGTTTTAGAAAGAGCTGGGAAGGATTCCTTGTGTACAGAGTTTGTAAGAAATGTTTGTTTCTTTTTTCTGAATTTTGTTAGCCATGGGAATAATGATCACTGTATTCATCGACTTTGTATTATGCATGGAATGAATAAAAGAGTACATGACAATTCTTCTCTCTCTCTTTTTTTTTTTTTGTATTTTTTTTTATTTTTTTGGGTTAGGTTGATTAAAAGCATATAGAATATCAGAACTTTTCAAAGTCTTTTGCTCTTCATCATCATGCTCTGGGAATTCATTGCCCCATGTTTGATCCAAAGGGTAGCCAGCTTTGAAAGTTTCAAGCTGTTTCTTTTTGTCTGTAGTATCATTATGGGTTTGTGTATCTGCAATCCTGAAACATTGTAGGAACAAAGTAGAACTTTGGCATGAACAAGAACTCTACAACCAGATACATGGCATAGATTTTGACTGCAAAACAGTTCTATCTTTTTTTTTTCAGAGAGCAAAACAATTCATTGATTCATATAAATTTTTTTTTTACAAAATTGTCAACTAATTATTCACATTATTCACCGTGATTTAATATCATAATCTCTCATATACGACTCAAAAGCCTTACTATTGAACTATACCAATATTAGCTAATATAAACCTTTTTTATCAACCCAAATTGGACTTCTACGTCCTTTTAAATATATACACTCAACTAGTTAGACACATCCTACAATTAATTCCTGTTAACTTTTTGAAGAGATGTTCATATGTGCGTTTAATCCTAAGAAATACAGAGACATATATATATATACACACATGAGAGAGAGAGCTCCATTAGACATGGAAACTCATAGAAATAGAGACGAAGATGACTCTAAAAACCAAAGAAAACATACACACAATGATCACCGGAGAGTATATGTGACAGTTTTCTCCTTAAATGACACTAACATAGATAATATAAGATCAACCTACCCCCTGAGAAGAAGATGGCTCTACCTCACCAGGTTCTAAAAACCTGTGACTTGACTATGCTTATTGAATCCTCTAATTCTATTCGACTCAGGAGTAATAGAAACCCACAAAATAAATATATGATTAATTTTGTGTGGTGTCATGGATATCTCTGCTCATGTGGAGTTCAAAATGTGATTATTTCAAACCATTCAAATATTATAAATAATAGCTTTAGTAAGGAAATCCTAAGTTTTCTTTAGTGAGCCTTAAAAATTCTCTTTTCAAAGTTCTCATAGATCACCAATAAACGTAGGTAAATCTGACAACCCAAATAGATGGCCTTAAAATCCACAAATTCACGAGGCAAAGAGGTACACAAGGAAAAGATGATCACTCCATTCAATTATCTAGTGGCAGACAATGCAAGTAGTAATTGGGAGTCCATTGCATCCCCTAATTAATGCTTAGTTATCTACAATGAGAATTTTGTTATCCTATGAACAAATTGTTGTCAAGGAACATTGCACACTTTAAACAGCAGGGGCTCCTCAGCATATAGACTTCCATCAATGAGAAACTCATAAAATGACATAAACTAATTAAAAAACCATAGCTGGATCTAAATTCCATCTATTGCCACCTTTTCCAAAAAAAAAAAAAAATCCATCTATTGTGATCATCCTTATCTGATGATGTGACAGAGATTCTTGAGCCAAGCTCAGGGCAATGTCCGAGAAGGGGCAATATCTTTTATTTTCAAAAATTTACATTTTCATTTGTAAAGAAATTAGAAAGTGACATTTTCAAAAAAAAAAAAAAAAAAAAACCTTGTCACGTTGTAGTAAAGTCGTTTCAATGTAAAAACAACCCAAATGAGACAGTGACCATTACATAGTAGATAAAACGTCACTTCATCAGCATCTCCACTCTCCAATCATATGTACATGAAATGTGAGATTTCACCATGGGTTTTTACACCATTTTACACTTTAATTTTTATCCAGAATGACACACCCGCATCTCAAAACTTCTATTAAACTACAATATATTTATATATATATATATATATACAGTAAACGAATCTAAAGGTGACAGAGTTCATACACATACTTTGCATAAATTTGTGCAGGAAGTTGCAGCTGTAAAACATTAAAGAACAGCCCATGCACCATTACCTACTAACAAACCTCAACCCATGTGCCACCCTAGAAGCATGTCTTGTAGTCCAGCCCATTTTAGAGAGGGACATCAACCAGCCAAGAGAATAACCCTGCACCTGCAGCTCTCCCTATTCTCCCTATTATTATTTATATAAATACCACTATTCAAACCTCTTCTTCTCCATTCTCAACAAGTATGACCATGTCTCTCAAATACAACTTCTTTTTATTGATCTTAATCTCTTATTGTTTCAGCATCACCACTCACTCTTTGCAGCATGATCTTACTCCTCCAAATAACCTCCAACACCTCACTAATCTCTTCCCTCATCTCTCCTTCAACAAGAGTTTTTCGTATTTTTTCGGCAGCCAAAACATTCAAATACTTGATAATGGCTCCTATATCAACATTATTCTCAATAAGGTTTCAGGTACATAGTTTCATCAGTTTCATGTTTCATTGCATAGCTTGTTTCTGAGAGAGCTTTTTTTGTGATTAATTTATAGGGTCTGGTTTCAAGTCACTAGATATGTATTACTATGGCTTCTTCAGTGCTAGTATCAAACTTCCTTCCACTTACTCTGCTGGCGTTGTTGTAGCATTCTATGTAAGTCCTCCTCCCACTTATTATTAATTTCTTATCATTATTTTAAACTAGAAATACTAGTAGTGATAGTTGCATATCATTTAATAAATTAGCAAAACTTTATGGTCCAAAACTTATGAATTTGTTTTAATCTAGTGATCTTGTTTTATAACAAGAAAATACATGAAAATTCTTAAAACTAGATGCCATTAATTCTAGTTCTGAATGCATTTTTTATTGGATTCCAAGTTGACTGTTCTGGCAACAACACATTTAACAGTTTTAATTGCTGTAATAGCCACCCGGCCACCAGTCATTACGTACTGTACAATTAGGTAGTGTTTGGCTCATGGATTCATGCCTTGGGAGTGGGAATGGCATGCATCCATAATGTTTAAACCCATGTTTGGTAACAAGAGAAGGAGTGAATAGTGGACTACCTTGGGAGTGGGAAGCATGCATGTGGGGCATTCCCAATCCTCTCAAAATTGGGAGGATTGGGACTCTTTAGTAATAAAAAGACTATTATACCCCTTTTTTATAATAATAAATTATGTTAGTTAATTATTTATTTAATAAGTAAATAATTATCAAATTATATTATACCCCTTTTGTAATATTTTATTTTAATTAATTAAAATAAATAAGTAAATATATTGTAAATACTTAATAATAATAAATCATGCTAATTATTTATTATTTAAAATAACAAATTTATTTAAAGTAATATTAATTAAATGTAATATTTAATAACAATAAATTAAAATAGTTAAATATATTAAAAATATTTAATGATAATCATGTTATTTATTTACTATTAAATATAAACTATTGTTTTGTAAAATGTCATCTTATTTATATAAAAGGGCATAAGTGTAATTATACTATATTTATCTTTCTTACAATAAATTATGCTAATAAATATTAAATATAAAACCACTAATAAATTATTAAAGCACTAATAAATATTAATATTAATAAATTAATAATATTTAAAGCACTAATAAATATTAATAATAATAAATTATGCTAACAATAAATAACTAGATGAAATATTTAATAACAATAAATTAAAATAAATAATTAAATATATTACCAATATTTATTAATAATTATGTTAATTAGTTACTATTAAATATAAACCATTGTTGTCTACATTTTATTTATATAAAAGGGCAAAATTGTAATTGTACCATATTTCTCTCTCTTACTTTTTACTATTCATAACTCTCATCCCCTCCAACCAAACACCCTCATCATTATCCTCCCCTTTTCCCCTATTCACACTCCCACTCCTCCCTTCTTCTCATTCCCCTCCTTCCCATTCCTATTCCGCAATCCAAACGCCCCTTAGTGTCATTGATGTAACAAACCAAAACATTATAAATATGCATTAAGATTTACATTGAGATCTGGCAGTACACTCTCAGATTGGAGGCCTACCTTCCATTTGTTTAATTGGAAATAAAAATTTAAAAGAATGTGTGGGTAAAATTCATGTTTCATGATGGTAAATTAAGTCATGTCTCATGTTTTCACCATTGCTTCATTGGTTTATATATTTGGCTGTTTTAATTAGTTATTCCAAAATCATTTTAGTTTAGTAAAATATTATTATATTTGTTGTTTTTTTCCGATGCGAACATGAGCCATATTTTTATTTAAGCTTTAATTATGTTTTAACTGCTTGGTCATTGTAATGTTGGTTATTATTAAAAAAAAACTTTCATGAGATTTATGTTTACAATTGTGGGTTTTTTTAATCATTTGTTTTATTTCTATCTTTTAGACATAATAAAAGATCTTTGCTAGAAATGAGACAACCCCAAGTCTTTGTCATTCAAATGCTTGCGTAGGGGCATGAAGATAAAGTTAATGGGTTTGGGAACTTTCATTCCAGTTGTTGGCACTTGGCACAAGTTGTGAATGGGACATCTCATAATTAAACATTTTAGGTTTGAGTCTACTAATTAGGAATTTTTTGTCATTTAGTTGGAAAACTAGGTGATCAATGATTCGTTGTGGGATCACTGTAGGCCATCCATTTTTTTTTTTAAAGTTAATTAGATAAATAAATATTTTTAATAATTTCTTTTAAAATTATTAATATTGAATATATATCATTAATTAAAAATAATTTTAAACTATTTATTTTGTTTACATAACAATTTCATATACAAAAGTTTCCCTTTACACAGATTTCAAATTTTCAAACATCAATTTTATTCTTTTTTTAATTTCTAAAACTTTCTAATAAATATTTCGGATTTTTAACTGTAAATTTACTGAATTGCCTCAATAATTTTTTCTATATTTTAAAATATAGAAAAAAATTAATAATAAATTTTTTACCTTCATTATACCATAAGAGTTGGTATTTTATTTTTTTCTAAAATTGAAAACTAAAAGGTTGGATTATATGATTTGCTTATAATTATAAAAAAAAAGTTATGCAAACATTGTCAGTTTACTAGGTTTTAACTTATGTATATGATTGAATGCATTGGATCTAGAGAAGAATTATTGGCAAAGCTTTTATTTTTAAATCTTTTTCGGCCTAATGTACAGCAAACAAGCTCACGAGATGTTGCTACATTGATATGAAAAAGCTTATAAAGGACATGATCAATCAACCAAACACAATGTCTGTTTGTGTGATATGATGATGTGGGTCATGCATGGCATATTGGCATGCATGCAAGATTTCATGGAATTATTGAATGAATGTATATATAAACATTTAAATTAAAAAAGAAAATTTTCTTTTATCTTTGATACATCAGATGTCAAACTCAGAGGTGTATCCAAAGAAGCATGATGAACTAGACATTGAGCTCTTGGGACATGAAAAGAGGAAGGAATGGGTGCTTCAAACTAATGTGTATGGAGATGGAAGTGTTTCAACTGGCAGGGAGGAGAAGTTTTACCTCTGGTTTGACCCTTCTCAACAATTCCATGAATACACCATCATTTGGAACCCCCACCATATTGTGTAAGCATTTCTAAACCCTAAAAATTATACATACCATAGAATTTATATTTAAGTTATATTTATCTATATTTATATATCACCACAAAAAGAATAAAGGCATTAATTATATAGTAAGGGTAAAAAGATTTTTATAGTTAGTAAAAAAAATATATTAACTGATTTAGTAGTATTGATTGTAATAAACTCACAAACTAAATTACTATTATTTTTTATATTTTACATAGTATATATCCCCATGATAGTTCTTTTATTTTAAAAAAAAATTACTTAATACTGAGATCTACATGTTATATATAGGTTTATGGTAGACAATATTCCTGTAAGAGAAGTGAACCATAGTGAAGCCATGTCAACAGCATACCCTTCAAAGCCTATGTCAATATTCTCAACCATTTGGGATGGATCAGATTGGGCCACACATGGAGGAAAGAAACCAGTCAATTACAACTTTGCACCATTTATTGCATCATTCAAAGAAATGGAAATGGAGGGTTGTGTTTGGAATCAATCAAATAGCAGTAATTACAATTGCTCAAACAATAATGGTGATCATAGTGTGCCAATGGGAATTAATCCAATTGAAGGTGAGCAATTTGTGAAGCTTTCTGAAGAACAAAAGATGGGAATGAAGTGGGTTAGAGACAAGTTCATGTTCTATTCTTATTGTAAGGATCTTAATAGGTTTAAGATTTTACCACCTGAATGCAAGTAGATCAAAGAATTTAATTATAGTGGTTAACTAAACATTGTTGGGAGTTTATGTATTTGTTTGATTATTGATCATTGTAATAGTCTATCTTTTATGAGAAAAGGAATTTGAGTCATACCAATAATTATTTGAAGTTACTTACAATTCAATATGTAATCTTAACTCAAGGGGCTTTACTATATATATATATAGCTATTCCTCTAAATACCCTCAATATATTGTAATTAGGACTTTACGATTATATAAGGTTAAGGTGTCTTTTTTATATTATTATTTTATTTATTATTATTATTATTTTGATAATACGGAGAAATGACTCCATACTTTTTTTTATAATTAAGCCCCAATCATGATTAAAAAAAGTTAAACCCTTCATTTTCTGTATAGGAGTTAAGTATTTTACAACTAATTTATTGCCATGAAAACAAGGTTAAGATTTTCCTCCCTATGACATAATATTTAGAATACAGTTATTTTTTCCACCTCTTTAATTTTTTTCTTTATTTTCATTCAATTAAAATAATAAATTAAAAAAATAAAAAAATGTGAATAATAAGTCATGATTGAAAATATTATAATAGATCATAGTATTAAATAATTAGTTTGCTATAGTCTTTAATGTATATTCTCTAAAGTGCTAACTTTGGGCTAACTCAACGGATAAGGCGATCATTCTCATGCGAAAGTTAAGTGTTCAAATCTACTCAATGTATGGTGGGCAAGCGTATATTTTACATAAACGGTAGGGTCCCTTTATGGACAAGATGCCATAAAGGGTTCTTAGTGTAAAAGTGGGTTTGTAACTCAATCCCTTTGCCGCCGAATGAGGACACACTGTTAAATGATCAATTTTTGGTTGTGCGCTAGCCTTAACTATTGCACTTGTCGCATTTATCATATTATATATATATATACTCTATTTTTTTCAAATTTTATTTCATTTAAACACTAGTTTCTATAAAATTTCATTTTTACCTTCGAGTAATGGATGACAATCGCTTGAAGAACAGGGTGGAGAGTTAAGTTAACATTAGAGATTGCATCAATTTTTCTTAAAAACAAATTTACAAAATTTTAAGACAAATAGAGAGTATAAAAGTTCCATATAAAATTATAAATTCTAAAAATCCAAGAAGGTAGAAAATAATTGATAACATTTTTTTTTTTTTGCTTAAATTATGTGGTTTCATATTATAAGACTCAAACTTGGCTTATACCAAACTCATTTGGATAAAACATGAGAATTTTGGAAATAATTTAGACGAAACTACCATTGTAATTTAAAAAAAAAACCCCAAAAATGCTTAACTACTGAAATTGATTTTTTTAGAAGCGAAGAGGACCTTCATATTTCCAAAAAAAAACACATAACTAAAGCATTTATTCCATTACCATTTAGTCTAAACAAGCACACTGACTACTCACAAAAACTAGAATTAATTAAAACCATTCCAAATAAAATATAACTACAACACAAACCCTAAAAGAGCTCAACCTAATTAATTATTATAAACACCAACGTAGGGCATAACCACAGACCCAACCCACAAAGTCCCATTGCCCTCCTGCACCTCACTAATGGAAGTCCAAACTCTCCCTTTCAACACCTCCAACACTTCACCATTTTCACTAAACCTCATTCCCACAGGGCGCTCAAAAGACCAATCAACTTTTCCATTAACCTTTTCTTGGTTTAGGGCAACCCAAAACTCACCTTTAGGGTTCTTCTTAATGTTATCAGGGTACCCAGGGAGTTGTGCAAATATTTCTAAGGTGCCTGTTTTGGGTCCTTGAAGCCAATAACGTAGGAGCCTGCATCTAGTGGTCTCTGCCACAATGAGAAAAGTGTTGTCTTTGTTTAAGGCCACACCGTTAGGGAATGCAAGGCCTTTTTTTAAGACTGTCACTAATTTGCTTTTAGGGTTGTATTTCATTAATCTCCCTGTTGCATCACCTGCTATCACCGCCAATATGTAGTCCCTGCCAGAAAAATAACTAATTAAATAATTAATAAACTTAATTAAGTTGTTAAGAATGAGTGGCATGCAAAGATTGTTTTTTTTTTTTTTGACAAATCATGCAAAGATAGTTAATCTTGTGGTGTTTTTAATTTAGGGTTATTTGAGAGTCATATATTTATTTTTAGTGAGTTTTAATAAAACTGATAATAGGATTTTTACCCTGAAATTAAAGAAAAATTAAAAAATTAAACAAATCCAAGTGAGAAAGTAAGATTTCAAAACTTTTTTTGGTTTTTTTTCCAGAAGTTTTTTTTCCTTGCATAGTCCTGTTTAAGAAATGAAAATACCAAGAGATCCCTAACAAGTTTCATAAGAACTTCTAGGTCCCTACTACATTCTAAATAACTAATAAACCCTTAAATTTTTACAAGAATACTTGTCTCTCCATCAATTTTTAAAATTATGTTTTTTTTTTTTTTTCATTTTCTCAACTCAGCTCAACAAGTTCAAGGACAGTGAGCTTAACTAACCATGAGGACCCTACACAAGATCAGAACAAGCTCACATAACCCAATTACTTAGCACAGAGCCAAGTGAGCCTCAGAGAGCTCACCCATCCCCAATTATTTTAACTTAAGGCTAAGTGAGTACATCACTTTCTCAATAAAAAAAATTTATTTATATATTGGTATAAAAGTGATATTTGTTTATATTTACAGTTTACTCTGTTTTGTTTTTTTATACCTCATCCAATAAAAAACAACCAGAAAACATTTTATTTTGATTTTTTTAACAATTTTTTTATGTGAAACAAAAGATACTAGATGAATATTTATAGTTATTTATCCAACAGCATACTCTGTTTTTTGCACATGCATCTGATCTGATAAATAATAAATACTGTTGTGGTCATTAACTGCAAACCAAATTATGAAGTAATTAACACTCTCATGAGTCTCATTTATACTATCTGTTGGGATTCTATCTGGGTTGAGTAGGGGATTCAATGTTATATTTAAATCGACAACTACCAATATTTTCTCATCTTAAACATTTAACAAAAATACTGAGAATAATCATGTCATGTCATGCTATATCAGCTATAATTTAGCATCAAATGAAAAATATATCAATACTCCATTTATAAGCTGATGGCCTGAATCAGATACTACAATTAATGATTCAGTTGGTGCACTTGGGTTTTAAGTTTTTTTTTAAATAAATAAATAAATAAACCGCGAATTTATTGAGAAAAAAATTCAAAAAAGTAATACAGACGCAAACAAACCCATAACCAAACAGCAAAAAAAAACGGAGGTGAGGATAAAAGAAATAACGGAGAAAAACACTGAAAAGAAGGAAGCTAAGCCGGCTAATGCTGCCAAAAAGAGGCAAAAGCCTGCTCAGGTTACAAAAAAGACTACTCCTGTTTTTAGTTTTCATATCACAAATATTATTTAATTTCTTTAATTTGAGAATAATGAAGAAGATTTTCAAAGAGTTAACAGCATTAATAATATAAAGAAAAAAAAAAGAAGAATGAAAACCATAAATTATAATAATCACCTTCTTTGGAAATGAGTACTGCTATCAGTGAAATAAACCATGCCATTCTGTTGATCAACATTCAAACCATTAGTGAACCCAAATGGTTGATCATCAGCAGCAACAGCAACCTGTGCTGCCTCTCCTCCCTCACGTCCAACAGTTAATAATCCAAAATAAGCATCAGTGATATAAAGATCACCAGTGCCTTTATTAAACTGCAACCCTAATGGCCTCCCACATTTACTCTCTAAACTTACATGAAAATATTTTATGCTATCACAGTCACTTGTCCTGAAAATACAGTAATTAAAACCATAGTAAAAAATTCATAAGATATTATCTTATATGTAGTTATACATGTATCTGTATTGATATATATATACCTGATGTTTGAAGTGGTGGCAAACTCTTGCCAACCAAGACTAGAGCCTCTCCATTTGAGTATACGGCCATTGGAGACGCCAGTGTAGGGGCCTTTGCCGTCGGCGTCGAAGGCGATGCTTTCGGGGCCAAAAGCTGATGAGAGGAGGAGCTTGTCTTGGACATGGAGGTTGGCAATATCCCTTTCCAGCAATGCAGAGGTTAATGGGTTTTCTAGTGTGAAGAAGATGATGAGAAAGATGGTCAAATTCTTCATTGCTGGTGTCTTTACTTCAAAAGGCAAAAATGATGAGAGAGTTTAGTTGGAGCTGTTCTTGAATGCTTTGCAGATACTGAGAAGCAGTGACATATATATATAAAAAGAGCATGAGGAGAGGAGGGCGGTTGGTAGGTGCTGGCAATTGTATTAAATTTCGTCAGACAGAAGAAATCCAAGGAAATTGCTTGGATCATGTTCCATTATATATATTATGTTATTTATAGCATAATTATTTCGGTGATGGTTAATGTAACATTTAAAAAATTATAGTTTTCTTTATGTTCATGTAAATCATTTATATTTGTTAATATAGTTATCATCCTGTTATTTTTATTTATATATAAACAATGAAACGTAGAAGGTAAAAGATCATGATTAGTAGTAAAAACTAATAATAATAATAATAATAATAATAATAATGGTATAACACTTTTCTCTCTAATATAATTTTTTTTATAAATAGATAAACACAAATATTATTAAAGCAAGCACACACAGAAATACAAACCTTAAACGTCAAGATACAGAATTTTACTAGAGGTGAAAACTACATAAATACAGCAAATAATAAAGAAAGCACAACCCAAAGAAACTAATACAACAATCCCTAATATAATTTTAATGATGGGCCATTATGTCAAAAATAGCTTAATTTAATAAAAAATAATTTTTTAATAAAATGGACAGATCAGTTATGTCAACAAATACTACATAAAAGATTTGTCATTTTAATATAAAGAATGGTAATACATCTTTTTTTTATAAAATTTATAAATTATTATTATTTTTAATTACTGAGGCATATCAGTAAATATGCATATGGTTTATATAATTTTTAACAAAATATATATTAGCAAATAAAAAAATGTCTTGGTGTATATCAATATATAATATTAAATAATTGAGATTTTTATGTACCATTTAGTCCAATCAATATTTAGGAATTATAATTTAGATGAAATTAATGTACTAACACTCCTCAAATTATACAAGAAAATGTACTCTAGTCCATGAACTACATCATTATATGCAAATTAATTATTTCATCTAACTCTATTGCTGGCATGACAATAATTCTAAATTAATGATTTTTTATATAATATGTGCATTTTTCAAGTGACATGGTACTAACATGGTAATGCCATGTCATCAATAAACCATGCCAACTGCAAAAGCTTTTCTATTTAAAAAAAAATTAATTTTATATATTGATTGACAGGTTATAATGTATCAATAGTTCTTGAACTACAAAAGAAAAATATACTTTGGTCCCAAAATTATACTATTTTCAGTCAGTCGGTCCCTCAATTATACCATCATGTGCAAGTAAGTCTACCTTTTTATTGTTCAGTGATTATCACTACATTTTCATCTAATATTTAATGCTTTAGGAGCATGTAAGCAAAAGATCTAAAAACAAACATGTGAGTGAAAAACTTATGTTTCCTCATTGTTTTATTGGGATACATAACACATACATGATCAACAATGTTATTTATTTATTTATTTTGAATAAAGTGGATAAAATAATGTTAATTTTTGACTGACAATGGATACAAATATATTTACCAAAAGTTAAATAATTAAATCTACTTTAAAAGCCCAATGAATGTCTAAAAGAAGTTGCTATTTTATTGATGTTTTCATTTTTGTACCTTGCTTAATTTGTTTGTGTTGTTTTATCCATTTTAGACCTTACAAGGGAATTCAATGCAAATAGCATAAAGAATTAATAAACTCCACAGATTGGGTGGCAGTTGTTATCACATTATCATCAAATAAGTCAAGGTGAATTAGAAACATTATTTTCTTCTAAATTAATACTCTAATGTTTAAATTTTGCCAACATCAATGGCTACAGTTATTTTTAATATAGTTAAAAGTTTTTTTTTAAAGTGGATAAATCACTTCAATTAATAAAAAAAATTATTTTAACTACATATACAACATATGTGTGTATATATACATGTGAGTATATACTTATGTCTCATCAAATTTTCAAGAAAATTCACATGTTTTATAAAGAATTATTAATTCATAATTAATTTCAAAAATTTTAAAAACTTTTTCAGTTGACGCGGCTGTTTGGTGATATGGCGTTGCTCACCATGGCCTTTGAGCGCTCATTGATTGCATATTTTCATGCTATTAGAGATGCTCTTAGTGCTATATGAGTTGAAAAATACATATATTATTTTATTTATTTAATTATTTAATTATAATTTTTTAAAAATAAAATAAACTAAAACTTTATTAAAAAATAGAAAAAAAAAACATGGGACAAAAAGGGCAGCAAAAACAAACACACAAAACTCTCAACAGCGGTAAAGATACATAAATTATTTTAAAAAAATATTAATTTAATATTAATCAAGGGAATAAAGCATATCCAGATTTAAATCCTATTCAGGTATATATATCAAATATAACAACTTTGTGGATCAATTGGGCCAGTGTACTATGGCCCATGGACCTAGCCCAATTTATTGAACTCTGTATTATAATATTATTAAATGTGAGGAAAAGATCTTCCCAAAAGACAAAGCCATAAATCATGTGTGTATTTCTGAAAGTATCCCATGATCACTTCGCATAGATAAAAGAGAAATTTTTCATGTGATCCTTCTAACTTTGTCACTTAATAAAAAAAATCCCTAAACTATTTCAATCTCAGAAAAAAAAAAAAAAAAATTTACACCATCTGATAGCTTATATTTCAGTACTTTTGTCAGAAATAGCCCTAAGTGATTTTAAACAAAAACATAAAATAATAAACAACAAAGTAAGAAATTAAACAGCAACAATAAATATTAAACAAAAATATTACATTTTAAATAAAAACTTGTATAGTTACACATAAACACACAATGTTAAATAAAAAATATAATTAATGAACGGGAAGTACATTTTGTAAGCAGGGGATAATTGGATTTTTTTTTTAATAAAATAAACTAATGCAGAGAATGAAAAATAAGTAAACTGAAAAAAGAGGGACTGCAGAAGAAATTTAAATGTCAAAAGATTGCCGGGAATATTTGAAAAGTTACAAAGACTAATAAATAATTTTTCATAACAATATTCACATGTTATATAAATCATTTATAAAAGAATATAATATCCACTGATATGATATTTTCAACTGTTTTTTGAAAGTCTTATAGTAAAAACAAGAAAACAAAATTAGTAAACTTAAAAGTTGAATTTTTTAATAATAAAATTATTACCATAAAAATTTTCAACATGTCTAATGGCTAAAGTATCAAACATATATGTCTGTAATATTTTCATTTACTGAAAAAGTGAAGCCTGTTGATGCCGGCTTTCTGCAGCACAGCAGCGCAGCATTCATGGTTTTATTTATTTTAGGTATTATTATAACACAAACCATATAAACCAGTCATGTTTGGGTCATATTATTGTTAATTTGCCCAGGAAAATAGGTTTTAGAATATTTATTTTATTTTTGAGAAATGTTGATAAGCCCAATAAGATTCAAACTTAGGGATTTTGGAGTTAAAAAAAAAAAAAAAAATGAAATACTAACTGTTTTTTTGGTTAATAATTTTTTAGTCTATTGTCATTAAATAGTATTTTTTGACCAACAACCTCTTAGTCTATTGGCATTGAGTCTTATGCATAAAGTGTTTTTATCTATGTCGAAAAAATATGTTTAAATTTTAACTCACTCAATGTGAAAACACAAGTGTATTAATATATTAACTCTATATTTATACATATTTATTTAAAAAAGAAAAATCTATTCTTTTGTTGGAATGGTATTTAAAATATCAAAATCAGAACAAATATATTAAATTTTGATTTTGATAGGAAGCACAATATATATATATATATATATATATATATACTTCGTTTAAAAATATAATTAGTGAAATATTGGTAACCACCCCTCACCCATCCTCGAAAGAGACATTACTTTATTTTATTTTTTTATTATTTTTAACGCTAGTATATGTTTGTATTTTAATTTTACTCTTGTGTTACATTACTTTTTGTAATCCCCACATTTTTTTTAATACAAATGATTTATTTATTTATTTATTTATTTATTTTGTGTTACCTTGTAAATTTATATCACTTGATAATGTCTCCTATAATATGTTTTCACAGATGTCAATAAAAAACATAAAAGTATATAAATTAATATTTTTAGTTTAAATCTAAAATCACAAAATAGAACAAGGGATATGATTCAAAACCCAAATTCCCTGATTGGTTTACTAAAAATACACCTGTTCATACATATATTTTAAAACAAAAAAAGAAAATTATAAAAAAATGGAGAGTTAAATTGGCAAGAAACCCAATAAAGGTAGAAAGAAGTGGGAGAGTGCCCCACCACCCAACAAAGATATGCTGACAGCCTGAATCTCGAGATTCCAAGCTCTTGCTTTTGTTGGCTTTGGGTTTAGGCTTTATTTCTATTTTTAATTTTTTAATGGTGAAAACCCAAGAGAATGTTAGCCCAACCAATTCCAACAAGCACACGCATCCATCCCCCCAACTTTTTTTTCTATTCTTTCCCTCATCCACTTTCTTTTACACCTTTGCGTCTCCTTGCATCCTTCCAACACAAAACTAAAATTAAAAAAAATAACAAAAACAAAAGTGTTATAAACCCATTTATTTCTTTAGAAATATGAGAGGGCAGTCATGCCAACGACCATTTGGTCTATTGGCACCGGATCCCTTGCGTAAGATTTTCGTCTCGATGGTTGAGCGTGGCTCCCTGGTTCAAAACCTATCACCCTCAAGGTGAGGGCACGGTTCGGTGATGAGCGCAGCTCCCCCACGTGTCCGTCTCTGAGGTTCAGGCGCTTGTAGTCTTTTTCAAAAAAAAAAAAAAAACACACACACACACGAAGATAGTCATTTGTGTCTTTTGAATTGTTATATGGGGTGGATAAACCACCCACTTCAATTAATATTGTGAATGTTTTTTATCTTTGATTTTAAAAAAATGGTAATTCTTTTACAAAAGGTAATTTGTATCTTTTTGCTAGAAGACCAAAAAATTGTTGGTTTTGGTTTTTTTTTTAATTAGGTTTGTTGTAAAATTAGTTTTTAATAGGTTAAAATGTTGTTTTAAGTATTTTTGAAATATTCTATATAAATAATAATATATGTGTGAATAAGAAAATACTTATTCATGTATGTAATATATTTTATATGCATTCGTTACAAATGAAAATACTATGGAGCATATAAAATTGGTTTGAGTGGGACAACCACATTTACAAAAATTGTTTCAACCTCTTTCTTTTGATTCTCATTAACATTAATTATATGTTTTTTCTTTAGTTCTATGCGGTTCTAGACTCGAAGAAAAACATACTGGAGACCTTTATGTCTACTGTCAAGTGAAACTTTGGCATCCTTAAGTCATTTTTCTAAATTAGAATAAACTATAAACACACCCACTTAGGCCATCTCCAATCCTGCGCTAAATCTTCAGATTTGGCGCAGGATTACTCCAATCTGACGCCAAATCATGCGCCAGATTGGAGATTTGCTACGGTGACGCGCAATATGTTGCACGTCATTGTAGCAACGCTATATATATATTTTTTTATTTTTTTTTCAGTTTTTTGTTTTTTTTTTTATATTTTTATTTTTATTTTGATTTTGAATGTTTTGTTTTTCAATTTCATTATGTTGTTTTTATTTTCTTTTTGGTAAATTCTGTTTTGATTTTTTTTTTTATTCTGTTTTGATTTTTTTTTAATTTTTTAATTCTGTTTTTTATTTTTTAAATTAATATTTATATATATATATATTTAAAATTTTTCTTGTTTATCCGTTTTTTTTAGTTTCTTTTTTTAAATTATGTTTTGATTTTTTTAATTCTTTTTTTAATTCTTTTTTTTTATTTTTTAAAATTTATAATTATAATTTTATATTTTAATTAAATTATTAATTTATAATTTAAGTTTATATTTTTTGAAAGTTTTAAAGATATTAAATTTATTAATAGAGATGATGGTTGAAGAAGAATATTTTTAGAATATTTTATTTTAGAGTTAAAAATAGAGATTGTGGTTGGAGAAATTTTCACTGTAGAAATTGTATTTTTGAGTACTAAAGCGCCAAATATAGAGTTTTGGGTTGGAGATGGCCTAATTGAGCTATTTGTTATCTTTGCTACTTTTTATTGGGTGGCCTTGTGTATTTTGTTTTTTCAACTTTTGTAATCATTTGTGGTATTTAAATTTAATATTTTGTCATTGCTTTAGTCTTTATTATAATGTATTCATGGATTATTCAATTTTTTAATGCAATAATTCATAAAATATATTAAAAAGCTAAATCAGCGGTTCAATTGGCTAAAACGTGAATAAAATTTCATGTATACTCAATTATATTTTAAGTCATCAATAAAGATGAAAAATAATAATTATATATAAAAAGATATATGTGTGTGAGATAAATATAGACAATAAGTGGTCAAATTAGCTAAGAAGTGGATAAAATTTCATGCATACTCAATTATGCTTTGAGTCATCAATAAAGATGAAAAAATAATTATATATACATGTCTAATAATATAGATAAGTTATAAATTTGAGTCATTGTTGTGTGAGAAAATTGAACCCTCAACCTCTTCCTTCCCATACTAGTCATCTTTGATTAGGTGAATAATTATATTATATATGGATGACATTAAATGTTTTTAAAATATATATAATAAATATGGATAATACAGTCAAACACACAAAGCTCAATGTGCATTTCAACTTTTGAAAGATGCACAACTTTGAGTCTGGGTATACACGAGGCTACAAAAAGCATCAGACCACACAATAATTTCACATTGTATATCATGAATGAATTATTATTATGTAACACTATTGATTTGTTGTTTTATGCCACCAAATTCTATTTTTGAAGCCCCCCAAATAAATCAAATAGATTAATAAAAAAGAAGGATGCCCTTTGTTAGGAATGTTTTGTGAACATATAAAAAAGAAAGGGAGGAGAGATAAGAGATCTAGAGGGAATGACTCATGTTTAGTCCTAATCAACAGTTGTTAGTACAGTCCCCAAAATTTAGGATTTTGTTAGGGGTTTAATTAAGTATAAAATTTTGGAGGAGTGGTCCATGATCCAGTTAAGCTTGGACTATTATTTGGTGTTTGCAAGGGCTGCTACATTTGGAGGATCACATCAACTCAGTTCATTGAAAGGGATGATAACAGAGGGATACATTGTCCCCTTCTTCTGGACAATGAAAATCATTCTTGTTTCCAGCTGAGTGTCTTGATGATGGGGACCATTGGGGTACATGATATTGTTTACATGGTCCTCCTCCTTCTATGTCCTTATTATTTCAGCACTGTGCCTCCTTTTTTTTTTTTCTGAAATATTGAACTTAATTGTACATTTTTTTAAGATATATTCTTTGTGTTGTGTTGGTCTCCCCCACAACTAAAATTCTTTTTTTTTTTTTTAACCCATTACTTCATTGAAAGAATATATAGGTAATAGACAAATACAACAATGACATTACAGGAAAAAAAAACCAGGGTTCAATAATAATTTTAAAAAAAAACACCAGAACAAAATATTAAAGGTTTGTGATCCACTCATAATAAAGAAAGACACTGGGACGAATATTAAAGATTTATGAGAAAGACTTAGCAACAAAGACAAGTATCAGAAATAGTTTTTTTTTTTTTTTTTTTTTTTTTTGAAAAAGTGGATAAACCACATTCATTAGATAAAGAGAATAAGACAGAGGAGGAGTCCCAGCTCAACCAAAGCAACCACCAGTGGTGGGCAGAATACAGACAAACACAGAGCTGAAAACAACAAAACAAAGAGAAGAAAAGCAGAAAAAAAATAAACCCTAAAGGAAGAGAATTCCTTTTAGGGAAGCCCTAAAAACATCAAGGCTAAAGCTCTCCCTGAGCAGTGGGGGGCACCGAAGGATCCTCCTGATCCGTAAGGCTACTAGTCAGAAATTCCAAGCTCCTCTTGATTTTTGACGCCGGTTCCTCTAGTTTTGCTCTTTTTGCATCCGGAGCTTCCGGTGTCGTGCTAGAAGTCCCCTTCTTTTTGGTCGATCTGGGCGGTTGAGGTAAAAAACCCGCTTCCTCGTTCCATCTTGACGATGGCTTTTTCTTCCTCTCACTACGTCGATTTCCCCGTGAGGGATCCTCAGCTTGGCCAGTGTGTAAGAGTCTTCTAACTTTTTCTTCAAAGTCCGACTCCGAGTCATCCAAATCCCGACTGTCCCCACAATCTCCCTCCTGACCTGAATCAGTAAACTGCTCACTATGTTCTGGCAGAGAGAGATCACCATGAGTTTCTAACGGGTCAGTGTGCCTCTGTTGGGAAGTTTCCCTTTCCTGGATTGAGTGGTTCGATAAATCCATAGTGAATTTACTTGGAACCAGCGTCCAACAGCCTTGAATAAAAACCCAATCAAAATTCGGTGGGGGAATGAATTTTGAAGGTGGTTGGGCAGGATTACAGAAGTTATCATTAAATTCCAAATCCTGATCAACAACAAGCTGGACTTGGCCCGTGACCTGAGTTTCAACTATATCATGCTCATTATCGGTGTTTGGGCCCTGAGGGGCCGGCTCTGATGATTGGATCAAACCCAAAGGAGGCAGCCCAGGAATTGAGGACTCAAAAGATGGGCTTGGGCCTTGTTCTGGCTTCTCACATGAATGAGAGAGAGCAAGTAGCAGATTATCATATGACCCAACAATAGTTGGTAAGGCACGTGCATCATTCTCATTAGAAGCTACAGGAAGCTTGCTCTGACGGCTGTCAGAATTAGCGGACACCTCGACCAGTAAGCAATCGACAGCGTTGTCCGGTTCTTGTGACTCGTGCGAAGTGCGAATACCCACATGCAACGTTGGTTGCTCGCCATGCAAAGACTTCCGGGTATTATCCAATTCCGGGAAGTCATGAACCAGCGTCCGACGAGCCGCCGGTCGGACATCGACCCCGGGAGCAGTGCTCTCCAGTCGGGTCATCGATACTGTATTTTGGGCCCCGGGAGCTGTGCTCACCGGCCGGGCCATCTCCGACGGACTCAGCGTGACCTCGGGAGCTAAGCTCACCGGCCGGGTCAACTGAGTACGCGGACGCCAAATCTGTGTGTTAAGCTGAACATGCCGATCACCTTCGTAGTTCTTCTTCGTAACCAAATTCTCCACATTATCGTGCATCACTTCCTTCCCTTTAGCAGTGGCCTTCACAGGTGGCGGGGCAGAGGCAAGAGGTGGCGGAGCTGAGACCAAAGGTGGGGGTTCATCACATCTTGCTGAGGTTTGAACGTACTTGTCGAGATCCTTTCGGTACGTCGGAAAGGGAAGGTGGTTGTCGGTGATCAGAACAATGTACTTGCGCATACCAAAACTAAGATATACTTCATGAGGAAGCATTACTCGCGGCCGGCATCGAACAAGAACAGAGACGAACGATTTGTGAGGTTTACTCGGTTGAGGGATAGCCACCAGTTCGCCAATTGGCTTGAGGAAGTCCACCAACACTGACCAGGTCCAGGCGTGAAGGGGGAGGTTCCAAATGAGTAGGACCTGCGCTTTTCCTGCCGCCGAGCCAACAGATCCGATATCCGCCGACCAGGGTTTGATTGATAATACACAAGGCCCCATTTTAGATGATAAACTGAGTTCCCCCACCTTACATGCTTTGAATGCTTCGGCCTCACTGCTTAAAGTTGCTAAGAAGGAATTATCCTTGAAGTCATGGACTGCATCAACACGGGGAGTATTCAGTGCACCAGGCAGGTAATCAAACAAGATATCTTCACTAGTTTGTCCTGAGATAACCTCGAGGACAATAATCTTAGCAAGATCTCTTCTGAGCTTTGAAGTCTCCTGCGTTAAAGACAAGGAGATCTGCGAACGTTGCCATTTAGGTTTCAGTGAAACATCTCCAGAAAACAGGTTATCATCAACTGCATCATCGGGTTGGGCGGAGAACGTCTTGGCCTTGGGCCTAGCACGTCTATTGCGCGGTGGTGAAGGTAGTTCAACTCTGCAATTTACCGCTAGATGCCCAGCTCCACCACAACGTTTACATGATAATCGATGTCGACACTCCGAGGTTTTGTGGGTGGATCGAAGACAGTGTTTGCAGGTCGGCGGAGAACGCTGCCTTTTAGTTCCAGTGACCGGGAGGAAGCCATGTGGGGAGGAATGGAGGTTACTCTGTTCGTCCGAGGTTGGGCTGAGTCTAGATTTGCGAGGCCTAACCACTTCCCAGTCATCATGAGACGCCACCGGCGCCTTGTCCGACATCTGCTGACTCTCCTCCGCAGAGGCCTGCGCACTTTGAGGGCTTACAGCTAAGGCGAAGGTGACACCCTCCCGAACATGACTGCTCTGCATAGGCTGCCGTCCAGAGCCGGAGGAGAGACTAGACGCCTGTTGCCGACTCCGAGTACTGAAACTGCGAGACCAACCTCCCCTAGCTCCGCGCCTGCCACCGTCTCTAGCTCCACCGGGTCTTCCATGCCGTCCCCCGTCACGGGCACCGCCGCCGAGGAGATCGTCGTGAAGCGACCCGCTCATCTTCCAGTATCAGAAATAGTTTTTCTATTTTTTGTATCATCAGGTGACTTTTAAATTTAATTGTATTGACGGAATTTGAAGTATGGGCTGGTCCTCTGAGATGTGGGTGTACTAAGATAATTGAGCCTTTTCTTCTTCGCAAGCATGTAATCCTTTAATTTAGTTTTTTTCATTTATCACAATTATAATTTTTACAAATTTACATCAACATAAGTTTTGAGTGAGAGAGTATTGTTCATTGATAAATATTTATGAGTGGCATTCAAAGTGTTAATAAATTTTTTTGATTTATCAACTACTCTACAAAAATAAAGGGAAAGAAAGAACAAACAAAAAAGGAAAAAATAAATAAATAGATAAATAAACACAGAACATACGTACTACATGTCTGACGAGCCAAGTTGGTGCCCTTCACAAGCATCAACCAACCAAGAGTTGGTATGACTGTCAGAAAAAAAGCAAAAAATAAAAAATAAAAAAGGAAAAAAAAGAAAAAGGAAAAGAAATAAAAAAATAAAAAAAGAGATGCTGTTGCATGCAATCAATCTTTTCTTATCTCTATCACTTTTCCATCTTCTTTATTCATCAATGTTAGTATCACGCGTGAGTTATGCATTTCCATCTTGGCACCAAACCAAACATCTCTTTTTTATTTTGTAGAATGCATGTCCCATATTTGAGACAATGTTGTTGTTTGTGAGCAACAAATCTTTATTCCACTTGAACAAGCCTCTGTTTCTGTTTCAGTCTCTTTGCAGTTTCTTGCACTCATTTCTCCTTCCTGCCATGTGAATCAAATGACAGGCATGTTGGTCCCTCACACTCTCTTTTTCCTCCTTTAACCTGCTTTCAGAACTCCAAGGACTCTGGCCCCTGTCATGGACCCTGACATCAGAGTGAGGCATGGCAAGGCTGCTTGTCACTTTGTGAGCAGCTCTACAAGTAGTGACAGCTAAGAAGAAGAAGGCAATATAGCTCATCAATGATTTTTCCATCTTTCCTTGTGACCATCTCTCCAACAATGGCTAATGAGAATGGGAAAGCTGGGATCTTTCTCTTCTTGCTGTTGCTGTTTTGGTTTTCTGGTTTTGGTTCTTGTCTTCTCTCCCCTAAAGGAGTTAACTTTGAAGGTAGGTGGTAGTGGTCTGGTGTTTGGACATTCACATTGAATGCTGCCTTTGTTTTGACTGGTCTTTTTTCTTGTTTTTGTAGTGCAAGCTTTGATGGGGATTAAAGCTTCTCTCAAGGACCCCCATGGTGTTCTTGATAATTGGGATCAGGATTCTGTTGATCCTTGTAGCTGGACTATGGTTACATGTTCAGCTGAAAACCTGGTTATTGGACTGTAAGACTTTGTACAAGTTTTTGTTGATGGCCATTGAATCTCTGTAGAAATTCTTATATATTTGTTGGCATTACTGCAGAGGAACTCCAAGCCAGAGTTTGTCTGGAACACTCTCTTCAAGTGTAGGAAACTTGACAAACCTAGAGATTTTGTAAGTTCTTCATAGAGATCAGATTATTATTATTATTATTATTATTATTATATCCTTTTCTTGTTTTGTTTTTGATATTTAACTTTCATCTTAATTTAAGTGTAGGCTCCTGCAGAACAATAATATATCAGGACAAGTGCCCTCAGAGCTAGGCAAGCTTTCAAAGCTTCACACACTTGACCTTTCAAACAACTATTTCACTGGTGAAATCCCCACTTCTCTAGGGAAACTGAAGAGCCTTGAATACTTGTAAGAGTGCCAGATTGTGATCCCATCATGTTACTTCGGTGTTTCATTGGTTTCTCTTCTTGATTGATTGTTAACAGGAGGCTTAGCAATAATAGCTTGTCTGGAGCTATTCCTGCGTCCTTGGCTAATATCACTCAGCTTGCATTTCTGTAAGAATTCCTTCTGTCTTTCTTTGTTGTTGATTTGCATCCTTTGGCTGAGACTTTTCTGGTGTTAATTACTCAGGCTTTTTTTGTTTTTGTTTTTTTTTTTGGACAATGAATTACTCAGGGATTTGGCCTATAATAATCTTAGCGGTCTTTTACCCAAGTTTCCAGTAAAAACATTCAAGTAAGCTGAGATTTGATACTTTTCAATACTGCTTAAATTTTAGTGTTGCATTGTTAATTACATGTGTAATAGTATATCTGCATTATTTGTTTTATCTGCAAAACATTGCGTAATTTTTCTTTTTCTTTTTTGCAGTATTGCTGGAAACCCTTTGCTATGTAAAACAGGTCAAGAACAAGGGTGCTATGGAACAGTGCCAATGCCTATTTCTTTTGATGTGAATGTTAAGCCAGGTAATAATTTATTACTGATCAATTGCTGTTAAGGGTTTTTTATATTCTCATCATTATATCTCTACATGAACCATTTCTTATCAGAATGCAAAGATGAGCAAGATATAATTTGGTTTGCGTTGTCTTGATACTCCAATTAATATGGATTACATATTTAATTCTGTCTTTGCTTGACATTATTTTAACCATACGAATTTATAAGCATTGATCATGAATGATGTCTTATGATGATTTCCGACAACTGGATGGGCAATTAACACATTGGTTTTTGGCTCCAATTCAATGTGTTTGTTGTTCTGCATTATTCTACCCTATATGCCTTTTTCACGCACAAATTATAACCTATGCAATGAGTAAAACGTTTCACTTAATATTTGGTACCAACACAATTTTTCCCTTCCTTTTCCCAAGATATTCAAACTGATAAGTTGCTTCAGAAGATGGCATTGAGGTCTACTCTAGCTTTATGTGTAGCTTGTTTGGATGAAAGGGACATCAAAGTTTAAGCTTCAAATACAATATAATTAAAAGCATTAGTTGGGAATCAAATGCCACTTAAAATCCTCATGATAGCTAAAGATATCCAAAAAAGTTTGGTAAAAACCAAGAAGTGATTATTCTCCACTAGTTTTGTTTGCGGTCATCCTTGCTCCAACAGAAAAGTTAAAAAGTATCACTTGTGTATCTTCATTGTCAAGATTGAAATTGTATGATGGAAAGAATTCAAGTGGCATCTATCCAATGGAGGGTAGAACAAAATACATTTCTTAGATTATCATTGAATTATTGAGGATTTGATTGGTGTGATCTTTCAACTTGTTGGTCACAGCCATCATGCATGATGCCGATGTGAATGCAACTAGTGCTAGAAAAAATGCACTTATTGCTATTCCTAAATCCTAATTCCATTGTTCTTGATATTTGAGCGGTTGCAAGGCCTAATGCCACGCTTTCCAATTTACATACCGTCACTTTCTCTGGTGATAAACTGTTTGTTAAGTTCAAGAATAGAGCATAGTTAATTAATGTATTTTGTGAAATTATTTCTCATATAAACCGGTTCTTTTGTTCATGTTTTTTTGGTTTATATTAATCTATTTCCATGAGTTTTCCCTTATTGCTCAACGAGCAATTTCTGTACTTTTTCCAACTCTAACATGCCTTAAATTAGTAAGACACTGATTAGTGCTGTTTACACTGTTAATTTTAAATGGTGAACTTTTGATCATGAATTTCACCATCTTTTTCCCGAAGGCTCTCCTCCTCATAGAAGATCGAAAGGCCACAAAGTTGCTATTGCATTTGGTGCCAGCATTGGCTGTGTCTCTCTTCTCATCCTCGCCTTCTGCTTGTTTCTATGGTGGAGACAAAAGCACAACCAACAGATTTTTCTTGATGTAAATGGTTAGTAATATTGCAAGAAATTCAAGTACTGTGCCCTCTATCTAAATATTCAAATGACACTTACTGTTACTGAATTGTTTCTTTGTATCAGACCAAAATAACGGCGAAGTTTGTCTCGGAAACCTGAAGAGATTTCACTTCAGGGAGCTGCAGATAGCCACAGATAACTTCAGCAGCAAGAACATCCTAGGAAAAGGCGGCTTTGGAAATGTCTACAGAGGTCATCTCCAAGATGGAACTATGGTGGCAGTAAAACGGCTCAAGGATGGCAATGCTGCAGGTGGAGAAATTCAGTTTCAGACTGAAGTTGAAATGATTAGCTTAGCAGTGCACCGAAACCTCCTGAGGTTACTGGGTGTGTGTGTCACTGCAACTGAGAGGCTTCTCGTCTATCCCTACATGTCTAATGGAAGTGTTGCTTCCCGACTCAAAGGTAACCATAGCACGTAATCGCAGAAGTCTCTGATTATACTGAGATGTATTTTGGTTTATGTTAGAGTGAAATTTGCTATTGTTTTCTTCATTCTGCTCTTAAGGAAAGCCACCACTGGATTGGAACATGAGGAAGAGAATAGCACTTGGTGCAGGAAGGGGTTTACTGTATCTCCATGAGCAATGTGATCCAAAGATAATTCATAGAGATGTGAAGGCTGCAAACATATTACTAGATGATTATTGTGAAGCCATAGTAGGAGATTTTGGACTGGCTAAACTTCTTGATCACAAGGACTCTCATGTGACCACTGCTGTAAGAGGCACCGTCGGGCATATAGCCCCGGAGTATCTCTCAACCGGACAGTCTTCTGAGAAAACCGATGTCTTTGGTTTTGGTATTCTCCTTCTTGAGCTGATTACTGGCCAGGGAGCACTTGATTTCGGCAAGGCAGCAAATCAAAAAGGAGCCATGCTTGACTGGGTGAGCATAACTATGTTGCTATATTACTGAAACTTCAAAGTTTCATTGATACTCATTTTTATTTTTATCTTTTGATGCAGGTGAAAAAGATTCACCAAGAGAAGAAGCTTGACATGCTGGTAGACAAGGATTTAAGGAATGGATATGATCGAATTGAGCTTGAAGAAATGGTTCAGGTTGCACTATTGTGCACACAATACTTCCCGGCCCATAGACCGAAAATGTCTGAAGTGATAAGGATGCTTGAAGGTGATGGACTTGCAGAGAGATGGGAAGCATCTCAAAGAGTTGAGGCACACAAGTTCAAAATGTCGGACTTCTCTTCATCGGAAAGATACTCTGATCTCACTGATGATTCATCGTTGCTTGTTAATGCAATGGAGCTCTCTGGACCAAGGTGACAGCAGGTAAAGAACACAGTAATGAGACAGACAAGAAGAGCTTGTATAGTTAAAAGTTTCTGCAGAATTTGCAAGGGAAGCTCTGAAGTTGTATAGTGAAGTCTTTTTGTTGGTTCAAAATGTTTCTTTTTTAATCAATGTGCAGTGAAAACCAAATTGAGGTGCAGAATTTCAAAGCCTTTTGGATTTTGTAAAACATTATCTCTCATTACGTTTTACACGTATAATTTTCTCAGTTGTGTGATGTGTTAATTTACTGGTGCATCTCGCCTTTTTAATTTTTTTTAAAGTAAATAAACCACTTCCATTAAATTAAACTAAAAGAATAGGAACAACAACCGCCACTGAATCTTGCACTCTAAAATTGGATGTGATTCTAAACTGGTGCTATGTAGCTATATATATATATATATTAAAAAAAATCTAAGATGATAATATATGATTTCAATGAGATATAGTCCAAAAAATATATATATAAAATAAAAATCATGTGCCATATATGCTTATTAAACGTGGAAAGGCAAGATCATTGGCATTGAATAGAGTGATTAGTCTGATATTATGATGTATTTGTATTTCATCTTTTCAACAAAAAAAAAAAAGTAATAAAATTTACAAATTAGATGAAAACTTGGAATGAGCTAATTTTTAAAAGTGAATAATTTAAAAAAGGGAAATATTTATACTCTCAATTGATTCAATTTTCTTTAGAATATTCCAATAACTTGATGACTTGATTCTCAACTTTTAAATTAATTAAATTTTATTTATCATATTCATATAAGAAGAATTATAATTTTCTTGATAAATAAGAGGCAAAGGATCAAATCTCTCTGATAATATCAGTTGATGTGAGTGACTTGTCTATTTTATAATATAAAAAGCCTTTACTGAATTCTAAAAATTTGAAGATATATCAAATTAATATAATAATTAATGAATTATTCATTGGTTAATAGTTACAATCAGTTACTTTGATTTACATATATGTATATTATCAAAATAATAGAGAAAAATATTAAAAAATCAAAATATTTATTTAACCAAAATCACTTCCAGAAAAAAGATTCAACAATGCTTAATTGAATTTATGACTAAATATAAATATTTAATTGAAAATTTTTACAATGCATAACATTCGGTACTAATATAAAATATGAGGATATCTTTTATTTTTAATAAAAAAAAATCCCCACGAAACCAGTGTATTTTTAAAAATCATTATTTATTATTAAGATGATCTATTTAATTATTATTTAAATTTAATCATTATTTATCATCAAAATTATATATTTATTTATTATTTGAATTATTAAATAAAAAGAGTAAATTGGACATTTCACCCAAGAAATGTGTAAGGCATGAACAAACCTCCCATTTTTGAGAGAATTATTCACTCATTATTCAATCCTAGGGGTGTAAATGATACACCTCTACTCGCAAGCTACTTTGGCTCGACTCGGGGAAAACTCAAACTTGGTTCGGTCACGGTCAAGTCGAGCTCGAGTAGCTCAAGTTGTCGAGTGAGCCGAGTTCGAGTATTGTGATACTTGGCTAGAGTGCTCACGAGCCTAATCAAGCATATATGTATATATATAATATTAGATTTATTTGATGAAAATCAAGGGGAAAAAGTTCGAGCTCGAGCATAATGTTTATGGCCATTTTTAGCCTTTTCGAACTTAGTCGAGCGAGCTTGAGTAGCTCGATTTGTATACCGAGTCGAGTTCGAGCCGAGTATCGAGTATCGAATTTCGAATCGAGCTCAAACTCGCTACTACTCGACTTGAGCTCAATTGATTATACCCTTATTCAATCCTCACTCAATATTTACCCACTCTCTGTCACTTTCATCCATGATAATTTTTTTTTATTAAAATGGATAAACCACAAATTTATTGAAATAAAAAAATAATAAATACAATAAAAATAACAAAAAAAAAAACTATCAACAACAAACCAGTAAACCAAAAAGAGAGCTTCCCGCTGAATGGTTGTGATTATGCCTACGTGTAAAGATGCTATGAATGAGAAGTCAGTGGAGGGAGAAATAGTTAATTTAAA
This sequence comes from Dioscorea alata, assembly GCA_020875875.1. Lineage (NCBI taxonomy): Eukaryota > Viridiplantae > Streptophyta > Magnoliopsida > Dioscoreales > Dioscoreaceae > Dioscorea > Dioscorea alata. The sequence goes on from CM037018.1 coordinate 16,510,413, forward strand.
GGATGCTGAGGTGGAGTCAATTAGTTTAAAGATTGCTGAGGTGGCAAATGATGCGGCGGAATCTTCTACAGCTAGACGAAAGAGTACAAGGGAGAGGAGGAGCAATGTAAGACTCGCGGTTTTTATCTACAGCTGACAGCTGGCAAAAGGAAAGAGGCTGATTGGAGGAGGTGGAGAAGTTGCTTATACTAAAGTCCAATAGATATAAAAAGGTGAAGCAGAGTGAAGAGTAGGATAGCAGAGAAGAAGGAAGAGTTGGGCCTAGCTGGGTTTTACGGTGATATCTCCGGTGACCTGTTGGGAGGGAAGTGATTCCCACTTTATTTTACCATTTTGAGTTTATTTTCTTCAGATCTGTAGCGCTGTGAGCTTACTTTCTTCATTTGGATTGTTATTTGGAGTTTATTTGTTGTTCTGTTGATTGTTAATGAGTTCTTATCAATATATCAATGCTTAATTGTTTGGAGAGTGGAATTTAGTTTGCTGAGTTGAATATTAGAATTGTTTCAGTGATATTGCTCAGTAAATTCATTACAAAAGGCATTGTCAAGAGGGGAAGAAGAAAACAGAGAAGGGGGGAAGAGTCTGAGAAAGAAGAGGCCTGATTCTGAGCAGCCGTAAAGCTCCAGCGAGTGATACTGCTAGACTATTTTTCAGAGACATATATGAGTAAAGATGGTGGTCCTCAGATGGGGAAATCAAGTCAAACATTTCATTTTTAGACCAAGTTATAGTTCTTAATCCAGCCACATTAAGTTGAAGTTGGTTTAAAATTATAATTAAGAGTGTTATGTTAAATAAGGCCTATGCACTGGAAGAAACCATTAGCAAGAGAATGAATCTTAAAACGTTCCAATGAAACACTTCATACAATGGACATGCTAATGTGAGAATTCGGAACCCTGTAAACATCATTCTTAAGGCCAGCACAAACAGGGTACAATTGTACAAACATACAAAAACAAGAGTAAATTTATTGCAGAAATCTCATTTCTACATTTTCTGCGTACCTTAACCTTTGAATTGCCATTCTCTGCGACACATCGGGCAGTGTGGCTGGGGAGTCTGCGAGTTCACCCATTTCAGGATGCAATGGAGATGGAAAGAATGGTTGCAGGCTCCCCAGATTAGGGGGCAATCATCGCCGGGGAATTTACAATCAGGACAACATCCATCAAAGGCCATTCGACATATGCCACAGGTTTCATCTTGCGCGTCCCATGTCCATGATGCTACAGCATGCCATTGCAGTATTTTGACCTTCATCGTGTCAGCTGATGACTAAACAAAAACAAGAAAAATATCAGGGTTGCTTGAATTCTTTAGAAGATAATTAATTTATCCTTTTTATGAAAATGTTTATCCTTCACTATCCTATTGCTAGTAGATAATTAATTTTCTTTTTATGAGGTTCCACTGAACTGTCCTGCATGCTTTCAAACCATAACTCACAACAAGTACTGTACAACCCTTACTCCAAGATTTATGAGTCAATCATCATAGAATTCTTATTTAAACTAGCACAATCCTATCTATGCAAAGCAAGATGCCAAATTCCAGAGTGAGCAAATTCCTTTTCTAATAATTTCGCTTATTCATTCACAAAGAATAGGGAGGAAGAATAAGAGAACTTATACCTTAATCTAAGTCCTCTTTCCTTAATCCAACCAACACGAGTAAACTCAGATTCTGGAATCAAATAGTGCCCCTCCAACACAATATTAGTTTATTCCTTGACTTTTGTAGAGGGAAGAACAAGTTATTCATCTTAATTAAGGAATACAACAATGCTAACTTCCTTAAATGGCATGAATTTTTTCCCAAGAGGACTAGGTAAACACCCTCATATAACCATCAACATTTTTCACTCATCCTTAAATAAGCACATCACCAAAAGTTAAAAATGAAAACAATTTCCACGATTAAAAGGGCTCATCAACTTTTATATCAACCGTAAACCACAACAAGATAAATAAACTCCCCAAGAACTTGCAACCAATTACTAAAACACAGCACCACAATATATAGTTAGATTTCAGAAAAAGCAGCTAAAGTGGCCTCTTATCTCAAGGTACAAGTGCATAAATATTATTGTTCCATGTTATCAATCTTCAAATTTACATTTTGTTTTCCTTGCTCTTATTTCATGAAATGTCCCAGGAACTCTACATACAATTCCTAAAGGACAACACCATAATATGTAGTTAGATTTAAATGAACTATTAGTATCTCTGGGTATAAGTATTATCCAAATGAAGGTTTCTTCTTGTTTTCCTCTCCATTATTTCAAGTCCACCTTGCATCACCATTAATTTTTAATCCCATCATTTGCAAGTTCTTTCATTAATCAAAGAAAAAAAGACATTTTGAAAATCTAACAATGTTCAAGATCATCCCCACAAGCATTTCCAAGAAACAAAAATTAAATGCAGCAATTAAAATTTTGCGCGCTAAACACTCTCTCAATGTTCAAGATCACTACAACAAGAATTTATTTAAAAAAAAAAAATCCAATTTTCCATTTCTTTACTTTTCTCTACTTTCCTTCATTCATGAAATTCAACAAATATAATTAAAATTTCACAAGATATTGACATAAACCATGAATGGCACATCATCATCATCATCATCATCAATCTTAAACCAAATCATAAGCATACTCATCTTAGCTAAGTTCAAATCAAAGAAGATAAGACATACATAAAAACTCAAATCAAAACAAAATCACAACACTATAACACCGAATTCCTGCCACAAAAACCCTAGAGAGAGGGGGAAAGAGAAGTACCAAAGGTCCTGAATTGGATTGAAGAGGAGATAGAGAGATCGCCGCCGATGATCGGAGCAGGGGAGTGGGGAAGCAAGCCCTAATCCGAGGATACAAATGAACGAAGGGGGAGGGAAATAGCAACGAAGTAGAATACTTTTCGCGTTTAAACCCCTGAAAATTGTAAAAATATGTAACTTTCTCAAATGACCCTCTAAGTTTTAAAATTTTTACGAAGATCAATAAATTGGAATTATTTATTATGTAACCGTATGCCCATAAATTTATTTTCAAATTGATTTTAATTAAAAAGTATTGAGTTTTTATAAAAAAAATATGTGGATGTATTATTGTTTCTTATTAAAAATAATGAGCTTGTTTGACTAAAAATATAGGTTGTTCTTATATTTTATATACTGTGCATTATAAAGAAAATTTTTGTAAAGCTGATGTGAAAGAAAAATTGGCTTTTAATAAAGCCCGAGTTTAAATAAAAAAATCCATAAATAAAATAAAATTTAATAAAAAAAAACTCTGAGGTACACCTAAACATTATAAGGGAAAAAAAAAGGTGACATGAAAACTTACTCTTTTTTTATAGGTATAATACCTGAATTGGTCCCTCTACATTTCTCTCTCTTTCCTTTTAGTCCCTCTACTCAGAAATGCTCCCGACTAGTCCCTCTAGTTTTGAAAATGTGCTCACTTGAGAGAAATGCTCCCAATTAGTCCCTCTACTTTTTAAAATGGGACTAAATGGAGGGACTAAGTAGAGAGACTAGTTTAGAGCATTTTTCTCTAAATAGCTACATTTTCAAAAGTAGAGGGACTAGTCGGGAGCATTTCTGAGTAGAAGGACCAAAAGAGAAGAGAGAGAAAAGTAGAGGGACCAATTAGAGTATTATACCTTTTTTATATATAAGCATGTAAAAAATTTAAAATTTTAATTTTAATACATAGAAAGGATAAGTCTTTTATAAAAGTTGCATATAGCTCCTCCCAATTAGTCATGAGTAGGCTTCCTATAACCAGATCAGCTAACCTGTTCCAATAAATGGTTGAGCCTCGCATGATTCTTCTTAATCTAGCCGGCTTATTGGCTAATGAAATGCACCAACCTCAACAATCCTTGCTTGGCTCTTGAATACTAAAGAATAAACTAGATAACCAAGTGAGCTCAGATCACCAAGCCTCATGTTAGTTGGGTGAGGTCAAACAAATTTACCTTAATCCCTCAAAGTGTCTTACTAGCAAACTTATAAGTAAAAAAACATAAATTAATCCTACTATGTGGTAAAAATAATCAAGAGCTAATAGTTAATATACCCAATTATCTCTGCCCAATTAAACTCGGCATGGCAGGCATTAGTTCTTTTGTCTTATACTTTGTGGATGAATAATTTATTAATTGTAGAAACTTTGTTAATTTAATCCATGTGGGTAATTGAAACTTTATTGGAATAAATAATGTGAGTGAACCTATGTCACGCTTGAACCTGGCTCATCAAATCCGGAACAACGACAAATGGTCGTACACCTACAAGGTCAAAACCAACTAGACATATATATAAGGCCTCAAAAATCTGATCCAAAACAGAACAAAGAAACAACCTAAGTGTTTTGCAACAAAAATACAAACATATTCAAATAAAACGTAGATCCACAATAAATGTGACTTATTACATGCTAATTATTCGACTGTTGCCCAACGATCCCTACTAAGCTATCCACCACTCAACTCTACTCCTGATCTGAAAAGAGATATCAACAACATTTATGAGCTTGACAGCCCAATAAGCACCAATTAAAAATATATGAATCATTTATAAAAATTATAATTTATCAAAATAAAAAATTAGAAATCAAATTTATTTCAAATAAACACAAATGTCAAAAAATGAGCATATATGTCCCCTAAACAACTATTGTCAAAACAAAATAACATATTCATATATTTATCATCGGTGACTTGAGCTAGAATTATTAGAGGCCATTATTCTTCATCAACGGAAAGCGGTGTGAAACTATATATAATTTCTATATCAGAGTACATGTCGATACAGTCAGTGTTTAACCCCTAGTGATAGGATTATTGTAAAGTTAATTTGGCGACTACGAGTATTGTGTCAAAATATTTCCCGTCCAAAATGTTTGACAAAGTCGAAATATAGAAATTTAAATGATCCTATTTTTAATAAAAATATATCCAATTATTTCAAAATAGAATATTTGACAATGTATTCAAATAATACATAATTAAATAAATAAAAAAGAAAATAATTCATTAAAAGCTAATCATTCTGCGTAAAATTTGTAACATAAAATAATTAAATAAACAATAATAATAATAATGTTTAAATAATTATATATTAGATGTCCAAAGGTAGCAATAATAATTATTATAATTGTAAAACTTCTTTTCTTTCATAACTTTCGAAAGTCCGAAAATCCAAAATTTCAATAATAATTATTATAATTGTAAAACTTCTTTTCTTTTAGAACTTTTGAAAGTCTGAAAATCCAAAATTTTCAGGTTATATATATGTGTACTAACCTAATTAGAGCCTAAAAACTTCAAATCCCAAATAAAACAAGTTTCCTCATAATAGCCTATATTTGAAAATAATTTCCAAGGATATCAAAAACCTATTTAACACAAGCAAGAAAATTGAAAGAATGATACAAATGCAAAAGATTAAGCTATCACTTTGCTCTCCCAAAATATTGGTTATTTTCAAAGGTATACTAGCATTTAACCACTCTAAAGGTCATATTCAAATTCTATCATGACCCATGGGTATTAAATCATACATAAGTTTGTCTATATTTTCTCAAATCACTAAATTATAAATTCTAAGGATATTAGACAGCCAAGGCTATGATATATCCAAAATTAACATTGTTTAGAGCACTACTCAATGCATAACATTTATTGAATGCTAGCTATTCCTGTAGACTTGCAATTCTGACATACCCCGTTTAAACAAGTATATATCTCAATCTATAACTCCAAAATTAGAGATATTTTATAGTCAATAATATAAATTAATAATAAACAACTTTTCTATTTTTCACCTTACCCAATTCAATCTTTATGACCATCAAAAATACCCATCAATCTTGATGTTCTGCACAGACATCCCATCTAAGATAGTTTACTAATAAAATTATATCTCATAAAATATAGGTGTATAAAATCTAAAAATTTTCAGATATTTAGGTAACATCAAGATATATAACTTTCATATTAAACATGAGTCCTGATTCAACTTCTAAGATCCTCAAATTCTCTTATCAATATTCATACTTCTTGTGGAAATGCCATTGAGCACATAAATCTGATCATATCTCACAAATTACAGGGGTAAAAATTCTAAAATTTGGCAGAGACAAAGATAAAGTCATCTTCTACAACTTTCTTATATAAATATAAATATGAATAAGAACTTATAATCATGAAATAAATCAAAAACGGATTAAGGCTGCACAAAAATTTTGACTGTATCACCTGTGTTTAAAGCTTATAATTTACAAGGCACTTGTCCAAAAATTCTAAAATTTAGCAGTAAGCTAAGTAAGACCTCAATCTACAGTTTTGCTATTTTATCTCTTCCAAATTATATCCCTAGGTCTCCCAAAATTAAAAAGGGATATCTACTATGCTAACAGAAAATTTCTGAATCTTATTCTCAAATTAAATCAAATAAAAATTCTCACCAAACCTTAACTCTAACTAGTATCATGTCACAACAATAATAAGAAAGAGCAGAAACAAAATAAATCAAAACCTTACCTAAAAAAAATAGTGAAATAAATCTTTGACGGTGAGATCCTTTTCTTTTTCTCGTCCTCGGCACCACACGTGATCAAGGAGAAATATTAGATTTAACTTTTCTTAAATGACAAGACTAAGACAGAACGAGATGAAGAGGTGGGTAGAATTTGAAAAAAATAACTGAAACAAAAAGTAAAAAAATAAAAAAATAAAAATAAAAAAGGTAACCCAGAAAACCTACAAAATTCCATATCTAAATAAAAATAATAACAAAAACTAAAACAAGAAGCCACTCTAACTATCACAGTGATTAGATGAATAGACAAAAGTAATAAAACAAATAGAAACTTCGAGGAAACAATTAAAGAGTAATAAAACAAATAGAAAATTTAAAGAAACAATCAAAATAAAATTATTAGTAGTGTCACCCTCATTGAGAGGAAGAGGTAAAGAAGTTGCTCATTTTATATATTTTCGTGATCTAAATAGTTTACAAAATTTGTTTTTTTTTTTTTTTCTCAAATGAAACTATGGAAGGTCAATATTTATAGCAAATTCTGAGTATAAGAAATGCCAGAGGTTATTTAAGTAAGAGAACTTATTTGATCATTTAATTAACTATTTCAGCCTCCAAGACTTGGCCTGTCCTCCGTTGACAATTTCATACTAGAATTGATTAATATTTGATTAGAGAAAAGTTTGTATATTTAGCATCAGTTAAACATCATTTAATTAAGTAAAGCAAAAGGATGTTATGAGGTCACTTCCTGACTTCCTGTTCTTAATCATTGACCTAATAACTTGACTGAATAAAATAAGAGCTTATATATATAATAAAAAGATAGTGTTTGCCTACTGCTTTGCAGCTAAGAAACAGAGAAAAGACAAGAAACAACCCACTTTTCTATAATTCCAATTACTACCCTTATGATAAAGGCTTCATTTTTTTCCCCAAGAAACAAGTACCAACTCCTAATAATATTTTGGAATAAAAGGACCAAACAATTCTTTGTACATTCCAAAATGACCTTAAGATCCCAACTAAGTATTCAATACACAATAAAATTTATTTTTTAAAAAATATTACTTGTACCTAATTTTACTATTTTAAGTTTGTTATATTTATATTTTAAGTTTATTTTATTCTTTATTCTCACCCTGCTGAGGCTTTGGGGACGAGCTTGTTTGGCCCAGGTGAGCTTGTGTCAGGTGAGAAGATTTGCCTTGAGCCTACAAAATTCAAGTTCTATGAGCTCTCCATAAAGTTAGATCATTAAAATTAAAGCATTCTGGATGATGAGTGCATATGTGAGGTTTTGTTTGTCAAAAATGAGTGTACTTACTTTTGATTGATGGGTGAGGTTAGGTGTGTTAATCAAGAGTTTAAACTCTTTAATCTCATCCAATCTTACTTATAAATAGGCATGAAAATGAAGTTCTCATTGCACCAAATTGAAAAGAGAAAGTGAGAGTAAGAGAAAAATGAGTGAGTGAGAGAAAATTAAATTTTGAGAGTCAGAATTTTATTCTTCAAGTATAAAAGAAAATATTATTATTTTTATTTATTATTAGAGAGTGCGCCTTTAGTTGAGGAGAGTTATTCACAAGCAGTGGTTATGAGTTCTTCTTGAAATTACTGAACCAGGTGGATAGTAAAAGTAGTTAAACCACCTCAACTCCAACATCCTTCGATCTTTGAAGAATCAAATTTTAGAATTTTATTCTTCTAGTACAAGAGAACGTACTAGTTTTTTTGTACTTATTATTAGAGATATTGTAACTCCAAAATTATTCCAACTAGTAAATTCTTCTATTTTTGTTTGTGGTTTTTATCCTAATTATTTATAGATTTTTCATGTAATATCTTTGTGTCTTATTATTATTATTATTATTATTATTATTATTTTACTCCGACTTTACTCTATTTCATTATATATTTTATATATTAAAATTGGGATAAACCTATCTAATGTAAATCAACTCCAGACAAACTTGATGTTACATGTGTACTAGCTCTATCTTAACAAGCCACAGTCGAACTTGCGGCGGAGGCAAACTAATGATAGAATGGAGATCGGAGACTATAAGAATAGAATTATAATTTAAAATAATAGTTTAAAAAAGAAAACATCAAGGACTCACAGGAGACTAGGACTGGAGAGTTAAAAAAAAAGCAAGGGTTATATGGTCATTTTGAAATTTGAGAAGACTTGTAGGCCCTTTATTCTTATATAACATTATTATTATTATTATTATGTTGTTGTTGTTGTTGTTGTAGCAAAAGTTTATATCATTTCAAGAATATAAAAACCCATGAACTTTTTATTGTATCTTGAAAGTGATAGAACCCAAAGAGCAAGGACATTTTGGGTAATCTACACCCAAACAAGTTTTTTTTTAATATATAAATAAAATAAAATAAAAAGCCAAAACAAACAGCGCGTCCTCGCACAAAACCGTGTTCGTTCACCAACTCATTCTCATCTCCCACGCTAGCTCCTCTCCCTTTCAACCAATCCGCGTTCACTCTTTCTTTCTTAGATATATATACATGATCATGTCACCACCCTCACCATCAACACAATACTCTTTCTCTTCTCTTTAGCCTCATCAAAACCTTCAATTCTCTTTAGCAATTTAATCTCTCTCTCTCTCTCTCTCTCTCCCTCTCTCTCTCTCCCTATATATATTTAGATTGATTAAGAATAGATGGGTGAGAAGATGATGATGATGAAGAAGAAGAAGAAGACAACAACAATGAGGGGACGTGCATGGAGATTAATACGTATAGCATTAATATGGGCTAGAAAAGGTGGTGCATTCAAGCAAAGTCTTCTTCTTTCTCTCAAGCTTGCTTTCAAGAACACTACTAATCATCATCAGAAGAGCATTCATTACTTGGAACGTGAGTTCTCATTTGATGAAACCCCTTCATTTCGTTTCAAGCTTCACCGGCCTCGCTTTCCGTGCATTGGTTTTCCTGATGATCATGATCAAGATGATGATGATGCTGTCTTCTTCTTCAGTGGACATGATAATAATGTTAATAATTCCATTTCTTATGATCATCATAAGAATGGTGATGATATTGGCATTAAAGAAGAAGAACAACAAGAAGATAATGATGATGATGATGATGAAGTGAAACAATTAGAAGGGATTGATAGCCAGGCTGAAGAGTTCATTGCTAAGTTCTATCAAGAGATGAAGCTCCAACGCCAAGTCTCTTTCATTCAATACAATGACATGCTTCTCAGAAGCATCTCTTGATTTTCTTTTTGTTTATTATATATATATGTGTGTGTGTTATTTGTAATGTGTGTTGGCTCACATTCTTTTGTTTTGGTTTTTTGTTTTATTGTGTTCACATCTTGGAGGGTTTTTGTAGAGAGATTTAATTGATTTTGTAAAGGGTTGTGAATTATATTGATATTTTAGATTAAATTGAGAGAGAAATTTTTTGATTTTGAGTTACAGGTTTTGATTGGTAAATGTGATGGATATGATATAAGATGGCATATTTTATATATAAAAAAAAAGGTAAATACAAACAATGCATTTTTATTTTTTATTTTAAAAAAATGGATAAACTAATGTAATTCAAATAGTAAATGAAACGAACAACAAATATCCTTTGATGAGTAAGAGAAACCAATAAACTGGGCGCACCGCAAGAAGTGATACGGCCACTGACCAAAACAAAATAGCAGACAAGAGGATTAACAGGCTTCCTTAGAGCCCAACAAAAGGATAAAAAAGAAGACTAGCCCACGTCAGATCATGTGCCTCCTCGACCGTGGGGCTCCCCAAGACAACTCTATCCTTGGACCTAGAAACTTCAGGCTGTGGTGGCAATGGGATCCTCAAGCTTCGCTTTTACACCGTCTGTAAGTGTCCCCCAGCCCCACGGCAGGGCCCGCTGACAGATCGGCCGCATCCAACGGGGCGGACCCCACTGGGTGCAAGGCCTCAGATTTGACCTAGTCAGAGTCAACCTAACAGGCAGAACAGGAATAATAACAAGAACTACAAACAAATCAACATAAACAGAGTCGATACAGATATGAGCTTAAGCAGCTCTACAAACAACAGTGCCACACATACAGGTCCTGAATAAAATACAGACAGAATACAAGTCTCACTCACACAGGAGAGTATAAACTGACTACAACAAGCAGGAAAAGAAGTGACTCCCAGATACCACCCCTGCTCCTAAGCCTGATCTTCTCCTGTGAAAAACAGAGTCCACAGAGTACATGAGCCACAAAGGCCGAGTAGGTTCGCAGCTAAAACAGATAATGCAGAATAGTACAGAATAATACATGTATTGTAGAATAATTAAATTCCAGACAGATAATGCAGAAAATGTTCAGAAATAACAGAATCCAGAATTTCAGAAAATAACACGAAAACAGACGGTACATCTCCCTGACTAATAACAGAAATCAACAGAACAGAACAGAACAGAATATGAACGGCCGAAGCCGGATCATCGACCGCAGTCGGGGGGTAGCGCTACTACAGAGAACATGTGCACATGGCTAGGACTACTCCTCCTAGCTGGGCAGATTGCTAGAAATGGAGATGTACTAAAAACCGCGAGAAATACAACGAACATACAAAAAATACTGAATAATACAAGATAAAAATGTATAAAATAAATAAATAAATAAATAAATAAATAAATAACTGGAATAAAATTGCCACTGGTTTACCTTACAATGGCAAAACAAAATTAAACAGGTGCGAGAACCTACCTGGTTCTGGGCTACAAGCTCAAGTTCACCAAACCCACGAACTAAGGCTCGCTACAAAAATCTAACCTAACAAAATAAATTACATTTAGAAAATATCTTGGGCCGGGACTAATTTATAGTTAAGACCCAAGCTCACTCAACAAGAATTCAATCAACAGATCATCATGCTAGCAGAGATGTCAGATTACACAAGTGCATAAAAAAAAACCAAGCTGCAATTACTCTACAAATACATATAAATCTAGCTCAAAAGCATGCTTAGAATTAAAACACACCAAAAATACTTATATAAATACAAGCCAATAAGAATGATTCAAGAACAATGCCATGCTCTAGAATAGCTACAACCATCCAGAAAAATTACCAAGGTTGCAGGAAACTCTTATATAATTTAAAGTATATAAAGATATACTAAACATGTGTAATTTGGTAGTTTAGCAAATAAAACATGCTTAGACAAAACCAAGTCTACAAACATGAAAAATGTATAGACATATGCATAATGTTTTCCGCTCTAAGTGCATGATTACAACAAGCTTCCAATCCCAATATTAGAAAATCAGGGAAACATGGTTCTAAGCAAACAAAACTCATAAGAAAGCATGCATTTAATTGTGCATGAAAAACTAAAAACCCAAAGAAAAGATAACATGCTCACACACTCAAAATCATAACAATAACATACAAAATCTAATTCCAAGAGTTCAAACAAAATTTCAGTGAATACAAGATGCTTAGGGCCCGTTTGGGACTTTACAGTGAAAGACTTTCCTTGTAAAGTCTTTTACTGCAAAGTCTTTCCCTGTAAAGTGTTTCATTATAAAGTTGCATTACAACGTTTGTTATGTTTTCAGAAAAATGTAATCTAAACGCCTGCAAAGTTAATTCATTCTTTTGGTGTAAGCAGACTTTCCAAGCAAAATTATGATTATTGTCAATTTTTCCCTTATTAGTTATTTTAGTAAGACAAAGCTAATAAATTTTTTTATTTTTCCCATTATAGGTCAATAAAGTTATGTGTGCAGTTAACTATTTAATTATTTTAAAAACTATTCATGGTAATGATTATTTAATTAATTTTTAAATTTGTTATCTAAAAACAAATTCAAAGATTAATTAAATAATAATAATTTTTTTAAAAATTTTAATATCAAATTAATTTGTTATCTTATGGAAAGCAAAATTTAATTAAAAAACTAATTTTTAACAAAATTTAATCTTTATTTTATTAATTTTTTATTATGGAAAGAAAAAATCTTTTTAATAAAAAAAACTTTATTTGGATAATTTGGTCATTTAACAAATGACACAAGATTACATCCCACGATGTAATCTCTTTCACACCCCCTACCCTATAAATTACTTTCATTGGTCAAAGAGAAAGTGATTACATTTTCACCATTACTTTACATACTTAGTTTATAAACCAATCGGATGAAAATGATTCACACATGTTAATTTCCCTGCAAAATAACAACTTTCCCTCATACCAAACAGGTTAGAGGAAACATACAATTAGCTACTAGGATGGTTAATCCAATGAAAATATCTCCAAATTAACTCATGAAACACCAGCCATACAACACAAGAAAATAATCTCAAGAAAACATGAAGCATCTAAAAGAATTTAACAAACATCACAACTCAACCATACACATCAAGATTGCATAGAATTCAGAAAATCGGCAAACTTAAACCAACACAAGGCCTCCAACCTGACTGCCAGAGCTCCCAAAGAAAAGAGAAGGTCGCAGCTTGTCTTCCCTCCAAGCTCAGGCAAGCAGCACACACACACCCAAAAGCTTAGCAAGAAAAAAAATCAGCCTGCAGAACTATAAAAACCAAGCTTAACCTAACACCAATAATGCAACCCAAAGCCTCATCTAGATCCGGTTTTCATGGGCAAAGAGACAAAAGTGGGGCTCACTCACAAATAAAAACTTCAGTCAACTGGTCAATGGTCTCCCACTCAGCAAACATTACAGTAAGAACATCGAACCACAATAGAAGTATACAGTCAATTTTTAGGATAATAATGTGCGTAGGCAAGAAAATAGAATTAAGGATTAAATCAAACAATGCATTTTGATTGGTATATAAAAAGGTATTCATTTTAATTCATTAATAATGTTCATAATCCATGTTGAGGCTTCTACAAAAAAATGAATTGCAGTCAAATGAAGTTGCAAGAGTGCAAATTGCAGAAAAATTCAGATGATGAAAATAACAAATTAAAATCATGATCAAATGCCCAATTTGATCAAAAACTTTTGCCATCAAATCATGCTACTTTCAAAAATCTAGAGTTTCGAACTATAACAACTTTTTTGTCGAGAATTTAGTCTTAATTAATTAAGCAAATAAAATCAAGTCACTGGAAATAACAATGAAGCAGTAAAATCTTACTTTGCTTCTAATCAAGCTGGAGTGATCCATTGCTGTTGACAATATCTTGCATTTTCCGAATCAAAGCTCTAACAAAATCAACCTGCATAGGTTCGTAAGATAATAAAATTTTCAGCCTGAAAGCCTGTAATTGATCTGAGTTTGAGCAACTTAGGGCCCTATTGTGCGCATCTTGGGCTGAAGATAGTTTACGCAGGCCGTCAGGAACTCAAGCCCAACCTTATCAAACTAGCTCTATGCTTCATATAATAAATAGTTTTTATATATATCTATATATTATAAACTTCTTGATGCTTCTCGTACAAGTATGAAAAAATCTTTGGTATAAGTTTTTTTTTTTTGGAAAGTAAAGCCTTTGATAAAAGGTTTAACTTAAATTTAACAAACAATAAAGGTTTTATTAGATTGGTTTATTTAAAAATCATAAATAAGAAGAGATTACGAGCTCCACATTCCTGAACATTAACTTTAAATAAGGCTACTTGTCATCTAGTTTAAATAAATAAATAAATAAATAAATAAATAAGAAGAGATTTTGAATCGGTTTATGGAATAATTTATTTTATATAGTTTTAAGTGATAGTTATTTTTTTTGGTAAGTTAAAACATTTTAATTTTGAATAAATTATAATAAAAATATTTCCTTGCATCTAAAATATTCATTAATGCCAACGATCTCTTAGTCTATTGGCACCAGGTCCCTTACGTAGGGTGTTCGTCTCGGGTTTCAAGCGTGGCTCCCCGTTTCGATCCCCACCTCGCGCAAGGTGAGTGCACGGTATGTGTGTCAAGCGCTGCTCCCCCATGTGCACGCCCCTGATTAAGACGTTTGTCATTTTTTTTTTTTTAAAAAAATATTCAATAATGATTTTGGTCAGAATAGACCAGAGTATTTTTTTCAATTTTGATTTCCTAAAATTAATTTACTTCTATTATTTTTTTTAATAAAATTAGTGTGTCCATAATTAGTATTTAGTTCTGACATGATGAAAATAATTTATAATTTCCCATAACAAAGGGGTGTAAAGCAAAAATAATTTGAAAAAGAGGGGGTCAATGTAAGAAATGGACAAGCAAGGATTTGTATATAATTAGAGAATTTTTCAGGGGGTATTCATAAAAATTCATATATATCATCAACGTTCTGGGCCACATCAGAAACCCTAGACGGCCACCGCCATCCTCTCCCTCCATAACAGCTGCTTGAGAACCAGGTGAGGTTTGATTCTTTTTCTATCTCCCTAATTCATCAAATATACCAATTTTCCTTCAGGTTTGTCTCCTTTTATTTTGATTTCGATCGATATAATGATCATGTGATCCCCTTTTGGCCGTGATTCGGATTTTTATTCTATAAAAATTCAATTTTTTTTTTATAGATTTTTTGAAGTGTTTCTCTGATCTTGAGTGCTGGATTTTTTATTTCTAGGGTTTTCTTCTGTTCGAATAGACTACGCTAGAGAATCATGGCTTCTCGTTTCTGGACACAGGTGATTGAATTTGAAAATCCTAACCCTAGTTTGGCTTTTTGTAGTTGTGATTTAGCTTGAAGCTTGAAAATTGCTCTGCTTTGGATGATTTCAGGGTGGCAGTGACAGCGAGGAGGAGGAGGAGAGTCAGTATGAGGGAAGCGATGTTGAGGCGGGGCCGACCGAGTCGGCCACCGCCGCAGCCGGAAGCCGATATCTTCGGACCAATGCTTCTGATAGTGAAGACTCTGATGGTGGTCGCCGGCGTGAGGTCAGGTCTGCACGGGATAAGAGGTTTGATGAGATGGTGGCCACTGTTGACCAGATGCGCAACGCGATGAAGATCAATGATTGGGTGAGCCTCCAAGAGAGCTTTGAGAAAATCAACAAACAGCTTGAGAAGGTCCTTCGTGTCACTGAGTCTGAAAAGGTGCCCAACCTCTACATTAAGGCTCTTGTGATGCTTGAGGATTTCTTGGCCCAGGCCTTAGCCAATAAAGATGCTAGGAAGAAGATGAGCAGTTCCAATGCCAAGGCTTTGAACTCTATGAAGCAGAAACTCAAGAAGAATAACAAACAGTATGAGGAGTTGATAATTAAGTACCGTGAGAAGCCTGAAAGTGAGGATGAGGGGGATGAAGATGATGAGGAAGACGGTGAGGAGGATGATGATTCAGGTTCAGAGGTTGAAGAAGACCCTTCAAAGATTACACTGTCAGATGGGGATGAAGATGAGGATGAGGATGACGATGCGCAAGCAGAGAGTGGAGGGTGGGAAAAGAAGATGAGCAAGAAGGATAAGCTCATGGACAAGCAGTTCATGAAAGACCCTAGTGAGATCACTTGGGATATTGTTGATAAGAAGCTTAAAGAAATTGTGGCAGCAAGGGGCAGGAAGGGGACTGGAAGAATTGAGCAGGTGGAGCAGCTTACTTTCTTGACACGAGTTGCAAAGACCCCTGCACAGAAGCTTGAAATTTTGTTCAGTGTAATTTCAGCTCAGTTTGATGTGAATCCAAGTTTGCTTGGACACATGCCTGTCAATGTTTGGAAGAAGTGTGTTGACAACATGCTCCTTGTGCTCGATATTCTTGAGCAGTACCCCAATATTGTAGTGGATGACACTGTTGAACCTGAGGAGAATGAGACACAGAAGGGTGTGGACCATAAGGGAACTATACGAGTGTGGGGCAACTTGGTTGCCTTCCTTGAGAGGTTGGACTCTGAGTTTTTTAAGAGCTTGCAGTGCACTGATCCTCATACCAGGGACTATGTGGAGAGGCTCAGGGATGAGCCTTTATTTTTAGTTGTTGCACAGAATGTTCAGGAATATCTAGAAAGGGTGGGGGATTTCAAGGCAGCTGCTAAGGTGGCACTAAAGCGTGTTGAGCTTATTTATTATAAACCACAGGGCGTCTATGATGCTATGAGGAAGTTGGCGGAGTCTGATAGAACTGAAATTGGTGGAGAGGATGGGGATGAGGAAGCAAGTGAGGAACGTCAGGCTGCTGAGGAGATTAGGGGCCCCCCAGCATTTGTTGTTATTCCTGAGCTTGTCCGCCGCCGGCCTACTTTCCCAGAGAGTAGTAGGGAGCTGATGGATCTGCTTGTGTCACTCATCTACAAGTATGGAGATGAGAGAACTAAGGCTAGGGCTATGCTTTGTGACATATACCACCATGCCATTTTTGATGAGTTCTCCATTGCTCGGGACCTGCTTTTGATGAGCCATCTGCAGGAAGGGATTCAGCTTTTGGACATATCATCACAGATATTGTTCAATAGGGCAATGGCGCAGCTTGGGTTGTGTGCCTTTAGGGCAGGGCTCATTACTGAAGCACATGGTTGCTTGTCTGAACTGTATACTGGAGGAAGAGTAAAGGAGTTACTTGCACAAGGTGTATCACAAAATCGTTACCATGAAAAGACCCCTGAGCAGGTGTGTTCTCTCCTGCTATTTAGGTTTTAAATTTCTTTTTCTTGCATTCATAGTCTTTTGTCTTTTTCCACTGTTAGCATGGTATAACCAACTGGTTTCTTACTAAAGCTGTCGCTGACTAAATTATTTGCTTTTTGGAATTTGTTGAGCATGGTACTGTCATTGTTTTTCTGAAGGTCCTTTTGGGCATTCTCTCATTTTGCCTTGTGAAGATGAACTTGAGCGTATTCTACCTTCTTAGCAGATTTTGCTAGTTTACCTTAAGTGTTTTTTGATTCAGATTGTTTATTTGTCCGGCTAGCATATAAAGATGTTTCCATTTATTTTTAATGTGTTTTGTATTGTACATAACTGTACATTGTTATAATTTTGTGGTTCTATTGGTTCTGTAACTTCTGTTTACATCATCACTTAGGTGACACATGATGATTTTTCCATGTCAAAAATTATTTTTTCTGTATACATTGATTCACATATTCTTGAGGATTTCCTCTGTATGAGTTCATATCTTCTGTTCTACATTCTGAAATAATTTAACCATAATTATTTTTCTTGTTATGATTTAGGTACTATTTTATTTATCCATTATAAAGGCTATCTTCCTACAGTTCCTTGAGTTTAATATGAGATGGAATTATATTCTTTATAATTAAAAAAAAAACAGTATACTTTATAGTCAGAGAAAACCGTCTTCCCTTAAGTTCATGCATGATAAGATATGCATCCCTTATTGTTAGACAAGGCACTATAGTTTATAGTGAGATTTTGTTCTGTTTCTTGCATAAGGTAACTAGCTTTATATGCTTGTCAGCTGGGGCTACAGCTAGATTCGTTCTCTGATCTGAGATGGCTACAACTTAAGCATTGTGGTAAAGCCAGAAATAATTATCATGGAAAAAATCAGATTAATCTGTTCAACTAGCTATTGTTTCAGTCATTAGATTTTGGGCTAGATTTTTTAATTATTCTTTATCAAGTTTTCATGAACTCTTTGACTAAACCATAATGAATACAGATATTCATCCTGAACTTCAAAATTGAATGTCATTCCTTCACGAGTATTTTGATGATTATCATAGGCTTTTCTTCCCTGTGTGATATGAAGGCTAATCTTGTACTGTATAGGATCATGAGGATATTCTCTCATCATACCACTTATGTGCTAAAGTTTTGCCTGTAGATTGTGTATGACTTATTTATTATTTTGATGCAATGTTAGATATATGTGGTGATTTTTTAATAATTGTTGTTTACTTTTCAAAATTTCTATTGTAGATTAAGTTGTTCAGGATAGGGTGCATTTTATTGTTTAGCTTTGATATTTAGAAATTTTTAAAGACCATTTTGTACTTTCATGTTCTGCGAGCTGATTGTTTCAGTTTCTGCTTTTGTGTAGAGATTCTTAGGTTTGGTAGGATATGGTATTGGTTGCTGTGTTTAATTAATTAATTTTAAGACGGTGGTTGGCTCTTCTAATGATTTTTGTTTTCTGATATTGTGCATCATAGATAATGTGTTTGCAATAAGAGTATTGTTTTATAAAGGAGTTGAACTGGGCTGGCTTGAATCCCAGATATAAAAATGGGTGAATTTAGATCGAGAGTTATGCTTAACCTCATCCTTGTGTCATAACAGAGATTTCACCTCCCAATTGATGAAGCCTTGTACCTTCTTGAGAATGCCTAATAAATATGTTTCTTCCAAGATTACTACTTGCATTGGGGGTAGGATTTTACCTAAAGCTCATCTAGGGGCTTGATTTCTGTGTGATTGGTGTGTGCAAGTATTTGTTTGGAGGGAAATTTTTTATAGAAATAAATATTTCTATAAAATTTATTTATTTTTAAAATTTAATTAATAAATATGTTATATAAATAATTAAATTTTATAAAAATGGCTTAGTTAGTTTAGGGTGTTTGTTGGAGAATGTATATTACCAACTAAACATCCTCGTGATGATGTTACCGCTGCAGCTCTATGAGGATATTCCTAGTGAAGCAACATTTTATGTTAATTCTATTATGATTTTTTTGAGGAACTACGAAAAGGATCATAAAATTGTTCTCTCTCTCTCTCTCTCTCCCTCTCCCTCTCCCCCTCTCAATTGTTTTTAATGATCAAGTGAATGAGATCAAGCGGTATAAGAATTTCCACTTAGTATTGTTTAAAGCTTAGACTTATTTATCTATGTTTACAGTCTGTAGACTTACCTAGCTCACCTAACCATCCTCCATGGAAACTATGAGAAAAATCCGTACTACTTGGAAATTGATGGATAAATCTCTTATTTTTAGTGACCATTTAGTGTGAGTATGAATGATAGGCAACATGTAAAATCAAATGTTATATGCCTTAGTGAAAAGTAGTTATTAAATTTTTTCATGTTTCTTGCGCCTTCTGATCTTTATCTATGTTTCTTCTCTGCTTTCTTTGTGTAACATTTATGCTCTCATCTTTGTTTCTCTGTAACTACCTGGAGTTTTCTTGGAAAGTATTTCTTTCTTTGGGACCTTTTGAGCTTTCTGTTTCCTAGTTTTTATCTTTTTCCATTATTTTGTCTTCGTGTTATGCTTTCAATGCTGATTTCTGATGTAGGTTTTGCTTGCAACTTATCTTTAATTGTAATTGTTTTCAACTTACAGATTCTGGTTTTACTTTATAGAATTATATGATTTAGTCTTTTATTTGATTTTTATCAGGAAAAGCTTGAGAGGAGAAGGCAGATGCCGTATCATATGCACATAAACCTTGAGCTCCTTGAAGCCACTCATTTGATCTGCTCAATGCTTCTTGAGGTACCCAACATGGCTTCCAACATTCATGATGCCAAGCGGAAGGTTATAAGCAAGACATTCCGAAGACACCTTGATGGAAGTGAGAGGCAGACATTTGTTGGGCCTCCAGAGAATGTGAGGGACCATGTAATTGCTGCCACAAGAGCCCTTAGCAAAGGAGACTATCAGAAAGCCTTTGATGTCATAGATTCCCTTGAAATCTGGAAACTCCTAACAAACCGGGTGAGTGTGATGGAGATGTTGAAGGCTAAGATAAAGGATGAGGCTCTAAGGACTTACCTCTTCGCCTATTCATCATGCTACGAGTCCCTGAGCCTAGATCAGCTGATGATCATGTTTGACCTTTCAGAGTCCCAAGCTCACAGCATAGTGAGCAAGATGATGATTACTGAAGAACTTCATGCTAGCTGGGACCAGCCAACCAAGTGCATTGTGTTTCACAACGTTGAACACAACAGGCTGCAGAATCTTCTGTTTCAGATGGCAGACAAACTTGCAATACTTACTGAGAGCAATGAGAGGGCATTTGAGGTGCGAACTGGTGGTGGAGTTGATGGGTTGCCACCACGGCGGAGGGGAGATGCACAGGACTATACAGGTGCATCTGGTAGATGGCAGGAAAATTTCCTCTCAAACTCACAGGGGAGACTGGGTAGCGGATATGGATCACGGACAGGATATGGAGGCAGATCAGGTGGCCCTGGGCAGGTTGGAGATCGATCTGCGCAAGGTGCTCGAGGGCCGGGTGGTTATCAGAACATGCGATTTCAAGATGGTTACAGGAGCGGAGGCAGGAACTATCAGTCTGGTTCAGGAACTAGGGGTTCACAGATGGATCCTTCAGCGCGCATGGTAAATCTCAACAAGACTGCTAAGGTTTAATAATAAGCACCAAGGAACTAGACGGAATTTACGACGCTGAGAGAAAGGCAATCAGTCTAAATTTTGGTTCTTCTATTTATTTGCTTCGTTGTCAATTAGTACTTAATCTGGTTACTGTATCAGTTTATTTCTCTAGTGTTATTTTGCAACAATTTTATTGGCTTTTCTTTGAGTGTTGTGGCTGTAAACTTAATGGCACTCTTGATACTTGAGCTTAACGTATGTTTACATTTTTGTTTTCATCTTCAGCTTTTTGCCTTGTGTCTACGTATATTGATGCTTTGTGAAATGCTGGAGCATTATCTGGCTCACTTTCTATGTTCGTATTTGTGGAAGACGGCTGTTCAATGGATTGTCTTCTTCGGTAGATTTATCAGGGGATAGATGGATTAAGCTGAATTTTAGGTTAACTCAATTTGTATTCCATCAGCCAATGTTGTTTTGGCAGAAGGTTGAGGATTTGGCTTTTTTCTGATAATTTGGGCAGAAAATTAAGGTAATTTGGTTCTCTCATATGTCTTCTTGGTAATGTGGTCGATATTTTGAATGCATGCAATATATATATTAGGGAAATGTGCATAAGTTGGTAAATAATTATCTAACCTGTTTACCTTCAATCAAAGATGATCTATTCTGTTATCATTATTGCTTTTAATGTGTCTTAAATTTGAGATTTTTTGAACTTTTAGTTAATTTTTTTTTTATTTTCAAAGCTAAGCATGCCTTTTTTTTTTTAAATAACATTTATTTATTTAATTACTCAAACAAATATGAGTTAAAAATTATTAATATTAATATATATACCTATGATCCGTTAGGAAAATAAATAACTAAAATTTTAATTATAATTAAATAATTAGTGTCATTTTTGCTTTAAGGACCTGGCAAACACCACCCGATATCCATTTCCTCACCTTCACTCCGAATCACATAATATAACTAGTTGATCATTAGAGCCCTCCATCAGCCACTGGATCACTGCCATCCATCATCAAAGGGACCAACCCTAAGCTCAGTGGGCACTCGAGCTCGACGAGCTGCAACAATGGCGATGGCGATGGCAATGGCCTTGAGAGCCGTAGCCATGACCAAGCCTCCTCCTTCCTCTTCTTCACTGAAGCAACCCAATTCCAAGCTTCATTCCTCCAAGCACCACCCTCCTTCTCTCTTCTCCCCATCCTCCACTTCCCTCTCCATCATCGCTCTTGTCTCTAGCTCCAGCTCCGAGGCCCAAGCCCTCTCCTTCACCAAAGACGACATCGTCTCGT
The DNA here is from genome assembly GCA_020875875.1 of Dioscorea alata. NCBI lineage: Eukaryota > Viridiplantae > Streptophyta > Magnoliopsida > Dioscoreales > Dioscoreaceae > Dioscorea > Dioscorea alata. Next base: position 16,532,471 of record CM037018.1, read on the forward strand.
CCCTGACCAAGGTTGAGGAGACGATAGATCAGGTGCAGGATGTGGGATCCAAGGTTTTGGATTTCTCCCAGTCTGTAATCAAGACTCTTGTTGATGTCTTGAAGCCTGGGATCGATGCGGCGCTGCCAGTGCTGCGGAGTGCTGGTGATGAGGCTTTGAAGGTGGCTTCTCCTGTTGTTTCTGAAGCTGCGAAGCAGGCTACTGAGGCTCTCCAGAGTGCTGGAGTGGATCCCTCCCCGGTTATCTCTGCTGCTAAGGTTCTTTCACTAGATTTTCTTCTATTAGTTACTTGATTTCATACTTCCCCCTTTTATTAATGGTGCTTTAGCTTCATTGCCCACATGAGTACGTATTTGAAGAGAAATTTAAGCATATCCATGGATTCCAAACAAGCATGCAAATGATGTTGGACTTATGTTATTATGAAGTTGAAAAGATTACATTTTGCTAAGAATTAATGATTTTAGTATGCAAGCTGTGGAATTTCTTTCAAATGTTTTACAGATTTTGATTTACGTTTCAAAGTCTTTGTTCTTATCTAGTTTATGAATATGGAAATGATCCGAACTCTTTTACCTGATGTCGAGGATTATATTTTTCTAATAATTGATCATTTTAGTATGCAAAACGTGGAGTTTCTTTTGAAGGTTTTACAGATTTTGGAAGCTATTGATCTTCTCTTATTATGGATGTTATATGGACTAGGCTATTATGAATTAAAGATTGCAGCTTTGCTAACAAAATTGATAATTTCAGTATGCAAATTGTGGTTTTCTCGCTTATATCAGAAACTCTCATTCTTTTTTAGTTTGCCATTTTCTGTTATTATGAAATTAAACTTTACATATTGCAAACAGCTGAAGAATTTACGGTTGCAAATTGTGGATTCTAACAAATTTTGGCTTATCCTCGATAATGTTGTTCTTCTTTAGTTTGTCATTATGATAATGGAGTTTTGTTTCTAGTAGACTCTTGCAGGTGCAGCTCAGCAAACTGGCAAAGTAGTAGAAGGGGCAAAGCCTATAGCTTCAGCGACAGTGCAAACAATCTCATCCGCTGATCCTTCAGTTATTGTTGTTTCGGCTGGAGCATTATTTATTGCATACCTTATTCTTCCACCAATTTGGTCTGTTGTTTCTGTCAACTTTCGCGGTTATAAAGGTAACATACCAATAACTGAAATGCTGCATAATCTGTTCTTATGCCTTTTAGAGCATTTCAAGTTATATTAACTAAGAAACTTGAAGACTTACGATCCCACTCAACTCATAAGACCATGTTCTAATTATTTATGGAGAAGTAATAATTGAAAAGCTCATGGCCTTAAACTCATTTGACTTTCCATAATCAATAATGAAAGACATGGTCTGAGTTTTTACCTTTCTGTTCTAAATTTTAAGTTCTACCATGCATGTGAGACTCATACCCAAAACTAGTAGACCCAAGATCACCTATATCAAGTTATTTATGATTCATATCTGCATGCTTGTAGGTATCTCATATTATTATTATTATTATTATTATTATTACTCTTTCTCGCTTATCAAAAAATGTGAATACCATGACAACTATATATAATTTAAATCATGTTTGCAGTTTGTTAATTATTACTTGCTTGCTGAAAGTATCATTACAATATTCTTGCTTTCTGCATTTTCTAGGCGATCTGACTCCTGCTCAAGCTCTTGACTTGATTTCTACCCAAAACTATCTAATGATCGATATAAGATCAGAGAAGGACAAGAACAATGCTGGTATTCCTGTCCTTCCACCAAGTGCTAAGAACAAGATGATATCAATTCCGTAAGTATTCCTGAGAGTAGTACTAGTGTGTTCCTTTCCACTCTTTTACAAACACATTTTTTTTAACATGTAGTGTAGAGGAGCTCCCAAGCAAGATCAAAAACCTTGTAAGGGATTCAAAGAAAGTTGAAGCTGAAATTGTTGCATTGAAGATTTCTTATCTCAAGAGAGTCAATAAAGGTTCCAACATTGTCATCATGGACTCGTAGGTTCCTTTCCACTGTGCTTATATGCAAACTTCAACGTGCTCTATCATGATTATGAATTCAAATTAGGATCTTATTAGTACTTTTCTCATTCTATTCTCAAATTCGATGTCCCATTGGAATTTGCAGATACTCTGGTACTGCAAAAGTTGTTGCTAGGGCACTCACAAGTCTTGGCTTCAAGAACAGTTGGGTCATGACAGATGGGTTTTCTGGGAGCAGAGGGTGGTTGCAAAGTCGTCTAGGGACAGCATCATACAATGTGTCCATAGCTGAGATTCTGTCTCCTTCGAGGATCATTCCTGCATCTAGAACGCGATTTGGAACGGCAAGTTCAGCTGCTGTGCAATCAAATCAGAAACTTCTTCCAGGGAGTGTTGATAATTGAGGATTTCTTGAAGGAAAATCACCTCAGCATGATGCTCTCCTCAACCAAGTCTCTTGTGGCTGGCTTCTGTTTCTGTACATGAAAATTACGTGTATTTTTAATGTAATCTTCTTCTGAGTCCCTTCCATTTTCCTCTGGATGTATTCCATTCAACCAAAAATATCTGTTAGCTTCATGATATATTAATGCAATTGTTTTTCTTATGCTAATAGTGCATGTTTTGCCACAATGTGCAAATTTCAAATTTGATGTATGATTTGAATCTTCCATTGAGAAATTGACATTCTATGGAGTGAGATATGGGTGCATTATCTTAGCCTTTATTTCAGTATGAACTAGATATGATTTATGTATTGTTCATCAGCCGGGTAAAAATTTTAGGAGAGCACTGACCATTTTTCACTTTGTTCACTAAATTTCAATTTGTTTCTTTTCATTCACTCTACAATAATTTTTTTTCACCGGGAGGTTACCTATAAGAATCCGGTAAAAAAAAACTGGCTGGCAACCGGAATTGGCTGAGTTGGCTTGAACACGTTACTAAGCCAACTCAGCTTTCCAGTGGCCAGCTCAGGTTTTTTGACCGGATTTTTATGGGTGACCTCTCGGTGAAAGAAAATCAGTGTAGGATGACTAAAAAGAAACAAATTGAAATTCAGTTAGCAAAATAAAAAATTGTCATAGTCCGGTGACCTAAAATTTTTCATCAGCCTGCATGCATTCTGCTTTTTTTTCCTTAAAATGAATGTGTATAAAATTAGATCAAATGTGCACGGATGTTGGTTATATTTATTATCTCCCTTTTCGTTATTTTCACTTTAAAATTAATAACTTAAGTGAGAATATAACCGAGTAACTTTTTTCTTTTTTTTGAAACAAATATAACCAAGTAAATGGCTAGTGTCTACTTCCCATAAGTTGGAGACTTGGGTCAGTAACTATTTGGACTATGAAATCCATTGTGCTTCTCTTCGTCAGCAGCCCGCTACCTTTATTAAAAAAAAAAAAAGAATTCTTTTAGAATACATTTTCTTTCGGTTCATATCTAAAACTTTCCTTTAACTAAATAAAAAAAGAAAAAAAATTCTAAGAATGGATAACATAAAATGAGAATCAAAATTATTCTTGGAAGAAACACCTCCAAAATTTTCTTTCATTTTCTATTAATCATTTTTTGTAATTAAAACATTAGGTAAACGTTATTTATTTCATACATTTAATGTTCAATATTATTTTCATCTTTATATTTTTAAAATATATAATATAATATAATATTATGTTTTTTTTTACTTAGGTGGCGTTTTGTTCAATATAACCGTAAATACAATAGATTTTCAAGTACAAAAAATATATAAATTTTAAAATATAATACAATCAAATCCAATGTTTGGTTAAATGTAATTAAATATATTATATTATAATATTTTTTTTTAATTTGTCACATATAAGTCACATATTATGTATGTGAGAAAGCATAAAAGCAATGAATTTCATTTTATAACCAAATACCTCGTTAAATAAAATCTGAGTTATATAGATTTTTTGAAATCATATAAATTAAACACTGAATTTTTAAAAACCCAATAACCCAAATTACATTTCATTCCAAATTTAGGAAAACAAACACTATCTTAATTGCCATAAAAAAAATATAAATATATATGTTGATATCCATGAATAGAAAAAAAAAAAAGTAGAAAAGAGAAAAGAAAAAAAAATGTACTAGCCACCGTCAATTACACCGAATCTCTTCTACTTGCTTATTCTTATATCTCGTCTCATCTCTAACACTTCTTCTTAATTTTTCAAAATACATAGATGAAGAGTTATTTATAAGCCTTCAAGGGTTGAATGAACGGTTATGATTCATTTAATCCGACGGTTCAAAATACCTTGGTAAATAGAATGGTAACAGTACTGACAGTTGCTATAGTAACACATGGCAGCTGCTAGAGCACCACATGTGCGGCTGCTATAGTAAGGCGGTTACTACATTATCACATCTGCTACAGTAAAATCCATTATTTATTATAATATTCATAACAATATATAACTTTTATTTACTTTTCCTTTTTCTATTTTCATACAGTGAGGCATCTCTGGCAGAGTACATTTGGCAAACAAGGCCCTTTTGTGTGGAGGGAGACGTCCATCCAAGCTCGCCCAGCTCTTCTCTCCCATTCCTAAATCCCAAACATGGATAAATCTCCAGGTTCTAATCTCGGATCTGCCAAGGTTTGTCTCGATTGCTAAATCTGTTGATATTTTCTTTTCTGTATCTTTTACTCTTGAAGAACTGTGAGAATTGGGGTTGTTGAAGTCATTGGATTAAGCTTTTTTTTTTTTTTTTTTTATCATTTGGTCAAGAGAAACTTAGATTTTTATATGCTATTACTAAGGATTTGTGGATCGTAAGTTTTGGGGGATCCCTTTGTCAGGCTTGGTTTTGTGATTAAATTTAAGGATTTCCAAAAGCATTTGGTATTGGAATTTGAAGGTTAATAGCAGGAATGAGCTGGTTTGTGTGATAATGATGATGTTGTCACTGTTCTTTCTCATTCTTGGGCATACAATCTCAAGAGTATCTTTATTTCCAAATCAATTACTTAATCTCTATAAAAGATTCAATTTGGAAAGCATCATTCTTTTATGGTCAAAATGATACATTCGAGCGTATGTAAATAGATACTATGTTTACAAATGGATCCCTACGTCGTTACATTAGGAATAGGCGTAATCCAGATTCGTGGGCGTTCCTATGAAGAAACACTTATGATACTGGAACTCATGCCTTATCGAGCATCTTATCCTATAAGGAAAGAAGATGTGGAAGTTTGCAATCAAGAAAACAAAGTCAGCTAATACTAAACAAGAGGCTATAATCCTGAAGGATCTACGTTAGTCTCCTGACTGAAAAAGAGAGGTTTTTTTGTTTGGGTTTGACCATATTAAGCATATTCTGTATATTGAATTTTGGGAGATTATGGTTGTGTTGTCTGATGTTCAATGGAGGCAATTTTGTTTAAGACTACAGTGGTATTCCTTCATAATCCCACAAAGAAGACATTTTGACAAGGAGAAGTCTTACTCTTCTAAGTGTAATATATGTCATTCAACAAGGGAAACATCGTTGAGGAGGATTTGTAGTAACATTATGGGCGGTATGATATTGTTTGGACTACATTGTATAGGTCTTTTGGAGAGGCTCGTGGAGAACATTTCAAATGAACATGTAATGTGTCAAGTATGACTGTTGTTATTTTAACAAAAATGAATTATTTTGCTCAAAAAGAAGGTTGTTGAAAAGAATTATTGATGAATATGATATTTGAATAACAGAAGAAGTCTCAATGGTGGAGAGAATTATTGGGTTAATGAAAAGAAGTGTTCATGAGTAAATGATGTAAAGCTAACTGTGAATTCTTTTAAGTGTTGCCAAAAATTTGGGAGGGGGTCTGTCAATGACTATTTGCTTGAAAAGCTCTAGCTCAATAAAATGATAACTTGTGTACGAGGTTTTTGTTAATATATGTGAACTCACATTAGTTAGGTACTTTTGATGCATCATGCTGATTTATTGGAAATGTTTTGAATATTTCTTGTCTGAAATTTCCATGTTTTTCCAATCGTCACATCTCTGATTGGCTAGTTGTTTGATCTTCTTTTCCTTGACTCTGTATGGTGATTTCTCCTATAGATGTTATGGATCTATTGATTATTCTATATTTGTGATTGATTTGATCTATTCATTTGCTGCAGGAGGAGCAAGGATCAGAAGATCTGAAACAAAGTACAGCAGATATGACGCAATTTGTAAGTTCTTTCATTGTTTCTCTATTTTTTCATCATGGGCTTGTTGTCTAGTCAAAAGGCATGCTTAACAATACCCAAAACTCTTTCAACTTTCAAGAAATTTGAGTTCCTCATTTGGTTTTGTCTGTGTACAGTCCAGAGCTACTTTCAACACATGTTTAGGAAAAGAGTAAGAACTAGGAGTTCTTATAACGAGAATTTATGATCCATTTAGTACATTGGATGACAAAATGTAGGATAATTGCAATTATGATGGTCACCAATAGTTATATTATTCATATTAAACCATTCAGCTAGTATTTTTTTTTCTTCAAGAAAAAATATTTTAATGTTTTTTTTAATTTCTTTTGCTTATTTGTGGAAGTTGACTTGCTATGCTCTTATAGTTATGTAATTTCACACTTATGTTTTTTCTCTTTTGAAACAAAAAATTGACTTAGCTTGCTTTTGTTCTGTGTTTTTCTGTAGGTGCAAAATCTCCTTGTACAGATGGTGAGTTCTCTTATCTGGTAAGGTGTTTGTTTGAACTTGAACTATGTAAAATATCCTTTGTTAAATATATGATTGTCTTTGCAGCAAAATAGGTTCCAGACAATGTCTGATAGCATTATTTCAAAGAATATCCTTTTTGCAAATTGCAGCAATCTGCACTTTGTGTTGCTTATTCTGAATATTTCTAAGCTGTCCTCTAAGGGTCAAAGGCTTGCTGAGCAACTAAAGTCCCTATAAATACCATCTTTCTTCACTATGTTTTAGGTTTAGGAGATCTTTTACACACCAAGATGATAACTTTAGCTTTGCCTTGCGATGAAGCATACCCGAGGTTGATCTTATTCCCGCATGCAAGAGGCTGATGATAAATTTATCATGGCTGCTGTATCTTTAAGCAGTCACGATTAACTTACATGTTCACAGAGGAAAATGAATCTCTTTTGTTTGCATAATTGCAAGGGCTCATTCGTAATAGGATTACTATATATAATCACTCTCTCCATGGTTTGGGAGAAGATTAACAGTTAACTTTTGGATACAACAATATCTCTTTTGAAAAAATTCGAGTATTGATCAATGATGTGAAGCATGAAGGTTATAATCAGGATGCCCATTTGCACATCAATGCCGCACAAATAGTACAGTAGTAATTAACATTTCCCCTCAGCTGCTTTGTTTTAAGGAGAAACATGTGCATATTGTTTTCTTAACTGCAATGTACTAGATGAAATGGGAAACAAGATAGATGAATTGGAGCAGAGCATCAATCACCTCAAAGCTGAAATGGGCATGGATGGTGCAGTAAAGGCAACAACACCAGAGGAGACTAAGCCATCTGAAGGAACAGAATGAAAATGATCTTTGAAATCTCAAAGGATCTGATGTTATCTCTGGAGGATAAATTGTTTCTGTTAAGAGTTCTAGTTTGCACCAGCTTATCAGTTTGTACAATTATCAAAATCAAATTTTAGGGCTTTCATTCCCCTATCATCATATTCTTCAAGGGTTTGTACAAGCATAGGACTTTTCTTATCTTACAAGTTGTATTCATTCTCTCCAAATGTTTCTTTATCACAAATTTTTATTTATTTACTTAAGTAGTGTGGTAAGTAAACAGTTTAATTTCTTGAGTCTCAGGCATTCATATTGCAAAGAACAGTTTACATCATAAATTATTATAAACCTAAAATTATCAAATATCTTTAGTAACTTTTTTTTTTTTTGTATGTATACCCCTAAAAGTATTGGTTATTGCAAGCATTGGAGGATAAAAATTCATTTAAAAGGGTGGCATCTTCAACATTGCTGAAGGCCCTTTGAACTATCAAGGATCAGAAAATACAGTATCTACATGCACCTTGGCTGTAATACTTCCCCAAAACAAGCAAACCAAGCTGTTTATGTGCATTCATTAAACAGCTATCAATTGCTTTCCAAATATAATTTACTTATAACAAACAATGAGTTTTGATCCATCTCATCAAATTCGGTTCTCATTCTTTGATGATACGAGGTGCTGGCTGTTGCTGAGTTATGCAGTGTATATTCCCGCCTCCTAAACATATTTCCCTCGCACTGTCAATCATTACAACCTGCGCACCATCATGTATGAACCAGCTACAATTAAAATTACATGCAATGGTAGTAATAAACGGTAACAATTAATCAAAATCAAACAAAGCTATAGCTAGGCCGCCTCTTACCTCATGATCAGGGAACACAGACGAGAGAACCCGATATGCTTCCTTATCCCACTTTTCATCCCCAAATGCTGGTGCAATGATTCCTCCATTGGCAATGTAGAAGTTTACATAAGAAGCAGCTAATCTTGTACCAGCCACCCTTGGTTTTGCATTTCCCTCCAGTTCAATGGATATTTTAGCATCAGAATGAAACCAAAAATGAAGTGATAATAAAAAATTCCAAAAGCCGTCTGATTATTATGTAGTCATTTATTCTTCAAAACTACATCGAATGATTATTCATAATAATATTAATCATAAATTACATGTTACAAATAAAATTGGAAAAATCACAGGATCTTGGTCTACAAAGAATAAAAAGACATGAATTAAGGTTAAGGTTTGGATAGTCTTATCACATTTGGTTTCTGAATAGCCTCAGGTGGTGCTTGGATGTGGTTTAACTAAGCTAGGTTACAATTTAAAATTTACGGCTATTTGATATTGAACTATTGTACATTAAAAATAAACTTTTCAAGATATGACTATGAATATTACTACTGAAGGCATAAACGCCTTTTTTTTGCACATTATTCCCTCTTGTTCTAGGTTTTCTCTACATAATTTGCTCTAAACTACAAAGCACTTCAGGTTAATTTTACCACCACTCTAACTTAATATTTGAACGTTTTAAAGTACTTAGAATAACATGATCCTAGGGATTCTGAAATAAAGTTTATCACCCTAAAACATAACCATATAAGATTCAACTTGAGTACTATTAGTAGGAGAACTATATAGGTATAAAGAGACTAGGGGTAATTATTGTAGTGGTAAATATTGTTCATAAATTACTGCACCCAAATATTCTGACAAATCTTGATAGAAAAATAATGTATCTCAAACATTTAGCATTTAGAACGCGATCAAGTACAACCTTTTGTTACATAAAAATGCACCAAGTCAAATAACTACAATGTGAAAAAGAAATCCTTTAGTTCATTATTTAGAGGGAAAGTTTGCAAGGATGCTAAATTATGAAAAATAAGTATAATAACACTTACTGAATTGTCAATCCCTTTGGCTTCATCCTGTGTCATGTACAGTGGCCCAGGTACATGGAGCTTGATGACACTTAATTTTCTGCCTTTGGCATCGGTAGTGCTGGAGAGAACAGAGATAGCCTCCAACGACCTTTCGTATTGAGGATCTGATTCATCATCAGTCCATGACAAAAGTACCATCCCAGGCTTCACAAAACAGCACATATTATCAACATGACCATTGGTATCATCGTCACCTACACACAGGAGTAAGTGCAATATCAGTCAAAACCAAGGAAGGGACTAATATGCAATTCAGTTGTGCACCTAAAAAGTCAAACCCAAGCAAGAAGGAACATAGAAAGCTAGGCAAAAGGAAATCTAAACATTGTTTGAAATTTTTTTTTTTAGTAGAGCTTACAAGATGTGACAGATGAAGAATTACCTGGCCTACACATTTTTTCATCCTCTTTTGCAATTATTAAATAGAAACAGTGCTGTTAGGTGGAGTATAACTAACTGAAAAATTATCATGCTAATCATAAAAATTGCAGAATAAAGAAGAATTTTGCACATATATATAATTGCAGATTGACTGACATTGCATGGTAGAAGATGAATTTGCATTGTAAACTTATTCTGCATAAGCTTATAGTTTATCTCAGTTAGATTATCTTGCATCAAAATCTGACTAGGATAATCCACTATAGCAATCTTAAGGTTTAGGGTTTAAGGGCACAGAGTCAATAAATGATTCAAAAAGTGTGCAGAGTTTCTCAAAACATCCAAGTTGTTGTCCTAAAACAAAAGGCTCAACTTAGCAAAACCATCGCAATATATAACAAGAGCAGTGTGGAATTACCATAGAGCCCTCTTGGCAACCAAATGATTTTTTCAACTCCAAGATAACACATCAACTCATTCTCAATTTCTTCCTTGGTCATATGTGGATTCCTATTTGGATTCAATAAGCACTCTTCAGTTGTAATGCAAGTACCTGTTATGGTTAATAACAAGAACAAACTTATAAACAGTAGTAATGAATTTAGATGAGACATATTAAGTGGTGAGAAGATTTAAATACATAATACTTGAAATAGAATTCCTCAAAAAATCCATGAGTATCATCAAATTAGACATACAAATCTAGCATAAATAAGCTGATAGTCAGTATGGGGTAAACACAAACTAGATATAAAGAAAACATGAACTTATAATTTAAGGTCAATCATCAAAAGGCAACTCAAGTCAAAAGCAATAAATATTTAAGGACACCTGCAGATGGGGGGAAATTTAAATTTCAACAGCATCAAAAGGAGCTATCAGAAAGTTCTATTATGGAGAAGCCCAATTTGATAATGAAGACAAACTAGAAGGAAAAATATAAAACAAAAAAGATGACAGTTTGAAGGGCAGGAAAGTAAATGTATAACACCATAAGACAATGAATTAAATGCAAGCAGAAAGAAAAAATGCAAAACAAATTTATCTTTTCAGCTCAATTGCACGAAAGGCTGCATAAGTTGCATAAAGACGTACTTAAAGATACCAGAAAATTGAAATAATAACAAATAAAAATTAATTGAAGTGCACAACCCAAAACACCATTAGAAATGCCATTGGTCATAATACGTAACCTTCTCCGTCTACATGAATGCTCCCACCCTCCAAAACCATTGGATTTAGAAACCGAGGAGATCTCTCCGATTCCAAAACCTAAACAAGAAAATAAGTTCAAACAACAAATAATAATAATAATAATAAAACAAAACAAAACAAAACAAACAAACAAAACAAAACAACAAAAAAGAAAAAGAAAAGACAAAAAAAAAAAACCTTTCATCTTCTCAACATACTTAACTGACCTTTTTTGCAACATGAACATCAAGACTCCAGTCATTGTAACAACCCTCCTCTGGTCCTGAAAATCAGCAAAATTAAATTAATTCTCCCCATGCATTATATGATGTCACCTCAGATATAACTGAAACAGAGAGAATCATAACATACTTTTGTATTAGTCAATTTTCCTAATCACAACAATTGGGTAATCAATAGTACAAACACAAATTTTATTGTCAGTAAAATATTATCAGACATTAACTCAACAACTTAATTCAACAACAAACAACACCTAAGAAACAACAATAGATCATTTTCCATTGAGCCTGGATCATAATGGCCAATTAATAGACCATTTTCAGTTTCTACATCAGCCTTCATAGTCTAAGTTTTCCAACACAGACAGAGAGCAGTCAAAGAATAAATTAAATATTTGTTATCCTACCAAATTGGTAAAGAAAAAAGGTAAAACAATCTGAAGATCTTACCACCCCAGCTATTGAAGGTCCAATCAATGCCAGCAACTTGATTTTCTTGGAGTTTTGAACTTGACTTCCCATCATGCACAACAAACTACACCAAAAATAATTAACAGATAGATATGCCAGAGCACCATGCACACAAAGAGAGAGGAAAACAAGCTCACAGTGGGTCCTGTATCACGGAGCCAGGCATCATTAGTACTCATCTCCACCACCCTGACATTAGCCAAACCCCTCAACCGCTCATAGGCATTTAAATACTAGAGTCAACAGTTATCAGAAATAAATAAATAAATGTCAGAACTTAGAAACAACAAAACCAATATTTGAACATTAAAAAAAACATTAAACATAAGTATGGAAAGAAGTACTACCTGATGAGAACTAACACACACAGTGACTGGCTCAAACTTCGAAATCTCAGTTGCCACTTGAGTAAATGTTTGCTGAGCATAAAAAGCATTGTCTCGCCAATTGTCCGGACGTTCCTGAGCACAAAATGCAACATCAAGGTCAACAACTCTATATATATAAAAAAAAAATCTTGCTTTCAAGTTTCTTCACATGCAAAGAAGTATTCTTTAAGATTCATGTAGTGTGCTTCTTCTCTTTTAATAAACCACTTCTTTTATTTTATTTTTTTTAAAAAATACACAGTCAACGAGCCTCCAAGCAAAATCAAAGGAAGAGGTCATTCACCACAAAATCTAGTTTTATTATTATTAGATAAAAAGGAAAAACAATCCAAAGAAAGACAAGAGTCCCATGCCAACCGTCCTAATTTGAATTCAAGGCTGAAACTTTATACAGATCAATAAAGAAAGATCAAGGTCAAACAAAACAGTAAAATTAGGATGAATAAAAGGGAGAGCTGAAATGAATTTCGAAAATACTTACTGGCCAGGCCATCCAACACTGAGAATGGGGCTCCCACTCTGCTGGCATTCGGTAGCCCTGCAACGCCGGATTCCTCTCCAGATCCTTCGCCATCGTTACCCCGATCGAGCAGCCACGGAAACTACGGCTAGGGCTTCGCACGGTTCCAACAGGAGCTCTGGTAAAACTTGGTTTAGATGGCGTGAATGTCATCTTTTTTTTTTAATTTAAGAAAAGTATAATTTCAAATTAAAAAACTTTTGCTAAAATCCAAAAAAAAATTATTTTACAAAATATTTATAAAGTGTACTTGATTCACACATCAAATCAATGCGGAAATGTTATGCTACCTTATAAATTGAGAAATGCTCAAATCAATAATGGACAGGAGGACAAATCGATCAACAAAGCCAAAATAAGTGATCGCCAAGTGGATGGTGGGATGAATGGTAGTGATACTGATCCAAAGGCAGAGATTGAATCTGGGCAAAAGAAGAGAGATAGGCAGAGGAATACTCACCTCAGTGACTATCATTGGTGACTTAAATAGACAGGAGGGAAGGACAGGAAGGATTATGGAAGAAAAAGAAGGAACTAGGGCTCATCTCCGCGGAGAGGAGGGAGGAACTCAGTGGGGGATATCCATTACTTTCATTGCATTATTGTTATTAATGTGTGAAGCTTGAACTGATTTTAGTTTATCAATAGCTGTGGATGTATGTGATGTTTGATATGGGTTTATTTCCTGTCTTTAGCTTCAATGCTGTTCTATTGACTAGAAGTTCTATTCAGTGTGAATCTCTCTGTTCTAGCTGTTGATTTGTTGATTGAGTTGAGAAATCGTCTCTTGTTGTTAAACTATTCATTGCATTTGGTGCTTTCGTCGTTGATCTTAACCTATTGCTGAACATACTCGTCTCAAAGAGCTTTCAGCTAAGATGGAGACTGTTATGGCTGTTTTGGATCAAAGAGAAGAAAAAGACAGAGCTAAGGATGAACCGTTGTCTTTAATTGAACAATCTTTGGCCTCTATTGCTAAGTGTATGGAATCGTTACAGACTCAACAATCTATAGCTTCTTCTTCTTCTCATCCACCCATTACACCAGTTTTGGTTTTAAAAAAATACGCACAAGCCGCGTTGGATCACATCGAGATCTCTGATTCCCTCTCGCAGAGGAAGATGCCGAGAGAGGAAAAAGAAATATATTTTGTAACTTACAAACCCTAAAAACCAATAATTACTCAAAAAAAAAAACCAAATTAAAAAAATTTCAAACCTCAGAAGCTCGGTCGCCCTCCGAGATCTCTCACTCCCTCTTCCTCTTGAAGAGGAAGACATCCAGAGGAAAAAGAATTAGATTTTGAAACATACAAACCTTAAAAAGCTAACAACTGATCCCAAAAAATATATAAAATAAAATAAAATTCTCGAAACAAGGTTGGAATAATGTGTGTGTGTGTATATATATATATATATATATTATGGAAAAGAGTAAGAAATGAGAGGTCTTGTGTTGCAGTAGTTGTTCACCTGGAGCAGAATCAGTGCTCCTAAACACTAAACAGAGAAGCTTGCTTACGCCCTCACGAGCTGGAATTTAGGTCTTGAGGAGAGAATTCAGGCAACAAAGGGTTGAAGAAGGTGAAGAAGAGGAGGGTGTTGCACCACTGGGTGCAAGGAAATTTCAATCACTGTATGCAGACAATTTGCCAACTGACTAAGCAAGGAGCAGGGACAAAATACTGCAAGATTTCATTGAAAGGCCTTCAACAACAAGAAGCAGTCCAACAAAAATCACACTTAATAACAACAAACGGCAATACCACCATAACACAGGTTTTTAACAAAACAACAAGCAATAATTGCTGATGATAATAACAAACGGTAATATCACCTTCTCAGCCTTCCCTTCCCACTAGAAGACTAAAGCCACTTCTCTCCACAACTCTCCTCCACTTTCCCTTTCTTTTTTTTTTTGTCCTTTTATGTTACTTCCCCAGGGTAGTATCACATACTCTCTGTATAGCTATTGCATTTCTTATCCCTGATTAATCATGCGCCACGTTTCGTCCCCATGTGCATCCTGACTGGATGATGATGCGCTCCCTTCTGTTTTTTAGTAAAGAGAGATTCACATTAGGCAGCAAATCAATCAAAATATTGGAAACAGAAGGAGAGTTTGTAACTAGTGTAAAGTACACAACGGTGGCAACCAAACCGGGTCTAAATTCAGATCACTTGAGCACCTGTACGCAAGAAAAGATAATGGCATTATTGATACTGTAAAACCGGTCAAGATGGTCCACATTTAAAATGACCACAACTCCATGATAAAGCAATTAAAACAATTAAGTAACCTTCTGAAAACAAACAAGATTGCAACATCCTTTCCACTGAATTTCTTTCCAAGCTCCCTCACAAGTCTCACATGGATTTTCTGATAAGCCTTGCTTAGCCTATAAGGGACACGAATAACAACAGCCTTCCCATTCCCAACTTTCGCCTTGTTTAGATTAGCTTCTGAGAAGCCCCGAAGCTTTTTTTTTTTTATAAGATCCTTCAGATTACTCTTCATCTCTTGATTACTGTTAAAAAGAGCATGAGCAACTGAGTCCTCAAACTCAATTGGCTCCAGATCCTTGTCCTTTTGGAATTTTCTCCTTGCAGTGTACATCTTGAACCCTCTTACCAGCCAATTTGTTGGCTCCAGATCCTTGTCCTATTGTGTGCCTATTACTGGCTACACTCTTAGCATAATACTCATATAACAGCCCATATCCTCAAAATACATGATATACTAGAGATAATACTAATGATTCTCATAACTACATTCATAATAAAAACCAATCAAGTCTTCAAGTATCTGAGCAGAAAAACATCATCTAAAATGGCGACGTCTTAAAGTACAATCAAGTCTAACAGTACAATTAAGGATCATAAATACACACACATACACCTTGGCTGTAATGGTCAAACCGAGCTGTGTATACTGTTTATGCGTATTTATTAAACATCTCTCAAGTCTCAATTGCTTTCCAAACATAACTGACTTAAAATAAACAATGAGTTTTAATTCACCTCATCAAATTCAGTTTTCTCTGATGATAGGGGGAGCTGGCTGTTGCTGAGTTATGCAATGTATATTCCCACCTCCTAAACATATTTCCCTTGAACCATTGATCATTACAACCTGAAGGTAACCAAAATTCGAGCTTTGTCAATTACTAAAATTACATGCAAAGAAATTAATATATGATAACAATTGAGCAAAATCAAACCAGCTATAGCAACTTCACCACTTACCACATGATTAGGGAACACCAAAGAGAGAACCCGACAGGCTTCCTTATCCCACTTTTCATCGCCAAATCCTGGTACAATGATTCCTCCATTGGCAATGTAGAAGTTTACATAAGAAGCAGCTAACCTTGTACCAGCCAGCCTTGGTTTTCCATTCCCCTTCAGTCCAATGGATAATTCAGAATTAGAATGGAACCAAAACTGAAATAATAATAAAAGCTTCTAAAAGTTCACAAATTATTATGTAGTCATTTATTCTTCAAAACCACACCATCAACAAAGCATTACCCTCCCTATATAACTTGGACTAATTTGCTGGCATATAAGATATATGTCGAATGCTCCTCGAGTGTACAACAGGACAAGGCTAAGCTCCTGGTGATAAGGTTTGAGAATGAATTCTACTTTTCTTTTCAGTAAGGCAATTTGATTCCCGATCTCTCCTAATTGAAATAACTCAAAAACACCAAATATTAGTGATCTTCTACCTACGTCATCGAATGATTATTCATGATGTTATTAATCATAAATTCTTGGTCTACAAACATAAAAAGACATGAATAAAGGTTAAGGTTTGAATAATCTTATCACATGTGTGTTCAGAATAGTTTTATGTGGTGCTTGGATGTGGTTTAGCTAAGCTAGATTACAATTTAAACTTAAGTGCATTTGATTTTAAATTATTGAACATTAAAAATAAAATTTTCAAGACATGTCTATAAATATTACTACCAAAGCCATAAATGCCTTCTTTTTTTGGCACAAATTTCCCTCTTGTTCTAGATTTTCTCTACACAGTTTCCTTTAAACTACAAAGAACTTCACGTTTATTTTACCAGGACATAAACTTAACCATATAAGATTTAGGGTTCAGGGTATTCCTGAAAAATCTTGATGAGAGAAAAATAATGTATCTCCAAAATATAGCATTCAGAACAAGATCAAGTGCAAAACCAAGTTAACTAACTACAATCTGAAAAAGAAATTCTTTTGCTCATTTAGAAGGGAAGGATGCTAAATTGTTAAGTATAACGACACTTACCAGATTGTGAATCCCTTTTGCTTCTTCCTCTGTCATGTAAAATGGCCCAGGTACATGGAGCTTGACAACACTTAATTTCCTGCCTTTGGCATCAGTTGTGTTGGAGAGAACAGAGAGAGCCTCCAATGACCTTTCATATTGAGGATCTGATTCATCGTCAGTCCACGCCAAAAGCACCACCCCAGGCTTCACAAAACGACACATATTGTCGACATGACCATTGGCATCCTCATCAGCTACACTCAGGAGTAAGATCAATATCAGTAAAAACCAAGGAGAGGGACTATTATCATGCAATTGAGTTGCACCTAAAAAGTCATACCAATTAAGACGAGACATATAGAGCAGAAAAGAAATCTAAATGGCATAGTATAAACAATGCCGTTAGAGAATAACTAACAAGAAAACTATCAGGCTAATTGTAAGACTGCAGAATAAAAATTTTGCAAGCCATATTTAGAAATGCTAATTCACTGACATGGCATAGTAGAAGATGAATTTGCATTGTCAAATCATTCTGCATAAGCTTATAGTTTATCCCAATTCTATCTTCTTGCATCAAAATCTAACTAAGATACTCTACCATAGCAGTTTTAATAGCTTAGGGCTTAAGGGCACCGAGTCAATGAATGACTCAAACAGTGTGCAGAGTTTCTCAAAACATCCAAGTTGTTGTCCCAAAACAAAAAGTTCAACTTAATAAAACAACCAATATATATATAAAGAGCAGGGTGGAGTTACCATAGAGCCCATTAGGCAACCAAATGATCTTTTTAACTCCAAAATAACACATCAACTCTTTCTCAATTTGCTCCTTAGTCATATGTGGGTTCCTATTTGGGTTCAATAAGCACTCAGCAGTAGTAACGCAAGTACCTGTTGTAGTGGTCAATGACAAGAACAAGCTTATAAATTGAGATGAAAAACAATATTTTAGTAGTGAGAAGATTTAAATTGATACAACTTGAAATAGAATTCCTCACAAAATTCATTAGTATCACCAAATTAGACATGCAAATCTAGCATAGATAAGTTGATAGTATGGGCAAACACAAGTTACACATCATTAATAATAATAATTAAAAAGATGATCTTATAATTCAAGCCCAATCACCAAAAAGGCAACTCAAATAAAAGCAGCAGATTTTTAAAGGCACCTGCAGATAGGAAAAAAGTAAATAAATTAATTTCAAAAACATCAACAGTAACTATCAAAAAGTTCTATTATGGTGAAGGCTAATTTAATAATGAACATGAACCTTGAAAGGACAGGAAAGTAAATGAATAACATCATAAGACAATGAATTAGATGCAAGAAGAAAATACAAAAGAAATTTATCTTTTCACCTCAATTGCACACTAGGCTGCATAAGTTGCATAAAGGCAGACTTATAGATACTAGCAAATTGAAATCATAACAAATAAAAATTAATTGAGGTGCACAACCAAAAACAACATAAGAAATGTCATGATCACAATACTTAACCTTCTCCATCTACATGAATGCTCCCACCCTCCAAAACCATTTGATTTACAAATCGAGGGCATCTCTCCAACTCCAAAATCTAAATGAAAATTAATGGAGACAGGCCATAAGTTCAAACAACAAAACCAAAAATATGAAAATAAAGAAGGCAAACTTTCATCTGCCCAATATATGTAGCTGACCTTTTTCGCAACATGAGCATCAAGACTCCAGTCACTGTAACAACGGTCCTCTCCTCCTGAGAATCATCAAAAATTAAATTAATTCTCCCCATGCATTACATGATGTCACCTCAGATATCACTCAAATGGAGAGAGCCATGATGTACTTCTGTATTTTTCAAAATTTTCCCAATCACCACAATTTTGTACTTAAAAGTACAAAGGCAAATCTTACTAACTGTAAAATATTATCAAGATTCAAGACATAATTCAACAACAAATAACACCTAAGAATCAACAATAGATCATTTTCCATTGAGCACGTATCATAATGACCAATCAACGATACCATCATCAGTTTCTTCCTAGTTTATAAAGCATGCCAATGAAAGAAATGAAATGATCTACATCAGCCTATTGCCTTTCTTTCCTTTAGACTTGTTTATAGTCTAAGGTAATTTCCAACACATGCTGAGCATAATCAAGAATATATTAATCATATGTTGCCCTACCAAATTAGTAAAGAAAAAAAAGGATAAAACAATCTAAAGGGCTTACCACCCCAACAATTGAAGGTCCAATCAATGCCAGCAACTTGATTTTCTTCATGTTTTGAACTTGATTTTCCTTCACCGCGCACAACAAACTACAACAAAAATAATTAACAGATTGATCTACCAGAGCACCACATCAAAAAAGAAAACAAGGATGCAAGCTCACAATGGGTCCGGTATCACGAAACCAGGCATCATTCATGCTCATCTCCACCACCCTGACGTTAGCCAAACCCCTCAACCGTTCATATGCATTTGAATACTAGAGTCACCAGTTATCAGAATTAAATAAATAAGTCAGAATTATAAACAACAAAACCAATATTTTGAACATTAAAAATAAAAAGACCATTAAACATAAGCATGCAAAGAACTACTACCTGATCAGAACTAACACACACAGTGACCGGCTCAAACTTTGAAATCTTTTCTGCCACTTGAGCAAATGCCTGTTGAGCATGACTAGCAGAGTCTCGCCAATTGTGCGGACGTTCCTGCACACAAAATGCAACATCTAGGTCAGCAACTTAAATAACTAGTCCAATGATGGCACTCCCGGCTCACCCCACCCCAAGAACTAGTCCAAGGATCCCATTATGGTTCCCGGGTCCATCTCTTAGCCTCACATCTCTAGTACCCCTAGAGTGGCTCTGATACCACTTGTTAGAGACTGGGTCCACATCCTAAAAAACTGGTCTGAAAGAAAGGATTGTCCAATCCCTTATAAGCCCAAAACCCCTCTAGTACACAGCCAATATGGGATTAAATTTAACGATGGGCACATGACACATGGTAGTCACCATGAAACGGTATCCATGGGATCAACATTCAATATTTATTTCACCTGCATCTTTCTCTTTCAATAAGCGACTTACTTTTTTCAAGAAAGAATGACTCAGTCAACCAAACCTCAACAAAATTTAACTTTATTAACTAAAAAGCCAACACAATTTTAAGAAAAAAATAACTTGTCAATCCTTTTGAGAGCATCTTTAATGGTTAGACTATTTAATAGTTAGATGTCCTTACCACCTCTTCAATTCATCTTTAATTCATTAAACTCTCATCTTATACTTATGACGACACACAAATCAATTCAGTATTAATTTCAAATTATACACAATATATATTTTACAATAAATATATTTATCTAATAAAATTATTTAATGAAAACAGTTAATAAATATATAAAAATATACATATTTTTTAAAACACAGTATTGAAATATTTTTAAAAATTAAATAATTTTTTTATAAAGTAATATATTATTAATTTAAAATAATATATTTTACTGATGAAAAATGGATGAATCCTGCAAATGATCATTTAATGGCGACCATAGGATCATTTAATGAAATGATGAACTGTTAAAAATTAAATACATAATTGAAAGATATGACACAATCAAAAGGTTCATAGCCCAATGGCATTGACGTCATTACAACAAGCATTGATGTTAAACATTCAGTGATCGTAACGGATTTCTGACCGTGAATGCGAGCGCAAGTTGTGTTACCAGGTGAGGGATAATCAATTTCTTACCTATGAGTACGTTTTTGACGGTGTTTATCGTATTTATCAAAATAATAATAATAATAATAATAATAATAATAATAATACAAGCAATCAAATCAGATGAATAAAAACGAAAGAAATAAAGTGAGTTTTGAAGTTACTCACCGGCCAGCCCATCCAACACTGAGCATGTGGCTCCCACTCTGCTGGCATTCGATAGCCCTGCGACACCGGATTCCCCTCCAGATCCTTCGCCATCTCTGTCACGAGTTTCTCGGAATTCAGGAGGAGCTTTGGGAAAAATTTAGGCCTTGTTTGGAAAAAATGCTTTTTTTAAGTTCCATGAAAGCACTTTTGAAAAAAAGTGCTTTTCAGAATAAGTTAAGTGTTTTTCTGTATTTTATGTTTAGATAAGTTAATTTATTCATTGGTCAAGACTAACTTAGGGCTCGTTTGGTATGGTTTTTGTTTTTTTGTTTTTGTCTCGGTTTTATTTTGTTTTTGTTATCAATTTCTTGAAAACAAAAACATGTTTGAATACCAAAGTTGTATGTTGTAAAGTATAAAGCACAAAAACAAAAAAAATAAGATCATAAAATTTTGTATTATTAATTTATATTAATATAATTTTTTATATTAGTACATAAAATTAAGTTGTATTAGTAAACAAAGGTATTTTTTTATATATTTTTAAAAATACCTTTGTTTACTAATACAACTTAATTTTGTGTACTAATAATGAGATGTCAAATTTTTATAAATTTGTATTAGTGAAAAAAAGGAACACATGATATACATATTTTTTGTGAAAATTAGGAAAAAGTTAAAAAGAAAAAAAAAACTAAAGGAGATTTCAAAAAAAAAAAAAAAAGAAATCTCAAATCTCCAACCATCTTTATCTTAAATTTTTTAACCAAAAAAATTACAAATAAATCTAAAATAAATGGGAGAAAATAAATTTTGACATCAGAAAAACCAAAAAAAATAATTATGAATAAAAAAGGGAGTTGAAGATCTTGGAATGTTTAAACTATTAATGCTCATAAGAAAAAGATAGTAATTAATGTCTTTAATGAGTTACGTTAATGTTTGAGAAACATTTTCAAAACTGTTGAAAGCATTAGAAATTGTGTTTCCATTTTTTTTTAAAAACATGGATGTTATTTTCAATATTTTTGGAAACAAAAATATCTTGCCAAACTGTTTTTCTTGTTTTGTAAATTTGTAATTGGTAACAAAAAATAAAGACTTGGCAACAATGTCAAATGAACCATTAGTAATTTTACACCCCAAAAACAGCTTCTCAGAAGTGCTTTTCTGATAAGCACCTAATGACAAAAAAGTTAAAATTCAGCTTTTTTTTTCACAGCTTCTACCCAAAAGCCCAAACAAACATGCTTTTTAAAACCCAAAAGTACTTAACTTATAAAAAGCACTTCTGGGCTTAAAATAAGCCTCATCCAAACAACCCCTTAGACTAACCCCTCAAGAAAACAAAATTAGAATTTAATCCTTCTCTAGCGAAATAAAATTTTAAAAGCCTTTTATGTAAAATTTTCCTCATAACCTAAATATTTGTTATACATATTTTTGTTCAAATAAATTTACAAATAACATCTTTAGTAAATTATTTATTAATATTTTTTAAAAATAAAAACACTTTTAATAGAATATTATAAACTACACTTTACCTTTATTCATATAGACGACTACATATAATATTCTATCATTTATCTATTCTTTTGGTAAGTTGCTTGACTTCGGTAAAAATTGCCCCAAATCACACATGTACACACATGTACACACATGTTATAAATCTTTCCCTTTCTTTTAACCGAAAACAATGTTTTTTTTGTTATAAATCTTGGATCACTTGACACTTATGAATTAATCTCTGATTAATCTTGCATGTTTGCAATCAGGATATTATATATATATAAACTTAGTTAAAATATATGAGCTAAACATAACAAAACTAAATTTCTGTTTTTTTTCTTATTAATTAATAATAAAAATTATTTTTTTGCCAAATTATTCTTCGGGCTAGCACCAACAGCAATATCAAAAGAATGCAACGACACCAGTTTTCTTTAATAAATGCAACAACACAGCCAATAATTCATCTAGCAAATTTAGTTGCATAACATGAGTTTAAAATTATAAACACTTTTAGTGTGTGAGAGATAATGTTCTGCAAAAAGCCAAACCGCTTTGAGATTCTGCACCTCAATTTGGTTCGCACTGCACGTTGATAAAAAAAAAGAAACATTTTACAACTTCAGAGCTTCCCTTGCAAATAATACCTTTAATAAATTATTTATAAAATATCAAATATAATTGAGTGGCTGTGCATATGATGCAGCA
Source organism: Dioscorea alata (assembly GCA_020875875.1). Lineage (NCBI taxonomy): Eukaryota > Viridiplantae > Streptophyta > Magnoliopsida > Dioscoreales > Dioscoreaceae > Dioscorea > Dioscorea alata. The sequence continues at coordinate 16,555,522 of CM037018.1, forward strand.
TCCGTCTCCTCTTCTTATATACAGCTTGATTTCGTTCACTTGATCATTAAAAAAAAAATAGAAAAGAATTTAAGACCCTTTTGGTAGCTATTCCAAAATAAAATAAAAGCTAAAACAACACAAAATAAAATAAAATAAAATGTAGATTTCACCAGGAATATCCTCATCTAACCTCTTTTATAAAATGAACTTTAATCCTGCCTCCAAGGCAAGAATTAATCTTAAAAGAAACATATTGATAAGACATTCTAAAAAAGACATCAGGCTTATCAACTGGAAGGTGAAATGTCTGTTATGACACAAGGACACAACTCTGATGTAAATTTGCCTATTTTTGTCTATGTGGTCCAAACAACCCACCCAGTCCATCTCCTTTATAAAAGGATACTCTTTTTGCCAACATACTATTTATGATGCACAATATCAGAAGACAAAAATCATTAGAATAGTCAACCAACCTGCTCTTGAATTTACTTAATTAAACACAATAACCAATACCATCATATCCTACCTACCAAAGACTTTCCTTATTAAAGCAAGCAAAAGCTAAAACAATCTACTTTCGGAAAATGAAAGGGCAAAAAACAATCTTTAGAAAATTTCTAAATTTCAGAGCAAAAGACTAAAATGCAGTCCACTCTGAACAACTTAAAATATAACACAAAACTTAAAAACTAAAATTCAAAATTAAAAAATCACCACATATATCTAATGTTACATCAAAATAATAAAAGAACAAGGCATATTCAGTTTATAGGTCAAAATTTAGTACATCATCAAAAGACTCGTGAAGGAATGCTATTCAATTTTGAAGTTCCGGATGAATTTCTATTGCAGAAACTTGACAAAGAATGGTTAAACTGGCCAATGTCAAATGACTGAAACAATTTCTAATAGAGCAATCTGATTCTTTCCATGATAATTATTTCTGGCTTTACCACAAAATACTTTCTTCATATAAATACAGTACTTAAATTATAGCCATCTCAGATCAGAGAACGAAGCCAGCTGTAGCCCCAGCTGACAAACAAATAAAGCCAACTGCATTATGCAAGAACAGAACAAAATCTGACTATAAACTCTACTGCCTTAGTTGAACCATAAGGAATATGTATTTTATCCTACATGAACATAAAGGCAGCTGATTTTTATGACTATGTACTGTTATTTATCATCATAAAAAATAAGACTTCCATCTCATGTTGAACTCAAGGAAGATGGCTTTTCCATAGGAAGTCCTCAAGAAGACATGAATAAAGGTATACAGCAAAAATAGTTTTAGACATGAAAAAATCACCATGTGTTACTTCAGTGAAAATGCAACCACAACCAATAGAAACTATAAAAGTTATTATGCACAATTAGGTGCAATGCAAAACACAGTAAAAAAAAAAAAAGAAACATCTTTATATGCAAGGCCGGACAAATGAAACAAGCGGGATCAGAAACACTCAAGTTAAACTAGCAAAACCTGGTAACAAGGCAAAACATGCTCAAGTAACGAGTGCAATGGGTCATAGGTTGGGCCGGGGACAGGTTATGCCTACCACGCCCCGCACCCATCTCCGCCTCACCCCCGATACTCGCCAGGTTTTCAAAACTCCGACCCATACCCGAATCCAACAGGTCAATGGGGAATCGAGTACCCGTGAGGATCCCCGCCTCCGCCCCGGCATTAAAAAATCAATAAAAAATATTTTTTGTTTGTTATAAAAAATAACATAAAAAGTAATTATAATTTTTTTACAAAACAAAATAAAAAAATTATAAAATTATAAGAAAAAAAAGGAAACATCAAAACCCTAGATTGTTAAGTTGTAGAACATTTTTTTTTTTTTATAAAAATTGTAGAACATATTAGTGTGTATATATATAATATCTAAGTATTTTAGTAATTTTAAATTCGGGTCAGGTTCGGGACAGGTTCGGGGCAGGTACCAAAATCCCCAACCCCGCCCACGCTTCATGGAAGTCGGGTTTTACCCGAACCCGACCCGAAACCTGGTCAAAATGACTTTCCCCATCAAAGTCAGTTCGGATTTGATGATATTATGCTCAAGCTTGTCTTCAAAAGGTACAATGAGCGCATGCCCAAAAGTGCCTTCACAACCAACAAAGACATAACAATGCTCAAAAAATTCCACAAAGCAAAATGATTTAGTAGGTGCAAGAAACAGTACTTTTGAATTTTTATATGAACAAAAGCCCTAAATCGAAGCCAAAATGGACCACATGATTCTTATATCGTTTGAGATTAAAAAACAAGAAGTTTTCGATTGCAGACAAACCTAAAGTAAAATTGCTAGATCTGATGAATTAAAGAGATTGAGAAAGAATTAAAATCTCACCAGATTCTCAAAAAAAAAACGATGCTTGATGGAGAGGGGTTCGCTGTCTAGGGTTTCAGATTTCTTCCGTAGGCCAAAGATATATTGGAATGTTTTATGCATAACCCCGGAAAATATCCCTAATTATATAGAAACCCATGCTTGACAATTACCAGTGTAGGCCAGCTCATATCCATATTATATTACTTTGCATCTCTTTTGATAGCATGAAATTGAATTCGGGTTAAATGACCATCAGGCCACTTACCTTTGTCTTTGTTTTATTTCAGTTACCGATTTTTAATTTGCATCAAAACAAAATGATGCATGGACATGATAAGACCCTTGTGATTTAAATCTGGTTACCCATGGGTGACTCTGTTGATATAAAATCAAAGTTGAATAACTGTTTTGATGCAAATTAAAAATCGGTAACTGAAATGAAACAAAGGCAAAGGTAAGTGACATCATGAGCATTTAATCCCTTTCATCACCCTAGATTTGAGAGCGAATCAAGGGCACACTTGTTTTATAAAATAACTTAATCATAGTATAAGTGAATTAATTTTTCATAAAATCAAAATAAACGAAATACTCCCATTTTTTTATAAATATTCAACAAGCACTCTCCATTTAAGAGAAGTTAAAAATATGCATAAAAGTGGAGTACAACCACATGCTTAACAAACACTTATGCCCTCATTTTAAGTGAAACAAATATCGTACGTAAGAGACCCCATACCGCAATAAATCAACCAGTTGTTACTTCTCATCTAATTTTTCAGACCAAAATTTTTATTGAGTATTTTAAAAACAAGAAATGTTTTTATTAATTCATGCAAAGTCAAAATGGTTAAATTAAAAAAAAAAAAAAAGAAACGAAACATTATTGTTTGCAAAACTTAGAAAAAAAAATCATTTTATAAACCAATTTAAAATCTCTTTTTAAAAGAACCATTAACAATTTAGTGGTATCTCAATAAATTAATAAATAGGCAACTCAGCGATCAAAACACCTCTGCCTCGATACTATGCCACACAAGCAATGTGTAACTTCTGATCCCTTGTTGAAAAAAAATGTATTCTTTACCCCTCCGAGCTTATATGATAGAAAATTTACTATTATGGGGTTATAGTCTAAATTTAAACAACATAATAAAAAAAACGGAAAAAAAAAACATCAACTACTCAATATACTTAGTTGATATTTTTTAGTAACATGAACATCAAAGACTCCAGTCCCTGTAACAACCCTCCTCTTGTCCTGAAAATTACCAAAATTAAATTAATTGTCCCATGCATTATATGATGTCACCTCCGATATAAATAAAACAGAAAGAACCATACCGTGCTTTTGTATTTGTCAAAACTTTCCTAATCACCACAATTGTCAATTGTGTACTTACCGGTACAAACACAAATCTTATAATCAGAAATATATTATCACACATTAATTCAACAACAAACAAAACGTAATGTATCATTTTCATAATGGCCAATCAATAGGACCATCTTCAGTTTCTGCATCAGCCTTTATGGTCAAAGTTTTCAACACATACAGAGAGCAGTTAAGAATAAATTAAATATTTATTATCCTACCAAACAGGTAAAGAAAAAAACAGATAAAACAATCTGATAATCTTACCGCCCAGCAATTGAAGATCCAATCAATGCCGCCAGCAACTTGATTTTCTTGGTGTTTTGAACTTGAATCCCCATCACGCACAACAAACTACATAAAAAATAATGAACAGATGGATCTGTCAGAGCACCATACAGAGAGGAAAACATGGATGCAAGCTCACAGTGGGTCCTGTATCACGGAACCAGGCGTTATTCATACTCATCTCCACCACCCTGACGTTATCCATACCCCTCAACTGCCCATATGCATTTAAAAACTAGAGTCACCAGTTATCAGAAGCAAATAAATAAATGTCAGAACTTAGAAAAAACAAAACCAATATTTTGGACATTTATGAAAAAAAAATAAAATTAAACATAAGCATGCAAAGAAGAACAACCTGATCAGAATTAACACACACAGTGACCAGCTCAAACTTTGAAATTTGAGTTGCCACTTGATCAAATTTTAATTTGCTGAGCATAAAAAACATTGTCTCGCCAATTTTTGAAAAAATAAAAAATAACAAGGTCAACAACTGTCCGAACGTTCTTGAATTGTGAAAAAAAAAACACAAAATGCAACATCAAGGTCAACAACTTCAAATAAACCTTGTTTGCAAGTATCCTCACATGCAAAGAAGTATTCTTTAAGATTCATGTCTTATGCTTCTCTTTCAATAAACAACTTCTCTTAATTATTAAATTTAAAAACACACACGCACACACACAGAGTCAACGAGCCTCCAAGCAAAAACAAAGGAAGAGATCATCCTCCACAAAACCTATTATGATTATTATTATTAACAACTACAAAATCAAAACAATCCAAAGAAAGACAGAGTCACATGCCAACCGCCCAAATCTGAATCAATTCTGTAACTTTGTACGAACCATTAAAGAAAGACCAAGGACAAAAAAAGCAATAAAAATTGGATGAATAACAGGGAGAGGTGAAATGAATTTCAAGAATACATACTGGCCAGCCCATCCAACACTGAGCATTCGGTAGCCCTGCAACGCCGGATTCTTCTCCAGATCCTTCGTCATCACTACCCCGATCGAGCAGCCACGGCGTCTAGGGCTTCGAACGTGTTTATTGGAAACCAAGAGGAGCTCTAGAAAAATTTAGATTAAACCTCACCAGAAGAAAAAAAATAATCCTTTTCTTGTGAAATAGAATTTTAAATCAGCTAAAAATTCGTTATATATATATATTTGAAAAAAGTTGTTAAAAACTGAACACCACATACTGTCAATCATTAAATAGATTAATGGTATGATATAAATGTGTTGAGCAGGAGAACAAGAGTTTAAATTCTTCCTCTTACAATACTGCTTACAATACTGCTATGTACTGTGGATCTATTCCCTTCATTCTTTTTTATTTGTCACAATTTCATTTTTTTTTTATTTGTTATTTTTAATATCAAAAAGTATTTATTATTTTTTTTCAAAATTATCTTTAACACTCTATTTAAAAAAATATGAAGATATAAATTAGAAGTAATTTTGAAAAGATAACTAATTTTTTATAAAATTTTATAAAATAACTAAGTTTGTTGATACATGAGATTCGGTTAACCATGATAAATAAAAAAGAACAAAGGAAATAATACTGTTTATTAGTACTATTTATAGGTTTGGGTGTGGATCTCTGTGGGAGAAACATCCTCTAAGATTGCAGGGTAAGGAGATTCTTTTAGGAGGTTCCCAAGCCACCGTAACTAATGCACTTCTGTAATTGTCTATCATTTTGACAAAAGTGGGGGACACTTATCGCCTATTAGTAAAAAAAAATGCTACAGACTCTATGGTATTTGATGTTTTTCATAGAATATCAGTTTGATATAATATGAAATTAAAGTCCAAAGCCTACAAAATGAAAGAAATAGTGTTTATTAAATTTGCTCAATGTCAATGCAGATTTCTCAAAGTGCTTGTGATATTTTATAAAAATAATAAAATAATAAAATTGGAAATAACTCTTTTAACAAACTAATCTCTGATTAATCTTTGATGCTTGAAATTAGCATATTATATACTTCAATCTATAAATAAACTTTAAATATGTAAGTTAAACAGAATAAAACTAAATATTTGGCTTTTCTTATTAATTAATATTAAAAATTATTTTTGTGCTAAATTATTCTTGAGTTACCACCAAAAAGAAATATCAAAAGAATGCAATAACAGGAGTTATGCTCGGATCACGTGGATTACATTACGAAGAAAACGTGGATGGCATTATGAAGCAAACATTATGATTTGAAATGTGTTTATATAAAAAAAATTCGCATGTCCTAATTCAAATCAAATTAAAATTTTAAATCACATATAGCCAAATCCTAATCGGATTAGGACAACATATGGTTAAGATAAATTAATATTTGGATATATTCTAGATTATCTGAGAACACATATTTCAAGGTAATCCAAAAAAATACAAATCCCTAGATCAACCGAAGACAAAGATCTCGAGACGATCTAAAATACACAAATCTCAAGATCAGCCGAGAGCACCGATCTCGAGGCGATCTAAAATGTTTAAATCCCGAGGCGATCCTTGTCCCAAGATCAAATATGGATACAAATCACTTGGCAAAAAAAAAAGTTAAATTAAATCAAAATATATCAAAATCAAACAATATATATATATATATATATATATATATATATATATATATATATATATATATATAATCAAATCAAATCAAATCAAATTAAATATATATATAAAAAAACAAATAAAATCAGATAAAAAGATAAATCAAATCAAATTAAATTAAATATATATATATATAATAAAATAAAATAAAATCAGATAAAAAAGAAAAATCAAATCAAATCAAATTATATATATATATATATATATATATATATATATATATATATATATATATATATATATATATATATATAAAATAAAATAAAATCAGATAAAAAAAGATAAATCAAATCAAATAAAATTAAAAAATATATATATATAAAAATATATATATATAAAATCAAATAAAATTAAATATATATCTATATAAACCAAATCAGACAAAAAATAAAAAAATAAAAATAAAAAAATAATATTTTAAAATAAATCAAATAATAAAAAAATATATAATATAAGAAATAATAATAATAATAATAATAATAATATATAAATAAAATAAATAAAAATATAAAAATATAAAAAATAAAATAAAACGAAATAAATAAATAATAATAATAATAAAGATAATAAAATAAATAAGATTAAATTAAAAAATAAAATAAATAAATAAATAAATAAATACATATATAAAATAAGATAATCAAATAGCGTAAAGATAATAATAATAATAAATATAAATTAAATAATAATAATAATAATATACATATATAAATCAAATCAGATAAATCATAAACATATAAACGAATAGATAATATAAAATAAAATATAATAATAATAATAATAATAAAAGTCGTGGAGAACGCGAGAAGGCGTCGACGTCCACGTTGCGCATAACCGCTCCACGGCTCCACGTCGCGGTAAGACTTTTTAAAAGAAGAGGAGAGGACGAGAAGAAGAGGAGGGGTCTTGGAGGGGATTCCAGATGAGTTTCTCTACAAAAAGAAATTTCCTTGAAGGATGGAAAGCTGGCAAAGACGAATGACCAACCATCGGCATTGATCTCAATATCATGCATGTACTCTTGCGTCGGCGTGATCGCGTTGAGATCATCACCAATGGCTAAAGGAATCGCACCATACCGTCCTAAGTTGCCTTCACCGACATTGAGAAATTCATTAGTGATGTTGTGAAGAACAAGGTCGCCATGAACCCTAGCAACACTGTCTTCGACATCAAGCGATTGATTGGCAGGCGTTTCAGTGATGTTTCTATTCAAAGTAATATCAAGCTCTGGCCATTCAATGTCATTCCAAGTTCTAGAGACCAGCCATGATTGTTGTCAACTATTAATTCGCTGCTAAAGAGACTTTTTAGTGTTTTTTGATTAAGATGAGGGAGATTGCCGAGGCTTACCATAATTCCTTTGTGAAGAATGCAATGTCTAATGTCTCAATGACTCACAATGTCAAGCTATGACGGATGCTGATGTCATTGCCGAATTCATGGGAACCAGTACTGGTGCTTTTCTTTAATTTTAGTGGTGCCACCTTCGATGCTTCCCTTCTTCCCATTGAAGAGGATACCTCCAAGGTGAAGGTTGCTGAAGATACTCATCTTGGAAGATTTCAATATGGACTTGTTCAGGGAGTGCATGGAACCAGTGAAGAGAGATAAACTTACAAGGTTTTGCTTATCATAGAGCTTTGACTGTGGCATTTTGGCTGTTGTGTTGCATGATTCGATCTCCACTGTGGATGAATGGATAATTGCATTGAAAGAACACTGTTTAATCTATGTTGCCATTATTTTATGGAAATTATACTTGGCCTGATTGTTGTTGGTCAAATGAAAGAACTACACTAATTGGAGGAAGTGCTAAGTTTGATTAGAAGATTCATGATGTGTTGCATGGGAAGACAGAGTTGAAGGTTTGCTTGGTCACCACCAACGTGCATGGAGTATAAGATTAAAAAAAAAATAATAATGATAATAATAAATAAATATAAACATAAATAAAAAAGAATGGGTTCTACAGTGGAAATAAGTAAAATATAAGATGCATCACGCATGTAATAAAATGCATGCAATTCACGAGTGTGCATGAAATGAAATATGGTTTGAATATTAACCTCTATGGGGACCCACCACTATTGGTTTCAAAAAAAAAAAACAAACAAACAAAAATTTCAAGAAGGCGGGCCCACCATGAATGATATATATGGAAATGAATTTATGGGAAGCATGTAATGAAATGCATGCAACCTACGTGTGTCATTCATGGAAAAGGAGATTTTTTTAAAAGGAAAAGCCCATCATGCACATGGTGATATATACATAACATCCCAATATATATATCCATTTATCCCAAAACTATGGCAAAGGTATTTAAAATATATGTATATATATACATCCCAAAATATATATCTATATATACTCATCTCAAAACAATGGCAAGAATATTCATTTTGAAGCTATGAGATATATATTTTTAAGACGGCAATGAAGCATGTAATGTGACAACGAGGCACATACAACGGCTATGTTCAAATATACATATACGTGATGTGATAAATATATATCAAGTTGAGACTCAAAATATAAAAAGAGTCAAGATTTGAAAATTCATACAAATCGACAATTGAACTCAGCGGTTTAAAAACAATAGAAGTCAAAGACCCAGAAAATTTCACAAGTCAAAACTCAAAGGGAGCTTCACAAGCATAAAAGCCAAAGTTTATGGAAAATCAAAATCAAGTTCATGACTCATCAACATAGAGAATTCATAACTTCAAATTCAAGTCAAACTCAAGATGCAAATCAAACCCAAAATGCAAAATGTCCAAGACACAAGTTCAGACACAAGCCAGTTCATAAGTCAAGAGGATTTCAAATTCATGTATTTTCAATGAGTCTATGAATTCATATTTATTGAAATGAATGAAATTGGTTATCACAACCTGTTTTTCTTGTTCACACTCGTTTCTTAATCGGAGGTTCCTGCGACAATGTCCAGGGTAATTAACATTAAGGGCTTGCCCCCTAATGGAAGTCATGAACCCATAATCTCTTGAAGTCATAAAATTAAAATTTGATTTGTGATCCATTATTTTCAACCGGTCTAACTATAATCAAAGGCCAGGTGAGAAAAAAGGAGCCCACAAAATGGAAAAAAATATTTATTCTATAAATTTTTTTCCTATTTAAAAAAGTTAGGAAAGTGTGCAAAGATGAAAAATTAATTATCCGGCTCATGCATCTTTACCCTGAGACATAGGATCAAGTGGCAAGTGCAAACCCACATCAAACATTCATCACCACCATTGCTTTTAACAAAATTTGAATTCTAAATCTTTTAAATCTTTTATACTTATTTTTCATATTAGGGCTTTTACTGCTAGGCTATTAGTTTTTTAGATTTGTTCTATAAATCAATCCAATATTTTTCTTAATTTTTTAAATAAAATTCAAATCAAATAAACCAATCCAATAAAACCTTTATCTTAAGTTGAATTTAAGTTAAACATTTTAATTAAAAGTTTAGCTTTGTCTTAAAAAAAACTTATATCAAACCTTTTCTCCCCTTTTTCTTTAATAAATATTGCTGAGTGTCTGTTTGGCTACAAAATAAAAAAATATAGTATAATTTTATTATGTAAGAAGTGCAAATGATTATTACAGAAATTGTGGTGTATTTTATTTTTACCGAATGAGTGTTTGGTTAGCAAAATAAAAAAAATTATGAAGACCGACTGAACCACTGATGGATAGCCGCGCCGCCCAGTCGTTAGCTGGACAGCTGATGGATCGGTGGGCGGTTGGACCGATGGTGAACAGGTGGGCAAGCTAAAGGCTAGCCGGACAACCAATGGACCTATGGCTGGTGGCCGGTGGCTGGATCAAAAAAGAGATATTTTTTATAATGAGAAAATATTCTACTTTTAGTGGAATATTTTTTATGCCATAATTTTATATTCTAAAATAAGCACTCAAACAACTAATATGCCATAATTTTATACTCCAAAATAAGCACTCAAACAACTAATATGGCATAATTTTATGCATGTATATTAAAACTATGTATTATATGAAGTGTTGGAATATTTTATAATAACTAGGTTATTAATAAAATTATTATTATCATGTTGTTTAAATTTGAATATCTTATCTAATTAAAAGATAAATATATCTTTTATAAAAAGTTGCATTTTATTAATTGTCGTTTAAAAAATACATCTACCGTTTATATACAACAAATAGAAAAGTGACATCTCTTCCTTATTATCTCATAGATTTGGTACTTTGCATATTTTCATTGATAACGGATAAGATGTTTTCAACGATTGTATCTTTGAAAACACTTCCGTTCACAAGCTATTAATACTAACGGAAAACAGTTTTCAGACAACAAATAATCTTAAGCTTTTTTAAAATTAAAGAAAAGATCAATACCTACTTTTTTTTTTTTTTTAATAAAAATTTTTTTAGTGGGGATCAAGTTACCAATAAACCACTTGGTTGTTGGTCCTACTTTCTGTTTTTCAATCAAGGTTTTTTTCTTCACTAGTGCTGGGTGCAAAAAAACAAAGGCTTGTCTTATCCACTAAAGCTATTTGCATTCAAATCTTATAGCAATCTTAGAGGAGAAGGGCAAATAACGCTTTTAGGAGAGTGTTCATTAAGATTTTCAAGCCTATCCATTATTTACGTAGTTCCAACATGAAGTACACCATCCAGTTTGATAAGGTTGTGCTCGAGTCCAGTTGGGCCTGCTTAAACCTTGACAAAGTAGAATTGGTCAAGCTGGGCCCAATATGAGGGAAGGTTGCTTAAACTAAGGTCAATTACAGCCATATATATTACATATATTATCTAATTCTTTATTTTTTTTTGGAAAAAATAATTATTTGAATATTTTTTCAATATATAATATGAAATATGAAGTAGCATCATTTGTACATCCAAGTTATAAACAAATACTTATTTTTTTTTTTTACTTTTTATGGTTTAACCTAATCTAAAATTCTTAAAACCACAAAATATAATGATTTTTTTGGTTGAGGCTTGAGAAATAAAATGGCCTCTCCTCTTAAAAATATATCATCAATTTTAATATGGATGCTTCCATTTGAACAAATTAAAGAAGGATGTTTCCGTCTTATATTTATTTTTTCATAATCTTTTTTTCTTTTGATAAATAATGGGCAACTTTGTATTATCAACAATAATTAACAGTATACCAATATTAAAATATGGACGACTTTTTATCATCAACTTTCCATAGTTTTTCTTTGGTTTTGTCTATTGCTAGAATTTATAATTCACTTAGTAATTTAATTGATAAAATGTCGTATAATTGCTATCCATGTATGAAGGTCGCAAATATTTGTATTGTTCATATTAAATCATTCAAGTTTTTTTTTGTTTTTTGGAAAGAAATGGATAAACCAAAGTAATCAGACCAGGCCTGGGCATTGACCCCGCCAAGTCCAGGGGTCAGGGTCGATGGGTTCAATCGGGTTAAATCGAGATTGAACCGGATCAATAATAAAATATTAAATATATATTGTAATAAATAAATCATGTTAAAAAATAATATAACCCATATTTTAATAATTAAAAAAACAATTATTTAAATATCATATTTAAAATTTTAATTTTATATACTTTTCTTGTTTTTAAAATATCTAAATATAATTAATTTAATATTTAAAACTTTAGTTTTATATATTATTATTAAATTTTGAACCAATTAGATATTAAAGAACAAGAAAAAAAAAGCACCTGGACTCCGCTAAAGACTCACAAAAATGAAATAGGAGGTGAACTCACTTTCTTCCATTGCCCGCTGGTGGTTCTATTTTACTTCTCCTATGGTTCTTCACCTTCAATCCTCTTATTCTCTCTTTTTTTTTTTTAAAAAAAAATATTTTTTTAACCCAATCTGTCCTGCTAAGTCACCCAGTGACAGGTAAACCAGCTAGGTTATCTATTTTTGGCCACGTTATGTGAAGGGCGGGTCAAAGGATGTAACTGGACCGGTCTCATTGCCGGTTCCAAGTTTTTCCAATCGAACAGGCCAGACCAGTCCATATTTGACAACATTGGATAGACAGATCACCAGAGGTGCCGCGTCACAAACACAACACACAAAAACAAAAGAAGGCCAAACAACAAGAGGAGGAGGTGGTAACGGTTCATAGAGTGGCTACCATCGCAAAGGAGAGAGATCAGTTGCTAGAAGTGCCATCGGGAGGGGGAGGGGCCCATCTAGGTCTTTTGCTAGAGTAGAAGGTGTGGGAGCCTTGGAGCCCACAAAAACTAGGCTATGCTTGATCGTATGAAGAGGTTCTTCGAGTTGTAGGCTAGTAGGGGCAGGGATTGCAGAAATCCAATCGATGAGCAAGTGGTCAATTTTACAAATGATAGAATAGACATCAAGAAAAGCAATGGTAAAAAGGCGATTATTGTGCTCTGCCCAAATGTTCCAACAGATAGCACTAAACATGAGATTTCCTTGGGTTTCGGGTTCAAATTCCCCAACGACACCCAGGAGGACCATGCCTCCGACAGGGTGCACGGAATTGGAGTATTAAAAATGACACAAAGTGAGCTCAAATCCTAGAAGAAAAGGGGCAGTTGATTAGGAGGAGATATCCCTTGCTCCGCTGAATTACACAGGACACAAGTTATATATATAACCATTCAGCTAGTGTTATATATATTATTTCTTTTGTTCAGGGGGCATCCGCAACTTTCACACTCGTTTCTTATTTTGAAACAAAAATTTAACCTGGCTGACCTTGGTTCTGTGTTTTTTCACGTGCAAAATCTCCATGCCCAAATGGTGAGTTCTCTTATCTGTTTTATGACAAGTTTGAATATGAACTATAGGGTTAATTTTTTAGCAGAATATCAAACTATGGTCATTTTTTATTATGGGGTCCGAACTTCAATTTGAATAAAAATGGTTATCCGACTTCAATTTTGTTTTACATGGTGGTTACTTGAGAGATTCTGACTTATTTTTTTGATGATATAAATACCGAAAATTTTTTGTCAATATATGCATGGCACACTGTCTGCCCAATTAGCAATTTCATTTTAGAAGTTGATAAAAATTTATAACATCATATCATAAAAAATAGGCCAAAATCTCTCTGGTGACCATCCAATGAAACAAAATTAAAATTAAATAACCATTTTGATTCAAATTGAAGTTTGGACCCCAAAATAAAAACGGGTCATAATTTGGTATCCTATCAAAAAATTTAACTATATATATAAAATAGATAAAATATACGTTGTTAAATGTAAGCTTGTTTTTCCACCAATATAAAATTGGCCCAAGCTGAGGTTGCTCCAATTACAACTATACATATTATATACGTATTATCTAATTTTTTTTATTTCTTATTATTAAGAACAGAATTATTCAATACCTTCATCACAAGCTCGATTAAATTATATAATAAATAGACTCTTTGCTATCTAATAACTTATTTGAATATTTTTATATGAAATGTGAAGCAGTATTATGTGTATATCCACATTGTCAATAATTATAATTTTTTTATTTTCACAATACTTATTTTTTTACCTTCACACGGTTTCACTTAACTAAAAATTTCTATAAAATCCAAGTATGATAATTTTTTTTGGTTGAAGCTTCAAGAAATAGAAAGCCGCCACCTATTTATTTATTTTTCACCATTTTTCTCCCTCGATAAATGTGGACAACCTTTTTATTATTAAGTATCAACATTAATTAAAATAGTATTTAAAAAAAATCATTTTCACTCAAAAAAAAAAAAAAAAAAAAATACAAATGACAAGGAGTAGAGGAAAAAAAAAGACACAATCATCCACTAGAGGTGAACAAAGAAACTAAAAACTAATAAAACTCAAAAATAGAAACAATAAAAAGACCAAATTGAAAAGAAACAAAACAGAGTTCTCAGATAGGGGTGGTAATGAGGTGGGACAGGGATGAGGATTGAGTGGCCTCCCTGTATCCTCCATGATAATACACTTATACATTTTAATTTTTTTAAATTATTTAATACAAATATATCCATGAAAAACATAAAAATGGTTCAGCATAAAGGCTCCACAAAATAACATATCAAAAATATACAAAAAAAAAAAAAAAAAACTCCATTCCCACCCTAGCGAGGGAAAGAATCGGAGAATCCCCATCCCAATCGGGTCGGGCCCCCACAGGGATCGGGGATTCCCTGCCCCACTACCACCTCTATCCTGGGAGTACTAGGGATGAAAGGAGCTATGCTCAATCTAACCAAGCTAGTTTCCACTAAGATGTCTTCTCAGCATGCTCGATTACCTTGGTGCAGGGGTGGAGCGACAGGGGGGCAGGGGGGCGGCCGCCCCCCCTGTCGCCGGCGGGGTCTGTTGACCCCGCCTACTCCTTCCCTCCCGACCCATTTCCTCGCCCCCTGTTCTCTCCCGCCGGTAACCCCGCCCCCCTTCCGCCCAAGCCCATTCCCCTCCGGCCCTATCCCTCTCCCCCCCGACTCCCCCTTCCGCCCGACCGCCCCCATCCCTTTCTAAGTTTTTTTTTAAAATATATTTTTAATTTTTAATTTTTTATCTTTATATATTTTATATATTTTCAATTTTTTATTTTTTTATTTTTTCAGTTGAATGATTTGATTTATTTATTTATCATTTATTAGATGTTTTTGTTAAGTTTGTTATTTTTAAAAATTTTGAGAAAATTTGGAAAAATATGTATGATTGATTAATGTGCATTGATTTAGGGTTTTGAGAAATATTAAAGCTTTGATTTAGTAATAAATATATATTTTTTTTAATTATGATTAATTTAAATATAGATTTAAATAAAACTTATTATTTTTAAAAAAAGATTAAAAATCATTTTATTTTGTAATTAATGAGATTTTAAATGTAAGTAATTTATAAAATTAATTTTTAAAATAATTATTTAAATGAATTCAAATAAATTATTAAATTACATAAGTCATGAGATTTTTCCTAATTTAAAATATTATCTATATTTTTACGATTATAATTCAGAACAATATCAACTCAAGAGTAAGTTCAATAAAGCAATTACTTTAGCCCTTTATTTTTTAAATCCTCATCTTTAGATTTTTTTTTAATAATAATTTCAAAAACTCAAATTTTGAATGGCCATCAGTAATTATCATATTATAAAAATATTTTAATATAATATTCAACCAATGTAATTTAATCTTAGTTAATTTTAAATTTAAAAAATAATACAACAAGATATTAAATATTTTATTTTAATGCTTAATCAGTTATATCTACTAACTAACTTTTCAAAATTCTATTATGAGTTTTTTCATTCATTTGTTTCTCTAAAATTAATATAATATATATTTCTTTTTAATTATAAATAAGAGCTTTTGTATTTTTTATATTGTTACAATTTTTTTATATTAGATTATTACTTTATTGAGTTTTATTCATAAATTTTAAATATATCATTTTGTCATGAGTTTAGTAGTATGTGAAAAGATAAATAAACATCTCAAATAGGTATTTATTAAAATAAAATCTAAATAATTTAATTTTTATTAAATAAATTAAAGAGTTTATTATAAAATTTCGTTATAGATCTCTAGTTATCTTAAACCACCCGTCATAATTATAAAGAAATCTAATTTTTCATAAAAATATTTATTTTGAACTATTAATTAATTTTACTTATTTCTCTTAAATTTTATTTGTTGTTATAAAAAAATTAAATATATTTTATTATTTAAAATTTAGAATTTTAAATTTTTGTTAATTAATTATTTTAAAACTTGTAGTTCGCCTCCCCTTTATCTAATTTCTGGCTCTGCCCCTGTCTTGGTGTGATACTCTAAAAACTCCAAGTTGTGTTTTGTTGTGGCGGTTAAGTCTTCCAATCTCGCTTTCTTTGTTTTAGGAGCTGCATTAATCCATGATAGAAATATGTGAATAATTTTAATAATAATAGCTTAGTACAAATATCATGAAATTACAAGCATACTTTTCTAGCCATAAGTTCTAGATTATGGTAGTAGTCAAAAGGTCCGTTGTTTCTTTAATTGTGGGAGAAAACCAAGGTCTCCACGAGCCCCACAGCTCTTATAGAATATAAGGCACTCAACGGTCTAGGAAGCATGAACACCTGGTAAAGAAATTCTAAACACATTCAGCTAAGGGATAAAATTGAAACAAATGATCATTTGATTCATTAGTAGCATGACATGACGAGTTAATTAGTGGATGTTGGGAGCTGATTACATTTTCTGGCTGCTAGGTTTTCCAATGTGAGAAGATGGTTGTCCCAAGCTAACTAGTTACAAGATTGACTTTCAAAGGGTTAATCCTTTTCCCGATAGTCTAGGCATCGGGCAAAGCATACCCTATAATTGAGAAATCTATATAAGGACTTGAGAGTAAATTTTTTGAGAGGTACCCAAACTTTGCCCTATTATCAGTTTGGGGTCCAAACTTCAATTCATATCAAAGTGGTACCCCAAGTTCAATTCAGTTTCACCGGTTGGTCACCTGATGATTTCCGGCTAAGAAATGCTCAGCTGGCGACCGGAATTGATGAAGTCAACAGCATCTCGCCACCTGATTGATCTTGGCTTAGTTGAATTTGTATAATTTGTTGATTTTCTAAGTATGAATGTCTCATGTTTTTAGCCGGAAATCATCAAGTGACCAGCCGGTGAAACCGAATTGAACTTGGGGTATCACTTTGATACGAATTGAAGTTTGGACCCCAAACTGATAATAAGGCAAAGTTTGGATACCTCTCAAAAAATTTACCCAAGGACTTGACGATGAAAGCACCATTAATTGCAATCAGGCACCTTCATTTCTCTTGAGCTATAGGGTTTGGAACATTTCTACTGAGCCTATCAATAATTGCAAGATCCACCAAAATTTTGGTAAATTGCATTACGTATTCTATAGTACATTTAAAAACTAAAGGAGGGTGCTTTACCAAAATTTACCAAAAGTATAAAAGCATAAAAAACAACAAAGCCATATAACAATGTCTTCTCTAGATTAAACTAGTTAGAGCTACACATATATGCCCAATGGCAACAACAATTACCGAGAGAGGTTTACTAACACAAATATCATCATCATCATCGTCATCATCATAGATGGATGACACACACCAAGTAGGGATCAAAAGAAATATCAAATCTAATCAACAGGAAGAGCTTCTTTCAAGGATTCTCCACCTAGAATTTGAGTGATATCTGAAGTCGGATCACTGTCCAATCGTTCCTGCCCTAGCTCACCCTCTTTCTTTTCTTCGACTTGGTTTCTTCTCTGATGAATTCTCACACGCCTCTTCTCTTTCTCTTTTCTCTGCTGTTGACATAGTTTCATTTTCTTTTTAATTATCTTGGGCCTAGAAGCCCATCATCCAACCCACCAAATGGGCTGGACTCAACACTAATCTAGGTCCTAGATAGTCAATAATGATGCTGAACCATATATAAGAAGTCCTTTCTAATATGGTCAATTGTTTTGATACCCAACATGGGAGTTTAATGATGGACATTCAATGAGATGGAACCAAGGACAGGACCTCATTCTCATGGTCATAATTCCAATGTCACGAAACAATGAAGAGATTGGAAGTGAATGAATCTCTTCTTAAACTAAATAAGTCTCATAATAACTAATGAATTATTTATATACTAAAAAATAGAGAAGAGTTAACAAGACCAGTCCTAACCAGCCAATAATCTACTAAAGAGTTGGAAATGGAACTTAAATTAGTTTCAAGTTGTGTTAGCACACCCTCTAGAAGGAAACAGCATGATTCAGACAGCTATTAGCAAGATGATTACTTGTCTCTTCCTCAACAGCCCTAAAATGCATCAAATACCGAACTCTTCTATCTTATACTCCACTGTGACCCCACTTTCTCATCTTATTACACCTTCCAACTTGATGACATGCTAATCTAAGCAAAAGCTAAAGAGAATTTAATGGTGTGCTCTCCCTTCCCATCTCTTTTCATATCCACCATCCCTCAACTCTTTAAGTACACTTTTTATTAGTTTAAAGTTAGTGACATGCAAGCATTGGTCCATAAACTAATCCTTAGATCAGTCCTCCTTTCTTTCCATTTGTATATGCATCACATTGAGGCACCCATTAGGACCATTCTGCTTCAATTAATGTGAGCTTAAGATCAAGCTTATTCACTCAAGAAATCACACAAGCTTTCCATGGGGAGCAACAAGAAGAAGTCACAAAGATGTGGGACACAACTTTGTTGTGGCTCTAGACTTAGTGTGTCCTCCACCAGCTCTTCTGACTCCGGTCGATGCATTGAAACAATGTCGAACTATTTCACACATGCATTGGTGCAGGCCAGATTGCAAGAGATGATCATCAGAGAGAGCATGGGTTCCAATGAAAGACGAAGAAGGTGTAGAAGCCTTAATGGAGGTGATGATCGGAAATGCTTAATATTGATGGCCATGAATGTGTGTTCTTTTGATCCGAAAGATGATTTCCGGTCATCTATAAGAGATGTCATCACTTGCAAAGGTTTGAAGGAGCCTAACGAGCTTCGGAGCCTCTTGAACTGTTACATTTCAGTGAATCCTCCGGAGCTCCGGCAAGCTATACTTGAAGCTTTCTATGAGGTTTGTTGTAGTTTGTTTACCTAGTTATTAGTAGAGCAGTTGTACAGATTTAAATTGGTGGTTTTTATTGATTAATTGTGTTTTGTTATAGCTCTTTACTCTAGCTAATTAATTAGGATGGATCTTAGTTAGCGAAATTATGCATTAGGGAGGGTAAAGTGTGAATATTAATTAAGTGATTTATTAAGACTATAAAAAAATGTTTTTAATTAATATCACAGATGATTTCTCAAGTATTCTTGCTATCCCTAGTTTTAATTTTATTTTTCTTACCACTCTTTAAAGAACTTTTGATATTTTGATTTGGGCTAGATTTATTTTTTAAGTCTTTTTAATTATATTAAATGGTATTTGTATATTGCATGTTATTATTATTATTATTATTATTATTGTTATTATTATTATTATTATTATATGGTTTTAATCAATAAATTATATATTTTTATTAAAAAAATTTGTTCTCATATTTTATATTAATATCTAATGGTATGCATTGTGTGTGTGTGTGTGTGTCTATATATCACATATGTAAAGGTAAAAATAAATGTGAATTTAATTTAAAAAAATTAAGTAAAAATATCTGGAAATAATAATATTTAAAAATTTAAAGATAACAAATAATTTCTTATGACCACCCTTATAATAGATGAATTGGCATTTTATTTTTTTCTTAATTCAAAAGTTGAGAGATTGATCTAATAACTTATCCATATTTACTAATAATGATAATTTCATCTGAAAAAGATTTTTTTTTTTTATGGAAAAATAGGTTTTAATTTTGTTTGTGAATGCAGAGAGAGAGAGAGAGAGAGAGAGAGAGAGAGGGAATTTGGGAAAAGTGAATGAAATCTTTAGAGGATCTAAAGAACGTGTTGCCGACCATCTTTAATGCACAGTAATACAACCTTTAATCATGTTTGTTTGGTGCTAAACTGCTAATCCCTTCTAATCATTGCTGTAAATTGCTTTCATACACATGTATAGTTCCCCATTTTTTGACACCTCCGTAAGTGAGAGGTTTTTTTCCCTTCCTTCCAAATATTAGTGTTAAATTTTCTAAACATTGTTATATGGCATGTTCTGGATTATGGTCTAGAAAATTACAATTAAATATTTATATATAGCCATAAGCTCAATTAAATCTATGGAAGTGATTTTGGTTTAATATACATTTTGATTTCTATATTCTTCTCTAATTTTGGGTACTATACATAATAATAAAATCAAAGTAGTTGATGATAACCGCTGACCAATCAACTAACTTCTCAGTACTATTAATTTGATATATGTTAGGGTTTTTAAAACTGAATACAGTTTAATTAATTTGAAAAAGTGAGAATCATTTCAATTAAGTTACTCAACTCATAATTCTAGAATTAGAAGTGCACTCTGTTAAAGTTGGATCAATTGCAGGATATTTTCTTCTTTACGAAATAATTGATCTTTGAAGATTAATTAGCTTAGTCAAAGTCCTTATCTAATTATCATAAATTTATCACCTATTTTGTTGAAAATGAAATATAAATATATATTATGATATTAGAACAATCACTCTATTCAATAACTACAATTTCATTTTCTTTTCACATTTAATGAGTATATGTGGG
Source organism: Dioscorea alata (assembly GCA_020875875.1). Lineage (NCBI taxonomy): Eukaryota > Viridiplantae > Streptophyta > Magnoliopsida > Dioscoreales > Dioscoreaceae > Dioscorea > Dioscorea alata. The sequence goes on from CM037018.1 coordinate 16,576,349, forward strand.
ACACAATTTTTTTTTAAATACCCTGCTGAAAACACGCACATATATATATCATCATCATTTTACATTTTTTTTAAATATTTTTTCATAGTGATATATTTTTTTTATCGCAATAATCACATGTTAAAAACATTCAATTCAAGTAGTTAGTTACCCAAACTTGGGTTTATGAAAGGAGGGAAAAATGGTCACAGGTTCAAAACTCATGTAGAGAAAATAATTTTGTGGGAGCTTGGATCCCCCTAAAAATCCAATAACCCAAAGTAAGCGTACATGAAGTAATAATGCGATGCACAGCTCATGACTTACAAGGACTTGTCCCCTTTACAAAATAATAATAATAATAATAATAATAATAATAATAATAATAATAATAATAATAATCACATGCAAATTCTACGGATTAAAAGAATATATATATATATGAAAAAATATTTTATATATAAAAATTATCAATCTTTATGATTAGATTTCTGGACATACCCGAAAAAAAAGTAAAGGATTAGCTTAACAATTTTTCTGCAGGTGACTTATCTTCCCCCAACTTCCCAAAAGAATTTATAGAGTATTCCAAAGTTTAATGCATGCGAAAACATTGTTAAAGGACATATATGACCAATATGAACAAAAAAAAAAAAAAAAAAAAGTATAGAGTATTGCCTTGTCAAAGACCTCAGTGGGATTAGCATATCTTCTATGGGACCCATTGATAAGAATGTTAGTCTATGAGGATGAGAGAATGGTTTGTATCCAATTGATCTATTGGGAGCCAAATCCGCGAGTTGCCAATAGTTCAAGAAGAAAATCCCATTCTACCCTATCAAAGGTTTTCGTAAGATCAACTTTCAATATATGCCCAAGTATTAGTTGATTTTGGAGACTAAAAAGTAATTCCTCGACTATCACAATATTATCCATAATGCAGTGTCTTTTGATGAAAGTTGATTGAGTGGCATCTACCAACTCTCCTATGACTCTATTCAGGCGTGAGGCCAGAACCTTTGATATAATTTTAAGGAAGATGCTAATGAGACTATTCAGATGACAGTCTGTTAGTGTCTCTAGGGTGTCCACCTTTGACATTAATGCAATGCTTTCCCAATTGACCCATTCCAAGTTCGTATCACCATTATAGAAATCTTTGCTAATCTTGAACATGTCCTCGCACACAATTGGCTAGTATTTAAAATATATATATATATGGTCCTCGCACACAATTGGCCAGTATTTAAAAAAAATGGGAAGCCATCTGGCCTTGACTCCTTATTCATCCGCAAATCAAAGGTCACCATCTTGATTTCCTCCAAAGTAAAAGAAACTTCCAGCAGTGAGCGATCAATCACCGGTTTAGGAGCTTCCAGCTATGAGGAGCTTAGTCAAGTTGAATTTGAAAAGATTTTGTCATTTTGTGCCCAATTAAGCCTTGAAAAAATATGAAAACTCGTTCTTTCGACTCATTTCCTTCAACTAAAACTGAGCCGTGATGAATTAATGCCTAAGATAAAGTTCCTGTTCTAGTAACCATTGGTAGAACTTGGTGTATCTGTATCCCTCCTTAAGCTATATCAATCTCGAGCATTGCTTCCATTAAAGTTCTTCTCAATCAGCTAAAGAGATCAACTACCTTATTGTCTTTGCCTTCCTACAAATTTCTTGGTGGGTAAACTGTTGAGCCTTATGAATGAAGTCGAGGTTCTTCAGATCATGAAATAGGTAGAGTCTTAACATTTTGATGGAATCGGAGTTTTCTTTAGCCCAAAGCTGTAGCCGCCACCTGAGGTAGGACAATTTCTTAGATAGAAGCCTTGCATCTTGTCAGTGAGGACTCATTCCAGCAGATCTGAATCAAGTAGTCGAGGCCCTCACTTGTGTACCATGTTTGCTCAAATTTGAAGGGGCGAACCCTGAAAAAATGGCTACTTGATTCTAGGCATACAAGGGCGTGATCCAACCCAAATAGGGGAAAGCATGCCTTGAGTACTTTGGGGAAAAGAATTGTCCCTTCTAGGTTCGCCAAGAAACCATCCAAGTGGACCCAAGAAGGATTTGTCTACCAATTTGTCCTAGTAAAATGTCTGCTACACGCAGATGGCTCAGTTAGGTTTAGTTCACGAAGAAGCTTTTGTGCACATTGGATGTCCTCTAAAATCCAAATGCATACTACTATTCTTGTCTTGGGTTAATAATTTGTGTTAAAATTACCACAAATGACCATAGTAGACATATTTGACCATTTCAATGACAAATCCCTCCCAAAACTTTGGCTTATTCAATTTTTGTTAAATAATTAAGGAAAACAAGGATTGTCTTTTTAGAAAATAACAAAATAAGATGAAACCACTCACATACCGAATGGCACTGCACCTCGGTTTACGGGCCCAACACGACACACCTGAAGGACGAGTTTTGGTCGGAAATCAGGAATTGCAAACACCAAACAGGGTATGCCCTGGATCATTTGCGGGGACTTCAACGCAATTTTCTCCACATTCGACAAGAATTTTGAGAATGTGTGCTGGGGCGACATCAAGAATAGTAATGACCTTGTCCGGGATTTAATCTCGTTGACCCTCATTTGCGGGGTCGGCGCTTCACCTAGACCAATAATCAGCAGAGTCCCACCTGGGTCCATTTGGATAGCTTCCTCTTGTCCCCGGACTGGCTTAGCCGTTTCCCTAGGACTAACCAACACGGTCTCCCCAGATTTGGTTCGGACCATGTGCCTATTCGCCTTGAACTTGGGCAGCATTCTTTCAAACCTGCACACTTCAAATTCGAAAGTTCTTGGTGCACAACTGCTGATTTTCATGTGAGGATCAAGGATTGGTGGGAGGAGCAGCACCCCGTTGGTTATGGGGCTTTCGTTATCGCCAAAAAACTTCTTAGACTTAAGAAGCGTCTCAAGCTCTGGGCGAAGCATTCGTTTGGCTCCATTCGGGACCGGAAAAGGGTTCTCCGTCACTCGCTCAGTTGTCTGGACTGTGGGTGTAAATGATACACCTCTACTCGTAAGCTACTCGGGCTCGACTCGGTGAAAACTCGAACTCGACTCGGTCATAGTCGAGCCGAGCTCGAGTAGCTCGAGTAGTCGAGCCAGCCGAGTTCGAGTATTTAGATACTTGGCTCGAGTGTTCGTGAGCCTAATTGAGTAGTAACACACACACACACACACACACATATATATAATATAATATAATATTTATTATATAATTACCATTATATCTTTTTAAAATTAAAATATTAATATTTTTTTTTAAAAAAAACTCTCTCATTCTCACGAATCACGATTGAGAAAGAGGACTGAGCCGCTGCAGCCGCCACTTAACCCTAGCCCAATTCATCCTTATCCTTGATCCTTCAACCTTAGCCTGAATCTTTGATACTTGATAAACACTATCGGAGACGCCGACGCCGGCCCTGATGAGTCTCCTCCTCACTTCGACGTCGAGCTTGGCGGCAACCTTTCCAGCCGTCCACCACCTTTTACTCTCACCTTCACTGATCTCTCCTACAGCGTCAAAGTCCAAAAACCCTTCTAGTCTTTGACTTTTCACTGGAAAAATAGGTTAGCCACTGACGTCGCCGTAGAAGCTCAGCCTAACCTCAACTCCTGTAGAACAAAAACTCTTCTTAACTCCATCTCCGGTGAGGCTAAAGAAGGTGAGATACTCGCCGTTGTTGGCGCTAGTGGCTCCGATAAGTCCACTCTCATCGACGCTCTCGCCAACCCTATCTCCCGTGAAAGATTGAAAGGCAGCGTCACTCTCAACGGAGAACCACTCGACGGTTGTCTTCTCAAAGTCATCTCCGCCTATGTCATGCAAGATGACCTTCTCTATCCCATGACTTCTCTTAATGCTCATCAACTGAGGACCTGAGGTATATATTATTTACTGAATTTTTTTTTAATTTTGATTTTTTTTTATACAATACACCATCATCAAGCTCAGGAAAAGTACCTGAAAGGCTGTTGACCTTGAATTTTCTCTTGTATAGTACTTTGCTTTCTCCTATAGCCCACGTTTTTATGCTTCGGAAATTTGCTTTCATGAAAATGTGTACTAGATTTATGGATGGCATCTCCACTTTTATTGGGATCTTGGTCCCAATACAAGGATTGGTATTGTGATCTCAAAGAAGGATCACTTGTTGACCCAGAATCATTTCCAGCTGAGTTACCTCTTTGTGATTCATCAACAAAACCAACTGTTTAGGAGTGCTATCAATTTTGAAGGCCTGCATGTGGTCAAAATATTTGCTTGTAGTTGTGGTGTTGTTAAAATTTTGGTTGAAACCATGTGCAATATGCCTATTCAATCCTTCCAACTCTGTAAGAGATTTTGTATTTAGCTCCTTTACATGGCGTTCCTCCAACTGTTTGGAGTGTTTGGTAGCCTTCTGAGTAGGTCCCTAGATGATGCAGAGAAATAATGTCAAACATTAGAAGAGAAACACTTTTACTATAAATGACAAGAATATTGTTCACAATTTCCTAAAACAAATGAAACTCTAAAGACATTATGTTTTTGATTGTTGTCCAACAAAGTTGAAATTCATCAATTAAACTGCTAGCATTTAAGAAATTTAATGCAAGGATTCAGTCTAAGTTCATGAGATCAGTTATTTCTCATGATGTCAAATACATTAAGAGCAGCATGGAATAACTTAACAATAGCTAACAACAGTGACTTATTTTACCAAGTTATTAGGCATGGAATAAATTTAAAATAAACAATAGCATGGAATAAATTTAATGCAAGAATTCTGATTATTTTAATAGGCACATGGTGAAATAAGCAAGTGAATAAAACATATATAATATGCATGGTTGGAATTCTGATTATTTTACCAAGTTATTAGAAGTCTATTAAAATAAATACATGAGAGTTTTTTTTCAAGTTATTAGAATTCTATTAAAATAAGTGTTATGTTATATATATATATATAATCAAACTAACCAACTTTGTTATTCTTTTTATTTATTGATTTATTTTACATTTATTTGTTTTATGTCATCCTAGTTCATGATTTATTTATTTATTTATTTTGCATTTATTTGATTCAAACCATTTGCTTGTTTTTTAAAAAAAAATTAAGGTAGTGATTTCATCCTTTGTGGTGGTGCTTTCATGTGCACAAACAAGTGGAGATTTGCAAAAAGGTTGTTGACTTGTTGAGCTTGCCTAAAACAATAGGAGATTTGCATGAAAAGGTTGTATATATTAACCATGGTTATTTTACTATTATATGTCTAATACAAAAAGGTTGATTTATTTATTTATTTGGTTGTTTATTGTGATAGGAAATATGTCATCAAGCACACCAAATTTCTCATCTACACCATTTCAACCCGGAACGAATTCATCAACTAGTCAGGCTGTTTTGGAAGGTGATTTTTCAATGAGCAAAAGTTTTGATAGTGATGATGATGGGAATGCAAATAAAAGCACGAATCTAACTGAAAAGGATTGTGATGTTGTTGACCTTGGTGAGGGGGAAGAAGAGCAAGGTAATGAGAAAAAAAGGGCCAAGACTTCAAGTGTATGGTTGGAGTTTAAAGAAATTGATCTTCCTGATGGCTCTAAAAAAGGAGAATGCATTCATTGCAAGAGGAAGTTGGCTATAACTGCTAGTAAGAGTACAACTCAATTTAAAAGGCACTTGTCAACTTGCTTGAAGAGAAAAATTTATCAAAATCAACAACAAAGGATTTCTTTCCAACCTGTACAAGGAGGTAATGGTGATGTTAAAATGCAAACAGCTCTCACAAATGGCAAGTTTGACATGGCAAAAATGAGAGAAGCATCGGCACATTGGATATTGATGCATGAGCATCTTTTTTAGTAATGGAAGAAGAAGGTTTTAATATGATGCAAAGATGTGGAATGCCTGAATGGGAAAATGTGTCTCGGGTAACTATCAAGAAAGATTGTATGAAAGTTTATGAAGCTGAAAAAAAAAATTGAAAACATTGCTCAAGAATGTTAGCAAGATAAGCTTGACAACAGATTTATGGAAGTCTAGCAATCAAAAGATCGAGTATATGGTCTTAACAGCTCATTTTATTGATCATAATTGGAGATTGCAAAAACGTGTTATCAATTTTGTTCATCTTCCACCTCCTCGTCGTGGTGTTGAGATTGCCGATTGTATCTTTAAATGTTTGAAAGAGTGGGGAATTGAGAAAAAGGTTTTTACCATCTCTATTGATAATGCTTCAAGCAATGATGTGGCAATTAGGATTCTCAAAGACACATTTTCAAGAACCAAAAAGTTTCTTTGTGGAGGAAAGTTATTTCATGTTCGTTGTTGTGCACACATTCTTAATCTCATGGTGCAAGATGACATTTCTGAAATTGAAGATATAATTGAAGATATACATGAAAGTGTGAAGTTTATTAATCAAAGTGAAGCAAGATTGAAGTCATTTTCTGATATTGTGTATCAACTACAATTGCCGGAGAGAAAACTTATTCTTGATTGCAAGACACGTTGGAATTCAACATTTGAAATGCTATCAATTGCAATGAAATTTAAAGATGTTTTTCCAATGTTCAAAGATCGGGAAATCCTTTATCAATGTTGCCCATGCCCTAAAGATTGGGAAAAGGAGGAGAAAATATGTGAGATTTTAGAAGTGTTCAATGCCATCACAAAAATTAATTCCGGTAGTGATTATCCAACTTCTAACTTGTTTCTCAATGAAGTCTATCGTGTGAAAATGTTGCTAGACAAAAGGACGAATGATGAAGATGAGTTTATTCAAGCAATGATTGGCAAAATGAAGGCTAAATTTGATAAATATTGGGGGGAATGCAATTTGCTCATGTCCGTGGCCGCTGTCTTGGATCGAAGATGTAAAATGAGGGTTGTTGATTTTACTTTTTCAAGAATGTATTCCAATAGAGAAGCAAGATAAAATATTGCTAAAGTTCGAGAAGCTCTACATGAGATTTATGAAGAATATGTTCATGAATATCAACATGGCAATGAACATAGTGGTGAAACTCCAATACATAATAATGATGATGTTGGTAATAAAGGCAAAGGCTCGTCACTGTCGTCAGGTTGGTCCGAATTTTCAAGTTATGTGAAATCTATTGAGAAAGCCTCACCACAACAGTCAGATTTGGATGCATATTTAGCTAAAGGTTGTTTTATTTGTGAAGGAGATCCTAATCAATTTAATGCTTTAGAATGGTGGAAGGGAAGTACTTTAAAATATCGTATCTTGTCTAGAATGGCTCGTGACATACTTGCTATTCCTATCACTACAGTGGCTTCAGAGGCTACTTTTAGTGCAGGCGGTAGAGTGATTGACACTTATCGTTCTTCATTGGCTCCCGAGACAATGCAAGCATTGCTTTGTGGAGGAGATTGGTGTCGAAATCTTCATGGAGTGAAAAAGAGAAACAAAGTGAGTTTATAATTGTTCTTGTTTTAATATAATTTTTTTATTTATCATGGTTTTTCTTGCTTTAATGTAATTTTTTACTATTCTTTGTTCACTTTGTATATATTAGAAAGAGAAGAAACCAATTGAGATTTCACTTGAAATACCTTGAAGCTCAAGTTTAAAATAGTATGAAGAATTATGTTTGCATGTAAGTAACATTTAAGTTTGTTCATCCTTATTTTTTTTTATCATCAATGATTATGATGATTTGTTTTCTAATTACTCATTTGTAATTTTGTATAGGTTTGATGGAAACATTGGGTCAAACCCTCACATTCAAGAAAATATATTCTTGAGATGGTGGATGTTGAAGGTGGATTGATTGTTTTCTTATTATCTATGGACTTATTTGTTTGTTGTCAATGAATTGTATTAGCACTTGTTTATTTTCTATTTGTTTTACTTGGACTTATTAACTATGGACTTGCTTGTTTTATAATTGTTCTATTTGTTGTATTTTGTTTAAGTATGAGTTCTATTTTTTTGTTTTTTCACAATATTTTGGAATGTTGTTGTTTTAGTTGATGTTGCATTTGGTCAAATATGAATGTATTTGTTTATCTTTGAAAATTATAGAATGTTATTATTCTAGTTCTTGTATTTGGTTAAGTTTGAATTGCTTTTGTTGTCTTTAAAAAATTTTAGAATGTGGTTATTTTAGAATGGATGAAAAAATAGATTTTCTTTTTTGATGAAAATCAAGGGAAAAAAATTTTTGAGCTCGAGTATGATGTTTATGATTATTTTCAATATTTTCGAGCTTAATCGAGCGAGCTCGAGCAGCTCGAATTGTATATCGAGTCGAGCTCGAGCTACAAAATCGATACTCGGTCGAGTTCGAGCCGAGTATCGAGTACCGAATTTTCAATCGAGCTCGAGCTCGAGCTCACTACTACTCGGCTCAAACTCGATCGATTACACCCCTAGTCTAGACGTTATTCGCGAATCAAGGCCCTTGAATGCGGATGAATTGGCTGATTCGGATTCCCTATCTCATGAGCTCATGCTTACCCTCAAGCAAGAGGAAATCTACTGGAGGCAGCGATCCCGCATCAAGTGGCTTCAGGAGGGTGATGCGAATACCAAATTCTTCCACTCGATCGCTAATGGTCGCCGGAACCGTAATTTGATTTCGGAAGTTTGCTTGGATGATCGTACGTTTTCTGGGGATAAAGATGTTGGGCAGGCTTTCACTACTTCCTTTCGTGCCCAATTTGGGTCTAAGAGAAATTTTCGTTTACTCTTCAGGAATACCCTGTTGACCAACAAACCTAAAGTGAACCACCTGGACCTTGAGTCTCCTTTCTCTGTGGATGAGATCAAAGCGGCAATCAATGAGATCGGGGTGGAGAAAGCACATGGGCCGGATGGCTTTCCCATTCTTTTTTCCAGAAATTTTGGAATATTATCGAGAGGGACATGGTCGCTCTCTGTAATAACTTTTACAACCATTCCGCCAATCTGGAGAGGATCATCGTCCTCATCCCTAAATGTGAGGCCCTGGTGTCTATCTCGGATTACAGCCCTATCAGCCTTATCAATGCACCTCTTAAAATCATCTCCAAAATCTCGGCCTCCAGGCTCTCCAAGGTCATTGACAACCTTGTGGATTGTTCCCAATCAGCCTTTATTAAGGGCAGATCTATTTCTGACAATGTGGTGGCGGCCGAGGAAATCATTTTCAGCCTTCAGAAGAGGGGCCTCGACGGTTATATTGTGAAAGTGGATTTCGCTAAAGCCTTTGATATGGTGGACTGGGACTTCCTTCTGGAACTTCTGGAGGCCAGAGGCTTCGGGCGGCGTTGGATATAGTGGATTACCGATATTTTGCATTCTTCTAAAGCCTCCATCCTTATCAATGAGGGACCCGAGGGGTATGTTAGATATCAGCGGGGTTTGAGGCAGGGTGATCCGCTGTCACCTTTGCTCTTCGTCCTTGTGGAGGATGTGCTTAGTACTATGTTCAACCATGCCCTTGTTGCCCGCGTCTTCTATGGTGTCCCGCTTGGCAGATTTGGCAATGTCTGTCACCTCCATCTGTCACCTCCAATACGCCGATGACTTGATTGTTATGACGGCTGGAGGGGTTGAAGACTACTAGTTTAAATAAAATATTTTATTTAAGAAAGATTAAACTACTAGTTTGTGTTTAGCCTTCACGCAATTGACTCATTTGGTTAAACTGGTCTTTATTTTTTTTTTTTTGAAAAAGTTTAAAATATTTAAGGAAAAGTGCAAAGCCCAAGAAAATTTTATTCCATCGATCAAATAAGCCAAAATAGTTAAATAAAAAAATTATTTATAAAAATATTATGCAGAATTGTTATCAAACAAAAGCAATGATTATTTTTATAAATATATAGATAAAAATAAACATTAGCTAATAAAGTGTATTTAATTCAATGAAAAGGGGAGCAATAACCCCAGAGTCTCGCAAGAGTGTTCTCATGGGTCAAGAGTTCAGACACAACATAGCTCACCTCATCTTTGAAGTGACCATCACATGACTTTACCTTCACTGCAAACATCTTTTAGTCTAGGCTTTAACGTGGCCCCCACAAAACTTTGACATTAACTACAATTTTCTTCTGAGCCTAGTCTTTAACATGGCCCCCACAAGACTTTGATCTTAACTACAATTTTCTTCGAGGCCTAGTCCTTAACGTGGCCCCAACATGACCTTAACTCACCATGTCTTCTAGTCTTCAACGCAGGCCCCACGTATAACATATCATTGTTGATTTTGACTTTTGTTACAAATACTCGAAAGGAAAAATGATAATTGTGTGTACGCCAGCAGGAAAATACCAAACTTTTTGTATTTATCTTTCATCTTTGATTCTTTGTTATCTGCTATTATCAATAGCTTTGGGTTTTTTTTTAAATTAATTTTTCTGTTTCTATAACTACTATCTTTTTTATCTGTTTTTACAATTTTTTATAGTATTTATTTTTTTTTTTAAAAAAAAATGGATAAACCATATCCATTAAAATAAAAACAACCAACAGATCCCACACTAAAAAAGTGAAGAGATAAAGATAAAACAACACAGAACCACTAGAAGTGGTAAGCGAGTACAGCAAAACAAAAGAAGTAGAATGCTGAAAGAAAACAACAAAATCAACAAAAAGAGGAACATGCCTCCTCAAGTCAAAAAGAAAGCCTCACAAAATTATTTACTTACATAGAATGAATTTATCATTTGAATAGAAATAGAATAGTAAAAGTCATAGAAAAAAGATATAATTTTGTAGACATTTATTATATTTTAATAGAAATTTTCAAAGCCACTTAATTCATGTGCATAGTGACACTAAAATTAAGTTTTTTGTTGAACAAATTAATTCACGAATAATGTTGCAACAAACACTCACACGTATTTTTTTTTTTTTAAAAGGTGGATAAATCACATTCATCATTACTAAGAAAAGAGCAAACATAAAAGAACAAGAACATCAAAGGCAACCTTCACTAGAAGTGGAAGAAGACTAGGATAACAAAAGCACACAAATGGAGGAAACACGATAAATACTCCCAAAGGCGGAAGCCGGAAGTGAAAACTGTGGCAGGACTAGATCACTTCTTAATCTGGTGGAAGCCGGAAGTGAAAACTGTGGCAGGACTAGATCACTTCTTAATCTGGTTTTAACTCACCGGTGAAGCTCCCACCAGTACTATTGGCATAGGGTCCCAAGGCCTCCAAACTGTGCCAAACACCAAGAAAAATGTTTTCCAGCTTCCCTTTTTTTTACCTCCAGGGGCTTTCGAAGACTCTCCTCGTGTCAACATATATTTGCTAGAACGGGTTACCTCACTAAGCTTCACTGGCTTTGGAAGAAGCCCAACTCTTTCAACTTTGATAACATCTTGAAGGCTCATAATGGGTTGAGATTCGGTGGGTTCTGTGGTCCGAACCACCGCAATAAGATCACGCCCATGAATTGCCATGTCAAGGAGTAAAGGACCGCTACTGGGCTTATGAGAAGAAGCCGGCCCAACAATAGCATGAGCAGCATAACAATCAAACTTGTCATGCACTTTAGAAATGGGAAGATCATGGGGATCCACATTATTATCCATCAGTATGCCAAACTCTTTGGAGTTGTGCGGTGCACTTGGTGATATTAACACCGTGCAATCTTCACGTGGGTTACGAATTCCATGCAACCATGTGAAGCTTCATGTGGGTTGCAATTTCCCTGCACCTCCATCGTCGTGGCGACATCGCCATCGTGCATCTTCTTCAATGTGCCCGTCAACCCCCGAGACAAAGCTGGATGATCAAAATAGCTCTCGACACGTCAAAACTTAGAGACGTGCCTAATAAGGCTGTCATACTTTTTCACTGTCAATGAGCATCATCCATGAACTATTGGACACTCCAATGTTTTTTTTTTTTTTTGGGAAGAGCTACCAGGTAGCTAAATATTATTAGAAAAAATAAGATACAAAGAGTTTGAAACAAGCTGAAAGCAAGACAAACTACCAGAACGAAGCTCAGAAGACTAAAATACAGATAAAAGAAAAATAAAATCCTCAAGACATGCCCATTTGATCTAGAAGCTTTATCAGCCATTTTGGTTTTTCCATACCCCTGTGGAATAAAGAAAGTTGATTTGAATGGATGCCATGGCCAGCAAACACACCAGCAATTCGGTTCCAATGATGAGGGATGAGTTCAAGCTTAGGATGATTCAGTGAAACAAGCAACTCCTTGAGCGCGTCAGTGGAGAACTTCAGGTGCCAAGGGGATTGATCATCAGGATGAAAGATCAACTTCCAAAGGTTGTCAGAGCTAATGTAAACGTTGGAGCACCTCTCTCGGACATCAATGCAATGTTGAAGAGCCATACATGCACCCTTTAAATTAATATCCAGACTATTATCGAAGGAGCACGGGGCCAAACCTGCACAACAGATCATTCTATTAGAATCAACCATTAAGAAACCAAGCCCACCCTTACCTGTGGCACCATTCCAGGCGGCAGCAGAGAAAATTCCCACACATCCAGGATGCTGTCTATTCTGAATAAAATAGTTTTGCATTTTATGAGTATTGGACCCAACAGAGAAATCATGCACCTGCATCACAGCTAAGTTAGCACATCTAAGGATGTCAAGAGGCTCCTGTCTAAAGATAAGATTACACCTGCATTTCCAAATTTGCCAAATAGTTGCTGCAATTAAGGAAGCCACAAATTTAGAATTGCCATGATAATGAAAATCAAGCCACTGACCGGTCTGTAATAAATTCACAAGGTTTGTCTTAGTACTGGTAATATTTTCTACCAAATTCCAAATTTTGACACTAAAGTTACAATGACAGAATAAATGAACTGCTGATTCTAAGACCAAGCCACAAAACTTGCAATGATCAGGAGGGACTAGATTCCTGCCATATAAGAATTCATAAGTTTTGATCTTCCCATGATTAAGCAACCAAATAAAAGATTTAGCCTTTGGAGGAATATTCAATTTCCAAATGTTGGACCAACCAATCCACTTTGATTCCAACACATGGCTTCCATTCAACAATGTATAGATTGCAGAAGTGATCTTATTACCTTTCGACTCAGGAAGCCAAATCCAGTGATTGTTGTCATCATTAGTAATCAACCCATGAGAAATTATGGGAGAGTCCCAGACAGCACCAAAGAGATGATTAAGAGAATTCATGTTCCAGGATGAGTTAACAAGCAAGTTATCAATTGTGAAATCTTTCCATATTGAGGTTCATGTTGAGAAATACAGGTTTGAAAGCAATTGGAATGTCAAAGATCCAAGGATGATATAAAAAGGAGGTGATGATTGGGTTAAGACAATTGATCCATAAAAAGGGTTTAATGATATTGGCATTCATGCATAAGCATTTAAAAAATGCAGAGCAATTGGGAGGAGCTTTCATGGACCAAAAATTGTGATCCCCATATTTCAAATGCATAATGTCAACCCAAATAGAGTTTTGCTTGTTAAGAAAATTAAGAAGATTCTTAGCCATTAAAGAGTGCTTGACTGTAACCAGATTTCTAATTCCTAGACCCCCCTCAGACTTAGAAGTAGTGATAATGTCCCAATTCACCAAGGACATACCATTCCCATGATCATGGTTGGCCCAAAGAAATTTCCTAGCAACACATGAAAGCTTTGAAAGAATACTGTCAGGAATGGGGTAGACAGAAAGATAGTAGATAGGAATTGCCATCAATGTACTATTAATGAGTACTGATTTGCCAGCTCTAGATAATTTAGCTTTGTCCCCACTCAGCCACTGCCAGATTGATACGAGTGATCATAGAATCAAAATGGGAGATGGCTAAACGTTTGGGAGAAATAAGAACACCAAGATATGTAAAAGGAGTTTTGCCTTGTTTAAATTTAGAATTTTGCAAATACTGGTCGAAACCCTACTATTAAACCAATTTGGAAAGAAAATCTCAGATTTATTATGATTAGGATATTGACCAGAAAGTTGAGCATAAATCTTAAGGCAAAAATCAATATTTCTAGCAGATTTTCTAGAAGCAGAAGAAACCAGAATTAGATCGTCTGCATACATCAGATGATTGAAATTATGCACCAGGTTATCGGAAAAACCAGGAATGAGACCAAGATATCTGGCTTTGTTAAGGATAGCAGTAAGATTCTGAGCAACCAGAATAAAAAGATAAGGTGACAGAGGATCACCTTGTCTAACACCCCTAGAAGGCTGAAACCAAATCGAGGGTTTCCCATTGATAACAATAGAGTAAGAAGTGGCACTAAGGCAAGCTTTAATAAAAGCAATCCAATTGCTAGGGAAATTCATCTTGCAAAGGGTGGCCAAAATAGTATTCCAATTGAGGGTATCATAAGCTTTTTCGATGTCTACTTTAACAAGCATCCTAAGGGGGGTGGTTCTCTCCAGATTAATAGAGTGAATCATTTCCTAAACAGCAATAATGTTATCAACTGGAGAGCGACCAGACACAAAACCACACTGCTCATTACCAACCAGAGATGCAATCGCATCTTTAATACGATTGGCAAGAATCTTAGTAATAATCTTATAAGACACATTACACAATGAAATGGGATGAAAATCAGAAGCATATTTAGGGTGATCTTTCTTAGGAATTAAAGTAATATAAGTCCGGCCCCAGGCTTTAGGCATCACAGCGTTTTGAAAAAAATAATTAATAGCAGGGACCAAATGCTTCGCAATATCAGTCCAAAAGTATTTGAAAAACTCAACATTCATGCCATCAGGACCAGGAGATTTGCCATCAGAGAGAGATAGAATAGTAAGATGGATTTCATCAATGGAAACATGTCTATTCAGGGTCAATTGTTGGGCATTAGAGAGAGTTGGTAAATCAGAAGGAATAGCGTTCAAAAACCAGTCCAAAGACTTCTGATCAGGATTGTTCCACAGGTTAGAGAAAGTGATCCACAAAAATGTTGTGAATAGAAGAAGCATCATTATAATCCCTGCCATTAATGTCATAGATATGAGAAATGGAATTATGGTGTCTACGAATCCTAACACTTCTGTGGAAGAAGGAGGAATTCATATCCCCACCCATAATCCAATTCAATCTAGACTTTTGCATCCATCTGCTGTGATTTTGTCTCAACAAAGCATTGTATCTGTTCTGAAGGCTCCTAAGGGAGTCTAAGTTAATATTCGAGCTTAACATATCATCGACCTCTAAAGCCTGGAGCTGAACTTCAATAGTTTTAATTTCCATATTAAGATTACCCAAACCCTTTCTCCTAATAGAGCAAAGCCCTTTTCTAACCCGAGCCAACACATGATAAAAAGCATGCATGGGATTAGAATGCGGAAAGTGATCCATAGCTTTACGAATTTCAAAAATGTAATTAGCATGCTCTAACCAAACATTCTCAAAACGAAAGATACGGTAAGCCGGAAGATTAGGTTTAGCTATAGTAATAAGCATGGGAGAGTGATCAGAGCAAATCTTAGGGAGGTATTTAACATGAACATTAAAAGAACAAGCTAACCAAAGATCATTGACCAAGCATCTGTCCAAACGGGCCCAACGGCGAGCAAGACCCTGTTGCCCATTGCACCAGGAAAAGGAGGCTCCCGAAAATCTAACATCAACAAGGGCATTGTCAGTAATGAATTTAGAAAAGAAAAAAGCTTTGCGAGCATAATAGTAAAAATTACTCCCCTTATGTTCAGAAGCAGAAATTATGGCATTAAAGTCGCCCAAGACAATCCATGGTATATTAGTTTTAGAGATCAAAGACAGATCTTTCCAGAGGATTTTCTGAAGATTGATGTGATAAGCGTTGTAGACTACCGAAATAATCCACGGGTGATCTGCAGAAGAAAAAATAAGATGGAGAACTCGGCGAGAATGAGTAACTGGAGTAATTTTGCCTAGCTGCTTGCGCCAAAGAACTGTGATTCCTCCGGAGTAGCCATCCGCTGGGATGGCAACCCAGTTCCAGTATTTGGAGAAATGATTACAAAGACGAAGAACCCTATCATTGTTAGCCCTGGTCTCAACCAATGCACAAATATCAACTCGATTCTCAGTAATGAGCCTACGAATTTGATTGACCTTGTCTTTGCCAATGGAACCGCTACAATTCCAACCGATTATATTGAGCGTCCCTGTCATCATAAAACACAAGTGATAAATTAGTTGCACAAAACACTAGCAAAAGCCTAGATAGGAAAAAACCAAGGAAAAATTAAGCCAAAGATTCAGGGCGTCGGGAAATCCTGATGGGATCCCCATCGTCACTTTCCCCAAGCCGTCCCTTCTTTTGTGCGAGAACTTGCACAGTACTGGCTTTTCGGGCCAAGTTTTCTTTTCGGAAATCATCTTGGAATTTGCTTAGTGTAGTCGAGTCCTCCACTTCATCACCCAAGTCCATTTCTTGGTCAGAATCCACAGAAATGGACTCCGACATCGAACCATCAGAACCCTCAGTTTCATCTTCATCAGCAGACAAAATGCTTTCCAAATTCTCCACCGCTTTCTGGTGGATGTCGGAGACATCGTCAGGATTATGCAGAGGTTCTTCAATGCACATGAGGAGAGAAGGAGGGGCATGCTCCAACAAAGGAGAAGAAGGGCCCTTTGCTTTCCCACGATTCCCCAAGGCTGCTGAAGAGACAAGAAGGCCAGAAACGGATCCCGAGGCTTCAATTAGGATCCCTTTTCCTTTTTTATCGTGCTTCAACAGGCTAAGAGAGTCACGAGAGTCCACAAGAGGCCGTTCCTCGGAAGCCTGTGAAACAGTAATTGTATTAGTTTCCAAGACAGAGATCTCTCTATCGGGAGCTGGGAAGATATGTGAACGGTCAGGGCATGGATCAACAAATGTCTCAAGGCCAGACAGGCTGTCTTTGGAAATCGAAGAGGGCGCCGAACGATCAGACGATTGATGTGAAAAGCCACCACGCCCCCCACCGCGAGTGCGATGGCTGCCACGTGTATGATTAGTAAAGCCTCTGCCCTCCACGTTCTGCCCGTTGGAGCCTCCACTCCCATCTCGAGAATGATGAATAGCAGGTAGCACGTCGTCCCTGTCCCCACGTTGCACGTGAGACCCACGTGCGGAAGAGGAACCAGCACCACAGCCTCTGCCCCTGTTCCTCCGGCGAGTAGCCAGCATCCACGAGCCGAACTCTTGGTTTTCATCGTCTTTCTGATTGTGTGGCTGATTATCATTAGACCCGGCTACTACCTGCCTGACCTGAGAAACCTCCGGCCCAGACCTAGGGTTGTTTGGAAGGAAGCCACCCACTGGGACATCCTCCATCACCTGGTCCTCCGGTGAGCTTCCAGGTCGGTGGCTGCAACCATTGGCCCCATGCCCAATCAAACCACAAATGTAACAAAACGTAGGTAATCTCTCATAAAGAATCACCACAAACACCTTAAATTCATTGTCTTCCAACCAGAAACCTCGCTTAAGAGGACGGGCGAGATCAATCTCAACACAAACTCTGGCATAGCGAGCTCTAGACAAGGAAAGTGTAAACTCGTCAATCTTCAACAATTTTCCTATAGGCTCAGTGATATTTTCCAATGTTTCTCCATCCCAAAGCTCAACCAGCAGGTTATGGAGTTGAAGCCACACCATCGCCTTTGTCAGTTTTGTATGAGCGGGTTCAAAGTATGGTTGCCAAGGTACCAGCTGCAAAGTCAGTCCATTCACCGTCCAAGGTCCACCAAAAAGCAATTGCTGTTTAGTAGATTCAGTTTCACACCTAATGAGCAGGTATCCGTTTGGCATGTCTGAGATATGGACAATCCCATATGGTTTCCAGAGACCCAAAAAAGAAGACTTGATCGTGTCGAAGGGAGGCGATTTTCCGAAGAGCTTGCCATACAGAGCAAGATGGAATCGCCGATGAGCTCTTTGCTTCGATTCAACATCCACCTTAACCGTGTCAGTGACCGAGGCTTTAAGTTTGGCTAGTGTAGCGTCGTCAAGGGGGGCCGCCGTCGCCGGTTTTTTATGAACTGCACTAGCAATGTCCGCCCAGGAAGGAGGAGGAGGGGGTTCTCCAGAAGAAGTCATCTAGAGATAAATTCAATGTATGCTGATGTTATAAGGTGAATGGTTGACGACATGAACAACCAGCGTATCACCTTCGTATGCATGTGATGAACCAACGGTCCAATGTGGTTCCAACTTTGTTGAGCACCTTTCTCTGTTGTCATGACGGGAGTCCCTCTCCACCGTCACCGAAGCGGTGATTGGACCATCTCCAACCAAAGTATACTGCACTTCATTTCGTTCCTTGTGATCACCCCCATTATAACGAGAATTGATCTCCACCGTCCCTGGCCTAGAAGCCAATGGACTCCCCACCTGGGTTTGACTGTGGTTGTCATTCGCTTCAATGACAATCATAGGATCATGTCGTCCACCTCCAAAGCGGGAGTTCAACTCCACCGCATGGGGGAGGATCTTCTTCTTCAATCGTGCTAAATTGCAGAGAACAATGTCGTCTTCAGCTGCTCAACACCCCTCCCACAGTGGGAGGCTTTCTCCACCGCTAACAGACCATCATTAGATGAACCATCAAATGCCAGACATCCATCACTAGCTAAACTTCCACCAACACCAAAGCAGGAATTAGAGTCCATTGCCAATAAACTCACCACCAATTGTGCATCAACATGGGTATACTTGCCACATGTGCAATTGGGGCCGGAGCTTTGCTCAACCGACCCCATGACAGGTGACAACCATCCTTCCAGAAGTTCATAGTTTGCATGGAAGGGAGTGGCCTGGCACCTATTGACGAGGGGTTCTTCCAAGTTCGCAGTTTGAAATGACCATGTCGAGGTTGATCCTCTTGGGAGACACTGCTCTCCATGCCTCCCCCCCCCCCCCCACCCCACAACCATTCTCCATCAACTATTTCCCAACAATTTTTTTTATTATTTAAAAATAAAATTTTAAATGAAAAATATCGCCTCCCATTTTTTTTTTATCATCCCATCTAATTAGAATGGGTTTATAAACAAAAACCCTATGATGCATCCGTAGTTTTTTTTTCTCTTCTATCAACAAATGATATGAGAAATTTTACAACATATTAGGAGCAAAAGTGTATTAGAAATTATAGGGTCAAATGAGACAAAAATTTTAAAATATTAATAATAAATATAGTATCAATCAAGCAAGATAGTTCCCCTGCCATATAATGACCGCACTTAATAGTATGTATACTATCAACCAATAAAGATGGCTCCCTCCCGAATATATATATATATATATATATATATATATATATATATATATATATTTATCAACCCTATTTAATATACATACTATTAGTATAAAGTTATGGTATAAATATTAATAGTATGTAACCTCACTAAATAAATTTTTTGCCTCTAACACCAACATGGATGGCTCTACTTTTCATTTTTTTTTTTTTTAATCTTTTACCACCTAATAAAAATAACAGAGAGAATGACAAAGAGAAGAAATAAAAGAGCAAAGAAGAGAAAGGAACAAGTCATACCTGAGAGATCGAGGATAATAACATTTTCTCAAGGATAATAACATTTTTAATTTTAAATATCTTACGATGTTAACTAAAGGAGTATACATATAATTGTGATTTTTATTAGGAGTATATATATAATCTTTGAGATACACTTGCAAATGCCACAAATCATTATTATATAAAGTAAGAATAATTTTTAATAAGACTCACCTATTTTTTTTTTTTTTTAAATATCAATTATGGCAATGACTTAATGTACAAATTTACTTATAAAATTGTCATATAAAATTTTCAGAAAAGTTTGATCGAACAAACTTATTATGTCATGTTCCATACTAAAAGGTTATCACTAGCCAAAAACAATAATCAATAAAAGATCATTCTCAATTTTTTTGTGAATACGGAAATAAAAATGAACAACTTAAATATAGCAAATAAAAATATATTTAATCTAAATAATAATAAAATATATATTTAAAGGCATACAAATAAAAATTAAATAAAGAAAAAGTAATCCAAAAAGAAGAAGGAATTAAGTGGCTTAATAAAAGTCATATTGGTGCAACCCACGCTCAATATATTAGATCTCTTATTAATTTGTTGTTTAGTCTATTCTGTTTAATTTGTCTAAACAATGACTATTGAACAAGACCTTTTCTTAATTTGTTATTTAGTCTAGCCACAGTGACAGCGCGTGTGAGGAAAAGTCTGAAGACAGTGATTAGCTCTAGAATAAGTCATGAACATGAGACAACTTGGTCCACCTTCCACACTCAACATTCTTATTTCCATTAGATGTGGATCCCACATAAACCTCGACTTTGACTTTAAAATGAATTATTTTAGAAAAATTGCATTTATACTGTTGAAAATAATAAATTGCAAAAAAACTTATAGGAAAATCATAATTGCATGTAAAATACCTTTCTTTTAGAAGACACTTAAACACCTTAATTTGTCTTTTATTTGTTTTTATAAGCTACCTTTCATTTTTTTTCATCTTTATATGACACTCCTCATACCATACCGTGTACTTTTTGTTTTTTCAATCATAACAAAGTTTCATGAAACATGAGAGATTGTAAACACAAAGTTGCTCTTTTTTCCTATTTTGATTTGTCACATGTAACAAAAAATTAATTAATTAATTTCAATCTGACAAGTATCACAAAATTATGATTTTTATAAAGATTTATACCTAATTTTTATTTTTTGGGGTGCAACGTATACATGCAAACGTGGTGAATTATTTGATTATCTATATAAACAAGACTAGTGAGTCCATATATTTTAGCAACAATATACATACTTATAGATAAACGTTCTGTTAGTGCAAATGCATTTTAATGATTGGCATAATTTGACACCTAGTCAAGGTGACATGGCAAGCATGATGACGTGGCGTGGACTATGACGTTGAATGAAAGATGACATGGCAAACATACTTGGCTAGGTGAAAAATATCATGAGAGATCTTGGAGAAGTTATTTTTGGCAAGAAGGTGCAACTCTCATGAAGATTAAATGAAGATCTTGTAGAAACTATTTTAGGCAAGATGATCAAGCAAGTAATATCTTGGAGTCAAGATCTCATCAAGACCATATTTTTTTTTTGAATAATAGGCGACAAGTGCCCCGGTATATGAATAGCGTTAGAACCCGGTGTACATTGTATAAACAGTATAAAATAGTACAAACATCCCGGGTGAACAGTGTATGAACAGTACATGGAACAGTACTGTCGGGGAGAGGATTTGAACTCATAACCTCCCCTTTAACACATTGGTGTCATACCATTGGGTTATCCAATGGTTGACCATCAAGACCATATTTAGATGATGTGATTGAAGAATAAATATGGGTGGAGCTAAATGAAGAAATATCTTATAAATGGTATGATTTTGAAGACTATTGAAGGGAAGATTTGAAGAACCCTAATAGAGATGATATGAAGTCTATTAAGGGTATGTTTGAAGATCCGCCTATTGTTGGCGAGATTTGGATGATGGATTGAAGATCCTTGTTGAAGATTTAAAGACCAAACTTGGGTGAAGTGAAGACTAAGTTTGGCAAGTTTCATGAAGACGCACATAGGACGTGAGCCTCTTGCGAGGGGACTGTGTGGTGAGGAGCTGAGGAGGAAGGTTAGTTGCTGGTAGTTCGGATCAGGTGATCGGGCTGCATCGACTCGGACGGAGGGTCTTGAGGTCGCTTAGCAATGGAGCCAGAACTCAGTCAAGCCAGCAGTCAGGGCCATGTTGCAACATATGTTACAACATAAGTCGCGACATCTAATTTTGGAAGGTTCTAAAGTTAGAAGCCGCGGAGATTCTAAAAGAGGTATGCGCTATTTTTGGGACGTTGAGGGGTCTATATATTCTACCTTGGTCTAGGGTTGGGTACGACTCTTGAAAGAGGGAGTAGGGAGGTACCGGACAATTTAGAGAAGGTGGAATTCTTTGTATGTGAGAGAGAGTGATAAGTGTGTTTGTACTCTTCTATCTTTACCTCTTTTAGTGGATTGTTATTCTTCGGGCTTGGCCCCCCAGACGTAGGCGAGTGTCGCCGAACTGGGTTACCAACGTCTTGTGCCTTCTCTTTGTGTGGTTTGTGTGTGCTATTCTTGAGTGCTTAAGCGAGTGAGTATTCCTCTAAGTTCACAAACCCTAACCGGCGGAACTAACACGTTCTTTTATGGGGGGGCACATGTAGGCATATACTTTTTTAGTGGTAGAAACTAATACAGCATGTCACATTATGCCTAGTTAGTTATCATGTAGATTTTTAATAGAAAATTAATTGAAGTAGTTTTTTTTTTTGAAAAAAGTGGATAAACCATTGCTTTATTAAAAAGAATGATAGAAGCACACTAGGGTATAACTAACAAGAAGAACAGTACATTTGAGTTCTCACTAGCAGTGAAGAACTCAAAAGAAGAAAAAGTACAAACAAAGAAATGATGCCAGCTGGGAAAGTGAAGAAATCCGTCTGGATTCACAAGACAGTTCGAGCTGTAAGGTGGAGCAGATTACTCTTGTTCCATGGGAGAGTCGGTGTTGTCATTGTTATCTGTGGTCCGTTAGCTCAGGAAGTTGATGGAGCGCTTTATCTTCTGGGAAGCTTCATTGGGAATTTGCTGATGAGGCGATGAAGTTGCAGAGAACCATGTTAGCAGCATATTAGAAATTTTGAGTAAGACATTATCATGAGGTAAAGCAGAATACTGAAAAATGCTATTGTTTTGTTCTAGCCAAATATTCCAGATAATGGCTCTTGCAAGCAGGTCCCACATCAGTCTATGATTTAAATGTAATGAAGGTAACTAGAAGGTGCAGATGCTTGAACTGTGGAAGGTAAAGTTTGTAACTCAAGTACATTGGAGAAATAGGACCAAATACGAACAGAGTAGTCGCAATTTGAAAATAAATAGTCCATTGTTTCTGAGTCTTTGTGACAAAGAGTGCAAGTATCTATGCGTTTGGGTTACACCCTTTTCTAAAGAGGTTAGTGAGGGTGAGTATTTTATTATCCCAAACCAACTAACAAAATGAGTAATTTTGCTTAGACAGTGAAGTTTCCAAAATTTGGGGTACAGCGGACTGCGTATTCCTCCATCAATTAAAAAGTTATAGAAGGATTTAACAGAGAAATTGCTGTTCTTTTCCAGTGTCCAGGTAATAGAATCTTCCTGATCATGAGAACAATCTAGTATTAAGTTGAAGACAGTGGATAAATCTTCTCGTGTTGCAATGTGAAATAGGCTCTCAGTTGAGTTGCGAAGGTGCGAGAACTGTCTTAGAGAGATCCACGGTTATGCACAGTCATTGAAAAGGGCTGGCCAAAGATCCTTTAAGGCTTGTCTCTACGTCTATCTATCAAACCAGAAAAGAGTCTCGTTGCCACCTCTAACAGTTTTGGTAACACATGATCTAAATGACGGTAGGGTGGTGTTGACACCTGCTCAGAAAAAGGATTTATTTCTAGGAGGTGTGTGAAACAAAGTCCCAGGCAAGTTGAAGGAATAATTGGATTTGATGATTTTAGCCTAACACAAGTTAGGATTAGTTGTAAATATCCACCACCATTTTTCTAACAAGGCTTTGTCGAATTCCTGAAGATTGAGGATTCCCCAACCTCTTATGGGACGAGGTTGACAGATCCGTTTCCAAGCGACCAGTATGACTTCTTTAGAGTTCAAGTCATTTTTCAAATATAACCCACTTAAAACAGATTAAATCAATAGTTCATGCTTAGTTCTCAGACAATTAACTCATACACTACCCATCTTCTCCCATTTTAAACATGGCCATACTTAATTTTAATTTTAATTTTATTATCAATAGAGATTTATATAAAAAAAATCATAACTACTCTCTTTGAAAGCTTAGAAATTTACATATATACCCGAGCATTCGAAGTCAAGATTATTATTTTTTTTATAAATTACACATATATAATAACTATGGAGAGAAAAAAAAAGAAAAAAAAATTAATATTCCAAAAAAAAGTCATATTTCAACAATCAAGGTAGAATAAGTTAAACCAGTAGTTTGCGCTTAATTTCTAGACAATTAATTCATTTGAATATCATTGATCTACCCCAAGTATTTTTTTTCATTTTAACCATGGGCCAACTTAGATTTTAATTTTAATATCAATCATCGTGCATGGGAGAGATGAGAAGAGAGAGAGAGAGAGAGAGAGAGAGGGTGGAAAAGAGCGGAGGTTGTAAATAAGGAGCTTATTATTTAATTTAATTTTAATGTTAATGTAGTCCTAGAAATATATTTGTGCAAATGTTAATGCATGTTTTATAGGATTAAAGATATAATTATGGTTTTCTCAGAGATAGATAAGTTTGTGATTTTATTTGGGTGTACGTGCAAATGCTCCAAGATATTTTGCAGTCTACTGTCTATATAAGCAAGAATCTTTTTAAAAATCCACCCAACTAACTCTGCTTTAACACTTGAGAAGTGCGAAATGTTTCTCTGTGATACTCATCCTACCATGAGAAGAGTAACGTTGTCCTTCATGCTTCTCACTCTATACATTCAATTATCATCCAATACTGTTCTAATTAGCTCTGATACTAATTATTATGGCATCACTTGTTTTGATGTTGAAAGAGAAGCTCTCCTTCGATTCAAAGCAGGTCTCTTGGATCATGGCAACCAGCTGCGGCTCTCCTCTTGGAACATATCGGAACCCAACTGTTGCTTATGGGAAGGTGTGCAGTGTGATAACACCACTGGCCATGCCATCAAGCTTGATCTCCACAACCCTCATCCATTCATCATTGATGGTTGGGGTAATTCAGTCATGCGCAACAACAGTGCAAACTTAGGAGGTAAGATCAATCCATCTTTACTCTCCCTCAAATATTTGGTCCACTTGGATCTTAGTGGCAACAATTTCAATGTTACACCCATCCCAAAATTCATTGGCTCGTTTAAGGAGTTGGCATATCTAAACCTCTCAAATGCCCGCTTTGGTGGAAACATACCTCCATCTTTGGGCAACTTGACCAAGTTGCAAGTCCTTGATCTCTCAAGCACAGTCTACATAGATGAATCTCTTCTAGAGATGCATGATGCCAAATGGCTTTTTCAACTCCATGCATTGGAAGATCTTGACATGAGCAATGTGATGTTTGAAAAAGATGCATCTGATCAATGGGTACATGCATTGAATTCACTACCTTCCATTGCCAAGATAACTTTAAGGGATTGCCGACTGACAATACTCCCTCACTCTCTTCATCATGTCAATTTCACTTCTCTCTCACTCTTTGATCTCAAATATAATGATATCAATTCTACCATACCGTCCTGGCTGTTTAAAATCGCAAGCCTCCAGCATCTTGACCTCAGCTACAACTATTTCCATGGTCATGTTCCATGCTCAATTGGCAGCATGGCCTCTCTTAGTTTCCTAGATCTCACATACAATTATGATCTCCACATGTCTCGTAATATTCTTATTGAGCTCAAGAATCTTTGCAAGTTGCAAACTTTAAACCTTGGGTACATGAATATGAAACATCGGTTTTCTGAGCTAGGAGTGATTTTCTCTGGATGCATGAAAGACAATCTACAAGAGTTATGGTTAAATGGCAATACTCTTATGGGTCACTTGCCCAGTTGGATAGGAAATCTTACCAGCCTCAGATGTCTTGATCTGTCTAAAAACTCATTATATGGTCCTCTGCCTCAATCTCTTTGGCAACTCTCGGCACTGCAAAAACTTTATCTCGGCTCGAATGCATTCAATGGAACTGTCACAGAAACTGATCTCCATGATTTTACAAGGCTTGAAATCCTTGACATCTCACTCAGTCCTCTTGTCTTAAATATGAGCATCAATTGGGTGCCACCTTTTCAACTGAAAATCCTTAGTATGAGAGGTTGTCCGGTAGGACCAGCATTTCCAGCATGGCTCCTCGCACAAAAAACCTTGGTATTTTTGTATTTGTCTCAAGCAGGTATCTCTGACACCTTGCCGAACTGGTTTTGGGATTGGGCTTCTACTATTTCCTATTTGGACCTCTCTGACAATGGAATGAAAGGGAAGCTCCCCACTTCCTTGGAATTTGGTGTAGTTGCTTACCTCTTTCTAAGCTCCAACTTTTTTGAAGGTCCTCTTCCAAATTCTTTTCTGAATGTTAGATCGTTGGATTTGTCAAATAATTCATTGGCAGGAACTCTTCCTTCAAAAATCAATGAAACCATCCCTATACTTGATACTATAGATTTATCAAACAACAAAATAAATGGTACCATCTCGTCAACATGGTGTGAATTAGAGAACTTGAGTCAATTGATTCTTTCATATAATTCTCTATCCGGAATAATCCCTACATGTTTCAGAAACAATTCAAATTTGGTTGTTTTAGATTTTTCTATCAATCACTTGTTAGGACATGTTCCAGCCTCCATTTTCCTTCCACCAGCGCTGGAGTTATTGTCGCTGAGTAGAAACAACCTTTCTGGATATATTCCTTTTTTCACAAAGAAATGCGAGAGTCTATACTACCTTGATCTAGGGCATAATATGCTCACGGGAAGTATACCAGTTTCCCTCAGTGAAAGCTTGATAAATTTGCAGGTTCTTCTACTTCGATCAAATAACTTTCATGGAAATATACCACCACAATTATCATTACTTACTTTTCTTCATTTTTTAGATCTCCGACAACCACTTGACTGGAGTTATACCCAAGAGTTTTGGAAAGTTCGCTTCCATGATATCAAATACCAAACAAGAGTTACCTATGAGCAGTTATGATAGAGATGTGTTCATTAACACAAAAGGATTGACTCTTGGGTATGATGCTTTTAATTCTCTTATGTCACTCATTGATCTTTCAGAAAATGATCTATATGGTTGTATCCCTCGTGAAATAGGAAATCTGAACCTATTGCATGGCTTAAATTTATCCGGGAATCACTTAACAGGAGAGATTACAGATAAGATTGGTTCAATGAATCAGTTGGAGTCTCTTGACTTATCAAGAAATCAACTATCAGGAGTAATTCCCACAACATTATCCAAATTGAGTTTTTTGGAAGTTTTAAATCTTTCAAATAATCATCTATCAGGGGAGATTCCAACCGGTGGACAATTTAATACATTTGTCGATCCATCCATTTACATGAACAATGATAATCTTTGTGGATTTCCTCTCTCAAAGAAGTGCCATGACAACCATGTACCAAAAGAGCGAAGCCTAAAGGATGAGATTGATTCTGATGTCAGTGATACCATTTGGTTCTATTTTGGCATAATCAGTGTTGATTTGGGACTTAAGTTGGATGTCTCGTTTTGCATTTTAGTCCTATATTATTTTATATGGGTTGATTTGTTATTTTACAAATTTGCAATTTTGGAATAACTTAGGGGGTTCTATGAAACTTTTCCTTTCTTCCCCCTTTGTATAGGTGAATTACTCATCATCGTCATAATAAGAGGGTTTTCTTGCTGCTCTGTGGATGTAGGCTTGATTGAAAGCCGAACCACGTTAAATTCTTGTGTTCTTGCGCATTTTCATTATTTTTCATTCCCTATTGCATATTCTCTGTTTGCTTTAGCACAACAAAGTGGTATCCGAGCAAGGTTTGATTCTGAAAGGGAATGCCCGGATCTGGATCTGGAACACAGGTAGCAGTTGGATCTCACGCAGTACGGATGGCTGTTTCAAATGTAAAATTTGAAATTGAAAAATTCGATGGAAACACGAATTTTGGGATGTGGCAGTGTGAAGTGATGGATGTTCTTGTGCAACAAGGGTTAGACGTAACCCTAGAAGATAAACCAGATGATATGGAGCAGAATGAGTGGGTGAAGATGAATAGATTGGCGTGTGGCACCATTCGTCTCTGTCTTGCAAAGGAGGTGAAGTATTTCGTGATGAAAGAGACTATGGCGAAGGATTTGTGGCAGAAACTGGAAGATAAGTACATGATGAAGAGCATTCAAAATCGTTTGTATTTGAAAAGGCAAGTTTTCTGGTTTTCATACAAAGAAGGTACGCCAATGATGGAGCATATTCACTCTTTCAATAAATTGATTGCTGATTTGTTAAATCTGGATGAAGAAGTTAAAGATGAAGATAAAGCCTTATTGTTATTGAGTTCATTACCTGATTCATTTGATCATTTTGCCACAACACTAATTTATGGTAAAGATTCAATAACATTTAAGGATGTTTCTGATGCATTGATGAATAATGAGTTTCGTAGAAGAGATAAACAGGCACAGTTTGAGAATTCAGAAGCATTAGTAGTAAGGGGACGAACAGAGCAACGACAATCAGATAAGAAGAACAAGTTTCGGTCCAAGTCTAAAGGAACCTTGAGAGGAATTTCAGCAGATGGTAGAAGAATTCCAGCAAAAGATGAGTGCTCATTCTGTCATAATAAGGGTCATTGGAAGAAAGACTGTCCAAAATTGAAGCAAAAGGAGAAGGGAAAAGAGAAGAAAATTGAGAATGCTAATGTGGCCCAGGGGGATGATGACTCTGAGTTTGCTTTAGTATCCACTCCTGATAGTTTTTCAAATGGTTGGATCATGGATTCTGGTTGCTCATACCATATGTGTCCGAATAAGGATCATTTTACCAGTTTGGAGTTATCTGATAATGGGACAGTCCTCATGGGAAATGATCATGCATGTGAAAAGAAAGGTGTAGGCTCAATCTGTTTGAAGCTTCATGATGGAACTATCAGAGAGTTGACAAATGTCTGGTATGTACCAGATTTGAAGAAGAATCTGATATCGTTGGGTGCTTTGGAATCTAGAGGTTTCAAAGTCACAATGGAGGCAGGTGAGCTGAAAGTGTCCAAGGGTGCTATGGTTGTGATGAGAGGAACCAGACAGAAGAATTTGTATTTTCTACAAGGAAAAACAGTTGTAGGTGGAGCTGCTGCGATTGTTAACAAGCAGAGTGAAGGTGTTTCTGATGCTTCTAGGTTGTGGCATATGAGGCTTGGGCATGCTGGTGAGAAGGCTCTACAAGGGTTGGTCAAGCAAGGCTTGTTAAAGGGTGCAAAAACATGCAAGATTGATTTTTGTGAGCATTGTGTATTGGGAAAACAAACCAAGGTGAAATTTGGAACCTCAGTACATCAGACTGAAGGAATTCTCGATTATGTGCATACAGATGTTTGGGGGCCAACACAGGTTGCATCTTTAGGAGGAAAGCATTGGTTTGTTACATTTGTAGATGACTTTTCTAGAAGAGTTTGGGTCTACACAATGAAGACTAAAGATGAGGTTTTCAACACTTTTTTGGTATGGAAGACAATGGTTGAGAATCAGATTAGAAGAAAAATAAAGTGCTTGAGGTCTGACAACGGAGGTGAGTACAAGTCTGATGTTTTTCAAAAATTTTGTGAAGATGAAGATATTATGAGGCATTTCACAGTGAGGGGAAATCCACAACAGAATGGGGTAGCAGAGAGGATGAACAGGACCTTATTGGAAAAGGTCAGGTGTATGTTGTCCAATGCTGGTTTGGGCAAGATGTTCTGGGTAGAGGCAGTGACATATGCATGCCACCTCATCAATAGATTACCATCAGCTGCACTTGAAGGTAAAACACCTTATGAGGTGTGGACTGGAAAACCTGCTACTGATTATGATTTCTTTACATATTTTTGGTTGTACTGCTTACTTTCATGTCACAGAAAGTAAACTTGATCCGAGAGCAAGGAAAGGTGTATTTTTGGGTCTTTGCAGTGGTGTCAAAGGATACAGGTTATGGTGCCCAGAATTGAAGAAGTTGATATTAAGCAGAGATGTTACATTTGATGAAGGCAGATTTCTCAAAAGTGAAATACAACCTAGTAAGAAAATTGTGCAAAGCAGGAATGTGCAACAGGTGGAGTTTGAGCATAATGCAGCTAATTCTCAAATGGATGCAACCCCTACACCTACAAATGATTTTACAGATCATATTGATGGAGGTTCTCAGCATGAACCAGAACAACAACATGATAATAGTATAGCTGCAACTAGGACAAGGAGAGAAATCAGAAAGCCACCTCGATTTGCTGACATGGTTGCTTATGCATTGCCTATTTTAGAAGATGACATTCCAACCACCTATAAAGAAGCCATTAGAAGTTCAGAAAAAATGGATTGGAATAAGGCAATGGATGAAGAAATGCAATCTCTTCAGAAGAATAACACTTGGGAGCTTGTGAAGCTACCAAAGGGAAGAAAAGAGATTGGTTGCAAATGGGTATATGCAAAAAAGGAAGATATTCAGGGAAAAGATAGTGTGAGGTTCAAGGCAAGATTGGTGGCCAAAGGTTATGCACAGAGAGAAGGACTTGATTACAATGAGGTCTTTTCTCCAGTAGTGAAGCATTCATCTATTCGGATTCTTTTGGCTTTGGTTGCTCAGTTTGACTTGAATTTGGTGCAACTTGATGTGAAGACTGCATTTCTGCATGGGGACTTGGAAGAAGAGATTTACATGTCACAACCAGAAGGTTTCAAGGCAGTTGGCAAGGAAGACTTGGTTTGCAGGTTAAATAGGTCATTATATGGTTTGAAACAGTCTCCAAGGCAGTGGTACAAGAGGTTTGATCAATTTATGAAAGTTCAAAAATTCACAAGAAGTCTTTATGATCCTTGTGTTTACTTCAAGAAGTTTTTGGATGGGACTTTCATTTACTTATTGTTGTATGTGGATGATATGTTAATTACTGCAAGAAATATTGTTAAAGTTGATAAGTTAAAGAAGCAATTGAACTCAGAATTTGAAATGAAGGAATTAGGAGAGGCCAAGAAGATATTGGGCATGGAGATTAGTAGAGACAGAGTAAAGGGCACAGTGTATCTGAGTCAAAACCAATACTTGAAGAAGATAGTACAGTGGTTTGGCATGGATGAGCACACTAAACCAGTTAGTACTCCTCTTGCTCCTCATTTTAAATTGAGTGCTGATCAGTCCCCAAAATCTGATGTTGAAAGAGATTATATGAAGAATGTACCTTATGCTAGTTTAATTGGATGTCTTATGTATGCTATGGTATGCACAAGACCTGATATTTCCCAGGCTGTTAGTATGGTGAGTAGATATATGCATGGTCCAGGTAAAAAGCATTGGGAAGCTGCAAAGTGGGTATTGAGGTACATTAAAGGCACTATGGAGGTTGGTTTGAAATTTGAGAGAAATCATGAGAATGATGACAGATTTCTCATTGGCTATGTGGATTCAGATTTTGCTGGTGATCTGGACAAGAGAAGGTCTACTACAGGGTATTTGTTTACTTTGGCTAGTGGGCCTATCAGTTGGAAGTCTACATTGCAGTCTACTGTAGCATTATCTACTACAGAAGCAGAGTATATGGCAACAGCAGAAGCTTTGAAGGAGGCCGTTTGGATACATGGACTGATTACAGACTTGGGGTTTAACCAAAAACAGGTGGAGGTATTTTGTGATAGTCAGAGTGCTATTCACTTAGCAAAGAACCAGGTTCATCATGCTCGGACTAAACATATAGATGTTCGATTTCATTTTGTTCGTGATATTGTGAATGGTGGGGTTATTTTGCTTCAGAAAATTCATACAAGGGATAATCCTGCTGATATGATGACTAAGGTCATTGGTGGTGCCAAGTTCAATCATTGCCTGAACTTGGTCAACATTGTGATTGTTTGAATTGTTGGAGATGCAGCAAGGAACTTGTGAGATTGGTGTGAGATTTCATACTAAGGTGGATGTTGATGATGATGTGGTTTGTGGTATGGCTTGCAAATCTCGCCAAGGTGGAGATTGTTGATTTGGGACTTAAGTTGGATGTCTCGTTTTGCATTTTAGTCCTATATTATTTTATATGGGTTGATTTGTTATTTTACAAATTTGCAATTTTGGAATAACTTAGGGGGTTCTATGAAACTTTTCCTTTCTTCCCCCTTTGTATAGGTGAATTACTCATCATCGTCATAATAAGAGGGTTTTCTTGCTGCTCTGTGGATGTAGGCTTGATTGAAAGCCGAACCACGTTAAATTCTTGTGTTCTTGCGCATTTTCATTATTTTTCATTCCCTATTGCATATTCTCTGTTTGCTTTAGCACAACAATCAGTGGTTTTGTTGTTGGGTCTTGGACAGTTTGGGTCATTTTTCTACTAAAGAAGTCTTGGAGAATTGCTTATTTTTTATTTTTCGATTGCGTAACTGGGGCAGTCTATGTTACTTTTGTTGTAAAGTTTGCCAAGATCAAGAGATGGTATATGGTGACCGAAGATGAATAATTTGAGTGGTGTGTAAAATTTACTTAAACTACCACAGTTTGCAATTCTGTGGTAAACATGATTGTTATTCTGTGAAACTGTACTACCAATAAGGTTAATTCCAATAAAGCGCACACATTCTGGTTTCCTATAATTTTTTCCTTAAGCATGGAGAAACTTAGTGTTTTGCTGAAGCTTGCTCTTGGATAAAGGATGCTGATTTTATTTCACCAAATTGTTTTAAGGATCTTCCAACCATTTAAAAAAAGGTACTTGTCTTTTACCTCACTCTCTTTGATATATTTTTTTTTCTTTGATCATTTTTCATGTTTTGATTTTGCTCAGGATAATATGTAATATGGGCATATTTTTCTTTTCTGGCCAAGAACTTCAGCAACCAATAAGCTTTATTATTATGATGTATCACTATAAGTTTGTGTTCTATTTTCTTTGTTGATTAGCATTTTTTTTCTCAATCTAAATTTCACTCTTCCATCCCATATCCTAGGAACAATAAGAAAAAAATTTATCAAATAAATACATACTTGATGTGAAGCCTTAGTACTGGATGTTTAGTTGCGCGATAAAAAATAATGCATAAATAGTTACTGAAAAAGGCGTGCTTGCTTGCGCTTACTGCAGCAATCTTATGTAGTTGCCTAGAAGAATTAAGAGGAAGATCAAATTATATAGTCTCTAACTGTGCTTCATTTCTACTATACTTATTATTTTGGTGTCACAAACCTCATGGCAAAACAGTAGCTTATATTGGCAATGCAACTCTAAAGACTCCTTTGGCTTTTACAAGGTCGAGATGATGTTGAAAGACGCACATATTTATCTTGTGAATGAAGTTATACACTCTAAGATGATGCTTTTGCAAAACACCATATCTTAACAACATTGTTTATCCTTAAGGTTGCTTCAGTGATTTATTTACATGCACGTCTTTGTCAATAGTAATTATCTCTAGTCATTGTGCCTTATAATTCATATGAGCTTCATGAAAAGCCAAATAGAAATTCTCATTCTTTTTGTCAACCCTGTTTTATACATACCTCGTATGTATATATCTTTATATATAGCTTCTGTCCCATTAATCAATATCATAGTTGTCATTCATTTTGGGAACCTTTCTGAAAAGGCACGAGAGTGGTGAGTTTGACAAGAAGTACAAAGGTATGATCTCTGATCTTCATTATGTTCTGCAGTTATTTGTTTTCCTCTCCTTCTTCTACACTTTTTATGTCTTTGTTTGATTTTAATTCTGATTTTGGTGGCTTATAGCATCGGTTATTTGTTTGACTGCACACGCTTCATGCCATTCTGGTCATTGTTCCCACATTGGATGAGTCCAATGGATTGGTGAAGCAAGTGATTGCTGCAAACTTTGCACCCCTCTCTACACACACACACACTACATTATATGCTAATGAGTTTTATGAGTTTTTGTCGTTTTACAAAATCCAAGCAGGACTCAAACTGAAGAAATTTATTATGTTGATGAAGCGATATCCATGCTTATGTTATGTCACAAGTGTTCTAATTGCTTCTTTTGTCCCTGTTTGGATCAATGATAGCAATGGTTGGTCTTTGTTCAGTACTGCATTGACAATCTGAGCTATGAGCAAAAGTAGGTTTGCTGAGCTCCCTTCTGGGCCTCATATATATATTATATTGGCAGATAACGTATGAAGGCATGATGAAGAAATTTCACAGAGCAAAATATATATGTATATACACACTGATCATGAATGAAAGAGGTCTTCACAGACCAACAATCATGAAGGAAATACTAAATAATGGCCATTGGCCTTTCAGAGATGTATATGGGTGAGTAATATGGGACAATAAATACTAATCAATCATTTAACCAAATCATTGATAAAAGTTAGTCAATCTTCATGGTTTGATTCACTGCAGGAATTTCATAGGTCAGTGTTCTCTGGAGATTAAATCTGCAGAAAATAGTACACCAATTACTGCTGAGGCTCTATGCTCAAGAATCAAGATATGTTGGAGCTTGTAGAGGCCAGTTTGGATTGATTTATTTCAGGATCAGAAGCACTTACGTCCCTATGTTTTTTGGACTGGCTTCCAAAAAATAGCAGTAAAAAGGTATTAAAATGTTTTCTCAGAAGTTGTGTAGGTGCTTTTGGATAGAACAGAGGAGGTTTTATTTCAAATCTCACAAACCAATCAATTGCAGTGGCTAAAGACCATATTTTTAGAATGTTGCAACCAATTTAGATCACATAATTGATGGAAATCCTTGTTGCTTTTGCCTATGAATTTTGCAAATTAAAGAAATGTTCTTTAAAATTGTATGATGGAGCGTGATATTGTGCACGTATGCCTCAGGACCCCACATAAAAATATTATTTTTTATTTACATGCTTATAATTGAAACTACATCTAAAGATTGTGATGGTTCAATTCATAGAAGCTGTTATTTGTGAAAATTGTTAGGAAAGTATTGTTGTGAAGCCTTTTGTTTTTTTTGTTTTTTATTTATATCAAAGTCATGTGATTAATAGGATCAAACCTCTACTCGAATTGTTATCTTTTATTTTAGAAATTTCAACTCATTTTCATTTTTTTATTTTTAATTTTTTTTATAAAAATAAATAAATCACAATTTATTAAACAAAAAAATGAAGTATGTACAGGAACCAGAAAAAGAACAAATGACAAAAGCCCAATAAGACAAAACAAACCACAACCTAGCAAGTAAGAGGGCTATCACCATAAGTGACACCCTTCCATTTTTTAAATTTCCCTCTATACATTTTAGTAACAAATAACTAAATAAAACTTTAAATTAAATTATTAAATTTTCTTAACAAATCTACTGATTTAAGTAGACTATGATAACAGAGATTCCCACTCTTAATATCAATAATACATTATTGATATGATTAAATGGGATGGTGTCATGTACTTGATTAATGGACTACATAAGTCAAATTAATTTTAAAGGTAATCCCAAATAGCATTTGACACGTAAGCATAATTCTCGCCCTCCATCATGTGATTACAACCTAGCCATTTTGTGATTTTCTCTTGTTAACATTAATTTTTGGCCTCAATTTTTCTCTTAATTAACTAAGTACCTACTTTATTATAACACAACTTTCCGTTGGTTCTTTGCATAAACAAGCATCCTGCCACCATGCCATTTGGTTTCATTTGCAAAAATACCCCCATAAAAAAAATGAAAAAATTGGCAGGTGACGTTGAAGGCAGGACGAAAAAATTTCACAAAATTGCATGGAATCCAGTGGGATTGATATGCCTTAAAACATTAAAACAGGGTTAAGAGGCCTTCACAGAACGTACAAATGAAGTAACAAATGATTGCCATGGTCTTTCCAGAAATGCATAAGGGTGAGGAGTACCGTGGGACAATATATATTAATTGATCCTTGGGATGGTTGGGCCAACATCTGGCGTCTTAAAATTGCTCCTAGATCTAAGCATTTTCTCTGGTTATTACTTCACAATGGCATCAAAACTTTTGATTATCTATATAGGTTGAATCTTGGTCCGCAAACATTTTGCAAATTCTGCAATCTTGATGTTGAGAATTCTGAGCATCTATTCAATTCTTGTGCCAAGATTCAGCCTGCTTGGCATACTGTCAGCTTTGCTCTTGGTAAACAAGTTTATTTTCATGAGGGTTTTACTTTTGGAAATTAGCTGAGTCCTGCTCTTTCTGATTACACAAGATATGATCAATCTGTGATAACCGTGGTTGCTTGGCTCATCTGGAAAGCAAGATGTAATCTTGTTTTCCGGAATGAAATCACTGATTTGCTTTCCTTACCTATCAAAGCTATTAATCATGTCAGGGAGTTCTCTCAATTGCCTTCCTCTTTGTGCGGGAAGCAGTTAATTTTGAATAATTTCACCTTCACTGACAATCCTTTTCTCTTTGTTTCTTCGGCTGGAAGTACTGAGAATGGGATTTGTGGTGCAGGGTTTTATCTCATTGATTCTAACTCCCATTTCTTATGCGCAGGCTGTTGCAGCAACTGTGCTGATACAACTCTTGAAGCTGATGCTTTGG
Organism: Dioscorea alata; assembly: GCA_020875875.1. NCBI lineage: Eukaryota > Viridiplantae > Streptophyta > Magnoliopsida > Dioscoreales > Dioscoreaceae > Dioscorea > Dioscorea alata. The sequence continues at coordinate 16,612,609 of CM037018.1, forward strand.
TCCTCTCCTCAGCTCTTGGAAGCCTCTTTGCCTCAGACCTTAGGACCAACACTATCTTCATTGCTAACGTTGAACTATATGCCCTTATCTTGGCTGGGTCTTCACAGCAGGCTTGGCGACTCAACCCTCTGCTGACTAGCATTACTGATTTTCTGCAGAGCCTTGGACAGCCTCAACTCATAATTATTCCTAAAGATTGGCTTGTTGCAGCTACATGTTTAGCTCTCCATGGTCTTAATTCACATGTTCTTACATTATATCACCAGGGTAGAGCTCTTCCATTTTGGTTAATGAAGACGTTTAGCAGCGCCGGAATTAGTCTGTAATCCTATAGTTCTTTTTTCGGTGTTTGTTCTTTTCCTGTTCCTTGTTTTTTTCTGGTTGTTTTTTTCACTTTGTTGCCTTTTGGCATGTAATTTTTGAACTCTTGTAACTTCTTTTTTTATTCAATAAATTAGCTCTGTGAGCTCTTTCCCTCAAAAAAAAAAAATATATATATATTAATTGATGGTTTCACCAAATCAATTATAAAAGTTTTTCATTGTTTGACCTTGATTTTGACTTTGGTAATAAATTATTTATTTCCTTGATTAAATTGCAAATACTCCTATAGAAAAAATATAATTTTATGCACGTATGCCTGCAGGAAACACCAAATTCACATTTATTTTTTCATCTCTTTTATCTGCTATTATCAACTGTCTTTGGTTTTTTCCCCTTTAGCTACATTTGGCAACTCTATGTTTTAATTTCTGCTCTTTTTACATTTTTTATGGTATTTAGTCACTCAGAATAGAATTATCATTTGAATAGAGGTAGAAATTAACAATAATATGATGAAAAGTTGTTAATTATTTTTTATTATGTAAAAATAAAATTAAAAAAATAATAATGCAACATGGCATCCGTCTTCTTGATTGTCCCATCTTAAAAGAAATGGTTCATAAACAAATCCTTCTGGTGCATCATGAGCCAAACAAGATTTTTTTTTTTTTTTCTTTTTATTAGCAAATGATTGAGAGATATTGGAGATAGATCACTCTCCTTTCTCTTTTGATTTTTTGCCACCTAATAGAGATATGAGAGAGTGAGAAAGAGAAGAAACAAAAGGGCAAAGGAGAGAAATGAGCAAGTCATCATGCAGAGGTTGATGATTAATAGCATTTTTAATTTTAAATATCTTTCAATTTCAACTATAGAAGTACATGAATGATTATGATTTTAATAGGGGTGTATATGCAATTTTAGAGGCATTCATGGAGATGCCATAAAGTAAGGATGATGTTTAATAAGATACACCTATTTTAGTAAAAAAATTAATTATAGAAAATTACTTAATATGTAAATTTACATGTAAAGTTGTCTTATAAAATTTTAATATAAAGTTTTTGAAAAAGTTTGATAAGAAAAACTTACCAATTATAGCAATTAGCAAAATATAATTAATTTATTCACAGGCCGAACGGAGGAGTGTTCTCAGGGGTCAAGGGCACAGAGACAAATTAGTTGACCATCTTTAAGGTGGTCCTAAAATAACTTTGACGTTTACTACAAATACCTTCTAGTCTTTTAACGTGGCCCCCACATGACTCGTTACTTTTGACGTTTACTACAAATATCTTATAGTCTTTAAACGCGGGCCCCAACCTAACCTTGACTTGCCAGATCTTTAGGCTTTTAAACGGGGTCCCACAACTTTGTTTATAAATTTTTAATACCTTTGATGTATTCTATATTACATATAACTCCTCCGAGAAAATCATAATTGCACGTATTCCCGCAGGAGATGCTAAGCTTGTATTTTTTATCCCTTTATCTGCTATTATCAACCATCATTTTTTTTTGTTTTAGCTTTCTTTACTTTGTAGTTTCTACAACTCCTTATCTTTTTTTCTCTTTTTACATTTTTTTTTTTTTTTTACTTTGTTGCAGTGGCGGAGCCACGTAGAAAAGCAGGGGCAATTGCCCCCTTCTCTTTTCCAAGTATATATATATATATATATGAAAATAAAATTTGAATTTTGTATTGTGTAAAAAAAGATGTATGTATATTTTATAGGGTCTAATATGAACTAAACATTTTTTTGGAGCTTATAATAAAGAAATAATTTAATTTTATATGGTTTAATTTGTAATTTAACTTTTAAATTTAATGTCTTATCAGTATCATTTATTTCATTTATTTTTTTGGCATGTTTTATTTGTCATAAAACTGTGAAGACTCATGTACATAATAGAATTTGTGATCAATATATTCTAACTTATTGTTTATTAATAAATATTGAGAAAAATGTATTTAATTGTGTAAATAAAATTATTTGTTAATTTTAAAGTATGAAAATTCACATAGGTTAATTATAAGCTTGTTTTTGTTGATCATCTATAGTATTTATTTATATAAAGGGATTTTTTTTATAGAAACTAAATATAATATTTAATTTATATTATTATATAATTTTGAATATATTTAACTTTGATTTACTAAATTTTTTTTGCCTCTTTTATTTGTGATTTTTTGCTCCGCCACTGCTTTGTTGGGTTAGTTTTGAAGATAAATCTTTTAATAAAGATATAGACAAAACTGGATGAGGTTTTTTAGATATTTATTAAATATTAATAAAAAGACGTAATATAAACTTATTAGGTATTTTGTTATTATTTAAAAATAAATTTTAAATTAAAATAATGCAATGTGTGGCATCCCATCTTCTCTACAGTCCCGCATGGCTCCATAAATAAAACGCCTTGACACATCATAAAAGGTTTTATTCTCTCTCGTTAGCAAACAAACAATATGGAGAGATATTAAAAGATATAGATCACTCTCCTTTCTCTTTTGATTTTTATCACATAAGAGAGATATGAAAGAGTATAAAAGACAAGAAGCAATAGGGTAAGGGAGAGAAAGAAATGATGATAGAGACGTTGATTATAACAACATTTTTATTTTTAAATATCTTTTAATTTCAACTATAAGAGCAAATGTATAATTACGATTTTACCAAGGGTATAAATGCAATTTATGAGGCATGCATGCAAATGCCACAAATTATTCAACCCTTTATATAAAGTAGGAATAATGGTTAATAAGATCCACCTATTTTAGTAAAACTATTAATTACGGTAATAACTTAATATACAAATTTACATATAAAATTCTTATGTAAATTTTTAATATAAAATTTTCAAAAAAAGATTGATCTAACAAACTTATCCTGTCATGCACCATATTAAAAGCCTATCATTAGTGACCGATATGAATAGATTTTTTTTTTCCTGAGCACAAACATCTTTAATATTTTGTGCATATATTCAAGGAAAAAAAATATAAAATAAAATATATTTAATCTAATTTAAAAATATTTTTTTAAAAAAATAGTTAATTGTTTCTTGGTCTATTGATACTCAGTTTGTTATGTAGGGTATTTATTTAAAAAAAAAAACTTAAAATTTAACTTTAAAGTACATGCAAAATAAAGACATAGATAATTGTGAGTTTGTGGATATACTCTATTTTTATACATAACCTTTATTTTTTTTAGGATTCTTGTCATTTATGTGTAAAATAATAATAATAATAATAATAATAATAATAATAATAATAATAAATTTCCCATCCAAGGATAAGAAAGAGGGGGGAAGAATGGCTGAAGAAAAGTCATATTGGGCCAGTCTAAATGCAATATGCTAAGCTTCTGGTTTGTGCTTAGATCTATCCCAACACACGTGCCAAGAGGACAATGACTGGCCTTGCAGATTGGAATAAGTCCTGTTAGGTCGATCTCATTGGTCATGCAGAAGGAGGCAACTCGGTCCACGTTCCGCACTCAACATTTTTATTGCCATTAACTGTGGGCCTACATAAATATGACTTTGACTTCATAATAAATTATTTGAGAAAAAAATGCATCTATACTGTTGAAAAAACTAAATTGCAAATACGCTTCTGGAAAAACCATAATTAAAACACCATAATTTGTCTGTTGGTTGCGAAGTTGATGATATAATTTGTCTTTTGGTTGTGAAGTTGAAGATATGAGTTTTTTTTTTTTTAATTTATTTAAAAAAATTGGATAAATCACAATTATATTACATAAAAAAAGAGGAACAATATATAAAAAAGACACAAAGTATAGTTTTTTTAGGAATATATACATGATTTATCAATTAATTTATTTATTTTACAAGGTATATATACTGGCAAATATATATTTTTTTTTTGAAAAGGTGGATAAACCACATCTATTTAACTTAGAAAGAAAGATACAGAGGTTACCACTAGGTGTGGTATACAACAAAACAAGACCCAAAATAAAAAGAGGAAACACAAGCCCTCCTCAAAGGCGAAACACACAATAACCTCCTACCCCATCATAGAGACATGGCTCTCGTCAGGCCTCGATCCCTGAGAATCTCCTGCCTGCGGACCTAGGAACTCCAAACTCCTTCTGAAGGAGGTGATCGCCTCCTCGAACTTCTCTGGAACACTAGAGTTTGCTGCGGAGAACCAAGACAAAAGTAGCCTATTAACTTTCATGATAATAAGATTCACAGGCAAGTATCTGCAGTTGAAAATGCAATCATTTCGGGCAAGCCAAATATTCCAAATTAAAGCTTTTGCGACTAAGTCCCCCACGGATTTTTTGGAAGACGATAAGCTCCTTCTCCACTCCCCTCAGAGATTTGCTAAAGAGCAAGGCACACGATGAAGCTTGAACATATGCATGAAGTAATTCCACAACTGTGTAGCAACCGGGCAACGAATGAATAGGTGGTCGACCGATTCCGATTCCGAGTGACACATAACACATGTGTCAGTGGGCAATCTATTGCATCGTCTTCTTGCAAGCGTCTCGAGTGTGAGGATTTTGTTTTGCCAGACTAACCAATTAAAAAGGTTGATCTTTTTGGGGCAGGCATTACACCAGAAGAACTTCCCGACCCTACAACGCGTGCCACCATCCACCAGAAAATTGTAAAAGGATTTGACCGTGAAGTTACCATTCCCTGATAGCCCCCAACTTTTCTTATCCCTCAACTCCCTTGAAGCAGCCCTCCTGTTGGCACAAATAACCGCCACCTCGCCGCATTCTCTGAAGGGATACTCCTCCAAATAATGCACAAGCTCCAAAAAAGTAGCATTAGTATTTGGACAAATCCCAAACACCTCAGGCCAGAGATTCATTGGAGCTTTACCATTAAGCCAACGGTCTTTCCAGAACAGAGTTTCCTCCCCATTGATTACTGTGGTCGAAACACAGCTCCTAAACGGGGGAAGACAGTTTAGCACCCCTTTCCAAAAGAAAGAGATCCTACCCGACCTCGTGGGGTATAGATTCCACCGTGGAAACCGATAGTTAAATTGTATCACCTCCGCCCCGCTCCAGGAGCCATCAGTCATGAATTTCCACCACCATTTCCCTAGGAGCGCCTGATTAAAAATAGCCAGGTCAAGGATACCCCAGCCCCCTTGATCTCAAATCATTTAATAATCCATATAAATGAGAATAGCTAGTTCATGTATTTTGGCAAAAACATACATATTTCTAGATAAAGTTCATTTTTTTTTTCTTTGTCATATATAGCATATATATTTTTAGGAATAAACCTCTTAATAGTCCCTCTACTTTCTCAAAAATGCCCTTTAGGTCCCTATACTTTAAATTGTAACCTTTTAGTCCCATTACTGCTTAAATTGAGCCATGTTAGTCCTTCAAAACCCTAAATTCTAACCCTAATAAGGACTAACATGGCTCAATTTAAGCAGTAATGGGACTAAAAGGTTACAGTTTAAAGTATAGGGACCTAAAGGGCACTTTTGAGAAAGTAGAGGGACTATTAAGAGGTTTATTCCATATTTTTATTGTAGAAACTAATTATATGGTATGCACATTATGGTATGCTAGTAATTTTTTTTTTTTTTTTTGATAAAAAGTAGATAAACCATATTCATTAAAAAAGAGAGCATGTTAGTTATCATGATCATTTTTAATATAACATTTCAAAGTAATTTCATGTGGCAAACTTGCCTCATCATCCATCACACTAGCTAACAAATTAAATAAAAATTTTATGAATATTGAACATTTTTCTGTAGACTGCATCGAATATTTTAGTTTAATATAGAGATAAAAGTGAACTTTAGGATCAAATAGAATATACTATTTGGAAATAAAAAAACAATTAAGAAATATAAAAATAAAATAAAATAAAAGATAACAAAGAAGGAAATGAGTGTTCCAAGAAAAGTCATAATTCAATAATTCATTTTAGAACGAAATACTGATTTGTGCTTAGTCTTCACGCAATTTAGTCATTTAATTATTGTTTTTTTTTTTTGAAAAATCATTTAATTATTGTTAGTCTATACTATATATCTTCTCTCATTTTAAGCATGGTCCCACCTAAATTTGGATTTTAATATTAACAGAGATGTATATTCAAATGATTACTGGAATGGTTGGCATGAAATTTGGAGACTTCATGTTATGCCCCGCATCAAAGTCCATGTTTGGAAACTTGCTCACGAGAAACTACCAACTTATGCTTATCTCTATAATTTGAATATTGGTCCCAATAATCTTTGCCCTCTCTGCGGTTTGGAGCCTGAAATTGTTGATCATATATTCTGGAAATGCTCCAAAATCTTGCATTGCTGGCATGATCTGTTTGCTAAACTTGATTTAACTTCGTATCAAATTCATTCTCTTAGCACAGGTACATGGCTTTTGGACATCAAGGATCCTTGGACTAAAGCCCTTACTGCAACCACCACTTGGCTTATCTGGGAGCAGAGATGCAACTTGGTTTTTAAAAATGAAGCAATTAACACTGGTGTGATCCTTCCTCGGGCTTGGTCTTTATGTTATGACTTTAATAGGCATTCCTTCCTGGAGTGTGCTCTTCTCTGTGCCAATTCAAATTCTATTGTTATTTTTACTGATTCCTCTTGGTTTGTGAACTCAATGGATGCAGGTTCAGGATTCTTAATTCTCACTAACGCAAATCATATCTTAGCTGCAAGAGCAATGGGCATCATTGCTGCCTTTCCCATCCAAGTGGAATTACCAAAAATCAACTTTGCCTTCCGGACTTGCATTGATTATGGATGGACGTCAAAAAAAAAAAAAAAAAAAAAAATCCAATGTAGAATAGGTTAAACCAGTAGTTTGTGCTTAATTTCTAGACAATTAATTCATTTGAATACCATTGATCTACACTAAGCATTTTAAATCTTAAACATGGGCCAACTTAGATTTTAATTTTTAATATCAATCATGATGCATGGGAGAGACGAGAAAAGAGATAAAGAGGGGAAAAGAGCAGAGGTTGTAAATAAAAAGGAGCTTATTATTTAATTTAATTTTAATGTAGTCCTAGAAATATATCTGTGCAAATGTTAATGCATGTTTTATAGGATTAAAGATATAATTATGGTTTTTTTTTTTTTGGAAAGGTGGATAAATTACATTGAAAAACGGTATAATTATGGTTTTCTCAGATATAGATAAGTTTGTGATTTTATTTGGGTATACGCGCAAATGCTCCAAGATATTTTGCAGTCTACTGTCTACATAAGCAAGAACCGTTTTAAAAATCCACCCAACAAACTCTGCTTTAACACTTGAGAAGTGCGAAATGTATCTCTGTGATCCTCATCCTACCATTAGAAGAGTAGCATTGTCCTTCATGTTTCTCACTCTATGCATTCAATTATCATCCAATGCTGTGCTAATTAGCTCTGATACTAATTATTATGGTATCACTTGTTTTGATGTTGAAAGAAAAGCTCTCCTTCGAAAAACTCTGCAACTGAGAAAGAGTTAGCTCTGCCGTTCGAGCAAGTCAAGGCTTCTCTGATCGACAGCCCTCGTTTAGCTCTTCCGTCCTCCTCTTGCTATGGCAAGTGGGGGACAACCACCCCGGCCTTCGGCGTCCAAGACCTGGGCGGATGTGGCTGCATCTTCACAAAGAAAACAGCCCTCTTCGCCATTGGAGGATGGTCCGATGCTGAACAAGCTGAAGGCGATTTCCCCTGACTTTATTCGGCTGGATCAAGACTCGATCTCAAGGGCCAGGATGCGGTTCTTGTACGGGAAGTTCTTTGGGAAAGCTCCGCCGTTCGAGCAAGTCAAGGATACTCTGAACGACAAATGGAGTGCGCTCGGCACGTTCCAGATATCGGACCTGCCGAACGGCTTTCTGTTGATACGCTGTAATACCCATGATTCCATGCAGAAACTGTTGTTTGAGGGACCGTGGGCGGTGAATGGCATTGTGCTTCAACTTGTCCCGTGGAAACCCTTTTTTGAGCCTGCATTCACTAAGCTCTCGACGGCGGCGATCTGGGTGCAGCTGCACAATCTTCCAGTGGAGCTCTGGGAAGGGGAGACTCTGGAAACCATTTCCTCTTTGTTTGGTCGTTTACTTAAGATCGATGACTTCACTTCCTCTTTATCCAGGTCCAAGTACGCAAGATTATGTGTTGAAATCGACCTCTCCAGGCCTTTGAAACAAGGGTTCTGGGTGGGGGACGATGAGCACAAAGTGTTTGTAGTGGTGCAGTACGAAAGGCTTCCGACGTTCTGCTATCTCTGTGGGATGGTTGGCCACGGCTCCAATACCTGCAACCGCCGGAGCACCGGGAGTCTAGAGAGCCTCTTTCCACCCCGTGATGAAGATCCTAATTGTCGACAGCGGCAGGAGGTTAGGGGCTCTGCTGACCCTGAAGGCGAAAGCATGGATGTGGGTATTGAGGTGGATCCACCGGAACAGCAGGACAACAGGGAGAGTCTATCTGCACTGCCGGACACGGACTATGGACCGTGGATGTTGGTGTCGAGGAGGCGGGGACGTGGCGGTGGTCGCGGTGGCGCCGGTGGCTCCCGAGCTTCGGGGTCACGTGCAGCGCATGCGACCGCTCGCGAATCGACCATTCCTCCTCCCAACGTCTCGAGTGTCAGGAATGGGTCTGCATGGGCGACGCGTGGCGGTACCTTGTCTCGTGGTAGGGGAGAACAGGTCAGATTTAGGGCCTTGGGATCAGTCGCTTCTCCTGTGGAAGCGTCTAATCCTTCTGAAAAGGTGGGTGCGCTCGCGGCTCCAGGTACTGTCAGGTCGTCAGAGATGCCTTTTGAAAATGGAGAACATTATGTTCTCAAGACGCCTGGGGGTCTCGAAGCGAGTTCCAATGTGGAGTTATCACATTCAACAGAGAAAAGTAGGCTGGAGGTGATACCGAGTGTACCGCTCTCTAGTGCTCCTCAGGCTGGGAAGGAGAAAGGCAAACAAAAGCTGGAGAGTGCTTCCTGTTGCCTCTCTGAACCCATCCACGGAGATCCATCGTTTCTTCGTGTTTCCAAAAACTTGCTGGAGTCGGTGAACCAGGGTGCTACTTTGGATAATCATCAGCTTCTAGTAGACAAAGTTAACTCGGCCCTTGCGTCATCATCCCACCAGAACAAAGATTCGGACCTTGAGATGAGTGACTCAGAGGATGGGGAAGAAGCAGAGGAAGGAGAGGAAGAACTCGAGGAGTTGGAGCCGGATGACCTAATGACGTTAGATCAGTATCAAAGTGGGGTCCGAAAAGAAGTGTTATCTAGGAAAAGCAATCAAGCTCAATCGTCCCCCCAGAAGAAGGGGAGGGTTGTGAATGAGCTCTGATTTGTTTTGGCTTTTCTGCTACGTCTTTCTGTCTTTCTCTCTAGAGCTACCTTTTGGTTTTGCTTAGTTTTGTCCTTTCTTGGTGCATAGTTCTGGTTACTTTAAATTTTCTCAGTTTTCTATGTTTACTGACCATACTAAGTTTTTGTGTTGGAATTGCAGGGGCATTTCCAATAGAGAAACTATTTCCAGAATTCTTCACTTGATGAAGACGTATAAACCCATTATCTTTTGTCTCGTGGAGACTCGAGCGAATGATGAAAGGTTGGAGAGATTTTGCTCCAAACTTAGGAATAAATGGCATTGGGCAGCGATTGTAGCAGAGGGTTTCTCGGGTGGGATCATTACCATCTGGAATCCTGGTATTGGGATTGTTTCACCTCTGGTAAAGTCAAGGTATGCTATTCATCTGGTTATTACTACTGGATCAGCCAAAACCTGGATCGTCTCCACCATTTATAATTCCTATCATATCCAAGCGCAAGTAGGGGTCTGGAGAGAATTATCAGGTTTGAACTCTCTTAATTTACCTTGGATTCTGATGGGAGATTTTAACACGATCTTATTCAAGGAGGAACACAGTGGTGGCTCTTTTAATTATTACAGTCGTAAGGCCAATGCTTTCTTGGAATTCATTAATACTAATAATCTACTCAGCATTGACTTTACAGGGCCTCATTTTACCTGGTGTAACAACCAGCTTGGGCTTGCCAGAAGAAGGGCCCGCCTTGACCGTTGTATTGCGAATCCTATTTGGGTAAATTTATTTGATAAATGTATGGTAAATCACCTTCCTAAAGTCCAATCGGATCAATCCCCCATCTTAGTGCACATGCATCCTCGTTTGTTTAACAAAAAGAGAGTCTTCAAATTTGATAATTACTGGTTAGAATATATTGGATGCCACTCGGTGATTAAGGAAGTATGGTCCTACATGCCTCGTACTTCCCCTTTGCATGCTTTCCATCACTTGCTAGCCAGAACTAGATCGAAACTACTTGATTGGAAATCTAATGGTTTAAATTCTCTTGATGCTGACATTGACAAACTCGAGATGAACATTTTGGATGCAGAGTCTATGGATGGGGTGAATGGTTCTATTGATTTTTCTCCTCAAGCTCTATCTTGCCTTTACAATAAGCACTCTGCTTTGCTTCGGCAGAACAGCATTAAATGGGCTCAGAGAGCTAGGCTCATGTGGGTGCACTGTGGTGACCATAATTCTTCTTTTTTTCATAACTATGTCAAATTTCGAAGCTACTCTAACAGTATTTCGCAGGTGAAAAGTCAGGATGGTGAGGTTTTTACTGACCCGTGCAGTATAAATCAGTCGTTTATTAACTATTTTACTAATCTGTGGATGGAGCAAAATAATATGAGTTTTCAGGAAATTTTCAATGCTCTTCCTAATGACTTACCTCAAGTTTCCACTGTGGAGGGAGAACAGCTTATAAAGAAGGTGTCAACTCAAGAAATTCATGAAGCTCTTTTCTCTCTTCCCAATGGTAAGAGCCCAGGTCCAGATGGTTTCAATGTGGAGTTCTTTCGATTCTATTGGAGTGAAATCAGGGACCCCCTGATTGCGGCCATCAGGTACTTCTTTGAGCACTCTATCTTACCTAATAGTTGGGGCAGAACGTTTATTGCATTAATCCCTAAGAAACCTGATCCTAAAACAGCTGCTGATTACCGCCCCATATCTCTTTGTAATGTTTGTTATAAGATTATTTCTAAAATCTTGGCCAATAGACTTAAGAATATCATCCTAATCTGATTGGTAAGGAGCAGTGTGGGTTTGTGAGTGGTCGTTCCCCTTTTGACAATATTATCACTCTTCAAGAAGTGGCTCATTCGATTGATAATGAGAACCAGTGCCCCCCTAGGATGTTGATTAAGTTGGATATTGAAAAAGCATATGACTCATTAAATTGGAATGCAATTCTTGCAACTTTGACTAAGATGAGTTTCCCTGGCAGATGGATTGGCTGGATTAAGGCTTGTATTAGTAGTGTTTCTTTTGCCCTTTTGATCAACAGGTGTCCCACTCCTTGGTTTAGCTGTAGTAGGGGTATTAGACAAGGGGATCCTATTTCCCCTTACCTGTTCATTCTAGTGGCCCAGAACTTGACCTGTATGCTTAATTTTGCTATGAATCTCAAAATGATTCCTGGATTTGATAATTCAATACGCAGGAATTTCAATCATTTAATGTACGCTGATGACTTGATCCTTATCACCCAAGCCACTAGGAAAATCTCATACAATGTCAAGCTGTGTCTGTCTATTTATGGAAATCTTACTGGCCAAAGAGTGAATAACTCTAAATCTGAAGTAATTTTCCCTTCCAAAATGAATAGTAAATTGAGGAGCAGCATTGCTAGGATTTTGGGCTTTAAGGTTGGTTCTTTCCCATTCAATTACTTGGGAATTCAGATTTCTCCAAGAAAACTGGCACTCTCTTATTTTTCCTCTTTGGTTAATAAGATTGAGAAGTCAGTCACTTTTTGGAAGAAATCTCGAATATCCACAGCCGGGAAGACTATACTTATAAATGCCAATATAATGTCTACCCCTATCTATTACCTGTCAGCATATCCGGTGCCTGATTCTATTCTGGGTAGAATATCTAAGGCTGCCAGGGATCTCTTCTGGTCTAAAGATTGCAATAGAAAGGGTATTCATTTGGTGGGTTGGAATGAAATGACTCTTAATCGATCTGAGGAAGGCTTGTCAATTAGGGATCTCAGTCTTTCTAAAATTTCCCTGATGGCTAAGAATACTATCAGTTTGCTTAATAGTAAAGATGTGTGGTGGGTGGATATTATGAATCACAAATATGGTAATTTTAATATCTGGAATGTTAGTATACCAGCTAAATGCTCGTGGTTTTATAGGGGCCTGTACCGTAATGCCATGCATATCAGACCTTTTCTTTGGGTCAACACTGTCAATCCAGATGTGAGCTCATTCTTGAATGATCCTTGGTACTTTGAGATTCCACTCTCTCACAAACCCACTTACCTAAATATGCATACTGATATTGATAAGGTGAGTATTAGGGATCTGCTTTCAGAAGATAGATGGAGCATGAATGAGTTATTTACTTTGTTTGGTCCTCATATTAATGATAACATCATAGCCAATAGCCACATTACTCATACTCATGGAAATCATTGGGTGTAGTTTCCTAAGTCTAAGAAGTCTAAACTTCCCATGATGGTTTACTCTCATTTCAACCAACTTCACAATGTGAACCATCAGTGGGTTGGGTGGGATAAAATCTGGCTCCTTAAAGTAGCTCCTAGGGTGAAGCACTTCATTTGGCTGTTATTTCATAATGCTGTGAAAACAAAAGAATTTCTGTATAAGCTGAATCTGGGGCCTCAGGATGTTTGTAGCTTATGTAATTTGACTGCTGAAACTTGTGAACATTTGTTCTTTGAGTGTGGGAAAGTACAGGAGATATGGAACATGACTACTGATGCTATCAGGAAGAGAGTTGTTTTTCCTGATGGGGTTTCCTCTGGCAATTGGCTCTTCAGAGATTTATCCGGTAATGATCTTTTTACCTGCTCAGTTATTGCTGCTACGATATGGTTAATATGGAAGGCACGTTGTAAAATTATATTTGGTAATGGTCAGCTGCGCCAAGAGGTAATTGTTTCTCAAGCCATTGGGCATGTCAGGGAGTATTTTAATGCTTCATCTACTTCTGTTAGGGAAAATTTTATTGCTAACAACTTATCTTTTTCTGACAGTCCGATTTTAATTGTAGCTGCTCAATTGAATGAGAATTCCCTTATAGCTGGTGTTGGGTTTATAATCTTGGATTTCCAGTCTAATTTTATTAGTGCAGGAAGTGGTTGCTGTTCTGCAGGATCTAGTTGTGAGGCTGACTTGAAGGCTATTGGGTTTGCTTCTCATAGCTGCTTGAACTGGGGGACTCTTATCAAGACAATCATGGGGACAAATGACGAGCTCTTAAGGAGTATCAAGCAAGGTTTGGCTCTGGAAGACTGGAGGTTGCATTGGCAAAAGGTTGAAGTTGAAGCTCTTGTTGCTGATCTGGGGGGACCAAATCTCATCGGCATCCCTTCCTGTTGGAACAGAGCGGCCCATGCGTTAGCGCTGTATGGCTTAAACCATCATGCTATATCGCTATTTCACCAGGGTAGAGAGTTGCCTAACTGGCTGATGAAAAAGCTAATGCAGATTGGTGTTAGGTTTTAATTTTGTAATACTTGTGTGTTAGTCTTAGAGTCTTTTAGTTTTGTTTGTTTTTCCTGTTTTGTCTTTCTTCTTTCAGCTGTATAATGTTTATGAACTCTCTTGTATCTTTTTTATCATATTAATAAATCAGCTCTAATGAGCTCCTTCCCCCCAAAAAAAAAAAAAAAAAAAAAAAAAAAAAGCTCTCCTTCGATTCAAAGCAGGTCTCTTGGATCATGGCAACCAGCGGCGGCTCTCCTCTTGGAACATATTGGAACCCAACTGTTGCTTATGGGAAGGTGTGCAGTGTGATAACACCACTGGTCATGTCATCAAGCTTGATCTCCACAACCCTCATCCATTCATCATGAATGGTTGGGGTGACCCATACATACGCAACAACAGTGCAAGCTTAGGAGGTAAGATCAATCCATCTTTACTCTCCCTCAAATATTTGCTCCACTTGGATCTTAGTGGCAACAATTTCAATGTTACACCCATTCCAAAATTCATTGGCTCGTTTAAGGAGCTGACATATCTAAACCTCTCAAATGCCCGCTTTGGTGGAAACATACCTCCATCTTTGGGCAACTTGACCAAGTTGCAAGTCCTTGATCTCTCAAACATAGACTCCATAGATGATTCTATTCTTAAGATGCATGATGCCAAATGGCTTTCTCAACTCCGTGCATTGGAACATCTTGACATGAGCCATGTGATCTTTGAAAAAGATGCATCTCATCAATGGGTACATGCATTGAATTCACTACCTTCCATTGCCAAGATAACTGTAGAGCATTGCAACCTGAATCAGCTACCGCCCACTCTTCATCATGTCAATTTCACTTCTCTCTCACTCTTTGATCTCTCAGACAATAATATCAATTCTACCATACCGTCCTGGCTGTTTAACATCACAAGCCTCCAGCATCTTGACCTCAGCTGGAACTCTTTCCATGGCCATGTTCCAAACTCAATTGGCAACATGACCTCTCTTCGCTTCCTAGATCTCACAGACAATCATGATATCCACATGTCTCGTAATATTCTTATTGAGCTCAAGAATCTTTGCAAGTTGCAAACTTTAAACCTTGGGTACATGAATATCAAACATCGGTTTTCTGATCTAGGAGTGATTTTCTCTGGATGCATGAAAGACAATCTACAAGAGTTAAGGTTAAGTGGCAATACTCTTATGGGTCACTTGCCCAGTTGGATAGGAAATCTTACCAGCCTCAGATGTCTTGATCTCTCTGAAAACCCATTATATGGTCCTCTGCCTCAATCTCTTTGGCAACTCTCGGCACTGCAAGAACTTTATCTCAGCTCGAATGCATTCAATGGAACTGTCACAGAAACTGATCTCCATGACTTTACAAGGCTTGAAATCCTTGACATCTCACTCAGTCCTCTTGTCTTAAATGTGAGTATCAATTGGGTGCCGCCTTTTCAACTGAAAGCCCTTTATATGAGTGGTTGTCCGGTAGGACCAGCATTTCCAGCATGGCTCCGCACACAAAAAACCTTGGTAGAATTGTTTTTGTATCAAGCAGGTATCTCTGACACCTTGCCGAACTGGTTTTGGGATTGGGCTTCCACTATTTCCGTATTGGCCCTCTCTGACAATGGAATGAAAGGGAAGCTCCCCACTTCCTTGGAATTTGGTGTAGTTGCTTACCTCATTCTAAGTTCCAACTTTTTTGAAGGTCCTGTTCCAAATTCTTTTCTGAATGTTAGATCGTTGGATTTGTCAAATAATTCGTTGGCAGGAACTCTTCCTTCAAAAATCAATGAAACCGTCCCTATGCTTGAAACTATGGATTTATCAAACAACAAAATAAATGGCACTATCTCGTCAACATGGTGTGAATTAGAGAACTTGAGTCGATTGATTCTTTCAAATAATTCTCTATCCGGAATAATCCCTACATGTTTCAGAAACAATTCAAATTTGGCTTTTTTGGATTTTTCTATCAATCACTTGTCAGGACATGTTCCAGCCTCCATTTTCCTTCTACCATCACTTGAGTATTTGTCCCTGAGCAGAAACAACTTTTCTGGATATATTCCTTTTTTCACAGAGAAATGCAAGAGGTTATATTACCTTGATCTAGGAAATAATATGCTCACTGGAAGTATACCAGTTTCACTTGGTGAACGCTTGATACAGTTAGAGGTTCTTATACTTAGATCAAATAATTTTGATGGAAATCTACCACCACAACTATCATTTCTTACCTTTCTTCATATTTTAGACCTCTCTGACAACAAGTTGTCTGGAGTTATACCCAAGAGTTTTGGAAACTTTACTTCTATGATGTCAAATACCAAACAAGGGTTATTTGTTAGGATCAAAGAGAGAAAGAAGAGGCAAAGACACACACAAGATACAGCACACTCTAATCTTACTAAGAAGCAGAACACATTGTATTGAAGCTGATAGTAGAACAGTGCAGAGATTCAAAATATAAAGACTCTAAAGTTGACACAGACCCTGACACAGCATACAAACATTAAAGGAAGACAAAAGTCAAAAAGGATAAAATGAAAAGAGAACATCCAATCGCCGCGCAGCATTCCTTGAGTCGTCCAATCAGATTCCAGCCAGAACTCTTCTTATGCAAAGTACAGCAATCTGAATGGTCAGTCTATACTAGGTTTAGAGTAACCATTCTAACATGCTCCCCTTACTCTAAACCTCTGACCCATAGTTCCTCTCTGAATTGCTCAAATTTGCAGTTCGGCAACCCTTTTGTGAAGATATCTGCAACCTGGTCATGAGTACTGCAGTGAAGAATGTTGATAACTTCATCTTTGATCAGATCGCGAATGAAGTGGTATCGTGTGTCGATATGCTTCGTTCGACTATGATGAGTAGGATTTCGAGCTATGGAAATGGCCGAACTATTATCACATCTGATGATTGTAGGGAGCAATTGCTTCTCATTCATATCTGCTAAGAGATGACGTAACCAAACTGCTTCGCAGGCTGCTGATGTAACAGATATGTACTCAGCCTCAGTGCTCGATAATGCAGTCACCGGTTGCTTCTTTGAACACCATGCCACCGCCCCTGGTCCAAGAGAGAAGATCCACCCAGTTGTGCTCCGTCGATCGTCCGGCGAGCCTCCCCAATCACTGTCTGAGTATCCAGAGAGAATGAATTCTTCATTCCTTGTATAGTGTATTCCATATCCAATGGTGCCGCTCACGTATCGCAGGATTCTTTTCACTGCTCCATAATGATGCTTCGTCGGTGATTGCATGAAGCGAGCTACAACTGAAACAGCATGCATGATGTCCGGACGAGTGTGAGTTAAGTAGAGGAGACTCCCAACAATCTTCCTATATTTAGATCCATCAAAGCTCCCCGAACTGTCTTCTGAATGTAATTTTTCATTGAGATTCATTGGCCCAGCAATTGGATTGCAATGTAACATCCCAGTTTTGCTCAAGATATCCTCTGCATACTTTCGTTGCGAGATGAATAATGTGTCCTTGTGTTGTATCACCTCAAGACCAAGAAAGTATTTCAATTGCCCTAAGTCTGACATCTCAAATTCTTTCATCATGTTTTCTTTGAATTGAACCAGCATTTCTTCAGAACTGCTCATGTATATTATATCGTCTACGTATAGGCACAGCAGCAGTATTTCAGTGTTGGTCTTGACTATTTTGTAGACAGTTGGCTCATTGGTGCTTCTTATGAACCCCAGTTGATGGAAATGAGCATCAATTCGGCTGTACCAGGTTCGTGGGGCCTGTCGGAGGCCGTAGAGAGCTTTGTTCAGCCTGTAAACCTTCTCTTCTTGTCCTTTGATGATAAATCCATCTGGTTGCCTCACGTAAACCTCTTCTTTTAGTTCTCCGTTTAGAAAGGCCGTCTTGACGTCTAGTTGGTGAATTCTCCAACCTCTTTGAACACCTACAGCGAGGAATAAGCGCACAGTCTCAATTCTGGCGACCGGGGAGAAGATTTCTTCAAAATCTACTCCTTCTATCTGATTGTATCCCTTCGCGACTATCCTCGCTTTCTTTCTCAGCAAGGTTCCATCAGGATTGAACTTGGATTTGAATACCCATTTCAGTCCGATCGCCTTCTTCCCTTCTGGTAATGTTGAGAGCTCCCAAGTATTGTTTCGAGAGATTGCCTCCAGTTCTTCTTTCATAGCAGCGATCCATCCTTCATTCTTCACAGCCTCATCAAACGAAGTTGGATCTGCAGCTGTTAGGGCGAATGAACAAGCATCATATATCTCAGTTAGGTTTTTATACCTTGCTGGAGGATCGTCATCTTCAGTCAAGGGCTGATAGATTTCAGTTGAAGATGCATTCAAGTCTTCAAGCATTGTCATCCGTCCATTAGTTTGATCTTGCGGTGGAGGATTCACAGACTGATCAACAGCATGTTCTTCATCCACGTCATTAGCGGGCACATAATTCATCGTTGTTAAGTCAACATTCTTCGACCAATCCCAGTATTTCCTTTCAAAAAATCTTACGTCCCTGCTGACTTGGACACGCCTTGTGAATGGATCGAAGATCTTATAGGCCTTTGCATTCTCGCAATACCCAATAAAAACGCCTGGAGTGGTCTTCGAGTCCAGCTTCTTTCTCTGTTGTGAGTCAACCAATGAATGAGTCAAACAACCGAAGACTCTGAAGTTCCTCACAGTTGGCTTGGACCCAGTCAATGCTTCGTAGGGAGTTTGGTCCTCAAGTGCTGCCGTCGGAGCTCGATTAAGGATGTGAACAGCTGTACTCACTGCTTCGGCCCAAAATTCTGTTGGCATGGATGTCTCCTTCAACATCGTACGCGCCATCTCAGTTACGGTACGGTTTTTACGCTCAGCTACTCCGTTTTGCTGGAGAGACCTAGGAGCGGTGAGTTGTTGTTGGAGTCCATGGAGTTCGCAGAAGGATCTGAACTCCTTGGATGTGAATTCACCACCACGATCACTGCGGAAGTTCTTCAACGGCAAAGATAGCTGCTTCTCGACCAACGTTTTGAACTGCTTGAACTTCTCCAACGCATCAGATTTCCTCTGAAGAAAATAGACCCAGCTGTAACGTGAGTGGTCGTCTGTCAACAAGAAAAAGTAAAGGTTGCCTCCGAGAGATGGTGTTTGCATCGGACCCACCAGATCACCATGAACTAGTTCTAGTGGCGCCGTTGATCTTCCTGCTTGGCCAATGGGAAAGGAAGTGCGTATTTGTTTTCCCAATGAGCATGTTTCACATGGATTGATGCTGGAGATGATTGGCAAGCCATCAACCATCTGCTTTTCTCCAAGTGTTTTCAGACTCTTCTGGTTCAAGTGACCATATCGCTTGTGCCAAAGCTCAGATAACTCAGCTTCATCTCGTGCGACATTTGCAGCTCCAACGTCCTCGGCTTCAAGGGGAAAAAGTCGATGGGACGTCATACACACTTGGGCAATCTTGGCTTTAGTCTTGGCATCCTTGATGACACACTCCCCTTTAGAGAACTCAACAGAGTAACCAGAGTTCATCAGTTGGCCGACGCTCAACAAATTGTGCGCGAGAAGTGGCACGTACTGCACGTTGGTCAGAGTGTTTGTTCTTCCACAGCAGGAGCGGAGAACAATGGAGCCAATCCCGCAAACTTTCAGGGTTTTACCGTCACCTAGTCTGATTGTTTGATTTGATACTTCTTCCAAGTTTTGGAACAGCATCCTATTCCCTGACATATGATTAGAACAACCTGAGTCAATAAGCCACATACCTCCTCTTTCACTTGTGTCTTTACTAGAAGCCATGAACAACAATCCTTCGTCAGCCTCCTTGGTGTCTTTAGCATCTTTAGCTAAGTTTACTTCTTGGTTCTTATATCGGCATTGAGATTTGATGTGCCCGTACCTTTTGCACCCATAACATTGTACGCCCTTTTGCTGTTTGTCACCTTCAGTCATGCGAGGTTGGTTAGAATGCCATCCTCGTCCTCGTCCTCTTCCCCTGTGATACCCACGGCCACGGCCCCTACCGCTACGGCCACCATGTTCTCCATGAGAAGAACACTTAACATGTAAAGCCCTGTCTTCATCTTGCTCACCAGCAAGGTTAAGTAATGATTCATGGCTCTTCAATGAACTGCTGAGTTCATCAACAGTAAGGGTATTCAGGTTCTTGGCTTCAACAATGGAGTGAACGACATGCGCGAACCGTGGAGTGAGGCTACGCAACACCTTTGAGACCACCGTCTTGACAGGTACCTCCTCCTTTAGCATGCGTATCTGGTAGACAATGTCCAGGACACGACTCATGTAATTCTGGACGCTCTCTCCCGACTTCATCCTTGCCATATCTAGCTCGCGATGAAGTGCATGAAGCTTCACAGTGATAGTGTTTTCATTACCTTGATACTCAGTTTTGAGTATATCCCACGCCTCCTTTGCAGTCTTAGCCTCTGAGATTCGAATGAGAGAACATTGATCAAGTGCTTGTTGTATAAGAAACAGTGCCTTCGCATCCTTCTTCATGCTGTCATGAAGCCTGTTGCCATCTCCTTCTTCAGTGAATCCTTTCTCCACGATGTTCCACAGATCTTTCGACCTAAACATCGTCTTCATCATCAAACACCAGAGGTTATAGCTTTCTCCGGTAAATAGGGGCACATTGCCCTCCTTTGATGATGAACAGCCTCCAGACATTTGAACAAATCTCTGATACCACTGTTAGGATCAAAGAGAGAAAGAAGAGGCAAAGACACACACAAGATACAGCACACTCTAATCTTACTAAGAAGCAGAACACATTGTATTGAAGCTGATAGTAGAACAGTGCAGAGATTCAAAATATAAAGACTCTAAAGTTGACACAGACCCTAACACAGCATACAAACATTAAAGGAAGACAAAAGTCAAAAAGGATAAAATGAAAAGAGAACATCCAATCGCCGCTCAGCATTCCTTGAGTCGTCCAATCAGATTCCAGCCAGAACTCTTCTTATGCAAAGTACAGCAATCTGAATGGTCAGTCTATACTAGGTTTAGAGTAACCATTCTAACATTATTTACAAGCTTTTTGATTAGAGATATGTTGGTCACTACAAAAGGAATGATTCTTGACTTTCAGACCTTAATGTCTTCTATGTCACTCATTGATCTTTCAGAAAATGATCTATATGGTTGTATCCCTCATGAAATAGGAAATCTAAAACTACTGCACAGCTTAAATCTATCTGGAAATCATTTGACAGGAGAGATCACAGATAAGATTGGTTCAATGAATCAGTTAGAGTCTCTTGACTTATCAAGAAATCAACTATCAGGAGCAATTCCTGCAACATTATCCAACTTGAACTTTTTGGAAGTTTTAAATCTTTCACATAATCATCTATCAGGGGAGATACCAACAGGTGGACAATTTAATTCGTTTGATCCATCCATTTATGCAAACAATGACAATCGTTGTGGATTTCCTCTCTCAAAGAAGTGCTATGATGACAATGTACAAAAAGAGCAAAACCTGAAAGATGAGATGGATTCTGATGTCAGTGACAATATATGGTTCTGTTTTGGCATAATTAGTGGTTTTATTGTTGGGTTGTCTTGGAGGATTGCTTATTTTGTATTTTTCGATCGCATAACTGACGCAATCTATGTTGCTTTTGCTGTGAAGTTTGCAAAGATCAAGAGATGGTGGATGGTGATTGAAGATGAATAATTTGAGTGGTGTGCGAAAGTTATTTATACTACTGAAGTTTGTAATTCAGTGATTATCATTATTGTTATTCGATGAAACTATTCTATCAATAAGGTTAATTACAATAAAAAGCACCCACTGTGGTTTCCTATAATTTTTTCTTGGAGCATCGAAAAACTTGGTCTATTGCTGAAGCTTGCTCTTAGATAAAGGGTATTCATTCTATTTCACCAAATTGTTTTAAGGAACTTCCATCCATCTGCGAAAGGTACTTTTCTTTTCCCTCACTCTTTTTGATGTTTCATTTCTCTTGATCATTTTTCGTATTTTTTAATTTTATTCAGAACTACATCTAATGTTGGCATATTCCGTTTGGCCATGAATATTAGGAACTAATAAGCTTTACTATTATAATGTATCATTATTAGTTCATAGTCAGTTTCTGATTATTTCTTAATCCAAATTTCATTCTTCCATCCTATAACTTAAGAACAATTTGGAAGAAATTTATCAAATAAATGCATTCTTCATAAGAAGCCTCATGGGCTTTTTAGTTGCGTGATAAATTATTTATAAATACTTTTACTTACTAAAATAGTGCTTTCACTTGCACAAGCCAGAGCAATCTTATGTGCACGCCTTAAGCACTAGCTTATATTCACAATATTAGCAGCTCTAAAGATTGCTTTGGCTTTTAGAGATGATGCTGAAAGATGCACATAGATCTTGTGAAAGAAGTAAGTTATATACTCTAGGATAATGCTTTCGTGAAACACCATATCGTAATACCAATCTTTTTCATCAGATTGCTTGAGTGATTTACATACATGACATTGAAATTAGTAATTAGCTTTAATCATGTTATTGGGGATGGTTCTTTGAAGTGTAGAGAAAAAGAGATGAGAAAGAAAATAGTGCACAAGTCTTCAAGGCGTGGGCAACACTTTCCTTTAGGTTTAATTCGCCTCCACCTATTTTCAAACCTTGGATGCAAAATGGATTAAATGACGAATTTCCTTTAGGATACAATGAAGACCCTTGAGTATGGTTTGCACTCCCAAACTCAAGCAAAGACAACAATGGCTTTTACAAAGTGAAAGTTTGCTTCTATCTTTTGTGCACTCAAAGAACAAAACAAATGAACTTGTGAAGAGTTTGTTTTTCATTCAATTCGTTTGAATGATGGTAGAAGATTATTTTATAGGAGTGAAGTGGTGTTTAGAAAAGAGACATACCACTTCAATAATGAGTGTCTAAGAAAAGGCACACCACTTCAATACACAACCTCATTAAATAGACACACTAATTCATTAATGAGACACAATTCATTAATTAATAAAAATACAAATGACAACCTCTTATTAGTTGTATTACAAAGTGATGCTTATTAGATTAGTATCTTTTGGAGTTTTAACTAGTATGTGTCTGGATGAGTAGGTATAGATAACATGACTTTTCATATAATGAAATAATTAATAAATACACCTCTTCATTTTTAAAATCCCCTCACAAATCATTTTTTTTTTTTTTTTGAGGGGAAGAGCTCGGTGAGCTTATTTTATTAATAAAAATAAAAGGATACAAAGAGTTCAAAGAACAAACCAAAAGAACAAAACAAACAACAAAGAACAAAAACAAAACCACAAGCAAAAACTAGAGATTACATGAAGACACCAGACTGGAGTAAAATCTTCATCAACCAAAATGGAAGATCCCTGCCTTGATGGAATAAGGTGAGATCATGATATTTCAAACCAAGAAGGGCCAGACTAGCAGCAGCAGCTAGCCAAGATTTAGGGATAATATGCAAATTTGGATGCCCCATGTCAATGAGATAATCTGAGATGTTGTTAGATAGCGGATGAATTCTCCAAGCCTGTTTAGAAGGACCAGTATCTAGCATTGAGAGCAATTCAGTAGAGCCCACGAAGATGGTTCTGATGCAAGTGTCCAGGACATGCATGCTCCCTAGCGCAGCAAGGAGGGCCAAGGCTTCAGCCTCAAGATTAGAATGAGCCTGAATCGAGTGACATCCAGCAAATAATAATTGAGAGTTAAAATCCACAACATAGAAACCTGCACCAAAAATCCTTTCCTCACAAGACCTTACAATGGTAGCAAACACAAAAGGACTGTCAGCAAAACCAAAATTATTAAGCAATAATTGTTTGCCAGGCAAAGGGTGTTTCGGATGAGAGTACTCCCTGACGTGGTTAATTGCCTAGAGCGCAATGCTTTGAATTTCAGGAATTTCATTACAGAAGATAAGGTTGCATCTAGCTTTCCAAAGAAGCCAAGATGCAGCAGCGATTATGGATTGCTCAAAGATAAGAAATTCAGAGTTAGACGGGCACAACCAAGTACCAGAGGTGAAGCCATCCTGAAAATGGATAGCCTTCCCAATAGCAGCACTAATAAAACTCCAAAGCTGCTGAGCTTTGGGACAATAGTTGAACAAGTGCTCAATAGTTTCAAAATCAAGGTTGCACAGTCTGCAGAAGCATTGAGGCCCAAGGTTAAGCCCGTATAAGTAATCAAAAGTTTTAAGGCCATTATGCAATAAGAGCCAGAGGAAATGCTTGGTGCGAGGGGATATACAGAGATGCCAGATACATCCCCATCCTTCCCAATGATCACCATTCCCAACAGGGTTGTTGAAATGTGCATAAATCATAGAAGTAAGCTTATGACTCTTAGACTTAGGATACCAGACCCAGCAATTAGCTTCACAATCACTAAATTTACCATTGATAAGGAAATCAGAGTTAATAAAATTGCCAAACAAATCATGAAGCCTGTTTAAATCCCAACTGTTGCCAGTAATAAGATTGGACAGATGCAACTCCTCTAAATTAATATTCATGTTCAGGAATGTAGGTTTAAAAGCCAAAGGTAAATCAAAGTACCAAGGATGGTTCATAATGTTAGTAAGGCCAGGATTAAAATGATACAACCAAAGATAGGGCTTAATAAGATTTGCAATATTGCACAAACCCCTAAAAAACCAAGAGCAGTTGTCTGGAATGGGTTCAGTCCAAAAATTAAGCAGGCCATACTTACTAATAAGAATGTCAACCCAAATAGCATTATGACAATTAAGATAGGAGAGAACATTCTTAGACATAAGGGAAAGTTTGGAAGCGCGAAGATTACGGATAGAAAGACCCCCCTCAGCATGATCAAGTGTAATATCTGTCCAATTGACTGAGCTCATGCCTTTTCTATTGCCACCTTTGGACCAGAAAAAAGACCTAGCAGATTTGGAAATGCTATCTAGAATGGTGTCAGGAACTGGGTAGACAGACAAGTAATACACAGGAATCGACATCAAAACAGAATTAATAAGAATGGTTTTACCAGCTTTAGAAATGTGCGAGTGCTTCCAAAAGGAAAGAGTTCTTTCAGTTTTTTCAAGCATTTTCGAGAAGTTTGAAACCGCTAACCGTTTAGGAGAGATTGAAATACCAAGATAAGTAAAAGGAAAGGAAGCAGAACTAAAACCAAGGATTTTGCAAATACTGTTTTTCAATCTCAAGTTAAATTTCATCGGAAAATAAATGTTAGATTTCAAATCATTGGCTCTTTGCCCAGTAAGGTTTTCATAAATGGAGAAACAAAGGTTGATGAAACGCGCAGCTTTTCTGGTCGCAAGAGTAACAAGAATCAAATCATCAGCATACATAAGATGATTAAAATCATTTTTAAGAGCAGGATTGAAACCCGGAACCATTTTGTGATGTAACGCAAAATTTAAAAGAGAAGTTAAATTCTGCGCAACAATAATGAAAAGATAAGGAGACAGGGGGTCCCCCTGCCTAAACCCCCTGGAGGGCTTAATCCAATGAGAAGGCTTCTTGTTAATAATCAGAGAAAAGGAGGCAGATCTAATACAGGTATCAATCCAATTAATCCATCTACTAGGAAAGTTCATCCGGTTAAGGGTGGCAAGAATTACATTCCAGCTCAGAGAATCATATGCTTTTTCAATGTCCATCTTAACTAGCATCCTAGGGGGCTTTTTAAAATCCCTATCCATAGTGTGAACCACTTCTTGAAGGGCAATGATATTATCCGAGGGACAACGATTAGCAACAAAGCCACACTGCTCACGGCCAATGATTTTAGGAAGCAAACTCTTAAGACGATTAACAAGAATCCTCGAGATAATTTTATAGCAAACATTACACAAGGAAATGGGCCGGAAATCCAAAACAGACTTGGGGTTGGGTTTCTTAGGAATAAGGGTAATGTAGGTTCTACCCCAAGAATTAGGAATGACCGAATTGCTAAAAAAATAAGAAATAGCTTCGAAGAGAGAATCACCAATAACATCCCAGAAGAAACAATAAAATTCAGAATTAAAGCCATCAGGGCCAGGACTCTTACCAGATGGGAGAGATTTAAGAGCAAGATGTACCTCCTTTTTAGTGATATCCATAATCAGGGTTTCACCATCGGCATCAGAAATGCTAGGAAGATCATTGGGTAGGGCGTGGAGAATATCTGCCACAGACTTGTCTGAAGGCTCAGACCAGAGGTTAGAAAAGAAGTTACAGAAAACAACTTCAATGTCATTCTGCTCAGTAAAACAAACACCATTAGGATCATTGATAACATGAATAGAGTTGTGGTGGTTACGACACCGTATAGAGTTATGAAAAAAACTGGAATTAATATCTCCGCCAAGAATCCACATCTGTCTAGCACGCTGGGCCCACTTGGTGGAGTTCTGGCGATGTAAAGCTGCAAGTTGATTATATAAAGGGGTTAGGCTGTTAACATTAGACGAAAAGTTACCATTAAGATGATCTTTCTCCTCAGCCTCCAGAATCTCTAACTCAACCCGATTGATGCTAGCATCAATGGAGGTGAGACCACGACTCTTCCAAGATAAGAGGTTATTCCTAGCACGAGAAAGAAGGTGGGCAAAAGCATGTAAAGGATTAGAGTGAGGCCAGAAATTCCAGGCAACTCTAACAGCGGAATGACATCCAAGGTAGTTGAGCCAATAATTATCAAACCTGAAGATTTTCCTTTTCTGAACAGTTCTAGGAGAAAGAGTAAGGGAGAGAGGAGCATGATCTGAGAAGGTTCTCGGAAGGTGTTTGATTAAATAACTATCCAGATAAGAGGAGCAACAAGGGTTAAGAAAACACCTATCAAGGCGGGCCCATTTCCTCGCATTTCCCCTTTGGTTATTACACCAAGTAAAGCAAGAACCTGTATAATTAACTTCCAGAAGATTATTAATAACAGTAAAATCAGAGAAAGCACGGGCCTTGCGACGATAGTAGTGCCAGGACCCACCCTGGAATTCACTAGTGGAAGAGATGGCATTAAAATCATCTATAATAATCCTAGGCAAGTTAAGAGAGGCAATACCTGTAAGCTCATACCAAACATACATTTGATCGTGTAAACGGGAAGAGTTATATATCGTAGAGAGAATCCAAGACTCGTTCCTCCCATTAGTAACAACTAGATGAAGGGCGTACCTAGATTTGACCAACGGGGTAACCTTACCCAAGTGCTTCTGCCAGGTGACAATGATCTCGCCAGAGTATCCGTCCGCAACAATGGCAGCCCATGCCCAGTTCCGTCCGAGTTTAGAGCAGAAAGAGTCAAGCCGGCCATCATCCGCGCGAGTTTCCACTAAGCAGAAAATTGAAGGGTTAATGGTCTTCATCAGGTGCTTGATTCGAGAATAGGTGTCCCGACCAGAGACCCCCCTGCAGTTCCAGCAAACAAGTTTAAAAAGATCGTCAATCATGGAAAAACTAAGATAAAGGAGGTAGCCGAACGAGAAACAGAAAAGACAAACAGAAGAAAGCTTGAGACAAGCGAAGCAGACAAGACAACCCTAGTCACCATCATCTCCACACTCTATCCTCCCCTTCTTGTGCGATAGAGAGGATGGCTGAGATACACGACAAACTAGTGCTTCCTTTCGAATGCCCGACTGATATTGGTCTAGAGTCATTGAGTCGTCCGGTTTAGCGAGGTCCACATCATCGGACATCACACTATCCCCATCTTCCCCGTCAGAGAGAGCCTCCTCCGACTCAGACATGGATTGATCAGAGCTGACCGTTCCAGGAGAAGGGTGGAGAGCACTGTTAACCTGTGCAACGGCGTTAGCATGTGGAGATGCGTTGTCGCTTAAAGTGGTCATTTCGTCTAACCCTGCAGACATTCTGAGAATCAGAGTAGGCAAGAGATCGAGCTGCTGACGAGAAAGCAACAAGATCTCCTTGGGAAGGCAACCCGATATGGAGCTGGGTCCAGGGTCAGAGGCAGTGTGCATGGTACAGGGGCCAGGATCAGAGATAAGGACGTTGGAATTAGGGCCGTGGTCAGATTTAGTGGGGTGAACAGTGTCTTTTCCCGAAAGAGACATGTCACCAGAGGGACTATCAGCGCATCAAGAAGTGGACGGGGTCGCATCATTGCAGAAACCTGCCGTCTGTACAGGGATAATGTCAGAGACACGTGAGCGAGAGACAGAGAAACCGCCCCTTCCACGGACTGAACCACTGCCACGTGGAGGGCGATTAGCATCGGTCAGATTCGGAACATTGGGATGAACGTTGGGAGGGGCTGCAGAGGACGCATGCGCCGCACGTGATGCTGGACGACCAGCACCACCTCCGGCGCCACCGCGTCCACCGCCACGCCCTCTCCGTCTTGAAACTAACATCCAAGGCCCAAAGTTGGTTTCCGATTCATTAACAACCGCTGTTGCCGGCGAAGTATGCGGATGGTCAAAACCTGCCTCCAAGCTATCATTCTGAGTGTCCATGGCATCCATCACCTCCATCCCAGTCATTTCACCAGGAACCAAAGCAGGGGGTGGCGAAGTGCACTGGTCCTCAGAGTTCCAGCGGCTGCAATGGTTTGAGCCATGACCGACCATCCCACAGAGATAACAGAAGGTAGGAAGTTTTTCATATAGAACTACAACAAACACCCGATGTTCTTCATCCCCAATCCAAAAACCCTGCTTCAAGGGTTTGCCCAAATCAATCTCCACACAGATTCTGGCGAATTTAGACCTGGAAAGAGAGCAAGTGTAATCATCTATTTTCAATAGTCGCCCCAAGGAGGCAGCAATAGTTTCGAGAGACTCCCCTTCCCAGAACTCAACAGGTAAATTATGGAGTTGGACCCAAAAAACGGCCGTGGACAGCTTGGCAAAAGAGACTTCATGCGTTTCACACCGAAACAGGAGGTAACCATTGGGTAAATCAGAGATGAAGATCTCACCCAAATCCTGCCATCTAGTAAGAAGGATGGTCTTTATTTGTTCGAACAACGGGGGCTTGCCAAAGAACTTGCCAATGAGGGAGTGCTGGAAGCGAAGCCTGGCGCGAGCCATCGCATCCCCATCAAACTTGATGAAATCAGAGGTGGACGCTTTCAAACGGCGGAGCACAGGGCCATCAACAAGCGGAGAAGGGTTCTGAGGGCGGTTCTTGACTGCGGCAGCAATCTCTGCCCAAGACGGGGGTTGCACAGAGGTCGTTCCCCCGCTTGCCATAGCAAGGGGGGAGGAGGAACACACAGCGAGGGAGGAGGAAAGCACAGGGAGGAGGAACGCACGAGGAGGAAGAGGAACGCTAACAGATTTGTGCTTTTTTTATACCCCTCACAAATCATTGTGTCTAATAATTCATCTAAGCATCTAAGCTTCAGGAAGAGCCAAATAGAAATTCTCATTCTTTTTGTCAATCCTGTTTTATATTTACTTCATATGAGTATTAATATAAACAGCTTCTTTCCTTTAGATGACTAGCACGGTTTTGATTAATTTTGGGAACCTTTGTGAAAAGGCAAAAAAGAGGTGAGTTTGAGGAGAAATACAGATGTGTGATCTCTGACCATCATTGTCTTTTGCAGTTATTTGTTTTCCTCTCCTTCATCATTGTTTATATGTCTTTGTCTAATTTTAATTTTGGGTTTGGTGCCTTGTAGCAGTGATTATATGTTTTGACTGTACACCCTTGATGCCATTCTGGTCTCTGGTCCCACATTGGATGATTGCAGTGAACTGGTGAAGCAAGTAATTCCTGCAAACTAGTTAAGCACCCACCCACACACTCTATATATTATATGTTTAGAAGATTTATGAGGTGTTTTTGTTCTTTTGCAAATGCATGCAGGATTCAATCTTTGAAGAAAGTTTTGTTGATGATGTGATATCCTTGCTTATGCTTATGCCATGCCACAAGTGTTGTTGCTTCTTGTATCCCTGTTTTGATCAATGACAACAATGGTTGTTTTTTATTCAGTGCTGCATTGACAGTCTGACCTATGAGCTAAAGTTGGTACGCCAAGCTCTCTTTCTTCTGTGTCTCATCTATATATCATATATATTGGCAGATTATGTATGAAGGCATTATTTAGAAATTTCACATAGCAATATACAATGATCATGAGGGAAAAAGGCCTTTACAGAGTAATGATCATGAATGAAGTAGTAAATAATTGCCATAGGCTTTCTAGAGATGCATATGGGTGAGTGTTGTGGGACAATATATATGTGATTGTTTCACCTAATCATTGATAAAAGTTCGTTAATATTAATGGTTTGATTCACTGCAGGAATTTCATAGTTCAGCATGCTCTGGTGATTAAATCTGCAGAAACTATTGCACCCAATTGTTGTTAAAGCTCTATGCTCAAGAATCAAGATATGCTACAGCTTGCAGAGGCCAGTATGTATTGATTTATTTCAAGCCAGAAGCACCAATATGTCCTTGTTTTTTGAATTGTGGTTAGAGTTTGTGATCCAGATTTTGTTTGGTCCAAATAGAAGGTTTAAGATGCAGTTCATGTGATTTTGGAAATATAAGATTCTTCCAATACCATATCATTGCATCTGTACTTATTCAAAGAATCTAGGTGATCAAACCTATTAGATTAGCATAATCTAATTTATAATGAAATTAGATTCTAACTTACAATTGAACTATAATACATTTAAACATATTTTAAGGTTTTATTATGATGAAATATCTTTACCAAACTATGTTGCTATCATTATACTCAGTTTTCAATACAGTAGAATTTGTTAGGCAATAGTACCTATATATATACATTGTAACATTATTCTCAATATACGATCTTGATTATTCTCAATATCCGTTCCACCGCCACCGCGCCTCAGCCGTGGTCAGCCTTCGCCCGGGCTAGATTCGCCTCATCCGCCGTGACCCAAGTTCTTCCCTTTTTTTCTTTGCTTTCATGGCCTCCCAAGTTTCCTATCTTCAAAAGTCGGATGTCATGCTTAATGGCAAGAACTATAAGGCGTGGTCCTCCACCCTTCGTGTTCTTCTTCGAGGCCTTAATCTTTGGGGCCATGTTGATGGTACTCGACCGGCACCGACCCCTTCTGCAGTACTTTCCTCTGTTTCTTCTATGTCTGTTGTTACCAGTACATCTATCTCTACATCCCAGGACTTGGCCAAGTGGACTGAAGATGATTCTTGCACTATAGCTATCATTTGTCAGTCGTGCGAGCTTTCTATTCCTCTGGCGGTCTGTGATCTTCCTACAGCCAAGGCGATTTGGGATCATTTGCGCACCCTTTATCTTCCCTATAGTCAGGCGTTGCGCTACTCCTTGTTGCAGACTCTCACCGCCACTTATCAGCGTGAGAGCTTTGTCCAGGATTTCTTTGCAGCACTCAGTGATCTATGGCGTCAGTGTGATGAGATGGCTCCCTCTCCTTCTCTGACCTGTGCTCAGTGTCTTGCCATTGCTCAGGATCGTAACCATCTCCATATTTATGAATTTCTCATGCGCTTGCGGCCTGTGTTCGAGGCAGTTCGTGCTCAGCTTCTCCACAGGGTTACACCTCCGTCTGCCAGTGATACTCTGGCCTATGTGCTAGCTGAGGAGACCCATCTTCGGCCCTTAGATGTGGTTCCCCCACCTGCTGCTCCTCACCTTGTTCTTGCTGCTCCCCAGCAGCTCTCAGCGCCGTCCACTGCTCCATTACTGTCGTCCCAAGGCCTTAGCGCTCCTGTTCGTCCTTTTTCCCAGTCTCCGGGGCAGGGATCTAGTGTGCCTCATCGACGGTCTGTTCGGTGCCATTATTGTCATGCTTTTGGTCATGTTCGCACTGACTGTTGCAAGCTCCAGCGGGCTCAGCAGACAGCATAGTAGCGCATTGTCACTACTCCACCCTCTGCTTCTCCGGCTGGTCCGTTGTCTGCTGAGCAGTTTCAACAACTTCTTCAGCAGTTCTCCAGGAGTCAGATTTCTGCTTCTTCGGCCCCAGTTCTCACGCAGGATGCCTCAGACGTCTCCACTCATCCATCAGTCGGCTCTGCTCCTACATGTATCTCTTCTTCCTCTTGGTTGCTCGACTCTGGAGCTTCTTTCCATATGACCTATGATGCTACGCACCTTCACTCCCTGTACCCACTTTCTTCAGACCTTCGTGTCATTATTGCTAATGGCACTACCCTTCCTGTCTCTAGTCGTGGCCCTTTACATACTACTCACTTTCATATTCCCGATGTTGCTTTCGTACCCTAACTATCCATGAACCTTATTTCTGCCAGCCAACTCACTTCCCTTGGCTATCTTGTTGTTTTTGATGAGTTTGGTTGTCGTGTGCAGGATCGTCTTACAGGGACCCTCATTGGAACTGGCCATCGCCATAATGGGGTGTATGTGCTCGATCATCTTCGTCTCCCGTCTTCCTCTTCGTTTCCCGCTGCATCTGCCTTTAGTCTTTCCTCAGTTCATTTTCATCAGTGGCATCATCGTCTTGGCCATCTTAGTGGCTCTCGTCTATCTTCTCTTATTAATCAGGGTGTTTTAGGTCGTGTTTCAGTTGATAGTTCACATTCATGTTCGGGTTGTAAGCTTGGAAAACAACTACAACTCCCGTATCGTTCGAGTGTGTCTAGGTCTGTCTCTTCGTTTGAGTTAGTTCATTCGGATGTATGGGGTCCCGCCCCCTTTGTCTCCAAAGGTGGGCATCGATATTATGTTATTTTTGTTGATGATTTCTCTCGTTACACTTGGATTTATTTTATGCGTTCTCGTTCCGAGTTCTTTAAGATTTATGTTAATTTTTCTAGCATGGTGCGCACCCAGTTTTCTACCACCATTCGTACTTTTCATTCTGACTCACGGGGGATATCTCTCTCATGAGTTTCGTGATCTTCTTGCCTCACATGGCACTCTTCCTCAGCTCTCGTGTCCTGGTGCTCATGCACAGAATGGCACTGCAGAAAGGAAACATCGTCATATTCTTGAAACTGCCCGTACCCTACTCATTGCCTCTCATGTTCCACCTCATTTCTGGGCTGAGGCTGTCTCTACTGCTGTTTACCTCATAAATCTTCAACCCTCATCTTTTCTTCAAGGTCGCAGTCCCGGAGAGTGTCTTTTCTCTAGTCCACCCCGTTATTCTCATCTTCGTGTGTTTGGGTGTTTGTGTTATGTCCTTCTTTTGCCTCGAGAGCGGATTAAACTTTCTGCTCAGTCTGTTCCTTGTGTTTTCCTTGGTTATAGTCCTGATCACAAGGGCTATCGGTGTTACGATCCTGCTGCACGTCGCATCCGGATCTCGCGCGATATTACTTTTGTTGAGGATCGTCCTTTCTTTGTTCCTTCCATTTCCTCTTCCTCTTCTTCTCACTCTTCTACTACATCGGCTGATGTTCAGTTTCTCATTGTGTCCTCTCCACCTGTGTCACCACCTCTCATGTCAC
The DNA here is from genome assembly GCA_020875875.1 of Dioscorea alata. Classification (NCBI taxonomy): domain Eukaryota; kingdom Viridiplantae; phylum Streptophyta; class Magnoliopsida; order Dioscoreales; family Dioscoreaceae; genus Dioscorea; species Dioscorea alata. The sequence goes on from CM037018.1 coordinate 16,645,878, forward strand.
CATCCTCGTCTATACCCTCTCCACCTTCACTTGTGTCTCGTCCATCCCCTCCTCCATCTGTATCTCCATTGTCTGCTGATATTCCTGTCCAGGTTCCTATTCCCGCTCTCCCCTATCACTATTTTTGTCGCCCTCGTTCTTCTCCTGAGCATTCACCCACGGCGCCACCGGTTTCCTCTGATGAATTCCATGTGGATGATCCTCCTGAGCGTCGCTATCCTCTTCGAGATCGCCATCCTCCTGACCGCCTTAACCTTGCTTCTCAGCTGCTTGATCTAACCATTTCTCCCTCTTGTGGCCCTCCAGAGCCAGCTTCTTACCGAGAGGCTGTTCAGATACCTGAGTGGCAGGCTGCTATTTCTGTTGAGTTGGAGGCCCTCGAGCATACTTCCACATGGGATCTGGTTCCTCTTCCCCCTGGTGCTGTTCCTATTACCTGCAAGTGGGTCTATAAGGTCAAGACTCGCTTTGACAGTTCTGTGGAACGATACAAGGCTCGTCTTGTGGCCTGTGGTTTTCAACAGAAGCAGGGCCGCGATTATAATGAGACCTTTGCTCCAGTAGCTCATATGACTATCATTCGAGCTCTTATTGTTGTTGCTGCTGTTCGTCGATGGTCTCTTTTTCAACTTGATGTGAAGAATGCTTTTCTTCACCGGGATCTTTAGCAGGAGGTTTACATGCTTCCACCCCCTGGCCTCTCTTCTCCTTCTGGTTTTGTTTGTCGCCTACGGTGTGCTCTTTATGGTCTCAAATAGGCTCCCCGGGTCTGGTTTGAGCGTTTCAATTCTGCTGTGGCTGTTGCTGGTTTTCAGCCTAGTCTGCATAATCCAGCTTTGTTTGTGCACTCTTCTTCTCGTAGTCGGACTCTTTTGTTGCTCTATGTGGATGATATGATCATTACTGGTGATGACCCTGCTCATGTGGAGTTTGTCAAGCATCACCTTCAGCAGCATTTTTAGATGACTGATCTTGGTCGACTGAGTTATTTTCTGGGCATTGAGGTCACCTCTACTCCAACTGGTTTTCAGTTTTCCCAACAGCGTTACACGTCTGATATTCTAGCACGGGCAGCTATCTCTAACTCTTATGTTGCAACTACTCCTATGGAGTTGCACCTTTAGTTGCGTGCTGATGAGGGGGTCCTCTTGTTTGATCCGACACGCTATAGACACTTAGTTGGGAGTCTGGTCTATCTTACCATTACTCGACCAGATATCGCTTATGTTGTGCATGTGTTGAGTCAGTTTGTCAGTGCACCTACTTCTGTTAACTATGCTCATCTGTTGCGGCTTTTGCGTTATCTTCGAGCGACTCCATCTCGTGGCCTTGTCTTATCTCATCACAGTCCTCTGGAGCTCTGTGCATATAATGATGCTACTTGGGCTAGTGATCCGTCTGATCGTCATTCTGTTACTGGTTTCTGTTTGTTCTTGGGCTCTTCTCTTATTGCTTGGAAGTCCAAGAAGCAAACAGGTGTTTCTCGGTCTAGCACCGAAGCTGAGCTTCGTGCCATGGCCACTACTGCTAAGGAGATTGTTTGGTTGCAATGGCTTTTGCGCGACCTTAGTGTTGTCTCACATGCTCCTACTCCTTTACATTGTGACAACACCGGTGCTATTCAGATCACTCTGAATCCTGTCAAACATTCTCTCTCCAAACATATTGGTGTCGATGCTTTCTTTTTGCGTGATCATCCCAGCAAAGGCATCCTAGATCCTCAGTTTGTTCCCTCTAAGTGACAGCTTACGGATTTGTTTACTAAGTCTCAGACACGGGCGCAGTATGATTTTCTTTTGTCCAAACTCTCGGTGTCTGATCCCCCGTGAGTTTGAGGGGGGGTGTTAGGAAATACAGCTGTATTCACAGCTATATATCCATGTTTGTATATATACCATATATATACCTGTGTACCTATATATATACATTGTAACATTATTCTCAATATATGATCTTGATTATTCTTTCCTAACAGAATTACCATACATCTGATCTACTTATGGTTTTTCCTGATTTGGGTTTTCCACATAAAATTGTGCATTCTTATTTCTTTTCTTTTACTTACTGTTGTTCATTATTTTATTATTTTTTTTTCAGATTGATTTTCAGAAAAATAGCAATAAAATGTTTTCTCATAAGCTATTTTGGTGCTTTTGGAGAGAACAGAAGCAGTTTTATGCCAGATCTCACAAACCAATCAATTGCAATGGCTCAAGACCATGTTTCAGTTTCTTGCGCTAATAATTGCTAGAAATCCTTCATGTTTATGCCTATGAATTTTGCAAATAAGGGAAATGTTCTCTAACATTTTTTGAGTGTGATTTTGTACACACGCATGCCTTAAGATCTACATAAATACAATATTTTTATTAAGATGCTTAGAAGTGAAATAATATGTCCAAAGAACGTGATGTTTCATTTCATATATAAGCTGTTATTCTATGCAAATTGTTAAGACACTATAGCTTGAAAAATAACTAGTGTTGGATGTTGTACTCTACAAATTTAATGCATATCACCCTACAAAAAAATTAAATGCATATCATCCTACAAATTTAATTGGGTTGAAAAATAACTAGTGTTGGATGTTGTACTCTCTTTATCTTGGGTATAATATGTTTATTAGAAATACTCTTATTTTACCAGGGGAAAGCATTACTCATTTGGTAATAGTCTTCCATGCATCAATTCATTTTGTCAGAACTATACCATCATAACTATTCCTTACTACCTCTCCAATTCTTAGACCTCTCAAACAACCACCTATCTGGTAATACCCAAGAGTATTGGCTAATTTCAGTTCCATGGTACCAGTTGTAGGAGATAGGTTGTCCGCATATGATTATTTTAAAGACAAATTTCTAGTTGTAAAAGAATATTGCATCTAATTAAATATAATGTTGTGCTTAATTAGTTACATGATCATTTTGGGGCTTTCCAATAATGACCTATATGGTGACATCGTTTATGGACATAGGAAAATTGAAGATATTACATGGCTTGAATCTATCTTGGAAATCATTCAACATTACAGATAATAGAGAAGATTGGCTAAATGAATCAATTAGAATTTCCTGATTTATCAAGAAATGAACTATTTGGAGCAATTTCTGTGACAATGACATTGTCCAAATTACATGGGAGATTCCAGCATGTGGACAATTTTATATATTTGTTGATGCATCCATTTATTTGAACAATAATATTTTTTGTGGATTTCATCACTGAAAGAAGTGCCATGACAGTATTTTAGAAGAACAAAGGCTAAAGGATAAGATTGATTATGGTTCCAATGATACTATATATGGGATTCTATTTTGGCATAATTAATGGTTTTGTCGTTAGGTCTTTTGACAGTTTGGGCCATTTTCTGTTAAATAAGTCTTGGAGAATTAGTTATGCCTTGTTTGTGGATCATATAAATGATGCAGCTCATGTTGACTTTCGAAGTCAAGTTTGCACGAGTCAAAAAGATCCTTATATGGTGATAACAGATGAATCATTTGAATTTTGTAGAAACTTTGCTTATCAAAATCATCACAAATGCAATGTTGTGATTGCCATGATTTAATTCTACGTGGCTATGCTACTATCAATGAAAATTAAAAAGCAATAGCTGTGGTTTATTATAATGCTTTTTTTTTTTCTCAATGCTGGAGCCGGGAGGAATTTAGATGAGCTGTTAATTATATTCCTAAAGATTTTAATGGTCCATATATCAATGTATTCCAAAATCTTAAAAGCATGTTTGAAGGCACTTTTCTTTAATTACCTCATTTGTTTTTTTTTTTTTTTTTGAAAAAGTGGATAAACCACTTCAATTAAAGCAACAAAGAAACAAAAGATGGTCACCAACAAACACGGCCCCGACCACTAGACGTGGTACAAGCAAAAACTAAAACCAAAGAACCCACACCACCCCAGACACCACCGTCGGAGCGAGGCTCCACCACTGGCACTGGCGAACACCGTTCATCTCGGGAGCAGAGCTCAACTGTGACAGGTCCCGTCTTTATCCCCGGAAGTCGCAAGCGCCCCTCCATTGACTCCTCTCTGGCCACCCTCATCGTAGCACTTATTAAGGGCGGCAACTGTAACCCCTGTGAGCGGCGGCACTCATCGACGAAAGATGCAGGCATTTCCATACCCTTAAAAGCTACCTGTTTTCCTTTCTCTTCACGGGAGATTTCATGCGTACTTCTTCTAGCCAACATCAGATCCCCAGCTCCTTTCCCGAATGTCTTCTTATCCTCAGTGATCAACACAGTGTATCTTCACATTTTGAAGCTTAGGCCCACCTCCATAGGCAACATTAGCAGGCCATCGCCGCCGTGTGAGCGGCGCTCAACCACGGCTGGCCGGGAGCGAGGCTCAACCGACGCTGGACTTATCCCAGGAAGGGTAACTGGATCATCATGGGAGCTAAGCTCAACCATCCCTTCAATGACACATGGTGGCCCTCTTCCATTGAGAACCTCCACAACATCTCGTTGTGGCCTCGCATAGCTTATCCCCGGTGCACCGCAGGGACTACAAGCCATCGAACCCCCCTACATCGGCAGCACACCCACGTCTTCCCCCTCATCCTCGAAGGGCCAAAGATACTCCCCTTCATCCTCATGAGGAGAAGGGAGTAGTACACCGGCACATAGACCAGTTGGCCATCTGGAGCGAAAGTGAGACGAACATCCCCGTTCATCCTCAAGTGATTTATAATCTCAGTTATTTTATTAATTACCTCATTGTCTCTGATGTTTTTACTTTCTCTTATTTTTCATATTTATTTCTTTAATTCATGACTATAATTAATGTTGTAATTTAACTTGCTTATTTGGTGAAGACCTTTGACACCTTCCTAGCTGTGGTGTCATCCTCTTTGTTTTCATTTTTTTTAGTTTGGGTCCAGCCTGCTTTGGAAGTGCATCACTCCTTGTGATAACCTTCTAACTTGTTTAGATCCAAGTTGTATTTCCTCTCCTACTTTCAGTTTCTATTATTTACTCTATACTTGTTCTTTTTAATTAAATAAAGTTGTGATTTATCCATTTTTATTTTTAAAAAAAATCTTACTTCTTTCGTTAAAGCATAATTCATGTTTTCTTGTTCTTGTTCAATGAGATTTATTATTGTGATTCTTTGTTGATTATCATTTTTTTTCTCAACATAATTTTCACGTCTAGCTTGCTCTGTTTGTAGTTTGGGGCACTCCATCCTGCCATGAAAGCATGTTATACTGTCATTATGCTACATCTTTCTCATTTTTCCAATGCCATTAGGGTCATCAATTTGATATTGTTCACCTGTACTCTTACCAAGATTGTCTATCATTAGATTACCTCAGTGTTTATCTACTGTCTTAAGAACATGGCAATAATAATTAGCTTCAACCATTGTGTCCTAAAATTCATCTGAGATTCGTGCAGAGACCAATATATATATATAGAGGGCTGGTAATTTAGGGATGCTTTTAAATTTGAAATATAGGGACATTCACAGTAGCTATCGGATAGTAATCTCACGGCTTTAATCATTATAAACAGTATCGAAAACGCATTCTACAGTGTTGTACAGTATCATGAACAGTGACATATGTACAGTACTTATATAAACAAACAATCATTGGATAATGATCCAACAATTTTAAATCAAATATATCTAGAGAACAGTAATCTAAAGACTTAGATTACTTTTTGCTATATATATATATATATATATATATATATATATGTGGCTTCTTTCCACGTAATGAATATATATTTTTTTTTTTTTAATTGATTGCATTGACAACCTTTGTGTGAAGGCGTTGAGAGTAGGGAGTTGAGAAGAAATAGATAGGTGTACATCAGTGAACATCATGTTCTTCTGCGATAATTTGATTTTAGATGAAGGCAACCTCCCTCTCTCTCTCTCTCTCTCTCTCTCTCTCTCTCTCTATATATATATATATATATATATATATATATATATATAGTGTATGTATGTGAATGATGTTTTATCAAAAAAAAAAAAAAAAAAAAATTCATGATGTGGTTTTGTTATTATAGATCTGCATGAAGGCCTCAAACCGTGAAAATAATTATAAATTGTGTTTAATGATAAATAAATTGTGTGACTTATAAAATCTGTTAAATATTATTGCTAAATTTAATTATTATAATTAAATATCTATATTAAATATTTCACTTTAATTATTATTTTTTAAATTAGTACAATTGACAATTTAAACTAATGACTTTTAAAATTAACAAATATCAATATCATTAGTCATTTTAATAATGGTAAAATATCTAAAAAATCATTTAATTTTGAGATATTCTCATTTGAGTAGCAAAATTATAAAAAAAAATTAATTTAGTCACTTAACTTAATAGTTGCAGTTATTTTGATCATCATACAGCCTACGCAATTAATGTTGAGTGACTTGGACCACCATGTCACCGATTTCTCATTGTGTGAGCATTACATGTCACCAATTTTACATCATGCGGACATAACAATGTTGAGTGAGTTGGCATTCCATGTGGCATCTTAGGGATAAGGGATGATATTTTTAGTAGCCATGTAGCAATGGTCATATGGTGAGAAATGAGTGGCATGTATCGACACGCGGTTAATAGCGTGAGGACCAGTGAGCCAATTGACTGTAATTATAAAGTTGGATGATCTAATTAAAATTTTTTTATAATTCGGTGATTTAAATAGAAGTGTCCAAATAATTGTGTAACTATCTAGCTATTTTGCCCTTTAATTATTATAATTGGATATTTAAACAAAAGATTTACTTTATAGACAGCGTACGACCATCTGCATCTTTTGCCACAAATTTTAGGAGTAAGCAACACCCCAAATTCGATCGCTGATCTCTAGGATGGCTGGTACAGGGGCTTTGGACCCTACATAGGCTATCGTTGTTTCTACTCACAAAATCAATCGTTCGGAAAATTTGGCTTAGAAAAAATTAATGCATTTTTTATTTTGTAATGATCCCATTATCTTGTTATTGAAAATCAATCATATTCTTTTTTAGGTTTCTGTAGTTCCTATAGTCAAAAGATAGAAGCTAGAGGATTTGCCCATCACAGTTAGGTTAAGCATCTAGTTCTCATTGCTTTCCAAGTGTGATCAATGCGACCCTGAATCTGATGATGGTCTTGATGTTATCATCGACTAACACCTAATTTGCTCATGTTGGTTGTACCCTAGGAAGAGATCCTCCTCATCTCATGTCTAGAGGCAGGGGCGGAGGGAGAGGGGGGCAGGGGGGGCGGCCGCCCCCCCTGTCGCCGGCCAACCCCCCTCTCTCTCTTTTACTTCTCTTTCTCTCTCTTTTTCTTTCTTTCTCTCCGCCCCCCCCCCCCCCCCCCCCCCCCCCCCCCCACCCCCTTGCCCCGGCCGACTCTCCTCTCTCTCACCCTTTGACTTCTCTCTCTCTCTCTCTCTCTCTCTCTCTCTCTATATATATATATATATATATATATATATATATCTTTATCGTTTTTTATTTTTATTTTTTAAATCTCTTTTGACCGACCCCCTCTCCCAGACTCCCACCCTTTTATTTCTCTCTCTCTCTCTCTCTCTCTCTCTCTCTCTCTTCTCTATCTATATATATGTATATAGTTTTTTTAATTTTATTTATTAAATATCTCTTCTTTTTAGGGTTTTTATTTCATTTAAAAAAGAATCATTTTTTTTACAAATTAATACTTATAATTTAAAATATAATAATTTTTAAAAATATTACAAAAATTATTATTTTATCTATTGATATCTTATAAATTATTTTATGAAGTATATTTTTTAAAAAATCTGTATTTTATTTTTACAAATGTTCTTTGCCAAAAAAAATTGGGTGCACAATATGGTTGGTTTCAGTTTTTTATAAATTAATTTATATAACATATAAAATTATATAATTAGTATAATTTTTTTTAAAAATTATTATTTGACACTTAATTTTTATAAACTAAACTATAAATTAACATAGGAATAAATTTTAAAATTTTTATTAATTAAATTTTATTTTTTATAATTCTCCCCCCTATCCTAAAATTTCTGCCTCCGCCCCTGTTGACACATCATAAAAGGTTTTATTCTCTCTCGTTAGTAAACAAACAATATGGAGAGATATTAATAGATATAAATCACTCTCCTTTCTCTTTTGATTTTTATCACATAAGAGAGATATGAAAGAGTATAAAAGAGAAGAAGCAATAGGGTAAAGGAGAGAAAGAAATGATGATAGAGACGTTGATTATAATAACATTTTTATTTGTAAATATCTTTTAATTTCAACTATAAGTGCAAATGTATAATTACGATTTTACCTAGGTATAAATGCAATTTAAGAGGCATGCATGCAAATGCCACAAATTATTCAACCCTTTATATAAAGTAGGAATAATGGTTAATAAGATCCACCTATTTTAGTAAAACTATTAATCACGGTAATAACTTAATATACAAATTTACATATAAAATTTTTATGTAAATTTTTAATATAAATTTTTCAAAAAAAGATTGATCTAACAAACTTATCCTGTCATGCACCATATTAAAAGCCTATCATTAGTGACGGATAGAAATAGATACTTTTTTCTTAAGCACAATCATCTTTAATATTTTGTGTATATATTTAGAAAAAAAATATAAAATAAAATATATTTAATCTAATTAAAAAAAATTTTTAAATATAAAAAAATAGTCAATTGTTTCTTAGTCTATTGATGCACAGTTTGTGGATATACTCTATTTTTATACATAACCCTTATTTTTTTTAGGATTTTTGTCCTTTATGTGTATAATAATAATAATAATAATAATAATAATAATAAATTTCCCATCCAAGGATAAGAAAGAGGGGGGAAGAATGGCTGAAGAAAAGTCATATTGGGCCAGTCTAAATGCAATATGCTAAGCTTCTGGTTTGTGCTTAGATCTATCCCAACACACGTGCCAAGAGGACAATGACTGGCCTTGCAGATTGGAATAAGTCCTGTTAGGTCGATCTCATTGGTCATGCAGAAGGAGGCAACTCGGTCCACGTTCCGCACTCAACATTTTTATTGCCATTAACTGTGGGCCTACATAAATATGACTTTGACTTCATAATAAATTATTTGAGAAAAAAATGCATCTATACTGTTGAAAAAACTAAATTGCAAATACGCTTCTGGAAAAACCATAATTAAAACACCATAATTTGTCTGTTGGTTGCGAAGTTGATGATATAATTTGTCTTTTGGTTGTGAAGTTGAAGATATGAGTTTTTTTTTTTTTAATTTATTTAAACAAATTAGGTAAATCACAATTATATTACATAAAAACAGGAACAATATATAAAAAAAGACACAAAGTATAGTTTTTTTAGGAATATATACATGATTTATCAATTAATTAAATTTTTTTACAAGGTATATATACTGGCAAATATTGTCCCAAATCATTTAACAATCCATATAAATGAGAATAGCTAGTTTATGTATTTTGGCAAAAACATATATACATATTTCTAAATTGTTATGAATTCATGCGTTGAGAAATATAAATGTGGATGCGTTTCTCCTCCATTAATAACACATTCGTTACTTAACATTGTATTATATATATAAGGGTTTCGATATGTGTTGTATATAGAACTATCTTCAATATTATAACTCTTCTTCTCACTATTATTTCTTATTTGTTTTCTATAAGTAATTTGGGTATTTATTTTACTTTCATTTATTTATTTTATTGCTTATTTATACATCATAAATTTCTTTACTTTTTAACACGTTATCAGCACGACTTTGCTTTTGATATATATATTATTTTGATTTACTTCATACATGCTTTATCTTTATATTGATTAATGCTAAATTTATTATTTGTCGTTTCCATTATTTCTGTATCTTATTTTAATTATTCATTGAATTATTGTTATATTATTTATTTTTTATAGAATTTGATATCATGGCAAATATCGCAAGAAGAGAATTCGAGATTCTTAATATCTCTGGGAGCAATTATATATCGTGGAACCTCAATGTTAAGCTCCATCTAAATGCCAGAAACCTGGGAAAAACAATTGAGGCTGCTAACAATGAGCCAATTGATAATAAATCAAAAGCATTGATATTCATACGGCATCATCTTGATGATAGCTTGAAAAATGAATACTTGACTATTGAGAATCCACAGGAATTGTGGGTTTCCTTAAAAGAGAGATTTTAACATCTCAAAATGGTTTATTTACTAAAAGCACGTAATGATTGGGCAAATATCAGGTTTCAAGATTTTAAAAGCATGCAAGAATATAATTCCGAGCTATTTAAAATAGTTTCGGTGTTACGTCTCTGTGGAGAAACGGTGACAGAAAATATGATGCTTGAAAAAACATTCACAACATTTCATACTCGAGATGTTATATTACAACAACAATATAGAGAAAAGAATTTTACTAAATTCTCTGAACTGATTTCTTGTCTCCTTGTGGCGGAGTAAAATAATGAATTATTGATGCTAAATCATCAAACCCGACCATTTGGATCAACGCCACTGCCTGAAACTAATTATGGGCAAGGAAAATGGCATCGTCGTAATGATGGTTATAAGAACCGAGGTGGTAGAGGTTATCGTGGTGGTCGTGGCAGACGTGGTCGTGTTGGGGGCCGAAATTATTTCGAACCACACGATGGTAAAATAAATGTGCATCATCAAAAAGAACAAAACCACAATGATGGATTAGACAAGAAAAGAGATACATGTCACCGTTGTGGACTGGAGGGTCATTGGTCTAAAATTTGTAGAACCCCAAGCATTTTGTCTAACTTTACCAAGATTCACTTAAAGACAAAAAGAGTAAAGTTGTTGAGACAAATTTTGCAGATAACTCCACAGAAACTAACTTTATTGATGATATAATTCAGAATACACTCTTAGATATATTAGACCTTCTAATAGATTTGATTTATACTATATGTAGTATGTTTTTGTTTTTATTCAATGTGTTATACATTTCATTAAAGTTATATTCTTTTGTTATGCTTTAGATAAAATATGGGTGATGATGAATGCATTGTAGACTGTGGAACAACACACACTATATTGTAAAAGCAAATATATTTTACATCCTTATCAATGAAAAGGGCTTTTATAGCCAAAATAGCTGGGTCATCAGACCTGATTGAAGGTTCCGGTAGAGTAGCACTGGTGTTACCAAATGGGACACCTATGCAGATTAAAAATGCTCTTTATTCTCCAAAATCCAAAAGAAACCTTTTAAGTTTTAAAGATATACGTCTCAATGGTTATCATTTAGAGACGGTTGATAAGGAGGGAAAAGAATATCTTTATATTACTCAAGTTGTTTCATGCCAAAAATGTGTACTTGAAAGCTTTCCTTGTACATCTTCAGGATTATATTGTACATATATTAAAGTGATAGAATCACATACGGTCTTAACCAAGAAGGTTAATGATCCAGAAATATTTAAACTATGGCATGAAAGACTTGGGCATCCTAGTGCTATTATGATGCGTCGGATTATTACTAGTGCCCATGGACACCCATTGAAGGATTATAAAATCATAACAAAAAATGGATATGCATGTTCAGCATTCTCAATGAGAAAACTGATTACCAGACCTTCTAAAAGTAAGGTGGCTGGTGAATCTCCTAAATTTTTAGAAAGAATACAATGAGACATATGTGGACCAATACATCCATCATGCGGACCATTTAGATATTTTATGGTTTTAATCGATGCATCAACTAGATGGTCCCATGTTTCACTTCTGTCTACAAGAAATGTAGCTTTTGCAAGATTATTGGCACAAATTATCAGGCTTAAAGTACAATTTCCAGATTATCCTATAAAGACAATTAGTCTTGATAATGCTGGTGAATTTACATCAAAATCATTTTATGATTATTGTATGGCAGTTGGAATACGAGTTGAGCATCCAGTAGCTCATGTACATACCCAAAATGGGTTGGTAGAGTCATTAATTAAAAGACTCCAAATCATTGTTCGCCCAATATTATTAAGAACAAATCTGCCTACAAGTGTGTGGGGTCATGCTATTTTGCATGCTGCAGCTTTAATACGGATCCGACTCACTGCATTTAATTCATATTCACCGCAACAACTTGTTGTTGGTAAAGAGCCTGATATTTCACATATAAGAATATTTGGTTGTGCAGTATATGTGCCAATAGCACCACCAAATCGTATCAAAATGGATCCGCAACACAGACTTGGTATATATGTTGGTTATGACTCTCCTTCAATTATACGATATTTAAAGCCATTAATGGAAGATGTATTTATTGCGAGATTTGCATATTACCATTTTAATGAATCTACATTTCCTTTATTAGGGGGAGATATAGTTATTCAAAATGAGCATAAAGAAATTGATTGGAACACATCCCAATTATATACATATGATTCTCATACAAAAGAATGTAATCTTGAAGTTCAAAGGATCATTAAATTGCATAATATTGCAAATGAAATACCTGATGCATTTACAGATGCAAAAAGGGTAACCAAGTCATATATACCAGCTGTAAATGCTCCTGCAAGAATTGAGATTCCTATTACCCCATTAAAAGACAAACAAATAGAAAACAAACCACGCCAAAAACGTGGAAGGCCAATAGGTGCCAAAGATTCAGCTTCTAGAAAAAGGAAGCAGAAAAATATAACTCTTGAAGAGGAGTATCTTCCATGTGAATAGAGAGATGAAAATATAAAACCCTCAGAGCATGTTAATGAAAAAGAATTAATGGGGAACGATATCTCTAAAAATACTAAAAACTCAATTTGTTATGTAGATGATAGTAAAATAATAAATCAATGTGAAGCCGATATAAATGATATATTTATCTATAATGTGGCTATAGATATAGAAATAAATACAGATAATGATCCAGAGCCACGATCTATTGATGAATGTCGACAAAGAAAGGATTGGCCAAAATGGAAAGAAGCTATCCATGCTGAGCTAAATTCCCTCTCAAAACGTGAAGTGTTTGGGCTAATAGTGCCAACACCTGAAGGGATAAAACCAGTTGGTTACAAATGTGTATTTGTGAGAAAACGAAATGAAAACAATAAAATTATAAGATATAAAGCTAGACTAGTTGCTCAAGGTTTTTCCCAAATGCCCGGTGTTGACTATGAGGAGACATATTCTCCTGTAATGGATGAGATCACTTTTCGATTTCTAATTGCCATGGCAGCAAGTAATAAATTAGATATGCAGTTGATGGATGTTGTCACAGCATATTTATACGGATTACTTGAAAAAGACATACATATGAAAATCCCTGAGGGATACAAAATGCCAGACGCTTCAAAGCAGAGGCATTTGCACTCTTTTAAATTACAGAGATCTCTTTATGGGTTAAAACAATCTGGATGGATGTGGTATAACCGTCTCAATGACTATTTGATAAAATAAGGGTACCAAAATGATAATATATGCCCTTGTTTATTTATTAAAAGTTCTACTAACGGATTTGTTGTGATAGTAGTATATGTGGATGATTTAAATCCTGTAGGTACTACTCATGAAATTGCAATTGCAGCATCATATCTAAGGAAAGAGTTTGAAATGAAGGATTTGGGGAAGACAAAATTTTGTCTTGGTATACAAATTGAGCACTTATTTGCTGGAATATTTATTCACCAGTCAGCTTATGCAGAAAAGGTGCTAAAAATATTTAATATGGATAAGGCCTATCCATTAAGTACCCCAATGGTTGTCCGGACACTTGATGTTCAGAGAGATCCATTTCATCCACCTAGTGAAGAAGAGGAAATTCTTGGCCCAGAAACTCCTAAATCTTTTAGCAAGATATAGTTCTACACCGACACAAAGACATTGGAAATGAGTTAAAGATGTGCTACGCTATTTACGAGGAACTACAGATATGGGTTTGCTTTATCCCTAAGAGTCTTCATCCAATCTCACAGGTTTTGCAGATGCCAGACTCTTGTCTGATCCTCATAAAGGACGATCTCAAACTGGATATATATTTTCTTATAATGGTACAGCCATTTCATAGCGTTCTACAAAACAAACTCTTACAGCTACTTCATCAAATCATGCTGAAATCCTAGCTCTCCATGAAGCTAGTCGGGAATGCCAGTGGTTGCGATCTATGATTGGACATATACAGTCATCATGCAAATTACCATCAATTACAACAAATGCCACAATAATTTATGATGACAACAGTGCTTGTATTTCTCAGATACAAGGAGGTTACATTAAAGGAGATAGAACAAAGCATATATCACCAAAATTTTTCTACACTCATGATCTTCAGAAAGAAGGTGTTATAGAAGTCCAGAAGATTCAATCTAGTGAGAATTAAGCTGATTTATTCACAAAATCACTACCAAAGTGTATTTATTAGAATCTTGTGCACAAAATCGGGATGAGTAGACTCAAAAACATCATTGCTGAAACAAATTGATAATTACTTTTATGAGGAGGAGGCTGTACTCTTTTTCCCTTCACTACGGTTTTTATCCCATAGGGTTTTTCCGGAGCAAGGTTTTTAATGAGGCAGCAATTACTCTATATACCAAGGATCATGTACTCTTTTTCCTTCACCGGGTTTTTATCCCATTGGGTTTTTCTTAATAAGGTTTTAATAAGGCATATCCTTTGGTTATACGTATCCAAGGTGGAGTGTTATGAATTCATGCGTTGAGAAATATAAATATGGATGCGTTTCTCCTCCATTAATAACCCTTTAGTTAGTTAACATTGTACTATATATATAAGGGTTCCGATATGTGTTGTATATAGAATTATCTTCAATATTATAACTCTTCTTCTCACTATTATTTCTTATTTGTTTTCTATGAGTAATTTGGGTATTTATTTTACTTTCATTTATTTATATGTCACAAATTTCTTTACTTTTTAACATAGATAAAGTTCTTTTTTTTCTTTGTCATATATAGCATATATATTTTTATTGTAGAAACTAATTATATGGTACGCACATTATGGCATGCTAGTTAACTTTTTTTTTTTTTTTTTTTTGATAAAAAGTAGAAAAACCATATTCGTTAAAAAAGAGAGCATGTTAGTTATCATGTTTATTTTTAATATAACATTTCAAAGTAATTTCATGTGGCAAACTTGCCCCATCATCCATCACACTAGCTAAACAATTAAATAAAAATTTTATAAATATTGAACATTTTTCTGTAGACTGCATTGAATATTTTAGTTTAATATAGAGATAAAAGTGAACTTCAGAATCAAATATAACATACTATAAAAAAATAAAAAATACAAAAATAAAATAAAATCAAAGATAACAAAGAAGGAAATGAGTGTTCCAAGAAAAGTCATAATTCAATAATTCATTTTAGAACAAACTGAGATACTGATTTGTGCTTAGTCTTCACGCAATTTAGTCATTTAATTATTGTTAGTCTATACTATATATCTTCTCTCATTTTAGGCATGGTCCCACCTAAATTTGGATTTTAATATTAATAACGACTTGTATGAGAGAATTATATAAGTTCCTACAAGATTTTGAAATTTACATATATAAACCCAAGCAAGCGGAGTCAAGATTATTCTTTTTTGTAAAAAAATATATATATACTAATTGCATAGAGAATCAAAAGAAAGGAAGAAGGAAATGAATGTTGGAAGAAGAGTCATTTCCAACACATAAGCTAAAAAATTACAAATATTGAATATTTTCTCTAGATTGTATTAAATATTTTTTAATATAAAGATAAAAATGAATTTAAGATCAAATAGAACATAATAATTGGAATTAAACATATTTTTTAAAAATATATAAAATAAAGGTCAAAGATAACATAGAAAAAAAAATGTTGCAAACAAAGTCATATTCCAATATTTTTAAAAAAAAATTAAACTACTAGTTTGTGTTTAGCCTTCACGCAATTGACTCATTTGGCAATATTGGTCTTTATTTTTTTTAAATAAAAATATTTAAGGAAAAGTGAAAAGCTCAAGAAAATTTTATTTCATCAATCAAATAAGCCAAAATAGTTAAATAAAAAAATTATTTATAAAAATATTATGCAGAATTGTTATCAAACAAAAGCAATGATTATTTTATAAATATATAGATAAAAATAAACATTAGCTAATAAAGTGTATTTAATTCAATGAAAAGGAATGGAATAACCCGAGAATCTCGCAAGAGTGTTCTCATGGGTCAAGAGTCAGAAACAACATAGCTCACCGATCTTTAAAGTGACCCTTGCATGACTTTGACCTTCAATGCAAATATCTTTAGTCTAGACTTTAACGTGGCCCCTACAAGACTTTCATCTTAACTAAAATTTTCTTCTACGCCTAGTCTTTAACCCAACATGACCTTGACTTACCATGTATTCTAGTCTACAACGCAGGTCCCACATATGACATATCATTGTTGATTTTGACTTTGGTTGCAAATACTCGAATGGAAAAATGATAATTGCTTGTATGCCAGCGGGAAAATACCAAACTTTTATATGTATCTCTCATCTTTGCTATCTGCTATAATCAACAGCTTTGGGTTTCTTTTAATTTATTTTCTCTGCTTTCCGCAACTACTATCTTAAAAAAATAGAATAGTAAAAGTCGTAGAAAAATATTAATTTTATAGACATTTATTAAATTTTAATAGAAAATGTCAAAGCCACTTAGTTCACGTGTTTAATGACAATAAAAATAAGTTTTTTATTGGATGACTTAATTCACAGATAATGTTGTAACCCGCACTCACACATCAAAAACAACAGACGTCGCTCTTTAAAAAAAAATTAATTTTTTTTATTATTTAAAAAAGTTGTTAATTATTTTTTATTATTTAAAAAAGTTGTTAATTATTTTTTATTATTTAAAAAATAAAATTTTAAATGAAAAATATCACCTCTCATTTTTTTATCGTCCTATCTAATTAGAATGGGTTTATAAACAAAAACCCTCTTATGCATCCGTAGGTTTTTTTTTTATTTTTTATTTGTTCTCTCTCTTTTTATCAACAAATGATACTAGAGATATTGCAACATATTGTCATCAACCTAAAATCAAAAGAAGTTAGGTTATCTGAGGTGAAACAAGCGATGTTGCTCCTTGATCACATCTGGGGGGCAACGGTGGTGGTTCGTCAGGCGGCACTCGTGGGATCTCCAGTGGGGTGACGGTCTGCAGCAAGCTCCTAGGGGTGGGGACCAAGGTCAGAAATCTCTCTGGTAGGGTTCTGGTGGCGAAGACAAGGGGAAGAAGACTCTTTGACGGCAGAACTACTCTTATGTCCAAGTTGTTAGCTCCTCTTCCTCTGGGGATTGTATGGTGCAGACTAACTTGAGGTCGCTTAGGGACACTTCTACGTCCAAAGGTAAGGAAGTAGAGGAGACGGCCTGAACCTTGGTTCAGCACAAGAAGAGGAAGAGTGTGAGCCCTCGGGGTGGACGGGTCGTTGACAAGCAGAAGGCGGGCAATAAGAGGCCTCGGTCACCAGCGACACCCAATGATAGGTGCTCTTGTTGCTTCCGTTCTTCCCATTCCACCTTTGAGTGCCACCACTAAGTCATTTGCCGCCGGTGCGAGTGTGCCAGCCATGTTGCTATCAATTACCCTTTGGAGTTCCGGAAGAGCCCACGTAGAAAGAAGGCCAGAGTTGGCCCTATGCTCCTTTGGACGATGACAGCTTGGGCAGCCGCTCGTTGCCAAAGGCCCAGGGGTCCACCTCTGGCCAGTCTCGCCTTTCTCATGCTTAGCACTCGATTCCGATCCCGCCGGAGGTCATCGGGATCCGTGATAAGTTGGAGTGGGTGGGCATCCTTTCTATGAAGTCGGGACAGATCAGCGAGTCGGTGCTGTTTGAGGCCATCTCAGTTATCCTTAATGTTCCTCTACAGGGGCACATTACGCCGGTGAATGACGACGCTTATCTATTATAGCTTGCCTCGAGGGAGGGCGTGAAATCGGTTTGTTCCTTGGGTGAGTTTGAGCTTTGCTCGAAGCAGGGGCGGTGCACCATGTCCATTTCGCCGTAGTCGGCAGAGCTTGGGGTGCTTGGGCGGGCATCTGGTGTTGGGCAGTGGATGATGATATGGAACGTGCCGCTGCACGGTTGGTGTTGGAGTATAATCTCGGAGATCCTCAAGCCCGTTGGTGATCTCGTTGTTGCGTCGAAGTTGTCCCGCCCCAACAAGAGCTTTATCTCGGTGATGGTTCATCAACAAGTGGAGGTTTCCTTGCCTATGGAGATTGATCTTAGTTTCAGTATGGGAAGGTATCAGGTTTTCATCACTGGAGACAAGGGCGAGCTCCCAGTCTTCCAACGTGATATAGAACAATACGTGCTGCCAACGCCGCACGGTGATGATCCTTGTGGCCCCACCGACCTTGCGAATAAAGGCCATGGTCAGCCTTCGGCCATCAGTGAGTCGGGGCAACTGCTTTCGTTGAATCTTTCTGGGAAGACCGTGGCCTCCTCAGCTCAAACAGTTGATGCTGAACCTCTTCCCGCGGTGGAGTGTAACTCCCATGTGGGGATCGGTCATCGGCGACTTGTGACGGTGGCGTGGCCACATTACGAGGAGGATGACTCCTTCACCCATCGGAACTCCTGTTGAACCGATGGGTACAAGCCTCATCCTTCTTGGCCCGCTGGGTATTGGAAGGTTTAGTCACGATCCTCAGTCCAAGACTAGGCCATGCATGGTTTTGAGGAAGGGGTACGTGTCAAGCAATTGGTGGCTCTGTTTGAAGGCGTTGTAGCTCCCTTATTGGCATGTGCTGATGAGGTTTCTAGTCCCACGAGTGGTGGCTCCTCGGCACGAGCTGAAGCGGTACCGCATGTGGGCTGTGGAACGTTGGGCTCCGAGGCTCTGGCGAGGCCGCCCCATGGCACATTGCTTGGCATGAATGAGAGCCCCACACCTTCTCAATTTGTATCGGGCCTTTCTCAGGTGGGCCGCATCGATGGGCCGAAGTTGGGTGCTAATGCCGCTGAGCTAGGCCAATCTAGCTCGGCTCTTCCAAGCTTAAGGGTGGCTTGCCCCTGGTACCAAGCTTGGTGGGCCTTCAATTCGGCCCATTACTTCTTTAGTAGACTTTGGGCAGAACGTGGGGGCCGTGGAATTGCCTATTGTAGAGCCTTTCTCCGAATTCTCTAGTGAGTCTTTTCTTGGGATCCCTGGGGACAACTTAGGTCTGCCTTCGAAGCTCCCCTCGATCGCTCCCCCCGGGTGGTTTCAAGTGACAGTTCATTACCGGCTCCGCGAAGGTACTTCCTCTTCTCATCTCTTAATTAATGATTGGTCTGATGCTCAAATTGCTAGCTATTGCTCTGCTTTTGGTATTGAATTCCTCAATTCCTATTCACATAAACGTGATTGTATTGAACATATTCAATCTTTAGAAAGGAACAGATCTGCCCCTATCAAGGGAACGGTGGTGACCTTCTTGGTCTGCTTGCGGAGACCTCTCAAGTCCGCCTGTCTTATTTAGTTGTTTTATGAACATTCTAGCCTGGAATGTTAGGGGCCTCAGTAGGCCTGCCCAATGGTTCCTAGTTAGGGACTTTCTCATGTTATATTATGCAGAGGTCTGTTATCTCCAAGAATCAAAGTTGGTTGATCTCCCTCATGCTATTTGGCGTGAGTTGGGAGGCCCGAAGTTGGATTGCTTCGCGTTCGTGCCTGCCCGTGGGTTGGCCAGGGGCATCGTCATTGGCTGGAATGGTTCCCTTTTCATTTTGAAGGTGGTCTTTTTCAGGCAATTTTGCCTTTCTGTCGAATTCATCTGCAAGCGCGACAATTTTCGGTGGCCATGCACCTCTGTTTATGGCCCAAAAGCTCGCTTCCTTAAGCATGCTTTCTGGGGAGAAATAAGATCGAGCGGTTGTTGGACATTCCTTGTGTCATTTGCGGAGATTTTAATGCCATTTTCTCTATCATTGACAAATTATCAGGTCCCCCCAGCTTGGAGGATGTTCGGGATGCCAATTACCTTATGAACAACCTTGCCTTAATTGAACCCCCTACTGTTGGCAGAAGGTTTACATGGACCAACTATTAATTGGACCCGATCTAGGTTAAGTTGGACCAGTTCTTGGTTAATTTCAACTGGGATGAGCACTATCCCAGGGGCATCCAGACCAGTCTGCCTAGACTCAACTCTGACCATGTCCCAATTCGCCTGGAGGTCGAGGACCATGTGTCTAGGCCTCGTCCATTTTGCTTTTAACTGGCCTGGTGTACTGCTGAGGGTTTTCATGAGCTTGTCCAACACTGGTGGAGAGATGAGGGCTTCTCAGGTTGTGGGGCCTTTGTGGTGTCTAAGAAGTTGGCATGGCTAAAGAAGAATCTTAGGCACCAGGCTCGGACCTGTTTCAGGTCTATTAAACTTAAAAAGCTGGCCCTTCTAAATGAACTGGATGATATTGATGTTGCCAAAGAATCTAGCCCTCTCTGCCCCAAGGACCTCTTTAAAGAGTTTTCTCACATGTATGAACTTTATGCTATTAGAAGACAAGAAGAAACTTATTAGAGACAAAGCTCCCGAGTTAAATAGCTTAAAGAGGGCAATGCTAATACTATATTCTTCCACACAGTTGCCAATGGCCAAAAGAATAGGAACTTTATCCCCAGCATCACCCATGTGGGTTCTGTCTTGATTGATATGGCGGACATTGGTAGTATCTTCACCTCCAGTTTTCATACCCAGTTTGGGCTACTAAGGGAGGACAGATTCAGGATTAACTGGCAGCACCTTCTCTCGTTCAAGAGCCAGTGGATCTGGCTTCATTAGAGGCCCCTTTTACTGTGGAGAAGATTAAGGAGACCGTCTTTGTGTTGGGCATTGATAAGGCTCCTAGTCTGGATGGTTTTCCTATCCACTTTTTCCAACGCTTTTAGGATGTTGTCTAAACGGAGCTTGCGGTCCTCTGTGAGGACTTCTACTGTGGTAGAGCAAATCTCGAACGTATCAACTGGGCTTGCATCACCCTCATTCCTAAGGTTGAGACCCCGGAACTCATCTTGGATTACAGGCCTATTAGTCTCATCAACTCCTCTCTGAAGATCATTTCCAAAATGTTAGCTACAAGATTAAGCCTAGTTTTGGGCTCTTTGGTAGATAATTTGCAGTCGGCTTTCATTAAAGGAAGATGCATCATCGATAATATTGTCACGGCGGAGGAGTTGTTGTTCAGTCTCCATAAACGTAGATTGTCAGGTCACATTCTCAAGTTGGACTTCTCCAAGGTCTTTAACTCTGTTGACTGGGACTTCCTTTTGGACCTATTGGAGGCCAGGGGTTTTAGAAGACGTTGGGTGGGGTGGATCCGCGAGCTACTTCTTTCTTCTAAGGCTTCCATTATTGTTAATGGCACCCAATGTGGTTGTGTGCGATATGGCTGTGGCCTAAGGCAAGGGGATCCTCTCTCCCTGTTGCTCTTCGCCCTTGTTGCATATGTGCTCGGGTCAATGTTCCACCATACGCTTACCTTTGAGGTGTTGATGGGGGTCCTCTTGGGTGATTAGTGGCAGATGTGTAATTTACACTATACGGACGACCTCCTTATTTTAACCACTAGGGGGGTGGAGGATCTGCGTATCATCAAGCTGCTGTTATATCCTTTTGAAGGGACGTCGGGTTTGGAAACCAATTTCAATAAGACCTGCCTCTTCTCTTCCCGGTCGGATTAGCTCCCGTGTCTTACTGAATCATGGACCCTCAACTACACGATTGTCCGCCTTCCCGTCACTTATATGGGAATCCCTATCTCTGGGAAAAGACAATGGAAACTCGACTGGGAAACTCTCATGGCAAAAGTCCGCGGGCGCTTGTCATCTTGGAAGGCCTGTCAGTTGTCTTTAGGCGGCAGATTAACCCTGATGAACTCGGTGTTATCTGTTATTCCTACTTATTGGATGTCCAACTTTCGACTCCTGAGCTGGGAAAGAGATCGACAGAATTAGGAGGGACTTTCTCTGGTCGGGGCCTGATATCGACAACCCCAAATGTCGTTTAGTTGGTTGGAGACATATCTGTCATCCTCGTGAACTTGGAGGGATAGAGGATTCTTGATTTGAAAACCTTTTACCTTGCCCTTCTTGGCAAATGGTGGTGGAAACTGACAAACGATGTGAACTGGTGTGCGTGGCCAATTGTTCATGTCAACTATGGTGCCTCCAATTGGAACCTACATATTCATCGCCGTGGGGGTGTTTCCTACTTTTGGAATGGTATTTTTGGCAACATACCAGCTCTGAGAGGGTGTGTCGATCAAATCATCTGGGACGGGTAGAAATCCTTATTCTGGCAGGATAAATGGCTCCTTGGACATGCTCCTATGAATATCTAGCCAGAGTTATATTTGGATTCGAACAACCCTAATGGTACTGTTTGGGATCTGGTCCACTGTTTGACTTTGTGCCTTTCAGGGATGCCCTTGAGACGCAGTGTTTCCTTGAGTCCTTTAGACATCTATCTGGGGCTATTGGAGACGATTCAAAAAGGTGGAATCTAACCTCCAGTGGACTTTTTTCTGTCAAATCCTTTTACTCGTTCCTAATGGATAGAAGGGTTAGATGCCCGATCTTCAAGGGCTTTTGGAACCCTGTGTGCCCTAAAAAAAGTGAATATCTTTAACTGGTGTTCATATAAAAAATTTTGTATGTCCAAATTAAAATCAAATAAAAAAAATTTAAAATCACATACGGCCAAATCCTAATCAAATTAGGACAACATTCGGTTAAATAAATAAATTTCATCATATTTGGGTATATTCAAGATAAATCCAGAAGACATTTTTTTGAGATAATCTAAAACAAAAAAAAATATAATTAAAATTTGAATATTGGCCGAGGGTGCGTATCTCGAGGCAATTTAAAATATTCAAATCTCAAAATCAGCTGAGAGCACAGATCTCGAAGCGATCTAAAATATTCAAATCCCAAGATCAGCCGAGAGCACAGATCTCAAAGCGACCAAAATATTTAAATCTCAAGATCAGCTGAGAGCACAAATCTCGAAGTGATCTAAAATATTCAAATCCCAAGATCAGCCGAGAGCACAGATCTCGAGGCGATCAAAATATTTAAATCTCAAGATCAGCTGAGAGCACAGATCTCGAAGCGATCTAAAATATTCAAATCCAAGATCAGCCGAGAGCACAGATCTCGAGGCGATCAAAATATTTAAATCTCAAAATTGCCCCTGAGAACATATCTCGAGGCAAAATGAAAATTACAAAATTGTCCTTGAGAACATATCTCGAGGTGAACAAAAATGCAAAAAAAAAAAAAAAAAAAAAAAAAATTATTATTATTATTATTACACAATTGCCCCTGAGAACATATCTCTAGACGAAATGTCAAATTACACAATTGCTCCTGAGAACATATCTCGAGGCGAAAGTCAAATTACAAAATTGCCCTTGAGAATATATCTCGAGGCGAAATGGCAAATAAAATTATCCCCGAGAACACATAACTCGAGACAACCTCAAATCTTAGGATAGCCCGAATAAACATCCCGAGGCGATTCTAAATTTCAAATGCCTGAGTACAGATCTCGAGGCAACATGGGATAGTACAAATCCCGAGGCACCCAAAACATATATCCCGAGGCAAATTAGATTTAAATTTTTATTTTTTTTATTTTTATTTTTTTTATTTTTTCAAATTAAAAAAAATAATAATAATAATAATAAATAATAAAAAAAATAATTCAAATTCAAATTTAAATTTAGCCTTATCCTATCCTACCTCTGATTTGGTCTGTGATTCTACGGGGGAGTTTGGTGATTCTACGGGGTTGTGATCCTACGGGATAAGAAGAAAAAAAATGCTTTAAAAAGGAGAGACAAGAAGAAGGGGGAGACGAAAAAAAAAAATCTTGGGAAGAGAGGCATAAAAAAAAAAAAAAAAGGTGTTCTTCTCTCCCCATCTACATATATATCCATATATATTATAAATATGAAAAAAAAAAAAAAAAAAAAGCTGTTGCCTGCCGCCTGCCGCCTGCCCCCTGCTGTCGTTGCCTACAATCGCCGCTGCTGCTGTTAACGCCGGCGAAGGTGGAATACCCTTCGCTGGCCGTTGACTCGAAGCTTCTGCTGTTGCCTGACAATGTCGTTGCTTGATTCCATTGCTGCTGCTGCTGCCGATTGTCGCTATCATTGTCGTGTTTTGTCATCATCTCCAAAGATATATTGAAGCTGCTGCCACCATTGTTGTTGTTGCCGGCTATCCGCCGCCATCATCAAAGAAAGGTCACTATGAGAAAATACTGAAGCCCCTCGCCGTCGTTCGTTTGTTGGGTTGCCTATCGCCACTGTTTGCCGATGTGACTGCGCTGACGTTGCTGCTGCCCATTGCTGGGGCCGTTGCTGCTTGCATGTTTCCGTTGTTGCTGCTGATGGCCATCGCCTGCCACCACTTCTGATGAGGAGCTCGTGAGAAACGGAAGGGCCCTAAGAGATGTTGAAGACGAAGGATTAATATTCGCCGGATCTCTACATTCCATTCCGGTGGTGGAGGCAAGATGAACTGCAGATCTCTACATGACGTTCCAATTGAATAAAATATGGGGGACGAAATGGTTGCTGCCAACGTTACCTGCCGACGCTGCTGCTGCCCACTGCTGAAGCTGCTTGCTGGCGTTAGAAGGATTATGAATGGGAAGCTTATATTACACGATCTTATGCCGCAAGACGAATAAGATAGTAAAGCCAAGGTCTTTACAAACTGCCAGCATTTCTATTTTACTTGGATATAGCAAAGCTAGAGAAGGAAAGAGATGAAGCAAGGATGCTGAAGAAGAAAACATAAATAAAGATAAAGAACCAGATGCTGCAAGCTGCTTTGTTTTGGACCAGAAGCAGGAGATTATCAACAGCTGCATTGTCACAAAGAAAGACATCATTCTGAGGATGTTTCCTGCACTAATGCTGAGAAGAAAATAACATAGACGAAGATGAAAACCTAGATCCTGCATGTTATGTTGTTTATGACAAGCGTGAAGATGTTGAGAGCTACAGGATTATGGCAATAGATTGCAAAAAAAATCATGGCACAATACACTATGATGATGGAAGTCGTTCTGATAAAGATCGATGTGATCTCCTTGTTTATGGATATTGAGAAGCTTGCTGCTGCTGGTTTGAGAGCTCGATTTGGCAAAGTTCTAGTGGGACTCTAGATAGAGAATGCAAAGTCGGAGTTGAATATGGGACCGATGATCAAGTACCAACACAATTTGGGCTCCAAACCGGATTTAACGTTAGGAAGTGAGCACCCTTACATTAAATGGCTGCAGAAACTATTTAACTTGGAGATACTTCTGGTGCAAGTGGAAGTAGGAGCAAGTGATTATAAGCCAGGAGAATGAAGGCAATTCATCAAAGAATTTGAGCATGGAGTCCAGGTTGATGAGTAGCATGTTCACCAAGTCCCTAAGAACTAAGCCATGCATTAATTCTTGATCGCGGCTGATGTCTTGTTACACTGAGTACATAGTGCTCTGCTTGTTTAAAATAATAATAATAATGAAATGTTGAAGCTTATGAAAATGCTCGCTTGGCAACAATGAAGATTCCAGCAGGTTGTTAGTATCTTGATCTAATTCTTCAAATGAACTAGCAATGATTGCACACTCAAGAAGAGAGAACAAGAGCCATACATGTGGAAAATGATTCAGAAATGGTACAAAAGGATGATGGTGGCCTGCCCACTGATGACTCAGACTTTAAAAAATTTTATACAAGAAGCATGGGACTATATATTGAAGTTTATAAAGGCAATGGAAGTGGTCATAAATATATACATAGAAGCATCTTTAAATGGGGAGTTCATGACGTGGTGTATGGGTGTTTGGCTTGGTGAAGTGCTTCTAATATATAACAATCAATAAAGTTGCATGGGATGAACATGGGAATTCATATGGCATCATCTACTTATGACCTATGTATATATACATATATATATGGATATGGTCCAGATTTCATAATGCATGAGGACTTTGGCACTATTATACTATGACCACTAAAAGAGTGTAACACATGGAAAGAATATAAGGTCATATTTGTATTTGGTGGATTATTAGAAAAGGACAATAAAAAAATATTGAGGAGTTAAGGCCAAGTCCTAAACCATGACCCTGAATAGTACTAAATAAAAGAATTACATGCATGAAGAAAAAATAATAAAAAACAAAAAAAATAATAAAATAAAATGAAATGAAAATGAGAAGCATGCATGACAAAAATAAAAATAAAAATAAAAAAAATAACAAACATATATATATATATATATATATATATATATATATATATATATATATATATATATAAATGAGAAGCATGCACACGTACATTATAAAAATAAAAATGAATGAAAAAATGAGAAAAAGCATGCAACCATGCATTCATACGTGCATAATAAAATAATAATAAAATAATGAAAGAATCATGCATGCTCAGATGTTTGTTTCTCATCAAATGTGTTATTATACCCACATGGGTCCTACCAAAAAATAATAATAATAAATAAATAATAAAATGAGGGGCATGCTGATGGGAGTAAAAAATGAGAGGCATGTGTGCATGCATGATGTAAAAATAAAAAAATAAAAATAAAAATAAAAATAAAAAATTCAAAAGAACGAGTCCCCATCAATGTAATAAAGTCAGAGGTATGTTAATATTCGGAAAGAGTGGCAAGCTGATGAAATTAAAGGTGATGGCATTAGTTGACATGTGATACCTTTGGATTAAGTTTGAATCAAGGGTGATAGTGGGAAAATATGACATTATTGTGGCATCTCCTATTATATTGGTGTCAATCATCAAAATTAATATTTTATTGAGAGTTATGCACAGAGAGTTTTGGGCACAATGACTGGTTAAATGTTCACAAGCTGTTGAGTGGATAGGCATGCATGGAAAATTTTAGTGCTATAATACTTCATGTCGCCTTTCTCATTTTAAGATAAATGAACACTCTTGTGGAGAATCACTGATAAAAAAAGAAATATCCATTCCAAAGCAACAACTTGTGTAGAGTTAACAATAAAAAAAGATATTCGTTCCAAAGCAACAACAAAACTACTCGTTCCAAAGCAATGGGAAGAAAGCTAATCTCGAGGCAGCGACAATTTCTAAAAAATAAATATATATATATTCCAAGGCAAAAATAAGATGTATTTTTCAAGGCGGCAGTGAGGCAGGCAACGCAACGACAAGCACAGGCAGCAACAGCAAAATATAATATAATATATATGTTCATATATGAATGATGTAATAAATATATAAATAAATAATAAAATTTATAATTTGTAATTTCTTTGTTTTTATTTGTACTTTTGCCCTTAATCGGAGGTTCCCAAGACATTGTTTGGGGTAATTAATAATAGAGGCTTGCCTCTATTAGGAATGAAAGAACCCACGAAACAAATATGATATTTGTGTTTCGATGTGTCGTATGGTGTCTTCTTCATAAACAAGATGCCATACGCGTATTTTCGATCCCACAACTGGCTCGCTTGGAGGAACAGGATCCTTACGTTGGAGAACTTAGCATGTTGAGGGTGCAACAAGCTCGCCACTCCCACTTGTGTGTTGTGTCATGCGGCCTCTGAATTGGTGGATCACATTTTCCGCCTTTGTCATTTTGTGTAATCGATTTTGGAATTTTTTTCCTGCACCTATTCGGTTTACCGGAGCTTCCCTCTTCTTTGGAGGAGGTGTGGGGTTTGTGGTGGCCCAATCTCAGACCTCGTCAGTGGGTGCTGGGTAGCGCTATTGTGAAGGCGGTTGTGTGGAATGTCTGGCTAACTAGAAATGATTGCTTGTTTAATACTGTTTCTCTGCCTTGCTCTTCTGTTATCTCGAAGATTGCACATGTCCTGCTTTTGTGGTTTTCTGCAGCCCCTGCGTCCCAGCAGGTTAGATTTGATGAGTATGCTGCCACCATTCGTCGCAGCTTGGCGTTCTCCGGCGCGGATCTCTTTAGTGTCTCGGATCCAGGTGGCGAGTCTTCTACGCATGGCTTGGAGTAGTGCAGTTTGTTCGGGGGGTTTTGTGCCTGTATTCTAGGCCGGAGATTGTTGTGATTTGTTTTTGCACCCACTTCTGGTGGGCTTCCTATTTTGTTTTGGTGTCGCTACCCGGCTGGGCTGGTGTTGTACCTTGATTTTTTATTTTCTAATACTTGTGGTTTATCCATTTTTTCAAAAAATAAAAAATAAAAAATAAAAAATTACAACATATTGGGAGCAAAAGTGTATTAGAAATTACAGGGTCAAATGAGACAAAAATTTTAAAATAGTAACAATAAATGTAGTATCAATCAAGCAAGATAGTTACTTCCCCTGTCATATAATGACCGCAGTTAATATACATACTGTTAGTATAAGGGCTTGTTTGGATAGCCTGGAATTATGGCATAATTCGTACATTATGTCATAATTTTATATTTTCTGATAATTATGTCATATTGGCTGTTTGGATACTTATTTTACAGTATAAAATTATGACATAATATAGGTATTATGGCACAAAAAAATATTCCACTAAGAGTCGAATATTTTCTCATTGTAAAAAATATCTCTCTTTTTTTATCCAGCCACCAGTTCGGCTGGCCTCCGGTGACTGGCGACCGGTCTGGCCAACCTTCGGTGACCGGCGATTAGTCCGATCTGCGGTCCGGCCGACCTCCGGCGACCGGCCACCAGTCCACCGGGGGTCCGACCATCAGCCGGCCAGCATCTGGTGACGTGCCAGTAGTCCATTGGTGGTCCGGGAGGCCTCCGGTCCACCGGTGGTCTAGTCGGCTACTAGATGACCTCTGGTAACTGGCCACTGGTGATCCGGCCATCGGCCGGCAATGTACAGGCGGTTCGGTAGCCAACCAACAGATTTCTGTAATTTTTTTTATTTTGTTAACCAAACACTTATTTTGTAAGAATAAAATATGTCACAATTTTTGTAATAATCACTTACACTTCCTATATAATAAAATTATGCCATACTTTTTTTATTTTGTAGTCAAACAGGCCCTAAAGTTATGGTATAAATATTAATAGTATGTAACCTAATATCCAGTTTAATCCCTGTATTATCCCCAAAGTGCCCTTTTAGTCCCTCTAATATTTTTTGTCCCTGTAGGATCTCTGTATCTTTCATTTTGTGTCAAATGAGTCCCTTCCCCTAACGCCCGTCTGATTTTCCGTCTGTGAGTCTGACGTGACATTTTTCATGAGTAAAAAATTAAGGTATAATATCCAGTCAAGTCCCTCTATTATTTTGAAATGACCATTTAGTCTTCCTATTATTTTTGCCCTTAGGAAGTCCTTTTTTTATTAATTTTTTATGTATAATACTCACTTTAGTCCCTCTATTATAGCAAAATGACCCTTTAGTCCCCAATTAGAGGGACTTCCTAAGGGCAAAAAATAATTAGGGGACTAAAGGGTCAGTTTGCAGTAATAGAAGGACTAAACTGGGTATTATAACAATTTTTTACTCATAAAAATTGCCACGTCATCCTCATAGACAGAAAATCAGAAGGCCGTTAGGGGGAGGGACTCGTTTGACACAAAATGAAAAATACAGGGATCCTACAGGGACAAAAAATATTAGAGGGACTAAAAGGGTACTATAAATATAATATAAGGACTAAACTGGGTATTCTTTTCACTCTGGCACCAATATAGATGGCTCTGCTATTTCATTTTTTTTTAATCTTTTACCACCTAATAAAAATATGAGAGTGGCAAAGAAGAAATAAAAGAGTAAAGGACAGAAAGGAACGAGTCATACCGGGGAGAAGATAATAACATTTTTAATTTTAAATATCTTACAATGTCAATAAAAAAAGTATATATATAATTATGATTTTAATAGGAGTATATATAATTTTTGAGATACACCTGCAAATGCCACAAATCATTATTATATATAGTAAGAATAATTTTTAATAAGACCCACCTATTTTTGTTTTCGTAAAAATATCAATTATGGGAATGACTTAATATACAAATTTACTTATAAAGTTGTCATATAAATAATAAATTTTTAATATAAAATTTTCAAAAAAGTTTGATCAGACAAACTTATCATGTCATGCTCCATGCTAAAAAGTTATCACTGGCCAAAAACAATAATCAGTATTTTTACCGAAGACCAAGATCAGTCTCAAATTTTCGTGAATACGAAAATAAAAATGAACAACGTAAATATAGAAAATAAAAATATATTTAATCTAACTAAAAATAAAAAATATATTTAAAGGCATAAAAATAAAAATTAAATAAAGAAAATGTCATCTAAAAATAAGAAGTAATTAATTGGCTTAATAAAAGTCATATTGGTGTAACCCATGCTTAATATATTAGACCTCTTATTAATTTGTTGTTTAGTTTATTCCGTTTAATTTGTCTAAACAATGACTATTGAACGTGCCCCTTCTTAATTTGTTGTTTAGTCTAGTCCGTTTGATTTGTCTAAACAGTGACAACACGTGTGAGGAAAAAATCTGAAGACAGTGACTAGTTCTAGAATAAGTCTTCTTAGATCATTTTCATGGGTCATGAACATGAGGCAATTTGGTCCACCTTCCACACTCAACATTCTTATTTCCATTAGATGTGGGTTCCACATAACCTCGACAGTGACTTAAAGGAATTATTTTAGAAAATTGCATATATACTGTTAAAAATACTAAATTGCATAATATATATATATATATATAAAAGAAAATCATAACTGCATGTAAAATACGCCATGTCACATTATGCCTAGTTAGTTACCATGTAGATTTTTAATAGAAATTCTTTTTTAGTGGTAGAAACTAATACGCCATGTCACATTATGCCTAATTAGTTATCATGTAGATTTTTAATAGTAATTTTTTGAAGTAGTTTCATGCGGCAGACTTGTCTTGTTATCCACCACCTAAGCTAAAAAATTACAAATATTGAACATTTTTCTCTAGATTGTATTGAAAATTTTTTATGTAAAGATAAAAAAATTGAACTCTAGGTCCAAATAGAACATAATAATTGGAAATAAAATTATCTTAAAAAAATATAAAAAAAAATTGGTATAATACCTGAATTAGTCCCTCTATTTTTCTCTCTCTTCCCTTTTAGTTCCTCTACTTAGAAATGCTCCCCACTAGTCCCTCTACTTTTGAAAATGTGCTTACTTAGTAAGAAATGATTCCAATTAGTCCCTCTACTTTTTAAAATGGGACTAAGTGAAGTAGAGCTGTCAATTTGGGCCTAGCTAGCCGGGCCGCCCGCCCCGCCAACTAAAAGAAGTGGGTTGGGTTGGCTATATATAGGCCAGTTTAGAGACAGGCCTAAACGGGCCAACTCGCGCTGGCCGTGGGTTGGGGCGGGGCGGGCCGCGGGTTGCGGCGGGCTAGCCCGCCACCCTTGATTTATAAAAAAATTTAAAAATAAAAAATTATTAAATTAATTAGAAAGTTAGAAAAGGTAAATACATGTTCATAGAAGAGCTTCTATGCGAAAGATATTAACTTTTTTAACATTTTGATTTTTTTTTAAATTTTGTTAAACTTTCCAAATTTAATATGATTAAGATAATTTTGATAGACTAATGATTTTTAATAGTAATGGATGTTTTTATTTTGCGATAAGTTTTTGGATTTTATTAATTTTTTTTATGTATTGTGGCCAAATTATGTCAAATATAAAAATAAATATGTGAAAACTATGAAATATAATTATTTATAATTATTTTTTTATTTTTTATATTTTTGGCGGGCTGGCTCGCCCAACCCACAACCCAAAATGGGTTGGGTTGGGTTGGCATTTTGCCGGCCCGCCAAAATGGCGAGCCGCCCCTCCTCGCCCTGCCAAATATTGGGTTTTGGCTGGCTGCAGGTCGGCCCGCCCCGCCGGCCCGAATTGACACCTCTAAAGTTGAGGGACTAAGTGGGCCCATTTTCAAAAGTTGAGGGATTAGTTGGGAGCATTTCTCCTTAAATGAACACATTTTTAAAAATAGAGGGACTAGTCAGCATTTTTGAGTAGAGGGACTAAAAGGAAAAAGAGAAAAAAGTAGAGGAACTAATTAGGGTATTATACCAAAAAAAATTCAAAGATAATATAGAATTGAATGTTGTAAGAAAAGTCATATTCCAATAATTTATTGAACATCATCCATCTACACTGAATATCTTCTCTTATTTTAAACATGGACCCGACTTGATTTAAATTAAATATTGACTTGTATGAGAGAATTGTATAAGTACCCTTCTAAAAAAAATTTGAAATTTTCATACATACCCAAGTAATGAAGCAATCAAAGTCAAAATTATTATTTTTTTATAAAAGAAATATACTAAGTGTAGGGAGAATTAAATGAAAAATAGGAAGAAATGAGTATTCCACAAATAGTCATTTTTAAAAAATAACCCACCTAAAACAGATTAAATCAACAGTTCATGCTTCGTTGTCAAACAACTAACTCATTTGAAAATCACTGATCTACCCTACACATCTTCTCTCATTTTAAACATGGATATACTTAATTTTAATTTTAATTTTATTATCAATAGAGATTTATATATAAACAATTCATAAGTACTCTCTTTAAAAACTTAGAAATTTACATATATATCGAGCAATCAAAGTCAAGATTATATATATATATATATATATATATATATATATATATATATATATATATATATATATATATATATATATATATATATATATATATATTACACATAATAACTATGGAGAGAAATAAAAGAAAAGAAGAAAAAAATTAATATTCCAAAAAAGAGTCGTATTTCAACAATCAATGTAGAATAGGTTATAGTAGTTTGTGCTTAATTTCTAGACAATTAATTCATTTGAATATCATTGATCTACCCCAATCATTTTTTTCATTTTAAACATGGACCAACTTAGATTTTAATTTTAATATCAATCATGATGCATGGGAGAGACGAGAAGAGAGAGAGAGAGAGGGCAAAAGAGCGGAGGTTGTAAATACAAAGGAGCTTATTATTTAATTTAATTTTAATGTAGTCCTAGAAATATATTTGGGCAAATTTTAATGCATGCTTTATAGAATTAAAGATATAATTATGCGCTCTCAATGAAGCCTATTAGTAAATTAAACGCTCACTTAATTTCATAAGCGCAAAAATACCTGACCATACTGGCGATTCGGTTCATGATTTAGCGCAGGAGTAAGTTATTCCACCATTGGACTGACCTGTGTTCCCAAAAGGTGT
This sequence comes from Dioscorea alata, assembly GCA_020875875.1. Taxonomy (NCBI): domain Eukaryota; kingdom Viridiplantae; phylum Streptophyta; class Magnoliopsida; order Dioscoreales; family Dioscoreaceae; genus Dioscorea; species Dioscorea alata. Next base: position 16,679,159 of record CM037018.1, read on the forward strand.
TTTTCATCTGCCGAATTTATGTTTATTTTTCTTGTTTTTTCTACTTATTTTTGTTTTGTACCTCGTCTCAGATGAGAGGATTTCTTTTATGTTACCTATTCGTTTTCTTTCGATAAAGTTGTGGTTTATATATATATATATATATTGTTAGTGCAAGAGCACTTTTAGTTGGCATAATTTGACACCTAGACAAGGTGACGTGGCAATCATAGTGACATGGCATGCATAATGATGAGGAAAGAATGATGACATGGCAAGGTGGCTTGGCTAGGAGAAATATATACTTGAAGATCTTAATGAAGCTATTTTAAGCAAGCAACAATTTGAAGACAAAATCTCATTAAGACCATATTTAGAATATTTAATTGAAGACTAAATATGGATGGAGCTTAAATGAAAAAACATCTACCAATGGAAAGATTTGAAAAATATTGAAGATATGATTTAAAGAACCTTAATAGATTTGGATGAAAACTATTAAGGGTATGATTTGAAGACATGCCTATTTGTGGCATGATTGAGCTGATTGATTGAGGATCTTTGGTAGAAAATTTGAAGACCAAACTTGGGTGAATTGAAGATCAAGTTTGGAAAGTTTCATGAAGACGCACAAATGAGTGCGCCCCTTGCGAGGGGACTGCGTGATGAGGAGCTGAGCAGGGAGGCTAGTTGCCGGTAGTGGGGATCAGGTGATCGGGCTGCATCGACTCGGACTAAGCATGACCAGGTGGTTGATAGGTCTTGAGGTCGTTTAGCAATGTAACCAGAACTCAGTCAAGTCAGCAGTCAGAGCCATGTTGCAACATATGTTACAACAGAAGTTGTAACAGTTAATTTTGGAAGGTTCTAAAGTTAGTAGCCGCGGATATTCTAAAAAAGGTATGCGACTATATTTGGGACGTTGAGGCGTCTATATGTACTACGTTGGTCTGATATTGGTGTTTGTATTCTTGTGTACTCTTCTTTTATTTGCTCTTTTAGTGGATTATTTGTCTCCGAGTTTGGCCCCCAAACGTAGACGAGTTGACGCCGAACTGGGTTACCAACTTCTTGTGTCTCCTTCTTGTTTGGTTTGTGAATGCTTTTCTTGTAAGTGTTGAGTGTTCATCTAACCCACAAACCCACACGGAACTAACATATATATGTATATGTGTGTGTGGTTTTCTCGAAGATCGATTAGTTTGTGATTTTATTTGGGTATACCCGCAAATGCTCCAATATATTTTGCAGTCTACTGTCTATATAAGCAAGAATCTTTTTAAAAATCCACCCAACCAACTCTGCTTTAACACTTGACAAGTGCGAAACGTTTCTCTGTGATCCTCATCCTACCATGAGAAGAGTAATATTGTCCTTCATGCTTCTCACTCTATACATTCAATTATCATCCAATTCTGTGCTAATTAGCTCTGATACTAATTATTATGGCATCACTTGTTTTGATGTTGAAAGAGAAGCTCTCCTTCGATTCAAAGCAGGTCTCTTGGATCTTGGCAACCTGCGGCGGCTCTCCTCTTGGAACATATTGGAACCCAACTGTTGCTTATGGGAAGGTGTGCAGTGTGATAACACCACTGGTCATGTCATCAAGCTTGATCTCCACAACCCTCATCCATTCATCACTTATGATTTGGGTAATCCACTCATGCGCAACAACAGTGCAAGCTTAGGAGGTAAGATTAATCAATCTTTACTCTCCCTCAAATATTTGGTCCACTTGGATCTTAGTGGCAACAATTTCAATGTTACACCCATCCCAAAATTCATTGGCTCGTTTAGGGAGCTGACATATATCTAAACCTCTCAAATGCTCGCTTTGGTGGAAACATACCTCCATCTTTGGGCAACTTGACCAAGTTGCAAGTCCTTGATCTCTCAAGCACAGACTACATAGATGATTCTCTTCTTCAGATGCTTGATGCCAAATGGCTTTCTCAACTCCGTGCATTGGAACATCTTGACATGAGCTATGTGATCTTTGAAAAAGATGCATCTGATCAATGGGTACATGCATTGAATTCACTACCTTCCATTGCCAAGATAACTTCAAGGGATTGCCGACTGCCAATACTCCCTCACACTCTTCATCATGTCAATTTCACTTCTCTCTCACTCTTTGATCTAAATCATAATGATATCAATTCTACCATACCGTCTTGGCTGTTTAAAATCACAAGCCTCCAGCATCTTGACCTCAGCTCAAACAATTACCACGGCCATGTTCCGAACTCAATTGGCAACATGACCTCTCTTCGCTTTCTGGAGCTCTCAGGCAATCATGGTCTCCACATGTCTCTTAATTTTCTTATTGAGCTCAAGAATCTTTGCAAGTTACAAACTTTAGACCTTGGCTACATGAATATCAAACATCGGTTTTCTGATCTAGGAGTGATTTTCTCTGGATGCATGAAAGACAATCTACAAGAGTTATGGTTAAGTGGCAATACTCTTATGGGTCACTTGCCCAGTTGGATAGGAAATCTTACCAGCCTCAGATGTCTTGGTCTCTCTCAAAACTCATTATATGGTCCTCTGCCTCAATCTCTTTGGCAACTCTCGGCACTGCAAATACTTTATCTCGGCTCGAATGCATTCAATGGAATTGTCACAGAAACTGATCTCCATGATTTTACAAGGCTTGAAATCCTTGACATCTCATTCAGTCCTCTTATCTTAAATGTGAGTGTCAATTGGGTACCATCTTTTCAACTGAAAGGCCTTGATGTGAGTGGTTGTCCGGTAGGACCAGCATTTCCAGCATGGCTCCGCACACAAAAAACCTTGGTATATTTGATTTTGTCTCAAGCAGGTATCTCTGACACCTTGCCGAACTGGTTTTGGGACTGTGCTTCCACTATTACCTTTTGGACCTCACTGGCAATGGAATGAAAGGGAAGCTCCCCACTTCCTTGGAATTTGGTGTAGTTGCTTTCCTCTATCTAAGTTCCAACTTTTTTGAAGGTCCTGTTCCAAATTCTTTTCTGAATGTTAGATTGTTGGATTTGTCAAATAATTCGTTGGCAGGAACTCTTCCTTCAAAAATCAATGAAACCGTCCCTATGCTTTATACTATAGATTTATCAAACAACAAAATAAATGGTACTATCTCGTCAACATGGTGTGAATTAGAGAACTTGAGTCAATTGATTCTTTCAAATAATTCTCTATCCGGAATAATCCCTACATGTTTCACAAAGAATTCAAATTTGGCTTTTTTGGATTTTTCTATCAATCACTTGTCAGGACATGTTCCAGGCTTCATTTTCCTTCCACCATCACTTGAGTATTTGTCCTTGAGCAGAAACAACTTTTCTGGAGGTATTCCTTTTTCCATTGAGAAATGCGAGTGGTTATATTACCTTGATCTAGGGAATAATATGCTCACTGGAAGTATACCAGTTTCACTTGGTGAAAACTTGATACAGTTAGAGGTTCTTATACTTAGATCAAATAATTTTGATGGAAGTATACCACCACAACTATCATTTCTTACCTTTCTTCTTATTTTAGACCTCTCTGACAACAAGTTGTCTGGAGTTATACCCAAAAGTTTTGGAAACTTTACTTCTATGATGTCAAATACCAAACAAGGGTCATTTGGAAGCATTTGGACTAGAGATATGTTGGTCACTACAAAAGGAATGATTCTTGACTATACAACCTTAATTTCTTCTATGTCAATCATTGATCTTTCAGAAAATGATCTATATGGTTGTATCCCTCATGAAATAGGAAATCTAAAACTACTGCAAGGCATAAATCTATCTGGAAATCATTTAACAGGAGGGATCACAGATAAGATTGGTTCAATGAATCAGTTAGAGTCTCTTGACTTATCAAGAAATCAACTATCAGGAGCAATTCCTGCAACATTATCCAACTTGAACTTTTTGGAAGTTTTAAATCTTTCACATAACCATCTATCAGGGGAGATACCAACAGGAGGACAATTTAATTCGTTTGATCCATCCATTTATGCAAACAATGACAATCTTTGCGGATTTCCTCTCTCGAAGAAATGCTATGATGACAATGTACAAAAAGAGCAAAACCTGAAAGATGAGATGGATTCTGATGTCAGTGACACTATTTGGTTCTGTTTTGGCATAATTAGTGGTTTTATTGTTGGGTTGTGGACAATCTGGGTCATTTTTCTGCTAAAGAAGTCTTGGAAGATTGCTTATTTTGTATTTTTCGATCGCATAACTGGCGCAATCTATGTTGCTTTTGCTGTGAAGTTTGCAAAGATCAAGAGATGGTATATGGTGATTGAAGATGAATAATTTGAGTGGTGTGCAAAAGTTATTTATACTACTAAAGTTTGTAATTCAGTGATTATCATGATTGTTATTCGATGTAATTGTTCTATCAATAGGGTTAATTACAATAAAAAGCACCCACTGTGGTTTCCTATAATTTTTTTCTTGGAGCATCGAAAAACTTGGTCTATTGCTGAAGCTTGCTCCTAGATGAAAAGGTATTCATTCTATTTCACCAAATCGTTTTAAGGAAGTTCCATCCATCTATGAAAGGTACTTTTCTTTTCCCTCACTCTTTTTGATGTTTCATTTCTCTTGATCATTTTTCGTATTTTTTAATTTTATTCAGAACTACATCTAATATTGGCATATTCTGTCTGGCCATGAATATTAGGAACTAATAAGCTTTACTATTATAATGTACCATTATTAGTTCATAGCCAGTTCCTGATTATTTCTCAATCCAAATTTCATTCTTCCATCCTGTAACTTAAGAACAATTAGCAAGAAATTTATCAAATAAATGCATAATTCATATGAAGCCTTATGGGCTTTTTAGTTGGGTGATAAATTATTTATAAATGCTTTTACTTACTAAAATAGCGCTTTTACTTGCACAAGCCAGAGCAATCTTATGTTCACGCCTTATAATTATTCTTTGTGTATGACATACTTCATGGCAAAGTACTAGCTTATATTGACAATGGAACTCTAAAGATTGCTTTGGCTTTTGGAGATGATGTTGAAAGATGCACATACTGATCTTGTGAAAGAAGTTATATACTCTAGGATAATGCTTTCATGAAACACCATATCGTAATACCAATCTTTTTCATCAGATTGCTTCAGTGATTTACATACATGACATTGTAATTAGTAATTAGCTTTAATCATTGTGCCCTATAATTCATCTGAGCTTCAGGAAGAGCCAAATTGAAATTCTCATTCTTTTTGTCAATCCTGTTTTACATTTACTTCATATAAGTATAAATATATATAGCTTCTTTCCTTTTAATGACTAGCACAGTTTTGATTGATTTTGGGAACCATTGTGAAATGGCATAGAAGTGGTGAGTTGGAGGAGAAATACAGAGGTGTGATCTCTGACCATCATTGTCTTCTGCAGTTATTTGTTTTCCTCTCCTTCTTCAACATTGTTTATATGTCTCTGTCTGATTTTAATTTTGAATTTGGTGCCTTGTAGCATTGATTATATCTTTTGACTGCACACCCTTGATGCCATTCTGGTCTCTGGTCCCACATTGGACGATTGCAGTGAACTGGTGAAGCAAGTAATTGCTGCAAACTAGTTGGGGTATTAAAAATATTGATGCATAAATACTTACTAAAAAAATGCACGTTTACTTGCACATGCTGGAGCAATCTTATGTAGATGCCTTGACAAATTAAGAGGAAGATCCAATTATATAGTCTCTAATATGACATACTTCATGGCAAAACATTAGCTTATATTCACAATGCAAACTCTAAAGATTACTTTGGCTTTTTTAAGATCGAGATGATGTTGAAAGACCACATATTTACCTTGTGAATGAAGTAATACACTCTAAGATGATGGTTTGGCGCGCAAAACACCATATCTTAACAAGATTGTTTATTGTTAGATTGCTTCAATGATTCACATGCTTGTCATTGTCATTGGTAATTAGCTTTAGTTATTGCGTCTTATATTCATCTGAGCTTCATGAACAGCCAAATAGAAATTCTCATTCTTTTTGTCTATTTTTTTTAAATCTACTTCATATGTGTATGGGTATATATATATAGCTTCTTTCTATTTAATCAATGTCATAGTCGTGATTCATTGTGGGAACCTATGTGAGGAGACATAAGAGTGAGTTTGATGAGAAATACAGAGGTATGATCTCTGACCATCATTGTTTTCTGCAGTTATTTGTTTTCCTTTCCGCTCACATTTTTAATGTCTTTGTTTGATTTTAATTCTGATTTTGGTGGCTTATAGCATTGGTTATTTGTTTGACTGCACACGCTTGATGCCATTCTGGTCATTGTTCCCACATTGGATGAGTCCAATGCATTGGTGAAGCAAGTGATTGCTGCAAACTTTGCAACCCTCTCTCTACATGCACGCACACCACATTATATGCTAATGAGATTTATGAGTTTTTGTTGTTTTACAAATGCATGCAGGACTCAAACGGTGAAGAAATTTATTATGTTGATGAAGTGATATCCATGCTTATGTTATGTCGCAATTGTTCTAATTGCTTCTTTTGTCCCTGTTTTGATCAATGATAACAATGGTTGGTCTTTGTTCAGTATTGCATTGACAATCTGAGCTATGAGTAAAAGTTGGTTTGCTGAGCTCCCAATATATATATATATACTGATCAGGAATGAAAGAGGCCTTCACAGACCAACAATCATGAAGGAAATGGTAAAGAACGGCCATTGGCCTTTCAGAGATGTATATGTGTGAGCAATATGGGACAATATATAGTAATCAATTAGTTAACCAAATCATTGATAAAAGTTGGTTAATCTTCACGGTTTGATTCACTGCAGGAATTTCATAGTTCAGCGTTTTCTGGAGATTAAGGGCTTGTTTGGTAAGCTGATCCAAAAGCACTTATTTCATAAGGTAAGTGCTTATAATGTTAAAGTTAGTGTTTAGATGGGTTTATTTAGATAAGCTCAAGCTGTAAAATAAGCTGAAAAACAGCTTATTTTAAAAGTTGCAAAAGATCAGCTTATGAAAATAAGCTATTTTTAATAAGCTGAGTGGTTAAGTGCAATTACTAAAATACCCTCACTCAATCCAAAAAATTACTAAAATATTCTCACACATTTATAATAATAACAATAGTGACAAATATTATTTATTTCTTAAATAAGACATGTGAGAAATGTGTAAATTATGAAGTTATTATCATAATTCAGTAAATGGGCATTTTAATAATTTCTCACTATAAAAGCGCTTTTCAAATAAATATCCCAAGCATTTTCACAACTGCAAAAGTACTTCTGAATCTAATACATCCAAACAAAAAAATATGCATAAGCACTTAACTTACTCTAAAAATATTTTTCCCAAAAGTGCTTCTACAAAAGCTTATAAAAAAAGCACTTTTTTTTATAAGCCGATCCAAATAAGCCCTAAATCTGCAGAAACTAGTACATCCATTACTGCTTAAGCAAGAATCAAGATATGTTGGAGCTTGCAGAGGCCAGTTTGGATTGGTTTATTTCAGGATCAAAAGCACTTACATGCCTGTTGCCTGTATTTTGGACTGGCTTCCAAACAAATAGCACACCCTTGATGCCATTCTGGTCTTTGGACCCACATTGGACGAGTGCAGTGCAGTGAACTGGTGAAGCAATTAATTGTTGCAAACTAGTCAAGCATCTACCCACACACTCTATATATTATATGTTGTTGGGTTTAGCCCATTTTTGGTGGATGAAATAATGGGCTTCAAGGCCCAAGTTAACAAAAAAAAAAAAACTATGTTAACTATTGGAGGGCAAAAGTGAAATTTGACAAGAGAGTTGGGATGATATTTTCTTCATTCGTATGATTGAGGAAGGGGACTATTCACACATTTTGGGGAAAAAGAGAGAAGAAAAATCAAGGAGAAAGTGGAAGGAAGAAGAGAGGGTTGAGCTAGGGCAAGAGGTTGATCAGAGTTCATCCAAGCTTGTTAGAGTGATCCTTGCAAGTAGCTCTCCTCGGTCTTAGGGTTTGCTTCCTCATTTTATCTTCTTCTTGATGTTTGATGTGTGAAATCCTCTTGTTGGAGAAACAAATGTGTTGATGCTTATTGTTATTCCTCTAGTAGCATCTAGAGAAGACTCTTGTCATTCCATAGTTGATATAGTGAAGCTTATTTAAGAGGCTCTTAGGAGTCCTGAGGTTTTTCCCTCAATTCGTAGAGTTTCCACGCTAAAATTGTTGTGTTGTTTGGTTGTGTGTTTGATCATCTTGTTCTAACAAGAATTGAGGGGCTTTGTAGTTGTTTAAGCTTGGTTTGAATCCTTGAAGTGTTGTAGAACCCTTTGGGAAGATATTTGAAACCCTAAGGAAATTTTTCAAGCTTGGCTGTGAAGCGCGCGGAATCACTAGTGAGGTGCACAGTTGTTTGCGGCCGCATGAAGCACGCACACAAACAGTGATTTGCTACAAAAACATGCAAACAGTGTTGCTACAGTGCTTTTTGTCCTGTGAAGTGCGCAGGTTTGTACACGGCTGCATGAAGCCTCTCATAAACAGTAACCGCGGTACAGTAATAAACATTACTTTACTACAGTGATTTTCGGAGAAAATTTTCACTGTTCCAACATCAGAAAAACCTCAATATATGTTTAGATGAGGTGTTTTTGTTCTTTTGCAAATGCATGCAGGATTCAATCTTTGAAGAAAGTTTTGTTGATGAAGTGATATCCATGCTTATGCCATGTCACAAGTGTTGTTGCTTCTTGTATCCCTATTTTGATCAATGATAACAATGGTTATCCTTTGTTCAGTACTGCTTTGACAGTCTGAGCTGTAAGCAAAACTTGGTACGCCAAGCTCTCTATCTTTTGTGTCTCATCCATATATCATATATATCGGCAGATAATGTATAAAGCCATTATTTAGAAATTTCATATAGCAATATATATTGATCATTAGCTAAAGAGGCCTTTATCGCGAGTAAAGCTGTCGCCCATGTCCGTGAGTACTACAACAGCAACACTAATCCAATTGGCAAAGTGCTCATATTAAATAACTTTTCTGGAGCCGATGGTCACTTTCTCTTCACCCATGCTCTATCCGATCAAATCAATCAAGTAAGGTCTATTGGCTTCTTTATCTCCAGTGCTAATTATAAGATCTTAATCGCAGGTTGTCTTTCCCAACCTATGGATGAGTTCTCTTCGGATGCAATCCTGGCCCTCGGTGATGCTCTTCAGATCGGTATTGATCACCAACTTGCTATCGGGCATGTCTTCTGCGTGGATCAAAATGCTCTTGAGATCATCCGCGGATCTGATCATACTACCTCCTGGCACTTTCATGCTCAAGTTTCCAATTTGAAGTTCATGAGATCCCACACAATTGGTTGGGGCCTGCAGTCAGTCTAGCATCTTTTGGCTTCAACCACAGATACCTCAATTTGTTTCTCTTTGGTAGAGATTTACCCCGGTGGATCATGCACGCTTTTCATAATCATGGATTTGTCTTCTAATTTTTGTTTCATTTAGGCTTTGTATCTTTTCTGTTCAGTTCTGCAGCTTCTGTTCTCTTGCTAGCTTTTAATAAAATTTAGCTTCTCATCATAAGAAGTTCTTTTCAAAAAAAAAAAAAAGGCCTTTACAGAGCAATGATCATGAATGTAGTAAATAATTGCCATGGGCTTTCTAGAGATGCATATGGGTGAGTGTTGTGGAACAATATATATGTGATTGTCTCACCAAATCATTGATAAAAGTTCATTAATCTTCATGGTTTGATTCACTGCAGGAATTTCATAGTTCAGCATGCTCTGGTGATTAAATCTACAAAAACTGTTGCTCACAATTGTTGTTGAAGCTCTATGCTCAAGAATCAAGATAAGCTACAGCTTGCAGAGGCCAGTATGTACTGATTTATTTCAAGCTAGAAGCACTTATATGTCCTTGATTTTGAATTGTGGTTAGAGTTTGTGATCCAAATTTTTTTGGTCCAACTAAAAGGTCTAAAATGCAGTTTATGTGGTTTTTGGAATTATAAGATTCTTCCAATATCATATCATTGCATCTGGATTTATTCAAAGAATCTATCTGATCAAACCAAATCACACTTAAAAGATTACATATTCAAGTTAGGTTTAGACTGATTCCAGTTTAATCTAATTTATAGTTAAACTAGGTTCCCAAACTGTAATATATTTAAACATATTTTAAGGTTTTATTAGGATGAAATATCTTTACCAAACTAGGTTGCTATCATTATACTCAATTTTCTTTACATTAGAATTACCATATGTCTTCTCTGCATATGGTTTTTCATGAATTGGGGTTTTTTTTAAAAAAAAAAAAAAAAAGTGGATAAACCACAATCATTAGAACAGAAAGCACCGAATAAGCTAGAAAGTACAGCGGGATGAGCCAAAGCTCAATAAAAGTCATCCACCAGGAGTGGGTAACACAAAAGTAAAGCTACCACAATAAAGAAAGAAAGAACAGAAAAAAAAAACCCCTAAAGGATAGAGGCATCCTTTTAGGGAGACAACCACTGATCAAAGCTAGATCTCGCCCTGAGATGTGTGGGGCACCGACGATTCCTCCTGCTCCGCCACTCTGGAAGTTGTAAACTCCAAGCTTCTCTTGATCTTTGAAATAGGCTCCTCCATCTTTGCTCTTTTAGGGTCAGGAGCTGCATTAAACCAAAGGAGTAGCATGTGATCAATCTTTAGAATAATAGAAGTAGGTGAGAGACATTTGGAAGTAAAAATGCGTGCATTTCTTTCAATCCAAATATTCCAGTTGATAGCTCTGACAAGCAAATCCCAGAAAGGGATTAAGGATTTATCAACCTTCCGCCTCCAGTCCCCCCACATGTCCATGAGGGACCTAGGGGGGCGGCTAACCCCAAACAGTTGTCCAAAGTAGTTCCAGGCATGTGAGGCAAAAGGGCACTGAATAAGGAGATGCTCAGTAGTCTCAACCGCCTGCGTGACACATCACGCAGGTTGTCGTTTGAAGAAGGTTGCATTTACGCATGGCAAGATTTTCAAGTGTCAAAATCTTATTATCCCAAGCTAACCAATTAATGATGTTAATTTTTTTGGGACAGGCACCCTTCATAATGAGCGGGGTTAGATGACATCTTAAACCTCCATCATTTAGAAAGGTGTAAAAGGACTTCACAGAAAATCTTCCATTGGTATTCAAAGTCCATCGTTTCTCATCTTTATTATTCGATAGATGCGCCATGATATCGTTTATGTGATTGTTCCAACTAGGGTAGTCATTCCAGTAATTCATGGGTGAGACATTGGCGTAATCCCGAACAAATATCTCTTTACAGTGGGTAGTCTGGAAAAGTGAAGGCCAAATGTCCGCCGGAGCAAGCCCCTCCACCCAGTTATCCAACCAGAATAGTGTAGTGGCACCATCCCGAATGAGTGAAGATAAATTTTTCTTGAAAGCCGGGAGGGAGTGAAGAATGCCATTAAAGAAGTAGGATCGCCTACGACAATGTTTATGATGTAGATTCCACATAGGGATACTATTGTAGTAGTTTTCCCGAATGATGGTCTCCCCGCACCAGTAGCAATCTTCTACCACCATTTACCCAGCAAAGCGCAATTAAACACTTGCAGGTTGAGAATGCCCCAACCACCCTGCTCTCTGGGGCGACAAAGTCTTGCACAGCTAACCAATCAAATTTTGTTATGTTGTGCATCTGGGCCAAACCATAGGAAATCTCTACACAGTTTGTCAATATTCCTAATCACCCAAGCTAGTAGTTTAAAGATCGACATCCAGTATGTGGGAATAGCCGTCAGGACAGAGTTTACCAACGTAAGTATCCCACCTAATGATAGGAGTTTTGATTTCCAAGACGCAAGTCTAGATCTGATTTTGTTCAAAAGGATGTCCCAGTCTTGTCTTCTTGGACTTCCCCCCGAGATAGGAATACCAAGGTAGGTAACCGGTAATACACTCGACCTACAGTGTATGGTCCAAGTCTGAGTGTTGTAGGGTGTGAGGTTTTTTCTGAGAGGCATACAGACAGGTTTTTTCTGAGTTAACCTTGAGTCCTGTAATGCCCTCAAAGATGTAGAGGATAAGCTTGATAATGCGTAGGTCTTCACATCCCCCAGTCATTAGAATAAGAAGATCATCCGCATATTGCAGATGGCACATCTTAGCACCAGCATTAGGCAGAGGCACTCCATGTAGGATACCAGTATTAAGCGCATTATTGAACAATGTGCTCAAAACATCAACCATTAAGGCAAAAATAATAGGGGAAAGAGGGTCCCCCTGTCTTAGTCCCCTACGGTATCTTACATATCCACTTTGGCAACCATTAATGAGAAATTTGGCCTTCGTGGAAATAAGAATGGAATTAATCCAATTAATCCATTTTTCACTAAAGCCCCTAGCTTGGAGAAGTTCCAACAGTGTGTTCCAGTCCACAGTATCAAATGCCTTTTCAAAGTCCACTTTGAGAATCAATCTAGGAAGACGAAGTGATGCATCTTCCCTTAATGTTATCAGTGATGCATCTTCCCTTAATGAAAGCCGACTGGGTTTCATCAACAAGGGAACCAATCTTAGACCTCAGTCTATTTGCTAAAATCTTGGATATGATCTTAAGAGTGGAGTTAATCAAACTAATTGGGCGATAGTGCGAGGGATTCTCTGGACCTTGACTTTTTGGAATAAGCGCAATGTTAGCCCAATTAATTCTTTCCAGGTTGGCTCGCCCACCATAGAAATCTGCACAGAGTTTGTTAAGATCATCCTTGACAATATCCCAATATTTCTGAAAAAAGAAGATAGGGAAGCCATCCGGCCCAGGAGCCTTATCGGCATTCAGGTCAAAGATCGCTCTTCTTATTTCTTCCAGAGTGAACGGGTGATCAATTGAAGAGAGATCCTGGTCCGCTTTTGGCCTAAGGAGATTGTGCCAGTTAATCTTGAAGCGAAATTCTTGGCTCGATCCACAAATATTCTTGTAATAATTAGTGAAGGATGAACTAATCCCTTGCACATCACTCACCCTAGAGTTGTTGTGCGTGATCCAAGGGATAAAATTCATGTTCCTTCTACCATTGGCAACCATGTGGAAAAAATTGGTATTTTCATCACCCTGTTGAATCCAGTGAATCCTAGATCGTTGTTTCCAATAGATTTCTTTCAGTTTTAGAATTTGGAACAATTCAGCCCTGAGTGTGGAATCTTTTCCATATTCTTCCTCAGTGAGAGGACGCGATTGTTTAAGGTTGTCTATCAGATCAATCTCGTTTAAAAGGGCTAATTTTTTAAGTTTAATCGATCCAAATTCAGTTTTAGCCCAATGTCTAAGATGGTGTCTGATATTGGTGATCTTCTTGGCAAGGATATAGGCCCCACACCCTTGGTACTGTGTATCATTCCACCAACCCCTGATGAGGTCTGGGAACTACTCCACAGAGCACCATGTTCGTTCAAAGTGAAACGGACGTTGCACCGAAGGGTGAGCTCCTGATTCAAGACGAATCGGGACATGATCCGAACCTAGCCTAGGCAGACAGTTTTGAGATGTCCTTGGGAAGAGGAAGTTCCAGTCAATATTAACAAGGAATCGATCAAGTTTAACCCAGATCGGATATGTTTGACCATTCGTCCAGGTATAGCGTTTCCCGTAAGAAGGTGGCTCAATAAGATGGAGGTCTCTCATGAGTAATTGCGCCTGCCTAATGTCTTCCAAGTTGGGGTTACCGTTAGATTTGTCTAGTTGGGTAAAGACAGCGTTAAAATTCCCACAGATGACCCAGGGCATACCCTCCTCTGGTTGGCAAGACCTAATTCCGTTCCAGAAATCCAACACAAGTCATTGGATTTGGAACGGAATTTAACTGAAAGGCAGAATGAACCCTGAAATATTAGTTGCCCCTCAATTATGCTATTATTCCAGCCAATTAACAACCCCCCGGCAGTACCACTTGCAGGGGTAAAAAAGAATTTATCAATTATATGGCCACCAATAGTCCTCCAGGTTAGAGGATCAATCGAGCTAAGTTTGGTTTCTTGAAGGCAACAAATATCAGCGTGATGCAAATGAAGAAAATCTTTAACTAGGAAGTGCTTAGAGGGCCTTACCAACCCCTGAACATTCCAATTTATGATGTTCATGGGAAAACTAAATGGAGCATGAGGTGGAACCTAAGTTGTAGGTACCCACTATCATGTTCAAGGATTTCGATCTATTGGTTTCCAGCATGCGCAAATGTGCTAAACATTTATCTCTATGTTGCAAATCATCAAATGAAATACCACATGCATTGCAATAGTTTAAAAGTTGTAAATCATTCCAATCATTTAAAAAAGGGGGGGTAGGGCAGGTACCTTCCGGTGTCGTGCTGGTAGTCCCCTTCTTTTTGGTTGATCTAGGCGGTTGAGGTATGTATCCTGCTTCCTCATTCCATCTCGAGGATGGTTTCTTCTTCCTCTCACTCCTGCGAGTACCCTGAGCGGGGTCCTCTGTTTGTCCCATGTGGAGAAGTCGCTTGATTTTTTCCTCGAAATCCGACTCCGAGTCTTCATACTCATTGCTTTCCACACTGTCATCCTCTTGCCCTGATTCATCAGGGTCCTGCCCATTAGGTTCAGGAAGAGAATCAACAGCTTGATTTTTCTCATTCCAAAGTTCATTATGCCTCTGCTGAGGAGAAGCCTCTTCCATTTAATTCATTTCCACTGATGGGCTGGGCTTGGGCCTTATCAGGATGGCTTTCAGGTTCTGGAACAGTGTCTGAATCTATGCCTTTTCGATCATTCTCCACCGGCCCATTTAATGGTGGGTCAAGAATTGGCCGTGGGCCCAAAGAGCTTTGATCATGTTTATGCACTTGAGCTTGACATGGATTAAGATTTGGGCCTTGTGGATCTTGTTCTTGTGATGGATCTGGGCCTTGGACAACATGTTCAACTTGCACATGGGCGGGAGAGGAATTGAACTGGTCAACTCGTGAGGAGGGCATTAATGCCTCGCCACGTGTGATAATATCATTGGCTCCCCTCTTTTCCTCGTACAAGCAGTTACCCAAATTAGTAGGCTTCTCAACCAATTCATGGTCGACACCACTGTACGGGTTTTGAGGTTTGTGCGAAGGCCTGAGAGACGCATGCAGCGTCGAGTGACTGCTAGACACTACCTGCCGGGCAATACCCTTGTCTGAGATCTCTGGACCGGGGGTACGCCGTAAGGCCGGTCTGCTAGCAGTCCCAATTATCGGCCGTGGTTCTTCGACTCCGGGAGCCGAGCTCTCCGACCGAGTCTTTGGTATGTTAATCATGGCCCCGGGAGCTATGCTCACCGGTCGGGCTGTCTCCGGAGTATTCAGCGAGACCCCGGGAGCAATGCTCACCGGACAGGTCGTCTATGAACGAGGACGCCAAACATGCGCATGCTGCTGTGCTGGTCGGCAGCCTTCTGCGTTCTTCTTGTTTTCCACTCGGTGTTCCAAGTCTTGCATCACTTCTTTGCCTTTAGAATTAGTAATCTGGTCGTTGCCCGAAAGTGGGGATGAACTGTGGGTCGGATTGTCGTCAGTCTTGGGCGAGTTAAAAACATATTTTTCTAGATCCCTCCTGAACATCGGAAATGGGAGATGGTTGTCGGTGATCATGACGATGTACTTGCGCATACCAAAGCTAAGGATGACTTCATGGGGGAGCACCACCCGCTGCCGGCACCTGACGAGGACCGATATAAACGACTTATAAGGTTTACTGGGTTGAGGTATTGCCACCAATTCACCGATCGGCTTGAGAAAATCCACAAGAACCGCCTATGTCCATGCATGAAGGGGAAGGTTCCATACAAGTAAGACCTGCGCCTTCCCCGCAGCCAAGCCCACTGATCCGATCTCCGCCGACCAAGGCTTGATAGATATAACACAAGGACCCATTTTTGATGGCAGACTGAGCTCCCCAATCTTGCAAGCTTTAATGGCCTCTGCCTCACAGCTTAGGGAAGCTATGTATGAATTTCCTTTGAAATCATACACAGCGTCGACACGGGGTGTATTCAGTGCTCCTGGGAGATACTTAAGCAAAATATCCTCACTGGTTTGACCGGAAACAACCTCAAGAACAATAATTTTTGCCAAATCCTTTCGAAGCTTTGATGTCTCCTGAGTTAATGAAAGTGATATTTGCGATTGTTGCCTATTGAGAGTCAAAGACGAATCCCCAGTTTTTCTCTGAAACTCCTCCCCAGTATCGTCAGTTTGAGATCTGTTTGCTTTAGCCTTGGGGCGAGCTCGCCGGTGTTGCGAACTGTCGGATGAAATCTCCACCCTGCAGTTAACCACTACATGACCAGCACCACCGCAGCGTTTACATGAGAGCCGATGTCGACATTCCGAGGTTTTATGGGTGGTGCGTAAACAGTGATTACAAGCCAGCGGTGACCGCGGCCGTTTGTTACCGAAGACCGGCAGGAAGCCTTGAGGAGAAGAATGAGGGTTGCTCTGATCTTCGGATGTAGGGCTACTACGTTGTTTGCGAGATTAACAATTTCCCATTCATCCCTATGCTCCACCGGTTCCTTATCAGAGGTCCTCTGACTCTCCCCAACCGAGTCTTGCGCATGCACTATGGGGACTGACCGCCTTAGCAAAGGAGATGCCCTCCCGAACGAAGCTGCTCTGAAAGGAAGGTTGACCGGACCCTAAGGAATGATTTGCACTCAGATGTCGATTGCGAGGGCCAGGCCTTCGTGTATGTTGATTTCTTGATAAACTAGGAAGAAGAAGAAGAACAGTAAAGAACAACCAGAATCCCAAAGCTCACAAACCTCTCATCAAATCAAGACAAGAGTTTCAACTCAAAATAAAAGCACTCTCTCTCACTCTCATTTCACACACACTTCTTAATATAAAGTTACAGCTGGACATAAATACCTGCCTCGAACTTGAAACAAGATCTAATCTAAAGCAATCCTGACCTTTCATTATCTCACACACAAACTTAACTAAAAACCTGCAAACATAATACCTGCAAACATAACACTCTAAGCAACATACATTCAAACATCCACACATACATAACACATCATTTTCACTTCATCTCTTCAGCTTGAAAGACTTCAATCAGCTAACAATCTCTCCCTTGATTGAAGACTGCATACCCCCAGAAGATCTCTGAATTTGCAATGATGCTGAACATCCAGACATTTTGTGAAAATATCAGCCTGTTGATCATTGGATCTGCAGAAATTTAAACTTACCACTTTGTCATTAACTAATTCTCTGATGAAGTGAAATTTCACATCAATATGCTTTGATCGGCCATGAAGAGTTGGATTCTTGGCTATAGCAATGCATGATTTATTATCACACCATATTGGAATTGGATTTTCACATTGAACTCCAAAATCAGCAACAATTCTCTTCATCCACACCCCATGACAACATGCTGCACATAAGGAGATGTACTCTGCTTCTGTAGTTGATAAAGCAACAACATCTTGTTTCTTTGATGCCCAACACACAGCCCCAGAACCAAAATTAAACACATAGCCTGAAGTACTTTTTCTGTCTCTAACATCACCACACCAATCACTATCTGCATATCCCTCTAATACAAATTCAGCACTTCCACTGTATTGAATTCCACAATTTAAAGTCCCAGAAACATACCTGAGAACATTTCTTGCTGCTGCAAATTGAATTCTGGTGGGACTTGCCATGAATCTAGACAACAAACTCACTGCAAACATCAAATCTGGCCTTGAATGAGATAAATACAGCAATTTTCCAATCAGGCATCTGTAGATTGTTGCATTTGCTTCTTCTGATTGCTCAAACAGTTGTTGTTTTGTACTATGACTCATTGGTGTAGAGACAGCTTTACAACCCTGCATATTATACAATTTCAGTAAATCTTCTGCATACTTTCTTTGAGACAAATGAATTCCATGTTCATCTTGCTTGATTTCAAAACCCAAAAAATATTTCATGAGCCCCAAGTCATTCATTTCAAACACATTCTCCATATCTTGCTTAAATTTCCTGACTATCTGCAATGAAGATCCCATATATATTAGATCATCCACATAAACACACACCACAATTAGATCTCCATTTTGTGTAATCTTCTTATATAAAGTGTGTTCAATCTGACTTCTTTGAAAGTTCTGTAACTTAAACCATGAATCCAGTTTTTCATACCAAGCTCTTGGAGCTTGTTTCAGTCCATACAGAGCTTTACTTAATTTATATACCATCTTCTCTTTGCCTGGAATCTCAAATCCCCTTGGCTGTGCTACATAAACCTCCTCTTCTATTTCACCATTAAGAAAGGCAGATTTCACATCTAATTGGTAGACTGGCCAATGTTTATAAGCTGCAATTGCTAGAAAAATTCTTACTGTCTCCAGTCTTGCCACAGGTGAGAAGGCCTCCTCATAATCAACTCCATGTTCTTGAACATAGCCCTTAGCAACCAGCCTAGCCTTGTATTTATCAACTGCTCCATTTGGATTGTATTTGGTCTTATAGACCCATTTCACACCAATTACCTTTCTTTCTAATGGCAAATCAGTCAATCTCCAAGTCCCATTTTTCTGAATTGAATTAATTTCCACTTCCATAGCCTTCTGCCAATGTAAAGACTCTATTGCTTCTTCATAAGTACTAGGATCTGTCACTGATAATGCAAAAGTACAACTCTCATATATATCTTTGAGAGATCTCACCTTTTGACCTGGAGAATCTTCAATGTTGAACTCACTGATTTGTGTAGCCTGTAAACCCTCTGATGGCACACTTGCAACATTTTCACTGCTTGATACAATATTGGGAACAGTAACAACATGCTAATTATTGCCTGAAATTCCAACTGACACAGATTTTCCTTGCATCTCAGTCTGAAATATTGTTTTCTTTGATTCAGTTTCATTTGATTCCCAATTCCAGCAGTCATCTTCAACAAAATATACATCTCTGCTAACTATCATTTTTCCAATACTTGGAATATATATTCTGTAAGCCTTTGCATTCAAACAATACCCAACAAAAACTCCTCTTTGAGCCCTCTCATCAAGCTTTTGTAATTTTTGAGGCATCATATGTGTAAAAGCCACACAACCAAATGTTTTCAAATGACTTACCTTTGGTTTAATTCCAAACCAAACTTCATGAGGAGTTTTTCCATGTACAGCATGTGTTGGAGAAATATTGGACAAATATGCCGCTGTCATAACTGCTTCTGCCCAAAATTTCAAAGGTAACTTCTTGGCCTTCATCATACTTCTTGCCTTCTCAATTAAGGTCCTATTCTTCCTCTCCGCAATTCCATTTTGCTGTGGAGAATAAGGAGCAGTAAGCTCATGTTTAATACCAGAATTCCTGCAAAACATAATGAATTCTCTTGATAAAAATTCGCCTCCTCTATCAGTTCTAAGAATCTTCAATTTTTTACTTGATTGTCTCTCCACAAGAGCCAAGAATTCTTTGAAACAAGTAAACACTTCATGCTTGTATTTCAAAACATAAGCCCATACCATCCTTGAACAATCATCAACAAACACCAAAAAATATCTATTTCCTCCCACAGATTCAGTTTGCATTGGCCCACACACATCAGCATGCACAAGATGTAATAACTGCTTTGCTCTCCAAGATTTTCCTCCAGTAAATGGTTTCCTAGTCATCTTACCATACACACAAGCTTCACAATTTTTGAATTTCTCCATACTAGGCAAACCAATTACCATCTCCTGCTGCTTGAGTAATTTTAAACCCTGAAAATTCAAGTGACCAAACCTTTGATGCCATAACAATGATAAATCATCTTCCTTCACTGCCACATTTGCAACATCAACTGAAGAAAATTCAATTGGATACAAATTACTGCCATTTCTCTTCACACTCATCAATTTATCACCAGTTGTAGCATTCACTATGTGACACTCCTTTTCTCCAAAATAAACTTCATAACCATTTCTAGTCAACTGACCAATGCTTAATAAATTATGTGCAAGCTTTGGCACATAATACACATCATGGATCAATTTAATTTCATCACCCTGAACTGTCACTACCACTGCACCTTTGCCAGACACAGATACCTCTTGATCATTCCCCAACTTGACAGCATGTTTTAAAGACTCATCAAGTTCTTGAAACATTTCTCTTCTACCTGTCATGTGGTGTGAACTACCACTATCTAAAAGCCAAACAAAGTTATTTACCTCAGTATCTTCATGCACCATAAAAATACTGCCAAATTCACCAGAATTTTTATTCCCATCAGAACCAGAATTCCTTTCTTGACTTCTATCTTGATTTTTGTTTTGAGACCAGCAGTGAGACTTCATGTGACCAAATTTTCCACAATTGAAACACTGTATGTTTTGGAAATTTCCTCTACCAGATCTTTGATCATAAGGTGGTCTCATAAACCTTTGACCTCTTCCAAATTGTTGTTGTCTTGAACTAAATTGCTGCTGAGCTTCAGAAAAATTACCCCTGGTCATTCCAACACTTCTCCCTCTTCCTCTGAAATTTCTTCCTCTACCTCTGAAGCCACTCCTTCCTCTAAAGCCAGCTTCACCAACATAACTTGAACTACTGCCACTAGAGGACTCTCCCTTCATATAAAATGCCTTGTCTTCAGATTTGTCACTGAATCTGTTAAATCTAGCTTCATGAGCTTGTAGACTCCCACTCAATTCATTCAAAGATAACTTTGACACATCCCTGGCCTCTTCAATGGAAGTAATTACATGATTAAATCTTTCTGTCATGCTTCTCATAACTTTAGACACAACCTCTTCATCAGTGAGCTCAAAACCAAGACCTTTGATTTGATTAACAATAGCCACAACTCGTGTAATATACTGCTGCACAGTTTCTTCTTCTTTCATCTGTAGCACCTCAAACTTCTGCCTTAATGTCTGCCTTCTAACTGAAACCATTCTTGTAGAACCCATAAATTCTTGTTTAATGTGCTCCCAAGCTTCTTTAGCAGTAGTGAATCTAACAATCCTGTCAAAGATAGACTCATCCACAGCTTGTTGAATCAAATACAAAGCTTTGGCATTCTTCTCCTTGGCTGCTCCAATGTCAATGCTTGCTTTGTCCTTCTTTTCAGCATCTGTACTTTCTTTAGGAAGACCTTCTTCAACAATATCCCATAAATTCTGAGATTTGAAGAGAGTTGACATCTTCACACTCCATCTATCATAATGTTCTCCTTTAAAAAAAAGGCACTGAAGTTTGTATCATGTCTAAAGTCGGTGTAGAGCTTGAAGCCATATGATCTTCTTTTTCTCAAACAAAGATCTCACACAAGAAAGATCAAACACACAACAAACTGAACAAACAAAGAGAACACCTCACCCCACACTAACAACACTCTTAATCTTTCTCTAGCTCTCACAAAAACACACAAGCTCTGATACCACTGTTGATTTCTTGATAAACTAGGAAGAAGAAGAAGAACAGTAAAGAACAACCAGAATCCCAAAGCTCACAAACCTCTCATCAAATCAAGACAAGAGTTTCAACTCAAAATAAAAGCACTCTCTCTCACTCTCATTTCACACACACTTCTTAATATAAAGTTACAGCTGGACATAAATAGCTGCCTCGAACTTGAAACAAGATCTAATCTAAAGCAATCCTGACCTTTCATTATCTCACACACAAACTTAACTAAAAACCTGCAAACATAATACCTGCAAACATAACACTCTAAGCAACATACATTCAAACATCCACACATACATAACACATCACTTTCACTTCATCTCTTCAGCTTGAAAGACTTCAATCAGCTAACAGTGTCCACCCTCCCCTATTTCCCTGCCTACCATTATCCCGAGACCCACCTGGTCTACCATGCCATCCTCCATCCCGAGCTCCTCCGCCACCAAGAAGGTCGTCGTGGAGCGATCCACTCATCTTCGCTCAACACCGCCGCTCAGCTCTTCCAGGGCAGAACTTTTCAACAATATTTATTATATTTTTATGAATTGGGTTTTTCACATAAAATTGTGCGTTCTTAATTATTTCTTTTCTTTTACTTACTATTGTTCATTATTTTGTTTTCAGATTGATTTAAAAAAAAAAAAAAGCAATAAAATGTTTTCTCATAAGCTATTTTGGAGAGAACAAGTGTAGTTTTATGCCAGATCTCACAAACCAATTAATTGCCATGGCTCAAGACCAAGTTTTCAGTTTTCTGCGTTAATTGCTTGAAATCCTTATTGTTTATCCCTATGAATTTTGCAAATAAGGGAAATATTATTTAACATTTTATGAGTGTGATTTTATGTGCGCATGCCTTAAGATCTACATAAATACAATATTTTTATTAAGATGCTTAGAAGTGAAATAATATGCCCAAAGAACGTGATGTTTCAATTCATGATATAATTAAGCTGTTATTCTATGCAAATTGTTAAGACACTATAGCATGAAAAAAATTAACTGCATATCACCCTACAATATAATTAGGTTGAAAAATAACTAGTGTTGGATGTTGTACTCTCTTCATCTTGGGCATAATATGTTAAGTAGAATTACGCCTATTTTACAAAGGGGAAAGCATTACTCATTTGGTAATAGTTATCCATGCTTCAAATCATTTTGTCAGAAATATACCATCATAACTTTTCCTTACTACCTCTCCAATTCTTAGACCACTGAAACAAGCACCTATCTGGCAATACCCAAGAATATTGGCAACTTCAGTCTCATAATTCCAGGTGTAGGGGATAGATTGTCTGCATATAATTATTCTAAAAACATGTTTCTTATTGTATAAGAATATTGTGTCTTAAATACAATGCTTTGCTTAATTAGTGACATGATCATTTTGGATCTTTCAGATAATGACCTAAATGGTGGCATCCCTTATGAAATAGGAAAATTGAAGATATTACATGGCTTGAATCTATCTTGAATCTATCTTGGAAATCATTCAACATTACAGATAATAGATAGGATTGGATCAATGAATCAATTAGAATTTCCTGATTTATCAAGAAATGAATTATTATTTATTTTTATTTTTTTGATAAGGTGGATAAACCACAAACTTAGATTAAGAAAAGCAACAGCAAAGTACAATAATCCACTAGTGGAAGAGTTACAACAGAAGAAGCGCAACCACAACAAAATAACAAAAAGGACGGAGAAGCAAGAAAGGAAAAGGAAGAAATGAATTATTTGGAGCAATTTCTGTGACAATGACATTGTCCAAATTACATGGGAGATTCCAGCATGTGGACAATTTTATATATTTGTTGATGCATCCATTTACATAATTCATGTTGTATTGTTCTTGTTCAATGAGATTTATTATTCTGATTTATCGTTGTATGT
Source organism: Dioscorea alata (assembly GCA_020875875.1). Taxonomy (NCBI): domain Eukaryota; kingdom Viridiplantae; phylum Streptophyta; class Magnoliopsida; order Dioscoreales; family Dioscoreaceae; genus Dioscorea; species Dioscorea alata. The sequence goes on from CM037018.1 coordinate 16,702,476, forward strand.
TAAAATTCTACTTTTGATGTTGATTATCATTATTTATCAATATAAATTTCTTGTCTAGCCTACTCTGTTTGTAGTTTAGGGTGCACTCCATCCTGCCATGAAAGCATGTTATACTGTCATTATTCTACATCTTTTCATTTTTCCAATACCATCAGGGTCATCAATTTGATATTGTTCACTTGTACTCTTACCAAGATTGTTTATCATTAGATTGCTTCAATGTTTATCCATTTTCTTCCCAAGGAAAAAAAATTGCTTCGGTGTCTTAAGAACACGTCATTAATTATTAGCTGCAACCATTGTGTCCTAAAATTCATCTGAGATTCGTGAAGAGACCATAGAAATTTTAATTCTTTTTGTTGATCCTGCTTATATATATATATTTCTTTTCTTATAATGAATATCATTTTCCTTTTATTATTGATTGCATGGACAACCTTTGTGAAAAGGCGTTAAGAGTCCGGAGTTTGAAAAGAAATAGATAGGTGTGATCACTGAACATCATGTTCTTCTGCGATAATTTGTTATTCTTTCTTTCTATTTTTATTACATGGCTTTGTTTGATCTTAATTCTGATTTTGATGGCTTATATTACTAATTATTAGCATACATGATTGTACACACTCAGATGCTGTTCTGATTATTATAATTAAATATTTTTATTAAATATTTCACACTTTTTTTTTTTTTTTTTTGAGAAAAGTGGATAAACCACTGATTTATTGAAATAGAAAGAGACAGTAGAGCAACGACTCAAAGACGAGGAACAACCGAACAAAATAGAAAAACAAGAACTCACCAGAGGTGAAGGACACAGCAAACAGGAGAAAAGGGACGAAAAAACAAAGACAGTGAAAGCTAGGTCTGCCAAGACAGCCGTCTGGAGTCAGAGGTCAGACCAAGCAGAAAAAGGAGGACGACTACTCCCGAACAATGTTGTGCCCTGCGTCTCCGGAAGATCCTACCAGACGGGTGTTCAAGAAGTTGAGGGAACGCTTGATTTTCTGAGAAGCTTCTGTAGTCGCGATCGGATGGGGCTTAGGAGCTGCAACAAGCCAGGAAAGAAGCAAGTTAGCAGTCTTAAAGATAATAGAAAGAATAGAAGAGCAGTCTAAGTTAAAAATTCTATTATTCCGTTCCAGCCACAAATTCCATAAGATTGCTCGTGAACAGAGATTACAGAGGTTACGGAGACTAGAATTTAAATATTTCACTTTAATTATTATTTTTTAATTAGTACAATTGACTATTTAAACGAATGACTTTTAAAATTATCAAACATCAATGTCATTTGTCATTTTAATAATGGATAAAATATCTAGAAAATCACTTAACTCAGGGATACTCTCATTTGAGCCACCGAATTATAAAAAAGTTTAATTTAATCACTTAACTTTATAGTTGCAGTTATTTTTTATCATCACTCACACCTACGCAATTAGCGTTGAATGACATGGACCACCATGTCACCAATTTCCCATTATGTTAGCAATACATGCTACTCCTTTCATGTCGAGTTGATATAACAATGTTGAGTGAGTTGGCATTCCACATGGGATGATATATTTTTTTTATTATTTGTAGCCATGTAGCAATGCTCATATGGTGAGAAATTAGTGACATGTATCGATATGTGGTTAACGACGTGCGCACCAGTAAGCCAATTGACTGTAATTATAAAGTTAGGTGATCTAATAGAATTTTTTTTTTTTTTTTTTGATGATCCAAATAGAAGTTTCCGAATAATTGTGTGACTATCTAGCTATTTTGCCCTTTAATTATTATAATTGGATATTTAAACAAAAGATGTACTTTATAGACCACCTACAATTATCTACACCCTTTGCCACATTGTGATTGAAACTGTGGACCAAATATTCATCAATTACCTATTGCAGCATCTGTTTGGAATCACTTTGCACAGATTTTAGGACTAAGCAACACACCAAATTCGATACTCGATCTCTGGGATGGTTGGTATAGGGGCTTTGGACCCTACATAGGCTATTGTGGTTTTTGCTCGCAAAATCAATTGTTCGGAAAATTTGGCTTGGAAAAAATTAATGCATTTTTAATTTTGTAATAAGTCCATTAACTTATTATTGAAAATCAATCACATTCTTTTTGGGGTTTATGCAGTTTCTATAGTTAAAAGATAGAAGGTAGAGGATTTGTTCATCGTAGTTAGGTTAAGCATATAGTTCTATAAAGGTTTTGCGAAGCAATAATACATAAGCAAGAGTATTAATAGTTATAAGGGAGAGAAGGATCCTAAGAATCCCGAAAGATATGGTCAGTCAATCACTAACAACCAATCTTAAAGATTTGATTGACCAAATATGGAAAGATAATATTTACAGAATATTTACGAGATAATACATGCAATCTTGGAGATTTGATTGACCAAGCTGAATATTTATGAGATAATACAAGCAATCCTAGAGATTTGATTGACCAAGTACGGAAAGATAATATTCTCTGAATATTTATGAGATAATACAAGCAATCCTAGAGATTTGATTGACCAAGTATGAAAAGATAATATTCTCTGAATATTTACGAGATAATAAGTTCTTAGGACTTTTTAAGCATGATGAGTGTGACCTTGAATTTGATGTAGTCCTAATGCTATCACCAACTAACGCTTAGTTTGCTAATATTGGTTGTACCCTGGGAAGAGATCGTCTTTATGCCTAGACGTTTTTCATATTTTCTTTTTTACTTTTGTTGATGTATCCAATTTTATTTTTATTTGTACTTACTTTGAACTTCTTGTACCAATATTTGTAATTTCTAATGAATTTGGGGTTTACGAGCTTTTTAAAAAAATCACTTTAATTATTATTAGTTTGATTTGTTATAGTAATTATTCAAATTAATTATTTTATAATAAAAAATTTCTAATATTTATTTATCATTTAACTACTAATGCCGATCCATTTGAAAATAATGCAAAAAGTGTTCTCGTGGGCCTGCATAGGAGACAAAGACGACAAAACGTTGACGTTGATGCAACTCATCTCCATGCCTTTAACGTCAACCCGCGTTACGTAACTTTTTCTTTAACTAATCGTTTCATCCATTCTTTATAAGTATAAATATCAAAATAGTCCCTCTATTTTGCGATTTCCGCCCTTTTAGTCCCTCTAATATAAAATTCGCCCTTTTGGTCCTTGTAATTGTACATTTTCGTCCTTAAGCTGTAAAATCCGCCCTTTTGGTCCTCGTATTTGCACATTTTCGTCCTTTTTGGTCCTTCTAATTTATTAGCTGAAAGGACCAAAAAGACTGATCCATCAATTAGAGGGACTAAAAGGGCAGAAATGTGCAAATACGAGGACGAAAAAGGCGGATTTTATACTAGAGGGGCTAAAAGGGAGGAAAACGCAAAATAGAAGGACCATTTTGATATTTTGACCTTCTTTATATCTACATATTTTTAAAATGGGGACGTGGCCCCCACATGGGTTTGATAGTTGACAACCACTCATCACTTCTGTTTTTGCTTTTAACGTGGGTACGTGGCCAACAGCAGACCTTGACTCAGCATTTTTTTGACTCGTTTTTTTTTTTTTAAAATAAATTCTTCGATTCATTATTTCTTTCTCTGGCTCACCATTTCTTCGTTTTTGACTGTGGGTCCCACTTGACATTGACCTCGATTTTGATTTTAGTGGCTTTTTTTCACCTTTACAAATATTAAATTATAAGCGCACCCTTAAAAAAATCATAATTACATGGATGAAAGTAGAAAACACCGAATTCACATTTCAACTAGCAGGAAAGTAGTTTCTCATTTTACTTATTCACATTTATAAATAAATATATAAATAAAATCCTATATTTTTTCAATTTTCCATCTCTTATATCTACTATAATTAACTGCAAACTTTTTTTATTATGACACCTCTATTTTTCTACTTTTAAAAAAAATACACTTCCTTTATTTATTTATTTATTTATTTTTATAACACCTTCATATCTTGGTTATCATATTTACATTTTTCCGATGAATGGTGGGTGGAATGGACTCACCACTTAGATAAAAATATATGTTAATGAAGATAAACGGAATTAAATATAATATTTTGGGTGTTTATTTTATTTTATGACAAAATGAACAATCATCTCACATACATGTTTGTGGTTATTAGGCCTTAACCACTATCAGAAGAGAGTTGAAACCTAAATTTCTAGTATGATAAGTGTGTGATCGTTTTTCAATTACAACGATGATTTCTATGCGTTTATTTGGTATAAGTCAAAATATTCGATGTAAACTTCCTTTTTTAATATTGGTATAAAATATATTTTTTTTGTCATTGGAATTAATTAATTATAAAATTTGTTGTTTAAAATTTATGATTTTTTAAGTCATTCTCTAGTATTTTGTAATTTTAAAAAATAAAATTTGAAATGAAAAACAATGCAATATTTGGCGTCACATCTCAAGAGATATACTACTGTACCAAATATGTCTTTTTTTTTTTCTCTCTCTTTCGATAGTACATCTACGGGAGAATAAGTGAGAGATAATTTATTTTTTTACCAAAAAATTCATAACTCAAGAGTAATAACACGGTTATAAAAAACAAGTGATGACATTCAAAAGGTATTGAGTTCAACTATCACTAAATGCATGTGGTGGTAATGGCCAGGGCCTCTCGTGTGGGTATTGATTTGTAACTCAAAATTTTGTATCACTGAGTGAGGAAGCACAAACAACTCAAATTTTTACATCACTGAGTGAGAAAGTACAAATAACTCAAAATTTTGTGTCACTAGGAGAGAAAGCACAAATTATTATTTTTTTTTTAATTTTTGATGTATAAGAAATACCAAAAAATGAGAAAAAGAGAAAAAAAAAACATAAGGGGGAAGAAAGGGGGAGAAAGGAGGAAGTTGAGTACGGATTGGGACCTGGATGGTAAAATTATATTTTTTTAATTATTTTTTTATAAAATATCTTTAAATTTCAACAATAGGATGGAAGTATATACACAATTATCAATTTCATAAAGATATATATGCAACTCTTTTCCCGAGGGGCATACATACATGCTAATTTCACAAATCATTTTACACGCATTTTACAAAAAAATATTCGTCATGACAACAACTTGATATAATTTTTTTTTTTTTTTTTTTTGAAAAAGTGGATAAACCACTTTAATTAAAGAGAGAACATAGTACAACCCAACAAAACAGTAAAAAGAGATCACTAGTTGTGGTACAACGGAGCAAGCACAAAGACAGACCAAAAGCCCAGGGGAAAAACAACAAGCCCCCACAAAACCCACCCACAAAACACGAACCCAGGGGCAAACACCCGCCCCCAAAAAACAACCCCGGCTACACCACTACTCCGCCGACAGGGAAGGTGCCTCCTCGGCAGGGGGACCCCCATCGATCCCCACGTCACGCTGCTCCACGAACTCTAAGCTGTGCCTGACGGTGCACATAGACTCCTCCAGCTTCTCTCTAGGGTCATCTGCAAGCATTGGATGCCAAGAGAGAACCATATAAATACATTTCGAAATCACATCACTCACAGACAGAACAATATCATTGAAAATGCAATCATTTCTCGCAATCCAAATATTCCAAACAATCGCTTTCGCAATCCAATCCCCAACCAACTTGGGTGCCTAACGCAAACTCTCCCTCCATGGACCCCACAACTGGAACATGGTGCCCGGGGGTTCGGGAAGATGAAGCAGAGCAACAAAAAAAATTCCAAATAGACCTGGCAAAGGAGCAATCAAGGAACAGGTGATCAACCGTTTCCAACCCAGCATTGCATAAGACACATGTGGCAGTCGGAAGTCTATTACAACCACGCGACGCCAGAATATCCATAGTGAGGATCTTGTTCTTCCACGCTAGCCAATTGAAAAGATTGATCTTCCGCGGACAGCCCTTCCTCCAAAACCAATTGGCAATTGGACAGCGAAGTCCACCATCATTGAGAAAGTTATAGAAGGACTTAACCGAGAAACAGCCATTCATCGTAAGAGCCCACCATTTCTGATCTCTGTTGGGCCCCCCATCCAGGGTTGATCTCAAAGCCAATGGGTCAAACCCCAAGTTGTCTGCAAATGGGGCATAATGCAGCAGATGCTCCAGGTGAGAAGACTCATGATAGGCTGCCGACCACAAAAACCTGGGGGCCCTGCCATTGCACCACCGGTCGTGCCAGAATAAAGTTTCCGCTCTTGATTTAACTTGATATAAATTTACATATGAGAATCATTTTATTTAGTTTTAATATAAAATTTTCAAAATACTTTGATGTGATTAGACAAACTTATCATATTATAGCATTATACCCCAAACTTAAATCTAACATCTTGTATATTAAATCATTAATTATTAGGGAGAGATGCATGATAATAAATACTTTTTTTTTATTTACAATAGATAAACAACTAATTTATTAAAAAAAATCCAAACAAACAGACTGAAGCTGAAAAGAAAAAACATCATAGACCGAACAAAAAGGCTCTCATCAGGGGTGAAGCACTCTTAGGGAAACAAAAGACGGCGAGAACAACAAAATAAAAGAACGCAAAAAGGCTGATAAAGTCACCATTCGGTAACACAGGCCTGCCTAATCTGAAACTTGGAGTGAACTATTGCGGAGTAATGTCTTGGTTCATTCGCCTGTGAAATCCGAAGCCCTTGAGATCATATTGAATATTTTGTGAACGTGGGAACAAAAATGAATATTAAACTTGAATATAAAAAAAAAACTAGTCTAATTGAAAATGAAAAATATTTTTAAAAGTATAAAAATAAAAAAGAAAGTAATAAGAAAAATCACCCAAGAATAAAAGGGAACAGAATGAATGGCACAAAAGAAGTCAGGGGTTGTTTGTTTGCAAAGAATGGAGTTGGGGAAGAATGATATAGGAATAAGAATAAGGGGGAATGGATTAGGAATGAAAGAAAATTTGTGTTTGGTTGGAGGGTATGTGAGAGTAACTCATTGGGAATGAGAAAAGTAAATAGAAGAAATATGTGGGAAATATCTTTTATGCCCTTATAGAGTAAATATTAAATAAATAAATATATTAGCCAATAATATTATTTTATTTGTAATATGTTGTCATCATTATTATAATTATTTTTTATAATTAATTTTACAATTAATTTTCATTATTAATATTGTTGTTTTGTTACAATATTATCATTTTATTAATATTGAATTTACACAAATGCCCATGTATAATAAAGCAAAAAGCAAAAAGTAACTTTCATGTCCATGTCAAATCTCATTTATTGTGACTAAGGCTATGCAATATATTATGTTAGAGAAAAAGTATATTTCACTCCTTCTTTTTCTTCTTCTTCTTCTTCTTCTTTTTCTCATCTTGGGCTGAGTTTGCCGTTCTTCATCTTGGTCCGTTGCCAAAGCTCGAAGTGAACTCCTGCACGCGTAAGTTAGTTGTTGTTCTTCATGTTCTTATTGTTACTTCATGTTCATGTTCTTGTTCTTGTTCTTCTTGTTCGTATTGTTATTGTTCTTCTTCTTTTCGATCTTGAACTTCTTCTTTTTGTTTTTATTGTTGCCATTGTTGTTCTTCCTGTAATTGTTCTTGTTATTTCTTCTATTACATTGTTGTTTTTTTTATTGTTGTTGTAGTTGTACAATGGAAACGTACTCTGCTGTGGCGAGATTCAAAGGAGAAGGTCGTGTGCTACAATTTACTGTATTAAGTTCATGGGAGTCAGTCATGGGTGAGATATGTGGGCGTTGGTCCCTAGATGCTTCTGAAGTGATAGTGAAGTTCGTAACGCATGACTCATACAAGACGCTTTGCCCCATTGAGTCTGAAGTGGATTTTCAACGAATGTGTCATATATACCATAGCTTTAACAAGTTCGTCGTCAACATCATTGTCGAGGAAGTGCGTCTCTCTGAAGATGAAAACTCCGGCCCGTTGATCCCATCGTAATAAAACAACGAGCTCTAGTAGTTGTCAATTGTGTTGTACGTATTGTTCTTTAAATAGATTTCTGCCTTTTTGAATGTGAAATTTATTCTCCTGTGTATAAAAGTATTTTTCTGTGTATAATATTGGTTTCTTGTGTATAATATTAGGTTTTCTGTGTATAAATTTAGGTTTTCTGTGTATAATATTCACTTCCTGTGTATATAATATTTGTTTCCCTTATATTTCTGAGTTTTCGAAAGCATGGGGTCCTTGTCGAACAGCATAAACCCGAATGGCGATAGTTTCCTCTCCTAACATAATTCTTCTGGGGCGCTGAGTGTTACCGGGCGTACCGATGCACGCTTCTATAGTGTTGACATACAAAAAGACATATTGCGTGACCATGGTGTTCGCCTACCATACAAACGTGCTTGGATGGGGAAAGAGGTCGTCAGTTCGGTTATTCACGGTAGCGAGGTTAGTAGCTACGATTTGCTTCTATGGTACGCTGATAAAGTATCCAAGACAAATCCTGGTAGCGTTGTCGTTGTCACCATTGAGAATGATGGCGACCGGTTTAAGCGTGCTTTCTTTTCACTTGGGGGTTGTTTGTTAGGGTTCAAGCAGGGGTGCAGGCCATTACTTTTTATTGATGGAACTCATTTTCTAGTCAAATATGGTGGGGTTCTTCTAGGTGCAACCGCGAAAGATGGCAACGAGGGCCTATTCCACGTAGCATTTGCTATCGTCGACAACGAAACTGATGACAACTGGACTTTGTTCCTTCCTACTCTTGGTGAGGCCTTGTACGGTCAGGATGATTACGACAAAGTCATAACATTCATATCAGATCGCTCCAAGGGTCTTGTGAATGTCGTCGCCCGAGTCTTTCCCTCATCACCACATGGTTATTGCCTCCGACATTTGGAGGTGAACTTCATGAAGACCAACTCTAACCTCGGTAAAGCTATGTGAATGCAATGCTGGGCAGTAACGTCAAAATTGCGTATGCATACACCTCAAAAGAGTTCGATGATGCAGTTCAAGAACTTGTGTGTTTGTCGGGCGACGCACACGCTTGGGTGCTACATAACTCGGACGTCGATCATTGGTCAAATATTCTTTTCAAAGGAATGCGATGGTGTGAGATGTACTCCAACGTGGCAGAATCCTTCAATGCCTAGATTAAAGAGGCACGGCATCTACCAGTAACAAGCATGGTTGACTCGATCAGGTAAATTTCCTTGGTTGATAATATGTTTCTGTGTGTAATAATGACTTCTTGTGTACCATATGTTACTTATTGTGTATACAATGTCACTTACGGTGTATACAATGTCACTTTTTGTGTATACAATACCACTTCTTGTGTATACAATGTCACTTTCTGTGTATACAATACCACTTCCTGTGTATACAATGTCACTTTCTGTGTATACAATATCATTTCATGTGTATACAATGTAACTTCCTGCGTAGACAATTTCCCTTACTGTGTATACAATGTCACTTCCTGTGCGTGGTCGGTTCCTGTGTTTTTTTTTCCGTCCATATTTTGTTTCCTAACTAGACTATGTTTTCCCTTTTTATCCTCTGATTTCTAGGTTCAAACTTATGAATATGTTTTCCTTTCCGGCTGATTTCCAGGTGGGCATGGGTGGTGAAGCCGTTATCATCAGTGTCCCTCTAAATGACAGAACTATATAGCGCAATACAAATGAGACCACAGAATTATACACAGGAAACAACATACTATACACAAGAGTCAACATACTATACACAGGAAACAAAATACTATACACAGGAAACAACATACTATACACAAGAGTCAACATACTATACATAGGAAACAAAATACTATACACAGGAAACAACATACTATACACAGGATCGAGGCCCTCCACAAGAACAACGTCTGAATCATCAGCGCCTACGGCTTGTGGAAGATTAACATCCCCGCAAATAACTTCCACACACTGAGAAGGAATTTCCTCATCGGCGGTTGACACGGCCTCTAACTTGGCAGGACGGTGTGGAGATCTTCGTGCTGACCTTTTGAATCTGCGGCTAGGAGTAAGGGTCGGGGCCGCTAAGTGTGAACGGCTGATGTTTGCTGCCGGCGCAGTGGGGGGACAGGGCCGCCGTTTGTGAGTCAGACTTCTTCCGGTCTGCTTCTTTGCGGGGTCAACTTTTGCCTTTTTCGCAGCAGGAGGGGCCCTTGTTGTTTTGCGGGACTTCTTCCTAAACTCGCCAAGATCCGGGGAATTGGCGCTGGCTTGTCTATGAGTTCTCTTAACACTACCAACCAACAAACGAGCTTCAGCGTTGGTTGGCAGAAGCTCTGAAAACTGAAAAACAAAAACCAAAGTTTGCAACATCAACATATGAACACAATATTATACACAAGAAACATGAAAATGTACACAGGAAAACAATATTATACACAGGAACCAATTGTTTATACACAAGAAACTAATAATATACACAAGAACATCATTATATACACATAAACATCATTTTATACACAGGAAAAGCATCAGAAAAAGCATAGTACACACAGAAAACCATTTTCATCCACATTGTACACATCAATATAAATGGACAAACGATGTCCCGCCGAGGATATCCACATTATACACAGAAAAGCATCAGAAAAAACATATACACATAAACATCATTTATACCCCTCTCTCTTGCAGTACGGGAGCGACATCCATGAAATGGACAAACGATGTCCCGCGGAGGATATCCCAATGGCGCTTATTCATTTGTTTTCTCAACTCTGCAATCGTTTCGACAATAGGGGCCAAATAACACTAACCGTTTACAAGTGTTGTTTCCATCTTCGCTTCTATGTTAACAATGCAAACACATAGTCAATTACTGAGAGGAACATAATATTATATACAACAAACCACAAATTAACACAGGAAAATCGACAAACTTTACACAGGAATGTCAAAACCAACAAAGAAACCACACAATATTACACATGAATATCGATGTTCTCATGCATTTTTACATAGGAATGTCTTCTCACCTTTGTGCCTTCTTTTTCCCTTGAAAGTCGCTGGAGAACTGAAGACTACAATGGAAGTCGCTGGAGAACTCGAGAAAAAGGTTTCGCGAGAGAAAAGAGAGCGGAAAAGAAGATCTCTAAATAATTATTTTTAATTTTTAATAAAAAAATCAAGTTGTTATTAATTTTATATCATGTTTATGAACTAATTTTACAAATAATTTTAAATTTTGAAAGGGAAATATGACAAATATTAGTTTAGTCGATAACTTAAAAAAAACTTTTATTTGAGTTTTTTAACATGAGAAGTATAACTCAAGTCAGAAAAATAAGTGGCAATTAGAGTGATAAAAAAAATATTCTTAAATAAGTGTCAGTTAAAAAAATAGTAAAATTTTTATTTTTATTTCAAACTATAAGATTTTAATTAAAAAATTATAATTTTCATGCAATTTCAACATTTTCAATATAAGAAATGGTTGTTGTAGAGAAGAAAATTAACAAAGTAATAATTAAGGTTTTTTTTGTAAAAAGATATTTTATTGTTCGGAGGGCAATCAAGTAATTTCCAATATCATTTAACCCAAAAGAAAAAGGAGGGTTAAAATCGTCATTTCAGCCTATTTCTTTAATGTTTTGTCAGAAGGGGCATTGAGGTAATTTCACAGTGATTTAAATGCCCCCGTTTCCTCCGTCAGTTGCTTTTGGATTAAAAAGTAAATAAAGCAAAAAGGAGGGACTTGTGAGGAAACTGAATACTTGCAGGGATTAAATTGGAAAAACCAAACTTCTCAGGGATTTTCTAGTACTTCCCCGTTTTATTTTTTATTATTTTATAATTAATTTAATTTAATTTATTATTATTACAATGTTATCAATTAATGACTGTTATAATTATTTTTTATAAGTAATTTTACGATCTAATTTATTGTTACAATGTTATCATTTTTATTATTTTAGAATTAATTTAATTTATCATTTTATTTTTATTATTTCATTATTTATTTAATTTTCACATACCAAACAAAAGTAGATAAATTGGATGGAAATACAATTAAAGTGAGGGGTAAGATGGTCATTTCTTATTCTGGATTGGGCATTCCAGATGAAAATGGGAGGAATCCCAATCAACCCTCTCCCTTCATCGCATTCCTCACACAATCCTCCCTCATTCCTATGCTTGCCAACCAAACAAAGGATTAAAGCACATTCCTAATCCAATCCCACCCATTCTTAATCCAAGCCTTGGAACCAAACAACCCCTCAGATCATACCCCGGCAAGCAATCCACGTGGAATAGGCTGAATAGCTTATATCACATGTTTGTACTTAGCTGTGGATGTAGTTCTAAATGCAGTGAATTTCTAGTTACAATGTAACTGGAAATACTTGGATTTCAAAATACAGTGCAGTCAAATCTTGTATTTGGTTGGTTATAACTAGAATTACTGTATTATAAGATTTTATGTTTGTTTGGAAGGATTTAAAAATCTGAAATTGGAAAACATATGTATAAGTATATGCATTGAGTATATACATATATGTATAAATATATGTATATGTGTGTATATGTGTATATACATATATGTATATGAGTATATATATCTATATAAGTATATGTATATGTGTGTATCTGTACATATATGCACATATATACATACATATATAGGTGTATTTGTATATGTAAACATACTATGTACAAGCATATCTAGAAGTGTATATGTATGTTTATATATATATATATATACACACATATACATATACATAAATATGTATATGTATATACATACATATATCTATATGTATGTTTATATAAATATGTATATGTATATCTATATGTATATGTATGAGTATGTGTATGCGTATATGTATAGGTATGTGTGTATATGTATATGTATGCATATGTGTATGTGTATAAGTATGCATATGTCTGTGTATGCGTATGTATATATATATATGCATATACATTGGTTTTAAACTCCCGGGATTTGGTTTTACGGTTAATTTGACCGTAAACCAAAATCCCTCAATAATGAGATTTCAAAAGCATATGGAAAATGAAATATCTCAAAACAAACACTTGACTTTAAAAAGCCAAGGGATTTGAAGTTACATGTAACTCCAAATCCCTTGAAACAAACACCACCTTAGACTCATATGAGCGTCAATCAATTCATACCCAACATCTCTTCTTCCATCTCAAACAGAGCCCAATGTGTTAATGAAGATTTTTACTACAGAATTGCACATGCAACCATACCGAAGCATTCAAAGTAAAGATTATTCTTTTACAAATAAAATGTGAAACTTGTAAATATAATAATAATAATTACTATTTTTATTTTTATTTTCTCCAATGTTGTTAAAACCGGACTGGACCGATCGGTTGAATCGGAGATCGGTCGGTAAACCGGTCCGATTAGTCTCATAAAACACAAAAAACCGGACCTGCCGGTTCAATAGGTGAACCGGTGAACCGGTTGGACCGTACCGGCCGGTTAATTTATTTATTTTTTTAATTTTAAAATTAAATTTGTTCCAAAAAACAAGAAAAAAAAATTATATACTTGTATTTTATTTTATTCCTCATTTTTTATTGTTTTTTTTGTTGTATACTTATATTTTATTTTATTATTTGTTTTTGAATATTTATTGTATTGTTGTATCCTTGTATAATTGTACTTTGAAAAATTCAATTTTATATAGAGTTGACACTTTGTAACCTTAATACGACACTATAACTTTGCAATATTTAATTTTGTATTTTTTTAATTTTTTCTTATTTTTTAATTATTTTTAAATTTTTTAAATTTTATTTATTTGAAAATATTAAATCCTGTTGAACCGGCCGGTTCAACCGGTTGGACCGTGAACCGGTTGCCTAACCAGTTCAACAACTAGTCCGGTTTTTAAAACATTGATTTTCTCTCAGTGAAATAAAAAAATAAAACATGGAAGGGAACGAGGAGAGAGAGAGAGAGAGAGAGAGAGAGAGAGCAGTCTGTAAATAAAAAGCAGTCTATTTTTTAATTTAATTTTAATGTAGCCCAAGAAATATATCTGTGCAACTTTTTTTTAAAGAAAATAAACCCGAATAATATTAAAAGAAAACGTATATATGCAAATTTTAATGCATGTTTTATAGAATTAAAGATATAATTATGGTTTTCTCAGAGATAGATAAGTTTGTGATTTTATTTGGGTATACGCACAAATGCTCTTAAGATATTTTGCAGTCTACTGTCTATATAAGCAAGAATCTTTTAGAAATCCACCCAACAAGCTCTGCTTTAACACTAGTGCGAAATGTTCTGTGTGATCTTCCCATGAGAAGAGTAACATTGTCCTTCATGCTTCTCACTCTATACATTCAATTATCATCCAATACTGTTCTAAATAGCTCTGATACTAATTATTATGGCATCACTTGTTTTAATGTTGAAAGAGAAGCGCTCCTTCGATTCAAAGCAGGTCTCTTGGATCATGGCAACCAGCTGCGGCTCTCCTCTTGGAACTTTTTGGAACCCAACTGTTGCTTATGGGAAGGTGTGCAGTGTGATAACACCACTCGCCATGTCATCAAGCTTGATCTCCACAACCCTCATCCATTCATCATTGATGGTTGGGGTTATCCAGTCATGCGCAACAACAGTGCAGGCTTAGGAGGTAAGATCAATCCATCTTTACTCTCCTTAAAATATTTGGTCCACTTGGATCTTAGTGGCAACAATTTCAATGTTACACCCATCCCAAAATTCATTGGCTCGTTTAAGGAGCTGACATATCTAAACCTCTCAAATGCCCGCTTTGGTGGAACCATACCTCCATCTTTGGGCAACTTGACCAAGTTGCAAGACCTTGATCTCTCAAGCACAGTCTACATAGATGAATCTCTTCTAGAGATGCATGATGCGAAATGGCTTTTTCAACTCCATGCATTGGAAGATCTTGACATGAGCAATGTGATCTTTGAAAAAGATGCATCTGATCAATGGGTACATGCATTGAATTCACTACCTTCCATTGCCAAGATAACTTTAGAGAATTGCAACCTGAATCCGCTACCGCCCACTCTTCATCATGTCAATTTCACTTCTCTCTCATTCTTTGATCTCTCAGACAATCATATCAATTCTACCATACCGTCCTGGCTGTTTAAAATCACAAGCCTCCAGCATCTTGACCTCAGCTCAAACAATTTCCATGGCCATGTTCCGAACTCAATTGGCAACATGACCTCTCTTCGCTTTCTGGATCTCACAGACAATCATGGTCTCCACATGTCTGGTAATATTCTTATTGAGCTCAAGAATCTTTGCAAGTTGCAAACTTTAAACCTTGGGTACATGAATATCAAACATCGGTTTTCTGATCTAGGAGTGATTTTCTCTGGATGCATGAAAGACAATCTACAAGAGTTACGGTTATATGGCAATACTCTTATGGGTCACTTGCCCAGTTGGATAGGAAATCTTACCAGCCTCAGATGTCTTGGTCTCTCTCAAAACTCATTATATGGTCCTCTGCCTCAATCTCTTTGGCAACTCTCCGCACTGCAAAAACTTCATCTCGGCTCGAATGCATTCAATGGAACTGTCACAGAAACTGATCTCCATGATTTTACAAGGCTTGAAAGCCTTGACATCGCATTCAATGCTCTTGTCTTAAATGTGAGTATCAATTGGGTGCCGCCTTTTCAACTGAAAGGCCTTGATATGAGTGGTCGTCCGGTAGGACCAGCATTTCCAGCATGGCTCCGCACACAAAAAACCTTGGTAAGATTGTTTTTGTCTCAAGCAGGCATCTCTGACACCTTGCCGAACTGGTTTTGGGATTGGGCTTCCACTATTTCCGTATTGGTCCTCTCTCACAATGGAATGAAAGGGAAGCTCCCCACTTCCTTGGAATTTGGTGTAGTTGCCTACCTCGTTCTAAGTTCCAACTTTTTTGAAGGTCCTATTCCAAATTCTTTTCTGAATGTTAGATCGTTGGATTTGTCAAATAATTCGTTGGCAGGAACTCTTCCTTCAAAAATCAATGAAACCATCCCTATACTTGATACTATAGATTTATCAAACAACAAAATAAATGGTACTATCTCGTCAACATGGTGTGAATTAGAGAACTTGAGTCAATTGATTCTTTCAAATAATTCTCTATCCGGAATAATCCCTACATGTTTCAGAAACAATTCAAATTTGGTTGTTTTGGATTTTTCTATCAATCACTTGTCAGGACATGTTCCAGCCTCCATTTTCCTTCCACCAGCACTCGAGATATTGTTGCTGAGTAGAAACAACCTCTTCTGGATATATTCCTTTTTTCACAAAGAAATGCGAGAGTCTATATTACCTTGATCTAGGGCATAATATGCTCACGGGAAGTATACCAGCTTCCCTCAGTGAAAGCTTGATAAATTTGCAGGTTCTTCTACTTCGATCAAATAACTTTGATGGAAATATACCACCACAATTATCATTACTTACTTTTCTTCATTTTTTAGATCTCTCCGACAACCACTTGACTGGAGTTATACCCAAGAGTTTTGGAAAGTTCGCTTCCATGATATCAAATACCAAACAAGAGTTATCTATGGGCAGTTATGATAGAGATGTGTTCATTAACACAAAAGGATTGACTCTTGGGTATGATGCTTTTAATTCTCTTATGTCACTCATTGATCTTTCAGAAAATGATCTATATGGTTGTATCCCTCGTGAAATAGGAAATCTGAACCTATTGCATGGCTTAAATTTATCTGGGAATCACTTAACAGGAGAGATCACAGATAAGATTGGTTCAATGAATCAGTTGGAGTCTCTTGACTTATCAAGAAATCAACTATCAGGAGTAATTCCCACAACATTATCCAAATTGAGTTTTTTGGAAGTTTTAAATCTTTCAAATAATCATCTGTCAGGGGAGATACCAACTGGTGGACAATTTAATACATTTGTCGATCCATCCATTTACATGAACAATGATAATCTTTGTGGATTTCCTCTATCAAAGAAGTGCCATGACAACCATGTACCAAAAGAGCGAAGCCTAAAGGATGAGATTGATTCTGATGTCAGTGATACCATTTGGTTCTATTTTGGCATAATCAGTGGTTTTGTTGTTGGGTCTTGGACAGTTTGGGTCATTTTTCTACTAAAGAAGTCTTGGAGAATTGCTTATTTTTTATTTTTCGATCACATAACTGACGCAGTCTATGTTGCTTTTGTTGTAAAGTTTGCAAAGATCAAGAGATGGTATATGGTGACTGAAGATGAATAATTTGAGTGGTGTGTAAAATTTACTTAAACTACCAAAGTTTGCAATTCTGTGGTAAACATGATTGTTATTCTGTGAAACTGTACTACCAATAAGTTTAATTCCAATAAAACACACACATTCTGGTTTCCTATAATATTTTCCTGGAGCATGGAGAAACTTGTGTTTTGCTGAAGCTTACTCTTGGATAAAGGATGCTCGTTTTATTTCACTAAATTGTATTGAGGATCCTCCAACCGTTTAAAAAAAAGGTACTTGTCTTTTACCTGACTCTCTTTGATATTTTTTTTATTTGATCATATTCTATTTTTTTAATTTTACTTGGAAGAATATGTAATATTGGTATATTTTTCTTTTCTGGCAAAGAACTTCAGGAACTAATAAGCTTTATTATATGATGTTTCATCATAAGTTTGTATTCTGTTTTCTTTGTTGATTAGCATTATTTCTCAATCTAAATTTCACCCTTCCATCCCGTTTCTTAGGAACAATAAGAAAAAAATTTATCAAATGAATACATACTTGATGTGAAGCCTTAGTACTGGACGGTTAATTAGTTGGGCGATAAAAAAATAGTGCAGAAATACTTACTGAAAAAGCGTGCTTACTTGCGCATACTGCAGCTATCCTATGTAGATGCCTAGAGAAATAATTAAGAGGAAGATCAAATTATATAGTCTCTAACTGTGCTTCATTTCTACCAGTCACATACCTCATGGCAAAACAGTAGCTTATATTGGCAATGCAACTCTAAAGACTCCTTTGGCTTTCACAAGGTCGAGATGATGTTGAAAGACACACATATTTATCTTGTGTGAATGAAGTAAGTCATACTCTCTAAGATGATGCTTTGGCAAAACACCATATCTTAACAACATTGTTTATCCTTAAGGTTGCTTCAGTGATTTATTTACATGCGTGTCTTTGTCAATAGTAATTAGCTCTAGTCATTGTGTCTTATAATTCATCTGAGCTTCATGAAAAGCCAAATAGAAATTCTCGTTCTTTTTGTCAACCCTGTTTTATAACTACCTCATATGTATGTATATATATATAGCTTCTGTCCATTTAATCAATATCATAGTTGTCATTCATTTTGGGAACCTTTCTGAAAAGGCACAAGAGTGGTGAGTTTGAGGAGAAATACAGAGGTATGATCTCTGACCATCATTGTTTTCTGCAGTTATTTGTTTTCCTCTCATCCTTCTACATTTTTTATGTCTTTGTTTATTTTTAATTCTGGTTTTGGTGGCTTATTGCATTGGTTATTTGTTTGACTGCACACGCTTTATACCATTCTGGTCATTGTTCCCACATTGGATGAGTCCAATGAATTGGTGAAGCAAGTGGTTGCTGCAAACTTTGCTCTCCTCTCTTCACACACACACACACTATATTACATGCTAATGAGGTTTATGAGGAGTTTGTGTTCTTTTACAAATGAATGCATTAGTCAAACTGTGAAGAAATTTATTATGTTGATGAAGTAACATCGATCCATGCTTGTATTATATCACAAGTGGTCTAAGTGCTTTTTGCGTCCCTGTTTTGATCAATGATAACAATGGTTGGTCTTTGTTCAGTATTGCATTGACAATCTAAGCTACGACCTAATGTTGGTTTGCCAAGCTTTCTTCTGGGTGTCATCCATATATCATATATATTGGCAGATAATGTATGAAGGCATGATGAAGAAATTTCACAGAACAATATATATATATACATCCTGATCATGAATGAAAGAGGCATTCACAGACCAACAATCATGAATGAAATAGTAAATAACAGCCTTGGGCCTTCCAGAGATGCATATATGGGTGAGTATTATGGGATAATATATACTAATCAAGCTTTTAACCAAATCATTTGTAAAAGTTAATTAATTTCATGGTTTGATTCATTGCAGGAATTTCGTAGTTCACTGTTCTCTGGTGAGCAAATCTTCAGAAACCATACATCCAATTGTTGGTGAAGCTCTGTAGATGCTCAAGAATCAAGATTTGCTGGAGCTTGCAGAGGCCAGTTTGGGTTGATTTATTTCCGGATCAGAAAGCACTTATATCCCTATGTTTTTTGGATTGGCTTCCAAGAAAAAATAGCACAATAAAATGTCTTCTCGGAAGTTGTATTGGTGATTTTGGATATAACAGAAGCAGTTCTACGCCAGATCTCACAAGCCAATCAATGCAATGGCTCAAGACCATATTTTTAGAATGTTGCAACCAATTCAGCTAACATAATTGATAGAAATCCTTGTTGTTTTTGCCTATGAATTTTGCATTGAGTTTGATCTTCTGCACACATTCCTCTGGATCCTACATAAATTATATATATATATATATACATACTGGGCGTCCTCTGGGTCCGGGGTTTGATTTGGTTGGGCCGGGCCCATGTTTCCTGGAACCAGTGCTTGCTGATGATGGGCCTAGTAGTGGTGTTGGGCCAGCAATGGAATGTGGGTCTGAACCTGATTCGATGGGATTCTCTTAGATCCTGCTCTTCTCTGTGATGTGTGCCGTCCTTCGGTCCAAAAGTTGACCTATGTTGATTTTGGGCCGGGCCAAGAGTTCTTGGGTCAAACTTCGGTTGTGACGGGTGAGGGGTCGATTGCCAAGGAGGCGTCGTCTCATAGCCTGGGTTAATTGTTGGGTTCTTTTTCGCAGGGGATAGCAGGTTGGTGTCTTTCCTTTTGTCTTTGTGTCAATATTATCTATTGTCTTTGTGTGTGGTACCACATCTAGTGATAGTTTTTGTCTCTAATGTGCTAGTCTTCGTATTGTACCTCTTTTCATTTATATGTTGTGGTTTATCCATTTTTTAAAAAAAATGCTTAGAATTGAAATAATATGTCCAAAGATAATGATGCTTGAATTCATATAATCTGGTAATTTATGCAAATTGTTAAGCCACTATTTTTGTAAATAACCTTTGAATTTTTATAGGAAGGTCTTGTGATCACTACAATAAAACCTTCTCAACTTTATTTTTAATAAATAAATCACATATATTACAGAGACTATTAAGTTACTTAGTACAAAGAAAAAAATACAGTGTCTACTATGGGTAAGATACAAAGTGAATGAAACAGAGGCATAAACCCAAAAACGTAAAGGAATAAACAAGTGTCATTCGAGTGAAAAAACAGAGTGAGATTTCTTCCAGGTTGACACAACCATAAGATTGCTAGACTGCCCTGCCTAGCTTAATGTGAGCTTATCTGGGTCTCTCGCCTCAGTAACGTAACACGAGACCCCAAAATATTTAGATTATGCTGTACTGCACTAACCAAATCTTCTAGCTTGATCCTTTTTAATTCGAAGGCTATAGACACTCAATCAGTGGCAGCATAACTGAGTTGAAAGTAAATATGAATTCATTCTACTTAAGCCAAACATTTTAAGTAATGGAGCTAAGAAATAGGTCTCATGTTTTCTTCACGGGGCTATGAAGTTTGAGTTTAAGATCCTTAGAAGTCTTCTTGCAAGCTAAGCTAAGTAAAGAGAAAGCCCAAAGTGTTCATAACAGTACCAGATCCGTACAACGAAAGGACATTGAATAAACAAGTGCTTCTTTGCCTCGATCGCTAAATGACAAAAGATGCAGCCAGTAGTCGATAGCTTGTCGTACCTATGAGAAACTAGGTTATCAAGAGTACATACCTTATTGTCTTAAGCTAGCAAAATAGAAATGTTCACTTTCCTGTGACATGGGCACTTCCACATGGTAGGTGTCACATGACACCTACAAGCAGGGGCTGACCCATATGGGTGGTAGCCAGAGTTGGCCGACTTAAAAAGCTTAGAAAGACTCCATCTGATAAGGTTTAAGTCTAGGATGAGAAAAGGAAAATCCGGGGTGAAGCCTTTGTTGGGACTCAGTGTGTGTATCATGAACATTGATTTTTATTTAAGCCTAGGTTATACCAAACTCCTAAGTCCACCACTGTCTACAACCCCATCATAGAAAAAATTTATTGAGAACCTATTATTTAAATTGAGGCTCCATAGTTTAGTACCTCTTATGTTTGGATGAGGTTCTAACATCCTCATCCTAATTTCATTGAAAGTAGGGGTCTGCAAATTGAAGAAAAGGTAGAACGAATGAGACTAAGCTTTTGACCATACCCATCTAATACTAGGTAGTCTTGAATCCTAAGTATAGATACATGTGTGCACAATCATTAACTCAATGCTTCAACCAGAATAAGATAGAAGCGCCATCTCTAATAACAAGGGAAACGAAGTTTCTGAAATCAAGGAGGGACTCTCCAAAAGGACTTCTTTGAGGGTATTCTCCATAACAGGTTCCAAGCGAAGTCATCATGAAAAGAGCCAAACGAAATGACTCTAGATCAACCTAGTTTATTCTTGAGGAAATCTTCCACTAGCACTTATCAAGCAGGGTGATCAGGTTGAAGCATTTGATATTTAAAATGCCCCATCCATCTTTTTCCATAATTTGCAATTGTGTTTCCATTTAACTAACCAACACCTAAGGTTATAAATGCCCGATCCTAGCCACAAGAAGTCACTCTGAATACTATCAATCAATTTGATCACCAAGTTAGGAGTTTGAAAGCAAACATTCAATAAGTTGGAATGAAAATGGGTACATAATAATTACTAGGTTAAGTCTACCACACAAGAAAAAGAATTTGAACTACCACGATGAGAGTCTTATCTTGATTCCTAGAATGAGATCTTGTCAATTCTGACAATGAGGATGCTTACTTGATATGGGATTCCTAAGTTAAGTTAAGGATAACCATACCAGACTGCAGTTGAGTGTCCTTGCAAGGGATAAAATAGACTTTGCCCCAACCTGGTAGAGTGCAAGCATGTATTTTGAAAATTAATTAATGTGCTAGATAGACCTTTAAACGAGTATAGGATTGTCCCCCTAACAGTTAAAATGATTAGATCAGATAATGCATTTTACCTAGCTTCCTAAGTAGGACTCTATAGAGGATCTCATATGTTAGTGCATGTCTAAACACAGAATTGAGTACGTCAATCGCCAAGATGAAAAGAAAGAGAGAGAGAGGGATCCCCTTGACTAACACCGTGTTTGCACCTAACATAGCCTATCTTAGACAAAACCTAGAGCCAATAATAAGAATAGATGCTTTGGATCTATAGAGATACATCTCACCTAGCTTAGTTAGTCCTGCTAAAACCATGTGTCACTAATGTTCAAGAAATAAATCACAGTCCATTGTATCACAAGCTTTTACAGAGTCTACTTTGATGATGTTTCTCAAGATTCTACACTTCTTAAGACTAAAGATTAATTCTTCTACTACTACAATATTGCTTAAAAGCAATGACATTTGATGAAGGCAAATTCAGAGAAATCAATAAAGCGAGTAGATGCCAAAACTTTGGAGATTATTTTGAGAGAAGAGTTTACTAATCAATTATAACAGTCATCAACTCAAGAGAATCCACCTTTGGGAGGAAACCTACATTCAGCTAGTGAATCCGCTCTAAGTTGACCTTACAGAAAAGAAGTTCCCACAACGATTAATTAAGTCTTTGCCCAAGCTTAGTTAGAACTTTTGAAAGAACGTCATACTAAAACTATCTAGTCTAGATACTTTTTCGGCTCGTCTCACAAAAGTAGCTCTTTGGATTTCTTTGAGGGAGGAATGAGCTTCCAATTAAGAAAGGTCTACTTCATGCTAGAGGGTTAGAAGCTTCTCCTGGTTAAAAATTGAAGTAGAAAGGATGCTTGGTACAAAATTGTGCACAGAAAAGAGGCTAAAGAGCTCTTTGATTCTAACATTTCCATCATTATTGACTTTGTTGTGCGAAATGCTAGAAATGTGGTTATGGCTTCTTCATCTATTTGCAATTGTGTGGAAAATTTTCATAGTGGTATCCTCTTCCCTTAACCATGTCTTACATGAGCCTTGCCTCCGGTATAGTTCTTCTTAATGGTGTTAATAGCCAATCTTACTCTAATTCCTACACTTGTTTATCAAGAACAAAACCTTATATAAAGCGTCTAACTCCCGGAGGATGGTGAGTTTCTACAATTTGATAAAGCTAAAACTAGCCTTTGATTAGAACCTTAGCCTTTTCTTGAGCTAAAACAATTTTTTTACAAGAATGAAAGCCCCTCATCCTTCCAGGAAAATACTCATTCACTAAGTGCTACTTAGATCAATGAACTCATTAGCTAAGCATCATGTAGTTTCAATCCTAAAAGATCAAAGGTCATGTCTACCTAATTCCAATCAAACAATAACATAAACCAAATCTAGGCAAGTTCAACTGATGAACTTTGAGAATGAAGAGAATAATTCATAATTTTTACAGATTAACTGTGCAAAATATCTATAAATACTCCTTGTTTTCTCTTACCGTTTTATTTGAAAAAAATATCTTTTATTTTATAAATTTCAACTCATTATTTTTCTTTTTTTTTTTTATTTCCCAGCATACATTCCCATAAACAAGTAACTAAACAAAACATTTCGTTGAATTATTGAATTTTCTTAACAAATCTACTAATTTAAGTAAACTATGATGAGAGAGATTCTGACTCTTGATATCAATAATACACTATTGATTTGATTAAATGGACTCGTGTCATGTACTTGATTAGTGGACCACAAATTTAATATTAATTTAAAAGCTAATCCAAATAGCATTTGACGCGTAGGCATCATTCTCGCCGTCTATCATGTGATTACCAACCTAACCGTCATGTGACCTTTCCTCACATAAACTCTAATTTTTGGCTTTCAATTATTCTCTTAATTAACTAAATACCAACTTCATAATTGCATGGCAACTTTCCACTCGTTCTTTGCATAAACAAACACACCGTACCACCATGTCATTTGGTTCCATTTGCAACTACACCCCACAAAATAAATAATTGTTCCTCTCTCTCTCTCTCTCTCTCTCTCTCTCTCTCTCTATATATATATATATATATATATATGAAAAAAATTGCAAATTTTAAAGCAATATAATATATAATTACATAGCTGCTTAACAAGACATCCATAACTTGTAAAGATAAAAGGCGTAAATTTTTTTTCTAAGAATGTATATAAATTCAAATTTCTTTTTAGAACATATATTTGAAATTATCTTATCTACTAAATCTAAAATTTTTTAACTTTTTATAAAAAAAAAAAAACTTTTAACTATATTGTTTATAAAACACATAAAAAAATTATTTATATAAATCTATTTACTTTACAATATGAGAGATATGCCATTTTTACTAAAAAAAATCGAGGGAAAAAATTCTAACCTCTGCATTAGACACAAGAATGGTTAAAATATGTCTCCTTTTATACTTATCAAATGACGCCATGAATACTTTTAATCCAATGAAAATAATAACATAAATTTTTTTTATTTAATTCTCACCAGAGGCCGCATTACCAAATTTTTAGTATTATTAATAATTCTATAACTTTCCAGGGTATATATATATATATACAAACATATGAAAAAACAAAATTTTGTTGGATATAACTGCAAATTTCCATTTATTTTCTAATAATAGAAGAAAACATCCCAATGATATGTCCTGTTTCTCGATATATGTACAACCTCATTCTCTTCGTCCTTTCTTACGATCATTCTCTCATCAATGGCGAGAGTAGCAGCAGCCGCCGGCGATGGAGCCTCCCGGCGAGATCCACTCCTCCATAAGAAGGGCGCCTACACCCGCTGCCTCTCCCATGCCGGCGACGAGCTCCACAGCTTCCGATCATGCCTCCGCTGGATGTGCGTCGACCAATCCGATCCTTTCCGCGCCGCCATCTCCTGGTCCATCTTCATCATCTTCGGCGTCATCGTCCCCATTGCATCCCACGCCCTCCTCGCCACCTCCAACACCTCCCGGCGCGCCTACGACGCCGTCGTCCAGTTCTCCCTCTCCTCCATCTCTGCCATTTCCTACCTCTGCCTCTCCGCATTCGTCCGTCGCTACGGCCTCCGTCGATTCCTCTTCCTTGATAAACTCGTCGGCGAGAGCGATCTCGTCCTCCGTGGCTACATGGCCGAGCTCAATCGATCGTTCCGGATCCTCTCCTTATTCGTCTTGCCCTGTTTCTTCATTGAGTCCGCGTACCGGATCTGGTGGTACGCGTCCGGCCATGGACCGGGGCAATCGATCCCGTTTCTTGGGGATCGGATCGCCACCGATGTGTTTTGCTGTTTGATGGAGCTTGGGTCTTGGATTTACAGGATTGCGATCTTCTTTTTGCTGTGTGTTTTGTTTAGATTGGGATGCCATTTGCAGATCCTCAGATTGCAGGATTTCTCCAACGGATTTCGGGAGGAATTGGATGTTGCTTTGGTTTTGAAGGAGCATTTGAGGATTAGGAAGCAGCTCACTGTTATCAGCCATCGCTACCGATCATTCATTGTCTCTGTGCTTTTCCTCGTCACTATTAGCAATTTCACATCGTTGCTTCTCACCACTCGCCCTCATGCCATTGTTACCTTTTCAAACGCTGGAGAACTCGCTGTGAGTCTCTCTCTCTCTCTCTCTCTCTCTCTCTCTCTTCTAGACCTTTCTTTGTTTGTCGCATTCGTCTTATTTTATTCTATTTTCTTCTTCAGTTGAGGAAGGATGGAAGGAAAGAAAATAATTTTATTTGATTTTTTTTTAGTGAAAATGTATACTTATGATGATTAATATTTCATTGGAGATGAATTTGACTTCCAAAATGATAGATTAGAGATATTAAAGAGAGACTGCACATGTTGAAATAGATACTAGAATCATGCAAGGCATTTAATGAAAGGAAACTTCAGAGATTAGACATTCTTATGAAATCACAAAAAAGCATGCAAGCCATAAAGCTGGTTAGGTTGAACTTCATAAAATAATGACTATACAGATTACTCCATTGTTTTTCTACTCATTGTTTGTAATTTGTGACAATCTAACATTATTTTATGTTAAGATAGAAAACATAATGCATGCAAAATATAAAGCAACTTAGCTTGAACTTCAGAAAATATTGACTACAAAGAGACTGAGTTTTTATAAGATACAAAATGCTTCATTATTTTTCTATTTTGATGATATATACATTGCTAATTTAGAAGAATCACTTCACATGCTGATATGTTGAGTGCACTCATACATCCATAACATATGATAACCACAACTCATGAATAGTCCTCACAATTATTTCATTAATCCATTGACATTCATTGATTGTGATATGAATCTTGCTAGTTATGCTCAATCGCTTTGGTGACTGGACTCTCCATATGTCTACGTTGCGCGGCAAAGATCACACATAAAGCACAAGGAATCACATGCACAGCTTCTGCATGGCATGTATTTGCTACTGTTGATTCTTTTGATGAAGATCCAGAAACACCTCCACTGACAACCTCTCATCCAAATAATCCACTGGTTAATGGCAATGGTGATGCTATTGATGAATCGGAAGATGATACTGAAGATGACGATGAGTTAGATGAGATAAATGAGGCTAAGTTGCAACCTCATCAAATGCATACTATTTCCTTCCAAAAGAGACAAGCGTTGGGTGAGTACTAACCTAATCACTGTTTTCTTCTAATTAAGCAACATTTAGTTATATGCTTGTACTATTCCTGTCTTTCATAGTTTAAGATGAAATTGTACATCTTTTGTGTTTAGACACCTCAGTAAATATGTGTGACTTATATTGTTTTAGTATAAGTGGTTAACAATGTATTTTTTTTTTTTTAATTGTTTTCATGCAGTGACATACTTAGAGAACAACAGGGCTGGGATTACTGTTTTTGGTTTCGTTGTGGACAGGGCATGGCTACACACCATCTTTATGATTGAATTTTCACTTGTCTTATGGCTGTTGGGCAAAACCGTTGGGATCTCTTAAGAGGCATGAGTTTTTAATTATAGATGTTTAAATTCTTTTAAGATATAAAGTCATGAAGCTAATTTATGTAATAGTATTTATTTTCAATACCTTGGGCAATTATCAGACAAGGATGCACAGCACATGCAGCCAGGGTTCTTCTTCGTTATAGTATCATCTTCGCCACTTAACATGTGTATTTTGTCTGGCTCTTTGCAGTTGTGAAGTTTTGTATTGTATTTGTATTTGTATTTGTATTTGTATATTGGAGCTTTGTGGTCTATGTATCAATGAATTCATTATTCATTCATCTTTGTATTATTTTTGGCTGAAGTGTATGGTCTGAGAGGCTACTTTAGTGGCAGCATGTGGCATGTCATTTTTATCACGACCTTAATTAAAATCAAACATCACTTAATGAATAATAATTAAGAAAAGAAACAATATATAAAGTTATCCAACTCAATTATATAGATGCTCAAGAACATGTAGCATACATATTTAAGAAAACCTTAACAAGGAAAAATTTGTCCGCTTATGGGAAATATTAAGTTTGTGTTTAAGAGTAGGAATGAAGATTGGAATGAACTATTATTCTAATAATAGTTTACCAAAACAGGCATTGAATAAGGGTGAGTAGTCAACCATTAAATAGCCCTATGACACCCAAGTGTAAAAATAGGAGGTTATGGGTTCAAATCTTTCCCCCATACTCACTATTCATACACTGTTAATGTACTATTTATATACTGTTCACACATGCTCAAGTACGGTTTATATACTATTCATGCAATGTACATCTGAATCTCTTGAATGGGGGGCACTTGTCGTCTATTAATAAAAATAAATAAATTAGGGTGATTAAATTTTAGGGATTTTTAGGCTAATAACTTTATTTACTCAAGAGTGATAAGCTATTTCACTATTACAAAGAGCAAACAGACAGGACTATTTTGCCCTAGCATAAATAATAATATATTTCTATATTTGTTGTGATTTTTCAATTTTTTCAATTTTAGATTTTTTTTAAATGTTTTATCTACTCAATTTAATTAGTACAATGTTTTGTATTTAATATATATATATATATATATATATATATATATATATATATATATATATATATAAAATCATACAATGAATTAATATATTAATTTTTTTATTATTATATAAATATAAATATATGAACAATTACCACTGCTTAGAATAGTGGATTATTGCTTAAATAATTAATAGACAGACCTAACATCGAATTGTTAGATCAACAATATTATTACAATACTGTTGTATTACTATAAAATATAATTACAATACTATTGCATTATTGTAAATATCTGTCTTTTGACAGCCCTTTGTGAGGCAATATTTGTCATCTTTATCAAATAAATAAATAAATATGAATATGAATAATCATCAGATAAGGTAGATAGAAAACAACTCAAATAATTTTTATTGCTTCACATCCAAACAAACCTGAAGGAAGAGATACAGATTCTTGTTCCTAATCCTTGGTAATGTACCGCCACACACGGCCTAAGCGTTCACCAGTATATATATATATATATATAATTGAGTGTACTTATTTGGTTTTGGCTTATAAAATAAATTCTTCTATAATGGGTGCATTATTTATATATAGGCTTTACATATTTGGCCCTGGTCTCTATGTACTAGGCCTATGTTGTGAATTGGTCAGCATGAATACTGTGAGAGTTGGATTTGAATGAAACAAAGATATTGTTGAGTTTCTTGATATACATATCATCTTCGTTGATTTAGTCATTTTGATTAGAGTGATTTAATCACATTTTATTTTAAAATCTTTTTGTTATTCTGATTTTACAAAAAAAAAAATTCTTATTATATGATCTCTAATG
Source organism: Dioscorea alata (assembly GCA_020875875.1). Classification (NCBI taxonomy): domain Eukaryota; kingdom Viridiplantae; phylum Streptophyta; class Magnoliopsida; order Dioscoreales; family Dioscoreaceae; genus Dioscorea; species Dioscorea alata. The sequence continues at coordinate 16,731,438 of CM037018.1, forward strand.
TCGAAGAAAATCAGTGATTTTTTATACAGTAGAGTTGGATAAGAAATCAAGCATTAATTACTAATCTAGTTACTATTGGTATTAGATTTATTTTTACTGATGAAGCCATGTTTCCCAAGTTTATAAAAGAAACAGTCTCTGTGAACTTTCTTAATCTCAGTTTTATTTGTGTCATTAGACAGCACATCTCAAAATTGAATGAATTAAGCATTAAGTACAAATATAATCATCTCATGGTTGTGTTTCTCAACTCTATTAATATTTTCCCCTCTATATTCATACTAAATTTGGGAAAATGCATATATTGTAATCATTTATCATCATTGTGTTTTATTAAGAGTTGGCCAAATGTTGGTGAGCATGTATTAAGCTGCACATATAAATCACATTTCGCATCTTTTATGAAAGATTGATAAAAACCTTATTATTCTTGAAACTTTTTCCTTGAAATAGAGAGGATAAATAGCGCAAATTAGTTTGGGGTTACTATGAGAGTTGTGTATGTTACTATTATCTATGATTTTCAATTTTTTAGCTATTCAGTGTTATTCCTCATGTAATGGACCATTCCAATATACTTTTCTACAATGGATAAAATTTAATTGTTGTTATCAAAACATGGAAGAAACAAGTTGGCTTTCTGTAGTTGAGGACATTAACTCCCACTCATCTTACCTGGCTCGCCGCGCTCCGCCAAACTAAGCCATTTCAGCCCATAAAGATAGGCCCATGCTCTCCCAAACTAGTCCAATCGGATCCGGCCCATTGCCCAACTGATGGAATTATCTTTAACCCGGATGGCTCAGCTTCTAATATCCCACAATCTGGTGGCCTTGTGAATTCAATTGACGCAATCTTAATTAGGCTTTGGACGTTTTGAATGACTACAGAATTGAGGTGATACAACTTGATGCTCGGCAGGTTGGGATAATATTGAAACAAAGTAATGATCCAACTCATCTTTAAAACAGATCACATGAACCCAATATCATGAAAACCGAGCCAAACCTAAATTCGACCCAAGCTGATGGTCTTAGGCCCACCTTAGAGTCCAAAGCAGTTCAATTGAGCCTGAAATTGCACAGCTTGATTTAGATCTTCCCAAGAGTCATTTAAACGATCACTCCATTGGCCAAGACAAAATGTTAAAAAACTATTTGGATGCTTCTAAACTGTCAGGGAGTGTTTGGATGGGAGTAATGGTTCTCTCCTTGGGGGAACCATTACCCATTCCCAAATTTGGTAAATTTTTTAAGGGGGTAACCATTACCTTGGGGGGTTACCATTAACCCCCACAAAGTAATGGTTCATTCCCCCCGTATTGGGGGGGGGGGGGGGGGGAATGAAGAAGGATGGAGGGGTAATGAATATAAATTACCTATTTTACCCCTCACTAATATGTATATTTGGGTATATTAATATATTAAATAAATATTTATATTTAATATAAATGTATTAATATTTAATTATAATAATCATATAATAATTATATTAAATAAATATTTATATTTAATATAGATGTATTAATATTAAAATAATTAACATTTAAATATAATAATCATATTATAATTATATTAAATAAATATTTATTTCAAATATAAGCCATAAAATAATTAATAAGTAATTTAAATAATTAATTATAATAATTAAAATTTATTTAAATATTTTATAAACAACAAATTTTATTTTTTATATTAAGGGCATAAAAGTAACTTTACATCATATCTTTTCATTACTTTTTCAATTACCAATATATTACTCTTCTACTTTTCTCATTCCTAATGAATTACCTCTCCAACCAAACACTTTTATCATTACTATCTCCTACCCATTCATTTCCCTTCTCTTTCATTACCTTATTCCTTTTCATTCCATTATGGTAATCTAAACGCCCCCTCAATACCACAAACCATTATTCCGAGTGTTATATAGGACTTTGCAAAAAGGGCTTGGTATTTGATCCCAAAAATCTCTCTAACCCTCTTGAAGTCTAGGAGATTGAAGAGATCTACGATAAAATCTTGACAGTGAATTTCTTGGAAGATTGGGGAGATTGCATTATTATTAAAGAAACATGGTTGCAATTAGACATCAGTGAAAATGATAGGACATCATAGATAGATTTCGCAAAGAGGGTCAAGCAATTATCTCCTTATTTAGCAAATGAAGTAGAGCCGACAGAGTTGTCACAACAAGTTCCTCTAGCAAATCCAGATGCTTAAAGAAGTGAAAAACAGAAGAAGAAAAAAAATCCTCCTTTAGGTGGACTGAGGAGACAGGAGGATATGTGGGCCCTCCTCATTTACATTCAGCAAAAGAAAAAAGGTAACGGAGCCAATAGTCACTCCCTTGAAGAAGTCCTAAATTCTAAAATCATGCTAGAAGACTCAATTGTGTTGGTAAAGCGTAATGCTGAGTTTCTTAGACACCACACCGAATCAATTCGTGTTGCACCAAAGTTTTTACGGATCTACTTGGAAGGAAGGGTTTGCAAGTATTTTGGAGGGTTCATAAGGTGCATCAACCCACCATCCCATTTCCCTTCATTCATCAACCCACCAAAATGGTGTGTTGGGAGGGTTAAATAATTTTTTTTAGACTTTTTTTTTGTCTTTATAACATTTTCATAATTACAAGTTATGCCCTTTTAATTAGATTTGAGCCATTTAGATGAAACATTATGTATTTTTGGTGGTTTTATGAAAATTGTTTTACTCATTTTATAGTTTTTTTTTATGATAATTTTTTATAATTACTCGTACTACAGTAATTTTTCACATTTGTGGAGTTTTTTTTTTTTTTTTTTTATTTTGATGAGTTTTTATGTTAGAATGACAAAGACCTAGACCTTGAATTTGGATTAGTTGTGAAAAAACATAAATAAAAATGATCCAAATGTCTACGGTTTTTGTGTTTGAATTAAAATAAATATATGGGTATTTTGGTAATAACAATACATAACCTCACTTTCTTTTACTTCCAAATCAAACACAAAATGGTAAAGACCTTTACTTTACCTTCCCTTCCCCAAAAGCAATGTATGGATTCAACCCTTCCCTTCCCTTTCTTTCCCTTTATTAGATCCATCGGTGTGGTTTGTGAGTTTAGAAAACATTCAAACACTCATAATCAATAATCTCACACAAACCAAAACAAAAAAGAAACACACGAAATTAGAAATCAGTTCGGCGTTAACTCGCTTATGTCTGGGGATCAAGCCCCACTACACCAAATTTGACCTTTTGCGGCGCTTATTTAGCAGGTGTTTCATCAAAACGCCACCAATATTGTTAATTTTGCGGCGTTTACTTAATTTAAATGCCGCTAAATCCTTCCCGGGATTTAAAAGATTATTGTGTGAATTTTGATTTCCATTAGTGGTGTTTAATAATAATAAACGCCGGTAAATTGGAGGTGTTTTTTGAGAAGCAACAGTGCCAAATTAATTCGCGAATTTGAGGATTTAAGGTTAGGAATTTTTATTTTTATTTACAGCGTTCATATCAATAGGCGCCGGTAAATTTGATTATTTACCGGAGTTTACTTGTGAAACACCGCGAAATAATTTATGTGGTTGAATTAAAAAAGCGGAGGAGTATGTAAATGATTTATTTAGCGGCGTTTAAGTAATAGGCGCCGGGAACTGTTTCTGATATAGCGGCATGTTTACAAATAAATGCCGCGATAATTGGCGGGATTGGGGATAAATTTTTTCCCGAATATATATTTTAATTAAACGCCGGTAAGTGTTTTGGTTTGGCGGGTTGTTTGAGTGAACGCCGGCATGTATTTTATGTAAAGATGCGAGGTCTTCTTCTTAATTTCGCTCTCTCTCCCCGCGCTTCTCCTCTCTCTCGATATATCCTCACCGCCGTTCTCTTTCTCTCTTTCCACACCGCCGTTCTCCTCTCTATCTATCCTCACCGCCGAAGGTGCTCAAGTTCATAAGGTCGGTGATCAAGTTCAGATAATCGAAATTCGTTATTCCGGGTAACCTGATTTTGAGTTTTCAGATAAATCGTGTATCTCCAACGATGGGGTTGGTGGAGCTGTGAGGGTTTCTGGAGAGGAAGGTGCTTGTCGACCGCTGCTGCGTTCGAGGGATCAACCTATCAAGCGATTGGTGAGGATTCGATTCTTTTTCTTTTTCTTTTTTTACCTACTTGCTTCAGGGTTCGGGCAATGCTTGTTGTTTGATTTTGGTTTTAGATTAGAATCAGGCTATCCGCCCGATTCTGTTTCTTGGGTTTTTTAAGAAGATAGTTTTTAGTTTTTGATTTTTCATGGTTTAGGGTTTTTCTCTTTAATTATTAAACTTTGGAACCTAAAGAGAAATTTTAATGACAATTTCTTAAGCTAATCAAGTGCCTTTTATGAGCATGATAAGTTTCTTTGGGTACATTCACTTGCTTGCTCTGTTTGTAAAGGTTCTTAAGTTGGTTGTTTTATTCATCAAATGTATAATTATGTTATTTATGAAGTTGTGTTGATGGTTTTACTTGGAAATGGATCTTAATTTACTCTGAGAATGAGAGGCTAATAACAAGGAGCTTCAATAGAATACATGAGGGTGTAATAAACATGACATTGTCATAGGTTAGGTGATGCTCATGTGTGTCGTGACGAATGGTTGTTTCCGATCCAAGCGTGCGGGTTGTGTCGAAGAATTGGCCAATAGATGATGTACTTTTCCATAGTCAATTGAGTCTGGATACTTTATGTATGCTTGCAAATTTACAATCAAAACTGATTGATGAAACAGCTACTACTCTTCAGTAATTTCTCACAATTATGCAGTAAAAGAAAGCATTTTGATAAAATTAATCAAGATGCATAATTTCTGTAAGATTTGCTGAATTTACAGTGATGGTTGTTACGATTCACCGATGTTTCGCCAAATTATAATTCTTCTTAGGAAGCATTGCCAGGTTAGCCATTGCAAGGTCTGCTCTTTGCATTGAAGCAATAAGTTGAGAAATATGGTAATTCGGTGGACCGGGATGGAATTTCTGCTCTTTTTTTCTGCCAGAACATCAAGGTTGTGCTTTCCTACATATGTTTTTTTTTTATAACTGTCTTTAGATCATGTGAAGCTCTCTCGATGTGTTTGCGAACCAAGCAGCCTACACTTGTGCACTTATAGTAGCTTCTGCAAAACATTGAAATAGCTTACTTTGCATGTTCAACCACATTGTATGTATGATCTTGTTCATTTGAATTAGCTCATCTTGGATTAGGATTTCCTTTGACTACCTTTTGCCCGTATTTTCTCCATCGATATCCTGATTAACATAAATTAGTATCCTGATTAACAGAACGGCAATTTGGATGTTTGCATTTGCAGTATCTATCATCTAGTGAAGATAGAACATAATCGGAAGAATTATCGCGTGGATTGGCCTTTTGATGTGACTGAGAATTGCTACCATTGCTACTGAACTTGTGTTGCTGCTCATTCTGAAACTAACATCATCGAAGTATATCAGTATGATCATGCATTGCACGAACAATTCAATAACATAAGCCATGAATTTTATTTTATTTTACCTGAAAACTTGAAAGAAAACCCGGAGAATTCAACAGAAATGTAGGAGTTAGGCTGGGCGGGATCGTCAAATAAGGCAAACTAAAGTTTTCAGTATTCAGATGAAGAACATCAAAACCAGCTCTTGATACAATTCTGTTAACAAGGCCAATCTGCATTTCTGTTCTTTTAGAATCCATTGATCTTAAAAACACATTCAAAATCTCTGAAACTTAAATCAAGAACAACAAATTGTTAACTCCTTCCTTGTTTTATTAATAATTTGCTTGTCCCTTTGATTGTTACTGTGTCTTTTGATAGTCTTACTGTCATTTTGGCAATGCCACATGGAAACATTCATTGATTTTTCTTTGACCAAAATTAAGCTGCATTCATTCATTCATTGTCATTTGTCACCTCTAAATTAAACACAAATCAAAGTTACAAATTTCTAAAGAGCTTCAATAGAAGTGATGGGCAGAGTTTCTTTGTATTATTGTTGAAGTGTTTGTCTGACAAAGCATGGGGTTTTTCTGCAGGTTGGATATCAGTTGGTGTTCTTCATCATAACTGCTCTGCTCAAGTTTGATAAGGTCACTGATTTTGCTGGTAATTTTTTTCACTTTGTTCTTGTAAAAGCTTTTTATTTTTAAATATATAGATATTATGTTTACATGTTGATAGAATGAATTATTTGATTTATGCTGTTAGTTTGGATAATTAAGATGCTGAATTGTGTCTTATGTGCTCTGAATACTAAAGTACTTGTGCCACTTGGATCACTATTTCCTATCTTATGAATGATGCTTTTGTGTGTGGATATGTTTTTTATCATGTTTACATGATGAGAGAACGAATTATTTGATTATTTTTATTTTTTATTTTTGTTAGTTTTGCTAATTGAGGCGTTGAATTACTAATACTAAGATAGTTTTAGCACTTGGATACGATATCCTATTTTATGAATGATGTTTGTGGAAGTATATATGTTCCTAATTAGATTGTGTATTGAATTAATCAAGAGATGAACACTGTCAAATAACTTGGTGTAAATTATAAAAAAGAAAAAAAAAGTAATCTGTCATAAATAGTTATAAACAAGAACACAAAATGTATGTTCACAAGCACCACAAGTCCAGCAAGTTGGCTGAACAGTGGTGTTCATACGAGGCGATGCATTGATCACCGTTGACATTGCACTACAAGTCTACAAGTCTTGGCTCCATGCACGGGTTTACAGTGATGAATGGAATTTTTTATCCATTCATCTTTGGACTTATGCACATATATATTCATGCATGGGTTTACAGTGATGCTGCTGCAATGGTGTATGCATATATATACTAGCTAATTAATAAAGTGCCTTGTCTTGTGATGAAAAAAGCCATATATTAATGCAACATTTTCTATTATAAATAAATTTCTCTGTGATTGATTTCTTAATTACATGGTTGGTAATTTAAGAAAGTCCCTATCAAACACATCCCCGTCAAGCATCTTTTGTGCTCTTTATAAGGAGGCTCATCTTCCCCACCCACTTTTAATTACATGGTTGGTAATTTAAGAAAGTTCCTATAGTGATCCTTTGCATTGTTTGATCTTATCACATTGTGGATCCTCAATATCTATAATGTTTCTCTTGCAATTTGGTTCACGTTTTGCCAAGTACACAATCCCTGCTCCAAATAAGTAATAGGCATAGTTAGAATCTGACTAGTAGCAATAGGCATAGTTAGAATCTGACAAAATACAGAACCAAACAACTATAATCCTGGCACATTAGGTTTACAGCAAAACCAAAATAAGTAAATAAATTGCCGTTTCATATCAAGCATCAAAAGAGACATTCTTTTCATCAATCTGTAGTAGCATGACTGTAACTGTGGCCAAGTATTGCTGCCATTTTTAGTTTGAAAAATTGATAAATATATATATATACACAATAGATAGATAGATAGACTATGTATTATTGACTTATAATCAATAATAATAATATATCCAAACATTGTTATAGTTACTTATTACTTTTTAATTTGATGTTCATGTATTAAAATAACTGTGAATCCGTGAATTAATTAATTAATGCATATTCTAGGATATTTTATGAACCCACAGTGAGTATGCAAACCATTTCAAGTACATTCACATGATTCATAAATATATATATCAGTGAACGCACATTCACATGATTCATAAATATCATGCACTCACCTGCATTTTAGGATCTCTAATCACGAGTTAAAATACTCAATAATTTGTCCTCACTCATGTTCTCTGTTTTATGTCCTCTGTTTTAACATCTCATATACTTCAACAATGTTTTTCATTGATGAAGAACACAATTTATCACATTGAAATACAAACAAGTGAAAATACAAAGGAAATATATATCTATAGGCTGCTTTGATTCATAAACCTTCAATGAAAAACAAAAGAGCTTTTCAACGGCCTTCCTCTTCCAATAACTAACTAGTTATACAAAAGCTCACTCACATTATTAATGAAACCTCAACCTCTAAGCTAATGGCCGGACGCGTGTAGAAACAATCTTAGAAAAGAGAAAAAGAGAAAAAGAGATGTATATATTTGTAACATTTATATATTGATCACAAACCTCCTCATTTCTTCTCCCACACACACTGCAAGGAACCCTTTAGGCACATGATCATGACCACCAGACATCTCTGAAGAGGCACTACTAGTGTCAGAGAAGGACAGTGTCTTCTTCAGGAACTTGATACTCTTCTTGCTGTTGCTTTTTGGTGCAACTGCAAGCTTCTTCCACTTCTTCAGCATTTGCTGCAGCCTCAGTATCTCTGTGATCTTGTTGCTGATAGTCTTGTTCTTACCAGCTGAATGATCCATTGAGCTTTTTCTGATCAAGCTGATTAGCTGCTGCTGCTGTTGTTGCAAGTTGCAAAGGGTTGGGTGAGGAGGTTGGAGATAGAGATGGTCAGAATTTAAAGAGGATTGGGTGCATTTGATTAATGACTAGTATTGTCACCATTATTTGTTTAATGACTTTGATTAATCATTCAATTCACTTGTTGGCCTTCTGCTGCAACAACTTCGGGAATCTCAAACTGTTAATCAAGTGATTCTCATTTCTTTTATAGTGGCTTTCATTTAGGACTGAGATTCTATTAAGTAGCTGCCCTTTTCTCTTTCTCAAGTCTCAAACTTCATCCGCACTTGTTGGCTTTTTGTACTTTGTTGTTTTATTTTGTAAAATTATTATTATAAAGTTTGGTATCCAAAATATTTACTATTGCACTATTTAAGCTTAATATAAAATCTCACGCACAATAGACCATAAACTATATAGTGAAATAAACTATAAGAAGTGCAGATTGTATGTGAAATAAATGTCTTGTTCAGAATGTTGTAACATTTTTTTTATATGATGCAGATAACAGAAAATATGCCGAAATTAAAATTGAAGTGTATGAAAATGGTCGTGTCAGATCCTGGTACAAATAATGCTCCAAATAATAGTACTGAGGGTGACGCTGCTGCTGGTGTGGGTGTGAGAATGAGCAACACTTGCAACTCCAATCCATCAGGACCTCTTGGTTCGAACAGATCCGCACCAACACTTCAGGTTGCATCTCATTGCTCGATTCCATCATCTTCAGCTGATTCAAATCACAATGAACAAGAGGCAAACCAAAACAATAGTACCAGATTAGAGAACGTTCCCGTAGTTAATGAAGCAGAAAATTTAAATGCATGTTCATTATATATCTTCAATTTCAATCATAATGTATTATATTTGCATTGATGTTGTAATTTTCTACTGATATATAACTTATTCCAGTTGATAGTAATGGACAACAAAAAAAAAGAGGCCGAACTACTTTGAAGGAGTTGTGGTCATTACCTCCAGAAGAGAGGATTGTGGTGAGTGCAAATCATTTGGGACAACCAATTGGGTCCGAAGCACAACTATTGACTGGATTTCTCGGCATGCTTGCTCGAACCGGTCAACAAATTGGCCTCCATTATGAGAGTTGGCATAAAGTGCCAAAATCATTGAAGGATGAATTGTTCAAATTTATTGAGGTAAACTCACATAATTTAATTGTTCAAATGTTGTTTCTATAAATATATAAACATCAAGTTGCATTAATAAACTAAAATGTTTATAATGTCTTCAAATAGTTACGATTTGCTTTTGGAATTTCCAAAGAATATGTACTAAAGTCTTTGGGGAAGAAATGGAGAGATTATAAGCATGATTTGAAAAAGCGTCACTTCAAAATGGAAGATGGTTTGCAAGCGAACAAACAAAAGCATCCAAATGCAACTATTCGATGGCAATGGGAACAATTAGTCGATTTTTGGTATTCAAATAAAGGAGAGGTATGAATAGTTATTTTACTTATTTTATTAAAATTGTAATATCTTTATTATTTCTAAGTTAGCGTACATGTCATTATGTAGGATTCAGAGAAACTTGGGGTTGCTAGTAGAAAACAACAAAAATATACTCATACCTCTGGGTCAAAGAGCTTTGCTAGAAAGGAAAAGGAAATGGTAAGCAGATATTTATTAATAATTAAATTGTTATTTTGAGTTATAAATGTTGTTTTTACTTTCCTTTTTATTTGAATGATGTGTTAAACTCAATCTCTTGATGTCTGTGATTCAAACATTTTTTTTTTGTTTAAACACTTGTAGGAGGTTAACAGTGGAAGAAAAGTAGGACGACTCGAATTTTTTAAAGCAACTCATACAAAGAAAGATGGAACTCATACAAAAAAGGATGGAACTCACATGAATGTGAAAATTGAACAAATTATGGTAATAATTATGTCATAAGTATTTCTTAATTTGTCATTTGCTGCGAAAATATATTATTTCTTTATAATATATTTTTTCAATATATACAGGATAAAGCAAATGAGAAGTTAGCTGAATGTGAAACAGTGGAAGAGGATATGCAAATGGTTGAAACTCAAATTCTTACCGAAGTCATTGGAAAAGAACGATGTGGGCGAGTAAGAGGCCTTGGATTAGGTCCAACGCTCAAAAGTTACTATAGGGGTACGACTAGCAGAACTTCTACTGCCTCAAGCACTCAATCAAGCGAGTTTATTGAGCGATTTCATCAAATGGAACAACAAATGCAACAATTGAAAGAGGAGCAAGAGCAAGAACGTGCACAACGTGAGCAGGAACGTGCACAAGAATGTGCTAGATATAATGCTCTTCTTGGGTTTTTACAAACTCAATTTCCTGGAGTTAATATCCCTGGAGTTGACATAGTTGGCTCGACTTCTCAGTCACAGGTAATTCGAAAGCGGCAATGTTACTGTGTTTATATCTATTTTGTTATAATTTTAAAATCATTGGAATCTTTTGTCATAATTTTTTTAATTGCAGGATCAACCTTCGGGAGATCAGTAGTGCCATGCATTGTGCTATGGAGGTTTTTTAGTTATGTTTGTTTTCGTCTGTATTTTTTGGAGTAAGACAAGAATCACAAACTTATTGTTTTACTAATGTCGAAGACGTTTGTGACATCTAATTTGTTTTAAATTATTGAACATCAAGAATTGTGTTTGTGTATAAATGACTGTATGTTAATGTTATTTTGAATGTTAATTCCAGGTCTTTGTGTACTACCATTGTTTGTTGTAAAAAATAAGCATAAATAAATTATTTGAAAAATGCAAGAATTGTATGCAAAATAAATTTAGCGGCGTTTATTATAAGAAAACGCCGGCAATGCAACCAAGTATCTCTGAAAACGGCATTAGTGTAGTGGCGTTTTCTCGAAAAAACGCCGTTATCAAGCATTAACATTATTTAAAAACTAGAACAACGCATGGCGTTTAATAGAGAACGCCACTAAGTTAGCGGCGTTTTTACTTGAAACGCCGCCATGGGAGTGGCGTTTCTGCTAAAAAACGCCAGTAAATTAGTGGCGTTTTCCCATCGAAACGCCATTATTTCTCATTATATTTAAATTTTAATCGACACGTTTGACGACGTTTTTCCATATAAACGCCGCAATAATAACGGCGTTTATTTAAAAAACGCCGGCAAATTGACGATTTACAGTATTACTTCGCCACCGTTTTTAGCCGGCGTTTATAACGAAAATGCTGCCTTATTCCTGGCGTTTATCATAATAAACGCTGCTATATTACCGACATTAATATTAGCTGCGCTAATGGCGGCGTTTTATATAAACGCCGGGCGTTAATTTGCCGGCGTTTAAAAACGCCGCTAAATTACTGTAAAAACGCCGCAAAAGGCCAACTTTGGTGTAATGCCCCGAAGATAAACAATCTACTAAAAGATGTGAAAATACATTAGTACCAACACTTTGTTACTCACACTTACAAATAAAAATCACTACTCTCTCTAGATTGTCTAGTGCATGTACTATCTCAAGCTCTATTCATCACCCAACAATCTCATAACAAAGCAGCTTATATAGACGCATCAACGTTCCAAATATAGCTCATACCTCTTTTTCTTTTAGAATCTCCGCGACTAATAACTTGAAACCTTCCAAATTTAGCTGTTGGAACTCCTGTTGTAACAGAACTTGCAACATGGCCCTGATTGCTGACTTGGCTGAATTCTGGTTCCGTTGCGAAGTGACCTTGAGACCCATCAACCTCCTAGTCATGCTTAGTTCGAGTCGATGCAATCAAATCTCATAATCCCGACTACCAACAACTAGCCTACATTCTCAGCTCCTCACCACGCAGTCCCCTCACAAAGGGCGCACGACTTTGTGTCTTCACAAAAACTTTCCAAACTTGATCTTTATTCATCCAAGTTTGGATCTTCAATTCACCCAATTTTGGTGTTCAAATCTTCCCAAAAATAAATCTTCAATCAATCATGTCAATCATACTAGCAATAGAAATCTCTCCAATTTGGCATATTTTCAATCATACTATTAAGGTTCTTCAAATCATACCTTCAATGGGTATGTCTTCAATTAAATAACTCCAATCATACCATTGATAGGTAATTCTTTTTATTAGCACCCATCTATATTTAGTTTTCAATTAAATCTTCTAAATATAGTCTTGATAAGATCTTGCCTTCAAGTTGTAATACATATCAAAAATAGCTATTCATGCTAAGAACTTTTGCCATGTCATAATGCTTAAGGGTGAGCATTATTTGGAAAAACCGAATACCAAACCCAAACCAAACCGAATAAGAAGTTTGGTTCGGTTACTGAACTTTTTCTGGTTTGGTTTGGTAATAATTTTATTGATAATTTGGTATTCAGTTCGGTTCGGTTTTTAAAAAAAATTCGGTTTACCTGAAACGGAACTGAATTATATTATATTATATTATATATATATATACTAGGCTTATATATAATTAATATATAAGCCCATAAACGAATTGGATTAGTATACATGTAGAACCAAATTATGAATTAATAGTTTAATTAATTTCCTTATAAATCATTTCAAAACTTTTTTTATATAATTTCGGTTAATAACCGAACCGAACCGAAATATTTCGGTTTGGTTAATTTCGGTTTTTATCTTTATTCGGTTCGGTTCGGTTTCATTTTGAACAAACTCTGGTTCGGTTAACCGATAATTTGGTTCGGTTCGATTACTGAACCGACCGATGCTCTGCCCTAACCATGCTATCCACGTCATCATCTATGCCACGTTACTATGGATGCCACATCACCTTGACTTGATGTCAAATCATGCCAATTAAACTACATTTTGCACTAACACCCTCCCTTTCCATTATTTTATGAACCCACCTGTCACTCCATCCAAGCAAGCCCTAAGGCTAGGTCATCCTTTTTCATCATTGCATCTATGTTGTATTTCTATGGTCTACTCTATTGGTGTTATGTTCCTCTTATATGTTCTATATGTGTTTTGTTCCAATTGTTTGTTTTATATATATTTTGCTTTTATGTGAATAGACGTGGTTTATCTATTTAAGAAAATAAAATCAAAATCAAAGTTCATAGATGTAATAAATAAAACAAAAACACTCAAAAAAAAAAAATCATGTAATTTAAAGTTATTTTCCTTATACATGAGAACCTCACAAAGCAACTCCAAAATTGATAATCAACCATCTTAATATAACAATGATGAAATATGCATGATATATAGATCACGGAAATTATATATCCAAACAAATACATGGATTAATATTTTAGTAAATCGTCGGGTTTTCTATTTAAGAATATGATGGACATATAAAAAGAAAGTAATTTTAAAATTTTAAGAATTGTGCTGCCCAAAATTCCTTGAACTTATAAAACACATCTCTTAGTTTGAATTTCTACCTTTTAATGTACATAATCATATTGCTTTCCATGTGAAGGTACAAAGCACATGTTGATCAAATTAACATATTTAGTCATATTACATGCCAACACAAGTCCGATCTCAAGAAGTAATTGCACGACATTTGTTTTGCATGTCTTTTATGTGGAAAATATTATATTCAAGAACCATGCATGCAACCTGACGTGAGTTCATCTTTCATTTTCTTTAGGTTTGATTGACAACCTCTTTTGTCATCTAAATTAGGCCAAAGTGATATTTACTTATTCCAAACAAGCATTTTGTATTTGAACATAACTTGGACGTCCAAATCCAACACCAACCCCTAATTAAAAGAGTCTGTTTAAGAATTAGGTTATAATTAACAACTTGGAAAATAACATTAAAAGTGAGGAGTTGGTATAGACTTGAGAATAGATCAAAGATCTTTGTTTCAAAAGAAACACAAAGGAACCTCTCTTTAAAGCTATGTCTACATTGTTTTTTTTTTTAAACTTTAATATATTATAATTGCTGCACCAACTTAGTAATTGAAAATATATACATATAGGTAGAAGAACCATAACCCACCCACCAATATATACCATTTTAAAAGATATAAGTCTAGTGAATGAGGTTCTTATGTCTCTTTCTTTTCTACCAAAGTTTCTACATAAATTAATATTATCAAGACTTTCACAAATGAGGTTTCTTCATGTGAATGTTGAGATGCTCGTGCTTCTACTTGATTATCTCTTTCAGACGATTGCGTTTTCATTTAGGCATCCATCTTGTAGAAGTCAATTGGAAATGGTCAACAAGTGCTCAAATGTTCTCAAAAAGTGATTAAAATACTAGAAGGATGAGTTTGGTTTGGAGAACTGTTGGATTAAAAGTTGGTGTTTCTTATCATCAACGAACCTTCCTATAAAATAGGATGGTGTGTCATATCATATTTGTGAAAAATATATATGATTAATACATATATATACTCAATGTTTTGTTTTTTCTTATTTAAAGAATCAATTTATTCATCAACACAAATATGAAAAAATAATTATCTGATTATTTCTAAAAGAACAAAATAATGATAATATCATGGGTTTTAATTGATTTTTTTACAAAAACGACAAGCCCCCATTTAAGGGATTGTCAGAGGGATAAACATTTATAAAAGTGTACCAGTTACAATGGCTCACTGACTTCATAAAAAAAAATCCCCTACCCTATAGCTCTAGAGAGTTGAAACAACTGTTTTTCTCACAAAGGATCCACACCTAGATCAGTAAACAGTATTGGACTCAAGTATACAGTGCATGAACCATCAGGAATAGTACTGCTTGGGGAATGATTCGAACTCTTGCTTTTCCCTTTGCATTATTGCATCATACTATTTAGCTACCCAATGATTGACTTTAATTGAATTTATAGTTTATATTTAAAAATAATAATAATATCATGAGTATGTTTTTCCAAAACACAATTCTCAATTATTGATTTTATTTATTTATTTTAATTTATAATTTATTCCTATTTCGAAGGTTTTAATTTATTTTTATTCTCTCGTTCTAATTAAAAGAACGGCTTCTATTCTCCATTTTTTTAATATATATGTAAGTAAATATACTTAAGTTAATAATAAAATGAAAATGAATCAAATGAAAATATATCAATCAATTTTTAAATTTGTGAACTTATGTCTTTTGAAAACAACTTATTTGTTATAATTATATATTATTTTAAGAAAACAGACAAACCGCCCAACATCATTGAAAAGTGAAAGATTGTATAGGACCAAAGAGAACACAAGAAATCATGCAAGATATTAGTAAAAAATAAAGTGAAATTTATCACACAAAAAGAAAAAAATTATTTAAAACCTTATATTCATCTCATGTTTTATTAAAATTCAAACAAGTAAGATAATAAAGAAATTTGAAACTAAAAATAGAAAAATAAAAACTAAAATGAAAACAGAAAACAGAAAACAGTGAAAACAAACCCAGACCAGACAGTAGCATCGGAACTAAGAGGCGGTAATTAAAGTAACGGCCAGTGTCGGCCACTGAGCCGGTGACGTGAGTCCCCAAGAAAGCCGGGACCGGTTAACCCGGTTGATGACCGGGATCTGCCGGTAACAACGCTATTCTAAGCCCAGCACAAATAAATGGAACGTGAGGCTTTTGTCAAAGGGTACGTCTTGTCTTTCGCCACGTGGACCGACTACCGACATCAACGGCTTTAACGGAAACGGAAAACGGCCATGGTCTTGCCGTGATTCCCGCCATTTTTGTTCCTCTTCAAATCAAATGAGATTATGCTCAGTGTGTGTTTTCCTTCAAAGTGTTTAATGTCAATTGATTGTTTTCTTTGAAAACGTTTTTAAAATTTATGAGTTTAGTCATATTAATATTTTTATAATATTTTAAATATTTAGAATTTTTTTAATGAGAGATCAAAAGTTCTAGTTGTCTATCATTATATTTTTTTATTTTTTATTTTTTTTATATGTGATAAACGTAGTATAGTCAAGAATACGTGTACGGGTCAAAATTTAACCATCCAACACATTCACCTCTATCTTGAAACACAAATTTGGGGCACCTCTATAACCATTGCTTAGTTTGATAGGACTTGAACTTAATATTTAAATTTCACACATCAATATCTTTCGCATTGGGAGCGATGCCACTCCCATCAAAATGGTTTGCCATTCATTTTATATAATTTACATATTTATTTTTAATAAATTTAAATATATATAATTTTAAAATATAAAAGAAAAATAATTTAAATTAATGTGTTTGATTTATTTATTCCAATCATACAAATTTTATAAAACCATAATCAATCAAAATGTAAGTAAGACGTAAAGCACAAATTCAAACTCTCCGTTTATGACTTATGAAAAGAATGAAATATTCACTGTTTGTAGCGCTGGTAATTAACTAAATAAATTTATAATAAATTTATAAATCAAATTGAATTAGATCAAGTGATTTAAATAGTAAATTTGTTTTATTAAACCTGATCGGCATATAAGTAGAGTTGGCCCCCCAAATATTTTGGCTTTTAATGGAGGATCATTGCATTTTAATACCTAATCAAACACAATCTGTGATATTATATTATTCTTATAGGAACATATAAATGGGACAAAATTAGTATTCCAGAGGAGAAATAATTGGAGATCCTATTTATGCTGTCAGATCTAAAATATATAGAAAAAAGTGCCAGCCAAATGACAATAATGGATTCCTCCTTGCAATGTTATAAGTTCTTGATAAATGCCTACCAGAACTCATGTTTTCAATTTTGTCTCCCTTCACCGACTGAATGAATTTGACCAAACTTAGTATTATTTAGAATGGTGAGCACTTGAAGAATAGTCCTTTTTCCTTTAAAAAAAAATTATATACATATGTATGTTTATGTGTCTGTTTTTTCGTATCAGATATTCTAACTTGTATTAAATTTAAAATGTGGGAGACTAGACAAGTAAAAGGGTGAAAAGACATTGGCCTCATATGATTGTTGAGTGACAGTCAAAACTAGCTCCAGAGTGAAGACATATACAGTAACACCCACTCATGATGTTCAGTCAAAAAAACTCTTTGTTATTTTTTATTTTTTATTTTTATATAAAATAATACACTATAACTTTGTTAAATATGAAGAGTGGGTTATACTTAAAACTTGGTTTGACAATAGATACCAAGTCCTCTAACTTTTTTTTTTTTTTTTTTTTTTTTGTTGTGAGAAAGACGACAAGCGCCGGAACCTCAGGGACGGACACGTAGGGGAGCCGCGCTCACCATCGACCCGTGCCCTCACCAAGCCCTCTAACTTGATTGCTATAACTTTTTTTTTATTAAAAAATATTATAAATGCAAAATAATTAGTTTATGCGCTATGTGACTTTTAAAGAAAAATTCAAAAGTTTTAAAATACTTAATAACCCATATTTAGGATTAGACAAATGTGGCGGTCCCTTTTTTTTTTTCTCTCTCTCTCTCTCTCTCTCTCTCTTTCTCTCTATTAAGCTATTGGTTTAGGTTTTTAAAGTGAATCAACTCTATCAATGTTTTCATCAAAAAAAAAAAAAAAACTCTATCAATGTAGTAACAAAGTTCAATACATGAGTTTCATATTCAAATTAACCAAACAACTTATTTGGAAAATACAATTACTTGGAAAAACAAAAGGACACTTAAAAAAATGGCTTCCACTAGTATCATAGATTTCAAATTTTTTAATAGATAAAATATTTTCATTTTGGTTTATCAGTTGAACAACTTATCAACAAAATTTAATAACAAAGAGTACTTTTATGTGTTAGACTGCATGATACAGAGAAGGTGGGCATAATATACAAATTTTCATTGGTCATTGTTAAATATTACAACAGAGTCCCCAGTCAAACCAAATCTTCAGATTCCTACATACTTCTTCTGTTGGGGTTGGTATTTGTGTGCTCTTTCTGACCCTAACCAAAAGCTCTCTTTGATGTTGCCTAACCCACAAATTGTCTCAGTGATACCTGTCAAGTGTCAACCCCCTGCAAAATGCAAGGAAACTAGTTTTTGTTTGGGTTTTTTTTAAGGAAAAAAAAGGGTTCATTTTGGTTAGGTGGATAATAAATCCAAAGTTATTTCCAACTAATTAATCATCTAGAATAGCAATAACTTTCCCACATAATTTGATTAATTTGCATTAAATGAATATGAGTAAAGACCAATTCAACATTTAATATTTATTAAAGGTAAGTTACCTCAATAATTATTACTTTCCATTAACATATACAAATAATTACACCATATACAGCATATAAATACAAAATAATTAAAATAAACAACTTTATAATTAACCAGCCCCTCTTACCATTTGCCATGCACTGCTCATATTCAAATCATAAATGTACTCATTTAAAGCCGTCCCCAGAGAAAACATATGACACAAAGTTTGTATTTGTTGCACACAGAGAGAGAAGGGCAGAGAAAGAGCGTGGCCTAAAAGAGAGCTCAACCAAAACCACATAAAGGGTCTCATCTCTTCTCCTTCTCCTTCTTCTTCTTCTCCTACTTCCCATGTGATCTCCACATGCTCTTGTTCTTCTTCTCCACTTAATTTGCATCAAGCTTTTCCAATGGAGTTCTCCTTTTTCTTCATTACATTAATGTTCTTATTCACTTCTCCGGCCACCATTGCTTCTTTAGTTCAAGAATTCAGTTATCAAGATGCCCTTTCTAAGAGTCTTCTCTACTTTGAAGCCCAGCGTTCCGGCCATCTTCCTTACAACCAGCGTGTCACCTGGAGGCACCATTCCGGTCTCACCGACGGTCTCCAACAAGGGGTGTGTTTTCATTCTCATGTGTTCTTTGCTTAAATTAATAGACTTGGAGTTAGAATGTTCATAAGTTTTATAGGTAGATCTTGTTGGTGGATATTACGACGCCGGTGATCATGTCAAGTTTGGCCTTCCCATGGCTTTCACCATCACAATGCTCGCTTGGAGTGTCATCGAATACGGCGACGAGATCACCACCGCCGGTGAGTACAAACATGCATTGGAGTCAATCAAATGGGGCACTGATTATTTCATAAAAGCTCACACCAAACCATACGTCCTCTGGGCTGAGGTATTATAGCCAAGGATTCAAGATTCAAGATTCATGATTCATTAATTCAATTGGTTAGTTATTGAATGGTATTCAATTCTTAGGTAGGAGATGGAGACACCGATCACTATTGCTGGCAGAGACCAGAGGACATGACCACGTCTCGAAGAGCTTATAAGATCGATAATGAGAACCCCGGCTCCGATCTCGCCGGTGAGACTGCAGCTGCATTGGCAGCTGCTTCTCTTGTTTTCCGGAATTCAAACCCGCATTACTCTCATCTCCTCTTGCATCATGCTCAACAAGTATGTTTGTGTTTATTGATTTATTTCTATGTAATTTGAATCAGATATTTTTGGTTTTGTTTTCAAGTGGTAAGATTGAGTTTGTTATTATTATAATCAGTTATTCGAATTTGGGGACAAGTATAGAGGGAGATATGATAGCAGCATTGCTGCAGTTAAAAGTTATTATGCGTCGGTGAGCGGGTATAAAGACGAGTTGCTGTGGGCTGCATTTTGGCTTCACCGGGCCACCGGGCAGAGCAATTATCTCGACTACGCTGTCGACAAAGCTCACTGCTTTGGTGGGACTGGTTGGGCTATTTCTGAGTTCAGCTGGGATGTTAAGTATGCCGGCGTTCAGATTATGGCTGTTCAGGTAAAATTATATAATTTTTTTATATATAATTTTAATTATGTTTATAAGTGTCGGTGATGAGGTTTCTTGAACGTTAATGTTAGAGGAAAGGGAATTGGGAATTTATTCTTCTTACTTTGTGTAAAAAAAAATTAAAAGAAAAAAATTAAAGCTGATCAATTGGTGCTAAGTGTTTTAATATGTATGTCAAGTTTCTGGAATGGAATTTGGTATACTTCTCTGATTACAAACTCGAAACAAAATATTTTTTTAGAGTTTAGCTGGGTTTTGTTTGCCAACTATGGTTGGTAAAGTGGGACCTGTTGTTATAATGTTTATAGTCGGTCTGTAGGGAAAAAAGAAATTGAAAATGTTTTAATGATTTACATAAATATATTATGAATATCTAGAGTGAATAGTTTCTTCTCTTTCTATGTTTTTTATCCAATTGATTGCATAATGACCAAGAAAATAAATTCAAAACTCAAGAGTGGGAAAAGAATTGGGACATAGAGCCCCACCCATTCATTCTCATAACTTTCCTTTTCGTCTCAGTTGGAATCATATCCACGGTACAAGATCTACTTTTGTGACATGAACTCCATCTAATTAATTGATAAATTTGCAAATTAGTTTTTTTTTATCAAATAATTATTTTTATGTTTGTGTGCAGAATTTATTGGTAAAGGAGCTTCAACCAAACCAGAAACACATACTAGAGCAATACAAAACAAAGGCTGAACACTATGTATGCTCATGCCTTGGCATGAACAAGGGCGAAAATGTCGACCGAACGCCAGGAGGGCTTCTCTACATTCGGCAATGGAACAACATGCAGTATGTCTCCGGTGCCGCCTTCCTCCTCACTGTCTTCTCCGACTTCCTAAAATCAATGGGGACAGACCTACACTGCCCCAATGGAACAGTAACATCAGATCAAGTCCTCTCATTTGCAAAATCACAAGCAGACTACATTTTAGGGTCCAACCCAATGAACATGAGCTATCTTGTTGGGTTTGGGACTAAGTACCCTAAAAGAGTGCACCACAGGGGAGCTTCCATAGTGTCCTACAAGGAGAACAAGGGGTTCATTGGTTGCACACAAGGGTATGACAAATGGTATGGTAGGAGGGATGAGAACCCTAATGTGCTTGTAGGGGCCCTTGTTGGAGGACCAGATTGCCAAGATAATTTTGGTGATGAACGTGGGAATTACATGCAAACAGAGGCTTGTACTTATAATACTGCGCCATTGGTGGGAGTGTTTGCCAAGTTGCATGCTTTGAGTGGTGGAAGTCGCCTTCAGGAAGTGGTTTCCTCTTCTGCTTATGCTTATGATAATTATTAGGGGTTCAATAGATATTTATATATGATATATACCGGAATTTCTTGTTTAGAGTTTGATATAATTACATAATTCAAAGAGAAAGAAAATTGGATGGTTGCTTTTTCTTTTCTTTTCTTTTCTTTTTAATGGTACTTGTTACATGTAAGAAGTGATTGTTCAGGGATTGAAAGTGAAAAAGAAAGAAAATCAATTTTTTCTATTTTTAACGATTATAATTAGCAAGAGTCAAGGCACATTCACCTAATGCCAATTTGTTTATTATTTTTTTTGTTAAAAAAAGGCTTATAAGTGTCTAAATTTAAGAGATTTGAGCAGAATTAATACCTCATGTGTCCTAACCTGGGATTAATAGGGTCTGCACATGAAATCTAAACTCTCAAGGAATTAATTGCTTTACATAGAATTTGAACTCACCGCCTAATCACTCCTCCAAGAAATCTAAAAATAATACCGCAAACCACCTACCACCTCCCTTTCCTCTATTATGTTAATTTCTCTTCATTGCAAAAATTGACATTCTCATATTGTAAATTAATTATGTAAATTATAGATGGCTAAGTTTCCTATCATATACTCAAATTATATATTAGGATTAACTTTCTAATCAGGCATATGTATTCATGCGTGTGGTAATTTATATTTGATATCAACTTTGAGAATTAAGTTAAGTAACTTTCTTTATATGTAATGACTGAAATTTGATCTTCCCAATTAGTTGCTTGATTCACGGATAATCACCAAAAATCAATAAACATCAATTTATCTTATTTTTGTTTTATTAGAGTTTAGTATCAACTATTTCAACTTTAGACAACTTAGAAAACTAAAATGACGAAACACCCCATTTAACAAAATAAGGGGCGTAGATATTTGAGTTATTACTTAAAACATTACCTAAACATGAATGTGTCCTCACCTTATTTTGGTTTTAGCGTTCAATAATGAGCCCTCTTAAAACACCATATAGAAAAAACACGATACTAATAATCTAAAAGATTGTTGGTGATGTAATTATTTTTTAATAAACTTATAAATTTTATATTATTTAAAAGTTATAAAATTTTATTTCTCTTATGAACTCAAAGGTTTTCTGAATTCATTAAAAAAACCATTTAATCAGAGAAATTTTTTTTTTGAAAAAGTGGATAAACCATTTCAATAAAATGGTAGACGAAACGAACAACAAAAATCCTCAGACGAGGAAGAGAAACCAGCAAACAAGGGCGCACCACAAAAAGTGATACGGGCACTGACCAAAACAAAAAAGTAGACAAGAGGAACAACGGCTTCCTTAGAGCCCAACAAAAGAATTAAAAAGGAGACTATCCCATGGTCAAATCATGTGCCTCCTCGGCCATCAGGCCCCCCCCTTTTACACCGTCTACCAGAACATCGAACCACAATAGAAGCATATGATCAATTTTCAAGATAATACCGTGCACATGCAAGAAAGTAGAATTAAAGATTCACTTTTCTGAAAAATAGCAAAACTGGTATCTTCATAAAAATGTTTAATTTTTAAATTTTATTTAAATTCATCAAAAATATCAAAAAACACATTACGCACACTTGAAGGAAATAAATTTTAGAAATACATATATTAGCGTTAAAAAAACTTGGCATGACATTGAGAGAGATTTCCAAATAATCTTGAAATGTTGTCGAGGCCCATCATAGATCATTAATGGCCTTGATGTCCGCAGAGCCTACTATTTATTTAGCCCACAAAAAGAGGCTTAAACACGAGATTATTCCACATAACATCCTAATCATAACTAAAACTTAAGAAAGGCTTCTAATTTTTTTTATTTTTTTTATTTTTGTCTGTGTGTGTGTGTTTATGAACTTCAAAAAAACACCACGTCAATACGTTTCACGAAACCATGGCATATCAACCACCGTTTTCATCCAAAATTCATACATCGTTTCATTGTTAAATAATACTTTTAAAAATTTATTTAGCAACTTTTTTCTTAATTTCTAATTGACAATAAAATTTTCAAATTTTATAGACAAATGATCTTTCAAAATATCAATTTCTTTTGCTGAAAAAGAATCAAATTATAAAACTTGGCAATGTATAGCAAGAATGAGAGTTTCTTAATCAAATCTTTTTTTATATTTTTTTGAATGATAGTGATCGTAAAACATTGTGGAGGGTGTTTCTCAACTCAAGGTCAAGAGTTCAACTAACTCTCACATAAGACAACAAAATTTTAATTGTGGATAACCTTTCAAAACATGGTTGTAGCATAATTTACATGGTTATTTTTGTTCTTTGTCATGAGTCAATCCATTTTGTGAACCATCTACTCCTAAATTATCATTATACTTCTAGAATCCCAACATGCTTTTTTGCAATGCTCAATACCCCTGGTGTTCCATATGCCTACCCTCAAAGTTGTTTGATACTTCTGAGTGAGAATGTGCACCCTAAGTTTAGATAGTTTCAATTAATGTCCTCATTTGTGCAATTTGTTAGAACATTAATTAGTTTTAAAAAAAAAAAAGCCTCATTTTCACTTGCACATTATTTTTTTTATTTTTAGATAATATGCAAAATTGGTTATATACTAATTATTTGGATTAATGTAGTTTAGTGACTAAAAAAGTTAAACTTAAAAAAACTATCCCAATGATCAAAAGAAGTCTCGGCCTTATCATCCTTCTTGTATATAAATAAAAAACAGTCCCAGAGCTAACCAAAATCATAGCATTTTATGAAGTGATGCATGGTAACTCGTTTCATCTTTTGTTATATTTCCCTTAATATTTTTGTCCAGTTTCTCTTTTATTTTTTTTCACTTCTAACGTATGTTTGGTTTTTTTATCCTATCTTATTATGCTAATTTTTCATTATGCACATTGTTGTCATAGGTACTTTTGTTCTTCCCATATGTACTAGTCGTTTTTTTTGTCAATAAATTATGGTTTGTTTTTATTTTTTTATTTTTAAACTTGATGGTGGAGTAAAGAATTGTTTTAAAAAAAAATTGATTTAACTAAATACTATTAACACTATAAAACTAATATTATGTTTATCTAATTAAAATTTAGTTAATTATTTATTTGTGCACGTGCAAAGCCCGGTCAGAGAGACAAGCAAACGCGGGCAATTGCAGTTCGATTGACGCGGCTTCGTTGACCAGGCCGGGGGTGGAAATCATGTCCGCGGTTCATGGGCCAGTTCTGGGCCCCACCCTCATGATCATCGACGGTCACTATTGCACGGAGATCTGAGATTCGGAATCATAACAACCACCTTGATTCAATGTATTACATATATAGTATATACCATAGTATATACCTTTCTCATTAATTATTTATTTAATTTCTAATTAATTCAAAATAATTAAATAAATTAATAAACAGCCAAACTTTATGGATAGTCCCAACAGCATTAAACAGCACACAATTAGCTCAAGATTTTGATGTGAATTTTGAGCCCATGCAACATCTATTCCTGATAAGAAGCAATTGGATTTTGGTGGTGATGAAGATTGATGAGACTTGTGGAAGATGGACTTGGCTAAAAGAATGACAAATTTTATAATAGTGTCATGAATATGATGTTTAGTAGCTAACGAGAAAAATATGTTCATAATTATAATCAAGATCGATGGACGATTCTCATGGGTCCTTCGTATCTCATGGGTTCATAATTTGAAGTCTTTATTGGTCCAAGTATGTCTAATTTGAGTAAGTTTGCATAGATGTCTCATACGGTCATACCCTCAATTATTGATTGAAAAGCCAAGTGTATCATTCTATTGTAATGATTAAGATATATGGGTGTATCTACATCATTTATTTAGGGAAAAAAATTATAAATCCTCTCAAAGTTGCATATGACCATCATATGATTTTTTTTATAAAATGTTTATTTTATAAAATTATCATTCTACTTTTATCTTTAAAACTTTTTCTAATATTTCTTTAGGCAAGGTCCCTCGGTGCTAATGTGAGGTCCATCAATTAAATTTAGAGAACTTTGGTGAGCTTAATTTGTACAAGGTTCATCAAACATAGGGTGAGTTTGTACTACCATGAGTTGTCCGTGCGTGTGAGCGGGCTCTTATTGCAGTGCGCTTAGCACATAAAGCTTCTAGTTTTCTTTTTTTCATTTAGCTCATCTTTGCCAAAAAAAACTAGTTGGTAGTTGACAACATAGTCTTTGAGAATTTTTTTTAAAGAAAATAAGAATTTATTGGGTAATACAAATCATAGAAGTAACTAATAGTTTCTTCAACTTACCAAATAACTCTGAGTTGTTTTTCTTTTTATTTTTCAATTTATCGATCTATAACTAGTACCTAAATAACTTTATAGGTAACGACAAAAAATTCCACCTAATTCCTTCACATATTCTTGATTAGAAAAAAAACCATAAAACGTAGTCATTGTTATGTGTATGACAAAACCCTCCTCATTGGCTACCCTCCTATTGGCATACTTTTCTTCTCCCTCTTCAAAGACAAGAACAAATCAACTCGTCATTGATTCCACGCCGTGTATACAAATATAATAACAATATTTATGTAAGCCCTCCACCTCATTTAATGCCTTCATTTTCTCCATCTCAACACACATCTCTCCGACACTTAAAACCAGGTGCAATCACAAACACTTACTACATATATATATTTACATACCAAGCAATTACAAATATAACGTTCATGGATGACAGGATGAGTTCTTCATGTCATGCAAGATCACCAACTCCATCAACCCTAGCCATGCACAAGAGTTCCCATGCAATTGCAAAGGTCAAACGAAAGACAAGAATAGTCCACATTCTCGAACCGGAGATCATAAAGATCGAAAAGGCGAACTTCCGTGAGATTGTTCAGAGTCTCACAGGCATACCAAATAAAAATAAGAAGGTTGTGGAAGCAGTGGGTGAAGGAGAAGTGAGGATGATGAAGAAGGAGAAGAAGGTAATTGGTGAGGATGATGGCTTGTGTATAGGAGAGAGTTGTGAAGCATTATTTGATGGAGTGTTATTGCAAGGGTTCTTTGATGAATTGGAGAGGTTCATGATGTGTGATTCTTGATTTGGATTGGATGGTATGTTTGTTAATTAAGCTATATGTTGACTTAGTTTTGATTGAATAAGTGTTTTGATTAATTTAATTTTGTTGCTTACAAACTCAAGCTTATATGTATCTTGAGTTTTATTTTTGTAGATAGATGCAGTTCTTCATTTTATAAATTGATTAATTTCTTAAGGTTCTTTTTTTTTGCTAAGATTTTATACATTTAAAATGATAGGGAGACTAGTAATGCTAGTTCAAATGTTGTTAACTTGCATGGTTATGGAAATTTTGGTATAATTTGAATTAGCTGAAATGAAAATGTAAAAAATTATCATTTCATGTTTATTGTAAGTATATCACAAACTGCATCTAAGCCTATTAGCACTATGTCTCATGCACGTAAAGTGATGACAAAGGATGAAATTCTCACTGTATTGGATGAATATACCTAGAAAGCTCAAACGCATTTAAGAGGTGGCTTGTCTGCACTTATTTAAAAAAATTATAAATATATATTAACTAAAAGCTCATTATAAAGAAAAAATAAGCTTAAATCCCAAAATTTAATTGTATCACAAAATATGCATTTATTCTGCAAGGTCCAGAGAATAATGATGCCTTAAGCTAATCATGTGTGGAAAACAAATCAAACTATGTTTTATTAGTTGAATAATGCATTATTTTAATTATCATATCCATTTCTTACTATGCATTGATTTGTACAATTATGGCAGAAAAGATATTATCTGAGACACTAAATTCTAAATCATATATATATATATATAAACAACAAGTACTATATACATCAACGACGTGCACACCGACCGCGAATTAATTATACAGCCTATGCACCCTTAGCCGGAGATAAGGTGTTCGGGTTATGAGTCCATACCCATATAACTAGTAGCCCATTAAGGCCATTACCATCAATGTTTCCAATGAGTATTGAACTCAAGATTTTTTAATGTCTTATTTTCGTTTTTCATATGGAGATAAATACTGTTAAGGCTATGAACCCCTTAATTTATTTATGGATTTTTTAGCCCACATGTTGAATGAAACTAATATTTAAAATGCAAGACAAGATAAAAAATAAAAAATTAGCATTTCAAATATTTATTTCACCTTACTTCGAAGTTGTTCTCTCAATATAAACAAATATACCAGTTTGATTTTTGTTAAACAAATTCTAGTTTTTGTTAACTTTTTCTTTTTTATTTTTACTCTAATAAAACTTCAAATACTGTTGATTCTCAATGTTTTAAGTTTTTTTTTCATGATAGTCAATTAGTCAACTTTGTAAGTCTATTACTATTAGTGCAAATATACTACTTTGGAAAAAGCAAATTATATTAATCAAGACACAATAAGGCAAATCAACTAGACATGACTGTGATTGCACATAAAGGTTACGTGATGCGTCAGAGTTCTATGAAATGACCTCAAAATACACTGAACATGGAGAGAGAGACTAGAGTCAAGTTGAAGGCAAATGCATAAACCTCAATTATAAACACGTGCTCTTCCAAGAAACATTTATTATCATTTAAAAATATATATATTTTTAATTATGAGATATTTATCAATATATCATTAGTATGCAACTAGAGTGGAAATACACATTCTGAAATTCAACAAATTCCAAGCTAATTAACCAAATTATATGAGAATATGATAGGAGAAGATAATTACACTAAGAAAGGTTTAAAGGTTCAAATTGTGAAACTAACATTCTTTATAGTATAAGTCATCCAAATTTTATGAAACCACTAATTAAAATGCCAACCTTACTCAACTTTTAAACTATAATTAGTCATCAAATTTCACCTATTAAACATTCTTTTTTTTTTTTATAAAAAGTGGATAAACCACTGATTTATTGAAATACTAGAAGAACTTAAACATTCTCTTTTCAATTTATTTTTTTTATTATTATAATTAAACGAAAAATTGGGATGAGAACATCCATAAATTAATATGTTTTCGATTGTATGGAAAAATGGATTATTGAAACTAATATTGTGGAGGAGTTCATCTCTCCATCACTCAACTTGGCAAGGGAAAGTGTTATCCTCCTTTAAATGTGGATCATGGGGTGGCAATACTTTTTCTTTTTTTTTTATATATAAAAATAAATAAATCATATTTTATAAAAATAAAAATAAAAATTATTACAAGGAGTTACGGAGAGGAGACTAGGAGGGGAACAACAAGAAAAGCATAAACAAATAATAACTAGAACAAAATAGCAAGAGATAGAACCATATAATCCATCAATTTTAAATAAAAAGGGACTAATTGGGGGAAAATACCAATGAACAAGTACAAGTGGCACCTATGAGATAATCATCGAGAGATTATGCATCCTAGATAGCACAAAAATGAATGACTCACTGGGTAAGGACCATGAGTATTGGTTGTTTTGTCAAAACTAACAACATAGTATAGAAAATTAAGGATATGGTTGATTGTAAAGATAAAATCATCAAATTTAATTATTTTTATTTCTAGGGTTATAAACAACCAAAAAGAAATTATATAATCAATTTTAATAAGAATCAACAAAGGTGGGAAGAAATGGCAATTGAAAACATAATTATTTCACTCTAACCATATATTTCAAAAAATCGCTTAGCTAGCTAGGATATCCTACTTATATTGAAGGTGAAGAGCTAGGTAAGCATCCAAAATAACCACACCTCAACCAAGGTAGAAAGATACTAGGAAGGCCAAATATGTGCCTAAATGGTTCCATATTCCTGTGGCAAATGGACATATCAAAAACAAAATAATTAACAATTTCTTTGGTTTGATAAAGTACACATGTAGTAATTAGCAATTTATTGTAACTTCATATGAACAAATTGTCCAAAGTCAGAACTTTGTTGTCTTATGCAAACTAATTAAAAATACTAATTTTATAATGACAAGACCTATATAAAAAAGAACTAAACCCATGAGGCACCTAATCCCATCATTGTTTTGGAAACAGCCGACTAACAAAAAAACTGTTACTCTCAAGACCCTATATTTTGGAGTTGGTTAGATTCTACAAGAGATTTATAATCTTTGCGTTGAGCCCAGTAAATAAAGAGTGTGGAAATAAAGGTTGCCATAGAAATCATAGAGATCATACGGTGCAAGGTAGCCCGGAAAAATTCCGGCTAATTTAATATAATTATGTTCATTCTAGTTTATTTATTTAATGACATATTTTTATAATTAAACTAAACTAAATGAAAATGTAATCATTTTATTTATTTATTTAGGCGCTATTTAATTGAAATTAAATAGGTTTTTTACATGCAATTAATTATCAAATTTTGTATTTGGATTAGAGTAAAAGTTCATTACATGCAAGGGACGGTAAAGCAAATCATACTATGGGGGCGTATGGGGGCATTTAGTTGCAAGTTATGGAATGGAGAGGAGTAAAAGAGTAATGACAACGAGGGGGATTAGGGAAAGAATGAGAATGAACACTACATTGGGTTAAAAGAATTGGGGAGATAGTTTATTGGGAATTAAAAAATGTGAAAAAAAAGAAAATATGATAAAATGACGGTTATGCCTTTATGCAAATGAATATTATATAAATTAAAAAATAAATTAATTGTTATAAATAAATATTTTACTTTAATAGTCACCAAATCTCAAAATTTTTGTTAATATCATTAATTAACAATTAATTAACTATAATAAATAACTAATTACATATTTAAAGATATTTTAAATAAATAATTAAAGATATTTTGTTAATATCATTAATTAGTAATTAATTAATTATAATCAATAACTAATTAATGAAGAAATATAACTAATTAATTATTATAAATAAATATTTAACTTTAATTATTAGTTATTATTATTTCATTTTAATTATTAATTATTATTAAAATTATCTACTTAGTTATTATATTTGATTAAATTATTTTTTATTTTCTTTTAATTAATAATTATTTATTTATTTATTATTTAAATCAAATTATTATTTTAATTATTAAAAAAACGATAAATTAGTCATTTAGTGAGGGGCAACCCCACCCACTTCTCTCTCATTCTCATTCATGGTCATCCAAACAAAGGTTTAGGTTTACTCCATTCCCATCCCATTCCAAGCATGTCAACCAAACACCGGGTTCATTCCCCTCATGGCGCTGTGGCCAAAGAACTTTTTTTTTTTTAACACAAAAGCTACTTAACTTTTTTTTAGTTGCACGTGTGGCCATAATGCCCTGTTTTAAGGCGGTTTCCGACGCCATGTCAAGGCCATATCAGCAAACTCGCTAGAAACAGTCTTAAAACAGGCCATTATGCCCACACATGCAATCGGAGAAAAGTTAAGTGTTTTTTGTGTTACAAAAAAAGATTTTTAGCCACAACGATATAAATGTTGAGAATAATTCAAAGTTAGTTAAAATCTTGTTAATTTCTTGATTGGGTTTGTTTTGTTAGTTTAGATTTTATAGATTTTCGGTTGCTTTGTATGGCTTATTTAAGCAAGTGAGAACTCAATAAAATTTAAGGGAGATTGATCATTATGTTTTTATTATTCTTTTATCTCCTTTCTTTTCATTAAAAACCCAACAATTGGTATCCGAGCTATTAGATCTAAAGGACCTGTGAATGATCAACATAGCTACTACCAATGCCTCTCTTTCACCTCCAGTTTTCAATGGCGAAAATTATCAAGTTTGGGCCATCAAAATGAAAGCTTATTTGAAGGGGCTTGGTTTGTGGCAATCAGTTGAAGATGAGAGGAGCATACAAACTTTGGGAGACAATCCAACACTAAATCAAATGAGGGGTCATGCCGAGGAAGAAACCAAAGAGAAAATTATTATTTTTTTAATTAGTTGATGAGAAGTGCATCAGGTAGTGAAGAGAGGTGCTTCACAAATTTTTAAGAAGTTTGGAGAGAAGTGCTCCATGGAGTTTGAAGTTTGGAGAGACGTGCTCCACAAAATTTCTCATTTAGAGAGAAGTGCTCTACAAAATCTTAATTATTATTTATTTATTTATTAGAAACTTTGAATTAAGGGAGTATGTTGAGAATAATTCAAAGTTAGTTAAAATCTTGTTAATTTCTTGATTGGGTTTGTTTTGTTAGTTTAGATTTTATAGATTTTCGGTTGCTTTGTATGGCTTATTTAAGCAAGTGAGAACTCAATAAAATTTAAGGGAGATTGATCATTATGTTTTTATTATTCTTTTATCTCCTTTCTTTTCATTAAAAACCCAACAATAAATTACAAACATTTGTGGCCATAAGGGGAATGAACCCACCAAACACCCCTTATAATCCTCTTAGGGGCTATTTGGTTATCTATAAGTGGAATCCCATGTAAGTGAAATTACAATGTAAGTGAAAATGTTATATTTCAACTTTCAACACTGCTGTTCGGTTTGCTGTAATTGAAAGTGTAACATTTATTTTTTATTTGTTTGGTTTGATGTAAATTTAAAGTTAAAAGTACCATGTAAGTGGATGGTGAGATTACCTCAATTATCTATTATTATTAATTATTTAATATTCTTCATAAAAATTAATCTAAATAAAAATAAATTAATAAATAATTTATTTAATTTAAAATATTTACTATTTCTTTAATTTTATTGCTTAAACAATTTTTAAAAACATTATAATATTTTCAATTAAAAATATTTTTGTTGTGAAAATATTTAATTATATAAATATTACTTTCATAAAAATATTTAATATTTATTTAATTTTATTACATAAAATTATTTTATAATTAAATTTAAAAATAATTTACTTTATTAAATATTTTTATAATTAAATATGAGATAAATATGATGGTGACTAGATATTACTTACATTACTGTATTTCAACTTTACAACAAATTTTGCTGTAAGGGGCTATTTGGTTACCCGTATTTCAAATTACAGTATAAGTCAAATTACATGTAATTAAAATTACTATATTTTCACTTACATCATGGTTGTTTGGTTGCTTGTAAATGAAAGTGCTACATTTTCTTTTCAAGTGTTTGGTTTGATGTAAGTTGTGAGTTAGAATCACCATGTAAAGTGAGTGGTGAAATTACTTCTATTTTCAAAATTTTTTATAATTTATAATTTTCTTTAATATTTCATTTAAAATTTATTTTATTTATCTAAATGGATTTAAGTTAATGAATTTTATTTATTTAAATTTTATTTTATTTTATTTTATTTTATTTAAATAGTTATTCAAAATATTTGAATATAACTTACTAATACGACTATCAATTGGTGCTTACTACTTGAGCATAATCAAAATGGCAGATTGAGAAGAAGAAAAAAAAAAAAAAAAGAAGCATAATCAAAATGGCAGACTGGACTACCCAAAGTTGAGGCAATGAACTAAAATGGCAGATTGGACTACCAAAACTGGACTACCCTCGGGTTCTCAGAAAAGCATGCAAGGTGATGAAGAATCAAAAGATTAGGATATAAATTAGGTTAAATGACAACCTATGTGATCATTCACCAAGTTAGATCATAAGAAAAAAAAACAAAGAAACGTAAAGAAAAACTAGATTGCTTCGATTGAAATCCTAAAGCAAAGCAGAAGACAAATAAACAAAGCTAACTAATATCGATGGTAGCCTGGCGAGATGACCGAAGTAGAGAGAGATGGGATCGTAGGAGCGACGGTGGGGCAACGCGAGGGAGACGAGATCGTAGGAGTGACGGCTGGTGGGCAACGAAATGGAGGGCTTAAGTGACTGGAAATGGAAAAGAGAAAGAGGGATCTTGGTCCAGTGAAGGATGATTTAATCCAACGGTTTCCTTGCATTTGGACTTACGGCCAATTTGGCAGTAAGTCCAAATGTAGCAAAAACACCAAAATCAGGGATTTAAATTACATCATATATACTTTCACAGCAAACCAAACAACATATGCTGTCATTTTACCTATAAGTCAAATTACATTACATCTACTTATAAGTAACCAAATAGCCCCTAAGTTGAAATGCTGCAAAAATACATTAAACAATAAAATATTTTACAGCAAATCAAACAACATTTTATATGTAAAACCAGTTATATTACAATTATTTACATATAACCAAACAACCCCTTAATAACATTGCTATAAATATTCTGATAGACTTATATTTCTTCATCCCTCATCCTCACAACTGAACCCTTCCTGACGGTCCATTGTACGTTTCATTTAGTCGCAAGGCAGCCTTTAAGCCCGTTCATGCTAGCAGCTAGTAACCGCCTTCATGTCTATTGCATGTTCAACCTTTATGAATTAAAGACAAATAGGCTATTTTGGATTCAGGAGAGACTGATTTTTTCGTAGAAAATTGCATGTCCTCTCTTTGGATTTGCGTTACCTCAACATTTTGTCTTTCTTTACTTCAATGCTCAGGACTTACCGAGTCTTTAGTATAATTTGATCATCTTGTTAATATTGATATAGTTCAACGGTAAAAACGCTTGAGTCTCATATGAAAAGTTAAAAGAACAAATTTTTTCTCACACAGGCAAAGATATAAATAGTAGTCTGTTAACTTTATATTAAAAAAAAAAAGGAAATATGATCATCTTGAATCATTTTTATTTGCACTTGGCTTTGGGTAAAGCTAACTGATGAGTTTCAGATCTCCCAAGTCTGAATCAGTAGTGTACCCAAAACCTAAACACCCTCTTTGAAATCAACTTTACTTCATATAAAATAAATAAATAAATAAATAAATAAACAGTCAAAATCAGAATAAAAGCTTCAAAAATGAATTACTGAAATGATGACTAATGAAACTCAGTCATCACTGAGTTTTCCCACTTCCATGGTGGTCAATTAAAATGGAATTAACTGAATTAAATATTAAATAAAATTTTATAAAATATAAATGATAATTGTACCTCTTTCAACATAAATGAAATCAAATAACGAGCCAAAAATTCATACTCTAGCAATATTGGCACTTTTATTAAAATATGTTAATATAAAATATCTAATATTAAGTTCAATATTCATTGAATATAGTGGTGTAACTAGTCCTCAATTGGGCTTGCTGACTTGCAACCCAACTCTAATATTATCATGTGAGGGTGCAAAGCTAGACATTATTTATTCTCGGTGTGTGCCCATCTCTCATCAATATGCATTTGCTGCATTTAAAAAAAAAAATAATGAAAAATGAAAATATATCATTCTAGTGTATGAGATATTTATCATTCTAAATATTATTATTATATAATAATAATGATGATGATAGAGATCTTAAAATCACAACGGTGATCTTTACTTGGCCATGCTGGTTGGCCAAACGGCAAAGCCAAAGGTCCGGACATCTGTGTCAACAGTTACCACTAAACGGTACCATGTCGCAAGAAAGCAATCGCCTTCGCGTGAAGGCAGAGCAAAGCCATGAACAAGAAAGGTCTAGCGCTCTTCTTGAGGGCCAGAGTCAGACCTCCTCCTCCTCTTCCTCCAAATCAAGGTCGATACCCCGACTCCCTTCCATCTCAATCTCGTCCTCTTCCTAATTCCAACATGGATCCATCTCTCTCCAATCAACATCGAGCAAACAACATTTCACCGAGGTTATTTATTTGTTTAATTATCTTTTGTTGTTTGATTCTTGAATTTATCCAAATTTGATTATTTTGATGTTTTTGGTTTTTTTTTTTTTTTGTAATTTCAGTGTGATGTTGAAGGATGTCAAGGATTGGATGCATGCTTCCATGTCTATTCTTGCTCATAAAATTGAACCTGTGGATACAAACCTGGAGAACTTTTTGCAGGTTAGATGATTTTCTTGGATTTGTTTGATGGTTTTTGGAGCTAAGTTCAATTCTTGGATTTAGGGTTACTTGGGTCTTGCTCAAGAAGATCGAAGAGAATTGATTCTTGTGCTTGCAAGAGACTATGATGTTAACAGGACACGAGTTCGTGATCTGATGCAGCAGTATCTCAGCCTTGAGCCCCCTCATGGTGATTTTTCTATTGTGAATTGTTTGCTTTTCTGATATTCTTGAATTTTGTAATTCACTTGTGTTTCTATTCTTTGTTTCTTGAAATCTATTGTGTTTTTCTTTTTATCAGCATTGAATGACGGACAGTCTAGTGGCCCTGAAGAAGAAGGAATTCTCTCTGCTTTCTATAGAACTGAGAGGAATCTGCGGGATGCCATCAAGCCTATGTATGCTCTTTTCTTTGAAAGGCTTAATGCATACCCAGGTGGATTGAAGCTATTGGTTGTTCTTCGTGCTGATCTTCTCGCCATTTTGGCGTAAGCGCTGTGGTCTATATCAATAATTTCATTTCTATTTGTGTTGCTTTTAACTCCATTGCATTTGTGAATAATCTCTCATAGTAAATGTTGTTATGTAAGAGTATAGGAAGGAAAATATACCATCTTTGAGGGCATTAGATTCATTTTTGAAGGAGAAACTCATAACCTGGCTCAGTCCAGCATCCTTGGGGCTTCACCACATAACATGGGATGATTCAGCATCATTATTGGAGAAAATTGTAGCATATGAGGTGGCTTAACCTTCACTATGCTCTTTTTATGCTTTATCAATGAACTTTTCCAACAAAATTTTTCCCATAATTCTCAGTTTTTTTATGTGAGTTTGTACATGTTTAGGCAGTTCATCCAATAAAAAATCTACTAGATTTAAAGAGAAGACTGGGTGTAGGCCGTCGTTGCTTTGGATATATGCATCCAGCAATATATGGTACGTAAATTGATTGACTTCATTACCTGATCTTTGTTTTCAAATTTATTTTAACATTATGCAGACAGATTTGAAAACCATGTAGCAGAATCAACTAGATATCACATGAGCTAGTTGAATAGTTGAACACGCAAATGTACAAGTTAATTGTGACCATCCTTTCTTTCCAAGTTGTCAAGTAGTCAAACTTAGTGTTCAGACCTTTTTTTGGGCAGAATATCTATAATTTTGGTTAAGAAAGTAAGACAGACAAGTCTTCTACATCCACTTTGACGTGGGTGGCATAATTTGAAGGCCTACTACTTCACTAATGTCTGAGATTACTATGAATCCTATTGGGCCAAGTTGGCCCCTAACATATTTGACGGAATTCGCTGTCTACTTGTGTTTGAATTTATCAAATATCCCCGATTCCTCATTATACCTATATAATATAATTACCCATAGGACTGCAAAGGGCTTTATTTAAGTTTGTACTTTTAGCAGTGACCATGGTCATCCATTTGATGGGAGAAGCAAATTAGTTGACTTTGTATTGCATATCACTTCAATATTGTCTTAACAACAAACATGGTACAATACAATTTTGTAAACATGCCACAAATTTCAAAAGTATGGATTTCTTACCATGTTTTTAAACGGACAGAGGTTATATTAGATGCATAACATGGAAATCTTTATGACATATTTTTAGTGGGATGATAAATTTGGATTTTAAACAGGTGAACCACTCATTTTTATTGAAGTTGCACTTCTGAAGGATGTGGCTGTCTCTATTCAGGTTTCATAGCTGCATTTGCTGCACTATATATATATATTTTGCTTGTAAATTCATTTTTAGTCTATTCTGTGGCAAGTAGGATGTCTTATGGGATGAACCTCCTACCCCTGAATGCGAAGCCTCATGTGCATTGTTCTATTCCATAACATCAACTCAGGTAAGTGGAAATTTCATTACTCATATAATTGATATACGATCAAGTTATTCATTGTTCTGCTTTTAGAATAAACAGTTCAAGAATTTCAAGAATGTTAATCAGGTAGGTATGCTTTTAAGGCTTCTGTGTTATGTTCCCCTGAGATTATACTTATGGGTCATGTTCAAGAAATAGCTAGCACACACCAGTAGTTATATATCCAAATTTGCAAATTCATGATTCATGGCATATTTAAGTAGATACATGCCTTGGATGAATGATCTGTTTTCAACTCTAGAATGAGATAAAAATCGGATATGGAAACTCAAGTGGGCTCTCTATTTGTGCTTGCTTTTAATTGTGAATTCTGCATGACATTTGAGGTTATTTGGATTCCTTTTCCTGTCAACCAACATTCCCATTTTTTGATGTCACCATGACATTAGATTGCTATGTCATTGCGATGTTATGCTTTATTGTTTTCCTCTGTTTTTTTTTTCTTCTTTCTCTCTTCCTCTAGGTATCAATCCTTTTCCTAATTTGCTCAATGCTACAGCATGCTTTATGAAAAAAATTGTCATCCTTCTGTCTCTTATGTTGTGAACTGAAATTTTGGAATTACATATTCACTTTTTGTGTTTATATTATTATTTGACTAATATTTTTCTTTGAAAACTGCTCTTTTGTATTGATTGTCCTTTTTTATGTACTTAATATGTTTTTAGGTCTATTGTTTTCATAAACACCAAAACAAAAATTCTTGAAAACAATAAAAATTCTGAATCCCCTGTCAGATATTTTCCTCTATGCTTGTTCTAGTCTTCAGAATTTTCTTTAAATGTGCCAAATTTTGTTTTGTTGGTGTTCTTGGATTCAATATAATATATCTGTTAATATATCTGATAGGAAAGTTCCTTTCTGATTACTTGATCTGAAAAATGCTTACAATTGACAGCCAGGTTTAGCAGGAATTAATCTGGGCAAGTTTCTTATCAAACGTGTAATTGAGCTGATAAGGAGAGAGATGCCTCATATCACGGTACCCCAATAGACTCATTTACTGCAATGCTAATAACAGTCTAAACTGTAAAATGTTTTAGATGTATGGATTCAAATGCATATTTGGTTTTCATTACATAGTTTAGTTTGTTGTGGTTTTTGTTGTACTTAACTGCTATTTTGCTATTTTGGTACAGATGCAAATTAAGTTGACTCTAGTGGCTCAAAGTAAATTTTATTTATATTATTACTAATGAGGTAGGTTTTATTGATGTCTGAAATAGGGTTTTCGTGGAATAAAATCAAGCCAACAATTCCAGCTGCAATCATGAAATTACATGTACTTCAGACCAAATGGAATAACTTGGTGTTGGAATTAGCCTTTTTACAAAACTTGATTACTTAAATTATATAATCATTAAATAATATATAAAATTATTAACTATTTGTTTGTATTAAGCATTAATGGGCTAATGTAACTTGCATGGAAAAGTAATATTTATAATTAGTGTTAGGTAAGTCAAAACTCATACACTAACTTGGAATAGCTTTGGATAAACTTTTCCGCCAATACAAATTCAAGTTGAGAAGAATATTATATTAATGTAAACTTATTCCAACCACAACCAAACTTCACCTATAAGTGTATTTTATTTTGTATATTTTCCTGGATAGCTCTGAATGTTCTGAATAATCAATATTTTGAAAATGTTTTATCAACTTAAAATTATTGGAATACTTCAATCTTCTTTTTTCATGTATTGTTCAATCAGTTTCATACTTGCATATTTGTCCATTATGTTATATCTCATTTACGGTGCATTTATTCTTGTGGGATGTTATTGAAGACATTTGCAACCCTCAGTCCAATCCCAGGGTTTATGCAATGGCTTCTTTCCAAGCTGGCTTCTCAATTAAAGCTTGGTAAGATAGAAACCGAGGATGCAAGTACCTTGTCACATATAGGATCTGGTTCAGTTTTCCAAGAGAACATCCTTCTTCCTGAAGAAGAAAAGATGATAGTCAACTCCTCTGTGTAAGTTTCCTGACCCCAATATTAAATAAAATAGTTCTTGGTGAAGATTGAATTCAATCTGACATATTTTTCCTATAGACCACATAAATCCAATTTCCACTATGAGATTGTAAACCAAGCCCAAAACTAATGCTGTTGCCAAGGGCTGCTCTTAAGTAGTTCCTTTGGAGTGAATACACCACATACTCATCAATAATGTATCAATCATCATGATAAACCTATCTGTGAAAATATCCAAAAATGTAACAAACTTAATTGTGATTTTCAAATAGATATTCATGACAAATCCAAGTAATTGATGCCCTTAAAGACTGATGGTCAGCTGAAACAACTTAAGCTGAAAAATAGTATTTAACTTTAAGTGATGCTGACAAATTGCCCATTTTAGGGCCAGTCTCTGGTATAAGCTACAACTGCTTGGTTGCTTAAGGTCTTTTGCATATGGTTTCGTATTAGTGAAGGGCCACAGCTCAAGTCATTTGCTAGACATGAAATTAGTAGTAAAAATATACTAATCCTTTGTTTGTTGAATCCATTTATATAATAAATATTTTTAATTAATAAACTTGTGAGAATAGGAAAAATAATTTGGATATCAATCAGGAAAAGAGTACAAGGGTATATATAGAGAAATATTAGGGTTTTGTGGTATGGGCCCAATATGGCCCATTAACCAATCTAAACTCTTAACATTTTCCCTCAAGCTAGAGCATATATATTGAACATGCCCAGCTTGTTACATAGATTACTAAAGACTTTAACACTTAAACCCTTGGTGAAGATATTCGCCAGTTGTTCAGACGACTGAGTTTATGGCGTAGAGATGACTTTTTTCAATACCATATTAAGAACATAGTGACAATTAACCTGTAGTCGCTTAGTACACTTATGGAATGTTAGATTGTTTGTAATGAATATGGTGGCCTGATTATCACATAACATCTGCATAGGTATCGTGATGGGGAATCCTAACTTAGATAGAAAAGGCTGCACCCAAACCATCTCACAAGCTGTCTGTACCATTGATTTGTATGCTTCGACACTCGATCTTGAAATCACATTCTGCTTCTTGCTTCGCCAAGTAACCAAGTTTCCATCAACATACGTACAGAAACCCGACGTAGACTTTCTGTTTTCTCTATTGCCAACATTACCCGAGTCAGAATAGGCTACAATG
This sequence comes from Dioscorea alata, assembly GCA_020875875.1. NCBI lineage: Eukaryota > Viridiplantae > Streptophyta > Magnoliopsida > Dioscoreales > Dioscoreaceae > Dioscorea > Dioscorea alata. The sequence goes on from CM037018.1 coordinate 16,771,717, forward strand.
TCCAGGTGACCATTATTCTTGTAGAGTAGACCTTTACCAGGAGCTCCTTTAACATATGCAAGAACCCTCAGAGCACCCTGCCATTGAACTTCTCGTGGCTCATGCATAAACCGACTCAGGAGTCTAATTGTGTAAGATATATCGGGAGGAGTAATTGTTAGATAAATGAGCTTGCCAATCAGATGTCTGTATAGACCTGGATCTTTGAGAGATGGGGAAGATGTCTCTCAGAAGGGTGGTGACTGCTCAATAGGTGTACTCTCTAGCTTACAACCCAATAAACCAGTCTCATCATGTAAGTCCAACATATACTTCCGCTGTGAGAGCATCATCTTTCCTCTAGCATATGCAAACTCAATACTAAGGAAGTATCTAAGTCGTTCTATGTCTCGTGTAACGCAATGCTTCATTAAATGCTCCTTAGTTCTCTGAATGCCCTGACGATCGCTACCCGTCAACAAGATGTCATCGACATATACCGTAAGTACAACACATCCAGATGAAGTGTTCTTATAGAATATAGAGTGATCCACATTGCACTGTGAAAACCGTTTGCAACTGCAATTAAACTAAACTTTCCAAACCATGCACGAGGACTCTGTTTCAGACCATAGAATTCACTTTCTTGAGCTGGTAAACTAGATTCTCCCCCTGAGCAATATACTTTGGAGGTTGCTCCATAAACAGTCTCAACTAAGTCTCTATGGAGGAAATGCATTCTTCACATCGAGTTGATAGAGTGACCATGATTGATTCATAGCTACAGACAATAGAATGCGAATGGAATTTAGACGAGCAACCGGTGAAAAATTTTCAGCATGATTGACACTATAAGTCTGAGTAAAACCACTGGCCACTAATCAGGCTTTGTAGCGATAAATTGTACCATCGGTTTTGTGCTTGACAGAGAAAACCTATCGGCAACTGACGACGCTGGCATCAAAAGGACGAGGCACGAGCTCCTATGTACCACAAGATCTCAAGGCTTTCATTTCCTCATCCATTGCCATCTGCCATTGTGGAAGCAGATGTGCGTTCTAGTAGTTCCTGGGGATTGACTCAGCAGATAAGGAAAGAGCAAAGGTGCGAAAAGACAGGTGAAGATTATCATAAGAAACAAAAAGTGAGATAGGATGTTTGGTAGAAGAATGAATATCTTTGCGAAAGGCAATGGGGAGATCAAGAGACGGGTCTGCATGGTCCGAGGAGACGACTGAAGGGGGCGGATCTGACGGTGGTACACATTGGCGGCGATGATAAACCTGTCCAAAACGGCTATCAACTAGATCTACTAGAGGAGGCATTGCTCACACTAGGCATAGGCACATGCAGGTGATCGAAATAGGAATGGGGAGAACAATATCAAACAATGTAGTCAACAAATCGTGAGAACCCGAGTCAGAAAAAAAGATTGAGACTCAAAAAACGTGACATCCATAGAGACATCTTACTTCCGACTTGTCGGGTGGTACAAACGATATCCACGTTGGGTACTGGAATATTCGACAAAGACACATTTAAGCGCATGTGGGCACAACTTATTCAAACCAGGAGTCAAATCTTGAACAAAACCAACACAACCGAAAACACAAGGGGATGAGCGAAACAACTCAATACTAGGTAGAAGACGACGTTGAGGGACCTCTCTAATTAGGGGTACAGAAGGCATACGATTAATAAGATATGCTGCAGTTAAGATAACATCAGACCACAAATACCTAGGGACATTACGCTTCACTAAGAGAGCGCGCAACATCTAAGATGTGATGCATTCTTTTCAGCAACCCCATTCTGCTGAGAGGTGTGTGGACAAGTGGTTTGATGAATAATCCCAAAGGACGCACACAGAGAATTTACAGCAAAAGATACAAATTCTAAAGCATTCAGTACTAAGACATTTGAGAATAGTGAAAAACTGATTTTGTACTTTCAAAATAAATGTTTTATGGACATCAACAATAGACCGACGGTCTTTTAATAAATATACCCATGAAACTCGGGAAAAATCATCAACAAACACGACATAGTAGCGATGATCATAAATCGACGCTAGTTTAGAAGGCCCCCAAACATCACAATGAACTAGATCAAATGACGACCGACTAGACACTAGAGTAGAATGTTTAAAGGTAGCATGATGATGCTTACCTAACTGAGATGACTCACATTGAAATGACTTGACCCGAATCCAAGGCAAGGCCTGCTTAAGGCGATTAAGAGAAGGATGACCAAATCTACAGTGCCATATGAGTGACGACTCGGTGTCCGAAATAGAAGTTGCCAAATCACAAAGATTATCATCACGCACCAACGTATACATGCCATCACCATGATTATACCCCAAACCAATCCTCCTCCCCATCCGCAGATCTTGAAAAGTGCGGTGAAAAGTGAAAAAGTCACACTACAATTCAACTGTTTAGTGATCGCAAAAACAGATAGCAAGTTGATAAGAAATTCAGGTACGAAAATAACATCAGTTAGTTTAAGCTGAGAGAAAGCCTGCACATCTCCTTCGAACATTAAGCAAGATCGTCCATCGGTAATTGCCACAGAACGAAAAACAGATGGAGCAAGATTTTGGAAAAATAATTTTGTACTTGTCATGTGAGAGAAGGCCCTGGAGTCGATCCAGGAACTGTCCCTGGAAGCAAGAAAGGCATTATCTGAGGGAATAGAAGAAGAGACTATGGTGTGAGAAATTGTGCCATGTAGTTGCTGGAACCGCGCAAAATCAGCCGGAGAGATAGTGACTAACTGTTCAGCATCAAAAGTAGGTGACAGATCGGCTAACTCTGTACTAGCACTGGCCACTATCGGGCGACCATGCTTACCGTCCGTCGACAAAAGGTGCACACAAACCTATACCGAGAATCACCACGGCCGGTTCCTCGACCACAACGAGAGGGATCTTTACCACGTCCACGAGACAAAGACATGACGCCGAAAAGACAAATCCTTCGGCAACGAGATAAGGGTATTACTGGTGAGGCCTGAGAAACATCACTAGGTGCCCGTAGAACAATGGAAATGGCGAGAGATGAGCGGCAGCTAGCGGTAGAGGTGGCGGCGGCGGGTTGAAGGTTGGGGTTTGGAGTATTGGCGACGAAGGCAAAGGTTTTGGGTGGCCACTAGGGTTTAATCCAGTGCTTTGGTACCATGTGAGAATAGAAAAAATAATTTGAATATCAATTAGGAAAAGAGTACAAGGGTATATATAGAGAAATATTAGGGTTTTGTGGTATGGGCACAATATGGCCCATTAACCAATCTAAACTTTAACAAAACCTATTTAAGCAATATAATGGGTTGGAGAAACAGTTGGTAGGCATGCCTAATCATGGCAGCAGTAAGTGTACTTGTAGTTTTGTTAAAATACATCTCATAATATTACTTTGGCTATTCCATCTTTTTTTCTACAAAAGAATTTAGATTTGTACAGCCTGATATTTATGAGAAATCTAAGTGTTTATTCTAATTACCAGCGAGAATTGAGAGCCTTAAGAGATGAGTTGGTTGAAAAGATAGACTGGTGCAAATGTGATTACATGACTAAAGTCAGGCTTACCTCACTTTACATGAGCTTATAGATGTAAGAAACCAAAAGAAATAGATACTGTTGGGGCTTGACAGTTGAAACAAGCGAGAAGTATTGAAGATTTGGAGTTTCATGAGGGTCACCATCTTGGTTATATACTTCATCTATGCATTTTGTTTGTAGTTCTCCGATCAATCAACTTTATCATCAGGATTTTAGTAATTTAACTGCACTTCTTGTTTTGTACTCGAAATTATCTACCTTATATTGCGATAGTGTTATGAATTCAGACTTTGCATCTGTCTTATGTTATTCTCATTAGTTCTACTTATTACCCAAGACTTAAAATTATGGCTGCTAAAGAGCCCTTGTGTTGTGCTAGAGGCTTCTATATTGACCAAGAAGAAAAAAATGACACAGTAGCCATTCTATTTATAGGGCATTCTTGACATTCATATATAGGAAGATTAAGTATTTGGATGCAAATTGAAAGTTTACCGTTTTGATTCATAATGAAAATCTGCTTTTTTTCTACCTTATGTAATTTGGCCGGGAGAGGTTTATGCTTGCCTTTGACTTTTCTTGGGCATTTAAAAATGTTTTTTTTTCTGAGATCACATATTATTGTCAAGGCCAGAAGTTACTTATAATGAACATAGCTTCATATGACCTGTCTGTGTGCAATGGGGCTTCTGCTTTCCGTGAAGCATGGATTAGTTTATTTTGCTTTTATTTCTTATTTGGCCCTTATGTTTGAGGACTTTTTCAAGAATATGGTTTTATTTAGTTTGAAGCATCTAACGGAAATCTAAAGGAAAGATTACATTGATGATACACATGCTTTTTTTTTTTAATCTTGTTTACATTTTATTTTATATTCTTATTTTATTTTTTTATTCAATTTTTGACGCTCAAGACATGGCCTTTCCATCCAGGGGATATGCTGTAGGAAATAGTGGCTTAGAAATAATGAAGAACTTGCTAGCATCAACGAACAATGAATGGACAAAGTCTGATTGCTTGTTGAAGGCCCTGAAGTCTCCTCTTGTGCGTTTATGTGCCAGGTATATTATTATTAACTAAAGATATATGTAACTTTCAGTAAACATCATGTTTTACAGCCTTACTTCAAGGACTTCTGAAAAAGTGGAAGTTCTTGTATTGAACTATAATGTCCTCTGTTGGAAATGAAAAGAAATGTGGTTTTGTACTGTCAAATTTTAAGTTGTCTAAAATATCACTTGGAGCTTTTTAGATAATTTGGTTTATTGTTTTCTTCTTTCAATTTGTAGGTATCTGCTGAAAGAGAGAAAACGAGGAAAAGCTCTTGATCCTGTTGCCAATTTCCACTTACAAAATGGAGCGGTATGATCCCCTATTTTAAACAGTTCCTGGTACCTTTAGCTTTTGGGTTATATCAGGGCCAGACAGTTCGTGCATTGTGATTATTAGAAATGGCAAGCTAGCATGTGGTAGAGGGCAGGTTATCATTTTATGAAACCCTTCTATGGTTGCCCTTCTACTATGTAATTTTGTTTATTATATATTTCCCGTGAGGACAAGTAGACAAGTAGACACCATCTTATTCAATAGCTTGTTATTAATTATCTAATGTTTCTTCATTAAACTACCTGTTGAAATCAAAAGATTGAATGCCCTTGATGATTGTGCTTTCCTTAGAATGTGATAAAAGATGAACTAATCTAATTTTGTCGTTATGGTATAGATGATTGAGAGGATAAACTGGATGGCAGATCAATCTGAAAAAGGGCTCCGACAAAGTGCTGGACTCATGGTTAATTATGTATACAGGTCTGTTTCATATTTAACTCTCTTTGCTTTTTCTAAATTGAAAGCTATTTAATCAGGATAAAAGTTTACACAAAATTATTTTCAGATCGGATCATATTGAGGAATATGCTGAATTATTTATCAATGAGGGCCACATCCATGCTTCCCCTGAACTTCAACAATATGTGAATGTAAGTTGTGTATTGAGATCTAAAATATAAAATTTGATGCATTTTGATCAAATAACATTTGTGCTTACAACTTATTGAAGTGTTTCTTGCTTCGATTGTTCAAAATAGCTTGTTTTTAAGATACTAGTAATTCCAGTATTACAATCATTACTTCATATGTAGCTGTAAAATATGCCTTGGCACTTTGATTGATAAATATCCTCTTGTATAACTTATCCGATCTCTTCTATCTACTTATTTCCATCTTTCTACTTCATACCCATAGCATACATGTGTTAGGGAGGAGTCAATCAGAAATTTACTCTCCCTTAAAGGGGAGAGTCCATCAGAAATTAAAAAATCAATTAGAGGTATATTAATAACTTAGCTTTTTAGGGTTTAAGTATAAATAGGATGCTAAGAAGTTATATGGCATCATGCCATGGCTTGTTCTTTTTGTTAGTAGTAATTAGGTATTGGAGAGGCTAGTCTTCCTCTCGAATTATAGGCTAAGCTTTGTGATCTTTGATTCAATTATCAATAAATCTTCAAGTGTTTTCCTTTCTTTCCTATCAAATTGGCATCAAAGTTGATCCTTGAAGTGATGGCGGCTAAAAACGTGAAAGAGGGAATATTAGAAAGTGAGGTAGGGAGATAAGATCAACGATTGAAAGGCGATTCTCATCCCAGAAGATCAATTTTCAGCCATGGAGGATATGTTGACGAAATTAATAGATCTACACACTCATCCATTAGCGGTTGAACCTTTGTTGATGGCGGCCTGGAACATGGCGATGGCCCTTGCCAACTTGGAGGAACGAGCCAGCGAGAGAGGATTAGAACTATCTATGGTAGAGGTCACGGATCTGTCATTGGCAAAACCTAGGGTTTCGTTGGGAGAGGTTGGCGGTCAAGGTGGGAATCAAATTCCGGCTGTTGCGAACTGGGTAGGTCAGATTTTAGGCCTGGATGCGATTTTCTTTGGGTAGGACAGACCGAAAGTAGGCCTTATGTGGCTGGGTTTGTTCGGAACATATGAAAAAACAAAACAGATGAATTCAGGGAATGGAATAGAGTAAATAACAAAGAATTGATGAAAGAATGGTTCGAAAGAAATGCAATAACTAGAGCTGTGTGCACATCGATTTACAAAAAACTCATTGTGGGTAGAAAGTAAAAAAAAACAAGATATCGAATTACAGGTAAAAAGATACAGATTGAAACAAATAGTTCTCGCGGTCCAGTGTCTACAAAAAGGGTGCTTCGGGACATTGAATAACTTGTATCCATAGCAAGTAGATCTATTTATACATTCAGATAGAAATACACTAGACTAGGTTAGGTTGCACAAAAATAAATAGTCTTTTTGTACCCAAGAAAGAAAAAGAGTCCTTAAAAAATAGATTATACATTGTAGGCAATAACCAATGGTTACTAATAATCTATAGTCAGCTTCGGGGGAATACAAGGATGAGAAAACTGCATATGCATATCTTTTGAGGCCGAAGATGTGTATGGATGGGTATACCGCGTTGAGAGGTAATTTGCTGTTAATGGGCTCTCGGAGGATGAAAAGCTAATGGTGGCATTGGCATGGTTCCAATGGTCTGAACAATGGCAACTGATTAGATCTTCGGGGGAATATAAGGATCGTTTGTTAGAGCGATTTTGAGCCACTCGAGAAGGAGATATACATGAGAATTTTTTGCCCTAATCCAAGAAGGGTCAGTTATGAAATATAGAGAGAAATTCAAACTTCTTTTGGGCTGTTTGAGGGGAATGTCTAAAGCGGCATTGGAAGGAAATTTTATGAAGGGGCTAAAACCGGAGACCGAGCAACATTAAGACATTTGAGATCAAAAGGGCTGAAAGAGACCATGCAGTTAGCCCAGATGATCGAGAATAAAAACGTAGCAGAAAGATCTAATAGGAGTATTTTGAGTGGATTTTCTCACTAGAGCTACCACCCCGTTGAGGAACAACAAACTCAGGTATTGGAGGTTTAATAGGAAGCACCGAAGAACCAGGTTAGTGGAGCACATCAGTGTGCGACTTGTAAACGTATGACTAAAACGGAGAAACAAAATAAGTGGGTAAAAGGGCTGTGTTTTCTCTGTGATGTGAAGCACTCTTTAAGGGCACTGTTGCAAATATCGTACCTTACAAGTTCTAACAGTGTGTGGTGAAGCGGAGGAAGATGCGATAGAAAAACATCTCTATTCAACAACAGTTACTAGGATTCCACCTTGAGGACGATTTGTCTTTTTGGGAGGACCCTAATGCTAGGTCTAGCCTATATTAGGCCTAAATAAAAAAATGGAAGAGTCAAAAATTAAAAAGTCAGTTAGAGGTATATTAGTAATTTAGCTTTTTAGGATTTAAGTATAAATAGGAGGCTAAGGAGTTATATGGAAGTCATGTCATGGTTTGTTCTTTTTGTTCTTAGTAGTTAGGTATTGGAGATGTTGGCCTTTCTCTCGAATTATAGACCAATTTTGTGATTTTTGATTAAATTATCAGTAAATCTTCAATAGTTTTCCTTTGATTCCTATCAACATTCAGCATCAACTTGGCCCAAGTATGACATATCCACTCCTTGTTTGTTTTCCCTCAGCAGAATACTTGCACTATGGTTATAATAATAGCTTTAGGACTTGAATTTTTTTTTTTTTTTGTTTTTTTTTTGCTGTCTATTTTTATTAGAGATGTTGTCGTGTAATGTTGTAAATAGAATTAGGAAAAATCAGTTGGGGAATCCCTCAATCCAAGGGATAGATAGTTTCCTATACTATCTCATGGTAGTTAGTTGTACATGTTATCTAAAGCACTCACATTTTGAAAATGAAAATGATTATAGTTTCTCTCTCCCAAACTTGTGACATGGTAACAGAGATCTAGGTCATTTTTGTAAGACAATAAAAGCCCAACAGACACCCTTAATACTTTTTTCCCTCATTTTCGAACATCTAATGGCCTCACCCTTACAGTCTTTGGGTGCACTACCTATGTGCATATATATATATATATATACATATTTTTTTGTTTTGAAAAGTGGATGAACCACATTCATTAAAAAGAAGAAAGTACAACTCGAGAAACATAAAACAGAGTCAGTTTTAAACAAAATAACCACAAGGAGTGGAACAGACGTGACAGAAGAAAACCCCAGCAGAGCAAAAGGAGAGTGAAAAGAGAAACACCCTAGAGATAAGGACAGCCTTCTGGGGTACAACAGGGATCAAAAGCTATGTCACGCCTGGGGTTGGGTGTCGCATGGCCGGGGCCTCCTGCTCGGCCTCTATCGTGGTCAGAAACTCCAGACTCCTCTTGATCTTGGACATTGGCTCCTCGAGCTTAGCCTTCTTCGAATCTGGTGCTGCATTGTACCAAAAGAGTATCATGTGATCAATCTTCACAATAATGGAATCAACTGGAAGACAATTCGAATAAAAAATGCGTGCATTCCGTTCAATCCAAATGTTCCAAGTAATAACTTGCACTAATATATCCCCGAATGGGATTAAAGGTTTGGACACCTTCCTTCTCCAAATTCCCCAAAGGTCTTTGAGGGATCTGGGAGGATGAGACAACCCTAAAAGTTGTCCATAGAAATTCCAGATGTGGGAGGCGTAAGGGCAAAGGAGAAGGAGGTGGTCATTGGTCTCAAGCGCCGTATGACATAACACACAAGTGGTTGTAGGTAACTGATTGCATCGACGTAGAGCCAAGTTATCTAGCGTAAGGATCTTGTTGTCCCAAGCCAATTGAAGAGATTGCTTTTTTGGACAGGCACATCTAAGAATGATAGGTGTAGTGTGACAACGCAAGCCACCATCATTGAGGAAGTTGTAGAAGGATTTCACTGAAAATCTTCCACTAGCAGTAAGCTTCCAATTCTTTTCATCTCTAGCATAGGTGAGATGCAAGAGGGTGTCATTGACCTGGTTAATCTAGGAAGGAAAATCACTTCCTTGGATCACAGGTGAGCTGCCCATATAGTCCTTGATAGTAGACTCAATATGCTGAACAAGTTGAAACTGAATAGGCCAAATGTTCGCTGGTGCACGCCCTTCTATCCAGTTATCCAGCCATAAGAGAGTGGAAGCACCGTCTCTAACAAGGGAAGATAAATTTTTCCTGAAAGCAGGGAGAATGTGCATGATGCCATTCTAGAAGAAGGATTTTCTTCGCGGAAACGTATGGAACAAGTTCCACAAATGTGCGTTTCTGTAGTAATTTTCCTGAAGAATGTGCACCCCACACTAGTGAGAACCAATGGCAATCTTCCACCACCACTTCCTGAGAAGGGCACAGTTAAAAGCATGCAGATTTAGTATGCCCCATCCCCCTTCGTCTCTAGGTCTACATAGTCTCGTCCAGCTGACAAGTCGAATTTTATTTTGGTGAGGGTCAGAGCTAGACCAGAGAAAGTCTCTGCGGATCTTGTCAATACATTTAGCAACCCAAGATGGTAGCTTGAATATTGACATCCAATAAGTGGGAATAGCCGTCAGGACTGAGTTCACCAAGGTAAGTCTTCCGCCTAATGATAGAAAGTTTTGATTTCCAGGAAGCGTGTCTCGATCTAATTTTGTTTAGGAGAAGTTCCCAGTCCTGTCTCTTTGGTCTCCCTCCAGAGAGAGGAATACCCAGATATGTTACCTTGAGGGAGCTCACCTGACTGTGAATTGTCCTTGTCAAGTCGCTGTGAGGAATGAGATTTCTCTGGGAGGCATACAGACAAGTTTTTTGAGAGTTAACTCTGAGTCTCGAAATGCCTTCGAAAATGTAGAGAATAAGTTTGATGACCACAGGTCCTCGCCCCCGCCGTTGGTGAGAATAAGATCATTAGCATATTGTAGATGACACATCTTAATACCAGAATGTGGAAGGAGCACACCGTGGAGAACACTAGTAGAAAGAGCATTGCTAAACATGGTGTTCAATACATCGACCGCAAAGACAAAAAGAAGCGGAGAGAGTGGGTCCCCCTGTCTTAGTCCCCTTCGGTATCTGACATAACCAACTTGGGAGCCATTAATAAGGAATTTAGCTTTTGTGACATAAGTATGGAATTGACTCATCCAATCCACATGTCGCTAAAACCCCTAGCCTGAAGCAGCTCCAAGAGGAAACTCCAGTCAACAGTGTCAAAAGCTTTTGTAAAGTTAACCTTAAGGATTAGTCCAGGTATCCGCTTCTTTTGCATGAAAAAGATTAGTTTATTTGCGGTGACAATGTTATCAGTGATACATCTCCCTTTGATAAAAGCCGACTGCATGTCGTCCACCAGGGCGTCAATCTTGGTTCTCAGTCTGTTAGCTAGTATCTTAGAAATGATCTTAACAGAAGAGTTGATCAAACTAATCGGGCGGTATTCACAATCATCATAGAGGAAAATTGGATCTCCATGCAATTTAGTATGTATTTCTTGGTTACTCACCTACTCAAAAAGATACAAATGCTATCATCCCGTGTCACGAAAGCCATATTTTTCAAAGTCTCATCTTCAGGGCGAGACTCATTCTGAAGATGAAGTTTTTGAGTCATTTAGTCCTTTTGACCTACCTGTACCCTCATCAAGTCCAACCACTTAAGCAAATACTCTACAAATTGAGTTAGACTGAAAATTGTCCTCCTGCAGATGCCCAAGGGTCGGTTCTAGAGCATTTCCCTTGACAACATGTGTCTTCTTAAGAAAACACCCATGTTACTAAAGTTTTCCTTAGATTTTTTCAGGTGTATTCTAGAAGAGCTATTGTTCCAAACCTGAAGAAAGTTCAAAAGGCTAACCTGAGCACTAAAAATGAGAACATGGTAAGAAATGATCCTTCCTTTCAAATTGAAACAATTGAGACCTCCATTAATGACTCTAATATTCCCATTGCTATTAGAAAAAGCACTGGGGAATGCACCAATCGACCACTATACCCTATTTGCCACTATATGTCACTAAAAACTTATCTCCAGGCTACAAAAATTTATAGTAAGTACGAATACCATTTCCATACCCAAAATTGTCTGATGCATTATTTCAAAGAGAGTGGAGGAATGGTATGAGAGAAGAAATTGATGCTTTGAAGAACAAGACATGGGAGGATGTTGATATGCCAAAAGAAAAAAACATAGTTGACTGTGAATGGATATTTACCCTAAAATATAAAGCAAATGGATCACTGGAGAGATACAAAGCAATATTAGTTGCAAAAGGGTACACTGAAACCTATGTGGTTGATTATCAGAAGACATTTGCGCCGATAGCAAAAATGAATACAGTAAAAATCTTATTATCTTTGCATGTTCACTTTGATTGCACACTCCTACAGTATGATGTAAAGAATGCCTTTCTCCATGGAGGATTGAATGAAGAAATTCACATACGCATTCCACTAGGTTTTGAAGGAGAACAATCAAGGGAAAAAGTGTGCAAATTGAAAAGACACTATGGGTGTGTTTGATACGTAAAAAAATGAGGGGCAGGATAGCACAAACTCTCTTGTCCCTTGTTTGTTTTGTAAATGGGCTTAGAGTACAGCATAAGAAATTGGTTGAGTACAACATAAGTTATTAAAAATCTTGTCCCACCAAAACCACGGTACAACATTTTAAGTGTGGTACAGCATAACCAAAAGATAGTTTTGGCCCTAGTTACAATTAAAAATTACAACACTTGATCTCAACCCAATAAAAATTTTGGAAATAAAAAATTATACTTGGTAAAATATTATTAATTATTTTATTTTAAAAATTTTAAAAAATTATACCTTAATAATTTTACAAATTATAAAAAATTAAGTGATGACTATTAAAAATGAGAAGAAATTTCAAAATATTTTGTCTTGTCAAATTTTTTCCAAAATAACAAAAAATTATACAAAGGGTACTATAGTAATTTTACAATATTTAGTGCAGTACTTATATAAATCAAACAGAAAATAGTACAAAAATCTTTGTGATGTCCACTAAATATCAAACAAAGAACAGTGCAAGCATTGTACTTAGGTATTTGTACTGTGTTGTACTCCTTGTGTTGCATCTATGTGCAAATCAAATGGACCGTATATGGACTAAAGCAGTCTCCTTGAATGTGGTTTGGTAGATTCACTTGGGTTACAAACAGAGTCAAGGTGATCATACTTTATGCTTTAAGCATTTAGCCTGATGGGAAGTAACTACATTCTTAGTGTATGTTGATGATGGGAGAGAAACATAAGTTGAAACAGCAACTAACCAAAGAATCTGAGATAAAAGAGCTTGAGAGATTGAAGTATTTTCTTGGTATTGAGGTGGCTTACTCTAATCAAGGAATTTTCATTGGGTAACAAAATTATATATTGGTTCTCTTGAAGGAAGCGGGAAATTGGGGTGTAAACTTGCCTCTAATGGATCCTAATAAAATACTTGGTGAAGCCAAGGAAGAACCAACAGTTAATAAGTTGATGTTCAAGAAATTAGTGGGTAAACTTATATACCTTGCTTATATTCAACCTGATATAGCATATTTGGTGAGTGTGATAAGTCAGTTAAGCCATGATCCATGAGGTTCCCATCTACAAGCAGCTTACAGGGTTCTACACTATATCAAACGGAAGTCCAGGAAAAGGAATTTTATTCAAAAAGAGTGAAACTTTCACTAGAAGCCTACACTGATGCAAATTATACAGGATCGGTAGTTGACAGAAAGTCAACATCAGGTTATTGTACACTCCTTGGTGGAAATTTGGTGACATGGAAGAGCAAGAAGCAAAATGTTGTGGCGAGATCAACCGCAAAATCAGAATTTTGGGCGATTGCTCAAGGGATCTGTGAACTACTATGGTTGAAGATTGTCTTGGACGACTTGAAAATTGAATGGGAGAGACCTATGAGGCTTTATAGTGATAATAAATCAACAATCAACATTGCCCATAATCCTATACAACATGATAGGACAAAATATATTAAGATTGGCAGGTATTTTATCAAGGAAAAATTTGAAAGTCTGGTCTGTATGCCATGTTCCCTCATAAAGACAACTTGCTGATGCTCTAACAAAGGAATTAGATAGCACAAATTTCCATAGAATTATTTGCAAGCCGGGAATTTAAGACATCTATTCCTCAGCTAAAGGGGGAGTGTCAAAGAATAATGTTGCTGTAAATAGAATTAGAAAAAATCAGTTGGGGAATCCCTCAATCCAAGGGATAGGAGTGGTTAGTTTCCTATTTTATCTCGGGTAGTTAGTTATACATGTTATTTGAAGCACTAATGAAAATGAATATAGTTTTTCTTTCTCTTCCAAACTTGTGACAGATGTGTTGATGTATGAAGGGTGAGTAAAATGATGCCAGCCTATCAATCCCTTGAGACATGATGTTTGACATCCTCACTGCCTTGCAATAGGAGTGTTGCAAACCCAAATCCATCAAAGATCTAGAGTATCTACTATGTGCAATATATATCCCGGAGATCTATCTAGTGATCAATCAGTGCATAAAATCTGCTTTTACATTTCAATCTACTGTAGTTATTGGTGTAGCGGCATTAAATGATACTTGGCAATTAAGGCCGATTGGAATTTTACCATGTAGTTTTTAAAGCAATTTATGAGATGTTGATGCAGTATAAGTTGCCAAGTGTCAACTAATGTTACTTTCAGTGATGGAAACGGGGAAAAATACAGAAGTACAATGTACAAGAACTATATTGAACATTTTGGAAGTTTAGGGATTAGATTTAATACTGGGGTGAAATATACAGACAAAAAATAATTTTTATCTTTTGTTTATTTCACATCACTCTTCGGAAGCAACTCATAAATTTACAAAGTCGGAGTGTGATGTAGTCAAAACTCATGTAGTTTTGCTTTTATTTCCACATTGTGTGTGTGTATATATATATGTATATTTCCTTATGGTTCTCTTAAATTTGCTATATTTGTCCTTCAGATTAAGCTTGTGATTTTCATTCGTCTTTTACTTTCTTTTAAACTCTGCATATATTGGACCGATCCATTGACTTCTAATAGTAAATTCAAGGTCTGATTATGGCATGCCTTCTATCATTCTTTTCTTCTGACTAGTTTGTTAATTATTTTTAACTCCAGGATAACTAATGATAGTCACTTCCAAGAGCAACAAAACATCAAGGACACATTGGTCTCTTGGCTGCCTCATACCCTATGCAATTACATATATATATATATATATATATATACATACATATATATTTACAAATGAAAGAAGATGAACTAAATATAGAGACTATCAAAGCTGCAATTACATAAAATTTCTCTGTTCTAGTAGTGTATATTTTTATTTTTTTTGTATTTTTGTTTTTGTTTTTGATTTTTGCATATGTGACACTGTAATTCTGTCTTTGGAAAAGGATGTGCAGTAAATGATGGTTCTTTTTTTTTTTTTGGCTTAAAGTGTCTCCAGGAGCATGGAGATATGTTTTATCTTTGCAATTACTAATTTATGTATTTACTACTCCAGTAACTCCAGGGTTGTGTCTGCCTTAATATAGAATGCAGCCAAAGAAAGCGAGCAAGTTATCATTTTCTTATTTTTTATAACAAGTCTTGGAGACTCGGCTGAGTTGTTATTATTTGTTAGGTGTGTGGTGGGGGAAGATTGAAACATAGAGGTCTTGGACATTTATAAACTGATCTGAAGGCCTTTAAAATATTTGTAGTGATAGCAGTACTCATTGTTTTTTCATGAATTAAGATGGTGAAAAAAAAAAAAGGTATTACTAGAGTAACTGGCTAGTGGGTCAAATATGAGCTAGTGAGTCTAACAAATGGAGATCAAAATAGTTGATCAATTAATGGTTTTAATTGCTCAAGTAATAAAAGAATATGAACAACCACAAAATCTAACAAGGATAGATCAAGAGATAATTTATTAATTGACTGGTAATAAAGAATATGAACAATTAAAGAATAAATATGAGTAGTGGACCTAATTAGAATAAATTAGGAGATGGTTGTTACTAGTACTAATTGACTCGGTAAGGAATAAAGGGATGTAAATGAAGTAAGAAAAATATGAGCAGATTTTTAAAATGTTAAAAATTGTGAAAATGTAGAGTTATATATAAAAATGTAAATTGGTAAGAGAGAGGTATGAGAATTTCTTAAAAGAAGGTTTAAAATTGTGAAAAATGTAAGAAATATATAAAATTTAATTTTAAATAAATTATATTGAATAACTTGGTAGTTTTGATTTTGGTGATTCAACTAGTTAATTGTCACAGGGTTGTCACACGTGCTCGGTACGGGCGGTCCCTTATCGAGAGAAGTTAGCCGAGGAGGCCAAGATCGGAAAATTCTAAGTCTAAAGGAAGCTAGCGTCCGTTCGATCATCCTATGTTGATGCGAAGATACGCGCGGACGTGGGATCTTGATCAAGGATGGATGATCGTGAGCATGGGCCAAGGGGCCCAAGATTGGCTAAGTGTTGTCCAATCGACCGAGTCAGGCGTAAGCACAGACGGTATGGACCTTGTACGGTCAGTCAGCCTGATCGGGTGGGCGAGAACAGTTCTCGCCCAGCCAGGAGCTGAGATAGCGCAGAGGTGTGTAGGCGGTAGGGCGTGCGCACAGTATGACCCAACAGGCGCACATGGGCGGAGAATGTCCCTCGGTAAGTCAGGGCACTGCCGAGTCATCTAGGGCGGATGGACAACGATTATCTGACGCTATGGACAAGCGGAAGACATTTTGTAGCTAATGGGGAACATGCATGGATGACGGGTCCCGACTAACATGCACGGTATCGTTTGGTAGCCATTGGAAGGGGATCCAGTTCGTTTGATAGCCATTGGAATGAGAATTCATGGGAATGCGTTCGTCCTCTTCCCCTTGGATGAGATTCCAAGATTGGAGCTATAAAACCCCTTCCATTCTCCCATTGTGAGCATCCAAAACCAATCTAAGTATTCTTGAGCAAGAGAGGGAGTTTGAGTGAAGGTCTTGGCCGGTGTTGTCTTGGCTTTTGGTGTAACCTTAACTACATTAATAGAGAGTTTTACCCTTTTCTCTCTTATATCGGTTCTCTTCTTATTTCCTTGTCTTGTGCATGGTCTTTTGCTTGCATCTTGGCTTGTGAGGGTGTGCTTGGGCGATACTTGGGCGTGTTCTTAGGCATTTCTTGGGTTAAGGCTGACTTGCGAGGGCGCAAGTGCCGCACGGTGTAGTGATCATCGGATAACCCCGTATCATTAACCATGGTTCAAATACACACACTAATACTTTCTATTTTGGTGATTCAACTAGTTAACCGTAAGGATTTGGGACTGGGAGGCCGTGACATTAACCATGGTTCAAATACACACACTAACAATTTCTTTTTAAGAGTGTGAGGCAATGCGTCAGGTTGGCTCTAATCTAAAGGGTTTTTGGTTTGTGATAATCACATTATTATGTCATAAGATTACCACATTAATAAGATCAGGAATGTTATATATATGAATATTACAGTAATTTAATATAATCATGTTTGATTGGGAATACAAAATATATGTGTGCTTATAAGAAGAAACCAAAAGATTAAACAAAAGATTAGATCATTGTCCGCTTCAGTTCAAAACCATAAACACCCAGTGATGTAACCCAACACAGAGACAAGGGAAAAGATAATAAATATATTTCACACCGAATTATTAAAAATTATTTTTCAAAAAAAATGTATATTTGTTTAAAAAATATTTCTCATTTTACTACCCATTTACACTCGTTTTTAGTGATAATGTGATTACTGAGTTCCGAGTTTCTTGGTAATATTTCACTGTTGTTAATCTCAAATTACCATCAATATTGTCATGCTATAGTTCCAATCGTGGTAATTGTTTTATATTACTATGTAATGTACTCTCATATTACCATGAACTAAACCCTCTTAACAATAATAGCAATTAATGAAGAAGACAAGATGTACTTAAAAAAAAAAGTTCAATTATTATCAATTTTAACACCTCGAATTTTTAGACAACCATTGTCATAGAAGCCTGGACTTGATTGTTTCTAAAACATTGTGGCATTGCTACTAAACTGACTTGTGATTTGACTCGAGTTGACAACTTAAATTTTATTTCAAGGTGTACTACATGAATGCTTGATGTGTTGCAGATCAAGGACAAACCCTAGCTCATAATTGGTGAAGAAAAAGAACAAGCTATAAAAGGGAAAAGAACAGAAGAATTCAGAAAAACATTCAATTCATTCATAATCCCTTTCCTCCATGAACAGCAATTATAAAACGACTCAATCAACGGTTCAAATTACAAATGACACTGGGACCCATCAACTAATTCTGATCCAGCGGCCAGAATTTGATCAGCAGCTGATTTACATCTACGATCTAAATTATAACAGATAGAGATTCCACCCACTTACTCTAATTGAACGGCCACGATTAATGACTTATCTGAGTTAGCACACTCAATCCAACTCAATCGTCATTAGCCAGTACAAACATGCCACATCATCAACTACTTCTAACAACCTTAACAACCAACGAATTTTCAAACAGTTCCCTCTTTTTGCTTTCAGCTTCCTCAACTTCAAGCTGCTTCTCTTTCCTGCTTCTTTCCTGCATTTTCTAGACCAAACTAGACTCCCTTCCATGATTCTTGTTAGATAAAAGATAGGAGAAGAGAATGAATGTATATTTATTAGATAGAAGCCACCCTATATAAATACAAGAAATGTGTACACAGAAGTATGTATACACAATAGTATATGTATAAGACACACAGTATAGTATAAGTATTCTAACACCCCCCTCACGCTGGGTCATAAACCGAGAGTTTGCCAATTAGAAACTGAAACTGAGAAACAGTATGTACTTTAGTAAAAAGATCAGCAAGCTGCTGTGTAGAGGCAGCATAAGGAAGAAGAATATTGCCAGCAAGATAATGATGGCGAACAAAATGGAGAGCAGTCTCAAAATGCTTCGTACGCTCATGAAAGACCGGGTTGACTGCGATTTTAATGGCACTTTGGTTATCACAAAGTATAGGAGTAAGGGCAGAGATAGAAATACCAAAGTCCTTCAAAATTTGACGCAGCCAAAGAACTTCCTTAGTAGTGGAGGTCATAGCACCATACTCACCCTCAGCAGTAGAAAGAGCAACAGTAGATTGCTTCTGGCTTTTCCAAGAAATAAGGGAGTCTCCAAGGAAAATGCAGAAACCAGTAGTAAAACATCAATCAGAGGCATCACCTGCCCAATCAGCGTCACAATAGGCTCGCAACTCGAGAGAAGATGTGGTAGAAAAGAGTAAAGAGCGAGATATAGTGCCATGAAGATAACAAAGTACTCGTAATAGGGCAGTGTAATGAGTAGAACGAGGAGCACTCACAAACTGACTAAGAACACGAACAACATATGTAATGTCAGGTCGAGTGATGGTCAGATAGACGAGAGTGCCAATAAGCGCACGATAACGAGTGGGACAGGCAGAAGCTCACCATCAGAAGAGGAGAGTCGGTGATGCAGCTCAATAGGAGTAGAGGCAGTGCGAAGATCAGTGATATCAGCTCGTGGAAAAACGACAAGATATTGGAACTTGAAACCCAGAAATTTCGTGTGTTGGTTGTCTGGTCGGAGAAAAGGACGGAGAAAAAGCGAAGGTGAGCTTGTTCGATGTGATAAATGACACCACCGTCTCGGCCAAGATCAGCAGAACCAACGGACGATCTCAACCGATGGAGTGGTAACAAAAGGAGGAGGTCCTTCACGCGCTCAAGGATAATCAGGTTCTGGTTCGGAGAGTGAGAACAAGACTGAACGTAACAGAGTTTTAGGAGAGAAAAAAACTTAGTTGGGAGCTGAACGTAACAAAGCTGATTGACGGCGTTGCTTTCAATCAATAATGGCTGCAAAAACTTGGTGC
Organism: Dioscorea alata; assembly: GCA_020875875.1. Taxonomy (NCBI): domain Eukaryota; kingdom Viridiplantae; phylum Streptophyta; class Magnoliopsida; order Dioscoreales; family Dioscoreaceae; genus Dioscorea; species Dioscorea alata. The sequence continues at coordinate 16,791,097 of CM037018.1, forward strand.
TAACATGTTAGGAAGAAGCTCTGGAATACTAAGGATGTGATGAAAGACAACTCATCATGTGATGAGATCATGCAGAAGGACTTGGTGCAAAAGGACAACTCAATGGAATGAGATCATGCAGAAATACAACTCATCATCGGATGAGATCATGTAGACAAATTCTTTGGGTCACTAAGCACTCCTCATGGGATGAAAGCAAACCAGAGATCATGCGGGCACAGAGTGGTGGTTGGCCGAGCATGCAAGGGTCGTCGGAGGGCTAACAATGTTTCGGCAAAGGAGAACTGAACAAACGACGTCATCGTCATAGACCGGATTGAACAAGATTCCGGCGAGACCGGCCACCATCTAATACCATGTTAGATAAAAGATAGGAGAAGAGAATGAATGTATATTCATTAGATAGAAGCCACCCTATATAAATACAAGAGAGGTGTACACAATACAGTATAAGTATTCTAACAATTCTAAACAACCAAGCTCTCCCTTCCTCAACTTCAGCTTCATCTTATCTGCAAGAATTCCCCAATTACAGAGAACTTATATCACCACATATCATTACTCCCCCCTTTCAAATTCCCTTGACCTCAAAGGAAACTCTAGAAATCTCAATTGCAATTCTTCAGCAAACTCCCAAGTGGCATCAGCAAGAGAAGAATCGGGCCAATGTATAAGCCATTGAGTTGCAGCCGCATTACCTTTTTTAACTGCTCTCCTATCCAAAACGACCATTGGTTTCAAACTAGATATTGGTGTTGCCGAAGGTGGAAGAATTTTAGCTTCCTGATTTGAAGGAATTGCATCTTTCAATAAAGACACATGAAATACTGGATGAATTGCAGAAAAATCTGGGAGATCCAATTTTTAAGCTGATTTACCAATTTTGTCCAAAATCTTATATGGTCCATAAAATTTGGCTACTAGCTTAGGGAATTCGCTTGCTACCGCTGTATTCTAAATGTAAGGCTGCAATTTTAGTTACACCATATCTCCAATTTGGAAAATCCTATTTGTTCTATGCCTGTTAGCTTGATTCTCCATTATGTGCTGTGCTTTATTTAATGAATGCTTGAGTAACTGCATAATTGACTCTCTATCCCTTAGCAACAAATCCACAGCCTCAACTAATGAATCTTTAGCTATATAAGGTAAATGAATAGGAGGTTCTATTCCTTACAAAGCTTGGAAAGGAGTCATATTGATTGCTGAGTGATATGCAGTATTATACCAGTATTTTGCCAATGCAATCCATGAATTCTAGCTTTTTGGTAAATTGCCTGCCATACAACGCAAATAACTCTCTCAACACCTGTTTACCACCTTTGTTTGCTCATCAGTCTGTGGGTGGTAAGCAGTAGAATGTTTTAGTTCCACACATTGTACTTTAAAAAGTCCATCCCAGAACTTGCTTATGAAAATTGGATCTCAATCACTGACTTTGGAAGCAGGAAAACCATGAAGTTTATATACATTATCAAGATACAACTGAGCCACAATCACTGCAGTATAAGGATGAACCAAGGTCATAAAATGTGCATATTTAGTGAGCCTATCCACCACCACCATTATCACATCCTTTCCATATGATTTTGGTAATCCTGCTATAAAGTCCATAGAAACATCAGTAAACACAAACTTGGGTATTGGCAGAGGTTGTAATAATCCAGGAGTTGGAACTAACTCAGGTTTGTACCTTTGAAAAATAGCACTAGTTCTTACAAACTCCCTCACATATTTCCATAAACTCTTCTAGTAAAGCACAGCAACAACCCTTCTGTAAGTGGCATTAATCCCAGAATGTCCTCCCGTGGCACTGTTATGAAAATTTTGTAGTATCTCCTGCCTCAAGTCTTCACTTTTTCCTGCCACAATTTTACCTTTCCTCATTAACTGATCTTGGATCCCGGAGTAATGTTTAACTATAGCTCCATTCTGTAGTTGTTGAATTTTTTATTGTAGCCATTTATCTACCACCCAAGTAGCCTTAATCTTGTCCAACAGATCTGTAGGCACACTGGACACAACACACAAGACCACCTCCATTGAATTCATTCTTGAAGGAGCATCTGCCACTACATTCATTTTTCCTTGCTTGTACTGAATTTCATAATCATAGGCCATCAACTTTGCCAACCATATGTACTGGCTAGGATTAGATTTTTTCTGTTCTATAAGATATTTCAAAGGCTCGTGATCAGTCTAGATTATAAAATGCCTTCCTACCAAGAATTGATGCCATTTCTTAACTGTAAAAAGCACAACAAATAGTTTTTTTTTTTTTTTTATCATACACTGATAAAGCTTGATGCCTTTCAAATAACATTTTGCTAATAAAAGCAATTGGATGGCCTTGTTGCAGCAGTACAACCCAAATTCCACATTTAGATGCATCTGTTTCAATCATAAACTCTTGATTAAAATATGGCAAATTCAGTACAGGTACAGAAGATAATGCTTCCTTCAAACTGTCCAATGCAGACTGTGTTGATTCAGACCACTTGAAATGAACATTCTTTTTTAACAACCTATTGAGTGGATGACTCAATATTGCATAATCTTTGATAAATCTTCTATAATAGCCAGCCAAACCTAAAAAACCTCTCGATTATTTAGCTATTGTAGGTACCATCCATTCTTTAATTGCACTGATCTTCTCTGGATCTATAAAGACACCTTCTCCAGAAATTATATGACCCAGATGCGCCACCCTGTGAACTGCAAAACTACATTTGCTAATCTTAACAAAAAGTGAATGTTGTTGCAACAATTTAAAAACATTGTTCAGATGCTCCACATGATCTGTTACTGTACCACTGCACACCAATATATCATCAACGAAGACTAATATAAATCTGCTTAAGTAAAGTTTAAAAACCAGATTCATTAAATGCTGGAAAGTTCATGATGCATTCATCAAACCAAAAGGCATCACTAAATATTCATAATGCCCCATATGAATCTTAAAAGCAGTCTTAGGCACATCTCTAGGATCCATTCTGATTTGATGATACCCCGAACTTAAATCTAGTTTAGAGAAAACAGCAGCTCCATATAACTCTTCACGCAATTCTTCAATTATTGGAATTGGGAATTTATCCTTCACAGTAATGTTGTTTAATCCCCTATAATCATTGCACATCCTCCATGAATTGTCCTTCTTTATTACTAAAACAACAGGAGCAGAAAATGGAGAATGACTGCACTGTATTACTCCAGTATCTAGAAGTTCTAGTGTAAGCTTTCAATTACATCTTTTTGTAGAGCTCCATACCTGTAAGGCCTTGAATTAACAGGTTGAGCTCTTCTTTAAGAACTATCTGATGGTCAAACTATCTGTGAGGAGGAAGGCCCATGGGTTCTTCAAATACTTTACCAAATCTATATAACACCTCAACAATCTCCTTTGGTAATTTACTGGCCACACCCATTAATTCCTTCTTAGCTGATTGCACTGACCCTCCTGTTTTAATTTGCTGAACATAAACTGCAAAACATTGTGTCAAGGATAATTGAGCTTCCTTAATTAACAATTTATGCATTTTGGCCTAACTTATCAATTTTATTCCCTGCTCCTTTTCTCCCTACAGTAAACATTTTTGCCCATCCTTTGTGAATTTCATTTGCAATCTGTTGAAATTCCACATTATATCACCTAATTCCTTCAACCACTGCACTCCTAAAATCATATCAAAGTTGTCTAGTGGCAAAATAAGAAATCTTCTTGAAACTAAAACCCTTGCATTCCCTATTTAAATTGCTTACAAGTCTTATCACAGATCAACTTATTTCAATTGGCAGCAGTAATATTCACGGCAGGTATTGGTTCCTATACACACCCAAGATGCTTAGCTATCTTGCTGTCAATGAAATTGTGTGAGCTTCCTGAGTCTATCAACACAAACAATGTTTGTGTACCACAACTACCTCTGATTCTCATTGTCTGAAGATTTCCCGCACCTGTTAAAGCATGTACAAACAACTGAGGAGTCTCTGAATTTTCCAAATCCATTTGCTCACCTACTTCCCATTCTTCCACCACTTCTACATCCTCACTATCCTCACCTTCAACTGTTAATGAGTACAATTGACTCTTATTGAACCTATGACCAGGTACAAAACTTCTCATCACACCAAAACCAAAGGCCCTTCATTCTCTTCTCATCCATCTCTTTCCCTGATAATTTCCTTGTAGGTTTAGCTGCCATTTCCCCATTGTCAAAGCTTGACAAATCTAACAAATTATTTATTGGCTGATTTGAAGCCAAGTTGGAACTAACAGTTGATTTAGTCATAGCTCTTTGTGGATAACCTCCGTTTGAAGCAATAAATTTATTCCCTCCACCAGAACCTTTCTTGAGCCATAATTTTTCATGAACCTTTGCCAATGCATAGGCAGCTGACAATGTAGCAGGTTTATCCAATCTCACAACTAACTCAACCTCCTCTTTTAAGCCACCCAAGAAGTGACTTACTGCTTGAGATTCAGATAAATTTGCTCTACAAAGTTTAAAATCAAATTCTTCTTGATAGAGTAGAAAAGAACTCACCTGCTTCAATATATTCAATTCAGTAACAAGATCATCAAACAATTATCCTCCTAATCTTGACAGCAAGGCATCAAAAAACTCACTCCACAATAAAGGTCTCCCCCTCTCTCGAGTTCTTAAGAAACATTGGAACCAATATAATGCCTAACCCTCAAAATGGATTGATGCCAAACCCTCCTTGGCCCCCATCCATGGTGTGATCTAAGTTAAAAAATTACTCAGCCTTGCATATCCACTCTTCCGCATTCATTCCACCAAATCTTGGGAATTCCAATTTGGTATAACGGCTTGTACCATTATAACCCAAACCTGGACTCAAGATCCCAGCTTCCCCTCTTGAAACAGGTTGTTGAGATGGTGCTGCTATCTCAGAGGATTGAATTGCAATACCTGAAATGAGAAGTTTGAGCTCCTCTAATGCCTTAGCATTCTGCTCATGCATCTCCTCCATATCCTTGCTATGCTTCTGATATGTTTCTTGATCAAACTCTCAAGATCCCTCAAATCTTGCTTCTTTCCATTGTTGGCCATAATTCTTTCAAGACCATCTTCTCTGATACCGATGATGTGTTGCAGATCAAGGACAAACCCTAGCTCACAATTGGTGAAGAAAAAGAACAAGATATAGAAGGGAAAAGAACAGAAGAAGAATAGGAAAGCAAGAAACACAGAAGAATACAGAAAAACATTCAATTCATTCATAACCCCTTACCTCCGTGAACAACAGAGATAAAAGGACACAATCAACGGTTCAGATTACAAATAACACTAGGACCTTCAACTAATTCTGATCCAGCGGCCAAGATTTGATCAGTAGCTGATTTACATCTACGGTCTAGATTATAATAGACACAGATTCCATCCACTTACTCAAATCGAACGGCCACGATTAACGACTTATCTGAGTCCGCACACTCAATCCGACTCAACTGTTATTAGCCAATACAAACACACCATATCATCAACTAATTCTAACAAGCTTAACAGCCAACGAATTTTCAAACAAATCCCTCCTTTTGCTTTCAGCGTCCTCAACGTCAAGCTGCTCCTCTTTCCAGCTTCTTTCTTGCATTTTCCCAAGCCAAACCAGACTCCATTCCATGATTTTAAACAACCAAGGTCTGTCTTCCTCAACTTCAGCTTCATCTTATCTGCAAGAATTCCCAAATTATAGAGAACTTAAATTACCAAATATCAATGTTTGCTTCTCATAGAAGAAGCACTTCTAAACCCTACTCCTACTCTCGCTCCTTGTAGCCAAAACCCTTCTCTATCTCTTCTGGCCCTCTGACTAATCCCATATAATCCTCAACCCTCCTTCTTTAACCACAAAATCTTCATGACCTCATTTTTCTTGCCATCTTCATCATATTCTTAACATTGGTGGGTTTGTTACTCATGCATGCTCTTTTGGCCAATGCCACTGTCTGCACATAGGGTGCATTTTTTTGCTAAGATGAGTAGGTACACTATTAAGAAAGACGGGGGCATGCTTAAACCTCCACTGAGTAAGTGGAAGTGGGGCCCGCTCACATATGGCGTTGGGATCACTTGCACACAATCACTACTCACACTCTCACTCACCCATGATTCAAACTCTCACCACTTATAAAGAATTCTAATAAGAATTTGACTACCAATAGACCACTTGATGGTTAGTATACGGGGTGCATTTTTGCATGTAGCAGGATCTGTTTCCAGATGATTAGGAATCAAAATGTGTCACTATTGGTTTGTTATCGTTCCTTGGTTGTGCGTTGTTTTTTGTTGCAACAACCACTAGTCGTCGCCATCTGTAAAAGACTGACATATAAAAAAAAATGACGTAGATGTCAATAAACATCACAATCTGCAAAAGAGTGAGAGATAAAAGATGACTGGTGTAGTACTTCGGTCTTTTCTCTTGTTTGTCACGTTGTTATTTTAGTCGTTTTAGTCATCTTCTCATTGCCATTGGTTAGGAGCATCTTGCTGAGTGTTTGGCGATGTTCTTAGAGTTAAAAAGTGGTTTTCAGGGCGAGCATGGTCGTGCTCAACCCGTGTTGGTGCCGCTGATTTTCTCAGGAGAATCCGGGTGTTGGGACTTAGAACTTCAACTCTGACACGCCCGTGTCAGGAAGAACACCCCCGTGTCGCTTTTGTAAGAGATTTTCCTGAGATTTGCAGTGGCAGGAACACAGGTGTGCTGAGTGCCGTGTCAGGTCAGACACGCCCGTGTCAAGAGCACTCAGACCATGTTCTTTCTTCAGAATCGCCTGGAAAAATCAGCAGGTAGAACATGGCCGTGTTCAGGCCGTGTCCCACCTGATATGTCATGCGATTATCTATTTAAAGCCCCGTTTGAGCCCGTTTCTTCACCTACCTACCCTCAAAACTTTACCATTCATTCCTCTTCTCTTCCCCCACCATTCCTAGGGTTTAAGGGCTGATTTTGGAGGGATTTGTGGGCTTGTTCTTGGATTCTTAAGAGTGATCATCCTTTGACTCAAGGTAAGCCCTCTTCCTTGCTTGTTCTTCCTTGTTCTTTGGATGAGTATAGCTAGGGTTTTGTTGTGGATTCAAGTGGGAGCTTGATTCTTTCTCCTTTTCTTCCTCTTTGATGGCTAATCTTGTGAGGGTTGATCTTATTGAGTTGTATGGCTTTAATTTCATGAAATCCATGAACCTTCAAAACCCTAATCCCGGAATTACTGTAGCACCGACCATGTTAGGTCATTCTTGCTTTCCTTGTTGGTTTTATGAGTTGTGAGAGGTCTTCTTCTTGCGAGAACTCTTTGCTATGGTGTTTAGGAAACCCTAGAAGCAATCATTCTCATTTTAAGCATTATCCCTCATTACATTTGATCTAGTTGTTGATGATGTTTAGTTGCTTGTTTTGGTTGTTTGATTGCTCCTAGGAGGTGAGGCTTCAAGTAAAGGCAAAGAGCCGGTGGAGAAATGATACCGAGGCATTTTGTTTGCCAAGTTTGTGAGTGGGAAATTACTAAAATTGAACTATGACTCATGCATGATATCTTGATACTTGAATTGTTTGTTTGAATGATGGATTCCTTATTGCTAAATTTCTTTGAAAGCTTTGACTAAAGATTTGAATCATGATGATTTATGAAATTGGCTTATCTTTTGAATTCTTGCAATATATATATACATATATATATATGTTGCTTATGATTTGAAACTCTATGTTCAATTATATATATATATGTTTCAAGATATGTTTTTTCAAGAGATTGATGTTCTCATTTTGATGACCAAAAAGCATGTGAAACCAAGTTGATTTTCATTGTGTTAAGACAATGTTTGATGTATATCTTCAAAGGACACCTTTATATGATACTTTTGATGAAAATGGTTTCATTATTAATGTTTTGATCAATTGATCGCCCTTGGGGTGAGAATTGCCATTGTGAACACTTATTGTCTCTTATTGAGAATTATGTTACCATGATGTATATATATTGAGCCTACAGGTTGAGTTATTGTTTAAATTCTTTGTTGGTGACATGGGAGCCGAGCTCCCGAACTTGCTACAGTAAGAAGTGGATGGTTTCCACGGGCCGACCTATATATAGGTCGCGTGGAATACTGTCAAAAACGGTTATGCCATGTCAGGTGGGAGCGTAGATTCCTGACATGGATATAGTTGGGTTGTTCGGAGTCACCACACGAACTTCCCATCGGCCAATGCCAAGAGACGTGTATCTTGGTAGCTCCAGACCTAACCAAGGCCATGGTTAGCGACGGAGGGTTTTTGAGGCCATTCTAGACATTATTGTTTATTTATGAATGTTGAATTACTTGTTTCTAAGTATCTTGATATTTGATACTATCAATAAGTATTGTGCTTATGCTAGGTCCAGGATGGCATGTGTTTTCTTGATGATTTCAAAGGAACTTCTATTTGTATTTCAATGAGAAAAGCTATGTTCTTATGTGATAACTATTACTCAAAGTATTTTCTTCATTCTTGTTATGTATTGAAATATTTTTATGATGTTTATCTCTATTTGATCATGCTTGAGCTTTAGTCCTGTGACTAACCCCTCACTGAGCAACCTAGTTACTCACCCCCTCTTTCTTCCTCCCAGGTGATAGCACAGCGTAGGGGTGAAGTCGTGAAGTGCTTGGCTAGAGTCATCACAGTCTTCTCATTTTGGGTTGTGTATGTTATCTATTGTCTTGGCATGTATTAATAGGGATCCACTATGTATTATTGAACCCTATCATGTTTCTCCATACTCGTAACACTTTGTGTGCCAATCTAGTCCTTGTTTTGTTGAGGAGTGTATCCTCTATTTGGAGTGGTTGTTATTATATTCCTTATGTACTTCTTGTCATGAGTATCAGTGTGTGATACCTTGTATGAGTAATACAAGTAATTGTTGTTGAGTTATGTATTGTGATTATAGATGTATTGTACAGGGAACAGGTTAGCCTTGCGGCCACCTAGGGTTGAGGCAGTGTTGGATCTCCCCTGGGTTGTCGTAGCGGTATGTCGTGCGCAAGACCTGCGGGTCGGGGCTTGACAACTGGGATGCCAATAAGGCATCCACATCATTAAAAAAAACCTATTACATAAATATATCATTGTTCATACTATAAATAGAGATGCTCATATTTCACTCATGAAGTTTCATTGAATTCCAAGGTAAATTTGATTATGTGGGTTTTACAATTTTTTCCTTTGATAAAGTAGATAAATCATAAGCTTAAATTAAGAAAAATGACATTACAACATATAATAGAGACAAAATAATGAGGAGGGAGAAAATAGATCAAAGTACTACATAACTAATAAACAAAGTGATCCACTAAAGGTGGAGGTGGGGGAAGACAACAAGATAAACAAACAACTGGAGACAGACCTCCTCGCAAAGATGGGGATAGGTCTTCTACTAGGCTAGCCTATTAGGTAGGGATAACAAAATTAGCCATCTTCGTCTTTCTTGAGAAAGCCTAAGAATTTTAGGTTTCATCTAACTGTGAATGCTAAGTGCATCAGCTTAATTCTTTTTTATTCTAAAGCTGCAGAAGATAAGAATATATGATTATATAGTTTTAGATATGATCAAATAAATCCTAAGAAATAAATGCATGGAGATTCGATCATTTTTTTCTAACCAAATATTTTAAATAATCAATCAGTTGGATAATAAGTCCCATATCTTCTTTTGCAAACTTTAGAAGTTAGCTCTCCAAAAAATATCCCAAAAATCATTAAAGGATCTTGGCAAGATACAGAGCCTAGAAGATTTTTGTAGAAATTCGAAAATAGTACAACAAGACATGGCGTTTTATATCCCCATCAGACATGGGAATTTGAAATCCTCCTAGGCAAGTGGTAAATTAGAGGTCTCTGTGCAAATTTGCATCTAACGTTGGTCATTTTTGTACCACATATAAAAGCTATCTTTTGTCCTCGATCTACTTAGGGTATGTTTGATTATCTGTAAATCTTTGTAAGTAGTTGTAATGTAATTGGTTTTACATATAAGTGGTTATTTGGTTTAATGTAAAAGCTTCACTTATATGTAAGTTGATTTACATCTCAGCACAACAAATTGAAATACAATAAAGTAAGTAGTATCCACTTTCCATAATGTTCATGTCATATTTAATCATAAAAATATTTAATAAAGTAATTGTCTTTAAATTTAAGGTTTAATTGTTGTACATGTCCTTGTAATTATGTTTTTTTTTAAAAGGTGGATAAACCACTTCAATTAATAAAAGACCGGGATACAGAGGGAGTAGTAATCACCAGATGTGACACTACCACACCAAAGACAGAACAAAAAGAAACACAACAGACATAAGAGGAACCAACGTCCTCACACCCACAGGCCGCAAAAACGAACTACCCCATAGGTGAAGATAAGCCTGGCTCGATCGGCATGCGATGAGCCACATCAGACCGAATGTAACCAGACACCAAAGATTGTCTACAATAAATCATGGTCACCTCGATCATCCATTTAAAGCCTTCTTCCAAGGGCCACATCCCTGCAATGAAAAGCCAGCATATACCCAATGGAGGAACCCAATTGGGTGTAACCCTGCTAACACCCAAGTAGACAAGACCCAAATCAGGCTCCGGTGGTCCAAAAAACTGCTTCTGAAGCAAGTTGCGAGCCGGCCCAGTATCATGAACCGGAATAAAGCCTGGCCCACACCCCATCTCCACCGAGCCCATGTCTCCAAGCCCCCCTGGAGCCGACCGAATGGGAGACATCACCATGTGGCGCTCTCCCAAGCCGCCACCCAACCTCCCAACATCCTGGTTCTTTGCGAAATTTGAATCCTCAAAAGTTCGCGCCATCGAAGTTTGCAAGTCCAGCCCAAAGATGACACGTCTTTTTTTTTTAAACCCAAGCACGTCTCGGCCTTGAAACCCGAGCACGGCACCTGTCACTGCCTCGCACGGACAACCGAGCCAAAGTCCGACCCTCCAATCGCCCGTCAGTCTGACGCGGAGCAGCATACTGTTCGGTGGTACGCGACTCCTCCACAGTCCGGTCACGACGCACAAAACCTCCGTCAAGGCCGTGGGAGCAAAGCTCGACCACCGCCGGTGACGTATCATCACGGTTGCTAGGACGGGAGCAGCACTCAATCTCATCCCCATTGGTTTCCGTCGCATGCCGGCCATCTGGACTGTCGGTCATGCCAAACAGAGCCCGCAGACGAGGATGGGTAGCGAACATCAGTACAGCTTGGGAGCGGAGCTCAACTTTCACCTCGTCTTCACCTTCATCGGCCGCCAGGGTAGCAAGCTTCATGTGGGAGCCACGCACGACCACGAGCCTCCTCGGCCGTTCGATATCCCCGCCACCCACCGGCCAGGAGCCAATCTCGATTAGCCCAAAGGCGCCCTCCGGACTGATAAGCTCTGACCTGGACGGTGAACACCTGGTACTCGCCCCCTGGGAGCCACTTTCCATCGCAGGCCGGGAGCTGAGCTCCACCACCTCCGCCGCCGGCTATTTCCCCTTCTCCTCCCGAGAGAACTCGTGCGTGAAAAGGCGCTTCGCCGGATGTGGGTGGTTCGGCAGGACATCAGCCCTAGTTAGTGAAAACCCCATGAACCCCTGCTCTTCAACGTCCAAGAGCGCCAAAGTCCTGCCGTCGTCGTCGCCCTCCTCAAACATTAGGCACAGAGACAACTCTTCAGTCTCGTCCACTTGGTCGTCAAAGTCCAAAAGCGCCAAAACCCCGGCATCGTCTCCCTCCTCATCGTCCAAAAGACTCAGGGGCCTCCCATCTTCCTCATGATGACTGTAGAGCGGCACCGACACGAGGACCGGCCGACCGTCCCGGTCAAAGGTCAGACGATTCATTATATGAGACTCAGGGGCCGCCCATCTTCCTTGTAATTATGTACTTTCTACTTTTTTTAGTCATTACAATATTTTTAGGTACAATTAAGTCTTCATATTTAGTTGAGTTGGGTCATTCTAATCTGCAACGTAGATGGCCAAGTGTTCTACCAAACAATATTGGAAAGACTTAATTATACCTAAAAATATTGCCGCAAACTAGAACGACCAAACTCGACCAAACATGAGGACTTAATTGTACCTAAAAATATTGTAAGGACTAAAAAAGCAAAAAGTATACAAAACAGGGACATGTACGACAATTATACCTAAATTTAATTATAAAAATATTTTAAGTAATTAAATTAAATAAAAATATTAAAATATTTTTATAATTGAATATTTATATGATTAAAAATTTTACGAAAAATATTTTTTAATTGAAAATATTAAATTAATTATAAAAAATTTAAGTAATAAGATTAAATTATTATTATATTTTTATAATTTAATATTTAAATAATTAAAAGTTTTTATTTTTGAAATATTATAAAATAAATTAATAGAGTAAGTGTTTTTAAAATTTAATTATAAAATTTTCAAGTAATAAAATTAAAGAAATATTAAATATTTTTAAATTTAATAAATAATTTATAAATTAATTTATTATTTTTATTTAAATTAATTTTTATGAAGAGTATTAAATAACACCTTAATGATTTATATTGTAATTTCACTTACAAACAACCAAATAACACCTTAATAGCTTATACTTCTTTACTGGCATTTGGTTTTTGGCATTCTTTGGGATGCACAATCAAGCATAACGGCTAAGATGCTCATATTTTGTTCATTAATTTTCATTAAATTCTAAAGTAAATTTGATCAGGAGTCTTATGTCTCCATGAAACATGGGATTTTTTTTTTTATATATACAAAATGTGAATAACTCACTTGTCAAAAATGTGTGCACAAGTTAGAGATTGATCATCTAGCCCATGTGCTTTCAGTTAAGGGAGAGAAGTTTGGACTACAAACCCACATCCACAACCAGCAACTAGTTACCACTTCTACTTCTATTAAGCCTTAAATTCTGAAACTATTGAATGTCTCATATTTGACTTTTAAAATGGGATCAAGTACTGCAAAATTATGAGCCCTTTGGTGAAATATGAGAATTTGAAATCCTCCGATGAAAATGGTACTGTACATTTCCCTCCTGAGACGATGTAACAACAAAAGGAAAGTCACTACTACATGTCTTGCTTTAGCATCTTTTTCAATATTTTAAATATTTTTATGCTATTGCAATCCTACTATAGATTTTACACCAAAATAAAAGAAATGCAATTACATAATAAAATGTTCTTCCTCTATGGAGAACAACAGAGATGTTGTATCCATGGAGTCTGGTAGCTATTAGGGAGGTCGGGACCTTCTCACTTGAGCAATCACATGGAATATTTGACTCTCAAAGTTAAATAATTTTATTGCAATTGTACGATGCATTTTGGAGTTTATGGGATCACATACTGAGATAGCCACAATGAGTGGGGGTTATGTCAATCCATGGTGTTATGTTGATCACATACTGAGATACCGGGTAAGTTTCACTAGTGGCCATAAATGTTTCATCATTATAACGCTGTGGTCACAAAACTATTCTCCGGTTGCACTGATAGCCACAATGGCATGTTTGGGGGCTATTTCTGGTGAAGTTGATGACGTGGCCACAAAACATATGATCCACGTTGGAAGCTTTTGTGACCACAACGTTATAATGATGAAACATTTGTGGCCACAACGTTACAAAAAAAAAAACATTTATGACCATCAGTGCGACCGGAGAATAGTTTTATGGCCATAACGTTACAAAAAAAAATATTTGTGGCCACAACGTTATAATGATGAAACATTTGTGACCACCAATGAAACTACCTCTTGAGACACCACATTACCTTTCTAACACACAAACTTAGCTTATCGGATCCAGATCCAACCCAGATCCAATAAGCATAAGTCCCCATTACCTTTCTTCTTCGCCAGGTTAACCTACTCCCTATTTCCTTTTCACCTCATCCCCTTCTTCTCGACCCCATCCCGATAACCCAACCACGAGTGAAATCCAGTCTCTGGCCATCATAGAAAGCCAACACTGTCTGTCGTCGTCCACGGTGGCTCCTCCATTGCTAACATAATCATCCTTCATCTCTGGAAAAATCCTCAAATCGAGGCTTCTCCATTACTCATCTAGTGGCTGGTCACCACAGAGAAACATGATTCATGATTCTCCATCTACTTTGAAGTTTTTAATCCATTTATTTTGACTAGTTGAAGTTTGTATTATTGATCAAACAGATGTATGTAATTGGAAATGACTTATTTATCTTCAGAAGCTTACTTTGGTTTTTGTATTTGTATTCCATTTGATGTTCTGATTACAAAATGTTCAACAAAATGTTTTGATTATAAAATTACTATTGAAAATATGAAAATTACCAAATGTTCAGCAATAATAATTTATCATCTTTAAAACCACTGCTTTCACCTGAGCAAAATAAGGTTTGATTTCATTGAAAATATGAAAATTACAAAATTAGCATATGATCTTTTACAATTAGTTGCACAAAATTTGCATTAAAGTCTGATCACAATGAATCTGATTTCACAAATTAACATATTGGTTTCTACTAACCATATGAAGTTTCCAAAAAATGTAAACCTGCCACCACAAACAAAAAAAAATCACATACTACAAACATCCAGAAATATTCAGTTAATTTTTTTTCATCAGAATTCAGTAATTTTTTCCACTGCAACATCTGTAATGCTTTGTTGAGTTGAGAATTCTGGACTTTCTCCTACTGCAGTACTATGCTGACTTGTTTGTTCTCCATTTTCCTCCTGTTTAGTCAGTTGAATGGCCATACTATTCCTTTTTCCTGTCCATTGCATACAACAAAGAATACTTGTTAAATTAAAAATGTGAAGCCAATGCAAATAGAAAAGGGATCAAACTAAAAAAAAAACTCATAATTAGTTGACTTGCAATGATGAATGAAGCAGAATGGAGAACTTGCCTTCCAATAATTAGTCCACCAGCTTGTGCACCCTACAACACATAAAGAAATATCTTACAAACAATGAATTGAGTTGTTTGTTATGAACACTGAATTGAGTTGTATGCTACCCTTAATATCTTGAGTAGACCATGACCGGTAGCAGGTGCCTTTTTTTTGTCTTTAGATGCAACAAAATTTGATTTTCCTGCAAAAACATTTACATCTTGACAGGTTAACTAGCCTCCAGAAATAACATCAGTATTCTCTATTGTTAGAGTCGATTTATGTTGAGGAAAGTCAGTGTTAACCTACAACAAACACATTTTTTATATATGCTAACCAATGAAGAAAAAACAAAGACAATAAAAAGAAATCCCATAAATTTTGAAGCTCTTTTTTGATAACTCAGCCTGTTGTGGCCTTCAGCATGACAGACACTACACCTGAACACTCTGCCTTATCTAGATAGTCTTGTGTTGCCTTTACTCTTACCTTCCAATGGCTCTCTCTTTCTCTTTTTTGTAGGTCGACCAAGCATCACTTGCTGGCCAGAACAGCCTGTCTTTCATTGGATTGACAACAAACTGGTATGCCTTCAGGTATGTTGCTTTCTTGAACCACTCAGACACATATTCGAGGGGATCTACTCCAGCAAAGGCAAATGCATTCATGGCATACTGACAAGGGATACCTATTTTGTCCCATTTCCCACAGGAACACATATGATCTGCTAGCTTAATAACATATGATTCTCTGACATGTAACAATAAATTGTCCCAATACACCTCATAACTTGAACTCCCATTCCATTCAACATGCCATTTGCCAGCCTTCTTCCTTTCTTTTTCAATTTTGGCAACTATATTAGGCTCACAATCACGCATCCACTTCCTAATATAACCTCTCTTGATAACTATTCTTATCATAACATATTGTACGTCTAATATCCTCTAACATGGAAATAATTGGTTTACTTCTAGCATCAAGTATCATTCCATTAAAGGTCTCACACATGTTATTATCTATTACTTCACACTTGACTACATCATTAAAAGTAGCTTGACATTCTATCCACTAGTTCAGTAAAAGTTCAACTCCAACTATTTATACAATTGTCCTAAATTCTCACATGCGTATGGTTCTCTCCATTATGTGATTGTTAGTATGAGAAACAAATTTTGAAATATACAGTTAAGGAAAATCAAAATTGAACAAAAATAAACACCCATTTCCCACCGTATATGTTGTAAATACCTTCACAGAACTCTCGCTTCATTATTGTGGACTCTGATTGTCGGAGGACCTCCACGTTGATGATGGTATCCTCTCAGTCACGGTGGTGAAGCTCAAGGAAGGTAGGTCCTCTCAATTGTTGGATTTCACTCCTGAGGTGGGGTCGAGAGAAAGGGGATGAGGTGAAGAGGAAATTAATGGGGATTAGGTTAACCTGGCGAAAAAAAAAAAAAGTAATGGGGACTTATGCTAATCGGATCCAGGTTGGATCTGGATCCGATAAGCTAATTTTGTGTGTTAGTTAGTTAAGTGTCCCACGTGGCTTAGTTAGATTATTTTAATAATATTCTAATGATAAAGAAAGCCACGTTAGCACAACCCAACATCTGTTAAGGTCCAGACTGACATTGCCCAATTAGAAAAATAGAGGAATTTTCTGAGGACAAATCGTAATAGAAGGATTAAAAGGGCAATCTAATCTACCTGAGATTTTTACCTAAGAAGTAATGAAGAAAATTTTTCAGAAGTTAGATTACGAATGTTGATTTTGAAAGTTCAAATAACAATGTCTAATGGAATGTTGTGTATTTGGTGCTTTAATATTTAAATGTTATTTATTAGTGGTTTAATGTTTTATTCAATTATATTTAAGTTAAGCTTCAAATATTATTATTAAAATTATATATCTCATATGCAAATATTGTTATCAAAATTATCTTATTTCTCCTGTGCATCCACACTCGGCATAACTTTATTTTGATTATTATCAAAGAAGTAGTTTGGTTGTTCATGAGAGATGATCCCATGGATCAGTTTCGTGGTAGTTACGACGGAACTAAAATGTGGTTTAAGGTAATTACTAATCGGTCTTTATATTATATAATAAATAAAAATAAAATTTATAAATTCATAGCTAAGAAGGTATTTAGGTAATTCAAAACTTGATTGTATCATGTTATTCCTAATTATTCTTGTAATCAAACGAACATATAATTAAATGTTCTGAAATCAAACAAGTTAATCTAACATAATCATCAAAGTGATCTCCACCTTTTATATTTCCAGACATCTAAATCCAGAGAGAAGTCATATTTTACAAACGAAACTGACCCTTAATGGTGTCTTTATCATCATAATAAAGAATGTAATTCTTTTTAAATTGATTAAAAACTCAGATGATTTATTATTTATAAAGTTATATTCAGATATATGTAATTTCTCAAATTCACAAAGTTATATGTGGAAAAAATCCCAATCATTTATGTACTAGTATATTATTCTGTTTTAATGTGTAGCTACTTAGCAGATTTTGTGGATGCCATTGATTTCCCCATTCTTTTATTTTATAAGATAAGAGCCCTCACCTTACAAACCCTAGCCTCCACCTTATAAATTTCTCCTGGTTTATCAAAATGTCTAGTCTTACTCTCATGCAGATCACATCATGTTGAGTCTTTGCAGAGATTTCCTAAAATTGGGGGGTTTTTTAAAATGCTCCATTAGATCTTTCAAATACTCAAGGGAGTACTTCAAAACAATCTTGCTTCTAGGTAAGATCAATTATGTGTTTATTTTATTTTAGAAATACATTATTTTCTAAAAAATATAAAGCATGATCATCATTACTTTGTTGTTGTTTAGCATGTGCATTTTACATTAATGAACTCAAAATGTCCAGATTCAAAGTTTCAATTGCTTCTTTTTGGTTTGATTTTAAGTTTCTTTATAAATTTTTTTTTTCTTGATCAATGCGACAAGTGCATATACAATCAAAGATATGTGCACAAATGTGCGAACAGCCAAGGCACCCTCACCCAATGATACAAGATTTAGGTTGCTAGTTCAAACTCAACTAGAGACCCGTTACTATTATTGTGTCTAGTGGTTTTGAACTTCTGCAATAAAATTCTTATATCAATGCTTTTCATTGTGTATAGATTAATTCATGTCTAATCTCATCCCCCCGCGAAGTTTAAACATTTTGTGGAGATATTAGAGGTCAACCATTGGATAGTCCAATAGTATGACACAATAGTGCTAAGGGGAGCGGAAGAGTTCCAATCCTTCCCATGGAGTATTGTTCCTGTAATGTTCTTTGTATGCTTGGGTCTAATATTGTTCACAAGTACTATTTATGAACATGGGTATAAGTCTCATATTGGAAAAACAATAGTTTCACCCTCTAAAGTAGAGGGATTTTCCTAGAAGGTTAAGCCATCATAACTGTTGCACCTCTATGTTATATGTTCCTTCGACAATCCTTTAAATGAGGGTGTTTGTCGCCTATTAGTTAGAAATAACTTAAACTATTAATTTGAATTCAAAATATATAGGGTATGGTCAAATATGTCTCACCACTTTCGGAAGCTCAATATGATCACTATTGATTATAATTTGATAATTAGTTTGATTGTATCATATTATTTATTCCTTTGGAAATTAAAGTAGGATGAGTTTTATTTGCTCATAGTGGAAGACATGTAAAATCTTTTATATTGATAAAAGTTTAGCTTGCTTATGTATAATGTTATTTTTCAATAATAATAATAATTAATGTAAATACAATCATATTTCTCAATTAAATTGGTTGTCTCTTTTTCAGTGAGGAAAAAGTTATGATAATCAAAACTAACTGTTGATGAAAATTATAAAAATTGAAATGATTATATAAACCAATAGAGTTTGTGTAAATCTGAAGTTGCAACACAAATTTGATAGGGAATGTGAGCTTTTAAAAATGAGCATGCTTGTAAAGAGAAATAAATGGGTAACAAAGGAGGTTGATCAAAATAATAAAAAAGTGGGTGATCTCGGATTCAAATTCTTGTAAATACAAGAAAAACACTCACTACGAGAAATATATTCCCTTAGAAAGCTACAAATACCTCTAGAGGTAACAGAGCACCATTTTAATAATTATTTAATATTATTGATCGGATAATCTTAGCCTCTTAACAAAATTGCAATAAAGTAAATAAATGTTGTGTAAATATTTCCTCTAATATGGTTTAAAGTCTTTTATCAGAATAGCCACTGTAGCAATACTATTTATTCACTATTTAAGGGTGTTTCCTACCCTTTTAGGACAAGGGATTTATATATAACACAGTTTGGTTAGGACATTAATCTCCCCATGTGATGACAGATTAATAAATCTCTAGGGGTCGTTAAACCACCGTAACTTATTGTGGAATAACTATTGTAGCCTTTATCAAATAAATAAATCTTGCATTGGTATCTTGATACAATTCAAAGCTCTAGAAATTATTACGCTTCTCATCAATGAGATCAGTTGGATTGGAGAAATAAAAATGATAGTCAGGAAAAAAAAAAGAAAAAGAAAAAAACATTATATGCAAATGAGAATGTTGATTATGATCTTTCATGATTAAATGGATGTTATTTACTTGTTTTCATATTATAAATTTTTCTTTTTTTTTTCCTGTAAGTTGGGAGTTGTCATTTCTATTATATATAAACATCAGTTCTAATTAGTTTAATTCGATGTTCATGTCAATATGGTTTATTTGTAACATGCGGTATGTTTTTTCGGTTTTATAATGACATATTTTTTTATATAAAATATAAAAAAAAACTCGTATAAATAGCAATCTATACTATAACAGGTTTTGTTTTATTTACAATATTTTTATTCAAAATTTTAATATCCAAACTTATTTTATTTTATTTTATTTTTGAATAAGATGCTCTTATTTTATCATTTCTTATCCATAGACAACTGAATCTAATTTTATTTATTTCGGTTAGTTATAGATAAACTAATCAAGGAACATCCAAATGAATTTGAAAATCTTAGTAATTTTGGAATTCTTACTCCAATAATTATATATAGAGCTTGGGGTGTCTCTTTCCTTGTACACATATCACTTACGGTATTATTGCTTTAATTCCATTTACTAATTCTATGCAGGTGCAATCACAAAGTCCATCCCCCACCTATCATAAATGAGATTATAATGAGGAGGAGAAGATCAGAATGGCATAGATGTGCTATAGATCAAGTAAGTTCCTACTTTAATTCATGATTGCTATAGTTGACATAAAAGTATGAGTTTCTTCTTTCACATATTGCCATAAAACACAATTAATATTAAAAATATGTCAAAATCATTCTATTAGATAGTTTAAAATTAGAATTTTTTATGAAAAACCTTTGATATTTGTTTTTCTTATCCTAAGAACTTGAAGAAACAACTCATGCATACATCCAAAATCCTCAATCATACATTAGAAGAAAGTCAAACTCGCAATTATAATAACCTCTAGAAAATTTATCCAGCATAAAAGAGGGTATTTTAATTTTTTTTCATTCAGAGAGAATGATGGATGCCAATGTTTATACATAAAGATTTAAAAAAAAAAAACCGCAATGTCCCAAAGCTATCATATTCACCAAAATGGCATTCTAGCCTAGACTTGACTCGGATTCGATTTTGGTTCAGTTCTGATTCCAAACTGACAGTTCTGATTTTATAAATTTTAGACCCGAAACCAAACCGTAGTTATAAACAGTTTCTATTTTGGTTATGGTTCCAAGTCGGTTTAGGTTTTGGTTCGTTTTCAAATATCTAGCTACAGGTTGTAGTTTTTAGTGTAGCCTAGGTAGGCTTGTTTTTAGTCTTTGTTAGATTGTAAATTAGATTCTGATATGTAGGCTTATAGGTTGTAGATTTTGTTTAAACCTTATAAGAAGTTATGTTAATCAAAAGCCTTGATTTTAATTCATGTCATATTAGTATGCGTTAATAGTCACAAAGTACTTATAGTCTATAGCACATGTCTAGGGAAAATTTTGCACTAGAGTTAAGATTCAAAAATATTGGCTGATTTTTTTAAAAAAATATAATTTTATATATTATATCATTTTTATTTAAATTAAAAAAGAGAACAGGAACCGGTGGTTTGGTTCTGATTCCGGTTTACAATTCTTAAGAACCTTAACTTGAACTGTAAAAGTATGGTTCAAGTTACCGATTTGGAACCGAAACCATGTTTACAGTTCTGGTTCAGTTCAAACAGTAATGGTTCTGATTTGGTTCATCGGTTCAAACCGAACCGAGGTCAGGTCTAATCTACCTGTCATATCAAGTGCCTAATCAATTCTTTGTGCTAAATGGGCACAATTTTTTTGATAAAATATAGACAGACCACATGTCGAGTACATGTAAAGAGCTAAACTCTACAATACATATACCCTCCATATGTGACAATTGATGTTCATGTGTAAATGAGAAAAAAAAAGTATATAAAAGTCCAAACGAAAAATTCCCCTTATAGAGCATGATTGAATTTGCTCAGCACAAAGCCATACTAGATAGTTCAACTAACACTGAAGCAAATATAAATCAAAAAGTAATCTGTAGACTAACAATTTATACAGAGGAGCCAATGCTAATACACCAAATGATTATTGAAAAAAAATCTTTTCCAAAAAAATAATTACCTAGTCAACAGCTTTTTTTTTTGCTTTTTTATCTATTTTCACTATTTCTTCCCAAAACTGGAGTCACATGATAATGACGCAACCATCATCTCTAGCAAATGCAATGAGAGAGACGAGCGAATTCTCAGGGGTAGCGAAATATAAGTAAGAAAGAAGTCTAAAAATGAAGTTTTTATTTGATTTTGAGAAGAGTGTGTGAACAAGATGATAATTAGAGTTTTATCCATCATTGTAGCTCCTTATTCCTTAGGATTTTTGTCTCTAGAATTAGACTATACTCTGGTTCTTACACAATAATTGTAACAGGCCAGTGAAAAGATAAATAAGTGTCTGTTTGATTTGCGCGTAGGTACAGCACAAGGAGTACAACACAATACAAATACCTAAATACAGCACAAATGCTCGCATTGTTCTTTGTTTGATATTCAGTGGACATCACAAAAAATTTTGTATTGTTTTTTGTTTGATTTACATACGTACTGCACGAAAAATTGTAAAATTACTATAATACCCTTTGTATGTATTTTGTTGTTTTGGGAAAAAAATTAACAAGACAAAATATTTTGAAATTTCTTCGCATATTTAATAGTAATCACTTAATTTTTTATAATTTGTAAAATTATTAGGGTATAATTATATATTTTTTAAATTTATAAAATATAATTATTAGGGTGTAATTATATTTTTTAATTTCTAAAATAAAATATTTAATAATTTTTTACCAAATATAATTTTTTATTTCCAAAATTTGTTATTAGATTGAGGTCAGGTGTTGTAATTTTTAATTTTTAACTAGGGGCAAAATTGTCTTTTGGTTGTGTTGTTTACATACGTACTGCACGAAAAATTTTGTATTGTTTTTTGTTTGATTTACATACGTACTGCACGAAAAATTGTAAAATTACTATAATACCCTTTGTATGTATTTTGTTGTTTTGGGAAAAAAATTAACAAGACAAAATATTTTGAAATTTCTTCGCATATTTAATAGTAATCACTTAATTTTTTATAATTTGTAAAATTATTAGGGTATAATTATATATTTTTTAAATTTATAAAATATAATTATTAGGGTGTAATTATATTTTTTAATTTCTAAAATAAAATATTTAATAATTTTTTACCAAATATAATTTTTTATTTCCAAAATTTGTTATTAGATTGAGGTCAGGTGTTGTAATTTTTAATTTTTAACTAGGGGCAAAATTGTCTTTTGGTTGTGTTGTACCACATTTAAAAAATTGTACCGTGGTTTTGGTGGGACAAGATTTTTAACAACTTATGTTGTACTCTATCAACTTCTTGCACCATATTCGAAGCCTATTTACAAAACAAACAAGGGAAGAGAGTTTATGTTGTATTGTCCCTTATTTTTTTGAGTATCAAACGCACCCTAAGTGTTAGAATAACTTTGTTCCCAGGTAGCTGCAAGTGGGTTTCTCTGTCAAGCATATATTTCTCTTCTTACTATTGAAGGCCACTTTGAACTTTTTAATCCCAACAATAGTTCTTGTGCGCCAATTTTAATTATTGTGCTAAATACATATTCTATTTTACAATTATTATGATTGACGCCAATGGTCTTCGTCTATTGGTATTGAGTCCCTTAGATAGGATTTTTGTTTCGGGGAAAATTTGAAATCAAACCGCAAAGCCCATGAAAGATGAGGATCTAGGTGTATTGACGTACTAACTCCACGTTTATGCACATCTCTAATTTTCCTTAAATCATGGTCACTTGTCTCCTATTTGTCAAAAAAAAAATTATTATGATTAATTTCTCCCAGGAGATCAACGACTCTTGGCCTCATTGTCGTGGTCTTACTCCAACTATAACTTGACAAATACATCTAAATAATCGTTAACACCTCCAAAGAGGATAGACTCCTGTTTTTCATCTAGTTGCCTTTTTGTCATGGTTTTTTTTTTTTTCTATTTGATCTTAATTTTTTTTTCTCCTTATAGTAGTGGGTCATGAGAGAATGAAAACTAAAAATAAGATTTTTTTTTTTTTTTAATATTTTGATTTTAGAAGAGAGAGTGCGAACAAGATAATCTTATATGCCATCGCAGCTACTTGTTCCTTAGGATTCAGCTACTTGTTCCTTAGGATTCTTGTTTTTTTTTTTTTTAATTTTAATTAAGGGCATCTCCAATCATGACCCAAAATCCCAAATTTGGGGTCATGGCGAGCACCAACCCAACCCAAATTTGGGGTTTGGGTGGATGACCGCAAAGTTGGGTTAACTATTTGTGACCACAAATTTGGGGTCCACACATATTATTTTTTATTTTTTTATTATTTTAATTAAAATTATAAATTAATAATTCATGAATATAATTATAAGTAGCCAATTTATACTTACATAATTCATTTTGTAGAAATTAATTAATTAATTAATTAATTAATAATAAATTTGTTAATTAAATTAATTTATGATTAATTTACTAAACTGAAATAGTTAAAAATATATTTAAAACAATGAAAGACACATGCGGTATGTTTCTTTTCTTTATTATGTTGTAATATTATGCATTTGTTGTATGCTTGTCTATGTTTTTAATGTAAAATATCTAATTAAAGCAATTTTTTGTTGTTAAAATTGTAATTAATGATGTGTTTAAGTATTAAATACTTTCGTGATATATGAAAAATAACTCTATTATTTATCTAGCCAATTAAGAAATTCATAATTAACTTTCTAAATAAATTAAATTAATAATTAAAAATATTTTAGTTGTTAAATATTTTAAATTATTTCTACTAGTAAATATTAAATTGTAATAAATATTTAATTAAATCATTGTTAAAAATAATTAATTTTTAAGTATTTTTTTTATCAAATAGTAATAGTAATAAAAAAATTGAATATATAAAGAATATTCTGAGAACATTTTTTTTTTTTTTTTGGTAAAATTTAGAGTTTGTGGTTGTAGTATAATTTACTATAATAGAACTAAATTTTAGATTTTAGGTAAACTTTTGGGTTATGGGTTGGAGATTGCCTAAATTGATATTTATCGAGTGATAAGTTTATTTTTTCAAAACTATTATAAACAGTTTAGTGAAAAGGTAAATGAGCATTAGAATGGCTTTGTCCCTTTAATTTCATTGCTGGTAGCTTGGTACCCTTTTTTTATTGTTTCTTTAGCTCTTTTGTCTGTGCATAAAACCACTTCCAACTTACAATTTCAGTCACATTTGTTTATAACAATTCATGTCCTCTTAGGGCCTGTTTGGCTGCAAAATAAAAAAATATGGCATAATTTTACTATGTAGAAAGTGCAAGTGATTATTATAGAAATTGTAACATATTTTATTTTTACAGAATGAGTGTTTAGTTAATAAAATAAAAAAAATTACGGAAACCTGCCAATTGGCGACCGGACAGTCGGTGGACCAGTGGCCGGTGGCCGGTCGCCGGAGGTCAACCGGTAGCAGACCAGATCGTCGGTGGACTGGTGGTCGGTTGCTAGAGGCTAGCCGGACCACTAGTGGACTGCCGATGTGTCACCGGAGGGCGGCCGGCAGGTGGCTGGATCCCCAATGGACGGGTGACCGGTCGCGGAGGCTGGATCAAAAAAGAGAGAGATTTTTTACAATTAAGTGGAATATCTTTTTATGCCATAATACTTATATTATGCAATAATTTTATATTCTAAAAAAAGTACCCAATAACCAATATGACATAATTCTCAGAAAATATTAAATTATGCCATATTGTACGGATTATGTCATAATTTTGGCCTATATAAACAGGTTTTTACTTTAATTATTGAGTTAGATGCATATGTTTCATTTAACTCACAACATGTAGAGCAAAAAGTGAAAAAACAAAAAAGACTAATCACCTCTTAATCTATTAATATTGAATTTTTAATATAGTTTATTTGTATTATTGTTAAATAGATGAGTTCAAACATCAACTCAAGTAAGATGAAAGTACATGTATGTTGAGATATTAATTTTATATATGTGCACATTCCTGACACGGTTTATTTATATTTCTTAAAAAAAATAAAGAGAGGAAGAGCACATTTTGACATATATATATATATATATATATATATATATATATATATATATATATATATATATATATATATATATATATATATAATTGTCACGGCCATTGTGATGATTTAAAAAAAAATTATATTAACTTTTAAGATTACCATTATTTAAAATATGTTTTAAAAAAAATGCGTAGTTGAATATTTCCTAAGGTCCTTTTTTTACTTGTCCATTTTAACAAAATCACATGGATTAAAAAAATTAGTTAAAATTAGTTGGTAATCTAAAATTTATAAAAATCATATTACCTTGCCAAAATAGAACCATTAAAAAGAATCGGAGGGAGTATAATTTATTGGGAGTTGTAGAAGTATATTAAATATAAAAGATCAATATTTAATACTTTACAAATTTTTTTTAAATGGACAAGTAAAAAAGACCAGAGGTTGCTTACTTTAAATGCAACTAGGTAAAAGTTTATTTTCATATGCTCTTGGGTCTGGGAAGAGAGCATTTTTGCATATATGGCTCATAAAAATGCATATTTTAAATAGAAAAAAGTACAAAAAAAACCCTGGTGGTTTCCAAGATTTGAAAATAAAAAGTGAGATTTTTTTTCTTCTGATCCTATGATGTGCGGTTTTCCAAATTTACAAAAAGAGGAAAATTTTAATGGTGTTAACTTTGTCTTTTTGACAAGGGCAAAATCATCCATTCATGTAAAAAATGGCCACGTGGCATAAAAAACATTATTTTGTTTAATTTTTGGAATTGAAGTTTTTTTAAGTAGAATTTTGGAAGAAATTAATAGACTTAAAAAATATATATTGTTTTATGTTATATGAGTTAGTTTTTAAATAAAATAACGATTTTGCCCATGTGAGTTAACATCGTTAATGACTCGGTAACTGTTTTTTCTCTTTTTGCAAAACTGGTCATAGAATCGGGAAAAAAAACCTCACTCTTTATTTTGAAAATATCAGAAACCACAAGGGTTTTTCTTATACTTTTCCCTTTTAAATATAGCACTCTATATAAATATACACACACTCCTATATACACCAAAAATGTCATATAAGTAATAGAATATATTAGAACATCCGTAGTTGAGCACAATAATAATTAGGTAACTAGAGTGAGTGCTAAATACGGTTAATTAGTTTTAGTTTTTTTATTTTTTTTATAGTTCCTGTAAGTCTAGTAAAATTTTTATTGTGCTCAATTGCGGATACTTTGATTGGTTTTAGTTTTACATTAAAGTTTTTAAAGTTTATAGTAGGTATGTATGTAAATATTAACTTTATAGTGCTAGATATGCAAATATTCTTTAATATATAAATATACACTTTGAATTAGTATTCGCAAATATGAATGTTTATGTGGATAAATGTGAAAAATTAGATTTGTAGGGGTGTGGGTGTAAATGTGATTTGAAAGAAAAAATTGCTGGAGATGGAATAAATGGGAAGAATGGAATGGAATGATCCTGCATTCATATTCTAGTCTATGAATACAAAGACAGGATCACAATTTTATTCCTATTTCTTTTGTTTCATTAGACAATGAGACTAGTTAAAACGGATTGATATATATAAATTTTCAATATATTTAATTAAAAATTTAAGATATAATTATAAATATATAATTTTAATTTGATTAAATATATAACAGATAATCACAAAACTACAATTATACTTTCATTAAAAATATAACTTTGAGTATTTATTTATTTATAATAATAAGATCCCATTTCAATTTGAAACGAGAAAGAGTGTTTCCCTTTTTTCAAAACAATAATATGAATGACCGCTTATGATCCTTCTTGTCACTTTATAATGCAATAATAGGAATAACCGGGTTATGATTCTTATTGTCACTTAACAAATTAGGAATGTGTGTTTATGTTAGAATGTTTATTTCATTTTATTTTACCTACCAAACAGGGCCTTTGTTGTTATCTCACTCTTATTCTATCCATGCCATCCGAATAATTAATATTTTGATTTAATTAATAGAATGTTGTGTACAAGCATTAATAGTGAATAAAAACTGAAGAGTTAATGGGAAAAGTATGAATAGATACCATAGACTTCCAATTAATTTTGGTATTTAGAAAGTTTAACAACTCTTAAATCTTAATTTCGGAATTTGAAAAGGTTTCAAACTTTTCAAATTTTAGAAATTAATTTGAAATTTGAAAAGATTTTTAACTATTAAAATTTCATAAATTAATTTTGAAATTTTAATGGTTTCTAACTCTCATTCTTCATGTTTTTATAAAAGGCATTTTTCTCCAGAAATGATTATTATCTTCTTCTCCCACTCTCTCTTAAAAATTTTCAGTTTTAGATTCAGTGTGAGAGAACTTAAAAGTTTTAAACTCGAGGTTTATTGTGATAGAGTTTTAAAAATTTAGTTCATCACAAAATGGTGTTGCTTTGCAATTAGGGATCGTTGTTTTTTAAAAAACGGACACTAGTTCAAACATAAGTACTAGAAGATGGTGAATCCATATAAAAAAAAAAAACTGAGTTCAATCATTCTATCTCACTTTTTTTTCTTTAATTTTGGGTCTTCTTGTATAAAAATTTTGTTTTATTTTCAATTTTGTATTTAGTCATATTTCCACCTAAACATTTCCCATGTTGCTAGTCAAAGAACTAAAAATAGCATGGTGGAGTAGTTGCATGCCCATTTAAACTTAATTTAGGTTAAAGTACTAAATTAAAATTTGGGCTATAGCTGTAGAACTAAAAGTCCACTTTCCTATTAAAAATTAACTTTTTAGAGTAATTGATTGAGACAATTAAATAAATGATCTTACTGCATCATTTGCGATGTTACTATTTTATACTATTTTTAAAATTTCTTTCAAAAAGCTGCACCAATAAACCTTATTCAGTACAATAGGACATGTGGATAATTGTCTGTGATCATTGCCACATCAGTCCATAGTCATCCTACAGTCATTAAGTTAAATAAATAATTTTATTATCAAATTAGAAAGAAGATAAATTATGAACCAAGGTAAATATTTTGATAAATTTTAAAAAATAAAATAAATATTTACATTAGTTCAAATACGAAAACTAAACAATTGATCATAGCTAACATGGTAGCAGAGATTTTATAATCCTTGATAAAATCAACTTAACATCAACTAAGTGCACTAGCAAATGTCTCATATTTATGGAAATAATCTTCTAGCTATGTACCACAGTGAGTCAGTCTGACTTAATTAGACTACCTTTACCTTTTACATAAAACAATTGGGTAAAGTCATCCTAAGTGTGGGATGTCACTCAAATAACTCATACTATTAATTAAATACACCTGAATAAAAAATTTGTCTGAAAACATAAATTTAATTGCATAAACATGAAAGATCAATAGATATTTACAGACACAGATTATATTTACCAGATATTTTTAACTATTAACAGGTATAAAGTTAAGAAAGGAACATCTTTATTCTATTAAAGATCACAAAAATTGGTGGACATAATTCTAAGGTTCCAATGGGGTGCAGTATAGAGGTGTCAAAACTGTTGGTTAGTTTGGGGTGGCTTTCTTCTTTTTGGAGGGAACAAAATCCTGCAAGGTCTTCACAGCTTTATTGACAGCATAAACAATCATTTTCTTTATCTGCAAGAAGAACAGATCCCTAATTAGTATACAGTAAAGAAAAGGTTCACTCAAGCAAAGCAAAAATAATTCCAATTTTTCACCAGACTAGAATATTTATAATGTTAAATAGAGTAAACAGGTTAAAGAATAATAATACATCATGCATAAAATCATTATTTTCTCAAATTGATTTTCCTTCAAATTAAAATTATTTCCCTATTTTCAAGCAATGTTCCTTGTCATCTATCTTGACTATAATTAAAATTGACCACAAATTTATTTTTCTGTTAACTACAGCCCAAAAATCAAGGAAGAACAAGCTTGGGAGCTCAGTATCCATGATTAAACAGTCTTGGCTTCCTATGCACCTTTTCCAACACCAAAAAAAGTTCTCATGCAATTGGTGAGTCTCTAGAGCGACTCAGGTTGTTTGATGTTGCTGAAAGCTTTGTCAATCCTTCCCAGATCTGTACTTTTCTAAAGTTGTCTAATCACCTTGCAGTAATGTCACCACAGTTTATTTATACTCAATTTCTGTTCTCTGCTGTATCCAGGTATCGCTTTAAATCCATATCTTTTTATTAATTTATGTTTGGTGATTTATTTATTTTTCTTCCAAGGGAAAAAAAAAATTAACCCTCCAACTTGCACACTCTTTCAATTAATGTAGAGCACATGATGCACTCTTTCAATTAGTCTCCATTTCACCATAAGTGAAACGAGATTGAACTTGGGAAGAGAAGGCTAGAGCCTGATCTGGATTGTGCTAGCTCGGGTCACCAACATAAGCTCAACCGTTTGGACCTGAAAGATTGACCACGGCAGGATAGCGCTGCCATAGCCTTAAGCTATCATCTCCAAAAAGGACTTTCGCTTTCATGGATCCAAAGCATACCCTTTCTTCTAATAAACATTCAGTTTATTCATATTTGTTGCATAAGAATAACAAATAATTTCCAAAAAAAAAAATACTCAAGAATATGTAATTTCTCCATCTTAAAAAAATTGTTAACAATATTAACTTTTTCCTATTTGTTAAAATAAAAAAGCCGACCTACATGATATAAAAACAACATTCCTGTCCATTAATCCCTTCCAAATTTTTCTAAATAGAAAGAAAAAACACTTAATACTCAAAAACGAAACAAAATTATATTAAAAGTTATGTTTTCCTACATAAGAATGGTTTTTACTTATGCGAAATGAAAAAAAAATGTGAATCTTTAAAATGATTTTTTTAAAATTTTTCTAGAATATATATATATATATTACCAAATTAAGCAACTAAACCGCTAAGAAGGCAAAGACGTGTATACATGGGCGTTGGAACCATCTGCACACAACCACTACTCATACTTCCCAAAAATGTGCCTTCACTAGTGATTCAAATTCTCACCACTTGTAAAAAATAAAAATTTCTAATAATAGTTCAACTACCAATAAAATAGTCGCTAACTATTTCACATCAAAGTTTTGAGTGGAGAGTTTTCTTGACATTTTTTTAAGAAATTTTAGAATTTTTTTTTTTTTTTTTTTTGGAAAACTGAGTTGAGATCTCAGGATTTTGGCTTGATAATAAGCATGTTTATTTCAAAATTATTTTTAACATCACCTTCCTCTTTATTTTATATCTTTATTTTATAGTTTAGGATAGTGTGTGAGTATGATTCACTCTTGATTTTTTTTTTTTTATATTGATTCTTTGCTCAGCTTTCATGACAATGCCTCATAAGACTGCTGAAGTTGACAATGATCCAGCACCACCAACAGCACCAATTGAGCAATCTCTGCAAAATCCTTTCATCCATTGAGGCCTTCCTGTCGTAGAAGGAATTATGGAACATATGTTGCTCCATGTCTCATGGTTATCTAGTTGGAACCATGGCAAAAAAATGATTCAGTCTCAGTGCAGGTTCTTTACAGTGTAATCCTCTAATTGGTCTTTCTAATTATGTCAAGTTACTCATTTAATCCCTCTATTATAATTTATACCAAATGAATCCTTTTATTATTTCAATTTAGAAATATAAGTATATCTCATTCTCGACGCCATGTGCACTATCAAGAGCCACTAGATCTAGCTCACGATGAGCACAAGCCATTCATCCTCCCCGGTATGCCACAACCCCAAGGAGACCGCCAAAGCCAAAACAACGCCTTTCTTCTATGAAGAAGCTCCAAAGTTTGAGAAACTATCCAATTGATACTATCATAATTGAGCATACCTGCAAGCCATGTCAGAGGTGTGCACGGTTGAAAAGTTAATGTTTCAACTAACCTGTGCTCTCACCCTACGCCAGCTGAGATTCAAATTTACCTCCTCCGCAAGAACAAAAATAAGTTATGCAGGGGACCAATAGACTAAGAGATCATTGGCGATTACATTTTTCTTTTTTTTTAATATAAAATATACAGATATTGATATACATTATGTCTATGGGCTCAACTGCTCATTCAGTTCATTGATTTGGGTGAAAGTGGTTTGTACTCTACTATTGAGCTTTAAAAAAAAGTTTTATTAAATTAATCTAGAAATTTATACATGTATAAATAACCAATTAATAAACCCAATGAATCAATTAACCATCTATATTTGCTATGGAAAATCCAATATAGTTAATTGAACCGTACCCACATCTACTTCAAGGTAGTAGGATGACCTGGTACAATTGAAGTCACCCAACCCTTTCAATAACATTTAATTAGTTAAATAAATATTTTTAAGAAAAAAAAAATGTTTATTTCCATTACACACATTTTTATCCCCAAAACAATGTGGGTAACTTCTATCCACTTGCATCAACCAGCGGCAAAATTGCGCAACTGGCGGCCATCAAGCCAGGCCAGTTTGCTAAGTATGGCTAGAATAAGTATCCTTCCAATTCTAAGAGGAAGTTTTCATCTTTCTATTAGGAACTATGGGTTGAGGGAAAAATAGATAAAAGGAAATGAAACTATCATTGATACGTTTTCTATAAGAGAAAAATAGCTAAAAAGAAGCGAAACTATCATAAATACATTTTCTATTAGACCACCACTGCAAAGGCCTAGTAGTTGACGCATAGTGTACGTGGTGGTTTGTCTATATTATTTTATAAAAAAATTCTATTATGTATTTTCTCGTCTAAATTTCACTAATTATCTAGATAGGTAAAAAAATTGAGCAATTTGATATAGGACAAAAACATAAAGATACATATTCAAAACAAAATTAAAAAAGAAAAAAAAAAGAAAATTTTGGATAGTGAAGAGCAAGCAGGAAATAAATATGAAAGGAGACAAATATATGCATATAACATAAAGAAGCAAGAAAGAAAAGGATGAGTGCGAACAGAAGGAGAGATGAATAAACACCACAAGAAGATTTGAAATGATGTCAGCATATATATATTAGTTTCTCCAGAAAGTCAGCGATGCCTTCTAACTTCATTTCTCAAAATAGATCCATATCTTAAACACGATGCAAATATAATTTCCTAGTTAATATGTCTACTTAGCAACCTGATTACCCGTCCAAACAAACTAGATAACAATTTTATTGCATTTGGGATTCCAATGGTCAGATTTTAACTCAAATCCAAAATCCAAGATGACAAATCTAGTGCACATTGGGTTCTTATTTGAAGCATATGTGAACCCTATTCATATTTCACATCCTGCCTTCCCATAAGATGTTCAACATCAAATATACCGATTTACTCCAATTCAACAAAGCCAAGCCTATTTGGAATAATCTAGAATCCTTTTCAAGCATCTTGTCTGCTCAAAACCTACTGATCTAAATTTCATAACATTAATTATGGCACTAAAAGTTCAGAATTCACAAAATTGCCAAAAATCAGGCTGGAACTAACTCAATTTCTTGATATATTTTGTGAATCTACAATACCATGGCATAACTACTAAATTAACAGCATATGTAGCAATGTGAAAATGACAGCTGCATGCTGACTTCTATAACCACAATTCTCATATAAGGAATCAATAGGGACAATTTGATATAGCAAGCCCATGGTTAAGTTATCGCCACAAATTTGGTACTTTGTCATGGGACTCCTTACACGCAGGTGGAAGATGCTTTCATGCTTATACTTGCATTTACTGTATAAGCATTTACTTTTAACACATAATTTCAGGTATCAAAGAAAGAGCACCAGGAATTACCTCAAGTTTATCTTCTTTTGCCCGGTGGTTAGTAGGAAGCACCCGAAAGTCCTCTGTTAAGCGTAGGCATTCACCAACATTCTCAGGGGAAACAAAGTCAAGAGCAACCTTTGTGCAGGACTGCAATAAAAGA
This sequence comes from Dioscorea alata, assembly GCA_020875875.1. Taxonomy (NCBI): domain Eukaryota; kingdom Viridiplantae; phylum Streptophyta; class Magnoliopsida; order Dioscoreales; family Dioscoreaceae; genus Dioscorea; species Dioscorea alata. The sequence goes on from CM037018.1 coordinate 16,824,658, forward strand.
GTTTTCATAAATTAACAGACACAAAATAAAAAGGCCAACAAATGGCCTAGAAATAGAACTTTACTATTTCAGTATTCAGTTTGTATGGTCAGTTCACACATACCTTCAAGTTTCTCACTTGATGGGGACATCCAGCAGGAATGAAAACTGCTTCTCCTAGGGCCTGCTCAAACGTCCACGGTTCAATTCCTACAGACACATAGGATATTTTGACGGGCATGTGAAAATGAGTACTGAAAAATGATCTTAGGAAACAAATTGACAGGAAGACCATGGACTGACCGTATTCCTCCTTGAGCATTCTTTTATGTTCAATGGTTAGATAAAATGTTTCATCATGGACAGGATTAAAAACCTGATAGAGGAAGAAGATAATCAAAAGTGAGTAAAAGATTCATTGTTTAATCATATATATGATATGATCTTGTAGATGTGCACAATATTCAACTAACCTGATAAACAGGAGAGCAATAAATATGCCGAAATTCCTTTGAATGCTTTTTAAGAAAAGACTGTAGCTTAGGAACATCTTGTCTCCGAAAAATATCCCATATAGCTCCCCCCTGTGTGATTGCAGGTAAATTGGTGTCTTCTTGGTCGCCTGCCTTCATGTGTCTTTCACTTCTTACATCAGTAAGATCCCCATTGATATGAGAATCTTGCAGTTGCTCTTTTTCATTTTGCAGTCTGTGTTGCCTTTTCAATTTCTCAATCTCACATATGCGCTCCTTTTTAAATTTTACATCAGATGAATGCATCAAAACATTTACCTACAGAACACAAAAAGCAGTAGAAGAAGAGCATTATCAACATAAAAAGGCAATGGTAAACAATGACTGACAAATGAGGATAAAAAAGAACACATTTTCATAATTTAAATTAAACCCAATAAAGTGCAAATATTAGAAGTAAATGTCACTTTTTATAGACGGCATTCATGTTGGAAAGTTTAAGCACAGCCACTATTTTTGTAGAACACACAATTCAAGTAGAAATTTTAACAATTGTATCATGCCATACCCCTAACATATCTCCTCTGAAAGGAAAACAAAACAATAGAACTGAAGTCTACAGCAATTAGTTGAGATTATATGTCAATATGTCACAAAGAAAGGAATCAATTCCCTCCAGCCAACTGTCCTCCAGTGAGTTTCCAAGGAGCTTAACAGAGGCCAATGCTTGCCAAAGAACAAAGAACCATTGGAAATCCTCACAGAAATATGCATGAAAAAAATACTACAGCTGCTTAAATTTACCGTACTAATAGGTGGCAATAGATTCAGAAAGGCATGGCAAAAGCTATCCAAAACAAGACAAATGCATACAGCTATAAAAAGAAGGCACTATGCTGAACTAGGTGGCAGTAGATTCAGAAAGCAATGGCAAAAGCTATCCAAAACAAGACAAATGCATACAACTATAAAAAGAAGGCACTATGCTGAACTGCTAGGTAAGTTTACCGCATCTGAAACATCACAGTGAAGCTTAGTGACCGAGTCCCCCCGTCCAAGCTCTTCTCTAGCGCCATATGCAATATATGATTTTGGTCCCATGTCCAATTTTAGAATGTCCAAAGGGAGAGCCGCAGCAATATTTAGAAGGCCATTCTTTGGATTTGTATACTCTTGAAAAGGCAAAGACTTAATAAATTCAGCACCATGGTGTGGTAAGAACTCCTCAAAGTGATTTGATGTAGGCCAATCCTTCAATTTAAGCATTTCTGGCCATTGGTTTGAATACATTCTTCCTTGCTTATAACCTTCAAAAAATTGGTGGGTGCTTATCTCAACCTACAAGCAATATAGAACTCAGTCAAATTTCAGTCACTTTCAATGACATAACATTCAAACTAAATGAAAAGGAAAGCCCAAAAAGAATGTAAATACATTTGTTTTAGCAAATCGATAGTATTCAGCCAAATAAATAATACAAAAACATCAGCACTGCTCAATGTTATCTTACTGTGTATGCTGCAGGAATTATTTTACTTTCAGAAACCAAACTTTTCTTGCAAAAATAATCAAGGAAGCCTTAAAAGGTAGCAGGCATTAAAAGTTGGCAATTACCTCACAACAAGCAAGACAATCAATTGCCTTCATCTTGTAGCTTCCTTCATTATTGCATATTGCACGGCACATAGCCATTGGCTCCCAGCACAAACCTGATCTTTCATTAACCAACCCACTAACAATAACTGGTTCTCCCTTTAACCAGTGACTCTGAAAATGAACCATTCCATCTTCCTCAATTTCAGCCAGTGAAGGGCAATATAAGTAATTATCACTTGAATCAGTTCTTGAAGCTGCTTTCCTGGACATTTCAGTGGTAGAACAGGAGCAAATGTACTTTTGCTCTGTTGGGGCATCAAAATGCAGACTGCTACCTAATTTCTCTGCCTTAGCTTCCAGATCCAATAAAAAATTTCTAGGGAAGATGTGTCTAAGCTCTAGCACAGAAGAACCACATCCACCAACAGCAGTGGGGGGGCATGGGATGCTGCCATCAGAGTTAGCTTTCCATTTAGCAATATCCATATGGTAATTTGTCGTGGAACTCTCATTTTCTTGACTAACTCCTGGAAGAGGATCACCACCATGCATGTAGGGTTGCCCCCTATATGGATAGTGTGGTGTCACAAATTGACAGCAACCCCTCAAATCACCTGAACGTAATTCTTGACAACATCTCAGGCATAATTCATAGCCACAATTCGAACAGACCCGGTGGAAATCAACAATTGAGGTTTTACAATTGTTACTGCAAAAGCAGAAAATATAAATGTCAAGCATCATAAAACAATAGAAAAGTTATTACAGGAAATAAATTTGAGTTGAATTAATGAAAAAGAAGATATTATGTTAGCTCAATATTACCAGAATACACGCTCATCTTTCTGGCAAACTGCTTGTTGTGGCCGCATCTCTGGTAACAGCAACCCTGCAAATGAAAAGGAAGTGAGGGTCAAAAGAATGCAGACAAAGTGAAGATAATAAACAAACCACATTGTTATCATTGTTCACCTTGAATATTGGCTTCAATCTCCATTTCTTTCACTTGTTCTTGGTTCAGTTGTTTCAGAAAAGGCAATATGAAGTCTAACACATAGCGAGCACTTCTAAGTATGTCAGCCTTTTCTATCTCTCCACAGGAATTCTGTACATGAAATCAAAAACAAAATGCCCATCATACCAATATCAATAGGAAATCAAACCACAAATTATTAAAGCAGCCGCTAATCTATTTAGCTAAAAAAAAATACAAGTTTGTTAATTCTTTATTGAAAGCTCAGCACATCATATAAGTCCAAATTGAAGCTCAAAAATGAGTGCTCCTTAAATTGCACTTATCTTTCCTGGTTTGAAGTTAGTAAGAGGGCATGCAAGACTCTAACATTGATAGAGAATTAATTTAGTCAATCTGATAGAAATTTTTCAAACAATAGAAGGAAGAAATATTATGCAAGTGTCCACCAAATACAATTCCATATAAAGGGAACTACACTAATTCAACCCTGGATCATGGAAATGATAAGCAAATAATCATTAAAAAATCATTAAGTCCATAAGACTTTCTTCAGAGAGAAGACCCTCATATCACAAAATCTTGTTTGTTGCTAACAAACTCAGACTCTTCTAATAAAATTGCTATCATATGCTTAACATGATTGGACGAAAGCACAATCAATTGGATAACTGTGACTGAATTCCCATTGTTCCGCTGCTTCAATTCTGGGGAATTTTTGCGGCAGTCATGAACTCTTTGTCAAAACACTGCTTAGACAAATTTGATTGCAGAGTGGGCCTACGCGTTTCAAAATTTGGTTTGCCCTTCATACACAATATACAAAATTCTAATGATGGAAATGATGGTTTCAAATGAACATTTGGTTTCGTGGTTGGATTTAAGAAGGTGGTCTAAATTTGTCTAACAAAAAAGATTCAAGACTGATAATTTCCCTGAATTTTACGCTTGAACAATAAATTTCATCTAGGAAGGTGGTCTAGGGGGTCTAGCATAAGTAAAGGACACTCATTAAGTATATAAGAAAGACCAAATTTATGTTTGAAGGAGCTGTTACTGTAGCTTTCTGACTCATAATCAGAACTTAGACCATGAATTGACCAAGTATCAAATGAAGACTAAATTTTTGGTTTTCATCTTTGAAAACTATAACAGTATTGATTAACTAATTAACATAAAAAATACCAATAAAATACATAAAAATCATTAAAAAAATTCATAATCTAAGAACTGAGAATTAAACAGTAATAAGACTGCTTGTGAAGTATCATCAAAAAATTTCTATGCCATAAATTAGTATGCAGTTTTCAGATGCACAAGCAATTCCACATAACAGAAAGCATGCTTGAATTAAACATTCAAAACATCCCAATTCAAATTACAATACAGTAAATATCAGTTTTTTTTTAAAATTCAAACATCAACGCAGAACTAGATATGAATCACAAAACAAAATTATAACATAAACCCTAAAATGAAACAAGAAGCATGAGCAAAAGTTATAAAACATCTAAAGAATAGCTTACCAAACTGATAGATTTTTCTTCACCCCGAATTCTACCCATAGCGGAGGATGCTGAAAACGGACGGCATGATCCATTAAACCTTCTCACCTTCTTCCTCAATCCATCGCCAACCCCATTACCAAAAATTGCATCTCTTTTAGCCAATGGAACTAGCCGATGAAACTCCCCGGTAATCCTAAGATTTCCCCCCAATCCTCGCTCCTCTGCATCACCCTGCAATCCTCGACCAACACCATCCACCAAGTCCCGCCCAGAAATCCAAGAAGAGACAGAATTCAACTTCCCCTGAAGACCAGAAGACCGCCGCGGAGTCCGCTGTCCTTTAACAACAACAACCCCACAATCCGTCCCAGTTCTCTTGATCTTCTTGCGCGGCCTCTTGCTCTCCGATTCACAAGTCCACTCCTCATCATCCCGGCCTCGATCATCCTCCTCCGGATCGGAGCACTGATCACTGTCATAGAAATCGAAGCTCCGTCCCGCCGATCGATCAGAAGAAACCCTTCTCCTAGCTCTAGGCTGCTGCCTCTCGATCGCCATTGCCGAAGAATCCAAAAAACTCCGAACTATTGGCTCCAGAGAAGCATGCAAATATAGGGTTTCAACCGAGTTTTTTAGTCTTTTATAGATGAAGATTGACGATAAGCTTCTGAGGATTTGGTCCCGATTTGATTTGGATTCTCAATTCTTTCCTAAATTGGTTAGGAGTGTAGACCACCTTAACTTTGTTAACTAACTGCCTGGTGTTTTTCTTTATTTATAACTTTATATATATATATATATATATATATATATATATATATATATATATATATATATATATATATATATTTGTTAGTATATTTTTTTAATTTATTTTAAAAAAAAAGGTAACTTGAGATGCAAGGATTTTTTTAAAAATAAATATTGAAGTGTAAGAGATAAACTTATGATGAGGATGATTTGAAAGATTTGAGGATTTGAATTTAAATAATAAACTAAAAAGGAAAGAAGAAAATAATTAAAATGAAAATAAAGCCAGGATATTTTACTTTTAAAATCAAGATTAAATTGTTTCCATATGGGGGTTTAGGGTTTCGGTTTAGATTTTTTTAGAGACTAAATACAGAATTTTTAAGGGCCTATAAGAAAATATGCATGTGTGTGTGTGTGTGTAGAGACATACTGAATTTGAAATAAATAAGTAAATTGTGTATAGATCCATTACCAAATAGAGAAACAATTTTAACTCATAAAGTTTTCTAACAATATATAATAAAATAATTTTAACTTAAACTCAGGTTGTCAAGTTCACAATGGTGACATGAACTATGTCAAAAGAATATGTGCCAAACGCTGAGATTCGCATGATAGTCATATGGACTTGCCAATATATATATAATTATATAATGATATGTACAATCTATATATTTTTATATAAAAAAAAAAAGATAAACCACTATATATTAAATGGAAGAGAACCCAAAAATATAAGCTCACAATAACAAAAAAAGAAAAAAAAAATCCATTATAATGAGTACAAACACACAAAAAAAAACAGCTAAAAAGGAAAGAAAAAACAAACAAGGTATAACAAGAATATAAAAAACAACATAATAAAAAGAAAAAAAAACAAAATTTTAATTTTAGGAAATAGTAAAAATACAAGGGAATATGAATAAATTGAAATTCTAATTTCAGATATTTCTAGTGTTATGTAGTTGTCATTCTTTTGTTTGTGTTATTATTACTCTTTCGGATCATTAATTTTTAGCAATGAAAGCAAGAGAACAGATGAGGATGCTTTTGTGTTTTATCTATCAAAACCTTATTAATTTTGAATTCAACTGACCTTCAATGTCTATATACCTGAAGTCCTTGAAATTAATTTATTATTAAAGAATTTTTTTCATAAAAAGTGAAAATGAATTATCACAATAAGGATAACAATATCATATTATTGGTTTAAGCGAAAAATATAATTCCCAATAAGATTCCCATCCCGTCCTCTTTAAAATTTTGAAAAAAAAAAAAAACCTATACAAAATTAGTAAAAATTTCTTTCAGATGATCACATTCATAACTTTAACAAATTTTAATGTATTGATATTCATAAATCTAAAAAATAAACTAAACAAATTTTTTTACATAAACAAAAAATTTATAAATTATTAAATATTGTTTAAAAAATTACATCATCCAATATATAAGTGATATTATTAAATGAAATCAAGATCAACTCCTAAAACTCTGTAAGTCATGATAAAAAAAAATACAATTATCAATAAATCATTTCATGATGTTTAGAAACTAATAAATATTATCCATTGTGAATTAATTAGTATAATGGAGGATTTGGAAAAAAAAATAGATATTATAAAAATTAAGGGGTCGTTTGGCATCGTTTCTATTTTCTTGTTTTTTTTTGTTTTTGTTTCTCTTTTATTTTGTTTTTGCTATGTTTTGATTTTATTTTCAATTTTTTTAAAACAAAAACATGTTTGGATCCACGGACTATTTTCTATTTTAAAAAGTTGTAAACAAAAACATGTTTGGTTAGTATAAAATTATTATAACATTTTTTTATCATTTTTTTCAAATCCATATTTTTAATTTTTTTATAAAACTTTATTTTTCATATTAGTTTACTTGATTATATTATTAAATAAATTAATAACATAAATTATTATTAAATTATATTATATCATAGTTTATCAAAATCAACAGTCAAACAATTATTTTCACAAATAATTTCTAAAAATATAATTTTTTATATTATATAAACTAATTTGTAAAATATCAAGCCAAAATAATAAATTCTTATATATATATATATATATATATATATAATTATTATTATTTTGTAAAAAAAATTATATTTTTTTACAAAAATAAAAATTAAAAATTAAAATGAGAGAGAGAGAAAGGAGTAGAAGAGGAAGGGCTTTATTGTGGGAGGAAGAGTTTTGAAAACAGTTGAAAACATAAAATTGTTGTTTTTTATTTTTTTGGAAACATGGAGATTATTGCCAAAATTTTTTAAAACAAAAATGAGCTGCCAAACATGTTTTCTCAGTTTTAAACAAAAAAACAGGAATTGACAACAATGCCAAACGAGCCCTAAGCTAACTGAAGTAAGTTGATAAAACTAAAAAAAAAATACCTGAAATATTCAAGACTTTAAATCTTCTACATCATTAGAGGATTTGATTTGCACACAAACATAGCACGACACAAATGGGTGAAATATAACGCAAACATTTGTACTATTCCATGTTTGATGTTCAATAGGCAATATAAAATATTTTGTATTATTCTCCTTTTAATTCTCATGAAGTAATACTTTTTGTACTATTCTAGTGGTTGTGTGACGACGATAGGCAAACAGTGCCGGTGGCTAATAATCAGCAAGGGATGGTGTTCAAATGACCTAGTGACTAGCCAAACCAACAGAAAACAATCGATGATGACAGATCAAATAAAGCATGAAAAGAATTGTGATGTGTTTTTCCATGTTTTTGGGAGTTCAAAAGAACAAGAGATGTTTCTTGTAAGTTGCATTTAATATAATAAAATCTTAGATAAATTATATAATTAGTCATTAAAGTGTGCCCTAATTTTTATTTTGGTCACTGAAGTTTAAAAAATTCTATTTGGATCACTAAACTTATTAAAACCTTCCAATCAAGTCACCTAGACAGATACCGTTAACGACAGTCTGACCTGGCTTCCACCTCAGAAGGGCTCATGCCTCATCAGCCACTTTTCCTGTCCTCTTCTGTCTTCTCTCAAGCCTTTTTCTGCATGGCCATAGGATTCTTCAGTAATTTTTCATGTAAAATTCTTTCCATGCAAATCTACCAAATTAATTTTCAACTGCAGGGTTCTACCCATCATATAAATTAGGTTGAAACTGTAAGTCAAGAGTTGGATGCAATGTAAGAGGTGAGTTGTTTTAACCAAATTACGATAGACATAAAAATTCTCATGTCCAAACTGTATACCAAAACTAAATTCTCATTAAGGATATGGAGATACAAAACCACTTCATAATGTAGAGCATGCAATAGATATAAAAAGGGAAAAAAAATCAAAAAACAAAGCATTGAACAAATGTATGCATCTTTTTTTAGTAGAAAAATTAGAACATGAAAAATAAAAAATAATAATAATAACAATGTATTCATCATCAAATGTCCAAATCAAATATGACATTAAAAATCCTCACATTGAAGAAATATATGCATCTTCCAATTAAGATAAACATAAAAATTCACATGTACAAACCCTATAAAAAACCCTTCCCGAAACCTATGCAATTCTATCTCCTCCCTACCTTCCCACACTTAATTCAGTCATGCACAATCAAAACACAACCATACCCAATGAGATCAAAACACTAAACATTTAGGGTATCATTCACGTATTTCTCAAATAAAACCTTCGAAAAATTGGAAAAATTTTCCAATATACTAGTATCATTGCAAGCATAGATTAAGGAAAGGAATTGGGAAAATGGTTCCGCCCATCACTAAGAACTAGACATTGAAGACCTACCTCAATCTCCCCCTCCATGCTGTCATGGTTACAACTGGCCATCACTCCAACTAGCATTCCTCCAAATGCTCCAACTGGTTACCATGTCCTCTTAGAGTTTAACAAGCAAGAGAATAGAAATCTAGAGATATGGAGGAAAAAAGAACATATGATGATGATGACGAAGGGTTTTCCTGCCACGTGGGAAAAAATACATGTGTCATTAGCTGGAAAAAAGAGAAGAGGAAGGCTGACAAGGCATGAGCCCTTCTGAGGTGGAAACCAGGTCAGATTGCCGTTAATGATGTTTGTTTGGGTGACTTAATTGGAAGGCCTTAATAAGTTTAGTGACCCACATAGAATTTTTTTTTAAAAACTTCAGTGACCAAAATAGGAATTGGGGCATACTTCAGTGACCAATTAACAAAACTTGAGTCTTTAAAGTAATAACATAAAAACAAAACAAATTAAGTGTTTAACATGTGAAAACTTTCAAATATTAATAATATTAATTAATTAAATATAATTTATATATACCTATATGTATATAAACACGTGTGTATATAAATGAGCTCATGTCATTTAGGACATGTGTAGATTCCCCCAAAGACCATTAGATGATAATTCAATAGCCCTTTTTCCCACTTTCTTCCCTCAATTTTACTAAAACCAAAATTGAATACTCTCTCAGTCCCTCCAATCGCTCTGGGTTTATATATATTCGATTCTTTTTATTTGTCACATTTACCTAATTCACACCGAAAATTGGTTAAAGTTAGTTGGTTACCTATATTTTATAAAAAAAATTCATTACTTTCCAAAACTACTACCCCTATTTAAAACTCCACTAAATGGAGTATATTATTTAATACTTAGTTAATTGTGATTTATTGAAAATTGTATAAGTGTAAATTTATAAAAAATTATTTAATGGTGTACAAAATTTTTAATGTAACAAGTGAAAAAACAAATAAGAGCTCCAAAATAGGACAAATAAAAAAGAATGGAGGGAGTATATTATAAAAGACGGGTCAACATCCAACTTGATAAGGATGAATTCCCACCACTTATTACATCCCCGCTCACCAATTCAACAATACCACCACTAGTGAATGGTGAATCTTTTCTTTTCTCCCATTTAGAAAGAGAAAAATGAAAAGGGGCAATCTTTCTCAGAATCTGGGGAGGAAAGAGAGAAAAAGTGAGGTGGCATCCACACCATTTGGGATAAATTTTCGGAAAGCCTAGTCCATACATGCATCCTAATTTGTTAAATATGACTAAAGTCATCGCCAACCCAAAACTCTATATTCAGTGCTTCAGTATTCAAATATATATTGTTTACAGTGAAAATTTTACCAATTACCAACTCTATTTTGAACTCTAAAATAAAATATTCTAGGAATATACTCACTTCACAATTTATATAGTCATACTATCAACAAATTTAACCATCTTTAAATCTTTTTCACTTTTAACCATTGAATTTAAATATTACACTATTTAAAATATAGTTTTATTTTTTATATTTATTATAAATATTTTATTAAATATAAAATAAAATCCAACTATTAACCATTGATAATCTATGCTAAGATTATTTTTTATGTTTTTATTTTATTGTTTACGTAATTTTCATTAATTTTAATGGATTTATATTTCGTGTATTATTTTTTTTAATTTTTTATTTCTTATTGATTAAAAAATATAAACTTATATTATAAGTTATTAATTTAATTAAAATATAAATTTTATAAAAATAAAAATAGAAAAAAAAAAACATAAAGCAAAACAGGGGAAAAAAAATAACACCAACACTACTACAATGATATTGTAGCCACCGTACCCAATTTCTGATTTGGCGCAGAATTTGACGCTCCATTCTGCGCCAAATCAACCATCCTGCACCAAAATGCAGCTTGGTTGGAGATGGCTTAAAAACCACTTTTGCAGTGCTTTTTTTTTTTTTTTTTCTATCACCTATTAAAAATTTATTTCTTAAATTAAGCACTCCAAGATGAAAAAAAAATCTAGCAAACTCCAAAATTGAAGTATCTCTCCCTTTTTTGTATGTAGTTCCTTTACCACCTAGCTAAATCAAGCATAATGCACTTACTATTTATTGAAAGTACCCAAACATACGCCTCCAAATCCAAGAATTAACTACGAGGAATCTTTTCTTCTTTGGAAAATACTAAAGCTTTATGTCTAGCTCCATTTTAGACTAGTAAGACTTGTAAAAAAAAAATTGAGATTTCTAAACACTCACCAATGTGGAAAAGGTAGGGAAAACTTATTAGAAAAAGATGCACAAAGTAAATATTAGAAAAAACTCATCTTTGCAAACAGATGAGAGGCTCAATCTGTGGCAATGTTTTTTGCAAAAGATCTTCATCCCATCAACCAGTCAACCCTTCTGTTCCTCGTGTCCCTCCATGGATGCTATGCTAACCCATATCTTTTCATGGGTGCTTTGCTCCCAGATTTCAACTTCTCCCCTTCATATCCCTTTGTTACTATCTTGTCTTCAATGCCACAAGGGAGATCTCAAAAGTAGTTCAACTGTATAGGATTTTCTCCTTATATATAGGCAAATCAATATTCCTATTTAGCTCAAAATTTTGAGTTTTGATAAACTTAGTTAAGATAAATATGACAATCTTTCAAATAAATAATAGATAATGATATATATATATATGAGGATAAATTATCTGTGGACGACCATCGATAACTATGGACGTCCATTATTTATTGGCTGTCTATTATCAACTGTTCATCAATGTTGATCCAACGGCTGATAATTGAATATCCATATATAGCAAAACATCATCTGTGTACGTCCATAAATAAGAAATCTATGGATGTACAATTATCAGCTGTTGGATCACGATCCAACGGCTGATATTGATGAACAATTGATAATGGACAGTTGATCATGATCCATATCAGTTATAGTTTATCATTGTTAGATGTTGGATCGAGATCCAACGGTTTATAATGGACATCCATAGATTTTTTATCTATGAACGTCCACAGATGATTTATCCTATATATATATATGGCAAAACATCATCTGTGTACGTCCATAGATAAGAAATCTATGGATGTCTAATTATCAGCTGTTAGATCACGATCCAACGGCTGACATTGATGAACGGTTGATAATAGACAGTTGATCATGATCCATGGTAGTTACTGTTCATCATTGTTAGCCATTGGATTGAGATCTAACGGTTAATAATGGACATCCATAGATTTTTTATCTATGGACGTCCACAGATGATTTATCCTCTATATATATATGCTTATCTAATAATTGACAATAAACCTATTTGATTAAATTTTGATTAAAAAATAATTTATTTGAATTTATTAGGTTTTTTTATTAACTAGTGTTATGCATGTACAGTAGAGATAATTTTTATAATAATGTTCTTACTAGATGATTTTGATATTAATATTTGAAATTTAATTAATCATTTATCCAAACTTTTAAAAGCAACACATTTAATTTAAATTTTGAAAACTTCTTTGAAAAGCTTTTTTAAAGAGATGACATCAAAAGTTTGAGAAATAAAAAAAAATACTGACAATCTATGGACACATTGAATGACATAATTAATGAAATTATTGGTGATATACATAGATGGTGTATGGTTAATCACTTCAATTATTTTTTTTTTTTTATTCTTTAATCAAGGTCTGTAGTTACAAATTTGATATTAATATTCATAACAAATATACAATCAAACAATATTGCCTTCATCAAAACTGTATGATTGTGGGTGCTAACAACAGTAGTTTGTCACACAATAGTTTGTCACACAAGGCTAATAATCACATTATACAATCAAACAGTATTCATAGCAAATAAATCAACTGTTGAATGTTCAAAAATGATATTCACAAAACATAATCATAGAAGACATGTATAATTGTGGGTGCTAACAAAAGTAGTTTGTCACACAAGGCTAATAATCACATTATACACAAGGCTAACAACAATATATATATTGTGCTAACAACAATATACACAAGGTTGTACATCAGGCATCCATCTAATAATCACATTAGCTTGTGGAGTTGATTTGCTTTGTCTACTTGGATTATGTTCTTGAGGTTTAAATAAAAAAATACACATTAACACTAGTAAGTCACACAAGGCCAAGTAATTTAGATCAATTATTACCTCTTGTCTTGCACCTGATAGTGCCCTTCTAGATGAAGGTTGGTTTGCATGTTGCATTGCAGAAAGTCTACTAGCTTTTTTGACCTAGCGAAACACAAAGCAATGGCAATTAATAAAGTAGAAAATCCATTAAAATTGAACTAAATAGAGGTTTCATAACACTTACTGGTAATTTAGATGGTCTCTTGTTAGCACCCACAATCATATATCTCTTCTATGATTGTGTTTTGTGAATGTCATTTTTGAACACTAAACAGTTGATTTATTGAATGTATATATTGTTTCATATATTTACAAATACATCTTTACAAGGAAAGTTGCATCTATAATTACAACAAAAACCTGGAAAAAAAATTAGGATAAACCACACAAATAGTAACTAAACTATAGAGTTATTCCTATTTTGGTTAATGAACTTTAAAAAATTTCTATTTAGGTCACTGAGCAATCTCGGCTCAAAACAACTCAAATATATATTATAATTTAATATGATTATACCTATATAAATGTTTGCAATAATAAAAATGTTTAAAGTTAATGCCGACTCATAAAAATATGCCTTTTTATCAATTTTCATTTCTGAATTTATTGGGTTTGTTGATTCTAATTCTTTTTGTCAAAACATGATTTAATAGTTTTTTTTTTAAAAAAAAATGGATGAACTACTAATGCATTAAAATAAATAAATAAAAAACAGCAAACTATAAAACAAAAGAAAAGAGAAAGGAAGACAGATCACCAGAAATCAATTACAACCCAGATAAAACAAAAACCACCAAAGAAGAAGTTGGCAGTAGGGCATCTACCACGGACGGCGGGGAAAGTCAGAAAGCAAGAGTGCCATCAAGAGTACCATCAAGAGTAAGGGCATCTGGCTGAACAACAAGAGCAATTGTCTCCAAAGTGGGGGTGTTTGTCTCTATCATCGGAGTAGTCGTCTTGAGTGTGGGACTACCAAACCCACTGGCTTGATTAGATATCTCGAGTGGGATAGAAACCCTGTTGCCCATAAAGACCAGGCTACGCTTGATCGTGTGTAATTCCTTCAATTGTGGTCTTGCCTGGTCAAGGTGCAGTGTTGTCAAACCAACCATGAATAATTTTTTCTTTTTTTAATTTTTTGCGGCAACCGACCCACCAATGAGGAGCATTAAAACAGACAAATTTATACGGTTCATGAGTTAAAATAAATATATTTTTATTTGAAAAATTCAAAACAAACAATAATCACACTGAGCCTGTTTTATTTAAATATTTAACTAAACTAAATTATCATATAGGCTTAAGGTTAAATGAACTAAAACTTAGATAATTTAGGGTGGTTTGGAATTGTTTTCATTTTTTGTTTTTGTTTTTATTTCACTTTTGTTTTGTTTTTACTTTGTTTTTATTTGGTTGTCATTGTTTTTATTTCACTTTTATTTTGTTTTTACTTTGTTTTTGTTTTTTTGTCAATTTTTAAAAAATAAAAATATGTTTTGATTCACTAACTATTGTGTATTTTAAAAAGCTGAAAACAAAAACACATTTGGCTAACACAAAATTATTATGATATTTTTTTTAATATTTTTTCCAAATTTATTATTTTGAATTCCAAGATATTAAACTATGGGAAAAAAAATAAATAAATACTAGTAATATTAATTAATCTAGTAATTATATTAATTAATATATTTAGTAACAATCAAGGGAAAGATTTATGTTAACAATGGTAAAAATCATGTATAAGTTTTTCAGTTAATTATAAATGAAATTACAACTTTTGTCTTTCATCGTAGGGGTAATTTAGTAATATTATTATATAATCTTACTTCCAATTACCTTTAAACCAAATACAACAATCTTTCAAAACCTCCAATTACCTTACCTTGCCCCAAGTAAAAAAAGGTTTAGAACTTTCTTTTACCTTATATTATCATACTTTACTTTACTTTATAAAACTTTTTTATATTTCCATCCAAGCAAAGCCTTACCCGCAGGGTATAGGTATACCTGCTTATCTGTTGTTCAAATTACCAAATTAAAATTAAATAGTAATAATAAAAAAATTCATAATCCATTACAATGACGAGTAGGGTATGGGTAGGGTAGGGGCATACCCTTACCCGACCCGTACCCACTCAAAAAATAACAGGTAATGTCTTTACCCATACCCGATCAAAGAGGGTGATGCCCTCTTTGACCGAGTACAGGTACAGGTATATCCATCGGGTAAGGTACAGATTGCAATCTCTAAGTAGATAAGTGGTTTTGAAAAAAAATTTCGAAGTAGGTGAAAACATAAAAATGTTGTTTCCCATTATTTTTTTATTTATTTTTTTAACATAAGGATTGATGCCATTTAAAAAAAAAAAAAAAAACAAAGATAATATGGCAAACATGTTTTTATTGATTTGTTTCTAATAAAACATGAAATTGAAAATAAAAAACGAATTGACTACGATGCCAAACAATCTCTAAATTATCTTAAACTTGATCATTGAGCCCAAAGCGAGTATATTATCACTATCTTAAAAATAAATTGACTCAAGATCGATTGAGTCTATTTTGGTCCAAGCTCTTAGCTTGCCTTAGCGAGGCTTGTTTATAGAATGATTCCGGCAAACATTATCTTTTTGAAATGGTTTCCAACCATGCAATTGAATTCGGAGAAATCACTCCATCAAATATATAATATTTTGCTTAACTCTAACGAACATCTAAATTGGTGTTTAGTTATTTGTGTTGTGTTTGATCTTGACCTATTTTAACGTAGAAGATTTTTCTTTAATTAAAATGAGATGGAAGTGGCTGGGAGAAGGAGAGAGATGAGGTAGAACGAGCATGCCTTAAAATATTTACAAATAAAAATATTTTAACGATAAATTTTGTTGACAAATATACGTACATAAGCCATTGTTATCTACATTTTTATTTTATCATTCGAATGCAAATAGAGAATTCTTCTAATTTAATGTTTTCTTCTTAATAATACTTGATTGAGGTAAATAACATTTTTATCATTCAATTTGAAAATTGCTACAAAGCTCCAAAGATGATAAAACTAAATTAAAGGACCCAACAATTATATATATATATATATATATATATATATATATATATATATATATATATATATATATATTAAAAAAAAACATTATCTTTGTTGGAGGATTAGATTTTACCCTTGAAGCACACGCATCATGAAACACTAATATATGTCTTTGTTGCTTCTATTATGGATCCTGGTTTTAATGGTGAAGCTACTTGAAATTCTTTCGAGATTTTGTAGAATAATTTGATTTTATTTTTATTTTTTATTTTATGTTGTGTGAATTCCACAGCTGGTGGATCTGTTGTGATTTAAGGCAATACACTAATATTAAATAGACTGATAGCAATCACACAACATAACTTTCTCCAAGTTAAGCTAACTCTCCATGAAATTTAGCTCGAGGAGTCACAAAACAACCGGTTTGAGTAATACACTTCCAAATAAGCAACAAACATACCATAAAAAAAAGACATAAACTACTAACTTAACTGACATCAATTAAATAGATCGCAGAAAGGAGAAATTGGCAGTACAATATTCCAAGATTCATATCTCTACGCCGACCACCATAGAACCACCGGAGATACCTAGACAACCGGACTTCTTTCTTAATCTCTTTTCTCTTTGTCCCCTCCTCTTCTCTCCCTTCTAACATTATATTGGTATAATATCTGAATTGGTCCCTCTACTTTTCTCTTTCTTCACTTTTAGTCCCTCTACTCAGAAATGCTCCCGACTAGTCCCTCTACTTTTGAAAATGTGCTCACTTGGGAGAAATGCTCCCAATTAATCCATCTACTTTTTAAAATGGGACTAAGTGGAGGGACTAAGTAGGCCCATTTTCAAAAGTAGAGGGACTAGTTGGGAGCATTTCTCTCTAAATATCTACATTTTCAAAAGTAGAAGGACTAATCGGGAGCATTTCTGAGTAGAGGGACCAAAAGGGAAGAGAGAGAAAAGTAGAGGGACCAATTAGGGTATTATACCCATTATATTCCCTCCTTTCCAACTCAGCATAACTGTTTAACTAACAATCTACCATCACATGCCTCACCTGTTCCTATTCATCCACCTGTCAACATGTGACGAATCCTTAAAGCCATGTATTCATCCGGCGTTTCCTGCCACTCGTCCGCCATCTCATCCCATTATTAGCCTCTTCTTTGGGCGGTGCAGATTCTTTTTTTTTTCTTTTTAACTGGTCGCACCTCCTTCCGCTCATGTGCTAGCTGTTATAAGCTGACTCCCTTGGCGCCTTTTCTCCTTGCCATTTTTCTTCATCTTCATAGCATTACTCCCCTCATTGAAATTGACCTTGTCCCCAAGGTCAAAGGCCATATAATCTTGAGTAAATTGTTGGACGTTCTCCTAGGTAGCATCCTGTGAAGACATACCAACCCACAGTACTAGGATTTGTGGAATGGATTGGCCATCGAGCAATAGCTACCTAACTTGAAGAATTTGATGAGGTTGAAGCACAGTGCCTTGATCATTTGTAATAAATGGATGAGTTGATGTGTTTGCAACGGTTGAAAGATTGCCTTCATATTTTTTTTAGGAGGGAGACATGGAAAACTGGATGTATTTGGGAATGAGATGGTAAGATCAATCGATATGCAATTGAACCGACCCTGTGAGAGATTTGAAAAGGGCCGAAATAGGGCATGCCCAACTTTTGGTTCTTGCGTAATGCCATAGAATGTTGCCGATATGGTTATAATTTAACCCATACCCAATCACCTTCTATGAAATGAATGTCTATTCTTTTCTTATCAGCTAGGTGCTTCATTCATGATTGAGCTTTCAATAAGTTGTGACGGAGCTTTTGGAGAATGGTATCCCTGGAAGATAATAACTGAGCAATTTCAAGGGGGGCATTGTCATTGGAGTAATATGGAATTAAGCTTGGTGGATCACAGCCATAAAGAATCTTGAAGGTCATGCCGGCACTTATATGGAATGCTAAATTGTACCAGAACTCAGCCCATGGAAGCCATCTGGTCCACTCCTTGGGGTTTTCAGAGACAAAACGCCTCAGATAGGATTCCAGGCACTTGTTTAAAGCTTCTAATTGACCATCCGATTAAGGATGATAAGCTGAAGACATGGCCAGTGTGGTACCCATGGCCTTAAATAAAGTCTTCCAGAAATTGCTGAGGAATATTCGATTACGATCACTGACAATGGTTTTTGGGATTCCATATAACTTCACAATGTTGTGGATGAAAGCGTCGGCCACAACTGAGCTTGAAAAATCATATTTAAGGGGAACAAAGTGAGCAAACTTGGAGAGACGATCCACAACTACAAAGATGACTGTAAAGCCTTTAGATGAAGGTAGTGCAGTGATGAAATCCATGGAGATGTATGTGCAATTTTGGCATGTTGACATATAGAGCACTTTTTAACAAATTGTTTAACATCATGAAGCATACCTGGCCAATAAAATTGGAAGGCTAGGCGAGATTAAGTCCTCAGAAAGCCAGCATGTCCTCCAATTGGAGTGCTATGGAATTCAAATAAGAGTTATTGTCTAAAGTTACTATCAGCAAGAATAAATAGCTTCTGATCTTTCCACAATAAATTATGGCACCAGGAAAAACTGGTGTCAGGAGAAGGATCATGCTGTAGGTTGTGAATTTTGTCTAAGAAAAATGGATCATGTTGCTGTATTTGCTGCAGTTGAGACCAAAATGTGTATTACATCTTAGTAAAAGCCAGCAGAAAGCTCCTAGACAAGGCATCTGCATTAACATTTTCCTTGCCTAGCTTATATTCAATATGGAAAACAAACTCTAATAATTTGGGTAGCCAACATTGTTGTTCTGGAGTTTGAATATGTTGTTGGCATAAATGTTTTAGAGCTTGATGATCAATCCTGATTATAAAAGAGTGGCTCAATAAATAAAGGAATTTAATGATAGATTCAATAATAGCATATAACTCTCTAACATATGCAAACTTGGATTGCATGGCTGGATTTAATTTCTTGGAGAAGAAGGCAATTGCATGATTTTTCTGTTGCAAAATGGCACCAATTCCTATGCCTGAAGCATCTATCTCTAAAACAAATGGTTGGGAGAAATCAGGTAAGTGTAAGACTGGGGTTGATGTAATTGTAGATTTCAGATTATCAAATGCCAGTTGGGCTTGAGTGGACATTTGAAAACTATCTTTCTTGAGGAGTTCAGTCAAAGAATGAGCAATATGAGCATAATGATGAATAAACCTGCGATAGTAGCCACTAAGACCCAGAAAGCCTCTTAATTGTTTGATATTACTTGGAATGGGCCATTTGAGAATTGGTTCCACTTTATCAGGATCCATTTGAACTCCATCCTCAGACACGACATGTCCGAGGTATTCAATTTGCATGATGCCAAAACTGCATTTATTGAATTTCGCAAAGAGCTGATGGGATTGTAATGTATTGCGAACAGTTTCCAAGTGTTGTAAATGAGTGTTCCAAGTACACAGTGTAGACCAAAATATCATCGAAGAAAATTAAGACATATCTCCTCATAGCATAATTGAAGATGTTGTTCATTAAAGCTTGAAAGGTTGCGGGGGTGTTGGATAAGCCAAAAGGCATGATCAACCATTGGAAATGGCCATTATGACTTCTAAAGGCAATTAGGTGTTTATGCTCAAGATGAAATAGAACTTGGTGGTAGCTCAAGCGAAGATCCAATTTAGAAAAAAAATTCTGCACCGCCCAATTCATCGAGTAATTCATCAACAGCAGGAATTGGAAAAAAATCCTTAATTGTGATAGCATTCAATGCCATATAATCAGAGCAAAAGCACCGCAAACCATCTTTCTTTTTAACTAGTAAGACAGGAGAAGAAAAAGGGCTGGTGCTACATTCAATTAAGCCTTCTGCCAGCATTTGCTTAACTTGGGATTCAATTTTTGTCTTCTGGCTGTGAGGGTATCGATAGGGCCTCACCTTGACTAGTTAAGCATGTGGAATTAGCTCAATTCTGTGATTATATGCTCTAGAAGGTGGAAGACCCGTTAGCACAGCAAATACCTTGTGATACTAAAGTAAGAGAGTCCTTAAAGTATCAGGCATCTGCTGGGGGAAATCTAGTTGATATTGAGACTACTGTAAAGAAAAATTGATAGGAGCTGGTGTCTGCCCATGATCAGTGGAGAAAATGAAAGGATAAGTAGTGTCCATCACTGTGAGTGTATAGAATTCAGCTATTGATTTAGTAGTCGACAATCTGTGTAGCTGGTTAAAAGAGGTAGGTTGAGGTACTGTGGATAGCTCTACTTGTAATTTAATAAATTTCTGATTGGAATGAAACTTTATATATTTAGATTGGTAATCCACCATATGAGGGCCTAATGTTTCCAGCCAAGCAGCTCCTGGAATTAGCTCAGCTCCTTCTATTAGTAATGCATACACTAGCAACTGAAGTTTGCTACCTTGCATAGTCACCTGTAAATGAGGAATACAACCTTCCACTTGCAATGCATTACCATTGCCAACCAAGACTTTAATTGGAGTAGTGGGTTGTACAGCAAGATTGAGAAATTGCACTAGCAGTAGTTGGATAAAATTATCATCACTGTCACCATCTAAGAGAATTTTAACAGGCTGCCCATGAATCATGCCTGTAAATCTTAGAGTACCTGAGAGTGTTGCAGAATTCATGGCATTTAGTGCCAATTTGGAGGGTGAGTCATCTGGAGATTGAGAAGTGTCCAATTCTACCACAAAATCAGTTATGTCTTGATCTAAGTCATCAGGAGGTTCATTCTCCCACTACAACATCAAAAGTTTTCTGGTGGCACATTTATGAGATGGGGTGAATTTCTCATCACAATTGAAACAAAGGCCTTTAGCTTTTCAAACTTGCATTTTTTGGAAACTATTATGCGGAAAGGAGTGTTGCCAGGACTATGAGAGGTAGTAGAAGATGCTGCAGTATTGGAAGATGGATGAGGAAATTTATGTACTGGGTTGTGGAATTTGCCCACCATAATTTCAGGAGGATAGGAAGAGTGACGCAGTAATGGTTTAGTGTAGGGATAATACTTTTTTTCATACAATCGAGCTAGGGAAGCAGCTTTGGGAATAGAAGTGGGGTTTAATGGAATAATTTCACGCTGGAGGTCTTCCTTCAACCCACTAATGAAACAAGACAATAAGGCTCAGGAAGGCATCCCTTCCACTCGATTTGCTAGTGTCGTGAATTATTGATAATATGATTGGACGGAATCATCTTAAAGAGAGTGAACTCAGGTTTGTCATAATCACCAGGGCCATAATCTTCCTTGAGGGCGCTGACCAATTCTTTCCAATTGGATATGGTCTCGAACTTCATGAGCATCTGAAACCACGATATGACCGGGCCATTGAAATGAATTACAGCTAAATCCACTCGAAAGGGATCTGAAATACCATAATAGTGAAAGAATCTCTCAGCTTTGACTATCCAATTAAGGACATCTTCCCCTTCAAACTGGGGAAAGTCAACACAAACAGATCTAGTCTGGGCTAGATGTAATTGTGCTTGATTAGATTCTTCTGTAGGAGCAACAAAATCAGTCAAGTTTATCTATAATACAGTCGTTGTTGGTGTGGCTGCAGTGATTATGGTGGATAATTGCAATAATTCCAAACATTTAGAAATGGTATTCAAGGTTACTGTTGATTTAATATTTTCTTCTATTTCTGGTTAATTATTTTCAATTGGTTTTTTTGAATTAGTAATTTTGCTGGTTATTTGACTTTATTTGTATGACTATTCATTCTTTTAAAAATTAAATCATGCCCGTATTAAAGTGGTGAAATGCTCGGCTATCATTTTGTGTTAAGTTATTTTCATTGTTTACTGATTCATCTATAATTGGCTTATTGCTTTTATTTTGAAAGTGATTAATATCAATGAATGAGTTAATGTATTAGTTTCTTAAAATTTTATAATTACTCTATTTACCTATTTATTTTTCCCTAAAGCGGCATCTTGAAATTATCAGTATTTTCCGAGTATTTGGGAACTTGAGAAATTCTGAATTCATATCCTTGTAAATATTTTTGTATCTAAATATTTTGGTCTCTAAATAAGCAATATGCAACCCTGTCAGTGGGGGGTTAAACCCTGGCCTTGTCGACAAGAAATTCTAGAAAAATGAGACTGCAGTTTCGCACCGTGTCCATTCGGTAAAATAATACCTGATATTCAGTCTCGGGTCACCGAGGGTAAATAAATGACCTCTGTTAGTCTGGCTCGGGTCACCGAGGGTAAATAAATGACCTCTGGCATCGATAGTGAATTTGGCGACATATACTGAAATCTGTTACACTCTGCTTCGACTTTTGGTTTTGATTTTCCTTAAATTGCACTATTTATGTGTTATTGATTTTCGTGGATATCACAGACACTTTTTATCCTGCCTTGACGTTTTCGGCATTTTTGAGATCGCATTTCTGGGTTTCAAATTTTGGTGAATAACATATTTGGAAACTTTCTTTTATTGGAATAGTATACCCTGTATCTTGTTTAATTTATGATTTCAAAGACTTGTATTATTATGAAAATCCGGTATAATTGAAACATACCTCTGTAATTTCGAGTTTAGTCTAACTATGCTTTGGAGACTTATGCTCTTATTTTGTGATTTACTATATTTCTGATTTACAGCTTTGAAATTTGATAATTCTTTTGCCTACAATATTTAGTTAACAATATTATTTGAGAACTATACCCCTAATGGACTATTTATTTTGTATTTGTTAAGCTCTAATTAGTCTAAGTTTGAAAGCTGAATTGCTCTCGATATTTGGATTTGAGATTTATAAACCATGTTGTGTTTCTTTTTAATTTATGGATTACTTACTGGATTAGTGAGCTCATGGATTTGTTTTAAATCCTTTTCAGATCAAGAGTGATAGACCAACGTGGATCTTGAAAGATTGTCTGTAGATGTTGTCTTGTCCAGGTGTAAATTTGAGTTTTTGTCATTGTCTGTCCCTGTATTCTTGTATGTGTATTTTTTTTTGACTTCTTGTATCCCCGCATTGTATACTTTGTAGAGTCTGTAATTCGGTAACTCAGTCGGGTTGTTTTAGTTTTGTCTGCTCTGTATCAGGTTCTGAGGCCTTGCAGGCCTATGGGGTTCACGTCTTGTGAGTTTGCGGCCGTTTGTCTGCGCGCCGGGTCCGGCAAGCCGGGTTCGGAGCGTGACAGTGTGCTCGATGCCTTGGACACGATCATCCCTTTGGTTCATTGCAGCTAGTAGACGTTGTTCGTGTTCATCCATGATTGCAAAGACAGAATCAATGCGAGAGACCAACTCCTTCATCCGGGTTCCTTTGCCATGGTTAAGGAACATCAAACAAAAGCACCAAAATATGTTGTGATTTAAGGCAATACACTGATATTAAATAGATTGATAGCAATCACACAACATAACTTTCTCCAAGTTAAGCTATCTCTCCATGAGATTTAGCTTGAGGAGTCACAAAACAACTAGTTTGAGTAATACACTTCCAAATAAGCAATAGACACCATAAAAAAAAGTCATAAACTACTAACTTAATTGACAACAATTAAATAGATCGCAAAACGGAGGAATTAACAGTACAATATTCCGAGATTCAGATCTCTACGCCGACCACTATAGGACTACCGTAGATACCAGAGTACCGGACTTCTTTCTTAATCTCTTTTCTCTTTGTCCCCTCCTCTTTTTTCCCTTCTATCATTATATTCCCTCCTTTCCAACTCAGCATAACTGTTTAACTAACAGTCTACCATCCCATGCCTCGCCTGTTCCTATTCGTCCACCTGTCAACGTGTGACGAATCCTTGAAGCAGTGTATTCATTCGGTTTTCCTGTGGCTCGTCTGCCATCTCATTCCATTATTAGCCTCTTCAATGGGCAGTGAAAATTCTTTTTTTTTTTCTTTTTGACTGGTCGCACCTCCTCTCTCTCTCTCTCATGTACTGGTTGTTATAAGCTGACTCCCTTGGCGCCTTTCTCCTTTCTCCTCGCCATTTTTCTTCATCTTCATAGCAGGATCCCTTGTATTTGTTTTTCTTTGTTTTATATGTTGTATATAATTATTCCACCAAACATGATATTTTTGAAGCCCCTTTCCAACCATGCAATCAAAGTTTGGAGAAATCATTATATCAAATATATAATATTTTGCTTAACTCTAACAAACATTTGAAGTTTGCGTTTATTTATTTGTGCCATGTTTGACTAAGACCTATTCCAATGTGGTAGAAGATTTTTATTTAACTAAAATGAGATGGAAGTAGTTGGAAGAAAGAGTAGAGATGAGGTGAAATTAGTAGATGCTAAAAAAATAAAAACTAAAAAATAATAATTTTGTGAATGTTGGACTATAACTTTAAATATTTGTAAATAAAATTATTTGAAAAATAAAATTTTGTTTAGTAATAAATTTGGTGGAGTTCCCCCTCACATGAGTGGTTGAGTGCTGTGGCTAATCAACATGTAACAAAAACTTGTTTTTTTATTAATATTGCATTCATTAATATACCTACATAAACCATTGTTAATTACATTTTCATCTTTTCAATGCACATAGAAAATTATTTTAATTTAATATTAGAAATTCTTTTATTATATTTTTATAAGAAAATACTTGTATAACTCTTCCTTAGTAATATTTTATTAATGTTAGAATAAATTTAAGTGAAGTTGTGGATAAAATATAGACTAATTAAGGAATCACCCAAACCTTGGGAGTGGGAATCCAAAATGTGAAAAGTATTATGGGTCTCACAGCCTATTAATTGGGTCTATAAAATAATTTGGCTTAAATTTTACATGGGTCATGTGTGACATTAGAATAAAATGTAATGCTACAAATATCAAAAAGAATTGATTCATGAAATACCAAAAGAGATTACTACTTTTAGTAATGAAATAATCTAGGTCTTGGTATTGAATTCTATGGTTGTTGTCATTAGTTTTGGTTGTGTTGAATTAGTGGGATTTAATAGGTGAAAATTTTAAAATATTAATAAATTTCTCTTTTCTCCTCTGTTTTAATATTATTAAGAGAAATTAGATCTTTTATTAGTTATTTTCCTTTGACCACGCTTGTGATATTTTGGTACATATATTTTTTTCTAACTCTACTATCTATCGTCTCATTATCATAACCAAAATTCTCCATCCCTATTTCTACAATTACTTGGAGGATGTGAATAGAATTACATTTGTCTTATATTTGAAAAGTTTCAAATTTTTGAAACAATTTAATTAAAAATACACATTGTAACATGTTAATTTTGGCTTTTTTTTATAAAATATTTTTTTTTACTTTTTCTCTTCTTAGTATAATACACAAATGTTATGTATTGATTTAAGCCAAAAAAGGATAAAAATATAGCTATGATTAATTATATGTAAATCTGCAAATACAACAAATCTTTGCAAACAAAACTTGAATCAAGGCTTGGCTCTACTAAGCTGGTTGCAAGACAATTCAAACAAATATTATTATACATACATAAACGTTTGTAATAATAATAATAATATCTTAAAGTTAATGGTGACACCTAAAAATCTTTTTTTTTTTTATTTTAGCTTATGAATTTTAATGGATTTGTTAACTTTGGTTTTTGTTTTCCCAAAAGTGGATTTAATGGTTTTGCAATAAGAATTGGCACACCAATCAAAAGCAGTAAAACAAATAAATTTATACAATTCATGAGTTAATATCAAATATTTTTATTTGAGGAGTCAAAGTAAACAATAACTATAGTAAGCTAGCTTCACATAAATATCTAATTAAATGCATCATAAATAGCTTGAGGTTGAATGAATTAAAACCAAGACAAACCATCTTAAACTTCAGTCAAGCTCAAAGTGAGTCTATTATCTCTATCTTAAACTTGACTAGAGATAAAAGTAGGTATGTTTTGGTCCTAGTTATCACCTTAGCTTAGTCAAGCTAAGCTTATTTATATAATTATTTCCCACAAACATTATTTTTTTTAAATCAATCTCCAACCATGCAATCGAATTCAAAAAATCATTACATCAAATATATAATATTTTGCTTAACTCTAACAAACATCTAAGTTTGTGTTTATTTTATTTGTGTTGTGTTTGACCTCGACCTGTTCCAATGTAGTAGGAGAAGATTGTTCTTTGATTAAAATGAGTTGGAAGTGGTTGGGAGAATGAGAGAGATGGGGTAGAGGTTGTTGGGACGCAGTAGCTCAGGTCCATAGTCCCACATCGCCTGTGAGAGCCAATCTCCCTAGCCTTATATATCCTAAGCCAATCCTTCCCTCTAACTGCAGTTATGGAGAAGTTAGGGTGGTGGGTCTCTGTATTAACATGGTATCAGAGCAACTGTTCCTGATTGGCCGTGATTAGGATCTTGGGTCACACATCCGCTGTGGGCTCGGGGGGTGTTGGGACGTAGTGGCTCAGGTCCATAGTCCCACATCGCCTGTGAGAGCCAATCTCCCTAGCCTTATATATCTTAAGCCAATCTTTCCCTCTAACTGCAGTTATGGAGAAGTTAGGGTTGTGGGTCCCTGTATTAACAGAGGTATCATGCCTTTAAATATTTGCAAATAAACATATTTTAAAGATAAAGTTTGTTGACATCTCAAAGTTTATTAATATGCCTACATAAGCCATTTTACCTACTTTTTTGTTTTATCATTCAAATGCAGATAGAGAATTTTTCTTGTTTAATTTTATATGTTATTTCAAAAATATATACATATGGAACTTTCTCTTTAGTGTTATTTGATTGATGTAAGCAACATTTTTAACATTTAAATCCAGAATTGCCTGAAGCTTTTGAGATGACAAAAGCTAAATTGAAGGAGTCAATCCCAACGATAAACAAAAAATATTATCTTTATCAAAGGATTAGACCCTGACCCTGAAAGACCAACCACCAGCATCTGCAGTGAGCTCTTTGATACATCATGAAAGCTGACACAAATGCTACTCCTATTACAAATTCTTTTGATGCTGAAGTTATTTGAAAATCTCAAAAAAAAATCTATTAATTTATTTTTCTTAATTGTCATATTCTTATTCTACTATTGATGGGTTCTTTCTATTTTTTATTTTTCTTTATCCATTTAGTTGTATATAATTATTCTAACAAATGTCATATTTTTGAAGTCCCTTTCCAACCATAAATCAAAGGTTGGAGAAATCATTACGTCAAATGTATAAAAGGTTGCTCAACTTTAACAAACATTTAAGTTTGTATTTATGTATTTATGTCATGTTTGACTAGGCCTATTTCAATATGGGAGAAGGTTTTTCTCTAATTTAAATGTATGGAAGTGGTTGGGCGAAGAAGAGAGACTAGGTAAAAAGTAGTAAATGCTAAAAAAATAAAAAGATAAAAAATAATTAATATTTTGCAAATAAAATTATTTAGAAGGTAGATTTTATTTTAAAATAAATTAGGTGGAGTTTTAACTCTTGCTCGCAACAATGGCTGGGAGTTATATTTTGTTTGTATATATCAAAACAAAAATTCATAATAATTTTACATTTATTAATGTACCTACATAAACCATTGTTATTTGCATTCTATCATTCCAATACACAGAGAATTCTTCTAATTTAATATTAGAAATTTTTATCATATTTTTATGAGAAAATTACACATATATCTTTCTCTATTTGATGTTAGAATAAATTAGGTGAAGTTGTGAATTAATAAAAAAACAAATCAGGAATTAAAAAAACTAAATTATAGATTTTGAAATTAAACATCCACCAATCCATAAATTGAAAATAAAAATTATATATATTAGAATTCTTTTTTGTTCATGTCTTCAACTAGCTTTCCACATGGATTTTTCAAATGTGAGTTGCAATAATTAATGTAAATTAAGAAATATTCCATCCAGTAAAGGAACCGAGACTCAGTGGTTAGAGGCTTCAGCAAAACATAAAAAAATAAAAATAATAATCCAACAAAATAAATATTTTAAATGAAGAATAATACGCCAATATAATAAAATTTTAATACACATTAAAAAACATAAAATATAATTTAAACTAGGGGTTCTCCCTTGCATTGCATTGGAGTTTTTAAAATTGCGAGGGGTTTTGATATGATATCATGTATAAAAAATAATATAATTAAACAACTCCTACAATGAAAACTGTTATATATCTTATATATTTCAAAGGTCTTATGGATATTTATTGCACAAATAAATAGGTGCAATTAAAATTTTTAATTAATAATATCATAACTAATATAAATAAAACTCTACAATGAAAACTGTTATATGCTGGATTTCAAAAGTCTTATGGATATTTATTGCATAAATAAGTAACTGCAACAAGAAAAGTAGCATATTTTATAAATATGCCCACTAATCACTCAATCACAACTACATTGCACATTTTTATATGTCCAAATATTTTATTTTAAATTAATTTAAATTTAGAAAAACCAAAACTATAAAGAAAGTGTCCTCGGCACCAAGGGGGGTTTCAGCCCCTGCTAACCCCCTTTGGTTCCGTCCCTGATTCCATCTATTATCATTAAGTAGCACAACCATTTATTTTGGTTACATCTTTAAAAAAACTCTTTTTGAGATTATACCATTTACAAACTGAAATTCCAATATTTAAACCCCTTTTTGGTACTAATTTGTTTGTTCTCTAATACTTCATTTAAAAAAAAAAACTCCAACTATGTTTCTTTCACGAGACATGAGCCTTGCCAGTGATATCACATTTGGTTAGAAAGATACCATATCCAAAAAAAAATGGAATTAGTGTGCATGCTAAAAGATATATATATATATATTAGGACAATTATTGACATGAAAGAGACACCTGTACTTTTTATGACTTGCATCATTTGCTTGCAGCTCTTTCTCATTGCTCCCTAGAAAAACCTTGGTAGTTATAACAACATATATATTACACATAATATATTGATTTGAATATTTGATCACCGCCGCCAAATAAGACTTAAAGAAGGAACCGATACATAAATTGAAGTCTTACTTTGGAGTTGGACCATTTCAATAGAAACATTCTCATTAGCTGTTCTATAATCCTTCTCTTCAATTTTCTCATACATTAGATTTTCTTTTTTTTAACAAATATGAACAAGCTAAAAACATTAAGGGTCCATTTGGATTACAGAATAGGAATGGTAATGATAATGGTAACGAGAAAAGTAATGATAATGATAATGAAAAAGGTGTTTGGTTCAAAAGAATAAATATTGGAAACGGGAAAAGTGGAATAGAGAATTGTATTTAAATTACTTTAATACTCTTAAGTAATGATATGTTAATATATAAAGTAATTACATATAGATAAATATCTAGTTTTTGTAATTATTATACTTAAATATTTAAAACAAACGATTTCATTTTACCATTAACCAATTAAATAATTTACTTTAATCATCCTCTTTAATTTATTTGGAAGATAGCAAATTTGTTTTAATTATATATATTAATGATTTTATTTAATTAAATATCTACTGGGTAAAAGTGTCATTTCACTTTAATTACCATACTTAAATATTTTTATTAACTATTTTATTTTAATTAAATGTCATTTCACTTTAATTATTGTAATGTAATATGTATCTTAAACAAGTTTTATTAATTATTATTTATTTTAATTATTATAATACTTAAATGACTCAATTTATGTTTAATATACTTTACTTTAATTATTATTATTAGTTATTATAATTAATGATTATTATTTAATTAAATCTCAACTATGGGCAAAATTGTCATTTCACTATCAATAGTTTATTTAATTAAATACATGCCGGCTAAAAGTTTCATTTTACTTTAATTTCTATAATGAAATATTTTTATTTACTATTTTATTTAATTATATAGGGGCAAACATGTCATTTCAGTTTAATTATTATAATGTAATATGTATATTAAATAATTCTGGTTAGTTATTATTTATTTTAATTATTATAATGTTTAAATGACTCAATTTATTTTTATTATAATTTACTTTAATTATTATAATTAGTTATTTAAAATAATTATTATTTAATTAAATCTTAACTAAGGGCAAAAATGTCAATTCACTATCAATAGTATTCATTCCCCCTCCATGCCCTCTAATTTTGGGGGTAATAAAATGCCTTCACTATGCATAATGATATTACCTATAGTACACATTCCCAAGTTAATAGTAATATATCCAAACATAGTTATAAATCACTATTTATTATCAATCCTATTCCAATAGTGTTCTATCCCCAATCCAAACACCTCCTAAACCTATCCAAACTCTGATTTTTAATTATAATTGACTTTAGTGATTTTTTTTCATATATACATTCTTGAAAAATCTTATGATCTTGATATATAACTAAGAATATCATTATTGATATAATATAGAACAAATAGTTGTGGTATTGTACGGTGGCGGAGCCAGAAATTATGGGTTAGGGGGGGCGAATTGAATTTTTTTTAAATTAATTAATTAATTAATTTTTTTATTATTTTTTTAAAAAAATTATATGTTAATTTATAGTTTATTTTATAAAAATAACATGTCAAACAATAAATTTTTAAAAAAGTCTACTAAAAATATAATTTTATATATTATATAATTAATTTGTAAAAAATCAAAAGCTAAAACAAAGATATTTTTAAATACTACATAAAATAATTTATAAAATATTAATAAATCAAATAATAAATTTTTGATAATATTTTTTAAAAAATTATTATGTTTTAGATTTTTTTTTAACAAAAAAAAAGGAATAAAAGATGTATAGATTAGAGGTGTGTGCATAGACTGAAATTTAATCATCCAATCCATTCATTTTCAGCCGGGGATAAAGGGTTTTGGCTATGAACCGACCCGTTACCGTTATTGTTTTTAATGAGATTTGAATTATAGATTTTAACAAGTATAATTAGGATATGAGCCCTTTAGTTGTTTAGACTACATCTATTAATTTGTAAAAAAAAATAATTTTAAAAAAATAAAAATAAAAAACTGAGAGAGAATAAAAAAACTAATTTTATATATATATATATATATATATAGAGAGAGAGAGAGAGAGAGAGAGAGAGAGAGAGAGTGGAAAAAGGGAGAGAGAAGGGGCGGGCGGGAGGCAAGGGGGGGCGGGCGGGGGAGAGAGAGAGAATGGGGAGGGGGGCCTCCGGCTGCAGGGGGGCAGCC
The DNA here is from genome assembly GCA_020875875.1 of Dioscorea alata. Lineage (NCBI taxonomy): Eukaryota > Viridiplantae > Streptophyta > Magnoliopsida > Dioscoreales > Dioscoreaceae > Dioscorea > Dioscorea alata. The sequence goes on from CM037018.1 coordinate 16,856,124, forward strand.
GCCCCCCTTGCCCCCCCCTCTGCCTCCGCCCCTGGTATTGTACCATGTTTGATATTCAATAGACAGTACAAAACTATAACCTGTTTGTTTCTTGTTTGATTTGAGCAAGTACTATATAAAATTATTATAAAATTACCATGATGTTCCTTTTACTATGATTTTAATTTAGATTATTAACTATGAGCTTACATGGATTGATAATCTGTGTATGCATGTATGGTAAATTTTTAATATTTTTTACATGAATCTCTTATATATTTAGTATGTTTATAAAAATCATATCCTGTGATTCATGGATAGAAATATAAAAGGATTTATATTTATTTCTTTTAAAAAAAATCATAATCTCAACAATATATATATATATATATATTTTGTGCAAATCCTTCTAAAATCTTAGAGAGTTAAGAGGGCAAGAATGAAGAGGAGAGGGAATTAAAGAGGGAAAAGGGGACAGTGTCAATGGGGAAGGGCCTGGCTGAGTGTCGTGAGAGATGTGGTATAACATTGTTGTAATTTTATTTTTTATTGAAGATGATTTAGTTTTTAAATTGTGTTGTACATCAATAGAATTTTTGTACTGACATTTTGGTAGTACAAGTGCTATATTCAAATATTCTTTTGTGTTATACTAAGTCTATTTATAAATCAAATAATAAAGGTAGAATACCCAGATCAGTCCCTCTATTATAGTCAAAATACCCTTTCAGTCCCCCTATTATTTTTCGTCCCGTAGAGATCCCTCTATTATTTTTTTTTGAGAAAAAGCAGTCCCTCAACCTAACGCCCGTGAGTTTCTCCGTCTGGAGAGCTGACGTGGCTTAAAGCTAGATTAAAAAAAGAATAAAATAATAAAAAAAATTGGTTACAAACAAACCCGGATCCGATAGGAGCTGATTAACATTAAACAGAAGCATTAGCTAATCGGATCCGGGTTGAAAATCCGGATCCGATAACCAATATACCCCATTCTTCTCCTCAATCTCCTTCTCTTCTCCACCGCTGAAGCTCCACCGGTTCTGCGAGCAAACCCACCAGTTCTACGAGCAAAACTAACACCGGCCAGCCTCACTGAACATTGTTCCTTTGTCTACCCCTCTTCCCCCGAGCCTACACTACCGTCACCTTTTCCTGACTGTCAACCACCGTGATCCACCGTGAGTTGGACGGCCGACCCTTGTGAAGCCGGGTTTCCTTCAATTTCAGCCTGATTCTCACTGGGTAAGCATTATTGAGTTAGGATCTAGGGTTTTCGCTTGGTTTTATGTCTGGGTATGCCTCAGGGTTTCAGTTGTGTAAACTGAGATATGGCGTTTGTTATGAGATGTTGCATTGTTGTATTGATTGTGGTTTTACTTTGTTTATTCTGTTGTATATCCTTCAATTCCAGCATGTTTTCAGTTTTCAGTTTGTTTAATCATTGTTAGTTGAGCTGGTCCCCCATAGTAGGGTCCACTATATGAAAGTTAAATGAGGCATGTGGAGGAATACCAAATAAATGAATGCTTAGTCCCTCTATTTTTGGGTATACATTCTTGCTGCAAACAATAATTTTATTTTTAAGTGTTCTTCAATATTTGTTGAGGAAATTAATTGAACTGTTGTTCTCCTTAATGTGTCTTCATCTCGGAGGATGAAACAAAATCTTACCATTCCTGATGATATTTAGTTGATAATGTTTTTGTCCTCTTAGATATTTTTCAGAAGAATTGATGGTAATGTTCCTATTAACTGTGTTAAATTGCACACATGAGGATTATTGTAATGTCTTTAGTTTGTTTAATGTGCAGGCAAGAAGGGCTGCTATGGCTAAAAGAGCAACTGACAGTGAGAATGTAATACCAACTACACAGGAAAGCATGACATCTGATGCAGGCAAACAGCAAACCTGAAAAGTATGGAAGTTGAATGCAGTACTAATTTTTGTTCTACAGGCATTGTCCTGGTTTTAGAATTTCAAAAACTGTTATGTATTGCTGTTGTCTAACTCAAAACAGAGTCTAAGTTCTTCATTTGCTATTGGTGTTTTTGAAATTTTTGAATAGCACATTTGTATTGCTATTGGTGTTTTGCAGGCATTGTCCTGGTTTTGGAGTTTCAAAAACTGATATGTATTGCAATTTTGTATATGACATTGTCTAACTTAAAACAGCAGTGTTCAGCAAATTGTAACTTTTCTGAATCCAGGAATTATTATGAATAGCAGTGTTGATTACTTATGAATCCAGGAATTATTTGTGCATTTGATTAATTATTGTGCAGGATGTATGCTGACAAGCTGACCATATAATTTTAACCTGCATATTGTAACTTTTCTCAAATATATGCTGATAAGCTGACCAAATACAACCTCAAATATATGCTAACAAGCACTAATTTCATTAGTTCGTCTGAATATCGTGATCTTACAATAAAATACAACCTCAAATTGATAAATAAAAACCAAAACAAAATAACAAATATGGGTGATGGTGGCCGGAGTTCAGGGATCAAAGTTGATGGCCGGAGTTCAGCCCGGTGGAGTGTCAGCCCGGTGAGTGTGCTAACAGCCCGGTGGAGCTTCAGCCTGATGGGTGCGCTCGTAGCCCGGTGGAGCTTCAATGAGGGGGGAAGAGGGGCAAGAGTGCTCAATGAGGCTGGCCGGTGGTTGTGCTCGCAGAACCGGTGGAGCTTCAGCGGTGGAGAAGAGAAGGAGATTGAGGAGAAGAATGGGGTATATTGGTTATCGGATCCGGATTTTCAACCCGGATCCGATTAGCTAATGCTTATGTTTAATGTTAATCAGCTCCTATCGGATCCGGGTTTGTTTGTAACCGATTTTTTTTATTATTTTATTCTTTTTTTAATCTAGCTTTAAGCCACGTCAGCTCTCCAGACGGAGAAACTCACGGACGTTAGGTTAAGGGACTGCTTTTTCCCAAAAAAAAATAATAGAGGGATCTCTACGGGACGAAAAATAATAGAGGGACTGAAAGGGTATTTTGACTATAATAGAGGGACTGATCTGGGTATTCTACCAATAATAAACAATAAAACTTGTGGTGTAATGTACTTCAAACTCTACATATCAAACGGACACTATCATTATATGTATACCATAAAAGTAGAAATATGGTTATAAACCAAAAATCTAATACATTAGGTTTTTCTTAAAAAAAAAAAAAAGAAAAACAGATGTGGACAAGCTAAAACATTAAACTCATCCAGACTCCAATATTTAATTGTAATTTATTGATGGATTTTTGTACCTGTACTTTTGAAATATCTTATAATTTTATGTATATCCTTAAAAGTGTATTAATGTTTATACCCTTACAAAACACTAGTATTTTTATGCATACCTTCCTAATGATATATATATATATATATATATATATATATATATATATATATATATATATATATATATATAGAGAGAGAGAGAGAGAGGGGACTATTTATTTATTGACATTCATAGATAAGAAAATTATGCACGTTCATTATGAGCTATGGATTTTGATCCAACGATCAGCATTGATAAAAAATAGTTAATATAGTAACAAATACAATAAATACTGTTTAAAATAATATAACACATTACATTACTATTTATTTATGTCAACCATTGGATTGTAATCTAACGGCTGATAATTAGATGTCTATAGAAAATATTTTGCCATATATATACACCACCAAACCTTTTTTATCTTTTCTAAACAAATTGTCCTTTTCAAGTTAGGTAAGTTGATGCATACTTGATATGAATTTGATCTCCAACTTTGAGCTAGCCTCACTCCAAACTCCAAATAAAAAGGTCAATCAAGTTGTTCCAAAATCCTTATCAGTATCCGTTAAATCCCACTCACAGTAGAAATTTATTAAAAAAAAAAAAATCACAACCGCAAACCGAGAGTTCGATGCCACCACTTTATATTAATTTAAAGAAATAAAGGACTACGAATCGTTGGGTGCCAGTAAATCAAATAATCATACAAAAACCACACGAATCTCAAAGAACACTAAACTCAAGATCCATGCATGTCTCTTTCAGTTGTTGGTAGCCTCCACCAACCCCCCACTCACCAAATTCCTTATACTTTTTTCTACTTTTTATTTTTATTTTTAATATTTTTTTTGTTTTAAAGAAAATTAAAAAAAAAAAAAAAATTTGTAGGTCATGAGAACCCAACCACTCAACTTCCTCACCTTCTATATATATGTCCATGCCTTTCAAACACTTTTGAAGTACCAAGAAGCAAAAGAAGAGGAGAGATGGGAAGCATAGCGGCGGAGAAGACAGTGAAAGGGTGGGCGGCGCATGACGCCTCCGGCGTTCTCTCTCCTTATACTTATCAATTAAGGTAATCTAACCTTTATTAAAATAAAATTATATATATATTGTTTCATATATACCTTGTAAATAATATAATTTCATATATACTCCCTTCTTGAACTTCAGTGTTTTTTTTTCTCTTTTTGTGCGCATCTTCCTGATTTTTTGAAAGATGTTCATATTGCAAGTAATTTAAAAAAATATATGAATAAATCACAGATTTGAATCCTCCTCCTCTTTGATTTAGACGACTGCAAAATACCAACTCTCTGTTTGTTATCATTAAATTAATAACAAAAGAATATATATATATATTTTAATAAAATGTACAAATCATTCATCCCAATTAATGTTGTTGGAGTTGAATCATATATATGTATATCAAAATTTATCAGTGAATTTAAGTTTTTTTTTTCTTTTTAAAAATATATACATAAATCATAATAAAATAATTAAAATAATAATTTTCTGATACCTATAAATGGTACATTATTTATGGTATTATATATGGTAATATACAGAGAGAGAGATATATATCTTTGTGTTTAATTATCTTCCAATTAAAAAAAGATACTATTTTATTTCAATACCAAGTTTGAGTGTTCATTTGGTGTCACATTTATTAAGCATATATACACATATATAATAATTTTATTTATTTATTAGTATAATAATAGGAATATATATATATTAAAAAAATTTATAATTTTCAGGGAGACTGGTCCAGAGGATGTGCTGATCAGAGTGCTTTACTGTGGCATATGCCACACTGACATCCACCAGACAAAGAACCACCTTGGCATGTCCAATTATCCAATGGTTCCTGGGTGAGACAAAATATTCATTAATTATTCATATTTATCAATAAATAACTTTTCTTTTTTTTACTTTTTTTTTACAATTTTTTAATATATATATAAAAATATACACAGGCATGAAGTGGTGGGAGAGGTGGTTGAATTAGGGCCAAGTGTGAGCAAGCATAGGGTTGGGGACAAAGTTGGGGTAGGCATCATTGTTGGATGTTGCCGGAGTTGCAGTCCTTGCAAATCTAACATTGAACAATATTGCAACAAGCGCATTTGGACTTATAATGATGTGTACACTGATGGACAACCCACTCAAGGTGGCTTTGCTTCCCACATGATTGTTGACCAAAAGTAAGTTTTATTTTTTACATGTACATATATATTTTTTAATTTATATTTGGCATTGCTTAGGATTTTATATTATCTTTTATTCGTTGAATCTTAATCACTAAAATTTTCAAAAATATTAAAGGTAGTTTAAATTTTTTTTTAATAAGTTAAAAGCAACGTCAAATGACCTCTTGGTCTATTGATGTTGAATTTTTTACACAAGATGTGTGTCATGTTAAAAAAAATGGGTTCAAATCAAATATATGTGTGTTAATAGAGTAACTATGTATTTATGTACTAATCTGACAAAGTTTATTTATTTTATAAAAAAATATAAAAAAATTTTGAAACGTTGATTTTTGAATAGAGAGAAGAATAAAATAATAATTATACTTTTGAGCAAGTTATAGCTCTTTATATAAAAATGGATTATTTTAGGTTTTTTATTAATGAATTAATTTCAAGAAAGAAAAAAAAAAAATTGGTATGTACATGGGCCCCTAAATTTTGTTGAGAATGCAATTCATCAAAATCAATTTCCTAGGTTAGGTTTGTTGACATATGTCCCCAAGATTAATTGGCAATTAATTTTTTTAATTATTACTCTTAGTTATGAGCGGCTGAGCTTAATTGCTTGTAAATGACTAAATGTTGCCTTCTTGCATCAATATGGTGGTAGATATGCTGTCATTGTTTTGTTGAACTAAAACTTGACGTTGATGTTTGCATTTTTGTTTTTTTTTTGTTTTTAATAGAAATAAATAAATCATAATTTATTAAAACAAAATGTTCATATCATCTTGCTTTTAAACTAATCAAATATTGACGCATGTTTCTATTAGATGATGATCGTTAAATAATATAATTCTTAAGTATATATTCGGATATATATTGAAAATATTTGTCAAAAGTAAAATTTGCTTCTGATTGTTGATTAAATGTGAGTATTTTTTATTTATATTCATGTTAATATTTTGGTATTTATTCATGCATTTTGATTAATAATTAAAAAAAAATTTATTGTGACTCCAATTGCATGTAAATGTTGACTCTTTGCATTAATAATGTGGCCAATGGTCGTTGTTTAGTTGAATTAAAAATTGACGTTTATATTTGTTTTTATTAGTTGTCTTCTAAATGAATTTAAATGTTGACTCTTCGCATGAATATTGTGGAAAATGAGCATTTGTTTTATTAAATTGATGTTTCTGTTTGTATTTACTTTTCTTTTTTATATATTTTTTAATTTGTTTCATATATATATATATATATATATATATATATATATTAGGCATAAGCATAACATGTACATTATTTTTTGTTAGATTATTTTATAAGATAAAAATTAAATTCTTAATAGTATCAATCTTGAAGTGGAAAATTGTGTAAGGGTTTTTTAAGTAAAAAAAATTATGGTTTTAAATATATGAATATAGTTTCAGTGTAGTTTTATTAGAATATAAAACCAAATTAAAATACAACTAGGAGTCGTTAATGATGCTTTTTTTTTATCAATAAATAAATGGATGAGAAATGAGAGTGAACCTTCTCTAATTTTATCCAATTGAAAAGTAGGAGATAGAGAAATTCCGCAAAAATAGATTACTTATAAAATTTATAATTTTCTTAATAAAAGTCAAATATGTATTATTTACGGGTTAATTTTTTAAAATATTGGTTTTTTTTTTATTAATTACCAAATTGCGCATTTCCGTAATTATTTACGGAAATGCGCACTTTGGGTTTTTTTAATATTTGTTTTAAGGTAAATGGTCCCAGCTAATTTTTTAACATTTAAATTTTAATTTATAAAAAACAGAGGGCCCGGATATACAATGCACACCAAGCCAAGTTCGGATGAACATGAAAAATAAAAAAGAAATATCAAGTCAACTTAAGTCACTGTTCCATTCTTCATTTTGGGCCTGTGCACACCCCTACTCACAACCTTCTCTCTCTCTCTCTCTCTCTCTCTCTCTCTCTCTCAAAAGGATTTCTTCACTTCACTTCCGGTTTGCTTTTCTTTCTCTCATGGATGTATTCCTTTGCTTTCATGGTGTTATTTCATTGTAGTTTTACTTTCTTTAGTTCTTGTTTCTCTGAAATATTTCTGTTTATCAATGCTTCTACAAAACAAGCTTTGTGGAAACCAAAGTTTTCTTATGATTCTTTGCTTTCATTTACTTGTACATACATCCAGTTGTTTAACTGATGTTCTTAGAAATGAAGTCTAAAATGTTCTCATTCATAGCTCTTCATATTCTTTTACTTTGATTCTGGTTTAATTTCTCGTTCTTTAATTCTCTGAGATATTCTTGTTTATCAGTGCTTCTATATTACGAATCCATCGTGTATTCTTTTTCGTTTAAAAAAAAAACTTTTAAAATAGCTTGTTCATAGATATATCCACCCTTTTCAAAGAAACCAAAGTTTTATGACTCTTTGCTTCCTTTAGTTGCAATCAGTTGCTAGAATGGTATAGTTAGGAAAAAAGTCTAAAATGTTCATAGATATATCCTCTCTTATTTATTTATTTTTTATTTTTGGGTGCATATATGGTTACTTTATTATTTTTGGGTGCAAATGGGCCCCTGTTTTTTTTTTTAAATTAAAATTGAAGTATTAAAAAACTATCCGGGGCCCATTTACCTTAAAACAAATATTAAAAAAACCCAAAGTGCGCATTTCCGTAAATAATTACGGAAATGCGCAATTTGGTAATTAATAAAAAAAAAAGCAATATTTTAAAAAATTAGCCATTATTTACGCTATATTTGTAGGTTAAAAAAAATGTGTTGCTCGTGCCGGAGACCTTTGAACTCAAGCTAAAAAATGTGTTACTAGGCAATAATATTATTTAAATATATATATATATATATACTCTGCAAATATTTTTAGAGTGTATGATTGAACAAGCTACTATTATGATGATCAAAGTACTATATTTATAATACTGTTTATCTCACATTTAACAATCTATAGCACTATTTGATAATATTGTACATATTGCATATATACTGTTGAGTTTACTATTTATCAGAATGAATGATTTGTAGCTATTTGATCTAAATTCAATGACTGAGAGGTAGATGTACATAAAATTCTAATTTAGAGAACATTCACAGAAGAGCTGATCCCCTATATATATATATATATATATATATATATATATATATATATATATATATATATATATATATTATAAACTCTTAACTATTCTATTGAAATAAAATAGAACCATCAAACTTTTACTTTAAACAAAATAAACTATGATTTTTTCTTTTTGATTCCTTTTCATCCGATAGAAAAATTAACCATTACTCTCCTTGTTCATTGGATTGTATGAGTGTATGTACATATATGCACTTAATTTAAAACCGTGTATATTTACATGCTTTACTCTAATAAATACACACAATTTTTTAATAAATAATAATTAACTTTTGAATTATTTTGGCACCACCAGGTTTGTGGTTAAAATCCCAGAAGGTCTGGCGCCAGAACAAGCCGCGCCGCTACTCTGCGCCGGTGTGACAGTTTACAGCCCATTAGCTCACTTCGGCTTGAAGGAGCCGGGTCTCCGCGGCGGTGTTCTTGGGCTGGGCGGCGTGGGCCACATGGGCGTTAAGATCGCCAAAGCCATGGGCCATCACGTGACCGTCATCAGCTCTTCTGGCAAAAAGAAAGCCGAAGCCATGGACCATCTCGGCGCCGACTCCTACCTCATCAGCTCCAACGAAGCCGACATGTCCACCGCCGTTGACTCACTGGACTACATCATTGACACCATCCCCGTCCATCATCCTTTGGAGCCATACCTCCCACTTCTCAAGGTCAATGGAAAGCTCATTCTTATGGGAGTTATCAACCAGCCCTTGCAATTCCTCACTCCCATGGTCATGCTAGGTCAGCCATCCATCTTTTCCTTACCTTAATTCTTGTTTTTATCACGGTGATAGATGAGTGGTAGTGCTATTAACTTTTTAAGACAGAAGTGAAAAATTCAACTCATTTTTAAAATATAGTTTAGATTTTAGGATGCGTGCAGCGATTTGTCCATATTATTAAAAAAAATAGGGAAAATTTTAAAAATAAACCCTGTGGTTTCCCAGTTTTGTAAATAAGGGACAGAGGTTTGTTTGTTTTTTTTTTTTTTTTTTAACTTATGTAGTTTCTCCAGTTAGCAAAAAAAAAGGGAAAAACCGTTAATAACCATTTAACAGTGTTAACTCATATGGGCAAAATGGTCAATTTATTGTAAAAAAAATCACATGTCATTAAAAAAACATGATTTTCAACATGATTTTATTTTTTTTTGGAATTTAAGTTTTTTTTGTTTATTAGAATTTTTTGAAAATTTAATAGATTAAAAAAATATTTTTTTAATATCAAATGAAATGAATTTTAAATAAATTGACCATTTTGCCCCTGTAAATTAACACCGTTAAAGGGTTGTTAAAGATTTTCCCTTTCTTTTTTTGCTAGCTAGAGAAACCACATAGATTAAAAACGAAAAAAACATACCTCTGTCTCTTTTTTGCAAAACTGGAAAACCATAAGGTTTATTTTTAAAATTTTCCCAAAAAATATATACCTTAGACTCTAAATTAGTCTCTGAGATGCTCAGAGTCTTACGAAAAAATATCGCTTATGTTTATGCTGAGTATTTTTTTTTATAAATACATAAATTTAAACTCAAAATTATTTACATAAGTGATTGGAGTCTCCGCCACTATGTCCATGGCGTGATGCTGTTTTTAACTTCATGTAGTACTAATCATTGGGAATGATTTATGAATTAAATTGGTTTTTTGCAGGGAGGAAAACAATTACAGGAACGTTCATAGGGAGCATGGATGAGACACAAGAGATGCTGGAGTTTTGTGCTGAGAAAGGGTTGACATCTACGATTGAGATTGTTAAGATGGATTATGTTAATGAAGCAATTGAACGGCTTGAACGCAATGATGTTCGCTATCGCTTTGTGGTTGATGTGGCTGCTAGCAACCTTTGAAACTCTCTCAACTTAATTGTAAATGCTGCATGCTGAATGCTGAAGTCAGTGTGGGTTATGTCAATGGGAATATGTTGTTGATTTCTTTTTATGTTTGTGTATTTGTAATTCAGTTGTTGCTCTTTGAATTAATGGTGTTGGATTATGCGGATTATCTAATAATTCTTTTTAATGGATTTGCATTTACTTTCGTGTCATTTTTTTTTCCTGTGTTTTTTTATAGCGGTTGGAGTGGTGTAATAAATTATATATGTTTTTATGGAAATATTGTCCATATGCGATTCTTCTCCGATTTAATTAGAAAATAAAAATTTTAACTTGAATGAAGACTGTTTACTGTTTCGGAGTAAACTACTTCATGTTCATGTTCAGATTAGACAAGCTTGTGTTATCGGACTGTGATTTCGTTAATTTTTTTACTCTTCTTTCCCTTTTTATTATTATTTATTTTTTATTTACTTAAAGAGTGCATCACTTCTAGTGAGAGCTTCTATGTTAAATTTGTGTTGTTTTTTGTTTTTTACTTCTATTTTTTTATTTGGTTCTTTTCATTCAATAAATTAGTGATTTATTTATTTTTATATTAAAAAAAATTATTTACTGTGGCACAAAGTTATTAAATTATTTCTTTTAAAATGAATATACTGCAAATACATTAAAACTGAGTCACTGAATGGATTCATCATGCTAATTTGATTGTTGTTGAAAAATTGCCTCCTAGTTCTATTTGATTAGATCCTAGAAGAATTTTCATATTCAATAAATCTCTATTTTTCAAATAAAATACTTATATATATGTATATATATATATATTCTTGACAGGGTTAGCAGATTCGCGTTGCCTAGGGGGTAAAATTTTCATGAGGTCACCAAACTTTACTTCGTTTTCATTTCAGTCACCGAACTACAAAACGCATAAAAACGATCACCCAACTTTGTTTATTTTTCACCGGGCAGTCACCCTGCTAATTCAGGCCTCCATAAGCTGACGTGGCGGCCGGAACGTCCCAGTCAGCAGGCTTGTACTGACTCAAAAACCCGATGTGGCATGTCCACATCTCTTTTGCAATCCCCGTAAGCAGAAGCCACCTGATTAGGACGTTTTGTGAGTCAGCACAGCCCTGCTGAATGGGACGTTCCGGCCGCCACGTCAGCTTATGGAGGCCGAAATTAGCAGGGTGACTGCCCGGTGAAAAATAAACATAATTGGGTGATCGTTTTTATGTGTTTTGTAGTTCGGTGACCGAAATGAAAACGAAATAAAATTTGGTGACCTCCCAAAAATTTTACCCCCAAGACTAGGTGGCCTTAGGCCCACCCTATCAAATAAGTTCAAGTAAGACTTGGCAAGCTTACCCCTACTTTAAAAGAGTCATGTCCTCGTGAACCCGCATGTGGTCCAAATGGCTCATCTTCACCATTGGAAGTCATGCGGGTTCACTCGCCCCCAATGAGCTTGTTAGGCTTGACCAGCTTACTCAGCCATGCGGAAGTTTGCTAGAACTAGATGAGTTGGTCTCAACCTCGAGGAATCACAAAAGGGTTTGTTGTAGTCAAGGTGAGCTCTCCCGGTCCTAGTGGCCTACTTAAGGCTAGCTCTCTCAGCTCCCATGATTCTATTTGTGAGGCCTAATTTTGTTGGGGCTAAGCTAGCTCACCACGGTCTCAAGGAGTCCCTGTAAGGCCCGGCGAGTTCACCAAATGTCACATGTTTCCTAGGTGAGTTCTAGTGGAGGATGAGAAATACTAGTACTGGTAAAGTTGTGATTTAAAAAAGCATAATTAATTTTTAAAATAAATTATAAACTAGTTGTAAGGTAGTTGGACAAGCCAAGATGATTATGAGCTACTTTTAGGGATGGCAAATATCCCCAAAAGTCAATATGACTCAACCATAGTTTGATGAGGAAAATCAATTTTGATCGGGTTTCGGGTAACACCCGACAACTATGAAGTGGGGTTGGGGGCAAGTATGGGGATCTTGATACCTTATCCAAACCCGTCCCTAAACCCATCTTTGAACCAGCCACAAAAAATAAGATTATAAACATATGGAATGGAGCAATACTCCATACAGTCACTCTACTTTTCAAAATATGCTTGTTTGGTCCCTATTTTTTTTTTCATACCCTTTCAGTGCCTATACTTTTTTAAAACGCCCCCCATTAGTCTAGGAGCAAACGACTGTCATATCTGCCGTCTAATGATCCTGACGTGGCGAAGATGACACTTTTATGTAGTATTACTCCGTACAACCTCTCTACTTTTCAAGATGTACCCGTTTGGTCCCTTGTTTTTTTTTTGTGGCTTTTTGGTCCCTTACTTTTCTAGAACACAGCCCATTAGTTTTAGAATAGTAGAGGGACCAAAAGGGCACAAAAAAAATAGAGGGAACAAATGGACATATTTTGAAAAGTAGAGGGACTGTACGAAATATTACTCCTAAACATATTCATGTGTCATATATGTTCCCATATGTAAACAATATATTAGCAAGTGGAGCTACTCATGGATTAAAAACCCGCCCTAGACATGGCCACGGTTCAAGAACCGTCAATTCCAGTTTCTGAACCGCCAGTTCCGGTTCAAAGGAACCTTGAACCAGAACCGAACCGCCTAGGCAAGGTTCTTAGCGATTCGGTTCCTGTTCGGTTCCATTCAGGTTTGGTTGTTTGGTTCAACGGTTTTGGTTTGACAATTCATACGGTTTGGGTTTTTTTTAACTAAATAATCTAATATTTCAAATTAAAATGAACACAAAAATACAAGAATTAATTTAATATAATATTTTATTAAAAAAATAAAAGTATTAATAATTTAAAACAATATTTTGCAATAAAAATACAATAGGAGAAGAAATAAAAATAAATAAATAAAGGGCTTGAACTTAATTATATTAAGTTGCCTACGTATCCTCTAAGGGGAATCATACCCCATGTTGTTCTTTAATTTTTATTATAAACATTTGGTTATTACCGGTCACATGATTCAAATGGTTAAACCTAATCAGATAATAGATATCATGAGTCCATGACATTGTTTTTATAATATATATCATATTTTGATTCAATTGGAACCGGCGGTTGAACTGCCGGTTTGAACAGCCGGTTCCACGGTTTTCAAATTCTGAAACCGGAACCAAACCTTGTATGAAGGTTCAGGTTTCGGTTTTATAACGGTTACGGTTTTTCCGGTTCCGGTTCTAGTTTTTGACGGTTCGGTTCTGGCTCTGATTCGGTTTCACGAGGGTTAGGGTGGGGTTAGAATTTAAAGAGAAAAGGAGCTAAGTGGGGAAGGGGGTAAATATGGGGATATATGGGTTAGGATTTTTGGAGGTTGGATGTTGATCCAATGGCCCCATGGATGAGAGTAAGTGATGCTAAATATTTTTAAAATATTTTATAAAATAAATAATTAAGAATTTAAGTTTGATAATACCAAAATCACTTAAACATTATTACTATGTTGATTAGATATATATATTTGACAATGTGTATAAGCCACCGCATAAATTTTTTAATTATATTTCAACTATTCACTGAAAAGGAGTCAAATTTTTAATCTGCTGTGGGGACTCCGTCATCGCCACAATAATACTTATATAGAGATATATATCAAGAGATGTTTTATAAAAAGCAGTACAAATAACTTTATAAAATAGGTAAATGCATGAGATGAAAAAAAAGTTAAAAGAGTTGTCTGCTTATTAAAGAAAAATTGGTATCTTTAGTTTTCTTTCCTTTCTTTTATAAAATTAATGGTTTCTTCTTGGGTGTATAAAGTTTTGATTGCTCACCAATACATTTGTAATTGGTAAAATATTGAATTCCATGAATATAAGTTTTTTTTTTCATGTTCATAAGAAATATAACATATTTGATACTACTTGCAATTGTCTTTATTGAAATGGATTCTTCTATAGGAATGTCGGGGAGTAACTCCAGAAGCAAAGAAAGTTAGGATGGGAGATTCGGTTACCTCAGCCAAGCACAGTCTGGAGTTTTTTGGATAGCTTACAGGATCTGGTGATGAGTGATCAGCAGTTTAGTTACTGAGTGCTTTTTCGTTTCTTTATTTTTCTTGTTTCTTGTCGTGTACCTCATCTTCTCATTTCTTTTCTTCTTCGTTTGTGTGTTGTTTTGTTGCACATTGTCAATTTTCACTGCTAATGGACTGTTTTGTTGTTGTTGTTGTTATTCCTTTCTTTTAATACATGTAGTTTACTCACTTTTTCAAAAAAAAAAATATATATATAATATGCTTTAATTTGTTAGTCTTAATTAAAATTATGAATTTATCTCCCTTTCACTCTTCTTATCAATCCAAAAACAATCCACGCAATAAAATTTAATATATTCTTTTAGTGGTAGGTTTTCATATAATTCCTTTTACATATAAATAAATGAGTTATACATACAAGTCATATTGCTTGTGTTTTACATGAGCTGATAGCGGACACGTGTCTTATGCCAGCAAATTGTTCCAATTGGCAAGGATAAGGTATCAAATTACTTTTGACTTTGATGGACTAGTTCAATTTGAACCAAAACCTTCAAACTCTATAAATGAACCATATTTTCCCGATAAATAATTTTTATATACACAAAAAAAATTAAATTTATAAAAATAAATACATAATTAATTAAAATAAAAAAATTATTTCGTCGCCACGTCAGCAAGAAGCTTTACGATTCGTGCCAATTCCACATAAGCACATCAGATTCACCGCCCAGGGTTTCACAAAATCATCAGAATTTGTGTTACTAATTCGAGTTACAAAGTCCTCTTTTTTTGGTTTTGGGAATAAAGAAAAGAGAACCAAACACAATCCCTAATTTCAGAAGAAGGAAAAAAGGGGCTCTTTGCGTCTTCTGAGAGAGATCCAGGGTTTCGAAGCGGGGGATGCCGGAGATCATGGCGGAGGAGGAGCTCGTGCTTGCTCCGACGAGCTCGCGGTCGGTGACGGAGACGGTGAACGGTTCGCACAAGTTCGTGATCAAGGGGTATTCGCTGGCGAAGGGGATGGGGATCGGAAAGCACATCGCAAGCGAGCCATTCACCGTTGGGGGATACCAATGGGCCATCTATTTCTACCCTGATGGCAAGAACCCTGAGGACAACTCCACCTATGTTTCTGTTTTCATTGCCCTCGCCAGCGATGGTACTGATGTTCGCGCTCTGTTCGAGCTCACGCTTATGGATCAAAGCGGAAAGGAGAAGCACAAGGTCCATAGCCACTTCGATCGGTCCCTTGAGAGCGGCCCTTACACCCTCAAGTACCGTGGCAGCATGTGGTATTGTTCTGATCTTCCTCTCTTTATTGTTTGGATTCGTTTCTTAGGAATTGTAATTCTTTTGATCGTTGTGTCAATTTCGTTCTTTATATGGAAATCTTGATTCTGCATATGTGAATTTAGTTTTTATAGGATAAAATGCCTTAGAATTCACGACCTTGTAACTATACTTTACATGATCACTGAATATTTGATGTATGAATAGAAAGAAGAATTAATACATCAAGATGCTGGATGGATCCAAACTTTCCTTAAGCCTTCACCTGGCTGCATTTGGTTTGGATTCATGCTTCTTGAAATCTATGAAAGTATAATGGCACAACACGACAAATTTGCGTAGCTGTCGGGGTTGAGATACAATGGCTACATTACTTTGTGTGATTTCGGTGAATGCATTTTCCTGTTGACACATATGGGAATTTTGTTTTAAGAGGGTGGTCATTGCATCCAAACTTTCCCCGAGCCTTGTCTGGATTTGCACTTCTTAAAATCAATAGAAATATAACAGCACAACACGACAAATTTGCGAAGTTGACAGCTTTGAGATGTGATGACCATATTACAATATTACAATGTGTGATTTAGTTTCATGAATTTTCCTGTTTACATGTGTGGTGATTTTGTTTTAAGAAGGCAGTCATTATGCAAAGGTACCATTCAAAAACATTGCATCCAAATTTGCTTTAAACTTTCATCCAAGCCACATTTGGTCTAGACCTATGGTTCTTGAAATCCATGAAAATTTAATAGCCCAATGCTACAAGCTTATGAGTTGACAATTGTGAGATATAATGGCCATATTAAACGTGTGATTAGTTTCATGCGTTTTCCTGTTGGGGCGTATGGAAGTTTTGTTTTAAGAGGGTAGTCATTATGCAAAGTTGCCACTTAAAACCTTTAACTGAGGTCTGCTTGTGCTCTCAAATCTTCTGTGGCTGAGCGCCCATGTTACATGCCACAGAATTGGTTATAATTGTTTTTTTACTATAGATTGGCAAAAGATCCAATAAAAGTTCCATGCTTTGTTCCAAATAGTTGAATTAGTACTAGTCACTAACCATTGAAAGCTTGCCAAAAAGTTAAACAAACTGGGGAATCTGCCTTAGTATTGGATTTTCTTGGTTATTATGTAGTGGGTTGTGCATGTTGTATTTTGGTCTGGGGATAAATTTGAATATTTAATTAGATCTATCTCTTTCTTTTTTTACTGTGACTTATCACTATGTCTTATTGCATTTTTATTTTCTCTTTTCACTGCATTTCAAACATGTTGCTTATTTATTTTCTTCACTTCTCTCTCAGGGGTTATAAGCGTTTTTTCAGACGAGCTGCACTTGAGACATCAGATTTTCTCAAGGATGATTGCTTGAAAATCAATTGCACTGTGGGTGTTGTGGTTTCTGGGATTGACTCTCCTAGATTACACTCCATAGATATTCCTGATTCGGATATTGGGATGCATTTTGGTGCACTTCTGGAAACACAGGAAGGCTCAGATGTCCTTTTCAATGTGGCTGGAGTTAAATTTCATGCTCATAAGTTGATATTAGCTGCCCGATCCCCTGTATTTAAAACTTCCTTTTCTGATGCGTTTACTGGGGACAAGTCTGAGATTTTGGTTACTGATATTGAACCCGAGGTTTTCAAGGCAAGTTTTTCCTTCCAATTATTTGGGCAATTGGATAAATGAAAGCCTGTTTGACCTGTCTGCTTTAATCTACTCTTATGTTTTATTCCCCAGGCAATGCTACAGTTTATATACTGTGATACCTTAGTGGATGATGAAATGCTGGCTGCATCAAGCTCAATGTCATCTGTTTCTGACTCATTTGCTGCAAAATTATTAGCTGCAGCAGACAGCTATTGTTTGGAAAGACTCCGGTTGATGTGTGAATCTTATCTGTGCAAGGATTTGTCTGTGAATTCTGTTGCCCGAACTCTGGCATTTGCTGAGCGTTACCATGCTATGGAACTTAAGTCAGTTTGCCTCAAATTTGCTGCTGAAAATCTTGCAGGTACCTTTTCTCAAGCTTAGAGGTTATTTGATTTCTTATTTGTTTTTTGCTTTGAAGTATGAAGTTATGAACTGCCTGCATAGAATTTAAGTTTTTGTTCTTTATTTATCTTTTTTTTTTCTTTTTGGAGAAATTACACAGCATCTTGAAGTTTTACTGTCGAAATACTATATTCTCTCAGATTTAAACTCCTAGAGTGCTTTCGTTTAACAAATGTTTGTAAATGGCACTTTTATTACAGAAATAAAGAACAATTTGTATAGTTAGGAATTTGATCCCTCATCAAATAGATGGGGCTTCAGTGGATGATCAACCATAGAGAACCATACCTTGGTGGCTTGTTTCCAGTTAGAGCTCAAAACATCTCTCCTGATTCTATCTAATTCAGATTTAGTGTGTTACCTTAAGAGCGGATATTTCCATGCGAGGAGAGTATAATTCAAATTAATCTACGTTTGAGTTCCATAGCATGGTAGAGCAGATACTTCCCAAACTTAAGCCATATTGAATGCGAGGAGCACCTTATTGAAGATGGAAACTGAGAGTTCTTTTCATTGAAGGCAAGTTTGTAAATTATTTTCTAAGGATCAGTGGATGGTTTACAAAATTAGATTATATGATAGTAAGAATTTGTTGTAATGTGTTTTACCAAACGTATTATATCTCAACAACTTAAATTTACTGACCAAGATAAACAGCACACTATGGACTATCATCCCAAACCTCAAATCATGAGATATGGGCGTCTAAAACTTGCAGACATGTAAACTTAACAATCCTGCTTGCTAGTAATGACCTGTAATTGTAGCATGCATTAAGGAAATTTGTACCATTTTTGTTATACCTTCAATGTTATTGGCATCCGGCAGGCTCGTGGATCTCCTCCTTTCTTCTCCTTTTTGGTTATCATCGTGGTCACTTTTATTGTAATTGATCTTCCTATCATCTCCCTTCACTGCACTATTCAGAGTAAGGTGCTTCCATTGTATGACTTATTCTTTAACTATCAATTTCAAGGTTTGATTTATTCATTCCCAAACCATATTAAAATTTATTTATTAAGCTAACTCTAAATAAGCTACTTCTGCATTCTCAAATACAACCTGACGCCCATTATTTGCTGGTTCCCATGCTGAGGCCAGTTTGGGCCATTCTGTCATTAAATTCTTGTCCAAATTAAAGCCCCGGTATTGTATTTGTAATTCTTCGATTTTTCTTGGAAACTAGGGATTTGCCTTTTCTTAGGTGTACTGTTTAATCCAGGGAAAGAATGAATAATTCGCATGGTTCTTTGTTGCTATTAATTTAATAGATGCAGACATTTGTTCGATGGCATGAATCTATACAGGATAAAAATGTTAAAATCTACAAACTTTGTTATGTGATTCAAAGTATCGTACATTGTTGTATTGAAAGTAGCAATGGTTACTTTTGATTCCTGACTTTATTTATTTTCTTTTTATAAAGAAAACTTTGGAGCAATTTGTTCATATGCTTCTTTTCTCGATTTGTTTTCCCTGCATTTCTTAAGTCATTTTCCAAGTTATTGGGTTTACAGAGGTAGTTGTAGTTGTGGGGTTTGAACAGGGTTTAGTTATGCAAATGAGAGGTGGCTTGTTACAAGTTAGGTTGACATGGGATTCATTCTTACTGAGAGGCTAACCCTACAACGTTTTGCAAACTTTTCAGTTTGTTCATGTCATAATGAAAATTTAATTGGGGACTGGGGTTCCACGAAATTAAATATGAACTATGGTTGAGGATAGAAGCAGCAGAATGAAATGAAATCAGTAGAAATAGTGGAATTAAGATATGTAGTTGATTGGCAGAATATTAACACACAAATTCCCCAATAAATGCATCCTTGTGGAGAGGACAAAACTCCCAATACAAGAAATAAACACTTCATTGTTGCCCTCAAACAGTCAAACAGATCCTAGGTGGATATTTATACTGAATATCCCAGCTGGTAACAAATTGCTAGAACCAGGAAAACATGTGCTGAGGGGCAAGGTGGCAAAGTGAAAACATGGCAACGTGCAGGAGAAATCATAGGAGAGGTTGAACCACATCTTCATTGAATCCCCTTAAACCCCCACATGAGAAAACCCTCACAGTTGGAAGAGTTGGACCTGGCAAGACTTGGATTATCCTTTACCCCATGTGTCTTTCTTCTAGAACATGTGTGTAAGGCTAGGCTCTTCTTATTGAGCATGTATGATATGAGTATGTATTTCACAATCACGCAACACAAAGTGAATCCCATCATAGATGCTAACCTTTGATTGATTTGGGGCATTTTATAAACTGATCTTTTTTTACTGGGGATGCTATTATGTAGAAGTTGCAGAACGGTGTTTAGCTTCATCTATGGTTGTTGGCCATTTAATAAAGGTTTGAGATTTCTATTCAATAGAGATGATTGGAGAGTGATTCAATCCACTTATTTTCAACTTTTGTGTTTCTCCATAGGAATATTATAGAATTGCCGATACGATGGATGTTTGCAAGCTTTCCAGTCTCACTGGAATGCCAGTTGAGTAGCTAAATTTTTTAGGGCTTTATAATTACGATAGATAAGTATCTTTCATAGACATCTATGTGAAGTTGAGGCATCTTGTCAACCCATCAGCTTTCTGGGACAACCAATCTTCTCTTCGGCCCCCTTTACTTATCATTTCAACTGTTTCATTGGCCCCATACTTTTCCAGTGTTCATTTTTGTTTCCATTGTGCTTTCTGCATATTATACCACTTAGGTCGTACATTATCTTACATTTTCGTTGGTGATGTTGCTCAGCTAAATTCTGCGTACTATTCTGGTGGCATTCGAAGTTTGTAAGGGCTACTTGTTGCTTCTTTAGTTTCAAAGTAATTTTCAATTCATGATCCACTTCGGTGGGGAAATGCAGATAATTGACAAATGCATCAGGTTTATTGCATGACAATTCTCATGCATTCTAATCCTGGTTTTTCTACATTGATGCTTGCTGATTCTGTATTAGTGATTATGCAATTCTCATTTTTTTTATCGTGCTGTTCATACCTGCAGCTGTAATGGAAACGGATGGATTCAAATACTTGAAGGACAACTGCCCAGCTCTACAATCAGAACTCCTAAAGATAATTGCTGGGTGTGAAGAGGAATGCAGCAGCGGTGGAAAGAGCCGAAGCGTGTGGGGCCAGCTCTCAGATGGTGGTGATTCGAATGGCCGGAGGGTGAGGCCGCGAACTTGATGGTTCCGATGTGTTGCCTGTTTTTGTACATGGGTGGTAATTTGTCAGATAATAGGAAGGCAATGACCAAACTTTCTCATGCTCCATGGACATTGTTCTGAAGCCATAAATTGTAGATCTATTTTATCATCTGTTTACCAAATATAGAGCTACTAATGGTTTGTTTTTGTCCAAAAGCAGCATGCAGTAAGATACATGACAGCTGACAGAAGATTATCGGCGCTGGGTGAAGACAAACCGGTGCCATCTATTGATTCACTCATGAATTTTAGTTTGCCTGCTTGGCTATGATGAAATGGAGAGAAAGATCATGCATTCTGAACAAAAAACCTGGTGCCATGTACCGCATTCATGCAATTTTATTTCATAAATGATGGCCTAGGAAAACTTATTTAACTTTGATTTCTCTAGTGTTAGGCATCTGATTGCAAGACTTATATAATTAATTCTGTCTCGGTTGGTTCGGTTATTCTGGTTCAATGTAGTCTTTGATGCATTGATTGTGTAGCGATACAGTACTAGTCAAACTTCTTATAAGATTGCTCATAGTCTAGTTGATGGAGTTGCTGATTGAAAGGTAAGGATTCTAACTCTTCATGGCTGAAACATGGAAATTTAATCGGAATTTCATTATACGGTGGATGTGTTAATCTAATTATAAATTTTGATACTGTTTAGTTTGTCATCACTGATTTAGTTTGACAACAATATTAGTCGCAAAAAGGATTTCTAAGGGTGTTCTTATGGATAGGTGCGCCTAAACCTCACTAACCACGGATAAGTTTAAGATTATGAGAAATAATGCTAAAGAATTCATGAGTACAGAGAGAGCTTATGATTATCATATATATATATATATATATATATATATATATATATATATATATATATATATATATATTTAGAGAGAGAGAGAGAGAGAGAGAGAGCATTTAATAGGCTATCAAATTAACACTGCTTATTTTCATTGGAGTCCAACACTAGTTTTTCGCTCGACTATTAGTATTTATGATTTAACTCTTGTTAGCAAGCATTTGGGCAGAATAGGTTATTGTATAAAGTTATTTTCCTCTGTGCTAGAAGGGTATAATTTTTTATAAATCCCTGGATATTTGCATTTGATCATTTATATTTTGCTTGATTTTCTTATTATTTTAAAACATTTGCTTTTTCCCCATCCCGTCAGAGCTTCTAAAATAACCCTAATATGCCCTACTATCTTTTTATTTTTGTCTCCTCAGGTGGTTTTGAAATTTTCAATTGTTTGCAATTTGAGACCGTCTGAATTAAAAACTGAAAACTTCATCTTATGTTGAAAACCATTTATATAAACATCATTTTGGAAAACTTTGGGTCCATTTGGCGATGCTTTGGATCTTTTTGGTTTTTAACCAATTTAAAAACCAAAAGCTGTTTCTTTTTCTTGTTTGTAAAAAGTTTTAAAGAAAATTATATATATTTAAAATTTATTTTTGTAAATATATAAAGTTATAAAAAATATAAATCACACATTAGATATTTTTTTTATATTAGAATGGGCTATTTTAAAATTAAAAAAATATTGGTATCTTATAGGAGTTTCGCCTACACGTCCAACGAGATGAAATTTGAGAGGGAGATGATGAGATTTATAGATGAAAATAAATTTTGAGTTCGGATGGTAAAAAAGTGAATAGTATGAATTACTTACCTCTATGATGTTGAGTATGAGGAAGCGTTGGTGTGGGTGTGACAATTAGTTGAACACTTGATATGCAATATAAAAAAGGAGTACAAAGGCACGCATAATCATAAAATGAACACCAAAATTACATATGGTTTGAGAACAATGTTTCACTATAGTTCAGGGGATTACAAAAGTGGTAAAGAGGAAAATAGTTTCAATCAAGTGATAAGAGGATCACAAGGAACTCACAATCTTCCCTCACCTCAAACAATGAGAGATTTACCCTAACAAGATGAGATCAAATGCTCTCCTCTTTCTCTCTTTCTAGTTTTCACTCTTCCGTGGAACATTCACATTCTGGTTCTCCCAAGAATTTGGTGTTGGGCGTAGATTCTTGTGTACTTCTCCGAGTAATTTTGGTGTCAACGTATAACATACCATTGGCAAATTCATGGTTGTAAATCCGCTTGTGGTTCCCCCAGAAATTTGGTTTTGAATACCACGACCACAAGCATGGATTAGCCCATGGTATTTTTTTTAGAAGATGAGCGGTTAGGGTGTTAAGAAAGATAAGGCCATTCATAAGTCTCGACAAAGCAAGTAAGGGCAAGACTCGTATACACGTGAATGTTGGGACCATCCACATACAATCACTACTCACACTCCAAAAAATATACCTTCATCCATAATTGGAACTCTCACCATTTATGAAAGGTTTTAATGGAGATCCGGTTACTAATAGACCATTTGATTGTTGGTAGCACACGGTGCTCTTTAATATTTGATTTTGAACTCCACGACTACTATGACAGGTGAAACGGATTTCACTTCAAAACTTGGTCCGTGCGGCACTTGCACCTCGCAAGTCAACCTTTGCCCAGAAAATAGTCAAGAATAGTTAACTCAAGAAGGAAAGAAGGAGAAGACACAAAGAGTAAGAGAGAAAAGATAAACTCTCAATTGTGTATATGAAAGCTTATAACCAAAGCCAAGCCTAGAACAAGACTCTCCTTAGAACACTCCCTAGTTTCTAAGAAAACAAGTGAAGAGAACTCTTGATGAGAGCACTTAATGATCTCCAAGGGAGAATGAGGGGCTTTATATAGCTTCATCCACCAAGGGGCTTGGAATCCCATCCAAGAGCAAATGGACGAACGTATTCCCAAGTGTTCCTTGTCCAAGAACTAGCAAATAAGCCAAATCCTCTTCTAAGAGAAAGCCAATGATACCTTTCCTGTTTATCGGGACCCGTCTTCCATGCGTGCTCCCCACTTGGTTTCCCCCTAGCTATAGTGGGTCTCCCATCTGTCCACAACGCCAAATAATCGTTGTTCATCCACCCGAGATGTCTTGGTAGTCCAACTGACTTTCGAGAGACAACGTCCACCCGTACGCATTTGCTCATACGGGTGATGATGGTAATGCATATGTTCTAAGTGTTGGTGTTAGTCGAGCGTGTCGCCACTCGGCTCTTGGTCATAAAACCTAATCATGTCCGAATATCATGTCCGACCATACAAGTTCACTGTTCGATTTAAGCGATGAAATAACCATCCCCGGTCCAATCGGCATGGTCATACCCGTGCCAAGGATATGACGACGAAAAAGCCCTGTTACAACAGGCATGGTTCACATGTAAATGAGCACTGTTTAACTTGTGGTATGCTCTAAATATCAGCAATCAATCAAAAAGTTATTTTTTTTTCTTTAACTCAAAGGTGAAAATTGGGGGAAAAAATCAAATAATTAGTTTTTTTTCATAATTCGGTCTCAGTTTTTTTTTCTTCACAAAATTAAAAAAAAAAATAGATTTGCCAAACACATTGCATGTTTTCTTTAAAAAAAAAAGCAAAAATTAAAAAAAAAATGCTAACGTAAACAACCCTAACTATATATATAATATTAATGAAAGTAAATAAGTAATTCATGGGTGAAAATCTTATTCACAAGTTATTTTTATTTACCGGGAGCCATCATAAATTGGCTTAAACACTAGTTGTTTATTTTGATCATTTTAATCACATGAGGATAAGGTTCTTAATTGCTATTTTTTTCTATTTAAATAAATACAAATTTTTTAATTATGATTGAGAGAGAGAATCAACCCACTAAGCTCTTAGTTTAGCGGGAAATAAGTATAGCTTTTATTTGAGCGGGTAATAAGTATATGGTAGTTTGTTCGTTTTAATTATGTATACGAGTCCTAGTGGAAACCAAGATATAAATTGATTACATGAGAAAAAAAAAATTTTTTTAATCATTTGAACTTATTAAATGTTTGAATCACCAAATTTAGCATACGCAACATTTTCAAATTACTTAATAAATGTTAGATGAAAAGCACTATCACCAAAGAACAGCAAACATCTTCAATCTCAAAGATATCTTTTTCTTTTGATCAAATGTGACTAAACTCGGCGCATCTTATTTCTAAATGGTCCTCCTTACATATCTAACCATTAATCACGATATAACAAGTCTTCTAAGCTTCATGAACCGTTCTTTTAAATGGTCCCTAAAAATTTGTCAAAAACAAAAATAAAATGGTCCCTCTACATATATAATATTATAACAAATTTTTCAAACTCCATGTGGCTATCTTTTCCATAGCCCTCCAACAAATGGTTTTCACATTGAATTAAGGATATGAAGACTTGATTTTCTATAACAATAAACTAACAAAAAAAATTAATAATAATAAAAATATTTCAACAACTTGAAAACTCTCAAGCAGACAAGTCACTTCTTAAAGATAAAAAATAATTGTTCTTATATTAAGACTAAAATCTTCTTTGTGTTTGAAATATGACAACCGTTAGCCTTTAACACCTCAAATCAATAAATAAATGAGCACTATTAAAACCATAGTTATAGTGAAAAAATCTATTTTTGCCAGATCTTAATTTCATTGATTTCTCTTCTAGCTCAGATAAGACTGTAACTATGACTGTGGACCGGGCCCCTGTTCATCCTCCCTGGGTGGACGGTGGACCTAATCAATAGTGTATCATGCTTGTTTTTTATTTAAGGTACTATAAACCAATGGTCTTCTTTGATGATTGTTTATTAAGAGTCTTCTTTTTTTTTATTTATTAGGTCACTTATTCACTGGGTAATAATTATGTTGTTTTGATTTTGTTTTTGTTGTTTTAATTTTTTTTTTCTTTTGTTTTTTTTTTCTTTTTAATGTATTTAACCAAGGCACAATCCTCCGCTATTGTTGTAAAAGGGAATTGATCTCTCAACTTTTTACTTGGCAAGGAATGAAAGAAATGAGTCATTATTCACCTATTAGGTCACTTATCACTTTTTTGTTTATTGTGTTTATTTTAGTCACATAATTAAGTACTAAATGATAAGTTTCTCATTTGTTAATTTTTTTAATAAATATAAACAAGCTGCAACTCCCAACTATGATTGTAAGAGAGAATTAAACCCTCAAGTGAAAAACCTTTCGCTTGTGAGGGAAATGAGTTACCACTCATAGAGTTGGTCTCATTTGCTCATTTTAATTATGCATACAAGTTATAGACCAAGATATAAATCTATTACATGAGAACGAATTTTTTATCATTCAAACCTATTAAATCTTTGAATCACCGGTTAGTCTTTTTTTAAATAAAAAAAAAATACAAAATGTGACAAATATATTTTAAGAATTTGGTGGGAACCAACGACCGCTAGGTCAATTAGTACTGGGTCCCTTGCGTAAGGTGTTCGGTTTCGGAGAGACCCAGAATCGAATCCTTGTTCGCGCAAGGTGAGTGCACGGTTCGGTGAGCGCCGCTCCCACGTGTCCGTCCCTGACTTACCCTTAGATGGGGGGCGCTTGTTGCCTATTTGTCAAAAAAAAAAAAAAGAATTTGGTGGGACGGAGAATCCCCGTTCTCCTAAGGGACTTGCTCCGATAAGGGGGGGGGGGGGAGTGTATTCCCTGTCATGCCCCCCCCCCCCCCCCCCCCCCCCCCAGGTTATGGAGAATATTTATTAAAAATAATTCATATGATTAATTTTATTTATTAAATAATTTCAATTTGATATAATATTATAATGACCAAATATTTGGTTTAAAAAAAATATATTTTTAGTATTTATTAATAATGTTTTATACTTTTAGTAAAACTAGTGTTAGTTACGTGCAATGCCAGGAGATAATTATATAAAAAATTGTTATAAAATTTTTTTTATTTCTTATTATAGAGAATGTTATATTAAATCAATATCAAGTTGATAGCCGTACAGTGGATTTTCAATTCAATGATTTGAAAAATAAAAAAATTAATGAAATATGAAATTGTTGTACTAGTTTTTGTATTATAAATTTTATGAATGAGTTTGTAACTTTAATTTGCTTTCAAACTTTAAGTTATTTGTAATAATTAGTTTGTTGTTTTCTCATTCATTGTTTATTTTTTCAATTTCACATATGATGTGCTTGGCACATGTGTAATGTTATAGGAAAAAAAAATTAGTAGGACAGGGATTTCTCTCTTATGGGGAATTTTGAGATGAGGAATCCTCACCCCTTAGAAAGTGTTGGGTCCAGCCCATTTGGGTGGATGAATAATGGGCTAGCTTCTTGGCCCAAGTTAATAAAAAAAAAAAAAAAAGCTATGTCAACTATGGAAGGGTAAAAGAGGAATTTGACAAGGGAGATGAATTAGGTTTTCTTCTCATTCGTATTATGAGGCTTTATGATGACGGTTCATTGAATTGGGAAAAGTGAGAAGAGAACCAAGAAGAGAGTGTGAGGAAGAAGGGAGGATAGAGCTAGGGCAAGAGTTGGATCGGCAAACCGGTGCCGGAGTTTCATCCAAGCTTGTGGAGTTATCCTTGCAAGTTGCTCTCCTCGGTCTTAGGGTTTGCTTTCTCATTCTACTCCTCTTCTTGATGATTGTTGTGATGAAATCCTCTTGTTGAATGTATGTGATGCATTGTTGTTCCTCTAGTGGTATCTAGAGAAGTCTTTTGTTATCCTAGTTGATATAGTGAAAATTGCTTAAGAGGCTCTTAGGAGTCCCGTGGTTTTTCCCTCGATTTGTAGGGTTTCCACGCTAAATTGTTGTCTTTGTGTGTGAATGTGTGTTTGATCATCTTGTTTTTTTTTTCACAAGAATCCGGGGTTTTTATGTGTTGTTTGAGCTTGGTTGAAGTCTAGAATCATTGTAGAAGCATTTGGGGGCTTTTGGAGCTCAAAGAAGGTTTTTGAAGATTTCTGTGAAGCGCGGGCAACTGCACGGCCCGCGCACCAGGTCGCGCGGATGAACAGTACTGATGAACAGTAACAGTGAACAGTGTTTGTAAACAGTAAATCTGCTACAGTCGGTGGCTGGAGAGTGTGCAAAATCGGCTGTGAGTTCCGCAGGCAATTGCGCGCCCGCGCATAGGCCGCGCAGGTGAACAGTGCAGTTCTACAGTACATGTTAATAGTGTTTGGCTACAGTAATTTCCGCAATTTTTCTCGCTGTTGCATATCCGGGAAACCTTGTAAACCCCAACAAGTGGTATCAGAGCTTCCAGGTTGGATTGGGAGTGTTTGTTGTGAATCAAGATGGTCGAACAAGCTTCATGTGGGATGATAAAGTTAACCCAATCGAATTATTCGATTTGGAAGCGCAAGATGCAAGATTTACTTATTGTAAAAGATTTGTACATGCCGGTGATGGGCAAAGACAAGTCGGAGAAGGTGAGTGAAGATGAGTGGGAAATTTTACATCTAAAAGCTACCGCAACGATTCGGCAATGGGTGGATGTAAACATTTTTCATCATATATCCGAAGAGGTGAAGGCCGATGAACTTTGGAAAAAGCTAGAAGGAATGTATGAAAAGAGCACTTCCAGGAACAAGGCCTCAATCATTCGAAGGCTAGTTAATTTGAAGTACAGAGATGGAAGAAGTATGACAGAGCATACTAGTGACTTCCAAGGATTGGTGAACCAATTGGCTTCTATGAAGATGACTCTTGAAGATGAGTTGCAAGCATTGCTACTCCTAAGTTCTTTGCCAGACAGTTGGGAAACTTTGGTGGTCTCTCTGAGCACTTCAGCACCAGGTGGAAAACTAACCATGGAGATGGTTAAGGAGAGCCTATCGAGTGAAGAGGCTAGGAGGAAAGAAAAAGGTGAATCTTCCTCAGGTGTTCTTGTTTCAGAAAAGCCAGAAGGTCGTGGTAGAAGCAAGAGCAGGTATCCTCATGGTCATGGCAACAAAGATACATCCAGGGGTAGATCGAAGAACAGGAAGAACATCAAGTGCTTCCATTGTAACAAGATGGGCCACATGAAGAGGGAGTGCAGGCTCCTTAAAAGAGAACAGAGTGGTGGAAGTAAAAAAGAGAAGGAGACTAATACAGTAGCCACAGAGGGTGACATCAGTGTCATTTGTGATGATGATTGTATTAATATTGTGAGCCAAGAGAGTGACTGGGTGTTTGATTCAGGGGCTTCATTCCATGTCACTCCCCATGGTAACTTCTTTTCTACCTACTCTAGTGGTGATTTTGGAAATGTCAAAATGGGTAACAGTGGTGCATCAAAGATTGTGGGTATTGGAGACATTTTCTTGGAGACCAATCAGGGGCTCAAGCTAGTACTTAAGGATGTTAGGCATGTTCCAGACATTCGCCTAAATTTGTTATCCACAGGAAGACTTGATGATGATGGGTTTGTCAGTTGGTTTGGTGAAAGCAAGTGCAAGCTCACCAAAGGTTCCCTAGTGATTGCTAGAGGGAACAAGGCAAACACACTTTATGTTATGCAAGCTAAGCTACACATAGGAGAACTAAATGCAGTTCAGAAAGATGCAAGCATTGAGCTATGGCACAGAAGACTTGGGCATGTTAGTGAGAAAGGTCTACAACTTCTCTCTAAGAAAGATCTTTTGCCAAACTTGCAAGGTGCATCTCTCAAAACATGTGTTGATTGCTTAGCAGGAAAAACTCATAGAGTAGCATTTCATTCTCATCCCCCTAGTAGAAAATCAAATATACTTGATTTGATTCATACTGATGTCTGTTCTATGCAAGATAAAACACTAGGGGGTGGACATTATTTTGTGACCTTCATTGATGATCATTCAAGGAAGGTCTGGGCAACTGTTTTGAAGACCAAAGATCAGGTGCTTGATGTCTTCAGGGATCTCCATGTCAAGGTTGAAAGGGAGACAGGAAAACAGTTGAAGGCAGTTAGAGCAGATAATGGTGGTGAGTACAGAGGTCCATTTGAGGAGTACTGTAGACTTCATGGGATCAGGCTTGAGAAGACTCCAGCCAAGACACCTCAGCTTAATGGTGTGGCTGAGAGAATGAACAGAACAATTGAAGAGAGGATCAGGTGTATGCTCTCTCATGCAAAGCTTCCAAAGTCCTTTTGGGGGGAAGCTATGAGGACTGCAGTGGACATGATAAACCTTTCTCCAGTAGCAGCTCTAGATGGTGATGTACCGAACAGAGTGTTGACTGGGAAAGAGATTTCTTATACTCATCTGCGAGTATTTGGCTGCAGGGCTTTTGTTCACATTGCTAAAGATGAAAGGTCCAAGCTTGATGATAAAGAAAAGCAGTGCATTTTCTTGGGTTATGGTCATGAGGAGTTTGGCTACAGATTGTGGGATCCAGTTAATAGGAAGGTTGTCAGGAGCAGAGATGTTGTGTTTCTAGAAGACCAGATGACAGACCTTGATGAGCAGGGTGAGACCTCTAGTTCCTCAGTTGAGTTTCCTGTTAGCATTGATCCAGTTTCTCCACCTATACAGAGTTCATCTCGAGGGGGAGATGTCCAAGAAAATGGTAATGATATTGCTAGTGATGAAGTTCCTCCTGTTGAAGATGTAGAGCCAGTTGAAGAAATTGAAGAAGCATCTTCAACACCACCAGTTGAGACCCAAGTGAGAAGATCTACTAGAGATCGTCATCCCTCTAGTAGATACAGTACAAATGAGTATGTTATGCTTAGTGATGGAGGAGAGCCAGAAACATATGAGGAAGCTATGCAACATGAAAAGAAGCAAGAGTGGTTTGGAGCCATGCAAGAAGAGATGAGTTCCTTGTGTGAGAACCACACTTATGATTTGGTGAAGCTTCCTAAAGGCAAGAAGGCACTCAAGAACAAGTGGGTGTACAAGTTTAAGACTGAAAGTAATAGCTCACAACCAAAGTACAAGGCAAGGTTGGTTGCGAAGGGGTTCAGTCAGAAGAAAGGTATTGACTTTGAAGAAATATTTTCTCCAGTTGTGAAGATGTCATCCATCAGAGTTGTGCTTGGTTTAGCAGCTAGTCTAAACCTGGAGGTGGAACAACTTGATGTGAAAACCGCTTTCCTTCATGGTGATTTAGAGGAGGAAATATATATGGAGCAACCAGAAGGGTTCAAAGTCAAGGGCAAAGAGAATCTAGTGTGCAGGTTGAAAAAGAGTTTGTATGGACTCAAACAAGCGCCAAGGCAGTGGTATAAGAAGTTTGATTCATTCATGATGACTCAAGGGTACACTAGAAGTTTTGTTGATCATTGTGTGTTTGTAAAGAAACACTCAAATGATGACTTTATTATTCTTTTGCTCTATGTTGATGACATGCTGATAGTTGGTCGTGATGCAAGCAAAATTGAAGACCTGAAGAGACAGTTAAGCAAGTCCTTTGCTATGAAGGACTTAGGTACAGCGAAACAGATTCTTGGTATGAAAATCTCCCGTGACAGGATGAATGGGAAGTTGTGGCTGTCTCAAGAAAAATACATTGAGAAGGTTCTTGAGAGGTTCAACATGAAGGATGCCAAGGCTGTTTGTTCTCCACTTGCAGGTCATTTCAAACTTAGCTCAAGTCAATGTCCTTCAAGTGACAAGGAGAAGGAGGAGATGAGCCAAGTTCCTTATGCATCTGTTGTAGGCAGTTTGATGTATGCCATGGTATGTACGAGACCAGATATTGCTCATGCTGTTGGAGTTGTAAGCAGATTTCTCTTAAATCCGGGAAAGGAACACTGGGCTGCAGTGAAGTGGATACTGAGGTATCTAAGAGGTTCTTCCCGGGTATGTTTGTGTTTTGGTAAGGGTGAACCCATGTTGGTTGGGTATACAGATTCGGACATGGCAGGTGATGTGGACTCTAGAAAATCAGTTTCAGGGTTCATGATGACTTTTGCAGGGGGAGCTGTTTCTTGGCAGTCAAAGCTGCAGAAGTGTGTTGCATTATCCACCACAGAAGCTGAGTATATTGCAATTACTGAGGGTTGCAAGGAGGCTTTGTGGATGAAGAAGTTTCTTGAAGAATTGGGTTTGCAACAAGAGAAGTGCATTGTCTATTGTGACAGTCAGAGCGCCATCCATCTTTCCAAGAATTCAACATTCCATTCGAAGTCCAAGCATATCGATGTTAGATATCATTGGATTCAAGATGTTCTTGAAGCCAAAGAGTTGTTCTTGGAGAAGATACACACTAGTGAGAATGGGTCCGATATGTTTACCAAAGCATTGTGCAAGGAGAAGCTTGATGCATGTCGGGAAAGAGCAGGGTTAGTGGAACCCTCCAAATGGTGCTGAGGGGGAGAATTGTTGGGTCCAGCCCATTTGGGTGGATGAATAATGGGCTAGCTTCTTGGCCCAAGTTAATAAAAAAAAAAAAAAAGCTATGTCAACTATGGAAGGGTAAAAGAGGAATTTGACAAGGGAGATGAATTAGGTTTTCTTCTCATTCGTATTATGAGGCTTTATGATGACGGTTCATTGAATTGGGAAAAGTGAGAAGAGAACCAAGAAGAGAGTGTGAGGAAGAAGGGAGGATAGAG
Source organism: Dioscorea alata (assembly GCA_020875875.1). Taxonomy (NCBI): domain Eukaryota; kingdom Viridiplantae; phylum Streptophyta; class Magnoliopsida; order Dioscoreales; family Dioscoreaceae; genus Dioscorea; species Dioscorea alata. The sequence goes on from CM037018.1 coordinate 16,888,580, forward strand.
CTAGGGCAAGAGTTGGATCGGCAAACCGGTGCCGGAGTTTCATCCAAGCTTGTGGAGTTATCCTTGCAAGTTGCTCTCCTCGGTCTTAGGGTTTGCTTTCTCATTCTACTCCTCTTCTTGATGATTGTTGTGATGAAATCCTCTTGTTGAATGTATGTGATGCATTGTTGTTCCTCTAGTGGTATCTAGAGAAGTCTTTTGTTATCCTAGTTGATATAGTGAAAATTGCTTAAGAGGCTCTTAGGAGTCCCGTGGTTTTTCCCTCGATTTGTAGGGTTTCCACGCTAAATTGTTGTCTTTGTGTGTGAATGTGTGTTTGATCATCTTGTTTTTTTTTTCATAAGAATCCGGGGTTTTTATGTGTTGTTTGAGCTCGGGCAACTGCGCGGCCCGCGCACCAGGTCGCGCGGATGAACAGTACTGATGAACAGTAACAGTGACCAGTGTTTGTAAACAGTAAATCTGCTACAGTCGGTGGCTGGAGAGTGTGCAAAATCGGCTGTGAGTTCCGCAGGCAATTGCGCGCCCGCGCATAGGCCGCGCAGGTGAACAGTACATGTTAATAGTGTTTTGCTGCAGTAATTTCCGCGATTTTTCTCGCTGTTGCATATCCGGGAAACCTTGTAAACCCCAACAAAAAGCGGGATGAGGATGAGATCCGATTCCGTGTCCCGTACCATCATCCCACATGCATCCCTTATGTGTAGAAATGTCATTAAACACATGCCAAAGTAGGTTTTGGTATTTGATTTTGAGTTCTCTCTTAAATAAATACTTAATTGATATTGTTGATTGAATCACCAGATTTAGCATGTGAAGCATTTTTAAATCATTTAATAAATGTTAGATGAAAAGCATTGTGACCAAAGAAAAGCAAACATCTTCAAACTCAAGGATATTTTTTTTCTTTTAATCAAATGTGACTAAACTCTGCACATCTTCTTTTTCTTTTTCTTTTTCTTTTTTTTAAATGGTCCTCCTTACATATCTAACCATTAATCATGATATAACAAGTCTTCTAAGCTTCACGGAACTCTCTTTTAAATGGTCCCTAGTAATTTCTTAAAAATAAAAATATAAAAAAACATAAATAATAAATAAATAAATAAATAGTCCTGGCTACATATGATATTATAACAAGTTTTTTATACTCAGTGCGGTTATCTTATCAGTGACCTCCAACATATGGTTTTGGCGTAGAATTAAGGATGTGAAGAACATGATTTTTTATAACAATAAACAACAACAATAATAATAATAATAATAATTATTATTATTATTATTATTATTATTATTATTATTCAACAACTTGAGAGCTCTCAAGTAGACAAGTGACTCCTTAAAGATTTAAAAATAAAAAACACTTGATTTTTATATTAAGAATAAAAATCTTCTTTGTGTCTCAAATATGACAAATTGTTTGCCTTCAACTCGAAAAATAAATAAACTAATGAATAAATGAGTACTATTCAAACCATAGTTAGAGTGAACAATTTTAGTTTTGCCCAATTTTAAGTTCATTGATTTTGCTTCTAGCTATAATAAGACTATAATATAACTATGGGCTTGATCACCAGTGTTTCATGCTTGTTTTTATTTAAGCTATTATGAACAAATGATCTCCTTTGATCACTGTTTACGGAGAGCCTTTTACTGTTATCGCTCTCATATTGTGGAGATTGTACTTTTATTGTTTTTACTTATGTGTAATTATTTTCTTTTTAAAACATTCTCATGGCTTATCCATTTTTGTAAAAATAAAAATTTTTGTACATGTTGGGTGCTATACTCCTATCTCACACACGAACCTAATTCTTTCCAATTTGTTTTATTAAATTTTATAATTTTATTTTAAATAAAAATATCATGCAAATGAATGCACCAGTTTGGCTGACCTCTTAAAACAACAGCATTATGTTAACAAGAAGACAATGAATTCATGCAAGAAAAATTGCAAGCTTTGGATGGGACTTTATGATTATTATTTAATTATTTTCTCCAAATCACCGTCACATTCAAACATGATCGCTTATTGGCAACGTACGCAATCCACATTCAAGATGGAGACAAATATAAGCATTGCCTTTGCCTACAAACTTAGAATTTTTTTTCCGTTGGTTTGACACTTTGGCAACTATTTATTTATTACTACTTGTTGAAAATCCAACCGGTACCCACTTTGCAAGATGGTTTGGTTAAGTAGGGGTTGGTTGGGGCTGACTCAATGATTGAGATCTATCCTTAGTTTTATTTATTTTATTCTTTCTTTCTTTTTTAATCTTTTAGTTAAATGTGTTACTTTGATTAGGTTTTTTTTTTCCTCCTTGAGTGTACCTTGAAAAAGTTGCATGTACTTTATGGAGTTGGTGATATCTGTCCATTTTTAACTAATACTAATTATATAAATATATAATGTTATTACAAGGGTTGTTCAATGTTTTTTATTTGTCCTTTTTTATTTGGTTTCATTGTATGAATATATTAATTTTCAAATAGGAAAAAAAATATGACTCCGTCATACAAGGGAGGAATGAGTAAAAAAAAAAAAAAAACTATGAGAATTAAATTATTTTTATCCATATTTATAAATAATTAATTAGAATAAATAATACTGAGATTAATAGAAATAGAAGTTTTTTAACCTAAGTTTTATAATCTTAAATGACGTAACTTATTAATGTTACAAATAGAATTAAGATAAGTTGAGTAATATGAATTAATGTTTCTGGAATTATATGTATCATTAAAAATCTCTTGGATTAAAAGATAAAATTGTTAGCTAGGATGAGACTGCTAATATAGATATTAGACATTAATAGGAAGGGCTTATTAATGAATGATTTTATTCGAAATAAATTGAAAGTGACACTTATTATTAGTAAGTTAAGAGATAAATGATTAAGATAGTTTGGGTATATATTTAGATGATTGGTAGATGTCCCCATAACAAGAAAATATAAGCTCTTCATGTGTAGGACCGTAAAAGTGAAAAATGTAGATTTATAAAATGTATAGCAGAACTTTAAAAAATCATATGTTTAAACTTGGTTTATCTCGTCATTTGGCCTAGTAGAATAATATGGAATCGAAAGGTTTATGTAGCTGGTCCCTTATAGCTATGATTAATGGCTTGTTATTGTTGTTGTAGTATCTACAATGAATAGTAATGAAAATAATTTAATGTGATCATACAAAAGTTATCATTTGCTCTCATTGCTCAATGACCTTTTTCACTAAACAAAATCATAGGGGGGGGGGGGGGGGGGGGGGGGGGGGGGGGGGGGGTAACATGGCCTCTACCACCACCGTCTCTCCTAAATACTTATAACGTAAAAATTCTAAAACACATACTTTTATTCCCGTGAATTAATCCATATAACATTTATTAAAAAGTTAAAATTACAATAAATGATTTTTTAATATTATATTTTTTAATTAAATTACTAAAAAATATAAATATAATCAAAACACACAAGTATTATAATGAAGTTGATATAATCTTATTTATTTTAATATGTAAATTGAGAAAATTTAAATTAAATATATATATAGACATATAAGTAATTTTTTATTCGGATGTGACGGGCTTGGTCAAAATAAAATTAAAACCGTGACATGTGCCTGCTCTTTAATTAAAAAAAAAAAAATCTCCCCCGTTCATGGCGGATTGAGTCAAAAACCATTGATCCGCTCAGTTTTTGCCATCCCTAATCATACTTTTTAACTTTAAAATTTTTTTATTTTGATTAAATAAAAATATCAGTTATGATCTATTCTTTTACTTAAAGTTAACACAAACCTCATTAGTTATAATAACAAAGGCAATAATCATTTCCATTGATATATTGCAATGTTTGCCGTAGTCTTCAACTTCCATCTTATTGAGTGCTAACAGTGTTGAGGATTGGTCACTGGAATTTATATTAAGAAAAAAATACTTTTATTGAAAAATATTATTAGTTAAAGTATTTAACCCAAAACTTAAATTATAATTACTATATTTATTAATGAACTTAATACTAAAAATAATAATTTAATTTTAAAAATGTTTTGTTGGAGCTGGTGGGATCATCCGACCAGGCACCACCGAGGTTGTATTTGCATAATATATACAAAGTGTTGATGTCCTTTTTCATGTGGGAACAAAATATATAAAATCACATGGCAACAAAGTTTATTTAAAACCATAAAAAGTGGATTGTCACTTTGTTTAAGATGACAATCAACTTAGTGTCCTTTCCACGAGTCACATTTCTACTGCACTTTTCATGTGTGTGTATAGATATATATATACTTTTAAGATTGCATAAATTTCATAATTTATTTTTAAATATTGGAATATAGTATATGATTATCTCATCTTTAATATTAAAGATCATGTCATTTATGCTGCTGATTATGTATACAGCTGGTTATGACCGGCAGGAATAATTTTTTTTTGGTACTTTCTAAATATGAATATTTTTTTATTATCTACATCATGGTTTTTAATTTTTCTTTTCCCATGAACAAATGTTTTTTAATTTTTAATAAATATAAACAAGTCATGAGATGATTTGAACTCTTAATTTTTGAGTTGGGAGGGAAATAAAATATTAACCGTTGGTTTTCAGTTTTCACCGTTAAATATAAAGTTTTAACTTTTAAATATTTATTATTATTACTTTTAACAAAAACATTATTTGATAATATAAATCAAATAAAATAAATTATTTGCTGAACTCTTCATAATATTATAACTAAAGCTGATTCCAATTACTCCTAGCTAATAATTAAACATGAAATCTAAAAAATTGTATTACAAAACCAAACTACATAAATTTAATTGAACCATGATCACTCGGTGGAACTAACCATGGAAGAGAAAAAAAAATTGAAGATATAACCAACCACCCATTATTTATTATTGTCTCTATCACAATATTATTATAAATGTGTCCCATGTCAAAACATATTAACTCAAACAATTAATTTATTATTCCATAATTTTGGTACAAGGCATCTTCTATATACATATTTTTCAACCTCCCCACGCAAACAGTTTTACATTTTTAAACATCACACATAATAATAGGGAAAAGATGTTAAGCCTTTTGATATATATATATATATATATATATATATATATATATATATATATATATATTAAAGTTACCTCCAACCTCTTATATTTTTAAAAGTATTATATTACCATATTATTTTTTAATATTTTTTTTTCAACTTCTCAACTTTCATGCCTAACATAGTTCATTAAGACCAGGTAAACTCAACCCATCACAAATAATTTGAGCACAATTAGAGCCAATTCTATTTCCAATAAACCTCAAAATGTATAATTTGATAGTACAAGCTCACAACCGAGAGCTCACAAAACTAGTGATTTAGTCAAAACATAAGATGAGAAAATATTCACTACCGCATTGTTAAATAACATGAAATGCGAAAGAGAACGAAATAAAAAATAAAAAAAATTATTATTATTATAATATATATATATATATATATATATATATATATATATATATATATATATATATATATATATATATATAAGTAAATTACTAAGGATTTTTGTTACTTTTAGTATAGTTGTATGTGATTTTTTTTTTTTCAAAGCCTTTCCTAGTCATATGCACTTACAATTGGCTTCTAGAACATAATATCATAATATTAAATAAATAAATAATATACTGCCCTCTCCCCTCTGTAATTCATACCAAAATGTCACCCTCACCCAAATATTCCACCTCCTCAACCACAAAACCATTAAAAAAAAATTCCCCCCAATAAATAAACAAACAAATAAACAAATAAATAAATACCAATTCCCACGTCTTCCATTTGAGCCAGTCCATATTCAACACCCGCCGGCTCAATCAGATTCCATCTTCCCCATTTCTTTTCTCCATTCTTTCCCTCCCAACAAACAAACCTCTCTCTCTCTCTCTCTTTCTCTCTAATGCATCTTCATCCTCTTTCCATCCCTCCACAAAACAAAACCTAAATATGAAACGATGGACCAAGATTCTCTCCGCCGGCATCATCCTCGCCGCCGTCCTCCTCCTCCTCATCACCTTCTTCCTCTGCCGCCGCCGCCGTCGTAGCCGCCGCCCCCGTGTCTCCACCTCAATACCCAAACCCTTCACCGATCCTTCCGCCGCATCAAGAGCTGAGAAACTCGAAGCTGGGATCTCCAAATTCCATCTCTCTCCCATCAAATCCGACAGCAAGAATAGCCTCCGATTCCACCAACTCCCCCATCTCCACATCGCTGACCACCATCATCATCATCATCTTCAGCCCTTCAATTGGGACGATCATCCCCGGCTCATCACCGAAGCCGTTGAGAACGGCTGGTTCCGCTTCGCCTTCCACGGCCGACCATCCTCCTCTCTCCCGCCTCTCAGATCTGCCCAGATTCGCTGGGGTTTATGCGTGGTTTGCGATGGCGACAAACAACACAGGAATTCATCAGAAATCAACTGGGAAATCCCACCTGGATCATCGGAATTCATGCAAACCGTGAAGATTAACTCAGTCAAAGATGATGAATTAGCTTCATCTTCTTCTTGTTCTATTGTGAAGATGAGTCTCCCTTTACCTGGACCTTCTCTGGCAACCGCTTCTTTCCCTCATGAAGCTTATTTTGAAATTTCTATTCTCCATTTGGGTGGGATTTCGCAACCTCGATTTCATAGGAGCAGTAAGCGATCAAAGGGGGCCGGTGGTGGTGGTGGTGGAGGTGGAGGTGGAGGTTCCATTGAAGGTGATCGCATGAAGCTTATACAAGAGAACTCATATGGAGGTGATTTGGAATCTGGGAGGAAAAATGGAGTTTTGGAGTTGAATGGTGTAGGGAGTGTTCTTTCTCTGGGACTCAGCATTGGAAACATGTCTTCTGAGTGGAGTATGATGAAGCCTGGAAGTTATTCTGGATCCATTGGCTTTCACTCTGATGGCTCTGTCTATCTTGATGGTGCGTGCTTCTTTCTTTCTTTTTTTCTTTTTTTTTTTTCTTTTTTCCGGAGATTATTATTATTATTATTTATTATTATTATTTTTTTATTATTTTAGAACCCGTTACAGTGTCGTATTGTTAGGACTATATTATCTCTGATTTGATAGGGAATAAGTCGGAATTAGGAATTAGGAATTAGGAATTAGGAGGTGCGTCTGTTTCTTTGGAGTTTATTAGCATAAGCGAGTACAAATGTATCTAAACCCAAATTTTATTGGTTGAGGGACTTAAAAATATATTTAGATCATTATTTTTTTTTAATTGGATAGATAATATAACTTAATCAAAACGTAAAAAACCATCTTTACACCAGGAGAGTTAGAACTTGATTTTTTTTCTAACTCAAAAATTGAGCGTTAGATTTTATATTTATTCATATTTATCAAAAAATAAAAAATGAAAACACAATATCACTTCGAGTTTTTACTCAATTATCAAAAATTTTTTAGGCATTTGTGTCCTTGCTGAAAAGACGGGTGAAAATCTTAGTTCATCTCATTAACGTGGTTTATTCATATTTCATTAATAAAAAAATATATATATTCTTACAGTATCCGGTAAGAAAATGATAATATTTACTTATTTTATTACATTTGTTTAATCAAATAATAGTCACATTATTTATAGTGGAAATCTTTTTTTATCAGGAATAAAGCTCATGTTCGAGTCAGAGGCCGCGCAATGGAACGGAGTAAACAAAGTAATTGGGCTCGGGCACAACCCAGGTAAACAGATGGTGTTCCTAACCATCGACTCGGAACTCGTGCGCGTCATTCACTGCAATTCGGACATTTACAAGCACCCACTTTACCCGGTAATCTCGGCAAACACCGAAGTCATGGTGCTAATAAACCTCGGCCAAAGCGCGTTCCAGTACGCACCTGCGAACGCGCGGCGCACGCCGAACCCGTGTTTCGTAAGATCATCTCCGGACGTAACCGTGTCCATTGCCGGTAATTATGAGGACAGCCGAGAACTTTTCTCGGTTGGAAGGTTGGAGAGTGATTGGTATGATATCATGATGAAGAGCAAGAACAAAGGGAGTACTAAGACTAGTGTGGGTAATGGAGATGAGAGCATTGCTGATGCTGAGTCTGATCTTTTTGAAATCAGTTTGCAGAGTTGAAATTAATGGGAGGAATTATGACAAGAGGGAAACACAAGGGTTGTGATTTTACTGCTAACACTGACCCATACGAGAGGGATAATCAACATGGAGTTTTTCTTTGTTTTTAAAGGATAATTTGTGTTGATATTTACAGCCATACTTTGAGTTTGTACAGATGTGCATGATAATTTAATTTAATTTAATTTAATTATTTATTTGTGTTGTAAATAAGTTTGGTTCGCCCATGGTTAAAGGTTTATCACTTGTCCATATTTAAAAAAAATAAATAGTTGCCTTAGGTTGTTGTGTTTAATAATAGTATTAATAATATATATAAATATATATGTGTTAACAGTTGCAAAAGTGGAGGGAGATAAAGAGTAAGAGGGTTGGGGTGTTGGATTGCGATTTAATGATTTCGAGGATGTCCCAGAAGAGAAGAGAAGACTCATGCTTATGAATTATTTTGTTGGTTGTTTTGGTTTATCATTATAAATAAATTTTATTGGTTTAGCAATGGTTTGTTTTTTGTTATTTATTTGTTAATTTATAAAAATGAATAAGTCACAACTTTATAAGGGTAACTTTCTCTCAAAATATTTTATTATATCACTTTGAAATATTATAATAAACTATTTATTTCGCATGCAAAGGTTAATGTAGATTGTAAATTTATTTTATTTTAATATAGAGAGTGTCACAGAAATGGTTTTGTTAAAACTACTTATGTTGGTGCTGAAATCACAAATTAATGATTGTCCAAGAAACTGAAATATGATAAATTGACTTTAAACCACTATTTTATTTTATTTTATTGATAAAATATACAAACTATAAATTCTTAATTGTGTTATAAAGAAGTTGAATTTTCAATATTCTACATGAGAGGAAAGTAAATTATCACTCTCATGATGTCGAGGTGATGATACTAGATCACATATTTAGTATAATGCTTTGCAAATTGATCAAGGTCACAAATTATCTATTTTAAGACAAACATAAATATACATTTTTGTTAAGAATAATATGAAGTTATTAGCATTAAAAAAAAAATTCTGTGAGGTTTTGCATTCTGAAATTAAAGTCTTTTATCAGTAATTCTACATTATATCTAAGCAAGAATAATAATGAGAGATGCAACATGCATGGAAGAAATATTTCCAATACATGTGAAATATTTCAAAATTTCTAAAAAAAAATTGAATGGTTATTTATATTACATAAATCTTAATGTCTTATTTGAGTATATATACGCTAGTTTTATGGGACGGCTACTGATTATAAATCCACGGACATTCCTAGAGACCATTAGATCAACCTCTACCCCTCTTCCGTTCTCCAACCCTTTTTAAGTTCAATCCTCATTTACTCTTTCTCTTATTTTTTCCAAAATTTTGGATGTTATTATTTTTCCACATTAATGATGTTTTTATTTCATCCATTACTCTGCTGCCTGCAATGCCATCCGATGTCCGTATCCACCCTTGCTGTGCTGCGAAACAATTTAAAATTCAAATAAATCAAAATAAAAAAGAACCCGCCACCAGCCTACCACCGCCAAATAAAATTCAAACTATCATAATTTCGGGAAAATATTTCTCATCTTATCAAATAAATAATTATTTTTTTAAAACATAATTTAAATAAAAACCCTAAAATAAAAATGATGAAAATGGGGGAAGGTAAACGGTGGAAGGCACCAAATGATGCCCATGCCCACCTCCGATACGATCTCCCGGTCCGGGGCCTCGTCGTCGTCCACCTCCAGAAGCTCCAAGAAGCGGGGACGGCCGGCCAAGAACAACACCACCACCCGATGGAAATCCCCTTTCACCGACTTCGGCAGGTTCTCTCCTCCCCTCTCTTCTCTTTTCCTCACTTTCCATAGTCTCTCCCCCTTCCTCACCATCTTCCTCCCTTTTGATGCGACCTCTAGTTACATGGTGGAGAAGAACCGCAAGCTCCGACACCAATTCGATGCCGCCGCCTCCTCCTCGTCGTTTGGCAGTGGCCGTGACTCTGGCGATGACAAGGGTGTTTTTCATGGGGTTTCCATCTTCATCGATGGTTTCACCATTCCTTCTAGTCAGGTTCTTTTTTGTGATCAGCCTTTGTTTGGTTCTTGATTGTTCTGTTTCTTTTTGTTGATGGTTTTGGGATTGGGGATTTTCAGGAGCTTAAAGGGTTCATGCTTAAACATGGAGGGAGGGTTGAGAACTACTTTTCTAGGGAGCATGTCACTCATATTATATGTAGCAACCTGCCTGATAGCAAGAAGAGAAACTTTAGGTTATGAGAACTTGCTCAAATTGCATTTTTTTTTTTATATGTTTATTTTTCTCCTTTTAATTTGGTCCGATTTCTCTGGTATTTGTTTTCTGGCTTGCAGGGCTTTTAGCCGGGGCCTTCCGGTAGTGAAACCTGCCTGGGTGGTTGACTCTATTGCTGCTAATAAGCTTTTAAGTTGTGAGTGTTCAATTTTTGTGCAGTGCATTTGTTTTTTTTCAAGTATATAGAGATATGTGACCATGAATATATGGTCCCAGCAATTTTGTTAGTTACAATCATAGTAATTTAAATGAATATATGTGTCAATGACTTATTTTAGGAAAATAATGAATTTTATTGGGTGTATGATTTGATTCATGAGCACTTGCTTATAGAAACCCACAGGGCTAGGTTAACCAGTCAATAAGTTATACTATTGGTTTTCAGGGATAGGGGGATACTGTATGCACACTCAGGTCATGTTTGTCATGTTTAAGTTTTTAAGAAATTTTGGCATTTGGAATCCACACAAGTCTTTGGGCAACACACTTGAATGAGGATTTTTATTGTGAGTAGGGAAGAGTGTTAATTAGGGGCATGAACGAGATTGAATGGTGGGCTAAAGCCGCTAAACCAGAGATTCCAGGAAAATAATTTTCCTTTTATTCTGGTTTTGCCATTGATTATTCTGAAATTGCAGATACATGTTTCTGGGTCACAGAGAGGTTTTTTGGTTGGTGGGCTGCCAATGCAGTAACTTAATATAAGGATTGGGGCATTTTGTGTGCATTTGTTTTGCCATGTGTAAAGCACGCGATCCCTTGACAATGCTTGATTTTTTATATGCTACTACTTTAAACCAGCAATTTGATGGCTTAAGAGACAACAAGAAAATCTCTTGGTTTAGAAATTAATCTTTGAGATCGTGCATTTTTCTTCAAATATGTTCATTTTTAGATGATGTAATGGTAACTTTATGATACCAATTTTTATTTTTATTTCTTAGCAAGTCGTTCTCTGATCTTCTAATGCACTGGGTTATAATATGATTGCAATTCATTTTCTGTGTATTGGGGATGAACATGGGTAGTGGGTACTTAATCATTTTCTCTCTAATGACAGTTTTCTATCTTACATATTTTATGTTTAGATTTTCAATATGCATTTTAAAATGCCTTTATCATATGCTGATTACATCATTAGAGTTTTACTGAATATTTTGTGAATATTTTTTAAGCTTATTGTATAAAATAGTTGGATTTGTTTTAGTAAAGAAATTAATTTTGTGATAAAATTGTCATGGTTGGTGACAAATTTCCTCATCTTTCAAAGGGGTTCCTTACCAACTAGAATGTTCCACACCTGGAAACAGTAAACAACAAAGCTTGTCTTCATTTTTAGTTCCTCAAAGCTTCTCAAGTTTCAAGGATGCAGATACTGCTGATCTTAAGGATGCAGATGCTGCTACTCTGGAAGATCCTCATTTTCAATCTGAAGATATACACCCCACTTCTGAGAAAGAGGAATTGGAGCACTTATTGTTATCTGATGAGAACAATATTTGTCAATATGGAAGCCAAGAAAGTGAAGGGGAAATGCAAGTTTCAAACTTTACTAATCAGGAAGATTATAATAATATTATGAAGACATTCGAGTCCATCCCTGATAGACCTTCAGACATGACCAGTAGTAGTCACCTTGATATCAAAACCACAAAGGAAAGTTTAAATACTAAGTCTCCAAGAGTTTCTTTTCCACGTCATTCAACTTCTGGTGATCCAGATTTTGTTAAAAATTATTTCAAGGTAAAAGGAAGTTTATTTGCTTTTGCACATTTTTGTTTGAGTTTCAGTAATCTTTCCACATATAATAATTCTAGTGTTGCTACTATTTTATAAGTTCATGTTGGAAACTAATCTTATTTTGAGATCAACTACTACAAGTTGACAGTTTTAAGTTTGTAACTTCATCTGATTCTTGTTTCCTCTGTTTTCATTTTGGTTTTAAACTTTTATACTAATCATCTTTTGCTCATAGAATTCAAGGTTGCATTTTATCGGAACATGGAGAAACCGGTATCGCAAACGTTTCTCTAACCTTCTAAGTCAAAATAAGCACCCAAAAACTAGTGTCATCCATGACACAATAAAGCCTGCTATTATCCATATAGATATGGTAATCTGTTCTATTGCCTTTGAAAAATCTTACTGCATTTATAATCTGTTTAATTACAACTATCTGATTGTCTTCTTCCAGGATTGTTTTTTTGTGTCAGTGGTCATTAGAAATTACCCTGAGCTACTCGATAAACCTGTTGCGGTATGCCATTCAGACAATCCCAAAGGAACAGCAGAAATATCCTCCGCAAACTATCCTGCACGAGATTATGGTACTTTATACAAACTTACATCTCAGCTATAATTTTACTCTGTTCATAAAATATTGGTTTAGGTTATATTTCAGCGGTTTCAGATATTGTTTTAATTTTAGTCTTTTTTTTTTTAAATTTTGTTTTTTAAAATGGGATATTTAAGATTTCATAGACGTTATAGATTATTATGTGATATTAATTTAGTGAGGGTACTGTCCAAACCCAAATCCAATTTTGTTAATTGATTTCGCTATATTCCTTTTGATCATGAACCATTAAGCATACATTATACACCATTGTTTTCAGGAGTGAGGGCTGGGATGTTTGTGAGAGATGCCAAGGCTCGCTGTCCTCACCTTGTCATTTTTCCTTATGATTTTGAAGCATACCAAGAGGTAAATAAAGTATTTTATGATCATGATTTATAAATATTTACATGTGTGGGTTTGTTCTTGTGGCCTATGGATGTCTTTGTAAGATTTTGTACGTTGTGTCAAATCACTTGGAATTTATTTGGCTTCAGGCTCTTGTTCTGAAATGTGGCAGGTTGCTGACCAGTTCTATAGTATTCTGCATAAGCACTGCAATCGGGTTCAGGTTTGTCATGCTACATCAAGTTGTTTTTCTTGAGTTAGACGTGTAAATAGGTCTTTTCTATTTTCACAGTAAGCATCACATGGGCATGAATGTCATAAGACAAGTTTTATGCCAGATGTCTGCACTTGTAAAAACCTTTTAGTTTTTAGCTTCTGACATTTCTGATTGAACAATGTCTGTTGAAATATGCAGGCATTAAGCTGTGATGAAGCTTTTCTAGACATCACGGGATGTTGCAATAATGATCCTGAGCAAGTAGCCATGAATATTAGGAAGGAGATAGCTGAGACTACACAATGTACTGCTAGTGCTGGGATTGCTTGTAATTTGCTCCTGGCTCGTCTGGCTACAAAATCTGCTAAACCTAATGGCCAATATTACATTCCATCTGAAAAGGTGATATCTAGGTTTTTTTTTACTTGAACCATTGTCTTTCCATGCTTTTGTTAACTTTATCGTGGGTGGCTTGGCATGTGTCTCAATTTCCTTATCATGGGGAAATTCTTGGTGGCCTGTTTTTATGCCATCTCTGTGCCAATATTTGAAGCTTCTTAGCAAGATGAATGACATATTTATCATGGTTTCATTACAATTTTCACAGCAAGGAATATCGTACAGAAATTAACTGTAATTTTGATGACTAAAATTCTTGCATAGTTTTCCACAGCAACTGTGATCACTTGCAGGCGGCTGTGAGATTGAGAATACCTTCTCAATGCCACTCTGAGGAGACATCATGCTACATATTGAATTATGGGTTGATTTTAAATATCAACTGAGGGACATGGGATCTCTGATTTCCAATAAGAGCAAATTTGTTTTATTTATTACTCTAGATATTATCTTGGGGACCTTCAAGGCTTTAAAGTAGTAATTACCAGTGGTGATGGCATCTAACTATAAGTTTTCTTTGTACATGGCTTTAGATGAGTGTACCCCATTTTACATAAGAGAATAGCATTCAACTTATGTGTTCGAGTTTGTGTTTGGACTCCAATTGGGATTTTGAGGTAATCAAATTGACTCATTCTTTGGTCAACCATTTGATCCATTGGTTTTGTTTAGTTGATTTAATTAACTATTTATGTGTCAAGGTTAGTTTTGGCCAGAACTTTAGAAAGTATTATTTCCTATGTTTATATGTTTATTATATGCGTTATGCTCTTGTAACTCTGAATTTAGATGTGGACCTAATTTCTTTGTTTGGTCAGAGGGATGTGTCTGGCATGCTAAATCTCCAAATTCAGTTTTACTATTAAGATGTGATGCTTTGACTTAAGTTGCAGCTGATCTCAGCTAAGTTGAAATCCCAAAGCTCTAAGTCCTTTTTTTCCTAAATCTGGAAGATTAAGAACCACTGAAAGAACATGAATGTTGCTTTTAGAGGAACTTGTGTTTTGAGCCCAAATGTTGCTTCTTTCCAACGTCATCAAAATCATTTAACGCACTATTTGAATCACTTGAGATTCAGTGTAACTGGATAGCAATGGGTCTCAGCCATGTACCTGTAATGCAATACAAAAGAATTGTGTGCATCAATTTTAGAATTGACTGATTTCCAATTATGAATGGCTAATCACATGATTTACAAAATTATGGTTGAAGCTTATGTTTGAGCCTGCTCATGTCATGCATCCTCATACCTGATTTGCATTATGAGAATTACTAAAGTCTATTTTAATTGCTAGGTGTAAATTATGGGCCACTTAATATTTGTACCACTGGTTGAATTTTCATTTGGGGCTTCGCATGACCTTTTCCTTGGGTGCTGGTTTATACAATTAATGGTTGGATTGCTAGTTTCTTGTCTTGCTTTTATTGTATTACGCATAGCATGGTTGGATTGCTAGTTTCTTGTCTTGCTTTTATTGTATTACACATAGCATGGTTGGATTGCTAGTTTCTTGTCTTGCTTTTATTGTATTACACATAGCTGTATATCATTTGCCCATTGTGATCAAGTGATTTTGGCTTTCAGGTAGATGACTATTTAAAGGAACTTCCAGTAAGGGCACTTCCAGGCATTGGCCATGCTCTTGGGGAGAAGTTGAACAGGAGGCAAATACAAACATGTGGCCAATTGAAGATGATATCAAAGGTTTTTGGCATTAGTATATATCGATGTTTTCATTTCTGAAGATTCTTTTCCAAGTATTATTCAAATACATGTCTTCAAGTACATACAACAACTTAGGCATTTTAACTATGCTGCTTTATAATCTAATTTAAATCTGCAGCCACCTAGTTAACAATATTTATACTGTTTTAGGGGGTCCTTCAGCGTATGCTCGTTTAAAGTTTGTTCCCTAACTTTTGAGGTGTGGAAGCAGCCTATTTGCGTGTAAGGATAAGGCTAATGTGAGCATTCATTAGTAAGAGGTCTTTCTTCTAGGCTGCCAATTTTGCAATTCTTTGTATGTTCTTAGGCATTAGATGTTTTAGACAACTAGTCTAGCACTTGGCCATCTAGGTTTTTCTGTTGGACCTTTTCTACTTTTATTCTGCTTGAGTTTTAAATTTTCATTGGCTTGATCATATTAGATTTGTTAAGAACATTGAATAGCCTCACACATTATTTTTCTCTATTCAAGTTTTCCTCTGAGTGGAATATTATCTTTTGGGGCTCTTTATGCTGTTAAAGACATGATAGTACTTTAAAAATCTCCTTGTGCTTTATTATGGCTTGTGGACATGTCTTGTCGTATCTTATATCTTGTCTGATGAACTACTCATAAAGATTGATTGAAAATAATCTCCTTAGCAAAGAATAAGCATATAAATTTGATGCATGTATTATATTAGACTTTTAACACACGACCAAAGTGCTAGTATCATATTCTTATTTTCTTGTTTGCATGGTGTCTAGTTATTTGTGGGACTTGACTGTTCTTCAATTCTTTATAATGTTCTTTATCGTTTCAAGTTTCTTGAATTTTTAGTACTTTAAACTTGATACTTTGCAGGAAGTTCTTCACAAGGACTTCGGTGCAAAGATTGGTGACTTGTTGTGGAATTATAGCCATGGAATTGATAATCGTACTGTTCAAATGGTTCAGGTTTGTCAAAACTAAATGCAGATGTGAATGCATACATCAGTTTCAGCTGTATGTTCATTTAGATATGCATGCTTGAATTTGTTGATAAACTCTATTTGTATCTATTTAAATTTTATTTTTTCATTTTTGTAGCTTTTATGCATCTCACTAAATTATTAGTAAAATCTCTACCTTTCTTACTGGTACTCTACTGCTGTGCAAAGTTTAATTGTTATTTGTTGACTTTCTCCTTGCTTCTAAATGATGAATCCTAGATCCCTCTGTTATGAGATTTGTATGAGTTCATTTTCTTTGACGCATTTCCACAGACATCTCATAAAATGGCTATCCACTGAGTCCATGTTTTACTGGTTTTCTTGAGGAACTTCTTTTAAAAATGTTCACCTTTTAAAAGGGTGCCATTTTGTTAATTTGTGTTCCGCTAACATCAAGATGATCTTGCACAGATTGCCTTTGTGAGTGAACTTGTAACTTATCATAACTTCTCTTTTGTGGACAAATGAACTGTGTCTACAGGAAATGAAGTCTGTTGGTGCTGAAGTGAACTGGGGAGTGAGATTCAATGATGATGTTGATGTGGGTCAACTGTGTGCGATTGTAGACGTCACTTATTTAATTGCTATTATTTTCTCATATTTTACATGGTTTGTTTGTTTGGTGTATATTAGTGTCATCGCTTCCTTATGTCACTTTGTGAGGAGGTCTCCTTGCGGTTGCAAGGATGTGGAGTGCTAGGACGGACTATCACACTAAAGGTAACTAACCTTCCTTTTACTTTTTCTCACATTTTCTTAATGATTTTTTTTTTTGGGTTCTTTTTGTTGAAAATATTCATAATACATTTCTTCAGGTTAAGAGAAAAAGGATAGGGGCTGGGGAGCCCTCAAAATATATGGGACATGGGGATTGTGAAAATTTGAGCCACTCCACTACGGTACAATCTGCTTCAAATGATATTCTCTACCATCTACAATTGCATCAATATCCCCCCTTTTTGTTTTGGTGAATTGTTTCTCTGCATCCCGTTTTGCATCTTGAAATATGGTTGCTTCTCTCTGATGCTCATTACCTGTTGGATAGGTTGCTGTTGCTACAGACAACATAGTTGTGCTTCAGCGGATGACCAAACAGCTTTTTTCTTCTTTTAATCTTGGTGAGCTGGCATCTATAATGCTAAATTACTGTTTTGTCTTTTGTTTTGTTTTGTTGTTGTGTGTTTTGGTCATTTTATGTCTATTTGTTTCATTTCCTTTGCTGTTATAATATGCTTACACATGGCTTTATTATTCTCTTGTTTGGAAGGCCTCTTCAAATTCAGAACTGCTAAATTTCATGCTGTTTACTTTTCTGAGTTGTAAACTTCATATCTGCATGCTATTTTGGTAAAAGATTCTCACCGTTTAAATCCATCATTTATTATGTTTGCTTCGGTCTCAGGATTGTCCGAGGCCAAAACCTAACTGTATGGGTCATTGTGATCATGGTTCTATTTTCAATTGATTTTAGATTTAAGTGCATGTAAATTTAAAAATTGGAAATGCTTGGACATTCATGAAAGTAATGATGTAAATGAAAATTAGATTTCTTAGAGAGGAATATTATGCAATAACTTTTTATTGTCAGAAAAATTCAGAAGTTGAACTTCTAATTAGTTTCTAAGTTCTATGTGTCTTCAGGGCAATGCTTTTATTATGCATGTATTTTTCATCCTTTGTTTTCTTCCATTTGTCAGAATAGATAAATGAAGAGAGAAAAGAGAGAATGGGTCATTTCATCTCAATGTTTACAAGTGTATATATACACTAGAGTAAATAGGCTTTAACACTCCCTTCAAACTCAAGGTGGATCAAGAGGATCTGAGACACAGCTTGAGAAAATGGAATTGATGTTGTTCTTGAGTCTCGGCGTTGGTGAAGAAATCGGCAACGTGAGACTCAGACGGCACATACTGAAGAGCAATGGTCGACTGCTGACAATGTGAACGTGTGAAAGATGCATCAATACCAATATGCTTGGTCAATTCATGCTTCACGGGGTCATTGGCAATTTGTATAGCACCAGTGTTGTCACAGAAAAGAGGAGTAGGAGTATCGCATGAGACACCAAATTCAGCTAACAACCAACGAAGCCATAAAATTTCAGATGTGGTAGTAGTAAGTGCCTGAAGTTTTGCCTCAGTGCTAGAACTTGACACAACAGTTTGTTTCTTGGACTTATGCAAGAGAAGTGCCAAGAAATATGCAATAACTAGTAATGGACCGGCAGTCAATAGGGTTACTCGCCCAAGTGGAATCCGAGTAAGTGTGAAGCTGAAGCGGATTGGAATGGGCATAGAACAGACTTCGTGATGCTGCCCTCCCAGATAACGCAACACGAAGTAAATGGCCATAATGAATTGAAGTAGGAGTACTAATGAACTGGCTCAACACATGAACAACATGAGCGATATTAGGCCTGGTGACAGTAAGACGAGACTGCCTACAATATGATGATAGCGAGAAGGATCCTCTAATGGTGTGCCATCCATGGGTCGAAGCTGAATATAGAGCTCCATAGATGTAGGGGTAGTCTGTGAATCAGTAAGGCCAGAGCGTACAATAAGGTCCTAAATATATTGATGTTGAGAAAGATAATGACCATCATCTGTAGAAGTCACTTTAATCACCAGAAAGTAGCTGAGTAGTCCTAAATCAGACATCATAAACTGCTGGCTGAGGTGTTTGCTCACAAAAGCAATATATTCCATATTATCACCAGTAATCAACATAGAGCAGGAGCAAGGTGCGACCATTCTGAGAAGTATGGATGAATAATGCAGGATCATGATCGTTGGGAGATAAACCAGCTACATGTACCACAGAACTAAATTACTCAAACCAAGCACGTGGAGCTTGCGTAAGACCATAAAGAGCACGGCGAAGGTGACAAACATGACCTTCAGATGTCTCAATGCCTAGGGGTGGATGCATATATACCTCCTTATGTAAATCACTGTGAAGAAAAGTATTCTTCACATCCATCTGAGAGATAGTCCAAGAACGAACAGCAGCCATAACAATCAGCTTGCGAACTGTAGTCTGATGAGCCACAGGAACAAAGATCTCATCATAATCACTACATGTGCTTACTGAAAACTACGAGCCACGACGAGCCTTATAGTGTTCCAGTGAACAATTAGACTTTGTCTTGATCTTATATACCCATTTGCATGTAATAAGAATGGCCTGAGCAGGTAGAGGAACAAAATTCCAAGTGTCTATCTTTTCCAAAACTGAAAGCTCCTCAGACATAGCCAACTGCCACTCAGGGATACTGGCTGCCTCTTGATAAGTGCTGGGTTCATATACAACACCAGCAGTAGAAAAACAGTATCATGTGAAGAAGTAGTAGTACAATCCTGAAGGTCATACCTAGACATCGAGGCAGGTAATAGACCATCAGACGCTGCATCAGTGGTATTGGACGGAGCATCGAAAAGAGCATGAGTGGAGGGCTAGGGATCATGAGGAACTTTAGACCGATGACGATAGTGAAAAGGATAAGTCTCAGGAGCTGAGGGTGAAGGTATAACTGAAGATTGAGTTGGAGGTGGAGTACGAGACAGAAAGAACAATAGAAGGCTCTATGGTAAGAACCAATTCCAAAGGAGGAATTCCAAGAAACGAAATAGACTCTGTGAAAGAAGGAGAGGAAGAGTGAGGCTGAGTAGCTGAAGAGTAAAAATAATCATGACTCTCGTCAAAAGTGACATCATGAGATATATGAATGCGATGAGTAGAAAGGTCATAACAATGGTAGCCCTTATGCTCAAGACTATACCCAAGAAAGACACTTAATCAATTGAGCTGCAAACTTGGTACGCTCATGAGGTGTAAGTAAGACATAACAGACACAATCAAAGACTCGAAGATGATCATAGCGAGGAGGAGAACCGAACAAGATTTCTCTGGGACATTTACCTTGAAGGGAAGAGGATAGTTGCTTGTTAATGAGATAGACCGCCGTGGAAATGGCTTTAGTCCAAAAATGAGTAGGAACAAAAGACGAAATCAGAAGAGTCCGAGCAGTCAATCATTTGACGATGCTTACGTTCAGTGATCCCATTTTGTTGATGAGCATCAAGACAAGAAAGTTGAGGAAGAATACCCTTAGATGAGAGAAATTGATGAAAAACAGTAGACAAATACTCTTCCCTGGAATCAGAACAAAAAACACGGATGGCAATAGAAAACTGAGTGTGAACCATGCTAACAAACGACAGATAGATAAAAAACAACTGAGATCGATATTTCATGAAATAGACTCATGTATATCTAGAGTAAATATCAATCAAAATGACATAATATTTGTGATCACCCTTAGAAGTAAAAGGCGTAGGACCCCAAACATCCGAATGAATTAAATAAAAAAGACAACTAGATTTAGAGATGCTTGCAGAATATGGGAGTTGTACTTACTTACCAAGCTTATAACCCGAATAATGAAAACCAACACCAATAGACATACGACCAAAAACACCATGATTATAGAAGCAGAAGCAGAAAACCAACACCAAGCTTACATAGATGACTCAGGTGATGATGCCACTGGAAAAGTAGCAGAAGCAGAAATAGCAGATCTTTGAACATGGATTGTAGAAGCAAGAACAGTGGAGAGTGTGGTCATAGTGGAAGGAATAGGAAAAGAAAGATGATCTATAACATAAATTCGATGAGAACCATTACGGCAATGACCGCTACCAATCACAGCTTTCGTCTGACGGTCCTGCATATGGCAAGAACAATCATGAAATCCAACAAAACAATGAAGGTTGGTGAGTCGATCAACATATATAAGATTCATAGATAGCTAATGAACGAGTGATACATCAGGAACAGTAAATTGAGAAGTAAATAGAATCCCTTGATGTGTGACTAAACAAGAAGTTCTATCGGTGTTTTGAATATACATACCATCAGGCGCAAGTCTGCAGCATGAAAGTTGAGAACCATCAGAGGTCATGTGAAAAGAAGCTCCCGAGTCTAAGACCCAGTAGGAATTAGAAGTACATGATGTTGACGTCGAGGTAGCTGATCCAGATGCATGGACAGTAGGATTAGACTAAAGTTTTAGCAAGTGCACAAAAGCATGTCTCCTTGGCAATCAAAGCTGCAAGTGCTTCTGCAAAGGTAGGAAAAAGAGTACGTCCAAGAAGCTAAACGCGTACCGGCTCAAACTCGGAGCGGAGGCACATCACAAACTAAACATGAGGTTCTGCTGCTCATGTTTTTTTTTTCGGCACAATTCTTGCAACTAGAGCATCCCTTCAGCACTATAGCATCCAATTGATTAGATACACTAGTGAAGACCGTGCAGAATTCCTCCACTGATAGATCTTGTTGTTGAAGACTATGCAAGTTTTGTTGCAGAGAGAACCGGATTGCCTCACTGGTGTGTAGATAGTGCTGTTAAAGATAGTCCCAAATTTCTTTTGCTTATAAATGATTAACAAAGCTCATCTTGATGGAAGTATTAGTACTTATGCACAAGATACCCATGACACGATCATCGGTAACTTGCCAAGCCTTGACAACTGCCGCAACAGTCATCGTCGTCTCATTAGGTGGATCGTTAATTAGATGAAAATCAAGACTAACTGATTGCAAAAGCATGCGTACAAAAAATGCTCACGATAATTATGACCATTAAGTCTAATATTAGTGTGAAGAAGAGTACCACTGCCAATAACCGGATTAGAGGGCTGAATTGGGTTCGACATATTATTTTTTTACTATTGCATGTTGTGTGTGACACTGTGAGCCGTCACTGTGCTTGACTCTTTGTGCTTGTCTCCATATAGGTATCTCTTTGTGCTTGTGTCTTTATGTTTGTAAAGATTCTTTGAATTAGATTCCAGGAAGGTCGGTGAGCTGACTTGAGGGAGGCCGGTGACTTGACGGAGCCCGACAGAGGCGGGCGTGGCAATTGAGATCTTACTAGAATGGTCGGAGATGGCTGAGGATGTAGATATTGGATGATATTAGATGGTGGCCAGAGACGATGAGAAGATCTAGATGGAGAAGATCTAGATCTGTCGGAGAAGATAGATTTTGGCCGGAAGTTGAGATGGTTAAGTTTGGAGTTTGATGAGATGATGACCGGAGTTAAGGTTTCTTAACTTGCTCTGATACCATATTAGAATAGTAAATGAAGAGAGGAGAGAATGGTTCATTTCATCCCAATGTTTACAAGTGTATATATACACTAAAGTAAATGGGCTTTAACACCATTGATCTCCTTGATGTATGAATCATTGCAATGCATTTACATTTAAATTATGTAATTTAGAAGAGTATATTTCTCTCTCGATTCATGGATTTCTGTGCAAAAAGATAGAAAACATAACAACGTGCTAAAGAAAGTGATTCTAGAGCCATTCTAGCATTATTTTGGGGTGTGTGGGTTATTTTAAATGAAGGCCGTTCATCTATTATTATATCAGATTTTTTATGTGTCTAGGCATGCAACCTATATTTTATGAAATATTAAGTAAATTTGGATGTTCGGATCATGTCCATCTGATTATTCAATTAACTCCACAAATAATGTTTAGTTGCTTTGTAACTTGAACCTATTATCTTAGATAGTTGTAGCTGTCATGTGGCTGTCATACAAGCAATAACATGCTTTCCTTAGTTGAGCCTTTCTGAAATTATGCTTCTAGAATAGCAGCAGATTGAGGTTTTCTTGATTATAGTTGTTAACCCTTTGTTTATTCACTCTATATTCCCCTTATTTGCATTCAGACAAGTAATGGGAGACTTTCCATAGGCGAGTCTCCCTAACTGTGTTTCTAGAAAAGGAGCAGAATGAGGTTATCTTGATCATAACTTGCGTCCCATTATTTGTCCACTAACTCCAACTTTTAGAGCCTTGCTGTAAGATAATCAAATACTCCTACTCAAAATCCTATTTCCTTGAAATGTTATTATGAACTTTTTAATCTTCGCTAACCTAATGTTGCTTACTTGAAATTCCTATTTCCTTGAAATATTGCTTACATTATGAGTACATTGTAGAGATTGAAAGGAGACTCCTAAATTAAGTTTGTCCTGAAAACTCATGGAAAATATTTATCACTTTTTGTGCCATTTTTCCACTAGTGGTGGGTTATTTCATGTTATAGAAGATTATATTCTTAGTTAAACTATTTTTTTATTTGAAAGATCTTTGATTAATTTTACAGATGTCAAAGAAGTTCGTGGTATTGGTTTGCAAGTATCAAGGCTTGAGAGTATAGACATTGCTGGACAAGGTACCATTTCTGTGCATGCGACCTATAATCCTAGTTCTGCATATGTGCATATTTATTGTTCCATATTCCTGATATGAGTATTTTCAATAATGGAAACACTACAGATTTGACAGTATATTGTTGAATCCATATTAAGCTAATGCCTTGCTATTTATCATGAAGGGCGGGAAGGTAATACACTTGAATCATGGCTTGCCTCTGCTTCAGTAGACATCCGAGATGCCCAAAAAATGGTTTGTCAAGACATAAAGAGGGATATTGGAGGTATATTTTATTTTTCTTTGTAACCTGGTTTTTGACATTAATGATTTTGTTTGTCATCACATGTTATGCTGGTGTCCATTGTTAATCTCTGTTCTTTTGATCCTAGTGGTACAGTTTCCTGGTGGAGATCCCCAAGCAAGTTCTCTAAATGATGCAAATTTAACTGGTTCTTCTATTTTAGCAAATGGTGTTCAATCCAGCTTGAGATACTCTGAAAACAGGCCTTCTGCATTGCCACCTCTGTGCCATCTAGATGTTGAAGTTATGAAAAGTCTTCCTCTTGAAATAATTTCAGAAATGAATGATTTCTACAATGGGAAGTTGTGTGATTATTTGGAGAAATTGAAAAGAAATAATTCAACAGCAGATCCTGCTATGCCAACTGAATTGATTCCTAGGATTGATGAGACTGCTTTGTTATCTAACAATCAAGCAGGTTCCAATATTGACCAGAATATGAATCCTGGAGATAGTGAGCCTTTAGAGCTGCATCCAGGTGGGAGAAGTCTGAGCAGAAAAATGCTACCTTCTGCATCTACTTTATTAACTACTCCTACCAAGAGTAAGGTGAGTCAATTTCAGAGTAGGTCTCCTTTTGTTCATACATATTTTGTATAATAATCTTCAAAGTTCAGTTGTGTATAGCTGAAACATTTTTTATACAATTCAACTTGAAGGATTTATCTAGTAATGCTCATAATTTCTAGCTTACTAACTGGCTCCAGCTGTTTTTATCTGGAACTCTTACATGTCTGAAATATCATCTTGGGTTGTGATAATTTGTTTATAAGTGCTTTCATCTATTTTCGATCCGAACCGAAGAAGAAACAGGCATAGGTCAACTAAATGGTATTCCTATAGCAATTGGAATGATCTAGAAATCCGAGTTTTAAGAGTTCGATTTCTATCAGAGGACAATATGAATGTTATACCGTGTTCCAAATTTTTCGTAGACCTCTTTGCGATAAAAAATCCTTTTTGTGACTAATTCCTGAAAATAGGGGGCGTTGAGTGTTATAGTGTTGTATATATGTTAAGTTATCCTATCCTATATATACTATATTCCACTCGTAATAAAATTAAGGTATCTAGGGGATAGTCGCTTTAAATAGTTTTAATCCTTAGTGGTGTGTAGACTTTCAAAATTAACTTGTATAATTGTGGAGAAATTTGCAAATTTTAACAAATAACCATAATTAAGCATCTTTGAGATCTCTCGATGATGTCTTTAACATTTTTTCAGACTCTTAGTTCTTGATTGCTTCATTTGGCTTTGCCTGATGTTACAATGTGCTTATCTTAGTTTAGTCTGATTCATATCCCCCTTATCTGGTTAGTTTTATATTTCATGCTTATTGTTTGTTGACCTTTTGCCTATATATCTTCCAAGTCTCTAGAGTTTGAGATGTGGAATATTTGGATATAATCCTCACAAACCTACCACCCCTAGTGAGCTCTAAATTGAAAACATTCACCTATCTCATATGTACTTAGTATACATTCATGTTAAAATTTAGTGCATTTATGTGCTCTTGTGGTGCAACTGTCTGTTTATGATCATATAAATGATATGCAAAATACTTCTTGAACATATGGCTTCAGTGCTCAGACACTTTCTTATGGTAGAAAATGTAATTTGATTTTACTAATAACTTCACAATTTCCAACAATCCACGATGCCCTCCTATTTCAAGTTGTTCAGCCTGGTTGTTTTTGATCAGCTCTCTGAAGTATAGCAAGTACTTTTGGAAAGGTCACCAAGTCAGTCACCATCAGTTTTGGTTTTAATGAATATTTCTTTTATCGAACATAAAATTGTGTATAGTCAAGCTGAATTTTGTCCTGGACTCCTGATTTGAGCATGTCATGGGCATAGAATAATTTATATTTCCTTATTTCAATATTCTGAGGAGCAGATTTTGCTATATTTGTTAGAAATTCTTAGGTTTTCATTTAATCAACTTAGCATCTTCCCACCAAAAGAAAATTGCCATTTAATTTGATTGTAAGATATCTCTTTTTTTCAAAATGTTACTATTGTGATGTTTATATGGTTCAGCTTTTATGTCTCATCTTCCCAATAAGTATGACTTAGTGTTTCTTTTTTTAGGCCACGGAGAGCATATCTCATCAAATTCAGTCAGTTCCTTTCACCTGCTCAAGATCCAATGATCAGCCTATGATATCTAATGCCCATGTTCATCAAAATGAAGTGATGCCAGTATCTTTAAGTCAGGCAGATTTTACTGTTTTACAACAATTACCTGAAGATCTGAAGTTGGATATATTTGAGTCACTTCCTGCACACAGAGTAGAAAATCCTTCATCTAGTATTTCTATTGGTACCATCAACAAATTCTGTGACAGTAAAGATATTGGAAATGACAAAGATTTTAAACTCCAATTATGGATGGGGAATCCTCCAAATTGGGTCGATAAGTTTATGCATAGTGGCTGCTTGTTTTTGAGTTCTATTGCCAACATGTATTCTACTTCTGGGGGAACTGGCCTACTATCCACTGCTTTGCAGTCGGTATTTTCTTTTCTTCATAAATTATCTGATTCCAGTTTAAAGCAATGGGATGAATCTTTTTCATGCGTTTGCGAGCTTCTTACACAGTATATTGATCTGAAGATTGAGTCTGATATTGAGGAGCTCTATGTTTGCTTTCGCCTGTTGAAGAGGTATATGAATCCCAGTGCTTGCTCTTATCTTAGTTTCATTATTCTTATCTAGTTCTTTTCCTTCTGTTGTAATCTTCACTGCCACTGGTTAACTAATGAAACATATTATTTACTCTTCTTGTTTGTGTTTTGGCAACTTACTTTAGAAGACACAGCATATTTGTTAATTTGTTTTTTATACTTGACTTCATTGTGCAAAATAGGGTAAGTATCTGACTCTTGTTTGAACTTTTATTTTATTTTGTTATTTTTTTTTATGATGAGGTTTTTGTTAATTGCTCTCAAACTATTTTAATCTTGTGAGGTGATTAGACATGAAATTCAGTTGGTTTCTCATTTAAACTTTTGGGTTAAGGTCAAGATTGCATCCTATTCTTCCTGAATCATCCTCATTTTTTTTTTGTTTTCCAAATTCATATTGTAGAGCTTGAGTCCTTACTATTCTGTTAAACCTAGACTTCTCCATAACTATCTCCATCAACTTCACTCGTTCTTCATCTTTCTGTGATCTTCCTTTGTTACTTGATATTAACCCTAACTTCAGCTTTCCCACGACACCTATTGCCTCAGCACGTATTTGTATACTTTATGAAAACTAAGTTATCTTATCAGTTAACTCTTGGTAGCACATGTGGGATTATCCATTGTATCTGCATTTGCCTCTATAGTTGTGAAGTGCTATTTTGAGGTACCTCACTTAGCCTCTGTTGATCATCTTTAAACTCAAAACCCAAGGATAATAAGGTCCCTGATTGACCCATCATTCAACACTATCATTTCTTCCCTGAATCAGGGCAATATTAACAAATATTGATAGATATACGACATGGTAGAGGAATGACAGAATTTTTAATTTGATCTCTTTATATGGTGATTAAGGATGTTATATTGGCCAATTTTATAATACCATGATTAATTAGGTAGGGAAGATGAAATGATGGTAATCTATAGGGAAAGAAAGTATAAGCACTTGAACTTTAATTGATCATTGTTGATTTAGACTTTTGGAAGTTTCTGCATACTCAATGGTAATCTAAACCATATTGGATCATTGTTAAGGTATATGATGCAAGTTTGAGTTTGTGGGGTGTATGCTATTGTGATGCACATTTTGGAGGTCATTGATCAACCATCAAAGCTAGGCCCTAAAATGCTAGAGAATTGAACTGGCTTGACACTGATAGGGTTTACTAGTTATGATGTGTATTTCATTGGGGATTGCATTGAGTGAGTGAGAGTGATCATTGCAGAGCCATGACCTGTAGGTTGCCTATTCTAGCCAGGCCCTAAGCCTTTTACTCTTATTCAGTCTGATACTAGTCAGAACTTTTTTGATGCTTTGTTTCTCACTAAGTCTCTATGTTTTGTGCTTCTATCCAATATTGATACTGATGCATATAAAGTCTCAATGAAATGGCGTGCAGCATCAGTGTTGACGAGTTTGAGACCATTTAAGCCCTTGAATAACTTGGTTGAACTAATATATATAATATTTGGTATTTTCTAGCAGGTCGTTTATTCCAAATAGTTGCAAATTCAATAATTTTACAAATTACACTTTCCAAGTTTTGTTAATGTGACTTGTGTGACTTAATTTTAGATAGGAATTTGTACAAACTTGCCCAATTAATCAGATGACTGATTCTCACATAAATAATGATTTCTAAATGATTTCTAAACACCTAAATAATTAGTGCTTAATGGCCATATTTATCATCTCACTGTGTGATTTCTTAGCTTATAAGTTACTTTTGCAGTAGGAATTATATTGTAATCGATGACTTTTTATTCCTGGCTATTCTAATTTCACTTAAAATAAGAAATAAATTTCTTGCCCTATTTGTAAGCGAAAAAGTGTTGATAAAATTCATCATAGTTAATTGAACTATGCAAGAATGTTAATAATTGGCAAGTTAGTAACTGATTAAGAAACTGAAAGTGACTGGCTATTGGAGTTCAGAAATATGGCATGCTATACCTAACAAAAGAAATTATCTTCTTTTACTAGTGCCATGTCAGTGTGTTTTAAGTTTCGCTATCTATTTTTAATTACATTACCTAGAGTGAACTGTTATTGCTTTTTGGACAACCACAAAGGCTCCATGTTCAAATTTTGACAATTTGTGCAGGTTTGCTGCAATCTCAAACTTCTTTGCAGAGGTATATGCTACAGTGCTTCCCTCCCTTCAGGTATATTCCACAATTTCATTATCTAAAACTGAAAATGAACTTATTGGCTATGATAGTGCTAGAGCAGTGGTGGTAATTATGGCCACTGTTGTATTCGTTTATGCTTGTTGTTATCCTAAACATCAAATCCATACACAAATTATTTTGATTCTTCAAATAATGGATCACTGAATTATATAAAGCTACATTGCTATGATTGCTTCCTCCAATGATTTCCTTCTATGCTAGCACCTCTGAACAACATTATCTGATATTATCAATTTTCTTAAGATCATATACCTCTGAACTTGTTTGGAAATTTCATCATAATTATTATCTATATATTGCAAAGAAGTTATTTTGATTGTGATCATATTTCTTGTTTCAAATTCTTGTACCAGATGTCAGTCAGCGAGAATTATGGAGGGGAGTTTCAGCTTTCTATTGACTAACTCTTCAAGTCAAGACAAACTCAGAATGGTCTGATGTTTGAAAACCTGTGTCATGAAAGTGTAGAAGTTTGGCAAAGATGAAGAACAAGAACCACTAAAATATTGTCTTCATCCTTCTCATGTGCTTTCTAACTTCAAAATGAAAATGGTGGAACGAATGCGATTTCTGCGCGGGCTTCACAATTTTCCAATTTGGAACATGCAGGCATATCTCAGTATTAAGAAGATGTGCTTCTTAATTCCTCATCTCCGAAGGTACATACTTCCCACAAACGAATGGATAAGTGATCTTGTAATGCTTTTGAAGTTACTGCAAGGGTGCTTTTGTTTATTCTATCCTAAGGTACATATGCTTCTCTCTTTTTTTTATTTTTCTTTGCTTTTCATTTTTTTTGTGTCAGATGGAAAATGATATTATGAGTCTTCCTAAAGTAATTTTTCTTGTTGATCAAGCGGAAGAAAGAGTTGTATACATGACACTTGTACTGATCCTTCTTAGTTGATGTATAAGAAATGCAAAGTCTAGTCAATATTCAATATACCAAATAAAACAAGCTTTTTGGCAATGTTACCTCAAATTTAATGATACTATGCAGCTTCTTTTGGATTCAAAGAAAACACTGTTAATTGTTATATATATATATATATATGTGTGTGGTCTATGGATGGAAATTTATTATTACTATTATGTATTGTATATTGTTGATGGCATTGTTGTTGATATAAAAATGTGACATGAAATCAAGAAATGTCTCTTTAAAAATTTCGCAATGAAAGATAAAGAAAAGCTGAACTTCTCAATTGAAATATTGCAATAATAGATTACAAGGATTGTGACGGTTGTATTAAAAAATTTATACAAATAGGCTTAGACAGTTGAAATGTATAATTCTTTATTCTGGAGTTTCTTATGCATTTACTGTTGGGAGGGAGTCTAATTCACTGTTGCAATTTTTATACATACACAAAAGGTTAATATCATTGTTGCAATTTTTATTATGGTTTAACTAATTTAGGTACTTGACACGGAGCCTAATTTAAGATTGTGTTGTTGGATGGAATAGTAAAACCATAAAGTAAGTTGATTTTGCAAGAAACAATTGAAAATGACTGGTGTGAGATATAATTAAATTGTGAACTAATATTATGCATGAAGTGCATTAATTGAGTAATTAAAAGCTCAAAAAGTGAGACTAGTACAACCCCACAGGAACATCAATAATGAAGATTAGAAAAAGTCACCAAGCCAAAGCCATGGCAATGGGTGGTGCCGTGGTGGTTAGAGGTTGGTTAGCAACTACCAAAGCTAGCAGTATCTTGTGACCATTCTCTCCCTCTTTATTAGTCCCTCAAAAGAATAAAAATTAACTGGCATTATTTGAAAATAAGAAAAAAAAATATTACTGAATAATATATCCTTTTTTTTAATCTTCATATGCATCTAATTATCTATTCAATGTCATTTTAAATTTTATCAAGGTAAAATTAAAATTAAAAATGTGGAGCATGGGTCTATTTTAGAGGGCAGGGCTTCAAATACTCCGTTTGTGTAGAAAGGCATATTTAATGTCCTCTCTTTCTAAAGTTATCGAAGTTTTGATAATTCACACAAACATTACTTCAGACTTGCTTTTAGATATGGTTTAATCATTACTGGAATTTGATTGAGAAAATACATTAACCATATTGAAATTAATTTTTAGCATTATCATATATGCTTTGGTTGGAAGCATAATAATAATAATAATAATAATAATAATGTTATATATATATATATAAAGATTAATCTGTTAATAGTTATATACACAACACGATTGTAACAGTGCTCCGACAACAGAAGTTGTCCTCTGACTGGTTCTAGACGGTAACCACCATCCTTTAATTAGTTATAATTAATTATAATTAATTATTAATTAGTTAATGAAAATAGATGAGGTGATGATAAAGTGGGTTTGTTTGATTATTTTCCACACCGCTGATTGGTTTTCAATTGTTTTTGGTTGGCATTGACTCAACTCAATTGATGGTCTTTGTTTTTGGTTTTTAAGTGTACCATGTTAATGACAGCATTTATACCTAATCCTATCTCTCTCTTGTAAACAAATGGAAGTTGAAGACCTCTTCGTCCCATGTTTCTTCTACGCATCTCCAATCATGCTTATCTTTATTTAATTTATATTTGAGATAAACTTTATACCTGTTTGGAAGGGTTATATCTAATACATTCACCAATTTTATTTTTATTTTATTTTACAAATTAGTTTTACAAAATAATAGACATGGGAGATACCAGGTTTGTTTTAAAGTATTTTCTGATAGCATAATATTTTGAAATACCGAATTTTTCTAAATAATGTTGGAAACTCTGATTTTGATTTATATGTTTGGTTTTTTTTTTAAACATTTTTTTAATAAAATTAACAAGTGTTGCCAAGAAACATGTAAGTAGAGAAGTTATTAATTTTTTAAAGATAAAAATTTTTTACTATGCAAATCTGGAGGGGAGGGATATGCCATATAACATTTCATATAAAAGACTTATCCGAATCTATTTGAAACAATATCATAAATAGTATATGATCCTAGGGTTTCAACCCCAAGCTTTGTCCACCTACTACGCATCCATCCACTACCTAATGACGTACTAGCCGTTGTTATTTTTTTAACATACGAAAAACTCAAACTTTCGATACAAATTACTTATGATTTGAGTTCAATTACATATAAAAGTCAATTCTAAATTATTTATTTATTATATAAAAAATACTTGTATGAATCAACATAATTTTAAATGGTATTGACTTAGTAGCAGATGCTCCCTTTATTAATCTCCAACATGTTGACGTTAATGACAGGGTGGTTTAGCTAATTTTCTGTATTACTGTGTGGAATAGCTCTCTTGGCATGCTTGTGCATCTCCGGTGGTGTGAATCTTGTTTCTTTTATATCTGATTTTTATTTGTTTGTAGATATATATAATAATTAATTTGTTACACTACAACAGAATTAGCTTTATTTTGTTGTAAAGACACTTGGTAGTGCATATGCAGAAGTGGGTTCGAAACACTTTAATATTTACAGTGTTATTTATACACTATTTATAAAAATAGATTCTGGCCATTCAAAAGATTTAAAAATAGTACTGGAGCCCGAATACACATTATATGAATAGTATATAAATAGTATCGGAGCCCCAGAAGAACAGTGCATAAATAGTATATAAATAGTACATGAACAGTATAGAGAATAATACTGTCTGAGGAAGAATTTGAACCCATGACCTCCCATTTTTATACTTTGGTATTATATTATTGGGCTATCCAATGGTTGACATGTTTACACATTGTTTATGGAAATGAGTTCTGGCTCAAATCTTCTAGGTGGCATTTGATCTAGTTAATGAGACTCTAAGGGATTAATAAGCTACTGTAATTAGTGCATCTCCATACCTATTTATCTCTTGACAAACCCTTAAATGAGTGGCAATTGTCACCCATTGTAAATATATATAAATATCGGGGAAGTTATGTATATATAAAACTCTTCCTGCTGTATTGCAGAGTATACATTTGAATTTTTGGTACAAAATTTATTGTTACATACATTACAACCCAATAATAAATAAAACTAGATATGAATTATTGAAATTTCATTCAAATCCAGCAAAGAATCAACAACTATATATTTATTGATTGAAAGGTAATAAATTACTATTTTTCCTACATTCAATTAATGCAAAGGATAAACTAGAATCTTAGTTCTATTTAAAAAGGAGCTTTAAATGAAGACCTCTCTTGTTGGATGAGTTCATAATTCACAAAAAAAAGCACTCACAAGAAGTGAATGCAATTGTAGGGTCTTGAAATTTTATTACAAAATCAATTTGAATCTAAACCTCTCTTGTTGGATGACTCCATAATTCACAAAAAAAGCACTCACAAGAAGTGAATGCAATTGTAGGGTCTTGAAATTTTATTACAAAATCAATTTGAATCTAAATATGGGGCCTGAATACACAAGCAATTGGTCCACTTTTAAATATGTG
Source organism: Dioscorea alata (assembly GCA_020875875.1). Lineage (NCBI taxonomy): Eukaryota > Viridiplantae > Streptophyta > Magnoliopsida > Dioscoreales > Dioscoreaceae > Dioscorea > Dioscorea alata. The sequence goes on from CM037018.1 coordinate 16,921,907, forward strand.
ATTAATTGTCCACTGACACATTAATATATTATATAAAAAAAAATCAAGCACCACAAAGTGGGATCTTGAAGAATCCTTGCGGAAAAAAATAATTGTACCAAAATAAATTAATAAGTTCATATTAAAATTATAGAGTAACATAATCAAGGATTGGCGCCTCTTGTGTTTTCTTTTCTTTTTTAATAATGTTAAGCATGATCTGTCAAATATTGCAAACTTTATTATAGAAGTTTTGGTTGTGGTTGTTGTGGTTGTGTTAATTAATTAGTCCATCATTAATCATTAGAGGTGGATATTCTTTTGGGTACAAAGTGATACATTATTTGGTACATTGTTTCCTTGTGATTAGGAATGGAATACTTTGTTAAGTTTGTTGTATGGACTTTATTCAACATTAAACCTTAAACTACTTGGAAATGATATATATATATTGAAAAATAATGCTATTTGTAGAAATTAGATTTCTGAAATAACATAACAAAATATATAGTATTGTCACTATTAAAGATAATTAATATATGAATTTGTATAATTAGAACATGAAGGAAAATACAGTAGCTTTTTCCTACATGAATGGCAACTTCATCAAGCCAGTAGAAGAGGTATTTTAGGTAAATAAAATTCATCCATGAACATACATCATTTTTTGTTTGTTGAAAATATGATTAAATAAATATAGATAAAGAATTATAACATAAATTCAAACATATTTACAATCTATGTATATCTTCTAATTTAGTGATCTAATCATAAACACAAGAATGAAAATAATTAAAAAATATTGCTCTATTCAATATATATATTGGGAGCTCTAAGTCAGTGTTTTCTTATATATATATAAGTTTTGAACTACAAAATAAATCTATATTTAAAAAAAAAAAGAATTGAACTAAAAAATAAATCTATATTAAAAAAAAGAACGAACACAGTATGAATTACACTGACATATATATATATAAAGGAAAATAAAATATCAAATTTTTAGGACAATAGACACATAACCATAAACAGACAATTACTAAATTTATAAGAATTACATAAAATTAAAAAAATAAATAAATAAATGGAACTATTCTATCATATATAAATAATCTGGTATAATAATACCATTTTCAAGGCCACACACATCTCAATCGCCAAACACAAGCTTTAACTCGGTTTTCAAAGTCACAAGTTCTTGAAGTGAAAGCAGCCTTTGAAGTCCATTGACAATGCTACTTAATTAATTAACACTTAACTAATCACACACCAAACCATCTCTAGAACTATACACAAACACAAACACATCCCTTTTGAACTCAACGTCCGGTTGATGTTTGATTGTAGCCATGGATGGCCACATCCCATCTGTTTCATGTCTGAATTCGTGTAAAACGAGTGTCTAGAAATGGATGGATGGGCACATCCCATCTTATGATTTGTTTCATTTACACGTTTTGATTGTTTTTGGTTTGTTTATTGATGGCTACACTTGATCTAATACTTCTTTTATTTGTTTCTTTAGCTATAGTTTGGTCAGCCAGTGCACCAAATGAAGTTTTTTTTTAAATAAAAATAAAATTTGCAAATTCATTATGAAACTCTAAGATTTTAATTTAATTTATTGCGGAAAAACACTTTCAGGTGTAAATGTTTAATCTAAAAGCATGCTTGCTTGCTTGCGGATGATAGAGACTTAAGCATAAAGAGTGATTTGTAATTCGGTGATGGTTGTTGCATGGTGTTCATCATCGGTTGAGGAATTTTGTTTGAGAATTTACTAATGATAATCAAGATAAGTTGACCATGATGTAATCCAATAAGTTTCTCCTTTGATTTTTTTACTCATTCAAAAGTTAAAAAGTCCATTAACACTCGCACTATATTTTTCTAAAATTATATGTGATTTTGCACATATTAAGAATTGTCTATGTGAATGATCACATTTGATTTTTTTTAAATAGAAAAAAATATTTCAAACTTACTAAAGAGTTTATAACCCAATGATATTTAATTTTATTGTGAAAAAATCTCAAAACTTACCACTTTTATATTTGCTAAAGAGTTAGTATTTCATCCGTATTTTAAATTAAAAATCAGAATTTAAAGCTTCTTCATATATATATATATAAATTATTAGCTTTCAAGCACACCCACACGTTGTTTAAAGTAGTATAATTGTTTAAATTCCAAAGATCATTAATTAAATATAATCTTTGTCAAACATCATTATGAGTTACTCAAACAAAACCAAAGAAGTTGTACTCATTTTATCAAAACTTCCTTTATCTACTCATTTTCACTTGCTCATGTCATGATTTTTCTTTTTTTTTTACAAAGTATGTATCATGTGTATATACATCACCAAAAATTAATCTTTTGGTTCATGTGTATTCATTTGATGAATACATAAATTAAGTTGTAAATCTGTTCTTATAAAAAAAAAAAAAAATCATTTTTTATACCGTCAAGTGTGTTTCAAATTTTAAACAAGAAAAATTACTATAAAACATCTTTTAGACCCGATGCTCTCTCTAACCTATAAATATTTCAATCAATTCAAATATCTACCATTTTTTGAGAGCTAAAATTCCACACAGTATCATTGCAATCAATTAAGGTAACCCGTTACCCCCTCTCACCAACCATTATTAGTCCAAATTATAAAAATTTAGATTGCTTAAGAATTTATCTCCCAAAAACCAACAGTCAAAGAACTTTCTCTTAAAAAAAATAATAAAAAAATACATCACCAACAAAAGCAAACGCACAGCAGCAATCTTGCCAAGCCCATGATCCATGAAGAACCATCTTTCACTCCCCAGTCCAAATAAAACCCCAAAAATCCTTTTCTCCCTTTTTTTTAAAATAAATAAATAAATAAATAATTAAAACAAAAAATAATAAAAGCGCAAATATCGGAGCGATCTAGGTACCAACAACCACGTCACTCCTCGTCCCCACCCTCCCCTTCTCTCTCTTCTTCTTCTTCTCCTCCTTCCCCTCCCTCTTCTCTCCCTCACACTCCATTTCCCCTCCCAATCCCATCTCCACCGTCTCCTTCTCCAAACCCTCAACAATGAAGAGCATCAGCAGCGCCAAGCTCATCCTCCTCCAACCCTCCCCAAACAACAAACAGCTCCCGATCTGGACCACCCTCTCTCTCCCTTCCCACCACCGCGTCTGGCTCATCGCCTTCATCTCCTTCCTCACCTTCGCCTCTCTCCTCACTCTCCTCACCACCACCTCCTCCCATTCCCCTCCTAACCCTAATCTCTCCATCTCCTCCGCCGTCTCCACCTCCTCCTCCTCCGCCTCCCCTCTCCCTTCTCACATCTTCGACACTCTCCTCCACTACGCTCTCACCGCCAACTCCTCTTCCCGCATGGATGACGGCGACCTCCGCGCCATAGCCGCCGTCCTCCGCCGTCGCGCCCCTTGCAATCTCCTCATCTTCGGTCTCGGCCAGGAAACCCTCCTCTGGCGCGCACTCAACCACGGTGGCCGCACCGTCTTCCTCGACGAAAACGAGTACTACGCCGCCCACTTCGAAGAACGCCATCCTGGCCTCGAAGCCTACGATGTCTCTTATATAACCAAGGTCAAGGAACTCCCTGAACTCCTCGCCGCTGCCCGATCTCAGATCAAGACCGAGTGCCGCCCCGTCCAAAACCTCTTGTTCTCCGATTGTCGTCTCGCCATTAACGACCTCCCCAACCAGCTCTACGACATGGCTTGGGATGTCATCCTCGTTGACGGGCCACGCGGGTACCATTCCTCCTCGCCGGGTAGGATGTCGGCGATCTTCACGGCGGCGGTGATGGCACGGTCGCAGGGGGCGGGATCGGCGGAGGTTCTTGTTCACGATTACGAGCGGGAGGTGGAGAGGGTTTGCAGCGAGGAGTTTCTTTGCGTGGAGAACATGGTCGGACACACTGATCAGCTGGCGCACTTTGTTATTCCTCGTAACAGCGCCGCCGCTGCCGCCGGTGAGTTCTGCGTTAACCGTACGGCGGTGCCGGCTGGTTCTTTGTAGAAAAAAATAATAAAATAATGTGGATGATATTTACAGGAGTCAATCAATCAATTGTAATTTGTGTTTTTTTATTTTTGTTTTTTTGAAGGGATAGTAATTAATGGGGATTATATATATATATATTATATTTGTGTAATGTGGTGGTGGTGAAGGAAGTGGAAACTGGAAGTTGAGCATATTATATGATGAGAGGGCTCTTCTCTTTAGCATCTCTTGGTGCAATCCTGCTTTTGATGATAAGGCATCACTTGGCTTTTTTTTTTTTTTTTTTTAATTTGAATATTATTTGCTTGTTTGAATTTGAATGAGAAAGTGGGATGAAATGAGAAATACGTTTATATATATCTATATATTGTACGGAGGGTTAAACTAGGAATTGTTGGTGAGGGATAGGATGAGGGTTGGAACTTGAAATATGTAAAAGATGGATTTGAGGGGTGAATTTGGAAATAATGAACGCGTGGTGAGTTTTGATATGAGGAAATGGGGTGTTTGCTGTAGTAGGGGTTGGGTTGTGTTGTGATAAAGGTGTCGGTGAAGGCGGATCGGGTGCTTTAAATTGCAGCACATGAAAAGGATGAAAAGAGTTGGGCGAGAGCTGCAGTGTCACTGGGTTGGTGTCTCAAGATGGCCTCTTCATGCCTTCATCTATAAAGTTGTTTTTAATCTATTTTATTTTTAGATTTTTTAAATATATATATATATATCGATGAGGGTTGTAGTAATACAGAGTCTACGCAAGCATCCTCCAGTAGCATTTCGGGGATGACAGGTATATATGTACATATATTAAAATAAAAGATATAAAAACTTGGAGTGTCTGTGAAATGTGGTGTTTATTTAACTTTTGGATGGTTGCGGGATTTGGATTGAGTCCTTAACACTGGTGACTGTTGAAAGGTCTCTAACAAAAATGCGTTGCATTTCATCACTTGGCATGCTTTTTCCTCACATTCAGTCATCCTGCCAAGCTGCGTTTTTTTTTAATTATATATATAGGGCAATATGTACAAGCCAACTCACATATATACAAAATCCTCAATCATACTTTTGGATTTTTTTTTTCATAAGTTAATCCCATTATTATTTGTCTATTATAACAATGACAAAATAATGAATAAATAAATGTTTTTATTTAAAAAAATTCATTATATCCATATATATTGTCCAGGAAGGGAGCGAGCCTCGTTGTTATGTTCATAATTTTATAATTGTGATCCCTAGGGACATGATCTTGATGTTTTGTATTATTATTTATTTATTTTTTTTGTGTAATCCCTCTATTTAATAATAACGTGATTTATCTAATTTTTAAAATAATATTTATAAAAATTAAAATTACATCCAAAAGTCAACTCTCAAATGGACAGTCATAATTTTTCATTTTTTAACCGCCGGTAGCTATTAAAGATTAATCTATATTGCAACAAGTTCATAAAATACTAGAAATAAAATTGAAAAATATTAGATAATTTTTATTTAATTTTCACATGATGAGAAACTTTCAAAGAACAATACCTTCTATCTTTTCTTTAGCTGAATTAAACAATGAACAGGTGTTCTGAACGTTTTGTTCTTATAATTAATCAAGACTCTCATGCATGCAATGTGCATAAGTAAAACACATGTATTTAAATATTTCAAATAAGATGTTTAGTTGACAATGCTTATTTGTGTTATATATATCAGGAAAGATTCTATGCTCTGGGGTCCGTCTGAAAGAGTATCATAAAATAATGTACTATACAAGTATAAAATTGAAAATAAAATTAAACACAATAAATTTAAACATAACATATCAATAACAGAAATGGAAGGCCGTCCTTTTCAAAAAAAAAAAAAAAAAATTGGAAGGCCGCCTTGTAAAATCACAATATAGAACTATAAATGCAGTTATACCTAATCTTGATGTCATCCTGACCAAATTTCTATTAATTTAAAAAAAGAAAGAACAGAACATTTGCAATTCAATATCCCAAAGAAGAAAAAATCACGACTCCAATGCAAATAGCAATGCAAACTAAAATTTTCAATTGAATTCCTATGCTGCAATTTTGTTAAGCAAGTTAAATCTAATTCTCTCTCTCTCTCTCTCCCCCCGCTCTGCATATGTACATATTCGCCATGTTTATAAGTTAGAATTCTACAAATTAAAATTGCATCATTACAAGGCAATTGGCTTCCAACGTCAATCGCCAAACAAGTAAAAAAGTAACCATATATAGATTTCATTTTTTTATTATTTTTATTTTTTTATCTTTAAGCAAGTGCTGCAGGTCTCCAATTAGAGCGTGGTGCTTTATTCTTTTGTAGAATACCTGATAAAGCCTTTTGTCTTTGATCAGCACATCTGATATACTCTTCTGTAGGAGGAAGGCTTGTACCTTCTGTATCTTTTGGCACTTGGCTTCTTATTAACTGTCAAGAACATGTTTTTAAGTTGTCATGAAAATAAAAACTTAGTACCTACACAATGAGCTCTGATCATGATCTAAATGTGATATAAAGAGCACTGTACCTTTGCTGCCCAATGTCTTTCTGCTTGTTGGCATACATCTTTTATATCCCTTCCTGACATACTGAACATGCTGTACAGTCAGAATTATACCTCCCACACACACACAAAAAAAAAAAAAAAAAAAAAATGAAAAAGAGGAATCTCACAAGAAGTTGCTTAGGGACCAATATCTTAATCAAATGATATAGTATGCTACTGGAGGCATTGCATGGAAATTCCTCTAACAAAGTAAAAACATCAAAAGAACCAAAGACTTCCATGGTAGATGGCCCGTTTGCCATGGAACTGCTGGTTAAGAAACGACTCAATGCATGAAGACAAGCACGCTACCCTCTTTTAACTCTTAATTTCACAGTAAAAACTCAAAACACACACACAGAGACACAAATTTCTAATATGACACTGGGAATAGACACAATGATAGATGAGCTGGTATAAGACTAGGCATGAACTTGATCAATTCCAGCTTCCATCTTCAAAGGTCTATCAAGAAAAATGTATTTCTCTTCACCTGGTAAGCTAGTATTGTAGAACTGAATTACAATAAACACTAGAAAAATGCATTACCAAAATAGCTCAAGCAAGAACTGAATTACAATAAACACAGAAAATGCATCAGGTGGCAGTCAGCTTCCACAATTTAACTTACTTTTCTGTGGCCAAAGCAATTTTCGCTAAATCAGATCTTGCTAGGTGTTTCGCATACTGAGCCACTATTTTTTCACGAGTTTGTTGATCAGGAAGGTCAAATGTGATCATTGAATCAAAGCGGCTGAAAGAAATACAAATCCTTCAGAGAATTATATATGACTGCTGATAAAAAGATTAAAAGTACAAAGAAAGGACATTTAGGCTCCAATGTCCCAATTGAGCACAAAATAATATTTCCATTGATTAGTACGAAACTACCTAATAAGAGCAGGATCCAGGTCATTCTTCCTATTTGTTGCAGCTATTACCACCACATTTTTGTCCTGCTCGAACCCGTCAATCTTACAAAAAAGAAAAGCGAAAAGGTCACTTTTCGTCAAAAACTGTTTTAATCAAATGAAATACAAATAATCTCAGCAACCCCATCACTGCCAATAAACTAGTAATTAACAAATAATAAGAAATGCTTTACATGCTGCTCAGAGAGTTGCAAAATAAATGCACCAAGATTCATCAATTGCTAGATGGGAAGTCAGTAACAAAGAGCCTGCCAGACATTTGTTAAGAGGTTGGCAGTGGTCATTTGAAGATACTTCAGATAGAACATAAATAAGAAAAGAACATAAGTATCACAGACAATCAATTACATAAGCAATAGAATCCCCACACCTATATGGATAAGCCCAATTTGTACATGATCAAGCAATGAGAAGCATGCTCACTTTGTCACCAGGGGATCCCAGCAACAGGCCCCTGAGGACCCATGCGGCATAGTGCCAAAACTCTCTCAAGTTTCCTCATAATTGACTATCCTCAAATTGATTCACATAATTAATGTGTACAATATTGGATATGACATGACTAGTATAGTTTGCACTTTGCAGGCATCATTATCTAAAGAAGCCAGTTAAAATCTTGTATGATGCTGCTTGTTTTCTACAATTTTGACATGAAATAAAGATAACCAACCTAGTTTAGCATAATCAAGAAATTCCCATTTTAAAAAACCTTCCTTTCCTGCAGTGCTTGTAAATTACGGAATTTGGGTCAATCTTTGCATTAACCACTAGGTGAAAAGGCTTTGTTTCTTTTTACATTGTATCAAAATAAAGGCTACTAAACTGTTGCAAACAAATAACTTTTATGGACTTGGTATTAAGGCCACAAAAAGAGAAGTTTTGGGCCGAAACATTGAAGAACACAAATAAATATATCTAGAAAAGTATAAATTTGATAAAAGTAATGGATCACAATATAATAGTGATCAAAGAGCCCAACCAAATGCTGATACTTTTTTGGAAAATAGATTAGATTTAAATCAGGGTCTAAAAGCATAGAAAATAGATAAGATTTGACCTGGCGTAGAATCACAGACAATAATCTCCGTGTGGCCTCATGCATCTCATCATCTCGGGCAACAGCAAAGGAATCAACCTGTCATATATATTATACAATCTGTGAACATGGGGAAAATTAAAGAAAAATAAATTTCTCAAGGATCAAACAATAATCTAATAATTATTACATAGTAAATAATCAAACAGTTATGAAACTGTTAGAATAAATCTATTTAGAGATTTTTGCATAAAAACCCCCTCCATTATTGGTATATTGCCCAAAGACCCCAGCTATCTAACTATTTGGTGAAAGACTAACTTCCAATATTTTTTTTTGCCAAAAAAACACTTTACCATTAACTGAGGTTAAAAACAGGATCATTTGTAAATCTATTTAACTGAGGTTTAAAACAGGATCATTTGTAAATCTATTTAACCCACTTAATGGTTATAAGAGAGGGAAGTGTGGATGGAGCACGGGCAGATGATGAAGAAGAAAAGCATGACTGAAAATGAAAAAATTAAGACAATGGTAAAAGTTGAAAGCTTGCGATTAGATGGAGAAGAAAGAACAGGCTTTGATAACAATAATGTCGGTGGTGTTGTGATAGTGATGGATGAGAAAAAGGGGAAGAAAGATAAAAAGAAAAACCAATATTCATGAATATTTCATATTAATTTTATAAAGAAAATGAATAAAAAATCAAATAGAAAGGAAGATTCAAAGATATTTCTACGGAGGGTTTCTGCAAATAAGAAGTGTTCTACTAAATAGCCATAACACTAGGGGAATTGAGAGTGTTAGTTGAAGGGGAAAAACAATACCTTCAATTGGGAGCCATCTGTGCTTAGTCAACCCTAGCACAATCTCACATTAAAATTGTTCCAATAAACTCAAACTTTATAATACTCTAGGGCATTTCACACTGATTGCAATTTTAACTGGGATTGATCACATATCAACGTATGTCCAAGCGTCTAGAATTAAGTATCAAAACACTCTCCTGTTAATACTTAACGCAGAGGGGTAATGCCAAGTACCTCATCCAAAAAGACTATTGCTCCAGTTGACATTTCATTAGCTAGTGAGAAAACAGTTCCCAATAATCTCTCGCTTTCACCATAGTACTTGGACATGATGACCTCAAGTGGCACATATAACAGTGGAACACCCTGAAAGAGCACAAGATCTGCTCAGAAACCAAATAAACAGAATAAAACATTTCAAGATAAATAACAAATATATGTGTACGTATCTAAAACAAGCATTGAATCTATGAATTGGCAACATGTGGTTATAGCTGCAAATCTGAACCAATGTCATCCACCGAGTTTGAAAAATCTACTAAGATCAAACAAACTTAAGCGTCATTAATGCATCAAACTCAAATGATTCAGAAACTTATAATATGAATATAACACCATAACATCCACATTGTCACCTTCAAAGACTCCTCATTTTCAATATTCAAGAAAATATCATCTGTTTTTGGTAATTTTTCTCAGAATTCATTGAACTAAGATGTGGAGAACAACTTTTCGCTCTCCGAATGTAACGAGTAATTTACATGTAGCAATGGAAAATATTGAGCACTTTACCTAATTGAATAGGACAATTTTTTTTATTTTATAAAAACAAGATTGGGCTTTGGTTCATATGAGTACTTGATTACAAACTCTGCATTTACAATATCATATAAGGCTGCACATGTGAAGCAAAATCAGCATCAACCACAAGAAGGAAACTAAAACCATGCAAAAAAAAAGTGTGGAAAACTATTCAAGATAATAATTATGTACTGAGAATCACTGGTTTTCAGGAAACTGCTGTCTGGTTTTCAGCAATTATACTGGCTGATTTCATGGATCAAACAACCATGAGTTGTACCTGATTTTTTGGGTTAGATAGACAGCTATATATATTATATAGATGAGACATCTTTTAATAGCTGTAAAGTTATTTCTTCAGTTGTGTGTGTCTATAAAAGAGTGTATATTTCCTTCTTCTTTGTATACAATTGAAGTGAAAAAAATTCCTTTCTTCTCACAAAAGAATTTCAGCATGGTATCCTTTCTTCTGGAGTATGCTCTTGAAGTGGCATCCAGCCATGAAAATTCCATCCTTGAAACTCTAGTTGCTAGTCATGGCTCCTCTGAAAATTCACCTCATCCTATTACAGGGCATAAACTGAATGGGAACAATTATCTCTAATGGTCACAATTAGTCATGATGTATATTTGTGGCAAAGGAAAAGATGAGTATCTGATTGGTGCGATATGTTAGCCATTCACACAGTCACTAAGAGTATACTCCAGAAGAAAGAAGGTGAATGGTCAAGGCAATAACTGAGTGCATGACCACTAGAGGGTATTGTGGGAAATTCCATATTGATACTGTAACCAAAGGTTCACGTGCAAGGATTATATCAAGAGTTAGCAAAGGGGATCTGGGAGGAAAAAAGAAAGGAAAGTTTCTGATAACCTTACAGATTGGCCTCTATCTTCCAATTACTTTCTATCATTGGTGCGGTGAGCATGGTCGTTCCCGAGCCTTGATGCCGCAAACCAGGATGGAGCAGCGCGTCGACTCGATAGAAAGGAACTTGGAATCTATGGGAGAGAGTTACAGAACTTGAAGATTCATATCTCAAAGGCGGACTAGGCGGTGGCCGGTATTTTGGACAAAGTAGCGCATTCAAGGCAGAAGCTAGACAACATTCAACAATTATTGGTGACCTTTGTGAAAGGAAAGGCTGTTGATGAACCTCCACATCCTCAAACTTCACCAAATCTGGTGTCTTCTTCTCCAGCGGAAGTGCTTTCTGCGGCTGTGGAAGGATAGAGGGTTTCATCCTGCATGATTTCTTTCGACGAAATCCAGATTGCAGTGAAGAAAATCGAGATGCCAAACTTCAAGGGCGACGACCCTTTGGGATGGGTTAGGTGGGCAGAGCAATATTTCTGGATTCAACAAACTCCGGGTGATATGAAGGTCACGGTCGCATTGGTGTCAATGAAGGGCTACGCACTCCATTGGATAACTTGGTTACAAGAACGCCGACCTCTCCTTACTTGGCATGATGTGCGCCGTGAAATTTTGGCTAGATTCAGTAGTGTTTTGGCCGTGAACCCCTACGAAGCAATTGCGGCAGTGAAGCAGACAACTACAGTGGAGGTCTACATCCGTGAATTTGTAGAAAAATCAGCCCAAGTGCAAGGGTGGCTAGAGCCAGTTTTCATAGGCCAGTTCCTCAATGGGTTGAAAGATACTATACGTGCTCATATCCGATCGCATGAAGCTCAAGACCTTTACGGCACGATGCAGTTAGCTCGTGAGGTGGAGAATGAAATCGAGATTTGTGGGAAGAAGATGACGACGAGTGGTCATTTTTCCCATCTTATGGACTTGGTGCTAGGGCTGGGTCAATCTGGGACATCACTTGGTCAGAGGATGGTGTGCTCCAGCATTCCATTACAGCTAGCAAACTTGGAGCCCCAAGGCCCCTTATTTCAGGACCAGCGTTGAATGCCAATCGGCGTGTCTACTCAGACACCGGCTTGAAGGTCGATTCGGCCACAAGTTCGCACCACAACAGTGTAAGTTCCAACTCAGTGACAGACCAATCCGAGCTAAATCGGAAAAACTCGTCAGTATACACACAAAATTTCAAGATTTACGAGCCAAAGGATTATGATTTCAGTGCCATCAACCATTCCATCCTCTTTATCAATGCCTGAGCAAGACCTTGCGTGCACTTATTTTGGGAGAGGAAGAAGAACAAGACCCCAGTAACATCTCTACATCATAAAGTGGTGACCCCAGTAACATCTCTGCAGATGGAACTTCCTTGTTTCGCCATGACTTCAAACCGGAAGATTAGCACGATGAAGATTATGGGGAGTATTAATGCTTCACTAGTTATTGTTATGATAGATAGTGGCACAAGCCATTGTTTCATCTCTTTTACATTGGTTACTCGACTAAACTTACCCATTTCTATGACACCTACTGTTGGAGTGAAATTGGGTGATGGTCATTGCAGAGAAACTCATGGGGTTTGCCGCAACACGGTAATATCAATGCCTTTCATTTCGGCGACAATGGATTGTTATCTTTTTCCATTAGGTGGAGTTGATGTGATTTTGGGAATCTCATGGTTACAAACCTTGGGGGATGTCAAGGTCAATTGGTCCAAAATGACAATGGCAATCGCTCACAATGGGGATTACGTGCAAATCACGGGGGATCCCTCCCTTTCCAATTCTAGTATTTCTTGTCATTCTTTGCACAGCCTATACGATGTCGAGTTTACAGCAATATTGCCATTTTTTCTGCAAATTTACATCAATTGCTTGACGACTTTGTAGCTGTATTTGAAGAATCCAGTGGCCTTCCACCACGGCAACCTACAGACCACCAAATTCTTCTTAAAGAAGGAATCACAACCATCAATAGTAGGCCATATCGGTGTGGTCAAATCCAGAAAGATGAAATTGAGTGGTTGGTTGCTGAAATGCTAGCTTCTGGGATTGTACAACCTAGCAATAGTCCCTTTGCTAGTTTTATTGGTTCGCAAGAAAGATAAAAGCTGGAGCTTCTGTGTCAATTATCGGGAGCTTAATAAGGCCACAATACCAGATAAGTATCTTATTCCTGTCATCCAAGAATTACTAGATGAATTATATTGGGCTCAATTTTTCACCAAAATCGACCTCCGATCTGGATACCATCAAATTAGAATGCGACAAGAAGACATTCCAAAGACAGCCTTTCGCACACACTCGGGCCACTATGAATTCAAGGTCATGCCACTCGGTCTTATGAACGCCCCGGCAACTTTTCAAGCCACAATGAATGACATTTTCCGGCCGTACCTTCATAAGTTTGTACTTGTTTTCTTTGATGACATACTCATTTATAGTGTCTTGGCAAGAGCATATGCAACACTTACGATTAGTGTTTGAGATCTTGTTAGAACAACACTTTCTAGTTAACAGGAAAAAGAGCTCGTTCGGCCAGATGTCTATTGAATACCTGGGCCATGTGCTATCTCATAATGCCGTCTTGATGGATCCTGCAAAAGTGGAGAGCATCCTCAACTGGCCTGTGTTGACTTCTCTTAAAGCAGTACAAGCCTTTTTGGGGTTCACCGGGTATTATCAGCGTTTCATTAAAGGATATGGGAAGTTAGCTCGCCCTTTTACTAATATGTTGAAGAAAGACTTTCCTAATAAATTTGCATGGACAACAAAAACTGAAGTGGCTTTTCACCGGTTGCAACTGTTAAACATATAAAGCCTAACCTATTACAATTTACTCTAATGTATATATATATATATATATATATACTTGTAAACATTGCATATTGAATGAAATTCTCATTCTCCTCATTCCTTTTCTCTAACATGGTATCAGAGAGGGTTGAGAAACCTTAACTCCGGTCATCTTTCAGGGCATCAACTTCTAGCCAAAATTTATCTTCTTTGGCGGATCTAGATATTCTTCATCTAGATCCTCTCATCTTCTCCGATTATCTTCATCCGGCCATAATATCTTCATCATTTCTGGCCATCTCCGGTCATTTATCTTCTTCGGCGGATCTACATCTCCTCCGTCAAATCACCGTCACCACCGCCCTCCCTCAAGTCGCAGCCGTTAGTGATAAGTGCTCGTGTATAAGCTATACGAAGTATACTTTTCTTACATTGAGCATCGCTTTATTCAGATTTTACCACTTAGATGTGTGTATTTATGTTCTTTTGCGCATTCAGGGTTGTGAAGAAGATGTAGAAGAAAAAGAAGCAAGAATAGGTCATGGCCGCACTAGTTGAGAGGATTCTTGGACTAAGCAAGAACCAAGGCACAAGTTGTAGACACATGGGTATGTGTCAACCTCCAAAGTACTCAAGGATTATACAATTTGAGGGGGCACGAAGGCAATCACACTCGTGTAACTTTGAAGAACTTCATCAATGTGTTTAAAGCAAGAAGTGACATGATCTACAGTGTGTTGTGTGCCCAACTTAGCAGCCTCGATGAAGAAATGAAGTTAGACGCTACTTTGGCGCAAGTACTGTAGCAGTTTACTGTAGTGATCCAATGTAAAAAGTTGTTTACAACGCGTCGAAATTCAGAATTCCAGAAAATCCACACGGGCGTGTAAATTCCACACGATCATGTGGATGCCCGATTTCAGCCCTATAAATACCGCGATTTGAAATATTTTGAGGGACTTTTCGATCTAACTTTCGCCCAACTTTTGAGGAGAGCACGACTAGGGTTTGGAGAGGTTCTTGGGAGTCTTTGGAGGCGATCCTACGGCATCAACAGTGAGTTCCTTTGGAGGAGAGCTATTGGGGAACTTTTCGTCAGCATCGATTCGGCAAGATGTGCCTTAGGTTTGACAAGGGAACCTTTAGAGAAGACGAGACGGCTTCACAAGACCATTGATACGGACCACAAGGGGGTTTTCTTTATGGTTTTTATACATATGTTCTCAAACTCTTTGTTGATTTTGTATTGCTCCATGGAGAGCTAAACCCCTAGTGAGTGCTTGGACTTGTAAACCCTAGGATGATTTTGTTTCATTAACTTCTATTATGTTTTTTTAATTGATGATTTTAATTGAGTTTCAATCTTGAATATTAATTGCATGATTTTCCCTTAAATGTGACACTAGGGTTGAGAATCCATATAGGTGATTCTTGAAGGTGTGACAACTTCACTAGAGTTAGACTAAGCAAGATCGAAGAGGGTTGAGAGGGTAAGTCGAGAGGTAACGGAATGTCCCCTTTCCTTTCCGATGTGATTTATCCTACCTCCGCGTTCCAAGAGTTTTTTGCGGCCACAATAGAGTGAAGTGCTAAAAGATGAACTCCACTGGGCTTAGTTGCGCAAGCAACAGAGTGAAGTGTTGTAGTAAATCTTAGTACTGAGGCTTAATTGTGTCTTGGGATCTTTCGCCTAGACCAAAGGGTTAGGTCTACATTAGGGAATAGGGTTTATCACTTGGAGTCCCTAGAACCCCATGCAGTCCCACACAGTGTGAGGCGTCGAGAGTACCACTTTCCGCCGGGGCATAGTATAGAGGGTTAGTCACGGTTGACCTTAGGTTTGGGACTGTCTTTCGATTTCCACGACTCATTAAAACATCAATTAAGAAGTATAATATTAGTCTTGCACTTGAAACAATAATCTTAGGGTGAACATTGTCCGAGTGTCTCATCTTCATATTGATTACCTCTTTCTACTCTCATTGCTCTTCTTGCACTCTTTTATTTTCTTTTGCACTCTATTACTGACTTCTCTCATCATCGATTTTCTTCATAACTAAATAGTGATAACTCTTGTTTCTAAGCACTATTCCTTGTAATACGACTACCGACTTACCGGGAGAAATTTTATTACTGCGACAACCTGTGCACTTGCAGAACACTCACGCAAATGGTGTGTTTCGCAGGTGTCGGCTAGCCGCCAGTCGGCCTCACTTAGGTCACTGCCGTTGACTAGCCACCGGTCACTCCTTTGTAAGTTTCAATCATCTTTCCGGAATCTATTTCAAAAATTTTTACAAACACAAATCGAGACCCGCATAGCGACAAACACAAGAAAACACTTGTATGGAGACAAGTACAGTAGCGGTGCATAATGCCGAAACACATTGAAAGTGTACAGTGCCAACACATAGTGAAAGTGCATAGTGCAAACACAATAACGGCGCATAGTAAAAGTACACAGTGTCACCACAAAACGGTGTACAGTGCCGACATACAGTGAAAGTCTACAGTAATAATGCATAATGACATACAACAAAAAAAAAAGGCAAATCCAATTCAGCATTCTGATACGGCTATTGGCAGTGGTGCTCTTCTTCACATCGATACTAGGCTTAATGGTCATAATTATTGTGAGTGGGCATTTTCAGTACGCATGCTTTTGAGATCGGTTGGTCTCGCATCTCATATCGTTGACGATCCTCCTGATGATGGGACAACTGATACAATAGTTGCCAAGCCTTGGCGGGTTGCCGATGATCATGTCATGGGTATCTTGTGCATGAGTACTGATGTTTCCATCAAGATGAACTTTGTTGATCATTTATTAGCGAAGGAAATTTGGGACTATCTTCAACAGCGCTATCTACACACCAGTGAAACAGTACGGTTCTCACTGCTACAAAACCTGTATAGTCTTTAACAACAGGATTTATCAGTGGAGGAATTCTACATGGTCTTCACTCGTGTTTCTGGTCAATTGGATGCTATGGTGCCGAAGGGATGCTTTGGTTGCAAGAATTGCACCGAAAAGAAAAAACATTAGTAGAATCTTATGTTCCAGTTTGTGATGCGCTTCCGCTCTGAGTTTGAGCCAGTAGTCGTTCAGCTTCTTGGACATACTCCCCTTCCTACTCTTGCTGAAGCACTTCATCATTAATTGCCGAGGAGACACATCTTCGAGCTCTTGCTACTACTTCAGTGATCTCACATACTGTTTTGGCGACTCCTCATCGGACTGGAGTGATCAAGGCTTCTTCTATAAACGCTATCGTCTACACCCACTGCAAGAAGATAGGTCATTGTGCTCAGAACTGCTTCAAGTTACATCTTGAGCAGCTTGCTGAGTTCCGGGCTAGGCGCTTCGTTGGATCGCGGAGTTGTTATCGGGGCTTCTTCTGATCCTCCTATTCATGCATTTGGATCTACGGCCTCAATGTTTGCATTATGTATTATTGCTTCCTCTTGGGTTTTAGACTCGAGGTCTTCATTTCACATGACCTCCGATGGTTCTCAACTTTCATCCTGTAGACCTACTCTTGATGGTACATATATTTAGACCGCTGATGGAACTTCTTGCTCTGCCACACATCAAGAGATTCTTGCTACTTCTCAATTTACTTTTCCTGATGTGTCCCTTATTTCTCAGCTGTCCATAAATCTTATGTCTATTGGTTAACTCACCGACCTTCACTGTTTTGTTGGGTTTGATCATTCTTGTTATGTACAGGACCGTCAGACCAAAGCTGTGATTGGTACTGGCCATCGCCGTAGTGGTTCTCGTGGACTCTACGTTCTAGATCGTCTTTCTCTTCCTTTTCCTTCCACCATGCCCATGCCTTCTACTGTTCCTGCCTCTACACTCCATGTTCAGGGATCTGCTTTTCCTGCTTCTGTTACTTTTCCACAGTGGCATCATCGCTTGGGTCATTTATGCGGCTCACATTTGTCTTCTTTAGTTAATCAAGGTGTTTTGGGTCGTGTCTATTGATGCTGGTTTTTATTGTTCGGGTTGTAAGCTTGGCAAGCAGTTACAACTCCCATATTCTTCCAGCACTTCTAAGTCTAGTCGTCCTTTTGATTTAGTTCATTTTGATGTTTGGGATCTTATGCCCTTTACTTCTAAGGGGCCGTTTGGTTCATGGTAATAACATATTACCACATAATGAGATTACCATGGCAATATGGGTGGGAATGTTATATGGTTGGGAATATTGTGGTAATTTAATATAACCATGTTTGGTTGGAAACTCTTATTACTGGGAATAGTTCATTAGTTTGTTTGGTTCATGGTAATCAATTTGGTAAAACATAAAAAGTTATGAGATTACCATGGTAATCCAATATAGACACCAAATTTGGTGGTAATAGGATTACCACATTTTTGGTAATATTCTCATGTTGGTAATATGAAATTATCATCCAGATTACCACGTAACAAGTGGTAATCTTTCTCAGTGCAATGCCAAATGTGGTAATATTTTCAGATTACCACGTAATACATGGTAATCTTTCTCCATTATCGCGAACCAAACGACCCCTAAGGGTGGTCACAAATATTGTCATTTTCGTTGATAATTACTCGAGGCATACATGGGTCAATTTCATGAAACATCGATCTTAATTGTTATTTATCTATTAGTCATTTACTAGGATGGTTCGCACTCAGTTTTCTACTGTCATTCGTGTTTTTCGTTATGATTCCGGGGGAGAGTATATGTCTACTGGTTTTTGTCAATTTCTCTCATCTAAGGGTACTCTTCCTCAACTTTCTTATACCGGTGCTCATCAGCAAAATGGGATTGCTGAACGTAAGCATCGTCATTTGATTAAGACTGCTCGGACTCTATTGATTTCGTCTTTTTTACCAGCTTATTTCTAGGCTGAGGGTGTTTCCACATCAATTTATCTTATCAACATGCAACCATCCTCTTCTCTTCAGGGTAAATACCCTGGAGAAGTCTTATTCAGCTATCCTCCTCGTTATGATCACCTCCGAGTTTTTGGTTGTCTGTTATGTCTTACTTGCACCTCATGAGCATACCAAGTTAACAGCTCAATCGATTGAGTGTCTTTCTTGGATATAGTCTTGCGTATAAGGGCTATCGTTGCTATGATCCTTCTGCACGTCATATTCGAAAATCTCGTGATATCACTTTTGACGAGAGTCGTCCTTATTTCTATTCTTCTGCCACTCAATCTCCTCCTTCCTCTCCTTCTTCCACAGAATCTATTTCGTTTCTTCAACTTCCTCCTTTAGAGTTGACTCCTATCATAGAGTCTTCCGTTGACCCTTCTTCATCTCCTACTCCACCCCCAGCTCCATGTTCAGTTATATCAGATCCACTTTCCGTTATACCTCTACCCTCAACTCTTGACACTTATCTTTACTATCGTCGTCGGCCTAAAGTTCCTCATGATCCCCATATCTCCATTCCTGCTCCTCTTGATGCTCCGGCTAGTACCACTGATGCAGCGTCTGATGGTCTATTACTTGTCTCAACATCTAGGTATGACCTTCGTGATCGTACTACTATTTCTGCACCTGACATATATGGTTTTCCTACTACTGGTGCTATATATGAGCCTAGCACTTATCAGGAAGCATCCAACATCCCTGAATGGCAGTTGGCTATGTCTGAGGAGCTTTCTGCTTTGGAAAAGACAGGCACTTGGGATCTTGTTCCTCTACCTGCTCAAGCCATTCCTATTACATGCAAGTGGGTGTATAAGGTCAAAACAAAGTTTGATGGTTCAGTGGAACACTATAAGGCTCGTCTTGTGGCGTGGTTTTCAGTAGGCACATGATCGTGATTATGATGAGACTTTAGCTCCTGTAGCTCAGGAGCTCATCTGACTACAGTTCGCACTTTGATTGCTGTTGCTGCTGTTCGCTCTTGGACTATCTCTCAGATGGATGTGAAGAATGCTTTTCTTCATGGTGATTTACATGAGGAGATATATATGCATACACCCCCTAGCATTGAGACACCTGAAAGTTATGTTTGTCGCCTTCGCCGTGCTCTCTATGGTCTCAAATAAGCTCCACGTGCATGGTTTGAGTGGTTTAGATCTGTGATCCGTGCAACTGGTTTTTCACCCAGCAATCATGATCCTACATTATTCATTAATATCTCTCAGCGTGGTCGCACCTTGCTTCTGCTCTATATGGATGATATGTTGATTACTGGTAATGATATGAAGTATATTGCTTTTGTGAAGCAACATCTCAACCAACAGTTTATGATGTTTGATTTAGGACCCCTCAGTTATTTTCTGGGGATCGAGGTGACTTCCACAGATGATGGTTACTATCTTTCTCAGCATCGATATATTCAGGATCTCATTGTTTGCTCTGGTCTTACTAATTCACGGACTGCCGCTACACCTATGGATCTTCATGTTCAGCTTCATCCCACCGATGGCACACTACCAGAGGATCCTTCTCGCTATCGTCATATTGTGGGCAATCTTATCAATCTTATTGTTACTAGGCCTGATATTGCTCATGTTGTTCATGTGTTGAGCCAGTTTGTTAGTACTCCTACTTCAGTTCACTACGGTCATTTACTTCGTGTGTTGCGTTATCTGAGGGAGACAACATCTCGACGTCTGTTCCATACCCATTCCAGTCCGCTTCAGCTTCACACTCACTCTGATTCCACCTGGGCGAGTGACCCTATTTACCGCTGATCCATCACTGGTTATTGCATATTTCTTGGCACTTCTCTTCTTGCATGGAAGTTCAAGAAATAGACTGCGGTGTCACGTTCTAGCACTGAGGCAAAACTTCGGGCTCTTGCTACTACCACATCTGAAATTGTATGGCTTCGTTGGTTGTTGGCTGAATTTGATGTCTTATGTGACACTCCTACTCCTCTTCTCTGTGACAACACAGGTGCTATACAGATTGCCAATGACCCCATGTAGCATGAATTGACCAAGCATATTGGTGTTGATGCGTTTTTCACACGTTCACATTGTCAACAATTGACCATTGCTCTTCAGTATGTGCCATCTGAGTCTCAAGTTGCCGATTTCTTCACCAAGCCCTAGACTCAAGAACATCGGTTCCATCTTCTCAAGCTCTGCGTCTCAAATCCTCCTGATCCACTTTGAGTTGGAAGGGGGGTGTTAAACATATAAAGCCCAACCCATTACTATTTACTCTAATGTATATATATATACTTGTAAACATTGCATATTGAATGAGATTCTCATTCTCCTCATTCCTTTTCTCTAACAGCAACAAGCCCTTACTACGGCCCCAACATTGGCAATGCCTGATTTCACCAAAGTTTTTATCATTGAATGTGATGCTTCGGGCGAGGGTATAGGAGCTGAACTCATGCAAGACAATCATCCGATCGCATTTTTCAGTAAGTCACTCGCATCGCGGCATTTAGTAAAACCTGCCTATAAAAAAGAGCTCATGGCCCTTGTTCTTGTAATCCGTCAATGGTGGCCTTATTTAATTGGCCGGCGTTTCTTGGTGCGTACTGATCACAGCAATCTTCAACATATTTGGAAACAACAAGTCATCACTCCAGCTCAATAAAATTGGATGACTAAACTTCTTGGTTATGAATTTGATGTGGAGTACAAGCCGGGCAAAACCAATCAAGCTGTTGATGCTCTCTCACACGTTGTGGAGAATATGCAATCCGTTGCACTATCACTGCCGTATTGGGCTGATTGGAATCACCTCGCATTTGAAATTACCCATGAATTATCCTTACAGCAACTATTACAGAAAATTCAGCACCAACCACTCAAATACCCTAATTACAAGATTGTCAACGGTAAAATCTTCTTCAAAGGCCGGCTTATGATTCCCCCCACCTCATCTTGGATCCCAAGGTTACTTGACGAATTCTACAGTACTCCTCAAGGGGGTCATTCTGAGGCTATGCGGACCTACAAACGAATTGCTACTAGCCTATATTGGCAAGGTATGATGAAAAGGGTCAAAAATTATGTAGCTGCTTGCTTAACCTGCCAACGCAACAAATATGAAACAATGTCCCCAAAAGGTCTCCTGCAGCCACTTCCAATTCCCAACCAAATTTGGGAAGAGATCTCCTTGGACTTCATTACCGGGCTGCCTAAATCTAAAGGAGTGGGTTGTATCTTAGTCGTGGTGGATAGACTCGACAAGTACGCTCTTTTCCTCTCATTGAAGCACCCATTTACTACCAAAGGAGTAGCTAATCTCTTTGCAAAGGAGGTGGTTAGGCTTCATGGTGTGCTGTTGTCCATCGTCAATAACCGCGATCCTATCTTCATGAGTTGTTTTTGGAGAAAGTTCTTTGCCACATAGGGTGCTCACCTTAAAATGAGCACAATATATCACCCGGAAACGGACGGTCAAACCAAAGTCCTTAATTGGTGTTTAGAAACTTATCTTCGTTGTTTCACTTCTGAACAACCTAAACAATGGCACCATTGGCTTCCTTGGGCGGAGTATTGGTACAATACTAATTATCATGTTGCAGCCCATTCAACATCAGGAGCGATTTACCATCCTTCAACAATTGAAAAGACATCTTTCTCAAGCTCAGTTACAAATGGCTCCCTTGGCCAACAAAAAACGCAAGTTCACTGAATTTGAGGTTGGAGATTCAGTCTTTCTCAAATTGCAATCATATCGCCAACATTCCATTTAGCATCAGTCGTCAGCAAAACTCGCTCCTAAATACTATAGACCTTTCAAAATCCTCCAAAAAATTAGTCCACTTGTATACAAACTACAGCTACCCTTTGGGTCCAAGGTGCATCCCAGTTTTTCGCATATCTCTTAAAAAAATTGATAGGTTCCCATCCTGTCTCATATGAACTGCTACAAGACTTCTCCTTTGTTGAGCCATATTTCATTCCAAAGCAAATTATTCAGGCTCGAGACTTAAGCTCCAATACTTGTCCCTACCATCAAGTGTTAGTGCGATGGCAAAACCATCCTATCGATGATGATACTCAGATATCTTGTGCTGATTTTCGGTGTCAATTTCCTCACTCCAACCTTGTGGACAAGGTTTGTTCTGCCTAGGAGAGAATTGTTAACCATTCACAGTAGCCACTAAGAGTATACTCCAGAAGAAAGAAGGTAAATGGTCAAGGAAATAAATGTGTGCATGACCACTAAAGGGTATTGTGGGAAATTCCATATTGATACCGTAACCAAAGGTTCACATGCAAGGATTATATCAAGGGTTAGCAAATGGGATCTGGGAGGAAAAAGAAAGGAAAGTTTCTGATAACCTTACAGGTTGGCCTCTATCTTCCAATTACTTTGTATCACAATAGCTCCTCCACAACCTGAAGATTCTAGGTTCAGAACCTGGAAAATACATAATAATATGGTGATGTCTTGGTTGATTAGTTCTATGACTCATGAAATTAGAGAAAACTTTCTAATTTATAGCACGGCTCATGAGATATGGGAGGCAGCCAAGGAATTCTATTCCAGCAAAGAGAACACTTCTTAAATTTTTGAGTTGGAAACAACTCTTCATGATCTTAGGCAAGGAGATCTTTCGGTCACACAGTATTACAACCAGCTCTCACGCCAATGGCAAAGGTTGGATATATTTGAAGAACATTGGAAGCGTCCTGAAGATGCAAAAATCTTCAGGGAATTTGTTGAGAAGAAGAGAATATTTAAATTTCTGATGGGTCTCAATAAGAATCTTGATGAAGTTCAAGGAATTTTAGCAACAAAAACCTTGCCGGGTTTACGAGAAGCTTTTTCAGAGGCACGAAGGGAAGAAAGCAAGAAGAAAGTGATGCTCGGAGAACTGTCTACTATAACAATTTCCCAAACCTCTGCACTAACAGCACAGACTTCATCACGAGGAACTTATTTCACCAATGAAAATCGCCAAAGAAAAGGGAAATTATGGTGTGATCACTGCAAAAAATCTGGTCATTCTCGTGAGACATGCTGGAAAATCCATGAGAAACCTATAGATTAGAAGCCATCCAGATTTGTTGGAAATAAATTCACTAAAGGGAATCATGCAACTGTTGAAGGAAAGTCCAATGTTGATTCAAGCCCTTTCACCAAGGAGTGGCTAGGAGTGTTGTAGAAATTCTTTACAAATCAGAAAACTGCAGCAACAACTCCTGCTACTGGTTCATTGGCTCATAAAGTAATTACTTACATGCCTAAGTGTCACTTCAAAAAGCTTAAGCCCTTGGATTATGGATTCCGGGGCATCTGATCATATGATATGAAATGCTACATGTCTCCAAAATTACAAGCCATGTCAACAAAAGTTTACAGTTAAAATAGATGATGGATCCTTGTCTAAGGTGGCGGGAACAGGTTCAGTGACTATTTCAAAAGATCTAACCCTACACACTGTTCTTTATGTCCCAAACCTTAACTGTAATTTACTTTCTGTTAGCAGGTTCACACAAAATCTGCAATGTGTTGCTAAATTTCATCCTAATCTTAGTTAATTTCAGGATTTGAGTTCGGGGAAGACGATTGGCAATGCTAAGGAACATGCAGGTCTGTTTCTCATAGAAGTTGATTCCTCACTTGTTAGAGACAAATTCCATATTGCCAAATTCCATACTGCTTGCATTACCTCAACCCATTGTTCAAAAGATAAACTTATTTCTCCTAAAGATGATCCAATTATGTTATGGCACTATCGCCTAGGCCATCCAATTTTTTTGTACCTACATAGGATGTTTCCATCATTGTTTAAGAATAAAAGCCCAACATCCATTCAATGTGAAGTGTGTCACTTCTCAAAGCATACTCATAATACTTTTTCTAGTCTCCCATACAAATCCTCTTGTCCTTTTTCCATGATTCATAGTGATATCTGGGGGCCATCAAAAGATAAAAATGTTACTGGGACTCGATAGTTTGTATCTTTTGTAGATGATCATACTAGAATCACTTGGTTATTCCTTATGAAAGAAAAATCATAAGTTGGAAATATCTTCAAACAATTCCACATCATGATACAAACCCAATTTCATACAAAAATTCAAGTCCTTAAAACCGATAATGCCAAAGAGTACTTTGCATCTTCCCTAGGAAATTATTTAAAAGAGCAAGGAATAATTCATGTAAGTTCATGTGTTGATACACCACAACCAAATGGGATAGCTGAAAAGAAAAATAGACACCATGAAGTTGCTCATTCTTTGATGTTCACCACTCATGTTCCTAAATTTCTTTGGGGGGAAGCAGTTCTTAGATTGCCATCTAGAGTTCTGAATTTCCAAACACCCTATGAACTTCTACTTAAATCATATCCTCATACTCACTTTATCACTGCTTTACCTGCCAAAATTTTCAGGGTGTATTGCCTCTGTCCACATTTCCTCACAAAACAAAGTAAACTTGATCCAAATCCTCACAAATGTATCTTTATTGATTATTCCTCACATAAAAAAGGGTATTAGTGTTATTCACCTATTAATCGAAAATTCTATAACACCATGGATGTTACATTCTTTGAAGAAGAACCCAACTACGACAACATTAATAGTCAAGGGAAGACACAAAGAAAAGAATATCAGCTTTGGGACATTAACACACTAGAATCAACCTATGGTCCTACTATTGAACCTGCTAAACAGCTATCAGAAACCACCATAAAACCAGCTGAAAAGACACTGAAACAACTGAAAAACTCATAGAACAACCCACTAGAGACACACCATATTGCTATTTTCCAATACCACAAAAATCTAGCCCTATCCAATCTGAAGAACCTTCAAAATTTCAAGTCTACACAATGAGGAAAAAACAACCAATGAGAGAAGACTTACAACAGCCTGAACAAGACATTGAGTCCAATCCCGACCCAAATTTCTCACATTCACCAGGTAATGATGCTTGTGATATGCTTGATGATAGACCTATTGCCTTGAGAAAAGGGAGGACATGTACAAATCACACTATGCATAATTTCTTTCTTACAAAGGGTTATCTCCTAATCATCATGCTTTTGTGAGTAGCTCGGATAATATCCAGATACCAAGCTCTATAAGTGAAGCCCTTAAAGATCGAGAATGGCAAACAGCAGTGCAAGAAGAAATCCAAGCCCTAGAAAAGAATCGAACATAGATAATAGCAGATCTACCAGCAGGAAAAAATCCAGTTAGATGTAAATGGGTCTTCACTGTCAAGCATAATGCAGATGGGAGTGTTAATAGATTCAAAGCAAGGTTGGTGGCAAAGGGATTCAGTTAATCATAAGGAATTAATTATTTTGAAACATTTGCTCCGGTGGCAAAGTTGAATACTATCTGTGTACTATTTTCACTCGTATCCAGTCTAGACTGGCCACTTTATCAATTGGTGTAAAAAATGCCTTCCTCAACGGGGACTTAGAAGAGGAAGTCTACATAGAGATATCACCTGGGTTAGAAACTTCATCAACAACAAATCAAGTGTGTAATCTTAAGAAATCCTTATATGGGTTGAAACAATCTCTAAAGGCCTAGTTTGACAAATTTAGTAAGGTTGTCAAGGCATTTGAGTATACACAATGTCAAACAGATCATACAATGTTTGCCAAATTTTTGCATGCAGATAAGCGGGCAATACTGATAGTCTATGTTGATGACATTATCTTAACAAGAGATGATTGTGATGAAATTCAAAAGCTTAAAGATTTCTTGGCAAAAGAATTTGAAATCAAAGATCTAGGAAAACTCAAGTACTTCATTGGATGGAAGTTGCCAGATCAAGGAAAGGTATCTCAATCTCTCATAGGAATATTAGACCTCCTCAAAGATACAGGAATGTTAGGCTGCAAACCTGCCAATACACCCATGGATCCTAATTCTAAGTTGGGAAGCAAAGAAGATTATGCTCCTGTTGATAAAGCAAGATATCAACGATTAGTAGAAAAACTTATTTATTTATCCCACACAAGACCAGATATATGTTTTGCTATTAGTCTGGTTAGCCAGCTCATGAATAATCCTACAGAAGAACACTTGGAGGCAGTCTACAGAATTCTAAGATACCTCAAAATGTCACCTGATCAAGGATTATTGCTCCAAAAAACAACAAATATAGTAGTTTCTATTTTTACTGATGCAGATTAGGTTGGGTCTATAACTGATAGAAGATCTATATCAAGATACTGCCCCTTTGTTTAGGGAAATTTGGTTACTTGGAGAAGTAAGAAACAGTCAGTGGTGGCTCGGAGTACTGCAGAAGCTGAATTCAGAGCCTTGGCATTAGGGATCTGTGCAGGGATGTGGCTAAAGAGAATAATAGCTGAGCTAGGATTTCAAGACTTACAATCAATAAACACCTTGTGTGACAATCAGTCATCTATTAGCATTGCCAAAAACCCAGTACAACATGACAGAACAAAACATGTTGAAATTGATCGACAATTGATTAAGGAAAAGATTGAATCTAGGTTAATATCACTATATTTTGTTCACACAAGTCATCAGATTGCAGATATCTTAACTAAGGTAGTTCCACAGAAATTGTTTGATGAATTAAAATCCAAGCTAGGTATGTTTGATATCTACAACCTAGCTTAAGGGGGAGTATGGAAAAATATTCAAGATCAGAATTATGTACTAAGAATCACTGGTTTTCAGGAAACTGCTACCTGGTTTTCAGGAATTATACTAGCTGATTTCATGGATCAAACAACCATGAGTTGTGCCTGACTTTTTGGGTTAGATAGACAGCTATATATATTATATAGATGTGACATCTTTTAATAGCTGTAAAATTATTTCTTCAATTGTGTGTGTCTATAAAAGAGTGTATATTTCCTTCTTCTTTGTATACAATTGAAGTGAAAAAATCCTTTCTTCTCACAAAAGAATTTCAGCAAAAAGCATTACCAATTAACATACAAGCAGCTTATACCAAAATGTACAAATAGAGCTTCCTATATACACGAAAGACATACCGCTTCTTTAGCAATGACTCGTGCAGAAGATGTCTTCCCAGTCCCTGTGACCCAAATTCAAAGATCATAAAGATCATGAGAGATATGTCTGTGGGTGACAGAATAGAATGTATAAAGAGGGTATATAATTTTAAAATTATTTTGTCTATCATTTTCCCATGCCCAGAGAACTAACCTGGTGGGCCTTCAAAAAGAACAGCTCGAGGTCTATTTGACTCAAATTTACTCCGAGTTCCCTGAGCTATATTATCATATACCTCAGGACACTGTAATGCCAGCAATATCGTGTCCTCAATTTCCCTGTAAAGGAAATAATCAGTATTAGGAAGTTGGTAGTTCTTGAGAACAGCAAATAACCAAATATTTGTTATTAAAAACACAGAAGCACATATTACCAAAAAAAAAAAAACCATGGGCAACACCATAGCAAACTAAATTTTATGCCATCAAGAGCATACCAGATAACTCAACATAAGTTTAGGTTAAAGCTTCTGTTAAAATAAAGATTCCTGGGAAGCAACATTAGTTATATAATCTTTTTGGAATTTACTAATCCTCAAATGTCAAATTAAACAAAAACAAAAATTAAAAAAAAATATGCATCTTCCTCTGACAACCAATGTCAATATTCTCCCCTGTAAATCAATAGTGCCTATTTTGGCTGGCAAATATGAAACTTCAGTATGTTTGTCCACCATTGCTTTTACAATGATTTTCCCATCAATTTCTTCCATTAATTTGGTTTGACACTACTCCTTTTGATGGTGATCTTCTGATTCACAACACATACCAAAAAATAAAGTTATACATCTATGATCCAAGTTCATGATTAAAGCAAAATAAAAGTAGTTTATATTCTTTTAAATATTATCATAAAGCAATTTTATATATTTTTCAACTTACAATAGTTTAGGATAATGTCACCTGGGTCTAGACATCAACTTCCAGGACAATCAATCGCACAAGGGAAAAAGGGTAATTTCCATGGGTCAGGGTTCACCATGCAAGTGAGTTCCTCATTGAAAGAATAAAATCAAATAAAGGTGAAAGACAATTTTTAAAGTACAAGAATGTCTTTTACTTTCCAACTAGGAGAATTAAGATAGCAAAGTAATTGGAGACTGGTTGGTTTAAGTGCAACAACAGAACAGCTGCTGAAAATTGGGGAGGTAGACCAAGCAGCTCATGAGAACCAACTTCCAGATTAGGCTTGCTCCATGATAATAGAACCATTATTGTCAACCTTTTTAGAAGCTAAAATGTAGTTAAAGGGTCAAAGAATCAAAAATTTCAACAACACACCTAGGGATCATTTCTAGGGATCATTTCCCTAAAATTTTAACAAGAAATCAACCAAATATAATATCAATATGGAAATGTGCATGTTTCAACACACTGACAAAGTTAGGCTAGATAAAGTTATCTATGGAAATGTGCATGTTTCAACACACTGACAAAGTTATGCTAGATATTATAAGGATCTACCTATATGGAAATGAGCATGTTTCAACACACTGACAAAGTTAGGCCAGATATTATAAAATTCATGCGCGATAAGGATCTTGCTGCGCATGACAAAGGCTATCTATCTATCATTTCCCTAAAATTTTAACAAGAAATCAACCAAATATAATATCAATATGGAAATGTGCATATTTCAACACATTAACAAAGATATTATAAGGATCATGCACGATAAGGATCTTTCCGCGCATGACAAAGGCTATCTATCTATCTATCTATCTATCTATCTGTGTATTTGCATGATCAATTTTGCTTTAATCCTTGTGAGAGAGAAAATAATACTAGAATCAACTTCAAGCAAAATAATAGCACGATCTCAAGTGAAAAATCAGGGAGTCACTATATCATTAACAATCACCACATCTTGACACCTTACAACTATAACTTGAAAGAAAGTTAAACAATTTACTAATTGAGGTTAAAAAAGAATTTGAGAAACATGTCATATTAATGTGATCATCTGAAATAATAAATCAGAAATGGGAAATCATACGCACATACTGCTTCTGTTGATCATATCCAGCAATATTATCCCAAGATATCACTCCATTTTTAGGGTATTCATGAGGTTCATCATATCCATAAACCCTAACACCCATGGCTTCTAAAGCAGACACAGATTTCTCTAAAGCTGAACGCTGAGATGCATCATAGGTGGTGCCCCTTCTACTTGAATTCCTTCTTTGATTTTTCCGTAGTGATTTTTCTGTACCTTCACTTGCACCAGCCAGTTTTAGTGCATTTGACAAGGCATCAAGTTCTTCAAAATTAAAACTTCCATCCTTTATAAATTCAATCTCCTGGAGAAAAGTTGATTCATGAGAAGATTCTGAAAATCTCAAGGCAACTTTACAAATATAACGTCCCTACTAAGAAATAGGTAAAGTAATGTTATATTCATAAAAGCGATGAACTAACACAATATTCAGGGCCCACTAATGACTCGAATATAAAGATAAAGAAGTTGTCCTGCTTTTCCATTGCTTCAGATACAGTTCCTTGCACATCATTCTTCTCCACTGGTGGGCGTAGGGTCAGCTGCCAAGATGCTGCACTGAAAAAAAAAGCAGCTCAATTAAAGCTCTTTAGCAAAATGGTTGCTTAAAATCAAGGAACACTTCATTAGGCACTCAAGTTTACTTAGAGGTTTAAGAATTAACAAAAGATTACAGGGGTTCCTAGAAATACAAAAAATAGACATGAGTAAAGATTAGGCTACATCTAATGAATTAAACAAAAAGATATATGAATGATTGGCTTTGCACATCATTAACAATAGAATTCATTATTCATTAAGATAATAACAACCTAATGGTCTGAGTTCTCCTTGTTTTTTGACTTCTCATTTCATAATCTATACTTCATGATCTTTACAAATATATGCATACCCATAACAATGCATCATATTGAAATAGGAAAATCAGGCAAGATATAATCTTTTTCATAATCTTCGCACAAAAACTATAGCATGATATATATAATGGAACATATTTTCAAATTACAGTATGAATAATATAATTCAATGCCTTAAAACCTACAACATGAAGCCTTAAACTACAACTCAAGCTTGAATGTTATAATTGCAATGCATTTTTTTCTAGTTTATCTTCCACTGAACATTCTTACTTAAATGTTCCTCATCTTTTATTCATGTTGTATTTTTATATCATGCTATTGTAATTATCTTGATGATATTAGTTGATTCCCTTCTTTGGTAAACAACTTGCACATACATTTTGTTTGGAAAAAAATGATCCACAATTAGGCATACAAAATTATAACTCTAGCATATCATTTCTGTGAAATGTGTGTATCCTTAAACAACTAACACAAATAATAAATCACTTCAGCAATTACTCTACTTTAAAAGCAAATATTACTCAAGTCCTGCAGTAAATAACATTAAACAAAATTTTTCTGGGACTTAAAATGTAAAGAGTAACTAGGAAAACTATGACGAACATTTACTGATCAGATAAACATGTGAAACAAATTACGGAATTTAGTTATCACAACAAAATCATGTCAAACAAATGAGAACTGAGGATAGGAAAATTAAGTGAAAAATATACTGATTTAAACCTGTTCCATGCACGCATTAACATTTCTGAACCACCACCAACTCCTTCCGCCTTCAATCCAAGACGTGAAACAAGATTTGCAATGAGAAGTGATACTTCACAAGTTTGAGGAATTTTGAATTTGACAGTGACCTACAAATATTTTAAAAGGGCTCATAACATTTTAGAGCCAGAAATAGAACATTCGGAAGAACAAGATGATGGCATGCTGCAATGCCTTCTCAAATACAAAATGAAAATTAGTTCATGTGAAAGTTTCATCAACAAGCAAAAGAATTTATTTATTGAGCAGAAGGAATAAAATCAAATTCAAGACATGAAAAGATTGGTATTTGGTTCCACTAGTCAAATGTAACAAATTTTCGTTGAAAATACAAGACTTGATGTGGTGGCGGGGGGGGAGGAAGGAAAATTTTCTATTTCAATCCTTACTCTATTGCCTAATGTGGCCATTGTACCTGCTTGAACTTCATTTATCTGAATAAAGTCCACATCCTAAAAGGAAACCTTTACCATGCTTATGTCAAACAGGTTAATCTGGTCAAAACAATGATATGAAAAATGTCAACACTTCAAATCAGCACATGTCTAATACACAGGACAGTAATTGAAGCATCAACTTCAATGCGTGTCACATATCAACACTTTGAATTGCAGCACAAATTATGCAAAAGAATAGCCACCTCAACATGAACTTCTGACTGGCATTTCAAATATCGCTCATGATAAGTTAACTTGGCAAATAAATCTAACAACCCCATATAGCCAATTTTTATGTTATATAGGGTTAGTTATAAATTCTAGTTAAAAAAAACATTCCAATTGGTCTAAAAATTAAAATTTTATGATATGTTCGAAAAAACCCAAATTCCAAGGGTATATCCTTCAAGTGTGGGAAGAACTCATTCAAGCCCATTACGAAAGCCAGGTTTTCACTAAACGCTCTAAACTGTTTTTTAAAGACTAAGAGCTCATTTGCATTTTGCATTCTGATAACCATGAGATTATTGCCCCATAAAGATATGAAACCCAATTCAGGTTTTTTGCTTATAGTTTAATTTCAATTCCACAATTTACTCATACATACTAGAAGTTTCTAGACGTTTCTAGGTCACAACAATCCTTCAGAATGCAACTCAGTTCCATTTAAAATATCCTAAACATAAGTACTAAGTGATAAGATAAATTTTTAGCAAGACCTTAAAGATTATATTTCCAAAATGTAATAGGCCATAAACTAAACGCAACACCAACCTAGTGATGCATGTGCACAATTTGATAGAGATAAGCATCCTACTATTTTTCTTTGGGTGTCAGTGAGATTATCAAATGAGATTACTATACAAGTCCCAAGATTCATAGTGATGCCAGGAATCCAACTACAACATATAGGTGGCAATGCAACAGATCAAATACCTCAAGTAATAAATATCATATCATTAATCAAACCACAAACCTATTTAAGACACAATTAAATAGAACACAAGCATTTCAACTGCTTGATGAAGTCCCATCAACATGCAAATCAACGGTTAACAAGAAACGATAGTAACTGATAAAACGTAAATGCTCGCACAGAAAGCATCACAGATACAATCAAATAAGAACAAAGAACGTTCAAACAAATAAATAACTAAAGAAAGAAAGAAAAAAAAAAAGACCAAAGTTAGAACCTTTTGGCCCTTAACAGCAACCACAAAAGGTGGATATGAGCCAGGCTGCATGCCCTTACTCCTAAGAAACTCTTCCAATCGCTGCCTTTCCCGCAAAACTACATCTTCGGATGCAGCACTGGTTTGGCGATCTTCCTGCAGAAAGAATGAACAACAAAAGTTTAGTTCAAATCAAATTTGATGATGAAGAAGAGGAAGCAACAGTCCCATACCTCGCCAGCATCAGCCAGAGAAATTCCAACTGATCCAATTCCAAAGGCACCAGCAATCAAGACGGCCGGAAACAAAGAGTTGGAACCAATCGGCTCGGATCGCCAGGGATGCTGATCAAACAGGTGCCCTGCATTGAAGAACAATGAGAATAGAAGAAATTGGCGCATTTAGACATGGAATAGTTGGGAAGAAGATCACCAGAACGAGAAGCAGCCGCATAGGAAGGGGAAACCAAGAAGGTGGAGGTGGAGCTGGGAATTCTTGTGGCGATCTTGAGCGTGCTACCACGTTTGGCTATCAGATTGAGCATCCTCGTGGCCATCTTCACGAATCCCTTCTCTGACGATCGATCGATAGCTTCTCTTCGGTGGCCCTTCGAGCAAGAAACTCGTTTGCCGTTTGAATTAAGAGCCGCAAGTTTGCACCGCCTCTCAAGAGTAGTATCACATAATACTCATCACCCAAAAAAAAAAAAAGAAATTTGCAAACATGTCTCTAATTAAAAACTTTTAAAAGAATGGATATTTTATAAAATGGTTTTTTTTGGGAAAATATCAACTAATTTTAATTATGTAGATGTACATAAATGTATATCAGTGTTATGTGCATATATATTTATATATATTTATGACGATAGGTCAATTATGGACGTTGGTAGAACCTCCGCAATTAAAACAATGGAAATGATATAGAAACAAAATAAAAAAGGAAGGGTTATGTGGGCTCCTTTCTTTCCACCCGGCCTTTAATTGGGATTGACCGGTTAAAAAAACATGGATCACAAATCAAATTTTAATATTTTGTAGACTTCAAAGGATTGTGGGTTCATGACTTCCATTAAGGGCAAGCCCCTAATGTTAATTACCCTGGACATTGTCGTAGGAACCTCCGATTAAGAAAATAAGTGTGAATAAGGAAACAAGATGTGACAAATAAATTCCATTCATTTCGATAAACATGGACTTCATTACAAGAAGTTTGGAATTTAATCATCTTGACGCAACAGTGGTTGTAGCTTTTTATCTCCTTCCGACTATTTCGCCGAAAAGCGCGCTTTGACTTTTGTTGACTTTTGGTCTTCGTCAAACTTTGCATCTCGAACATGATTTAGAAACTTGTGAACTTGTGTCCTTGATATTTGAATTTGCATCTTGGACTTGATTTGACTTTTCATAAGCTTCGGCCTTTAGGCTAGTGAAACTTTTTGCAACTTGTGAACTCTTCAACGCTTTAGCCTTGAGGCTGTTGAGCTCATTTGTAACTTGAGTCTTGAACATTTGATTTTTGCATTTTTTTTTTATTTGATTTGGAACTTGATTTGAATTTTTAAATGCTTCGGCCTTCAAGCTTGTGAAACTTTTGGAACTTGTGAACTCTTCAACACTTCAGCTTTGAGGTTGTTGAGATCATTTGAAACTTGAGTCTTGAACATTTGATTTTTGTATCTTATATTTGATTTGGAACTTGATTTGAATTTTCATATGCTTCGGCTTTTGTGCTTTTGAAACTTTTAACAACTTATGAACTCTTCAACGCTTTAGCTTTGAGGTCGTTGAGCTCATTTGTTGATTTGCTTGAAACTTGGAACTTGGACATTTGAACTTGCTTCTTGGACATTTGATTTAGATTACAAACTTGATTTCACTTTTATAAGCCTCGGCTATCATGCTTGTGAAGCTCTTTTTTTCTGTAACTTGTGAACTCTTCAACGTTATAACCTTGAGGTCGTTGAGCTCATTTGTTGATTTGTTTGAAACTTAGAACTTGGACATTTTGAATTTGTATATATTTTTTTATTTGATTTGAAACTTGATTTGAATTTTCATATGCTTCGGCTCTCGTGCTTATGAAGCTTTTTACAACTTGTGAACTCTTCAACACTTTAACTTTGAGGTTGTTGAGCTCATTTGTTGATTTACTTGAAACTTGGAACTTGGACATTTGAACTTGCATTTTTTTTATCTTGGATTTGATTTGGATTTCAAGCTGTGAATCTCTATGTTGATAAATCACAAACTTGATTTTGACATAATTTGACTTTTGAAAGGCTCCGGCTTTTGTGCTTGTGAAGCTTCCTTCAGGTCTTGACTTATGAAACTCTTTGAGTCTTTGACTTCTAATATCCTCAGACTCCTGAGCTCAATTATCGATTTATTTAATTTTTTATGCCTTGACTTATGAAACTCTTTATGTCTTGACTTCTGATGTCTTCAGACTGTTGAGTTCATTTGTCGATTCTTTTTTTATATCTTGACTTGTGAAACTCTTTGAGTCTTGACTTCTAATGTCTTCAGGCTGCTGAGTTCATTTGTCGATTCATTTGATTTCTCTTTTCTTCTTTTTTTTGTCTTGACTTGTGAAACTCTTTGAGTCTCGAGTTCTGATGTCTTGAGACTTCTGAGTTCAATTGTCGAACAATTTGATTTTTTTATATCTTGACTTGTGAAACTTTTTTTTGAGTCTTTGACTTCTGATGTCTTGAGACTACTAAGTTCATTTGTCTATTTATTTGATCTTTTTTTGCACATCATCAAGGAGTGACCTTTTGTGTGATGACTTTAGCTTGCTTATTCTTGGACTGGACTTCAAGTTGTAACCTTAAACTTGATCTCTTTTAATTTTAGAATTTGAGGACTTCGGTATTTGATGCTTGTGGAGGACTTTGGCATTTGATGTTTGTAGAGGATTTCTGCATTTCACGCTTATGGAACCCTTATAACTTTGGACTTGTGCTTTTTTTGTCTCTATTTGAAGAAAAGCTTTCTTTCATTTGAGAAAAATCTTTCTTTTTTTTGAACTCCTAAGTGTGGCATGTTTTGCATTAGGACACATTTTGGATCAGCATCTTCAAAGAAGAATCCTCAATGACCTCTCTATGAGTGTCAAGAGGTAATGGGGGTTCTCTCGAAAAGAGCAATCGCCATGTGTTGGAGCGAGCTGCAAGAGAGTTCTTCAAAAGTCTTCATCCACTCTTTCAGCTTGTGTGATTGTCAAGAGGCAATGGAGAGGCTCTCTCAAGGAGAATATACACTCGCCATGCATTGAATATCACAACTAGCTTCAAGAAGGTTTTTTTTTTTTTTTTTTTTTTTTAAGAGTCTTGAATAGCCCATTCGCTTCTGTGATTGTCAAGAGGCAATGGAGAGGTTCTCTCAAAAAGAGCTATCGCCATGTGTTGGAACGAGCTGCAAGAGAGTTCTTCAAAAGTCTTCATCCACTCTTTCAGCTTGTGTGATTGTCAAGAGGCAATGGAGAGGCTCTCTCAAAGAGAATATACACTCGCCATGCATTGGATATCACAACTAGCTTCAAGAGGGTTTTTAAGAGTCTTCAATAGCCCATTCGCTTCTGTGATTGTCAAGAGGCAATGGGGAGATTCTCTCAAAAAGAGTTATCGCCATGTGTTAGAGCAAGCTGCAAGAGAGTTCTTCAAAAGTCTTCATCCACTCTTTCAGCTTGTGTGATTGCCAAGAGGCAATGGAGAGGCTCTCTCAAAGAGAATATACACTCGCCATGCATTGGATATCACAACTAGCTTCAAGAGGTTTTTTTTAAAAGTCTTCAATAGCCCATTCGCTTCTGTGATTGTCAAGAGGCAATGGGGAGATTCTCTCAAAAAGAGCCATCACCATGTGTGAGCGAGCTGCAAGAGAGTTCTTCAAAAGTCTTCATCCACTCTTTCAGCTTGTGTGATTGTCAAGAGGCAATGGAGAGGCTCTCTCAAGGAGAATATACACTCGCCATGTCAAGAGGTTTTTTTTTTAAGTCTTCAATAGCCCATTCGCTTCTGTGATTGTCAAGAGGCAATGGGGAGATTCTTTCAAAAAGAGCCATCGCCATGTGTTGGACATCACAGTAGACTTCAGGGGCTTGTAAAATTACCAAAATACCCCTCATCTTTGCTAAAAGCCTTTTTTTTTCTCTTTTCCTTTTTTTCATTTTTTTTTTATTTAAACCCTCTTACTTTTCATCATTTTTTTATTTGATCAAATTTTGCACATAACACCCCAAACTTTCACATTTTCATATTTTTCGTGACTTTTGCAACTAAGCCCTCGAGCTTTCATATTTTCACATTTTTTCATAATTTTGCATATATGTCCACAAACATTTCATTTTTTTATTTCTCCATGGATTTTGCATAAAAGCCCAATTCTTTTTACAAATTTATTTTCTTAGCAAACTTTGCAACTAAGCCTTTTCTAGCAAAAAAGTCCAAATATCGAACGATGAAGTGCTAGCCAAAGCATGTTTGAACTCAACATGTTAAAAGTTCAAAACTAACTAGAAGAAAATCTAAAGGCTAAGACATGAGATAGAGGTTTTGATTGAGAGAACATACTGGCATGTAATACATAGGCATACTACCATGTCTACAATTCATAGCTCATTTAATCAAGGAGTGCATGGTTTGTAAAGCAATCCTAAGTTTGGGTCTCACCATGACAAACATTAACAATAAAATTTAAATATTATTTTCTTTTTTTATGGATGCAATTAGAACATGTATATGTTCATGTATATTTGGATGAATTTCTATAAGAGCATATACCTCTTTGAAGATGTGAGCACTTCACGAACTTCTTAAGCATGCCTCGAGATTCGTGCTAGGGTTATGAACACCGTCTCGCATTGTTTTCTCGCCGTTGATCTCCTCAGGAGTCGGAGAATAGAACCAACGACGAGGCTTCTTGGGTTTTGCTAGGGTTGTGAACATTGTCTTGCATTGTTTTCTCACCGTTGATCTCCTCAGGAGTCGGAGAATGGAACCAACGATGAGGTTTCTTGGGTTTTGCCAGGGTGATGACGGCGACATAAGCCATATATCATTACCACCACCATCGCCGAGCATCTCCACGGTGTTCTTCTCTGCTATCATCTGAAACTTTTCATGCCTCCTCCCCCATGTCTCACGCGGGCTTCACCATCAAGAAGAAAGGGAAAATGGCCATGGTAAATCAAGGGTTTTTTTTTTTTTTTGGAGGGGTCCCCACCATGGAGAAGAAGATGAAGAGAATGGCCCAATCAAAAGTCTTCCTCCCTTTCGCCGGGTCGCACCATCAAGAAGAAGAAAAGGAAGTTGGATCGATCAAGAGTCTCTCTTCCTTTTCGCTTTTTTTTTTTTTTTTTCAAAAACCTCCCTCCCAACCAAAATCCGGGCCCACCATAACAAGAAAAAATCTTTTTCTTTTTTTTAAAAAACTCCTTCTCTTATACAGCCTCTCTTCTCTTTTTTTTTTTTAAATTCAAATCTTTTTTTTTTTATCCAAATCCCAACATCCAAAACAAATTTTGTTTTGGATATCCTGATTTTTTTTCTTGAATTTAAAATTTGAATTAAAACTTTTATTCAAATTAATTTTTTTATATAAACAGGTTCATTGAGGGTATGTTTAGTTTGTATAAAATTTTCTGTAGGTGCTGGTAAAAATAGGGTTAGTCGGTTTGAACTGATTGAGTTACTATGGCGATTACGATCACAGTTCAGATAAAAAATACTGTAAATCCACTGTATTATGGTTAATGTAATATTGTTCATTGAATAGTGGACAAATATATATATATATATATTACAACAAATGTAATAAGCAATACGTGCACAAGGCCAAAATTTTATTTTTTAATTCGTGTGTTTTAAGAGCTGTGACACATGGTTTAAGATATAAACTCATACTTATAATTGGAACCCGTTATCATCATTACATCTAACTACTTGAATACAAAATTTGAACTTCCCATACCACTTCCCATACCACCAACTTTCGCAGTGAAGTTACTGGGGCCATAATGTTGTTAGGCATTATATATATATATTGGAATTATATAAGATATGTAGGGTGGGGCATTCTAGATCAATGTGGCTCTGTTAGCTAAATGGTGGTGGAAGATTTCTTCTGGTATTTCCTGGTGTGGTGACAAAATTGTTCGGTTCAACTATTCCAGTTCTACACATGATTGGAATCTCTTTGGCAATTCTCCTAGTAGAAATCTTTCATTTGGATCGGGCTGCTTCATTGTCTTCCGGTTTTCCAAGCTGGAGTCTCCTCGGCTGTGCATAATGGTGAAAGCACTCTTTTTTGGTTGGACAAGTGGGTGGACAATTCTGCACCTAAAAATCTATGGCCTCATCTTTTTGCCACTTCTAACAGGCCATTCAGTTCTGTCAAAGACCTCTCCCATCTCACCCAAACTCCCTGGTTTCAAGCTGATCAAGCAGAGCTATCGGCTCATATCCCATTTCGACTCCTTGCTGAGCAAGGAATAAGCGACACCAAATGGTGGTCCCTCACACCAAATGAAGCCTTCTCCGTCAAGTCTCTTTATAATTTTCTCATCAATGGCGGGGTCAGTTGCAAAACTACTCCTGTGATTTGGAATGCCCCCTGCCCAAAGAAAATTAATATGTTTAACTGGCTTGCTTGGGACAACAGTATCCTTACATTGGACAACCTTGCTGCTAGAGGTTTTTTTTTTTTTTTTGCCAAGATGAGTGGCATAGCCACTAAAAAAGGCAGGGCATGCACAAGCCTCGGCGGAACAAGTGGGAGCGGGGCCTGCGCACACATAGACGTTGGGACCACCTGCACACAACCACTATTCACGCTCCCAGAAATGTGCCCTCACCCAAGATTCGAACTCTCACCACTTGTGAAGGGTTCTCTTGGGGACCCGGCTACCAATAGACCACTTGGTCGTTGGTATCTTGCTGCTAGAGGTTGTAACAAACTTCCGATAGCTACCTGTGTAATGTGTACTGCAGGCATTAAATCAATGAATCATCTTTTCCTGCTATGTCCTTTTGCTGTGAGGATGTGGTCTTTTCTTGCTACTCACTTTCATTTTCTTTCCCCTCCTTGCTCTTTAGCAGACTTGTGGGGGAGCTAGCGATTTCTTATTCCTGCTTCCAACAGGAGAGCTGTGGAACTATTAATTAAATCTATGTTGTGGAATGTATGGTTGGAAAGAAATGCTCGTATCTTCAACAACAAGTTCTCTGTTCAGCGCTCTGTGCTTTTGAAAGTTATTTATATGTTTCTAAATTGGTTATCTATAGTTCTGGAAGCCAAAAGAACTAATTTGGAGGGGATCGCTTCTACAGCTAGGTGGAGTCTGGAGTTCCTTAGTGGCCAGACAGGGGTGGAAGGCGATCAGGAGAAATAGTTCTTTAGTCGCTTATGGCTCCTGGTGCTCTTTTGAGTCAGAGTGACCTGTGTTATCTTTTTTCTCTGTTTTTCTCTGTATTACTCTATTTTGCTCCACTCCTAGTGGACCATGTGCTTTTTTTTTTTTTATTAATGCATATGGTTTATTCACTTCTTAAAAAAAAAAAAAAAAAAAAAAACTTCCTTTAGTTTTATTTCCATAAAACTAGAATTGTAGCGCTACATGGTAAGCATTTTTTTCCCAATTATGAGTATTAGCCAAGGAAACTTGGAAAATCAGAAACCTGAACTGTATCCAGAAAATTGAATCCAAAATTTTGGTTAACCCAACTGACTAGTTCGGGTTTTGGTCGGGCTTTAAAAAAAAACCTGGTTTTTCTAATTCGAATTTAGGTTGGGTAAAAAAATTAGGCTGAGTACCCGGCCAAAATGATTAATAATATAATATTATATTATATAGTGTGTGTGTGAAAAAAATTAAAAACCTAATTTTAAAGATTATGTTCAATTCTTGTATAAAATTTGCATTTATATAATCTGAATGAAAATAATGAATGAGCTCCAAAATATTTTTATTTTTATTTTCTTGTTAATTAAATATTTTAATTTGTAATCCATTTGTTTTGTTAGATTATTAATTTTATTTAATTTTGTTAATAGCACAATGTCATTTTTTAATATAATTTTTAATTGCTTAACATTTACCATCTTTTAAAAAGTGTGGA
Organism: Dioscorea alata; assembly: GCA_020875875.1. Lineage (NCBI taxonomy): Eukaryota > Viridiplantae > Streptophyta > Magnoliopsida > Dioscoreales > Dioscoreaceae > Dioscorea > Dioscorea alata. The sequence goes on from CM037018.1 coordinate 16,962,994, forward strand.
TGTGAGGTGGGTTATTCACATTATTAAATTCGTTCCAGCTTGTGTTCACACCCGAATAAAAATTAATTTGTTATATATAAATTCACCAAACATAATAAAATCAACAATATCACCCAAGTAGAAGGTTAGACTTTCTCTCGGTAGTGTTTGGATAGTGCAATATTGTATTTCATGGATAGGGGATATCCATGGATGAGAGTATCCATGTTTAAATGTTTGGTGGGAAGGATTTAATAGTAAATTTAATAGTAAAGATAAAATTGTTTGGTGTTTAGTTAGAGGGATAAGGAATTATTTTTGGATATCCATTTTTAAATGTTTGGTTGGATGGATATGGGAGTAGTATGATAACCCTATTCATGAGGAGGTGAAGTTACCTTTTTATTTAATTAATAATTATTTAAAATATTTTCAAATTGTTTAATTAAATTCAATTAGTGGATGATTAGAGAAATTTATTTTTTAAATATTTTAGATAAGTATTTGATTTTAATAACGGATATTAATAGATAAATTTTTTATTTATTTAGTATAAAATATTTTTAATGGATTATTAATGAATTACATAGCAATTTACTATTTAACTATTTAACTTGATTTTTCAAATTGAATCTAATTAGTTTAAAATATTGAGATAAACATTTAAACTGTAATAATTGATAAACAATTAAATCATAATGTAAAGAAACAAAAATTTAACTTAATTCTTATAATTAATGACAAAATGATTATGGAGACTGCGGGATGAGCGGTGTCCCACCGATGAGACCATTCTCATCCAGCCCCATCCAGGAAACCAAACACCTGGATGGGATTGTAGCCATGGATATCCCATCCCCATCCTGGATATCCCAGACACCAAACACTACCTCAATGGATGGTTATAAAAAATTAAAATGAACAATTTCTTTTGTGTGATTTACCCCAACAAAATATGCATTTGTTTCTCTTAATAAAGCATCACAAATCTAATTATTCCTCCAACACAACAAAACAACTGTTTTGTTTTCTCAATTTATCATATAAAGTTGAGATGGAGTAAAAATAATTGAATTTTTTTCACCAAGGAAACTGAAGACTTAAGTATTTTATCACGCCCAGATTTACCATGTAGATGTCAGTGGATCTCTGAATGGACCTGCCCAAAAACAAAAAACAAACCAACGGACCAAACATCTAAATCGCAGTAAAACTCAAAATAAAATGTAAGAAAGCATCCACATATTGCATTACTGGTTATTTGAGCAACAAGTTCAGATAATATCAATAATTCTTATTTACACAGCAAGCTATAAGGAATATAGTATTCAGGCCTATGGTAATAGACAGTAGGATCTTGGTGCAATGAGGGATCTTGGTTCCTGCAACAATCCTTGTTTTCATGCAGAGTCTTGTATATACATGATGACAAAGTAGTGAAGCCAATATCTTATATCACACACAAGCTTTCATGCCTGGGACATTGAGGAATCTTGGTTCCTGCAACATAAAAGAGGCTCATCAACTTCATTAAATACACTCAAAAGTTGAATAATCTTAATGAAATTCTTTATAAGACAACAAAGTCCAACTTCTTCTTTGTTTTTGGTTATCTTCCAGTCTTAAAAGTAGAAGTATAAAAATTTGGTGATTTCTATCTGCTAGATGATGGAAACACAACAAATTTACACTCACATGATATAGTCAAGGTACTGAGCTGGAGAGATGTGCTTGGCACCCCCAAACCAGTCAACCAGAAATATGTTCTCTATGTCCAATTTGAATATTTGGAACCGGTGCTCTTCCGGCCAACCTGCAACCACAAATAGCAAAACCGACACCAGAAAAGTAGCTTAATCTGAGTTTTCTTTAGTTGTATAAAAATCAGGATCTAGAACTGATAACTAGCAGAATAGAGACAATGAAAACCTACTTTCCATTTCAGGATGCTTTGAGAAAAGTGCTAGTTTGGCAAACTCCCATTCAGCAGAGTGAACATCAACCAATTTCAGCTGTGATATCGATGATTGTGTCAAAAACAGGCAACTTAAATCAGATTTGGAGAACAAACATCAAAATATTCCATACAGCAACATCTTCAGCTAATAGAACTTAAAACACAAACCACTATGCAATAGTAGCCAACCATGACCCATAGGAAAACAGATAAACTGTCAGACTGAGCCAATACTTAAGATAAACTTCAGAATTTCTTCATTCACAAGAACCAAATGATTAATCACAGATAGTTTTACTCACACAAGCACCTGGCAATCTCCAGGCACTAATTGACACAAAAGTAATTTCAAAAACCTTTCTTGCAAAGGAAATTAAACTAAGAAAGAAATGAATGCATTTCTAGAATAGTTAAGAAAGGTCTGTTTGCTCGCCATTCAAGGTAGCACTATTATGGTTAGTGTAGGCATTAGCAAGGAAGAGAATGTCTTGTATTGAATTGACGGTTTTAACGCAAATAAAGTTCATTACGATTCATTATTATTGGATGAGAAAGACTTCTCCAACAGCAAAGAAAATGACAGCATTGACAAAGGCTTGGGCAAAGTGACATGGGAAAATTAATTATTGAGCAGTAGATGTGGTGAACACTATATTCTACCTAAGCTTTTCCATTGAAAGACATTTGCTTCATAGAAGCAAAATGGTACTTGAGAAATGAAGTTTGTGGCAAGGTATATAAAAGGTGAGTGAAACTGACTGAGGGAAGTGACAACACGAAGAATAGGAAGGTGCTCAAAGTCCAAGTACTATATTTACCAAAGCTATATAGAAGCCATCGAACCTTAGATTATGATGCCACTTGCCCAATCCACACGCAAAAGATGTGAGAAGGTTATTTGCCAAATCAGTGGCATATACAATGTCAACTAATTAAGCTTCTTTAATTATTATGCTAAAATTACTGACCTTTTACGATGATTGGAAGCAACCCAACCTTAAACATGCACATTATTTTGAGTTCCATTTTCTCACTATTATGCAATTGACCAAATAATCACATACAAGATAGGTCAATTTGCACCTCAACACAAGAAACCCAAAGGGTGTTTTTGCAAATTTGAGATAATTTAACCTAAAAGAAATCCTGTCCACCAAAACTCATTCAATGTCCATTTCAAGGATTATTGGCAGGAGATGTTCAAACACATACCATCAACAAATCAACAAAGCATTCATTGCAAATACAACCTTAAGATGATATGCAGACCTTCATGTATAAATCTGTCTATGAATGGATTGGAATGTTCAAATGCTGATTACCCAATAAAACATACACATTAGTCATATTACCAAATGAACTTCACACCTAAAATCAGATTTTTTAACTTTTCCCATCATGAAATGCATACCTTTCCTGTAAGAGTGAGTTTTGCACAAGCAGGGTTCTCAGGATCTCTCACCCCACAAGATCCAATTGGAAACTCGCTAATAGTAAATGATGATCTCTCATCTTTCTGCACATCTCTTGCAGTGGGATCCAATGTTGTCAAATAAAAATAAGGGACGCCAAGGCCTTCCCCTGGTAATCCATCACTAAATGAAGCCACATTTCTGCATACAAATAACAACACCCAACGAAGTCAGAACAACTCATTCATGACAAACCAGTTAAATTCTATATTGACAACAATCTAGATACATCACTAATGAGAATGACAAATTACCCAAATGGAGCTCCTTCCAAATCAATTGAAATGGTGCTGCAGAAACAAAAAAGGGCAAATAGAATCAGGAAAGCACAGTGAGAATCAATGAACCATACCAACCAACAATCTCAAAGATGTATTTTGATTTTATTTTATTAATTTCCAAACCACAAGAAATCTAAGATCAAGTGAAAACAACCGTCCTAATTAAAAAAAAAAAAAAAAAAAAAGAATTTTCTAGAAATACAAACAGACTCTCTCTTTTCCACTTCTGAACGATGATTTCCATGATAGCGCATGATTATACTTATGAATAAAACAAAATTACACAAATGCATCCTACAAAAGAGAGAACAAGAATCAGCAAATGTTACAAACTTGCCATTAAGCAGCCACTCAATTCTAACAACAGACACAAACACAAGATGAAGCGATGATCAAAAGCAATGCAAAAACCAGAACATTAAGTCTACATAGCAAAAGGAACCATGAAACAGTAAGCAGAAAGAAAACTATTGTTTGGATGGATCTCAATCGAACCTGAGAACGCCCCAGGAGTTCTGGGACGCCAGCCAGCGAGCTGTGGCAGCGGCGTCAGATGGCGCAGGCTTACCAGGGTAGGCTCCGATGACGGAAAGTGGGAATTGGAGGATGAATAGCACGAAGAAGGCCAAGAGGAAGAAGAAGAGTGAACGAATGAAGGATTCCATCCCAATCTCTTCGTCCTTTCCGAATTTTTTTCCAAACTAGTAGTAGATATAAAGCAACAGGGTGGGCCCCGGTGCACATTTATCCAAGATTTTTTTTTTAAATTTTGAATTCATGAGTAAAATTACTGGATCACCCCCTTACTTCTCTGCAAATTAATTTAATATACAAGAAACCACTTAATCCTGCTTATAATGATAAAAAAATAACAAATAAAAAATAAAAGTGCATAGAAAGAAAAAAAAAAACTCAGAATACACACCACTAAATGGCATTCTAAGAGAGAATGACAATAATTTAGAAATTTTTTAATAACTCACTTAAAATTTCCAACCCACGTAAATTGATAAATAGGTTAGTAAGCACAAGCTACTTTAACAGTGCCAAAATGATTCAGTGGTTTTTACCAGATTAGTCACAATCCCAATCATCAGTACAAGCTTTTAAAAAACAGTGTAACAAAAATTCAGAGCCAACCCTACTGACAGGTTCGCTCACAGTGTCATACCAACCGCTCACAGTGTCAAACCAACCGCTCCAATCTAACACTCAAAAAACTCATATGAACTCAAGAAACGATGCCATCATTCAAGCTAAGTGCAGCCAGGTGATCTGAAGGAGCATTAGGCTGTTGCTGCTGCGTGACGCTCCTCAGAACTTCCATGGCCTCGGCGACCTTTGCTTTTAAAGCATCTGGGGATTCCAGCAAATGTAAGACCTCAGTCTGATCCATTTCCAGGAGCATTCCTGTCACTTTGGCCGCATGCTCGGGTTCTAGCTGATCCACAAGCGGGTATAGATTTTCTCCAAGCATCTAAAGCAGAAAAACAGAAACCCGAGTGAAGTGTCAACAAAAATGTGTGGTCTGTACTCGTTCTGTATATTGCTGATAATGTTTGACAAGTACATGATGCAGTTGGTTCAAGGCATTGAAAAGAAGATAACAGTGTAAACTCAATATAGTGAAAAAGCATATACCGTCCTTTGCTGCTCAGGAGAAGAATTTGCAAGAGCAGAAGCTAATGCCCCGATAGGAATAGGCTGTGACATGCCAGTATCTCTCATTGGCAGGCCTCCCATTTCATAAGGAACAGATAACATTCCCCCAGCTACACCTGGCATCGGAACATCAGACATGCCTCGACCAGGGTAGCGGTAAACACGTCCCCCCCTGGGAAACATCTGCAATATACAAGTGCACAGATCAAGTATGCAACAAAAATTTAATTTACTTAAATACATAGCATTTACACTTTGCAAATTGAAGTCCAATTTACAACCATTTTATTCTCAAAATTATATCTCCCAGTTGATTCCCATCACACAAGTGAATTACAAAATAAAATCTTGCCGGAGCTTGGAATTTATTTCATATTTAATATATTTCATTATATAAAAGAGTTAACTTGGACACACATGCAAAATTTGCTACATTTGATGCATATACTGTTTCAACATTATCCAAAACACTCACAAATGAAGAACAAATAAGCAACCAAAATGAAGTCGCATGGCCTTTATAATTTGCAAATTATAATTGTACAATGTATATCAACAAACTGAACTTGCTAAAAATAGAAAACTGAAACACCCTGTTAGTCAATGAAATCAGCTGAGACTCTGATGTCCATATGATATTGTAATAAATGATAAGCTCCACATGAAAGCAAGTTGACCTACCTACCTGGCTACCTTATGATATTTTGGTGAGACAATAATTTGCAGCCTCTAAGGTTCAAAATTAAGTTCAATGGGGTGAGAGTTTTAATGTGCTCCTATTTTACTTTTGAAACTATGACACTAAGTCATTTCACCTATCACACAAGCCTTGTAAATATATAGCAATAACTTATTGAAGTTTTAGAAGTAATGATATTTAAAATTTCCATTTTGTAAAATAGTCAAACTCGAAACATAAGTTCAAATATTTGCAAGATTTGACGCATTAATTTTTTGATTAAGTGAATACAAAGGCACTAAAACAACAAAGAAATTTCAATAGAATCCAAAATAAACTCGCACAGAGAACAAATAAGTAAATAATGATCATTCACATAAACATTATTTATAATTTGAAAGTTTTAAATTGTCCTGTATAAAATTGCACCACAAATGGTAAAAGTAGAAAACTGAAATGTCAGCTGAAGCAATGAAATCAATTCTAAATATCTAACATCTATAAGATAAGGTAAATGATTAGTTCCAAGTGAATGCAAGTTTCCAACCATCTATTGATGATTTCCAATGAGATGGAAAAGTCCAGCACCTATAGTCCAAACATAAGTATTATGAAAGATAAACTTAAGTGGTAGGTTAATCCACTTTTTTCTTGTAACTAGACCTCCAATTTAATTCATATCTAACAAAGGTGAATTGGACCATTATAATGTAATGACTTCTTAATATTTGAGAAATGTCCCACACACAATATTTTCATTTTATAAAATAGTTAAACTCAACCCTAACTATTGTACCAAAGTGAATATAACAGCACCAAAATAGCAATCAAATACAGCATGAACCAACAGGGTTATAACCCTCATTATGATTCTGCCAGGACTTGTAATCATTGCCAAATTTCACATTTTGAAATATTTATAATAAATAAGCTTGGTAAATATCTATAAACCTAATTGCTAATTTAAGATTCACAATAGAAGATCAAAACAGGTTCCTTATTCAGATCAACAGCTTCACACCTTCTATCAACTCAATCCAATCTCTATCCTCGAGGTTCGTACTTTTCAGGCTACAACAAAACTCTGCAATGTATGCCCCCTTTAAATGAGCAGAGGCCTAAAGCTCAGATTTATTCTCATGCCCCATGGAGGATGACCTTTCACACATCTTAATGCAGCCCTTTAAAATTATATTATCTCAGAACATAAACTTCACCCTTATGCAGACCATTCACTGTACAAATTTTAAATGAAGTTACAAACACATCCGCCTCAAACTTTTATGACAACGACAGCGGGTACTTATTTTCATGAAGAAACCAATCTTGACATAGTTATCATTGAAGCCCATGAGAAAAAACACAAGAATTTTTTGTGTAATTTTAGAGGCTGCACAATCCAATCCCATTGTTGAACAGCATTCCCAAACATTGAATTCTTCATGCACATCAGTTAAACTACATAACTAGTGACTACTAAAGTCAACAATTAGCACATCTTTTCAAGGTTTCAGATGCAAGTCCCCATTTATGCCAACTTCATTTATAGTTGAAGCAAACTCTTGCAGTTAAATCACCCTATATGCAGTGAAATGTCTAGTGAAAAAATATTGGTTAGCAAACAAAGAAGGATGGTAACTCAAAGGGACAAAACAGGGGAGATTATTCACCTGTTGCTGAAGTAGTGGTACAGTCTGCTGTGTCTGTTGCACAGGACCGGCTCCAGCACGTCTACCACCTGGACGTGGGTTCTGTTGGCCTTGTTGGACTAATGGCATAAAGAAGTTTGGCATAGGACCCCCTGGTCGCATCCCAGGAACAAGCGGCTGCTGGTATCCAAATCCAGGCTGTAAACATGAACAAGTGGTAATGAGATCCACAATTTAACTTCAAAAAACTCAGTGTCTCCAAACAACAAATTCACATATTAGCACAATGTTAACAGAAGAAAGGTCTTTTTCTCATGGCACGGTGTTAATGCCCTTGTACAGATGTAAACTCTAACTGATAATCATCAAGACCTTCCAAGACAATTAGAGATCTTCATGATGTCAAATACATGAAAGAATAGCCAATTATCAACACACAAAATGGAAATTCATAGTTTTCTTACAGGTACTTCATCACCTTTACAAAGATTGACTTCAAGAAACATTAATAACAGATACATGAAAGAATAGCCAATTATTAATACACAATGACGGTACAACCACCAGTGATAAAAAGATTGCGGCAGACAAATAGATGATTTCAAAAATCCTTGTTCATAATTAAATGGCCACATTGATCAGTCCAAGTAAACCATGGCATTACCTATTTTTCCCCCTTGAACTAAGCCCCCACACCAATTATGCATAACACCAACCCCAATACTCAAAACCAACCAGAACCAAAGCTTGAAAATTATAACTTATTTCATCCTACTCCTAACCCTCACAGAGCCCTCATTTGCTTGAAATGTAATCAACATTCTGTGATTCAGTCATTCTGATAAATACCAAAAAGCTTGGCCAGAATCAGTAAATCCCTGCCTGTGACAGTTTGATTCCTGCCCAATTTTAAAAACCATTCCTCAACCTTCTGTGCATAACACCTTTTACAACATATACACCATCAAAATTGGGTCTAACCTCCTTATAGACCGCACCATAAGAAGGTTTTTAAAAAATATAAAAATAAAATAAAATAAACAAGCCAGCATTTTGCACCCAACACTTATCAAACTGTTGGCATCACTCAAAGAGCAAGTTTTATTAGTTAATTGACCATACTAAAGGAAGCAATTCAGTCATGAGCCACCCTCTCCTTGTCAATAAGTGGCTCATTTTTAACACCTCGACATCAGCATCCATCAAGATGTCCAAGTTCTATGAGTTACTTGCCTTTAAATCACACAAATAGGATGATTCACCACTTTCTAACCAAATTTCTACTTTCAACATCGGAGGTAAAACATACCATTAGACATGACATAGGCCACCAAAATTCTTGTTTATTACACTGGACTAATCTTTAATTACTACAAAGATACAAACCCAACCACAGTGGCAAAGTTCCCTTCTTTCGCATCTCTCACCTTAAGAAAAAAGAACGTTAAACTTGAAAAACTCAGAGCATCCAAAACTAGATATAACAGTACACTTAATGCATTCTCAACTCCTTAAAAAAAATTCTGCATAATAAAAATAAAATGTGCCAGGTACTCATGGACATTTGAGGAATTCATGTGCTCATCGAATCTGTCAATTAGTGCGGTTACATACAGTAAAAGCACAGTTACATACATATATATAGCAATATCAAATCCAAGTTAAAAAATTAATTGTCAGCCCTAAATACCAATATCCACTTTCCAAGAAAAGTCCTGCACCCCATCAAAATGTATGAGACCAAAGCCTATAAGTATGTGCCAGATAGGAAGATAAGACAAAAAACGATGACCCCAAGATGATAACAATGTTGGTCAATTTAAAGTCTCAAACAAACAACAGAAAATACCTGTGGAGGGATAAGAGCAGGTGGGCCTTGACCATAAAATACTTGTTGTCCCATACCAGGCGTACCTGGCGCATACATTGGAATGCGAGGTGCAGGTGCCATAGCTAATGGCCGCATTTGTGAAAATTGAGCCTGGTCAATAAAACAGCAGCCAAATTTATCCAATGAGCAATAATCATGGAGTTTTATGCAACATAAGTCTTAGTGCGCATTTTTATGGCATTCTTATTCTCTAGAGGAAAATTCCTAAAGTGCATTTTTTAATTAATCTGAGATAGAATAACAGTGAAGAGAACAGAATAGCAGTGAAGAAGTGATGATGACAATGAAAGAAACCTTACATAACAGTACCAGTAACATATAATGATTAAATCTTCAATTAAAAGGTAGACGATATATTAAAGATCCAAACCATATGGAATTCAATTATTCTATACATTAAATATCAGCCAACAAAAGAAAAGTGTTGACTAGATCATTCCTGAAATGTGCCAATATTAATCATGAACAGACTTCAGTCTGATGTTGCCACTCAATGGCATTACTACTAATCTTGAACATAGGAAAATGGATTTAAGAAAAGGGAGAAGACAAATAGTACCATATTTGTAGTTCATACAATTTGATAGTGCACCAAGTACCAACAACTCAAAACGTGTACCAGATCATAATAATAAAATTCTGAGAGTAACGGCTCCAAATAATGACAATTACAACCTATCTAGTCACAACACTTGGGCTATAAATCTTTCAGAATACTCACCAACAATTTCATTTTCAAGAAGTGAAAGAACAGGGACATTGGTACAGAGTAACTCATTGCAGTTAAAACTACAATCAAAGATCCAACAGATCAAAAACCAGCTTTTTGTTGTTAAATCATGAACCACAAGCTTCAAATGGCACAGCCACAATGACAATGAGAATTAAAGGTAGAATGTATTTACCAAAGAAAATTATTACAAGGAGGATACTTCATGCCACCAAGGGATAAGAGCAATCCAAACAGCGAAGTGTTTTAGTTGAAAGAAAGCCAACAAAATACAGTTAAAAAAAAAGATAAAAAAAAAAAACTCAAGAAAACCAGATGAGACAAACCTGCATGAATTGACTCAAAGATAAACATAAAAATAAAGGATCGAAAGACAAGAAAACCACGCAGACAATTAACACTGGATATATTATATAGCACAACCGCAAAGATACAGAGTCCAAATATGGGGCGAGTTGAGTTGTTAAAATAGGGCAATAGATTAGGGAACTAAAAGTTGTTCTCACCTGGAGTCTGGCTCTACGTTCTTCCTTACGCTGTGCGAGTGCGACATACAAAGGTTTTCCGCCAATCATTTTGCCATTCATTTCAGCAAGCTACAGATAGGCGAAGACAAAAACATGTCATTTGATGAGAAACACTGAAACAAACAAGGGAACAACTTACAGCTCGAGATGCTTCTTCAGGCGTTGAGAAAGCAACAAACCCAGATCCTCTGCTTACACCACTTGGATCCCGCATAACCTACATTTTTTTTTTTTTTTTGAAATTAATACCAACCTATACAGATTCAGCTTTTGCATGTCAGTAACACAATTATACTCTTAGCAACAGTACCTTGCATGAAGTGATTGTACCAAACTCAGAGAACAAGTCTTTAAGTTTGTCATCACTGATGCTATCATCCAAGTTTTTCAAATATAAATTCACACCTTGATATTTATCCACAGCCTCTTTAATACTTTGCTCAAACCTGCCTTTCAACTCAGTCTCTCTTTCCGATTTCTTTTGTGCTCTTCCAACATACCAGTCCTTATCATCAAATTTCTTCCCATTTAGCTCCTGGACTGCTCTAGCAGCATCTTCAGGAAGCTCAAAATTGACAAATCCAAAGCATTTTGATTTGCCTTCAGAGTCTCTCATTACTACTGCACTGGTAATATTGCCAAACTTACCAAAAGCCTCTTTAATATCATCATCTGTTGTAGACTCTGAGAGATTTTTAACAAAAACATTCGTAAATTTTGCCTTGTCTGCGGCATTCTCTCTTTCCTGCTTACGTAGGAAAGGCCCGACAAAGACTTGTTTATCATTTAGAAGCATGCCATTGAGTTTTTCAATTGCGTTTAGTGCAGCCTCCTCTTGATCAAATTGAACAAAGCCATACCCTTTAGATTGGCCACTTGGATCAGTAGCAACCTTGCAGGAGAGTATATTGCCAAACACAGAAAATGTATCATAAAGAGCTTTGTTGTCTATTGTCTTGTCCAAATTCTACAAGATAAACCCAAACAAGGTATTAGAATTAGACTCGATAAAAACCAAAGAAATGAATAACTAACCTCAGTCAGGAGTTAGAAAGGGAAAAAAGAAGGATTGTTCTAAAGCAATAGATAAATACCTTAATAAATATATTGGCTGCCCCACTTTTGCGACTGCTAGGATCACGGTTTGAGTACATTATTCGAATAGGTTTATTATTAACTGGAGTGAAGTTCAAAACTTCCATAGCCCTCAATGCTGTTCACAACAAAACAAAACAAAACAAAAATGAGAAATGATAGGTGAAAACCACATTCTACATTGCATTAGGCATCTTATTAGCAACGGCTCAATATTATGGAATATGTATTCCATTGCCCAATCATGAGAGCTTTCATTCTTTACATAAAAAATACTTACAAAGATATGCTCACATAGCATAGGGTAGTAAATTGCATAGAAATGGAGGCAAAATAGCAAGTCAATTATTTTTTTTAAGATATTCTAGAAGTTACAGCACAACCCTCTATCAAAAAAAAAAAATGAATACAACTTTACAAATCACACAAAAGCCTACGAGACATGAAGAAATTTCCAAAAGATTTTGAATCCATTTCAAAACAATCAGTGTTAAATCTGTTGGAGAGCCTTGAAGCGAAGGTTAGAAAACTTACATTCAATCTCAACAGTTAACAAAGACGGTTAAAAAGTGAAATGAGATTTCGGAAAGAATGCTTGGTTTTACTTTAAAAAGAATTTAACAGGAAAACAAAATAAATAAATAAATAATGCGGCATCAAGGATAAGACCTTGACATTCTGAAAGAAAGAGTTGAACTCAGAAAAGTTTGAAATCAAATGACTAGAAGGATATCATGTTAAGGATGTCAAAGTGGTCTCGGCTTACTTACACCTTTCAGATCTATGCCTCACTAAAAGAAGCAAAAAAATAACTCAAGACCCAACAAAATCAAGTAGCCGGTTCAATATAATACTATGAGACTATGATAGTAGTTTGCATTTCTCTTTTGCTGAGAATCTTTGAAATTTCAGATGAACCTATAAATAAATAAGACCAAAAAATTCTCAGTAGAGAGGGGTAAAAAAACAAATATATCTCTATATCCAACTTCATAACATAAATCTCTAAATAGATGTGCCAAGATCAAATTCACCAAACCAAATTAACATTAAGTTGCACACATTTCAGACTGAACCTAGAGAATATCTGATCTGTAAGTGTCGCTCAAACATCTTGAACAAAGTCTAAACAAGACCAAAGAGGTGAGTTTCCAAATTTATCTTAAATATGACTACTGGCCCAAAAGATGAGTTAAAAACAAAATTAACATAGTATTGACGCATGATGAGAAACGCAACCATAAACAAGCATCAACATTGAGCACCGGCTGCAAGCACTATACACATTGTATTGCCAATTTGCCATCAGTTAACCAGAAGCTAAACGGATGGGCAAACAAAAGCCAGTTTCCAACCTCCAATTTTCTAATCATCATAAATCAAGTCAATATCTGTGACGGAAAAAAAGAAAAAGAAAAGAAATCAAACAACAAAGTATACAACCAAAATCCACCATCACTCTGTCTCTCTTCAATTTTACTCCAAGCTATTATCACGTCATACAGGAAAGCATTTGTTAGACCTACCATTTTCACCTCATTTGCATTGTCAGAGAAATGATGACCATCCATAACAAGTACCATGTCCAAGTATTCTCTCCAAACTAATCATCCCGTTAGATGATCTATGGAGACTAATTTCTAAACTAAACTTTCATCCAAGAAAAGAACAGACATTTAGTTGCACAAACAAAAGAAGAACGCATTAACAAACAAGTAAAACACAACGAATCAATAAAATTCCTCCTTTTGTTCACCTTCAATCCAACCAGACACAACAACTCACCATCCATGGCGTTGCTATAGTTCACATACGCATAACCAAGCGAGCGTCGGGAGTTAGCATCCCTACAAACACGAACAGACACCACAGGGCCGACCTGGCTGAACAGATCGAACAATTGCGAGTCCGTCACATTCAACTCAAGGTCTCCAACATACAGCGACGTCGTCGGAAACTGGCTGCCAACGACGCCATTGCCCGCCGGGCCAGTACCAGAATGCGGTGCCTGCGGCTGAACCTGCAACTGCGCCATCTCTACTCCTTGTTTCTCCGCCTTCTTTCACAACAAAAACGATCAAGAACTAGTCTTTGAAGCAAAATCAGATAAATGAGATTGAAAATGAGGAAATGAGAGCCTTTTTCTAGGTTTTTTTGTTCGAATTTGTTTGGGATAACAAGGATGAGATCGGAGAGAGTTGGAGAGAAGGGCGGCGATAGAAGAGGAGAGGAGGAAGAGACCGCAGTGGCACAGCGGTGTAGAGTCGGCGACCGCGTCACAGTGATATACGTCTCGAAACTCGAGTGGGAAACCCTAAACCGACCACCAAGAGAATGGCAGCCGTTGGATGGGGAAAGTGGGGCTGAGATTGTCGGGTAACGGTAAAAGGACTGCCGTTACGGATAAGGGACGTGGCAACTGCTTCTTTGCCGCGGGTGGTTATTAGGGAGTAGTGTTGTCCGTTATCTTTTTCCTTTTTTAATAATGTGGCATTTATTTTTTTCATGGACGGTAAGGTGTAATATCTGTTTTTTTTTTTTTTTTTTTTTTTTTTGTGGATGATAGTACATGTCTATTATGGGAAATTTTTAAAATTATATATGTAATGGAATTTCTTTAATTAGAGGTATGTGTGAATATATATTTTTCTACTGGGATATACACTCCTCATCTATGAAAATATTTATGTAAATACAAACTTTTAAAATTTATATATATAAATAAGATATTGTGTTTTCTATATTTGTAGAATCCACTCGTGAAGAATATCTTTTTTTCTACCTTTCAGGGATTATTTTTGATTAAGTGATCGCAATTAATATATCTCTCTACTCATTTGTCTTTTATTTTATCACTTGTCAATTTTATTAAAATAAAAATCAATTCTAAAAATGGCCTACTTAGTCTATCAATTTGAATCCAAGAGCTAAATATTTTTTTCAACAGTATATATAATCAATATTGTTCTATTGTGGTTACAAACAGTAACAATATGGTGCCACTATTTTGTTAGTGTCGGTATACCGATTTAACTCATTTGAGTCTGTCTCACTCTATCACAACCTTTTCACCAAACGCTGACGAATTCTCTATAAATAGTATGTAACTTTTATGAAGGTACACTCGCAGCTTTTAAACAAATTGTGAGAACACAAGTGTAACTAATAAAGTACATGCAATGATGCATCACTGTCACGTCAGATGACACATCAATTGATTAACTAAAGATGACAAGAAAATAAAAGACCTTAAATCAATTATTTTTCTTTTACAAAAATTGGAAATCTCCTTAAAAAAAACATGCAAACATGAAAATATACCAATTTTGATGGGTTAATAACTATTAAAAATTCTACCATGCGAAATACACTAACACATGGAATAATAAAAACATGTCAAATGCACTAAAGTAAATCATATTTTCTCAACAAAATCCTCTATAGAAGTCAATCACCATAGCAACTTTGCAACTAGTTACAGAAATATACTCTGAAAGCATATCATTTTACTGCTTTTAACCAGAAGCACCTTAAAGACAATTCCTAACAAATTACATTCCGTAGATTGAACCTTCCTACATAGAAACAAGCTCAGAAATAAATTACACCATATACACACTATTTCAATGGAGAGGTATTAATAGTAACCGAGAACATGAAATTAACAGAATGGCTTGTTTGAAAAAGCTACATATTAATTGGATTAAATGATATCTTAGCCTGTTGAATAATACTATGGTATTTCTCTATCTAACCATGAACATCGACTGCCGAAGACTGCATCACAGCCTATGTTTGGGAACTTCCGCGCTGTATGTGAAGTGCTGCTCTAACTACAGTTCCCCTTGTGATAAGCCCAACCTTAAAATGAGAATGGAGATCATAATGAGAATTAAATGAATAGAATTAGGCCTCGAAGCAGCGGATGTTGTTGTAGTCTTACCAATTTGCCAGCACCATCAACCACTGGAAGTCTACGGTATTTAGTTTTAAGTAATAATCTAAAAGTTGAGGGAAAAAATTAGCATTTTATCGGAAGGAAAACACAATGGGCATAAAAATGTTGCAACATCAGAGAATTCAGAAAGAACCTGGCCGCGTCCTCAAGGTTCATTGTCTCATGAACTACCAAAGGATTGGTGGTCATTACATCGCCAATGACTTTACCATAAGTTTTGCTAAGAAGCTTTCGAATCTCATTAAATGTCTGCAACAGAACCAATATAGTAGAAGAATGAGCACAGATTAGGATTTTAATTAACATGACAACAAAAAGAATGACAGACTAAACTGATTTGAGTAGTATTAAATTTAAAAAGGAAAGAAACAGAAATTTTGCCAATCAAACCAGCAACAAATAATGCTTATAGGCCAAGGCTCAAAACCTGATAGATGGCAATGAACAAAAGTAAGGGTGAGGTGCTCAATAGTGTAATACTGGATTGCTGATTGATGCCAATGAATTGGGAAAAAAACATAGGGTGCCAATCCACCCTTGACAATTCATTAAGACTACAAACAAAAAACTTCAGGGAATTTTCGCAACTTATAAATATAAGGTTTAGTTCAGATGACTGCTCTAGCAGTTAGGATTCAGAGAATATCCAGCATCCCGTTTATGGGTACAATTTTGACAATAATAGAAAATTTTATCTTGTCGTTCCTCCAGGATTTAAGTAAATCACCGAGCTCAGACTTAAAGTTCACAAATAGCAAATTGGATATACTAACTTTGTCATGTACTATAATATTTAATCCAAACAAAATAATGACAAGGTATCCTTTTTGTTATCTCTTCAAATCATTAAAAAATCTCCAAACTTGGTAAGTGGTGCTAGTTCATGGAAAATCCACAGAAGAGGAAGTAGTGAAACACAGTGATCCAAAACTGTCTTATATATGTGCCACAAAATGCGGGAAACTAATAAACTTTCATTCTTTGAATGTAACTATGCTAAATGAAAGAAACTAGTTCACTGGTAGATGTTCACTCAACTACATAAACAACAAGAAAAAAGAGAGCTGGCCAGACTTGCCACTCAAATCTCTCCTAGTTGCAAAGCCATTACTTTGTGCTTGTGCTAGGTTTTCTGATAGCAGCAGAAAAATCATATATTCAGATATCCAAACACAACACCAGGCAATCTCTGCCATAGTGATTCAGGCGTCAGAGGGGAGCGACCACAAAAACTAATCACAAAGTCAATGAGAGAGCGTCCTATCTAGTGTCTAGATGCTCAGCTACAACAATTTTTTTTCTCTCTAATGCCAGCAAAGCATATGAGTAAGAACTGGAGAATGGAAGCAACGAACTCAAGATATGTGAGCAGCATTCTTTGACAGCACACAGCAAATCAACGCATGCCTACTTTGTAACACAAAAGCACATACACAATTAAGTTGAGGATTTTTTTTTTTTTGGCTACAAAATATCGGTATCAAGTTCAATACACAAATATTCACAACAAATTGTACACCTTAATATTACCCTCAAGAGTTGAGCGTCATAAAAATGGTCATGATTTGGAAATTAAATCATTGGAGAATCCAACACATTTGGATATTCACCAAATTTCTAAAGGAGACAACACTGACACTACTTTTCATTTCGCTTGCATGGGAAAGGAATTTGAGGGAGACTCTGACTGCTTAAAATCAATATTTATCATCAATGGATGATTTTATTTTCCACTGTGAACACCTTTGCATGTATATTTGTGTTGCTTAAGAAGAAAAGTTCACAAAAGCATATGATCAGATGAAGAAAACTAAATTTTACGAATAAAGCAACATGTATTATTTTTTTGATCAAGAAGCTAGTTCCATACATGTAAACACACAGGATGTCACGAGGATCAAACACTGAATTAGACATGAAAAAGAACTACTTACTTTCCAAGTGCTATCAACCTCAGGAAACAAGCCTGTATCAGCCCGTCCATTACCTAATCACAGAAGAATGGAATTTTAAGAACTAATACAGAATTTGCTCAAAAAGAATACAATTACAAATTTACAATAAATAAAAAAATAAAAATCAAATTACAAAGATGTTTCTAGAAAATCCTAATCTTATCAAGCTAGAACCATAGGAATTCAGACTTCTCAATAACTTCAGCCAATCATGCATAAGTGTAAATAAAAACTGAAACCAAACGTTTTAAGAACTGGAGAATAATGACATGCATCTTATATTCAACATCATATATGGCAATGAAATAGGAAGCTAGGCAAGCATCACACAAACCATCTATTAAATCCTCTGAAGAGAGAAGAAAGAGAGAGCTAAGTATTACTACAAACCTGAGATGGAGTCTAATGCTAACAAATCATAATCAGAAACTACACCAACCTGAGAAAAAAGAAGAATAAAATATTGTTATTAAATGTTTAACCTCAAAATGGTAGTGGAACTCAGAACAAGAAGAGAAAAATATCTGAATGGTCAAAAAGAGCATATATACAAAAATAAAAACAACAAGGTGAATAACCAAATTGTTTTCTTTGTTACAAAGTAAGGGGGATAGCTGGAAGATAAGGACTTGCCATGGAAAGAAAAGGAACTGGCACACAAAACTCTAATGATACTAACCAGAAGATTAATACAATAGATCGTACCGAAGAAAAGGAACTGGCACACAAAACTCTAATGATACTAACCAGAAGATTAATACAATAGATCGTACCGAAGAATTAGGCATAGAAAATTTACAGAGCAATAAAGGGCAAAACCCAAAAAGAGACATCCCAAAGAAAGCAGAAGGCATACCAGTGTCCAGTCATCATCAATGACAGGAAAACCAGTGATTCTATTCTCCACTAACATCTGCAATGCTGTCAACCAGAACAAGCCATAATAAGAAAATATAGTTTAAAAAGCAGGATCTGCCCAATAAAAATTCCTAGTACCTTCATCAATACTAGTTGTCGGCTTCACTACAACAAGATTTTCCTTCTTTGTCATAAAATCACGTACTGTAAAGGCAGAACCATTGCGCTGCACAAACAAGAACATAAGTAAATAAAAAAACTTTTCTTTTTTTTAAATTTTTATTTTTTAAGTTAAACTGGAATAAAACATAGAATGTACAACAATATACAATATAAACAGCCAAAGCACAATCTCAAATATAATATATAAAAGCTTGTTCCAGCCTATCTTATGAATATCATAATTAGCTATATTCTTTTCCTTCTAGGAACCAAGCATGACTAAAACACAGAATCACTTCTCGGGATAAAGGGACGAAATTGAGCAGCTAGCTCACATAATTGATATCAGAAACTACAAACCAAGTATGATTTTGGCTTGCCTTATATTATAATTATCTTTGGATAGTTTGAAAAGGTACAATAAAAAAATAATATATAATTTGAATAAGGCCCATCTTCGTCAGCGGTTATTCTTCAAGATCTTATAAAAAAAAACTCAGTTCAAGACCATATTTTGAACTTCTTTTCCTCCTACAAACCAATCACAAGCAAAACTAAGAACAGCATAATCCCCAGCCAACCCCAACAAAAAAAAAGTACACTAGCATAAAACTCGCATCTTTAATACTTAAAAAAGCACAAAGCACAAATAAACAACACAAAGAGAAAATAAAGGCCTTGGGCAGAAGAGAAGACAGACTCACAGAGACAGGGCTACCAGTCATCAAAGCCCCAGCACGGGCCACATACGAAGGCGGCCGGCGAGGTAAAACGGACCTCAATCCGACGACAGATGGAGGCGGGATCATCGACAGGGACACAGTGCATCGGGATGCGACTGCAAGCATGGGGCGAGAGGAGGAGGCAAGCCTTGGACAAACGATAGAGTCGGAGAGCAGTAAAGAATCCATGGGCAAGGGTTTGTTTGCCTTGTTACCTTCTCTCCTGGCTATATACCTCCTCTCCGCGTCTCCAGGGTCGCTCTCGAAGAAGAAAAAAGGGAATGGAAGCGAAGAGACGGTTCAAAGAGAGGAAGAGGAAGAAGAGGAGGAGGTGGAGAAGGAGAAGGAGAAGGAGAAGGAAGAGGACGAGGAGGAGTCGCGATTGGCGAGCGCCTCGTGAATGATATGTCTATCTAAATTTGGGATATTTATTTCAATTTTCAAAGGATTATATTAGTGGAGATTTTTTCCGCCAACGTGGGAGGTTATGGATGGTATTTCATTTTTTGGCATGGGTAGGATTGTCAATTCAAATTTTACTTCTTTTTTTTGTCTTTGATTTTATTGAAAATTTTGGGAATTTGAGTAGTATCTTTACAACTATTAATTAATTGGGCTCAATAACTAAATATTAATGAGTTTATTTCATATACTAAAGAGTGAGACTTTGGATTTTTTCTAAAATATAGGAGGCATGTAGATTGCATCAATGATTTTCTTTTAAATAGATGCATACTCGTATATTGTTATCCAGGGAAGTTTGATTTAGGGGTAATATAAGATTACACTGGATTAGAATCTAGATAATGTTATATTATCTCGTTTGATTATATAGAATTGAAATAATGCTGTGGAATGTGATAAGTTGCCAATGAGATTGGCAACGTAATCTCATATTTTTTGCGTTAAATATTTTTCCTCATTATATCCACCAAATTTAATAAAATCTCAAAATATCAATTTTTTAAAAAATTAATTGTATTTTCAAAGATAATAATAGAGTGTTTTTAATTAAATAAACCAGATATATATTCTATATGAAAATATACTCATCTAGATGTTTGGGTGAAGATAAATATTATTTGGAATTATTTTTTTAATATAAAGTTAGAGAAAATTTTATATTTATTTAAAATATGTAAGTTTAGATTAATTAATATTAACAAAAATTAATTATATCAAAAATAATTTTTTATTTTTTCATAATAATAACTATTTATTATTAGACAATTTCAATATGTACTTCAAAATTTATGAATTTTGATATATTTAGCATTTATTATAAAAAGATATTTTAGTAAAAAATAATTTATAATAAGAGATTCCCAACTAATCAAACACAACATTGTTACATTCTATCCATCTTGTCAACCAACTAAAAAATGCGCATGCCTCATTAGGATGGTTTGAGGATCATATTTCTAATAATCTTATTTTCAACAATAATATATGATTCCATGAAATAAATGACCCTGAAAACTAATCATATTCTATCCATTTTGGGCAAAATAGAGTAGGATGGGCACGAAATGTCCAACGTGTAACAGCCCGCTGCGTCCCTCCAAAAGAACTAAACTAATATGTCAAACAATATATTGATATATTCATTAACATAAATTACTTAAATTAGATATTTAATGATATTAATTAAATTGAAATAATATTTTAGGCCTAGTGATATATTTAATTAAATAAAAATAAGTACTTTAAATGATTAATTGCAATAATTAAAATGTGAGTAATGATATTTAGACCGAATAGATCGCCTGAATAGCGTTGATGTCAAGTTGGCATTATATTAGCATCCACATCATTCTTTTTTTTTTTAAATAATTTTTTTTATCATCTAATAAACTGAAAACCCCCTCCCTAAACCCTAAATAATATACCGCAAACCCCTGGTTTATTATTTAGGGTTTATGGCTTAAGATTTAGGGTTTAGGGTTTAGAATTTAGGTTTTATGTTTTTTGAATTTTGGGTTAAAAATTTTATAATATTTGGTTTTAAGATTTTTAAGGTATTAGGGTTTTGAGTTTTGGATAAATCTTTAAATTTTAAAATTTTTAAAATAAGGATTTAGATTATAAGAAAAAATTAAATCTTTTCTTAAAAAAAAGATATAGATAAAAACTGACGTGGATGTTGACATGGATGTCAACTTACTCTTAGAATATACGATGATATTTATCTCATTGATATATATATACACAGAAAGTTAAAGTTTTCTATAGTTTTTTAATTAAAGTTTTCTATAGTTTTTTAATTAAATTAATTTATGGTTTGAAGACATACTTTGAAGGTAACAATTTGATTACAAGTTATACAACTATCAGTTTATAGCAAAATCAATCAAAGATGATTTATCTTCAACTTACAATTACAGCAGATTCATTGTAATATTTATTTCTCTAGTGTCTTAGTAGATGGAAGTGTTTTAAATGAATATTGCAAACACAGTTAAAAATTTCAATTTTTAGCAGTAGAACAATATATGTCTCTTTTTTCAAATATAATATATATATATATATATGTGTGTGTATAGTGATCATTAGATTTGTCCATTACGTACAGTATCTAAAACAGTACTTAACAATATGTAACACCAATCCACAACCCTAGATCCCAAAATTAGTTCTTAAATTATCCTCTAACCACAAACGTCAAATTTTACAAAAAAAAACATATTTTCAAAGTATTTTTTTCATATTTTTCCATAATAATAATAATAATAATTTGTTTAAAAAATTAATATTTATATGAGACTCCAAATTTGGGGTCATTGAAGTCATTCTATGCCAAAGCTCAAATCTGAGATCAAATTTGGGTCTAGATTGGAGCAACTCACACTCGAATTTGACCCCAAATTTGGGGTTGTATTGGAGATGATCTAACAATACGAATTTATAATAACAGGTAATAATTCTGTGCATCACTATACAAATAACAACTAACAAATCATTATTTAATAGTTGCCATCAAACACCTTTCGATTTTAAAAAACTTAAGAAATCTTTCAAAAATATGTATTCTAATATAAATATTTACTCCAAATCTTACAATGCAAAGTAGTGGTCCCGTGATGAATCTATTGGTCGATTCATATACGTCGCCTTTACCGACCAAACCAACATCAGTGTTCTCATTTGTTGAGATTGGGACCAAGCTGTGAAAAGATCTGAATTTTCAAAGTTTTAATTAAATATGAATGAAATAATTAATGATATCTACTTTAAAATATATTAATATCACTCATAATAAATGTATAAATATTAATTGATATTATTAATAAGTGAATCTAGAGATTGGTTGGTGGTGATTGGGATCTCAGGTCCGTTGATAATGAAGAGATTTTTCTTGTTTTTTATATAAATAAGTTAGTGCTAAATATTTTTTAAAATTAGGGATTTCAACATGAAGTATTATTTATTTATTTATTTTTATTTTTTAGAAAGACGACAAGCGCCGGAACCTCAAGGACGTGCAAGTGCGGGGAGCGCCTCGGCAAGCTCAACCACGCTCCGTGCCCTCATCTTGCGCGGACAAGGGTTCGATCTCGGGTCTTCCCGAAACAAACGCCCTATACAAAGGACTCAGTGTCAATTGACCTAACAGCCGTTGGCAACAGGAAGTATTTATCATCTAACTTTTAATATTGTTAATAAATTTATAGGCCTAACTTTGTGTTGGAAGTTATGAGCACTAATTATTAATTATTAATTTGTGTTTTCATTTCTTACCTACCGACATGATATATTTCTTTGCACAACCCAATACGACACTTACACCTCCTCTTCATTGGGTACTTTGTTAGACCATTTTTATCCCAACTTAAAAAAACCGAATGTTGAAAAATATGATATAGAAAATAATTAATTTTATATTAAAATGTTATAATTGGTTGATGCTATTTTATAAATTTAATTAATTTATTAATAAAATTGTAACGAAATAAATTATTCATTAATTGAAACAATTTGATTTTTTTCATTAAAATCATAGTTCAAAATATTTTGAATCAATTTATAATGAAGCTTTTAATATATTTAATAATTAATAATTTTTTTTATTACAAATCGGTTTGTTGACTTATTTTGAATATTTTTCTATAACATAAGATATATTGTTATGTGGACTCTTCAAAATGCTCGAGACAAAGAAATTGAATGATTATTTATAATATCTTAATTTAACAAAGGGGTTATTGATAAATGATTTTAAAAATGATCATTTACTAAAAGTCATATTTGTCGCTCTCACGTTAGAGTAATCAATTATTTGTAACGGTTCAAAGTGTTACCCTTGTGTTTCCCCTCCACTTATTATACTTAAGGTGCAATCTAACTTTATTGTTATTTCTACATTTGTTGTAAATTTATTTGCAATTTCATTGTAAGATTTAGTTTAGCGAAATATAATATATATAATGTATTTTGAGTGGTTTTCCCACTGTGTTTTAATATATATATTTATATATTTATATATTAAATCAAAGTTTAAAACCTTTTAAAATCGAAATAAGTACAAATCCCATCACAACAGCTGTTGCTTGTGATGTGGGGAAGAAACAAGTGCAAAGGTTTAGCTCAACCTCATTAGGGTCCACATGCAACCTTGGGGTTATACTTTTTGTGGAATAATGCTTAATAAAATATAAAATATATTCTAATTAAGGTTGGCAATCGGTACCCATCATTAATATCTATTGTACATAACACCAGCACAATTTTTTTTCATTAGATTTTATTGAGAGAATTAATTATTAAATATGAATATGTAAACCAGAAAGTAAAATATAAAACATAAAAAAAAAACGTTGGTCTATTATTTATTTATTTATTTAATAAAATAAATAAATTATATCATAAATATGCACAAATAAAAAGTATATATATCGCAACTCAAATATATCCTTATTTTAATTGAGCTAAAGTTCGAAGTAAGAATATAAATATGAATTATATCTCATATTTTATTTTTTTTAATTTACAATATATCTTATTGATGTATCAAGATGCAATAATCACATAGTAGTTCACCTTATATATATATTAATTATTTTTATTACATAATGAGATTGATATTAATGACATCTCAATGTGTATATATATATGACATGTCGGCATTTGTTGCTTTTGTCTTGTCAATAGTGATAATATTCGTTAATATGGATTAGAACTAAAGTCCTATAATTTTTGTTTAATTACGTGAAACTCCACTAGCTCAAAAACAAAAACCATAGAAGGGAAATTTATGAAATGGTGATGGTTAAATGAGGCTGTCTAAATTTTTGTCTGTGATTTTTAAATTTTGTAAATTTTATTTATTTTTTATTTGATAAGAATTGTTTGTTTGAATCTACTATTAGTCTATTACTACTATTAATAATAATTTGTTAAATGATGCATTTTCTAACTATCATATGAAAGAAAATATTATTACTTTGAAGTGATTTGGAAGAATATCACTTTCATTAGTTCTAATGTTTATTTTGTAAAAAATAAAAAAATAAAAAAATGAATTTAGTTTAATATTTAAAAGTAATGTTCGAGTGAAAAATATCACTTTCACCATATTATACTAAATGATAATATTTTAAATAAGAGAACTCAATCCATTTCAATGACCTATTTACCATTTTAAAACAAATAATGTCCAGTAATTTTTAAAATATCTTCTATGTCTGCAAAACGTTTTCAAATTCTCCACAGTTTTCTTCTTCTTTTGTTTTCACATTCATACCTCAAGCATCATCATTTATAAAAATTTACCATTTTATTTTTTTATATATTTGTCTTCATCTTTCTTAAGGAGCTACACTTCTCAATTTCTCCTCACTTTTCTTCTTCTTTTGTTTTCACATTCATACCTCAAGCATTATCATTTATAAAAAATTACCATTTTATTGTTTTATATATTTGTCTTCATCTTTCTTAAGGAGCTACAATGGGGCATGCTAGACTAGAATTAGTGAACTTTGGTGTTAGGGAGAGGTCATCCAAAGATTCCAAACCAGGGTGACATGGCACATGGCTTAGTAACACTAGGGTGAGCCTAGCTGGGCAAGTTTATATTGCCTTGGAACTGACGCAAATGTGCCCTGTGTCTTCTGTGTTTCTGTGTGAACTTGCATATGCAATCAACCAAAAAATAAATATACTTAAAAAAATATATAATAATAATAATAATAATTTCATATAAAATTAACTAAATAAAAAAAATAAATAGAAATGGGAATAGGTTTGAAATACAAAGACTTATAGGATTTTCAGTTATAAGATATATTAAAACGGGACTTATATGCTAATTTAACCTATGTTTTTCTATTATGTTAGCTGCAACAGTACAGATTTATATATTTCAAAAATATTATACATTTTTTAAAAATTTTAAAATTAAAATTATAAAAATATAATGACTTTTTCACATATTGGTATCAGAGCTTTTATTTATCATATTTATTCTATGATTTTCATTATAAGAGGGAGAAGGGGCGTTTGTGACTTATTATTAAAATAATAATAATAAAATAAAATAATCTAAATTATTTAATTCATATATTATTTGTTCATAAATCAGTGTGCCACCTGAGTGATAGACCAAAGTTTATAGTTACACTGCAAACAGAGGTGTATATGGTGTCTTGTTCATATTACCAATAAATAAATAAAATTTCTCTATCTTAATAAAAAAATGACAAAAAAAATTAATACTAACCAACCAATCATTAGTGAGAAACACCACATCCAAATACATAATATTAATCTTAATCCTGCCTGGTAGCCTCCCCATTCCTCCTGTCAACAGGGCCCACATTTGGTGCAGAAGATAACCTGAAAGTTCCAAACCCAAACATATACAATATATTCAGCTTATGAAAAAGAAACATCTAGATGCCGGCTTGGTCGGCATCGCAACTGAGAAAATTCGATTAAAAAAAATAATAAAATAAAAAATTTATGCATAAAACTTTATCAATATATTCCTCATCAGTTACTCATCTAATTAATTAATTAATTAAAATATTTAAATTACTAAGATAAGATAAGAACCAACACTAGTTTAGAATATTGGGAACCCCACTGACTTTCCCACTTCCCCCGCAAATCATTGCGTGGACGGTATAACTCCACCGACCTTATCAGCCTTTCCCAGCCGTTGGATCATGCGTTGATGCTTTGATCGTTGATCGTAGCGCACGTGTCTTCGTGAACACGAGCGGTTTCCGTGGCTGAACTGGAAACGTCCTCGTCGGCAGCATCACGTGCTGTCCCTCTGCCACGTGGAGACTGCGGCTATGTCGGCGAAATAGTCCCGCATTCTTATTACTTATTTACGATTCTACCCTAAATTCAGATACGTGGCCGCCGCCCCTGCCCGACAACCGCTTAAGCCAAATCACGACACGTACCTTCATGTTTTTTACGCGCCGGCCCTCTTAATATGCCAAAATTGTCTATGTTGTTACAAATATTTCTGGAAAACTAGCGGAGATTGAAATAGATAATTATATATATATTTTTTAAATAATGGATTGGTGTTGGCCAAGAAATTGTAACAGTAAAACATTATTTTATAAATTTTAAAATTATGAAAAATTTTAAAAAATGTGTTTTCTTTTATAAATATTATTTTTAACACATTAAAGAGTTTTTATTCCTTATTGTTTTTTTTTATTTTATCATTATTTACATTTCTGAAAAAAATGTAAATTTGAGAATGACATTTAAGTTTATTTTAATATAAATTAAAATCATAGTTTTTAATTTTGTTTCATCTCTTATAGTTATTTTAATGATAAATTATTTATTTTTTCCCATCATTATCCTTTATTTTATAATAAAGATGATTTTATTTTATTTTATTTTTATCTACGAATAACTTTATATAAACTGAAAAAAATTAAAAACAGAAAATTAAAATAATACAGGCACTTTCCAAACTAGAAAAAAAAAAAACAAAAGGTGTCAGAAATAATTAAACTTTTTCTCGAGGGCCGGAGTATAAAAAAACCCTAAAATTAGAATTAAAAAAAAAATAAAACACGCACATAAAACTCGGGACAAAAAGAGGGAAAAGAGGTGGGGCAAACGAAACTAATGGGGGTTGCTGTTGCTCAGCGAGCGAGGAGGAGACGATGAAGACGGCGGCGCCGGCACAGACGAAAGCGGCCCCAAACCAAGCCGCCACGGCGACCGGAAGGGGCCGCCCCTACAGAGGCGTGAGGATGAGGAAGTGGGGCAAGTGGGTCGCCGAGATCAGAGAGCCCAACAAGCGATCTCGTATATGGCTCGGCTCGTACGCCACCGCCGTCGCCGCCGCCCGGGCTTACGACACCGCCGTCTTCCATCTCCGTGGCCGATCGGCTCGGCTCAACTTCCCCGACGAGATCGAAGCCGATGGCGCCGATTTGGACGCCGAACCCTTACCGGCGGCTGCGATCAGGAAGAAGGCTATGGAGGTTGGGGCTCGCGTTGACGCCGCCCAAACCGAGCTGGTTCTGAATCATCATCAGAGCAAGAATAAGAATCCGGATCTCAATCTAAGGCCAAGTCCTGAGACTTCCGATGAAGATTGACAGCTTGAAATCCAAAAAAAATCATGGTAAAAAAAAAATTGGAAATTAAGATGACCTCAGGTGAAGTAGATTTACCGGACTTTGTAGCGAATTTGGGTTTCTTTGTTTTCTTGTTAACAAGTTAATTAGTTGTGAATTTTGTTATAATTTTTCTTTGCTTTTTTTCTTTTTTTTTTTTTCATCATCATCATCTTTTTCTTTGGAGATTGGCAGTGGAGGTTCTAATTAATGTTTTATTTTTGGTTTATATATATATATATGGTAATTTAGAAATTTTAATAATAATAATAATTATTATTATAATATATATGTATATGTATGTGTATGTGGGTGGGAGATAAAATATCATAAATCTGTAATTTTTATGGTTTCTGTTTGGAAAGTTGAGACCTTTTGGTGTTTATTGTTTGGAAGATATATATTTTGTCATCTTGGTAATAGTAAATTTCTTAATATTTTGATTATTATGAGATTGATTTTATTTTATTTTTTATTTTTTAAACTGCAGTTAAATCACGAGTACGGTTTGAATATGAGCCCTGGATTTTTTTAACAGAGAGAATAATTAGGAGATTAATTTTAATTTTTTATTTTTTAAACTCTGGTTAAACCACGAGTATCATTTGAATATGAGAGTACCATTTGAATATGAGCACTATATGTTTTTAACTGAGAGAATAATTAGGAGATTAATTTTAATTTTTTATCTTTTAAACTCTAGTTAAATTATGAGTACCATTTAACTATGAGTACTTGATGTTTTTAACAGAGAGAATAGTTAGGAGATTAATTTTAACCTTCTATTTTTTGAACGGTAGTTAAACCACGAGTACGTTTTGAATACGAGTATGTTTTGAATAAGAGCCCTCGATTTTTTATTCTTACAGAGAGAATAAAATATTAATAATATTAATTATTAATAATCAAATACTAGTTACTTGTTATCTATCCGCAGCCTATTAGTATCATAATCTTTTGGTCTATTATCATCCTACAGACCATCATGTGGTCTGGTTTTTTTCACTATAAAATACGTTGTATAATTCAAAAGTGTATTATAGTACACAATATAATTTAAAAAATTTATTGACATTTCTTACGAATCATACAAAGGTGAAGTTATAAGTTTAATTTTTTTCAACAATCTTGATTTTTTGTCATTATAGTACTGGATCACAATATGAGTGCGTGATATAATTAAAAAATTTTTGTACATAATATAATTAAAAAGTGTGTGTGGTACAATTAAAAAGTTATGTGCATTTCTGTCACACAAAACCGTATGTGTGGTACAATTAAAAAGTTATGTACATTTCTGACATCACACATGTGTGACAATAGTTTGGTCCATGTTTGCCAAATAATTATGTTAAAAAACTAATTATTGATTTTTCTTAAATATCAATAAAAATAGGATTTGAATTTTCCATGATCCGAATAAATAAAATACCATTTTTTTTATTTTGTGGGTGGTCCCATTGTGTTTGTATGTTATTGTATTTTATTTGTTTTGGAATAAATATTTTAGTTTATTTTAACATGTTAAAATGTGCATCTTCTGGCCTAGAATGAACTTTTGAAGCACAACAGAACTTACCAACAAAAACTCACTAAACTCAATCTTGCCATGACAGCGCTTCAATTTTTAAATTTTTAAATAGAGAAAGTAATTATTACTAAAAAGTTTAATATTTGTCATATATATACAAACAACCTATCGATATATTATATATAGAAATTAAAATAGAATCATGTGAGAAGATAATATATTAAAACAATCAATTATTACTAACAGTGTTTTCAAACTAGTACAACAATTGACTCCTAAAATTATTTGAATAAAATAATTATTAAATGTAGACTAAAAAAATTCTCACACCAACCAAAAAAGACAATTTTGAACATCATGCAATCAGTAAAAACATAACAATAAATTTAATAAATCAAAATAAAATTTCAAAATGGATTGGAGCCATCTCCTTTCATCTTGGTCCCCTTTGATTTTCTTCAATTATAAGTTTCTCTTTCCCCAACTTTCTTGCTTATGAGTTTGTGACAATACAATTGGTGAAGAGGGAGGAGGGATCAGAAATAGATAAATGATAACAAGTGGGTATGGGCTTGAAGGAGTTCTACAATGGTGGGACCATGCATTTAAAGATAAGGGTGTTAGATTGAAGAGGTGGCAGAGAGGTGAGTGAGAGCAAGTTTGAGAATTTCTTTAGGTTTGTTGACTTGAAGCCATGATCTCTTTCAATTGCATCAGTGGTTTCATTTGTGGCATTTTCCTTATTTTGTTGTCTAGTTAGTTTGGTAGTAGATTTGATTACAAGAGATAAAGCTATTAAGAACACAAGTCTCACCTACCATCACTACGGATCATGCTGTTCAGTTTTGATTTGGGTGTTCTTTGACCTTTGTATCTATTTTGGGATTATGTTTTACATTTTTTTTTTAAATATATGGATAAATCATAGAGTTTGAGTTAGGAGAGAGATGATATATATATTGTCCAATGACATTGGTGGATTTAAAGTTTTTAAAACTTGGTATTGGAGAAGAGAAAATAATATTGTACTTTAAATTTTGTTTGAATTTGTAATAAAATAATATGTTTGTTTATGTATCTAATATAGAATTCGAGTTTAATTTATATAGTTTGTTAGTAACATTGCTGGTTAAAATAGATTAATATATTTTTAAAAAATGATATAAAATAATGAATAGTATTATATCAATTAATTTAAAGAATATAAATTTTAATATATAAGTGTAAGACAATCATTAGATGGTTAGCTGAGAAATCAAATGCAAAATGCATGGTGGGTGAGTGACTCGGAGTCAAACCCCATGTGGTAGTATTGTGCAGTATTATGTAAAATTATTGCAAAAATAATGTATAATATTATTCATCCATTATTGGCTATTTTTTTTTAATGGGATGAGTCGTATGTTTCACCGCTTTAGAGTTATGAGTTAAGAAGTATATTAATTCGTCTCACATGATAAGTCATTAAACTACCGTAATTTATGCATTACTGTCCTTACCTATCCCTCTGACAAACTCTTTCGGACTCCTTTGGAGAAATTTGTCATCTTAAGTAATATATATATATATATATATATATATATATATATATATGAGTCTAAGTTTCTAACCGTATCATCTATAAATACCGATATTTATTAATCAATTGGTTGTCGGTTTTTTGTTGAAGTGTTACTCTGTTCACTTTGATGAAAATAGAGTCGTGCATGTGAACTCTAATCAGGCACGTTTTTTCGTCAACCGTTCAAACTGTTTGAATAGCCAAGTCAAGCCCAACAGAGTCTATAATAAAGTTATTTTGAAATTTTGTTGAAGTGTCTTACAAAAAAATAAAAAAATAAATAAGTAAAGAAAAAGAAACAACAACAACAACAACAAACGTGTTGAACTTTCATTTGGAATTAATTAATTTTTAACTTAACTAATGTTGATTATAACTAGTGTCATGTCTTTATCAAAAAAAAAAAAAAAAAAACTAGTGTCATGTGTTAAATTTAAGGTTTAAATATATTGTAATAGAATATGTATTATGTGGTATATTTTGTGACATATTTGTAAAAATAAATTTTATTATATGTAATTATTATTTAAAATCAAATGCATATAACAACAAAAATTACTATTTATATGTGGATATATCAAGTTTGGTGCAAGTTTTCCACTTATATTAAATTTAAAATTCATAAAAAAAACAACAATTAACATTGATAACTTGTGACTCGTGATCATTTATGACCAAAATAAATAAATAAAAGAAAAAATAGTAACTCCAATATTCGAGAATAAATTAAGAACCAATGAGAGGGTATTAATTCGATTACACGATTGTAGATTAGAGAAAAAAAAGGGATAAATCTCTTTTTGAGAAATGGTATTTTTAACTATAAGTGCAAATATTATTCACTTAATTATAAAAAATTAAGTGAATAATATTTGCGATAAAAAACATTTAAAATAATAAATTAATAACTCTAGTTTTATGACTTGTGTGTCATTTATTTATTTTTAAATTGTAAAAAATTAAGTGAATAATATTTGTGATAAAAAACATTAGAATAATAATAAGTTAATAACTCTAGTTTTGTGACTTGAAAACGTCAATGCTAATACTAATGCTAATGCTAATAGATGAGAAGATGTGGAGACTTCCCCCTTGTTTGGTTGGGGGATTTTGGAGGGGTAGCAAAGGGTGGGGAGGAGTGATGGTTATTTGGTTGACGGAGTAAAAAGGAGGAAGAGGAGTTTGGAGGGGTGCTTCAACCCTCCAAGCCACTCATATCCCATTCTCCAAATCAGGGTCTTCTGGAGGGGTGGAACTATTTAGCAAAATTTTAAACTTTAAATGCCTATGAAAAGACCAAATTAACATTTATTAATTTGAGAAATTACCATAATTTTTTTAAAACCTATCTTCATCTCTCATGTTATTTTTGTTCTCTCGTTCTTTGTAATGTGTCAATTTAATATTAATAAAAATATATTTTTATATAATAATAATATAAAAATGTAAAAATATATAAAAAATGAGTGATTATAGTATTAGTTTGATAATATTATTATTTATATAATAATTTATTATTATACAGATAATATTATTACTGATATTAATATTAATATTAACAAAGTTGATACAAAATAATTCTAGGTATATACAAAAATTATTATAATTAATTTTATATAAATGAATAAATTGGTAAAATACATGTCACATCTGCTCGCCCCTCCTCACTCCTCATTTTAACCAAACAAAAAAATAGATTACCCCTCCATACTCCTTCAGTGAACCAAACATAAGTTTTTTTTAAATCCTCCATTCTCCTCTACTCCTTACTTCTCTTCACTCCTCCCCTCCCCTCCCCTCCACTCCCTCCCTTTTTGAACCAAACAAAGCCTTTTCGTCTTTTGTTTTATAAGAGGCTCATTTAAATTAAAAATATTAAAAAATATTAAAAATATAAGGCATTCATATGCCATCATGGCAAACGTGGAGCGGTTAAAGTATTAAATTGTAAGAGTGCATCTTCTTTAATCTATTATCTAAGATTTGCTGAATTCATGCTATTTATTGTTTATTATTATTATTCTTCTTATAATAATATAGGCAAGTCAAACTTCTTATCATTTTCATGTTACTACAGTATCAGTCTTTAATTTCTTTAAAATCAATTCTGTTTTTGCATAGGAGAGTAAAGATGATATTAATGTCAACGGAGAAGCATGATAGCTGTTTTTCTCTTTGATTTGATTATATTATTACATTATTGACAATTAGAGATCAATCAGGGTTCGTTTGCACATGCCTCAAGTTCTCAACATACATTATCATATATTATCAGTGGTTTACAAATTAACTACTATATTATTAAATGATAGTCATTTATTTTTATGTGATGTATGAGAATTGATTTGCAATTATTGTTTTTCATGACTTAACACCTGTTTAATTTGTACCTCTCTTTTATGTTTTTCAGTGATTTGCATCATAGATCAATCTCTGCAGAAACACCATAGCATTTATTTCAAGCTTAAAAAAAAAAAAAAAAAGGAGTGATGCATCCAAAATCTAGCAAAGTCCTTCCATCAACCAAAACAATAAACAAAAGAAACAGAGAAAGAGTGGTATAACTAATTAAGATGAAAAAACAACATTGGATGGTGAAGGAAAAAAAAAAAAATTGACCTTTTTTTTTTTTTTTTTTTTTTCTGAAGTGGATTAACCACAAATATTATTGCAATAAGCACACAAAAGTACAAACCTCAAGAAACCAAAGTACAGAAGTCCACTAGAGATGGAAACTACAGAAAGGCATAATGTAAAAAGGAAAAACACAGTCCAAAATAAACACAAACATGAAAAAAACAAAGATAAAACCCTTAGGCAAAAGAATGACTCCGCCCAAAGTAAAAGAGTGAGGGGAGAAAAAACGAAACTAGCCGACGGTCTGGTCTGAGCCCTGGGTCTCCTGATCGCGCTCGTCTCCGATGGGTGTGCTAGTGAAGTTCATAGCCCTCCTCACTGCTTCAGCTGCTGGCTCCAACTTCTGTCTCTTCTGGGGCGGTGAAACTGAAATCCAGGAGACAAAAGTAAATCCAATGTTATAAATAAACAAGCGTAACATTACTTTTTTTTAAAAGTAACCATGTTATTCTCAAAATCATAACCAATATTGTTATATAAAGTTTGAGCATATGTTCCATAGAAGCATTGGATATTCTCTTTGAAAAAAATTTGATAGTTATATCTTAAAATAATTGATTTCCAATGAGCATAATATCAACAAAAACAAGAGAGAACTAAGCAAATATGCTGCAAGACTTCAAATGATGTGAAAAAGCAAGGTCCTCTAGATTACCCATGAGCATCAGAGCAATGCTATTTTTATTTTTACAAAGTGAGAAAACCAGATAAACAGGGTGCACACACCATTGGGAATTGATCATCCAGATAATTTTTTTTTTGCACCACTGCATTCATCGAGTTATGAACCTTGAACATTAAAAATCACTAGAAAACATCTTTTGGAACCGGAAAGTATGATTAGGTGCAATATTAAATGTTGCCAGCATACTTTAAAAAGCCACTGTGGCGATCTTTGTTTAATTGATGCCAAAAATCAAGAATCAATGCTCCTAGGCCATTTTTATCTTTTTCAAAAACAATGAATGGGACACCCATTTTAATTCATCTATGATGGTTGAGCAAGGTCATGCTGTAAAAATTCATCAAGAAGGACATAGATTGTTTTTGATTAAAGGGGACTAAGTGTCACACCAATTAGCACAACTACATCTCTAAACAGTACATATGAAGTTTGTTTTCTTTGGTGGTAAACAGTGAGAATATTTGGAAATTCTGATAGGGAAATTATTAAAAATGTTCTTCGTCCTAATCCAATAACGCCATATTCTTTCTCATGAAACTCTATAATGTTACAGTAGTATTATCCTAACACCATTTATTCATTAAAAAAAAAATTTATATTTTTTAGTTATCGAGTGATCATTTAAGATAATGTTAAGACCTTCGGGTCTATTGGTACTCATAAGGTATTTGTGGGGTTTTCAAGTGGTAGCTCCCCCACGTGCCCGTCCTTTGCTTTGACGTTTATCGTCTTTGTCAAAAAAAAAAAAAAATTATTTCTTGATTTATTGATACTAATTTTTTTGCATATAGTGTCCATATTTTATTGAGAAGATATTTTTCAACGACTTACAGTACATATGTGTTAATGAATTAATTTTGTATTTGTGCACGTTTTAGATGTGATTTATCAATTTTATTAAAAATAAATAAATAAAATAAATAAATGCACTAACAAATAACCCACATATTGCGCTTCACTCCTTGTGGTTCTCAATGTTGATGCCCATGAAAGGCCAAATACTGGATTGGTTTTCTTAATGCATCCCATGCATGCCCTGCACTGCAACCCTACAAGCACTTTTGAATTAATATATCTAGACATATCTAACTTAACCTGGTCCTACATTTAAAAAGCACTTCTAAAAATTATTCTACCCAACTTAATTAATGGAACACTTTTTTCAATGCATGCAATCCAAACATGGCCTAAATTACTTTTTCATGACATTGTAGCAGTTTGGCCATCTCTTTTGTGTTTTATTTTATGGTTTTAGAGTTTCTATAAATAACAAAGCGTACAGTTATGGGCTCAATTACTTTTCCACGAAGGGGGCGTTTGGTTGGATGTAATTGTAAATGCAGTGGATTTCCAGTTACAGTGTTACTGAAAATACTTGGTTTTCAAAATACAGTATAGTCAAATCTTGTGTTTGGTTGAATGTAATTGGAATTACTGTATTATAAGAGTTTATGTTTGTTTGGAAGGATTTGTAAATTTGGAATTGTAAAACACATGTGTATATTTATGTATATATATATGAGTATATATATATACATACATACATACATGTATGTGTTTGTATATATATGCATATATGCATATGTATATGTATGTATATATATGTAAAAATACCTATGTATGTTTATATATATATATATATATATATATATATATATATATATATATATATATATATATATATATATATATATGAGTATATGTATATGGGTGTGTATATGCGTGTATATATAAGTGTATGTATATGTGTGTGTATATACATCTACATGTATATATGTATATGTAAACATACTATGTATAGGTATTTGTATATGTGTGTATATATGCATATATGCATATGTAGAAGTGTATATATGTATATGTATATGTATATGTATGTATGTATGTATGTATAAATACATATATGTAAACATAACTATGTATGTTTATATATGTATGTATACATGTATGTATGTATATATGTGTATAAGTATAAGTATGTGTGTGTATACATATGCATATGTGTGTGTATTTCTATATACATACATGTATATATGTGTGTATGTGTATGTGTATATATGTATGTATGTATGTCATAATTCTAAATGAAGGATTTGGTTTTACGACCAATTTGGCCGTAAAACCAAATCCTTCATCTCAACATCTAAAAAGTATTTGAAAATACATTAGTAAAATAAAATCCCTTCAAACAAACAATGGATTATGGCATTTGGTGTATTTGGAGTTACATGTAACTCAAAATACACCCAAACAAACACTACCGAAAACTCTCCTCAATCTCCGTACTCTTAACATTTCCTCCATGTCTTTTTATGATAACAAAGAGTTGTGGGAATTGATGCTTGATTTTGGCACCACACTTGGCCAAGATCTCTAAATCCTGGCTTTTAATGGGCTCTGTAATGTGCCTCCATACTTATTCTAATAAAGCTCATTGAAATCCACTTTAGCTATATGTGTAAGTGTGGTGCCAAAATCAAACGTCAATCTTCCACAAATCATCTTTTATCCATTTCAAATATATAGATGTTGTTTATGTTTTTCTCAAGTTTAATTTTATATTAGATGGATCTCATGTTATTTGGTTTGATATTTTGTTATATTAAATATTCTACTTTATTACTATCTCTTTCAAGCACTCGCGGGGAGCTCTCTTAAGGAGCTAGACTCTACTATCAAGGATTATGTTTAACCGTCATGTATCCTCACCCTTCACACTAGGGGAAGTCAAACTTATATCTCATCCTATGTGAAGGGTACTGTTGAGTTAAATATTTTTTTTTTTCATTTATTTATAACTCAAGCTTGCTATTTTTTTAATTTAATTTTTAAAGCTATGATAACAAATTCATCGTTTGAACTACATAAAGA
The DNA here is from genome assembly GCA_020875875.1 of Dioscorea alata. Taxonomy (NCBI): domain Eukaryota; kingdom Viridiplantae; phylum Streptophyta; class Magnoliopsida; order Dioscoreales; family Dioscoreaceae; genus Dioscorea; species Dioscorea alata. Next base: position 17,000,450 of record CM037018.1, read on the forward strand.
CTATATATTGTTGTTAGTTTTTTGTTTTTTTGTTTTTTTTTTTGTTTTTTTTGAAGATCCTTAAATTGATGGATAGGTTTAACAAATTTTGGAAGTTATCAAAATATTAGATAATGAAATCAAATTAAGAAATGTGCATTATTGAGGATAAATTGTAGTTTCAGGCCAATACAATTTTATGGATAATCACTTACGATGTAAATTCAAAATTTTGTAATTTATTTAGAAGCTAGATTTTAGAGAAGCTCTGACTTGAATGCGAAAGTTAGATTCATAGTTAGCTTGCAGTCCTCTTAATTAATGGATTTGCATATAAATTTGATTATAGATTAAGACAAACACAGACATTGAGGAGGTATTGAAGCAACTTTGGATGCAATATATATTTAATTAGTGGTAGAGCTTGCTAATTTATTAAGTGAGGTCAACGCATAAGTATAATATTATTACCTATAATATATAGTTAAAAATATAAATAAATATAAATAATAAAATAAAACAGAAGAAATTTCATTAAAAATTTATATTTAAAAAATTATCTCAAATGGTAAGATTTTAATTTTTTTTATTAAAAAAAGACTAAGATTTTGATGGTATTTTCCTCATATTGGACAAAATATTAAAAAATAGTCAAAAAAATATTGAAAATAAAGATGATCAAAGGTGATTTTAGTTTTAAGTTTTCTAAAGTTATTATAAAAAAAACAAAAACACAAAACCAAAAATATAGGTCTTAAAATACTGGTGTTATTACATTTTTAATATTTATATAATAACTCAAATGTTAAAATATAGATATTAAAATACATGTGCTTTTAATTTTTTTAATATTTATATGATAACTCGCATGTTTTTTTATTAAAAGTTTTTTCAATATTGCATATGACCCCCAATTGTTTAATTTAATGGGGTCAATTTTAACAAATTTTCCAAATAATAATAATAATAATAATAAACATTTTTAAAATTTTTGTGGGTTCATTTGACCCCATAATTTTATATGTAGCTCCACCCTTGTGTTTAATGGATTATCTTCTAATGAAAAAAAAAGTGAGCATTCAGATAAAACTGTTTTCATTAACAATAAAGCAAAAACTAAAAGCCATTTTCAATTAATTCAACCAATTTAATAAAAAAAAAATTCAAGCAATGCCGAATGAGACCTTTCCAATTATTTCAACCAATGCTAAGAGAGAGCGAGAGGGTTGATCTTCAACCTCTTACTTGATTAAGAAAAAAGTTATAATTTTTATAATGTAAAGTTGCATTTAAATTATAACAGTACACTTGAATTGGTTAATCAAATAGAATCAAGATTTTCCGAATTGAACTAAATTTATTGTTCTTTGGAAAATTTAAACCCGAACCAAATCCTTTTAAACCAAACAGAAGGAATATTAATAATAATAAAAAAAAAAATCTTTGAAGAATAATTATAACCACATTAACAAAAGGTTAAATATTCATTACACAATTTTATATTCCCATAACAATAATATATGCCAGAGGATTTATAGTCCAGTGGTATTAGTCCTATTGTGAAAAACATCAATGTGGAGATTTAAGATCCTCAAATTTAAGTTCTTGTGGACAAAATAATTGTAATAGATCTCTGTATTACCAAATCATCAAAATTTTCACTGATAAACACACCTCTGATTATAAATATATATGTTTGTCGCATTTATTAAAAAACAACAACAATATGTGCTATATAACACATTATTCACGGTTGTCCCATGGAAGTAGTGATATGTAATGATACTTATTATTTACAAGTCAACATCGGACATGAAATGCTTGACTATTTTGTTTGTATTTGGTATAATTGATTTGATGAGGTGGAAGAACAAACTATATTATGATTTAGTAAAAAAAAAAAATCCTATATTTTTGAAGTTGAATAAAGAACAAGGAAAATGATACAACACTCATTATGTGGCAATGATGTTGAGAGAATGGTGGCATCACAAATTTTGAAGTTGAATAAAGAACAAGGAAACTGATACAACACTCATTATGTGGTCATGATGTTGAGAGAATGGTGTCATCACAAATAAGCCAAATGAAACCCTATATATTAATAATTTCAAACTTTGGAAAGGCCGAAAGCAAAGGATGAAAAAGGAAAAAATGCCGGTGAACGGAAGAAGTCGATGACATAGAATTAATATCGCATTAACTTGTTAGGTAACACCAATTTATTTAAAATTCTTTCTCTAAGTTTTCAAATTGTCAAAAAGTTTGGTTGCCGCACGTTTTTCCAACATCTAAGTTAGAAATTAATAAATAAATTAATTTAAATTATGTTAGCTGTTTAATAGAATTAGCAAATATATATAAACTCAATTTTATTTTATTGTTTTTGATGTATGATCCTATAAATTATCATCATCATTATCATTATTTTTGATAAAGTGAGCAAGTTACTAGTTATTTATATTATTCACTATTCATACCTAGAGATTTGAGTTCCGAACTTCTCATACGGGGCTGTGTTTTATTGTTGGACTGTACAAACTTTTGGTTGATCATATAAATTATAGTTTATAAAAAAAAATAAATAATAATGATGAATATAAATTTAATTAATTAGTAAATAAACAAAGTTTTAGTCAACTAAACATGTTTGAGATATGCAAAAAAAAAAAAAAAAATTTAATGGTCAAATTTGAGCCAAATAACTTTCAAGATGAACAAGTATTCAAATAACTTGTAGGTTATGATTAAAGATTTTCAAAATGAACAAGTATCCAAGTAACTTCTAAGTTGTGATAAAAGGTTTATTATATATGTTTATATATTTAGTATAACTACTGACCTCAGACTTTCTTTATTTATTTAACAACCAGGTTAGACAGCTTTGATTTGAATTACTATTCAAGCTATATAAATGAGTAAAAAAAATGGAAATAAATAACATTTTAAAAATTTTTGCTTAAAAAATAAATATTAAAAAATATATGATTGGTCCTTGAATAAATTATAATTTGATTAATCCATTAACCATTTAAGAGATTTTCATTCACAAAATACATAATGTTTGTTTGCATATATATGTATAACTAGTGTTATGCTCGTCTAATGCACGGGAGAAATAAATATAATAGAAATTAATAATAATATTCACGTTTAAAATATAATTATCATAATGGTTGAAACTTCACTTATTCAATTTTTTTTTTAAAACAATCAACTTAATCTAAATTTTGAAAAATGATTTATTAATTCTCCCATTTTTGACACATTCAATGGTTCTCTATTTTTTTTTTTTTTAAATTCCTTCAAATACCAAATTAGGAGTTTGAAAGTAAAATAAAATAAGTACTTTCAATCTATGTACATATTGAGATGATATAATGCATTACTAATCACTTCAATTATTTTTTGATTCTCTAATCAAAATAGGTGACTAACGATTAAATATTGTTCGTAATAAATAATATAATCAAACAATATTGTTTTTCATCGAATCTAAAAAAATTTTAAATTTAAAGTGATAAATAATATTATCCTTTGCATATCAGTAAAAAATACTATGATAAAATTATATATAAAAGATAAATTCAATAGTTTTGTACTACATATTATTTATAATTTATTATATTTAATAAATCATACTTAATTTAGGACTAAATTATAAATACAGTCAATTTAATTAATGATGAATATGAATTTAATTTTGCAATTCCTCTTCTGAAACTCAAGACCAATAAGCAAGATGCAGCTAGTTTCCTCATGTATTTTGGTAAAAAAAAAAATGAACATAAAAATAAATAGAGAAATTGGAACCTTTTGACCTAAACCATAAAGACAACCCAGAAAAAGCAAGGCGGAAGCTGGAACGGATGACAATGACGGCCACCCGGGGCCCACAACTCGGACAAGATTACAAGATGGGAAACGGGTTGGAAACGAGATTGAAACGGTTCCCATTCATCACCCATCGTCGCTGTCCTATATTAATTCTTCCCTTCTTGGTCGCGGGCCTTTAGAAAATTAAAAAAAAAAAAAAAAGGAGGAGGAGGAGGAACAGCAAAGGAGGAGAAAGGAGGAGAAGATGGGGAAAGAGGAGGAGCCGGAGATTGAGAGGCTTCCGGTGGATATCCTGGCATTCATCTTCTCTCTTATTCCCTCTTTCAGCGAATTGGCACAGTGAGAGTGTTTTTGATTTGTGTTTTATTTGTTATTGTTGTGATTTCAATGTTAATTTGATGTTGTTGTTATCTTGGGTTTTGGTTGAATAGAGCGAGCGCGGTTTGTAGGAAGTGGAAGCGAGGGGTGGAGCAGTCTCTGGCTCAGAGAGAGAGGCTTAGTCTCTCTGGATTCAATGTTGATGATGATATCGCCGCGCGAATCGTTGATGGTGCTTATGGCTTGAAGGAACTCGATATGTACGTGTGGTTCTTCAACTTAAAGCAGGAAGAGGAATTTTTGTTTTCTTGTGTTTGATTTGATTAGTTGAATTAGATGAATGGGCAAATGAAAAATGATTTCTTTTTTCTTTATAATACGAGATTTTTGCATACTTGTACTTGCTTAAAAATGAGAAATTTTGGTCTGAGAAATGAACATTTTGGAGCTGTACATAAAGAATGCTTACTCATATACTATATATTTCCCATCAAAGTGATGCTGGGATGGAATTAGAAAAACAATTCCCTTTTTTTTTTATTGAAAATTTTACTGAATATTTTATTAACTTGTTTTTAATCTGTACTTCCTTGCGAGGCATGATTATTTGTCTTGTTTTCATATTTCCCTATCATTAGATTTGACTATTGTTATCTTTTTGTTCCTATCCATGCAAGAATTTTGAAATTGTGCCTTTGTTTATTTTCTTGTGAAACCCTTCTCATGTACTTTGTGTTTTTTTTAATAGTTCTCGTAGTTGTTGGCGTTGCAATATAACTGACGAAGGATTATACAAGATATCTTTGGCAAAATGTGTTGGCAATTTGACATCTATATCCATGTGGGGTATGGCACGAATCACTGATAAAGGTGTAATTCCCTTGGTATGAATCTTTCTTTCCTCATAATAAACAGTTCTTGAGGACTTTGTATATTTGTATTTATGACAGCCTCAAAAGGTCTAAACGGATTTGATTATTACCAAGTGAAAGTTTGACTTTTTAAATCATTTGTGGATTAATTCTTGCCATTCAATTAATTAGTTTGTTGCTGTGTTAATCATCTAATCATCCTCTCTTCCCTTTCAAAATATTATATGAACTTTGGTTTAACTTCAACGCATGGTTCCTTTTCGATTGTATCGATTGATTATGCTGAGATCTTTTGGTCTTTTCCAGGTTTCAGAAGCCACTTCCCTTCGTCACCTGAATGTTGGTGGTACATTTATTACAGATGAATCTTTATTTGCAATTGCAAATAGTTGTCCGAATTTGAAGGCAAGATTCTATTCCTGCATCATTCACCATTTGCTATTTTAGTATTGAATTTCAAGAATACCTGTCATGTAAACATTTAGGAAGATGACTTAGTAATGATATAAAACAAACCTGAAAAGCAAACCAGCACTTAATAAAGCAGTTAGACAATATACATGTTTAAGATTCATCTTGTGGGTTTAAAGTTTAAACCATTTTATTGTGGCATATGAAAGCATGCTTTTTCTATATCCTGGATCATTTGCTATGTGCTATTATTTAGTATTGAATTTCATAGATACCTGCTTCTAAGATGTTTTCATAATGATACTGAAGAAGCCTAAGAAGTAAACCAACACTTAGAGCTGTTAGACATTTGTTTTATGGTTTATTTCTGAGGGTTTAAGCCGTTTAATTGATCTTTTTAGTGACTAGTAAAGATATGCCAATTCCACTTGTGAGCTGAACAAACTAGTTAATATTCACGAACACTACATCTATTCCTAAAGTGACCAAATGTATGAAACTCTCTTCTTTTCTAATGTCTAGATTTACGCTACTAGCTAATAATCAAGCTCTTTGTGTACCACTATCAGATTTACTAATTAATGTAAACAGAAATTCCTGCATCTATTACTAATCTAAACTACTTGTTGCTGACTTCCATCGATACTGCCGAGTATCTATTCAACTTTCATTTATTAATTAAAGTTTTGGGTTGTTTGCTCAAGCTAATTACAGTGGGGGTTCAACTGCAATCTATTTTCATTGCATGCCTTATTTATTTTCTTTTATGATGATTACATAGGCTATTGTTCTTTGGAGCTGCCGCCATGTTACAGAGACCGGACTCATCATGCTTGTAAATAAATGCCGCAAGCTTGAATCAATCAATGTATGGGGGATGCGTGTACCAAGAAACTTCTTTTTAGACCTGATTGCAATTAGTCCTGCTCTGCAGATAAAGCCACTATCACTGCATCCAAAGATGGTGAGAATGTGGTCTATCCCCCAAATCAGCAATATCTAATTGCTTGTAATTATATATTTTATGTATATTTTGAATAAAAGGTGCTGTATCTAAGATTGAAATCTTGTACATAACACAAAGAATTGAAGACAATAATATGCAAGCCTGTACATAATAAAGAGACAATCGCACCTAATGTAATTATTATTATTATTATTATTATTATTGTTATTTTAATTCTTGTTATTTTAATTCTTGTTATGGAAATGGAAATGCTTCATTGGAGAACATGAATATGCAGGAAGCGAGCGTGTTTTCAGATTAAGCCTTACTTAAATTATGTTTTAGTTGATGCATAGAGGCATCAATCCATAATCACCTTTCCAAACTAATTGTCACCAGTAATAATTTCCCTTAATTTTATAATTATCAAAATACTTTAATGTTTTTTTTGTGTGATAATAAATTGAAAAAATTATTCATTTATTTTTCTTTATACATTACATAATCAACCACAATACCGCCGGGGAAAGATTTGAACTCTTAACCTCCCTATTGCATTCTAGTGTCATATCCGTTAGGTTATCCAATGATTGACACAACAATCTGTACTTGATATAATATATATCAATCGATTTCATTATTTGATGAATACTCCATAAATTACAGTTAATAGAACATTTGAAAACGTAAGTAATATTCAATAAAGCTAGCACCGATAACCATGATAATCCCCCATGATAATCCCCTTCCCCAGAGGCAAAACCAAAGAAACAAAAGAAAACGAAATTATATATATAGATGATGGTTGTCTAAGAACGTGGGGTACACATCTTTGCAGTTTTTCCAGCCTGAAAGAGGCTACTCAAAAACGGAAAAGCATAAAAAGATGCGCACCAAATAAGAATTTAAAAAAAACACACACACACACCATCAAGAAGGAGAAAAAAAAAGCCATCGGTTAGACAACGAACTGCCTAGTATTTATACATAGATGATGAACCTCCTTGAGGGGGTGGTGGTGGTGGCAAACGATTGGGTGTGCGTCGGCTGCCAGAGTTCGAGCCTGAGTTCTCATCACCATTCTGTGCCGGATCACTATATCGCCGGCTGTGACCATTGACACTGTTGGACCGAGAATCACCAAATGATCTCGAGAAATTCGTGGGACCATTTGCTGCAGCATCAAATGCAGATCTCCAATCATCACCAGAAGGTGCGCTGGTTCGCGGACTGGCTTCTGCAAATCCAGTATGTTCATCAACTATCCGAAGTCCAAAGAATAAATAGATCATAATTCTGAAAAAGTTAAATAATGATATCCTTTGTTAACATATTGTACCGCATTAAAAAACTTGATCACAGTTATCAGTAACCCAAGTAACAAGCGATGGACTAACAAGTGTGCACTGAATAGCAAAATCATAATACAGGTAAAACAACCAAAACATGACACAGATTGAAGGTAATAAGTGATGGACTGAAACACTAGTGTGTCACCTATTTTTCCATTGAGAGTGAATTTCAAAACGATATCATTATATAAGTCTATAAACACAGTAGCACTGGGAACCTGTACATTTTATAGTAGCGCGCATGGCCTCTGCTCTGAGAGTTGTTCGTGATGTCTTTAGCAGTAAAAGAGAATCAATAATCTAACTTGGCCATGCTTGCATATAAAAGCAAACGAATTCAATAAATAAAAAATCATTTTATAAGCAAGTCACCTCCATTGTCCCCATTGGACCAGCTAGCAGCAGCAGCCCGGTTGTCATGGATACCTAGTTGGCGAGTAAGCTTTGATAGAAGAGAGGATTGCTTTTGAGCACGTTCACGCTTCCGTTTGACATTTTGGTCTTCTAAAAGTAATTCTTCAATCCTTGATGCACTTTGAGCACTAATCACAGAAATTTAAACAGTCTGGTTTGATTAGATAAAACCAATTTTAGAAACAATAAATGATTTGATGATTTAAACTCTCTTTTGTTCATCATCAAATATGAAATAAAACAAGAACTTGGTTTCCATGTATATATTTACTTTTGACACCTTACCTTCATCTAGTCTCCTTAAGCTGCAAGTTTTTGCTTATGATCAATTAAACCTAAGGTCCTAGTCTGTAAATTTACAAGAGTACATATTCATTACGGAAAATTATTTCGCAAGCTTGCCATAATAGAATTGTGCTATGCCAACATGCATCCTTGAGTGTGGGATTTACACCATAGAAAAACAGTGTACTTCAAGGGAAAACTCAGATGGGATTTATAGCATCTGATAATCCATAATATATAATTAAAAATGAAGCAAATCACTACACGAGCTACTATACAGGTGTCTCATAAATGACAAATAAAAAAGAAGCTAACACCTTAAAACACTTTGCCGTCTAGAACCTTCAAATCACTAAAGTAGCTGCTTAGATTGAGAAAAAGTAGGGGAAAAAACTAAAGGGAAAAAAACTAGAAGATGAAAAGAAAATCAACATTTAAATTGTAAATTAAGGTGCAAAACCCTGAAGAACCAAAATCGCTAATGTCGAACCAGAAGTTATAATAGTAAGTAACTAACTAATAGATCCATGATCAATTAAATTTGTGAATTTATGCTAAGGGCATTCTTTTAAATTTTATTGTGCTACTCCTATCCTTACTACTCTTTTACTTTGCAGATTAAACTTAAGCTCTCCTTCCTTCACTTGTTATGGCAGGTGGGGGTAAAGATTTCCATGGCCTACAATGATGAGCTCCTATGGCTCAGCCCCATCGGAATGGTCATTCTTGGGCAACAGTTGTGGTCCAAGAAGGGCAAACAACATCTGAGCCCCACATGCAAGTGAAGCCTGTTAGAGTTTAGATTCGTTAATGGGCCATATTGGGCCTATACTATAAAACCCCAATATTTCTTCATATATACCCTTGTACTCTTTTCCTAATTGATATCCAAATTATTTTTCTTATTCTCACATGGTACAAAAGCACTGGGTTAGACTCTAGCGGCCACCCAAAACCCTAACCTTCAACCCACCATCGTTAGCCGTAGCTCATCTCTCGCCGTTCCCGTTGTTCTACGGGCACCTGGTGATGTTCCTCAACCCTCACCAGTGATGCCCTTGTCTTGTTGCTGAAGGATTTGTCTCTTTGTCGTCATGTTTTCGTCTTGTGGGTGTGGTAAAGGTTCTTCTCGTAGTGGTCGAGGAGCCGGCTGTGGTGATTATCGGAGTAGATTTGTGTGCACTTTTTGTCGACGGACGGGCCACACTGAGAATCGTTGTTGGGATAAGCATGGTCATCCAGTAGCGATCAATGCTAGTATAGAGTTGGCCGATCCATTACCTACTTCTGGTGCTGAATAGTTAGTCATTATCTCTCAGGCTGACTTTGCGCGGTTCCAGCAGCTACAGGACACAGTTTTGAACGCCATAGTCTTTTCTCCTATTTCCTCAAGTAATGCCTTTCTTGCTTTCAGGGATAGTTCCTGGATTATTAACTCAGGGGTCTCTTCTCACATGACAGGTACAAAATCTTTCTCCATTTGTTTTTCGTTCTGTGGCAATTACAAATGGACGATCTTGCTTAGTGTCCGGAGAAGAAGCTGTGCAGGCTTCCTCTCAACTTAAACTAACTAATGTTTTTTTCGTACCTGAATTTCCTGTCAACTTGCTATCGATTTCTGTGATCACTAAACAGTTGAATAATAGTGTTACTTTTTTCCCTTTTCACTGCACTTTTTAAGGATCTGCGGGCGGGGAAGAGGATTGGTTTGGGGCGTAATCGTGGTGACGGCGTGTATACGTTGGTACGTGGTGATATTCTTTGTGGTTTGGCAGTTTCTATTTCGAGACACCGAGTCATCACTCACATGACATTGTAGATTAGGTCATGCTTGTCTTAGTCATCTTCAGCAGACTTTGCCTTGGATTCGGGTTGAGTCATTTCAATGTGAGTCATGTCAGTTAGATAAGCATCATCATGCTACCTTTAAACGTTCTACTCTAGTGTCTAGTCGGTCGTCATTTGATCTAGTTCATTGTGATGTTTGGGGACCTTCTAGAGTCGCGTCTATTTCCGATCATCGTTACTATGTTGTATTTGTTGATGATTTTTCCCGAGTGTCATGGGTATATTTGTTAAAAGACCGTCGGTCTATTGTTGATATCCTTAAAACATTTATTTTGGAATTACAAAATCAATTTTCCATTGTTCTTAAATGTCTTCGTTCTGATAATGCTTTAGAATTTGTATCTTCTGATGTAAATTCTTTGTGTGCGTCCTTTGGGATTATTCATCAAACCACCTGTCCACACACCTCTCAGCAGAATGGAGTTGCTGAAAGAAAGCATTGTCATATCTTAGATGTTGCACACACTCTCTTAGTGGAGTGTAATGTCTCTATGTATTTGTCGTCTGATGCTATCTTAACTGCAGTATATCTTATTAATCGTATGCCTTCTGCACCCCTAGAAGAGAAATCCCTCTACGTCGTCTTCTACCTGATACTGAATTGTTTCGCTTGTCTCCTCGTGTTTTCGGTTATGTTGGTTTTGTTCAGGATTTAACTCTTGGTTTGGATAAGTTGTGTCCATTAAATGTGTCTTTGTCGGATATTCCCGAACCCAAAGTGGATATCGTTTCTACCACCCGACTAGTCGAAAGTACTATATGCCTATGGATGTCACGTTTTTTGAGTCTCAATCTTTTTTTTTGACTCGGATTCTCACGATTTGTTGACTATGTCATCTGATATTATTCTCCCTATTCCTGTTTCGGTTACTTCGCCTGTGCCTATGCCTAGTGTGACGCCTCCTTCAGTAGATCCAGATGATGGCCATTTTGGATAGGTTTATCATCATCGCCAACATGTACCACCGCTAAAGCCGCCCCCTCTGATCGTCCCCCCAGACAATATAGACTCGTCTCTTGATCTTGCCATTGCCTTTCCCAAAGGTATTCCTTATTGTACCAAACATCCCATCCCACTTTTTGTTTCTTATGATAATCTTCACCCGTCCTTCCACACCTTTGCTCTTTCCTTGTCTGCTGAGTCAATCCCCAGGAACAACCAGGATGCACGTCTGCTTCCACAATGGCAGATGGAAATGGATGTGGAAATGGAAGCCTTGAGATCTCGTGGTACATGGGGGCTCATGCCTCGCCCTGCTGATGCCAATGTTGTTACTTGCCGATGGATCTTCTCTATCAAGCACAAAGCCGATGGTAAAGTTGATCGCTACAAAGCTCGGTTGGTAGCCGGTGGTTTTACTCAGGCTTATAGTGTTGATTATGCTGAAACTTTTTCATCAGTTTCTCGTCTAAATTCCATTCGCATTCTACTGTCGGTAGCTATGAATTGATTATGGGCACTTTGTCAACTCGATGTAAAGAATGCCTTTATCTATGGAGACTTAGTTGAGACAGTGTTTATGGAGCAACCTCCGAAGTATGTTGCTCAGGGGAAGAATCTAGTTTGCCAGCTCAAGAAAGCGATCTATGGTCTGAAACAGAGTCCTCGTGCATGGTTTGAAAAGTTTAGTGTAATTGCAATTGCAGATGGTTTTCGCAGGTGCAATGTGAATCACTTCATGTTCTATAAGAACACTTCATCTGGATGAGTTGTACTTGCATTATATGTCGATGACATCTTATTGACGAGTAACAATCATTAGGGCATTCAAAGAACTAAGGAACATTTAATGAAGCATTTCGTTACACGAGACATGGGACGACCTAAATACTTCCTTAGTATTGAGTTTGCATATGACAGAGGAAAAATGATGCTCTCATAGCGGAAATATGTGTTGGACTTATTTGAGGAGACTGGTTTATTGGGTTGTAAACCAAAGAGTACATCTATTAAGCAGTTACCACCCTTATGGGAGACATCTTCCCCATCTCTCAAAGATCAAGATTCATACAGACGTTTGATTGGCAAGCTTATTTTTCTAATAGTTACTCACCCTGATATATCGTACGCGGTTGGACTCCTGAGTCAGTTTATGCATGAGCCATGAGAAGTTCACTGGTAAGGTGCTCTGAGGGCTCTTGCATATGTTAAAAGGAACTCCTGGAAAAAGTCTTCTCTACAAGAATCATGGTCACCTGGACATTACAGCCTATTCTGACTCGGGTTATGTTAGCGATTAAGGAGACAGAAAGTCTACATCGGGTTTCTGTACGTATGTTGGTGGAAAATTGGTTATTTGACGAAGCAAGAAGCAGAATGTGGTTTCAAGATCGAGTGCCGAAGTAGAGTACAAATCAATGGCACAAACAGCTTGTGAGATGATTTGGGTGCAGTCTCTTCTGTCTGAGTTAGGATTCCCCATCACGATACCTATGCAGATGTTGTGTGATAATCAGACCGCCATCTTCATTGCAAACAATCCAACATTCCATGAGCGTACTAAACATGTGGAGGTTAATTGTCACTATGTTCGTGATATGGTATTAAAAGGAGTCATCTCTACACCATACACCCAGTCGTTTGAGCAACTAGCAGATATCTTCACCGAGGGTTTAAGTGTTAAAGTCTTTAGTAATCTATGTAACAAGCTGGGCATGTTCGATATATATGCTTTAGTTTAAGGGGGAGTGTTAGAGTTTAGATTCGTTAATGGGCCATATTGGATCCATACCACAAAACCCTAATATTTCTCTATATATACACTTGTACTCTTTTCCTAATTGATATCCAAATTATTTTTTCTATTCTCACAAAGCCTATAATCAATATGGAGAAACTTCAATCATTGGTGACAGACTCAATAGTGGTGAACCCTAACTATTGTTCTAGAATGGAACTAAAGATGTAATCAACGTTGTTTGGTAAATTCTTGGGAAAGGCCATCCCTCTTGATCAACTCCGAGACATCCTGACTTGGCTGTGGACTCATTTGGGACTTTCATGATGGCTGATATGCCTAACGGGTACTATCTTATCCAATGCCAAACACCTGAGATGGTGGATCAATTATTGTGAGAAGGTCTACGGACGATAGATGGAATGGATTTCTAGCTGTTGCTATGGAGTGGGAATTTTCAACAGTTGTTCGAAAAATTAGATTTGACAATTATTTGGGTGTCATTGCATCATTTACCTATGGAATTTTGGGAATTTGAGATGCTAGAACATATTGGATCTTAATTGGGAAGATTAATTAAGATCAACGAGCATACCGAGCAGCTGACCCAAGCAAAGTTTGCAAGAATATGTGTTGAAGCTGATTTGTCACAACCCCCTCAAGTAAGGCTTTTGGGTGGAAGCAAAGGGAAAGAAGGTTATGGTTGCTTTCTCTATGAAAAACTACCTGTGTTCTGCTACCGGTGTGGCCGTATTGGGCATGAAAAAGTAGAAGGTTAGTGGGTAGCTAGCAATCAACTAGATGGTGCTAGTTCTTGGGATGGAAAGGTAATCATTCTTCCAACCTAGGAAACCGAGCACAACCGATGTGGCGAGGCTGGCACCAGCTTGAAAATCCTTGGTTGAGGTGAGGTGGAACCACCATTACAGATAGTGGGAGGATCCCCGGAGCTGTAAGATGACGAGATAACCAAAAATCAACCACATGAGGACCCCTTGCTTGGATTGTGGATGATGGTGCAATAAGACTGGGGAAGGGGCGTGGGCGGCTCATCGACAACCATTTCCTGGGGGCCCGCCGTGTGCCCAGAGCTTGACATGTGGTGAGAGAAGGGCTCCTTTGAACAACACGTGGAAAGGATTCAGTTAAACACGTTCTTTGTGTGGGGCTCGTGGAGGAAAAGAAATCCAATTGTAGATCTTCTTAACCATTGGCACATCTCGAGAAAACGGTGCATTGGAACAAAGGGAAGAAGAAGAAGATAGGGAAGCACGACCTCGGGATTAAGCAGGAGGAGTGATCTTCCACAATCCTGATGGCACCGCTTTGGAAAAAAAGGCACCAGTGATTCTTTGGGGAAGTTAACGGACTCTGGGGATGGGATGATTTCCGAGAAGAGGACATGGATCAACATGCATTAATGGAAACCTCTGCTCAACCCCGTCTAATGGCATCCCTCTCCTTTGGTAGAAATCCCCTTGGAGTCCCAAGGACCAATTGAACTAAGAAGAATCTCACGATATGATTGTAGAAAATCAACAGTGCCCTCAATCCTAAAACCCAAACTTTGGAACCCCCCAAGGATGATATCATGATGAAGGAGCCTGATGATGAAGCCGAATTTGAAACAGAGGATAACCTTGATAATTAGAGCAATTTCGAAATGATGTCGAGGAAAGAATGCCTAAGACCTAACAATCGGTCCAAGAAAGGCAGATGCATAGTGAGCTAATCTTTTCTCTTTCCTCTGGTGAAGTCGTTCTTTTTTCATTCTCTTTTTTTTCGTTAGCTTTTCATGACTTCTCTAAGAATATTTTGTTGGAATTGCAGGGGTTTGTCGAACCCTAGAAAACTCGACATGATCAAGAAGTGCATTGTTAATCTTAATCCAAGCATCACTTGCCTTATTGAAACCCGCACCAACCTTGATTGAATTTTGCAATTCTACAAAGGTTTCACCAAAAATTAGGAGTGGGTGCTTGTCCCATCTTGTGGATTCTCGAGAGGAATCATTGTTCTTTAGGGAAAACACTATAATGCGATCATCCCCATCTCCTATTCCAGGTGCTCTCTACACCTTGTTATCTTTGGGAGCAAGCCAAAACACTAGATTCTTTCTGTCATCTATAATGCCCAAACTCTCTCCCTGCAAAAAGCTATCTAGAACCACTTATCTGGCATGTCTTTTCTTAATATTCCTTGGCTGCTTGTAGGTGAGTTTAATGCTATGGTCTCTGATTTTGAACATAGAGGTGAATTTTTTTTTTTTTTTTGTGTAATGATAGTAAAGCTAGACATTTTAATGCATTCATTTTGCTTAAGCAACTTGTTGACCTAGGTTTCTTTGGCCCTCAATTCACTTAGTGTAATGGTCAAAATGGCCTTGCTAGATGATGGGCCAGATTGGACAGGTTTTAGCTAATTCTTCGTGCCTTTCCATTTCGATTCTCTCTCCAAACATCATTTAGCTAAAACCCTTTCCGATCATGCCATCCTGTTCCTTAATGCCCATTACTATACTTATAGGAAAAGTAATGCCTTTAGGTTTAACAATTACTGGGTTGATTATGTTGGCTGTCACAATGTTGTAATTGATGCTTAGAATTGTGACGCCAATGGCTCTCCATTTCATGCTTTCTCTCATTTTGTTTCCCGTATGAAGCATTTTCTTATTGACTGGAGAGTCCGTGACATGTCCGCTTTGATGTTTGCATCCAGAATGTTGAGAGTAACATCCATAGGCTTGAGAACAGGGACGCTGATTTAGATCCCAACCTTAGTATCAACAATGATCTTAGAGCTTTATATAACAAACATACCGTTCTTCTTAGGCAAAATTCCATCCATTAGGCACAACGAGCTAAACTCCTTTGGTTAAGGGATGGGGATGCTAATACTAATTTCTTTCATAATACCCGCATCTGCAATCATAGGAAAAGAATTGACCATTTGAGGGATTCATTTGGTCGTGACTATTTTGATCCCACAGCTATTGAGAATTGTTTCTTAGATTTTTATGCCAAACTTTGGAATTCTAATTTCAAAATCTCTAAGTCTAACATTGGAATACTCTCATTGTTGATCTTAGGACCCTTTCCACCATGGACAAGGAGATGTTGATTAGACCAGTAGACCTATGATCTTAAGGGAGGTCCACTTGACCTTAAAATCCATGCCCATGGAAAAAATCTTGGTCTGGATGGGCTTAACAGCCTTAACACTGAATTTTTTGTTTTTTATTGATATATTATCGGTAACTCCTTATTCAAAGTTGTAAACTATTTTTTTTTTCAAAATGCTTCTCTTCCTTTTTCTTGGGGTAAAACTTATGTTGTTCTTATCCACACACACACACACACAAAAATCCATAATTTGTGTCTGATTTTAGATTGATTTCTCTTTGCAATGTTTGTTATAAAATCATTTCTAAAATCCTTACAAATAGGCTTAAGATGGTTATTCACAAACTCATTCGTCCAGAAGGACAATGTGGTTTGCTTATGGGAAAGTCCCCTATTGATATAGAAGTTACTCCCTTGAACAAGATTCCATTTCCCTCCCTAGGATGATGTTTAAGGTAGATATAAAAAAAGGCGTATGACACTTGAAATGGAGTACCATTCTTACTTTAAGGAAAATGGAGTTCCCAGACATTTCAATAGCTTGGATTAGCGCATGTCTAACATCTAGTTGTTTTGTCTTTTTAATTAATGGGAAACCTTCCGGACGGGTAAAAACTACTAGAGACGTTAGACAAGAAGACCCAATATCTCCTTGCCTCTTCATCCTTGTTTCTCAAAAAATTTTTCCAATACAATGAACTTTACTCTTCACCAAAATTACATCCCAGGTTTTGATGCTAAATTGAGTGTTAACTTTAATGACCTTCTTTTTGCTGACAACATGATCATTGTTACCAAAGCTTCTAAAACTGTTGCTAGGGCCTGCATTTTGTGTCTGAATATCTACAAAAGCCTTACTAGGCAATGCTTTAATCCTAGTAAATCTGTTGTTTATTTCCCTTCATGGTGCAATAAGAAACTCTCTAAATCCATCAATAAAATCCTAGATGTTGGTATAGGGACTTTTCATTTTAAATATCTTGGTGGTCTTCTTGATTCTGCATGAATCACTACCAGCACCTTATTGATAGAGCTAACAGAACCTACTGCAGCTTGGAATTACAATTTTTTCTCTTATACCGGTAAGACAATTCTCATCAACAACACCCTTTTAGCCATTCCTAACTATCAACTCTCTTTTAGTGTTGTTCCTGACATGGTTCTAGAAAAGATTGATTAGATAGCTAGGAACTTCTTTTTTGGTTCCGAGGTAGCAATCGTAGTGGCACCCATTCCATCACTTGGAACAATACTACACTTGATAAATCTGATAGAAACTTGTCTTATTTCGTGCAATCCTTTGCTGTCAAATTTTTGTAAAAGTCCTTGGTTGTTTGCTATTCCTTTGGCTTTAAAACCTACATTCATCAACATGCATTTGGAAATGGAAAGCATTAGTTTTAATGATGTAACTACTAATAACTACCTAAATCTAGATACTTTGCAGAACTCCGTAGTCATTTAGATTGGAATAGATTGGCTCTAATGAAGATTAATGAGTCTTGTTCCAACAGTTGGGTTTGGCAACTGGTGACAACTCAAAACAAAGTAGCTAGTGTGATCTACAATCATCTTAACAACAGTTTTGCTATGGAAAGTCCTTGGAATGGTTGGAGTGCTTTATGGAAACTTCAAATTGCTCCAAAAATTAAAATGTTTGTTTGGAAGATGCTTTATGGTAATCTTCCTATGTTCTCCAATTTACATCTCATCAATATTGGACCTGAAAATGTTTGTTTTGTGGTCTAGTCCCTTAGACTTCGGAGCACCTCCTATGGAAGTGCTGCAATATCAAAATATGCCAGAGACTTGTTGAGAACCATATAGGTGTTAGTTTAAACTTTAGGATAGGGTTTACTGTCAGAGATTGGATTTGTGGTCACTTTAAGACTAGATTTAGGAAGAATAAGCTTAAGGCCGTACTAGCCACTTGTGCCTAGTACCTATGGGGAGCCAGATGCCGTTTGTGCTTTCAACCCATAACACCAGACTTCAACATAATCTTTCACAAGGCTTTGGAGTACTATGAAAATTACATAAACAGTAAAGGCAGAAACGTCAGGGAGTTTAATATCACTTGTCGGCTTGTGGGAGATATCATTGTCCTTACTGATGCTTTGTGGACAACTGATTCCTCTTGTTGTGGCTTAGGATTTGTAATTCTTTCTGACTTCAACCATATTACTTTTGCAGGTTTACTGGCTAACAAAATAGATTCTAGCTTTCATGCTGAGGCTGCAGCTATGTTGAAAGCTTTGGAGTGCTATTATAAAGGCCTGCAACTTAATAGCATCCTAACAGACTACAAAGAACTAGTGGATGCAATTAACCACAAAGACCCCCTAATGACTTGGTGAATTTCTGGAGTGCTAAATGCGATCAGATTTTGGCTCAAACTTTCTCCATCTACGATGATTGGCTATCTCCCTCGAATTGCAAATAATTTTTCTTATCACTTGGTGAAACAAGCCTGTTACCACCCTGAGTTGTCACTGTTCCATAGAGGAATGGAGTTTCCTAGATGGGTAATTGATGTTGCGGAAGAAGCCAGTTTAGCTTTTTAGTTGGTGTCTGCTTAGTTCTTTGTTCTAGCTTTCATTTAGTTTGTCCCAAAAAAAAAAAAAAAGGTGGTCAACAAGTATCAATGGCAAAGATTATGGCATAAATCATGTCATAGATCTTTATATATTCTTACCTAGAATAGAATATATGCAGTCAGTGCATTAGTTGTGAATTAAAATAATTAAATGTATATAGATTATTACCAAAAATAGATTGTACAAAAATTCAGATTTAAAAGAACGACTCAATGGGAGAAAGGGGGTATTTTTCAGCTAATCTATTCAAAATTTGTCATGGTACCAGAGCCAGTCTATTGAATCCATAGATTAATACTTGAATTATTGGGTGTTTTCTGTAACATTTTTCTGGGTTGATTTCTAATCAACATCTTGGCTTTGAGATTTCTTGGTTGATTCATTCTGCAGTTTTAGATTCGCATTTGAATTTGTTTGAGAATGTCTATTGAGAACTCTTTTGGGAGATATTGGGCATTCATTTCGTCATGTTTTTGTTGCTCCTAAATTGTCTACCAACTTAATTTCTATTGGTCAACTAGTGGAGAACAATTGTGATGTACATTTCTCTTGTGGTAAAAATCTTGTGCATAATCAGGCGTCGGGGAAAATGATTGCTCGGGGGCCTAAGGTGGAAATATTATTTCCGTTGGAATTTACTATTCCTAGAACTTTATCATTAGCTTCTATGGTTGTTGAAAATAAGGCTGAAGTTTGGCATAAACGATTTGGTCATCCAAATGATGTGATTTTATCTAATTTAATGAAGCGTGGTTTTCTTGGTAACAAAGCTTAATGTTCTACTCATGCATTATCTCTTGATTGTTCTACTTGTAAGTCAGGAAAAAGTAAAACATTACCTTTTCCTACCTATGATGGTCGTGTTAACGCATGTTTTAAGATTATACATAATGATGTTTGGGGCATTACTCATGTTATTTCACATGCACAATATAAATATTTTGTGACGTTCATTGATGACTATAGTTGGTTCACATGGATATATTTTTTGCTCACGAAAGTTGAGGTGTTTACTGTTTTTCAAACCTTTGTGGCTTACATTGAGACACAATTTTCCACTTGTATAAAGATTTTATGGTCTAATAATAGTGGCGAATATGTGTCACATGAGTTTCAAGCGAGTATGTGTCACATGAGTTTCAAGCCTTCTTGCAACATAAAGATATCCTATCTCAACGATCTTGTCCTTATATCCCACAACAAAATGGGATGGCTGAACATAAAAACCGTCACTTGTTGGATATAGTTCGAACATTACTCATACAGTCTTCAATGCCGTCTAAATGTTAGGCAGAAGCTTTGCCAACTACAGTGTATCTGATTAATCGCTTGTCTTCTCAACAATTGGGTTTTGATTCTCCTTATTATCGTCTTGGTGGTGAGCATCCTGATTATCACATGCTACACACATTTGGTTGTGTTTGTTTCGTGCACTTGCCACCTTATGAACATCACAAGCTTACAACACAGTCAGTTCGATGTGCTTTTATAGGTTATAGCACCACTCAGAAGAGATTTTTATGTTATGATAGCGTTGCTTATTGTTTGCATATCTCTAGAAATGTCATTTTCTTTGAGCATGAATACTATTTTCAGCAGCATGTTTTTTCTTCCAGCAGTGTTCTCCTACCTAACTTTGATAATATTGATGCAGTAGCCACGGAGCCATTATCACAAATTGAACGCTTTAAACCTGACATTGTCTACCAACGACGAAGGCCTCTATCATCACAAATCTGTCTTGATCCTAATCCAAAGCATGCATCTTTAGTTGATACTACCACTTCAACCAATCTAGTGTGTCTTCGAAGATCTTCTCGTATCAGTAAACCTCTTGATAAGTATGGATTCTCCACGACTTTAGTTGATAATGCAGTTCCTACTTATTCTCAAGCAAGTAAACATGCATGTTAGGTAAAAGCTATGCAGGAAGAACTTCAAGCTCTACAAGAGAATCATACTTGGGACATCGTTCCTTGTCCTAGTGGCGTTAAACCCATTGGTTGTAAATGGGTCTATTCCATTAAGCTACAATATGATGGCTCACTTGACAGATATAAAGCGAGGTTAGTAGCACTTGGAAATAAATAAGAATATGGCATAAATTATGAGGAAACATTTGCACCTATAGCAAAGATGACAACAGTGCGACTTGTTCTAGCTATTGCTGCTTCTAAGCATTGGCCATTGCGACAGATGGATGTTAAAAATGCATTTTTACATGGGGATCTTAAAGAAGCAATTTATATGACTCCATCATCAGGGGTATTTTCTAAACCTTCATATGATGTTTGTCAGTTGAAATGTTCACTATATGGTTTGAAACAAGCTCCACCTGCTTGGTTTGATAAATTTCGTTCTATGCTTCTTAGTTTCTCATTTATTCTAAGTTAGTATGATTCCTCTTTGTTTCTTTGCAAAACACCCAAAAGAATTGTCTTGCTTCTAGTATATGTTGATGATATTGTGATAACTGGAACTGATTCTGAATTGATTTCCAAACTTCAGGACCATCTTCGGCATTGTTTTCAGATGAAAGATTTGGATCATTTACTGTATTTTCTTGGTCTTAAGGTATAATCTGCCTCGGCTGGTATTTTCTTGCACCAGCATAGTTACATTAAGGAGTTAATTGTTGTGGTTGGTCTTCAAGATAGTCGATCAGTTGATACTCCTTTGGAAATGTGTTGGAAATATAGTCCCACATCGGTTGTGTGATAGAAGTGTAATAAGTTTATATATAGGTATAGGTGTTGAGCCAATAAATCTTGAGACTTTTTGGTGTAAGACCACGAAACTTATGTATAACCCATATAAGGCCCACTAGTACAAAATATAAAATCTAACATGGTATCAGAGAAATATAGTGAAGCTCATTTAAAAAAAAAAGATATCTGAGACACAAGTGGTGTACAAGTCCATGTGAGTAGGACTGTGAGACACAAGCAGTGTACAAGTCCATGTGTGTAGGACCTCTGAGACACAAAGTAGTGTACAAGTCTGAGCAAGTTCAAACTTTGAAAAAAAATAACCTAGTTGAACTTGAGAGAGAGTGTTGGAAATATAGTCCCACATCGATTGTATGATAGAAGTGTAATGGGTTTATATAGAGGTATAGGTGTTGAGCTACTAAGTCTTGAGACTTTTTGGTGTAATACCCCGAAACTTATGTATAACCCATATAGGGCCCACTAGTACAAAATATAAAATCTAATAAAATGAATGTTAAATATCGTCATGCCAAAGGTGATTTTCTATCTGATCCCTCTTTACAGACAGCTGGTGGGCAGCTTAAACTATCTAACTATTACACGCCCTGATATTTCCTTTGCTGTTCAACAAGTTAGTCAATTAATGCAAGCACCTAGACACCTTCATCTAGCAGCTGCTTGTCACATTGTTTGCAATTTGAAAAACACTTCTACCCGAGGACTTTTCTTTCCAACAAATTCTCCTATTCGTCTAGCTACATATAGTGATGCCGATTGGGATTGTTCTGATACTAGACATTCAGTTACAGGTTGGTGCATGTTTATTGGTAATTCTCTTATTTCTTGGAAAAGCAAAAAAGCAAGATCGGGTGTCTAAATCTTCTATTAAGTCTGAGTATCATGCTACGTCCTCTTTATATATTCTTACCTAGAATAGAATATATGTAATCAGTGCATTAGTTGTGAATTAAGATAATTAGCTGTATATAGATTATTACCAAAAATAGATTGTACAGAAATTAAAATTTAAAAGAACGACTCAATGGGAAAAAAAGGGGGATTTTTCAGCCAATCTACTCAAAATTTGTCAACAAGGATATGAATATATATATATATATATGTATGCTGGGATCTCTCATCCTATCCACCTAAGTTGCTGGGTTGAATTGGATCCAGGCAATACATGTAAGCAGCAAATATATTTAAAAATTGAATATATAGACCAATAAATCAAGTGATCAAGATGGCATATGAAATTATCCACATTATCTTGGATATAAAGAAAAAACAACCTCACAGAGCTGTATAATTGGTTCAACATATCTTCCTTTGCTTTCTCCACTTGCCAAAGCACAACAGCCTGTTAAATTGCAAACTAATAATGACTTTTCTAGATTAAATAAAATTGAAGATCAAAGAAGAATTACTTGCCTTCGGAACATTTGCAACAAGACTATTCAAAACAGCTTCTACATAACCACGAACTTCTTGAGACATCCACCTAAGCTCTTCCTCTGGATCAGCAGGTCTTCTTGTCATGGTGTCCTATAATAATAGAAACACTGGATGAGTTCCAACACAATAACCTAATTCGATGCACATAAAAAAAAGAAAAAGAAAATTTGCACATCTGGTTGGAGAACAAATGAGACTACCCCTTTGAGGAAAATTTGCTTACGAGATTTGATTAGAGTCACTATAAGGCAATACATGTATATCAATGTATATATACATAGAGAGTTAAATAGACATGGTGACATTGTATGCTGCCAAAATGTTCATCAATTTTCTTAAAAATTGACCACAAATAGAGATATTTGAATATCTGAACCAGTGAATGCTAGTGATGCATTATTCACTTTCATAAATAGAAAAGTATTACCCTAGCATCATCAAATTAAGTCCAGACTTATCCACACACTACTGAGCTGTTTAAATAGGACAACTTTTCTGCCGAGTGAACTTTTGAATTTATGATTCAAAAGAGAATTTGCTTAAATCACAAAATAGAGATCTAAATTGATAATCACATATGGTATTTATTTTTATATTGTCTTAACCAATGTTAATCTGGTTAATAGATGGATGGACACTTAACATTATTTTTCAACTTCATAAATAAGCCCAATGACAAGAACAGTAAGCTGCACTAGAAAAGTGAATGAGAATAGAATGTTGAACATCCATTTTATCTGAATAATGTGCACATGAAAGTGTAATATAATTCACTTGTCTCTTTTATGTTTTGCTCTTTCCTTGCATCTTAATATCATAGAAAGATTATTTTCAGATTCTTTAAGCTTAAAATTTAATCTGAGCTTCTGTATTTGATTACTCAGGTACTTGGACATAGGAATTAGACAATTCAGTCCCCATAATATCAATGCAACATGCAATAGTAAAAAGGTAAATCGATAACGCTTAACAACATTTCTTAGCATGGAATTCAAGAAATACTATCCAGAGCATTCATCTTTCGACATAACACAGACTAGAAGGTAGTCGAACATATAGCAGAAGGCAATGTACTTTTTATGCGCTTCAAATATGAGTTTTAAAGAAAATAGCATTATCATGTCATGTTTCTGTCTGAAATACGTCTAGTAAAATATTAGAGCCTTAGAGGAATTAACATATAACTGCAAAAAGACTGGAACATACCAAGGAGCCATCCGAAAGACTTTGCCTTATAGCAGTTCCTGCTTCAGAAGCAGATGTCCCTTTCCCAGAAATTCCATTAGAAGGCTGGGTAATGTTCCTAATCTTATTTACCCACTCTGTCTTGTCAGCCATATTCTCAGCCTTCAATACAACAGCACTATGAGCTGCATGCATAACATACACATCGAGCTAAGGTAATCAAAAAATAAAATAAGCATATTAAAATCAGCATAGCGGTCCATAAATAAAACAAGCATATCAAAATCAGCATGGCAGTGAAGGCACCTTTCATAACAGTCTTATATGGAACCTTGTTGCTTATCTTGAATACAAGGCTAGGGCCTTTCCCAGACTCCGATCCAGTTGATTTTTTTGAGTCCTTCGAACTTTTGGTTTCTTCCACATCCAAAGGCTCTTCAACATTACACTCCTGCAAAAATGTTTACACAATTTGCACTTAGAACATATAGCTAGTGCAATCTTGAAGACTGCACTGTCTTTGGACTCTAGGGTAAAGACAAGGCGCAATGAGCTTGGAACAGTTATTTGTCTTGTGCGGCAAGCCAGTTTCCAATTTCAATTTTCGTTCTGCATCAGAGTACAACTTAAGCAAACCATATGACAACATACTGACAACCCTAGGATAATTTGTGGGATGTCTCCAAACTAGAATATTTGGCCATCAACATTACAATTGACCAAATGAAGAAGCACAAAGACTCATGGGAAGTCCTAAGATAAGATAACAAGTGCAAATCAAGATAAAAAAGTGGGATTGAAATATGGGACCTAGGAAGTTGTGTAGGAGCAAACAACCACTCTTAACACTTCACTGCCACTGTCCTACTTAAATGTGCACCATCCCCCCCCCACAAAAAAAAAACACACACACACACAAAGAAATAAAAAAGAAAATTCAAGTTAGATTCAGTTTTATTAAGAATTGAGAACATAAACCAATTTAATTTTACAAAGGTCAAAACCCTAATATATAGGGCTTACAAGCGACTGTTCTTGCCCTATGTTGAATATAACTATACAATCTAACATAGAGGACCAACATAATATGATAAAGAAACACATATTATTATCAGAAATTTGCGTTATACTAAAGTGATCTCAATTGTACATATGCACCAATAGAATATGCTATGTTTTTAGGTGACTTCTGATCATGCAATAAATACTCCTACCTTTCAGAATGCTTCTTAGTATCAATAGTGTCAATATCTTCGAAAGCATTGGGAAAAGCATTGCAGACATATAAATTTGATCAGTATAGCATACCTCTAATATGATAACACCACGGAATTGCCTTTCTTCTTGTTTCCTGGTGTAACCAAGCTGCCTCAAAATTTACAATACATCATAGGGATTGTCATTCTCAAAAGATGAAGCCAATATATGATCAAGACAAAATAAAACATGAAGCTTAACACTGACCTTTCCACTTTTCTCATTTAGAACAAACCATCTCTTGCTCCAACTATTCGACTTGGCACTTTTCTTCAACAAAAAACCTGCAAAAGGAGGAACAATTTATGAATGGATGCCTAGATACACAAAGATTATAGAACAATCACAAAGCAATGCTAAAGTTAAAAATAATTGCCGTTTCTTTTTAATTATGACAATCCCCTAACAAAGAGTAAACACAAGATGTAGATTATGCAAGTTAAAAAGAAGTATGGCAAGAAATAGGTGAGAGCAGATACAAGTGAAGAATTAAATGCCCTGAAAGAAGGTAAAACCCATTAAAGGCATGACGGTGGTAGCTTGTTGAAATCATCATATGAAAGATTATATTCAAGACGCTAATTAACTCCTTGTAGCAACATAGAGAACTGATTGTGATGACAAGTGGGAAGCCAAGCATGGTAAGATTTCAGATAGTTAATAGTTAATTAGCGGCTAGCGGTATTTTAGCAATAAGATTAAAGACAAAACTCCGAAAGCAAAAGATTATGAGAAATACACAAATTGCTACAAAATGGCACAAATGAAATTACAGAAAGCCTGGAAGTTAACACCATGATGTCACATGTTTTACTATATGAAATTTCTGCTTTTAGGATTGACCTAGTTTGGCAAGGTTTCATTCTCTCAACTTAAGATTTTTGTATATATCATGCTCGAATTACAATTCATAGTGACAGCAAACCGCCTATATTTCTTGTAACAGCCAAGGGTTCCTCTTATTTGAATAAACTAAGATTCTACATACCTAACTACCTTCATAATCACAAGAACTTTCCCTGAACTATCCTGGGTCAGTTGGGTTTGTACAACCTTCAAACAATGTCCCCAAGGTCAAGGGGAAAAAAAGAATAAAATCCAAGAAACCAACTTATCCAAATAATATTCAATTGCCCAGGAACCATAAACTGACACATTGAACACCAACTACCTTGCATGTGCCTCAATAAATGACCGTAGTCAATATCTTAAATAAAAGATAATACATTATTTACTTCGGCATGAATTATGCCAATAATCATTTATTAAGCAATTTGCATAGGATAGTTTATTGCAGATAACAGAGATTAAACACTTCTTTCAATTATCACTATTCTGCCATCCATCGTTTAGATAGAGCTGATACATGGATAAAAGCAACCATGATTATGAAGGCTATTAACTTTATCAAGCCAATCATGAAAAAGTTCACAACAGAAATTCTCACAAATATATGGATTCCATTTATCCATAATATGAACTCAAAATCAACAACTAAGGCTACATATGTTGGGCAAACCTGCATCAAAACTAGCCTACATGAAAATTTAGATAGAGAGCAAGTACATCCCAAAACTTCTAGAGATCTCCTCAATAAATAACTGATTAAAAAAATATAATACTTAAATTTTTACCTGTCAAACAAGCAAGATATGATAAAAATAAAATCCGCAGAAAATTTGATAGATATTAACCATGTTTAATGTTAATATGGTAATCCCATATAAAACTGAGTCAATTCTTAGGACCGCAATGTGATGTTCCACACTTCCACACTCACATTGAATTTGCGAATCTCGGTAAATCATTTAAAATCATAGTTGATATACACCTGCTGTAATTTCTCCAGAAGGACCAGCAATCTGCAAAGCTGAACCCTCTTTTGCATCTTTGTCAGTGGACTGCTCTTTCATGGACTTCAAGCTGCCCCCTGGTTGTTGCAAACCTGCCTGGGGACTAGTTGCCTATTTGAGAAACAATTATTGACTAATAAAATCATCTGAGAAAAGGGAATGACGAACAAGCTAGCAGCGCCAATCAAAAAATTATAATGATACAAATGTGTGGGTGTGTGTGTCTGTGTCTCTGTGTGTTGTGTGTGGGTGTGTATATATATATATATATATATATAAAGAGAGAGAGAGAGATCTCACTCTGTTTAAAGTGGATTGCTCAGCCTCATTTCCCTTCCTAGACGATCGGTTCTTAATCTCCTCCTCACGGCGCTGTCTATCCATCCTGTTCAAATGAAATCCAAATAATTAAAAGAATAACATAAATATTACATCAATACTTGTGAAGGTATAAAGCTTATAATATTTTAACTTGGGATTAGGTCTAATTCATTCATTAATAATACATCTTGTCAGATATTTTTGCTTGCATATTATCCTTTTGGTTCGGGTTATTGCTTTTGGAGTTTTATATGCAGACGGTTAAAATTTGTCATCAATTATGTAATTATTTGAAGCATTTTAGAAGAAAAGAGATGAAGATAAGTTGAGGAGATAAAAAAGTATAAAGCAAAAGGACATCAAGGCACATGACCCGTCAATGTCAACCACCATAGGCATGAAGCACAATGAAGGATCCAAAGAAAACCTTAGCTTATTTCATCTTATATAAGACCATTGAGGGTTTTTAGAAGAGGGATCTTTGGCTGTTGTAATTAGAATTCGAGGTTTAGAAGCATCAAAAGACCAAAGCATACACCAAGGAGGGAGGAGATCAAGAATTAATTGAAGATTTATCGACTTTCAACCGTGGAACTCATCGATCAATCTAAGTTTTCTTACTTTCTTTTTATTTTTATCTCTTGATGTTTAGTTTGAATATCATGGGTTGAAGTTCAAACATGAGTGAGTAGATATATCTTTCTAAGGTTGGGGATTAGCCCCTTAATGAACAAAGAATTTTTCTTATTTGTATTGACTTTTCTTTTTACTTCAATGTGTAAATTCCATTTGATTTAATCTTTTGATACATAATGCTTGTGGATGTGATGGATCCCATATTTGCATGACATTAGATGCCAAAGGAAGAATTGAAAGGTCAAGTGCGGGGTTAGAAACCCTAGGATTAAGCCTAAAACCCTAAATTTGGCTTTTTTGAGGATTAATGATTGTCACGAAACTTAAAGGATCTAATTAGATTAAATTTCCACAAAATAGAAGTTGATCTAAGTTAGATACCTCACTATATTCTGAAAGAAAATAGTGAGCATTTTAAGATAAACCACCTTTAAACAATTAAGCATAATAGAGAAAAAGTCAATACATGATCTCTTGTTCATCATTGCAGTGAAACCCTAATCCTAGAAACCTTTAAATTATGAAATTTTCCCTCCTTGCCACTAGCCATAGTCTAATAGTTATAATTTCAATTACAATTAGTTCTATTCATTTTCTTTATTCATATTTAGATTTGTCTAAATAACCCCTAGTTGCAAGAAATTAGTAATCGACATCACAGTCTTCATGGGAACAATAACTTATTTACTACTACTTGATTACTCGTGCACTTGTTGTTCGCATCAATACTGCAGATTTTAATTTCTATACCATTCTTCTTCCTATTCTTAAATAAGGATTTATGAATAATGACATCCTAACATACAGACTGCACTTTTTCATGTATCTTTTTTAGGGATAAGAGGAAAAATGATAAAGACTCCAGATGTAGAACTGGGCTGGGTCATGTCCATCCATCATCCACTTTCCAATCAATTTAAAGACAGTTCAAGTGTCAAGGTCAAAAGCCCTTCAAATAAATTCCTGCATTGGTATCAGTAAACAGTACATAAAAGAATATGTGCATAACCTCGATTGTTATTGGTGCTAAGTTCCCAACTAAAGAGGCAGGCCCCTGCTTTTCAAAAATACACAGTCCAAGAGTACCTACAAGTAAGTGGGCACAAACTAGCCATGCCAGGGGGTAAGCCTGGCAACTGAAGCAACACGCGAAGAAGGTGCCAATTGGTACTACAGCTCTATTTATCTAATGCCCGAAACATAAAGAATCAATCTAAATGACTCCAACTATTTGCTTCTTTGAATCCAATATGACAATTTAAGGAATTATAATGCAACCACCATTTGATGGTGGGGTATTCTGTCCACAAAGAGGTGTGTGACACCAATTATTAAAAGACGTAAGCATTTCCATCGCTTATTAACTCAGGTGATCTCACCCTGTAATAAATACTTCCACAAACAAATAACTAGATAAGTATTGAAAATTCTTCATCAATATTACTTTGACTGCTTTAACTTGGCAGCATGAACTTGGAATGCTTAGCACCATGCAAACAATTTTTATGCTGTCATAAAGTTGCAATTATCTTTGCGAAAAATGGTGTTCCAATTTACTATAGAGATGGTTAAAAAATAATATAAACAGAAGGCAATCTTCAAACAAATATTATCTACGATGTCACCATATATCTAGTGCTTCAGATAAACAAACCAAATGCTCTGTTATCGCATCATGTGGATGAAATTTAGATCCTTGAAAATATATGTTCAGCATCACCATAAACAAAGAGCAATGAAAACAAAATTCTAGTAGACTGGCATTGAACATGGATGTTTATTGCACACATGATCTCCTTTCCCCCATTGGGAGCCAATAAAACACAGAAAAGATTCAAAAGAAATATAACATTCAGAATAGGTTCAGAAGATGTATTAGATGACCTTGGGCTTTCAACAATTTACGGAATCAGATCTCAAGGTGTTTGTTCCTGATCTGAAAAGAAGATATAATTGTAACAAGCTATAAATGCACATGGAGCATCATATGGGCAGCTACATAATTAATAGCAACTAACATGCCTTCAGAAATATAAGCATCACAGAATTAATTGAAAGATATTAGAAGTAAGGCATAAATCTTATGAACACTTTATACAACCTACTCTCTTAAAATGTGCTCAATTTCATTCTTGTATATAATGAAGTGAGATAAAATAATTTCTTCAATGTGAACACTTCCATTTTTAAGATAACTAAATGTATTCCACAAACTAGGGAAGGGTGAATGAACTTGCATATGGTTTATTATGATATCCTTGTGTAAGACAGAAAACAAAAAATAAAACAAAAAATGTCAAGTAGAAAAGGGTACTGGCATCATCACTAAGGCAGAATGAGCAAACCTTTTTTGCACCAATCGAATGAAGTGTTGAGGAGGAACAAAAGCACGTTCCATGTCAACAAGGGCAACGACCATTTTTTTTGCTTCATTTCGAAAATCGTCTAAAGCAGCAGATGCAATTGCAATAACCTTGTTGCAGAATTGGATAGCGCCACATTTCAAAATTTATGAAAATGCAAATTGGAAGCTTAGTGCTAATAAAAATGCAGTTACAAATGATATACCTCCCGTTTAAATGGAGGATATCTTCCAAGACCAGGTGTAGCATTTGCAGCAGCAGAAACGATATCTATCAATACACGATGCACCTGTGGAGTCATGTCAATCAAAACAATTACAAAAAAAAAAGTTGAAAAAGGTAACATTCTTGTAATGCAAAAGTCAATATTCTTGTAATCTTACTATTGTGTAAAAAGACATTACAGGTCAAAATGAAGAAAAGAACAAACTATTTCAAAGGACAACACTGAATCCAAAGAACTAGAAAATCCAAGTAGAGCAGAACCTTAAAGGGATAATATGAGAAAATTGGAAAGATATTGTAGAAAATAATAAAGGTATGTAAATGATGCAAGTTAGATTCAATAGATCATGCACCTCTTTGAGTGGCCTAAGAAACAAAATAGAATTTCCTGATTAGAGTATCTTACCTCATCAACGCAAAGACGTGATGGCTCTTTTGCAAGTTCCAACACTCCTTTTATCAAGGATCTCACCCCTTTCTCAGGGGATATTAGGTATGGCTGATAACCATCTGCTTCCAACACAATCTAGAAAAGGGGGGAATTATAAACAGTAGGTATAACATCAAATAACAGAAATTGTTTTTCTTCTGATAATAGGGAGTACAAAACCACAGGCATTAAAAATTTGAAACTCCATCCAGCACCAAGACCTCCACAAGGTAAAGGGTTGCCACTCACACTAACTACCCTACCCAACCAAAACCTGCTGCCAGGTCACAACAACAAACTTGGATGAGGCGGGAAAAAAAGCATAGAGTTGACCAAGAGAACAAGCTTATTAGAGTTTAAAAACCAGCCGTACAAACATAAATGCAGGGGCAGCACTGTGCAATTTGGTTACTGACTTCATTATGTTAATGCCGAGTTTGGCTATCAGAGGTTGGTTTCATATCCATAAACAGCATTACAGACATAAATGTACTATATCATATCTATACTGCATCTTGAAGATAACAGTACATATCACACTCTCTGTTTTGGATCATAATGATTGGAGAATACTGGGATTAACATTGAATTTTGCATCATAGGGTGGTTTCAGTTTGAATTCACACATAAATACAGCAAAAACTTGGACTTCACAGCCCTCATATCAAATCATAGCGCAAGAAAGAAAATCTGGAAAGATGAAGTTCATAAGTTAAATACCCGTTTAACATTCTTGATATCAAAATGCTTATCCAAGGGTAGCTGCTTAATCCTATTAGGAAAATTTCTTTCGAAACTTGACACCACTTTCCAACCTCCACCCTGCATAAAATTCCTGCTCAAGTTGCTCAATAGAATAATGGGCAATGATAAGGAATGTCTTGATCAATGAAAGGTTACATTTACACTAAAAAATGCTAGGGCATGTAGTAAGATTATGTTCTTTCAATGCAAAGTATCAAATAATAAAGCAAAAACCAAATTGGAAAATAAATGTAACATGCAAATTTCACTATGGCTTGTTCAACACAAATAGGGGTGTAAATGATACACTACTACTCGCAAGCTATTCGAGCTCGATTCGAGGAAAGCTCGAACTTGACTCACTTAGGGTCGAGTCGAGCTCGAGTAGTCGAGCGAGCCGAGTTCGAGTATCTTAATACTTAACTCGAGTGCTCGCGAGCTTAATCGAGTAGTTATATTTATATGTATATATATTATATATTAGTTTGTTATATATATATAATTAAGTTCGAGCTCGAGCTCGAGCCCGAATTCAAATTCGAGTTCGAGTATAAAATTATCTATGATTAAATTAAGTTTATTAGCTTTTAAGGAGCTTAATCGAGCGAGCTCGAGTAGCTCGAATTATGTATCGAGTCGAGCTCGAGCTACATAAATAAAACTCGATCGAGTTCGAGCCGAGTATCGAGCACCGAGTTTTCAACCAAGCTCGAGCTCGAGTAGCTTGCTGCTCGGCTCGAACTCGATCGATTACACCCCTAAACACAAATGCTAGTCTCAGATGCTATAAACTGTTCACATCAAGGTAAGGTGGCATGAGGGGCATATATTTGGATGCTGCACCTCTCTGTGTATTGTAGATACTAGGGTTTTGTGCAATTCACATGCATTAGTTTTTACAAACTTATTATTTATTGATTTTAAACGGTAAAATATATCTTAAAGTTTCTATAATGATCATAACTTAATATATGTGATTATATATCTTAAAGTAATTATATTAATTATAACTTAATATTTGTAATTATATGAGATAAATATCAATAACAGTTGCATAGCTATTGAAACTTTTACCAACATGATATGGAAATAGTTTATTTCAGAATACATACTTTTTTAAATTATATATAAGTAATTATAATATAGCAGGCTGTAGTATGAAACAGTTGCCTCATAGAATTGTCCACATCATACAGTTAGAACATACTACTAACCTCACCAGAGGAAATATGCTGGAGGAATTTATCCTCAAATTCTCGGCAAAGCTCCAAAGCTATTGCCCTGGTTCCTTCAGTACTATCCACCATTTGTTCCCCAAGCCTAACCAGCTCATCCGCAACCATTTGGGATTTGCCCTGCAGCCTGCATATACATGTAGAAGCAAGAAAATAAGACTAGTCCAATCAATTAAGCTCTCTAAAGGATCTTATCAGTCACACATTGCCAATTTACCCAGAGAGGAGGTTTGGGAGTCGGACTTTCATACGATTGCGTATCTGTTTAGCAATAGTATCAACCAAAGCCACCCTACCAAGCTTGCTTGGAGAAGCCCCAGTGAGAATGGATCGAAGACTTTCACTCTCAGCTCGCCAGGCAGTTTCCATTGAGTTGTCAGAGCCAACTGATCCAGCTTGTGCTGAGGCAATAGAAACAGATTGCCCAATTAAAGCAACCCAAGTAACATCAGATGCAAGCCTTGGGCCCTTATCTGATAGAAGTGCCTGAACAGCTGCAAGAGTTTTCTGGTCTCCAGCTGCTTGATCAATCTTGCTGATAACACCAATAGTTCTGGTACCTAAAACAAATAATAGAGAACATAAATAAACAACTTGCAGCAGCAAATGTAAGGCAGAATGCCTAACCTTGTGCTTAAAATAATGGTTTAACAATTTCTAATAATTTGCAAGGGCAGTCACCAGGGCATATTGCACATACCTTCTGAATCAAACTCTTTGGCCAACTTAAGGGCTCGAGATGAAGAAATTTCAGGTGATTGGGCAGCTGGTATTATGACCAGCAATATAGCATCATTACGTGCAGCATAGTCACTGATCTGGATCAACAACAACAACAACAACAACAACGGACAAAAACAAGGAAAAAAAATCACTATCCAATATACTACCAAATAACAGAAATCAATCCAAGAAAATCATTAGTTGACATGACTGTGAGGCACAAAATTCCCAAACACCTATTACAAATTTACAATCAACTAACATCTGGCACTCAAATCCAACAATCATTTTCCTACATTATATAATATAAAAATTACAACTGAAAAGGAAAGTAATCAAAGATAAAAAGCAACATCAGTACAAGAAAGCACATACCATGGACTCATCCATAGCTCGCTGGTCAAGTCCAGGTAAATCTATCAACTTCAATGGAGGAGCTGAGGAAAGAAAAATATGCTTAGTGAGAATAAAAACCTGCAAGAGCTATTTTGCACAAATTTTTACACTTTGGTACGTCAAAAGAAACCAACTTCCAAAATGCAGGAAGATGGATATGAAATATTTTTAATAAAATCAAAAATAAAAACCAAGCAATACACCTGTGCTAGTGCGTAACTTCATGTAAATTTCATCAGCCCGGCTTTTTCCCGAACTATGTACCCCTGCACCCTTGCTAAGCCTGTCCTGAAGAGAATGCCTGAGCGCACCTACACAACAGATCTATAAGCCACAGAACTATCACCCATTCAATTTAATGATGGGAAGTTAGTGTTACAATGTGAAATAAACAACTTTTGACTAATTTCAACCAAAAGCAGATCACCACAATGTAGAAACACCCACAGCAGGCCAATTGATTAGGGGAGCTCTGAAGACTTACTTGCGGAAACCTGCTGAGACTTGTTGTCAATCTGCAAGACAATTGATTTATTGTCGAGGGAGTTATCTCTTTGAAGGTCAATGCTGATAGGTGCTCGAGTGGCACCATTTTCTCCTGTGGGCTGTCGGAAGCAAAAAAGAAAACATGTACCAATGATACATTATACATGAAAAATTAATAAAAAGAACAACCCAACCTCATACAGCAGATCAAATCCAAATTGCAGCATACCAGGACAGGGTGGCCTATCAAACTGTTCAAAATTGCTGATTTTCCAGCTCCCTGGAGAACACATTGGCATAGTATGAAACTGAATTGGAGGAAGACAAAATATATATACAAAACACATGATTGTCAAAAGAATATCAAGAAAAAAGAACTCAATAAAAAATAAAAAAAACCAAACCAAACAACCAAAACTGCATTCTTGATCCAAAATACACAAGAAACTAACAGCAACACATTGGCATTGTCCGAAACTGGATTGGAGGAGAACAAAGATAAAAAAGAACAAATGATGTCGCAAAATAATATCAAGAAACAAGATTTCAATGAAAAATAAATACTAAACCAAACAATCAACACACCATTCTTAATCCAAAATACTCAAGAAACTTACGACATTGCCAAGGGCAACGACATTGAGGAATGTAGCAGTCCTTTTCGATGGTGTAGAATCGTCTACATCCTCATCAGCGAGAACGGCGCCCGCCTGAATCATAGAATCCGAGAGCTGGCTCAACTCGTCGATAGCGTCCATGGCGCTGCCCGTAATGGTGCTCACAAGGGAAGAGATCTACAATTATGGGAAGAAAACCAATTGGAAGGGAGATCTTGATGGCGAATTCGATTGGAATGGAAGGGATGATCGGGAATCTCGAATGAGAAGGAGAGCGCGGAAGGAGGAGGAGAATCCTGTTCACCGCTTTCTCGTCCGCTTCTTGAACGGTTAATTTGAAAAGGGGTGTGTTTGAAATTTTGAAGGTGAATTTTTCATATAAGCCCTCATATTTGAAAATAATTTCACAAACAAATTGATAAATATCGAAGAAGAGTTTTCGTACATTCCGCTATTTTCATTGGGAAATTTTCATATAGACCCTTGCATTTGAAAAGAATTTTATAAAACGAAGTGATGAAAATATTGAAGAAGAGTTTGAGTGCATTTCACTATTTCAGGTTGTGTTGTGTTGATGGGGGACCATGATGACGTTTCATCCCCAAGTGACTACTGATTGGTATGAAATTTAAATAATAAAAATAGCTCCATTTGATATATAGTGACAAGATAGGTAAATACGAAAATCCATTAATTATAATAAAAGAAAATGCATTTCACATGTATGATGTATCTCCCATAGAAGATAGAAGATTTTGCATATAGTGAATTCAAATTTGAGATTTATCAAATAAATTGAAAACTAAAACTTGAAATTTCTTAAATTTAATATAAAGTAAGTATTTTTTTTCTTGTTTCAATATATTTATTTTAATTTTTGTATAGGAGCCAAATGTTTTTGTTATTAATTTTAATTATAAATAAGTTGATTTTAGTAATATTTGTTTCAATTTAATTAAATAAAACTCAATAGAGTTCGGATGCTTGTATGTCATATCCTGCTTTTCTGGGAAAAAAATAAACTATCAAATGCCTTTTAAAATAGACTGGTATTTTATTTTATTGTCTTTGTTGGCTTGTATTTTTCCTTCATATCAAACATTCAACTTCTGTCAATCAAAATTTTACATGTCTCATATATTCTTTTTCTTTCTTTTTCCTCCATTGTTTCAGTTCAAAAGATTTTGGAAGCAAACTGTTTGCCAATAAAAGGGGAAATGGCTAGAAATAAATCAACCACTATTTTTTTTCCCCGGGAACATATAAATGTTTTATATTAATTTTAATCCTTTATGAACAATAATCTCTCCAATATAATGTACATTGGCATGCCATTAAGGATAACAATTTTATTTTATTTTTTTGAATAATAGGCGACAAGCGCCCCGGTATATAAATAGTGTTAAAACCTGGTGTATATTGTATAAATATTATAGAATAGTACAAACATCCGGATGAACAGTGTATGAACAGTACAGTGAACAATACTGTCGGGGAGAGGATTTGAACTCATAAGCTGTCCTTTAACACATTGGTGTCATACCATTGGGCTATCCAATGGTTAACTCAAGGATAACAATTCATTTTCAAAACTTAAAACAAATACATTAAAATAAAAATAATAGATTGCAAGATTTCATTCCGACTTTCTTCCATCTGCGCATTTAATTCAACGCCATAGTAAGCCATCAGTAACTTCACATCTTTTTTAATCATGCTGGCTCGTTTGATTCAGAGAATTTAATTCTAAAGAACCGTAAATGCATAAACACTGATGAATAAAATACCAATTCTCCTATTACAAAAACATAAAAACATGAATTGTATTTTTATAAATATGAGACTAAAATCTT
Source organism: Dioscorea alata (assembly GCA_020875875.1). NCBI lineage: Eukaryota > Viridiplantae > Streptophyta > Magnoliopsida > Dioscoreales > Dioscoreaceae > Dioscorea > Dioscorea alata. The sequence continues at coordinate 17,037,599 of CM037018.1, forward strand.
CCATATACTTCAAATATTATCGCGTTATAGAACTTATTTGTTTAATCGTTAGAACATAACCAAAAATATCTACCAATAATTATAAAGAAATTTTTTAAAAACTCAATCATAAAAATGATATACAATGATGATAAAATTGGGGAAAAAAAGGTATTCGAGAAAACAAGCAATAGGATTATAAAAAATGCTGATTAGATAAAGAATAAAAATATGAGATTGAGAGAAAAGACATCATATAGAGAAATTTGTTTAGATTAAAAGCATATATGGCCTACAAAAGGAATAGTATTTCATTGAACTCCTTGTTCAGAGATCTATGATGCATACATGTGCAAAGTCTTCTCATACTCCTAGCCACTTTATAAGCAGAAAATAAACATTTCTTCAGGCGTGATAAATACGAGCACATTTCTCAATATATCCTGTTAAACTTTGTTTACTGCCAAAATTTAGTATGAAACAAACAAAAGTCCACAAATCTTTCAATTGACAGATTAGATCTCATTTGGAAACAAAAATGCAGACTAACCAGCTTCATCCAAGGACTGCTAAGTGACCAAATAATAACATTTTAAGAATCAATGTTTATCATGGGCCATGGTTGCCGAAGAATCATTTTACTGAGATTGAGAGGCATATGCCAGTGTGAACGTCAAAACCAGTACACTCCAATTGTCCCATATCCGATCTAAGCTTGACATTGCCTGTGGTTCTTTACCTGATGTGTGTTCTAAATACTTCCTCCAGTCAGGTATTCACATATTCTACTTGAACTGTAAAATCCCTGATCCCAGCTTCATTAAACAGATCTATTGATCTCTTCTTCACACGAGTCTTATCACTCTCTGCTGACAAGTGAAGATGAACTGTTGCCACAGGCTCCGTGTTTGTGAAATTCCAAACATGCAAATTTCGGAATCCACACACACCGTCAACCTTCATCAAATTATGCAAGGCTACTTTGAGGTCCTGTTCATTAGCCCTCGGAACTCTTTGAAGCAAAGTTTCAGCAGAATTCTTTAACAATGGAACAACAGAAGACACAATCATAATTGAAATAAATATAGAGCATGCTGGATCTGCCACAAACCATCCTTTGTACTTTATTAGGAGGGTGGAGATCACAACTCCAAGACTTCCCATGGTATCAGCTAACACATGCAAGAAAATACCTTCCATGTTGTGGTCAATATGGCGATGCTGCTGCTTCGAGGATGAAGAATGATTATTCTGAAGTTCTGAAGAGGAGTGTACAGCTTCTTTATGAGAACAGCTCTCCTTCTCAACATGACACCCATTGTTTGTGTGGTCTGGAAAATGACCGTGTGCAGAGTGGTCTTGGTTTTGATGCTCATGGCTGGACTTACAAGCATTTCCATTTTTAACATCTGTATGGAGATGATGATGATCATCATTGTGATGGTTATCATGGCTGCAACAGTGATTAACATGCCCAGTATGAAGATTTCCACTGGAAGAGTCATGAGAATGAACATTGTGCTGATGTTGCTCAATTTTGGCATCTAGATCTTGCATAACAATGCCATGATGGTGATCGTGGTGATCGTGGTGATCATGGTGATCATGGTTATGGTGGTGATTGTGGTGATGGTGATCATGGTGATCATGGCTGTGGTGGGGGTGGTGGCTGTGGTGAGAATGAGAGCATGCTCCACTACCACCATGAGCATGATGATGCTCCTCATGGAAGAAAACTAGGCCAACAACATTGACAAGAAGCCCACCAATTGACACTGTCAACAAACTATTGGTTGATATCTCTTGAGGATCAAGAATCCTCTCAAATGACTCCAATACAATGAGAGCACCAACAAGAACTAAGAACACTGCATTCACATACCCTGAAAGCACCTCAAACCTCCCCCGGCCATAGCTGTAATGATGGTTCGCAGGCAGCCGAGAAATATAGGAAGCATAAAGGCCAATAGCCAATGCGGCACAATCAAATAGCATGTGACAAGCATCAGAAATTAACCCAAGACTATTGCTCATGAACCCAGCCACAAACTCTACTACCATATATGCTGTGTTAATAAGAAGAAAAAGAGCAATCTTCCTAGACTTCCTCTCAGTCATAATGTGCCGAAGAGGATTCATAATCATTGAATATAAAGACTCAGAAGGATCAGTGCTACCAATTTCAACAAAATTAGGCAAACATGCAACCAGCTCTTGAACAGAAAGCCACAGCAAGAACCCACAGAACAAAAATCCAGGCAGAGATAACTTTGGGAAGTAGAAAAGCTCAAGAACAAGAGTGCAAACGAAAGTTACAGTGAAAGTTCTGCGCAGATCCTTCCCACTAGTAACAACCTTGTCATCACCATAATGGTCACCAATAACCACACCGAAGATCACAGTGTTGATCAGAGGCCATCCAAGGCTCCCAAACGAAACAGCAGCCATCTCCTCACCGCCTTCGCGGAGAAAGCTAATGAAAGCGGGAACAAAGAGGAAGAGTGTGGTGAGCGCGAGAGAAGCAAGGCGAGATCTTTTCCGACCTAATTGACGGAGAGAAGCCCAATTGGAAGAGGCGCGCTCGTGGAACCCCAAAAACCCGGAGAGGAAAGGCAGCAGCAAAGGGGTAACGCGGCTGCAACCATCGGGAGGCGGCGGGGAGGAGGATAGGGGGGCGCAACCGGTGCGATCCCAGCTGCGGGATAGGAAGAAGAGAGCGGAGATGAGGGAGGCATAGCCGATTAGTTTGCGGGCGTCACGGCGGCTGTGGGAGTGGGAGTAGGAGAGGGATTGAGCGACGAGGGAGCCGGAGAAATCAGCGAGGATGGTGGCGGAAGTACCGCAGTAGCGAAGGGCTTGGAAGCGGAAGAGGAAGACGAGGGTGAGGAGAGAGGATCTGGCGGCGAGAGAGCGGAGATGGGGGCGGAGAGAGGGGAGGGAGAGGGGGAGGGAGAAAGGGAGGGAGAGGACAAGAGAAAGGAGGGAGACGAGGAAGGAGAAGGGGAAGAGGGAGAAGGAGGAAGGGGAGGAACGAAGAAAGGGGAGAAGGGAGTAGAGGGATCGTAGGGAGAAGAGAAGAAGGAGAAGGGAGGAGAAGGAGGAGGAGGAGGAGGAGGAGGTGGAAGCGGAGATGCGGCGTTTGGAAGGGGTGGAGATGGAGAGAGGGGAGAAGGGAGGGAAAGGGGAAGGGTTGGAAGGATGGAGACGAGAAGGGATGGGAATAGGGATGGGAGGAGGAGGGTTAACGGAGTGGCGGAGAGGGCGGTGGTTGCTCATCGTGGACTTGGAGTTGCTCAGTGACTTCATTGATGAGGATCTTATGTGATGGAACTGAGTTACTTGACCCGGTTCGGTTCGGTTTAGAGGTTTTTTTTTAAATTAAATAGAAAAATTGATATTTGGTATTGACTCTGATGAGATTTGTTTGCAGACTTGGTAATATGCCTTTTTAAAAATATTTTTGTTTATAAAATAGTTTTAATTTTCTTTTGTGATTAAAATTTATTTAACTTTGGAGTTGATCGGAGTGACAGAAGTTTAGATTAGTTTGTAAAAAAAATCTTGAGTTTGAAATTTTATGTGAGTAGACAAACACCATTCAAAAAAAGTTTATCCATTATAAGACATTTATCCTTAAAAAACTAATAGGTGAATGGCAAAATAAAATAAATTTTAAACTTGATTTAAAAATTAGTTGCATGGAATGAGCAGAGTTGATGCTGTCACACGTCAGATGCTAGCTATATCACTTTTTTTTTTTTTTAAAAAAAAAAGAGCTATATCACTTAACTATGCGAAGGAAAATCAAATTCAATATTTTGTTTACACTTGCAAATGAAAATATATATTTTTAAAATTTAAACAAATTAGATGAACAAACATGTCCAAAACATCCATGATAATTTTGACTATTTCATAGAAGAAAGTATCATAACTACTCCCTCAATGCAAGTAAATGCAAGTAAAACCTGCACTGTTGAGGTGAATCTTTTACATGTTTTTTTATTGTGAAAATAAGAAAAATAATTTGTATATTCATTATAAATATAAAGATATATATAGAGAAATATTAGGGGTTTTGTGGTATGGGCCCAATATAACCCATTAACTGATATCAACTATAACATAACTCTAACACTCCCCCTTAAGCTGGAGCATATGTATCAAGCATGCTTAATTTGTTACATAGATTAATAAAGACTTTAACATTTAAACATTGGTGAAGATATACTTTAACATTTAAACATTGGTGAAGATATCCTTCATAAAGAACTACTCAAACTCCGTCCTAAAAAAAACATAGTTCCTCTCATCTGACTTTTGTGAGGTACAATGGAGATCTTTAACTAAAGAATTATGAGACAAAGACATAACAACGAAAAGACAAATCCTTCAACAACAAAACAAGAGCATCACTGGTGAAAGCTAAGGAATATCACCAAATGCTCATAGACCAACAGGAAGAAGGAGATTCTTAACTAAAGAATCATGAGACGAAGACATGACGGACGAAGAGACAAATCCTTCAGCAACGAGAAACAAGTGCATCGCTTGGTGAAGGCTGAGGAACATCACCAGGTGCTCATAGACCAACGGAAACGAGGAGATTCTTAACTAAAGAATCATGAGACGAAGATATGATGAAAAGACAAATCCTTCAGCAACGAGACAAGGGCATCACTGGTGAAGGCTAAGGAACATCACCAGGTGCTCATAGACCAATGTGAAATGGAGAGAGATGAGCTGGCGGTAGAGGTGGTGGTGGCGACTAGGGTTTAACCCAATGCTTTAGTACTATGTGAAGATAGGAAAAATAATTTGTATATTCATTAGAAAATGAGTACAAGAATATATATTGAGAAATATTAGGGGTTTTGTAGTATAGGCCCAATATGACCCATATGACCCATTAACCAATCTAAAGTATAACATAACTCTAACATTTAACAATTTGGATGAACTATACACGTAGACTGAATTCTCAACTATTATCATGGGGGGGCTACCTATTTGGTTCAATGGAGGAGCGTGGATGAATAATTTTTTTTTTTTTTTTTTGTTAGAAAGAGGAAGGAGGAGAGAGGAGAGATATAATGTGTGCATTTTACCGATTTACTCTTTTATATAAAATTGATCATAATAATTTTTTATACAAATATAGGATTATTTTGTACAAACTTTATTAATATTAATATCGGTATTATTATTATTATTATTATTATTATTTTGTAAATAATAATATTATTAAACTAATACTATAATTACTCTTTTTTAATTACTTTTATGATATATTATTATTAATATACATTAAGCAAATAAGAGAAAAAAATAATATCTATACTAGCTCCACAATGTTTCGAAAAACAAATTTAAGTTTTTTTTATTACATTTAAGTTTTTGTTTATATTAGTTATGATATTAATAATTAAAAATTTTTAATTGCACTTATTTATTTGTGTAATAAATGTTCATAAGACCTTTAAAATCCAAAGTATACAACAGTTTCCACTGCATGAGTTGTTTAATTATATTGTTTTTCATATACAATATTGGCAGAAACCTTTGTATAAGCTCCTACTAGAGTGTTTCAAAAAACAAATTTAAATTTTTTTGCAAAGAATAAATTTAATTTTTTCTATTACATTTAAGTTTTTGTTTATATTACTTATAATATAATAATTGAAAAAAATTAAATTGCACTTATTTATTTGTGCAATAAATACCCATAAGACCTTTAAAGTTTAAAATCCAAGGTATACAATAATTTTCATAGCAGGAGTTGTTTAATTATATTGTTTTTTATATATAATATTGCCGCGTATAATTTGCTCGAGATTGCTTCAAGGAACAAATTTAATTTTTTTATTACATTTAAATTTTTATTTATATTATTTATGATATTAATAATTAAAAAAACTTAATTTCACTTATTTATTTGTGCAATAAATGTTCATAAGACCTTTGAAATCCAAAATATACAACAATTTTCATTATAAGAGTTGTTTAATTATATTGTTATTTATATACAATATTGCCACAAAGCCTCATTCAAAATTTTAAAAACTCCAATACGAAGACATGGAATTTGCATAGTAGAAGATATAATTAGGTTTTAAAAGGACATTGCGCTAATTTCTCAAATTAATGAAGGATAATTTGGTTTTTCATAGAAGTTTAAAGATTATTATTATTATTTTTAATAATCCCACCCCTCCAAAAAATTCCAATTTGGAAGGGTGGGATGTGAGGGGTTTGGAGAGGTGAAATATCCCTCCAAACTCCTCCTCCTCTTTACTCTCACAACCAAACACACTTCATCCCTCCTAATTCGTCCTCGCTCCTGCAATAAAAACCCGCAATTAAACAAGGGGTTAGAATTGGGCTCTTATTGGGCCGCAACCCTATATTTTAGTTTTAAGCTTGGCCCAAATTAATTTCTTATATAAAAGTGTAAATTAAGGAAGCATTATTAATGTTGGGCTTTTATTGGATCTTGTTTAATAGTCCATTAATTAGGATATTAGAACAATACTAACAATGCAGCAGAATACAAATGATTGAATTACAATACAAGTGTTTGTATTTTTTTTTTTTCTCATTTTCAACCTTGCTATTTAATGTTGAATTTTTATTGAATTTTGTTTAATGGTCCATTTGATTTGTGAATGAGAATAGTACAAACAATACAAATGATTAAGTTATAACGCGAGTGCTTCTATTGTTTTTCTTCTCATGTCCAACATCGACTATAATCTTACTTTTGTAAATGATTTTAAAGTCCTGAATATATTTGAAAAAAATCACAGGTATTATTTGTTAGAGAAGTTTAATAACATTACTCATAAACATACTAATTAATACATTCTAAAGAGCTTGGCAAAACTTCTTCATGTCCTTATTATAACTAAAATTCACCATGAAAATTAGTATCAGTGTACTTTTTTCTACCTTTCCTGAAGGTACAAAAATTTCCAGTGGCATGCTGTTATAATATGACATAAATTTTTTTTATCAATGCCTTTTTTTTATTATGTTTTTTTGTATACCTTATTTGGAACAAACTTCCTCAAGTTAGTTTTTTTTTAAATGGATAATTCACAATTCATTAAAAAAGAAACCGAGTACATTACATCCTCAAATTATTATAAAAAGCTAAAAATCTACAAACTCAAAACCCATTGTTAACAAAAGTAAGTAAAAAAATTACCTATAATTATAGAGAAAAAAAATGGGACCATAATTTTCTGCAATTATGTATCATAAAATATAAAATGAGCATGCCAATCTTTAACAATTGTTTTAGAGCTGGCCTTTTATTATTTGCTTGAACTAGTTGTTGGGATATGATAAATAAATTACAAAAAAATTGTGCGAGAATGAGGTCATTTAGGATGATGGAGGCAAATGGCTGCAATGCACTTGGGAGTTAAACGGACAGGCCTCGCAGAAACTGACAACAAAATCAACTAAGGAACCTGCCTTCGTTGATGCATGGAATGTCTGTCAATAACTTTTTGTCTATTAACGTTAGATCTTCTATGCAAAATGTTTGTGTTTTAACTTAAGAGACGAGTTTGAAATTTAGCTCATATATGATAAGGGCACATGTGTTTTGAAGTGCTAATTCCATATATGTGTGCACCACCAACGTAACTTGTTCATATTTTAAAAAAAATTAAAATATTCACTAAAAACAGGAGATAAAAGAAAAAAGTAGCAACAAAGTTTGTGTATATCTTTCAAGTGTTCTTTTGCGGTCATTCTCTAGATGATTATTTTGTTTTAAAAATTATATATATACACATTTGTAGATCAAAAAAGGTAAGTAAGAGAATACGAGAGAGGAGAGAGACATCATGAATGGATTTGAGGGGTGAGCCGGAAGTTAGAGGAGAGAGACATCATGAATGGATTTGAGGGGTGAGCCGGAAGTTATTATAATACTTTTTCCTGAGTGACAAGAGATTAATAAACGGAATCTATGCGCTTTCATAGAAGATGTATTCTCATTTATATATATATATATATATATATATATATATATATATATATATATATATATATATATATATATATTGAACATAATTGTTAGACACTTTGACAATTCTACCTGTGTTTTGTGACACTTTGACAATTCTACTTTGACAATTCTACCTGTGTTTTGTTGAAATTTGTAAAAAACTTACTATTTTACTCTTTTTTTTTATCATAGTTTTAAGTTTTGAATTTATTTTACTTTATAAAATTTGTCTACATTTATCAGTGGGACTTAAATATAACTTTGAAAAATTAGAGCATTTTTAAAAAATATTCTTAATAATTTCAATTTTCATATATCTAAATTTTTTTTAAAAAAAAAACTAAACTGGTTTCAGGGATTTATGTATAAGTTTGGAGACAAGACTAAATTAAAAACGTAAAGAGAAAATAATTTTTTTAAAATGTGTTTGTTTTACAAAATCATAAATTTTAAGTCATCACACAGTTTTGATTTCGGCGCGCATTAGATTGAGAATTTAACTCGTTCCCTATACGGTTGAGGCAAAAATAAAGTGACTATTAAAGCTACCAAGGGAGATCGATTTTATAAAAATGGTAAAAGAAAAAGTTTTTTTTTTGTTTTTTTGGCAGTTTCAAATCTTGCTTTGCTTTGAGATGTTTATTTTTTTGATTGAAAAGAAAGATAATATTTTATACAATGAATCTCATGTCAATTACTGCAGAGGTGCTCTATATGATACCATAGACTATGTGCATTTTTTTTTTTTTTTGGTATTCTCAAACTAAATGCACCTCAGAAGTCAGACCTCTAACTGCCCACCATTCAAGAGATGTACAACAAACTCTGAAAAAATAAAAGCAAGATTTCTTCTTTTTTAGTTTTTGGCTTTGATTGCATACCTTTAAGCCAGTGACAAATGCATAGACATCCATTACTTCTTTGATTGCGTGTGAAGGCCTAACACAACGCACTGAGCCAAAAGCAACACATGGAAACACAAAGTGGAGCTTTTGGCCATGAAACGGTTCCCTTTGCTCCTTTTGAGTGATTTTGTTCTCCACTTAATGTTTTCATTCTTTGCAAAGGGCTTTGTCAAGGAGAAAGATTGAAGCTTTCTTTAGCTTCTTCTGTCACTCATGCCAATGGAGAAGAGTTCTGCAGGGCTTAGCAAGTCTTGTATACTCATTATAGGTAATTAATGTGGTGTTCATCCTGTCTTTGATTTGTGGTTTGATTATATGTTTGATTTGGATTGATGATGATGATGATGATGCAGTGATTGCAAGTGTGGAGAGGTTTGCATACAAGGGTGTGGCTTCTAATCTAGTGACTTATTTAACTGATGTTGTGAACTTTAGCAACTCCTCTGCTGCTAAGAGTTTGAGTAGTTGGGTTGGATTTACTTCTATGCTTCCTCTCATCAGTGCAATTCTTGCTGATTCTTATTGGGACCGTTACTATACCATTGTGGCTTCTTCTTTCCTCTATGTTGTGGTACGGCTTTAACTTGGTCATTTTTTTATTCTTTGAGAAATTTGATGACAAATGATTTTCAAGTTTTATGGAGAGTTTTCTTTTTTGAATAAGAGCTATTAGGAACATATGATTATCTCAAAATTGGTATGTTGTTTTAATGATTCAGTTCAAGTCAATGAATAAGAGTTTGATCTTTGTCTTCATAATAAAAATAGTAACTGTTGGTCGTTTTCTTTTATGAAACACATCAGATGCTAACCAAAATACTTATCTAACTTTGTGGTGTGGTCCACTTTGATATTGAAAACATACTTTTGAATGCAAATTGAATGAGTTATAGCTACTAACTTCAATCTAGTATAAACTCTGACTAAAAGTTCAGCCATTATGCTTTATTCAGAAAAAAGACTGTTCCCATCTATGAATACTAGGAAACACATCTACAATATCTATCATTCTGGCATTTTACAGATTTAAATAATCAAGTGTTTCTCAAAACTTTTTTAATGAACTCGAAGGGAGTAAAAAACCAGCAAAAGGAAACATTATTTGGTAATTTTTTCTTACTGATTTGTTTAACAGGGCCTTGTTGGATTAACTTTGTGGGCACTATTATACACATGGATGCCGGCCTCTTCTCTGTTTCTTCCCCTTTACTTAATTTCTATTGGACAAGGGGGATACAACCCATCGCTACAAGCATTCGGCGCAGATCAATTGCAAATGGATGAGAATTTGTCTTGTGGCAAAGATGAGAAGACTAAGTTTTTTCAGTGGTGGTACTTTGGTATATGCAGTGGCAGTTTGTTGGGGAATTCTCTAATGTCATACATCCAAGACAATATCAGTTGGAGTTTAGGATTCACAATCCCGACCATTGCGATGGTCATGTCTATTATTGTCTTCTTATGTGGTACTCGTTTCTATGTCCGCAAGCAAATGCTAACCGATAACATGAATACAGAAGGTGGCATCATTCAAGCCATCAGAGTGGCTGCATCGAAGTTCTTTTCACAGAAAAACTGCTCATTGCCGAAAGACACAGAAAAAATGGAACTTGAGTAAGTTATCTGCTTTTGAATTACAGTATTGATAGATAAAATTAATGAACTAGTTGTAAATATTCTATAATGCAGGTTGGAAGGAAAACCATTTCGAGATGATTATGAAGTTCCAGACATCAGTGAACAAATCTCAGCCAATCCGCAACCGGGTGTTGCTAGTGTAATCCTTCGGCTTTTGCCTATTTGGACAATGTTGCTAATGTTTGCGGTCATCTTCCAACAGCCAGCTACCTTCTTCACAAAACAAGGTATGACAATGAAGCGAAACATCGGCAAGTCTTTTGAGATTCCTCCTGCAATGCTTCAAAGTACGATAACCATTTCGATAATTTTATTGATGCCACTATATGACAAGCTCATAATTCCTATACTAAGAGTACTAACTCGAGACGACCAGGGTATCACGGTACTCCAAAGGATTGGAATAGGGATGTTACTTTCGATTGTCGCAATGGTTGTGGCTGCACTTGTTGAATCAAAAAGGCTAGAGATTGCGAGGGAAGGCGGAGAATTGGCTACTGAATCACAATTATCAGAAATGCATTTGAGTGTTTTCTGGCTGCTACCGCAATACATTTTACTTGGAATTTCTGATGTTTTCACTGTTGTTGGAATGCAAGAGTTCTTTTACACTGAGGTGCCGGCTTCAATGAGGACTATCGGCATTGCTCTCTACTTGAGTGTTTTCGGAGTCGGTAGTTTCCTTGGCGCAATTCTGATCACAATTGTAGAGTTTGTAATTAAATTGAAAGGTCATAAATGCAGTTGGTTCTCCGACAATATGAAGGAAGCTCGACTAGATAATTACTATTGGTTTTTGGCTGTACTTAGTTCGGTCAGTTTTCTTATGTTTGTTTTGTTGTGTAAGTACTACAATGGTGCAAGTGCTGGTAACAACAGTAAGTGATCAGCAGAATTTAATAAAATTGTTCATATTTGTGTAACTTTTATCTTAGAAATAATATAGTTGCATAGCTATCCCAACTATTTGACAGTATTTGGCAATCAAGGACATAAATCCAAGTAAGCTCAACAACTGATTCAATATTCAATCAACGTGAAATCAGTTACCATCTTGGAGTGACATAACAAGATCACGAACATATATATCCTTACCACTTGGTTTATACAAGTGTAAGTATATATATATGAGCAATGAGAGGAGGGTTGTGATTGGCTCCAAGTTGTAAGGCAAAAGATTGTGGGAATAGTAGAAGAAGCTCTGAACTATAACATCACTTAAAAAAGCAAAAGGCAATGTGATTGGGTGATGATGGCTTCAGTAGCAGATGGAGAAGATTAGCACTTAATGCTCTTTCTTATCTTAAACGTTGTCATCCACTTAATGGTGTATATTAATTTAAATGTGATGTTCTGATGATCCAAAGGAGTTTGAAAATTGAAATTCTCATTCAGTGTTTTGATTAAAAAAGTAATAATAGCTTTTCCATAATTGACTAGCAACTCAAAAAGTGGGTGATCTCTGGCAGCATCATCTGGCAGATTAGAAAGAATCCCTGATTTAAACGGAACAAGAAATGGCCTTTGTCATAAATCTCACTTTCTAAAAGTTGATGCTGCATGTAAGATGGTGCAACATCAACTTTTAGTTTTTGTGCTATCATTCCAATCAACGTTTTAGTCCGAGCATTAAACGTGCAGCACCAAATTTAAAACTTTAATTTTTTTGAACAGTTATACGAAACAGTTTTGATGGAAAAAAGACAAGTCCTCTCCCATAAAAGCTGTCAATGGCATATAAGTACGATCGTGCATTAGTTATGATGACTTAATGATGAATTAAAAATTAATTAATTCGATCAGACGTTATATGGGGTGATTAAAGTTTTACCATGCGCATGTGTAGAAGATATTTCAAAAACTAAACCGAATTAAAATATGTGCACGCTATGCAACTCTGGAGGTGAGAAAAATAACATTCTCTTACATAATATTTATATAGTATTCTACAGTAACAATATTGTTAACCTAGAAATTCAATTATGGGTCTATTTATTCATCATTCTCATAATATTTCATGGGACCAAAGTAGTGGTTGTTTAGTAAATAAACAGTTTTTTCTTCAAAGGTTTTGAAGATATTTTGGTTTGTTTTGTTTTGTGGTCTTCCTATTGTGTTTGGGGATGATTTTTTTTTTAAATAACTAAACACAATAAATGAATTCTAATTTTTGTACGATTGATTGTTTTAATCTACTCCGGTTAATGTCCTTTCTTGGGAACCTGAGGTAATACATCTGAGGTATATTGATTAGTGGGTACAAGAGGATGAAGGTCATATCCCCCAGGACAAATAATTAATTTACCTATTATGAATTTTTTTATCACATTTTTCATAAAAACTTTGAGCTAATGTTTTGGAAAAAAGAATTGAAAAAGAGGTACCAACAACCACCGGTTTTATTAAAGGACAATTGATGATGTTCCTATTGTTATGGAATTTGTGATTGGTTGTTTTTTTATCCTCAATATAATAAAATAACCCTTTTATTTTTATTTAGGGCTTGTTTGGATAACCCAGAATTATGGTATAATTTATACATTATGTCATAATTTAACATTTTCTGATAATTATGTCATATTGGCCGTTTGAGTACTTATTTTGGAGTATTAAATTATGGCATAATATGGGTATTATGGCATGAAAAAATATTCCACTCATTGTAAAAAATTTCTCTTTCTTTTTTGATCTAGCCACCAGTCATTGGTCCACCGGTGGTCCGGCCGGCCACAGGTCTAGCAAGTAGTCCGGCCGGCCTCCGACGACAGGCCACTAGTTCGGCTGGCAGTCTGGCCGACCGCTGGCGACCGACCATCGGTCCACCGGGGGTCAGACCACTGGTGACATACCGGTGATCTAGTGGTGGTCCAAGCGGCCTCTGGTGACCAGTCCACCGGCAGTCTAGTCGGCTATCGGATGATTTCCAGTGACCGGCCACCGGTGGTACGGCCATCGGCCGACAATTCACCACTGGTCCGGTTGGCCTCCGGCCACCGACCACCAAACACTCATTCTGTAAGAATAAAATATGTCACAATTTCTGTAATAATTACTTGCACTTCCTGCATAATAAAATTATGCCATATTTTTTTATTTTGCAGCCAGGCCCTTAGTTCTATATCCGTATCTTATAATAACAAATTAAGTTGGAATAAATATTTTAGATTGTAGCTATTGAAATTCCTTTCATTTTTATAAAATTTTCTTGATCCTCACTTAAAGGTTCCGAAATATATGTATATTGGATTTTTTTTGGACAAAAAATAATTAGTTGTAATTATATTATATTTGACTCTTTTATGCATACTCCATTTGTTTTAAATGATATAGCTCAGTTGGCAGAGTTCCTCTTTTCCAAATGGGTTTTTCCCTGATATATATATAAGGAAAAATATTGTTTTTAATTTGCAATTAACCTTTTTTTTTATTTTCTTAGAATTTAATAAAAATGTTTAAATTGCACACATATTCTAATAAATTTCTCTTTTCATATTTCACCAGTGAAATGTTACATATATATTTTTTAATTCTATATATATCTAATATTTTTTAATTTCTCTTTCCATATTTCTCAAACGGAGATGAGAAGATTATGCCTTCTACTTTTTATTATGCAACTGTTCTTTACATTGTTCATCTAGCTTTACACGGTTGATAACATTGTTTTAAAAATTATTTCGGATATTGTTAAATCAACTAGTTATTCGGTTGAACAATTACCGTTGAATTTACTGTTCTCAAAATAGTTAATTTAAAGTCGTTGGATTTAAATCCAACTGTTGATACCATTCTACGGAACGTCCCTATATCGATCCTCATATCTATAGTTCTAAACATTGTTCACGTTTCTCTACCAATACACATCCTTAATGGTCACATAACATAGTTTATCCAAAGACCTTGCAACAAAATAATAAAAAAAAAAAAAGGCTAAAATCTTCAGAATTCAGACAGTAATTCTAAAGCATCGAACACCAATTCAAAGCTTGTATTTTGCAGGTATTTGTTGTAAAGCCACCGGGAAACATTGAGAGCATCACCGGACGCTTTTCCAGTGAACACTTTTCTGCTGTTCTGCCATGTGTTTGTGAGATCAATCCATTCCCTTCTCCAATTTTCAAGTTCAAACTCATGCCCTGTTAACAAGCTGTTCAACATGTACTTGAAGTAGATGGCTGCCCGGTGCTCGTAATAATCTCGCAAAAGGCCACTCCAATACTTGTTCCCTGATCAACAAATAGAAATTCGATGAAATCAAATAAATGAACGGCAAGACAAAGAAAGTGATTTCTGTTTATGTGGTTACCATAATCTCGAAGCAAACTAGGTTGATTCTCAGTGTTATCAAACCACATTGTTATTTGGGTTCTTGCATTCCACTCATACTGCAACACAATTATCCAATATTCACATCATTATATATATTTATCAATTGGGTATAATATTGAACTAGGGAGAACTATTACCTGCTTCTCTTGTTCAGTATTTCTTGCTAGGTGTTTCGCGCTTTCTAACCAAGGGCCGAGGAGAAATCCATCATGACAGGAGAGAAGCAAGTCAAGGTCTCTGACAAGACCAAGAAAATGCCGGCTAAATCCAGTGACCCTTTCAAGATCATTGTTCTGGTATGCTTCTACAGTCTTCAGGAATACTTGGTTGGCATATTTTGCAAGAGCTTGTCGGGTGAGATCAACAAGATCATACCTAAAGGAGACAATGATGCTCAAAAGTTTCCTTCTATAGATTATGTTTGCAAACTTTCTTTTCTAGTCATAAAGATTTAAATATTTTTTAGTTTTTTGGACTATAGGATCATATGAAGATTAGACCCGATGTCGATAGCCATACACCTATTGAGGATACCCTTTCTATGTAATTGCATGTAATTTAATCAAGAGAATCGAAGAAGAGCTAATCGTGGCTATACCTGAAAGTGTTGCTATCCGATACGTAATCTCCACTTGCCAGGAAAAGTTTTAACGCATGAACAACATCAGCAGTTGAATACCACAGATGAGGTCGGTCATAAGAATCAGACATTGTCTTCAGTTGTCTTTGTAGTGGTTTTCCAAAGTTCTTATTTGCACGTTGAAAGTTTCCAGTTAATGAGATAATGGATGGGTCAACATCAGGAAATGCTACAATTACATCTCTATTTTTGTCCTGTTAAAAAGTAAAAATCTCAGTAAGCATTTAGTGAATTTTAAAACTTAATCTTCTTTTAAACAAGTTTGAACTTTGATAAAACAGTTATTATTAAAAAAATTTCAAGATCCTCCAAACTATAACAAACTTTTCAATGAAAGATAAAAATTTAACTTACAGAGGCACCATCAGTACAATTATAGATGCTCTCATATAAAATTCTCCATGCATCTTGTAATGCCGGAATTGACCTTCCATATCTTCGTTGAGGGTATAGTTTTATCCAAGACTGGTGAAAAAAAAATTAAAAAAATTAAACCTTTAGGAGTAGGCTGGAATTTGATCCCCATGCCATCTTTTAATGGAAGAAAAGTAAAATACAAATGAAAACATCAAAACAAAAACTGTTGTATTGGGATATTTGTATATGGAAAATGCTCAAGCTTTGCAAACAAGAAGCTTTCACTTCAACTAGTACATGTAGCGCACAAGATAATCACAGTGTAATTAAAAGCGCTAGGCGCCCTTAAGGCGCTAAGACTTCTTATTGTCAGAGGCGAGAGGCGCCACGAAAGGCGCATGCCCGAGCGAAATAAAGCAGTAGTTAATAAATTGCTTATATATATATATATAATTTTTGGAATAATTAAAATCAAGCAAAGCAAAACATAGAGTCAAACAAAACACTCATAGAAGTCTAGAACCACTCAAGTTTTTAGAGTACAAATTCTATCTTCATAAATCATCTATTTCTACAATATTATCATCTTCATCATCTAAACTAGCCTCAATCCCATCATTAGATTTAGGCCTCGCCTGAGTGCCTAGGCGAGCGCCTTTCTCACCTAGAGGATGTTGAGGCGTTCTTACAATTTAAGTTCCTCAATCAGGTAGACAAATACAAGAAGCAAGCAAAACAAGACGAGCTGCTTTAGACCTAAGATCCCCATCTATTTTTGAACTTTAGGAATCACTAATAGGCCATTATGCCTAGTTTTATCCCCATAAGTGTTAGGGTATGCCATTGTTTTTTTCTTAAGCAATATATCATGCCAACTTCATTCTCTCCAGTGTTGTAGGCATAACTTCAGGTTTATTATGTCTCAGTCTATTTATATAATATGTATAATGAACCAAATAAGTTTCGTTACAAACCTAGTGCCAAGTGTAAGATATAAACCAAACATATTATCCAGGTCTGATTAAACCTGGAAAGGCTAAAGCTTATAGAATGAGTGACCCAAGCTTAAACATTCAAATCTAAATTTACCAAGCAAACTAATACTAAGCTATGACACTATGCTACATACTAATCCAACCCAAAATCTTAATTTTATAGGATGAGAGATTCGAGCTTACATGTTCAGATCTATATTTACTAACTTAACTGATGTGGGACAATGAGTTACTCAACTATTAATGAGGTATATTGTTGAGTTAGCCACATGGATAAGGGGATATTTTGCAAGATTATCCAATATAACTGAAAGAAGCCATGCTTTTAAAAGCAAAAGCCTCAAGAAAAACAAAGAAACTTTAATGTAAGTTTTAATGAAGATTAATGCTCACAAAAAAAGTGAGTTACCTTCACATCCACTTTCTTTTGATGAAATGCCATTTCAGACATAAGATCATAGACCACAGGATTTTGTTCAATGCCTTCCATGCACATTCCAACACCAACCTTAAAAATATACAAAGAAAAAAAATAATAATAATATGACATGTACTTGATTAAAGGCAAAAGGTGTGTAGAAACCAGTAGACAAATTGCAAGCCAATTCTTAAAATGCATCAACTTTCAGCTTTTTTTTTTAATTGCATTGCTTTCAGGATTTGTTACCTTTGGCACATAAAATATTAAAATAAATTGGTAAATGTAAAGGATATTGCTTTTAGAAAATCACACAAGTTTTAACAATTAGCACAGTTTGAGAAGGGATTTTTATTCATAAAAGAAAAAAGAAGAATCTACTTCAGCTGATATGTCTTAAATGAATCTTCTTTGCAGTTATATAATGAATCTACTTGAATGTTTCTGCATATCATTGCTATTTTATAAATAGTAAAGAACGACAATGCTAATAACTGATAACTTCTCAAAGTTACATAGCTGTTCAATATAAGGAACAGAAGCAGATTAGGTGTGCTAGATTGAATGAGCAAATGTCAGAAGCACTAACCATGGTTGAGTTTTCACTTGTACGAGCTTCAACAGGTCCAGATGCAATTGAATCTAAAATTCCATACATTTCAATATTTGCAGCAAAATTGTGTAGCATGCACCTAAAAAAAAATGGCATAAGTAAAATCAAAGTAAAATTCAATTCAGAAGTTAGTCGACAGTAAGAGAACACTCGCCAAATAAGTAAAATTCAGTTGCAAAAGTTAGTCTACAGTAAGAGAACACTTGCCAGATGTAAGGTACATTGAAGAACTGTTCAGAAGTATTCCATAGAGGTTTTACTTCAGCAAATAGATCAAGGACAACCAATCGACCAATAGGAACAGAATGCAAGAGTGCCTGCATAGATATAGATATACTCAATCTCACAGGTTTATAAATTCCACAAACCAAGAACAATATGTATAATGATTTAAGGGCTGCAGGTAGCTTTAGAGTACTGCCATTACTCAAGTAATGCTCTGCAGATCAGAGAACCAATTTTCTCATGCAATACTAGCATAAGCTAGTTGACATTTAGAAGATTTACAAATCTATTTGCAATAATGTGTACCCAAACTAGAAGACGCTACTGATAAAACCTATAAATACAAGAACAATTATATCTCTTAACTCATAGACATTTTCAATTACCAAGGAAAATCCACCAAAAAAGAAAAAAAATTCAACATTTCCCCATATAGGTATTAGAAAGTGAAAACTAGCATTCGTTTTTCAAGTGAAATAGAAAAATCTGCAGGATTGAATTAATAACATGAGAATGCAGGCTGAGGATGGGCATGAAGACAACACAATGCCAAAGCGATATTAGAAGGAATATTAGATATTTCAAATTCAACACAAAAAATTTTACCTTCATTTGTAAGGGTTTCCAGAATGGATCATATGAAAACAGCCAACCCTATAAACACCCCATGTATTCATTAGGACTTTATGATCATTAAAGAAACATGAAACTAAAACATGAGATATATAGCAATCACAAGAGATGTTTATATTAAAAGTATAATTGAACAAATAACAATGCACCATTAAAATAATTTCCGGTGGGAAGCAAAGAAACCACTTAACAGAAACAGTTGGCAAGAAAATATTTGTCCTGATAAAATTTGAAAAATCAGAAGCCGTACACATAAATGAGATGCTCCCTTCAATCAAATCTGTAAGTTATTCTAAGTCAACCTACCAAGTAGAATAACTTAGGACAAACACTTCTAAGAAAACCGGATCAATTGGACTTGTTAGAAAATATTTATGTAGTTAGTTTTGATCATCATCCTTAACTTATTATTAATTTGATATTTTGTTAGTTCTTAACTTCATGTCTATCTTGTAATCATGTAAAGTATCAACAAGTAGCTAAGAAATCAGTTCTCCTACAAGACTAAAATAGCTTTTAATTAATATTGATCACATCAATAACCATTAATTAGTATTAACCCATTGAAATGAAAAGTATTAAGGAAAACTTGGGACAAAAGTTCCCTCCTTATAAATGCTAAATTAAAGGAATTATAGAAAGTTTAATTGCTTATAGCTGTAGGCCCAAAGGATGATCTACCAAACAATTGATTGAAGGATATAGTAAGTAGCAAAGACAGGTTAGACAAGAACTCATAAAACTACTAGATAAAATTTGCTTCTTTGCAAACCAAACAAATAACCACCCAACAACCAAAGAATTAGCTCAAACCTATAATGGTCATTTTCTAAATGAAAACTATGTACGATGCATTTCTCAAGTTGTTAAGGTTACTGTGCTAGTTTCTCAAAAAACATAAAATACTAACAGTAAATTTTGGACATAATAATTGAAAAGATATGGGTGAATCAGTTATGCTTCACAAAGAACAATAACAACTACAAAAATTAGAAAAATACACACCTGCATCAGCCAAATAGCATCTTTGTCACCACTTTGCATTCCTTTAAATATTGCCGCACCTAAAGAGGAAATGTATTCTGGCTCATCAATAGGAGGAGTATTCTCATCAAATGTATCACTGCAAATGAGGAAAAACACAGCAAAAAGAAATTTTATGGTCTAAGTAACTCACTGAAAACCTACTTTATCACCATCATTTTCGACCAAATGTCATCATTACCATCTCCAAGTGCATGGCATATGCTGGATGTTTAAGTTGAACCAGATCAAGGTTAAAATAAGCATGCCAAGTAAGTTTACTAGTACCAAGTTCCCATTGGATTTCTGAGGTAACCAAAATTCGAAGAATGCCATCATTATAATATGTATCTAATAAATCATGTCGTTACCTCTACTACAAGAAGTCCTATATTAACTTCAGCATGGCATTGCGTAAATGACCTATATACCCAGATGTATTTTGGAGACTAATTAAGATTTTGAAATTTCAATACAAGCGCTCCCAAAGGTATAAGGTGTTCTAATTGTAAAATCTAAAGAGAGTTTTGAATTTATCCAAAATTATTTGTTTCCAAGTGGTAAATCAAGTTTTGGTAAATTAGGTCCAAGTAGCTCCAGTCACATCAATTTAACTATTTATACAATTAGTCCAATTAACATATTTTCCACATGCATTTCACATGAAACTTCAACACACAATGGGTGATGGTTCCTACATACCATAGTGCCATATAGCCGCTAACAAAATAGTAAATACCAAATTGACTGTTAATAATGGCCATTGTCTTTGTGTTCTTACTTCCAAATTAAATAGCACAACAGGTGATATATTCGCACCAAAACCAAAACAAACCATTTTTGGTATATTATTCAAATTGCATTTTATTTACACGGGGGACTAAATCAGAAACTTCAAGGGATTATTGGTATTTATTTGGCATGAAAAAATTTGTAAGAAATATTCAAATTCCTGCAATCTCTCCATTGATGTGCCACTAAATTTGGTTAGGCTAGTTGTTGATCCTTTATTAATCATGCATTTTCTTAGCATTTGTAATGAATTCTTCTTCCTTTTTGTACAAACTACTTCTTTTAGTTATTTTACATGTAAGAGGCTAGAGTTGACCCAAAACTCTGATAAACTGAGGGTGTTTCAAAGGCAAGGAGAAAAATGATAAGATTTAACATATGGGCCAACTTTTCCAAGATACACAACCTTTCAAGTAAACTGGCACACCTGTGGTTTGTAAAAGTAACTGGGACCCAGCTCCTGACATTTTGTATAAAAGGCATCAAGAGAAGGGTTTTCAGGGGACCGAGGCAGGCAAAAAAGATGGCAGATGGACAAGAAAAGAGGGTTTCGAAGGCTCTGAAATGAGGCTAAAGGAGAAGAAAAGGGCTAAAAACCTGAAGATCAAGTCTTTGTGGGCAACATAGGGGGTTTTCCAAGTCTTGTTGTGTTGTGTTCTTGCATAGCTTTTACTCGTCCTGTTTTCTTTTGTAATTAAGACATGGAAGTGTAGAACTTCTCTCTAGGTTTGGAGTTAGCCCAAAGTAGTGATGGTTGATGTGGTTGTTTCTTTTGTAAGGATCTTTTATGATTAATGGTGGATTATTTTAAGTTGGCTTATGATTTGTGTTTGCATAGCTTGTGAGTGTGAAAGCATTTGCTTGCCATATCATAGGGACCAAGATTAACTGAAAGGTTATTCTAGATCTTAAAAATTCTTAAGTCAACCCTAAAATTACTGAAGAGTATTTCTTGAGGGTTTATTATTTAATCATTGTGCTTAATGGGGTTTTGAAGGAGTTCATCTACCACGAACGTAGGGGTTGGCTTAATCAAAATCAACTTGTTATCTCTTGAAAGAGAGTGACAAGTAATTAAGGATTATTACCCTTCAATTGATCTACGCAAATCAAGTAAAGATCCAAACACATCTTTCATTACTCTTTGTGGTGAGTTCCCAAACCTAGGTTCACCTAAACCTGAATTTCAGTCTACACCCCTGCATCTCTATATTCCCCATTTGTGTAATTTCTCCTGCTTTGCTGCTTTTATTCTCCCATCTCTACATCTCTTAATTGCCTAGATAGCCTATTGTTGTAATAGATTAGTAATCACATTTGGTCTTCGTGGGATCGATATCTTAATTACCACTTGGCAAAACCGTATGCTTGCAGTTGCACAACAGCTAGAAAGTTTGTATAAATCCCTAGAATTCCTATATTTTTCTTTATTCCTGATTAATATGTCTATTAGCAAATATTTTACATGTTTAAAAAATAACAAGATTAAGATCAATAAATAAAAACAAAATAGAAATGTACCAATTGTAGACGTGACTAGTTCTCCCATATTCTGCAAAACATACAAAATGCAATATTAATAAAAAATCAATATCAGAAAATATTTGATTAATGATAAATATTTAAGATATAGAACATATTGCCCTTGGACTAAAGCATCATTTGGCAGATGTTACAAGAGATCATTAGCTACAAGGCAACAGTAGTACATGAAAGGCTAATAGGGAAGGATGATTAATAATAATATTACTATCACATGTAGCATACAAAGCAAATAATTTAAGATTTGAAAAATCTCATCAACATATGCTGTGAGCTGACAAAGTTGGACATATGACTTTAGGGGATGAAGATATTAACAAATTTATTTAAGGAAACACGATTTGTTTGACATATGTGGCCTTACTTCTTACAATTAGGAAATACCACAGACCCTCATCCTCCATTAGACGATACCTTTAAACTGTTGTTCTATAAAAGCTTTTCCAATTTCTACAAACAAGGGATCTGTCGCATCCAGGAGATATGTACAACACCATTTTGGATTGCTATCAACAGTAAACCTTCACAAAAAAATGAAAAAGATGAAACCATAGGATGGAATTGCAAAAATACATACAAAATAATCAGTACAATACAAAAAAAGTTTAGAAAAGAATATAGCTATTATTTCAGGGATTTTAGGCATGGAAGCAACAGCTTATACTGGTAAAACTTCCAGATTGAGGAGATTTCATTTAGGTGGGAATTTCAGGGAACTTATCCTGATTGTGTACATACTCCTTGTAGGTATCTGATTGTGCTAAGGAAATTCATGGTAGTGCTTTATTTTGAACATGTTCTGCTTCAAGTGTTAGTCCACTCGAATTGATTTTATTACTGATAACTCTTTAGATAAGAGTCTGATGTGGAGGAATTTGTCCCATATACAGACTGTGTTTAGAAGATTGCTTAATCTTGACCTTTTTATCACTGATCTTGACCTTTTGTTTTAATAGTAAAGGTTTCATGAAATAGATATACAGAGAACTTAAGTTAGGCTTGAAGTGCAGAAATCTAAGATTACAGATTCATGATCGCACAAAATATATATATATGCAAATGCAAATATAAGCTTAGAATTATAAGTTGTTCATCACTGTTTCTTTTGCGAAATGAGAGATCTTATTTGAGAAAAGATGCAGGAAACTAACCAATTTCCAAGCCGAGTTATTTTTGCAGAAGGAAATTTGTACTTCAATGCTGAGGGCACATTTCCAGAAAAAGCCGGAAGAACTGCAAGCATAGATCTAATAGTTCAGTATAGACTTTGAGAATAACTTTTAATTTATTTTATGATTCAAAACATGCAACTGGTTCCTACAAACATAAGACTGTCACCATTAATTTGATTTAAATTAGGGCCCTATCTAGAGATACGGATAAAAATCCTGTGCAAAACCAACAGGGGAAGGTCCAAGTAATAGAGGTGTGGGTTGTTCACGTAAGTGAGTTTGAGTTCAAATCCTTGTGTACGCAAAAAACACATGTTGGGAAAGGTCTAACCCCTTATAAGACTCCTAGTACCTTGCTCTCTTAGGAAGTAGGTGGGTAAAAATAATAATAATGATAAAAAGAAAAAGAAAAACATCCCATGCAAGTCAGAGTAAATAATCAAGATGGCCTGCATCTATACTCTCACGAAATGCAAGTTCTTTTGCGCATTACCCAGTTAGAAAAATTCAATTGCCAATAAAACGTTATTTTTGAATTGCAAAGCACACAAGGAAGAATTAAAATGCACATATCCATTGATAAAAAGGTATAATTTTATTTCATCATTACAATCCAAATCTTATTGGTGCAATAGGATATTATTCTATCTATACTACCACCATTAGTAGGTTATAATGCTGGTTATAAGATATCTGACTGAATTATATCTAGGAACATGCACAGGAAAACAGTAGAAAAATGACGAACCAAAAATGATGAAAATTCTGTTCCAGGAAAACGATCTTGAGTAGTAACAATATCAAATGCTATACCAATAAGGACTCATGTGATGCACACATTTTTTTACACTAGGCACCAGCTATTTGAAAAGAATTTATGTATTTCAAAATAAAAGAGAGAAAAATTGACAAATTATGAGATTCATTAAGCATGATGGCCAGTATTTGACAAGAAAAAAAAAAAGGATTGTGAGTTAACAAAACTAAAATATTAAAAGTAAAAAAAAAAAAAAAAAAACAATACAACAAAAAAAACCCATTAACTTAAGAAATTTGGAATTAAAAAAATGAATCTCTGCAACAGTTACAGGGATTTGCCAAGACAAGGAGATAAAATAAGCATGCCGTACCTGGAGACATTCCAAACTCAAACATACGAGAAAGAATCTTTTTTTGAAGAGCAAGTTGATCATCAAGCCAAGTCTGAGGCAATGATCCACCCCATCTGTCATTTAACAAGATATCAATTAAATACCAGACAATCAAAAGAAGAACCCAGCCAAAATCTTTAGCATACAGAGCTGAAAATATAAATCTACAGAAGGAAAAGGATAATACAATAACAATTTAAATTGTCTGCCAATCGATTTCATACAATTAAGGAAATAGGACACCCCTAAATAGTCTCTTGGATCTACAAAATAACTCGGCATGATTTTTCTACTCTGAAATGAACTAGAGAGCAAACATAAATGATTCTGAAAACCAAAGATTTTTCTAATATATCATGCTCGAAAATATTCTTTTTCATTTCAACTGTTAGTTTAACCAAAAGGAACATCTCATGCAAATGCTAATTTTAGAACCTCGTAGTTTGACTGATTTTGACTGTCAAACCATTTCTTAGAACTACACAGAACATAATCTTTCTGAAGAGATCCTTAGTCTTACATGATGATGATTTATATCACCTGACTGAAGACCATATAACTTAAAATGAATGATTTGGTATAGGCAATGAATCAAGTATGTTAAACTCTTGCAACATCAGGAGCAATAACCTACCTATTGTCTTAAGACTAGTCCTCTGAAAAATGGGTACCTTCTAGACCAGAGCCAACTCATTGTGTTGCCCAAAATCAATCTAGAGACTAAGTCTAGACATGCAGATGGAAAAATATACAATGAGGGGGTGAAGTTAATAGCTTGAGTTCTCATGACAATTATCAAAATTATAGCAGAAAAGTTTTTTTTTTCCTAATCAAAACAAGTACTAATCAGTTTGATAAATATTTGGCCAAAAAGTTTTACTGATAACAATTATTTCTTGCCTAATTCTGATGCCTTAGGAATCAAAGAAACAAAGAAAAGGTAAGTTAAGTTTCTGTTAAATAGTTCTTCAAAAGCAAAGTTGAACATATTCTAATGATAAAAGAGCAAAATACCAAATTTATGTATGAAAGTTACCAAGATAAATTATTTGTGTCCATTTCTCAATAGAAAAGACAGTAACTAATACTTCAATGAAAATATCTACGAAGATTTCAAGATGAGATGTGAATAACATATAAGGTTATAACTAAAAAGGGGGATGTGGAAGACCAGTGTGACCCTAGACTTCCATTGCTAACTACTAGTATGAATGTAAGTTTCAATAGTTAATCGATCCAAATGGGTTTTGCCTTCCAACAAAAAACCAACTTTCATCAATGAATCTCAGTTTATCCTTTTGAGACTAGCCAAAGTACATTACACGTACCAATATACAAGCCCAGCCATTATCTAATGAGGAAAGGATAAGAATGTATTACCACTCACCCATGCATATTACCCATGCGGGACCATGCAAGAAATGCTGGACCTCCAAAAAAGTCATCCAGATCTGAATTGCTGATATTGAATTTCTGTAAAAGAGTAGCTACAGTAATTAATTATTACACTTGAATTAGCACAAGAGGAGTAGATGTTATGAAAACCGCATAAAGACCACTCTTGACAATTGCATAGATTTAGTTGAAATAATAGTGTCAAGTTTGTTAGATGCAGACAAAACACAATATGTAAACCTGAATCAACCCAAAAGTTTTATAGGATGACAAAACCCAAACTTATATAATTATGTCCGTTCTAACTTAACTGGGCCTATTAGTTACTCTAATAAAGGTAACATTATATAGTTCAAACATAGAATTGAGAGAGAAAAAATGTTTGACATGTGATTGATACTAACAAAAAATGTGCATTAAAATTACTTTAAAAAATTCCAAAAGAAAAATTCAAAGATTGGTATCCTTTTTACCATTATGTCATTCCAACTGCTTATTTATGGAGTATAAGTAATACCTTGAAAACTTTCTGCCAAATGGCCTCCTGTCCATTGAAAGCCAAAGGCAAATTAATACCTTGCAGAGCCATCCAATCAATTTCCTTCTCCCACCTTTCCCAGTCCCACCATGCCATTGAATCTGAAAAGCATATAAATTGCTCAAACAGTAAATCCAGTCAAGGTATGGAGATTCATAGTGTTGTCTATCTTAAGATGGCAAAGGCATTAAAAGATTCCAGCACAGTGGCCGTGAAGGGCTAAAGACATGTTGGACTCTTGTGTGAGATTTACTTATTTGTTTTGCTTAAAAAATAAAGACAACAGAAGGCATAATCTTAAAATTTTCTTTAAATATTCCAGCAACTTATAACACTGGCATAGAAAAATAAACCAATTCATTTATTCCACAAAACTATTTACAATATGCAATATGTGGATATATATCTACATGAAGATGAAACCAATAAACTAACAAATACGCAAACTAGATAAAAATGACATATCATGATTGTTGGCACAACATAAAGGTACAACTAAATATGATCCAACATGATCCTCATAATGTCATGCATCCAAGACAAGCATACGCATTCAGCTTGCAGGAAAATGTAGTTGGTGACGCTTTGGTACAACCAAACAGTTCAATCAACCGCTCTATATGAATCAACATTCAAAATGATCCAATCTCAACCATTCACACTCAAACATGTAAACCCAAAGTTTAAGGAAACCAGACTATAGCAAATCCCCATGCATCTTAAATCTCTCTTTTTCAAAATGCCACTCCTTGGATTCAAAACCAAGCATTTTCTTTGCCGTTTTGTGTACTTGATATACTACTAATCACACCTTTCTTTTGTGAAAGTAGAATACTAGGAGAAGAGAACAAATGCACTAAATGGTGGAAGAACAGATTAAATGAAGAAAAAAATTCATTTGTATTATATATATATTGCAGGATAATAACTTTCAGAGCATTTTTCCTTTTCAAACTTGGTTTTTTCAAGAATTTAGAAGAAATATAAAAGAAATATAAACGTAAATATGACACAGTAGAAGAACAAAAAAGAGAAGAAACTAAATCGTCCACTTTTCAGTAAACAAGAACAAACAATAAAAAAAAGTAGCTTACAGCTGGAGGTAACCGCATTCTGGTAGTAGTTCCATGGAACAGGTCTTTTGATCAACACACCAGCAGGGTGAACATGTGGTAGAGACCCTGGTGTAGGCACTGAAAATAACTGTGTGCCGCCAGTTTTGTCCCAAGATATATGTGCCATGCACCAGTTCTTTAAATACCAATGCAGTCCAGCTGAAAGTTCCACTCCACTTCCTCCACGAATTCTATTAAAAAATGAAACAAAAATTAACATTTCAAGCTTTTAGATAAAAAAAAAAAAACAAAGTATGATGTTCACATTTAAATCCAAATTATTAAACTAAAGCCTTTTTTAAAAATAGTTAACATATAACTCGTAGCAAAATAACTAATATTCACAGAACCGCACAACAATCAACAATTACTTGAAGAAGAGTTTTGACATACAAGATTTCTGGATGCCCTTTTTCGCTAAATGATGGATGATTGCTGATAATAAAGCAAGCATCTCCACCACATGTTTCCTGAAGTAGATAAAAACAGGATGTGGAATGTATCAGTTGTAGTATACATAGCCTACAATTTGAGGAAAGAAGCAAGAAAGCAAATAAGGGATAGACAAAATACATTGATACCAATTGTAATCAGGGTCGTAAAACAGCAAAGCAAAAGAGGTATCTCTCCTATTTCCAATAATCATGGTTGTGTTGCTAAAAAAGGTCATTAAACCACTTACAAGTTAAAAATAAAGGGAATGTAAAAAGTAAAAATAAAAATAAATGTCATTAACTTTAGAGTGATTACAATACCCAATCGAATTACTCTCTTCCTGCATGCTCAGTGAAAACATCCCTAGTTCACCATTGCTTATTGATATAGAGAACTGAAAGAGAGAGAGAGAGAGAGAGAGAGAAAACATTCTCGTACTGTCTCTTTCCATAAAAACCGCAAAGTAACAGTTGCAGTTACACCCGATCTTCTTTACTCACTCCTTTAAAATAGAAACGACACATCTTGATCTCCATGCAATAGCAAAATGGGTGCACTTAACAACCAAAACCACTATTGAAGTGAACAAGGTTTATGAGTAGATGACCAACTAATTGCCCCTGCAAAGTGAACAAGGTTAATTCAAATCCCTCACCATCTCCTTACCAAGTGTTATTATCAGAAGATTCCATCTCTCAATACAAGCCAATCAGAAAGAGCAAACTTAAACAAATCACTAGCTTCCAAATCTCTTTTTGCAAAGTAATATTCTCAAGCTCCCATCACTTACTAAAATATAAAACTTTTCACATGGGAAAAAAAATCATTCATTAGCTACTACCAGGCCTATCTACTATTCAGACTGCTCACCCTAATGAAACCAGTCTAGCATTAAGCAAAAACTTGTTTCTACTTCCCATCATTAAAATCTGTAGTGAGACCTTTCGCAAACCATTTAAAACGATAAGGGAATCTCAAATCACAAACTAAAATTCTTCTATGCGTTTAACACAATGGAGATGAAGCAAAAGAAAATCTCAGGGAAAAAAATGCACCCTGCACACTCTTTTAGGAGGTTTACAGCAGCAATGCATTATGTTCAGTTAAGGATATCCTGCTAAAAATCATGAGGAAAAGCAGTAAATGGAAGGTATGAAAACTTGAAGCATGACCGTTCAACCAGTTCCATGCACACGAAGCCATGGTGCACCTTAAGCAACAAAGTACTTAACAACATGATGCCTATTAACGTAGCCGCAACACATACTCATAACAGAAAGATAAAGAATGATGGTTATATAGACACATCCTGTTGAGGCTTGGCGCATTTTAATACATGTGTGAGACTCATTTGAGGAAGAATACAAGCATTCCATACAACAAATTAAATCATCATCCCGTCACCTATCATAAATGTATATTTTCTTTTCTTTTCTAATCCTTCGCAGAATTAAATTCAGATGCTAATTTCCTGGATTGTTGGTGAACCCATTATCTTTCTACTTTCTTTGGAGTCTACATTAATAACGAGGTTAAAAACAATATTAAACTCGAACACACAACACCAGATAATAACACCATGTTAGAAACACAAAAAATACAGTACATCCCTCAGCTAAATAAACATCAAAATGGTCATTATTAATACTATCAATTACTCTACTAATCATGATTAGTAATAATAAGATGAAGAACTCTTTTCTATCTATAAACAGATCAATTAAACTCTAAAACAAAAAGGCAAGACCAAAGAAACTTTTTTTTTTTTTTTTTTTTGCAATTGATACTATCATAATCAATACTAACACAACTGAAGAACTATAAAGAAGGAATCAAAAGTGATTGAAATACCTTATCGATGATCTGAAAATCAAAGCTGGAACTGTGAGAAGGAAGAAGGCGATTGAGGAGGCCACGAGTGGCAGCCTCCTGAACCAACGCAGAAGGTCGCTCTCGTTCGTGCACATCAAGGAGATGTGTAAGGTGGGAGAACTGGATCAGAGGAGATGAATGGACCAAGCAAAGGGCAGAGAAGAAGAGTAAGGAGAGAAGAAGAGGGATGGGCGTGGAAGCCATGGATGGAAGGAGTGAGTACTAGAGAAGTGAAGAAAGTGAGGAAGTGATTTATATCAAAAGTAATGGTATGGTGAGTGGAATAAGAGGGAAGCGGCAGATGCCCAGCCGCAAAAGAGTTCGAGGCGGAAACAGACAACCGCCGGCCGAGGATGGGACGCATTTGTTTTCTTATCCCATATTATTGAAATTACAAATTTATCCCTGTTTTTGTTTTAAAAAATAAATAAACTATAATTTTGTTGAGAAAATAAAAACAACATCCCAAATCCCAATAAATATAACAGCAATTGTGGACTTGAATTCCACTGCTAAAAAAATGGTATTCGATAAAAATATCAATTATAAGATTAAAAAAATACTTATTTTTATTTTTTAACAATTGTTCATATGTAAAAGCTTTTTTATGACTCAAATAAACTGTTCACATATCTAATTTAAATGTTAATTTCTAAATTTAATTTTACTAATCTATTTAAACGCATTGTTCTCTATTACTATCCTCTTAGATACATAAATATAATAAATGAAAAGAGAAATAGATAAAATGAGAAATATGGGTTAAGTATTCGTGAAATTTTTACCTCTAATTACTTTTTTTTTATTTTTTATGAGAAAATTTAAGTAAATTTATAATGGAATGGAGGGAATATGAAGAACACTCGAGCTGAGGCAGTGATGAAGCTAGAGGGTGCGAAGGGGGCCATCGCCCCCTCGGGCATTTTACAAATCCCACTTAGGGGGCGTTTGGTTGGATGTAGTTGAAAATGCATTGGATTTGCATTTACAAATCCTTGTATTTGAAAATTCAGTAGAGTCAAATCCAATGTTTGGTTGGATGTATTTACAAATCTTGGATCACAGAATTTTATGTTTGGTTGGAGGGATTTGGAAATTAGGATTTGAAAAACATGTGTTTGGTTTGATGTATTTTTACCTGGATGATATGTTATGGTCACTCATGGTGAGGTTACCCCCACCCTGATATTATAAATAATTAATATATATATATATATATATATATATATATATATATATATATATATATATATATATATTATAAGATATAAATTTTATTTTATGTAATTATAAATTCAAATTTCAAATATTATGAGTAATTAATATAATTATTATATACTTAATTTATTATAATAAAATATACAATATTAATTATTTATTAAACTAATTATTTTAATTTAATATAACAATTATATACTATATTACTAATATTAATTATGCTACAATTATATTAAATTTATTTATATATTATAATGTTTCAATAATTACGATAATGTTATGTTGAACTAGTCAACGTATTTGTGTTGGGTATGGTTTTCTTCCCCGAAAAGTAGCTACATCAGATAACGGGACAGAAGCATGAATATGTGTCCCGTCCAAGGCCCCGATGCAATCCTAACAGTAGATACTATATGTTAGAATTAATCCTAATGAAATATATTTTTTTGATGTCTTATATAACACTACCTTGAAGTAAGGATATAGCTTACTCCTTGCCGCTATATATGGTTGGGTTTGTGTACTCGGTGGCCGCACATATTCATTCCGCAATTCACCAATTGCCCATAATACATGATTGAAGTACCTACTAACAGTCTCCCCTGACCTTAAGAAATTGTGTGCAATAACGCGATTGCGTTGGTTATGACCTATGGTGTGCAAAAACATTAACAATTGCTCCTCCACACTCATGTGCAATGTATCACGCAAAAGACCTTTCCGACGTAATATGTAACATAGGTTAAAAAAAGTGGATTTGTTCATACGAACCATATTGATGCTAGTGGCGTCATTCCCATCTATCAACCTAGCTAAATAATTTTTTCTTATTTCAAATCTTTCACGTGATGGTTCTCTACAAATTTTACGCCTTTTCTTTCGCAACCATAGTAACATGGCATAGGCCACAGCTAAAATTGACACTTGTAATAGGTATAGTTCATCATCATCTTCAAAATGGTCCATCTAATAAAAAAAACATATATATTTAGAACATGAAAAGAATCAATCAAAATAATAATTCAAACAACAGCATTAATAACAACAACAAATGACATGTTCAAGCAACATCAATAATAACAACTACAAGACTATGACATCAATAATTAATTCCTATACAAGTTCAAGCAACATAACGTTAATAAAATGAATAAATAACAAGAAGTTCAAGCAACATCAACAAGACAATGACATCAATAAATAATACATTAATAATAAATTCCTATACAAGTTCAAGCCAACATCACCAAGACAATGACATGTTCAGGCAACATCAATAATTAATCCTTATACTAGTTGAAGCAGCATCATTAATAACAATAGAGACCATTATCAACCATATCCATACCTAACATTACTTTTACTTGTTAATTTAAACCAATTCCATATTTAAAAAAACAAACAAACAAAAGCTAAATCTGGTCTCTATGTCAAAATAATAGACAAAGAATCCATGTGAATTTTGAATATACTATATTTATGTAAAATAATATTTTTAAAAAATTAAATCATTTTCTAGTAAAAAAACAAAGATTAAATATTATGTTGTTTTTATAACAAGTGAAATAGGGTGAGGCTGTATTATGTGTTTGGTATATTTAGAAAGTTCACTTGACTTGGTTAATTTGTTTATATTTGTTAAAAAAAAATTGAATACAAATACTACATCTAAATGTGCATTTGTTCTTACAAAGTCTAAAAACCTTAACTTAATTAATTTAGTGTAAAAACATAAAAATATTTTGTATTTCTGAAGTGCATACAAGTCATGCCAGAAACTATTAAGACAAAAAAAAGCCCCTATCAAACAACTCATCATGCCAATCAAGCTGGTTCTTTATCTAAATTTCAATAGTTGACAAAAATTATTCATCCCAATCTATCACATCATCATGAACAAAGATGAACAAAGAAATCTAAATCAAACCACCCATGTTCATAATACATCTCCTTTACCCAGTTCTTTCAAACGAGAATCTCCACCCTTAGTTTCTCTCTCACTAGTCCAGGAGGGCAAGCAACTAATGCATGCATTCAATTAGAAATAAAGAAATAAACAAATCCAAAGCATCAACAATTTAACACAACAATGGCAAAAGTTGAAAAAGCATCATCCCTAACCTGGTGAGCACAACAAGAGGATGAAAAAGAAAGGATGATGATGAAGCTCTGGATGCTGGAGGTTGATGAAGCACAATAATTAAGATCTGAGATCTAAAGAGTAAAGAGAGAAGAATGGGCTGAAAGTGGGAAAGGTGGTGATGAGATGCAATTACCCTAGAAGAAGCCTCACATGAAGAAGACTGAAATCCAGTCAAACCTCACGTGAAGATGTCTCAAATCCAGCCAAGTTCAGTATTTGGAACTACGTCCAATTTGGACGTAGTTCCAAATTCACCCACACACAGTACATGAGTAGTTTCAAATCCAATGAACTTTTTAAATCCATCAAACCAAACAAGTTATTTTGAGAAACTTTGTAATTCCAACTACAAAAATTTTCAAATTCACCAAAACAAACACTTAGTATATTATAAATTTATATATTGTTTATATATATATATATATTACAAACCCCTAGTTATTTTTATAAATATTATATATAGTTTAAACAAATTATATTTTTAGATGAGGCTTTTTACAAAAGCCCTCTAATTTTTATAAATTAATATATATGGTTCTATAAATATATTTTTAGAAAAAATATTTATAAAAACCTATTATTTTGCATTTTTATTATTTCAGCCAGTTAGCTTTTTACTAATTGTTCTATAACTTTTAAGGAATTTTTACTTGCATACCCCTGTAAAATCATGAATTTGCTTAAATACCCTCATAAAAATGATATTTGCTTGTATACTCCTACAAATCAATTATATTTGCTTATATGCTCCTATGGTTAAGTTGACTCTTAATGGTGTTAAATCAATAGATGGAATAAGGGTAAATTACCAAAATGGGTTTGCTTATATACCCCTCTAAATTTTTTTTTCTTATTTTGTAGACATTACTCATTTCATTTAACAAATAACCATTATGGGTTTGTTAATATACCCATCAAATTTTATATTATATTTTATAGACTTTAAATTATTTAAATTATAGATAACCAATGTAATTTTTTTATATACGCTTTAATTATTTTTAAAAACTATTAAAAATCATGAATTTTTGAGTAAATTCATATTTTTAAGATTTTTACAATCATCTCTAAAAAATTTTACATTATCACATGCTCTTGACAAACATAACCTAAAAATAGGTAAAAATTAAGACATGTAACAATATATAACAAATAATTTCATACACCTACTCAAAATATAATCACATATGAAATTTATAAGAAAGAAGTCCAATAATTTTTTTTGAACATCCATCCAATATCAAGTTTTTTACCATCAAGTTCTCTAAAAGACATCAAATTTTTTGAGCAAACAAGTTCCCCATAAAAAATTTTAAAACAAATTACATCCAACAACAACTTTTTTAACATCAACTAAAAAAATCCATATGTTCATTAATCTAAAACACACATTAAACTTCTAAAAAACAACAATCTCCAAATAACACAAATAGCAACCTCAAACTCCATTCTCAACACCAACCTGAAAAATAGAGATGAATTTGCAATTAGAATTTAAAAATGAATGACATCATTATAAGAAAGATAACATAAAGAATGAATAGGATTGGGAGGTTCTGAGTAAGCTCCAACGATGGCGTTGATCACGCTGAGACCTCTAACGATAAAGGCACACATGCACATGCGCAGATGCCATGGCGTCGGGCGTAGCCGGCATTGAGATGGTCCAGTAAGGTTAGGTTGAAACCTTTGGGGATGGCGTAGATGTCTCTGACGCCAATTTGAAAGAGCCGGCAAGTAAGATGGCCCGGCTTGAAGGGATTGGTGAGAAGGGAACCTCAAAATATGGCGGCCAGTGGTTGAGAAGTTTGGGAATTTTTCTTAGATGGCTTAGGTTGGATGATGTTAAGGGTAATTGGGTAATTTTGTTTAAGTTGGGTTAAGTAGGAACTATGGTTAATTCCATAAACCCTAACGGTGGCTAACGGTAACTAATGGCAAGGATATAAGTAAAAAAGTTAGTTTTTTGGGGTATGCAAGCAAATAGTATTTTTATGGGGGTATTTAAGCAATTTTATGGTTTTGCAGGGTATGCAAGCAATTTTCCCAACTTTTAATAATATATTTGACTTTGCTTAAAAAAATCCGCACTCCGTCTCTGCCCTCAAGATGCAATCACTGAATTTAATCTCTCACACTCACATGGAGATTAGTTGTTACTTGTCTTTATTTCCTTTTCGTTGTTTCCCTCACCCCTGGTGAGGTTTTAGTTTGTTCCCCTACTTTATTTTACTTGTCTTTTTTTGTGTTTGTTCTGTATTTTTGCTCTTTATTCAATAAATTCGTGGTTTATCCACTTTATTCAAAAAAAAAAGAAGAAGATTAGCTGTTACTTGACTATTGCTATTATTCTCTTTATGTTTAATATATATGATTTATTTATTAAAAAAAAAAGATATTTTGCCTCTGTTTTAGTTTTTCTTTTGTTTTTGCTTTTGGTTTCGTCGTTACTCCACTTCTAGTGAAATCTTATATATATATATATATTTTTTAATGCATATTGTTTATCCACTTTTATAAAAAAAAATTGTTTTATCTTTGGATAACATCATAAAAAAAACAAAAAAACATGCACTAATCAAGTGATTGAATCTTGTTAACCAGTATACCAATATGTATGAGATTAAAATCATATATATCTTGGCCCATCATCTATCAGATTAGTTCTGCGAAAATCTTGGTGTATCACTTGTATATGAACATTATTGAAAAACAAAACCTAATGAGAAAAATTCATCACTAAAACCATATTCTTCATCTACAATTATAAGTTGAGGGTCTTGGATTTGGGAAAGCAACAATATTTTGTCTATTGCTCCTGGAAACACTGTGGAATTCAATGGATGGTTAATTAGACCTCTGAGCTTACAACAGTTGATGAAGACTATGGGGTAAATTTTTCATGTGATCACCGTGTTATAACCGATTTTCAATTTTGTTATTATGTTTCAATTTGTATCTTTTGGTCATTAGATTTTGATTTATTTTCACTAAGAGATCACTTGGGGTTTTCCGGCCAATTTTAAATGACGTGGCAAACGAAAATGCTATGTCACTCTATGATTAAGTAAGCTAAGTTAGCATTCGGCTGATGTGCTCTTTCCAACTTGGATGAGAGAAAATATTAAAATAGAGTGACGTGGCATTTCCGGCTGCCTCGTCATTTAAAATTGGCCGGAAAACCCCAAGTGACCTCTTGGTGAAAACAAATCAATATCTAATGACCAAAAATATACAAATTGAAACACAATGACCAAAATGAAAATCGGCCATAACACGGTGACCACATGAAAAATTTACCCCACACGACCTTGTGACCATAAAGTTCCCTAACTTATAGATGAAACAATAGGACTGTTTGGTTTTATAAAGCTATTTTTTCTGAATTAAGAGCCAGGTTGGTTCCACTCTGACATCTGCAGGTTGCAGCAGTGGATGAAACACTCAGATTCTGGAATATATGTGTTTGGAACTGCTCAAGATCCAAAACCTGGGAAGAAGACAGCTCTTTGTTGAGCCTTTCTAAAGCTTCAGTCACATTACATGTGGCATGAAGACTTGCTTCTCAATGTACTTATAGGAAGACATCACTGAAAGCAGAATCAATGTTAAACATCTGTTTGTTACTAACTCTGAGCTATTTGATGTTCAACAGACTTCATCAAGATTGGAGAGCTGATCAAGGGTTGAAGATGCTTTAGAGCCTTCTTGTGATTGCTGGCTGATGCAGACTGAAACAAGATCTTTATTTTTATAGCCTTTTATTTAGTCTTATTTATGTTTTATTTTATTT
Organism: Dioscorea alata; assembly: GCA_020875875.1. Classification (NCBI taxonomy): domain Eukaryota; kingdom Viridiplantae; phylum Streptophyta; class Magnoliopsida; order Dioscoreales; family Dioscoreaceae; genus Dioscorea; species Dioscorea alata. The sequence goes on from CM037018.1 coordinate 17,074,540, forward strand.
TGTATAATTTTGTCTAATTTTAGGGATCTTTTTGCATTTTAGGTTTTCTTTAGGGTTTTCGTTATTATAAATGCTTGTAACTTGGAAGCAAGAAGGATCGAAGAATTTTCTAAAAAAATAAGTTTTCTCTTTCTATTGATTGTGTATCCACTGCGTCAAGTGGTATCAGAGCCAGGATGTCAACTGGTGGCGACGGTGATGGTCTTCGTGACGTTGATCAGGAGGCTAGAGCCCCTTTGGGGGACGAGGCGTTGCAACGATTAGAGCGACGTCTGGAGCAACGGATGGACCTCAGATTCCGGTATTTTGAAGAACGCTTTGAAGAACTTGTGGATCGTCTGGATGCTCTAGGAATTGATGCACATAGGAGGCGAGATAACAATAGAAGGCCGGGAGTGGAGTTGGCTCAAGGTGATCCTATTGGCAGACGTGATCCTGTTCCTATCCGTAGACAGACTGTCTACGACGACGATGATTCAGAGGAAGAAGACGATTTTGAACCAAATCGGTTTGGTCGTCATCAACCATATGAGGGTCAAAGGGTAAGAAATTATCATTGAGGTATTGAAAGGGACAATGGGGATTTCCGCTTGAAGGTGGACATTCCTTCTTTCAATGGAAGTATGGGTATCGAAGAATTTCGAGACTGGATTGCAGAAATAGACCGATTCTTCGATTATATGGAGACTCCTCCAGAGAAGCGAGTCCGGTTGGTGGCATGCCGTTTGAAAGGGGGGAGCATCGGCATGGTGGGAACGGATTCAATCTAAGAGAGAAAGGGAAGGGAAAGGTCCTGTACGAACTTGGTACATGATGAAATATTTATTGCAGAGGGAGTTCTTACCCCCAGATTTTGAGCAGATCCTGTTTCAACAATACCAACGTTGTCAGCAAAGAAGTCGGTCTGTCCATGAATACACTGCAGAATTCATGAGACTGGCTGAGAGAAACAATCTCTTTGAATCGGAAAGGCAACAGGTTGCGAGGTATTTGGAGGGGTTGAGGCTAGCACTCAGAGACAGAATCGGTGTACAAGTTATCCGCACCTTATCTGAGGCAAAGAATATGGCCTTAAAGGCAGAGTTAATGCAACAAGAGCGAAGTAGGAGAAATTATGATGGCTACAAGACTGCAGGGTCTAATGAGAAATTAAAGACTACTCAAGGAACTCAAGAATATTCTACTAGAGGCAACAATCGCTATCAAGGAGATAAGGAGTCAGGAAAACGGCCTATTGTTGAAGTGAAAGATAAAGAAGTCAGGAGATCAGAAAATCCCTACATTAAACCTAGTGTCGGGAAATGTTTTAGGTGCAATCAACCTGGACACAAATCAAATGAGTGCCCCTTGAGAAGAACTGTGAATATTGTAGAAAAAGATGAAGAAGATGGAGAAATTTATTGTGAGCCAGATGGTGAAGAAGATGAAGATTATGAAATTGATGAAGGGCAGAACTATGTGGTAAGGCGATTAATGTTATCTCCAAAACATGAAGATCAGACCCAGCGGCATCAGTTGTTTCAAACAAGGTGCACTATTAATAATAAAGTCTTTGGTGTTATTATTGATAGTGGTAGCTGTGAAAATATTATTGGGAAAGAGACAGTGAAGAAGTTGGGGTTACCTATAGAAAAGCATCCTAATCCCTACACATTAGGATGGATCAAATCAGCGGCAGGAAAAATTGAAGTGGCAGAACGTTGTAGGGTGCCTTTCTCTATTGGTGAATACCATGATGAGGTATATTGTGATGTTGTTGATATGGATGTGTGCAATTTGTTGTTTGGTAGGCCATGGCAATATGACACAGATGCACGTCATTCTGGGAGAAATAATGTGTACAAATTGGAGAAGGATGGAATTAAATACACATTGTTGCCAACAAACAACCAGGTGTCTTCCAAGAAGAAAACTTTCTTGACAGTCACCAGGGAATTCGAGGTAGAGGTTAAAGAGACAAGGCAAGTTCATGCCTTGGTTGTGAAACCAACATTAATGACCTGTGAAGTTCAGGAAGAAACACAACCTGAAGTGGTGCATTCCTTGATTCAAGAGTTTAAGGAGTTGATGCCAGAGGAGATACCAGATGGATTACCGCCTATGCGTGATATTCAGCATCATATAGATCTGATTCCAGGAGCCAGTTTACCAAACTTACCTCATTATAGAATGAATCTGAAAGAGAGTGAGATCTTGAAACAAAAGGTAGAAGAGTTGCTACGGAAGGGACATATCCAGGAGAGCATGAGCCCTTGTGCTGTGCCAGCATTATTGACTCCAAAGAAAGATGGGAGTTGGAGGATGTGTATTGATAGCAGGGCTATAAATAAAATTACTGTAGGGTACAAATTCCCTATTCCAAGACTGGATGACATGCTTGATAGATTATATGGGGCAAAGTGGTTTTCCAAACTTGACTTGAAGAATGGGTATCATCAGATTCGAATTAGGCCTGGTGATGAATGGAAGACAGCTTTCAAGACAAACGAAGGGTTGTATGAATGGCTAATAATGCCATTCGGATTGTCTAATGCCCCAAGTACATTCATGAGGTTGATGAACCAAGTATTGAAACCTTTTATTGGGAAATTTGTGGTGATATATTTTGATGATATCTTGATATATAGTCAGTCTGAGGAAGACCACATATTGCATTTGAGGGAGGTATTGACTGCTTTGCAGAAGAACAAGCTATATGCTAATTTTAAGAAATGCAGTTTTATGGCCAACAAATTGTTATTCTTGGGATACGTGGTATCTGCTGATGGAATACAGGTTGATGAGGTTAAAGTTAAGGCGATTCGAGACTGGCCTGCACCAACCAATGTGTCAGAACTTCGCAGTTTCCATGGGTTAGCAACTTTTTACCGGAGATTCATCAAGAACTTCAGTACAATTGCATCCCCAATGACATAATGTTTAAAGAAAGGTAAATTTCAGTGGAGTGAGGAGGCCGCTAACAGTTTTACACTCTTGAATGAGAAATTGTGTACTGCTCCAGTTCTTGCACTCCCAAATTTTGAGAAGCTATTTGAAGTGGATTGTGATGCAAGTGGAGTTGGAATATGCGCTGTTTTATCCCAAGAAAAAAGGCCAATGGCATTTTTCAGTGAAAAACTAAGTGATGCCAGAAGGCAGTGGAGTACATATGATAAAGAATTTTATTCTGTGGTGCGTGCTCTCAAAACCTGGGAACATTATTTAATTGGTAAAGAGTTTGTGCTATACTCAGATCATGAAGCTTTGAAATATTTAAATAGCCAGAAGCGAGTTAGCAATGATATGCATGCAAGGTGGATTCAGTTTTTACAGAAGTTCCCTTTTAAATTACAACACAAATCAGGTGTACATAATAAAGTAGCAGATGCTTTGAGCATGCGAGTTATTTTATTAGTTACCCTGAGTAATGAGATTGTAGGCTTTGAGCAGATAAAGGGAACTTATGAGGATGATGAAGATTTTGCTGAAGTGTGGAAGAAGGTGTCGCACAACGAGTCTGTTGATCTCTTTCATATATATGATGGATATTTGATGCATGAAAACCAATTGTGTTTGCCTAGAACTTCCCTACGAGAAAAGGTTATCCAAGATTTGCATGGAGGAGGTTTGGCAGGCCATTTGGGGCGTGATAAGACTATTGCATCAGTTAAAGAAAGGTTTTATTGGCCACAACTTCGAAGGGATGTGACCAAATTTGTTGACAGATGTTTTATATGCCAAAGAGCAAAGGGACAGACTAAGAATACTGGATTATACATGCCTCTTCCAGTACCTGAAAATATTTGGGAAGACCTATCTATGGATTTTGTTTTGGGATTGCCTAAAACTCAGAGAAGTCTCGATTCAGTATTTGTAGTGGTTGATAGATTTTCAAAAATGGCACATTTTATTCCTTGTAAGAAGACTTCGGATGCAGTTGGGGTGGCTAAGTTATTTTTCAAAGAAGTTGTTTGTTTGCATGGAGTTCCCAAGACAATCACTTCTGATAGGGATACTAAATTTCTTGGGCATTTTTGGCGTACTTTGTGGAGAATGTTTGACTCCTCTTTGAATTTTAGTAGCACTGCTCATCCACAGACAGACGGTCAGACTGAAGTTGTCAATAAAATTCTTGGTAATCTGATTCGTAGTATCTGTGGAGATAAACCAAAGCATTGGGACTTGGCATTACCACAGGCAGAGTTTGCTTATAACAATGCAGTTCATAGCTCTACAGGCAAGTCTCCATTTTCAATTGTGTACACTAAACCACCGCAACACACTCTCGACTTGATTAAACTTCCAAAGGGTGGTATTTCTAGCACTGCAGCTAAGCATATGGCAGAACAAGTTGTGGAAGTACACAAGGAAGTCAAACAGAGGTTGGAAGATGCAAATCAGAGATATAAGAAAGCAGCTGATAAACATAGAAGACATGAGAGTTTTCAAGTTGGAGATCAAGTTATGGTGTTTCTGCGTAAAGAGAGGTTTCCAGTTGGGACTTACAACAAGCTACAACCTAAAAAGTATGGGCCATATGCCATATTCAAGAAAATTAATGAAAATGCTTATGTGGTTGATCTTCCTGATAGTATGGGGATTTCCAAAACTTTCAATGTTGCAGATTTATCCATGTTCCGTGATTCAGAAACTCCTTTGTACCCTGATCTTCACTCGAGGACGAGTGTTTCCCAAGTGGAGGAGACTGATGCAGACTGAAACAAGATCTTTATTTTTATAGCCTTTTATTTAGTCTTATTTATGTTTTATTTTATTTCGTATAATTTTGTCTAATTTTAGGGATCTTTTTGCATTTTAGGTTTTCTTTAGGGTTTTCGTTATTATAAATGCTTGTAACTTGGAAGCAAGAAGGATCGAAGAATTTTCTAAAAAAATAAGTTTTCTCTTTCTATTGATTGTGTATCCTCTGCGTCACTGGCAGTCCTAAAATCCAAATTATTCCTCACAAATGGGGCAGGGACCTTCCAAGATGGATTATGAAATGTATTACAAACTTTGGTTTTCATTTGTAGTTTGTTTTTACTGTTTTATTTTCTTTTTTCTTTTTGCTGTGTTGTAATTTGGTAGCTTGTTTTTCTTATGTTTTCTGTATCTGTTTCTTGTTTTGGATCTTGTTTCTTTTCTGTTTGAATAAATAGCTTTTGAGCTCTTTATATATATATATATATACAAGTACTTTACAGGAAGACAACAACAGTGTTTGAATCACAATGCTTTAAGGTAATTTTTCATTCATTTCCTGCTACTTCAAATTAAGAAGATTGAAGCCATTGATCAATTGATTTGAATCTTTTTTTGCATATCAAAATTGAGGGTTGAGGGCACTTCTGATATTTAGCTGATTTATCAATTAACCATGATTGGAGTAATCTTCTTTGTGTTGAAGCATCAAACAAGTCTTACATATGGGTATGTTTTGGCTTTCTTTGTTTTTCTTTCAAATGCAAAATTCTGGATGCAAATGATTTAAAAAATTGAATTTATCTTCCATGTGTCACATGAATCAAATGATCTACGAAAATGTATACTAGAAATTTTTACTAATCCACTTTTGAGTTTTGATAAAGTCGATATGTACTAGAAATCTCTTGTATTTGTTTTGCCTGTGTTGATTGCTATTTGATTAAGTTCTTTTCTTTTATATCTAGAAGTTGATTGAGGTGATCACATGTTTGTGCAGGTTTCCAATCTCCATCAAACTAATCTTCATAATGTTGACATATGGACCTCAATCTTCAGCAAAAATGATGTGAAGCTGCTCCCTGTTGCATTTGACTACATAATTTTGTGATTTATATTAGAGGTATTTTGAAACATGTTTTATAAGTTAAAGAGTATTTGTTTCATGTCCATTTTCTGTGGGGTCAAGAGAGTTAAAATCAAAATGAGAAATGAATTTCAGGTCTTCGTTTTAGGTAAGCAAATTTAGGACAATTAGATTGAGACCTTATTTTCAATTGCTTGGGGAACACTTTTTGGTAGTTAATAACTTGAAGCCAATTGCAGAGTCCTATCCTGATGTTCTTGTTATTGTGTTCTAGAAAAGTAGTACTTTGAAGTTTGAACAACTACTCAATTAAGTACATTGAACCATATTCATATTCATAAACTATGCTAATATTTTAAATAACATGATGTGTGATTGTCACCTAAACATTGAGACCAGGAATTATTGAATGTTTGTGATTTAAAAATGCTTTCAGATAGTGATTAACTATAACTTGCTCTTATGGGTATGTTTAAGCAGTCCTCACCAACAAATGTTGTGTTGTTTCGGCCTTTCAGGTGCTTCAAGATCAACTAACTTTCTCACCGTAACCGAGAGAAGACATGCTTTGGTTAAACTATTTCTTCCTTCTTTTTTTTTTATTTTAGTTTTCACATATTAAAATTATTGTTGTTATTCTTATAAAACTTTATAATTTTTTATTTACAAAGTAGATAAAATGCCATTTATTAAATAATAGAAAAAAAACACAGTCTAAGAGCAAATAGTCATGGAATATAGAAAAAATATATATAAAAATTAAACCAAGACGTATTCTAAGGAGTCATGCATTTCTAGATGGCCCAACAGAAGACTGAAAACTACACTTTTTTTTAAATTAAAAAGTTTATTAAAGTAGACTTATGAAGAAGAGAAGGTTACACCTTGAGGAAGACTACATTTTTACTTTTTTACTCTCTTCATTCCAAAATATATGTTGTTTTAAGAAAAAAATTTATTCCAATATAGTTGTCGTTTTACAATATCAAAGCAATATTTATTCTTTTTTTTTTTCCAATTTTACTCATTTTTAATTTTCTAAATTATATAAATGAACAAAATAATATTTATAATAATAAAAAAATATATGGTTTCAAAAAGGGATAGTTTAATAATTTAGTTGTTTTTTGTGCTATAAATTAAATAATTTAATGCTATCTTTAATTTTTGTACAACTTTAACGGCCATGTATTTATGAATGGAGTGAGTAATAATTTAAGCAATAATTTTACACAATTAAATGCTTTGAATTTATTTTTTCTATACTCTCTTTAATTATTTTTGAGAAACGTGAACCAAGAAGTTTTGACCAATGTTACTTGTTACAGAAACCCTCTGATGTGGAGACTGTTTGTGTTTAATTTCAAACCATACTGGGTTTAACATTGCACGTGTTAAGCTTGTAAACAGAACTTAACCTTGTTATTAAGTTTAAATAAATAAAATACAAAAATCAAAATTGAAATGTCAGAAATTTTTTATTATTAATTAGGTCAAGCCAAGAAGGTTCTTAAGACTACCACTTAATTTTTATTAGTGAGAATTATAAATCAGTTAACCCAGTATATAATTTTTAAAAATCTATATATACCAAATTCTATAAGCTGTAAACGAATACATGAATGTATATACATACAACCCTCATCAGTCAAAATAAAAACAAAAAATAATAATAAAAATAAATAACAAAACTAATACTCAACCAACCACTACCCAAGAACCAAACCACCAACAACCCCACCAACGACCAAAACCCGCCAAAATAACGACCCAAACCCCAAACCCAACCCCAACCCTGCATCACTAGTATCCCTCTGCTGCACCGTCGTCGCCGGCGCCACTCCGGTGTAGTTCGGGTTCTTGCCGTACAAATTCTGGATCCCAACCACGTCGTCCTCCGCAAGCTCCACCTTCTTCGTCTTCGTCTTGATGGTCGGATACATGATCGCACTCTCCACCGACGTGTGCCCCAGCCCCAGCAAGTGCCCAATCTCATGCACCGCCACCGACTCCAAATCTATCGCCGCGTCCGAGCTCGCCGTCGTCACGTCCCCCTCCGCCACCCACTGCTCCGCCGCGTCCAGATGAAACCTCCCATCCGTCGGTGAGAACGCGTGCGCCAGCGTCCCCAAAACCCCATCAAACGGTTCTCCATCACCGTGGTCCCCGGAGTAGAATCCGATGGTGATGTCGGGGTCGGAATCGGATCCAACCTCGGTGAAAGTTAAGGTCGTTGTTGCCGCCCAGCGAGAGAAGGCACGAGAGATGACGGTGCTGAGAGTGGAGGTGGAGATAGAGACGGAGGAGGTGGAGGTGAAGGCGTAGGTGAGCTGGGACTTGGACGAAGGCCAGCGAGGATTGCCGGTGAAGTAGGTGTAGAGTTTGCGGCCGTGGAGTGATGAGGCCATGGTTGAGGTGCCGTTGATGATGTCCGGCATGCCGCAGCGTGGGAGTGTCATTTGGTTGATCGTGGATGGGTCGAGGAAGCCGGTGACGTTGAGTTTGAAGTTTTTTTGGTATGTTTTGATTGCTGCTTCAAGTTCGTCATCGAAGGAGTTGGTGAAGTTGGCCGGAGGTGGGTTGGAGATGTATCCGAAGTCGTGGAGGTATTGCTTGAGGTCAGAGATGCCGGGGACGTTGTCGCCCGGGTGGCAGCCGGAGAGGTTTTGGAAGCCTTCCCATGGATTGGTGAATGATGGGATTGGTGGGAATGAAGGTAATGGTGGGAAGGCGAAAACGGAATTAGTGTATGTGAATGGCAAGACAAGAAAAGCAAAGAATATGAAGGACATCATTGTGAGGGACAAGAAAGGAGATGAAATTTGATGAAAATGAGATTGGGGTTGGTTTTATTGGAATGAGAGGGAGGGAAGGAGGGAGAAGAGTTCAAAGATTGATAGCCGGCAGAGTTCGGCAGGAATGTGTCTTAGACTTTTGGGAAGAGGAAAAGAAAAATTGTGTTTTGGATAGTTCTGATGTTTGAAGTTGGAGTAATTGATTGATAATTTTATTGTAATGATGATGGTGATGTTGTTGAATGTTTCGTTTGGATTGGTGTGCAGGGGGGATGACGGTTTCTATAGTCAATTGTGATGATTTTGAGGATGAAAACTTAGGAGAGTTCGTCAAAGTTCAGATTTTTTGCTGTTGATTAAGGCAGCTTCTTATGTTGTTTCTGATCTTAATTTGTTGTTTATATGGATTAGTAATTTGTTTTTATAGTAATTTAGTTATTAAAATGTAAAATTAGTGACCTATATATAATTAATTTTTATGAAAGAAGGTTGACCTTGAGAATGAGAAAGCGTGTGTGCAAAGTAATGAGGGAAAGAGAGGACTTTGAAAACTAGCAGAAGTGTATTTACTGTTCAGTGTAGCAGTTGTCTTCCATTCACATGTTGCCTTTAAAAAAAAAAAAAAAAAAAACAAACCAACACAAACCAACAAAGATAGAAATATCAAAACAAGAGATCGTGATTGGCACAAATCTCTTCGATCCAGTTTGATCTATCTAAACCTCTGAAAAAAATGACAATGGTGGATTAAGGCTTCCATAACCAGCAAGCTCATCGGTAAAGGTATTTTCCATCATTGGAATTGTAGTAATGGAGATGTCTGGGAAAGCTTTTATTAGTAGTTTTAGATTCATAATTAGCCTGTTTGATCTTCAAGAGTGCAGGGGTGAAAATTTTTACTTAGCCGAGCGACTTCTGGACAATCACAGCAAATTTTATCTGGATTCCTGCAAGCAAATCGCTCATTTATACAGCCATGATGTAGTCCCTCCTTGAGGAATTAATTGCAAATATAAATGATATTTAACATAATTATCAGAAATATGTCACATTTGATTGTAGAGGTGGATGGGAAAGTGACCTCTAACTAGATTAACTTAATTAAAACAAAATTTGTCTTAATTTATTGGGTTACATGCGGGAGTCAATCTGTTGCTTCTTATACTCTCGCTGATATTATATTATGTCATGGCTCATGAATGAGCCATATTTTTAGGTAAGGAAAAATTTATACGGTAGAAATAGATTTTGAAAAAATATATATAAATAGAAAAATTATAATTATATTCAGTTAATAACAGAGGAAGGAAAAACATTTTTTTTTTTAATTAGACCAAATCAACACCTATTGTAAATTTGAAATATAAAAGTGTTTAAAAGGATGAGAGTCATGAGACCATGGGATGACAAGAACAGTTTTTTTTTTTAATAAATGTGAAAAGAAGTAATCCTCTGGTGTGTGTGTATATATATATTGAAAAGATGGATAAATCACTTCTATTAATAAAAGAGACCAAAGTAAAAAAATCAATCCACTAGACGTGGAACAAACCCAAAATCAAGTACAAATATAACCCCACAAACCCTGAGAAAGAGCACCCTTTCTCAGCCCCTCACAAGCCGGCGCTCAACTAGCCCATGTTCTGACCAATCGCCTCCTCGGCCCTCGCTCCTTCCCCTAGCACGTCCTCAAGCTGTTACAAAAACTCCAAGCAGCACCTAACTGTTGAGATGGAATCCTCAAAGTAAAATTCCCATTTTAGTCCCTGTACTTATCAAAATGTGCCTTTTTAGTCCCTTTAATTTATTTTGTGCCTTTTAAATCCCCCTACTTTGTGATTTGAGCCAATGTAGTCCCTCAAGCATAAATTGGGGGACTAAAATTGGCTACATTTTGATAAATACAGGGACTAAAATTGGCTACATTGGCTCAAATCACAAAGTAGGGGGATTTAAAAGGCACAAATTAAACTAGAGGGACTAAAAGGGCACATTTTGATAAGTACAAGGACTAAAATGGGAATTTTACCAATCCTCAAATATCTCTTTGGTCTTGTCAGCGGCTTCCACCGAATGACCAGAAGGAACATTCTGGGCCTCTCTATGGGCCACCAAATCTCCACCACCTCTATCCCCCAAAATAACATTCTTATTGCCATGTTGGGCCCAACCTTGGCCCACCACACATAATAATAATGGAACATCCAAGTCCATCATCACAATCAAATCTCCACCAGATGACATCTTGCCAAAGTGTCTCCTTTCAGCCCAACAAAAGGAGCCATTGGATCCAAGAAATCATCACACTTGTCAATTTTCCTCCTATCACCACAAGACACGACAGCATCTGCATCCTTGGTAATCAACATCTCCCGCATCTTGCGACAAGCCTCCTCGTCCAATCGCTTTTCAGCTCTGCCTGCGCTAACCTCAACCAATCTCGTCACACCCTTTCCAGTGCTAACCTCAGCTAAACGCGTCTCGTCTTCACCTGCATTGGCCTGCACCGTGTCAGACCAAAACCTTCTTTCTTTCGACAACGCAACATCTCGAGTCGCCCGCTCGAGACCCCGCCGCTCCCTGGTGACCATATTGGTCTGTCCCCGATCAGCCAAGCGACCAATGGTTCGCCGAGGCTATGACAATCCACCACCGTGGGAGCGAAGCTTGACCACCTTCATCCCGAGTTGACGGTCACCTTGGGAGCAAGGCTCAACCATGACCGCACCCACGCCGGTCTTCTATGCAAGCGCAGAACCAGCCTCCGTCATCCCCAGCATCATTTTCGGAGAACATCTCGTGTTTACAATAGCTAGGTCATTCTGACCCACGACAGTGTCGGTAGCCTTCGCCGGAACTACCACGATGTAAGCAATGAGATCCATCTCCCCAATAACTTTATGTTTCCCTTTCTCATCACGGGATATCACATGCGTGCCCCTTCTCCCATTGCAGGAAAAAGGAACGGGGCCGTCAAGGGAGCCAAGCTCAACCTTCCCCTCGTCAGATCACGGACGCACGGAAAATCTTCCAATCAATAAAGCCAGGGAAACCGTGGGAGCCACGCTCAACCAACCCCGCCTCTGCCTGTGGTGGGTGACCGAAGCTGGGAACCACCATGGCACCTCCCCGTGTCCTCACATCTCGATCCACTAGAGCCACATCTGAGCGGCCGGCTGACGAGACCCACCGTGAATCCACCTAGCCTCCTAGATGGTCTATCATGGGGCCACTTCCCTTCATTCTCCTACGATAGCACGAGCGTGCAACGCCGTTGATCATCACCAACACCATTGTCCTCCAAAAACAACACAGGAGCGTGACTACAACAATTGTCGGGATGAGAGCTAGGCTCCACCATCCTTGATGTCCTCCGAGTAGTCGCCGCCGACATCGGTAGCTTTCCTTTCTCGCTTGGTGCAATTTCATGCGTAGCTCTGGTTTTCGCCAGCCAGCGTAGCTCCGACGGAGGTGGGGGAGTACCAACATGCGAGTAACTGACAACAACCGGGACATATTCCGATTGTCCATTGGCGGCAAAAACTAGTCTCGTCCCGAGGCAAGGCAAGGATGGTGGACTATCTTCAACATTCATAGCCCAGCCGTCATCCTCGTCTTCATCCTCCCCTTCATCCTCAAGGCCAAACAGACGCCTCGGACCAAGCATCCTTATTGGACTTTGCAAATTTTTTTTTAAAGGGAGTTAATAAAATTGAAAATTGATACTTTATTTTCCTGCAAAGTAGGCAGCCACTTTCAAAAGAGCAGAAGTGTTTGAATATACCATATGTTCTCATCTTTTGAGCGAAGGACCTCACATCACCTGTGTATAGACCCTATTCAGCATATGTTGGGTGGGAATTTAACGTGCAACCCCATATATAGAAACGAAATGTCTTAATCCTTACATTAACCCAACATTAATACTTTTTGCGTTTCATATTAACTGTCAAATTTGAATTTTGTACAAATGTTAAAGCTATCATTAAAGTTTTAAAATTTGAACAAAATTATGATAAGAAATTTTTACAGCTTTACCCTTGTTAGAGAGTTATTTACTCCTATTAATACAAACATTTTTCTTTAAATCAGAAGAATAGTAAAATTAGTTATTAAAAAAATAGTAAAATTAGATAAAAAATTAATATTTATATAACTATAAATTGTAACAAATAATTTATTTATTTTTTAAATATGACAGTTAATATAAAACGAAGATGTAACCACCTTCCAACGGTAACTTGTGTGATGTACCATGGAGGGATTAAATCTGTCAACCATTTGTTTCTTCATTGCTCTTTTGCTAAATTTATTTGGGAGTATTTTATGTATTTATTTCAGTTGCGGGAGCCTCCCAGACTTTGCATCAATTGTAGGACTCGTAGCGGTCACTTGTGAGGCCGACTTCTAAGATTGTAGGGTATCTGATTTTGAAAGCTATTGTTTGGAACATTTTGTCTTGCTAGAAATGATTGTATTTTTAATGCCAATATTTGCTTGCTCTTTCTATTGTTTTGAAATTCGATCATATGATTTTATCTTGGTTGACCGCAGTTGATGAGGGCAGCTGCCCGAAATTTAAAGATTCTATTTCTACCATCATACACAGTTTGGAGTTTCTTGGACAACGCTCAGAGGAGATTAGTGGAGCGATGACGGCCATGGGGGCACAACATCAGTTCACAGGTTAGTCTTTTCACCTCTGTGTTGCGTCTTTGAGGAGGCCGTTGTTCCTCGTTTATTTTTTTGTTGCTTTGTTTTTATTTCTGGATATTGTTCCACAGCTAGTGGATTGGGATTTTGCTTGTTGTTGATCTTTGTTTTTCTCCAGTTTTGTTAGTGGGGCCATTGTTGTTTTTGTTCATTTTTAATAGAAATGATTTATTCACTTTTTGACAATATATATATGTGAAACGAGGAGAGTAGTTTGCTTCAGTCTTTCTCAAGTGCATATATATACCGATCATATTCATAGTCGCACTCCAATGTCAACAATTTGGGAGAGATTTTGGAAAGCCTCGTTGGCCTGGATTGGTGGATAACCAAAATGTGCATGGACGTGGCGCTTTGAAGGCTGGGCCGGTGATGCTGTGTTTGGGCCGTTTTAGTGCATTTTTTTCCTCGTTTGGTGATATAATAACAATACTAATAGCACAAGGAATAATTAAATACTCCATCTCATATGTAGACTTCTTGTCAATACTAGACCTGTCCAAGGGCCGGGCTACCCGCCCAAGCCCGAAGGCCCGCCCGAAAAATGGGAGGGCTTGGACAAGTATCTAAGGCCCGATGTACGGGCCTTGGACAAAAAAAGAAGCCCATTTTAAAAATGGGCCGGGTTTGGTTTTCAATGTTAAAAGCCCGGCCCGGCCCGGCCCGAATTATAAAATATATTTATTAATTAGTTTTGTTTATACTTTTATATATATAATGGTGAATTTCCATTGATTATTTATTAATTAGTTTTATATATACTTATATAATATATATTTATTGTTGATTGCCATTGAGTATAATGGTTTGAATTTTAGTTGTTGTAATTATATAAATATTTGCATTTTGGTATTTTAATTTTTAAGTGTTTTGTAGAATAATATTTTGTCATATTCGCATATTAATATTATTGTTAATTTTTTTATAACTTATATATTATTTGATGAAAAATCTATTTGGGCGGGCTTGGGCGGGCCTTGGGTAGAGGTTATTAAATTTGGGTGGGCTTTGGCAAAAGTTAAGGCCCGAATTTTCGGGCCGGGCCGGGCTTGGACAAGGTTGAATTTTAGTAATTATATATAAAACCCGGCCCGAACCCGGCCCGGCCCGGCCCATGGACAGGTCTAGTCAATACTGAACACTTGATTACTTAACTTCCACATAAGCCACTATATAAATGTTATACAGATCGCTAATTGATAAAAATATTTCTTATTTATTTTGACCCTGTAAAATCCACCTTTAAACAAATAACATAGATATTTAATATATCATTAATGAATACGATATGTCTATTTGTTAAAGAAAAACAAATAGCACAAGTATTAATAGACAAAAATACCATGCGAGGAATCATTGGCTAGCCCAACAGTAACTATTTGTGCTTGTGATTGAGAGGTTTCGAGTTTGAACCTCTCATGTTACAATTCACTTTTTGGGTCGACTTTGCTAAAAAAAAAAAAAAAACATATGTTTTTTAGCAATTACAATAATTATATTTAAATTACCCCCTTACTTCTTGTGCTTCAAAACCAATATCAATTTATACAGAGTGCTGCATGTAGTCTAAAGAACCTCTTCCATGCACGTATCTTCTCTTTGCTGCTGTCGTGAATACCATATATATTTTTTTTGCCAAGATGAGCGACCTAACCGCTAAGACAAGGGCGTGCATAAGCCTCGGCGGAGCAAGTGGGAGCGGGGCCTGTGCACATATGGGCGCATGGACCATCCGCACACAACCACTACTCACACTCCCAGAAATATGCCCTCACCCAAGATTCGAACTCTCACCACTTATGAAGGGTTCTATTGGGGACCCGACTATCAATAGACCACATGGTCGTTGGTGAATACCATATATTCAAGCATTAAAATATATATAGTGGATGCCTTGGCCGGAGAAGAACATATATACGTACCACGGGCAAAGGCCACATCATAACAGAAGTCAAGAAACAATTATGGCGATCAGGGCCTCTCACTGTTTCTGGGACAATTGAAATACTATACGCAGCTCATCTCCCACTCATTTGTTGCCCATATGGGAGACTAGCTTTCCCTCTTGCCCCTTATATAGCTATTTCTTTTGGGATTGTTTGGTATAACTTTGTTAATTAATTACATATTAATATATTAATGAAAAGCTATATGAATAAAAAGCTAAAAATATTTCACTAAAACTAAAGAGTTAGTGAAACTACCACAACTTGTTACATTCAAAGTTTATATGCATGATGTTCCATATATAGTTATAGATCAAACTCAAAGAAGATAACTATACTCAAATTAACTACAATCCTATTTTAATTTAAATTAATTTTTTAATAATTAGGTAATTCTTTTACCACGAATTTTTTCACAAGTTAAGTTTTTAGCATACCCTTCTTTCCATTTCTTCTTATTCTAATTAGAACAAATTTTAATGAGATTTCATTAAAATAATTAAATTAGATTCCTACATGTCTTTTGTGCTTTAGTTTTGATGGGAAATCAAGAAGATGCTATCTTTTTATTCTGATTTGGTTTTATTTCTGATTTCCCTCTCACTGTCTGTTAGTGTGCTCACTATAGTCCTCTTCCAGTCGTTATTTCATTTAAATCCAATTGTTCAATGTTGCTACTTTAGATAAGACATATATAAAATTACTTTAATTAAATGGATTCCACAGAGGTGATCACTGAGACTTTTGTGCATCACTTGGAGATCTTTAGTTCCCCTTTCTAATGTGCATCTGATTCAGCACTCAATACTGGGAGACTTCATTATGTAACTTAATGCTTTAATTTGTTATTATCATGCACTATTCAGCTCATCAATATTATCCTTGAAAAGATAAAGATTGCAAAAAGTAGAGACAAGATTTGAGATTTACCTTTAAGATTACTTTAATATATATATATATATATATATCTCCTCCTCCTTTAACTTTAAAATAATTGAGATTGAGTGCAAGTTGTGCTGTTTAGAAGATTAAGAATTCTCAATTGAACTTCCTATCTAGTAGTTTCAGTGAGCAACGATCTTACTGTTGGATGGGACTAATATTGTATGTGCTTTACGTCTCTCATGTCAGGCAAGTTAAATATTGGCATATCTCATGCATGTAGATTAAGATTACTAGAGGAGCTTTTTAATTCTAGTTTGGTTCCTACAAAAATATAAAATAAAAATATCAAATAAGAAGCCAAAAAGTAATATTAATTATATTATATGAATGATGAAATAAAATCTCATTCCTCAAAATAAAATAAAACAAAATAAAATCTCAATAGTTGTACATGAAATAACACTTATAATGCATATGTAATTATATATCATTTTGCAGTTGAGATCTTTTTAATAAAGCAGTGATTTATTCATTTTATTAAAAAATAATTTTACAATTGAGAGTAAAAACTGCATCGATATGTATATAGAGCACAACAAAAATATTTACAAAAAAATTAATGCTTCTCAATACCGTTGTGCACATTTTCCTTTCTTGCGATTTGGGCCTTCACGTATTAAATTCTCCATGCAACATGTCAAGATAAGGAGATATATATCATTACCGAATTATATGCTAATTAAGTGCATTGATGCTAGTCTTGTTCGCCTGGTAAGGTTAATATTATAGGTTCTTACAAGCTCAAAACATCATCATATATATATATAACAATTTTATTTCACATCTTTGCTTGCTGGATTTTGATGGCAAAAATTAAGGTTGGCTATCTAGATGTTGTAATTGCCAGAATTCACTATCCCATAAATATTCAAGCAAATCTGGATTGATTTCTCCCAGAGAAGTTTTGTATGTTTTCTTAAGTTTGACCAAACTTGCTCTTCCTTCTGGTTTAATAATTTGATGAGAATTTCAATTGTAGTACATGAGCTTATTTTTTTTAATTAGCTTCATTATTGCTAAACTTTCTGTTTAATTTAATACTAAATTTGAAGTCTTGGTCATTTGTCGTTGCATTTGTTTCTTCCAAATCCAAAGAAAGAAATATCAATAATTGCGATATAGAAAGATAAAGAAACTTTTAATTTTTTTAACAAAGACGATTAGTGCGGCTCAAAAGAATTATCAAAAAAACAGACAAATATAGATTTGTACCAGTTATGATAACTTATAATGATCTCTTAAAAATTTATCATGTAAAGCAAACTAATATATGAGACAATGAGAACGTGTTATATTCACCTAAGATAATATTTTATGAGTCAGAACTCCATGATAATAAATTCTCTTTTATCATACACTTTTAAAAAATAAAAATTACAGTTTTTCCTATAACAAATCTAATAAACAGTAAATAGAAAGTATTCTACAAGTTTTCTGCAGTTGTTTAACAAAATAATACTGCACAACACCACTCTTTCGCATCAACTTCAATCTCTACGTAACCCCATCAGAATCCACTAGTTCTCCCACCTTCTCTCTGGTGCTCTTTGTGAAGACCGTTGACCATACTTTCTAAGCCAAAAGACCAAGAAACACCATAGTGCAACAATGGCTGATGCCTTAGCTGGAGAAGAGCATACCCTAAGGAAAGGCCATATCATCACTGAAGTAAAGAAGCAGTTATGGCTTGCAGGACCTCTCATTGTTTCTGGAATACTTGAGAAACTAATTCAGGTCATCTCCCTCTCATTCGTTGGTCATCTTGGAGAACTTCCCCTCTCTGCTGCTTCTATGGCTACTTCCTTTGCTATTGTCACTGGTTTAAGCTTATTGGTATGCTTCTCTCTCCACTGCTTCCCATTAATTAATCTAATTACACCAAATTTTGTCAGATTTTTATTTCAAAAAATTTTTTTTTTGTCAGATTTCATTAGAATAATTAAATTATATTTCTACATGTTTTTTTTTTAGTTTTGGTTGGAATTAAGTAGATGTTATCCGGAGTCACATCGGAGATTGGGGGGATTGCCCCCTTATATCCTTTCAATTTTTTAAAATATTTTATTTAGTTAATATACGCTAATTGTCCCCTATCAATTAGATAATAGGCTAAAATCCCTTATTTTAATTTATATATATTTTTAAATATTTTATTTACTTAATATGCTAATTACCCATCTATTTTATAATTTACCCATTAATCTTTAGTTCTTCTTATTATTTATTTATAAAAATCCTTGTGATTTTAATTTATATTTTTTAAAAAAATATTTCATTTACTTAATACACTAATTTCCCCCATTTATTTTATAATTGATCTTTTAAATTTAGTTTTTATTATTTATTTTTTATAATAATTTATTAAAATAACAAAGAAGAATATCTCTCGCAGTCTCCCCTCACATTTAGGTCGCAACCTTACTATAGGTCATCTCTCTGTTTTAGTTCGTTTGCCCCCTTTATCTGTAATTTCTGGCTCTACCACTAGATGTTATTTTTAATTGTGATTTGATTTAATTCAAATAAGGGTGTTAAGTATTTCATGAAATAATAATGGTTGAATTTATAATTTAGTTAGTGATGTTAAGGTTTGAAAGGTTAGAATTATTGGACAAAATTATGAACAATTTTAACTTAATTAATACTATAAAATAAATAAATTTATTTTTGATTCACAGTATTTTTTTAAAATTAATCATTAAATATGTTTATCAAATACTTATTTCGTTAAAAAAATTTGACGGGTGTCCATTGCCAAACATAGTGTCCAATATATCTATATATGATTAATTTTTCAGGGATTTCTGTACGTGTTGAGTTGATTTGGAATTTTGGACTTTTACTGGCTATTTTTGTTTGCATCTTGAGAGATGTTGGCTTCAATAATTTTGTTTATTGCTTTAATTTCCAATAGATATAAATTATTCACTTCTAATTAGTAGGTTGGAGCACTTGCGTATGGACTTTTATTTATTTTTTTAATCTTTCTTAAAAGAGCAAAGATTGTTACTGGGGATGTGCTTCATTTTATTTTTTGTTTTTTTAATAAAATAGATAAACCACAAATTTATTAGAAGAAAACAGAAATGAGCTTTCATATTTGTTAATATATTAAGATTTACTTCTAAAATTAGTTATATATATATATATATATATATATATATATATATATATATATATATACCTCCTTTGTTCTTATAACAAAATAAAGTGGCTTATATTTTACACAAATATATATATTTTTTATTTTAAGATGAACATCTTCAGCATAATTAAGCTTCTTTATTCGCTTCAAAGCCATGTTGACATGATAAATAATTCTCAACTGATTTTTTGTTTTTTAAAGATGGATAAATCATTAGCATTAAAAAAAAAAAAACGTTTCACTTGTTCTCTCAATTTCTTTAAAAAAATAATATGTTTTACAATTAGAGATCTTTAAAAAGGTTACTTTCAAAATTTTAAAATTGCTTATGTATTTATGTGGTAATTTCTAGTCTTCTCTCTCTCTCTCTCTCTTAGTCTACTTTATTACCTAAGTGATGTAGATCCATTAATTATAGTTTCATGAAGTCATAGTGGGGACCATTATCATTTATTTACTAATTGAGATAAAGGTTGTTTACCATTAAGATTTCTAATATAAATAATTGAAAAAATATTAACTTAATTAATTGTGTTCAACTACATCCGATCATTATTCACAAATTTGAATACTCGGTTAAGTCAGTGTATTGTTTTGCAGTTAGGAATGGGAACTGCATTGGATACTTTATGTGGCCAAGCTTATGGAGCAAAACAATACCATTTGCTTGGAATATATTTACAAAGAGCAATGCTTCTTAATGTCATTGCAAGCATTCCCTTTGCTTTCATTTGGGCCTATGCCGGTAGAATTCTGCATACCACAGGTCAAGATAAAGAGATATCCATGGCTACTCAATTATATGCTCGGTGCATGATACCGCTTTTATTTGTCTATGGCCTCCTTCAATGTCATTATAGGTTCTTACAGGCTCAAAACATCGTCATTCCTATGATTCTAACTTCTGGATTCACAATTTTAGTTCACATCTTTGCATGTTGGCTTCTGATTTTTAAAATTAAAGTTGGCTACATAGGTGCTGCAATTGCCAATTCAGTATCTTACTCTACATCTTTAGCGTTAATAGCAGCATATGTATGGTTATCTCCAAGATTCAAGAAGACTTGGATTGGCTTTTCAAGAGAAGCTTGGCATGATTTATCAAGTTTAATCAAACTTGCTGTTCCATCTGGTTTAATGATTTGGTGAGAATTTCAATATATATATACACACACATATATCTATATACTCTTCTATTATTATAGGGCTTTAATTTAATACAATTTTTATTTTAAGTACAGTTTAGAGTTTTGGTCATTTGAAGCTGTCGTTATTCTTTCTGGTCTTCTTCCAAACCCTAAATTAGAAACATCAGTACTTGCAATATGGTAAGTGCTTCTGTTTAATTGTTTTGTTCTTTTATTATTATATGAATATGCTTTAAAGATATATTTGTTTTTTTTTTTTACAGTCTTACCACACTTTCATTGGCATACATGATCCCATTTGGTATTAGTGCTTCAGTAAGGTTAGTCATATCAATTTTTTTTTATTAATCTTTCTTCCTATTTATTTTATCTACTTATTGCATTTTGACAGCACACGCGTTTCAAATGAATTGGGTGCTGGAAATTCACAAAAAGCTCGCTCAGCTGTATACATTGGAGAAATTATATCAATTATTCAAGGTTCAATTATAGGATCTATCCTAATTCTAGGACATAACATATGGGGAAAACTTTATAGCAAAGATATGGATGTTGTGAAACATATTGCAAAAATGATGCCTCTTCTGTCATTATCTATATTCATCGATGCTACTCAATGCGTGCTCATGGGTATTAATGTTTTTACCCTCTTATTTACAATAATCAAATTATGCAAATAGCTCAAATGCTCTGTGTTTAAAAATTTATAAAATTTTAAAATTTTCTGACATTTAGGCACTGCAAGAGGATGTGGTTGGCAGAAACTCGTCGTTGTTGTTAATCTAGCAGCTTTTTATATGGTTGGCCTTCCTTCTGGTATTCTGTTTGCGTTTGTTTTTCATCTCAGAGAAAAGGTATGTTTAATGTTCTCATTTCCTATTATTTTTATTGTCATGCTATTTTTAACTAATAAAAATTAAATGCTTGAACCTTTTATAATAAGCAGGGCCTTTGGTTAGGAATTATATGCGGTCTCTCTACACAAGTCATATTACTCCTAATTATCACTCTATCAACTAACTGGGACAAAGAAGTAAGCCATCTTTCATTCAATTTATTAGTATAACATGAGATTATATCCATGTTGAATCCATGACAAAAAATTAATTGAGATATTTTAATATTTTGCTTATGCATACCAGTATATAATGACTTATATATGATTTTATTCTTTCCAATGTTTTTAGGCAAAGAAGGCTGAAAATAGAATTAACAGCTCCATTAATTCCATTGACATGATAACAAGAAGGAATGAGGAAGTAAGAGTACTTGATGATGGTCACTAGTGTTCCTGGTTGATAATAAAACGTCATGTTATGCATGTTGCACCATTATATTCTTGAGTGTTGTAGTCTTCTCCAATTGGCCTCTTTGAATTTATCACTTCCCTTGTTGTGAAGTCGATATTATTATGTAACGCTTTGTTATATCTCATTGTGTGTCAATCTTAAAGACATATATTGTGAAAATTAATATTTTTTCAAAATATTTCTATATGAACTAAATTATAGCCACAATTTAATCAAAGTGGTTAAGATTAGCGGCGGAGCCACCTATACAAGGAGAGGGCAATTGCCCCTTTTTAGTTTTGAAAAAAAATATTTTCTTTTAGAATTTTTTTATCATATTATATAATATATATTTTTAATATTTTATTTGCCCCCTTTTATTTTTATTTATTATAAATTATGATAGGAATATTTGTTGTATTTTCATCCCTATAAAAATATATAATTATATATACACTGTTATAAAATTATATTTACATGTTCATCCTCACAAGTCACAAAACATAAATATTTATCAGTTACCTTTTAATTTTGTCTTTGAGAGTCTTTGGAAAAGAAAACCAACGAATTCATGCTCTCGTCTCATCCATGGGTATCTTTGGGCATTTGGTTTTCATCTTCACCTTGATTTCTCACCCTCATCAATCATCACCACCAAGCTATAGCAGTCCGGCCTCCGGATTTGGTGCGCTATTTCCCTCATTTTTGTCTTTAATTAGGGTTAAGAATAAAGTTTTCATCTTCAATTAATCACGCTCTCATCTTATCACTCATCAGTCATCACCATCGAGCTCCGACCTCTGAGATTTGATACACTATCTCTCATTCTCTCTCATCTTTGTCTTTAATTAGGGTTAAAATTTAAGAACAAAAGTTTTTTTTTTTTCATTATTTAGATTTTAGTGTTCTCATCATTAGATTTTTTTCACATCTTTCTAATTGTTCTTTGATCTTGTGTTGGATTTGGGTTAATTGAAATCTAAGTATAGGAATTTTGTGTTTGAGATATTTCAATACAATAGACTTTAGCTTTTTATTCTTATTTAGGTAGACATTTTATGGAGAAAAAAACAACAATAGAATTAGAAATGTCTCAAACAAAAAAAAAAAAAAAAATGAAGAGGATATGGTGGATTCTAAATATCATGGTTCAAAGAGGAGTCACATGGAATTTGATTTAAAAAATCTTCCTTCGGATCGTGGATTTCGAAAGCCTATTATTGAATATGATCCTAGATTACGAAAGCCTATTATTCAATATGATCTTGGAATTTGGTTTAGAAAATATTTCTTCTTAGCTGATTGTTTGGTGACATACATTGAGAAAGATATTTTTGATTGCATAGATAATGAAACTATTATTCAGTGTTTTCAAAATATGAAAACTCGTAGATGTCAATTATGAATTTGTTCTTGTTAATATTTTGTACTAGTTGTTTATGTAAAAGATTTTAACTAGTTATAATATTTAACTTGTGTTATTATATAATTTTAATTGTATTCAAAATTTGATTTACAAGATTTTATTTACTCTCTTTATAAAAACTTTTTAGGTCCGCCACCAAATAAGATATCACTAAACTTTGTAAAAGCTCCAGTTTCTTTAAGGATAATTTAAACCTTAATATTAATATTTGTGTTTATTGCATTATATTGGAATAAGTTGCATGCTTTGACCGTCTTCAACATGACAATTTTTTTTTTAAAAAAGAAATACATACAAATAAGATAAGATCACTATAAGATATGCGAAAATAACTAAGAGTCTAGGACCTTCATTTGATAAGAATAGTATTATTTTATTTGAATTTTTGTAACATTTTATTATTATTATTATATTTTTTATAGGAGTTGAGTACCTTAGACTATTGCTTAGTGGCAATATTTTATACAATATATTTTTTATTTAATTATAAAATATATAAGCATAAATTCGATCTTGCTTTCATGACAAGAATAAGATAAATTAAAAAAAACTTGAATAAAGTAAAAGAAGTAGAGAGAGGGAGCATTCATCTTACAAGAAAAACTAGAAAATAAGAAGTTGGGAGTTAAGGCATATATAATCATAAGTTTTTTTTTTTTTTTGAAAATGTGGATAAATCACTTCTATTAAAAAACTCCAAAGTACAGAGAGAACACAGAAACAGATGATCTTAAGTTTGAATTAAAGAGAAAAAAAATTAAAATACAACAAAATAATTTAATACCGATATTCCACACGCACTTACTGATTCTTTAAAATCTTTATAGTCAAAGGAGTTGTCCATTCATAAAGTGTAAATTTCAAGAAATAATATATAATTTAAAAAAATCTACATGTTACAATTAATAAATAAACATTGTGTTATGCTTGTTTGTTGGAATATATATATATATATATATATATATATATAGGTCCTTCCACAAGGTATCTAATAATTGTGGGTGGTAATATTATTACATCCATAATATTATGGTACAGGGGATTCCACCCCGCACCTCTCATTCACCATTCAAATGGTTGCTTTAACACTAAACTAAACCATTAGTGATCTTCTTTGTTGGATCCTTTGGTTGAAAGTTGAAGATCTAATTATAATTTTTAATCACAAATATAATCTTTTGATGGAAATGTTCTCAAACTCTTCGTACTACTATCATTGACTATTATGCCTAATGGTATCCCTTCGCTCTATTTCTCCTCAATCTTATTAAGATTACATGAATTTTCATGATTATAAACACATAATAGATTTTTTTTTTTAAAGGATCAATTATTTCCTTAAACTTTCCGACAAGACCAAAAGGTATTTGGGCTTTTTTGTTTTTTTGTTTTTTATTGAAAGAAGAGTTGGAGAACAAACCCAGCTAAAAAAACAAGGAAAGAATTAAAAAAAGAAAAAAAGAAAAAAGAAAAAGACGCACCAGGAAGTATGAGGTTCTTGGGCGGAGCTAGAGTCAGCTACGACGGAGGTAGGTACGGCCACGGCGGAAGAAGGGATTTTCACAATGGAGGTAGACAGCCACGGCGGATCTCGCAGGTCTCATGGCGGATCTCAAGGAGGACTTAAGGGTGGTCTCCGAGGAGGCCATCTCAGAGGTTCCCGCCACTCAGAACAACCCCATCGCTCCACTTGTCTACCTGATCCCCCTCATTTGCAGGAAACGGGAGAGGCTCCTCAGGCCGCTAGAAACTCTCCGGTTGAGGCTGGTACCTCCTTCGCTAAAGTGGTTCGAAGGACCCCTTCCCCCCTCTGTACCCATTCAAACCTCCCATCCAGACGACCTCCGTGCATCACTCAAACACGGCCGTTCGCCAGAATCCAATGAAGTTTGTAAACGTTGTCTCATACCAGGGCACAAGATTGATGAATGCCGCCACCAGTTAACTTGCCGACGCTGCTTTGGCATTGGTCATTGCGTAGAGAGATGCCCCCTGAAATCACCACAAACCGATCATAGTAAAGGTAAAAGGTTACCAATGAAACCCCTCCTCCATGTTCCGGTCCACCGTCCAAGCCCTTCGACCTCTCTACTTAGGGTTTTGCTTCCCATCTTTGAAGCTATCATCCAATCTAAAGAAGCTCTGAAAAAAAATGGTAATCATCAAGGTTATATCTTGGAATGCAAGTGTTCGATCGCTTCATGCGGCGCTCCCGACCCATCTCAACTCTGATCAATGCGAGAACATCACACTATTTGGTAATGACTTCATTCTTTCCCTTTTCTCTGCTAGGGAGGCTGTCGCGATCCTCAAAAGGAACTCTTTGACCTTAAAGACTAACCTAGGTCAATGCATGGTTAGCTTCAGCCACTGGTCGCCAGAACTAGGCTCTCATGCCATTGCCGCTGGGAATTACAACTGGATTCAAATCTCAAACCTCCCGTTACACTGTTGGAACTAGGATTCCATTGTTGAGGTTCTTCGGCCTTTGGGAGAACTCATCTACATCCAGAAAAGAGAGCACATTTCCCTAGAGCATATGAGAGCGTTGGTTCGTCTGAAATTCCAAACCACTTTTCCGGTGGAACTGATCGTCGATGTTGGAGTTCGAAGCTTCAAGGTTCAATTGGAAGACGATGGCATCCACATCATTCGATCCAAAGTTGTTTAGGGTCTTGATCCCCTGCCCAACGATCATCCTGGGAACTCTAACCCACCACTCAACTCCCTTTGACCATCAAGAGAAGACAAAGGCAAAAACATCTCCACCGCTCCAGATCCTCATGATCTTCCGAGCTCCTCGATTGTCGCCAGGAACTCTTCTCTCACGGCCCCGACTATCCTCAAGATTTCAGAAGACTCCCCTTTGGTTATTAAGGAGCTAAGACCCGACGTTCCTTCCTTGGTTGATGAAAGACGGAGCTCCAGCGAACAGTTGGAAGCGGTCCCCTAGATTCCCCATTTCTCTCGTGAGAGAAATGAGGCAAGGGACACACTGCTCATGAGCAACCCGAACGTGATAGCAACTCGCACAATAACAGTTGCTTCGCCTCAGGATTCGCACTCTGAAATTAATCCTGGAACCTTGCAATTGTCTGGCTCGCCTCGAGATCAGATTTCGTCTGATGCCCACAGCCTTGCTCACAAAGATCAATCCTTGATCCAATCCCGAGGCGCACTCGATGCTCAAAAAGCCTCACATTCAAACTTTTTACCACAAAATCATGAGGCCATGTTCTTATCCTAAGGCAACCCTCTCCCCCGCTCTGATGATGGTTCAATCTATGCTCATCGGGATCAGGAGGAAAGGATCATCAAGCCACCTAGGGATGAGAATCCTGAAATTTCAATTCATGCATCATCCTCTGATGTATTTATTCCTCGTGATAAGCACTCTCCCATTATTCCCCACTCTGATTCCCTTTTAGCTGATCCATATGTTAATCCAATTAATCACCGTATTCCTTCTAAACAAGTGAGTAATCAAGATTCTTTTTCCACTGATCATCAACCTCCCAGTACTGATCATTCACTACATGATCAGGGGACTTCCTCGGGTAATGAAAACTTACCAACTCATCTTAAATTGCTTCCACCGACAATTGTCATTCCAGAGGGATACATGTGCATCTTTATCCACGGGAGTTGGACTCTGGTTCCTAGCATTAATACTAACAAATTCTATTCACAAGAACCATCACCCCCAACTACTCCTCCAGTTGATCCATCGGATGAGGAGCTCGTTAATTGGGGAGATGATGAAGATTACCCGATAGACGAGGTTGCTGAGGATGATCATTTTCTTGGTGAAAAAAATCTTGACTCCTTGGATTTTGCTCAACAAACTGATGATTCTTTCTCTGAACAGATCCCTGATCTGGAACCTCCCCATCCGAGTGAAGTCCTTGTCGCTGCTGAAGCCAACTCAGAGAAAGGAGATCATGCTCCTTTACTATTTGTCAAGCAACCCACCGCTCCAACTTCTCTCCTCAATGCCCCTAAGCAAATTAGGAGGAGTGACAGACCAAAGAAACTTTCAGGATGCTGGAATGAAGAAGCTGGTTTTATCCCACATTCTCCCAATCTTCAAAGAAAAAAAATCCCTAAAGACTCGAGAGAAGGTACGCCTATTGTACTTCATTCAGTCTTTTCTTCTTGGTCAGATGCTCATTTCTTTAATTATAGCAATGCATGCGGTGTCAAATTCTTAGGCTCTCCAAATCATAAATTTAAATGTTTAGAGAGGATCAACAAGCTAGAGATAAGTAGAGCAGAATCTTCGTTAAATTTACCTAGATCTCCTCCGAGATCTGTAAACTAGGCCCCCTCTCTCTTTAATGATTATTCTAAGTTGGAATGTTCCTGGTCTTGGCCGACCCTCTAAACGCCACTTAGTTAAAGATTTCATTATTTCTTCCCGAGTAGACATCGTCTGTCTTCAAGAAACCAAACTTCAAGATATTCACCGCTCAACTTGGAGATCCATAGGCGGCTCACACCTGGACAGTTTTGA
Source organism: Dioscorea alata (assembly GCA_020875875.1). NCBI lineage: Eukaryota > Viridiplantae > Streptophyta > Magnoliopsida > Dioscoreales > Dioscoreaceae > Dioscorea > Dioscorea alata. The sequence goes on from CM037018.1 coordinate 17,102,227, forward strand.
ATTCCTCCCATCCCAAGGAACAGCTGGAGGTATCATTGTTGCTTTGAACAGGGCCCAAGTAAAGGGTTTTTTAATTCACAAAGGTGTCTTCTCAATTACCTTAGAATTCACTTCTCTCGATAATAACTCAGTGTGGGTCTACATGAGGGCTTACGGCCTGAATCTCAAATCCCTCAAAGTTGACTTCTTTAATGAGCTTCGAAATATTAGAAATAATCACTCTTTACCTTGGGTAATTTGTGGCGATTTTAACACCATTTTCTCACAAGAAGATAAAAACAAAGGAGATTCAAACTCAAGATATTTGGCTTCCTCTCAGAATCTCTTAGGAGAGCTTAACTTAATTGACCCTCCTTTACATTGTCGCGGCTTCACTTGGACTAATGCTTAATCTGATCCAATCTGGGTACACCTAGATAGATTCCTTTTTTTCCTATAATTGGCCCTCCTTGAATCCCAGAAACTACCAATACGTACTTTTTAGAATTGGATCCGATCAAACTCCTATCTGCCTGGAATTTGGAACCCACCACTCTCGGCCGCGGATCTTTAGATTTGAAAAATCCTTGTACTGAGAATCTAAAGGATCTAATCCAGGAATGGTGATCCAATAATAATCCTGAAGGCTGCGGGGCTTTTATCCTTTCCAAAAAATTAGCTCTTCTTAAAACTAATCTCCGCAGATGGGCTAAGGACAATTTTGGCAACTCTAAACTCCTTAAAAAAAATCTTCTATCTTGATTCCTTAAATGAGACCAGACCCCTTTCTGTAGAAGAATCTAACAGAATCTCCCAACTCAGAATTGAGCTCTACTCCCTTTTAAAACAAGAAGAGATCTACTGGAAACAAAAATCTAGTATCACTTGGCTCAAAGAAGGAGACTCTAATACAAAATATTTTCACCTTCTTGCAAATGGCAGAAGAAACAAAAATTACATTCCCCGTCTCCAAGTCCAAGTGCAGTGGGTAGAAGGCAACCAAGAAATTGGTTCTCAATTCACTGATTACTTCAAGCAACAAATTGGGATCCCAATTGATCATCGCTTCCTGCTTGATTGGAAAAACCTATTTGCATTTAAAGAAAGAATGGACCTTTCTCACCTCGAACTTCCATTCTCTTTTGAGGAAATTAAGAAAGCAGTGTTTGATTTAAATGCAGACAAGGCCCCTGGTCTGGATGGTTTCCCAATATTTTTCTTCCAAAATCATTGGGAACTTATCCAGGGAACCTTCACTAAACTTTGCGATGATTTTTTTTATGGTTCAATCAATTTTGAGCAATTAAACTGGATCCATATTGTTCTTATTGGAAAAAAAACTCCCCAACTGAAGTTTCAGATTACCGACCTATCAGTCTAATTAATTCTACCTGCAAAATTATTTCCAAAATTCTTGCTACTAGACTAAGTCTAGTTATCAATGATCTAATTGAAGATTCTCATTCTGGATTTATTAAGGGTAGATGTATTGCCGATAATATTGTTGCAGCTCAAGAACTAATTTTCAATCTTCAGAAAAGGAAACTTCTTGACTTTGCTTTCAAAGTGGACTTTGCCAAGGCCTTTGACACTCTAGACTGGAACTTCCTCCTTAACATCCTAGCAGCTAGAGGATTTGGTTCAAGATGGATTTCTTAGATACATACCATTCTTAAAACTGCAAAAGCTTAAATCCTTATAAACGGAATCACCTAAGGTTTTATTCGCTGCAAAAGAGGCCTTAGACAAGGTAACCCTCTCTCGATCTCCTCTTTTATTTACACTTACAACGGACGCTCTCAGCGCTATGTTCAAACATGCCATCAGTTCCAAAGTACTGATTGGAGTTCAACTTGATCACTCCAATAATATTTGTCATATGCAATATGCAGATGACTTATTAATCTTCTCGGAGGGTAGCCACGAAGATCTTTATATAATCAAATTAATCATTTATCTTTTTGAAGGTTCATCAGGCCTATCCATTAACTTCTTGAAAAGTTGTCTCTACTCCACCAATTTTGGTTTCCAACCAAACATGGCTTTCGCAACAATTCTAAATTGCAGGAGAGACTGTCTTCCTATCACTTATCTAGGAGTTCCACTTTCGGAAAGAAAACCAAAGCATCAAGACTAGACAAAACTCATTGGAATGGTCCGATCTAGACTCTCATCTTGGAAAGCAATTTATTTATCTCTAGGAGGACGGTTAACCCTCCTAAACTCTGGTTTATCCTCTTTCCCAGTTTACTAGATGTCTGTTTTCAAACTACCAATTTGGGTGATTCATGAAATTGATAAAATTAGAAAAGACTTCCTCTGGAAAGGTCCAGACCTTGGACCTAAGGGTATCCGTCTGATCTCTTGGGGAAGATTATGCAGACCTCACTGCATGGAAGGTTGGGGTATTCTCAATCTTCAAGAATTCAATAGAGCTTTACTTGGAAAATGATGGTGGAAAATCATTAACAACCCAAACAGTTGTTGGGTCAAAATTATCTACGCCAACTATTCCTTCAGAAAACCTCCCGAAACTCTCTTCCAAATTCCTCCTTGAAATAAATCTTTCTTCTGGGCTGGAATCAATCCCATTCTCCCTTCATTTCGCGCTTGCATTTCCAAACTCATTAGAAATGGAGCTAGCACGTTGCTCTGGCTCGACTGATGGTTAGATGGGCGAATTCTCAAAGATACTTGGCCTGAGATTTTTGTTGTCTGTTCGAATCGCCGGATAACTCTAAGGCAATTCATTCAACTCGATTCCCCAGAGATTCTTTTTCCTTCTGGTTCAACGAACAATATTTCAGCCTTACTACACTCAATCCCGAACTATTCCAACACTGAAGAGGACATTCATTTTTGGATTCTAGAAAAAAGTGGTAACTTCTCCTTAAATCCTTTTACAATTTCTTAATTGACGGAGGAACTCGATGTCCAATTTATCCCCAGTTCTGGAAAATCAATGTCCAAGCAAAATCACTCTCTTTTGTTGGCTAGTCTGGGAGGACAAAATTCTCACCTTATCCAACCTTTTCAAAAGAGGATGTAACATAATTGCTACAGATACTTGCATTCTCTGTAACAATAACTCAGAAACTGTGGATCATCTTTTCCTAAACTGTGCTTTCTTGGAGAGAATTTGGTCGTTCTTTAGACAATGCTTTAACTTCCATTTTTCTCCTATCTCTATCTCCAAAATCTGGACCTCTTGGATACCCTCCTTAACTCCTAATTACCGATGTATATGGGATCTCATTATTAGAGCAATTTTCTGAAACATTTGGTTGGAGAGAAACAACCGTAAGTTTCAATTTAATTGCTTACCCATACATTCTATTTTACTCAAGATTGCTAATACAATTTTAACTTGGCTATCTACAGATCCAGTCTCCTCTCAGCCACTCAATCTTGAAGCTTCCTAGAGGATCAAGCGATCCATCTCCTTTTTAAGCGGAAGGTCCACCGTTCATTCCAACGACTCTGAGAGCAACTTGCCTATTGATGAGTTATCTCCTCTCTTATGTAGCTTGGGAAGACCTATGTCTCCAGGAGGATGACTTTGCCTGACTAGCTACCCATTTCTACTTATGTTATTTCCTTTCTTTTTTGCTTACTGTTCCCTCACCCCTGGTGAGGTTGCTACCTCTTTTCTGCTGTTTTGTTTTCCTCTCTTCTCTTCTCTCTTCTTTTATCTAAGTTTGTACTGTTTTGCCGTACTTTTTCAATAAAGTTGTGGTTTATCCGCATTTATTCAAAAAAAAAAAAAACGCACCACTACCTAAGGAAGGATTACGAAGAAAACTTCAAAGGATACAGACCTAGGAACCAAAAGGTCAAAGCTGAATTTGTGGCAATGTCCATAAATCATAATTCAGTTTGGCAGTCGCATTCCACTGTGATAGAGAAAGAGACCAGGGTTATGTGGACCAATAGATGCTAGAGAATCAGACATCAAGTTGAGCTCCAAGGGTAAATAATTAATTCACTTCATGATGCAAAGGATTGACCTAGGAAACTCTTGAGATCTTATTTAAAAGCTTCATTAACTTGCCAAGGAACATCAGCCCCTTCATTGTTCAGCAACTCCACAAGAGTAATACATTCAAGTGTAGATTGAGTTTGGATGGACTCATGGACTCCTCCTCTATTGCACTGCTCCATTGCTGCATGTAAGGTGGCAATTTCAACTCCAAGACTGCAGTCAGTCATAGTTGAGAATGCCTCTGCCACACCAATACAATTACTATTAATAACTAGAAGAAAACCAGGCCACAAGGGGATAAACTGTCTATCCTAGATGCATCACAGAAAATACTGACAGAATGTTGGGTAAATATAGAGGGCATAGCTTCCCAGCTGAGAGTAAAGTTTGAGGAAGTAATTAAGAAGTACGTAATGGCATACAACCACTGATTCTCGTGCTAAATTGAACATTATATTTTGAATTTTGGGTGGAAGTAACCCGACTTAAATTTCACAACGCAATCTGTTCCATATATTGATTGTAATATATTGGACTTCATTGTATTTCCTACAAGCTCAACAACTGAAAGGTCATCTAAACCTTATCCTTTAGTTGTCTTTATAGACATTTTTTTTACTGAAAAATAATTTATTTATTTATTTATCTATTTAAAAAAAATGGATAAAGTACTTCAATCAAGCATAGCAAACAGCACAACTCTCGCAAGCGTGGCCGCCGGAACAATGACAAAAAGAAACAGCCCATGCATGGTTCACTCAAAAGTAAAACAACACTGGATAAAACAAAATGAACGTTAAACCAAAATGAGAAAAAACAGGTTTCTTCACAAACCGGACCACAGCAAAGAAAGAATATTTTCAATCAGAGAAAATAAAAAAGAATGCGGCTTTCGGTAATTTTTATGCACTAGTTTTATGTCTCCAAATACATACATCATTAGCAACACCACCAATTTGTCACATCATGTCCAACCCAAGACCACTCCATCAGACTCCACTTCTCCCACCTTTATATCTTGTGCTCTTTTTAAGCCCCATAATCTGTTAGCCAAGATAACAAGAAACACCATAGTTCAACAATGGCTGATCATGCCTTAGCTGGAGAAGAGCATACCCTAAGGAAAGACCATATCATCACAGAAGTAAAGAAGCAGTTATGGCTTTCAGGACCTCTCATTGTTTCTGGAGTACTTGAGAGACTAATTCAGGTCATCTCCCTCTCATTTGTTGGTCATCTTGGAGTGCTTCCCCTCTCTGCTGCTTCTATGGCTACTTCCTTTACAGCTGTTGTTGGTTTAAGCTTGTTGGTATGCTTCATTTTTTAAAAAAAAAATTAATGAGAATAAATCACAAATTTATTTGAGTTTATTGGTACGTTTCACTTTCTAATTAGACCAAAAATTTTGCCAGATATATGTCTTCATGAATATAATTAAATTTAGTTTCTAGTTGTCTTTTCAGTTTTAATGCTGATAAACTGATAGAGAACAATAACTGTACCATTTATTATATTTAGTTTCTAGTTGTATTTTCAGTTTTAATGCTGATTAACTGATAGGGAACAATATCTGTTCCATTTATTATTTTAGATGCAGACATCATTGAGTTGATTTGGAATATTAGACTTTTATTCCCTGTTTTTGTGTGTATCTGATTCAGCACATAATCGTGAGAGATACTGTTAGCGCGGATGAACTTTTTTTTTTTTTAAATATATTAAGATTTGCTTTTACAATCAGTTTAAGATATGTAGGATTTTGTCTCCTTTTGTTCTTATACCAAACTATAATGGCTTATACTTTTCTGTGAATATTGCACATCTTTAGCATAATTAAAACTTCTCCAACAATTTGATATTAATCAACTAAAAAATTATGTTTACATGTCCGAACTGAGTAGTGAATGGGAAGACTTAGCATTGATTCCCTGGGTAGACAGTACTGTATAGTACTATAGAATATCGTATAAAATACTGTGGCAGTAATGTATATTCACTATTTATGAGTCTCTTATAGGAGGATGTCGTTTCCCTCCCCTCCAGGGTTGCAGGGCAGAGAAGATTTATTAACTCGGTTTGGTTCTTAAAATATCTTTTAAACGTGCATATAATAAGAATATAATTACATCATGTGATGTCTGCCGAGTTAATAAATCTCTTGGAGGTCGTTAAGCCACCATAATTGGTGCACCTCCGTAACTGTCTGTCCTTTGATACCCCTTTGTGGGGTGGCACTTGTCACTTTTGTCACAAAAAAAAAAAAAAAAAAAAATGTCCGAACTCAACTTTGTAGCAGAGCCGATGATTGGCAATTACATAAAAATGTTATTTGGTTGACTTTATTAAAGATGCTAATATATACCAATAAAAATGACAATATTACTTAGCTCATATGAGTCAAATTTTATCTGATCATTATTTGTAAATCAAATTAAATACTTGGTTGAATGTATAATTCTGCAGTTGGGAATGGGAACTGCATTGGACACGTTATGTGGGCAGGCATACGGAGCAAAACAATACCATTTGCTTGGAATATATTTACAAAGGACCATGCTTTTGAATGCTATTGTGAGCATTCCCCTTTCTCTCATTTTGGCCTTTGCTGGTAAAATCCTGCATGCAACAGGTCAAGATAAGGAAATATCAATGGCTGCCGAATTATATGCTCGGTGCATGATCCCGGTTTTGTTTTCCTATGGCCTCCTTCAATGCTATTATAGATTTTTGCAAGCTCAAAATTTTGTCATTCCTATGATTTTGAGTTCTGGCTTCACAATTTTAGTTCACATCTTTGCTTGCTGGATTTTGATGGTCAAAATTAAGATTGGCTATGTAGGTGCTGCAATTGCCAATTCAATATCTTACTCGACATCTTTAGTATTAATAGCAACGTATGTGTGGTTAACTCCAAGATTCAAGAGTACATGGATTGGCTTCTCAAGGGAAGCTTTGCATGATTTCTCAAGCTTGATCAAACTTGCAGTGCCATCCGGCCTAATGTTTTGGTGAGAATTTCAATATATATTATTATAAGTTTATTTGATTTAATAATACATGCACATAAAATTTCAAAATACAGTTTAGAGATGTGGGCATTTGAAGCGATTGTCATTCTTTCTGGTCTTCTTCCAAATCCGAAACTAGAAACATCAGTACTTTCGATTTGGTAAGCGATTCTCCCTAATTGTAAGTTTGTTCTTATTGTATGAATTTGTCATATAAAGATATAAAATTATATTTTCACAGCCTTGTCACTACTATATTGGGATACATGATCCCATATGGTATAGGTGCTTCTGTGAGGTTAGTTGTATTAATTGCAATTTTTATTTATTTTAAATATTTTTTTTTTACTTCCAATTTCATCTTCTAATTGTATATTGGTAGTACTCGCATTTCAAATGAATTGGGCGCTGGAAATTCAAGAAGAGCTCGCTTAGCAGTATATATTGCAGGAATTATGTCAATTATCCAAGGTTCAATCCTATCATCCACTCTAATTTTAGGACGTAATATTTGGGGAAAATTTTATAGTAGAGATACAGAGGTTGTGAAACATGTTGCAAGTATGATGCCTCTTCTTGCACTATCCGGCTTCTTTGATGCCATTCAATGCGTGCTCTTGGGTATTTATCTTTTTTCTTTAATATACTCTTATTCAAAAGAAATGGTTTAGATGCTCTTAACTTAAAATTTTAAATACTTCAAACATTTTCTCAAATTTAGGTGCTGCCAGAGGATGTGGTTGGCAAAAACTTGTCGTCGGAATTAATCTTGGAGCTTATTATTTGGTCGGTCTTCCTTCTAGTGTTTTGTTCGCATTTGTTTTACATCTTAAAGAAAAGGTTAGTTTAATTTTCTCATTCTCTATTATTATTATTATTATTATTATTGTCATACTATAAATTATTACTTGAACAATGATAAATCTTTTATGATGAACAGGGTCTGTGGTTAGGAATTATATGTGGTCTCTTTACTCAAGTCGTGTTTCTTCTAATCATCACTCTAGTAACGAATTGGGACAAAGAAGTAAGTCATCTTTCACCCAATCTAGTACAACACTAGATTATATACATGTTGAATCCATGACACAAATTTCATCTAGTTAATTATTTCGATACTTTGCTCAGTTATTTAATAACTAAGTATGCAGCCGCCTTTGTGCACACGGATAGATTGTTATTGTCATGTTTGTTAAAAAAATTTATAATAATTTATGCATGATTTTATTTTATTTTTTCAATGTTTTTAAGGCAAAAAAGGCTGAGAATAGAATCAACAATTCCATTAACTCCATTGACATGGCAACAAGAAGAAATGAGGAAGCAGGAGTACTTGATGGTGGTCCATAGCGTTCATGGCGACAATAAAACATTATGTTATGCATGTTGTACCATTGCATTGCTAGTGTATTTGCTTTCTCTGATTCCCGGAATCTATCTCTTCCTTTACTATCAATAAAGTTAATATTTATTGATATACTTTATGTCATTGTGTCGCAACCTTTTAAGCCAATCAGTTGTAGCAAACAAACACTTTAAAAACACACACGCATATATAAAAAGAGAAGAATAAAGACATGAAATACGAAAATATATTTCCCAAATATTTTATATAAATTTTACTAATAATGGTCATTTAGTTATAGTTGTTCGGATATTACCAAACTCCCTTCAAGTTAGAGGTCATTCTTCAAATATAGTTGTAATTATTTTATTATATTTGAAGAGGTGACTTATTTTGCTTATTTTTAATATGGTATATATAATTGATAAAGTTGACAAGTCATGAGTATTGAACCACATCAGAAGGAGCTCCTCTCAAGTTTTTCCGAAGATTGAATTAAGGTAGTATTTGGTATTTTTCATTAAAAAATATTTAAAAAAGAAAGTGATTAATAGAAAAGTGATTGTTTGGAGTTAAAATCCTAGGAAAGTAAAATCATAAAATTTGGTTATAAAACAATATTGACTAAAATCCATGAAAAGTCACATTTCACTGCTTGGAGTTAATTTCTTAGTTTGCCATTCAACTAATCAAGCCATATTTAGAAGTTAATATATAATCATATCAAATTTAAATGAAGTGTCATTTAAATCTCAAAACATAAAACATCTATTTAATTATATTTTGATTTTTTAATTAATATTTAATTATGCTTTGGTATTTTATATTAATTTTTTATTTTGAAAATTTGATATTGTTTTACATGTGGACAAGATTACATGGACTTGTAATAACTAAAATTATTCAATTAGTGATATAAACAATCAAGTAAACTTAGCTTTTGAAAATTTTAAAAGAGGTTTTAACTGCAGGGTTGCTAAAAAATACAATAAAAATTTTATAGCTAAATAGACAACCCAAAGTGATTTAATATAATTACTAGTATAAAAAGATAAAATCAATATTTAATCATTCAAAATATTGTGCACAGATTGTAAAAAAAAAAAAAAAAAAAACCCAAAAAAGAGAAGACAAAAAGACAAATTAAAAAAGAAAAAGAAAAAGAAAAGCCTTTGCCTGGTGGAACCACTTGTAGTACTACTAACACCATATGGAAAAGCCTTTGCCCGAAAAAGATCCATCTGTTCAACTGGTTGGTCTGGGATCACACTATCTTAACCCTTGATAAAATTGCTGCCCGAGGTTACAACAAACGCCCTACTGCCACCTGTGTTCTCTGTAACGCGGCAATCGAATCAGTGGACCATCTTTTCCTCGCTTGTCCCTTTTCCATTCGTCTCTGGTCCTTCTTCTGTAACCACTTCAGACTCCCTAGCCCCCGCCCCCTCTTCGGTCAAGACCCTCTGGGGAAGTTGGCAAGCAGCCTGGCCCAATTCCACTAGGATTTCTAATGACCTCATTATTAGGGCCATTTTGTGAAAGATTTAGTTGGAAAGAAATGCACGCATTTTTAGAGACATTTTTGCTGACTACACTGCTTTTCTTGCCAAATGTATTCATTTGCTCATTCCTTGGATCCATGCAGCGCCTGCATCTAAAAGGGCCAAGTTGGAAGACTTCGACTCAACCGCCAAACGTAACCTGACCTTCCTACGCAGTCAGACAGGCGACCAAACCGATCAGCCCAAGTTTGGGTAGTCAGCTAAGACTTGTTGTCCTCCCCCTGCGTGGGGAGTGGATGCCTTGTTGTTTGTGTCGGCATCCTGTTCTATCTTTTGTTCCTGACTTGATGTTTGCCTTATTTCTGTTTTTCCTTTTTTGTACCTTCAGTAACCATTGCTTGTGGTTGCTTGTATCTTCCCTTCTTTTTAATGCATGTGGTTTATCCACTTTTTAAAAAAAAAAAAGAAAAAAAAAACACTATTAAGTTTTTATTAACTAAGGTAATTTGAAAAAATTGAGTTCTTATAATGTTTTTCCCTCAGTTAGGAAAAGTAATTTCCAATCCAATCTAACGGAAAGTAATTCTAAAAACAATTCTATGGGCCTACTTATAAAAAAAAAAATTAAAATACCCAACTATAGAAAGTATTACTTTCTATGAAAAGTGAGAACTTCTTTTTTTTTTTTGTACCAAAACCCAACCGAAAGGAGTGAAGCAAATTGAGCTTTCATCTTAAGACATAAATAATTAGGTTTTAGCCTTGTTTGCTTTCTTTGTTGCTGTATTTTTAGCATTTTTGGCTTTGTTTGCTTTCTCTTTTTAATAAAATCCCCTAGGGATCTTTCTAAAAAAAATTGTTAGTTCTGTTGCTGGCTTGACTGAGTTCTGGTTCCATTGCTAAGCAACCTTAAGACCCATCAACTACCTAGTCATGCTTACTCCGAGTCGATGAACCCGATCACTTGATCCGAACTACCAGCAACTAGCCTCCCTCCTCAGCTCCTCACCACATAGTCCCCTCGCAAGGGGCACGTCCTATGTGTGTCTTCATGAAACTTACCAAACTTGATCCTCACTTCATCCAAGTTTGGCCTTCAAATCTTCAACAAAGATCTTCAATCAATCATCCAAATCTTACCAACAATAAGCATATCTTCAAACATACCCTTAATAGACTTCATATTATATCTATTAGGGTTCTTCAAATCTTGCCTTCAATAGTCTTCAAAATCATACCATTGATAGATATTTCTTCATTTAAGCTCCGCCCATATTTAGTCTTCAATCGCATCTCCTAAATATGGTCTTGATGAGATATTGTCTTCAAGTTGTAGTTTGCTTGATCCACTTGCCAAAAATAGCTTCATCAAGATCTTCAAGAATATTTGCCTCTTAGCCAAGTTTGCTTGTCATGTCACTATGTTATCCACATCACAATTTATGCCACATCACCATGGTTGCCACGTCATCTTGACTAGGTGCCAAATTATGCCAACTTAAAGTGCATTTGCACTAACAAAAATAATTAGAGGAATTTTTCATAATGATTTTGGAGTCGAGGGAAGGTCGTTAATTTAATTAAGTAAATAATTAGGAAAAAAATTAGAGAAACAAAAACAAATTAATGCTAATAGTCATAAAATCCACATTTACTTCCCACCTATATGAAATCCTTTTGTACAGAGGACTTTTCTGTGCACAAGGTGTAGATTTCAAGAAATAATTTATACTTAATTAGGGTGTGAAATGAAGATATTTATTTATTTTTGAACAACAAACCCTAATATTTAAAAAAATTATTAAAAGATAAGTAGGTGCGAACGTACATCAATTAAAATAATTTATACTGTGTGTCATACTATTTTGTTTTAATAGCAAACAACCGTATTTTAAAAATTGTCAAAGAATAATTAGGTATCAAGTGTATGAGCTGAATAGTATAAGGGAATGATTGGAATTTTTGCCCTCCTCTCTTACACTTTTTGTCATACTATTGGATCCAATAGTTGACAATCAAAATAGTTATTTGTAAATATAAAATAAAATATATCAAGAGTTATAACTTATATGCAATAAATTATTTTATTTATTATGCTTTTTTTTTAATATAATATATGTCTCACACCCAACCATGAGGATACATCTCCAGAAGTATGCATGCATAAATCATGTTTGAGTTGTATATTTGAAAATTGGTGTTTTTTTTTTAAACCATATACATTAGATTACGTGATTAAATAAGTATCCATGTATCAACAAAGCAATGCTTTTGATTGCTGTAGTCTAATATAGCAAGTGTAAAAAGTTAGATATTTTTTCCGCATATACTATTTGTTGTATTATTATAATTAATTGATGATGATGCTGCAATTATTGATTAATGTTAGACCAAACCATTTATGAGCAAAGGGACACATTAACTAAAATTAAATATAGTTATCTCAAAAGATATAATGTTAATATTTTTAATATTTAAAAAAAAAACTATTCAACTCTCACTATGGGGTCGTTTAGTTCGCGGTAATAACATATTACCATATAATAAGATTACCATGGTAATATGGGTGGGAATGTTATATGGTTGGGAATATTGTCGTAATTTAATATAACCATGTTTGGTTGGGAACTCATATTACTGGGAATAGTTCATTACTTTATTTGGTTCATAGTAATCAATTTGGTAAAATATAAAAAAGTTATAAGATTACCGTGGTAATCCATGATAGACACCAAATTTGGTGGTAATCCTATTACCACCTTCTTGGTAATATTCTCCTGTTGGTAATGTCATATTACCATCCAGATTACCACATAACAAGTGGTAATCTTTCTCAGTACAATGCCAAACGTGGTAATTTTTTTAAATTACCACGTAACAGGCGGTAATATTTTCACATTACCGCGAACCAAGGGGTGTTTGGTTGCAATAAATTAAATGGAAAGAAGTGCAGTAATGAAAATGAGATGGATTGTAAAAGACATGGAAAGGTTGTTTATTGGAAATAGGAAAAGTAAATAAATAAAAATATGATAAAATGACTGTTATACCCTTTATACAAATGAATATTATTATTATTATTATTATTATTATTATTATATAGTAATTAGTTGATACAATTATTTTTTAAATTATTTAATTATTAAAATAAATATTTAACTTTAATATCTCACATGTGACACTATTTGTTAGTATTCAAATCTTTATTAACATAATTAATTAGCAATTAATTAACCATAATAATAAATAATAAATTACATTTTTAAAAAAATATTTATTATTATAAATAATTATTTAATTTTAAATAAGAAAACTAAGTCATAATAACTAGTTAATTGTTATGTTCATGAATTAAATAAGGGGTAGGATCATCATTTTAATTTTTGTAAATAAGAAAACTTTTAAATAAATAAATTGCTAATCATGATAGTTACATTTTTTATTTTTCTATTTTAATCATGCAAAAATACGAAGATTTTGAATTGAATATATTTTAAAATAAGAGGTAAGATCGTCATTCTTCTATCAGGAATGACAATGCTTGCCAATTTTGAGATGATTGTGCCTCCTTACTCAAGACTCCCTCACGCCTTGATTAATGCTCTCAAACTTCTATTACTCCACACCCAAATGAAGATTTACCCCATGCAAGAAGTCATTCCCATTCTATTCTTACTAACCAAACACCTGTCACCTATAGGTGCTTTAGCTCTTCAACAATTGCTTGATATTTTTATTTTGATTTTAGAAATGTCGGCAAAATACATGTTCAAACATTTAAATTTTGAAATTTGAACGTACCTACTCCCCAATGGTAAAATTCTATATATATATATATATATATATATATATATATATATATTGTTACTCCCTCCTTCACATGCACATCTCAAACGAGACTGCGAAAAACTTTAGATTTAAGAATTTTAATGCATATTTATCTTATTTTTCTATAATACACATGGCTTATTCTCCATCCAATAATTCTCTCTCATTTTTACTCCTGTCTTCTTTATTAAATGCATCTTATTTAATTTTATGCATATTGATTTTTTTCTTGAGAACAAAAAAAAAAGATTTTTATATACTTCATTAAAATTAATATTAGAAGAAAATGTTATTTGGTTTTGTTGATTATTTTATTTGAAAGTCGCATTTGAGATAATATATTTAAATACATTTATAAAGATAAATTTGAAAAATTAATTGACAGATAAAATAGGTGATTAGGTGGAGGTAATATAAATGAAACTTAAAAAAATCCTGAAACGAATCGGCCCTTTTCAATACTGATTTCTTAAATATTAATTTATGTTCCACATGTCCCATGATTACACACACCAACATGCAGTTTTATAATAATAATTTTCTTTTAAAAAAAACACAAGTGGTCCATAAACAAAGTGCAGTTTGCCTTTTCAAACATTCAGATTAGGCCACATATTTCCACAAGTTTAGTTGGCCAGGGAATATTTGGTTAATTTTTGAAAATATTTGGCTAATTTTTAAATTATTTACCGAAATGCGCACTTTTGATTTTTTTAATATTTTTTTAAAACAAATGGATCCGGTTAATTATTTTAATATTTAAATTTTAATTTTAAAAAAAAACCAAAGGTCCATCTATTTTTTAATGTTATTATTATTATTTTTTTAAATGGCGGGTCCGGTAGGTTTTAAATTAAAAAAAATTGCATTCAAGTCCTTCTAATTTTTAGTAATTTTCTTATAAATTATTTATTGGAGGTTGTTGGGATGAATTATTGGTGTGGTATGGCACCTACCCCATTCATGAGAGCCGTTGGATGAAATTGATCTTAACCATTCATTTGTTAGGTGCAGACCTATATAAACCCTCCAAATCCCTTTTCTAAAACACACAAGTATTTTTGTAAGAAAAAAAGGTATCAATAGAAAGAGAAGTTCTTTTTTAAGATTTTTGTTATTGTAGTTTTTTTATTTTCTTGCAAATTATTTTATTTTATTTTTACATTAAATTTAGCAAAAAATTATATTCTTGTTATATTGAACGAAGGAGACAACCTTTGTCGAGAGGAATACCGACCAAGGGCCGCAAGGACTCTTGACGAAAGAACAAGCTTCCACTACGATTGCTAGTTACTCAGTTTTGATAAATGGACTCAGGTATGTTTTTTTATCTTTTTTGACCAGTTGTCTTTCATATAAGCTTCTCTGTGTTTTTTTTTTTTTGGCAAATTTATTAAAATATTGTTTTTTTATCCTTTTTTAGTCAATTTAAAGAGAACCATTAAAGAAAATATAGAAATTACAGATGATAAAATAATTACACACATCAAATACCGTATGCCTATTTCCTCAAGTCAAGGTAAGATCTATTATCGGGCTTTCAAATTACATAATGACCGAGATGTTCAGATGATGTTCAGTTGCCATCAAGCATTTCATGATATTCAAGTTATAGAATTGTATGTGGAGCTTGGTGTTGTGACTTCCACTGGTGGTTTTTCTCAACACGAAATTAATAGAGATGACAATATTCCACAAGAAAGGTTTTCAACAGAATGGCGGCCGTGGGATAATCTACAACACAATTTTAATTTCAATTTCACTGCTTCACAAAAACCACCAAGCACATCACCACACCATAGAACCGATAACATTACTAGTCATGAAAATGAATTTGGTGAATATGGGAGTTCAAGCGGAGATGACCAAGATGAGGATAACTATTCATACAATAGCGAAGCAAGCTTAGAAGATTACAATGCGGAAGATGCTAGCAGACAGAGACAGAGTGTAGAAATGACGATGCCACCATATGAGCCTCCGACACATATGAGGGCACTTGATATAGAAGCAATGCCTGCACCAGAATTTCCTGAATGCCCTTCATTGTACGTCAACACATTAAGAGGGGCAATGGTAGATGGATAATTGCATGTAGGTATGCAGTTTCAAAACAAAAATGATGTTGTAACAACAATTAAGAATTATTGCTTGCAGAAGTCCGTGGAATATAAAGCAATCGAGTCGGATCCAACTCGGTATTTGGGAAGATGCAAGTCATATGGTGATGGATGTAGTTGGAGAGTTCGTGCATCCTATAACAAGAGGAAGCGGATTTGGGAGATTACAAAATACAACTGCCCACACACTTGTACAACAGCAATAGTCTCCCAAGATCATTCAAAGCTTGATTCAAACATGATTTCCCATTGTATACAGATACTAGTTAAGGAGAAGCCATCTATCAATGTCTTTGTTTTGATAGCGGAGATCAAGAGCCGATATGGGTATACACCGACATATAGAAAGGTATGGATTGCAAAACAAAAAGCGATTGAATCTACATTTGGTAACTGGGAGGAGTCATTCAATGAGATACCGAAATGGCTAGCAGCATTACAGCAATTTGTCCCTTGGACAATAATCGATCTCCAGACTCAACCAGCATATGATGAAAATTACCATAGGCTCTTTTGGAGTTTTCCTTCATGCGTAGAGGCTTTCAAATATTGTAATTAAGCCGGTAATACAGATCTTTGAAAGCACATCTTTATGGAAAATATAAAGGGACTTTGTTGATGGCAATCGCACAAGATGGCAATAAAAATATTCTTTCAATAGCATTTGCCATTGTGGAAGGAGAGACGCTAGATGCATGGCGCTTCTTCTTAGAGCATCTACGAGCAGACGTGACACCACAAGAAGGCATATGTTTTATTTCTAACCGCCACCAATCTATCAAAGGAGCATTTAGAGCAATTGGCTGTCAGATGAATCCTCCTCACGCCTATCATGTTTATTGTATTAGACATATATCTGCGAACTTCATGCGTCGTTTTAAAAATAAAGAAATGCAACGAATAGTTGTTAACATTGGTAAGTTGTAAATCTGAATTTTATAATATCAATCTCTCATTGTTATTATTCTTTTCTTAAGAGTTTTTTTTTTTTTTTGGCTATTAATGCAGGTTACTCGAAAACATCTCATGATTTTAACTATTGGTATGGCGTACTTCGAGACTTTGACATAAAGGCAACGAGGTGGTTAGATAACATACTGCTGGAGAAGTGGGCTCAATCATTTGACATC
The DNA here is from genome assembly GCA_020875875.1 of Dioscorea alata. Taxonomy (NCBI): domain Eukaryota; kingdom Viridiplantae; phylum Streptophyta; class Magnoliopsida; order Dioscoreales; family Dioscoreaceae; genus Dioscorea; species Dioscorea alata. The sequence goes on from CM037018.1 coordinate 17,119,121, forward strand.
GAAGGTCGAAGGTATGGTCATATGACCACCAACCTAGCTGAATGTGTTAACTCAGTGTTAAAAGGAACAAGGAACCTTCCTATAACATCCTTAGTTAAGTCAACTTACTTTCGAATTGCTGAGTTATTTGTAAGGAAAGGTGTACGTGCGCAAGCTCAAATTGCATCAGGTCAAATATTCTCGGAAGTGCTAATGAAGACAATTCAGGAAAATCAACAAAAAACATGTAGCATTTATGTCCGTCAATTTGATCGTGATGAAAATTCTTTTATGGTAGATGAAATGGCACCACCTCAATACGATGGTATAGCTGGCAGTTACCGTATTGATTTGAGAAGACGATGGTGTGATTACGGTAAGTTTCAAACACTTCATTTTTCTTGTCGCCATGTTCTTGCCGCATGTGCATACATTCATCTACATTGGCAGCCATATGTAGATAATGTTTATAGGCTTGAGACAATTTTTATTGTATACCATAAAGAGTTTCAGCCAATGTCAAATGAGAGATACTGGAACCCTTATAATGGTCCGCGTTTATGTCCTGATCTTACAATGCGAAGACCACCTTCAGGACGTCCAAAATCCACTAGAATTCATAATGAAATGGATATAAGGGAAGACGGTCAACCAAAGCATTGTGGTTTATGCCGCAATGAAGGTCACAATCGTCGAAATTGTTTGAATGCCGCTGGTCCAAGCCGTATGCCATAATGCTAAATATTGTATTTGTTGAAGTATTTAATAATATATGTAATTGTTTTAGTTTATTGAAAATATCAAGTAAGTTTGGTTTAGTTGTGTGAGTAATTTTTACATGTTAAAATTTTTTAATATTTAATATTTTGTTATTATAAAAAAAATATTATAATTATTTATTTAAATTATTAATAGTTGGTTAAAATTAGTAAAAATAAAAACAATATAGTAGAAGTAAGAAAAAAATAATTTATAAAAAAAATTACTAAAAATTAGAAGGACTTGAATGCAATTTTTTTTTAATTTAAAACCTACCGGACCCATCATTTAAAAAAAATAATAATAACATTAAAAAATAGATGTGCTCTTTGGTTTTTTTTTTAAAATTAAAATTTAAATATTAAAATAATTAACCGGACATATTTGTTTTAAAAGAAATATTAAAAAAATCTAAAGTGCGTATTTCCGTAAATAATTACGGAAATACGCAATTTAGTAATTAATTTAAAAAAAACCAATATTTTCAAAAATTAGCCACTTAAACAACTATGATAAGTGTAAGTTTGTTTTTTTTTAAATTGGTTGCATTGGTTGCATGTAAAAACTTAATCAATTCCAAGAGTCCCAAACCATTGCACAACCCTCGTTTCCAATAAAACTTCAAATCCATCGTCACTCCATTAAGCGCACAACCCTCGTTTCCAATAAAACTACAAATCCATCGTCACTCCACCGCACTCCATAAAGCGCACAACCCTCGTTTCCAATAAAACTTCAAATCCATCGTCACTCCACCACACTCCATAATTATTCCTCCCTTCTTCTCTCTGGTGCTTTCTTCCTTCAACCCAAACAAAGCTACAAAAATGGCCCATGTCTTGGCTGGAGAAGAGCATAACATAAGGAAGGACCATATCATCACTGAAGTAAAGAAACAGTCATGGCTATCAGTGCCTATCATTGTTTCTGGAGTACTTGAGAAACTAATTCAAATCATCTCCCTCTCATTTGTTGGTCATCTTGGAGAGCTTCCACTCTCTGCTGCTTCTATGGCTACTACCATTTCTGGGATCACTGGCATAAGTATATTGGTACGCTTTCCCCATTTCTCTCACAATCAAATTTATCACTAATAGTATATATAAATATATATGTGGAATTTTTGGATCGATAATACCGTTTACTTATTATTTATTATTATTATTGTAATATCTTAATTAATATGGCCTTGTTTGGATTGACTTATAAAAAAAAATGTTTTTTTTAGTTTAGTAGAAGTGTTTTTGAAAAAATTGCTTCTCCAGAGTAAGTTAAACATTTTTTTGTATTTTATGTTTTGATTAGCTTATCTGTAAAAGTAAAAATATAAAAATAAACTAAGAAATAGTTTTTTCTGGTCATGACTAGCTTTTGAAAAAAACTATTTTTCAGCTTTTTTACAGCTTCTGCTTTTATAGAAAAACCAATACAAACAACTTTTTTTGAACCCAGAAGTGCTTAACTTATAAAAAAGTACTTCTGGCTTTTATAGAAAAATAAATTAAGAAATAGTTTTTTTTTGTCATGACTAGCTTTTGAAAAAAACTATTTTTCAGCTTTTTTACAGCTTCGCTTTTATAGAAAAACCAATACAAACAACTTTTTTTGAACCCAGAAGTGCTTAACTTATAAAAAAGTACTTCTGGATTTTTCAAAAGCTAATCCAAACAAGTCCTATATCTCTAGGAGTCATTAAGTCACCGTAATTAGTGCATTACTGTGTCTGTCCTTTAACACCCCTTAAATTTTGAACCAATTTTTTCTATTTTGTTTTAATGATAGGATGGGTTTTTTAAAGAAAATAAATAAATTGTTAGTGAATACTATTTCAGCAATTGTTTTTTTTAACATATTGTAGTTTATTGAATAAATTTTTAGATGGGAATGGGCAATGCATTGGATACTTTATGCGGACAAGCTTATGGAGCAAAAGAGTATCATTTGCTGGGTCTATATTTGCAGAAGGCCATGCTTGTTATTACCATTGTGTGCATGCCTCTTGCTTTTGTTTGGGCTTTCGCCGGTGAAATCCTCCATGCAATTGGTCAAAATAAAGAGATATCAATGGCCGCTCAATTGTACGCTAGGTGCATGATACCAGTTTTGTTTACCTATGGCATCCTCCAATGTTATTATAGGTTCTTACAGGCTCAAAATATCACCTTTCCTAGGATGTTAACTTCAGGCTTCACAATTTTAGTTCACATCTTTACATGTTGGCTTTTGATCATCAAATGGAAGATTGGCTACACTGGAGCTGCCATTGCAAATTCACTATCATACTGTTTATCTTTGGTATTAATTGCAAGTTATGTGCGGTTATCTTCAAGATTCAAGCACACTTGGACTGGCTTCTCAAAGCAAGCTTTGCATGATTTCTCAAGTCTCCTTAGACTTGCAATTCCTTCTGCTTTAATGGGTTGGTATGAATTTCTCACCATACCTAACATAAAAAAAAACATATACATATACGTATACATCCTCTTGTGTTTAATTATTTTTTTTTTAACTTATTTTTTCCGTCTTTTCAAACTAATGATATATATATTTTTTACTGCAGCTTAGAACATTGGTCATTTGAAGCTATTGTACTTATGTCTGGTTTTCTTCCAAATCCAAAACTAGAAACATCAGTACTGGCAATTTGGTAAGTGCAAATTAATAAAGTCAATATTGTATTTTTTTTCTTCTAAATCGTATTTTTAATTCTTAGGTCCTACTCATATTTAATATGATAATTGAATATATTAGTTAATTTAATTTAATATCAATCATGATGTCAATTCGTAACGAATACCACTAATGATCTTTGAATGTGGCATTGATGAGGTCAGGTATCAACTAATATGGAAATTTTTTCACAATTATCTTTTGTTAAAGTCATCACGAAATCAACAGCTCATTGTATATAATTGTTTAGATACTTTCATAATAATTTCATTTATGTATATCTCTATATATTTATATAACTTATAGATTACATTAAAAAATAATAAAATTCCCACAAGCAAACAAAGGAAAAATTTATAAATAGAATTTTTTTTATTTTTTATTTTTTTTTGCCAAAATGAATGGCTAGGCCGCTAAGAAAAACAAAGATATGCACAAGGCTCGGCAGAGTAAGTGGGGGCAGGACCCAGTTACACATGAACACTGGAACCACCCGCATACAACCACTACTCACACTACCAGAAATATGTCATCACCCATGAGTCGAACTTTCATCACTTGTTATGTTAGTTGATTATTGATAGAAATTTATTATGTTAGTTGATGTGGCATGAGAACATCAACTTCATGTGGGCATCCTTGCCGTATCAAACAAAAAAAAATCTTCATAATTAATTAGAATGGATATTTGGTGTTCTCCATGCTAGCAGTAAGGTTGGCATTAGTTCATGCATCACAAAAATTATAAGTAGTTTTATAATACATGTTAATATTTTTCTTTTTACCTAATATAAAGATACTATTTCACTTCCACAGCCTAAACACAACTATAATTACATACATGATCCCGATCGGTATAGGTGCTTCACTAAGGTTAGTGTATGTGTGTATATATATATATGTATATGTATTAATCTTTAGAATTTTTTAGTGTTTTAACAACCTTTTGTATATGATGATAGCACACGTGTTTCCAATGAATTGGGGGCTGGAAATTCACGAAATGCTCGCTCAGCAATATATGTTGCAGGAACAATGGCAATTTTGGAGGGGTTGATAGTAGGATCTACTCTTATTTTAGCACGCAATGAATGGGGCAAAATTTATAGTAATAAATTGGAAGTTATAAAATATATAGCAAGAGTGATGCCCTTACTTGCTCTCTCGCACTTAATTGATGCCTTCCAATGTGTGCTCTTGGGTATTTACTTTCTTCATGCTCTTTTTAATAAAAGCAAAAAATTCATAATATAAGTAATTTTTACACAAAATAATGTTTTTTTAATTTTTTTTTCAAACATTTAGGTATTGTTAGAGGATGTGGTTGGCAAAGACGTGCAGTTTTTGTTAACATTGGTGCTTACGATATAGTTGGACTCCCTTTTGCTGCTTTATTTGCATTTTATTGGCATCTTAAAGTGAAGGTTGGTTTAATTTATTCCATAAACAATTATTTTTATTTTTATTTATTTTGAAAAAATTAATAAACTACGTTCATTCAAAATAAAAGAAAGTACAAAAAATAGCAGTTCACTAGTCGTGGAGACTGAAAAAAGCGATAAGGAGAAAATACCATTTGTCAAACTATTGATTGATTTATTTATTTTATATATATTTTTTTAAATACTTTATTTTTTTTTATGATATGCAGGGTTTGTGGCTTGGAATTATATGTGGCCTATCTACACAAACATTTTTGCTTTTTATCATCACCCTATTTACTAATTGGGAAAAACAAGTAAGTTATCTATTTTCCATACAATTCATTTATAAGGAGCACTAGATGATCTGAAGGATTGATTGTTTGATAAAATAACTTCATTCCTCTGACTTTGTTTTAGGCAAAGAAGGCAGTGGATAGAGTTAACAAATCCACTGTGGCTGTGGGAATGGTAACAACAATGAATGATAATCCTCAAGTTGATAGTTCACTGAGGGAGGAAGTACGTACAAGCATCTGATGATTGCCACTAGTTTTATGATTGATAGTAAACATTGTGATATATTATTTGGATCCTTTAGATGAAGATATATATAATATATAGATTTCGAAGAGCTCCGCATAATCACAAATATATACACTACTATCAATGGCTTATGTTCAGTGGTATGCCTTCTCTCTGTTTTTTCTCAATTTTTTTAAATTCTATACTCATATTTAATGTAGATGTATATTTTGTTTTGAGAGGGTTTCAAGAAAATTTTTTAATTTTTTTTAAAGAATTTATCCTATGGCCTTTAAGCCATTGTTTTGTATTAAATGCGATATTAGTAATGGATGTGTTTAATTTCATTTATTTGTTTGCATTAAATGTTCCATTATATGTTTCCAGCAAATTACAATTATTAAAAAAACATATTTATTTTATGGAAAAAATATACTAATAGTTTGCAAAATGTTTGTAGTCTAATTATTAGAAATAGTTCAAACATCATGCTACGTTGGTATTAGATTAAATAGTTCAATCTTTGAGTTATTTAGGTAAATGTTAGACTGATAAAAATATTTTTAAATATTATTTTAAAACTATAACTTATTTTTAAATAAATTTGATATATAAGATATAACATAATATTCATTACTATTTGTTAATTATAAAATAAATAATTTAAAGGATGTTAATCACTTAATTGTAACTATAAATTAAAAAAATTCTTACCAAAGAAAAGGTTCAACCATAGTTATTTAAAAAAAAAAAAATAAGCACTACTTTTATTACAATTTTTTAATTTAATTAAAATTACGTATTATTTTTCTTTAACTTAAAAACTAAATATAATAAAAGAATTAAAAAAATTATTTTAAAAATAAAAAATTCTGCTCTGGGGCATAGGAATCTCTACAATTCAATTCAATTGGTTTGGTTGGCTCAAGGTGATCAAGATGGGTTACACAGGATTAATTACATAAGTGACCCAAATTAGGGATGTTGACGGATTTAGATATCAAGTTACCGAGCTTTGAGTTCAATAATTATATGAAATATAAAAACTGGAGTTTGTGGGTCGTATATTTTCATTAATGGTGGATATTGATTGTTTTTGGATTTTTTAGAAAATGGATAGGGTTATAGCTGAAAATTTGAAAATGTTGAAATAATGTAAAAAAAAATGAAAAAAGAAATGTGAGAAATTAAATGACAAAAGTTGTAGGAATTTCATAAACATAATGAGTTTTTTCCAAAATAAAGTGTATTAATAAAATTTTAATGAAGAACACTATAATTTAGAGCATGTTTGTTAATCATTTGATTTAATGCTCAAAATAATAATTATCGTGATTTTTTGTTCTTTCAATGTGGTGTCAAAAAAAGTTATGAAATATATTATTATTTAATTATTTTTGTTCTAAACATTATTTTCATTTTAGTTTTGAGTTGTTCTTGTACTAGATATTATTTCCTTTATAGTTATTTTATTAATTTTCTCCTATATATGTATTCTATATATAATATTAGAATTTAAGTAATTAAATTACTTTGTTTATATTTTGAAGTCTATATGCAATATTACCATAATATAATGTCAATATTGTTTAGTTTTTAATTGTTTTATTACTATTTACTTGCATCTTTTTATTAAATTGTTAATTGAAAATTTTTAAGGTTAATAATATGTAGAAAATTATATTAAATTTATGGTACAAATAAAAATACATACTCCAAAACTATTACAATTTAAAAAATCCCAACGCATAGGTAGCAAGAGAATTTATCTAGTTATATACAATTTCAAGTGTATATAATCATGCCTCCTCAAAGCACAAAATAGTATTGACATCTAATTAAACACAAGAACATCAAAAAGAACTTAGGGGTTATTTGGATGGACTTATTTTAAACTCAGAAGTGTTTTTTTATAAGTTAAGCACTTCTGAATTTTAAAAAATATGTTTGTTTGGCTTTTGGGCAGAAGCAAAAGCTGTGAAAAAAGTTGAAATTCAGCTTTTTTCAGAAGCTGCCCACCAAGTGCTTTTTAGAAAAGCACTTCTGAGAAGCTGTTTTTTGGATTGTAAAATTACTAAATTAGCTTTAACAAACTTAAGAAAGACTCAAAGAATGCCCATTTTAGTAATTTGTCATCTCCAAAAGTGCTCTTACAATTCCACATCCAAAGAATTTCACACATATAAAACTGCTTCTGAGAAACACCTTTTTCAAAAGTGCTTTCATAGAATTTAAAAAAAAAAAACACTTCTATTAGAAGCCAATCCAAACCCTTCTATTAGGGGTTGTTAATCCCTTAGAATGCGAATAAACACGTACTTCTAAACACAACCCCGCTTGAATATGCATAGGAATGGGAATAGAATCCCAAGCGAAGGGAATCTAAATTTATCCATTCTCATAATTGCTCCCATGATTTTTTTATTTTTTTAATTTTTTTAGGGTAATGGAGTGTGTTAGCTTCTAAATTTTTTTTTTCATTTGTGATAGGTTTAAAAAAATCTATTAGTTATAATAAATAAAATTAGTAACAATACTTATGCAATGTATTTAATATACATATTAAATCATAATAATTAAAATAAATAATTATATTTAAATTACTTCAAAATAATTAAGTTTGAGCCATTGTTTTGGTTTATTTTTAAAAAAAAATCAACACAGAAAATGCTTAAATACTTAATTATGATAATTAAAATGAATTATTTAATTAATATTTGATGATAATTTAAGTAAATAAGATATATAAACTTTCTTATAGATTAAAAAATTATCATAAATAATATTTAAATATTATTTATTTACACTAAGAGCTAAATAATAACTTTATCACACTATCTCATTTTATTTTATTTTTATTCCCAATGAATCATACTTCTAACCAAACATAATTTTTATTATCATTCCAATTACCACCAGTTAAGCCAAATGCTACGTTAAATATGTGATTTATCTACTTTATTAAGAAAAATTATTATTAGAATAATATAAAAAATGGTGAGAATACAAGAGTGTTTTCTCTTCGCATAATAAAACAATTAAAGTTTTTAAAGCTCTATAAATAGAAAAATAATGTAGAGATCAACAAGGCTATGTAGGTATTCTGGCATGGCCTCTCCTCAACAAAGTTCTATGCCATGGCCTCATCTCCTGCACCAAAGGAGCTAAATTTGTGATCAATGGCTTAGATGCATCCAACTTAGTGCCATCCCTTTTGCTTCTCTTGCTACTTCTTGCACTACTTTTCAAATGTGTATGAAACTTAGAAAAATATTTATTACACTCCATGCAATAAATTTCTTCCCCACTCATCTCCCTCTCTTCTTTTTTCTCTTCATCACTATCAATCTCATTCCATTGACACTTCCCATATTCCATGTGACACATCATACTATCATTCATGTGGCATGTCATCTTCTTCTTCTTCTTCTTCCTACTCACATTATCATCATTATTCTTAGAATCAAATTCAGCTCCTTCACTTCTCCTTCTATCCCTTTCCTTCTTCTCTTCATCGTCATCATACTCATCATAAATCTCATTTTCTTTATTTGCTTTCATCCTCTCAAACTTCTTCTTTTTCTTCTTCTTCTTCTTCTCCATCTCTTTTATCATTGCTTGCAACTCCTCCATTGTAAACTTCGTATTCGTATTCCTTTTCTTTCGAAGATTATTGACAAACATTTTATGATGAGCGGAAAGAGTGTTATACCAAATCTCCTCCTCCATATCCTCCTCCTTCATATTATTAGCTTCTTCTTCTTCATCTATGTTTTGATTTTGATTCATGTTATTCTTTTCAAACTTCTTATCTTTTTCTTTCTTTCTCATTGCCTTTTCCTTCTTCTTTAATCTCTTCTTCTCACGAAGCTTCTCATCCTGCTCACTCTCCTTCCCCTTCAAATCAATGATCCTCTTATCCAAATTCCTAACCAGAACCACCAGCTCTCGGACCATCAAATTTCGGTCATTCTTTGCTTCCTCTGGATCATAAACCCAATCGAATTCAATCACAGTGGAAAACCCTAACGAGTAGTCTCAGAAAGCCATGAATTCGGAGTAAGGGTTGTAGACATTGCCAATTTGGGGAGGACGATCAAGCCCTAATCCCAATTTTTTGGCGAAGTAGAGCTCTTGGGAGTGGATCAGAGTGAAGACATCACCGTATACCTTGAAGAAACCCTTGCCGGAGTCGGAGAAGTCAGAGAAGCATGATGGCGAGAAGAAATTCTCTAGATCGAGATTGGAGTGACGGGAAAAGTAAGAGAAGCAGGAGGGCACGACAGACTTGGGATTGGACGAGAGGACTTAAGATCGGTGAGAATCGTACTATGAGCGCTCCTTGGGATCATAGAAGACCTCATAAGCTTGTAGGAGATCCAATAAATAGCACCTTGCCCATCAATAGAGAACTATTCCAATCAACAAAAATGCCCTCTGCCGACCCAAGGGCAGGCAAAAAGGCAATATTTTCCAACTTAGATCCCCCTACCTCACGCCAAATGGCATTGGGAAGCTCTACCAGTTTAGATTCTTGGAGGAAACAAACCTCCGCACAATGCAACAAAAGAAAATCCCTAACTAGAAAATGTTTGGTTGGTCTACCCAGACCCCTAACATTCCGAAAGATAATATTCATAACAAAACAAAACAAGACAAACAGATATAGGAGGTCTCCGCCAGTCCCCTAGCAAGGGCAGTTTTGTTAATCTCTAACATGCAAATATTATCAATGCATACATCTTTGTGAGAACATGAATTAGAATGGAAAACTCAATACCATAAGCCGAACAGTAGCTAGCAATTTGACTATTAGACCAATTATTTATGAGTAGAGGGTGTAGAAGAAGTACCTTTGCAGAGCTTGTCCCCAGTACTTTTCTTCTTGATCGACCGAGGAGGTTCAAGCACAAAGCTTGCGTCTTTAGTCCATCTGGAGTAAGGCTTCTTCTGTCGTTCACTCCTTCTGGTCCCTGGGGGTTGAGGCTGCTGGTCCTCAACCGCCTCTGATTGAAGAGCAGGCATAAGTGATCTAATTATCTTCTCAAATTTTGACTCTGATTTATTTGTCCTGTAATAAACTTCTGGGAGGTCCCTTCAATAAGAAAAATCACTAAGAGAATGCCTCTTAATTGGGTCATCATCAATAGCCACTGAAGGGGTATGGCGAGGGTTAGCCACAGTAACCGGTTGAACTAGTTCGATCGATCTCGGAATCACCAGATCGATAGTCGAAACAAGGAACCATAGTCCGACGATAAAGTGCCACTTGAAACCACTGGGGAAACAGCCGAAGGAAGCTTTGAAGTAATACCCAAATCTGCCCCTGGAACTCCTAAGAACAAATCCCCATAATTGTTAGAAGGAATATCCACATTACATTGCTTCTCACCAACCAAATCCACACCCACTTCATTCGGCCCAACAACCATTTCAACTGGATCCACCACAGTTGTAACAAGCTGTACAGAGGGCCCACCGAAGTTAAGTGGAACTTGTTCGGGTCCACTGATGGCCAAAACTGGCTTGATCAAAACCGGATCCAACACAATGGACTCCAACCCAACCGATGAAGATGGGCCTTGCTTATAAGTACTAGCAAAAGAATCCAAACCAACGAAATCCAACCCAACGGACTCCAACCCAAACGATGAAGATAGGCCCAGCAGGGCCTTCTTATCCTCCGTCATTCCAATTTGACCTTGTGTGTCTTTATGGGACATCCAAGTCTACAAAATGGAGCCCAAGATCGCCTGGGCAGTTGCAATCTGAGCAGATGTGCCCAACACTGACTTCCCCTTACATGAAACACCCACATCACGTGAAGACGAACCCCTGAGTGAATCTCCCAATGACGAATCGAAACATAGATCTGGCAGGGTTGTTGGATGCTTGACACATCCCCTTTAGTGGCTACGCGAGGAGTCAACACGTACATTGTCTCGATATGCATGCATGAACATCTCACGGTGGTGAATCTCACATTCTTTCCAATATCCGGCAGTCTAACCACCATCGCTCCTTTAACCATCTGTCCGAAGGAGTCTCTAATTGGAGCGTCTGTCCTCCCCGCCGTGATGTGGCCGCACCGTCATCACCGGTCATCGTCCATCACCCTAGTGGGAGTTGCACTCCACCACAGGTAATGGCCCGGCTGAAGGGCTAGAACTCCTCATTCTAGGAATGCCATCACTGTCCTTAGGAAGGGTCATCATGTGGGGGCCACTCGCAGTCGCACCTCCAACAAGGAGGAATCCATCATCTTCCGAGAAGCCTCCGACGTCGATAGCTTCCCAGATCCATCATCAGTCCGGAGCTGCAGAAGAGGAGCTACAGAGAGAGTCCCCAGGCCACCAGCAGGACATACCATTCGAGGTCGTGTTTGTAAAGCAGAAGCTCCTCCTATCTCCAGTGATTAAGAAATGGTAGCGTCTCATCCCAAAATTGAGATCCAACTCCACCGATAAAGAGACCTCTAACCTATGGCGAACCAATGCGGAGATGAAGCTCTTATTAGGGCGTGACATCTTCGACACTGCCACAACGTCACCCACGGGCTTAAGGATTTCAATAATCACGCTCTAACACCAACCATACAGCGACACGTTCTAGATAAGCATTCATTGTCCAATCCAGACGCCTTCACAAGCTCACCAAACTTCGCCGACCATGGAGAGATCTACAATGAACACCTCCCTTGCTTTGAAGACAGTTCGAAAACACCCAAGGCACTGGCCTTCTTTACCTCCTCCTTCTAAGCCAACGAAAGCAAGTAAATGTTATCATTAATCGGGGTGATTGGTCCTTTCAATGGAGCATTCAGTATGGCTGGGATAGCGTCATCAAGTACCTTCTCACTTAATTGTCTAGTTCTCAAAGAAAGAACGCCGACCTACTCCAACTCGTCTCTAATACCTGAAGCCTCCGGCGGGACTAGGGTGAACAGCTTCACAAAAGTAGGAAGAGGGTGACCGGTTGAAGCCGAAGTGGAACCCTGAGTCCTCAGCAAAGGGCGACAGCCCAAGTTATCCTTCTCAGAAGAATTTTGGGGTCTCGCTCTATTCTTCTTCCTTTGAGGGCTTCTCCGCGATTCCAATGGACAATTGATTGCCACATGACCGGCGCACTCACAACGCTAATTAACGACCTGATACCGACACTCAGCAGTAGTATGAGAGGACCTAAAACACCTGCTGCACCTGTAGTCGATGGTCTCGGGCGACCAAGGCCGCTTACTACCCCCCGTTATCTTACCTTTAACCTGTTCATTCCATCTCACCTAGCTTCTTCACCTGAGCATAGTCGAGTGCACCTTGTCTTTATGATCACCCGAAGAGTAGAAGCTCACAACTTGAACATAGAAGAGGTTTTGCTGTCTGAGGGCCTTCCTTTCCAGATCATCCCTGCCGAAAAACAGCTTAGAGTTGTCCCCGCTGCTAAGTCCACCAAGATCACCGGCCTAGATGTCCCCCAGGAATGATATCTTTTTACATTTCTCTCCCATTTTTACTCGTCTTCGTTATTAAATGCATACTATTTAATTTTATGCATATTGATTTTTTTTTTTAGAAAAACAAAATAGGTTTTTATATACTTCATTAAAATTAATTTTAGAAGAAAATGTAATTTGGTTTTGTTGATTATTTTATTTGAAAGTCTCATTTGCGATAATATATTTAAATAAATTTATAAATATAAATTTGAAAATTTATTTATTTATTTATTTCTAAAATTGGACAGATAAAATAGGCGGAGGTAATATAAATGAAACTTTAAAAAAATCCTGAAACGAATCGGTCCTTTTCGATACTGATTTCTTAAATAATAATTTATTTTTGACGTGTCCCTTGATTACACCAACATGCAGTTTTATAATAATAATTTTCTTTTAAAAAAAACACAAATGGTCCATAACACAAAGTACAGTTTGACTTTCAAACATTCAGATCAGGCCACATATTTCCAACTGTTTAGTTGGCCAGGGAATATTATAGTTATACAAATCTGTTCGTTGTATACAGTTGTGCCTAAAATATTTTTTTAAAATAATATCTTAATTTCTGAATTACAAAATATATTCACTTTCTAAAAATAAAAAAAATAATTTATTATACAAACGAACCTACAATTCTTTTAAAATAAAAAATAAAAAAAAAACCTTACACCTAAACGACTAAAATAAAATTAATATGTCCTTTAACCTTTATTTGCATAGTGTAAGATTTTTTTAAGTGGTTGCATTGGTTGCATGTAAAAGCTTAATCAATTCCAAGATCCCCAAACCAACTCACAACCCTCGTTTCCAATAAAACTTCAAATCCATCGTCACTCCACCACACTCCATAATTATTCCTCCCTTCTTCTCTCTGGTGCTTTCTTCCTTCAACCCAAACAAAGCTACAAAAATGGCCCATGTCTTGGCTGGAGAAGAGAATAACTTAAGGAAGGACCATATCATCACTGAAGTAAAGAAGCAGTCATGGCTATCAGTGCCTATCATTGTTTCTGGAGTACTTGAGAAACTAATTCAAATCATCTCCCTCTCATTTGTTGGTCATCTTGGAGAGCTTCCCCTCTCTGCTGCTTCTATGGCTACTTCCATTTCTGGGATCACTGGCATAAGTATATTGGTACGCTTTTTCCCCATTTCTCTCCCAATCAAATTTGTCACTATATACATATATATATATATATATATAGAATTTTTTTGGATCGATTATTATTTATGATTCTTGTAATATCTTAAAATGTCCTTAGGACTTAGGAGTTATTAAGTCACCATAATTAGTGCATGTTTGTCTCTTGACACTCAAATTTTGAAAATAATTTGTATTTCTTTTCTATTTAGTTTTAATGATAGGATGGGTTTTTTTTCGAAAATAAATAAATTGTTAGTGAATACTATTTCAGCAATTTTTTTTTTTAACATATTGTAGTTTATTGAATAAATTTTTAGATGGGAATGGGAAATGCATTGGATACTTTATGCGGACAAGCTTATGGAGCAAAAGAGTATCATTTGCTGGGTCTATATTTGCAAAAGGCCATGCTTGTTAATACCATTGTGTGCATGCCTCTTGCTTTTGTTTGGGCTTTCGCCGGTGAAATCCTCCATGCAATTGGTCAAAATAAAGAGATATCAATGGCCGCTCAATTGTACGCTAGGTGCATGATACCAGTTTTGTTTACCTATGGCATCCTTCAATGTTATTATAGGTTCTTACAGGCTCAAAATATCGCCTTTCCTATGATGTTAACTTCAGGCTTCACAATTTTAGTTCACATCTTTACATGTTGGCTTTTGATCATCAAATGGAAGATTGGCTACACTGGAGCTGCCATTGCAAATTCACTATCATACTGTTTATCTTTGGTATTAATTGCAAGTTATGTACGGTTATCTTCAAGATTCAAGCACACTTGGACTGGCTTCTCAAAGCAAGCTTTGCATGATTTCTCAAGTCTCCTTAGACTTGCAATTCCTTCTGCTTTAATGGGTTGGTATGAATTTCTCACCATACCTAACATAAAAAAAGCATACACATATACTCATACATCCTCTTGTGTTAAATTTTTTTTTTAACTTATTTTTATCCTCTTTTCAAATTAATGGTATATTTTTTTTTATTGCAGCTTAGAATATTGGTCATTTGAAGCTATTGTACTTATGTCTGGTTTTCTTCCAAATCCAAAACTAGAAACATCAGTACTGGCAATTTGGTAAGTGCTAATTAATAAAGTCAATATTGTATTTTTTTTTTCTAAATTGTATTTTTAATTCTTAGGTCCTACTCATATTTAATATGATAATTGAACATATAAGAAAATTTCATTTTTATCTATAAAATATATTAGTTAATTTAATTTAATATCAATCATGATGTCAATTTTTTTTTTTTTTTTTTTTTTTTGAATAAATCATGATGTCAATTCGTAACGAATTCCACTCATGATCTGTGAATATGACATTGATGAGGTCAAGGAATCAAGTAATATGGAATTTTTTTCACAAATATCTTTTGTTAAAGTCATCACGAAATCAATAGGTCAAGGTATATAATTTTTTTTTTTTGAAGTAATTGTTTAGATACTTTCATAATAATTTCATTTATGTATATCTCTATATATTTATATAACTTATAGATAACATTAAAAAATAATAAAATTCGCACAAGCAAACAAAGGAAAAATTTATAAATAGAAATTGTTTTTGTTAGTTGATGTGGCATGAGAACATCAACTTCATGTCGGCATCCTTCCCGTAAGGAAAAAAAAAATCTTCATAATTAATTATAATGGATGTTTGGTGTTCTCCATGCTAGTAGTAAGGCCATCTCCAATCATGCGCCAAATCATCAGATTTTGCGCAGGATTACTCCAATCTAGCGCTAAATCATGCGCCAAATTGGAGATTTGCTACAGTCACGCGCAATATGTTGCACGTCACTGTAGCAACGCTATATATATATATATATATATTTGTTTATTTGTTTTTTCAGTTTTCTTTGCTTTCTCTTGTATTTTGATTTTGATTTTTTGTTTTTCTATGTTTTTTTTATTTTCTTTTTTGTAAATTTTGTTTCGATTTTCTTTTTTTTTTAATTCTGTTTTTATTTTTTTAATTTTAATTTATAATTATCTATATATATTTTAAAATTTTCTGTTTATCTTTTTTTTTAATTTATATATATATATATATATATATATATATATATATATATATATATATATATAAATTTTATGTTTATCTGTTTTTTTTATTTTGTTTTTTATTTTTTAAAATTTATAACTATAATTATAATTTTATTTTTTAATTAAATTATTAACTTATAATTTAAGTTTATATTTTTGGAAAGATTTAAAGATATTAAATTTATTGATAGAGATGGTAGTTGAAAAAGAATATTTTTAGAATATTTTATTTTAGAGTTAATAATAAAGATGGTGGTCGGAGAAATTTTCATTGTAGAAGCTGTATTTTTGAGTACTGAAGCGTCAAATATAGAGTTTTGGGTTGGAGATGGCCTAAGGTTGGCATTAGTTAATGCATCTCAAAAATTATAAGTAGTTTTATTATACATGTTAATATTTTCCTTTTTACCTAATATAAAGATACTATTTCATTTCCACAGCCTAAACACAGCTATAATTACATACATGATCCCGGTCGGTATAGGTGCTTCACTAAGGTTAGTGTGTGTGTATATATATATATATGTGTATATGTATTAATCTTTGGAATTTATAGTGTTTTAACAACCTTTTGTATATGATGATAGCACACGTGTTTCCAATGAATTGGGGGCTGGAAATCCACAAAATGCTCGGTCAGCAATATATGTTGCCGGAACAATAGCAATTTTGGAGGGGTTGATAGTAGGCTCTACTCTTTTTTTAGCACGCAATGATTGGGGCAAAATTTTTAGTAATAAATTGGAAGTTATAAAATATATAGCAAGAGTGATGCCCTTACTTGCTCTCTCCCACTTAATTGATGCCTGCCAATGTGTGCTCTTGGGTATTTACTTTCTTCATGCCCTTTTTAATGAAAGCAAAATTTTCATAATATAAGTAATTTTTACACAAAATAATGTTTTTTTTTATTTTTTTTCCAACATTTAGGTATTGTCAGAGGATGTGGTTGGCAAAAACTCGCAGTTTTTGTTAACATTGGTGCTTTCTATATAGTCGGGCTCCCTTTTGCTGCTTTATTTGCATTTTATTTGCATCTTAAAGCCAAGGTTGGTTCAATTTATTCTATAAACATTTTTTTATTTTTATTTATTTTAAAATTTTGGTAAACCACGTTCATTCAAAACAAAAAGAAGTACAAAATAGAGCAATAAGGGGAAATTACTATTTATCATACTATTGATTTATTTATTTATTTTATATCTTTTTATTTGAAAATACTTTATTTTTTTATGATATGCAAGGGTTTGTGGCTTGGAATTATATGTGGCCTATCTACACAAACTTTTTCGCTTTTTATCATCACTCTATTTACTAATTGGGAAAAACAAGTAAGTTATCTATTTTCCATACAATTTACTTATATGGATCACTAGATGATTTGAAGGATTGATTGTTTCATAAAATAATTTCATTCCTCTGCCTTTGTTTTAGGCAAAGAAGGCAGTGGATAGAGTTAACAAATCCACTGTGGCTGTGGGCTTGGTAACAACAATGAATGATAATCCTCAAGCTGATAGTTCACTGAGGGAGGAAGTACAAGCATCTGATGATTGCCACTAGTTTTGTGATTGATAGTAAAACATTGTGATATATTATTTGGATCCTTTAGATGAAGATATATATAATAGATTTCGAAGAGCTGTGCATAATCACAAATATATACACTACTATCACTGGCTTATGTTCAGTGGTATGCCTTCTCTCTGTTTTTTCTCAATGTTTTAAAAATCTATACATATTTAATGTAGATGTATATTTTGTTTCAAGAGCGTTTCAAGAAAAATTTTTAATTTTTTTAAAGAATTTATCCTATGGCGTTTAAGCCATTGTTTTGTATTAAATGTGATATTAGTAATGGATGTGCTTAATTTCATTTATTTCTTTACATTAAATGTTCCATTATATGTTTCCAACAAATTATAATTATTAAAAAAAATATTTATTTTATGGAAAAAAATATATACTGATAGTTTGCAAAATGTTTGCAGTCTAATTATTAGAATTAGTTCAAACATGAGACTGTGGGTATTAGATTAAATAGTTCAATTTTTTATTTATTTAGGTAAATATTAGACTAATAAAAATATTTTTAAATATTATTTTAAAATTATAAATTATTTTTTAAATAAATTTGATATATAAGATATAATACAATATTCATTACTATTTGTTAACTATAAAATAAATAATTTAAAGGAAAAAACAAATTATTAATCACTGAAATGTAACTATAAATTATAAAAAAAATCTTAACAAAGAAAAAGTTCAACCATAGTTATTTAAAAAAAAAAAAAAAAGCTAAGCACTATTTTTTTACAATTTTTATTTTAATTAAAATTACGTATTATTTTTCTTTAACATAAAAACTAAATATGATGAAAGAATTAAAACAATTATTTTAAAAATAAAAAATTCTGCTCTGGGGCCAGAAATCTCGACAATTCAATGGGTTTGGTTGGTTTAAGGTAATCAAGATGGGTTATACAGGATTAATTACATGAGTGACCCAAATTAAGGATGTAGACAAGTTTAAATATCAAGTTACCAGGTCGACTGCTTTGAGTTCAATAACTATATGAAAAATAGAAACTAGAATTTGTGGGTCGTATATTTTCATTAATGGTGGATATTGATTTTTTTTAAATTTTACTGAAAATGGATAGGGTTATAGCTAAAAATTTGAAAATGTTAAATAGTGTTAAAAAAATAAAAAAAGAAATGTGAGAAATCAAATGACAGAAATTGTTGGAATTTCATAAACATAATGCGTTTCTTAAAATAAAGTGTATTAGCAAAATTTTAATGAAAGAATACTACCGGTTTGTTGATGATATGATTTAATGCTCAAAATAATAATCATTACCCATTTTGATTCTTTCAATGTCATGTCAAAAAAAAGTTATGAAATATATTATTATTTAATTATATTTATTTTAACTTTTATATTTCTTCTAAACATTATTTTCATTTTAGTTTTGAGTTGTTCTTGTACTACATATTGTTTCATTTATAGTTACGATGTTAATTTTTTTCCTATTTATTCTATGTATAATATTAGAATTTAAGTAATTAAATTAATTTGTTTATATTTTGAATTCTATATACAATATTACCATAATTTAATGCCAATATTGTTTAGTTTTTAATTGCTTTATTACAATTTACTTGCATCATTTTATTAAATTGTTAATTAAAAAAATTTAGGGTTAATAATATGTAGAAAATTATATTAAAATTTATGTTACAAATAAAAATTCATTCTCCAAAACTATTACAATTTTAAAAATCCCAATGCATGGGTAGCAAGATAATTTATCTAGTTATATACAATTTCAAGTATATATAATCATCCCTCTATTTGGATTGGGGTTATTAATCCCTGAAATGGGAATAGACACATACTTCTAAAACAACACCCACTTGAATATGCATAGAAATGTGAATAGAATCCCAAGTGGAAGGAATAGAGGGTTGGTTTTCATTACCCCAAATTTGAAGGTAATGAATAGGAATCGAAGGCTATTGACTAATTTATCCATTCTCATAATTGCCCCTGTGATTTTTATTTTTTTATTTTTTTATTTTTAGGGTAATGGAGAGGGTTAGCTTCTAAAATTTTTGTTCTTTTGTGATAGGTATAAAAAAAAATGTATTAGTTATAATAAATAAAATTAGTAACAATACTTACACAATGGATTTCATATACATATTTAATTATAAGAATTAAAATAAATAATAATATTTAAATTATTTAAAAATGAATAAGTTTGAGCCATTTTTTTTGTTTATTTAAAAAAATCAACACACAAAATGCTTAAAATACTTAATTTTAACAATTAAAATAATAATTGAAGTGAATTATTTAATTAATATTTGATGATAATTTAAGTAAATAAGATATATAAACCTTCTTACAAATTAAAAACTTATCATAAATGATATTAAAATATTATTTATTTACACTAACTTTATCATATTATTTCATTTTATTTTATTTATTCCCAATGATTCATACTTACGACCAAACATAGTTTTTATTACCATTCACATTATCACCGATTAAAACCAAATGCTACGTTAAATATGTAATTTATCGACTTTATTAAAAAAATGATTATAATAATATAAAAAATAGTGACAATACAAGAGTGTTTTCTCTTAGCATAATAAAACAATTAAAATTTTTAAAGCTCTATAAATAAAACAATGATGTTGCGATCAACAAGGCTATGTAGGTATTCTGGCATGGCCTCTCCTCAACAAAGTTCTTTGCCATGGCCTCATCTCCTGCACCAAAGGAGCCAAATTTGTGATCAATGGCTTAGATGCATCCCACTTACTGCTATCCCTTTTGCTTCTCTTGCTACTTCTTGCACTACTTTTCAAATGTGTATGAAACTTAGAAAAATATTTATTACACTCCATGCAATAAATTTCTTCCCCACTCATCTCCTTCTCTTCTTTTTTCTCTTCATCACTATCAATCTCATTCCATTGACACTTCCCATATTCCATGTGACACATCATACTATCATTCATGTGGCATGTCATCTTCTTCTTCTTCCTACTCACATTATCATCATTATTCTTAGAATCAAATTCAGCACCTTCACTTCTCCTTCTATCCCTTTCCTTCTTCTCTTCATCATCATCATCATACTCATCATAAATCTCATTTTCTTTATTTGCTTTCATCCTCTCAAACTTCTTCTTCTTCTTCTTCTTATTCTTCTTCTTATTCTTCTTCTCCTGCTTCTTCTTCTTCTTCTCCTGCTTCTTCTCCTGCTTCTTCTCCATCTCGTTTATCATTGCTTGCAACTTCTCCATTGTAAACTTCGTATTCGTATTCCTTTTCTTTCGAAGATTATCGACGAACATCTTCTGATGAGCGGAAAGAGTGTTATACCAATTCTCCTCCTCCTCCTCCAAATTATCAGCTTCTTCTTCTTCATCTATGTTTTGATTTTGATTCATGTTGTTCTTCTCAAACTTCTTATCTTCTTTTTTCTTTCTCATTGCCTTTTCCTTCTTCTTTAATCTCTTCTTCTCACGAAGCTTCTCATCCTGCTCACTCTCCCTCCCCTTCAAATCAATGATCCTCTTATCCAAATTCCTAACCAGAACCACCAGCTCTCGGACCATCAAATTCCGGTCATTCTTTGCTTCCTCTTGATCATAAACCCAATCGAAATCAATCACAGTGGAAAACCCTAACCAGTAGTCGTAGAACGCCATGAATTCGGAGTAAGGGCTGTAGACATTGCCAAGTTGGGGAGGACTATCAAGCCCTAATCCTAATTTTTGGGCGAAGAAGAGCTCTTGGGAGTGGATCAGAGTGAAGACATCGCCGTAGACCTTGAAGAAACCCTTGCCGGAGTCGGAGAAGCCAGAGAAGCATGATGGCGAGAAGAAATTCTCTAGATCGAGATTGGAGTGGCGAGAAAAGTAAGAGGAGCGGGAGGGCACGTCGGATTTGGGATTGGAGGAGAGGACCTGAGATCGGTGAGAATCGTACCATGAGCGCTCCTTGGGATCAGATAGGACCTCGTAAGCTTGTAGGAGATCCTGGAAGGCGGCGGTGGCCTCGGCGATCGAGACACCATTGGCGGCTTGCTTGTCAGGGTGGACCCGGAGGGCGAGGCGGCGGAAGGTAGAACGTATCTCGTCGTCGGTGGCGTTGATTGAGACGCTGAGAACCTCGTAGTAGCAGCGTTTGTTCGGCTTCGCCATGGATTCCGGCGAGCTCGAGGTTTACGATTAGGGTTTCGCTTGCTAAGATTTTGTTCATTAACAAAGGACGAGGTCGGCTAGTGTTACGACGGGGACTATTTATAGGTTTATTTTAATTTATTTTATTTTGGCGCGTTTTTTATTTTGATTCGAATTAGAAGTTTGGTTTAATTATATCAAGATATGTATAATTAAAAATAAACCGACTTTTCCAAATTCTTTAAATTATATAATTATATCTAGATAATTTTTTTACTAAAGATAATTATTTTTTATTTTTAAAATTTTATATACTTTAAAATTATGATTAAAGTTTGGTTATTTTTCCAAATTTAGCTCCAATGCATTGTTAATTTATTACATTTTAAAACTTATTATTGTTCACGATTTGATTTTTATATCATGGCCCTAGTTCTAGTTGAATCACTAGTGTATCCATAATCCATTGTTGTGTTTAAAACAAAGAAAGAAATAATATTTTCAATTATATTTTTATTTTAAAATCATCTTTAAATTTTTTTATTTTTTTAATAAAGTGGATAAATCAAAAATTTATTTAGAAAAACAGATAAAAAAACAATACAAACTTAAAAGAAGTAGGACATCCAAACAAAAAAGAAAAACAGTATGAGAACCTCACAAGGAATGAGGGAAACAATATAACTAAAAAGAAGCAACAAAACCAGAAAAGAAAAGCTAGGACTGTGAACATCACCGTCTGGTGTTACAGACCGGTCCAAGCTGCAAGATGGAGATTATTGCTCCCGGTCCACCTCTAAAATCATCATTATCATCATTATCATTGTTATTAATAAAGAATTTAAGTTTTTTTTAATTACTTGATAAAGTGATGTACTAAAATGCTTCTCAACCCGTGCTTATCTTAGTAATAAAATACTTTTCCTACTTTCACTTATAAGATTTTTTTTTTTATCATTAAAAAGTTCAACCATGAGATATAACTAATATTCTCTTAGAATAACTTAAATAGTTATATTATCTCATAATAATTATATGATACTCACAATTATTTTATTTATTTTTTCACTATTTATATTATATATTTCATTAAAATATACTTATTTAATAAAATCTTAAATATTATTAATAAAATAAATAAATAAAATAATAATATATAATAATAATAATAAAATATATTATTTTGTATTTAAAAATGATGAATTAAAAAAAAATTAAAATAAATAGAAATCTAGCGCTTAATAGCCACTCAGCACTTTTAAATGACAGCTCAATCTTCACTCAATAATAATAAAGCTATTAAAAAATTGAGTGCTATTTAAAGTTGTTTTTAGTCATAAATACTGACATTGATCCGCAAGAAGCTCAATAAAAATTAACTCTACATTTATATATATTTTATTAACAAAATTTAAGATATATAAAAATTAATACACATAATAAAAAAAACAATAAAAAGATATATCTTAAATATAAATAAACAAATAAATCATGCATAATTTCCACATGTGGCCGCCTTCCAGTTTCTTCTCGAGAGCTGACCGTTGAAAACTCGCTCTACTTCTTCCAATCCCGGAGCTCCCAAAGATCTAGCCATGGCGGGCCTCTTCACCTACTCCTTCGCCGGCGTCGGCTTCCTCGCCATCGCCGCCCTCGAATCTGTCGCCCCTTCCCTCCCCTCCACTGCCCGCCCCTCCCTCCTCTTCCTGCGCTTCTTCTCCTCTGGCGTGCTCTCTCTCCTCTTCCTCGCCTACTCCTTCGCCTCCACCATCTCTTCCCTCCTCTCCCACGACGACCCGATCGGCGCCTCCCTCCCTCTCAGCACCCTCGCCGCATCCTCCCTCTTCCTCCTCTACTCCCTCTGCGGCCTTCTCTCCCTCCGATCCCTCCTTCCTGTTCCTCTTGAGCTCCTCGATCTCCTCCTCCTTTTCGCCTTCTCCCAGGAACTCCTCCTCCTCCGCCTCGGACTCCGCAAAGACACCGACGGCCTCGAGCACCGCTACACTGAGCTCCTCCTCGTCCCCGTCCTCATCTGCGCCCTCTCCACCCTCCTATCCATCGCCCGCCCCCGCCACGCCAGCCCTCGCTTCATCCGCGCCGCCGCCCTCGCTCTCCACGGCACTTGGCTAATCCAGATGGGGTTCTCCTTCTTCTCCAGCGCCATGGCCCATGGCTGCAATCTCCAAACTCGCAGCCGCACTAACTTCACAATCCAATGCCCCGGCCATGCGGAATCTCATCGAGCCAGCGCCATCGCCACTCTCCAGTTCAATTGCCACCTTGCCTTCCTAATCGTCATCTCCTCTGCGGTCTACTCTGTTATCTCCGGTAGAAAGAGGCTCAACGGGTCCAGAGGGTACAGACCTTTGAATAAGGAATTGCAGAGGATGAACCATGTTTATCCTTCTCGATTCACTTTGCTTGATGATGAGGAGACGGAGGAGATTGCCGTCATGAGAGATGCCAATGGGCATGATGTCGTGCTGTCTGTGCCTGAGGCGAATGGTTTCCATGATTCTCACTGATAAGGTAAGCAAGATCTCTCTCTCTCTCTTGTTTTCTTCTTCATTGATGTTTCTCCTTGAATGTTGTCCAATTTTTAGTATGTGTACAATTCTTTTGTGCTTTTATACTCAATGTAGTTAATAGTAACTTCTAATTGGATTCCACTTTTTTTCTGTGGATGAAGCAGCAGATATGATGATTTTGTCGAGAAATTTTCATCATAGCTTCTAATTGAATTTGGATTCTTCATCAGTTTTGATAAGAACCTTTAATCTGTTTTGTTGCCAGTTAAAATGGGGTTCAATATTGGTTAAAATTCTAATCTAGTGTCATATACTTGGTGTTCAAAATATATACCTTTCTGATGTTTTTGTTTTTTAATAAATTCAATGGTTTAGGAAAAGAAGCATTCTGTTTCTCATGCCCATATTCTCCTTATGCTTTTTGTATGGTTAGATTATGAGTTTACATGTATGTTTGGTGCTGCTATACTTTGGGTGTACTTTTTAATATTTTATCTCAGATCTTACTTTTGCTGCATTAATAATTTCTGCATAAATTTTCAATGAGATTAACCACTCTATAGATACTAGATCCTGTGTTTTCTAGAACCTTTGGGATAATATCAATTAAAGTAAATCGTGGCCTTGAGTATTGATTTTACATGTTTCAGTTGAATGTGATCTGATTTGAATTCTTTTAGCCAAAATACATAGACATGAAAATCGTCCAAAATTTGTGGGTCAGCTTCTTGGTGTAATAGTTGAGTCAGGTGGCTAAACAGACTCGTTGTAATGGTGGGGAGATGAAACTCCTCAGTTAAGCTTTTTAAGCATCATTGACAGCTGGTTACGGGTTAAATACAAACAAACCTTGGGCGAAGTTCAGATCTTTCATTCTTAATCTTGTTTATTCTGTGGTTCAGTTCTTTGCAAATCTGGAATAAGCATGTATTGGTTAGCTTTGGCACTTATTCTAAATCTGAGTGTTAATCACCAATAGTAATCTAATGTTTCTTTGCTCCTGTGATTTCTTTTGGCATTAATTTGTATTTTTTGTATCTAATGTGTTGAATCTTTGATATATCATTTTTGCATTTAGCAATTGTCATGAAATTATCATGAAATTAACATGGATCTGAAATAGTTGAATTGGAAATTTTAATGTACTACTCCTGTGTTGATGGGTTGTTTGGAGGTTATTGTGATCCATTTTAGTGATTGCTTGTTTTTGTCTACTGAATTTTTTTTTTTGTTGAAGAGCATATTTTTGCACTTTATAATATATGCTGTTTATTTAGCTTTCGTCATTGAGCATTGTGCTTCTTTATTATTATCTGTTTAAAAGCATTAGCATGGTCTGTAACTAACGATGTCAAGCAATTAGGCCATGATTTATTTCCACATCAAACATTAAAGCAACCCTAGCTGCTGCAATTTGAATAGAAAGAGCTTTATAAAGGTACCTTAAGGAGCTACCATACTTATACAAGAGAATTGAAGGATGAACACTTATACTAAATCCGCATCGATTGTGATCTTATTCAACACCATTACTTGATGCCTTTGACCTGATTCAGTGGCTTCTCGTCAATCTCATCAACCACTTTGGTTGTTAAGCAATAGTTAGAAGCATGATCCTCAATCTAAAATGTCAGCTTTCTTCAACCACGGCAAAAGATTGTTCTTAATTTTCTGAATGGTTTTTTATTTCACATGAACATTTCACGAATCCTCAAATAGTAGATACTTGGTTTTAAATTTATTTGTAGGCAAATATTCTTTGGTGTAAGTTTGGCGGTGTCTTGGATTTACTTGTTATATGTTGCTATCTAATCAAGGCATTGTTGTTGATTAATACATTCTTCATTGTTTTGTTGAAATTCTGGAATTGATCAGTTTCTTGTTCTAGTTATATGTTCTCCTAGCAATAAATAGTTACATGCATTGGGATAAAAACATTCATTACCTTGGTTGTGTAGATCCCTTTTACAGGTGGAGGTTTCTTTCTATTAAAATTTGATCATGAATATAAAGTATCCGGAAGGAAGGTTGGTGGTGCATTCGATTCCTTCAGGCTTTAGTTAGGCATTTGGTATTGCAACTTCTGATAAATATTCCATCTGTTCTATTGACACATATTCTGTGTCTGTTTTGGTGAACCTAATTTGATAAGCTCATGGGCTGTCTTTGACATTCTTTATTTTTCCCTCAAGTTTAGTTCTGTTGATGCACACATTCTTTGTCAGCTTCCATGACCTAATTTGATTAAGTCATGAACTGGCTTTTATAATCCTTATTTTTGAGCGAAGTTTTCATGGACGAAATAATTAGATTGTTTTGCAGCACTGTTTGGATATTTTTGGTTTCCCTTGTGGAATATCACAATAATCCTAATTGATCACATGTTGTGGTGGAAAGTGGAAACGTCTAGCTCTTTTGTGCATGATTTATTTTTAGACGGTGAATGAAGTCTCACATAATTTTATGATGATTTTTTATCAAACCCAAGCAATAAGTTCTCAATTAATTTATTATCAAAGGTTTAAAATAAATCTAATTCAAACCAATATAATCAATGAAGATAACTCTATACCAATTTCACTTTATTCTTTTCTCTCTGTTTAATCCATCTCCTATATACATATTGGCATTGTAAGAATATTTGAGCTTTGCTCTGTGAATAAATCCCCTGCGAGTTTAAAACACAATCAAAGTTCATATAAGTTTCATATCTTATTATTATTAGTACAGTGTTTTCTCTCACTCTGTGGCTTATGACTATTATTAGGGAGACTTTTAGGTTTCTCTCCTAAATATTTACATTAAATATAACACCATACAGACAATATTAAATATTAATAATATTGGACTGCCACAGAAAAATAGAAATAAATCTCAAAACACTTTCTAGGCTCAAATTCTCAGGCTTTACTTTAAAATCAACATCTTGCAGGCCTCACATAAGTTGGTGGCAGTGAAGGGCAATTCTCATTCATCCTTGCATAAGGTTCTATAGTGTTATACTCAGGCAATTCCATTCTATATTCTCCAAGTATTTGGCAGAATGGAAGACTTTCATCAGTGCACCAGCTTGGCAACTGAGTTCGGTTGTTTTCGAATATCTTGAGCATATACGCATCGCGAATCTGAGAAACAATAAATTGTTATTAAAATTTGAAACGAGAAAAAAAATGCAATCATCAACAAGGAATGCAAGAAAGAAGGCATTCATGTTTTGAATCTGAAAGCAAGTACATAAACTATTTAGGAAGTTGTCCATCAAATAATGAAGATCAAAATCATCAAAGTAAATAAAATTCTTTAGTTCAGATTTATCAAGATATGATAGAACTCTAATTTCACAAGACAAATAAGAATAGCCTGTACTTACAGTGAATTCAGTAACCTGAATGGAGTTGGACATAGGTCCCAATATTCCAGCTTCTTTATACATCTCTAGAATGAAAGCAACACAAGTAGTTGACTTGCCATCACTATACACCCAGTCATCTTGTTCAGGAATGGTGAGTAATTGATCAAAAGTCATTCCTCGCCTTTCTGTCTCTGCAATAATCCCATGCAAGTCCAATTCCTACACAAATAAAAAGATAATATCTCTCTAAGAATTTCCTTGTGGGCATGCAATAGAGTAGATAATGAACCAAAGGATAGTGTGATGCATCCACCAATCCTCACCAACAGTGTTTATGTCAACAATGGGAGGCATGTTATCTTTTATTTAGCTTTTATTTAAATGTCAGATCAAAATAAGTTAAATTCCAGATTTGGAGAACATGACCAAGTGGGCATTGAGTCATGGATTTTAGGGAGATATGTACAACTATGATCAGGGAGTTAATTGTACTTATGGAAGATTTGCTAACACTTTGTTTTCTATGAGTTCAACCACCTGTGCCAAAACTATATCAATACTGTAGAAGAATAGAAGGCTATGATATCGATAAGTCAAGTTGGCAGAGCAAAATAAGCAAAGGGGAGAAGAAAAACAAAAAAGAATGAGCGCAAACGATAGAAATAACATAAAAAGGAGTAAGCTTACATAATTCTTTTTCATCAGAATACATGCCAAAATAGATATGTGCAAAGGCTGAGATTAAGACTTTTTTTAGGAAGTTATTAGCACAGCACAGCATTGCAGGGCATGCAGAAGCAATTTGTGATCATCAATGATCACTGTTCAATTCTCTGACCAATAGAACAGTTGTGCTTTTGCAACACAAGCTATGGTTTTCAAAGACAAAGACTATACCATAAAGATCTTGTTTTCCTTACTAGTAAAAAGAAAAACAACTCTTTTGTTTGGCTTTGATTAAATTTAGTAATAAACCTTACTAATAAACCACGAAGAAAGTTTAAAAGAGACAATTGAGCAGCATCAATCATGAGGAGAGGAACTTCTGGTTCAATAAAGTTATTACCTCAGTCCCAAGCCTCTTGTTGAGGGCTTCATTCCACATGTTAGCAGCATAGGAAGGTTGTATCCTGGTCCACATTGACATAATAGACATCACCTGACCAAGAACAATTAGGAAGTATATATTACTTGCAAAAATAAATATGAGGATCCACAGAAGATATCTATGAAATTCATAAGCATGGAAGCACCCTACTTTTCGTGGACATGGGTTAAAAACAAAATATAACAGCTAAATTTGGTTAATGAAGATGGTGATAAAACCTAACTGAGGAATTACTAGGTACATAAGATAGATAATGGATCTCACTGTGAGTTTAAAGAATGCTAACAAATTGACCTAAGGAATGCACTCAAATTTTTACCAGCAAATGACTTAATTGATACTAATTAATGAGGCAACAAAATTTATGTACGAAGCTGAACTTTCACAATTAGCAATATAATAGACCTAATTAAAATGAACAAGAGCTCAACGTAATTAAAAAATAAGATGCTTAAGCTATGAGTAGCTCTAGATCAATACCAAATTAGAATCAAGAGGTGGTGGGTAGTTCTCAGCTACTGTATCAATCCAACTAAATATCATGTTGTGGTACCCATACGGCTTGCCAGACATGCTCCTGGCATAAGCCCAAGCAGCACTTTCATTGAACTTCATCCGCAATTCAGGGTGTAATGGAAGCAGAGCAATATGAGGGTTTGAGCTATCCTTTAATGCCAATTCCCACCACTCATTCCATGGAATTACTACAATAACTTCCTCACCCTGAAAACGATATAAATTACTGAGTGAAACCACATTTCCCAATACGGAAATCTGAAGAATGCCATTTATATAAAAAAGAAAAAATATTATGTTTTAGATTCTTCTAACCACAAAGAACATTAATCTTCAGATGTAATGATAAAAACAAAAAAAATTTATGTGCACCTTTTCACTATATTGAAGATTATTTTCCTGCAGAGTTAAAACTCTTAAAATCCAGATTATTGTGAAAAAAAAAGTTCATGCCTGAGTATGCTTATAAAGAAATAAATGAAGATCTTTCTCATATGGTTGCCATTACCAAGAACCTGAAGATTAATCCATGACTCAATTGGGAATGCATCCTTGTTTACCTTATCATTTTCATGCCCTGATTCCCCAACCCATAGGTTGCCCATTTCATCCTTTAGGCAAACTGCTGTATGTCCAGCAAATGCACCTGTGACCCATTTCTCCAATGTCTCGAATCCACCCCAACGACCACGTATTTTGGATACTGCTAGAAAATCACCAGAATGAACATCCTCTGGCTTGATATTTATATGCCAAGGTTGATTACGTTTCTCAAATGAGGCTCCCATGTGCTTCTCCAAAAAGGCTATGTTAGCTTTCTGACCCCAACCAGTGTTTGAAAATAAGGGTATAACATCAAGCAGAGATAACAGAGTACCCAGCATCCCCGATGGCATAAGGAATACTGATATGCCATGTTGCCTTACCTGAAACAGAAGTGATGCATCAAATTGTGCCTCATCTCATTTAGGCAGTAAATTGGGATAAAATATTAATGAGTTAAAACAGACATATTCCATTTCTGCTGGTTCTTCCCATGACTTTATCTCTAGCATGTGTTCTTGGGCAGAAAAATAGTAGTCCCACATTATCCTATATGGCGTTGCAAATACATAAAGATCCATACACGTCCAGCTGTGAGCTGCACTGGTCTGTAAGAGAATAAATCAATAAACAAGCAATTGTTATAATATCTCAAAGAGTTCATTTGTAAGAGAAAGTCATGGGCCTGCAAGAAAACAGTCTTGATGAAAGACAAATGTACAATGAGAAAATGAAATTGGACATGAGGTTTTGAAAGTTGGCTTTGTTAATAAATTTGTCACCCTCCAATATAGTGACTGACAGAGAAAATCTGAATATTTTATTTGATCACTTGAATTTTTCTTCTTTTTTTTTCCTTCTAATTTTGAGATGATAAATGAGAAAGACATATAGAACTATCACACACTAGAAGGCAAAAGCAACAGAGGAAGAGAGAAGAAATCTACTTAAATTCTTGAAACTCAGCACAATTGCCATTGAGGCACCAGTGTTTCAAGGAAAATGGCAACACATGACACAACTTGTTGGTGCATACAAGTGATTAGCAAGTTTTGTAATATTTTTCTCTTTAACAAGGTTTGAGAGGAATTGCTTGAACAGCCTCGTAGATTTATATATGGAATAATGTATATATGCATATATTTTCATAATTAGCAGTTTGTACTATCCAATAAAGTTGAGTTCATACAGTTGTCATTGGATTGACACCCTCAACAATATTTGCTATAAGCCACTATTCTGATTACTGTATAGTAACAAAATGAATCACATTTGAAGTCCTGAAAAAATAAAATAAAAAAATAATAACATATACAAGCAGACACACACAGTGAAATTGAGATAGTCTCACTAATTTTACTACTTCACTCCAGATGGCCTCCGTAACAATTAGAACACACATAATCAAGCACATGAAAATGGACTTGTGGTAGGTAATTACTTTAAACCAAACAAGAGAAGTTCAAATCTGTAAGTTCAGATACAATGAAAATGAACCAGCCATCCACCAAATTAAAGCATGTGGAGTTTTGCAACTCTAAAATGATCGGAAAAGCACATGCATCATAAATTTTATTTTATAAAGCAAAAATATCTTATAAATTGCCTTACAGTAGACAGCCCCAAAATTTGACAAGATATATATAATGAGAAAAGCTATATAGGTCAAAGAAATTACGTGCAAGTACAAATTTTAGGAAGGAATTGAAGGCTGAAAAGTTAATTACTTAAAGGAGAATACCATAAATTTAATAACCGGTTATTATTTAGGTCTGAGCTACTTATCTCCAGAATAGTTGATTATGTTTGGGTAAAGAGGTTGAACCAAAGTGATGACAGCCTAGGGAGCAGACAAAATGCTACAATAATCTCTCGTCATCATGAAAACTTTGGTCACTCTCATCCAGAACTCTGTCCACATCTAGCTCACCAGGCATCAATGCACCAAACAAAGTTTTGCAAATGCTATATGACAGCCACTGGCTTTATACAAATTTTATCACTTTCTGCCAAATAATGCTACTTGCTTACAAAACCTATGCATTACAGTAAGATGTGGAATGTGGCACTATTTAATTTAAATAATTCTCACAATGCAGCATCCTCTATTCCATGATAAAAATTAAACATCCTTAAATTACCCTTAAAGATCACCTGAATTCCAATTTACTTTCTAGGGGAACATAGAAGGATGATACATTTGTCTCTTTGAAATCCAAATCTCACATATTTCATTTCTGATATCACAACCCAGCTCAATCCATTTAAGAAAATATCTACCCTAACCAATCCTATACAAGGCCTTGTGATCGTACACAATCCTAAATCTAATCAGAACCTGTGTGGGGCTTGGTTCATCCTCTAACTAACTCACACTTCAAAAATATGTGTCAACAAATCAATCTAGGGATCAAGCTCCAATACTATTTGTAACCATCCAGTCTAACCCATGTGAGGAAATTGTTAGCTTTAGCTTGTCCCATACTGTTTTATCATTTAAAAGAGAAGTTGCAGAATCTCTCTCCTCTATTCCATGTGGGGCTATTTACTTCATCCCCTGCGCATGATCTTAAAGCTAAACAGAATGATCAAAGAACAAGTAATTTATTAGTAGCCGTGTCTCCGTTAGAACCCTTCTGAGAGTTTGAATTATGAGTAAGGTCACATTTCTGGGAGTATAGGTAGTAATTGTGTGCGAATGGTCCAGCACTCACGTGTGTTGATCCTGCCCCCAAAAAAGCTAAACAAAATGGGGATGGGTAACACCTATGCAATCAAATATGCAGCACAACTCAAGGACATGGGGCAAAACTAATGAACTAATAACTGCATTTGATAAACAACACCTTGAGATAGATCAGCATGAAAAAAAGCTTTACTAGATCAACCAAAATGAAATCACACATACACCAAAATCATGGAATCATACCTTAAGGTGAAGAATCCCTCCACCAAGGCCAATGCCACGATCGCCTTCTGCAAACTCAAGCCTTGCCTCATTCTCAAAGAAGCAAGCACCCTTCCACGCCACGGATCCACCGTCCGGGAGAACAGAGCCAACGAAGGAGGGCAGCAAGTCAACGGCACTGTGAAGGTTGTTCAGCAATGGCCAGGAGACCTGGCGTGGGAGGATGGGCAGCACATCGTTGACGCGGAATGGGACCTTGAAAGCATGGGCACAACCAGAGATCAAGATCAATACAAGAATAACGAGGCTGATGGATCTGGAGATGAAGGCCATTGGCAATTGTGTTAGGTTGCTTGAGGTCAAGGCATGGTAGGGAAACGGCAGACGGTGATGATGCCAAAAGCACATACAGTACGGATGAGACAGTTTCTATCCATGTCACCATCAAGGACCAATACGCGTATGGTAATATAAATATTTTAAATTTTCTTACGTTATGCTATTTTATATGTGATATTTAAGCAGAACAATTTTGCAAAAAAAAATAAATAAATAGTAATTATTGAATAGCCTAACGTTACAACACAATAGTGCTAGATCATGTGTGAAAAATAGTGATTTTATCTCTCCAAAAGTATAGGATATGAAATTTTTTTAAAAAATTTATAAGTCATTGTAAACTGTGCACACCCATATTTATCTATGCCATATTTATCTCTTAGTTGAAAAAAAAAATTTGTAAAAAATTGAATACAATCAAATTAACAATCTTTAACGATCTTCAAGGTAGAATAAATGAGAAAAAAGAATTTCATATTAAAAAAAAAATTGAACCCAATGCACACGCTAACTTGACGTTTTGTCTACAAATGTATGTTACAAGAAGTCAATGAATGTCTTGTTGATTCCTTTCAAAATCCATCATCTGAATCACTGTCAGAAGACTTTGAATTATCCGACATAAAATGAGCCGGCAAGTTAGGGAACCTGGCATGGACTCTTTTCCCGTCAACTACTGATGATGAACTTGAGGACGTCTCCACTCCACCCACCTGTTTCTTCTTCTGCTGTACATTCCTTGTTATATCTACGCACACATTATCAACCATTCCCAAAAAGTCCCTCACTATCACAAACAACTTTAGAGGGTTAGCCCCTTTCTCCTTAGAAGCACCCACTTGGTAGTACTCCGTGGTCCTGTTCACAAGCTCCAACACTCTTCCCTGCTCCTCTCTCATAACCCTAAGCTCCTCATCAGCCACCTCTAAGAACCCTTTCATCTCCATCACAAACCCATCACTGCCACAAGTGTTCAAGAAGTCACCAATCTCCTTCACTTTCATCCCAAGTGAAGAACAAGTACTCACAAGAAGTTCATAATCAATGCCTGCCGCTTTCTTTACATTTGAGAACTCAACACTAAGTCCCCCAACCACTGGCAACCCAAGCATCATGTACTCCCTCTCTTTCTCTTCTCTTCTAGTTGGATCCGGATTGTTCGAGACTGAGCTTATACTAGTGGTTCGTCTCATGCTATGGTTCCGGTTGATCACGCAGCGTTTGCCTTCAGATCGAACAACCTCTTGGACCACGAAGTGTAACAACGTCGTCTTCCCATCAGTGCTCTTAACGTCGGAGAGCTTACAAAGTGCAGTCAAATTGAAGGCCTGCGCATTGCCTCTTGCCGTGCCGGCGTTCATGCGGTTTCCGGCCTTGAGTATAGCTTCTAGAAGCTTCAAGAAGATGCCTTTGGTTTTCATTTCCTTGCATGCGAGTTCCAGTGTTTGCAAAGATTGTTTAGTGGCAAGGATTTCAGGTTCATAATTGTACTTGAAGAGCATGGAGTTAAGGCGCTCAAAAGGTGACGGTATGTCACGTAGGATATGGTACAAAAAGGACTCAGCGTCAGCGAGTTTAGATGAGTGTCCGGTGAATGCTAGTATTAGCTTTTCCTCATCTTTAGTTGGGGCTGTTCTAGCGAGCTTCTCGAGAGTGTCTGAGCTGAGACCGCGTCCTTCGAGAAGCGCGTCGAGGATTTCTTGGCGGCTGATGGCGAGTGAGCGGAGAACAATGGCTATGTTCTGGGATTTGCGTGGGTCGAGAAGAGTGATTTGAGAGGGAGGAGCTGTAGAGCTGAATGACGAGTTTGCCGAGTCGGAAGCCGTTTTATCACCACCGCGTGGAGACTTGCGGTTTGTGGCCACGTAACCGAAGAGAGCTTCCATCATTTCATCATCAACTCTGCACGCATTTCCAAGCAAAAATATGGCATAAATAATTAAAACACGCAACAGCAGCTCTGGCCTTTTCAACCCTAACCCATGAGAAAACAAAGCAACTTTTCCAATATGGAGTACTATAATTATGGCTTAAAGTGCTCAAGTTGAGCTGGCTAATAATAATAATAATAATAATATATAATTATCAGTTGCCGGCCAACGAGGGGGGGTCCCACCATGAAACATCCTCCCGGCGCGCGTAACAACCCAAAGGCTTTGGATTTATTAAAAGAAATAGTAAAATAGATATTTTATAAAAAAATTAACAATCACGACATTAATACAATATCAAATTTCTCAAAGTTTTTTTTGGGGGAATGCCAGAAAAAGGGTAAGGTAAGATAAGAAAGAATTTAATGTTGATAAGATCCAGTTTTCATTAATGCCAAATAAATGCAACAAAGAAAGAGGTGCAATTAAAGCAAAAAATTAAAATTAAAATTAAAAGTAAGGAAGCGTGTGATCACGCGGAAGAGCACACGTACCTGAAGGAACCGCCGGAGATCTTATCCCAAACCATTGAATGCTCCGGGTTGATAGGCGACATCTTGTCCCAGTGCAAAGGCTTCAGCCTCGGGTGGGCCCTACCGCTGGTCGTCCGGTTCGGTGTCGGCGGTAGTCGCGATGACGGCCCAGCACCGGCGCCGGGAGGAGGAGGTGGCGGCGCCGCCGGGCTCTTGCTTCCTACTGTTATTGGACGCGGCGGCGGAGGAGGCGGAGGTGATGGCGCTTTCATCACCGGTGGCGGTGGTGGACGCGGCGGCGGCAGTGGGGAGGTGCGGGGGCTGGAGGAGGCGGCGGCGGCGGCGATTTAGGAGGTCTTTGTGTGAGTCGAGAGAAGTTAGGTCTGGCTTCGAGAGAGAGGGCGGTGTGGGACACGGGGGTGCTCCGCAGAGGGATTCTAGAATCTAATTCATCATCGATGCGGACGGACGAGCTGACGGAGTTGGAAGGGAGCAATGGCATCTCCTGGAAGCTTCCATCGTTTCCATTGCTGGATGAGAGATCGTTGACGAAACCATGGTGCTGAACGTCGGTGTGTAGATGCTTCAGGATTCGATTGCAGTGCTCGCATCGCTTATCAATGTCTTCATCGAGTTTCCGCCAATAGAGAACATCAAGGCCGTTCTCGTCGACGACGACGCCTTTGAGGCCGCCGGCGTCGGGTTTGGGTCTCAAGAAACCAGGGGCGAGGGTCTTGGTGGGTCTCTGGGGAGAGGGAGGAGGGCGATCGCGCTTGAGAGTGTATTTGCGGAAGAAGAAGAAGAGGAGGCCGGAAAGAGCGAAGCTGGCAGCGGCGGTGGAGACGACGGCGGCGGCAACGTTGCCGGTGCTGCGATCGGTTTGTTTGGAGGGTTGGGGAGGGGATTGAAGGGGAGAGGGTGGAGGGGAGTTTGGGAAAGCTGGGGAGGAGATGGAGGGGAAGAAGACTTGGATGTTTTGAGAAGAGGATGGAGATAGGGAGAGGGATGAGGAGAGGAGGAGGAGGAGGATGGAGAGGGAGAACCATGGCCATGGAATTGAGGCCATGGTTTGGGGAGAAGAAGAGGAGGGGTTGTTGGGTTGGGGGTGATGAGAGAGGGAGTTTTATTTTGTTAGTGGTTGGAAGGGGAGAAGAAGAAGTGTTGTTATCATTTACTAGTTCCTTATTATTAAGGCTGACGGGTTCAAATGGAGCAAGTGCGGTGGGGGGTGGTTGCTCTGCTGCAGCCGAGCCATTTTCATTGTGGGACAGATTTGCCCTGCACTGTTTGCTAGTGGTGAGGTTTGGTATGGTATGAAGTGGATAAATTTTTATTGTGTTATTTCAGAAATATTAAGTGGAAATAGAATAGATACATGAATAATTATATAAAAAAATTAACGTCATTTTTTTTTTTTATGATACCATTATTATTATTATTATTATTATTGTGTGTTATGAGTGAGGTTTGAATCTGGGCTTATGCATGAGCACAAATATACTGAGATAATAATGCTATATTTATACATGCTCTTAATATATTTTATTCATATTTTTATATAAAAACATGGTTCATAAATATATGAGGATTTTTTATATAAAAAATATGTCAAGCATCTCTTTATATATATATATATATATATATATATATATGAAGTTAATAACTCAACATAATTGATTTTTATGTTTTCAAATTTATCATAAGATGGAGTTATTGTTGAGAGATAAAATTATAAATTTGGTAATTTTAGTATTTATTTTCTCTATATGTTTGCGTTAGTCATTAAATTTATAATGGTTAGGTAATTTAGTCAAATTTTCCATTTGAATCAACATGGAGATTATTCCCACTTCTATCTAATAGTTGTAAAATTTTAAAAATGAGTATTTCGTCTGTGTCGGCACTCCAATTGAGCAAAGTAAACACCAAAGACAGTTTTCCTCAAAACTGAAAACTCTTTAACTTAATATAATTTGTATAAAATAAACGTGTTGTTTTCCAAATCCTTCTACTGCTTCCTCTTCTTCTTTGTTTTCCTCCTTTTTTTTTTCATAATATTTCTTTTTTTTTCTTTTTTCTTTTTTCTTTTTTTTTTTTTTTTGGCATTCTCCTCTTTCTTCTTTAATATGTTTTTTTATTGAAGTATTTCATTTTCTCTCTTGTCATGCTTTTTTTTTTTTTTTTTATCTCATGTTTCTTATAAAACTCTATAGAAAAGAAGAAGAAAAAGGTAAGAGAAATAAAAATGAATCTAAAATAATTTAGGAAAAAAATCAATTTAGGTGTAGTGCAATAAGTGTAGTTCGTGTAATGTCCAATGAGCTTTTAACACATGCAACAAAAATATATTAAAATATAAATATATCAATTTAGTTCGTGTAATGGACTGGACACGTCAGCACCAGTCGTCCACGTCATGTTAAGAAAATCTATTCAGCATCATAGTCAGCTTCCTCTCTTCCATGACGTGGATGCTGAGCAGATTTTCTAAACATGACGTGGACTGGAGCTGACATGCTCAATCCAGCTAGGCATTAAAAAAAATTATTTTAATGTGATGTGGCATCTCCGACTGTCATATCAAATAAAATTGACTAGAAATCCAAAAGTAACCTCTCAGTGAAATGAAATTGATTTATGATGACCACTTTGATACAGATTGAAACATAATGATCAAAATGAAAACTGACTAAAACACAGTGACTTCCTCAAAAATTTGCCCATTACCGCATGCTATCTAACCATGGTTCTAATCTCCGCATGCAAATTTATTTAAGATTTAAAATTGTAAATAATGCAAGTTCAAATATATAAAAATTTTAATTTTGAATAAATCATATAGAATATTTGGGTGGTTATATGATTTAAAACTGTGAAATTTCAAATAAACAAAAAATTAATTTTAAATAAATAATATTGAATAAATTGGTAGTACCACACCAACGGGCGATTGTCATCTATGTGTCAAAAAAAAAAAAAAAAAACTTGGTGGAAGTGTAGAACCACTAGTGGCACTAATTCGAAAGGAGTATTACCATTAGCCAATGAGTTTAATAAAAATGGGTAGATTGAACAAATAAAGAATAAATAAAAATAGAAGATAGTACACATTTAAAGGGTTAAATATCAATATATTTTTAAAAAAATTAAATATATTAAATAATAATAATGATATCTATGTAAATGTATAATCAACCCAGTGTTTCAAAGAACCTATTTAATTTTTTTTATTACATTTAAGTTTTTTATATAAATATGATATTAATAATAAATTATTTGTTTACAAATAAATATGAATAACACCTTTCTATTACATGGTTATATATAATATTGTCTTGAAAACTTTTATAATTATGAAAACCCAGATGTAAAATATAGCATTTTGTCTATATCCGTATTTGCTGTCCTCCCTGAAACAATTTACTTCTAAAATTGTTGTCCGGAAAATGATTTAGAGAACATTTGGTCTTCATGTGATACATTTTGGCTGCTTTCAATATTGATAGGAACATTTACAGTTTCTAAGTAATCACATCCAATATGATCTTCTACTCTTTAAACTATAGTCCTTGCTTGGTCAATCCTGTAATCCTCCACATATCATCATTTTCATTTTGAACTTTTTTGAAACAGCCAAAAAGTCAGTTTAATCATGTACCTTATGTGGGTCACATTCACGTATAAATGTACAATGACATAGTAACAACTAATAAGAATTATTATTAATGTAGACAATGCTATTTGATTTCAATGTGGGTTAGCAAAAAGTTGACATAGCAATATTAATCATAAAATGAAGGCAATGTTAAAGAATTAATGCAATCTGATTTAGTGATTTTAAATTTGAAGTCAACTTTGTACTGCTCGTTCAAGAGAAACACCCCAATTACTATCTAAGAAATTAGGGAAAGAAAAAGGAGGTAAAAATAAATAAGTAAAAGAAAAACCAAAATGCATTTATTCAAAGTATATGTAGTGATTGCGAATGTTGAGTTAAAAACCTAACAATGCGGTCTTTTGTAAAAAAACATCTTATGAGAATTTTCATTATTTAGGGTTCGAAACCTGTTGAGAATAATAGTATTAAAAAAAATTCTTAGTTATGGGAATAGGTTTCAAGGTTTGTAATTCGATCCCTCTTCTGTTGCATGATAGTGCATTTTATCTCTCGTCTGCTGCATAATAGCGCATGACTCAAGCATGTGACTTATCTATTTTATAAAAAAATATATTGAGTTAAAAAATGTATTAATTTTACAATATTTCTTACAGTTGTAATGTCATTAATACAAAACCTCCTGTAATATTTTGTACCAAATAAATAGGATTTGATTTATTTTGCTAATAAAACCAACGTTCTTATCATTCTATTATGAAACTTCGAGTAAGATTGTGCACTAGTTTCTTATATATATTTTTTAAAACTAGTAAAAAAATTAATTAACTGCGTCTTATTGTTGTAATCACATGATTACCAAAAAGTACCATTAAACTTCTATAATGTCCTACCCAAGAAACTCATTGCTACAGGCCTAAGGCCCAAGGCTGACTTGCAATGTGTGTTTAACACGAAAAATTATTAAATATTATGTCCACGTTAATTTGTTTTCCCTCACATTTTGTTTATTATGATTTTTCATGAAAGGGCCATTTTAAAGTAATAATAATAACTTCAACATTTATAACAATATTATTAAAAAAAAAAAGGACATTCTCCCAACAATAAAAAAAAAACCCCCAATTTTTTTTTTTTTATTTTAAGACTTATTTGCAGTGTAAGGTAAAAAGTTATAAACAAAATGTGTTGACCCCCGGAGGCCCAGACCACCCTCTGGATCGAGAGTAGTAGCTATCTTCTTCAGTCTGGACTGGCCTGTGACTCCTGCTGGACGTCTTCGTTAGTTCAGACTTGTTATCTTTTTTAGCTGCTATTTTCTTGCTTTCTTTCTCCTTGTATTTTTCCTCACTTCTAGTAAGGATTTTTTTTCTTGCTGTTTGGTTGTACTCGTTCGTTGTTATGACTGCTCTTTCTCTTTTTTAATAAACTAGTGGTTTATCCATTTTTTATTAAAAAAAAAATGTGTTGACCCATTGGACACCGAGGAAGATTGCTTAACTTGATTTTCACAAATT
The DNA here is from genome assembly GCA_020875875.1 of Dioscorea alata. NCBI lineage: Eukaryota > Viridiplantae > Streptophyta > Magnoliopsida > Dioscoreales > Dioscoreaceae > Dioscorea > Dioscorea alata. The sequence goes on from CM037018.1 coordinate 17,159,710, forward strand.
TTATGAGTGATTTATTATTCTTATTCTTATTCTTATTCTTATTCTTATTATTTATTTATTTATTTATTTATTTATTTATATTCGCCTCTGGTGATTTTTTTTTATTCTCGTTTTTGTTCTATTTATTGCTCTGTACTTTTTTTTTTTTTTTTCTATTAAGCCTGATTTCCAGTTTTGTAGAGCAAATCTTTGACATTTTCCCTACTTTCGAGATTTTTAAAAAAATTTTCTTAATATCTATCATGCCAATTATTTTATTTAATACAAGAGAATACCTCTATCTTATTGGTGCCGGAGTGACTATCTTAGCCTTGAAAACTTGCCCCTCGTCTGTCCAACCATGTGTTGGTGAACATTATTAAAAGCAATATATAATTTCATGATTTTCATCTGAATTTAAATGTAAAAATAAATCATTTAAAAAATAGGAACGTTTTAAAGATATCAAAACCTTGGGACTTCCTATAAAATTGAATCATTTTGGAGGGGCCTAGTGCTGCTTTTCTCAAAACATTATTATCGTTAGAGTGATGCAATAAAAATCTAAAGGTTTAAATTTGTTTAACCCCATGACCAAATGAAGAATGAAATATAATAACCCAATAAAATACTACAACAAAAGATTTGAGGGCAACCAATAGGCTGGTAAATTAATAAAATTGAGATGTTTGAAAATTTTGAACTTAAGACTTCGTAAAAACAGAATTGATAATGAATTATTAGTTGTGAGTATGGGTTTACAATACAAACCTCCATCTCAGGCTGAAAGAGAGTACACATCTTGATATGTAACTTGTCCATATTTCCCGAAAAAAAAATTTGAAAGATATAGGTGGTACTTCAAATCCTTATTTTGTTAAAATATATATATATATATATATATATATATATATATATATATATATATATATATATATATATATATATATATATATATATATATATAATAAATGTAAGGTATAATTGTCATAATTTTAAAATAATTTAAACAATTAGTCTAAATTATAATGTTTTTCTTTTCGAATTTTCAATTGTTCACATCCTAGCAAATAAATTTATGAGTGGATGGTTCATGATTTTTTTTCTTAACGATAAGAGATAATAATGAATTATCAGCTGTGAGTATCGGTTTACAACTCAAACCTTCTGAAAGAGAGTGCACATCTTGGCATGTAGCTTGTCTATATTTTCGGGAAAAAAATTGAAGGATATAGGTGGTACTTCAAATCCTTGTTTTGTTAAAAAAAATATATATAATAAATGTAAGGTATACTTGTCATAATTTTAAAATAATTTAAATAATTAGTCTAAATTGTAATGTCATCCTAACAAATAAATTTATGAGTGGATGGCTCATGTTCTTTTTCTTTTATTAACGGTAAATATCTCAACTTATGAACGGCTGAAGATATTTTTTTTAAGAGAAAAATATGCTTCTATATTTTTCATTTAAATTATTTTGAACATATACAAATAAATTTATTTTTGTCCATAAAAAACTAATTACTAATTACTTAAAATTGTCCAATTAAATGAAAAAAAATTGTAATTATTTGGGTTTAAAATCTAACCAAAATTAGAGCCAGTCAATTTGGAAACTCCCTATTAAATTAATAAAAAAGGATAAGACTAATAATAAAATTAATGTAATGTTTTTCCTACTAATTTTATTTTTAAAAACTACTCTTCATGGAACTATATAAATAAATATTTGGTTTCTATGTGAAGGCTTATATATATATATATATATATATATATATATATATATATCTTTGTAAATATAATTTAATTAAATATTAAGTTCTCAACCAACAATCCGCAGTTGGGCCGATCAACCCCCAAACGAGACGTTTGACTGAGCCCAAAACTTACAAACTTACTAACAATTTTTTTTATTATTATTTATTATTTCAAATCCTTTCTAGTTATATAAAAGATATTTCAGTTTCATAAAACTTTCCAAGAATGTCCCATCTTATTTTTTTCCCCCTACACATATTTTTATCTCTTAAAATTAAGGTTTTCATCTCAAATAGCCAAACTATTTCTATTTGTCTACATTTATGTCTTATTTTTATATTATAAAAATCAATAGAATTTAACAATGCTTAAATGTATGCCTCTTATTCAATGAACTAGTAGTTTATTCACCTTTATCCAATAATAATAATAATAATAATAATAATAATAATAATAATATTATTATTATTATTATTATTATTATTAAATAATATTAATGATTTGGCAAAACAAAACAATGCTTGGTTACAAACTCATTAATTGTCCGATTTTAAAATTTATATGAAGAACATAAACAGCTACCATAAGAATCAAACAAATGCTAATGCATCAAATATTTGAATGTCTCATTCACATGAATTAATTATCAAGGAAATACTTACAAAAATCATAACATTCACAATTTTTAATTAAATTTCTAAAACTATGTGATTTGTCACCATGTTATTGAATGTAAAACCCAACTTATTACTGTCTTTGTTTTATATGATTGGTATCTTTTTAGAACAATCAGTAATACCAAAATATAAATTACAAATAGTCCACAATAAAAAATAATGAGGAATATGAATAAAATATAATGTTACAAAAATTTTATATATATATATATATATATATATATATATATATATATATATATATATATATAATTCACGATATCGTTTAAATCTAGACTTTTAACTAGGGAGGAGAATAACTTGTCAGATTTTTCTAAAAATATAATGTTTAATGGGAAACAATATTTTTTTTTCAAATAATAAAATGACTTATTATTTGATCAATTTATATTAATGATTTTAACATTTGAGTCATAAATGACAAGTGCATGCGTTGAAAATTGGGAAAAATATGTGCAATCATATGAATATTCAAAACTGTTATGAATTCATGCGTTGAGAAGTATAAATATGGATGCGTTTCTCCTTCATTAATAACTCTTTCGTTACTTAACATTGTACTATATATAAGGGTTCCGATATGTGTTGTAGAGATAACTATCTTCAATATTATAACTCTTCTTCTCACTATTATTTCTTATTTGTTTCTATAGGTAATTTGGGTATTTATTTTACTTTCATTTATTTATTTTATTGCTTATTTATATGTCACAAATTTCTTTACGTTTTTAACAAAAACAACACAACTTTGCAAACTTGATTTATAGAATTTTGTTTTATTTAGTATGTGTTTTCTTTTTCTTGATTACTTGTCATTAATGTTTATATCTTGCAGACTAGTCAGATGTGTTTGGTTGCTAGTTCACCGGGATTTATTGATTTTTTTGTTTTTTAATTTCCGGCCAATCATTTTGTTTGGCTGTACGTTTTTATATGGCTCCTTGCTACGATGGTCAGCTAGTATTTGTTTATATATAAAAAAAATTCACTATTTTTCTCCATTGAATTATATTTAAATATTTAATTGCTGGAAATATTTATAATTATTTGACATGTTTGTATGTAGATGGGCTTCCATGATTTACATGTTAATTTTTTGTTATTACATGGAATGGAATGATATATTCTTGTTTATATATTTGATAAAGTGGACAAATCATGTGTTAAAGTTGTAAATTCCGCTCTAATACTGGAGGTTTTTTAGCATTATTATTTTCAGCGCGTTTTGAACTTTAATAATAAAAAATTATTAAATTATTTTTAACAGTGTTTCAGTAGCCCTCAATTAGAGGTCTTTTGGTGTGTATATAGATATATATCTATAATTAGGGAAAACCGAAGCTGATAGAGTCCTTATGCCATCTTCTAGGCGCTATACCTTCTCCTTTAAAGGCCTTAAAACTCCAGGCTATTATTCATTAAAAAAAAAAAAAAGAAAAAAAAAGGGCAGGTTGAGGTGAATGAGACATTTGGATTTCAGGTGAATAGCATGGAGTTTTTTCTTTTTTGCCAGCCAATGTTCAGCTGTATTTTTATGTACTATCATGCAGGAAAATACCCTTTCTTTTGTTAAACACGCATATAGCTTTATCTTTTCCTGCTTTGGACAAATATTTTTATACATACACACATGTAAAAAAGAAATTATTACTTATTTTTAAGATTTTTATTTAGTAAATTTTAAAGTAATAATGTTTTTTTATAAGGTCAACAAACCGTTAATCTCAATAACAAGTTGATACCTTAATTTTCTGATATAAAAAGTGGTTCTAAAGTAATAATGTTTGATTGTACATGTATGACTTTTTTACAAACATAATAATTTATTTTATTTATTTTCCATTGATTTTTCATGTCCATCATCTTTACAAAAAATATATTATTGATATAAAAGTAGTGTGTTTGTGGTAATTTTAGTAATTATTAGGTATTATATTCCCTGTTTGATATTAAGTATTATATTTGGGAAAAAAATTCAAATTAGTTGTCACGAGTTTTTTTTTTTTTTTTTCAAATTTACTTTTATTCTTGTTTAAAAAAATGCATATATTAGTAAAAATAAATAACTCTACTAAAAATAAAAATACCTTACAGAATAAATATATTCCGATAAGCATATAAATATATATAGGTCACGCAAACTACATAGCATTTATTCTTTACTTTGTCACTTGATTTTACGCACAGTAAAAAATACAAACAAATAATCTCCATAAAAAAAGTATAATAGGAAGAATCAATTGAATATATCCAACTCTCTAACATATACTCTCAAATTCAAATTAAAAAAATTAATTAATAGTAATAATAATAATAATAATAATAATAATAATAATGTAATCATATATCCTTTACATTTTGTCCTTCTCATCTAAAATTGGACAAAATAATCATTCACCAAAAATAAAAAAATAATAATAAATGAATAAATTTAAAAAAAAAAAACCCCAAATTCCCAAAATCTCCGAAACTCCGAACCCTACCAAGCAACGGTGGCGGAGGGCGCCGGCGATCGCCGGAATAAATCATATGGTTCCCAGAGATGATCCACGGGACATGGCTCACCAGCATCAAGACGATCCCAAGGTTTTCCTCGCCCACTCCAATGGAGCAAGCTCACCGGCCCCGGGTGCAGAGCCCGGCACCGCCCAGTCTCGTTATCCCCTCCCAATCCATGCTGGTTCCACCGATGATCCACTCCTTCAACATCTCCGGCGAACACCAGAAGGAACGGCGGCAGTGATCCCAGCTCGTAGATCCTCTTCCCTCTCTGCACCCTCATCCACGCCTCCACTCTCCGACGATACCCTCCTTCCCTCCATCTCACAAGATCCATCACCATTACCCCCGTGTTGAAGTAACACGGCTTTCGTCTCCTCCCTTCGAACACCTTAGCGCCGGCACCGGCGCCACTGCCCTCCCAGAACGCGGCGGTGAAGTATCGGGTGAAATTAGCGTGGCAGTACTCGGGCGCAGCGATAACGGAAGAGCTTCGCACTGGGGTGTCCCAGAGACGGCGGATGTCGTCGACGACGACGACGTCGGAGTCGAGGTAGATAACGCGGCGAATACGAGGGTCGATGAGGTCAGCGATGTAGGCTCGCGCGTAGTTGAGAGGATTCTCGAGGGCTTCTCGGATGGACGGAGAGATGAGGCCACGGACGCGTGCTTCATTGAATTGATAAATCTGGAAGCGGAGAGAAGGGAAGATGGAGCGAACGATGGAGTGGAGATCATCATCGACGGAGACGATGAGATGGAAGTGGAGGTCTTCAGGGCAGGAGGTGTGCTTGAGAATGGAGTGGATGGCGGCGATGGAGCCACGGAGGTAGTGGGAGTCAAGGGTCATGGCGATGTGAACAACCTCGTCGGAGGAGCATGCATCGCTGTTGCGGAAATGGGGAGCTTCTGAGAAGGATGAGAGCATCGATGTTGAGATATGGGATGGGAATGAGCGCGCGGCGGCGATTGAGGACGGGAAGAGGACGATGAGGACGGCGAGAAGGAGAAGGAGAGGCGGAGGACGAGGAGGAGAAGAAGAAGCCGCCATTGTTTTGGTTCTTGATCTCTTCTTCTTCTTCTTCTTCTTGATTTAATTGGGGTTTTTTTTTTTTTTTTTTTTTTTTTGAAATGTTTGAATTGAGATTTGGGATGGGAATGGCTGGCTGGTGGCTGGGTTGGTCGTTGCTTTTTAAGCGGCCATTGAAACCGCGTTATTTTTAATTCTAATTTTCCAAACATGGGAAATAGGTTTGCATTAAATTAATTAATTAATTAATTTTAATTATATATTAATGGGGGTTTAATTGGTTGGGACTTGGGATTTGAATGGTGGGATGGGATTGGTTTGATTTAGTTAATAAGAGTTATTATATTATTGTTGTTTCAGTGAAACTGTGAGAGATGTGATTTTTTAGGGTTTTTTGGGGGAAAGACGTGTCAAATAGGTCTGTTAGAATTCGTCGCTGGGTTAATGTTGGAAAAAATCATAATAAAGATATTTATTAATTATAAAATTATTATTATTTTTTTTTATTTTTTTGTTGTTGGAATTTTCAATGTTATTATTTGATAGAGTGTTATTCACATAAGTTTCATACTTTCCATTAGTATATATTTATTTATTTGTATGTTGTCTTTTGCTTCAATTTTTGTATACATTAATTTGAAAAATGGGATTTCTTTAATAAATTTTGAAAAAAGGAAAAAGCATTATATGTAAAAAAAGGCTGAAATTATCTAGGACATGTATTTACTTTCCTCTCATGGAAATAATTTTATTATTGATATGAATATAAAAAAAATATTATGTGAGTTTATTTAATCAAATTCATGTGGCTTATCAAATATATTAACTAAATTCTAAGTATAAATAGTTAATGAAAATAACAGCAACATCAATAAAAACACTAAACCAAATGAATTAGAAATTTTTTTTTTTTTTAAGCCATGAGAAATAAAATGTTGAATATATATATATATATATATATATATATATATATATATATAAACAATAGTATTTCACTGTGTGGATAATTGAGCCAGTAGTGCGATGCCAGCTGGTGGCTGGCCACAAAGAGGGAGCCAGCTGTTGACTCATGACACCTGACAAATAGGACTCTGGCAATGTGTGTGTGTCTAACTTTTATTTTTTCTATTTTTTTATTTATTTATTTTAATTATTTTAATTATTTAATTAATTAATTTATTTGGTAAACACAATAATGGGTCTTACTTATTATTAGTAGCCCACCAAATTCCAATATCCCATGTTCCGCGTTTGGTGACCAGCCTGACATGCCAAGAATACTCAGCAACTTGACGAATGGATGGACCCCACCAAACAAATTATATTGTTTTAAAAAAAATTAACAAAAATTAAAAATAATTAATCTTCCAAACAAAATGCCAACTTGTAAGTGACTATTTTAGACCAATGATAATTATCTGTTATTGTGATTGAGAGCTTTCGAGTTTAAATAGGTCTCCTATAAGAGTTCTATGCGAAGATTATTTTTTATTTTATCCTCCATGGTTATATGACGAAGAGGTTTATCTTCAAGAGATCAGTTAAGTCATCGTAACTGGTACACCCCGTTTTCACTTGTCAATTTTGTAAAAAAAAATTACCATTTCTACGTTAGAGTGGTTTATTATTATTATTATTATTTAAATTACACTTCTAATAACCCAGCATCATATGGTGGAATTCAAAAGTGGAATATTTTTACGGTTTACTTGAAGTAAATGGATGGTGCACAAGAGGTCAAAAGTCCCATGTTACATCTTCCAGCACGTTTTAAAAATTTACCTTTTCTTTTCTAATATTACAATTCCAAGTTTCAACTTTCTTTGTTCTTCGGTTCTCACGTGATTAATGGTGTAACAGGAAACTCAGTTTGATTGATTTTTGTAATTTTTAATTCATTTCAACTATCATAAGAAGGCTTTTTTCTTTTTAAATCAATTAAACTAAGTTTCCTGTTTTCCCAAAAGATAAATTTTTTTTTTAAATAATTAAAATAAAAACTTGAAAACGGGATCAAGTTCGTTTTCGGTGCAAATGCAGTGAAAACTGAAAAAATAACCCTTTTTTTTTTAAAATAATTATAACCGGATCACACTTCCCTTTTTACCTAAACTCCTAAATAATTTTAAAAATATATATATTTTAATTAAATAAAAATATTATTATTATTATTTTTTTTTAAAACCTCATAAGAACCAATGTTTATGTTTATAGAAAAGCAAGGTACAAGCAAAACCCATAGTGGCCTTTGATCACATAAAAAAGTGTTTGTTTAATTTTTGTTACATATGATATGCTTTATTATCATCTTTACACACACACACACATATATATGTGGTATTTATTTAATCTATCTTAGTATAGAACTAATATTAATATATATGATGGTTCTTATATAATGTATTTTCACATTACAAAGGGACCTTTAACAATTCATTTATTTTTATCAACAACTTAAAGCAATTCAATCACTAAATTATACAATATAGATCAAAATAATAAGTGACAAACCATATATATCGAGGACCTTAAATATAAATATTTTAATTCTATTTTAAAATCATAAATATTAAATAAAATAATTTAGTGATATAAGTAAATACACTCAGTAATAAAATTTCAATTATACCATTTTTATATTAGAAAAATAATAACTTTTTTTATTTGTTAAATGAAGTTGAGAGGTCTAACCTCTCTTAGAACATTAGTTTTCATACGTAACTCATCCATTTTGTTTAAAAAAAAATCTAATTATTTTTTTTTCAGCTTTTTAGTCTAAACAGTAAACATATTTATTTTTCCAATATTTAAGGTTACCTGTTTACATACATACATACATATATATATATATATATATATACACACACACACAAACAAATGTTAGATGTGCATGGTCAACAAGAAAATCTTTTTTTAATACAATAGAATTGATGAAAAATATGACACGGGACTGCATAAAATAATGCAAGAGAGGTCATGTTGCACTTGAAAAGATCCGTCCATTCATGTGAACTTTCTTGGGAGAAAAGGGAATGGAAGCAAGATAGCAATAGGAAGCCAATTAGGTTACTTAGTGGGTTGAATAAGTACCATTACTTCCTAACGAAGCAAAAAGAAATTTAAAAAAAGAAAGTAAGAAAAAAAAATTATCATCGTTTTCCTGTCACTTTCTATGTTGGTCCCTATTGCCTTCTTCATTCGACCCATGCTTATAATTTTTTTTCTTTTTCTTTATTTTTTTCAGAAAATTATTTACATATATAGTATTGTATTTATTTATCCACTTTAATAAAAAATTGTGTTTATTATAAACTCCATGAAATCTTATTTTCAGCATATATTTATGTAGCAATGTTTCCTAACTGTGAGCTAAATTAAATCCTCTTTGAAGAAAAACCCACTCCAACTTCATTAAGGCAGGCCATGTTAGTTTTTTCCCATTTGCTATTGCAATAAGAACATTTGTAAACATAATCTTTTGTAGAAACATAATCTTTCTATAATTTTTTTAATTGATGGTGGATTGCGATGTCTGGTGGCAAAATTCTTTCGACGCAATAAATGCCTAAAGAAAATCAATCTCTTGGCAAAATAAAATTCTCTTGCTAGAAAACCTAGCGCGTAGGAGGTGCGATAGGATGCCGATGGACACTTGTGTTTTGTGTCACACAGGGACAAAATCTGTCAATCATCTTTTTTTTGCAATGTCCTTTTGCCACTCAAATGTGGGATTATTTCATCATGCTGCTTGAGCTCCCAAACCCAACTCCATCTGCGAGGCCTTTGGGGACAGTGGAGGTTGAGCTTACACCCACTAAGAGGGATATGGGGGATCTAGTTACGAAAACAATTGTTTGGAATATAACTTACCAGAAATGATTGTATTTTTAATGCCAATTATTTGCATGTGTACTATCTTATTCTGAAAGTTGATCGGATGCTTTTATCTTGGTTATCTTCAATCACCGAAGGAGCTAGAGAGAAGGTTGATGATGTTATCACTTCGATCAGAAGAAGCCTAGAGTTTTTAGATTCTCGCGTGAGAGAAATTCGGGATTCTCTACCAACTGAGGAGGGTCAAGGTCCATTCATAGGATAGGAATCTAAGAGTCTTGGGTTGGCCTTGAGAAGGGCCCACATTTTGATGTTCTTTGCTATTTTGTTGTGTCGTTTGTACTCTTATCACATATAGTGGTAATTTGTTGTTCCGTTTTAATTGAAGTGGTTTATCCACATTTAAAAAAAAAAAAATTGTGTGTCTATATATATATATATATATTCATATACAAATATAAATTGGTTTAGAACCTTCCTCAATCCAAGTCGTTTGGAGCCGGGTCTATGCGTTCCTCTTGTGAGGATTTTGTCAAGAAATTAATTAATTAATCACAGAAAAAAAAAATTAACAAGAAATACAAGGAAAAAAAAATCTAAAATAAGATAATAATGCGGCTGTTGCCTCGGATCCATTTGTAGCGGATGCGAGCATCATAGAAAATTCTTAAATAGACATGAGGAAGTAGTGACAAAAAATAATTATTTTAGAAAATTATTCATCCTAAGTGGCATATATATATATATAAGCAAGTTGATCGGTTTGACACTTTAATTAACTAGGCTAAATATTAGATATAATCTCCCCCATGTTTGTGTGATGACAGAGAGCAAAGAAAATTCTAAGCTGTGTTTAATATTATACATAACATATGTTTGAATCTAATGATGTGACTTTAATTCTTTACACTATATTTGGACCTTCAAGAGGTGAGTTAAAAAAACATAAATATAAATAATAATAATATGTGTTTGAAACTAATGATGTGGCTTTAAGTCTTTACACAACATTTAGGCCTTCAAGTTGCAAGTCTTGACAAATTTTGGTGACCAAAAATGTTGTTGTCCTACTAACATGCTTGGTTCTCCTAATCATATATATGTTTAAAGTTATATCACTCTCTTTCTGGGTTCATTCCATGACATAAAGCTCATTCATGCTTATGATAGCACAAAGAATCATTTTGAGTGGTTTATATAAGTTGGTGCCAATAAAAGCACCTTTCAACATTACCATGCAAGCACAAGCACTTAAACTAAAGTTGAGTAGGTTAAGGCACCAAAAGCACAAAAGATAGCATGTATTTAGGAAGTTTGCACATGTATTTATATCAAGTGCATTATTAGTATATATTCCCTTTAAAAATCAGATATTTCACAAAAAAAAATTAAATTTTTTTATAAAAGAAATATTTAATCCCGTACTCAACGGTTGAGGTTAAAATCCTATTTTGGCCCACAACTTTTTTTTTTTTTAAATTATGTTTGAAAATTTATTTCGTCATCCACCCTTAAAAAATTATGTTTTTATTTTATGTTTTCATTTATTTAAGTTTTTTTTTTAAAATTTTTTAACCCAAATTAAATATTGATATTGAGGAGGGCCTTTTATTCCTCATGTTTTACTTTTTGTTGTTGCTGTTTCTGGTGGTTTTTCTTTTGCTCTTAGTTTAATTGAAGTGATTTATCCATTTTTTCAAAAAAAAAATAATCAAAATAGTTTTGAAAAAAAAAATTCATTTTGTTGATAATCTCATATTGAAGCTAAAAGCTCATACAAAATGAGGGCATGAATATTCGTTGAGCTGGCGGTTATTTCCTATATATGTACATATCCCTAATTTTTCTTAAATAAGAGAGATTTCACCTCATTTGCCAAATAAATAAATAAATAAATCAAAATATATAGACCATATAATTCTATGTGGCTTTACAAATAAAAAAATATTTAATGATTTTATAAAGGTAAATAATTTTTTTTTTTTGTAAAAAAAAGAAGAAATTTTAAAGAGGCACGGCACCTCGGCAGTTGGGCTTGCGCAGTTAAAACCCTCTTTCTTTTGTCCCCGCGCTGAACCACGCCGAGCACCGACCTTCCTTCCTTCTCTCCGGGCAACACTCTTGCTGGCAGACGAGCTCGGATCATACTCTATGTGCACGATCCTCGGCCTGTAGTTCTCCGGCGACGTCCTTCTTCTCCGATCCCCCTTCCAATTGACGGGTTTGAAGCCTCTAGAGCTTCGTATGATTCTCTCTCTCTCCCTCTTTTTCTTTGTCTCTCTCTTGCTTGGTTTTGGCATGATTTTCAAAGCTGCTAACTGAGTTTTATATACTTCTATTGTGATCTGATCAATGATCTTGCTCTTTTTTATTCAAGTTCAATGTATAAAGGTGTGTTTTTTTTGGGTTTTTGCAAAGTTCTTTTGGGAGGGCATGTTTGAATCACCAGTGGATGTGTCCTTATATAGTATGATTTTATTAGAAGAATTAGTGAAATCTAAGAAATGGAGGTGCTTGTACAAGAGAACAATTTTTAAGATCGTAAAAATAAGATCAAGATCTTTTATTTGTGTATTTATCGTTTTCTATGTGTTTTGGGATATGTGGAAATTTGCCTACTTTTTGAACTTGAGAGGCAGAGACAGAGTGAGAGAGTCTGAAGCATTTTGGGAGGATTGGATTCCTTGGTTGGCAAATAAATTGTGTTTGTGGCTGGCTGTGCTAAGTATTATGTCTTTACATAATCCTTGAAATTAAGTATTGAAAAGATGTATGATTTGCAAACATAGATTTAATATTTTCTATTTTAAAGCATAATCCTTTGCTGTTGTTTATTCATTATTCTTGGTCAACTATTTTTTTAGATTCATCTTGTGTTAATTGTGAGTTTAGTTTCCCTAAATTAGCTTTTCTTTGAATTTATATCAGTTGATTTTTTCTGTTTATGTGCTTACCTGGTGAATTATGTATTTTAATTTTGCTAGCTTCAGATATATTGTGCATTGTAGATTAATGCTTACTGTGATTCACTTTATATGTCATAAGTATTATTAATTTTTGACTTGTTTTCTGATACATTGAAAACAGGAAATATGTCATAGATCTGTGTATCTGGGCAAGCTCTCAAGTCAGGCATCGGTAAGTGCGAGTGAGAACAGCAGTTGATCTTTATTCAATATCCAGTTCCCATCCAATTGTTACCTGTATGATTTTGGGGGACATTGGTTGGTAATTGGTTCCCAACCATTTCTCTCAGGATGATGAGCCATTTGGTGGTTGGCAGTCATGAGGACTGATTGATTACTTGTAATCGAAAGGGAAGGGGAAGATAAAAGTGAAAGGCTTGGCTCCCAGCACCAGCAGAAAGAAAGAAGCGAATCTATCCTCTTCCACTTTCTGACTGATGCGGACTTTCTTCTCCATGCTACCCTGTCGACTTCTCCATTTTCTCATCTATGGCAGCTGCTGTTTCATCATCCTCCCTCTATTCCCTGGTACCACTTCCTTCTTTACACACCTTTCTTTCTTTTCCTCTAGCCTTCACATCTCCCTTTTAGTGGTGTATGTTCATTTCATTTTGTGCCTTCTTGCATGGTCTATGCGCTCTTCTCGCAATTTTACACTTGTAGCTCAACCATATGCCAGAATGTATTTTGATAATATTATAATGAATAATAACAAAAAAAACTCCCTTCCCAACTGAACTTATATATTTATTGTTTCTTTCTGATTTCCATCCTTCCTCCTGTACCTATGGAGTGCCTGTGCACACGTTTTATCTCTATCCTGTTTAAAATTTCTACCAGCTTCCCTACACTCCCGTCGCTCATCCCTCTGTGATTTTCTCACCAGTGCCTGAATTTTTGTCCCTCCCCTCTGTTGAAGACCATAGATGGAAGTGTGAAATCTGACTCTGTTCTTCAGTAGTTCTGGTTGCCACTTAGTTTGATCTAACTTCTTATTCCAATTGCTCTAAAACTTGTCTCATTGGCCTCTCATTCTCATGGAAACTTCGTTTCCTTCCGTTAAATAAGTATGAATCATTTACCAGTACAAGTTATTACATCTATAAATAAAATCATTAACACAAGAAAGACCAAATGCGTTTTTTTCGGTGCCATTGCTTGAGAAGAATAATCTTGTGGTTCAATGTCTTTGTTTATTGAAATTTGATGTGGAAAGAATTGGCCATCTCTTGTTGTTTGTGCAGGCCTTACGAGTGTGGATGCATTTACTGGTACTTACGGCATAAACTATGGACGCATTGCTGATAACATCCCTCAACCTGAAAGAGTCGTGACACTTTTGAAATCATCGAAGATAAAGAATGTAAGGATTTATGATGCAGATCAAAGTGTCCTCAAGGCATTTAAGGGAACTGGCCTTGAGTTGATCGTAGGACTTCCCAATGGATTTGTGAAGGATATAAGCACGAATCAAAGCTATGCTATGGATTGGTTAAAGGAGAATGTCCAACCATATTTACCCGACACACATATAAGAGGCATTGCTATTGGGAATGAGGTGTTGGGAGGAAATGATCAGGAATTAGCAGGTGCTCTTTTCGGTGCTATTAAAAACATGTTCAGTGCTCTCAAAAAGCTTCAGTTGGAGAACCTTATCGAGGTTTCAACATCACATTCTCAGGCAGTCTTTAACTCTAGTTACCCACCATCATCAGGTACTTTTAAAGAGAGTGCCCTTGTATACTTGAAGCCAATCTTGGATTTCTTTTCAAAGACTGGTGCTCCCTTCTGTGTTAATGTATATCCATTCTTGGCTTATGATGGCGATCCTGATCACATTGATATCAATTATGCACTCTTTGAACCAAATGCTGGAGTTTATGATGAAAAGACGGATCTTCACTATGACAATATGTTTGATGCTCAGGTAGATGCAGCTTATGCCGCTTTGGAAGCTGCTGGCTTTGATAACATGGAAGTAATTGTCACAGAAACAGGTTGGGCTTCTGCTGGTGGTAGTGATGAAAAGGGCGCTTCTCCTGAAAATGCAAGGACGTATAATTTTAATCTGCGCAAGAGGCTTTTCAAGAGGAAAGGCACTCCCCTCAGACCTAAACTTATGACAAAGGCATATATATTTGCTTTATTTAATGAAGATTTGAAACCTGGACAAAATTCAGAGAGGCATTACGGATTGTTTAACGCTAATGGCAGCGTTTCAGATGATATTGGCTTTAGCGGCCTTAAGTCATCACCTGCACCTCCATCTACTCTATCATTAAAGGTACTTGCTTTCTCGAAGTCCTTTATTTATTCATTTCCTTGGAAGGAAAATGTTATGCCTGCTAAGAGAGTACTATTAGTTACATAGTGGACCAAGTAGTATCCTTCCCATTTTCATTTAGTAACTAAGGACCTTTTTCCCATTGCATTGGCTGCAACACTAATCCAACATCTCTCATCTGTTAGATTATTTTTAAGCATCAATTTCCTTTTCTGCCCTTGTATCTGACATCAAAATTCTTCGTACATGATAATGCTTTTTATTTCCTCAGCAAGGGCACTTTTAAAATATATTAACAACAGGAAGTACTGTTGACTAGAATGAGACTAACTAGTGATCAGAAAGTACTATTTCTCATTCTCCTGATAAACATGTAATGGGAGAGGTTCTCACACTGTTCTAGATCTCACTTGTGCAGTAGTACTTGCGAAGTTTGCAAAAAGATTGCTCTTCATAATTTCTTAACACATTTGGTTACTAGATGCATTAAAGTAAGAGCCCCACTTTGGTTAAGTTAGAAAAGTTGGATATATATATATATTAAGTTTGAAGTTTGGATATCTCATCCTCCTTTGCTTAAACTTTTGGGTTGAATCAAGTCCGGATAATATGTTTGGTTTGCATCTTACATGCATGCAGTCAAAGTTGAGTAAATTGATTTGTTTGCAATGCTACAGCATAATAGTCTAATCAAAAGAAACTTGAAGTCCCACATCAACCAAGTAAATATAGAATGGATTTACAAGTTTGGCTCTCATCTTATCAGTTTAAGTGTTGGTGTTGAAATCGAGTCCAGATAGTATTTTGTTAATTTGCATTTAATTTTATTCATTGTTGCTGATCGTAGGATATTCATCGTCAAGGCTGGTCGACATCCTACTCTTTTACTCTTATTGCCTGCATTGCCATCCTGGTTACAGTATTGGCAAAGGATGGTTGAATTCAGCTCCACTCTCTCAGTTAATGCGCTGCATCCAAGGAGCCAATTTTATTGTCACTTTAGTTCACTTGCGCATTCATATATTCATGCAGATACAAGATACACATTGCCTGTATTTTTGGAAGTTGATTGAAGATCATACTACTTTCCAGCTATATGATCCAGTATGAGCTTTTCTTAGTTAATCCCAAGGATTTGCTAATTTTAGCTTATTTTTGGACTCTGATACTTGTAACTGAAAAACCCGAGAAATAAAAATACTGTGCAACATATATCCACTCATACAGTTCTCACCTCCTCATGTTGAGCTACAGGTTAATTAAGTATTGTGTTTTTTGAATGGCAGATTCTGTGCTAATGTATCATTTGGGGGAGCAAACCTGATTCACCTGCCTATTATTTGTTCAATGCATGCATAATCAAAGCATAAGCGAACCTGAAAGACAGTCAAATTTAATGCTCTCAGTGAAGGTGAATTCATTGACATTTGGTCTTATTCTGCTGATATTCAACTGCTACAGCCTTGGAATGATAAAATCCCTCGCAAACATACATTCTTTTACATGCAAGAGAAAAATCAAGTAAAATACAATATCTTCCTGTAATCCTTTCTTCGTCCTATATATAAACATCATTATTTTAATTTTTAAAATGATTTTTAAATACTATAACGAAAATGTGAAACAAGAGTTTAATCAGCACTATGTGTTCTTCAAACAGAATGTTACCAGTGTTGATGTCTACCATGGCTACCCAGATTTCTCTACGCGACTCATGATTCTGGCAATGCAGGAGCTGAGCTTGTGTTGTTTTGGCAAAGCCATCCACCATTTCACAAAGGTTGATCCTCCCAGTAACACATCACTACCCAACTTCCCAGAATCAAGCCATGCTGAAACATTCTTTTCCAGCTCCAACACCCTCTCTTTAACCTCTACAAACGGCTTCTTGTTATTCATGTCAGCAGAGATCTCCTCCACCATTGCCCAAAAGCATGATTCTAAGCTGGACCCTTTAGGCATTCGTTGAGCGTGTTCTCCCCATCTTTGGGTAAACTTATACCGTCTCGGCCTACCTTTCACCATGTAAGGTCCAGTGTCTTCATTCTTAGAGTGCCGATAGTAGTTGGCGATGTCTAAAGGTTCAACTAAAAGGCAGTATCTGGTCCCCAATTTCACCCAATCATTGCGTCCTTCAAATCTGTCAGGAAGTTCAAACCTTGACAGCATTTCAATTATTTCATCCCATAGTCCAGCAAGTTCCAATCTCTTAACATTCGCATTGAAGTCCTCTGTGTCCCTCTGAAGTTTGAAAGCATCATAGTAACATAGCCCACGCAACTCACACATTGCCCTGTAGTTGTCAAGAGCATTCAAGGCTTCTTGAATTTTGCTATAATTTGCATCAATTCTCTTCTGATTTCTAAACTTCTGCATCTCCCACTCAGCAGCAGCATGAAGATGTAGCCAAGCATCTTTGCCCTGAAATTCCAAAATCCAAGATAAAATAACCTATGCTAAAAGCAACAAGCTTTAAAAATATTTGGTGGATAGCTAATAAGGGATCTTCAATGCTATTTTTTTATGATATGTACACAAACAACCCTGGAGATTTATTACCTTAACACTTCTGTCATTCAATTGTAAGTTCAATTTGTTCACAAGTTATATGCTGATTTTAGAGAAACTAAATCTAACAGAGACATAGACTGATTACTAGTGTTTGGTAACAAGAGTTAAGGACTGGGTGATCAGTTGAAGGGAACATCTGTACACTTTCAGCTATTGATTTCAAGTATGAATTACACCATGTAAAAATTACTTGCAAGGATATTCCTAGAGCAATGCTATGTGAACAGGGTTATGCTCTTTGGAATAACTAATGCATTAGCAAGTACTACAGATTCAACAAATGGAATTCTCAGCTATTCTATACAAATGCAGTAAAGGGAAATCAAAATTCACAGTTACGGTGCTATAATCAATTATTCAAAAGACATTTATCTAATTCTTGAATTTCCATTTCCACAGTGTTCACAAGTCTGGATGTAATATTTTGTTGTTATAACTATCAAAACAAATTCAAGCCTTATGAAACAATCTTCATATTAAAAAACAAATAAAAAGTAACCATCAGATCACTTGTAATTAAGGTATAAAAGAAAGTATATTCATCAATAACATAATCAATCAATGAAACTTACCATGTCAAGATCATTTAAGAAGGTTTCAACCAATGGCATTTCATCTGGGTTCATCTCACTCGAGAACAATTCATTTGCTTGCAAATAATCTCCATGAACCACATTTTGCACTTCTAAATAACTTTTCAATTTAGACTCATACTGCAAATGCTCCTTAAAACTTCGGTATGGGTCATCAGCCTTCTCTTCTCTAAGACAGTAAAATAACATTTGTAATATTGCATCTGAATTCTTGACGCTGACTAGTCTCCCATTATTACAACAGAAGACATACGTTCCAAAAGGCTTGTATGGGCTAAATTTGATGAAGCCAGACAAGTTCCCCAACAAAGAAGTTGCACATCCCATGGACAAACAAGATTGGTGATTTGATATGGTTAGTGCATTTCGCAAAACAGTGAAGTAGAACCTGGACAATAGCTGAGAGATCTCAAATGAGTTGGAGCTTAAACAAGATGACTTCGGACAGATGAATTGTAAAATGGACTGCAATTCCTCCTTCAAAGATGCCAAAGGGGCCAATGGAATCCGCGGAACGATATCCATTGTCATGACAAAGTGTAAGAAGCAACTAGACCAGTCCTCTCGCTGGAGAGCCTGACAGAAAAGATTATCTCCAATAAGAGGAGACCCAAAAGTGATACAAAAAGGAACATTATGATTTCCGTTATCAGTTTTGAGATGTTTTTCCAGCAACCAGATTGCAGCAAGGACTGAAATCGCACCACCTGACGAATGGCCGGTGAAAACTATCTGTTTCTTCTCAGCAACAGCTTTTGAAACCTGAAAGATCAAGTAAAACATGCTACAAATTCATCCATTTGACATAAAATATACCGAAAGAATTGAAACTCGATTGTTTGATTTTAGCAAACTTAGCAGAAACGTTATGCACAACAGTAACACAAATCCAGAATTTTTGAGATGTTTACATAGATGGGGCTCTCGATCACTCAACTGCCATTCATAGCTCAGTAAGATTGGATAAGCAATTGGGTCTTGAAAAACACCATTGCCCATGAATCATTCCCTTCTGACAGTGTGAGACTGATACATCTCCATCTTATGATGCAAATAATAATAAATAAATAAATAAAGGTATTGATGGATAACAGTAAAGAAGCACTTAAATTACTAACCTTGCAAAAATATGTAAATTTCCATAATAAAGAAAAAAAAAAAGGAAAAAAGCATTGATTAAGGTCCAGTGAAATCAATGCAATTACAAACCTCAAACGATTTATGCCAAGCAAAGCATGATAATATCCAAGTTTTTCATACTATCATCAATTCAACTAAATCAATAAACAATCAAAATATATACTCGGCATACCTCGGCTTGGAGTCGCGAAGCCTCGAGGATCAACTGAAAGGATCGGAGAAAAGGCATGTTGACTGCGGCGGGGACATCACTGACGAGGTTCTTGAGAGAAGGAAAAAGCAATGAATCAATGTCGGAAGCTCCAAAGGGAGCATGATCTCCATCAATCCAGTCATCAGCGGACCAAGAGCCGGCAAAAGCGAAGATGGAGCAGGGTGAGGGGGCAGAGAGGGAGTGGAGGAGGAAAGGGGAGGTGGAGGAGTGGTGAGCTTTCATGGAAAGAGAGACGCAGTGGTGAAGGAGGACCTTGTCCATGGAGGCGGCGGCGGCGGAGGCGGAGATCGGCATCATCGGTGCTGCGAGTGGTGGCTCTGTGAAATGGCGTCATCGTCGGGAGACGAGTCTTTCGAGCCTTTTGAAAAGGGTCCCGCATTTGAAGTGGACTTTGTTGGCGGCTGGACTTGATTTCCGCAGCATGGGCAATGTTAATTTATTTATTTATTTAAATAAATAAAGAAATATAAGTTCATTGGACTTGACTGAATGATTTGGTGATAAAATAATATAATAATAATAATATAGGTTAAAATATATATAATTAATTTTAAATTCAAATAAAAAAAATGTTTTAGAGATTTATATTTGTAAAAATTAGGAAAAAGATATGCTGATTTATCTTATTAAAAAAACAGGTTCAGAGCACGTGTGGTTATATTTGGTAAAAAAAGAAAATCCTACTTATTTACCTTAATATTCTAATAGTAATTAATTGATTGTTTATTAAAATATTTTAATTGTCTTTTATCTCCGTGGCAACATATATAGTTTTGTTTATGTGATTCTCTAGTTAAGCATTGACAAGAAACATAATATAAAAATAATATGTAGATCATATATATTGAGAAAAGCACGAAATATTTCTGTTGAATGTATTGCCATCATACACACATGCAGGTAGGACCGTACGAGACGATGTACCAGTTCTGGCCCATTAAAAAGTAAGGGGCAAATAGAAAGCTAGTAAGCCCAAAAGGATTCTCAATATGGTGTTCATCAGGGTTAATGAATCAAAATTCAATTGACAACATCCTACTACAGTCATAGATGTTCAGCAAGAAAACCTAGTCAACTTCCATCTCAGAGATGGATTCTACCAAAATGTTATGCAACTCGGCAGCTCTCCGCTTCGCTAATGCAATGCAGTCCTGCAATGATCACCGGCAATTCGTAGAAATTTAAAGAATCAGAACAATGCACTCATGAAAAGACAACAAATTTCGGTGAGCATCTATGCAAATAATCAGACTTATCAAGAAAAGATCATACTTGAAGTTCTTGATGAAGAAGAATTTGCGTCCAATTTCTATCAAGACCACATGGACTAGGTAATTAATTTATTATCTATCTACTAAATTAATCTTAGAGTAGCTTTATTTTATTTTCTGTTAACAATTTGTTTATCTTTCCTCAATGTAAGGCTCATAAATGAATGCCATACAAATCAGCTGCTTCAATAGGCATAAAAATTGTATCCAGAGGTAGTCCCATGCCAGTTACTTACCCTGTATATATTGACAAGTAACCAAACAAACCCCAATAGTAAAATACCTTGTTAACATACCTTAACAGTAGAAGTGTTAGCAAGGACCACCCCCCCTGCCTTGTATAGCGAAACTAGACGTCCCAAAGAATCTACCACCACAGTTACAAGGGTGTCCATGATGTCCTCTTCTTCTGCTGTTGGGTCTGCCAAGATGTACTTATCATGCAATAAACATGTCAGTGAGAATGGAAGACTTTTAAAAGAGAGCTTTCTTCTCTCTTTATTGACCAATTCCAATTCTGATTTGCTTTCAAGGAGTTCTCCAGTGACAGTAGTTACTCTTCCGTTATCGTTGACAGAAACAAGAGGGACCTTCACTGCAAATTATCATAAATTTAGATGAAAAACAGTGCGAATAAGCAGGTAAATGGAAAGCAAAGCAACAAACATTTTCAGCAATCACATAACCTATCAGGAACCAATAATATTTCATTCTAAACAAGCCAAAGTCACTAATAAAGCTTTCTTTTTTGAACTGAGATATGGACCAGAGCAGTAAGTCTGGCAGCAAGAATTAGTCCGCATTTGTCATGAATAGCAAATCATGATAGTTAAACAACTCCAATTGATTAATAGATGCGAACTAAAAAACACAGCACAAGGACTTCAAAAGAACTGTATTTTTTTTTTTTAAAGTACAAGGATATCAGGGGGAAAAAATCTTCCCTGATATGAATACCAAGAGTATGCCCAGTTAAAATTTTCCCAGTTTAATCAACTCTAGTAATTTTATCTTAAAGAATGTTTATTTTCCCCACTAACATCTCACAACCATTTGAATGAGTATGAGCGTGAAAAAACTAATTCTTTCATCGACAACCAAGAACAAATTAAGCTTTTATTTTCTTGGTGGAGAAATCTGCCATTTTAGGATATTTGCAGTTACATCAGCAGGGTACAACACTTAGTATGGTAAACCCATGTTAACCATGTTCAAATGATAAACAGAGATGATTCAAAACAATGAAAGATTTCTCTTGAAGTACACATGTTTAACATACACATCTTTAAGCCAACATGCTATGTCATCAATCGAAGTTCATAACGGAAAGCTAGCAACCCAATTTTGCATGTTATGATCACACAGTCACATGCATGACTACTGCCAAATTCCTCTACTCATAAAATATGGTAAAATAACAAGTTGTTCAAAAACATTCACACTAACCACAGATGATTTCTTTTAAATAAATATACTTGCTTCATAAAGACAAATACACTAGCTTGACAATAATAGCTGCTAGACAATAAGAACTTACAATGAGAAAATGCAGCAACTGCAGAAAGCAATGCAGCATCAAAAAGAGAACCATCGGCATTGAGGCAGTAAATGTCCTGTCAATTATGAACTTGTAATATATCACACTATTAGCAGGAAAATAATTGAAACACAAATTTTGAATCCAGAAAACAAAACCATACCAGGTAGACCATCCACGCAGCCTTTCCACTAATTAAGGAAAGTTCCTCAAAATTTATCATTCCAGAACTGCAGTTATAAATTGTTAGATATCACAACATGCAATAGCTTTAAAAAAACTTTCACCAAAAATAGCTTTATAAAACAAATAATTGCAGTGAAGTATAACTTTAGGTGACAAAGGAATGAAGGACAGCACAAATACTCCTGCCTATTAAAGCATAAAAAAACAATAAAAAAAGAATTCAACAAGTATGACTTCCAAGTACATAAGCCAAAGGACTTCAAAAAACATTTTGAGTTAATAAGTGGGGAAACAAATCAATGGCTAAGAAATTGCACCAAACATGGAAACGTAGAATTGCACAAGGCGAACAAAAAGAAAAGATAGCATATTCCAATTGTTCATGCTATATTGCTATACAGGCCGTCAGAGTACGAAACAACTGTAGGCTACTTATTTGGTAGATGCCATATTGGTTGCTAGAAATAATTAGATGAGAATGGTAAATATGAACACTAGGATTTACAAAGTAAATAAAGTAAATCCCACATAAGTCATGTAAGAGACATAAAACCTCAACACAAACTAATCCAAAAAATCCTGTTTTATGTGGTGCATAATAAACATCATAGATATTTAGGTCTTGCTTATCAATTGCTACCCCTACAAGAACATTCAGACTGAGATGAAGATAAACACATCACTCCCAGTGAAAAGCATTTCAACTCACAAACAGGAATAAGTACAGCAAAAATATTCACAGAAGTACAAAGAAATAGCTAATTTAACATTCTCAAATCGCAGGATAATAATAGATTAATGACAATAAAAACAGCAATAGAAGCAAAAAAACACCTCAGAATAACATCTGACAACTGCTTAGAAATAACAGGTGCTGCCTCAGCTGGCCTGCCAGGTCTGACATTTGGTGTGCAAACAGGCGGCATATAGAAATCAACAGCTAGCAAAAGAAAAATTATAAAAACAAAATTAAGGAACTTCATGGCAAGAAACAAAGGGAATCCGATAGATGTGGTGAAACAAGTACACAAACCTAGGCACCCCTTATCAGGTAAATCAGCTGCAGGCGTCATGACTTCAAGTTTTATTGCAGCAAGCATGGTCTGCCCAAACATATCAAGCAGTTGATGGTTATACAAGAACAAACCAAATATAATCAACAAAAGTCAGAGAATGAAGAGAGAATTTACAGTTTCACCAATTTTGACTAAAGCTGAGCCATCTACAGAAGTGACTGGCCCTGTGAATAGAAAGAGAAGATGAGAGGGAGAGGACGCACATCAGAAGTGAAAAAATCTCCACGAAATCAAGCACACCAAGTACCAAGGGAAATGGTGGTTTCTCTGGCATGAGCAAGGGGTCGTGCATCAGGCCGTACAGACTGGCCAAGATAATGTTCATAGTAGCGTAGGGGGAAGAGGCGTCGGAATGCGTCTACTTCCATGTCCCCATCAATTTCTAAGGAGCTGTTAGCTGCCATTCCAACAACCTCAAGTTCAAGAAGCCTACACAACAATTTCAGAGAGTGAAAAAACTTGAATAGAAGAAATGGAGAGGAACATTCAATTGCTTGTTTCGTTCATTTTAACAAGAGAAAAGAAACACAGTGATTTCTCACCTGACTGTTAACTCTGCTATTGCAGATTAGCATAAGAATTGTAGCCAACTTAGAGACCCTTGCAGATTTGATGACTTAGGCCAGTCACTCCTGTTTGTGAGGTAAGTTGAATAAAAGTTCTTATAACACCAAATACTTCACAAAAAACACTATAGCATGAAATATATACAAACCATAACTAGATTCTGGAGAAAGAAAATTAATAGATAATATAAAACACATAATACTAAAAAAAAAGTAGAAAATGATTCTACTTAGCAAAGAATGCTTGAGTAGAAAATGACCAACAAAAAAGCATTGAAAGGATATTCCTTTCTTATAATTTCGGCACACTTGTTGTACTCAGAATGACTAGCAAGTTAAGCTGGTGACTTAGGGGAGTCATTGCTTTTTTACATTTTAATTCACAAAATTAAAAAATATAACATAAATCGCTAAACATTATAAAAAAAATGGCAAATCTGTAAAAAATTAATAATTGGAATAAGAAAAAAATTAAAATATGATCCTAAAGAGCCAAAAAAGCAAAGTCATAAACCATATCAATCTCAAGAACACTGAATTCTACAATAAGTCTAAACGTCTAGTCTACAGTCTAAAATGCAGAAATTGAACAAAGAAACCAAAGAAAAGCGATACTGAAACAACTATTGACCTAACATAATTGCAGCACAAATCAATACGACTGCAGCAATTTCATCAATGCATATTATGAGAAATTTGCAGGAAGTTATAGGTTTTCAGTGCATTAATCACTCAAAATGGAATTACAGAGGAAAAAGAACATAAATTCAGTAGGGCATGATGATAACGGGGAGAGGGAAGAAGAGAGCGAGTAGGAGGTAAGAACGAGGAAAATGGTGGAAAAGGTTTACCTCAAAAGATCGCTGGTAGCGTAGCCACCCAAATGATCTTGAAGAGGACAATCCGGGAAGGAGAAGAGGAGACAAGGCGATGCTTGGAGGTAAGGAAAGGAGAAGCCGCGAGATGAGTCGGAGGGACGGAGAAGGGCACAGAGAGAGAGAGGGTTTAGAGGGTTTGGGGAATCGAAGGGTTTTTAGTTTTAGGTCACTCTTTTAATTTGGGTTAGGCTCTAGATTTTAGGCATGTGAAAATTCAGAAAATTCGGATAAACAAATATAGATTTTATAAAATATATCAGTAAAATATAAAGCAGTTGAATGAAATAAAATTTATAATATCTATTTAAAAAATCAAATAATAATACCTTGCTAATAAAAATATAAAAATTGAAATGTGGAATGATGGAAAGATGGTCTCAACTTTGGACATGAAAACTCATAGTTAGCTTTAAAATGATATAATGCACAACACTAACTGTAGTTACTGCAGAGTTTATAAGCTTTAGCTTTATGTCAAATACCATGGGATTTATGGAAGCTATGTCTCAATAAAATTACACACTGACAAATTTTCACCTTTCAAGCGATGTGCAACATTTTTCATGGAGGCCCGTACTTAGTAATATAATTACATCAACTTTTGTAAGCACATACATTAAATAATCTTTTCTTTTTTTTTTCTATTTTTAGAAATTATAATTTAATTCGCTACTTTTAATTTTTGTTATAATTTAATCATCCAAATATACGTCGTTAACAGTGAACACATATAATATATGCCAACTCAGATAAAAGATGTGCCACATAGTATGTCATATATAATTACCGTTAACAATACATATTCGAGTGACTAAATTATAATAGATACTAAGAATAAAAGACTACATCATAACTTTTTAAAAAAAACACACGAAAAAAATAAAAAACCATTTAGGTTGTTTAACCTAAATAATATATATATAAAAATAAGTAAATACCACAGGCATAGTGTCCCCCACACACACCCCCACACAACTACCACACACACACACACACACACACACACACACACACACACAGGCCATAAACTGCAACTAACCCAACCCCTCCATTTATAAATACACTTCCAGAACTCCATCACATCCATCAAAAGACACCGAGAATGGAAATACTCGAAGGGACTAAATCCTGCCACATTTCCATCTTCCTTTGCTCTGCCTTGCTACTTCTTGGAGTCCTCGGTCCAGTTCCTGCTCATGGGAGCCTGCAAATCAAGCAAAAGCCTAACCCCGACAATGCTGTTGCCACTGCTCGCTGGCTGGTGTCTCAGAATTTGTGGGGTGTCCTCAGGTTTCAAAACTGTTTCTTGATTCTTTTTTGTTTTCCATGCTCGAACATTGGTTGTCATGGTTGATTGAACCAAAGGCTAGAGTGAGATCCCTGCAGTAAGATAACCTTCATTCAGTCAAGTAGCATTAAGCAGGCAATTCATCTTATCATAAGTGTCATCTGTAGTAAAAGAAAGAGCTGATGCAGGAAAAGAATACACACACACACACACAAAAGGGGGTTTCGGATTGATATTGTTCTATCCATACCCTCCGATAGCTATTAAATACAAGCAACTAAACTGATTGGTTTAATTTTGCCAACATATTTCATCAAACTTCAAGCTTTTATCTATAAATTTAGCTTTGCTATCTATAGGTTTAGGGCTACATTTTGAAGCCCTATCCTTTTACTTCTCTGCAGCACAATCTCAAGCGAGCTAGGAGGAGTTCCATTTGGGTGAGTACTATCATCAAATTAAAAACATCATTGCTGTATTGGAGCAAATGCATCTGATTTTTGTCCATAAGATGCAGAAATGTGGTCTCATTTAGTGATGGGTTACCTGGAGATGGCCATGGGATTCCTTACTTCTATTTGACAGCATTGGATCCAACTGCAAGGGATGCTCTAAAGAATATGAGCTCGTCTTTGACTCTCAGTGAGGTTCCACTTGGTTCTTGTGGAAAGATAGATCCTGAGAACCCTACATGTGCAAAACTTACCCTCAATGGCAAGGTAAATTACTCTAATTTGCTGAAAGCATGTGCAAAATATACAAGGAAGGTTTAAATTGTGGATCAATTTAATATTGATTTGAGTAAATTGCCTGTCTAGTTCTCTAAGTATGATCACTCATGCATTTTCTGTCACCTATGTTCTCAGTTGAATTGCTATTTGGAAGTCTAGCAAATCAAATTTCTAAATAAATGATAAAGTAAACCATCTCCAGTGTTCCTTTCACCTAAGGATTTTCTCCTAGCTAGCTGCCAATTGATGCAAATCTTTAAGAATTTCGATTTGCCTTCGCCTAAGCCAACTCCATATGCAATGCCTGGTAAAAATTGTCATAGATCTGAATCCACTGAAAAGACTCATAAGAATACCAGTCACAAGTATTGTGGTCAACATTTATTTTGGTATCATCGATGTCATTCAAACAGCATAACTACAAATTAGAATTGCTGTTTCTATGAAAAACCCATTTATCTATACAATTTATTCTTATCAGCTTCAACCTTGCAAAAAGACCAATTTTATTTGTGAAAATTACTTATATTCCAAAATAATGGCCGCATATTTTAGTGGGCAAGAGGAAGTGAGCTGCTTTCCTATAATACAGAATTGCTATGTTATTCTTCAATTCTTGATATGACAGCTGAAAATTGTTGATGCCAAGACACCTGAAGGAAAGTTCGCTCTGAGTGCCCTATTTGCAAAGCATGCTGAGATGAAGAGTAATTTTGATTTATTCTGCATTTTTACATTATTTTTGGGCTACATGATTAAAGACACCACAAATGACAACTTAGATGACTCCAATGAGCTAATCTCTGGATGATATTGTTTGGTGCAGATTGGCCTAAGGAGCACAACT
The DNA here is from genome assembly GCA_020875875.1 of Dioscorea alata. Lineage (NCBI taxonomy): Eukaryota > Viridiplantae > Streptophyta > Magnoliopsida > Dioscoreales > Dioscoreaceae > Dioscorea > Dioscorea alata. The sequence continues at coordinate 17,187,638 of CM037018.1, forward strand.
TCCAGATATTCAAATTGGATATTGAGCATATATTCCTGATAGATTGGTTTGGGGGACCCAAACCCCTAACTCCATACCAGTATTTCAATCCTGGAAAATGAGCATAAAACTAGTCCTGTATGGTATATCAACAAATGGCACCAGATCATGTACTTTGAACTAATGCCATTTTATATCTTGATAAGCTAAGTATTTCAATCCAAGATATGTTTGTTTAATGTTTCATGAACTTCCTCGAATATGTTGCAAAAGTATGTGAAGGGGTTATGTTGCACAATCTATTTTTATTTTAAATTCGATATATCCATCATAAGCATTCCATCCAAGAAAGTTCTTATGAAAATATAATAGCTCACAGTGGAAAAAGTGCCTCCTAAATTGATTGATATTATATTATTCCCATACACTGGAAACAAAGCTTATATTCTCAACTTGGATAAATAAACTAAAAAAAAGCTACAGATTCAAGCCATAAAAATGAATTGCTAATCTTGACTAGACAATTATGCAACAATGACTGGACCCTGGTAAAAAGCATCCGAAAAACTTGTAAAGAACTAAAGAAATTCTGTACATCATACAGTTAATACAAGAGAACCTGGATTAAATTAGGATATTCATCCACTTATTAAGCTCATCAAAGACGGCAGCATCCCATGGCCCAGCTAATTAGTGCTCAATCTGCATTTGAATTCACAGTAGAAAGTAAGAAGAGTATAAGCAAAATCCATCACATACTGCTCCATAATTTTACAGAATTAGCCAGGAAGCCGATAATTTCCTCATTAACTCACCAGCAAACACTTACTGATTAAGGTGTTTCCACCTGGCAATGCAAACCAATGTCTCCTCCATCTTCATCATCTCCATCACTAAGTCCTTCTTCAAGATCACCACATTCCACCTCCTCTGTTTCCTCCGGCCTATACCTCCATTCCAACCTATTCAATAGTTCCCTGTCTCTCCATTTCTCAACCACTGATGAGGCCTCCTTCCTTGCCTTTCCTGAAGACACTTCCTTCCAAGAAAATGCAGCATCAGCGCATCTCTTAAGCACCCCATCCCCCTCATCCCCCACCACCACTGTCTTCAAGCACCTCATCCTCGCCTCTCTCAGAACCCCTGCAAAACCAGCATCATCCGAAACAAGCATCAAGCACCCAACCCTTCGTTTATCCATTGTATCCACCATATGCTCTCTAATCGCTCTGTCCGCGGCTTCCGGCCGATCATCAACCGTCCGTACCAACACCCCGGCTCGCCGCAGCTCATCGGCGAGACCATACCCAACCTTGGGAAACAGAACATCCCTCTCCGCCCTCCGATACTTCTCCATCTTCATCGAGAGCTTGGCCGCCAGCATGACCCTCTTGCTACCCTTGGCGGACTCCAGGCGGCGCAGCCGCTTCCCCTGCTCCCGTTCGTGGAGCTGCTTGAAGTGGTTAATGAACTTGGTGTGGTTGTAGAAGTTACGGCCGCAAACGCGACACACGTAGGGTTCCGAGGGGGTGTATACGCCGGCGTTCTCGAGGCGATCTAGGGTCCGGCGATCCTGCCGCTGGGCACGGATCGGGGCGGGGACATGGCGGAAAGCGTGAGCATTGGCGTAAGCGACGGCGAACTTGAGGGTTCCAAAGGAGGCAGCAGCGAGCTTCAGGCGAACGGCGGCGTCGTAGGGAGGGATGGAGTTGGGGGGCTTGTTGTCGAGGTCCCAGAAGATGGCGATTGAGGAGGAGGAGGTAGTGGAATTGGCAATGGAAGCTAGGGTTCTTCTGCAAAGAAGGATATTCTTCATTGAGAGAAAGCGAACTGGGATTCTTGACAAGCTAAAATCCCGCGTTTAGTTGGAAGGGAAAACACAAATGAAGGCATTTGGAAAAGCAAAGGGCTAGTTTGATTTTAGCTTTGTTTGTTTTGGTTTCATATAGATTTAGTAAAAATAAAGTTTTGTTTAAATACTGTACTAAAATTAATTGAACAATTGAGATAAAAAAACATTGTATATATACATATCGATGAATGTTCGCATATTGCCGTTCATTTAAAAAAGAGTGGCTGTGATCGTAACTCTATACAATATTAACTCTAGGAATAATAACTCTTATAAATAATAAAATGAGTGATGAATAACCAAAAAAAATTATAAATACGAAACACTGCATTTATCAATTCGAGACTAGTATAATGTTATAAATACTATTGTGATATGTTGCATTCTCTCCTCTAATTCTGTCTTTGTCTCTCTTTGCCATTTTCTTTAACTGCGAGACGTTTGCAGTAAACATTTTGCCTTATATATACTTACATGGAGAAAATTAACACTATATCTCTCAATTCTTTTGATTCCATAAAAAAAAAAAAACTTCAAATTTATCCTATCTATAAAGCATCATCAACTGGTTTCGAAGTTCTTTTGGCGTGCTGGATGCCCGAAGAAAATCAACATTTTCAACTGGTTAGCTTGGCAATTTAAAATTCTCTCTCTCGAGACGCTTGCACATAGAAGGTGCAACAGATTGCCGACTGACATGTGCGTGTTGTGCCATGCGGGAACGGAATCCATCGATCATCTTTTTTTGCGTTGCCCGTTTGCACTGCAAGTCTGGAATTATTTCATTCGCCTGTTTGATCTTCCAGATCCGCCTGGCTCCCTGAGAGAGCTCTGGGGAGAGTGGAGGCAGGCTGTTCATCCGGCGAAAAGGGATCTTTGCGTCCTGGTTGCGAAAGCAATTGTTTGGTCTCTATGGCTTGCTAGAAATGACTGTATTTTCAATGCCAATTTCTTGCATGTGCACTGCATCATTCTGAAAGTTGACCATTTGCTGCTTCTTGGTTCACTTCAGCTGCCGATGGTGTCAAAGTTAAGATGGATGAGGCATCCATTGCTATCAAAAGGAGCTTGGATTTTCTTGGACCTCAGGTGGGACACATCCAGGATGCGCTGCCACCAGAGGAGGATCCCCATGTTGTCTCAGGCTAGTTGATGTAGTGTTTTGCCTTGCCTTGAGGAGGGCTGTTCCTCGTTTTTTTGTTTGTTACCGTCGGTGTCTTTGTGGGATTACTTGTTTCTTACCACAGCTAGTGATACGCTCTTTTTCATTTTAATTTAAGTGGTTTATCCACCTTTTCAAAAAAATAAAAATAAAAATAAAAAATAAAGCATCATCAATAATTTTGAAATATTTTATTTGTAAATCTAAATTTGGATGATTTTACGAAATTATCTTTGATTTTACTCACTAACATGGTTTCTAGTGCTAAAGGGAGATGGGAATGCCTCACCCTCACCGAGCTTGCCTTTTGTTCTAGTGCACTTGGGGTCGAGAGAGGCGTGTTTTGCTCCAGGGTGCTTGCGCTCAAGTGACGAGTGAACTGTACCAAATTCAGGTTAAGATTGTGGTTGTTTTAACCGGTGAATATAAATGTATTTTTGACGTCAAATTTTAGCAACAATATAAAAATTAAGTATGAAATAATTTTAAAAAGAGGGACTAAATGTATGAAATGCCATTGGAGCAGGTTAGGAAAAGTAAGAAACTTACAATGACTGATAGATAATTTCCTTCTTAGTAGATCCTTAGATCTCTTGCAGGTATCAATCTACCAAAAATAAATAAAATAAAAAGAGTTCCAAGTGATGTTCTTGGAGTCAATCTTACAATGAAGAACCAGATAAAAGTCATCTAAGTAAAGAAAACAAAGAGTCATGAGATGAAGCTGTTCATTGACGGTAAGTCCTTCATTATTTCATGAGCTTAAGATTCCATTTCTTTAATTAGATATATATTCTGAGAGGTTAAATTTCAGTCGTTGGGTGTAGGTTTACAGATTTAATTGTTGTCAATCACACTAAAACAACAATCATATCATATTATATTTATATAAGACAACTTAAATAATAGCAAAGAATAAGTAGCTATAATCACAGCCAATTTCATTTATAAGATAGAAAAAAAAAAGTGTGATGAAGCAGTTAAAAGTTCCAAACTATTCTCCAACATGGCAAGGAAGATTCAAGGAAAAGGCATGAGGAAATACACATAGAAAAGTGGCAATTGAGAATGCATAACTTGATGGTAAAGAATATAGTATGCTGGCAATGGAAGTTCATTAAAAAATACAACAAATTTAATCGGTGATGATGAATTCATCATCAAAGTTCTCATTGATCGATGATTCGAATCAGATGAAGAAATGTTTAAAGTTATCACTGATGCTATGCAAAGTTCTCATTGATAGATGAAACTAATGTATTTTGCATATTTGTTTTTGTTTGTTTTTGGCTAATCATAGTTCATGAATAAATCAATGATACTCTGCACTGGTGAGTTTGGAGAAACCTGCTGTTGTTAAAGATCTGCAATTGTTGTTCTTATTTCATTTGGATTTTACTGAAGGGAAACATGTTCAAGATTCCTGCTTAACTAGATACTTTCCAATAGTTTCATGAATTGTTGCCATAGTAGCAGTGGAAACCAATGAGGCTTTGTCAGCAAACTTGTCATCGATTTCGTACTCCATGATTGATCTTATAACCGAAGCGGCTTCGCCCTTTGCTATGATCTCAAGTCGAACCATAAAAGAGTCCAAACCAAGTTGTAGATATCCGCCTTCAATGGTGTGAACCTCGTTTATCCGTTTCTCATCGTCGATCTTTGTGAACTTCTCCTTAGAAATTTCGGCTATCGGTGTCCCTTATCACATTTTTAAATGTTAGTACTAATCATAATCACAGAAAAAGCACCGAATCTCATTAGAACTTACCAGGAGACCAATGAAGACAAAGAATTGTTCCAACTTCACCGTCACCTTGGACAATGTCGAACTTCTCAATTAAAGTAGGAAGCAACTCAACCATCAATTCAGCTAGCCGGAGTCCTCGGTACACCGCCCATATCTTTTCGGCCTGTAGGCCTACCTCCAGTTCATAAGAAGTTGTACCCTTCATGTAGTTGTTCCTTTTATTTTAGCTTATAGATTTTGAATTGATGCTATGGTTTTTAAAGACTCACAAGAACTTCAGTAGGTTGCATTGTTGCCATCCTCTGCTTTTTATTATTGTCCCCTTTTTGAAATATTATTGATGAAGCTAATCTAAAAATTGCTGTTCTTTTTTACCAAAAACATAAAGAAATAGGGAAGACGAGCTGGGTTTGTTGTGAAATTGATTTCATAATCTCCAAGGAGATCACATTTATTCATTTTTCCAATGGAGGATTAGGATGTTCTAACTGTTTCAATTGCTTATTAGACTCGATAATTGAGGTGAACTTCTTGGATGTTTCTTGCCATTAATTGATATATATATATATATATATATATATATATATAAACTAAAAGCAAGACAAATTTATGAGAATAAATAATTTTTCAAAAATACAATTATTTTGTTAACATTATTTTTAAAAAAATAAAAAACAATTGACAAAATGCGGATAAGCCACTTCAGAAACGTCACAAGGGGGAATTAATCTCTCAATATATCTACACCCTCATTTTGCATGAGCTAATATTCAAATTATTTTTTTCCATAAAACACAAACACCGTACATAAATAACTCAATGTCAATAGACCAAAAAGTGTTGACAATTTATTTTGTTTATAAACAATATGAACTATCAAAAATGAAATTAAAAGCTAAAACTGTATGTGAAGAAAATTTAGATAAAAATAACTTCCTATTCAACTTGCACAAGTGAACCTATATAGCATGTGATAATTGTAAGTCAATTGTGTACGGTGCTTCCAAATTTTGGGCCCAACTTGTGAATAAAGTGTCATCCCACTTAAAAGAAAAAATGAAAAAAAAAAAAAATGAAACTAAGTCAATTAATTTAAAGGCAAGAATAAATTTGGGTTTTCACATGGGAAGCCTATGTGTGTAAAAATTCTCTCGTTCATAGAGAGAGTGAGACAAAAAAAACTGAAGGACAAATAGAGAAAGGGGTTAGGGCTTGAGCTTTGCAAGAAGATCGGACGGTTAAATAGTGTTGAACTTTTCCCACACTTTGGGCAAAACATCTTTGCTAGTAAACCTCCTAATCCATTGGTTTGATTTTCTTTAAACTCTTCTTGATGTGTATGTATTGTTGAGAGCTTCTCCTAGTGAATACTGATGTCATTGTACTTGTATATCTCTAATTAGCTAGAAAGAAATTTTTTGTAACCCCATTATTGACATAATGGAAGCATTTCAAGTGGCTCTAAGGAGTCCCGTCATGGTTTTTTTTTTTATTTGAAAAGTTTTCCACACTAAAAATGATGTTTCGCATTAATTGTACATATTTATCATGTTTCGAAGTTATTATCCCACTCTAGATTACAAAAAGGGGTTAATTTTGTATTTGTAAGAGTTGTATTGTCATAAAGAGGTTATACACCTGTATAAGAGGCCGATTAACCCAACTAAAGAACTATACAGGTAAATACGCACCTGCCTACATCAAATATACAGTTGCACAATATCTCACCAAAAGAGCATACGGGCTACTATGTGCCAGTACAAAAAGCTGCATACAATTAGCAAAGGGGTGTGCGAGCAAATGTACGCCCATATACACGACCATATACATGAACACTAATAGTGCTACAGTTACTTACTGCAGTACTATAAACGATAACTTCTGCTGAAATTTTCAAACTGTTGCAACACCGGGAATTGAAATGGAATTTTCACTAATCACATTGATTCATAGATCACAGATGATAAACCAACAAAGTAAGGGTGGTTTGCAAGCAACCTGGTGAAGAGCAAGCATATATAATTAAAAAGGCGAACAATGGAAATTTGGAATAGAGGCATTACAATGAAGAAAGAAATAATACATTGAGACTCATGGCCCTGGAGCAGATATCTAGATTTTGTTCTGCTTGAACTCAAGATAGATAATGCTCTCTATGAAAGAATAACCCGGCATGCTTATATGTAATAAAAATCATTAATATAGCTAGAGGACTATCCCATGTCTGGTATGACATTAACTTACAAGGTAAGAGAGGGCTAAACCCTGTTTACCTTAAAAGCTTAATATGAATGAAAATATCAAAGCATTGAAGCTTTGACAGATTATATGTATATATATTATAGGATCGACAAAAAGAAAAAAGAGAACTAAAATGGTTGCGCTAATCATCAAGCTCTTCTCTGGCATGTATTGGCAGTAGCTCATGCCGAACTGACATATTATATCTGTTTTGAATGGGCAAAACTGAGAACCGGCGAGCAGCAGAAGAAACAAGTTCCCATCAAGAGGAAGTTGAAGAAGCATGCAACACTAGCATCCATTAAAGGTTACTCTAGTCCACCATCAAGTCACCATCTTTTCTCAGACAAGGAAATGAGCTGAAAATGAAGGAAAAGAAATTCAGATAACTGCACAAATACTCCAGGGGATTGATTTGCAACATTTAAATTTATGAATGTTCCCGCCAGGTGCTAATTATCAAGTAAGAATAACATTATAGAAATAGTAATTGTAAGTCATTTTCTCTGCACCATCGATTGGGAGATCAATAATTGACTTGGAAAAAAAAGAAAGATCAGCACTCAGTGGTACCTGGCGAGCAACTTGTGCCATTCGACGACTGTCTCGAGTTGACTCCACCATGAGCCTTGGCTTCTGGGATTCCACCAAGATATCTTGCTTATCCTCTGCCCTCGTCTTTGTTGCGTCTGTTGTCCCCGGAAATATGTCTTCGATTTTGCTGTTGGAAGAACCTCTCTTCCTCTTCCTTCGAAATGTATATTTGAGGAACTTGTCATTTCCGACTTGTTTAGGAGCTCCACTTGATTCACAAGTGTTTTCCTCTTTCACAATAGAATTTAAAGAAGGGGTACCATTTTTCTCTTGTTTCGAGCTGCAAGCAGAAATATCCACATCATCTGCTACTTCCTTCTCTGGTGTATTCAATATTGAATTGTCCATGTGGGGTTTCTGACTTTCAAAATTTTGGTCACCTGAAATATCCTCTTTCTCAGGAGTAAGCAATAATGGATCCCCAATATCACGTCCATGTTTACCTCCAAACTTGTATGAAGGGTTTCCAAGAGTTTGATTATCCAAGTCCAAACAGCTTTGTTCCTTGAATCCCTGCCTGGTAATTCTTTGTTTATCATTTTTCAGTATCCCTCTCTTTTCATTTCGAAAAGATGCCTTGGGTTGAACCTTCCTAGGTTTTGATCTTTTAGAGCATTTAGAAATCACAAGAGAAACTGGAGCACTTGAAATTTTCTCAGGCTCTTCGCTGACAACCTGAAAGGGGCTTTTAACACAGCCATCTATGGAAATTTTTTCAGTATCACTCCGATGGGTAGACTTAACATGGTTAGCTTTCCCTTGTTTTCCAGAAGAAAACCTGCGGAAAAAATGGACAACTTGCCTGCTTTTACTCTGGTCAATTTCTTTTAACTCAGCATGCTCTTTTGGCACTGTTGATGATTTTCCTTTCTCTATTGTATCTACAGGGTAGGCCCTTTCAGGTTTTGCATTCTCAGGTTCAATCAATTTGCAATTGAAGTCTGATTGATTGTCGGTTTTTTCAAGAGGCATCGTTGCTGTCAGAAGATTCTGTTCCAATGCACGGATCCTTTGAGTGCACCCATTTCTGAAAAGTTCAGGTTCTGTACTTCTCATTATCATTGATGCCAGGTCAGGCTTGCTAAAAAACTCATTTTCTGCACCCATTTCTTCAGCCTTTATCATATTTCCAAGGACAATGCAGTGACCATTCACAGCTGGTGGACTCGAATTAGCATCCTCCTTGTCAGTTGATATTTGTTCAGATCCTGGAGGATAGCAAAGAGCAGAATGAGAACTAATTTCTCTCTCTTGAGAATTGTCCTCACAAGAAATAGTGTTCATATTCTCTACTTCGGAAGATCCAGTTAGATTTTTCATCTTTTCTAGCTTGTCATGCGTGCTTTTCAATTCTGTTCTAAGGGAAGCTATTGTATCTTCTGCTTCATTAAGCTGTGATTCAAGTTCTTGAATTCTCCTTATCTGGCCTAAGGATTGTTTTTCTGCTTCTTTGATCTGAAGAAGAACAAGAACAAACATAGTCAAAAACACCAGCATCATTTGTGTAGTATCAAAATTGAAAGAGAAGAAGAAAAGAGAAAAACATAAGCATTTACACGAAATTTAGTATCACCTGAAGAGGAACATCACTGCAAGACACTAGGATTATCACTGCATGCAAACTCAATCTCATATTGTGAAGTATATTAACGAAAGATTAAAAAGGCTTAAAGGCCCTATTGTTTCCTCTAGAATCATCAAACCAGTGATGGCTACTTCTTGATGATCCAACTTATTGCATATTTTTACAAGAAGAAAAAAGAGCCAATTTTTATGGAGAACCAATCCAATTCACCTGGATGAAGGGACTATCAATGTGCCTGATATCATTACAGTCCTGCGGTTTATTTAAGATGCCCAATGAGAAACTATGTCATTTAAATATGTGGTTGATGGTTTGCTAGTTCTACAAGAATAAGCCCATTGTCAGTGGTAGTTCAAAAGATAAGCTAATCTGTCAAAGTTCAAGTCAATTAACATGTATCTTCAAAACGGCGAAGGAAAGTTGAAGAATAACAAATACATCACTACTGGAAGATGATAAGGTAATAAATGTTGATGACTCGACTGACTTTAATACCCCCAGCACAGAACTTAGCTGACACACTTTAAAGTAGTGCACTCTTATGAAAAAGCTACTTGTGATAATTAAGTACCTTAATCATAGATTACCTAATACATACATTATTAGATCATAATCAGAATAATCATAGCGTTCAAGCTACAACAATTAATATGTCAAGACAGCTATTGCAGATTTGAAATATTACATCAGTTCTTTTAATCTTTCCACTGGCAAAAGCACCATTTCAATCTTCTTCAAGCATATAATATCAACCCTTTAGACCCACATCAACATTTAATTTTAACTTACGTCAATTTTCATCTTTCAATACACTGGAAATTTCATGTGTCACCAAAAAATATGAAGAAGATATTTCAAGTCCACAGGTAGTTTTTGATACTAAGCAGTTATCTGGAAGGTAAAGGATTACAAAAAAAAAAAGTTAACAAAGTAGTCATCAAGTTTTAGGTAAGTAGATTATTTTTGTTACTATATTTATATTTCCACCACAACTAACTAGGACTGCAGATGGCCAAGCTTTAATTAGATCGGTAGTTATGCTTGACTGACCCAAACCCAAAATTCAAATACAAACCATATCAACAACATTTTCATTCGAAAGAAAGAATTCATGAACTTAAAATTTTCTTCCTTGCACTTAAGTCTTGAAGGCACAAATTCCTTAAAGCATTACTGCAATTGATGAATACGTAAGTCCAAGAGAACAGGTGAATAAACAAAGATGAACAAGGTCTTCTGATTCACATGTATCATTAAAATGGTGAAATGTAAACTTTCATTAGACTTAAAATCTACATTAGCAAACACTGTGTAAAACTAAAAAAGCAAGTTGGCATCATGATTTCCCATTTTCTGTAATCACTCAAGTGTATTGTACAATTTGAAAATAAGGAAAGGCTACAAGGAGATGACACAAGGACTCATTGAAAAAATGACAATTTCTATATCCTCTACAAAAGATCAAGCCATGTTTATGCACTAATCATATAATTCATGTTCTGAAATTGCAATCAGCTTAAACATAAGCCTCTGGTGACACTGAAACATTCTGAATTTAAATAGAGCAATGATAAGAGAAATCAAATAATGCCAATGAATTATTGGAGAGCATATGGCAGCATAAAGATCATTGTAGAATTCGAAGAGCACTAATAAAAAATAGTTTTGCCGTTACACTAGTGCAACTTGGCTGGGTATACCACAAAGGAGACATTTCCTCCCTAGTGGAAACAAAATATGATAAGGACTTCATAAGGAACACAAAGTCAAGTATACAAATAGCACATAGTATGTGGATAGACTAAAATACAAACTTCTGGACCAGGCACATGCAAGAAATCTGAGCCCTGATGAAGAGAAGTCCTCATAGAGTGTGAAAAGGAATAAGATCATTTCATGGTATTGCCAAAAGGGATCCCCTTGAATCTTGATTACTCTCAAATCTTTTATTATTCTTATGTTCTTTTAAATGACCGAACGAAGATCTATGTTTTCTGCCAATCCCCTGAAAAAGGATCCATCACCACTGATTCCACTTAGTTGCCTTTATAGATTTTACCCATATAAATACTTATTTTAAGGTGTGCTTTATCAATCCCATTGACCTTTATACTTTGAGATTTTCTATAAATCCCTAGATCTGAAGCCACAACTATTTGATGAAGCAATTGAAAAGGACTTGCACATTATTGATGGCACTAAGATGGGCGAGCATATCGAGTACAAGTAATTCCAAACTAGAATAATAGAGATCCTGATCAAGAAAGCTACAATTACAACAAAAGTATTTTGCAAAATATTAAGCTTAATCCATAAACTTGATGGTTTGGAAGAAAATCATCTCAGTCTATTAACTGATTTACCACAAGCTTGAGCAATACAAGTAACAAACCAGTAAGATGTGGGGTTATGCGACACATTGTATATTCATGGAAGAGAACTGATATCCAATATAAATAAACAAATAACAGCATAACAGATCAAGAGAATTACTAAAGCAGACCAATCCATCTATAGGAACACAATTTTAAGTTTTTGAAGGAATCACGAGTGGTTTCACATGTACGGGATCCCATTAACAAGAAATAGTGAAGTTGATAACCAACAAGTTGCCAATCCAACAATCATGCAATTGTGGCACATATGGTCAGCATCCGGGCATCAAATACGGCATTTAACTGAATTGGATCAGTTTCATACTTGAGAAAATGCTAAACAAATCAATGAAAAAAAAATGGTTAGGCAAACAGATATCCCAATGAGGACAAGGAAGGACCAGATCAAAGGTAAATTCAAGTTGCAAGAGTAATTTTTCTACACACCATTATCAGGAAAAGCATTGAAAAAACCATTTCTAACTCATTGAAAAGATATCATTTTACAGTCCAGATTGGTGATGAACAAAAAAATTAATTTCTCTTTGTTATCTAAATCCTAAAGATAAATAGCCCTCTACCCCGCCTTCCATCACCTACTTTTGACACTAAGAATCTTTTATTCTGCATTCCTTATTTTTTAACCCCCATTTTTCCCATGGAAGCCGAGGGTGACTAGCAAACAGTGCTTAAGAGATTTAAGAGAAATTCTGTGTCAACTTAAATTTATTCATGGCAGAAGGGTAAAATCATCAGACAAGAAGGATTCACATCTAAGGGTTTGCCAAGAACCCAATAGTTAAAACAGATAATATCAGTTACCATATAGAGCTACAGCCTAGACATAATTAGGTGCAGAAAGCCAAGAAATATGAAAGTTTCAAACAAAAGACAGATGAAGCATCTACAGCTATACTCGGAGGTCCATTCTAGTGAAGCACTAAATTCGGTGACTGAGTAAACTCATATGGTCTTCTAAATTGCTTTAGATAGAAAATGCACAAATTGTTAGAGGTTAGACACAAGACTAGCATGTTGTTACAAAAAAAAGAACTCAAATATATGAGGAAAGACACAAAGAAAAAAAGTATGTCGCCAAAGAAAAGGCCAAAGCAAGAAATCACTTCTACAACAGCACAAAAACTACACATTATGCAAGACAAACATAACTCAAGTTTGCTGTGTTTCCATAGTAACCAGAAATCAAGCATTTGTTAACCATAAAACCTATCACCCAAACAGATTGCAAGATATCTTTAGCTTCAATATAAACAACACCAAAAACACATGACTCATGCAGTCTATTAAATTATTTTGCATAGAAAAATGTACTTGTTATTATATTTAGACATTTAGACAAAAGCTTAGTGTGTTGTTAGACAAGAACTCAAACATAGGAGGAAAGACGCCAAGGAAAAAAAACTGTGCACAATGAAAAGGACAAAAAGAAAGAAACCGCTTATAAAATTGCACAAAATTACACATTACACAAGACGAGTGTTCAAGTTTGTCATACTTCACAATGTTCACATCAAACTGAAATCAAGCATTTAAGAAACATATAACCTATTGCGCAAACAGATATCTTTAGCTTCAATATAAACAACACACAGAAAAAAAAAACTAAAAGACATGCTCAGAGAAAACCATTCCGTCTTGCCAATTACTTCACATAGAAAATGCACTTGTTACTATAGTTCGACACAAGATCAGTGCATTGTTACAAAAAGAAGTCAAATATAAGAGGAAAGACATCAAGAAAAAAAGTGATCAACAAAGAAAAGGCAAAAGCAAGAAACCACTTCCAAAACTGTACAAAATTAACAGATTACAAATGACAAAGGAACTCAGTTCTGTGGCATTTCCACATCGAACTAAAAATCAAGCAAGTAAAAACAATAGAACCTATCACCCAAACAAATTACATTACATCTTTAGATTCAATATAAGCAGCACAAAAACAAATAAAAGAATCAACAAAACCACTCGACCAAAAAAGAATCAATAAGTAAACAAAAACAGCTAAAGATCCCCAAAAACAAAAAATCATTCTGAAGAAAAAAAAGGAAGAAACAAAACCCCAGCCACACTCACCTTAGATTCCAAGACACTCTTGAGGCGGAGAAGCGTGGAAACGGCTTCATCCTTCGCGGCAAAGAGGCTCCGCTGGAATCCGACCGCCCTGCGCTCCGAGACCAAAATCCGAGCTGCGGACTCCTGCGCCATGTTCAAGATTACATCCGCATACGCCTTCTTCAGCGACGCCATTTTCTGACAAAGAATTGAGATTTCAGAGATGAAGAAAAGGAAAAAAAAAAGATCACTAAAAATGGATGAAGGAGAAGAGATTAGCATGATCACCTCGGCTTCGTCCATGATCGCAGAGTTGGAGAAGGACGAAGGTGAGAGAGAAGGAGAGAAGAAGAAGAAGAAAGGGGGGAGTTTGGCGGTTGAAGAGGAAAGAGGGAAGGAAAAGGAGGCGGAATTGGTTTTATTTTGCTGTTGGTGCTGTTAGCTGCGGTTTTCCCACTTACAGCTTCTGTCCGTTTGTTTTCCTTCTTGGAATACTTTATTTTGAATTTCCTGATTTGCCCTCGGGATGTTATTGGAATTACTTCTTTACCGTGGCCGCTTGAAATTTCAAATATGGACTGTTCGTGGGCTGGGCCTTTTGTTGTGGATTAACAGCATTCCTGGACCTTGGTTGTAGTATGGATTTCTGGTTATATGGCCTATTTCAAGTGTGTAGTTTGGTTGGTGTTTTTTAGTAAATATTTTTTCTTGATAGTGATAACTAATGAGAATTATTCCCTTCAGTCTTTTTTACTATATATATATATATATATATATATATATATATATATATATATATTAAAAAAATCTCAAAATATAAATAAATGAATTATTTGAATAGAAAATGAAGTTTTATTATGCCTTAATTCTTATTCACGTGATAAGTAATGTTAAACAAGAAAAATCGAAAAAATTATATATATAAAAAAATCTCAAAATATAAATAAATGAATTATTTGAATAGAAAATGAAGTTTTATTATGCCTTAATTCTTATTCACGTGATAAGTAATGTTAAACAAGAAAAATCCAAAAAATTATATATATAAAAAAATCTCAAAATATAAATAAATGAATTATTTGAATAGAAAATGAAGTTTTATTATGCCTTAATTCTTATTCACATGATAAGTAATGTTAAACAAGAAAAATCCAAAAAATTGATTATATTGAAACGTGAACAAGTAGAAAGGTTGTGTTTAATTTGAAAATTATAAAAAATAAATAGCATTTTATTTAAAAGACATGAATTTCTTCAAAAATAGTAGTCCCATAGTTCTTAGAATGAGAATTCCGATAATTTCATATATTTAAAACCTGAAAAAAAAAGGCATGTTTTGTTACTATGCATAAAAAAAACCTTAACAACGGAAAAAAAAGAGTTGACTAAACCCTTCAAGTTTACATTTTTACGGCTTATCAAAAAAGTACGTCATGTTTAATTAACCAAAACAAATCAATTATAATATAATATAAATATATTATATAATTAAAAAATTTTAAAAAAATTATTAATTTAAATATAGCACGAGTAAGCACTTACCATTGGACTAGACGAATACTAAGGAGCCGTTCATTTCACTGTAAGTGAGGGGAAGTCAGAAAATAGGAGAAGTGTCACTTCCTTGAAGTGAGGGGAAGTGATATTACTTCCACAACTTTCTATTATTCATTTGTCAGAAAGTGAAAATAGAATCCAAGAATTTAGGTGTTTGATAAATCCTATAAGTTCAAAAAGAATTTATAAGTGAAAGGAAATTAGTTTTTTATAGATTGATTCATTTCCCCCACTTCAGTAAAAATCTACTTCAATCGGAAGTGGAGGAAATGTCACTTCCCCCACTTCAGCATAAATGAACGTCAGAAGTGGAGAGGTCAAACTATTTCCCCCACTTTCTCCCAATTTTTTTTTGAAATGAACACCCCTGACTCCAAGTAACAGGGTTCATGTCAGTACAGTGTTATTTCTTTATCCTACTCCAACTTGAGACAAACTTGAGAACAATTGGCTCTTTGGAAAGCGCGGTACATACTTGGGCCGATACAACGTACAACAGGCCTAGTGCAGTCCATAGTACGTGAACAAGCAGTTGAGGCATCTACTTGAGGTACATGGAGTGCACCATGGAAAAACATATTTATCTTAGCTCATCATGACTCCAAATGGGTGAAATGGGAATCACCTCCGCACAAGCCACTTCATGGTTACATTGAGGACTCAAAACCAGTAAAATTAGTCAGTTTAATCCTTTGAAAGAAAAATATACAGTTTTGAGTTTTTTTATTGGAAATATTTTTTTTTTAATAATAGGCGACAAGCGCCCTGGGTATATAAATAGTGTTAAAGCCCTGTGTACAGTGTATGAATATTATAGAATAGTACAGACACTCCGGGTGAACAGTGTATGAACAGTACTATCAGGGAGAGAATTTGAACTCATGACCTCCCTTTTAACACATTGGTGTTATACCATTGGGCTATCCAATGGTTGACTTATTAGAAAATTTTACTTAGGCTAAAAGAACTTTGATCTAGTGGCAATGGTTTGATTTTACTATGTGAAATTGATTTACGGGATTTTTGTTATTAAGTTAGAAACATGTAAAAGATAGTAGCGTTAAAAAATTCATAATATGTACCAACAAGTGATAACATATAACTGAATCATCAATTTTTTTAAGTGTGCATATTCTTTTATATATATGACTAATCTCTTATATATGCGTTTGTCTGTCACATTTGTTAAATAAAAAAAAATTCAACCATTTTAACAAATATATATAGCCTTGTTTGGATTGGTTTCTCAAAAAGGTGTTATTTCAGTTTAGCAGAAGTACTTATGGAAAAAAATATTTTTTCAAAATAAGTTAAGTATTTTTTTGTATTTAATGTTTGAATTAGCTTTTATGTAAAAGCAGAAGCTGTAAATAAGCTAAAAAACAGTTTTTTTAGAAGCTAGTCACTGTTTTTTAGAAGTTGGTCATAACTAGCTTATAAAAAAAAACTGTTTTTCAGCTTTTTTTTTTTACAGCTTCTGCTTTTACAGAAAAACCAATACAAACAATTTTTTTTAAACCCATAAATGCTTCATTTATAAAAAAAACACTTCTAAATTTTTCAAAAACTAATCCAAACAAACCCATAAATATTGACAGGGTGATCTTATTATTACATTTTCTTCAGCTTACATATAAAAACAATTTTTTTTAGAAAACACCAGCCATTATTTTCATACCATAAAACAGACTTTTATCGCTAGAAAAAACAAAGGGGTGAAATTACAAATTCAGTATCAATTGAAAGCATCACCGCTTTATATATCATTGAATATAAAAAAGTACAGTAACACAAAATGAAAATTACAAAAAAAAAAAAAAAAGAAAGAGTTAATGGAAATTCAATAATAATAATAATATCACAGATTCAAAGCAGAGCAAAGGAGGGAATTAAGCAAATTAGGATAAGAAAACACCACCGGTCACTCTCTCTCTCTCTCCAAACAACATAGCAACACACAAAGATAGAAAAAAAAAAAAAACACATTATTTGATCCTGCGGCAAAGTGTGATACCATCTCCAACGGGAAGTTGGCAAATCTCAACGCGAGGATCAGCAGCAAGAGCTTTGTTGAGCTCCAACACAAAGTCACGGTAGTAACGCACATACTTGCGAAGTGGTGCATCAGGTGGGGCCACCACTGACCCATTCCACAACGTGTTATCATACCCAATCACTCCACCCACCTTCACCAACTCCAACAATCGCTTGTGATAGTTGAGGTAGTTATCCTTATCAGCGTCCACAAATACAAAATCAAATGTTCCATGGTATTTCCCCTGCCCATTCATTACTTTTTATGTCAGTTCAATAAATCATATATTATATGTAATATATTTGTTAGGAACGTAATGGTTCAAGTCTGTAATATCACATCGCCTGTGAAAATCAATCTCTTTAATTTTATATACTAATATCAAACATTCTCTGTAACTTGAATTATAGAAAAATTAAAGTGATGGATCTTTATATTAATAATATTAATGAAAATTGAACTATTATGCTTCTCTGTATTTAGAGAAAAAGTCATCTACAAATCTGTTTTTACTAATACAATAAACACATATAATCAATGAGTACAAAACAATGACTGACCGTTCATTTTTTTATAATATATTATTTTTATCATTTTATCTTATTTATTAATAAAAATCTTACTATATGATAAATTTATAAAAATAACAAGCATTACAATAGAAGAGTTGGAATTTTATTAGTTTTGAAATCAAAAAATAGAGTTCAAATCCCTCTCAATAAAAAAAGATATTAAAAAAAATCATAACTTGTGCACATATTTATTTAAAAGGTTTATGCCGATAACTATAAAGTTTTTTTTTTTTTAAGGGTGGTGGTTTCGTGTTGATGTCATCAAAAGAATTTTTAAAACATATTGGACGGCTATAACAAATTAAGAGCATTAAAATATAAAATTTTGAAGTAATAATATTATGATCTCACATCTTCAATCATTTGATCAAGAACTGGCAGAGCAGGGCCTTCACGGAAGTCAATCTTGTGTGCCAATCCTGCCTTTTGAATCACTGGCAACCCAAGCTCATAGTTCTCCCTGTTAATATCCATTGCCAATATCTACACCAACAAATAAATAAATAAATATATTTTTTCCATAACTAAAAAATTTAAAAATTTTATTTATATATATAAGAATTACTTTGCCATCATCCGGAAGAGCAAGGGCAGTAGCAAGAAGAGAATAACCAGTGTAAACTCCAATCTCCATTGTGTTCTTTGCGTTGATTAACTTCAACAACATGTTCAAGAACTGTCCCTCATCCGCTGACGTTGTCATTAAATTCCTATATATATATAAATTTATTAAAACATGATCTAATTTCTCATAAAACAAAATAAGTAAATAAATAAAAATACCATGGATGTTTAGCAGTGATTTCACGGAGCTCTTTCATGGCTTCAGGCTCACGAGGGTACACGCTTGTGTCAAGTATGTACTGTTTATAAACAAAAATGATGATTTATTTATACTTAATTATATAATGAAAGATAAAAAAAAAAGAAATTAAGAATAATTAAATTTATAAATTAAGTAGTACCTGATAGAGAGCATCACTTTGGAGAAGGCTTTTGTGGCCAACTTCTTGATGCCTGCCTTGCTCTCCGTTTTGAGTTTCGGTGTTGCTTGCCATTTTGTTGTTTCCTTGTTTCTCTGACTCTTTCCTCTTTTCTCAAAGAAGGAAGGTTATGAATGGAGGGATGCAAAGGCACTTGTATATAAATATAAGTAGGAATGGGATGAGTATGGGTGTGGGACCCATTTGGGGGTTGGTAAAGTTGGTGAAATGGGACCCACTTGGGAATAGGTTGGACTTACCTAACGTGTGTTGTGTCTGTTGTGGTTAGGAGTGGAAATTCAGCACCCGCTCACTCGTTCACGTTCTGTCCACCAACCGCACTTTCGTATTTATTTATTTATTTTTTCTTATTTTAATTTTATTTGTATTTAAAAAATTAAGATGGAGAGGCTCTTTTCACTCCGTTCAGGAGTTTTGAGTTCTTTGTTTACGCCAGCTGTTTTATCAGATTTTATATTTTTGTTTTTGTTTTTGTTGTCTATTCGTATATTTTCTAACTTAGTAGATTATTATTATTATTATTATTATATATATTTATATAGAGAGAGAAAGAGGATGTATCATCTACAGACGTGCTCAAATTTGAAATCTAAACAAGTTAAGTCTCAGCGGTTAAATCATCAACCAACAGTTTAAATGATTCAGATGCACAGTATTGTTATGTGTTACTGTGTTTATAAACAGTAGCACAATGAAAAAATAAAAATGAGATGTACAGTATTTTAATCTGAACTGCCCAATTAATTTGAGTACAGTATTTTAACAAATTATAATCATCCAAATCTATTCTTACTAGCATCTACAGTGACTAAACTAAAAAATGAAAATTCCCCAATATATATATATATATGTATATATATGATTTATATATTTATTTATTTATTTAAAAAAAAAACAAGGTAGCATGCACAAGTTTGGTGGGGGTAAAAACAAGTGGAAAATATTATGGTCGAAGTTATTTGACTGGAACAGTGTTAAAAAACTCATATAGAGAGAGATGGATTTAGAAAATATATAATAGAAATTTTAAATAATGATATGCATAATTTGTTTTTTTATAAATTAATGTGAATTTGACAATTTTATTTAGCTAAAGTAAAATGATTGAAATTAACTGTTTATTTATGCTATTTATTATTATTATTAACTAATATGTCTGGTAAATACTCTTATTAAATAAATTGAAAGTTTTTCTCATTAAAAAAATAGATTTAAACAATGTTTTAATATAAATTTTATAAAATAACATATTTAACCTTAATTTATTTAATCATTTAATTTTAATAAAAACACATGATAAAAAATCATATAGCGGATACTAAATAGTTAAGATATATATCTTGTTATTATTATTGTTGTCGTCGTTTAAAAATTAAGAATAGAAAAGTAAACATTGGTTGGTGTCCTTCAACAGTCAAACAAATGAACAATGATAATGAAATGGGTGGGCCTTGCAACCATGCATGCTATATATCACTTGGTTGGTATTAAATTTTTTTTTTTTTGGGTGTGTATTGTGTGGATGTAATGGCAAGTGGGAAAATAGACTTGAAATTTATTAAAAAACTATTGTTGGTAATGCAAGCAATACATGATTGAATGAGTTTGGACTTTGGTGGTTGTCCTTTTAAGAATTGGTATTGGTGGAAAAAGGTTGGATGAGTCTTTTTTCATTTGAAATTTATTAATGGTTTATGATTTAAATGATAATGTATTCACTGCATGAAACTGAGTCATATGTTTTAGTAAACTTGGATGGTTGGATATTATGGAAGAGTTTTAAATTAAAAATTAGGTACATATGTTGCTTGTGAATTTATTAAAGGAATATTATTTATTAATCTTGTGATTTTGCTCCAAGTTTGTGATTGGGACGTAAGTATATGTGTCGATCATATAATAATATATGTGTGAAAGCAAGATGTCAGTCCATAAGGAAAAATGAGATTATTAGTAGTAACTTTAGTTCCGAAAATTAGCTTAAATTATATATATATATATATAAACATACATATGTACGTACATATACATATGCATATATACAAAGATGTACATATACTTATATACATGTATGTATGTATATGCATATATATACTCATATACATATATATACACATGTGTTTTTCAATTCCAGATTTACAAATCCTTCCAAACAAACATAAAATCTTATAATACAGTAATTCCATTTTCATTCAACCAAACACAAGATTTGACTGCACAGTATTTTGAAAACTAAATATTTTCAGTTACATTGTAACTGGAAATCCACTGCATTTAGAATTACATCAAACCAAATGCCCCCTTAAAGTTTGATAAAGTCCAAGACAAAGGTTGTCTAACTGTGCGATCCTATTTGAACTGAGAGGTTTAATAAATCATACTAAACCCCTTGGTAGAGGGTGAAAAGTAACTAAATCGGTGCAAAGCTGATACAGTCATCCACATAATCGCATTAATTTCCATGAAACCTAACTGTGGGCTAATAAGAATCTCTCAAGTACGTAAATTCTTTATTATGAGGAGAGATTACCCCTAATCTGAATATAAAGTAGAGATGCAATTTCTCCTAAAATCTACTCCACGTGATTGCAAAAAGTATGAAGATACTCATTAACTCACTCAAGAGAATTGAGGGAGACGGGGTCTCCGAAGTACCCTATGTCTAGACTTACTCATAATTTCCTCTAATCGCGACATATCTATGCTAGATAAGAATTTATTCTCATCACAAAGGACATCGAGTATAATAATTAGGATTTTCGCTATAATAGAGATAAAGCATTCAAACACACAATTAGATTCAAATAAAATGGATTGCAATGAAAAAACACGTAAATCACAAGAATCCAGCAACCAATGTCAAAAGATAAACTCTAGAATTCACTATATCTAAACATATAACAAATTAGCCTTCCATTAATGGAGGCAATCATTCAAACAACACACAATGACATATATTAAAAACATAAAAGCTCCCTCTCAATCGTACTAGAGATGAATCACTCAAGAAATCCTAGGAAGCTTCCACGAACGCCACCAAGATGAGCTTGATAGTTACGATCAACCCTCACCTTGAATGTGGATCCAAATTTTCTCCTAAATTAGCCCCTTGAGGCATGGAGATTCCTCTCCTTCCTCCCCTAACTTTGCCTCTAAGAAAAAAATAAAAGAAATCCAAATAATGCCCTAAAAATCCTTATTAGATCTATTTATGCTTGGCTACTTACAAGCATAAGGACGTGGTTGTAAGAAGTTGGAGAAAATGGGTCGAGAGTCTTACAGGAACACTTACGGCCGTAAGTCCTATCCGTAAGGTCTTTTGTCTGTATTACTATTTAGCTTACGGTAGTAAGCGTTGGACCGCAAGCTTCACTATACTTCACATTATGACTGCCCTTACACGCAAAAGCTCTAGTTGTAAACTCCTATGGATAGTCCTTATAAGTATCCTTACAGGCGTAAGTCCTGCCAGTAAAGTCCTTTGATTTGGCTTTGAATTCTTCCTTACAAGTATAAGCATACCTGCAAAGTTCTTTGGAAAGTGCTTATTGTCATAAGCTGCTCGTAAGTCATCCAGTTTGTCTTGCCTTATTCAATTGATGCCGAGAGAGCTCCAGCTTCTTCTTTTAGGGTATGCAATGCTTCTTTTGTTTTTCTCTCATTTTTAAATGGTGCCCCAAGAATGAGAATACAAAATGCACTAAGTTTAGCACTAAATTCCACATCATGATCTTAACACAAGTCAAATGAGTGTAAAAAGTGTTGTGAAATAATAAAACATTATACAATCATTAATTTATTATGACATCAGGAAGATTTTATGTTTTTCAACCATATTTATGTTAAAAAAAATCATTACAAATTTAGATTTTTGTAATATGTTAAAGAGGATTTATATTATAAAAATTAGGAAATCTATTATTAAAAATATGAGAAATATATATTTTTTAAAAAATATTATTTTTATCTCATAAATTTATTTAACATTCACCTTATTATGATTATATATTTTTTTATTAATTTTTATTTTTGAAAGATGTGGACAAGTAATAAGTAGAATTTTAACCTCTGATTTTTTAATTATAAAAAAAATCAAATACCAACTAATCTATTACAGTACAATCTTTATTATAAACTTTATTATAATTAAAATGGGCTAAAGATGTCAATACCTCTTTGAATTAAATTCTTAAGGTGGTTTGAAATCTAAAATGGGCCAAAATAAATATTATTCTTTGCTTTGATGAAAGTGGACTCCAACTCCAAATTCCGCCGTAAAATTGATAGCGATATAATAAAATCCTTTTTTTTTTTTTCTCCCATTAAGAACTTTAAGTTATTAGAGGTTAAAAGAAAAACCTTCTTATGGATTTGTACAAAAAAATTTTATCTAATAAGCAACAAGTTTCCCATGATGTCAAATTAATGCATGATCATAATTAACAATCACATCTTAAAATTTTTTCCCCATATGAAAACTAATGCTGCCATGTCTCTCTCAAGGCAAAACCCTGTCACTAATGAACTATAATTTTTCTTAGAATCAATAATAGACTAGTCCAATTTCTCCTAGCAGTCTCATTCAACCTTAAGTTAGCACCTACATTGATAAATAGTAAACATAATTTGAGACATGCTACAGTTACACCATGCTTAGTTATGTCACTGCTGTAAACTATATGTTCAAACTAATTTTTGAGTTACTTTTATACTTTCTATCTGAAGTTACAACAAAATTCAATCACAGCTTCACTTAATTGGAAAAAATTAATAAAACCCCATTATATTCTAATTAGAGAGAAAACATTTATACAAAGTTGCTGCTCATCATGATTAATAATAATAGAATTGAATCTGCATATCAAGTTATGGTGGAGATTATATGGTAAATGATAACAATATTGACTAGAGCATGATAAATGTTAAGAATTTCAAGCTGACTTCATTATTGCAAATCTTGTTTGCAAGAGTTGTATAGCTTAATATAATAAAAAACAGTTAGGAGACTAATACTACTATCATCCTTTCTCTCATCAATATTAATTTTCTTATTACTGATTTAATTTGAGGCAAAGTGAGAATCATTACTTATAATTCAATTTTTGTTTCTAAAGTATAAAAATAACCCTAAAAATCTTATATTTTTACAATATTGCCATCTTCATATTGATTCTCTTTTGGAGGCCATATAGGTATAACTTTGGGCCATTTTCCAAATAGAATGGAACCCAACCCAGCACAAAATTGATAACTAAAATGGGGATTTCATTCATGTGGTCTATTTGGATTTACTAATCAAAACAAATGTTTAATTTAAAAGTGATGCTGTCAAACATTTTCTTCACTCTAGAACAATGTTTTTTTGGGTCTTTGGCCCATAAATTTTTTAAAACATTATTGACTCTAAATTAATTTGGATGAAAAAAAACTAAGAATCTCCATAACTAAGTAGATGTTTTTCTATAGTTTTTTTATATATAAAAATTTTAAAACCACTTAAACAGTCAAAATATTTGTACCTAAGATTATTTTTACAGAAGAAATCAAATTATTTATTTTTTAAAATAAATATTTGGAAAAACCGATAATAACAAAATACAATAAACATTTTTGGAGAATAAATAAATAAATAAGACAAGCAAACAAATAAGTAATCATTTGTAGCCACACTCATATATCTTGTCTTCTGTTGGTGGGCTTTGGCCCGTTTGGACTATTCTTTTTTCCTTCAAAATTTAACTAAATATATTTATTCATTAATGGACAGTGAGAAATAGAATGATTCTGAGTTAACAAGAATATATCAATAAATAAACAAATTTAATAAAAAAAATAATAAATAAATAAATAAACAAATTATTCATGTTGATAAGTAAGGATGTAAAAGAAGTTATACACAATAGGCTTTAAAAGAGATGTTTTGAGAGACTATTTGGAGTACTTTCCACATCAACATAATTAAAAGTAATATCAACAACAAACAAAGATTGAAAGATATGAAGTTTTATAGTTGATGGAGTCAATTGTGATTTGACCATCATACCTAAGATTATTATTCAAAAATAATATTTTAAATATCAGCAAAATCATGATTGTCAAAGATGCATGTAGTTGTTAAACATAAAACATTTTTTATATCAAATTTATTAATTGGTTAAAATTACACAGCAAAAATATAAATTAATAAATTAATGATTTTAAAATGCTGGGCTCCTATCATTTGCAGACCTTTAAATATTATTTTTAAATAATATTTAATATATTAACACCATTCAATTAGTATAATGTTATGGTTAAATGATGTTTATAATTGGTGTGACCATTCATGTAGTGTTTTATTATTATTATTATTATTATTATTATTATTATTATTATTATTGTTTAAAAAATAGATAAATCATTACTATATTAAGAAAACTTGAAAGAAAACAAAATAGACAAACAACATAAATAAAGCAAAGCAAAAGAAACATTAAAAAAAATAAAACAATTATAATAAGATAGCATAAAAACATAGGTAATTACTATGAGTGAGTTTCTCTAAAATAAAACATAAGAACAAAATGACAAAGAAAAAAAAAAAAAAAAAACAAAAAGAGTAAGTGGATCGGTGATATGCATTATGTGGTAGCAAGTGTCGACCTATATGTTGAAAATCTATGTACTCCTTAGATTGCCAAATGCACAGATTTCTTCTTACGCTCAAAAAAATTAAGGGGCACCTGAGGGCATGGACTAAATTGCTACGTTAGCGCAGTTGTGTTTTATGTGAAAAATAATTAGGAGATAAAATGGCTATTTGGCATTTTATTTTTAATATTTATAAATATATGTGTGTATATATATATTTGTAGATGATCAATGGACACGTGGATCTTTACTTTATCAAGCTATTTCGATCACAAAAATTAAAAAATTATCTAAATAAATAAAGTTCAACCTCAAATTTCTTGAACTTTTAAAATACTTTATTATTATTATTTAAGTAAAATGCAGGTTGTAAGTGGGGTAGTTACAACTTCCAAGAGAAGAGAGAGGAAGGGAAGTAAATGGTTGGTGAAATGGGTGCACAAATGAATGATATGATTGGAAATTTTGGCAGTGTCTTTGCAGCTCTTTGTTTGTTTCTTCACTGCTACACTTTTGAGTAAAGATGTGTTCAGTGGTCCTCCTCTTTCTCTTTTATTTATTTATTTATTTATTTTGGAATTATGAATAATTATTAGAAAAAAGAAAAAGATAAACAAGAACAAAGAAGTGTATAAATGAGTAATATTATTTATTTATTGTATTTATAAATAATTAATAAATAACAAGGGATGCAAGATTGCATGTGAGCCAATGATGCAAAAATCATTCATCATCATTATCATGCCAACAACAACCAATAACTGATTAGATATTTAGTTGGTTTTTTCCTTGGTCAGTCCACAGCACCAAACTTGGGTCAAATGATGTGATGTTGGGGTGCAAACAATATCAATTAAATTGATGTTTATATTAAAAGTTTTTTTTTTTTCATATTAACAATTATTTTGGGCCGATCATTCGGTGGTATGATAATAGTTGGTATAACTTCTTTGGTTTTTCTTAATATTAATTAAGTCAAACTTTTTAATTGGTACCCCAATCTATCTAAAAGCTAATCTATTAAAGTTTGGGATAGGTTTTAAATTTAAATTAAAACCAAAATCCTAACGAGAGTTGGTTAAAATGTAGAAATTTGAGTTGCTTAATTAAGTGATTTTAAATTTAAATATTTATGCTTGAAAAACACATTGAAAAAAGTCTATCTTATATCTTCCAATACATTATCTTTAGAAATTGATAAGTCAAACAACAAAGGAAAAAAAACCATATATATACGATAAATATATTTTTTTAAAATAGATACTATATGATACCTGTTAAATATTTGGACACTAACCTTTTAGAAAAAATATATTTTTAAAAATTTTAAAGTCTGGAGTCTATTGTTATTGAGTCCCTTGCGTAAGGTTCTCATTTTAAAAAGATTCAGAGATTGAAGCCTACGCAAAGTGAGAGTAAAATGTGGTTGAGCTTGTAAGTGCACTCCACATCTCTACCTGTTCTATACTTAAACCTTAAATGCGGTGTTTGTCGTCTATTGTAAAATAATAATAATAATAATAATTAGAAAACCAATCTCTTCTCTTACCTTTATTTATTCTTTAACTCATTATTATTTTTTTACTTTTTAATTGGCTTATTCTGATTGAGTGGTGACATTGAAACCATCTGCAATATTGTGAATATTATGAGTGAATAACAATCTTTTTTTAAAAAACAAATTCTGAAATGGCCTGATCTAGGTTTTTTTTGGTTCTCTCATTTCAAACAATCTTATCCTATT
This sequence comes from Dioscorea alata, assembly GCA_020875875.1. Lineage (NCBI taxonomy): Eukaryota > Viridiplantae > Streptophyta > Magnoliopsida > Dioscoreales > Dioscoreaceae > Dioscorea > Dioscorea alata. Next base: position 17,214,791 of record CM037018.1, read on the forward strand.
TATATTTCCAATTTTATAACAAGAAGCTCACCCACTTTCTCAATTCCATGTGAGTGTCCATCAACAAAATGAAATGATTTCCATGAAGGAAGTAATACAAAACATTTTTCAAGTACCTTGGAATCATTAGCATTAACATTTAATTATTTCAATATGCTAATCAGATCTTGTTAATCTCATTAATCTACTAATTAAGCAGGTATATCAACATGATCAAAGCATGCATTTGCAGCTTAATTTTCTTTCAGGAAAGACTACCTTTTATATTTTAATTTTTTGGATCTGGATTTGATTTACAAGGAAAGCAATAGAGTGTGTCAAGTTGAGCAAGTGATGCTGATAAATAAATACATCAACAAATCAATAAGTAATACAAAAATAAAATAAAATAAATTGAAGAGAAAATTTCAAGTTCCTTCCCACTACCTCAAATAAACAATTAGTGTGTATCTCATGTGCCATGTTGGGTCAATGAGTCTTTTGTTCTGGGATGATACATGTACCTCTTCAAATCTTTTTAATAAACTAATAACTGAGTTCATGATGAGTCTCAAATATTTAATTCTTCTAACATGTTCATTAATGTACTTTTCACAAATAAATAAATAAAAAATATATGTACATACAAAGACCTTGTGATCTCAAGTACATATATTATACTGACAAACTTCAGAAATTTCATTAATGCTCACTGGATTACTATGTCCTTTCAACCTTTCTTTTACAAAATAAGCTATAAATTTTTATAGGAATTAAATACTTTACTGTTTATTTTATTATGAGCCACAAGCACACAAGGTCAATTTTTATACTATCATAAATGTAATTTTAAATAAATTAAACAAATACTTTTTCAATAAAATAAATTTATTCATACCAACTGCATTGGGATCAATTGGCACCGGATCTCTTGTGCAAGGTGTTCACCTCGATTGTCGAGCGTGGCTTCCCAAGTTCAATCTCCATCATATTCACCTCGTCGAGCGTAGCTTCCCAAGTTCAATCTCCATCACGTGCAAAGTGAGAGCATGGTTCGATGGTAAACACTGCTCCCCTGCATGCTCATCCCTGATTAAGTGTTTGTGGCCTTGAAAAAAAAAAATAAATTCATAACAAAAATAAAAATTTTCTTCTTCCCTTTTTGCCACTTTCTTCATTTTGCAGTAATGTTCCAGGTACTGCAAAGCAAAGGCTGATTCTGAGAAGAATTTGTTATGGTTCTCATGGAAAAGAGAACAAAGAATAGCCTTACTGATACCATTATCTGCAAAAGCAGTAAAGGAATACCCAATTTATAGATATTTGTCAGAAAAATAAACAAACAGATAAATAAGAAAACTGCAATCTGAAGATGGAAATAAAGTCTCCCAATTTAAAGCTTCAAACAAATGAATCCCAGATGGCACCAACTGATGAAACAAAGACTAAACCCACATCAAATTGAGCGTCCAGATCTCCTCTATATATCACAATCTGAGCCACACAAGCAAGAAAGAAGACAACCATAACATGAGAGGCTCAGATGATGAGTGTATGTTCCTACTAGCCACAAACACTAAACTATACCAATGTTTCAAGGCACAAACTCACTCTGGCAGCTTACAAAGCAGATATCTATACAGCATCTGAACAGAACCAAACATTTTACAAAAGAAGACTATTACTTCCTTCTGTGATAGTTCATAATCTAATTATGTATATGAATGGTTCCGATAGTTGTCGATTAGAACCGGGCATTCTCGAATCCATGGAGATCGCTAACCCGGTTCAATGACTTCCGCATAATGGCGACTTTGGCAAGCCGCTCGGCTGCGCGCCAAGCTGAAGTTGGAGTCAGGGGCTCAGCACCATCACTAGAAGCTGGAGGGGTTGATTCTCTCCGCTCTCTTCGCCGTCTCTGTGACAACGACAATTGCAGCTGCTGCTGCTGGTTATGGTGGTGGCGGCGCAATTGGATATCTGCCATCTCGGCTTCTAAACTCCGCAGAAGGCTTTCATGATCAGATGATGCGGAGATTGAAGCATATTGCAATAGTAATGAGCGAGCTGAAGTGAGCAAATGAATTGCAGTTGCATGGTCATTGAGTTCGGCAAGCCGCCGTGATTCTGCAATTGCTCTAGTGGTCACAAATAGATTTCTAAGTTGCTCCTCCACTGCAACGGTGGCTGTGGACGGGCGGTGCTGGAGCGGAGGGAGCTGGATTAGGCGCTCGCCGCTGCGAATCAGTTCGTGTGTGGCTGTATCTCTGTAGCTGCATTTCACAGACATGTGGTTATGGTGGTGCATTAGATGAGACGCTGCAGATGTCGGCACTCGCAATTCGACAAGCAATTCCCTTTCTTCCTCGGCGTACAAATCACCGAGTCTGATTGAGTTGCCAGCACCAAGAGCCACGGCACGCTCACCACTAGCACCGAAGGAATAAACAGCAGATACCTCCCCCAATGGAAAGAGCAATTGGAGATGCACATCTTGCAAGACCACACTCAGTAATCCACCCACACATTTGGCAAAGGAATCCTCAGCGCCACCAATATGGTTTCGCTGCTCCTGTTGTTGCTTAGAAGCATCACCAAATCCAGAGTCATGAATTGGGATCTCAAGATGTGCAAAGCGAGTAGGAACAGATGTTGGGTGGTGTTGGTGCTGTTGGCGGCGGTGGCTATTGTCTTTGTTTTCATCGCCCTGTTGGCCGTCAGAGAGAAGCATGACAGTGGCTACAGGGTTACGTTCCCGGCGATCTTCTAAAACTCTGGTGGCCTTCCTCAGAGCTTCACCGACGCACCTTGGTCCCTGGCCTTTGTTGGGGGAGATGACCAATCTATCAATGATGTGGCGAGCTGAGCGCTGGCCTTGAGGAGACATCCGGCGAAGTGGAAGTAGTCTTTTGGCAGAGGATGAGAAAGCTACAAGAGCAAGCCGATCAGCAGAGCCAAGGGAGGAGATGAGTAACCTCATGGCTCGCTTCAGCATGCATAGCTTCGGCCCTGTCATGCTATCACTCACATCCAGCACGACGACCAGGTCTATGGGTGCTCGCTGTGATGGGTTGTGGAAGGACGCCGACGATGTCAATGCTGTCGTCGGCGGTGCTCTCACCTTGAGCGCAACCACATAGTTCTGGTGGCTCCGACCTCTCGCCACTAGCGCGGCCACTGGCACCACACTCACATCGACACCAACCACAGTACCAGCAGCAACAGCAGCAGCAGGAGCAGGAGCAGGGTGGGGCGATCTGGGTGATGTGCTGGTGGGCGTTACTGAAAAGCCCTGAAACTCAGCATCATCGTCCTCATCATCTACTTCTGGTATGGGAACAAACCGTGAACCACCGACAGCAGCTCCACCACCTCCAGCGCAGCCGGGTGAGGAGAGAAGCAGAGGCTCATCGTCGTCATAAAGCTTGGATTTTGGTGCTTCCACGCTGCAAGATTTGTACTCCCTGTTTCTTCTGCCATGCTCGGCATTCCCCTGTTCTGGTTCTGAAGCTGAGGAATTATTCATCTGGGGCAAGGAAGAGAGGAAGGGAGCTTGACGCCAGGTTGCAGAGCAAACCGGGCAAACAAGGCAGCCATGGTTTCGTATATGAGATGAGATGCAGGGGAAGTGGAAAGAGTGTGAGCACTCCGCCGTGAAAACAGCAGTTCCCTGTCCTTTCTTCACACTCTGCGCGCAGATCCCGCACCTATTCTGCACCATCATCATCCATTCAACAATCAGAAAAGTAAAGCAAAAAACGAAAATTTTGAAAAATGATGATGATAATGATACTAATGATAAGTCAAAACTTCTCAAATCGCATCATTATTCAACAACAACAACAACATCCACAACGACCAATCCAATGAATGATAGATGGAAAGATGGATGGATGGATGGATGGGAATCATTCATCAGTCATCCCTCCAAAAGAATGAAGAGAAAGAAAAAAAAAAAATCAATGATTAGAGAAAAAAGAAAAAGAGTACCATCATCTGCAGAAAAAAGAGCACTTACCCGAGAAAAACGAAGACTGGCCTTAAAGAGAGCGAATCTAGAAGGCGAAATAGGAGAAGAAGGGTTGGGAGAAGCAGCAGAGAGTCTAGTGTTAAACGCCGGTGGCGTACTGGGGTTCAGCTTCGTCTTGCATTGCAGCTTTGGTTCATCAACCGAAGCAGCAGGAGGCGGAGGTGGAGGTGGAGATCTAGTCCGGCAGCGGAGTGTAGGCGTCGACACAGTCGACTCAGGTTGTTGCATCAACCTCGGAGTAGATGGGTTACTAACCGAGGAAAACAACCCACCTAGCTTCGTACAACTCCTTGGGCTTGGACTTGGGCTCACCTGCTGCTTCTCCGCCGCCGACTCTCGCCGTGCCGACGTACAAAAAGCTCTCCGCCACCCCGTTCCCATCTCAAAGACAAAGAAGAAGAAGAAGAGAGAAAGATGAAGTTTTTACCAGCAGCAACAACACTAGCAGGAAAGCAAAACCAAAGAGAGCAGAGGACAAATGAGTAAGATGAGGTTTTATGAGAAAAAAGGCCCCGGATATGAATGGGAGCTTTTAAAGAAGATATCAAAAAGACTGGGAAAGAGACAAGCAGCTCCCGTCATGATCAAAGAGCCCCTGCCCCCCATCTCTCTCTCTCTCTCTCTCTCTCTCTCTCTATGTGTGATGGATCATTACCAAACTTCATTTACCACAAGTCAATCATGCAGACCTGAACCAAAAATAAATAAATAAATTAAATTAAATAATTAAGTATTGGTTTCATAATATTAACTTCATTTGACTTGCACTGCCAACCCCCAATCATGCAATGCAATTAAAGATTTCTTTGCTCTGTTGAGTGCCCCGAAACAGCACTCTTTCTTCTTCTTCTCCTTCCTCTCATCTTTCTCTTAAACTGAATATTTTAAAAGGGAGGAGGAGAAGTGTGATCTTTCTTTCACCTCTCTCTCTTTCTCACGCGCTGTTACCAACTTCGTGTAGTATTTTTTTCCTATTTTCATACAGCCCTGGTACCGACGTACCTACCTCTGGGCGCTCCGAGATCCGTGTGATTAAAGGTCTGAGTGTGAGAGATGGAGAAAGCTCTTCCGTCTTTGGGAAGTGTGCTATGTATATCTAAATAATGTGTCCGTATGTAGTTTGATGGGAATATTTGATGGAAGGGTAAATTTTGTATCCCATGGTTTTTGACCTTTTTTTTTTACTTATATTTTAGCAGTGGTGGTAGTGGTAAAAGTGTCTAGTCTTTTCAACATTTTTATTTTTTTATTTATGATAATAAAAATATATATTAGGAGGCGAATTTATTTTATTAAAAGAGAGCACCGTAAATTAGTAGTCGCATTCTGATTTTATAAAAAAAATTATATTTTTTCATATTTAAAATTTAAAATTATTTTTTAATTCAATTTTATTTAAAATTATTAATGTATTTTAAAACTTCATCTGGGTTAGGGTTAACTATGAGAATAGTAAAACAAGTAAAAATACCTAACTGTAAATATATTTTAAGAGCGAGTTTAACTCCGTTTGAGTTGGGATGTTGGGGGCATTAGTACAAGCACCTAACAATGGACACTAGACTATGGGTGTTTTTGGACGTATGCCAATCAGGAGCGCTATGTTAAGGGTATACCTGATTTCCTACATACAGGTAAGCTCCCCAGTTGTGGGCATTAGTACAAGCTTATCAATATAGATACCCGATGGTTACAGTGGTTAGTCTCGGGTGCGCTAAAATGCAAGTGCACACGTGATTGCTTTGCTATAAATATAGACTCATAGTAGTTTGGTATTTTTCTAAAAAAAAAATTAAATCAAATAAGATGAAAAAGTCAAAATTAAATGACTGAACAGTATAAATAGCAACGGAAAAGTTGGAAATTTTTAAGAACTTATAAATAACTTTTATTTTATTTTACTATTACCAGTTCCCTAGTGGAAGTAGAACTTTGTGATCTCGTTTGTTAAAAAAAAAACTTATTAATTTTTCAGTTTCTTAAATATTAAACTGCATCTGACCATTGACTCAATCATAGAATGATCATTTTAAATATTTAATAATCACTTCAAATTACTTGCTCGGAAACAAGATCATAATGCAGATAAAAGTATAATTAATATACATGTAATTTTTTTTAAAAAAAATATGGATAAATCATATCAGCATCATACACAAATATAGAGTTAATACCTCAATACATATATGGTATCATTTTAAATGGGTTGTGGTTTGAATCTGTCTTCCCAGTAACTATATGAATATCTTAAATAAAAAAATTAATATTAATAGACCAAAAAATCATTAGCATGTAAATATAATTACATATGTCCGATATTTTGTATAATAATATTAAAACTATCATGTAATAATAAATAATTAATAAGTTTAATGATGGGAGAATAGTTTTGATTTAAGATATAAATGAAAACATTTTTGTATTCCCATATATATATATATTGAAAAACAATACGATACAGGTATAAATCTTACTTCTTTTATGAACTTTTTTTCTTTTGAGAAATATGGATACATCGGTTATAAAACCTCCAACTCAAAAGTTGGAGGTGAAATGAACTAGTATTGTTTTATTGTATGGTTGATCATTTATGCATTAATTTGACAAAATTATTAAATGACTTAATTGGATAAAATTAGAAATATATCTCTATATATATATACATATAATAAACATAAAATGTGTATGTTTTTTAAGTGGATGTTTTTTTAAAATATTTGATGATAACCATTAGATGATTATTTAACAACAATTATACATGAAATTATACAGTTATTATTATTCACTTGCATAATTATCATTCAATATTGTTTAACAGTATTTTGATACTGTGTATGAGATGATGGTAGTTATTGAATATAAATCCTTCTTATGTTTATATGAAATATATAATATAATAAATTTTTCTATAGAATCATGAGTTGCCTAAAAGATTAAACAATAAATCATTAAGTAAATAAATAAATAAATAAAAGTGATACTCTTCCCGCTCCACGTCTCTATCCACTTCTCTCTCACTCATCAAGTTTACCATTATCCAAAACCATTTTGATAAAATTTTCGGATTAAATTCACTCCAAAGATGAGAAAAAAACATTGAGAAAAAGAGACCATGAATCAGAACTGGAAGGGAATTACTATTTGATACACATTTAAAATTCATTATTTCTCTATATTTTTAAATAAAATTTAATTCCGAGTGTTTTTTGGATGGGGTTAATACAGTGGAGTTGAAAAGTTTTTTTTTTTTTTTTAATAAAAGTGGAGTTGAAAAGTTCGTAAATTTGAAAGTATTTTAAAGAAGACATTCATAGGTTGGTCCATAAGTTTAATTAATAGTAAATAAAGTAAAATATTAAATTTATTTATTTTAAAAGCAATTAAATCTCCTGAAAAAAAGTTGGTGAGTAATATTATGGTCTTTTGATGGGAGGTTTGAGGTTACCACACACGACCATACACACGTGATTCAGTTTTAGTGTGGGTTGTATATATATAAAACATATAGGTAATTTTAATCTTGTGAAGGAGATAAAAGTTATCAATTTTATGTAATTATACAAGATTGAAAATTAATTTAAAAATTAAATATTTTTGATAATTTTTTAATGTATTTTAAAATTTGATTTCTATGGAGGGCAGAATAAGTTTTGAGTTTTTAGATAAGGTTTATATCAACTTTAAATATTTCTATAATGCATTCAACTTGGATGGTGTTTGCTTAAATGTAATATCAGACTACCCATAAAATTTGAACCTAATAATGTAATATTATCTTTTTCGTTTAAGGTGGGAATACTACATTCTTTGATTTTATTAACATGTGTAGATATTACATAATATGAGTAGTAGCCTAACATTCCGGATATAAATGTTTTATTTTATTTTATTTTATTTTATATTTGGGACAAATTTGTCTAGCTACATGTCACTAGGGCTGGCAAACAATCAAACTGTTCGCGACCAGCTCAAGTTCGGTTTAATATTGGTTCGAGTTTGATTTGATCATTTTAATAACAAACTGAACTTGAACTCAAATTTTAGCTCAAACAATAAACTAGTTGAACTCAAGCTAGAGTCAGCTAGATTGAGTTCGGTTCGAAGTTCGAATATATATATATATATATATATATATATATATATATATATATATATATATATATATATATATATATATATATATATATAAATTTATTTTTAATTTTTAAAATTAAAACAAAAATTAATTTAAATTACAACAGTTTTTTAAACTTTTTTTTCTTAACTGTTGGATCATTTGATCCAATGGTTGAAATTTGTTAGATATCCTCACTCTCACCACGGGCCAAAAAGAGGAGAAAATCCTCACAACCACAGTTTGATTGTTTGACAGCCTTAGTTGTGGCTGTCACACCCACCCCTTCTACCGAGGTAAATGTGGCACCCATCAGTTAAAATTTCTTTTAACTGGAAAACTGACACACTTGACAACCCAAACCAAACTTACAATTCACAAATAACAACCTTTAAACAAATTACAGGTTCAAATACAGGAATACAACAATCACAATCACTCCAACATGCGGGTACAACCGCTATAAAATCACGACACCAAACAGAAGAAAGGAAAGGGACCCACTGAAACTCTGAACTCAACACTGCCTGGATCTATACTCGCACATGCAATCTATAAGGGTCCTGCTCCTGCAACTGTAACACATTTCAGTTGGTCGATAGTGGCTCAATCATTTGAAATAAATAAATATAGCGTATATAAAATATATAAATATCAATTTTCTCAAATAATTTCCAGCTTTCACAAAATACTAGACTTTTGGCAGAATACAACTTTAAAGAGCTTTTAAAGCATAAATTCACCATAAATCATCATTAAATCAACTTCTAAGGAAATTTAAACTTTTTGTGAGAGACTGCCCTCCTACGAGCGACAGCTGGGCTTCGCCCCCTCATCACAATCCAAAACAACATCTGAGAAACAAACTCAACCCACAATACGCACCCAGCATGAAATGGTCTAGAAATCTCTCTAAACCTTCGCCGTGGCCATGGCTAGGTTTAGAGCCGTCAAGGTACTCATGCCCTTAACGTTGACCCATCGGTTCACCGGTTGGTGACTCCGGCTACCCGATGAATATCCAGTCAGGGCTCTACACTCCCACCTGAACCTGGCCCTCGTAGATAATAATCAGTCTAGCACGCCACCTCAAAAGGCTGGCCGTGGAGACCACTTACTGCAGTAAGATACCACCATAAAATATGTACAAGCTCTACAGTACCGTCCATGCATAACATCAATAAAATCCAAAACCACAATACCATTCCTGTACCAGGAATGAAAACCAATTCCACAAACATTGCCGCTAAAATCATTTAAAAACGCATACATGGTTTCACATATCATCTCAAAATCACGGTACACATAGCCATTAAAATAAATACTTGAAATGAATAATTAAATCATGTGTACATGTATTTTCACTATTCAAAAAAATATGTATAATTATACCAAACGGATGTATAAATACGATTGCCAATATTTCAATATACGCATCATTAACCATTATACATAATTAAACATAAAAAATGATAATTAAATAATAATTTCCAAAATACTAGCTGTTAAATAATAATGTCATAATAATAATAACAATTACCGATTATTCAAAATAATAATAATAATAATAATAATAATAATAATAATAATAATATTTAACCAATTATTCAAAAATAATAGCCACTACCAACTCACCTGGTCCCCCTTGGGTTCCTTGCTAGACCTGGAACTCCCTCCTAAGCCTGAACAATACCTATCAGGGTAACAAAATAAAATAAATACATATAACAATCTAAAGACACAACTTAACCCAAAAGAAATTATAATAAACAAGTAACAGACTCTCTAATTGGGCCCAATCACTCCAATCGGTTAAAACCCGACCTCGCATATTTATACCGGTCTCCAATTGCTCTTAATCCACCTCAATTTGGGCTAAACCCTCCTGAACCAACCTCAATTTCTCTGAACCAAGTTCAATTTAAACCAACCAACATTAAACCAATCAAATTCTTATATAATTTCCTGTTGAACCAACTTGGTTCAATTGAACCCGATTTCCTTCAATTGGTTCAGCCCAAAGCCATTAACTCAAAACCTGAACCAAGTCCAAACCCATCTCAACTTGATTTGATCAAACCAACTTAACCAAATCAAATCAATTGGACCCAACCAAATCCAACTCTCATCCAAACCCAACTCCAACCCAATTAAATGAACTTGACTCAACCAAATCAACTAACTTCACTTGATTTGGTCAAGCCCAACTAAATCAATCCAAACCCACTTGACTTGATCCAACCAAATCAACTTGGTTAAACCCAACCAGCTTCATCCAACCATCTTCATTAACACTTAAATCATCATTATTATCAACTTAATTAACCCAAAACCAACCCTAATCTCGGTGCTACAGTAATCTACAGTAAGTCCGAAAATTTCTTCATCAATCCAAGCAAAATCTCACTCAAATACAAATGTTTTTCAACACACAATCATCTCAAATTAACTACTTCATCTTCTCCACCAACATTCTTTCATAAAATCCATCATTTTTCCTCTCCATTAAACCAACAACACATACATACATACATACATACATCTCAACCAAAAAGATGCTTACCAAGCAATGCAAGTCTCCGGCGAGCTCCCTCCGGTGTTCTCCAAACTTTCCTCTTCAAAATTTTCCATTTTTCCTTTATTTTCTCTATCTCTCACTCTCGGGGTTACTGTAGCAGCAAGGATGAGAAGAAGATGAATTGATGAAGAAAGGCCCTTCATTCTAGACTTTTCTCTTAAAGAAATCTTCAGCCGAAATTTACCAATAATCCCTGAAAATATAATATATTACAAAACGGTCCCTGAAACTTCTCCAATGATCCCTAAATCATGAAATACTCCTTCCAAAAAGTCCCTACAAAATTTCCTTTCAGTCCTTAGTCTTTGGAAACAGTTTTGATCAAGTCTTTTTTTTTTTTTTTTTTTTTTTTTTTTTTTTTTTTTTTTTTTCTGAACCCAAAATCTACTATAAACTATCACAATAAAGTCCTTGCTATTTCCACTTGGGTTTCTCAGCAAAATTGATCTGCAAGTAAAATCTTACTGTAACTGTTATAATACCCTGAATATAATTACTTACATATATCCAAAGGTTCAGGGCATTACAATCCTTCCTCCTTAAGAAAATTTCGTCCTCGAAATTTCATTAGCAGGTATCGATCTGACGTCCCTGAATTCACTTACTTATTTCAACAGTTGTTGTCTTATTTCGAATCTGCTCACCAGTACACAAAAATCCTCTAGAAAGTAGAATCATCTATCTGGTAGAAATCAAAGTGAACATGATCACAGTACCACACTCAATCCTCTGCCTCAAATGTCAAACCATAGTATCACCCCTCGTCTGTAATATGCAACTTAGGTTTTAACCCGATTGGAGATTCTCAATAATTTCTATTGGGCCCTTACACTAATCACCACTAAACCTCTAAGCTTAGACTTTGACTTCTCAACTCAGACTCAGATCACAACCCGTGATCTCTACCGACAAGGAATATCTCAACCTACAGCTCTGATACCAAAAGATGTCACACCCACCCCTTCTACCGAGGTAAATGTGGCACCCATCAGTTAAAATTTCTTTTAACTGGAAAACTGACACACTTGACAACCCAAACCAAACTTACAATTCACAAATAACAACCTTTAAACAAATTACAGGTTCAAATACAGGAATACAACAATCACAATCACTCCAACATGCGGGTACAACCGCTATAAAATCACGACACCAAACAGAAGAAAGGAAAGGGACCCACTGAAACTCTGAACTCAACACTGCCTGGATCTATACTCGCACATGCAATCTATAAGGGTCCTGCTCCTGCAACTGTAACACATTTCAGTTGGTCGATAGTGGCTCAATCATTTGAAATAAATAAATATAGCGTATATAAAATATATAAATATCAATTTTCTCAAATAATTTCCAGCTTTCACAAAATACTAGACTTTTGGCAGAATACAACTTTAAAGAGCTTTTAAAGCATAAATTCACCATAAATCATCATTAAATCAACTTCTAAGGAAATTTAAACTTTTTGTGAGAGACTGCCCTCCTACGAGCGACAGCTGGGCTTCGCCCCCTCATCACAATCCAAAACAACATCTGAGAAACAAACTCAACCCACAATACGCACCCAGCATGAAATGGTCTAGAAATCTCTCTAAACCTTCGCCGTGGCCATGGCTAGGTTTAGAGCCGTCAAGGTACTCATGCCCTTAACGTTGACCCATCGGTTCACCGGTTGGTGACTCCGGCTACCCGATGAATATCCAGTCAGGGCTCTACACTCCCACCTGAACCTGGCCCTCGTAGATAATAATCAGTCTAGCACGCCACCTCAAAAGGCTGGCCGTGGAGACCACTTACTGCAGTAAGATACCACCATAAAATATGTACAAGCTCTACAGTACCGTCCATGCATAACATCAATAAAATCCAAAACCACAATACCATTCCTGTACCAGGAATGAAAACCAATTCCACAAACATTGCCGCTAAAATCATTTAAAAACGCATACATGGTTTCACATATCATCTCAAAATCACGGTACACATAGCCATTAAAATAAATACTTGAAATGAATAATTAAATCATGTGTACATGTATTTTCACTATTCAAAAAAATATGTATAATTATACCAAACGGATGTATAAATACGATTGCCAATATTTCAATATACGCATCATTAACCATTATACATAATTAAACATAAAAAATGATAATTAAATAATAATTTCCAAAATACTAGCTGTTAAATAATAATGTCATAATAATAATAACAATTACCGATTATTCAAAATAATAATAATAATAATAATAATAATAATAATAATAATAATATTTAACCAATTATTCAAAAATAATAGCCACTACCAACTCACCTGGTCCCCCTTGGGTTCCTTGCTAGACCTGGAACTCCCTCCTAAGCCTGAACAATACCTATCAGGGTAACAAAATAAAATAAATACATATAACAATCTAAAGACACAACTTAACCCAAAAGAAATTATAATAAACAAGTAACAGACTCTCTAATTGGGCCCAATCACTCCAATCGGTTAAAACCCGACCTCGCATATTTATACCGGTCTCCAATTGCTCTTAATCCACCTCAATTTGGGCTAAACCCTCCTGAACCAACCTCAATTTCTCTGAACCAAGTTCAATTTAAACCAACCAACATTAAACCAATCAAATTCTTATATAATTTCCTGTTGAACCAACTTGGTTCAATTGAACCCGATTTCCTTCAATTGGTTCAGCCCAAAGCCATTAACTCAAAACCTGAACCAAGTCCAAACCCATCTCAACTTGATTTGATCAAACCAACTTAACCAAATCAAATCAATTGGACCCAACCAAATCCAACTCTCATCCAAACCCAACTCCAACCCAATTAAATGAACTTGACTCAACCAAATCAACTAACTTCACTTGATTTGGTCAAGCCCAACTAAATCAATCCAAACCCACTTGACTTGATCCAACCAAATCAACTTGGTTAAACCCAACCAGCTTCATCCAACCATCTTCATTAACACTTAAATCATCATTATTATCAACTTAATTAACCCAAAACCAACCCTAATCTCGGTGCTACAGTAATCTACAGTAAGTCCGAAAATTTCTTCATCAATCCAAGCAAAATCTCACTCAAATACAAATGTTTTTCAACACACAATCATCTCAAATTAACTACTTCATCTTCTCCACCAACATTCTTTCATAAAATCCATCATTTTTCCTCTCCATTAAACCAACAACACATACATACATACATACATACATCTCAACCAAAAAGATGCTTACCAAGCAATGCAAGTCTCCGGCGAGCTCCCTCCGGTGTTCTCCAAACTTTCCTCTTCAAAATTTTCCATTTTTCCTTTATTTTCTCTATCTCTCACTCTCGGGGTTACTGTAGCAGCAAGGATGAGAAGAAGATGAATTGATGAAGAAAGGCCCTTCATTCTAGACTTTTCTCTTAAAGAAATCTTCAGCCGAAATTTACCAATAATCCCTGAAAATATAATATATTACAAAACGGTCCCTGAAACTTCTCCAATGATCCCTAAATCATGAAATACTCCTTCCAAAAAGTCCCTACAAAATTTCCTTTCAGTCCTTAGTCTTTGGAAACAGTTTTGATCAAGTCTTTTTTTTTTTTTTTTTTTTTTTTTTTTTTTTTTTTTTCTGAACCCAAAATCTACTATAAACTATCACAATAAAGTCCTTGCTATTTCCACTTGGGTTTCTCAGCAAAATTGATCTGCAAGTAAAATCTTACTGTAACTGTTATAATACCCTGAATATAATTACTTACATATATCCAAAGGTTCAGGGCATTACAGTGGCGGCTTGCCCTAAATCCACTTCCCACTCCCCCATCTCCCCACAGACCATACCCTCCCTACTACCATCTTGAAACCTTAGAGAGAGATCCCGTGAAAACCATTGCGAGTTGTGCCGATCACCATCTTCACCTTAGAGGTTTGTGAATCTCTTTTCCCCCGACATCTAATTAATCCCTCAATCTCTTGTGGAAAGTCTCTAATGATCTTTTTTTTAGCTGACTTTGTTAAAGGGATCGGCTTGGCTTTTCTTCTTCGGTTGAGCTCTTGTTAGTTGTTACTTGACTTTGAGGAACTTTATGGGTTTGACCATTTGAGTGGAAAGAAAGTCAAGGGGAAGGCAGGAGGAGGCTATCAGGATTCAGGTTTGGCTTTTGTGGATCAGATAAGAAAATAGCAGTTAATTTGAGGAAAGTATGAGAAATTTGGTGGAGATGTTTTGTTTTGGTTTTGATTTCTCTTTCATGGAAAATCTTTTGTGTATTGTGTTTTTTGATATGTTTATCATTATTTTTTTTCTAACTTCATTTTAAAAGTTTGAATTTTTGAGTAGGTGGTTAGTTTGTTGGTTGGATTTTGAATTTTTAATGGTGGAAGTTCAATCTTTTTGTTTATTTACTTCTCTACTTATTTTTTATTATTTATTTATTTATTTATTTTGTTGCTAATGATTTCTAACTTTTGATCAGGTATCATTCACTTCATCACACTCAGTTCAGAACAAATTACTCTCTATTCATGCCTTTCTATGACTACACTTACAACACAGTGAACAAGCCCTATGATTGTTTATATGAGAAGTCACTCAAAGGAAAAGAAGAGAAATGTGTTGTTGAATGAACTCTCTAAAAATACTTTTTATTTTGCAATTATTTAATTTGTTCCAAGTTTATATAATTTAGCAAATTTATTTAAAATTTTGAACTCAAACAATTCGAACAAAGATTAGAATTTCGAATATGAACTGAACTTGAGCTAAAAATTAAAATTTCGAACCGAACTCTGAGGAATTGAGTTATGCATCACTTGTGCCATTAATATGCACGAGTTGGGATTCGAGCTTGCCTTCTCGGGTGGATGAACACTTTATTTGTTGATGACCCAATACCAACATACCAAATGTTATATTGGGTTATATAATTCAAATTCAATAAAAATATTGAAAATATCAACTTATAATATTAAAAATAAATAAATTATTCCTTTCATATTGAAATATGTTCATCAAAATATTTGATTAGAGATAAAAAACATGATTTACTATTTAGTTTTTCCTTTATATATGAAGTTGGAGAAATTTTTTATATTTATTTAAAATAATTAATTTTGAATTAATGTGTACTAATTTAAATTATATATATACATATTTGTTAATAATAATAAATATTTATTATTAAATAATTTTGATATTTATATCAAAATTTGATGCATTTGACACTTGTTATGCAAAAGTATTTTTATAAATAGATAATTAATAATATAAGGTTTGGTAATGTTATATTATAGCAACATTAATATTTCGTTAGCAAGCATAAATTGCATGAACCAAACGGTTTTTTAGAGTTTGTAACTAAATTTTTGTTTGACCCGATTCAAAAAGTTAACAGCCTAATCAATATGATTTTAGAATTATGAGAATTTTTTAAAACTCAAAAATGAGTTATAGGCTTAGTCTAAGCCTAAGTGATATGAACAAATTTAGAGAATTTAGACAATCATAATGCACTGACGAAAAGTACAATGAAGCCATGATTTACATTAAATTTATGCCAGCTCAACTCATAATTAATCTACAGATTCTTTAAATATATTTTAAGATTTTATTATGATAAAATTCAATGTAGAGTTATTATTTTCCTTTCTAGTATCCTATTTTTTAATTTATATTATATATATAAATTTATATTATTTTAATTTGATTTATTTTATCTATTATTGTTGATTATTTATCTTCACTATGAAATTTTTACGGGTAATAATATTATGTATTATTATTGGCTAATAACTTGATATATTTATAAAGAATTGAGAAAAAAATATTAATTAGTTGATAATTTTATAGTTTATTGGTATTGGGTTGTTTGAGTAAAATATATGTTTTTTTTTTTGTCAAAATATCAAAATGGTCCCTCTATTTTGCGTTTTCCGCCTTTTAGTCCCTCTAATATAAAATCCGCCTTTTTTGTCCTCGTATTTGCACATTTCTGTCCTTTTAGTCCCTCTAATCGACGGATCAGTCTTTTTGGTCCTTTCAGCTAATAAATTAGAGGGACTAAAAAAGATGAAAATGTGTAAATACAAGGACCAAAAAGGTAGATTTTACAGCTTAAGAACGAAAATGTGCAATTACAAGGACCAAAAGGGCTGATTTGATATTAGAGGGATTAAAAGAGCGGAAATCACAAAATAGAAGGACCATTTTGATATTTATATTTTTTTTTAATATTAAAAATTTGAGATTGAATTTGAGAGTATATATATATAACCAACGTTGACTACCATGTTTCTATTTCCAACACACGCCCTGGCAGCTAGCTGTTCATGGTTGTTCTTCTCCCTTCTATCATAAGAAAAACATCATAAATAAATAAGTAAAACTTAAAAAAAAAAAAGAAAAAGAAAAAAAGTGGTCAACATGAAAAGCAAAGCCCACTCCCCGCCATATTAATCAGAGCTCTCCCCCATCCCAATGTCTTCTCCCAATCCATGTAATAATGTCACCTTCCTTTCCCCAATCAACCTATCACTATATGTACAATATGTATATCATATTAATAAATATATATATAAAAAAAAGATATACCATCACAATCATCGTCAACATCATCATCATCATCATTATTGAAATTTTGTGGGATCTACTTGTATGTTATATGCATCCCCTCTTGGCTCTTCCCCCTTGGCTCTTCCCACTCCTCCTAATTTAATAAGAAACTTCTAGCTAAATAACACCAACAACACCAACACCACTAAGCTTTTTCTCTTTTGCATTTTGTTGCTACTTTATTAGCCCATGATTGAGCTCAATTTGCTATTTCTTCAATAGTTTGTGCTTTGTCATGTATTTGAAATTATGAACCTTCCCAAAATCAGGAGATCTTTTCAGTCTTCTGCTCTGATATTGGATACATTATGTATTTGTTATTAGATATGTTCTGATCTTGGCTTATATATATTAGTATCAGTGTTATGTTAAATCACTAATTTATATGTGGGCCTTAAAACCATAGAAGCTCAGCACAAGTGTAAGCATCATACCTAAAATAATCCCAATTCAAAAAATCGAGAGTTCAAATCTTTCTTAATTTAATGGTTGGGAGTTTACAATTCATCCATGTTTAGCATAAAATTCCTATACGATGTGATTATAATTTAAAATTTTTCTTATTTTCATCCTGCTAATATTGCAATAAAATTTTAATAGAAGTATAAAAATTAAAGAATAAGTACTATATCAAATCTGAACAAAATACAAACGTATCTATATCTTCGCCTTACTTAAGCTGAGGTTTAAATTTATCTAATTTGCAAAATACAAACACTGTATACAGAGTTCGATGGCCAAATAATAAAACTTTACAAAACATGTAAGGAGAAAGAAAAAAAAAAACATAAATAAAGAAGTACATAGAAAATTAAGAAGGCATATAGGATGGAAATAATGAAAGATGAATTAGAGATTGCATTGCATGACAACACTATGGTACTATTTCTAAAGTTTGATTCAGGCCCCCAAATAACATGGCTATGCTAACACGTATCTTCAGATTTGATCAGCTTTAAAAGAAAAAGGTACGAGAAGATCAAATCCCTCATCATCTAAAAATATATCCACACCCACCATCACCATGCAGCATGCAACATGCTGCTATTTCCACACAAATTCTTTCAATGCTCTCCATCACTATTCAATGTTGGTCCCATTAATAATAATCCCCCAATGTAACAACCCAGCCACAAAACCAAATAATAATAATAATAATAATAATAGGACTATCATGACACTGTTTACATGCATTTATTACGGGTACAGTGGAATGCAATTACTGGAGAGAAGAAAAGAAAGTGCATTAAATGGAATAAGAGAGATTTAATGAGATTCAGATCCAATTGTGAGGTTGGGTTGGGTTTGGGTTGGGGGGGTTAACTGGTTATTAAGTGATTGGTCATTAATCAATATCCAGGAAAAATAAAGACGTGAAACCGACAGGCACGTGGGTGGGCGGCTTTAGGTTTTAGATATAAAATAAGTAACAGTTGAGAAGCAGCATGACTTGTTTGGCTGCATTGATATCTGAGACTAGGATCGCTTCCGTTGTGTCACCCTCCACCACATTGCTGCACCTCACCAGCACCACCAACCATCCCTTCAAAATTACTATCCCTCTTCCTATTATTAACAATAATAATTCAACTAAATAACAGAGATTTAAATTATTTAAATGAATAATTTTAAATTTAAAAATATATATATATATATATGCAAAACACCACTACAATGTAGTTTTTTTTATATAACTCCTATTGTTTTATTTTGTTTTTTTTTAAAAAAAAATTGGATAAATCAGTAATACATTGTTAAAATAAAAAAACAATCCCGAACTACAAAACAAGAAAGAAGCAATAAAGAAATAAAAGAGACAATGACTTGATCATCAGAGGTGAAGATTGGAAAAACACAAAAAAAAAAAAAACATCATCTAAGAAAATGGATAAAGAGCCGCTTGGAGTATCATATTACTAGGGCACTGTTATTTTGTTTTGAATTAGTTTTATTTCTTTAATGTTAAAAACTTATTACTAAAATAATAATAATAATAATAATAGTGTTTTCTAGAGAGGTCTTCACACATTTTTGAAAAATAATATTAAATAATGCTGAATAGTAATTATATAAGATAAATAACAGTAATATTTTAATTTTTTAAGTATAAATAATAGTAATCTAACGTCTATCATTAAACATATTAACTTCAAGTACATTTGACGTTTGGCCATAACAATAATAATAATAATAGTTTTAAAAGTAAATAAATAAATAAAATAATGGCAATACATTTGATGCAGCTCAGGATCGACCATGAAATTGGATGCCGGGGCCCAAGCATTTGGGTGGGTCCCGTCAGACTAATTGACGGCCATCATCATCATAACACTCCTCAATTAGTGGTGTTTCGTTCATTATATGATATGTTTTGAGAATAAGAATATTGGATAAAAATTTAGGTAGTTACTCATTTTAGTTTTTAAATTTTTTAAAAATAATGTTTAATTATATATGTTACAGTTGCATGAGTCTGGTGGTTGGATAGAGGAAGTCAACAAAACAAAAATAAAATAATAATAATAAAATAAATAATTCATGAGTTAAAATTTTGCTTAGGTATGTATTAATAAATAAATTCCATTAAATTTCTATTTTTTTAATTGAAAAAAATGTAAAAACAATTTTTCATAACATCAACTTGGACAAGGATAGCCATGCATTTGATTTTGGTAGGCGTTTGAAACATTTATGATAATCCCTTGGATAATGATGTGATTTTTTAAAATAAAATATTATGAAAATTTTATTTACATTGATTTTTTTTTAAAAATAGTTATTTCATTAAGTGAGGTTTTCATTGATTTTGCCAAAACCATAGATTTTTTTTAAAGTACATACTGACATATTTTATTAAAAAATAAGAAGAAATTGTATAAGAATTATTTTTCTTAAATAATTATTCTTTTATTATGCTCAAACATTAAGGTTTTCTTATAAAGAAAAAAAAATTTATAAAGAAATTTTTTTATAACACACCCACACAACACAGGTACATATATATATAGCATCTATCATCTATGATCATCCATATATTCTAAATTTACAAACATTCATATCAATCATTAAATTTCAATCCAACTATTTTGCACTATATGATAAACAATATCGTTATATTTATATTTATAAATAGTAATATAATGAAAAATGCGATTCAATTCTACTAAACTTTAATTAGCATTCACTGTAACTAATTGTTACTATTCTATTTTGCACTATATGATAAACAATATCGCTATATTTATATTTATGAATAGTAATATAATGAAAAATGCGATTCAATTCTACTAAACTTTAATTAGCATTCACTGTAACTAATTGCTACTGTTCTCAATTGCAGACGTTATATATATATATATATATATATATATATATATATATATAAAGCACATAAAATCCACAATAGAGGGGTGATTTTTTGACTTAAGGAAGGGATTGCAAAATAGAAATTATCATGCTTTTCTTTAGATGCATAAAAACCAAACACATGTTAACTGAACATTGATATTTATATATCAATGTTAACACCTAACACTATTAAAACATGTCTAAAATATATTTTCCCTGCTAACTACGGCAAAACAAAGATAAAATTACAGACTACAACTAGGATGCATTTAAATTAATGATAAGAAACATAAGAAAGCTTTAAATACCTGCAAAGTGAAAGCATATGACAAATAAACAAATCAAACTCTATATCATTAAAAATTCTCCCAAACATATCCCTCCTAAAACTGCAGCAGAATCCTAAAACTGAATAATATTTAACCAAAACTAACAAACCCAAGACACTAAACTTAAACATAATATCTATGTATCATACACCTTCAGAAATGCATTTCAACAATGTATCAGAACTTTGTTGAATCACTTCTCCCTGTCAAGACATCAAAATCTCAGATATTTCCTGGATCATACATCACCACAAACCATTCAAAAAGTTATAAATAACAACTCATTATTAAAGCAAGATGGTCCTAATATTCAGCAGTTACATAACAGATAAAAAACAAAGAACACAGAGTCTAACTCTTAACATTGTTCAGCTATATATATATATATAGCTTTTCTTTATTTTTTTATTTGATAATAACCAGAAACAAACATGCATATCTATACTAAGATAAAACTTCTGCAACAATTGCAGAGATGAGCAAGCTGCCACTGATTCAAGTCAGAGAGAGCCACCTTTCTTGCCTCACTTTACTTAACTGCTGTCTGATATCTCCATCACCTACACTGAAGGAGTTGACATAATTTAGTAGCTTCCTCCAACAAACCAGTCATGCAAAGGGTTAACATCGTCTGAGCTGATACCGTCTTGCGGGTTTGTATCTGTCGAAGAATGATGGAGTTGGATATTATTGTTGATAAATTCTACATCAGACCACCTTTGTTGCTCAATGCAGTTCCTTCCCCCTGCATGCACCAGCTCAGTCACCTTCTTACTAAGACTGAACCTTGCCGAACCGCTGCAACTCTGGTTTAAGATTCTGACGGCTAAATGCTGCAGTTCAGGACTTTCACATCCAAAAAGTATCCACCAGAGAGCTGAAATTTTAATGTTCAAAAAACAAGCAACATTAGCTAGCAGAAACAATAAAAGGTAGTCTACTTACATGTGAAATTCAAACAACTACAAAGATAATGAAATGACTCTTTGAAATTAACTAGTTAGATGATTGCAGAAGCAGGAGCTATACATGTAGTTCATTTTGTGAAATGAAAGACCCACAAAGGAAGCATAGACAACAACAAATTTCTTAAATCAACAGTACCATTTCTATGGTACAATGCTGTCCATGTTTAGCCAAATCTATGACTACAATATGGACACCAAAGCAAAATCTATCAATTCAATGACATGTAAAACAAGCTTGATTCACTGGAACTTTAACTTGCATCAAAATTCAGTTTGAGCCAACAAGAGATTCATTGTAAACAGCAAATGGATTACATTGATGCAAATTAAATGCTAAGAAAATTTCAAAGATGAAACATAAAAAACTAAAGTCACAAACAAATTACGTCACCTACCGATCAAGGGAAAATCTATCTGCATATCGACGCGTGGCAAACATGATCATGCTTTACTAATAACGGTTTTCAGTTACTTTTGTCGTCTAGCGATGACAATCAGTGGTAAATTACAGCCTATTTTCTAGATTTACAAGCAGTTGGGTTTGTTTTCCCCAACTGTATTATCGCCATCTATCTTCTAATTGTTTTAAGTTAACAAACATTATCTTTTAATGCTTTATAAGTCTTATTTTATCTTTATCAATCTTCTTAAATATGAACTTTTGAGATTTTATTAATCTTGCTCTAAATCATTTATGTACTATTATTTCTCTTACTTATTGACACTTGGATAGTCAATACACTTTAACAATGTAAATATGCATGGATTGAAGTTCAAACAATGACTGAGATAATGAAATGACTCTTTAAAATAAACTAGTTAGATGATTGCAGAAGCTGTAGCTATACATGTAGTTCATTTTGTGAAATGAAAGACCCACAAAGGAAGCATAAACAACAACAAAGGGCTTAAATCAGCAGTACCATTTCTACTGTACATGTTTAGCTAAATCTATGACTACAATATGAACACCAAAGCAAAATTTATCAATACAATGACATGTGAACAAGTTTGACTCACTGAAACTTTAATTTGCATAAAAATTCAGTTTAAGCCAACAAGAGATTCAGTACAAACTCCAAATGAATTACATTGATGCAAATTAAATGCTAAGAAAATTTCAAAGATGAAACATAAAAAATAAAGTCACAAACAAATTACGTCACCTACCGATCAAGGGAAAATCTATCTGCATATCGACGCGTGGCAAACATGATCAAGCTTTACTAATAACGGTTTTCAGTTACTTTTGTCGTCTAGCGATGACAATCAGTGGTAAATTACAGCCTATTTTCTAGATTTACAAGCAGTTGGGATTGTTTTCCCCACTGTATTATCACCATCTATCTTCTAATTGTTTTAAGTTAACAAACATTATCTTTTAATGCTTTATAAGTCTTATTTTATCTTTATCAATCTTCTTAAATATGAACTTTTGAGATTTTATTAATTTTGCTCTAAATCATTTATGCAGTATTATTTCTCTAATACACTTCAACAATCTAAATATGCATGGATTGAAATTCAAACAAGTACTGAGATAATGAAATGAGTCTATGAAATAAACTAGTTAGATGATTGCAGAAGCAGTGGTTATACATGTAGTTCACTTTGTGAAATGAAGGACCCACAAGGAACCATAAACAATAACAAATAGCTTAAATCAGCACTACCATTTATACAGTACAATGTTGTAAATGTTTAGCTAAATCAGTGGCTACAATATGAACACCAAAGCAAAAATTCATCAATACAAAGACAGCTTGATTCACTGAAACTTTAACTTGCATCAAAATTCAGTTTGAGCCAGCGAGAGATTCACTGCAAACTGCAAATGGATTACATTGATGCAAATTAAATGCTAAGAAAATTTCAAAGATGAAACATAAAAATTAAAGTCCAAATCAAATCACGTCACCAACCGATCAAGGGAAAATCTATCTGCATAGCGATGCATAGCGACGCGTGGCAAACATGATCATGTTCTACTAATTACGGTTTCAAGTTATTTTTGTCGTCTAGCGATGTAAATCAGTGCTAAATTACAGCCTATTTTCTACAATTGGGTTTGTTTTTCCCTTTAGTTTAGCTGTTTATCTTCTTGTTTCTTTAACAACTAACAAACCTTATCCTTTTAAGGGTTTATAAATCTTCTTTTATGTTTACCAATCATCTCAATATGAATTTTCTAAGATTTTTATTAGTCTTTCTTTAAATCATTTCCGCAGTTTTATTTCATAAATCGATAGTATTTGGAAATGGTTAGAGATAACTAAAGTTAAAAGTTTAGTGCTAGAGGAACTTCAGTGATTTTAGGATTGGCAGGCATTTAATATGTTTCAAATTTTATAATAAGATTAAGTACACAAACAACATGTATTTCTTTAGGCAAGTAGTACATGATTTGTATTCACAAGTTTTACTTGGATTCTAGAAAGTATTGAGAAATTGATTGAATAGCTCATGCCATCAAAGAAATATAACAATGTGACCAAATCCTCTGATTGATGATATATATGCTGTTACAATGGTAAATGCTACCATCGTTTCAGAGGTGAATCTAGACAATGGATAGGAATTCTAAGATGAACTACTTCTAGAAAATTATAAAAGACAATCAATACATGCTTAGAGATCGATGAACTATGAGATAATAATGGATAAACCAATAATTTAAATCAAAATTAATAAGCTTAAAGCAATCAGCATATCAACAGAAGCAACAATTGAAACTAATGGCCTTAATGACTGCCTTGTGCTGCATTTTGGTTTATGCAATATATCCAAAGCACCTTCACGAGAGAGATGAACAGATAAAATAGTTAGATATTTAAGGAGTTTTTTATCTATAGCGAAACCAAGAAGGGACACCACTTTATCTCCAACAAGCAAAGGAAGTTTGTGGATGAGAGATTTTGCAATTACCATGAAGTATTACTCTTCATGAGTTGCAGTTTTACATTTTTTTGGCTTCAGATTTACTAGGTGCAGGAAGAAATATCAATCTTTCATGGACTAGGATACTACTGCAGAAAGCCATTAGGAGATAAAAGAGATGCATGATGGAGATAGCTGCAATACGACAAAGAGTCTTACTCATTGGTGCTAGCCTATACCTTTGCCATCAAAGTAAAGTTTCATGTTGAAGGTATAGGCCAGTAATACACCAATGTCCTACAAAAACCAAATTACATAAAAGGAAATAAAGTTGATAAATATCTGCAAACATGACAACCACATAGAACTCACAGGGGCAACATAAGTGCTGGTTAGTGCTGATAACCTCAATAAGAGATTGAGAAATCAAGTTTTATTACCGGGTGATACTTTGTTCCTCTGAGCAACTGCTATCTCATCAGCAAAAGCATCTCTTGCTGTTCCATATGCATTCAGTTGGTGAGCTATCAAGTCTTGTTGATTTGCTAGGCCATTGGTCATTCTGACGGTGCAGGTCACAAGTCCAGTAGTAACCTCATGATCGACGAAGAAATCATTTGAGTAGAAGAGACTTGGATTCAAGTAATAACCAGCTGCGTGAAGAGGGCTATGCAGATAGTCATTCCAAATGTCATCAATCATAGTCCAGATAGGGAGATATTTAGCCTCTTCATCACCAACATTGCTTTTAATTTCTTCCTTTGCCCTGTCCATAGCATCATATATGAACCCCACTGCACCTTTATCCCGCTTATGGATGTCACGCAAGACACGAAGTATTGGTTGAGTAAGCTTCAGAACATCATTAACAGCAGACCAAAAGCACTGATTATTGATCAGACCAGCTACAAGTTTCCCCTGGTATCGAGAAGGCCAAACAGATTCATTCCATGCCCGAGAGTTGAACATTCTAATCAATTTTTCTCTCTTAGACATCAGATTTTGCAGTGTCAGAAATGCCGACTCATACTTCAGATTTGTGGTTTTGACAAGATTAGTGTTTCCTATGAACCTTCGCATCAGCTCCAGAGGCAGTGCATGGCTGTACATAAAACTTGTTATGTTCTTGGCCTGAGCTATTACATTCGAAGCAAGACTAGTATTAGCAATTTTCTCCAATATGAGATTTAAGCAGCAATCTGCGCACAATGCCCAAAAGATATGCCGATAGGCACTCTCAATCCTGTGACGAGCAGCCTCCATATTAGGTGATGCATCATTTGAAATAACTTGAACAACGTTCTTGGCACCGACTTCTTCGATCACGCTACTAAGTAGTGACACTAAAGCATCAACATCATGAATGACAACAGATGCATCAACAGACCTCAGGAAAATAGTGCCATTTGGGCAATCTACAAGAAAAGAAATAAGGTTTCTGCCTCTGGTATCAATCCAACTATCCAACAGCAAGCTACAACCAGTCTCTGCCCAAGAACTCTTAATGCAATCAACGTATAGTTGAACATGGCTTCTCTCTTCCTGAAGGATCCATCCACCAAGTTCCTCAGAAGTTGGAAGCCTATACCCACCTGCACAAGCTCTGATAGCATTCACCATTGTCTGAAAAGAAGCAGACTGTACCAACTTAGGATCAATGCCATTTTCACAAAAGAACATTCCAATACACCTTGCGGCCTGCATCTCATTTTCAGACTTGATTTCTTCCTTAACAAATTCTCTTCCATCTTCAGTCATGCTGGAATCAGTAACATTATCACTCAGGTTATCCTCCAATTTGGGCATAAATACACTTTTCCCCTTTAAACACTCACTGATCAGGGATGGACTAGTATGTGCAGCACTTCCACTCCCACTCCCACTCCCATTTTCATGAATGGTTACAGGAACAAACTTCCTCCTCAAAGGAAGTTCAGGATGAACCAACTCTCCAACTTCTTTGATCAGCTTATCCTTCTTCTTTTGGAGCAATTCAGTCCTCAAGCACTCCTTAACATTACCAGGCACTACATCACATGGTAAAACATCAGTTCCAACAGCAGCCAAGTGGTGCTTCAGACGATTGAAGCCAGGAACCTCCTTCCCACAGTAATTGCACTTCACTCTCTTCTTCTCTAAATCAACAGCAACCCCATGGTTCTGAATACAATCCCCTGCTTCCATACCTTCCCACAATCAAAATGCACACAATTCAAACTAGAAAAACTCTCAGAGCACAGCTTCTATCCTCTTCTATATCTGCCAACAGAACACATCACATCACATAACCATATCAAAGTCCCAAGATTACCTTTTTCCCCTTAAAACCAGTCAGCATGTACATCTACACATCTATGTTTATGTATATAAATACTCAGAATGCATTGACATGGCTAGAAACAGAAGAGAACTGAAGCATGACAGTAACAGCCCTACACATGTTATATATATGTACCTATTTTTAATAAGAAAGAACATTAAAAAATAACAAAGTATAGGTGACAAGGATGAGGAAACCTGAGAAAGCTTGTAGAAAGATGATCCTCTGGGCATGGGACCTATCTGTCTATCTGTCTGTCTGTCTGTCTGTCTATCTATTCAGAGTGAAAGGAAGAGGTTTTGAAGGATGGTGATAGTGTCATGCTGTTTCCTGTGCATGAAAGAAAGAAAGAGAGGTGTGTTGGAGACTTGAGAGTTGAGAGAGAACAAAAGAAGGGTTTGAAAGTATAGAAACATATCCAGAAAGGAAAGTGCCTGGCAAAGAGTTGGCCCCACCCACAGAAATTTTTGTTTGTTTCCTATACTTTCTTCGCTTTGCTTCGCTCATCTCTCATGTTTCTCACCTGGCATGGTGGGCCCCATTATCCACACGTCATCACCGCTTGTAGCCGTTTTGAAAGTCCACTCTTTGAAAGGAATCTGCTCGCCACGTGTCTTACCTTTTTGCAATGTAGGGAATCTGCTCGCCACCTGTTGAACCTTTTTTGAAATTTTGGGAAACTGATTTAATTTATTTATTTATTTTTTTTTTTGTAACTTTTGTGAACGTTTTTTCTTAGAAAATTTTATGATGTTTTACTGTGAGTTAATTTATTTTTCTACTATTTTGATATTTAAAGGACTTTTTTTTAATTTATTGATAACATGTTGTTTTATGTGTAGAGTGTTTATATATCTTATTTAGCATAATGGAACCCATTAACCACAACTCATCATCCCTCGTGGCAGTTTAGAAAGTCCTCATTTTGAAGGGTGCCTCTTTAGTATTCGCCACGTGTAAAGCTTTTTTGGAATTTTTAAAAAATAACTTTTTTTTAAACAACATTATTTGTGAATGTTTTTTCTTAAAATTTTTGTGATGATTTAATCGGAGTAAATTTTTTTATTAATACATTAACATTAGTTGATGATCTTTTGGTTTCTAAGTACCAGATCGTTTGTATAAAATATTTATATTCTTACAGAGAAAATGGGTTGGAATCTCATCTTAAATAAGATGAGGACACATTTGTGTTGAGTTATTAATTTTATGGGTGCACACGTTTTTTTTATGGTCGATTGTACATATTTAGTAAAAAAAACCTATTTAATTAAAAGATGGTTACTTTTTTTTTTTTTTCCTTCATGAGTGATTAGTGAGAGATTAGTTCTCTCACAACATTAGTTAAGATGATTGACTTATCCACCTTATAATGATTGATTTATCAACCTTATTAAAAAAATTAATTTTACGTAACTTTTTTTAAAATACATATTAGATATATAATAATTAATTTTATAACTTTTTTCTTATACATAAAAAGTATTTTTTTAAGAATAATAATAAATATGCATAATAAAAAATGAAATAAAAAGTTATATATATATACACGCACACGAGTGTTTTTTACCGAAATTGTGGTTTATTCACTTAAAAAAAAAAAACTATAGTATTGGAATCCTCAATTTTTAAATTAGAAGAAAAATAAAATATTAGATATTCTAATAGGGGAGAGATAAATAAAATAATTTTTAACCAAAATTAAGAAATTAAAATTATACTATATGGGGAAAAAAATCATAATTTTCTTATTTTAATTTTATGTTCTTAGTAATTTGATTATTTTGGTTTAATTCATTTTTTTTATAAATATCATATTAATTGAATATATTGGTAGCATTCTAGACTTTCTAGCATTAAATAGAAAAAATTAATAAATATTAAACAAATCTATAAGGATATATTTTTATTTTGTTTAGTGGAATATGCAAATTTATTGTTATTATTTTTATTGATATAAAAATTTTAAATCCTAAACAATAATTTTTATTTTTTTAATCATTCCATCAGTATAACCAATAGAAGAATCCCGTAATTTTAATTTATTTTTAAAATCATTTAACGACTACCACATTTAAACATTGTATAAATATTTAAATATTTTAACACAGCTGGAAGAGGTCAATAGTTTATAAGACTTTCAATACCTCATTCGAATTGATATAAAAGCATGGCCGAAATTTTTAAAAATATTTTTTAAAATTAAAAATCAGAATATATTTTATGCAATCCACTCCAAATACTATAATTACATAATAAAAAAAATTAATCCATAAGAATATTTTATTAATTTTTAATTATTTTATAAAATTAATTTTTTTTTCAGTGGCAGCAAACACTCACACTTAAGAGTTGTATCAACCCAATCGAGATTTATTAACTTAACCCAAAAACATTGGGTGAACTAATTACAATATCATTAGCGTAGAGTTTTAAACCTAAACCTACCCATCCACTGCCATGTGACAATTTTTTTTTTTGAGAAAGGCGACAACTGCCGGAACCTCAAGGACATACACGTGGAGGAGCAACGCTCACCAACCGAACCGTGCCCTCACCTTGCGCGTGATAGGTTTCGAAACGGGGAGCAACGCTCGACCATCAAGACGAAGACCCTACGCAAAGGACCCGGTGCCAATAGACCAAATGGTCGTTGGCCTATGTGACAATTCACTACACTCCACAGTAATTGTCCACCAAATTAAAATATATTTAGTTTACATATGTCATTTAACCAACCCGCAATCATCCAATATCTTTAATCCTAAAATACCTATTAATTATAAAAAAATAAAAATTAGAAAGAAAAATACTAATTCACCAATAGGCTTTTACCCTACTGATATCTAGTCTTTTGCGTAAAATTCTCTTTTTAGAGACCCAGAATTAAAATTTATGTAAAGTGAAGACACCATGTTGTTGAGTACATGCCCTTGATTATTAACATTAAATAGAGGTGTTTGTGGGCTAGTGTAATATATATATATATATATATATAGTCTCTCTAATATAGTTAATCTAGTTTTTTGATCTTTCTAATATAATTTATCTCTAGAAAACCCTTCTATTTTAATATTGAAAAATGATAGTTCTCATAAGAATCTTTTAAGGATAAATTATATTAGAAAAAAACTCGGATATTAAAATAGAAGAATGTTCTAGTGACAAATCATATTAAAAGGATTAAATTGGGTATTCTAAAAAATATTAATTCCTATACAATTGAGTTCAGCCTTGTATCTGGCAGTTATCCATTGGTAGCACTGCTCTCCAGAAGAATGCGCGCGTTTACTGGTCTGTCCGAGAAAAACGTTGCGAAGAAAAAGAAAAAAATGAGACCATCGATGCAAATGCACGAAAAAACTCAACCGCTCCCTCTTCCTCTCATTCTACTTTCTTGCAATCACTGCTTTTCCTTCTTCCATTCCTGATGTCCTTTGTATTCTGGACTAGCTTTCAATTTCCACCAACCTTTCAATTTTTTTATGCCAATCTTTGATTTCATTCCATGAATTAGATTTCATAACCAATACCATCATTTATTGCTTCCGTTTCTGTGTACAATTCATGGAGATTAATGGCTCTCGTGGACCCCCTCTCAGCCAATTCTCTTCTTTGCAGTTGCAGGTATGCCTTCTTCTTCTTCTTCTTTGTGATTTGCTCACTGTGTTTGTGTTCTTGTTCTTTGATTTGTATGCTGTGGAATGGAATGACAAAAGGGTCACCTTCATTGAGTCATTGTTTGAAAATAATGGGAAAATTTTATCTTTGGGGAGAGAGAGATTAGATGAACTTTGTGAGATGTTGTCTGTAGATTTATGAATTTATGTACTCTTGATTCGACCCTTTTCAAAAACTAGGTAGATGAGATCTTAGAAAATTTTTTTTTTGGTTGTTTATTTTGACTTTTTTTTTTTTTTTTTTTTTGTGGGGGGTGGGGGAGGTCCTTTAGGATAGATAGGATAATAATTTAAAATTCAAACAAACA
Organism: Dioscorea alata; assembly: GCA_020875875.1. Classification (NCBI taxonomy): domain Eukaryota; kingdom Viridiplantae; phylum Streptophyta; class Magnoliopsida; order Dioscoreales; family Dioscoreaceae; genus Dioscorea; species Dioscorea alata. The sequence goes on from CM037018.1 coordinate 17,245,924, forward strand.
AAACTATTTGTTATCAAGTTATTTCCAAGAGACATCGATTTTCTGCGGATTTGTTTTAAATTTGTTTATTTTGAGTCTTTTCGTTATACTTGTTTGAATTACAGATGGGTTCCATGAGTGGTAAATCAATGCATGAGTTTGAGGATGAAAGCCTTGCTAGTCCTCCTCTTGCTCTCCCAAGGAAAGGGCTTCCCATTGATGGGCAGCATTACGGCATTGTTGGCCAAGAATGGAACTTTGAAAATTTAAAGAGCAGACTGATCAAGAACTTAAAGATTGTAATTTTTACAGAAAAAATTAATATACTGATGCCTTTAGGCCCTGCTGCAATTATCGTTAACCATTTAACAGCTCATCATGTGAGTTCTACTAACAATATTTCATGGAACAAAATTTGCATCCATTGTTTATTAGTTTTATGATGTTTTACTCTCTTTGAAAACTTTTGTATATTGTAGGGATGGGTATTCTTGCTAAGCATGTTGGGTATTATACCGCTGGCAGAGCGCTTGGGTTTTGCAACAGAGTGAGATACTTTGTTATATATACATACTAACTCATTGTAACTGTCATTCCAAGTGTTATCTCATCCAACTCTTACTGTTCATCTCTCTTGTGCAGGCAGCTAGTATTCTTCACAGGTCCTACAGGTAAAAAAGTTACCTTTTATTTAGCTGACTCATATACTTTTCAATTTTACTTCAAGGCTGTTGTAATTCATCTTGTACTTTAGGTCTTTTTAAAATGAAATTCGATGGTGAAGTTCTTGGTGTTTAACCGATTCTGACTATGTCAGATTAATTTGCAGTTGGGAGTCTTTTAAATGCTACATTTGGAAATGCAACAGAACTAATAATATCAATCTTTGCACTGGAAAATGGAATGATACGTATAGTTCAGCAGTCACTTCTTGGATCAATATTGTCAAATATGTTACTGGTTCTTGGATGTGCATTCTTTGGTGGTGGGTTGGTTTTCTATAATAAGGAGCAGGTCTTTGACAAGGTAAAGTTATCTCATAGTGGTTGATGTTTGAACTTGTTATTTTGAAAGATAGTTTGCTTATACTTTGTGGGCAGTCAGCTGCTGTAATGAACTCTGGTTTGCTATTGATGGCGGTCATGGGATTACTTTCTCCAGCGGTTCTCTACTACACTCATACTGAACTTCACTTTGGCAAGTCAGAATTAGCCCTTTCCAGATTTACTAGCTGCATAATGCTGGTGGTTTACGCCTCATATATTTTTTACCAACTGAAAATTCAGAAAGGCAATCACGATCATCAAAATGAGGTTTGTGTTGTTGTATTTATTTTACCATGTCTTTCAACATGTCCTTGCACACCATGGAAGGTTTATCTAGACATCTAGAATTATTATGGAGCAAATTCTCCCAAAATTTTCTAACAATGAGCTATTGGCTTATCTAATTTATGAAATCAGATCCCTAAAATGAAAGTTTAGAAGGCTGGTTGAGTACCAGTTTATTTGGTTTTCACTCACATTTAAGTGTTGTTGTTATTCTTCTTTTCGCCGTGATTAACATTTTCAAATTGATCTGATCAAAGGCAGTAGGCCAGAATGAGGAAAGTGAAGATGATGAAGCCCCTGAGATATCTAAAATGGAAGCTATCATATGGCTAGCATTTTTTACAGGTTGGATTGCAGTCCTCTCTGAGTATCTAGTCCAAGCAATAGAAGTAAGTGTTTTGATGTTCCTTTCTCCTTGTTTATGTTTTTCTTTTGTGTTGATTTTCACCTTGATCTTTTATAGCTGGCCATCGCTCTCTGTTTTTATTCTGTTTCCTGAAGATGTGTGTCTATTGAAACTTGGAATAACTCAGATGATTGAGAAGATAATTAGGAAATGCTGCAAGAATGTTTTTTTTTTAAAAAAAAATGTAAACTTGAAAGTAATTCTCTTGTTCTCCCAATTCATATAACTAATTATTTTTCAGAGATACTTAAGAACTCTGTCAATTACATTTCTATCTTCATTGTTCTTCTCTCCTTTTAATTTAAGTTGTGGTTTATCCACCTTTGTAAAAAAAATAAAATTAAAAAAAAATTTCTATCTTCACTTCCTTTAGTGGTGTGTTTTGTTGAGCTTTTGTCACTGTTTCTTCTGCTCATGACTGCTTCACTTTTTCAAACTTTATAGGGGGCTTCAATTGCACTTAAAATACCTCTTGCTTTCATCAGTGTCATCTTGCTTCCAATTGTGGGAAATGCTGCTGAGCATGCAAGTGCCATCATGTTTGCAATGAAAGATAAACTTGTAAGCATGCTGGTGGATTTCTCAAGAGCCTTTTTCTGAACTAGACTTACTGAATCCTTAACAATCTCATCTAGGATATTTCTCTTGGAGTTGCAATCGGATCATCTACACAGATAGCCATGTTCGGGGTAGGTCCAAATTTGAGCTTAATTCCTACCTTACCAATCTGCTTTCTCACGTGTTTTTCCATTTCGTAACTCTCTCTGAATAATGTGTTTTTTGCTGATACTGCAGATACCATTTTGTGTGATAATAGGATGGATAATGGGAACACCAATGGACCTTAACTTTCAACTTTTTGAGACAGCCACTCTCTTCATTACAGTAGTAGTTGTTGCCTTTATGCTCCAGGTGTGTGACAATAATCTTGACTCATCTGCCATGTTTTCTGTTACTATGATATATATATATATATATATTTATATATATGCATGCATATGTTGTAGTCTGCACTATACTTTCCCAGTATCATTTGGTTCCTGCACGGTGTGATGAATGCTGTAATGATGTAAACGGCAGTTAGCTCTTTCAACTCTTCGTGTATTCTTAAGCATAGGCCTTGAAATCTTAAAACTTATTGATTATTTCATGCAGGATGGTACTTCTAACTACTTTAAGGGGTTGATGCTTATCCTTTGCTATCTGATAGTAGCTGCCAGTTTTTATGTGCATGTTGACCCTGAATCTATTGGTGAGTCTTTTTTTTCATAACTTTTACCGATCGCAGTTTCTAGTTCAATACAGTAGGATTCTGTAACCTACTCTCCTTTATTGTCTCAATTCTTTGGTTATACAAAATTACTGATGTTTGGTGTTGTTCTCTTGACAATTGTTGGTATATATTGTAATCTCACCTGGCCAAGATAATACTGCAAAATATATACAGAGCAAACTACCATCCTGCCTGGCCAAGTTTGTATATCTTGTAAACTTAATTCTAATTGCGCATAACCTGTTTTTCACAGGTGAACCTCCAGGAGTGTAGGAGCCAATTAGCCTTGAGTTTATTCCTAAAGAAAGGACACAAGTTCTCGGTAAACAAGTTCCTGACAAATACTTTGTTTTGTACAGTTCTCCTGGGTGCCAAGCCTCACAGCATGCATTAACCAAAATAATTAAGAGAAGCTATTTAGTCGAGTTTTTAGGCTTTTAGACTCATTCATGTAGTTTCAAGTGATAAAATGTTCCAACAGATGATGAATTTTTGGTTCTGAAATAACTTTTTGACATTTGTTATAGATGATAACAGGCTCCTTCTGCAGGAACTTTGTTTTTGTTTCTTTGATTCCTTGGGCTTTATCACTTTATGTACAATGTTTTATTCAGGAAAGTATATGTTACATCTGTTGACTTGCCTCAAGAAATGTTCTTTCAAAGAACAAAACTAAGGTTGAAACTGTTCAACAATTTCATTGAATCGAAGAATTTGTCTAAAAATATCATTACAAAGCACCAATCTAACTGCATTACAGACTTGCTTTCCATTGCTCACATAATTTTCACAATACATACCAAGCAGCAACTTTGACCACCATAAACAAGCAATTCATCGACAAGAGAAATGAGAACCAGTACTGCTGTATCTCCTGATAGTATCATGAAGTCTTTCCCTCTTCAACATCAAGCCTTGCTCTTTTATTTCCGTTTGGCAACTCGGGAATGCTGCCAGAATCATCGGCTTTGTGCTTTGAGCATTGAGTAGGAGATGAGGATTCATCCTTCAAGCCACTTTGAACATTTGAGGGCTCATCAGAAGTTTCAGGTTGCACTTCTGAGATTAGAGGTTGTTTCAGAGATACCCGGGAATCATTGGCTTTCTGCTGTTCTTCAAGTATCTTCTGCAAGTACCTCGCTTGCTCCTCGATCCGTAACTGTAGTTGCCTTTGAATCTGTTGGAGGTAAAGTTAATAAAAAACAAATCCACAACAGAAATATCAGTACCACATTAACAGATACGATGAAAAAACTTTATGGGGATAATACTATATAGTGCTCACTTCGAGTTGTTCATGTAGTTGTTTTTGAACTTCTATTTGCATCCGCAGAGCCTCCGTCACTTGCATACTCCTATCATAAAGGCAAGGAAAGAACATTTAGGGATGATGAAATAGAGAATAACAGTAAAATCCCGGGTTTTACCTTTTGATGTCAATGCTACTATCATCACAGATTGACTGCGCCTTCTTTTCATCGGAACATGAAGTTTTTTTATCTTGGTAAGCACGAAATTATAAGCCATGAGGAAGTCAGCATGTATACATTCAAAACCAAGTCACAGAGTGTTTATCAAGCATGAAAAGTCATCATAACATAGTGTTCGTAGATATTCAAGTTATTGTTAAGAGTTCATACTGATCATACATCATGCGCTGAATTGTTTGTATGTTGAGTTTCAACCAAAGGAGTAGCCACTGCTACATACTGAAAAGGGAACGGAAGTGAAGTAATCACTATCCGAATCATACATGACTACTTTCAACTATATGAAAGAGCTAGCATTAAGGCAAAAATTTAACAAAGATGAGTCCTTTTTTTAAGCATGAGTACACTTAGTTAGCAATCAAATGCTTAAATGAATGAAAAAAAAAAAAAAAAATTTGATACATTTTGTTCTGCAAGTAGAACTTTTATTCATGTTTCTTCACTCACCTTCTTTTGCTGCTGGGAGATACATTGCAAGCCGATATTTCTGCAAGTTATAAGCACATAAAAAATAAACACAGAATTAATTAGAATGACACCAAAACAAGCAAGTATCTAAAAATATAACACAAGAACAAGACTTTCACAAACCTGCAAATGACTCTTAACATGATAAATTGTCAAACCCTCAACATTCATAAGCTTCAATACACCCTTTGGAGTGGCCTCTGCAGGACAAACAAGATTACAATTAACAGTTTGCAAAGAAAATCATATGAATTGTTATCTTCTTGCTCACTTTCTGCTCCTTCAAGTTTATTCACAGCTTCAACAAAGCGCTCATGGAGCTCCACAGTCCACCTCAATCTGGGTTTGTTCACTGTTGCATTACCAGGAGTGGAAGGACTAGTTGATTTCGGAGAAGAAAAAGAGGGAGATGGAACAACATCAAGTGAAGGTGAAGCCAGAGGTACAGGCATGTCATAAATTTCCTAAAACACAAAACAATCACACAAATTCAAGTCAACAAAATAAGCAAAAAAAAAAAAATATTGAAAAGCAAGAACAATATATGAACAATACTGACATCCAAAAGAGGGCTTTCTCCATCATCAGTAATATCAATGCCAAGCTGTTCAGAAAGAATCTGCAACTCAAGCTGGTCATTGATGCTGAAACCACCATTGTCACCATTAAAACTACCATCAGAAGCATCAGCAGGAAAACTAAGAAAGTTATCCAGCTCAGGTTTGGGAGGATGTGGAAGGAAAGGTGGCAAGTTGCTGAGTTGTCTGCAGGACTCAGAACCTGTAGATAAGTAAAGACTTGTGCAAAATTTAGAGGATCTTGAGAAACTGAAGCCTGATGCTGCAAACTGGAGAGAATGATTGGGATCCATGAAACTTTTGCCACTCCTTCCTTCCTCACTTGGATGGCTTTGCTTCACTGTTACCTGGTTGTTGTTCATGGTCTTTGACTTCTTCATTGGCTTAATTCCATACTTTCTTTGTGCTTGGAAGATTTCTAAAATCAAGTTGACAAAGAAAAGATAAATAGAAGAAAATTCATGGAAGAATTCAATGAAGGAGAGAGAGAGAGAAAGCAAGGTAAGGTACCAGCATTTGGATTGGTTTTCCTGAACAAATGATTGGTGGGAGTTCTGGTGGATGTGTTCATCTTCTCTTTTTACTTGTTTCTATCTCTATTTACAATCTTCCATCACAGGGTTTATCTTGTCCATTAATGAAAGGTGCAAATTTTGTTAAATAATTAATAAACAATATAAAAAAAATAAGATTAGAAATGAACCATTTAAAGGAAATTTATTTAAAGTTCTTGCTTTAAATTCTGGTTACCAGTAACTAAAGATTCAATTTTTAATTAATTTTAATAATTAAAAGTAAGAAGTTTTCCATGTTTCTTTGTTATACACGACAAAAAAATCGCTGCCGTGTGGTATAACTCACAGTGCATCATCATTTGTTTTAATTATTTCAAGTTCTTTTTACTTGCCAAACCCTGAAAACCAGCTGTATTGATTTCCATCCTTTTTCAAGTTTCAAGTGCTTTTTAGTTTTTACTTGCCAAACTACTGTCAAATTTGTTATATAATTTTCTGAAATATCATTAAATATTAGAAATATAACTTATTTCAATGAATAAAATTTCTAATTTAACAAAAATAAAGAAAACAATTTTTGGTTCATATCAGCCGCCTTGCAATATGTCTTTTTACTCAAAAGTGACAGAGAGGTCAAATTCTTTTCTAGTTTATCCATATATTTTTTAAAATAAAAAATATTATATTTCTGTTAAATTATTAAATAATTTCTCTAATTTTCAAGGTGTGGCTGAAAACTCATCACCCTTTGATGAGGTGGCTAATTTTTAGAATGTGGGAAATGAAAACCTATCAGCATTTGAGATGGCTAATTTTTAAGTTTAGGATAGATGAAGAAGGTTGGAGATCCGTATCCGATATCACAACTTCTTGGAGTCAAATCAGGCTGGCGTGTCAAAACCTTAGAACTTTTAATTAGTATTATTATTATTACTATTATCACTTATCCTTCCTTTGAATAAAAATTCCATGAAGTAGTGATCATTGTTACAATGTCTAACAATGGAATCATCAAACAATGCCACCTGGTGACAAAATTAATATATATATATATATATATATATATATATAATTTTATATAAATAAAATATCTTTTATTAGTGTGAAAAGCCTTCTTTTAACTCCAAAAGAAATAATTTATCGTTTTCAACTCTGATTCTCTAAATAAAATTTTTTAAGTTAGATTGGGTGAAATGAGAGAGGTTTTACAATTTTATGAAGTTTTGTTAGTTGTACGGGTCAATTAGCTTGACTTAAATGTAAATAGTATTAGTGCAAAAACACTTTTATTGGCATGATTTGACACTAAGTCAGGATGACGTGGCAACTATTATGACATGGAATAAAGATGGCATGGGAAGCATGGTGGTGTGGCAAGGAGATTTGACTTAGAGGCAAATATCTTGGGAGATCTTAATGGAACTATTTTTGGTGTATACTACAACTTGAAAGCAAGATCTCATCAAGAGCATATTTAGGAGATTTGATTAAAAACTAAATATGGATAGAGTTTAATTGGAGAAATACCTATCAATGATATGATTGAAGACCATTAAAAATATGATTTGAAAAATCTTAATAAGTGTGATTGAAAACTATTAAGGGTATGATTGAAGACATGCCTATTGTTGGCATGATTGACATGATTGATTGAAAACTTTGATGAATTGAAGATCAAGTTTGGTAAGTTTCGTGAAAACGCACAAAGTCGTGCGCCCCTTGCAAGAGGATTGCGTGGTGAGAAATTGAGGAGGTAGGCTAGTTGTTGGTAGTCGGGATTGGGAGATCTGGTTGCATCGACTCGGACTAAGCATAACCGGGAGGTTGATGGGTCTTGAAGTCGCTTCGCAACGAAACCATAACTTAGTTAAGTCAGCAATCAGGGGCATGTTGCAAGTTGTGTTACAACAGGAGTTGCAACAGCTAATTTTGGAAGGTTCTAAAGTTAGTAGCCGCAGAGATTTTAAAAGAGGTATGGACTATATTTAGGATGTTGAGGCGTCTATATAAACTACCTTGCTTTGAGATTGTGTGTGACTTTTGAGGAAGAGAGTGTGTGGGCATTAGACAATTTAGAGAGGGTAGTGATCTTTATTTGTGAGAGTGAGTGACAAAGTGTTTGTACTCATGTCTTATCACCTTTTTAGTGGATTGTTTATCTCCAGGCTTGACCCCCAGACGTAGGCGAGTGGATATCGAACTGGGTTACCAATTTTATTGTGTTTTTTTTGTTTGGTTTGTGTGAGTTTTCCTTGAGTGTTATTTAAACCCATAAATCACACCGAACTAAAAAAGAGAATATTAAGATGATATGAAGAGAATGTTGAGATGGATAACTAACGCTCTTATGAAGGACTAATCAAAGAATTAAATTTATCCAAAATAAACTGGTGCCAATTATTATTGGTTAGTTAAAAATAAAATCAATCAAAATAATATAGAAATGTTGTTGTTGTTGTTTTTTTTTTTTTTTTTTTTGAAGAAAAGAGCTGCACCGCAGCTATTTTATTAAAATCAGAAAAACATTGAGAGCTACAACGGAATTAAAGCAACAAAAACATAAACTAGAAGAAAGATTAAAAAGATAGAGCTTTTCCTCAACCACTTCATGAGCCATCTAGGGAGGTCAAGTCCTTGGTGAAACAGCGACAATCCATGCCTTGAACGGCCATATGCAGCAAGCTTATCAGCAAGTAGGTTCCAATCTCGCGGGATAACTTCAATGTTCACTTGATCAATATTCAACAAGCTCCGAATAGAATCAATTCGATTCTTCAACCTCCACGCAGTCACAACGTTATTATTCTTCAGGGCGTGTTGAACACGTTAATATAGAAATGTTGTTAGACCATCAATAGATGTCACTAGCTCTTCGGATGAAGGGTTGTGGAAGAGAAAAAATAAAATAAAATCTAAAAACATTTAGCACAAAGTTTACCAGATGATATGAGATGATGCTTTTTTTTTTTTTTTGTCTTTAATAGAGTAATCTGGAAAAAAAAAAATTTGACTCAAGATATTTTGGACAACCGGTTCGCTGTTGTTGAGTTTTATTAAATTTTTATTAATAATTTCAAACTACCAACAAATGCTTTTGCTGCTCATTGTGACAGTGGTTGTTCTATTATTTGTTGTAGGAATGATTTGTCTTTTTTATTCTATCATTGTGCATGAGTGCCAATTTGACCTTTTTTTTCTCTAATTAAAATTTCCACATAATTCATGGTGATGACTTGTTTTATTAAAGAACGGTATATTAAAACCATTACGGCCAGTCAAGTGTGCCATTATTAGTTTTTGTCTCTGAATGAAAAATATATTAATTAAAAAAAATCACTTTATTGCTGATGCACTAATAACATTAGACATAAAACAAAAGGCAAAGGGAATGCATCATGTGATTTATCTCAAATGGGACAAAGAAATGAAGAAGGGAATGAATCTACGACGCAAACCAAACCTCATGGAAATGAGCTAATTGGAAAGAGAAAGACAAAGACAAAGCCAAAGACAGAAAAAGGAAGACAAATTGAAATTTAGCCACCAATACTATGCCAATGGTAGCAAAATGTATGCAGGTAGTACTTAGATATCAAATGTCACACTCTGCACTCCAACTTGTTGGCAGTGGAATAAAAAAAAAAAATATCAACCAGACAATGTCCAAGTCTTACAACAGAAAAATAATAATAACAATAATTACTTTTTTTTTAATAGTTTATGGAAGCAAAGCCATATTTTTATCTTTGGTAGCAATTCCAATTAAAGAGATTCCAAAATGGACTTCAGTCATTAGTGTGGGGTCATGGGGGCTTGATTACATATGCACCACTTGCTGCTGCAGCCTTTTGAAGTCATTATCCTATAAAAGGTTCCAGTTTTGGAGATGGAATGATATATATATATATATATATTTTGGTAAGAGGAATAGACAGCCCGTAGATCCTGCTAGATTATTAAAGACGTGCACAAGCCTCGGCGAAGCAAGTGGGGGTGGGACCCGCGCACACATGGGCGCTGGGACCACTCGCTTACAACCACCGCTCACAACTCCCAGAAATGTGTCCTTACCCGAGAATCGAACTCTCACTACTCGATGAAGAGTTCTATTGGGGATCTGTGTACCAATAGACCATATGATCATTGGCGATGGAATGATAATTTTGAGTGCATTGAATAGAAGCTAGTGGTGGTGGTGGTGGTGGTGGATGCTGACACCCGCCTTAATTTTAGAGGAGTGAGACGTCCAAAGAAGTTGGTCACTCGCTGCATCTCATCTCCACATGGCCTTCAACTCCCTCCAAATATTGAGCCAAAGCCATCAACTTGCATTAATTCAGAAATGAAAATCTTATCAAGATCGTAAATAACATAAATAAATTAAGATTATGTTTGTGAGGAGCCTAACTGTTTGGGAATCACACAAGTTTTTTTATTCACCACACTATTCACTTTCTTCATCGAGTCCGCCTCGGATGAGATTTGAAACACTTAAAATCTTTTGGGAGATTCTTGTGCTATAATTTTTTTAATAAATAATAATAATAAATAATAAATAAAATAAAATTGAAAATGAAGAAAAATTAAATGAGACCCATGACTTTATCTAATGTTCAAGTTCGACTTTCTTTTTTTTCACGATTAAATAATAGTTAGGGTGGTATTGAACTAGAATCAATTTTCACTTTGAGCATCAAACTTTAATTTGTATAATTTTGATTATCTGACTTTAATTCAACTTCAATTTGGTTTCACCAGGAGAATACAAAGTTTTTGAAAGCATCAATTCGCCGTGTCATCTACTGACTTGCACATGCCATGTCATTAACAATGTCTGCATGATTATTTATTTATTATGCAAATCAATGATGTCCACACATATATAATAGGTGACCCTGTGGATATCGTTGATGACATGGCATGTACATGTTAATAGATAACGCACGAATTGCTGATAATGAGGCAATTCCGACACCCATATCATCAAATTCTTCACAAATACCTCTTGGTACCTTTTTGATAAAACCAAATTGAAATTGAATAACTAAAATGATACAAATTAAAATTTAATGCTTGAAATAAAAAATGGCTATAATATAGTACCCACTTAAGATACTTACTCATAACATTTAACTCAGAAGCATTGCATAAGCCAGTTAAAACCTATATAAGTTTTAGCTCAAACTCCAAGCACAATCCTGATCCAAAGCTAAACAGAGGCCAGGTATTATTCTCTGATAGCAACCCAACAAGTAAACCCACTACAAAGTTTGGGAAGTAAAAAAGAACAATTAGATGGAATTGAACAATGATAAAATCACCAAAATCAAGAACAGGTAACATACAGAAGATTCCAAACACAGAAACCAGTATTCATTATATAGTTATATAGCTCGGGATGGAGTGAAAGAGTCTCCAATGGCATCAGTATAACAACAAATCCAAAATGCTTAAATTAAACAGTAGCAATCCATGGGATTTGTTACTAGTTCTACAACATAAAAGAGTTCAGTAATACACTAGACCAATTGCTTAAATTAAACATGGCCGTGTCACAGAAGGGACTTTTCTTCCTATCTGTCTTTCAGCTCTTGCTCAAACTGCAGTAGTTTTTCTCGAATGGGTGGCAAAAATAACCCAAGATCTTGAGTGACCCTTGTTTTATCCTCCGCAGCAAGATCCTTCTCCTCACTGAGTCTCACCACGATCTGCAAGTCTTCAAGTTCACCGAATGAGAATTCCGGAATATCCAGATGGCCTTTAATCTTCTTTACCTCCCTGTTTAATAACCATTCTCCTGTTTTCATATCCCATAAACTATCAAGGTCAAAACAAGAGGCAGGCAGGCTAAACCAGCTGAATAAGGAAAGAAAACAAAAGTCCAAAGCCAATGGTTACCAAATACCTTTGAACTTCAAAGTCAGTTCATATGTGTAACCAACTCGCTTCTTGTTGCGAACAGTGACCAAGAATGCCTGCTTCAGAAGACGAGCATTTATCATTGGGCATAAAACATAAAGTCTCTCCGTACTTCATGATGTTTGTTCAGACATCTATCAATTTATCACAAGAGAGATTCGAACAAGAAGACAAAACTGCAAAGAGCTAGGTGAAATGATATCCTAACACCATGTAGAATTTTATTTATGACAAGAGAGATTCTAACAAGAAGACAAAACTGAAAAAGCACACTGCCGGAAGGAAGGAAATTCTAACATAATGCAGGAATTTATTTATGATCGGTTTCTAACAAGACAAATCACGACGGAACACAGTAGGAGGGATATCCTATCATGCAGATTACATTAAACCCAATTCCACTACAACACTCAAGCAAATAACATCTAACCCAATGAAAATGTTTCCTCTATGGTCTTAATGTAAGCATCTTGGCAAAAGAGAAACAGTTTATGATAATCATTCCCGAACAATTTCCATTAAAGCCAATTGTTTCTTTCTGAAAACCACTGTCTATAAGGCATGGTTGGATAGAGACATGGGCCCATGGCTCATTGACAAAAACCACAAAGCAGACCTCCCATGCCAGTGATCAGTCTCCTGCTATTCACTAGAATAAAGCTATATGCAAGGCAGTCTGATTCTTGGTGGTGGCCCTGCATGGGCATGCGCATAGAGACATATGAGACATGATGTAGTGAGGCAACCACTTCTAGGCCCGTACACTTTCACTCTATTACTAGCAGTTCTGTTTTCTCCATGCCCTTTGCCCAGGTGAAATAGTTTCCTATGGTTTAGTCATATCAAGCAAGGCCACATCTATGAAGTAGATATGCAAACATGAATTATAAAAAAAAAAATGCTCATGATTAAACAATTCTCTAAAACCAGAAAACCAAAGTCCCATAAAGAAGGTAATTGTCTTGATCATATAAGGTTTCCTGGGAAGGTAACTTGGTCGTTTCAGAAGCTTCTTACATCACTAACCTCACTAACAAGATAAAATCCTCAAAACGCCAGATAATCATGATTCTTCACACGCAACCAAAGATATAAAAAAGAAAAAAAGAAAAAAAAGAAAAAGAAAATTTCAATGGCATTATGCCTTTGCAAAATAGATTACATATCATATAACACATGCAAACCATGATAAGGTGATAGTGCACATTCATAATTAACCACATAAGAAAGGACAGACTGCAGTTTACGTGTCTATTTACTTCAAGCTAATGCTACCTTTTCACTCTTTCTTGATTGCCAGATTAATACTTTCTGTTTCCCCTACAACTGCTTGATTTTCAAGCCATCTTTTATTAGCCCAACTCCTCTGTGTGAGTGAGTGTGTGTGATTTATCAGCATACCACCAGATTCTCTCTCTCGACTACAGGATTTCCCGAAGCTATAAAAACAAACTTTAATAATATAATAATGGAATTATGGGATTGATAAACTTTTGAACCCAAGATTCCAAAAGCTCTCAATTATTTTTGGAATGTTCTGGCAAGGGCTAGCAAAAAGAAAACAAACAAAAGATACCCAGGAAATTACTGTTTTTATTTTTGCTCTTATCTTGTTTAGCTATGATGACAATAATGTGTTGGTCAAACGACAGAAGGATCTACTAGCTTTTTAAAGGCCCAAAAAACAAGTAAAATTATGGACGTATACTCACATCACCAGCACATTTGGACACTTCATTGATATCGGCTTTACCACCAGAAAATTCCAGGGAGTTTAGAGATGTAAGCAACTCCTGTAATTCAAGAACAAAGAGGATTGGCAAGTTATCAAATGCAACAACCAACGGGCATAACACTAAACCAATGTAACTATGCACATAATATTAAACCATGCGTATACTTGAAATACCACAAAATCTCATTCACTACAGAATAATGCAGATATCCTTTAAACAAAATCGCCAAATGAACAGAACAAAATAACAGACCTTTATTCTATTACTTGCCCATGAATTAAGATTTTTTTCTTCCCAAGTTCCAGCCTGCACAGATGCACAACAGAGGCTTAGCAATGCAAAATAGCAAACTAAAAAACTACCTAAACAATGTAACCATCTATTTTAGTATCATGAAACACCATGGATAACTGCCTCAGACCTCTAACATCAAAAACAAAATTTGAACAATCATTTTACAAAAAGAGGATCCCGCAAATTCACTTTAAAATCTAAATTTTAAATTTTAAATCGAAAGTGACACACTAATAAAATAGTAAATGAAGCATCCTAAGTTGATATCTGGAGCCAATGACAAGATCATATCCAAATTGATGCTTTTCAATCACCAAAGATGACAGCAGCAAGAATGCCAACAAATGGATTAACTCACAGAGATAAGAAGGTAATCACAACAATGGAATTTGAAGGTATTCGCAAATGAAACAAAGATGATAACAAAACACCTGATTCCAGACGGAGCCAAGGGTGGCAGGCTGCGTCTGATTTGAAATATCGTCGGCGGAGAGTTTGCGGGGCACCGGCATCGGCGCGGCGTCTGCCTTAGTGTCTCTCACCCAATACGTATACGAAGTCTGCTGCTTCTCCTCCTCCATCCCTCAATCAAGACCAACAATCCCTCTTTCTCCTTGTCTCCCTTCTCCAGATCAACGAGGGAGGGGAGTGGAGACGGAGACGATGGCGGTGGCGCGATCACAAGCAAGGTCGGATCGAGGAAAACCGAGAAAAATGGAGCTTTTCCGACAAGATCGGGGATCTATATGAATGGCCGCCAGTAGCGTGCGTTTACTGTATGGCCTACCCTTCTCGAAGCTTCGCCGGGTTTCGCGGTTATGTGCCTCGAGATCCTCTTTTGGTTCTGATCATCTCCATCATCACCGTCTATCATCAGCCGGTGGTTCTTCGGTTGAAGTTTGACTGGACAAGATTACAAAAAGAGTAGTGCTATACCCAAGGCTTAATTTTTTTTTTATTCACTTAACTTTATTATTACATTAAATCTTTAATCGAATTTCAATTTGAATCGATTTAGTCATCGTCCTTTAATTTCATTTCACCGACTAATCACTGCTTATTTTTCGGTTGTCATTTGCTTATATGACACTGAAAAAATCCAATCATTCTCACAATTGCCAGCTCAACATGCTTAGTTGGCCAGTCCATATCAGCAATGAGTGGATAAAAAAACAACTAATGCCGCGTAACTTAATTGTTGTATCAAGTCGGTCATCGAATTTTAATTTGAATCAATTTGGTCACCATTTTTTAATTTCATCTCACCAGCTAGTCACTGTCTATTTTTTCGGCTGCCCTTTGCTTATGTGGCACTGGAGAAGTCCAATCATTCTCAGAACTGGCAACTCAACATGCTCAGTTAACCAGTCCACGTTAGTAGCTGATGGATAAAAAACAACTAATGCCACGTAACTTAAATGGCCGCCACGTCAACTTCATCTTCTTCCCCATTTCGTTTCAAACTTTAAAGAAAACAATGGCATTACATCTTTTGATGAAGAGGACTGTTGACTCACTAATCAAATCTCTTCAACACACAACCAACAAGCCTTTTTGCTCATGCCTCTCTTTTCTCAACATCAGAATTGATAGAAGGTCCACAAGTAAAACAAAAAACACCAAGAAAATGATGCGAATTTAAAGACTGTTAGTGCAAATTCACTTTAATGATTGGCATAATTTGACACCTAGTCAAGGTGACGTGGCAAGCATGATGACATGACATGAAGAATGATGTGGAATGAAGGATGACATGGCAAACAATCTTGGCTAGGTGGAATATATCATGGGAGATCTTGGAGAAGCTATTTTTGGCAAGAAGTTACAACTCTCATGAAGATTAAGTGAAGATCTTGTTGAAGCTATTTTAGGCAAGATAATCAAGCAAGCAACAAGATGGAATCAAGATCTCATCAAGACCATATTTAGAAGATTGATTGAATACTAAATATGGGTGGAGCTAAATGAAGAGAATCCTATCAATGGAATGATTCTTGAAGACTATTGAAGGCAAGATTTGAAGATCCTTGTTGAAGATTTGAAGAACCCTAATAGAGATGATATGAAGTCTATTAAGGGTATGTTTGAAGATGCGCCTATTGGTGGCAAGATTCAGCTGATTGAATGAAGATCTTTTATGAAGATTTGAAGACCAAACTTGGGTGAAGTGAAGACTAAGTTTGGCAAGTTTCATGAAGACGCACATAGGACGTGCGCCCCTTGCGAGGGGGCTGTGTGGTGAGGAACTGAAGAGGGAGGTTAGTTGCTGGTAGGTTCGGATCAGGTGATCGAGCTACATCGACTCAGATAGGGTGTCTTGAGGTCGCTTAGCAATGGAGCCAGAATTCAGCCAAGCCAACAGCAGGGCCAATGTCGCAACATTTGTTATAACATAAGTTACGACATCTAATTTCGGAAGGTTCCAAAGTTAGAAGCCACGGAGATTCTAAAAAGGGTATGCGCTATATTTGGGACGTTGAGGCGTCTATATATACAACCTTGGTCTAGGATTGGGTACGACTCTTGAAAGAGGGAGTAGGGAGGTACCGGACAATCTAGAGAGGGTAGTATTCTTGTATTGTGAAAGAGTGACAAGTGTGTTTTGTACTCTTCTATCTTTTACCCCTTTTTAGTGGATTGTTGATCTCTGGGCATGGCCCCCCAGATGTAGGCAAGTGGATGCCGAACTGGGTTACCAACGTCTTGTGTCTCTTCTTGTGTGGTTTGTGTTTGCTTTTCTTGAGTGCTTAAGTGAGTGAGTGTTTCTCTAAGTTCACAAACCCTAACCGGCGGAACTAACAAAGACAACATATATAATATAATTCAAGAGTGAAGCAAGCAAGCAAGTCCTACGACACAAGTTCTCAATCCCTCCCTTTTCAGAACATGGTATGTAATGGCCATACTTCACCATATTTGCTACAAAACTAAGCAATATAGTTGGAGATTCTCACCATGTTTGGTGAATGGTCATGCGCACAGCTCTTCGACCACCAAACAAACATCACTATAAAACCCCTTGAAAAGATACCAACCATCAACACCAAAGAAGAGTGAAACAAAGCAAAGGAAAAACACAATACAACTAGCAAACCCAGCCAAAGGCTATGGCATACCTCTCCATAGCTATATCCTTGATCTTTCTCCTCTACGATCCTTTGCTAAGCCAAGTGGCTGCTCCTTCACCACCAGGGCCAACAAACATCACAAAGATACTAAAAAAAGCTAGGCATTGGGACACTGATTTGGTTGCTCAAGAGCATGAGTATAGCTGATCAGATCAATGCCTAGCTCAATAACTCCAACAATGGCCTTACAGTGTTCGCTCCGACGGATAATGCATTCACCAACCTACCCTCGAGAACAATCAATTCACTCACTAATCAGCAGAAGGTTGCTCATCCAGTTCAATGTGCTTCCTAACCTCATGACGATCACTCAGTTCCAGACAACAAGCAATCCTTTAAGAACTCAAGCCGGACATTTTTGTTTTACTTGTGGACCTTCTATCAATTCAGATGTTCAGAAAAGAGAGGCATGAGCAAAAAGGCTTGTTGGTTGTGTGTTGAAGAGATTTGGTTAGTAAGGCAGAAATCCTCACCATCTGAGCATCTCTCACGGAACACCATCGTTTTCTCTCAAAGTTTAAAGCGAAATGGGGAAGAAGATGAAGCTGACATGGCGGCCATTTATGTTATGTGGCATTAATTGTTTTTTATCCATCAGCTGCTAACGTGGACTAGTTAACTGAGCATGTTGAGTTGGCAGTTCTGAGAATGATTGGACTTCTCTAGTGCCACATAAGCAAAGGGCAGCCGAAAAAATAGACAGTGACTAGCCGGTGAAATGAAATTAAAAAATGGTGACCAAATTGATTCAAATTAAAATTCGATGACCGACTTGATACAACAATAACCTTAAGTTATTACCTACAAAATTTAGCCATAGTCCAAGATTATAAAAAGAGTAATGCTATACCCACCGAATTGGTGTCCCGAAGCTAACCTAAACTACGGGGTTGGAAAACCACACCTATGGGGTTAACAACATTGCTAACCTCGTAGGTGGGGTTAGCTTTGGGACACCAACTCGGGACATAGCATTATTGTTATGAAAATAAGGTTTAATTCCTTAATTAGTCTCTTTATTCTAATTTGGTCTCTATTGTTTTGGTGTCCAAGTTTCTCTATTGTTTTGATTGAGAAATCTCAAAATAACAGTATTCATTTCTTCATAAAAAATTACTAACTATAGTTTTTTTTCAAGTTAAAATATAATTAAATAAATTTAAAAAAAACCCCTAAAAATAG
Organism: Dioscorea alata; assembly: GCA_020875875.1. Taxonomy (NCBI): domain Eukaryota; kingdom Viridiplantae; phylum Streptophyta; class Magnoliopsida; order Dioscoreales; family Dioscoreaceae; genus Dioscorea; species Dioscorea alata. Next base: position 17,264,223 of record CM037018.1, read on the forward strand.
TTAAGTAAGAGAGAAAGATCGGAACTACCAACAATGCCCAATCTCACAACGAGTTGCTAGGTCTTTCTCGTCTCCACTATCCATACCTCATCAGACTGTGGTCACTGCTGGTTCCTCCACGAGCCCCTCTTTCCCCAATTGACTGGTGACTCCAGCATAGAAATCCCATCGTTTTCCCCCAACTCCACTCCGGGAAACTTCTTTCCCAAACACTCGCTAGCCTCCTTCCAGCCCTCTACTGCGCCCAATGTCTCCGCCTCCTCTCACCCCGTTGGTCACCACTCCCCTATTGCCTAGGTCACCACCGCCGTCTTCATCGAAATCACGGTATTGCCTTTGCTATTGGTCTCGGGTTAGTTTTATCACCTCAGGGCCAAGCCCCCCTAAATCAACGAAGCTCATCGAGGGGAATGCTGATCAACAGGGAACCAAGAGGTTCACCGCCACCCTTAGTTTTTCTATCTTGGGACGGTTGATCCGTCGTGTCGAAGAGTGGCCAACAATGAGGCAAACGGATCGCCGTACGGGAAGTTCAGCTCGGAGCGAGTGCTAAAGGTGCACTATCTGAGTCCGGAGTTCTAGGTGTTGTCATTATTGGCAAGGTAGGTCTCTGCATTGCCTGTTGGGGTTTCATCTAATGACAATAGGTTTTATACCCCGGTTTTTAGGGTTTTTTAAATTTGTTTAATCATATTTTAATTTGAAAAAAAATCCATGTTAACAATTTTTTATGAGAATATCAATATATGTTACCTTATGGACTAGGATTTCTCAATCCAAAAAATAGGAGTTTGGAGGCTAAATTAAAATAGATGAACTAAGATTAATCCTTAAAAATAATAAGGTTGGTAGAATTGCTTGGAGTGTTTTTGTACAACTGAATTTTTGAAATGTTTTGGGAAATTTCTTTAGGCGGAAAAAGTCTTTTCTCATTTAAAACTCATACAAGGAAAAAAAATAAAAAATAATATTAATAATTAAATGTTTGTTAAGCTTTTACAAATGTTGTTTAAGAGAAAAACAATAGTTTTAGAATATATTTTTTTCAAAAAAAATTTAATAAATCAATATTCTGCGGTCAATCATTTGAACTATTGACAAATTCTCTCCATAGGATGTTAGTTTTACTAAAGAAGCAAGTTCAAATACAAACTCTCACCAATTGAAAGCACAAATATTATAGAGTTCAACTTCTTGTGTTTTCTTGACACTTAAATTATCTGGATTAATCTATAAAAAATAAATAAATATTCCCACCAAATAGTACTTTTCAACCCAAACCTTCCCAGTTCTCCGTATTGAAAGTAACGTAACATTCTTGTACAAATTTTAGGCCACACAAAACATGTTCACCAAAATAAACCAACCCAACCTAACCCAAACCAACCCAACTACATAATTAAAAAAAAATCGCCTACAAGGTTCCTATGAAAACCTTTTCAAAGAAAAATAATAAAATATAAAAAAATTATAAAAACAATCTGGTCCCAAATTCCAGTCACTCATTCGGCACTTTCCTTCTTAAATTAATTTAATAATAATAATAATAATAATAAATGTTGACAAAGTACTACGTTTTGCTGCTGGCCCGGACTCCGGAGAGCCATTGCTTGTGTGTCTAGGGCGTAATTTCAACTAGGGTTTGTTTTTCGTAAAGCGGGACCAAAAACGGACAGAGAAATCAGCAAGTTGCACCGAAGGGCACGCAATGAAGGGCCCTGTAGGGGGTGACGTCGAGCTTATAAATGATCCAAAGCATCTCGGTTGCCAACCATCAGATCCCTTCAAGGTTGCTCTCACTCAAAATTTTGATTTTGATTAAATTTTGATTTTTTCCTTTGCAAATTCGAATGAAAGCTTCAATTTTGCGTTTGTTTTTCTGTTTAGATATCAGATTGGAATTTATCTTCTCGTATTTCTAATCGTAAGTAGATAGGTTTCTGGGAGAATTTGATAGTGCTTGTATAAATGGTGAAGTTTAATTTTGATCTAATTTTGTTTTGTTTTTTGTTATTGTTATTGTTATTGTTTTTGTTTTTTTTGTTTTTTTTGTTTTTTTTTGCCAGATTTTGACACTAGAATGGTTGGTTGCAAATTCCGAATTTGTTTTTGCGTTTTATTTTACCAAATTGGTTGATTTTGCAGCTAGTGATTTCAAGTAAGAGTTGTAAATTGGTTCTTATCCAATGCATCCTACTTATGAGGAGCTTTTGTGTCATCTTTTGATCAGTCAATCAATGCCGAATTTGGTGTTAGTTTGTTATGATGATATAATAATATATATCTAGAGAAAACAAATACCCAGACAAGAAGGGTAATTTTTGTGCGTTTTTGGAGTTTTGAAGTTTTTGTTTCTCTTCAATGCTTGTTTTTAATTGTTTTCTTTTTTTTTCAGATGGCAGAAGGAAGTTCAACATTTACTGTGGATGAGGCTCTGGCTTCTACAGGATTTGGGAAGTACCAATTTCTCGTGCTCGCTTACTCGGGGATGGGTTGGATTTCAGAAGCCATGGAAGTGATGCTTCTTTCATTTGTAGGGCCTTCAGTTCAATCAGAGTGGAAGCTTTCTTCTCATGAAGAGAGCATGATCACTAGTGTTGTCTTTGCAGGGATGCTTGTGGGAGCTTATTCTTGGGGAATAGTTTCAGACAATTATGGAAGAAGGCATGTCTTTCTTATCCTCTCAATCATAGCTTAGTTTTTGTAATTTTTTGATAGGTTTCCTCTATCTGTATATATATATTAGCTTGAAAGTGTGAAGTGTTCTCATTTCTCAGAATCATATGATGTGATTTATTTGCTTAGGCTAGGTAGCATGGTTGTTCATTGAAGTAGAAAAACAATACGATTCTACCACCATGCAAACAAATACCGATCTTTGTCTATGTAATCTTGTGCTTGGTTGAGGCTGGGCATTTCATTAGATTTCATAACCAGGCAACACATTGAAGGCACTGTAAAATACTGAGTTCATTGATGTTTATAATCTTCTGCCTTACCCATATAAAGTTATAATAAGAAGATCATCTTTTTAAGATTACTATTGTTATTTTCATGCCCTTTTCAGGATGGGTTTCCTCTTTACAGCACTAGTTACAAGCATAGCCGGTTTGCTGAGTTCCTTCTCCCCAAATTACATCACTTTGGTCATTATTCGTTTTTTGGTTGGTGTTGGGTTGGGAGGTGGACCAGTGCTTGCTTCTTGGTTTCTGGAGTTTGTTCCGGCTCCAAGTAGAGGTACATGGATGGTTATCTTTCAATGCTTTTGGACTGTAGGCACTATCTTCGAAGCTTCAATTGCATGGGTATGGTCAATTTCATGCCATTAAGAAATATCTAATCGCATCTTCACATACTTGACTACACCTTTCGGTAATAAGATTTGATTTGGGTACAATATTTACATTTCAAAAACTTATATATCCTAATGTCAATACCATTAACCCATTTTAGAATTCAGATGACTTAGGTCTACACCTTTCGGTAATAAGACTTGATTTGGGTACAATATTTACATTTCAAAAACTTATATATCCTAACGTCAATACCATTAACCCATTTTAGAATTCAGATGACTTAGGACTACACCTTTCGGTAATAAGACTTGATTTGGGTACAATATTTACATTTCAAAAACTTATATATCCTAACGTCAATACCATTAACCCATTTTAAAATTCAGATGACTTAGCTTTAGATATGAGCTAGCAAATGCAATCATTTGACTTTTCCCAGTGTTCTTTCAGTATCAATTGTTCTTGTGGATGGGTGTAGGTTGTTAGTCGAGGTTAAAGTGTTGGATTTGTTGGAAATTTCTTTCTGAAATTTGACTTTCCTGTTCTTTTGAGCTGCTCTCTGTTTTATAGCAGTGTGATAATTTAATATTTGGAAACAATGTTGCAGATTGTCATGCCAAGATTGGGCTGGAGATGGTTACTAGCACTTTCTTCAGTGCCATCATTTTTATTGCTCTTATTCTATAACTTCGTTCCAGAGTCACCAAGATATCTTTGTATGAGGGGAAAAACAACAGATGCGATGAATATTTTGGTGAATATGGCAGAAATGAACAAGAAAACACTTCCTTCTGGAATTCTTGTTTCAGATAACAAAATGGAGCTTGATGAAAATTCTGATCCTTCAGAAAACACTCATCTAATCACTATCGGGAAGACTGATGCAATTATTGATGGTGACATGGATTCTAAGATTGGGGGTATCAGTGCATTGTATAGGCTGTTATCCCCAAAGTTGATTACGTCAACTCTTCTTCTTTGGATAGTTTTCTTTGGGAATTCATTTGCTTATTATGGCATTGTTTTGCTCACCTCCAAGTTGAGTGACAATGATAGGAGATGTGTGTCAGGGGACTTGCTGCCAATGCAATCAGAGAATGATAATCTCTATAGAGATGTATTCATTACTAGTTTTGCTGGTAAGTCCAGTCTCAATAAATTTAACTTAAACTCACAGCATTTTTTTTTTTAAAGTCTTGATTCCATTTCACCTTGTCCTGTAGAGGTTCCAGGGCTTATTTTATCAGCCATAGCAGTGGACTGGGTTGGTCGTAAGCTTTCAATGTCATCCATGCTCTTTGCGAGTTGCATTTTCCTATTCCCACTCATCTTTATTCAAACAGAACTTCTGACAACAATCCTTCTGTTTGGTGCTCGGTTATTCATTTCAGGAAGCTTCGTGGTTGTTTATGTGTATGCTCCAGAGGTTAGTTTCAACAACTAGGTCAATTGGTCAATTAATCTAAAGTAATTTTTATCCTAAACATGCAGAATCATTTTAATCCAGATATTTTGTCTAAGGAAGATCATTATCTGACAAAATAGTAATTGAATAGGATCTGTATGACCAACTTTTAAGAGAAAGTAAGGGAGAAGTGTATCCATGTTTTTTTTTAATACCTACCATTTCAGTGATTGTCTGCTGTTAGGAAAACTACAATTTTCAAATAACAAAAACGCATTGAACAAGCATCATATTTAACTAATCTATTATTCATGGTTTTAGGTATGGCAATTTGAGAGGACTTTTAGTGTGATGAAAAATTATCTGTTTTCTTTTCTGATTATGACTCATATGGCAACATTTTCTTATTTTCACCTCAATCTTCTTTGGCTACAAGAAGTGTTCTTTTGTGGAGAATGATAACTCAAGCAATTGGATGCATGATTTGTTATTGTTCAGAGCTTATTCTGTTAAGCTTGTTTAGGTTACTGTTTACTTGTTACTGAGCTGATGGCTTGTTAGGTGCTTCAGTCAGCTGCTAATGTTGTTTATTGCAGCTATATAAATGATTTGATCCATCATTCTACTTCTCTATTTCTGCTCAATCTTTCTTTATTTGTTTGTCAATAGAGGGCTTGAAAAGTTAAGTTACCACCTTATGGTTTTCAGCACAAGAACCAAATACTCACTTGGTTGATTCTCTGTATGTTGTGCTTTTAATCTCAAGTGACAAAGACTGATGTCTAACAATGTTGTTTGCCATTGTTGCTATTGTTATCTGTGGCAGATGTACCCGACCTCTGTCAGGACAACTGGAGTTGGTACAGCAAGTTCGGTGGGGAGGATCGGTGGGATAATATGCCCTCTAGTGGCCGTTGCTCTGGTGCAAAGCTGCCATCAGATCATAGCTCTTGTTCTGTTTGAATTCATCATATTCATCTCAGGTGTTGCAGTTACATTCTTCCCTCTGGAAACCAACGGCCGATCACTCAATGATTCTGTCCGAGAACTCAAATAATTACTTAAGTTCAATCATCATTCATATTTCATTCCATGACAAGGAAAGCAAAAGCAAGCAGTTATTATCTTGTTGTACTCGTAGAAAATTTAAAATCAGATGTAAAATGCCTGCAAATTGTTAACTTATTATGTACTACTGGTCTGATACCGGACCGTTTGGTTATGTTCTGTAACTTCTGTTTATGATTTGGTAGAGATGGAAAAGGCTTTGACCCATTTGTTCATCTAGAATCCATGATAGACAAGAGCCTAAAAGGGAGCAAGAGGCACATGAACAAGTTGTGTGCTCTATAAATCAATGACATAACATGAGCAGTCGTGAAATCAAATCTATTGATTAAGCCTCATATGGTAATAAAATTCATAAAAATTACCCATTTCATTTGTTTTGTTTTTTTTATAAAACTACCCTTTTTCCACTCTGTCCCGAAGGGTAAGATCAATTCAGTCAGGTTTTCATGCTCCCTTTAAAAGAGTGCGTAATAGCTCACTGATCAATTCAGTCAGATTTTCATGCTCCCTTTAAAAGAGTGCGTAATAGCTCACTGATCAAGCGCAAGAGTGCGCCGAAGATGTCACATATATATATGGCATATTCATACTTACTGATTTTCCGCAAATGATTAGTTATATATTATTACAATTTCATTTTTTCCAAAAATAATTACTGATAATTTTTATTGACACTGAAAAATAAGTATGTTGAGAGATTAATTTTATGTTTATACACGTTATTGGCATTATTTGTTTATGTTTGTCAATATATATATAATAATAATAATAATAATAATAATAATAATAATTAAATAATGATAATTAAAAAAAAAAAAAAATCTCCCTGTGGGATTGCTATATATATCTATAATAGGTTGTAAGAAAACTAGGTTGCAGTGCGCGCTGAGTCCTAAACCACTGATGCTCTCTTCCTCTGTTCTTCTGCTTCCCTTCTTCCATTCTCCTACCAGGTCCCTCTCTCTTTCTCTCTCTCTCTCTCGCACTCTCTTTCTTTGTCTCTGATGTGATTCTTCAGGTTGATGATGATGGGAACAAGGGGGAGGAGGGGGAGGAGGAGGAACAGAGGAATTGAAGCAGCTGGAGCAATGGAAGAAGAGGTGGAGAAGGAGTTTGACGGAGGTGGGAGGAAGGCTAAGCTGGTGGCTCGGCGTAAGGAGAGAATAAGATTGCCTGGGAAGAGCAAAGAGCCGGCATTGTCCATGGCCCAGTTCCTCCGGCATCCTTCTGGAGTGGAAGCAATCCTCAATAGCCGGGCTTTGCACTGTTTCCAGCCATTGGACTCCAGGACGTACAGGTGCACCTTGCATCAACTCCAATTTCTTAGCTTTCATGTTTCTCCTGTGATTGATTTGCGGGTCACTCCTACCTCACATGACTGCACTGTTGAGATGTTGTCTTGCAAGGTCGCTGCTTTTTCTCTTTATTTTGTTTGTATGGTCCTTTCTTCTTCTTCTTCTTCTTCTTCTTCTTCTTCTTCTTCTTCTTCTTCTTTATTTTCGTCTTATGCTTATGTTTCATTGTGTTCACAGTTTGAAGGGTCAAAAGCTTTCGAGCAACAAAACCAGCTCTTTTCTGGTATGCATGTCTATTTATTTATTAGACTAACTGATAGTTCCATAATTGATTTAGTATCTATGTATATGAATATTTAGTCTAGTTCTCTTGTCATTTTAAGGTTTAATCCAACCAGATGATATTTTGTTTGGTTTCTTTTGGACATGATATTGGAGCTTGGTTTGTTTGCAGTTTAAAACTAATTAAAAATAGACTACTGCATATCCAAAGGATATATTAGAGTAACTACTTTTAAAGTGGGAAATATGTATTTGGATGTCAAGCCTGCATAATATGCTTGGTTTGCATTCAACACTATGTACTAAGTTAGTACCTATGTTGTTTGGACCTTCACTTCATTTCTTTCTTTGTTTCTTTTTTTTCGTTTATACGGCACTCGTGTTCCTGGTAATTCACTGTGTTGTTGGTTATTGATAATATGTTGTCTTTGCTACGTTCATGTATCTCTAGTTTTCTGATTGTTTTGCTGATTGAGTGCTATTGTCCTTTGGGTTTATTATGTTTGAAGAAGGTGGTGTCCATCAGGGTATATTTTATTTATGAATTGTACTTTTGCCTTATTCTCTGGGTGCTGCAGCATTCATGAAAAATTACATGACATGGGATGAAAATTGTCCTGAGCCATGCTTGGATGTTGATGTGAGCTTAAATGTTGCTCTTGAGGTGAGAAAATTTCTTCTTTTTAATCTGTATACAGTTTCATTCATTGCTTCAATATACTTTCTAATCAGGAATGCTTAGGACTCCCCAAATACTGATTATCTGGTTGATAAAAAATTTGTAGTTGTTTCTATCAATGAATTTGTTTTTACCCATCAAAGGCTTACCATCATATTCTTGCATCATGCTAGTTTACTTGCTTTGTTACAAACCTCCTAGGTGCTTGTAATATCTGTTAAAAATGACTTCCTGTTTTGATGTTTTTTACACTGCTAGAGTAATTTTCACATATGATGTTGCCTCTGACTGATGCATTTACTGTTAGCACATCTTAATTGAATCTGCTTATGTGCCATTTGCAGGTCTATACAAAACCATTTAGCTTGCTTCCAATATCAGCTGTCGAAAAACCTGGCAATCTGTAAGTCTTTGGAAATGTATATTCAAATCAGTATTAGCCATTCTACCAACTTCGGTGAAAATGGAAGAGAACTTTAACCCTTTAATCAGAAATGAGAGGAAGTACACAACACCACAATAGGCTTGAACTATAGGAAGTATTAATTATTCAACCAATGATGTTTGAAATATTGGAACATTTGATGTTAGTTAGCAGTTTGTAAATTTGTACTTGACTTTGCCAACTTGTTTTGCATCACTTTCCCATGGTTTGTATATCATAGGTGTTCTAGCATTTTCAGTTAAATAACATTTGTCGTTTTCTATTCTAAGAGATAATATAAACTGTTCTTCCTCTTAAAAGTAGATCATATATCCACATTTGACCTTTCATTGTTCACCATTAAATTAACTGCAATGCTGTTGACAGGCTTATGCAAGGTCTTCTAGACAGGCTTACCCCTTTGCTCGCAAAGCAGCTGCTTGAAGATTACCAAACTTGGATTGAGGAGCAATTGAGATTCCATTCAAAGGGATAGTGTGTAAGCTATCCTGCACATTGTTTACACATTAACAGATCACATGCATCATTAGTTACCACAAAATTCACTCTCTTTTTTTTTTTTTTTTTTTAAAGTCAAGTTCATGTTGCTCGGTTTTTCAAATGCTTGATTCTTGGTTGACTCTCCTTGTGGTTATTTTGGCACGCAGATATTCTGAGGTAGAATACACGGACATGAACCCAATCCAATGTTGCCCTTTATGGGGGGGAAAATAGGAAAAATTCTGAAGTACATAAGGTTTACATCCCAAGTTTGTGGGAATAGAAAACAAAAACTTACTTGAACTCTCTTTAGCTTAAAAAATAAAAAAGCATTCAATGTATGAATAAAGGATTGTAATTTTTTGTGTTATCTGCCTGTAATGTTTGAATATATATATATATATGGGTGAAGTGTCATATTAAACGACTTTTTTGTTTTTCTAGACCATTTATGAATTTTAGCCTATACAAACATATCTCAATAGGGAGAAAATCACAATACATGCAACATGACCTGCTGCTCTTTGATTGAAAGCATACTTCATATGCTAATATGTAGAATTTCCTAATTAAAATTGAAATTAACAGATTAAAAAGCTGATCCACATAAAGTTGGTACATAAAAATTAAATTGGGAAGCAAGCAGGAAGCACATATTGTTATGCTTACAAAAGGAAAGGGGCTTATTCAACATTAAGAGCCATTCCAGTCATGTAGATGTTGATGCTTCTGGGGAGATAATTTAAGAGGCCTATTTAGTAGAGTCCAATTTACACAATAGAGCCACTCTTAGCTAACATTCCTTTTGTTCTGAAAGTGTAGAGCGATAAAAAAGACACCTTTGACAGAATCATTGTGATAAAATTTCAGAGTTCAGCGACTACAAAATACAATAAATTTCCCAACATTGGATTATATTTGTTAAATCTTCTTTCACAGCCCTTGCAAAATGGGTAGCTCAGTCATCAGCGGATGCTCTAAATTTGTCTGTAGCAGGGGCAGGCTCCCATGGTATCTCAAGTTGTACTAATACACATCCAGGTTGCTTCTTGGAGACTCAATTTATCTTCGGTTTGGACCGTTTCGGTCTTAACACAAACCAAAGAACGGCAAAGACAACCAAGAATGCAGGGATCGTCGTTAGATCAAATTGTACATCAACTTTCCTCTCCTTGGTGCATTGAAGCGGATGCAAAGCAGAAATAGTGGAGTTCACCAAATCAGTATATCTGCAAATGGCAAAACAGTCAGAAGCCCAATAGCAGGGCGAAATAGACATTAAGAGACCTTAAGCATTTACTCAATAACAACAAAAAGAGAAGGCTTCAATCAGCTTATAGGTATATATGCAGATATCTGTGCATGTTAAAACACTACTGTGTTTTTCACAAAGTCCAAAACAAAGACGAGATTCTAGGGGAAAAATTGCAATCGCATGCATCATCCATGATTACAGGCAATTAAAGACTTGTCTCGAAGACTGAGTAGAGAAAAAAAAAAATCATTTTTAAGAAACCATCCTGAAAATCACAAAAAGACTAGCATGGAGTAACACTTGGATGTTTCATACTTAAGGAGTTGAGAATGATAATACAGAGATGCCTACTTGAGCAATATAGGTGAGATTTACTAAAACAACATAGTTGTAAGAACCCAATCAAGAAATGCAAACATGCTGATGTAATAACAAAGATATTCTAAACAGAGGTGAGCACAGCAGTCCAAAAAAGGAAGTAGAGTATATCACTGAGGGAAAAAAAAACTTTCATCAAGAGAGAGTACTAATAAATCTCATGCTTTATAACACAAAGCTTGAATGAGGATTAGAAGTCTGACCCTTTCGTAGTCTCCTCGAGAAAAGTTAGAAGATTTAGAGCATCACCATAGTGCAGCGAACCAGAAATACTAGAAATCTATAAGCAATAAACATTAATGTTAAAAACAGAAGACAAGAAATGATGACATGAAAACAGTCACAGTGTAATAGGTACTCACTCTTCTCCATAAGCCAATGATTGAATTATGTTTTTCTACCATTGCACGTTCTTGAGATTTGAATAGTTTAAAACCACGTGCAGCTTATTCTTGTTAAGCTTGTACATATTGCAAAGACTCCAGGACAAAATAAAAGTAGCTTCACTTGAATAATATACTTAAATCAAATCTAAAATTGTTTTCTTTTGAAACAGGGTCAAAAGAGATTATCCCTACATTGTAATCCTGCTGCAATTTGTAGCTAAAATAGAAAATCTTACCAATTATGAAGCAATCAACATCATATTATGCTTTTGAAGTAGGAATATCCTGCGTTGATCCTAAGCACAAAAAGTACATATTATATTTTAGGAGTAACATCCACAGTTTTACCTGATGATTCTTGCCCTTTATTACTATTACCCCACATTATAAGGAAACTTCAAATAATAGTTGCCCAAAAAGAATTCACAAGTATGTGCAGAATATACAGAAGGAAAAGAGAGCATTGATGACATCCACTAACATGTCAAAAATATTAAATCAAACTATTTATAAAAGATCAAACAAATTTTGAAGTGCAGGAGGTGCAGGTTTTATGATGAAGATGAGCCAGCTTTGCAACACCAATCAATCATTCATGATTGCAAGATACCTACCTTTAAGCTCATAAAAAATCTCATACAAATCTCTCACCAGAGGTTGGCTTTTATGAAAAGGTGGGCAAGGAAGACACGTCTAGCCAGTCATGCATGGTTCATTTATTTCAGTCTTAGAGCATGGTATGATATCCTAAACAAGCCTCCATAAGATAGACAACAGAATCATGTTAGTAGGATACTTGTGCGCTCCATAACTAGCCGGTTAATAGCTGCATTAACAGCTTGTATGGACTCCTCCAAAGCAGTGATGATATAACTTCGAGCTATCACATCGGACTGGAAATGAGAAATTTGCCAGCCTTGAGAAGTAACTGACAAAGGATTGCAACCTACAGACCACGTCCAGTCCTGCTCAAATGGTGGAGAAGATGGCCCTTACAACATTAGTAAGGTTTTGTTGCTCTGGCAAAGCATTTTGGTGCACTTGCATAGAACTTTGATTATCAGTAAGGATTGGTCTTTTTCACCATAATCACAATAACTTTCTAATATTAAGTTTAAATTCAGAGCAATAACAGATCATAAACCCTTGCAAAAGAATTTTACCTCGACAGCGGTTTCATGAGCATGACTGTATACCAGGTGAAGAGGAAGTAACCCAGCTAGATGTTCAGCAGTAGCAGCTATGGCAGCTTTAGTGGGATTCCTTTAGAAAGCAGCAAAGCAAGCTATCACATTTAACTTTCAGCAAATTTGCTAATGCATGCATAAGCCACAAAACCACCAATAGGGTCATGTGGCTTTTAGAAGAAACTGAAAGAGAGCATTCAAAGAACAGCATGTTTGAGTTTTTCATGCGAATAACTTTTGAAAAGGTCAATTCTTTGAGAGTTGAGACACAAAGTGCACTTCATCCTCAACAGATTACAAAACGGAGTTCAAGTTTGTCTACATGCCAACTAGAGACTGAATTTCAATTCTTTTACTAATGCATGCAAATGTAAAAACACTTTTCTTTTTAGTTTCAAATATTCTCAACTGCAGTTTCAATAGCAAAGATTGAGAAGAGCAGAATTCATTGCTGAAAGAAATTTTTGTGAAAACCACCCTGAAGTCACTGGCCATACACATCTATAAAAGAACAGAGAAGTAGATCTGCATGAAAATTTTACCTCAAGTCCCACAAAAGAGATCTCCCATTGCACTGCAAGTGGCTTTCCCAAGAGGGTGTCTCTGACTGAACGACAATGACCATATCAGAAAGTGCCCTTGCCTGATAATGCTTGTCCACCAGCAGAGGTTCATTGTGTATGAACCAGAAAATTGGAACTTCCAGAGTGGACCTAGTATTGAAATGACTCCCTGTATTTTTATAGGAACATTAAACAAAAACTAATGAGAATATAGCTATTATTGGCATGCAAACGTTTTCAGTGGAAAATTCACCCACCATAAATGTTTCGATATCCTTCGAAATAAAGATTAAGACTTCAAATAAAATTCAGCTAAGATTTAATTCTATTAATTATCATCCCTTGTCTAGCATAGCTTAATATCTTATGTTAAAAGGTGCATGGGGGAAAAAATTAGTATTTAGACCTACCCTTGAGTGGACCTTGATCAGTCAATCTCTGCAGCTGATGCTGGAGAATGGAGGAATCCAAATAGGCACGAACAGTTGACCTGTAAGTACCATTAACAAGTAAAAGTGGGACTGCAGCTGCACGCCGTGCCACTGCGAAGGCCATCATAAGAGCATTGTCTTCAGAGAGTGAAAGCCTACAAAAATATGGATGCTTAACATTATTAGATGTAAAGCAAACTTATTACCCAAACCTAATTCAACCAAAAAAGCTTAACATGACAGGATGAGACTCTCAAGCTTATACTTTCATATGCATATTTTCCTAAAAGAACCGGTCTGGGGCTCTTAGTTACTCTAATACACCCTTTTGATGCATGCTAATCTATTTGAGCTGCCCATGTTGCACAGATACAAAGTAACAAATCTCTAACAATATATTAGAGCAAACCAAACATACCGCGTGAGTTTGATTTAACCCAAACACCGTAAGGCAATAGAATGAGAACTTCAAAAGCATATATTAATATTAACATTTTACAAATGCAATCAACGTGGGATCATTAATTACTATAATAAATATAAGAAAATAGCATATACAATTAAGAATTAAAAGAATAAGTCTCTTCCACATGATCATTTAACATTATTAAATTTTTCTTATTTTCAATTGAGAATGCCAATACATAGGAAGCTCTTAATTTTCACAGGTGACCAAAGCAAAAGCTTCCAATTTACTGTAAATAGTCCTTATCCTTTCTCTTGAGTGAAATTTCAGCAACATTTAGCACTGCTTCGCTGAATGAGAGAATTCATAATGCTTACCACTGTGGATGAAACATGACTTCTTGAGATGGTCCCAGTAGAGAAGATAACCCATCAGTCAGAGCCCCTACGTTCACAGGCCGCCTCTTTTTATCAACGACTTTCTGTAATAATAACAATGTGAAGACAATCCCACAATAAATAAATAAAAAACACAGATGAATTCTAAAAACAAAAAGCAACCTCCTGTGTAACGAAAAATAACTGAAATGATATCTTCTCATAGTAGTGATATGCTCCATCAGCCACAGAAGGAGCAATTATATGCCTCATAGATCCCCATAATGTAGAACCAAGATGAGCAAGAAATGAATCACGTGCAACAGTGTAACTTTGAAATTCCTGTAGCAGAGATGATGTTACAAACTTTATACAATATGGTTTACTGAGTAAGTCTAACGGTAAAACTGAAGGGCATTCTGGTCATGGTAAAAAATCCATAATTCATTGAGACAAATAATACAGGTTATTATTTGTCTATATACTCATAGGACCATAGCATATCTGATGACAAGTGAATATAGCTTGCCAGAATGTGTATGACTCAAGCTCACCTCAATTGTATCACTAAACAAATTCCAATTCTCCATTCGCTTCAATGCATCAAGAGCTTTCTTCTTATTGCTTTCATCATGCTCCTCACCTTTGTACCCTTCCAACTCAGTTTTCAAATCACTCATCCTCTCATCAAGTTCTGAAACATCCATGTTAAAATGTTAATAGCAATGAAAATTCACAGAATAATTTCTTACTTAAAGTTGCACAATATCAAGTAGCAAGGTTTCAGATAGAGAAGATTTTCAGCCCATGCAGACAAGTTATGTACTTTGCCCAGCTTCTTATGAAAACCCAGACAAAAACTTAGTAATTCTCTGCTATGAATTCCCACCATCATGAGAAAGAGCAAACACCTAAACATGAACTTTCACTGAAGAACAAAAAAGAAAAAAAAAAGTTGTGACAGAATCATGCTGTGAACATGCATATTGACTAAGAAGGATCTTCATTTTTTTACATGGTTAGACAAACTATAAAGTAAACTATTCAAGCAAAGACCTTTCACTTCCAATTAGGAATTAGACAATTACAATGAATGATCACCTTCACAAAGGGCAAGCTTGACCTTCCTTCCCTTGCAGTGTTTAAAAGCAAAAAGTTCATAGATATCAATCTCTGCCAAAAGAATATCAATGGCTTGGTGATCCTGCAAAAATGTTTAGGGAGAGTATAACAAAACTGCATGATTGAGCATAGACAAAAGACTGACAGAAACTTCATGAAGTCCTGCCAAACACAAAGGGGAATTAAGCAACAAAAAAATTATGACACTAATAAGATATTTCAAACAAGATCAGTTTACGCCCTAGAAGAGAGAAATAATTAAATGTGAATGATAAGATAGGTACATCTCCAAATGATGAAAATCTTTCACGAATTGCATCTTGAAGTTTATCTTCAGCTTCATCTTCAGAAATTTCTGGAAAACACAAAAAAATTAACAATTAACAATGCTGTCAAAGAAATCTGAAAAATCTTAGCCCATAGGACAGGCCATCTCAACTAGCCATATTACAAAACAAACTAATTACCCAAGCTCCAATATTGTCTTGGATGCAAACCAAACATACTATCTAGACTTGATTCAACCAAAAATCTCAAAGCTAATAGGATGAGAGACCCAAGCTTCTAAATTTATATCCATATTTACTTAATTAATCCATGTGGGGATACGAGCTACTCTAATACACTCCCTTGATATACGCTAGTATATATTTTACTACCAAAGTTGCAAACAAAACAATTAACCAAAGCTCTAATACCAAATTGGATGCAAATTAAACATACTTTACGACATAACAAATAACAAAGATCAAGAACAGCACAAGTAGATGTCTAGATAGCATTACAGATACAAGACAGAAATGAAACATAGGGAACAGCGACCTGCAACTGCACCAATCGTTTTCATGACATTTGGTAAACTATTTTCTGTGCGGACACCTTCTCCACCAACAGCAGGGCCCCAAGAAAATGGTCCTGCAGTCAAATCAATAAATGCCCACCTGAAACAGAATGTGAAATGTATATCTAAGTCTAAACATTCAAATATGGAGGTATCAAGTTGTAATTGGATGGGTTATTAAACTAAACCTCTCCAAGCCAATCCATGTATCTGTGAGACACTCAGGGTGCAAACCAGCTAGCTCCCCTGATTTTAGTTCTTTTTTCAAAATATGCTGCATATCATTCTTTTTTCCATGCCAAATCTACTAAAGGATAAGGAAATTAAAAATACATTACAACAAATTTGAACATGTAAGGCTAAGATCAACAACAAAATCAAATGAACAAAAATACCTGAAGAACTTTGTTGTGAATAATTTCTGCATTATCCTTGCCTTCGTTTAATTTCACAACTTTATTCAAAGCATCTAAACATTTACTTGACCACTCCACCTGATGAACACAAACAATTGAAATAAGAGATAAAAGAAAAGGTTAACCCACTTGAAGCTATACATTAAAAGAACCTTATTTAACTTGTAGTTAACTTGACAGGCAATTCATACAATCGAATAAACAGGATGAACCAGAAATAATCAAGAATTTCTGAATAAATAACATGCAGCATATTGCATGATCATTTTGGTCCATTATCCAACTATTGTTGTTCAAGAGTGTTGATCCCCTCATATGCTATCATAATAGTGCAAGGAAGCATGACAGATAACTGATTACCCATAAATATAACTCCTAGTCTTCAGCAACAGATCACACAACGGTTTATTGCATTTAGTGCACATAGCAAAAAACTTACAGTATCAATTTCTTCAGTTGTACTCCATGCAAAAGTTGATGGATGGCGATTTGCAAACAAAGACTTTGAACTTTTTCCTTTGTCAATTTCTGTAGGAAAAGGATACAAAATGGATAATTCACATTCCATACCCCATATGCATGTGCCTACCACCAGTTACCTCTACCATATGATACACATGCTTATTTGATTTAGTTTTATTTTCTTTAAATTTCTTTTATTAATTTACCAAAATACCCAGGTCAGATGTGATCGTAAAGATAACTGGCAGGTAAAAGTTCCATCCTCCAGGAAACACCAAACAAACAGATATATATATATATATATATATATATATATATCTTAAACCAAAAGCTTGAAATTTTTTGTTAAACTCAAAAGAAAATTAGTGGATTACCTCTAACATCTAGGCTGTGTTCTCTAGGAGAATAACTTGGGATAAGCTTATCCCAAGTTCTACCAACCTCTTCAACCAAAGACCATCTTTGGAATAACTTTAAATAGGATAACTCTTATTAAAATTTAACTAT
The DNA here is from genome assembly GCA_020875875.1 of Dioscorea alata. Classification (NCBI taxonomy): domain Eukaryota; kingdom Viridiplantae; phylum Streptophyta; class Magnoliopsida; order Dioscoreales; family Dioscoreaceae; genus Dioscorea; species Dioscorea alata. Next base: position 17,281,507 of record CM037018.1, read on the forward strand.
TAAGGAATATCAATGGTTAAATCAGACTTTGATGAGCACATATCTCTCAACAAAGAAAACTTCAATTTATTGGCTCTTCAAAGACTCAGTCTACTTGATTAGTTTAGCAGATGTTTCACAGCAGCCATTTCAAGAAATGAATGCTTTTTTTTCAAATTGCATTCCTCACAATGTGGTGGATAAAATACAGACCATTAAAAAAAAAAAAAAAAATCCACTCACGATTTTACTTACCGAAGGTGCTACCTGCCACATCTTGTGATTGCAATATTTCTGCTTGCATGGTCTTATTCTAATCAAACACAAAATTAAATAAATCAATAATAAATGTAAGCTTTGGAAATTTCCTGACCAGATAAACTAGAAGCTATAGCATGAATAAACCAAACAGAAAGCACAAAAGCAACAGAAAACATGCTTGTAACTTATAGATATTAAGAATCCTCCGGGCCCCCTATGTTAAGGAAAAATCCTTTCTAAGATATTTTTAGAAAGAACTATCCAGGAAATGTATAGATTGGAGCTTTTGTTTAAAAAAATAAATTATGGTTTATTTGTAGCTTATAGTGTCCAAAAAGTTCTTTAACAAAACATGCCGCACGTCAGTTGAAAGGTAATTGTTTAGCAATTCTCTTGGACTAGTGTCATAACGATGTATGAATTTCCTTAACCCAACAATCCTACCACCAAAGATACCTATTGCAAACTCTCCATTCATCATAATTGAGCATGATTGATTACTTTAAGTTATTAAGCAATTGCAATAACAATAAAAATGGTGTCAAGGTAATTTACTTAACTAAAGCAACAACCCAAATGATTTTACTTCAACAAAAGTAAAGAGGAAAATTAGCACGCCTTTCTTGAATCGAGGCAGGAGAAAGAAAATGGAAGAACAAAGGAAGAACAAAATGACCTCTGACAGGATAACAGTAGAGAAAAGATAGCGAAACAGGAAAGAAAACTGAAGAAAAGATGAATATAGATATTAAGATTTGTCTAAGGAGGCCTTTGATGCAAACCAAACTCATATTATGAGAATTTAATTCAACCTAAAGGCTCAAGTTGATCAGATGAGAGTGCGAAAATTACATATTTGAATTGAAAATAACTATATTAACAGATTGGGCAGTTCTGATACATGATAATCAAGATTGCAAACAAATAAAATAATCAAGTTTTTGACGCCATGCTACATTCAAACAAAACATATAACACACCTAGTTCAACCCATACTGCTAAATGTTAACATAACATATATTATGTGGACTTGATTCAACCCAAAAGCTTAAGCTTAGAAGATGAGAGACCTTGTCTCATACATTCATATCCATATTTACCATTAATCAATGTGAGAATATTAGTTACTTGATAAACCCCCTCAATATGTGTTAATCCATTTTAACTAACCAAGTTATGAGCAAATCAATCAACCACGTTCTAATACCATGTTGCACACAAATTAAACATATGTTATATGGACCCAATTCAACCCCAAAGGTCAAGCTAATAGTATGAGAGACCTAAGCATAGAAATTCATTTCTGTATTTATCAACTTAACCAATAAGCAACTATTAGTTACTCTAATATCAACTGATGTCATAAGTACAATTGGCAGGAACAAGGCTCAACTTTATCTATGCATATCTTGATCAAATATCAAACATGTCTCTAATATGCCAATCCTACTTCAAAACTTTTTTTAAAAGGAACACAAAGCGTCTATTAGCTATGAGTTCTTTCATCACCATGCACCTTCAGAAACATATTGTGAACTATCTATACACTGAATTCTTTTAATTCTCAACTTTCAGCCCTGAAACTAAAACAAAATGAAGTACCAAATGCAATGTAAAAATACCTCCTTGAGAAAATTTATCTCTGAATCAGACAAGCCTCTCCTGCAAATATAGTGGGAATTCATTTATACTATATTGATCTCCCAATGCAAGTTATGTTAAAATAAACAAAGAAACGGAAGAATGAACAAACACCAGAAACCTTCAGGATTGCAACAAACTGCATATGGTAATAGAAAACACAAGAAACCCTATTAATGATCAAGATTATGTTTGATTAATGTTGAATACGGATGCAAGATCAATCAAGAAATTAGTTCTTAACCAACAAAGCTTCTAAGTAATAACTTGACAAAGTACTTCTTGGATCAGTTTAATGAACAGCATCCATTGCAAGAAGACATTGAGCATAAAGCCTTTTTAGTATTGAAACAGAGACATGAAGTAAGCATTGTTGTATCTGGAATGATAAACATCTGAAATATAACTTTTGTAGATTCTCATAAATGCCACAAAAGATAAACTAATGCACATACCATTCTAACAGTTACTATATAGTTTGTAGTTCAAACAGCATATATATGACAAAACAGGTATCCTTATACTAAAAAAAAATGATAAGCTTATTTGTATACAGGTTCATTTCACAGATATGTTGAAAACAAACACAAGGATCTTGGCATTTCAATATTGTAGAATTGATTAAAGTTTTCATTGCAATAATTCAAACGCCTTCAGCAGAAACTCACCGGTAGCCATAATGCCCTCTTTTAGCATTGTGCTTGGGGTTTAGTATAAAAATGTTGTATGCATTTTCAAGCTGAAGATAATCAATAAGAGTTGAGAAAAGGTATTCCATCCGATCAACATCAACTTGCCAAAGAACATCTTCATCTACCCTGTAATCATAGATGAAAAAAACAATTAAGCAAAATGAGGATATAGCATAAAACAACAATTTATTTGGAATGGATGAGGCTATCTGGATGTAATGGTTTGTGGAGGTGTTAAAAATAGTTGGAAAATTCATAATTCTAAAACAGAAAAAGTAGATCAGCTATTTTGCATTCTTGAGCGCAAATGGCATGCACAAATTTGTATACATACTGAAACAGAAAATATAGAACACCTAATTCTATGCAAGTATACTAATATGGTTTTGCGCACAAGCAGTATGCACATATTCATATGCATATACCTTGTTTGCTTCATAATTGGAAATATGCAGAGATATATGGCAACAACAAAACTACAATGATTCCAGACTATTCAAATAACTCAGAAGCAATATATGTATATAAATATTTGCATAATCAAATTATAGAGTTTTACATCTAGATCAAGGAGGGGCAACAGAAAACAATCCACATGGAGCTCACAAAAGGTTCAGCTCAATGTTAAGGTGTTTTTAATCTGTATGTTGAATCATTCATTTTTACAATTGGTTAAAATTTGGAGAGTATCAGATTCATTCAATATTTGGCTTGGTAAATTCAGCACTGTTTCAACAACATGCGGATATTTGATAAAGTAGGTGTTGATACCTATCTTGTCACGAGCAGTTTCATGTAGAAAGGACACATGATATGTAGATCCTTCAGAAAGTAACTAAGTTAAATAGACTACGCTTGTGTATACGACACAAATAAATGCTACAAAGGGGCACATCCGGTGGTTCTAAATTTTACCATAGAGGCATAATATGCTAATCAGATGTATGACAGACGTCCACAAGCATAACCACACGAGAAATCAGAATCCAAATATTCCATACTTTGATTCACCAACTTAAGTTGAAAAGGAATAGAAAAACAGATAAAGATGGATGATACTGAAATCATCTATATCGTTACTCGTAATATGCTCCCAGAACATGGCAATTTGACCAACTATAAAGTCCAAGCTACCAAGAACCCATTGAATTCAAACTTACAATAACATCAAGGGAAAAATCTACAAAGAAGGACAAATCAAATCCAGCTTCATTATACAACATGCAAGGGCCTCCCATGTTACAAGTGTCTATGAAGAGTGGTCCCTAAAGTAAGCATTTCCAAGCAAATTTTATTTTGGTCATAAAAATTCAAATGAGCCAATTGCTTTTGTCATTAAATAAACATATGTTTAAGACTTAATCATATATTCACTTCATGCACATTGCCAAATAGTTATAGAAAATCATATGACTGGTATTTATTTAAATAAATCCTGTCAAACAGCAGATGTTCAAAATTCAAATATGGAAGGCAATTGAGGATTAAAATCAAATTCACATTTCTTACCTGGAATCAGATATGTCATCCTTATGAGATAAAGTTTTTATGGCAAATTCAAAAACTTCAGTAACTTTTTCACCCATATGTATAGCATGAACAGAGAAACTGCACCACAAAGAAACACCAAGGAAAAAACTATCATGAGCAAGTAGCAGCCACTTTTCAATGGCACTGTTGTCCAAACAAAAATAACACAAAATCAAAGAAAATACATGTGGTTACCAAAGCAATGTACATAGTAACAAATAGAGAATAGTTACTTGTAATTTATGTGGCTGATAAGAGGAAGATGATGGTGTTGAACTTTATCAATGCTTATCTTATAGAATGGGGTGAGAACCTCCCCGACATGAGGAACTCGTGTATGCTCGAAGATGTGATCTATGTTGGTAAACCATTTCTCAAGTTCTTCAGGACTCAAGTTGAACTCTGAGAACAATGTCAAAATATGCCCATCACGTAAGCCTGGAAGTTGCACACCAATCTAACATAGAGCAATGAACATAGAGAGGAAAAGAAGGGCAAGTACCATGATTTCCTTTTCCTTCAAAACCTATAAATATGAAGTTGACTGGAACAGACAAATACATGGAATCTACCTCTGCCAGATTCAAATAGTTTGCAATATTGCCTGCAACATAAGTTAACAAATAAATAAATTTAAATGCATCAAAAGGCTTGCGCCTATTCTAAGTTTGCAGGGAGGCCTTTGGCTACAATAGTTAATAACTAAATCCTTTGCGTTTAAGACCTGACATGACGCTTGTAACATGCATTAGCCTACTGAATTCTTGTTGCATTGAGAATGTTTATTTACCACAATAGGATTCAAAGTTCATACATCAACTAAAAGTGTAAATTTCTTATGAATGAAAATCTAAAATCAAAAAATCTTCGCACATCTATTTATGTGAAGGAAGTATAAGGGTATACAATCTTCACGAGCAGAGTATAACTGTATAACAATTACGCACATGTATATCACATGTACATCAACACCACATTGGACAACAGTCTGATGAAAGTAGCAACCAATAACCATAACAACAGCTCTGAACATGGTGAATGCCTGCATGTCTTTTCATAAACAATGGATGTCTACTGCATATACAGCATTCAGATAGATCACAATTGTATCAGATGTAAAAAAAAGGAAGTACCTGCTTTCGTGAAATTGAAAACCCCTGTTTTACCAGGATCCAGCGATCCCTCCAAATCATCAAAATCTGAAAGAGGACTAGGCCAATTACTTCGTAGATGAAAAAAAAATAGTATCTTTCTAATAGCGGTAGGCCAATCCTATTAAAATAGAACTCACCTCCACGAATGACAGATTCGCTCCAAAATTTACTCTTTGCCTTAAGATTGAACAAAGAGAACACTGACGACTTGCCACTCTTCCGTCCAAACGGAGAAGCACGAACCTCAACAGTGAGGAGCTGGGTAATAATTCATAAAAATAAATAAATAAATAAATAAAACAAATAACACACTAGTCGAATCAGCTTACAACCTAGTGATCGGAAACCAAAACACCATTGCAAACAATTCCATCCGAATTCAAAACCAAACACAGAGAGACACAACTCTAATCAAACAGACGAACAATAGCACATCATAGATCACCTAATCTAGGATAAAAATCGAAAACAAAAACATAATTTACGATTGCATCTAAATACAGCCAAAAAGGGGAGGCAGAACGAGTGCTTACGAGTAGAATCACAAGTACAGAACAGATGAATCGAGTCATGGAGATGGGATTGACGGATTTGGGAAGGAAGCTCATCTCCATCTCGAATGGGGATCGAGAGAAAGAGAGAGACGACGACGACGAAGAGGGCGGAGGTTTTAGTCGGGGATTTTGGAGCCGATCTCTTGATTTTTCCCTAGTTTCATCTCGTTGCCTAGTCTCACGTGTTTAGCACGTGCTACGTGGGTATTTTATTTTATTTTAATTTTATAATAACAAATATAGAGAGAGAGAGAGAGGCGGTCTCGTCTAGCAATGTTTGTAGATTCAATATCTACACACCTTTGTTCGTATTAAATCATTGGATGAAAATCCAAACACCTTCAAAATCTATCCAGATTCACGCAATTAACCTCAAGAAAAATTTAATAAAATCAATCTACCTCTCACCCCATTCTTACCATGTTGCACTCGCTCATCTTGTTTTTTTTTTTCCTAAGATTGTTATGATATATACATACCCTTTTCATTATTTATTTATTTATTTATTTATTTATTTTGAAAGGAAGAGCAAGCAGCTAACAAGTAAGGAAAAACAACAAGCAGAATCAAAAATACAAATTCCTAGCAGCATAGAGATCCTCCAACCAGCTAAACCTGTCAAGGTCCCTGACGAAGAGGGAAAGGGAGGGGTTAAGCCAACCAAAGTTCGCCAGTTCATCCGCAATGCTGTTGTCTTCACGGGGAACTAAGACTAAGGAAATGAAAGGGAAAGATTTGAGTAAATTCTTGAGCTTCAGTATATCAGAGTTGAACTTCCAAGTGATGCAAGGATGCAACTTGTCCAGAAGTCTTGGGATGCCAGGGCAGTCACAGTAAATTTTTGAAGGGGTCCATCCTTGAGAAGTGTAGGTCTCCAAAGCAAAGCAGACAGCGGCCAGTTCAGCAAAGGTAGGTGAAGAATGTGTAGCTTCCAAAGAACCTGCAAGGAGAATACAACCATTAGAAGCTGAGATTAAGAATCCAAGACCAGAGGTCCCAGATTCCGGATGCCAAGCAACATCGGTAAAGATTGAAATTTGAGGGGAAGAATAGAGGCTCTTTTGAGGTTTAAATAACTCCCTGTAAATTTTCCCAAAAGTTGTGAAGAACTCAAAGGAAAATAGACGGGCTCTGACCGCAAGAGAATCCAATCTGGGAGGAACTTTCCTGAAAATTAAATTACACCTATCTTTTCTAGATGAACCAAGCTATAGAGGCGATAAGAGCTTTAGCCTATGCAATACTAGTTTTGTTAGCAAAATTTGCAGTAAGCCAGTCACCAGAAGGGAGGAATGAGGGGTCGATAGTGCCAATACCAATGAGGTTAAAGATCGATTGCCAGGCAACCTATAGTTTAGAACAATGCCAAATAACATGATTTAGGGTTTCCTCTTCAAGCCCACAGAAAAAGGCAAGGAGTGAAAGGCCCAATGTTGAGTCCATTCAGGAGGGCACTAGTAGGCAACTTCCCATGAAAGACCCGCTAGATGAAGAATTTGATTCGAGGAATGGCACATAGTTTCCATATTCGGTTCCAACCAACCAACGAATCCGAAAAACCAAAAAAAGTGCTAATCGATTCGTAGACCATGGCAGCAACAGAAATCTTATGATTTGGATGAGCCCAAGCCCACAGAAAGCCAATATTAGGATTAATTTTGAAATTCTTGAGCCAATCCAAATTGATATTATCACCAAACACCAAATGAAAAAAGCATTCAGATTATGAGTGTTTTCATGAAAAAAAAGGTCAGAAAATTGAAGATCATCATGACACACATCCATGTTAATGAAGGTCAGTTTGTGTAAGATGGGGAGATCAAGGAGACAAGGGTCCCTTAACCAATTTACATGCCCAGGATTGGCATATATGATTATGAGATTCGGTTTTAAAAAATTTGCAAAATTGCAAATAGATTTATAAAACTAAGAAGAACCAGTGATTTTAGCATTAGTCCAAGGATTTCAGTTTTGATATTTGAATTTGAAAATGTCAACCCACAGTTTGTTATTAGAATTAAGGATTGAAAAAATGTTTTTAGATATAAGGGAATGCAAAACTAGTATGAGGTTTCTAATACCAAGTCCTCCCTTAGGTTTATTGTGGGTGATAAGAGACCAACCCACCGAGTGGAAGTAGCTTCATTGCCACTACGACCCCAGAGGAAGTCTCTTGCAAGTTTGGAGATGGCGTCCAGAACAGAAAGAAGAAGGTTCATAACAGAAAAGAAGTAATTTGGAATAGTGAAAAATGGAACTGTTAAGGAGAACAGTTCGACCAACACTAGAAATAGAGGAGTGGTTCCACGAGTGAATGGCAGCAGAAACATGCTGAGGAATGAAATCTAATTGTCCAAGAGAAAGTTTCCTAAGGGAAATTGGGACAACTAAATAAGTGAAGGGAAAAACACCAAGTTTGATACCAAGGATTTTGGCAATGGCTTTAGCAATGGAAGAGTTACACCAAGAGGGCAGATAGATGGCAGATTTATTCAAATTTGCTTTCTGGCCAGTAAGTTTGTGATAAAGGTTTCGGCTTTATCACAAACTTTTCATTATTGCTAACCCTATGAAATGGGCTTGGTAATACAAGGTCCAAGAGAAATTCTAACATGGGCCTAAATCAAAAAATTTTAAAAAAATAATCTTAAAATTTTTATATTTTACTCTGTTTGCAGTTCATCTTTTTAAAAGCTATGGCTATTGACTACCTAACATTCCAACAAACAACAAACATTTAATAATTAAAAAAAAGGGCTAATCATGAAAGATGAATTGATGTAGTAGATATAGCAAAAAAGAAAATGACAAAAAGAAGTTGATGTTTTATATAATATAATCAACAACGACATGATACAAATCAAGAATGAACTTTATAATTTTTGTTATTAAATATGGATTCAACTTAATAAAGCAAGCAATAACGTGTATGCACACCCACATTTGATACACCATACATAATTTTTTTACATGTTTCATGTTATTCAATATACATTAAGAGAGATTCGATTTTTTGACATTGTATTTTACTGATGTCGTGTATAACTATTTAAATTATATTTTTCATATGATTTTTTTAGTTGCAATTATTTATAAAATAAATTACAATTTTAAAATATACTTATCTTTTATATTATATAAAAGATACACTGAAATCAATTTTTTAAGATATTTAAACAAGTGGCAATTTTTTAATAATGAATAATTAGATGTCATAATTTATAATTCATATTCAATAATATCTATAAGTTTAGTTCATTTAATTTTTAATTTTCAAAAGAGCAACCATTCCATAAAATCTAAATAGTAGGTAGCTTGTGTTGTTGTTATCATTGAATCTACAATTAAAAAACAAACCGGTTAAACTATAAATTATTGAATTGTTTTTGTCAAAAACAAAAAAAAATATTTATAAAAATAAAAAGTCACCAAGTTTACAAGTAAATATTTTAAAATTTATTTATTTTACATATAATATTTTTGTTAAATTGAGAATTTTTTTTAGAAAAAGTTGCTGGATTTTGGCCATAAAAGGAGCCGTTATCTATTAATCTAAATGTGTGTGTATATATATATATATATATGCACACATTTAAAAGGAACAATAAAAGAGAAAAAAAGGAAAAAAATAAAAAATAAAAACTACCGATCCTTTGGCAGCGGCAAAGAGTAAAGTGTGGCCTGTGAAGACACAGAGAAGTTAGCAGTAGCTTTGTTCTGAGATACCTGAGTTCTTATCTCACTCCAGAACTAGATCCTTAACTTCTTCACCACCTTCACCTCCTTCCCTATACAAAATCCACCACCATCATCAGGATCATCATCCTTTGCATCTCCTTTTATCTGTAATCTTCTTTAAATGATCTATGATGTCTAAGTATCTATTTACTATCTGCTTATATAAAACCAAGTGAACTTTGGATTGATGTTTGGCTTGTGGATGTAGATGTGGTTCACAAGGTGGCATTTTTTTAATTCATTTTCTCTGTCCACCCCCACCACCTTCTAATAATTAGACTAAAAAAAGCTCAGCTCTTGTTCTATGACTTGTAATTTTATTGCTCACGCCACCTGCCCTGGGTCTGCTTCGCTTTCCAAGTTTCGGGCTTATCTGGTTTCGTTTTCTCTGTTTTTAATCCATTTGCCCGTTTCTGCATCCTCATCTTCGATGGTTTTCGTTTTTCTGCTGCAAAATCTAGCCTTTTGGTGTGTTAATATTTATGGTGTTTGGTTGGGATTTGAAGGTTGCTCTCAATACTTTTAGTCAAAGAGTTTGAAGGACAAGCCTTTATTTCAGTATTGATTGTGGTGTTTTTGTGCTCTTTGTTTCTCTGCGAAAAGAAACCATTTTGATGCCTATTGCTTGAGTTTGAGATTCAGAAAAGAAGGAAAAGAAGTTCCTTTTTGTTCTTCTTCTGAGAGTGGGATTATGGGGAGGTGGTTCTTCTTCTCTATGGTTTTGGGGGTGATATGCTGGGTTTGTCAAGTGGGCAGTGTTGGTGGGATTGGGGCTAACTGGGGGACACAAACTAGCAACCCACTTCCACCTTCTATTGTGGTTCAGATGCTCAGGGACAATGGGTTCCAAAAGGTGAAGCTCTTTGATGCTGAGGATGGAACTCTGAGTGCTCTCAAGAATTCTGGGATTGAGGTCATGGTGGGCATTCCAAATGATATGCTGGCTTCTCTTGCTTCTTCTGATATGAAGTCTGCTGAGAACTGGGTCTCCAAGAATGTTTCTGGATATGTTAGTGATGGAGTGAATATCAGGTCTTCATCTCAATCTCTGTTTCTGCTGTTTATTAGATTTGTCAAAAGAGTGAAAATGAGCTTTTCTGTTTGTTGTTATGATTTAAAGATCATTCTGTTCCTTAAGCATGTAGATGTTGCATAAAGCATCTAATTTGTCATTTTGTTGCTTGTCTTCAGATGCATCTTCCTTGCAAGTATCTTGACCAAGATTTCTCTGATCATACTGAAAGAATCATTTGATTTAGCATGCTCATGATTTTGAAGTGGGAAATATAGGAAAATGAGTTCTTTTGTAGGTTTTACACGAAACGTTTGTCGGTCCTTTTCTTCAATTCCATAGACAGCAATCGCTCACAGGATTTTCATATCTTCACTTCCCTCACTTTAGGGAAGGTGGCTGACCTATGTTGCTCATATTTCTTTGAAGAAATCCTGGTATGGGTTTGTAACTATGAAGTTTCATGTTTAAGGCCTGAAGTTTGACTTATTCCTTCATTGTTTATAAATCAGAAACTTTGTTTGGGACTTATGATTCTAAAAGTCAGATGGTAGCATTCATACTTCTATATATAATTTTGGCAGATGATGGGTTAAAAGTAAGGATAGGTTAAACATACAAACTGATATATATGTTTGAAGTATAGCAGCGGTAGACATTTGGCAAGTGAAGCACAAGGAGAAGCATTTGATGAGGAATCTAGGCTGTGAGAGCTGGGTTTATGAATGAACTAATACTTATTAGATTGTCTCAAAAAACATGATTACTAAAGTTATTGTTGTTTGGAAGACTCATACCTTTTTCTGTTGTTTATCAATCTGATGAGAGTTTCTCTAGTGTCATCGTAGCCATGGAAGCCTTAAGAAATGATGTGATGCATGCATCCCTTTCTCATTAACTCTCATACATATCTTGCTGTAATGAGGGGAATATTGTAAACCATCTACATGAATATGCTTAGTAATCTTCTTTCCCATGGATATATATCTTCGGTGCTTTCTCTTGTTGTTATTGTTAGAAGGGTGCCATTATGCGAGAGAAGTTGATAAAGGGAGGTAGGAGACAATGAATGCTAAATCCAAACCAAACATATATTATAATGACTTAATTCAACCCAGAAATTAAGCTAATAGAATGAGAGACTTAGGCTTATGCATTCATATTCGCATTAAATGCAAACTGAATGTATATTTTATGAACTTAATTCAACCCCAAAATTTAAGCTTACAGGATGCGAGACAGGGGCTTATATATTTAGATCCATATCTACCAATATAACTAATGTGAACACATGATTAGCTGGGATTCTTGGTTGGATAACTGAGTTGGTTTTGCTCACTATGTTAACAAGAGATTTTGACTAAAGTTTTCATTTGTAAATTTTGTTTTCTAGAATGAGTAATGGAGAACCTGAGAATATGAGACATTGAGGCGCTTGTTACAGCACTAATGACCATTTTACTAGATCAGATACATTTCATTCTTCATAAACCACACAATTCTCAGGTAGCCAATGGTCAATGCAACTCTCCATCAGAAGACAGGTATCCTTATAAATGTCACAAGTCTGTTGAGTACTAACTGAGTGTCACTTGTGTGATACACTTTGAGGGATACTTATGTTAGGATTGAACACTCTCTTGCCGCCTAGTTCCCATTCCTTTGTTTTGAATGTTTCATTAAAACACACCTCATCAAGATTTTTAGTATGATTAAGATTCTGTTTGTTTCCTAAACACTAAAGTTGACTAAAGTTTCACCTTTGAAATGTACCAAGCATTTATGTTGATCTTATCTCAGTTATGTCAATTTTACTTTGTATCAAATTTAGTCTCTACTGCCCTTACTTTGTGTGGTAGTTCTCGTTTGTGCTGGCTTTCTTCAATGGCATTCAGAGGAAATTGATGCAGTTATTTTCAGATTTACGCGATGGATACAGGCCTATTTCCAATATTGGAATCTACCTCTGACCTGTTCATGAATATGTGGCTTCCCTGTATATTGTATCTGACCAGTATTAGTGATGATGAAGAATTGAAGATAGATTGGTTATCACCCTAGTGAATGTCATAGTAGCAATTAGTGTAATTGTGATAGAGCAATAAACAAGAGGTGTACGAAGAGTTCATGTGTGCTTGAAGCTTCTCTTCAGTTCCCTCGTCTATTACTGGAGTGTCTGTGAGTTGGCATCAATTTAGGTACCCTTACAAATTGCAACCTTGTATTTCTTGAAAAAGAGCAAAAATTGTTGCAAAAACTACAGGAAGAGCTTTAAGTGATCCTGTATCTAGTTGTTATAGTGATGTTACATCTGCCGATCCGGGCAAATTTAAATTTGAGATGTTATGGATTCATATAGAATGTTAGCAATCTAAGTAATGTTTAATATTGGAAAATTGACTGATAAAGTTGATCCAAATAAGGATTTTGCTTTTTATTTTTTTTAAATTATTTTTTATGTTTTTACTTGGACTAAATTTTTTTTTTACCATGATGTTAATATTCTTAGTTTAAATGCTCATCATTGAACATGGCTGGTCTCATGCATGATGTGACATTCCATATGTTTGTGAATGAATGTATATTTTTTTGGTATAAAAATTTAACAAAAATTCAATAAATAGACGCGTTACAATTGCCATAAGATGATGAAATCAAACACAAGAACATTCTGCAAACTTCATTCAGAAATGATGAATACACCAATGGAGAGATTCAGAAAAATTTCTTGCTGTTAGAAAGACTTTTTCACTAACTAGTTGACATTTCAAGTTACTTGATTCATCAGGCAATTACTAGACTCTCGCTTTTGCATTTTGATTTTGATGGTTCTCCTACCTCAGCAAGATCTTGTGTCTATCTCAACAGATATATTGCAGTGGGGAATGAGCCTTTCCTGACGACATACAACGGGAGCTTTCTCCAAACCACACTTCCAGCTCTCCAGAACATACAAGGGGCCCTCATAAAAGCCGGTCTGAGTAGCCAGGTCAAGGTGACAGTTCCCCTTAATGCGGATGTCTATGATTCACCAGACGGCAAGCCCTCCAGTGGGGACTTTCGAGATGATATCCGACAGTTAATGCTTAACATCGTCAAGTTCCTGAGCGATAATGGTGGACCCTTCACTGTCAACATCTACCCATTCATCAGCCTCTATGACGATCCTAATTTTCCTGTAGATTACGCCTTCTTTCAAGGAACTTCCTCACCTGTGGTGGACGGTAATGCAACATACAGCAACATGTTTGATGCAAATCATGACACCCTCATAGCTGCCCTGCAAAAGAATGGCTTTGGGAATCTTCCGGTGATAATTGGTGAGATTGGTTGGCCTACAGACGGTGACATGAATGCTAACCTTCAGTATGCGCAACGGTTCAACCAGGGCTTCATGGACCACATATCAACTGGGCAGGGAACACCACTGAGACCCGGGCCAATTGACGCATATCTGTTCAGCTTGATTGATGAGGATGAAAAGAGCATTCAGCCAGGGAACTTCGAAAGACATTGGGGTATATTCACTTATGATGGCATTCCAAAGTATCAACTGAATCTGAGAACAACCAACAATGGGGCTCTGGTGCGGGCGAAGAATGTTAAGTATCTGAACAAGCAATGGTGTGTTCTAAAGCCTTCTGTCAGTCTGGATGATCCGAATTTGGCTCCGAGTGTCAGTTATGCTTGCGCAAATGGAGACTGCACCAGCCTTGGCTACAAGACTTCATGCAGTGATCTGGATGTCAGGGGTAACATCTCATATGCATTCAACAGTTACTACCAGATAAACGATCAGCAAGATGCTGCATGTAATTTCCAAGGCCTGGCCACCATCACCAACAAGGATCCATCAACAACAACATGCAGATTCGGGATAATGATTGATAATGAATCAGCTGCTTCTCTGAGCTTAGCACAGATTAGGCATTATGATCCTGTTTTTCGTTTCGGGTTCTGTGTGTTCTTCCCATTGTTGTTGACATGGCTCTGATTTTTATCTTTTTGTGCTGCTGTGTTTATACATTACTCTGACTTATATAAAATATCATAAATGGAGTTCAGGGATCAAGGGATCATCATTTATTTTTGCAAATGATTGTTGATGTGATGCTCAGGCCCTGATTCTCATTAGGTTTAAGATCTTTTATATATGTATAAATATAAGTCGTTTATTCAAACTGAGATTTTGAACAAGTCTTACTAAAAAATTTTATGTTTTATGTACATGTTTATGCATCTATACAGTCTGATGACGCAAATCGACATCTAAATTTTGATTGGGTTAAGAATTACGCAAAGGTAATAAACCGAATAGTTTCACATCAAATAGTAGATATAGAAAATGATCTTGTCTGTATGCACACACCATGAACAACAAATATGTTAGAAATGATCAATACCTTCACTGTTAACACAATTGAAAACAAACAGTTTTAAAGGAAATCAGGTCTGACAGGTCTGGTGTTTTCTGTACAAATAAGAACAAGTAACCAAAAACCCATTGTCTTTGGCTCACTGCATCAATCAGAGGATTGCTGCAGAGATAAATCAGAGATACCAGTCACAAGTTCATCAACCTTCACTTCATCCAGAACCGCACCGGGATTGCTCGAGTTTGATGGTGATGGACCTATTTTGCTCCCTGAAAGAAGCCTGTTCAACTGCTGAATGAGTTCATCTTCATCCTCTTCGTCCGGTATCTCCAAATCCCACACTTTAAAAATAGTTTCCCGTGACTCCACAAACTCCTCCACATTGGGATTTCCTTCTTCATCTCCACCTGCATCACCTTTTATCATGTTAGAAGAAACATGAATTTCCTTGCTGTGAACCACAGAGGTTTCGACTTCATCGTTATCTGGAACATGTTCAAGGTCATCTGCATTGTTGTCAAAATAATTCATGCCAGTTTGCTCCAAGGAGGTGGATTCAGCATTTAGAGTCTCTAGCAAGGCCTCTCTCAAGGCACCCCAACTATCTTCTGACATATTGGGATCTACTGCCAAGCAGGAGTCCGCCCACGCGGCATCCTCTGGGGAGGGCTCATTGTCCTTCTTATCTGATCTATTATTAGACGCAGAAAGCATAGCAGAAACCGTCTCATCTTCAGGAATGGTTGCAATCTCCTTGTAGAGCTGGTCAGGCTTCTCATTCAGTTCACCAGGAATCGAAAGCAGAGAAGAAATCACATCATCTTCCAATGCCATACCTACAACTTTAACCAGAGAATGCTTGGTAAGAACACATAGGTTTCATTAAGATGAGAATTTCTGCTAATTTGAAGTCTTATAGGAGTGGCAAATACAAGTACAGCATATAGCACCAGAATTAAGCTTTCATACACCATAAACATTATACCATTGCCGCTAATGACTTACAACCATCCCATAAATGGTCATTTGTTACAGAAACAGTCTTTGTATTCCAGGAAAATTCTCATGAAGATGTTCCAACATCTTGAATACATATCAGGAAAATGGAAACATATCCACCAAACAATGACATCTGTTTAGAATAAACAAAAAATGACTTCTTAAAAGATGCCAAGGTGGTCCCTAAGCCAAATGCATTATCCACATCCATGGTGTACATTGTTACTAACAATATTCATTGAATTAGCGAAGAACATTCATATGCCTAAACTAAACCATAAGCTTGTGCAACATATTAATTCCCATGAAACAA
This sequence comes from Dioscorea alata, assembly GCA_020875875.1. Lineage (NCBI taxonomy): Eukaryota > Viridiplantae > Streptophyta > Magnoliopsida > Dioscoreales > Dioscoreaceae > Dioscorea > Dioscorea alata. The sequence goes on from CM037018.1 coordinate 17,297,756, forward strand.
ATATTGGAAGACAAAAATCATTGCTTATCCACATCATATGTAAGAAACATGACGCCACACATGGATTTGGTGAAGTCTTGCACTGTTCAAACAAGAAAGAGTGACCCAATAATTGTTCTGCATCAAATATAACTACATTTTACAACAAAATACTTCACAAAAGATGCCATAGTGTACCATGTTCTAAAGAAAGAAGAAAGAACGAGGAAAACATTTACCTAAACTATATACACAAAGTTCTTTCGTGACAAATTAGCTATAAAAAAATAAGAAAGAACTCATCCAGATGCACTGTGCACATCATATAAAAAGCACATCTTTCTAACATATAAACAATCAAACTAAAGAAAGATAGAACACAAAAGCGGATGCAATAGGCCTAACATAGAAACAGTATCATGACCAGTAAACAGGCAAAAAGATCGCACTTTGATCACAGAGCACACAGCAAAGAAGAGGGAAGCAGTCAGTTTCAACCCAAAAGCAATGAAATTTGAAGATAGTCTAACAACAGGAGATGACCAAGCTACGGATTAACCACAAGGCAACTCTACCTTTGGCGGCTCCTTCTTGTGCTGAATTCCAATTCCAACTTTTGGTTGCTTATGTGAGATTGATTTTCCCACTGGGGCATTCCCTCAAGCAAGTGGTGGGCATTCTTCAGGGCTTGGCATCAACAAACACTCAAAAAGGTTGGATTTCATCCCCAAATGCAGAGGCCTTTCAAGCAATCACCTAAAAAACCAGAAAGATTGAAACTTTTGAAGAAAGAAAAGCAAGGATTCACCACTAGGGTTTTTTCTATTCAGAGAGTGAGAACTCAAACAAACTTGGATTTCTCCTTTTCTAATTTCTACTCGCCGACTTACTTCATTAATCATCAATAGTTATTTTTAATTGAGAGATTAAGTAATGGGCCTGCTGGGCCGTATTTGTTGGATTAAGGATAACATGTATTTTATCCGAGCTGAACTCATTTTTGTGGAACTACTTCAGAATGATAATTTTTATATTAAAATTTTTTAATTTGATTTAATTATTATTAATGTTCAAGTAAACATATAAATCTGTATGTAATCACCATTGGATATACGGTAAAACCTCGATTAATGAATATTTGATAAAATAAATATCTCGATTAAATAAATTTTTTCAAGACTGTGTCAATATGCTAAATTAATAATTTCACTAAATATATAAAATAATAATTTTTTTAAAAAAATTTGGGTCCCAATAAAAATAATAATTAATAAGTCATTGGATATATAGAAAAATACTATACAAAATTCATAATGTTGAAGTTTTTTCCGGCTACTTTTATTTTTAAATTTTACTTTTATTTTTCTTCTAAAATGTATATCTAAAATCTATTGTTTCTTCTTTGTTTATAAACTAAGCTTAATCTCATCCTTAAGTTTATGTAAAATACATATTATAGTTGGTATATTTTTCTCATGGTTCAAAAACTTCAATTGCTAAAAATTCCTCTTTCGGAGAAATATTTGATAAAACATAGCTATCATCTATTGTTGTATTCATTACCTCTTAAATAACCTCTTCATTTGTAGGTGACTCAATCACAATATCATTTTCACTAAAATAGTTCAAAAGCCTACTCAACATCAATTTTATGTTGATACCGTAGACCTGAAATAACTTCTTTTAGCCCATAGATATCTTCCTTTTCACCAACTTGCTCAAAAGTTATTCTTTCTTATTATAAGATTTTGCTATATGGAAAACAATTTGCAATAGTTGTAATCTACACATTAATGTTCCAAGCTGTATTGATAAAATTAATAGCATCTAATATGTTAATTATTTTCAGACTTTGTTACACTTACTCATTTGTATAAAATATAAAATCTCCATTTAAATTAATAAATATTAATTTATTGATAATTATTTAGTTATCGATAAATAAATAATCTATATAAACTAATAATTTTTTTTTTGTCCTAAGAGTTTTATTTTATAAAGAGTTTAATATATCAAGCAATAAAATTTTTTAATTATTATTTGATATAATTTTAAATTTTTACAAATTACCTATTTTTTAAATAGGTATGCATACAGAAAACCTACCTAAACATTAATTTATTAAAATTTAACCTCCCCCTTTACACACACAGAAGCCCCTTGGTAGTTACTTGTCTATGGCTACTTGCTTATTTTACCCATGAAGCAATGATCAACGGTAAAATTATGGACAAATAAACATTCTACTCATATCCTCCCATTACCAATGAATACATGCTTAAGTGAGTACATACTTTTTTTTTTATTAAACATAGTCTATACTCCATGTATAAATGTTCTTATCTAGCAATTAATTTTTTTTCAAAGAAATAGTTGTGGGATAGTGCCATAGTTGGTGTGAGAGAGAAAAAAAAGGAAGATAATTGAAGAAGATGAAATTATAAAAATAAATAATTAAAAATAAAAACAAAATCTGAAAAGAGAAAAGAAAAAATTACACAATTCAAAACCATCATTTTACATGAAAACTAGAATAAGAAAAATAAAAGAAAAACACATTTCAAAACTACCAAAAGAAAGAAAATAAACAACATTATAGATTCTAAATGTCATCGATATTTCTAATTAGGTAACTCTAAAGAGAGTATCATTACTCATACATGTCATTAATGGCAATATTGTAGTGGATGGCAACAACATCTCGTTGTTTCTCTCTACAGGAAGGTTTGGTTCGATTGTAATGTCTTGATTAATCTGATTATTGGCTTTGATCTCAATTTTAGAAAAGACATATCTTTTAGCAATGGTTTTGATTTCTTCATTGATTCTCATAAAGTGGTTTCATGTGAGTGTTTATAAGTGAAGGGAAATTAAACTTGGGGCATTTACTTCTTAAGTAATATAATGTTACATCATAAGCTCGTGAGACCTTCTCTGGAGCATCGTAAGTCCCTGAACCATATCATTTTGTTACTTGTGGAGCAAGTCATTCAGAACTATGATACCATTTCCTTTATTTCCTCATTCATACTCATACGCAACTTTAGGAGTTTTGCTTTGCTCTTATGTATTGTTGATCATATTGTTGCTTCTTTTTCTTCCCCATCTTTGATTTGATCCCCTTTTATAATAAGCTGTTAAATCATATTATTAGATGATCAATTAACATGCTCACCAAAATTAAGATGATCAACCTATCCAGTGTAATTCAAACTTATTCATTTCCATTAGTTGTTCTCTTTCTCTAGCTAGTTGTCTGAGTTTATCTTTCCTTGCGTCATAACGCATACCATCCAAATTTATATGCATTCCAAAGCACACAAGCCCTCTCCAACTAGCACATAGTACTTTATATTGACATGTGTGTTTTTGGATTTTTGAGATATAAGCAAATGTGGAATTATACCAATTTTATTTCTTTTGCTTATGTTGTTTTAGCGATCTCAATTTTCTATCATTTATTTCTAATATATCACATGCCAAACATTATTTTTTAATTTAGATATATAATGTTATCAATATGTTAAGAAGATCGTATCAAATCATGATGGATTTTTCAATATTATGGATATACTAGGAAGATTGTATCAGATTTTAATAGTTTTAACCAGAGGAACATCTTTCTCCAAATGAAAGAATTTGGCACTGAAGCTTGTTATCTATAAGATTGATTTTGATGAATCATGTATATCATGAACACTAAATCTGATATAATCAGCTAGGGATAACTTCACACATATGCTACTTTATCTTTGTGCTCCTATTATTTCTAATTGAAAAACAAATGACTTTGAAATTATACAAATATTAAATATAGAGTTAAACAAAAAGATTATTTTATAAAAATATTTTGATAGAAGTTGATGATTTATTATATTAATAAACTCATTTTAGACCTTTTAGCTTAGTTGGCATTCTATATTTATAAAGATGGTCTTTTTAGTGACAAATGTTATAGTGATTTAACTTATTTTATTATAAGAATTTCACCACTTAATTCACTATTATCAAAGGCATATTAATAAGTTGATAAAATCTATAAATAATTATTTTTATATACTTTTAGTTTGATGATTTTAAAATGATTTGATGATGCATGTAAAAGATAAGAAGAACAGAAGAAGACAGTGGACATGAGGACAAGATCGTGAGAATCATTTAATAATTAATTTAATAAAAAATTATAAACAATAATTATTAAAATTAAATTAATTAATAATAGAATTTATTACATTTATTAATTTGATATAGTAATAAAGTTAATAATGAATTTAGAATAACATAAAAAAATTGTAATATAATTGATATGGGGTAATCTTACCTGAGCGACCACATTTTTCAAATACATCAAACCAAACATATGTTTTCAATTCTAGATTTACTAATTCCTTCAATTAAACATAAAATGTTATAATACTGCATCTTCAGTTATATCAAACCAAACAACATTGTTGACTACATTATATTTGAAACAAAAAAATTTACAGTTAAAATGTATAACTGAAAATCCTATGCATTTACAATTATGTTTAACCAAACACCACCTTAATATGATTTAAAAGATTTCATGCTCCTAAAATTATGCATGTGTATATTATGGATAATGAATGTTCAACAAAATCATGCATGAATTCGGCATTAGATTGTTTCCAATTTGTACATCATCTCCTTTCTCTTATAAAAACCAAAGATATATTTAACTTCACATACATAACATCTTTTCAATTTCTTTCTTTTATTTAGTTTTCTCTTTTTTTTTCTTTTTTATTATAATTTTACATGGAATTAAAGCTTATCTTTAATTGTATAGCATTTCCTTTCTTCCATAAAATGAATTGTGCATATTTAATAGCGCGCGCGCGCGCACACACGCACATATATAAGTTGTCATCTATTTTCCTTTATGGTATCTTGGCTAGTTGGGATCCTTCAAAAAATAATTCTTATGTTAATATCTTTTCTTTATTATCAATCATTTGACCTTGGTTCCCAATTCTCATTAGTTCATTTTGACTATTTCATGCACCACAAGTTATCTCCAATTATTATCAATTTCTCTTTGCCAACACTATCAACATTGATAATCTCTAATTATAGAGGACTTGGGTTCAATAGTTAAGCTCCTTTTCATAGCAATGGTGTAGAGGTTGGAAGAAATAAAGGAAAAAATAAGTTTTCCAAATCAAGTAACAAGCTTCAATTTTAATTATGTTCAAAATAGGCAAAACATTCAAAATTCTTACTATTGCTGATTTTTTTTTATAGCTTTAATTATTATTAGTCCCAAATCCACACATACTTAAGGTTTACTTTGCAATAGCCATAATCATGCATATATTTTAGTTTAGTTTGTAATGATTTGCTATCCATGATGGGCATTGTTGTAAATACTGGTCAAGCAATGATTGTTCGTGCTGAAAATTAGTATTTGTTGGTTTAAGAACTAAAGATCACATCACTAATGATTTCAATAATATACTTTTTGATCTCAAATAAATGAAGATGTAAAAATTTTTACTGCGAGTGGTGTAGATTTGGATATTTCTCAAACATATCTAGATTTAGAGTTAAAAATTATCTATGCCTTTCTCATAAATTTGCAACATATACTCTTAACAAAAGTAATTTACAGTATATATCTCAATTCTCTAAGGATAATAACATGTTTTTTGACTTTCAATTAATTAGTTTTTCTAAATATTCAAGCCCTATCAAATCAATTCTACTCCAAAAATGACTTATTGTAGGAATACATAAGCTCAACTCTAATTGTACTTTGAATATATTTTATTAAAGTAAATTTGAAGCATACTCATTTGCTTTAAAAGTTCAATCAAACTTCACCATTTGTTTGAAGATTTTTCAAACATGTTGCAAAGGTGAAATTCATGGTCTAAAACCGTTATTAGATTATGTTAGAATTACTTTTAGGAATACATATCTCATACCTTTAAGAAAATTATATAGTTGAGAGAAAACATTGATACATTGTAGAATAAAACTCATACATTTATTCCAATCCATTTCAGTCTAAAGCGTTTTATACAATTATATGTATATAATTAACAAGATATCTTCAATTGTATTACAACAACAATCACTAATAGAGGTTCTTTTTCATGGAAACCTCATTATTCATTGTTAAAGGTATTTAATTAATTATCTTTGCCTTTTCTATTTATATCCTTTAAATCATAATAATAAAACTAAAATTTTAATTGTCTCGTTCATTCATTAGTCATAGCATAAATCATAAAGAAAATATGTATTATGATTCTATTAGAAGAGTTTCATTTCTTGGCAAGCCATCTATTTACCTAGGACTACTTGCTTCACCCATAAAAAAAATAATAATCACCCTAATTTTAACTGTAAAATTATGGATACATAAACTTTCTGCTCACACCATCCTAGTACCAATGGGTATATGCTGATAACTTAGTATATACTCTTTTTACCAAGCTTAATCTATACTCCATGTATAAATGTTCTTATTTAGCAATTACTTTTTTTCTAAGAAATAGTTGTGGGGTGGGATAAAGCTGTAGTTAGTGAGAAAGAAAAAGGAATGAAGACAATTGAAGAAAATAAAATTATAAAATAATTAAAATAAAAATAAAATTCAGAAAGGAGAAAAGAAAAAAAAAATACAAAATTGACAACTAAAATTAAAAATACAATAAAACAAAAGCACATTTCAAAACTACAAAAGTTAAGAAAATAGATAACATTATAAATTCCAAATTTCGCCAATGTTTCTGATAAGGTAACTCTCAGGAGAGTAGCTTCCCTCACACATGTCATCAACAACAGTATTGCTAGTGGATGGTAGCAGCATCTCGTTGTTTCTCTCTACAGGAGGATTTGGCTCGATTGTAGTGTTATTCTGATTATTGGCTTGGACCTCAATTTCAGTAAGGGCATATCTTTTAGCAATGATTTTTATTTCTTCATTGGACAAAGCATGTCGTTGATCCTCAAAAAGTGGTTTCATGTAAATGTCTATAAGTGAAGGGAAATTAAACTTGGGGTATTTACTTCTTAAGCAATATAATGCTGCATCATAAGCTCGTGCGGCCTTCTCTGCAGTATCATAAGTTCCTAACCATATCCTTTTAAAACTTGTGGAGCGAGTCATTCGGATCTCTGATACCCATTTTCCCACCTTTCTAAATCTTACCCCTCTATAACTTTGGGGGCTTTGTTTTCCCCTTTTGCATTGTTGATCATGTTGTTGCTTTTTTTTCTCCCCTATCTTTGATTTGATCTCCTCCTATAATAAGTTGTTAAATCATGTTATTAGATCATCAATTAGTTTGCTTTCAAGAATTAAGATGAAGAACACGCAACTTACCTCGTGTGATTTAGACCTAATCACTTCCATTAGCCGTTCTTCTTCTCTGGCTAGTTGTCCGACTTTATCTTTCGTTGTGTTTATAACCCATATCTTATAAATTTATATGCATCCCAAATCACACAAGCCCTCTCTAATGCTTTCTTGGTTGGGGGTTTTGGGAGGTAAGGTAAGGTAAGGTTTTGGGAATAACCATGTTTGAGGGAGGGGTAAAGGTGGAGGTAAGAGTTTAGAGGGTTAGATGGAGGTTTTAAAACCTCCATCTAACCCCCATTTTCCAACCCTCCAAATTGGAGGGTTGGGGAGGTTTTGGATGAGAATTAATTTTTTGTTGACCAAAATACCCTTGGTCATTTACAAAAATTCCAACATATTTAATTAAAAAAAAAACCTACCAGCCCCTTATCTCTCTTCTCTGGCCCCTTCTTTGTTTTTTCTCTTGTGGCATCCCCAGAGGAGCATCAGAACCCTAATCACTGCCATCTTCTTCCTTGTTTGTGAAGGTAGTGGATTTTGCTTGGTTTGTGCTCAGTTTTCCTTACCAGAGTTGGTGTTTTTTTTACTATAATTTTGAATTAAAAGAGAATTATAAGTTTGATTGTACTTGTTATTTGCTAGATCTGCATCTGTTTGGTTATCTGTTGATGACAAATCAATCTGTTTGATTACTTTGATTATTTTGATGTCCTAGAGTGATGATTGTGGTAGAACTATCAATAGATCTTTTGTTGGGTAAATATTGATTTTGATGTGCTCTGTGTCTCATACTTGTTTCTCATGCTCTGTGTCTCTGTATCATTCTTTTTAAAAAATATAATCATTTCTAAGTTTATATGCTAATTCAAATTTCTTGATGAAGACAACAATTTATATAGTATAGTTACCCACTAACCATGAAATCAAACAATTAGTTTTATCAAAATCCTTCAAACATAAATTTTCAGCTTGACATGCAACAGACAACTAATTATTCTTAACATACAATGATGAGATTATTTAACAGCAGAAAACAAACAATGCTTGAATACATCACTATAGCATAAGATTTTCGCCATCACTATAGTTGTTCTCTGGCCATTGATAGATAATACAGAAAAAAATGCAATTATAATTTTAAAACTCTTTAAACAAAACCTTTGCATTCATACAGAACACACAACTGATTACTGGTTACATGTAATTAGGAAATTACTTAGCTGCAGATAACAAACAATATTAATGGTGTCTTCAGAGTTACACTGCTAAAAAGCTGTTGACACACCACTAACCCACCCGTATAGTCATAATCCAATAAACTCATGCTTAGCTTTATGTTTGACATTTGATCTCCCATTATGCCCAGATTGTGAACTATTAATAATACACACACTTACAACAACCACCCTAAATCTCAGTTTCATTTGAAAATCACCATTAGAAAGAACACGCAGTCATTTATCAGTTTAAGTCATTCAACAACCCATAAGCCTCCATTTTTCTTCACATCTGGGCGGCTATAAATAAGCATAACATTTAATTCATGATATCAACACATTTCCAGCCTAAATCTTGCCAACCATGGCATTCACCACCAGTGTTTTCTCTATGTTTCTTCTGCTCAGTGTGGTATTCTTCTCAAGATAAAAAAAAAATGGATTAATTACACTATTCCTAAACCTACTCCAAATATATTTGTAAGAAACAAGCTTTCCTGATCATCCCACCTACTCCAGACATATTGGTGATATATATATATATATACACACACACACATATTAGTTTATAATCAATTGTTTGATGTGGTCTAATCGTATTAAATGATGGTAATTAGTAATGATAAATAGATAATTTATAATAACAGTATAAAGGTGTGATGGATTCCATCATAGTTAGTATAGTATGCATTCTTAAGCATGTATCCTTTTCAATTGAGACATTAATCACTTTCATTTACCTAACTACATATATAATGTATAGTTGAAGATCACAAGTGGTGTCATCTCTTCCTTTGTTCTAAATGTCTTCCGTTCCTTATTTTGGATGGTTTAAATTGAACTCTATTTCTTCATTTAATCAATTAGTGGTGTAAATTAGTTTTCACATGTTGAAAACATCACCACTAAAATTTGATTCTAAGTTTGATCATGAATTTGCTATGTTTAGATGGATGACAAAAAAAACAAATGTTGGCCAAACTTCTAATGGCCCTAACTACGTTGCATTACCATTTTATAAAATTGCAACAATTACATAATTTAGCAGCAGCTGAGGTTGCTATTTCCATAATTGTTGGTATGCAAGACGTAGGGATGAACGCAATACATACCAAATCCCACGTGAAATTCAGTTAGAAGCAGACCAAGTATGAGATGGGTTAATTAATGTCACATCTACTTTCAAGTGATTTATGTCATAGTATGATACGGATGAATCCTAGAGCTTTTCAAGGATTGTGTGACATGTTAAGAGAAGGAGGTCTTACACCAACACCACAAGCTACCGTTGAGCAATAGGTTGCGAAAACACTATACCCACTTGGTCATAATGTTTCGCATCGAGAATTATCCTTTTTTTTTTCAGCAATCTCGTGAGACAATTTTTCGTCATTTTCACAATGTGCTAGAATCTATAGTGGATTTGGAGGATAAATTTCTAAAACAACCCGATGGCACTAAAACTCCTTCATAAATATTCAACAGTCATAGATTTTATCCATACTTTAAGGTAATAAGTTATATATTGAATTATAAGTTAATGATAAAATACGTGTATGTTCAGAACGAAAATGTGAAATTATTTGATAGGATTGTGTCGGTGCTATTGATGAAACACATATTCGTGTAAAGTTCTCTAGTACGAAAGCTCCCAAGTATTGTGGGAGAAAAGATTATCCAACACAAAATGTTTTGGCAGCATGCACATTTGATTTAATGTTCATGTATGTGTTACCTGGGTGGGAAGGTACAGCGTCTGATTCGAGAATTATCAAGAATGCCTTATCTAGAACATGTCCTCTTAAAATTCCTGAAGGTACTTATGTGCATGATATAATATTAAATTAAACACGATATACATAATTGGAGTGTATAACAAAGTTTAAAATTAATCTCCAGGGAAATATTATCTAGTTGATGCCGGCTTCATGTTGAGACGTGGACTTATTACACCATATCGGGGGGAAAGATATCACTTGAAATTGTATTCGAGGAATCCACCACGAAATCCATGTGAGCTGTTTAATCTTCGCCATGCTTCTTTGCGCATTGCTATTGAACGAGCATTTGGTGTTGTTAAAAAACGTTTCCCTATAATTGGGAGCTTTACAGAGCCTCATTACGGTTTGGAAACACAAAAAAAAAAAATTATTTTCACATGTTGTATCTTACACAATTATTTAATGTGTGTGGACCCTGATGATCCAATAGTAGCACAAGTTGATAGTGAACTTGGTGATGCCACAGAAGATGAACATCATGTTAGTCCGGAAAACAATGAAGAAACGAGGGCAGGAGAGCTTATTAGAGATGCTATAGCAGCTGAAATGTGGCTCAATTATAATGAGTAATTTGAATTATGTGGCACAAGTTGATGTTTGTCTTACTGAATATTTGGCTTTTGGTACTGTATCATCTAACAGTAACTTTTTATTTAATGTTTGTTTTTTTTATGTATCCGTTCTTATTTTTTAATTCCTACGTATGGGTTATATGTGTGTATATATATGGATAGACACATTGTCATTGTTAATCCTCTTTTTTATGTTTTTGTTGTATTTAAGGTATGCCAAGGAGAAAGACTAACACAAATGCTACTGATGGAAATGCCATGTGTCAATGGAATTTTAAATATGGATGATGCTTTAGTTGATGCATATTTGCATCAACAAACAATGGGAAATAGAATTAGTGGCACCTTCACGACACATGCATTAGAAAATATTGTCAATGAATTGAAGGAAAAATTTCCGGATAAACCAGTAGATAAGTAACGGACTCAAAACCGTATGAAAAATATGAAAAGAGCATTTACGAAATGCTATGATATTTCAAGAATGGGATGAGTGGATTCGCTTAGAATCCAACAAAAGATATGTGGAAGCTGAGCCTGAAGTATATCAACACTTAATTGAAGTGAGTTAATTAATTTTTTAGTACAAGTCATGCAAGTTAACATTCATATTGTAAGATGTAATCTTCTTACCATTGCTATATTTATAGGCCAAACCAGAAGTTGCTGAGTGGATGAATAAAAGCATAAAAAATTATGACAAGTTAGTTCAACTCTATGGACAAGATAGAGTAACTGGACAACATGCTGAGACTGCATCAGAAATGAGAAGAAGAATATCTCAAAATTCAACGAATAGATCTGGTGGACCTCATTCACGGAATACAATTGATGATATTGATTTCATGGTTTCACAAAACACAACAAATATAGAAAATTTGGGAGAGAATGAAATTAAGTTTGCAGAGTAAGCATCTCCTGAAGCTCCAAGGTCTTCCAAGTCCAAGAAGGCTAAAAGGTCTGATAGTCGTGACGATGTTACTGTGTTATCTACGGGGATGGAGTTAGTATCGAATGCGATTGTTTAATCAACAACTGCATTAATAGTCCAAGTATCTAACACAGTGTTGGGTGTGACCACCCAAATTTTGAATAAACTTGGTCCAAACACGAATCCAATTAAAGCATCCGATGTGTAGGCTACACTAATGAATTTAGGGTTCTCACAACCTTTTCTAAACCAAACTTATTTTTTCTCATGAAGGATCCTAAGATGTTGGAAGCTATAATGGGATGCCCGGATGAACATTGCAAGTCGTTGTTATTGATTTCAATGGGCTATGATCAAGAACCACGCGATTGAAAAAAAGAAAGGTAAGTTATTGAACATTGGTGGAAAATTTTGTGTATATTTCAATATATACATGTTTTTGTCTTTGCTATATTTATCTTACTTAGTATTTGCCATTGAATATCTTTACTTATCATTCTTAGCATTTGCCATTGTGATTTTCTGATGCAGGCAATGAAAAGTTTGTTTCATTTGAGGGAGTTTGTTTCATGCTTATGGATCTTGGGGTTGATGATGATTTCCTATTTAGATGATGTTGATGAATGATGAATAACAAGTGTTTCATTGTTTTTGTCATCATGTATGGGACATGTTTAGTTTCTTACTTTCTTTGTTTTTGTTTTTGTCATCATGTACAAGACTTGTTGGTTTTGGATATTATGTGTTTAATGTTTGGGATGATGATAATGATGCATGTGTTTATTGGAACTTCTTTGGTTATTGTTTTTGATGTTTGGTTGTTGTTGTTGTTGTTGTTGTTGTTGTTGTTGTTGATGTTAAGAATATTTGGGATGGAGAATGAGACACCATCTAATTGTCAAGAGTCTCTACCAATATTAATTAATTTTAAACTATAAAAAAATATTAATTAATATACCAATAATCAAGGGAGATGTTTATGTAAACAAGGAGAGAGTCATATAAAGTTTCATGTAATTGTAAATGAAATTACAACTTTTTGCCTTTTAACATAGGGGTAATTTGGTAATATTACTATAAAACCTTACCTCCAATTACCTTCAAACCAAACACAACAAGGTTTCAAAACCTTCATTTACCTTACCTTGCCCCAATCAAAGAAAGGTTTCAAAACCTCCTTTTATCTCCCATTACCTTACTTTACCTTACTTTACAAAACCTTCCAAAACCCCCATCCAAGCAAAGCATAACTCGCACAAGGTACTTTACTTGGACATGTGTGTTTTTACATTTTTGCAATACAAACAAATGTGGAATTATACCAATTTTATTTTATTTTATTTTTTGCTTATTTTGTCTTAACAATCTCAATTTTCTATCATTTATTTCTAATATCTCACATGCCAAATATTGCTTTTTTAATTTATATATATATATATATATATATATATATATATATATATATATATATATATATATATATATATATATGATGTTATCAATATGTTAGGAAGATTGTATCATTGTTTTAATGGCTTTTACCATGTTATGGTTATGTTATGAAGATTGTATCAAATCTTAATAATTTTAATCAGAGAGACATCTTTCTCCAAATGGAAGAATTTGGCACTGAAGCTTGATATTTACATGATTGATTTTGAAGAATCATGTTTACCATGAACACTAAGCTCAATATAATCAGCTAGGTATAACTTAATCCATACATTACTTTATTTTTTGCTCCTAATGTTTCTAATTGAAAAACAAATGTTTTTGAAATTATATAAATATTAAGTGCTGGGTTAAACAAAAGGATTATTTTATAAAAATATTTTGATTAAAGTTGATGATTTATTATATTAATAAACTCATTTTAGACCTTTTAGCTTAGTTGGCATTCTATATTTATAAATATGCTCTTTTTAGCAATGAATATTATAGTGATTTAACTTATTTTATTTGAAATATCAGCATAATCATTCTATACATTCAAATATTCCTTTCAAAAAAGAAGACCATGACCATGTTGTAAGAATTTCACCACTTAATTTATTGTTATCAAAGGTTTATTAATAAGTTGAAAATCTATAAATATATTCTTATATGCTTTATTTCAAGTATGATTTAATATGCTCCTAAAATTATGTATGTGCATGGTATATTATGAATCATTAATGTTCAACTACAAATGATGTATAAATTCAATAGTGGGTTATTTCTAATTGTACTTCATCTCCTTGATGTTATAAAAACTAGTGTTATACTTACCTTTATGTACATAACTCTTTTCAATTTATTCGTTTTATTTAGTTTCCTCTATTTCTTCTTCTTTATTATAATTCTACATAGTATCGGAGCTTACCTCTATATGTGTATCTTCCATAAAAAAAATTTTAATTATGTTCAAAATAGGCAAAATATCCACTAATATCAAATTTGATCAAAAGAAATAAGCTTACAAATAGCATTGTTAAACCCATGATAAAAAAAATATTTTTGCTTCTCATCTTTTATATTGGGCGATGTGGTTTATATAGATTTTTTCCATTCAACATCAATGGTTCAAGGTCAAACAATTGATTCTAATCCCTTCTTTATTAATTACATGGTGGCCCATCCTTTCAACAACTATAAGATAGTGGACAAATTGTACATCAATTCCTTTAAAAAACCAAAGAAAAAAAAAAGGAGCATATTTGGATGAGAATTATAATATGATTAGCATAATTGATGAGAGAATAATTTAACATATTCTTAAATACTTGTTGTACAAGAAAAGCTATTTTTATGTCTATTTCCCAACTCGCTTGGCTAGCTATTGATCAACATTTGAATTCAATTTTTTTATATTCAATTTTCGAAGTTCAAATTTAGAGAAACACTAACAATTTATGATAAAAAAGTTTTATTCAAAAAGCAGGGTGTTTGGAGAAAATAATATGTTAGAAAGATAAAAGAAGTAGGTCAGTGGTGGGATGGAATTTTTGTTGTCGAATTTGAAATTCCTTAACAAGTGTAGACAACATATGCAGGCAGGGACGAAACCAGGACTTAAATGGTAGGGGTTCAAAATAATAATAATAATAATAATAATAATAATAATAATAATAATAATAATCCAACAAAATGATTATTTTAATTAAAGAATAATATGCTAATAACAAAAATTTGAATGCATATATTAAAAAACATAAAGTATAATTTAAAATTTTGTTATCTATAGCAAATATATAAGGTTTTTAATAATTCAACTAATAAAAATACATCTCAAGTTTGTATTTTTTTTATAAATATGGTAAAATCTATTCCTCTCACTATATATAAGATTTTTAAATTTTTATATAAATTTTAAAATCATAATAATTTTTAAAATAAAAAAATAGAATGTAAAAATAACACATGCATCAAAGAGGATTGTAACCCGTGTGGGTCAAAATCACAAACTTTACAAGTAAGCCCACTAACCACTCAAGAACAAATACATTCCTTGATTCCAAATGTCAAAATATTCTATTTTACATTAATTTATGAATATAAAACCAAAAGCAATAAATATTATGTGGCACAAAAGATAATCTCCCCGAGGTGGGGCTTCAGCCCCTGCTTTGGTTCTGTCCCTATATGTAGGGGATTTGACGAAGCATGACTCAAGAAACTCATTTCTAAGCAAATTTATATATAGCAATTTTACAAATTTTTTTTTTTTTTTTACCTTTATAGACAAGAAATTTCTTTTTTCACAGCTCTTTTCCATTGATCAAATTGTTTTCCTAAATTATATCTCATGACTTGAAAGTCAAGTGACAATGTCACCATGAGATGCAAAACATTAGGGGCAAAACAAAAATGGAAGAGAGAATAAGAATGTATTATAAATTTAAAAACTTGAAAGAAATAAAAGTGTAAAATTGGAATCTGTTCAAAAGAGTAAGGAGCACGTTTCACTTTTTACCTAAAATTGAGGGCCTTTTGTTGTGAGCCATTTGAAATTTGATTTTCAAAGTTCTGAAAGCATTGTTTGTAAAAATAATGAATAATAAACCATTTGACACTTGATTTTCAAATTTCATAAAGTATTGTTTGTAAAAATAGTGAATTGTAGACCATGTGATACTTGATTTTCAAAGTTTGAAGAGTGTTGTTCCTAAAAATAAGAAAATTCATTAAAACATCACAATTACTTTAACTCTAATTCTACTTGATTAATGAGATTGAAAAGATCTAATTCATGGACTAGAGAGAGATAGTTAGACAAGGAGAAATCAATGTTTAGAGATTTTAGGGTTTCCGAGTTCACCTAAACTAATTCAACCTAAATCATCTAGTTCAACCAATCAATGTTGCTTCTTAATTATGTTGCCATCAAATTTTTTTAAATTACATATTGATCTTTCTCAAGCATCAATAGCATATTCCATTAGATAAGTTAACATCATCTCTGAGATAACTATGAATCTATGGAACTCGTTAAACTCTGGAAATTTATAATAATGCATACAACCTCATAAATATCTTTATCTTATGATGATTGTATGATATTTCAACCAACACCTAATTCAATTATCACCTCTCGGTCTCAAATCAAATTACTAATCATGTAATTTGGTCAAACAATCACAAGCATTAAGCATAGATTAAAATATCCAATATTATATTAAAACAAGCATTAATTAAATTAAATAAAGATAAATCCAGGGTTCATAGTCTAGCTACATCAAGCCCTAGAAGAAGGTGTTTAGAACATAATAATTACAAAGTTTAATATATTAACAAGGTTCATAATCAAATAAACAAATAATAACTAAAAACTAAAGCTTGACGATCAATCCCCACCGAATCTTCGCTCCCGGCCTTTTTATTTCTGAAATTCTCCTCTCTTTTTCTTCTCAAACCCTAGCCTTTTTTATAACTTAAAATCAGTGTAGCGCCTAGGCGCTACAATTTCTATTTTGCACCTCTTAATGTTGTAGTGCCTAGGTGCTAAATTGTTTTGTTTTGCTTGTTCATTAGTTGTTGAAACTTTTCTCCAATTTTGTATTTTTTATGTGTTCTTCATTCAAATTATTCTCTTTCTTTAGTACAATGCAATAACAATAAGATTAGGAGTAAAATTGGTTCAAAATAATTCACATTTAATTCATCATGAGTTAAATAAAGTCTATATATTTAGTGCAAATTATACTCATCAGACATCTAACTTGGTTAATAAATTCTTAGGTGGTCAACAAGCCATTATAATTAGTGTATCATCATACATATCCATCTTTTGACAATCTCTTATTTGATGGTACTTGTTAGCTTTGTCAAAATATATATATATATATATATATATATATATATATATATATATATATATATATATATAATCACAGCCATGTCTAGATGAAAAGCTTTGTTTTCAAATTTATTCTTTTACTTCATTTTTTTCATTTTCGTCTCTATTTCATCCTATTTAGTTTTCTCTTATTCTTTTTCTTCATAAGAAAAGGTGAATTTTAATAGTTGATTAACATTTTTTATTAAAAGTATTACACAAAAACTTCATAATGTTTGCTTTGAAGAGCTTTTTCCTTTTGAGAAGTTTTTTTTTATTATTATTATTTTATATTTTATGGCCATACCACAATACAAGTGTTGGTTATTTCTAAGTTAGCAAGTGGATCTCCGCTTCTAGTGCTGGGCTCAATTTTTATATATACTAAACCAATTCATCTAAATTTGAGATTTCTTTTAATATTTCAAATTCTTTTATAATCCTTTTGAAATTAAATATTGCTAATATATATTGAAAACATCTATAAATAGTTTTGTCATTCCTTCACTAACTTGATTAATGATTGCCTTGATCAGACAAGTCTAAAATGAATCTATTTGTTAATAAATTAAGAAAAATTTATTGTCCACACATTAATGACTATCATGGTGTTATCCCGTCAGTGTGATCATGATCTTTTCTCCTCTCTTTCATATTCTTTTCACCTCCACTCTTTTTTTTGTGAATTTATAACCTTTCCTCACCATACTTTTAGATTAGTGCAATTTTTTATAGTCGATTCCACTCATTGCATGTAACATGATGAAAGAGTATGACTAATTTTATAAGATGATCGTAAGTGAGTTTTATCATTAAAAAAATATATTTTGATTGTCTCAAACTAAACATTATAAATCATCCTCCATGCTTCAATGCTATATTCACCAAAGGGTGATCCTAAGAGGCACCATTGTTTTTTAATTATGTTCAAGCAATAGGAGGCTCTAATGAGTCTTAATATTTTTTTCACAAATACAACAAGTACATATACTTTCAAAGATGTACACACAGTTTGAAATTAATCATTCGGCTATGTATTTCAAATTAGAGTAATAAAAGTTCTGCAAACCAAACTTTATATAATTAAATGATCAATTCAACTGGACCAAAAACTCTTTGATAGTTTTACTCCCCAATTAATCTACATGAGTTCATAAAATACATACCAAATGAAAAGAAGAGATAAGACTTTGTTTTCATATCAATATTATAAAATATTCAAATTCTCAATGATAGTGTTTCCTTCGAACAAATTTATTATAGATATTACATCATGCAATCCAAACTCATCATCAAGAAAAAGAATTATAAGTAAACACCCTAACACCGTGCTTTTTTTTCATAATATGTAAACAAGTCACGTTAATGATATGCCCAAGCATAAAATTAATACCTCAATATATCTGTGCTTTCACCTTATGTAAGTTAAAATTCTAAACATGACTGCCTCCTCTATAAGGACATAAACACCATACTCAAAAAACTCAGTGTTAATAGACCAAAATCCCGTTGGCAACCCCCCACTATATATATTACTCCAATTCAACCATAACATAAACAAATATCCCCCTAATAAGATGCATATGATAATAGTTCCCCTTCATCCATATGCATGACCCACCCATTCCCCACCTACACTTCATTCAAGCACCCAACTCATGATCAAGTTAAGTACACACTATCCACCATTTGAATAAATTAACCCCCTCCCACCTGCATCACCCCAACTCAAAGTCCATGATCCTCACCATAACCCCACCCAATTCCCATCCCATTCTCCCCCTCTTAAAACCATTCTCCTCCCTCACTAAGAACAACACCATGCACCCCCTTACACTCAAAGACCCAAACATGAACACACTAAACCACTCACAACAGCAACAACAAGAACAAGAAGGGTACATCTTCAAATGCAACAGTCCAGCAGTGTTAGTGCCGGAGCACACCACACTCCCGGACTTTGTTCTCAGAGATGCCGAACACTTCTCCGATAAGGTGGCATTGGTTGAAGTGATGACAGGGATGAAACTCACATACGGTGAAGTGGCAAGAGAAACAAGGAGGTTTGCAAAGGCATTGAGGTCTTTGGGGCTGAGGAAAGGGCATGTGGTTGTGGTGGTGCTCCCTAATGTGGCTATCTATCCGGTGGTGGCTTTGGGTATCATGGCCGCCGGTGGTGTCTTCTCCGGTGCTAACCCTCTTGCTCATGCTGTGGAGATACGTAAGCAAGTCTTGGACTCCAGTGCAAAGATTCTTGTTACTAATGGCCTCACTTATGAGTCTAAGGTGAGTTGCTTATTTACTTCACTAGCATTGTTTATCTCATTGTCCATGCATGCATGTATGTTATCTCATTGTCCATGCATGTACCTATTTTTGGTAATTTTTTTTAATCAAAATATTTTTTTTATTTCATTCTAGCTATGTGTGTATAATGATAAACAGAAAGACTAGAATAAGTTAAAGTCAGAAATTTACTTTAATTAAATAGATATAAAAATTCAATTCATCTACCATAATCCCTTCTATTCAATAATACTGAAATTCATGTCTACCACTCTCAAATCTCATGATCAAATATGACACTATAAAAATGTCCACAATCATATACATCTTTTAAATAATGTTAATTTGTTCTATCAATTAACTAGCTACGTACATTAACCAAATAAACCTCTCAATTTATCTATATCCATTAACATCAGCAACATGAACAAAAAAAACTCAATAATCATACTCAAACAGTCAATCACTAACCAAATGACAAACCACACATAAATGTGCAGGTAAAAGATCTCGGCATACCAGTAATAGTAATCGACGACGATGACACTGATCAAGGCCATTCATCAGATGCAATACGGTGGACCGAGCTACTCGAAGCATCGGATCGAGCAGGAGGAAATTTTATAGATGAAAATGTCTTAGAATCTGATCTTTGCGCCCTTCCCTACTCTTCAGGCACCACAGGCATTTCCAAGGGGGTCATGCTCACCCACCGGAACCTGGTTTCCAGTCTATGCTCAACCCTCTCCAATGTAGGCCCTGAAATGGTTGGCCAAGTCACAACTTTAGGACTCATGCCATTCTTTCACATTTATGGCACCACTGGCATTTGTTGTGCTACCCTACGGAATAAGGGCAAGGTAGTTGTTATGGCCAGGTTTGAACCTAGACTTTTCATGCATGCCTTGATCACACATGAGGTTACCTTTGCTCCTATTGTGCCACCCATTATGCTTGCTATGGTTAATAATCCGGTGATTGATGAGTTTGATCTTCGGAATCTCAAGCTTAAGTCAGTCATGACTGCGGCCGCACCACTTGCCCCTCAGTTGCTTTCCGCTTTTGAAGCTAAGTTCCCGGGCGTCGTCGTTCAAGAGGTATATACACATACGTTACATATTATCCCATGTACTAATACGTTCAATCTATAAACTTAAAATGATATCGATTTAGTTCTTGAATTAAAAAAAAAAGTATTGGCACCAAATCCCCTACACAAGTATGATTATGTTTTTACCGAGAAAATAAGTTCAAAACTCAACTCATGCAAAATAAAAATGCAAGTATGTTGAGGTGTTAATTACACACCTGCACACCCTTTTGACATAATTTATTTACATTTCATCAAATATATATATATATATATATATATATATATATATATATAATTGATAACCAACAAATATGTTGTTCTATATTCAAATGGGATCATCGAAGAAGATGAAACTTGAGCCATAGACTAATTAGGGAACAATAAAAAATAATAATTCAAGCATAAAAAGACTTTCTAATAATAATACTTTTATCATAAATCAGGCGTATGGACTTACAGAGCATAGTTGCATCACTTTGACACATGGAGATCCAAGTCACATTGCCAAGAGGAACTCAGTAGGGCGTATACTTCCAAACATTGAAGTGAAATTCATAGACCCTGAAACAGGGCTCTCACTGCCAAGAAACACACACGGAGAAGTCTGTGTTCGGAGCCAATCTGTCATGCAAGGTATTATATATATATATATATATATATATATATATATATATATATATATATATATATATATAATTAAGAAAGTCAATCACATAATCATTCATTAACTTTCTTTAATTAAAGGTTATCACAAGAACAAAGAAGAAACAGAGAGAATGATTGATGAAGAAGGGTGGCTCCACACTGGTGACATTGGATACATAGATGATGATGGGGATGTGTTCATTGTTGACCGGATAAAAGAACTCATCAAATACAAAGGGTTTCAGGTAAAATATAACTTAGTACATCAACCTTTATTTTTATCCATATATATAAATAGATAGGTATATATATATGTGCATGAAGTCAGTGTCCAATATATCCATTTCTGTGAGTGCTGCTTTGCTTTCTGACAGCCTGCTTTACTTTTAAAAGATGAGTATGACTAGTGAAAACAGAAAGCGACCATCCATCTACCCTCCAATTAACCATTAATTGGTGGTGCTTTGTCACCATCCAGTGTGATATCCCAAGTAATGATCTAACTTGAAATGGTATCCTATGCTTACATATTATATCATAAGGATTTCACACG
The DNA here is from genome assembly GCA_020875875.1 of Dioscorea alata. Classification (NCBI taxonomy): domain Eukaryota; kingdom Viridiplantae; phylum Streptophyta; class Magnoliopsida; order Dioscoreales; family Dioscoreaceae; genus Dioscorea; species Dioscorea alata. The sequence continues at coordinate 17,319,457 of CM037018.1, forward strand.
CAAATCCTCATAAATACTCATAAAATTTATCTTTATACATGCTTCTAAAATAAATTTAGAATTATATATATATATATATATATATATATATATAGAGAGAGAGAGAGAGAGAGAAAGAGGACTAGTAATTTAGAGGTTTTCCTAGATTTAAAATCTAAGGACGTAAACAACAATTATGATCATCATAAACGGCATCAAAATGTGTTCTGCAGTGACATACGGTAATCATGAACAATAACAAGTATATAATACTTATATAAACAAACAACCGTTGAATAATAATCCAACGGTTATAATTAAAACGTCTCTAGAGAACATTAATCTAGGAATATACCTAAATTACTATTATATATATATATATATATATATATATATATATATATATATATATATATGGTGAATAGGATGTTGTATAGAATTACACCAAATATGACTACTTGAAGAAAAATCTAGAAAAAAATTAAAATGAAAATCAAATTACAAGACAAAAACACTTCTAGAGAAGTTATATTTTGAGGAGGATCTTTTGATCCCTTTTTATAACTTTCTCTTGTTTGTGTTTTTTATCGATTACCACATCTAGTGGTTTCTTAATTTTTTTTATTATTAATATATGTGGTTTATTTATTTTTTAAAAAAAATTATGTCATGCATATTATTCTTCTCATTATGTGCAAGTCATCTCACTGAATAATATTTTTAGGAAATAATACTTATTAATTAAGAGTTAAATTTGTACTTTTTGCTTTCTTAATAACTCAATTGAATCAGAAGGTATGGCAATGTAGAATATTCAAATAAATTAATTTTTAAAAAACTATTGATATTCAAACATTTTAAAAAAGTATTTATAATTTTAAGCAACCTCTTCTAATAGATGCATCTCAGTGACTTTGAATTAAAGAGATGTGTAAACGTTCAGAAACAGCTGTTAAAAATATTTTATTATTTTATTTTTATTTTTAAAATTTTATACAACATTGGGATCCGTGTTAACCAACTTCATTGTTCATGATTTGATATTTTGACGTCCTACGCGTGGAGTAACCGCACCCATTTATATATATATATATGTATATGATCATATGAGCCCAATTGATTAAATATTTGAAATTTCTTGTAAACAATTTATGTTTTTTATATGATTTGTTTTGCTATTTAAGTTATAATTATTCATAAATTAATTTTTTTTAAATTATATTCTCTATATAATTATTACATTGATGTATATCTAATAATGAAGATATTTGCATAATATGAATTCTCAAATATTTAAGTTAAGTAATGATTTAGTGGAATAATCCAGTATTCCCTGTCATGGGATTGTAGATGGAGGAATCTCAATTTTTGGGGCATACAAATAAGAAATTTCAAGATGGTATATATATATAATATGACCATATGAGCCCAATTCATTAAATATTTGAAATTTCTTGTAAACACTTTATGTTTTTTTATATGATTTGTTTTGCTATTTAAATTATAGTTATTCATAAATTAAATTTATTTTTTAAATTATTTTCTTTATATAATCATTACATTCATGTATATTTAATAATGAAGATATTTGCATAATATGAATTTTCAAATATTTAAGTGATGTATTGATTTAGTTGAAAAACCCTGTATTCCCTGTCATGGGATTGTAGATGGAGGAATCTCAATTTTTTGGGGGCATACAAATAAGAAATTTCATGATGGTATATATATATATATATATATATATATATATATATATATATATATATATATATATATATATATATATATATATTGATAAATGTTGACAAATGATGGGAGTCAAGACTCAATTTTTGAGGTAAATAAATAAATAAAGTACCTGATATTATATGGTTTGTTAATTCTTTTTATGTTATAATGTATTTTAACTTAATATTATTTTATACTAATAATTAACAAAATTAGTTTAAATGTTAAAGATTTAACTGAGAAAAATCTATTATTTATAGAGCTCTCAATGCTTCACATATAAATTAGTTTAGATCATCATAACTCATAGAAAAATCAGTAAATCAAAGAACTAAAAAATATTAGCCTATATATATACACACACACATGTGGAGGGTCTTATTTTTTAAATATTAATCTAATTCATAATTTTAAAAGCACTGTTATTATAATAGAGTTACTGTTCTTTCTATATTTTTTAAAAATAATACTGAAGGTAATAATTTAAAGTGACCAGGAGATGAGAAACATCATAGCATCTTTATTTTCAGGTGGCTCCTGCAGAGCTAGAAGACATACTACTTTCTCATCCTTCAGTTCAAGATGCTGCAGTCTTTGGGTAAATGCTTCTCATTTTTAGTCCTTCTAAGAAAAAAAAACTTTTTTTTGTTTTAATCTCAAAGATGAGAAAGATTAAAATTGTTTAACATTTTTACCGATTGGCTTACTTAGTAAAATGTCGAAGGTTTGATTCTCTCTCAATATGTGGTTAAGAGCGGAACAATAAAAACTCTGCATGTATGGGTTGGAAATGACTTATCCACGTTATTAAATATATATATATAGCTAATAGATTAAAAATAATCTCTCACTGTGAGATTATATTGAGATAAGATGAAAACAGATGAAAAGCAATTTATTTATTTTTATTTTTTAAAATTTATTTTGGGTGCAGAATAGGAGATGAGATGGCAGGGGAGATTCCAGTGGCTTGTGTTGTGATGAAGCAAAATGCAGAGGAGAGTGAAGAGGAGATAATGAATCATGTTGCCTCCAATGTGGCTTCCTACAAGAAGCTGAAAGTGTTGCACTTTGTGGACTCCATCCCAAAATCACAATCTGGCAAAATCATGAGGAGGCTTTTAAGGGATCAATTCAATTCCTCAAGTATCATATCCCAACTCCACCAAATTTAATTGCCAATAAATAAAACAACATTCTCAATGCAATAAACATTAATCATTGAAATAGATATCTTCTTGTCAGATTGCAATGCATTTTGTTAATGCTTTCAATTTCTTGTTACTGTTTTTAACAGTAAAAAATCAAGATAAATAAAAGCCTATAATTGATGGTGGGATTCATAATTGGGAAATGGAAAGTGAAATTATAAGTAAACAATAAGAATCAAGTCCCCACACATGCTGGCAACTAGTGATGGATGCTTTTAGGCTTCATTTCAATGCTTTGATGGGGAGCAGAAGCCAAGTTTGATGTGTCCCATTTTGTTAACTTTATGTGCTGCCATTACTTGATTATGATGTGACTGGACTATACATTTTTGTATTGTTTCCTAATCCTCTTTTTTTTCTTTTTTTAATCTTTATCCTCATCCATTCATTTCCTTCTGTTACACAGCTTGCTCATGCTTTATGGACCAGTTTTCGCCAATATAAATTTATGGAAATTTTGAAAGCCTAGGCCATATTAATTTCACTGGTATTGTTGAGGTGTAACAAAACCCCCAAATAAATAAATAAATAAAATGTTTAAAAGAAAAATATCTAACTGCTTCAAGACAGCAATGGAGTTAGGGATTATTTATTTATTTATTTTGGTTTGTTTAGACAAACATAATGAGTATATTTGGATGTATCTTTTTAGATAAATTTCCCATAATATTTTTATTTTTTTTTATTAAATTACTTATCTCATAATAAAGGTCAAAAATCCAACAGTGAACTACATAAATTTCATCTTTAAGTTTTTTCTCATATCAAAATAAATGTTAAAAATTCAATAATAAACTACATGAACTTCACCTATTGTATTTCACCTAAGTTTTTTCTTTTTACTTACGGATGTTTTATAAGCCACTTTTTTAATTCAATATTGATAAAATAATAAAAATAATTTTATAAAAATTTAAATTCAAAAACACTTATTTATCTCACCAAATTTTTTTATTTAGATCAACCTCTGAGGATCATTTAGAGGTGTATTTTTTCTCACATAAGAATTTATTTTATAAATTAAATATTGGAAAAAAAAATAATGTAAACATTTTAAAAAACATATAATAATACTTAGGGGTTAAGAAAAAAAAAACCCTAATCCAAACAAGTGTCTTGTTTATAGTACAAATGCAGTTCCGTTCATATTTACAGGTAAACACTTTGGAATTCTAAATATAGTAATGATTTTACTTTTATGACCTTCATAGGATTTACACTCCATTTCAGTCCTAATCACCCATGAAATCTTGATATATAAAAAGTACATCCAAAAAATCAGGATTTCTTGATACTTAACTTTCATAGCATGCAACACAATGTCACTACCACAACTTCTAATTTTTCAAAGCCAAAATGATAACAACCAATTGTAAGTCACCTTAAACAGTCTTGAAACACTCATTTTTCAACATTACAATTAAAACCAACTTAAAAAAATAATTTTAAAAAAATGTTTTCAATGATATCTTGTTTTGCCTTGAATTTTTTCCATAATTTTGTCCTTATAATTTTGATGGGATATTTTCCTACAAAGTTGAAATATTGCATCTCCATCATTTATTCCGAATGATGAAATCAAAATTTTTATTCAACTAAATACTAGAAATCATGATTCTTAATTAGATAGGAAATAGTACATGTACATTGTATTTATGTAGTTAGTTGGTGCAACCAATCAAAAATAAAGAAAAGCTGAACTCTCTATCTGCACCTTGTACAAAATCTGCCCCTGTTTGTATCATCAATAATTGAAGATAAAAACCAAAAAGAAGAAGAATAAAAAATCAAATAAACTACATTCATCATCATCATCAAATAAATAAATAAATAAATATCAATAATCAATGAATGAAAACACTCCAATAACTTTAGGCCTTGTGCAAAAATTAAGTAGTCAAAATATACTTAAACTTCTGAACCGAGGAAATCTAAGAGTAATTATTGAGAGATTCAATGTGATGAAATTGGATTTTATAAATAAAATTAAATAAAAATAATACATTAAAAAATAAATAAAAATTTTAAAATAATAAACAAAAATATCAAACTAAACAAGTCTCATCCCATAAACGAAAACAAAATTTATAACATCTAATAAAACGGATGAAAAAAAAACTAATTGAGAATAAGAGATATATTGAAATTGTTTGAACCAAACTTACATCAATCAATTTATTTATTTATTTATTCAAATCATAATATTCAACAATGGATCTCAGTCTATAACCAAAAGAGAAAAAAAAAAAAAACTCATCTTATATTTAAAAACAAAAACAATACTATTTTATTCAAACCCAATTAATTAAAAAAAAACCATGTCAACCATATCTGAGTCAATTTGTTCAAAGTTGAATGATTTAGATAACACAATTCAATAGTAAGTCTCAGTCTATACAGTATGTTTATTTTTTAAAAGAGAATCATATACCTTTTCAGTGTCTGAGTTTGGTTTAACCCGGTCAAATCGGCCGATCCATTGCTGGCTTACACACGTGAGGATTGAAAGAGGGTTTTGTTTGTTTGTTTGTACTTGTAATTTTTAAAAGTAGTTAATATTAGTTACATTGAAGTAATAATTGGGAGTAGGAATGAGGTCTAGGAAGCAAGAAACTCTTTTTGATAAGAAAGAAAGAAAGTAAGTAAGAAAGAAAGATCTATTGGGAACTGTGGAATAATATCTCAAGAGTCCCAAAATTGATGTATTGCTATCTTTCTTTTCATAAGTGCTGGTCGGCGGTCACTTTTCATTCTTTTCTACACTGTCAACACTGCCTACACTGTCTCAAACCAAACTTTACCCATGAGTACACATATTTATGGAATTTATTTATTTATTATTATTATTATTTTATAAAGGCAACAACCACAAAATCAAATAATATGTAAGTACAAATACGTACTAATTACGATGACTTGAATAACATTTAAAAAATAAACTCCACTTGCTATGCAATCTGAACAGAAATACAAAAGATATTCCTCATATAGAATTCTTAAAAAAAAAAAAAAAAACAAGTGCAGTACGAATTGAGAAGATTAAAACTCAAGACATCTCTCAATCATACTACATGGTAGTTACAGCTGGACTAATCCATAGTTTTTTATAAGATTTATTTATGTAAATCTCATAAATTAAATGAATTTAATAAATAAACAAAAATTTATTTTTTTTAAAGTGTATTTAATTTTGATGTTTTTAAATTTCACTATCGCTTACTGATGATCTTTTAATTTATTAGCACCGAATTCCTTGCGTTGAAATAACAACTCTAAGTTTGTGCACATGTAAAAAAATAAATATGTATCACTTGTATGCTGATAATGATTTAGAATTGACACTATCTATTTATTTATTTTTGTATTTTGAACGATTAAACACGTATTGAGTTTAATTAACTAAAAAAAATATTTAATGTAACAGTAACACTTGCCATTCTAATACTTTTATATTTATATATATAAATTATAAAAATATATCTCAACCTACCCTCACTTAACAACTTTCTATTTTCAAGAAATCAGTTCAAATTTTTTTTTATATTTTATTATTATTATTGGTATTATTATCACTTCAAATCAAACATCAAAATAGTGGCTGCTGCTTCAGCTTTGTGTTATCACCTCAAAGTACAGTGAGAAAGGATAAGGGTTGCTATCTCCCTGTCCCTCAACAACCATTGTGCTTTTTTTGGCCATAAAGTTCCCAACAATCACACACCTGCTTTTTCTGTTTTTATATTATTCCAAACTTATATATATATATATATATATATATATATATATATATATATATATATATATTTGTATGTATATACATATAATAAAAAAAATCATATAAATCAATGATATTAAATGAAAAAACTGATGTATTACAGGATTAACTCCACACTTTACACAAAGTGGTTTATTAATATTAAATTTTTTATGTAACATATTCATATATTTTTTTTAAACTTAACGTAGGATGAAAACACATATGTATTAATAGATTAACTCTACATTTATGCACATCTCTGACATGAATAACAAACACTATCTAAATATATGTAACATCTATCTCTCTCTTATATAATATATGTTTATTAGTCAATAATTATATATATATATATATATATATATATATATATATATATGAGCATCTATCATCAATAAACATCCCTCAATTCATATCATCAGTTAAATTTTAATAATTTAATAATTGTGTATTATGCAATAAATATTATTATTATATTTATAAATAATAATACAGTAAAAAATAAAAAATATAATATAATATTTTGATATTAACAATTCAATCAATTTGAATACCGTACATGAACAAATCCTATTTCTACCGTGAATACACGAATTATATATATGTTTATGTATATATTGTATTTGAAGGAGAAAACCGGGGGTGACCGGAATCGGGTTGGAAACACGTGTGGCGCACGTTATCCGAGTGTGTGAGTGGTATTTCCGTAATAAAGAGAGAGTAGCCCTCTCCACTCCTCGTTTTTCTTGTCTGAATTCACGAGCGAGGAAAGAAACAAGCCCTTTTCGTTCGTTGTTATCCCTCTCTCAGATCTCTAGCTGTTAGGGTGCGAGAAGTCGAGGGTTTTGGTTCGTGCGGCGGCCGTCGATTGCCTCCACACGTCGTGAATCTACGGCTTGGAGATGGATTGTAGCAGCGGTCGCAGGGTGCAGCGGCAGAGCTGGAGATAGAGCGGAGACACATACGCTGTGAGATCTGATTGCCAGCACATGATTCAATCACTGGCGCTAGTATGCTCTCTCTCTCTCTTTCTGTGTGTGTGTGTGTGTGTGTGAGTGAGTGTTGGCTCTATAACCCTAGTTTTAATAAATGAGGATATTGAATGGAATAACCAGTCTAAAAGTGCTAAGCTTTGATGATTGGCGAATGTTTCTTTTTCTTTTTGTTTTTGATCTTTATTGGATTAATTGCAAAGCAAAGGAGCTCATGTAGAGCTTTATTCGCGTGGTTCTTTCTCAGAAATGGGCGTAATCTGGTTCGTGGGCATTTACCTAATGTAGTAAAAGGTGAAAGTTTTTACCAAAACCCGGGGCTGTGTTATTGTCTGGCTTTTTTAATTTTTGGTTATATATTTTTTGATAATTAGGCGACAAGAGCCTTTATTTAAAGAGTTAGAGACATGAACAGGGAGTTAATGGTAATGTCTCACTTGTCCCTCACTTTATATGGATTTAGGATTCGATGTAAATCCTTTGCAAAATAAACACCTGTTATTAGGCCTTCAACTCTTCAGTTGAAAAGGTGTAAAAACTAAAGGGTAAAAACGCTGCCTTTGTTGTCTCTTTGTTTGGTATCGGGTCAAAGATTCGATCTATACCTTTTTTTTTGCAGCTTGAATTCGACGTGGTCTCATTATTCATGCTTTGTTTTATTTCTTTATTTTTTTTTTTATTTTTGGGGTTTTGGATGATGATAAAAAGAGGATTTTTAGGGTTCGAGTCGTGTGTGTGTGCGTTGGCCTGTGAAGACATAATAATAGGGCTTGCAATAATTGATAGAGTATATTTTGACTTTTTCTTTATTCTAATTTTTATTTGCATATTTTTATTTTTTTTCCTTTTCTTGATTGGCATCAGGAATAGGAACTGGAACAGGAAACAGATTGTTCTTTGCTTGGCGCTAGAGAGAGGAATGGTGGGCTGAAAGCGATATCGGGTTCATGCTTGATGTTAGTGCAAAGAAAAAGCAGAGATTTTAATCATATGGTCAGGGTTCGTTGGGAGGCATTTTGTCGCCATCCCATTGACATTTTGCTCTGTGGTCTCTGTTGTTGTTGAGTCTGAAAGGGTTCGCATGTGGTGCAACAGTGGGATTTGATGTACATGTGAAAAAGCTTGGTAATTTTTTAGAGTTAAATAGTAAAAAAGGATCAAGTTTGGACTTGTGGATGAGAAGGGGGAGCCGGTCAGTCGGTAGAGTGAGATAGAGAAAGAAAAGAAAGGTTCAGATAGAGACACGAAGAGAGCGAGGATGCAAGCAGGAGTTGGTTTGCTTTGATTACTGGAGATGGGGGGCCTGGTGTAGAGATTTTCATTTGTGAGTTAGTAGTGGATGGATATGGAGGTGTTGCTGTTGTCGAATCTTGAGATCAAGATTTCATATGTTGTGGTCTGGTTGAAATGGAATGAAACGGAGGCAAAGGGAGTGGGGTTTATTTTTGTTTAGGGGTATGCGTTCTGTCAATCCCATGGCTTCGGGTGGATGCTCCTGAAACCATTAGTGCTTCGAGTTCTAGGTTTTTCTCTTCTATAGTGAAAATCCCAACGCTTGTTTGTTCTGGATTTGGGGACAGGGATTTTAATCTGCTCTTGCCAAGGAGACACTCAAGGGTTTTGCTGCTTCTGATGCCAATATTGTTTGTCTTGATGCTTTCTTTCAGCAGGTACTCTATCAGCCCAACATCAGTCTTATTGTCTACTCTTGGCCTTGTCTCTGTGATCAATTTGATCTCCTAGCTAGAATTTTCTGATTGTTGTCAATTGGATCTTGTCATAGAGCTTGTGTCCTTTTATACTGTCTGTGGTCTGATTTGGAAGTAAAGAGTGTTTTCTTGATCTATGCAAAGAACAGTTCATGAGATTCTTTAGAGAAGGTTATGGATTGGAATGCAAGGACTCCCCCTCCATGGGATTGGGAAAGTCTGGCATTGTTCAGCGGGAAAATAAGTGAACTTCCTAAAGGAGAACAAGAGTCTCAGTGGAGGATTGACGGGATTGGTAATGGATCTGTATATTCATCTGGTGTTGGTGCTTGCTCTGGATCTGAATTTTTCACTGGTTGTTCACCCAAAAGTTCCTTCTCAGCTTCCAATGATTCTTCATCAAAAAAATCTGGGATGAAAGTACCCGGCCTCAATTCACTGGGTGCTGATGGGTTTTCTCAGAATATTAGCAAGAAAGGAGAATTGACAAGGGTGGATGACAGCGGGAATTCTCCAGATGTGGTACCTGCAGTTGGCCCTAATGAGCAAATGATTGGCCTGAAGCTTGGGAAGAGGACTTACTTTGAGGATGTCTGCGCAGGGAGCAATACTAAGAGTGCTTCATCTTCAGCTTCTGTGACCCCATCTACCACGTCGGTAAAGAAGCCAAAGGTGTCACAACAGGGCACACAAGCTTCTTACTGTCAAGTTGAAGGCTGTAATATGGACCTTTCTGGAGCTAAAGACTACCATCGTAAGCACAGAGTCTGTGAGAACCATTCCAAATGCCCCAAGGTCATTGTTTCTGGTCTGGAACGCCGGTTTTGCCAACAGTGCAGCAGGTGCCTTTTTCTTTATTTGCTTTGATGCTGATTGCTTAACACATCTTTTGTGCTTTGCCTCTGAGTAAGAGGGTTGTTTACCTGGATGATAAGACAAACTAGGTAGCAGTATTTTTTACTGCAATGTATAGTTGATTTGCTATTCATGATACCCACATGTGATTATGGCATGATGGTACAGTTTTCCTTTTACCAACTATTAGAGCGGATATTGCACTTTTGAGTTTTGACAATTTTCTTTTTACCATGTACAAGGTTTCATGATCTCTCTGAGTTTGACCAGAAGAAGCGAAGCTGCAGGAGGCGACTTTCTGACCACAATGCACGCCGTCGCAAGCCACAACCAGAAACAATTTCTTTTAATTCTGCGAGGCTTGCTTCATCATTTTATGGTATTGGCCAAACATTTATAAACTTGTGAATTGTAAAAACATATCCTATACATGTATTTACACATTTCCTCCAACCAGAGGTGTAGTTTGCTTACATATTTTAGCCAATCATATAGCCATTCCAAGAACTGGAGTAGTGATATCAACCTTTTGTGATATAATGGTTCTAGACTTCTAGTTCTTCCATATCTGTGGTGGTGAACTGTACTTCTGTCATTTTTTACTTTTGTTTTTGTTCTTTGCTAATATATCTCATAGCCTTTCTGAGGACTACAATAAGGATTAAGGATATTGACCTTTGTGGTTTAGTGGTTCTAGGTGGGGTGTATATACGGGGATGAACTGCATTTTCTATCTATTTTTACTTTTGTTTGTGCAGTTTGCTTAGATGTTCTAATTAAAATCTTAGTCTTTCTAAGAACTACAATAAGGATGTCGAGTTCGGTGGTTTATTGATTTTTGTTAGGCATATCAATGGGGATGACTGTATTTCCTAGCGGTTTTTACTGTTGTTTATGTCAGAAAGGAAGCAGTGTAACTGCGGTTAAGCATGGACATTGTTTATGAATACACCATTAACATATTGGTGTCCTTTTCTGTATTTTTGTCATTTTTTGCTGTTAGAGTTCACCTCATTTAATATGTTTGCTCCTAGTGTCTTTTAAGTAGATAGCTTTGCAATTTTGCTCCACTAAATGTTGTACTCCATCTTCTATGTATCCAATATAGAAATCTTGGTTCTGAAAATCTGATGAACCAATGGCATGGAACCTTGCATTATAGTTATAGATAGACATGTACTCATTCTAGGAAAGGTACTGTTTGCTGTATCTTGTCATTGAATGCTGAGGCAAAAGAATTTTAGTATATAATGGGAGTGAAACTTATTTTGGTGGTATTTTTGTTGCAGATGACCGGCACCAGATGAACCTTCTTGTAAACAGAGTTCCATTTGGTCACACAAGGCCCAATATGAATTCCACATGGGATGCCTCATGGGACTTCAAGCTTATGCAAACAAGAGGATCTTGGATTAAGTCAACAAAAGCGGGAGTGTTTGATGGACAGCTGGGTTTATCTAGTGGTGGCCTTTCAAATACTAATTCCACACTCCGTAGTGACTTAGACAGGCTCTTGCCTTTCAAGGGCACCACTGCCGAAGTTCTCAATCAAGGTATTCCTGATCACTTGTCTCCTCATGGTGGATGTTTACTCCTGTTACCTATATTAGCTTAATAAACTTACAACCAAGATACACAATTTAACTACTTTTTGAATTCTGAGTATTCACTTGAGGGTAGCTTGATCTGTTAGTTTTGTTTGGTTACCTCTGCATGTTAAATTTCTGTTCTTGTGTTTGCATTTTAAATTGGAGAACTGCACAAGCGTTTCTGATATAGGTCAGATTCTTAATCGATATTGTGCAGCAAATGATTTCTATTTCTCTACCTATGTGACTATAGGCATGCCCCAAACTAAAGTTTCATATCATTATGGAACATTCCTAAAGATCTGTGACAGGCTACTGCCTATCTTGAGCCTTTGCTATGCATCTAAGAATATTCAGAATAAAAGAAAGTGTACCAAGATCTGATCCCCAGAGTGTGATTATGTAAAAAGTGGACAAATGAAATACTTATATGGCTATTTTATACAATGACCTTATATGCGATGGACACGGATTGCTCAATCTTGGAGTATAACATAACTTCCTTCTTGTCCTGAAATTCAAGCTTTGACTCTAACAAAGTAGACCTTTCATTTCATGACATACGTTCAAATATTCAACTTATCCTGATATACCAATGATTATGATTTTTTACAATAAAGTGCTGTCTTTGGGACCTTGGGTCACTGATATGGAGCCATTGGGGTCAGGTCGTATGTTAATTCTTTTTTAACCAATTATGATTTATTGTGGTTGAAAATTGTTAAGAGGTTTATTACTTGCTCAAGACTTGGCAGCATGTGCATCTCTTGCTCCTATCACTATTAATGTGGCTATAGTTCTTCATCAAGGGGCATGATAAAAAACCATTGTACATGTTTACCACACATAAATTTCCCCTTCAGATATGACAGTGAATCAGTGATTCGCAATTGATTGAAGTTACGCCATCAATACACTTTAAAAACTATCTTGGAAAGGGATTTCTCTGTAATCTCTCTATTAATCTTGTTTGTATGTCATGTGGTTGATGTATGTTATACTCAAGGTCACTTCTATCATTTCTATCTTGTTACCTTGTCCATGGGCAAATAAAATTCATCAGTGTGTATCCTGATTGTAGTTACCAGGTGCACTGAGATGAATTTACACCCATGTCAATATACCACAGTTTCCTATCTCCTGCTACACGATTTCATTGATATTCAAAAGCACAGAAATACCAAATCATTCAACAGATCAAACAAATAATTATGTTCTTCATCAATGATATTTTTCAGGTCTGGAAGCATCTGCTGCTACTTCCAACTTGGATGGAGCACCGGATCTTCGGCGTGCTCTCTCTCTTCTGTCAACTGATACGTGGGGTTCAGCTGAGCCTGGTCTCACTTCGATTGTACCTGTGGTGGACAAGAGCCAGACCAAAGCTGTCCTGCCAGCCATGCAAGTGATGAGCTCTGCCACAGATTTATGGAAGGATGAACAACCCCTCGATCAGCAAGCAAGAGTGCTGCCATTTAACTTGCACAGTAATGGTAGCCAATTTCAGGAGTTTCAGCTTAAAGCACCCTACGAGGCTGCTTTCTTTGATTCCGACCATATCCATTGACTGCATTATATCAGTTGATCACCTTCGAAAGTGTGGTAAGTTTGAACTTTTTTTGCCAAGTATCTCTTTATTCATTCCATTATCTTAATTTCTTGCTTTTAGCTTATTATAAGAACTTTGCATTCGTACAAAATAGGAAACTTGGCTTTGAAACAAAGTGAGGAACTTAGGATATTAATTCTCTCTAGTTACCAACCCTCATGAAAAGCTTTGGAATTACTTGTCACTGTTTTGCATGTCAAAATAATTACCATTACTGGAAACCTTTTAAAAACTGTAATAAAAAAGGTGATTATACTGATGAAATTTGTGATTTTTGATTAGTGGCTAATGAGCAATTTTCTATGCATGCTATATTTTATGATATAGCTTTTCCCAACCGTGATTGGTTATAAGCAAGATTCCTATAAGACAATCAACCCATTTTCATATGATTGTTCTTATTTTATTTTTGAATGGCAGGTTGCTGATGGATAGCAATGGCTGCAAAACCATCATACTTGTGTAATGTATTACCAGTTGTTCATGCAGCTGTGTGATGATGGTGATGGTGGACCTTACGATCAGGAGGCTATAGCCTTCAGATCACAGTATCTTTTTTTTTTTTTTTTTTTTTTTTTTTTAAGATTTATGTTTGGAACATTCACTCCTGTTTTACCTGCTTTGTACCATGGGTGGCAACTCCATAATTAGAACCAGAATGGGTGGCAACTCCATAATTAGAACCAGAAGACATTGTTCTAGACTCGAATAAAATTGCAGGCACTTTGACGTTAAAAATTGCCGTGTGGCACATGACTTGGGTAATTTAATTTTGCAGCCGTGTGAATGACGACATGCAAATTTGTCTTTTCATCTTACATGATTGACGGTTTTACCATGATGACAAGTGTACGAAATTCGGTTTGAGATACAGTTTGATTTGCCTGCTGCTTTTCTTGTTCTCTGTGTTTAAAGTTGTGCCCATCTCCGTATAATGCTACAATTGCGCAGGACACGGATAATTCAAGTATTAAATTTAGAGACGACAGGTATCTCATACAAGTTAATTAAGCACCAAACAATTGTGTGTCCTCATACCGCCCAATCTGTCAATCTAGATGAGCGAAAGTAACACAATGGCCACCTATAACGTTTTCTGATTCATTAATTACTAGAGTTGTGCGTGTGATGAATAGCATGACCTGATGATGATGATAATATAAGCATGGGAGGAATACACATAATTTCAAAGCTGTTAAAACCTTTCTCAAGGATGGAATAGAAATCACAAAATAGGTGGATTGGGTCAATTATAATCAACCCAAAATTAACCACAACATAAAACAATCGGTAGATACTTGTACTGCCCCATGACATTTAGACGCCCTCAAAGCTTATCAAACTCACCAATGCAGTTCACAAAATAATAGTTATCAGTAAGCTCGTCTCATCATAACAACAAATTAAAATATTGGGTATGAAGAAAATGGTTTGTTCGCTAATGGTATTTAACTCAAGTGCAAGGTCAAATAAATTGCATACAAATATAAAATCTTATTAGCCTCTGGTGATTTTAACTTCAACAATAAGTACCTGAAAATAGGTTATTTATATAATAGTTACTGTTACTACTAGAATTTGAATCAACTGCAGCTGCTCTGGCTTAGAGAAACAGAACCCCAATATTAGAGGACTCCAGGTTTTATCACACCTGATATCAGCGAAGATAAATCTTTCCGATACTCCTCTGGTGATTTGAACTTTGAACTTCAACAAAAAGCGCTGGAAGATAAGTTATTGATAGATACTTATAGTTACTGTAAATTTTCTGTTCCTACTAGAATTTGAATCAACTGCAGCTGCGTTGGCTTAGAGAAACAAAACCCCAACATTTAAAAAAAAAAAAAGACTCCAGGTTTTATCACACCTGATATCAGCAAAAATAAATCTTCCCGCAACTCTCCACTGGTAATAATACATGTCACTTGTGACAAATGAACTTTCGAAAGAAAATAAAAAAGGAAGAAGAAAAAGAAGAAAAAGAAGAGAGCTATGTAAGTTAGGACAAGGCTCAAACAGTTAACACTATTATTTCATTAACCGCTATTAGATAAAGAAAGAACTTGAGGGCTACTATAAAATCGATTCTCAGACAATAGGTTTCCCTGATCGACTCAAACCCCTCGTGCAAACGCGTTAACTCTTTATGAATATCATCCTTAGACCAAATCATGCAACGAATACATCTCTAAACAAAAATAAACTTTCACAAGACTATGATTGACCACAACTTATAATTAGCCTTTGCGACTATTTTATGGCAGACCAAGAATTTTCTTAAGACCAACATTCAAAGGCTCAAATATGCTTCCAATTTATGAAAGCATAGAACCCAAAACACAATCAGTGACCACATACCAATGAGCGAACTACACAGCACAAAATTTAAACAGGGAACATATACGATGGCAAGTCCCTAGAAGGATCCATCAATAAACTACAATCAGTATAAACCACACAAGTATCTAAGAACCAACTAGCAACACAAACATTTTTGTCCAACAGACATAGTTTGACAGCAGAAGTAACCAAAGAGAACCAACCTGCAAATATCCCCAGAAATTGACAGGCCAAAACATGATAACCCTGGAAGACCAAATGACAGACTGGTTGCAGACATTTAATGACTCAACTCAGATTGAAAGCGGGTTGAGTAACTTGACGACAGCGGCAACAACACAACACTAGACTGACCCTTCAGACATTTCACATTGTGCGACGCCGATGATGACTCTGGACCGTCTCAACCCTCAAAGATGTTCTAGAACTCACTGGAACAGTAGCACAATGACAAATCAATTTATGGAAGAAATGCATGGTGGCAAACAAAGAGCAAAATACTCACTTTAACACTTTGTGTTGTAAAACAATGTAAGAGATGTTGTCCTTGTCTTATCAAGCTTACAGTAAAAATAGAAGAAAAGCAACAAACATGAACATCACAAACCTGATCATCCTCATCAGATGTCAGTCCATGAGTTGCATTTGAGTCATGTGGTCTTTGTGCACCACAGTTCTGCCTATTGCACTTCATCCTGAAGGGAAAGTTTATGTTGTTGCACTCCTCACATTTCCAACTGCCCTCCGGCATGTTAGGCTCTAGAATACCAACATTAATAACAGTCACATAGTTGTGCCAAAAGATGTGTATATATATAGCGAGAAAGAGAGAAAGATAGATACAATATACAGAGAAAAACCATAAACATGTACTTACTTGAACCTTTAGAATTATCTGCTTTTGAACCCTGCATAATATAAAAAAAGTTTATTATAATTGAAACCCCATGTAAAAAACTAAAAAAGGAAATTTTGCACGGACAGATGGACAAATAGCCAGCCAGATAAATACTGTATTCCAAATGTCAACCATCCTATTAAAAATCATGCTGTATCAATTATTCCAAAATTTAAATGGTCACTCCTTCACAATTTGGAAGGAGAAAATGTGTCCAAAATTCCTGATTGCATGACTTCTCAGCAATGATAACATAACTTCGGCGGAGCCAAGACAAATTACTAAGTGGGGTCAATATAGAAGTATAATATTATTCCATATAATACAAAAACATCATATATATATATATATTTACACACAGATATGACAATATGACAATTATAGTTAAAACAGTAAAAAAATACAAATAAAAAAAAACAACCAAGAAATTCATTAAAGAATTTGTATTTAAAAAAAAACCAAATGATTGAAAGTTGAGACTAATTTAAGAGCTTAATCAAAATGTTTGATGTAGCATGAAAGGTGAAGAAAAAAAAAAATTTCCTTCTTCGGATTTAATTCTTAAATAATAAAAAAGTGAGGTACCATGGTGGTTCTCTTCATCTAATTGGATGAAAAATTGAAAAAATAGCTAGAAAATATTGATAGTGAAAAACAAAAAATGGTTTTTGTTTTAGTTTTTACGTTGTTAAACAGACAAAAACATAAAGCCGAAAAATATGGGTCTTTTTAAACTTATAATCTTTGTAAATTTGTTAATATTGCATATTGACCCACATTTTCTAAATTAATGGGGTCAATTTAATAATTTTTCCATATATATATGCACACTATTATACTATTTCTAATTCTACAATTTCGTGGGGTCATTTGACCCCACAATTCCCTATATACCTCCTCCCCTGGTCCCATGAGCAGCATCTTGAAGCAGTTAATTCAGATTGCTAAGTATATGATATCACATACTGTCGAAAATAAAGCCCTGATTCAGGAATGGCAGAATGTTTTTATTTTAATAACTGGATACAAGACAACACAAACTCAAAAATTAAAACAAATTTTCTCAATTAATACAAGAAATACAACCTTAGCCACCGAAGCACTAACTAATGATAAAGCTGCTGGTACTCACATCAGTTGAATTATCTCTATATGAGGTAAATACACAACATCATATACTGCTGAAAATAAAGAAACTAGATCCAGAAACTGCGGTAGTTGTTTTATGATTATACATAAGATGACCTAAACTCAAGAATTAAAATAAAACTTGGAACAATTCTCGATCAATACAAAAAGTACAACATTAGCAAAGAAAGCAGTGACAGGCATCATTTTAGGAAGAAAGGCTAGACCATCAAACCTGGCTTCCGGGCCGTGGAGTGCTGCACTTTCTCATATTACAGACAGTTCTAAAGGAGAAGTTATTATTGCCACAATTTGGACATGTCCAATCATTATCACGCCCTGAATCTATGTCATGCATAGAAGATAAGAAGATGCATGTCAGAACATACTCCAAGTTTAAACTTCACAGTTAAATCAGCAGTGCTACAGATCATTTACACACCTGCTATCTTCTTCTGGGAACTCTCTTCAGGAAATGCTCCAGGCCTGATCCCCTGAAAAAGTTTTCATCCTTGAACTGTTACCAAGACAGAAATTCAGAGAAATAGCACAAAAGAAACACTAGCTCAATTTACAAGGATCACAACATTGCTGGCTGCAGAAATTGAACAGATAAAAACCTCTTATTCTTGTTTCTGGAAAAAATGCAAAAGTAAAAAGAGCAAAGATGTAACAAGATGTTTTCTAGCCAATTACAAATAATTAGCCTACATAATGAATATATTTTGCCAGCATCGCAGATGGACAAACAAGATCAAAAAGGCCGTGTATGACACTTGAAGTCTATTTTAAAACTTACCAGGGGTCCATGTCCCATAGGTAAACCCAATCCATATCTTTCCATTAGTGGTGGAGGCATACCATACATACCACCTAAAGAAAATATGCACAAGTTAATGTGGTCCCACATGAACAAACTTATAATCTGATCAAACCAATACATTGTTGCCATGTTTTGTTCAAATTAAATCAGCTGATATTTGTTCTCATCAAGTAATATGATCGTGCATCTCAACCAAGTAAACAGATAACTCATCTAATCTCCTTAAACCAATAACTAATTAGTATTTCCATTCAGGAAAGAGTATTGAATTTGAGAACTACAGAACTCCCTATACAGGCAAAAACAGAAAAAATAATTTCATGACTAACCTGTCCCTAACATTGGTCCACTGGAATAGGGAGGTCCTGACATATGAATTGATCCATATGGGCTACTGACAGAAAGCCGACTGCTATAATCATAAGGGTAAGCAGAGCCACTGGAGTACGGCATATCATAAGGTGGAAGGGGTGAACCACTGAAAAGAGAAGAACCGTATGGAGGGCCACCTAGGTACATTGAAGTTGGAGGAATAGAACCCATATAACCACCTGTTGATGCATAAGGTAGATGCGCTTGCATCGGCTTCAGGGCAGATTTCTGAGGAAAAATGCATTGAATAAGCATTAAAAAAGATCAAAATAACAAATAACCTAAAACATAGACCATAGACCCAGATATGCTTCTTAAAGAAGAAAAATTGATAATTTGTTATAGGTCAAATTTAAAATCAACCAAATTAATCATTTGAGTTGCTTAATAATTCCTTTATTCTGGAAACAGATGACTGTAACTCAAAAAACGTAGTTGGCAACAATGTTTTTTCTTACATGTACATCTAGGTGTTGCCTTCCCCTCCTATATTAACTATTTAAACTATATCCTCTAATTGCTATTAGCAGGCCATGGCCATTTCAGTAGATATGTTTAAACAATATTAAACAAACAAAGAAAGAATTCTAATAGCAATTATTAGATACACATAATAAAGACATGTTAAAATTTACCATGAATCATGATATGCTTTGTTTAAAAAACATGCAGGTATTATTTTAACCTGTTGGGCTTTATATGCTGGATGTGAAAGATCATCACTATATAAAGTCATAATTATTATCCCACACCATCTATACATGTGTAGAGAGCACCCCAATACACATATCTAAGTAAAAATGAAATAATTAATCACAGGATAGCAAAATTATAAACCAGATATAGTTCGAAGTAAATAAGACTCACTGAGTTATGATCTGCAGGCCTTGGTTGAGTACAATTACGCATATTGCATGTAGTTCTGAATGAGAAATTGACATTGCCACAGCTGGGGCAGGTCCAATCATCTTCTCGGCGCCCCCCTGAAGATGAATTGAATCATAGACTTCTCTAGTTACATAACCAATTTGTGACAGATAAGACTGAACATGCATGATCCAGTTTTAACTAACATATGTCATAACCTGAGTGCATAAGATAATGTTTCCAAAAACCCTTCACATGTCATCGATATGCTAAATGACAGCAGGTTTAGCTATCAGCACTCCAGTAACAATAAATAGTTCTTGCAAACACCTCACAACATCCATGACTGAATGTGTGATTTTATATTGTTTATGTGTTAAGAAGACACAAAACATACATGAACAAATTTATTTCACAGATGCAGATAGAAATACTTATATTGATACAATGTTGTCATTGATATTCAGATTTGATACAAACAGACAAGAGGATTTGGAACTTCATACTATCTGTCAAGAGCTAGCATTTTAATACATAAATTTAAGAATTGAAACAAACTTGGTTAACAACAAGCACAATGTTTTCGTATTCCGTAAAAACGCTGCCAAAAGAACACATTCCAAGGGATCAAAAGTAAAGATTTACCATCAGTCCTGGCACGCTTCCCAGCTGAAGAGTTTCGATTATCCACCTGAGAAGCAAAGGTGAAAAATTGGCACAAACCACAGAAACAAGAAAATCATCCAAAATCAACTTTCAATTATGAATCAACAATTGCAACCTCAGATACATGGCCTAAAGTATCAAACCACATTAACACATAAAGCTCCAGTGATTAAATACGACAGATAAAAACCATTCAAGATTCCCAGGTATGAAAATTTCTCCGCAAAAAAAGGAAATTAAAAAAAAGGGCATAATCAAGAAGATCCACTACGGCGAGAAAGAATGCACGGGGTGGAAAACCTAGAATTCATCAATCGGGACAGCTCTCGATCCTCAAGAAAAAGATTCAACCAAAAACCAGTAAATCCAACCAACATCACGGTGATGAAGATCACTGAAACAATCCGATCATCGATAGCTTCATACAAAGTAAATTTCTCAAGAAAACCAACAAAAAAGGTACAATCTTGCTAGATAAACTACGCAGAAAAAACATGGATCTAATACCTGAGACATAGAGAAGGATTGATCGCGGCAAGCCCCTCACTCTGCTCCAAGAACGAGAGGAAATGGGGAAAAATCGATGGGTAGGAACTAGGGTTTTATGGATCTTGATTTCGATGGAAATGAGGGGATTTCATAATTTAAAGACCGGATAATAAATAATTGAAATATTTTGACGGCTAAGATTATTTGCATCTTGCAATACACGCCCTTCCTTTACCTCGAGATAAGCACTCAATTAGTGAATTCAAAACGCAAGCTTTCCAATATTACACTTTCCCTCCGATATTTTTTTACTGGTTATTACTGTCAATTATTGTTTTTCTGTACAATTTTTTATGATCATTTTTGCTAACATTTAATTATTGTGAGATTAAAAGTTGTTTTTTTTTTTAATAAAATAACCAACATATACATATGTAAATATTGTTGTAGTTCATAAGCTTTGAAACAGAACATCAACCCCAGGGAGTGCCTCAATCCGATTCACAAATTACTCAAAATTTGGCTAACCCTGCAGATAAATAGAAGTTATCCAAAATATCAGCTTCTAGATGTGAATATATATATAATAAAATGACTGTAAATCCAGTAGAAATAGAGTTCAACGGTCCAGATTGGTCAATGTATTATAGTGAAATTAATTGAACAATTCAGATCTGCTGTCGCAATCTGACCTCATATATATATATATATATATATATATTTCATAATTCTGAAAGCTTGATTGCATACAAAGCAACAGATAAACAGCTAGGAAAAACCCATGCATAGAAAGAGGGAGAGTGGAGAAGAGAGACTGAATTGATACCGTAAGGTTCATAAACAAGAGCAAATTGGACAGATTTGTAGACAAAAACAACAGAAACCAACAGACACGGACATACAATATTCTCTACTTCAGCAGCAGCGCTGCATGGGTAGAAACATGAGGCTTCATAGTCTACCTACATTTCTTTTTCCTTTTATCCTTTCTCTGTTTCCAAAAACATCTTGTTCTTTCTTATCAATCTGTGGTCATTGGTTGGCAGACGCAGCACCTGAATCGAGCCTTTCGAACATTGGTCATGATCTCTGTCTCAGCGTTTTCAAGCATACTGACAATCTCGGTGAAGGGAGGACGGACGTCCGGGTTTGCGTCCCAGCAGCGGGTCATGATCTTACTGAGAACAGGGAGGCAATCAGTTGGGATGACCGGACGAACACCTCTGTTGACAACAGCAAATGCAGCCTGAACGGCTGTCATGTTCTGGAAGGGCAGCATGCCTGTGATCAGCTCCCAGAGGACAATACCAAAGCTGTAAACATCAACCTTCTGATTGTAGGGTCTGTGCTGGATCATCTCTCTGCGAAAATGACGACGCAACAAATGTTTGATCAGCAGCAATTTAAGATGCAAGAGAAGTAAGAATAACTGACAATCAAGTGTTTTATCATCATCAGAAGACAACAACAATGACAGAACTGTGTTTTCCTGCTAAGTTTATGATCATCTATAATTTGGTTATTTTATTCGATTCAGTAGCCAACATCAAAGTTCTTCACTAGCATGCTGCACTGAGTTCAAAGAAATGTCAAACAAGAAAGGATGTGGTTTCAGTACTCACAAAGCTCAACCCATTAGCAAATTCTACAGAAAAAAAAGGCTTCTAGAGCTACACCAAAAGCTTAACCATTGTAAAAACAAGAAGTTAAGTGAAGAAAAAGAAGAGCAACTATTTTCAGTCTCACTAAATCCAAAAACAATCTCACAACAAGATCACCAGGTAAATTTGACTAGACATCCTGATTCTGAGCTGGATTCATGATGTACACACAATGCAGCAAATGGGAAAAGTAAACAGTGAGTAATATAATCAGGATGGCCGCTAGGTAATGCACAATTATGCTCCACCCAATCAAACCAGACCTTCAGCTAGAAAGTCAAATTTTATTTAACAAATCATACTAAAAAAGGTCAGCTTTAGACTTTCAAGTTTCAACTGCATAGCCAGAGCAAATACTCAGCCTTGCTAACTGAAAAACAATCTTACAACAAGATCTCCATGGTAAATTTGACTAGACATCGGATTATGAGCTTTATTACTGATGTACACAGAATGCTACATCTTATAGGTGGAGTAAACAGTAAGAAATTATCAGGATGAGTGCTAGGTAATACACAATTATGCTCCGTCCAACCAAACTAGAACTGTGGGCACAAAGTCAAATTTTATTTATTAATACACTATACTTTGTACAAGTAAGAAAAGAGCTACATCACTGAAAATATGTGTCTATATATATATATATCACAAGCTAACTGCAGTCACATGAATAACTTTAGCAGAATTTTACTCCATATAAACCTCCCAAATTCTTGAGGAACTAATCCTGGTTCCAAATAAGTGCTAAATCCTGCAAAGTGAGCCTTTACCTTCTAAATTTGACCATCGGCAAAATGTTGTCATCTTGAGTAAAGTTGGGTTCAGGTTTACATAAAGACTATCTCTACATTAACATCCAGCTGTAAAGTTTTTCTAAAATATAGTGCGTTCATATTCAATCTTACTTTAAAAATCAGTTCACTCATATGGTGCAATTACTGTTTATGTATAGCCTGTCATGCACTTCATGGGATCAGAGAGTAAAATTCTAATTGGTGATAAGACATTAGTTCAGATCATCGCAAGAGAATATCATTAATGAACTTCAAAATGAGATGCTTCTTTTATTGTTTTATTGTACATAACTATTAGCAAAGTGAAGTACAAATTCACACAAGAATAAGATAACTTTGAAATTCCAAGTGTTTTAAAAATAATGCATATTCATTGGGAGTTAAAATTGAGAATTCAATGCCAATAACAAGCTCAATGCCTTAAGGTATTCTACTGGAAAAATTCTAACATATACCAATGCAATGCACCAAAATCATTGGATATGCACCATTGGAAGATAAAATAGTAAAAAATTAGTAAAGTTTAAATGACCACAAGTTGGAGAAGCCAAATTATAACCTGTGATACATCCTATGTCATCCCTTAAAAGCTTCGACTCACCATAGGAAAGGAAAGGCAACATTTCCGCATAATGATAAAACACAAAATTCTGATATTTAAATCTATGAAACTATTGTAAAATCCAACCAGCATAAAATGTTAATGTGAGACCAAGGAATAGATCTTTCATGTAATCATCATGTGAGAAAGAGCTACATCATTGCAGAGCATCATTCAGATGAGACTCTTCCTGGATAAACAAATAATTAAATATCTATAAAATTGTCTGGAATTTGTGGTGAGCCAATGCTCTTTGCAAAAATTTCACAAATATGAACATAAATACCTAATATATGCTGCAGCAACCTAAGCCCGCTACTGAACAATGCAAAAGTGATAGGATGCAAATAATGACATCAAAGAAAAAAAAAAAAAAAAAGGCAATCATGCCAGATCAGAACCATCTAACATCTCCAACATATGAGATTCATGCCCAAAGCTGATTTGCACTCCAAAAACAAGAGATGCCTAAGGATATAGGATCAAGAAATGGAAGAGAACAACATGGGAATACAACATATATATATATATATATATATATCTGAAAACTATTTGAAACACCATTCTATAGAGTTATAGTTGTATCGGGTAGACAATAGCAGCAGTAAATCATATGAAATGGTTATAATATGCATATATGGTGCTTCACCTAGATCCGGGGGAAAAAAATACAAGGCAAAACCAAAGCATCATTAGGGACTTACAAGAATTTGAAGCACATTCACACAAAGTACATGTAGACGGCAATCCAAACAGAACACATAAAATAAGCATGAAATGTGAAAAAAGCAACTTGAAAAAATTAAAAAAAATACCGGTAAGAGTTTGATGTGCACAGAAAAGAATGAAATCCTACGAATGACTAATTGATTGTCAAATGCTAGAGGACTCAAAAAGTTTGATCAAGAAATTCAAAGGTCCCTGGTTTTAATAAGCTTTCTCTCAGATCTTATTGTCTTAGATTATATGAGAAACCATCCCATGTGATGATAAACATGATATTAGACATGTAAACATTTAACAATGAATTTCCTTTAAGCACTTGGTGGATAGGATACTCAGTGGCCTCCGCAAGTGACTAATAGGCTGCAAGGCCATTTTGTTACCCAGCCTTCTAAGATTAGATTTTCCATATTCAGCATTAGTGTTTTCAATAGCCTCTACACAAATAAATGGTATAATGAATGTTCAGGAACTTACGGAGCCATCCAACGATATGTTCCAGTCTCAGGTGTCATCCCCTCAGTCTGAACCTCAATGCGGGCCACTCCAAAGTCCGCAATCTTGATGGACTTGTCTGCAAAAATAAGCAGGTTATCTGACTTCAGATCCCTGTGAATCAACCCTAATCCATGCACATACGCCATCCCCCTAGCAACATCCAGGGCCTGCTTGACAGCTAGCTTCAGTGGCACTGACCTGTTCTGCCTTTTCATCAAGAATTGCCGCACTGAACCACCCTTAGCATACTCTGTCACAATACACCAAACCACTGGTTTCCTGCATGCACCAATAAATCTAACAATATTTTGGTGCCTCAGATTAGCCAGCATCATCACCTCCTGTGCAAACTGCTGCTCCATTAACTGAGCTCTCTCTGGGTCATTCTCTGGCCTTTCCAACAACTTAATTGCAACATCCTCTCCATTGTAGGTGCCTTTGTAGAGCTTCCCAAAGGCACCTTGTGCAAACGCCATTCCCATGTTGAGCTTCCTCAGATCAATAGCCCACTCGTCATAATTTTGAAGTGTCTCAGTAGGATATCGTGGGTCCATCAACGCCTTTGCTAACGCATCATTGTTGAGGGCATGAGACACCCGTCCGGGATGCACACTGTATCCCAAGGAGTAGTTAATGACAGGGACAGTGCGAAGACCAGGATGTTGAAGGATTCCAGTGCGGGAGTCATTAGACCCAACACTGCTGTTCTCCATGGACATAGGGACCGAGCCACCATTGCTTGTCTGAAGGCTAGCAAGGCTATCCACAGACATATTAGACCCCTCCCCAATCTTCTGATAATAACCCATATCATAGAAACTGCTCATGTTGTCGTTCCCATGGATCCCAGCCATGAATCCAGTGAATTTGGCAGCTTCACCCATGCCTCAAATAATCAACAACCCAATTACCACAAATTATCGCAGAAAAGCCAAATCTTTAGATCAAACTTAACAAACAAAAACCACTAGTATTCAGATTCTCCGCTAAATTACTGAATCTAATTCACCCTAGAAACGTTCTCAGCTTCCAATTCGGACCAAATACCCTAAAATAGCAATAAATGCGGTTTAATTAACACTGAACGAGATCCCGAAAACCTTTCCTTCATCTGAAATCACAAGAAAACCGACATGGAAAGCATGAAAAACTCATGAACAAAACTAGTAAGCGATCAATACCGAGAAATCGCCCGATCGGGGGTGCAGGTGGCACTGATTTCACCGAAACGTACCTCGATCGACAGAGAATTCCTGCGCGGCCACGCCTGGAGCGGATCCAGGGAGAGAAATTGAAGGTAGGGAGAGGATTAAAGGCAGAGAGATTAGGGAAGGAGAGATTCCAAAGAGCGCGTTGTCTCGATGGAGACGAGAGGGAAGCGACCAGTGGGAGTAATAAGTCGTCGTTTTCTCGCTCTCTTTTTTATCCTTTAATTATATACTAATTTTTAATTAGAGGTTTTAAGTAGGCGTGTTAATACTTGTGTCGGTTTTGGGTGGAATGTTTATGGGGCCCATTGGGCTCCGGTGGTCATCAGTGATGAATGATGAAATAACTTTTTATTTTATTTATTTATTTATGAAATGTTTTTAATGGTTTTTTTTAACGTGAAATTTGTCTGGTTGGCGTGTGTTTTATATTTTCTTTTCTATTTTTAAATTTTTTTAAAATGGTTCGTAAGTAAAATTATTATTATTTTTTAATAATATAGATAAAACACTACACAATTTTATTATATCTGAATGATGTTTTTGTAAGTAGTTAAATTTTCTATCTTCCATATAAGAGTTAAGTTTTTAATAATATAAGAAATTCATGCTCCAATTAACTTATAAAAAAAATTATAAATTTAAAAAATAAACTGTCCACAAAAATATTTTTAACATTTATTTATTTAAATTAATACTCAAAAAAAATTATCTCACACAATTAAAACTTTACCAATTGGATATCAACATAAACCAGAAAAATAAAATAAAATTATATAAATATGTTAAACTTTAAATAAATGTTATCTTCACGTTTATAAATAATTTTCAAATTTTTTTTTCCGGTGGTCAGGGATTAAGAGTAGAGTCTCTTTTTTCCTTCCACTTTCACACGGCCCCATTCATAATTTTGAAAAAAAATCATAGACCACAAAATCGTCTGCTATAAAAAGAAAAAGTCAATTAGTTAATTAATTAATTAATATTGTTCATCATTCATATATCTATAGTACTAAACTCCCATTTTATTTTATTAACTTTTTTTTAAATTCAGCCACAAAATACAAAATGATACTTAGGGCTATTCACCAAAATCTAAAAACCCACCTAAAAATTTAAAGAGGTTGGACAAATATATAAGACTTAATAACAGAATCTTGAAAAAAAAATACTACTAATTCTTTTATAACTTATTTATTATTTGATAAAAAGCTTGTTTAGACAGGGTTAGGCCCCCTTAGTTTCAAATTATTAAATTTAAGTGGATTCTAATAAAAGTTAAAATCCATATTTTCAGATCGAGTTTAAATAAATTTAAATTTTAGTAATTATGGACTCGGCACCGTTAAATTCAGCCCGGCCCAAGCCATGTACAGATTTAAAATTCATACTTTACTTGCCTCGAGATTGACAGAATTCGGATCCATCACCTTGATAAATAGCCACAAAGAAATCGATAATCTCGAAAACCAAATAAATAAATAAATAAAAGAGAACTCTTTGGTTTTCTCTTCATTGAGGTATCACCAAGCCTTGCTGCTTTCTTTCTCTCCCTTGCATTCTCTCTCTCTCTCTTTGCGTCCAATGGCGATCGCGGGCTTATTCGAGGAGTTCTCGAGCTGGAGCATGGCTATGGCCCTTGTGTTTCTCTTTCTCCTCTCTTGTCTGATTCTCAGGTTCTTCTCCAGTCGTCTTCTCCGATCGAGGAATCTCCACTCTTTGCGGATCCAAACCCCTTCTCCAAACGGCAATCCTTCAATGGGGTTTGTTTCTAATCTCTCTTTTGCTCTTTCCTCCGTCGTCGATGGGTTTTTTTGGTGGTTCCCATCCACTGATGAGTGAAAGCCCTCTTGTGATTAAAAAAAAAAAACTAGGTTTTTTTTTTATTTTCTCTGTATTGTTGGAATTCAGTTGTGGATTTATTTGGCTGAGCTAATTAGATAGCAGCTTGATTATTTTATGGGCTTTTTTTTTTTGTGAATTTTTCTTGTCTTTTGCTTATCACGGGGTAGCTTAGTTTCCGCAGATGCTGTTTATGTATTTATTTATTTATTTTTGGTATTTCTATGTTCCTGGTCCCTATAGATTTGTTACGGTTTGGTTCGTTAGCGGCTGGATTGGTGAGTGATTTAAAGGAGAAAGAGGCCATTCGCTTGGTACTTGCTTACTTGTTCCTAATCAATCATCTTATCATTCATGCGATGCTAGTTTCTGCTTAAGTGGACTTGTTACTGTTCTACATTACATTGAAGTTGTAATTTTTAGTTAGCCTATAAATGGCCTGAAGTGCTTAATCCGTAGATCCATGTCCAATCCCACAGCAGCAGTGAGGATATTTGTTTATACTCAACAATTGTGCTGTTTTAAGTGCAGAATTTGCAATATCATATCAGATGATGATTTGAGGAACTTTATGAGAGATTTGGAAGGAACGTTTAATGGTGAGACATGGGAGAATGTTGTAGAGAAAAAGAATGGTCAGGTTTTCTACAGTGCAAAGTACTGCAGACCAAGGGTAATGTTCTTTCTACTGAATTAGCTCCTATTCTTATTAAATGAGGTTTTTTTATAGGTTGAGTGTAATGGTTGCTCTTGGCCTGGTGTTCTGCTATCTGTTTTTATGCTCTTCCTTGTCATTAATTTCTTTAATATTAGTTACTAAAAGAGCATCTAATGCCTCTAAACATGGTTCCCAGGATGGTGGTCCTCTGAAGTATTTAAGTTTCACAAGGTTTGAGAAATGCTGCACTGAGTTGTTGAGAGATTTCTACATGGACAATGAGTACAGGAAGCAGTGGGACAAGACTGTAATTTTTCACAAACAGTTGCAGGTTAATGAAATTAGCGGCACAGAAGTTGGCCGAACTATAAAAAAGTTTCCTCTCCTCACACCAAGAGAGTATGTATTAGCATGGCGTGTATGGGAAGGGCATGACAAGACATTTTATTGCCTTATTAAGGTTGGTTCAATTTTTACATTTTTATTGTGGACCCGCAAACTCATGCTCTTTTCAAGTTACTGCTTGAAGGAAATTTTTCA
Organism: Dioscorea alata; assembly: GCA_020875875.1. Taxonomy (NCBI): domain Eukaryota; kingdom Viridiplantae; phylum Streptophyta; class Magnoliopsida; order Dioscoreales; family Dioscoreaceae; genus Dioscorea; species Dioscorea alata. The sequence goes on from CM037018.1 coordinate 17,348,997, forward strand.
ATAGCTGCCTGTCTGCCTGTCTGCCTGCCTGCCTATTCATGCTCCCAAAAACTGCCTATCTTGCCAATTGATCCCTTTCTATTCCCTTCCTCAATAGCGTATTTCATATTCCCGTCTCAAACCTTCTCAACTTCATGATAACATATTCATCTAACTGGACATCTTTATGGTAATGAACTCAGGTCTTTATAGTCCTGGATACCATTACTAATTCCTTAGATCCCACCAGCACAACCAAGAAAGGCTTAACTTACCCACGAACTAATCATTGCTATTTCATCACAAAGAATTGAAACATATTTTGGAAGATGCTATTTATCGATCATCTTGCTACTATTTGTCATTGTTATGATAACAATTCACTGATTATGTACCATCAATCTTATTAGCATGTGTACATTTACTCATTCAAGATACTGTTGTTTGAGCTATTGAAATTATTAACAATTTCTTGCAATTACTGATTACGAAATAGATGAGGATCATGTATTGACTTAACTTTTTACAAGCACAAAATAGAAAGAAGCCCGCCTCAGAAATTTGGTGCAATTTTGGTTCTCTTTTGTCCTTTCAAGTGCGTAGGTGTTACAAATCTTTCTAACCTGGCGTCTACTGAGTTGATTTTGAAGTTTTTTCTCCCTTTCATTCTCATCATAGGACTGTGAGCATCCTCTTGCACCACGGCAAAAGAAGTTTGTCCGAGTTCAAAACTACAGATCTGGCTGGCGTATCAGGAAAGGTGAGAAAAACCTTCTCCTTAAATGGGCATACAGCTCATCTAGCTTTTGTCCTCAATCAATTACTGATCAAAAGAATGCTTAGTTTGTTTGGTTTAGTTGGTTTTTTAGTTTCCAATTTATGCTTTCAGCACAAAAAATATACTCAAAGCACATGATTCACTCTGCAGCGTTACGCCTAATCTCACCAATATAAAATTAACTGATAGATCCTGGCTCAAATTGGACCACTGTTTGTTTGAGATTAACTTTGTTGGAATAATGCCGTGTTCATCAAACTGTGTTGAAATGTTATTATATTTTTGTTTTCCACTTCTTGATAAATGTCATCTCTACATTATCATAATTTTGTAAGTAACCCATTCCAACTAGTTTTGATCTGGGTAGAACATAGAACATCAGACCTTGCTGATTAATGCATTGGAGAAGCATTACATGCATTTCACCATTTCTTTCATCCATATGTTCTTTGCTGAGCCCAAACACAGTGATTTTATGATTTTCTTTAATTTTTACTTAATACAGAGTACAAATTTCACTTAAGACATGTGCTTATACTTGTCCTCATGACGTATAGATTTGGCATAATCTTGTTATTATTCTTATGGTGCTTTTGGGTGCAGTGCCAGGCAATGATGCATGTGAAATCACAATGGTGCATCAGGAAGATGCTGGCATGAATATAGAAATGGCAAAAATGGCATTCTCCAGGGGAATATGGAACTATATGTGTAAGATGAACCATGCCTTACGTGAATATTCTTCTCGCAATCGCAGTAGGTCAGCCTCAGTTACATCTATGCGAAAGCTTGTCCAGAAGGTCAGTGCTCTTTTATAAATACAAACTGTGAAATGTCAAATCAACAATTTGTTCTAATTCTTGTGCATGGTAGTCTGCAATGGTTTTAACAATCGTCCTTATTGGTTTTACGTCTTTTGAATGGCCTGTAAATTTATGTTGCTGGGCTGCAGTTCTGTTAATCAAGTTTGGCCCTTGCATCAGTATCTGTGGAATCTGTATGTGTTGAAGCTGAATAATAAGATTATATTGAGTGGATGTGAAGAACATTATATTTGTGAAGTTTTTGAAGAAGGTTCTTCTTCCTTGATTTTTTATTTATTTAGTTATTCCATGGCTCATAAAATCATCTATTTTTTATTTTCATGATATCAAAGGATAGTGTTGACGAGATTCGATGCTTTGATGCAAAACATTTTTCTTATTTTTCATCTAAAACTAAAAGTTAAAACCAAGCAAGGTCCCATCTGTTCCTTATATGTGATCTTTTACTACTTTCTGTTTAGGTCCCATCTGGGTGGGAGGCTGAAGCTGGGAGCACCAGTCAAGGGCTTTCTGGTGGTTCAGTTGCCAGGCAGTCCGTCAGAGTGGATGCATCATCAGGGGTTGAAACAATTTCAAGGAAACCATCAAAGAAATGGATTAGAAGGCTCCTGGTTATCGGTGGCATTGTTTGTCTGTCTCGAGGTCAGCCATCGCTTGGCACTTCGCTTGCCATGGCATGTATACTGAAGAAGATCACGAAACAGAGCCCAGCTTCTGGTCAAGTCACACCCACACCTGCCTTGCAATCCAGAGGTGAACGTGGGCGTCGGGGTTGATTAATCTCTACAGCTCAAAAAATAAAAATTGCAAAACCTTCTAACCAACATGATAACACAGGCCTCATGAGCAACGCCCCCTCACAAGCAACACTGGTAACAGATATATGCTAGACTGTGTCTACAATTTCACCTTTTTATTTTATGTTGAATAGTTGCGATATAAAGGCAGAGGGCCAAGTAGTTCAGCTCTCAATTTGGACAAGCATCAGAGTTACACATATTTACACAAGTTCAGAGCAACAGTTAAAGATGGTCATCAAGAAAGAACTACTACTTTGCTGAGGATCCACAGCACCAGAGTTGTTTCAAACACGAACAAGGTATGCAGCAACCCACGGTCCAGCATGAAGCCGAACAGTGTGATCCCACCTCCATTGTGTTGCAAATATGTCACTGCATCAACAGAGGGTAAGGATATGAGATATATACAGCATAATTTGATCTCCATTAATCGGTAACAGTGACCACCTACCTAAAGCTTGGCACTGCCAGAAAGAAGCACAAGGGTGTGATTGTTCCATGGATGCTGGTTCTGATATTAGTCTTGGCTCTTCGTCACCATGCTCATCATGGAAGATCAACTGTTCACTTGTACAGTGCTTGTTGTCTGAATTGCAGGCCATTAACATATGCCACCTGCCTGCAATGGAGACTGCTCTTTGTGCTCTGTGTGTTATCCTCGCAGCTCCAAGCAAACACATGCAGAATCCACTTAGCTGAACCGCTGAACATACCTTCATGAATGACATGTGTATGTTGAGATGGTGAATGCATGAAATTGGTAGGTCAGTGAAATTACCACTAGATCGCCTGAGTTGGTGAAGTTGATATGGAACTTGGAGGCCAAGACGAGCAGGAGACCACCAAGCTGGCTAATGGTGATGGTGACCAGGCAGGCAATGATGAAGATCCTGTACCTATGGCTGGTCACAAGTAGCTGCTTCTTGATCCTCAGATGCTCCTTGAATATGTCCCCGGGGTCTTCGCCATGGCCTTCAAACATCTTGTACAAACCTTGGAACCTAAGTATCTGGAGCTCACATGTAAGCCGGAAGAGCACACAGACCAAAAGGAAAACACCTGTGCGGTACACCCAAGATGCAAGTGTGACTATGAAAACTGCAGAGTTATTGATGAAAGGGATCCATGGCACAGTAACAGTGGAGAAGAAGACTATCTTGTGGGCAAGCTCAACAGAGAAGGAAGGGAGGAAAATGTAAGCCAAGTACTTGAAAGAGCGGTCAAGCTCACGGTTGTAACCATGACGGACATAGTGTGAGTCATGGTAGAGTTCATCAAGGAAGAGGAGTTGGCGGAGACCATATCGACGGAAAAAGGAGGAGAGTGTAACAAAAGAGATTATGGTAAGGATGGACTCGGGGAGTTGTACAAGTTTGTTAAAGGAAGAGGAGGACGACGAAGAGGAATGAATGGAGAGGGAGGTGACAACGGGGATAAGGAAAGTGAGAAAGATGAACACAGTGAAGGAGATGGCCTTGCTGGTGTTAGACGAGTGGTCTAGTCCACACCATTTGAGGCTGATCCTGAGGTTATGGAGCTCATCATAGACAAGGGACTTTGTGCGAGTGTAAGCTGGGTTCAGCAGCAATGGCACGGTGGGGCTGCCATTTTCATCGTTCCCCTCTGGCAATTCCAGATCACTCTGTTCTTCTTGCTCTTCATCATCTTCATTGCGTTTATTATCTTTCAAGTTCATTGTGTGATATGGAAACCCAATGTGGTGGTGCAAAAGAGCTACTGAGGATTGCATTGCATGAACCCAGTGATATGTTTATAGGCTCATTACGTGGTGACAGGTATACTGAAGATTGTGATGAGACCACACGTGAAGTCCATTGAAGATGAATAGGTGCTGTTGGTGGTTGCAATCCAAGTCACAAGGTTCTGGTTTGGCCGTCCAAGTTTCAACTTACTTGTTCACATGTTGTGCCCTTTCTTCACATTCAGATAAAGAGATGCACCAGTCACCAATCACCATGAACTCTCTGGCTTCGGGGCCTTTTGTCGTGTGTGTGTGTATATAAATATATATTTATGTATTTATGTGCATATATAAATATATATTATAGATATATGTATGTGTTTTGATCTTTTTGGTTAGATGAAAGGGATGATTTTCGTACTCTATATTTTATCATTAATGATAGTGCACTTTTTGGCTAAAATAGTTTTTCGCTTTGAATTTTAAAGTACAAAGAAGAAAAATAATAATAACACTCACATTATTATTTTTTTAATTTATAAAAACAATAATCGCTACTCCACAGGTAATATTATATAGTATTCTATAGTGTATATAATAACAATCTGTCAACTCAAGGATTCATTGCAGGGTTTGCTCATTCATTATTTTCATAAAATTTTATTACAATAAAAATAAATAGAATTGGATCTCATAAAAACAATATAGGGAAATAAAGTCAAAAAATCAAATATTTATAGACTTTTCGCAAGAAAATTGGGACACGTTGAGAATATGACAATAAAATATATTACAATTTCTGTAATAATCACTTAAACTTTCTGCGTAATAAAATTATGCCATATTTTTTAATTTTGCAACTAAACATACCCAAGCTTTATAATTTTCAATCTAATATTTCATTTGGATTTTATAAGTTTTATAGAATTTTAATTAATCATTTCATCCAGCAGCCATATGTACATTCATAACAATGAATTATTTTATATATATATAATGTTCCAATTATAAAGATTTAAAATTCAGGAATTAATAATTTAATATGGATTTCAACTGAGATTAAATACAGGATTAAAAGGTAAAAAAGAGTAATAAATAACGGGTAATTTAGATAAAAATTTATCTAGTCTCTTCTTCCTCCGCTTCCACCCTTACCTTATGCCCGCAGCATCGGGAAACCTTATCGTGCACCATCGTCTTCATTCCAAACCCTAGCTCCGGCCGCCTCTCCACAAACTCCTTGTTCTCCTTCCAAACCTCGCCGTCGTCGTAGACCTCCTTCTTCCAGATCGGCACCGACGTCTTCACCTCATCAATCACGTACCTGCACGCCTCCATCGCCTCCGCTCGGTGCACAGCCGAAACCGCCACGAACACGCTCGCCTCCCCAACGCCCACCGTACCCAGCCGGTGCGCCGCAGCCATTCGCCGGACCGACCACATCTCCCGCGCCGCATCACAGATAACACGCAGCTGGCGGGAGGCCATCGGCACGTACCCCTCGTAGCGGAGCTCCACCACTCGCTTCCCCTCAAATGTATCGCGCGTCGTGCCCTCGAATGTGGCGATAGCGCCGGCGGCGGGATCCCTCACGAAGTTCACGTATCGCGCGATGTCAATCGGGCCATTCGAAGGCTCTAAGACATCGATCAAGGTCTGATCGGCGTCGGCTCCCTCTCCGATCGCCACCGCCGCCATGAGGTCCGTTTTCAAGCTTTGCTCCGATTGTGGATTGGATTTGGGAGGTGTAGGTCATTGTTGTTTCTTTTGTTTCAAGATTGCCCCTGAAATGCTCTTTAATTACAGAAATGGCAACTCTTCGATGAGATTTACCAAACAAACCCTAGTTTTTTCTTAGTATTCAAACCCATTCCCATCGTCCCTCTGAGCTCCAGGTTTGCTTCTCTAGCCCTAACCTCTGAGCTTGATTAACATGAGTTCCTTGAGAATTTAGAATCATAGGATCTCAAAATTCTTTAGTTTTCACTATGATTTCATTCTTGATCATTGTTGTTCTGAGAATTGCTTGATTGTTATCTGTAATTGTGGTTGAAAAGTGCTGAGGATTGAATCAGGGAGGAAATGGATTCTGGAAAATCGAAAAAGATGGTTTTTGTGACTGTGGGAACAACATGCTTTGATGCTCTTGTCAAGGCTGTTGATTCGCCACAAGTTCGGCATGAACTATGGAGCAAGGGCTACACTCATCTTGTTATTCAAATGGGTCGTGGATCGCATTTCCCTTCCAAGGTTTCAGCTTTACTCCTTACATTAGTTCTTGTGCATGTGCCTCAATGTATGATGATAAACAAATACTTTGGAATTACAGAAAATTAGCTTTAGTTGCATTTTTTTTATGAGTATGGTCAATTTCAAGTATTACTTGTTGAATTGCCAATGCATTAGTTCTTATGTTTCTTCCTTGACTGATAGCATGCATATTTGTTGTTGAAGTAGCTACTTGTTAAGAACTTAGTTCTTGATTGTGTGTGGCTGAAACCTGTTTTAAGTTTGTTGGTCATCAATTACTTTGTGGTTTTGCATAATGAGATCTTATTAGGTTTTCAAGTTTCTTAATGGCATGCCAATATTGAATTCCTTTCTCAATTCAAGTTTCGGCGATTAGAAACCTTAAGTCCTTGTTGCTCGCAGACACGAGAAAAAGATAATCTGACACTGGTGGATTACAGTTTTCAGGGGAAGATGGATCTCTTGCTGTGGATTACTTCACTTTCTCACCAAGCATTGCAGACTACTTAAAATCAGCATCTCTTATCATTAGTCATGCAGGTGAAGTTTAACATTCTCCTAAAACCATTGCATTGCGATGTATCAGTTAAAACTTTATTCTCTTGATATTGAATTCTGAGTATGAAATCATCTCAGTTTGGTCCAAATACAAGCTAAACCATAACTTGCAGCAACTTGATTTACCTCTTATCCAAGCTTTCTTTCAATCGGATTACTTTCTTGATTATTTTCAATGAAATCAAATAGCTTTGTTTCACAGGATCAGGGAGCATATTTGAGACGCTTCGATTAGGCAAACCGCTAATAGTGGTCGTGAACGAGGACTTGATGGACAACCATCAGAGGGAGCTAGCTGAGGAATTGGCAGACAAGAAGCACCTCTTTTGTGCCAGCCCTCAAACGCTTCATCAGATCATCAATGGCATGAACCTGGACTCACTGGTTCCATACCCCCCGGGAGATTCTGTTCCTGTTGCTAAGCTAATCAATAGTTTCTTCAGCTTCCCAGATAATTAACTAACAATCTTCTGTTCATATGGTATACCAATTTTATAAACCAATCAGTGCTACTGGTTCATCAAATGACTATTGATTCAAGACTGCAAGCTTTGCAGATTTATTATAAGCTTCTTTGAGAATTGAGACTTCACTTTTAACAAATTGCCGAGTGAGTGTTTGTATGGCTACTGATAGCAAACATCAATTCAATTTTGTGACATTATTTGCTATTACTTTCAAGCATTCTCATGAGCTTATCTACAAATGAATGTTGTACAATTTTCAGCTATACATCTAGTTTTAACTGAAACTGAAAATACAGCGGGAGGACATATGTACAATGCAAAGGAGTTCCAAACAAGCACATTGCAAACAAATTATGGGCAGAATAAATTTGGTAAAAAAATGCAAGTACAACCAAAACTAGGACTCCAAGACTGAACATTTGGTGTGCCAAGACAAACAAACATGCAAATTAAGTTCTGTCATTTTCAGCCATGTAAACAAATACTATAACACACCAGAGAATACTAATGAATAGAAAATAGTGAATATTCTTGATCAATTCTGTGACAGATTGTTTCAATTCCACTTTTCCATTTCACTTCTTACTAACCCCTCCAGCTCAAATTTTACCTGGCAACCTAAACTTTTCAATAGTTGCCAAAAGCATCAGCTTTCATCCATCGCGTCCCCACCGCCAAGTCTCCGAGATTCAGAATCATTGTTCTCTCCTTGCCTTGACTCACCTCCTCCAGATTCTGATGTTTTCGCCACTGAATCTTCCAAGGCCTCGAGAAAGGATAGCACCGAAAATTTATCTGCAAGACCACCAATTTTAGTTTTTATCAAAACATGAATCAAGTATCTACCCATCAAATATGAGTACATGGGTATGACTTACATTTACTTGGATCAATTCCAAACTGTGATAAGTCTATCTGTCCTGTTCGGAGAACCTATTGGACATAAAAGAGAATAAAATGAAACAGAACAAACTTTAAAGAAAATATCTTCTTAGTGAGTAAAGTAGAAGGCGAAATTACACACATGAGAAAATGAGTCCACTTGTTGCCTAAATGGTGGGCTTTGTAATAGTTCCATGAGATCGTTGGTTGACCATGAGCCCTGGAATGATAAACTAAAATTAGTGTATGCAGAAATTTGAGTCTTGTGTTCCTCCTTAACAAAGGGCAGGTGCCCTACCTCAGGCAGGTATGCTGCCAATGTTTGTTCCAGTGGCAAAGTCTCAATTAAGGGCATCACCAGATCAGGTTTCAATATATCTCCTAACCCTATCCCTGTCCAAAAATATTATATTAGATCTGCATTTTGGAAAATGAAGGTACAATCCACCGGATTTGTCGAGCAAAATTACCTCCATCTGGGTCTTCAACAACAGCTGGCAAAAGCAATATAAGAAGATCGCACATGAGGCTCACGAAATTACAAAATAAGAAGAAAAGATGTGAAGCATAAAAAATGATACCTGCTGGCTGAATGCTTCTCAATATTCTTTGCAGATCTGCCAACTGCACAGGCCCTGCTGAAGAAGTAACCTCACCAGCCAATTCAGTACCCAAGCTTTGATCCACCAAGTTTCCAGCTCTGGGCAAGTGCATGGCAAGAAAATCAAAAGCTTATGCTGAAGTTCCATAATGATTGCAAGTAGATACCATGAAAATATAAAATAAAGGTGTCCAAGAAATCCAAACCGACGCCTGTTGGAAATTATATACATATATTAATCATTATAACCTAAAAACTCAGAATAATAATCATGGTCTTGGTCCTTTTTAAACACTACATATAGTTCTTATGGTTGTCAATTGAAAAGGGATCCCGAAATACAGAAGATCAACATGTAGTTTCTATGATCGCAAGGAAGCACCCTTGTCATAAATGGAACCTTTGATGATAAAAATTCAACAGATACATCTTCCATGGAAGGCTGACAGCAAACTAAGAAAACAATTTTACAGTCAGAAATACGTGAAAAATCCTCCTTTTTGGTGAACTAAGTTATAAAGCCTGATCAAAAGTCCCTCGTAGCACACTGATGGCAGTAGAGTCATAACTTAGTTGGCATACCTAGAAGAAAGATCGTCTTCTCCAGTCTCTTCCGACATCTCAGACATTTGAAGATGAGTTGAAGCTTCAGCATTATCTTCACCAAGCATATCTGAGGGGGGATCATGAAGCGATTGGATTTAAGAAAATGCTTCAAAATGATTCAATAAAATGAATGGTGTCAAAAAAGAAGAAGAAAAAAAGTCCTATTTTATGCTGGGAAGTCCCAAAGTTTCTTTTGTACCTATGGGTCGATTGATACAGGAATTGACTGAGCTACATATTTGAGAATCTCCATCTGATTTGGGTTCCTAAAGGAATTGACAGAACAAAAGTATAGAATAAAAAAATAACTTGGTTTAGATAACAGCACAGCCACAAAAATAAGAATGTATGGACATTCAACTAAGCAAACCTGCATCCAAAAGAAGAATTTCCTATTATCTGTGCTAAACTTCAAGACGTATACTCTTTCAGAAGATTGTGAGACCTGGTTAAGGCAAAACAAGCATAAAATTCCACATGAAATCATACAAAAAAAAAAAAAGTAAAACATACTACCAAAACTTATTAACTATAACAAGGGATACCTTCTCAAAGATAGCTTCATCAGGAAAAATGATTTGATCCTGTCACAACAGTAAAGGGAAAACATAAGGACGCTTTTTAAGGTGGATCAATGATAAGAATAAAAAATGAGCATAATAGAGAAGGGTCCAGCATATCTTAAAAGCACAAAAAGGATACCTCCACCACTTTATTCAGGCCCCGATCAAGCCATTGGAAATGAGTTAATCCTTCATCACCCTGAATCATAAAAGTGCAATAAAAGTTACCAACAACGAGTTGAAAAAGTAAAAACACAACAACAATTTCCCTAAGATAATACTTGAACACAGAAAATTGGCCTCCAATTCAAGACATACCTTCCCTATGCGAACAAGACCTTTGCGAGTATCTGGAGTCACACGTGTCCCCTCAATATTCATCTTTCCTGCCCGAAATTCAACCATGACTTCCTAGTAACACAAACGACAAGACAATTAACACAAAGTATCAGATAAAAATAGTTCTAAAGAAATACACCAACCTCAATCTCATCTCAAAAGGAAATTGACACAAACAGACAATAATAAATCAAAAAAACATATATATGTTGTTCCTGTCATGAGCAATAAGCTATTACTTGACAAGAGCTTTCTTATTAGAAAATGAATAAGATTTGACTATAAATAGATCCTTTTAACTCAAGTCAAATCCTTTTGGCACCTCAACAGCAAAGGAACTTTTAACAAGAACAATACAAGGAAGAAACTACTCAGGAACAGGATGCATCAATATGCACATAAAAAATATTAGTTCTTGAAGGTAGTTTACTGCCATAAAACACTAAAAATTCATCATATACCAATATCTAAAACTACAGAACAATAGATGATGCAGAAGAGAAGCTCATTCTTCAAAACAAATTTATCTCATTCATCACTTTAACCCAACATCTATTTGTAAAATTACTAAAAATAATTGCATAAATTCATCAAAACAAAGGCTCCATATTTACCTGCAACGGCGCATGGTCCTCCATAGCAGGCAATCAAGCAGCTCCAAACCTAAAATTTATATAAAAACCAAAAGAAAAAAACAATTCAAGAACTTGTGACAACAACACTCCGCAAAGTGAATCAAACAAACTTCCTAAAAATATCCGAAAATCAAAAATTAAAAAACAAAAAACTAGGATGAAAAAACAATCGGAAGGGAGGGAAGAAGACCGCTAAAGATCTCTGCTTTACGAGAAAATCGACAAATTTTCGGAGAAATAGACTAAAGATAAAGCAAGAGATGGATTCCAAACCTTGATGGATCAGAGCTAGGGTTTTGATATGTATTTGTTCAGATGAACTTTTGGGAAGAGTCTATTGAGATGTTGGGAAATTAAAAAATTATTAAAAAATATATCATAAATTGAAATTACACAAATACCCTCTATCTCACTAGGCAGCCACCTCTAGAATTGGGCCGGGCGCATCAAAAGCCCATGTTTCTTCGGAGACTTATTATTGCTAATTAATTAAAACTTATTGGCTCTCATGATAACTTCAAGGCAAAGCCAAACATCCGTGGTTATCCTATTAATTATAATAATAACAAAATATTTATCTTTGAATAGAAAAAAATTAAACTTTAAATATATATTTTTATTGTGTATTAATTAAGGGCAAATTTGATAACTTAACATAATTTTTTTATCAATAAAATTATTTATATCATAATTTTAAAATAAAATATAAATCTATTAACGACCTTTTAATCTATTGACATTGGATCTTTTGCGTAAAATATTTATGTCATACAGAAAAAATAGATTAGAGTCTCAACTCAAGAGTCAATTATATTAAGAGATTAACTCTTTGTCTACGTCTTATTGAAAATATAAAATAAAATAAAAATTGAGATAACTAGTGAATTTTGGGAAACTTTTGAGTCTCTTTAAATAGTTGAGCTGATTATTTTTCTCTTTTTATTTTGAATTAAAAAATTATATATATATATATATATATATATATATATATATATATATATATATATATATATATATATAGGACAAGTTATCTATGGACGTCCATAGATAAAAAATCTATAGACGTCTATTATCAGCCGTTGGATCAAGATCCAACGGATGACATTGATGAACAGTGGTTGTTAAAGTATATGAACAGTAATCACTGTTTGGAACAATAATTACTGTTTATCAATGTCAGCCGTTAGATCATGATCCAACGGTTGATAGATGGACATCCATAGATTTCTTATCTATGAACGTCCATAGAGGATGTATTGTCATATATATATATATATATATATATATATATATATATATATATATAATAATAATAATAATAATAAGGGAAAATTACTTAAAAGTCCCTGCGAAGTTTCAAACTTCCACTGCAGTCCCTCTAACATTTTCGTTTCCCTCTACATCCCTCCTTTTTAAATACGAATTCCATGCAGTCCCTGCCGTGTCTTCCGTCAGTTAAAAAAGGATGAAATGACGAAAATGCCCATGTACAATAAAGCAAAAAGTAAGAAAGCAAAAAGTAACTTTCATGTCCATGTCAAATCCCATTTATTGTGAGTAAGGCGTTCTTCATCTTCTTCTTCTTCTCATCTTGGGTTGGGTTTGGCGTTCTTCATCTTGGTCCATTGCCAAAGCTTGAAGTGAACTCGTGCACACGTAAGTTAGTTGTTGTTCTTCATGTTCTTGTTGATGTTCTTCATATTCTCGTTGTTCTTGTTGTTCTTCTGGTTCGTATTGTTATTGTTTTTCTTCTTTTCGCTCTTGAAGTTCTTCATTTTTGTTTTTATTGTTTCCGTTTTTGTTTTTCTTCTGGTTCCTGTAAATGTTCTTGTTATTTCTTCTATTTACATTGTTGTTTTTTTTAATGTTGTTGTAGTTGTGCAATGGAAACTTACTCTGCCGTGGCGAGATTCAAAGGAGAAGGCCGTGTGCTACAATTTACTGCATTAAGTTCGTGGGAGTCAGTCATGGGTGAGATATGTACCCGTTGGTCCTTAGATGCTTCTGAAGTGATAGTGAAGTTCGTAACACCTGACTCATACAAGACGCTTTGCCCCATTGAGTCCGAAGTGGATTTCCAACGGATGTGTCATATATACCAGAGCTTTAACAAGCTCGTCGTCGACATCATTGTGGAGGAAGTGCGTGTCTCTGCAGATGGAAACTCGGGCCCCTTGAACCCATCGTAATAAAACAACGAACTCTAGTAGTTGTTAATTGTGTTATTCGTGTTGTTGTTTGAATAGATTTCTGCATTTTAAATGTGAAGTTTATATTGGTTTCCTGTGTATAAAACTTATTTTCCTGTGTATAATATAGGTTTCCTGTGTATCAAACGTATTTTCCTATGTATAATATTAGTTTCCTGTGTATATTATTAGATTTTATGTGTATAAAATCCACTTCCTGTGTAAATAATATTTTGTTTCCCTTGTATTTCTGGGTTTCCGAAAGCAGGGGGTCCTTGTCGGACAGCATAAACCCCAATGGCGATAGTTTCCTCACCCAACATAATTCTTCCGGGGCGCTGAGTGTTACCGGGTGTACCGATGCTCACGAGTGTTCAACTTTGTAAGTAGGCCAACGGTTTGAGAACGCAGATCATTTTAAAGATTGCCTGCGAAGCATAGCTATCAAGAAAAATTTTGACTTTACGTTTATAAAAAATGACAAAATGAGGGTGACTGTAAGGTGTGCTGCCCCGGAATGCCAATGGCGAGTGCATGCTTCTAAAGATGGAATTCATGACACATTCCGGCTGAAGACAATGCAACCATCTCACATTTGCGGTGGAGGCATTGGTACGACAGCGCATCCAAAAGCAAGCAAGAAGTGGGTTTCAGAACGTGTCATGCATAAATTAAAAGAAAGCCCGTTGTACAGGGCTGTTGACATACAAAAAGACATATTGCGTGATCATGGTGTTCGTTTACCATAAAAACGTGCTTGGATGGGGAAGGAGGTTTCCAGTTCGGTTATTCACGGTAGCGAGGTTAGTAGCTACGATTTGCTTTTATGGTATGCTGATAAAGTATCCGAGACAAATCCTGGTAGCGTTGTCAGCATTGAGAATGAAGGCGACCGGTTTAAGCGTGCTTTCTTTTCATTTGAGGGTTGTTTGTCAGGGTTCAAGCAGGGGTGCAGGCCATTACTTTTTATTGATGGAACTCATTTGCTAGCCAAATATGGTGGGGTTCTTCTAGGTGCAACTGCGAAAGATGGCAACGATGGCCTATTCCACGTAGCATTTGCTATCGTCGACAACGAAACTGATGACAACTGGACTTGGTTTCTTGCTACTCTCGGCGAGGCCTTGTACGGTCAGGATGATTACGACAAAGTCATAACATTCATATCAGATCGCTCCAAGGGTCTTGTGAACGCCGTCGCCCGAGTCTTTCCCTCATCACCACATGGTTATTGCCTCCGACATTTGGAGGCGAACTTCATGAAGACCTACTCTAACCTCGTTAAAGCTATGCGAATGCAATGTTGGGCAGTAATCGTCAAAATTGCGTACGCTTACAGCTCAAAAGAGTTTGATGATGCAGTTCAAGAACTTGCGTGTTTGTCGGCCGACGCACACGATTGGGTGCTACATAAGTCGGACGTTGATCATTGGTCAAATTTTCTTTTTAAAGGGATGCGTTGGTGTGAGATGTACTCCAACGTTGCAGAATCCTTCAATGCCTGGATTAAAGAGGCACGGCATCTGCCAGTGACAAGCATGGTTGACTCGATCAGGTGAATTTCCTTTGTCGATAATGTGTTTCTGTGTGGAATAATGATTACCTGTGTACCAAATGTTAGTTATTGTGTATAAAATGTCACTTACATTGTATACAATGTCACTTACTGTGTACACAATGACACTTCATATGTATACAATATTAGTACCTGTATTTCGAATGTTACTTCATGTGTATACATTGACATTTCATGTGTATACAATGTCTTTTCCTGTGTATACTATATAGCGTCCTGTGTATACCATGTCACTTTCTGTGTATATAATGCCATGTCCTGTGTATACAATGTCACTTCCTGTGTGTGGTCGGTTCCTGTGTTTACACATTCCGTCCTGTGTACCATTTTCCTTTCCGTCGTCCATATTTTGTTGGTTCCTAAGTAGGCAATGTTTTGCCATTTTATCCTCTGATTTCCAGGTTTAAACTTATGAATATGTTCTCCAAAAGACGCGAGCAATCCAACAACTGGGACACACATCTGTGCCCCGAAATTAGGAAAAAGGTTGAACAACTCGTTGACGACAGTCGTTACCTGAGAGTGGGTAGGTCGACTGAGTACACTTACGAAGTCATTGACGATAACAACAATGCAGTCAACCTTCAATGTCGTGGTTGTTCCTGCAGAAGATGGGAAGTGCATGGTTTACCGTGCAAGCATGCGTGTGCGGCCATCATGCAAACAGAAACGAATGTCCATTCTTATGTTGATTCTTACTTCACAGTCGAATGGTATCGTCGGGCGTATGGGAATCCGATATTCCCCGTTCCTGACAGTGATAAGCCATCTGATGCAAACCGTGACCTACGAATTAGGCCACTAATATCAAAGAAAAGACCAGGCCGTCCAAGAAGGAAAAGAATAGAGTCACAAGCCTTCGATGTCCGCGAGTTACATTGTAGCCGGTGCCACCAAGCTGGACATAATTGTCGATCACGCAATGCGGTCATAGCGAACTGACAATAGCACACTTAACGGTAACATACGATATTTGTGTGCTTTATTGTATGTTGTTTGCATTGAACTTTGTTTTATATTTTCCGTGTATTATTTTGCGTTACTATGTAGAATGTTGATTTTATGTGTACTGTTTTTGGTTTCTATGTATATAAAGGTATTTGTCGTGTATTACTTTCGGTTTATGTGTAGATAACCTCTCTTCCTGTGTAGATAACCCTCTTTCCTGTGTAGATAACCTCCCTTCTTGTGTATGTACTTGCATTTCTGTGTATATAGACTGCCTTGCGGTGTACATTTTCCCTTTCCCGTATTTGTATTTCTTGAACTTTTGTTATCAGCTTTTGTTTAGATATCCTTACCTATATTGAATTGATAACTACTTACATAACCATATTTACAGTCAGAAACAAATATAAGTTTAAATACCAAACCATAGGTATGGGAAATTAATTGTTCAGATCAGTGGCGGCTTTGTCCTCGTTGGTTTCCTTACCATCGCCAGTTACTTTGACGTCGGAGTCGTCTATCTCAACGGCGCCGTCTTTACCTCCAGCAGTATCAGTCTCCGCGCCAGTTGACTTGACCTCAGCGTCGTCCTTCTCCGTGGCGGCGTCTTTACCTCCAGCAGTATCAGTCTCTGCGCCAGTTCCCTTGACCTCAGAGTCGTCCTTCTCCACGGCGACGTCTGTATCTCCAGCAGTATCAGTCTCCGCGCCAGTTTCCTTGACCTCATGGTCGTCCTTCTCCTCGGCGACATCTTTATCTCCACCAGTATCAGTCTCCGCCCCAGTTAGTTTCACCTCAGCGTCCTCCTTCTCCGCGGGAGCATCTTGATCACCACCAGTTTCATTCCCATCGCCAGTGGCCTTGTCTTCGGACGATTCTCTGGCAGCTGCGGCTTCATTGTCGATGACGGACTCGTTCGCCACAACGTCGGCCGTCTCACCGTCCGTGTCCTTTACCGCGGCGCAATCGTGCTTATCCCCAGTGGCATCCGTTATCGCTGTAGGTATCGGAACTACTTTTCTCCGCATCGCGTCGACAAGTATCCGTGTGACATACCGGACTCGGAGGATTGGGACGTCCGAATGTGGTACAGACAATTCTTCACCGTTCAGAATTTGTTCCATATAACGAATGCAAAACACCGGACAATCAACGGACCCGGTTTCTTGCTGGGGGCAGTTCCGCACATGCTCTAGTGGGAAGTGTCTAAACGGATTACCGCCTGTATTAGCTTCGATGCATAATTCGAACATATCCCGCTGAGAAGGTAAACAGATTTTGTTAGTGTACATTTAGGCGAGAATATGTTCGTATTTCCATAATATATTTGTGGCACTTACCATGTCCATAGCGTCTGAGTCATAAGTGTCTGATTGCAGCGACGAGTAATGCATATACTGCTGCTTTTGAATGTCTAGGACAAGTAGATGGTAGTGACCGTGCAGAACGATTGGCATAAGTATTAGCTCCGCCGTTTTGTGGTCGTATATAACATCCTCCATCAGGTACACTGCTTGTTCAGATGCAAATTGTAATTTCTGCATTGCAAGCGCCAACGGCCGCGTCAAAACTGCACATTTCTTGAACTCCAATGGATTACTCAGCAATTCAGCGCGAAGCATAAGCACGAGGGCATCCACCACATCGTCGGGTACATGTTCTTTCCCATCGAGAAGGACGAACAGGTGGGCACGGGTGGTGAACCCGTTATCGTCAGCGTCCCTCCAAATGACGGAACTATATAGCGCAATACACATGAAACCATAGAATTATACACAGGTAAGAACATACTATACACAGGAAACAACATAATATACACAGGAAACAATATACTATACACAGTAACAACATAATATACACAGAGAACAATATACTATACACAGGAAACAACATCCTATAAACAGGAAACAACCCAATATACACAGGTAATGAAATGGTACAAGTTACACATATATTATACACACGAAATCATATATATTCGCAGCACTAAGCATGATAAAGCCAGTATACAAAGAAAAACAATACCTGTCGACGCGTGTGTTTAGAAAGATGCCGATGGCTAGTCGTTCAATTTTGTTAAGCTTTGCAAAACCAGGGTAGGTCTTCCTCTGTGGAAGGAAGTCTGACTCAGGTTTCACCTGATCCTCATGGTAAGGAACCACCGCAAGAGTATCCTTTGCGGGTTTATCCTTCCGCAAACCGGTCAGGCCTTGAAGTAGCGCGTCAGTCGGGTCTAGAGACGTCAGTCGGGGTGGAAGGCCTATCAGAAGGCTTGGTTTTCGGTGGTGGTGGAACCCTCTTCCTAGGAGCTCTCTTTGCAGGACGCTTTTTCGGTGGGGCTTTTTTCTTCGGAGCCCGCTTTGGCGGTGTCTTCTTGAGAGGGGCTCGTTTTGGTGGAATTTTTGTCGAAGAGGGACTGGTTTGGTGTGTTTCTTGCGAAGCAGTGCGGCGTGTAAGTAACACGCCGTGGGAGAGTATCTTGGGAAGTTGGCAACGGGGCCGTGACTTTGGAGGGGATTTCATCCATGGTGGCATCAGGGGCAGTGACTTTCGAGGGGATATCATCCATGACAGCATCAGGGGCCGTGACTTTCGAGGGGATATCATCCATGGCGGAACCAGAATCCAGGCCCTCCACAGGAACAACGTCTAAATGATCATCAACGCCTACGGCTTGCGGAAGATTAACATCCCCGCAAGTAGCGTCCACACACGGAGCAGGAATTTCCTCATCGGCGGTTGATACGGCCGCTAACTTGGCAAGCCGCCGTGGAGATCTTCGTGCTGACCTTTTGAATCTGCGGCCAGGAGTAGGGGCCGGGGCCGCCGAGTGTGAACGGCTGATGTCTGCTGCCGGCGCAGGGGGGGACGGGGTCGTCGTTTGTGAGTCAGACTTCTTCCGGTTTGCATCTTGCCGGTCACGCTCGTCTATACGAGCTCGCAGATCGCGGAACTTCGTCAAAACTTGTTGCAGTAGACGGCGCATGTCATCATCCGCTCGCGGAACCTCCTCCGGCATCTCTTGAGGGCTGGGAGAGGATTAATCCCGACTTCGCTTCTTTGCGGGGTCAACTTTTGCCTTTTTCGCAGCAGGAGGGGCCCTTCTTGTTGGGCGGGACTTCTTCCTAGACTCCCCAAGATCCGGGGAACTGGCGGTGGCTTGTCTGTGAGTTCTCTTAAAACTACCAACCAACAAACGCTCTTCAGCGTTGGCTGGCAAAAGCTCGGAAAACTGAAAATCAAAAACCAAAGTTTGCAACATCAACATATGAACACAATATTATACATAGGAAACATGAGAATGTACACAGGAAAGAAATTATATACACAGGAACACGATTTTATACACAGGACCCCAATTTGTATACACAGGAAACGAATAATATACACACAAAAATAATTATATACACATAAACATCATTTGTATACACAGGACAATCATCAGGAAAAGCATAGTACACACAGAAAACCATTTTCAACCACATTGTACACATCAATAGTAATATAACTTACTTGTTTTCCTTTGATTGATCTCAAAAGCGGCTCGATGGACGCCGCCTTGATGAAACTGGACTCCCTGTAACACATTATACGGGGTGTCTTTCCTACTCTTTGTTTCTTCACGCTGCCCGTCACCTCGTAGAACCAGACGATGAGAGCAACGGAACAACCTTTCATGTAACCTGCAGTTGTGGACTTCCCTTTACAACGGAGTTGCACAGGAGCTGCTGTCGGCGGGATATCGTCCATCAACCACCTGTGCGTAGCATGGGCCCAGGCATAACCGCCGAGTGACACTAGGTTGTCGGCGTACCTTGCTACAAACGTCGGCGCATGCAGAACACTGTTGGGGAACATGATCGTCGTCATAAAGTACACCACCAGGAGCTTGACGAAGGTCTGCTCGTCCTCGTGTTTCTTGCTCCGGACGAGGGTGAGTAGGTTGTCTTTAATGGCGTCGCGGTGGCGGTTGTGCATCTTGTGTAGATATTTATTCTCAAACTCCGATGCATCCTTCTCGTGCTTGAAAGATACAATGTCTCCGTCGCAACGGAGACCTAGGATTAAAGCGACATCTTCGGCTCTGAACGAGAGAAGGCTTTGCCCTATCTGAAAGGCTTGCTTCTTCTCATCATACACTTGCAGAACAGCATTGAGAACCCCTCGTTCTTGTAGCACGGGAGCGACGTCCATGAAATGCTCGAACGACGTCCCGCGGAGGATATCCCAATGCCGCTTGTGCATATGCTTTTTCAACTCCGACACCGTCTCGACAACAGGGGCAAGATAACATCGCGCGTTCACAAGTGTGGTTGTCATCTTCTATTCTATGTCAACAAAGCAAACACACAGTCAAAAGAAAAAATTATACACAGCAAACCACAAAACCATACACATGAACTCTTTCCCACCTCTACGTTGTCTCGTGCCCGTGAAACTCGCCGGAGAAGTCAGTACCTTGATGGAACTCGCCGGAAAACTTGACCAAAGGGTTTCGCGAGGAAGAAGAGAGTGGAAAAGAAGAACGGCAACGACCTTCACCGCAATAAGAAGAAACCCAAGCGTTGCGGCCGCTCGGTAGGGTTTCTTGCGTGCATCCCAACGCCTCGGCGCGCCAACTGCCGACGCGGCTTCCCAAGGAAAAAGGAGGGGCATCGTCGTCATTTCGCACGCACCATCATCGCCATATTCAACGAGGGCATTAGGGTCATTTCACACGCGAGTTAACGGCTGCGTTAACCCCGTCAGTGCCTTTTGGACTTACAAATAATATTTTCAAAAAGGAGGGACCTTGAGGGAAGCTGCAAAATTGAAGGGACTTCTAGGGAAAAATGAAACTTGATGGGGACTTTCTGGTACTTCCCTGTAATAATAATAATAATAATTATAATTATAATAATAATAATTATTATTATTATTTACAGGGGAATGCTAGAAAAAAAATCCCTATAAAGGTTGCTACTAATGCATCGAATTTGGGAACGGCGCGAGAGAGGAGAGATGGATTCCCTCCGTTCCGAGACTGCTGTCTGGGAACAGATCGATGCTTCGGAAAGGTGATCCCTGAATCATCATCATCGCCCCTCTTCAATTCCTACTTCTAGATTTGATTTCCATGTTTTCTGAGGTGTTACACCAATCAAGCATGGCCGGAACGGGCTTTTCTTGATCTTTTGATTCCAATTTTTAGAATTTTCAATGCGTCTAGTAGTATAGTGGAAATTTGTCATCTAAAATTTGCTATTCTTGTTGAATTGATGTAATACTTTAACCAGATGAATGAATAGCTATGAGTTTGTGGCTAAAGGAGAGATTTTTCATGCTTTTTGTATATTTATTGACCTAATTTTGTCGCTGTTTTACTTGTTAGCTAGTTGTGGAGTTTCTTTTTTTTGTCTTCATCTTCCATGGTCGACCGCATTGATTATGATGCTTTTTCTGAAAAATTATTTTTCATTTCAGCTCTTTGCTTAATTGTGCGTTTGAGGAGGCAGCATCCTTGGCTTCTTCTGTCATTCAGCGTATTTGTACAGAAACATTTGCAGTTACAGTAGATGAGGTTCAATTGGCTGATATGAAGGAATCAGCTGGTATGGTGTTTGCCCAGTCGCTGAAAGAGTTGGGAAGGTATTGTTATTCTGTTGTTCTAACTTCTAAGTGAGATTGTTCTGGTATGCATAATTTGAGTGCTGAATGTCATCGTAATAGTTGCTTCATTCATTTATTATGCTTGGCTTTATTGACTGAATGTTTTCAAGTTATTGCTTTTGAATGAATTTACTACTAGACATAGGTAGATTTGAAATTGGTTATCTAGGACTTGTTTTTTGTGAACCATGGCCAAGCATTGGACTTTTGATCACAATTCAGTTGATGGCATGAGTACTTCTCAAGATATAAATGCCATTATGATTTTAACATGTCAGATATATTTGATTCTGTGTAACACAAGTGTTTATATGGGCCTTAATAAGATAAGTGATTAATTTGAAAGAAAGTTTAAAGATGTAAACCTAGTAGAATATGTATTTCAGAACAAACATACGTATAGTGTCATGAATGATTTAGTCCTTGAGAAGAAAAATGTCTTCTTGCACATTGCTAGTGCTGCTTCTATTATTAATCTTTGTGGGTATTAAAGCTAAACAAATGACAAAGGCTTTTAGTGGCAGATACAAGTTCAGCATTTGAATACAATATTGAATGTTGACATCATTTGAAGACTTTCTTTCTGGGCTGGACTAGAGAGTAAAATAAGGATGAAACTTAACTTCTGAAAGTAATTAAGATGGTCATTGATAAGTAATGAGCAATTACAATAGAAATTTTCTACTCCCAAGGGTGATGCACAGTTGCACCAATTAATTTGCAATAACCACATTTCCATGTTCTGCAAGCTGATATAACGAGGACTGGAATGATTGCATTTATTTGTTAGAAGGATCTCATAACTGAGCCTGAACACATGCATCTTTCTCTTTTGTATATTGTAACTTGTTTCTTGTGAGGGAAAGGTGGCATTTGAATTTGCAAGAGCCACATTTCTATGCTTTGCCAGCTGATAGTCTTGAATTGTGGAATGATTAGACTCATTTGAAAGAAGGATGTACACACTTCCAAACGCTTGGATGCTTCTGTAGATATCTAATGATACAATGACTTGTCTCTTGGGATGAAAAGTTAATCTATTTCTTTCAGCATCTACAACAGACACATCAAACTATGTACATGTGCCATCCAAGTTGCAGCACATAAGTTCACTTAGTGCACTGACATAATTGTGGTTACTTGTACCTTAATTTAGAATCTCTGTATTTATTCAAGTACTATGAGCCCAAGGCCTTTGATATTTTGCTTTATCTCGGTGAAATGCAGGACCTTGGAGATTTTTACTGAGCTTCAAAAGTTGTTTGGTTCTTTGGCTGCGGTTCCTGCTGAAGTGTTCCTAACAGGGTATGCTTGGTCTACTGCTGTGTAGCATACATGTACTTTAGGTCCTTTTTAATTGAGCCGTATATTAAAATATTGATTCCTTTCTCTTTGCTTAGTATGTTGTGCCACAAAACACCATGTGATGCAGATTGTTAAATTTGTGATGCCTTGGCAGGGCTAGCATGCAAATATCTGAAGGATATGCAACAAAACTTAAAGCAGATTTTGAGCTGTTTCTTGCTGAGTGGAAGTATTTGGATGATAAGGTATACGTTTCGGCTCAGAGCTCTTCTGAGATACACATTCAAAATTACGTGATTAGTGCAGAGAAGTACATGGAGATGGCAGAGTTTTATGCTGTCACCGTCCTTGGGATTGTCTTATGCAGTCCAGAACTTGCCATTTCATGGATTGAGAGAGCAGAATTACCTGAAGAGAGGCGTCAGGTAAATTTATCGTTAAAGGAAAATACTGTCAGATAGATAATTTGTTGCCCAATGATGAAGCTGGTTGCATGTAATCTAGTAGTCATGATACTTCTCTTGCATCTTTTGTCTTTTTAATCAAAAGGGGCTCTGAAGTTAACCATATCATTTTCTGCTAGCTTCCGCTGGGAGCAATAGGTTGCATGAACGGTTTCTCATCATTCATTCCGTATGTGTATAGTTAATGAATAATGATTGAAGTCAGTTTAATTCTCAGTTTTATTCCATACATGAATTTGAAAACATAGATTATGATTGATTTTCTCTCTCTTAGACTAAGGTATACTGCACTGAGCATGCTGAATTCTCATTAGTGAATTTTACCTTTTAATTGATGCATTCCAATTCTCATCTGGTATCTGCAGGAAATTATCATGAGAGTGCGGCCACTGTGCTATGTTAAAAAAAGCTTGATCTCATCTATGGCTCAAAGAACAAATAGATCTTGTGATTTATCTAGTTGTAGCACTGACTCAACATTATTAGGCCGTGAAAATCCACAAGGAAGCCAACCAAATGGAGACAAGTTCAATCAAGATGCTTTAAAATCCATCCACCCAAACACTAAGCTTATTTCACGATGCCTTGGCCCATGCCTCTGGTGGTTCCGTACAGTGCATTTGAAGTTTGGCGGCATGTCCATCATTCTTCCCAGCGGAAGGACCATGATCTTGGGCCTGTTGACCTTCTTTGCATACTCTATTCTCAAGAATAGAAGAGCAGCTTTTAAGAGGTCAAATTTTTAGTATTATTAATTTTAGACTGCATTAGTTTATCAAGATGGTTGGCTTTTTTTTTCTTGGACATGCACTAGTGATGTACTTTCATTACTAGGAGTTGCAACACATGGATCATATGATAAAGGAAACTAAGTCTTCTCATATGAAAAGGTTCATGCTATAAATTTGGCAGGATGGTTACTCAACAAGTGTCGTCCATATGGAGAATTCTGAGTGATGCTCTGCAACTTGCGTTCTCATTCCAGGTGAATCCTTTGGCGGCAGTTCAGCCAACACCATCTGCATCACTTGGGAGCAGGTGATGAATTCACAATTTCTTACGACCATTTGGTTATACTATATAATAATTTCCCAGTGAGAAGATGTTAGGAAGAGGCACAGGATAATGTGTTCTCTTTCATTTTCTTTCTTTATTTCTTTCTCCATGTGACACAAGAAAAACCTTGGTTGGTTTAAATTACAGTGTTTTTCCAAGGCCTGCCTAATAAATTCTATTGCTATTATTTGCAGATAAACAAGTTGTTCAACGTCCGAAAATTGAATAGGTTGCAGATTTCAACTTGATGCTTGGTCAGGATGTTTGTGTGAATAAAATTTCAGGAAATTCAGGTCATCACTGGTGAAGATTCTTTTTAAAATGAATTAATTAGGTGTTAAACTACTCAGAGACTCTGGCATTCAACCATATGGAATTCAGAGACAACAGCAAAAGTTCTATTGCTGCCCAGGTGCCGTTAGGGGGAAAAAAGATCATTTAACAACAGCTTGGTGATATTTGCAAGTGGATTAGTCCATTACCTATTGATTTTGATGTAGTTATCTACTTGAAAAGAAAGTTACAAGAACAGCATTTCTATCGTGAGAATGCTTCAGAATGGAGTTAGACTTCCTTTGTAAAATAGGAAAATATATTCAATGGTAAAAATTTGAAAATTTATTAATCCTTTAGGTATCCAAGAGAAAAGGATGGACACTTATTTATTTATTTTTTAAATCTAGGTAGAACTTAATATATATATATATATATTATAAAGCGAGAACTGGGACTTTCAAATACATGAGTGCCACATGGCATTGTTCCTGAGAAGGAAAACATAAACAAAACAAACATCTACATACATGCAACCTGTTCCAACAAAAACATTAATATATACGCACAAATATATATATCAATAGGAGCCGGCCTACATCTTTGCTAAAACAAAACAATGTCAACCTATAGCACCATTTCATTGTCAAATTAACATGCATACCAGTAGCCTAAAAACATATTTACTCATGTACACCTACAGATAATTATTGCGTGCTTATGCATTTATTTGATCACAAATTTACTTAAAAGTTAAAAAAAAAAGGGCAAGATCACCACTCCTAATATAAGCATCAAAATAAATAAGCTTTTTATAAGATCTTGTGCGAGGATATGGACTAATAAGTCTTTTTACCTGTGCAGACAACAAATATGACTTTTTTAAAAGCATATTAGCAATCACCCTCTTTTATAAGGATGGGCATGGAAGCAATTTTCTCTTGAGAGTACTAAATAAACATCATCTCCTATGCCACACCATCTCAACCAACAAGCCATGAACTCAACTCCACTCCTCCAGCTCCGCCCAACCACCTTCTTCTTCTTCTTCTTCATAACTTTATCTGTCCAACTATCAAGCTCAGCAGACACCGACATTCTCCTCAGCTTCAAAAACACACTCACAGACAACAACGGAGCTCTGCAAAACTGGGTAACAGGGTCCAACCCTTGCACTGGCAACAAAGCAAACTGGACCGGAATAATATGTGGTGAGAACAACACCATCCTTGGCTTAGGGCTTGAAAACATGAATCTTTCCGGCAGCCTGAGCCTGGAGAACCTCTCAAGCTTACCCCGCCTCCGAACATTAAGCTTCAAGAACAATAGTTTTGATGGTGAGATGCCGAGCATTCATCGTCTCAGAGGACTCCGGTCAATATATTTATCAATGAACAAGTTCTCCGGTGAACTTCCAAAGAATGCTTTTGAAGGGATGGGAGGGTTGAGAAGGGTGCACCTATGGATGAACCAGTTCAATGGGTCAATTCCAGAGTCTCTCACTAGTTTGCAAAGGCTGGTGGAACTGAGATTGGATGATAACCAGTTTGACGGTAGCTTGCCGGAGCTTCGGCAGCCAGGGTTGGTGCTGGTGAATGTATCTAATAACAACCTCAGTGGAGAGATTCCTAGTTCTCTCAGCAGTTCTGATCCTAGTTTATTCACAGGTAGTTACTAATATTCTGATACTATAAAACTTAGGCTCTCATACCATAAAGTATGGATACTGACATGTCTAATGTAAACGTTCAGGTAACAAGGATCTATGTGGAGCACCCTTAACAGTGCAATGCACAAAGGAGATGGTATCAAAGAAACTATCAGCACCACTAGTCCTTTCACTAGCGGTTGTTGTCATTGCTGTTGTTTTAGCAATTGCCAGTGTGATCATCGCCACCCAGCGCCACAGGAAAGACAAGAAAGAGAAATTTATTGTGGCTGGAGAAATTCCATCATCAGCAAAGCAGGAGGATTCTTCTGAGAGCATTAACTTTTCATATGCCAATAACAGCAATGAGTATGAAGAAAGGACGTTAGCACAAGAGCAAGGGAAACTAATGTTTGTGAGGGAGGAAAGGGAGAGATTTGAAATAGAGGATTTGCTCAAAGCTTCAGCACAGGTTTTAGGGAGAGGGGGCTTATACTCATTAGGTTCATCCTACAAAGCCATAATTACAAATGGGCCATGCATGGTGGTCAAGAGGTTCAGGAACATGAACCAAGTTCGCAAAGATGAATTCTATGAACACATGAACAACTTGGGAAAGTTGTCTCACCCTAACCTTCTACCATATATAGCCTACTATTACAGGAAAAAAGAGAAGTTATTCATAACTCACTACATCCCTAATGGAAGCCTGGCCAAACTCCTTCATAACAACAACACAATGCTGAACTGGAGCACAAGATTAAAGATTTTGAAAGGAGTGACAAGGGCATTGGCTTACCTCCATGAAACTCAACATATGAAGAAGGTAACCATTCCACATGGGCACCTGAAGTCTTCAAATGTGCTTCTTGATGAATCCTTTGAGCCACTCCTCACTGACTACGGGCTTGAGCCTGTGATCAGCCAGACTCAAGCATTGCAGGGGATGGTGGTTTACAAGTCCCCGGAGTTTCTGCAGTATGGGAGGGCAAACAAGAAGAGTGATGTTTGGAGCCTGGGGATACTGATACTTGAATTGCTAACAGGTAAGTCACCTGGAAATTATGAAAGAAGAGGGAAAGGAGAGGATACTAATCTTGTGAGCTGGGTTAAGTCAGTAGTGAGTGAAGAGTGGACTGGAGAAGTGTTTGATGGGAAGATGATGAGGACTAGGAACAGTGAAGGGGATATGTTGAAATTATTGCAAATTGGATTAGGGTGCTGCGAATGCAATCTGGAGAAGAGATGGGATCTAAAGAGAGCAGTGACAGATATAATGGGTTTGAAGAATAAAGATAACAATGAAGATGACAGCTCATTTTCTCTCAGTGATGCAGGAGGAGAGAGGTATTACTATTCTTCTACAGCAATGACTGATGATGACTTCTCTTTCACTCCTAATAACCTGAGACCTGGCTATCCTTAACCCATCTATGGGTTTATCTATGAGAATGACAGAATTATAGGTTTGTTGTGTTTGTAAGCATGATAATAATGTCAAATGAAGCATTGCTTATCCTTCTACTGAGTGTCTTGGAATGCTTGTAGTCTGGCCAAAAACTAGTTTAGTTTCTCAAATTCCAGTTTTCAATCTTAATACAGTGCATGACAAACAGGGGATGCAAAAGTGTGATTCCCCAATCATTCAATACATCCAAACAACAATGCATTTTTACCTTGCTACCAGAGTTAGATTTCATAGAAAAAATTAGAATAACAATGTATTTTTAGCATAAAAGCATCAACTTTATAGGAAAAAGGGAGACAAAGTACCTAAATAGAACGCTCATCAATAAGAAACATACCATCCATTCCTCAAAGACTACTTTTTCTAAATAACCAGCACCACATCAGTGCATTGAATCGCTTAGAAACCATCACCAGAAAAACAACTGATATATAACAGATCCACGCACACATGAAAAGACAAGCTTTT
Organism: Dioscorea alata; assembly: GCA_020875875.1. NCBI lineage: Eukaryota > Viridiplantae > Streptophyta > Magnoliopsida > Dioscoreales > Dioscoreaceae > Dioscorea > Dioscorea alata. The sequence goes on from CM037018.1 coordinate 17,377,025, forward strand.
AAAACAAAACACCATGAGTCTCAGAGATAATTATATCAAGGCATTCTGAAGCCATGTCTCAGAACAATGGTACCATAGGAAAAACAAAGCTAGGCTAATTACTCAACTTCTTTCCAACCAAAATCCTCCACAGTATGACTACCAAAATGTAAATGATGACAGATAAAAAGAGGTAGACAGAGAGCTCACTCAAGCGGGACTTCTACATCACCTTCGGTGATCTCAGTCTGGAGGTCCTTGGGATCCTTGCCATCGACAGTGCATCCAACGGAGACGCAGGTACCAAGAATTTCCTTAATGGTGCCCGAAAGATCCTTTGCCATGGATCTGGGGCTCATGATCCTAGCGATCTCAATAACATCGTCAAGAGAGATGTTTCCCGAGTGCTTGATGTTCTTGGTCTTTTTCCTATCGCGCTCCGGCTCCTTGAGGGCCTTGATGACGAGAGCGGCGGCAGAGGGGACGACGGACACCTTCGCCTGGCGGTTCTGGACGGTGAGCTTCACGGTGACACGGAGGCCCTTCCAATCCTTAGCCGTCTCCTTGGCAATATCCTCACCGATCTTCTTGGGTGACAGCCCAAGGGGGCCGATCTTCGGGGCAAGGGAACTCGCAGCACCGACCTCACCGCCGGTGACCCGGACGTAGACATCAACGACCTGCGTGGGATCAAACTTCGGCGGCATCCCGACGAAGGCGGCGAGGAAATGTTAGGGTTAGGGTTTTTGGAGGAAGGAAGGCGGGATTAGAACAAGGACTTTTATAGCTGCAGCCTTCAGTGGCTAGCTCTGAAGGCACGTGAAACTCACGTGCAAACCTTCCCAATTAGCAAATTGTTGTTTAAAATTAATTTTTTTTAAAGAATAAGGATAATATATTAAAATTCACTTGTATTACCGTCTATATAAAAAAACCTAATTATTTTGATAAAATTTTGCAAAGCAAACCTTGTTACAAAAATTTTATATATATATATATATTAATTAAATTGAGTAAATATAGTCATAATGTTAATGCATGGATTTACAAGGTGGAGAGGTGGTCAAAGGGAAAACAAACCCGGAAGAGGAGCTCAGCCTCTCTCTCATCCTCTCATTCTCTTCACAAATACAAATACAGATAGAGACTAAAACTAAGATGAATTCCCTCTCTTTTGTGTGTGATGAGAACAGAATGATAATAACAAGAAACAATGATGGGGAAGAGAGGAGGGGATGAAGAAGTTTGGAAAGTAAAACAAAAGCAAAGGAGGTGAAGAGTGAGGATAATGGTGATGGATGAGACTGGATTTCAACTAGTAGCTGTGGCAGTGGACAAGGATAAAAGCAGTCAGAATGCACTCAAATGGGCTGTGGAAAACATTGTTAAGAGAGGCCAAACCATTAACCTTATCCATGTCAAAACCAAGACCTCAAGTGTGTATATATAAATATATATACTTTTTGTTATGTGTATTGTATGGTAATGTTGTTTTTGTTTGCTAATAGTAATCAATGTGATAACATGTTTGAACAGACAGTTTACCTGCAAGCCAAGAGGAAATTGCACTTGGATATAAGACTCCAACTGATCAGCAAACCAAAGAAATGTTCCTGCCATTCAGATGTTATTGCACACGCAAGGATGTGAGATAATAATTCTTTCACATTGAATTGATTTTTTTGCTTTTGACTAACTCAGGAAAAAAAAAAAAAAAAAAACTGTTGACAGGTGCACTGCAGGGATGTGGTTCTTGAGGATAGCGATATCACAAAGGCAATTGTCGAATTTGCTGCTCATGCTGCCATAGAAAAACTAGTAGTTGGTGCGGCATCAAAGGGCGGGTTTGTTAGGTGATTATTGCATATGAAGTTTGTGTGAGAAAATAATGTTTTCTATGTTGTGCCTGAAGTGAAATCTTTCTTGTCAAAGATTGAAGAGTTCAGATAAGCCTACCACAATATGCAAAGCTGCACCGGATTTCTGCACTGTATATGTCATATCCAAAGGAAAGGTGTCATCAGTGCGGAATGCAATCAGAACAGCCCCAGCTATTTCCCCTCTCCGACCTCAACTCCAAGGCCAAACAAAAGCTAAACATGAGCCAACAGACATGATGCATGCAAAAGGTAAGAACGTATGCATGATTCACATTGCTCATTATATATTTGATGCATCTCTGCTTTTACCTGTCAGTTTAGCACTCATAGTTTTATAAACACATCATGTTTGTTTGCCACCAGTTGAGGCAGCCCCCAAGCTCCATAGCCTGCGTGACGAACCAATCAGGTGAGCAGATATACTCAGTGGCCTGGCAAATTCTGTACTTAAAAAAGGAAATAGAGACTAACATAATTCGTGAGCAGGTCACCATTTACCAGGGGAAATACGAAGCCAGGCACAAAATCATTTGTGGAGCTCTCGGCTTTAACAGAGAGTGATATATCATTTGTCAGCACAGGTAGATCAAGTGTGGATCGCACATTTACTCCAAGGCAGTCTACTGGATCGGATCGCAGCAGTATGGACATGATGCGAACACCCCATCAGTGGATGGATTCTTTTTCAAGTGGCAGTGAGTTTTCATCCACCACTCAAGAGATGAGTGGAGCTTCATGGGCATCACAGAACATGGTGTGTATCTTCTTTACCCGCCCTTGAAAATCAAAACATAAATGTTGTTAGTTAGTTGTTGAATATGTATATATGCTTCAACTAACAGGAAGAAGTTGAGGCAGAGATGAAACGGCTGAAACTAGAACTCAAGCAAACCATGGACATGTATAGCACAGCCTGCAAAGAGGCACTTACAGCAAAGCAGAAGGTATGTGTGCACTTTACAATCTACAACAAAGCAGAATGTATGGTCTCAATTCATGGCTAGACCTTTCCGATGTATAGGCAATGGAGCTCCATCGATGGAAAATGGAAGAAGAGCAGAGATTGGAAGAAGCTCGGCATGCAGAGGAAAATGCACTGGCTCTAGTGAAGCAAGAGAGATTAAAATGTAAAGCAGCACTGGAGGCAGCCGAAGCTTCCCAGAGAATTGCAGAGTTGGAAGCTCAGAAAAGGATTAATGCAGAAATGATGGCACTCAAAGAAGCAGAAGACGGCAAGAAAACATTTGACACATCTGGGCATAATAACATCAGGTATAGGAGATACACAATTGAGGAAATTGAGGCAGCTACTGATAACTTCGCAGAAAGCCGTAAGATCGGAGAAGGTGGCTATGGTCCTGTGTTCAAGTGCTATCTGGATCACACACAAGTTGCCATCAAAGTTCTTCGATCAGATGCTGCTCAAGGGAGATCACAGTTTCAGCAGGAGGTATCAAATGTCACTAGATATCTTTTCCCTGCATTCCTGAAACACAGCACATTACCATGATGTTAATATTCTCTTTCCTCAATGCTCAATTCTTCAGGTTGAAATACTGAGCTGCATACGGCATCCTAACATGGTTCTGCTCCTGGGTGCCTGCCCTGAGTATGGCTGTCTAGTGTATGAATACATGGCCAATGGGAGTTTAGAGGATTGTCTGTTCAGACATGGCAATGCACCACCAATTCCTTGGCAACACAGGTTCCGAATTGCTGCTGAGATAGGCACAGGGCTCTTGTTCCTCCACCAAACAAAACCAGAGCCACTGGTCCACAGAGACCTCAAACCTGCAAACATCCTTCTTGACCGAAATTACGTCAGTAAAATCAGTGATGTTGGCCTTGCTCGCTTAGTTCCTCCCTCTGTTGCCAACAATGTCACCCAGTATCTCATGACCTCCACAGCTGGAACTTTCTGTTACATTGATCCAGAGTACCAGCAGACAGGTATGCTTGGGATTAAGTCGGATATCTACTCTCTTGGAATCATGCTGCTCCAGATAATCACAGCAAAGCCTCCGATGGGGCTGACGCATCATGTGGAACGTTCTATAGAAAAGGGAATATTCAAGGACTTTTTGGACCCAGCAATCCATGACTGGCCCGTTGAGGAGGCTTTGAGCTTGGCAAACATGGCGCTTAAGTGTGCAGAACTGAGACGCAAGGATAGGCCAGATCTTTGCACCATCGTTCTCCCTGAGCTTGAGCGACTGAGAGAATTTGCGGATGAAAATTTGAGCCACAACTTCATGGGAAGCGCCATGCACAGCTCACCCATCCACAGTTACATGTCACAGCAGGTATGTTGGTCAGAAAGAAAAGAAGGCTAGCATCAACTAGAATAATAAGAGAATCACAAATTAGAATAACTATCTGGTTAACCAAAACAAACAAGATTTAACTGGAAAACTGATTCAGATGCAAGCACAACTGTGCCATCAAAGACCATTCAAATATGTGGTCTATCTCCTAAGTATTGACAGTAAACTTCATCTAGTTTAACAATCAGAACATGACAAATGTGGGGCAAAAAAAAAAAAAAAAACCAACAGAGACAAAAATTTGCTCCTCTTTCAGCTTGAGGATCAGCTAAAACAGAGCCACCTTCACGTTAATCAATTTCATGGTGATTATCATGAGAAGAACACAATAGTCTTTATAGATTTAGTAAGTGAAAAGAAAGAAAAGGAGAAAGAATGAAAAGCTATAATAATGAGTGACTTCTTATGTGAACAGTCAGGATATGAGAGCTCCCAAAGCAGATCAAGTGTGCCATCCATGGCGGGAAGAAGACCAAGTGTAGCATAAGAAGGCAAAAGGAAGGGATATTTCAGGTAAAGCACTGCAGAAAATTTTCTACTTAAAGTCAAACAGCTTTAGGGGCAAAAGGGTAACATTTATGTTTGTAATTTTTGCAGGTGCCCGTCCAACCATGGTTGTCTGCAGCAAGGAGTCATACAGAATCAATGTTTCAGTAGATAGAAGTAAACTTTGCTGACCATTTGGGTTAGCACCTTGAATGCCTTTTCCGACATTTTTGACAATTATGAAAAACAATACCACATTTTTACCCTACTTACAACACTAGATTCAGTCAATCACTTTGCTGGTTGAAAACAAGTTCGGTGACATACTGTTACTGCCTCATCAGAATGCCAAAAGGCCACAGGCAATGGTAGTTCATAATGTAGAACTAATATTTCTTATGAGTGGCATATCACTGCTCAAAATATGTTCTGTGATAGTTGTCCTTCACACGCAACAATATTTCTTTGTTCTCACATTTGTTTTCACTTGATCAGCTAGTTAAAACCTAGCAACAGGTGTTGAAATAGTTCCTGAGCATCCAACATATAATTCACAGTCTGTTCTGATGGTATACCAGACAAAAAAATTTTCAAACAAAATCTTGAAGAAGTAACATCATGGGACAGAGTGTTAAAATGAAATTTCAACCAAAATATTATAAGCACAACATACATTCATGTACAAAAATAAAAAAAGTTTCAATACATTAGCACATAACCTGGCCTCGATTTTAAAAAAGGTTTACAATATCATGGAATGAATTATGCCGAGGAGAATTGCTATGGTTGTGCGGTATCAGCCTGCTATTTTTTTCAGGTTACTGGCCATGATAACATTAGTAGGTTGCATCTGTAATTTATTGTACTCTTACCAACATTTCCTAAGAGAGAAAGGCTGAAGGCTGTAGAAATCATGAACTTTTCTATAAACTACATTTGAAGTTCTATGTACAAGGCAGTTGTCATAAGAACAGGCCACTTGTTCCCTTCAAAGCAAAATTTACCATAAAATGATGTCGGATAACTTTCCTCAATAGTTCCAAAAAATTTGATTACTTCTGTACTTCTTCTTCAGATAAATATCAATCAATTTTGAGTATGTCCATTCTCTAATTCTCATGGACTCTAGAAGAGCCTCTGAGCTGGAATGGAAATCCCCCTTCCCCATGACTTCAAACACCATAAAGTCAGTTGATATCAGTGGGAAGCTCTCAACATCCATTTTATTCAAAGCAAACGATAAATTCCTTCCAAGCCTTCTATCTAGGTATGCATCCACGATGCAACCAAATGTCACAAGATCAGGAGTTACCTTCTCATGTTTCATGTGCTCAATGCTAAGATGAAGATCCCAGAACATGGACATTTTTGAAAATGCCAAAGCCCGTATATTGAACGTAGTAAGGTCAGGCTGAAATCCAGCATCCACCATTCGTATAAATTCTCTTTGCAGGCTTTTCATTTTGAAATTGGCAGCATAAGAGAGCAAAAGCAGATTCCACAGGAGATTCCCAGCATTCCTCCGACGAAGACCAACATCTCTCAGAAATTCACCTAATCTATAGAATTTCCTCTCACGTATGTAAGCAGATGCCACTGCCCTAATAGCCTCTTCCTCTATAAGGATTCTTGATCTCTTCAACCGACCGTATGCAGTTTCCATCTCAGCAAGTGAACCAAACATGCTATAGTACTTCACAAAAGCATTTCCAGCCGTAGAATCAACCTTGAAACCTCTAGAAACCATCTCTTTTATGGTTGCCTCCATCATTCCAACCTGGCCAGATTTCCCAAAGCAAGAGATAGCCAGTGAGTAAATATCAGGACAGAAGCTAAAGCCCCTCGATGTAGTTTCACGAAGAACTCTATTGATCTCCTCAAATCGTTCCATCCGTGCGTATGCATCAATCAACCCTGAAACCGTCTCAAAGCTAGGTACAAGAGAGCTATTTATAATCTCATCCCACAAAGCCTGGGCTTGTGCAAAACAATTATTTTGTGCACAGCATAGCATCAATGCTGAGAGGGACTGACAACCAGGCATAAGACCTTCATGCTTCATGTCCGAAACAAGTTGAAGAGCAGAATCAGGCTTTCTTTCTCGACTTAAAACATGTATGTATTTTGCAAATTCCACATCATCAATCTGCCTTTCTGATTGCATCCACTGAGAAAAAGACCCAATTCATTCTATTCTTAAACTTTGAGAGACATCAAGCTAAAATTCCAAGAATGGATTGCTCCATTCTTGGGAATCAGCAAATTTTGCAACAAATCAGTTTTAAATATCCAAATTTTTGACATCAATCAAAAAAATACAAGAATGGCTTCTCATTCCTTGGAATCCAGAAAATTTTGAATAAAACCGGTGTTTAACATCCAAATTCTTCACAAAAAAACCTTCAGACATTCAAAGACATGCTTTCAGCTCATCAAATTCTCACAACTTGAACAGCGTATACAAATCAAGACAACAAATAACACAACGTCTGGTACTACACGCGTTGAAAATTCAAAAATAACCATGATTCACCCAATCAATGTATCCAAAAAAAAAAAAAAAAAGTTCGACCTTGATTGGTGTCATCGATGAAGCTAACTGCATCTAAAAAAAGAGTGATACTTTAATGTCAATCAACGAGTGAGTACACACACATACCTTCGGAACGGAAGCGCAAGGCCACAGGGAAACTCTAGAGCGGCATGAACGGAGCCATGGAGGAAGAGAATGAGGAAAAGAAACTAGGGTTTGAGCTAGGGTTTCCATGGGCGACGAGCAGAGGGAACGAGTGGTTGGCTTTTTGGGCGGGAGGAGAAGCAAGCGGGTAAAAACCGGATAAATGATGATCTGCTGTTGATCTCAAGGTAAATCCAACGGTGGATATAGCAGTTGCATAATAAATCATGTACGCACTTCTCCATATGAAGTGAAGCAGCTTAGAAAGAAAGGAAAGCCCATTGTTAAGGCCCATGTTTGAGTTTGGGTTGGGCTTGATCATCATACAGAAGGAAATGGTTTAGAAATTTGATTTTATTATAAAAATCAGAAAATAAAAAAATATTTTTATTTTTCAACATTTAATGTTTTATATTTATAGAAAAATAAAAATGAAAATCACACTCTTGGTCATGAAACAATACCTCCAAACTACTAAAAATCTAAGATGGTACTGTAGTTTTTTTTTTAGTTCTTAATCTCAAACAAACAAATATTATTTAAAAAAATATATAATAAAAATTTGTAATGAAAATAAGATCATTGCAATGCCATAGATAAGTGAATTAACTTAAATAAATTTATTAAAAATAAAATTTTAAATAGGGATAATTGAATAGTATACATTTTACTATTTAGTACTTGTTATCATTATTAATGATATTATTATTATTATAATTATTGTCAATAGTGTTGAAAAGTCAAGCAACTCATGAGAGTGATGAAACTCAATTATCAAAGGGAAGAATAGAAAAAAAGTGTTTTAATTTTTAGCTTTTCCCTTCTTTTCTTTGAAAAGCATCATCATGAAAATAGTATGTGGGACACTTCTCTTGTCACATCAAATCACATCAAGGTAGTATAGTATGATAGTTTGATTAGACATTGAGAATAATTATATAATCAATTAATTAATTAATTAATTAAATTGTTAATTAAGCCCATCATTAGAAAGAAATTTTAATTAATTATCAAAGTGGGTATTGAGTTGATAAACAATAGAGAAGTTGTGAGTTGGATGGAACATAATTGATTCCCTTTTATGTTCTAATTGAATAAATTAAGTCCTGTCTCATTTGATTACTTCCACAAGAATAAGTCCATAAATTATTTTTAACTTGATTTCTTTTATTACTTAAATAATTTTTTAACTTGATTTCCCCATTCTTCTAGTACAAACTTTTCTTTTTCCTTTTTTTTTAAAAAAAAAACTTTTCTTTTTTCTAATTTCTTATTTCTCAAATTGTAAATCAAATTTAAAATTTAGAAATGAAATATATCATATTCTTTAATACATATTGAAAAGCAATAACAACATTTAAATCAATTCCAAATTTTGTTCATAGCAGCCACATTAAACAAAACAACCCATTCATTCTTGTGGCCCAATGTTTCATGTGCTTCTCAATTTGCCTAAACATCAATTGGGTAAAGTTATTGTTTTTTTAAAGATATTTAATAATAGCTATTAAATAATAATTTAATTAATATTAATTATACCGTACAAAATTATTATTTAATACTGTATATGTCCTATAACACTGTAGACCATTTATAGATTTAAAATGTAACCACATCTCCAAAGAACTGCTTTTTTAGTATAATAATGTGTTAATAAAAATATAAATTATTAAAAAAAATAAATTAATTAAAATAGACAAATTAAAAAAGTTAGCACTCAATTTATTATTAGTCTCAGAATTTGGAAGGTCAATATTAATTAAACCAGTCTTATTAATTCTTAACAACCAAAGATGTGCAAATTTCCATTTATCCCCCCATTAATTACCAATATTAATTATGTACATGTTCACAAAAACATTCATAAATTTTCAATTTAAAAAAAAAAAAAAAAAAAAACCCCATTTGCTTCTATATAAACCCCCCAAATGGAACAAACGAGAGAAAGAGAGTGAAGGCTCCGAAGAGGGATAAAAACCTCAACTTTGCGCGTTTGGAGCCCTAATTGAGCGCCAATCGGATGGTTCTTCTCTGAAATTTGGGGTAGATCGAGGTTGCGAGGAGATGATGTCGCCGGAGACGCTGATGAGATCGAGGAAAAGCTTCGACACGGGGGCGGCGGTGGGCCTGGGGATCGTCGCGGCGATGAGTGGTGACTCGGCTGGATCGGAGCGGTCTGAACCGGTCTCGATCGTGCTCGCCGGGGCGCTGCGTCCGGTGAGGAAAGAGCCGCCGGCGGAGGAGATGATGTCGGAGAGCTACACGTGTGTGATTTCGTACGTGGGAGGGAACGCGGTGAAGAAGCGGGTTTATTTTGATGATGGCATGGGTTGTAATTATGAGCGGAGTTCAGAGGAGCTTTATAAGCCATTCCCGCCGGCGCCGGCGCCGGCGCCGGAGTTCTTGAGCCGGTGCTATCTCTGCAGGAAGTGGCTTCATGGAAAGGATATCTTCATGTATAGGTATTCATCTTCTCAAAATTTCCATTTTTTTTATTTATTTTCTTCAAAATTTATATTTAAATTGGTTGGTGTGGCTTGCGCTTTATTTGGTAATTATAATTTTTTTCTCTATTTATATATGTATATATATGCTTGAAATAATAATTAAAACAATGTTTATATATATATATGAATTATTGAGGTTGGTGGTTTGAATTGCAGAGGTGAAATGGGGTTTTGTAGTGAGGATTGCAGATGGGAACAGATGATGATGAATGATGAACAAATGGAGAAATTTGGATCTGATCAACAAGCTTTGAAACCATTTGCATGTTCTCTGTCACCTTGCTCTGCTACTCCCTTCACTTTTATGCCAAGGGTTGCAGCAGTTTAGATGTTATTTTTGTCTAGAATTTGAGGATATATATATTATATATAGGATGAGAGTTCTAGATATTTCGGAATGTTAATATTATTATTATTGTTGTTGTTATTATTAATCTCAATATAAAGGAAGAGAAGAAATTTTATCAGTGTGTTTTTTTATTTTGTTTTATTTGTTTATGATGTAAGTTTTTTCTTTGTGTTATGTTTGCACACAAGAAAACCATATGTCCTTAATGTTTTGCTATACTTTTTATGACATTTCAAACATTCATAATGACTGGGAAATCATCACTCTTACTTATTAAAAAAAAAAAAAGCTGGGAAATCATCACACTTGAACAGAGCTGAAACCATTTAAAAAGTTGAACTTCTGGTTCTTACAAAAGCTAGAAGCATAGTCTGCCTGCTTAAACAACCAAAAATTTTGTTTATTTGAAACTTTGAGAAAAGGCGAATCGAAACTAGACTATTGATTATTCTAATGCCAAAATCAGTTGGTGAGGAAGAATAAGAATAAATACTTTCGGGATCTCATTGCTCGAGAGTTGCAGCAAGTGACATTGATCAGGCGCTGGATCCCGCGAGTTCTTTCGCCGAAGAAGAGAGAATCATCTTCTGGGGCTGCACCATTGACAAAAATAACTGATCACTCTTTCTCATCACTGAGAAAATAATGAATACAAGTTGATGCAAACAATGCAGACGGTTAAGTAATTGATGGCACTTTGTATCCACATTCACTTGTCACACATCCTTTTGAAGTTCAACTGAGCTGAAAATATTAACTAGAGAAAAAGGACTTGAATAACAGACAAGAATAAACCTAAAAGGAGGAGAAAATAATGATGAAGCAGACTTGATAAGATAAGGTCAAATAAGATGAAAATATTTTCAAAAACATCCCACACTTGATAGGAATAAAAGTCACATATATTCAATTCAAGCAAGTATAGATGTGCATGCATGTGTTTAGTGTTGTTTCTGGACAGGTGAAATGGGTACTGACCTCTGCCAACTCCTTTTCATGCTTAGGAATGAATGCCGTGTCCACCTTGCCATTTCTGAAGTCCTGTGATTTGGTAAGCATGGAGAATTTTAAAAATAGTTGCATATTATCCTTCCTAGCAACTGAATAATTATATATGTAACCAGATTCATCATGTACGGCGACCTAAGTTTGTGATCAAAACTTTCGTACCTCGATATCAAGGATCAGTTTATGGTATTCAATGGTTGTAGGGATTCCTGAAAGGAGAAATCAACTATCAGCTGTGCAGTAAAAATAAATAGTTTTACATAACAAATGATTGTTTGCTGAAATTCAAGGTAAAAATCAGTTTTTTAAAGCACTCAATTAGTGTTCCATTGTAATTGGAACTAGAGAAAATACTTGAATTAACTCACGAAATGAATTTCAACAGCTAATAGATATGGAATTTCATCATATTCATTCTTTTGATCAAGCATCAGCGGGCATTATTACGAAAATTTATGAATAAATATGAATAGAACCATCTAATAACAGCTGAAAATTTATAACCCATTGCAAACTAACCTGTGATAACAGTGTCATTGAGAGCTCTCTTCATTCGTTCAATTGCCTTCTCCCTTGTAGGAGCCCAGACAACAAGCTAAACAACATCAAATAAGCATTACAACCACGCTTGGCCAGGCATACACTCAAGGGGAGTTTCTTTTAACAGATTTCTAGGTTTAAGAAACTAATAACGAACAAAAGATGGCAAGCAAGAATAGCCATATCACCTTTCCTAATAGAGAATCATAGCTTGGAGGAACCACATAATCTGGATATACATGACTGTCCATCCTCACAAATGGACCTCCAGATGGCAAATATGTTGTAATCCTTCCTGTGATAACAAATGCATAAAACAGTGAAGATGGAAACCTTGTAAAGATGATTCCACAACAAAATAAGTATGCTCATTTTTCTCATTTTTCTATCAAAAGAAAAACAAAAAAGTATTCAGCATGTTCATGGTGTCCAAAGAATATTTTGTGCACTGATAAGGTATTGTGCATTTTTTATCAAGAAGCTGCTGGACTAGACTGGCCAGTGGGTGAAATTACTCTATTCTATGACAAATTGTAAGAAGTGTCAAAAGGATGGAGTACCAGGGCCTGGGCGAAATCCTTTAAAAGCATCTTCCGCATTAATACGGCACTCAATTGAATGCCCTCTTAGTACAATATCATCCTATAAATAGCAACCAGTAAAAGTCATTATCAAACATCTTAACGCAGACTATAATGAAGGGTTTGGGAACCTTGAGTTTACCTGTTTATATGTTAATCGCTCTCCAAGAGCAACCCGAATTTGTTCCTCAATAAGATCGGTTGAAGAAATCATTTCAGTGACAGGGTGCTCCACCTGAATTAATTAGCGGCGCTGAATCATATTGCAAGAGAGACAATTAGATGTGGTACAAATTGGCACCATTTTTACCTGGATCCTAGTGTTCATTTCCATGAAGTAGAAAGAGCCTCTTTCATCCAAGAGAAATTCTACAGTTCCAACACCAATGTAACCAATGGAAGCAGCTGCTGCAACAGCAGCATCACCCATAGCTTTACGTAGTTCTGGCGACAATGCTGGGGAAGGAGCCTCTTCCAAAAGCTTCTGATTTCTTCTCTGCGGAAACATAAATTATAGCAAACTTAATTTAGGGGCAGGTTCTTTAGTCAGAAATCCCAATTTGGGGCAGCTTTCATTGGAGAAATAGGATATATCAATAATTGAAGGATAGCAAAACATTACAACAAAGTCTGTTATTCACTCTCTTAAATCAAGCAAGACAAATTGGCAATTGAGCAAAACAGATCGAAACAGACGAGCACAACAAGTTCTTCAAACAGTTAAAAGAAAAGCTATTACAATATAATAGGCGCACCTGAATGCTGCAGTCACGCTCCCCAAAATGAACCACATTCCCATACTTATCTGCAAGAACCTGTATATAAAAATAGAAATGAATGAGGCTAAGGCAAACAGAAGGCTAGTAACTGAAAACTCATTCAATGGTATCCAGCTTTCTTCCTGCATGTAAGGATCAATAGACTCCTTTTCTATTTTTCATGAACTTTATTCTCCAGTCCTAAAATATATTGTTCAAATAACTGTATTTAATGCAGAACTCATCTAGACTTTAGAAGCATTTTCTTTTTATAAAGCAAGTTAGATCCACAAATTAGCATCCTATTCTTAGCAAGAAACATAGAACTGATGCATTGAATGTGATCTGCTGTGAGAATTCTAAGCACTAGTTATTTTACCTGAAACTCAATATGCCTAGGATTCTGGACATACTTCTCTAAATAGACCCCATCATTCCCAAATGCAGCACCTGCTTCACTTTTAGCTTGCTGCAAACATCAAAATCTTAATTAGGGCATATTAATGGAGATCCAAACTCCATCTTGAATGGCTCTTGGAAAGATGCACCACTCGGAGTGATATGCAAAAGTTGTGCTCCACAAAAAGGACGAAAAAGAATTCAGTCCCATACCTGTAGCAACTTGACAAACTCTTCTGGCTCCTTAGCAAGACGCATCCCACGTCCTCCACCACCAGCAGTTGCCTGCAAAAGATGGGGATGAATAACTACTGCAGTTTTTCTGAGCCAGGCACATGCTGTTTTTAAGTGAAACTTTTTTTAATCATAATATAGAAAGCTTTGATTTGTGCACCTTAAAAGTGAAACTAACTCCTCCTTAACTTTCATCCATCATAATATACAGTTGCCAACTTGAAGCATCATTACCATAAAAGAAATATGATTATTTTCAGAAGACCAATAAAGGCCAGCCTGAATTATGTTCGAGATCTGAGAGCAGATTGAAATAAACCCATGGATGTCTTCTACTTCGTTTCTTTTTTTTTTTCTTTTTTTTTTTTTAATTTACAAATCCAAAGATAAAGTTTCTTTGATACATAACTCCATGTGTGTGTGCTCATTGGACTCGAAGGCAACAGCCAGCTTTTTGGGGTGTAACTCAAATTAATAAGTATGAAATAGGAAGTATAACAAGAAGACCACCATTCACAGAAGTCCACATTAAGTTGGTTGTATTTTTAAACATAGGATTTGAACAAGAATAAACCATACTTAAGCTAACTTGAAAGCAAGGTAAAGAGTAAAAGACAAAAGCATACCTTGATCATCACAGGATAGCCGATTTCATCCGCAAGCTTGATACCTTCCTCAGTGCTCTGTAATATTAACCAGTCTTGTCATGAATCCATTCATAAGAAGTCAAGTATAAACAAACCCATATTCCAGACTATGATTTTGTGAAATAAATTTAGCAAATTGACATTCATATGAATCCTGTACCTGTAGCAGTCCATCACTTCCAGGCACAGTTGGGACGCCTGCTTTCTTCATTGTTTCCCTAGCAGTGGATTTGTCACCCATGACTCGAATGCTGTCAGACTGAAAAAAAAAAAGAATAAGTAAACAATTATAACTACAGGAGGAGATATACATTGTAATTCATCTTAGCTCATCATAAACAATCCACTCACATTAGGTCCAATGAAGTTGATTCCATGCTCACGGCATATATCAACAAAACCAGCATTCTCAGCCAGGAAACCATACCCAGGATGCAACATAGTGCACCGACGGCTAACTGCAGCAGATAGAACATTCGGAACAAACAAATACCTGTGATACAGAGATGAAGATTGGGGATCAGACGACAGATTGGGCATAGGGAAAGTACTGTAAAATTGACATCACTTACGATTGGCTGCTGGGTGCTTCACCAATGCACACAGCCTCATCTGCAAGTTTCACATGAAGAGCATCCTTATCAATCGTGGAGTACACAGCCACACATGGTATGCCCATCTCATGAGCAGTTCGTATCACACGAACAGCAATTTCTCCTCTATTTGCAACAAGAATCTTCTCATCCCTGCATGTGGCATTAAGAGCACCACCTCCACAACTCTTTGATTTCCTGGTGACATGAGCGGCTCTTTGCCTGCGCAAGCTTATCTTTTGGAAGCTTGGAGCATTTCCCAACGCAAAGTTACATTGTGAGCTCTTTAATCCTCGGGCAGAACCAACAAATAATCCCTTTTGACACACAGAAAATAAAAAAAAAAAAAGTGTCAGGCAAACAGCACATGAAGTTCAAATAAAACGATTAGAATCTGAACTTTGATAAATGCCCAAAGTATTCTCCCTGATGAAGATGAGTAGCACTCCAGTTCAAAATAATGAGATACCAAATTATGCATGAGCAAGATAAGAAACAAAAGGTATGGTTGAATACATGCATTCAGTTTGGCTCCCTTGTGTCCATTGAAGCATAAAAACTAACAGGCAAAGTACTGATTATGCCAAACCACGAAAAATTAAATCCCATTCACCGATTCCAGCAATTTATAAGTTTCTAAAAACAGATAGGTCCAGACAAGATAGCAATTAAATATAGAAAAGAGTACAGCATTAAGATTGTTACCCAGATAATATAAAGAGATATGACCTTCTATTGCGTTTTCACAAAGCAAATCAAGAACATCATTACAGCCATTCCAGCCCAAATCATCCAAACCTTATAATATAGCCACTGGAAATGATGCAACGGCACTCCACTTTTCTCAAATTCAAAAGAAAATCAATTACATAGCTAACTCCGGATTCAAACAAGCAAAAAAATAAATAAATAAATAATCTAAACTTTTCAAAGGAATAACACGTAAAAGAAGAGATCTCAAAATGAGACCTTCTCTTCATTGCAAGCAAAAGCTCAAATTCCTCACACTAAAATATAAAAATCCAATCTACGAACCAAACCAAAATGCACGCAATCTTACCGGAACTGAGGAGACAGACTTGCAAACAATCATGGAGTCCATTCTCGCACCGAAATCCTGCCAAAACAAAAACAAATGAACCAAATCAACATCTAAAAACGGTGAAAAATTTTCAAAAAAAAGAACAAAAATCCAATAGATCTGGGACCGAAAGTACAGGTGAGAGAGATCAAAATAGGAGGGATTCTTCGAAGATTTGAGGAGAGAGAAGAGATTGGGCTGGATTGGGAGAAGGAGAAGATTAAATGGAGAGCATGTGAGGATGGTTGGAGAGGTCGATGAAATCGAGGGAAGCGCAAGGTTGGAACTTGGAAGCTCCGCCGAGTTCCTTGAGTGCCTCAGCGAGTGGGTGGGCTGTTCTTTGACTCATTATAATTGGGCTGGCCCATTAACTGTTGGTGGCCTCTTAATAGGCCAGCCCAAAGAGTGCAGGCCTTAAGCATGCCAAAGGACTAGTGGGCTCCTCTTTCACTCGTTGTAATTGGCCCGGCCCAAACATACAAGAACAGGGTTCCATTGCCACTTCAATCTTGCACGGGATCTTTGTTTGGCTCATCTTTCTCAGTTCTTTTAATTTTATTATTATTGATGTTTTTAAAAGTATATTTGAAACATTAATAATAATATCTTGGAGTTTGGCATATACGCCTGATCGCATCCGTTCAATCTCATTTTCTTATTTTTAATAGGTATTATGTCTCTTATTCAATTTATTAAAAAATAAATAATAAATAAAATAATAATAAGATCGATTTTTAATTTATGACCCCACAATGAAAGTCATAGTCCACAGAAAAGTTTATAATCAAAGTTCAAAACATGTTAAACACAGATATTAAATAATCTTTAATTGTAGGTGTTGATTTGCCGTCCGCTTCACATGTAGGTTGGTATTGATTCCATATGCAAAACCCTAATTACATGTGTGTTTGTTGGGGGAAAAAATCATCTCTCATGATAGAACAATTAAAACTATCATAGGACTAAATTGACATTGACAAAATCTCTGTTTAGTATGGAAATTGTCATCTTTAATATTGACAAAATCTCTCTTTGGCATATATATATTTAAAACACCAAAACCCCACCATAGTGGGGAGAATCTTTATTTGGTATGGAGATTTTTGGGCATAAATAAGTAAAGAAACATTCATATTTTCAATTTATTAAATAAAAATTTGAATACAAGGGCAATTAGGACATTTACAACTGGGCAACATGGCATGATTCAGTCATGTGTATGTCATCCATGTAAGACCCTGACAAACACCCATAAATACCAATGAACCAAGACCGAATCCGGTCTTGGTACGTCCCCACCACCAAATTCATAGCTATTTCAAGCTTGAAGTCCCCAAACCGCACTAAATGCGTGTTTACCCCCATAATTAGATACATTGAATCTGGACAAATCAGAAGCAAAAACACATCTCGATGCACTTCTGTCATCATCGGACGGTCAAGAGAAAGAATTGGTAAGATGGAATCTAATCCAGGACAATAAGGCATATTCGCTGATCATGTGGAGTGCAAAAGCTGGCCTGAATTTGGACGGCTGTGATTGGACCCAACTCGATAGCGCATCTGGATAAGTGTAACATCGAACCAAGTCGTGTTGGGCCAGTCTTGAATTAGACTCTTTCGTACACATGTGGAACCCTCATTATTACTTGGTTGTTAAAATTCAAAGGTGATGAGGGTAGTTTGGTCATTTTATACATGGGCATGGATGGATGCATGCATGCAGGACATGCCATTAGGATCGCAATATAAATATGAGACGCTTCCGAGGTTTGTGAGACATCCTCAAATCGAGAACAAGTCCAAAGAAAGAGAGAGAGAGAGAGAGAGAGAGAGAGAGAAAAGAAAGTTCATTGTTAAGAGAAGGAAGGATCTGATTAGGGTTTCTTCGGTGAAACCCTAGATTGGCTCCTTTTGATTCTTCTCTTGTCGTCTCCAGCTTGTCTCTCTCCATCGCCATTCCCTCTCTCCGCGATCTCATTTTACGGTTCGTTTTTTTGCCCGTTTTCTGTTTTTCTTTGTGATTTGGGTGCTGTTGCCTTGGGTTTTCAATGATTTGGATAATGTGATGGAGCATTATGTGCTTAGCTATTTATTTGGTGTGTTCTTTGGGTGGTATTTTTTTTTTTTTTTTGTTGGATTTTATGGAAAAGGAGAGTATTTGTTGAGATTTTGCAGCCATTATAGAAATCATATTTGTTTTTTTTGGGTTTTTGGAATGAATGTGGACTTTGATTCCTGTTTGGTTTTTGATTTAGTCACTAGGTGGCAATCTTGGTCAGCAATTGATGCTATTCAGGAGGGAAAGATTCGTGCTTACTATTAATTTTGACGTGTGACGTTCTGTATATATTGATTTTTATAATTTTAATTATTCCCATGTTTAAAGGCTATTTCTAAATGGCAATGAGAAATTGGTATTTGATTGACCAACTGCATCAGTAAATGGCAGATATGAGTCATCTCTTTGACATTTTGTGGCATCTTTTATGCTCTGTTTGCCGTAATGGTTATTCTTATGCAGCATGGAATGTTTAATTGGAGGAATATCAATGAGTTTTTGATGTTGCCTAAATGCAGGAAGAAAGAATGGTGCTTTGGGTTTTTGGTTATGGATCAATTGTCTGGAACCCTGGGTTTGATTTTGATGAAAAGATTATAGGTTATATCAAGGATTACAGAAGAGTATTTGACCTTGGTAAGCAGCAACTATTTCATGAGTTTGTGGCTTTCTTAATATGAAAATGTTTGGGAATTTAACTTATCTATGTTTTTTGTGACTCTTGGCAGCATGCATAGATCACAGGGGTACTCCGGAAAACCCAGCTAGAACCTGTACATTGGAGGCCAAGGAAGGAGCAGTCTGTGTAAGTATATTTGGCTTATATAAAATGGATTTTTTTAACTATATTCTTTTGGAGCAATTTGGACATTCTTTTCTTAATTGACCAATTATTCCATCCTTTTTGATTGCATCTCCTTCAAATTGTGGTTTTCAAACATGAGATATTTTGTTACAGGCATTTGTATTTTGTAGTGGTAAAGCAGCTTCTCTTGCCTTTATTCTTAATGTTACACTTTTTCTCTGTTTTCAGTGGGGTGCTGCTTATTGTGTCAGAGGCATAGAAAGGGAAAGAGCAGCAATGCAGGTATGAATATTTAGATGTTTATTTTAGGCCTTAGTACCATAACTTGAAATATGTAGTTTGATCTTCTATTGAGACTACTCTCTTTTTCCTCAGTATTTAGAGAAAAGGGAATGTGAGTATGACCTGAAATCATATGTAGACTTTTACAAGGTGAGGGCACCTCTTGTGATTCATCTCCACTTCTTTTATCTTAAAATCCTTCCTTCTAACCTGACATAACTGTTCTCCAGGAGGGGTATGATCTCAAGCCAACTTTGACAGGAGTTATTGTGTAAGAAACTTGTCACTACTGCAAAAACTAGTTTGATTTCAATTATGATTTTGGGACTAATCAGAGACATAATGATGTTTGTGTAGTTTCACTTCCACTCCCAACAAGGAATCTAACAAATACTACTTAGGTCCAGCTCCATTAGAGGAAATGGCAAGGTGAGTTTAACTCTGCCAATGCCATTATGTTTATCTGCTGTCTTATGCCTGTTCTCTCTCTCCAATTGACACATGACCTTCCATGTCTGTTTCAGGCAAATTGCCACAGCAAATGGGCCTTGCGGAAACAACAGAGACTATCTCTTCTTGTTGGAGAAGGCAATGTTTGACATTGGTATAATTCATATGCCTTGTTATTGTTTGATTGTTAAAGATTTAGATGGAGAACACACAAAACAGTTAATCATGAGTGAACAAAAACAAAAATGCAGGTCATGAGGATGATCATGTGATTGAGCTTGCAAATGAGGTTAGGAAAGTGCTTGGTAGGCTGAAAGAGAAGAAGATTGCGGCCGTGCCGCCGCATATCCGGCTCATTCCTCATCACTCTCTAGTGCAGCTTGTGCCTCTACCGGAAACCACTGTTGTGGATTCTCGGTGAAACAAAAACAGATTGACAAGAAGAAAGAAGAAGAAGAAGAAAATTTAACTGAATATAATGCATTGGGTCCAATTTTGCGTTGTCTTCTCTCATTATATCATACTTGTTTGTTGTTGTTAGCCCTTTTTCGTTTCTAATTTTGAGTTTGATTTAAAAATGTTGTAACTTTTACGACCCAATTGACGCTCAACAGGCAATACAGTGAAGATTACTTGGCTTTAATTCTTGTTCTCTTGTTATTTTTGTCTTCATGTGAGATTGTTACCTTTTCTTCCTTTGTACATAAAATAGGAGTGAAAAATATAGGAAACCACAGATTTACAGGCATCTCAATTAATAATAATAATAATAATAATAATAATAATAATAATAACAACAACAATAACAATAATAATAAAGTATGTAACATGCCTATACTTAGTAAATACTAATTTAAACACATGCCCATGAATACAACAACTCTATGATTTCAATATTTCAATAAACCATTGTAAAGTGAGTCTCATCACATATTTGTGTATCTAAAAATTGTCTGGAAGTATGCATATATTTATATTCTAAAAATACCGACTGACATTTTGACAAATGTCAGTCTTAATTAAATGCATATTTTGATGTATTTTAATTTTAAGCAAATATTTCATAATTGCATAAGTATTTTTTTTTTCTTATTTATCATTGTAAAAATAAAAAATTGCTTATGTACCCCAATAAAAACAATACATATTTATATATACCTATAAATCATTTCCCATTTGCTCATATACACCTTAGATTAAAAGTCAACAAAAAATAAATATTGAAAAGCTAATATATAAATATTCTCTTCTCTTCATTCATTATTGAAATGAAAAATAAGGGAAAAAAATATATATAAACCAACTTATATTTTGAAAAAAAAAATTATCAAAAAATAAAAAAATTCATAAGTTAATTTTGAACCATATAAGTACAAAAGCAAATAAAAACAGTTCGTATGGGTACATAAGCAATTACGATTTTTATTGAACAATATTCCCAACTGTACAGTTTAACAGAGATAATTCTCTTTAACGGCAACAGCCTAATCTTGCATGTTCCAAAAGTATAATTAACATAAAAATAATAAACCTTGGGCCAGCATATTTACGGATCTTGTTATATTTATTAATAATTTATTGATAAGAAATGAATTGTAACAATAATTGTATCTAAATATCATTTTAATGATGCATTTAAAAAAAACCAATTTATTTTAATAATAATTTACATTACCAAGAGGAGTGAGTTAGTTTTCCTAAATCCCAAATCCTTAAACAAACTCTCCCGGTAAAACTACACTGTTGGTCGGATCACAAAAAAAACTGATGAGCCCCGCGTATTGGAAGCATGCTCATACTTGTTTTTATTTAGTGTTTTACCCTGCTCTGTAAACTCTGTTGGATGTCCATTGAATTACTGATTCTACTTCTATCATTACGCTGACTTACTACAGAGCAGAAACTCAAATGGAATGCACTAATAATATCACATATGAGCATAATATTAAAATCCTGGCCACACATAAGCATGAGTTAATTTAATAAAAAAAAAAAAGACCCAATATATTTATCCTGCCAAAACCATATAAGGTGATGCACAATGGTGAAGCCTGTCATATATGAGGAGAACCAAGAACAAAAGCATCAACATATCAAAAGAGATTGGCGACGAACCTTTAGAAGAAAGCTCTTGTAATACTAATACTGAACCTGTTTGGCGCAAAGGCATACTATCAGGGATCAGGTCGAGCGAAGTAGAGGCAAGGGCACACCTCCAACGTTAAGTAAATGTCGGTTGCTTTCTTGAACTTGAACCAAAATTCACCTCGGGTTGGAACAACAACAGGCACATATCTAGAACCCGAGAAGCTAAAACTCACAAATATAAGGAGTTGGAAAACATTATGCCCCGACGGAGGCTCTCGCTGCCCGCTTCAAACTTCTTCTCAAGATCGGCCTCTCCAACAGCGTGAGCGGCAGCACGCAGCTGGGAAAACAGTGAACAACTACTCATGCACAAAGATACTAAGGAATTATACTAGGCAGTTTGCTTATCATAGGAAATAAAAAGCATTTGTAAGGTTGGCTCATGAGAAGGTGAGACCTAAAGAATGTTTTGACCAAAAAGGGGACAGCCAATGTCATTGGTACTACTATATTTTCAATTTCAACGAGAATATTTCACATCTGTTGTTGGTAGTAATTGAAGGCAGCTTAATTAGTTTATAGACACCACTCGATATACTATTCCAAGGACTTGTATGCATGCCTGGTTATTGGATATGATGATACATTTCTCACTATAAACAAGCTGCCAATATGATGGGTGCCAGTTAGCTTTTCCTGATGCAAATCATATCAACAGTATAAATCTGATGCAATTGACAGTGTGCAATCCTGATTTCATTCCTTGAATGTTTATCTTTACTGTTCCTATTTATGGGTCCCATATGAATACATAATTTGACCTATCTATGAGTAATACCACAATCAAAGTAACCAAACATGTAGGCACATCAAAAGTTCATGGATAAACTAAGCCTTTTACCTGGTTAAGAAATTCATCCAGTCGTCTTGCATGGCGTATGATGCTCCCCTCAAAAATGTCGGTCATTTCAATTACCTCCGCAAATGTTGAACCCTTTAAATGAAGCAAGGTTAAATATTTGATAAGTGTTCAAATAAATAATACTTCTAGAAAAGTTAAACCTAACAATTAATCAAAAAAACACACACACACACTTAAAAGCATCACCGAAAGCCTGATAAGAAGGGATCATAAAACTATAGCAGAAGACGCCAATTGCATAAGAGTCTAAGACCACTAGTTAGTGTGTGACTAACATACCATCTGCAATGCTAAAAGATTGGTATTACAGATTAGCTATTGTATAAGTAACACTATGAGCAGAAAAAAAATGTGATATGACTGAGATTGTAAACATAGCAACAGCAGGTGGCAATCTCAGTAAAAATGTACTAAACTTACCATTAAATATGTGTAAGTAGCAACAGAGGTCAAAATTAATAGATCTTAAATAGAAAAAACAAAAGAACAGTTATAGCATAAAGAACTATCATGATCAGACCATATCTCCAAAATAGTGAAATACTGATCCATAAAAGTCATGCCAACCTTTGACCAGCAATATATGACATCCATCAAGAATGGCCTCACAGTAGACTCCACATATTCATCCACATTAATGTCCAATTTGCATTCACGTTGAATCTGCACATAGAAGACAAGCCTTCTCAAATGTAGTTGCATCCAATTGCTTCCCATTCAAACTGAGAGACACCAAACAAACCTCTGCAATTCGTCTTGCGCTGTCCTGAAGTTGTTGTAGAGGTTTTGCGAGCTCAATTCTTAGATGTATTTGTTCATTGGATTTATCGCCAGGAATGAAACAACTTGCTAGAGCAGCAACTTGGTGATGATCAAGATCATTAAAAGTGCCTAATCATAACAATGATTCATTACGTCTCTCCCCAAAAAATTGCACGTCACACAATAACAATCATCAAGAATAAGAGCATTGATCAGAAGATGCACCATTGAACATCAGCTCTGTGACAAGAAGTTCATCCCCTGTATCTATCAAACATGCAGCACGTCCCTTAAGTTGGACGACGCCATCAGCATCTATATGGCCAAGCATTTTCAAAACTCGTGATCTATTTTTTAGTTCATTACGAAATTTTTGTAGCTGCAAAACACAAAAATTCAGTTGTGAGTGGCAGATATTTCACAACTCTAAACACTAGCATTAACCAATCAACAGACACACTGGAACCTACATACTATAATACTTAGTTGCAGGAGAGCTCACAAGCTATCACCCAATTAGTTTGAATAGAGTTTAAAGGAGAGGAAACTCTGACAAACTTTTCAGGCCAAAACTTGAGACAGAAGGTAATCATCAAATTAAGGCACACTAATTATAGATTATTCATGATCCTTCACTTGCCAAGTATAAAGACAAGAGTAACCAAAGGTCCATAGATACACTTGTTTCCATAAATTGCAAGAGTCAGCAATCAAAATACAGGTAAATAGACTTGTCCCCGCTTTCCATGGGTTACAAAAACAACTCGTTCTAAGTATACATAAACATCACAAGTAAAAGAACTAGACAAACACAAGTAAAACTTGGTCACCTGTGAATCCCGCATTTTTGACTTGAGCTGCTGGATTTCATGATTCATATCAGCTTTGCTTTGGAACCATTTGAATTGTTGTTCACTTTGCCCGGACTACAGACACAAACAGTAAGTATTAAAAAACATACCAAAAGGAAGCACAAGTGTAAATCCAACAACTAACATAAACCTTATGAAGTGGATGGGCTAACAATTTTCGCTCAACATCCTCAATTTCATCCATCAAGGAAATAAATTCTGGATCATCAATTCCCATGTCCTAAAACAATTAGCCAATTATAAGCAATAATTAATACAAAAGCTGTCTCAGGTTCATAATCATTATTTTTAAACTAACAGTAAGAAGATATAGCTAATTAAAAAAAGTTAAAAAAGGCCCAAAAGCACAAATACCTTCACTGGATTCAACTTTGGAAGCCCTTGTGGATAGCGTTTCCCAAGCTCCTGAACGGCCAGGAGTACAGTTTGTCTTGCTTCAGCTGGTCTGAGGTCAGGAGGGATTGCAATTCTAATACTACTGAAACCAGATAAAAGAGGCAAGGGAACTGGAACCTGAAAAAGTTTGAAAATTATCAGTCACTGTTCATGTTCCAATTTTTGTTACAGCTTGATCTGCCGAACAAAAAATAACATGAACTGACCCTGATAAAATTGTTGTTTCCCATGGGCGTCAACTCACCACATGCATTTCGCCCTTTTCACCTGGGCGAGGTGGGCATGGCTTTGAACGGGAGCCATTTTCATTTAATTCAGGAGAACAGTGCAGCAAAGTATCGACTATGTAACTGCCAGTCCGTGCAGCCGCTAGTGCTGGGGGCATTGAGCCAACTGCTGGTGGAGACTTTTTCACCACATTAACTACAACTCCCCAGCCCCAATCAGTACCCCCATCTCGTACTTTTACCTGCATTATTTGGAAAAGCCTTGAGCCAAAGCAAATTGATTGAAGAGAATAAGGAATGATTCTTCCATACATAACACTCATAACTAGCATCGGCTGCATGAAGAGCAAATAAATTCAATAACAAGCTGGCCCAGTTCTAACAAAAGAAACATAGAAAAGTTTGCTTCCAAAACCGTTTCTTATTTTGGTACTGTTACAAAAAAGATAAGCGCAACTTGACTTAACCATCAAGTATCTAATAGATTATATGAACATAAAATTGAGAAAGTAAGACAGAGAAGTAAGCTGGGGACTTAAGTCAACACAGAAAGAAGTTGAACAGTATGCCCACAGGATGCTCACATACCAGCCTTCCAGGTACCAAAAAGTACAGAGCTCGCTCAGGTCTAGTAAGCTCAGACATCATCTTCTTCTCAAGTTGTGCTATCTCAAGTCCCAATTTATGATACTCGGCAAGGTCAGCCTGCACAACAGAAGATGGCATTAAGCAAATAGCTGATAATGAGTCTAATATATGCACAGACCAAGGAAATCACCTCTCCTGAAGAATCAAGCAAAGCAACTTCTTTTTCTAACTTGGAAATTCTTTCCCCCATATCAGGCAATGCCTGGTGAGCAGGATCTTTATCAAATAAAGAGAAGTTAACATAAAACAAAAGGTCAGCCAACTACGAAGATCGGTATGTGCATGACCTTCTCATACTGAAACTGGTGGAATGAATTCTTGATGACATGCTCCGCAGTAAATTGGCCTTCAGCACGGCTCATTAGATTAAGAATTGAGTAGTAGCTGAGTCTAAACGTACTGACCAATGGTGCAGGTTTACCCAGGACCATGTCCTTCAGAACATTCATTTCCATCTAACAGAAAAAAATAAAGATGACTTTATCTTCCAAGATTAATAGAACTTCCATGACTCAAAGTGGCATTCTGAAGGTGCATGAATGAACATTCAAAATTAAATATTGCTAACAAATATGAACATTATATATGGAAAAAAAACTGAAGCTTCCAATATTTCCTGTCATTCCCTTTGCTTCGAATGTTACAATGAACAAATTGAAAGTAGGTAATGAGACAAAGAAGAAAAGGTAAATATTAATGTATTCATTCAATTTAGAAGAGGTTCCCTCACAAAAGATAGAGGGAAGAGTTTTATTAATACTCATTTCCCATTGTTATGAAGTACATTGAATGCAATCCTTAAGTTAATTATAGCCCTAAAAATGTTTCAACAAATACTGATCAAGAGAGCACATTAACACAGAACAAGGAACTTAATGATTTAAATAAAGTTGTACTTTGAGATAGATTGTTATTTAATTTTGCCCAGTGTACAAAGTACATTTCAAATACCAAGCCACCAGCAACAACACAAAGTAAAATAATACTTACAACAAAGGTAACAAAAATCTAGAACAGACGTTCATTCATATTGGAGTAATCATACCTTCTCATCAACCATTATAATGCATATGCCTCTTTCATCTTTACCACGACGCCCAGCTCTTCCACTCATCTTTACATATGTCAAGAAACAAATATAGGTCAAATTGTAGGAACATCAGAAAAAATTCAGTATAAGTTGATTTGGGCATACATCTTTAGAAAAAAAAGCAACTACAAGGCACCTCCATATACCTGAATGTATTCTCCAGACCCAATGTAACGGTGGGAATCACCATCCCATTTTTTAACAGATGTGAAGACAACAGTTTTGGCAGGCATATTTAAACCCATTGCAAACTGCAACAAAATAAGAAAGCAAAAAATCATGCAGCAGATAATTGATATTATCTACGTTTCCAGTAAAGCACATGAGTTTTATTAAACAAAACTAAAGATATGCATAATTGAGCTCTGTTGATGTTGTTAAGTTCAATCCAGATCAAAATACCATTTTATCTAAAGCCTAAAGGGCACAGGAACTAAGGCCCTAGGAAAAATACAGAAACAAAATATGACAACAAAATTGGCTGGTAGAAGAAGATAGATAGAATAAGATTATACTGTTTCTGTGGCAAAAAGGGCTTTGACAAGGCCTTCTTGGAAGAGCAGCTCCACCAATTCCTTTATTATTGGGAGAAGTCCTGAATGATGAACTGCTATACCACGTTGAAGAAGGGGCAACATCAATTCTATAGCAGGCAAAGATCTGTCTTCTTCGCTCAAGCAAAGAACCGCATTTTGAAAAACCTGTTCAACAACTTCCTTTTCTTCTTGGGTATTGAAATCAAGCTTAGACATGGACATGGCATGTTGTTCACACTCCCTTCTACTAAAGCTAAATACAATTACTGGCTGGAATTTCCTTTCCATGATCATCTGCATATAAAAATACATGGTCAGGCTCCATTAGAACTGTATAAAATATTAGGCAAAAGTGTGACAAATCAAGATTGCCATATATAACAGTTAACTCCTGTATAATCCATAACCCAGTTTCAGAAGAAAGAAAATAAACAATTAGATGAAATCATTTGAACAAGAGAAACAAGTAGGTTAGTGACAGCCAAAAGAGGGACACATAGTGATAAGGAGTATCCTAGCATCAATATATGTATTTACAATACCACACCACTGTTAGTACAGCACCATGTGAGATGATGGATGATAAGTACTGAGAAAAATAATAATTGGCAACTGTAATCATTATCACACTCTGTAGTCCGGTCAATGACACAGGTTAACAATAAGCAAATTGCATAAACAGTAAAACAACAAGAAAAGATAAAACTCAAAATAATAAAAGGGAATAAACCCTTCAAAAGGATCTTTAATTTAAGATGGTAAATTATCCTTTGCATAATCCACTTTAAGCATAAACAAGATTCTAATTGCTAGGTTATGGTATCCTAACTAAGACCATGATCCTCCAAATCAAGCACAAGCAGCCAACGGAGATGCATTCAATTTGCACATAAGCAATGCAGGTTTGAAGGACATGTCATCAACTACAGGTTGGCCTTAGTTGAAATTCCATTGAACCATAAATGACTTTTAACACAGTAAATGAGGCAAAGATCAAACTGCTGTTGAGCAAAATAGGGCAGAATTTAGCCCTGGATGCAAAAGCAACCAGTGCAGTAAAAGCATAGCTTGAAATAACTTATCAAGTTTGATCACTTGCAGTAATAAATTAAACCATAGTAAGCATTGTCCTGATCATATGCATGAAAATATCACAAATATCAGGGAGTAAACCGTAAGCCTAAGCTAAAGATACAGGCATGTAAACAAAGGGGTTTGAATGGCATATAAATGTTAGACTTAAACCTGACAAATTGGCAGACTAACATAGGAAAATCATACCTTCACAATCTTGTAGATATCTGAACCAGAAGAAGCTGTCCCACCTTTTGCAATCCTACCAGAAGCTTTACCGCCTCCGCTCCTATTAGCATATGCATTACCCCTATGCTTTGTGAATGTCTCCTGCAATTTGGCAAAATTCCCCTCTTTAAACTGCTCATTCTCATCCACAACTAAGTACAGACCAGCCCCACCCATGGGAAACACATAGTGTTGCAATGGTGTTGGTCTGAAGTCTGTGTAGACCACATGGCAAGGCTGCTTATGTAAATTACAGATCCACTCAGCAAATTCTGTAGCATTTGACATGGTAGCAGAAAGAAATACCATCTTAATAGCTGGAGGCAGGAAGATTATACTTTCTTCCCATACAACCCCCCTCTCCCTATCCTTCATATAGTGAATTTCATCAAAGATTACCCATGCTACCTCCTTTATGACCTCTGAGCCCCTATAGAGCATTCCTCTGAGAATTTCTGTTGTCATGACCAAGCAACTAGCATTCGGTGAAAGGGTAACATCACCGGTCATCAGCCCAACATCTGAGAACTCCTGGCTCAGCTCTCTGTACTTCTGGTTGCTCAGAGCCTTTAAAGGGGAGGTATAAATGACTCTTTGCTTGTCTCTAAAGGACATTGCAATGGCATACTCCGCAACGGCAGTCTTACCAGCTGAGGTGTGTGCAGAAACTAAGACAGATTCATTTCTTTCTAAGCAAGCAACTGCAATGGATTGGAAAGGGTCTAACTCAAACATGTATGATTTGGCCATCTTGCCATTGTAGGATGGATCTTCAAGAGTACCATAAATAGATTCATCTTTGGATGAAGTATAGCCCTTGGGGACAGCAACCTCATGAACGCATGTCCGTGAAACATTCCGGTGTTTAGGGCTAGATGTGGGGTTAACTGAACTGACCTCTCCAGATTTGTTCAGTGAATCTTCATCTGGTTGCTTCCGCTTTCCTAGGTTTGGATTTTCTTCCATGTCTAATATAGGGAATGCAACTAGAAGGTCAAATGACTGAAATGGTCTCCAAACTTTATAATCAGAAATTACCAAGATGATCCACGCATATCTTCGGATATATGTGGAAATTAGTAAATACATTCATTCTGAATAATATGCAGATTTCGATAGTCACCATAAAAGGAAAAAATTGCTCACAAGTGAAATAGTCATTATTGAGCACCAAATCATTGAGGCAATCAAGTATAAAACTAACTCACAAAAGCAAGACAGAAGAATGGTAATATAGGGAAGGACCATGCACCCATGAACACAAGGGTAGACAGAACCCAAAACAAGAACGCATCCACAAGCAAATGGACAGATTATGCCAAATAAACTTAGTAAATAGCAAGCAAAAAACACATTAACTAATTAATTTAAAATAAAAAAGAAAATTCTCATCAAGTTTCAAGGAAATCACAGGGAATATATCAATACAGCCAAAACCCAAAGAGAAACAACAGAACACTGTACACAGCGCAAAGTTGAATGAGAGAATAAGCTGAATCAATGGGAGAAGCACAACTAAGACTAATCTAACACAATCTAAATAACTACTAAATTCACAAAAAGGAAAACATCAACACGAAGTCTGTAAAACACGCAAGTGTGTAATAAAACATAAATTAAGCCAATACCAAAACTGTGACCAAAAACGCATGGACTCCATGTAAACACACTCAACACTAAACAATGAAATCCAACATGCGAAGTTTGGGCATGCGTTTTCATCTCAAAAGTACTCCCTCTAGTTCCAAACCAAGATCATTCAGCACAAAAAAAGTCTAGATTCAATACAAGAACTCAGAAAAATTAGGAAGAAATGCAGGTAAAGAGAAAAATCAAATAAACTCCATCAAATCTAGGGTTTGAAAGCAGATCCTCAAAGAACAGGCAATAAGAAACTAGGGTTAGTTCATGGCATTAGAGTACCTTGGGGCGGCGCAACGGAGAGAGTGGAGACGGAGGAGCGATTCAAAAACCCTAGACCTCGAATTCTTGGTTAGGGTTTTGTATAAAAGAATTTGGGGAAATTATAAACCCGCCAAATGAGAAAATGCGGTGGTGATATTTGTTGTTATTACGAGCATGTCCCTCAATTAAAGAATAATTAAATTTAAATAAACACTTGCTAAATATATATATTTCTATTATGATCCATTCCATGAATATGAAACTAATTAAATATCTAGTATACAATAAACATAATTATTTTAAAATAAAAAATAAATAGTTTTTTTTAATTATTTATTAGTCCTTGTAACTTTTCAAATATCCCTTGCAGTTTACTTATTTTTTCAGTCCCTATATTAGTTTATTTTATTTAAAAATTTAATTTTGCAGCGCTTACAAAATGTATTTCTTATTTATTAATTATATTTTTTATTTAACATTATTTTGTGTTTCTATTTAAAATTACTGAGGGGCATTTGTGACAAAAGAACAGAAAAATAGCTATTGTTGTAGAAAAAAATTTTTAGGGATACGAAATAGTTTAGGAATTTTTTGATCAAGTAACAAAGTTGGAGGGATGATATGAACAATTTTTTCTTTTTTTTTAACAAGAAATGAAAACACACATGTTAGTATTGCTATCATGAGTTATTTGTCTCAAATGAGTCTATCAAAGGATGTACACGTGTGAGTTTATTGCCTTTCGTGCGCTTACGAAGAGTTCATATTAGTATTTATAATTATTTGAACCAAGTTGCTTTGACTAAATAAATAATTTAAAAATAAAATTTAAGCAGGTTATATTTTATGATTTACAATTTTATAGGATGAATATAAAACTAATATCCATATATTAAAAAAAATAATTTTTATTTTAAATAAATACAAAAGAGAATAACATTGTTTTTCTTATATATTTTGTGATTTTTAGCATGAATAAGACATTGATTTCGGTAAATAATTTAAATTTATTTATTAAACTGAATTATAAAATTAAGATAATTTCTAAAAAACAAAGGGGTTTATACGCAAAAATAAAACAAGTAAACGCTGCATTTTAGAAAGATCTCCACGGAGATAGAGAACGAGGGTGAGAGAGGGAGAGATGAGTGGTGCCGTGGCTACGGCGTTGTCGACGACGACCTCGTCGCCGGGAGGCCACAACGTGTTCGTCTATGGGAGCTTGCTCGCCGACGAGGTCGTGCGTGTGCTCCTTAAGCGCGTTCCGCTTTGTTCTAACGCCACACTCATTGGCTTGTGAGCTCTTCCTTCTTGTTACGGGGATCCCACTGGATTCTTTTCATGAATGCAATTTTTAAAAAGTATTCAATCATTTGTTTTAGATCTTTTTGTTTGTGTTTTCTGATTTCCATGTTGTTGTTGGGTGTTCTCTGATTTCACAATTTTTAGGTAAATTGATTATAATTTCTTGTTGCAGTAGAGTGATGGCGATGATTTAATTGCGAAAGTCTGCACCTTTGTTTGTTTGTTGAAATGCATTATTTTGTTGTGAAGTCCTGGAGCTCTGTCTTCCTTTGCTCGTTTCTTTTGATTGATAATGTTAGTTGATTAATTGTTTATAAAAATGCATAAAATGAATCGCTTTGTTCACATGATCTTAATGATGCAGTCACAGGTTTAGTATTAAGGGGCGTGTTTATCCTGCAATTCTTCCAGTGGAAAATAAAAAGGTTACTGGAAAGGTTTGTATTTTGCTGTCCATTTTGTTTTTCCACTTGTTCCTTCAGAATATGAGTTTGAAAAATGTATTATTAAACAACTGTTTTTGCTGCTTTCACTGTTTTCTTGAAGTTTCTATTGCTAGAAATGCTTGTACACACCAAGCATATGAGAGCATAATTTCCCTTTACCATTGTGGTGCTTGATATTTCTTATCGCTATGGTTTCCATATCCACCAAAGAAAACAGATTAAGAATTAGTTTTTGAATTGCTTCTTAGAGCTTTTGATACTGTTTCATGTCTGAATTATGAGACTTGGATTACAATTTTAGAGTGAAAGTTAGATATTGCAATCACTGTGGGCATGCAAAACCTTATCATGGTATGTTCCTTTTAAGCTTTTTATGATCTGCAACATAGACTTTAATCATTCTTTGCCCCATTGAATGCACACTAAGACATAGCATTTGGTTACTTTAATATCACATGAATTGTTGGATGTAGAATCATAGGGAGTATTTATAAGGATCCATAGCATGGGTCCCTGCAATTCAATGCAGAGTTATTTCTTGGAACTTTTTTATTATTAAGATTATGGATACTGATTCTAGTCTCTGTTTTCTAATTTTCTTCTTGTTATTTTAATTTGCCATAATAATCTCATGAGTCCAGTTCTTTGACTGGTGATGGCATCTCTGAAAATCTGAGTGACTTGATGTTGTTCACCAAGATAATTGTACTTAATGTTGGATTTCCTTTTAAGATTATTATTTGCTACTTCTCTCATAATTTCCATAGCTTGGCAAAGAACTTCCACAGAGTTTGTTTGTTAGTTTGGGAACAGCTGTTTGAACATTTCATTGTTACTATGCCATGGTTGTCATTTTATGCCTCTTCTTGCAAAAGGGTTGTCTCTCTTCATGCTGTCTATTAGGCTCCTTGTGGTGTGTTAGTATGATCTACTTGTGCCTTATCTACCTGTGATTTGATTATCTATTCCTCAGGTTCTCCTGGGAATAACAGATGTTGAGTTAGATGTCCTGGATACATTTGAAGATGTCGAGTATGAGAGACGCACCGTTGAGATAAATTTACATGTAAGCATTTCAATTCTAATGGTTCATGCAGTGAACCAATTTAAAAATTTCTTTGTAGTCTTTCTGAATTTAAAAGTCAATGCCTAAGGATTGTACCGAGATTTTGAAGATGTTTAAATCAGAAAAAAGAACTCCTAATTTAATCTGGTTGTCCCAGTGCCTTCTGTTTTTCCTTCAGTTGCAATATTTTTACCTCATGATATTAACCTCTGTATATGCACACTAATTTACTTTCCCAACTCATTTCTTATACTTCATTGTTTTCCTTGTTACATACAATGAAGATTCCCTGGTTAAAATCTATGGCTTTGTAGAACTTTATCTGCTACTGAATGGAGTATTAATCTCAGGATACTTCAGAGAAATTACTTGCGGAAACCTATGTGTGGGGAAACGAAGATGATCCCGATTTGTACGGTGACTGGGACTTTGAGGTGAGTGTAGATTTTACTCTGTGC
Organism: Dioscorea alata; assembly: GCA_020875875.1. Lineage (NCBI taxonomy): Eukaryota > Viridiplantae > Streptophyta > Magnoliopsida > Dioscoreales > Dioscoreaceae > Dioscorea > Dioscorea alata. The sequence goes on from CM037018.1 coordinate 17,410,690, forward strand.
TCCTTTATTCAATGTATACCGTATAGCTGATGCTAGTTGAAAGTACAATCAAAATTCTCCTCTTATTTATTTATTTATTTTTATTACTATTATTTGCATACTTCTATGTGTCGTGTCATTCATCTTCTATCAGGTATGGAAGCAATTGCACATGAAGGATTTCCTAGCAATGACGACAATGTTTGCAAATGACCTTGAACAACCCGAAACAAAGACGAGAGTAGATACGTACGAATCTTATTATCAGAAAGATTGAAACCTTTCGCAAAACATTTCATGATGCCATTCTTTGTTAGTGGCTTGCAGTACATTGTCTGTTATTTAGATGAATAGTTGAATACTGCAAAAGGTGGGGAAACCCATTCCAAGTAAAACATATTTTTCCTCTTATGACACTGCAATGTTAGGAAGATTTATCGACAATGCTAATGTTCTTTTCTAGCTATAATGGCAAATGAGGTTTAAGCAGATAGGCGGCAATCTCGTAGATGATGCTTATTAGTTATTACATGACAAATCAAGATGAGATTGATACAAGCCATTTAAGTTAAGCATCGTGGCTTATCTAATACTTATTTAAATAACTAATGGTCTCATATTGATTAATTAGGGGCTTTCACTATAAAAACTTATCTGGTTTAAATAATATGTAACATAGGATCAAATTTTAGACAACCAGCTCGCTTGTAGCATGGATTAATAATCTCACATTAGTTAATTCAGCAAATTGAACATGGATGCATTACTTCAATTTTTCATCCTATAAAAGTTTAATCTTTGGTGACTTTGGCAACTGCCTAACACCCATTTTGTAAAAGTTAATTACTCAAATAAGTAATATTTATTTGAATTAGCATTAATTAAGCTAAACGTTGATTAATAATTTACATTAAAATTAATAACATTTGATTAACATATGCTTAATAACCAGTCAATTTGATTACAGGTTCCATAAACAGTGAGGTAAACCACCTGTTGACACTAATATAACACAATCAAATATTTCATGCAACATTGCCATTTTCACGTTCTGGAAGCACGCTAAATCAGTGTCATTAGAGAGTTAACTTCATAGGATTAAGAGATATACACAGTAGAAAATTCTTGAGCTTTTGACTTTTACTAGTCAACGTGGTAAAACTAAAGACAGCAAGGAGGCTGGCGATCAGCCCACCTTGAACTATCAACAATGAGCAATGTGGATGATCACAAACAATTACATGTTGCTAAATAATCTTACAAGATTTATGGAACAAGGCATCCTTTGGCAATCGGACTTCATTGCACCGAGATGGATTTATCTCAATCACCATGAGCCATGAACATTGATTACATGTAAGTGAGGCCGTGCTAAAAGGAGCCCGATGAGATAGATTTGTCGCCAATCATCACATCAGGTTACTCCAAGTATTCGTATGATTCTGCAGAAGGGTTGCCGCCGGAGTTCTGATCACACTGGCCCCTCCATGCATTTCCACCATCTGAACTGCTACATGCCTGATTAGGGAGTATGTTGTTCCCAAGATCACCATTCAAACTCATTTGTTGGACTTCTTGGGGGGACAGTATCCTGATGCATCGCACACAGCTTACAAATTCCCTGCAGAATAGATTTGGATGTTATTTGTTAATGATCTTCACAAGACTTTCCAGAGGAATTCTGTTTGTTTTTTCTTAAGAACTACAACATCAAAATTTTGAACTGCTGACAATTTGTTATGCACATGCTACAAAAGAAAAGAGGAGCCCTCTTTTTTCAGACTCTGTGTGCGCGCATGCATATAAAGGAAAAAAACTGTGCATGTTTTCATAAAAAGCAAAAAACTAATTTTACAAGCTAAGGATGTTTTCACTTACTCCCAAGGGTCATCACCAACAAGCAGAACATCCTTCTCATGATCCACATATACTAATTTCCAGCCTATCCTCTGCCGATCTTCTAGCTGTCCCTCTATGCTGAACATTCTAGCAAGGTCACGCTTCAGGTCATCATAACCTGAGTAGCGAGTGATATCTATTGATCTACCTACAGCTCCACGCTTGTAAACCTGCAAATACGTAAATGAAGGATCTGGTGAAGCTAGCAACCATGATAAAGCAATAAAAAGCAATTACATTTATAAGGAAAAGAAGCATTAACACAATCTGCAAATCAAGTATTTCAATCTGCTAGTGGCATTAGGTACTTTGCACACCAGGCTATTTTAGTTGGGATTCCAGCATTCATATATTTAAAGGCATTGCATCATTCTTAAAGATCAGATCACAAATTAAATAACTCTTGGATGTTTGACAATGAAAAGTAAGATTCTCCATAAACCAAAAGATTTCATTATTAATTCAGAAGTGTAAAAGCTGAAATATCAAACCTTGGTGTAAGTCCGCATTCGCTGATATTGGAGTGCCGGCGCCCAGGAAGTTCTGTTCAAGAAACTATTCTCATTCATTGTAGAATCAATGGAATTGAACGCCATATCTGGAACACCAAATGACTGAGACACCATAGATGATGATAGGTCCTGTTGCGCATCTTTTGAAGCATTGTAGTTGCCAACCACATTCCCTGACAAATGATTTTGAAACTTATCTGAATCAATGTTGTTTGTTAACAATGGGTCAGTAGTCAGAGGCATTCCTAACGGGCCATCAATGTTAACACCAAATAGTACATTATTCCTTGGATCACTGCCCTGGAGTTCACCATCAGGAGCTCCGTCTCTGAATATTGAAGGGTGATTATAGGAGGAAAGTGGAAAGCATTGTTGTAAGGATCCATCTGTCTGAGACAGACAAGCAGAAGTTGCAGACGAGGTTGTATCTAAGTAATCCATCTGCACTGTGTTGTGTAAATATGTTTGTGGGGCAACACTCCCTGGATTTTGTAGCTTTGGGATTGGCATGGAGGGCTTCACATTGGTCTTCAATTTAGGCACATCCTTACTGACTTTAGGACTTGTTGCCAGTGTATCAATAGAGCAAGTATTCAGAACTGCAACTGGTGGTGGAGGGGTCTTCTCTGGTGTAGGTGTGTTCCTTTGTTGGATTCTATTCAACACTGATTGAGGAACATTACAGTTGTTGGCAGAAGGTGATGTAGAGCAAGATGGAACATCATCAGTAAGTGCAGATTGTGCTCCGCCAGCTGCAAGCAAAGTGTTACCAACCGTTGAGAGTAGATTGGTTGATGGTGGAATAACTGTCCCTGGCACCTCAGACAATAAGCCTTGATGTTGCTGAAGCTTCTGTTGAGATTGTTGCTGAGATGATTGAGTAAATTGTGCATTCAGAGGAGGAACTTTTGGAAACTGCTGAGGTATTGCTTGCTGCTGAAAAACAGAATTTGGGTTGGATAGCATCTGTGGTGTTTCCAGTAGTGCTCTTTGCTGCTCTTGCAGCTGAGGCACTTGAGGCTGTTGCAAAGTGGGTTGTGATAAAAGCAAATTCTGTGACTGCTGCTGCTGCTGGAGCTTCTGCAACTGTAGTTGGATCTGATCAGGTAGATGTAACTGGTGATTGGCTTGATTGGGTGGCTGAGCAGACATCTTAATTTGTTGTTGCTGCTGCGGTGGCAGCTGCAGTGGTTGTTGTTGCTTCTGTAGGTGCTGCTGCTGCTGCAGCTGTTGCAGCTGCAGTTGCTGGAGTGGTTGCAGCTGCTGCTGTTGTTGCTGAAGCTGCTGCAGCTGGTTACTTTGGAGGTTAGTATTTATAGGCTGACCACCTTGAATCACCGGGGGCGGCGCCTGCTGCTGCACTTGTGTCTGTACAAGAACCTGTGATTGTATCATACTGCTCTCAGTTTGACTCAAGGGAAATGGCTGAGAGACTAATTGTTGCTTCTGCTGACCATTAATATCTTGTAATTGTTGCTGCTGCCTGGTAAAAGAGTTCAATTGGTTTACAGGAAGTGGCATCTTTGACAGTTGATCTACCTGTTGGGTTTGCTGAGGCAACCTAGAGGCATTGAACTGCATGTTGTTTTGCTGCAACAGCTGTGCCTGCAAGCCCAACTGCCTTGAGAGGTCAGTAACACCAAAATTCTGAACAACAGGTCCCGTTAATGAGCGTAAATAGTCAGGCTGCATGGTTGGGTTTGAAAATGATGGATTCTGTTGCATGTTCATCCACTGAACTAAACTCAGACCAGGCATTATTGTATTCTGTGTTTGTGGATCCTTAATGCAGATCTCCTCACCCAACCAAGGCATTGCTCTCTTGAAAAGATTTTCCATTTCTGATGTCTCATCATCTGCAAAGTTTAATCCCGTTTAACTGGATGATTACATGATCAACAATTTCTTTTTTATTTTTTTTTAAATCTCTCTCACTGAGGGCACCAGTTTTCTGATAAGACCTTATCCTAATGATGTCTTTATTTAAAAGCAAAACCCTGCTATACTATTCTTAATAGTCTTTTAAATAATTGATAAATGATTACTTTACTAAAGGAACAATTGAAAACTGATTTTTGTTACTTGAATATAGCATTCTCTAGATGAATTAGCAAGGGGCATCAAAGTAATCTTATAGGCCATTCCCCACCAGAAAATTTCCTTCTGAACTGACAAAGAAAAGTATAGAGCATGTCCTGAATCTACCGAACTGGTAATACTGATGTAAACTGAACTAGAGTGCCCCAATGCTAACCTGGCATTCCTGGTTGCCTAGGGCGCTTAGATCTGAAAAATGGTGGAGGGCAGATGAAAAAAGGGGCGGCTACAGGTTCAATATCCCAGAGAGAAACTCTGTTACGCCTTTCACCTGCTGCAGATTCATCCCATGCTACCTGTTTAGAATATGTAATGTGTAAAACAATCTGGAAGGTGATGAACTATGGAATATTACAAGCTACTTCCATTAAATTTTTCATTTGTCCTACCTGCAAGTTTCGCCATTGAGAGTTTTTCCATCTAACAGGATCTAGATCACTAATACCAGTAATTGTCCCCATGTATCTGCAGGAAGAAACAACCATTTCCAAAATGACCAAACATGTTTCAAAAATAACCACTATGATGTATGAACAAAAGTCAAGCAAAAAATAGAAAAATCTGTTCTTCAACGCCTGAGCAGATGAGAATGTGAGAGCAGGTTTGCATTAGGACACACTAAACTGACATTTAAGTCCTATACAGTCGGTTCATACTTTATAAAACAAATTATGGTTACACATTGCTAAGGCTGCACATATAGAAAACAAATTCAACAATATTATGGCTAGTGATACTTGTTAAAATGGGAGAAGTGTCAAAACCACACCTTCTTGTTCCAGATTCTTCTGTTTCAAACATCATCCGGAAACGCATGCCTAGTGATACTTGGTTGCCGTAAACTGCCTTCTGATACTTGGCTAAAGGAATAACAAATTCAGAGGGGCTCGCCCTGTATAAATTTTTTTTGTCAATTTGAATTATGTAATAGAGCAAAACTTAAAATTATCAATCCGAGATTACTTTCTTCAAAATCAGAGGGAATTCAGCGGAAGAGCAAAATCTAAAAATAGGAGATGATAGATAAACACTGACCGTGGATTGTAAAATACAGTAAATGGACTTTGATTGGCTGCTGCATGGGCAGCGGCAGCTAGAATTCCAATGTGCATGCTATCACTGGATAGAACTGATGATGATATGTTATTAGGTTGTCTGTTAGCACGTCTAATTCCCAAGAGAAGTTGCTGCTTTTCATCCCTGCTCACACAGCACAATAGATGGAACTTAAGCTAAATGTTTTGGTTAAAAGCTCATGGTCAGACAAAATGCTTGTCACTAGAGTAAGAAGCAGGATAAATGTATGCCCTAACAGCTATGAACTGAAGTGTCATTTTGGGCCAGTAGCAATTTGGAAGATTATCCTTTTAATAATACCTAATAAATAAGACAGAGTCACCAGCAAAGAGCCTCTTTCCACTGACAAATAGGCTCCAGCCAGTTGTGAGTAAGTGCCGTTTTGGTTGACCTGATACCACAGCAATAAAAGGATATAAATTATTCTGCAACACACCAAAAATATGAGAAAGCATTCATTAAGAATTGAAACAATAATATAATAATAAGTCATTCAGCTAAAATTGAAAAATCTTGGGAAATAATAAGCTTGAAAGTGAACTTAATGTAACATCAAGTACACTGAAATAACATAGCATTATCATACTAGCTTCAAATAGGATGTTATATTGATGGCATCCAGTCTTTTAAGATGACTGCCAGTAGGGATATCAATTTGACTTGCCTCGGTAGATATGCCGGAAGGTCCATACATTATCATGCAAATCTCTAGCTTGCAGCTCTTGAGCAGGTGGCTGCATGTTGAAATCCTTAACATAGTGCAGAAAAATGTATAAGAAACTCCATTATGATTTATTTTGTTACAAAAGATGGCATATGAAACCAAAAATAACTTACAAGAGGAGGGAAAATCTTTTCTGCCGCACGACGGGGTACAGAGAAACCTCCATGGGTGCTTGTATCACTTGCTGTCAGAGTTTTGCAGAAAAAATCTGTCTGTGGCTTATTTGGTTTGAGTGAAAGATCTGCTCCTAGGAATGGTTCTTTCTCACTCTGAAGAAAACCAGGAAGAGATAAGACATTTCAACATGTAAAACAAGCAAATAAACATACCATTTAAGAATAAACCTACACTTTGGCATAATGTATTTTCATGCATTCAAGATTTACATGAATTTAATGTGAACAACATTAGACATCCAAGTTCTACTGCAAAGCATTTTTCAAGTTATGCTGAAGGTTGCACATAGTAACTCATCAGATTGTTATTAAACATCCAAGCAAATATCAGAATATACGAAAATATTTTCTCCAAAAAATTATGAGAGGATGAAAAATGAATATTATTTTCAATTCAAACAAACAAAGACGTAAAAGAACCATTGCTTACTATGTTCACAGGCTGGAGTGTCATCTGGGCATACACTTCATCTGTCTCCACATCCGCCTGGCCAAAACAAGCAAGCATGAATTATTAAGAGCAACATATTATTTTAACATCAAATGAGAACAATTAAGAAACTGAATCATACATGCAGAGTAACATTGTGAAGAATACAAATCAACTTGGAGGGAAGATTTGGGTAGTTGGGAATGTGAGCATCGATGTCCTTCTGCATAGAAGCTGCAACCTGGAATGGAAATTTGCCATTAATGTGAGTTAGGACAGCAACTGACAGATATTTTCTGTATTTAATTATGAATTATTCATCTTTTAATAGTAATTACAAGCAGGAAAGGAATAAAGGTGTTTGAGAAATGCAAAATACAGTCTTCCTGACTATTTGTTGGCTTTGTAATAATCTGAATTATTCCTGCTGTACGCAGGACAAAATTGTGGGAACGGGCTTCCAACAAATAAAGCCAGCAGATTTCAGTCTTGAGCCATATCCACATAACGATGTACATTGGAAAAGTTTGTCTTTTCCCACTAAATGGCAACTCTTGAGAAGCCTGTTTACAGATCTTTGTCCTCAAAATATACTAAGCTTATTGGTTTACAGTTCTCCCCATTAATCAATTTGGATCAACAAAAACCAAAGGAGACTAAATGATAGTGAACCAACTCGGCCATTGAAAAGTCAAAATTCTTTCTCAAAAATAATAAAAGTCAAAATTCAAAACAATAAACAACAACAACAACAACAATAATAATAATAACTCAAAATTTATTAAAAAGCGCTAAATTTCAATAAAAAGACATAGTTTTCAGCATATTCCAATTGAAAAACAACAACCCAAAAAAAAAAAAAATTGACATGCAAATCAAAATCGTCAACGAACAATCAGATCACAAATTTTCATTCTTAAATACAAGTCACGTACTCTCCCAAATTCCAACATACAAAAGATGAACCAAAAATTTCACCTCGAATTCAAACAAGTAATATACAAAATTTAAGAAATACAAGCTTACGAAACAAACAAAATCCAAGTTCCAGCAGTTCTGGAGCATTTTAACACCGAACAGAAAGAAAAAAAAAACTCAATGATCACGTACACTAAGTACAAGGTTAGAGTTTGGGAGCAGCTCGGAAGCAATTTCCCTCTAATATTACCTGCTCGCTGTGCCCCTGCGGGAAGTACACCACGAAGCTCCCCACGGGCGGCAGCGTCACCAGCGGCCCAGCACACGCATGCCATAGCTCCGAGTTTATCATCTTCCTCTCTCCTACTGTAAAGCAAAAATAAAAACGTCAATGCTCAAATCGCATCCCCTCCCCATTCCCCACTCCCCATGAGCTCCCAATCACTCACTCACCTTCTCCAACATTCACGGCAACGCCACCACTCGCCGGCCCCTTCATCGTACGCCCTCCGGACACCTCCGCGGCCCGTCTCACATCACCCAGCACCGCATACCTCTTCCTCAGCACCGGACACCGCCAATTCTCTCCCGTCCACACGACAGAGATAGAGAACGGCACCAACGCCTAGAAAGGGCAATCAATCGAACTCCAAGTGCCACGCCAGTGAGGAGGAGGAGGAGTTGGAGCTCCGGCGAGGTAGCTGGAACCCTAGGACGGCGATTGGGGATTTCCCTCCCGACAAAGCCCTGAGATTGATGAGAAAAATAATGCGGGAAATATAATACTAGTGATAGAGAGCCATAAACGAAGAACTCCTTTTTCTCATCCCAGACCCTCTAATTTTTCATATTTTCATTTCAGTCCTCCACAAGAACCAGGGGGTAATGAGTAATTGTACTTCCAGCTTTTACTCAGCTTTTACCTGGATAAAAAAACTGTTCTTGAGCAATTTGCATGCATACCCTTATAAATATGTATATTTGAAACCATGTTATTCCTGCTTTATACATGGTATATTTACCCTTTTTTTACTCTGAGATTTTTTAAAAAAGGTTAACTTTTATTTTACTTATTTATATTAAAAACAAATTTGTTGAAATTTTTTAATATGCACCGATTAAATTTGTATATTTTATAACTTTTCTTTCAATTTTATGTTTGCTATATTTTATGTTTTTATTTGGTAAAACTTAATTGTTTTTCCTTGTGTAAAAATCTTACGAGAGATTGATAATATATTCTAACAAAATTCATATTTATAGATCTGTACCGATAATTTGATATTTATATAGATATGTATATGATATATGTATGTTAAAAAAACAATTCTAAAAATAAATATAATTTGAATTTTTTTAAGGGGTGTGGAAGAAAAAGATCCGAAAGAATTTTCATTTATGTCCTGACAAAATGAATTTTGACAAATGGCAATGGGGCGACTCTGGGCCTCTGGCGACGTGGTAAAAGTTTCATTTGGTCCTTCTAACCGCCACAAATACCCATTGGAGCCAACCACCCACTCAGTAAAAGACGGAATTACCCTTGGTTATTGCCACGTGTTAAATATTAATTGTTACGCCTACCAGTTTTTAAAAATTTCTCACGTATCAAAATACTGCCAAAATTATGTTACATGAACATGAATTTATATAATAATATAATGAGTGAATATTTCCAACAAAATACTTTTTTCTATATAAACCTCCCAAGTTTACGATTTTTTATTTAAATTATAACAGTAATAATTTATGTTTTCATAGTTTTGTTGAAGATATTGTATGTAAAACAACAGCAACAATTAACTAAAGCTAACACACAAACAATGGCAGAGAAGTAAATCTCTCACCACCGGAGGGCATAGATATAATCAGGTCACATGCGATCCTCGTGCGGATGGTATTAGTTTAGTCAAAGCGTTATTTAGAAACTAATCACGTTGTTAATTAAACGAGGTACTCAAGGTCACGGACCCTTGATCATACAGCGATGACGTGGCATACTATGTCGGCGATGTGTGGGCCCCCACCCTGACCCGCATCTGATAGCGACAGGACTAGAAGGGATTCTTCTTGTATTTTTAAATTTTTATTTTTAAAAAAAATAAGCTATGAATAAATAATCGTTATTATTAAAAAATAGTAAAAAAAAAATGGGGCAGTGCGGTGGGAGGGCACGAGGATGGGACCCACCAGCTCATGAAACGCCGGGTTTCCCGCTAAATGTACCTTGTGGGGCCCGCAACCTTGACCAATTGCCAGCGTTTGATGGACCGACGGATGGGATTTGCTCTCCTATTACCTCGTGATCGGAGTGCCTCGAGATTGACACCCACAGTGCAACTCATGAGCGGTGATATTTCGTTTTTTTTTTATTCTTCTTACTGCTATTATTTATTTATTTATTTATTTAATTTTATCGATATTAGTTTTTAGAAATAAAAATGATTTTCAAGTAAATATAGTGAGATGGTATTTGTTTGACTGGAGCGTAAGAAATCACTGTGCAGTTATTGACAACATAAGAGTTTTAATTAAAATGAAGAAAAGTCAATACAAGAAGCTGAGTATGATTCTTGAATGCAAAAAAAAAAATGGAGTTTTTATAGGTTTTAAAAATATTTAATATGACTCGTATAATTTTTTTTATTTTCATCTCTTTTAATTAATATAACTATTACTTAAAATTTTCCATCATTTTTTTAATATAAACAATGTCAAAGACAAACACATATTAAAATTAATTCTTTAACATATTTATATTTTTATTCTAAGCAAATTAGTCGATATTCGAACTCGACTCCGTATAAGACACAAACACTTTATATAGAGGACCAATACCAATAAACTAAAAATTTATTAGTTGATTTGATCAATATTTTTTATAAAATATTTTTAAAAATTCACTCTACTGTATTAAAAAAACAAAGTTACTTTTTCTTTAATAAGATTGATTTGTCCATCTAAAAAAATAATAGAAATAATAATATTATCATGAGACCATAACAAAATTTTGTTAGTGTAAATAATCAATTTCATATACTATGTTAATTTAATTTTCTATATCATTTTAAAAATTAAATAATCATATATTTTCTAGTTATATACTAAATAACAGGTATAACTAACGATAAAATATAAAAAGAACACAACAATATAAAAAAGCTACTTTTTTGAGGCCCTGTGAAATAATGTATGCAATTTTTGGTCATGTTTTAAGAGTGTCTATTATGGTAATTACGCATAATAATATTTTAAATATTAGGTATGGTGGAGAAATACTGTTGAAACAAAGCTACCTTTTTGAGGCTCTGTGAGCAAATAGTATTATTATTATTATTCCTGTGATTCTCTGTACCTGATTCAATCCAATCTTTCATTTTGAGACTTCCACATCATATTGATATTTATTTGTGATTACTTATGACTATTTAAAAGAAAACACTTTATTGTTTTTTGAAAGGATATTGTTATGCAAATTAAAAAAGAAATTGCTAAAGTACTTTTAAAATAAAAAATAAACCCCTCAAAATATCATTAAACAGATACAAACAACACAAAAAAACTACAAATTAAAAACCAAACAAGAAACCCTCACAACTATAACAGACAAAAATTGAACTACAAAGACCACCAATACAAAAAAAAACAAATAAAAAAGAGGGAGAGAATTAGGGATGGCAATGGGACGGGGCGGGGCGGAACACGCCTCTACAATCCCCGTCCCGAGTGGCAATGGGGCGGGGCGGAGCGGGGCAAGACTTTACCATCCTCACCCCGCTCCGCCCGTCCCCTTTTTTTTTTCATAAACCACCCACCCCGCACCGTCCTACCACACTCATAATTATAAAAAAGTAACTAAAATTCCTAAAAATATTTTTAAAATATATTTTTTTTATAAAACATATACTTATAAAAACATGCTCATAAGAAATTTATTGAAATTAACAAAAAAAAAAATTCATTTACCCCTACATTATATAATATTTATATTAGTTAAATTAATTGCAAGATGGTGCGGGGCGGGGCGGGGCATGGAAAAACCAAACCCACCACGCCCAAAGCAGGGTCGGTTCGGGGCGGATCGGGTCGGTAGCCTCGGGTCTGTTTGATTTTTGCCATCCCTAGAGAGAATAAATAAAATCTAAGAAGAGCCCTGATCAAAGGCTTGGGGAAACAAAAAAAAAGACAAAGCCCTAACTGAGATAAAGTACTTTAAATTGTATTAAAAATCTAATATTTTCTCTTCTCATTTTATGAAAAACAAAGTTTAGTTTAACTTTATAAAATATTTAACACCCAATAGAGTTTATATTTTATTTAGCTTCCAATCAACTAATAGTAAATATTTATAAAAAACAGAAAATATATATTTTTTGCAATCGTACTTAAAACCGAAACTCATTTTATTTTTTATATTTTTAGTAAAAATCATTCCCGAGTGGGCACAAAAGAAACATGGATAACAAAAACTAACAATTGGATTGTGAAAACATATAAATAAATAAATATGCAAGCAAATTTTGCATGGGTTTATTTATAAACACAACTTAAAAGAAAAGGCAAATAATGACAATGAACCTAATTAATTTGTATGAACATGAATGAGAAAGAGAAATGGAGATGCAATGAATTAAAAAGCACATGGACATGAAATGGATGTTGTTGAAGCAAGATGATGGCAAAAGAGTCAATGTATGATGTTGTTAGGCCATAACATCAAATCACATCATGTCTCAAACCAATTGGTTTCTATGTACAATCCAAAGATGTACGTTGGCTTCGTCCAAAGTGACTTTCCAACATCTTTGGGCTTATTAACATTAACACCATTTATTTATTTATTTATTTGTTTTTTTTTTTAATATACACCTCTAGATTTAGAAATTTGGAACGTTTAATCTAGAAACGTCATACAACAACCATTAGATCATCATCTAATAGTTGTTTTATTATAAATATAATTTTTAGGGATTATTAATGAAATAGTATCTATTGGATGGGTGATTTAACATATGCTGTAAGGAAGTCTTTAAATACATTTTCTTATTGGATGGGTGATTTAACGTATACTGTAGGGAAGTCTTTAAATACATTTTCTCATTGCGTTCCCAGAAAACATATATATACACGTGTTATATATTTTTGGTTAAACTTTTATCAATTATACTTTGGTTAATTACAACAGTAGTAATTAGAAAATATTAAAATAGATTTTAATATTCAAAGCTCATTTGAAATATCGTTTTAATTCTGGTTACAAATACATTACTTTTAGATAAATTAAAAATAAAAATATTTTTTTATCATTAATTATAATTATTTTATTATTTTATAAAAAAGTAAAAATTAAACTCATTTAGATATGTTACTTGTATTCAAAACCTCTTATAACTCTTTTAATTACATGTTGTTGATGAAGCAAAACAGCTAAAATGTCAAAATAATAACATTTAAAAATTAAAAGAAAAAAATAACAAAACTTAATCTTGAATTCTAGGCACACTTGTCTTGAATTATTGGTTAATTACAACAGTAGTGATAAAAAAATTGAAATAGAGTTTAATATTCAAAGCTCATTTGAAATATCGTCTAATTCTGATTACAAATACATTACTTTTAGATAAATTAAAAAAAAAGATAATTTTTTATCATTAATTATAATTAATTTATTATTTTATTAAAAAAGTCAAAATTAAACTCATTTAGATATGTTACTTGTATTCAAAACCTCTTACAACTCTTTTAATTACATGTTGTTGATGAAGTAAAACAACTAAAACGTCAAAATAATAACATTTAAAAATTAAAAGAAAAAAAAACAAAACTTAATCTTGAATTCTAGGCACCACAATGAAGAATGAAGATTCATAGGTTGTGAAATAAAATCAATGAAAATCAAGAAGAAAGTTCCATTACAATTGTTAAGTTTGCATCAAGCTATTGACATGACACTACTGTTTTGTTTTGTTCCCATCACCAAAAATGTTAGATCTTAAGCAATTAAATGTCCACTTGTTTATATTAATCCAAGATTCCAAAACCCAACCTATTTCCTTTAAAAAAAATCTTACTTAAAATTCTTGGTGGATTAAGTTAATTGCTTCATCATGTGATTATTTTTATTTTATAAGAAAGTTTTTTTTAATTAAATTATTGGTTGAGGTGGGTGGTCATCCATCAATCCAACCACATGCCAATGAGACTTTTTTATTTGTTTGAATTTTTAATCATAAATTATATTAAAAAAATTAAAGATCCTTACTGTCAATAACATGGTTTAGGTCTTATTAGTTGTTATATTTAACAAATCACACCAACACTTTGTTCATTATCAAGTGTTAATCAAGATTTCTCAATCTAGACAGCTCAAACACCACATAATTTGGTCTTATAATTAATTATATTTAATGATGCATTGAATATATATCAAATGAAGTACAATATACACGTCATATGGATGCAAGTTGATTATAGAATGGATTATATTTGAAATCTTGACTCATTTATTAAATCATTCAAAGGATTAAATTCATCTTTCATGAAATATATCATTGAAACATATTTATATTTGACATTTTTTTTCTTTATTTTTTTAAATATAAAAATCTGTCATGATATACATTTTCACCGGATTATTAATTTTTTTGATTTTCGGGTATTAAATAACCATCACAAGCTCATATATTATCATATGACTTTACAGAGATCTATGTTTTTAATAAAAAGTCATTTAGTGTTGCCACCGCTTTATAAACAAATATAAAAGATGATATATTTTTTTTTATTTGTATTGAAGATTCCATTGGACATTATAGAAATAGTTGTTGTTCATGTAATCCTTGATATTTTTTATAGATGAAGATATTTAATTAATAATAATAATAATAACAACATGTAAGGATGAAAATGGAGGGTGGTGATTGATTGGAATTTGGGATGATGTTGTGATGTGGATGGAAAACAAAGAAAGGAAGAGTCAGACATGGTTTCACCATCTGGTTCTACTTTTTGGGGACAATTGCTTCTTCCTTGGATTCCAACCCATGCACCATCACAATACTTATTTTCAAGTCTTTCAGATTCCCTTTTATTTTATTTTTAATTAAAATTTTTCTTTCCTCATCTTTCCATTTTCTTTTTCATATATAAACTTTACATTGCTAATCTAAACATAACAACAATAATAAAAATATTAATTAAATTATTTAGTATATGAACAGACAACCACTTCTAAAACTTGAATACAATAATCTAGAGCAATTATTAATGTTTTAATTGTGATTTATTTTATCAGAAATTTCTCTAACCAAAAAAAAAAAATATATATCAAGATGAAATCCATGCACTTCCAGCTTCTAAATCCTGATAAAAATATATATATATATACATATCCATACATAACATAAAGCCACAAATAAGAACAAACAATGAAGACAAGAAAACATTTTTCCTTCTCTTTTTTTTTTTAATTAATAATAATATTATTATTATTATTATTTTGGGAGACAAACAAGTCTGAAGTCTCTTTATCTTTTTATCCAATGGAGACATAAAGAGATTGAATTCAAGTTGTCTCCTCAGATGAGACCCAACTTCAACTATTTTTTTCTTTTTAAGCATTGGAAAATGAAAGTGTTGACAGAATTTTACCTGATGATGACCAGTCTTTCACTCAACAAAAGAAAGAATCATTGTCTACAATTGCAATTCAAAGTTCTATAAAAAAAAAAAAATTTGAATGGCATGAGAATGGACATTCCAAAGCATATTATAGCATAATAATAATAATATATGCCTAGATGCAAGCTCCACCTGAGAATGGAATGCATTATTATGGTAGGAAAAGAAGTTGATAAGAACTAGAGTTTGAGAGAAGAGAGTTGGTTGGCAGACATGGTAATCTGGTTCCAAGAAGATTCCTTCCTCTATGATCCATTAACATCAAATCAAGCTTGGAAAAAATATATTGACAATGCCCCACTCTCTCATTACTCTCTGTTCCAATGTTTATCTTTGTCCTATTTCTTTATCTCTAGCATCCATGTAATAAGAGATAAGAAGATATATTTATATAAATAAAATTACAAAAGATATGAAAAACATACAATCAAGATTCATCTTTGTGTTTTTGTTATTCTCAATAACAATGACTCATGCATGTAATGTAACTGAGTTTTTACTTTTACATATAAAATCACAAAAACATGAAGCAGTGGACAACAAGAACTTTAATTCTTAAAAAGAACATTTTCTCATGCATGGACCTGTAGTTATTCAATGACAGAGACAAGCAAATTTTGACAGGAATCATGAAATTTTTTAGTAATTACTGAGAAGTAAAACCTGAAAAAAAAAAGAGAGACAAAAACAAGGCATTGATTGGAAACAAAGCTGGAGAAGACAATCAATAGAGAGAGAGAGAGCAACAGAAAAATGCATTAAATGGCAAAAATCCAGAAACCAACAAGCACAGACTCTCATACAAAATACAGTATCACAAAGATCCAGCTCACACAGAACAAATTAAAGAACCCACTCAGTCACCACCACATGACTCATTATCCACCTCTACTTCCTCTTAAGTTACTGTTTCACTGATTAAAGACCTATCTCTTTCCTGTTTTCAAACAGTAAAAGTGGCCAATTCTTTGTTCCCAAGGGTCCACACTCCCTTCATTGCACCCTGGTCCTGCCTCACCTACATCCACTCCAAAATCTCCAATTCACATCTATTTGGTTTCTCTGCTCATCTTCATCCTTATCCATTATTAAACTATTCTCTCCAAATAAAAACAAGAATTCAATTCAAACTTCAACCTCTTTTTTTGAAGTCTATGATGTAGAATCTAGTTAGAGGCTATGTTCATATTCAATAAATAACAACAGCAGAGATCGTATATGAGACATGAATACTTGGACCATTCTAAATGAAAATTTTCTTTTGTTGGGCTATTATATATTTTGTGAGATTTTTCTAAAGAGTCAAATCCATATGGTACAAGGCCCTGACATAGAAGGAGGTTGCAAGCAAGCTATATAGTCTAGATGTTGTATTTTCAACAGGAAAGTATGATACTGTATCTTGTTTGTTTGTTACTGGCTTTTAGGACTATATCAGTATCTTCAAATATCTAATGCCATCTTATTTTTGAGCAAAGTCTATATATACTCCACTTATTTCTTTTTTGTGACATTCTAAAGATTAAAAGAGGATAAAAAGAAGAAGAAAAAGAGACAATGAATTAAGCAAAGAGTCTAGCAAAGTGACAAAGAAAACAATATCAATTTTGGAATATATGGTGAGATAATTGGATTTGACACCATTTCTTGAATGGGTGGAGGGAGCACTAGACTATTCTTGAAATGTTCTTGTGAATCAAATCTATTTTTGTCTTGGGTTGACTGTTCAACCTGCTAGATATGGTGTAGTCCTTAATTCAATGGATGTGCAACATTATTGTATGGAATTGACCATTAATCAACATTGCATTTTTGTTTTCTGATCAGTCACCATAGTAAGAGATCTTTGTTGTTGCTATTTATAGTTCAAGTACAAGCAGTACTAAGATAAGTCAATATGAAGGACAAAATAAGGAAGTGAGTAAGATTTGTCATTGTTTAATGTGAAAAAAGACCAAGCATTTACATTTTAACTATTCAAGCATGAACAAGTAGTTTTTGCTGTTGAGAAAGATCAAATATAAGTGCAAAACAAGAAGGAACATATATATACTACCTCAGACAAAAGAGATTTATCCTGGGTTACTTATGGAGATAACTGAATAAATGATGTTACCTCATTGCTCTTAAGCACTTCATCATGAGATTTCTGCATGTCCTCTAATTTAACAAGTATATCTTGTAGTCATTGTAGCTGAGATAACACTGCAAAAGAGGAGATCAAGAGTGAGAATTTAATCAATGGTTCAATTAATGGAGCTTAAAAGAACATATTGATAGAGATAATGACTTAAAGACCAAATATCCTTCCAATGTATTTACTATAACTTTTATGTTCTAGAGTAATGAAAAGTTCATCAGAGCTACCAAATCATTAATTCACATGTTGATTTCTTTGTGACATCATCTACAGTTGCAAATCTATTATTGATCTGAGTTCCTTCACTATTGGGCCCAGGCCCTCCAAAGTTAAAAAGATACACTATAACATTGGCTAGATGTGGGGAACATTTGATGAGAATAATTTTCACTCAATTATAGATTTTTCTTAACTTGCGATAAATGGAAATGCGAATTATTTTGAATCAAGAAAAAAACACATCAAAAGCGCAAAATTAAAGAAAGAAAAAAAAATCAAGTTTCAATGAAGAGTGAACAAAAAATAAAAAATCTAGTGCTTAGGCACTATAACAGTAAGAGGTGCAAACTAAAAATATAACGGCTGGGTACTACACTCTTAGGCGTTACAATAGTAAGAGATGCAAACCAAAAGGTATATTGCCTGGGTGCTACACTCTTAGGCGCTACAACAGTAAGAGTTGCAAATAGAAAGTATAGCACCTAGGCGCTACACTTTTTGGTGCTTAGGTGCTACCCATATATTCAAGTTATAAAAAAGACTAGAGTTTGAGACAAAGGAGAAAGAGAATTTCAGAGATCAAAAGGCTTCAATGAAGATTCACTATCATGATTTAGTTTTTAATTGTTCTTTGTTTATTTGATTATGAACATTATTAATATATTGAGCTTTTGCAATCATCATGTTCTAAATACCTTTTTATAGGTCTACGACTATATAAAACTCAGATTCGTCTTTGTTTAATTTAATTGATGCTTGTTTTAAAGTAGTGTTGAATATTTTAATCTATGCTTAATGCTTGTGATTAGTTGATCAACAATTACATGATTGGTAATTCAATTTGAGTCCGACAAATGATAATTGAATAAATCTTGATTAAAATATTATATAATTATCATATGATAGAGATGATGTTTATAAATTGATAATAACATAGTTACCTTATAGATGATGTTAACTTATCTAACAGAATAACTGAAATATATTATTGATACTTAGAAAAATTTGATGACAACAATATAAATGAACTAAACAATAGATGAAATTAATCTACTAGAAAACTATAGAATCTCTAAGCATTAATTTCGCCTCCTCAAATTATTTTTCTCCATTCCTCAAATTAGATTTTTCTAAATTAAATCTTTTAATCAATTCTTAATTTCTTCTTGAAAGGACAAATTTGTAGTGACAATCTAAAAATAAACAATCTCCAAACATCCATCCATTCTCTTCCATTGAACCAGTGGCTATTTCATTTACAAAAGGAGTTTCGTATTAGATTCCAAGTTCTCTGCAAGGAATCCACATAAGAATTGAACATAAGATGACAATGGACAGAGATCCAAAACATGATACAAAAACTAACTTTTTGACTGCCTTCCTGACTTTCTTTCACCACAGAAAACCACCTCTGGTCACCATGACCACATGACTGGAGTGGTGGTGGTGGTTGTTGGGATTTCAGGCGTCATACAATGTTGTCGTTGCCACTGTTGGAAAACCCCAGCTCCACTTCCAGCACTGGATGCTTGCTCACTTTCTTCTTCCACTTCCATTGAGGCACCTTCTTCCTCTGCCTCCATTGGCTCAATTGATACACTGCTGCTTGATCCCTCAACTTGAGACCATGAGGTTGCAGAGGCCTGGGTTGGCGCCCAAGGTGCCACAGCCAAGGTGTCATTAGCAGCCTCTTTGCAATTTATCAATAAGTTGCTCACACTGAGGTTAGAATTCTGGCGTAAAAATGCTTGATCTGCATAAATAATTCAACAGATAAATTAACAGATGCTACGGCCAGAATTCAAAATTCAATACATACTGGTGAACTACTTAAGAATGAAACTTCAACAGCCAATGTTATAAGCTCAGTAATCCACTCCACCATTAGCAAACTATAATTTATCAATATGGAAAAGAAACCATATAATAACAATTAAAAAAAAAAAATCCAAGTAGAGACTGCACAACAAGTCATCTTTGCAATCAAATTCTCCTAAGATGATTCCCTTGTTTTCATATCACACCAGATAATGAGGACCATAGGTTATAAAAGCAATTCAATGTGGCACAAAATTGTATCAGTTTCCGCAGAAGTTAATGTCTAACCAAAATTTATGAGAACAGAAGTGGTCAGAAAAACACATTGTGTGGATAGATGGCACTTAAAAACTGGAAAGAAAAACAATTGAAATAAAAATACTTACTCTTGAGGCCAGGTAGCATGTCTGAGCTGACTGTAAATGAAACATTAGAAGAACTTGGAGACAAGTATAATGGAGTATCAATAGGCTTATACAAAACAATAGCCCTCTCTTCGTTCACAGGAATCAGAGGTACATCCTCAACCACAGCATCTACTTCTGGTGCTGCGCTTTCTATTTGCTCACTCAGCAATTGTTGCTGAGATACCAAAGGAACAGCAGGCTCTTCTTGCATAACTGAAGGAAGCTCCACATCCTAGCAGATACAGAATGTAAAACTAATAACAGTTAATAACCTCAAGGCCACAGAAAATTCACAGGCACCTTCATAACCAAATAAAAACAGAAGAAACACTACACCGAATTAACATAAAAGAGACCAAGCAAAAATAGGTGGTCAGTATGAATCCTAAAACAAAGAAAGTTTATGCTTTGATCTTACCAGTATATATGAACCGAATTCATTTCTTATTACACTCTTGATTTACTAGTTAATTCGTATTGCTTTCTATTCTTCAGATTCTACTTGAAAATTGAAGGCATGCAACTTCCAATTTTTCACAGTTGATCATTTTTTTTCGTTCCTTGTTTTTTTCAGCATAACATTTCTATGATTGAGGAATTTTTTTTTTTGGCCATCGTTTTGTCAAAGTAAGATTTCCCTAGATGCATACAACAAAAAAGTTCAAAAATTGATTTGCAGCATTCCAAAAAGAAGGTCTTTTACAGCCATCAGAATGCTCCAAGGCGCAAACTGATATCCCTCTCCTACGCCCCCAAAACATGGTCCAAAACATTCTAAACCGGAAATAATCACATAACTATCTCAATATCCATGAGGTTAACATTGCTCAAATCAAACATCAGCATCAAGATCTACTAAAAAAAAGAACAAATTTAACTGTTTACGATCTACAGAAAGCACGCAGACGCCAATCCACAACAAACACTCAAAACTCACAAATTCCAGAATCACTAAACCAATACTTCACCAAATTAACATTCTTTAACCATTACTCTTTAAATAATTGAACAAGCAAGAAACAAAGCAACAAATCTTCACAAAAACTTGATAAATCACAAATTACTCCAAATCATAAAAGAAAAAAAAACAATCATACAAAGAATAAACTCTTACCAGCCTCCTCATCTTAATCGAAGGAGACAAGAGCGAGAACTCAGAGAACCCATCAGAGACGTCGTCCAGTTCCTTCCTCTTCAATGTCTTCATCCTCCCCGGCAAATACGAAGCCATCTCCAATCAATCTCAAAACCCTAACTCTTCTCTAATCCACGAGAACTTTGTCTCCCCCTCAATCTCTCTCTAATATTAAGCGTGTGAAAACTCGAGACTCTTCTCCGATGTTCTCTGTAGTTTCTAGAACAATCCAGAGTTCCCGCGCCGATGGTGAGTTAACTTACTATAATACCCCTAACACTAGCCCGTTGTCACAGTGAGAACATGTCCTTTTTCGATAATTCATATAAAGCATTGGGTCACCCCTTCGATTTTGCCTCGAGATCTGTTTCAATGGTGAACTCAAATTACTTCACCGCCCTTTAACACCCGTACAGTGATAGCAAAGAGAGTATGTCCTTTATCGTCAATTCATTTATTAGGAAGTACAAATCCGTCGATTTTGCCTCGAGATCCGTTTTCTGTTAACGGGTCGGGCGGGTTCAACTACGAAAGATCCGCTTCGCTTTGCCATAAGAGCCAGTGATTCAGAGCCTTTGGTTTTAGCGAGAGAGAGAGAGAGCTTGGAAGGAGAGCAATGGCGGTGTGCGTGGATTCAGGGAAGCTGATGATGAATCTGAGTGGATGGTATCGAAGAACTCTTGCGGCATCGGGGACATCATCATCAGCAGGAGTGACATGGAAACGGCGATTGGATGTGGCTCCATTGCGCTGCTCGCCATTGGAGCAAGACATTGATATCCAGAGAGATCTACAGAGCCAAGATGAGGTTAGTATGTGAAATTCTCTGATTTCAGTAGCATTAGCAGCTGATTTATGTTGCTTGATGAAAAGGATTAATGATTTTGATGGGAAATTGATGAGTTTAGAGAGTTAATAATGGATTTTGGGTTTTGTAGTGATTACCTGAGAACGCGTTACTTGAATTTATACTCGATTTGCACGAGATTGTGTGTGATTGTTTTTCTTCAACTGTTGCAATTAGTTTAGCTGAGAATTTAGTTGTGGCTGCTCGGAATTGGATAGGATTCAAGATGTCATAGCTGTTAAACAACTTTTAGGGTTTGCTTTTGGGGGAAAAAAATCTAATTTGGCGTTCATGTTAAAGCTTTTGATTGAAAAATGGCAAACACTTACCTTGTGCCATCAGAAGAGCTTTCACCATTAAATGTAGAAGCCAAAAGAGTTTTATAGTTGCATAAGATCTTGTTTGCCATTGATTTTCATGAAAGAGCTTTAAATTAAAAGAATTATTTTAGATAAGACGAGTGTTTGGCAATTTCAAGCAAAGAGCTTTTTACTAGAAACTCTTTCGGGAAGCTAATGTTTTAGAAGAGCTTTTCAAATGCTATGCTAAACATGGCCTTAATACTGAGATCTTGTTTGCCATTGATTTTCATGAAAGAGCTTTAAATTAAAGGAATTATTTTATATAAGACGAGTGTTTGACAATTTCAAGCAAAGAGCTTTTTACTAGAAACTCTTTCGGGAAGCTAATGTTTTAGAAGAGCTTTTCAAATACAATGCTAAACATGATCTTAATACTGAGATACCAACAAAAAAATGCAAGAGGCATTTTAGCATGAGAAAAGAAATCACATCTCTGGGAACTTTGGCAAATATTCGTAGACGGCATTAATTCTACAAACTGTGTTTTTGAGATTATATTCTCCCTTTGCCATGTGGAATGATTACTGATGTCAGCTTCTCCGTTCATTTGCTTAGGTTTTGTCTGTGGAAGCTATAAAATATTTCATGTTTGGAGAATTTATGGGACATTAACTGTACAAGATGATTTATCAAGCTAACTATTGGACCATTTTGACCGTGCTAATTAAAAAAAGATTTGACATCAGTGATCAATATTTTATTCTCAGATAATGCCAAGAGTATGTTTCAGTTTTACCATTATTGTATGTCTGTGTTACAAGGTAAATATATATTCTTTTATTCAAGTTTCTTTAACTATATTAGGATTCTATATTACCGTCTCTTGAAACACTGAATGAAGTGTTAGTTATGCGGAGGCCATCCTACTTTTTAGCTCAATGTGATCTGTGTTTTCTTAACATTCAAGGAAATTGCAAAACACTGTCATATTTTGGATAATTGGCAGGAATCTGGCAGCTAATCTATGTGGTCACACAGAAAGATTGATTTTGCGTACCTATAACATCAATAAATGTAGAATGTTCATTTGTTTTTCTGGTTTATGTTAGTAATTCACTGTATGGTGCAAAGTATCTGAAGGAATGTACATTGAATTAAGGATTTGGCGATACTGTGTGAACCGTGTAAGGGCACAGGATGGTTGGTCTGTGACTTCTGCAAGGGGCAAAAGACCAATGTGAAGGCCAAGAACAACCGAATTTATCGCCGCTGCCCGACTTGTAAAGCTGTAAGTTATAGAGTGCAGGGCAGTATATGATAAATACTGATGTTTATCCTTATATATGTTGTTTTGATTGCTTGCAGGTTGGATATATTCTATGTTCAAAGTGTAAAGTCTACAAATGTGTGACATTTCCAGATTTTGAAGATGGTGATCTGTTAGTCACTTGAATTTTGGCTTTGCTGATGTGCCCTTGTTATAAGAAGAGATTTGTACATTTGTTACTTTCAAGTCGTTCTATACAGAATAGGGCAAGATCACAGCGCCGCACATTGGAGTGGATGAACTAATCTTGCTATATTTTGTTTTTGTATACTAATTTCAGTAGTTTGTGAGAAACTATGATACGTGGCACAGGCAGATTTAGTAGGCTTTTCCTGTGAATTTGATAATTTCTAGCCTGCAGTCATCTCGCGGTCCAAAAACGCGGGTCATAATTATTATAAAATAAGGATTGATTACTGACTAATTGTTCAGTGTTTAGTAGCATGAACAAAAATATATATTAATTATAAGAACATTGTTATAAATTGCCTTATTAATTTTACATTTATGTAAAAATATATTATATAAATCAAGAAATTTTTTGGGAGAAATATAAAATTTCAGTTTACACTAATATCAATTTATGTAAGTTAATCATCAATCATTGGATTATAATCCAACAGTGTCTACTATTTAAATAGTATAATTACAAGTCTCACACGCTCCTTTCCATTGTCTTTATCTTTTTAAAATCTAAGAACATTCTATCATATAGGAATGTCCCTATGTGATGTTCTCTATTTAAAATATATCTAAATAGATAGTTTTGGATTTTTATTTGTATTTATATTTGTTTATTCTTTAAAATTTTTTTTACATGATATAAAAAATCATGAAAATACTTCAAAATTTTTATTTTTATTTTTATTTTTTTTTTGGGGTGGAAACAAAACTAACAGTTGCGGTAAGCAGGGGAGTCTCTCCATACCCGCATAGGTAAGCAAATGAACACATAAAAACATGAAACATATAAATCTACAATTTTACATTCAGATTTAACAGATCTTCACCAAAATCAGGACCAAAACCCGAGCTCAACAACCGCGATCCAACACTCGATGACAGACATTACTAGTTTCTCAAGTTCCGTACCGAAACCTAATCCCAAGACAAACACACGGCCACTAGGCGATACAAGCAAAACAAAATCCTCAAGATAAGGCAACCTCACCAATTCCTCCCATTCTAAAACACAGTAAAACCCTGACCAGTGACAACGAAAAACCCCATCTTTCAAAACTCGTCCCCCAAATCTAATGGCCTCATCTCCTCCGACTGCAGTAAAGGAAAAGGCCTACAGAAACGAAGATAAGAAGAGAAGGAGACCACCAAGCGCCGAGGAGATGCTCGCCCACTACGAAGCACAGGGTCTAGATACCAGAGAAGCATCTCTAAAGGCCATCAAAGAACTCCAACTACTCCTCTACCGCTCAGTCTCATCCGCAAGACCTGGAGCTAAGAAAGACGATGACTCAACCCGTAAACTAGACAACGTTTACACTCGCCTGGCAATCCTAGACATGAAACTGGATTCCAAACCCAATTTCCCCCAATCCCTTGCCATTGGTGTCACTGCCCAAGCTATCTTTACAGGACTTTCCACCATTTATAAGGTCGTCAGATCTGCCACTCGTGGTTCACCCCCACCCTCTTCTTAAGAATTATTTTTATTTATTTATTTATTTATTTATCGCTTGTTGGATGATTTTGTTTAGAGCTATTATGAAATGGAACTTTTATTGGCGTTGATTAATTAAAGTAAGGATTCTGGATCTGGACGGAGAATTAGGATAATAGAAGAGTAACTGAGCATGGGGTAGAGGTTGGAGTGGAGAAAACCGGCGTACTGTTTGATGGCTATGGGTTTGTCTGGAAGATCATCGGAGAGGAAGTCGTATGGTGAGGGCTTGCTTGTGTCCACCAGTGGTTCCCAGATGTAGCCTGGGCGTTCGGGCAGTGACACTGTCACTGGGAGATGGCTTGTGTTGAAGGCAATGTATATCTCTTGCATCACTTTGTCTGTCTGTTAATCGGAAACAAACATTCAAACAGTCATTTCTTTGATTGATCAGTAACGTAGTTAGATTTAAGTAGGAGAATGTACCATAGAGAAGGCAACAAAACGGCTGGTTATAGACCAGTCAGGTGCACAATGCCGGTGGCCATGCCATTGTAGACGATCTCCGATAGGGAAATCATCTAGACCAAGGGATTCACATTCGCTGCAGTTCATAATAGAGACCTGAGTTTATGGAAGGCTGGAAAGGAAGATGATAATTGTAGTTTGGTTTTTACCTGCGGAACTTAATCATGAGATGGCAAAACCTGTAGAAGTCTGATGAGGAGTCTTCCTTTCTATCCCATCTGAAGTAGTTGAGCTATATTGAAATTGTTATCATGGATTAGAGTTAATGAACATCCTGCAGAGATTTGTGAAAAAAGGGATAAATGTGTGATGATAATACATGGTTGTCATGACAATATGTGTTGTTGTTCCCTCCTTTGCTGTGGCCGTATTCGTCACCCATATAGATCATGGGCACACCCTGGACAGATAACACCGAGTCTCATAAGTCATAAGGTCTGCTTTTTGGAAATTATCTACTGAAAATGAACATACTAGATGCAAAGTTAAGCGTGCATTTTCAACACGCAACGTAAAACCCGAAGTTAAAGATTAGATGAGGAAATCATCAACTGAAGATGAACCACTAGATACATTGTATGAGAGCAAGCTTTCCATCCGCAAACATAAAACCGGAAGTTAAAGTAGTGGTTCTGTTCAATAAATATAAAGAACATACGCCAACTTCTAGATTCACCTACCTATGCATTTCTTCTTTGAGAAGAGGAATTATATAAAGGTTGCCTAAATTTATGCTGGTTTCAATTAAAAAAAAATAGTTTCATCGGTAGCCACAAATGTTTCATCATTATAACGCTGTGGCCACAAATGTTTTTTTTTTTGTAACATTGTGGTCACAAAACTATTTTCCGATTACACTAATGGCCATAAATATTTTTTTTGTAACGTTGTGGCCACAAATGTTTCATTGTTAAGCCACAAAGACTTTTCACGTGGATCATGTGTTTCGTGGCCACGTCATCAACTTCACCAGAAATAACCCCAAACATGCCATTGTGGCTATCAGTGCAACCGGAGAATAATTTTGTGACCACAACGTTACAAAAAAAAAAAACATTTCTGGCCACAACGTTATAATGATGAAATATTTGTGGCCACTAGTGAAATGAACCCCAATTTCAAAGACAGATTGAAATAAGGTAATTGGCCATAACTCCAAAAACTATCCTATAGAATAAATCTATCCTTGTTTACGCTGTTTGTAATATAAAAGCAAGAGATTTCGCAATGTTGTTTCCCTTGGCTCATGGAAATTCAGAAGTAACAAATGGAATGATTGCTTCGTATAAGACAGCCCACTCTAAAGTTAAGAAAATTGGCATGCCTGTGATGACCGTTGACACACTAAGACTGGGAACTGGGATCGAGAATAGAATTTTTTTGAAATCAGGTTTGAACAGTTTGAAAAAAGAAAAACAATCAATTCATTCTAAAAGTAACAGTTAGACTAGTGGTTGGAAGGAATGAGCCATAACAATATTTGCTTACTTGTGAAACCATTAGGCATAGGAAGAAGTTCCTCATCTGCCGTTTCCTCAATCGTCTAACTGTTATGCTTGCACATTCTCCTTCCTAGAGTTCCCTCATAAATACCATAGTACTTTATTATTAGTAAAATAATAGCAGAGCGGATGCAATTGAAAGGATAAGATACAGTAATGCTGAGTTGCATCAATGACTTCATAACATGAGAAAAACTTATCCTTTTCTTTTCTGTGAGCGCAGAAAAAATCAAGTTAGTTTAATCTGAAAAAGAGCAACCACTTCTCTTTGATGCTTTAAAATAAGAAGATTTTAAAGAGAATCAACTGATGGTGAACGAGGTAGGGCAAGTTATAAAAGACATTTGACATTGAAAACCGTCTTGTGATAATAATCTATATTTACCTCTCCGCAGTTCCAGCTAAGATTATGATTCTCTCCGTCTCGATTGTCTTCACCATTTGACAAGTTACACTTATTGTTGTATGTCACCAGATCAGCCAAAGTAAATCCATCATGTGCACAAACAAAATTGATACTGTTCCATGGTTTCCTTCCTCCTGCCTGAAAGAAGCTACCAATAATCAGAGTAGCTGCTAGTCTAATGTCAGTTAATTTAGAAAATATAAATTTAAATATATAAACTCAGTTATCATCTTAAGCTTTTCAATTAAATCAAAACTCAATACTATATTTGAATTGCATCTAATAAGATATCAGAGTTTAGTTTATTTGATTTACTTGTGATGTGATTTGTTAAACTAGAATAGCACATATTGAGAGAGCGTAAGTAACTAATAATTCTACATCAATTAATTTAAAAAATATAAACTTAAATAAATAGACCTGGATCTCTCATTCTATCAACTTGATATTTTGGGTTAAATTAAGCTCAGATAATATTTTTGGATTGCATCTAACACCAGAAATAATGTTAGCCGCAATTAAGATAAAAAATGCTTACTTGATCATTATCGTACTGTGGGAAATATATGGCACTTGAATATTTTTGAAAGTGAGAAGCCATCAAGTTATTGAGAAAATTATATTAAGAAACTACACTACTTAGTTTAAGATGAACTAGACGTTAGCGCCTCCAACAATCTGCAACCACAAATTTGTGTAGACACTGAACCAAACAAACAAAAATAAGTTTAATTGAACGCACACAATGAACAGATACTGTACTGACCTGGTATAAATTAGGACTTCCACAAAGGCATTGAGCAAAAGCTCCAGAAAATCCATTAGTACCTTTAATGAACTGCCGCACTATATCACGATACTGGGTATATTGACAAGGAAAAGACATGCATAAGCAAATGAGAACTGAGAATAAAAATATAGAATCACCCAGTGGTTCTATATACAGGCAAGCATAACTTATAAAATGCTGAAAGTAATTAAAATACGACAAATAGCAATAGATAAGGAACAAAAGCTTTAACTGAAAAGGCAAGATGATGGTTTTTGAGAAGAACATAGCTATGCTCTTGTAGGCAGAGGCCAAGATTTTATCATTTTCATTTAATAACTATAGAAACCACGCTTCCACTTGCCGCCTATCTTATCTATTACTAATTACAGATGAAGTAAATAGGATCTTTGGTGCCTAAGCTTCTCAGTCATCCATAATTCTTAGGACAAAAAACCTTTTCCTTAGACTATCAAATCTCCACTATCATTCTGATTAAATAAATAAAAAAGAAAACACAAAATTAATGAACCTGAGCATGGAATCTTCAGACCATGAAGCACAAAAATCCTTGCCTATAGCCAGCATTCTAACTTCTAAGCAAGCTCCAACAAGCAATAGAACCCTCTGCTCCCTTTTATACCCATGACAACAATGTTTGCAGTGCTCTTTACTTCAAGCCATCAAGCAGAGATATGGGCAAGTAACTAGAAGCACTCAAACATTAACACAAGCACCAGTTTTCTTCACAGTTGAAGTTCATCAACTGCAGAACCTATGATGAGGTAAGCCAGAACTCCAGTATCTATATTATAATCTATATTAGCCACTCAAAAATTAGGTCCTGGATTTATATTGATCAGGAACATGGCTATTATACTCTACTTTATCAGTTTGGCTTATCAGGATGCAGAGAAATTAGAATTCTATTCATTTTTCATTCTTCCTTTTCAGTTCAGAATGCATTTACAAATATGAACCTATTGTAGAAAGTTTACGACACCAGCCATATTCACTTGCATCACAAAATTGGAAGTTTTGATTCAATCTATTTCATGAGGGGCAATTTGTTTCTCCTGTTGAAATATATGAAAGGTTACAGAACAGGACACTAAATTCTTGGAGAATTTTCTATGCACCAAGAAGACAGGATGATACAATTTTAGCCATTAAGTTCTTAGGCTACGCTATGGAGCACACATTTCTCATTGTTGGACACATGTATACCAAATTTAAAGGAAAGATGGAGGCCTCAAATATTTGTCATCCTTTAAAAGAGAAAATCAAAATCTATCAGAAGATTTGAATGCTCTCAGACCTAAATAAATGACACAAAGCGACTTGATTTACAATGCTACGACAATCTTTGCATTATCACACAGGAATACAGGGCAGTTAACACAAAGGCCAGATGGTATGATGGTTCAGTTCCATCACCAATAAAGTCCAGATATACAAACCTGCCCATTCCACTCTGACCACACGGCCCAATGAGGAAACTGGCCAACTTGGTAAAGTCCTCCAGAATCCCATGCTTCAGCAATGAGCTGTTTGAGGGAAGTAAAAATATTAGCAAAGAAAGAAAGATAGATAGGTATATCACTTGAGGGCATTTTTATTAAGTTTTTCCTAAAACATTAGCCAAAGCATCCTTGATAACCAAAAAAAACATAACAAGAACGCCCAGAGATGACACTTATTGAAACTAAAAGCTGTCATGTGTTCCTCATTAAAAAATAGAGACCTCAATCTGGACAGTCACAAAATGTTTTTAATTTTCCCCAAAAGAAGTTCAGACGTCATAATTACCTTAACACCCCGGAGAATTGGATCATTGCTGATCATGTCAATGAGCGGTGGGGTACCAAGCGGGCTTCCAGTGGTCAGCGTGTCACCGTCTTTTGGATTTCCGTACACATTAATTGAATCCCATAATCTTAAAGAAAAAAGTGAGAAAATAAGATTGTAGCATAAACATATAGGAAATTATGCAGAACACATGCAAGAGAACCTGGAACTCCTAGTCAAAATTGAAGCAAGATCAAAGCGGAAACCATCCACATGCATTTCTACTACCCAATATCTGTGATGCAGAAAAAAGCAAACCTTGAATTAGATGAATGAAACCTCGTATGTTGGATCACAACTTTCAAGTTGAATCTTAAAGGATTACCTTAAACAGTCCACTATAAATTGTCGGACCACAGGATGATTACAATTAAAAGTGTTCCCACATCCTGAATAATTGTAAAACTCACCCTGCAAAATTATTAAAAAGCCTACATTATTAAGATATTTCCAAAAACAACATTCAACCGAGACTAAAATGTCAAATAAACTAGTATGAAAACTGACAAGGTGAAAAAAAGGGTGCAAATGAATTGATAAAAATCAAATCAGGGAAAGGCATTAAGTACCATGCTGTTGAGGTTGTTTGAGATTCATGGTTTATTCCTTCAAAATGCAATGAGAGAACCACGCTATTGATATAAAAGCTAATACCTTCGGTGCAAGCATATAATAAGTGCTGTTGTCAGCACCCCTAAATGACAGTATAGGGCCATTTTCGTTTCCTTCAGCTGTATGATTAAAAACAACATCCAAGAGCACCTGACATTGAAATACTGGATGAAACATCACTTGACACTACACTTTCAGTTTGCTTTGATGCTAAATGAATTATTCTGTACCTCAATGCCTCGTTTATGAGCTTCCCTAACAAAGGTCTTGAATTCATTTATTGCATCATGGCCACAATTACTCATGCCAGCAGATGAGTATCTTATCATTGGAGAAAAGTAGTTGATAGTTGAGTATCCCCAAAAATTTACCCTGGCAAGGAAGCTATATAACCTCAGGAAAAGGAATAGACACTTTAAAGGGTCTCCCTTCAACCCCAAAAGAAGAAAAAGATGATACAAGGATATAAGACGTAATAGTGTGATATAACAGGAAAACCTGAAAACATGAGCACAATTATATCAACTCTAACTAACTTGTAAATCAATAACATGTATACGGTGGTAGATATACTCAAACTAAGTTTGGCCAGAGAAGTTTATATGAGCTACAGAGAATCAACTACAGAAAATCACTGGTAAGAAGGAGACTTTTAACTTATGTAGAGGATACAAAAGAGAGGACCTTGAGATTTCCTCGACAAAAGTTAGGGGGGAATGTGAAGGATTGCTTCAATGAGGGAATTAGTGCCAAAACACAATCAACATTTCAAAGCAAACCAAAAAAAATAGAATACAATTTGCTTTTGACTTGCTACTTCATAAATTAATGCATAAGTTAGACAAAACATAAAATCAATGTAGATATGTTCGCAAATACATTTCAACAAATGCAATTCTCGCTCCAAAAAGGGCAGAGCGTATTCATGCATTTGGGTTGCATAAGCCTTTATTGCATTTTCTGCAGAAAGTAAGATAGTTCAAAATTGCTGCAGAGGGATACTCACTTATTCCCCTTCATTGCAGTGCTGTGTCCAAAGTATTCCATCTCGTTGAATTCTTGACAGGGCATTAACTCAACACAATTGATGCCAAGTTCCTGTAAATTTTCACCATACTCCAAAATCAACCATTAATAAGAAAAGATATGCCAAATATGGTGCCATTAGTCAGAAATAAAAGGTTGTTCCCCAGTCAAATTAAACACTGACAATATCATATTATTTATGGAACAATTGGTCATCAAAGATAGAGAAGTGGAGATAAATAACAAAAAAATAATAGTCATAAAGATGTGGAAATGTTATGGATGATAAACATGGAATAGAGAATGAATAATGGGATAAGTTTCAGTCCATGTGAAACAATTCCATGATGGCTTGCATGAATTTAAGAATTATAGTAATGGATCCTTCAACCTTATCTCTTTTAATTAAGATCTGTGTACTGCCAAACAATTGGTTGGGAGCAGCAGAATATTTTTCATAAGATGGCTTACGGATGTTATTGATGGCTATTGCCTGATGCTACTGTAAGAAATGCTTACCTTTAAGTAGTCAAGTTTTTCTGTTGCGCCAATGTAAGTTCCTGGAAAATCTACCTTGCTTGAATCATGTTTTGTAAAACCACGGACATGCATTTCATAGATTACAAGGTCTTTCTGAGGTAGGCGTAGAGGAAGATCTCCTTCCCAGTCAAACTGGTATCATACAATCAAACAATCAAGTTTTAGATCGTGATCACATTTATTAAGAGAAATTAAAAAAAAAAAAACTAAGTTTGAAATTTCAAGCATCACACTAGGTAAATGGTAACATAACTGTTATGAAGTTATTGATAAGCACCAAAGGCATTGTTGGCCAAGCATAACCACACAGCTTAAAGTTAATAATATGGTGCCCTGATATATTGAGATATTTAAGTGAGAGTATAAAAAAAAAACTTGTTATAGAGACATAAGCAATTATTGCTGAGTTTAACGAACAAATGAAAATGCCATAACCTTCATTTCCAAAATTGCAGGATAGGGAACCTCTATCAAGTTGAGGGAGGGACATATGCTTCCACTAAAGAATATTGTTTATCATGAACTGTTTTAGCTTCAGCTTGTAACAGTAAATTATACACATGATAGGGTTCTATCTGTAGATGCTTGGTTTCATTTTCTGTGATCTATATCCACACTATTTGTCACTTCATGTGCATGCATTTATTCTCTATTTCTGTGATCCATTCATGACATTGCCAATTTACTAAAGAAGATAATAGATAGGTGCTACAAAAGTGAAACAGAAGACAAAATGTCAATGGGATTCTAATAATCTTATGTTTAAAGAACAATAATACCTCATCATCAGAGACAGGTATCATGCCAGCCATTTGAGGCCAATTACCACCATCAAGTCCTAAGACACCATATTCCTCTCTGCTCGTCACCGCCTAGAGAAATTCAAAAAGAATTAATCATAATAGAAGTTCTGATGTGGTCTGTGATGTCCAAGAGCATTTTTCCTACGAAGGTAAGTCTACAAAATACAAATATGGCAACACAGATAAAGAATGTAATAGAAATGCCCAACTCTTTATATCGGCATAATACTCAGGACAGAAAAGAGGAGAATATCAACCTTAGCATACGGATCCAGTATGACCCTAGAATAATCATAGTAATGTCCCTCTTCAGGTTGGAATTTCCCATCAATCTTGTAGCCATACAACAAGTTCTTTAAATCCCCTTCAAGAAAAACATGCCAAACATTGCCAGTTCTATTAACTACTGGATCAAGGGAAATTTGCTCTGAAACTTTGTTCTGCATAAAAAAAGAAGGGAGAGAAGCTTACAGAAATCTCAACCAGATAAAGAATCAGAGAACAGTACGACACAATTACAAACACCAGGCCCTCATTCATCCAACAAAAAAATGTCACATGCAACAGATGTCAAGCTTACTAGCTCCTACTTGAGATTTTAGATCAGACAGAAACTAATCATACATATGAAACACATTTCTATGCTATCAAAATTACAAAATAGACAATGCTGGTACAATGTAGTGATGCACAAACGCAACCATAGTTCTTCAAACTATTAATGTCTCAACAAAGTTCTATCCCTGTTGCCACTAGCTCTAAACTGGATACATCTAAAATATTTGTCACTAAGCTTCAACACTTAAGCTCATTATGTTATGCAAGATGATTGGAAACTATCAATAAGCATACTTTCTATATTTGATGCAAATGGCACTGATTCTACATGCTATAAATCTTATCTACTACTTGATGAGCTCAAACAATTGAACTCATTGTTACTGTACTATTCGTGACTGATCGTGAAATGTCAGTTGACTGCCATTATTTCCAAAAATTGAACTACATTCTCATCTATAAGCAAGCAGCAACACAACAAACCAATGGCAGCAGAGCATTAAAACCGGCCATTAAAAAAACCATCTATAAATTTAACTTATTCAAATCAATAAAAACAAAGAAAAGAGAAAGAACACAAAAATCAAACTCACCTCCTTCAAATCAGAGAGGGTAAACAGGCAAAGAGTTGCGGCCTCAGCACTTCCAGAATAAACAGCGAAATTAACCCCATCCTCACAAGCCGTGGCACCAAACGGCAGTGGCCTCCCAGCAAGAACCTTAAAATCCCTCAACCCCGTCTTCTCAACAACCAGAGTCTCCCTCTCAGCTCCTCCAGAACTCGCATTCACCACCAAACTCGCAATCCTCCTCGCAGCTCTCATCTCCTTCACCGATCTCCCCACCCCAACACTCACCCTATTCGATCTTGAATCCAAGAGCGGAATGCGCCATTTGCTCCACAAGAGACCTCGATCGGGAGCTCGGATCGAACCGGAGACAGCGCTGGCGAGCTCCATCTGCCAATCTGCAGAATTTGGCGAAGAATTTGAGGATTAAACCTCAATCTCAAGATCTTCAACGAGGTTTGAAGCCATCGAGGTTTGGATCAAGAAGACGAGCAGAAGAACGAATGGGGGAAGAGTGAGAGGGTTTGGAGATATTTATATGGAAGTGTTCCAGCTAACAGTTTTACGCCACGTGGACTTTGAGAACCAAAGACGCAGCTTTCGCGCTTTTGATCATCAATGGCGGCAAATTCCGGAATGATCTAACGGACCTGTTTGTCTTGGGATCGGGAATCATGTCCCTTGTTTTGCTGATCTCGAGGCTTATTTTGTGGTGAGATGCTTATAAGATTGATTAATAGTGTTTGGGTTGGGAATCATCATTTTGATTAAGAAAATATATTTTGGTAATTAAATGAAATATATATTTATAAAAAAAAAGAGGTTTTCTTTTTTCCTCTTGTACTCATTTGATAGATTTTTTTTATAATACATGTAGTGACATAATTCTAATTATTGTTTTAAGGACAAAAAAGGACCTACAACTGGTTCCCACTTTCAACGTACCCAAAATTCCCAAAATTTCAATTTTTTTAATTTATTATTATTTTTATTTAATTCATTCTTTTTTCTAATCATCATCATATTATTCTTTTCATTAAACCAATGACCAACACTCAAATCAAGATCTTGGAAACTTTCATCACTTACTTTTTTTTTTTTTCATTTTAACAAACAGGCAACATGTCCCTCTTTTTAAATAAAGTTACATTCTTCGTTAGAATGTAATTTTTAAAGTGTTTAACAAATATTTATATTCTCATCTTATATAAGTTTTAAATTTTAATTTTGTATTTTTTTAAAAATATTTTACATAAAAAAATCTAGTATCAACAAATTAAAAGGCCGATGATATTTTTAACACCTCTCTGTTGTTTATTTGGTTATTTATTTATTTTATGAATTTAAGGTATTGTTTTTTATTATAAAATTAATAATTTTTTATATTAAAATTTATAGAGATTAATGAGAAACTCATGCAATTTTAATATTATGAATTATTTAAAAATATGTGAAACTGGTGTGCTTGTTATAATACATCAATTTCAAAATTTTGACTTCTAAGTTTTATATTTGAATA
Source organism: Dioscorea alata (assembly GCA_020875875.1). Classification (NCBI taxonomy): domain Eukaryota; kingdom Viridiplantae; phylum Streptophyta; class Magnoliopsida; order Dioscoreales; family Dioscoreaceae; genus Dioscorea; species Dioscorea alata. Next base: position 17,446,675 of record CM037018.1, read on the forward strand.
GCATGAATAGACCTAATGTAAATTAAGTTAAATACCTAATTGGAAAAAAAAAGTGTGTAAAGGACAAGGACTCAAAATTTTATTTCCATAGTAATGTTTATGTTTGTTAATTCACTGTAGTATAATACTGTAGAGTATTGTGTATTTACTATATACTAAGTCTCAGTGCATGTTTCTGTGAGAGAAGTCATATTTTTTATCATTCTAGAAATATCATTATAAAATTATAGTCCCTGACACATCATCTTAGGTGCATGTAGCAGATCTTTATTTCCCCGTATGTTAGTCCTCTCATAATTTTAATTTTTAGAAAGTTATTAAGACACTATAATTGATGCATTTTTATACATGTTGGTCCTTTTAACAACCTTTGCCAAAATAAATAAATAAAACCCAAAAAAAAAAAAAACAAATAAAAAAAACAAAAGTGCATATAAAATAAACTTAAATCATTATAAAAAAAACCTCTAAACTGAAATTAAAGAAAGAAGCATTATTGCATTACAATCTTCAACGTATCTCTTATTCTTTTAAGAATAATATAAATAATTCATAGTCTACAATGTAAAAAAAAAAATGATTCCAAAGTAGAGGAGTACATGAAGTGTACCTCCACACAATTGTTCTCAAACGTTGTAATTAAATTTTCAATCACATGATCCAACTGGCACTAGTACCAAACACAAAGCATAATATATGATCAAACAAACACAATTGAGCATCAAGTTGGACTTGGAATAAGCCTCATTTTTCCTTCCATTATATACCACTCTCAAAACACAAGCAAGATCATCATCATCATCATCATCATCATCATCATCTTTTTTTTTTTTTTTTTTTAATTGTTTTGTTTATTTTGGTTCAAGTTAAATTATGAGAGGAGTAAAATTAGGATCTTTGTTTGTGATGAAGAAGATGAAAGACAAAGGAGATGGACATGCAACATTGCAAGAGGAAAAATTACTAAGTAGAGAAGGAGAAAATGAGCAAGTGCCAAAAGGATGCTTAGCTGTTTATGTAGGAGAAAATTTGCAAAGATTTGTTATTCCAGCAAGTTATCTTTGTCAACCGGTTTTCCAAACATTAATGGAGAAGGTTGCTGAAGAGTTTGGGTTTCAACAAAGTGGTGGCTTGTGTATACCTTGTGATGTTGATTCTTTTGAAGAGATTCTTGCTGTTTTAAAAGAGACGTCACGGAAAAGAAGGAGAAAGATGATCAAGAATATAAGTTTTTGGAAATATGTTTTGATAAAATGAGAGTATAATATGTGTTTATGTTTATGCTAACAAAACACATTTATTTGTTATTGATCATTCCCTTCTTTCAGGTTGTTTTTAGGTGTCACATAGCCTTGAAATTTTTTGTTCTGATATATTATTTATCTTTTTATTTTACTGTTTTAAATAATTAATGTAATCCTCGGTTTTTTCTTCATCATTTTTATTTTTTTTACGAAACACGACAAGCGCCGCTCTACAGATGTTTGCACAGTGGTATAAGAGATTCTACTCTGCACCACTGAATCTTTGCACCACTCACACATCATTTATGGTGACTTTCACTAGGTTATTTAAGAATTATTTTATTTTATTTTTTAAAAATAAAAAAATGTTTTTATGCAGTTATGATAAAATATAAATATGATATTGAGAAGAATCTATAGAGAAACCACATGTAGTTAGTGGTAACTCACCAAAAAAAATATATAGGAGAGCAAAGGTTCGAAACTTTACATCCACAGTATTGTTCATACATTGTTGACTACGTGCCAGTACGATATAGTAGAGGGATGTGGGGTTATAATATGTGATATGTCATTTTTTAGCATATGAGGCAAACCTTCATTGTTTTGTGTGTTAGTCATCTTCCCATATATGATAAGTCTTTAGGAAGTTATTGAGCCACCATAATCGATGCACATCATGGAGGTGCATCCAGGAGCGGAACTAGGACTCGATATTATAGGGGGCTGAAGCCTAAAAGCAATATATATATATATATATATATATATATATATATATATATATATATATATATAAAAGATAAACTTGAATTGAATTTTCTTTTTTTAATCATTTCGAATTCAAATCATATATACTACCATGAACAGAATTTTATAAATTTCAAATAAAAACAAAATATGTCGGCATCCATCAAAGATGAATTAAAACGATTTTTTAAAATATTTTTTTAACTTTTTAAAATCAAATTAATTTTAATCTTCCCTCAAAAATTCCAAAAACCCCAACTAAAATCAATTTACATGCCCTTTGAACACAAACTGGAATTTATGAATTCTAAAATGAATAAAAAAATAAATTTGAGTTTAATTAATTTGTTTAGTTAATTGATATTTGGAAGGTGAAACCTTTCCTGGGAAGTTGCTAGTTTTAAGGAATATAATTTATGAAAGCCAATAAACTCATTAATTAATATTACTTTGTTTTTGTCTCTAAGATTAGATACTAATCTAAATTCAAGAAGCCACTAAACTCTCAGTTCATCTTGTATGGTTTCAAAACTAGGGTATTCCCTGGTTCTGACTTATCACAATATGACATGTGTTTTTATATGATGTTATTAATTTTTATGGGGATACTGTGTCAAAGTGATAAGTCAAAACCAGGGAATACCCTGGTTCTAGAACCAGACAAGATGAGCTCCTAAACTCTCTAATCACTCTCATAAGTATTAATTAATCTTATAAAGATCAATATACCATTGTTAATTTGCAGGAACATGCATGTAGCCAAATTCTAGTCCACCGACCACTTTGTCCTTTTTATGATTTATTTTCCATTATTTTCTTTGTGCTTAATTAAGTAGAGATTAATTGCTATATTATTATGTTGAATCATATGTACATTCATATATATCAAACTTCTTGAATATGCTTATCAACAGCAAATCACACTATCTATATTGAATGGTTATTTTAGATATAATATGAACAAATAAATGTTCAACTATTAATGGTTATTATTTTAAACCAACAAACTTGGGTATTATAAATAATACTGGTTAATTTAGAAGGTTTGTTATGTTTTCTTTAATTAGAGAAGATGGATGAAGCTTGTGAAGCTGATCCACTGATGCAAAACTTCACACACACACACATATATATATAATGCTAATTAGTAGAATGTTACTATGCATAAACTATAAAATTTGTAAGATTATTTAATAATAAAATAATATATGTTATATTATGATGATAACCTTTCATTGATCAATTCAAAAAAATAGAATTTCATCAAGCAATTGATCTTTGGGGAATAATTATGTTTTTTTTTTTTTTTAATTTTGTGATCAAAATAGCATTCTATGAGTAAATCATTTAAATGTGATTAAATTTTAATCACAAATTCATCCATTTATACTATTTTGAACAGTTTATTGAATTATATAAAAATTATGATAATAATTATTTCATTTTATTCCTTGGTGATGACTAAAACATTCATTACTCATTCCATTCGGTTCCATTCCAACTTTCATTCTCATTCTCATTGCATTAATATTCTCATATTATTCACATTAAAAATCAATTTCATACATTCTTAGGTTTTGGCTAAAAAGTGAGAGATCTCTGATCTCTAACCCACTAGAGAAATAAATTCCTAAATGAATAGGATTAAATAAAATTATCCTCAAATTCATGTTTTATTTATTTATTTATTTATTATTATTACAAATGTGACAAGCACCTGTTAGTATCTCTATTGCGCATGAGTTAATATCTTAAACACGTCCTCATCTTGTGGCCGAGCTTGAGAGGAGATACAACATCACCCGTGAGTTAATTCCTCCAACGAGGATTCGAAGTCTCACCACTTTGCGTATGCCACACGATAGATCATATTAATGTCTTCTAACCATTTGAACAAAGTGACTTTAGCAATTCAAATTTTATAAATGTTTAAAAATTGAGAAATTCTAAAAAGTATATAAAAAATCTCAAATAAATATTAAATAAATTATTCTCATTTAAATAACTAGCATATGTATTTATTCATGATTAAATAGAGTTTATCAAGTACAAAAATCATCCCTATTCTAATTTTTAGCTTATTAATTGTTAGTAGAATTATTTTTAGCTATCACATGCAGATAAATATTCCTTTCATATAAAGAGAGGCTCCTTGCTAAGTTTAATTAATACAATGATTTAATTATCAAAAGAGAGAGTGAGAAAGAGGCTCAAATAATTAATGCCCATGTTTATCAAAGATTAAAGCTAGCAATCTTTGAGAAGGACATGAAATCTTTTGAGAAATGACATGAAATCAAATTTTTTAGAAATGATTTTGGATTTGAAGTACTCTTTTGTGATTCTCTCACAAATATATAAATCACAAGGTATATACTTAATGTATAATTCTATTTTTAGTAAACCGGCATTTATCCTAATTATTAATTCTTTTTGAAGAAAATCTTTTAAAAATGTTTATTTTTATTATTTAATATATGTATATATATTTTTAAAAATACAATGAAATAAAAGAGAAAACACAAAATCATCAAAAAAAAAAAAAAAAAAGATAAACAAGCCAAATAAGTTTGAAGACAATGAGAAAGAGCAGAATTAATGCTGGTGTAAAAGTCACTAGAAACTAATATAATTCAGACAAATAGAGAAAGATATTTATTGGATGATCTAAAAGCCAGTCAACAATAAATTTACTTTTTGTGGTTATTGTTTTTACAATTAATTAAAACAAAAGAAAAACATATATATATATATATATTAGTGACATATATATTTAAAAAAATAAATCTCAAATTTAATAAAATAAAAAAATTAAATTATACAAGACCGTTTAATTTCACTGGGAGTGAGAATACAAATATGAGTGAAGTACATATATAGAAGATAAATCACATAGGGGGAGAGGAAGAGGGTCGAGGGAGAGGAGGGGGTCGGCCTGGGCGGAAGGGGGGCGACGGAAGGCATTGCGAGGGAAGTAACAGGCGGGGTCAACAGACCCCGCCGGCGACAGGGGGGGCGGCCGCCCCCCCTGCCCCCCCTGTCGCTCCGCCCCTGCTAATATACACTTTTTTTTCTACAAAAAAGTTGCGAGTGCACATATTTAGGGACTTGCGTGCAAATGATTTGAGATTCTGTGGTATGTTTTCATCAAGCTAGTACAGAATTGAGCAGTAAACCCACTCTCACAACTAGAGACTTGTGATGCGCATTGTATGTATTCCATAGTCAAATCTTTTACGGTAAGACAAGTACTATTGGACCAAAAGCTCATGTGAGATACACACTCATATAAATACACATACATATATAATATTGAAGTGAAACAAAAGTGTGTTGAAAATGAAGGCAGAAAAGAAGGGCACACTAGTGCAAATAATCTCCCACTAACTTTATCATCTCCAATTATCAAACAACATGGTTTGCTTGCTTGCATGGATTATGCTTTTCAAGTGCCATATGGTAATGCTACACTTTGCCATCTTTTCAGCCTTGTTTTTGCCCTTCTTGCTTTACTTGTAAGAAGGTCCAAGTTCATTGAATCCTCTCCTTCATATATAATTAACCACCCTCATAAAACCCTCTATAAATTAAGAGCAAAGAGAAAAATTAAGAGAGAGAGATGACAGAGATGGAGTGGAGGAAGTGTTATGTTGATCTGGTTCTAGTTCCACTAGCTATTCTCTTCTCTGTTGCATATCATGCTTGGTTGTGGCATAAGGTTAGGTCTCAGCCACTCCAAACCTTCATTGGCATCAACTCTGCAGGCAGACGCAAATGGGTCATAGCCATGATCAAGGTACTTAATTTTATATATATATATATAAACACATATATACATATATACACGTTCAAATACTCTAAATTATCTCTCCGTGGTAGCTCATTTGAAAGAATGCATGTTCATCCCAGATACATTTCAGCTTGAGAGTGTGTGAGAGAGAGTTTAAGATTACGAGAAATTAATTAAGCTAAAGAATTGAAGAGAAACACAGAGTTTAAGCCAAATTTGGTATATAACTAATGGGAGTCCCATGCGAGAGATAGATTCTTTGAATCCCTTCCCCACTCGTAAATAGTGTAAATAAATAATAATTTATCTATTTTATAAATAATAATAATAATAATAATAAAAAGAAAGAGCCAGAAGTCAGGAGTTCGAATTCTTCCCCATATTAAATAGTAGTTTGTCAACTTTGTTATAAATATATAAAAAATAAAAATAAAAAATAAAAAAACCTAAACTCTGTATGAGTGTGCATCTCATAAACCCTAATTTTAGAAAAAGATGAAAAAAAGAAAAGGCCTTTCTCTGTTATATATATATTGTAACACATATATGAATGCATGGATGCTTGCATGCAGGACAATGAGAAGAAGAACATATTAGCAGTGCAATCCCTAAGAAACGCAATAATGGGATCAACCCTAATGGCCACCACCTCAATCCTCCTTTCCACTGGCCTTGCAGCCATTCTCAGCAGCACTTACAGCATCAAGAAACCTCTGGGAGACAACATCTTTGGTGCTCATGGTGAGTTCATGGTGGCTCTCAAGTATGTCACTCTCCTTCTTGCTTTCATCTTTGCCTTCCTTTGCTACTCCCTCTCCATCCGCTTCATCAACCAGGTCAACTTCCTCATCAACATTCCCTTCTCCGACGATGACGATAACCGTCTTCTCTCGCCGGAGTACGTTTCCGATCTTTTGGACAAGGGTTTTGTGCTAAACACTGTGGGGAATAGGCTCTTCTATGCAGCTCTTCCTCTTCTCTTGTGGTTGTTTGGCCCTGTCTTAGTGTTCTTGTGTTCTTTGATCATGGTTCCATTGCTTTATAATATTGATATTGTTTCAGTTAATTCAGCTAGTGATCATATCACCAAGGGTGTAGCAAAGGTTTAAGAGGATATGATCATTAGATTTCATGCATGCATGCATTGTTTGCATAATTGCAATGCATGCAAATGTATTGAAAAGTTTTTAAAGTTTGGTTGGTGTTTGTGTTTGTGTTTGGTTTGGAAGTCATGAAAGACTTGTTAATTTGTTGGTCTTAATTTGACAAATTAAAGATATTTCTTTCTGAGTGAATGACAAGTAAGAGTGCATTAAGGTTTAGAAGGATAAGATGTGATATCATGCATCATAACCCACTAGACAAAAATGTGCTGATGATGTATACTCTCTTTTAACTTAATCTTGGATATGATTCCCACTAGTGGTATTTTTGCTGCTTATCTAGATCATCATCATTATATATAAATTATTGTTGTACTTCATGCTTTCTTTGGAGGTATTATAAATCAAGATTATTAATAACTACTTTTTGCCTCATAAGAATTAATGATAACTCCTTTCTTTTGCCAGGTGAGATCTCTCACAGCTTTAATTGAGATGACTGAGTTATCCCCTTTATAAAAAAAATATATAAAAAATCAAGATACTATATACATGTAAATTTTATATTTACATCCAACCAAATAATAACAAATTATATATGTATATATATTTTTGACAATGTGAATAGGTCTGGTATGCACAGGTTTTCTAAGTATACCATATATTCGTACATAACGCAATGAGGATTCTATCCCAGATGTCAATAGGCTAAGGCACAATTAGCATGATATATATTTCATCCATAAATAAAAACAAAAGTAAGTTTAGAAAAAGGTGTTTCTTATTACTCAAATGTAAAGAGATAAATTAGAAAAAAAAAAAAAAATCTAAACACAGTGACAAACTACAAAAGCAAACTTTTTGATGCGTAAGTTTGGCCTATATATTTGTCATCAGCTTCAACCTAGTTTTTCTCAACAAATTTCCACACTAGTTGAAGGAATGACGTCCTTGAAAGGGCAAAGAGTATTAAAGAACTACAAATTAAAACACACACATCCCAACTTATAAAATCCATTACCAAAAAAAATTATTCTAGATGGTCAAAGAATACTACCTATATTATATATATTTAAGATAAATACTGTTTGTAAAATAGTTTTTCATGAGTATATATAGGTCCATAAGATGAGGAAAAAATCAAGCCAGTGTTTATAGATAAAAGAGAGAGAAATGGAATGGAGCAAGGTTTGCATGGATGTGATAATGATTCCATCAGGGATGTTGTTTCCAATAGTGTATCATGGCTGGCTCTGCTACATGGTAAGGACTCGCCCACAGAGAACTAACCTTGGTATTGATGCTGTTGGCCAACAAATATGGATCTCTGCCATGTTGAAGGTTTGTAAGCCAAACACCATCTTTATATATATTAATATATATGTATATATATGGATATTTATCTATCTATGTATATATTCATTTCATCATTTGCCTCTCTTTATGTAGTTATGTAATATTTGGTTAAAACTAAAGTCATCGATTGTACCAAACTTTTTTTTTAACAAAAGTGACTTAATGATCATCTAAAGATTTATTAATTCGGTTAAAGTATCACATAGGATGATTAGTACTATGTGCACATATACAAGACATTGCAAAAACTAAATCGAGTTAATAAAACCTCCATAAACAATGAATAAACAATACTACATAATATTTTATAAAGTATTATATAATGCAATAGTACAACAAATAGTATCAAGAGATTCAATTCTAGGTCTGCCCATTCACTTTTCTCATAATATTCCACTACACCTAATAATAGTTGTTACTTGTTATTATTATTATTAATAAGAATCAAAACAAATCATGAATCAAACTTTAAAAGCCACCCACGGTTTATTTAAAAATAACTTCTTTTCTTGATAGAGGAAACAGCAGTGGCACTAATCCAAAATTTTGTTACTATCTCCCACAAGACTAATCACGTTATTATCAGTAGCTAGCAAATCAACCTTGTTTAATCACAAAGTACCACAAAAAGAATGGAATCAATGAAAACTAATAAACATAAAAGTGATCTCAGGACAATGACAAGAAGAACATACTGGCAGTGCAAACACTGAGGAACAGCATAATGAGCTCCACACTAATGGCCAGCACCTGCATCCTCATCTGTTGCGGCCTTTTAACCTTCACCAGCAACATATATTCACACAGATCCTATGAGACATCAACCTTCGACAGTTCCGGAGCCATCACTCTTGCCTTCAAGTCTGCCACATTGGTCCTCGTCTTCCTCGCAGTCTTTGTCTCCCAAGCTCTCTCCATTATGTTCCTCAACCAGGTCGGCATTCTCATCAACATCCTGACAATGGAATGTTGCACCATAACTCAACAACATGTCTATATATTGCTGAGGAAAGGGATGTTTCTCAATACTGTCGGCAACAGGCTGTTCTTCATTGCTCTTCCTTTGATGCTCTGGTTGTTTGGGCCAATCCCCGTCTTTGTCTGTTCTGTGGCTACGGTTCCTGTCTTGTATAACCTCGACATTGTACCTGGAGAAAAGAAGCCGGTTGTTAGCGTAAGAGTGGCCAATGCCTGAAGGAGCAATGATGCTTTCTCTGCCTGCAGTCATGTGGTATAGCATTCCTAAGTAGAATTCAGATAAAACTGATGGCAATTGGTTCATTGTAGTTCATTGATTGTATTCAATCATAAAGTATGATATTCTTTGCACAATGTTCAAAGATGTCAATAACAAGAAGCAATATTTATTGAAGAAAAGAGCTGTGTTTGGATGTCTTGTTTTGGTGGGGGAATGAATGAGCTGTGCTTTGTTCCTACCCTTGATTTTGATGTGAAAGGGCCTTGCATTGTGTGCTGACCTGTATGAATATTCTCCTATTTGAACTTTTTGCAATAAGGAGATTCACAAACCCAATAAGTATTGCTTTTTTTCATTGAAATTGACATCAACGGATGAAACAAGCTGAAGCTTATATTAAAAATTTCTGGGTCAATTTCTAGTTTGGATTCATGGATACGTTAGAGATATCCAATATGGGCACTATTGAAAAATACATGGAATAATAGGATAGTGAAAAACAGGGCTACCTTACCTGTGAACATTCTTCGTGCACGTTGTTGGTTGGCATACTGTAAACAAGTTGCTCCTGGTCTGCCACCATTAGAGAAATAAGAGGTTAGTGAGATGAAATAAAAGTCAATCAACTCTAAAAGATTCTAGTAACCTGACAAAATTGTACAATGGAAGCTGTTCGTGGTGCATCATCTTTGTCATGGTAATCTTAAGATTGAGGTGACTTTGTTGAGTGTTGTGATTTCAGACAAAACATATGAATTCCATCAAAAGATTCTTGAAACTTGAGTGTAGTATTTTAGGAGGTCCTTGGTAGTCTGGCAATGTTGCACTCTTCAGTAGTACTCTGACCACTTCCGATAATTTTCCATGTCTGTTGGTTTACAAGGAATCAATCCTCCTCGAGGCAGACAATAGGATTCCGACAGATATCATGAATGTTAAGGGATTATTCACCATGCTAGCGGGACTTATCTTCATCATATCTCAGTTTGATATGAAAAGACATGAAATGGCTTTTTCTGCAAGTCTTTTGAGCTTATAAAATTTTTGGAAACCATGCCACCTCCGTCTGCAACAATGGCATTGAATAAATTGCATGGATAGGTTATGTCTAATGAAAACTGTCCAGAGAAAATGATTCACAAACTTAACTTACCTTTGCTGAACTTGGTTGGTTTTGTCCTGTCTCCAGAAACATCACCGCCTTCTGTTTGTAGCTAACTTTGATGAAGTTTCAGGTTTCTTTGATGGCAGAAGAGCTGATGATAGAAGCTCTTCAACAGCAGCACGTTGCCTCTTCCTTGTACTGACCAAGTCTTTGGGTTTGGTATTGGAATTAGAAGATTCTTCAAGTTTTTGGCTTCCTTTAGTATGTGGAGGCATGGTTGAAGTACTCTGACTTGATCGACTGGATGATAAATCTGCAGATAATCTTCGTGCTCCTCTTGCCTTCTCAATCGATTTCTTAAGATCTGATTCTGCTTCCAATGACTTATCAACTAAAATAGTCCCTGCACCAGTTATTTTGCACAAAGAATGTCTTCTTGAAGAATCATCGGCATTTGCCGACTTATCCTTCTTCTTGGAAGATACTTTGCCCTCATGTTCACAATCTGTGACCAGTTTCCTTGTCGATGAAGAACCCACATCTATAGGAGATGTAGGATCCTGCTCCAGAACTCCCTTGCACAGCTTTCTTCTGAATGTCTTGTGCTTTCCCTTGAGATGACTCAAGGCGGGATCTTGAGTGTGCATGTTCACGTCTGCTTCTGACCTCTGAGAGACTTCATCCTTCACACAGGTACTCTCAACCTTTTTATGATCTTCCAAGTGGCATAAACGGCGTACAGTGCTCTCTGATCTTGAGGTTTCTCTAGATGAGGGGAAATCCTGATCAAAAGTAGACTTATATGGCCTAGAAACTGAGATAAACAGGTTTCTTTCTTTTGCATTCTTTACCAAAGCAGCCCAGTGGAGGTTTGTTTCCAATTTCTTTGCATTACCAAATATCCACAAAGACATCCTGGCCCGTGTTAGAGCAACGTTCATTCTTCTTACATCCGCAACAAAACCAATACCACTTGAACTAACAGTTGATGGTTTGGCACTAGTTTGTGAAGCTCTTACTGTGGAAAGTACCAATATATCTACCTCACGACCTTGAAATCCGTCGACAGTATTGAGCTCCATTTCAGAAACAATCTTAGGCCCAAATGCATTTGAAAAACGTGATCGCAGTAGCGAAAGCTGACTCCTATACGGTGTTATCACACCAACTTTTAAAGAGGAAAATTCAAATGGATATCTGTAAATTAAAAAAAAAAAAACAATGAATGAATGATTAGACTCATCACTCCAGTAGAATACAAATAATTTTCTTTTGCAAGCAAAAAGTGAACACACCTTCTCCTTAAAACCTTTAATATTTCAACAGCTGCCTCGGCCTCAGGCTCGTTATAAACAGAAAGGGACCCAGAACTTTTTCCATGATGCTCACGACCATCAGTAACATCAAAAAACATGTATGGCCCAAGATTAGCTCTCTCATGAAATGGTGCTGACTTGCTGGCCATTAGTGATCCATTTAGTAGTTTGTTGTCATAAAAGTGCAATGATGGAAAATAGCATATCTCTGGGTGCATTCGATACTGCACAAAAATAGTAGAAGACAAAAAATTTAAGAATCGCAATTGCAAATGAAGACAATCTAATTAACTAACAAACATGATGGAAAGTATATGAGCTCCAAAAACTAGTAAATTTGAAACAGATGACACCAACTACAACTACTATAGCAGGGATTAGTAAATAATATCTAATTAAGTTCCAAGATTCATATGACATTTCAAATCTATACTATAGTATCTTTTGTAGTGCAAATATTTTATTAAGGATTATTATAGAATTTGATAGAATACTACAACAAAGAGATTCGTCTAGACATAAATGTTAAATGCAAACCAAACAAATATCATCTAGAATTAATTCAACCCAAAAACTTAAGTTAATAGGATGAGAGACTTGGGCTCGTATATTTATTTCCATATTTACCAAATTAGCCAATGTGCTACTATTAGTTACTTTAATACACCACTTTAATAAATGCCAATCTCCAATACTATATTAAATGCAAACCAACCATACTATCCAATTCAACTACCAAATTCACCAACGTGGGACTACTAGTTAATCTAACAGCACTTATTGTCGATAAAATAACGTCACAAGAAGAAAGGTTTGATAAAAGTTGCATGCCTTATAATCTACCTGTCCAGTAGGCATTGCAGCAAATGGTTATGCTATGGTCAACACAATCTCATCACAAGAAGAAAAGTTGGATAAAAGTTGAAGTTGCTTATTTAATAATCTACCTGTTCAGTAAGCATTATAACTGGGTGACCAGCTCTTTGTAGACGCTCAAACATGCTACACTCGTAAAGAAATTTGCTAGCAACATTAGAAAGCACAGTGGCAGGAAGCTGCTTTGGGTCACCAACCTTCAAAAAGAGAAACAACAAAGATCAAAATTTGAAACAACTCTAATTTTCGGCAAGCAGAGACTATTACCATTATACATCTGGTTCTGTTTGATTTGAGAAGTTGAAGTGGAATCAAGGTAGCTGGTTCAAGAGCCTACATGAGCAAGAAAACCATAAGCAGATGTTTGAAAAGCTACCTGTAGAGCAAACACATAAAAGAGAAGGTGAAAAACACACTTGAGCAGCTTCATCAATTACAACAACATCAAATAAGGTTTGCTCAGAAAAACTTCCAAACTTGTTACTAGAAGCAGATTCAGAGCAAACTTCATACAAATCACCTCCACATCCACTTAAGGTTGTTACCACGATTTCAGCCTCTTGTAAGATAGATTTTCGTATTTTACGCTTGAGAGACCTGCTTTCCTCAGAAAACTTCCTTTCTCGGGCTTGAGCTGCTGCAAGTTCTCCACAAATAGCTTTCTTCTGGCCGTATAGGATATTAAGCTTTGCTCCAATTGCAGAATCAGAAATTTCTGCCACATCATTCTCCTTGGATGCATTATCTGAAGGCACTTGCATATGTGTGTCACTGTCATTTAATTTAGCACGTTTAGACTCATAAAGGCGTATGCAATCCATTACTTTCTCAAGTTCAGCTCGAAGTGAACTAGAAGAGGCCATGCCCATATCACTTTTGGCATTTTGGTTCATTGTATCTTCAGCCAACCTTTGTTCAACCAGTGTATCAATAAAGAAAGGCATAGAATTAGGATGAACTGTTTTTGCATTGCCAACTCGCACCATATAAGGTTTGTAGATCTTTCCATCATTACCATAAAGTCCCTCACTGATTCTCGATACCAGTTCATCAACTGCTGCATTTGACTGTGCGCAGATAAGAACCCTTCCTTTTGCAGGACGCGCTGCACTCCGAGAAGGTTCTCTCTCAGCATCCTTAATCATTTGTTTAGCAAATGCAGCATCCTGCCAAGCTCTTGCTATTGCAGAAGATTGGCTAAGCCTTGCTCTCAAGCTATTTCCTGCAGCAGCTGTGCTTATGGAGCTATCGCTAAACATTCTTGAAGCAAAAGCCTTCTGTGCCTCATGCATAGCAAGTGATGCACTCACAATTCCAATAATTGTCTTGGTCTTTCCAGTGCCTATAAGTGACAACCTAGAAAAGTTAAATACACATCAAAGTAACAAGCCGTTATGCTTTAAAAATCAAAAAGATCAGAAAGCATCAAGACCTGGAGGACCCTGGACAAGGGACAATTCATAAGCACGCTTTGAGTCCTGTGCTCTAATGGCCACTCTGACAGCTTGGAGCTGACTGTCATTATATGAAGACCTCAGAGAATTCTGCAAGGATTGTGAAAGTTTACTGAGGTCAACCTTCTTTACGTCAGAATATGCACTGGAACAACTCACAGGATCTATGATAGTCGGAAGAATAGGGATATCATGCAGAGATGAGAGGGCTTGAAACTCTCGAAGCTGAGGAGTGATGCTCATAATTCGAGTTAATGTCCATTTGCTCCTTTCAATAAGAAGGGTCTTCACTTTAATTGACCGTGATGAGCCATTTGGTAGATAAAATCTGATTACTAGAGCTATTGACCGGCTTTTATTGCATTTCTCACGCCGCTCTACCTGAGATAAAAAATCACATGATTAATTACAAAAAAGGGTAAAATATACAACTTCTACCAGGATAAGGAAAAAAATACACCAAAAGGTAGATATTACAACTACCTTTCCAAGCACATGAATTTGCTGAACTGAATTTTTAAGGGGCTCTTTAGTAAGCAAAACCAGATCATTTTCTGAACAGCCTCCAGATGCAGCAGATTCACTATCATCAGGGCAGCCTCGAACAAGATGAAAATCATCAATTTTTTCAACTGAAAGAACAGAGAATTTGCAGCACCACATATCATCTGAAGATGTCTCCATATACGAGTTCTGCAGTTGAGCTTTGAACTCTTCCAAAATTAGTGGCCGGAAGATTTTGACATAATGGTCTGGAGAATGAAAACTCAAAGGAATCTCCTTCAAATCATTTAGAGCTATCTTTTTATTTACTTCAGAAGAAGATAAACCCACAGTGACAAAGTAATCCATTTCAAGAATAGGTCTGTACCAGTCATCCAATTTTGCTGGTTTTAGTTTTCTACCTCCTGTACCTGCCTTGTTAGAAGTACCATATTTATTGTTCATGGGCACATGAAGTTGAATGATTTTCCTTTTTGGAGCAGATATATTAGGCTTTGTTAGCAGCACTGACTGAGGCCTTCTGGAATGGTCAAGAGAATGTTCCAAGGGATCGTCTGCAACATCACATATCAAATCTTTGATAACAGCAGCTTCTTTAGCTAGTTCTAGTTTTGTTTTAGAAGTCCCTTTGGATACAGTTTGAATGGATGCTGAACGATTAGAAGGCAGGGTAGGCCCAGCAGGGACCTTCTTATGAACGGTGTGAGATTCTTTTGGTGAAACCGGTTTATTGGAATTATAAGCACCAATCAATCCTTTGTCTTCAGATACAACTTTTGAGTTGCTATTAGAGACATTTTCACAAATAGAAGGCTCAACCTCATGAGATAGTTTGTCATAAAAAGGGTTGTCATGTTGTTTCTTTTGGAAAGACAATTGAGTGTCTTGAACAGCAATGCTTGAAGGAAAAGGCTCAACTATATTCCTTGATGAGCCACTGCTGGGAAGGTGATCTGGTGAGACACTATTGCTGGAATGTGGAGGCAACACATTATTTGATATGCTGTAGCCTGATTTACTACTGCACACTGGATTGAAATCTGGCAATGCTTTCTTTTCTTGCACCACATCTGAAAGAACAACTATATCATGACTGTTGACATCTTTAGCAGCATCTGCATGTTTCCCTCCATAAAAACAAGAATTTGAAATTGAACTTCCCAAAGATGGTTCAGACATAAGGGTCTCCCCTTTTGACATTTTCTTCTCAGAAGTGAAAGAAAACTCTCTTGATAATGAAATTGAGAGATGAAGCACTTTCTCCCTCAACACATCAACCTCTATAGAATCTGAAAAGCCAAAAGAAATCATATATGGCATGACTGTAAGGGGGAAAAAATAGGCAAAGTCATACGAGAAATAGAGAACAATACGAACCCTGTGACATGATTGCCTCAATTGCACCAATTTGATATGGTGGATTACCACTTCCTGTATCTCTTAGAAATGTCAGCAAAGAACAAATGCATTGTTTCCAGTGTCTGCTAATGACAATAAGGGATGATTTTCCCCAATCGACCAAATCAGAAAGCCATTTATAGTCAAAACAATAAAAATTTTTGAGTGAAGGACTCCCTGATAGCTTGGATGAAGACAAGGTAAGCCTTTCAAATACAACCGGAAGAGTTTCCAGCAGCCGAACACATGTCATCTGAAAAGAAGAACTAAAATTCAAATTGCAGAATTCTATAAAGCATAACAACCACAAAATAAAAACAGGCAGTGTGCATCAATGGATGTTTAAAAAAAATTGCAGCATGAACATAAAAGAATGTTGACTATAACATGAGTTCAATAATTTCTTTTAAGCAGAAATAAAGGAAAAATAAGGGCTTCTCAAGGATTATACCTGAAAGTTTTTACTATTTACAAGTTCCCGTCCTTCTGCTAAGCATTTTAACAAAGAAGGCCAGATAATTATTGATATTAAACAACTGAACTTCTCCCAGGATTCCATGTCAACAGCTATGGGTGAATACTCAGTAGGTGTAATGCATAAATTACCAAAATAAGGTTGTCTCAGAAACCCCCCCTCAGAAACAAACTTCCCAGACTTAGGACCTTCTTGAGAACTGCCAGGTGAAGTTTTAGAGGAGTTGACAACTTCTTTTAGAAGCTTGCGCGTGATGAACAGTAGGTGTTGAAAATTATGAAAGTTGGCTAAAACAGAATCAGCTTGGACCTGAAAATCATATGCACATGCAAAACAATAAATACAATTACAAGTTTTACTCTGCTTTCAGCTCTTAGAAACAAAAAAACTTTGATGAGTTCTTCTAAGTATGGAGACTTCAGCTTAACTATAGATAGAGAAAGAATTAAAAAGCAATAAATTAATGTGTGACCTGAAGAGATATATATAAATATATATATAACCTATTTTCTCTACATTATACAAAGGCAAACTTTACAACCTAAAACATATAGGAGATCCTTAGAGGCACACCATCTTCTTGCAAAGGCTTACAAGAATACATGTTGTCAAAGGCTTCATAAGTTTAAAAGGTAAGATTAAACCAAACATTCACTTTGATGAGTTCTTCTAAGTATGGTAAAACATGAAAATTCTTCAATGCCCCATTTATTACAATTCCTTAAGGTATTTATTACTAGTAGGTCCAAACACATAATCGATATGGGACTATTAGTTACTCTAACAATAAGAACCCAAATAATAAAAATAAATAAACAAATAAATAAATACATAATTCCTACTGTCATAGAAAAGAGATGAGCTTGTTGTCCAAATCTACAGTTAAACTATATATATCATTGAAACAATAAATACCTTTTCTAAAGCATGTCTCAATCCCGAATAAACAGCTGACAATGATGTTGCACTAGAACAAAGAAATTGAAGTCCAGGAGTCAATCCCCTTGTCTTTGAAATGTGTTCCAAGACAACTCTATCAATTTGCCTAATGTTCTGCAATCCGTGGAACAAGAATTGTAAATAGATAACAAAACTTTCATTCAAACACCAAATTAAGAAGTGAATGGCCTCAGCTCTTATATATAACACTCACTTCATTAGGGTCTATAAGTAGCAGTATCAAACACTCTGCCATTTCTGGTTCCCAGGTCCACTGCTTATGAAGTTCACGTTTCTCCATCTGGATGATGAATTCAGCAGCAAACCTAAATCAAGTTCTAAGTATCATTTTACTGAGTGTTACAAAAACAATAATTTGGCCTATAACTTAAAAGAATAAGCACCATTAAGAAATTCAGTAGCACAGGACAAAGCAATACCACCTAATAATGGACAAGATAAACTTCAACAGACATGTACCTTTTCAATGTTCTCGCCAAAGGGCTCTGCATTGATGAGACTTTAATGGAATTTCTTGACTCCTTCCCATCACTACCATCATCATAACCCTGAGGAACTTCCCACCCAAATGATGATGATATTTCAGGGGCATACTGTGACAACCATTTGCTTATTGGCATTGAGAATTCGAGGCTTAAGTTTGCTTCTATAACAGAAATATGAGACATAACCCAGAAAACAGCCTTGCAAAATGACACTGGGAAGATTGCAGGATCAACTTCTGTAAGAACTTCAAACCATAACATGGGGATGCAAATCCATTCTTTACACTCGACCAAGGTAACTTTACTCTGGTTACTAAATTCTCTCCAACAATTGCTACTCTTCTCCTTAATATGATGGGAAAGAAGAACTTCATCATCATCATCAACAACAAAATCAGATGAGATGCTTGAATCAACCATAGAAACTGCCTCTGAATTCAACTTCAAGTGTGTAATAGCTGAGGTATCAGAAACAATAATACTGTTGATAAGATCAAATGCAGGCTGACGCAAAGAGCTATGGAGAGATGAATCTTTCAATGAAGACACTAAGGAAGGACCCCTGCAAATAAGAATTAGAGGAAAATTTTACCATCTCAAAAGGCGAGTTCTTTATAATGCAATCATGAAAATATCACAAAGTATACTCATGTACTTGGATGGTAAAATTAATGGTGGAATTCAGCTAAGAGCTTACCACATATGAGCACACTCAAAAGGTGGACATGGAGGATTCATTGTATAGCCACGATATACAATGAGAAGGGCAATCTGAACAATACATGACAAAAATAAAATATCAAGTATGAAGTAACATACACCTAGTTAAAAACTTAAAAGTTCATATGTAACAGGCTGCTTTAAACAATTAAACACAAATAGCTAGTAAGTGATAAGTTCATATGTAATTCAATAACAGTAAATTATATCTTCCAAACTGAATTCACCCAGTTATCTAAGTTTTAAAAGAGGCCAGCTAACCTTGCAAGCATTTTTCCTCATTAGTAAACTGAAATTACTGCTTTGTGTAACTTGATGGAGAAGAAAATAGAGAAAATGTCTCCTTTGCTTTTCATGCTCGCCATCTTGCAATGCTTCAAGTGACTAAATAAAAGATTCAAGATAGATCAGAAAGCTCATTAACCTATAGCATATAAATAACATGGATGAAGAATTCAAAGTACAGAAAAAAATTTGAATAGACATGCCTGTAAAAATGGTAGAAACAGATCAAATATTTCTTTATGGCTTTTCTCGTTTCGAGTATGAAAACACTGACCCAAAAGCGTGTTGCGTATCATACTTGGTGATAGTGAGGTTCTCAACCAGAGTTTACATCCTATAAGGAAGGGGAGAATTACTGCTTGCCTGGCATAATTGTCAATCCAAACAAATATTACTAGGTGAACCCACCAAGCATTTCAAAAGATGCCCTTAGGCAAGTGACAGCATGTGAGAACTCAGGTGTATCATCGCTCACATGATTGAGTACAATGCTCATGATAATTGGATATCTTTCCAATATTCCTTCTTCAAAAGCCGGTGGATCAAGAAAGCCAAGCCTATTGATTACAAGCCAAATAATCAATAATGACAACAATAATGAATACTAACAACAAATAGAAAGTAAAAATGTAAAGGAGGGAGAGAAATGGTCAGTTATGAAGGCCGCCAACATACAATGTTTTAACACCAGACCAAACAGTTAATTTCTCAAGCTGCATTCTTGGCCTTAAAGTATCTGGGGTCAATGGTAGACCTTCTGTTTCCAAAATCCCAATGTAATTCCTTAGTAGGGGTTGCAAGGGTTCCAAATCTGCTGCCCTCCTATAGAATTAATGTATTAGCATAGAAATTCATCAAAACAGCTGCACAGGAATACTGAAAAAAAGCATTCTTATGAATAATCCAAAAAAAAGACTTGGACTAGATAAAACATTCATCCATCAGGGTCATCATAAGCCAGAACTCATGTACAAAAGAGCACTTACTATTACACACTTTCAGATTTATCACTCCAAATTCAGTTTAAGATGGATCTAGCAAACCAATCTTGCATCATTCTCAAACTTGAGTGCAATATTTTACGGAAAGAACACCGTTGCTCAAAAGTATAAATAATCTAGCGGAAATAAGAGAATCCAGCAGACAAAGGCATATTCCCTTGAAATTAGCTCTAGGATAAGCAAGCAAATGTTGCACCATATGTCATTTTACCAAAAAGCGCTCCAGTTTTGTTAAAAGGTTGGTATATCAAAATAATCTGACGTTCCGATAAGGCATAGAATAGGAAGGAACATAGAAGTCAAGGTACTAGCATATAAAAAATGAATTAAATAGTAAATACTGCATAAGGAACACAAAGCCACTACAATATGGAAAAGAAACATCTACAAGTGCCATAAACCATCATTTCTGTTACATTATAGGATCACTGCCACAATTATTGTAAAGAAGATTGATAAGTGCCTAAATACATCATGTTTTAGCGATAATGTTCTTGTACTTTCGTGCAACTTATGTGAATTCTCGATGACATTTTGCGCACTTGATGTTTTTATTTTCGTTTTAGGGTTTCGAGGACCAAGTGCGCGTGATCGAACCGTTTTCATATCGTTTCGGGAAAGATTGAAGAAGAAATGAAGACTTGGAGTACCCCGGAAGCCGACGCGCCGCACACGGAGCCATTTCTCTCGGCCGTGTGCGGCGACTGTGCGGCCCGCACAGTGGCCGCACGGCTCAGCCAGTGAGCTGTGCGGCCTAGTGTGCGGCCGCACACCTGGCCGCACGCCCTGGCCAGAGAGCCGTGCGGCCTAGTGTGCGGCCCGCACACCAGGCCGCACAAGGTGGCCAGAAGAGCGCGCGGGCGCGCGTGCGGCCCGCACGCCACCCGCACGCTCTCGGGTTTATATAAGGTTTCTTCAAGGGTTTTTAAGGGGAGTTGTTCTCTATCCGGCCTCCACTCCACCATACACCATTCTCATCACCTTTGGAAGGATTTGGAGGGATTTTTGGGCTGATTTGAAGGAGAGAAGAAGGGGAAGACGTGGAGAAGCTTCATAGGGCTCACCGGCGCGGATCCGACGAGCCACACCATCAACCCTAGTCGACATCTTTGAGGGAGTTTTTCTTGTTTTTTTTATTTGATGGATCCTTTGTATGATGAGCTCCTTAGCTTTGTGATGTCGAACTAAACCTCCCAAGGCCACCGGGCTCCCGGTGAACCTTGGGAGGAGACTTTGTATGAATGACCTTTATGTTGTTTTAAATGAATGTGTTGGTTTGCTTGTTTGGTTTTAATTCATCATCTTGTTGTTCATTCTACAATGGATGGATTCCGTAGAATTGATTCTAAATGATACTTGTTTGGCGGGATGCTAGCTTGTATTAGGTCACGTGGTGAGTTAAAGAGGGATCCCTGTATTAATACGCCGGAGGTTCCGGGTGTTAATAGCCTCCCGCGCGTTTAGGGTTAATTTAGCCGAGAGAGTGCATTAGATTAACCCTAATCAAGACTCCTTGTTCTCATTGACATCGTAGGGGTATTTTCTGGATAGAGAAACCCGTACTGGATTAGGGCTACACTACGGAGGTTCCGGGGTAGTCGACGCCCGAGTCTAGCGGATCAAAACCAAACCAACCTTAGTTTATTGAATTCCATGGTCATTCGTTCTTAGTTTCCTCCCAGGGGAATCCTCGCCCGAGGCCTTCCCCAATTATTGGCTTCTTCATCTCTATCTTTATTCCGGATTGAGCTTTATTTTACTTGCATTTCTTTACTTGTTTTTATTATTTAAATTTGCATCAACCCTGTTTCAATCGACTAGAAAGTGACCCCCAAAAGGAAGTAATAGTAGATCTCGGGCCCTAGGGAATACGACCCTCCTTGTGAGGTTATTACTTGACGACCCGTGCACTTGCGGCTGGGGAGCCGCGTGCTAGCTTTTTAGCCTGTCGCAAAAGTGAGTGGCTTTATCATTTTGTGTAAACATAGAACCTAGAACTATGAGAACTGTGCAAAAGTTGCATACATGAATGAAAATCAGGAATGTTTCAGTTTAAATACACACACACACAATGTATGGGGTGTCGATTTATTTCAATCAAATGGGGAATACATTCCATCAAAAAATTAAAAAAAGAAAAAGGCAAATGCCTAGGAATAGGGGTGATTAAGAGGTACTTAAATCATCTAAAACTTGATATGAGAAAAAAGCCTAAAAATCAAAACAAGAGAAGATATTGAGTGCCTCATATTAGAAAGAGATGATCATCCTACCTTGAATGTAATATACTATTATGCCTGTAATTTGTTTGTAGCATAAGACATTACGTCTATCTTCAATGCAATATATCATTAATCCTGTACACCTTATTTTCAAAGCTTAAAAAATTACCAACACAATGACACAGTTCAAAAAATGTGTGATGTTAATAGAGTGTTTCCATGTAGGGAATATAGATTCATGAAAAAAAAATGGTCTTCTGATATCAAGTGATCTTGGAAACACCCAATAAAATATTAGAAACTCATGAAATTAAGTGAATGTTAACAATCACAAACAATAAGATTTGTGACAACTATACCTCAGCTTTCCCAAGCATCCAGCCAAACGAAGCCCAATAGCTCGAGCTCTTCCATCTTTAAGAAAAAACATAGCATACACACCCTAATAAAAAAAAAAATGCAATAGGAAACAGGTGAAAAGAAGAGCAAAACAGCATCAAGATATCAACCATAATTCA
The DNA here is from genome assembly GCA_020875875.1 of Dioscorea alata. NCBI lineage: Eukaryota > Viridiplantae > Streptophyta > Magnoliopsida > Dioscoreales > Dioscoreaceae > Dioscorea > Dioscorea alata. The sequence goes on from CM037018.1 coordinate 17,469,432, forward strand.
AGCTCTGCAACTTTTTGAGAAGGGAAATTACAGGATATTGTTCATGCCCAGCTAGAGTAATTTCATGAGATTTATCAACTGCTTCAATGAAGATTTGAAACTCATTGACCAACAACGGATCATCAAATAAAATAGGAAACATTAACACCTGAAACAAGCAAATAGTAGTATAAAGAGAAGAGTAGATCAGTCATATTGAAATAAACATAAAGCAAATAAGCTTTAAGCAAAAGTTCTATTCCATAAAAATGATAACAATAACAATATGTGGAGCAAGCAGCCTACAAAACAGGAATGGTGTAGGATAGACACCTGCCTGACGGTGTAAATAAAGACTATCTCTGAAGAGTTTGATCGCACAGTGTAATCAAAAAACAATTTACTGAAACATGGAACATAAGAGTTCAAGACAGCCACCAAGCTATTGAATATAAAAGCTACAAATTGTAAAGATAAGATAGTTAATCAGATTAACATTCTGAATCAAGCACTAGCATATTAAAAATGTACAGCAAAATGATACTTCTACATGCTAAGGAGTCATCATTTTCATAAATAATGTAACCTCAAACTTGTGTGAAATTCTAAGATCTTCACAGAAAAGCTACAATGATTCTTTAACTAGTACTAAAGCAGGACTACGCAAACTTAGATAGTTCAAAATTATATAATATGCTAAAATGCAAAGACTAGCCAGTGAATGCATAGAAATAACAAGGAAGAAGTATACTTCAAACATCAAACTGACAACTTCTGCACCGTGGCAGTCAGGATCATATTCTCTCCGACCAATCTTAGAATTTATCTCTTTGAGATGCTCCGTGACCCTTTCTTCGTCAAGGGACTTCAATATTTTGAGAAGTGGCTCTACTGTATCAGATTCATATCCCATACCATAGGCTTCCTGGGCTTGATGATGCTGGCAAACACACTGTGTGCACTGCCCCATTTCTTGAGAGACTCTCTTCCACACAAGCTTAAGAGGTGAGTCATTATGTTTATCTTCAAAGAAATTATGGAAAGTCTCTAGAAGAGGTCCCATCAAATCTGCATAACCACACCAAATGTGGGCATCCTTTGGCAAATCAACCAAAAAGTCAAAGGAATCTGAAAACCTGCATCAAAATCAACAAAAAGGAAGTCAGACATATGAAAAAAAAACACAAACACGCACACACACACACACACACACACAAGCTTCACACAATCTTAACTTTCAGAGACAGAATAGCACTAAGATTCATGACTATCCACATAGTTGAATCAAATTGATAACCATATTCCTGATTCCTCCACCGTCCAAATCACATTCCAAAATTTGCCAACTTTCACTAAATCCCAACTTTTTCACGCTCAATATTGAAGGACTCAGCATCCAGATTTCAAAGCAAAGCCAATAAAAATCGCTTAATACTTGTAGAAAAGGAGAAAACAATCGATTTGAGATAAAATGGAGGGAATCAAAGACAAACCACTCCTCCTTCAGCCGCTGGATCCGGCGCTGCTTGGAGGGAGAGGGATCATCTTCGTCCTGCTCCTCTAGGATGAATCTCCATCGCTCAACGAGCTCTCTCCGTCCGCAGGCACGTTTCCCCATCAGAGATCAGCGATCGAAGAGCGAAAGCGAGTATCAAACTCTCAAACGGAACAACATCGGAACCCACGCCCGCAGCGCCGTTGGGGTTTTGATCGCCGTTTTCGAAGAGGGAATCGAAAACATTGAGGATGAGCGGGTAAAGGGACCAATTTATACGGAAGAGAACGAATATAATGACCTTTTTGCCCTTATGAATGTAGAGATTTTTCGGCGGGAACCACTAAATTATACCGACGGAACTACAGTTTGCTACCGGATTTTTGCATGTAAAACCTTGTGTTAGTGTGATTTTACAACACCATGCCTAAATTGTTTTAATTTTTTTTTTGTATAATACCTGAATTGATCCTTTTAATTTTATAGGAAGAGACTAAAAGTAAATGGATTAAATGAGACCATTTTCAAAAGTAGAGGGACTAGTTTGGAGCATTTTTGAGTAGAGGGACCAAAAGAAAATAGAGAAAAAAATAGAGAGACCAATTCAGCTATTATACTAATTTTTTTTTTTAGAATACCCTATTTAATCCCTCTAATATAATCAATTTACTCATTCGGTCCCTCTAAAATGATTTGTCCTTAGGAGATCTCTTATTTTAATTTTTAAGAAATATAAGTCCTCCTAGGGATAAATCATATTATAGGAACTAAAATGTTAGATTGACTATATTAAATGGACTAAATAGGGTATTTTTATGTAAATTTTTTTCTTAATATTGCGAAATTTATCAAATTATTATATCAAATATACCATGGTAACAGTATTATTTCATAAAGAGGAGATTTTTTTCCTTTTTATTATGAACTTTTATTTTGTATTTGAATTAATTGTTTTAAATTTGAAAATGGATTTTTTTTAAGATGTATTTTTAATGATAAAAAATATAGGGACTACAAAAAAAGGTTATGCCAAAAACAAATATATGACTATATAGGACGTCAAAAATACCAACTATAATAATGAAAACATATATAACTACAATACTAGTAAAAAACAATAAAAAAAATTTAAAAAGATCCAATAGAAGTGATAAAAGAAAACAAAGATTACAACAACAATCATTCAAAGAAAGAAAAAGGCTCCCATGATAATAAAATTAGTGGATTAGCTGATGCACAGGTTATCTATAGTCTCTTCCGTACTATCTGCACCACCTGTTTGCGATCTCATGAACTCCGAGCTTCTGCTGGCAGTGCAAGATCTTTCAAACTTTACCCTCTTTTGCCTCCAAAAATTGTATTCAATGGACTAATTTCCCAATTTTAATAGATATAAATTTACCAACAACCACAAACAACGACTCTTGGGTCTATTGACATTCGGGTCCCTGCGTAGGGCTTTCGTTTTGGATAGAGTGTGGCTCCCCGAATTCGAATCCCGACTCACACAAGTGAAAGTATTGTTCGATAGAGTGTAGCTCTCTGCATCTTTATCAAAAATAAAAAAATAAAAATAAAAAACAAACAACAATGTCAATAATACAATGTAAAATGACAGAAACACCCTTAACATTACCAAGAATTCTCCAACGATGACACCAACCTCCACTTCATCTCCCTTTCACCTTCCCGCCAAACCCACATCCCAAAATGAACCCCAAAATCCCATCCCTCTTTGTCCTGCTGAAACACTGCACGTCCATCCAGTGTTTGATGAAAATCCACAACCAAATGCTCACCAACTCAATCCCATGCCACAACCACCTCCTAGCAAAGCTCATCGACCTCCGCCAACTCCACTACGCCACCCTCTTCTTCCCCCACATCCCCCACCCCAATGACTTCTCCTTCAACCTCATGATCCGTGCCTTTGCCACCCTCCACCATGACTACCCCCTTGCCCTCCATTACTACCACCTAATGCTCCGTTTCGGTGAAAAACCCAATAACTTCACCTTCCCCTTTGTGCTCATCGCCTCCGCTAATCTTCAGGCGTTTGCCCATGGCCGCAATGCTCATTCGTCTGTTGTTAAGCTTGGTCTTGAGTTGGACTCCCATACAAGGCATTCTTTGATCACAATGTATGCGAGATGTGGGGAGGTGAGGAGTGCAAGGAAGGTGTTTGATGAAATTTGTGAGAGAGATGTAGTTTCGTGGAATTCGATGATATCGGGGTATTCAAAGATGAGTTTTGCCGGAGAGGCTGTGGGGTTGTTTAGGGAGATGAGGGATTCAGGGTTTGAGCCAGATGAGAAGACTATGGTGAGTGTGTTGGCCGCGTGTGGTGATTTGGGGGATTTGAAGCTTGGAGAGTGGTTGGAAGGGATGGTTGATGAGATTGGGCTTGAAGTGAATACTTTTGTCGGGTCGGCGTTGGTTGATATGTATGGGAAGTGCGGCGAATTGGCTTCCGCAAGAAGGGTTTTTGATGCAATGCCGGAGAAGGAGGTGGTTGTGTGGAATGCTATGATCACTGGGCAAGTATTTGAATCTCTATAACTTCCTATTTTTGTTTTGCTTGAATTGTGCTAAAAAGTTGTTATATAGTTATAAGTGTTGTATTTGAAATGTTATGTGATCTCTGCTTTATTTATATAATTTGTTAAGCTTGATTGCTTTAATAATTTGAACTGAACATCTGATTTACCAGAGCAAAACAGGTATGCACAGAATGGGTTGTCAGATGAAGCCATTAAGGTATTCCATGCGATGCGAGAAGCTAGAGTGGAGCCGGATAAGATCACAATGGTTGGGGTGCTTTCGGCTTGTGCAGCAGTTGGAGCCCTTGATTTGGGAGTGTCGTTGGACAGATATGCATCCCGAAAAGACTTGCACAAGAATGTCTATGTCGGCACCGCCTTGATTGATATGTACGCCAAGTGTGGCAACCTAGGCCGTGCAGTTGAGATATTTGATATCGTGCCATTGAAGAACATTGTTTGTTGGAATGCGATGATATCAGCACTTGCTTTTCATGGCCGGGGACAAGAGGCAATTTCGCTCTTCCTACGCATGAGGAATCAGGAAAAGGAAGCTCATCCAAATGATATCACCTTCATTGGAGTTCTTTCTGCTTGTGTGCATGCAGGGTTGGTTGATGAGGGTCGTAGATGGTTTGACTCTATGCAATCTGAGTACGGAATAGTTCCGAAGATTGAGCATTACTCTTGCATGGTTGATCTTTTGGCTCGGTCTGGGCGATTAGAGGAAGCATGGGAGTTCATAGAGAAGATGCCAGAGAAACCTGATGCAGTCGTATTAGGAGCTTTGCTTTGTGCATGTAGGAGTTGTAAAAATGTAGAAATTGGCGAAAGGGTGATCAAGCGGATTCTGGAGTTAGAGCCTTTGAATTCGGGAAATTATGTCATATCTTCTAAAATATATGCAGGTTCAAAGAGGTGGGATGATTCAGCGAGGATGAGAGGATTGATGAGGGAAAGGGGTGTCAGCAAAACTCCAGGATGTAGCTGGGTTGAGATTGATAACCAAGTCCATGAATTCCATGCAGGAGATGGACTGCACTACAGAGCAAAAGATACTGAGAAAATGATCTGTTTATTGGTCTTTGAGATGAAACTAGAAGGATACATTCCAAACCTTGATCTATTGTGAAGCAACACAAAGGTGTTTGTTTTATTAGTTCTAACATTCTGTTGTTAAATGTTAGTGAGGAATTTGGATTTGGATTTGCTCATCTCCTTATCATTTTTCTTCTTATTGCAGTTTGATTGCGCGTGAAGTTGTTATCTGTTTCTCGTGGCTTGCTAGTCATTGGGAACAGAAAAGCCAGTGTGATGTTTTTGAACCAGACATTGATGGAATGGAGATGTTCATCTAATCACCTCGTTCGGGGGTGTCACATGTAAGCCAGAATTGTGGATGCTGGAGTTGGAGGACGAACAGGCGGTTCACCTTGAATTCGGCATTGTAGAGATTTCTGAAATGCTGTCTGATCAGTATTCTGAAAAGCATGAAAACAATATCGATGATCTATTTCAGTTTTACTTACATTCAAGATGAAGATGAAGATCAAGAAACCGCACCTTCAAACAAGTGATACTTTTTCTTCCAGAATTAGTTCCTGAATTAAATACTCGAGAATTTTGTTCTTTGATATACTGGAAAGTACAAGTCAGAAGTTGTCCATGGAATTTATCATGGACTCATTATCTTTCTTTTTTTTTTTAACCTCTGATCCAATTCATTGTTTGTTTGTATTCTACAATAAGAGAATTCCTTGTTTTTTAACTCCCAATTGGATGAGAACTGATGAACATTTATTCTATGGGATGAATACTAATGAACATTTCTCCCATTGAATACTTATTTGACAATGTGAAAAACCTTAACAGTCTCACAAAAATTAAAGTTGGTATATATATATATACAATTTTGAGGGAGTATATTGAAGTAACACTGGACTGTTTAGTTCAATCCATATACGATCTTAAAACTAATCAGGAGACAGGAGCAGAGGTAGGATCACAAATTAATAGTCCCACATCTGTTAAATTAGTAAATAAAAAAAAATATATATATATATATATATATATATATATATATATATATATAACTAAGATAACATAAACTGAGTAAATGTTTCACATTTTATTAATGCATAACAAATATATTTACATGATCAAAGACTATCACATTGAGGTCAAAAGTATGTCTTGCCCCAAATTGGCACAAGCAATAAAAATGACATTACTACTAAAATTGGAGCTGCCAATTGATTTCCTGCAGTCTCAGTTTATATTGGGTATATATATATATTTCTATAACAACAAAGCATGGCTAATTAAAATTTCTAGTCTAGTAGCCCAACCATGAAGATGGTAACGGCTGGAACAAAGACTTTGCACATGATAATAAATCAGAGTAGTCCACACGATTGAGGCAGTCGCGGAAGTCAGTGAACAACTTATCAAACACTCTCCACAGTACTTTATACGATCGCGAGTATGGATATGGAAGGGACAACTATAGAAGAGTCAAAAAGCAGAGTGTCAGGATTTATCTACCAGCAGAGAAATTAAAATGGCTGACAATATAAAGAAAGCGGAAAATACAAACTAATGAGACCTATTATTTTACTTATGGTTCTGAATGAAAGGATCCATAGATTTCCAAACTATATAATTTGGACACATATTTATGGCATTCAAACACTTGATTGTGATATATATAATATACAAAAAAGGGGATATGCTGTTGATTTAACATTGGAATTAAAAGTTTGTAAGCACTGTGATCAAGGACGGGAAACTTACGTCGTCTTCTTGAGCGAGGCGTTTAAGCAGGATAAATGTATGTTGGTTTTCTTCCAAGTTGTTGATAACTGCTAGCCAAATATGTGAAGCAAGTTCATGGGCATTGTCTTTTGACTTGCCACATGCAATGAATTGATCTGCTAAGAGCAAACAGAGGTCTTAGCAATTTGGTATCACATCCTCTTTATTGTTTAACGAAGCACCATAACTCCAAGCATACCGTAAACTTTACAATAAGATGCAATTGATGGCACTCCAACGAGAACAATGACAATGTCATATGATTTTGAGAGGAAAGGATGTACTGTTTTACTCATAATTAAAAATTAGAGTAGGAAGAGACTCAACATAATAACAGGTTGCTTTCGCCATCCAACACAATTTTGAGACGAAATATATATCTTGAGGTCTGATTGCTGTCTAATCTAATTAGTTAATATTGAATCATAAGAATATAAAATGAAACATGCATCAATCACTTTCATCGATAATATCATAATAGAAGCTCAATGATTATATTTCTAACCAACAGTGCAGGTTCATAAAAGGAAATTCAGTTTAAACAGAATCAAGTAATTGATTCTATGTAAGGAAAAGCCAATAATTTAAAAGAAAGATAAAAAACGCACCAATTATGGTACCATGAAGAATACTAGATGGAGGAGGCAAAATTGAGCGGTCAAGTTGTTCTTTCAGAAATAGAAAAGCATGGCCTATGAGCTCATCGGTTTCAACACCTGGTGCAATGATGTGTTCACTAGCATATAAAGCTGCATATCTCCTGAAAATATCAATACCTCCACTCTAACTCAAATGCCATTGGAACAAAAGACCTCAATGAAACATTCAAACCGCAGAAGCAAAATCCTGATAATCATGAAATAATCCTTTCTGCTTGCCAGCATGACACGCATTCTATAGCGTAATGCGCCAGAGAGAAACCATATTAGAAGTTCGTGCTATAAATTTTAAAATATCTTTAGATAACTTGTTTCATTTCCTTTTTCACTTCCAGAAATATAATCTGCATTAATGTGTAAATCAATACAGATATTTCAAATAGCCAGATCCCCTTACAAGATCACTGACATCCATCCAAATCAATCCAATCGCAAAAGCAAAAAGCTAAGGAGGAAGAGCATATATGTTGAGCTATTATATATATATAATCAACAATCAATAGTTATATAGAGAGCTCACCTCCGACATGATCCTCGGGGAATTGGACCCGGCCAACGCTTCCTATGACTAGCAAAAGGCCAGGTTCGGGCAATGGCAGTTTGCCACAAGCTTTCACCTCGGAATATAGAAGCCCATTGCTTGCTGACACATGAGATTTGAGCCCACTCACAAATTGGTATCCTTAGAAAGACTTCTATGAGGAGATGATCAGGTAGTTTTCCAAATGCATGATTCATCCCCTGTATCATGACTCATGGGGCTTTAACAAAAGCTGAACATCATGAAACCAATCACAAGTAGCAAGTATTCAATTAAAATCTATAAAGAATTTGAGATTTTTTTTTTTAGAAAAAAAAAAGATTAAGAATAAACTGCTTTTGATTTAATACAAGATCTTCTTGAACATTGATAGTGTCAGGGAAAAAAAGGGAGAAGAAGACTTTCTACCAAAGAACTACCAGCACAAGATGAACATCGAAGAAAGGGGAAAACAGGTTATGATGTTTTCTTATGTGCGATGTCTTGCTGGAAATCCTACATCAAACATATGTCCTGCCCTTTTGTGCATCATAAATCTGAGAATTGCATATTAAAATGCTCATTTCAGTGAATAAAGAGTTTCCAGTAATAATTTTCCCATTGAACACCTTCTTTCTCTGGCTTCTTTTTTGATGGCAAAAAACACATATCACAAAACCAGCAAATGCACTCACTACAAAGACCATCCTTGAAACAAAATAAAATAGCAATACCAAATTCATCCACATCATAAACTCAAATCCTCAAAAGCTCCACGAGTCAAAGAGGGGGGAAAAAGGGGCAACTAATCAAAGCTCAATTCAGAAACCTCAGGAAAATATATTAAATGGTTTTGAGTCCGTGTATTAATAAAATCACTGAAAACTTATTGATAAAAGATACTGTCTTAACCCTAAAAAAGTGTCTGTTTGCACAAACTCAAAGCCTAAAATTCACCACAAACACAAAATCAGCCAAAGAAAAGGCCAAACAAAAAATCTGTTGAACAACAACACCAAAACACTCAGCCTGCATTACAAACTAACATCCAACAAGTTCCACAGTGAGCAATTCAACAGGACACTACTAAAATCACATCATCTCAAACAAAAGAAGCAATTCTCACCAAAAATACCCCTCAAAAATCAATGAAATACCAACACTGACAAACAAACAAACAAATACCAAAGATACAACAAAAACAATATTGAGAAACTCTCCAGGTGAAGAAAACAACCATCTGATTATTCAAAATCTCAAGAAGTGACCACGTACCTCAATCAAAGCCTAAAACAGCAGCTGGTTCAGCAAAAATTCTGCCACAAATACTTATAACCCAAGGTTTCTACAGTACACAAACAAACAAACAAACAAACAAAAATAGTATCAAAATTTGCACTTTTTCACAAAAACAAACATCTGAATCCATCAAAGCAAGATCCAAACATGATGATACCACTGGTAAGAGAATGAAAAACGGGAACACAAACCTAAAAACTCCTCCTTTTCTCCTTCGGGGCGAGAGAGAGAGAGAGAGGAAAGACTGGGAGCGTTGCGTTTTGGTGTGCTATGAATATCGTCATTATTAAACTTTTTTAATTTATTAATGAAAAGTTTGCATATATACCCATATAAAACTCGTAATTGAATATGTAAATCATATTTTTACATTATATAATCCTACCATTAAAAATCAATTGAACATTTTATTTAAAATACCGTTGACTGAGAAGAATGGTGAGTTTCTTTGGTATATATTTAAATGCAAAAATATAGTGTTTTTTTTTTTTTTTTTTTTAAGGAATGATTATAAGTATAATTCTTATAGAGGTCAACCATTGGATAGCCCAATGGTATGACACCAAAGTATAAAGGGGAAGGTCATGAGTTCAAATCATTCCCCCGGCAATACTGTTCCTCATATTGTTTATATATTATTCACTTGGGCTTCAATACTATTTGTATACTATTTATGTAATGTACATTGGATAGCACTTGGGCTTGTCGCTAATTAATCAAATATATATATATATATATATATATATATGTATATATAATTCTTGCAGAGAAAGATGTAAGTAAGCAAATAATAATAATAATTTGTTTATTATTTTTTTTATTTTGAGGTGGACCTACAAGCAAACCCGACCACATAAGTTGCCTAAGAATCCTTAGCATCTATTATGCCTCATCTTGATGACATCTAGACTAGGAGACTTGTGCAAAGATATAAGTTAATTAAAAATAAAAATCATTTAACTTTGCAATAAATGTTTATGTATTGAGTTACACGTCAACAAATCACTATTTAGTATAGTGAAATATTACAAAAATGATGAATAAATAGTTCTAGAGTTGAATTTTTGGGTCGATAATTTTAATATTGTACATATGTTGTAGTATATATATATATATATATATATATATATATATATATATATATATATATATATATATATAAAAGTGGATAAATCACAAATTTATTAAAAGAAAACAAGCAAAACATAGAATAAATCCTCTCACCAGAGATGAGGTACAAAGCAAAAGATAAGTAGAAAAAACAAAAAAGATAAACATAAACTGGTTGTAATATATTTTATAAATACAATACTGTAATTACAACAAAATATATATGTAGCATTATGTGTTTTAAAATAAAAAAAATCATCCAATATATATTAGAAAAGAATTACTGCAAATATAGATATAGAATAAGGATAAAAATTATAGATATTCTATAAGTGGATTACAAGAGCTAATACTGAGACAGAGGTTATATAAAGAAATAAGATGCTTGGAGAAAGGAAGAGGAGAAGGTGAAGAGAAGGCATGAGTCAGAGGAGCATGAGAAGGCAAGTAGAGCTCTAGCTCTCTAGATTGTTTTCAGCTACTATCTGTTACCATTTGCTCTTTTACTTCATTATGTTGATGGTTAAGTAGCAGACCTTAATTTCTTTTTAAGTTTGGTGAACTTGTTGTGGTTTGATCCCTTGGTTGACTTGTAAAGAATTGAGAGCTTCATTTGTGAAACTTAGCTGATTCTTATTTTTTATTTTTTATTTTTTATGAATCACTCAATTTTGGTTAAATATTATTTTAATTGTTGAATTTTGATTTATTTCGAAATATTTACTAAAATTACTAATATGCAGGTCACCTAATAGATTAACATCTTTATTAGCTAATGTAGATGCCTTCACCGATGGGCTGACTGGAATTTTCCTGGCCTCCATGTCAGCTAATAAAATATCAATCCATCGAATGGCATGCGGATGAAATAATTAGTAACTTTAGTGAACATTTCGAAACAAATCAAAATTCAGTGCTCAAAATAGCATTTGACCAAAGTTTAGTGATTACTAAAAAAAAATAAATAACCAAACATAGCTAATAAAAACTCTGAATAATTCTTCATGTTCCAATAAGCAATACATCAAATCTGAAAGGATCATCTTTCAATTTAGCTTGATGTGATTTAATTAGTTGTTTACATTTGGTGAATTAGTTACACAAAATTTTTGAAAAGTACCTGCCGAATGAAATTATTTGGTTCATGATTATTTTATCAATATTTTGAGATGTTAATTAGGAAAGCTCCAACCAACAGCAAAAAATGTGCAAGATATTGAGGCCATCAATGCCATTATGTTAAAGATGAACTCTCTTCACCGGATATTATATATTATGTATTATCATATAACTCGATAAGCAGAATAAATTCAAGCCAAACATGGTTCATTGTCAAGTTTGTTATATAATAATAGCGTTTTCATTAATTTATATGTGGCAAGACATAGACGTGCTTATTCAAGTTATGATCCAACCAATCATGCATTTTAATGGCCCGGTTCATTTTATAATGTGACATGAAAAGTCATAAAATATGATGAAATTGTGTAATGTGATGTAACGCTTTGTTTGGTGTTGGATGATAAATTCATTCGATGAGATATTAGAAGTGACTAATGTGATTATAGGATTATTATTGTCTTAATTAAATATTTTTTTTTATTTGGGCAAATAAATAGTAAAGATTTCCTATTTAAGGGAAGTTAAGGACATGCACAGACAAAGAGCGCAACTATAAGCTCAGCAAACATTTATATGTTCTCATCTTACGTGAATTTTGAGATTCAATTTCAAATATTCTCTGAAATAAATACTCTAGCTAAACGATGAATATCAATACACCAAAATTTCGATGATAATATGCATGTGATCTACATATTTAACTTAATAATCTGGAAAAAATTTTGAGTGAATAATCCCAAAATAAGGTGCCGTGGACAATGATTTGATACCAATAGAACATGATTGGTGAACTAAAGTTTGGTACTGATTACTTCTTTAGTTTCCTTGCTAATTCCGGAGAAAAGTTGGGTTCTTTTGTCATTTTAATTAAAAATTTTCTCAGGGGTTTCTTAAAAAACTGTGATGGACTCTTTCATAATTTGCTGAAAAAAGTGGGCTTTTCTTTGGTGATTTAGATACTTTTCGCTTTTTACGACCTCTCCGAAATAATCAAACCTTTTTCTAAAAACAATCAAGAACTCGTTTTGTAAATTAAGGAATGAATTGGTTATAATTGCAAAATTTCACTAGTTATTCAGGGCTATTTTTTAAAACAAAATCTCATTCATGGATTAGTTATTATTTTTATATTATTTATTTCGGTATATATTTATATTTTGTAAAGTAGACAAATCATATCATAAACATATATAGGCGAGAAGTTAATACTCAATCTACCTGTGTTCTCATCTTACATGAGCTGAAATTTGAACTCATCTCCTCTGCAAAAACACAAACACTTTTATATAAAAATCTGATGTCAATAGACTAAAATTCTAAAAGACAATTAACTTTATCCAAAATATATTCACAATCATTCTCAAATAAAATAATATTCATTTTAATCCATATATATATATATATATGTCTTATTTAACCTTTCATATGTACACCTTGGTAATTTAAATATGATATAAAAATTTTCTTACTTGTCAACGACCCTCGGGTCTATTGGTATTCAGGTCCTTACGTAAGGGTTTTGTCCACTTCACGTGCCCGCCCTTTGATTTGACGCTTGTTGTCTTTGTAAAAAAAAAAAATTCTTACCCATAATACTACAAGCAAACAACAAAAATGACCCTTAAAAATAATGGTATTAAAAACTAATTAAAGCGGTTTTTTTTAAAGAGAATTAAAGGGGGTTGAAAACATAAACACTACCATTTTTAGGGGGATAAAACTGCCACTAAGCCTTTTACTTTGGGTTTTCAGAAACTGAAGGACCTTTTTGCAAATTTAGAAGAATAAAGGGTCGAACTCGTAAAAATCCCATTCCTTTTCCACTGCTAGAGATTCGGTAAAACTCTCATCATCATAATACTAATAATAATTAATAATAATTAATATATATATATATATATATATATATTGTTCGCGCTTTTGGTTCTCTTCGAGATATCTCTCTTTCTCTTGCTCACGGGGCTTTGGATAGTCTTCGTTGATGGCGTCCGTGGTGGCGGAGAAGCTCTCGGAAATCCAGATCGGGGATGACATGGCCTCGACGGCTCCTAATCTCATGAAGAATCTCTCGCTCCTTTCTCCCGTTCAGGTTCCGATCTCAGCCATGAAGGAATTTCTATTTTTATAGTTCTTGATTTGGGCTTTATTGGCGGAGGTTTTGGTAGGGTTTGTTTTGATCTTGTTGTGATGGTTTGTAGGTTGAACTGGCGAAGATGTTGTTGAGAGAGGGGCAGAGCCATTTGTTCTTGCATTGGCCGGAGCCTGGGGTTGATGATGATAAAAAAAGAGATTTTTTTGAGCAGGTAGGTAGATCATCCTGTGGATCTTTCTTGCTATTTGAATGTTGTTTAAATGTTAAAATTTAAAATTTAAAATTTGATTGTTAATTGGTTTGGTTGTTTTAGACTGGCGCACTGTAGGAAAATAGAAATTATTCAAAAATTTATGATATTAGATAGGAATTGCTTCCATGCTCTTCATCATCACGGAAGAAAAAGGGGGGAAAACTGATGAATTCTGCATTGCCGCCTCAAGAAGAGTATTCTACCGTTGTTCTTTTTGTTCGTTTTTTCTAATCCTTACATGATGTTGCAGAGCATGGATGTAGATTCACCGCCCCATAGATAGATCTTATTATTTTCTTCGGATTCCTTACCTATTTTTGTACTGTACAACACAACCTTTCCTCAGTTTTGTGGGTTTTCCCTTGTTACTTTATTACCTTGTTGCAAATACGAGCAGGGTATTTAAATCTTAAGCCATTTTCAATAATTGGTGCAATCCAAGTCAGAATTAGATGGAACATGACTTTGTTTGTCTCGTAATTATGATGAACGGGATTTCAGTCGCATTGAGAATAATGTATCTCGCTATTTTGGCAGTCCAACTGTCCAAGGATTATAAAGCTGAGTATTATTTTATATCTGTGTTTCTACTTTTGACATATGTTGTTGTTCTAGGTGTCTCGGCTCAATTCAAGCTATCCTGGTGGCTTGGTAGCTTACATTCAAAATGCAAGGAAACTTCTCGCTGATTCTAAAGCAGGAAAGAACCCATATGATGGCTTCACTCCTTCTGTGAGTAAATCATACATACATACATACATACATGCATGCATGCATGCATGCATCTTTCTTTTAGGTGAGGGTTCTGTTATCATGCATGCCTCTTTTTTTTAGATGAGGGTTCTGTTACTACCTATCTTATTTTTGCATGCTCTTTAGAATGTAATTCATGTACTTTTTACATCATCTTGCTCAAAACTTGGAACCAGGAAGGGCATTGAAGCAACTCTGATTTTGTTGGGTGCCTAATCAGTACCTAACTAAATGTAAAAGCAGTAGTTTAACCATATAAAGGAATAATTGTTTTGCTCTGCTCTATAGTTATATAATCTTCTGGATGTTGCTGTTTTATTCCAACTTTTTTTTGTTTTCAATTGTGGTTTTTTGAATCCCGTTGATTTCTTATTTCCTTGATATGCAACCTGAATTGTTCATTCATATATGCCTGTGTTACTGACGAGAAATACTCTGCAGGTTCCATCAGGAGAGATCCTGACATTCGGTGATGATAATTTTAATATGTTGGAAGAAGCAGGTGTAAAGGAAGCAAGGAAGGCTGCATTTGTTCTTGTTGCAGGTGGCCTTGGGGAACGTCTTGGATACAAAGGAATTAAGGTGCCCTTTTTTCTTTCATGGTCAAATTTTATTATGGATTTGACCTTACTAAAATGGCTTGAATTTGTTACGCCCTTTTATAAATAAGACAACCTTTAACCAAAAAGATTTTTGTATAGCTCCATTTACATTACCTTATGTATGTATGCTTGCATAAGTGACAATAAAATCATTTGGGTGATCAAACACTGGATATGTTCCTCAGTCACATGCTTGTGTATTTATGTAAATTACTTTATTAAGACCAAGTGAGATTTTATGTGCATCAACCAGTGTGTGGATTCTTTTTGTTTTAAACTTGCAATTTTATTGCTTTAAAGAGTACTTTATGTGTTTGTCCATGTGTGAATGGATGCCTTATCTCTGGAGAAGGCACTAGTTCAAAGTATGCTAATTTGATTACCATTTTTTTTGGTGGAAAATGATGTGGGTAAAATAAATTAATACACTTTGAACTAGTGCCTTCGAAGGTGAGTTAATTCATTCCACATTAATCCAGGTCACCACAACTAAATGGTACTTAAGTCATAATCACCAAAAACCTTTTTGCACTTGCTTTATACCCTGTTAGGTCCATATTGATACCAAAGAACTTTGTTTTGATGCCTATTTTAGCTTTACAATCTTTAGACTGAGAGAGATAATGTGCCAAGGCACCATAAATGTACATATTCCACTCAATAGAATATAACTCTGCTTTTTTGTTTGTTGCAGTTGGCTCTTCCTTTGGAAACAACAACAGGCAGATGTTTTCTACAGCATTACATAGAGTCTATTTTGGCTCTACAAGAGGCTAGCTGTAAGTTGGTTCAAGGTCAGTGATACTACTATATTCTTGAAGAGAATCTTTTGTTATGAGAAAGTGCTAATGAAAAAAAAATTCCACTTTCTAGTTCTCATGAGATACTGATAATTAATGAGAATCTTTTTTTTTTAATAGATCCACTGTTGTTCAAGAACATCATTTTAGTCATAAATGAGCAATGTTGTGTGCAAATTTTGTTAACATCATATCTTGGATTACCTGTTCTAATGGATGGTAGTGATATTGACTATGCAGGTGGATGCAATTCTGAGATTCCCTTGGTGATTATGACTTCAGATGATACTCACGCACCAACTTTGAATCTTTTGGAATCAAATTCTTACTTTGGAATGAAGCCCACGCAAGTGAATCTTCTTAAGCAGGTATAATTAAATATATCAACTTTACTTTTGAAGTCAAATTCTTGCTTTTATATGTCTGACACTCTGACCTGATAATGTAACCTCTAGTTTGTAATATCAACTATTCTTGGCTTATTATTGTAGGAAAAAGTAGCATGCTTAGATGATAATGATGCAAGGCTTGCCCTAGATCCAAATGACAAATTCAAAATTCAGGTACATCAAATGTGGTCTTTCAAGATGGTTCACCCTGGGGAATGTAAAATCCCAGTGCATGAAACATAGGGATTCAGGATTTACTTTTCTGACAATCTTATACTTTCTGATCGCAGACAAAACCTCATGGTCATGGCGATGTGCATGCACTTCTATTCTCCAGTGGCTTGCTTAACAAATGGTGCGCTTTTGAATGTATTTTTTCCGAAACATTTTTTCTATGTAATTACTGGAGGCTTTAATCTCAAATATCTGGAAATTCTTCTAGGTGGACCTTTAGGCTATGATGTTTCATAATTTATAACTTGTTCTATATGTGCAATTGTATTTTACTACCAGTTTCTCTTTTTTTTAATTTTTATGAAGTTCAAACTTGAGTTTCTGCTTTTTATCTATGCCCACATATTCAATTTTTTTACCTTATCTCTCAGGCATAATGCGGGTTTAAGATGGGTTCTTTTCTTCCAAGATACCAATGGACTACTCTTTAAGGTTTGACAGATTGCATGCTTGACAGATTGCATATTTTGTGCCTGTATATTTGTTTTGATTTCCTTTCTCATTTTTTCACCATATTGTTGTATCTTTTTGTTATCAAATTGTCTTCTTAATTCCCATTGCTTACGTAGGCAATACCTGCTGCATTGGGTGTGAGCTTAACAAGGGAATACCATGTTAATTCTCTGGCTGTTCCTCGCAAAGCAAAAGAAGCTATTGGAGGAATTACCAAGCTCACTCATGCTGATGGTAATTCAATCAAAAAATATATTTGCTTCCTTTTTATGCGTGTGCAATTATTTAGAAAAGATGGAAATGAAAAAAGCTTGCTTAGATTCTTGTACCTTTCAAGTTTTTAAATGGAATGAAGAAACTAGTCTTTTTGGCCATCCCTATTCCTATTAATGCATCCAATTTTATTAATATGCCTACTGCTTTTAGGAAGAACAATGGTGATTAATGTGGAGTATAATCAGCTTGATCCTTTGCTTCGAGCAAATGGACACGCTGATGGAGATGTTAACTGTGAAACCGGCTACTCTCCCTTCCCTGGAAATATAAATCAGGTATGCACATTATCCATGTTACTGTACAAGTCTGTTCATGCTATTTCTGCAGAACATTTGTTCCTTGACAGTTTTCATGCAACTTTTATAATTGGGTTTTCATGCTGTGGATGTTTAATAAACTGAGACTAGGCAACAAGTTCAGTTGTTGAAATGAACATGTATTAAAGTCTCAAGTTAGGACCAGCTGTTTGTTTGAAATTTAGCGACAATGTTAAACATTGAAAGCTGGCGATTGGAACATGTTATCTTGTTTGCCTTTTAAGTCTTAGTAATTAACCTATTGCTTTTACCTTCCAGAGCAGATAGCAACTTTTACCTTGTTTTACTAATTAGCAGGCCCAAATTTTGTGTTTGAGTTGTTTAGGAATTGCAACTTTAGTGTGAATTTTTCTAATGATATTGGTATTTATATTTTAGATGCTATTTATCTACATGTGTTGCTAATAAGCATTTTCTCCTGTGTTAGTTAAAGTATTATTGTTGTACCTCTATGTTTGACATTATCATGCTTCTTTTGCTTTCAATCTTGACCTCTAGATGGCTAATTCACTATAATTTGGAGATGAAGAATGAAATTGTCATCTTTTTGTCACAGCTGAAATTATTTAACTTGAAGTATTGATTACTTTGTGCAGTTAATTCTGGAACTTCAACCATACATTGAGGAGCTAACAAAAACACAGGGTGCCATTTCAGAATTTGTTAACCCCAAGTAATGCTTCATACCTTTCTGTCAAATTAAATCCTTTTCCTCTTTCGTTTACCAAGGAAAGAGCTAACATTAGAATGCAGTTTTTGCAATTAATGTAAGCGTAGAAGGCTAAGAATATTTCATCTTATGCTAGTCCATCATTGCTGCATGGTCCATTATCTTCATTTTTGATCTGCAAATAGATGTAGTCCTAGCCATAAGAATTATTATTTTCTGTAAGCATTATTCCAACTATATGATATAATCTTACACATAATTCTTTTGTCCCTTTTTTTTTAATAGTAGACTTACAGCCTATTTTTTTCCAAGCAATTTATGTTTACATTCCTGGCCTATGTAATTCCAGATATAAAGATTCTAGCAAGACATCATTCAAATCATCTACTCGTTTGGAATGCATGATGCAAGATTATCCAAAAACACTACCTCCATCAGCAAGGGTTGGATTTACAGTAAGTGAATGCTGATTGAATGATGTTTCCTCTTCCTGAATTTGATGATTGTAACACTTGTTTCTAGTTCTGAGCATCTTACAACTAGAACAATAATGTGCTCTTTCCACGATCATGTTAAAGCATTCTGTAGAACACCCTATTAATTTGGTAGCCACATTTTTATTTTTTCCTAGTCATGTTGAATCTTCTTTTTTGCATATAAATTGGCTATTTCTAATGCAAGCCACTTGTATGTGTGCTCCATTTGTATTTCACAAAGATTAACTTATACTATTTCTTTAAAAGCTGATACTTGGATCTAATTTATGATAAGGATGAACTTGACATCATTTTATCCCGTTGAGTTACTACTAGGGTATGGAGACAAGGAAGTGAGCAGAAACTAGACATCAGCAATTCTGTATAATCTTGCATATAAATCCCAGAAACTAGGAAATGTATCATCTCAATGATTCATCACATTGCTTGATATTATCAATCTTGTTTAAGTGTTTAGATGCATCTGTGCTGAAACTGAAGTGATATGGGTGAAATCATTGGCATTATGATCATGTTGTGATAAGTGATAACCCATGAACTGGTTGGCAGCTAGGTTTTCTCTAGACCACCTAGTTCAGAGAAAACTACTTATGCCCCCATAGGTGATAATTATTGGCTTTACGGCTGCACATCTTCTGTTGTTGAAGGTAGATAAATGAGACAACCATCTTGTGGTTTTCTGTTGTTTTAGTTTATTTTCCTCTTAGAGTATGTATAACTCAAAATAGTGGTCAATCCATCAGTTCTTTTCTTCTTTCATTTTCCTTTTATTTATTTATTGTGTCTTGATTTCTTGAAGGTAATGGAAACATGGCTTGCCTATGCCCCTGTTAAGAACAATCCAGAAGATGCTGCTAAGGTATGCCTCTTCTGTGTCACTTTTCTTTTGTTTGGTTTGGCACTTTTATTTATGCCTCATGATTTGCTGGTGCATTATTTGACGCGGATGTCTGATGCTATTTAGCTGTTCTCGATGAGTTATCAATCCACAAAGATACAGCTCACATGGACTCTGCTGTTTCCATTCTTTCCTGCTATGATTTACTTGTCCTGCTTGTTTGTAGGTACCAAAGGGTAATCCTTACCATAGTGCCACTAGCGGAGAAATGGCTATCTATCGTGCAAACAGCCTCATTATGAAAAAGGTGCTTGTCTTTCCTTGATGCTTATGGTTTCAGTTAAGGTTTTGTTCATGAATGCATATGCTTATTTCTACATGCACAGGCACACCTTCTGCTTACCACGTTGTTAGTAAATTGGTACATCGTAGAATTGACCTTCTCAACACCCATATTTTCAATTGATCTGATCATTATTAGCAACATAAGGGAGCTCTCATCATATTCCATTTTTGTTGAACACTAATTATGCTCATCATAATTTAATTCCCATTGTTATACAGGCCGGTGTCGAGATAGCAGATCCTGTGGTCGATGAATTCAATGCGCAAGAAGTAGAAGTTTGGCCACGCATTACATGGAGCCCCAAGTGGGCAACAACATTTGCCGACCTGAAAAAGAAAGTGATCGGAAAATGTTCCATCTCTCAGAGATCTACCATGATAATCAAAGGTCAAAACATTGTCCTCGGCGGCCTCTCTTTGGACGGGACACTAATTGTCAAAGCCATAGATGAAGCTGAGGTACTACAAATCTAATCATTTAAGTACCGTAACTTAATTGTGATAATAAACAACATGAAATCTAACCGAAAACTTTGATAATGTCCATGTAGGTGCAAGTGAGTGGGTGTGTTCAAAACAAGGGATGGTTGCTTGAAAAAATTGATTTCAAAGACAGTTCTCTGCCTCAAGAAACAAGGATGAGAGGTTTCAAGATTCAGAAGGTTGAACAGTTAGAGGAGAACTATTCTGAGCCTGGGAAGTACTCATTCAGAGCATGAACCAAAAATTGATGTCTTTGTAGCATTCTTTAGGCCTTTGTTCAGAAGTGCTAACATAATCATTGACATCTTTATGTTGGAATAAAAATTTTCTTTGTAAACATTTTTTTTTAATTTCCAAATAATTCCTGAAGGACCAGTGTTGTTTTCTGACATTTATCATTCTTTAAAAATGGTGTCTGATCTGATCATGATCTTGTCTCAAGAATTTTGAATAATGATTTACTAATCATTTTTTATTTTTATTGTTGAACAATTATGTTTCTATTTAGCTTTTTTTTTCTTTAAATAAAAATAGAGAATATTGATTGAATACGTCTCATAAAAATGGATAATTGCTAATATATCTTTATAAGTATTATATCTATTTATGTACCATCAGAAGAATGGGGTTTGTTTGTCACATAAAAGCAAAAAAAAAAATAAAAATTTGTTTGACAAGTATGAATAAATCAGAGTGCATGAGCGACCACTCACTCTCAATCCTATCACTCAAAATAGAGCTCCACTCGGCTTTTTTTTTTTTTTTTTTTTTTTTTTTTTTTAATAATGCATTTTTTTATTTAATTACGAAAATAGGTATATTTTAAATTATTTACAAAAGTAGGTAAAACAAGTAGAATTATACCAATTTTTATGTACTTAGTTAGAAACCGGTATCAAGCATACCGTTTTAAATTTTTTTAGAAAACGTATGCTTCCTACCGTTTTTACTGTTTTTAATTTTTTTTTTTTAATTAAAAAAAGGGGATTTGTCATCCCGTTTCCTGTGCAAAGCTTCATCCCGTTTTCAGTGCATTTGCACAGAAAACGGGACAGTCAATCCCATTTTCTTTTTTTTAATATATTTTTAAAAAAATTTATCATTTTAACCCTTTATTTATTTTTAATTACATTTCTTTTTTAATTGCTGATTTTTTGCAATTTAACCCCACATTTTTTGTAATTATTTCAATTATTTATTTGGGGTCTTTTAAAGTCAATTTTTTTTAAGAAAATTTGTTATTTAAATATAAAACATTATTTGAAATTAGAATTGTTATTGTTAATTATTAAAACGGGAATTATTATTGTTATTATTGTTTGGCCACTACCTTATTTTTCTTGAAGCTTGAAATCTTATATTACATATAATCCCTTTTTTTAGATGAAGATCTAAATTTAATGCATGGCATTTTAAATGTTGTCAATGGGCCAGCGATTCACAAGAGTATATATTTTCGGCCCAACCCCAAGTTTATAAATCCATCCTTAAACCATTCCCGCACTAGGTAAGAAGATAATTAACATATTAGGTGTGATTTTAAAATTGTAAACCTTTTAAAAATATATTTTATTATCTTTCTTTGTAAATAATTAAAATAAATAATTAGTTAAACTTACTGTTGAAAAAACTTAAAAAAAAAACAATGACCCAAATTACAATTAAATTCTCAATTAATATCATAAATTTATAATTTTAGACTTTTTTTTTTTTTGGGTAATATTCAGGGGCCACTAGTATAAAGCAAATATTAGCAATGACTATCAACCATTTATTAGCTTCCAACCTTCTTCTAAGTTAATAATAATATTAATTGATGATCAATCAAAGATAAAAGAAATTCTTCAACAATATTCCACTGAGACAATTCATTTGCTTTTGTTTCAAGCTTCGAATTCAGGGGCACTTAAAAGATTTCAATGGCCATGTCAAAATCCTGAAAAGAGTAAGAAGACAAAAAGATTGTTATCTCTGTACCTTGTGTTTAAAACTTTAAAATCATTAGAATCCACAAATAGTCAAAGCACTTCATGAATGGTGGTTGACATTCATTATCCTTGTCATTTCAGATTCACCTGAAAGAGTAAGTGGTAAAAGAATCCCAACATCAAGATAATATCTTGTCTAACTCAATAAAAATACAGGTTTGATTCTGTTGTTCAGTAAAAAGTGTGTGAAATAATGGCCATTATGACATGGTCAGCACTGAAGATCTAAAATGAAAGGCAATTATGTGAAAGATAAAAAAAAGAAAGGTGTGATAAATTTCAAAAGTCAAATATGCAATGCATATAATTTACTTAGATTCATTGAGGCCAAATAGAAACATGTTAGCATGGTGGTCATGAATTTGGTCTATGTCTTGTCAGAATCTAAGTACCTCTCAAAAAAAAAAAAGAAGTTTGTCTAACATGCTTTTAAAAAGCCATGAATGTATCTCAATAAGGAGAGAATCTATCCATGGAAAAGGCAAGCAGAAAATGGAGATAATGTGGTACCAGTGGCCAATTAGTGTCCATATAAGCTGCAATCAATCTTTGAGCTATGAAACAATGAAGGTAGATGAATTTGAGATAAGAGGGAATAACAACAAGTTGTGTTTTTGAAGCATATTCTAATAAAAGCATGTCAATGGAGCATATAAGAGTAAAATGATCGATAAAACAGTTAACAGAGCAAAACAATCGGAAAACAATATGCCATCACCCCAAAGGCCCAAACTTAGTTAATACTTAATACTTGTAAATAGAATAGTCAGAAAACTATCATGTGTTTGATTTTTAAATAGTAGCAAGCTATATATAGATTACCGGATCATCAGATGTAATAAACAGTACACGCGAATGCTGAATCAAGAAGCAAGCATGAGTCTTCACTATGTTTATTTTTCTCCTAACAGGATTATATTCCTGTTACCTAACAAGCATCATGGCAGTAGATGCTGGGTGCCCCACAACATGCATTCAAAATGAAGAAAGGATAACATATCTGTGTCTGGGACATGGCAGAAGAAACCAGAAAAAGTTGTTCAGAGCAGGAGTGTGGATTCCTATGTTGTGGCATGGTTCTAGTGTGACAGCACTAACCACATATTCCTTCAAGAATTTCTTCAGCATGGGGTGGAAGTTATGTTTTCCACATTCAAGTAGTTCAACCAATTAGAAGTATCACACAAAGAACATGGTTACTCTACTTTGTCAACTGCCACTGTCTATAAATATGAACACTAGATGGACATAAATAATATCAAAAGATGGATAAACAAAGACTTTAGGGAACATTCATTGTAGGGCCTGACTTGAAGAGGCAGAGAATGGAGGGTAGCCAAGGATGACTTGCCGGCACTGGAAGAGTGCTGGCAAGTTGTCCGGACGCTAACCTTGGTTCTCTTCTTCTCATGTAAGGCTCTCACATGATCTCAAATGGTACTTTCCTCTACCAGGCAGCATGTTTGAAGATATATGAGTATGTAAGACTTCCTTTGCATGAGATTCATGCTTCTCTATGGCTTCTTTCATCTTTTGCATGTTTTCATATTACAATGCATATGAGTTGCATGAATGGTGGATGTTCCAGCAACCACTGGCTTTACTTTTAGAAGAAATATTCAGCAAGGATAAAGATGCTTTTAGAACCAAAAAAAAAATCAGGATCTCTACAAAACAAGCAGCAACTACACTAAATTAACAAATCAATGGTGTTATTTTTGAATAGCTGAAAAAAAAGAAGGAATTAATTTTAGTTTTGATCATCATCTAAGCCTTTCCAATTTCTTGCAGTAGAAAATTTAATTGTCATGACTCCACCATTGGTATACAACCTTCTTCCACTTTCTCAAAAGCAGGCACTTCTCTTAATTGAAATCCAACCAGAAAAATCTAAATTTGAGTCATGAAGCCTATATTTCATATTGCATACTGAAATTCATGATGTGTTTGCTCTTGCCTCTTTCTTTTTTTCTTTTTTTTTTTCTTTTTCTTGTTTAAAATAAAATGCTGAGTCTACAGAGATGCAATCAAATAAGTGTCTATCAAGGAAGAAAATTTCTTTCAAGCTCCAAATATTATACAATAAAAATTTGTGTATATATACATGTCAGTGTTCATAAAGAGGGAACTCATCTGATCACCAATTGAGAAAATATATAAAAGATGACTTCTCATGTGTATCATAAGCATAATACTGCAGGATAACACTATATACATGATGGCAATTCAATTGTGGAATGCATACAAAAAGCAAAAACATGCAGTCCCCTGTAATCTAAATTCTAAACTATCCATGCTATCCATTTCATCTCATCACATCCATCAAACAGGAAGGCTTCAAGGTTTAATAACTCTGCAAGGTCTTCTTTATGGGTCACAAAGAGAGTTAATATTGAAAAGCCATCCAGATGAAAGGTTACATACATTTAACCCTCCCCAGATAAGAGCTATGGCACTAGACTGCACTATTTAATGTGTTAGATATTTGATGGCGCAAAAGAAAAAATCTTAGACTCTTGCCACGAAATCCAATGATCTTACCATTTTAATCATTCGATGGAACCATTGTGCTACACGCAAAGAAAAGATAGAAATATGGTGACCAATTTCATTGAAATCTGCCTCCTTGGTTTAAAAAAAAAAAAATAATAATAATAATAACAAAAATAACAAAATATAAACTATTTCTCCTCTCCTATACTTGGATACTCAACATCCATGTCCTAGTAACACTAGTAGGGCAAGATCTCAAAGAAACCTGCCTAACTAAGAAAGTTTCAGCTTTGTTGTTGTTCCATAGTTTTCCTCAGAAGTATCTCCTACCTTACATTTAACCTCACAAAATTGTATCCAATTTGCTGTAAGTTACTTTCTAGAATGCATAGCAACATATATAGAAAATAAGGCAGATGACTACTGGATAATCAGGCAACACATTTCATCCCCTGAATGTTTTTTTTTCCAAACAAAAGAAAATGATTTATAGTCATCATGAATTTTCCTTGGTTTATTTTGGATTTAACCAAAGACCTCTCTAACAGAAAAACTGAAATATAATTCTATTTTGATAAACATTTATCTTTTCCCACAAAGGCATGCATATCTATCTAGCCTAGTAGATTCTTCAGAACTTTCAGGTACTCCTTGTCATAAGCCTTTGTTTTCATACATACATAGGCACTTTTAGGTACTCTAGAGCAGTTCCCTCAAAACCAATTCATTGATATAGGCACTTTTGTACCAAAAGACAATATAGACAAATTGCAGTCAGTGATGAGCATGAGTTAACCAAAACCACCATGCATGCTAATTTAAATCAAAAGTAATTCTCAAGTCAAAACATGGTTGTGTATCTAGGCTTGTCTAGGTGGATGACTTCTCTAAACCATTGCCTAGTGTTTTTCCATAACCAAAACAGTAACACAAGCACAAATCGATCCGATATAGTTAAAGATAAATAGCAATAACCCACTTTGACTTAAGCAATATGAATTCTATATTGTAAGCACAAAACTGACACTGTCCTTGCAGGACAGAAATCAATACAATTAAACTAACTATTAGTCCCACATTACATCTGTTATATTAGTAAATATGGATATAAATAACTAAGAACGGGGCTCTTACTATATAAACTTACCTGTAAAGTTTTGAAGCAGAGTAGGAAAAGAATGCCTTACTGTAAAGTCAAATCTCAGTGGAAGTCATTCCAATGTCAAGTGCTATAGGCGATCTTTTTGTCTTTTGTTTTGTTTTTTTATAAAAGTGCCACATCTATTTAAAATAAAAAATAAAAATAAAAGCATAGGCAATCTTATCAGTAGGTGAAGATGCTATTTTGGTGGTTTATCCACCTTTATTCAAAAGAAAAAACAAGAAAAGTGAAGATGCTATTCACAAAACAACTATAATAATATTTTACATAACACTGTCCCGTATGGAATTATGCCCACACACCATCCTCTTTTATACGTTCTCCCCTGAAAGGAAATATGTTATAAGAGATGCTTTGAAACATGCACTGAAATTGCAAAATCCACCTAAAAGGGAAAACTTGCAAAACTTTTAACAACAAACTGGGGACTACTGTGGGGATCATGGCTCACCCTTTTATGCAGCACAATTCAAATATGGAAAGATGGGAAATATTCAAAGCAACTGTTGGTGGTTTTCCATGGCCGACCAATGAATTAAAGTATATGAGAACCAAATATCAACTAATTGCATGCCTATAAATAGAAAACACTATCAATAGTTTGATATGCAAGTGAGAACAAGAAAAGCATGAAGAGGTGCATATGATATACATGCAGAGAGCCTTGCATGAAGAGGCAGAGAGTGGAATGTAGCCAAGGATGACTTGCCGGCATTGAACAAAGCAGCAATCTTTGATTGCGCACTGTCGGCAGATTGTCCTTGGCTACATCGGGCTCTCTTCTTCTCATGCAAGGCCATCACATGGCATCATGCATCATATTTGCAGCTACCCATATCAAGCAATTTTTCAGAATAATGTTAAGATAGTTGAGGGAATAGTGAACCTGGAAAACTTGATAGCATTTGTTGAAAACAACCAACAAGCAGTGATGAATTAACCAGCGTTACCACAACGGAGAGATCCTTGGTTACAAATTGGCAGCAAAAATGTGCTTGAGTATATCAGGCTCTTTTCTTTGAAGCCCTTGCAAGAGACAAACCAAGTTTACTTCAACCCATTAGGCACATTTATTTAGGAGTGGAAGTCATACCATAATATATGAGAGAGTAATGCAGATGGGTAACCCAATTATGTTCATTGCAGGTCCTGACATGCAAAGGCAAACGTTGGAGTGCAGACATGGACGATTTGCCAGAATAAAACTGAAAGGCATCACTCTCAGCTGCAAATTGCTGGCTTGTTGTTCTTCACTGCATGTGGCTCTCTTCTTCTCATACTGCAGGCTTCTGTTCAAGTGAATATATACCAGGTAAATAAAACTTAAGACTTCTTGCATGTTTAGCGAGGAATGAGTTTATTTTAGTCTTAAAAAATTTACTATTTGTGCTTCCTTCCTGCAATCTACATTTTTATGTGCTACGGAATATTATCATGAGCTAAGATATTTTCTAATTTTGCTTTTTTTTTTTTAAGATATAAATAATATGTCTTATATATTTAAATTTATGGTGCTAGGATAGTGAATAAACCAATAGTGAAACATGAGGTATACTAATGAATGAAATATTTAAAGTATACTATACTAATAAATAAAGAGAAACCATAACCATGCTGGCACATCTTTAACGTGGAAATACTTAGTATGACATGATGAAAGGGATAAGTTTTAAAGTGATAAACACTTCTGAGGGAGCAATATATATAGCTCGAGCATCATTTGGGAAGAATAATTTGAGAGGACAGAGCATTAAGAAAATGACACTAGGCATAGATGAAGTGGTATAAATAGACATTGTTACGGAAAAGATATTTGAGAAATTAAGATGCCTAACTGCAGTAATAGCATTTTTCTTTCTCAGGTTAATAATATGCCTCATGTTGCAGAATCTGTAAACATGTCCGCGGACTTGCAGGATATGTTAATGCAGTGGTATATGATTTCTGTAAAAAATTAATTTTTGTTACTTGTTACAACAAATGAGAGCTTAGGGGTGATGACGTCTACCAATCAGCAGACTATCATTTAAATGAGTTCTTCAAATGACAAAATCTGAAGAAATTACTATATGCAACTGATGGTAAAATAACAACAAACATGGCCTTTCAGTACAATAAAATCAAACAAGATGTACAGAGGGGCTATAAAAGCAACATGACACAGACCTCACAGTAGTTTTGCACCAATTCATCTAAAACTTCATGATAATCAATAACTTATAAAACAATACTATATGCAACAGCCATTCATGCAATAACAAAAAAATAAAAAGCAAGCAACTTTAGGTTATAACACAACAATTCAAAGTAAACCCGGCTATAAATTACATCAAATCATCTCCAAGATGAATCGAATTCCAATTGAGAAACATAAAAACAGTGAAAATCATGCAAATTATGAAACTAAACCAAACCTCCCAATCACAATGTGAAACAAATCATTGAAAAGCCACAAATCATGAGAAGCAAGACTTCACACACAACTAAAAACACTGATAATTAAGCATCATAGATTTAATAGATTAAACAATAAATTCATCAAAGAAATACATGATATGAACTACCTGGAATCGAAACCCTAGAGAGATGAAGAGAGATCCCTCCATTCTCCTCCACTGTGATGCCAGATTGACCACCATTTGGGAATCTTTTTCGGAAGAACCTGCTGGGGGGTTCGGATGGTCCATTTCGCGCCATTTTTATTTTGGCATTGGGATGGACCTTTGCGTTCATTGGGCCTAAACGCACGGCTTTGATTGCTTCATGATCGACGGTTTCAATCTCAAAGCTGAGTGATTTGTTAGAGAATTATTTATTAGTCCCTATATATACTTTCTTGACAAGCCGCGACAAATGGCCCCACTTAAGGGAAGTCATATGCATGCATAGACGTGAAACACAATTTCAAACTCAACAAGCACTTATATCACCAACAACCAAGTGGTCTATTGGTAGTCGGGTCCCCAATAGAATCATTCACAAGTGGTGAGAGTTTGAATTTTGGGTGAAGACACATTTACTGAGAGTGTAAGTAGTGGTTATGTGTAAGTGGTCCCAGCTCCCATTTGTTCCGCCAATGGCACATTTTCTGAGAGTGTAAATAGTGGTTATGTGTGAGTGATCCCAGCTCCCACTTGTTCCACCAAGACTTGTGCATACCAAACACTTATATTCTCACCTTACAAGGGCTTTAAATTCAATCTTATGTTCTCCTCAAAATGAATACCTATGTAATAGATCGTGTGTTAATAGGCCAACAAGCGGTTAGACTATAATTTTCGTGATAAATCCATTAGTTGGTTGGTTTTTTTTTTTTATCAATTATTTATTTTTTAGTCTATTTACTTCTGCCTTTTTCAAAGAAACCCCAATTTTTTTAATACTATTATGATAATATTTTAATTCTTACTTTCAAATTATATAATATAATTTTATTAGTTTAAGTTATCATTTATTTTAATTTTATTTGGGGTTCAATAGTTTTTGATCTCCTTTAAAAAAAAAATAACACATTTATAATGTGATAATTTAAATTATTTTCAAGTTTTATATATTATTTATCATTATCATGTATAAAAAACAATAAACAGATAATCAATTGATTTTTTTTATTTTTAAAATTATATTTAGACATGATTGTTGTTACAATACATATTAAAAACACGGGTCCAATTGAGCCGAGCTAAGGTTCCAAGTATTCACGCTTTGGCTTTGAAGAATTTGCTCAAGTTCATAGCAAGCTTAGTTTGAGCTGAAACTCTTTCAAGTTTTGAGCTTAGTCAAATTGGTGAAACTTGACTACAGTTTAAATCGAGCAAAATTCATTTATAATGAGAATTCATGAAAATAAGTTGAGCTCAAGCATAACTTATTAATGAACTTGCTAATTAACGGCCCGTTTAGATGGTGGAATGGGGAATGAAAACTTTGTTTGATTGAGAGAATAATTCATTGGAAATGTAAAAAATAGATAAGTAATTTATTGAAAATGAGAAAAATAAAAAAAATAATGAGTAATTACGTTTGTGCCCTTAATATAAACAAATAATACTAATTAATATAGTGAGTTTTTGTTTAATAACAAATAATTTTTATTTATAACAATATTTTGTATTATTCATGTTAATTATTATAATTAACAAGTTTAATTAATCAATTTTGTTAGTTATAAAATATTTAATTATGTTTAAATATTTAATTAATTTCTCACTTTATTTTTAATTATTATAATTAGCGGTTTAATTAATTAATTTTCTTTATTTATAAATATTTTAAATATAATTTACTAATTTTAATATTTAAATTAAATATTTAAATAACGTCTTCATTTAATAATTATTGGAATTAATTATTCTAGTTATTAATTAAATTAATTTTTTTAATAAAAAATTTGGATTGGGGTAAAATTGAATTTTTTTCATAAAAAATTTCATTACCCCAAAAACTTATTTATTTAATATACAATTATTATAAATTATATATATAATTATATATATTAGGAGAGGGTAAAATGGACATTTCATGTCCATTACCCCCTCCCTTCCCTTCATTCCCCCAAAAGTTGGGGGGAATGATGATCTATCGCCCCATGGAGGTAATGATAACCACCCAATGCACACCCAAACATGGGTGTGCATTGGGATTAGTACTCATCCCCTCTCGAGGGGAATGATTACCTTCATCCAAACGTGCCGTAAGTTAAAACTCAACTAAGCTCATTTAACAAGATCAAAGCAAATTCATAATTCTCCTAAACAAGTGTATCGTGAGCCTCCGTTGAGTAAACTCACAAGTAATAATGAACCCAATAGCATGAGGTTGGAGCTTGAATAAAAATTAACAATTTAAGCTTGAAAATTAGGCCTAAATTTAGCTTGATCGCTTAATGAATCAGATTTTTCAAACCAAACTCTAATTATCGATGTGGTTCTTTTGTAGTCCTAATAAAAACCAATCAAAATTTGACATCCCACACAACAATTTTAGCCATTACATCAGTAAAATGATTAAAATTGAAATTTAAAAGTTTGGTTTCCCATCATGTGTTATAGACAAGATTAACTGTACAATTAAATGTTATTTGTAAAATGATTATTTTTTATTTTTGAAAAGAAAAGTGTGAAAAATAATTCCTTTATTTTATAAAGTTTGGCTGTGTTCGTTTTGGATTATATAGGTTGAAGTATTAATTTTAAGTTAGTGTATATTTCTGATATATTTTTTTTTACGAAAGGTGTTTTTTTTTTTAATGTAAAATAAGTAAATAAATAAATAAATATAAATAATCAAACACACACTTGACCCCACCTCATTCAAGCTTCGTTTTTTCCAAAGCTTTTCACCGAAAACCAACGACCCCACACGGCACGTGCACAACAACACGTCTTCCACGTGTCAAAACTCCACCTTCTCCTCCCGTCTCGTGCTTCTCATTCCCAACCGTGTTTCAACTCAAACAGCATATCCGCTTATCTTCCCATCTTACCCGTTAATAACTCCTCGAGATATGAGTTCTAGTTTCACTATATTAGTAATCGTGTGTACGCTGTTCTGTCCATCATAGCCAAGTCACCCTTTTTTTTCGTCATTACCGCCACGTGTCAGTTCAACTACCATTTAAATACCCCCAACGCCGCACATTCTCTTTTCGCCTTTCTTTTTCAAGATCTTTTTTTCGAGCTTTTATCTTGTTTTAATGGCGGGTTCGAAGCTTTGGCTGGCATGGATCATGCTTGCGTTCTTGATCGTTGGAGTGAAGGCGGAGGCTGTGGAGGAGTTGGATGAATCTGGATCAAGGCCCGGGCTGGAGCTTGAGCTGTTACGTTCGAAGATCTCCGCCCTAGGTGAGAGCGATGCCTCGATTCCTCTTCTTTTTTTGCGTCTCCGAATCTTGGGTTTCTATTTCTGTTTCAAGATTTTTGGCTCAGAGTTTTTCTTTTGAGTATAAATTTGCATAGAAATAGATGATTTGGTAGAGGCTTTTTGTGTTTATTTCGTTGTCATTGGCGTAGATAGCATCAATTGAGGGTTTAGTTATTCGAGTAGTTTTAATTTACTGAAAATAAATTAGAGCTTATTAATCGGTGAAAATTTCACTGGATTTTCTATTTAAATTGCGTGGTTTTATATATTAGTATTGGGTATGCTCAAATTACCGAAGAGGAAAGAGAAATTTCCCTTAATTTATTTTGTTTTATTTTTAAATTTTATTACTTTACTTGATCAAAGAATGGATGCGAATAGAACAATGTATGCGTAAGCAATGCACATTAGCATAGTTTTAGTTGAAAGTTTTTAGTGGGATGTTGCACTGGTATTTAGTTTGTCTTGTTTTGAGAAAACATGGAGTCTAATGTTTTATCTGGAGTTTGAGTTCTATTGTTTGCTCAGAATCAAATTTAATAAGCTGATGTTTTATTTTCTTGTTGAGCACAGAACTTACTATCGCTGATAACATTCGGGAGCTAAAAGACAAGGATGATAGTATCTCTAGTTTGCAAAAAATAGCTCATGAGAAGTTATCAAGAATAGCCTCGTTGGAGAGTGAGATTGAAGCACTTCAAGTAAGTTAGTAACAGTAATTTGAAAACTTGTCTTTCCATATTATGGTCAATGGAGTTTGATTTTGTATGTATGCATGATTTTTAATGTAGAAGAAGGGTTCTGTAGAGACACAAGAGCTTGTACAGAAATCGGATGCCCGAGCTGTTGAGCTTGAGGAGCAGGTCTGGAATTTGTGAATCTTGTGTGTTTTGAGTCATAATTGAGATCAGATGCACTTATGGATGCAACTTCTGGGCAGGTGGAAAAACTTAAGAATAAGATTGAGGCTCAAAATAGGAAGAAAGATGCCTTGGAGAGTCATGTTGCTGAAGCAGAGAAGAAGGCACAGGATTTGAGTCTGAAATTGGAGCGGGTCAGTACTATTTATTTATACTTTTTTTTTTCCTTATAGCATCATAATTGTTTGCTCTTTATAGATGCTAGTATTTGTTTTTGCATGTTTCATTGTTCTGTATGGCATGCCAGTTTTCAACAACTAGTATTTGTTGCTTTATGCTTGATTGTTCTAGATGATACTCCTGTTCTTATTTAACTGCCCAATGATAATTTTGTTCTTTGTATTACTTTTTCTATGAACATATCCGGTGATATGGTTTCTGTTCTATGTTTAACTAGCATTTCATTATGATTAGCTAGTGAAAAAGTTTTGCCTCATTGTTTATGAATATCTACTACTTGGTATTGGATTATTTGCAAATTCAATGACATATGCTTGTGCAGATAGGATTTTGAAATTTGTCCTCTGTTGTCCTTTTCTAGTCCTTCATGCTGTCATCATGTTTCTCCTGTGCCTTTTTATATATGCGGATGTTAAAATTTGTCCTCTGTTGTCCTGTAGTATTTAGCTTCTATAGTATCTTGCAAATCATGTAACTCTTGGTGATCTTTCATTTTCACTAAGCAATAGTGGTCCTGCCTTTACCTTTGTTGTATAATTCTTGAGTAACATACTTCTCTTGGATATTAGGACCTGTGCAAGCCTCTAGGTTTATACTGGCTAGTGATTTTGTTAGTTCAGTTTTCTTTTAGTTTAGTATGAGGTCATACAACTTCCCTTTTTTGTCACTTTTAATTTTATCTGTCACATTCTTTTGCAGCTCCAAAAGACTTTTGAGGAGCAGAAGCACAGAATCCAGAAAACTGAGCGTGCTCTAAAAGTGGCAGAGGTTTGTTAATATCAGTGGCAGATATGGCATGGTACCCACTTCTGATATGTTGCTAAGTCATATATTTTCCTTCTTTTATTCAAAAAAACTTGCCCAGGAAGAGTTGTTAAGGGTGCGATTTGAAGCAACCTCAAAATCAAAGGAGTTAACGGAGGTGAGGCTCAGTAATAATGGAAACTTATTTACTTGTTTTTCCATTTTGCTTTAAACCATTTAGATTACTTGTATCTTAGAGTAAAAGAACCAAGATTACTTGTATCTTAGAGTAAAAGAACCAAATTGCATTGTGTACATCAACTGTGGCATTTCTATATTCATTCTATCCTGTGAAGTTTAAGTTTACTGAATAATGTATTTATATTCTAACCCTTTGGTTTGTTGATTTATCATGACTATTATACCACAACTGTTCATCAGGTTCATGAGGCATGGTTGCCTCCTTGGCTTGTAAGTCATATGGATCATTGGCAGGTATACTTATACACCTTATTTGGATGTTTGTTTGTGCTCATTCTTGCTGCTTTTTAAAGCTCTTGTCTTCCTTCTATAGGACTTCACTGCAACCTATTGGAAGGAAAAGATGAGACCAACTGTGAATTTCTTCCTGCAAAAGGTATTTATGCTGATAGTGTATTCATGTGGTATGATAAAGAATTTGGGTCCTTTTTTTTTGTCTGGTTTCGAGGATGGTAATTGTGGCTATGGATTATTAATTATTTATTTACCTGTGAAATGACCTCTTTTTCTGAGCTTGCAATTCTTTTAGGCATCAAAGAAATCAGCAGAAGGCCGGAAATGGGTTGAACCTCACTTGGAAACTGCTAAAACTGTAAGTTAAGTTCATTGGGAGTTTGAACATTCACATTTCAGACATCTTGCTATAGTCCATGATTTTACCTTGACTTTTAAATTTTTTAATTGGATGGGGATCACCCCTATTAAGAAATGAAAACTACCTGGGAATTTCCTTTTTTTATAATTTTTAAGAATGTCTGAAAATAAAGAAGTAAGAAAAATAATCAAACCCCATTTGAGTCAACTGGTTGATTGATCCAAGTCAATTTCAACTTTTGGGTCGGCAACCTTGATTAAGTTGTTTCTTTAGTGAGTTATTTTGTGTTCCTTGAGCTAATTACTTTACTTCGTGAAGAAATGGATTCCAGCTGCTAAGCAACAATGGACAGCTATCACAGCTTCCGCTAGACCACACATACAATCTGTATGCACAAAGTCAGCTGAGTTTTATGAAGCATCCAAGTCTAGGCTTATTCCACACCTTATCAAGGCTCAAGAAGTGGCTGATCCTTATTTCCAGGTTCTTTTTTCTATCACTAGGGGACTTTATCAAGGACGACAAGCATCCATTTGGATGATTCATGAGCTATAAGATCTATATGTAATTTGGTGCCAGGAAGCAAAGAAGATCTCTAAACCCTATGTTGATCAAGTTACTACCATCACTAAACCTTATGTGGAGAAAGCCCAAAAAGTTTTGAAGCCATACACAAAACGTGCAACTCGTACATATAAAAAGTTCCTTAAATCAGCGACAGCATATCATCGTCGGGTAATTTATAATATCTTTGTTAATTCTTGCTTAGAATTTGAATTCAGCTGTCTTTTCTTAGGTCTGAATTTTTGTTACTTTCTGTTGTTTGAACTTATCCATTTGTACTTTCACTTATAATTCCTCTTTGGAAAATTCTCTGTATGTGGTTACATAAGTCAAGTTGATTTTGTCCGATGGTAGTTCTTTGAAAGATCTGATGTCCTTTTGTTTTAAAGTTAATTGTCATAATTATGAGTGACCATTTTTTTTTTTTTTGGCGGTAATGATCAAGTAGCCATAGGAAACTGGCTTGACAGAGTGCTTACTATATTGAGTTTTCTTAACAAAAGGTCTGAGACCAGTTGTGAATGTAAATACATGTTACTATGAAGTTGTTAATTGAAATGTCGTTGCATTACTGTTGCATGTGGAGTGCCTGGTTTTTCATCTTGATTTCATCATGAACAAGATCAGTGCAAATGGTTGCACAATCAAAATGATGTAATTATTATACTTTTTCCCATCTGAATACTTTAAAAATATTTGCATTCATAGCCTGCAACTAGATGGCATAGGGCAGCTGGTCCTTAGGCTCATGCATGGGTTGGTTAAAGTAAAGCATGCGATAATGACAATATTTTGCCTCAGACCTTTAGGAACAACATCATGGTCTAGTAACCTACAACATTGTGAACCAGTAACCTACAAAATTGGTGTCACAAAAACCTTTTCTAAAAATTTTGTGTAAAGTGATTATATTATTTCAACTCTAGATAGCTGATATCCTAAGGTTAATTTTCACATTAAAGAATTTTCGTTGATTGTTCTTGTAGATGAAAAGTACTCCTTTTGTTATAGAAATTAAGATTTTTACTTACATGTGAAAATTATGGCCTATGATTTGTAAATTTTTTGAGGAAGTTACAGTGGATGAAGATGAAAAAGCTTCATATTTTCTTTATTATGCTTTTATAGGTTCAAGCCACTGTTCAGGAGAAACTAAAGCAGCATGAGTTGACCAAAAATTTTGCAACTAAAGAGTTGGCTTGGTTATTGGTATAACTCTGACTGGACATTACCAGCATATGAATTCGGCTAGGTAGCCTTACAATACACATTTGACATTAGCAATTGTCATTATTGCAGGCATCTGGCTTGTTAGCGCTACCTGTGTTCTTCTTATATAGACTTCTATTGGGTGCCTGCAGGTCAGTTCTCTTCTTTGTCATATAATCTCAGAGGGGGTAACACTGCCATCATATCAAATGAGAACTTTGATTTTCTCCTATTTTGCAGTAAAAAAGCAAGAAAACCTCCTCGTAACCACACATCCCATTCACATCGTAGGCATAGGCGCAGGCATGCTGACAACTAGTGTCCAACTACAGTATCAGTATCCACAGTTTTTTATCTGAGGTAATGATCTGTCATTTCATGTGCCCCCGCCATCTGAGTTCTCTGAATCCTGAAGTTTGCAAGCTTGGATCTTTTACGAATCACCATGTCTACTTTTTGGGTCTAGGAGTACTTGTGAGTTCCATAAGTTTTTGGTTAACAATCGCCTCGCTACTTAATAAGTGAGCACCAATATTTAAGTTTTAGTGAAGCATGTCTTCTTAAGTGTGAGGGGCTCCTATTGAAATGCTCCCAAGCTCAACTTGTCCCTGAATTGTGCATTGCCGCTTTTACAATCATAGCTATGTTCCTTGTAAAGTATCATATTTTGCCAACATTCTGTCCATCTGTCTATGGGAGGGCAGCAATTTTTACAAAGAGCTGCACTTTTGAGTTAGGTCATGAACCAACATCTTTACTGCTAGCTCTTCTTTGGAACTTCATGACTTCATTTTTGTTAGTCTCATTAGCATAAGCTCAAATTTACATTTTATTCTGTGAAGAATTGCTCTGACAAGATTCTGGCTTAACAAACATAGTGAGTTCATGCTAATCAAACTCCATATCTTCAGGATCCTTGCCCCTACCTACATTTGCAGGTAGATGCTAGAGACTAGTCTTTTAATGGATGGTGAGCATTGACATCGTCCCATGTGATTTGGCTTTCCTAATGGGCTGGCCATCATGCTCACAACTTTTATTCATCTGTGAACTCATATTGTTGGGTTGCTGCTTTCAATTTTACTATAGTTTTCAATTTTCTTTCTGCTCTGTGCACTGTGATATGAACTTCAAAACAGCGTAATGAGGACCTTGTGCAGAGATAAGTGTCATGTCGGTTAACACTGATTAACTGACCGAGGAAGAATATGCAGTTTTCCTACACCCATTTTTTTATTTTTTCGAAAAGGGTAGATAAATGAAAATGTTTCCACCATCTTCACCACCTGTTCTTGTCCTCAACTCTTTTTTACTTTGTTCTTATTTTGAAAGTAACTTGTTTATACCTTGTTCTACTAAGTATTAGTACGTTCTTTCTTTTTTTTAAAAAATTATTTTGCAGAAAATGTTTATGCAAAACATGAAAATAAAAACTATTTTCGTTAAACCACAACAAATGTCTTGGAGTTACTGTTATCATCGAATGTGTTATATGACCATCTAATGTTTAGCCTGAAACAGTTTCTTCTTCAATGCAGGTGTGATCTAATGATCCATGTACTATTAGAGATTCAAGGAGCACATCAACATCCCAGCAAGGCGAAAACACAGTTTAACGCAAACACTGCATGCATATCTTTCTGGACTTGTAATTTTGCGTCACATTTCTCTTGTTAAATGTTACACGATCATGTTTCAGTCATATGGGATTTATTCTTTTTGTGACAATGCTTATCTGGGGTTATATCCGGTTATTGCCGGTTCGACAGGACCAGCTCTTCAATGAGGTCAATAGTCCTCCAGGTTTATAAGCTTGTTCAGATTGTTCTTGCTACTTGCGTTGGTGTACTCCTCAGGAAGGGCTTCTCCAGTTGGAATGCCGGCGCGCTGACTGTTGAGAGAGGGTGGCCAGAGTTGTACTTAACCTTCAGAGCCTATGGTTCAAGCTAGAATGAAAATTCAATTAGTATTTATTGATCAAATAAATTGAAGCAAGAGGTTGGATTGGATCCGGTTTATGGTGTTTTCTAATGAAGCAACTAACAATTAAATTAGATACGAATTCATGAAGTAACTAATGCTCATATACCGCTATTGTGAAGTTGGGGAGTCATTGTTTCTGCTTCACCAGAGAGCTCTCAAAGCGTTAGTGCATTTAGTCGTGAAACCAGAAGCTAAATTAAGTATAAAAAATCTTAAGAAACTCTTGTTTTCCAAAATAATAATTTTATTTTTCAGGGAGATTTTTTTTTTCCATTATGAATGGATAGTCCTCTAAAATTTAGAGGACAGGGGTGAGTGTAAGCGGTGCGATCATCTGTGTACTACTCTTCATCGTTCATTGTTTATATTCTCGAAAATGTGCCATCATCTCTCAATTAAACTTGTGAAGAGTTTTTGCGGACTCGGGTAATGAGTATATTGTTCAGTATAAAACTATAAATGATACAATTCACACTAAGGTCCTATAAATAAATTAAAATTAATTCGTGGTCTTTTCGTAAATTTCTTGTAATAAACCGGGAATTATTGGCAATATATACATAATACAAATAATACGTAACCTTTTCCACCTCGATCTCTTGAGCTCTCTCTTCTGCCCGATCTCATTGTCGATTGCATTGTGCCCGAGATCTCGATCTCCGGCGAGCTCAGTGCACCATTCCGAGGTACTTTGCTGTTCTTCTCTCCTTTTGATGTTGGTTTCGATGTGTTCGAGCTCTGGAACGAGTCTCTTTTGGATTCAATTGCCTTTGTATTTGAGGCCATTGCCATTGATCGTTGTTGGTTTGGATTTTCATCTGGAATTAATGAATTTATTGTTTTTTACGGGATTTGTGTTTCTGGAGTTGGATTTGGTTTTATTTTGGAGGCGCAGGGTTGTTTTCCGTGTTTAAAAGCTTGATTTTCTGGTTTAGATAGCTTTTGTTTGCTTCATTAAGCGTATGCTTGTGTTGGATTTGTATGCTGGAAAAGAATTTGGATAATTGAAGTGGTGTAAATGATAATTAGTTTAATTTTCTCAGTGTTTGATTGAGTTTCGTAGTTTTGATTTGTTAATGGTTCTATTCAGGGGACTTGCTGGACTTACAGGTCTTGTAGGTTGAATTTTAACGTTAAAGCTTGAATTTTTTTAATGGAAAATGACAATGTTGGTGTTGCTTCGTTGGTCTTGGGTTGCTTTCACTTCGTTGGCCATGAAATTTTGTTCATTTATTGATTGTATTTAAGCAAACTCATTTCTGTGGCTGCTTTGAATTTCTCTTGGGGGTGCGATTTCTTTGAAATGTCGGAGGTTTGTTTTTCTTATTTTGGACTTTTGTTTTTTCGCATGTTAAAAGGGAAAGGGGGAGAAGGAATCAAGCATGTTTTTTGTTTGCTTTCTCTTTTAGTTTTCTCATGCCTAAGTGAGTAATGAGATTCTGACTATAAACATTGGTGGGTGTTGGGCCATGTTTCCAATTTAGATAAGTGAGTGGTGGAGCTAAGAATAGTTAGGAAGAATAAACAATGGAGGTATTGATTTGGTGAAACTTTCAAAGATGAAGACAAATAAGGAGTGGCAGGTCAGCATTGGGGCTTGGCCAAACCATGACCGGGCTACACCATAGGTACCAGTCAAAAAGGCCAGTGTGGATCATCATCTTGGCGTCTTTGGTTTGTGTTTCATTACTTGGGGCCTATATTTATCCTCCACGAGGATATTCAGCTTGCTACTTCTTATCCTCAAGCATCTGTAGCAAGGATTGGCTTCCCCCCGTGCCTGCCAGGGTTTACACTGATGAAGAGATTGCTGCTCGTGTTGTCTTCAGAGACATTATTGCTGCACCATTCGTGCAGTCAAATAATCCTAAAATTGCTTTTATGTTCTTGACACCTGGCTCGTTGCCATTTGAGAAACTCTGGGAGAAATTTTTTCAGGTACATCTCTTTAACTTATATATTATCTAGTACAAGTAAACCTTAATGAAAAATTATTTTGATCCGGACATGTAAGGTTTGAGGGGAGATTATTCTGGCATTTTATTAAATACTTTACATAATGTCAGTATAAGACCTCAATCAGGCATTGTACCACTTGCATTTGTAGCTGGTGAAGCCCCTTTTTTCCTCTAACATATGAAGGCTGCGGATTCCTTATGTTGTTAAAATTTATTGCTTTTATGTTAATTCACAAACTGAGCTTGCATCTTCTATTTCAAAATTACAGGGTCATGAAGGTAGGTTTTCCATCTATGTGCATGCATCTAGAGAGAAGCCAGTACATGTGAGTCCTTTATTCATTGGCCGGGAGATTCGCAGTGAGAAGGTATTTTAGCTTTTGCCATCTTAATTGTCAGTTTGCATTCATGTTAGAGTTGTTAATAGTAAATTCCACTTGAAATATCCTCGTAATCATGTGCGTTAACCAAATTGCTGGAGTTTGTGTTGTTCAATTAGCGTTGTGTGCTCTGCACCTAGAATGAAATGAAGAACACACCTGCTTTCCTAGTTAATACCTAAATCTTTATTTTCTGGTAATGCTGTTAACCTCTTCTCCATTTAAAGTGAATAAACGTTGGTGTTAGATCAGCATGTTTACTACCTCTGGTGTCTGCTCATTGTAGCAAAATTTTGTTTTTTTTTTTTTGTTGAACCAATCAGGTCAATTTATTTGATTCCTAATTCAGAAATATGTTTGTGAAATACATGAAGGTGGCATGGGGAAAAATTTCTATGGTTGATGCAGAGAAAAGACTCTTGGCAAATGCACTTCAAGACACTGACAACCAGCATTTTGTGCTTCTTTCTGACAGGTGCTTAGATTGGGAACCTGCTGAGATTTTGTGCCAACTTTTACGCTTATTTTTTAATTCTGAATAATTTATTGTTACATTACAGTTGTGTGCCACTACATGATTTTGATTATGTATATAGTTATCTGATGGAGACAAATATCAGTTTTATTGATTGGTAAGCTCGTTTATTCTTGTTGTTGAAACTTCCCATTTGGATTTGTTAACTTTTAGTTGCTTACTAGTACTGCAATCACATGCACAAGTTGTTCTTCTACTGAACTCAGTTTACTTGGAACTTTCATACTCATCAAAAGAAACCACTTATTCCTTCATTCAACTTTTTGTATATAATTTCAGTTTTGATGATCCTGGGCCACATGGGTCAGGCAGGTATTATAAGCATATGCTGCCGGAGATTGAAAAGAAAGAGTTCAGGAAGGGTTCACAGGTGAAACTCCTTTTGATTGAGAAAGTAGGTTATTTTCCACTAAATTGACTTAAGGAAAAAAAAATTCAAGACATTATTCTTGCTTTGCCACTTTGTAATAAACTTTTAGAATATGAGAATAAAAAGGAAGTCAAAATTATGACAAGAAGAGAGTGGCTTGAGAAAAAGAAGTAGGAAGAACCACATTCCTTGGCATTATGTTCGTACTCTATTTCATTGATAACAAGGCATATTGAGACTCCTTCTTTCTTCTAGTTTTCCATTTAAAATTAAACTTTTATTAGTACCTGCATTAGACAGTTGTAACATGCAATCTTCTTTCAGTGGTTTTCAGTTAAAAGGCCGCACGCTTTGTTGATTCTGTCTGACAGCCTGTACTATACTAAATTCAAGCTATATTGCAAGGTAAGTTCAGTGTCTAATGAGCCACCAACAGCTTTAGTTAGATGATTGCATGTTGATAGCAAACTAAGAATCTTACAAATAAATAATTTTCTAAGTGCTATCTATTGACAAAGTTCTTTCAATTTCCTGTCAGCTAATGTATTACACTATGTTTTAAGTTGAAGGTATACTTCATTGATCAGTTGGAAACATTTAATTGGAGAATTAACACTGTTTAGCTAATGTGAACCTGATTAAATGTCTGATTGCATAATGATTTTAAGAACAACCTCTGCATAGAGGCCATTCTTTTCAGATTACTCACTAATGATTTGCATCCTGGAGATCATTCTGTGCAGGAGTTGCTTGAAATTTCTATACTTTGAACACTCAGTTGTAGTTTGTAAGAATCATAGTTGGGCAGACCCAACTTTTAAAAATTTTGGAGTATATTCATATCTCAGCCCTGTGTCTTGTGGAACTAAAACCCAATACCTTTCCGTTGTAGAGGGTTGTTTCTGCCCCTTGAGCTTCTAGGGATTGGCATTGCCATTGTGTTATGTAAACTTTTAAATCCTTTTGCAATGGAAACTGGGGGCATTGAAAGATCTATTTAACTTCACTAACAAATGAACCAACAAACATGATTATGAACATTTGTTTTGTAATTGTTATATACTTGAACTTGGCTACCTCTGCATGAGGAAGAATCAAGATTTTGAAATTATACTGCAATCACTCAATCATATATGTTTTGTCTCTTTTTCAATGGAAGTTGGAGCATTGAAAGATCTATTTTACTTTGTGAACAAATGAACTAACAAACTTGATTATGAACATTTGTTTTGTAATTGTTATATACTAGAACTTGGCTGCCTCTGCATCAGGAAGAATGAAAATTTTGAAATTATACTGCAATCACTCAATTATATGTGTAGCGTTCCTGATTGCTGAGAAGGGTTTTTTATTATGCCTTTGATATGGTGCAAAATTTGTGCTCACCTTGTTAAAGTAACTTTGGATATCAATGCTGCTGATTGGTGCTGCTCATTTTCTTTCCCCTGATACTGGTTAAGTGGTGCCGAGGCCCAGCTTGCAGAAATGCTGCCTGTAGCAGACAACCTTTGCTTGTCTTAAACAAAAACGTGAATCGTTATAATGTTTGTAGGCTTAATTTTTTGAACTATGTACTGACTTAGGTTCTTTTGCTTGTGTTGTACAGCCAGGAATGGAAGGCCGCAATTGCTACGCTGATGAGCACTATTTACCAACCCTTTTCCATGTCAGCCCATAAGTTGATCAATTGTCAACATCATCAACTACTATCTTGTTATATTGTGAAGTTTGCATTTAACAGATTTCTTTACTTTTCAGATGGTTGACCCTGGTGGTATTGCAAATTGGTCAGTAACTCATGTGGACTGGTCTGAAGAGAAATGGCATCCAAAGGCATATAGGGCTCAGGATGTCACTTTTGAACTCCTAAAAAACATAACAGTATGTTTTATTACTCCTTTTTGTTTGTTTGTGTCTTATTAAATACCATATTGTTGTTTATTCTCTTTCTTATCTTCTTTCTTTATTCTTTTGATATTGGTGTTATTGGCAGTCCATAGATGAGAGCTACCATAAAACAAGTGATGAAAGTGTAAGTTGAGCAACTTATCTTCAAATTTTATTCTACTTATTTCCTGACTTCTCCAGCTTTAAATTATTTTGTGGTGCTTTCACCTCAATGTGATATTCTACATCTTGGTTTGTATTCTTTGTTGAAGGAGAAAATTCATCTAGATTGGATGACTGCTCTTCAATGTAGACAATGTGCAGTTAACTTGGACACCTTTTCTGTTAGGAGCTTAGATGCTATACTGTATTGGCATTAGATTTAGAGCAATGATGTGTCACATGCATTTGAGTATATCATATGAATGTTATACATTATTGGCACTCGCACTTCAACATAATGACGCATCATTTGTAGTTGATGACTAATTGCTAATATCAATTGAAGTAATTAGTGTAAATTTGGCATTTCATGTGCTACTGCCCTGGAGTCCCGAATGTCTGGTGGAGACTCTGCTTCTTGGCTCTTTTTTTGCCATGATATAATCATACTTTTGCGACAGTCTCTGCTTTAAGCTCGTGTGGTTCTTAACATGTTGATGTGGTTGTTTGTGGTCCTTAACATGCTGATGTGATGGAGCAATAATATTGGCATGTTACCTTCAATGCCAATTTGCAGAAATTCAATCAAATCCTTTTCATCTGATTATTTCTCTGATGTATCAATTTACTTGTTTCCATTATTTAGAAATTTTGTTCGAAGATAGAGCTTCCATTCAACTGGTTATTTCATCACTTTTCTTTAATCAAAGGAAGGTTCTCATCTATTAATCTGCTTGAGGTGACAAAAACAATCATGCCATTACTCATGTGGAGTTGAACAAATTTGCGAACTTTCATTTTCTTAAACTAGCCACATCATGTTA
Source organism: Dioscorea alata (assembly GCA_020875875.1). Taxonomy (NCBI): domain Eukaryota; kingdom Viridiplantae; phylum Streptophyta; class Magnoliopsida; order Dioscoreales; family Dioscoreaceae; genus Dioscorea; species Dioscorea alata. The sequence goes on from CM037018.1 coordinate 17,514,049, forward strand.
ACGAAGCCACATATCCAATGCCTGATTACAAGTTGTGTCCAGGTCCTGTGTTGGCTAACCTTGCATTGCTTTGACCTAGCCCTTTATTTGTTTTGTTGTTTTTGTGGAAGAGTACGTGTAATTTGATTTAACAGCTCAACACAATCGATAAAGAAAAACTATCATCTTGAACATGTTTTGTCCAGTTTATTTATCTCAGGGCATTCTAAAGGTCTGCTGAACCTACTTTACTTGTATTCAGTAAATTTGAAAAGCATGAAAGTTGCATGCCAATTTATACACTTGGCTGCTTTACTGCAGAAACAAGTGCAGCAGAGCCCCTGCTTATGGAATGGAATGAAGAGACCATGCTATCTCTTTGCTCGGAAATTCTACCCTGAAGCTCTTAACAATCTTCTGCATTTATTCTCAAACTTCACATCCATTTGAGCAGGCCTACATTATCATTCTCCTGTTGAATACCAGCTTCCAGCCTCTACTTCTCCACTCCTCAATTCGTATTTTTATTAGAATCAATGCCGAATTAGTTATCAAACTATATAATTCTCTGATTCTTTGCAAGGGGAGATCATTGGATGAGTTGATGATTTCCCAACACGACCGTGATGATGGCTACTGCAATTGCAAAGCCAAACAAAGCCGACACATTCTTACACCATTAGTCTTTCGTGATCCAGGTGACTTATCTTTCCATCTTTGTTAACCATCCTTTTAGTTTATTTTCAGCTTGTTTTCAAGTTACCACTTTGATTTGCAAACAGCAAATTTTGTTCATCTAATTAATTGTTGTGATTATTTCTCAAAAAGAAAAAAATATATATAATTGTTGTGATTGCATCCTGTTCTTTTTGTCAAAATTCATGGAAATCATGAGACTACTCTTTTTTGCTCCTTTTAGTATCTATATACTAAGGTTTTGTAAGACTTCACTCTCACTGTCCATCTCTACAACTGTTCATAGATCTATCAATCTATTTTTGTCAATCGATACATATGTTTTTGTGATGAAATATCTTTGTCAAACCAAAGTAGCAAATCAAATGCTTCTCACTCTGTCTCTTTCTTCTCCTCTATGAAATGCTTTTCTGGTGCGTGTTTGAAAGCCAGACAACCAAATTTGTTATCCTTTGGAATTAAATCAATTAATGTGGTGGTTGACAGGCAGCCGGTGATGATTGATTGTTCAAACATTTAGTAAATGTTTTTCTTTGTCTGGTGTGTTTTTTGATTTGAGTCATATTAATTTTTGTTATTTGTGTAGTTTGAATAATGCTTTCCATATGAGATAAATTTTTTTCATTGAGCCAACCGTTGAAGTTATTGTGAGTCAGTTTAACAATAACAATTGAATTTTTGTAGGAGGTTTTGGTGGTCCAAAAATCTCATTTATTTGTGTTGTACTATTACATTCTCTTGTGTTGTATTATCAATTTATTTGATTTTAAGGAACAAAAGAATTTTTGTTATATTGTACCTCAAAATTTTATATATTTTTCAGTTAATTTTTTTGTATTTATGTTTTACCTCACTATAATTTTTTATTTTTTTACTTATTTATTTTGAAAATAGGACGTTTGTAGAACGTAGGCAAATTTTAAAAAGTTTGAATGAGAAAAACAGAGGGGAGAGAGACAGGAAAAGAAAGATTGGGTGGAGCCAAAAAAAAAAAAAAAAAAAAGGTTATTATAATATTTTTGGCTTTAGGACAAGGGTTTAACAGTTGAAAAACATGTGTCAGGAGGAGAGTAGTTGGATGCTCATCTAACAGTGTATATATTCAAAATCTAAGCACATCATCTGCGAGGTCTGTAAATTTACCGGCGTTGATATCAAAAGTTGGATTTTAATCTAAAAATTATGCACTATGTAATGAACGGTATCACTGCACTGCATTTATAAATAGTAATATAATGAAAAGTGAAACGCATAATCATAGTACGTTCGGCAATTGATGCGGATATTTGTTGAGCTGAGCGTACGGCAATTGTTGTATATATATATAACATAGTCATAGAACGTTCGGTATATAACTTGGTCTGTGTTTTAAAAAAAATGGACTAGTATTTGGTAAGTAATTCAAAATAAAGTAATATTTATTTTATTAACGAAAATAAATGCTGATATTGCATACATCAAATTTTACATTATTGGCATTTTATAAGTTATTATATATATATATATATATATATATATATATATATAATCAAAAAATGGACTAGTATTTGGTAAGTAATTCAAAATAAAGTAATATTTATTTTATTAACGAAAATAAATGCTGATATTGCATACATCAAATTTTACATTATTGGCATTTTATAAGTTATTATATATATATATATATATATATATATATATATATATATATTAGATTGGTATGTCACTGATGGTATGCCAACTTGCTACTATCTAGAATATTTTAAAAGCATATATAGGTCAAAAGAAAAAGAAAAGAAAAATATAGGGATTGTTTTGAACTTTTCAAAAATATTGTAACAAAAATGAACGGTAAGGTAAAATATATAAATTAAAAATACACTTTGCTTAGGTTGGGATAAATGAGTTACTTGGTGACAGTCTGTAGATCCTTAAGTTATATTTAAATATTTATTTTGATTTTTAAATAAAAAAAATTAACTTTGTTACTGTTTTACATGACTGTTTATTTTGATTTTTAAATTATATAAATATTTTTATTGCTATTTTTTCGACATCACAAACGTGTCCACTTTGTGCTCCCCATGATATCTCAAGTGAAGCAAAAAAATTAAAATGATTTATTAAGGGGGTTAGGAATTGTTGTCAATTCTTATTTTTTTTTAATTTTATGTGTTAAAAACAAAACTAATAAAATATATTTGATATCTTGTTTTTATTTTAAAAAATTTTGACAATAATCGTCATGTTTCCAAAATAAAAAAAAAATTATTTTTATGTTTTCAACTTTTTTGGAAACGTTTTCAAAACTCTTCCCCTCTTATAAAACATTTTCTCTTCTACTCCTCTAAGTCTCGCCATCGATCTTTTTAATTTTTAATTTATTTTAATTTTGAAATTTTATTTTTTAAAAATATCAATTTTTTACAAATTAATACTAATAATTTTAAAAAATATTTAAAAAATATTTATAATAATTATTATTCAGCCTTGATATTTTACAAATTAGTTTATGAAGTATAAAAAATTATATTTTTAAAAAGTATTTGTGCAAATTATTGTTTGATTTTGATTTTTATAAACTAGGATATAACTTATAAATTACATACAAACACACATATATTGAAAAAATATTTGTAAAAATCTATTGTTTGAGCTATTGATTTATTACTTGATCTAAAAAAAATTATGGCTTTGTTTTTATATTGCCCCTCCTTCCCTTTATTTATTTATTTTTTTAAGGCAAATCTCAAAAAAAATTTAGTTTTAAATGGTGCAATTTTTATGAGAGATTTTTTTCTACATATTAATTTTATTTAATAATGTAATCAAGTAAACTAATAAGAAAAATAAAGTTTTATAAAAAATATAAAATTTGAATTTAAATAAAAATAATAAAAAAGTCATAATAATTTTGTGTTAATCAAATGTCTTTGTTTTCAGCTTTTTAAAATAAAAAAATAGTTAATATATCTAAACATGTTTTTATTTTTAAAAAATTAAAAAAAACAAAAACAAAGGAAAAACGAAACAAAAGAGAAATAAAAATAAAAAATAATTAAATAAAAACAAAATGATGCAAACTAGCTCTAAATTAAAAAATTGTCATGCTCTTAAAAATGTTCAATAAAAAAATCGGACATATTTAGGGCCTTTTTAGTAAGAAATATTTGTTTTCTTTTTCTTCTTTATAACCTTCTGCCTCATCCCATGCATGATACATATAACATAACTATTTTAATCATATAATTTAGAAAAAAAATGTATTTACATGAAATTCATGTAATTCAATAAAAATTTACAGTGAGATGTATCCGAAATAAATGAGATACATTTATGAAACATTTACTGTATTTTGTCTATTTTCATTTTTTTTCCGCTGACAACTCCAATCCCCATTTAAAGAATTTAACAAATTCGTCCTTTAATTTGCTTTTTTTTTTATCTCATAAATAAATAAATAAAGAAAAAAAAATTTTGCTTTATTAAAAGGCTTTTGGTTCAGTGGTGATAGTTCCATCACATAAAGCTTGGTTTACATCACTTTCATTACCTGAGTTTGAATCATACTCGGTTTGCAGAACTTTCATTGCTTGAGTTCAAATCATACTAAACACAGTAGGCTCAGGGGTCCTTGACTGGGAGTGAGTTTGAAACCCAATCCTCTTGTCGGCTAGATGAGGGTGCATAAGTAAACTGTTATTATCCTTGTGCACACCCCAAACTGTTTATGTGCTAACCACAATGGTAAAAAATTGTATATAAAAAAAAAATCTTAGTTTGTTAAAAACTTTTCATATATATGTTTTTTTTTTTAATATTACCTCTGATTAAATTAATTAAAATTTTAATTCTTGTGGAGTAGTTGAGAAGGTCCTATATAATTATAGGACCTTCTCAACTACTCCACAAGAATTAAAATTTTAATTAATTTAATAGGAAGCATTTGATTTATCAATAATGTGTGCGGTTTTTTTTTACCGTTCAAAGTATTGGGACTTATCATTTTAATCTTTTTTCAACTAATTAATTACCCAGTTAAATATAATAATGTTTTGGAGATTTAATTTTTAAAATCACTATTTCAAATTTGAATGAGAGAGAAATCTTGGATGCTTCAAGAAAATGAAGAGAGGCTTGCATTTTTTTTTTTCTTAACTAAACAAGAATAATTATTATATATTTAATTTTTATTGATCAGAGAAAAAATATTGTGTACTTGATGGTATTTAGATTAAAAAATAATTAATAAAATATATATTTTAAAGAGAGTTTTATAAAAAGGACCACCACAACACTCTTCAAAAGGTTTCTATTTATGGGACCGGAGGTAGCACTTCTAAAGTCTAGTTTACAATTGCTTCATATGGTTTACTTAACCCTAATAACTCATTAATAAATAATAGGGCTTTTTAATAAAGTAACCCCTATTTTATTTTTTATTTAACCAAATGGCCCTAAGACCATTTTAATTGTCAAAATGGCTCTAAGACCATCACATCACCCATATAGGTATTGTGATGTGCTGATTGGACGCTGAGTCAGCGCTGACTGGACTGCTGACGTGGTATTTTTAAATAAAAAATCATGATTTTTTGTATTTTAACCCCTGAATTGTTTTATAATCAATAAGTTGATATATTCTTGGGGTTTTTAACCATTTTTTTAAAATTTATTAGTGTTTTAAATTTATTAAACTTTTAAATAACTTTTTAAGAAATATATAAGTGTGTTTTTTTAATTTAAATCCTTTATTTGTTTTATAATTACAAATTATCTTTTTCATTTGATTGTTTAACTAAATTTTGTTAAAAAAATTATGTAATTTTTTAAACTTATTAAAAATTTAATTTTAAAGAATATATTTGAATATGAAAACACAAAGGGCATATAATTTATTTTTTAATTAAATCATGAAATCAATATGTAATTTTTTAAAACAAAATTTGGGTTAAATAGTCAAAGGAAAAAGATAATTTGTTAATTATAAAACAAATAAGGGATTTAAATTAAAAAACACACTTATATATTTCTTAAAAAGTTATTTAAAAGTTTAATAAATTTTAAAACACTAATAAATTTTAAAAAAAATTGGTTAAAAAAACCCAAGAATATATCAACTTATTGATGATAAAACAATTCAGGAGTTAAAATACAAAAAATTATGATTTTTTATTTAAAAATACTACGTCAGCAGTCCAATTAGCGGTGACTTAGCGTCTAGTCAACACATCACAACACTCATGTAGATGATGTGATAGTCCTAAGGGTCATTTTGACAATTAAAATAGCCCTAGGGCCATTTGGTTAAATAAAAAATAAAGTAGGGTTACTTTATTAAAAAGCCTTAAATAATACTAATTGCATTAAAAAAATAACATTTTAGGTAATTATTTATGTAGGGTTGTACGAGAAAATTTAACGTAATTACTCCATTTATTGTGGCGGAGTACGAGAAATAAATTTAGGTAACTATTTATGAAAAGAATTACTCCCTATATTTGTTTTTTACTTGTCAAATTTACCTATTTCATACCTATTAAAAAAATCAATTAATTTTAGTTAACAATTTAAATTTTATAAAAAAATTCATTAATTTCTAAAACTATCTCTATTCGAACTCTACTAAATGCTTAGTTAATTGTAATTTTATTAAAAATTGTATAAATATTTTAAATTAAATAATAAATATGAAAACAAATTATTTAATGTTTTATAAAATTTCTCATTAAAAAATAAACGAAGAGCTCCAAAAACTGATAAGTAAAAAGTAAGTGAGGAAGTATATGTAGAATCTAAAAACAACTGAAATAAATACACAATGATGGAGTATTTACAATACAGGAGCTACTAAATACGCAATTAATGCATGTGGAGGTTGCCAAAATTTATTTTATCAAAATCATAATTAAATAAATTGTTGAATCTTTAATTGCTTCTTTCGGTTCTATTTATATCATTATTATATGATTTTTGTAGAAGCTTTTTGTTTGTTATATTTTATATGTGCATTTAAAAAATTTATAAAATAATAAAAAAATTTCAAGTTTATCCCTATATCTCTAATTACTTCTACATTTATTAGTATTTTTAAAAAATTAAAATATTATTTTGAGAGAGAATAAAAGATATAATTAAAACAAGAAAAAAAATAATGAAATTTTTATACATTTTTAAATGAGAGTAATTTTAGAAAGTTAAGACAATTTTTATAACTTATCAATTAATTTTAATCGACAATTTATAAAAATTATCAATTAAAATTAATAAAAAAATGATTAATTAGAAGTTGAAAACTTATTTTCTACATAAATATGATTTTATTGAAATAGTTTAAATTCCCTAAAATTTTGGGATATATTCCATACACATTCCCAGCAACCCACGTTAAATTCATGTGACACCTAAATTTACAAATATTACATTTTTTATAAATTAAAATCTTTTTATTTTTAAAACTAAATTAACAATTATCAAAATAAATATACAATTTTTGTATCTATTATTTTTATCCATAATTAAATTAATTTTTTTAAAAAATATTTATTTTATTTTATTTTATTATTATAAAAAAATTTCCTTTGTATTTGTGAATTTCCTTTGTATTTGTGAATATCCAAAGAACTATTAAATCCCACACCAGACCACACCACACCAGGCCACAACCTATCAAAACAAAACAAAAGAAAGGAGACCTTCTGAAGCGGAAAAAGACATTATTGGGAAGTCGACTTCCAAGAAAACCATGGTACTAATCTCCCACTTCATCCTCTCTTCTTTTCATCAACTTCTTCACTTCATACTTCTGTTAATGTTCATGAAAACCATGCTATATATATATATATATATCACTTCATCCTCTTATTTTCATCAATTTAATAAAATTCTAGTTTTCCAGTTCTTCACACGTGGAAGTGGTTTTCCATGTTTTTTTTTTATCTTTTTTGTTGTATGTGATTGTTTTCCTGGAAAACCAAGGTATGTATTTATCTTATTTAGATCATCCTCTTGTTTTACCAACTTAACTTCACCTGGAAGTGGTTTTCCACTAACTGGAAAACCAGATTTCCTTTTCTTTAATGCTCCTGATCTTTTTTTATTTTTCTTTTTTTCACGGAAATTAACAATTATATTTGTCTGACTTGCATTCTCTGCTTCTCACCTGGAAGTGGTTTTCCGTTTCCATACACTGGAAAACCACTTCCTTTCCGGAAGTGAGCCTTTCTTTCTTCTCTGTTTCATTCATCATGGCCATGGACCTTATTATTGTTGTTATTATTATTATTATTATTATTATTATTATTCAAGTTTTTTTTTTTGTTTTTTAATTTTTTTAAGTTTTCTGGGGAATCGCTTGAAAGATCAGTGCAACTAGTTCTGGAAGTGATTTTCCATAAATTGGAAAAGTTGGAAAAACCTTTTCCGAATCTCAGCTTTTTTTTTTTAATTTTTATTTTTTAAGTGGATTAACCATATCAATTCCGATCACTAGATTCTTTTGTTTTTCTTTCATCTGTCTTTTTTTTATTATTTTATTTTATTTTTCAGTTATTTATTTATTTGAGTTTCTTGAAAGATGAATGCAACTGGTGCTTAGGAAAGCAGTCTATAAACTTATATAAAATCAGAATTCTTGTACTTACTTTTCATCTATATTTTCTTAATATTTATCAATTTATTTAAAATGTCAGTAATCTTCTTGATATAATATATGCCAAAAAAAAGTTCGATAAATTTGATGAATTTCTCAGATTAATTATAATATTTTTAGGGGGTTTATATGCAAATTATAACATTTGTTTTAAAGGGTCTTGATTTCACACGTCGCTAATGAACACTTTTTTTTATTTATAAAAATAATATTGTAATTAAAAACAGCAAAAGGACGAGATGCATTCAACCCGTGAATTTTTTTTAAATTTTTTATTTAAATTAATTTTTTTTAGTGGCCGTCGGTGCATGTTAGTGCGATGACTCATCAGAGTAAGGTGTTAACGGCGGCGCAGGTTAGCGAGGAGATGACGGCAGTACTAACGCCTCCGTTAGCATTGGAAGGCGGGATAGCCGCGGAGCACCGGGCGCCTAACCTGATCCAGCGCATTCTAAGCCTATTCCACAACGTACGGCCAGGATCCGATCTCACTAACTTCCAGGTATGTATCCACCGTTCAACACAATCACTGCTCACAATCTGTGTCTTTTTTTTTATATATATAAACCAGTGGGGTTTTTTTTTATTTTTTGAAATATCATTTAAGACAAATTTAAATATTTTATTTTGTATCATTAAAAGATTCTGTAATTAAAATTTTAATGGATTTCAGATAATTTCACTGTCACTTGAAATAATCTAATTGATGAGACTATTTGATTCCTTTTTTAAAAAAGAATTTTTTAATTTTTTAAAAAACATGTTTTAAAGATTATTTTCCCATATAGATAACATTTTTAATTTTTAAGGAGAAATTTACATAGTTTATTGTTGAATATAGGAAAGCATAAATTCTTTTTTAGTTGAGTTTTAGTTGATTTATTTATTGTTATTATATTAAGATTTTGAAAGAACCAAATTTTACTTTTCATACTTTAATATTTCCCCAAAGTAAAAAAATAATAAATAAATAAATTAGAATAAACTCTTGGAGAATGAGATAGATTTATTTATTTATGTAATTGGAATAAAGTTAGTAGCTTTGGACCAAGCCATGTTGGGAAGGTGGTTCGGTTAAAGATTCCATAAACAAAGGGGTTCATGCCATATGAATTGAACAAACCAAGAAAGTCATTTGTAAAAATTTATTCCAATCTTTCAAAAAGCAAAGAAAAGAAAATATATATATATTAAAAAAAAATTTAATTTTTATTATTCTGATTTGGTATGGCAATGAACTTTCGGCTCTTCTCTTTTTAATATGCCTTTTGTTTTATGTTTTATGACATGAATGAATGACATTTAGTTTGAATTTTTTATAAGTTTTTTTTAAAAAAAAACTCAACATGAAAAATTTATTGTTATTATTTTGAACTGACCGGCATATTTTTTTTATTATGAATTTTTTTTATACTAGTTTTTGATATTTGAATCAATTGATAGCAGGACATATGTCTAACCATTTGAGAGCAAAGAGATTGCTTTTTTCCTTATTTTGATTAGACAAAGGCAAAAAATAAAGAAAAATTTGAACAATACTTATTAATCAAAATAGCTTTAAATTAGACTAATTTGGGTTTGATTATGTAGTACATTATTATTTCTATATTTTCAACTTCTAACTTTATCATTATCAGATAGTTGCTTTCACAGAAATTTCAAGATCAATACCAAGAAATAATTAATCACAAACAAAAAAATTTAAGTTGAGGTTATGTATACTAAAATTAAAAAAAGAAATCAAGAAGCAATTAGTCACTACTAAACATTCACATTTGATTTAAGTTTGACATAACTTGATAAATCATGAAATAATAATCCAACATTTCATTATACCATTCACATTTAGCAGAAATATAGAATGATTTCTGAACTGAAATCAAGTTCTGCAGAAATTCCACCAATGATATTTGTCAGGGACGCAATGACTCAGGTCCATAGTCTCACATCGCCTGTGGGAGACAATCCCTTTAGTCTTATATATCCATACCAAACTTTCCCTGTGACTTAAGTTTTGGAGAAGTTAAGGTGGTGGGTTCTTGTATTAACATGGTATCAGAGATATGGGTCCGCTATATATTCTGATCGGCTATGGCTTGAATCTTGGGTCCCACATCCGCTGTGGCCCCAGGGGTATTAAAGACGCAATGGCTCAAGTCCATAGTTCCACATCGCCTATGGGAGTCAATCCCCCTAGCCTTATATATTCATACCAAACCTTCCCCGTGACTCAAGTTTTGGAGAAGTTGGGGTGATGAGTCCCTGTATTAACAATATTGACAAGTATGACATAACTTGATACTCAAAACCACATAAGATATAATCCGAAATTTCGAGTAACTGGTAGCTGATCACAACTCACAATTCATACTAATCTTGAAACTGAAATCATTCTGTTATAAAAATGAATGCAGCTTCCTCCGATGTTCAACTTACCGAAATCACATTTACAATTATTTGCGGAGATGATTTACTGCATCAATGACGACTATTTGAGTAAGTGTGTTGAGGGAAGCAGTAGCCTCGAGAGGTTTACCGCAGTTGTTGCGTGGAATTTATCGATGATTAGGCCTCCGATCTTCGGTTTGGCTCCTTATAATCCTGTTCTTGGAGAGACTCATCATGTTTCAAGAGGAACTCTAAATATTCTACTTGAGCAGGTAATTGTATGTTTTTACTGACAAAATTAATTAGACAGATTGAAACTGCAGTTAAAATCATCAACAGGTTTCGCATCATCCACCGGTGACCGCTCTCCACGCCACCGATGAAGACAAGAACATTGAACTAATTTGGTGTCAACATCCAACTCCGAAATTTCATGGTAAAATCTGAAGATTTTGGTAGTGAATTCTAACAAGTTGGAAAAATGCAGTATGATGTTTTTGAATCAGGTACTACTGTGGAAGCTACAATGGATGGGAGAAGGCAACTGAAACTTGCCAGATTTGATGAGAATTATGAAATGGAAACACCAAAGTTGTTGATAAGAATACTTCCAATTCCAGGAATTGAGTGGGTGGGAAATGTCAGAATAAAATGCAAAGAATCAGGATTAGAGGCTGATCTTTGCTTCCACAAAACCAATCCTTTTCTTGGTTTCGGGAAGAATTCGAGATTGGTTAAGGGAAAGATCTTCTACTCGAACTCACTAAGAACAATATACGAGATCGAGGGGCATTGGGACAGGTAAATCAATTCTGCTACAGAACAACACTTGCTACCTGATCAAATAGACAAAAATACATGAACATCATCATGCATTCTTCTCTTTTTGCAGGACTGTTGCATTGAAGGATGTTAACAGCGGAGAAAGCCGAGTTATATACAATGCAAAAGAAGCTATCGGAAAGCTTACACCACCTTCAATTAAAGATCCAAAGGTATAAGTCTTGCTATGACTAAAACTGCAATATATAACCTCTAGCTAGTTCAAGCTGAAACATAGTGATGAACTTTCAAAACAGGGATTGCAGCCCAGTGAATCTGTGGTTGTGTGGAGTGAAGTAAGCAGATCAATATTAGACAAAGATTGGGGTAAAGCAAGAGAAGCAAAGAGAAGCATTGAAGAGAAACAGAGAGAATTACAAAGAGAAAGGAAGTCTAAAGGAGAAGTTTGGGTCCCCAAGCATTTCATTCTAAGGCATTCTAAGGAATGTGGATGGGATTGTTCTCCCATTGAGAACGTTGTGCATGAAGCTCCCATCATTGCCCCATGTCCAGAGGAAACAAGGGATTGATACAAGAGATTATGTTTTTCTTTCCTAACTTCTAAATAATGACAAGTTTATTCTCATCTGTATGAGCAAAAAACAGACGTGATACATTAATAAGATCTCCTTGTTCAGATAAAGAGAAGATGGTACAACAAGCAACCTTAAATACTTCGTCTACATTTACATCGAGTGGATGATGCACAAAACTTAATCTCCTTGTTCAGATAAAGAGAAGATGGTACAACAAGCAACCTTAAGTACTTCGTCTACATTTACATCGAGTGGATGATGCACAAAACTAAACTAAGTACATTACTTTTATTCTATCATGTTACAAAGAATAGTAATATGTTATACAGGAAAAGCAAAACTTAGTTGTAATAGCCCATAGCGATGACTGGGATTCGTACCTTGTGTCCTAGGCTGCCTTTCATTAGAATCTCACCGAAACTATAACCACCGGTCACTGATCTAACTGTTAGGCTCACTGTGATGTCCCGGGATCCTCCAGCAAGTACTGTCATAGCTGGAGGGCTGGCTTCTAGTGCAATCTCTGGTGGCATTCTGGATGTGATCACATATGTCTCTGTATCAGCGACATTTATTACTGTTCTTTTTATAGTCTGAGTTCCTTTGAGATGGGAGATGGTAATTGAGGGGCTGTTGAGATCGGCAGGCCGGCCATGAGTGGCATTACAACCTGAGCCTGTGATGTTACGTATTTCCTGAGGATTGACACCAGGCACCGAACACAAGAATCCAATGTAGTCTCCATAAGCTGCCATAAGAGAGAATACACAATGTATAGGATACAGACCTCATCAAAAAACAAAAGGCTTCAGCATTTAGGGTTCAGAGAAATTCAACTTACATGCATCGAAAATGAGACCAGGATCTAAAGCAGCCTTTGGATCAACTGCACCACTTCCATAATCAAATGGTGTTGCAGGCACTAGTGTTACTATTTCAGATCCTGAATATTGTTGTGCTTGAATAGGCTTGTCTGCCCTGTCCATTGTTGTGCTGGTTGTCATCAATGCTGACTTGATTGCAGCCGGACTCCATTTAGGGTGCTTTTGTTTTATCAATGCTGCAATTCCGGCGATGTGTGGGGCTGCCATGCTAGTTCCAGACATCATTGCAAATCCTTCACCTGCTCAAAACAAGTAAAATTTTAGTACACAACCTAGGACTTTCTATGTAATTAGTGAACTTTTCTGACAAGAAGATAAATTGCTAAGAGAAATGTTCCTTCTTGAGCCAGAAGTAGTTCAATTGTTCATTCAAGTTGAGAAACATCATGAAAATAAAATCCAATTTTTCTGTTTTCTTCAATATGCTTGTGATTTCAAACGCATATATCAGATTCCATTTATTTCATTAACCAGGTAAAAAGAGAAAACAGAACTTTACCAACATAATTTGCCTCATCAGTTCCGTTTGGTGCCCAAGCAGCCCAAATGAGGGAGCCAGGAGCTAATATATCTGGCTTAAGAACATCAGCATCTTGAAAGCTAAAATCCTTGATACCTGGTCCTCGTGAAGAGAATAAAGCCACCTGAGGAGCTGAATTATGAAGTGTTGGCGCCATACCATCCGCTATACTAGCTGTTCCTTGGAAACTTAATGGTCTACCAGCCCAATCTCTTTTCGTCGAACAGTTGTAGTAGTCAATAAGATCCTGCATTCAAAAACTTTGATATTTAAAAACACAATAGTGGATGGATATTTCAATAATAAAATGTTTCAGTTTGATTTTCAGAGAACTCCAGTTTGTCTGTAACATTATGGATGCCATCTAATGATGAAGACAACTTGGAGCATAAAGATAAGGAAGAAAAAGCACTTGGCAACAACAACAGAGTATCACATTTTCAAGTATGATTGGAACTCTCAGACTTGTACTATCAATACAAGTTCATGCTTTCTCTTCACTTTTGAGAAATTTTCCACATCTCTTTTGGGAAAACTGACAGAAAGATGTCCCACAAAAATATGTGTGCTATAAAATGGATCACCAATGTGAATACAAACACCGATAAAGGGCGCTTTTCATGCTATGAATATTTTTGCTACTTAATATGCATGATTCATTTATCACACGAATAAGAGAAGCAGCATTCATGTTAAGTACCTGTGACTCGGTGAGATCTGTGATGAGAATACCAGGAGTGCTAACTGGAACAGGATCCAATTTTGCTCCCGGATAAGTATTCTCCACAGCAACAACAAAGCCTGCTGCCCCGAGAATTCTTGCTGTCTCAGAGACTTTCTTGATGGATGCAGTACCTGAAACGAAATTGAAAGAATACCCACAAAGAAGAATTTTCCCTTCTATCATCTTCTTGTTGAGTAATTCCGGTCTTTGACAGTCTAAAGGGCTGTACTTCATCACAGATGGATCCAGCAATGCATCATTCACAGCAATCAAGTTAAACGACATGTTCCCACGAGTTGCAGCTGTGTTTAGACACAAGGAAGATTAACTTAGAAATGGATAGAATTACTTTATTTTGATTGATTTACTCTATAAAGTAATGAAATGTCAAATCATTCTAGAAGCTAAGTTTACACAGTATCTATGAAGCTGATGTTATGGCCTTTTACACGAGAAGCCTGAGGTTGCCATTTTATATTATTCTTGATAATCAAGTTGGGAAGAAGATTAAGCTGCAGATACTGTGCATCTTAAATAATAGAGAACATGAATATTGATAAGATACAATGACTTACGTGATAGTCCAAGTCCAGTAAGTATTTTCCCGTTTCCTAAAGTGATGTGGTTTCTGTATCTACGGTCATCAACTGCAGCAGCTACAGATGCAATCCAGGGACTGAAAGACACCAAGGTTTTAGGAAATGGACCTCCATTTCCAGCAGCCTGGGCAACAAACACTCCAGCTTTGACGGCCGAAAGCAGAGCAGCATCAAAGGGGTTCAAAAATGTCGTTCTGGTATTAGTGGGTGGACTATTTGGCCCCACAGAAAGGTTAAGAATGTCAACTCCATCCCGAACAGCCTGTTTAAACGGCATTTGTCTAAATTATATTTCATAAAGAGCAAAACCTCTCAGACCGTTCACAAATCCAGATTGCAGCAGTGCAAGGAGAAGTAATTACTTCACAGCAAGATGATATCAAATGATGGTGTTGTTTACCAACTAAAAATGTCCTTAGAGATTAATAATTGACCAATGTGCAGATAATGGCATGATCATGACTGTCTCCCAAGGCTTCACAAGATAAATCATCATTCAAATCAAAAGCAGGATTGATACCTCTACACATCACAAAATGAGTATTCACTTTATTATCTAGTTATAATATTACAGTTTATATTATATTATATTATATGTTAGGATATTATCTTCTCAGATTGATTTGATTTAGTTCTATGCCTATATATAAACTATGGATTTACGTAAATAATAATATTAGTAGGTTTCATTATGATGATGGAGTCTATTTTTATATTTATTCAAATGTCATCATTAAACACCTATAGAGCCGAGATATATCAGCAAACCACAAATTTAATATCGTCATGCTCATGACATATTTCAGTCTATACCTGTTCGATGGCAGCCACCACATCTGAGACATATCCTCCAAAAAGTCTATAGAGAACCTTATACACAGCAATCCTGAGCAAAAGAGACTACAAGACTTAAACTTTGTTTAGACTGGAAACATATATTTGCTCTTTAGTACTACTTTAGAAATTGTCTAACCTTGCACGTGGAGCCATACCACTTGCTTTGCCAAATTCATGCCCATGCATTCTTACAGGGATTCCATTGTTTCCAGCAGCAATGGCAGCAGTATGGCTGGAAAACAGTGTAAAAGATTAACATTGGAATACAAAATGGTATAATAGAAGAACAGAATACTGAAAATTAAAATCATTAACAGGCTTAACAGCAACTGTATAAATATTTATATGCTTAGTTGGAATGAATATCAATTACAAACATAATCCTCTAGTCACTTCAGATGAAGATCCATAAAAAGAGAGGCCTTCTCATAAATTATTCAAATAATTGTTTGATAGAACTAATATAAGCGGCATAAACAGCTCAATTCAAAGCAACATGAGCACACATAATGTTAGCTGTCACCGCCCAGCAATACATAAGAGCATTACTATACAAAAGAGTAAAATGAAGAAGGAAAGAGGAGAAGAGAAGACATTAAGCAAGTGCTACAACAAACAAGATGAAAACTCAAAAACATATTCTACATATTCTGATTCAGCTAAACTAGAATGTACAGATAATAGGCAATTATACCTGTGCATCATAGCCAATCGGTAAGATTGATAGCAATACAAGCAATTGCAATAAATGGTGGTTGTAACAATAATTGACATTTTTACAGGGGCAAGTAGGAAAAATCACACATTTACGTTCAGTTAAAGATAAAAGTTCCAACTGGCACAGTGGCACTTACGTCCCATGTCCATCACCATCCACTGGAGATGCAAAATCAGCACCTGGATTAAATGCTCCTGCAGCAATTGCAGCCTTTGCAAAATGTTGGGCCCCAATTATCTTCCCATTGCAAAAATCCCTCTTAGTATCGACATCAATTTCACACTTCCCCCTGTAACGAGGAAGAGGTCCATATGGTTCAGTGTTGTATGTGGCAAAGCTAGGATGCTTTGGATGAATTCCTGAGTCAATGAATCCAATTACAATGTCTTCCCCTGCCCTGTCAAAGCCACCTCCTGTTGGCCAAACCCCTGTTGGTAGCCCTAAGAATTGAGGAGTATGAGTAGTCAATTTCCTGACTTTCATGTCTTTCTCCACAAATTTGACCCTAGGAGCTCTGGCAAGGGTCTCAGCCTAAACCATATTAAAAAGAAATCTGCATTCATGTGAATGAAATGAAACATAATGTTTGAAAACTGAAGAATAAATATTGCTAGTTTTACCTGTTCCTCAGACATATGGATGGCAAACCCATTAATAAGATGGCGATAACTATACAACTTCTTGTAGGTCCCAACTTCAAAAAGTGAGTCCAGTAGTGCATCATGTTGTTTCTCGAGGTGAAGGGAATATGATGTAATTGACTCACTGCCAACACACAAAATTGCAGAATAAGGGTTATCAGATGAGAGATATGAAAATGCATTTTAGTGGAGAAGCTAAGACCAAAAAGTAATCACACAAAACTTGATAAGGGATTGAGTGAGAGAAACAAAAACAGGAATTTAACATGGTTCAGTGAAAAGCAAAACAGAACACAGAACTTGTTGTTGGGTCTATCACACCCCATCGGGAGAACCACCTTTTGACATTTACCGCAAGTTGCATAGCAGTACGCTTTCAGTTGTGAGCCACACGTCATATGATTCACAATAGCACCTTCCCACACAATCCCAACAGAAAATGGCTTGGTTCATTCACTTCCCTAAAAGGAAATAATGCATTTATTGACATCACCAACCATATACTATTACTTAAATTTTGTCATGGAAAACAGCTGTCTTTTCCGACTGCATCTTCCTTCAGATTGCAATTTCATTTTTCAACTTCAGAATTAACAGGATCCTTACTATTCTGTATACTCATATGAATTGAATAGAAAGTTCCTGTGTTTAGAAATATTTTAAGAGATGCAAAGAAGACTACTAAAATCCATTCTAAAAAATTGAATCAAACAGCCAATTCAACTAAAAAAGGAAAGAGCATAAAGAGATGGATAAACCTTAATAATAAATGTAAGTTTAGTTGAAATTACCTGGTAATATCAAACTCTTCTGCTAGATCAATAGCAGTGGCGGAAAAACCCTCAATACCACCAGAGTAGCTTACCACAGGCTCTCCTTCAACAGTGACAAGATAGACATCTCCTTGTCCAAACGCCAAAAGAGGCAGAAGTGCAAATAACACCCAAGTAGCATCCATCATCTTCATTCTCAGCACCTTGGTTGCGATTTAAGCAACATCAACAGTTACGCCTTTCTAAAGACTCCAACTTTAGCACTGAAAGATTAAACAAAAATTTACATCATCATATATCCAATTAAAGCATTCGAAAACACTCAAGCCAGCATCTTTATCAAACACAGCACTCTGGAAATGCGCATCAATGGCTTCTCACGGTAAACATAATAAAAACAGACAACTAGCATAGGAAACAAATAAAACAACTCTTTCAACCAATGATATAAGTCAGCATAGTGAGCACAAAACCACCAAAAAAACTTCTTTTCTGTAAACAAATAGCACCATTGCTGCTGAAAAAACCATCATATTCTCTCATTTCTCGCTGAAACAGCATCACATCAAATCATCACCAGACACACTGTTCACCAAACAAGAGAGCAAGCGCTTCCTTCTCCTCCATCACCACACAATCTCAATCTCTTCTAGACTTAAAGCTCCACCAAATCAAAAGAAAACAAAAGGCAAAAACTCACCAACGCGGTGAATCAAAGCAAAGTATCAACGCGGGCAATGAGCACTCCATCTCGAAGCCATCAAAAGCAAGGTCGATTCGCAGAAAAAAGGAGAAAGCGCCCGGGAGCTATGGAGCTAGGGCTAGGGTTTCAGCGAGCGTGGGAGATAGATATTCACATTTATGCCACTCGAGCTCTAGCTCTCTCGGGAAGCGGGAATCATGGCTTTTTTGCCACTGAGAGTGCGAACTCTAATGGTCTCAGGGAAGGAGACGACTATTTATAGTAAGCGGTGTGGTCACCGAATGTGAGAATATGTCAGCGATAAGATTGATTTTTAGAGATAATGTTTGGTGGGGCCCAGAAAAAAAGTATGGAGAAACAGTGAGGTGTGTTTTGAGGCGAGTGACCGGAATCTTGGCAGTTGGAACTTGTCGGCATTTGTTGTTGGTCTATGATGTGTATGTGTATTACTAAATTACCCCTGAAATTTCTTTTTTTTATTTTTATTTTTAAAATACATTAAATAAGAACTTGATGTATATTTAATATAAATGTGTAATATATATGTGTGTAGATATGAATAATGCATATCATGCTTTGATGGGATGAGATTTATTAAAATTAAAAAGTTGGTATGAAATTATTGAGTAGTAATGACAAACACTTGCATTGAATTTTATTATTGTTATTATTATTATTATTTTAACAAAAATGACAATGCTAAAAGAACAAATGAGTACAGAGATGTATTAATTAAAATAGTTTAACGACTGTTTAAAAATTTATCATATAGAACATATTAATAAGTGGGATAATGAAAAACTTAACCATTACTTTTTGAAGTAAAAATTTTGAATTATTATCTTTTTGATCACTTCGGTTGATTTACTATAAAATCATCATAAAACAGACAAAAAAAAAAAAAATTACACTACATGTTGTGTTTTTATTTTACAACATGACATTAAATCAGTGATCACACCAGACACGAGATTCAAGTGCCTATGGGTTAAAAGTTAAAACACAGTTGGCCTCAAAATCTTTTAATATTTAGTATTTTAAATCATAAGCAATTTAAAGAAAACAAAGGGGAATTTAACAATACCATTTGGAAAACAACGGATATGGTAAAACATATTTCTGGGAGATGATTAGTCAAGGGTTTGGAAGTTGGAAGATGTAATAAAAATTAAGACTTTCGGTGCATGTGATTGAGGTGGGACCCAGAAAGGGGGAGGTGTTGTCTTTATTCTCCTACACCTCACATGCATGTCCATGCAAAGGATCCCTTAGTTTGAGGGTTCTCACTCAGCCAGGGAGCATCGCCTCATGCTATGCTTCCTTACACCAATCCTTTATTATATTTAATTTATACGTACATCTACATCCACATATATATGTATATACACACATCACGTTCTCCAAAGATGTCTCCAGATTTGAAATCGATAAGCATCCTACAATAATCATGATATTTGTACCCAATAATTATTATTAATTTATATATATAATATCGAATAATATTAAATAATGTCAAACAATAATCATATATTATACATAAAAAAATCTCTGGTCTATACAAATAATAGTTGTTAAATGATAATTTAATGATTATCACCCAACATTATTAAAGAACAATACCTCTAAAAACATTCATAGATTAGGTCTTTTCTTGTATATATGCGTGTGCTATGCGTATCAAGTATTGCACGTGTTTTAATGCATTGAATTTGCTTCCCAACTCTCAACACAGATAGTATTGTTGTGTCTACCATGTATCCGGTGATGATTTTGTTTTGGATTATAAGATTGACACTATATATACCATGCTAGCTCTTAATTAATTAATAAATTAATGCATGTTTAAGGGAATTTTTTTTTTTAAAGTGAAAGGCATGTCATGGCTAGCTGGAGAGTTTGTAATTCAATTGATAAAAAACCAATACCAACATTACTTGTCATGAATATAAATCCAAAATTGAAATAAGTATGAATATAAACTTCAAAATTTTGGTTGATTGATATAATTTTCTTTTTATAAACATCCGATATTTTTCTCGTATATCAATAAATTGGTCAAGTTATGTGAACTGTGAAGTAAATTGGATTAAATTTACATCTCATGCACTTTAGATTAAACAGAACAATGTAAATAAAAATAACAAGTAAAAATTATTTCTCGATATTTGTGTGTGTATATATATCATGTCTTTGGCCCATTTAGAATGGGAACATGGAGGAAAATCTCCAATCCCCTTAAAAACTTGATTTGACCAGGGGAAAGGATTCCCTAGTTTCTCCCTCTTTCTATCCCTGTTGAATCGGGGCAGAGGTGGAAAAAGATCAAAGACATTCATATATGTATATTATTGTTTAATTTAATTACTTACTCTTTTTGTAGGTTTTTATAGCCGGTTCATGCTTAATTTAATAAATACTATTTCATATTACCAAATATATTCATCTTTAGTTTCAAATAATTTATTAAAAAAAAAATCAATTCTCATGTGTATTACCCTGAAAGAAAAGGGATGAGAGGGTATTTCTCATCTCGGAGTTAGAGATTAGTCGTCCCTCTCCGCTTCCGTTTTGTTCCATTATCATCCCTAGAGTCACAAACTCCAAACCAGCTCGATGTTTAATATTGAGAGCCTTGTGAAGGCTAAAATTTTTATTTTTATTTTAAAAATCTATAGGCTTTTCAATATTTAATAAATAAATAAATAGAACATCAATTGACAAAACAAAATTTTCATATGTCAGTGATCTACTTTTTCCAAGACCAATTTATTTCCTAAGAGAAATCATCCACAAACTATTCACCAGCAATAAAGAGAAGAAGATCAAATGGTATAATCCCTATGGCCACTCTAAGTGATCACATGGTGGGTTACAAAAGACCATTCCAAAGGCACTCAAGTGTCACAACATTTTGGATGCATGTCTCTATCCATCCAAGTGTAAAAAAACAAGAAAGAATGAAATGAACATGGACTTAACTGCAGATGGACCAACGCAACTCCTGTTCAGTTTCCTGTTTTTAATTATATCATGCAAAATTCTTTTTTTTTCTTTTTTCTTTTCCTTAATTATGTGAATGAGTGAATTCATAGTAATGAAGGAGCACATGATATTCTAGCTTGTTGTCCGCAAAAACATGGACAAGTCTCTAAAATACTAGATCTGTAACAACCAACATTCATCATCAAGAGTAATAGTTAGAAATCGACTAGTGCCGATTATTAATTGTTTGAATCTTATTTACACAGTGTTTTTTTAAATGCAAAATCATTGTTTGTTAGAAGAGATTGAAGAAACTTAGACTTGTATTTTTTTGTATTACATATAAATAAAATGTTACAAAATTATTTATACAACTATTCTATGTCTAAGAAAGAAAGTGAAAATATTTTAGGAGAATTATATGGCTGGCTAAAAATATATAATCACATAGTTAAAAATATACAAAGAATATTTGCTAAATAATAGGAAAGATATAGTAGGAAAGAATTATATGGCTAGCTAAATAATAGGACAGAATATGCTAGAATATTTGAAAATATGAAAAGTAGATCATGCGTTATCAAAAACGTAAAAATTTGGGTTATTTAAGCAAATAATTTTGAGTTCAAATTTATAAAAAAAAAATAATCAGTTTAGATATATCTATTATTTTATAAAACTTTAACTGGTTTAAAGCCTGCAAGTAACTATTAGGGAACCAATAAGCGTAAGACCTAAAAACAACATTATTAATTGATTAATTTAATATTTTTTTTGTCTCATTCTATAATAATTAATTTTAAATTTATTTTTATTCAATGGTATGGACAAAACAATTAATTCATGGTTTATTGTGGTAATATGCAATTATAAGATTTATAGGGTTACATTTGCAAAAAACAAATCTAACAACAAGCAGAAGATCCATAGGATTATACTGGTCTAGGGAGCGGGAGGGCCCAGCCCAAATATGACTATCGGATTTCGGGTTCAAACAAAGAAAGATCCGAATCCGCATCCTAGTTCGAATCCGACCCGTTGCCTTTCTAAAACTAAAATGACGGAAAAGCCCTTCTCTTTCGATCGGGAGACCTCGAGACCGAGAGGAGGCTGCAAGAGAACTCTGGAGTCTCGAGTTGGAGGCAATGAGCAGTTCCCGTGATTCGTCTCCCGATTGGCTCCGCGAATTCAAGGTATTTTTCTTGTGATTTGTTTCTGTAGTTTTGATTTGATGTTTCGGTGTGGCAGTGAGCAAAGGAAATCGGGAAAATTTTCGTTTTCTGTACCATTTCATGTTAATACTTTGATGTTTTTGAAGGTTTCTTGGATGATTCTTGTTTTTTGTTACTGTTTTTTTTTTGCTATAGTTTTTAATAATTTCTAGAGTATTATGTGCTGAAAAGTTTATTTTTTTTCTCTGGAGAAAAGATTTTGGTGGATTTTTGGTGCTTACTTGATTGTTTGCTATTAACTTGGAAAACAATGTGTTGAATTTGTGGATCATTTCATTGTAGTTTTCACCGTGTGTTAATTGTGACAGTGTCTCTCATGCTTGCTTGCATTGCCTGTTATAATGGTAATTGTTGTGGTTTTAATTGTAGGATCACTATCAGTTGCATTTTCATAGTCTAGATGGTTATTACCATTTTAACTTTCTTCCTCTCCTGTCAGGCAGGCATTTTAGATTGTTTGGAGTGGCTCTTTCAAGTAGATCAGCTATGTGCCAGTCATATGTTTTACCATTTTAACGTCTAACTCTCCTGTTAGATGAGCATTTCTAGGTAGTGTTCAACTGGTTATTATAATTGATGTAGTTTTAAAAATAAATGCTTCTGAACTCTTTCGTTGATTGATTCTGTTATGTTACCTGCGTATGTGTTAAAGATCCCTTTTTTAGTGTCCCAGTAAAGAATGTTGTTTGTGTTATTGGGTGTGTCATTTTTACTCTTCATAATCATCTTTGTTTATCTTTAAGTTTGAGAGTTAGGGGATGGGGGTGGGGTTTAGTAATGGAAACATTGCAGTTGTGTTTGTCCCATTTCAGCTTACATTAGATGTCCCAATGCATAGAAGTAGGAAAAACAGTAGCTTTTGTGATGTTTAAATTCCTGGAAGAATTAACTTGGTATGTGAACCTTTGTACTAATTGTATGGATCCACTCTTTTGAATAGGCACCAGCTCGAGATTTTGAGACATTATCTTCAGATTCTGATTCTTCTCCAAAAATTAGTCCCAAAGGATCTGTCGGTATCAATTCTGAGGCATTAGAGGAGCATCAAAATGAACAAGATTCTGTTCTTATTGATAGCCAAGAAAGTCCTGTCAAGAAGGGTAAAAAACGAAAGTCTCCAAAAGTTGAAGAGAATTTTGATATTAAGGAAGGTAAGTCTAGATGGAAAATAATAACCAGACTAGGAGTGTACCAGTGTCTCATAGAGAGTCGGATGCTCTTACTTGTTTCTTTCATTTAAAACTCAATTTCAGACACAGAAGCTTGATGTTTTAATCTGCCTTGTCTACTTGTGCTGCTTCATTTTCTTCTCCATGTTCCTGAACAGATGCATCTGATGCACTAGAGGGGGAACCAATTGAGGAGGATATTAAAGAAAAACCTGCTAAACCTTTGGTAAGACTCTTACATAAAATCCACCTGGGCATGTTGGAGATCTGAGTCTTTTAAAATGAAATACTGATTGAGCTGTTGTCTATTTAAGTTATACTGTTTAAATATGTAGTTTAACATTGTGATCACTCACACTGTGAGTGGGATTCTTTCATTCAACTATTGCTGGTATTTGGATGGTAATATGATCCCCTTTAAGATTATGAGTGTTGGGGCTAGCAAATTGGTCCGCAAGAGCTGAAGTTTTCGGCTTTTTAGAGATAGAATTCTGTTTTGTTCTTTCTCTGATTTATCTATCATAAAAGATTGGTTCTCATAATTTTCTTTTATTCCCTCATTGTTTTTAGATATTTAACTAAATCTTAATAATTTTCCCCCCTCTCTGTCAGGTCTCCTCCAGGTTGCCTTTGGTGTTTCCTGACAAAGTTCAGCGTACAAAGGTGCTCTTGCCCATCTTTAAGTTAATATGAGTAGTTGAGTTAGTGATGATTGCTCATCACCATAACATAGTTTGGTCGCTTCTTTAAGTTCCTATGTTCTAATGAGCTTTTTACATATTTGTGCAGTAAATTTTCTCTGTTTGCAGCTTATCAAAACTCTAAGTGTTCTAATCAAAATCTTGAGTTACATTCAGGCACTTGTTGAGTGTGATGGGGACTCCATAGACTTAAGTGGAGATGTGGGTGCTGTTGGACGTATAGTAATTTCAAATGGCTCAAAGGGAAACCATGAGATGCTCTTGGACCTTAAAGGTAGTGTACATAAAGCATTGTTTTGGTCCTTTTCATTTCTACTCTTTTACAGATGAAGCTACTGATTTTACCATTTTGGTTTGCACTTGATGATGGAGTTTGTATTTGTTTAGTGTCTCCATAAAAACTCTCAACTTAAGGTTCTGTCAAATAACTATATCATATGATGAATGACTCCCTTTACTAGGTCAGATCCCTTTGAAGGTAGCTCCAACTACTCTGGGAAAACTGTTGTCCTGTTTGCATCTGTTCACTAATTAAAGTGACTTGCATTACACAAACCCACTGAGAACATTTCAACAATGCTATATGGGCAACTTGGGCTGCCATTTCTTTTCATTATATTAATGCTTTTATTATTGCCTGTGTATTTGTGTGTATCCTAACAAGGTTTCATATTTTATATTCTGTGGCTGTCACATGTATTTACACATAGCATGAATTAATTATCTCCACTTGAGTTTTAAGTTCTCTTATGTAATGTGACAGGCACAATATATAGATCCACAATTGTACCCTCGAGGACTTTTTGCATTGTAAGCAATGCACTCTTGACAAGAACTTTGTGGCGCAATATTTTATCTGTCCCATATTCCAAAAAATATTATCCAATTTGATCTTTTACTTCATTTTCAGGCATCACAGTTATTAACTTCAATTTTATTTTTATCTTTTTCAGGTTAGTGTTGGACAATCAGAAGCAAAGGTTTGTTTGTGGGATTTTTTTTACCTATTTGGTGTATGCTTTCTAAGACATACATGCAGATATTAGAGTTAATCATGCAAGTTGGAGTTAATTATTCCTTCCCAGGGCAATTTTTGTTAGTACCTGTCATCCAGGTTATATAATCTTATATAATCTGGTATTAGACTGTTTGTTGTTTTCAAAGCAGGTACCATGTTCCATTGTTGTCTTGCTGCCTTTGCAACAAACTGGATTTTGTTTTCTTTATGAAAAATTACAAGTAAATGTGGATCAATTTAATAACTCTAACTGCGGCAATGTGCTAACGCATTCTCTTGCTTATGTGGGATTATATGTTTTCTCTGTTCTTTGTTCACTAGTGCAATTTCAATCAAATATGAAGAAAACCAGGCATGTAAGCCACCTTTTTGTAATCCAACTGCAAAGCCTCTACAAACCATGATCCAGATTTAATCACACTTACTGTTTATTTCTTCAGAAAGCCCAATTTTATTCTTCTTTCTTTGTGAAACAGTGAGGTGATTTAGTAGATTGGTATAATTTGGTGATTTTATTTTCTGGTGTGAGGTGTGCGGGGCCCAATATTAGGTGGTCCAGAGTATATGATTACTTATATGGGTTGGACCAGGTCATTACAACTTTTGATGTCTTTAGTCCGATTTGAATAGAATGACTTTTTGAGAATTTGGATCCAATCTTGTCCAGCTACGTTTGGTTTGAGTCTGGTTAGCTTATCATTATGCAAATAATGCTTCATTAGTCCAAGTGATTAGGCATCCATCAAATTTCTTCACTCCCAGTTTTATTTTAATTTATTTATTTCGGTCTATTGTCAAAGCTTTGTTATAAGTCACTAAATTTTTGGTTCAGTAACAAAATGTCTAGAGCTTCTTGAGCTTGTGATGTTAAGCATCAAATATTCCTCAAGGTGCCTTGCTTGTATCTATGTGCGTATGTATGTAAAGGTGTTCTATTTGCTCGCAGTTTCCGTTTGATACCTGATAAAGCAAATGTTGGTTTTTGTGCATCCCCACGGGGCCCTTTAGGACAACCACCCCTGAATCCTGAGTAAAGATGTCTACTTAAGTTGTCTTGAGTGTGCCCCTGTGAACCCCTATACCTGCCGGTCTTGTCAAGTGGTCTTTCTTTATTTAAAAATTCAACGTGCCTTCTACTGTTGAAATTTTTTATGTGCCTGTGATTCTGGCCTTCAGAGTTTCACAAATCGATCTGTAATTGAAATTGTTCAGCTGATCTTATTGTAAATTTGCATGCAGATAGAGGCAATTATGAATGACTTTATTCAGCTGGAACCTCAATCAAATGTATTTGAAGCCGAAACAATGGTTGAAGGTTAGAAATATAATTGTTGAGTTTTTATATGTTCTATATAATGTTAGGTACCAAACACAATCTTCTCAAGTCCATGCAAAGTTGCATGATGCTAACTATATCGATTACAATCACAAAAACAATTATACAGGTGGTTGGTAAGTTTGCGCCATTATCAACATGCGTTGCACCTAAATTCATATGCAAAATTTAATGGATAACTGCTATTAAGACAATAGCCCGTTCCTACTATTGCTCTTCATATTCCACTCTGGCAAATCTTTGTACTTCTTTTTTAAATTCCTGTCTTTCAAAATGTCCCCCTAATTCATATTGTTTGACAGTTTTCAGAAATTATACGAGATATTATGTGTAATTGGACACTATAAGCATGTATTACTTCCACAGCTTTCCCCCGTGATGTGCGGTTTATTCTTGGCTGCATCAGTACTTGCTCGGCATATATTTTTAGTGATAATCATCCTTGCATATTTTTTCCCTCACTTGTGTAAATTGTTTTTCTTTCTTGTAGGCACACTTGATGGGTTTTCATTTGATTCAGATGAGGAGGGAGAGAAGATTCCCAAGATCAATGCTGATCAAAGCGACCCAAACAATGAAAATGGAGATCAAGCCAATAAGAAGAGCAGGAAGAAAGAGGTACCAGTATGTTGTGATTTATGATCTAAACTTGTTGCCCATTTTTATATATAGTAGTATTATAACAACGTGTGTTTCCTAAAAGGACAGGAATAACTTACCATATATATAGTTATTTTCAAATCATTGATTACCATATGCTTTGACTTGAAGTTGGTGTCTATAATGATTTTATACCATGTGGTGCAACTTAGGTGATGAGACTTTGGATGCAGGGTATGACGCAAAAGAAGGCTAAAGCTACTGTAAAGCCAGCTAAGAAAGCAGCAAGGAAGCCTCAAGCTTCAAGAAAAACAAAGAAGTCGAAGAAATGAGATGCATGGAAGCTGAACGACCATTTTCTTAAGATAACACAGCTTCCCAGACCCAAGTCATAATAGCTGCAGCATCATGGCTAGTTTATCAAGATTGGCTCTTAACCTCATGTCTCAACCTCTTTAACAAAATGGATTTGATTAATATTGTGATTTCATTCAGATTAATGCACTGTGAATCACAATTCTCTCGGCAATCCACTGCCTTCAGTGGTAATGCTTGTAATGCTGTACCAAGAGACATCAGGAGAAAGTATTGACAATTTTTCCTTATGAGATCTAAATTCTTGTTACAATTTATCAGAAAAATAGAGGTTCATGGCTACTTCTCAATTGTGGAGAGTATCTTGAATTAGTGCTAGTCTCAGTTGACATGGAAGGCAGTTCATCTGCGTGTCTCTCTCTCTATTTTCCAGGTTGAATTTGTTTAATTATTTCTAAATTCAATTCCTAACTAGCTGACTCTATCTGCTTGTTATATCTTCCAGTTCAGTCTAGAAGATCAATGGGAAGAGTATAAGGATGCAGAAGCCGAGTTGGAACGATACAATGCTCGCCGATGATGTTATCTCTCCAGGTAGGTCTCCATTGTCATCGTATTCATAATCAGGTTGTGTTTGATCTCCATTGCCGTATCCATAGTTTGGTTGAGGTTGACTTCCATTACTGGGTCCATAGTTTGGTTGTGGTTGATCTCCATCTCCATTGCTGTATCCATAGTTTGGTTGAGGTTGACTTCCATTACTGGGTCCATAGTTTGGTTGTGGTTGATCTCCATCTCCATTGCTGTATCCATAGTTTGGTTGAGGTTGACTTCCATTACTGGGTCCATTGTTTGGTTGTGGTTGATTTCCATTACTGTTTCCATAGTTTGGTTGAGTTTGCCCTCCATTGCTGTTTCCTTGGTTTGGTTGAGCACTGTTAAAGTCATTTGGTTTTGTCGGACTGCAAGATTTGAAGAATTAGCCGATAACAAGCATTCATTGCTTAAGAAAATTGCAAAAATAACCCTCTAAATGTTCTGGTTACACGTAGACCCTTGAAAGCTAGTTACCGAAATGTTTTTGGTTTACCTAAGCATGTAGCTTTGTAGATTTTAAAAGGAAGGCATTTCTTAATGATTGGGTATTTGATGCAAATACAAGGGTTTTGCTGCAATTATAAACTGGGAGGGATATTTCTGTAGTATAATCTATAGCATAGCAAAAAGGTTAATTACAGATAACTTCTTCAAATATTGACGATGATAAATACCTCCATACACATATACAGGGAGATAGCGAGAGTAGTGAGGGTAATTAGCGGGTTATGTTTTAATGTTACAACTTAAGAATAATTATTCTATTGTCATAGATTCAAACCAAACATATATTATCTAAATGTTATTCAATAAAATAAAATAAAAACTTATAGACAAATGAAGAACTTAGGCTCTTACATTCGTGTCTATATATTTACCAAATCAATGGATATTGGACTATTAATTACTCTTACAACAGCTCAATATGTTACACAATAGTGTACTATTTTATGTTAGATGTGAATTAGCCATATTATTTGAATCTAATAGAATGATAGCTTAAGTTTTATAAAATGAGAGATTGAGGTTTACATATTTATCAGTCTTGCATAACAACAGAACTTGTGTATATATGTTCATATATAGATATGTTGATAAAGAAACATAGCATTAATGGTGGTAGTCTCACCCATTGGTGGGAGGGCAAAAAACAAGGTTGTAATCAAAGGCATTGCAAGTGAATGTGCTAGAGGCATCATCAAATGCATAGCTATAAGCACTAGGGCATGACTTCTTGAAGTAATTTGAGTATCCTGATGGCTTGCAACTCCCTGGATTCCCATATTCCCCACTGCAACAATACTCATCCAACCCAAACACTTCACATGCACTCCTACACCCCACCACCTCATTGCCCCCACCTTCCATTTGCAGCTCTTTAGGACACCCTTCAATCAACAATTAGGTAAATACAAATTTATCAGTTATTTGATTCTGTGTAAATATATAAAAGCTTGAGTTTCTCATTGTTTTTACCTAAATTTATATCGGAAATGCATCCAGTGAAATTACAGGTCCCGCCTTGTGTTGATCTTGGTATAGCGACAAGCGGTAGATTGTATCCGTCGACAAGGCTGATGTCGTAGAAGTCTTTGTTAGTGCCCTCACCGAGGGTGATTTCAAAGAGAGTGGCGGGTGGGAGAGCGCCGGAGCCACCACACTCCATGCGGCCACCACAGTCACCAGTTTCGCACTTTCCGGCTCCATCTTGCCCAAATGCACATCCAGTTCGGGCCCAAATCCGGCCGGACCAGCGCGGTGGCGCTGGAAGGCGGACTGACCGGCCTGGTTCAAGCCTGAACCCAGTTGAAGGTAGTTGGGCCGTTCCCGCGCCCGCCAACGTCCCTGGCCAAATGGGATGCTGGCAGTTATTGGTAATAGTGAACGTGCTGCAGTGTGTAAGGCTAAGTTGAACCAGCAACAAGCATGATAAGAAATAGACTAGGGAGAAAAAGGTGGAGGAGGGGAGAGTTGAACGCATTGATTTGATTTTTGTTTGGAGGAAAAGGGGAGGTGTTCCATTGCATTTGAACTGCTTAAATTGGATTTGGATTTGGATTTGGAGAAGAAAGAGGTTTGGATTTGTGGGGTGGTTTGGTTTTAGTATTTTTCATTCAATGGGTGGCCTCACTGAGAAGAGATACCTTTTTTGTAATTTGATGCCAAGAAAGAGTTCTCTTTCTTTGTTTCTTTCTGATTTTTTGTTCTATTTTTTTGGAGAATGTATTATTCTTGTTAGACAAATTGATTATTGATTCGGTTGATTTCAGTTAGAAGGTTAAAATTCATTAAAATCAGAATGAGAATTTGCTTTTCGAGTTCTGATTTTGATAGTGTTAGTTTCTTGGATCATGAGAATAAAAAGAAAAAAAAACAGCATAACACATTGTGTATCATTTGATACCATCAAACCTGCTTAAATTGAGTATACAGAGAATTACTATGCTGCTTTAAAGGAAATCTCAAGAAATGAATCAGATTTCCTGCCAAGATAACAGTAAAATTTCTGCTACAATCCAGATTTTCTTCTATGAAAAGTTGATTTGCATCCAAGATTCACAAGTTTTACATGAGATAACAACTACGGCGATAACAGAAACAAGTGAGCAATGACATTAGTATGTGACAGAATTTCATGAAGCTGGAGCATCGGTCTCTTCATTGACCTCGTGTTCACCTTCTTCTAATTGATCAGTGCATTCAGGACTCTCCGGTTTCGGATAGCGGCCGGTCATAGGATCAATTGGACGAGTATCACGGGGCCCACCCTTCCGTGCCATTGCCAGCATTGGTGGAGGAGGTAGAAGTCCGGCTCTGAAGAGAATGCGTTGGACCGGATCTGATGGCTGTGCTCCAACCGATAACCAATACCTGCACAAATGACAGTAAATGGCTGATCAAGAATTTGTCAAACAATTAAAATGATAAGAAATTCCAAGTTTGTTGTTGATTAAAAAAAACACACATAGCAACACCGAAGACGCAACAACATACTCGGACACTAAAAAATTAGATGGTTTATGGGAACAAGAATTTCAATCATCAGGTCTATATCCAGAATTGGCCTCATTTTAGCAATTCAAGAAAAGAAAAAGTTCATCAAAAATATATTCTAAATCATCTACTCATCTGGTTGCTGTTTAAGAGAGTGATATACAAATCATCTCACAATTATTTCTGTATGTGTCTTTGCATTATTTCTTCATATAATGAAATTGTATACTTCATAGAAGAAACACCCCAACATATCTGTTGATTGAGATTTATAACATCCAACCATTTAATCAAAAAAATAAATAAGAGCAGATAACAGACATTGGCAGAAACAATCATGACAAAACTTCAAAAGTCTTTACAATCAGTCCTCAGGACTTGATATATGTGAAATTGTGAATCAATATTTTGCAAGTAATTAACATAGAGGCTATAATTCCCATTTCTTTTGGGAATTATAGGCTTGTGAAATAAAATGTATACTCACTCAACAGAAAATAAACAAATTTAACTTGAAAGAAATAGCCCAAGAAAGCATGCAAATGAATAACCGGCTGCACTTCAACAATCTATATTCTCAGACCCATTAAACCACTCAAATTTCAAATAAACACAAAACATCAAACTCACTGAGATTTAACTATACATTCCCAAAACCTCAACAAGATCGTCGATATTTGTTAGTGATTGTATAAAAAAACTGTATATTTCATACCTAAGACTAGAACAAACAGAAAAAACTACTATCAAACAAATACTGAGAATGTCTCTTCCTTTCATCTCCCACCACTCTTTTTCCCACAAACAATGTTTTATTGAACTTGCCTCAATTTTATGAAAGGCCCTTGGAAGATCAAAGAAGGAGAACACCACTACAGCTCTACAAAGAAAGTCAATAAAACCTACCCCCTTAAAAAAAACTAGACTATACCAGAGAAATAGTCATACTTTCTCTTCTTTTCATCTTCAACTAATCTTTTTTCCCATAAATCAATATCTCATTAAACTTAAACAAATTCTTTAACAGGTCCTTGAATGATGAAACAAGAGAATTGCCACCTCCTAAGGAAACTGTACGACAAGTCAATCAGTTCTCAAAAGTATGTATTCCCAAAAGCAATGCATTCAAAGCCATGCGACTCATGCATATCACTTCCAATGCTCCAATTATTCTTATTAGCAATTCACAGCAAATGATTCACAGACAA
The DNA here is from genome assembly GCA_020875875.1 of Dioscorea alata. Classification (NCBI taxonomy): domain Eukaryota; kingdom Viridiplantae; phylum Streptophyta; class Magnoliopsida; order Dioscoreales; family Dioscoreaceae; genus Dioscorea; species Dioscorea alata. Next base: position 17,546,651 of record CM037018.1, read on the forward strand.
TGTCTTATTGAACTTGCATAATGTTTTTGGCAGTATCTTGGGTAATCAGACATGAGAACAGCTACAACTCTATGATGAAAGTCATTAAAACATAACCCATTAAAGAAACTGGATTTCACATAGATCATGACAAACCATTCTCAGCACTAAGTTTTCCAATTCCAAATGTCCCAAATTCCTCTTATTAGCAATTCATAGCAAATGATTCACAACACTAGAAATCCACAACCACCATTTGCAATAAAGAGACATAAAACAAGCTGAAAACCTTTGCATATCATAAATCCCAAAACAATGCTACAAATAATTCTTACTATAAACTAACAGTATAAAATTTGAAACAAGAAAACCAAGCAAGTTGATAGCTTTCATCTCAAAAGCAATAGCAACAACTACAAATTAGGGTTTAGGGCAAGAAAATTACTTCACTCTATCAAAATTCAGCCCCATTCTCTTACCACCATCTTGCCCTACAAAATACATGAAACCAAAATCAATAATGCCTTCCACAGCATAAAAAAAGTTACTAAAATAAAAAAATTGAAATTTACCAACAAAAAAAAACAAGAAAAGATGGGATTGGAGTACCTGGCAATGGATTATAATAACCCAAGACCTCAAGATGCTTGCCATCTCTCGGAGATCGGCTATCGGCGGCCATGACTCGATAAAAAGGCTTGTTCTTGCACCCAAATCTCGATAGACGGATCCTCACCACCATCTTTCCCTTTGATTTCTCTGAGAAATTTGGAACCTTTTCGATTCCTCCGAATCAATCTCGCAGAGCTTCGACAACGAGCAGCAATGGCGGCGCGAGGGCACTCTCTCGAACCCACGACTACTCGAAGAGAACCGCAGTTTAGTGGGAAACGGAATGGGCACCTAAAGGGAAACGACCACGTTGTTTTTGCTTTGAAATATTCATATTATATATATATATATATATATATATGACCCCTCAAACCCCTCTCTTTTTAAAGTTTTGCATTTTCAGTGATTATTATAATTAAAGAAAATGATTAGATATATTTAAAGCAACAGAGGCCTAAATTTTTAAGTTTTATCTGGTGTGAATTTACATCTGGGTGACTTGTTTGGCTGTATTAGTTTTTCTGGTATAAAAAATTAAAAAAAAAAATAAAAATGAATAGATTTATATATATTTAAAAAACCAAAGTTTGATACTATATATATTTGGGTTGTTAGTTCCGGAGGGGCAGGTGTGGGTAAGAGTTTTCGCTCAACTCACTAGTAATGAAAACATACATTCACACACAAGCATGCAAGAAAGAGACACAATATAGCCACCCAGTTTGGCAAACCCTTACCTGCATTTAGGGGCAAAACCTAGAGAAACAATCCACTAAAAAAAGTTAGGTATAAAAAGTACAAACACACTCTCTCATCATTACACACAAAGAAAATCCTGTTAAGATTGTTCGATACCCACTCTCTTCAACCCTCACCAAAAGGTCTATCTCCCATGGCACATCCTAAATCTTCAAGCACGGTATCTTATATAAATACACCAACGTCTCAATAGATCTTCCTCTTTTAGACTTCTCTGTGACTTCCTAACTTGGATACCTGCCAAAGTTAGATGTTGCAAAACTGCCTGAGTTCTAACCCAGTTGCAACCAAACTTGCAACACCTTCAACCCTCCAGGTTCCTTCAGTAGGCTTCATAATAGCTGATTTGTCCTGAGCTCCTCCTGCCTACAATAGCTTCCTTCCTCACTTCATTTCAGCAAACCCCTCTCTCGAGGGTCGCATCCACCAAAGCATGAACACCATCTCACCAAAGATGGCTACAAAAGATCTCCCGATCTTCTTTTCAAACTTGGTCCAAGTTTGGTCTTCCCATATGATCTTCGTATGAATCATGGATATATTGTTATTAAACTTGATCTCCTCTCATCTAAGTTTAGCCTTCAATATCTTCCAAACATGATCTACAATCATCTATGCTTGGGTCTTCAAATCTTCAATCAATCCTCAACTAATCCTTAATTAATCTTTAAGTAATTTTCAATCAATCTCCTTAAATAGCTCCCCATAATTAGCCTTGATGATCTTTTCTCCAGAATAATTCCTCTATCTTTAAAATAGATCTCTCATAAAAGGAGTTTATCAAATATATGATTTATCATCTCGAATCTTACCAAAGATAGATTAAATCATATCTAAGATAAAACTTACCTTTTTTTTGTGAGATCCCTTTACCTTGATGCTCCTTTCAAAATAGTTATTCTAATATTGAATCAATGAGAGAAAAATCTCTAATTATAATCTCTCATAAAGAACTTCTATCCTATCATGCATTTAGCCACATTATCTTCCTTGTCACTTCTCTTTTTTGCCAAGTCAGCATTGCCAAGTCACATTTTTTCGCCATGTCACATCTTGACTTGTCATATAATGCCAATCCAAGTCTTCAAACCTAATATGGGTTAGCTCTGAGTTTTTTGTTATATATTTACCACAATAGGTTTTTAAAAAATTATTTTGCTAAAATTAAATAGGTTTTTAAAATTATATATATATATATATATATGAGGATAAATCATCGGACGTCCATAAATAAAAAATCTATGGATGTCCATTATCAACCGTTGGATCTCGATCTAATGGCTAATAATGATGAACTGTAAATACTATGGATTATGATCAACTGTCCATTATTAACTGTTCATCAATGTCAACTGTTGGATCGTAATCCAACAGCTAATAATTGGACATCCATAGATTTCTTATACATGGACGTACATGATGATGATTTGCTTATATATATATATATATATATATATATATAAAGTCATTTGGGGACATTGTGAGAACGTCCCTAGATATTAAAAAAGTATGTGAGAGAAAGTGCATTAGAGATGGAAAAAAAAAATTATACAGTAACTAACTAACAGTAGTATGAACAATTACTAACAAAAGAATATGGTGTAAATATGATTTAATTGTTTAAATTAGAATATTATACATCTCGTTTTTTACTGTACTACTATTTCTAAACATAGTAAATTCAAATGAAAATTGATGGCAACTGTTTGTTGAAGATCCAATGGTTGAGATTAATCATCCCTAGAATTTAACCCTAGGGACGTACCTTGTAGATATGGCCTATATATTTAAATTTGTTTTTTCTAATACACCCCTGCATTTTTGAGGCCATCCTTGAGCAGAACAGCTGGATCATCATGTTATTGGTAACAAGATGACAGCTATGAAGAAATTTATGATGGTGAGCATAAATGGAGTTTTGGTCCCTTTGGAGATATATAATAAAAAAAATATCTATTTGGAAATTATCACGCTTATGTATGTTCCATTGCAATGCTCATATTTTTGGTCATGTTTATGTTTATTTAGTTAATTGGAAAAATATCACCATTAAATAATATTATATGTAATGAAAAATAGAATTAGTCCAATGTCTTCAATTGTACGTTTTTTTTTTTAAGAAAAATTATCTATCAATCCCTTCTTCCTTCTCTATTAAATTCTATGGACAACAAGAGAAAAAGAATATAGTAAAATTTTCAGAATACAATAATCATATTATAAAATGACATGATTAAAACTAGAGAAAAAGAATATGCCATGGTTTTCAAAATACAGTAATCATGCTATAAAATGACATGATTGATGAGCATCAGATGGTTGAAACATTTAAAGGATAATAGGCTAACTTCAATCATTTTTAAATTTTATTGTTATTTTGTAGGAGTATATATATAATCACTTTTAAATTACTAGTAATTTTTTAGTTTATTAACACTGAATTATGTTTTTATTAAAAATATAAATTTAAATTTTAACTTGTATACTGTAAAAATATAGGTGGATTGAAATATTAATTTTTTTTACGTGAATGTTATAATGTGATTTATCCAGATTCAACGAAAAAAAATCACCCTCAATTCACAACATTAAAACCTATTGAACTAAAAGAATTATTTTTTTAAAATAAGTTTGAAAAAAAATAATTTGATGAAATGTAGAAAATTGGGGGATGGTTTGTGGACTTAGTAAAGATGGAGACAGTTCTCTCTAATAATTGCAACCAAGGACCACCGACCAAGTTGAAGCAAAGCGGAATTTTTTAAATTATAAATGCTTATTATTATTATTATTATTATTATTATTATTATTATTATTATTATTATTTATGAACAAGAGAATGAGAGACACAATATCCTTTTATTATGGTTTATAAAAAGAGAAAAAGAAAAAGGAAGTATGAGATGGTGATGTGAATGTTGATGACTTGAAGTTGATGTATGAACTAAAATTTCACATACCACATGAACCATAAAAATGATGCAAAAGTATATTTTGTGTCCATTAAGATTCATATGGTTCATTTATTGGATGTACTATTGACTCTTATTTTGGTCCTTTTATTCAATTAATTGGGCTAGGGGGAGATGTACATTTAAGACATTAAGGACATGAAATGTGTGGTGTGTGCTCTAATTGTTGAATGGAGAATGCATGTGTCGGGGATTCAATTAGCACTTTCGAGTTATTATTATTATTATTATTATTATTATTATTTATGTGTGGGTGATTCTAATGAATTGGTAAACCATGCGAGTGCTAGTTAATTTTATTTAAATTTTTGCTTTTACTTTTGTAGGTGATTTTTGCACTTCTTTTGTTTTATTTACTTGTTCTTATTGTTTTATGTTTGTTATTTTTATTTTTTGATGGACGGTTATTTGTTTTCATCTTGTTGTTTTTGTCTTTTTATGTATAACTCGGTATATGTTGCTTGTATTTTACTTTTTCTAAAAAAAATACTGGTTTATTTATTTATTTAAAAAAAGTGTATATGAGAGGTTTTAGGGTTTGCTTTTTATTTTAATTTTAAAATTTATATGCATTTCATTAGGTTGTATTTTTTAATCGAATTGTTATCTTATATGATATGATTGTAATTTTAATCTAATTGATACTCAATTAAAAATTATTTTAATTATTTTAATTCAATTGCATAGTTATTCTTTTATTTTTTTAATAAAATAGTCATTCTTTTATGATTTTCACGTTTGCTTGAACTACAAGATAATTTTATTATCTTTCCTAAAATTATACATTATATATATATAGTTTAAAGTGTTAAAAAAAAATATTATAAAATATAAAAAGCTTGCAATTATAAAAAATTTTATTGACGACAAGATCAGTCAACTCTTGCACACTACAATTAGTAGCTCAACTATATATTTATAGTTTTAAAAAAAAGTTTAATTGATTAATATGAAGACTTGGAAGGAGACATGCATGCCCTACTATAATATTATTTATTTATTTATTTATTTATCTAATTAGTAATGTGTGTGGAATGAAAGAGAAGGTCAAGACACAAGCATTGCAAACAAATAAAAACAAATAATTGAGTTGGGTGGTTAAGGTTCATGAGGGGCCATAGTCAATCAACAAATACAAAATTCAACAATTTAAAAAAAAAAACTAATCATGAACCTAATTTTTCACAAAGAAATTAATTATGATGGAGAAAAAACACAATGAGGCCCTGCCCACTTTCTATCTATGATGCCCATCATTTGCTAAATTTAGATTATGAGAGTTGGAGTTTGTTGGAGAAATGATTCACGTGTTAGAGATAGAATTGGTTGAGAGTTAGTTGGCAACTAATTTAAACTCTTAAATTAAATGGATCATAAACACAAGATAAAAAAAAAAAATAGAGTGACTTAGACAAATCTTGTTTATTAATAGTCTTGACCAGATTAATTAATATGTAATGGATCAAACACTACTTGAAAACATATTCTCTTTTCATAAATAAAATGTTTCAAATAATTATGAAAATTCTTGCTCTCATTGGAACGTTTATATATATTTCAATCAGGATACCACCGATTCATGGATCCCTCGAGATAGGAGAATCAAACAATTTACTCTTTTTTAGATTTGATGAATGATTATTTTGATTAAATATATGTTGATGTTTATTTATGTGTGTAAGTATAAAACATTCAATTATTCGAATATGTTTGTTAAATAATTAACTGTAATTTATTTTAATGTATGATTTTTAATTGATTGCATTTACATGTTATAAAGAAAGTTTTTTTTAATAAAAAGACATATCCCATGAAAAGTTTCTTTCATCAATTTACAAAGAGTTTTTTTTTTAAATACGGCAATTAATATCCTAAAAATATAAATAATGTTCCCAGAATCAAAATTGTGGTGCTACAATTTTTAATTAGGTAGTTGTATTCTGATGATGTAAATACCCAATGAACTACAAACATTAAGTAGGGGCAAATTCTGTTTCAATAACATTGCAATTTTACAAGTGTCTATAAAATAAATAAATAAATAAAAGCAGTTCATATATATTTATTTATTGCCTTTTAGCATTTAGTCATATGCATTTTATTTTTGTTTATTTTTTTCAATACTTTCTTGATCTCAATAATAATCACAACAATCTAAAAACTGTTTGAAATTTTAAACTATAAGCCACATTCTCTAATTTTTTTTAATATTAAATAAAAATCAATTCACCAAACATTTTGTGAGAGACCATTCCACCTCAATAAAACCTATAACATAACTCACCACAAGTAAGGTATTACTTTTGCTTAGTCACGCATTAATTCACACTCTTTCATAGTCGAACCCGAGACCTAAGCTTTTTGTTTTATTTAAAGTGAATGTCTCTCACCAATTGATCCGCGGGTTCAACTCCGAGGGAGTGCGAATTAATAAGTGACTAAGCAAAACAATATTTGACTTGTGGTGAGTTCTGTTTTGGATCTCAATGAGGTGGGTCGGTCTCTCACATGTATTTTTTTCTTTTCTTTTCATTTTCTTATTATTTATTTATTTTATTTTTTAAGAAAGTGGGCAGTAGTCAATAAGAAATCCTTATTTTATAAAAATTCAACAAGTTTCTAATAAGTAATAACAACACCATCCGACCAATCAGCATCCAACATGTCATCAAAGTCCTTTTCAAGACAAACACTGATGACGTGGCTACCAAAGCCAAGCTCAATGCTAGCTGCTGTTTGTGATCTCGCAGCTGATCCGAGATCTAATCATTAATAAGACAAGGCACTTATTTTTCCAGGGAATCGTGCAAGTGATCCATCACATCAACCAATGGCCTAACGCCACGTGTAATAGTACCTTCGTCCTTACCCATGTGATGACTCAGCAGTGACTTGGCAGTCATGCCAGGACTTCTTTCACATTCAAACCCCTCTAATTACTATAATTATAAATCAGTCCTTCCGTAAAATTAATATTTCTTACTTATCCTTGAAGAAAAAATTAATTCTTGGGACGTCTTGTTTGAAATTTATTATTATATATCTATATTATATGGAGAAAAAAAGTATGTATTTATTATATTTCAAGGGAGGTGGTTATTTCATAACTCACTGATAGAGAATCCAAATAAACACTTTTTGAGGAAAATGAAATGAATTAGTGGGGTCTTAAGCTCTTAATAATTTGAGGAATGTTATGAATACTTCTGATATTTTTCCGGTTGGTTTCTAATGTTGTCACAGTTGATTAATACATTGATTTTTAGTGATGTGAAAGTTCTGTTGCATCTTTATCAATATCTCATATATATATATATATATATATATAGTGCTAATTTTTTTTCAAAAAATAGAAATATTCTATAACAGTACTGTATTAATATTGTTATGTTTTGTGATTGAAATGGTAAATATATGCATATAGAGATTGTGAATATTAAGGATTGTTTGACTTTGAAATTAAGAGTCAAATACTTGGTAAAGGGTCAACTAAATGCTAATCCATAAATGTTAATCCATTACTGATAAGCCTAGCCTCCAGTTTTGATTATTTGGCCAAGTTTGACTAAAAGACTTAGTCTGAGATTGAGATATTTTGAGGTATATTTGGTGCACCTTCTTGGAATAAGACTATTTCACAACCATTGATTTGAAATAGTTATGTATGTATGTATGTATATTTTACAATACGTATGATGACTGACATACAAGAAACAAGTTGGAGATGAAAAAATAAGAAAAAGAAGATTAGTGGAGTTGGGGTTTAGAGAGAGAAATGGCAGTGGCGCAGGGGAGGACATTGGATGTTATTCAACAGCATTGGGATGTTTGTAGAGTTTGTATCCAAAAAGACGTGACCTCTCTCTCTCTCTCTCTCTCTCTCTCTCTATATATATATATATATACTTAAATCATATACAAAAGTGTTGTTTATGGAAATATGCTTCAATATTTAAATAAATTTTTTTTAGTGAATGCAGACAAGTTATGTGTCAGGAGCGGTACATGCGTGGAGTGTAACTGCAAATTTAACAACATATATACTTTTACCTTGAGCACGATGAGCTTTAAACTCTTTTTTTTTCAATGAAACATAAACAACTTATATAAAAGACCCGCAAATTAAGATTTAAATTTACCTTTGTTAGAAGACATAAAAATTTTATCTAAAATATCCAATGTAACCAAGTTATTGTTAGCGTTTCGTTTCCCGGTGATTTTAATAATTGTGGACAAAAGCAACAATTTGTGGCTGATGGATGATAAGCAGAATGTATTGATTTGTCCAATATGATCTTGGTATGGTTAAGTAATTATATCTAAATTTTGAAGATGGATATGCACATACTCCAATATATTATATATAATTATTTGATTTTTTTTAAATCTTTGACCAAGCCGTTTTTTAAACTGTAAATTCTAAATTAATATAGATAAACTACTGGGAGTTTTATAAAAATGTTGATATATATATATATTCCTTTCTTGAGCATGGATAAGTAATTTTAAGATTTTATAAAAAATATTCTCTACAAAAGAAAAAAACAGTAAGATACTTAAAAATTAGAATGTTCCTCAGGGTTCCATAAATCAGTTATTTTGAAAACCACTCAATCACTTTTTCATTTTCTTATCCATTCTCCAACAACCAGTCTTTTTTTTTCCAAATAAATAAATAAAGTAATATTAAACCACACAAATTGAATTATTAATTATTTTTATTAAATCACTCATTGGCTCAACCATAAATTTCTTTAAAAAACAACCAAATTTATTATTATTCAATGTACAAAAAATAAGATAAAATAAGAAAAATAAAGAAAAATAAATAAATAAATGAAATAAACGTGAAATAAATGGCCTTGTCTCTCTGAGATGGCAGGATTAGAACGACAGCTCATCTTTCAAAACAAAGAGACTTTTGAGTGAAGAAGCCATATCCTTCCCATAATACCCCTATTTTCTCTCTTTCTATTCCCAAACTACACCTACTTAACTTCTCACTCTTCCCAAAATACCCCCAATTTTATTTCACCTTCAAGGTTAAATTTTATTTCGTGCAATATTAGAAGTTTCTAAGGGTGTATTTGCAAAAAACATTGTTTATTTTGGAATGATTCTTTGATACCTTCCGACAATGCTCTCTTCCCATAATACCCCTCTCTTTCCCAAACCTTTCTTTTGGCTCTTGGCCATCCAAAGTTGGCTCCTTTATACGTTTATCGCTGACAAAATCCCACCTTTATCACATTTTTCTCTTTGGAATCCCTAGGGAGCCATGGCTCCTGCCCTGGTTGATCCCTCATTGCTTGAAACCTCGCAATCGGATCGGAGTTTGGCCGTGGAATCGATGGAATCGAGATTCTCGGACCTTCGGGGCGTTAGGTGGCGCATCGATCTCGGGATTCTTCCCGGATTGGCATCGGCGTCGATCGATGAGCTCCGGCGGGTCACCGCTGATACCCGGAGAAGGTATGATTTGGTTTTTATGATGTAAAAATCCTTCCTTTATCTTTTTATGTTTCTGTGGATTATTGTGTGTTTCTTCTCTGCTGGTAGCTTTCGATGATTTTGGTGTTTCTGTGGATCATTGTCTTGATTGTTATATAGAAGTCTTGATGGACTCGGGAAGTACCGACAAATTTTGTCTTCTGTTTCATGGATATGGTGGTGATTCGTGTTTTTTCTTTTGGATGCTTTCTCAATTTATTTTGGAGTTTCTATTCATGTTCAGTTTGTTTTGGGTTGAAAATCAATGGAGAGGGAGTCTTCTTTGTGTTCATCAACATTTGTGTTGATTTGTTTGCTATTATGATTTTGTTGTGTTTAATCAAGTTTGTGAAAGAGCTCCTTTGCTATTTCATTCATTTGTGGCCTTTTGGTGGATGAGAAATTGGTTTTTAGCCATTGAGTTTAGCAATTAAATGTTGGTCATTGAAATTGTTTTATCATGTAAACTTTCTTAGATGCACTTGTTATGCCTTAGTTGAATTAAGCATGAGTTGCCTATTTTCAAGCTGATTAAAGGGTTCTACATGGTTCATTAATTGTGTGTTGTTAACCGATGTGCTTCTCCTGGAGCATTATATTGTCTAGCATTCATAGTTTCATACTGCTTTGTTCTTTGGATTAGTATTTTTCTGTATTTTATTTCTTGGTTGATGATGTACAGTGATTTTTTAAAAAAATTGTAAATTAGATGATTATATGTATTTTTAGCTGCTCCAGTCTAATTATCACTGCCCTGATTAGTATCAATTTGCTATCTTCACAGATATGCCAGCATGAGACGACGCCTTCTTATAGATCCACATCTCAATAAAGATGGAAGTAGTTCTCCAGACCTTTCTATTGACAACCCGCTATCACAAAATCCTGGTACGTGTTCTTATTGCCTTCAATGGAGTTATTTCATTGTGTTGCTCAAAAACCCTGTAGAACTTTGGTTTCGTTAACTTCCTAATGAATGGCAAATGCTTGGATAGTTAACATCATTTATCATATTTTGACAAGCACAATTTGATTTTGGGTTTAAGCTTTTAATGCGTCTATTTCATCTTGTAACCTAAGAGCAGGGAATTATTATATTTTCACTTCTTGGCTGTAATTGTGTTCATGTTAGAATTAAAATAAGTTATCTTATTTGCGCTTCCTGCTGTTGATAAACACACAGAAATTGTTTGGATACCAATTTTTTTTTTCCTTTGTTAGTATGTAACAGACAACACCTATTTAATTCTTGCTAACTTAATGCAAAAAAACACTTCGAGATCTGTTCTCTTCAGCCTTGAATGTTGATATTGTTGTAAATGTCTTTCAGATAGCACATGGGGCCGCTATTTCCGGAATGCCGAGCTGGAAAAAATGGTTGACCAGGACCTTTCCCGTTTGTACCCTGAACATGGTAGCTACTTCCAGACACCTGCATGCCAGGCCATGTTGAGAAGGATATTGCTGATGTGGTGCCTTCGGCACCCAGAATATGGTTATAGACAAGGTGAGTATTCTGTACTCTCAAGTATGTATGTTTTCAAGGTCAAAACTTTGTGTAAATCATTTTTCTAGCAATTTAAGGTTTTGCATTAGGGAAGAACAATGGCTATCTTTAAAATCTGAAAAGAATCCTCAATCTCAGTTTACTAACCACTTAAAGTACGATTAGATCCTGTTAAGTTAGACTAGATTATTACTGGTTAATTCTGGGTTGTGTCAAGGACTCACATATGGAATGCAATTTGTTGCAGGGATGCATGAACTGTTGGCACCTCTACTTTATGTACTTCATGTCGATGTGCAACATTTGTCTGAAGTTCGCAAAGTCTATGAAGACTATTTTACAGATGACTTTGATGAAATGTCTTTCCCAAATGGCGATCTGGTCACTAACTACAGATTCACTAGGGCAGCAAACTGGGATGCTGGACTGGAAAATGCGATTGATTCTCAGGGGGACAAGGCTAAACCTTGCAGCCTGGATGACCTTGATACTGAGACGAGGGACATTTTTCTCTTAAGCGATGCTTATGGTGCTGAGGGAGAGCTTGGCATTGTCTTATCTGAGAGATTCATGGAACATGATGCTTATTGCATGTTTGATGGGTTGATGAGTGGAGGCCATGGGGTGGTGGCAATGGCGGATTTCTTCTCCCCTTCTTCAGCTGCTGGGTCCAGCTCAAGTTTACCACCAGTGATAGAAGCATCATCTGCATTGTATCACTTGCTTTCTATTGTGGATTCATCTCTTCACAGTCATCTAGTTGAGCTTGGTGTCGAACCTCAGTACTTTGCATTAAGATGGTTGCGTGTGCTATTTGGACGTGAATTTTCCCTCGAGGATCTTTTGGTGATTTGGGATGAAATATTTTCTTCTTCCAATGGTTCAGTTGTGGAGCTTGGTTTGGACTATAGTTTCAAGGTCTTGTGCTCTCCTCGGGGAGCATTCATTTCAGCAATGGCAGTCTCCATGCTTCTACACCTACGATCGTCACTGCTAGCCACCGAATATGCGACAGCGTGCCTCCAAAGACTATTAAATTTCCCGGAGAATGTAGATGTGAAGAAGTTGATCGAGAAAGCAAAGTCTTTGCAAGGTCTTGCACTTGAAGCTAATCTTTCATTGTCTCCGTCCCAGGAAAGTTCCGACCGGAATAATCAAGTGGCTGGTAGGGGCTATAGTCTTCCAGCTGCTTCAAGTTCTTCAAAGACACCACTGCATCTATTACCGGATAGCTACTGGGAAGACAAATGGCGGGTGCTACATAAAGATGAAGCACTCCGCACAGGAACCAAAAGCCGTTCACTTTCAAAAGGAACAGTGAAAGGGATGCTAGTAAAGAGACTAGGTTTATCTCGGACAGAATCTGATCCTTCTCCTGCAATGACTTTGAGTGATAATAATGATGCTCGGTCTTCTGTCAGGCGTAGTCTGGTAAGTGATTTTGCTAAAGAAGCCAACTTAAAACCTGACCTCGGGGAAGTGAAACGCGATAAAGATTTCGATATTTCTGGAAGCAAAGAGTCTATATCCATGGTAGTAGATGAGGAGAAGAATTTTACTGAAGATGCTAACCATGTTGTCATTGAGGACACATGTTTGAGCGGCGAGAATTCTGTATGTTCTCCAGTGACCAGTCCTCATAGATTGCATGATGAGCATGAAAATGTATCAGACCGTAGTAGTGTTACTTCAAATTCATTTGTTGGTGACACTGATGAAAGCCATGAAATCCAAAATCTGGATGAGCCTTCCAACAAGAGTGTCAATGATAGTCCTGAAAATCCACTACCTCCAGACTCTGAAGACATGGAAACAATCTCTACCAGAAATCTTGTAGCTGATTCAGATAAGATAGAGAAAGAGGATACTGTTCTAAAGGACAGGAAACCTCTTTCCGGTAAATTTCAATGGTTATGGAAGTTCAGCAAAGGATCTAATGGAGGAAATGGCGAGAAAGGGGGAATTGAGGGACAACAACAGTCCTCTGTTAATGGAAACATCTCCAAAACAATCTCAGGTAGTACAATTTCAGATGGTAGGGCAGAAGTTGCCGACAAGAATATGATGAGTACTTTGAAAAATCTAGGACAATCCATGCTTGAAAATATTCAGGTGATCTTCCTTTTAATTTCTTTACGAGTTCATATCAACGAATTGTTGTTTTTATTACAATAATAAGAGCACTTCTTGAATTTCTAATTCCTGATGCTCATCTTCTTTCTTTTGATTATCCGGCTGAACAGGTGATTGAATCAGTGTTCCAACAAGATCGAGGCCAAGCTGGCACACTAGAGAACCTATCAAACAATATTCTCATGGGCAAAGGGCAAACAACAGCCATGACAGCACTGAAGGAGCTTCGGAAAATCAGCAACCTACTATCCGAAATGTGATCGAGGTAAACACATTGTAAAGACCATTCATCTAGCAATAAGATCGAAGCTTCTGGTCCATGTTTCCGATTGTTATCTTGGCGGTCGATCATAATGTATATATTAGCGCCAAATTATAAGAGGTATATTATCCAAACGATGTCCGAATACTTGTGCACTGTTTGAATGCAAAGCGGCAAAATTAAGTTCAAGCTCTCTCAATTATTTTCTTCTCTGGAATGTACAGGGATTGCTCAAATAAATTTCTGCAGAAAATCATCATTCTGCATCTCAGTCTCATTCTAGAACATTTTGTTCTGAAATTTCTATTTGAATTTCAGTGAAGAAGACAGGAACCAATTGGAATTCTAGTGTTCTTTTGTGGAGATTTCCTCACTATGGTCCATATCATACTTGTCACTGTCTTTCAAACTTAAAAAAAAAAAAGGGAAAAATTCAATTTTTATATTGTCCTGAATTTCATTTTTTTTTAATCAAATTTATAAAATAATAATTTGTTGCAATATATAAATCATGTACATGTATATATAGTTTGCATTTTATCTTTCTGATTCTCATTGATATCCTTATAAAAAAGAAAAAGAACAACTAAGAATATAAGGCTTAACCTTTGTTGAATAACAAAATTTTAATTGCTTTCATTATGATAACTTTTTAATGAGACTAATTATTTGAATGATTGAAAAAAATAAAATGAAATAAAATAATGGGTGTTGGTAGTTAATAAAACGACAAAAAATACTAGAAAAAACAAACTACATAATAGAATAACATTATAAATATAATTTAAAAATAATTTAAATCCAGATAATTATAGTTTTCGAAGGACTTGCAAGTAATAAACATGATGAATTTACGCCTTTGCACAAAATATGAAAAGTTTTGGGGGTGTTTATGAAAAATAAAAAATAAAAATGAATTTATTTATTTATTCTCAAATGGTCCGTCTCAAGAGTCTTCGTCTCCGTCTCGTTCTCTCGCTTCTTTCACTCTTGTCTCCGATCGCGAGACCGAAACCCTAGATATTGATATCCATTGGAAACTCCTCTACTATCGTTTGTATTGAATTCTTTTTTGTTGCAGAGTTTTCGAGATGATCTTGGGATGGCTAGGATGAGGAGGTAGTTCTCCGATCTAGTTCTCTTGGCTTATATTTTGATTCTTTTGTTTTTTTTTGTTTTGTTGTTTTTCTATTTTTTTAATGGATTTATGGATATAATATTGTGATTGATATGGCGAGGATATGATTTTGTCTTTGTTGTTTAATTGGCTGGAGTTTGTGATTTATGATTCTTGTTGGAGTTAGGGTTTTGTAGTTTGTTTTTAGTGAATTTGTTTGGGAGGGAGAGTATGGGGAGAAGGGATTGGTCTGCACGTTATGGAAATTGTTCTTTTCCTGTCTTTGAATGGATAATGAGATGATTGGATCGGTGACTTTTATTTGGATTGGGTCTTGTGAGAAATTTGGAATGAAAATCATGGGTAATGGGATGGATTAGAGGCTGGTCGAGTGAATTTTCATTTTTCATGTATGAATGGATTTAGCATGGCAAAATTTTTATATCAATCTTTCATTCTTTGTTTGTGGAGTGAGAGAACAAGAATGATGTAAAAGGGTCTTATTTAAGAATATAAAGGTTCTATAAGATGGAGGGATTGTGAAAGATGAAGAAAAGACAGGCCTTTTAATGAAGGTGTGAAGAGACAGCTCCATTGAACAATACCAAGTCCATCCTATTTTTGTCTAAGAAAAAGAAGTGCACCCAAAGTTGTTTTTCTGTTACAGATTGACTATTAAAAATCTTGGTTATTCTTCACTGACTATTGACGATAACCAATTCCAACCAGCAGAATCACAATGAAGCCTAAGATTAGTGATGTATATAAGAGGAAAATTATCCAATGTCCTAGGCCACTGGCCTGGCAACTGTGAAATGTAAACAATATTAGATTTCTTTTAGTCAACTATCGATGCCAAACCATTGTCTCCAACTTGTGCTTAATTTGTTAAGTTCTTTATGGGAATGCTGATTGGTGGCGAAAGATGCCTCCTCTTGATGGAAAGTTTCACATCCATTTTGGCATGCTTCCTCTTCAAGTTCTGATGTGCTTTGCTTGTGAGACTGGCATGGTTTCTTGCTCATATTAAGATTCACTTGTATTTGCATAAGCATAGCAGCCAAAAATCCTTTGGTCCATTTTATTTTCAGCTACGTTTTCACATCAGTTTAAATAAACAAAAATCTTTCTTCCATTGATCCATTCCGTTTTCTTCTGCTCTGTTGCTTGATTTGCATGCCATCCTTTCTATCTGCAGGTTTCTTTTAATTTCTTTTGAAATGGTCAACAAAATAGACGTCTTTGGTGATGTATGGATATGATTGGATGTTCTTCGCCATGCAGTTGGCTTCTAATGGCATTCAAGTGGAAGAGACTTTAGAAATTGAACCTGTTCTGCAGCAATCAACTACTACAGATGATTTCGAAGTGCTTCAATCTCCTTCTGAAATCAGTTTGGTCAGTGAGGATGATGATCCTCAAGGACTTGATGCTGATGAGCATACCAATCTGGTGAATGCAGACTTACCACAATGCCGAATTTGCCTTGATACTGAAGGTCTTTTCCTATAATGATAATTATATTAATGTTTTCCCAGAGTTGTATTCTTGTGGAGATAGAGCCTTGTAATGTAATTGCTAACATGGAAAATCATTATTTTCTTCAAATTCCATTAATCTGTTTGTCTATTGAAGTAGTTCTTGTTTTGTGCAGGAGATGATTTAATTTCACCCTGCCATTGTAAGGGCACGCAGAAGTATGTGCATCGATCCTGTCTTGATAATTGGAGATCAACCAAAGTATGTCTTAGCACTTTTGACTTTTCTTGTTAAAATCATAATGAAGTGCACTTTGATAATTTACAAATTTTCTTGTATACAAACTATTTTGATGTGATTGTACTTAAAAATGATTTCTTCATCTTTTAGAAGGCAGCCCTACTACCTCTTCGCCTTTTTGTTGTCAGGAAGGTTTTGCATTTGCCCATTGTACAGAGTGCAGGGCTGTGTTCATATTGCGTGCAAATGTGCCACCTGATCGCTGGTGGTTGAGGCTGAAATTTCAGTTCCTTGTTGTGAGGGACCATGCTCTCATCTTTATTATTGTGCAGCTGGTAAGACACATATAATAGCATATCTAATATTAAGGAAAAATTGCTTATAAACCCTTGAAAAGTTCTATAATTGCATATTTACCTTCTGAAAAAACATAATTGTATATAGACCTCTGAAAAATATAGGTAATTGCGGATATACCCCTATTGTTAGATTCCGTTAACAAAAGTTAATCAAACTTTATTAACTATAGCTATAACTTGGATTAAGATATGCAAAAAGTCAAAAATAACCCTTGTAAATGGTCATTTTATAATAATTTTTTTTTTCAAGGGCATATATACAAAGGGTTTAATGGTTATTTTATATATTTACTATTTGTTAACAGATGGTTTTTTCAGCCAATTTGAACCCTAGGGGCATATATGTAATTATATGTATTATTCAGGGTATGTATGCAATTATCTTTTATTCAGGGGCAAATATGTAATTTCAAAATTAGTCAAAGGTACCCCTGCAAAAACCCCTAATATCAATTGGCATTTCTGTTTTAGCAAGGTTGGTCAACAATAGCGTTTGATGGATTATGAGAAGTCCAAGGCAGGGCCCCTAGATAACACAAGTCATATTTTGCAATGCGTTAGAAAAGCCTTTAGAAGAATTCCATTATCTTGTTTCTTTCTTATTTCATCTAAGATTTAAGACTTATACAGAGATTCCGCCATGGTTATCTCTTATTGTGATTGGTCTGGAGTTGTTTTGATATTATGCTGCAGCCTAGTTTGACTTTGATTTTGAATGATATAAGATGGCCATTTTTTTAAAGATATAGCAAGCTTTATCTGATTTATCAGTTTCAAGGTCTTCTGATATGTACACTTCTAGCATATTACCTAATACCCAAATACACATTAAATGTCTTCCATTTCCTCTCTTCACCTGTTATTATTGCACTTTCCAATTCATCTTTGCCTGCAACTAGATAACAAAAACACCATTTCTATATTAGCTCAATAATAAGTTTGCTGCCTTATCTGACATTTAATCATGTCTTTATGTTGATGCTGATAGCTTTTGCTGCTTTGATTAGTCAGAGGATAATTGATAGTATTAGCATTGGAACTTCTCTGTGTAGGTTACTGCAATCATTTATTCTAAGCACCGACATTATAGGTTGATTTTAAATGGAGCACTTCAATTTGTCAGGATCTAATAAAGAATCTTGGTAGTGTTATATCTTAGGCACATCTAAAATGTCCACTCAGTTGCACTCCATAAGTTTGGAGAAACTTGAGGGGAGTGAGGTAAAGCAAACTCTCTCCTTGGACGAGCACAGGGCTTAGTCACTTGACATTTTAGCATTTGACATGTCATCTCTCTCTCTCTCTCTAATATATATATATACACACACGCGCGCGCACACACACACACACACATATATATTTATAATATTCCATAGTTTATTTCAAATGTTCTTGTCAGGTTGTTGCTTTTCTAGGCATGCTGGTCTACAGATTTTATGGTGAGGAGCTGCGGGAAATGTTTGGTTATGAGCAACACCCGTACGGATTTTATTCAATGGCTAGTATGTTCTTTTTCCATGAAGACTTTTGCTTCTAAATAATATAAGCAAACTCCAGTTTTGAAAATTCTTGGAGTAATATACTATCAATTATAAAGATCTTGTTCCTGATGGAAGTCTTTTCTTGCCTCTCTTATTCATGAGTAATTCTTAGTCCCAAGTTCTTTCTTTAATCTATGTGTATCATTCATGGTTTTTACATAAAACTAGCGGCCTAGCACACATAGTTCCTGCTCGCATGAGTCTATGGAGGGTGATGTTATTTAGTTGAGATAAGGCTTACCGTTTCAGATTGCATATATCAAAAGTACAATGTTTTATGATGCAATTGCAATTCATCTCTAGTTTAATTTGGTCTACTTTTTGCTTGAATCTACCAGTATTGGCTGTTGTTTTGGTGGGCCTACTCTATGGATTCTTCATAGCCATTATTTGCGGGCAGAGAATAAATGAACGCCATTACCATGTTCTGGCAAAGCAAGAATTGACAAAGGTCCGGTAGGATTATATTTCCATTCTTAACATTTATGAGAAACACTTGAATGTTTTACATAATTTTTCACTGCTGAGTAGTTTAAACTATCCTGTGCTGATTCCACTTGTGTAGTATTTACATGCGTCATAATCAAAAGCTTCCTTTACATACATTTGATTTTTATCCTCTATGGCTATCCTCTACCATCCATAACTCAAAAGTAGTCATGTTTTCAAATAAGATATCTATATGTTTCTTGGAAATGACTTAACTAGGGATTTTCATTGATGAGTTCAGGAATATGTGGTGGAAAATAGAGATGACAATAAGGATCCACCACAGCTTGGTCCCAGTCATGTGACAGAGTTGAGAATGCTCGGTCTTTATTAAGCCTGTACCTCATCGGATTGAAGCGCATTCTCTGGTGAGCAATGTCTTATATGTCCCATATTAATCCTTTCGGACCCAACTTGATTAGCATGTCATCAGTGCCATTTACATTTCAATAGAAACAGTGGTGTAGATAGATCTATGTGATTTTGATGTACAAATGAATCTCATCAACCTTGCATATTTAGGAGCAATTAATCAACTGGTTCTTGATTGCAGCCGAAAAGAACGCCGCTTATTTGAGCCCCTAAACACAAGAAGACGTGGGAGGAGTGGCGTGACAACATCAGAGGCAACGCAACGTGCACACATTTGTTGAAGCCTATAATCTGGTTGTATCTGTGTACACAAATCAGACTGCAAGCTGTTTGGTTCCTGAGTGCTAATTCCTCCCAATGTCTTTCTTGTTATATGATAGTGTTTGCTTTTGATTCTTTAGCATCTCACCAGGCACTAGAAAATGAAAGACGCCAGAAAAGTTGCATATTATTTCGTTTTCTCAGCAGAGAAGCAAGAGCAATGTAGAGCTGATGCCATGCCAATGTATCATTGCCTAGTTTCTTGTAAATAAAGAGAGTTCTTGAACTATTATTATGTTTTTTTTTTTGGTTCCTTGTTTTAGCTTTATTTTCTCAGTATTTTGCAACAATGTTTGATTGTTTATTTAGCTTTATTTTCTCAGTATTTTGCAACAATGTTTGATTGTTTATTGATTAGAAGGATGTGAAACGATATTAAACTTTGGTTCATTTTCATTTTGATCATCGAACTTCAATTTGTATTAATTTGATTTCATTGGATAATAAATCAAGGATTTCGATGTGGTTTTTTTTATTTTATTTTATTTTATTTTATGATATAGACACTTCCAATAAATTTAATAATGTGTCATGTGGAAGAATGATTTAAATTTTCAGATAGCCATATAATCAATTAGAGGTTGAAATTCTTGATTTATTATTCGGTGAAATCAAATTGATGTAAACTAAAGTTTGATGATTAAAGTGAAAATAAAAAAAATGAGATAAAATTTAGTGGTCTAGTAAAAAATTTGTGCATATTTGTATATGCACAAGAACACAAATATAACAACCACCTCTATGAGTCATGCCCATGATGGAACATCAATATTTATATATCAATTTGGTCCAAAATTTATTTTGGTTTTCCTTTTACTGGAAAAGTGCCAATTACAATTTTTTTTTTAATTACCGTATATGTGACCGTGAATGAAATTAGATTAAAAAAGGGGAGGGTAAAATGTTAACATTGAAAAGTGTATTAATAATGGATAGAAGAGATACATGCACAAATATTTTACCGAAGGATGCTTGCCAATACGATAATTAACTATGTGCATGATTGCAATTGCATTGATGCATATACGCAAATTTACCCCAGTTAAACGTGCAATAACAAGTACGCAAACCACAAAGCAAAGATCAGTAAATAATTTATAGGTAAATAATTAAAATATCCATGTTTAAAATGATTCTTGGCATATAACAGAAACAAAAGAAGAAGGCTAAAAAAATTACTATACTCAGATGACACTGAACAGTGAACACAATGGCAGGAGTACCAGAAGCTGCTAGACCAAAATAAGAATAAATTCCAATAAGGATGATAGCAAGTTTATATGTGACTAAAATTCATAGAAAATTCAGCTGTATTTATAAGAAACTGGTTACAATAAGATCTTCATGTAAAATGAGCCCTGATTTGAAAATCCATTTAATCAATACTTTAAAATTTTCTTTTATATAAAACTTAAAAAAATACAAAGCTTAAATTCCTCAGGTAACAAGATCTTAGTCTTGTATATAACCATTCCATCAATGCTCACCTTTCTCTACCAAATTAACCAGTTCCTATATATAAAAAGATTATATCAAGTACATAAGGCTCAGAGTGAAGTAGCAAGTCTGAACATAAATATACAGAGAAACTCACCTCCACATACTGGGTGTGCTGTTCCTCCATCATAGACCACCAAAATTATTTATAAGTACATCATGAAGCAGCAAGAAGATAGGCATGAACTTCACAGCAAATCAAAGCCACCATCAGAATGTACTATCACTGTCTTCATGTTTTATCTTCAAGTGAAGGGGAGGGCATGCTCTCTGCATCTATGAATATATCATCCTTCATCATCATCAGATTGTGCTATCACTGCCT
Source organism: Dioscorea alata (assembly GCA_020875875.1). Taxonomy (NCBI): domain Eukaryota; kingdom Viridiplantae; phylum Streptophyta; class Magnoliopsida; order Dioscoreales; family Dioscoreaceae; genus Dioscorea; species Dioscorea alata. The sequence continues at coordinate 17,568,105 of CM037018.1, forward strand.
TAATGTTTTTCTTCACATGACGGGGAGGGTCACCTGCTATAGAAAACACTAGTCTAAATAGATGCACATGAAGATTTGGAAACGAAAAAGAGTGGTCCTAAACAATATTCAAGAAGCATAACATCCAGCTTAGATATATTACACATGAGTGGGTAGTGTTACCCTTCAGAACAAAGAATATTAAAAAAGAATCCTAAACAAATGGTAGAATGCACTCTTATCTCAAGCAATTGTACTGTTCATGCATGCATAATTGAAGATCATAATCAAGAATGGCTGGCACCTTCTGCCAACTAATGCTTTTAGGTTTCTGACCAAGTGATTGTAAAATTCTCTCTTTATTTCTATAGATTAATAAACAAATCACCAACAATGCACACTGTAATTGAACTAGGGCAGAAAAAAAATGAATTAACACCAAGAGATATGCTACCACCATTTATGCATCCAAACCAGGTTTTGCTTTTGCATCTAAATACTAAATCAACCAAAGCAAAGGCCTATCAGAAATAGCTTCCGCAACAAAAACAGGTGTTGATAAAAGAAGCTAGAAAACATATTCTACCACGAGAAAATAACATTGTCAGCGTGTCAAATACTCAAAGAAGTTAAAAAGTAAACTCTTGCAGATATTGGGTTATTAAACATCTTGAAAGAAGTGCAGAACAAAAAAGCCAATGCCAGAAAATACAAGTAGCTCTGACACTGTATTCCTCATAAAAAAAGATATAGTTAATTTTTTAATAGAACCTATTTTAATAAGGTTTTGTCTAACAGAACAAGGAAACAACAAAATTCCATACAAGATAATAGCCATAAAACCACAAGATCACATTGCCCATTGAGATTCCAGCAGCATTGATCTCTAAGGAGCATAAAAGATCGGTTAAGAATGGATACAATTTCACTTCCCCCACAAGAATTATGAGGAATAAGAACTGCATTTTGAATGGTATTCCAATGGCAATCATGTCCTACTGATCATATCTTCATGATTAGCATTAGACACAGAGAAGGTCTTGTTTTTACCATATTCAGTTTCACATACTTTGTTAGGATAAGGTTCAAAAGATAATCAAGCCACACAGTTGTAAACTGATTTGAATACGAACATTGACATGGCGAACAAAAAAAAAAAAAGGTACCAGAAATAAAATAGTTCCATTTTCATGCCAATGCTCATGTGTATATTGACCTAGTCTCATCCAGTACAAGATTCAGTAACACTGTTTAAGAAGCTTAGACAATGACTCAAAGGCATATCAATTCCTATTCATATCAAGCATGACCTGTGAAACATTCTACTAACTTCAGGGACGAAGTGCCATGGTCTCTGAAGCAGATTGCACTGCACAAGTTCATTCAACAACAGCACACAAGGATGGAAATTCTTTCAAATTTCGCAGAATTGTATGCCATCCAACCTATAATATTGGTAATTTCACATCACCAAGACTGAGCTCTAAAATCATAACTCAGTCATAAAAACATCAACTTTTCACATCATTAACACCCGATAATGAAAGGATTATTTTATTTTATTTTATTTTATTTTGGGCAATCATTAACAGATAAGATCACAAATAAAAAAAAGCCATAAATTAACCTTCCAAGATCCAGCTTTCAAAACAGTACCTTGAACGAAGTAATCCAGCGAAGGCCAACCCCGCACCGATGAGAAAGACAACCGCTCTTCCTCCGACATCGGATTCGCAAGCTTCTCCACCAACTCCACAAGCCCCAAAGACGTCGACCTGGGGGGAACCCAGTACGACGACCCAGGTCTAAAAGGGAGCCAATCCGGAGCAGCTCTACGAACAATGATTCCATGAATGGCATCCTCAAGGCGACGCACCCTCAAAACCTCAACATCCGCTTTCGAGGTCACAGTTGACTCCTCTTCGAGGTCAATCTCCACGAGCTTCCCCACCACCTCCTTCTTCGGCCTACCGGAGCATCGACGGACGGTAAGGAGCCGGGCAGATGGTGATTGGATAAGGTTTAGGGTTCGGGTGAGAATTGGAGCCATTGGAGAAAGCGGAGAAAGCTCGGTGAGCCGGTGAAGCGGCGAACGAGTGATCTATTTATAGAAGCACAAAGAAGCATGGTTACCGTACGATTGGTGATCAACTCGATCCCTAGATAACACTGTGACTTTAGATGTTGACACGTGTCTTTCTTCGAGAAGGATAACGGTATTTTTGATAAAAGCCCCTGTGAATTTGTATATTGATCATTGTGTTTTTTTTTTTTTTTTGCAATTTTCTGTAAATCCAAAGAGTTTAGGGGTAAGAATGCAAATTAGAGTGATATATTTCTTTATTAGAGAATATTTATGAAAATAAATGCTGCAATTGTATACTTTTTTAAATACTAATTTTTTTTAAGTCAAAAATTATCTCATGCTAAACTTAAAAGTTCATATGGATAAATATTAGTTAAATTATTGAGATTTTTTCTTGTCTATTACCTAAAAAATAAAAATAAATAAAAATCTTGTTTAAGGACCCTGATTAAAGTTTCAGGGTTCAAAAAAATAATTTTACCGAACTTTATAAGTTTGTATTAAAGAGTAATTTTTATAATTTTCAAGGATCTATGTGCAAAACATTGACTAAGATGAGGACTTCTTCGGTTCTCGCAAGCGAGAAAGGATCGAGGAAAAACTAGGGTTAGGGTTTGCGAACCTCTCGGGATCGATCTCCAATGGCGATGAGGGCATTCTACAACGAAATCAAATCGATGAAGCTCCGGGAGGTTCCGGCATACTTGAAGCCGAAGTTCACATGGGAAAACATCAAGAAATCAGCTGACCAAGCCGTGGATCGGTACATCGACAAGTACATCGAGACGAGTTCTGTTGAGCCGCTGTTTCATGTCTGCATTGGAGGGATGATCTTCTCGTACTTTGTTGCGCTTCCCCACGAGCGTCGCCATCTTGAGCATCAGCAGCAGCACGGCGGTCATTAGAATCGGTTGTCCATTCTTGGTGAGCGCTTATCTCGATACCATAATATGATTTGTTTTCCTTGATCTGTTGTTTAGTAGTTGTTGAGAGCGTAATTGAGAAGGCTTAATTGGTGTTTTACTTTGTTTTTTTCTGGAAAGATTAGAACTTGGTTATCCTTTTTCCTGATTGGATTATGAAATTTAAGATTGTTGAAATCTTGATTCATTCGTAGTGGAAGTTGAGATCTCGAAATCGTTTCTCTATTGGAAATTACGCATCGCTATTTAGTTGTTCTTATGAAATGTAGTATTGATTGATTGTTGTTTGCTCCATGATGCCTTTTTTTTTTTTTATAAAAATAGTGCTATATAATTGTCATGCTTTCTTGCTAACAAATATAATTGATTGATTCTAAGAGCACTTTAGCATATCTATGATTCAACTGCATTTTGCCCATGATTGAGCAATAGAAAACATTTAAACGTCCATCAATCTAAATACCCAAACCTCTTTATGACAATGTAAACTAAGTTTTTTCTAGAAAAAAAAAAGAATTATAATTGAGGAAGGTTTGCCTTTTGAAATCCCCGAAGTCAAATAATGGATTTCCTTTTTGGCCTGCTTTATGCTAAGCACTATTTTCCTTCATCATAGAAGTTACTACAAATTTTTTTTCACATATAGCATGCATTTATCATAATGTGAGATGCTCATTCCTCGTTACTAAGGTGGAGATTTTCAAATAATCCTAGTGGCTAGTAGTTTTACATTTAGATACAGAAGAAAACATCAGCAAAAGGCTTGAGCAGAGAAGATGACTCAGTAAGGGCTACCATTTATTATGCTGATGAGAATTTAAGGTTCAGTGAAGCCCATCTCGGAAAGCTACGATGCTGAAAGCGGTAGATTCTTATTTGAAAGCCTAGGTGCTGAATTAGATTTGAGATAACAATCTTTAATTTTGCAAAGTCTATAGGTAGCTTTTCTGAATGATCTTCCTAGTTCACATTTACTTAACCTTTAATTCTTTTCCTAGTTAGAAGTTGAAATGGTTGTTTGTTGATTTCTCAATTCATTCATCAGAAGTTAAGTTCTTGAACTTGTTGCTTTGCGGATAATTGCTCGAGTTTTGGTTTGCTATTTAGTTCTTCTTGTTGGGACTGAATATTGTTGATGTTTTCCCCTATTGTGGCATTGAGTCGAGCTAATGGTTCTCCCCTCATTCACACATGCAAGAGATTTTAAATGTCATGCTGCTCTGCGATACACACACATACACAGGTTGATATTAGGAACACTTCAGCATGTGTACGACATAACTGCATTCATGGTTGTGAAATGCGCACTTGAAAACATTTGATGATTGATCAATGTATAAAGGCTAGACCCTTTATTCTCAAATAAGTTAAATTTTTTACAGAAAATAATTATATAATTTAAGCTGGTTTATCTTTTACAATCTCTAAAGTTCAACATGGGCTTTCCTGTTTGCTTGCTTGGTGCTAAGCTCTATTGTCATGTGACTTACGACTTTCTACAAAAATATTTGTTCACCTCACACTTTAATTTTTGACAAAAAATTTGTTCACCTTACTCATTCATCTTCATGAGGGTGTGAGATGCTCTTTCCAGAAGATGTTGAAAGGCTTTATACTGGAAGGTCTGTAATTTACTTATCTTTAGCTCAAGAAGAAAACATCAGCACAGGGATTGGACAAGGGAGGTGACTCTTGCTGAAGGTCTCCTGATACTCAGAATGCAGAAAAAATTCAATATTCTGTGAGGCCTCAATTTGAATGCTTCAAAGCTTAAGCCTAGGCCCCTAAATTACGGTAGAGATGGAAAGTTTTTAGTCTTGAAATATGTATCAGTAGCTTCTCTGAACAATGGGTATACTTGAGAATGCAGATGAAAAATTCAGTGAAGCCTCTTTTGGAAGGACCTTACTGTTGAAAGCATCATCTTATTTGAAAGCCTAGGCCCCTTGAATTAGATTAGAGATGGCAAACGTAATCTTGGAAAATATTTCCGTTGGATTAAACCTGTATCTTATTTGGAACATGGCATATTTGATCTTAGCTTCTAACTATTGCGTCACCCTGATTTTCTCAAATTCTCAAAGGCAGCCACATACTGCAGTAGGTCAATTAGGCTGGTTGAAAACTAAAAGCAAGAAGCTAAATCAAGATTTGCCAGTCAGATATACAAATACTTCCTGATTCTTTGCCTCGCATTTATGGAGGCATTCTTCTGTTCACAATCTGTACAAATTTCTGTGGTAGTTTATCGTTTCTTTTGGGTGCCATGGAAATTACTGTTTTCTTATGATTTTACTTCCTATTTGTTTGTTCAAGTTTGATTTAACAGAAATGTCAATCTGAATGATTGAACTTGCTACCAGTTTGTTTCTTAGTTCACTTTAACTATGATGTCAATCTGAATGAATGAACAGTTACTGTTACATAATGAGGTAATAATATGCCATGAGATCAAGTAAGCCAAATATAAAATTTCAGACAATTATGTTCTTTTTCACTGACCTGATTCATATTCCATTTTCACAGGGCCGATGTTCGCCTTCGGTTATTTCAAGCAAAGTGACATTTGGATTCGATCGATTTCCCATCTTTTCCTTTCTGATTGTTGGAGTGAAAGACATGTTTTTGCAGCCTTCCATCATGGACTGCCAAATAAATCAATTTGTTTCTGTTATGCCAGCTTCTTTATTTTGAAGATTAAAAAAAAAACATGAGAAGAAATTCACACTTTCTTGAATAAGTTCAAGCAGTTGTTGAGATTACTGTAATCCATTCCCTGTTTCTTCTCTCTTTCCTTCATGTCAATGTACTCTGTTTCTTTTTTTTTTTTTTAGAAATAATTGTTCATTTGTCTTGACAAAAAATAAATTAAATTGTACAACTTTGTGATTGTTCTAATCCCAAATCAGAATCATTGAGCTAAGTATGATCTATCATCAACCCATTTATTTATTCAAAAATTTGAAAAAAAAAGAAAAAAAGTTTTTTTTATTTTTTATTTTTTATTTCAATCCAAGCTCTACATGTAAAATAAGAATGATATATAATAATTAATTAATAATTATAATCTAAGTTGGATGAGCTGCAAGAGGAGTGGTTCGGGTCCGAGTAGCTTGCGGGTTTGGATCCGTTACCTGAAATTATTTTTTTAAATAAAAAAAAAAGAAAATTATTATTTGTTAAAAAGTCATCTAAATTTATTATTATTATTATTAAATAAAAGAGAAGAGAAGAAAGAGATTTATTATTATTATTAAATAAAAGAGAAGAGAAGAAAGAGAGAGAGAGAGAGAGAGAGAGAGAGCAAGGCAAGAAGACGAGCAAGAAGGGCATTTGGAATAAGATTGCCGGCATTCGGAGATTTCTGGCTGTGAATTGGGTCCTGTAGAACCTCTGTGGTGATCTTGGATCCTCTCTTCCAGTTTCTTGATCTGTTATTTTAAATTTTTATTTTCTGTCTGGTTGCATTGTCTTTGTGTTTCTTGTGTGGTGAGTTTTCTCTCAAATGATTGTTTAATTGTTATTAATTTTTTCTCTGTTGATTCTTAAAGTGCTGGCTTTTTTAGAATGAGGGATTGTTTTTGGTTTTTGGTTTCTGTCTCAAGTTTTTCATGGGTTTCTTAGAACAGGTTATTGTTTTAAGTTATTTTTTGTGATGGGATTGAAGGGTTCTTGGAAAGATGGATCTTTTGGTTGAATTTAGGGTTATTTCAAGGAATGATTGATGGATGAATGAAAGAAGCTTTGATAGTCTTGATGCTCTTCTTTATGGATTGTGTTGGCTGCTTTCAAGAGTTGGAATATGGAGAAGGGATTAGATCCCATAGTGGGTATTGATTTATCAAGTATCAACTACAAAAAGAATTCTTTTCAATCTTGATTCTTGAAAGTTTAGGACTTGGAGATGATAATGTGCTTTAGTGATAGGATGAGATTTAAGTTAGGATGTGGAATGCAGCCGTCTCTTAGTAATGAGTAGGTTCTTTTCCTGTGGTTTTGAACAGAAATTATTGAAATGCGCGTCAATCTTCCAAGGTTAAGTAAAACAAGAAATGAGAAGCAATTAGGAAGGATATGGATGAGGTAGCCTGAAGATCCCAAGATACATAAGTTTTAGATTTTGTTTATTATCTATGATTAATTTTAGGAAGCAAGAGAGATCTCTTTGCAATTACCAAAGTTTGTGCTGCCAAAATTCGGTCATAGGGCTTCATCAGTGATTTGATGCTTGACTGTTTTGGCATTGACCTGTACAGTTCTATTGCTATATGATTCTGCAATTCTGTAATTTTCACTTTCCGTATGATCAATTTGATATGTTATTTTTACATGATTTTTTTTTTCTGTTCAGGTACAGAAGGGTTCCAACTAACTTATTTATGAAGTAGCAAATTTGAGATTGTTTTGATGGATCAACAATCACAAGACTATGATCAAAAGGAGAAAGAAACACAGACTACTCAAAAGAGATTGATTTGCTACACTAAAAGACGTTCTTCCGTCTTCAACAAAGAGATCAATTCTAATCTGAATCCTACACCACAAAGTCAGATGAGGTTCAAGATTGCTTACCAAAGAAGATGCAAAGCCAAACCAAGATATCATACACGGAGGCGAGGAATGAGGAACACCATACTTGAGGGCAAACCAAAATTAACTTTGCAAATGATCTCTGATACAAGCTTAGCTAAATGTCAATCTTCTTCAAAGATCCTCCCACAGAGAACCACTTTGGGGGATAAGTGTCAGAGTGCAGCTGATATTGGGGAGTCTAGAATAATGGCCAGGCGGAGAAGGAGAAAACGGAAGAAAAATAATGTGGTTCGAGATGAAGCCTCTCATTTGCGGAGGAGAGCAAGGTACCTGCTCATTAAAATGAAGCAGGAACAGAATCTTATTGACGCATATACTGGAGATGGTTGGAAAGGGCGGAGGTATGTCAAAAAAGCGTTTGATAACTGGAAAATCAATAATCCAATCTCATTTGCTCATAAGGAAGGAATGCACCTGCCTCTCCTTATGCTTTCACATAATTTCTTGTGCGTTCTTTCTTAGTTGTTAAAAAGATAGGGTGATTCATGCTCTGAGTCTTGGCTACATAATTAATTATCAAGCATAAAATTTTGGTCATAACTCAACATCTAGTTTCAGCTTACTGTTATTGATCCTAACATCATGATTTTCATTATTTTCCAGACTTGATTGAGTTTTTAATTGTCTTGTGATATTTGAACCATCAATTAAATAACCCTAGAAACATTGCACTATGAGTATTTACATTTTGATGAGTTGGAAGGATTGCACTGGTGTGACAAGCTACTTTTTACACTTTTCATAACCCTCTCAGTTAAAGTACGAGTGGTGCTGATGGGAAATCAAAGATAGTGGAAGTGGAATGTGGTTGAAGAGTATAATTGAGGGATGTATGTGTCGTTGATATATGCAACTTTTGTATAGCGCTTGCAAGGAAAGGACATTACCACTGAGAATGGTTATTTATTGGGGATCAGCATTTGTGCATAGGCTGCTTATGGGGTACAATGAAGTGACTACTATAACGTAACTTCCAATTTTGACATGACCTTATCTTGTATAAGGTTTCTGATGCTTCTTGCAAATTGTTCATCTTGAACATGTTTTAGTTTGGCAGTTCAAGTATTATATTGAAATGTCATTTATTTGAATGTGCATTTGTAGCAATCAGAAAATTTTATAGAAGGTTGATTTGTCCTAAATATTCACTTACAGTCGAGAAAAGCTTAAGCCAGTAATGGAGCTGCAAAGAGCAAGGAAGGAAATATTGAAATGTAAACTTGGCATACGTGATGCAATTCGCCAACTTGATTTGCTCAAATGTGAAGAAATTGTTGAAGATTCTGTGGTTGATGCAGATGAAAATGTTTCCCGTGAGCATGTATGTAGCCAAAACTAGATGTTAAATAGGCATAAAAAATGCATTTCTTTTCTTTTTTATTCCCCCTTTCTTTTTTTTTTATTTTAACTTCACATGTTGCACTCAGAGATTTAGCTTTAATATTTTCTATAGTTTTATATAGTTACCTGTTAATGGTAGATCTTCTGCGCAAAATGCAAATCTCGGGAAGCTTTTCCAGATAATGATATCATGCTATGCGATGGGCAATGTAACCGTCGTTTCCATCAAAGATGTTTGGACCCACAATCAGGCAAAAGTAAGTCTTCATTCCTCAATATTTCCTGTAATATCTTGCTGATTTGAAATAGTTGCTATCAAGAGTTTATTTTAAATCATTAAATGAACGCTACCCAAATTTAATTTCTCATCAGTAGATTAATGTATTCACCTAATTGACTTAAGTATGTTTTCTAGTTCCCACGGATCAAGGATGGTTTTGCACATTTTGTGAGTGCAAGAGGGGGATTTTGGATGTAATCAATGCACATCTGGGCACCTGCTTTAGCGTGAATAGTTGCTGGGAGGTTTGTCTCTGGGAATGATGACCATCTTCAAGTTAAAAAGTGTGGAGCTGAAAATGTCTGCCAACTAATATAAATATTTGTGGTCATATTTTGTTTGGATTACAGGATATCTTCAAGGAAGCAACTAATCCTGATGCTGATAATGCCTGCCTTAATCCCACTGGAGAGTGGCCATCTGAAGATTCTGCAGATGAGGATTATGATCCGGACACAAATTGCAATAACCATAGTCGAACGGCAACTGATGAGAGTGAGTCTTCCGATGCCTGCAGTTCAAGTGGTGTATATTACACATCTGATGAAGCTAGCTCGTATTCCAATAGACCAAGGAATCACTTTTTGAACGGAACATTTGGTCATATAATCAATGAGCACTTTGTAGATTCTGGTGAAGCAGGTGACTGTGACATTACAAACTACCGAAGGCAAAGAAGGGATGTTGACTATAAGAAACTTCATGATGTAAGTACTATTCATTTACTTCTATTTTGTGATGTAAGATAAGATTTTTGCTTGAACACTACTGGTGCCAAATACCATTTTAGCACAAAGGATTTAGCCTGAATAACTCACCTATCTTGATTGGGTGAACAGTGAAACAAAAATTTATAGATGATGTCATATGTCAACCAGAAAATGTTATACCTGATTGGTTAATAGTTAATGGCTGAAATATTGTCCTGATGTGGCAAGAGATGCACTGACGCATTTGCAATGATGCTTTTGTGAATTCTGAATAAATATCATCTCGCTTACAGCACATGTGAAAATCTCGCTGGCAACATTAGTGCTCAGGTAAACATCTGTGAGCATAGCTACATTCAAGCCTATCCTGAGTGCAAAATGAATGAGATTTTTTCAGACTGTTGTGAAGTAGATCTTGAAGCATGCATTTCTTCCATGTCATTTGGCTTTATTTATTTGAGTTGATTCTCTGATAACATATGGTTGCTCAATACTGAAGGAAATGTTTGGCAAAGAAAGAGGTGACAAAGAACAAAGTGAAGAAGATGAAGACTGGGGCCCTCATAGAAGGAAGCGGAGGAGAGATGCAGGCTGTGTTGACGAGAATGGATGTTCAAGTACAGCTGTTAAAGAAAGCGTTTCACGTGATAAGAAACCGGTTTTCAGGATTCCTACCAATGCAGTTGAGGTAATTAGGTGTTTACACCTCAGTAAAGTTTTATTGACAACATTCATAGTTTTGTTTTCTGAACTTTTTGCTGCAGCATTCTTTGAATCTGAGAAATTTATGTTGTGGAATAACTTAGAAGCTAACTTTAGATTAGAAACAAGCAATTATGGAACAATTATTGTTGGGATCAAAGGAGACTAATAGAAGTGGTGAAATTTTCTTACTAATTTCTTACTGAAAAAACAAGGCAATTATAAAAGTTCAGTGAAAGTTCCTGCACATATGTTTGCATGCCAGTTGCATATTTTGGATGTGCAAATATATTGCTTCTGTGCTTGATAAGCACTGATAATCAGACGATCTATTTATCCTGTTACAGAAGCTGCGCCAAGTATTTGCCGAGAATGAACTTCCTTCAAGGACTATCAGGGAGAACCTGTCAAAGCAACTGGGCCTCGATTCTGATAAAGTAAGCATCATTTTTGCTAAATTGGTTTTTCAAAAATTAATAAGCTTGTGTTAGTTCTCCAGAAAACATCACTTGTTTAAAACTGGACTCTTAGAAAATTTATGTAGGTTCTGTTTGTTGCCTAAACTTTGAACCTCTATATTGATCCTGTGATAATAACCTAGTTAGAATATTTGGTTATAATATATTCACAAAATTATTTTAACTGTACTAGGAAAAATAATCAAGTGAAGATTTTTCATAGTAAATTGATTTCAATTGAAAGTAGTTACCATGACTACATGTCTTGCACCGATCAATTCACTATTAGAGCCGTAGATGGGTAAATTTATTCAAGTCTGTGGGATGGGAAGGCATAGAACATATAACATACAGGGTGAGTGGCAGGAAATATAAAAAGTTCAGTGAATGTTAGTTGATTAGTTGCCTCACCTTTAATCAAGTTGAATAGAGATTATAATGTTGTACAAATGGTGCACTCATCGTCTGAACAAGAAGTTGATGTTTATGTACAAGCGTTGTCGATATGCTTTCTCTAGAAAAGATAACTGACCAATACATTTGGTAACCTCAGAACATGAACAAGAAAAGCAAAGCTTATTTTCTTTCAAGAACTGATGGTGATTAAAAAAAAACACTCTCATGCATCAGCCTAGAGCATGTCCATGTGGAGACCTGAGCAACTCATGTTTACCACATTTTTCGAAAGTTTTTCAGGGTCGGGGAGTGAAACCTTATGCATGTTGATTCAGATTTGAACTGCATCACAACTGAATTGAATTTTTTTAAAGTAATTCCAATTCAATATAAAAAATTGAAAGAAAAAAAAAAATCAGTATGCCTTGTGGTTATCCAGCTTAATATGTATACCATGCCTCTAATTATCATCTTGAATTAACTTTACATAAATTTGTCAGATGTGGCTTCTTAATTGAAAGTTAAACCAGAATTTTCCCTGTATGCTGCAGGTTGGCAGGTGGTTCAGAAATGCACGATACGCCGCTCTCAAAAGCAGAAAGGTAATTGTGTTTGCTCTTAATCTGTTTAGGTTATTTCTGTGTGGAGTTAGGTATCTTGTCTTTGAATCTCTGGGTTTTAAAATTATGTTAGTAGAGCCTGTCATACCCATACATTTTGCTAAATGATTGATTTATTTATTTTTTATAATAAAGACTCTAGATCTGAATCTGAATCATTTCACTGAGAGTTAGGCATAGTTTTGGTGCAGCACATGGATCACATGTCATCTGCTCAAGGCATTGTAGTAATCAATCATTTACTAGATCAAATGGAACATCCAAATAGTTTCCAGAAGAAAAGTAATCTTGTTGCTCCATTAATAATTAGGGTTTACATTGAAACTTTGACAGTAAGACACCTTTTCATTAGTTATGAAACCGCTATTTTACCGTTCGTTTTATACATCCATATTCAAAGGACAAAAGTAAACAAATTCGAGGTGGTAACCTAACTTTTGCTTGGTGATGTTCAATTTTTATTTGAGGGAGATCCAAGATGTGAACATAGTTGCAATCACTAATGTGGAAATAAGAAATGATCATCTAAATTTAAAGCCAGCAAAAAGAACTCTTATGTGTGTTTTTTCTCCATGGACATGAACAATAATAGAAATACAAAAAGTTCGATGATGTTTGTTTGTTTGCTTGTTTGTTTTGGTTCCTTAGTTAACCTCTAGAAACTTTATTTCCTGGAGCATGTAGCAGAGGGCAACATTCCTTTTAGTTTCCACTGATTCATGCACAAACAAAATCAGCAAAGTATACTATGCAGAAGGTATAGGATAAACGGTGACTTAACATTCTTTGTGCTATTATTATGGAATTATCATCTGAATACATAGTACATAATGAGGCTGAGAACAAATCGAAAGAGAATACACAAATGAAAGAGTTGCTTCTTGGTGATCTTAACATCTAGGCTTCAAAGGTCAACCTAATTCCATCTAAGCTTTCAAATTGTTGTTTGTCAGGTGCAATGAAATATAAGATCGTATACCTGCATTTTGATATATAAACGTATTTACGATTCCAGGAATTTTAAGCAAGCTTCTTCATTGTGCATTTGCTGTATGCTGATAGCCAAACTTCTCTGAAGTAATATCTTGTCGAGGATCTGAAACATAGAGCAACTTGATTATTCATTTGGAGGATAAATTTGCCCTTTTATTTATGCCCTTCATCAAATTAACCTTGAACATTGTTCTTGTTTTCATACTTCAGTCACAAGCTCAAATCAGCAGTCAGCTTCAAGTAAATAATCCGACGGAAGAGACTGACACCGATGGAAAGAATTCCGATGAAGTTGTATTGGACAAAACTTATCTACTACCATTGTCATCCATTTTCCATTTACCGAGAAACTTCAAGAGGGCTCAGCAAAGAAAGAATGCAAAGTCAAGAATAACACCATTGAGCAAGCGTCATAGAAGTGCGGCAAATCTCCCTGCAGACAAAATTCAGGTATTGAATCTGTCTTCTCTGTGATTTATGTCATTACATTTTTTTGGTTATGTTTAATCTCACTGCATGTGTTCCTCATCTTTCAGTAATCAAACTAATAATTAAAAGCCTCTATATTCGATTTTGCTGCAGAAACTACAAGAGGTTCTTGCAGAGAATAGATTCCCTTCCATATCTGTACAACGGAAATTATCACATGAGCTTGATTTACCCTCCCGTCAGGTGAGTCAGTTTATCAGATGGTAATATGCAAATTGAAGACGAAGAATTACTTCCATAAATAGAGTGTATAAAATACAATGTGTCAGCATTCTCTTTCCCCAATACTTGTAGGTGCGAGCATGGTTCAGAAATGTTGCATGCTTTAGCCGGCGGGGCGATGTACAATGTAAAATTACTTCAGAAAAAACAGTCTTAGGGTCTGAGGAAAATCCTGCTTCCCAAGATAACCTATTGGCTGCTGAACATCAACATTACTTGGTTGAGATGGAGAGATTGTGCAGTATTCAAGACAGGCTTCTAAATTTGAAGGCATTATTATCATGTACTACTGATGAGGATCAGTCATCAAGTAAAGACCTTCTGAAAGAACAAACTACAATATTTGTTCCAATTGCCGAGCTAACAGAGAAATCACAGTAACAGGGATAACGGAGTTAATTATTCCACATCAGTTTTTGAGATTATGAGGAGAACCAGATAGTGACAAGATCGATGTTTCTTTTTCAGTAAAATGCGTCTTCTTAGATTGTGTTGACATCCAGGATGAAACTTGTACAAACAGTAATTAACTGAGCTAACCAGATGCAAGGGATAAAGGTTCCACATGTACATGAACATGAGTGATTTTTTCGACAGTTATAATTCAGGACTCTTTTTCAAGGCACTGGAGTTATGATCACTGCTCTTGTAGCATGTATTATTATTGATCACTTTCTTCCTGATATTTTACAGAATGATGTCATACACAATATATTGACTATTTGATGGAAAAAACACTTAGGTGTCCTAAATATCTCTTTATATCATCATCATCTTTAAAAAAAAAAAAAAAAAAAAAAAAAAAAAAAATCTTGTTGAATTATCATCAAATTGTCCTTGCAACGTGTGCAAATATTGGTAACAGATAACAAATGCTTGATATGAGTTGGCAGATTCATATCATATTTATAGCAGGGTTATGTCAACCATGAGCACCTAATCATAACATTCCAAACTAATAAGAAGCCCAATTGGATTTTTCAAGCCAGAACTTTTTATGCAATTCCTTTCCTTTATGCCATAATCCATACAAACAAAAATACAGTGTTCCTAATTCTTGGTCCTTGGAATAGAATTATAACATTTCATCTCAAAGTTCAACAAATATTTGTATATTTTTGTTCTATTATTTTCTAGAATACAATCACTAAAGTGACATAAGCTGTTGCAGTGTTGATCAAAACAGTAGGTAACTTACATGCCCAAAACTGGTCAACAAAACCAAGTACACCTAGTCGGTATACTCCTCTTAATAAAGCTTTTTTGAATGATAATCTAGAATACAACAAGAGCAAAACGATTCAAAAGGATGCCAACCATTTAGTGTTATGATTCAGATGTACAAAATGCACCGCAGGAAGATGCGTCAAACCTTGTTTATGTTGGCCACACCTTCTAGTTCAAGACATGTTCAACCATCTATCCATAAGTATTACTTTTGCTCTGATCAGTTTTCTGACTGTCATTAGACAGTCGTGGCCGCAGCTGCAACAAAAGTTCAATTTCACATGAGAATGGAAAAAGGGTGAGTTCATGTGCCAAGGGAAAAAAACAACATGAATGAGAATGACAGTTAAGTGTTAATAAAGAGGAAAACAAACAAACAAAATTTGCCAGTTAACTGTCACAAAGATTAGATAAGATAATATACCCCCATGTTATAGTTTTTCTCCAATCCTATAACACCAGATGCTTATGTAAATAACATCAAAGAAAATCAATGATTACGTAATTCAGATTTTTTATCTATGCATTCAGGATTAAGAAATAAACAATTATTTAAGACTAAGCAGCAAAAATAGAACATCATGAAAAGGTATTGTATGTTTTATGAAAATAAGTACTACATGCTTCTAGACCTAAAATGACAGTGGTAGCATGCTGATAATACAATTTACTCCATGCAATTTGCAATTAACACCTCCGTAGAGTTACAACATCTATTCACTTTCATGAGCTTCACAAGCATGATACAAGTGATGCAAAGACACGAAAAGAATACAGAGAAAGAGAAATAAATTAAATCAAGCAACAAGTCTTGTACAGTGGACATGAACATCAATAAAAAAGTTAAAGAGGGTGAGTGAGTAAATATACCATCTCTATATACTTGAGATGCTTAAGAATAACATCAGTCTCGAGCTCCTATAGCACATAGAGTACAACATCAAGATAAGTTTAGGGACTAGAGAGTGTATTCTAAATAAATTCATGCAGTTAACAACATCACATGATAAAAATTTGAGACATACAGAAGAACAAATAGGAGACAGTAAAAAGGGAATAAAATAAGAAAAATAATCATGTTAGATGAGGTGTTTCATTCAGGGTGAGAGACAGAGAAATGGCCTCACTTCTCCAATTTCATTGTGTTCATTTTAATGAAAGTGGAAAAGTAAGCTAAAAGAAAATTACATACAAAATCTATATATGACCACATAATTCTCTAGAAAATCTATTTGAAGTCAAGCACACAAGTTCTAATTCACCATCATCCTTATCCAACACCATCGCTTTCAAATCCTTGCTGTTATTTAAGTTTCTAATTCTATATACTTGGATGAAAAATGATGGGATCAAAGCAGGATCATCGTTTGAATCTTTTGAAACTCATTCCCAATAATGAATTGTAATCCTTCCATTTAACCATGCATCAAATAAGTTTAATATTTTAATGATGCAATCCAGGGAAAACATCAGTCCCTATTCGGCTTAAAAAGTCAACCAAGTATTATAGCAACACCTTAATAACCAGCATATTGGACAAGTGAATTTTCATTGCACAGAAACATTGTGGTGAAAGCTTATACACACAGTTATATATAAATAATTATTACAGGAATTTTGCAGCAAAAAAACTATATTCGTAGCATTATACTTGCAAACAAACCAGAAGAAGAGGCACCAAAAAAAGAACAGGTAATTGAACAAATGCATGAAAATTTTCATCGTTACCTCATAAAATTATGATTTATAATTAACTCCAAAGAAATGGGATGCATCAGTATTGCACTATTACTCACCTGGGGCACAGCACAATCAGCATGAATAGGATCCCATAGAACAGAGCAGAAACAATCCCAATCATCAGTCTGAACTACAAAAAGTGGCGCTCTGAAAAAATAAAAGCAAGACTCAAATTTCTTGGGTATACAGTTTGCATAATCTCAAACAGTTTATAATAGCATAATATGATGTGAAGGGATAAAAAAAAAAAAAAAAAAGACTAACGTTTTCTTGTTTAAAATTGTTAATAATACATTTTTTAACCAAGCTACTTCATTCTTCTGTTCATAACCAAAGTTGATAATTACAATTGATGTTTTTTCTAGACAACAAGGCAATGAAGTTGTCAGATGATCAAGCTATTCATGAGCCGCTTGAACTCGGCTCAACAAAAGCTAGCGTTCGGCAAGAAATTTCGAGCTTTCAAACCAAGCACAAAATTTTAAGTCAAGCTGGGCTTGATCAAGCTTAGCATGACATCTCGAAATATATAATAATCATAATTTTCTATATATTTATAAATATAATATTATTGTATAATATGTTATTATATGGAATATATTATATAATTTGTACCATTTATCTTTAAAAACAAAAATCTAGTGATAAATGAGGTTTTAGTTTCAAAATAAACATATTCAAATTTGAATTCTCAAAAATAAATCTTTTGATTTTAATTTCAAACAAAATTAAGCCGAGCTCAAACAAGCCTTTTCAGGCTAGTCTCGAGCTTGAGCTAATCAATTTCAAGCAGGGCTCGGGCCATTTACAGCCCTATAGGCATACCACACAAGTACCGCAGTTGTTGCATTACCACACACATGTTAATGTGTTAAAAAAACATGCTATACAAGCATTAAAAATTTCAGACGAAGAAATGGATAGGAGATCCTTGGTTCACAGCTAAAACAAATTGGTTGAGGTTGGTTTGAATACTCTAAAAGTGATTGAGCCCACACACACACACATACCTTGGCAGTCACCAAATTGCATTCATTCATATGGCTTGACCAATTTTAAGACAGTATAATCAATACTCATCACAGATAGTAGTTATTAACCAAACACTAAAAGTAATCGCTAGGAGCCCATCAAAATTGTCCTCATCTTCACTAAGACCACTGAATTTAGAGACAACTACTTTTATTGCATAATTAAAAATAAAAAAGAAATTGTACATACTGTAGAATCTAGATTACCTGCGCCATTTTCCACATACTCTTCCCTCATCATTAATGTCTGCATCATTGTAAATGACTCCTCGGCACTGAACCCAGTTGCCAATAGAGCTATGCTTGGACAGCTCGTTATTATTCCAGCTCTAAGAGTATTGTGTAACATAATAAATATGAGCATGAGAGCAAACTAAAAGAATTAATGGAGTTATAAAAAAATAAATGCAGTTATCTTAATCTTACATTCAGACTTGCACATTCAGTAAGATCCAGTTCTGAAGGTTCGCCAAAGTAGTCATTGTCACTTTAAAGGACAAGAAAGGAATTTTAAGAACCAACAAAATACCAACTATTAGTGCAGGTCAAAGAATAAAAAAATAAACTAGAAAACAATGCTAATAATAAACCCAAAACCAAAAAAAAAAAAAAAAAAATCTCCATCTCAATAGCTTTGAAGTAGTGAATGCATTAATTCATATGCTGATATTCCACCTAAGCCACATCCATCATGTTGTATATACCACTGGGATCATGACAAGAATGTTACTATGCAGGAAAGCTTTGTACAAGATCCACACACACAACTGTGCATATGCTTCAAAATAAGATGGTCTAAATCGCAAATGCAAATGTAAATATAGATTTATCAATAACTTTACTACATTAAACGTAAGATTTGAAAAACAAAATTGCAAAGAGATTAGCAGGACTTACATAGAGACAGGCCCACACCACTCTGGAACTTCCACTTGAAAATCTCTGCCAATTCGAACTCCAGATTTGTGTGGCTGATTGTCACTCAACATGGCTAATATAGAATTTATTCCCCCATGAGATGACGCTCCACCCATGATATTCAATGAATTCCCAGGATTATTCGTCAAGAGGGGCTTTGGTCTCTTTCTTGAACAAGGCTGGCAATACCAATCATCAACCGGAAGCTTTTTTACTTTTGGGTGGCAGCAAGATATGTGAAATGCTTCATCACAAAGGTCACAAATTAGCATATTTCTAAGATTATCTGGAAGACCACATATTTTGCACAATTGAGTGGACTCATCATCAACATCACCAAGGATTTGTGGACAAATTGATGAGTTGCCAGTCATTAGTCCCCTGAGCAACCCATGTGCCTGAAGCACGTGAATGCAAAGGTCCCTGGCCGAAGAAAACTCCTCCAAGGGTTTCATTAGTACCTTTCTTATTGAAGAGCACATCTCCATGCCATCTGCATCTGTTCTTTTAATAGTTGAACAGTTCCCAGAAATAGACTTAGATGATAAACAGGTATCACAGACAACAGAATAGTCCTCTGGTGCAGATCTGTTAAGATTACCCACAGATGATGCAGGAGGAAGTCCATCTTCCCTAAATGAAGACATCTTGGTGGTTACAGATTGTTGTATATAGCCACTCTTCCCTCTGCTGGCAAAAGCAGTGGGCTTTTGTAAACCACAGTCTTCAATAAGTAATGCATCTGCCTCAATTAAATCATTTCTGGTGGAAGCCTCAGCTACCGTCACACAAGCATTGTTGGGGACATTGTCTTTATCCACCAAAGAATCCTCCTCAAAACTTATACTTGAAGAGTGATTGGAAATTTCGTTTGTGATTGGCATTGCATTTTCTTCTGACAACAAAGCCACTGTGTTCCGCTGCAATTTCCTCCTCTTGTACACATAACCTGCCCATTTAGGTGCAGAGCTAGAACACATGTTGTTCCCTAATGATAAATCTGAAGAGGTCCTCGAGAGTTCTACTGCTCTGGTAGTAGATGATTCCGTCACTTCCACTCTTGTAAATAATGGTTTTCTATGTTTAACAGAAGGAGAATCATCACAATTCAGAGACTGCTGCCAAGTTTCACCACAATGTGGCCAATCACACATTAAGTCTGTACTTTGACGTTTACCACATTCAGATGTAAAAGATAATTCTGTACTGACAGAAATAGGAAGAAGGCTCTGAATGAGCATTTCACCTTATCTGGTACAATATGTTGAGGATGAATTATAATTTCCTAATGCAATTTTTTCCCAAAAATGATAAGGGCAAGATACATCGGCCTCTTCTGAAGTTTACAATCTGAAAATTTCTGTAAATTGCCTGTAAAATGGACAAGGAATCAATAACAACTTATGAAAAATTTAAAGAAAATCAAAAGGAAATGTTTGATGGTTGTAATCAATGTGGGGTCTCATGGATATCAACATTGGCAGCAAATGTACAATCAGTAAGGCTTCATTTTTTTTTTTGTAAATTAGCTGTTCCTTGTAGCAAAAAAAAAATGCAAGATCAGCTTAGACATAAGAAATTAGATTATGTCATTCATTTGCAACGTACACATCTTAAGCATTGCTAAAGAGTATAATACTAGTTGTGACAATTTGAATTTACGAACTAGAATTAAATGATAACACTTAGTTATCAAAAACCAGTTGTGAGTGAGACCGAGGGCAAGACTCCTTATTCTGCACATTAAACTGGCAGCCAGCAAGAGAAATGAGTGGATCTTCACTCGAGACATTTCCCCAAAAATTCATGTGTTTTAAGACTCAGTTGGACCTTTCATTTTCAAGAATAAAAGATCAAGAATCCTTTGCCTACAAACCTTCAAATCAATGTCTAGCAAAACCATAGAATCTACTTTAAAAGGAATTCTACAGCAAAAGGATGGTTCATTCATCAATATACCCCAGCAATTTAAGCACTCATCTAAATAAATATTCAGGAACAGTCTACAATTTCTATGGAATAATCTATTAGAATAGATGAAATTATTCTCTCTTTTTTACTCCTGAAGTCACAAAATAAAATTTTCTCCAAGAACATTAAGCAATTTTTACAAGGAAACATAGAGAAGAAACCTTCACGCTAGACCAAGCTCTTCGAAAAAATTTCAAAACTAGCATCACCATTCAAAAGAAATAAAAGAAAATTAAAGAATCATTGATCAAAACGAAATGAAACAAAAAATTTATTGATGTATTCTCTTGGATCTAATAATCATTTTTATTTCATCAATCAACCACACAACAAAAAAACAAAAGAAAAAAGAAAAAATTTTGCGCCTTTGTCGTCTCCGGTATTCCTCTATATTCATCAACCCAATACATCTTTCAAGAACCTAATACAAGCATCACAAGAAGATCTAACCCCATTGTTGAAACATTGCATTAAAGAAGATGTCTTTTTATACACCAATAAAAAATTCTTCATCACAGAAAACAGTTCCTACACCACCGCAAACCCTAATCCAAAACAATCCACCGTCAATTGCTCTGAAACACCACATGTTTATCAAAAATTCACTCAAATCCAATTAACAAAATCATCAACACATCAAGGGAAGGATAAACAACGACAAGCATCATAATTTCAAGATCTAAAGCAAATAAACATAAAAAAATGCACGAATTCATCAAGAAATTAGCAAACACTACATGGAAACGAGATTGATGGATCGGATTTACCAGAATCTTGAAGAAAAGGGCGGCGCTACGGCGCTGAGGCGAAGAGGAGATGGGCGAAGGGCCCCAAGATTTCTCCTCAAAAGCCAAAGCTTTGCGTCGGGTTTTTTGAATGCTTTATAAATTGAGGTTTGGGAAATTGGGCTTTTTTTTTTTTTGGTTTTTTGTTTTTTTCTCTCAGAAATCATTGAGTAGCATTCAAGATGAATCTCAACCGTTGGATTTTTCTTGGATTTCAGATCTAATAATATTTAAATAATAAAATTTATTATTCATGTCCAAAATTTATAGCATTCAAGATGAATCTCATCCTATATCATTAAATTGTCATGTTTTCCTTATAAAATCAATTATTAATAAATAAAATGATTGTTCATGTTTAATCCAATTTTATTATTGTATCATTAATTCTATTTTATAAGTATATAAAGTCTTTTTTTTTTTTTTTTTAACAAAGTGGATAAAGCACAATATTCATGTTATACACGATCTGTTGCTTTTATAAAATATTTTCATCTTAATTTTTTTTTTTCAGAATTTAATATTGACAAGAAGAATTTGCCTTAGGTTAATATTAATGAAGCAAGACTCAAGATACATGGGTTCAAAAAAATGTGCCATCCTAATACAGGATTCAATTATAGTATAATACAATAATTTAGTATAATATAAATATCCATTATAATGAAAAAAACTGGTCTGTATAACTCCAAAAAAAAAAAAAAATCAGGTTTGGAGTGGATTGTAGATAAAAATGCAGGGTGCTCCATTGGCAAATAAAAAAAAAGGGAAAAAAAATGATAATTGATTAAGAATATTGGTTTTTCACTCAAATCATGATACTTATTTTATGTATAGTTTATTGGTTACAACACACCGAATATGTATATTTGATAGGGTACAATATACTGAATATATATCAAGTTATAGGAGCATAAAGGTAGTAATCAATGAACTTAGTGAGTAAAAATAAAAATTTACGATGATCGAAATTTGTGGTGAGAAATTGGCCAAGTTCATATTTGTTAAATGTCGTATACTTGATCTTGTTGTCACAAAATAATTGATGAGTTAAATTTTTTTTTTTTTTTTTATTGAACTTCAACTGAGGTATTTTTTAAATAAAATTTTACTTGATGGAGATAAAAAAAAGTGAAAATAATATTTACAATTTTGTTAATTTAATGTAGTCATTAATATGAAAGAAATTTCAATTTTCCCTTGACCACAATCTCATCAAATGAAACGAAGAAATTAAAGAAACAAAAATATCAAATGGGCAAATTGATGACATTTCTCTTTCTATTCCAACATTTAGTTTCACAAAGCCTCTCCCCTTTAAAAAAAAAAAAAAAACAACAACAACAACAAAAGAGACAAAAATTAAAAATAAAAACTCCATGAATTACTCCATCTAGGAACTTTCTTCCTCAATTGTTTGGCAGAGAAGAGCAGGCCTCTTCACAAATCTACCCTGCAAGAACAACATGCAATTTTAGATCCAGTTATTTTTTCCAAATAAAAAAAAACACATAAAATCAGGAAAAGAGAGAGAACAGAAAATTTCATAAACCAAAATATTATTTAAAAGAATAATACAAATTCAACATTTTTAAATATGAAAATAAAAAAATAAAAAATAGCCAATAAATCTTACACTTGCCTTCATGCGAGGTCTCTGGTCAGCATTCATTTTCCGAACTTCATACCGTATTTTCTTAGAAAACAATCGATTCCTCCGTTTCTCTTTATACCTCTGCAAACTTATTTCTCTCACTCCGTTCCCTGTTTCTGGAAATAAATCTATTTGTGCTAGCCTAGTCTGTAAATTAAAAATATATAAATAAATAAAATTAAACAAATAAATGAATGAAAAAAGATAAAAAAATAAACACTCCAAACAAAAATCAGGGGAAATGAAATTAAGCAGATACAGAAAGATAGAGGATGGCCTTTTTTCTCGAAACACACCCTTGGTTTTCTCAAAATTAGATTAACAGTATTGTAAATTTTTTTTTTGGTTTAACTAGGGGTGTAAATGCAATATATATATATAAATCACTATAAAGTAAATCAAAATCGAGATTTGGAGGGAAATCTGGAATTAGAGATGCTTAAAAGCTTGAAATTAGGGCAACCAAATGCTTTTCAACATTGGAATTGCGGGGGAGTTTAGAGGACGTACAAGAACGTCGCCGGAGGACTCCGGGGAGCCACCGGAATCCCCAAAAGGCAATCCTCGGGGAGACCATTCCTTGAGAACTCCTTCGAAGTTCAGCTTCAGATTCAAACCACCGGTGATGCTTTCTTCTTTTGATTTTGTTGTTGTTGTTGTTGTTGTTGTTGTTGCTGATCTTGTTGTTGTTGATGGTGGTGATGAATTGCTTGAGTTGGAGTTCGATTTCTTCTTGTTCTTGTCTGATTGACGGGGTTTTGGGACGAGGTCTTGCACGGCGACGCGTGGGGAGCTCCACCAGTCGCCGTCGGCGTCGCGGCGGCGGAGCGCGCGGGCGTGGTAGATTAAGCTGGCGATGTAGGCATTCAAGCAAATGGTATAAGGGCATGATGGTTGGGAATCAATAGAGGCGGTGGAGCTAGGATTTCCGAGGATGGTGTCGATCCCTTCGCCGATCTGCTCGTGGAGCATGGATGTGGGGTTGAAATCGTCGTCATCGTCGTGGATGGAAGTAGTGAAGCTGAAGGTCGGGGAGGGGGTGCCGCTAGGGTTTGGTTTGGGGCTTTGAAGGAGGAGTTTGGGGGGGTTCGGTGGGGGAAGGAGGAGGAGGTCGGAGGGTTCGGAGAAGGGGAAGGAGAGGGAGTGGCGGAGCTTGGGGAGGGTGGAGGAGGGGAAGATGCCGGGGTGGATGGCCGAGAGGAGGGCAGCGGCTTCGGAGTAGGATTGGTTCGGGCGTTTGCGGGGAGCTCGGGGTTTCTTGGTGGAGATGGTGATGTCACAGAGGGTGGATGAGGGGGAGGGCAATGGGGATGGAGATGGGGATGGCGATGGGGATGGGGATTTGAGGAGGTCGAGGTCAAGGGAGTAGGGGCGGGCACCGGCGCCGGCACCAGCGCCGGTGAGACAAGGAGAAGACATTGGGTGGAGATTGATGGAGATGAGGTACGCACTTTGATTGCTTGTTAGAACCCTAGAAATTAAGGCGTTCTGCGAGTTTAGGAATTAAGGAGTTCTAATTGATTCTTTGATAGGAATTCACTGGAATGAGTTGTTAGAACCCTAGAAAAACACTGAATTCTGACGGATACTTTGAACGTAGGAGCTCACTCTAATGGGTTTTTAGTACCTTGTTGAAACACTGAATTCTGATAGGTTCTTGAAACCCTAGGGGCTCACAGTAATGGCTTTTTAGGCCCTAGAAAAACACTGTGTTGGCTTTTTAGAACCCGGGAACCACTGTAATGACTTCTTTATTATCCTAGAAACTCTGTATTCTGATGGTTTCTTAGAACTCTGGAAAGCCACTGTAATGGCTTCTTAGAACCCTAGAAAGGATGAGTTCTGATGGAGGTCTACAAAATTTGGATTGAATTCCATGGAAGCAAAGATCAGCAGAACAGGATGAAGAATGAATCAAGGGAAAAACACAAAAAAAGATGCAAATTGTTGAGAAATGAATAGTAATGGAGGGAGATTTCAAGGATAGCAATGGGAGGAACGGTGTATTCTCCCTGCTTCTAATTATCTTTCAGAAAGTTTGAAGATGTAACCTTTTTGAAGAAAAAAATCAGAAAAACCGAATAATGCAAAAATTTCCAAGATGACGGCCTGGATTCGCTGAGATGTTTGCTTATTTCTGGATTGAATTGAAGTGCAGCAAGACGGACCTTTAAAGGGATAATATGAGGAACAGATTACCCACTCAGCTTCAAATCCACTTCGAGGAACTTCAGCAAACTCTTCAAAGGAAAAAAAAAAGATGCAGTTGCAAGCGATTAGTTTGAGGATTTCTGGATTGAAATGACTAGGAGCCCTGAATGGATTCAATGGCTAAGCAGTGAGTTTCAAATTCACTTTCAGAAGCAAAATCCAATAGAAATGACCCCAAAATAGTGCGAACTTTTCAGGCAAGTCTTCTGCTTTTGAGACTGAAATGAAGAGAAAAAAAAAAGAGGGAGCTTTGAGGAGGATATGAATGGAGGAACAGAGTATGACCTCGTTTGGGGTATAAAAAGGGATGAATCACGAGATTACGAGGAAAAATTAAAAAAAAAATGAAATTCAATTGTGCCCGCTAAAATCTTAAGAGAAATCAGAGAGAAAAAGAGATCTTGTCTATGGGTTCATGAGAAGACAAGCCTCAGTGCCCAGATGGACCACTGCTATCCTTTCTCTCTCTATCTTATTTTTATTTATTCATTTACTTTGTTTAATAAATAGAATTATGGTCTTCTTATACGGATGAAACTACCCTTCTGTCACCTTGAGGTTGTGCTTCTTCCATAGAGGGTTTTCTGCTTGTTGGTATAAGGGTAATTTGGTCAATTTGTTCGAGGTTAAATATGGGTGCAAAAGGGACACTTGGGAGAGCTGGGAGGCATGCTTGTCTTGGGAGAGAGTGGTGAAGCCCATAAGACTGGGCCCACTGTTAGGGGAAGGCTTCCCCTTATCTGTCGACGTGGCGCTTATTCATTGGCGATGGTAGATTTTAGGGCTTGAGTGGCAGTGGCTTTATTGGTTGGCAGACTTTCATGTGAATAAAGAAAGTAAAGAGCAGAAGCTTTAGGGAGAGGAGAGGGGAGAGAAAGGCAGACGTGGATGATTTGAAGAAGTTGTTATTAGTGTTGTTTTGTAGCATAGATTTGTGGTTGATGGGAGTCATACGTTGTGGGTCTGGTGTTCAATCAAAGATGATGAGGAGATCAATCAACCTGTGAAGATGAATTAATCTGAGAATGTCAGATTTTTTTATATTTGGACCTATGATATTTCTGTAGATATTTTAGTGGCAAGTCTAGGGTTCTCATAAAGTTGGATAACTATGTAGTCACTTAAGATTAAAATTAATTGCATGATGTTTTAATATCATATAATAAAGGAAAAAGAAAATCTAAGTAATAAAATTATATTTTTATCTGACTATATTTTGATCATTCCATCGAAGTAGAAATAGGAGGATTTATTGTTAGTTATATTAATGGGATTAGGTAAAAAAAATATTGATGAAAGAGAGTTGTTCATCTTAAGATAGCTTTTTTTTTTTCATCAAGGAGCAATATTAATCTCTCACTCTTTATCTTGGCCAGCAGAGGACCTTTTTCTGATCAGTAGACTTTATTTAATTCCTTTTAATCGGTTGGGCAGTGTCCTTCAAACAGATCTGTGTGTGCCTTATCCTTTCACTTTGATGATTTGGAGGTGTCCTGACCTTTAGCCATGGATAAACCCTACACAGGATTTGTGAGAGAAGAAAGTGAAAGTTTGAAAGAGAATATAAGGACTTCAGTCTTCGAGAGATTCGGATGGCGTCAGTTAAATGAACTTAATTAACTTATTTATGCTGGTTCAATTTATAGAAGAGTGTTTTTGAAGTTATATTTTATCTTATGTGTTGTATGTTTATTTTGTAGAATATATAAAAAAAAAAAGTAGAGAGTAGGAGTTGTGAGATAATAGTACCTCTTCCAAGAGAGCCTCTTGGTTTCCTTTAAGATTTAGAGGGCATAGGTTGCAAAATTTTAAAGTTCTTTACTATGTCGGTGTTAATAAAAGATTAAGAGCTATTGAATGATAGTGCATTTTAGTTTTGGCATGCTTATAGATATAGCCCGGATATTTTTTGAAAGGAAAATCATAGATTGGATTAAGTCATCTCAACATTTAATTCATGCAGCAGATTAGGAGGGGTTCAAACCGTTCTTTGTTTATATTACATAAGAATCTATCTTTGGCTAATTGGTGCGCTATATTTATCACTTAATCCATTAGCTATTTGATGGACATGACTTGAAGGGTTTTATAATTTAAAAAAATATATATATATTGAAGAGTGAAAAGTAAAAGGCTGATTTGTTGGTGTAGAAAATGGGGGATGCATTGGACGGTTTATTGGCTTGCAGTGGTGGGATCCACTTAATCTATATCTACCAAATTATGTGTGTCTGGTCTGATTCTCTGCCCGTTAAATTTCTATTCTCTGCCCGTTTAAATTCTAAGTGGTCCGATTACGTCCATCATAGTATTTTGTTCAAACTCTCTTGGGCATTCAAGTTCACTCAAATCACAACAAAATATGTGCTGGTTTACATACTTCTATCTGAAACATGCTTGCCCCTCCATTATTTTGGTTCAACTTGCAGCTCGCTTCATTTTTCACATATTTCACTAATAACTAGGTTCTTTTACATAAGCAAACTTATAAATATCTTCGGAAAAACATATGTTTCCATGTGTTTGGTCTTCCGTTAGACCTATTTGATTATTATGTTGTTCATTTCTAATATATCCTATTATTAGATAATTATCTTGCTTTGTTCCTGGGTCACTAGTGTGTATATTCATGTATTTATTTAGGGTTCGTAATACTAGTGTAGTTTATATTTCAATCCTAAGTAATTTTTTTTTATGTCGACCTGTCAAATTTGGTTATTACACTCGAATTGAAGTGTTAGGTTACAGTGTTATGCTAGATATAAGATGAGCACTATTTTTCAATAACTCGTGCATATTCTGCTTCACATTTAATTCAATGTGTTCTAGATTTCAATTGCTAATTTTTAAGATTCTAATCTGATCTGGTAGACCTTAAACCCTTATGTTGAAGGGTTGAGTTTATTTTATTTTATTTATTTTTCCTCTAACTAAATCCTTTGAAATCCACAATAATTTCAAATTCATCCTTTCATTTGAAAACTAATTTATAGTATATATATATATATATATATATATATATATATATATATATATATATATATATATATATATATATATGTTTAAGTTTATTAATCTCTTTCAAAATTTTGTTAACTAAAAAAAAATTTAAATTCTAATAATTAAACAAAATTATTTTAAAAAATCATGTGCTTGTTTATATCATGTGACTATTTTTTACATGAACGATGATTTTATCTCTTTCAAAAGTAATAAAGTAAACATCATTATGGTTTTTCATGTTTTTGTAAATCTGAAAAATCAGAAATCATAGAAATAAAAAAGCCTCACTTTTTATTTATTTTGTAAACGTCTGAAACCACAAAAGTATTTTTTATACTTTCCCCTAATTCCAATTCTAGAAGGGCTCAGTAGCTATGCTATGGACCAAGCTTACCTTATCCACTTCATTGTACTCGAGAGTGAGATTCCTGACTCCATGAAAGTGGCCATGTCTAACCCCTTCCCATCACCATGCACTTTAGTTTCATTCAAATCATGTTTTCATTTAATTCCTTTCTAATCATATTGTTTGGAATCAAAAGAAAAATACAGGCATGATGCATTTTACAACAATATTTTTTAGATGTTATTTGTCTCCAATTAAAAAAAGCATGTTTTTGTGTGTGTGCGCGCGTGTTGTGGCTTCCTTTATACAACTAATAAGAAAAACCTGAACAGAACCATTTAAATAAATCTTGTTTCAAAATAATATTTAGAAAGTAAATAAAAATTTAGGTTTTGAATCTTTTTTTTATTTACTTTTTTTTTACATGTATTTAGTTTTTTTTCATAAACTTGAAAGATATGAAAACGTATTCTTATTCTTATTCTTATTTTTTATATTTTAAAAATACTTTTCTAATTTTTGTAAGCTTCTACTGCATCGCCTTGTCATATATTGTACATTCCCCAAATGCAAAATGATTGCTTATGAAGTTATTATAATCTCAGGATTGAATTTATTATATATATATATATATATATAGGTAAACAAAAGAAGCGTTCTTTAGTTTTGTAGGGCGTTCTGGTAAAAAAAAAATTCACTGCAAAAGTACCTTTAGGTATTATAAAAAAGAAAGTATATCAAAAGTGTTTTTCTGGGCTTCCGTTTCTTTTTCCTGGATATATTTTCAAGCTATCATGCTTGTTTCAGTAATGCTTAATTTATAGCATAACTACCCGTGATAAAAAAAAAAGGGATCCAAAGATACCATATTATATTTGTTATGTATTTATTTTGGTTGTGAGATGTCATTAACCCATGGGATACTCCTATAGCTAAGCCCGTAAAGTCTTAAGTACTTAGCCAATTAAGCCCCCTTTTTTTATATAAAAAAAAAAAATCTTCTTCATCAACAATTTTTTTGGTTTATTGGCATCGAAGTTCATGTGTTGTAGAGCTAAATTTCTTGTATGTATGTGATTATATTTAGCACATAGCTTATCCACATTTATGAAATTTTTTTTTTTTTCTTGAAATTCGGATGTAACAAAACTTCTTAACTAGGCATTTATTTCTACAATTTTTGTTATTATATGAGATTATTGATAGATCCCTACAAACCTGCATTGTTATATACACACCCCTGCCATGGGTATATGCAAGTAATAATATGATCCCTTATAGATACTTATTACTCCTAATTTCAATTTTTATATGATGTATATAGAGCAAATAAATCTAAAAATTATACTTTTTCAAGATGTTGTAAAGTGTACTTGAATCGAAGAAAAACCAAGGGGAAAAGAAAAGAGATGGAAATAAACTTTAAAATCCAAAGTTATAATTTTTAGAGTTTGAACATATAGAATAATTAAAATTTGATTTTAGTCCTTTTCTATTAAACAAAAGCACTGATAAATACTCCAACGACAAGATAAGAGGGATATATGTATATCAATGGCCCTGATCTCCTCCTTATATTTGAATATTTCAATTATTACAGAACCGAATTATTAAGTAAATAACTTAACTAATTTTTTTTATTGAAAAACAAAATATTAAAAATAATAACCTATAAAAACTAACAAATCTTTCTATTAAACATCAAATGTAAAATTTATATTATATCATTATTTGATGTTATTCTAGTTTTAAAGTTTTTTAGAATCACAATTGCCTAAATTTAGATATTGGGTGTGAATTGAAAATTTTTACTATTAGAATTTACTGAAGTTTGATTTTATTAATACTAACAAAAATTAAACCTTTTTAATATTTTTTCGTATTTTTAAGTAACAATAGGTGCTTTTTAATATTAATATTTTTTTAAAAATAATTATTAAATAATTATTTTTTATAAAATGGTTGTATAAATGCCTATCTCGTCCTATTTGATTGGTGTAACGTGTGCCATCCTCTAACCAAGCAATGTTAACCCAATTAAAGATGACAACCCAAAACAATACTATGCTCATACTTGGCCCTGCCCTTGGAATCCCATCCATATTATAATTTTTTTTTATATCTCTATGTATACATATATTTCAATCAAAGTAGATAATTCACTAAATTTATTATTATATATAGATACATATATGCAAACGAAAAAGTTCATTTAAATTTGATGGTTTTTTTTCTTATATTAGGCTGGATTTAGTCATCACCCCAAGTTGTAATTTTTGAGTCAATTGATGTTTGATATTTTAAAGTATTTTGGTCAACGGAGAATAAACACTAGTTCATGAGTAAGAGTTGGAATCATTGTCATTTTATTATTATCCTAATAAAAAAATAATATTTTTTGTTTAATATTTATGCTAAAAAGCAGAATGCGATAGAAAAACAGAGGTTTGAGGAAATTTAAAAAAAAATTAAAAAAATCTATTGTTTTAGGAATTGTTTATCCTTATTCCTTTTGTTGGACCCGCGAGACACTGGACCGCCATTTTCCCGGCACGCGCTGGTTAACATGTCCTTATCCCCGCGGGGACAATGTACCAGCAAAGCAGGAGAAAAACCCGGTGCATCTTGAAATTCCTGAAATACCCCTCACCCGACATCACAATATCCAAATGCCCCCCCCCCCCCCCCAAAACAATCACAATTTAAATGCAATTAAAAAAAAAACCAATTTTTTCTTCTTATTTTTGGGCACAGAAAATTTTATGATTTCTCCTCAGAAAATTTTATTTATATATTTTTCTAAAGTTTTCACTATTGTAACCCAACTTGGTTTAGAGGCTGTAGTTTTTAAGAAAATCAATAAATGAAAAGCCTTAAAAAAATTCTCGTATTTTTAAAAAACCAAGACATACTTTAGTGGTTTTCTATCTTGCTTGTGTTTGGGAGGCCTTGAGTTCGAAACTTCTCAAGCACAATGCAAAAAAAATAAAAATGTGTTTGTCGTCAATTTGTCAAAAAAAAATATATATATATATATATATATATATAAACAAAACTCAAAATAATTGTTTAAAATATATTATTTATTAAATTTTTTTTATCAATATTCTTCTGCAATATAAGATTGGTTTTCCTCCGGAATTTCATTTTTTTTAATTAAAAAAAAATCAGGAAAAGAAAATGTGAGTTGTGATGGGATGGGACATTCTTTTATGACAATATGAATCAGAACCATCAATTTTTTTTTTAAGAATGAGAGGACTTGAGAGTGAGACATTGCCAATGCTTTTGTTTTATATTTTAGTTAATTATTTAATTAATTAAAAGTAATTAAATAAAAAAAATTAATTAATTAAATAGTGGGCCACATGTTGATGAGAAACAAAGCATTGGATCTCTCTTTCCCTCACCAATCTGATTGAGACACTACACCAAATAAAAACACACTGCATGACACTCGCACCCCATGATTGTACTCAACTAATTTCATTGTCAATGACTGATTTGCACATCCTCCTCCGAATAATAAAAAATAAAAAAATATTTAAAAAAATTTATATATTATTTTCATTTCATCACATTGTTTTATAAATTCATCATTTAGTTTGGAATATTAATTATTATGCAAATCAAACTTTATTTCTTCCAATTGTAATTATTTACATAATAATTATATACAATAATTATTTATGGTAAAAAATTGGAGTTACCATGATCAAAAAGGTTTTTATTTCAGATTATTAAATAATGAATATTGAAATTTATATATATATAGAAACAAGTTTATTATTTTTTTGAAATAATAATGGTGAAAATGGGATAAGTTGTAATGCCTAGGGATAATATAGTCATTTGAAGAAAGAGTAGAAAATTAGTTTTGAGGAGTGGAAGGTGGGGTGTGATTTTTTATTATTTATTATTTTATTATTATTTATTATTTTTCACTTTTTTTTTTTACTTGATTTTTATTATTTCATTCTATCCCTCTTTTGTGTTCCTCTCTGTTCTGAGAGAAACAGAGGAGCTTGGAATAGGGTAAAGCTCCCACCTTTCTCGTATTCGACGGCGAACAATGGCATCAGAACCGCGAATCTAGCTCATTTTTCGCCTGAAGAGTCTCCAAATCCAGTGATCTCACTACCTGCTTCCCGAGGTTTGGGGAAATTTCTCTTTTTTTATAATAGTTTTCTCAGTTTCTGTGATTTTTCTTTGGGTTTTTGTGATTATATCTTTGGATCTGGGTTTGGGTTGTTGATCTGTGGTGCTGGAATGAGATTTTTTGAAAATGGAGCTGGGGGTGTGGTAAAGTTGGCATCTTGGATCTGCGTGGTGGGACGAGAGGGTGTGTTTTTGGGGGGATTGGATGTGTGTTTTCGAGTGGGTTTTTGGAAAGGGAAATGTAGGTTCTTTTGGGATTTGCATTTGGGATCTGGGTCATGGATTGTTGTGGATTCAGCTGTGGATAACTGGGTGATTTTTGCGTATTTTTCCAAGGAAGACTTGTGTTTAGATGATGAGTTCTTTATGTTTCTTTTTGCACGCAGTCGGTGCATCAAAATGCTCTGTGAAAAAGACGGGAGTTTTTCAATGGATTGCCATTTGCTGCAGAGATCTGGAATCGTTTTTGAGCTCACTGAGTGGTTGAAAGTTGAAACTTGATAGAGTTTGTGAGTATATGATTCTGAATTTGTTAGATTTGTGGTAGCATGACTTTTGTGGTAGCATGACTTTGATACAATCATCTCATATGTTATGGAATGGTTTTGGTCTTGGATCTGTGAATGTTGGGAAGATGCTTGATTTCAGTAGATCTAGAGCATGGTTGAGTTCTATTTTTGCTTCATTTGTGTCAATTGCTGAAGAGTTGGAAATATGGGCTGGAATTATGATGATAAAGACATGAGGATGTGGCTTCGGTTCTATGAACTTCTTTGAATGCTTATTTATTCAAGGATTACGATTTTTGGTACATCGAGTTTTGGATTATATGAATTCCATCTCATTTGATTTATACTGATACGAACCACTTGCGATTGATTTCCCATTGAAGTGCCAGTCTTTAAAGTGTGTGAGGTGCCACTAGATCCAATGAATTATGGAGTCTTTGCCACTGGATTCTGTGTCATATAGAAATTGGTAGTTTGATTACTATGATTCATTTTTCGTGGAATTTAGAAATAGTTTACAAGTGATGGATTTATTAATGATGTAATGTGGTATTATTATTTCTTGAAAGTGCAGGAAGGATTATTGCTATCTTTTGACTTCTGGGTGTCGAGGAAAGCAAATTTGATATGATTGTCCCTTTTATAGTGATTAGACTGTTGGATATTTGCTTTGATTTCGATAAGGAAATCAAAGTGTATTTTTGCTTTTATATTACTTCTTTTTACAACCCCCTCATTCTTGGATGTCTGCCTGTACTTACAATTATATTTTCAACTCCCTGAAGCATTTTGTCGTTTGCTGCGCCCTTCCTTGTCTCTAGGTGCCTAGGTATCCACTGTAAACCTTGTCGTTAATGTTAAGGCTATACCATCCTAAGGTGCTGCTAAATGGAAGGATCTTATCAATAAATCTCTTTCTCATTTAGGAGAATCAGATGCTTTTCTGTTTCCTAGTTTTGATGGTTTAGCCTATGAACTCTTAAGGATCATCCTGACTTCTCATGTTTGCGAACATCTCTTTCTGCTGTCTGGGTTTGTCCCCCTGCGACTAGATGTAGACATAGTTTCTCTTAGCTTACCAGGTTTTGACATCCTTTTTAGTTTTTATATTCACTAATCTTAACAGTTGTATCACTGCTTTGATTGCTAGTTGATTCATCTTTGGTAAGCCTGGAAAGCGTTTGAAGTTCAAGGTTTAAATTGTTGAATTCTCTTAGGCAATCAAATTGGATTTTACTAGTTAGTTAGCAGTTTTGTCGGCAAGCATATTTAAGTTTCTTTATCTAGTTTATAACATTTTAAACTTTTGCTCTTCTGATCCTATGTTGTCATCTAACACAAAAAAAAAAAATATCGTTTATCTTTTTTGATCCATTTCATCACTCTTTCATCATGTTATATTATTTATTTATTTATTTTTATATTTTTTGAGATCATATTAACTTGTCCAAGCTTGTATTCATTGTTTTGCTTTGTAGGTTTCCTTGTTGTTATTTTCCTTCACGCCATTGCAGTAAATCGTTGGCTTAAAAGTACAGCTAAGTCATGATGACAACAGTCGAGTTTGCAACCACCTCTTGATCTTGATCTTTGTGCATAACTTCTTGGCTCCTTTAATAGAAACACTGCCCTTCAACTAGCAACTTCTGGTCAAGGGGTGTGATTATACTCAATGGGCTCGAGATTCCCATCACATCAACTCAGCAATGGCCTGTACGTTTCAGGCCGGCCTGAGCAACCGAAAGAGAAGCCTGTGGGATTGAGCTCCACAGCCATGCCATACACAGGTGGGGATATTAAGAAGTCCGGTGAACTTGGGAAAATGTTTGACCTTCACGTCGAAAACTCCAAGTCAAGGAAATCTGGTCCTATTAATGCACCTTCAAGGACTGGTTCATTTGGAGGTTTCTGCCTCTCACTCTGCTTTTATTATGCCCGATAAATCCATTTCTTTTGATCTAGCTATTCAATTGATCCTTTTTCATTCACAGCAATGCCAGGTTCTGGGGCAACACTTGTCACTGGAGGATCCAATAGGCAAAAGTCTAATTCTGGGCCTTTAAATCGACATGGTGACCCAGCTAAGAAGTCATCTGGCCCTCAATCTGGCGCCATCAACTCAATGGGACGCCAGAACTCAGGCCCCCTCACACCTGTACTCCCTGCCACCGGCCTCATCACATCGGGTCCTATCTATTCAGGACCACTTAATACCTCTGGTGTTCCTCGAAAAGTTTCTGGTCCTTTAGATTCAGTTGGATCAATGAAGCTACACAGCGCTGCTATTGCACATAACCAAGCTGTTACCAATCTAGGCAAAGAAGATGACTATTCATTCAAGAGGAACTTCCCTAAGACAATATTGTGGGCTATCATACTGCTTTTTGTGATGGGGTTCATTGCTGGTGGATTTATTCTCGGTGCTGTCCACAATGCGGTTCTCCTTGTTGTCGTTGTGATTATCTTTGCTGTTGTTGCTGCACTGTTTACTTGGAATACTTGCTGGGGAACGAGAGCTGTTACAGGATTTATTGCTCAATATCCTGATGCTGAACTAAGGACTGCAAGAGATGGTCAATTCGTCAAGGTCTCTGGGGTAAGTTTTCAAAAAATAATGCTTCCAAGTTACTAATTTTGGGTTCTTTCTCTTATAACGATTCTTTTACTCTCTTTCATTTGTTGCAGATTGTTACCTGTGGAAATGTTCCCCTTGAGTCATCCTTCCAGAAGGTTCCCCGATGCGTGTATACATCTACAAGCTTATATGAATACCGGGGTTGGGATTCGAAGGCTGCCAACCCCCAGCATCGCCGTTTTACCTGGGGTCTCCGATCCTTGGAGGTGAGCAAGCTTAATATTTCCACCCTATCAACATCTGGAATGAACTGATACTCTTGACACTATCAACTTAGTTTTTATTCTGTTTTTAATCTGGATCATGGCAGAGACATGTTGTCGACTTCTACATTTCCGACTTTCAGTCTGGGTTAAGAGCCTTGGTTAAAACTGGATATGGCGCGAGGGTGACGCCGTACGTGGATGAGTCGGCTGTTATTGATGTTAATCCGAACAACAAAGATTTATCTCCTGAATTCCTCCGGTGGTTGTCTCAAAGAAACCTGTCCAGTGACGACCGAGTCATGCGATTGAAAGAAGGGTAAAAACACCATTCTTTTCATTTCACCCGAAATCTTTAAAACTCAAACATACTTGCTAAAACCGGCTTCTCCTCTTTGCCTGCAGGTACATCAAAGAGGGAAGTACGGTGAGCGTAATGGGCGTTGTGCAGAGGAACGAGAATGTGCTGATGATCGTTCCTCCCTCTGAGCCAATCTCCACCGGATGCCAATGGGGCAAGTGTTTACTTCCGGCAAGCCTCGAAGGCATAGTGTTGCGATGCGAAGACACTTCCAAGATCGACGTGATTCCTGTGTAGTATTTCACCCTCATGTTTTTCAGGTATATATTATATATCTCTATGTATGCCGAACAAAGACAGAAGACCGGAATGGTGTTTGATGGATCCTACCTACATTGTTGTTATTGTTGTTGTTGTTGTTGATGTTTTCCTTGAAATGGGTGTATAGTTTTCTGTTATTTCTTCTTCTTCTTGTTTTATTTTGTTCCTTTTGTGTTCATTAGGATTGATAGGTTCTGTAACAAGGTTGGATTCAGTGGTACAGTGGAAGAGTGTCTTTGATGTGTTATTGTATTTTGAAGGAAGAGAGGAGTGAAATCAGTGCTTTATTTTGAGATCTTTTATTTTAATTTTAATTTTTTGTTTTTAGTTTTCAGTAAAAGAAATCAAGTTTGCAGATATATGCTATTGAAATTGTTGGCTTTCTATTTTTGGTGTGTGTATTAATAACTGAGTTTCATGGACTTTGCTCTTTTGTAGTTGTAAAGGGCCGTTTGGTTCATGATAATGATATATTACTTATCATTATCAAGTAATGAGATTATCATGGTAATATGAGTGAAATATTATACGGTCGGGAATATTGTAGTAATTTGATATAATTATGTTTGGTTGTGAACTCTTATTACCGATAATAGTTCATTATCAAATTATGAGATTACTACATGCTTAGTAATTCAAGATTAACACTAAATTTGGTGATAATAGGATTATTAATTTTTTTGGTAATGTGATATTATCATCCAGATTATCATTGGTGCAATATCAAATGTGGTAATTTTTCTACATTACTACGAACCAAGTGTTATATTAGTCATATAATTGTTCAAAGGATAAATGTGATTATGCAAGGAATTTTGGGTATATACCATTGTTTTCATAATAATAATAATAATTGTATGTGCATCTATGCTCCCACAAATATTTATAATGTGAATTTTTTTAAAATATTTAAACATTTTTTTAAAATATAAATATTTAAACATTTTTTTTAAATATTTACACTTACGCAGATAAGGCTGTTATAAATAAATACATATTTATAAATTTAATGTTTTTCCTTTGCACCCTTGAAATTATTATTATTATTTTTTTGTCTATTTGCTTTCCTAAGCTATTTTAGAGATTTAAAACAATATTAATTTCTGGTGAATATGTTATATGTGTTGAGCTTGCTTGATAGTTTTTAATTAATTTTTTCAATAGCTTTTTAGTCTATTAGTATTAAATCTTTTACACACAGATGAAGATTAGGGGTCTAATCCTTTGTGGGATATTTTACAGAGTGAAAATCATTTACTTATTGTTAGGGTATGTGGTAAGCGTATACAATCAAATATTTTGTATTTTTTCTAATGTATATTTGAAATTATAAATATCTTGTAGGTTAAACAGAGAGTTATTTTCACTAGTGTAGAACACAGAAAAAAAAAATTATTTACAAGGATTACAAGGGTGAGTGTACAATTTAACGGTTATATAGGGTTATATATGCAAAATTACATCAAATATCTGATGAACGGTCAGGATTGAATCCGCAGACAACTTGAGGGCCTTATCTAGTCTAATATCATCTTCATTCGTGTGTGTTCTCGTTTTCATAGCAAAGATGCCAACTTTGAACCTCAGCACCAACGTCCCCGTCGACGCCGTGGTGGCCTCCGACATCCTCAAGGACGCCACTAAGATCGTCTCCAAGATCATTGGGAAGCCGGAATCTGTAATCTCTGTCTTTCTCTATCTGTTTTTGTTCTTTGATTTCATAGCCTATCTTATGTTTGATGAATTGTCTCTGTACCCAATTGTTTTGCGTTTCCTCTTATATTTCTGATTTAATTGCGTGTTTTTTGATGTTTTTTTTTGGCGGTGAATGAGTTGTGTAAGAATGTGGCAATGTTATTGTTGTATGGTGGAGTTTTTGTTTTGTATTTCTTTGGATTGTTCTTTTGCTTTTGGTGTTTAGTTTGATTGTTCATTTGTTCTAATTATGTATTGCTTTCATTAGTGAGAAGGTGAAAGTTGGTTTTTTTAGGGCATATCTGTTGTTTTGGGGCATTTTTTGAAGTGAATATTAAAACATGATATCATGGAGCTATAGTTTTGCATTTCTTCAGACATTTCTGTTTCTTTTGGTGTTTGGTTTGAGCCTTTTTTCACGCTGTAGTTCTTTGACTAGTGAGAACGTGAAAATTATCTTTTTGAGGGAGAAATATGTTTTTGAGCAAGTTTTGATGGTGGGCCGCAAAATAAAGGAAGAATGCAGTGAGTTCTTATTTTGCATTTCTTCAAACTGCTTCTTTTCTTTTGGCGTCTGGTTTGATTAGATGAATAGTGGAAGCGTGCAACAAAGTAGTCATGGCATGCTGAAGCTTTTCTTCTGTATTTCGGCTCTGTTCTTTTTCTCTTTGGCGTTTGATTGTTAACTACCCACTTCAATGGTTTGATGAAAATGGTAGTTTTCTTAGTTATTTTACAATTCTTCTTTCCTTTTCCAACAATGTTACAGAACATGTGTTTTTGTGAAAAATTGTATCTGCATATTTTCATGGACACAAGTGCTGCTTGTTTCTCTTGGAAAATTCTAATTATTTCTCTTCACTATGCTATATGGCTATTTATGACAAAATAGTCACAATAATGGTGCGGCATATAATTTGTATTTAGTGTTTGATGAATGTTCCCAGAACTCACTCTCTTAAGTGCAAATAATCTCCCACCACAGGGGTATCAGATTCTGATTGACCACATTTTTATTGTGGCAATCCAATCCAAGCTTTAAGAATTTCCACCATGGCCATGATTTTCAATGCATCCTTTATTCCTTCCTGAATATGCGTCCATACTTAACAATTAATACTCCTTAAAGAAATCATTTCACTGTATGTTCCCAAATTCATCTGTTGGTTTAATTTTTGGAAAAATAAAAATAAAAACAGAAACTTGATTTGCCCTGTGAATGTCTGCAATTAATTTGTTTGAGTTTTTAAGTTTGAACAACTTCAGTTTTGACGTCGCCAAGGACATTGATTAAACTTTGATTTGCTGATTGGTGTCTCAGTATGTGATGATTTTGCTGAATGGAGGAGTACCCATGGCCTTTGCCGGGACTGAAGAACCAGCTGCATATGGAGAATTAATATCTATCGGTGGCCTAGACGCAAGTGTAAATAGCAAGCTAAGCTCAGCTCTTGCAGATATCCTTGAAACCAAGCTCTCTATCGATAGTTCAAGGTTTTACATCAAGTTTTATGATGTTCAGGTGAGCTATTGGACAAATTCTTTCACCTAAACTTATATTCCTTTGATCATGGTCGCAATCATTTTTTTTAAACTTTGTTTGAACAGCGGTCCTTCTTCGGCTTCAATGGCTCGACATTTTAATCGAATAATAGGCTTATCACGAAGATCGGTCTCCCGATATAATCCTAACTTTGCTCCCTCAAAGTTATATAGTTGTTTACAATGTTAATGAGGGCTGGAATGTTTGTACTCTTGTGTCATCATCATCATCTGTATCTTCATTGTTAGAAGCTACAATGCTCTACTTATTTGATGATATTCACAGCATCTATTGCTGAAAATTTTCGGCGTCTTCATTGTGATGACTTATAATAGAAAAATGGTAACTCTTTTCTCTGCTGCGGAAGAGGCCAAGAGATCAACTTCTTTTCATAACTGTTGTATGTATATACACAAATGTTGACGCAATTGCGGGCATGTGTTTATCTTCTAATATTTTTTTTTTTATTCGTCAACAAATTGATGAGTTTTATGTTGGAGTAAGGGACATGGATGTAATGAGCCTTTCAGTGGTATCATCTTGGTGGTTGAACTAACATTTCATTATTTATTTCATTTGTGTTTAAATTTCACCAAATCATGAATTCAAACTTGATAAATTTCATATGTTATTTATAACATACCTAGTTCCAAATCTAATGTTAATTAAAATTTATATTATTTTTGTAAAATATAAAACACAAATGCAAACCAAAATGTCTTAAATTAAAATTTAAATAACTCAAATTTAAATTTTTTTTTTTTTAACACTTTCATGCAAAGTTTGGTGCATTTGTTGGACTCCACGTTGAACTTGGAAAATTGAAACAATTCTGTTTATAAGGAAAAAATTTTCAAATATTTTTAGCATTTAAAATGAACCCTAGCACTATTTGAAACACCTTTATATACTTACCCCCTCGTCATTTCTCATATTTATAAATTGGTCCCTCAAACTAAAACACTGACGGGTGCACTCGTAATTTTAGAACATGTGGAGGATATATTTGAAAACTGAGTACTAAGAAATGTTTATTACTCCATTCTCAGAGCCAACGTTCGCGCGGCAAGGAAACCAAAATAAGATCTATTTGGAGTTTTTAGATCTTCATGAAAATCGCCACCAAATCGGAAGTGCAGGAGAAATTGATTGAAAAATTGGTGAAAAAAATCGAAAATTAAGGTATGTGATCACGGATCTTGATTATTTTTAATTTTTTTTTTTTTTTGGGTGTAATTTAGGGTTTCATTTCCACTGAAAAGGCTTGAATCATTTGATTAGGGTTTGGATTTTGCTTATTTGGAAAGGAGCATTTTGATGGCACTGGAGCTTCTGTAGGATTAGATCCGGATGGATAAGGGCAAGAATCGTTCGGATCTTCTCGCCGCTGGGCGGAAGAAGGTTTTTGATCTTGCATGAATAGCTTGTTAATGATTTGTTTTTTTTATTTTTAATTTTGGTTTTGGTGCTATAGCTGCAGCAATTTAGGAAGAAAAAGGATAACAAGGGTGGCGGGAAGTCCTCGGTGAAGGCCGGGAAGACAGAAGCGGATCCCGGCGTTGATCCCGATGGGCCGGGTGCCGATCCGATGGCGCTGCTTGAGTCAGATAGGAAGGTAGGGAATTTCGATCAAAT
This sequence comes from Dioscorea alata, assembly GCA_020875875.1. Taxonomy (NCBI): domain Eukaryota; kingdom Viridiplantae; phylum Streptophyta; class Magnoliopsida; order Dioscoreales; family Dioscoreaceae; genus Dioscorea; species Dioscorea alata. The sequence continues at coordinate 17,609,783 of CM037018.1, forward strand.
TGTGTTTTTGATAGTGTTTTGGAATTTGATGGGTTGGTTTAGGGCAAGGAGATGTGGGTTTGATGTATAATCTGCGTTCTCATTTGTTGCTGGCTAGGGATAATGCAGGAAGGTGGAGTTTCTAGCTCAGAACAATGCAATGGTGATGGTTCTGAGGGAAGTGAGTTGTTGCTCATGATCGAGGATCGGAAGGATGGAGCTGATGAAATGAGGGAGGAAGAGGTCGATGGCAATCATGAGGGAGCATTAGACGCTGTTGACTATGGTGGAGGTCGGGAAGTGGGGGTCCCCATGCTGGAAAATGAGAAGGCTGGCATGAATTTGACGTCTGAAGATCACAGCGAGAAGATTGGCAGTGCATCTCAAGAAGTAACCCAATCGTCTGCTTTGAACAGTACGTTTCAAGGGGAGGATGTGAATGCTTCTGATGAGCAGTTGAGGCTGTATTCTTATGAGCAGAACCCAGAGGGAGCAACTTCATCGCAAGACATGATCGTGGCTGATGGTGGAGATGGTGTTCAAACTGATGGAGAGTTGAAGGGAGAAGTTAATGATGAAGTTGCTGTTGCTGTTGATAGAGAGCCACTGAGAGGGGTCTTAGAAGGGAATGAGACTTCAGTGGAAGAGAAAATTGAACGAGCTGAGGAAGAGCATGGGGAGGAGCCAACTTCATTGCAGGATGTTTTGTCTGCTCAAAGTAAGGATGGTGTAGTTGTAGAGGCCGATTTGGAGAAAGATGTTGATCTCGGAAGCATGGGGCAGGCTTTTATTGTTAAAGATTTTACCATTCAAAATAAAATTGAGGGTGTGGTAGGGGAATTTGATGGAGCTAACGTTGATGTTCTTGAAGAACCATCTACTTCTGAGGAAATTACCAGTGATAAAAGTAAAAATGGTGTTGCCGCTGATGCTAGCTTGAAGGGAGAAGGTCATGTGAAGGACAGAAAGCAGCAGCCCTATGCTGTAGAGGATGATGCTTCCAGAGGTGGACCAACAGCGGACCTACTTGAAGATAGGACTATGTCAATTGAAGCGAAGGGAGATAGTAGTAGAGATTCCTTTTTCCCTGCTAAGTTAGAAGTGTCATCTTTAACAGTGGATGATTCTTTGGCTGCTGGGCTTGAGCTTCTGAAAAGTCATCTTTACCAAGCATGTATAGTGAAGGATTTTCTTAATTTGCAATTAGATGAACAGATGGAGGGCAAGACAGAGTTTGATCAACATTCCTCTGAGCAAATCTCCAAGCTCTGGGATTTACTTAATGAGACGGAGAAAAGCAAAGTGATGGTCACCGAGGAACTTGCAAATTGTCAGTCTGAGTTCCAACTCTTGGTGATTAAAAATGTGGAAGTTGAATCCCAAGTGCTGTCCTTATTAAAAGAAGTTGAGAATATTAAAGCTCATCTTTACATGACATATGTTGCAAATGATCTGATCCAGTTGCAGCTAGATGACCAGACTCAGGCAGGTGTGGAGTTTCATCAGCATTCCCTGGAGGAAATGTCTAGAAGCTTACTTAAAGAAACTCAGGACAGCGTGGCTATGGTCGGTGAAGAACTTGTAAATTGCAAGGGAGAGCTCCAAGCATTGACAAAAAGAAACGAGGAACTGGAAAATCAATGTTTTTCAGCTAAAAAGGAAGTTGAGGAACTCAATAGCCTGGTTAGTGAGTTGCAAAGTAAGCTTGAAGTTTCCCAAGTGGAGCGGGCACATGTCTCAGATGAATTAGCTGAATGCAGGGGTTCCCTGGATTCTTTAAAGAAGGAAAATTTGAACTTAGCTGCTGATCACAATTTAGAATTAGGCATCAGGAAGAAGCTTGAAGAGGAGAATGAGTTTGTCTCTCGGGAGAATCTAAAACTTGCTTCTGAGTTGTCTGAATACAAGGAGAGGTTAGCTGTTGCACTTGATCAGGAAATGCTACATAAGGGAAATCTTAGAGCCATGGGGTTGTCCTTCGAGCAACTCATTGATGAAAATCTGTACCTGTCTAGCTCGTCAGATGTGTACAATGCTATGCTGAAAGACCTAATTGGTAAGTGCTATGATCTGCCTCTTCAATCACAACAAACTGGGAATCATGCAAGCAGTTCTCATGGGAAAGGTTCTACCCCAGATATTACCATTGAAGATCAGAAAACAGGTGATTCAACTTTATTTCAGAAGGTTGATGTGAATGATTCCAGCACTTATGTTACCTTGGGAGTTCTGAAGGGTCACATAGAAGAGGCTGAAATTGCGTTGCGGGATCTTGAAAAGTCAACTCAAGCAATGCACTCACACTCCATGTCTGCTAGCAAATCTGGTGGAAGGGCTGTGTCAAAACTTATTCAAGCTTTTGAGTCTAAAACACATAATGATGACAGTGTTTCAGATGAAGTTCCTTTGGCTGTGGAGGAAAGAACTGGATCCTTATATGAAATAACAAAAGAGCAGACATGCAATCTTAGAGCTGTGCTGAAGAAATTGGAGTTGGATTTGGGAAAGGCTGGAGAGGAGCTCTGTAAGAAGTTTGAGGTGGAGAATGAAACTCAAAGGCAGTGGAGTGACAACCTTCAAGCGCAAGTCAATGAGTTTGTAGAAAGAGAGGTGAAATATAAATCCCTCATGGATGATCTACAGAATCAGTTAAATGAAGTTGAGCAAAGTGCTAACAGTGAATCCGAGAGGTTATTGAGCTTGGTGGAGACCTTGCGGAAGGAAGGAAATGACAGGGCATCCCTTATCAAGCAAGAATGGAACTCCATTGAGGCTGTGATTCTTGGGGCAATGAGAAAGCTCAATACATGTACTGGAGAGCCGCACATTGTCAATTCGGATGTGGGTTCCTATGTGTCTGCATCAATTAATGTTGCCGTAGAAGTTATTGAAAATCTGCATATGAAAATTGAAGGAGCTTACCTGGACTATAACAAAGCCAGCACTTCTTATGAGGAACTGAACAGATTATTTATGGACATGCAAGAAAGGAATAAATTGGCTGCTGATGCATTGCATGGAATCTATAGCAACCTTACAGAACTTGTTGATTTCTCATGCAAAAATATTGGGCCTGCTGATTTGGATATTAATGATGAGAACATGTTGCAAATTCTGCCTGAGGAGTGCGAAGTACTTATAAGGAAGTTGCAGAAACGAATGGATGATCTACTTCCTGTCCATTCTGCATATGTTGTACTTGAGTCAGAGTTGCTGATCAAAAGTGAGAAAATCAAGGAATATGAGCAACAATGTAGTGAATCAGCTATCAAATTGGAGGAGCTACATCATGCCAAAGATGAACTCGAGGCAGAATTATTGCACAAAAATGAGGAAATTGAGGAACATAAACATAGGTGTAATGAGTTGGCCACTGATTTGGAGCAACTACAACATGCTAAAGATGGTCTTGAACTGGTTCTAATGAATAAAAGCAAGGAACTTGAAGAACTTGGCAGAAGGTGTCTTTCTTTGACCAGGAGGTTGGAATTTAACAAATGGAAAAAGGATTCAGATGCTCTTGATGAGTTGGCTGGTGTTGACCAAGTTGCTGTTGAGTCAAACAACATTGAATTGTCTAAGTCTGTGTTGTTGCGGCTAGAGGCTTTGGTTGATTCCCTTGCAGAAAAGTATGATGAAGCTATGGAGCAGATTACATTGTCAAGGAATTGTTTGTATGAAATAAATACAATGGCAGATACTTCAGTTGGCAGTTGGTCATTACCCTTGCCTAACTTGCTTAAGCAAGAGCTTATACCTAAGGTCCTGGAATTTGATTTGTTGCAAGAAAAAGTGCATTCATTTAGTGCCTCAAACCATCAACTAGAAAATGAACTGCTAATTCTCAAGGAAGGATACAGTAAGATGCAAGCAGCTCTTGAAGATTCTTGCTCTAAACTGCAGTTGAAATTATCTGAGCTTGAGCAGTCTGAGCAGCGGCTTTCCTCCGTGAGAGAGAAGCTTAGTGTAGCTGTTGCAAAAGGTAAGAGTTTGATTGTGCAGCGAGACAGCCTGAAGCAATCTCTGCTGGAGAAGTCCAGTGAGTTGGAAAAGTGTGAGCAAGAATTGCTGTCAAAAGAGATACTGCTTCGAGAAGTGCAGTCCAAGCTTAAGTCTTGCTCAGAAGCAGAACGGGTGGAAGCGTTAGAATCTGAGCTCTCTTACATTCGGAACTCTGCTACTGCATTGAGGGACTCTTTTCTTCTCAAGGATTCTGTGCTTCTGCGAATTGAAGAAATCTTGGAGGATTTAAATTTATCAGAGCATTTTCATTCTAAAGACATAGTAGAGAAAGTGGAGATGCTAGCTGGATTTGTTTCTGGGAACTCCTCTTTTCCTCTGAACGATTGTGATCAGAAAAGCTCTGTGGAGGGTTCACAGTCTGGTGCTGGTTTCATGGTTATGGATGCTACTCAAGATGACTTCCAACAATCCAGAGATTCAGGGCATGATGATCTGAGAAGAAAATATGAGGAGCTTCAGAGTAAGTTCTATGGTGTGGCAGAGCACAATGATATGCTAGAGCAGTCCTTGTTGGAGCGAAATAGCCTAGTGCATAAATGGGAAGGAGTCTTGGATGCAATTGATATGCCTCCGCAGTTGAGGATTTTGGAACCTGAAGATAAGATTGAATGGCTAGGAAGAACGCTTGGTGAGGTCCAACGTGAAAGAGATATGCTGCAGCTGAAGATTGGGAATCTTGAAGCCTCTTCTGGCATGCTTATAGCTGATTTGGAAGAGTCACATAAGAAGATATCTGAACTTACTGCAGAGATTGTATCTATTAATTCTGAAAAAGAAGTATTTTCTGAAAGCCTTGAAAAACTGAGGTCTGAGTGCCTCAACCTTTCAGAGAAAATTGTTCAAGATGAGGTTGAAAAAGAGAATTTGCAAAAGGACGTAGCTGATTTGAAGGGTGATTTGGTTGAAAGAATTGCAGACAAGGACCGTCAATTTGAGGGTGAGATACATAAATTGCTTGAGTTGGTTTGCTCTGTGCTGCCAGATGCTGATAGTCACAGTGCTCTATCTGGGGCTTGTAATGTTGAGAACTTGGAGGGATTACTAAGGAAGCTCATAGATAAAATAATGTCCCTATCTGCAGAGAAAACTGTGCCTGAGTTTTCTGAGAGGGAGCTTGTTATTGATAAGAGTGGCATGCCACTTGATATAAAGACGTCAGAGGATGTTCAAGGAGGCAAGGATCAGGACTTGATGGCTGTGAGGTTAGAGCTTGATGAAGTCAAACATGACCTGAATTTAGTTACAGAGGAAAAAGATGCAACAGCTGAGAAATGTTGTTCTCTCATGGCAGAATTAGACACCATAAGGAAGCAGATGGACTCATTGCTAACAGAGAGAACTGTGGAAATTGAAAGATATCAATCATTGGTGTTGGAATCAGAGGCAGTGGTTAAACAAAGAGATGCTTTGCAAGAGCAGCTTTCTTTGGAGGAGCAGAAGTCAACATCAGCTAGAGAGAAATTGAATATTGCTGTTAGAAAAGGAAAGGGATTGGTGCAGCAGAGGGACAGCTTGAAACAAAGCATTGATGAAATGAATGCTATGCTTGAACACTTAAACACTGAACATAATCAGCAGATAAAAGCCCTAGAATCAGAGAAGTCATCACTGATGAGCCAGTTAGCAGTGACAGAACAGAATTTGCAAGAAAGCAGGCAGGTCCTTAGTGGGTTACTAAATGCTTTACATGCCATTAACCTTGGAAATGAAATTACTATACTTGATCCTGTTCAAAAGATGGAACAAATTGGACAGTTCATTAATAATTTGAAATCATCATTACTGTCTTCTGAGCATGAATTAAAGAAGTCGAAGCAAGCAGCTGAGCTTCTTCTAGCTGAGTTGAATGAAGTTCAAGAAAGGGGTGATGATCTACAAGAGGAGCTGGTGAAGGCAGAGACTACACTTTTAGAATATTCTAAACAAAGAGAAGATGCAGAATCTGCAAGAGTTGATGCTCTTTCCCACCTCAACCAGGTAACAGCAATTCATTCTGAAGAAAGGAAAAAACAAACTGAGCATATGTGGGAAATTGCTTCTGCCATTGATCAACTAAGGAAAAGCCTTCTTGCTTTTTCTAGTCTTCTTGCTGATGTTTTTAGCAAGAATATGGGCATCTTTTGTCAAGTGGACACTTTTGTGGAGTTTGTCTTGAAACAAATGATTGTTGAAAATGTGGCTGGCCTGTCTACTCTTTCATCTGATAGTCTTTTATCCAGTAATCTGATAAGCGAGGTAATTCGTTTCCTGAAGTTATATTCATTTAACATATTTTGCAGCCCACAAATTAGCTTGTCATCTAGTTGATGTCTTATTATTAAGCCGAATATGTGAGAACCTAGGTTTGGACACAGAAGATGACATTTCAGTTTTTGTTGGCATCAATAAGCCTATTTAATCAGGCATCTCCTTTTAGAGGATGTACTTGTGTCCTTGCATCAATTTGGTCTCTATCATTCACGGCATGTATATAACCTTTGGTTTGATTACAAACATACAATGCACTTCATGTTAAACTTCCTGGCACTGAATGCTATCTGTTCCATCTATCTTCTGCCAGTAACTTATACACCCACAATCGAGGGAATGAGCATGTGGATAGTTTCATCTATCTTTTTAGTGATGCTTACCTTTCACCACATTTCACAATTTTTACTGTTACCAGGGGAAGGTTATGTTATTTCACAAATTTCTAGTTGTATCGGTCATCCTAAGCACATTTTTTTATCCAGATGGAATAGATGTTACTTTTCACATATAATGGTGATATCTCAAAAAAAAAAAAAAAAAAAAATCATTATTTTTTTTGGGTCCAAATTTGTTTTGACATATTTGTTGGATGTGTGTAACTGTTCTTTTTTAGGAGAAGACCCTTGATTTCAGCTCTATTTCAAATCTCAATGTTCAAGGACAATTAGATGACAGTTCTGTAACCAAACTTCTTGCTTTTGCTGAACGCGATTTGCGTGAGTGCTTAGGACAATTTGATCAACTGAAGGAAAATGTTCGCAAACACTATATTTCGATCAATCAACAAGCAAGTCATCTTTCAAAAACTATGGGAATTATACAAAGTGAGCTGACATCTCAGAAGGAATTGTCAGAATCTTTGAGAAGAGATATCAGTGGCCTGGAACTAATTCTTGAGGAAAAGGAGACAACAATCCAATCATTAAGCAGAAATCTTACCCTCCTGTATGATGCATGTAGCATTTCAATATCAGAGATTGAAAATACAAAGGCCCAAAAATCTGGTAATAGTTTGCATCCTATGCAGCATGTTTCTGAGAAGTCTCAAATTATCCTGAAATCACTGGGTCATGTTGGTGGCGAAGTGCCTGCTGGTAGGCTTGGTTTTCCTTTCACTGAGGACAGTATCAGGTCCCTGGCTGATAGTTTGCTCTCTGTAGTAAAGAACACAGCAATTGTGGAGGTGCTGGATGGGAGCAAAGAGAGGGAGCTGAAGGCCACCATTCTGGAGTTGCAGCAGGAACTTCAGGAGAAGGATATTCAGATGAATAGGATCTGTGATGAACTTGTCTCTCAGATCAAAGAAGCTGAGTCTGTTGCAAAAAGAAATTCACTAGACCTGGACTCTGCAATGGCCCAAGTGAATGCTTTAAAAAGTCAAGTTGAAGTTATGGGAAGGGATAAAGAATCACTAGAACTGAGAATAAATGAGCTGAAAGGCTTGGAGGCTTCTTCAGAAGGACTTAATGAACAAATCAAATCCTTAACTGAGTTGCTATCTGCCAAAGATCAAGGTAAATTATTGGATGTGTTGTCTTTGTATCTTTACTTCATTATTGTTATTTTATTTTTTAATTATATATATATATATATATATATATATATATATATATATATATATATATATTGTCAAAAAGGACAAGTCTGTTAGGTTCTCATTGACTTATTTTGCCTTCTGAAGTTTCTTATTTGACAATTTCATCCTCCCTAATTTGCTAGATAGTCTCTTACCTTGTGCATTTAGAGGGCTGTTCCAAAAAAGTGTAGGTTTCTGTATTTAGCTAATTTTGCCATATGTATGATGAAACCCCATTTATCCTATAAAGATGCTCATTATAACTATTTTTATGTTTCTTTCCCTGTGTCTCCTTAAAACACAATTGAGCTTCGTAACTGACCTTAAAAAACACAATGAGTTTGTTAAGTTGTTGATTTTATGAGCTCCTAATTTCTTTTGCTCCAGAAATTGAAGCCCTAATGCAAGCACTTGATGAAGAGGAGTCACAGATGGAAGTCCTGGAGAGCAGGAAAGGAGAACTTGAGAATACAATTCAAGAAAAGGATATGAACTTGCATAATCTTGAAGTTTCTAGGGAAAAAGCTTTGGCAAAACTTTCAACGACAGTAAACAAGTTTGATGAGTTGCATGACCTGTCTGAAAGCCTTCTTGCAGAAGTGGAAAACCTTCAGGCACAATTACAAGGGAGGGATTCAGAGATCTCGTTTCTTCGTCAGGAAGTCACTAGGTGTACAAATGATGTTTTGGCTGCAGAAGAGATTAACAAGAAGTATTCCTCTGAGGTGCATGAACTACTTCAGTGGATGGATATGATGGCATCACGCTTCGGGGTTAATCCGGTGCATCTTGACAATGAAAATTTTAGTCAAATTCATGTATACACAGAAATTCTTGGGAAGCACATTCTTAGTATGCTGGCAGAATTAGATGATATTCGATTGACTGCTCAAAGCAAAGATTCACTCCTGCAAATTGAAAGAGCGAAAGTTGAACAGCTAGTACAAAAGGTGCTTGCTTCTGAGGCTTCTCTGAGGGAGAAGGAGGTCCAGGTGGAGTTGTTTCAAAGAGGAAAAGATTCCAGTCAATTGGTTAATATAGACTCCCCAGGGCATTCGGAAAGAGAACAAAAGGTAAATGGACTCCTGTTTCACTCCATTTCTTCATTGCATCACATTTCTTTCCTTCTGATAGAATATTGCAGTTGGTCTCAAATATCTGCCATCGTGCCTTTTGTGGATTTTAAGTGATTTTGGGTATACAGTTCTCATTACTCTAGTAATTGTAATTAATACAGGAAAATTCTTTTAAGAGATGCTTTGGCCACTTGGTTTTTTGTTTTTTTTATTTCCATAGCATCCTTAGTAATTTCCAAAAAGCATGCTTGCTCAAAGTTTAAGTATCTTACAAAAGAGAATCAGGTTTTTAAAATTTTTCTGAGGGTTTTATGGTTCTAGTTTTCTCTTTTAGGTTTTCTTTTTGGATTTGTATGTTTCATAGCGGAGTTCTGCTTTCTTGAGTGTTGATAATTTTTAAGCTTCATTGAGCCATCATTGAAGTAACTTCCATTTTTGATGGCTCTGATGCTTTGGACTTCAGAGAAGCACAGCAGCTTCTGTTGTGGCTCCACATGTCCGGGCTGTACGCAAAGTAAATGGTGACCAAGTTGCTATAGCTATAGATAATGAGCAGGATAATAATGCACTAAACGATGAGGATGATGATAAAGGTAAACGTTTGCCTTGATCTCCCCTCCTTTCTCAGTGCACAGATAGTCCACATTTCATTTTTTTCCCAAGTGTTGGTTAACGTTTTTCTTTTTTCCTGATAGCTCATGGCTTTAAAGCTCTTACCATGTCACGAATGTTTCCGAGAGTTGCGAGGCCCATAGCAGATAGAATTGACGCAATATGGTACTTATACTTTTATTTCAATTAATTGTGGTCTTCTTCCAATATGTTTTCTGAGGTGAGCTTTTCTTGTGTGTCCACCAGGGTTTCTGGTGATCGGTTATTAATGAGGCAGCCGACCATGCGTTTTGGAGTAATATTATATTGGATTATGTTGCATGCATTACTTGCCAGCATCATTTGAAACTATCAGTAAGTATTGAAAGCTTGTTACCAATGCTCTATTTTATGGACTTACCGTATGTTGAATTATTAATTCATTTTTTCCTGGATTTTATAGTGCACATGCTCTGATTGCTCTTGTTTCTTCTCATTCTTCCAAACTTGAGCCAGTCAATGTGGTTTAGTACTTCTCCCTGTTGATGTCTTAGAGAACACTGAACAAGTGAAAATGCTACCCATGGGTAGACATGTGCCAATAACTGATTGCAGGGAACCTAATTATCTGCAATATCCGTAAACTTAGTAACAACAGATCAAAGGGAAAAAAAAAATGAAAGTTAGCTTTTGGGACGTTTCAAAGTAAATCCTCTGAAGACATGCACTTGCTGAACCAATACTCACTAACTGGGAAGGTTGCTTGATTTAAATGTCTGTTCAGCAAAAGAGGGATACTTTTAACATTCAAAACTTTGGTTTTGTTTAGGGTGTAAGGTGCCCCATCTGCCATGGTAATGAAGCTATGCTTTTCACCTCACAGGGCCATTTGCAACCATATTTATGTCAGCCTATTAGTTCATATTTCAGTATCACAGGTCAAAAGATTGGTTTATTTAACACTCTTGTTGTTTCAAACTATTACCATGTCAGCTGCAGTGCTACATGCTCTTGTCACATCTATGCTATTAAACGAACGCAAACAAAGACTTCGTGTGCCTAGAGAAATAGTTCACATTCTATTACCAAATTTTAGCAAGACCTACCCAACACTCTTCATGTTTCAAATTATATCATTAAACAGGACAAGCGACTTGTGTATCACGGTGGCAATAATTTGACATTTCCTTTTTCCTTGATCACAAAGTATTCACTGCATGATGTTGTTTATGTTCAATTGTCCAAAAATAAGTCAAAGATATCCTTACAAATCTCTCATACTACTTGGCATAGAATTCTTACTGGTGATATTACTCTTCTTGATTTGCAGTTGTCTTGTTAACTTGACCAGATGGTAGTTAATCATTTTGTCCTCAAAAATCTGCCAACAATGAAGCTCATCAGATCATTTGTACAGGATTATATCTCCCTCTTCAATTGTCTGACAAGTTTGTGTGGCTATACCAATACTGATTATTTGGCCATAGAGGCGGCTGTGATTACATCGTATTTTTTTGGTATTGTAAGTCTCAGTTTGCCTTGGTTGCATTCAATAAAGCAAGCAATTACCCCAAAGATTTCCAAAGAAAAAGCAGCAAGTTGAGAATGTTCTTGATCCTTTGTACATTACCATCAGTAGCTCCATTTTGTTCTTACAAAGTTCTCTGTTTTTCTTATTTGTTCAAATGGCAACACTCTTGGAATGTATGTTTATTTTTATTTTTATTACTTTTTGCTCATTAAATTTGATTACTCCAAATGTAATGATACCACAGATTACTTGGCCTTTCTCAAAGTTTAGCAAGTAATTTGAGTATTTGTCTACATGTTTGGGCGATTGATTTATTTATTAATTTGATTTGCTACGGTTTGGGTTCGGTAAAAGCATAAATTATTTTTAACTTTGTATAAAAGAAAATGAGAAGTTCTTATCTTTGCTAAAATTTTTCTAATGATTCTTCCCTCCTTTTTTTTTTTTTTTTTTAAGTAAAGATGAGCGGTTATTTATATATAATCATTACTAACATTTTCAGGAATGGAATGTATTTTTTTATCTTAGTCGTTGGTCACGTGTTATTCTACTTGATTCCAGGCAAAATGTTCTTACTTGTAGTTCTTAAAAAATAACAAAATTACTTGTTGTTTTTCTGATTTACATTAGAAAAGATATAAAGTATTTACATTATAAAAGATTTTATGTAAGTAAAAACAATTTTAAAATTACTTTAACTCAAAATAAAATACTATAATTGTTTTTAAAAATATACAGATCAAATAAAATTAGAAAGAGATGAATGACAATTAATTTTTAAAAAGTCAAGGCATTTCACTATTTTTGGAGGTGATGCCAAATTTAAGTAAAAAAAAAAAAAAAACTCTTTTAAACAACATAAACCCTAGATTTCTCTTGATTATTCGGAAACTTTGCATGTAAGCCCTCCAAACCCTAAATATCTCATCTCCTGCTCGTTCTCATGGAAACTCTCTCGAGTTCCATCGTCTCTTCGCGGTGGACTGAGCCATCGCTTATCCGGCACTCGCCAATCTCTGCTCGTTGGAAAGCTTCGACTTCTCGATTCGGTTGCTTCAAAGCCCATCCGAATTTCGAGCCGTGCTCTTTGAGGAAGAACAAGGTTCGGGACCTCGGGGCGCTCGCTCATGAAGTCTCAGGTGGTGGTGGGACGGAGGAAGGTGCAGCTTCCAATGAGGCTTTGTTTCTTTTTGAGGTAATCTTTGAATTTTGGTGAAAGATGTATTCTTTGATTGTTGATTAATTTATATTTCTTGAAAAGCGAGTTTGTAAATTTGTTTTTGATGTATGAAATTTATTCGGTTGAGGGGAGATGCAGAGGTTTCATTTTCTGAAATTGATGGTTAGGAATAGGGAAAAGAGGATTCAATTTGCTTGATGAACTGATATTTTTGATTGTTGGAATGATTGGTTTTGAGGTGTAAGAGTGGGAATGAATCGATGCCTTATTTTGTGAAAGAAAGTTGAGGCTTTTCCTCATGCAAGAACGACGCAACGAGGGAAATTTTTTATAATCATGTCATTTATTTCTCCGTATTGTTCAATTTGATGTGTTTTGGAAGAGAGACATGATCTGTACTTCAGATATCAGGTCCTGTACACTTGAGAATTGCAGTGGAAATCTGGTCAATGGTGCAGATGGGAAAAGCAATAGACCAGGTTTTGCAGTAACTCTCTCTGGGCTGGTTTAGATCCCGTGGCTCCTAAAAACCCCGTGGGTGAGTGATCTAAAAAGCCAATAAAGGAGAAGATCGAAAACTTGTAAGGTTCATGGAGAAGTTCAGATAATTATGGGAATTTGCCATTTGGATTTTGGAATTATTTCTAGTACATGCTTAAATTTCTGAATGATATGGAGGTTCTGTTCAAATGAGAGAATTTGTCATCATAAGTTTGGATGAGGGATATACTACACACCCTTTTCTATGTCAATTCTAGTGGTGGTAGTTTCATCAGGCATTATTATCTTTATTTTATCCTGCCATGTTATCAAGAAGCTTTTGTTAGCTGTTTTTTTTATCTAGCAAGTAGTAGCAAATGCTTCTTATCAGGTTGAAATGATAGTGCATATAGATATTAGTTTCAAGCAACACAAGCATTGATTTTCTGTGTGGTGAATAGTCTTGTGATTCACACTTACAATGCATTTTGAGTGCATCATGATGATTCAAATTTCCATTTGGATTATTGTGTGGCTACTGTTGTAGGATGATTTACACATACCGGTTTATTGTGGAAAGTGGAAAGGCTTTTTTGATTATCCTGCTGTTTGCATAGTGTCACTGATTTTGTATTTTATACTTTTCTTACAAAAACTGCAATTACGCTAGTACCCTGTGTCCTATCTGATTTTGTTATAGTTTCTGTAAAATCCACAACAACGCAAAGCAAATTTAGTTTCTTTTCCATATTTTTACGCTTGTAGATTAAAAGTGCCATTGAAGGCCCTTCTGTTTATCTTGTTGTTTGCATATTGTCATTACTTTGCTGCTGAAATTACGCTAATATCTTCTTCAAACCTGTTTTTATTATATGTGAAAACTATAAGAATGCAGTATCTTTTCCAGATTTTTCATGTATTGACAAAAAATGCCATCTCTGTTATCCATAATTCTTCATTTCCTTGATCTAAAATTGCATGAATCGAACCAAGTTGGTGTGAGAATTTTCTGACACTATTCTCTTAGGTAGTGTTTGTTTGAGTGTGTTTGGAGTTACATGTAACTCCAAATACACCAAATGCCATAATTCGGTGTTTGTTTGGAGGGATTTCATTTTACTAATGTATTTTCAAATCCTTTTTAGATGTATGGATGAAGGATTTGGTTTTACGCCCAATTTGGGCGTAAAACCAAATCCTTCATTTAGAATTATGACATACATACATATATACACATACATATATGAATACACATATACATATATGCATACAGAAATATATACACATGCACATACACATATGCATATGCACACACACATACATACATACGTATAAACATACATAGGTATGTTTACATATATATTTATACATACACATGCACATACACATATGCATATGCACACACAGTGGCGGATGGAGGGGGGGTCAAGGGGGTGCTTGAGCACCCCCTTAGCCCCAACCAATCGTTTATTAGTTTATATATATATATATATATATATATATATATATATATATATATATAATTTATTGAATCTTTATTTTCATTTTTTAAAAAATATTAATTTTTTACAAATTAATACCGATAGTTTTAAAAAGTAGTGTTTGTAACCAAATTAATATTTATTATTTAGATATTTTATAAATTGTTTTATATAATATAAAAGAAATTATTTTTTTCAAAAAATTATTGTTTAGCCTTCATTTATTACAAATTAGTTTATATAGAATAAAAATTAGAAAAAAAAATTACAAACATTTATCGGTTAAACCTGTGATTTTTATTAGTTAGGATATAACATATATATATATATAAAAAAAATATTTATATAAATATATATTTTTACAAAATGTTTATAAAAAATTATTGCTTGGCCCCTTAATTTTTTATTTTGTCTTTCATAAAAAAAATTTATAAATGTATTGTATTTTTTTGCAACAATTGGATCGACCAAATTACAATAAATATGTCATTCAACTAATCTAATTATATTTTTTTGAATTGAAAAAGCTTAAAAAAAAATTTATAATTTTTTATATGAGCACCCCCTTTATTCTCCTTCTGGTTCCGCCACTGTGCACACACACACATACATACATACACACGTATAAAACATACATAGGTATGTTTACATATATATTTATACATACATATATACACACATATACATATACCTATATATAATATGTTTATATATATATATAGACACACACACACACGTATACATACACTTACATATACACGCATATACACAACCATATACACATACTCATATATATGTATATCTATATATAAACATACATAGGTAGTTTTACATATGTATACATACATATGCATATATACCAACACATACATATATACATATACATGTATGTATGTATATGCATATATACACACGTGTTTTTCAATTCCAGATTTACAAATCCTTCCAAACAAACATAAAATCTTATAATACAGTAATTCCAGTTACATTCAACCAAACACAAGATTTGACTGCACTGCATTTTGAAAATCAAGTATTTTTAGTTACATTGTAACTGGAAATCCACTGCATTTAGAATTACATCTAACCAAACGCCCCCTTATATTTTTGAAGAGTAACACAAGCAACAACAGTAACCATGGAAGGGACATCACTGAAAAACCAGAGTTGGTAACGCCAGGTAATAGTGTCAGTGGGGTAACTGGATCCAAACCTGGGCTTTTCAGAACACCTATCTCAGGCGGTGTACACAGTGCAACCTCTGCTCATGATTTACCTCCACCAGCTTTGGCTGTTCGCAATCTTATGGAGCAAGTAAGGTTACCAGTTAGATGCATACTTATTTCTGTGTTTTCATCATTTGCTATATGCTACTCAATTTACCGAACATGTATTTTCTTGTTTATTATTTTTTCACTGTTTGCGATTCGAAATGAAGGCCCGATTTGCACATTTGTGCACTGTAATGTCTCGGATGCATCATAGGCGGGCTTTTTACCCATTTGGTTCATTAGTGGACTTTGCACCTGATCCCCTTGGCCGTGAGTGGCATACCTTTTATCTTAATGCATGCAAGCTATCTTTCTGCTAATTCATTTTGGTTTGTCCAATTGCCACTTGCAGATCCAATCTTTTCATTGTCACCGTTGGCAATTCATACACGTAATCTATTAGCTGATCCAAGATGTACACTGGTTGTACAGGTTTGTTCATTTTTTCTTTATACAATAGCATGTGTTGCCTTTATGTGTTGCTTTGGTGAGAGCTTGCATCGATTATAGATTCCTGGTTGGAGTGGACTTTCAAATGCTCGCGTGACAATATTTGGTGATGTTAGCCCACTTCCAGCTGATCAACAGGTCTGTGGCAATATTCTTTTTCTATCTATTTTCTCTACTCAATAATGATTAAAAATACTCACATATTGGGCAGTTCAGGAGTGCATTTTTTATTATTGTTTGAAACATATACTGATACACATCTTCATGTACACAATGGTTATTTTATTTATTTATTTTTGAACACTACTTCAACTTTCTCTGACTGTTTGAGAGACTACTTGCTTCCTACTTGAAAACACATTTGTGTACCATTTATTTAGATTCAGTAGCCTTCCGACCAACCTTCTTTCTTAATTTTGAGTTATAATGAAGTTTATTTGATTTTAACGGTGATCTTGCATATGTTCCCTTTGAACATTAATATTGTGTACCAACTTCAGGAATGGGCTCATCAGCAATTCATGGCAAAACACCAACAATGGGCATCTCAACAGTGGGGAAACTTTCACTACTTCAGGATGCAGACCATAAGGTCTGTGCACAACTTTATTTTCTTAATTTTTTTTTATGTATGTCTTTTGTCATCTAATGGGCTATGCCAAGGAAAATGAAGAGATACAAACTAATTACTGTTATGCTTGTTTGGTTTAATTCAATCTGACTTCAATGATTCCTTTTCTAATGTTAATCAGTGATGTATATTTTATTGGAGGATTTGGCACTGTTGCATGGGTTGATGTCAAAGAATATGAATCCCTGCAGCCTGATAAGATTGCGGCTAATGGTGGAGAACAGAATTTGAAGGTGCGATACATTTTTGACTCAAAAGACTTCATTTTTAGTCTTTTATTCTGTGTGATGTAATCTATACCTGCTGCACACACGTAGGAACTCAATGCAATATTCTCAAAACCACTTAGAAGTATATTGTCCACTGAGGGTGAGATAGACGATGCTGCTCTCATATCGATTGACAGCAAAGGCACTGATGTCAGGGTTCGGCAAGGGGCACAGGTATCTCTGCTTAAAAAAAAAAATCTCACTTCCCTATTTATTGAACAGATTGAACATACTGTCATCAATCCATATGTTTTATCAACTTTATTAGTTGTAATAGGTTTTTTTTTTTGTCCTCTCTCGTTGATTTCCAATTATGCAATTGAAGTTGCTGTCGTTTAATATAAATGGCACGTTGATCACTCTATTTGAGATACTTGCAGAACCATTTACTTTACACTTACAAATTGTGTATTTCTTTTGGTCTTTGCAGTTCAACATTCAAAGGTTATCATTCAATGTGGACCATGGAGTGGAGACATTGGAGGAAGCCAAGAAAGCCCTTCGAGATATCATTGACAAGGGTAGCAAACCAAGATCTAATACCATAAGTTGAAGTGGTATGCATCCATTTGATTTTCCTCAAACAGCTTCACAAACCGGCCATTGAGAAGTGAACTATGGTATACAATCATCGGTGTTTGATTATATTACTAGATATTTTTGGGCGGAATTTGGTGTCTTCAATAAATAAGAAATTCAAATGTTAATTTTCCGAATGTTCGGTTTTTTCTGTCACGTGATGCTTGAGAAGATGAATGAACAGAAATATCTGAACCTGGACAATTGGAAACCAAATACATCCACAGAAAATAACCCAGAAACAGAAACCAATTCAATTACGGAAATGTATCATAGATATTTTTGTGTCACTTGGTGAAGCAAGCAAGGAACTTTCGTTGCCATATGTTTTTTTGTCATAAGATTCTCCAAAACTAGAGAATGTTCATCAGAAGTTTCCAAAATTTCTGAATCTTGTTGTTCAGAAATTAGACAAAGATCAACAGAATTTTGGTGCCAAATTTCCTGAACATGTGATATGTACCAAAAGTATGAAATTGTTCATCATTAGTTTCTGAAATTTCTGAATCTTGACAATCAGAAACTAAACACACAAAATCAACCCATAAATAAAAAGGAGAATTACCTAAAAGTCTCTGAATAGTTTCAAATTTTCACTGCAGTTCCTCTGACATTTCAATTTCCTCTGCAGTCTTTTTTTTTTTAATTTACTTATTTTTCAGTCCCTACATCAGTTTATTTCATTTAAAAATCCAATTTTGCTCTGCTTACGAAATATACTTCCCATTTATTAATTATATTTTATATTTAGCATTGTGTGTTTATGTATAACTACACAAGTTTTTATCTAAAAATGTAATGTTCTTGTTTAATATTTGTTGTTGATATTTAATATTTTAGTTTGTTGTTTACTATTTTGTGTTTCCATTTAAAATCGCTGATGGACATTTCTGACAAAAGTACTATAAAATATAGTGTCAGAAAAAGAAAGGATTTTTTTGGGATATAAAATAGTTCAAGTATTTTTTTTATCAAGTGACAAAATTGGAGGGATGATATGGTATTATGGACAACTTTCTCTAAAAAGAAAATGCAACCAAAAGACAACATGTATACGAAATTGATCAAGAACAAAGAGCTTTATTGATTATTGATTAATTGGGGAATCACAAACATGAAACAGTGCCAAACTAACTTTATTCTCCACCCAATTTTCCTTCTAATTTTTTTTTTTTTTTTTTTTGTCTTATATCCAAATAAAGGATCTGATTCTTTTTCTACACATTGCTTTCTCTGAAACAAAACAACAGCCTGATAAGCTGGAAAAACAGAGCAGCATGTTCAAACTAGAGAACAGAACCAACAAGGAAAAGGATAGCTTCTAACTTAGTAACTAATGGAGCTTACTGGAGCATCAAGCTCATTAATGGCGCTTTCTATCATGTCCTTCAACTGAACACTATCCATGTCCTCAGTCTGCAACCAAACATAACACTAAACTTAGCCATCAATCTTAAATAAATAAAATACCTCTAAACAAATAGTAATAACAATAACATTAAAAAAATTAGAATTAAAGCCACTATGTATTTTTTTTATTTATTATTATTATTATTATTATTATTATTATTTTGGATAAGTGCACATGGAGGGGTGTGCACACAGCTGGGACTCTTAGCACTATCAGTGCATCCTCTCTTAATTAGCACGGAAGTGAGTTATAAATCCGTTTTTATAACTGGGGACTATTGATATTATTAATGTTTTGAATCCAGACAATGAAAATCTAACAAATCAAACCTGATATTACCAAAACTGTTAGACCAACTAAGAGAATTAACCTCTCAACTAACAAAATAATTATTTTGTCTTTTATTTCAAATTTTGTCTCTTCATTTGGTATAATAAGACATGTATATGATTAGCCACTTCAGAGACCACATCAATTTTAATAATCAAATCAAAACGTATGAAAACTTTTACAAAATTTAAACAAGATCCAAAATCTAAAAACCTTATCCACTCTGGATTCCAAGGCAATGGCCATCCACACATTTGAAGAAAAAATTATCCCATTGGCTGATAAAGAAGTGTACCAATTGACAAAAACGTGCTGCTAGAGATATTAGGACCACAAGTTAATTTTCTTAAAAGAAAAATACTAATAATGGTCACCCTTTTAAATGGAATAGCACTTTAAATAATGTGAAAAGGACATGAAATTTAAGTGGGACATTTCTGTAATGGATTGATTTGTCAAACATGTTTGTCTTTATGTTTGGGTGCCTTGTCTTATCACACTTGTTGGTTGGATGATATTATTATCCACCTTGAATAATTATTAACATAGCAGTAAAACTCTTTTTTTTATTAATTTAATATCATTAAACTAAAACTCATTTGTCATTTATTAGTAGTTGCTGCATGTGAAAAATGAGCTCAAACAGTTGGTTGTGTTGGTGGGCAGGTTTAGCATAAAATACTTGAGAAAAATAAAAGAATCACTCAAGTCATGTTTGTCTTTTTTTTTAATGTTTGAGAATGTTGAAAACATGGGGATAATTTAGGGAATGTAAGACAAAACTAAAAATAACAGACCAAATTGTGTTCTCTCTTTAGCTGTCCAGTCAATTACTTTTTTCTCACAGGTCAAACATCATGACTATGAGAGAAAAAATAAATTAAAAATTAAAAAAAATAGCTCATAACTGAATTTTTATCATTTAATCTTATAATTTTTATTTTTTATAAATAAAGTGCTTAAGAGACAATGAGAGATGTCAAAGATGTGCACAAATTTTTTAAATATAACACGTGTCCTACCTGTTTTATATGACAAGAGAATCCACTCTTGATTTTTGTCTATAGATAAAAGACTAACACTTCATAGTTAATCCTATGACACTTGAAATGAATCTAAAACTAAAAATTATCTCTTTATAATTCATGAATTAAAAAAAAAAAATTAAGAGGAAGAGGAAGAAGAAGAAGTACCTCAACAAAGAGGGAATGCAAAAGCCTGCCAGAAATGGAGGTGATATTGGCTGAGATGATGTTGAGATTAAGAGACTCAAATACTTTGCATAACTTGATCATAGTGTCTCTTTTCTTGTTGCAACTAATACTCACCACTAATGTCCTTTCTCCAAACTCACAAACTCTCAACTGCTCAAACAAATCAAAAAAGAAATGATCAATTAATATTACAATAAATTCAGTGAAAGAATATTTAAAGGAAGAAAGAACTAAATGGAGTTAAAAATTTATTACATCAATGACTTCAATGGAAGGAGATGCAACAGGAGACCAAGAATGAGAAGAAGTTGGAGGACTCATTGAATTAGTTCTCTTCTTCTTAGTTTGAGGAACAAATGGATCAATAACACAATCCATCATTTCAGTAACACAAACTCTTTGTTCTTCTGCAGGTCTCCCACACTCTAACTCTGATATTTCACTTATTATCCTTCTTTCCTCTTCTTGAAGCTCTTGAATGTAATCAATGGCATCCTTGATAATTGAGGCTTTATCCATCTAAAACACATATATAATTAAACACACATTAACATTAATTTTTTTTTCCATCATTACTGCTATTCATACATACATATATATACATACCTTTGTTATTGTTGGGACCACACTTCTGAGAGAGTAAAGCCTTTCATTGAGCTTTCTTCTTCTGTTTCTCTCCATAACAATGTTCTTGGCTGCAGTGGAGGATGAGCCAGCTTCTTCTGGGGAGCTTGATTCTGAGTATCCTGATAACAGTTCCTCAAATCCCCAACTACATATGTTTACATGATAAACAAATTAATTATCAAGAAGAACTCACTCTTAATTTGTTCATCAATATATACAACTTTAATTGAATGAAAGAACAAAGAAATAGAGAGAAAGAAACATATATATATAAACCTATACCTATCAAGCTCTTCTTCTTCAAGGAACCTCTTGGTTTCCCAATAGAAGTTATATTCAGCCCCCATGTCAGCCATTAAGGGAAGTAGCTAAGCTAAGCTCAACTAGTGTTGTAATTGAGTGAGTAGTGTTCAGTTTGTTGGTCCTTTTGTAGAAGAGAATTATATAGGAAAAGAGGATGATGATGATGATGATTATGTTGATGATGTTGATGATGAGCTCATTTGTAAGGGCTGCTGCTGAGGTGTGGGACTACTTTTAATACAATGAACATGATTTATAAATGAGAAAGGTACATATTTTTCTATCTATCCGCGTTGGAGGGATGAAACATGTGCCACTATAAAAACAGTACTTTTGTTATCTTTATTATTATTATTTTTTGTTTATTTAATTAGTGTTCTGTTTTTAGTATTAAAGAAAGCCATGCAAAGTCTATGCCACCGTCCATTTTTCAAAGTCTTTCAATATATATAAACAAGTATATATATATATATATATTCCTACAATTTCATGCTTTATATAATTTATTTTCATTTTTTTAGAAAATGAATAAATCATTACTTTATTAAAAATAAAAAATAACACAAATATGAAAAAAAAAACAAAGTAAGAAAAACAGTACAGCTGATTTATCACAGTAGTAGAAAACTCAAAAAAAAAGAAAGTAAATAAATAGAGAAAAGAGCAACTGAGAAGGCAAAAACATTTATCTGGAGTCACAGATCTGTCCGAGCAACAAAAGGGAGCTGATTATTCCTTAACTATAGAAGGGTCTGTATTACCAGTATTGTTTACAACTTGTGCACTTAAAAAGTTGAGAGAGTGTTTTACACTCTTTGTTAAGTGTTTGTTGTTGAGGGATTAAAGCTGTGAAAACCAAGGGAGAAACATGTTTTTTGAAGTTAGTATGAACTGGTTGACTCTAGTTTAATTTATAAGGGAAGACTTCTTAATTAATTTGAATACAATGATTGGTCTTTGAAGTTAGTATGAACTGGTTGAACTGGTTGACACTTGACCATAGTTTAATTTATACCCCTAGTTATTTGGATGGTTTTTGCCTTACTTTCATATTATTTTACTTTATTTTTTGTAATCGAATATTTTAATCACTATAGGTGATTAAATTTGGGTTATATATATGTACCTATTTTATATTTTAATATATTATAATTTATTTATTTTATGAGAATAATTATATTTACTTATCATGGCTATTTTAGGCTTAAAAAAATCAATGACTTTTCATTTTAATTTTGTTATTGGACATAAAAAAACAAAAAATATACATAACAATATTTTCACCATGGTAAATTTTTTTTTTACTCAACTTTAAATAATCCAACGATTTAGTTACTATTGGCGACTAAATTTGGTCTATATATGTACTTTTTTTAAAATATATTATATTTTATTTATTTTATCAGAAAAATTATACATTTTCTTGTTAGCTATTGGTTATTAAGTTCTTACAGATTTTAACATAGATGAAAAAATTTAACAACTTTTCACATGAATTTTGTTGTTAAACATAAATAATAAAAAAAATTATGATTATTGAAAAAAAAAGCATTTATTAATTTCTAAAACCTTCTAATAATATTTTGGCGTTGGATGGGAAAAAAATATATGTTCTTATAAAAAAATTCATATTTATATAAAATCATCAAAATTTCTAATTTTCCAACCATCATATAAAAAAGTTGAAAAAAACAATGTGAATAATGTTTTGTCCATTTTACATGAGAAATAAACACCACGCGGAAATTTTATATTTAATGTAAAAATTAAATTAGATTAAATTAAAATTTTAGTCAAATAAAATCATAATATAATTTTTGTTTTTTTTAATATCTTAACTAATTTATAAACAGTTACTTAAGATCACATTGCCATTTGAACCGAGAGCGTGGACCATTGACCGACGACGTGTAGGACAATCCTAGTCACGTGTGACACGTGTGGACCCCACAACACTGGACGTAGTGGAACGCACGTGGACCCGTTGACAACGAAGGACACGGACTGCATTTTTGCATGTGAATCACGTGTGTTCTGTCAACTCACGTGCCACCCATCATGTCTCACCAAAAACCCCAATATTCGCACGTGTGAAATCAACTTTAACCGCAAAGCCGGACACGTGTTTGGTTCAACTAAAGTCGGACCCATGTCTTTTTAATAAAATAATAATAAAATTTAAGCATCTTTTCCTTTTTTAAAAATTATTTTATTTATTTATTTGAGTGAATAAATAATTCAGAATGATTCCAAATTAAAAATAAACATTTAATATCATCATTCACATGGCATTTTAGTGCACTTAAATAATATTAAATAAATAAGCTCATTTTTAATATCCCTGTCACTGTCACTGTCACTGTTTTCATTCTTAGATAAATCGGGTTAATTTTTGAGGAAAATTTTAACTTATTATCACTTCGCTCAACCAACTTCAAAATGTATCAAAATGATCATTTAAATTCCAATTCATATCATCGGGCAGTCACCCGTGGCTTTCCAGCTTAAATTAGTCTACGTGGTCGTCGAAAAAACTAAAGTTCGGCGGCCACATAGACTAATTTGGGCTGAAAAACCACGGGTGACTGCCCGGTGATATGAATTAGAATTTTGAGTGACCATTTTGATATGATTTGAAGTTGGATGACCGAAGTGATAATAAGTCAAAGTTTGGTGACTTCCTGAAAAATTAATTCCACATAAATTATTGTTTTTTTTTTCCGACAAACAATAAGCGCCCCCTATCTAAGGATTGTCAGGGCGTGTATATGGCGGAGCCACCGAATCGTGCACTCATCTTGCGCGAGATAGGGATCGAACTCAATGCGAAGCCATATTCAACACTCAAGACGAATGCCCTATATAAGGGAGCTTGTGCCAATTGATCCAAAAATTGTTCGTCATAAATTATTGTTAATATTAGTCATTAAATATGAATAATTTATTTTATTTTAGCAAAAATGTGAACAATATGAACAATATGGCTATTTATTTCTTGAAAAGTAGTCCAAAGAAGGAGAGTAAAATATAAAACTAATTTTTTCATCACAAGCGTGTGTTCTTTATAGATAATAATAAATTAATAATCACATGCTTGAATTTTAAGACATAGGAAAGTGGAAATGATATTTTTAATCAATAAGAGCACCTGATAAATTTTTAGTTGACATTGAAGCCTTAAATCAGTGGGTGTTCCAGAAGCCTCTAATTTTATTTATTTATTTATTTATTTATTTTGTAATTGAACTAGTGAAGTCAAGTCTTTTGCTTTTTTTTTCTTTGCATATGCACCCCTAAAATATTTGAAATTATACAAGTGGCCCTGGCATACTAAATATAGAATAAAGGATGTTACTAAAATAGATTTATTGAAATATTTTGCACTAATTGATGTATTTAAATTAACTTTTTTTAAAATATCTGTAAATCATAGTCTAATCAGACAATATGTTGCTTTCTAACAAGTGATTGAATAGGCAATTGCATGGGAAATATTTCAAGAAGTTTATTATTATGGGGTTTATTGATATATTTAAAATAATTGTTTTTTATTTTTATTTTTATAGGGTAGTGTATAACCTTGGTTAAGCACTTAATCAAGGTTTATAGGAACATGTAAGCAAAAGATGGTTATTTATGAAATTAATTTTTAATTTAGAGATCAACATACTACTGTTCCAAATTTTGCAATAATTAAAGATGGTTATTTATGAAATTATTTTTTAAATAAAAAATTGTTCAAATTTGAATACTGTTACTATAGAAAATTTTATTTTTGAAAAAGATTTTTTTTTATCAAATAGATGTTCATATGATATCTAAAGAATTATACATTTCGAAATACATCTTTTCATAAATTATAAATAAGAATTAAATTATTTGATGGGATATACAACAAAAATAAAATACAAAGATTTTTCATTATTTTAATAAAAAAAAGTCAAAAATTAAAATGAAACCACTTTTTATTCACTAATACTGAGTAGGATTTGCATTCAAATCTTATAGCAATTTCAAAAGAAACACAGACAAATAACACTTAAAGAAAAGCAGTCGTCAATGTCATTAGTTTTCAAGTCTTTTCTAATACATCCATCACCTATTCATTGTCTTGAATTTAATAATTGGTTCAATAATATAAACTAAGTACTATATTAAAAAAACAAAATAATAGTAATATTAACAACAATAAAGGTCAACAGTTCAACCCTTTAATATATATATATATATATATACTTATATTCCAAGAGCATGAGTGAAGATCAAAAGTTATTGAGTTATTATATTTTACAAAAAAAATAAAAAAAATAACATAGATTGTGAAAATGACCCAACAACACCAACGGGGCTAATCCAAATAATAGAGATTTAGATTACTTAAAAGAGTGATTTGAGTTTAAGTCATTGAGTATTAAAAGAAAAGTCAATTCCCTTAAAAAGCTTGGGCCACAAGATCTAATAAAAGCCCAATAGAAATAAGGCCTTGGACCAATGAGCTCCAAACTCTTTGGTCTTATCTTCTTGTGGGCTTTAACCTTTTCACGTCAATCCATTTGTCAAAGGGCCTTAAAGAAAGGCCCAATAATTGTAAAAAGGCTTTGGCTCAATGGGAGCCCAAATTTCACGGGCCTTTTCAAAACAGAAGCAATATAACGAAAGGGAGAGAAAGTTCTCGAAGGGTCAAGGGAGTTGGGACCTCCGCGGGAAGTGAGAGAGGATGATGACCGCCCATCCATGGCGGCCCTATGTCCTCCTCGTCCTCTCCATCTCCATCCCTCTTCTCCTCCTTGAATCCCTCTTCTCCCATCTCATCTTCGTTAACCGAGCTCGCCCTCGCATCAAGCGCTCCGCCGAGCTCCCTCTTCGGTTCCGCTATGATGGCACGTTCAAGATACTCCAGGTTGGTTTGGTTTTTTTTTTTTTTTTTTTGGATGATTAGGGTTAGGGTTAGGGTTTTGGTGTCTGAGTTGTTGTTTGGTTTGGTTGTTTAGGTGGCGGACATGCATTTTGGGAATGGGAAAGCGACGCGGTGTAAGGATGTATTGGATTCGGAGTTTGGGTGGTGCTCGGATTTGAATACCACGAGGTTTCTCAGGAGGATGATTGAGGCTGAGAGGCCTGATCTCATTGCTTTTACTGGTATTGATTCTTTGCTTTATTTATTTTCTGATAAAATACTTGATTTTGTTTGTTGTAGTTCATTGACTTGGTGTTTGGATTGATTGGAAGTGATTAAGCATGCTAGTTTTGGAGGATTTTTTAGTGAGATTCAATAATGGTCGTTCATGTCCATATTTTCTTCTCTTTTTTTCTTTTGTGTCAAAATCTCTCCCTTTTTTTGCCATAGTTTTAGAAAAACGAACCAAATGCCAGTCTTGAATGGATTATTTGTGCAATATTTCTTGATGGTCTGTGATTTTTTTCCCATTAAAATATGCTCATTTGCTGTTTAGATAGAGAAACATAGAGGAAATACTTTAGATCGCAAGGAAATGGTCCCTAATAGCTCATTCTATCCAGGACTTTGGGTCACTTGCCCATCCTTGATTTTCACTAATTTCTGTGAGAAGCTCACCTTTTCTTGTAGGTGAAAGAGCATTGTTGATCTAGTTTTCCTATCAAGGTTATTGCTTTATTATTGACAACATTGAATATGGAGAAAGAAATTCTGCAGGGATGGCAATTTTGATTGGAATGCTTTTGGGTTCTGCTTGGATCAGGGGACAATATATTTGGGCCAAGTGCAACTGATGCAGCTGAATCCCTTTTCCGAGCTTTTGCTCCAGCCATGGAGTCGATGATTCCATGGGCTGCAATCTTGGGTAACCATGACCAAGAATCTAGCATGAATCGGGAAGAGTTGATGTCATTGATATCCCTCCTGGACTACTCTGTATCCCAGGTCAATCCACCTAGCGTGGGAGGGACCATGAGAATTGAAGGGTTTGGTAATTATCACATTAAGGTCCATGGTGCTCCTGGGTCGGGGTTGGATAACACTAGCATCCTCAATCTCTACTTCCTTGATAGTGGTGATCGTGTGGTTGTCAATGGCCGCAAAACTTATGGATGGATCAGGGAATCTCAACTCAATTGGGTTCGCTCCATCTCTCAACAGTCTCAGGTATTCTTAGATCCTGTAGAAAAGTGTCTATCTACTTGAATCATAATCAGTGAATTTAAGTAATTAATCTCTTTTGCATGATTTTCCAAAAACTTAGGACTAGCATAAATTTTGATTTCGTTTACTCACATGGTTGACTTCCCTTTAATTTCATGGGTCATCTTGGACACATTCCTCAGTGCGGTTGTCAAATGTAATTTCATGTCCCTGGCTGCAAAAGATCCATTATGCATAAATTCTGTCAAAGCAAAGCTTGTGTTTTGTGCTAGTGGGTGTCGACAACATTCCTACTTTTTATATAAAGCTGTGGAAGCTGTTATTATAAAACTTATAGATTATATTCCACATTTTCAGCTATTTTTAGAGTTGACAATGTTAAAACTATGAGGATCTTTTTCTCAAGTTGGTGTGTCGTCCAATGGTCAAGGTTTCTTGGCACTAGAAAGACGCTTAATGAATTGCTTTCCATGTAGATTTTTTTGAGCTTGGAGAATGAGAAGTATAACTGATGACTA
This sequence comes from Dioscorea alata, assembly GCA_020875875.1. NCBI lineage: Eukaryota > Viridiplantae > Streptophyta > Magnoliopsida > Dioscoreales > Dioscoreaceae > Dioscorea > Dioscorea alata. The sequence goes on from CM037018.1 coordinate 17,637,674, forward strand.
TTGTAAAAGGATAGGTGGTGGTCATGTTTCTAGATTCTTTATACTTTATTCTCAATAATACTACATTAGAAGCAATGGAGCTTTTTCCCTTGCCTGTTAGGATGCGCAAGGTATTGTTTCTTTTGGGCATAAGACACATGATTTGGGTTGAAAGCTGATGACCCTTGTGTTACTTGTCTAGATCCAAGCTATACCAAATCATCAAGACTGTTGTGCTCTGTATTTGTTATTTGCTATAAGCTTTTTAATTGAGACAGTCAACTAGTTGATATCTAGATTCTAAAGAACTTATTATTTTGCAGAGATCCTATTGGAGGAAAATTTCTCAGGAATCAGGATAAATAAAATATCATTCTTTCAAATTTAGAAAGAAAATACTTTGTTGCTTCCTTTGCACATAAGTTGGAATGAGACCTAGAAATAATGATTTGCAGTAGTCCTCACACCATGGTGAAGAACTGCCATTTGGTATGTCATAGATGAGAACAAGGTGGATTCAAATTCTTCACATCCACCCTACTTAAAAATGGCCTGCTTTTTTCATTTGATTTCACGAAGAAAAATACTAGTGATAAAGGTATCTACTTCTATAACTTGCATGGCTTCCCTGACTTTCTGTATGTAGAATCATGTATGTGAAATCTTAAGTTACAGTTATGAATTGCATTTCACATGAGTTGGCTAAGCTTTGCTTCTCTATCTGTTAAATAATTTTGTAGAGTTACAATTATGAATTGTAGTCTAATCTGTCATTCTTATGTTTCCCAAACCTGCAGGCTGAATCACAATCATTGTCTTCTGCCTTGGCATTCTTCCACATCCCAATTCCAGAGGTCCGAGATCTCTGGTTCAAGAAGATTAAAGGTACTTTCCAGGAGTATGTCGCCTGCTCTTTTGTAAACCCCGGGGTTTTGAACACCCTTGTTTCAATGAGAGATGTCAAAGCTGTCTTTTTCGGCCATGATCATCTAAACGATTTCTGTGGCGAACTCAATCATGTATCACTCTGTTATGGGGGAGGCTTTGGCTACCATGCTTATGGAAGGGCCGGCTGGCCCCGGAGAGCAAGGGTGATCAAAGCCGAGCTCCATAAGGGCTCAAAGACATGGATGGGCATCCAAAAGATTCAAACATGGAAACGAATTGATGATGAGATTCTAACTAAGATTGATGAGCAAGTCTTATGGATTCATCCTGACGAAGAAGAGGATTCATTTCATTCTCAAAAGCATGTGTAGTAACAAATTATTCTGCCCATTGTACTATGATTTGTTTCTATATCGTAACATCATTGTACTTTACGGATAAAAATTTACTTAACTTCAGTGTATTTTGATCTTGTATCAACTTTGTAAAATTTTTAAGGATATACTCACTTTCCATGCTCAGATAGACGCATGCTTGACATTTAAACATCGTTCTATTTTGTTAATAAAATTTTTTGGGTTGTTTATTGAAAATAATTTTAAATTAATATTAACAAAAAAAAATTAAAAATAATATTATGATGCAAAAAAAATATATATATATATATATATATATATATATATATATATAATATTAACTTGGAGAAGATGCTTTTGATCGGAGGGTTCATATCTCACATCAAGGTCTAATGTTGATCTCAAGATAAGTTTTGGTGACGTCACTGTCCTATCACGTCTTTGGCCGTGTTCTTTCGTGTCGCGCTAGGGTTTTCCTTTTCCTTCACCCTTGATCTCATCCTCAAATCCCTAGAATTTCATTTCCGATCTACCTTTTTCCCCCATTTTTTGATGGGATTTCGCACCCTGATCTCCATTGGTTTCCTTCACCAAATCCAGTTTCAGAGTCCTCGATTTTGCTGAGATTTTTTTGTGTGTTTTTTTTTTTGAGAATTTATAGAGGGGGGATGAGCGAGAACCCTGGCTCTGCCGGAGAGGTGAAGCCGCCGCCGGCGGGAGCAATCCAGTATGATTCGGCCATGGATGCCTCTGGGGAACAGCAGGAGGTGCATATGTACGTTCGCGAGAGGCAGGAGATGAATGGGGAGGAGCATGACGGTGTGGCAGAGGTGGAGGGGATGGACGCCGACCATCCGACGGATCTCTCCAACCTCGGCGACCATATCGGGTTAATAGTGCCGCCGATCGGGAGCAACCAGCTCACTCTTTCGTTTCAGGGCGAGGTCTACGTCTTTGACTCCGTTTCTCCAGAAAAGGTGGGATTTTTCCCGTTTCGGTATTAACACCATTGGATTTCACCTTCATGTCTAAATTGTTTGAAAACTTTGTAGGTTCAAGCTGTGCTGTTGTTGCTGGGTGGGCGTGAGATTGCTGGAGGGTTGGGTTCTTTGCCGTCTTCTTCCCATTCCTACAAGGTATTGATTGGATGGACTTTCTTCTGGTTTAAAGATTTTGGAAGTTTTTGACATGTTGGGTTTGTTATTCTTATGGGTTGTAGCGCTCCAACTTTCCTCAGAGAGTTGCTTCGTTGATGCGGTTCCGCGAGAAGAGGAAGGAGAGGAACTTTGACAAGAAGATACGGTACACTGTTCGGAAGGAGGTGGCACTCAGGTTAGAGTTGTTTTGTGGATGATTTTTTTGCAAAATTTCAGACTGAATTTAACTTGAGACTTGAGAGAACTAAAGTATGACCATCTTAAATGTTGTTTTAGTGCTTTAGGCTTGTGGCAAACTTGGATAAAGAAGTATTTGTTTGCAAAAATAGATTTTTTTTTTTCTCTAGCTTACAAAGTGACATTGTTTAGAAATACTGATAGTATAGGCCGCCTAAGAATTTTCTTGAAATACTTTTGTCCTTATTCTTTCTTTGTGTATCAATGAATTTATGGATGCAGAGATAATCCGTTATTTCTGGGTGACAACTCATTGAAATAATACAAAAGGATATGATGATGAAATGCCTAGATCTCTTCACCATAACTGTTAGTTGGCAATTCAATATATAGAAATCATTAGCAACAACAGTCATTCACAAAGTATCCATTCGCTTCAGATGCATATAGATGTGGAAATGTATGCTTGGATAAATGTTGGTAATAGGATTGGTTATCTATGGCTAGTCAATGCATTGGGATATGTCCAAAACATTGCATCTGCGAAATCCAAATCTGAAGACATTTTATTGGATCAAAATGGTGAACCTTGTCCTTGACGGGATTTTACAAATAATAAAGCACTCGGGGCTCTTGATGCCCTTGATTACCTTAAGTGTTACTGCTGCTTTTTTCCCTTGTGGCATGATGCCTCTCAACATATTATAACAGGATGCAGCGGAACAAGGGCCAGTTCACATCATCAAAGTCAAAAACAGAGGATGTAACAAGTACTACAAGCTGGGATAATTCTCAACGTTGGGGTGCTGACGATCGGCCTCAAGCAGCAGTGGCGTAAGTTTGCTCATATTATACTGGAACATATGCTTATCTGGACTTTTTTTTTTGTTTCAAAAGTTATGAAAGAACATATTCCTTACTGCATCTTTGCATCACTGAGTGAGAATGCAGCTGTTTCTTAGTACTTAGTGGACATCAGCAATTATCTCCATTTGTCAACTTTCCCATAGAGACCTTTGTTTATGTTGTTAACTTTTTTGTTTACCAATAAATACTAATTACTAAATAGTTATAATAGATGATATCCCTCTTTTTATAAGTTGCCTGTTGGTTTCCTTCATATGGATCCAGTTTTTGAACAAGGGCCCGTCATGGGTTTCTTCTATTCCAAGTGTGGTGATAATGAATGCTTTTCATGCTTTGAACATATATTAATTGTGTTCCTCAAATTGGCATTGCACTAATCTTTCCAGATGCCATCACTGTGGAATTAATGCAAAGTCAACTCCAATGATGCGCCGCGGACCTGATGGACCTAGGACCTTATGCAATGCATGCGGACTAATGTGGGCAAATAAGGTAAATTCTTGCAACCAGGAATAATGTTATATCAAGTGGTTTTACCATGTAGCTCATTACAAATGATGGCCATATAATGCCCACTATTAAAACTGTTAACTTGAACTTCATGTACATAATACTTTGGTTCACTCTGTGGCCTAAAATGATACCGATCAATAGTAAGTTTGCTTAACTAGTCAGTAGGCGTAATACTATTCTTATGAGCATGGTGTTTTACATGTAGTTCAGTCCACATTATACTCTACAATAATATTCTGCTAAGAGTACTATTATCAGGCTTTTAGTCAATAATAATTTGTAAATTGCTGATGAATCTGTTCAGTATGGTTATCATTTTGAAAACCTTCCTATTTCATATTTGCCAGTTTTGTAATAGTTTGCAGGATATGACAGTGTGTTATTTTTTGTAAGTTTAATGTTGGTTTTGAACCCTTTGGTCGTATGCATAAAGTGCTATAGTTTCTTATTGAAAATCATGTGAGAATGAATATTCATCATGCATATCAAACTTCCCAATTTTCACTAATACGTCTTAAGTCAGGCAGTTAGGAATCTATAAAGTGCAACTGTGCAAATCCATCCATGTTTTGGAGAGTGGTATTGTAGGTCGTTATAGATGGCACTATTAGTGATATCTCTTCTTGAGAATCCATACATGGAAGCTTGGAGCATCTGAGAATGCATCTTCAAAGTGTTCTTTCCATTGTATATTATTGGCTTCACTTAGAGATTGTAGTATTCATTCTCCTTTTCATAAAACAATAAGTTGAACATCAGATCTCCTAAAATTATGCCTGTAAGGCCCTCTTATTCTTATGCAACAACAAAGAATTCCATCTTTCAAGTTTCTTTGATATAGCAGCACATATATAGCAAAGGAATAATATTTTTGAATAATTTGCTTGTTTGTGATCTTCAGGGAACACTCAGAGACCTTTCGAAGAACCCAACTCCACCACCCCCGCTTTCCCTGCCAGAACTGAAGGAAGGGGTGAGCTCCTGAATCAATCACTCACACATAATACGGAGTCATCTGCTTTTGCTTCAGTTCACATGCTCATGTTTTTGTTTTATTTTTCTTACATCAGAATGGAACTTCTGAGGCCAGAGTTGAGCAGCAACCCTCTGTAATCACTGCCAACGGACACAACATGTCATGAGAGATTTCGGTCACACCCATCAGGAAACAAGAGGATGGGCCGGGGATCAGGATCAGTTTCGGACTCTGGCAATCTGCCATTCATGTATGTACTATATGGTTCTCTCCACTAGAGGTTTAGTTGTTATTTTATCTCAATCATCCCCTTGTATGACCCACTGCTTTGGGATTTAGCAGATGAATTAATCTTCGTGTTCCTTCTTTTTTTTATCTCATTGGAATCTTTGGTGAAGATTAATTTTAGCTCATCTCTCATTGTACGTACTGAATGCTCTTCTTGTATTAGAGGTTTTTTTTAGTGGTTTGTTAGGAGCTGTTTCATTACCCAATTGAATAATTTCACTGGATTTCTATGTATTAAAACAACCTATGACCGAAGTATATGGAATTTTCAAAAATTAATATATATATATATACACACACGGAGAGATGTTTCAATAACTTGCCATTGTTTACAGTTAATACAATGATTATTACTGAGTTAAAGAATTAAACTAACTTTTTCCTTAATTAAGGCCAAGTTTACCACAGCCATAAATCAGGGGCGAATATCATGCCTTATCAATAACGCCGTAGCTTCCGCGTTGATTAGACTGCCAGTGGCTTTTTATGATGGTTCTATATTATAACAAACAGAGAGATTGAGAAGATGGATTTTTTTTTATATATTCTTCTTTTAAAATAAGAAGTTGAGGTTTAAAAGAAAAAGTGCACAAATAATTACTTATAATTAGGCATATTATATTATTATTCAATAAAATAAAAATTCACGTTTCCATGAGCCTGTATGGCAATTTTGTTAATTTTTAATGATGCCATTTCTCAATATAAGTCAAAACCTGCTCATTTGAAATCAGGAACAAGTAAAATGCTTCCTAATAATCAATTACTCAGTCAATTATGGTAATTTACATCTGAACCTCTGGAATGTACTCTACAATGCTAATACTTTTTGTACCATCATTAGATTCGTGATAAGTAAAGCACACCCTGAACATAAGCCACATAAAAGTTCATGCATAAGAAAAAGCACAAAAAGTATAACTGAATTGATTGAACACCAAATGCCGCAGGACCTGGAACTCACTCATCAGAAGCTTTTGATTACAAATGCAAATGATCATAAATAAAAAAAGAATAAAGTTACTAGCTTTATTCGAGTGAAAAGAAGGATTCAATGACTCATCTTGGATTTGATATCCAACTTATTGACAAAACAGATCTGCTTTTGTGAACTTCAATTCAAGACTATAAAAGTTAATTAAGTTATTATAGTGATCACAATAATTTCAATTCATTGGTTCTCCTTTCAATTGGGGAAGTGATAACAATTGCAAGTCCTATAGTGGCAACTTTAATCTTTTTCTAAATATAAATAAAGATAAACCTAAGGTTTCCATCTATTAGGAGAAGATACATAGTTCACATGATGTAAGCAATCATAAAGTCGAACTTACATATTCACACAAAAATTTATATAATTAACTGATGTCAGACTGCTATATCTATCTATCTATCCATTAAATTCAAATTTGATTGATCATCATTTCCTTACATTATCAAACAGAAGTACACTAATAAAACAAACATCCTTTGCGGGTAAAAAGGTGAAAAAAAAATATAGAGAACCTGAAAGGGAACTTATGAATAACATTGAACATTCTAAGCGCAGACCATGCTGGAGACTTGGCAATGCCCCCTATAAACAATGGCAAGTACTTAAGAAGTGAGTGATTTTGAACTCTTTAAGGCCCCATTGGAAAAGAACAAAAAAGCTAGAACACAGTATTAGGACGGTTTTGGTTAATAGGTGACAGAAGTAAAGCATATAATAGCTAATTCCATTGACCACTAGAGACAATGAAATAGTTCAAGCCATTTGTTAAGGCTTAAACTGGAGTGTCTACACGAAGAATTGGAAAAGGTGACTTAACGTGTGGAAACATTTGGTTCCTTCCGAGTGACACAGGTAGGCATCTAATAGCTGATTCCATTGTTAACTAAAGAGACAATAAGAGGTTCAAGACATTTGTTATGGCTTGAGCTAGAGTGTATATAAGATCATGGGAAAAAGCCACAAAGAGAATCTCAACAGACAACAAAGAATAGCTCCTTTCATTTTTGAAGACATCAAAATGAGGCATGTAGGCATGCACTATCAATCAAGATAAACAAATCTACAAATATTTCATGATATTTCGTTTATAATATTTTTAAGAATACATTAAGGAACGAGCGATGAACTGCTAAATTTCAGGGTATCAGTGTACCTTAAAAATGTGGTTTGATGAATGGTCAGTCATATCCTCCGAGAAGTTGCTCTTTCATGTCTTGTCTGTACATAAGTCTTGGCAGGAAAAAAGTCAGACAAAACATATGCCAAAAATTTGATGAAATTCAAGGATAGTAATACTTTGACACACCTGAACAAAGAAACATAAGAGATGATTGATTGCATTATGTATTATGCCAAAACAAGATTGGTATTCCCCAAGTGTGAAAAATGATTATTTAAGCAAAAGATTACAAGAATATTTGCAAGGAAACATAGCTAATGTACAAAGAATGATAATGTACTGCCTGACACACAAATGGCTGAGAGCCTGAAACTCTATGTGTTAAACTCTAGACTTTGATAATTTAACCATTTGAACATATACAAAAAGGGTAGTGGAGCTTTGCAAAAGATACCAGTACAACCCCACCACCCTGTAAAGCTAGTATTATTTCACAGTATCACCACCTCAAACCTAAAAAAGAATTATTACTGGATATTATCAGCATTATCTCCAAACAAAGCATTAGAATGATCCAGGGGTTTTCTACAAAAATCATCATCAAGTAAAGGCGTTAACCTTTTCTCCACCTCACTGGACAGTTGGTGCAACTCTTCTATAATCATAGACTCTGCAAGCTTGCAAGATTGTTCATCCCTGAATGCAAGGGTCCACCTTCCATCCACCAAAGCCTTCGCTTTGCCTTTCCCAAAGCCATCATACTTTGATGGATCCAAGGAGGGCAGAGTAGATGGACGGATGCGCAAGTGTAACCACTTTAGATGCTTATCATCTATCCTGGGCTGATAGAGAAAAATAAAAGGTAACGATTACATCTTCAGTTGTTTAATCTAGTCATTCCAGGAGAGAATTTTGTATAATTCTAACCAAATTTCACACATCTGAACATAGAGCAAATAAGGTTTGTGATAATAGATGGACAATGATGAGTGATTTACTTAATTACTTTCTAGTATGTTGGTCAAAATTCAGAGAAAGCATTTAAGTTTGAATTGTTACCTTTAACTTTACATGTAGATAAATTCCATCAAAAGATCTACATCTGGAAAAACTAAGATTCACCTCAATCTGGAAGTAATATGCATTCCTCATGCCTTCTAGATCATTAGTGTATTAATTAAATTTAATAAAATGAAAGCCAAAATTGAAGTCCTGTCTGAATAGATTGTCGTGCAAAATTGTGGATTAATTACATTTGTTCAGTAGGAAGGCAAACAAAAAGTTCAATCTAAATAAAACTTTATGCAAAATTCATAGAATATTCATGTTTGTTGTATGGGATAAAGATAAAAAGGTAATGCCTAAAGCAAGGTGTGAATAATTAACAAATAAACATCAATGAATACAGCATTCTAATTTTCAGGTGACACTTTAAAGTTCAAGAACGCATACATTTGAGCCAGCCAAGGGTGCTGTAACACGTACAATACCGCATTGCTTCTTGAGGGGCAATTCTTCTGCTAAGAGTAGCCAACCAGACATCTCCCTAGATACTGCTAAAAACCAAAAGTGGCGTTCCTTTCCTCTTTCAAATGCTATTCTACAAGGTATTGCATCAACTGCAAATGGCAACAGAAGCAACCATCCAATTAAAGGAACCTTGACTTAAAAATACTGCAGGGCAGTAACTTGGACTAATAAGTTATGTTTAGCCAACCTAGAGTTATTTCATTTCCAGGCTTTGGAACAATAACACTGAGACCCGCAGTTGTTGCTCGGCAATGTACAGGAGTACTTACTGAAGAATCAACAGTAGGTTGATCAGGCAAGGATCCTCCCAGAGAGAAAATCAGAAGTTGACGTTGAAGTACAAAAACCTGGACATCACAGAAATTACCAGTTCATACACGCCAATAACATAAAATTGACCCTATGTGTTTCCCAATAGAATTCCTTATGTGTTTCCAGAGAGTCCTTAGGTACAATAAACTACCAAAGAAAACACTTACTTTCAAGGGGTCTAACACCCAGAATAAAGCATGCACATAAGCACACATGTTAGGAAGCAAGCAGGTCAAGCAAGATGAATGAGCATAAAGGTCAATCACGCCAAAGTGCAAGCATGAATACACACAGTTAGGCAAGCTATTCTACTTTTCTGACCCCACAGGCTGACCCCTCTATTGATATTTCCCATGTTCACAAAAGAATATAAGATTACCATTAAAGAAACTATTCTATTTGTCTGACCCAAAATGCTGAGCCCCCCTGTTGTCATGGCCAGTTTGCATAACTGTAGTACTTACATATCGGATTATTAACAAAGAAGGCCTAACAATCAATAGTAAATTATCAACTATATCACCTTTTATATACACATGAATAATGAGTGATACCTGTACAAGATCCAACAGTCACATTATCCCATAATAAGAAAATTGGCCATGATGTGAATAGTTTGCATTTCTGTCAGCCGCAACTAGTATTGCTGTCCACATTTTTAGTCATGCTACAATTAGATACACGCGTACAAAAGGAAAATATTGTGTTGATATGCACACCAGCACCAAGACAGCATAAAATATGGTGGCAAACTCACAATGCAAGGTTAAAACATAGATCCTGAGTTTGATGTCTTCATACCCCAGAAAGATGCAAGGTTTCAACTTTGACCAAAATAATAACAGAGAGGGATAAGATGCAACTAACCTTAACCAACTCACACATTCTTTCACCGGCCACAAGAGAAGATTCACCTGGAGAGTAATTCAGCTGATATTAAAGCCCAGAACATAACCACCCACATTCAAAATTGAAGAAAAATTTCATAATCATGAATGAACCCTTATCAAGCTATTTAAACGGACCTCCAGAAGAAACTACTCGTGACGGTGAGAGAATGACTTTTGGATCTTTTCGACTTGATGGCGCCTCAATTGCTGATCACAAAGTCATTCTGATAAAGTATCAGCTAAATCAAGCATAACTGAATCAAAAGATTTAGCAAAATCTAGTAGGTGTACCTCTCTTGCAGTTCCTCCATTCATCTTTAAGAACTGTTAGGAGCAGATCGGACCAGATTCCTTTAATTTCCCCAAAAAGATGAGCAGTAGACTGTTTGTGAGAATCCTGTACAAAGCAAGCTTCTTAGAGAGCATACATCTACCAAACATATCCAGAGCTATCACCTGATTGTATAGACAATGTACAACAGCAGCATGGCTATACTTGTGTCATAATGCTACTGATCCAGGCATTCATATATTATGTCATATTTAGCAGGCTAAGAATGACTAGAAAATATCATAAATGGAAAGGTGATAGATGTATAGATGGGTGCAGCACTTGAAGAGGAAGCTACGTAAGTCTTTATTAAATGCAATTCCAAGCTAAGGCTTGATCACAGAAAGTATGATCTTGCATCGAGAGGCAGAATAATTCTAACTATAACATATGGGAAATTTGCATGATGTATCTAAGAATGACCATTTGCTATTGTTGACTAGATATAGATAACAAAAGTGATTTAAAAATCAAACCTTGAGTTGAGTAAGATGATGAGAAGTAAATTCTTCCTCTCCATGTGGAAGCAACTGCCTTAGAAGCCAACCACCAACCCACAAAGTTTCTGCAGACGTACCAGATCTGCAGAAAAGACTGACTAGTGCATCCAGAACCTGTAAAACACACACATACAAACATATATATATGATCTTCAGCATAAGTAAAACAAGTAAAAATACAATCCTTAAACAATTCTCTAGTGATCAGATGCAAAGTAATTTAGCCAAACTTTTGATTTCTCTCTTCTTCTTGTACGAAGTTACATCTACAAAGGAATCTCTGGTTTAAAAAACATAAAGATATAAACAAAAGAATCTAATGGAAGAATGCATGAGAATTTATGTAGACCTGGTATCTTTGCATTTGAGGACTGATTCCTAGTTTCCCGCAACAAACTGGTAGATGATACTGATCCTGCAAAAGAAAAATTAAAATACACTTGTTTTAGGAAAATAGCCCATAACATAAAAGATCAGGTAGGGATAATATTAAATGACAGACTACTGATGCTGGAATTGGGCACCATCATAACATTATTTAAAACAAAAGAACAAGCCAACAAGAGAATGACTCCTAATAATCATTAGGCAACAAAAAGCTGGTGAACAGATTGTGGCTCAATCATCACAAAGAGATACAAAACTTTTTAAGTGACACAACCAAGCAAAAGCAAGCAGTGAGCCATGAACTAAGTTTTAATCAGAGATTTGAGGGCAATAAAACAAGCATACCTTGAGCCTTTGCAGGTACCTATCAAGTTCAGTACTTATGCTATCTTTGGTTGTATTGTTTTCTGAAGAAAATAGCTGCTCTTCACCAGAGCTCTCACCTACCAATGCTTGCTGCAGCCACACCATAAATGCATTAGTGGCCCTCACAATAGAGGTCATAATTTATTATATGCACAACTTAAAAGAGAACAAACTACGATGCAATTATGGCATTCTCACTCATGTGCAGTGATACCTTAAACAAGTTAATTATATAAATTTGGTGAAAATTTGTGCCTCTAGAAATCCTCTTCGTTTTCCATAAGGAACAATGAAGAAAATGCAGGAGCCATTTTAAAAATCATACAACTATATTAATGTAGAAGACATTAACCACCAACATGGGTCAGAAGAACTGAATTCTTATTGATTCCACCATATGCTTTACATGATCACAAGATACATACAAAGACAAGCCAAAAATGGGAACATGAAAAAGAATGACAATGTACAAGGGACCGCTTGATTTTGAAAATTTTAGTTTCTCATAATATAAGGTACCAAAAAAATTCCACAATTTTTGGAAATTAGCAACCAACAAAAGGACTCTTTAGGCATGATAATATCAAAGGAAATCAACAATCTAATCATTTACATAATTTTTCAACAATTTCAAGCCTTTATAAAACCTTTTGATACACAATTAATTTGCTTAGTATGTATAGGCTAACCACTACTAAGCAACATAAGATGCAATCATAATATAAGAAGTAATGCAAAGTAGCAATTGCCACTTACTAGCAAGAGCTTCTTATGTTGCTTCCTCTGAGGGAGAATACCCAATCCGTCGAGCATCGATTCATCCAGTTCTAGGAATTATGGTAGTAGATAATTCAACATACCAACAAACATAGTGACGCAAAAAATAGAATAATGCAATACCTTTGGTTTGCAACAATGTAGCTAGCAAACTCAATGATCCCAAAACCTGGATGTCATCTCCACTAATGATATATGACAGCAATAACTCCCTGAATGAACAATAACGATCCGTCAATCAAATGAAAGAATAACATTATTCCTTAACAGGCTACTGTTAGAAAAATAATACAAAACATCTTTCCAGTAAAAAATTGTTAATCTAAAAATTTACAGAAACTCAGACATGGTAAGGTACCAAAGGGAATCGTAATGAACTCCGACAACTTCATGGCACAAATTAAGTTAGTCAAGCAAGGTTCAGGGTAATAGTACTGCAGGCTAAAATGAAGTTCCAGGCACACTCCAAATAATATAAAAAAAAAAAAAGTTAACACAAAAGGTGGACATGAGATTTAGACATGAAGCAGAAATAAAAGCCCTAAATATTTACTTGCAGATGGCATAAAACAAAACATATGCTTGCTCACAAGTTCATTTTCAATTATTTCACGCCCATAATAGACATTTGATCCCTCAGACCCCCAGCTAACCCAGAATGGGCCTTCATCCCATAAAAACTCATTTTAGGGCCTTACTAAACTTGTGATTTTGGCTTGGTGTGAGTTCTAGATAACACCAAGGTTAACAGCGACTTGCCAAACTCACATAACAGCTCAATTCACTGGTATGCCCCAGTTCTACCAAGGTATATAACAAATCTGATCATATTTTGGAAGATAGTATGTTGACTGAAAATATTGAATAAAGACATTGATTAACTAATGGTATTTCACTGCAATGATTCACTTCAATCAAATATTGAGCATTATGTTGTGAGAAACATAGCTACCTGAGTGTAATAGGTGACACACAAGGATTATGTTGTGAAGAATGTAGCATGGTATGACCAGAGGAGTTAGGTGAATCAAGCATGGTAACTCCAGAATCCTCCGCCTCTCTTTTCACATTAAAAGAACCTAGACACTGTTGTTGGTCTTCATGAGAGGTATTCGACTCAGATGCACGCCCATTTTCTATCACTTCAGGTTTAGTGACAAATGCCTCAGATGGATAAAAAAGTGTGGCGCAGATAATACTAGCCAACTCCTTGGTTTTAACAATATGTAATATGCAGCACAGTAGATATAAAGAAGTGGTAAGGCTTATTTGTGAAACCTGGGGGAGGAAAAAAACAATTCATTAGGAAAACACATTATTTAGATTACAAAAGAAGAAAATGTAGAGAAGAAAGGGAAAAAGAAACACTTACAGTGTGTTGCTTTCTCATAGCAGGAAGAAGCAACGGAAAAACCAAAAGATGCAAAATACTTTCAGTTATCAATCGTCCAAGTTCAGGAACACCAGAAGAAATAACATCGCTACAGTAATATAAATTGTCTTCAATTTCATCCACTGAAGTATGAATGCAAGAAGTTAATTCAGAAGAATCTGGATTCCTGTACCATAAGTCAGATGATCTTGTTAGAAGATTCAGCATGGCTAGCTTTCACTCTAAGTATGTGCAAATAAAAAGCCATGTATAAATGTATAAGCATAACGATGTACTGATTCAATTTTACAAGTTGGTGATTATAAGAGAAATGGTAGGATGTTTTAAAGCAGTGAGCAACTAGCAAGAAGCTCAATACAAGAAGAATAGGGATCAGAAAGCTCAAATAGACATAGTTTACAGATAAAGAAAGCTGCACAGCCATGTTGCCCAAACATGACATAGAATGCTTTCTACATAAACACAATAACAGATAGGCTTATTGACTTACTTAGCAGCTTCGGAGACTAAGCCATCCAATTTGATGCATTGCTCACGAAAATAATTGACCAAACTTGAAAAGTAATCTGATAATGGCCCGCTTGAAACATATTTGTTGACACTTTCATCTCCAACTGAAACAGGAAATAGAGAAGGAGTGAACACACTATAAATAGCATCTATTGCCATAAATATAAAATGAGAAATGATAATTTTCATGGAAATGAGACCTTACCAACTTACCATGGTAAACATTTAGTGTCAAAGCACGTACTGCAGTTCGGACCATACTTTCATCATGGAAAGCAAAACGTATAGCCTCTGTATAAAGGGGGAAGGAAACTACCTCATCCTGAGAAACAACATTAAGGATAATCTGAATGCAATAAAAAAGAGACAATATAGTAACATATAAGTAATAAAAGTGATTTAAAAAAAAAACACAGTTTCCGGTCAAGGAAAAAATTAGTTGGCAATGTGACATGCATATGTAGAACCTCTATGGACTTTAACTACAGAACCAAAACCAGAAGACGCGACATCATGAACCACTAAGTAAAAGAAATTTGAAAATCCATTGGTTGAGTTCATCCAATCAATAACATTTTTGGTGGCAGAGAAGAAAAAACAACTCTGTTTTAGCACACAGGAGATTCAAGGGAAAACAGGTGGGGATTCCTAACATTTCACCATACTTCTGAAATAACAACATGCAATCTTCATTTCAGCACCTAGACTTGCAAATACTTTTCCATATTATCAATAAAACTTTTAAAACATCACAAACAGATCAAAGGACAGAAAAACTAAACCTAGAGGCGTGGAGGACCTTACATTTCTAGTCTTCACAAGCAATGAGATAGTATTCCTGTTCAGCTTTCCACTTATTGCCCTTTGGGGAAAAAGAATAGGAGAAACTAAATGAGCCATTTAAAGAAAATAAGAATATCAGAAAGCAAGGATACTACTGATGACACAAGGAATCAGAGAGAGAGAGACTAACCTTAAAAATGATATGTAATGTGATAGTAGTTCTTCATTTTTGAAATCAAAAGAATATGTTATGAGGTAGTTTATGTGTTCATTGCTGAAAATGTAGTCTGCAACAAACAGCCATAAAAACATAAAGATCCAAATCAAAAGGATACAGTATCTTAACCATGGAGAATACTTACAAATTGCATGTTCCTTTCTTAAATTCTGGATCATAATGCTCATTGTCTGTAATAACTGAAGTGCAACTTTTGCCGGTCTACTTATCTTTAGTATACGCACAAATTCGCCCATAACCTGCTTTTCCATAAAGAACCTGAAGAAACCAGTTTCATACTATAAAAAGCCCGTGATGCTTAATCAGAATAAAATTGGCTGAGCTGTTACCAGATGACTCACTCAAAGAAAGACGGATCATGCTGGTCACCGTAAGTTACCAACTCAGCAATGGATCTTAAAGCCTCAACAACAAAATCCTTTGTAACAGAAAATGTGTAACAGATAAATAAAACGCAGAACAAATCGATGATAATAACATCCATCTCGACTGGAAACTTCATACCTTGTTAACTTCATTTACGATTTGAACCTTCTGAAGCTGATCAGTCAGGTACCTGCATGAGATGGTTCACACTGTTCATAAATCATAGTGAACAAAATGGAGGAGATCTTCTAGTTATATAAAGGCCGACAGATAAAAACCAATTGATTATTCACCAATATTAGGCTTGACTAGGAGTATCACAGTCATAAAAGATGAAATGATGTCCTCCTACTGGAAGCAAAATTCATGGTTGTCAAATGATAGTGATATATTATAGGCAACAGAGCAAGAGTCAAATTTTCACAAACAGAAACATATTTACTATATATATATGATCTTTATAAATGCCCAACAGCACCAGCCTTTTAATTATAAATATCTCACAAACACATGTAAGAACAAACCATTTCATGTGGTAAAGAAGAAAAAAGAAAGCATTCAAAACACAGAATGGAAGGTGAACCGGTAGATATTGCATTTGGTTTGATGCCTCTGCCAGACTTACAGGCAACCGACTCCCGGGCAAATCACTAGATAGTTGGTGAACTATTATATGTTAGACAGGCTTTTTGAAATCTCTGCCAAACTAAATAAAAATCTAGCTCATACATAAATCATCCATGTGTACAACCCTGGATCTCTATTCCTTAAGTTTTGGATGTCTCTCACCATAAATAGGCAAAGATTAAGCCTTCCTTATAGCATACAGACACATTCTTGATTGTAAACTGCCAGTAGGCCACATTGTTGCACCTGCCATCTAAACTACATGCCTTTTGACTATTGGGTGGTCTTTAGGTTGTAAGAGCCTAGACTAAAATTCATTTAGGTATATCACCTAAAATATCCTAAAAATATTGAATATTCAACCTATACGCCTTACTTAACACGCATTTTCCATCCAAAATTGTTCTGTTAATCATCTCAGTCAACTTTTGTCACTCGTAACCTTATTCAAAAGCTTCTGGCATCATCTTTCTCAAAACTTAGACGGTACGCTTCCAATCCAACACCTTGTTGACATCGTCATGGTTTCTTCTGACTCAAACCAAGATTCCATCCCTGAATGTCACATTTTCCTATAGTTTTACAACCTGTTTTCAACTCTGGCAGCAAATTTTCCAGAAGGATTCAAATCTATGCTAGTTTCACTAGTACTTTGATCAAATCCTATTTAGCAATAATGATCTGATAACTATTTCACCTGGATCTTGAAAATCCCCAAACTGACATAATATCATTCTCGATCACCACATCAAGATTTGCACAAAAACAACAATTCCCTCCAACGATGCAAATGGGATCAAACCCCCAAGCAAGATCTCCACCGATTCAAACAAAACTTTGAACTTAATCAAGAAAAACATTAAAAGGAAAAAAAATCCAACCGTAGTTCGTCGAGGGAGAACCGATTCCGGGACCGCCAGAAGGAGAACCACATGGTGAGGATCGGAGGTCCGAGAGATCACGCCGCCGCGCCCGGATCAACCCGACCGACCACCGCATGCGCCGCCGATCCGAAGGGTGTCCACGCCGCAAGCGATAGCTCTCGATTCCTCCTCAGATTGATCCCAAGCTTCTCCTCCTCTGCCTTCGCCCTCTTGCCCTCGATTTTCGATTTGGATTCCAATGGCCGTGCGTGCGTTGTTCGATGGAGAACCCCGCGAGCCCTCGGGAGTCTTTCTGGAGATGCCCGCGCGGAGAGATGACCGTTCGATGCCTTCCGATGGGATTCTGAATCTTGATGCGTGACGTGTCCGGTATTAAATCTATTGGGCCTCGCCGGCCCAGTAAACAATCCACTTTCGGGCCCGTTTGAGTTCCGGGGAGTGGTAACTAGTAAGAGAGATGATTTCCTCTTTGGATGTCTGTTTCGGAGGAAGTGATGGAAATCTCGTTTCTCAGTTGAGTGAGTTTCATTTATATATATATATAAAAGGTCTAAGTCATTAGCGACAAATAATTGTTAACTAGAAATGTTTATTTATAGCCATTTAAAGATAATCCATGCGACAAATAACGGTTAACTAGAAATGTTTATTTATAGCCATTTAAAGATAATCCAACTGCTATTATATATATATATATATATATATATATATATATATATACATATATTATTTTTTATTTGTTGTTATTATAATATATCACTGTGTAACATTGTTTTGAACTATCTTGCTTTCTAGCAATTTAAGAAATTTTCTCAAAATTTCAACTTTAAAAATTAACTCTAAAAAATCACCATTTTATCAATAACTCTTACTGGAATATTTTTAATGGCAAAATATCAAAAGCTACCTCAAATAATGATTGCTTATAAATATATTAAGAATGCACTTTTGCTCTCATATGCAAAATTACATACACATAGCACCTTTATTATATTATTTTGGATTTTTAAAATCAAAATAATTTCAATTGGGGTGTAGTTTATATTTTTTATAAATATATAAATTTTTAAATCAATGTTTTCTTTACTGATTTGATGGAATTATATTAATTTATGAATCACGATCGAGAACAACTAATTTTAATCCCTTCAAAAACATAAAAAAATAAAATAAAATAATGTAGGTCAATGATCTTTTAGGCTATTGAAATTGAATTTTTTGCATTAGACGTTCATCTCGCTAATGAAGAGATTCGAAACATAGCTCACAAAAATAAAATAAGTATTCGAACCCTAGCTCACGCAAATAGAGTATGGTAAATCTCAGCTTCTTTCGTGTGCTCATTCGTATTTATAAAAAAAACAAATATATATATATATATAAAAAACAAAAGGAGGGAATGACTAAACCAGACAAAACGCAATCTGAGCCGCACATCATGTGAAATGTCTGATCAGGTGATTCAATCTCCCAATTTTAAAAAGTACCCGTTGACAACCATATAATTACGAATACGCCCCTCGAATCTCATGGGAAGCGATAAAACCCCTCAGCGTGAGCGTGATCCCTTCTTGTGTCTCCGCCTTCCTCCCCATTGGATCAATTTCTAGGGCTTCTCAAACCCTAGCTTCGGTTCGATCTCGATTTTCTAGGGTTGCACGGCTGCTATGGCGGACGAAACGGAGACACAGGTGGAGGATCAGCGAGGAGAATCGCCGGGTGGTTCGCCTATGCCGCCACCCCCGCCTCCGCCGCCGTCCAGAAGGAGGGACAGGGACTCGAGAGAGCGGCGGGACGAGCGTGACGACCGGGGACCGCCGCCTTCTGGGAGAGGGGACAGGGAGCGGGATTATCGACGACGCGGTAGTGGCAGCCCGCCCCCTTATCGCGATCGACGCCACTCGCCTCCTCGAAGATCACCGTCCCCTGGGCCCTTCAAGCGGTCGAGGAGGGATGACGGTGGGTATGATCGGCGCCGGGGTGGATCGAGAGGAGGGTATGGGGCGGATGACCGGAGGTGAGTTTAGAGATTTTGAGTTCAATTTGGTATTCTTCACGCCAGGGATAAAGCCTTGTTTAGTCCATCAATAAAAATTGGTTTGTTGTTTTTATGCTTTATAACTTGTTTGAAGGTATGGCTATGACTATGGCGGAGGGTATGAACGAGGGGGTAGGGGTGGATATGGAGATGAAAGGCCCCGGTTTGGTGGTCGGCAGTCAGGTGCATCTGTTTCTGAAAACTTTGCGTGTTGCTTGGCATATGTTTACTCTGCTATCGTTGTTGATTCTGCTTATTTTGTTGGTACTGGTCTTAAATTTTGATTGCAGTTGGTTTTCATTTGATTCATGTCGACTGAAGTATTTGCTAGTGTTCCATAGCAAGCATCCCAATAAGTAATTTCAATTATGTCCTTGAAGTAATATGCTAAATTCGAGGTGGATAGAAAATGATACATTGGATTATTTTCTTCAATGTGTGTGTATGCCAAGGGAAGGTGGTGTGCTGATATTCTGCGAGGGCATGTTTTTTGGCCACATAGTTGTTCCAAAGAAATGAAACAGAAAGAGAACACAATAGAAAGTTTGAATTGTATACAAAGCATTTGAAAATAAGATTTAATGAAGTGCATGACATGTCGATCTGGTTTAAAAACTTGATGACAAGGAACTATTTGTTTTATCACGTCAAACAGAAAATTGGGAATGCATTTAGAATTTTGATATCTGTTAAAGTTTCCCAGTATGTATTTTTTTGTTCTTGTTTCTGTATAGTTCCTTCTAATCTTGAACTTTTTAGTGACTCACAGATTGCCTAGTTTAGAAATGATAAGCAGGCTTTTAGACCACATATGAAAATTTTCTCATGTAAAGTTAGTTGTTGAATTATGATTATCTAGTTTAAGAACGACAAACGAAGGTTATACGACTACTGAAAATTCTCTCATGTAAAGTTAGTTGTCAAATTATGATTGTATGGTCTAAGAATGATCATTGAAGGTTATATGACAACTAACAGAAAATTGTGAATGCATTTTAGAATTTTGATATCTGTTAAAGTTTCCTGGTATGTATTTTTTTGTTCTTGTTTCTGTATAGTTCCTTCTAATCTTGAACTTTTTAGTGACTCACAGATTGGATTGATTCAGGGCGTGGTTTTGGTGATGGCTTCAACTCAGGGATGATTCCAAGGTTTGGACTCAGCCACGAATTGCTCATAGAAGTACTATTTTATGTTCAATTAATTAAATCAATAAATTTTTTATCTCCTCAGTACTGGCCACATTCTTTACTGATTCGTTGTGTGCTGCCCAATATGAGGATTTCACTTTTTTTTGTGATGAATAAGAACTATGAAATTACTTTGTCATATGCTTTGGCCAATTCTCTTCCCTTTCTGTATTTATCTATTTAAGACCATGTGAAATCGTGCAATGCACTATTAACTTCTTGCAGAGAAGGCCTTATGTCTTACAAGCAGTTCATCCAAGAACTAGAAGATGATATATTACCAGCTGAAGCAGAACGCAGGTACTCAAAACATTGTTGTAACAGTATTTCAGATGATTTTTAACATTTGCCTGTTTTCTTTATTTTTTATTACTGGGATGACCATGTTTATTTACCTTTTCTATTTATTTGGTTTGCATGTTGACCTATCACTTGATCGTGCAGGTATGAAGAGTACAGGTCAGAGTATATTACTACTCAGAAAAGAGCCTATTTTGACGCACACAAAGAGGAGGACTGGTGTGTATTACTTTCCCTTGTTAGAACATGATTTACTGTGATGTCTAGTCCTGCTATTGATGGAGTTACCTGTTTTTGGTGTAGGTTGAAAGACAAGTATCATCCAACTAATTTGGTAGCAGTGATAGAGAGGTAAGTGTTGGCATAGATATGTGCATACTGTGAAACCTGAGGGCTACGGGTTCAGTAATAGGCTGTTCAAGTTATATGTTTAATTTTATTCCAACATAGTAGAATCATATTCTGTCATTGAAATATAATTTAGCGGGGCTAAATAGTTTTTCACATATTATTTCCTTTTCAGGAGGAATGAGCAAGCTAGAGCAACTGCAAAGGAGTTCTTACTTGATCTGCAGAGTGGAAATCTAGACCTGTATGCCATTCTTGTTTGCTATTGTTTCTTTTGCTGGTTTGTCCTGGCTTGTCTAACTTTTTAATGCAGGGGCCCAGGATTGATTGCCTCTGCACCAAACAAATCTGGACATGGCAGTGATGCAAACTCTGACGATGAAGCTGATACTGGTGGTAAAAGGAGAAGACATGGCAGGGGCCCTGCAAAAGAAAATGATCTGCTTTCGGCTGCTCCCAAGGCTCACCCAATTAGTTCTGAAACTAGACGAATCCAAGTTGACATTGACCAAGCCCAAGCGCTAGTTCGTAAACTTGATACTGAGAAAGGCATTGAGGATAACGTTTTATCTAGCAGTGATCGTGATAAATTTGATGGGGAGAAATCTCATGCTGGATCAATGGGACCAATCATAATCATTAGGGGCTTGACTACTGTCAAGGGGCTTGAAGGTATTGAACTTTTGGATACACTTATCACATACTTATGGCGCATCCATGGCATAGATTACTATGGCATGTCTGAGACAAGTGAAGCCAAGGGCCTTCGCCATGTAAGGGCTGACAGCAAAACTTATGATGGATATGATAAGAGTGGCGCTGAATGGGAGAAGAAGTTGGATTCAACCTGGCAAGGGAGATTGCATGGTCAGGATCCTTTAGAAGTAATGACTGCGAAAGAGAAGATTGATGCAGCAGCTGTTGAGATTCTTGATCCTTATGTTAGGAAGATTAGAGATGAGAAATATGGTTGGAAGTATGGTTGTGGAGCCAAGGGTTGCACAAAGCTCTTCCATGCTGGCGAGTTTGTCCATAAGCATCTGAAACTCAAGCACACAGACCTGGTTTCAGAGTTAACATCAAAAGTGCGCGAAGACATTTATTTTCAAAATTATATGAAGTATGTGTGTTTCTAATTCTGTTTTAGCTCTAGAGAAACATTGCTTAACCTTCAGCAGATTATGGTAATGTTCTGATTGATTTTTTCTACAGTGATCCAACTGCTCCTGGTGGAACTCCTGTTATGCAGCAACCTGTTCTGGTATGTCTCCTAAGTTTGTATCTCTGATAATGAAGAAACTATTTCTGATTACTTGTGCTGGACCAATTCATGAAAATCTCTGTTTGAAATTTTGTTGGTGCCTTTAAAAAAAAATAAAATTGAATGAAGTGGATAGACTACCTTCATTAAAAATAAGATAATAAAAGTCTAAACAAGAAAAAAAGTACAAAAGAGAGAATTTCTACTGTTTTCTTGCTGCTTCCAAGTCTTGTTCATAAGCTTGAGAACGCTGCTTCATTTTGAAATTTTTCTGTTTGCCTTCTGGTGAAAGATGAAATGAAATTGGTGTGGAAACATTAAGTTTGTTGAATTTTCAGCCTAGCATTATGTGTTTTGTAATTTGTATGTACTGTCCTTCTCTCAAGTGTTAACTGTTAAGCAGGCTAGATTTGGTCTGTTAGCTTTGAGTCTTTCACTAAGCATTCATCCTTATCTTTTTGTAGGACAACCATAAGATTTATGTCTTGGTTGTGTTGGGGGAAAATTACTTTCATATTTTCTTTAACCAATCTGTTTATTTTTGTATTTGTGTGTTGTATTATTTTTTGATGTAAGAAGGAAATCTGTTGATGTTGGCCCAGTGAATACAATTCTAGCTAGTGTGTGATCAAGGGATAATCAAATCCAGCCACCTTATTCTATGATGGAGAGCCTTTTCCTCATCTCATCCTAGTTACTGCTTTACAACCTTAATGGTATACAAACTACTATCCTTAAGATAATGGATTTGTAAACTAGATGCCTGGCATCTTCTCTCTTGTTTTGGCCTTCTATATGGCTATTAAGAGGATTGGTGGCTGATGGCGTAAGGATATATTGTTCTGCCATGTAGGGCATGTCTCCTTGATTCCCTTGTCCTCGTTTTTTGGCCAGTAATGCCCTCTCAGTTATTGGAAGGTTAAGAAACAACATTTAATAGTTATGTTATTGTCTTTTATTAGACATACTAAGGAGCTCTGCCACATGAGCTCCTCTCAGTGACTCTTTAATGGTGTCCGAGAATTATTTCTTGTTGTCGTAAAGTACTTGAAGGGCCTTATAACAGAGTTGAAAAGATGAACTTTAATTCTAATGGTAATTCCGTTGGGTTTAACTTATGTTCAATTTGGTTTTCATACAAAGCACTCAGCCAGACTTTGCTTGATAGCGCTGTTCCTCTTATTTAGATATGTTTATATCACTATAGTGGTGCTCATTTGCACATCTACTTTGAGTTGAATTTGGAGATTAATTGTGTATATTTTTGCTCTGAGATTTATTACAAAAGCTATTCAGATGGCTTCATTATTTTCCTCTTTATTCGACATGGATTATTCCAGTCCCAGGATCAGAGCTGCTGTGAATCTGTCAGAAACCATTGAATTTAGGAGAAAAAATTCACCAAGTTTGGAAGAGCTCTTTCAAGCTTAGTCTGTCTGAGTGCTTTGTTTAGTATGGAAATTGACCATTGGACCCATGGAATGGTTTGAGGTGTCTCATTTATCAATGATCCAAACCTGGTCTGACTTCAGTCATATTTTTCTGTTGAAATGTACGGGCATAGTAGTTCTCTTTTTTTATCTTTAGAAACCAAAACCATTCTCTAAAACTAGTTTGAAATTCTAAACCCCCTATTGTCGGTTGTGATGATGATTCTGCAATCTATATGATAGTTCAGCCCTATTTCTCCTACTATTTTTGTTTGGCATACACTCACGTGTCGTCTATGGAGACACTTTTCCTGAAGTATGATATTCAGTATGCCGTTGTTGTTTATGTATCTTGGAGTTCTTGGTCTCTTCACTGTTGAATTTATTAACTCTCCTGTTCCTCTCTTAACTTATCTCATGGTTATAATAAGTCATTAGCATCCCTTCCGTGTCCTTTTCGAACTTGTAAGAGGTTTGCAAGAGTTGTTGCTTAAAAATCAGTGGATGACTTCTTTTTCTTATTTGTATTTTACTAACTGACAGAAGGATAGAGCACCGCGCAGAAGGCCTATTTTAGAGAATCGCCTGAGAGATGATCGTGGCAATCGTAGGGAGCATGACAGGCTCGATGAGGACAGGTTCGACAGAAATGAAAACTCACCAACTGATGATATGCATAACAACATTGGGCCGGATGGTGGAAATCCTGATGAGGTAATGTATGATGCATATGGTGCACCAAGGTTGCGTGGTGGTCCATTTCCGTCAGATATACCTCCTCCACCAGTATTGATGCCTGTACCTGGTGCTGGGTATGTTGAAAGTTTAGCTTGCTTCTCATATACTTCAATGAGTGCATTTCTTGTCACCTTAATGGATTGAGTGTTTTTATTCCGCAGCCCATTGGGACCCTTTGTCCCTGCCCCGCCAGAAGTTGCTATGCGGATGCTGCGAGAGCAAGGTGGGCCATCTCAATTTGAAGCTAATGGTGGCCGTGGTCGGAAAGCCAGGCCTGGTCCTGGTCCAGCTCCAATCTTAGCGATGTCTCCAGCTTTCCGCCCTGATCCTCGGCGTCTACGAAGGTGAGTAGTTTTGCAGTTATTATAATAAATAGATACTGTCTACGTTGTTTTTGTAGAATCAAACATTAAAAATTTCTTGATTTACTATTCGATGAAATCAAATTAAAGTTGAGTGATCAAATTGATACAAATTGAAGTTCGATGATCAAAGTGAAAATGAGTCAAAGTTTAATGACCTACTAAAAAATTTACCCAAAGACCCGCTCATTCTTCCCTTAGAATGTGAATATGGTTAGAACATCGGTAGCGAAACTCTCTTGATCAATTTGTATGTGGATCTATTACTTTGAGCCAAAAATAAATAACAAGCGCACATGTAATACATCACCATAGTCTCTCTTTTTGTTCTTTCACCATAGTGTTTTCACCGATAGCTTTATGTGATTTCCGGACGGCTATTGATGTTTTGGTGCCTTTCTCACTGGTTGCAGCTATCAAGACCTTGACGCCCCAGAGGACGAGGTGACGGTCATAGACTACAGAAGTCTATAATCTTTTCATTTGTGCTTAGAGAATTTTACTTTGGTGATGGTGGTTTTGAGGATCAAATTCCACAATGCTCATGAAGATTATCAACAGATTCTAAAGTGGATAATGTATCTTATTAGTTATTTCTGTACTATAAGTGCAGAATGGCGAACTTTTTTGCTGTTCTTTCCCTTTTCTTTTCTTTTTTTTATTTTTATTTTTATTTTTACCAGTTGCTTTTAGAAAAGATATTGTTGATAAGTTTGAATGGCCTGATTCAACGTTGTTGCTTCTTTTTCCATTTTCATCTTGACGCAGTGATGTACCATCAAATAGTGTTACAAGTAGTTGGTATTTCATGCTTCAAACTCTGATAGTGATCTTTTGATGATGCCCTCTTCTCCTTTCCACCATGACTTTTTGTAAGTTTGCTGACGAGGGCCTGTTTTCCTACTTTCAAATCAGATGCTTTCATGACAGATATTGAATCTGATTCTTTTTAATGGGAATTCTTTCATCAGTCAGTGCTGGCATTTTGTTCTTTTGCATAATATAGTTCTATATAATATAAACTGAAATATCTGAATAAATAATTATGGATATATCTAGTCAAGTGATAAATCTTACAGATCACAACAAAATAAGAAAAATCAAGGCCTCAGTTGCCAATTATCATTATTATTATTATTATTATTATTAAACAAGAATAATAAAGAAGGTGCTGGAAAGAAAACCACAGCCCTTCTTCAGGCTCTGGAATCTTCTTCAATTCTATATATAGATATATATATATATATATATATAGAGAGAGAGAGAGAGAGAGAGAGAGAGAGAGAGATAAGATATATATATATATATATATATTTATAAAGGCAGATATTTTGTTGAACGCTTCCTAAGAAAAATAGAAAGAAAGAAAAAAAGGGTAAGATGTGCTTGGTTTTTGTTTGCGACGAAGAGGAGAGGGTGATGGCTCAACAGCCAGCGCCGGGGAGTTGCCCGTACTGCGGTGGAACTGTGATGGCGACGGACGTTGAGAGCGCTTGGAGGTTGTGCTTCCTTCCTCTTTGCTTTCGCATCAAGAGGAGGTATCATTGCGCCCTTTGCTCTCGCCGCCTCGTTACCTATCTATAATCACCTTACTAGCATAAGATGCATCTCTCTCCGTCTCTCTCTCTCTCTCTTTTCATGTATATATATTTCTTATTTTGAACCAGTTATATATATATATATATATATGTATGTATATACATATAGATCTCTTAGATCTCTTGTTTGTAATTTTTTTCCAATAAATAGAAATTTCACCATTGACTTTGTGTGCTATTTTTTTTTAAAGAAAAAAAAAAGCTCTTTATTTTTGCAGTGATGCTTACTTAGTACACAAGCTACAATAACAACACTCACTCCCACTTTCACTCTCTCATTCAGTCATTCACTAAAGAGAAGTAACTACTCAAGGTTGGAATCTATTTGATTAACAGTTCTTGAGAAGGCGAGGACTTGAAAAGGGGAATTGGTCACAACTTGTTTCTTCTCATTCTTCTTGGTATGTGATTCGTCATCTTGAGCTGTAGCTGCTTCTCCACCTGTGATCAATTGATGTATCAACATCTTAACCGTTGGATCTAATCCATGATTATCATCATCATCAACAACATCATTTCCATGACCACCTGCTCCCTTTCCTTTATCTTCTTTCACTGCTTTCCTATTCCCTTCTTCTCCTTCCATCCTTCTCTATTCCTCTTTCTTGCAGCTCACATTGCTTTAAAACAATAACAATATATATAATAAAATAACGATATAAGAATGTAGAGCCACGTAAGCGACCAGGAGAACCACGTGTACACTTATCCATATGTGCTCATTGCCACCAGTCTCTTTCTCTCATCTCTGGAATCAAATTTTTAGATGACTTTTGGTCTGCCACATCCTTATTATTATATGATATTATTCGTGTTGTAATTATCACTAATCTTTTCATATCTTTTATTTTTAAAATTATATATATATAAAATGATTCGTCTCTTTCCTGCGAGTGCGATTCTTTGAATAAATAATTTGTAGACATCAACACAAAGTAAGAGAATTATATTTCCATAAATGAAATGAAGTTTCTTTGGAAAAATGAGCCAAGATAAACGAAAGGAATTCATTGTACATAGGAATCACTTACCAGTCACTAATTGATCAAGCTAAAATTTTAAAAACATAAAAGAATGAAACAGATTCATTTAATTCATTGAAAACACCAAAGAAATAGAACGCCCAAACCAAAAGATATCTTTTTTCCCACTTTAGAATTAAATACTGGTGGATATGACACACATTTAAAACTAATACCTTTGACCAAATCATAAAATGAAACACTGATAACCATTCCAACAATTAGACAACATTAACTTGGCAAAATAAGATGCAGTGCAAAAATATCAAAGCAGATGAAATCCGCAACATCTGTCGAACAAAATGAAGCAAGAAATCCAAATGTCCAAAATTTTAGAATGTCACAAACATGCAGCAAGTGAAGAGACATTTAAAGCTAACATAAAACTCAACCTAGTTCATCCTCCTGATGAGCTCATTTATGTAATTCTCACGGTTTCCAGCATCTCCTCCTTCAACATAGTGATTCCTCTTCTTCTTGAGGCCACCCAACGGTGCCTTGAGCTTGAAGGGCCAGAGGAAATTGTTAGCCTCCTTGAAGTGAGGCCCGACGGTCATGATCTCATGGATAAGATCTTCAATGCAGATGATCCCGAATTTCCCGAGAGCCTAACACCAAACAAGAATATTCAATTATCAAGCAAAGTGTGATAAAGCTGTTATATAGTGCACAAGGGCATCAAAGAAGAAACAGTTCAACAAACCTCCTCGATGATGGCGTTCTCAGTCAGTGGTGCCCTCTGTTTGTTCAGTTTTCCATAACCTCTCTTGTATATCAACTCCCTCACACTCTTCAGATTAGGATATCTGTAATTCATGATGCAGATATTAACAAAATAAAGCGGTTTATATTACAATAAGGTATATATAAATGTTTAAACCAATAGTTTGGTACCCGTATGTCACGTAAGGCTCAACCCTTTGCAGCATGTTCATCGTTGCCTTGTTAACTTTTAGAAACACTCCATTGAAAATCTACAGCAGTTCAGACAGAAGAGTCTTTAGAAACATAAAATGTTGTCATGATAACGTTTCAAAAGAGAGCATGAGATGTTCATGATTCCTCACCTGCCTCAGACGCAACAGCTGCAAAATTTTCCGGGTTTTTGGGTGCATGGCATTAATACTACACGAGTCCACAAAAAATAAACAAGGTTACTATCACTACTAAACACACCAAAGGAAATATCTAAGCTAGAACATAGGAGTAAATATAACTTAAATGGTTACAACTTGCATATAGAAGGCCATGCATGCAGTTTTCTGGTTGAATAGGCATATCAAACCTACATATAAAACATGCATATCTTTGATTGTCAACAATGAAGTAATACATAAGAGCGTCATACATTAGTGCATAGTATCCACTTTATATTGGCCTCAGACTAATACCAAGCTTTCATTATTGGCAAGAAAATGATGGGCAGTTAAATAAAACATCAGAAGTGGGAAAAAACCCAACCCCTGCTTAGACAATAATTTGAATTATCAATGTGCATTTTCTTTTGTGAGATTTTCTCAACAACTGTATCTGAAAAGAACCCTCGAGGGAACCAAATGCATTCTTAAGAGGGAAGTTACCCTAAATGAACTTAAAAGGACACTAATTGTTTGGTATAATCTACACAAAATAAAAAAAGATACAGAAAAATCAAACAACCAAAATAAGATCAGAAGGCAATTACTAAATAAATTCATGGCATAAATAGAATCAGATTGCAAGCAAAGACAATCTATAAATGAACAGGGAGAACCCAATATTTAATTGAGGTAGTTTAACATAATTTTCACTATAGTTTCACTCGCCAAAAAGGATGAATGTCAATACCCATAAGTGTCAGCAAATCCAATTCCATGCAATGTTACAAAGTGCTTAAAAGCACACTACTAATCACAGAACAATGTAGAGATTGCAAGAGAAAAATAAATCTAGGGATTAAATAAAAAGAGAGATACCCTCGGATCCGGATGATGAAGAGCAGCTTAGGTTCGGGGCTCACATAGAACCCTCCCTTCAACCTGGCCTCACGCTTCAATTGGATAAGCTCCTTCTCCTAAACAAATAATCAAAATCGATCAGACCAAACAGTCAACAAAAAATAAAAAACCAATTTTGTGCAGGAAAAAGAAAGAAAATATGATTTCTTTCACCTGAGTCTCATACGCTTTGGAGTACTTTTGCGCCCTAAGGAAGATAACCTTTCGGTTCTCGCGATCCTTCTTTCTCTTGTCGGCGAGTTCCTGCTTCTTTGCCAGAGCCCATTGCTCTTCCCTCTTCCTCTTCTTCAGCACAGACTCCGGAACCACCGTCTTTTCCGCGACCTCGGCCATCCCTATCCGACACTCTTTTGCTCTCTGCAGATGAACAAAACCCTAATTAGACAAGCAAGCCCTACATTTTCAATCAAAACAAGCCATTTCCCATCTAATAAGAATAAATCAAAAACAAAAACTCAATAACCATAAAACCCTAGCTACAACATCCACAGTCCTAGAATCGAAACCCCAGTCTTCAATCCAGATCGAATAGTAAACCCCCCAAAAACGCTTGCTACAAATGATCTAGGGCATCAATCGAACGAGAATAAACGCATAAATCCAACGAAACCTTGAAGAAAACCAATGAATCTCAATCGAAAGACCAAAAAGTCTCAAAAATGAAATTAGGGTTTTAGAGCACACCTTCCGGTGGATCTCCAAGGGGGCGAAGAGAAGCGCGAGAGCTCGCACTTGAGATCACTATATATTAGACTCTTTGACGGCCAGGATTAACAGCACGTCTCGAGAAGAGATCCAGACCGTAGACTATCTCTGACAATTCATGAGACAATGGGCTGTTATACATGGGCCTTTTTAGAAAATGAGAAAAGTTTGGTATTTTGCACATATACCCCTTGACATAGTTAAGTTACATATATAAATCCCTAAAAATCCTTTATTTCCATCAAATATATTATGTACATAACTCATTTATTTACTAATTTTATTTATATTTGTATCATATTTGATAGAAGTACAGATATTAATTGAAAAATAGAGGGTTTTCTAAGGATGTATGGTGTAATTGAAAAGGTTTGAAGGGTTTATATAATTAAACTATTTGAAAGGGGTATATGTGCAAGAGGAAAAGCGGGTCGGGTTCAGTGTGGAATCCGACCCGTTAACGCTCTAGAAAGGCGGGGTTTCTTCTCTCTTTTTGAAGTTTTTCTGGTTCTTCACCAATGGCGCATCGGCTGCTGAGAGGTTCGCAGGTAGATGGATTGGAGCGCTTCGACTTCCCCTTAGTCTGTGATTTTTACCTTGGTGACAACTGCTACGTTCGCATGGTTCGATTTTCTTGTCCTCATTGCGTTTTTTTTTGCCTTTGCTTTGCTATATTTGTCGTGTTTTCGTTGTTTAATCTTGATGTGTTTGATGGGAATTGAGGAAGCGTTTGGGCTGGTGAATTTATCAGCATGGAATACAAGGCTTAGCTTTTTTGAGTGTTTTTGTTTTAGATTGAGTTTTACTGTACTCCTGGTGAGAAATCATTGAATTTCCTGTTAGCAACTAGTGATTTTGTTAATGTTGATGAGTTGTGAATTTTTTTTTTTTTTAAATCTGATTTCCAAGCAATGTGAGAGCACTGGAAATCTTCATCTTTGGATTAAACAGCCTGTTATCATGAAAATCTTCATCTTTGATGGCAATTTTTGGGTCTTGTGCTTCTAATTTGAAACCCTAGTTTGGTGCTTGGAAAGAATATAATTTTGATATCATTGCTTCTGATTCATGTGCTTTTGAAGGTTTTGGTTGTTAAAGCTTGAATATAACCTCATTTTCGGAAAAATAGTTTAATGGTCTGTGCTAGTTTAGGAGCCTTGAAAACAAGCATATATCCATGGTGCATTTAATTCACTATGATTTCATCTTACTTTGTTGTTAGTAACCATTTCTCTTTCTTCTCTTTTCTTTTATTTTATCCATTGTGAAGAGTAATTCTATGTTGCTCAACTCAATGAATAAGGAGCAATTTTGAAAATGCTGTGTTTCTTTCCTTCAAGGGAAATCTGAAATATATTTTGCCCATGTTGCTCTTGCAGAATAAGTGACCCTGTCTTACCAAGCTCTAAAGCAAGGCAGTTGAGATGCCATTCCTGGCCCCTTCTGAGCATAAAGACCGTCTATATTGGTGGCCTGGATGCCCCAAGGCAGTGAGCAGTGTCTGAGGGACCACTTCTATGCCCATGGTGAGATTGAGTCCATCAAGATGGTACTCCAGAGCATGCATTTTATGGCATACACAAGAAGGGAGGCTGCAGAAGAGCTATCTAACAAACTTGCTTGCCTTCACCTGAAATTGATGTGAACGAGGCCAGTGGAGACAAAGGAGGATGAAGAAAGCCGGTGCAGCCATGTGGACTCTATGGTTCAGAGCATTTGCCATCACCATTGGACTCCACATGAGCCAGCTGCATTGACTTCTCAGACCAGAATAGTGGATCCTTCGTTGGTATGTCTCATGTTTCTTCTCTAGTCTTTCTCTATCTCGACATTTTTATGCAAGCAATTTTTTACTGCTGTATGTGAGATAAATTATACTTTGTTAAGTAATCAATTCTTCTTATTGAACTCACATAGCTTTTATATTCCATCAATTGATGTTAAAAAATAGAAGGCCGAAGGATCACAATTAATTCCCCCCTTCACTATTGATCTGAAACTAGAAGTGGATAGACAAAAACAATTGACTTCTTTCTGGTATTCAGATCAAATCATGCAGATCTTGGAAGTTCAAAAAGTTCGAATTATCCAGAATTAAGTTTTCCTGTGGTTGGGCAATGACTGAAGAAGCTTCAGTTGGTTGCCGTGCTGTGTACATTGCTAACTGAGCTTGAGTTCGGGCGAGTTCCTGCTGGCTCTCATAGATCTCATGCTGCAACATGTTGATGATCCTGACGCAACCATACACCGGATCTTGAGCTCGCCAATGTGCTTCAAAAGAGATGGATTCGGCTGCCTGCGCCCGCTGATGAACCGGGAGTATCTGCCAAAGAAGGAGATGAGTGAAGATATAACAAGCTTCATGTTTTGATTAATACTGAGCGGCAAACAAATACCATACCTGCAGCATTCTAGCTACATTGCTTGCGCCGAATATCCTATGAACGCAGGCGAATCTTTGAGGATGTGAAGCAGGAAAGTACGGAGATAGAATGCAATCTGCAGAACATCTTCTTCTTAGATATTTGCAAGCTGCACATCTCCTGGAAATGGAAGCAGAATTGGAGTTGGATTCAGACATGGATTTCTTTGTAAGATTTGATGGAGATCTAAAGGCAATCTAGCAATTGGATTCCCAAGATCTTGACAAAATCTTTGTGAGATTTCGCTGAAAAATTTACTTTTCATATTGTTTCCCCATTGTTTAGTTTATATGTTTTAGAGAATGTTAGAAAGAGGGAAAGGGTTGTAAAGAATGGCAAGTGTGCAACGGCTAGTAATTTCCTGCCTTATATGCTCCCTCCCTAGAGTGTTGTGGTTAGCAACTAATTAAAATTTTTTATTCTTAATTAGCTTTTTTTATATTTTTATATTTTTTATCTTTTTTTTTTTTTTTTTGGAAAATGGTAATAACCTGTGCGTTATCCACGGTTGGGACTTTTTCATAAATGCTTTACATGAGATATTGATTATACACATACATAACCTGTGAAGAATTTTGTAATAAATACTAAGGGTTGTGTGTGTGATTTTATGATAGCATTGATGTCTGTAGAAAAGAATTATAAAAACATGATTTAAACTCATTAATGACTCCTAAATGAGGATTATAGTTTATATTTAGGATATAAAACAGAGGTAGACCATGAATAATGGTACTCTGGTCCCTAATGTAAAATAGCTTATACCATTCCTTAATCTCAAATCGTCTGTATTTATATAACATCCGAGGGATCATAACAAATATTTTTTATTTTAAAGTAAAATGATTTAATCTTGACAATATGTTTTTTTATTTAAAAAAATAAAAACCACCGATTCATTCCAAAACAAGACATCTTGACAATATGTATGGCGAAAGCATAAATATATAAATAAATAAATAAAAGGTGCTATAATTCGAAGAAGTCCTACATAAAAAAACATTGTAACTGCTTATTTCTGACATAACAACAAGCATCTTCCTGGTTTATATTTAGATTCAGCAACACATACAAAAGCATACAACTTTTGATGAACTCATACTGATTCCAACATTGTAACTCTTGAAGCTCTAGTGAGAGATGCTCATCTAAGTACAAAGCAGTTGGCATGCATTGGATCACTCTTCAACAGAAGCAAAAGTACGCCAAATGCTTCTTCTCAGAAACATATGCTGAGACATGATCTGAAGCTTGACCATACGAAGCCAGAAAATTGGCTGGAATGAGTATTTGGGTCCTCCCAGAACCGATCCTCCTCCCGGTCACACTTCCATAGAACATACCGGGCATGGATGGGACGAAGACATCACTCTGAGAGCACACTTCGAAGTCAAGCAACTTCTCCAACTCTACATTTTGTGATCTTAGGAACTTAGTTTTCTGATCATCAGGTAGTACATCATCCTGCAACAACGTAGCAATGCAAAAGAAGGTGTCCATCAGTATTCCATACTAAAAATTCATGCAGTTTTAGTGACCGAAATGAAAACAGTACTACTCACCTTGGTGAAAGTCCTTGGGAAGATGTCTTTGAGGGCTTTGGCATTTTCATGCCACCAAGTTTGAGTTATGTAGATAGTGGTTTCAGTATCAAACCCAATTTTCTTCAGAAATTGACCGATTTCATATCCATTGTAACAGTTTTTCCTCCCTGAAGCTCCGACTTCTTGGCAGGCTTTCTTCTCAAGGAGCTCACCCTTTAGATCAACGGCGATGAACTTGCCATCTGATCTGTTACTAAGAGCCCTCAAGTTTTCAACCACCTGGTCGACCACTTCCCGAATCTCTTGTTTCAGCTCAAGACTTCTGAACATTGCTAGGCATGTTGTTGACTCTACGTCATCGTTCTGTTTCACTTCTAGTTTCATATTTGTCGAGGGGTACGAAATTGCAAGTCTCAAGTAGCGATTTGTTTTGAAGATCGGATCAATGTTTTTCACTAGGAAGTCTTCCGACACTTGGTTGGGAACTTTGACTACCGTCGGATTTTCAGATGCCACATCAGCTGGGATTTCTCTAGTTATATCAACAACACCCAACAGGCTGCTATAAAATTTATCAAGATCATAGTATTCTTCGAAATCCCTGCACAATCATATCAAGTTTGCTTCCTGTTAGAAAAATCAAGAGACTTGAAATTACTCTTAAGAAGAAATGCATTGTGTATCAAAGAAAAAGAAAAAGAGCTGCAGCTTCTAAAACCTCTTCTGGCCCAGTTCACCACTTCTGATGTCCGGCAGCACAAGTGTGGCCCCAAGATGCCTCGCAATTACAACCGCAACAGCAATCTGATGCAAAGAATTTATACCAGTGTCTCTCAGATGATTGATGTTCTTCTAAACTATTGAGAGAAAAATTAAGTGTACAAAGACTCGGCATTGGTTCTCATGTTAATCTAAATGACAGTTTTCTCCATGGAAAAAAAAAATGTCAATATGAACTCAGATCACATAAGATTAGCAAAAGTTATATACCTGCGGCATGTGAAACTCAGGACCACTTTTTAACGAGAGTGTTATATAACCATTTGACTCAGGTCCCACTTCTGTAAGGACAATTTGGAAAACAAAAATCAAGTAAAACTCGTATTTTAAGATCAAGATGCCGGAGAATTTGAAAGCAAATGTCAAATTCCCGATCCATTAATTGTAACCAAAGTGAGAACTTACTTATACTTGGTGACTTCCAGCATGGTTTTAGCTCTTGCTTCGTTTCCTCCCATGGTCCATTAATCTTGGATGGAAGTGCAGAATCTACCTTCAGGACACTAAAGTGGACATCCGATCGAATTCCATCCTGCAAATATGAAACAAATATGTTGAATAAACATGATTAAAATGCCAGTTTTCAGAAATTACCTGCATAACAATACGCAATTAGATCAAGACATTCAGACCTTCGACAACAAATCAGAGTTTCTAATTCATATATCAGTGACAAATCTAGTAATAACTACTTATAAAAAAAAATATATCAACAAATGGGTATGTACCACTATGAGGTGATTGCAAACATCTTTCAATGAACATTAAACAATAAGGGTGTATTGAAGTGATGGAGCATTAGTTGAGAACAAAATCCATAATGAGAGTCCCAAAAGGCTATCTAATTTGTTTTTCATTGACATTTTGTGCTAAAAAAAGCAAGTTAGAGTAGAAATAACTGGACATCAATAGGAAATCCATTATAAATGGAAATCAGTGACCAAACGAGAGAGTCAAGCTCAATTGAAGCATCAAGCTCCTGTAATGGGAGGACATATCAACATCCAGCAATATGAGAAATAAACAAATCAAAAACATCAAAGAGGAGAATAAACTAAGCATCAACACTCCTGCTATTGAAAAACGATTCTGAAGAAGAAAGACGTCAATTTGAAACCGAGAAAAAGAAAACCTTCAAGCACAAATCAATGAACAAATAATATAATCATTCACAATTCGACATGTTTCCAACTTTGGTTGAAGCATATAAGCTTATGCTTTCCCAAACATATAAAAAATCCGGCAATGAAGATTAGTTCCAACTCCGAAGACATCAACAAATATAATAAGAAAGAAAAGCAACTACAACATCAAAAGAAGAAGAAGAAGAAAGAAACCGATCATCAATTCGAGGACATCAACATGCACAAAATTTAGCACGGATTAGAAAAATCGCCATCTCTAAGAAGGGAGAACAAAAAATCATCAATCCGAAACAAATGAAGAAGAAAACACTCAAACACAAATTGAAACCAAATGATAAAACCAATCCGAATTCTAAGATCTGTCCAAGAAACAAGCTTAATTATGCATTCCCAAATTAACACATCGAAATCTGCCATTTGAAATGTGTTCCAATCCCTAAAGAAAACAAGCAACATGAGAAAGAAACATATCAACAACCTCAAAGAGAAGAAATATCTAATCATTAATCCAAAGACATAAACAGGCATAGAATTTAGAAACTAAAAAAACACAAATCAAAACCAAATGATAAAACCAATCCCAATTCTACCATCTATCCAACTCTGGGTGAAACATCAAGCTCGCTCCTGCTTGCCAGAACACATCAAAATCCGGCGTTAGAGATGAATTCCAACTCATAAAGCAATCAAAAACACGAAAAACAAACACATAACAAGCATCAAAGAGAGGCTCTAATCAAGGGGCGGCGAGCAATACGTCAAACGAGTCAAAGTGATCTTTTTTGATCATGTTGCCAAGCATGGCGAACATGGCGAGGGTCAATATCCCGGCCAGAATATGCCTTGGATCAATTGCCATTGTTCAGCCTCCCTCTTCCTCCTGATCCAGCACTGAAAAGGAGAGTGGAAAAGCAGCACAAAGCGCAAGAAAACGCAAAACTTTAACTCGAATCACGACAATGGAGCGACGAAAGCAATGGAAACCAGCTCGCAGAGATTCATAAAGGTGGACAAACTGAGAAAAATCCAAACTTTATCAAGCTCGGATGGGGATGAGATCATGAGAGAGAGGGAAGCTGAGAGGGAGCGACGCATGGACTGTGGACGTCCTGAGTAGCCGACTCCGAGAAACCATTTTGAAATTTATGCAATTAAGTCCAACATTTTTCAAAAATTGGTTTTTTTAACCTATATTCTCCCTTTTAATTTTGTTTTAAGAATTTTCACAGTCTCTGTTTTTTTTTTTTTCCATTGCCCTAATTTGTGATTTTCTTTATTTAGGTTCCTCATTTTTTTATTTTTTACTAGTCTTTATAATTTAATATTTTTTTTACTATAGTGGAAGGGATTGTTATGATATAGTATCATACTGTGTGCTGGTATTCCATTAAAGTATTTTTGTGCCTAAAGTTTTCAGATTCGATGGTTTTGTTTTCATACTTTAAAATTAAATATTTTTCTGCTTGCTACTTTACTGGTATAGTATCTTACTATTTTCTCCTTCGATATATATACAGAAAATTTTTTCATTTATCGTGAGTTATTATTATACGTAAAACTTTAATTTATTTTATTGAAAATATTTCTGGTCATATTTTAAGTTAAATAAGTCAAAACTATTTCAAATGATTTTGTAAGATTTTATAAAAACTCTTTCATGGTATTGTTCATGCATCGTTTGAGTAAGGTACTGTTCACATTATTGTTTTAAAGAGATTCTAGTATGGTTTGTTAAAGAAACAGTCATATTCCTCCCCTATAGAGTTACATGGTAAACAGATTTATTATCTAGATATGATTCCTGCAATTCATATGAGCGTACAAGTAGCAAACTTTCATTATCTCATATGGCGCCTAACCAAGTTAATATGTTTTTAGAGGG
This sequence comes from Dioscorea alata, assembly GCA_020875875.1. NCBI lineage: Eukaryota > Viridiplantae > Streptophyta > Magnoliopsida > Dioscoreales > Dioscoreaceae > Dioscorea > Dioscorea alata. The sequence goes on from CM037018.1 coordinate 17,675,646, forward strand.
TTGATAAGCCACATAACTAATGCTTTTCATACTTGCATGTCCTTGACAAATCTTTAACTGGGTGGGTGCGTGTGTTGTCTATTATCCAAAAAATCTCAATTTTTTTTTTGTAATTTATTAGTTTTGGGTTATCTTTTTAAAATGGAGGGTTAAGCGAAAAGCCATTGAGCAGTAATTATCTATATTTTTTATCCTCTAAATTTTAGTTTTTATTATTTATTTTGAATCTTTGTAATTTATGACTATTATTGGACTTACAAACAAAATGGACTTCATAACATCCTGGTGTCTTTGCTCGTAGTTTGGAGTTTTGTCGTGGGAAACATTTATTAAGCTTACCAAGGATATGCAGAAGTTTATTTAGCTTCTGATACGCGAAATGAGAGTAGAATTTGGATTTGTTTTGATCTACCATCAATATTTGAAAATCAAAATAACATCGAATTATAGTTTTTCTGTTTTAAACTAATCAGTTAGTTGATAAATTTATCTTCAAATAAAATCAATTTTTCGTCGTATTCTGTTTAGTTGTCGTATATGAAATTACCATATTTTAACTTGTCGCAGTGTTGTCTGATTTTCATTAATTTGATTTTGTTGGTTTGTTTTATTTTTGTTTCTTTTTGTTATTTGGTATATAAAATCATTACGATTTACGTAAAGTCAGTAATTTTACTCATAATATTTTAAAATTTTAATTAATTAATAAAAGTTTTATCCCGAAGAAATCATATCAAATTAAAAATTAATTAATTATTAAGCATTTGAAAATTTCAATAACATTATCTATAACATGTGAGAGGAGCTAATTTATACAGAACTATAGAAATTGGACATCTAAAACATAAAAATAAATAAATAAATAAATAAATAAAAAGAATGATCATAAACATGCCTGTGAAAAATCAAATTTATTTATACACACCGTAATTTTTTTTTTCAAAAAATGCTTTTATAATTTAAGTCTGTTAACAAATTTTATAAAAATATAGATTGTTTGATTGTTTTTCATTTTGTGAGATAACAATAAAAAACTGAAAAAAAAAATGTCTGTTATAAATGCATGAACCATGGAGTTGATTAAGGATAAATTGGTGGCTAACTATGAATCAAATATATATATATATATATATATATATATATATATATATATATATATATATATATATAAAAGAAAGATGCACTGAATATGTCCAAAATCAAGGCTTGATGGTGTTAATATAATTTTAGTTTCAAACACAAATGTTTTCGGGGCGCAATTTTTTTTTATGATAGAAAAGAAAATATTAGCCTTGATTAGACCATAAGATTTTATTATTATTATTTATTTTGAATCTTTGTAATTTATGACTATTATTGAACCTATAAACAAAATGGACTTCCTAACATCCACATGTCTTTACTGGTATTGAAACAGTATAATATTACAAAAATTGTGGAGGTTGAGTGAAAAGATTCACGAGCTTTGTGTGTAGTTTGGAGTTTGGTCGTGGGAAACATTTATTAAGCTTACAACAGATATGTGAAAAATTTATTTAGCTTCTAATACATAGAATGAGAGTAGAATTTGGATTTGTTTTGATCTACCATCAATATTTGAAAATCGGAATAACATTGAATTATGGTTTTTTTTGTTTTAAACTAATCAGTTAGTTGATAAATTTATCTTCAAATAAAATCAATTTATTTTGTCGTATTCTGTTTAGTTGTCGTATATGAAAATACCATATTTTAACTTGTCACAGTGTTGTTTGATTTTGGTTAATTTGATTTTGTTGGTTTGTTTTATTTTTGTTTTAATTTTTTTTTGTTATTTGGTATATAAAATTATTGCGATTTATGTAAAGCCTGTAATTTTACTCATGATATTTTAAAATTTTAATTAATTAGTAAAAATTTTATCCCAAAGAAATCATATCAAATAAAAAATTAATTAATTATTAAACATTTGGAAAATTTCAATAGTATTCTCCATAACATGTGAGAGGAGCTAACTTATACAAAATTATAGAAATTGGACATTTAAAACTTAGAAATAAAATAAATAAATAAATAAATAAAAAGAATGATCATTAACATGCCTGTGAAAAAAATCATATATATACACACACACATTGAATTCGTCCAAAATCAAGGCTTGAATGGTGTTAATATAATTTTAGTTTGCAATTTTTTATAATAGAAAAGAAAATATTACCCTTGATTAGACCATAAGATTTTTTTTATTATTTATTTTGAATCTTTGAAATTTATGACTATTATTGGATCTATAAACAAAATGGACTTCCTAATATCCTTGTGTCTTTACCTGTATCGAAGCTTGTAGTTCCGAGTTTGGTCATGGGAAATGTTTATTAAGCATACCATAGATATGTGAAAGTTTATTTAACTTTTGATTCATAGAATGAGAATAGAATTTGGATTTGTTTTGGTCTGGCATCAATATTAAAAAATAAAAATTAACATTGAATTATAGTTTTTCTGTTTTAAACTAATCAATTAGTTGATAAATTTATCTTCAAACAAAATTAATTTATTTTGTCGTATTCTGTTTGGCTGTCGTATATGAAAATATCATATTTTAACTTGTCACAGTGTTGTCTGATTTTCGTTAATTTGATTTTGTTGGTTTGTTTTATTTTTGTTTTATTTTTTTTGTTATTTGGTATATAAAATTATTGTGATTTATGTAAAGCCAGTAATTTTACTCATGATATTTTAAAATTTTAATTAATTAATAAAAATTTTATCCCAAAGAAATCATATCAAATAAAAAATTAATTAGTTATTAAGCATTTGGAAAATTTCAATAGTATTCTCCATACCATGTGAGAGGAGCTAACTTATACAAAATTATAGAAATTGGACATCTAAAACATAGATACAGTATAATATTATAAAAAATAAGGAGGTTGAGTGAAAAGATTCACAAGCTTCGCATGTAGTTCGGAGTTTGGTCATGGGAAACGTTTATTAAACATACTACATATATATGTGAAAGTTTATTTAACTTTTGATTCACAGAATGAGAATAGAATAGAATTTGGATTTTTTTTTTATCTCGCATCAATATTTAAAAATAAAAAATAACATTGAATTATAGTTTTTCTGTTTTAAACTAATCAATTAGTTGATAAATTTATCTTAAAAAAAATCAATTTATTTTGTCGTATTCTGTTTGGTTGTCGTATATGAAAATACCATATTTTAACTTGTCGCAGTGTTGTCTGATCTTTGTTAATTTGATTTTGTTGGTTTGTTTTATTTATTTATTTTTTATTGTTATGTGGTATATAAAATCATTATAATTTACGTAAAGACAGTAATTTTACTTAGAATATTTTAAAATTTTAATTAATTAATAAAAATTTTATCATGAAGAAATCATATCAAATAAAAAATTAATTAATTATTAAGCATTTGAAAACTTTTGATAGTATTCTCCATAACATGTGAGAGGAGCTAACTTATACAAAATTATAGAAATTGGACATCTAAAACATAGAAATAAAATAAGTAAATAAATAAAAAGAATGATCATTAACATGCCTTTGAAAAATCATATTTATTTATACACGCAGCAATTCTTTTTCAAAAAAATGCTTTTATAATTTAAGTCTGTTCACAAAATTTACAAAAATATAGATTGTTTAATTGTTTTTTATTTTGTGAGATGAACAATAAAAAACTGAAAAAAAAAATGTCTGTTATAAATGCATCAACCATGGAGTTGATTAAGGATAAATTGGTGGCTAACTATGAATCATATATATATATATATATATATATATATATATATATATGAATGATGTATTGAATTCACCCAAAATCAAGGCTTGAATGGTGTTAATATAATTTTAGTTTCAAACACAAATGTTTTTGGGGCCAATTTTTTTTATGATAGAAAAGAAAATATTAGCCTTGATTAGACTATAAGATTTTATTTATTAATTTTTTATTTTTATATAAGTTGTGCTCAACAAATATTTGTTAAAGAATAAACAAGTATGATGGTGTAGCACTGTGGCTTATTAACTCCTTCAAGGTTTATTAACTCATCCATGAAGCAATTAAAGTCCTACTACATGTATGCCTAAAAGATTATCAAAACTAAACCCACAATAAAAGAACCAATGAATAATAAATAAATTGTATTACTATAATATTTATACAATATTTTTACAATATTATACAGTATCATAATAATACTACTGACCCAAAATTTTAATTCTAAGTTTATCAATTCACCATTCAACTAACAATCTATAACTTTAAGCAGTTGGAACATAAGATTTTGTTTGATATTTTAATTTATGATTTTTTTTTTTTCAATCTAAGATGGAAATTGAATGTGCAGGAATAGTTCAATAGTGGTGGGTGAAAATTTTATCAAAAATCAACAATTTTTTTTTTTATAATCAAAGTTGGTACGGGGCAATTGACTTTTTTTATCATTTTCGTTTTTGTTTTTTTAGGTTTTTCAATTCATTTGGTCGTTTTCTATTTTTTATCGTTATCGCTTCAGAGTAAGGTTTTTTTCAATAATGTCTACATATAATTAAAAAAATAAGAGAATAAATAAACAAATAATTAGTTGATTAGAAGTCAATGGAGGCAACAAGAAGATGCCGAGGAATAAATGCATTGCAATTCTCCCACTTGCCCAACTTATGTTGACAAATTCTTGCACTCATTTGACTTAACTAACTCATGTAACCAATTCACTAATTTTTTTAATAAATAAATAAATCATAACTTTATTAAAAAGAATAGAACAATTCAATAATTACGTAGATTTCACAAATAAAATAAACTAATTTGTTTGTCACCTACTGTTAATAAATAAATAAATAAATAAATAAATAAATAAAGCTTTCAACTAATCATACCTTGCTAAAACTAAATATCTTTATATAATGAACTAATAAAATCATCAACTCTAAAATTTGGTGAATGTACCATCTCATCATTTTTTTAATTATAGAAGTTTCATTGGTGCATCATTGTCCTTGCCCGTCTCTTGACACCTTTTGTAGGATGCACACTTGTCAACATTGTCAATATATATATACCATGCAAAGTGATGAAAGATTAACTCATTTTCTGTGTAAGTCATACCCTATATATCATCATATACTTCATGCAAGGTGATGAAAGATTAGCTCATTTTCTGTGTAAGTCATGCCTTGTATATATTCAATAAAAAAAATTATATGTCATCATGGTTTTTAAAATACATGTACACCTTAGTTATATCAAAGTTAAATAATTATTTATATAGAGAGATTTAAAAAAAAAAAAAAAACACGAACAACCCATAGATTTAAATTTTCTATTTTTGATTTAAAATAGAATTAAATATTTTTTTATTGTAAAATAACTTTTTTTTTTTTAATAAAAATGAACAAGGCATATGTTAGGGATAATACATGTGACGAGCTAAAAAAAAATCTAAGAACAAAACCGTCAATTTGAAATGGAGAAAAAGAGAAGCTTCAAGCACAAATCAATAACTCTTTCGTTGAAGCATCTAAGCTTATGCTTTTCCAAACATATAAAAAATCCGGCAATGGAGATTAGCTCCAACTTTGAAGACATCAAGAAATATAATAAGAAAGAAATACATCTTCAACATCAAAAGGAAGAAAGAAACCAATCTTCAATTCAAGAACATCAACATGCAAAAAATTTAGCAAGTAAAAGAAAATTCGCCAACTCTAAGAAAGGAGAACAAAAAATCATCAATCCGAAATAAATGAAGAAGAAAACCCTCAAACACAAATTGAAAATAAATGATAAAACCAATCTGAATTCTAACATTCGCCCAAGAAACACCAAGCTTATGCATTCCCAAACACATCCAAATCTACCATTTGAAATGTGTTCCAATCTGATTTTTCTTTTTAAGTTCCCAATTTTTTTATTTTTAACTTTTTATAATTTAATATTGTCCATTGATACAGAAAGTGGACTTTTAATGGATTTATTGACATATTATCATACCGTGTGTTGCTATGACACCGACTAAGGGTTTATTCTATTATTGTAGTTTTACATCTAAATTTTTCAGATTAGATGGTTTTATTTTCATATTTAAAAATCAAATATTTTTTGCTTAGTAGTATTCTGCTATAGTATCTTACTATTTTATCTTTTGATATATATATGCGGAAAATGTTTTGCTTATCTTGAGTTATTATTACACATAAATTTTTAATTTATTTTATTGAAAATATTTTTTTATTATAATTTAATTAAAATGATTTGCAACTCTTTCAAATGTCCTTGTAAGATTTATAAAAACTTTTTTATAGTATTTTTCATACACTGAGTCTAGGTACTATTTACATTGCAGATCAAATGGATCTCAGTGGTCCTTTAAAGAAGTTGTCATATCCCTCCCTTCCAGAGTTGCATGGCATGCTGATTTATTATTTCGGTATGGTTTTTGCAAATTTTATGGGAGTGCACGTGACAAATTTTCATTGACTCATATGGTGTTTTGCCAAGTTAATAAGTACTAAAGGAGGCAATAAGGCACCATAATAGTGCACCTTTGTATTTATTTGTCTTTTAACAAACTCTTAAATAAGGGACATTTATCTCCTATTGTCTAAGTAATTTATTAATTTTGAGTATGCAGAAGAAATGTAGTTTTTTTATGATAGAATTAATATATTTTTAAACTTGTAGGATGAGCCACGTCTTGGTTCCATGGTAGTTACCACATAATCCACTGTATCAAAATCCTTAAGTGAAATATGATGAGTTTTGTGTGTAGTTTGCCAGTGAGAAAATGTTAAGACTTGATGGAAATACAACTATGAAGTACAAATCCAAGCTTTATTATTTTTTTAATTTTGTTATTTTTAATATGGACAAGGTATCGATACGCAAAAGTTTACTAAGTGTGTTATTCATAGAATGAGAATAAAATTTGGATTTGTTTTGATCTGCCATTGATATTTAAAAGTCGAAAATAAAATTGATAGTTTTTTTCTATTTATTGATTTTCTTATTATAATAATAAAACTAAACTAATCTTTTAGTTGCTAAATTTATCATTAAATAAAATCAATTAATTTTGTCGTATTCTGTTTGGTTATCGTATGTGAAAATACCATATTTTAAATTGTTGTGATCTTGTCAGGTTTTCGATCAGTACAAGATATGGTTGGTTTTGTTTTATTGTTATTTGACGCATAAAATCATTGACGTAAAAGCAAAGAACTTACTCACAATATCCATTAATTTTTATTTTAAAATTTTTAACTAATTAATAAAAATTTTATCCGGAGGAAATCATATTAAATAAACAATTAATTAATTTTCAGGCATTCAAAAATTTAAATAGTATTATCTAAATATTCTCTAAAAAGGTGTTACGATGAACCTTGGGGTAATTATTGATTACACATTCTCATTCCCATATTTCGTTCTCCCCCAATACTGGGGAATGAAGGAAAATGGAGGGAGATTGGATTTAACTTATCCATTTTACCCCTTACTAATTTATGTATATGGGTGTATGTATATAACAATATGTTAATATATTAAATAAATATAAATATATTAATATTAAAATAACTAATATTTAAATATAATAATTATATTAAATAAATATTTATTTCAAAAATAAATCATAAAATAATTAATAAATAATTTAAATAATTAATTATAATAATTAAAAAGTATTTAAATATTTTATAAACAACAAATTTTAATTTTTTATGTTATGGGCAAAAAAGTAATTTTATATCATATATTTCCATTAATTTTTTAATTTTGAATAAATTATTTTTTTTACTTTTTCCATTCCCAATGAATTACCTCTCCAACAAAACATCTTTTTCATTATTATCCATTACTCATTGCCCTTTCTTCATGACCTCATTTTTCTTCAATCCCGTTACAGTAATCCAAACGCATAATAAATACAAATCAATTATGGTGGTACACGGTGCCTGATTGCTAGCTGGTTCTGGAGTAAGGGCTGCCCGCAGAAAGTTAATCTGTTCAACTGGTTTGTTTGGAAGAATAAGATTCTTACCCTCAAGAACCTTGCGCTGCGGAGATGCAACAAGCTCCCGACAGCTACGTGCGTGTTGTGTCATGCAGGGATAGAATATGTAGACTATTTATTTCTGAGGTGCCCTTTTGCTAGATCTGTTTGAGGCTACTTCGTTGGCTTATTCCACCTCCCTGACTTTCCACTCTCTTTGTGCCACATTTGGGATATGTGGAGATCCAATCTGCTGCCAGCGTTCAGGGCAATGACGGACTGGAATGTGAAAGTGGTGACCTGGAACATTTGGCTTGGACGGAATAATTGCATTTTCAATGTTGTAGTTGTCCTTGCTATTGATGTGATTCTAAAATGTGATCGTTTGATTCTTTTTTGGTTTTCAGCTTTGGCAGAGGGTTCCAAGGGACAGTTTGAGGAACATATCCCCACTAACAGGCACAGCTTAGACTTCTTGACCCAGCACTCGAATGCGATTGATGATGGTTCTTTGGCAGAGGAGGCGTCTTCCCAGAGGCTGAGCTAGTTACTTTATGTCCCCTGCCGACGTCTGTCAGTCACCGTTGGTGTCTATTGTTGTATCTGTATCAGTGTTTCTCTGGTTTCTTTCTTTTGCTGTTCAGCACCACATCTAGTGGTCGTTTTTTATTTTGGTCCTTCGTGTATCCTTGTACTTTGTTCTGGTTTTTAATTGAAGTGGTTTATCCACCTTTATAAAAAAAAAAATCTCTAAATACAAAATATTTGACATGCATTGGATCACTCTTCAACAGAAGCAAGAGTACGCCAAATGCTTCTTCTCAAAAACATATGCTGAGACATGGTCTGAAGCTTGACCATACGAAGCCAGAAAATTGGCTGGAATGAGTATTTGGGTCCTCCCAGAACCGATCCTCCTCCCGGTCACACTTCCATAGAACATGCCGGGCATGGATGGGACGAAGACATCACTCTGAGAGCACACTTCGAAGTCAAGCAACTTCTCCAACTCCACATTTTGTGATCTTAGGAACTTAGTTTTCTGATCATCAGGCAGTACATCATCCTGCAACAACGTAGCAATGCAAAAGAAGGTGTTCATCAGTATTCCATACTATAAATTCATGCAGTTTTAGTGACCGAAATGAAAACAGTACTACTCACCTTGGTGAAAGTCCTTGGGAAGATGTCTTTGAGGGCTTTGGCATTTTCATGCCACCAAGTTTGAGTTATGTAGATAGTGGTTTCAGTATCAAACCCAATTTTCTTTAGAAATTGACCGATTTCATATCCATTGTAACAGTTTTTCCTCCCTGAAGCTCCTATTTCTTGGCAGGCTTTCTTCTCAAGGAGTTCGCCCTTTAGATCAACGGCTATGAACTTGCCATCTGATCTGTTACTAAAAGCCCTCAAGTTTTCAACCACCTGGTCGACCACTTCACGAATCTCTTGTTTCAGCTCAAGACTTCTGAACATTGCTAGGCATGTTGTTGACTCTATGTCATCGTTCTGTTTCACTTCTAGTTTCATATTTGTCGAGGGGTACGAAATTGCAAGTCTCAAGTAGCGGTTTGTTTCGAAGATCGGATCAATGTTTTTCACTAGGAAGTCTTCTGACACTTGGTTGGGAACTTTTACTACCGTCAGGTTTTCAGATGCCACATCAGCTGGGATTTCTCTAGTTATATCAACAACACCCCACAGGCTGCTATAAAATTTATCAAGATCGTAATATTCTTCGAAATCCCTGCACAATCATTTAAAGTTTGCTTCCTGTTAGAAAAATTAAAAGACTTGAAAATATTCTTGGGAAGAAATGCATTGTGTATTAAAGACAAAGAAAGAGCTGCAGCTTCTAAAACCTCTTCTGGCCCAGTTCACCACTTCTGATGTCCGGCAGCACAAGTGTGGCCCCAAGATGCATCGCAATTACAACAGCAACTGCAATCTGATGCAAAGAATTCATACCAGTGTCTCTCAGATGATTGATGTTCTTCTAAACTATTGAGAGAAAAATCAAGTGCACAAAGACTCAGCATTGGTTCTCATGTGAATCTAAATGACAGTTTTCTCCATGGAAAAGAAATGTCAATATGAACTCAGATCACATAAGATTAACATAGGTTATATACCTGCGGCATGTGAAACTCAGGACCACTTTTTAACGAGAGTGTTATGTAACCATTTGACTCAGGTCCCGCTTCTGTAAGGACAATTTGGAAAACAAAAATCAAGTAGAACTCATATTTTAAGATCAAGATGCCGGAGAAGTTGAACCAAAGCAAGAACTTACTTATACTTGGTGGCTTCCAGCATGGTTTTAGCTCTTGCTTCATTTTCTCCCATGGTCCATTAATCTTGGAGGGAAGTTCAGACTCTACCTTCAGGACATTAAAGTGGACATCCGATCGAATTCCATCCTGCAAATATGAAACAAATATGTTGAATAAACATGATTAAAATGCCAGTTCTCGGAAATTACCTGAATAACAATAAGCAATTAGATCAAGACAATTAGACCTTTGACAACAAATCAGTGTTCCTGATTCATATATCAGTGACAAATCTAGTAATAACTAGTTATAAAGAAAAATATATCAACAAATGGGTATGTTGTACCACTATGAGGTGATTGCAAACATCTTTCGATGAGCATTAAACAATAAGGGCGTATTGAAGTGATGGAGCATTAGTTGAGAGCAAAATCCATTATGAGAGTCCCAAATGGCTATCTAATTTGTTTTTCATCGATCAAGAAACATGAGAATGTGCAACATTTTGTGCTAAAAAAGCAAGTTAGTAGAAATAACAGGTCATCAATCGGACATCCAATATAAATGGAAGTCAGTGACCAAATGATTGTGTCAAACTCAATTCTATTCTAACGTCTTTTTAACTCTCATTGAAGCATCAAGCTCCTGCAATGGGAGGACACATCAACATCCAACGATATGAGAAATAAACAAATCAAAAACATCAAAGAGGAGAAAAAACTAAGCAACAATTCAAAGGCATCTACACTCCTGCTACTTAAAAAACAATTCTTAAGAAAAAGACGTCAATTTAAAACGGAGAAAAAGAAAACCTTCAAGCACAAATCAATGAACAAATAATAGAATCATTCACAATTCGACATGTTTCCAACTTTGGTTGAAGCATATAAGCTTATGCTTTCCCAAACATATAAAAAATCCGGCAATGGAGATTAGTTCCAACTCCGAAGACATCACCAAATATAATAAGAAAGAAAAGCATCTACAACCTTAAAAGAAGAAGAAGAAGAAGAAAAAAAGAAAGAAACCGATCATCAATTCAAGGACATCAACATGCACAAAATTTAGCACTGAAAAGAAAATTCGCCATCTCTAAGAAGGGAGAAAAAAATCATCAATCCGAAACAAATGAAGAAGGAAACCCTGAAACACAAATGGAAACCAAATGATAAAACCAATCCGAATTCTAACATCTGTCCAAGAAACACCAAGCTCAATTATGCATTCCCAAATTAACACATCGAAATCTACCATTTGAAATGTGTTCCAATCCCTAAAGAAAGCAAGCAACATGAGACAGAAACGTATCAACGACCTCAAAGAGAAGAAAGATCTAATCATTAATCCAAAAACATCAATAGGCATAAAATTTAGAAACTAAAAACCACAAATCAAAACCAAATGATAAAACCAATCCCAATTGTACCATCTATCCAACTCGGGCTGAAATATCAAGCTCCTGTTTGCCAGAACACATATCAAAATCCGGCTTTAGAGATGAATTCCAACTCAGAAAGCAATCACAGACACGAAAAACAAACACATAACAAGCATCAAATTAAAGAGAAGCGCTAATCAGGGGGCGGCGAGCAATACGTCAAACGAGTCAAAGTGATCTTTTTTTATCATGTTGCCAAGCATGGCGAACATGGCGAGTGTCAATATCCCGGCCAGAATATGCCTTGGATCAATTGCCATTGTTCAGCCTCCCTCTTCCTCTTGATCCAGCACTGAAAAGGAGAGAGGAAAAGCAGCACAAAGCGCAAGAAAACGCAAAACTTTAACTCGAATCACGACAATGGAGCGACGAAAGCAATGGAAACCAGCTCGCAGGGATTCATAGAGGTGGACAAACTGAGAAAAATCCAAACTTTATCAAGCTCGGATGGGGATGAGATCATGAGAGAGAGGGAAGCGGAGAGGGAGTGACGCATGGACTGTGTATTTTATGCAATTGAGTCCAACAATTTTCAAAAATAGTTTTTTTAATCTCTATTCTTCTTTTTTAAAAAAAAAAAAAATTGTTTTAAGAGTTTTCACAGTCTATGTTTTATTTCCATTGCCCTAATTTGTGATTTTCTTTATTTAGGTTCCTGGTTTTTTTTTTAATTTTTTACTAGTCTTTATAATTTAATATTTTTTACTGACAAAGAAAGTGGATTGTTAATGGATTGATTGTTATGATATAGTATCATATCGTGTGCTGATATGACACCGATTAAGGTTTATTCCATTAAAGTATTTTTTGTGTTTAAAGTTTTCGGATTCGATGGTTTTGTTTTCTTACTTAAAAATTAAATATATTTCCACTTGTCAGTATACCAGTATAGTGTCTTACTATTTTCTCTTTTGATATATATGCGGAAATTTTTTTTTATTTATCATGAGTTATTATTATACCTAAAACTTTAATTTATTTTATTGAAATATTTTTGGTCATATTTTAAGTTAAATAATTCAAAACTCTTTCAAATGATTTGGTGAGATTTTATAAAAAACTCTTAAACATATTTATTATCTAGATATGATTCCTACAAATCTTATAAGCATAGCGGACTTCCATTGTCTCATATATCGCCTAGCCGAGTTAATATGTTTTTAGAGGGTCGATAAGCCACATAACTAATGCTCTCTCATACTTGCATGTCTCTTGACAAATATTTAACTGGGTGTGTTTGTTGTCTATTGTCCAAAAAACTCAATTTTTTTTTTTGTAATTTATTAGTTTTGGTTATGCAGAGGAAATGTAGTTTTTTATTATAGAATTATTATATTTTTAAAATGGGGGGTTAAGCCAAAAGCCATTGAGCGGTTAATTATCTGTATTTTTTATTTTCTAAACTTTTTGGTTTTATTATTTATTTTGAGTCTTTGTAATTTATGACTATTATTGGACCTATAAACAAAATAGACTTCCTAACATCCTGGTGTCTTTGCCGGTATTGAAATAGTATAATATTACGAAAAATGAGGAGGTTGAGTGAAAAGATTCATCGCTTGTAGTTTGGAGTTTGGTCGTGGAAAATGTTTATTAAGCTTACCACAGATATGCGAAAATTTATTTAGCTTCTGATACATAAAATAAGAATAGAGTTTGGATTTGTTTTGATCTACCATCAATATTTTAAAATCAAAATAACATTGAATTATAGTTTTTCTATTTTAAACTAATCAGTTAGTTAATAAATTAATCTTCAAATAAAATCAATTTATTTTGTCGTATTCTGTTTAGTTGTCGTATACGAAACTATCATATTTTAACTTGTGCCAGTGTTGTCTGATTTTCGTTAATTTGATTTTGTTGGTTTGTTTTATTTTTGTTTTATTTTTTTTGTTATTTGGTATATAAAATTATTGCGATTTAAGTAAAGCCAGTAATTTTACTCACAATATTTTAAAATTTTAATTAATTAATAAAAATTTTATCCCGAAGAAATCATAGTAAATAAAAATTAATTAATTATTAAGTATTTGAAAAATTTCAACAGTATTCTCCATAACATGTGAGAGGAGTTAACTTATACAAAATTATAGAAATCGGACATCTAAAACATAGAAATAAAATAAATAAATAAAAAGAATGATCATTAACATGTCTGTGAAAAAGTCATATTTATTTATACACACCGTAATTTTTTTTTCAAAAAAAAAAAAAGTTTTTATAACTTAAGTCTGTTCACAAATTTTATAAAATATAGATTGTTTAATTGTTTTTCATTTTGTGAGATCAACAATAAAAAACTGAAAAAAAAAAATGTCTGTTATAAATGCATGAACCATGGAGTTGATTAAGGATAAATTGGTGGCTAACTATGAATCAAATATATATATATATATATATATATATAAGAAAGATGCATTGAATTCGACCAAAATCAAGGCTTGAATGGTGTTAATATAATTTTAGTTTCAAACACAAATGTTTTTGGGGAGCAATTTTTTTTTATGATAGAAAAGAAAATATTAGCCCTGATTAGACCATAAGATTATTTTATTTTATTTTTTTATTTTAATACAAACACTACTCAACAAATGTTTGTTAAAGAATAAACAGATAAGATGGTGTAGCACTGTGGCTTATTAACTCCCTAAAGATTTATTAACTCGTCCATGATGCTATTAAAGTCCTACTACATGCAGGGGCGGAGCCAGGAATTGCACAAAAAGGGGGCGAGCTACTGTACACAAACAAAATTTCATGAATTACCAAAAATTGTATAAATTAAAATTTAAAATAATACACTAACAACAATGTTTTCAAATGTAAAATAAAAATACGGCTAACTTGAGAAGGGGATTTCATCAAAAAAAAAAAAAAAAAAAAAACTTGAGAAGGGGAGTTGCATCCTCCAATTTTGCATGTTTTAAAAATATTATAATATTATTTTTTCATCAATTTTACCAAACATTTCAAGTTCAATAATATCAATCCACATACCATATTAATTAATCACAATTTCATAAAAAATTCAACAAAATTTCTCAAATTATTCAAATGACAACATCCCAAAATAACATCTCATGAATAGCAAAAACAAACAAATAAAAATCAAGATCAATCTAAATAAAAAAACAAACAAACAAATGGATCCCTCTTCGGCTCTTTCAAAAGTTTGGAGACTCATCGGACAGACTAGAGTCTTTCCGAAGAATGGAATTTCGTTGAATTGCAGGAGAAATTTGAAATGTTACGAGAAATTATAAAAACAACTACACAAGAGAGGATGAGAAGAGAATTTATGCAAAAAAAAAAAATTAAAAAAAAAAGAGAAGAGAAGCTGCCCCTATACAATAAAACACATTATATATATATATATATATATATATATATATATATATATATATATATATATATATATATATATATATATATATATATATATATATATCAAGGGAGATTGAAAAACTCTCTTTTACAATAAGAAATAATACATATATATTATATTTATATATTTAAATATGTTGAAAAGATATTTCTTGGAAATCGGAGTGCTTTGGAACCTGTTTTTTTTCTTTTTAATTCAGATGATGAGATGTTTTAATAATTTTTGTTATTCCTTTGCTTCTAACCCTTGCTATTCTTTGCTCAAAGCTTTCAACAGCCAGATCTGGGGTGGTGCCGTGGTGGGATGGGTCATGATTCACCAAAGCCCGTCAACGCAGGCAATTAGGAAGGACGGACTCACCATCATGGGCTTCGGCAAAAGTATTTTTGTGTTTAAAGTTATGATATAGTATTTTTGTATTTATTCACCAAAGCCCGTCAACGCAGATTGTTATGATATAGTATCATACCGTGGTATGACACCGATTAAGGTTTGTTCCATTAAAGTATTTTTGTGTTTAAAGTTTTCAAATTCGATGGTTTTCTTTTCATACTTAAAAATTAAATATATTTCCGCTTGCCAGTATACATGTATAGTATCTTACTATTTTCTCTTTCGATATATATGCGAGAAAGAATTTTGTTTATTGTGAGCTATTATTATACCTAAAACTTCAATTTATTTTATTGAAAACATTTTTGGTCATAATTTAATTTAAATAATTTGAAACTCTTTCAAATGATTTGGTAAGATTTGTAAAAATTCTTTCACTTCATGCATTGTTTGAGTAAGGTATTGTTCACATTATTGTTTAAATGGATTTTAGTGTGGTTTGTTAAATAAGCAGTCATATCCCTCCCCTCCAGAGTTATATGGTAAACAGATTTTTTTATCTACATATGGTTCATGCAAATCTTATGAGTGTGCATGTAGCGGACTTCCAATGTCTCATATAACGCCTAGCAGAGTTAATATGTTTTTAGAGGGTCGATAAGCCACATAACTAATGCTCTTTCATACTTGCATGTCTCTTGACAAAATTTTAACTAGGTGCATTTGTGGCCTATTGGTCAATTTTTTTTTTTTTTTTTTTTTTGTAATTTATTACTTTTGGGTATGCTTAAAATTGGTTGGGGGGGGGGGGGGGAGTGGGTTAAGGCAAAAGCCATTGAACAGTAATTACTAATTATCAGTATTTTTTATCTCAACCTTTTGGTTTTATTATTTACTTTGAATCTTTGTAATTTATGACTATTATTGGACCTATAAACAAAATGTACTCCCTTGACATCCTGGTGTCTTTACCGGTATTGAACCAGTATAATATTACAAAATTGTGGAGGTTGAGTGAAAAGATTCACGAGCTTTGCGTGTACCATCGATATGCGAAAGTTTATTTTGCTTCTGATTCACACAGAATGAGAGTCAAATTTGGTTTGTTTTGATATGCCATCAATATTTGAAAATTGAAAATAACATTGAATTATAGTTTTTTTTAAACTAAACAATTAGTTGATAAATTTACCTTCAAATAAAATTAATTTATTTTATCGTATTCTGTTTGGTTGTCTTATATAAAAATATTATATTTTTAATTTGTGGAAGTTACCTGATTTTGGTTAATTTGATTATGTTGTTTTGTTTTGTTTTTATGTTATTTGGCATATAAAATCATTGTGATTTTATGTAAAGCCAATAACCTTACTCACTATATTTTAAAATTCTAATTAATTAGTAAAAATTTTATCTCGAAGAAATCATATCAAATAAAAAATTAATTAATTATTAAGCATTTGTATTTTCCATAGCATGTGAGAGAAGCTAACTTATACGAAATTATAGAAATTGGACATCTAAAGCATAGAAATAAAATAAATAAAAAGAAAGATCATCAACATGCCTTTACAAAAATAATCATATTTTTTTATACACCCCACAAATTTTTTTTTTCAAAAAAATGTTTTTATAATTAAAGTTTGTTTACAAATTTATAAGAATATAGATTTCCTAATTGATGGAGGAACTCGCAGCCAACTTTATCCTCAGTTCTGGAAGATTAAATCCCCCAGCAAAATTACCTTGTTTTGCTGGCTTGCCTGGGAGAATAAAATTCTTACCCTCGATAATCTATTCAAAAAAAGGTGTAACTTGAATGCTACAAACACTTGTGTTCTCTGTCATAAAGATTCAGAATCTGTTGATCACCTCTTCCTTTACTGTGAAATTTCCGCCAGAATCTGGTCCTTCTTTAAACAATTCTTCAGCTCTGAACCTTCCCCGTCCTCTGTTTCAAATATATGGACAACCTGGTTACCTTCCTTAAATTCTAGTCTCCATAACCTCTGCGATCTTTGTACTCGTGCAATCTTCTGGAATTTGTGGCTGGAACGGAATAATAGAATTTTTAACTTAAACTGCTCTTCTTTTCTTTCTATTATTTTTAAGACTGCTAACTTGCTTCTTTCCTGGCTTGTTGCAGCTCCTGAGCCTCATCCGATTGCGACTACAGAAGCCTCTCAGAAAATCAAGCGTTCTCTCAACTTCCTGAACACCCATTTGGCTGGATCTTCCGGAGACGCAGGGCACAACATTGTTCGGGAGTAGTCGCCCTCTTTTTTCTGCTTGGTCTGACTTCTGACTCCAGACGGTTGTCTTCGCAGACCTAGCTTTCACCTTCTTTCCTTTGTTTTTTCATCCCTTTTCTCCTGTTTGCTGTATCCCTCACCTCTGGTGAGTTCTTGTTTTACTTTTGTTCGGTTGTTCTTCGTCTTTGTGTCGTTGCTGTACTGTCTCTTTCTTTTTCAATAAATCAGTGGTTTATCCACTTTTCTCAAAAAAAAAAAAAAAGAATATAGATTGTTTAATTGTTTTTTTTCATTTTGTGAGATGAACCATAAAAAACTGGAGAAAAAAAAAAATCTGTTATAAATGCATGAACCATGGAGTTGATTAAGGATAAATTGGTGGCTAACTATGAATCGTGTATATATATATATATATATATATAAGAAAGATGCATTGAATACGTCCAAAATCATGGCTTGAATGGTGTTAATATAATTTTTGTTTCGAACACAAACGTTTTTGGGGCCCAATTTCTTATGATGTAGAAAAGAAAATATTAGCCTTGATTACTTCATAAGATTTTTTTTTTTTTTTTTTTTTTTACACAAGCGCCATTGAACAAATATTTGTTAAAGAATAGACAGGTATAGTGGTGTATCACTGGAGCTTATTAACTCCTTAAAAATTTATTAACTCGCCCAGAAATCATATTAAGCATTTAAAGTCCTATTACATGTATACCTAGAAGATTATCAAAAACTAAACCCACAAAAAAAAAAACCAATGAATAATAAATAAATTGTATTACTATAATATTTTTACAATATTTTTACAATATTACACAGTATCACAATAGCATTATTGGTCTAAAAAATTTATTTTGAGTTTATCAATCCACCATTCAACTAACAATCTATAACTCAAGGCAGTTTGACCAAAAGATTTTGTTTTACATTTTGATTTATAATTTTTTTTTGTTTTATTATTCAATTTAAGGGCGTAAATTTAATGTGCACGAATAGTTCAATAGATGTGGGTGAAAATTTTATGAAAAATCAACATTTTTTTTTTAAATCAAAGTTGGTACGGACAATTAACTTTTTTTTTATGGTGTTCCCTTTTGTTTTTTTAGGTTTTCCAATTCATTTGGTCGTTTTCTGTTTTTTATTATTGTTATCGCTTAAGAATAAGACTTTTTTCAATAATGTCTACGTATAATTAATAAAAATTAAGAGAATAAATAATCAAATAATTAGTTTAGTAGAAGTCAATGGAGGCACCAAGAAGATGCCGAGGAATAAATGCATTTCAATTCTCCCACTTGCCCAACTTATGTTGATAAATTCTTGCTCTCACTTGACTTTAGTAACTCATGTAACCAATTTCTTTTTTTAAATAAAATGGATAAATCACAAACTTATTGAAAGAAAGAGTCAAGTACATAAAACAAAGTAAACATAACCATAAGTAATGCACCACCTAAAACAAAACCAACAGGAAATAAGGCTGCAAACAAACAAACAAAACTAAATGAACGCAGCTGAAAAAACGGAGGCCACCAGGAGATGAAAAAGGTCTTCTTCAGCTGTAAAAAAGAAGACGGGGGCAAATCACTCCCGAATAGAGGGTTCCGCAGGAATGTTGCACTTAGCATGCCTTGTGCTCAAAAATACGAAAAAGCGCTTCAGCTTTTGAACTGAGTCTAAAGATATTTGTCGATGATACGGGTCCCTAGGTGCAGAAATCCAAACAAGAAGCAAATGAATGGTTTTGGCAATAATAGCAAAAACATCATGAAAGCATAATTAAAAATTCAATTATTCCTCTCAAATCAAATATTCCAACAAATTCCTTTAGAAATCAAGCCCCACAGAACATGTTATTGGGCATCTAAGGACGTAATCCAAGATGTCCAGATCTCGAATAAAGATGAAGCCCGTGAAAATAAATTAAAGGATTATTCAAAGAACACCAAAATTCACTAATAACACATGCGAGGAACTTAAAAAAAAATCTAAGAATAAAGACGTCAATTTGAAATGGAGAAAAAGAAAAGCTTTAAGCACAAATAAAAAACTCTTTAGTTGAAGCATCTAAGCTTATGCTTTTTCAAACATATCAAACATCCAGCAAGGGAGATTAGCTCCAACTTTGAAGACATCAAGAAATATAATAAGAAAGAATTACATCAACAACATCAAAAGGAAGAAAGAAACCATTCAAACCAATCTTCAATTCAAGGACATCAACATGCACAAAGTTTAGCAAGTAAAAGAAAAATCGCCAACTCTAAGAAAGGAGAACAAAAAATCATCAATCCGAAATAAATGAAGAAGAAAACCTTCAAACACAAATTGAAAATAAATGATAAAACCAATATGAATTCTAACATCCGCCCAAGAAACACCAAGCTTATGCATTCCCAAACACATCCAAATCTACCATTTGAAATGTGTTCCAATCACTAAGAAAATGAGCAACATGAGAAAGAAACACATCAACAACCTCAAAGACAAGAAAGATCTAAGCATTAATTCAAAGGCATGCAATTAAGTCCAACATTTTTTAAAAATTGATTTTTTTTTTTAATCTCCATTCTCCTTATATATATATATATATATATATATATATATATATATATTTTGATTTTCACATTTAAGTTTTTGCCATTCCCCTAATTTGTGATTTTCTTTTTATGTTCCCAATATTTTTATTTTTAAATTTTTTTTTATAATTTAATATTGTCCACTGATATAGAAAGTGGACTTTTAATGGATTGATTGCAATGACATACTATTATACTATATGTACATCTAAATTTTTGAGAATCGATGGTTTTATTTTCATATTTAAAAATCAAATATTTTCTACTCAGTAGTATACAGCTATAGTATCTTCCTATTTTCTCTTTTGATATATATGCGGAAAATTTTTTTACTTATTGTGAGTTATTATTACACATAAATTTTTAATTTATTTTATTGAAAATATTTTTTATTATAATTTAATTAAAATGATTTGCAGCTCTTTCAAATGTCCTTGTAAGATTTATAAAAACTCTTTCATAGTATTTTTCATACACTGAGTCTAGATACTATTTACATTGCAGTTCAAATGAACCCCAATGGTCCTTTAAAGAAGTTGTCATATCCCTCATTTCCAGAGTTGCATGGCATGCGAATTTATTATTTCGGTATGGTTTTTGCAAATCTTATGGGAGTGCACATGACAAATTTTGACTCATATGGTGTTTTGTCAAGTTAATAAGTACTAAAGGAGCCAATAAGGCATCACAAGAAGTGCACCTTTGCACTTACTTGTCTCTTAACAAACTCTTAAATAAGGGATATTTATTGCCTATTGTCTAAGTAATTTATTATTTTTTAGTATGCAGGGGAAATGTAATTTTTTTTTTTATAGAATTAATATATATTTAAACTTGGAGGATGTTAAGAGAAAAGCCATCCAATTTAGTAATTATTTGTATTTTTGTTACCTCTGAACTTTTACTTTTTTTTATTTATTTCAAGTCTTTGTCCATTATGAGTTTTATTAGACATATAAGCAAAGTGGAATTCCTAAACCCATGGCTAAGAATGAGTCACGTCTTGGTTCTATGGTAGTTACTACGGAATCCACCATACCAAAATCCTTAAGTGAAACAACATGAGTTTTGTGTGTGGTTTGCCTATGAGAAGCGTTAAGACTTATGGAAATACAACCATGAAGTACAAATCCAAGCTTTATTTTTTTTAATTTTCTTATTTTTAATATGGACAAGGCACTGATACAAGTGTACTAAGTGTGTTATTCATAGAATGAGAATAAAATTTGGATTTGTTTTGATCTGCCATCCATATTTAAAAGTCGAAAATAAAATTGATTATAGTTTTTTTTCTATTATTGATTTTCTTATTATAATAATAAAACTAAACTAATCTTTTAGTTGATAAATTTATCATTAAATAAAATAAATTAATTTTGTCGTATTCTGTCTGGTTATCATATGTGAAAATACCATATTTTAAATTGTTGTGATCTTGTCAGGTTTTCGATTAGTACAAGATATGGTTGGATTTTAAATTGTTGTGATCTTGTCAGGTTCCAGTACAAGATATGGTTGGTTTTGTTTTATTGTTATTTGACGCATGAAATCATTGACGTAAAAGCAAGGAACTTACTCACAATATCCATTAATTTGTATTTTAAAATTTTTAACTAATTAATAAAAATTTTATCCAGAGGAAATCATATTAAATAAACAATTAATTAATTTTCAGGCATTCGAAAATTTTAAATAGTATTATCTAAATATTCTCTAAAAAGGTGTTCCGATGAACCTTGGGGTAATTATTGATTACACATTCTCATTCCCATAGTTTAGTGACCTTTTATAGAGCTAGTCATTACCCTGGGATACCATTAAACCCCTTTAGGGTAATATTTCGTTCCCCCCAATATTGGGGAATGAAGGAAAATGGAGGGAGATTGGATGTAACTTATCTATTTTACCCCTTACTAATTTATGTATATGGGTGCATATATATAACAATATATTAATATATTAAATAAATATAAATATATTAATATTAAAACAACTAATATTTAAATATAATAATCATATAATAATTATATTAAATAAATATTTATTTCAAAAATAAATCATAAAATAATTAATAAATAATTTAAATAATTAATTATAATAATTAAAAATTATTTAAATATTTTATAAACAACAAATTTTAATTTTTTATGTTATGAGCATAAAAGTAATTTTATATCATATATTTCCATTAATTTTTAAATTTTGAATAAATTAATTTTTTATTTTTCTCATTTTTAATAAATTATCTCTCCAATAAAACATTTTTTCATTACTATCACTTACTCATTCGTTGCCCTTTCTTCATGACCTCATTTTTCTTTAATCCCGTTACGGTAATCCAAACGCATAATAAATACAAAAATGCTTTAAATACAAAGTATTTGACATGCATTGGATCACTCTTCAACAGAAGCAAGAGTACGCCAAATGCTTCTTCTCAGAAACATATGCTGAGACATGGCCAGAAGCTTGACCATACGAAGCCAGAAAATTGGCTGGAATGAGTATTTGGGTCCTCCCAGAACCGATCCTCCTCCCGGTCACACTTCCATAGAACATGCCGGGCATGGATGGGACGAAGACATCACTCTGAGAGCACACTTCGAAGTCAAGCAACTTCTCCAACTCCACATTTTGTGATCTTAGGAACTTAGTTTTCTGATCATCAGGCAGTACATCATCCTGCAACAACGTAGCAATGCAAAAGAAGGTGTTCATCAGTATTCCATACTACAAATTCATGCAGTTTTAGTGACCGAAATGAAAACAGTACTACTCACCTTGGTGAAAGTCCTTGGGAAGATGTCTTTGAGGGCTTTGGCATTTTCATGCCACCAAGTTTGAGTTATGTAGATAGTGGTTTCAGTATCAAACCCAATTTTCTTCAGAAATTGACCGATTTCATATCCATTGTAACAGTTTTTCCTCCCTGAAGCTCCTATTTCTTGGCAGGCTTTCTTCTCAAGGAGTTCGCCCTTTAGATCAACGGCTATGAACTTGCCATCTGATCTGTTACTAAAAGCCCTCAAGTTTTCAACCACCTGGTCGACCACTTCACGAATCTCTTGTTTCAGCTCGAGACTGCTGAACATTGCTAGGCATGTTGTTGACTCTATGTCATCGTTCTGTTTCACTTCTAGTTTCATATTTGTCGAGGGGTACGAAATTGCAAGCCTCAAGTAACGGTTTGTTTCGAAGATCGGATCAATGTTTTTCACTAGGAAGTCTTCTGACACTTGGTTGGGAACTTTTACTACCGTCAGGTTTTCAGATGCCACATTAGCTGGGATTTCTCTAGTTATATCAACAACACCCCACAGGCTGCTATAAAATTTATCAAGATCGTAATATTCTTCGAAATCCCTGCACAATCATATAAAGTTTGCTTCCTGTTAGAAAAATTAAAAGACTTGAAAATATTCTTAGGAAGAAATGCATTGTGTATTAAAGACAAAGAAAAAGAAAAAGAGCTGCAACTTCTAAAACCTCTTCTGGCCCAGTTCACCACTTCTGATGTCCGGCAGCACAAGTGTGGCCCCAAGATGCCTCGCAATTACAACCGCAACTGCAATCTGATGCAAAGAATTCATACCAGTGTCTCTCAGATGATTGATGTTCTTCTAAACTATTGAGAGAAAAATTAAGTGTACAAAGACTCGGCATTGGTTCTCATGTTAATCTAAATGACAGTTTTCTCCATGGAAAAAAAATGTCAATATGAAATCAGATCACATAAGATTAACAAAAGTTATATACCTGCGGCATGTGAAACTCAGGACCACTTTTTAACGAGAGTGTTATGTAACCATTTGACTCAGGTCCCACTTCTGTGAGGACAATTTGGAAAACAAAAATCAAGTAGAACTCGTATTTTAAGATCAAGATGCCGGAGAAGTTGAACCAAAGCAAGAACTTACTTATACTTGGTGGCTTCCAGCATGGTTTTAGCTCTTGCTTCATTTCCTCCCATGGTCCATTAATCTTGGAGGGAAGTTCAGACTCTACCTTCAGGACATTAAAGTGGACATCCGATCGAATTCCATCCTGCAAATATGAAACAAATATGTTGAATAAACATGATTAAAATGCCAGTTCTCAGAAATTACCTGCATAACAATACGCAATTAGATCAAGACATTCAGACCTTCGACAACAAATCAGAGTTCCTAATTCATATATCAGTGACAAATCAACTAGTTTTAAAGATAACTATATCAACAAATGGGTATGTACCACTATGAGGTGATTGCAAACATCTTTCGATGAACTTTAAACAATAAGGGCGTATTTAAATGAGCATTAGCTGAGAACAAAACATATAATGACAGTCGCAAAAGGCTATCTAATTTGTTTTTCATCAATCAAGAAACATGAGAATGTGCAACATTTTGTGCTAAAAAAAGCAAGTTAGAGTAGAAATAACTGGACATCAATAGGAAATCTAATATAAATGGAAGTCAGTGATCAAATAACAGTGTCAAACTCAATTCTATTCTACCATCTTTTTAACTCTCATAAAGCAGCAAGCTCCTGCAAAGGGAGGACATATCAACAACTATTCTTAACAAGAAAGACTTCAATTTGAGATGGAGAAAAAGAAAACCTTAAGCACAAATCAATGGCCAAGTAATAAAATCATTCACAATTCAACATGTTTCCGACTTCCGTTGAAGCATCTTAGCCTATGCTTTCCCAAACATATCAAAAATCCGGCAATGGAGATTAGTTCCAATTCCGAAGACATTAACAAATATAATAAGAAAGAGATGCATCGATCTACAACATCAAAAAGAGGAAGGAAACCAATTAATCATCAATTCAAGGACATCAGCATGCACAAAATTTAGCACCGAAAAGCGCTATCTCTAAGAAGGAAGAACAAAAAATCATCACCCTCAAACACAAATTGAAACCAAATGATAAAACCAATCCAAATTCTAACATCTCTCCAAGACATATCAAGCTTATGCATTCCCAAATTAACACATTGAAATCTACCATTTGAAATCTGTCCAATCCCTAATAAAACGAGCAACATGAGAATGAAACACATCAACAACATCAAAGAGAAGAAAGATCTAAGCATTAATCCAGAGACATCAACAGGCATATAGTTTAGAAACTAAAAAAACACAAATCAAAACCAAATGATAATTACCAATCCCAATTCTACCATCTATCCAACTCTGGCTGAAGCATCAAGCTCCTGCTTGCCAGAACATATCAAAATCCGGCATTAGAGATGAATTCCAACTCAGAAAGCAATCACAGACGCGAGAAACAAACACATAAACAGCATCAAAGAGAGGCGTTAATCAGGACGGCAAGCAATACCTCGAGGTAATCAAAGTGATCTTTTATGATCATGTTACCAAGCATGACGAACATGAAGATGGTCAAAATCCCGGCCAGAACTTGCCTTGGATCCATTGCAATTGTTCAGCCTCCCTCTTCCTCCTGATCCAGCACTGAATAATGAGAGAGAAAAAGCAGCACAAAGCGCAAGAAAACACAAAACTTTAACTCGAATCACGACAATGGAGCGACGAAAGCAATGGAAACCAGCTCGCAGAGATTCATAGAGGTGGAAAAACTGAGAAAAATCCAAACTTTATCAAGGTCGGATGGTGATGACAGAGAGGAAAGCTCAGAGGGAGCGCCGCTTGGACTGAGGACGTCCAGAGTCGCTTAGACTGAGAAACTGCTATGTAATATATGCAATTGAGTCCAATATTTTTCAAATTTTGCTTTTTTAATATCTGTTCTCACTTTTTTTTTTAATGAGTTTTCACAGTTTATGTTTTTTGCATTCCCCTAATTTGTGAGTTTTTTTTAAGTTGCCTAATTTTTTATTTATAATTTAATAGTTTTTACAGATAGAGAGAGTGGACTTTTAGTGGATGGATTGTGACGACATAATACCATACCGTGTGATGGTATGACATCGAGTAAGGTTTTATTCTATTATAGTAGTTTTGCATCTAAAATTTTCGCATATGATTATTTTGTTTTCATACTTAAAAATTAAATATATTTCTACTTGGCACTCTACCGTTATAATATCTTAATATTTTCTCTTTTGATATATATGTCAAAAAAATATTTTCGATCGTGAGTTATTATTACACCTAGATTTTTAATTTATTTTATTAAACACATGTTTGGTTGTAATTTAATTTAATGACTTGAAACTTTTCAAATGAATTTGTAAGATTTATAAAATCTTTTTCACAATATTGTTCATGCACTGTTTTAGAATCTAAGTAATATTCACATTATTATTCAAATGAATTCCATTGGTCCCCTAAAGAAGTAATCACATCTCTTTCCTCCAAAGTTGCATAGTTACGGGATTTATTATCTCAGCATGGCCCATGCAAATTTTATGAGAGTACACATGCCAATTTTTCATTGTCTTATATAGCACTTAGTCGAGTTAATAAATACTTCAAGGATCAATAAGCCGTCATAACTAATGCACCTCCATACTTGTATATCTATTAACAAACCCTTAAATAGGTGACGATTATTGTCTATTGTTCAAATAAAATCTTATTTTCTTTTGTAATTTATTACTTTTGGGCATGCAAAGGAAATGTAGTTTTTTATTATAGATTTATTATATTTTAAAATTTTGGGGTTAAGCGAAAAGCCATCAAATTTAGTAATTATTTGTATTTTTTTTCGCTAAACTTTTAATTTTTACTATTTATTTCGAGCCTATGTAATTTATGATTTTTATTGGAGCTATAGACAAAGTGGACTTCCCAAGGCCCCAGTGTCTTTACCGGTATTGAAATAGTATAATATTGCAAAAAATGAAGGG
Source organism: Dioscorea alata (assembly GCA_020875875.1). NCBI lineage: Eukaryota > Viridiplantae > Streptophyta > Magnoliopsida > Dioscoreales > Dioscoreaceae > Dioscorea > Dioscorea alata. The sequence goes on from CM037018.1 coordinate 17,702,743, forward strand.
GTTGAGTGAAAAGATTCACGGTGGGGAAACGTTTATTTGATGGGAGTACAACCATTAAATGTAAATTGAATCTTTATTTTATTTTATTTTATTTTTGCTTTTTGAATATGGACAAGTTATAGATATGCAAAAGTTTATTGAGGGTCTGATTTACAGAATGCTAATAGAATTTGGATTTGTTTTGATCGTCCATCAATATTTGAAAATCAAAAATAAAATTGAATTATAATTTTTTTATTGATTTTAATATTATAATAAATTTAAGTAATATGTTAATCGATAAATTTATCTTCAAATAAAATTAATTTATTTTGTCGTATTCTATTCTATTGGTTGTCGTATGTGAAAATGCTATATTTTAAACTGTCGTAATCTTGTCTAGTTTTCGATGAGTACAAATAATATATTTGATTTATTTGATATTATTTTTTTTTCATTCAACATATAAAATCATTGACGTAAAGGCAGGGACTTACACACAATAACTGTTAGTTTTTATTTTAAATTTTTTAAATAATTAATAAAAAACTATCCGGTGGAAATCATATCAAATAAAAAATAATTAATTATTATTAAGCATTTAAAATTTTAAATAGTATTTAGCAATCACCATAACATGTGAGAGGAGCTAACTTATACAAAATTAAAAACATTGGACATCTAAAACATAAAAATAAAATAAAATAAAAATAATAAAAAAATGATTGTTAACATGTCATTACAAAAATCATGTTTATTTATACACCCCGCAATTTTTTTTTTCCAAAAAACGCTTTTATAATTAAAATATGTTTACAAATTTTATAAAAATATAGATTGTTTTATTGCTTTTCATTTTGTGAGATGAATGTGATATAAAACTAAAAAAATATGTCAGCTTTGAGTGCATGAACCAAGGTGTTGATTAAGGATAAATTGGTGGCTAACTATGAATCAAATATATAAATATACACACATATATTTAAGAAAGGTACATTGAATTTGTCCCAAAAGCAAGGATTGAATGGTCTTAATATAAGTTTAGTTTGAAACACACATGTTTCTCGGCAGCAATTTCTTATGATGTGAAAGAATATATGAATTGATTAGACCATAAAATTTATTTGACATTTTGATTTATGATTTAATTTGTTTGTAATATTATTCAATCCATGGACGTGAGTTTAACACCCTCAACTAGTTCAATGGCAGTGGGTGAAAATTTCATGAAAAATTAACATTTACTTTTAAATATCGAAATTGATATTGAAAATGGACTTTTTTTTTTTTTTTTTTATCTTTTCTCTGTTTGATGATTTTTTTTTTTTTTTTTTTTTATCATTATTACTCAAGACTCAAGTGTGGACTTTTTTTAAAAATAATATCTACAAATAAAAAAAAATAAAACAATAAAATATTTAACTTTGAAATTAGATAAATAAAAAATTTAATAAATAAAAAATTTATCATTAACTTTAAAAGAAACATTGATACGTTCATGGCCTATTGGTATCAGATTCTTTGCATAGAGTGGTTATTTTGGAAAGAACTAGAGATCGAATCTCAAAACCCATGTAAGATTAAGGTGCAAATGTATTAAAACTTTTTTTACTAAACTTTTAATTTTTATTATTTAATTCGAGCATATGTGATTTATGATTTTTATTCGACCTATAGGCAAAGTGAACTTCCCAAGGTCCTAGTGTCTTTACCAGTATTGAAATAGTATAATATTATAAAAAATGTGGGGAAATGTTTATTTGATGGGAATACAACCATCAAATGTAAATAGAAAATTTATTTTATTTTTTTATTTTTTACTCTTTTGAATATGGACAAGTCATAGATATACGAAAGTTTATGGAGGATCTTGTTCACAGAATGTGAATAGAATTTGGATTTGTTTTGATCCACCATTAATATTTGAAAATCAAAATTAAAATTGAATTCTAATTTTTTTTGTTTTATTGATTTTAATATTGTAATAAAATTAAACTAATCTGTTAATCGATAAATTTATCTTGAAAATAAAATTAATTTATTTTGTCGTATTCTGTTTGGTTGTCGTATGTGAAAATGCCATATTTTAAATTGTCGTAGTCTTGTCTGGTTTTCGATGAGTACAAATAATATATTTGATTTATTTGATTTTATTTTTTTTTGTTATTCTGGATATAAAATCATTGACGTAAAGCCAGGGAACTTACACACAATATCTATTAATTTTTATTTTAAATTTTTAAATAATTAATAAAAAACCATCCAGTGGAAATCATATCAAATAAAAAAATAATTAATTATTAAGCATTTGAAAATTTTAAAATAATATTCAGTAATCACTATAACATGTGAGAGGAGCTAACTTATACAAAATTAAAAACATTGGACATCTGAAACATAAAAATAAAATAAAATAATAAAAAAAATGATTGTTAACATGCCATTACAAAAATCCTATTTATTTATACACCTCGCAATTTTTTTTTTTTGCAAAAAACCCTTTTATAATTAAAATATGTTTACAAATTTTATAAATTTATAGATTGTTTTATTGTTTTTCATTTTGTGAGATGAATGTGATATAAAACTAAAAAAACTATGTCTGCTTTGAGTGCATGAACCAAGGTGTTGATTAAGGATAAATTGGTGGCTAACTATAAATCAAATATATATATACACACATATATATTTAAGAAAGGTACATTGAATTTGTCCCAAAAGCAAGGATTGAATGGTCTTAATATAATTTTAGTTTGAAACACACATGTTTCTGGGCAGCAATTTCTTATGATGTGAAAGAAAATATGAATTGATTAGACCATAAAATTTATTTGACATTTTGATTTATGATTTAATTTATTTTTAATATTATTCAATCCATGTACGTGAGTTTAACACCCTCAACTAGTTCAATGGCAGTGGGTGAAAATTTCATGAAAAATTAACATTTACTTTTAAATATCAAAATTGATATTGAAAATGGATTTTTTTTTTTTTTTATCTTTTCTTTGTTTGATGATTTATTTATTTATTTTTGGTATCGTTATTACTCAAGACTGGACTTTTCTTTAAAATAATATCTACAAATAATAAAAAAATAAAACAATAAAATATTTAACTTTGAAATTAGATAAATAAAATATTTAATAAATAAAATATTTATCATTAACTTTAAAAGAAACACTGATACGTTGATGGTCTATTAGTATCAGATTTTTTTGTATATGGTGATTATTTTAGAAAGAATTAGAGATCGAATCTCAAAACCCATGTAAGATTAAGGTGCAAATGTATTAAAACTTTTTCACTAAACTTTTAATTTTTATTATTTATTTCGAGCCTATGTGATTTATGACTTTTATTGGACCTATAAACAAAGTGGACTTCCCAAGGTTCTAGTGTCTTTATCGGCATTGAAATAGTATAATATTACGAATAAATGAGGGGTATGAGTGAAAAGATGCACAGTGGGGAAACCTTTATTTGATGGGAATACAACCATCAAATGTAAATAGAAACTTTATTTTATTTTTTTATTTTTACTTTTTTAATAGGTACAAGTCATAGATATACGAAAGTTTATTGATGATCTAATTCACAGAATGCGAATAGAATTTGGATTTGATTTGATTCGCATCAATATTTAAAAATCAAAAATAAAATTGAATTATAATTTTTTTTATTGATTTTAATATTATAATAAAATTAAACTGATCTGTTAATCGATAAATTTATCTTTAAATAAAATTAATTTATTTTATCGTATTCTGTTTGGTTGTCGTATGTGAAAATGTCATATTTTAAATTGTCGTAGTCTTGTCTGGTTTTCAATGAGTACAAATAACATATTTGATTTATTTGATTTTGTTTTTTTATTCGGCATATAAAATCACTGACATAAAGCCAGGGAACTTACACACAATATCTATTAATTTTTATTTTAAATTTTTAAATAATTAATAAAAAAAACTATCTGGTGGAAATCATATCAAATAAAAAAATAATTAATTATTAAGCATTTGAAAATTTTAAATAGTATTCAGCAATCACCATAACATGTGAGAGGAGCTAACTTATGCAAAATTAAAAACATCGGACATCTAAAACATAAACATAAAATAAAATAATTAAAAATAATTAAAAAATGATTGTTAACATGCCATTACAAAAATCATATTTATTTATACACCCCGCAAAAAATTTTTTTTTTTCAAAAAACGCTTTTATAATTAAAATATGTTTACAAATTTTATAAAAATATAGATTGTTTTATTGTTTTTCATTTTATGAGATGAATGTGCTATAAAAAAAAATGTCTGCTTTGAGTGCATGAACCAAGGTGTTGATTAAGGATAAATTGGTGGCTAATTATGAATCAAATACATATATACACACACATATGTTTAAGAAAGGTACATTGAATTTGTCCCAAAAGCAATGATTGAATGGTTTTAATATAATTTTAGTTTGAAACACATGTTTTTCGGCAGCAATTTCTTATGATGTGAAAGAAAATATGAATTGATTTATGATTTAATTTGTTTGTAATATTATACAATCCATGGACGTGAGTTTTTCATGAAAAATTAACATTTAGTTTTAAATATCAAAATTCATATTGAAAATGGATTTTTTTTAATCTTTTCTTTGTTTTATGATTTTTTTTTTTGGGTCTCGTTATTACTCAAGACTTAAGTGTGAGCCTTTTTATAAAATAATATCTACAAATAATAAAAAAAATATAAGTTAATAAAATATTTAACTTTGAAAATAAATAAATAAATAAATTATCATTAACTTTAAAAGAAACAATGATACGCTCATAGCCTATTGGTATCAAATTCTTTGCATATGATGGTTATTTTGGAAAGAACTAGAGATCGAATCTCAAAACCCATGTAAGATTAAGGTACAAATGCATTAAAATTTTTCCACTAAACTTTTAATTTTTATTATTTATTTCGAGCCTATGTGATTTATGACTTTTATTGGACCTCTAGACAAAGTGAACTTCCCAAGGTGCCAGTGTCTTTACTGGTATTGAAATAGTATAATATTACGAAAAATGAGGTGGTTGAGTTAAAAGATTCACCGTGGGGGAAACGTTTATTTGATGAGAATACAACCATCAAATGTAAATAGAAACTTTTTTTTTTCTTTTTTGGACATGGACAAGTCATAGATATGCGAAAGTTTATTGAGGACTTGATTCACATAATGATCCACCATCAATATTTGGAAATCAAAAATAAAATTGAATTATAAATTTTTTGGGTTTATTGATTTTAATATTATAATAAAATTAAACTAATATGTTAATGGATAAATTTATCTTTAAATAAAATTAATTTATTTTGTTGTATTCTGTTTGGTTGTTGTATGTGAAAATGGCATATTTTAAATTGTCGTAATATTGTCTGGTTTTTCGATGACTACAGATAATATATTTGATTTTATTTTTTTTGTTATTTAGCATATAAAATTATTGACCGCGAGGGAACTTACACACAATATCTATTAATTTTTATTTTAATTTTTAAATAATTAATAAAAAATTGATATTGAAAATAGATTTTTTTTTTATATCTTTTGATTTGTTTTTGGTATCGTTATTACTCAAGACTCTAGTGTGAGATTTTTTTTAAATAATATCTACAAATAATTTAAAAATTAAGATAATAAATATTTAACTTTGAAATTAAATAAATAAAAATTTTAGCAAATAAAAAATTTATCATTAATTTTAAAAGAAACATTGATATGCTCATGACCTATTGTATTAGATTTTTTGCATATGATAGTTATTTTGAAAAGAACTAGACATTGAATTTCAAAATCCATGTAAGATGAAAGTGCAAATGTATTAAAATATTAATTTAGTGTTTTTGTACTTTCTTGATTTTATTAAATAAGATATTTGTCACTTATTTATTAAAAAAAACTTGAAAATAATAGTAAGAAAAAATAGTAAAAAAATATCTCTTGTCCTTGCCGTGCGAAAAAGTCCAACAAGCAAGGTCAACCTTTGTATGCAATAAATTATTAATAATATTTAAAACTGTTTTTTATAATAATAATATTCACTAATCATATCGTCATTGGCTGCAAAATGTTTAGCAAATTATTAAACTCATCTCAAGTCCTATGTTTCATTACGACAAGTTTGAATTAAGATAAAATTGAATATTGATATTATATTGATTAATTTTCTTAAAATATTATTTAAAAAAAATATCTTTGAACTTAGTTTATTTTTCAAATACCGTCATTTAATTTTTTATAATATTATTCAATATTTGTTTTGGTATTTGAGTAACCAAATCTTTTATAAATCATGAGCTCTAAATAGATTTTGAGCAAAATAATACAAGCTCTATAAAATAAAATTAAATAGCTATTTGGCAACAAGTTTTTCTTTTAATTTTTATTTTCTATATATAAGGATTTGAATTGAAAGTTAATTATTTAAGCAACTTAAAATCTTTACCATTTAGGCTACTTTTGTTGGTCTAACTTATGTTAATAAATAAAAACTCTCATAAAAACTAAAAAATAATCAAATCTGAAGACAATTTAGGATAGATTTTGGTTTGTGTGACATGGATTTTGACTTGAAAAATAGAAAAATAAAATAACATAAAATAATAAATGCAAAGTTTGCAAACTTATCCATCCAAAGACCCAACTTTCTTCCTTCCACATCAATCAATGAAATAAAAAAAAACCAACTTGGATTATTATGAAGAATTTTTTAAAAAATAAAAAATCAGAAGTCAATGAAGGCACCAAGAAGATACCAAGGTATAAATGTATTTTAATTCTCCCACTTGCCCATCTTCTCTCATTTGACTTGATTAACTCATGTAACCAACTCACTAATTACTTAGATTTCACAAATAATATAAACTAACTTTGTCGCCTCTTGTTCATAAATAAATAAAGCTTCCAACAAATCACACCTCATTAAAACTAAATATATTTATATAATGAACTACTAAAATTATCAACTCAAAATTTATCAACATACCATCTCCTCATTCTTTTTAAAATTATAAAATATTTATTTATTTATTTTTATAAAAAATAGCTACACCGTACCCATTAATTGTAAACAATCTTGAAGTATGAGATTAATAAAAATATAAAATTATTTTTATGCGGAAGTTTTAATGTTACTATAAAGAGAATTATTACTTCATATAAACACACACACACACATATATATATATATATATATATAATTATGTTTTTTTGAAAAATATGAGCAAACTATAGATTTAAATTCTCAAATTTTGATTAAAAAATATTAAATACTAATTTTTATTGTAATATATATATTTAATAAATAGGGGACAAACACAACCTATTTAAAAAAAATCAGAAATGTGAGTATACATGAAATTAATATCTCAACTCATATATATATTTTTATTTTTGTGAGTTTTAAAGTTTAATTTTGAATCCTTCTAAAAAAAAAATAATCCATATAAAAGATCATTAATAGATGAAAAGAGCATTAGTTATTGTAAGATAATTCTCATTGTTGGATGGGTGGTTAATATTTATTTATTTATTTATTTAGTTGTGTCGTGTATATACATATAATCTATTGAGCAACTAGAAAATAATAATTTTTAAAAAAACCCGAGGGGTATTTTGGGAAATATACGGAAAAAAGATATGGTTGACATTTTCATTTGGGGAGGTGTGCGCAAGTGTGCGCAAGTACACGTGCCAAGTGCAAATCCGTACGTACCCTGGAAGCTAATTAGATTAACAAAGTACCTTCGTACGTTCACTTGTTCTTTCTCTCTTTCTCTCTTTCTCTCTCTCTCCTCTCTGCTCTTCATCGTTAATAAATAGAGGTCCAAAACTAAATCATGTCATGCCATTAATCCTTTGTGCTTGAGAGAGGGAGTGGAGATCTAATACTCATATATTTCTTCAAGGTGGTTGTTGTTGTTGTTGTTGTTGTTGTTGTTATGTTCTTTAATTTGTATGAGAAGATCTTAGACTGTTCTTATGTTGTTTGTTTTTGGTTTGTTGATCATTTTTGTTGGAATATAGATAGCATTTATTGTATATGAACTTCTTAATTTGTTTTCCATTAATTAATTCTTTCTAAAGAAGTGGAAAAGGCATGAAAAACGTTGTTTTCTTTTCCCTTCTTGTTTTCTTGTTCTTATGTGTAACATAACATTTACCATAGTTTACTTTTCATTATTTTGTTTTCATTCTTTCAAGAAGTTGAAAAGGTTTCAAGATTACTATTTTCTCACTTTTTTTTTTTTTGAAGAAATTAAGAAGATTTTCAGGTTGTTGTTTTCATTACTTGTTTTCTGTTTTCTCCATAGATCAAGAAATGGAAATAAACAAGGCTGTTGTTTTCATGGTGTGTGTTTTGTGTTTTCAGGGAAATGAAAATGGAGAGGAGGAGAAAGGGAAGAGAAGGAATGGAAAAGATGGAAAAAGGTGAAATGAAAGTGGATCTCAGTGGCATGTCTTTGTCTTCATTTCCATCCACTTCTCTCAATCTGGCTTCAATTACTCAGCTTGATCTCTCAAACAACAATCTCCAGGTTCATAACTCAAAACCAATCTCTGTTTTCAAAAAAAATGAAAAATCAAACTCATGCTTCTTGTTGTGTTGTTGTTGTTGAAACAGAGCATCCCAGAGTCACTAACTGCACGGCTGTTGAATCTTATTGTTCTGGATGTGCACTCAAACCAACTCAATTCAATTCCAAACTCCATTGGATGCCTCTCAAAGCTCAAATCCCTTGATGTCTCTGGTAACCTCCTCGAATCCCTGCCGATAACAATCGAGAACTGCCGGTAATTCTCTGTTCCATCTCTGTCAGGAATTTCAGCAAACACTTTGCATTCAGTTCATCATGAGAAAAGGAAAACCAAATAATTGATTTAAAACCCTTTACAGAGTTTTAGATCATCAAGTTCATGTATTAATTAATGAAAATATCAAGAAAATTGTTGTTTTAATTAAAAGAACTTAAGTGTTCGATGAAATTGCTCTGTTTTTTTCTCTTTTGGGCATTTCATCAAACACTCTAGTCTTCAAGAAGAAAACAAAACCAAATCATTGATTTCACACCATTTACAGAGTTCCAGATCATCAAGTTCATGTATTACTTAATGAAAATCTCAAGAAGAAACAAAACCAAATGATTGATTTCACACCCTTTACAGTGTTCCAAATCATCAAATCTATGCATTACTTAACGAAAATTTCAAAACAAATTTGCCGTTTTAGTTAAAAATACTAAGTGTTCGACAAAATGCCTGCAGGGCTTTAGAGGAATTGAATGTGAACTTCAACAAGCTCACAAGGCTCCCAGACACAATGGGATTTGAACTGATGAACCTCAAGATACTTAGAGTGAATTCCAACAAGCTTGCATTCCTTCCCTTCTCAGCATCTCACATGACTAATCTCCGAATCCTCGACGCCCACTTGAACTGTCTCCGGTCTCTTCCCGATGGCCTCGAGAACCTTATCAACCTTGAAGTCCTAAACATCAGCCAAAACTTCCAGTTTCTTCAAACCATTCCTTACTCAATTGGCCTTTTAATGTCTCTGACTGAACTTGATATTAGTTACAATAAGATTACTGTTCTGCCTGACTCAATTAGTTGCTTGACAAAATTGAAAAAGTTTTCTGCTGAAGGTAATCAGTTAGTGTGTCCTCCAATGAGTGTTGTTGCTAAGGGAGTTGAAGCAGTTAGAGACTACATGGGTGCTAGAATGAAGAAGGCTTTCAAGTCTAATGGCAGGGCAAGCAAGTCATGGTTCGGTAGGTTGGTGAAATGCGGGGCTTTCGACGGGCAAATGGTTCAGCAGAATGAAGGTTTGTTGGCACCGGAGTACGAAAGGGAATACCATTCATTTGATGGAACTCCATCTAGGCTCATCGGCAAGTTTTCGCCTTTAAGGTTGTTTTCTCCAAAGAGGTTCTCATCACCTCAGAGATAAAAATTAGTTTTACTGTTTGTACAGTGATATATTGTTATGACTATTAAGTTGTGAGTGAAGTTTTCAATAAATTCGTGGTTTATCCACTTTATTCAAAAAAAAAAAAAAAAATTGTGAGTGAAGTCCATCGAAACACGCTGAGATTTAAAAGTGAATCAAATTTGAATGCAAATATATTGATTTTGATTACTGAATTGAGTGTTTTTATTGATCAGGAGATGAAATCAAACTCATTTTTAATGAAATAAAGTACTGAAATAAAGAAAACAAAAGCGAATTCCAAAATGAAAGTATTATTTTTTTAATAAAATGGATAAATCATAGATTTATTAATAGAAAAAAAATAGTACAAACACATCAGAAAAGAAACAAAAGATAGAGAAATGAAAGACATGCATAGCTACAAACCAGGAAAAAGACCAAGGGCATTCACTAAAGGTGATGCACACCTCTAGACAAATAAGCTAGGAGCAAAAGGAAGAAAGAGCATCTTAGAAGGTGAGGTCCACCGTCTGGTACTCAGGAAGTCGAGGGAGAGCTTAAGGGTTAGAGTAGAATCACTTGGAGAATATTGGAATGAGTCCATGGCTACAGAAATCCAATCAAGTGTCATATGAATTATTTTAGAAATAACTGAAAGCAAAGAATTTACATGCATGTTAAAAATAAGGTTATTTCTTTCTAACCATAGATTCCAGAAAATGGCCCTTAAGAGGAGGTCCTAGAACGGTCGAAATTGGGAATGTAAAGATGAGATCCAAGTAGTCCAGATTTCGAAGATGGAGTGGGGATGTGAAAGTAATCCCAAAGTATGTTTGAAGAAGTGCCAATTGCAATTGGTAAAATCGCATTTAAGCAAAAGATGATCCACTGATTCTAGGCACCTATGGCAAAATACGCAAGTATCTATTGCACATTGGAGGCTACACCCTTTCTTGACTAAATTGGTAAGGGTTAGAATTTTATCATCCCAAACAAGCCAACAGAAGAGAGTTACTTTATTCGGGCATCCAATTTTCCAAAAAAAGGGAATATAGGGGACTGCGAATGCCACCATCCACCAAGAAATGATAGAAGGATTTTATTGAAAAATTCCTATTACTTTCCAAGGTCCAAATTCACACGTCGTCTTGTTCATCAAGATGATATGGAATAGCTATCAAGAGGGGTGTAATTTCATCAAAGGTAGCTGTGCGAAAGATTCTCTCTAGAGAATGGAGTTCAAAGGAAAAATCTCTTAAAGAAGACTAGGGGATAATACAATTCTCGAAGAGATAAGGCCATACATCTTTAGGGGTTTTACCATCAATCCATTTGTCATGCCAAAACAAGGTAGAAGCCCCACTCTTAATGATCTTCGATAAACAAAATCTAAAAGGAGGCAGAATGGGTATGACTCCTACCCATAAGAAGGATTTGTTTATAGGTGGAATGTGAAACAGAGGTGCCAACAACTATTATCATCTGAAATGATACTCCACCACCACTTGCCAAGGAGTGCCTTGTTGAAGTCTTGGATATTGAGGATACCCCAACCTTCCATCCTATTCCAAGCAACTAGCCGAATTCCTTTAGAACCCAACTCAGGTCCTTTTCAAAGAAAGTTTCTACTAATCCGATCTATCTCATTAGATACCTAAACTGGTAATTTAAAAATGAACATCCAGTAAGTTGGAATAGAAGAAAGGACCGAGTTAAGCAAAGTGAGTTGGCCACCTAGAGAGAGATAGTTAGCTTTCCAAGAGGTAAGTTTAGAACGAACCAATAAAATAAGTTTCAACCAGTCTTGACATTTTGGTCTTTTCCTCAAAATTGGGACCCCCAGATAGGTTAGGGGAAGGCAATCCTTGGAATAATTAAGGATTGCTGCCATTCAAGAAGATCCAGTGTGGTTGTCCAATTTCAACAATGAAGCTTCTGAGTTCTATGAAGAAAGTCCACTCCCAACTCAAGATATGTCAATTCAGTTTGGAGAAATGTTATGCTGCTCTTTAGCACCCTTTACTATTTGATCAGTACGTACACTTGCGTTCCCTATAACTTTTTTTTTTTTTTACTTTTTTAAACTTATCTATTTAGTTATTCTACTTTAAATTATACTTTTTAGTCCTTTTACTATTTTAAAAGAGTCATATCAGTCCATTTTATAAGGGTTTAGGTTTAGGATTTAGGTTTTAGAGGACTGACATAGCTCAATTAAAATAGTAAATGGACTAAAAAGTTAGAAGATGGATGAAAAATATACGTTTGGAATAGTAGATGAATTATCCCAGGAATTATACCTAAAATAAAAGAAGCATTTAAGATATTGACAAAAATTATTGAATTTTTAATAAAAATAAACTATACATTATAAAAATTAATAAACCATTAAATAAATTAAAAAATGAACTATATATTATAAAAATTGAATTGTTTAATACGAAAAGCCCTTTATCCTTTTGTTGTAGCTTACTGAATTGAATATTAAACTATATATTAAAAAATTGAATGGTTAAATAAATGAAAATTTTCATCTCCTTGATGAAGTCAATTTAACTGAAAAATAACTATATATATAAACATTAATTATGATTTACATATTGTACACAACACTTGAATTTTTATTTTATTTATTTATTTTTTCTTTTATTTGTTTAATTTTTTTTATGTGACAAAGGTGACAAGCCGCACTTGAGAATCCTTACAATATTTATTTATTACATTCAATTATAAAAAAATTTATGTAAACAAATTTTCACATTCAATAATAATTTTTAAAAAAATTCCGAAAACAATATTAGTAAATCTGTGTTGTTTTCACAATATATACAATGTATGGAAAAAACTACGAAGTACTTTAACTAAACTACGAACTATAGTTTTCATTTTTCATAAACTACTGCCGTTGAAAATACCATAAAATAACTTAACAAAATACTTATTTAATGTTAAACACTAAATAACAAACCAACTATCAATATCATAAGTTCCACATATTATTCAAACGTTCATATATAACATAGTTTTTTTTTTTTGAATAAAGTGAATAAATCACGAATTTATTAAGAAAAAGATAAGAGTACAGGACAGACGCAAAAAAGAAAAAACAACCAAAATAAAAAGGGTAAATAGACTGAAACCTCATCAGAGGTGAGGGAAACAACAATAAGAGACAGTAAAGAAGACACGAAGAGAGAAGAAGCTAAGTTGGCTAAGTTTACCTATTGGAGACACAAGCTTGCCCTCGGCGGCGGAGGGGAAAACTACTTCTAATTTGAAGAACAAGCAGTATTGCTGGAGTTATCTGCAAATCTTATGCTCATGAAGCTGAGGGAGTACATGGTTTCAATAACATAGGTTTATTGAAACCATGTACATATATAATATAATTAGAAACAAGGCGTAGGAACAAGGCATAGGTTTTTCATCATTTTTGTTGTCAGTCCAGGAGCTTCAGCCATATTTACTTCACCAACATGATCATCTAGCAATTTCCACTCAAATTTGTAAAACAAGATTTGCTAATGCAAGTTCTACAGTGGAGATTGCAAACCCTATTCCAGGGCATATTCTCCTACCTGAACCAAAGGGAATGTATTTAAAGTCTTGCCCCTTAAAATCCATAGTATTGTTCACAAACCTCTCAGGTATAAACTCATTAGGCATATCCCATTCTTTAGGGTCTCTTGTAATGGCCCAACAATTAATAATTACCCTGCATTGCCTTGGGATTTTGTAGCCTTCAAGTTGGCAATTATCCATGGATTCTCTTGGAATAAGTAATGGAGCTGGAGGATGAAGTCTAAGAATCTCTTTGATGACCGCTTTGAGGTAGTGCATCTCACTTAAATCATCTTCATTAACCATTGATTTCCCACTTGCTATGCCATTAATTTCATCTCGTAGTTTTTTCATGACATTTGGGTTCCTAATAAGCTCAGCCATGCCCCATTCAAGCACTATATATGATGTATCTGTTCCTGCTGCAAACATGTCCTGTTTAGGAAAGAAAATATTCATGTTATAAAAAAAACCATCATGTAATGTTTATATATATTTGCATATGCATTTTATGTTCATCGATATACATTCTTATTAGTAGACAATTATCTGACATGATTAAATACCCCATCACTAAATTAAGTAATGATTTGTGTTGTTACTGTGCACTATTTTTCTTAAAAATAAATATAATTTTAGATCCTCGCATTAGTTTAATTATGGGCTGTTATCTGAGACAACCCCCAATTTTTTATTTTTATCATCTAAATGGCTCTAAGTCGTTATATTTGCCAAAATTGCCCTAGAACAATCAAATCAAATCATCTAAATGGCTCTAAGTCGTTATATTTAACCACTTATTTTTTTTTATAATTATTAAACTAATTTATTTCTAGCTTTTTTAACCCATTTTTTTTTAAATTATTTATTTTCAAAAAATTATTTCTTTTCAAAAATTTATTAATTTAAAAAATATTTTTAAAATAATTTATTATTATTATTATTATTATTATTATTATTATTATTATTATTATTACAAGCATTATTTCAAAAGTAGGTTATCGCATGCGTTTTTTTTTTTTTTCAAATTTCACTACCGAATTATAACCATAATTTTGTTCATAAATACACGTAAATATTTTTTAATATTAAATTAACTATTATTATTATTTCATAAATTATAATTATAATAGTTTATTATTATTCTCAATAATGTGTATGAATGCAATAATTAATCAATATGTATTATACTCGCCTTGGTAATCTATGGCTCTTGTAGTCAAACTTATGATCTATGTTTTTACAATGTTTTTAAACATCAAACAATATTCACAAATAAGATAGATTGAAATAAAATAAAAAACGTTTTATTAAAAATAATAATAAACTAATAAATTTACAATTTATAAAATAATAATAGTTAATTTAATTGAAAAATATATGTGTGTACAAACAAAATTATGGTCATAAGCCATAGAGAAATTTGAAAAAACGAAAACACATGCAATAGCCTTTGAAATAATGCTTACTATTTTAATAATATTAAAATTATATTATTTTAAAAATAAATGGTTTTTAAAATTTAATAAGTTTAGGAAAATAGTTTTTTTTTAAAAATTGTATTAAAACCCACAAAGAAGTCAGTTTAATAATTATAAAAAGATAAAAAATCAAATACAAAACTTTATTTATTTTTAATTATAAAATACCTAATCAACACCCTGTGTGTTGAATGATGGGTCTAAAGCTATTTTGATAAATATAATGATTTTAGGGTCACGTAGATAAGAAAAACAAAAGCATGGCTAATTAGAAAAATTGCCCTTTAATTATTGAAAAATAATTTAATCTTAATAAAGTAGGTTTAAAAAGACATTTAGAAGGTAGTAACATAATTTAAGGTAAACTTGATTCCAAATAAAGCACCAATAAACTAAATCTAAGAAAAAAACTCTAATATTACAATAATTGAAACATTTACATAAACTAAGATTACTATGAATAATAATTAATAAAATTATCACAAGATTTTTTCTTGATCAAAGTGGACATATTGGAAGATTTTGCTGTTTTTATATAAACAAACATTTTTCCTCAAAAAAAATAAATAAATAAATAAAATGCTACAAATTTAAGAAGAAGACATACCACTAGGAGAGCTTTGATGTGCTCATCATTAAGATTAAAATCAACGGCAGCATCCTTCTTGAGTGAGAGCAAGATATCTACAAAATCTTCATCTTTCAGATGATCTCCATCCTTTTTGTTCTTATGTTCCTCAATCATCTTGCTGAGAACACCATCCCACCTTCTGAAATTCCTTTTAGCCCTCTCATCAAATCCAAGCAATGAAGTTAACCATCCAATTGAAGGAAAGTAATCATCCAGATTAAAGCCACTAAATAAAATCATGTTCTCCTCTATCATTTCCAAAAATATCTCATTCCTACCTTCTTGATCTCTAGAGAACTCACCCAATATGGCTCTACAAAGCATGTCATTAGTGAAGCAAAACAGCACTTGGCTCATGTTCAATGCCTTTAATGGATGAGAAGAAGCATGAAAAACAATCTTATCCATCAAATGAGCCACCTCCTTTTCCCTTGCAGCCTGAAATAATTGCACCCTTCTCATGCTGAGGAGATGAGTCACACATATCTTTCTCATCTGCCTCCAATACTCACCATAGGGTGCCAAGGCCAAGTCATTGTTCCCATAAAGAACTGTGTGAGAAGCTTTCAGAACAGGCCTGCTTGCAAAGATGAGATCATGAGTCTTCATGATCTTCCTTGCCATTTCAGAAGATGAAACCACAAGTGTTGGAACTTGACCAAGTTTAAGAAACATGAGAGGGCCATGCTTCATTGAGAGCTTGTGAAGGGATTGATGGGCTAGCAAGCCAAGCTGGTGGAGGTTTCCAATGATTGGAAGCTTCTATGGAGAAGGTGGTAGTCCTCTAACTGATCTCTTAGACAAAACTAGTTTGATGCCAAGGAGGAATAGAAGGAAAGGAACCAACAAGAGCAAGAGATTATGCATTGAGATAGAAACTGAAGTTAGAAGCTGATGAGCCATTGTTCTATGAATTTACTATGCATCAACCAGTCATTAATCAATATTCTATTTATAAACACAAAATGGAGTTTGGTCAAAAGGCATTAGCCCCAAAAGCGTCGGTGCGGGACATTTAATTAAGTTAGTGTTTAGACGGGAAAGAAAAAAAATCTGATTTCTAATCAAACATTTTAAAATTAACTTGTAATTTTAAAAATTAATTACTTAATTTAATTTACATAATTAATAATTAATTTAAAAACATATATTTTTTAACTTAAAAAACATAATTCTTAATTTTAAAATATATTATTTTTAATCTAAATAAGGTGAGGCAACATATATGTTATTAAGTTTACAATTGTATTATATACATTTGTTCGTATTGGCACTCAGCTCCTTTGCATAATAATAATAATAATAATAATAATTATTATTATTATTATTATTATTATTATAATAGATTGGGTTTATTTTGTTTTGCTTTTCCCTTTACTAGTCCAAGAAGGCAGCTTGCTAGTTGCCAAGTGTCTTATGTCACCTTCCTGCACCATTTTTGCTCAAAAACACCAAAAGACAAAATCATCTTTCAAACGTTGATGGTGCCGTAGAGAACACTGATAATATAAAAAAAAATGATTGTTATATATATATATATATATATATATATATATCCTCAATTGTGATCGTTACATATATATGAAGTTTATTTTTGAAATTAGTAATAAATTGAAATTCATTTCAATAAGAATTTGTCTGAAGTTGCATATCTTGAATAATAGTTAATTATTATTTCACAGCGAATTAATTATGATTAGTTTAAAATTAATTGTGATCTTACAGAATATATTTCATATGAAAAACATGATATATATATGCTAGATACACTTATTTAAATTAGTTAAAATTGCATTTTATATTCATGGCCGGCAAAAGTAAAGAGATATTTATGGAGAAGAATGTAAGAATTATTAGATATTTCATGAATCCGTAGAATAGTTATCTCAATTGTTTGGTGGCTTTAATTTGGAGGACTATTTTGTTTAGATTAACTTCTAAAAAACCTCAAAAGTGTTTTTCACAAATTAAACATTTTTGATTTCATAAAATTTTATTTATATTGACTTTTATGCAAAAGCTAAACTTATTAAAAAAGTTGTAATGTTATTTATTTATTTTTTTTAAACTTTCATGTGTTACTTCTGAAAAAAAATCTTTTCAGAAACTGTTTTGGTCTTATCAGTTTTGGTCTTATGAAATTACTAAATTAGCTAAATAAAATAAAGAATTAATTATGTTTTTATATCCCCATTAGATTAACTTCTAGAAAACTCAAAAATGTTTTTTTACAAATTAAACATTTTGAGTTCATAAAATTTTATTTATATTGGCTTTTTTGCATAAGCTAAAGCTGATTAAAAAAACTGTAATGCTATTTTTTAAAAAAACTTTCATGTATTGCTTGTTTAGGTCTTATGAAATTACTAAATTAGTTAAATCAAATAAAGAATTAATTGTGTTTTTATATCCCATTAGATTAACTTCTAGAAAACTCAAAAGTGTTTTTTTACAAATTAAACACTTTTGAGTTCATAAATTTTATTTATATTGACTTTTTTGCCGAAGGCTAAAGATGATTAAAAAAAAACTGTAATGCTATTTTAAAAAAAAAAACTTTCATGTGTTGCTTCTGAAAAAATAAACTTTTCAGAAATTGTTTTGGTCTTATGAAATTACTAAATTGGCTAAATGAAATAAAGAATTAATTGTGTTTTTATATCCCCTAATCTTTTCACAATTCTAATAGTTTTCTCTGCCTCCAAACTCCCTTCAAAATCTTATGTTTGGTGTCTAAAAATTAGTCTTATGTTTTTTGTTCTTATCAAATAACAACAATAACAATAATAATAATAACAACAACAACAACAGCAGCAGCAGCAGCAACAACAACAACAACAATAATAATAATAATAATATTAGTGTTGTTGTTATCATTATTAATAGCAATTATTATGTTTTGAATTCATGCTCATTTTTGTAATTTACTATTGAAAAATCCTTTTAAAAATGTATATCCAAACAACTTCACACATATAAAAGTATTTTTGTATTAATTTATCCAAATATAAAATACAGAGAAACACTTAACTTAATCTGTGAAATATTTTTTTTTAATCCTTCTACTAAATTTTTTTTTAAAAAAAAGCATTCTTCTTTTCAAGCCAATCCAAACAAAGCCTATTTCCCGTCACATATCTTATCCAAGTATCCATTCTAGATCTAACGCTGAGAAAGGTCAAAGAAATTCTAGCAAGTGGAATGTTGTTCTTGTACAGGTTAATCATGAACCTAAGTCTGACATCTCTCTTACTAATGAGCACCAAGGTTTTTAAAACTAGACAGGACCAGCCGGTTAGAGTGGCAGAATCGAGAACAAGCCGGCAGCCCGGTTTTAATATGTTTGTTGACCAATATGTGAATCGGTCAAACCCGGCCAAACTCGATGAACCAGCCGGTCGGGCCAAAACCGGATAGCACCCGGTTTCAATTTTTTTTAATGTAGAAATTAAAGAAAGGAAGGACTTAGGGCATAAATCAGCTCCTTTTGTTCTTGGTTTCATGATTTTCATTGAATCTTGATTTGTTGAAGGTGTTGTTTGGATTCTTGGAACATTGGAGTTTGGAAGTCTGAGAATACGAAAAGGAAGAAGAAACTTGTAGATTGTTTAAGAGATATAGATCATCTAGGAATTATTTTATTCTATACTTTTATTTTAATTGTAATGATAAGATCTGAGAATTAAATTAAGTTTAGTGGGTTATATTTGTTGCTTCTCCTAGATTAATTATTTGAATCTTGATAGGGACGCAAGTGTACATGCCGATGGCATAATAAAGTGTGCGTAAGTGCAGAGTGTCGGTGCACAGGGAAATGAGGGGAATACTATTAATGGCTCTAGACTCGAAAAATAGCCTAAACAATCAAGTAATGTATGTGTGAATAAAAAAAGCAAATGAACACAAAAAAATATGGGAGGTAATAGGATAGAAATCAAGGAAGAAAATGATGCCCCGGGCATAGCATCCCTCTAGGGTTAAGAGGCACATGACAATGGTTGTCTAAACATGTAATTCTATTTGAACCGAAAGGTTTCTAGAAATATACAAAACCCTGATTTCTTAAGCGAAGTGTAAATGAATAGGTGCAGAGCTGATATAGACATCCACACAATTGCATTAACACTCTATGAAACCTTATTGTAGATTGATGATAATCTCTCAAATAGATAATCTCTCCCCAAAGAGAGAGATTACCCCTAATCCAAATACATAGCAGAAATGCGATTTCTTCTAAAATTCACTCCATATGATTGCAAAGAGCATGAAAATTACCATCAATCCACTCGGAAAGATTGTGGGAAACAAAGTTTCCTAGATACCCTAACCAGAGATGTATCAACTATTCTCTCGAATTGCGGTAAGTCTATGCTAGGTAGAAATTTCTTCTAGTCACGTAGTATTACCAAGTATGGTTGCTAGGGTTTTTGCCTCTTTAGCAATCAAACATTCAATCACATAATTAGACTCAAATAAATATGATTGCAAATAAGAAATTAATTAAGAATCATAGATCCAACAACCAAAGTTAAGAAAATAAACCCTAGAGTTCAACTATACCCAAAAATCTACAAATTAACCTTCCATTAAGGGAGGGCAAGCATTCAAGATACAAATAATGAAGAAAACATGAAAGGCATGAAAACCCCCTTTCAATCCCTAGAATGAAGAATCGCCTGAGAAGTTTCCACATACGCAACCAAGATGAGATTGACGGCTATAATCTTCAATCCTCTTGAATGTAGATCCAAATCCCTCTACAAGTCACTCCTTAAGTGTTCGAGATTCTTCTCTTTCTTTCTTAACCTTGCTAATAAACGCCTAACTGTATATATTTTATACGCACATATATTTCACTATTCCTGTATTAATTGATGAATCGATGCCATTTTTGTGGTATAAATGGTTTTATTCATGTTACAGGCCTCAAGGAAACCCAGGTGAACTCGACAATGCAATTGAGGAAGAAATTAGCACCGAAAGTGACATTTTAGAGCATCAATACTATAGTAGCACTATAGCATGCGTTGTAGCAGGAAGGAGTTAAGAAATGGCCAAGTCTCAGGTTTTTGTTGACGGGCATTCTGACGGTCATGAAGACATTCACAAACCGGCTGAAGAATGCATAGTTTTACAATAGTCATTTACTATAGCAGTTTACTGTAGCAGTTTATAGTAGCATTTCACGAAAATCTTGGCAGAAATCCCGAGGCTCTCAGAGGTTCCTTCATGCCCATAAACTAGACGATGAAGTTAACCCGAGAATGATTTTAAAAGAATTGTTTTTAGGGTTTTTTGGGGAATCATCTCCTCCTACCTTAGAGCTCTCATCTACACCTCTAGATCCAGGGTAAAAGAAGCTAAAGAAGACATATTTGGAGTGGAAATCGAAAGAAGAAGCAAGATTCGGCAAGCTACCCCCTTATCTCCTTATATAGAGGCTTGTAGAGGACAAGGAAGTCCCCTCCAAACATTAGCGTTGGACCTAGTTTGAGTATTGGCCTTAATTAGAGAATTTTCCACTTTTAATGTGATCGTAGGAGGATTTGGTTGAAAGAAATTTAGTATCAATACTCATATTGGATTAGGGGTCAATTGGTGTGACTATCGGGTTGACCTATCCTAGGAATCTCTTGGTCCAAACCACCAGTTGCATCGTAATCTTAGCATCCTTCTTACTTCAGTAGCCCAGGGGAATCCACATCCATGACCATTTTCATGAAATGCACCTAAGAAGTCACGTTTAAAGGGATAAAGAATCAGTCTCGTTTTTTAGTGTAGGGATAAAATTATCAATTATCAATTTTATTTCATGGGATAAGTAAAATTGTAAATTGGTTTAGGATTTTTGTCTTAAGTTTAAATTTTGATTTAAATTCGATGGAGTCGAATAGATAATCAAAATTATAAGGACTTAAAGACAAAAGTGGTTTTAGTTAGATTAGAACTCATATTTCTAATAAAACTTTTATGATAATATTTATCATATTATGAAGGTTCGTATTTTGAATAGGACTCATAATTGAATAATGTTTATCATGTTTTATGAAGTCTCTATAAATATGGCTCCTCTCTAACCTTAAAAAAAATCAATTAATTCTCTAGTGAGAAAAATCCCTAAGCTCTATCTCTTCCTCTCTAACCCTCGCCATTATTTAGAGAAGATTGTTTCTTAATTCCGGAGTGTGATCTAGAGGTATGGAATTTTTGTTCACCGCTAGGAGATCTACGATAATCCAAGAGACAAATTTAGCAAATCAAAGAAAGGTTTTCAAATATTAAGAGGTAATTTTCTAGGTATTTTAATTAAATTACGGTGTTCATTAAAACAATTAGAACATATCGCAAATTTATTATTGTTTCCACATGCCTTTGATGATGTTATTTGATTTTTGTGATATTACCTAACAATACGACCCTCTCGTGCTTGCGCGAGAGGTATTACTTGACGACTCCGTGCACTTGCGGGTCACTTATCAAGTTTTTAGCACCGTTGCCGGGGACCCACAAGGAATATTCGAAAAAACTTAGAGTTTGTTGATTTAGCCATTTATTTGCATTTTGTTTCTTTTGTTTTTATTTATTTTCACTATATATACTTATTTTCCTTATCTTGTTCATTGTTGTATGCTACCATCGCATTGTATTTCTGCAAAAATTTCATTTTCCCACTTTGTAGCTATGGCTTTAGCTAATAATTGGACTAATTACTATTATTGGCAGGACCCATACCCCTGTTGCCCAAGTAAATCACCAGCTGGAATTGAATTGACAGTAATGGGTAGCACACTTTTCATTGATGAGTGGTGGAAGGCACAGTATTGTAATGCACTGAACACCCAGAATCTAGGGGAGCAAAGTGTACAACGCTTCTTAAAGTAGTTTATGGAATCAGATAAGATGACCGTGGTGGTGGAGCCTTATTCACCCATTCTCTCCCTTGTGCCCACCGGTGAGGAACTGAAGAGTAAGTTTGACAAGTCCTCAGTGTTAATGCAGCTGGATAAGGAAAATACTGGTCAAATGGGGCCAAGCAGTTGTGAAGAAATAAATCATACTCAAGGAAGCAACTCAAATTCATCAAAGTTCGAGGTTCATGCTCCGGGGAGGGGAGGTGGGTAATTCAGATAATGGTAGTTCATTAGAGGAGGAAAATTGAGAGTTTGAGGAATTTGATCATGAAAATATGGGAGATTGAAGTCACCAATTGAAGAACCACCGGAGCTAGAGCTAAAACCACTTCTTGAACACTTAGATTATGCTTTCTTGGTAGAGGGATCCAAATACCCATCATTACCACTTCAAATCTGACAGCTGGGTAGAAAGACAAACTCCTAGGTGCAATGAAGAAGTATAAAAGGGTAATCTTTTAGAAAATCTCTGATATTAGGGGATCAATCCATCTTTTTGTACTCACAAGATCCTCATGGAAGACAATTACAAGCCAACTTCAATACCTCAATAAAAACTCAACCCTAACATGAAAGAGGTAGTGCGAAATGAGGTTAACAAGCTCCTTGATGCATGCATTATCTATCCCATCTCCGACAGTGCATGGGTGAGCCTAGTGCAGGCGGTACCCAAGAAAGGGGGGATATGATGGCGGTAGTAACTAATGAGAAGAACGAACTTGTTCCCACTAGAATTGTCACAGGTTGGAGGGTGTATATAGATTACAGGAAACTTAACGATACCACTCGGAAGGATCATTTCCCCTTCCTTCATTGACCAAATACTTGAACAGTTAGCAGGGCACTCGTATTACTGCTTCTTGGATGGCCTTTCCAAGCAACTTTCAGATCCCCACTGCCCTAGTAGATCAAGAAAAGACCACTTTCACTTGTCTATATGGTACATTCACCTATCGTCGTATGCCCTTTGGGTTGTGCAATGCACCAGCTACTTTTCATAGATGTATAATGGCAATCTTTGAAGATATGGTAAAGGGCATCATGAAAGTATTAATGGATGATTTTTCAGTCTTCGGTGATACATTCGAGTATTGCCTCAAAAATTTGGAACGAGTTCTAGCCTGGTGAGAAGAAACCAATCTAGTCCTCAGTTGGGAAAAATGTCACTTTATAGTAAAGAAGGGCATAGTACTTGGACACATGATTTCACACAAAGTGATTGCGGTAGATAAAGCTAAAGTCATCACTATTGAAAAGCTACCTCCTCCTACTTCAATAAAAGCCATCAGGAGTTTCTTGCGACGTGCCAGATTCTACAGGAGGTTTGTGCATAACTTCTTCTCAATCGCTGGACCACTAACAAAGTTACTTGAAAAAGATGCCCCTTTCGAGTTCAATGAAGAATGCATGGTTGCTTTTCTTAGCCTCAAGAAAAAGCTTGTGGATGCACCAATCATAATTTTCCCATATTGGAGTTTACCATTTCAATTGATGTGTGATGTAAGTGGTTATACAGTTAGGCCAATTATGGGGCAACAATGGGACAACCATTTCCATCCTATCTACTACGTGAGCAAGACTTTGAAAGATGCCTAGGAAAACTACACAACTACCAAGAAGGAATTACTTGCAATGGTTTTCACATTTGATAAATTTTGATCATACTTGGTACTTTCTAAGGTGGTTGTATATATTGATCATTTGGCACTGAAGTACTTGTTAAACAAATCAAACACCAAACCTCAACTAATCCGCTAGATCCTTCTACTCTAAGAGTTTGATTTAGAGATAAAGGACAAGAAAAGGACGGAGAATTTAGATGTGGATCACCTATCTAACCTTGAAGGACCTCATGAAAATGTTTTGGAAAAGAGAGAAATAAATGATGCATTTCCTGGAGAGCAACTTTATAGCATTCGGGTGGTAAGGGAAGAAGAAACCTCGTGGTTCGATGACTTTGCAAACTATTTAGCCGCAAAAACCTTCCCAAGTGGCTCGTTTACCAGCAGGAGTAGAAGTTCTTCACAGATCTAAAGTACTATATCTAAGAGGACCCCTACTTTTTCAGGATTTGTTCTGATCAAGTTGTTAGAAGATGTGTTTCGCAAGGGGATGGGTAAGACATTTTGAGGCACTGTCATTCAGGTCTAACTGGAGGCCACTACAGTGCGAATAGGACAACTAAGAAAATTCTATATGCAAGTTTCTACTGGTCCTCCATGTTCCAGGACGCACAGAAGTTTGTGCAATATTGTGACAAGTGTCAAAGAGCTGGTAATATTTTAAAAAGGCAAGAGATGCTGCAAACCTTGAACCAAGCATGTGAAGTTTTCGACATGTGGGGGATCAACTTCATGTGTCCATTCCTTAGTTCTCAAGGCAATAAATTCATTTTGGTGGTAGTCCACTATGTTTCCAAGTGGGTGGAAGAACAAGCACTTCCCTCTAGTGATTCTTGAGTTGTGGTGAAATTTCTAAAAAAAAATTTCTCCTAGTTTGGTACATCAAGACTGATCATAAGTGACCGAGACACTCATTTCTATAACTCCCAGTTTGAAAAAGTCTGAAAGTGTTATGTAGTTTCTCACCAAACTTTAACTCTGTATCATCCCCAAATAAGCGGTCAAGTCAAAATTTTGAATAGAAAATTGAAATGAATCTTGGAGAAAACGGTGAGCCATTACAGGAAAGATTGGGTAGATTAACTGGATGATGTACTATGGGCTTATAGAACAATTTATAAAATGCCTATTGGGGCTTCACCTTATAGGTTGGTCTACGGTAAATCCTATTATTTACCCGTTGAGCTAGAACATAGAGCCTATTGGGCCATTAAATGGTTAAATTTTGATCCTCATCTAACTGGTCATAAGAGGAAGCTCCAATTGAATAAGTTAGATGAATGGTGGGCTATGTCTTATGAGAACTCTGTGCACTGCAAAGAAAAAGTGAAAGAGTACCATGACTGACACATCAAGCATGCTAAGCACTTTAAAGAAGGGGATCAGGTATTGCTTTTTAATTCCAGGTTGAAACCCTTTCCAGGAAAGTTGAAGTCGAGGTGCCATGTACCATTCACGGTTTCACAAGTGTTCTCTCTTGGTGCCATTGAGATAACTCATCCAGAAAAAGAGACATTCAAAGTCAACAGTTATCGGTTGAAGCCCTACTTTTCATGCAACATACACAAGGAGACGAGAGGTAAATTTCCTCCATTTGACCTACCATGAAGGTAAGAATGAAGTTATGTCAAGCTAATGATGTTAAACAAGCGCTTCTTGGGAGACAACCCAAGTTTCTAATCCCATGCGTACTCTTATTTTCGTATTATTTTTTTGTTTAGTTGCTTGTGTGTGTCTTTGTGTTGTTCTCTATTGTTGTGTGTTCTTGATTCTCTTCTCTTATTTGTGTGTGGTTTATCAAACTTGTGCTTAGTTGCTTGTGGCTTTATCTTCTTCCTTGCTTAGGGTTTGAGTTATTATTTCATGCATGCTTGAGTTTTCGATAATTATTCTTGGAGTTGGTGATTATTTGTTGAGTTTTCATGCTTCTTTTGTGATGGAAATGATGGTTGTATTCCTAGTTGAAGGTGGCAAGGAGTTATGAGTGATGTTGAGAGCTTTTTTCACCTTCACAGGCCGGTTCACTGGCAACCTTGCCAATGAACGTCTGCCAAGAAGGCTTGCGGGCAACCTTGCCCTCTAGTTCCTACTTGAAGCTCTCAGTTTGGCCAAGGAGGCGGTCAATATTTTCCAAGAGGGTTCACGGTTTGGCCAGCCTATGAACCACCTTGTCAAGGGGTCAGGATGCCCTACAAACTGGCTGCCACCCTCTCTTTTGACCAACTTCTCTCTCCTTTCTTCTCTTTCTTCTTTCTCTCACTTCTCCTTCATTTCTCCACCTTTTTCCCTCATTATTTCACCATTTTCTTTCATTCTTCTTGCTCTAAAACACTCTCCTACTCCTTGCCACTTGTTTTGCACGATTTATTGGGAGTTTCACCGTTATTTTCATTGAATTTCCAAGGTGTTTCCCTCTAAACCCTAGTTCTTGAGTTTGACTATTTCTTCTTCTTTTCCTTTATTTTTTTGATGAATGGATGGTTATGTTGTTGGGGAATGGTTGTTTGTTATTTTTGTGGGTTTTTGGGGGAATTTCTAGGCTTGTAAAAATTTTTATGCTCCATGTGCAAGGGAAGTTCTTGCAAAAAAATTTTGGGGGATTACTATAGCAATTCTTGAATTTTCTCATTCCCCACTTTAATGAACCCTTGCTTCTCTTAATTTTGGTTTAATCCCTTGCTCCTTGTCTTGTAGGTATGCCTAGTTGGAAACCAAAATGGTGGAAAACAGGCAACTTTTAGAAAAATTGATCAGATCATCCGTGTATTGCAGGTGCCTGATGGTTTGAAGAAGTCCAATAAGAACCCCTAAAAAGATTTTAGAATAGAGTGCATGCGTGAACATTGCACTTAGTGTATCTGAAGTAAGTGCAAAGAATAGAGGAGACATGGGTCTCTTTGGCATAGACCTCGCTTACAACGGATGTATATGAATGTTTTCATATGTGTGTGTATATATATATTAGAAAAGTCATCTGTCAGGATTGATAAAAGTCCATAAATTTAAAAAAATAAAAGAGAGAGCGGGTGAGTAAAGGAAGAACATGCGAGCGTTGGTTGTAGAATCTAAAAATGGGGGGGGGGGGGGGGGGGGGGGGGGGGGGGACATCCAGGGGTGAGTTGGGGTAAGGGTAGGGGCTCATGTATATGAGTTTGAGTCATCTACAAACTTTTGTACATTTTTTATCTACAAATGTTCGCAAATTGCCATTCGTTTCAAATTGAATGATTGTGACGTGAGTTGCACTAACTTTTATGAACAATAAACGGTGTGAACGGTATCCTCCTAACAATAATCCTTATAAACAATAAAAAAATAGAATGAATTGTTTATTCCATGTGATGAATCATGTATCATCGGATTGGTGATTCTAAATATGGTTAACCCAAAGCGTCCAAACTGATTTGCACCCTACAAAATTTATAAAAAACACTTGCACTCTCTTACTTCACCTGTTAATCCATTACAACAATCGGATGTATTCTCTCTTCACACTGATTTCTCTTTGTCTCTCATTACTTCTCTCTATTCTTTTTTCTCATCTATGTATGTGGACATCACAGATGTTACTCACACACACACATATATATCTCCCTCAATAAAAGTTTTAATTGCAAATAGGATCTGAAACCAAGATTTCGTAATAATGAGGTTTTAAAGGAGCATATATGCATAAAAACCAATATTGAACTGGGCCGGGCTGCAAAAATGTACAAAAAGCCCGAGCCTTTTGGTACATCATCCCTTGCACGTGCGAGTCACCCAACCCATTTCACCGCCCTCTTCTCTCCAACTCCCTCCTCGCTCGCTCCTCTCTATAGATCTCCCTCTCCTTCTCTCGCTCCCGTGATCTCCTCCGATCTCCGCCTCCCCGGAGCCCCGCCACCGCTCTCCGGCCATCCCAGATCTCTAATCCCAGGTTCTTTCTCTGATTCCTCACTGGTTTCTCACGAATCACTGTGAATTTGATTCAGATCTAGGTGTTTTCTCTTGTTTTGGTCTGAGATCGGGTTTGTTTCCGTTCAGATCTAGGGCTTGTTGGTTGAGATCTCAGGCATGGAGAAGCCTTGCACACTCTTGGTTCACTTCGATAAGGCCTCCCCGGCCTTGGCCAACGAGATCAAGGAAGCCCTTGAGGGCAATGATGTTGAGGCCAAGGTTGAAGCCATGAAGAAGGCCATCATGCTTCTCTTGAATGGTGAGACTCTTCCCCAGCTCTTCATCACCATTATCCGCTATGTCCTCCCTTCCGAGGATCACACCATTCAGAAGCTCCTGCTTCACTATCTCGAGATCATTGACAAGACGGATCAGAAGGGCCGCCTCCTTCCTGAGATGATCCTGATCTGCCAGAACCTCCGCAACAATCTCCAGCACCCCAACGAGTACATCCGCGGTGTTACGCTTCGGTTTCTCTGCCGGCTCACGGAGGCGGAGATCATTGAGCCGCTGGTGCCTTCGGTGTTGTCGAATCTCGAGCACCGGCATCCATTTTGTTCGGCGCCATGCTGTGCTTGCTGTGATGTCGATCTATAAACTTCCCCAGGGTGAGCAGCTCCTTGCTGACGCACCGGAGCTCATCGAGAAGCTACTCAGCACTGAGCAGGATCCATCTGCCAAGCGCAATGCTTTCCTGATGCTCTTCAATTGTGCACAGGAGCGGGCGGTGAATTATTTGTTGACGAATGCTGATGCGGTGCCTGGGTGGGGTGAGCTTATGCAGATGGTCGCTCTGGATCTGATCCGCAAGGTCTGTCGATCCAGTCGTGGAGAGAAGGGAAAGTACATCAAGATTATCATTGATTTGCTGGTTGCCCCCTCTGCTGCTGTTGTGTATGAGTGTGCAGGAGCCCTTGTTTCCCTCTCCTCGGCTCCCACTGCCATTCGTGCAGCTGCCAATACCTACTGCCAGCTACTGCAATCACAGAGTGATAACAATGTCAAACTCATTGTGCTTGATAGGATAAATGAGCTGAAGATCTCTCATAGGGAGATCATGGTGGATATGATTATGGATATATTGAGGGCTCTTTCAAGCCCCAATCTTGACATCAGAAGGAAGACAATTGATATTGCATTGGAGTTGATCACCCCCAGGAATATAGATGAGGTGGTGCTTACTTTGAAGAAAGAGGTAGTGAAGACACAGAGCGGGGAGCTTGAGAAGAATGGGGAGTATCGACAAATGCTTGTGCAGGCCATACACTCATGTGCTATCAAGTTCCCGGAGGTTGCAAGCACGGTTGTTCATCTCTTGATGGACTTCCTTGGTGACAGCAATGTGGCTTCTGCCATTGATGTTGTACTGTTTGTGAGAGAGATTATTGAAACAAATCCGAAACTCCGAGTGTCAATTATTACTCGGTTATTGGACACATTTTATCAGATCCGAGCTGCCAGGGTTTGCTCCTGTGCCCTTTGGATTATAGGGGAGTATTGCCTGTCAGTGTCTGAATTGGAGAGTGGGATTGCAACTATTAAGCAGTGCCTCGGCGAACTTCCATTCTACACAATAGCTGAGGAGGGAGAGGCGACTGATGCTGCTAAGAAGCAGCAGCAGGCAAACTCATCCGTAACTGTCTCATCCAGAAGGCCTGCAGTTCTGGCTGATGGGACTTATGCTACCCAGAGTGCGGCTTCAGAAACTGCTATTTCTGCCCCCACACTTGTTCCTGGAACCCTGGCTTCACCTGGCAATTTAAGGTCATTAATTCTTGCGGGAGATTTCTTCTTGGGTGCAGTTGTTGCTTGTACTCTTACCAAACTGGTTCTCAGATTGGAAGAGGTCCAGCCTTCAAAGGTGGAAGCTAACAAGGCCTGCACTGATGCCTTGCTAATCATGGTTGCTATGTTGCAATTGGGCCAGTCTTCTTATATGCCCCATCCTATTGACAATGATTCTCTTGATAGGATTGTGCTC
Source organism: Dioscorea alata (assembly GCA_020875875.1). Lineage (NCBI taxonomy): Eukaryota > Viridiplantae > Streptophyta > Magnoliopsida > Dioscoreales > Dioscoreaceae > Dioscorea > Dioscorea alata. The sequence goes on from CM037018.1 coordinate 17,732,821, forward strand.
TGTGTTAGACTGCTTTGCAACACTGGAGATGATGTTCGGAAGATTTGGTTACAGTCATGCCGTCAGAGTTTTGCAAAAATGCTTGCAGAGAAGCAGTTCAGAGAAACAGAGGAGATTAAGGCAAAGGCACAAATATCACATGCACAACCCGATGATCTTATTGATTTCTACCATCTCAAGAGTAGGAAGGTAAGGGCTATACAAGCTTTTGACTTTCTTTTAGTATTTTCATGTGTTACTCTTAATTGATGTTTATGTGCCCCATGATGATGCAAAATGATTTGATCACCTAGAACTAATATTTATGGTTATACCATTTCATGGTTTATCACATACCGAACTTGTAAACTAAACTTCATTGATATAGCGGCTGTCAATCCACCTTTGCAATACTTAAGTTGATTTAGTCTTTCAAGCAAGACTTTCTTCTTAAATGTTTTTTTGCAATTGTTCTCGATTCCTAGTTCTGTTTGTAATTGTTCTTTTTAACTTGAAATTTAGGACCAACTGTTTAGAGTTACCATTGATCAATGAGATTATGGGGAAGTGAGAGAAATTTTGAATGTAAGGATTATTTATTTTATTTATTTATTTATTTATTTTAGAGAATATGTATTAAATTACTTGATAGGAAAGAGAATAGTCAATGGGAATTTGCATTCTTGATTATTGCCTTAGAAGCAAATAAGTTTAAAAAAAGGGCGAAGTAGATCAGGCAGATTGAACCAATTAGTAACAACAGACTCCAAGCCAGAAGGAACTTCGCATATTGTAGAAAGAGACAAGGTAGCATGGGCCTGTGCATAGAATACTGTGTTCAGTATATATTTTAGACTGTAACTGATCCCGACTTCTTACCCTTCAACCCAGGTATGTTTTGTCATCTTGATACTGAGCTTGAGATTTTTAGGTGAGGTTGTCTCAACTTGGCATGTTGTATGATGAATCTTCTGCAGAGAACCAACTTTTTGAAAATCAAGATTTGAGGTTTTCTAGAAATTATTTGATTAATTGATTTCAACACAATTTAATCCACAGATATTGTTTGATGGCTTGTCTTATTGTTGTCATCCCCATTTATTTAGTTTTTTGGCTAGACCTGGCATGCAAGTATGGTCTTCTTCTGGATGCAAAAGAGAGGATATTGCATTTAATATATGTGGCATAAGGTGTTAAGTATTCAATTCGAAATTGAACGTGTATGCCTTGCATATGGCTTTTGATGAATATTGCTGCTTATATGACACTTAAACTGCCAATTCACCTATTATCATGTTCATACTGATATTTTATTGGTGGTCATGGAACATTATAAGAACTAGAAGAATTTCTCTTTTTGTTATTATTTGGTGATAGGATTTTCCTTTTACAGGGTATGAGCCAGCTTGAATTGGAAGATGAGGTTCAAGATGATCTAAAACGGGCAACTGGTGAGTTCACTAAGGATGGCGATGATGCAAATAAACTGAACCGTATTCTTCAACTGACAGGATTCAGTGATCCTGTTTATGCTGAAGCTTATGTGACTGTCCATCATTATGACATTGTTCTTGATGTTACTGTCATCAACCGCACAAAGGAGACACTACAGAATTTATGCTTGGAATTAGCAACAATGGGTGATCTCAAACTTGTAGAACGCCCACAAAACTATACCTTAGCACCAGAATCAAGCAAACAAATTCGAGCCAATATTAAGGTCTCCTCCACTGAAACTGGAGTCATATTTGGTAACATTGTGTATGAGACTTCAAATGTGCTTGAAAGAAACGTTGTTGTCCTCAATGACATCCACATTGACATCATGGACTACATATCTCCTGCCACATGTGCTGATGTGGCATTCCGAAATATGTGGGCAGAATTTGAGTGGGAAAATAAGGTAGTTCTTCTATCAATAAATGGGAGTCTTGTTTCTTTTATTGTTATAACAAGTATATTGGTTAATTATTATGCTTAGTATATACACTTATTTCTGAATAACTAAAATATTTGAATTTTGATCTTTGTTTTTTTCAGTGGACTTATTATTTATTCAATATTATGTCATCAAGTTTCAAACAGATGCCATTGTGGACATTATTTACTATGGCAAAGCTTATTAATTCAGGTGTTTATTCCTATGGTTCAATGGGTATGCCATACAAATTACTCGCAAATTAGGTGTTTATTCTTCACATATTTTTGTTTTGATAAAACTTTCACATTCTTAGGAGCACTAGTAATGTACTTGTTTAGATTAGTTATATTTCCACAAGTCCCAGATCATATGATATTGCTTTATTCATTGTGCTAGACGCCTCTTTTGGTGTTTATAGGTGTCAGTGGGTTGGCTTGCCTTTGCATGAGCTTTGCACACCCTTGTTTTTCTTATCATGACTGTATATATAGAATTGTATTTGTTCTATTATTAGGCATGCTTCTAATAGAATGTGGGATTCACAAGCAAGTCCTTTGATAATAAGACCTATTATTTATTCTTGTGAGAATGGAGAAGTGGGTGGAGCTTGGTCTAGCTTGAATTGCTGTTAGTTTTCTTTCTTGACTCTTTCTGTTTCCTTGCCATGTTTTCTACTGTCACCCTTGGAGTTCAGAAAACTACATCATAATTTGAATCACTAATGACCCTTTTTTTGGGGGAACTTTTTGCAGGTGGCTGTTAACACTGTAATTCAGGATGAGAAGGAATTTTTGAACCACATCATTAAATCAACCAACATGAAGTGCCTCACTCCTCCGTAAGTCTTAACATCCAACTTTTTATTTCATGCTATTATTTTCTGTTGATGTTCGATGATCTGAATTACAAGATCAACAGTCTCTGGCACTCGCTCTTGCTCTCTGATTATCTCACTTCTCAACCACAGCTGGCTTTAAAATATATAAAATACCTCATCTTTGCCTGTCGTTGGCTTTCTGATTTCAGATCCGCGTTAGATGGGGAATGTGGATTTCTGGCAGCCAATCTGTATGCGAAGAGTGTATTTGGCGAGGATGCCCTGGTGAACATCAGTATTGAGAAGCAGTCTGATGGGAAACTCAGCGGCTATATTAGAATCCGGAGCAAAACTCAAGGGATTGCCCTCAGCTTAGGAGATAAGATCACTCTCAAACAAAAGGGCAGCAGCAGCTAGCTGAATAAAAGAACAACCTTCCTATTAGTTAACAGCACCAATCCCGCAATTTCATCATCTTCTTCTTTCCCTAGAGTTTGTCATTTTGGACGTAATTTTGTAGTTATTATTCTGTTTTGAGTTGCTCTTGAGTTTATTTGCACTCTCTCCAGCTCTACATTTGTTACTCATTTTGGTTTGTTGGTAGTACAAGTTCGATTTGAAAAGACTGAAAAGACTGTATTTGTTGTTTTATTCCAAATTTAATATGCAAATTATGTACCGAATACATGGTATACAAAGAATGCAGTTGCATTTGATTTACATATTTCACTGATACATCTGGCTTTTCTCAGGGCTTCTGCTCTTGCTGCACATATGGCCGAGCTCCAATGTAGTTCCCCGGAGGATAATACTCACATATGGAGAAGGTATCACCACTGTCGCACACGATCTTGGCACACCCGACCTGCTCTGTTGTGCGCCATACGATCTGCGTGTAGTGTGTACAGTCAGGGCCCGAGCACGAGTTGTTGTTGTAGTGATACCACTGCTTCTCCGCCACCCATGAAGCCACCACATCAGTTGCGCTCCATCGCCTCCCTTTCCCCCAAAAGATGTTCTCTCCGTAAGCATACCTGAATCATTTTCTGCCATTAAAATTTTTTTTTTTAAGTTTGATAGATGTAGAGGCTCATAGACATACCCGGGTGAATGTATGAGAGAGCAGTCTTTCCGACGCTGATTAGCATATACACGGGCAAACGTAGCAAGCCCGGTGTCCCACATGAGCGGTGGGACACCGACAACCTGCCGGGCAGCGTTATGGCTGGCCATAAACTGAGCTTTGGTTGTCGCCGGCTTGGTTTTCTCAACGTTGATGATGCTAGACTTTGTAACCAAGTTGGTACTGCTACTACTTTTGATGAACATTGATGATACATAGAGAAGAAACACAAGAAGCTTATAACAAGATGGAAAGGAGAGGGAATCCATGATCTTTCTTGAATTCTTGATTATTCTTTAGTGGAATAAGATAGAAACACAAAGGAAATAGATATATATATAGATACATATATAGCCAATTGTTTTATAGACTTGAGAAATAAAAAATGGACCATGTTTCAAATACAAACAAGACAGCGGTGGATCTGATGCAACGGACATTGCAAGAGAGAACTTACAAGGCTTCTTTAATGGATATGATTACTTGAATACATTCATTTGGTGGACAAGTGTAGCTTGATAAGTGGAATTGTAAGAATGGACCTTGCTTTGTGGTTGTATTTGTGATGAGAAAAGTCAGTTTCCTTGTTTTGGTGGAGTAGTAATAGGAGTACAATTAGTTCAAGTTCTTTGACAAATCTCTGGTTTCTTGTGTAGCTTGGCCTTGTTCGCAGGGTGAGCAATTAATGATTAGGGAATAAGGTTTGGGTGGTGGACGGCTAGGATTGCTTCAGTTTTAAGATTAGACTAGATGTGAGAAATATCTGGGTTTAATTAATTCACTAATTCTATTAGTTGGTTGGTTATATATATATATATATATATATATATAGGGTTTGGTTCTTCAAAATTTGATTTTGTTTTCTCTGAGAAATGTTATTCAAAGATGAAAATTTGATTTTATTAATATTAATTAGGATTCAAAATATATACATTTTTTTTTTATAATGGATTGTTATTAATAATTAATAATTTTTTAAATTTTTTAAAGAAAAGTAATAGCTGTTTTGAGTTATTCCAAAGAAAGATTTATGTTAAAAAAATAGCCACTCTTATTTAGCATATCTTTTTCTAACAATATATATATTTTATTTATTCCATATATAATATACATGTCTTCTAGTATTTTTAACCCTTGATTTATGCTCTTTGTTTAAACATAGTGAAAGAATTGGAGGTGATTAGGTGAATAAGAATGTTTAAACTTTAGTTAGGTTTTGTGTTTTGTTTTTTTTTTAATTTTTGTCCCATTTATGTTTTTCGGATGGGCGAGGTGCTGAGAGTTTTTTTATAAAATAGGCTTCTTTAAACTTTATTAAATATGAAAAATAACTTTATTATTATGATGGATTAAATTGTCTCATAATTGGTATGTCATAATAAAATCTATAATTTATTTAAATTTTTTTTTTTAGAGAAAGAATGAGTAAGGGTTTTTTAATATTAACAAGATACAAACTCTACCATCATATGCATGTCTCATTTTTAATGTTACATAGATTATAGTGAGTATACATCACAAAATAAAAACTTTGACCATGTTCTATATATTAATACATGGTCGTATCTTGTTGGTTACTTGACTACATGAGATTTACTTGTGGGTTTCTTGATTACACGAGTGAATTCATTTCACTCGTGTCATAAATGTTTACACTTTATAATGTTGTGGTCACAAATTTTTTTTTTTTTAAACACAAAAACTACTTAGCTTCTTTCTTGTTGCACGTGAGGCCATAATAGTCTACTCCAAGGCTGTTTTCATCAAGTTTACTAGATGTAGCGCTGACATGGTGCTGACCTGGTGCCTCCACATTTGTAAGCCCGCTGGAAATAGGCTCAAAACAGACCATTATGACCTCATGTGCAATTGGAGCTAAGTAAAATGGCTTTTGTATCACAAAAAAAAAAATTGTTGCCACAACTTTATAAAATGCAAACATTTGTGGCTATAAATGAAATGAAGTTCTACATGAGGTCTTCATTAGTGAATATCTTTTCTTTTTCTTTTTTTTACAAACACCACAAGCACTACTTTATTAAGGGATTGTCATGAGATATGCAGGTACGGTGGTGCATAAGTTATGGTAGTTTATTGACCATCCCGTAAAAATTATGTTATGTACACACTTAAAAAATTTTCAAGAATTAAACCGAACTAATAAATCTCTTTTGTTATGCAACTCTCGAATGAAGTAATACAAAAGGCAATTCACAAAACAGTGATAAACAGTATTGCTGCAATAGTTTGACGTAAGGTTTCAACTCAATGCCTCGATCATCATTGCTTTGGATACCAGTGGCTCGTCCAAAGTGTATTTCAACCTCACATTCGAGTTATTTTTTGCAATAAAAAATACCAGCATATATACAAATAGGATCATGACCACATATGAAGATATAAATTTGACGAACATATTTATGTTATGTCTTATGGTTAAAATTTAAACATAAACTCAAACGAACATATTTGCTAGCTGTTCTCGGAAGAAAAGATGTAAAAGAATATATGTGTCTTCATATTATTGATATACTCTATATTCCAAAATTTTCATTAATTTTATATTATCATAACTTTCCTTTTAATCCAACCACATAATAGTTTTGGTTGTTGAACAAATATAAAAATGAGCAAATTAGAAATAACTTTATCCAATTATATTATATATATTTAGTAGATAGGGTTGAACAGAGTAATCAACATTTGTCCATTATTATTTTTATTTAGGAAATAAATTGTATTTAATGAATAGATAATTAGATTGGCATAATTCAAATTCTAATATAGTTGAATAAAATTATGAAAGGATCATTTATTTATTTATTTATTTATTTATTTATTTTGTATTGTGTTCAAAATCCAATTGTTATTTAGTTTTAATATAGAAAAAAGAGACATGAATGATATTTAAAGCAGTAGAATATGGCTTAAAAAAATAAAATAAAATATACCATGACTGTAAAGTTGATGCTCAAAATTATTATTGTTCATTATCCATGTATTACCGTCTACAACCCTATTGAATACATTATACATTATTCTTTATCTGAATAATAATTATTAACATGGATTGAAAACTAACAAAATTAAGTTGATCAGCATAATTATCTCTATTTTTTATATAATGAAAATTTAGTTCATTTTTAATTGATTTAAAAATAAAAATAGTAGTATCTACCATTATTAATGTGTGATTTACCAATTACCATCATCAAGGGAAAAATGAAGGCATAATTTGAATTGTTGATATTTTTACTTTAATTAATTTAAATAATATACTTTTGATAATATTAGCATAACTTGTTAGGATTGAATCAAGTCAAAATAATATATATTTGGTTTGCATTCTATCATACATAACAACAGATACTTATTTCAGAAATTCATTTACAATTATCTTTTCAAATGAAGTGGACTTAGTATCTAATTTTTATATTTATATTTATTTATTATTATTATTATTTTATTTTATTTTGACAAAAAAAAAAAGAAACACTAGCTACATGTTACATGGTGAAGAAATTTTACACCTAAAACATTTGCATGCAACAAAGAAGAAAGCTAAAACATCTACACACGAAAAAGAGAGATTCTAATAACTATTCTTTATTTCTTTGATATCACTGATTAGGATTAGGCTTATGAGAGGGTGCAAAACAACATTGACACATTTAATGCCGACCATCAAACTGTTTATTTGTATCTGAGTCCCGATAGAGCTTTTTACCTAGTAATGAAAGTTCGATTCTCGGGTGATAGCATATTTCATGGAGATGTGAACAGTGGTTGTGTGCGGGTTGTCCTAGCGCCCATGTGAGCGTGGGCCTTGCCCCCACTTACTCCACCGAGACTTGTGCACACCCCTGATTGACTAGCAGAGCTTTCGGGCTGTCTGTTTTTCATGTCAAAAAAACAAAAACATTGACACATTTAATGAAATCATGACCTAATCTTTAGGAAGCTAGCTAGCCATTTTTTAGGAAAGAATTTTTAAACTGTTCGAACTCTACCTATATATTCATGTTGTTGAGGAAAAAATGCTAATAATCACAAGAATAAAAGGAGATAAAGATTTACCAAGGTTCGGTAATGGGCCTACGTTCTCGGAAGAGATGAGCGGTGGTTTTTTTTATTAATCCAGAAGAAAGAAAATTAATTAAGATTACAAATACAATGCATATATAACCCCTGGTACAATTTATAAATTTACTCTCTACGCTCCGTTCCGCTCACTCACTCCGCTCCGCTCCAACATCTGTCTTTTATCTAGTATATGAGCCATACCTAACACATATTAAATAAAACCCCTCATACCTTGGCTATCCATTCTAACCTTTAATTATACTATTATATCTCCCTTCAGAACTTTGTATGCTTAATTTATGTGCTTATTTATTAATAATTCGTTGATAGTGATGTTAGTCTATTATTGTATAATAATTTAAAAGGGACAAATACAATTAACATACTCTTTTTGATAAATTTCTAATTCTTCTGATTAATAGTTTATATGTGACAAAAAAAAATCTAAAAATAATTCTCTTTGTGAATTCATATCTTATATCTAACGTAAATTTACTTTTCTACATCAATTACATGCGTTGGGAAAAGTCAATATTAAAGACTAATAATTTAGTAACGACAAACAAATGATAAACTAGTTTAGAAACGACAAACAAATCAAACGTTAACTTTTTTTATGAATTCATAATTCATCAACTAATCAATTATTTGAAAACTACAAACAACCCATACATAAATTCTCTTAACGTCTTTCTTATTTAGTAAAAAAAAAATTTGAAAATAATCTAACATATTATGGTAAATAAATGTCGATAGTAATGATTTAAAAACAATAAATAAATTCAATATAAATTCTCTTAATGAATTTCTAATTCAATAAAAAGAAAACAAAAACAAAAAGTGAATCTAACATATTCTATATGGTACAGTGGAATTCACCAATGCCTAAGAAATAGATTTCAAAGATAAACACATTTATATTCCATCTCAATAAATTTATCTTCGAGTATATTTTTTTTCTTTAAAAATATGGATAAACCAAGAATAAAATTTGAATTTGAATTTTGAAGTTAAAAGCAAGATAAATACCAACTACTCTATATTAATAAAATAGTTTCACGTTAACTAAACTATATTTGTTATATATAAATATGAGAAAATATTAACTGTCTGCAGGCATAGTGTAAATTAGGATGTACAACAAGAGTTAATTGAGGTTTAGTTTGAGTTGATTAGTTGTAGTTTTGTTTATAAAAGTTGCGCGTTATATATATATATGGAAAAACATCATCTAGGTAAGTCCATAGATTTGAAATCTATGGATGTTTAAATCCAAGTCATTGGATCATCATCCAATGGTTGTTTGTTTATATAAACACTGTATGCTTTTTACTGTTCATGATTACTGTACAACACTGTAGAACGCGGTTTCTACTGTTCATAATGATAATAGCCGTTAGATTATCATCCGATGGCTACTATGGACATCCCTAGATTTCAAATCTAGGGACGTCCCTAGATGATGGGTCCTCTATATATATATACACACACATGGCTTGTGGCTTGATATGCATATATATATATATACGTCCTTACTAAAACAGGCATCCAGCTAATTAAAAAGAAAGTACAGAAAAACATTTTAAAAAAAGAAGGGTAAGAAAAGAAAAAAGACTACTCAAAACGGAAAGAAAGAAAGAAAAAACAAAATAAAGACAATGAATATATTGTAACGCTTATCTGAACACAAATTAAACGCATTGAAAGTGAGGGAGAATAAGGTTGAAAAGTTGAAGTATATCAAGAAAGAAAAGCTTGAAACAAAAAACTCATGCAATGGAATATAAATGGAGTAGTTTGTTTTGAGAGGTGACAAGGATTGACACGTCCCCAACCACTGCATGTCTTGCGTGTCCTCTGCTCTTCAACACCGAAGACGCCCCAAAACTTCTCCTTATTAATATATATTTATATATATTACCACCTTTTAGATTTATTTAATTTTTTATATATAAACACAATCTCTAGGCCTTATCCTGTGTATATCTATCTTAATCTTTGACAATCTCCACAACAGAGCTAGGGTCAAATTAAATACCCCTTTAGTAATTACTCTTCATTAGTTTCTCTTGTTGTGTGTCTATCTTCATTTCATCATACATATATAGAGAGATTGTGTATATAGCTATAGGTGTAGGAATGGAAGAAGAGATGAAGAAGGAGATGAGGAAGTTGATGGAGGAGGAGGAGGAGGAGACATCATCATCATCATACATTGGGCAGGCTAGTGATGATGATGATGATGGGGGAGAAGAAGAGGAAGAGGTTGAGAATAAGAGGAGGGACTGCTTGACATCTTTGGTTGAGCTTCACATGTTTCTTCCCATCAAGTATGCTTCTCTCTCTCTCTCTCTCTTCTTCCTCTGATCTTCTTCATCTTCTCCTGATTTCCTGATTTTTTTAATCTATTTTATGTTCTCTTCTTCTTCTTCTTCTTCTTCTTCTCTCTCTCTCTCTTTTTCTCAAGTTTAAAACAATATTAAATATCTTTTAAAGTAATTTTCCAAACATTTTTTTGTCTTTGAAAAGTTATAATTGCTTATATTGCATGAATGATCTGTAACACATTCCCAAGAATCTTCTCTTTAGAGGCTGATTATGAGATTTCTATATATGTCTTATTTGTTCCCTTTTTGAGTTTATCTAAACCCCACTCGCTTTTCACATAGTTATCCAAGCATGCGTTTTTTTTTTTTTTTTTTCTAGAAACAGACAGCGAGAGAAAAAATCGAAATTCTTACATCACTTAAAATAATCTTCATTATATTAAAAATCAAAAATCAAAAATCAAAAAGATAATGCTGTTGCTACCTTCCAAATAACTCTAACTCTGTTGAAGCATATCAAATACTCAAACCAAGATAATTACTTAATAAACTCTGCTAAACATTAATGAATGATAATTAAAAACCTTACTCATTCACTGATATATGCATGTTTCAGGAGAGGCTTATCAGAGTTCTTTGAAGGAAAATCAAGGTCCTTCAAATGCTTATCAGACCTCAATATTGCTGCAGCAACTGCTGAAGTCCTTGCCAAGCCTGAGAATCCATACAACAAGAGAAGAAGACTTCTCAACTGTCACAAGAGAGCTCTCAATACTTCAAACAAGAAGAAATCCTGCAAGTCCCCATCCCAGCAAGCACAAGAAGCACAGGGTGTTGTTGCTGAAGAAAACAATGGAGGAAGACCAGAAGTAACCAAGCCTCTCATTCTCTCTGACCTGTGAACTAGTTGATAGAAAAATTTTGTTGGATTAGCTTCTGGTTTCCAAAAATTATTTAAGGAATCATCAATTTGTTGAAGGGACTTCGTGTTGTAGTTATTTGTGTTTCTATATCATTAGGAAGTAAATTAAATATCTTATTAATCATTAAATAAATAGATAGATAAATTTATAAACAAGGTGAGTGAAATATTTTCTGGCTTATATAGAAAATATCATCTGTGAAATCTGCGGAATTTATAGCAAGGGAGAGATTGAGGGGGACATGTGAGGTTAGAATTAAAAAAACGTAAGAAAAAAGTCAAGGAAAAATAAAAAGCAAAATATGCGGATATCCCAGATGACACGTCTTATGCATATATAGAATTATTATAATTTAATATATATATGAGGACAAGTTATCTATGGACGTCCATATATAAAAAATTTATGGACATCCATTATCAGCCGTTGGATCAAGATCCAACGGATGACAGTGATAAACTGTAGTTGCTACAGTAATATAAACAGTGATCGCTAATTACTGTTCAACAATGTCAGCCGTTAAATCACGATCCAACGGCTGATAGATGGACATTCATAGATTTCTTATGTATGGATGTCTATAGAGGATGTATTGTCTATATATATATATATATTTGATAATAATTCTCGCGAAACTTAGTATGTGGATCATGTGAGAGAGAGGTCTAAAGTATCCGTGTTAAAAACAGTTTAAAAATTCATTGAGAGAATTTATGTACGATCTCCATCAATTTTATATGCAAAAGAAATAGACATGCATTAAAAGAATTTATATATACACACATAATATATTTGTACATCTTCATCATGGGTATGAATATGAGATCCTGAATCTAATTTGTGTTATGGAAACTCGCAAGAGACTGCGTTGAATCCAATTGTTTTTTCTTAACGTTATTTGAGAATGAATAAAAATTCGCTAGAGAAATTATACTTTGAATTAGAAACTTATGAATAGAATTTTCATTTTTTTTGGGGTTAAATATAGATAAATCATAATTTTATTAAAACAGTAAGACTGAGAATACAGGCATGAACTAAGTAATAGAGGCAACAACCAGAACGCTACACCAAAAGTGAGGCACTTAAAGACGAGAAGAAAACATAACAGCAAAAACCGATAAATAAAATAATAATCTAACTGATAAAAACCACCATCTAGTAACATAGACCTGCTTAAGCTAATAGAAGGAATAACCTACTTGTTTTAAATTTAATTTAGATAACGAAAAGAACATTTTATTCAATTTATGTCGGATTTATTTATTGTTTCTATATTATTTAAGCGCCACTAGTAGCACTAATCTTATTTATAAATGAAACAGAATCATGAATACACACATGATACTACTCAATAATAAACAACCCAATGCGAAAAAAAAAAACCTTGATAACCAAATGCATACTAAAAATACAAATTAACAATTTTCTAACAAAATACAACTGAAATAAAATAGATTGACAACATCAAAATTGCGCATCAGAATCATCTATCATTCATAACTCTCATTTAGTTCGAATCCAAAACTAGAGATCTAAGCAATCAATTAGGGTTTTTTTTAATCAGCTTAAATCCCGAAATTTTTTTGTTAGCTTAGCAAATCATTAGAGACTGAAATGTAAGGATAATAACACGAGGAAAACGAGAAAAGGTAAATGTCACAAAACAAGATGTAATACCTGTTTCATTAATCAGAATGTTCATGTGGCCTCAAATAATGGACAATGATTTGTTCAGTAACCAGGGAAAAGAGTTGAAATCAATGATATGTCACATGAAGTCAAGCAGCATCATCTTCTTCTTCAACATCAAAAAGCAAATCTAAGTTTGCTCCTGAGAAAACATGGTACAAGTGCCAGCTTATGCTATAAGACAAAAAGGCTGAGAAATGGTGCTGACCTTGCTTTATCAGACAGCATCCAGGGCTCAATTCAACATCCATTGTTCATTGATCCAGCACTGAGATCTTTTTCTGCAAAGTTTCACTTTACCTGAATCAGATAGTATCAGAAAATAAACTGTATGAATGCTTTCAAGAATGAATCCACATGTAGGAATAAATTGTCTGTACCAGCAAGTTCATTTAGAAAAACAATTGAACAAGGAGGATATTCTAACAATCAAAATCATTGATAAAAGATAATTAGGATTCACAAGAAAACAGGAAGCATAGGATTCTTGATGTGAATTTTAAACTAATAGCCAGCTGCACAGTGTGAGATGTTTATCCTTTTTTTAAGCCTGGGCCAGCCTGTCTAGAAAGTATAATAAATATATAGCTTCTGAGCAACTTGATGATCACTTAAAAAGAAAGGTTTATAATAAAATAGGCAACTTGTTGCCAAATAGTTTAGTGATGCTCCACAATAACACTGACCAACATGATAATTTTAACGATCATTCGACAATATAATAAGCATTGGAATTAAGTGACAATGACATGATACAAGCAGAATGTAGGCCAAGCATAACCTCTGCTATACAAACAAAAACTATGCCCTATAAGAGCATTCAAGCCTACAAGTCAAAACAAAAGTCTGGCAGTGTATTGACAGGCTGAAAATGGACGATCACAATCAAACACTTTCAAGTTTCAAGCCAAAGAAATAAAAATAAAATAAAAAAGCTGTACAAACAAAGACATGCTAAAATTGAATGAAGTTTTGCATACATGATTTTACCTGCCACTGAACACAGTATTCGTCATTTGCAAAGTTCCACATGGATATTCTATAGAAACAGTGAAATATTGGACCACAAACTGATCTAAGATCAGTAAAAAGAAATGTGCAGCCGAAAGGGTAAAATAAGAAAACTACATAGGAAAAGGGCATGTGTAATGTCAGAATTATATTCTTCATGGAGAAAACAACAGTCTCTTGCTGACAATACTAGTACCAGAATCGCACCCCTTTGGAGTATATCTACAGAGCTGTACCATTTAGAAAATCATTATGTACCTTAATGAGGTCATAAACGCATAGCCTAGCATTTTCAATGAAACACTGTTTTAATCAAAGAGGGTTTAATTCTGTATACTAAAATACGAGTTTCCAGACTTCAAGTACCCAGTGCTAAGTTCTGATAGTACTCTTACAGCATAGCCTTAGGGCAGTGTCTGACAGTAAAGATTGACGCTAATGTACATCATCACTTTGTCGAACATCTAAGCAGATCTAACAAGCTTAGCTAGAGGGTTTAATGGGAGAAATATTGTAAAAGAAAAAAAAAAAAAAAAAAGCAGCTTAAAGGTACTCTTATGTACAATACTGTACTTGCTTTGACTTACAACAAAGCATGTTGAAATTCACAATCTATTCACCCGTTAAAAGTATTTTGCTTGGTTATAACAGGGCCCCCTTTTTTGTCAACAAACAAAATTTATAAACCATAAATTCACTGGCATATCTAACTTATCAACATAGGGGCACAAAGTATCAAACAGAGGAAAATATAAAGCAGCAAAAAGTGGAAGCGAGCAAGCAAAGCTACAGGCATACACTTGCCAATTGAAACATATGCAATCAAGATATTAGTCCACTTGAGAAGAGTTACCAGATAGCTACCAGAAAATGCATGTGCAACTAAGTTAGACAATAAAGATGTAACAGGACATAGCTAAATCATAGTGATGAAAACCCTGGCATGATTTTCCTTCTCCACAAGTGCATAGCAACACATGTGAGCATAGAAATAGCATATATGCGGCAATCCCAAGCGGAATCTCTTTTTGAGAACATTGGAACTGATGTTACTGATGGTTATGTATAATACACAAATTGAAATGGTAGTGGCTAGCAGAGAAAATTTTGCAATTCAAGCTGACAGTCTAGTTTGACAAGCCATTAATCATAAGGGGAGTTTTATGCATAGATGAACATATAGCAAAATGGCTACATTTTCAAGACACTCAAGCAAGAGAATGAAGTTTATCAGAGTTAAAGATCAGTACGCATTGCACATAAACAAAAACTGAAAAAGGAGAATTGGAAGGAAGGCTAAAAATCAGAATTTTTAGCCTCAAAAGAGATCAATAAGAGGGAAAAAGAATCAGTACACAATGTTCTTGTTAGACCAAGCTTTTGGAAGTGCTTAACATCAAAGCCTTACCGCTGCTTGCTGAAAATATTTCCTTAATTCAAACACATGATGCCTTGCTCAACCATTAGGCAGTGTTAAGATTCCTGTAGGGAAAAAAAAGGTTACAACAAAAACTTTTATATTAAAACAGCTGCTAAAAAATAGGAAAGGAGGCCACATACTTGACGCATCACATCCCCCTTTCTCTAATAGCATATCCTGTTAGCTAGAGATTACATCTTTGAAGAACTCACAAACATTAAACAGAAACTTACCGAATAGACTATTAGATAAAAATGTTTGACATATGCAATTGACAGGAAAACAAAACAAATTGAAAACTTTCATTGACTCAGCAATTTCTATTTACCATTATACAATGTGATTAAAGGCAAAGCCACTCTCAGGAAATGAAACCTCAGAGAGAAAGTCACTGTTTTCCTTCTATTGAGCACTTTGCTTTTGTTCGATTTCAAGATACAATTCAGAATATATATATCAAACAAGAATAGGAAATGATTAAGAATCATGAAAAGAGTATTCCACAGGGGTTTTCAAATTCTCATGCTCTTAGAACATCACCTAAGTCAAGTCTTAAAATTTATAACATCTTACGAACAAAGAATGTGAAGAAACAATTCTACAATGCATGTCATTATAAATGATTTTACACATGTAAATGCACAATACAGATACTTACGTTCCCCCAATCCTAATTCAATGCCTAAAACGAATGAGTCAAAGCTTGAGAAGAGAAGATGAGAAGATATAAAAACAGGGGAGTAACCAAGAAAGCATTATATCCAACATAGCACGTTATATATAATTTCTACCACAAAATTTTGTTGAGGATCCAGATCCTACGGCCATGATCCACCATTTGCTATTGAGAAGCTCATGCTCTCATTCAAATCTTTAGCTTTTACTAGACAAAGAACGTAGCGAAACAACTTCATCTTGCTTCCCGTGCTGGTGGCACTTCTTACTGCCCCCAACTTGCCCAATTTTCATGAGAGGAGCTTGTCCATCTCTTTCCACCAAATAGTTGAGGATTCTGCCTCACACTACGGTTGGAGCAGATCGGTATTGGTTAGACACAACACTCTCAACTTTCCCATTTGAGTGGCTGACCCTGAAGCTCACAGACTTGACTGGCTTATGTTGGAATAGGGATCCAAGCATCTTCTCCAGTGATTGTGCTGTGTACTTGGCATACTTGCTCGCACTCGCATCTTGCTCCACCAATGGCCCATAATTCTGCATATAGCTTCTATAAGCCGGAACAATTGCCTGCACCACCAAATTACAAGTCTTCTCCCTCAACTCCTTATCAGTCACCACCCAATTAGACTGCTTCTGATACATCGCATCCAGTGTCTCATTGAAAGCCTTCAATCTCTTCTTCACCAAATCTCTGGCAGTAGCTCTTCCTCCAGAGAACAAAATCAAGCCATCCCTACTCAACAATCCGGGCAGCTTCCCCCAAGTCTCCCTCAAGAACACGGCCGCATAATACTCCTTATACTGCTCATGCTCCCTCAGCCACACATCCCCCAATAGCTCTCCGAGCTTCGTCCCCTTCAACTGCTTGTAGAAATGCCAATGTGTGTTCATCATGAAGAGATAGGACAATGTTGCATCCTCATAGCCCTTGGACCAAGCATCAAAATTTGCCTCTAGAGCTTTGATTATATTCAAAATGGCATCAAGAAGGAGCCTGTCTTGGAACTTCTCCTGTTTCCAGCTCCTGTGAATAACCAAAACCTGGGTGAGAACCGGCCGGTAGTCCTCTCCGAGCAGCCTATCACAGTAATCGGTGATGAAAGTCACAAGCCTCGGCACTCTGCCATCAGGCGGTGGAGGCGAGCTCCTCTGCAATTCCACCTGCACCAAAAGCTCCCAGAAAATGTCACAAGCACCATCAATGACTCTCTTGATCAAGTCCCTAGTGAGGTTCTGGATCTCTACACAAGCTTTCCCCCCAAACAACCGATTGAAATCCAATCTCAGCTTGTTCAGCGATGCAAAGATATCCAGCAGTTTCAAGAGCTTGATTGGATCCTTCTTGCTCTCGGTGACAGTCATCCCAAAGTTGAGGAAAGATCTAAACCCGGCCCGATCAGCGATTTCCAAGAAGCACTTGGAAGGCAGCTCCGGCACGCCGGCGTTCTCCATAACCTCATGGCAAAGCCGGTACTCGGCATCAAGAAGGTGTTTCACGGCAAACTCGAGATGGCGGCCCCATTTCCCGATATCAGCCTCGATGCTCTGGACATCATCGAAGTCGGCAGGGCCGATGCGGAGGTAGTCGAGGCCGAGGGCGTCAAGGGCGGCGCGGGCGGTGGAGCCACGGACGTCGATGAAAGCGGAGACGCAATCGTCGAGGCGGCCATGGGAGATCATGCGGTTGAGGATGGAGGTGAGAGAGTGGATAACCGGGACGGGGAGAGGGGAAGGGGCAATCGAGGCAGCGGCACTAGGGTTAGGGTTAGGGTTCATAGGGAGAGGGTTGGAGTGGTCGGAAAGAAGGCGGCGGAACTCGGAGAGGAGCTTGGCGAGGACGGCATCGAGCAGGCCAGCATCAAGTGGAGCTTTGGAGTCGCGAAGCGAGGCCAGCAGCGACTGGAGCCCAGATAGGAACGGCGGGTCGGCGAGGGAGTGATCAGACAAGTAGTCAAGGATATCATCAAGCCATTGGAGAGCGAGAGGGGAGTTATCAGAGAGGAACCGCAAGGCTTCCTGAAGGCGAGAGAGGAGAGAAAGATAGGAAGAAAGAGGGGAAGGAAGAGGAGAAGGGAGAAGCAGAGGCGGTTCGAGGCCATGTACAGCGTCAAAAACCTTGAGAACAGCGGCAGCAGGGCCGACAGCGCGGTCGATGTGGGAGGCAGCGGAGGAGAGAGCAGCGCGGGGAGCTCGAGCAGGGCGAACGGCAGACTCGAGAGAAGGAAGACGGGCACGGATCTCATCGAGGCGAGGGCCAGCGCGGGCGAGGGCGGCGGAGAGAGACTTGGATTTGTCGAGGCCGGCGCGGAGGCTACGGCGGGCGGCGAGGAGCGAGTCGAGAGCGAGCGGGTCGGGATCCATAGAGAATGATAATGATATGAAAAGATGAAGGGAAAAGAGATGAAGGTGGTGTTTTGATTTAAAAGAAAGAGAGGGATGAAAGAGAAAAAGTAGGCATAGCTAATGGGTTGAAAGGGAGGAGAGAAAGAACAACAACTGGGGAACTATAAGTTTGATTTGGGGTTGGGTTGGTGAGAATGGAATGGAGTTTAGAGAGGAGAGAAAAGGAAAGAAGGAAAGAAAGAAGGTTGATGGGAAGAAGGTGGACAACAGAGAGGAGTATGTACTGGTTGGGGATTGTTGTTTAATTTTGTTATTATGTGTTTGATTGATTTATTTATTTATTTTTAGAATTAATTTGGCCTTTTTCTTTTTATATGCTATGCTGTTTTTTTTTTAATTAAAAGTCAATCAACCATGGTTAGAGACCGTTTAATATTGGTAAAATATCCTATTTAATTTCTCTAATATAGTCAATTTGCTCTTTTTAGTCCCTCTAATATGATTTGTTTATATAAAGTCACTCTATTTTAATATTTGAGAAATATAAATCTTCAAAAAAACTTTTTAAGTACAAATTATATTAGAGAGAAATTTTTATATATCTTAAATATTAAAATAAAAAAAAACTATAGATAAATCATATTAGAGGGATTAAAGAAACAGATTGATTATATTAAGAGGATTAAGTAAGGTATATTCTATCTTTAATATTTTCTTCATTCTATTATAATAGTTATAGTAGGGAGAATAAGAAAAATTTTAGGATTACAAGTGTGAGAAATGTATAGTTTATTTTTCTTGTTTTCTCCCGTTTGCTTTCCATGTATTTAAAGTGACAATGAAAATTAAATTTAAAATTTAATTCGAAAGCATAGACTAGTACAATGGCTGATAAAGAACAAAATACTTCTCTCACAATAATCAAAGATAAGCTTCCACTATCTTTTTCTGCTGCATTAAGTAAAAGCTTTGTTTTTGATAAGTATAGCACGTTGATCCCTTGTAGAATGACTATTCTCTTTGGTCAGAATAGATGAATAAAATATGTTGACAAATAATTTTGGACATAAAAAAATTTTAGAAATAAATTTTTATAATAGAAAATAGTACATATGAATTATTACCCATGAATGCTCATCATAAAATTAAAATTATGTATCCCCTGCTACCCATAAAAGGTTGATTAGAGTGTAATATAACAAGTGAAAAACAAGTTTTAATGATATATATATATATATATATATATGCAAAAATATCAACTTAATGACTTATTAGAAATGTTTAGGATTATATGTGCATCTCATTTAATAATGTATATTAAAGTGTATGTGATATAGATGGGCATATATTAAAAAAAAAACTCATTTTTAAGGGTATATGTATGATGGAGTATTAGGTTTTATTGAGATTTGAGAGTGTACATGTAATTTGGTGAAATTTTAATAAAAATCTCTAATAATTATAAGACATCCATTGATAAATTATAGAGTATATGAAGTCCTCTTTCGCAATGGTATTTTACAAGAGCTATTTGGTCCACTTTAATCAGATTTTTAGATCACCATATTTTGCACTCTTTGAAAGATCTCTAGAGTGCCCAGCGCAGAAGTCTCAACTCCTCTCATAGAGACTCATGGGATGTCTTAGCCAAAACTCTCATTTTGAACATTTAGCATATCAGAAATTATTGCATGTTTTATTTTAAATTACTTAACTTGTTTTTAATCAGTTACATATAAGTTTTGTTTTCTTTGTTTTAGGTTTCAACATCTCCTAATAACAAGAGAAAACGGATGATGTACTATTTTGCCACAGTTAGTAGAAGATCTAATTCCAGGGTTTCCATACAAAAGAGGAATGCGATCGAGGTGCCTAAACCCTGCTCATACTATTGGCTAGTCCCCTCCAGAGTTTTTTCCCCCTAAGAGGATATTCTCTCTAAGTGTAATAGACGTTTTGTTTGGTAGTTTTTTGCTATTTATCTATATCCATTTCCAGTGGATATTTTATATTGTTTTTTCATTTGTCATTTTATTTGTTCATTTGTTTTGAATGCAGGTATTTATTTTTTTAATAAATTAATGATTTATTCACTTTCACTAATATATATATATATATATATATATATATATATATATATTATATTTTTAATTTTAAGTGTGTTTTTTTATTCTCCCAAAATCATCTGATGACTTGCTTTGGAATTTTTCTTTTTTCCCCTAAAATGTAAATTAAATATTATTAATTTGGCCAGAGAAAACATATTTTTTATAATAAAAAAAATCTAAAACATGCCTTGTTACAACTTGTTCGGTTGAAAGGTCACTTAATTATATTTTATTTGCTTGAATTCTGATGGAACAAACAAATTATTGATGAAAAGTGCATATTTGGTACTGTACATGAACTATCCACAATATATATATAGGTATTTTTAAAAATTACATTATTGATATAAATAATTATTAAAATCGTTATCATAAACAATTGACATTTACTAAACCAACATCATATCTCTCTAATTCATACATCTCATCGCTTGATGTATATAATAACTCATGAGACTTCAACCTTGGCAATCTTTATCTGATTATAGATGCTCAAGATAAATAGACATATGTTGATCAGTAATGAATAACTTAAAAATAATTTTTTTTATTTTTAATAAAAAATCTATATTAAATTAGCGATGAAAAAGAAGTGCACTACTTTAAATTGGCTATTATAAAAGAAAGAGGAAAAAATAGGAATTAAAAAAAAAAAAAATGGTTGAAAGATGATAAACATTTGTTTTAAAACTCTCTTCTCGGACAAGAGATAGATTGCCATATCTTTTGACATAAAACAGTAATCCCTTTCTTAAAAACCTATGTTTCAAAATCCATGCCTAAAGTTATTTTTACACTTAAGTAAACATTTTGCAAATTGGAAGATATTAAAATTATCCCATGCTTTTAGAACTAGTTAAAATTCTAAATATCCCATCACTTCCAAGAATGCTCTAAATATATGATCGAGTTTCTAATTCACTAGTACTAGTTCCATTGGGTAAATGTGGCAAGCGATTTTTTTTTTTTTTTTTTTGATGGGCAAGCGATTTTCAAAAGTCCTGAATTTAAATTTTATCAAACACATGTAATAGCGGGAGATTTTTAGTATGGGTATAATTTTATAACCCAAAAACTTATATTGCTTGGTGAATTAAAGTGCACAGATTGAATGTTTTATTTTAAATTTATGCATAAGTCTATGGGCTTGGGCTTTTCATATTTGTTATATAAAAATAAATAAATATGGTCATATCAATTATATTTAAGAATTTTAAATATAATCACATCAATTGTACTTTCAAAGTTAATTTCATTTTTTATTATTTATTCATTGAAAATACTAATATAAGCAAATTCAATGATATGAATAAATTAATAGCATAACTTTGTTTTAATAACGTATTATATATGTGGTAAATTTGTTCATGAACTAATTTTGTTTACTTTCATTTTATCCTTTTAACCTTTATTATTAAATAAATATTTTTTTAATTTTTTTTAAATGGATAAACCACATATATTAAAATAGAAAAATGAAAAACAAGTCTTACGGTCGAATACTACAAAAAGAGAACAGCTAAAAGAAGAAAAAGTCCACCAGCAGTGGGACAACAAGAACAGGTAAAAGACTCTAGGAGGAGAGAGAAGACCCTCCTTGGTAAAAACATCGAGCAAAAGACTGATCGTCGCCAAGTGGGAGAGTGTGCGCTGCAAGGGCATTAGCATCAGTTATCCTGGTGGTGAGAAACTTCATGCTTCTTCTAACTTACTCTGTGGGCTCCTCCAGTGTTGCCTTCTTGGAATCCGGGATTTCTGCTGCAGGGTAAAAATCTCCAATAATTATTAAGGAAAAAGATCATACTTGGCACATGACATGAACTATGCACAATATATATATATATATATATATATATAATATAAATATTTTTTAATATGTTATTACAGTCAAATATTGACCAAGCCAACATTGTATCTCTCTCATTCATCCATCTCATGGCTTATTGTTTAATAACTAATGAAACTCCAACCATAATTCGCTTTTATCTAATTTCGGATGTTCAAGATAAATAGATATATTTTAACTCTTTAATAGAAAACTTTATAATAAAGTTAAAAAAGTCACAATAAAAATAAATTTAAAAAATTTTAATTTATAATAAAAATAAAAATATTAAATTACTTAAAAAAATTAGAATTATAATATTTTTGGAATCGACTATTATAAAAGAAAGCGGAAAAAATAAGAGAAGATATAAAATTAATTAAGCATTAAAATAAAAAATTTAGCATCTTATTTTTTTTATAATAAATAATTATTATCATTATAATGTAATTTTAAATTTTAAAATTCACGTGAAACCTCTAAAATTGACATGCCTAAAGGTGATGTTATAGTGACCTTACCTTTTAACTGGCCTTGGGTCTCATATACATTAGTAAATGTCACTATGCTCTTTTTAGTTATTTATTTATTTATTTATCTTCTTTTAGTGTTTTAAAACTCTCTTCATTGATAAAAAATTGTAAATATTTTATCTTTAATCACAAAACAGTAATCACTCTTTTAAAAACCTGTGGTCCGACATCAATTCATGTCCAAAGTTACTTTTAAATTTAAAAAATTATTTTATAAATTAAAAAATATTAATAATAATTTATGTTTTTAGAACTAATCAAAAGTTATGGTTTACCTATTTTATTCTATAAAAAAAATCTCACCATTTCCAAAGACTTTTAAGTTTAATCACACAATTGTATTTTGAGAATTCATTTCATTTTATTATTATTTATTCATTTAAAAATTAGAGTAATATAAGCAAATGTAATTATATGAATAGCATAACTTTATTTTAATAATGCTACTATATATAGAGAGAGATAATTATTTATGAATAGCTATTTAATAGAATCACTACTCGGTACCTTTGTTCGTGTACTGATTTTGATTGACCTTCATTTTATCTTTTTAACATTTAGTTTGAAATAAATATTTTTATTTTTACACATTAAACTTGAATATAATTTACTACATTTATTGTGGAATAGTTGGCACTTTATTTTATTTCCTACTAAAAAATCAAAGGTTTAAATTTTAATTGTAGAGTGCTTGCGACTCCCTCTCTTATATATATACATATGGCCAATGTATTCTAGAGACATATATAGATTTTGAATCTACACGTCTTTATAGGTCGTTCATAGGATACAAATTCAATAGTTTCTTTTTGCCCTATTTATTTTTTATGTTTTGTAAAAATATTGTGTGGATCTTTCCCGATATTTACAGATGATAAATAATTATATATATATATATATATATATATATATTTTTTTTTTTTTGAAAGTACACAATATTTTGTTTTTATGTTTGTATCTCTAGTTAATAATTTTATAAAAATATTGACACCTCTTAATAGTTAGTACAATGTTTGAGAAAGAGGGAGGACTGATACACCTCATGGTGTTTTTATTTCATCATAATCATCATTATTGCCTGCTAAAACTGTTGTTTTATTTGATTGTTAGACAGTGGTGGTTGGGCCATATTCTGTCGTGCTGATTTATTATTATTGATGTTGTTCTTATTATTATTATTTAATCGGTGATTTCAGAGATTTTTTAAGTACTATATATTGATTTTATTTTTCAATAATTTTTAGATCTCGGTCTTATAAAATATTTGTATTTTTTGAAAAAAATAACAAATTTAAATATCAGTTCATACAAAGTAAAAAAATATAAATATGTTGAGATATCAACTTCATATTTGTGCACGTTTCTAATATTATTTTTTCATATTTTGTAAAATAAAAATGATTTAATTTAACAAAAAAATCAACTTATTAGAAAGACATAAACATTTAATATAAATATATGGTACATCTTACAAGTAGAATTCAATATATAATAGCTGCTTATGATGCAGCCAATACTTCCAAAACTTAAATAATAATAATAATAATACAATAAAATATGATAAATATCAATCTAAAGAATTTTATTTTGATATTATTATTCAACATGTTATATATATACATACATTGTGGATATAATAATATTATGAAAAACAAAATTTGTAGCTGAGACACAAATAAATACTTCTTCTAGTCTTTCTATTTGTTTGATTTTAGGAGTTTTATTTGGTCCTTTTTACTTGTTCATTTAAAAATTTGTGAAATATTAAGTATTGTTTTTTCAAATTTATCCCTTTATATTTGATGTACTTTTATTATTTTTAATAAATTATATTTAATTATTAAATTTTTATTATATATTTTAAATAAGGATAATTTTAAAAAATTAACATAATTTTTATAAATTTTAGATTATCTACTAATTTTAATTATTTTTTGATTAGTGTGATTTAGTTAAAACGTACCAGTAAAAGGATGGGAAGGAGTAATTAACCAGAAGAAATTTATTTTAATATTACTTGAATTAATTAGAAGTAAAGATTCATAAAAATAGTAGGAATGTAATGAATGAGCACCAAGAAATATTTAGTACGTGTGCTTTTAATGTGATGTGATCCAGTTTATCCAATAAATGCCGTCTATGTAGATGAGATGAACCAAAGTGATTTTTCAATCAATTTTTCATTTTCATATGTTTTTAAAAATTTATTGCAATGTTTTTAAAGCACCCACATATTATATATATATATATGAGAGATAATTTTTCTGGTCTGAATTAATTTAATATTAATTACAGTCAATAATAATTAATACATGTAATTATTCTACAAAGTAAGTTTGGGTTTGAGTTGGCCCAATCTAATTTCATTATGGGCCCAATGCTTCAAGCCCAAACTTTCAGTTTTGTTGAGTTTTATATGAATTTTAGTCATACACAATAAATTGTATTTTATTTATATAAGATTTTTAATAATTTTTTTTAAAAAAATATATACTCATCGGTGTGTGGAAAAAAAAATAATTATTTTTAAAATAAAAATAAACTACATAATTTTTGCTACGAATAAAGATATATTAGAAAAATTAGGTTTTAGAGTCGACCCAACTCAAGTTGACCAACATCAATAAATTGAAATATTTTATAAACATATATTTTAAAAAGTAAAACCAATAGCGTATGTTCCATGTTCACTGATCTTAAAAGATTTAGTTCTCAAAAGATAAAGTTTTAATATAAAGCAAGTTGACATTTGTTAGATTTCTAGAAATATATTTCTCTTACCAATATGTTCCACATTTCTATATGCAAACCCTTACTTCTATTTAGAAGCAGGCTAAAATACCATTAATCATATTATGTGACCAAGTTCAACTATGTTTTAAAATGACCGGACCTGATTTTTTTTTATATATATTGATGTTATTGGGGTTTTTTTTTTCAACAAATCGAACAAGCCCTATAGATATCAGGGGGTTACGAACGGGCATAGAAATCAAGAATGAAAGGTTTGAGCCTACACCGACAATCAGCGACTAATTACTATTATTGTTCCCATCAAGTCTTGTACTATTATTGTTGGCCATGAGCTCTATGATTTTGATTTTTTTAAGCCTTATTACTATCTAAAATATTTAATATTTATATTTTTAAAATAATACGATTAGGAAGGTTAATGAAAAATCAACTTTGATGTTGCAGGAGTCATAAATTAAATATTTCTTTTTATGAATTTATAAGAAATAATCTAAAATTCATATATTATTTGATTAATTTTCTACTATTTTCTTCACATATATGAAATCGTCATTAATTAATTTTCATTTATTGACTAAATAGTTTTATTTAAGACGGTAAATGAGTCAAGCCAAACCAAGCTTCATCTTGTTCAAACTTAACTTGCCATTATTTTAATTGAGCCTGAGCTAAGCACGAGCCTACTTCTAATTTCATGAAATTCTAAGCTTAAGTTCAGTTTTTTACCTCAATAAAACTCGGTTATTGTTTCATAAATCATACATTATTATTATTATTATTATTATTATTATTATTATTATTATTATTATTATTATTTAAAAAAATGGATTGTTTTAAAAAATAATATTAAACATTCTCATAATAAAAATTATAAATTAATCTTAGATTTTACTTAAACTTTTACTAAAAGAACATAGAATATTTTTGCAACACATTATTATAAATGATCCCATAAATGACCATGTTAATATTACTATGAACAATTCTATAAATGTTTTTATATAAATGAATTTATTAATGATTCTATAAATAATTCTACTAATGATTTTTATAAATAATTTTTATAAACGAACTTGTTAATAATACTATAACCAAATCTTTTTATGATTTTTTAAAACAAGTTGAGTTGAACCCTTACAGAGCCCAAACTTCCAAGTTTTTAACAAACACATTGATTGGTCAACAACCATAGTTTTACTTTTCTTTCTCATTTTGAAATATCTAAACTTCAATTGGGTGGTGTATTTTTTTTTTATTTTAAATGTATAGATATTAAATTCTTTTTCAAACGTGCTAAACATTCTCAAATAGAATTTTTCAAAGAAGTTAAAATAATAATCAGCTAAGACAGCCATTGGAGGTTTTGACAAGTTTCAAATTTTATCATGTGAAGTGAACACATAACCTAACCAAATTGGATTTATTTGAAAACACTAATCTCATTTTAAACAAACTGAACACTGACCCAAATATTTGGATATGTTTAGAAATTCAACCTACCAAGAAAAATTCAAAGTGTAACTTGTAAGCTAAATAACCAAAACGGTTTTCATTTACTTCAAACTTACATTATTCTTATTCTCTAATCTTCTTCTTGTTTTTTTATTTTAACTTTTTCTATTTAAAGTAATTATTTTATATTTATGAATATATGTTTGACTTTTTCTTAAGAGTAATGTTGTTCATCCTGAAATAATATCCTGAAATATTATTCGGAATGCAACTCAAAGATGAGGTTAAAAAAAATATTTGTAATTCAACCCCAGAATTGCATTCAGATATTATTTTAAGATTTTATTTTTGGATGAATAGCATCACTCGTCTCACAATATTATATCTAAATAATAATAATTATTATTATAATAATCGGATCAGTTCATTCGGGTTGAAGCTGTGAATCTAAAAACTATATTATCTTTAACATGTTAAAATAGTCCATAAATTTATGACTAATTTAAAACAACCAAACTACCTAACAAAATTTGACCAATTTGTTTAAATATATAAATAAATAAATAAATAAATAATAAAGGAGAAAGAGAGAGAAAGAGAGAGAGGAAAGACATGTGGGTGGTGGGTGCCCAGTAAGGGCTGACTGCCAAGAAATGCCAACCCACTTGGAAACGCAACCTCTCATTTTGTCAAATCCTAATTTTGACTTCTCCACAAGGAATGTGTGCATCTCCATCCACTCTACCCTTCTAGTAGCAACTTTGATTTGACATTTTTTTAATATTATTAATTAATAAAAAAATTCAAACAAATAAATAAATATATATTCAAATTTATGAAATTAAATAAAAAATAAAAACAAATAAAATTGGGAAAATAATGATCAGATAAATAATTAATTATTTCCCTCTTATTAAATAAAAAGTCAAGTGTTCAAGTTCTAAACATGGCTTTGCCCATATTTTTTAAGAAAAAAAATGAAATATAAAATATTTAGAGTTTAATAATAATAACAATATTAGAAAAGAAAAAGAAAAAGAAAAGCACAACAAGCTTGTGTAATGTGAATGATATAGGAGTGATGGGGATGCTTGAATCCGCCCACCTTCCAAGGGCCAAGACTAGTTGCAGACTTAGTTGAGCATAATAATAATAATAATAATAATAATAATAAGGTTGATTGGACCCACCAAAGAAAATAACAACAATAATAATAATAAGTGGGTCTCATCTCACCTTCTCTCTCTCTTACTAAAGTCAATGTGAGCCCATGTATTCATAAGTGTGTTCCTTGACTATATTTCCATTTCCTTAGCCGTAAGGTCACCTGTCATTTCGCTTCAATTACATGACAAGGACTTCTCTTTCTTTCTTTCTTTTCTCTCTTATCTTACTATTTTTATTTTTATTTTTTTATTTTACATTATTAGTAATAAGTTGACATCAATTAATGCAAAACCTCCAAGGGAAAAATATCCCTCAGATTGAGTATGAAACAGGCACAATTACTTAAATAAATCTTGCAAAAAAAACCTAACACTGATTGATTCATGGCTAAGAAAATAGAAAATAATTTATAATGATAATGATAATAATAATATAATTAAAGTTGAGTTTGATAACTTAGATGGGGAGCTGACCAGGCCCGCCATTACTACTAAAGACTACCAATCACACTCATCAAAACAATACCATAAATAAAGTTTGACCAAACCAAAGGCTAAGACTTACAGTCAACGGACTCCAACCAACCTCTTAAATCCAGCTCATAATCCACCCCATCTACTAAACGACAAAATCTCCATTCCCAAAACCACCCCCTTTTTTGGTCAAATATTTCGAATTACCATTTCTTTTTAATTTTTTTTTACATATCGATTCCCTCAAAAGAGGAACCAAATTTAAAAAAAGAGAAAATAAATAAAATTGAAAAAAAAGGCGGAATTGTAGAACGGACGGCTTGGATTAGATCTCGCGTGGGGCTTGGAAGATGATCGGCTCGCCGCCGGCCGCCGCTGCCGGTGAGTGGCGGTGCTCGCCTTCGTATGTGACGATGAGCATTGATGGCTCATCGGGGGCTCTTTCGACGTGCTTGCGTGCTGGACACCCTCTTACGCTGCTGCACTTGTAGTAACCCCTGATGAGAGAAACGAGAGCCGTTGGATTAGAGATATTAATGGTGAAGATTGGATGTGAGTCGTTGGATTTGAAGTGAGAGGTGAAGAATAGTTACCGGGGGTATGGAGAGCCTTTGATCGGTTTCTGGCCGTACTTACGCCAGGAGTACTCGTCCGGTGGGATGTCGGCCATCTTTGAGCTGATCGCCGGTACTCTGATTGTCCGTTTTACCCTTGATTTCCTGCTTAATTACCAGAAAGCCATTAGGGTTTGAAGAGGATGCGGGGTTATGCTACGAAGATAAGCTAAGGATGGAGAACTAGTAAGCAGTACCTTCGTTTAGAGCAGTGGCAGCGGCCGCCGGAGGACGGTTTGCCGGAGAAGTCGTCGCCGGAGTGAGCATGGCACTTCTTCTTGTAGCCGGAGGATAGTGGGGGTTTCCCTCCGGCGGAAAGTGAGGGAATGGAGCCGAGGAGGAGGGATGAGCCTTGTTTGCCGTTGGAAACGCTGCCGTCGCCGGTGATTGAAGAGAGGAACGACGAGTTCGCCGATGACATCGGGGTTGAGATGCTGAAGGTATCGTTGGTGAACTGGCTCGTCGCGATGTCGGTGCCGCGGGATCCGGCGACGGGGTTGGTGAAATCGAAGGTTAGCGTTTGGGAAGGAGGCGGAGGAAGAGGAGGAGGGGCTGGTGGGAGGGGGGAGGAGAGGGTTAGGGTTTGGGAAACGGAGGAGGGGCCACGGCGGAATCGAGCGTGGCCGTTGCGATTGAGGATGGAAATGACCTTCTTGAACTTGGAGATGGTGTGATCGGTGATCTCGCGGCAGTCAATGGTAGTTTGCTGATGGCTCTGGTGAGAGAGCTGCAAGACGAGGTGCTCCAATCCCCGTAGCCCCGCCGCGGCGGCTTCCTGGATCGCTATCTGGTTCTCCATCTTCGAGCGCGCTATGAGATCCACGGCCATCAAAAGCACTAGAAAACCCTAAACCGCCATTAAAGCGCTTTCTCAGAGGTCCAACAAGAGAGGTGATTGGCGAGAATTGGAACCGATGAGAATGGGGGGTTAATATACAAAGGAACGGCGAGGAATTCAGTCAAATCGGCGACTATTACGACGGCTGAGATCTCATCCGATACCACTGTTATTAATCTCGATGTCATATGATTCCGCATCACATCTCGAGGCATGGAATGATCCCGACCGTTTGATCTTTGGACTTTCTGTGCAAATTGCGGAAAAGCGTTTTGTTTTAAAAGTCAAACTTTTCTTCTTGTAATCTCTGAAAATAACTAGAAATTAATTAAGGATTTCCCACTTCGGCCCTTAAAAAAGATAAAAATTATTTATTGGTCTTCTTAGGGAAAATTTCATTCAGCCCCATAAAAACATTAATTTTCTTTTATCAGGGACCTTCATGAAAATTTTTCTTAAAACTTATTATAGTTGGTGCTTGGTGGGGTGGGGTTGACTATTGATTAGGGGGTTTTGGTATAATGGATTTGGTTGTCTTCCTTAATTGATAATTAGTCCACTAAAATAAAAATAATTACTTGATTAGTCCGGAAGAATAGATCATGAGGATATATATTTATATATTAATTGACTAACTATGTTTAATATTAAATTTAAAAATAAGTGGAGCTCAATCAAAGCAACGTGGGCTCGACACTGATACAAAAGGTCAAAATATTTAAATATTTGTTTGAAGATAAATTTAAAGTCATTTTCAGGATACCTTTCAAACCATGCAAACGTATAAATAAACATATAATTAACACTAAAATTAGTACACATCTAAACAAATCATTAACTTATAAACTAAACCATGGAGTTGGTCGGCCCAAATGACAAATTGGGCCTAGTTCAGGTCCATGGACCCTAAACTAGCCTTTCTGTTTCCTTTTCGGGATTTCTACTCTTCATTGTTTTTAATTAAAAAAATTATGAACAACATCTCCAAAATGAGTTTACCTAATATATTTATTTATTCTACTTATATGTTACAATTTTTTTTTTTTACCATATACTATTTTACATTATTATCAATGTTTAGGTTAAACTATTAAAGTGCTTTTGTTCACTTTATTTAAAAATGTCAGTTATATAAAATATACTAATATTGGCCCTCATATGTAATGCAAGCGAAAATTATTTTAATTTAAACCAAGTGCTTTCCCAATAGTTCTATTTAAAAAAATCAAAATATTTATAAAATTTTTATGCACACATAAGCCACCAGAATTGTTATATTTAATAATGCGTCTTAATTTTTCATGTTATGTATATTTAGATTACTATTATATTTTTTATATTATATATTTAAATTAGTAATATAAGACTTTTACCTTTCATATTTTTATATTATATTATATTATATTAATTATTTTAATTGAGAGGAAAGGCCTCTTCAAGGGAAGGCAATCAATCAAAGGCCCAAGAGGGCCCAATATCTTACAACAAGAAATGTTGGAAATAAATTTCAACAATCACACTTCAAGCTTTAAAAAGAGTAAATAAATCAATCCTATTTATTTTGTCTCCCTTATCCTTTAGCACCAAAGCCAAGAGTTCCCCTTCAATGTAAACATCATCCATGCAGATTGTTTCTTTCTTTTTCTTTTGGGAAATCTGAATAAACAACATATTAACGTATTTTAAAGATAAATGAAAAAAAGTTAAAAGAAAATTATAGATAAGCGGAGAGAAACAATACAACCAACATAGATAGATACAGAAAGGGAACATAATATAAACAAAACTAAAATTCAAAGAAAATAAATAAGTGTCATCTTAATAAAAAGAGTAAGTGAGACTTCTTCCAAATTGACACAAATACAAAATCACTAAAGTGGCTAAATGTGCCCTCATCTGGGTCTCTCATCTCTGCAAGATGAGATCCCAACAAATTTAGGCAACATTTTACTATATTAACCGAATCCTCCAACTTTATCTTTTGTTGTTCATGAATTAATATAACCAGCTCCATAATTAATGACAATAATAGATTTTGTGGATTTGTAGAGTGCATACTTAGTGACTGCTAAAGGTCTTATGCCTCTAATAGTTTAAGGACGAAATCTCAGTCCACTATATTAAAAACTTTTGCAAAGTCTACTTTGATAATATTTTTCGGAATTCTTCGTTTCGCATGACAAAAATTAATTTTACAATATTGTCTAAAATATAAACACCTCATAAGATGCAAAAACTTTATTGGACTCTAAAATCAAATTTTTTTTGGGAGTCAAACTAGTAGTTTAATACATTGAACATTCTTAAGCAAAAAAGTTGTACTTGATCAACCCAGCCTTATACAATTCCAAAAATAAATGGTAATACTGAATTAATGTGCATCCCAATAAGTTTGTATCTTCTTCTTCTTCTTCTTATTGTTACTATTATGATAAGAATAAAGGAATCAATCGTTGGTACCACATTGGGATTTGGAAAGCATCTCCATTAGAAAATGTGCTACAATTATTTTTAGCTCCTACAAGCTTCCATGTGTGTGCCTTATCTATCCATCATAATCCCATACAATATCAATTTGTTTCCCTTTTTAGTTGTTTTGTTTGCAAATTGTATTTAATAAGTTTTTATCTTTGGTTAATTATAGTCAATTAGACAATAAGGATCTTTAGCTTCAAATTAAAGGGTATAAAAAAATAATGAATTCAAAGAACTAGTGGGTCTAACTATTCATTAGCATGTAAGAATAGCCAATGCCACCACACCTTTTAGGGTGAGGAATATAATTTGAAATGAAAGATAAAATAGTAAGTTATTTGAACTAATGAGATAATGCTCAAACATGCAGGGAAATTATCATGTCCCTCAAGATTCCTGTCTATATGTTTGTTGCATTGAATGAGAAGATTATACATCTAAAGTTAGTGGAGTGAGTAAATGGAGAATAAATGTCCTTTGTTTTTCTAGAGTGTGTAGGTCACTCACCAATGTCCTTCCTTAGTTTTTCATTTAAAGAGAGAGAGAGACAGACAGAAAGAAAAAAAAAAAAAGAAGAAGTTGATGGTAAGTTATAAAAAATGAAATGTTGTTAATTTGATTAACATGGCATGTGCATGGTGACACCAAAACCATGTTACTTTAAATATTTTATGTCTTTTTGTTTTGGTCCATTTATTTTGTATGGATATGCATGAATGAATGAAGATTGTAATGCAGACATTTCCTCACCTGCCCTGCCGTGAAGTATAAACTATCTTTTCTTTTCTTAATGCTTCCAAATTTTTCATTTTTACCTCACAAAGAGAACATATATACATATTGTTTCTTTCTCCTTCTCCATCTTGTCCCATTCTTATGGTACCTCCAAAGGTTGGATGGCAAGCCAAATACATAGAGAAATAAATCAAGATTTCTCTCTCCATTGATGAATATGATATCAACCGATCATGTTAAAATAATATTGATGTATTAAATTGTAACATATGAATTTTTGTATTCAATGAGTTTTAAAATTAATATTTTGTTTTTTTTTTTTTTTTGAAAAAAAATGGAATGACAGCTCAAAATATTATTAGAAATATAAAAGCTGTTGTTGGGTATAAATGAGAGAGAATGAAAGATACATGAATGACTTTGGACCACTTAAAATATTTTGATTTTTCATCAACCTATTTGCTATTAATTGAAACAAGTGAGTGTAAATTAAAAAAAAAAAAAAAAGAACATGATAATTGCACCAAAACATTAATGAAATTCATGCTTAGTCTTAAAGAAGAAGGTTTGTGGTGAATAATAAATGCTTAAAAAAGGAATGCTTTTTAAGCATCTTCAAGCCAACAAATGCCATGTGATTTGATGCAGCCTTTGCCTGTCAACCTTGTTAGTCTCTGAGATCTGGTTGCCTTCCCTTTCCCTCCTTAATGTCATTCTTGTAAATTTTTCAAAATTCTATACCTAACTCTCATAATTTTAGGGTCCTTACTATTCATTTATCCATTTCCCCTTCCCAAAAGAAACTATGAAATCACAATTATACCCATTCTCTTTTTTTTCTTATATATCTTTCAATTCAAACTATGAAAATGGTCCATTTCTCAACCTTCTTAGATCCATCTCAACCATTGTTTGTGTCCATTGGATGGTCTTGATTATTTATACATCTTTCTCTAATGCCTATATATCTTTCTCTCTCTCTCTCTATATATATATTTCACTTGGCATTCTTAGCTACTTAACAATATAATTTCTCTTTTCTTCTTCTTCTTCTTCTTCTTCTTCTTTTTTCTCCATCCATTTTATAGGGATCATAAACACACAGTAACACATATATCTCATGTTCTTGTGAGATCCTTTATCTTTTTTGCTGTTATAGTTAAGTCTTATACTCTCAATTGTATATCATATTCCTCTCAATTCTCCGACGAAGAACATGGGACCGGAGATTATCATCGAAGGCTTCCCTTTACTTCCTCAAATAAAGACTTCATCGGTCTCAAATGATGAAGAATGTGCGACACCGAAGACGGAAGAACACGTCCTAAAGCCGATCCTTGTGTGCCCTCCACCGCCGAGAAAATCTATAACGGCGAAAAGGCGAAGAAGGGCGACTCACCGGAGTTTCTTTTCGATCCCCCGGGACCTATCTCCTGTCTTCCTTGCCTTTCCAATGACTTTGGAGAAGAAGATCAAGAAGCTCAGAGTTGTTTGATCATGTAATTTTACTTACCTTCATGTGTTAATTTCTACGTGCATGCATGGTAATATTGAAAAGGTGGTAAGAGTACTACTATATAGTAACTCAATGCAATGGTGTATATTTTTACATTTAAATACTTCTGAATTCTTCTTTACCATGCATTTAATCGTTATTTTATTACTTTTTTTTTTTGGTAAAAAATAAAGTTTAAGAATGCATCAAGGAAAAATGGATGGGACACAACACAAATGGACATAATTGGTTTTTTTTTTTTTTTTTTTTTTTTTTTTTTAAAGGAGTTTGAATTTGATAAATTAAAGATGAAGTTTGGGGGGTTTCTTGTAGGGAAGGTCCATGTCCTTCCCACATGACCCCATGTTTCATGTAAAGCTCAATCAATGTGACTTCAGATGTAGTTATATAACCAATTTGATTGATCATATGAATTATATATATTTTGTTATGTGGGGTGCATCACATGACAATTGCATTACCAAGTGATCATTGATATTTCAACTAACAAAAATTTCTTGTTTATTTAATTGAGGTTAATTCAAATATCCTTTTTTTGTGTGGGGAGTGGTTAAAATTAGTTTGATTTTTTTTTCCTTTTTTTTATATAAATATTTGGTTTGGTGTTCATTGGGATTTGAATAAATGGAATAAAAGATGAGAATAATGGATGGATTTATATTATTAGTAAAATAATAGTAAATGATTAAAGTCTTAATAATTATTGTTATATTATTTTAATGTTAAGTAGATGTTTGATTATTATCAATAGTCACTCATCCCAACATGAAATTTCTTTAAAAGTTAGTTAGACACTTATTTTCATGCACCTTTTGAATTATTAATAAAATTTCACAGAAAATCAATTATTAACAAAACATCAAGCATATTGATTATGAAATTTTAATTATATATCCATCTCAAGAAAAAAACAAAATAAATAAATAAGTAAAAGTAAAGGCAACAAATGAGAACCGGAAATAAATTCACTTCCTATATATAATTAGTTAGATGCATGTTATAACTTTATTTTAATAAAATTGTTATAATAATGGTTGTAGGCATGTCAATTATGGACCATGATGATGATGAGCATAGAAAACATTATGCAGTAAAGCTTCAAAAAAGGTAAAAAAAAGGGAAAAATTCAAACGATTCAAAATTTAAATAATCTAAAGATACATTTGTCGGCGAAAAACTAAAAGAAATTGAAAAATAATGATAAGCTTTGAAAACTATCACCAATTTTTTATTTGCATTCAAAAGTGTAGCATGTAGATCAATAATCATTCATGCTCTTAAGCATTAAAAAAATAAGAACTAAACAAGAACCAAAAAGCTACATTTGCTAAAACCTAAGCAAAAATAAATTAATTCAAGGTCCAAATTTGATTGAAAAAAATAACAAAATAAGGAAATAAATTATTAATATTAACATTATTATAAATAATAATAGTAATATTGTTTTTTTGATCCAAATTGAAAGAATAAGAAGTACAAATAAATTGGTGGACAAAAACTTAGATGACAAGGAAGGTTGAAGCTTTTGGACTACTTGGTACAAAAGGAGGCTGTGATAGAAAAAGAAAAAGGAAAAGCAAAAGGAATGGATTGGAAATGGAGCATATAAAGATTTTAATCTTTGTTTCATTGTTTTTGGTTTTTTGTAAGACATAAAGGTCACAATAATGAATCAAATGGCTTGTTTCATTCACTTGGCATTTCTCTTAAAGCCTTCACCATGTTATTCAATCCTGTTATGTTATTATCCACCTAACAAAACAATTTTTTGTTATTATTATTATTATTATTATATAAAAATAAAAAATTATCAAACAAGCAATGTGTTCAACTGTGCTTACTAGGAAAGCCGGATATGAATAGTCTAGCTTTTCTTTTTAAAAGAAAAAATATGTGGACAAATCAGGAAATAGAACTTTTTAACTTTTGGCTTAAAGAGAAATAATATGTCAATTCTATAATAATTTAATTTTAAAATTGATTAATTTACTTGTGCTATATAAATTCAATTAATATAGTAATGAACAAAAATATATAAATTAATATTTTTTTTGAGAAATATGATAAATGTAAATAAAAAATAGTAATAAAAAATAATTTTAATTGAAATTTGAACTT
The DNA here is from genome assembly GCA_020875875.1 of Dioscorea alata. Classification (NCBI taxonomy): domain Eukaryota; kingdom Viridiplantae; phylum Streptophyta; class Magnoliopsida; order Dioscoreales; family Dioscoreaceae; genus Dioscorea; species Dioscorea alata. The sequence goes on from CM037018.1 coordinate 17,769,749, forward strand.
TGTCAATAGTAATAAAAATTATATAAATTAATTATTTTGAGAAATATAAATTAATAATGAGGAGAAAAATATTAAATGTGTTTGGTAATGGACGAGAAAAACTAAAATAGATAATGAACTTATGGTTTTTATAATTTATTTAACAAAGTGAGATGTAAAAATTATGATTTGATGATTAAAAAAAAAAGTTTGTGCAATACATGGACAAATCTGGCTGGCTTCTTTAAATACAAAATTCGGTAGTTTATTTGGTAGTTGGTGCAATAAATACAAAATTCTTTATATATATACGAAGTAAAAAATTTAAAACATTTGATAAACTACACAATACACGTGAGAACAAAATAAAAAGTTGGTGCAACTCCTTTTTTTTTTTTTCTGAAGCAGAGAAAATCTTTTTCGATTCCATATGTTTGTTTCTTTTGCTATACATCGACAAATCCGGCTGGCTTCTTTAAATGTCAGGTTATTCAATTATTTACATTTATTATATATATAATAGTGGTAGATTAGTTTATCCATTTTATTCAAATAATAATAATAATAATGTTAGATTTTTTACATTTATCATATTTTTGCAAGTATGCTAGATATTAACCGAGATTGAGAATTGAACATTTAATCTATACACTTAACCTGATAATACAAGATTTTTACTATATCAGATTTCACCCCTAATACAAGATTTTAGGTTATAAATTCAAATTCATAATAAAAATCTGTTACTATCACTATATCTAGCAGACTAATGTCACTGGGTCATGAATCTTTTACCGTATTTTTTTTTTTCAAATTAAATAATTATATATATATATATATAGTTTTTTAAAATTTTGGCATGGGACCAAGCAAGGAGGGGGGTAAGAAAGAATGGGCCATGAACATCAGAGTCTTATCACTGACAGACAACCTTCTTCACCTACCAAATTCTCTTCTTTTCATTTCCAAATCAAACAAGAAATTAAAGTCAGACCGACAACAGTTCATTATTTCCTGCTTTCCAAACCATTCGTGCCAATGATTTTGGACTGATAATGTCATGTCGAAACCCAAAAACCATTATGTACATATATATAAAATAAAATAAAATAAAATTCACTCTGTAACATGATAAATAAATTTTTGATTCAGAGATAAATATGCTCTTGAATCAGCACATTATTCTCAACTAATGAATCTGAAGATATGAGAGGAAAAAACCTAAAACAAATTTGGCCATTTTAACAAGGAAAAGAAGTATGGTTTCAATTTGTATGTATTCCCCCCCAAAACTTCAAAGAAAGACATTGTGCAGCAATTAACTGATGGAGACGCATAGCTTGTATTTTTTTTTTATTTTTTTTTTATATGAAGAATATAGATGCTATCATCACACAACAATGTGACCTAGAGATGGTTCTCAGAAAAGCTTGATCTGCATAAATATACATAAATTGGAATAAGAATTCAGGAAGATAAATATAAATATATCTGTAGAATGTTATTCTCAATACTAAAAACAAGAGAGATTAAAGGAACATAAATGTAAGCAGCACTCAGTATCTAGCAAAACAAAACCACTGAATTTGATCAGTCTCACACGCCGAGCGAGTGCGCGCACATGCACACATGTATGTATGTAGGAGATTCTAGTGACATCAACCATGAATGCCAATTGCATAGTAAAAGAAGGCAGGGTTTCTGGCATGTTGCTTTGGAAATGTTGCATTTACTACTAACCCAACCAATTTCATAATCTGAGTTTTGGTTTTCTTCTCTATGGAATAATTTGAGACTGAACTAATAACATTCTGATATATTTTGTAGGTAAAACCTTTGCACAGAACGAAAGAAAAACTTTAGTGGGGATTTTTATGGGAAGGTCATATGTTTCCTTTCAGTAATACACACTTTGCAACAAGAACTGCGACGCATGGTCATTGCAAACATTCAAGGAATTTGTGCTATATCAGTGGAATAGAAAACTCGGGTAATTGGACCCAAGAGCAATTCAAGATTCTGACCATGTCTGCTGTCTTTTAATATAAAGTGCCTTTTATGGTAGACAATTCATCCTAATAAGGCTGTAGACATGCTGGGTAAGTCTGAGATGGGCGGCGAGAATCAATGCCCCAGAAAAAATTGAAGATTAAGAAGTGGTGGAATTAGAAGGCCATAAGAAAGCATTTATATGGGCCAATGATGGGCTTCAGATTGACGTTGGCAGGAAAGAGTTGGCAAGGAATGTTCTAAAGAAAAATCATGGATTATGAATGATAGGTCTAAAACCCCAATATGATGCATAAACTAGTCAACACGCATAATAAGAGAATTCTAAGCATGTGATTTGTTAACAAGTTAGTCCTGAGAAATAAGCTATGGCAAGGTCAAGAGGTTGAAATAGAGCCAACATGAATTCTTACAACTATTAATTATCTATTACTCCATCTCATTTGCAATACGGGCAATATGTCTAACCGCAAACATGTGCCATACTTTATGTATTTGTAGAACAGAGAAACAAAAAGTCATATTTACCAGGTTGGTTATGTGATCAGCACAAGCAATCAAACAAAGGGTTAGACATGCCAGAAGAATGTCAAGACTTTAATCCCAATAGATTAGGGCCAATACACAAACACACAGTTTAGGCATGCTCCAACTCTAACCACCAAATCCTTTCATGCTTATTTCTTCTTGTTAAATAGTATTGTTACAGATTCTACTGAAATTTCATAATTAGACATAATACATACATATACTCTAAATCATTTATCAAATAATTCTGCTCCACTCAAAGCCTTTCCATTATTTGACAGCTCTAAACACATGGTCAAATTATCAAATGTGTACGTATCTAACATGCCATGAAAGATCAAAATTATTCATTTAGTTCACTTTTAAGGGCGAAAAGGCATGAGAAAAATTATAAGCTTGGTACAAGTAATAGAATAATCAGTGTCATTTCTATGAAGGAAAGAGTAAACGAAGAAGAAAGAGTACCTGAAATGCGAGAGAATGAATCAAAGGGCTAGGATTGCTCATCGGCATCCGCATCACCAAGCACATCCGTCCGATCGCCGTGGTGTTTCACCCTCGCTGCTCCCCGGAAGTTATTCCTCTCGACCCTTGGCCGGGTGTCGTCGACAAAGGTGGCGGAGCTCATCTCCATCTGCGCCACCCTCACGGCCCCGAAGAGCTTCTCCGGTAGCTCGTCCTCCGCCTGCGCCTCCACCAGGAACCCCATGTCGATCGTCACCGCCGTCACGCACCCCAATGCCAGCCGCAAAATAGCACTCGCGATCGCGGAGCTCCCGATGTCGACGTCGATCTCGAGGTAGCTTTCACCTCTGTGGTAATTGCACGTCAGAGCCCGGCCGAGGAGGCAGGCGGAGTAGTTCCCGACGGCGGTCCTCACTATCCACGGGCCCTTCACAATCCGATTCACGATTTTGAACCGCGAGTTGCGGAATGCATCGTCGCCGTGGATGAAGCGGAAGAGGAGGGATCCAGGCTGGATCGGGTCCTCGGCGGCAAAGTAGAAGACGGCGGAATGGGCTTCGCGGCCAGGGACCTGGAGATTGACGGCGATGATAAAGGATTTCTTAGATTTTCCAGAGGATTGGGCTCGACGAAGAGCCGCCATGACGCGGTTGTCAGGGCGGCCGAGGACATCATCGAGCCGCGACGGGGAGCGGAGCCAGTCGACGCCGGCGGGTCTCAGGAGCCAGTCGCCGCCGGGGACCTTCTGACGGCGAGAAAAGTAGTTTTGGCCGCGAAGAGAGAAGAGATCGCCGGGTGGGGAGGCCCAGCCGTTGGATCCAGAGTGGAGATCGACAAGGCGGAGGGAGCCACCATTGATCGCCTCCTGGATCCATCCGGGGGAGTCGCCGGAAGGAGAGGGGACGGCGGCCGCAGTGTCGCCGGCGAGGTTTAGAGACATTATAGGGTTTTGCAACGGCGGTGAAGAAAGTGCCGCGCTAGCAAACATATATATAACAAGAAAGAGCAACAGAACAAAAACAAGAAACTCTTCGCTTTAATGTAAAATTACTAAAATATCCTTATAATTTAAATATTTTGTTTAAAAAATTATTTATTTACTTATTTATTTATTTTTCCTATTTTAGAAATTTTACTTATAATTGACTTTAAATTAAAAAGAAAGTGAAAAAGGATAGAGAGGACTATTATCTAAAGAAATTAATTAATTAATATAAAATGCATAAATTTGATTAGGTGGATTAATCAATGAGAATATTCGGACAGAGTGACACACTCTGGCCTCATAAAAATTAATAAAATTTATGAAGTTTATTATATTCACTTTGGGAATGAAATTAAAAGAGAAAAAAAAAAAGAAAAAAAAAAGGGTTTTTATGGCATCTAAACTGTGTGTTTTTGAGCAGGCAATGACAACTGGAAGAAGTTGGCAACTATAATAAATGAATAATGATATACAGCCATGAAAGATACAATGCATACCTGGAGATTTTGCTGCTTTTGATTTTTTGCAGATGTTTAAAAAAAAAAAAGGAATAAGTTCTAACAATTTGGAACCTTAAAATCTTGTTTAGTGGATTTAATCTCTCAAGTTTAATTGCTGTTTTAAGGATGAATATTAGTTTTGAAAAGAACAAAAAAAGTAATAGTTGAATTGAGTGATTTAAATATACCTTGCTTGATGGAGCTTGGAATATTGTTCCAACAGTGGATGTGGAGTTGGAAAGCATGATTTAAAAAAAAAAAAACTGCTGACATATTAGCGGTCCAAGTTTGCAAAGCAATTCTATAAATAATATTGGTTTGCTTTTTTTTTTTAAATTAATTTAAGTGCTACAGATATTATTATGATATAAAATTAAATGAATAAGAATATATATATATGCAGTGAAATGCCAACAACTATTTTTAACCATTTTTTTTTCAATATTGATATTTATATCCAGCTAAGAAGAATGAGTTTGAATCTCAACTCATGTAATATATCAAGATATGCATTTCTTTAACATGAAGCTTATTCACATTTCCTCAAATAATAATAATAATAATAATAATAATAATAATAATAATACAGTGGGAGAGAGAAGGTGAAATTTTCAATTTTTTTATAAATAAATAAAAAAAAGTACTAAATTTTTTGCTGTTAAACTTTTCTTTGCACAGCCTGATACTAATAGCACTGGACATGATCATAATTAATCTAACATATCCTTTTAAAAATTTGCATGAGCGACAAGCCATAGTCTAAGCTTACAGTATTAAAAATGACTTCACAATCTACATGCATGCCTTGTATATAATATCTAAAAAATAAACCAAAAAGAAAAAAAATTAATGAAAGACGTGAAAAGTGTTTTTAAAAAAAAAAAAAAAAATCAAAGAGCGGCAAGTAACTTCACTATTTTTCAAGAGCAAGCGAGTAAAAACCTCCATCACCTCTGTAAAGCTTGTATTCCATCCTAAATAAAAATTAGAACATTCAAATAATAATAATAATAAAAAAAGCAAATAAGTAGATTTGATCCTCCTCTTTGGTTCTTTCTTAGTTTTTCAATAATTTTGATTTTCTTGTTCATTTGTGAAGTTTGCTTATATGATCACAGAGAAACAGAGGGAAGAGATATCAAATCTCTGAATAGTTTTCACTCTATTTTCTTCCTTTGTTTTTCTAAATTTTTTTTCCAAGGTAACGATTTTAGTGGAGTTATTCAATTTTTAAGCTCATTTAAAATCAAGATAAAGAGGTGGTAACAAAGCCATAAACTCAGTAGTCTTATTTCAAAGTAAAAGTTATCACTCCTGTTTTTCTCATATCTTTTCTTTCGTAAGGCTATCTAATCACTAATCACCGTTTTGTGATTTTGAACGCTAACTCCGGAACTGGGGTTAGCATTCGGCTTAAATTTCGTAAAATCCATTAATTATGTATAGCATTGCTTATTATCTATCTTGTTTGTGTGTTATCACATTTTTGTCATGTAAGAAAGGCTCTTAATGGTTTCTTTTAATAAATTTTGGTGGTTTATTCACTAATTATTTTTTTAAAAAATAATGTTTTGGTACAATAACTCATGATTAACATGTCAACAGTTGAGGTGGTGTGTGCCAGCAGGCAATTTATGCTTTTTGTACTTTCTATTAAGGACTATATGAGGGAAAGAAAAACTCATTATTAATCAAAACATAACTCATGATTTCTTGAGAGAAAATTTAGAGCCCATTCTCATGATTGGTTTATGTAAAGCCACAAAAAAAGCAATTTTTTTTTTGTATACAACAGAGAACAATTGAATAGCAAGGATACTTGTAAAAGAGGTAAGCATGAATTGTGCCACACATTGATGAATTTAGGAGAGGGACAATGAAACTATCAACCAATCTTCATAAATTGCTCACCTAAATAGTAGTTGTATAAGGCAAAGTGCAATGTAACAACACAAAGTCAGATGTCAAGTGCAAGGCAGATCTACAGCAAGGTACACTACAACATCACCACCAACCATTTTGACAAAAGAATTTGCAAGTTCTTTTTTTTCTAGCATTTATCTTTTTCTTTCAAGAAAACTGAAAAGCTTCCATAGGACCATAGATGAAGTTAAACATGAGTTAGTTGCATCTAAAAGGGTAAATATATCACACAATTCTTGCATTTTAAGTTAATGCAAACTAGATCTGAGAATCTGATTCACAGAAGGAAAAAAAACACACCATAGATTAATTCTAGTGTTTTGTTCTCCCTATAGGATAAAAAAAAACCCTACATTGCTTGTACATTTGACAGTCAGAATGCACTGAAACAAGTTTTTCAATGCACCAAAATATGCACTAGGTATTCTAACAATGTAAACCTACAGGTTTATGAAAACCATATTTCAAGAGAGGCAAGTATAAAAGAATTATCATAATTTTTTTCTAGGAATCATATTATTCAAGCATTTTTAACACACAAGTGGGTTATTCAAAATACATAAAATATAAAAGCCCATTCTCATGATCTCATTGAGAAGTTCCGCGCGCGCGCGCACACACACACACACACACGAGCGCACACACACTGGATGATCAACACCTTGATGGTAAGTTGGTAACTCTCCAGCATGATAAAACTCAAGTGATAATACTTTCTTCATTTGAATATTGATTTATCTGTCGATGAATTGAAGATGCAGGATTGATGAAAGTGGGTTTTAGAAATAGGGGACTGATAGTTGTAATAGACTAACAGGAATAAGAGGACTGATAGTTATAATAGACTAACAGGAATAAGAGAAAGAAATTCAACAAAGAAACAAAGGCTTTGCAGCCAATGATCAAACATTTACCAAATTTGACAACAAGAAAGAGGAATCTGAGGTTTATACATATAAAAATGCGAGAAAAAGAACTTACATAATAGATGTGCAACAAAGGAGAGCTAACGGATGTGCAAGTGTTATGGGCACACAAGAAGTTCACTTAAATAAGTCTGGTTATGGATTTTATCAATGCAAAAAGAACTTGCACATTCCCATACAAAATCTGGTCATGGATTTATCAACACAAAAAGAACTTGTGCACTCCCATACAAAATCTGGTCATGGATTTATCAATGCAAAACGAACTTGTGCATTCCCATACAAAATCAAAAACAAGATAGAAGATTGGATTTGACTGATTCAATGAAGAAGAAAGTAGTTTACAATGCTGGAAAACAAGAGCATTAAGATAAGAGGATATAGATACACTGGGTAAAAGGACATTAAGCAAGAGATTAGAAATCAACAGGAACAGAGCAGTGAAGGACTAACCAAATGAAACTAGTACACCACAAGAGTCAATGCCACATTTATCAAAATTAACAGTTTTTGCATTCAAGAATGAGTCTGCAACTTTCCGAAACACAAGCATCAAATCAAACCCTTTATCCTTGAAATTCACTAGAGAACCAAAAGCAATCAAAATGCCACCTTTCAAATCTTATTCTCATATACTCAGCAGCATTGCATAGCATAGCAACATTAGTAAAAAATTACTTCAAAATCAAAAGGAAAAGATTAAAAAAAAACGCGAAACCAGCAAACATATACATAAATCAAAAGGAAATTCACTCTTACACTGGTGGTATATTGGCGAAAGAGAAGCCCTTGTATCCCTTGTAAGCAAAATACGCAATCCTAGTGTAATAGAACCCAGGGATAAAGAGCACAGCTCCAAGGATCGCAAAGAAAACCCCTGAAGAATCACGATGCCAATTAGAAAGGGCAAATAATCAAGAAATCCGAGGTCGGGATTTGGAGGCAGAGATCAGTACCATGGGCGCGGTCGCCGCCGATTTGGTTATAGGCCATGAAGACACCGATGACAATGCCGAGGGAGCCGAAGACGAGGAGTGAAACAGCGAGGGCGATCTCGCGGATCGGGGGCCGGTTACGGACGATATAGGGGCCATCCACCATGAGATCCTCATCGGTGATCGAGAAGGAGTGGTCCACGTACGCCATTGCCAAAGCTCGGAGCTTTTGTGAGAGAGAGAGAGAGAGAGAGAAGCCGATGATGGAGAGGGGGGGAGTGAGAAACACTCTTCCCGCATTTGCGGGTTTTATATATGTACCCTTATGAAAATTTAAAATTATATATGTATCCTATAATAATAATAATGATAATAATTGCATATATACCCCCATAAATGTTATAATTGCATCAACGTATGAATACACCTGCATATATATAATGAAATTTTATTTTATTATTTTAAAGGCATTTATTTATCTATTTTCATAGATATATTAAGAATCGAAATTTTAAAGTGTCTATGAAAATTTTTCTCTATATGGTCAAATGATTTAGGCCGTAATTTTGTGGGTTTTAAAGGGGCATTTTTGTTAAAAAGATCTTTACACTCCAAGGATAGTACTTACAATGATTAAATTAAAAAAAACTCGAAATACAATTAGAAAATAATTTATTTTTTTATTCATAAAAGCAACAAGCACCGTCTAAGAAATCAACTAGTACAAAACTACATTAATTACTCTAGTTTAACAACATCTAAAAATTTACTATGTGAGAAACAATGAATGTATGTGACGTGTGTTCAACATGATATATTAAGAATTATAATCTTATAATAATAAATTCCCTGTCATATAATTTAGAGGCGTGAAAAATATAACTCATTCTAAAGATGAACATTAAGGTTGTGTTTGATTACAACAAGCAAAATGAGTAAAAAAAAATTCCAAAAAATATTTTTTCATGAAAAATGAAAAAATGAGTGTTCGATTGACATTATTTTTAGGCTAGAAAATAAAAAATAAATTAAATTAAATTGCCCCTCAAATTTATTTTTTCAAATAACTCCCTCAGTTTTTAATGAAAAAATTTTCTTTGGGTTGAGAAAGGAAAATTTTTCCATAATTTTAAGGAAAAAGTGGTCCCGTGACAAGTTTTATGAGAAAATTTTCCATGAAAAATTTTTGCAATCAATCAACCCATTTGACAAGAAAATCCTTAATAGAGAAATTTTTTCTGGAAAAAATGAACAATCAAACACAACCTAAGATCAATAAACAATAACCAGTAAATAAACAAGGACCCACATGTGTGCTCTACGGTACCATGCCGCATGCGCTACTGCTAGCCCATGCCCTGCCAACTATCTTGCCACTGCACTAAGTAAATGTAGACTGATTCATTCTTTCAAATTTATCTATCTAGGCTCTTTAATATGTTTAATTAGCCATCCAATTTCAAAGCATATGAATCCCCTCATGAACTTCAATGCTACTCCAACCTGGATTTTTCTTCATCTCCTTCTCACTCATCATCTTCCAAATTTTCTCAGATTCATCCCATTTCTCACCACCAGCATGTGCATTACTGAGAACAACATGATACCCCACATTATCAGGTTCCAATTCTAAAAGCTTTTGACCAGCATAAGTTGCCAGTTTCCAATCTGAATGAATCCTACAAGAGGCAAGAAGAGCACCCCAAATTCGTGCATCAGGATCAATAATCATATTATCGATTACTTGAACAGCTTCTTTCAGCTTCCCCGACCTGCCGAGAATGTCTACCATGCAAGTATAATGATTCAGCTCAGGCTTGATCCCGTATTCTCTGGTCATGATATTGAACACTTTGCAACCTTCGGCCACGAGCCCAGAGCGGCTGCACGCAGTTAATAAACTCAGAAATGTGATACTGTTTGGTTTAACACCTTCATCTCGCATTTGATTGAATAATTGCAGAGCTTCAGAACCACGACCGTGAATTGCGTATCCTTCCATCATTGAACTCCATGCCACTATATCTTTGACAATGATACTGTCAAAAAACCTCTGTGCTGACACCAGACGACCGCTTTTCATGTACATGTTTAGGATCGATGTTTCCAATGATTCAACATCTCCATCAATGCCAGGTTTGTTCCTGATCAGATAGCCATGTACAGTGTCACCGTATTTTGATGTGCCTTGATGAATGCATGTAAGGACTAAAGCCCTTAGATTGTCAGCATTGGGCACAAAACTGTGACGCTGCATTCTTCTGAACAAATGGATGGCTTCCAGGAATTGTTTGTTTTGAATGAATCCCCACAACATCGTGGTCCAAACATTGATCCCGCTTGCTTTTGATTCTTCAAATAACTTGATTGATGATGAAAGCTCTCCATCAAATTTGGCATAAAAATCAATAAGAGATGACTTGCAGACCATATCTGCAAATCCAGCTTTCTCTGCAAAAGCATGAACCTGTTGGCCATGGAGAAGTTTGCCACTCTTAGTGAACGCTGAGATAACCAGAGTTATCGTCTCGTGGCTTGGAGAAATAGATTTGGACATCATATCCTCAAAGCAATCAACGATTCTGTGCACATCTCCGAACAAAGAATATCCTGACATTATGATGTTCCATGGTATAACATTCCTCTTTTCAATTTGGCCAAAGAACTTCTCTCCTTCTTCAAGATAACCAACCCTGCTAAACATCATCAAGATCGTATTCTGCACCAACTCATGGCTTTCAAACCCTCTTTTGATAACAAAACCATATAATTTTCTTCCACAGAAAATGTTTTTCTCCACAGCACAAGCTCGCAACATGACTGCGAGTGTCACCTCATTTGGCTCCATACCTGCCATTCGCATCTCAGGAAACAATCGAAAAGATTCAAGAACTCTTCCAGACCGTGCATAACCCGAAATCAAGCAAGTCCAAGACACCACATCTCTATGATGCATTTCATCAAATAGATGATGAGCAGAGCTAATCCACCCATATTTCACATACACATCCATCATTGTATTGCAGAAGAAGATATCATTCTGAAATCCCATTCGAATGCCAAGTGAGTGGATTGCTTCCCCAACATCAAACCAGTCAGACAGTGATTTAACGGCATGGTTAATGAGCGGAAGCGTGAAGTGATCAGGCCTGGCACCTAAGGCTAGCATAGAGGAGAAGAGTGAGAGTGCGGCATCAAAGAATCCAGCATCAATCTCTGCTTTTAAAGCTGAATTCCACTCGTTTTGTGAGACAACATTGAACTTTGACACCACCCTCGAACAGAAATAACGTCCCAGATGAAAAGCTTGGATAGTTTGCATGGAGGTGGAGTTATCATCACAGTAAAGATCAATCCTTAGCGTTTGAGGTTTTGTTCTAACATAGGTATCCTTTCGCACACATAACCCTAAAAACATTCATAATTATGCATCTAACACTCCAAGATACAATCATAATTTTTCTTGTCAACTTGTACATGAGAAGTAATACAAAATTGTACAAGTAATTCACAAATATTTCATTCTTTGATTCACATTAAATCAGAAGTATTGTTTAACACCATTAAATTACATTATGCAAGACGCAAAAACTGAAACGTAACATGGCCCTCACAAACATTGGACAAACTGCAGACATTTTTGTATAATAAAAAGAAAATTAGTACCAAACCATGTCAACACAAAGTTCCTGACAGCATTATTAAATAACTGAGAATGTAACTCATCATAATTGTTTGTCCAGTAAATCAGTGTAAATGGTATGCAAACTTTCGGAACAATCTGCATATGAGTTTTGAAGCAGTGGGCTGGCATGGCATTGCGAGCGTCCTCTAGATGCTAGTTTACTAATATATATTCCCTTTCAACATATTTGCAGCAAAACAATCACAATACCCATCAAATCTGCAAAAGTTTTTATAAAATGAAATAGGCATGACAGTAGGGTTAAAGTGTCCTTTAAAATAACACTAACTTGTAAATCACATGGACTAGAAAAGATCACACCTTTGGATACACTGAGGTTAATCATTCATAAGTAATTCAATTTTTCACAAAAGTAATTTAAGTAGCATTTTCAGGCAGCATCATGCTCCTATATGTTTTTCCTTTTTTTGGTTATAGGCATCATGCTTGTCATTTTGATAATAGTCATTCTGGAAGGCAAACCCAACATCCATGACCACTGTGTTTGTTCACTCTTCAGATCCTTCTATATGTAAAGAAGGTTAAGCTATGAAAGTTGACAGAAAAACAAGGAAGTGAAGAAAACAAGCTGAATTACAGGAAGCACTTCCTCCAACTGGCTCTACATATCAGATCAGAAGGACAATTGATTTATGTCTTTTGTGAGACATTCCAGTGAAATCTTTCCTTTTAGTAATATAGGTCACAAATCCCTCAAATGCATAGTAATGGCCCACATAGAAGTAACTTTGACTGGTCATCCAATACTTAGAAACCTAAAATGAGTTGCACCTAACTAAACCTCCCAATTCAAGCTCCAAAGTGGACAATGTTTTGTTTTAAGCCCTGATAACTGCAAACCCTGGGCATAAATTTAGGACCAGTCCTTGATGGTGTAAAACTTTAAATAGGATTTCTCTTTCCAAATAAGAGGTTATAAAATGAATGTCAACTGACTTAAAAAATAGAATAGTTCAAGTGAGTGAGAATGGTATAAACAAAGAACATGCTAGTTTCACAACAAAACAGATAGAGCAAAAAATAAACCATACAAAAACCTAAATATCCTTGGAATAGACAGAACAATTCATGTTGCTTTGCCCATAACCTATCTCAACCCATGAAGTTAATGCAACAAAATTTCATCGAAGATGCATAGAAGTAAAAAGATGGTGAAATCCCAAATATAAATGACAATGAGTCCCCCCGTGACACAAGTCTCAAATAACACAAAAATTTCACTCTCAAAACCCCAATCATTATGTATCTAGTTGTGCAAGACTATAAGCCTGTGTATATATCTATATATATATAACTAAGAAAAGTTGTAGGAACAAACCAAGGCCTCCTGGATTAAAACAATCGATAGATGATGCCTGTAATACTCTTGAGCACACTACAGTGCAAAGCACTCATTATCAACTTCTTCACTGCCATTGAACCCCCTTCCTACAGGGAAAAAGCTATGTAACATACATGATGGAGACAAACAAACTTTCCATGGTTTTCTACCTCAAATTTAGCAAAACCAATCAAAAAAGAAACCATACTTAGGTTTTATAGAGCGTCCCCAAATGAAACCAAGACCTCTGGGATAAAATCGATGGCAAAATGATGCCTAAAGTGCTGTTGAGCACAAACCCAAGTGATGAACTCATTTAACAACTTCATCACCATTAAACTCTTCTCAATAAGATAAGTATGTTACTATACACAACAGCAAAACAAAAGCTCCATAGTTCTCTACCTCAAAATAATAAAGAAACCATATTTAGGGTCCCTCCCAGTGAGAATTGTCAGATAAGCTTCAGTAATATACCACACAAAACTAATTTCCGTGGTTCTCTACTTCAAAGTTGCACAAAATTGATTACAAGAAAATTATTTTTAGTAATCATACAGCATCCCTAAATAAAAACAAGGCCTCTTGGCTAAAACAAACCGCAAGATGATGTCTAAAGTGCTCTTGAGCACATAACCTAGCAAAGGACTCATCTTTCAACTTCTTCATGGCCATTGGATGCTGATCCTATTGAGATCCACTATGATACCATATCCTAGATGGAGAAAAACGAAATTCCCACACCTACTCTACTTCAAAATCAAAACAGCATCACAGATTGAAACCCTAATAAATCCAGAGAACGAAAGGGAACTCACCATTGAAATCCTAATGCATCTTCGTACGCTGAGGCTGCTGCTTATCAGTTGCTAATCTATACATCCAATAAACCTTCAAAAAAACCAAAAACAAAATGAAAAAAAAAAAAAAAAATTCAATCACTAATTCATCCATCTGTATGACAATGAGATAGAGGAAGAAAGCAAAAAATACAAGTGCCAAGACGTGCGCGGCCATGAGGACAACGACGAGCAGCGGCACGGCTTCCAGGATCCATGGACTAGTCGAAGAGCTTGCTTCTCTCGCCATAGCTGATGCTTAACTTTCCCAAATATCGGCCGTCTACCCGCAAATCCCCTTCCCTCCTCTATATATATTTTTATTTATATTTATTTATTTTCTAATAATAAGATTTTAAAATATTAATGCACTATTAATCCCCAATTACAGCTATGCATTTTTTTTAATCTTTACATTTTTAAAATATACATTATTATTAATGTATTATGAGTACAAATTTTATTTTCACCTGTATTTTAAAAAATATAGGTGATAAATAATAGGAATAATTCTCTGAATAGTCCTTTACTTTCTCAAAAGTGCCCTTTAGGTCCCTATACTTTAAAATGTAACATTTTAGTCCCACTACTGCTTAAATTTAGCCATGTTAGTCTTTCTAAACCCTAAATTCTAACCCTAATAAGAACTAACATGGCTCAATTTAATCAAGTAGTGGGACTAAATGGTTACAGTTTAAAGTATAAAGAGCTAAAGGGCACTTTTGAGAAAGTAGAGGGACTATTCAAAGAATTATTCCTAAATAATAATATTTAAAAGAAGTCAAGAATATGCACATATGTAGAGCAAACTCAATAAACACTTAGGGGCCGTTTGGTTTACGGTAATCTGAAAATATTACCACGTTTGGCATTGCCATGATCCAAACAAGGTAATGAACTATTCCCAGTAATAAGAGTTCCCAATCAAACATGATTATATCAAATTACCACAATATTCCCAACCATATAACATTCTCATCTATATTACCATGGTAATCTCATTATGTGGTAATATGTTACCAAAAATCAAACAACCCCTTATTTTTTTTATTTTGTGTGAGTTTTGGAGTTTAATCTCTCAAATTCTCTTATAAATAAATACTCTATGTAAAAGATTTTATTCCAACCGGTATAATTTATATAGTGTGCATATAATAATAAATACAAATTTTTAATTTTTTGAAATTAATTAGATTGAGATAGATATATATGTTTGATTGATATAGCATGTAGCACATGGCATATCATGTCACGTTATTTTTATGAAACTTTTAAATAATTTAAAAAAAGTGAATATATTAGCTTATTGCTGAGTTGTGTAGTTACCATGCAATATATGCATAACCCAAAATAAACTATATACGTGTATAATACATGGAACATAATATAGATTTTTAAATATAACATTAAAAATCTACTATATAACATAATACAAGTACCAATAATACACTTAATTTTATATTAAAATAAAAATAAAAGATAGCTTTTAAAAAAAAATTACCCCAAAAACCAAATCTTAATGAGTTGAAATATTTAATGCCAAAAATATCTCTGTATTGATCAAATTTATCTGAAATTTGCAATTAATGATTGATATAAATTTTTAGAAAAATATGATGAAAGAATGAAATATCAACACACTTATTTTAAAAATCACCATTTGATGAAAATTTATCCATTATTAATTTTTTTTTTTTGAATAATAGGCGACAAGCGCCCGTCCATTATTAATTATTCAATCTCCTTTTCCACACTCCATTTCGGTTTTTGCCCTTCCTTTTCAGTCTCACTGTTATATTTTAATTTTTTTAATTTTTGTATTTTAAATATTTTATTTGTAGTCTCTTTTATTATTTTAATAATACATCAATTTAAATAACAAATTCAATATAATTCACTGGTCTACCTCGCACCATGTATACACTCACAAAATTTAGGCTTGTGTTCGTTTTGATTTCTATTAAATTTAATTGTAATTGCAACTTCTTAAGAGCTTTTTTAAAAAAAAAATTTGTTGAAGTTGAAATTATATGTACAAGATTGTGAAAGTTTCAATTTGTATATAAGTCCCAAAAAAATTGTGGTCACACACATGACATTGTAAATAAAAAGATATGTATTTACATGTACATCTATCAAAAAGTTCTAATTACAAATACGTACCTCTATTACCAGTATCTTTGTATACACACTAGGAGTATAGTGCGTGTTTGGATTGGAGTAATCATTACTAAAAAAAACTGAGAATAGATGATTAGAACTGGTTTGTGATAATTATCATTATTCAAATTTGAAAGTAACAATGAAAAATGAAAAAGATTTGACATATCTACTGTATTTCCAATTTTATAAAAAAAATAATAATAATATCTACTTAATATAAATATTTAATTATAATCATTAAAATAAATAATAATATTTAAATTAATTCAAATTGAAAATGCAGTAGTTTCTTTTTTTTTAATTTAAAAAAACAATACATTAAATATTTATTTATAATACCTAATTATACTAATTACATTAATAATAATTAAAATAAACTATTTAATTAATATTTAATAATAATTTAAGTAGATAAAATATACAAAATATTTACAAATTAAAAATTTAGTATAAATAATATTTTCAACATTATTTATTTATATTAAAAACAAAATAGTAACTTTACTACTTATCTTTTCTTTTTGCCACACTTTCAATAAATTTTATTTTAACTAAACACATTTTAGTCCTATTATTATTCATTCTCCTCGCTATTTCCATTCAATTTATTTTTCAAACGCACATATATATATATATATATATATATATATATATATATATATATATATATAATTCTTTTGTCATAAAAATTTAACTAAATCATATATAAACCTACATAAAATGCAAAACAAAATAAAAATAAATAAATAATAAATAGAAAGAGATAAAAAAAAAATTAGAAAATCAAAACAGAGAGAATTAGACATTAGAAATTTTGAGGAAGTATGGCTGCTCAGGTAACCGCACAGGAATAATATTTTGAATTCACATCGAGCATTGAAAATGCTCTCGAATTCGAATTATCACTCATCATCGCATCAAATTCCCAAATTTCCCAAATCAATCCATAAAAATTAAAAAATAAAACACCCTGAAGAAAATCAAGAGAGAGATAAGAGCAGAGGCGAGAAGGCGGAGACTAGGGTTAGGGTTTGGGAGTGGGAGAAGAGCATTTATAGACCTTGAGTTTGGAGGAAAGGTTGGATTTACTGTTATACCCTTCGGATCTTTTTAACTTTGAGTGGAGCTCCGAATCGGATTTGCTTGTCGGATCCCAACCCGCAACCCGTTATTCTCTAACTTCTAATTAGAACCATAAACGAGCCGAGTTTGATCGGATTGGGCCTAGCTTGAAATAGGCTAGCTCTAGCTCGAGCTTAACTCGATTTTATTTTTGAAAACTCAAGTTCGGCTCGATTAATTCAAAATTAAAATATTATTTATAAATTATAATTTAAGAGGCGGAGGTTGATTTTATATATATTTTAAACGATGGATACTAGGCGTTGTGCGTATCGACCCGTGCAGTGCTCCGGAAGAAGGTCATCTGTTCCGACTTTTTTAAGTATAGGAAAATCTCATCTACTGGTTCGTTATATATATATATATATATATATATATATATATATCGCTCAAGCTGAGCCTAATCAAGCTCAACTCGGCTTGAGCTCAGCTCGAAAACTTGAAATTCCGAGCCAGCTTTTACCAAACCAAGCTCAAGCTGATCGTTTGACAGGCTACTTCTAATATTTTGTCATGCGTGTCAGGCTGGCAGGCTTTAGGAGTTACGTAGGCCGGCCACTGTGTAAATCCGGACCAATACAGCCCAACAACTCTAGGCCCACTAGGCACGGCCTGTGGACCGTGCCATTTAGTTTTTAACTTTATTTACAAATAAAAATTTCTTTTGGATAAAGAAAAAGCATTTGCGTTTTGTTATTTAATATAAGTTATGAATTTTTTTCCAAAAAATAATATTAATTTAAATTTCTCGTTTTATATACTTTTGTAGTAGTTAATCATGCGAGATGCTAATCTAAATAAATTACTTATGTTGTTAAAAAAAATTATAAACTCTATACTCCCGGTCGGGCCATAAACAACCCATCTTCTCTGTTAAATTAATGATTTTAAAATTTAATTTTTTTGAGCTCCCCACATTAATTTCATTAATTAATTCCATTATTAAGTATCATGAAGAGCTCATGTTGTAACTACTATGTTATTTCTGACTATTAATATTTTCATTAATTAATTCCATTAACATTTTCTCCACCATGTAAATTAACTACAAATGAAATGTTAATACTATGAGAAAACACACTAGATTATATGAATGTAAAAATCTATTGGTTTTGTCTTAGTTCTTTTTTTTTTTCTCCGTTTTATAATCCATTTGTGTTTATCCACTTACAAAAAATAAAAAATAAAAAAGTGTGGACATGAGAAAGATGAAAAGATGACAAGAGAATAGAAGGGAAAGAAGAGAGAGAAAGAGAGAATTTGATGTTTTTAAACAGTAAATGGCATACTGCAAACTGGATGTTTTTTTTTTTGCTATAAATAGAATTATGCTTTTTTTGGAAACACACTAGTAGTTATTATATATATATATATATATATATTTTGAAAGACATTACATCAATTATCCTATATTAATTAGTGTAGATAAATATAAAAATAAGAAAATAAAATATGATAGAATTAAAACAGTGAAAAATGCAAATGATAAAAAAGAAAAGAAATTTGTCAAAAAGAAAAAAAAAAGAAAAAAAAAATCACAAAGAGAGGGATCAGATATAACACAAGAATTTGTGGTGCTCATCAAGGCGTGTAGATTCAACTGCCATTTCAGATCGGCGAGCGATTTCATCATCATCATTTCCCTCTAATTTCCTTTTTTTTATATACATAAAAATTAAAATAAAATAAAAAGATAAACAAGAAGTAGGAAGAGAAATAAGAAAAATAAAATAAAACAAAATAAAAGTAGAATAATATGATGATGAAGAAGAAGAAGAAGAAGTAGAAGAATATGGAGGAGGAGGAGGAGGTATTGAATTGGGACAAAGAAAAGGAGTCATCATCCTGTGATATATGTAGAGATGAATGATAGAGGAGCTGGCTTTCTTGGACCTCAAGTCTGGCAAAATAATAAATAATAATAAAATAAATAATAATAATAATAATAATAATAATAAACAAAAAAAAAAAGTGGTCCATGTTCAACAAAATATTAAAGAAATACTGACAATGAACAATCAAAGATTCCAAAGACAAACTAGACTTTGTTGTTTTTTAAGTGAAAGTTATTAGTAGGATTACTTCATCATTACAATTAAACAATTCATGGGCCAAACTTTATGATTTTATGAACTCAATGAACAGGGAAGAGGTTAGAATGATTTTAGTTGTGTCAAGTTATATATTTGTCAAAATTATTTCTATACATTAAAAAAACAAATACTTCAAAGATAAGTTGGATGTTTTCCCAACTTTAACTGAGAGGCTAATGAATTTCTCATTAGAATGTAGATATTGTAAGTTTGTAAGGCAAATAAAAAGTTTTGATAGTCTTAGTATTGTAGGGAAAGGGTGAATTTTTTTTTAATCCTTTATCAACTAAACACTAGATAACAATTTTTCTTTTGCCTGTCATAGATTGAGGGTCAACTCTCTCTTTTTCACAATATTAATTAAGGTGAGTAACTTGTTAATTTTATCTAATAATAATAAAATTTAATCACCTAAATAATCTATGTATTTTACTCTTTTTGCAACAGTATTAGTCTTTTGTCTTGATATGATGTATGTTTTTTTTAACAAGATAATTAGGTAGGCTGTTAAAAAAGTCAGAGGCGTGTATAAATCTAAACGAAGCAAGTGAAGATGGGATCCACGCATACATAAGTGCTAAACCTTATATACATAATCACTACTCACACTCTCAAAAATATGCCATCATTTCGCATCACTCATAAAGAGTTTTAACGGGATTTAACTATTAATAAACCATTTCACTATTGGTGGCGTGACGTGTGATGTGTGTTAGGTTCGGAAGGAAAATTGTGATGAAGTCAACAAATTCCATAAAACTAGTCCATCATTGTGAAATTGACTAACAAAAAAGTCACCACCACTTGTGGCTAATTTTTCAAAATATTGTCTTTTTTAAAATTAATTACCAAATTGCGCATTTCCGTAATTATTTACGGGAATGCGCATTTTGGATTTTTTTAATCTTTCTTTTAGAGTAAATGGGACCGGCTGATTATTTTAATATTTAAATGTTAATTAAAAAAAAAAAACAAGGGCCCATGTATTTTTTTAATGTTAATTTTTTTAAAAAAAATAAAATGGCGGGTCCGGTAGGTTTTTAAATTAAAATAAAATTTTGCATTCAAGCCCTTGTAATTTTCATTAATTTTTCTTATAACTTATTTATTGGAGGTTGTTGGGATGAATTATTGGTGTGGTGTGGCACCTACCCCATTTATGAGAACCGTTGGATGAAATTGATCTTAACCATTCATTTGTTAGGTGGAGGCCTATATAAACTCTCCAAATCCCTTTTCTAAAACACACAAGTATTTTTGTAAGAAAAAAAAGTATCAATAGAAAGAGAAGTTTTTTTTTAAAATTTTTGTTATTGTAGTTTTTATTTTCTTGCAAAGTTATTTTATTTTATTTTTACATTAAATCTAGCAAAAATTTATATTCTTGTCATACTGAACGAAGGAGACAACCTTGGTCGAGAGGAACACCGACCAAGGGCCGCAAGGACTTTTGACGAAAGAACAAGCTTCCACTACGATTACTAGTTATTCAGTTTTGATAAATGGACTCAGGTATGTTTTTTTATCCTTTTTGACCGGTTGTCTTTCATATAAGCTCCTCTGTTTTTTTTTTGGGCTAATTTATTAAAATATTGTTTTTTAATTATTTACTGAATTACATATTTCATAATTATTTATATTTTTTAGTTAATTAAGCTTTTATTTATATATATATATATTTACTTTCAGTAAACTCACATGTTTTTCATTTTTTACAGCGGCAGAAAAATCACTTGCTTTGGTTTACTATAATGGTTCAATCACTACAAGTGAGGAGACGGCAATATTTTCTTCGGATGATCATTCTTGTTTTTATATAGAAAATGATATCTCTTTAGCCAATTTAAAGAGAACCATTAAAGAAAATATAGAAATTATAGATGATCAAATAATTACACACATCAAATACCGTATGCCTATTTCCTCAAGTCAAGGTAAGGTCTATTATCGGGCTTTCAAATTACATAATGACCGAGATGTTCAGATGATGTTCAGTTGCCATCAAGCATTTCATGATGTTCAAGTTATAGAATTGTATGTGGAGCTTGCTGTTGTGACTTCCACTAGTGGTTTTTCTCAACACGAAATTAATAGGCATGACAACATTCCACAAGAAAGGCTTTCAGCAGAATGGAGGGCGTGGGATAATCTACAACACAATTTTAATTTCAATTTCACTGCTTCACAACAAGTACCAAGCACATCAACACATCATAGAACCGATAATATTGCTAGTCATGAAAATGAATTTGGTGAATATGGGAGTTCAAGCGGAGATGACCAAGATGAGGAAAACTATACGGATAATAGCGAAGCAAGCTTAGAAGATTACAATGCGGAAGATGCTGCACCATATGAGCCTCCGACACATATGAGGGCACTTGATTTAGAAGCAATGTCTGCACCAGAATTTCCTGAATACCCTTCACTGTACGTCAACACATTAAGAGGGGCAATGGTAGATGGAGAATTGCATGTAGGTATGCAGTTTCAAAACAAAAATGATGTTGTAACAACAATTAAGAATTATTGCTTGCAGAAGTCCGTGGAATATAAAGTAATCGAGTCAGATCCGACTCGGTATTTTGGAAGATGCAAGTCATATGGCGATGAATGTAGTTGGAGAGTTCGTGCATCCTATAGCAAAAGGAAGCAGATTTGGGAGATTACAAAATACAACGGCCCACACACTTGTACAACAGCAATGGTCTCCCAAGATCATTCAAAGCTTGATTCAAATATGATTTCCCATTGTATACAAGCACTAGTTAAGGAGAAGCCATCTATCAATGTCTCTGTTTTGATAGCGGAGATTAGGAGCCGATATGGGTATACACCGACATATAGAAAGGTATGGATTGCAAAACAAAAGGCGATTGAATCTGCATTTGGTAACTGGGAGGAGTCATACAATGAGTTACCGAAATGGCTAGCAGCATTACAACAATTTGTCCCTGGAACAATAATCGATCTCCAGACTCAACCAGCATATGATGGAAATTACCTGGTACGTGATACTAATGTTTTCCATAGGCTCTTTTGGAGTTTTCCTTCATGTGTAGAGGCTTTCAAATATTGTAAGCCGGTAGTACAGATAGATGGTACACATCTTTATGGAAAATATAAAGGGACTTTGTTGATGGCAATTGCACAAGATGGCAATAAAAATATTCTTCCAATAGCATTTGCCATTGTGGAAGGAGAGACGCTAGATGCATGGCGTTTCTTCTTAGAGCATCTACGAGCAGATGTGACACCACAAGAAGGCGTATGTTTTATTTCTGACCGCCACCAATCTATTAAAGGAGCATTTAGAGCAATTGGCCGTCAAATGAATCCTCCTCTCGCCTATCATGTTTATTGTATTAGACATATATCTGCGAACTTCATGCGTCGTTTCAAAAATAAAGAAATGCAACGAATAGTCGTTAACATTGGTAAGTTGTAAATCTAAATTTTTATAATTTCAATCTCTCATTGTTTCTTTTCTTAAGATTTTTTTATTTTTTATTTTTGCAGGTTACTCGAAAACATCTCATGATTTTAACTATTGGTATGGCGTACTTCGAGACTTTGACATAGAGGCAACGAGGTGGTTAGATAACATACCGCGGGAGAAGTGGGCTCAATCATTTGACATTGAAGGTCGAAGGTATGGTCATATGACCACCAACCTAGCTGAATGTGTTAACTCAGTGTTAAAAGGAACAAGGAACCTTCCTATAACAGCCTTAGTTAAGTCAACTTATTTTCGACTTGCTGAGTTATTTGTAAGGAAAGGTGTACATGCGCAAGCTCAAATTGCATCAGGTCAAATATTTGCGGAAGTGCTAATGAAGACAATTCAGGAAAATCAACAAACAGCATGTAGCATTTATGTTCGTCAATTTGATCGTGATGAAAATTCTTTTATGGTAGATGAAATGGCACCACCTCAATCCGGTGGTATAGCTAGCAGTTACCGTATTGATTTGAGAAGACGATGGTGTGATTGCGGTGAGTTTCAAACACTTCATTTTCCTTGTCGCCATGTTCTTGCCGCATGTGCATACATTCATCTACATTGGCAGGCATATGTAGATAATGTTTATAGGCTTGAGACAATTTTTAATGTATACCATAAAGAGTTTCAGCCAATGTCAAATGAGAGATACTGGAACCCTTATAATGGTCCGCGTTTATGTCCTGATCTTACAATGCGAAGACCACCTTCAGGACGTCCAAAATCCACTAGAATTCATAATGAAATGGACATAAGAGAAGGCGGTCAACCAAAGCGTTGTGGTTTATGCCGCAATGAAGGTCACAATCGTCGAAATTGTTCGAATGCTGCTGGTCCAAGCCGTATGCCATAATGCTAAATATTGTATTTGTTGAAGTATTTAATAATATATGTAATTGTTTTAGTTTATTGAAAATATCATTTGAGTTTGGGTTAGTTGTGTGAGTAATTTTTACATGTTAAATTTTTTTAATATTTAATATTTTGTTATTATAAAAAATATTATAATTATTTATTTAAATTATTAACAGCCGGTTAAAATTAATAAAGTAAAAATAACATAGTAGAAATGAGAAAAAAATAAGTTATAAGAAAAATTAATGAAAATTACAAGGGCTTGAATGCAAATTTTCATTTTTTTTTAATTTAAAAACCTACCGGACCCGCCATTTTATTTTTTTTAAAAAAATTAACATTAAAAAAATACATGGGCCCTTGTTTTTTTTTTTTAATTAACATTTAAATATTAAAATAATCAGCCGGTCCCATTTACTCTAAAAAAAAGATTAAAAAAATCCAAAATGCGCATTTCCGTAAATAATTACGGAAATGCGCAATTTGGTAATTAATTTTAAAAAAGACAATATTTTGAAAAATTAGCCACCACTTGTTTGGATTAACCTGTTTATGACACTCATGCACCTCCTAATATAATAACAGCCTCAACACAAGCATAGATAACCACTCAGTATTTCTAAAAAAAGAGAAAACAGGCATGAGCATGAGAATTCAATTTCCAAATCAACTAATTATCTCTTTTTATTATTATTTTTATTATTTTTTAAGGTACATCTATGAAATAATTACTTTTGCCAAAAATGACAGGAATTATTGGTAACAGTTTTGGTTACTAAGGTAGCACTTGTAGATGAAATAGTATTATATGTATATAATTGAATAATTTTTCTATTGTTACCTTGGTCTCCTTAATTTGCAAGAGAGGAGGCCATATCCTACAAATGATCCAGAATTTCTAAATTTGAGAAAATTTGAAAAACAAGTTCACGAGGAAAAAAAAAAACAGTGAACACAAGAAGCAATTAACCGAAAAAATAAGAAACACATGACTTAAAGCAAACAATAGAAAATTCAACATTAGAAGGCATATGCTTTAAGAAAATATCTTCTGTTATTCAACAAAATCAACTACATTTCTGCTATATTAAAAAATGCTACCAAAATCATTATGTTGAACAACAATGTAAATTACACTACAAACAAAAAATTGATAAAAATAAAAGAATCTCAACAAAAAAGAACTTTTGCTACATACAAAATTGATTAGCTATGTTTGCTGTAAAAGGTGGTGCAAGAGCGAGGTGAAGATGGATGTGGTGGTTGCAGTCACGGAAAAGAAGAAGAATGGTGAAACTTAAGTTTTGGATGTGGATCGGGTTCAAATCTAAAACCTTTTTATTTATTTATTATTACTTTATAATTATTTATTAATATTTTATTTTAAAAAACACATCAATTAAAGTAGACACTATTTTGACTTTTTTTTACAAACTTTTAAAAATACAGGAATTCAAAATACAGAATTCAAAGTGCATGAACCAAGAAAAAAGAGAATTGCCAACGGCCGTTAGGTCAATTGGCACCGGGTCCCTTGTGTAGGGTGTTCGTTTCGGGGAGGACCCTTGTCCGCGCAAGGTGAGGGCACGGGGCGTGGTTGAGCTTGCCGAGGCGCTCCCCGCACGTGCACGTCCCTGAGGTTCCGGCGCTTGTCACCTTTCTCAAAAAAAAAAAAAAAAAAAAAAAAAATATTTAAAACCACTATGAATATTTTGGTGATTAAACATAATAATAATAACAATAACAATAATAATTAATTAATTAATTAATTAAAATACATAGACAATAGCACAACTATATAAGTTGATGAAAACAATAAAAGATAGCAACCCTTGATCCCCGTGAAACTGCCAAGAAAATTTCTATTGTGGCCAATTCTAAGTCATATATATATATATATATATATATATTGGTACATAAAAACACTTCTTGAAAATTTGGAAACTCATCTTTCCTTTAAAAAATCAAACATAAGAAACGAACATTTGAACATGTAAACCTGAGTTTTTCATCATATTAATTTAAAATTTTAAATTAAATCAAAACTAAATGGTATGCTCTGTCAACATCTAACATGGTATCATGGTTTGGTTAGTATGTTTGCAATATAATTGGTCTGCAGCACCCTTAAGCTGCTCGCTCAATATATCTATATAATGACAGGTTTTCTTCAGTTCTTCTACGTGTGTATACATACATATATATAGAGAAAATCTCCTTAATCCTTTGAACTTGAGGCCAAGGTACATGCATGCATGCATGTATTTATATTAATGATAAATAAATCACAAGTATAATTAATGCTTGCATGATTAGAATGAAGATGGAGAATTATGCCAATGATCTCTTGATCTATTAGCACTGAGATTTTTACGTAGGGTGTTCGTGCCCTTAATGAAAAATGAATTTAAAAACCAGTTCATGCATAGTGAGTGAGGGCATATGTGTGTTAAGATATTAACTTTACATATTATGAAAAAAAGGAAAAATTATGAGAGGAAGGAGTTGAATGAAATGTTGTTTATCAAACTTGGCCTTCCATCTTATTCATCTTCTCAGAAGATTAACAATGCCTAGACTTATTCTTGTTCTTTTGAAACTAATGAAAGATGATTAATGATAATTATAAGCCTGTTATTTATTTGTCAATGTTTATTATTAAGCAGGAGCATCAATTTAATTAGAATCAACTCACCCATGTTTGACTTTAAAAGACAGTATAAGCTAAACCAATCCAAATTAATATATATATATATTCTTAAAAAGAAGCATTTGGACACCCTGTGATTAATCAGTTATTAAGAGTTACTCACTCAAGCTGTCATTGAAATCATCTTCTTATAAAATCAATTAATTCCAATTTCTTATGATGAATTCGTTGTTATTTCATACCTTGTCAAAGAGTGGTTTTGCTATAAATCAATCAAAAGGGCAAGCCATGGTTTTCTTGGTTTTTGAAAGCCACCAAATTAAGAATATGAGAAGGAATATCTTTGATGATTTCCATGATTGCAACTCCTTATTTTAATAAAATTGGATAGAAAAAAGATTTGCTTTTGTTTTTGTTTTTGTTTTTTAAAATTTTTTTACAGGTATTGCTTTACAAAGCATTGTTATTATTATTATTATTATTATTATTATTAATGTGCTTGTAATATGAGAAAGCATAAATATTAATAAAAGAAGTGTTTTTAGTATATTAAAGGCATTGAAAATGAGGAAGATTTTTTTTTTCTTTTTGAAAAGGGTGACAAGCACCTAATTAGGGATGTGCACGTGGGGGAGTCACGCTCGACACGCATAGTATGCACTCACATTATACTAGATGGGGATCGAAACGGGGAGCTACACTCGAAATCCGAGATGAACACCCTACGCAAGGGATTCGGTGCCAATTGATCTAAAAACCGTTAGTGGGAAAGAAATATTGTTCCTCCAAATCCAAATACACACAAAAGTTATGTACTATTATCAATTCTAAAGTTAAGAAACCAATAACAATAAAATCAATTTTCCTCAATTTTTTTCTCTTTAAATGGTTTTTGGGGACTCTTACAGTTATCTCTTCTTTTCTATTAGCACCAGTTGCACTTTTTTTCAACTTTTTATTAATAAATATGATTTATTCACTCTAGAAAAAAAAAACTTTTAATAAAACAACAACAATAATTAATAATAATAATTTCCCACAGTCCAACGGCTCCAAAAAAGCTTGCAACTTCTGTTATTAATTATTCCATATAAATATATTATTATATATAAATCTCTTTGCTTTTCTCAAAAAGGCCTCTAATGGTGTTTGTGAAAATGCCGGCGGAGATGGAGAAGCTGGACGCGTGCCATGGAGAAAGGCCAGCTCGCATTGGAGAGTTCGGCAGCCCTGCAGATGGTTCCAAGACCCGTACGGTGCCAAAAAGCTCCCTTCTTGATAATCCCAAACCCTTCAATGGACGCCAATGGGACCTGACTGACTACTGCTCCTCCTCTTCAGCCATTGTTGAGGACCTTGAGGTGTTTGAGACAAGGAAAACTCAAAGTTAAGACAGAGTAGATGGGTGGCCGTTTGAATTTTCAAGGTATGTATATAAAGGCATCAGCTTTGATTATCAACTCACTATTGGTCACTTTGTATGGGTGTATATATTATAATTTTTCTGATAATGAATTTCATGTTGCAGAGTTCTTAGCATCAGAACCACCAGCTCAACATGTTTATGTGCTAGAAATACAATCTCCAAAGCCATCTGTTTCCATTTCGTTCTTTTTGCTGGGTGGTGCTGCATGCCTTGTTATGATTTTTCTTGTTTTCTTTCTTTTATGGAAGTTTGTCAAGCCTGAAACTTTGTGGAAGATGATACAATTCAACAGAACATCAAGAGGTAATGTTTAAACTACTAGTACTACTATACATATATATACATATGAGATTAAATAGACTTTTCTATTGTAATGGCAGTTCCAGATTACATCAGTGGTGATCTTAGAGCAGTTAGCTATTTTGACTTCAAGACTCTAAGGACAGCAACTAAGAATTTCCATCCAAGAAATCAGCTTGGACGTGGAGGCTTTGGTCCAGTTTATGAGGTACTAGTAGTGGAAGATTTATTCATATGTGTTAGCTATGTTGGAACTAGTTTGTGATGAGTTTGAAGTTTGACAGGGAGAGTTGGATGATGGGAGGAGGATTGCAGTGAAGCAATTGTCTCTTGGAAAATCTCAGCAAGGGGAATCTGAATTTCTTTCTGAGGTGAAGATGATCACAAATATCCAACACAAGAATCTTGTCCGTCTTGTCGGTTGTTGCTCCGAGGGAGCACAGAGGCTGCTAGTATATGAGTTCATGAAAAATAAAAGCTTGGATTGCATCATATTTGGTCAGTATCTGATCCTGTGTTTCTTATAGTCATAATTATTTTTGATTGGTAATTCATTCATATAACAACAGGAGAAAATGGGCTGTTCTTGAGTTGGAATGCTCGGTTTCAAATCATTCTCGGCATTGCTCGTGGAATACAGTATCTACATGAAGATGCACATTTGAGGATTGTTCATCGAGATATCAAGGCAAGCAATATTCTCCTTGATGACAAATTCCAGCCAAAAATTGGTGATTTTGGGTTGGCCAGGTTCTTCCCAGAAGATCAAGCCTATCTCAGCACCACTGTTGCAGGGACTTTGTAAGTTGCTTTATGATTCGGCCTATGTCTTTATGAATCGACTGTTTTATTTCGATGAGATGAGAAGATAGTTAACATATAAAAAACGGCATAACAAAAGCTCACAAAATGATGCTTACATTAGTATGTATTTTGATTAATATGATTGCCGGTGACATGTTTCAGAGGCTATACTGCTCCTGAGTACGCCATAAGAGGAGAATTATCAGAAAAGGCGGATATTTACAGCTTTGGAGTTCTTGTCCTGGAGATAATCAGTTTTAGGAAAAACACAGATCACACACTGCCATCAGAAATGCAATATCTTCCAGAATATGTAAATTTTAATTCTGTTTCTCAGGTTTTTTCAGTAAAATACAAGAATGTAGAGACGATTTACTTACACTTGCTGTCTTTTTTATTTGGATTCAAGGCATGGAAGCTCTACAAGAGATCAAGGCTCATTGATATGGTGGATCCAAAACTGCAAACTGATGAATTTGTAGAAAGTGATGTCCTCCATGTTTGTCATATTGCTTTGTTGTGTCTTCAACCGTATCCGAATTTGCGGCCACCAATGTCTGAAGTAGTTTCCATGCTAACATGCAAGAGTGAACTTTCAACAATCCCGGTGAAACCAGCTTTCATAAACCGCAAGGCTTTGATCTGCAGTAATGTTTCATGGGAGAGCTTATCTGATCGGCCACCATCACCTTCATTATCCCTTTCACAGTTGCAAGGTGATTCGCCTCTCATCCTTCCTGCCGAAAACACCCATCATCTTGATGATACAAGCCTGAATCTATCAAGCCAACGCGAGAGGTGAGTTTTGCTGAAAAGTTATTACAGGGTAACAAAAACATGCTTTCAAGACTTTTGTTCGAGCTTAGAGTATACAATTTTGTGATTGGATGCTCTTCAACATCGATTGAAGGCTTGCTAGCCGGTGACTTGGAGCACAGAAGCAGTACAAGTATAGAACCTGGATATTCTCTTTTGTAGTTACATATATATTGATGTTTCTTAACATTGATGCCATCAGAGAGTATGAATTTGAAGGAGCTCCAGATTGACAGTTCAGTTTTATTTCAAGCAAGTCTAGTTATCTTGAATGCAGTCCAACAATAAGCATCTATTTTAATGTTTTTCTTGTTCTTGTTTTACAATAAACACAATGTATTGCACTTATCTTGCTTCTGAAAAAACCTACTCTTTTGGTGAAACATATTTGTATCGATATTTATATTTCTGTATCTTCTTTTGGTGATGGTACTGGGATATTTTCTCAGTATGGTATGAATGAGGGAGCATAGAATTAATTGAAGGCAGGTTTGACAGGCTTTGATGAAAGTGAAAGACATTTATGTTCTCTTTTCCTCTTGTGATCAGAAACCTTATTAATGTAATTTGTGAAGACTTGAGAAGTTATTTGATTAAAAATAATTGAATTTGTTGTTTCAGCATGCTTTCTTATTTGCAATGGAACACAAAACGCAGAATAAAAAGGCAAATTAATTCTTATAAATTTTATAAATCCAGGATACAATAACCATAAAAATACAGAGAAAGAGAAGTACAAGAATCACCTCTCTTCACTTCTTCTTGTTCTTCTTCTTCATCTGTTATGCAAAGGATTTGGTCCTGTTGGCACTACTCTTTCATTAACAAGGCTTGAATTCTTCAACATTTGATCACAGAGCTTCACCTTCTTCATCTTACACTCAATGTTGACAACACCCACTTGCATCTCTTGGCTTAATCTGCCATTGTTGTGCTTTGACCTGATATCTCTAGCAAAACCAAGTGAACCTGCAGCGACAAGAACAAGGCAAGCAAGAACCAACAACTTCATGGAACAACACCTTCTCAAAAATGCTAAAAACAGTGGGAGATGCATAAGAGAAGTGAAGAAGAAGAAGAAGAAGAAGAAGAAGAAGAAGAACAAGCAGGTAGAGGTTGAAGGCTCAAATGTGAGCAAAAGGTGGCAGATAACTAAGTCTCCATATTCCATCCTTATTGCCACCAAACTTCATTTATATGCCTTCATTCTCTTTCACAGAGAGAGAGAGAGAGAGAGATGAAACTTATTAGTCTTAAATGAAAAAGAATGGCAGTACATTGTACATTGAGATTTATTAAATGAATATGAATGATTCTACACTGTAATAGAGAGAGAGAGAGAGAGAGGACTCAAAGGCTCATTGCAATATTCACTGTTCTTATGATAATACTCTGCATGCGCCTTTATACAAAAGTGATCACTAAGAACATCCAGTCAAATTTCCAATTATTTCACAACTTTTTCTTGACATTCTTCAGAATTTGTCTTCAATCTTCTTTGCATTTTTACTGTTTTAGCAAACTTAATTTGCCTACTTGAACTGATTGGTGGATCAAATGGAAAGACTCATGCTTTAAATCATCATTAATATCAACCAATGGTTTTTCAGAGTTTCAGAATCAATAATAACATGACAACGTTCACCAACTTTCAGAGTTTGTTCAGCCATGAATACATTTCAATCCAGTTATCAAAATTCTCAGCAGAAATCTGAAAAGTTGCATCTTTGATTCATTATCATCATTAACTGGTATTATCTCAAACTGTTTCGTAATCAATACTCATTGATCTTATCTTCTTCAATAATTCACCATGTCCATGTGACAAACTTCATCGTCTTCCAAAGATAGAGAGCTCCCTGAAAATCTGATGAAAAAAACAATCTTTCCGTTATCCAAATCCACATTAGCAAACCAGAAATCAAACCTCAATTCCTATTTCCAAAAAGGAAGGAGCTTTCTTAGGAAATGGTTACTATATTGAGCTCCAGCTTGCCGGAATCCATGGCAGCCGAACCAGCCCGATTCCCTTTATTCGCAGGGAAACGTGAAGGGAATCGATTTGGTAAGCGGGTACGGATCTATCTTAGCGGATTCGGGCAAATGGGTATAAACCCGTTAAGAAGATCGAAGCGTCTCATCCATCACTGGCGAGTGGCGACCCTTCTCCTCCTCCTCCTCCTCCTCCTCCACCTCCTCCTCCGAACTCCACCCACCACCATCTCTATGAGAACTCTTCCAATCGTTCCTGGATTCCTTGCCTCCATTGCTTTCCTTCCTCTCCATCCCGTCGCCATTGCAAGTACTCACTATCCTTGCGAAGACATCGGCCATTACTACTCCACTACCAATGGATTGCATGGCATTGAGCTTCAGAAGCAGCTCGGATCCATTGTTTCAGTTCATGATCCCATTCCTTACAGAAAGGTGAGATTTTTTTTGGTTTACACGAAGGATTGGCTTTTGTCAGGGTTTTGTGAATTAGAGTTCATAATTTTGAATTTTAGGCATGGGATGCTCTTATGATTCTTGATGCTGCGGATGTTGATAATCCTGAGGCTTCTTCAGATGTGTGAGTTATGATCTTTTGGTGTTTGTGATGAGACGAAAAAAAACCCACCATTTTTGGTTGTTTTGATTGCAGGATTGAGATTTATTCATTAAGGGCTGTGGCCAAAAAGTTGGCAGGGAGACCTGATGGATGGAACAGTGAGTTTGTGTTTCAATTAATTTACTTAAAGATTTAATGTTTGCTCTTTGCAATTCAAATTGTTGGTTTTGATAATTTATTTGCTCTAAGTTGAAGGAAGTTTGAACTTTGTTATGATTGTAACAACTAAGAAGAGTGATTTATATACACAGTAATTGATGTTTTGGTATTCGATTTGATCGGAATGGTGGTTGGTATTCTTTAATTTCAACAGTAGGTAATACCTAATAGTCGTTTGGCTTATTTAGTCGATTATGGTTTTTCAGGAGAGCATTTGTGGCCTCGATCATATGGCCTGATAGATGCACCAGCACTGTCTGATTTACACAATATCCGCCCTGCTGATGTTAATGGTAATGAGTATACATGTTCGTTGCAAATGCTAGTTACTGAATTAGGAAATCATCTGTACTCCATGTTGAAAATTTCTTTATGAACTAGAAAATATGGCTTTTAATATAACAAATGGTTCTTGTCATATGTTGAACAAACTCGTGAATGATGATGAAAAAACTATGTAGTGCTTACTTTCTAGTGAATTCGTCGAGGGGAAACAAATATTATGGTGAGTGTACCGATACATCTACTGACTGTTTGAGGCCAGCGAACCGTGAAGCTGCTCTTGATACAGAAACAGATAAGCAGAGATGGGCACCACCATTACAGGTCCCTTGTTTTGTACTACTTTTTTTAAATCTTTGAATTTGTTAATTTCTTTCTCTTAAAATGTCACTGAACTGTCATTTGTTATATCCATTATGAATTGATCTTTATCGATAAATTCACCCAAATGTAGCTCCTGGACCTCTTCATGGTTTACTAATAACATTTGTTTTCCTACAGCTCTTCAGTTTCATAAGTAATGTTCTTAATGCTCTTTTTAGTAAACAATTTTTAATTAAAAGTTGCCTTTTTGGTTAGACTTGATAAAGACCAGTATCAGACACAATCTTTATGATGCCTTTTGATCCTCAAGTCCATGTCAATAAATTCTCTTTTATTTATTTTCTCATTAGAGAAATAGACAATGTCATCGTATTTGTGGATATTTCTATTCGATTGAATTCCTGTGACTGTTTACAGGTTAGAGGGGATATAGCGAGGTCCCTGATGTACATGGCTGTGTGTTATGGGTTTCATGTTCCGGACAGAAACCCACCTTTGCAACTATCTGATTCACCGAATGTCCGTAAGTTAATAAAGATCGAAGATGGTTGTAATCACAGTTTTAGAAACTTTCTTTACTGTAGAATGGAAAAGCATGCACTATATATATATATTCAGTAATGGATGATATAACTGAAATTTTCCTGGAATTTGAATTCATTGCTAGAATAGGCTTCATTTGGTATTTGTTACGATGAGTTTGTTATTTTTAACTCTGTCTAACGTCATGACCACCAATCTATTGTAGAAAACAGGACAATGGGACTTCTGTCTGAATTACTTAAATGGAATGAAATTGATCCACCATCAAGAGAAGAACAGCTGAGAAATGAGAGGATATGCAAGCTTTATCAGCACAATAGAAACCCGTTCATCGATCATCCAGAATATGCAAATCTCATATGGAAGCCCACTATTCCAACAATCTCAACCACTTTTAGTCCCTCCCTCCAAGCTTGGGTCAATGAGTTCCACTATAACAACAAAGGTGAAGACCGAAACGAAGTATGTACACTACTTTGGCAAAATTTAAGTACTTGTGAGTGTGATCACTATATCTGATATTATAGAGTCGATAAAACGGTGCCTTGTTTTCAATGATGCAGTTTGTTGAGGTCATAGTGAAGAGATCAACCGATGCATCCACGTTAAAGCTTATACTATACAATGGAGCTGACGGAAAAATGTATGCATCATTACCATTAGAAGACGGGCAAGTCTTTACTATCAACAATAGCAATTCGGGATTTCTCATCTTCACGACATTTGTTCGCCTGCAAAATGGTCCTGCAGACGGCATTGCATTGGTTTCCGGCAGAAATGATGATCACTATGAAGTGATTCAGTTCCTTTCTTATGGAGGCACATTGAAAGCAAAAGACGGGCCTGCAAAAGGGATTGAGTCTATCGATCTTCAGCTTCAAGAGACCAAAAAATCATCGGACGATGATTCTCTTGGATTGACAGGACAAAGTCTCAGAGAACTTCATTGGAGAAAGTTTGTAAGAGGAGCTACTCCAGGGAAGCTAAACATTGGGCAGAGAATTGAAGACACTATGATTCATTCCAAAATTATACCACACTGAACTCATCAATTCACTCATTCATTTGTCACTTATTTTTTTTCTTTTTCGCAAATTATTTATTAGCATTTGATCATCACAGTTGTGATTAGATTTGTCATCTATTTGATTGGTGAAATCTTGTGAAACTTACCAATTTTTTTTAGGAAGAAAAGACACATATATTATATATTTATTTATTCTTGAGAATTTTAGTCAAGAAAAACTCAGGACCACTTTAAATTAGTAAATTAAAAGAAAATTTTCAAAAAAAAAAAAAAGAGAGAAATATTGGGACGCACGTGACATGTTGCTGGCCACGTGCTCCCAAGTTAAGCCAAAGCAGCAGTCTCTATTTACAGGCAATCCCTATTATTGTTATAAAAAGAATTAATATTTTAGTCAATTAATTATTGATTCTAAATAAGTACCTTTCCAACTCATCTAGCACCAAATCACCTGCGCCCCCAAACACCAAACACGTTCCATCAACCAATAATCACCTTCCACGTACCCCCTTCTCAGATCCCAAGTACACGTGGCACAAGTCTAAGTTCCTCACCCGACGCCGCCGCGCCCTCTCCGCCGCACCAGCGACTAACGAACACCGTTTGAACCCTTCCCCGTAACACCAAACACCGATTCCACCCACTCAAAGACCGCCACGTACCCCTTTAAACCCATTTCTCGAGCACCAAAGACGACTTCTCACTCACTCAAAGACCGCCACGTCAGAGATGCCAACAACGTGTCAGTTCGGAGTTGGTTCCTCCCATGGGTCCCACTTTACTCAAAATGTAAAACTGAAAGGAAACAGGGGTTAAAATATAAAAAAGATCACTAGTGAGACTAAGAGAGTAGTGATAAGCACGCCTGGCGGTCATCATTCTTTGTCGCCTTTTTTCTTTTTCTCTTTTTTATTTTTTTTTTGGGGGCCAAATTCGAACGAATTCTAGGGTTTTTGCTTCGTCATCGTCTTTGATTCTATATCTTCTACATCTTATCAGCTTTCAAGTCTCGGTCGGCGCCGTCTGGGGGTTGAAATCGAGGTAACGGTCCAAGCTGGAGATTTTTTTTAGAGTTTTTTAATGGGGGCATGGTAAATGTTGCTTTCTTTATTTAATTTTTGGTATGCGGACTGTTTGTTGAGGTTTTATTGAGTGTGGGCGTCGTGCGGAGTAGTTGGGGTTGGATCTGGTTGTTTGGGTGGGATTGGAGTTCTGGTGGTTCGAATTTTTGGGTGTTTTTTTGGGGAATTGGGATGAGGAATGTTGGAGGGGCTAAGGTATGTGAATTCTTGATTTTGGTGAGGATTTTTATTGGTTTTTGTAATTGGAGGCGTTCTTTTTGTATAAAGATTGTCTTTCTTGAAGGTCAGATGGTGATTTGATTCGATTCTTGTAGTTTGATGTGTGTTTTTTCAGTGTGTCTGTTAAAGATTGCTTTTTAGGTTTTAAATTTGGAGGAGAAGCGTGATCTTGATCCGTGTCCAACATCTGTCTCTGGTTTTTTTTGTTGCTTTTGAGGTCTTTGGTTTTTATACTTCCTTTATAATCAGCTTGGAGTTGTGTTGGGGTTCATGTCTGATCTGCAGTTGTGTTTTCACAATCAGCTCACAACTTATTTTCAGAAGTTTGCATCTTGCAGTTCTTGAATTTTATTTGTTCAATTTTTTTCCCCAGAATGAATAAGTTTTAATGGTGGAAATCACTGGAGGACTGTTCTTTTCATAGTATTATGCTTCATTCACCAGATTAAGGCCTACTGGATAGCTCCGCCTTTCATTTCTATTTAAATGTTTTTTTGATCATGCTATTTATGTGCCTGAATTGTGGAAGCTGTTGTTATTTGGAAACCTTTGTGATAAATAGTTTTTTAAATGGGAAGTATTTACTAATACTCTCAATGGTAGTTGCGCAAAACTTATTTGTTTTTGGATCAAATGTCCTTGAATCTAATTTGTGTTCTTTTCTTATTCCAAATTGAAGCTAAAGTGGGCAGACAGCCCTTCCACAACAACCCAGGCCAATATGGCGGTGTCCATGAGGGATGTAGATCCTGCTTTCCAGGGGGCTGGACAAAAAGCGTATCCTTTACTGTTTTGCAAAGTTTGTCCAGGTGTTCGATTCTAATTCTATGCACATCGCTTTTATTACCAAGTCTAATAATTGCACATGACCGTCTTTCTTTTCTGAAATACTGTCTATTAGAAGTGCAAATTTGTATTCCTTGACAAAGAGTAGGGGATTGGAGATCTGGCGTATTGAGAACTTCCGCCCTGTTCCTGTCCCAAAAGCTTCATATGGAAAGTTCTTTACTGGGGATTCATATGTCGTATTGAAGGTATTGGAGGTTCCCTTTAAATTCGTGCATGATGAGGGTTATTTCCCTTCATTATTTTGTCTGGCCTCTTACATCTGCTAGAAAATATCTGCTAAGAGAACTAGCGAAAAATGATACCATATACCATCATTTTTGCTGCATCGTTGTGGTTACTCTATACACAGAGAATACATTCACCTAGTCATATGCAAATTTTCATGTGTCCTTTATTTATTTGCTTTGCACAACTTATCACCTGCCAGAGAAACTTATAGTACGATGATCAAAAGCCATTAAGAGTGGTAGTGTTCATGTACCAGTTTGGATTCCCTTGAGTTAATGTTTGCGAGGATCCTGGTCAGAGGGATTGAGAAACATGCTCTATTTGTCACTTTATTTTGATGATTTTTTTTTTTTTGGTTGGGCTGGAAGTTGCCATATTTCTACTTAATTGATTTGTTGTTTATGGATATGCATATATGCGCACGTATGTATTATGGTAGTAAATGTTTATATGTACCTATTTATATTTATTGCATGTTTTCTGCAAATGCAGTTTTTATATGGACATGAAATCTCTATAATAAAGCACCAATGAATGTTACAATGCCTTCCATTATACTTATATCTGAATTGATATTGACACCTATTTTTGACAATGAATTTATGCTCTCTCTCAAACAGACAACAGCATTAAAAAGTGGTGCTTTTCGCCATGATATACATTACTGGCTTGGTAAAGACACCAGTCAGGTTAGTTATTGATTCAATCCACTTTGAATTTCTGTGACAACTACTTGTTATTTGAAGAATATCTGGGCACATGATGACAGTCGGTGATGTTACATTTTGAAATGCATAGGATGAGGCTGGGACTGCTGCGATCAAAACTGTCGAGCTTGATGTTGCTCTTGGGGGACGAGCAGTTCAATACCGGGAGATGCAAGGCCATGAGACTGAGAAATTTCTTTCTTACTTTAAGCCATGTATCATTCCGCAGCAAGGTGGTGTGGCATCTGGGTTCAAGCATGCTGAAATTAATGAGCATGAGCATGAAACTCGATTATTTGTATGCAAAGGGAAGCACGTTGTTCATGTAAAAGAGGCAAGTTATATTTCCTCATTTTTCTGATTCATTTATCTAATCAGCTCTTTATTATTATGAATCACCTCTGCAATTATCAGGTTCCTTTTTCTCGATCGTCTCTCAGTCATGATGATATATTTATTCTGGACACCAAGTCTAAGATTTTTCAGTTTAATGGGTCTAATTCATCTATTCAAGAGAGAGCTAAAGCTCTTGAAGTTGTCCAATACATCAAGGATACATATCATGAAGGGAAGTGTGAGGTGGCTGCTGTTGGTAAGTTGGTCTTTAAGCATGGTGCTGATTAGTGTTACTATCTATTACAACTTAACCCCCTGTTTTTTGAAATGTTATTGATAGAGGATGGCAAACTGATGGCTGATGCTGAGGCCGGGGAATTTTGGGGTCTTTTTGGTGGCTTTGCTCCTCTTCCGAGAAAAGCAGCTAGTGAGGATGATAAAAAAATTGATACCTCTTCTCCAAAGCTCTTTTGGTAGTTTTTGTTATCCTTTTCTTTTTTTTTTAAATTTCATTTGGGAGCATATAAATTTTCCATTCTACTTGCAAGCTTTCTGGAACTGTGATGCCAATGCATATTATCTTTAATTAGAAACTGTTTGTCTTCCTAAGCATTGAGAAAGGGAAGCTGTCTCCTGTTGAAGCTGCTTCATTGACAAGAGAGTTGCTAGAGACAAATAAGTGTTACCTGCTGGATTGTGGTGTTGAGGCTTTTGTGTGGACGGGCAGAAATACTTCCCTTGAAGAAAGGAAAAGTGCCAGTGCTGCTGCAGAAGTAAGAGCCAGTGCTGCGATAGAAAATTTTATGAGTAGATATTTCTGTGAAAAATTTATCTCATATGTATTAATCTGCAGGAATTGCTCCATGGATCTGACCGGCCTAAGGCTCATATTATTCGTCTCATTGAGGGTTTTGAAACTGTGATGTTTCGATCCAAATTTGATGCATGGCCCCAGACAACTGATGTGACTGTATCTGAGGATGGCAGAGGCAAAGTCGCAGGTAGGTCAAATTGAATAGAAAATTTTTCGTTTTTTCTTGTTCTGATATGTTCCTGACATTCTTAACTTTCTTTTTGTTTGCTAGCACTACTAAAACGCCAGGGATTGAATGTGAAGGGTCTGATGAAAGCAGCCCCAGTCAAAGAAGAGCCTCAACCATATATTGATTGTACAGGGAATTTGCAGGTCCTCTTATCATTGTCAATCATGGATTAGTAGTATCAACACTATAAGGGCATATTCAGTATTTTTATGCGTGAAATATTGTCTATTATTGTTCATATTTCAGCTGGTCTTTGCTTGAATTCATGATATGCGAGAAAACCATATGCTAAAAAGTGCTTACTGCAACTCCCATTTTGTATTTACAGGTCTGGCAAGTAAATGGCCAAGAGAAGACCCTTCTTTCATCTTCTGATCAGTCCAAGTTCTATAGTGGAGATTGCTATATCTTTCAATATACATATCCTGGAGAAGATAATGAGGAATACCTTGTTGGCACTTGGTTTGGGAAGAAGAGCATTGAGGTGAACTTGCGAGTTATTTTTAGTCTAGGGTTTGTTTGGCACATAAAACTCTTCTTAGGTTTGTTCAAACATATTATATATGGAACCTATTTTTAAAATTGAAAAAAAAATAAGTTGAAATTAAAAAAGATGACTAGTCAAACAAAGGAAAAATTGAAAAATAAATGAAATTAGAAATGGAAAAAACCTGATTTAGGGACATGAAACAGAAAGCATAAAACATGATTATAACAACAGAAAATAAGGGTGCGATGTACACTTTTCCAAGCTTGACCCATAAAACTTTAATATTTAGTGCAAGTTGTGGTTTCCATTGTCTGATTGATGACTTGGAAGTTGATTTGTTCAAATGGTGTGGAGGAGATTAAGTGGCGTGACCTCATGCCTCAACTTACCAGGTCCCTACTTATGGAGATCTGGATGTTTTAATGCAGTAATTTTGTTTGCATTGAATAACATTTAGTGGAACTAAAGTTGTTTAACATGATTATTAGAAGTTCGGAATTTAGAAAGACAATACTGAAATGCTTATGAATGCTGTTTAATTGGAAACACAGGAAGAGAGATCTGCAGCTATTTCACTTGCAAATAAGATGGCTGAATCTTTGAAGTTGCAGGCTGTTCAGGTACTTATCAACTAGCTAGTCCTTTTTTCTCTGATATATTTTCTATATATATATATATATGTTATTCTCAGCAGTTTCTTTGTACCTCTATAGGCACGCTTATATGAAGGAAAGGAACCTATTCAATTCTTTTCCATTTTCCAGAGCTTTATTGTGTACAAGGTTGGATTCTGGTCTCAAGTTATTTGGTGTGGTGGGGAGTTATTGATTGTTGCTGAGATGGTGTTCTGACAGACAAAGAGCTTTAAATTTGAAATTTTGCAGGGTGGTGTAAGATCAGGATATAAAAATTTCATTGCTGAAAATGGCATTGCCGATGATACATACACAGAAGATGGACTCGCTCTTTTTCGAGTTCAAGGTTCTGGACCAGATAATATGCAAGCAATTCAAGTTGAACCGGTATGTATCATCTAAATCAATGCACAGGTTTCTTTGCTTTGAATTGATTCATATATATATATATATATATATATATATATATATTGCAGTTCTGGTTGAAGGATGATAATTCATGAATTATGTCTAATTTGGATTTTCATGTTCTGTATCCTTAGTTTGTGGCTTATGTTAACATTCCCTTACCTTCTTGATTGATCTTTGATTTTGATTTTGATATCGTAGTCTTCTCTCGGTTATGTCATGGACCCTGAGGCCATTAAGCTACTTGTTAGATGCTATCTTAAGTGAATTATATTTGTATCAACAAGAAATTCTAATCAATCTGTGTTTTACTTTGATAGGTAGCATCATCTTTGAATTCATCTTATTGCTTTATACTGCATAGCGGAGACACTGTCTTTACATGGTCTGGAAGCCTGACAACATCAGATGACCAAGAACTTATTGAGAGACAGCTAGATCTGCTAAAGGTGTGATTCTTTTCCTGCATGAGGGGTTACAAAGAGTCAAAATTTGTGTTTATTGCAATCAAGGACTTGCCTTATAGCATAAGACCAGAATTGACCTTTCCATAATGATGCTTATGCTTTCTCTAAACTAACTCTAGAATAAAATGGCTTTGATTTTTTTAAATGGTATTAATGCGATTAATGGCGTGAAAAATTGTTTATTTGTTTATTCAAAATTTTTTTTTTTTGTTTATTTGGACCCTTGAAGTGATCATTTTTGTTTGTTTTGACTGCTTTGTTCAATGGTCTGAACCACGTGAACTCATGCAAACTGTTGGCTGTTAAGGTGGTTGTAGTCAGTGATGTGGCATCTAATGTGCCTGGACATGTGGCCCACTGACATATTATATATCATGTCACACAGAAAAAATCACCTTTTTTTAAATTAATCCATGTCAACACCATTGACACCATTGACCTTGATCACTGACTTTCTTTATAGAAATTCATGCTAATGGCATTCATGAACATGAAAGATATCAACAAATGATTCTTTTTTTTTCTTTTTTTTTTTATAATTTTTTTTAATGTGATGTGGCAAATTGTGTCATATGTCCTACCACAGCAGATGCCATACCATAGATTACATCCACCTCATTGGCCAAGACCTGATTCTGCGCCACTTAATATGTCAAAGTGAACAATTTTCACTTTAGGGGTTGGAGCAAATGATAACATCCGCTTTAGGTGATATTAGTGGCATTAGTCCTTCTTAGTGCTATACCATAATTTAAAAGTATGTTTCAATCATCTTTAATAATGCATATTGTCTTGCATAAATGAGGCTTTATATGATAAAGAATGTGGATTATGTTGGTGTTCAAAAATTGTTACTGGTGGTGCATATGCAAGCTTGACATGCCATGCTGTA
Source organism: Dioscorea alata (assembly GCA_020875875.1). Classification (NCBI taxonomy): domain Eukaryota; kingdom Viridiplantae; phylum Streptophyta; class Magnoliopsida; order Dioscoreales; family Dioscoreaceae; genus Dioscorea; species Dioscorea alata. The sequence continues at coordinate 17,811,899 of CM037018.1, forward strand.
TTGCTGTCCTTTTTATTACTATTGAAAAGGTCAATGCTTATGTTTGTAATACCTTGTAATTTTAAGGTATTCTTTTTTAATTTCATGCCACTTATCAATTGGATGATGGATTTTACCTTGTCTCTCTGAAGGTTTTCATTCAACTTAGTCCACTAATTTCTTAATCTGATTTCGCTATTTCAGCTGAAACTGTTCCCAATGCAAACGGGAAAGCTTGACAATATGTTTGGCCTTTAGTTTCATGTTTTGAATGATAGTTGAGATGCATATCCTATTTATGTCGTTTCTTTTGTAATTCATCTTTTATATGTACCTCTAGGTTCTGTATATTAGCACACATTGTTTGTTTATCATGTACTTTTATTTTGATGGTCATGCCTAAGAATGATTATCCAATGTTTGCAGCCTAATGTCCAGTCCAAACCACAAAAGGAAGGAACTGAAACTGAACTATTCTGGAGTTTACTTGGAGGCAAAAGTGAATACCCTAGCCAGAAGATCGGGAGAGAATCAGAAAATGATCCACATCTATTCTCTTGCACTTTCTTTAAAGGTAATCTTCAAGGGAATGATGCCATTATTTGATGTAGACTCTTTCACTGGTTATATAATCTTTTATTAACTATTTATTTGTGGATCTAAATGCCATATTTGATCACTATCTTCTACACGTCTCATGCAGGCAATTTAAAGGTGCGGACTTCCTTCTGTATATTTTTAATAAGTGTAGGATGCTAAATTTTCCTATTGTTTTAACAAATGCTTTATAATTTTTTCAGGTTACAGAAATATTCAGCTTCACCCAGGATGATTTGATGACAGAAGATGTATTCATCCTTGATTGCCAATCTGACATCTTTGTCTGGGTTGGACAACAGGTGGACACAAAGACCAAGTCACTAGCTTTAACAATCGGAGAGGTATTGCAAATCATGTCTGCTTTCAAAATATAGAAATGAATTTGCTTTTAGATGGGAAAAGGTGCTTTTGAATTGTATACTTACTGCTTTATTCTCACTTTTTGTTTGCACAGAAATTTCTTGAACATGATTTTCTTCTGGAAAAGCTGGCCAAAGAGACATCCATATTCATCATTATGGAAGGACAAGAGCCGCAATTTTTCACTCGCTTCTTTACCTGGGACTCTGCTAAATCATTGGTAGGCATTCATTTGCACTTATCTATCTGACTTGTCTTCTGTTTTTCATAAGTAGGTTCATGTAGAATATTCATTGAGGGTGTTCTTGCATTTTTCATGAGTTGGTCTTTGTAATTTCCTCAGGCTTGAATACTTGTAGTTTTCCTGTGGAAAATTATATGCTGCTGATTCATTTTACGGAGTACATGTACAATTCTATTATTTTGTTGTTTCTGACTTCAGAAGCTGTGAATATCTCTTTTTGGGATTGCAGATGCATGGTAATTCATTCCAGAGGAAGCTCACAATAATGAAAGGTGGAGTTGCTCCAACAGTTGATGTAAGATTTATTCCTTTAAAACTTCCTATCTTAAAGCTTCTGAACCTTCCAAATTCCAGCATGGTCATGGTTGTTAGAGCATTTACATTCTGTCAAATCTTTTTTTTCTTAATATGTGGATTGGCATTTTTGGAGTAATCACTTGTATACATTAGAAAGTGAAATACCAATACAAAGTCAGCATGCATAAAGCAGCAGCGTTAGGGAGTGTTTGACATTGGGTTTTAGAAGCGGTCAAACAGCTTCCTACTCATCATTAAACCCTCTTTCAGTACTTTTCCTGCAACCTAGTGTCAGAGCTTTAGCTTTCTTAAGGCCGAAAACAGCTTCCATTAAGAAGCTCAAATTCGTTGCTTTTTAACTCCAAAAGCTGAAACTTATTTTTCTATTGCAGTTTTTAAATATAAATAACATTATTTTATCTTTAGGAAGCCCATTTAGTTAAACCTGTACATCTTTGGAATTCATGTTTTGAGTAAAAAATAAATCAAAATGTCCCTTTTAGTTTGCTATACTCAAGAGCTTATTTTAAATTTCCAAAGTTCAAACAACAAAACTTAATATTAAAGCTCTTTTATTAGACTAGCCAAACAACATAATAATCTATCCCCAAAGCTGTATTTTATTAAATTAAAAACTTCGATTCGTGCTAAACTTTATATTTGGAGTGATTTATATAAAGCAGTGCCAATTGAATTCATTGTGGATTTTGAGCCATGAACACATTTTATTTTAGTTGCTGAAGAAACACTAGCTATATATTAATTTGTTGGTTGATTTTAAGTTTCCATGCAAAACTCTCTCTTATATTTATTTATTTATTATTATCTGAGTTTAGTGCTGAGATGATATGGCTTGGAGCTCATCAGGTTCTATGCTTCGAGTAAAACTAAGTTGTTCATGTATTGGTGTTCTAGAAAACTTGCTAGCTGGCATGCTCACAAAGAAGGACAACAACACTTATCTTAGAATTTTCTGTGTATGCTCGAGGAATTCTCGAAAGGTGGAAAGAGCGTAGAATTGAGAGACATAAAAATGGTTACAATATTCATGGATTACGAGGCTGCTGCTGCCTCATTGAGGGCCAATGATAAACATCTCTTGTTCATACTAACAATGATGAACCATTGTCGCAAGACTCACAGCACAAGACAATCCCCATTCTGTTAGCATTCCCTACACCAGAACTTCCACAATTTCTAATCAACAGATATTTGCATTTATGCTAGTATCCTGATCGCAAAGTCTATTATTCACTTGAAAATCAGTGAAGGAACTTTTTTTAAATTATAACTAGGAACATGTATGTCTACATCCATATTGTTCTTTGCTTTGATCTATTGTGTGCAAAGTCCATACACATGGCATGCTTACATTTCATGGGCATTTGTACTCATTCTATTGGCATATCTTCTCAGAAGCCTAAGCGGCGAGCTCCTGCATCATATGGGGGAAGGTCTAGTGTGCCTACAGACAAATCTCAGCGTTCTAGAAGCATGTCTTTCAGCCCTGATAGAGTGCGTGTACGGGGGAGGTCTCCGGCATTCAATGCATTGGCTGCTACATTTGAGAATGCAAATACGAGGAACTTATCAACCCCTCCACCTGTTGTCAGGAAGTTGTATCCAAAGTCTGGGACACCAGATTCAGCTACAGCTCCCCGCTCGGCAGCAATAGCAGCTTTGACTTCTTCTTTTGAGACGACAAAAGTAAATTTGATACCCAAATCAACCAAAGGTATGGAAAGCCAAAAGTATTTTGTCATTAGTTGTTGCACAGGACAAAGTTTTGACCTACTTTCTCATCATCTGTAGTGAGCCCTGAGGCCAACAAGGTAAGTTCAGAAACAAATGCCAAGGAGAGCCCCAAGAACAATAGAATAGAAGTCATACAGGAAGACACAAAGGAGGATGAGGCTGAAGACGATGATGGGCTTCCCACTTTTCCATATGAACGCCTAACAACATCATCCTCTGATCCTGTCACTGAAATTGATGTAACGAAGAGAGAGGTAACATACCAAAGTGTCATTTTGTAAAATCAGGGCTTCAAAAAATTTAGGCCTAACTGTTCTTTCCACTGTTGCAGTCCTATCTATCATCATCAGAGTTCAAAGAAAAGTTTGGCATGACAAAGGATGCTTTCTACAAGCTGCCTAAATGGAAGCAAAACAAACTCAAAATGGGTCTTCTGTTGTTTTGAAATCCTCAAAGTGCTTCTTGTTCATTCTCAGGTACCCATCAATTCTTTTATTTTCATCTTATGGTCATCGATGGTTCGTATTTCCGATTATTTGATTCTATCTTTCTATGTCAGCAGGTAGCATCAGTGCTCTTTTTATTAGCTGCTTCTGCTCCCATAATTTATCACCAAGAAACAGGTTTTTTTTATTTTTATTTTTTCTTCTTTCAGTCTCCTTCATGCTCAATCGCCAACTTTGTTTATTGGATGTCCGGTATTCTTTAAGATCACAAGTTGTTTGTGAGCTTGAGTTTTTGTTTTCTTTTTATTTGTTTTTTTTTTAATTTATAAATTTAATGATTGTTTGCGGTCAGAAAGAGACTGGGTTATCCCAGAGCTTTGAGTGAGTGTATTATGTTTATGTAATTAAGGAAATGAGAAGCTTGTATAGCAGTGTAAATCATATGCTTGTAAACCAGCTTGTGTCTTGGTTGCTTTCAGTAATAAAAAAAACATGATTCATTGATTGTGTTTTGGCTGCCGCCGTTATAGAACAAATTTTCATTCTGATCTTTGATATTGCTTTAATTCTTCATTTATTTTATTTATGTTTTGTTGGACAATTGACTTGGCTATCATTATTGTGAATTTTGGTTTAATTGCATATTGTATTGGATGGTAATTTTTTTTTAGTAGTCAATATCTTAGCTGTTCATTATTATCGCTCTGATACAATGCATATATTTTAATGTCATTGGTCATGCATTAAATAATAAATAATAATGTGGTCAATGAAAGCATTTTATCACTTACAATATAGTGATGAAGAGTGCATTCAAATCTTGCATGTATAACCTTGCACCTGCAGAATCTTTGATGAATTAAATAGAAGTTTACTCTTTGAAGGTTGGAAAAAGTGATCCTATTCAATGGAGCCCCTTGACAACAACAATTAAGGAGCAAAGCAGCAAAAAGAAAGTTGCCTGCATTGGAACTTCACAATCTAAAGATACAATTAACAATGTTTCTAATAGATGATTTTTTTTTTTTTTTCATCACAATGAGCGGCTTAACTGATTACCGCTAAAATAATAGAAGCGTGCATAAGGCTCAGTGAAATAGCGCACATATGGGCGTAGAAATCATCTGTACAATTACTATTCACATTTTTAGAAATATGTCTTTACTTGTGATTTAAACTCTCACCACTTATGAAAAATTTTAACAAAATCTGTCTATTGATAGACCATTTGATTGTTGGTAAGATCTACTTTGGAATATTTCTAATATATGTTGGTTCTCTCATTATAAAAAAGCACAACAAAATTGGGCTGCTGTAGTGCTACAATGAATATCAGCACAAAAAACAAACCAACTATAATCCAACACTGCAAGATCTGCTTTGGAATGGAAGCCACGCAACTCATTTGCAAATGGAATTCAGAATCTGAATTCATGTGAGAACTGTATCCTGTTTTCCAGCATCATTTGCATCCTGCATTCTAGCATCATTTGATTTGGAGCTTGGCGGGGGCAGATCGGCCAACACCCATGACGGTGTTGTTGATGAATCAAGCCACAAAACTTGGCCGGTTACCTTGTGCTTGAAATCGGGTTGGGATAGTTTCAACTAGAATAGTTCAATGCAGCAAGCGGAAATCATAAGACCAGAAAACATATGGCTTTGTTTGTGATGTTAGAAGTAAAAATCATGCGTAATTCTTACCTTGTCAGACCTGTTGTCCCACCAGTTCTTAGGATTTTCCACCAAGTCCTTCCATAGGTTCTCTGTTCTCACCGATACACTTAGTGTTACAAATTAGAAAAGGGTCTAAATAAAGAAAAACATCTACGCGGTATCAGATTTCACCTTTTTCATTTACAGAAAGAATTTTTGCTGTTTTAGTTGTACTGTTACCCTCAGCAAATTGTAACCCATCAAGCTTTGGCAGGACCTCTGCAGGTGCGGTATTAAGCCATAGCGATTCTCTGGTATCTTTATGCTTGAAGTCAGGGAATTTTGGATTCAACTGAAAAGAACAAAAATATATCTGGGGGTCAAAGAAATGAAAGAAATGGCCTCTTTTAAAACAAAATAAAATATCCCACATGCATTCACCTTATTTATTCTATAATCCTGCCAATTCTGTGGATTATCAATGAGGTCACTCCATAAGTTCTTCAAAATTGCAAGCCTTGAAGTCCCTGAAATTAACTTGGTGGATACATGATTATCCTTTTGTATAATGATTGTTGAAAGCAGAGAGAATACCAACCATTTGAGGGTACTTTTTCGGTTCTCTGACTGAAAGTTGGTGCATCCAACTTTTTTATGACCCATTCAGGAGTAGATTTGTTTATAAACAATACTTGGCCATTATCCTTATGTCTAAATGCAGGAGATCTTGAATCTAGCTGCGAATAAAATTGTCATATCAAATGGGATACTTCAGCAAACAAAACGAATATACATATTGCAGAAATACTTTCTCAAACAGAAGTGCAGACAAGGGCCAAAGTGCTTACTGACATTGTTTGATCTGTTATCCCACCATTTACGAGGGTTTGTAAGAAGGTCAACCCACAAATAAAAGGTGCTTGGATCTTCGTCTCCTTTGGCTACCTCAAACATAAGAAAGGTTAGCCAGAGGTTACACAAACAAGCATCCTCATGGGCATTTTGCATTTCCAATATAAATGTAATCCAAATAAAACAATGGAACCAATCTTGTATGAATCAATTTGGAGGACCAGAAATGGTTACAAATAGAAACACTCCAAAGAAGTTGCTGCTGAATGTTCAGAAATGAATACAACAATCAATTATGGGCCAATGCCAGACTAATTGAAATCGAACTATATAAGAATCGAATTTAAATTATATTGCGAGTAAATATATAAAAAGAAATCTAACATTATCATTGTCAAAGAATGCAAAAATGTAAAAGTTGCAAAATTATCTTGATGAAAAAAAATCAAGGAGGAATATCATCATTGTCAAAGAAACACAAAAATGACAGAGAATGGTGTTTTTGGTATTATAGCATATAGGGAAGGTGCACCAGAAAAAAGTTTGGAGCATAAGGCCAAGTAATCAATTCATCATAGATTGGACCATGCAGTCAAGTAATTAATGAATTCCCAAAGAAAATAACAAAAAACATTTCACTTGTAGCAAAAGTCCCAACATGCACATTTCCAAAATTCACCTGAAAAATCCAAAGACATCGCCTTTTGCGTGTATGCCAACTCTCTGTCGTTCAGACATCCTTGTACAAAACTAAGGGTATGAGCCAGAACCTATAATGAAAAAAACTTCACAACCCAAACAAGAGAAATAGAACAGTTTACAAAGAAACATCAATAGCATGAAGGAAGAAGCCATAGAAAGACCAACAAATTCACATAAATATTCAGCTAGCAAAGAACATATGGAGTTCATGAATTGAATAATAAATAAATAAAAAATTAGAAATATGACACCTAAAGTACAGTAGAACCAATGAGAGAAATGTAGCCATAACTTGGTTTGCTCACTAAAGACCTGTCTGAGATCAACTTAAGTTTCAATTGGCATGGCTAATTCTAATTATGATTTTTGGGCAAAAACAATCAATTTGAGAACTGAATCAGAAACCAGGATTAGGCAAAGGATGTGGCCACTTGATTAACAGAGACATTCAACAGATAAGGAGCAGAGACCATAAACTGGAAATTTGAAAGTAATAATAGGTTGGAAGGTGCGACTACTTTAATCTTTCAACCATGGAAAGCATAATTTTAACATGCAGGTAATCAATAAGATGTAAACACACCAGCTTGGCTTGAAAATATTCTACCTGAACATTAGCATGAACATTTTCAAATTTCACAGGTGGTGCATCTCCACTTAGTTGTCCAGTTATGTAGACATGATCACGCTCATTTAGATGGCAAGCAGCGATTTTTGCTAAATCACCTTGAAAGATAACTGGAATCCTGAACAGAACATAAAGACAATAAAGAGACTGAGGTCCAATAATCATTGGCTAAAACCAACAAAGACGAGTGACACTGCCACCTTAAACTGAGAGGAGAAGAGATTAAAAAAAAAAAAAAAAAAAACAAATACAGCAAGCATATGCCAATGTTCCCAGAAGTAAAACTCCAACAAAAACATCATTAATAGACGTAATCACACTTTTTTTCCCTACAAGAAATATACAAGAGAACACAACAGCGCAACAACCATGAGACAGTTAGCAAATACATCTACCTAGAAAGTCAAAAACCAAATGAAAAAAAAAGTTTATCACGACAGCACAACTCCCTTAAAAAATGTGCCTCTCCAAAGGCACTTTGGAGAAATATTACGGTCTCAGACCCTACAACTGGCTTCATTTATGACCAAATGGTTTCCACACAAAGAATTTCCAAGTCTTTGCTAATGAAAATTGTAAATTTCATAAATAATTCACCATAAAATTCAACGTCCCATTCGAATAAATAAATGTTCAGAGAAGAGAAATTTCACAACCTATAACACAAGTGCAATGCAACTAAGACCTTAAAAAGATACAGTTTTGATTACCAGAATCGCGGGAAATTCACGGTCTTCTCATGAACAAGAACAGAGGCAGCGGAGTAGACCCCCTCCGGCGAGGTTTGTAGCTGGACGGGCACGCCAATGGTCCCAACGAGCTGGACCAAATTCGCGACCTTAGGCTGGAAAGGGATCTCGCTAGGCCTGGGGAGCTTCAAGTCATCGCTATCCACCGGGCACGACGCTGTCTCCTCAGTCTTTGAGGATTGGGTCTGAGGGTTCCTTTTGTAAGAGCGCTTCGCTGGCGATCCCGCAGTGGAGAAAGGGAAGGAGGCGATGAGGCGATATAGAAGCCATTTCTGCGGATTTGGGGACGCTGAACTGAGGATTCGTGCAAGATTCATGGCGAGAGAGAGAGAAAGAGAGAGAGAGAGATGAAACCCTAGTTAGGAACTTAGGTGGAGGGGAGAAGAAGGGTTTTAGGAGGGTTTCGAAATTTCATATCACCCCCTCAAAGTTCTAAAATTTACAAGTTATACACTAAGGTGGCAATAGGTTATTATTTTATCATAATAATTGAAAACTAGCTGGGAGTTGTGTGCACAAATAAAGACTAGAAAGTTGAAACAGTTGGCTAAATATATATATTAAAAAAAAAGCGATAAAAAGAACTTTATAATAATGATAATGGAACAAATGGTTCATATGAACATTAGTCAAACAAGCCATCCAAATATATATTGTAGGAATATATGTTTTTGAAAGCAACTTTACATGCTAGATTCTTTATTTTCATTATGAATTTCATCATGAAGCATAATAAATAAATTGAAAAATATAGAGATGAAAAATAAATATTCCTAGTTTACATATGCTTTTGTAGATCTTAAATTTTGTGTGTGTGTGTATCTTTTAAGAAGAATTACCAAACAGTAAAAAAATCATATAAAGCATAAAATTTACATATAGATATAAAAATATGGGTTACAAAACAGTCCACAAAGGCGCAACAAGAAATTTAAATACTTCAAAGAACATGAAAAAGCATTTGGATCAAAACAAACTTATATCACAATTCTATTACTATTTTACAATAATTCAATCAATACAAATTTCAATGATCTTCTCACAAGAATTACATACAAAATGTAAACCAACAACAACATTAAAATGAAAAATCACAAGCACAAACAACAAGCCCAAGCACAAAAACAAGAAAGTTCAGTTTTCAATCCTGAGAATTCATCACGCAGTGCCAGGATCAAGTCCCAACTGCTTCCTGGTCTTTCCAACGAACAAGTCCTTTGATTTGATGATGCCCGGGATGCATCCAATCATTGTCATGAACGGCAGCTGCGCGACGCCTTCTTTCCTTCCCAGTGATATGATAGCCATAGCCGAAGCCGGCTTATACTTGCTCAACTTGCTCTCTTTGGCTCCTTTTATGATCAACTTCAAGTTCTTCGCAACCACACTAGCATGCTTCTGTGCAAGGAATCCTTGCTTGATTTCCTGCTCATTAGACAATGCTCAGTTAAAAATCATATTTTTTTAACCACATCCAGAAAATGTCTATATATTCACTGTAAATTGAAGACGGGAGTGTAAGAAAAATAACTTACAGGAACATCAGTAATGTCACCAATGGCGAAAATGTTCTTCTGTCCCCTGACACACAGGTTCTCATCAACCATTAACCTTCCCGTCTTATCCAAGCAGTCCTTCAGGATCGAATTCTGCAGCCAGGATGATCCCGTTGGCTTGCCGACGCAAACAAAATGGCAATCCGCATTGATTTTTTCACCGGTTGATGTTGTGTAGATTTTTTCACTTTCTGATACAGAGTCCAGATCAACTGTTTGGTTCAAAAGCACCTCAACCTTTTTTGCCGTCAACCAATCCAATGTCTTATCTGATGCTTTCTGTCCAATGAACTCCAACAACCTTGATCCTTTATGGACCACAGTCACCTTCTTATCTGGGTAGTCAACCGCAATCTCTCCTGCGAGCTCGACTCCAGTTGGACCTCCCCCAATGATCAGCACAGAGTTAGCAGCTTTGATCTTCTGGTTATCTGATCATGAAACCCATCACTGTCAGTAATGATAGTATTGCTTCTAATTTGAGAGTACTATCTTCATTAACTATACCAACATATGGATCGATATTATTTTTTTTTTCTGCTGAAAGAAAAATGAAGGAAATACACTTAGGAAAAAAGCTAAAGATGATTGATAAAACAATTTTTCTTGCCTTGTTCAAACTGACTGATTCTATCCTTCCGATTATGGGGAATGGGAACTGCATGACCAGTAGCTATTACAAGATAGTCATACGCCACTGAACGGCCTTCTGCTGTTAATACTTCATTCTCAGTAATACTTATGGCCGGTGACGTAATAACTCTCCCATTGGCGACATAATCAGTGTGGTTAATCAATGTTCTCTCTGCAAATGAAGGCTCGACCATCGACCTCAAGTTCGCCCAAGGGATCTCGAAATACTCTTTCCTGTTTCAATGCAGAAAAAGTTAGAAGCAAAGTCGAAAGGAACAACACTGAAAGAAGACAAGGCTACTTCATAGGTTTGAAAATTAAAGGAGACGAAACAATGCAAACGATAGCACCTAAAATATATAAATCAGAAGCTAACATTCATCATCTAAAGCATCAAACAAAATCACTCCTTTCCAAGAAAAACATCAAAAAATCCAGCCATTCCCAAACAGTCTTCTTGTCCTCAAGAACATACTAAACAATTCAACCCGGAATCACAATGCAAGGAAAAGAAAAGAAATCATCAAAAGTCTAAGTTTTAAAGCAATAAATCATATGAATCAGAATAAGAAATGGTATATAATTAGAAATCAAACTAAAATATCTTATGGTTCACCTCAAAGTCATAAACATATCTAGAAGAAAAACTAGAGCAAGTGTGATAAGATCTAAACAAAACCATCATAAAGAACAGCAGCAAAATCCTTCCTTTTCACCATGAAAGTTAATTTTTCTAAAACAATCCCCAATTCTCAACGTTCTTTCTTATCTCAATGAAAAAATAATTTATTTCGCCTTAATTGTCCTATCATATCTACTAATCCACTCAAATTAAACAAAGAAATCATCACAGAACTCAAGCTTTCCACCCACATCATTCTCCAAAACAGCGTCAAAACCCCTCTTTTACACCAAAAATCGAAAACTCCCCACCAGAAACGCATATCCTCCATCAATTCACGCGCTCGATTAAACAAAAATTAGCTCCAAAATGAGCGAAATTTAAGCCAAATCACCATGTAAAACAGCATAAACCTCCCTCATTTCAACTCGAAAACGAAATCCACCAAACGAAACACAAAATTCACTTCCCATCAGAGCGCACATAAAAAATTTCAATTTAAAAAAAAAAAGTAATAATCTAAAAGACTAAAACCACGAATTAGAAAGCAAAAGTGAGATCTTTACGGGTCGATAAGCGTGACATCAGCGACGAACTGCATGGACTTGGCGAGCGACGCTCCGGCAACGCCGCCGCCGACGACAACCACCCTCTTTCCGGCAGCCTCTCCATCCATTTCTCCTCGCAGGGGTATTATGGGAACTCACAGAGGGGCACACCGGGAATGAAATTTATAGCCAGCGAGACCAATGCTTTCCCTCGTGATTCCCGGCTGCTTCGCTGTTATCGGATTCGGATCTGATTCTCCACTATCGGATTCATCAGAAAACCCAAACCCCAAACCCGAAATCCGAAATCCGAAACCCGAAATCATTTAAGAAATAAAATTTTCTCAAATAATAATAAAGAAAACTTTGTAACAAAAAAACTCTTAGAACATGAGAAACTAGAAATTTAATAATTTAATTATGTATTTTTGTTATAATTTAAAAATAATTTTTAGTTACATATTTCTTTTCGGATATCGGGTTTGGCCTAGAACCCGTTAACTTGGAGTCAATGAGAATCTTGACTGATAAGTGCTTCTAGAAACCTTGAAAATAATAATTATTATTATTAAAATTATGAATATATTCTTTCTTTCTTGTTAAGTAATGCGGGAGGAAAAAATATTAAATCTTGTGTAAAACAAAGACTTGTTTTATTAATTGAATACATTATTTCATTATCAAAATGAGATTTTCTTCTTATTTTTAATTCAATTTCTTCATTCTCAAGTCTTTCTATATGAATATATTGTAAAAAAAAAGTCTTTATTATATATATATATATTCACATTGCAATTTTCACATATATATAGTTATAAAATTAAGTAATTAAACTAATGCTTTAAAAGTTAAAGAATTGTTTTTTTTTTTATTAATAGATGACAAGCACCCCCCACTCAAGGGATTTAAGAATAGTAATAGATCCGGATATATATTACAAGAATATTGTATAAACAGTACTGAAGTCCGGGTGAGTAGTGAAGAAATAGTATATAAATAGTATATGAACAGTATAGAAACAGTGCTGTTGGAGTAAGGATTTGAATTCATGACCTTCTATTTTACACTTTGGTGTTATATCATTGGGCTATCCAATGATTGATAAGTTAAAGAATTATGGGAGGGTGATGTATGATTTTTTTTTTTTTGAGTATTATATGTAATTTTAATTTTGGCTTTTTTATTAGAATTTAGTCAAGGCTAAGCTTCTATTTTTTGGGTTCATTGCGTTTGAAGTGACGTTTATTTGATCTCCAAGTTCTAGATTGGTGTGCTACTTTATGAGAGCAAAGATGATTTGGGGACGTTAACAGAGATGTCCCCGTGTAGTGAGACTAAGGATGAAGTTCAAACGTTTATTTGATCTCCAAGTTCTAGATTGGTGTGCTACTTTATGAGAGCAAAGATGATTTGGGGACGTTAACGACGTTAACGAGATGTCCCCGTGTAGTGAGATTAAGGATGAAAGAGAAAGATATATATATATATATATATATTGACACGAAGAACTGACATCCCGAAGGCTTTATTAGATCAGAAGCGTGCAAAAATTTCGGTGGATCAAATGAGGGTGGGGCCCATGCTCATATGGGCTCTGGGACCATCAGCATACAACCACCAAAAATCGAACTCTCATCACTCAGTGAAGAGTTCTATCGGGGAGCCGAATATCAATAGACTGTTTGATCGTTGGCAGAGATAGATATATATTGGTGCATAAACAATACTATAAATAGTGCCCTGAGCATAGTACCTGGTCCATACAGGTTGTTCTGGTATTTAGTTTAAATTTTTAGATTTGCAACTATAGGCCCCGTAGAAATGGGTTTGAATAAAATTGATTCTATTACAATTGCGATTTACGATTAAAACACTGTACATCAGTAAAATCATGCATTTGAATGATATAGAACATTGGTTGATGATCTGACGGTTGATAATCAACTCGCATAGATTTAAAATCTGATCTAACAGTTGATAATCAACTTGCTTAGATTTGAAATATGATAACGTTTATATATACATCTTTGTAAAAATTATATTTATTTATATTCTTTTAAACTTTTTTTATTTACTTATATCTTTCTAGTTAAAATAAACTTATAAATTTTATTAAATATAAATTTATCCTTTTTCCTTGAAATGAATAAAATAAGAGTAAAAAATAGATTTTCTTTAATAAGACTTTTTAGTTGATTTTTGGTCAAATGGGCATCTAAGATAATAAAATTGATTTACAAAAATATATAAATAAACATTTTTTTTACAGACGAAGACCCTATACAAGGGACCCAATGCCAATTGACCCAAAAGCCGTTGGTATATAAGTTTTTGTTTTTATATTTATTTATTTATTTATTTATTTATTTTTTTTTACGGTGGCTTGCAAACAAAAACCCAAATTTCATAGTTATTTGAAGAACTTAGCCATGGATCTTCTCCGAATGACAGATTAAGTGCAAACTTCATCAGGGTTTTATTCTGAAATTTTATTCATGTCCTATTAAGTTTATGCACTTGAAAGTTATATATAATTTATTTAATTATTTATTTTTATAAAATTAATTAATCATAAATTATTGGTTGCAAAGGCCTCGAGATAAGCTTGCAGAGAAACACCTTGGATCCATGCAGGTGTCTGATTCGCCTCGAGATCAGATCTCGATTGATTCACTCAACAATTCAATCAGTGGGAAAAATCTCAACCCAATCCCGAGACAATTCTTTTGATCTTAAAGGTCCTATTCATACATTGATCCGAGATCAGAAGACAGATTTGTCCATTTTGCCTCGGGATGAGATATCAAAAGATATATCTCAATCAACTTCAATAGAAGAGATCCCTCCTCGAGATAAGCTCTCCTCCAATTCTATTCAACTTGCTTTCATTGCAATCAGATTCAAGTGTTATTCAATTTAATCACCCTAATTCTTCTAAGCAGGTGATTAATCAAAACTATATCTCTTATGGTCCAATCACTCAGTTCAATAGAAAGGAATAATCTCATATTATCTAGGAAAATATTTTGAAACAAGAGACCTTATCGACTCATCTAAAATTACTCCCACTGATAATAACAATACCTAAGGGCTACAAATGGATATTTATTCATGGGAGATGGACTCTGGTTCCAAACATTAATATAGATAAATTCTACTCTCAAGAACCATCTCCCCCAATAACTCCCTTGGAAGACCCTTCTTATGAGGAGCTTGTTGATTGGGGAGATGATGAAGAATACCCAGTTGTTGAGATAGCAGAGGATGAGCAATTTCTAGGTGAAGAGGATTTCGCTCACCTAGAAATTGATCAACAATCTGATGACTTAATTTCAGATCATATTCTTGATCTTGAATCATCCCCGCCAGGTGGAATCACGGCAACAGAAGAAGCAAATTTAGAGAATGAGTGCCCCACATCATTCCCATCTGAAAGGCAACCTATAATCTGCCTTCACAGTCCAAAGCCCAGAAGCAAATTAGAAGGAGTGATAGACCAAAGAAACTGTCGGGCCATTGGAATGAAGAAGTTGGGTTTATTCTTCATCTACCTAGATCCTCCAAGAAAAAATTCTTGAGGATCCGAGAGAAGGTATGCCTAACATTATCAGTTCAGTATTTATTTCTTGGTCAGATGCTTAATTCTTTATTTATAGCAAAGCCTGCGGTGTTAAATTGTTAGGTTCTCCAAATCATAAAAACAAATGTTTGGAGAGGATCCGCAACTTAGAGGCAAATAGAGCCGAAATTTCTCAAAATTACTAGGATCTCCTATGAGATCTGAAAACTAGATACTAATCCTTTCTTATGAAAATTCTAAGTTTGAATGTTTGAGGCCTTGGCAGACCCTCAAAACGCCATTTAGTTAAAGATTTCATTACCTCCTCTAGAGCAAACATCGTCTGCTTTCAAGAATCTAAATTTCAAGATCTTCACCGTTCAATTTGGAGATCAGTAGGGGCTCGTGCCTGGATAAATTTGAATTCATACTAGCTTTAGGCACAGCTGGTGGTATCATTATAGCTTGGGATCGAGCTCAAGTTAATGGTGCATTAATTCACAAAGGGGCTTACTCAACTACGTTAGTATTCATGAACCAAGCAAATAATCCAACTTAGGCATGTACTAGTGTTTATGGTCCTAACACTAGATCACTCAAAAGTTGATTTCTGAAATGAGCTCCGAATAGTAAGAAATATTCACTTCTTACCCTGGTAATTTGTGGAGATTTTAATACCATATTTACATTGGAAAATAAAAACAAAGGGGATTTAAACCTAAGAGATATAGCTTCCTCTCAAAGTCTCTTAGACGAGCTTAATCTAATAGATCCTCCTTTACAAGGTCGTAGTTTTACTTGGACAAATGATCAAACTGAACCAATATGGGTTCGTTTAGATCGTTTTCTTTATTACCACAATTGGCCCTCGCTAAATCCCCGGAATTGCCAATACCCTCTCTTTAGAATTGGTTCAGACCACACTCCTATTTGCCTGCAATTTGGGGCTCACCATTCTAGACCTTGAATATTTAGATTTGAAAAATCTTGGTATTCCAATGAGAATCTAGAGAATTTAATCCAGGAATGGTGGTCTAATATCAATCTGGAAGGCTACGGAACCTATATTATTTCCAAAAAATTAGCAAACCTGAAAGCTAAACTCCATATCTGGGCAAAGGACATTGTCGGAAATTAAAATTTTTTTAAAAATAAATTACTAGTAGAACTTCATTCACTTGATTCCATAAATGAGATCAAAACTCTCACTGTAGAAGAGTCAAATCGAATCTCCCAAATTAGGGTAGAGCTTTACTTTTTATTAAAACAAGAAGAAATCTACTAGAAACAAAGATAAAAAATCACTTGGCTTAAAGGAGACTTAAATACAAAGTTTTTCCTCCATCTAGCGAAAGACAGGAGGAACAAAAACTTCATACCCTACATCCAAGTTAACAGACAATCGGTAGAAGGAGACGAAGAAATTGGCAACCAATTCACTGAATACTTTAAACAACATATAGGAACCCCAATTGATCATCGCATCCTACAAAACCTATTCGTGTTCAAGGAAAGAGTTGACCTCACTTCTCTTGAGCTTCCATTTTCTTCAGAAGAGATAAAGCAAGCAGTTTTTGACTTATAGCCAAAAAAAGCTCGCCGACAGAAGTTTCTGATTTTTGACCTATTAGCTTAATTAACTCTACCTGTAAAATCATTTCTAAGATATTTGCAACTAGGTTGAGTCAAGTAAACAATGATCTAGTTGAGGAATCTCAATTTGGATTTATTAAGGGTAGATGTATAGCTAATAATATAGTGGCAGCCCAAGAAGTGATTTTTTATCTTCAAAAATGGGAATTTTTTGGCTTTGCTTTCAAAGTGGACTTCACAAAAGCCTTTGAGGCTTTAGACTGGAACTTCCTTCTTGAGATTCTAGCAACCAGAGGTTTTGGTCTCCGATGGTTAACTTGGATTCATACCATTTTAAAAACAGCAAAGACCCATGTCCTTATTAATGGGACAACCTAGGGTTTTATTTGCTGCAAAAGAGTTTTAACACAAGGAGACCCGTTTTCTCCTCTTCACTTCGTAATAGCAGAGGATGCTCTTAGTGCAATGTTCACTCATGCCATCAGATCTAAAGTCTTGATTGGCGTACAACTAGATCACTCTAATAGCATCTGCAATTTGCAATATACAAACGATTTAATCATCTTTTCAGCGGGAGGTCATGAAGACCTTAACATAATCAAATTAATTCTTTATCCTTTTGAAGGATCTTCAAGCCTTTCTATAAACTATTCAAAAAGTTTCCTTTATTCTACCAATTTTGGTTACCAACCAAACATTGCATCCGCAACGATTTTAAACTACAGCAGAGACTGTCTATATATTACTTACCTTGGGGTTCCACTCTCTGGAAGGCGACCATGACGTCAAGATTGGAAAAAACTCATTGGAATGGTCCGATCTAGACTCTCACCCTGGAAAGCAATATACTTATCCTCAGGGAGTCGCCTAACTCTTCTCAATTCAGTTTTATTCTCAACCTCAGTTTACTGGATGTCGGTATTCAAACTTCCAGCTTGGGTGATACAAGAAATTGATAAGATCAAAAGAGATTTTCTTTGGAAAGAACCATAACTCAGTTCTAAGGGAACTAGACTAGTTACATGGCAAAGAATCTGCAGACCTCGTAATATGGGTGACCGGGGAATTCTTAATCTACAGGAGTTTAACAAAGCCTTACTTGGGAAATGGCATTGGAAGATTACTTCTAACCCAAATAGTTGTTGGGCAAAAATCATCAGAACCAACTATTCCACAAAAAATCCGCCTGGGATTTTATTTCAGACTCTACCTTGAAATAAATCATTCTTCTGTGTAGGGATCAACACCACACTTCCATCTTTTTGGGCATGTATTTCCAAACTAGTAAGAAATGGTATCAGTATAGCCTTGGAGTTCGATCGATAGTTTGAAGGGTGAATTCTTAAAGATATTTGACCTTCCTTTTTCATTGACTGCACATACCCCTGGATAACTTTAAGACATTTCATTTAATTTGATTCACTAGAGAACCTCATTCGCACAGCTTCAATAAATGATTTAACCACAACTTTGAATACAATCCCTGATTGCTCTAACAACCAAGAGGATACCCATACTTGGCCTGTAGGGAAAAAATTGGAATCTTCTCTATTAAATCCGTCTACAAGTTTTTAATAGTTGGAGGAGTATGTAGTCCACTTTATTCCCAGTTCTGAAAAATCAGATGCCCAAAAAAATCACTATATTCTGCTGGTTAGTCTAGGAAGACAAGCTTCTTACATTCTCCAATTTTTTTCAAAAAGGTTGCAATCTAAACGCCACAAATACTTGCATTCTTTGCCATAAAAATTCAGAAATTATGGAGCACCTCTTCCTTGACTGCACAGACCACTGGATAACTTTAAGACATTTCATTTAATTCGATTGATGGTCATTCTTTAAACAAATTTTTGATACTTTCTCTCTTTTTCCATCAATCACTAGCATTTGAACCTCTTAGATCCCTTCTTTAAATTCTAATCAACGGATCATTTGAGATCTCATTTCTAGAGCAATTATCTAGAATACTTTACTGGAGCGAAATAATCAAAATTTTCAATTATTTGCTTACCCTTACATTCTATTATTTCAAGACTCTAATTTTCTTCTTTCTTGGTTATCTGCAACTCCAGATTCATATTAGCAAACCAACCTTGAAGCTTCTCAAAGGATAAAGCACTCTCTCAACTTCTTGAGTGCAAGAATTGTAAATCACACTAGTGATTCAGAGATCAACTTTATTCGGGAGTAATATACTTCTTTTCTAAGCTCGGGTAGGACTGTGTCTCCATACGGTAGTTTTTGTCGGCCCAGCTTTTCTTTTCTTTCTCTGTTTCTGTTCTTGTTTTTTTTTTCAGTTTTGTAAAACTCACCCCTGGTGAGGTCAGTCTTTGTTGCTTTGTCATGTCGCTTTTTCTTTTAGTGTTTGTATTGTTTCTAGTCTTTCTTTCATTAAAGTTGTGGTTTATCCATTTTTATTAAAAAAAAATTTATTTTCTTGGAAGTTCTATTAAAATTTTGATAAGGTAATATTTAAAATATTTTATATTTTATAATTTCCATCAAGACATTTCTGGTTTTGATTATTATAATTTGTTTTGTTAAAAAAAAAAAATTTGAATGTGATTGAAAAATATGATGCATTTGCATTAAATATTCCGAAACAAAATCACAAATAAATAAGTGAAACTTTTATTAATATAAAGGCGTTTTAAGTGTCTTCGATTTTAAATGAATAAGTTCAATTTTACTTTAATCTTTAACTTAACAAGTAATTATTTTATTAAAACAACTCTTTGGATACTATCAACATCACATGTCGATATATGCTCTTATTATTACTAGATTTTACACAAATTAATTTGTAGCATGAGTTAAAAAAAAAAAAAAAAACAAGAGCACTATTTTATGATTAATGATAAAATATTCTGTAATCTCTTATTGAAAAGAATAAAGTTTTATAAGTGAAAAAAAACATGAAAAAGTTAAATTACTTTGAGTTCATGTATAGTAAAGTTGTAAAGAATTTAAGAGAGTTAATTGCCCTGGAGGTCACTTACCTTTGCTTTTGTTTCATTTCGGTTACCAATCTTTAATTTGCATCAAAACAGTTACTCATCTTTGATTTTGTATCAACAGAGTCACCCGTGAGTAACCAAATTCAAATCACAAGTGGTCTTATCATGTCCATGCACCATCCTTCCATGTTTACATGTTTTTTCCATGAAAGAATGGTGCATGAACATGATAAGACTACTTGTGATTTGAATTTGGTTACTCGCAGGTGATTCCGTTGATACAAAATCAAAGATAAATAACTGTTTTGATGCAAATTAAAGGTCGGTAACCGAAATGAAACAAAGGCAAAGGTAAGTGACCTCCTAGGCTTTTAACCCGAATTTAAGATGAGTGTTTTTTTAATAATTATTTAATTTAATCATATTATTTTAAAATACCGCTAGAAATAATTATTAGTTTATTATCTCATCAGTTTTAAGTTTTTTTTTAATAATAAATGTAATTTATCTACTCTAATTAAACAAAAATGTGTGTTTTTAATATCATGTTTAAAAGAGGTGAATGAATGGAGATCATAACTTTGCTTGTTAATTAGATATTTTTTATTCCCCTTATGGATAATTTATAGAACCATAGCCCAATAAGATCATATACTTGCAAATTTACTGTTGGGCATTTAATAACATCATTAAAATTTATGATTTATAACAAACTTATTTCTACTTAACAAAGTTAATGGCAAATTAATGGCCCTTTCAAATAAGGTTTGTATCATCATCAATCACAATCATGGTTGTCACTATTTAATGTGCAATATAATTAAAGCCTTAAAATAATTCATCACCACCTTATCACTTAGAAGGTTATTTGATTATATATTTTTAAAAAATCATATTCTAAATTAACAAAATAAATTGTACATAATCATGATCATAAAACTAAATTAAATTATCTCAAAAGTGAATAAAAATGAATTAGTTTTAATCACTAATAACCAAGATAATTTTTAAACATAAAATCAAATAAAAGTTTTTATGAACTAAAAAAATTATCAGCTTATTTGTCCTTAAAAAAATAATAAATAATTAACTTCCAATGGAAACATCCCTTCAACTTGGAGGGCTTAAACATCTTCAATGCCCAACAAGTGGCTTATCCATTTTTATGCCATTATCCAAAAAGGAAAAAAATTGACATTTTCCATGGAAGGGAAGTGACAGGCAAGAAGATGCCACCTGGGGGTCTAACACTAATTTAAACATTTTTTATTAAATATATTAATATGGGAGCAATGACACCACACATAAATAATTATACATAGTGAATACTAATTTATATATATTTATTAATAGTTTCATACAATGGAGAGTTGAATAATCAAAGATGGCCTGCCTTCTTGGTTGGAAAGTTTGAAGAGTTTCTTGCACTCATCTTTAGAACATTTTACAAGACAAGAATCACAAGATAAGACATTCTCTTCTCTTATTTAATTGCAAAAACTCTTATGGAAACACTATTTATAAAGCTTGATTGGAAGTTTGATTTAATGATGATCCATTAAGACTTTTTTTTATTAATGAAAATAAAATAAAGTGATTTGTAGACAAAATTGCTTAATAAGGGTTGCAATCTTGGTCTACCAAAAATTAGTCTTTGATGGAAACTAGTGATGTATACTTACTACCTACCTCTCTCCTTGTGGCTTTTAACATATTGCTTCATATGATTAAACTTTGACCTGAATATTTTTTATTTTTTCCAAAAAAATAAGAGACATGGGGAGAAATAATCATGGGTAATTCAAGGCTATGACTTAATGACAGAGATTTAAAATCCTCTGAAGATAATGAAAGTATATATATTTTACCTACAACCTAGGCCAATAAAAAAAAATCAACTTGACTGATTATTATTATTATTATTATATCTTTGATTTATCGATTTAATAGGACGAGCTACTGTAAGCTCTATAAAGAAGTAGATCTCTATTAAAAACTCTTTTTTTTGTATAAATAAACATTTAAATTCGACATCATTTACTTAAATGATTTGATTTTTACTGCTTATATCAATCTCGGTTGTTTTTTTTTTATTATTTTTTTAAGAGAAATGTGGGCAAGTTATAAGTCAGATTAATTTGACTCCTCAATTTTTAAGTGGAGAATGAAATAAAGTAACCAACTACCTTGTAAAGGAGTGGTTTTGCATATAACTTATAGTTTTTTTTATGGGATAATATTACTTTATTTAAATTTAAAATTTACTTTATAATTTATACTATTTTGATATATAGAACTAATCCAGATGTGGAAAGTGATTATTATGTATTAAAAAAAATTCATTTTAAGCACAACTAAGTTGTATCAACTATCAAATAAGCACTTTAATTGTTACTTCACTTCCACTTTTCAAACTTTGAGTAAACTCTAGCTTTTAATAAAGTTTGTCAACTTCTTTGAAAGTGTACACACACATATATATATATGGCAAAGGTTGAACTTTATAAATGGTTGAAAATAACAAGACATTCATACAAAAAAAAAGAAAATGAATTTTTTTTTAAAAAAAGTTTTTTTTATCCCTCGTGCTTAAACCCTCCAAAATATAATTAACGATTTAGAATGTGTGTCAGAGTGGTTAGTCCATGTTGATAAAAATAAAATAAAATAAGATTAAAAACACTTAGAGATATCTTCTCCTTAATCTCTACCCTTTTTTTTATGGTAATGTAAAATGTTCAGTGATATGTTCTAAACCACATTAACAGAGAACATGTCCTTACTTTAATATGTTTTCCTTTATTTTTTAATTTAACGAAACTTTTATTATTGTATGAATAGAATAACAAGAAGATGCTCAAGAGAAGAGGCTTTTGGATTTGGACAAAGGCAAAGGATAGTGCTATATACTTTAGCTTAAGACTAGATTATCAAGTCATTCAACTTTGTTAATTAATAAATTGTTTATTTAATCATCCATTTAAATGAAGTAGGGTCACAACTATTTTTATATAAAATCTTTACAAAATTTTTTTATTTATAAATCAAAGGCATATATTTTATGATTACATGTGTCTTCACTTTTATTATGTTTCATCGATCATCATCGATTAAAATTAATATTTGATTGGAGCTTAATAATAAAATATTTCTCTTAAAAATGTAAATAAACTAAAAAATAAACCTAATGTTTGCCCATCTTGTCTCTTGAATGATATAAAACAATGTACTTGCATGTTGATTACTTCAACTAAAAATAAACATATTGCATGTGAACTAAGTAGAGCTTTTAGCAAAGTTTCTTGCCATGAATGATGACCATGATTATTTATTTTTATTTTTATTTTTTAAAGCCTTCAAAGGTTCTTTAGTTTGCTCATAATTTCTCTAACTCATGAAACTTTCACATCATTTAAACTTAGTTAATAATTTAAATTTTTAATAACAACTCAAATGGTAACATAAAAAGATATATAATGTTTTTTTATAGAATATTCATTTTTATTTTTTGGAGAGGATCTATGAAGAGAAATTCACAATTTAAATATGGTAAAAGAAAATGAAGATTTATGAAGAAACACTTACAAAAATAGAAATTTAACATGCAAAAAACTAAACATAGATTCCGATTAAAATCTAAGAAAAAGAAAGAAATAGAAGTCTTGCTAAAAATAGTACATGAATTGAATCCATGAAAAACAAGAGGCCATTAATATTTATTTATTTATATATTTTTTCCCAATTTATTTATTTATTTATTTTTGGATGAAATTAAAAGAAAAAAAAAAGGGAAAGAAATGGAGGTGGCCGGTCAGTGTGCGATCCACGAAAGCGTGGGCTAACCACCACACCCGGCGCCATCTTATCAGGGCACGAATCTCAAAGAGGATCTAACGGTTAGGAATCAATATCGGGTGGGTAGTTGGGTCCAGGGCATGGGGGCTATTAAATCCCATCGATCGTTTTGGCACGTTTCAGTTTGGAGTTGATCGATCGTCGCTTCCCGAGGAGCTTCTCTGGCGTGCCGAACACGCACGGATTGGAGGTAGGAGGAGGAAAAGAGGGATTTTTGGAGAAGGTTTTGATGTTTTTGGGTGTGTTTTTGGTTGAAATTTGGGATTTTTAGGTGCTGGTTTTGAATTTGGAGGGAGAAATGAATGGATGTGGTTTGTTTGGAATGGTTTTGATGGGATTTGGGTTTGTTTTTTGACTGGAAATTTGTGAGCTTTGTGTGGTGTTTTTGTTTTGTTGGATGTTGAATCGTTGATGTTTGTTTTGGGGAAGCTTTTATGGTTTTTGGGATTGAAGGTATGTTGGAGGAGAGAGAAAGCTGGGTTTTGTTTTTTTTATCTGTTATTATTGATTTTTAAGCTCTTTTTTTTTTTAATTTTTATTTTGTTATGTTTGGTTTGATGTTTTCTCATCAAAGGTGCGATTTTTTGGCGGATGTTTGTTTTATTATTTTGAAAGGAATTATAAAAGTTTGGAGAAAAGAGGGATTTTTTTTCCGCCGTCTTTCATGGTTTTGATCTTTGGTTGTGTTTTTCCCAGTTACAATTAATTTCCATTTGTTGGGACCCATTTCTAAATTTGATATTTTTGATCTTTTAAACGATCTTTTTCTCTTCATGTTTTTGGATTTTAAAGGGGAGCATAATAGCACAAAATTAATGAATTGGTGAGATGCTAAAGGAGGGATGTTAAAATTTTCTCATTCAATAAATTTTGATCTGTTTTTTTTCTTCCCTTTATCTGAAAGTTGTTATATTTAGATGAAATTTGATCATTTGTTTCTGGAAATTTTTATGTGAGAATTTCACAAGTGAGATAAAATTAAAAAAAAAAGGGGAGAACAAAAACTATTTCATTGTTTTTATGGATGTTAATATTTGATTTTCTGTTTTTTTGTTTATTTTCTTGCTTTCTATATGCTAATCTAGATTTCTCTGTTTTTTTTTTCTGGATAAATTCTGTTTTTTCTTTTTCATTTTTATCCTATGAATGATATGATTAGTGTTATTCTAAAGGGAATGAGAATCAGTCAAAGGCCTGCTAACTAAAAGCAGTTTTTTTTTCCTTAATCTTCTGGTCATTTCTTAACTTTGGTCCTTAATTTCCTTTCTCTAGAAATACTAAAGTGTTTGTTTAATGATATAATAAGGTCTTTTGCTGGAGTTTGACTTTGGTTTTTTTTGGTTCCTCCTATTGATTTTTCCCAGTTCTTCTCATGCTTGCATAATCCATGATGAAGGGCAATCAAAACAAATATTGATGTTTGCCTTTTAGATGCTTGTAATGTTGAGTTCTTATTTGTTCTTAGTTTACTTTTGCCTTGTTTGAGCTAAATTTTATTTATGCAACGCTTGCTAAAGAGACTAATTTGTTTGTTATCTTCTTCTCTGTTGTCTGCCTCCTCATCAGTTCTTAAGCTTGTTCGGATTGTTCCAATGGAGTCCTGAAACTTGCTGATTAGTTTTCGTAAGTGGAGAGAACACTAGTTGTTTATGATGACTTCTTTGAATGCCTTCAATTTTGAAGATGTTGTGTAGTTATAACCTAAGTTATTATGTTGAGTAATATCTCAAGAAATTTACATGGTCTAGCAAGTCTCGAGAAGGGGGGTAATCTTAAGATTGCTAGAAATATTTGAGATGATATTTTTATTAAGATTTTCCTTTGGGCAAGACAATATGTTAATTTTTTTTCTCACAGCGAGCAATCTAGGATTAATTTTTACATGTAGAGTAGACATGGTTCATAAGATCTGAGTGTTCATTATTGTGGAAGATTTTTTTTTTTCTTACTTTTTTTCCATGTATGGTTAACAGTTCAATGTAGAGTGTCATCCTTATCTAAAGAAGGCAATGCTCAGTGGCAGCAAACATTTCTTTTTTTTTTTGGGTGTAGGAGGAGTACATAGATTTCGAAGTAGAATTGTTTAAAATCTATTCAAGTTAATCAAAAATGTTGTATGGCATTCCTTCCATCTGTGCCATACCTCTCGCCCTGGTACAGAGCTGATAAAAATTTGACTTTGAAACTTCTTCATTCCCGATTCCATAGATTCCTTTATGGTTGTTGCTGGTTGGGGTTGTGATTGCGAATTTACAATGATGTTGCATAATGACACTTTCTTATCTTTTCGGACTGATGTTTATGTTTTTATTCAATTTCAATTTTAAGTTTTTATTTGTGGTCCAAGAAACAGTGTAACATTTTTTATTGCTTTTTTTTTTGTGGCATAAATCACAGCAAATTTGTTTGTTGGCTTCAACGTGTTGATTATCATGGATGTATATTTACGTAGAACCGCTGGAAACATTGGTTCCTCCAGAAAAGGGTCCAACCTTGCTGGTAGAGATCCGAAGCACGAAGATAAAAGCATCCAGCATTGTAATCGGATTGGATGCAGCACGAACCTTAACTACATGAAGGGCGGCCATTTGAGCAATGCAAACAAATCAAATTGTTCAAGATCCTCTTTTCGCTCTGCTTGCAGCAAAGCCCTGGCCAACATGGATGACCTTGAGAAACCTAAATGTTTGAAGGCAACTTTTCGCTCTACTTGCAGCAAAGCACTTGCAGGAAGTTCTTCAGCATCATTCCCTAATTCTATTGTCCTTAATAAGTCTCACCGTGAGCAAAAGAGTCAGTTGTTATCCAAGGGTACATCCGTTACTGATAGTAGTAGTGCTAGCAGTAGTAGCAGTAGACAAGATATTCAAGATTTAGATTCCATAGATGCACAGGAACAGACTCAAGACGAGACAGAAAATGGAACAACCACTTCCATGACTGGTAACTTTCAGTCATTGTTACGAGGTGCTGATAGCCTTGATTCTACTCAAGGATGTTCCACCAGTGTAATTAGGAGGCTGGCTAATGGCAACACTACATCTACGTCGAGATCATGTAGACAAAAGCCAGGAAATATCAATCAGGATACTTCTTCAAGCTCGGCAAAGAGTTCTGTCGTATCAAGGAGTGGAACTTCTAAACTTGTTTCACAAACTCCTGGTGCTGGATCGCAGAGATACGGCCTTAAAAATTTAGGCTGTACCTCAATATCAGATGTTCTCCCGACTGGTTGGTCTTCCTCCAATGGCGGTCAGGGTAGAATGGTAGAATCAGTTAGAAAGAGACCCTCAGAAGGAGAGAGTTCTTCTGGAAGAGGTAAAGGTATTATTGGGTCTTCAAGTGAAAGACGGTTAGGCTCTCAACATAGCAAAATTTCTGGCCCTACTTCGGAGAATCTAATAGCTCAAGAAGGCTTGAGAAACAGTAACAAGCCGTTTAGTAGAGGATTGTCTGTGAGAACCCAACGAGGTCCTGTTAGAGACACTAGAATGAGACTGTCTGAGCGTGGAGATAACAGCACTCCTCATCTGGGCCCTCTAGTTATACCTCAACCTCATGTTTACATTCAAGAAGATGTTCCTGAGAGTCCATCGAGATCTTTCCTGTTGGAATCTCCTCCTCCTCTTTCGCATGATTCATTCAGCAGCCAAGGTTCTAGCAGTCGCTCAATTCGCAACAGATTACTTGCTACTCATTCTGACAATAGGGGTGGACATCACTTCAACATGGAAACGACGGCTGAGGTATTGACTGTATGAACCATTCAGATAAATAAACATACAGCCCTGCTCTAATAGCTATGGTTTTACACATGCAGGTCTTGTTGGCGCTGGAGAGAATTGAACACATTGAGGACTTGACTTTTGAGGCAAACTATCTTTTTTCCTTGTTAGAACTTCAGCATCTGCATTATTTACTGACAAAATGCTAATTTTCTTTGCAGCAACTAATGATGTTGGAAATGAACTTGTATTTGGGTGGTCTGAGTTTCCAGGACCAGCACAGGGACATGAGAATGGATATCGATAATATGTCATATGAGGTTTGTTCTTATCAGCAGCATATACCCTTTTTGTTTCCGTCGCTTAAAGTTTTGCTTGAGCAGGAATTGTTAGCCTTGGAAGAGAAAATCGGAACTGTGAGCACTGCTCTCTCGGAAGAGGCATTATCAAAATGCCTGAAGAGAAGCATATACATCCGGCCCACTCTCGCATCGACAGTCACTGCTTGCGGTGATGATATCAAATGCAGCATTTGCCAGGTCTCCTTCGGAAAGAACGTTTTTAATTCGTGTTTCTTAATTATGTTTCAATTTATGTAATATTTGTTGTCAATTTGGTTTCAGGAAGATTATGTATCAGGGGAGGAAATTGGGAGTTTAGCTTGTGAGCATCGGTATCATGTAGCTTGCATTCATCAATGGCTTAGATTGAAGAATTGGTGCCCAATTTGCAAGTCTTCTGCAGTTGCTTCTTCTTAGTCCCCCAATCAACAGACCCACTTAAAAGCATTTCTTCAAACACATACAACAACTCTGTACATAAACTTTCTTGTTCCTCTTGTTCAATAAATTCAGATCATATTGATCTCCTGCCTTTGTTCTTTTTTCTGTTATCTCATTGTGGGAAGAAGTCCACCGTTTATAAGATTGTTTCTCTTTGATGAAACTGTTCACTTATAAAGTTTCAGTTCTTTTTTAACTGTGTGCTTTGCCCCCTTTATTTATTTATTTATTTTTGTTAAGCATGGGTTGTTTGTGAATTTTACATATTTCAAGGGCTTATATGTGAAAACCAGGAAAAAAACAACAATATACTGCTCTTTAGTATGCTAAGGATATCCCTACAGGACAAATTGCAGGACTAGTGCTTCATGATGTGTTTGTAAGATCAAAGATGTAGCACTCGTGACTTGAAAAGGTGTGAACAGACTCCAAACAATTGCTTTGGGTATGAGTTCACAACTGTTAACAACAACAACAATGAACTTCACAAACTCAAAATTAAATTCAGAATGTCCATGAGAAGCACAACAAGAACTTGGCTCCAATCAAGACATTAATCCAGAAATATTTTATCCTCTGCCATTTACGCGGAACTAAAATTTTCACATTGCCTTCATGATTTTCACATTGTCTTCATGATCATGGAGAAATCAACCTCTGCAGCACTAACGTGCATAAACCTCGGCGGAGCAAGTGGGGCACACACATAGACACTGGAATCACCCATACAAAATCACTACTCACACTTCCAGAAATGTGCTCTCGCCCATGATTTCAACTCTTATCACTTGTAAAGAATTTTAATAGGACCCAACTACAAATAGACTAATAGACCACTCCCAGAAATCAACATCTGCAGATTTGCACAGTAATTTTTCCACCCATTCAAAACTTCATTTATTATAAACTGGGGTTATGAATCTATGATGGAATCCATGGAGTTAACATTGGATGAAAGCAAAAATAATGTGACCAGTTTTTGAGTTACAATCATAACATGCATCATTTCTCAGTCTCGAGTTCTAAGAAACGATGAACTAATTAATAATGGTTTAGAGAAAAATCAGGCACTTGTTCACAGCTTCTCTTAAAGTAATAGAACAACAAAAACAAGTAATCAATAATATATTAAACATGTCAGTGAGCTACACCTGCTAAACCTATCCAGTCATTTGCTTGAAGGTAAGCATGATCAACAATAATTAAGCAGATGTTTGTTTCATGCTTAATCTATAGAAAGTACGCAATTCCATTGGATGTGATCAACTGAGTAAATTCACGTAGGAAGAAATTTTGTAAGAGATCTGATAAAATATATAACAGTGCAGAAAGGTAATAATTTTTTTTTTTCAATTTGTTAAATTGATTAACAGAATACAATATAATTAGCAACCGATAGCAAATAGGAGGGTAACAGAGTTAAAGGTAAGTGTTCAAACAAATTCTCAGGAGAGTACAATGACCCTGCAGATGACACAGTTTCTTCTTCCTCTAAATGCAGTCCTACACACTTCTATGGGAAAGAGGCTACACAATAAGTATTTTCACTGTCATTCAATGAAAGAAGTCAGGTAACATTTGCAAACTCAAAACAGAAAGATAAAACAAGTATAGATTCAGATATAATTTGAAGGAACACGAAAAGCACGTGCAATAAAATGTAAAGAGCTTCAATATTTGCACTGTAATTAGTCTATACTGCAAGAAAAGGCAAGTTTTGAGAGAATATGGTTACCTAATATCCGGCCATCATCTTATGTGGTTCTCTATGGTTAGTTGCATAGATAATCCATGCTGTATCTGTCAAAAACCAATAATGTTTCCTGTCATATGCTTTTCTGCCCATTTATCTGGAAAAGGAAAGCACCAAAAACTATTTTAATGAATGACTTTCTAGCTCCAAGTTCTTAAAAAATAACCAGAAAATACAAGCATTAAAGATGCATTGTTTGGTGCTGAAAATAACCTTACATTTGTGAAAAACTAGAAATAATTCAGGAATTGCAACTTCTTTATCTGATTTAGCATGGTAAATACTAAAACCATTTTTGCAATAATTTTCTCTTTAACCCTGCAGCCATGGATCCTTGTAAGTCTAATAATTTCAATGGAAGCTTATACAGAATGAATAAAGTAGGCAAAAGTATCCTTTTGCCATTTTAAATCAAACAAATTAATAATGAGTTGATGAAGACAAATGATCAAATACACTTTCCTTTAAACCCTGCCTGATTCCCGTTTTCGCCAAACTAAGATGTTTGTCAAACAGAACATCTAGATTTTTAACATACTACAGTAAGTAAACCATATTTGATGGGGGACCAATGAAAAGTTTCAAGAATAAATATACTAAAGAGAAGAAAATATCCAATGTAGACTAACATCTGTACACAGCTCTATTCCCTCAATTGCTTACTGTCATGGCTCCATATGCATGCTTACCTACACGCTTATCACAAATGGCTATAAATGTATATAGAAATATAAAATTGGGACAGCATATTTTACATGAAAAAAAAAAAAGAATTAGCAACCTTGTGATTGCGAAATGGATATCAATATGTCAATCAATGGGATAAAAGGAAGATCTTTCCTAAGAAACAAATGAATCATGCCTGATGCTTCTCGAAAAGACCTATCCCTCATGCATACATACCAAAGTAGAATCAATCACAACCAAGTTGAAAGATTTTTTTTTCTACCAAGGTCTACAATAAGATGTGTGATTTAGGCCAATATACATGTGCAGCATATATCAAACATGACACTTTGAATTAAAATATACATGACCATCACCCCAGTGGTTAAAAATCAACTTCAGTGCATGTGGGGGTAGACAATTTGATGATCCTGAAGGAGCTTCTCTTCTTCCCATTTGTACAAACCTAGATACACAGTCAATAGTCATACATAAGCATGGCCGTTATTGAAGTGCATTCATTCTCCAACTTCAAAAAGAGAAAGATGATAGCACATCTATCCATGGGATTCATAGATAATTTGAAACTTTAGTTCTGTTTAACAGTTAAGTTGACCTCATGGGCTTTAGAAGCTTATCCCTCAGAGGCAATCAAAATCAATTCCTCATTCCCACTAGCAGGCTGGTTCTGTAATAGCAGATCTAGTTAGTGGTTGGAGGTTCATTTGCCCTGCAACTAATCTTTCTCTGATTGCTAAACATGACAGACAGATTATGAAAAACAGGTAATGAAAGAGAATATGTTTTGTGTCCTATGAACTCATTGAGAAGACATATATATATATACGAACAGCACACGATTAACAAATTAGATTTCTTTTGCTGTGAAAGTTGCACACGATTAACAAATTAGATTTCTTTTGCTGTGAAAGTGAAGGAACTAAAGGATGTAGAAGGAAACTTCCATCTCACCAACAACCTGCTTCTGCTGAACATATGATATTCTGGTAAAAATGCTTAGGTCCTGGTAGGATTTTACAAGGCTATGATGCATCAATGTTTCATAAAGAAATAAATTATTTACCTGATACTCAGATGACAAATAAGTCACCTCCCAAATCTATAAGACAAGATGTCCAAAATGTTTGTCAAATAACCTCACCAACTTTCAAGACGTTGTTAGCCAAAATGAAATTCATAAAGAATACTAACTTTGAAAATTTCCTTGAAATCTAATGAAGTACAAACATAAATTAAAAAAAAAAAATCAACTCTACCAGATGAACAGAAGAAGAAAATGAAGCATCTACCCATATGTAAGGTCATTCTTCAGTTAATAGGGAGACAACTGATTCATCTAAAATTGATTCATGAAATGCTATCACCCCATGAAACTTGCAGACATGGCTGTATGCATATCCAAGTTATGTGATTGTATTCCCGCAAAACTGTCTTCAAATTCTGTTTGAATTCACTGTAAATTACACAAAGGCTCAACTTGTCCAATTCTAGTAGCGAGGCTCTGTAATGAATGCTCATGTACAACAAGTGGGCAGAACATAAGGATTTCTGACGATCTCTCAGGAGAGAAAGATACAAGAAAAGAAGTCATGTATTGTTTGAATGACACTCACAGCAGGATTTCTTCTGCTTGGACCAGATGAAATTCTACCAATCGACAATTTGAGCAGTGACGAGGAGTCTGATTCTGTCCACACTGGCCTTATTGGATCGGCCATAGGACACCAGAGACAAACTGATGCATAATTTTGACAGAAAAGAAAACTTTATGTGGGTTTGTTTTATTCCTCGAATGAATGGAGACATATTTTCTCAAGTAACAATGGCCAGTCTTCCCCAAGTTGGTGTGGATTTAGCTGCATTGCCACTTTAAAATCCTGCAAAGATATAGGACAATGGTTTTTCTCCTTGTTTGTTCCCTCCAAAGGCCCACCACTATTTTGTCCATGCATGTAGTTTCCTGGCCAGACACCATTGATTGGCCGTCCAAGAGGTTGCTGTTTGTACAGAGGCTGCATTAATAGTTCGTGTCTCATTTTAGCTCTTACAAGCTTAAGAGATGACTTAATCATCTGCTTCAAATAAGCATCCAAACCATTATTCAATAAATTAGCACACTCAAGAGTCACTCCTCCCAATCCTTGGACTTGTGCTATTTTCTCCATTCGTGTTCTCAAATCCTCACTTTTACATAATTCTCCAGTATCATAGTTGGAAATAGCACTAACAGTGTCAACATTAATATTCGATGGCAAGGATCTTCGTGCCCCACCAACACTAGCAGGACAAAAAGGAATTCCAAGTGGAGCCTGGAGGGTACCTTTCAAGGATTTCATAACATCTCTTAATTCCAATTCTTCCTGATCTCCAACCGCCGCTGATTCAACCAGATTCTCACCATGTACAGACAGCCGGTCATTTGGTGAAGGCTTCTCTGTCCGCTGTTTCTTTACTGGCTGCTCTAAATTCCAAGCTTGATGATGCTGCTGCACTGATCTCTTAAAACCATAAGGGCTCAATTCACCGTTGTCCCTTACAACAAACTCATCAGATGTTACAAAAGATTGGTGTGCGGAAGCATCCACCTTGGCGTTGGGCCCAAGAGAAGTCGGCCGATCTTTGATCCTCCGAATACCAGACCTTGATTTGCGTGGAGATGGAGATAAGATATCCCCATTTGACCAAACTGACGGCATTGGAGCAGGAGACAAATTCGATCCAGCATCACTAACAGCCTTCCCAATATTCCTGTTATGAGCAACCGGAGGAGCAACTTTCGAACAATATGCATTCCTGAGGATCGACCTAATGAGCTGATTGTGCAAGGCAACATTCTCTCGCCCAAGAATTGAAAGACAAAGCTTGTTGAATTCAGGTTTGCTGAGCTTCTGAGACAGCAATCGGTTGAGGTGTTGAAAGTAATGCTGACTTCGCTCTGGGCCCAACTTTTTCACAATTTGGGATTTCAAATCACTGAGATTGATCCGTGATTGCTGCGGTGGAAGTGGCAGCGGAGGTGGCGGCATCTCTCAGTAAACAGTATCCATCAAGAGTCACCAGATCAATCACAAACAAATAGACGGCAATCCCCTTCTTCACTTTGCCACTTCTAAGGTCATCAAGGATCAAAATTCGTTCCTTTTCATCCATAGAACTATACCTAATTCGCTCCGAGAGAGCAATGCCGATAAAAATCTCATCCTCTTTTGCATAAAACCCTAAGAATGGGACAAAAATCCGAAAAACTCTAATCAGCAAATAAGATTCAAAACCAAAATTCGCCAAAAACCTAATTATAAAATTGAAATTCTAATCCTAACTGATCAGCACCCCAAGCGAAAAAGCCAACCCAATCAAAAGAAACCAAATTGGGTAGCTCCGCGTTCTAGATAATCATCGTTTCCACCAAAAATCCCGCGAGAGAAGCTCGAGGGCACACGCCCGGAGCTCTACGATCGGGGAATCCACTTCATTCCTCCAGATCGCGACGGGACCCAGCTCGGATTCGATTCGAAAATCCAAAACAAAACCAATAATTATTCGATAAAAAAAACCCCGAATTAGAACACCAGAACTGAAAACACGAAGCCCAAGCTGACCTTTTGGAGTTCTCGAAGCAACCCGAGAGATATCCACCGCCTCGACGACCGAGAAGGACCTCGTTCGAATCCTCTCGCAACGCTGTATCTGACTGAGAGCTCGTCTTCTCTTCGCCTCCTCCCAATTTTTCTATCAATCTCGCCGAATTGCAGGCGATCGCAAGGTCAGAGCTCGAGCTCGCTGTTCCCTCTCTCTCTCTCTCTCTCTCTCTCTCTCTCTCTGAGCTTTTTTTTTCTTTTAAAATTTTTAAGATTTGTATTTCATTATATATTTTCTAATTATTTTAGGTCATATATTTGGGTGTGTAGGTGTTGATACACAGTGGTTGAATGTGGTGATGAGGATGAAGTTTTTAATTTTAATTTTAATTTTAATTTTATTATTATTATTTCTTTAATTTTGAGACATGGGAATGGGACCTCCAAAAGCCTGGGAATTTTACAAGTAGAAGTCAACTGTGAGTTGACTAATTAACTGAAAAAAGTCAACCTCTAGTTGACAACTTCCTAGGTTAGGAACCATGCTTCATAATGGTCAATCAACTTAAGTTTGATTAGTTTAAATGGAAAGGATTTATTATTTTGCAAATTTATTAATCCAGATATTAATTTAACTAATGAGGATCATTCAATGGAAAGTTCTACTTGGAAAAAGATGACTAATTATGAATGCTCCATTCATACTAATTTCTGCATACACACTTGGCACTTTAAGTTTAACGTTACAAAACCCAGAACAATTTCATCTCATAATTTTTTTTAACACTTTAAAAAACCCATGACAATTCATCTCATAATATATATATATATAGGCATGAAATCCTTACTGCATAATTTACATTCAAAAGGTGCTTCAAGCTCAATTCCATGGATCACATACAATGTGCACCAAAAGAAATAAATACAACAGAATAACAGATTCAGATCAATATAATGTACAACAAAAGCATGAAAAAGATGATAACAACATCTTGAACACAAGGGTGCGCCTGCAGAAGATAGAGATAACCAGAAAAATAAAACATTAAGTGAGAAGGGTCAAAGTGTTTGTTTGGTGTTTCTGAAATCTCCAAACTAAAACTTTTACTTGAAGTTCTTGTTCTTCTACATGCAGCCAAACAAGCCCTAAAACTATATACATGTGTTTCTGTTAGTGCAGCATATAGTGAGTGGATCGTCGAGCTTTCATGCATAACACTAGCAAAAGTATTACAGCAAATCAATGAAATTAAATGTAAGGCCTGAAGATCCATAGTACAGTACCTTGACACAAGTTTGGCCTGAGTCACATATGTTAATTGTTGATACTAAGCCATGCTTGTGTTAGAACATTTACCTTCTGAAGATGCATCACAAGTAATCTTCCAACTTGAAAGAACATGTTGAGAATCCAATTGGTCACTACAATAACTAGAAGGAACAGCAGACTGTACAAACCTTCCCTTCACTCTCAACAGCAGCAGCCTCCACACATAACATACAGACGTATTCATCACCCAATATACACAGACAAGCTGAATAACATAATCAAACATTAATATCAATCAATAAAGGCTAAAAAATCGAGCTAAACAGAAGCTCCAATTTTGAACTTGAGCTCAAATTAAGCAATTTTCACTTGATGTATCACGGACAGAAAGAAGTTGAAAATCTTCAGCTTTTGCAGGATTTCACTTTACAAAAGGAAGACCAGACGGAACTCTATCAGCATACTCTTCATATCGAGACCCAAAGAACTGTCTCAAAAACAACTCCTCATATCTATAAACAGCATTAAGGATTGCCATTTCTCACATTGTATAAATTCATCGAAGAATTACTGATAATGGATACTGAATACGAGAACTAAAGAATTGCCAAGTGCCAACTACAATAGGAACTATGCAAATGGGATTGCAGAGCAAAACCTGAGTCCCAGCAGCCGTGATGAAATAACCACAATAGCCGGGATGTCGCATGAACCTGTTCATTTGTATGAAAAATAATGTTAGCTAATGGAAACAAATCCAAATGCACTGATGATCCTGTGTGTAACTTTGTACTTATAAATTCCATGAGTTATCAACTTGTGATGATCTTCATGATGAGTTCTGATGGTGTGTGTGAAGGCACGGCCTGCAGTCAATATACTGATTTTTCTTATAGCCTCCCCGACTAGGACCATTACCAAGCCAACTTTGCTGAGCCACTGGTTCTTCAATGCCGGGAAGATAGCAAGCTCTATTGTATATTCCACAAGTGCACACGCTATCATAATCACATACTCCAGATCCATGATAAGCGCTGTGAGATGTTAATGGAAAAAAAAGCCCAAATGAACATATGTTACAAGAGAAACCTTAAAGAATAAGCATATGCTAATAAGATGCTTCTGGCGTGTTTCCAATCCATAATAGTTAACTGAAGAATGAAGCAAAACACTTTTCAAGATTTTGCTGACACATTCACATTGTGGTTTACAATCACTTAATTACTTGAGCGCTCGTGAAAAGAAAAACTTCTTCGGAAATTCAACAACATCAATAGTCCAGAGCAACAAACATAAACCTCTGAAATCCATCTTTTTAATCCAATTGCATCTCCTGAACTCCCCATTCTCCAACACAAAAGGCCCATTCCAACCAATAAATATTCAATCTTTCACTATATAATCAAACCAGTAACCCATCTTTAGATGCAAACTAGTATAAAGGCAGAGTAGGCACTATTTAATGTTAGACACACTGTTCACAATCTGGTTTACTATCACTTAATTAATGAATGCTCTTCAAATGAAAATTTTTTTTAGAAAATAAGCAACATCAACAACCATATACCTCCAAATTGCCCATTTGTTCAACATAAACTCCATCAATGTGCATCTCGTGAATTCCTAAAAGATCTATTCCACTTGATAGTAAACTAATCTTTCAAATCATAAAAAACCAAAACCCCATATTTACATGCCACAAAGTATAAACCCACAAGGAATTAGACCAAAAGCAACCTAAAAAATGGAAAGAGAAGACACGCACAACTTCACGTTCAGCAGAAACGCATTGACAATCAGTCTTTACCTTGATGACTGGAAAGCCCATCAAAATATGAAACAAATTTTCAACAGTTAATGAGAAACACTACATATCTCTAAAATCCCTCTCTTTTTCAACCCAAAATCCATGCTCATTTCCTCAATCCCCATTCAATAAAAAATCCAAACTCTCACTATAAAATCAAACCAAAAACACCATATTTAGACGCAAACAAGTACAAATCCTCATGAAATTTTTAAATAAAAAGAAGAGAGCAGGCACTCACAACTGCGGGTCACGTTGGAGAGGCCATGAAACGCAACGGCGAGCGCGTACTCAGAAACATGGAAGAACAAGATCACCACCCCAAATTCCCAAACCTCAGTACGCTCCAATGCTGCGCTGGCGAGTTCCATGGCAATCATTGCTTCCTCTTCTTCCTCGAGTTAGTGCGAGGACTTAAAAACAACAAGATGAAATTAGTGCTGCACAACGTCATTGAATCTTCAACGATGGAACACTTTGAATGTTGGTAGCCACAAATCCCTCCCAGAAGTGGAGAATTGCTACTATGTCCTTCTTAAAAATTATATTTACTTATATATCAAATAAACTATTTTTCTTTGTTTATGCACGCATTTGGGTAAAATTAATTTATAAACACTATATATAATAAAATCTCATAAGTGAAGTTCACTAAAATTGGAGATTTAAATTTAAAATTTTAAAAAATGAGGTTTTTGTTGACTTTTGACCTCCACAAAAATTTCACTTTTGAATATAAATTTCACTTTGAACAGGACACCTAACAAAGGAAAATTTTCATGAGATTGCTCCAATTAGTGAAACCAATAGTTAATCAACAGTGACTAGAAGCACTAAATAAATGGCAAAACAATCAACGGGCTACAGAGTGTATATATATATAGAGAGAGAAGAACTAATCAATAAACCTTGAATCACTGAATCAAACATCAATTGGAATCCAATCAGAAATAACACTTGATGAACATTTAAGTTACTGATTTCTAACTCTCCAGTTTTCCGATGAAACATGCAAAATCAGCATTTAATTATGAAAGTAACAATGTCTGATCCAGGGAATTGGATTAGCAAGGATAGCAACAAACATAAAAAATGCAGTTTGTTTCAGTGTTTTCCAATTCCCGGTAACCCCTCCCTGGTGTGAACCAAGCAGAAGGCTGTCAGTATGGTTGTTTCCTGTTTGTATGAAGTTTGCTCCCTGACTGTACTGCTGATTTGGAACTGAACTAGCTGCATGAATAGAAACAATTGGAAGCAGAAATATGGTAAGGCAGTGGCCACTAGCAACTGTGAATCCAGGATAAATAATTAGTCATACCTTAATAAATACTTACAGATCATGTTGATCTCACTTTATGAAAGGAAGACCAGAAGGAACTTCATTGGCATACTCTTCATATTGGCGTCCAAAGAACTGTCTCAAGAAGAACTCCTCATATCTGTACTGCATTAAGGATTGCCAATTTGCATAACCTAGTTGAACTATGGAAAAATACGTCTTAATAGGCAATCAATGAGTAAAACCCGTAAAGATTAAAAGCATCCTTGCCCAAAAAAGGAAAGAATTGGATAGAACCTAGGTAAAAGGAGAACATAAGATGGAAATCATGGAATAGGGTTAGTCAATATGGATACCGAATACGAGAAGAAAAGAACCGCCAAGTAACCAATGCAAAAGCAACTATGCATATGGGGTTGCAGAGCATAACCTGGGTACCGGTAGCCCAGATGAAAAAACCACAATAGCCAGGATGCCGGATGAACCTGTTTATTTGGATGGAAAAAAACACACTAGCAGGTTGTATATTTCATTGATATTAAATAAAATAATGTGAATAATACTTCTAACAGAGTTGAATAATATATTAGTATATCAACCTAAAGCCCGGATAATGAACATGATATCTTTTAGATCTACACTGGAAGAAGTGTAAATTCCAAGTCAAAGAGAGAAAGATTCAGGCTTCTATTGCACTTAACACAAACTATGTAGCAGATGTTGAAAAGATTCCACCAAGGTTTTGGGGGATGATAATCCAAAAAAACTTTCAATGAGAAGCCTCCTAGCCATGTAAAACTACAACCAATTATCCTAGAATCTTTTGTCCCAACTTCAGGTGTTACACGATAATTATGAATTATCATGATCAGACATCCAATATATCAGTACTATGAACTTTTGAATGGTCCATAAAAGTTTGTATTGTGACAATTCATGACATCAAGGATGAAGAAAATGAAACAATTCATTTTAGTTGATAACTTGATACGAGGTATCATCTATTAAAAAACAGTCTGAAAATTGAATCATCTTGAAGAAGTTCCATCTGATTGAAGAATGCTGGTAAACATGATATATTGGTTAGAGTTTCTCTACTATCATCATTCTTAATGCAGCAAAGGCCTGCCAGATCAATCTAGGGCACATGACATTACAGAAACTCAAATAAGTCTTCAATCCACATTTAAAAGAAACAGACCTTATGCAATTAAGAGAGGAGAATAATAGCACAGAAAGAGCATGCGCACATCAAGAAATTTAACAAATTAGTACATGTTTAATTGTGTTTACTCAAACAGGAACCTCAAGCACTTCATGAACATTTTGCTTGCCCATAATAGATAAAATTAAATAATAGCACAATCTACAATAAAAATTTACCTATAAATTCCATGAGTTATCAATTCATGATGATCTTCATGATATATTCTGATGTTGTGAGTGAAGGCACGGCCAGCAGTGATGACCCCAGCTTTCCTTATAACTTCCCCAACCAGAACCATCACCAGGCCAACATTATTAAGCAACCAATTTTCCTTCAATTCAGGGAAGAAGACCAGCTCTACAATGTACTCCACCAATGCACACCCCATTGCGATGACATAATGCTTGCTAATAAGAAGTGCTGCAAGTGTTAAACATATGTTCCATAAGGAAATCTTAAGAAATCATGCTAAGAAGAGTTCACATACTCATAAAACTGAATGTACACATGCATCTCTGAAGTGATTTACAAATTTTTCCAACCATAAGAACTAACCAAGGAATGAATTTGGAATTTTGGACAATTCTCAAAATTAACAGACACACATACATATACAAGATTAAACGTCTACAAGGCTTCTGGACTTCACCTAAGACATTCAAAACATAACAGCATCTCCTATATTCCTCGTTCTCCAACACTAAACACCATCCTCACTCCATAAAAATCGAAACTTTCACAATTAATTCCTCACAAAAATACCAGAAATCATCAAAACCGAACCAAAATCCCATATTTAAACGCAGACGAGTACAAATCCTCATTGAATTCAAAGAATGCCATTAAAGAGAGCGTGGAGCACTCACAACTGAGGTTGACGTTGTTGCGGCCATGGAATGCAACAGCAAGCGCGTACTCGGAGGCATGGAAGAACAAGATCGCCACCCCGAATTCCCACAGCTCCGCGCGCGCCATTGCCACCCTCGCGAGTTCCAGTGCCGCCATTTTCCCATCATCCATCTAGGGCTCTTTCTCAGCTTTTGGGCCCGAACCTCTAAAACGGGCCTGACACAGCCCATGTAAACAGACACCAGGCCCAATGGATGGCATGGTGTATTGCTACAACTAATTTATTTTATTGCATCAAAGAAAAATAAAATTTATTATTGAATAGGTAAAGTAATAAATTTTAAGAACCAAAAAAATATAATTAAAAATTGATAGGTGACAAATGGAACACTTGGAGATGTTTTTAGCCATAAGCAATGGCGTGTGCTCTGTCACCCTTTTTGCTTCAATAATTATGGTTTGCATCACTTCCTAAATAATGTATTTAGTTATTTTTAAGGTCACACCTTTGTTAATCTCTTAATTATCACAATACTTGTTATGAAAAGTAGATTATCTGTACGAAATTATTAAGTTTTTCTTAAAGTTATTATTATTATGAATTATTATTATATATATATATATATATAAATGGCAATGAGCCTCAGAATTTAAGAGACTTGAAAAGGACTAATAATAAAAATATATTGATTATAATATCTTAACCTCCTAAAAATTTATCATATAATGTGGGTTAATATATTGAGTAATAAAAACTTGTCATATATGTCAAAGACCTGTCATATATTTTGTAATTTTGAAATTATATAAAATGTGATTTCAATGTGTATTGCATAAAAGATATTTTATGATATTCAATCCAATAAATAATAAATAAATAAATAATATTTTTACAGTATCAGAAAAGTGAATACAAGCCTATCCGTTTACTGGTAAGATGTTTTATTATGAGTAAACCACACAAGTGTTTGTTAATATAAAAATTTTCAAGATTTGTAGTATATATTATTGAGATATTTATAATGGCAACTAATTTAAATTATGTTATTATATAAGAGAGATTTGTATTTGATTGATTGATTAATGAATAATGATGCTTGATTTGAAGTGGAAAAGCGTTCTGATGTGGAGTGCGTCGGACCGCACGGATTACACCGGGCTTGTTGTGGTCCCAACCCTTTTGAATTTCGCGATTACGTCATCCTTTTTTTGTCGTTTTCCATAAATCTTTATTTTTCAGGCATTTTAAACTATATATATATATATATATATATATTTGAAGTTTTGCAGATGTACCTAAATAATTTTAAAATTACATATTTACCTTTAAATAAAAAATAATTACATACATACCCCTGAATAATATATACAATTGCGTATATATTCTTGGAATTCAAATTAGTTAAAAAATTATCCATTAATAAACAACAGACATATAAAATGATCAATATACCCTTTTCATATATAGCTTTAAAAAAAATTTATTGTAAAATGACCATTTACAAGAGTTATTTTGGATTTTTTTATACATCTTAATATAACCATAGTTAATAAAGTTTGATTAATTTCTCTTAACGGAATCTAATAGTAACGGTATATCCACAGTTACCATATTTTTCAGAAGTATATATACAATTATATTTTTTTAGGATAAATATGTAATTATAGAACTTTTGAAGAGTTTCCAACCAAATTTTCATATATATATATATATACACACCTTATTTTTCTATATATGCAAATAGTTTTTTCAATTTATTTTTCTATATGCAAATAGTTTTTTCAATTGAAAAAGGAAAAAAATAATTATGTGACATGTTGATATAATTTTAGAGGTGTAAGGTGATCTTTACATCTAAAAAACTAGCAAACACATTAATTAATTTTTTTAATTAATAATCAACAAATAATAATAATAATAATAATAATAACAACAACAACAACAACAACAACAACAACAACAATAATAATAATAATAATAATAATAATAATAATAATAATAATAATAAAAGAAAGCTCTCCCCAAGAGAAAATAAAAGCTTTTGAATATATATATATATATAGTTTGAAGAAATATGAAGGTTTATCTAGGAATTAATTTATGTGGCAAAGAAGAATAGAAACAAAAGAAGAAGGTGCTCCACCAATGAGAACAAAGGCTTCAACTTGGATGCATGTGAGCCTTCTTCTGTTGTTGCTGCTGCTGCTGCTACTGGTGGTGATGGTGATGGTGATGGTGATGGTGGTTTTCACTGGATAATGAGAACATATATTTGTAGGGGACCTCTATTTCTTCAATCCTTCCAAGGACAAGCATGTTTGGTTCTTTAGCTTTTGGAAGAAAGTGATGGATGGTATGTGTTTCTGCTTCTGATTTTTCATCTAATCTCATTCTGCCATCCTGCATTATGTTTTTTTCTGGTTGAAAAGATTCAATGTTTTGTTGTTGTTGTTTGTTTCTTCATTTCTGTGATAAAAAGAAATCTCATTTTCAGGCAATGCAAAAATGAGCTTGTCTTGTTTAAAAATCTCCTTTTTTTTATAGTGAAATCAATGATAGGGAAATGGGAATGTTTGTTTTCTTTTTTTTTTCGTTTTTTTTTAAAGTGTGTTTTTCTTACCAAATAATAAGTAGGCTGTGATTTGTGAGTACAGTTTGATTCCTGTCATTCATTCTTTGTCTGCTGATCATATATGAGAGGACAGTGGAGATGAACTACCCAAAAAGATGTGATTTTTATAATCAGATACAGAGAGAAAGGGATTAGACAAGAATGGCATCTTTGGTATCTGCTTGTCCTTTGAGAGTTATCTGGAATATGTTGTTCGCATGATTGCATAAGCTTACGTAGAAGACTGGGGATGTGTTCTTTCTTTGATGTTTGTTTTCATATTACATTTTTAGTAGCAGTAATAGTGTTCTGTCTTGGATTGCTTCTTGTTTTTATGAGAATGGTTTGTTGGAGAGTTGAAGATGCTTGATGAATAATTGCAATGGAGCTTGCAGGTGAATAAAAAACCCCCATTCTTTTTATCTGGTTTATTATCATGTTTGCTTCTTTGAGATTGTTGTAGGAGTCTGCAGAAATTGAGCTTTTTGTTCTTAGAGCAGAATCAATTGATCTT
This sequence comes from Dioscorea alata, assembly GCA_020875875.1. Taxonomy (NCBI): domain Eukaryota; kingdom Viridiplantae; phylum Streptophyta; class Magnoliopsida; order Dioscoreales; family Dioscoreaceae; genus Dioscorea; species Dioscorea alata. Next base: position 17,855,553 of record CM037018.1, read on the forward strand.
GTTTGTTGTGTTTGTGGTTCAAGTCATGTTCTTGGGTTTCCATTTGATTCATGCTGTTAGTTCTCACAAATATCTACCATTCAAAATCAAAATCAGTAAAAGACTTCAAAAGGCTGCTTCTTTATTATTTACATGGTCTCAGATTTCTTTAGAAATTTTAGTTTATTTGCCATCAAGATGACAACACATATCTCTTACCTTTTTTTTCATATAATTTGTTCTCTTTTGCTTTGGATTGCAGAATGAATTGATGTATAGGAACACTTTTATATAAAAATTTTCATTTAACTTGTGTACTATCTTTGCCCTGGATTGCAGAATGAAAGATAGAGAAATCATTTTATCTGTGAGAAGTTTAATATTTTAATCAAAACTCAATCAGATTATGAGTTTTTCTGCCATCAAGATGGACAACACCTCAAACTTATTTTTCTGCATGTCATTTCATTTTGTTCTCTGCTGGCAGATTCAAAAGTAAAACTATAACCTATCAGAAAACTCCACACTCATAATCTTGGCATGATACTGCCTTACTTTAATCCAGACATGGGCACCAAATTTCAATCCCAATTGCCACTCAATTACTTCAACAACTGCAACCAGCTTCAAGACTCAATGGATACATCACTAGAACAAAACCACTCCAACAAAGAAACTATGAAAAATATAATTCTGAAACATGAAGAGATGTTCAAACATCAGGTATAATATGTTTCTGGCAGTCAGGTTTTGTATGTTTGAATTCCATTGATTTATGGACTCAAATGTCAGGTGCATGAACTCCATCGGTTATACAGAATTCAGAAGATGCTAATGAAGGATCTGCTAAACAAGGAGAGCAGAGACACAAGAGCCAGTTTTCCGGGCTTCAAACTTGGAGTCGAAGATTCATTGACAGATGAAGAAGAGAATGAACTTGAGTTGACATTAAGCATTGGCTGTGGTGCAAACAAGAAGAAATCAAAGCTGATCACTGGTTGTTTTTGTTTCCATTAATCAATATCAATGTGTGGATTTGTTGTTTGCTTAAAGGATGTGAAATTTTGTTTCTGGCAAACAGAGAGGAATTAAGTACCATGCATGTTCTTGTTATTTCTGACAAACAAACAGAGAAACAAACTTGTGGAATTAAATGAAGTCCATATTGAACATGGATTGGCCAAGATGGAGGTGGTTAATGGTGGAAGCTTCATTGATGGTCTGATTGGGAAAAAAGCCATTGGAGAAGTGGCTGTCCTTCTCATCAGAAATGGAAAGCATGGAACCATGGTTGAACTGATTCAATCTCCCAACTCCCCCAAGAGACAGTGCTGGGCTGTTATTGCTCAAATGGTAGCTTTGTTGTGCCTCAAAATCCAAGCTTGTTTTGCTGCTGGATTTGCTGGTTGCTGCAGAAGATTAAAACAGAGAATTAACAAAAAGTTTGTAGAGGGAAACAAAGAAGAATGAGATTGAGAGCAGACATGAAGAATCTCTTGTTGGTTTTGAAGATGGTTTGCTCTTGTCTTGGATATTGTCCTTGAGGCTTGAGGAGCTTGATGTGTTGGTGGTTTGAGGCTTGGGCTTTCTTCTTCTCCTGTTGTGGTCTGCTAGTCTTTTCCTGCAGCTTCTCTTGGTTTCATCAAACTCTGAGAGCTCATGGAACCTAAATCATCCATGCATGTATCAATGATGAGACACACAGTGAAAAAGATTAACATTTATAGTCTTTGCATGCAAACTCTCTAAGAACAATGCAATAGCTCAAAAACAATGTAAAATATAGACACAGGTATCTCAACAAATTAAAGAATAAGCTGATGATGATGAAGATGATGAAGATAAAAGAAGAAGACAAGAAGATTAATAGTTATAACATCAATATATTCTGCTTTAATGTCTATATATATGACATGTTTCTCCATCAAACCAAACACACACACAAAAAGAAACAACATTTACAATCCAAGCACTCCAAAAACAAAACCTTATAATATTTTTACATAAGAAAAAAAAAGAAAGTAAGAAACCATGCATGGCAAGTTACCTGCTGCATTGTTGACAAAACCTTTGCTGCACACCACCAGCAAAGATAACAACAGCTGCCTTAGAATGAAACTCACAAACCTTATGCCTCCTATGATAATGTTTAGCACCAGAAAGATCAGCACCACAACCATCAGCTTGGCATCTCGGCGGCGGGTGGTGTCCGAAGGCATACCCGGCCCTCGATCTTCCCCAAAGCCTCCCTAAAGCCAGTGCATCCCCGGACGAGAAATAAGTCCGGTGGCCTAAATTAAGGCCAATTTGGCTTCCAACACCTACAACCTCATGATCCTCTCGGTAACTTGGCATAGGAGGAGTATAAAAGGGAACAGTATTAGCCATAGGAAGAAGAGGAGGAGTGCAATCTAACAACTGAGAATTATTGAAGTATAAGTGATGGTTTTGGTGATGAGTGGTGTTAAGTGTTTGTGAGCTTTGTGGTTCTAAGTTCCACATGTGATGATGTTTTTGAGAGCTTGTTTCAGGACTAGAGAATGGCATGAAAGGTGGTTGATGGATATATGAATCTAGAGAGTTTGTTCTGTTATTGTTCATCATCTTCTAATCAGAGAAAGAAATTAGAAAAGGACTACAAAGAACAAGAATGGAAAAAGAGAGAGAGAAAGAGATGTACTCGCAGTGCAAGTTGGGAGTTGAGCTTGCTCTTATGATATGTGTAGTAGCAGTATATAAAGAAGAAGGGTGGTGGTGATGATGAAATTTATTATTTTTAGAATATATATTTTTTTTAAATGAAATTTTTTAAGGTTGTAAAGAAATGCATGGCAGGAATAATAGCTGATGTAGATATGTTGAGAGAGTATGAAACAGTGGTTTGAAGAAGAACATTTAAGAAGAATTGGGTACAAAGAGGAGGATGTGAGAATGAGATATTATATGAAATGTTTAGTGGTGAATCATGCATCATCTCTCATGCATATGCATGTAAGTTTTTCATTTGATGTGTTCCATTTTTTTATGACAGTTAATTTTTTTTTAAAAAGAATTCATTCAAGGTTTGAGAGACCCATATTGGCGGGCTCAACTTGCCCATATTGGCTGGCTAGCTAGTTTATCCAAAAAAAAAAAGTTGAGGAGACCACAAAGTTTGGATAAATCATTTTATTATTAAATAATGAAAAAAGTATATTATAAATAAAGAAGAATGATACATATAGATGTTGGAATTATATACGACTGAGTTAAGCTGATCATGTACACAATGACATAATTTTTTTTTTTTTTAGAAAGGCGACAAGCGTCGGAACCTCAGGGACGGACACGTGGGGGAGTAACGCTCACCAGCCGAACCGTGCCCTCACCTTGCGCGTGATAGGTTTCAAAACGGGGAGCAACGCTCGACCATCGAAACGAAGACCCTACGCAAAGGATCCGGTGTCAATAGACCAAATGATCGTTGGCAATTGACATGTCATTTGTGTCGATTATTTCATATACATGCTTAAAACTTTATGAGGTTTTTTTGAGTTGCAGGTTAAAAATAAATTACTTTGTTTTATAATATATAATTTTATTTTTATAATGTGCATAAACCATCACAGTAATCACACACAACCACCGCATTTCAATCATGCAATAAAAAAAGTCAAACTTGTCAAATATTTCAAATATTTTATCGCTTGTTTATTGTAACAATAACTTATAATGTTCTCTCACCACATGGATTTGTATTTTTTTTAATTTCATGGGTATATATTTTTTTAATTCTTATTTTTTTTCTGACATCGTTTTACTTTACATTATTTTTAATGAGATGTTAAAAGAAATTATTTTGTAACACTATGCTGGAGGTTCTCTAATTTTTTAATAAAATAAATAAATTATTATTTACAGTCGGCTCTCTAAGTCATGTTTGTAGCTTTTAAAAACTTAAAATTCTACATTAATGTTTTCTCACATATTATTATTATTATTTGATAAAATTGATAAACTATAACTTTACTAGAAAATTGAAATCAACCCTAATCTATAAAGCAAAATTATATAGTAAAAGTAGTTCAGATTTATAGACCTCAATGTTCATCAATGATAAAATTAAAATTCAATAAAATAGAAGGAAAAAAAAAAAGAAAGAAAAACCCAGAACAAAACTTGTGACACCAACCAAACCAAAACCACCTCATTCAAGTGATTAGAAGCACAAACTTTAGATCCTTTAGGGGCGGAAAAATAACGAGAGTTGGAAACTCATGTAGAAGAATTAATTCTGTAAGAGTGTAGATCTTAAGTGGATCTCAATAACCCAATGTGAAAGCACATGAAGCATTAACTTCACCGTATTCCTTAACTAAGGTAGGAGTTTATCCCCAAAAAAAAAAAACACTTACCAAAAATAGATCATCGGCCATAAATAACACTTTAAAGAAACAGAATCCTCCACTTTGAATTTTTTGTTTTTTCGAGTTGCACATATGTTAAAAATAAATATGTGATAAATATTTATTAATTATATAAAATCATTATAAATATTTCATGGATATTAATCCGATATATATATGATTCCATATGTTATATATAATTAATTCATTTACTGTTTTAAGAAGCACATTTCCAGGGAATCCATTGTCAAAAGGTATTTAGTTGATGATGGCGACTAGTCAGTGAAAAGCTTAATTAAGTTGAAGATGCACCATCTTGTTGCATGTGTATGCTATCATTCATTAATGCTATTGCAACCCCCTCATGATATCATGAAATAGCTCCCTAATTATGCCTAAATATTATGCTTTTATATTTGAATTTAAAAAAAAAATCAATGTTTATCTAAATCAAAGTAAATTTGTCTTAAGTTCTTCATGTCAAAGTTAAATTTAAATTGACAATGATCTCTTCCGAAATCACAATATTTCAACTATATATTTAAACCTCTATTTTTAAACCATCACAATTCTTGCCATTAGGTAGGGAACATGAAAGTATCTAGTGTACGTGATCCTCCGTATGTATATACAAAACATATACACTACTGGTCTTTTTCTTTTAAATTATTTAGGGTTATATATATATATATAATCTCAATTAAAATCAAAATCAATGGGATTATCTAACTAAATAAATTCCCAAGTAGTTAATTATAAAATTTCTCAATTTAATTCAATATATACAACTTGATAAATAGCTATTCTATGTCACATTTTTATTAACCAACTAAAAAAACAGAATTTAATGAAACTTGTATGAATTTGAAAGCATGCATGCATGAATGATGGAGACAGATGAGAATAAAATATGAAGAAGAAGAAGAAGAAGAAAAAAGTGTACATGAAATTTAATTGAAAGCAGAATTGAATCTGAATGATGTACAAAATGTTTTGGAAGACCTGACTTCCTCCTCCAGCTCATAGATTGAATGAAGAAGATTAAGATCTCTGATCAAGAAAATCTTTTGAGCCCTAAATTTCACCAGATGATTAATTGCAGCAGTTGCAACATGTCTTTAAATTCTCAACTGAATTTGGTGATTGGTACAAAAGTATGTGAGGCAAAGAATCTCATGTCTACATTTGTGATAGGACATGTCTTTAACCATTTTTTTTTTCAAAGTTTAGGCATGTAGAATTTTTATTCTCCTTCTGTTTTTTTTTTTTTTCTCTTATTTTTTTTATTTGGATGGATAGTTATTTTATTAATAAAAATAAAAAAATTTACGACGAGTATTGAAAGGATAGTATTATATGACCTTGAAATAGAGAGGTAACAAATTATATATACGTTGAGTTATAATTAATTTATGAATAAATGAATATTTGAAAAGATTTTTTTTCTATTTAGTTTGCCAACGTTGGTGATTAATTCTTTAATAGAGACATGATTTTTTTTTAATATTTTAATTAGTTTTGTGCATTTATTATAAAAAAACTTAGAATTAAAGTAAAAAATTGGCCACCATTGTAATGGTCAAGCGGTTAATTAAGACATTTGACTCTTATACTTACATAACATTAAAATATTTTTTAAAAATAAAATTAATTAATATATAAATAATTTATAAATTATAATCACCCTCATAATTTTGTATAAAGTCTAACTAGGTCTCTATTTCATACCAATATTGATCTATGAAATCAAACTACCCAACCAAAAATTTAAAGTCCTAGTTGTGAATTTATATGCTATGGAATCCTTAGATGTATCACTCAATCAAGTAAATGATCATAATAGACTAGGCATGCATACTGTCCATTTCATGAGGCATAATCACATGAATGTACACTGGTATAAAAGTCTTCCATACTTCACAATCACTTAAATATTAATTAAATTAATAATTAATTTCAACCTTCTCTCTCTACTATTAATATATTAATGACACATTTTGTCATGAAGTAAAATATAAAGCTTTAAATTTAGTATTAAAATGTCCATATCACTTTAAAATTTAGATCATCATTCATTTTTTTTTTGTCTAAAACAAATATATTTATCTTTTAAAATTTTAAGGACATAACTGACAATGGTGTGCCATAGTCAAATTTATGTATAAATTATTACTTATTTATTAAATTTATATTTTTTATTTTAAATTCCAGCATTATTACAAACCCAACTTTGATATGACAATGGTGTGCCATAGTCATAATATTGACAATTGTGTCAATATTATGACTATTACTTTGTGTGAAATCTTATAGAGTTTTGATTAATAAACTTATATTGTAGGTTGTTACTATTTTATTAATTTTATATATTATAAATTGTAAATTTCAACAAAACTCAAAAGAAAAACTAAAATTTCAAACCCAATTTTTTATATAAAAATAATTGTATCTAGATCTAGTTATGGTACACTTGCAATGGTTGAAAGTATAAATGAAATCCCCAACAACCAAGCAAATAGTTCTACATTCATTGGATTCTAAGCTTTAATTAAGCTTAATGTTAAAATAAAATTTATATAGGTACAATTTTTCTAAGTTCATTGCCATTCTTAAAATCACACACCAACTCTAGGCATTCACTTAATTGCACCAAGAATAGCATCAGCCCCAATTTTTCAATGCCTTCAACCATCAATCAATCTTTCTCCCATTTGTACAAAGACATTAAAATCAAAATGTTTAGAGCTTGTAGATGCAGCTCATGCATGCATTTAGTAGATGCCACAAGGGGAGATGAAGGACACTCAACTGATTCACAAATTCCTTTGTAATATTAATTTTCTGATATATATTTTTTATTTTTTATCAAATAACTTTATTTTAAAAATAAAATAGATAAAACAAAATTAGAATGGACAAGAGGTGAAATAAGCATAAATATATGAAAAGATAAGAGATACAAAGGACGATAACAGATAAATTGTCATTGAGTCGTGATAAGTGACAACGACAATATAGAGTAGAGTGACCCTTAAAAAATGATAGCTAGATGTGGTTCGTCCATAAGAATATATTAACAAATATAAATATTATGTGCGGACTATAAACAAATATTAATTTTCTAAGGGTATAGTAGTAATTAACCACCTTTACATTGATATACAAACAATTTTATCTATGAAATGGTGAAAACAAAATTCAAGTTCATACGTGCAGATGAATCACTCACCAACTCGGTACATTCATTGTCAGGCCTTGAACAGCAATTAATATTTATCCCAATTTCTTCAACAGAGATCATGCAACAATTAATAACTCTGAGAGAACCAAATAAAAATAGCTTCAGTCATTGAATGTAACAATTGAATGCTCTGCAAGCATTTCTCTTAATTCCAATGCTCATGTTTCAAGGAATCCTTAAAACAGTCTCTCTGTGTTTCAGAACAACACCACATGAATAAATAAATACACAGTATATCTATTTCCTCAAGAAGAAACACTAAAAACATATTGCTTATTTGCTTTCACCTCAAAAAATTACAATACAGTAAACTCTACTGATAAATTTGTAATTTTTCAATACAAATAATTTTCAACTGTACAAAGTAGATGTATAACAAGCACAAGGTGGCAATTGCAGGTGTAATTGTTCACCAGAAACCACCACAAGAGCACACTCCATCTTTGAAATGGTGAAATCTCATGTTATCCCTCACAACAATCTCTCTGTTTTCTGATGAAGATGCGAGGCACATCACCAAATGGCAATCCTCACAAATCCTAATGTTCTTAACAATCCTAATAGTTCCTCCGGTATCAACTGTGAGCAGACCGAATGCCAATGCAAGCTTCTCGCTGTGCCCATTGAGTAATCTTCGCTTCTCGCTTTCACTAACATCATACACAATTGAGCTCAATATCGGCGTGTAACCTCTACACTTCAATCTGTCTATAAGCTCTTCCAATGCAGCTTTGATTTCGCGCGACATTGGGTGAGAACCATCACCTGCAAAGAACTCGTGCACCACACCATCTTTAGCTTCCATCCAGCTCGAAGCCGGGTTCTTTCTCAACCCTCTTCCCCTCATCAACTTCCTCACATTTGACACTTCATTCCACATCCCGGCAGATGCATAAACATTAGATAGCAGTACATAGTTTCCGATGGCATCAGGTTCAAGCTCAAAGAGCTTTTCTGCAGCAATCTTCGCAATGTGAGGCTTTCCATGAATTCGACAAGCACCAAGCAATGCACCCCAGACGCCACCATTAGGCTCTACCGGCATTGTTCTCGCAAGCTCTAGAGCTTCTTCGGCATTGCCTGCTCTGCCTAACAAGTCTACCATGCAAGCATAGTGATCAGCATCAGGAGTAATGCCATAGACTTCACTCATACTCGTGAAATATTGCCTTCCCGCTTCCACCATCCCGGCATGACTACAAGCTGTGAGAACTCCTATAAATGTCACTCTATTAGGCTTTACTTCCGTTCTCATTGTCATTTCATCAAACACTTTGATAGCATCCAAAGCCTTGCCATGTGAGGCAAGTCCTGTGATCATTGTACTGTAAGTGTACACGTTCCGATCATCCATTGCATAAAAAACCCGGCGAGCTTCATCAATGAGGCCGCATTTAGCATACATATCCACCAATGCAGAGCCAACCACTACATTTTTCCCGAAACCATATTCCTCGGCGATCTGTCGAACACCTTCCGCGCGCTTCACGGCGCCCAACTGCGCACAAGCAGAGATAGCACCAACGACAGACACCTCATCAATGGTGACACCGGCCATTCGCATCCTCTCAAACGCCGCCAATGCCTCATTTGGGCGGGCATTCTGCGAATACCCGGTGACCATCGCCGTCCAGGCGACCATATCCTTCACTGGAGACTCTCCAAACAGCTCCTCCGCGGAACCCATATCGCCATGCCTGGTATAAGCAACGATCAAGGAAGTCCAAGAGATGATATCTCTAACAAGCATTTCATCGAACACCTTGCGAGCGAGATCGAGTTGGCCGCACTGCACGTAGAGATCGATGAGAGTGTTCTGGACGAAGAGGTCTTCATTGAAGCCGCCAATGAAGATGGTCTGCGCGTGGAGCTGGGAGCCCATGGCGATGGAGCGGGAAGTGGAGCAGAACTTGAGAAGGGCGGAGAAGGTGAAGGAGAGTGGAGGGGGAGGGGGGAGCGCGCGACGCATGAGGGAGTAAAGGACGAGGGGATGACGGCATGGCGGGCCAAAGGCGGCGGCGGCGGAGGTGCGGATGAGGGCGGTCCAGAGGAAGGAGTTGGGGGCGGGGACTTGGGAAAAGACGGCGAAGGCGTAGGAATTCGACAGGGAGCGAAGGTCGACGAGGCGGCGGAGAAGTTTGGCAACGAGGTAGCTACTCTGGTGGAGACCAAGGCGGTAGAGAAGAGTGTGAGCTTGGTTGAGCTGAGAAATAGAGGAGGCGGAGGAGATGGCGGAGAAGAGGAGGGCTTCGAGCTCGCGGTGGCGGCAATGGCGGAAGGTGGCGGACATTGGTTTGCGCTTTAGCGGTTTTGGACGAGTTTTTTCTATAATTTTTTGGATGTTTTATGGAAAATTGTAAAAACACCCCCAATCAACCATCGAATTCGGGAATTGTTTATATGTATTATATGCCCCTCAAAAAATATATGGTTATCTGCTGCATGATTTGTTTGCATTCACTTTGTTTGCATTCACCAACCGATCAGTGCAGTGAATTGATACTTAAATAATATATAAGTTTTTTTTAATAAAGTGAATAATCCATCAATTATTTGAAAAAAAAAATCTAGAGACAGAATTGACTTAAATAATATATAAGTAAATTCATAATTAAATTTTTAGGTTGACAATACTATTATTCATTAAACTATTTATTTACTATAAAAATATAGCATGCATATGAAAAAGATTCTAATCACATTATATAATATTTGATTGAGTTAATAAACTCTTAAAAGATCAATAACATTAAACTAGCGTAATTAACACACTATTACACTTCTTTATCTCTTGACAAGTGGAGTTTATCATCTTGTTGTGTTTTAACTACTTTTATCAAAAAAGATTGGGAGAGTATAATATGCAATTTTCTAGAAATATATTATTCACTAATTAAATAATTCTTAAAAATTATATATGTGTGTATATATATATATATAAACCAAATCTGTAAGTTACATTTGTTGATCACTAATTTAAAAGATAACAAAATAACACATAAGTTCGAGCCAACATAAAACATCAAAATCTAACGAAAAAGCTGCAAATGTATAAAAAGAGACACAAGATGGGAAGAAGCCGAAACAGAAAAGGAAAATACAAGAGGCACTAGTTTGGATTATTGATTCACATGCAAATGAAATATAGATAGCACTGTTACACTGTATAATGCTGCTGGATGGTATCAATGTCAAGCCCCTTCAGTTTCACAACTGATTCAACATGACCCTTCAGAGTGTGCAGCTCTCGCAATCTGAAAATTTTCAGTAAACAAAATAACAAATTAGTAAGTAAACATATGTTCAATTAGACAATACAGAACAATTAGAAATATTACTATTTGGAACATTTTAAGAGATCATATACCTTGCAACCTCTGCACGGCGTTTGGCCTGCTCAGCTATTTCAGTGAGCTCACGGTAGCTGTTCTTGTCAGCAAAGAGGTTATTGGTTTCTGGTGCTTGAAGTCCATGCAGTGTTCTTTGAGCAGTGGCCCATTGTGCTTCCCTTTCTTCTCTACCATAGTCCTTTTTGGAAGTGAATGCGGTCTGAAAATCATATAAGAATCAAAACATTGTTAGACATTAAGCATTATTCATTCATTTAACTGAATTAATAAAAAAAGAACTTTACCTTGTTTTCAAGGAGATTGTTCCAAGCCTTTCCACTTAGGATATACCGAATACCAAATTTGAATAAGTCTAGAGGAAGAAAGAAGACAATGCTGTAGAGCCAGATAACTCCACCCCAGCCCCAGCCACAGCCTTTGATCTTAGCGAAGCCCCAGTTTGCATACACAGCTATGAGAGTTGCTACCTGCCAAATGACAAAAGAACACAGCTAATTTCAGGTGGAAAATTAATCGTCCATTTAATTTAAAATGTCAAAGTCAGCAATATGTTTTCAAATCTATATTCAATCAGAATCCAGGACCAATTAACTAAGTCCTTTTGCAAGCAGTTGGTAAGTATCACAAGAAGTCAACTAAATGAGCTTTTCAAAATAGTGTAGTTTCTATCAGTTGGGTTGGAGAATATTATAGATTAATGAAAATGTAGAGTTTGAAAGAACGATGATATATTAGATGTTAGAAGGCGATCTTACAAGCTGAGCAACTATGAAGGCACTGACTAATAGAAGCCCCGGGCGTTCCATGAAGAACCAGCTGCGAGATCGAGTGACAAAAATGAGGGCTTGACTTACTATACTGACTTGCAGATATAGAGCCGCCATCATTTCATTGTTACTGTGCCTTAATGATCTAACTTTGAATTTATCCTGCATGGAGAAATCATTAGTAAAGCCCATTAGTTTGGATGTAAACAATGCGAGGTTCATTTGAACACAGTGAGAATGGTGCAAGACATGCTCACCGAGAAGAAGTCAGTATCATTCATGGCCCAGAAGAAGATGACTGTCATCAGTGCTAAATAGCCACCTAGCACAACGCCAGTAGCAAAAATCTCTTTGAGTTTCCAACTATCTGGCAATGGAGATGGCTTCACACGATCTTTAGAGATGGTCATTATAGTACCTGTAAACGCCAGATTAAGTACATGTGAGTTACCTGAGATAAACTGAAGGAAAAAAGGTAGAAATTTGCTTAAGGAGCGTACCATCATTCAGGATGGCAATGATCAAAACCATAAACGGTGAGAAGTCAAATTTCCAAATAAGTGCAATTAGCAGGAACCCAAACTACAGGTACATCAAAGAAGAAACACCAGTCATAAATTAGTAGATGTTCCAAAAGCATTTAATCAATATGAGAAATTGTAATTTTGGATCTGTTACTTACCACAATACGGATGGTAATAGAGACTGCATAAATCTGCAAGAAGCAGACCAGAAAGGAGTGGTCAGTCAACACAAAGAATCACACAATCAGAATGATAATAAATGCTTTCATAGTTGAGGCATACTGTGTAGTTTTTCATCCTCTGGAAAATGGCTCTGCTAGTAAGAACAGCACTGATGATGACGCTGAGACCAGGTTCCGTGAGCACAATATCAGATGCACTTCTAGCAGCATCAGTAGCATCGGCAACAGCTATACCAATATCAGCCTTCTTCAAGGCCGGTGCATCATTCACACCATCACCAGTCATTCCACATAAGTGTTTCCTCTCCTGCAACTTCTTCACTATTTCATACTTATGCTCTGTATCAATGGAAACCCAGATGATATTAGAATCAAAGTTTACATTAATATGGGTTGTCTTTAATTAGAGAGGACAAATAGAGAAGGGAACCAACCAGGAAAGACTCCTGCAAATCCATCAGCCTTCTCAATCAACTCATCGACAGGTAGGGAAGCAAGGGATGCATCCTTATTTTGGCCAAGCAACGCTGACGAAGGATACATGTTTGTTCCCATTCCAAGTCTCCTACCTGTCTCCTTAGCAATTGCAAGTTGATCACCTGAATAGTTGATAAAATATGTTAGCACCAATGGCAAACCAAATGATACAACTGAATCTAAAGAAAATAAAGTAAACTACCAGTGATCATCTTGACATTCACACCGAGATGGAGAGCCCTACGGATGGTTTCTGCACTATCATGTCTAGGGGGATCAAACAAGGGCAACAAACCAACAAACTGCCACGGCCCCCCATCGCTCTCCTTGGTTCTTTCTGGAACTTCCTGGTATACAAGTATGAAACTAATGAAACATGGAACACAGAATTCACAGTAATGAAGAGAGAACTGCTGCGGATTCAATCAAAAAAACCTGTCTTGCAACGGCGAGAGATCGAAGCCCACGTTCGGCAAACTTATCGATTACAGAATGAACCTTACTTTTAACATCTTCCTTGCAGTTGCAAAGAGTCAAAATCTGCTTGCCATCAACACATAAAACTTCAATGAACCACGAATGATCCATGATGGACCTACTGTAACACTAATTAACTGTGACATGCTTTTTGGTGTAAAGAAAAAAAGAACTGCACCTGCTCAGGAGCACCTTTACTTGCACGATGCCAACGGCCATCAGAATCAATATAAGTTAAAGCAGTTCTCTTGTCGACTGGATTGAAAGGGAGGAAATGAATTTCCCTGATACCAGCTCTTGCCTGCATAACAAAAAATCAGAACTCCAAAACATGAACTTGTTAACCTTTGACTGGAGATAAATAGAGAACTCAACCAATACCTCCTTGGGGTCAGCAAGCATCCCAACCATGGCAGCATCAATTGCATCCTGATTTTCGGTCCTGGATGCTCTTGCTGCCAATAGAATGACATGATCTTTCTCAACACCCTTTGCAAAGACCTCGATCAGATTCTTGTCAATACTCAGCTTGTTAAGAGTCAGTGTTCCAGTTTTATCACTGCAAAGAACATCCATGCCAGCCATCTCCTCAATGGCAGTCATCCTCTTCGTGATGGCACCTTGCTCAGAGAGCTTATGAGACCCAATCGCCATGGTGACAGAAAGCACTGTAGGCATGGCAATTGGGATTCCTCCAATTAAGAGCACCAGCAGATTGTCAATTCCATCTCTGTACTTGCGCTTTTGGATTGGGTACATGACGATGATCTCAACAATCATCCCAACAGCAATGGAGCAGATACAAAAGTTACCAATGGCTGTGAGGACCTTCTGAAAGTGACCTACTTGGTGAGTGCTATCGACCAAATGAGCAGCCTTGCCAAAGAAGGTGTGCACTCCAGTGGCAATCACAACAGCCTCAATCTCACCCTGCTTGCAAGTTGATCCAGAGAACACTTCATCTCCAGGATTTTTGGTCACTGGAAGAGATTCTCCAGTCAACGCTGATTGATCAATCTTCAAAGGATCACCTTCAAGAAGGCGAGCATCAGCAGGGACAATATCACCAAGTTTGATGCTGATAATGTCTCCTGGGACAAGAATAGCTGCCTCCTCCTCACTCCATCGCCCATCTCTAAGCACCTTCATTACCAACATCACAAAGACTTGGTCTATGAACAAGAAAACTACATTGGAGATATCTAAAGCTGCTGCAAGTTGTCAACAGGGTTGGTACCTTGGTTTTCGGCGCAAGGCCGGCCATGAGGGCGGCAGCAGCGTTGCCAGCGTTGTTCTCTTCTATGAAACTGATGGTGGAGTTGATGACCAGCAAGACAACAATGCCAACAAAGTCTTGCCAATCCGGGGGCTTCCCGTCACCATTGGCAAGAGCAATGGCCATGATAGCAGCCATTTCCATGACCCATGAGAGCGGATTCCACATAAAACCCAAAAATTTGAGAATCTTGCTCTCCTGTTTAAAGAGTAATGAGAATGGAATAGTTTATTGATTGTAAGGACAACTATTAATTCAAAACAAACACGCAATCAAACCCACGAAGTCACAACTTAGTTTCGATAAATCCAGAGAAAAGAAATCAAAGATCAAACCTTTTTCTCTTCGAGCTTGTTGGGCCCAAAGATTTGAAGCCGAGAGTTCCCCTCGTCGGAGGAAAGACCTTCTCTGCTGCATTTCAGCTGCTCAAACACCTCCTCCACCGGAATCCGCTCCTGAGGACAAAGTTCCAAATTTTTCCATCAAATTAAAATACAAAAAAAAAAAAGAGACCTCAAAACCATCAATCAAATCCTTCAACACTATTCCCCATACACCAATCCCAAAGTCAACGCATCAAAGTCAACACACACACACTGTCCCACATCCAAAATATTCAGATCCTCAACGGGCATTAATTACAACCTCGAAACAATTAAAAGAACAGCAAAATCAAGACAACGGCGCTCTAAAAAGTAAAACAATAAAATAAAAAGAAAATAAGAAGAAAAAAAAATCCATATCTCAAACAAATAAATTGGATTGCGATTTGCGAAATCACAAGTATTCATTTTTATTAATAAAACAATAATTTATCCACTTTATTTAAAAAAAAAATCACAGGTATAAGCAGCTATGAATAAAGCTCACCAAATCCACAGTCTCATTCTTGATCTCCTCCAGGCTGATCCCTCCCATCTCCTCCAAAACAGAAACCCTAGAATCCCTCCCCAAGCCTCAACGAACTCCAAAAACCCTAGAAAGAGCAAGAGTGACAAATAGGAGAAGATGGAGGTCGCCATTCTCATGAGCCAAAACAGTGATATTTATACCCCTCGATGGGGGCGGGCGGCCTTTCAGTTCCCGTATCTTCCCGCCTCTCCCGATTAACCGGCTAAGTGGATGACGTGTCGGTCATCTATGGGCCCACAAACTCCTAATCAAACAAATGAACGGTTGGATGCAGCATGGATCCAGTCGCCATTCTCCACTGGACACCGGGAACTGTCTAACTAATTAAATAATTATGATTAATTAAATCTATTAATTAGGCATTACCAATTGGGGTTTTATTTTGCACATAACCCCCTTTGAACTTCAAGAACTCTTTATTTTCTTTTAGGCCCCTTACCTTTTCAAAATTATCATAAACTTACCACTGGCAAACTTACGAAATTATTTGTTACTCCATGTATTTACATATTTTTACATTATTGTAATTTATTTTATAATGTATATCTTTAAGCGTTGTACTAGTTAAAAAAATTTAAAGACAACCATACTGCCTATCCAAACCATGACTTAACGCAGGAGTAGGTTATTCCACTGGGCTGACCTATAATTTTAGAGGATGTTCTTTATCTATCCAATTTATATTTATTTTTTTTGTTTTTTCTATTTGTTTTTTAGTTTGTACCTCATTTCTAGTGAGAGAATTTTTTTTATGTTTTTTGCTAATTTTTTCTAATAAAATTGTGATTTATTCATTTTTATTAAAAAAATTAAAGAAAAAAAATTCTGGGGAGGTGAATAAAAAAAATGTTGATTATGTAAAAAGTGATTTTGCTATTTTTCAAGTGTTGTCAAGTGAGAAAAATCCCATGGATATCATGACATCATCACAACGTTAAGATTCATGAACCTTGTTACCTAAGCTTCTAAACTTTCTTTAATTATACTTAATCATAAGCTACTCTGTTATATTAATTAACCAGCTACCTGATTAGATTACTCTTAAGAAATTATTAATTATAAATTATTAGATACTCTGATATGATCGATGTTCTCTAAAACACTTCCAATTTAACCTGGTTTAATTATTTTAAAAGAAAATTATAAACCATTTTTTATAAAGTTAAATATTTATATACAGATTTTTTTAATAAAATTGATAAATTATTTATTTATTTATTGAACTAAGGAAATAAAAAAAACAAATAAAAATACTAGCAACAAAATACCAAAATAACTAGAGGCAAAAACATAAAAGAACAACAAAAAAAAATTGTAAAAGGAAAAATAGGATAAAGACTAGGAGACAATCATTAGGGGGTGATGCACTCCTAAACAAAACGGATAAAAGGATTGAAACACAAAAAGAAAGATACAGGTAAATTGGCAAAATTTACATATGAGGTTCTAGAAAGAACTAATGCAGATCTATACCGAATATAAATGACATTTCATATACCTATCATAGATTTTATAATTCAAGCCTTAAATCATATATTATTTTAAAAAACCCTACTGTAATAATGAAATTTTAAGGGGTTTATTTGCTAAATAATTTTTTTTTTTTGAAAAAAAAGGTGATTTCTTAGTCCAAGTTGAGAAGCGCCGGCTTGATTTAAACTAATCTTAATTATAAACTTAATTAAAGGCATGTGGCAGCTCATGGTTTGCTGTTTTTTTTCTTATATTTTTTTTAAGCAGAAAACAAAGACTTTCTTTATTTTTATTGTGGAAATAGTCAAAATAAATTTGGACAATTCACAAATATAAAAAATAAAAAAATAAAATTTAAAACGATGAATAAGAAAAATCTTCATATATATGATTTTAACATTCGTCAATGTACTTCTGGAAATATTGGTTATAATTTTAATAATAAGTAAAAGAAGAAAATCCAATCTCTTCTTTTCTTCTTGTCATTTGAATGACCAAAATTAGTAAGCTTTTATTCATAAAACATTATATATATATATATATGAGTTAAATATCACAATCAGTCAGAAAATGCCATGAAACTTTTCAATTTTGGCATTCATTAAATATCACAATCAGTCAGAAAATGGCATTAAAATACAAGAATAGTAAATAAAAAAATTTAATATTTAATCGAAGCTTTTCTTTATTTTCCGAATATGCAAGTATTAACAATGGAAAAAAAAAAAACAAATTGATCATAATATTATGCATGTATGTTTGATAATAATATTTCTGGTGGTTTCTACATTGAAAATCCTTAATTTTTTGTGAAAACAAAGATTAAGTTAAGACTTACAAGAGAATTAATTTCAATTAAAATTTTTAAAAAAATAAAATAAAATCCAATCAAGTTCTAGTTAATAATCGCTTTCTTATGAGTTTAGTATGCTAATTAATCAAATGTGGATTTTAAAATTAACAAGGGTTAGGATTCTCCACCTCTTTCAAATGAGTCCCTGCACTTGTGGTATCTGCATCGATGCTTATTTTTGTTTTATATATGAAAATTTTTATTTATTTATTTATTTACTTTTGAAGTGTAAACGCTCTCACAGTTAAAATATCGTTAGTTCACTAATTGATTATAATTGGTTAAGTGACAGATGCTTAAATCATTTAAGTAAATTGTTTTAAGTTCAAATCTTTATGTATAAAAAATACATGTAATGTGATGAGAACTCTCAATACTTAACTTTGAATTGCCCTAGTTGTTAGAAAACTAATGGATCAAAAAGCCTAAAAATTATCATTTGCTAAACTACTCTCGGTACCTTATTTTGGACTAGTTTAGATTGGTGGCTTCTAAAAATCTGGTTGGTGAAAAACTTGAAAAGCCTCTCATGGATTATCTTTCAAGTTTCATATTAAATCTCAATTATATATGTTATGATTCAATTTGGAATATTTCAATAAACATCATTTCATAATTTAGGTTAGTAATCATGCACCTTCGCAATAGAAAGATGGTAACTCCTTTCCTCCCTGAGTGACAGATCGAGAGATTAACTTCTCACATAGTGGTTGAGGTGAGTGATTTGTCCACTTTAATAAAAATAAAAAATAAAAAATAAAAAATAATTTAGGTTGGTATCATGAATTAAGAAGCTCCATTCTAGCCAAATCAATTATTCAGATTATTGTTTGCAAGAACAAAAGTCAACTACAAATGAAGTTGATCAATTTGGTAAATTTCATGGATACACTTATTTTATGTGGTATACTTTTTTTATTTTGAATTGTACACCGAACTGTTTTTGTTTTGTCAAAAAGTACTTCTTGTTAGCATTAAATTTGAATTTGATGTTTGAAGTTTAGGGTTAGGGTTATTGTGCGACATTGGAAGTGCTTTGATGGGACATGCATACGTTGCTAATAACCTGATTAATATTGCAATACGAACATATATTGTTGCTGATATTATCCTAGTATCTTGGTAATTTGACGATGGTATTTATTTATTTATTTATTTTTAAAATATAGATAAACCATAAAATTTATTAAACAAGAGTACTAATGGCAATTAAGTCGTCGGATGAGAAAATGAATATGAGAAAATCAATGAAAAAAAAAAATCTACATGACTAGTAGTTGAAGGCTCAAAATATATATGAGGTTGCGCAGCCTTACATTAAATTATATTCATGCATCCGTGATTGTGTTCATTGAGCCGCCTAGAGGTTGACAGAAGAATCGAGAAAATCAAAACTATAGTTGATAGAGATTGAAGGGAGAACTGAGAAAATCGAGACTATAATTGATAGTGAAAATCGAGACCTCTGACTTGTTTATCTTTAAATCTAGAAGAGATAACTAAATACAAGAATTTAAAGAAAAATGTATAATCACAAAATATGGAAGAAAATATATTTACATTTTCTTTTTAATTTTCCACTGTTTTCTCCACTATTCAAGTTTGCCTTAAATGTTGTTAATGAACTTAATGAAAGTGATTAGATACTTATCATAACTTAATAGATCTCTAAATAGCATTAGAAAAACTATAAATGAAATTTAATAAGTTATGTTCTTTTCCGTTGTCTTGTAATTTTTGAATCATTGCTTGACATATTCATGATAATTAAGTGATATTTCCTTGATATATAATGAGCTTTATTGTGATTGTTTGATATGCATGTTTCCTCATGGATTAATTAATCCCTTAAAACGTTATTATTATTCTCTTATAATAATTACTAACCATATATATATACATCATGAAAAAAAAACATATACAAAGAAATCAAAGAGATATAAGCACAAAAAATTTATGCAAATTAACATTTAATAATAAACTTACAACAAATTTCATGTTGATTAATTTATACGAAAACAAATATTATATGACATGCGCGCATAAAATATATCAAATGGTGTTCTAATAATTAAGGAACTTTTGATAGAAATCAGAGGCCATGATCTTCATAAAGAACAAATTTATTATAAATTAGCCACTCTAGTAAGTACAATATACAGCTTCTAATGAAGTTTGACATTGGAAGTTGGTGAGATCATTGATCTAAATATTAATAATATATTAACAGAAAGAGAAACAAAAGTGTTCTTCTATAAATTAGGTAGGGACTAATGGTATAATAATATATTTAAGCATTATCATTAATAAGTATTAAAATAGAATATTAAAAGTTAATTATTAGATTAATAGCATGATTATAACATCAACTTGCCAAATAATCAAAACTATTTATATTTTTTTTTCTTTTTTCTTTTTTAAGTCTGGAGTCAACTTTATTGAAAAGAAATACACTAATTAATGTCATCAAGGCATGCTCTCTTTCTCAATAAACTAATTAAACAAGATAAGGAATGACATCTCTTATGTGTGTTTACCTAAATTTATTTAGGTTTGTTGCTAGGCCTCAAGAGGTTTTTGTTCTTTTTTTTAAGAAGATTATAAGGAATTGCATTCTCTCTAAATATAATAATAAAATAATTATTTTTAAATTGAAATGATTTTTTTAAAACAAAATACTTTTTTTATTAAACTCCATTTATATTAAAATGCATGGTTTTGTGATTCATATATGGAATTTTATTCGGTTTATGTTTTAAACTTCGCATTATATCATTCGATGAAAGAATTATTTTTGAGATGATCAGCATCAATATTACAATATATCTTTAATAACTATTACATACTTCAACAATTTTTTTGGTTAAATATAAATGATACATATGTGTGTAGTGAAGTAAAATAAAATAAACAAAAATAATTAAATAAATAAGGTAAAGTCAACTATGCATGGGTTGTGATGCATGATATTGTCCAAAAAAAAAAAATGTCTCAACTAAACAGTGTGACAAATCACTAACATGTATGTAAACCCAAATTAATTAAAGATATGTCTCAAAGATTAACCTCCCATTTACTTAGACAACTTAATTGGTTAGAATCTTCTCTTTTTGTATTCATTCATTCTCGTCATCTCTCTACTTCTTTATACTCAATTATTTACCTTGTTTTTCACTAATTTAATCAATAACATGTGATCTCATGATCATGTTTAAGATGTATACGTCTATAATTTAGAATTGGGTTAGAGTTTAGTTCCATGAATATTAAACCTTTTTAATTAGTTGTTTGAGAAGGTATATTAATACTCAATACTAGTGGCGAAACCAGGACTAGTTGGCAGAGGAGCTGAAGGTAAAGTATAAAAAAAAAAATTGTCCAACAAAACAATTATCACCAATAAAAATAGTGTGAAAATATAACACTAATGATATATATATAAACCACAATTTGAACTATTACTATTGTCGGTGCCAAACATATGAGGTATACAAGTGAGAGGAGGTAACTATATTTCTCAATTTTGTTTTTTCTAAAAAAACTAAAACTGATCCCTTTTAATATAGACAACCAAACTATAATTTATTTGTGAAAACTGCAATATATTTGACATGGAACTTATTTTTTTAATTACTAATTTTAAAAAAAATATGCAATTTTTAAATTTTTATTGAATTTATTGTAATTTTTTTAAAATAAATTTAAAATTTTAAAAAATTCACAAGCAAATTTTCTAAAAAAAATTAATATGCAATTTTTAAATTATTATTATTTTTTGTATTTTTTAAAAAATATTTTAAAATTAAAAAAAATTAAAAACAAAATTAGTTGAAAATTTTGATCTTGCACATTTCCGCATGACAAACCCTCAACCATCACCACTAACCATTTAAACATACCACATTTTAATTACAAGGTATCTAGGTAAATATTATTATATATAAAAGAATCATTGTTTGCTTGGTTCCGCTCCTATTCAATACTTTTTTAAATATAAATTGTTAGTGTTTTTCATTAAGGCTTTTTATGGGTTTGTACACCATCACAAAGTCAAAATGTTTAATATAATTATTTATATTTGATTGAGTTGTTGGATCATTAATGAAGTTAAAATAATTTGTGGACAAGTCTTATTTAGGACATCATTAATATTATCTAAGAAATAAAAGCTATATAATTTTATCAATTATTATTGAATAAATTGCAATGTTGTGGTTGACTAAACATTGATGCTATCATCTAATGGACTTTAATTAATAGTTGAGTCATTTATTTGAATAATATTTTAGTTAATGTTGATTTGATCTTAAGTCTTCCTAGAGTTTGAATGGGGAATGCAAACTTTCTCAAACTATGTTAAATTTAGAATATACATATATATAAACTATGTTAAATTTAGAATATATATATATATATATATAATATAACTTCTAAAAGTTATATTTTTTATTGGTTTTATTGGTTTAATGGACTTTAAATATTTCATTGTGAATCACCTGTTTTATTGGTTTTATGTAGAAATAACTTCTAAAAGTTAATTGAAAAATATAAAGTCAATGACTAAATTAAGAATTTTACAATGAAATATTTAAAAATAATCAAGATTAGAAAATTAACTTGCCAAATTGAAATACAACCAACAATCACATTCAAGTGTCCATTTTGCAGCCATATATGTTGAGTTGTTACTTGTGAGAAGAGCAAGGAAAATGACATGATCTCATTAGCATTAAATAATATCAATCAAATCATGTCTCAATGCATCACAATGGCGTGCATATCTCCAACTTATTGGATTTGTCACCATGAACCATGTCTCTTCTCACACAAACACTCACATAAAACTACTTGTTTCTTTGCAAAATTATTTTCCTTCAAATCATGTCCTCATTAAGCATTTTGCATCTAACTTTTCTTTAAATCTTTTCCACTCTCTTCAAATCATATTTACTTTCATTAAAAATTTCCGTAAATTTTTTTTTAAAAAAAATAATATATCTAAATGTAATTCCACCACCAGCGCAATAGTCAGATGGTAGTGTCATTGTCTCCTATACAAAAAATTGAGGGTTCGAATTTTTTCATGACATAGCTAAAAATCTAGTATGCATGCGCGATGTATGAATCTGACTGCTTGTCCACATTTTCAAATATATATTTTTTATAACACTTCAAAAAATTTCATTATATTAAACATTCTGACAATAATAATAATCTATTAAGTAAATTTTTAAGTGGATTATTGAAGATTATTAAAAGAAAGGACAAAGGTAAATTCAAAGTACTTACTAGACAACATAAAACTTTGAATAACATATAATTCACTAGTACTTATGGCTCAACTTGGTTAGAATTAACACTAGAAAACAAACACTCGTGTTAACAAGATATAATAATCTTATAAAACAACTAAGAATGGCTTGTAATATGACTCTCCAAATCTCATGGGCCCTATATATCTTCTCTTCAATATTGAACCACCATGCTTCTATGTTCACCCGGCCGGAGATGCACTAGCCGACATGTCGGTGAAGGTGACGATGGTGGCAATACGAGTCTCCGACCGATGAATTGGTGGGCTGGGCCCAATTTTTTGTCACTGTGTTACATAATGGGCCCCCATTTAGATTGATAGGGAACAAAGTAACATGTGGATCCAAATCATTATGGGCCTTTGTTGGCTTGTCTTTCCTTGTTATGTATAAATTAACTCCATCTCTTGCAACCATTTTGTTGCATGTGTTCATTTCTTAAAGAGTATAGATCTAAGTCATGCCAAAGGTGCAAAGATATAGAGGAGTTAGGCAAAGGCATTGGGGTTCTTGGGTCTCTGAAATTCGGCATCCATTATTGTATCATTCTCTGAACTTCACTGAATAATCTTTATTTATTCAATTGTGTATTTGTTTTTTATATTGTGTTTATTGGTTCTAATATGAAGTTTATTTGTTTATTTTCATTTTAGAAAGACTAGGATATGGCTAGGGACATTTGAGACAGCAGAAGATGCAGCAAGAGCTTTTGATGAAGCAGCAAGATTAATATGTGGGACTAGAGCAAGAACTAACTTTCCATATGATCCAAATGGATCTGGTAGATCATCAACTTTATCAACTGGCCTTATGGAAAAGCTAGAGAAGTATTGTGGGGTAATGAAAGAAGAGAGTAAGAAGTCAAGGACAGAGATAGTTGGAAAAGAAGAGATAAATTACTTGAATGATGAGTTCATTGAGGAGATGATTGAGGAACTTATCTATTATGGTTCTATGGAGTTATCTTCACCTTCTTCTTCATCCCTGTGATCTTTATAAATAATAATAATAACAATGGTGTCTTAGGGTTTATATCAAACCCTTTATGGAGTGGCTTGAATTTTTATTGAATTTCAAAACTATATTTATGAATTTTTTTTTCTCTCTTGGAATAATCTATACTTTGATGAATAAAAAATGGAGAAATAAATGGTGAGGACAAAAAAGAAAATTTAAAAAATAGAAGGCATAGCTTTTCTCTCTTGGTTTAGAATTTGTATAATATATCATCCATAGTAATTATTGTTTTTTAATTTTTTAATTTATTATTTTTAATAATATATTCTACTAGATTCAGTAGAATATATTTATAAACTTAATTTCTAAATATGTTGGTAAGTCTATGTCAAGATGCGTTGTATATCATTTTATTGAAATAATATTTATTTATTTATTTGAAAATGGAAATATGAGTGAAGGAATACTTCAAAATTCTATTGAGTGCCCCACAAAAGACTCTCTATGTTTCTTCTTCTTGTTATTTTACTTTCTTGCATCAGTCTTATTTGTTTTTCTATTTTTATAAAATTGTAGTTGTTCACATTAAAAAAATTTCAAAAAAAAATATAAAATAAAATAATGCGTGCCAAACCAATCTATTCAAATAATCAAATTATAAAAAAACATGTCCATATATGTTAATACAACAATTGAATTTTTCTACATTAATATCACAATGGAATTTTTAATTATATTGGTTTATGTACTACTAAACACTAATACCATTTAATATGCAATATTATACATATGATATACAAAACATCACATGTAATAATTTAATAAACATTAAACATATTCAAATACAGAATATATACTTGTAATTTTTTCCTATGAGCCAAAATTAAAGCTTTTTTTTTAATAATTAGTATTTATATTTTTGAAGTTTTCAATTTAGATCTTTTAGGTCGATTTTTCTAAACCAGTGCAAATATGTAAATCGAGTGGCATTCATTCCAAACATGAAATGCCACAAATATAAAATAAAATAAAAATAAAATTCACATGCAGAAAGCTTGCTAGACTTGAATATTAGTGATTATAAACATACTGTAAATCCATATTAATAATAGTCAAGTCCAATTAAACCACTTCAATAGACTAAATATATTCAAAGAACAGATAACATATAATCAAATGCAACAACTCCATTAATTCATCATCTCTCTCTCTCTCTTTCTTAATTTCTTCACGTAGGTCACAAATCAGGTTAGCCATTTGAATCAGTGTTAAGTTATGTTTGACTTGATACTTTGATTTAAATGTGTCTTAACCCGTATAAATATATAATTCAGAGCAAAAACATGTTTAATTTATTATTAATCCGTTTGACATTTTCAATTTATATAATGTATTTATTTTATCCAAAATGATTTATATTTCAGATTAGGGTAAATTATTTAAATAGTTACCTAACTATTCGGTTATTCCTATTTGAGTCGCCAAATTATAAAAATTTTAATTGGGTATCCAAACTTTATATTCACATTCAATTGGGTTATCCAGGCTAACTCCCTTAACAACGTGTTTACGTGACATAACATGTCATGCCTTATTATCATATCAGCATGCCTCGTAGATGAAAACCCTCTTTATTTTTAAAATAACAACTCATGTAATAAGTGCTTCACGTCAAATAAACAAAAAATAATTTGATTTTTAACTTTTTAAAATTTTTAATCAGATTTGTTACAACAGTATCTGTGAATCTAAGGTTTTGGGTACTCAATTGAAATTTTTTATAATTCAATGACTTAAATAGGATTGAGTGAATAATTGGATGGCTATTTAAATAATTTACCTTTAGATAATTATGGTTGATTATATGATTATTGGAAAATAAATAAATTTGTAAACATTAAGTAATATTTTGCAATTTTTGTAAGCCCAAACTATGTTATCGTATTCAACATTCCATGTTTGCCGTGTTTTACTCACAATAGCATTGACAGTTCAAACCCTTGTTCAGAATGTCAGAAAATTAGATGACTGCATGATTTTCAATCTAGGTCGATAGATAGAGTATTCACAAAAACTATATATCATTTTATTAAAAAAAAAACTATATATCATGACCCATACGACGAGTGTATATATATTTTTTATTAACTTAAATTAAAACTTTTTAAAATATAGCAATATCCAAAATATCAGTTGGGATTAACTTATATTTTTAATAAAAAAAATCATGGATTTGTGATTTAAATCTAAATTTAAAATCAATTTAATTATTCTAAAATGAAACAAAATAAGATATAAATTAATAAATAATTCAATGAGATCGCCATGATATTGTGTTTGATAACAAACCTTGCAATATCTAGTCCCCGTATAATACAATAATAAAAATAAAAATAAATAACAAATAAAAAAATAAATAAGACTTTGATTTGTAACTCATCCATAAGACAAAAAAGCATGTGTATCACACGTGTACCCAAAGTTTAATTATGGACAGGACCAAGTGTCACGCACGGCGCAAGTCAGTCAAGGTACGACGCGCCCATGATCGAGAATGCCCGCCATGACCGAGAGGAAGGAAGATTTCCTTCCATACTTAGAAAAATCTAAGTAGTGAAATATTGTCTATCTTGTAAACGTCATAGTGTGTGTAGAAAAGTCTAGAAATATGTGGGTCATTCTAGGTTCCTCCACACAAGTCTAGAGAATGAGAGAAAACTCTAGAACTTAGTGGAGACTTAGATATTTTGATGGATTTGTATAAAGTGTTATAGAATACTCTAGAGGGTCAATGTGGACCGTCGGATCAAGTTGATCCCAACCGTCCATTAGGGCACTCTTGGCCTATAAATACCCAAAGGGTCTTCATTTGTAAGCATCCAAGTGATCAAAGAATTTCAAGGCAATACAAGTGTTCCCTTCAAGCCTTCCAAGCTTTCTCATTTTTGAGCCTTTAAAGTTAGTTTTCTTGCCAAGGGAGAAGTAAGGCTAACTTGATCAAGGTGAGGGTGATCAAGTGCTGCACGAGACGATCGATTAAGAAGCTCGAGTCCGTGACACAAGGACGTCGAGCTTAGGCATATAGGCAATCAAAGCCTATGCCCAATGCTCATATAATGTTTTTAGGGGCACACAATTCATATATATATTTGTTAAAAACATTATATTTAAGTTTTTCAAGTATTATTCTATCCACTTAATTATGAGGGTAAACTATATGTTTAGTCACTAAACTATTCGCATTTTCCTAATCTGGTCACTAAACAAAAAAATTTTCAATTGGGTCACTAACGTTAGCATTTCATTCCAATTAAGTCACTCACCACAACGCCGTTACCCAGATGTTGAGCTGGTACGCCACGTCACCTGACATGTGTCAGACTTTTTATGGATTGCTGATGTGGCATTCCACTTCAGCAATGACCAAGTTGAAATTTTGTTTAGTTTGGTGACCATAATAGGAAAACACAAATAATTTAGTGACTAAATATGTAGATTATTTTAGTATCCTGTGCATTTGTTCTTTAAATGAAAATGCTGTAAAATTTACCAAAGAAATGGACACAGTTCTAACAATTGCTTATTATAAACATTAGTTATAGCTACTAAGCATAATTTTTTTAATTTCTTATACCATTCATATGAGAATTTAGTGGAGAAAAAACATATGCACAATGACATTCACTAGTGAAACATTGTTCAAAAAGCAACAAGCTTAGTAACATAACAAAACACCAGTATTTTCTCCTAAAAACACCACTAATATAACATAACATAAAGACATACATTAGTTTCAAGTTACTGACCACAACAAAACACTACAACATAATGGGCCTTTAGCGGTGTTTTTTTTTAATATTTAGCGGCGTTTTAAAACGCCCCTAAATATGATAACGGCGTTTTTTAACAACAATTAGCGGCGTTTATACGAAAACGCCACTAAGCTAGCGGCGTTTTTTTTTACTTTTAGCGGCGTTTTGTATCTAAAAAAAAATTAATTTACCAATTACATTAGCAGGTTTACAGATAAACACCGCTAAATTAGCGGCGTTTTAGTGACCTTTAGCGGCGTTTTTAAAAAATAATTTTAAAAAATAATGTTAATTTTTTTTAACTTTAATTTTTTTAAAAAAAGAAATCAGCTTCTTTAATAATAATAATAATAATAATAATAATTAAAAAAGAGAAAAGGGAAAATAATAATAATAATAATTATTATTATTATTATTATTATTATTTTCCCTTTTCTCTTTTTTAATTATTATTATTATTATTATTATCTCTTCTCTCTTCCCTCTTGTCTCTAGTTCCTCCTCCTACTTCTTATTCTTCTAGTTTTTTTCTTCTTCTTCACTTGTTATTTCTTTTTCTTCTTCTTCTTCTTCTTATCGCTTCATCATCATTACCAACACATTCTTCATCTTCATCTTCTTTATTATCATCATCTTCTTCTTCTTCAAAGGTGCTTATAGAAAAACAAAAAACCGATGGTATTTAGCGGCGCTTTTATTAAAAAACATCGCTAAATAAAAATTTAAAATTAATGGCGCTAAATTCAATTTTTTTTGAAAAGATGGCGCAAATTTTGAATTTTCAAAAAATTAAACATTAGCGGCGTTTTTACGAATAAATGCCGTTAAAGTTTAATTTTTTAAATTTTCAATAAATTTTATTATTTTTAAATTTAATAATATCAGGAATTTAGCAGCGTTTTTTGTAAAAAAAAACGCCGCTAAGAACGCTACTTCTGTGGCGTTTATTATCAACAAGCCGCGAAATATAAATTATATTATTTTTAAATTTAATAATATCAGGAATTTCGCGGCGTTTGTGTAAAAAGCACCGCTAATGACATTACTGTCGTGGCGTTTTTTATAAAAACGCCGCGAAATATAAATTTTATTATTTTTAAATTTAATAATACAAGGAATTTAGCTGCGTTTTTTGTAAAAAAAACGCCGCTAAGAACGCTACTTCCGTGGCATTTATTATTAACACGCCGCGAAATATAAATTATATTATTTTTAAATTTAATAATATCAGGAATTTCGCGGCGTTTGTGTAAAAAACACCGCTAATGACATTACTGTCGTGGCGCTTTTTATAAAAACGCCGCGAAATATAAATTTTATTATTTTTAAATTTAATAATACCAGGAATTTAATAGCGTTTTCGAAAGAAAAAAAACGTCGCTAATGACATTACTTTTGCGCCGTTTATTATATAAACGCCACTAAATATAAATTTTATTAATTTTAAATTTAATAATATCAGGAATTTAGCGGCGTTTTTTTAACAAACGCCGCTAATGACATTACTTTCATGGCGTTTATTATAAAAACGCCGCTAATTTATAGTATTTTCGTGGCACTTCTAAAAAAACGCCGCTAATGATATTATTTTCGTGGCGTTTATGGAATAACGCCGTGAAAGTCTTAAATATAGTGGCGTTTTGCAAAAACGCCGCTAAAGACCCATTATGGTGTAGTGAAAATTGCCAACCCATTTTGGCATTCTGAGCTACTACAAAAGAACAAAAAAACTTAGGTAATGCTTACACAATTAGGGCAACCTCGCCAATAACAATCCTTCTTTTCATGCCTTCTATTTGATGCTATCTTCCCTTTATGTTGCTAAGCATTTCCATCATGGCTTGATATGTGTCTTTTCCCCTTGGCTGCAATTCCATTTTTTGCTAAATCTCGCATGTACCTTAACCACCACCAACTCACCTAGTCTCTCTTGTGTTTCTCACTAAAGTCGAAACTCTCTCCTAAGTCTAAACCCTACCTAACAAGATAACGGAATAAAATAAATAAAATGCTTGCTAATGACGAAATTGATACCAAAAGAAAATACAAGAAACAAATAGCTGACTCTCTAATTTAGTACACTCACTCCAACCGCTTAAAACCCGACCTTGCATAATTAAACTGGTCTTCAATTGCACTTAAACCAACTCAATTTGTGCTAAACCCTCTTGAATCAACCTGAATCAACCTTAATTTCACTGAACCAAGTTCAATTTAACCAACCAGCCTTGAACCATTTCCAATTGTTATACAAAATCTCTTGAACCAGCTTGGTTCAACTGAACCCAATTCTTCTTCAATTGGTTCACCACAAAATCATTAGCTCAAAACCTAAACCAGACCCAAATCAATCTCAACCAACTTAACTTAGCCAAAACAATTCAAGTCCAACCACAACTCATCTTGATTTGATCAAACCTAGACGAAATCAATTAAATTGAACCCAACCACTTCAACTCTCATCCAAACCCAACTCCAATCCATTTGAATGAACTTGACTAAACCAAATCAAACCCACTTCACTTGATTTAATCAAACCCAACTAAACCAAATCAATTAAACTCAACCAACTTACTCCCACTTGGTTTGATCCAACCAAAACATGTCATCTCAATTTGGCTAAACTCAACAACCTCTGCATTTCAACCATCATCATTATCAACTTAATTAATTAAAATAACCCTAATTCTTGTTGCTAGGGTAATCTATAGCAAACCGGAGAATTTCTACACCAATCCAAGCAAGATTCATCTCAAATACAAAGATTATCCAAACAAAATTGAAACAATAGTCATTACTAACAACAATTTCATCATTTTCATCATCAAACCCTTTCTCTTTTCTAAGAAAAATGAATTTTCCAATCCAAAATACACACATATACATCCAAGTATATTAATAAATAAACCATCAAAATCCTTACCAAAGAATGCTTCATTCCATTCTCCCCTCCATTAAGCAGCAAGCTTTATCTCTCCCATTTTTTTCTTTTTTTCTTTTTTCTCTCAAAACACTATTGCAGCCTCCATCGATGAAGAAGAAGAAAGCCCAAGATGAAAGCCAGCCATTTCCAAACTTTTTTTCTCTCAACTTAAATTTCTGCTGAAATTCACTATTAGTCCCTAAAAGTAAAAATTTTTTACAAAAAAATCCCTGGAAAGTCAACAATGGTCCTTGTGTCATAAAATAATATTTTCAAAAGATCCATGCAAACTTATCTTTCTGTCTTTGGTCTCCGGAAACACTTTAGATCAAATGTTCTTATTATTTGCGAACCCAAAATCTTTTATAAACTTTCACACAAGGTATTATGTTTTTTTTTAAATTATATTTAAACTTTTTATTTACAATTATCATATGATCTTATCCATATAATTATAATTTTTAAAATTTTTATTTTTTTAAACGGTAAAATTTATCTTATTTAATTGATTTATGATAATATATATTTTTATTTTTATTATATAATTTATTAAAAAAATATTTATGATGATTTTGCTTAGGGCCCCATTTAGACATGATCACAGTTTCGGTTCTGTTCCGGTTCTGGCAGTTTGGTTCAACGGTTTCGGTTTGATGGTTCATACGGTTCGGGGGTTTTTTTTTTTTTTTGTTAAACTAAATAATTCAATATTCCAAATTAGAATGAACACAAAAATACAATAATTAATTTAATTCAATATTTTATTAAAAAATAAATTATTAATAATTTAAAACAAAATAGAGACCAATTAGACCTAATCAATTGGTTGAAAATAAAAAAAAGGAGAGATGCTAATGTGTTATTACCGGTTAATTGGTTCAAGACTTCAAGTGTTCAACCGGTGCTAATGTGTTATTACTGGTCAAACCTATCAAATTGTTTATCATGACATTATTTTATATCATATAATAATATATACTTCACTTGATATTTTGATTCAATTTAGAAATGGTGGTTGAACAGTCGGTTTGAACTCTAGTTCCACGGTTTTCAAATTCTGGAACCGGAACCGAATATTGTATGAAAGTTTAGGTTCCGGTTTTAGGATGGTTACGATTTTACCGGTTTCAGTTCCGTTTTTTACTATTCGATTCTATAGTTTCGGTTCAAAATAGCCCCATTTGCTCTACAACTAGCCCTATGTAGAACTATCCCAAAGTATTTTTGAGAAACATGGAAAAATTAGAAATAGGATTCCAACCCTTCACATTTTAGCTAGAGAATAATAAAATACCAATTATTATACCAAAAGAATGGTTTAAGATATCAAAATTAAACAAAATATTAAGTATATACCATGTATATCTATTTAAAGTGCACCCAAATATAGTATTTGCAAACCAAAAATGTACCCAAAATACACTTGCATGCATAAACATTATATTATTGCACCACATACTAATCATAAAACATTACCATCTAACCCGTTTTATATATACTATGCAAATTCCCTCCATCTTTTACGTTATCTGAAATATATTGGGTTTTATACTCTGGGGAAGTTTTGGGCCAATATTATATATAGTGTTATGATAAAAACTCTAACATGTACATCATTATATAACTCCTCTGGGGATGGGGGGATATTTTCGTTTTGAAAAGGCACATAGGTATTTATTGTGCAATTATCAACGTGGCATCTGATAAAAAGTTAGAGAGTGTGGGAGAAAGAGACGGGTTGGGTTGTCCGGACTCCGGGAGTAATTGTAATTATCTTTCAGATTGGGACCTACCTCTGTCTATCAACACATGCAATGATATGAACCAGCATCCATCCAACATCCATCTCTACCTCTCTATCAACACATGCAATTAATGATATGATCCAACATCCATCACATGCATTGTCGGAAAAACAAAAGGGGTGTTTGGATTAAAGCCTAGAAGTGCTTTTTTATAAGTTAAGCATTTTTGGGTTTTAAAAAAATTTATGTTTGTATTGGTTTTTGGGTAAAAGCTGAAGCTGTAAAAAAAGTTAAATTTCAGCTTTTTTGAGAAGCTGCTGAAGAGGTGCTTCTCAAAAAAGCTCTTAAGAGAAGCTGTTTTATACATATAAAAGTGTTTTTGTATTAACTTACTCAAACATAAAATATTCAAAAGCACTTAACTTACTCCCAAAAAGCACTTTTTAAAAATTACTTCTACAACTTAACAAATAAGCATTTTTTTTAAAAGCTTACCCAAACAATGCCAAAGATTGAAGAAGAATCTGATAGATTTTGATGGGTGCAAAAACACTGATTTTAAGAAATTTATCACCCATAAATCTATATTAGGTTTTGCAATAATTTTTTTTTAAGAATACAACAAAGTTTTAAGATTAAATTTTATAAAAAAATAGTAATATTCTTTGAGAATATTTTTTGTACTTAAAAAGAATAAAGAGTTGTGAACCAACGGTTGGATTTGTCTATAAAAAAAAATTAATAAATGACATGATCTTTTCATAAAAATAAAATAATAAGTTTCCATTAGTTAAATTATATATATATATATACTAAACTATTCACGATTATTCACATATATCACACTAACATGCATCACCTTAGGCCATCTCCAACCCATAAACCCAAATTTATACCCCAAATCCCAAATTTGGTTCTGTTACAGTAAATTATACTCAAACCACAAACCCTTAATTTTATCCCAAAAAAGCATATTCACATAATATTCCTTCCTTATCTTTTTTTTATATTATTATTATTATTCAATAAAAGAATACTTGAAATTAATTATTTTTAACAATAACTTAATTAAGTATTTATTACAATTTAATATTTTACTAATAAAAATAAATTAAAAAATTTACAACTAAAATTTTTTAATTTATGATTTATTTATTTTAAAATTAGGTTATGAATTTTTTAACTATCTTGATAAATAATGAAATTATTTTTTCATATAGCAGGAAAATATTTAATATTTAAACACATGATCGATTATAATTTTAACAACATGAAAATTAATATTACAACATAATGAAACGGTTTTAATATAATTAGTTTTTGCATTATATTAGGTTTTATAAAGCTTATTTTTGAATAAAATTTTAAATAATATAATTAGTCTTTGCATTGTATTAGCTTTTATTAAGGTTATTTTTCAATAAAATTTTAACTATTCTGTTTTCATAAACTTATCATAATTTAATTTAATTAATAATTTTATTATTAATTGAGTAATTAATTGCATACAAATTAATATTACAGGTATATAATGACTAGTTATTAATTATATTAATGAATTATTAATTTTATAATTTTAATTACAATAATTGTAAAAAAATTTAAAATGTTAGTTTTTTTTATGGACTCCAAATTTGAGATTGCAATAATGTGACCTTAACAAATTTGGAGTGACACTATTACCAATCCCACCAAATTTGGGTTGGGATTTGTGTGCCGGTTGGAGATGCGATTAAAAAATATCCTCTATTTAACCCAAAAAAAAAATCCATTACATGCAACATGGAACGCTTGTTGTCCTGCTTCTCCCGCCTTGCCCCTCCTCCTACTCCTACTCCTCCTCCCAAACCATCTCCTCCACCTTCATCCATTTCCTCCACCACCTTCCCTAAACGTCCACTACTCCTGTCCTTGTCCACCTCCTTATGCAACACTTTAGAGTCCCTAATAACCACCTTCTTAGACCCACCTCATCTTCACCCTCACTTAAACCCTAAACTCGTCCTCTCCAACAACTTCTCTCCTCTCCCTCCCACTCCTTGCCCACCTCCTCTTCAACCTCTTCCCTCCACACTCTCCGGCGGCGTTTACATCCGCAACGGCCCTAACCCTTTTCTCCCTCCTTCCGGCCCTCACCACTGTTGGAGAAGTTGATTAAAGATAGAAGCAATGGCTGAAGATACAATGCATTCAGAAGTCCAGCTCATACAACTTGGGTTTGAAAAGTCATGGTTATAATGGTATGTAGAAAAACTATAAGAATGTAATTAGTTTAGATGGTGGATGTCATGTAATGACCAGTGTTTGTGATGTGTACTAGACACAAGTATGTGGCTGTCATGTAAGAAGAATCTGGAAGGATGTTGAGTCTAAAAGTATGTTTGAAATACTGAGAAGATGTGAATGCAAGAGAAAAAGAAAAAAAGTTAGTAGTGGAGTTGGTGTGTGTTTTCCCTTTGTCTCATCTCTCTTTATGCTTGTTGGTTCTCTGGTGGATTTGTAGCTCTTCTGGTTCCCATTTTGCATTCTTATAGAGTCCAACACTGGTATCAGAGCCGTTGATTGGTGTTAGAGGCTGCTTCTCTTTCCAGCTTTCTTGTGGAAATGGCTGCAAGCTCCAGTGCTGAAGTGCTAGCACCATCTCTTCCCATGTTCAAGGGGGAAGGATACTCAAGGTGGGCTCTCAAGATGAAGACCTTGTTTAGGTCTCAAAACATATGGAAAGTAGTGGAGAATGGAGTACTTGAGAAGGGAGAAGAAGCTCAAGTGATTGAGAGTCAAAAGGATGATGCTAGAGCCTTTTATCTCATCCAACAATCTGTGGATGACACCATTTGTGACAGAATAGCTGGGGTTTCTACATCAAAAGAAGCATGGGATCTGCTACAGAAGCTGTACCAAGGAACCACTCGAATGGCCTCAGTGAGAAGGCAGACATTGAGACAAAGGTTTGAGGTGCTTCAGATGAAAGAAACTGAAAATATTCATGATTATGTAAGCAGGGTGGTGACAATTGTGAACCAAATCAAAGGTTTGGGTTTTGAATTGTCTGAGAATGATGTTGTTTCTAAGATCTTGAGAAGCTTAGCACCCAAGTTTGATAATGTGGTGATAGCAATTGAAGAAGCTAAAGATATTGAAAAACTCTCACTTGATGAGCTCACAGGCTCATTGCAGGCTCATGAAGATAGAATACTGAGTCGGTCATTGGATAAATCTGAAGAAAAGGCTCTCATAATGAAAGGAGAGACTTCTGGAACAAAGGATGAGGAGAAGAACTACTACAGAGGTCGAGGAAGAGGAGCTTACAGAGGAAGAGGCCGCTTCAGAGGTAGAGGAAGAGGAATAAGTGCTGGTCGAGGTGATGATCTGAAATCACACAACACAGATCAACGACCTACTAGAACCAATCTTCAGTGCTATATATGTAAGAAATTTGGTCATGTTAAAGCTAACTGCTGGTACAGAGATAAAAGCAATGATAAAGATGCATTTACAGCAGTAGAGAAAGCATCGAGCAGTGAGACTAATTTGTTCATGGTCCATAGTGGTGCAGAGATCCATGAACATACTGTATGGTTAGTGGACAGTGGATGTTCACACCATATGTCAGGTGTGAAGGAGCTGTTTAGAACTCTAGATGAAGCTGAAACTCAGAAGGTTCGTTTGGGTGATGATAAAGAGCTTCAGGTTGCAGGATGTGGGACTGTCGCTCTAAAGACAGTGGATGGACAAACCAAGCTTATACATAATGTAAGATACGTTCCCTCACTGGCTCACAATCTTCTCAGTGTAGGGCAACTTATGACAGCAGGGTACTCTGTGATGTTTCAAGGTGATACATGCCAGATCAAAGATGTCAAGACAGGAGAGAAGCTGGTGAATATTCACAGAACCAAAAATAATATGTATCCATTAGAGATGTCTAGAGTTGGGTGTGCTAATGTAGCTCAAAGTGACATGCAGAAGTCTGTGTTGTGGCATGAAAGATATGGCCATTTAAACTTTCAGAGCATGCAACTCTTGAGACAAAAGAGCATGGTACATGGCTTACCATTCATGAAGAAGACTTCTCTGTGTGAAGCTTGTATATATGGGAAGCAAACCAGATCTCCATTCAGCAAAAAGGCAGTTTGGAGGGCTAAATATAAATTGCAGCTGGTCCATGCGGACTTGTGTGGACCAATGCAGTCAAATTCTTTGGGTGGAAATAGGTATTTCATGCTTCTCATTGATGATTACAGTCGAATGTCCTGGGTTTATTTTCTTCAGTCCAAGTCTGAAGCCTTTGAGCAATTCAAAAACTTCCAAGCAATGGTAGAGAGACAATCTGGGTGTAAGCTCAAGGTGTTAAGGACTGATAGAGGTGGGGAGTTCACCTCCAATGAATTTAAACAATATTGTGCAAGATCAGGCATTCGAAGAGAATACACAGCACCATACTCTCCCCAACAGAATGGGGTTGCAGAAAGGATGAATAGAACACTCATTGAGAAGGCCAGGAGCATGATGAAGAGCAAAGGTTTACCAAATACATTCTGGGCTGAGGCTGTTGCTACTGCTACCTACTTATCCAATATCTCTCCAACAAAGGCAGTACCTAACAGAACCCCCTATGAAGCATGGAGAAATACAAAACCATCTGTAAGTCATTTAAGGATTTTTGGTTGTATATCTTATACACATCATCCTTTGCATACTTTACAGAAACTAGATGATAGAGCATTGAAGTGCATTTTTATAGGCTATTCTCTTGAATCAAAGGCCTATAAACTATTTCATCCTAGTTCTGGTAAAGTAATAGTCAGCAGGGATGTAATTTTTGCTGAAGAAGCCCAGTGGAATTGGCAGTCAAATGAAGATACAACTAACAAAATAGTCTTGAAAAACTTCTTCAATGGTGCAACAACAACATCATCTCAAACTTCCCATCAACTGCAATCAAATGGAGGAAACTCTGAAGGTCAGCAAATTGACACAAGAGGAGAAGAGACTCATATTCATGAAGACACTTCAATGGATGAGTCTCCAGCTCGAAAAGTGAGGGAGTTAAGAGACATCTATGAGAGCTGCTCATTTGCTCTCACTGTCTCTGATCCCTTAACTTTTGAGGAGGCTCAAGAACATGAAGTGTGGAAGAATGCGATGACCGAAGAAATCACAGCTATAGAGAAAAATCAAACATGGGAATTGGTGTCTCTCCCTCCAGAAAAGAAGGTTGTGGGTCTGAAATGGGTTTTCAAAACAAAGTATAAGGCTGATGGTGGAGTACAAAAACACAAGGCTCGATTAGTAGCTAAAGGCTACACACAGGAGTATGGGGTGGACTTTGAAGAAGTATTCTCTCCTGTAGCTCGGCTAGACACTATTAGATTGTTGTTTGCTTTGGCTGCACAAAGAGGATGGCCAGTGTTTCATTTAGATGTAAAATCTGCCTTTTTGAATGGAGAGATCATGGAGGAGGTATATGTTGAACAACCTAAAGGGTTTGTGATTTCAGGAGAGGAAGACAAGGTCTACAAACTCAAGAAAGCTCTCTACGGTTTGAAACAGGCTCCAAGGGCTTGGTATAGCAAAATTGACAAATATTTCAATGAGCAGGGCTTTCAAAGATGTGAGAGTGATCACACTCTGTATAAAAAGGTGTCTGAAGGTGGAGAACTGTTGTTGGTATGCATATATGTTGATGACATGGTTTGTATGAGTTCATCTTTGGACATGGTGACTGAATTCAGGAAGAGCATGAAGAAAAGTTTTGACATGAATGATCTAGGCCTGCTCAGTTACTTTCTTGGACTCGAAGTAAAACAGGATGAGTTGGGAATTCATATGTCGCAAAGGAAATACACTGAAGATCTATTGAAAGAGTACAACATGACATACTCAAAACCAGTGCTAACACCCTTGAATTCCTATGAAAAGATGCAAGCAAATGATAATTCAGGTGAAACAGATCAAGTGAAGTTTAGAAGTCTCATTGGGAAACTAATGTACTTGACCCAAACCAGGCCCGATATAACCTTTGCTGTAAGTTTATTGAGCAGATACTTAAACAAACCAACCAAACATCATATGGGCGCAAGCAAGCGAATTCTTAGATACTTGTCTGGCAGCATTGATTTGGGCATATGGTATAGAAGGGCAAAGGAATGCAAACTTGAAGGCTTCTCAGACAGTGATTGGGGAGGAAGCCTAGATGATAGGAAAAGCACATCAGGAGTTGTGTATAATTTGGGGTCTGGTGCAATTAGTTGGCTTTCAAAGAAACAAGAAGTGATAGCTCTATCTACAACTGAGGCTGAGTACATAGCATTGTGTGCTGCTGCATGTCAAGGAGTTTGGTTAACTAGAATTCTGTCTGAATGTGGAGTGGAAGTGCAAAAACCAGTGACTCTGTGGTGTGACAACAGGTCATGCATTGCTATATCAAAGAACCCTGTGCATCATGGTAGAACTAAACACATTGATATTAAATACCATTATATTAGAGAGCTAATTACAGCTGGTGTTATTGAGGTAAAGCATTGCAGCACAGAGAGTCAGCTGGCAGACATTTTCACAAAGGGTCTCACCATTCAGAAGCATCACGAGATGGTAAATCTGCTGGGACTTTGTAATCTTCAATCAAAGGGTGGTATGTTGGAGAAGTTGATTAAAGATAGAAGCAATGGCTGAAGATACAATGCATTCAGAAGTCCAGCTCATACAACTTGGGTTTGAAAAGTCATGGTTATAATGGTATGTAGAAAAACTATAAGAATGTAATTAGTTTAGATGGTGGATGTCATGTAATGACCAGTGTTTGTGATGTGTACTAGACACAAGTATGTGGCTGTCATGTAAGAAGAATCTGGAAGGATGTTGAGTCTAAAAGTATGTTTGAAATACTGAGAAGATGTGAATGCAAGAGAAAAAGAAAAAAAGTTAGTAGTGGAGTTGGTGTGTGTTTTCCCTTTGTCTCATCTCTCTTTATGCTTGTTGGTTCTCTGGTGGATTTGTAGCTCTTCTGGTTCCCATTTTGCATTCTTATAGAGTCCAACAACCACCTCATCGACGGTGACGGCATGCTTCACTCTCTCCTCCTCCCTTCCTCCTCCTCCCCCCTTCTTCCCCTCCTCTCTTCTCCTCCCGCTTCATCCTCACCTACAAACACCTTCTCGAACTCCGCTCTAACTCCCCTCTCTTCCCTTCCTCCCTCCTCTCCTTCCACGGCCTCCCCGGCCTCCTCCGCTTCGCCGTCCACCTCGTCCGCATCCTTACCGGCCAGTACAACCCTCTTCTGGGCTTCGGCCCTGCCAACACCAGCCTCCTCTTCTTCTCCAACCGCGCCTTCGCTCTCTCCGAGTCCGACCTCCCTTACTCCTTCTTCATCTCCCCCGACACCGGTGACACCACTACCATCTCTCGCCATGACTTCAATGGCCAGCTTCTCACCTCCATGACTGCTCATCCTAAGCTTGACCCTATCTCCGGGGACCTTTTCGCTTTCCGCTACTCTCTCTCACCACCTTTTCTCACCTTCTTTAGATTCGACAACCTCCGCCGGAAGCTCTCCGACGTCCATATCCATTCTCTTCGTCATCCCACCGTCATCCACGACTTCGCCATTACTCAACGCTTCGCCATCTTCTCTGACGTCCAGCTCATCATGAAACTCCCCCTAACCTCCCCGCCGGTTCAGTTTGACCCTAAGAAAACCCCTCGTTTAGGATTACTCCCTCTAGATGCCATTGACGACTCGGAGATGCGTTGGTTTGACGTGCCGGGGTTCAACATGATGCACTCCGTCAATGCATGGGATGAAGAAGACGGCGCCGTTGTTGTTCTCGTGGGGTTTAACATGGTTGGAGATTCAATGAAGCATTTTTTGGAGAGAATAGAGCTGATAAAGAGCAGACTGGAG
The DNA here is from genome assembly GCA_020875875.1 of Dioscorea alata. Classification (NCBI taxonomy): domain Eukaryota; kingdom Viridiplantae; phylum Streptophyta; class Magnoliopsida; order Dioscoreales; family Dioscoreaceae; genus Dioscorea; species Dioscorea alata. The sequence continues at coordinate 17,896,101 of CM037018.1, forward strand.
ATGGTGAGGATATACGTCAACTCCGGGAAGGTGACGAGGAACATGATCTCGCCGGAGAATCTAGAGTTTGGTTCTGTGAACCAAGAGTACGTGGGGAGGAGGAACAGGTATGTGTACGCCGGCGTGTCTGTTCCCCACCCGAAGATCTCCGGCGTAGTGAAGGTGGATTTGGAGGGAGAGAGAGTGGTCGGAAGGAGGGAGTTTGGGCTTGAGTGTTACGGCGGAGAGCCGTGCTTTGTTCCGGCGAAGGAGGGAGAGGGTGGAGGTGAAGAGGATGATGGATATTTGGTGACGTATGTGCATGATGAGAGGAAGGAGGAGTCGAGGTTTGTGGTGATGGATGCGAGCTCGCCGGACTTGGAGGTGGTGACGGAGGTGGCGCTGCCACGGCGAGTGCCGTATGGGTTTCATGGTATCTTTATCACTGAAGCGCAGCTCCGTTCACAGTGCCCGGTGACCATGTGATCGGGCCTGGTTTTTGGTTTTGGATTTGACCCGTTAAAGGATCAGGAGCCAGCTACACCTGTACAAGGCCGGGCTACCCGCCCAAGCCCGAAGGCCCGCCCGAAAAATGGAAGGGTTTGGATAAGGTCCGATGTTTGGGCCTTGAAAAAAAAAAAGCTCATTTTAAAAATGGGTCGGGTTTGGTTTTTATTGTTAAAAGCCCGACCCGGCCCGGCCCCAACCCGAATTATAAAATATATTTATTAATTAATTTATATATATATATATATATATAATGGTAAATTTTCATTGATTATTTATTAATTAGTTTTGTATATGCTTATATAATATATATTTATTGTTGATTGTCATTGATTATAATGGTTTGAATTTTAGTTGTTGTAATTGTATAAATATTTGCATTTGGTATTTTAATTTTTAAGTGTTTTGTAGAATAATATTTGGTCATATTCACATATTAATATTATTATTAATTTTTTTATAACTTATATATTATTTGCTGAAAAATTTATTTGGGCTGGCTTGGGCAAAAGTTAAGGCCCGAATTTTAGGGCCGGGCCGGTCTTGGACAAGGTTAAATTTTAATAATTATAAATAAAACTCGGCCCGAACCCGACCCATGGACAGGTCTAGTGCCAACTCAAAATTTGTATTTTTTTTAATTAATAATATGAATAAATCATAAATTTATTAAAATAAAAAGAAAAAATATACAAGTCTAAAAACATAATATATATATATATATATATATATATATATATATATATATAAAAGAAAAAAACAAGTAACATAATATAGCAGAAGCAGGTGAAGCACGTCATTAAAAATGAAAGACCACACAAAAACAGAAAAAATAAAAATAAAAAGTGGGGGAACAACTCCTTTAAACTTGCTGGTTGGGGAATGATTCATATTATATTTTTTATGATATATATTATTGGAATCATTGGGTGCTAATAGCAGCACCGAGAGGTATTTATGTAACACACACACACACACACATATATATATATATATATATGTAGGGAGTCATATGTTGTGCACCTGCATTGACTTTTGTTGTTATTGTCATTGTGAAAAATATTGTTGTTGTGAGAAGGACTAATTTATGTGTCCGTTGGCGTGGTACTTCTGACATTTTTTATAAACCATCTAAAAACTTTCATACTATATCACCCCATTAATTCATTAAAATATTAACCATTAGACTATCTTTTATAATGATTATATTATAAGATATAATTCGCGATCATTTTATTTTATCATTTTAATTATTCACCATATAAATCTAATTATTAATATATTTATCTGATAAAAATATTAATTTTTTTAATAATATAATTGCATTATATAATAAATTTTATATCTTTTAAAATAATTTATTTAAATATTTTCTTAAAATTATATGAAATTCTATAAAATAGTAATCGTTAGTGTTTTTAAAATTATTTAATTTTTGGTTGCTAAAAAAATTAAAAATAATTTATTTAACAGAAGAAATAAAAAACAACTTAATTTAAATTAAATTATATTATATTACTTTAGAATTACATATTAATTAAATTACACCAATAATAAAATTTGAACAAAATAAAAAATAAATTTTGGATAATTTTATAATCTACATAATATAAAAAACACATGCCGACCGTCTTTTTTTTTTTTTTAAATAAAATAAAATAAAATTTGAAAGAAAAAAACCCATGAGAACCCCCGTTGAGTGTTTGGTTGCCATCAAACACTCAATTACTATAATGGAGCATTTGAGGATTAATTGCTCATTGAGCTTAAAAAAAATAAAGTTTGAAGGGGAAAACCCCATGAGACCCATCATTAAGCATTTGGTTATCATCAAATGCTCAATGATTATTATGGAGCATTTGAGGATTAATCTCTCTTTGAGCATTAAAAATGTTCTTTTATTTACCAGGACGTGTATTATTCCTGATTTAACTAATAAAGTTTTATTTTAGTTTGGACCCAAAAAAAAATCTATGCTTATACTTAATTGCTGTAATTTTGTGACAAAAACAAAATAAAAAAAACCTATGGGTGATAGTTTTTTTTTTTTTTTTTTTTTGTGGTTTTGGAGTTTTAGTTCTTTTATATTTTTTTAACTAAAAATAATTGATAGAAACATTGAGTTGATTAGGTAACAACTAGATGGTCTAGTGATAAATCATCCAAATAGTAAGTAAGTGATGTATAATCAAATTTTTCACATCTTGACTATATAATATTATACAAATATTGTAAACATATTATAGAACTATAGAAATAATTTGTTGTTTTTGTAAAAAAAAATTGAGTTGATTAAAATGAGATAAGAAATGATATTTATTGCAATTTCACGCTCTTTACAAAATCACTTTAAAATGAATTTTAAATTATGTTAAATTGTTGTTGTTTTCATGGTTTAATATATATTTTTTTTAAGAAGTTGGTATAACGTGTTGCTTTACATCTGAAGATAGTGAGGTATATTTTATTTTATTTTATTTTAGCAGTCTTTATATATATATATATATATATATATATTAATTAATTAATTAAAAAAATCCACATTTATATATATATATATATATATATATATATATATATTTTTTAATTAAAAAAATCCACATTTAGGGGTGTGAATATAATTATAAATTTATAAGGGTTCATATAAATGATTGATGTAATTAAGTTATTTCAGAGGGTTTATATGAAAAGCAAAAAAGTAAGTGACCATGAAAACGAGGATCTTTGTCGCCCGAGCAGAGCTCTTGTGGAAACCCTAGAAATGGATCTCTAGAAAAAAAGGGTTTTTTTTACCCTTTCGATCTTTTGATCTCTTTCTCTTCATCTCATTATCTTAGACAGAGGATTCTCTAGCTGATTGGCACCGTCAGAATGAAAAGCCATCAGATTTGAAGCTCTGGATCTTGATCTTCTACGGTATCATTAGATTTTTGATCCAGTATCGTTTTGTTCGATTTTTTATCCAATTCGAATGGGAATGTATGATGGTTTTTCAATTTTTGTTGATTTTCTTGTGTAAAAGGTTTGATATTTGGTCGGGATTCAGGGATGACGGAGAGGAAGCAATGTAGGCTGTGGTGGCCGGAGTGGCTCTTGTCTAGCGAGCCGAGTTCTGAATTCTTGCTGTTCGGTTGGTTTATGAATGCCGGGGAGGACGTTGTTGTGGCTGCTGTTGTTTCCCTCAGTGAAATCTCCCCGTGTCTTCAGCAATCTGAGGTTCAGGTAAAGAAAACAGTCTAATTGTAGTGGTTTTTATCTGAATTCTGAAGATATTGAACTTTGTTTTTCAATATTTTGTTTCTGCTAAGTATTGAAATTAATCTCAGGAGACTCTGATTTTGTTTGTTTGGCTTGACATTCATTGCTCATTGGAGTTATAAGACTGATTAAATGTGTTTCAACTATGAAAGTTTGCTATTTTCTTTAAAAGTATGCTTTATCTGCTTTAGCTTTAGATAGTCTTGTTTACTTGAATTCTATGAAACATAATTAGGTTGTGATATTATAAAGCAAATTCAATGCATAACTAAATGTGAATCATGTTTGAAGAATTGTGAAACATGATTAAATGAACGAAGTCTTTTCAACTGTGAAGGTTTCTTTTTTTTTTTTGGTTGAGAATTGAACTTGATCAACTGAATGTCTATTGGTTAATTCTTAGATATAAATGTTTTATTTTATTATTTTTTTTGCTTTGGGTGTTGATTCAGGAGCTCCTTCATTATGTCAACAGAAGGATGCCCTTACCCCTGCAAGAATCTTCAACATTCACACTTCTCGGACAATGCATTGCATCTTGTAGTGAAGGAGATTTAAAGATGGAGTGTCAGAACTTGGATAATCTTTCCCAAAGAAATGATGGCCAAGAACAATATAATGAACCTGAGCAAAGTTCTCCCTCAGGAAAGTCTGTTAGAGCATCCCTGGGGGCAGCTTTTGCTGAAAACTACAGAAAATCTAAATGTGGCTGTAAGAAACTTGATCAGGGTTTAGAATTGCTTAGGCAGTCTTCAACTAGATGTGGGACATGGATCCAGCTTATTCCCCAAACCCAAAGAATTATGTTCAAGGAAAACAGATGGGCCCCAAAGTTTCACCACATGCATATAAGTGGGCATTTGCTGCCCATTTGTGACGTCCACGTATGTAAGTTAGGATAACTACGGCTACATTCTTTAATGGCTCCTTAGTTCTTTTTATTCAATTATTTCCTTTGATTTGTTAATTTCAGCTGATAGCATATAAACCACCATTATTTGGTAGCCATCATTTTTCTCTGAACTCCTGGGGTTTTGAAAAGGAGGTTAGAGCCCCTTTCAAGAGACCAAATTGGGTTGCAAGACTTTACAAAAAATCACTGCTTCCTGATATGGTAAGTCAATAAATGTTGTTCGATCACAAGACTCAGAAACTATATTCTTTGCATTTTTTTTCTTTATGCTGACTTCTGCAACTGTAATTCTGATTGCAGGATTCAGTTGTGTTGGCAATTAACTGCACAAATGCTGCTAAGGTACATTCTGAGAGATATTTGAGTATTAAAGGGCCTCAGATCCACTTTCGAAGGATATGCATGTAGCATCCTGCTCCTGAAATTTCTTTAAAAGTAATATCATTGGTACCCTTGTTCTTACATTTTTTAAAGCCCTTTTTTCTGTTTGTTTAGGTTGCTATCTATGATATGGTACATTGTGGCAGTACTTGTAGCTTCAGTGTCTACTGTTGTGTACATCATTCTTCAGCTGTTTCATAAACCTTTAGTGTATGGATCTCAAAGATTCTTCTTCAGGTTTTTAAAAGAGATTTTCAGACACACATTCAAGAATATACACATTCGCAGTTGTCAGCTTTTGTATTGGCCTGTTTTTCTTCAGGCCTACGGTTTTAGGTAATTAAAAGTATTATGCACTTAGGGTTTTATTTTTTGGATTGAGGGTTCTTATTTGATGTTAATACCTCCAAGCATTTTGTGACATGCAGCTCTTCATTGAATATTGCATATTCACATAGAGCTTCTCTGAAGAAACACTTCATCTGGTCTAATGTTGCCGTTGATCTTCTTTTGGGAAACATTATCGGGGTGATCTTATTTGCTAATGCCAAAGCTCTTTCCTTTCAGATGATGCTGATCAGCCGCAATGTAACAGATAACTTGTTGCGGTCTGGTTTTGCATGGTTAATGGGTGTGCCAGCTGGTTTTAAGCTGAATACTGAATTAGCAGAGCTTCTTGGCATGGTTTCACTTAATGCCATACAAGCTTTCTCTACTTTCTGGTTCTTTGCCAGTTCTTTTCTGAAATACTTCATAAATGGGCTTTCATTGTTAGGCATTTTTATGGGCCTTACTGTCCAAGCTGCTCTGTGCATAGACTTGCTTAAGCTTGGCACGTTACATATATCAATACTTCATCGGTTGATCTCAGTTATTTATATGCAACAGATAAAGGCTGTAGCATCTTTGTGGCGCCTTTTCAGGTAAACTTATTTGCTCAAAATGTACCCCATTTTCTTTTTGGTCCACTGTCTTTAGAATATAGCCCTCTTTCCTTGGTAAAGATTAAACATTGTGGCACCTTCCTTTGAAGGGTGTAGCATGTCTATGGTTTGGGAGAAATATATGACCCTGTGACAGGTTAACTTAATATTATTAGGTTCCTTTTATATGTGATCGTAGTTTTGTTTTGCTATTGTTTTGCTGTGCTGCACATGGTGAGATTTTAATCAATACTCTTTAATTGATTGCATGCTTAGTTGTATTCAGAAGCTTGAAATAATTGTTGAATGATCTGTTTTTTCCTTCAATAAAGTAACCATATCATGCAAATACTTGCAGAGGTCGAAAATGGAATCCTCTTCGTCAGAGGTTAGATAGTTATGACTATACTGTTGAGCAGCATGTTGTTGGTTCACTTGTCTTTACACCACTCTTACTGCTATTGCCCACGACATCTGTTTTCTACATTTTCATCACCATGTTGAGTACCTCAATCAGTTTCATCTGTATCATTATGGAGATTGCCATCTCCATTCTTCATGAAACTCCTTATTTCGAAATTTTGTTATGGATTATGAGAAGAAGAAGATTTCCCTCTGGATTATGGTTCCAGATTCCATCTCTATCTTCAGCCCATGGTACCACAAGTGGTGGATTGCGGCATGAAGACCACTCCACATTCGACTTATCAAAGTCAATGTCTTTTGACACTAGTGGAGAACCAGGATACGCGGTTTCAATTGTTCAGAGCAACTTTGCAACATTAGGTAAATTCATTCATGAAAGCTATTATATTTTTGGTTAAATTTTTCATTATACTCTGAGGCACCTAAGAAAAAGTCATGGTCTCCTTTATTATTAATTGATTAATGCTTTAATTTTATTTATTGCATAAACCAGAGTCATCTATTGACTGTTCTTTTCTTCAGACTCCCTCATCCATATATGCTCCTTGCCTATTGAAAACTCATTATTTGTTGGTGAAATGCGGACTGTGTTATGATTCTTCACTTACGTCCTAAACACCGTCCACCTGATACTTTGATCTTACTTTCTGCTCTATTTTGTGGGATGAACTAAGGAATTGGTGAGATCATTCCAAATTGTCAATCTAGTCTCTTCGAGCATAATTGAAACCAAGCTAAATTTGTGTCGTCCAATATAGTTTAGATGAATAAGAAGAAATGGACATTGCAGAGTTGAAAATTGGGTAGTTCTTATATATTTGAAAGGAGTAAAGCACTATACGTGGTAACAAATGGAAATATTGATTAATGTTTCTGCAATCCTCCGTTGTAGAAGACAATTGTTGTATTCTGTATCCATCTTCCTTGTCCTGACTATTTTCATTAAAAGCTTAAGTTTGTGCTCATTTCATTATGTTGGTAATGCATTTGTAGTTACAAGAAATGCATGAGCATGATTCTAATTATGTTATTTACTGCAACATATTATAGTGTCAGTTTTGTTCTTTTGGTTTCTATCTCGATTATATCAGACAATTGTTGTTAGATATCTTGTTTTAGTCCAAACTTATCAGGCAAACTACTCTTCATAATATTCAAGACGAATAATTGCAGGGCAAGTAATCTCACCATACTATAGGAATGTGCTTCAAGGTTTCTCTCGACTCTTTGGGAAATCATCACTACATGGGATTCTTATGGGTCAAAGGTTATTGTTCTCTTCGCTCTCTTCTATTTACACTTGAATTTTGTGTGATCTTTCGTGTTACTAAGACAGTAACTATATGACTGCAGAATCCCTTTAACTTTAGGAGGCCGTTTTCATCCCGCATTCCCCTGGATGCATATTGGCTGCAGAGAATACTGGGAACTTTGTTATAGTTCAGTGCTTGCTTGCAGATCAGAGTGATGATAGCGCCTCTGAATTTGACTTACAATTCTAACAAGGAACTTAACCTAACTTGAATGCCCTGAATTCATCCAGTTGGGTCCTTATTCTTTTGTCTTTGATTTGTTACTACCTCTTGTGCTCATTTTCATGGTTTTAGGCATTAGCCCTCATCCAAATTCTTATTTAAAATTCAGATTTGTGAAGTACCTCTACCGTCTGATATTAGTCTTGTGAAGTGCGAACGATTCATGTATATTTTTTCTTTTTATTTTAAATTTATTTTTTAGCCTCACATAGCATATAAAGTTTTGGCTGGATTTTTAGGGATGAGCATGAGATTTTGGTGTTTGGTGAGGGGATGGACATGTAAAAGAGTCTGGGATATCCATTGAAGGCATCTCGAGGGATGTTTTAAGGGTTCCAAGTGAGGAAATTCCTCTCAAATATATGGGTTTATCCTCATCCCCAGTCAAACAACGTAACAGCATTCGTTTGCCCCATCCATTGGTAAATTCTATGAACACAGATGAACGTATTTTGGGGGGATGCAATAATATAAATACATACACCAAACAAAACAAAAAATATCTACTGAAAAAATGAACCTCAATTCAGTTAAGTAGGCCAACTTGTAACCAATGAGTTTCAAGTATTATACAGATCTGGTTAACTCTGAAAACAAACTAATAACAAGACAAGTCAATAGAAAGAAATCCTCACCTAATCTAACAATAACCGGGGAACTTAAAATTAGCATGCAGGTTAAAGGCAAACCGTGCAAAGTCAATAGTAATCTAATTCACAGGAATTCAGCAATTAATGGCTATCACTTAAACAAAGTAGGCAACCAGCGGCATGGTGCTTCCCCTCCACCTCTTTGGAGAAGAAATATACATAATAGCTGTTGACTGGATATGATTTTGTCAACTTCCCCTTCCTCTTCCTCTCTTTGATCTTGAAACCACTTGTTTTTTTCCCCTGCGGATTACGTTTGGTTGGGGTTCAGCCAGCATCCGCTCAATTGTCTTCATCCTTGTACCATCACTTGAGTTGCTTGCAATGCCCGCCTGGCTTCCATTGATGGCGGGTTCAAGATTTGATGTAGTGTTTAGCTCAACTGATGAACTGAAAAGAGGAAAACAAGTGTTAAAAAAAATTGATTTCTGTCATTAATCAGTAAAGAAGATAAACATATCCACTTGTGCATGTACTTGTTAGCAGAAATCTTTTGTGTTGATCCAATTGAATTCTGTGGCTCAGTGTTTCCATTGTTGTGTCTTGTCTCTGCAAAACCATTATTAATGGTTTCAGGAAGGTTTATGAAAAGAATTACATGACACACCTCAAGCTTAAGCACATAATGAGATTGAATAATATAAATAAAATAATTAGTCAAACAGGCAAATGGCAGGAATCATCCAAACGATTGAATTACCAGAAAGAGAATGTATTTCTCCAGAAGAAGAAATTTTAGTCATCTGTGGTCTGTTGGCCTGTGATACTCCTTGAGACTCGGAATTTTTCTGCATGCTGAAAGCAAGAACAATGATAAACATCAACATATGGAAAACCTCAATAAACCAAGAGGAGCTAAAAAGCAGTTAAATAGAAATTTGGCAGAAAAATGATAAACAAGTATAGATACAGAAAGTGTTGCAGGCCGGTAGTTGACACAGATAGAAGAGAGAAACAGTCAAACAGAGAAGCGGGAGAAGTGAAGATAGGGCGAAGAGAGGATTTGGCAAATATTCCTTCCTAACAACTCTCACCCATTTAATTACAACAGTATCTCATCATTAATACTCACTAATTACTGACTATTAATTCATATCAAAATCCCGGTACTTGGTCCCCATGACACCTTGATTCCCACGGGTGCTTCTCCTGACGCTGGTGCTGCTATCCCCCAGCCACACGGTCTGTATCAATTGCCGCCATCCGTGAAACATCCTTGTCCTCAAGGATGAATTGCGGAAAGGTCTTGCGGAAAACCCCCATATTCTCCCAAGTCGCATCAGCTTCAGTTTGTCCACTCCATTGAACTAGCACCTCAGAGATAATTTGCCCCTTTTTATAACCTCCCAATTCTTAAGAATTGCCATTGGACTTAAAACTGGGTGTTAGTTCAGAAACTCATCTGGCAATGGATTGGGTGCAGCTACCAGCTCCCCAAAAAAATTTTGACTTGGAAACATGAAGTATGTTGTGAATCTTGGCAGTGTCGGGGAACTTCAAACGATATGCCACTGCACCAACTTCCTCAACAATTTGAAATGGCATGAAGAACCTGCACGCTAGTTTGTGTGAAGCTCGGCACACCAGGGAGACTTGAAGATACGGTTGAAGTTTCAATAACACCCAATCCCCTGGTTGAAATTGAATGTATATTCTGCCGGAATTCGCCTGATTCCTCATTCAAGTTTAGGGGCGCTACAAGTTCTTTTGTAGAGCTGAAAGAACCGTAGCTCTATCAACTACATGCTCATCCACGGCGGCCACAGCAGTTGTTCCCCGATATAATCAGCCAATGTAGGTGGAGTTCACCCAAATACCGCTTCAAACGGAGTCATATTAATTGCCGAATGCCACGCCATATTGTAATTACCATTCGGCCCACGGCAAAAATTCCGGCCACCAGCGGGGATTGTTGGTGGTAAAACACCTCAGATAATCTTCAAAATACCAATTCAGGACCTCTGCTTGGCCATCCGTCTGCGAATGGTAAGCACTATTGGTTGCCAACATAGTCCCTTGAAGTTTAAATAGCTTCCGCCAAAAGCTACTCATGAACACCGGGTCGCGATCGGAGATAATCAGCGCCGGTGTACCATGCAATTTGATGACGTCGCGCACCATAATTGCTGTCACCTGAGTTGCTGTAAATTGTGGGCTCAATGTTGAAAAATGAGCATGCTTGGAGAGCTGGTCGGCAACAGCCACGATGGTCGCCTCCCTGCCGGCTGGTGGCAGGCCTGTGATAAAGTCCATCGCAATGGAGTGCCATAATTTCCCTGGGATCGGAAGGGGTTGTAATAATCCCTGCGGCCCATGATTAAAAGGTTTGACTGACTAACAAATAGCGCATTTGGCAAGATACTTGCGCACCGATCGCCGGAGTTCAGCCAGTAAAAAACACTGGCTAGGCACGTGAGCGTCCGCTGCATCCCAGCATGTCCTCCTGTCGGCGTCATATGGAACTCAACAAGTAATAAAGGTTAAAGTGGCGAATTGGCAAGGATCCATACACGTCTCTTGAAGAACATAATACCACCGTGGACCGCAAATTAAGGATGTTAGCCGGGATTCTGAATGACCGAATCCCTCAACTGTGTTGTGTCCGTGTGTATACTCATTGCCTAGCGAACGGCATCCCATAAAATTGGTAGTGAGCGCGAGTCTGCGAATAGAGCATGACACGTTATTCTGGTGACACACGACAAGGCATCAGCTGGCCCATTAAGCACCCCAAGTTTGTATTCTATATCAAAATCATACCCCAATAATTTAGAGAGCCATCGTTGTTGCTCTGGCATTTGAATTGTTTCGTGAAGCACCGCACGAAGACTCCAATGGCCAGACTAAATGGTGAACCGTCATCTGGATAATGGCGTCATTTTTTGACAAACTCTGTAATGGAGAACATCTCTCGACCATATGTGGGTGTGGCCTGCATTCGTGGGGTGAGTTCTTTTTGCTAAAATATGCAATTGGGTGGCCATTTTGCAATAACACTGCTCCAACTCTAGCGCCCAACATGTATGTTTGCACGACAAACGGAATAGAGAAGTTGGGTAACTTGAGCACTGGTGTCTTCGTTAAAGCTTCCTGGAGTCTCCGAAATGCACTAGTGGCCCCGGGCGTCCACACGAAGGCATCCTTCCTCAATAGTTCCGTCAGGAAGGCCACCAAAGAGGAATAGCAGGACACAAATCACCGGTAGTAACTGCAAAGCCCCAAAAATCCTCACTGGACTTTCTCAGTACCAGGAATTGGCCAATTTTGTATCACCTGAATTTTATCTGGGTCGACGGCAACACCATTGCCAGAGATGACATGGCCCAGATAACCAATTGTAGTGCTTCCGAATTCACATTTTTAAAGCTTGGCTAAAAGCTTGTGATCTCCTAGTCGGAGCAGAACCTCGTAAATGTGAATCAGATGAGAAGCCCAATCTTGACTGTAAATAAGGATATCATAAAAAAATATTAGAACAGAATGTTGAGTTCATCAGTGACTAGAATGTCAAAGGAGCGCTCGTTAGGCCGAAGGGCATAACTAGAAATTCGCAGTATCCTTTGTGTCTTTAAGGCCATCTTCTCGATATCACTGGGGTGGATTCGTATTTGATGATAACCAGTGCGTAGATCTAGCTTAGAGAAAATCCATGCTCTAGCGATATCATCCAACAACTCCTCAACTATGGGGATAGGGAAATGGTCTTTCACTGTGACCGCATTCAAGGCCCGATAGTTGACACAGAAACACCAAGTTCGATCCTTCACCAGAAGCACCGGGGAAAAGCACGAGCAATTGCTCGGCCGGATAATTCCGTCAGCCATCATCTCACCCACCAATTTCTCTTTCTGATTCTTGGAAGTGTGGGTATCTGTAGGGTCTCACATTAACAGGTGATGTCGGGATTGATCGGAATGCGGTGGTTGTGCTCTCTAGTCGGAGGTAACCCCGATGGAGCCTAAAAGACGTCTAAAAACTTAAAGAGGAGAATTAATCTCATTCAGGATGGCGATTGGTACCTTGGCGCCTATGGGCTTGGATCTATAGAAGTTGGTTCAACCATGAGTTGATAAAATTGGGTCCTATCCGTACCTGATTTCCGCATGGCCGCTAGACGCATCACATCATAATGAGGTTGGGTGAGCCCATGTAGTCGTATCTGGCCAGCATTGTGCTAGAATTCCATCCATAGTTTGTCGTAATCAAATAACACTGGACCCAATTAACACATCCATTGCACCCCTAGAATTACATCTGCAATGTAGCTAGGTAAAAGAAGGGGGTCAATGGTAAATGTTACTTCCCCCATCCTAGGGCAACTCCTACGCATTCTCCACTGCACGTGAGGGCTTCACCGTTGCCGACGGTGACACACATGTGCAAGGACGGTTGGACCACTAGATTCAAGTGAACTGCTAAACGGGATTGAACAAAATTGTTCATTCAACCGCCACCAACCAGTACAATCACTTCCTAGCCGTTAATAAAGCCAGCAATCTTTAGTGTTGATGGTACCACTTGGCCCATCAATGCGTGTAGCGAAATGCAGGGAGCATCGTACACCCACTGCTATAGGGATGGATTCTCCAGTGTTGGCAGCATCAACTCAGGCGAGGGTTCCTCTGGTGAAATAGTCAGATGCATAGATCATCAAGCACAAAAACAAGGTCGGGTTGCATATGTGCCCCGGTGAAAATTTGGAGTCAACTAAAACACAAACCCTTTTCGCGCCGCAGAGTCATCTCCACAGGTGTGAAACGCTTGATTGGAAGAGATGTTAAGTGGTGCCGGTGGCCGGGGTAACAAAGGCCGAGCATATGACGGGCGGCTGGCATTACACTTGTCTTTCACCAACTTGGCCATTCCCATTGCATCATGGAGAGCGCCCAGTTTCAACATATAGAGCTCTCGTTGAATCTCATCTCGAAGGCAAGAAAAGAAGCAATTCAACAAGCTCTGTTGGCTTAATCTGGTGATTCAAGTGGAAAGACACTCAAATTCATGGAGATAGGATGCGACGGTGGTGGTTTGTTTGAGCTTGAAGGGGGTCGCCTCATGATTCACAAAGGAAGAGAGGCCGAATCGTAGCTCGAGCTTGCGGGTGAAGTTGTCCCAGTGAGAGAATTGTTCCGTAGCATGGGCCAATGGAACCACTGGAGTGCTGGGCCAGCCATGTAGAAAGTTGCAATGGAGATCCGCTGTCATCAGGGAATTTGCTGAAAAATGAAGTGGTTGATTTGGAGTAACCACCTAAGAGCAATCTTGCCGGTGAACAAAGGGACCTCTATTTTTGGTAGTCTGACAGAAGGAGTGGAGGTATGTGAGTGAAGAGAGGGTGGTGTGAGAGGTGAAGGATGGTGTAATGGAGAACCAAATGGTGATGGTGGTTGACTGGAAAGATGGGGGGGGGTCTTGTTAAGCTGCTGTAATTTCACCATTTTCACCATTACGGTTTGCTATGACGCTAAGGAACTCCTAAGTATATCAAAGGATTCGGAATGGCTCTTGCGCAGTAGTTTAAAAGATTTAGAGTGATGTTGTACTGTGGAGCAGAGTGAGTCTAATTTCATGAAGGCAGAGTCGTGACACGTGAGTTGATCAGCCATTGCTGACAGCTGCTTGTCGACGACGCGCGCACAAGTCATCATGCCGTCTGTCACAGGGTTTTCATGCATGCTCGGTACAGACGGTCCTTTACCGAGAAAAGCTAGCCGAGGCCAAGATCAGCAAAATCCAAATCCAATGGGAGTTGGTGTCTGTATGATCATCCTATGTACGCGGGAGTGCGCATGATCAAGGATCCTAGCCGGGAGTGACAAGCAAGAACCACACGGGCTGGTGCCGTAGGTGGCAAGAGCTTGCCGAGCAGTGCGCATGGAGAGATGCGTGTGGCTGAAGGACCTTGACCTAGGATGGATGGTCGTGTGATCGAGAGCATGGGCCAAGGGCCCTAGATTGGCTAAATCTAGCCAATCAACCAGGTTAGGCATAAGAACAGATAGTACGGTCGATCATGGACCTGGTACAGTTGCAATTCTTGCCCAGCCAGGAGCCAAGACAGCACATAGGCGCGTAGGCGGTACAACGCGCACCATGATCGAGAGACTCAATATAGACAGACAGGGTGTAACCGAGATCCAGCCAGGCAGATGCTGGCAGAGTGGGATGTAGGTCTCGCTACAGTCGGTGCTGTAGCTGGTGAGGGACAAACTATAGCTAGTGGGAAACCAAACGGGGAGCACGCAGTTACGACGAGTCCCGGCTAACATGAGCGGTATCATTTGGTAGCCATTGGAAAGGGATCCAGTTCGTTTGCTAGCCCTTGGAATGGGAATTCATGGAAATGCGTTCATCTCGTAGCCCTTGGATGGAGATTCCAAGCCTTGGTAGAATAAGCATATAAAAGGAGCCCCTTACCCCTTTGTAATCTCATCCACAAACCCATCCAAGAATCCTTAGGCATTAGAGAGTCTTATTTCCTTAGTAGGAGAAGGTGAGGATCACCTCCACTCCAAGAGAGTTGAGTGAAGGTCTTGGCCGGTGTTGTCTTGGCTCTTGGTGTAACCTTGACTACATTAAGAAAGAGTTTTCCCCTTTTCTCTCTTATCTCAGTTTTCTTATTTCTTTGTCTTGTGAATGGTTGTTGCTTGCATCTTGGGTTGTGAGGATGTGCTTGGGCGATTCTCGGGTGAAGGCTGGCTTGTGAGGCGCAAGTGCCGCACAGGTTAGAACTCCGAAAAGTAACTCGTGTCACCGTCCATCATGAGTCAATGGAAGCACCAAATTGTTACAGGCCAGTAGTTTACACAGATAGAAGAGAGAAACAAAGAAGAGAGGAAAAAGAGAGGAAAAGGAAGAGCGGATTTGGCAAATATTCCTTTCTAACAACTCTCACCCATTTAATTACAACAGTATCTCATCGTTAATACTCACTAATTACTGACTATTAATTCATAACAAAATCCCAGTACTTGGTCGCCACGACACCTTGATTCTCACGGGTGCTTCTCCTGACGTTGGTGCTGCTATCCCCAGCCATACGGTTCGCATCAGAAAGTATAGGTTCAGATAATATTATATCACTCAGAAAAGAACCAACTAGAATGAAAAGTGATAAACAACTACAAATAAAGAAGTTTACACTCAGAAAATATTATAGGGAATGAACTTGGAATGTTTATAGATTACCTGATGTAACATCTTCCGATTGTAAACGGTGAAGTTGAGAAAGAAACAGAACTTAACCATAACACTATTTTAGTATCTTGTATAGGCCTTGACAATGCAGTTTTACCTCATACACTATCCTAATTAAACAATTCATCGAAGCAAACTTCATGGAAATCTCAGGGCAACTTTCAGCTATAGAAAAGCTTCTTTTTTGCCATAATAATAACAGGAGCTAATCAGACATAAATTTTTTGAGTAAATTTGATATCTTCCACCATTTATTTACCCATCCTTAGGTGTAGCCAGTGGCTATTAAACAATATTTATTAGCATTATCCTATACACTTCAAGATAGCTTCAGAATAATGAAATTTCAGATTAGAGATGATAGACCCATTCCTACACATCCTGAAAGAATATCCTGAAAAATACATGAAGAGGACAACAGAAACATGGCTCCCATGTAGTTTTCAATGATAAGAGGACTTCATTTTATCAAGATTCTGCATAAAAAGACAGAGGAGACTATTTTACACATGAACTAACCAACCTTAGCAGTAGAGGGTTCGTCTCCTCTGATGGCATTTCATTCGCAGTAAGTAAGGGATTTTCTGCGTTAGATGAGGGCCCTGTTCAAATAAAAGAGAAGTATTTTTCATCAAATCAGCAGTTTGTCTCCAATAAATTCATCCGAGATGAATTAAAAAAATGGACCATTTGCATCACTGACCATTAAGTAGAAAATGTATGCACTCAGTAATAGGATCTGATAAGGAATATTACCACCATTCTCCACTGGCAGAAAAGCAGCAACACCAGCAGTCTGCACCTTCATTCCCGAAGGTTCTTCGACTTCCTTGAAACATAAAATAGGTGCATATTTTATCTTGAAAGAACAGATAGAAATGGAAACTAAAGGCATTCCAACAGAAGTAACATGAGGTACTCCATTACCTGATTTTCAACTGAAATAAGTACATCAGAAGGGTCAAGCTGCCTAGGTTCACCCGCAAGTATGGATTGTGACGGATCGGAGGAATTAGTTAAAATTGGGATTTCTAGTGTAGCATTTATTGAAGGAACTGGATTATGAGGCTCTGAAACAATACTGGAAATGATTTTGCTTGTTTTAGTGGGATGACTAACAGACAATTTATGGTGATCATCTGAATGATCCTCAAGATATAACCCTGCAGGTAGTTCATAAACACATCAAAACCTTCTGTAACTGGGAAGGAACTAAGCCTATGATAAGCATCTAGAAACTCCATACCTGTTTTATCAGCTGCCAATGAAATTCTAGAATTAACATGTTCCAAGAATCGTTCAAAAGAGCCTTGTCTGGATTTGGGAATGTGAAAAGCATCATCTGTTGACTTCAAGCGGACATTCCGATTTTCAACATTTGCATCATATGATCCAAGGGCAACATAATTCCTTTTCAGGCCCTAAAAAATATTTTGGAAAAACAATATACAATCATCAACAGGAAGATAGAAGATAATAGTTTTGTCTACAATTGCTCAAATACTTGACAACTAGCAATTGATCATCCAAAACTCACCATAAAAAGAAAATCAACAAAGTTCTAGTATGGCCATATGGTAAACAAGGTCACACCCAATTACCCCAAGATTATTATAAACATCATGACTTATATAACATATTTTGAAGTAAATAATAAAAGAGAAAATCAAGACCAACTTAAGAGAATAAATAAATAACAAGCCATATAAATATAATTCCAAAGCACCAAAAAACATTGAATTCATGGTTAATATCAGTTAATCATGATATTAACATTAATTTATATATACCTTTTTTTTTTTTTAACTTTTAAGCTTGTTTATTGAAAGATATGGGTTTTAAGAAGAGTACCTTCAATGATGGGAAAGACTGGTTATAAGTTGCATGGCAAGTTTCATCTTTGACAAGATGCCCCCCACTTGAAGGTGGGGTTTTGAAGCCAATATCACTCAAGGGTGAAGATTGCCATGGGGGCAAACATCGCATGTATGTTTTTGCTACATCTACAGGAGAACCTACTTCACTCGCAATATCCTGCCAAGAAATAATCAAATTTACAAGCCTGTATGATATGAGAGGTGAATAATCAAAATTCAACTTAGACAAACAAAAACTTCATTTAAACAAAAGCTTAAGTAATGTTGAAACCATCTGCTGGTTGCATTCCAGTGAGTAACTAAGCAATGGTCCCATCACACAAACAATGCAAAAGTTTGAGAAGTTAAAAGTATGCTTGTAAAGAGAATAAAAACACCTAAATTAGAAGACTCACTCACTGAAAATAAACTAAATAAGAGAAATGAGATCATATAAGATACCAATGGACCCAGTATGATGTCATAACTACAGAAATCCTTGACGCCTGGTAAGATGTCAGGGTGTTCTCGAGATAATTTCCTGGAATAACATTTAATTAAGTGGATATAACACTATTTTAACATGTAACGCTTCTTCCCAAAATTTAAATCATACCAAGATAGAGGTAAAACCATTTCATAAAGGGGAATGTCAATCAAGTTCCAAACTGGAATTTAAGGAGATTCTTTCTTGGTCATTCCAGCATGAGATGTTTTGACAATGTTTATCATATAAATATTTCAAAATTTTAGATCCAAGGATCTTGTGGCATGATAACAAACTAACCAAAAGCACATAAGAAGATCCGCATCATACAATGTTCCACACAATAATCAGATCAACATCACAGCAAAGATAGTACCAAAAGATAGCAAAAGAGTTAAAAATCTAGATAACCAAGATACTCGTTAATCCCTCTTTTAGCAGCATGTTAATAAAATGATATTCTATTGCACTATCATGCAGGCTTCTATGAATATCAATTAGGGGCAATATATAACTTTCTGGAAAGGGGTAGCCAAAATATTTACAGAAAAATCGAACTACTAGAAGTAAAGAGCCTCTGTAGGCAACCAATATGTTTGACATCAAAATCTAATCTACAAATTTTAATCAAAAGAAAGAATAGATGAGGCCATTTCAAGCAATAGTGATCATGTTCTGTTGATATTTAAAAACATGACAATGTAAAATGAGATTTTATCCTTTGAGCGTGAAGACGGAGTGATAAGCAGCACTAACATATTGAAGCATATCAGTGTTGAAAGCGCAAGGCCCACAGTCCAGATCAAACTTTGAACTTGACCCCAACTTCCTCTCCTTGAACCATTTCTTTGCCTCCATTACAGCTGTAGCACGGAGGTAAGGTGTGTGTGTCTGAAGAGAAGAATACCCAGGAGACAATGCATCTAGATTTACAGCACCACGCGGGATGGTTTCTTGTGATTTTGCTTTCCGATCGAAGGACAAGCAAGTTCCTTGAAAAGCTATATCACCACCACAATTCTTGTTGTGAAGATTCACATCTTCCCCATACAGACCAACTTTATTAGATGGAGTGTCCACGACACGCGACTGAATTATCTTCATCAGTCTATCACTTTCATCCCTATGGAGAATATTTAAGGCACAACTCAATATTTTGAAAAGTAAATATTATATACAACAGCAACTGCATGGACCTCATGCTGATAGGATTACGCATCTTCTACACAGGAAATACATTCTGATTATGGAGCTCACACAAGTTAGGATCCATCAAAATAGAAATGAGGTGCATAAGTTCTAGGCTACCTTGAGAAGGTCTCTTCTGCGAGCAACTGCTCAATAGCAAGCTTTGTCTCACTTTTTGCCACAATTGCCAGGGACTCCTTTCCACGGTTAATGAAAGCCTCTGAATTTTGCCCATTCTGAAGATAACCAGACAAAGGGTATCCAATGATTTTGCAAGTAAGAGTAATCCCGTAGAACTTCTGGGCAAAACTATAAATTTATTCTTTATATGACAATTTCAAAAGGTTGGAAATGGACATATCAGGACTAAGCAACAATGATAATAAAATGTGTAGAAAATCCAATATTGATCTAAACAAATATGAACATCAACAGTACATAATCAATGTGAACTCCATGGGTGCCACCATACTTATACAGCAACAACAACAACAAAATAATATCCTTGTGCATCAAATCAAAATATAAGGATGAAGAAGTAAAGAATTACCTGATTTTGATCAACAAGCTCTTTAGAAGAAACATCAGAAGCATCATCTTTACCTGCAGAATTACAAAAAATAAAAATAAAAATAAAAATAAAAATAAGTCATCATGAGCTGCAAAACAAGAATTTAGACTATTACCTACTTTGACGAAATCTGTATTCAACTTAAGGATGAAATTAGCAACCAGCTTACATCATTCAGTTCAGTAAGATTTAAGTTACCTTTGCGTAAACATGGAACAACATGCCCTAAAATTAGCAAGAACAGCAACTAAATTTACAGTCAAATTATGTTTAAGCTCAAATTTAGACAATGGCTCCTATATTTTTCCACAAAACCCAAAGCATATGCAGAATTGCTTCTGGCAAGAAGGCTAAAAGTTAAACATATTCTTCATTCCGGAAATCCAAGATAATCGTAAAAATTAAAGTGCACGACCACATCACTGACTAATTTTTATTCGTGAATTCTCCCACCTCATCTCAAATTACTCCGAAAAAACGAACTCCTCTTCCCAAAAAACACCAACCAATCCTTGACCTAGTTCCCCTTCAAAGCAGCATCCAAACCCTAATCTCAGTACTTATCTAACTAAACAAGTTGCACACCAGATCAACCCCTCATACTCAAATAAAAACATCAAAGAAAACAAACAAGTACGCTCAAAATGAAAACCACCAACCAAAATCTCACCAGAAAAACAAGAGAAACGGATAAAAAAGAGCTCACCGGAGCAACCCGAAGACGAAGAAGAGGGGGAGCTGGACTGGGAGCCAAAAACAGACGAAATTATCTTTCCAGCACCAGAGATGAGACTCGAGATCCATTTAGGGCTCTCCGACTGCGCCGTGGATCTCTGCGGGCGAGCATAGGGCGACACAGCCACCTCCCCCGCCCTGCTCCGGCCTCTGAGCATCTTCCCACCCGCCCCGCGCTCCTCCTCCGACTCCTTCGATCGCCGTCCCCTGAAGATCGAGGCCATGGCGAGGAAGGGAGCACGCGAGCAAGAACGAGAGAGGGAAATGGAGGGAAGCCGACGAAGCAATGGATTAGAGAAGCTTATTATTTTATAAACAGGCCCCTTAAATTATAATATTTGCACATGTTTTTTGAAACTTTTAGATTCTTTTGTCTGAAAACACCCCGACAAATTTATTATTTAGTGAAGATTTTTTTATAAACAGGCCCCTTAAATTATAATCGAGGCCACTGCGAGTGTGTATCACTAAAAGAATTGTGACTTGTTATTTATTTAAATAGTAAAACGTGAAGATTTTTTTAAGCTGTGAAGTTTTCAATTATACCCCTAAAAGAATTGTGACTTGTTATTTATTTAAATAGTTGTGGGTTATCCGTAGGAATCCGCCCCGAGATCACTGCTGCCAGTTTTTTTTTTTTTCATATGATTTTAATTTGGTTGAAATTCATATTCCAATAATTAATTTTATAATTTTAATTAATATTACTGCAAAACTATCTCTTGTAAAAAATGTATATATATATATATAATTGTAAATATTTTTTTATTAATATCAACTAAAACAATGTTTATTCCAGTACATACAAAAGTTTTACATCTATTTGCACTACTCCATTATCTTAATTATCAAGTAAATATTTTAATTGGGGTAAATCCTATAATTTCATTAAAATGATAAATACTACATACATCACAAATTAAAAATTAATTATCCCGTCTACGCACTCTTACTTTGTAATAAGGAGTTTGGCAGCCCCACATCTACAATGCCACAATTAAAAATTCATTATCACATTACATTTAGTGAGATTTGAACTCGAGACTTTTTAAATGTTTCATACTTGTCTTTTGCAATAAGATCAACACTACTGGGCTATGAACTCTTTAGTAATTAGGAAGATAGTAAAAGAATAATTTTATGTTGTCTAATGTTGGATACTTCTTTATTTTAAGTCTTTTAACATTTTTTTTAAAACTTTGTAATTAAGATAATTAAAAATTTTGTAATAAATTAAAAAATTTAATAATTTTAAATTTTAAGTTTAATCAATTCATTTTTTTAAATCAAAGACAATAAATTAGCCCTTTAAATTACTTTCTTTAAACTTTGTTGAGAAGGAAGTATAATGCTAATTATCAGATTTAGGTTAAAGCACATTTATTTAGTCTTTTGAAGTTGAATGTTATGATGGTTAGTTTTATGAGCACAAAATTAACTTTTTAATTAACGAGCTATATATATATATATATATAAAAGAAAACACTTTCATATTATTTTATCCATTTACAGAAATTGATCTTGATCAATGGACTTATGTGCCTATAATAGGGCGTGTTTTGTGTGTTTTTTAATTATTGATGCAGTCTTCACTTGGAATACTAAAAGATGTTGTTATGGCTCAACATCAATTATTTGAAAGCTAAAGAAATTAAAACCAAACCATGATACTGCATAATATCCCCCATTAGTTGAATGGTGCATATTAACATTGAAAATTTGATGGGATAGCGTGCATGTGCATGCATAACTCACATTATTATTATTGTTATTATTATTATTATTTAATAAAGTGGACAAATCACACATATTACCGAAAATTGATTGTTTAGTTCATACATACTCAGCGTGGAAATAAAAGTATAAACCAACTCTCATAGAAAACTATTTTAGCACTATTGCATTAGATGGTTTTGAATAATGAACAATAAAAATCCCTGTCAAATAATATTTTTTTGTAGTGAGATAGTATTATGTTTATTATTATTATTATTATAATTATCATTATAGACTATAATGTATATAAACAATCCATGTTTTAATTAAAAAAAAATTAACAAAACCCTTGGCAAGGGAAAATTTGGGAAAATGTACTATGTGCTCTACTTTATACCACTCTCATATCATGTTTCCAATAGTCGAATCGCGATAAGAACTCTCAATCAAGCCGTCCATTACTAATCGTACGGTCCACACATAGCGGTCCAACTTTTCGGCTGCCCGGTGTCGGAATGTCGGGTAATATATATATATATATTAATCTCTACCCGGGCCCACAATTTAGAATCTCAAAGCCTCAAAATTCTTGAACCATTTCTCTGGATAAAAACTTAACCATTTGATCAATTAAGATATTAATCTTATTGATTAATCACAACCGGTTCCTATCTTAATTAATTGAGCTTATTTATATCTCAAATATTTCAGTCTCATATATCCATTTAACTTATAGAAACTATGATTAATACACTAGCTTCAACAACAAATGTAGGTAGAGTTAGAGCCAAGCGTGTTAATGATATATACATTTACCATACTACCCCTGCCAGTAAACCATTATTTATTTACTGGTGACCGTTGAGTATCCATAGTTATCCCTAGATTATTATTAATTTTTAGTAAAAAAATTTATGGAACAATTGATTGCCAGCTATCACCTAATATGATTCACTCCAATCACTCACACTAACAGTGTCATTCTCGTTATTTTCTCTAAATCCAAGCCCAAACTCTACCGTATTAAAAAGAACACAAGAAAACAGAGGGACAAACCAAAGCATAGGATGCCATTTATCCGCACTCAAAAAGCGAGCCTGAAAAAGAACCGAAGCTGCCAGTTCTTTTGGAAGAGTTGAGAGTCCTTTTCTGGGTCCAATTTTACGGTGTTTTTATAGCAATGCTTAGAGATTTAAAAGCACCCTCCTTTTCCTCTCCCACCATTAGTGACCATCTCGAGCTTTTGTTCTCCCATTCCGGCAGGGTCTCTAGAAACCCTAACCTGGGCCTTTTCCCCGAATTCCGGCCATGGCCGCCGTGACGCAGGCGCGTGAGGCGACGCCACCGCCAGTGATTGGGAAGGCGGGGAGGTATACGGTCTTCATTACCCCTCCGGCCACGCTCAAGGCGCAAACCACCAGCCCTAACTCCGTTTCGAGTCCGAGCCTGAGTAATGTGGCGGATTTACCGGCAAAGGCGCCACTGTCTCCGCCGCCACCTGTTCAGGTGCCGCCGCGGCAGTTCGATAAGCCGGCAGCGACGCCTCGTGGCTCGGGATCCGCCTTCGGGTTCTTCTGGAACGCGGTCGCCAAGGTTCAAGATGGTAAGTTTTCGCCGATCTGGTGTCTATTGTCTTTGGATTTTCTGGTGATTAAGTTCTTCTGTAACTTTTTTTTAGCGCATTCGAGCTTGGATGAGTATTTGGCGGATTGGTTTGGTCTGAACCAATCTAAGTACCAGTGGGCCTTGAATGATTACTACGAGATTAAGGGTTTGGTAAGTGTTTTTAAGCATAAAAATTGGATCTTTGCGTTTGTTTTGGTTGAATTTGAGTGTAGATCTTGCAACTAGTGCTTTTCCATTGCTGTTAAATCTCTCAGGTATCTTTTGTTTGTTTATTTATGTATTTTTTAAATATTATTTAATGGAGTGTTAGTGTACAAAGTTTGTCCCATGTACTTCAACCTGTGGATTACTATGCTTCTGGTGATTCTTTTGAATAATTTCTTATTATATCATGATCTGGGCATTTGCCTCACAATGTTATCTTTCTTAATGCTTTCCTATATTGGTTCTTAATCATTAATTATTTATAAATATGTAATGCTTGTATATAGTTAGATCACATTTTACTATAATTTATTGCTTTCAGTCCTTATTGGGCATATGAAGAAGTGCGTCTGCTGGTTTGTAAGACAACCATATGTTCATTTATTTCCTTACTCACGCGGAGCTCTTCTATTAGTTATTATTGATACAAAAGAAAGATGATACCACTGAAGTATTGCTTTGTCCTTCCTCAATAAATGTTTGTTTGAAATTTGCTGGCATATAAGGAAGCTACATTTCTGTTTTTGTATAGAAACATGGGTTTCTATATGAATGGTTTTGTGTTTCAGAGACGACTATAAAGTAATAAACTAGGATTCTAATTGCAACACATTTTGTGTAGCTCTTGAAGGACATATATTTTAAAAGCTGTGGAACATAAGGAGCTCAGTTCAATCAACTATCTTTTATGGAACTGACCTGCTTGTGATTTGTCTTGATTGAACATCAGGTTATAATTCTGTTGAGCTTTCCATGCAAGTATTCAAGTCGGTGGGTCACTTGTTAGCACAATATTAGCACACTATAATCCAATTGCTGATGTTCTAGTCACTGCAACTATCTTTATGGAACTGACCTACTTGTGATGTGGCTTAGTTGAACATCAGGTTATAATTCTGTTGAGTTTTCCATGCAAGTATTCAAGTCGGTGGGTCACTTGTTAGCACTATATTAGCACACTATGATCCAATTGTGATGTTCTAGTCAGTGCAAAGAGAATCTTATAAGTGACTGAATCTCATAAACTGTCTTACTTAATTGTGGTATTGTATCATTCTTCTATAATGGTTGTAAACAGTGACTGGGAGCTGGATGATGTTTACCTTGTAGTATACATAATTGATGGTGTCCTTTATGATATCTTCTCGTTCCCTCCTGAGAATCATTCGTTTATTTCTTTGTTCTTCAATTCAGGTGATCCTATCCAATGATTTCTGCAAATTTTAAACTTCATCATATTTGATTGCAGGGGAAGGAAAGTGGGAAACAAACAGAACTAGTGACGAAAGGTGAAGTTGTGTGATAACCATTATTAAGGTAAACCTCTTTGATTTTGTTCTTCATTCATTCACATTTTTTGAAGTTGCTCATCTCCCATTTTCCTTATCATCAGCATTTCGATTTTGTAGAACAGTTTTCGTGCATTGTTATGCAGATCTTAGAACCAAATATCTAAGGTGATCTCCGCCGTACACCCTGTGTTGCATTCATATATAATGTATATGAAATCAAGAAGACATCTCCATTGAAGCCATGGAGATCAATGTTGTTTTGTTTGAATATCATGCCTCAGTTGCCAATCCTGCTGTGGCATACTAACAACGAGGCTATAATGTATCAGAAAAAAACATTAGCATTGAGATATTATTATGATCTGTTGATCCTTTTGCCTATCCTCCAGTTTCAATGATTAAACGATATCAATTTTAATCGCTTTGCTAAAATTTACATTGTGTACTTCTGAAATATATGTTTCATTTGATTTAGCTACACAAATTACTGAAACACTTGCAAGGGGCTGTGGGTAAATACTGCATGGGTTTTCAAACGGGTAAAGAGTAATCTCAGATCCTTGGTTAGCTGCTCCACTTGATGATGAACTCATCCAACTCAAGTAATCCCTAGATGCTGCAGAAGATCAAAGCAAGTGCTGGAAAGGGTTCAATGGAGGCAAAATCTCCATCTCCCCTTCCAACATCTTCACAACCTTGTCCATGGGAGGCCTTCTTTCTGGCTGGTATTGCACACACCTGAAGGCCACCATTAGCATCCTCTCTGTTTCGCCCTTGTGTTCATCATCGACTCCCATTGTCTCCATCACCTTTTCCAATTCTCTGTTCTCATACCTCTCCCACACCCACAGTGGAAACCAACGCTCATTCTCCTCCAAGCTTGCATCAAAGTTCCTCCTCCTCCCTGCAATCTCAAACAGAAGTATCCCAAAGCTATAGACATCACATTTGTATGTCACTTGTCCCATCAACCACATCTCAGGTGCTGCGTAGCCCGGAGTCCCCCGCCCTACAGTCATGCTCACATGAGTGTTCTCTCTGTCGCAAAGCTTCGCCAATCCAAAGTCAGCCACTTTAGGGGTGAAGTTGTGGTCTAGGAGGATGTTTGCGGGTTTGATGTCATAGTGTATGATCCTTTGCTCGCATTCATCATGCAAGTAAGAGAGCGCTTTAGCTGTACCTATTGCAATCTCATGCAATTTCTCCCATGCAATGGCGTGGCTCTTGTCAAACAGATATGTGTCTAGAGATCCCTTGTCCATGTACTCATAGACCAGGGCTCTGACAATTGAATCATAGCAGAAGCCATAGAGTCTAACGAGGTTTGCATGAAATGTTCTTCCAATGGTGCCAATCTCTGCCTTGAACTGCTGCTCCATTAGTGTCTTGTTCTCAGAACCTCCGGTGTTCAGCACCTTCACTGCGACTAGGACTCCATTCGGAAGCTGTCCCTTGTAGACCGTCCCGAACCCACCAGAGCCCAAGCGAGTGGTGTAGTTGCTAGTTAAGCCGGCGAGCTGTTGGAGTGTGAATCTGATTGGCTTCTCCTCAGCAATCCTATTAAGAAACCTCTCCACTGGTGCATTTTCAATCCATGAGTTTAGGGTGGTCCTTCTTGCATCTCCATCCGTGGCAGATGATGGATTCATGAGTGTTGAATTACTGTTTTTGTTGGTTTGCGGCAATTCACGTTTCATGAGGTACTTGTATACAAAATACGCTCCTACAGCTGTTCCAACTGCTGACAGGAATAAGATTACTGCAAACATACACAAAAATGGATGAATGTGAGAATTGAAGTCAAGTAGGAACTATGCTTGAAAGAATGGAAGATGGGCTTGATTGGGTTGGATAAGGATCTCACCGATCATAGGTATCAGCCATATAAGAGTCCCCATGCTGTCTGCAGATGACATTTTTATGCAAAGCAGTTTCAGAAGTTGTAGAATGGAAGTGAAAGATCAGGAAAAGAAGGAAACACAGACAACGAACAAACTTTGTTTGAGGATATAGAATATCATGCTGATGAAATCATGCTCTCTTTTTAATTCTGTGAGCAAACTCCTGTCTAAAGGTAAGGTCCTAGAGATGTGGAAATTTCTCTTCTTCAGATTTGGAATATTCTTGTGCATCTACACACGGTTCAATTAATACCTTCTTTACAAAACTACAACTACTCAACACGGTTTGATTGTCATTTTTCGGAGGTAGGGACATCACTGAATGAGAAAGTGTTCACATTGGGCATTAAAAAAGAGGATTTATTTCACATTTACTCAGTGATTCCCTCCAATTTTTTATGAAATGTATGAATAGTGAGGACATCATTCAAATACATTTGGAGTTTCATGATTTCAGTTACATTTTTGATCAACCTATGAAATCTTCATGAAAGGTACTCTATCTCCACAAATCGTTCACCATCTCCCCTTCCAACATCTTCACTGAGAAGCTCCCTGAGCACGTTAATCTTTGAGAATTTACAACGTTATACTTACCATTTCCCAAATGCGAGTAAAGCCATGGCCAAAGATGAGGTCCTCCTTGTGAATTGGATGTGTGGCAACCGCAGACTTGTTCACATCCTTGATGTATTGCTTCAGATATTTATAACTTGTGGTGTGCCTAGAATCCCACAATGAAACGTCTCTTGATAGTTGAGACTAATGCTCAGAGGACTATACAACACTGTTTGGAAAGAGATATGGAGTTTATAGAATATATGGAATTTGAACAAAATGAACAAGAATTTCCTGAATTTACAGTTTTACTACTGATTTTGGTGAATTAAACTATTTGCTTCACTTTCATTTGTTGCTGATGTTGTGCTAGTTGAATATCCTCTGCTTTCACTCCACTGAGATGAACTCCCATCAAATGACATCATATACTGGAATGGATTGGTTGGTGCAATGATCTCTTCCTCTCCTTCCAACATCCTCACAACGCTGTTCATTGAAGGTCTTGCATCAGGTTGATACTGAACACACCACAATGCCACCTTGCACATCCTCTCAGCTTTATCTCTGTCAGTGTATTCAATCCCACAATTAGACATAACACTCTCTAGTTCTCCTTCTTCAAACTTGTCCCATATCCATCTCGGAAACCATTCTCGGCTCTCTGCCAGGCCAATAATGAGGTTCCGTCTCCTTCCCAGTATCTCAAACAGGAGCATTCCGTAGCTGTAAACATCACACTTGTGAGTTACAGGGTATGGCATCCAGAGCTCTGGTGCTGCATAACCAGGAGTTCCCCTGCCTCCTGTCAAGCTAATGTGGGAATTATCTCTATCACAAAGCCTTGCCAATCCGAAATCAGCAACTTTTGGAGAGAAATTTGCATCGAGAAGAACGTTTCCAGGCTTTATATCATAATGCACAATCTTTTTCTGACACTCCTCATGCAGGTATCTGATCCCCTTGGCTGTTCCAATGGCAATCTCATGAAGTTTTTCCCATTTGAGCTTCTGACTCTCATCAAACAAGTAACCGTCCAGCGATCCCTTCTCCATGTACTCATAAATAAGAGCTTTCAATGTGTCATCGAAGCAGAATCCATAGAGCTGAACAAGGTTGATGTGGTATGTTCTTCCTATGGTTCCTATCTCTGCCATGAACTGTTCTTCAGCTCTTTTATCTTGAGTTTTGTGAAGTACTTTTACCGCTATCTGCACACCATTGGGGAACTGTCCTTTGTAGACTATTCCAAAACCTCCTGAACCCAATTTCTGTGCAAAGTTTTGAGTAAAATCTATAATATTCTGAGTAGTAAATCTGACAGGCCTCTCTTTTACTATATCTGCTAGAAACCGCTCGATTGTAACCATGTCGATGTTTGAATTCACATTCACAGCAGATACACTAGTTATCTGCATGGATGTGTTCCTTGCTTGCATTTTGTTCTTCTGAATGCATCTGATAATTGCAATAGCTATAACAATGACCACAATACCACCAACTACGCCTAATGCTGTAGAAAATATGCAGAAATAAGTAGAATTAAGAGGACATAACTAGAGATATACAACTTGTTTTCGCATAGTACCGATGGTAGCTGCTGTTGCTCCAGCAGACAGGCCGCTGGTATCACTGTTGGTCGACGTATTTGACATTTTCAATAGCCTGCTAAAAGAAAAATGACATGAAGATTTTGTATTACTACAACGTGAATGCAAACACAATCTATAGGTAGGATCAAACTGAATCAATGATAGAACTGATCTCGTATTATCTCAGTAGTGAATTATACAGCAGATATTTGATGATAACATGCTCCTGCAGTTTCTGCAGTGTCAATCATGTCCAAGTATTTTGATAACTCCTTTTTTTTATTGTAATTCCCGAATTTCTGAAACATTTGATAAGAATCATGGCTAAAGAATTGAAATAGCAGGATACACAAAGAATTAGACTCACCGATCTGTTACTTTTTCCTCCTCTTCTTGTTCTTCTCTGCATCAACAATTGAACCTCTTTGTTCTGCGTACCTAACAATTAATGTTTGATGGGAAGTTATTCAAGGACAAAAAAAGAAAAAGTTGACTAGTGTTGAGTAGGGCCATTTTGATGACAAATGAATATATACAATACTTTTCTATTCTTCCGGGCAACCTCCTCGAACCTCCACCACATTTGCATAGTCGGTCAATTTTGCATTTGCTGACTTTTGGGATTCAAACACCAAACAATTAAAATATAGGTTTTCTTTTTCATGTCCTTTGAATGTTTTTCATTTAAAGGTGTGGACAATATTTTTTTTTTTTAAAATAAATCACTAATTTATTAAAAAGAAAAACTAATACAAATCAAATTAGGAACAAACAAAAAGGCAGAAAAGAAAACAAACACAATTACAAACTGAACAAGAGTCGGGAAGCAGTCACCAGGGGTGAAATACATCTCAACAACAATCAATTAAAAAAACACAAAGAAACAAAAGGAAGGAAAAGCAATCGAGAAGGCGAAGTCCACCCTCTGGTATTCAAGGCCTCCTCAAGCTGGCTATGGGAGTGGATCACTCCTGAGTAGTTGACGGTCCGGTCTAGCGCTCAAGAAATCAAGAGAGTGCCTGAGGTTCCGAATGAAGTCATCTGGGAAGCATTGGCTCGGGTCGTTAGTTGCAGAAATCCAAACAAGTAGCATATGAATAATTTTGGAAATAACTAAGTGAGGGGTAAGAGCATGCAAATTAAAAATGTGATTGTTTCTTTCGAGCCATAAATTCCAGAAAATGGCCCTTGAGAGGATATTCCAGAAAAATTGATGTTACACATGTATGGATGGGATCCAAGATGTGTAGACCTCGAACATGGTCCAAGGGTGGGAATACAATCCTAGAATTTGCTTGAAGAAATGCCAAATACGGTCGAAGAAATAGCACTTGAGTAAGAGGTTATCCGCCGATTCCGAGTTTCTGTGACGCAAGTGTCCGTTGCACATTGGATATTCTTCTTCTTCTTCTTCTATCACTGTTATTACAAACAAAACAAATATTATTTAATCCAAACCAAAATTTCAAAGCAACAGGAGGAGACTAAGTTCCACTAAGTTCAAATTGATACAATCAAATAATAAGTTGATTATAATTTTCATTTGTTGTGCTTTTATATTGAATGGAGAGTTGCATGAGAGACATTATAAGGAGTTCTAGAGTTAAGATTGCATTTGAAGGCTAAGGTGGTTGGTAAACTGGCCAATAACAACGGTAATCTAGCTCTCTTTGAGGATGTGGCATATCTACATATGCATAGGACGCGGAACTGATGTTGAAATGACAAATCCCACATATATGTCATCAAATTCTCCTTGCGATCCCCTGGTTACTTTTTCGGTGAACACAAATTAAAATTAAATAACCAAAATGATACAAATTGAATTTTGATGCTCAAAATAAAAAATAATTGTAGTACGGTACCCACCCAAAAAATTTATCTCAACACATAAAGATTTATTATTATTATTATTATTATTATTATTATTATTAACAATGCAACTCAACGCACTGTCTCACTCTGTTATGAATTTTAAACTTTATAGATTAATTTGTTTATGTACTTTTTATAAACCACCAAAATTTATTTATTGTTAATTTTTTGAAATAAAACTCTTAAGCTGCTTTTGTTTATTTTTTCTCCCAGAAAACTCAGAAAGGGTACTCACTTTTCCTTAAAAGAACTCTCCAATTAAAATTTTGAAAATAGCAAAGGTCACAAAACTTTGTGAGTTAATTGAAAATTCTGTCTATTTTATAAATTTTGTTAGTTCCGCCGGTGTGGTTTGTGAGTTTAGTGAACACTCAAACACTCATAGATCTCTCACACAAACCAAAAAAGGAGACACATAAAGTTGGTAACTCAGTTCGGCGTCAACTCGCCTACGTCTAGGGGGCCAAGCCCGGAGATAAACAATCCACTAAAAGAGATGATAAAAAATGAGTACAAACACTTGTCACTCACAATCACAAACAAAGATAACTACCCTCTCTAGATTGTCTAGTGCCTCCCTACTCTCTCTTTCAAGAGTTGCACCTAATCTCAGGCCAAGGTAGTATATATAGACACCTCAACGTCCCAAATATAGTCAATATCTCTTTTAGAATCTCCGCGGCTACTAACTTTAGATCCTTCCGAAATTAGTTGTTGCAACTCTTGTTGTAACATGACTTGCAACATGGCCCTGACTGCTGACTTGACTAAGTTCTGGTTACATTCCTAAGAGACCTCAAGACCCATCAACCTTCCGGTCATGCTTAATTCCTGTCAATGCAACCAGATGTCCTGTTCCCGACTACCGACAACTAGCATACCTCCTAAGTTACTCATCACATAGTCTCCTCGCAAAGGGTCACACTCTTTTGTGCGTCTTCATGAAACTTACCAAATCATCCTCTTAATGGTCTTCAAATCACCCAAGTTTGGCCTTCAAATCTCCACAAGAAAGATCTTCAATTAATTAGCCCAATTATGCTAATAATAGCTATGTCTTCAAATCATCCTCTTAATGGTCTTCAATAGCCTTCAAAATCATACCATAGATAGATATTTCTTCAATCAAGCTCCATCCATATTTAGTCTTCAATTAAATCTCCTAAACATGGTCTTGATGAGATCTTGCTTTTAAGTTGTAGCACATACCAAAAATAGCTTCATCAAAATCTTCCAAGATATTTTGCCTCCTAGCTAAGCTTCCTTATCATGTTACCATGCTTTCCATGTCATCATCTATGCCACGTCACATTGGTTGCCATGTCATCTTGATTAAGTGTCAAATCATGCCAGCTTAAAGTGTTTTTGCACTAACAAATTTAATTTATACAACATCAGTTAATTTTATTATTTTTAAATACATGTGCAATTAGTAGTCTGTCACAAAATTTTGATGGGAAGGGTTTTATTATGGGATGAAATTAAATTTTGTTTTTTTAAGATAAAAGTGAAATTTAAGCATAAAAGTAGATAAACCACAACTTTGTCAAAATAAAATAGATACAAAATATAAAATACAAAACAAATAAAACTAAGTAATAAAATTGAGAAATTAGTCATCCTTACATGATTGATAGTAACAGGGATTAAAACACCGGAAGGAAAGCCATAGTTACTTCAATAACATCTGTGTAGGGTCATTCATATGTGGTTGCTTTTGGTTTTTATCGATTAGAGACAACTGTCAAGAATTCAAAGGACTTGGCCACAGTGTGGGAATTCTCCTATATGGTAGAAGAAATACACATAAAATCAATATTGCATTTGATGATGAATATCATGTCCTTTCTCTTGTTATTTGCCGTTGTCTAGGTTGCAAATAACCAAAGTTTAAGCATGTGATTAATTTTAATAATATTAAAGATTGGTGTTTTAAAACTAGTGAGTAAGTTAAAACTGTTAAATTATAAATCAAGTATACAACATTCTTAGCAATCTGGAATAAATCTTATTCTTTACCTTGGTCATCCAATATTCGCTCCTTCTAAAACGGAGAGAGCGAGAGAGAGAGAGAGAGAGAGAGAGAGAGAGCTGAGGAGATGCCATGATAACAAGGATTTGGCGGACGAGGCGGAGCGGGAGCTGCATTACCAGTGAGAATGACACCACTACGACTTCAAGTTCAAGGTACAACACGATTTCATCTTGTCTTGTTGGTTTGATTCAATGTCGTTTGTTACTAGGGTTTTCGAGATTGATTTTTTCTTTATAGGGAAAACATAATTGCTTTTAAACATGATTCAATGTCGTTTGTTACTAGGGTTTTCGAGATTGTATACAACACTGTTTGGAAAGAGATATGGAGTTTATATAATTTATGGAATTTGAACAAAATGAACAAGAATTTCCTGAATTTACAGTTTTACTGCTGATTTTGGTGAATTAAACTATTCACTTCACTTTCATTTGTTGCTGTTGTTGTGCTAGTTGAATATCCTCTGCTTTCACTCCACTGAGATGAGCTCCCATCAAATGACATCATATACTGGAATGGATTGGTTGGTGCAATGATCTCTTCCTCTCCTTCCAACATCCTCACAACGCTGTTCATTGAAGGTCTTGTATCTGGTTGATACTGAACACACCACAATGCCACCTTGCACATCCTCTCAGCTTTATCTCTGTTACTGTGTTCAATCCGACAGTTTGTCATAACACCGTCTAGTTCTCCTCCTTCAAACTTGTGCCATATCCATCTCGGAAACCATTCTTGGCTCTCTGCCTGACCGAGAATGAGATTCCGTCTTCTTCCCAGTATCTCAAACAGGAGCATTCCATAGCTGTAAACATCACATTTGTGAGTCACAGGGTATGGCATCCAGAGCTCTGGTGCTGCATAACCAGGAGTTCCCCTGCCTCCTGTCAAGCTAATGTGGGAATTATCTCTATCACAAAGCCTTGCCAATCCGAAATCAGCCACTTTTGGAGAGAAATTAGCATCAAGAAGAACGTTTCCAGGCTTTATATCATAATGCACTATCTTTTTCTGACACTCCTCATGCAGGTATCTGATCCCCTTGGCTGTTCCAATGGCAATCTCATGAAGTTTTTCCCATTTGAGCTTCTGATTCTCATCAAACAAGTAACCGTCCAGCGATCCCTTCTCCATGTACTCATAAATAAGAGCTTTCAATGTGTCATCGAAGCAGAATCCATAGAGCTGAACAAGGTTGATGTGGTATGTTCTTCCTATGGTTCCTATCTCTGCCATGAACTGTTCTTCAGCTCTTTTATCCTGAGTTTTGTGAAGTACTTTTACCGCTATCTGCACACCATTAGGGAACTGTCCTTTGTAGACTATTCCAAAACCTCCTGAACCCAATTTGTGTGCAAAGTTTTGCGTAAAATCTATAATATTCTGAGTAGTAAATCTGACAGGCCTCTCTTTTACTATATCTGCTAGAAACCGCTCGATTGTAACCATGTTGATGTTTGATACATCATTCACAACAGATACACTAGTTGTCTGCATGGATGTGTTCCTTGCTTGCATTCTGTTCTTCTGAATGCATTTGATAATTGCAATAACTACAACAATTGTCACAATACTACCAGCTACGGTTGATACTGTAGAAAATATGCAGAAATGAGTAGAATTCAAAGCACATAACTAGAGATATAAAACTCGTTTTCGCATAGTACCAATGGAAGTTGCTGTTGTATCAGCAGACATGCTGCTCGTATCCGAGCTTGAAGGAGTACTGTTTGTTGGCGTATTTATCGTTTTCAATAGCCTGCTAAAAGAAAATTGACATGAAGATTTTGTATTGGTACTATGTCAATGTGAATGCAAACACAATCTATAAGTAGGATCAAACTGAATCAATGATAGAACTGATCTCATATTATCTCAGTAGTGAATTATACTGCAGGTATTTGATGATAACATGCTGCTAAATACTTCTAATGATTGAGATGTAGTTTCTGCAGTGCCAATCATATTTCCAAGTGTTTTGATAACTCCTTTTTTTTTCTTTTATTGTAATTCATGAATTTCTGAAACATATGATAAAAATCCTGGCTAAAGAATTGAAATAGGAGGGTATACAAAGAATTAGACTCACCGATCTGTTACTTTTTCCTCCTCTTCTTGTTCTTCTCTGCATCAATAATTGAACCTCTTGTTTACTGCGCACATAACAAATAGTGTTTGATGGGAAGTCATTCAAGTTGAGAAGTGTTGAGTAGGGCCATTTTGATGTCAAATAAATATATACAGCACTTTTCTATTCTTCCGGGCAACCTCAAACCTTCACCAGATTAGCATAGGCTGTCAATTTTCAGTTTGCTGGCTTTTGGGATTGGAACGCTAAACAATTAAAATATAGGTTTTCTTTTTCATGTCCTTTGAATAATTTTTATTTAAAAATATGGACAATATTTCTTGTTGTTCTTCTTCTGTCACTATTATTACAAAATCAAACAAATATTATTTAATCCAAACCAAAATTTCCAAGCAACAGGAGGCATTAAATAATAAGTTGATTATAATTTTCATTTGTTGTGCTTTTATGTGGGGGAGAGTTATATGACAGACATTATAAAAAGTTCTATAGTTAAGGCTGCATATGAAGGATAAGTTGGTTGGTATTACATTAAAATAGGAGGCAAGCGAAGCATACATATCTCAAGATTCTTAACACATAACTTTTAATACAAGCAACTTAACGTACTGTCTGACTTTGTTCTGAATTTTAAACTTCATAGATTATTATTATTTTTTTTTGGTGTACTTTTTTATAACCCACACAAATTTATTTGTTATTTATTCTTTAAAATAAAAACCTTAGGCTGCTTTTATTTATTTATTTCTATAAAAACTCAAAAAGGTTGCTCACTTGTCTCTCAAAAACTATCCAATTAAAATTTTGGAAATAGCAAAGGTCACTAATCTACCTAAGTGAACTGACAATTCTATCTATTTTATAAATTTAATTTATACCATATGAGTTAATTTTATTATTTTCAAATACTCGTGCAATTTTAAAATTTTAATGGGAAGAGTTTTTTTTATGGGGTGAAATTAAATTTTGTTTTTTCAAGACAAAAGGGGAATTTAAACATTAAAGTGAATAAAGCACAATTTTATTAAAATAAAATAAGTAAAAATATAAAATACAAAACTAATTAAACTAGGTAATGAGTTCAAATCCTTCCTCCGACATTACTGTTCAACATATTGTTTATGCACTGTTCACCAGGAGCTGTTGTACTATTTTGTACTGTTTATACATTGTACACCAGGGCTCTTCATATATTATTCATGCAATATATACATCCGGGTCCAGTACTATTCTTGTATTGTTTACCGCATGGGTGTGAGTCCCCTGTGGGAGAAACAATGATTTTCATCCATCAGGTTGTATGACAAGGGGATTTTCTTAGGAGATCTGTAAATCACTGTAATTGGTGCACCTTTGTACCTATCTGTCCTTTTAACAAATCCATTGAGTGGGGGAGCGCTTGTCGCCTAGTTGTAGTAAAAAAAAAAAAACCAGGTAATAAAACTAAGTGTAACCACAAGCAATGATTAGTTTTCTGATTATCCCTGCATGATTGATGGTAACAGGGATTGAAACACCAGGAGAAAAAATCATAGCTACTTACAATGATATCCATGTATGGTCATTTATCTATGATTGCTTTGGGTTTTTAACTAATTAGGGGCAATTTTAACAATATTTGACATTAGTGTTTTAAAACTACTGATTAAGTAAAATTT
This sequence comes from Dioscorea alata, assembly GCA_020875875.1. Classification (NCBI taxonomy): domain Eukaryota; kingdom Viridiplantae; phylum Streptophyta; class Magnoliopsida; order Dioscoreales; family Dioscoreaceae; genus Dioscorea; species Dioscorea alata. The sequence goes on from CM037018.1 coordinate 17,933,253, forward strand.
TTTTTTTTACATAAAATGGATAAATCATACCTGATTTAAAAAAATCAAGAAGTTGAAACTTTTAAATTATAAATCAAATACACAACTTTCTTAGCAATCTTGAAAAAAATCTCATTCTTTACCTTGGTCATCCAATATTCGCTCTTTCTAAAACGGATCTATAATTCACCTAACCCGAATCCGCTTGGTTATTGGATCTCTGACGAAACGCGTTTAACTTAACCCGAATCCAATTCCCCTCCGACACCAACCCTTCTATCCCTCGTCTTTCTCTCATCCTTCTCTCAATCTAGGGAACGAGAGAGAGAGAGAGAGTGAGAGAGAGCTGAGGAGATGGCAATGTCAACAAGGATTTGGCGGACGAGGCGGAGGGGAAGCTCCATTACCGGTGAGAATGACACAACTACAACTTCAAGTGCAAGGTACAGCACGATTTCATCTTGTCTTGTTGTTTTGATTCAATGTCTTTTGTTATTAGGGTTTTCGAGATTGATTTTTTATTTATATGATCACCTCTGAACAAAATAGGATTTTGAGGAGCTTTAGTTGGATTTGGTGCTCGTTTTTATTTGATTCTATGTGGGTTTGATGTTGTTTGTTTGTTTGATTTGAAATTGTTGTTGAATTAGTTAAGAATAGAGATAGTTGACCTGTTTGAGCCTATATCTATGTGAATATTTGAGAAGTTCTGACAAGGGAATGCAAAAGAAAGAAGCTTTCTGAGCATATAAAATATACTTTTCATTTCCAAGTGTGAGAAAAATCCTGGCCAAAGACAAGGTCGTCCTTGATCATTGGATATTTTGATCAGAGATTTATTCAAGTTTTTGATAATCAAATGTGTGGCAGCTGCAGACCTATTTGACAACGGAACATATCTAGTATATATCGAATTTGAACAAAATGAAGAAGAGCTTCTAAATTTATTGTTTTACTGCTGATTGTGATGAATCAAACTATTCCATTCACTTTCATTTGTTGTTGTTCATGTGCTAGACCACTAGTTGAATCTCCTTTGCTTTCACTCCGGTGATATGAACTCCCATAAAATGGCATCATATATTGGAAAGGATTCTTCGGTGCGGTGATCTCTTCATCTCCTTTTAACATCCTCACAATGCTGTCCATCGGAGGTCTTGAATCTGGTTGATACTGAACATACCACAAAGCCACTTTGCAAATCCTCTCAGCTTTATCTCTGTCATTGTGTTCTATCTGTTGGGTTCAGCCCCATTGAGGGTTGGGAATAGAGTCGGGCTTTTCAGCTCATTACCTTATATATATATATAGATATATCAACAATGGAGAAGGGAAAACCTAGAAAACCAATTAGGTGAAGAAAAAAGGCTGCAGAGCTATAGTTAGAGATGAAAGGAAGGTGAGAAAGAGAAAGGAAGAGAGAAAGAAAAGAACACAAGAAGTAGGAAGAAGTTGGGTTGCAAGATGATCGGACGGTGAAGTCAAGCTGGATTTAGCGCCAATTTGAGGAAGAGAATCCTTGCAAGTTGCCCTACAAATCTATTGGTTTGATCCCTCTTTGATCTCTTCGTTGGTGTTTGTTGTGATACCCATTGTTTTTGAGATCTAGATCTTTTCTTGAAGTTGTCTCTTGTGAATCCATCTTGTGTTGATGATGCTCATCTTGTTATGAACCTCTACCTTGTGTCTAGAAAGGTGAAGATTGCAATCCTATTGTTGATACATAGTAAAAGTATTCAAAAGGTTCTAAGGAGTCATGTGGTTTTTCCCCTTGATTTAGAGGGGGTTTCATGCTAAAAGCTTGTTGTTAGCTTGCTTTGTTGTTTTACGTCTCATACTAACGCTTAAAAAAGTTTTGAAGTGTTTTGGAGTTTTGTTTGAAGGCTTAGAGAGTCATATGGACAATCATACAGATTTGCATTTGCATAGGAGGTTACACAACACAACTTGGGAGCCATACGACCAAAATACATCTATATATGAGGCCGTATAAGGCAAACCACAGATCCTTGCAGGCAAGTGTGTGCCCGCACAGGAGGCCGCACAACGTGTCCTGAGAACTGTGCGGACCGGTATACATCCGTATGCTTGACCATATACATAAACAGTCCTGTTACAGTGTACACAAACAATATTATCAACAATATTTATGCTGAAAATCTCAAACATTGCTCCGGGTTCTCATTGGTAGAGTGATCCAATCCCCAAAAATCCCCACAATTTAACATAACACTCTCTAGTTCTCCTCCTTCAAACGTGTTCCATATACATTGTAAAATATGCATTTCATTTGTTTCAGCTACAAATTACTGATGTACTTGAAGTGGGAAGTGGGCAATTACTGTATGGGTTTTCAAAGGGGTACAGAGTAAAATCTAGCATGATGTTGTTGTTATTGTAAAGGGTAAAATCTTAGCCCTCGGTCAGCTGCTCCACTTGATGATGAAAACGGGCCCCTCCACGAATCTGTGGATGGTTCAAAAGATGAAGGCAGGTGCTGGAAAGAGATCAATGGAGGCAGAATCTCCATCTCCCCTTCCAACATCCTCACAACCTTGTCCATGGGAGGCCTTCTTTCTGGCTGGTCCTGCACGCATCTCAAGGCCACCATTAGCATCCTCTCTGTTTCACCCTTGTGTTCGTCATCAACTTCAATCATCTCCAATGGTGCATTTTCAATCCATAAATTTAGGGTGGTCCTTCTTGCAGCTCCACTCGTGGCAGATGAAAGATTCATGCGTGTTGAATTACCTTTTTTTTGTTGACTTGCAGCAACTCACGTTTCATGAGGTACTTGTATACAAAATACGCTCCTACAGCTGTCCCAACTGCTCCCAAGAATAAGATAACATACACAAAAATGGATGAATGTGCGAATTGAAGTCAAGTAGGAGCAAACTCCTGTCAAAAGGTAAGGTCCTTGAGATGTGGAAATTTCTCTTCTTCAGATTTGGAATTTTCTTGTGCATCTACACACGGTTCAATTAATACCTTCTTTACAACTACTCAACACTGTTTGATTGTCGGACGTAGGGACATCACTGAATGAGAAGTGTTAACATTGGCCACTAAAAAAAGGATTTATTTTACATTTACTTAGTGATTCCCTCCAATTTTTATGAAATGTATGCATGGTGAGTACATTATTCTAATACATTTGGAGTTTCATGATTTCACTGACATGCTTGATCAACCTATGAAATCTTCATGAAAAAGGTACTCTTGTCTCCACAAATCGTTCACCATCTCCCCTTCCAACATCTTCACTGAGAAGCTCCCTGAGCACATTAATCTTTGAGAATTTATGATGATATACTTACCATTTACCAAATGCGAGTAAAGCCATGGCCAAAGATGAGGTCCTCCTTGTGAATTAGATGTGTGGTTTGTGGTGCCTAATATTCCACAATGAAACATCTCTTGATAGTTGAGACTGATGCTGAGAGGACTATCCAACACTGTTTAGAAAGAGATAAGGAGTTTATAGAATTTATGGAATTTGAACAAAATGAACAAGAGTTTCCTGAACTTACAGTTTTACTGCTGATTTCAGTGAATCAAACTATTCTCTTCACTTTCATTAGTTTCTGTTGCTGTGCTTACTGAATCTCCTCTGCTTTCACTCCACTGAGATGGCATCATATATGGGAATGGATTCTTTGGTGCAATGATCTCTTCCTCTCCTTCCAACATCCTCACGACGCTGTTCATAGAAGGTCTTGCATCTGGTTGATACTGAACACACCACAATGCCACCTTGCACATCCTCTCTGCTTTTTCTCTGTCATTGTGTTCTATCCCACAGTTTAACATGACACTTTCTAGTTCTCCTCCTTCAAACTTGTCCCATATCCATCTTGGAAACCATTCTTGGCTCTCTGCCTGGCCAAGAATGAGATTCCGTCTCCTTCCCAGTATCTCAAACAAGAGCATTCCATAGCTGTAAACATCGCACTTGTGAGTCACCGGATATGGCATCCAGAGCTCTGGTGCTGCATAGCCAGGAGTTCCCCTGCCTCCTGTCATGCTGACATGAGAATTATCTCTATCACAAAGCCTTGCCAATCCGAAATCAGCCACTTTTGGAGAGAAATTAGCATCCAGAAGAACATTTCCTGGCTTTATATCATAGTGCACTATCTTTTTCTGACACTCCTCATGCAGGTATCTGATCCCCTTGGCTGTTCCAATGGCAATCTCATGAAGTTTTTCCCATTTGTGCTTCTGATTCTCATTGAACAAGTAACGGTCCAGCGATCCCTTCTCCATGTACTCATAAACAAGTGCTTTCAAAGAGTTGTCAAAGCAGAATCCGTAGAGCCTGACCAGGTTGATGTGGTATGTTCTTCCTATGGTTCCTATCTCTGCCATGAACTGTTCTTCAGCTCTTTTATCCTGAGTTTTGTGAAGTACTTTTACCGCTATCTGCACACCATTGGGGAACTGTCCTTTGTAGACTATCCCAAAACCTCCTGAACCCAATTTCTGTTTAAAGTTTTGCGTAAAATCTATAATATTCTGAGCAGTAAATCTGACAGGCCTCTCTTTTACTATATCTGCTAGAAATCGCTCGATTGTAACCATGTCGATGTTTGAATCCTGATTCACAGTAGATTCACTGGTTGTCTGCATGGATGTGTTCCTTGCTTGCTCTCTGTTCTTCTGAATGCATCTGATAATTGCAATAGCTATAACAATGATCACAATACCACCAACTATAGTTGATGCTGTAGAAAATATGCAGAAATAAGTAGAATTCAGAGCACATAACTAGAGATATACAACTCGTTTTCGCATAGTACCGATGGTAGCTGCTGTTGCTCCAGCAGATGTGCTGCTCGTATCCGAGCTTGAAGGAGTACTGTTGGCCGGCGTATTTGACATTTTCAACAGCCTGCTAAAAGAAAAATGACATGAAGTTTTTGTATTGCTACTATGTGAATGCAAACACAATCTATAGGTAGGATCAAACTGGCTCAATGGTAGAACTGATCCCGTATTATCTCAGCAGTGAATTATACTGCAGGTATTTGATGATAACATGCTGTTAAATACTTCTAATGATTGAGAGGCAGTTTCTGCAGTGTCAATCGTTTCCAAGGTATTTCAATAACTGCTTCTTTTTTATTTAATTTTATTGTAATTCATGAATTTCTGAAACATGATAAGAATTATAACTATAGAATTGAAATAGCAGGATATATAGAGAATTAGACTCACCGTTCTTTTACTATTTCTTCCTCTTGTTCTTCTCTGCAACAATCGCACTTCTTTTCCCTGTAAACATAACAATTAAAGTTTTTGGTGGGAAGTCAATTAAGGACAAAGAAAGATAAAGTTGATGAGTATTGAGTAGGGCCAACTTGATGTTAAATAATAAATATAAACAACACTTTTCTATTTTTCCGGGCAGCCTTCTTGAACCTTCACAACATAAGTATAGGCAGTGTTTGCAGACCAAAGAGAGGTGAGCTGAGTAGCCCCTAATGATCGAGAGTAGCGTCGACTAGCACCTCTTAATGCTTACATCTTGAGACTTCTGGGGATATCCTCTTTTTTTTAAGAGCAGACATGTCTGTGTTTTATTTTATTTTTTGATTTGCTCCTCGTTTAGTGGACTATGTACTTTTTTTATGTTATTTGTTTGGTTGTATTTTTCCATGTTGACTATGTATTTGTTGGTGCACTTGTCTAAAGACACCTTTGGCTTTTTAGTTATGTTGTATTTTTCCTTATGTCTAATAAATATGATTTATTCGCTTTTTAATAAATAAATAATAGCCAGTCAATTTTCAATTTGCTGACTCTTGGGATTGGAACACCAAACAATTAAAATATAGGTTTTCCTTTTCTTGTCCTTTGAAAGTTTTTTATTAAAAAATATGGGCAATACGTCTTCTTCTTCCATCACTATTATTTTCAAATGAAACAAATATTAATTAATCCAACCCAAAATTTCAAAGCAACATGAGGAGATTAAGTTCCACCAAGTTCAACTTGATACAATTAAATAATAAGTTGATTGTAATTTTCATTTGTTGTGCTTCTATGCAGAAGGGAGAGTTATATGAGAAAACATTATAAAGAGTTCTAGAGTCAAGACTGCATTTGAAGGCTAGGGTGGTTGGTATTACATCAAAATAGGAGGCAAGCGAAGCTTGCGTATCTTAACACATAACCTTAAGGGGGCGTTTGGTTCGTGGTAATGTGAAAACATTAACGGGAATTTGGTGGTAATGTGTTCAAATTATTATGTTTGGTTACTGTAGCAGTGGTAATGTTGATGGTAATGTAAAATTATCAATAGTGAAATATTACCAAATAAGGTGGTAATCACATTACCACCAAAATAAGTGTCCATCCAGATTACCAGGTTGGTGGTAATGTGTAATATTTCTTTTTTCCAATTATGCCCCCACTCATTTAATCTAATTCCATATTACACTTATTATCAAAACCCTAGTTTTTATTTTTCCTTTATTATTTTGGATATTATAATTTAATTATTTATTTATCTAAATACTTTAAATTAAGTTTTTCAAATTTTTATATGTAGAGGTATTTTACTAAATACAAAGGTATTTTAAAAATTATGAAAAAAATAATTTTTGATATTATAATTTAATTATTTATTTATCTATATACTTTAAATTAAAATTTTTAATTTTATATATAGGGGTATTTTGGTAAATACAAAGGTATTTTAAAAATTTGTGAAAAAATAATTTTTGATATTATAATTTAATAATTTATTTATCTAAATACTTTAAATTATATTTTTCAAAATTTTATACATAGGGGCAATTTGGTAAATACAAAGGTATTTTAAACATTTGGGCAAAAAAATAATTTTTAATATTTTAATATAATTATTTATTTATCTAAATAATTTAAATTAAATGTTTCAAAATTTTATATGTAGGGGTACTTTGGTAAATTTGACATATTACTGAGGTGATTAACATGACTAACCAAGCATGGTAATGAAAGATTACCAGTAATCTAAATTCTCAACCAAACATGATAATCTCACATTACCACAACATTCCCAGGCATACAACATTCCCGATCTCATTACTACGGTAATGAGATTACCGTGGTAATATATCATTACTGCGAACCAAACGGCCCACAGGCTGCTATATATATATATATATATATATATATATATATATATATATATATATATATTTTTTTTTTTTTTTTTGTATGTACTTTTTTATAAACCACAAAAATTTATTTATTATTTATTCTTTAAAATAGAACCCTTAGGCTGCTATATTTTTATTTTTGTCAGAAAAACTCAAAAAAGTTGCTCGCTTGTCCATAAATAACTTTCACCTATTTGACACCTTGAGTTTGTTACTAAGATACTAATTATTTGTGTTTCCTGTATTTCTACAACGGAACATATCTAGTATATATTGAATTTGAACAAAATGAAGTAGAACTTCTAAATTTATTGTTTCACTGCTGCTTGTGATGAATCAAACTATTCCCTTCACTTTCATTTGTTGTTTTTCATGTGCTAGACCACTAGTTGAATCTCCTTTGCTTTCACTCCACTGATGTGAACTCCCATAAAATGGCATCATATATTGGAATGGATTCTTTGGTGCGACAATCTCTTCATCTCCTTTTAACATCCTCACAATGCCGTCCATTGAAGGTCTTGAACCTGGTTGATACTGAACACACCACAAATCCACTTTGCAAATCCTCTCAGCTTTATCTCAGTCATTGTGTTCTATCCCACAGTTTAACATAACACTCTCTAGTTCTCCTCCTTCAAACATGTCCCATATACATTTTGGAATATGCATTTCATATATATATATATATAGGAAAGTGGATAAGTCACTGATTCAATATAAAAGAAAACTAGTACAAACTGAGAAAATAATATACATTTCATTTGTTTCAGCTACAAATTACTGATATACTTGAAGTGGGCAGCGGGTAATTACTGTATGGTTTTTCAAACGGGTAAAGAGTAAAATTTAGCGGCTTCTTGTTGTTGTTGCTGTTGTTGTAAAGAGTGAAATCTTAGTCCTTGGTTATCTGCTCCACTTGATGACAAACTGGTGCCACTCCACAAATCCTTGGATGGTGCAGCAGAAGAAAGCAGGTGCTGGAAAGGGTTCAATGGAGGTATAATCTCCATCTCCCCTTCCAACATCTTCACAACCTTGTCCATGGGAGGCCTTCTTTCTGGCTGGTACTGCACACACCACAAGGCCACCATTAGCTTCCTCTCTGTTTCACCCTTATGTTCATCATCAACTCCAATCGCCTCCATCACCTTTTCCATTTCTCCATTCTCATACCTCTCCCACACCCACTTTGGAAACCAACGCTCATCTTCCTCCAAGCTTGCATCAAAGCTCCTCCTCCTCCCTGCAATCTCAAACAGGAGTATCCCAAAACTATAGACGTCACATTTGTATGTCACTTGTCCCATCAACCACATCTCTGGTGCTGCGTAACCCGGAGTCCCCCTCCCTACAGTCATGCTTACATGAGTGTGCTCTCTGTTGCAAAGCTTCGCCAATCCAAAGTCAGCCACTTTAGGGGTGAAGTTGTTGTCTAGGAGGATGTTTGCTGGTTTGATGTCATAGTGTATGATCCTTTGCTCACATTCATCGTGCAAGTAAGAGAGTGCTTTAGCTGTACCTATTGCAATCTCATGCAACTTTTCCCATGTAATGGTGTGGCTCTTGTCAAACAGGTATGTGTCTAGAGATCCCTTGTCCATGTACTCATAGATCAGGGCTCTGGCAATTGAATCATAGCAGAAGCCATAGAGTTTAACAAGGTTTGCATGAAATGTTCTTCCAATGGTGCCAATCTCTGCCATGAACTGCTGCTCCATTAGTCTCTTGTCCTCAGAACCTCCGGTGTTTAGCGCCTTTACTGCTACTTGGACTCCATTAGGAAGCTGTCCCTTGTAAACTGTCCCAAACCCACCAGAACCCAAGCGAATGGTGTAGTTGCGAGTGATGCCAGCAAGCTGTGGGAATGTAAATCTGATTGGCTTCTCCTTTGCAATGTTATTGAGAAACCTCTCAACCGTTGCATTTTCAATCCATGAATTTGGGGAAATCATTTTTGCATGTCCATTCGTGACAGGTGATGGATTTGAATTATTAGTTTTCCGCAACACAAGTTTCTGATACAACGTGTATAAGAAATATCCTTTCCCAAGTGCTACCAGTATTCCTTTTGCAAACAAACAAAAAAAATCAGCATTATGATTACTGCATGTAAACATACACAGAAATAGATGAATTTGAGAATTGAACCCAAGCAGGAACTATGCATGAAAGAACCAAAGATGAACTTGATTGTGTTGGATAAGGATCTCACCAATAATTATTATTATCCATACTAGGCCGCTACTGTCTGAGCTGTCTTGAGTGGTGCTCTGCGTGCTGTCTATGGATGACATGTTTATCTAAAGCAGTTCCAGAAGTTCTAAAATGAAAGTGGAAAATCAGGAAAAGAAAGAAGCACTGAGCACACGGACCTTTGAGGATATATAATAATACCCTCATCACCATGCTCTATTTGTAGTTCCGTGAGAAAAGTCCTCTCAAAATATAAAGTCTTGAGTCATGGAAATTTTTCTTCTTTATCCTTGGAAATTTCTTAGATTATTCAGCGATTTGTAGACAATTAAACGCGTTTTGACGGTCAGAGGTAGGGACAGCACTGAATGAGATAGCGACATGACAGTGCGAAGAAATGTGGTGCAATAACTGAGGGGTCTTGAACAAAAGAGTTGGGTGTTTGTGCGTTAGCATTGGGCACAAAAAAAAAGGATTGAAAACTTGAAAATAAGTAACCAAACTGCTTATTTCACATTCATTCAGTAACTCACTCCAATTTTTACGAAATGAATTAATACTGACTCCATGCATGATTCTAGTTCATTTGGAGCCATAAGCTCATTGACATTCTTCAGCAATCTATGAAGTAGTCATGAGAGGTGCTCTATCCGCAGCTTGTTCTCCATCTCCCATTTCCCAAGCGCGTGGAAAACCATGTATGGCCAAAGATAATGTCCACCTAGTGAATTTGGTACCATCTTCAACGCGTAAAATTTATCACATCGGATATTAATTATTTGTGGTGCCAAAAATTCCACTATGAAACATATCTTGACACTGATGCTTAGAGGTGTATGCAACACTGTTTGATAGGAGACACGGACTTTGTACAATTTAAGGAATTTGAAAAAAAAAAAAAAAAAAAAAAAGGAGAATTTCTGAATTTATTGCTGGTTGTGATTGATCAATCAATTTCTCTTTACCATCATTTGTCACGGTTTTTTTTTTCAAGTACGTCCAAACCGATAAGTAAGGCGTACACAAATCTTAGTGAGTTTAGTGGAGGCAGGGTCAGCACACACTTGGTGCTGTAATCACCGGTACATAATCAGTATTTACATTTTCATAAATATGCTCTCACTGAGTGATTCAAATTCTCGCTACTTATGAAAGCTTACAACGTGGACTGACGGCCAATAAACTACTTGAATGTTGATATCATAATTTGTTGTTGTTGTTGTGCTAGTTGGTTATCCTCCGCTTTCACTCCACTGAGCTAGTATATATCGAATTTGAACAAAATGAAGAAGACCTTCTAAATTTATTGTTTTATTGCTGATTATGATGAATCAAATTATTCCCTTCACTTTCGTTTGTTGTTGTTCATGTGCTAGAGCACTTATTAAATCTCCTTTGCTTTCACTCCACTGATATGATCTCCCTTAAAATGGCATCATATATTGGAATGAATTCTTTGGTGCAATGATCTCTCCATCTCCTTTTTAACATTCTCACAATGCCATCTATTAAAGGTCTTGAAATTGGTTGATATTGAATGTTAGAGAAATAAAGAGAAAGTGAAACAAGTCAATGTGCTTGAACAACATACATGAGTGACCCTTTGGGTCTCTATATAGAATATGATAAGTATACATATATGTCTATACATACATAGACAATACAAGAATACATCTAACAACCCCCTTCCCCTTCTCAAACTCTAGGCGGATTGTGCGTCTTGAGTTTGGATAGCATAAATAGATGCTGATCACGTGTTTGCGTCTTGGTGAAAAAATTAGCCACCTGGACCATTGTAGGAAGATAGTAAAGTGACACAGTCTGAGCACATACATGGCATCGTGTGAAATGTGTATCAACACCAATGTGTTTGGTCAGCTCATGCTTGACCAAATCTGCAGCAATCTGAATGGCTCCAGTACTGTCACAGTGAATAGGAATGGGAGACATGATCGATACACCAAAGTCCTATAGAATCAAACGCAGCCAGAGCACCTCCTGAACGGTAGAAGTCAACGCATGAACCTCAGCCTCAGCACTACACTTGGCAATGGTAGGTTGTTTGTTGGTCTTCCAAACAACCAGAGAAGATCCAAAAAAGATATAGTAACCAGTGATAGAGACCCGATCATCAGGAGAGCTAGTCCATGTAGCATCGGAATAGGCCTGCAGCTGGAGAGTGAACTGGTGTGGATAGAACATACCATGAGATACAGTGCCACGAAGATATCGTAGTACCCAAATAAAATGAGCATAATAAACAGAAGTGGGTGCCGCAATGAACTGATTGAGAATGTGAACTGCACGTGATATGTCAGGACGGGTGACGGCTAAGTAGACCAAACTGCCAACCAGATGTCAATAGCGAGAAGGATCAAATAAAGAAATCCCATCATAACCACGAAGCTGTAAATGTAATTCCGTCGGTGTAGCGGCAATATGGGTATCAGTCAAACTAGAGCGAGCAAGTAGGTCGTGAGTATAACGCTATTGAGAGAAACGGTAACCATCAAGATGAGAAGTAATCTCGATACCAAGGAAGTAACGAAGCGAACCTAGATCAGTCATTAAGAAAGTCTCACATAATTTCTGTTTCACAACTGTAATGTGAGCAGAGTCATCACCAGTAAGGATCATGTCATCTACATATAAAAGAAGAATGGTCTGACCACGAGAGGAAGAGTGAATGAAAGACTGCCGGATTATATATGCTTGGAGTAAAACCAGCAGCCTTAACCACTGTGCTGAACCGCTTAAACCAGGCCCATAGAGCCCGTTTGAGCCCATAAAAAGCGCTATGAAGCCAACAAACAGACCCCGAAGGCACCCAAAGGCCAGAAGGACAAGTCATGTAAACCTCCTTCTTCAAGTCCCCATGAAGAAACGCGTTCTGCACATCAAGCTGGTAAAAAATCCAACCACGAACAACTGCAACAACAACCAAAGTGCGCACAGTGTGCATATGGGCTACTGGAGCAAAAGTCTCCTCATAATCGTGGCCATACTCCTGTTGAAAGCTATGAGCAACCAAACGCGCTTTATAGCGCTTGAGAGATCCATCAAAACGAGTCTTCACACAATAAATCCAGCAACAGGTGATGGGAACGACATGAGAAGGAAAGGGAACGAGATTCCACGTATGAGTCCAAGTCAAAGCATCAAGCTCCTCTGCCATGGCAGTTCGCCACTCAAGTAATCGAATTGCTTCCCTGTAGGTACCTGGCTTAAAGATATATGAAACGTTGGTGCTAGCATAAGCGTAACAGACAGGGGATGTAAAGTAGAGCAATCAAATAAAGAATAAGTGTGAGCGGATACCTTAGGAGCCGGATCGGTAGTAGGAAAGGTGCCAGAGATGACCGATTGAGATGGAGCCTCTACCGGATCCTAACGGTGGTATGTGAAACGAGCAAGCGGGTGAGCAAGAGGAAGCGAGAGAGGAGGAAAGACACTGTAGGAGATTCAACAGATAAAAGAGGCAGAGACACTGCAAGAGACTCAACAGATAAAAGAGGAGAGGGGTCAAGAGAGGAGCTAGTGAGAAAGAAACTCTGTAAGAGGATTGAATGATAGAGGAGAGGAAGATATCGGGGGATCATTCTCAGCCGAAAGGATAGGAAAAAGGAAGGACAGAGGGACAAAGTGAGATGTGGACTCATCAAATGTGACATCACAGGAGATGCGAATACGACGAATGACGGGATCATAACAATAATAACTTTTATGCTCAAGGTTATATCCTAGAAAAATACAAGAAACAAACTGAGCTGTTAGTTTTGTTATCTCCCAAGGTGAGAGCAAAACAAAGTAGTGATAACCAAAAACACGAAAATGATCATAACGGGGAGGGGTCCCATGAAGACACTTACCTAGACTACGACTATTAAGGTGAGAAGAGGATTGTAGGTTAATGAGATAAACAACAGTGCTGACAGCTTCATCCCAGAAATGAGGGGAAAGAAAAGCGCCTTTAAGAAGAGCACGTATCGTTTCTAATATGTGACGATGCTTTCGTTCAGGGACCCCGTTTTGAGGATGAGCACCAGGACAAGATAATTGAGGCAAGGTGCCTTCAGAAGACAAAAAGGCACGAAAAGCGTGAGAGGTGTACTCACCGCCAAAGTCAGACCGACATGTCTTAATAGAGGCAGAGAACTGGGTGTGGATCATAGCGGAAAAAGATAAATAGACAATAATTGGCTACTGTGATGCATAAGATAAAGCCAAGTAAATCGAGTATAGTCATATATAAAAAGAACATAATAGCGATGACCACTTTTAGAGACAAAGGGAGCAAGATCCCAAACATCAGAGTGAATAAGTTCGGAAGGAGCAATAGTATGAGACACTCAAAGGATAAGTACGTTGGAGTTTCTTACCAAGTTTACAGCCAAAACAGACGACATCAGAAGGAAGTTAAAACATCATGACGAATAAAGGACAACATACGAGATGGACATAAGTGGCCAAGACGATGATGCCACTTATGATGAGACTGAACGACAGTATAACAGTGATGAACAGGTCCAGGTGAAGATGGAAGACAAAGGGAATCCAACGCATAAACTCCATTATGACGGTGACCAACTCCAATCACCGTCCCACTGTGATCCTGCACACGGCATGAGGTTCGATAAAAAATAACCTGACAGCCATAATCAGTAAGCTGGCTCACAAACATGAGATTCATGGATAAATGAGGAACACGTGAAACATAAGGGACAAAGAAATCATTACATTAGAGATGACCAGTAGAGGAGACAAGAAGGAGTGTGACATCAGCAGTACGAATACAAGTGATAAGTGATGGTGGATGGGAATAGTGAAGATGAGTGGCATCATGTGTCATGTGAAGAGAAGCACCAGAGTTAGCAAGCCAAAGAGGACAAGAACTACTTGGAGTGGATGGACAGCCTGAGTTGAACTCGCATGTCCAGGGAAGGAAGTAGAGTATGCTTGATAGGACTGCAGAAACTACCGGAACATTGCCAAAAATTGTTGATCCGCAAGATATATCGGTGCATGAGTCATTGTACAGAGGGTGTCTGGAGAGAGTGAGGTGTAGGAAAAAGAGATGGAGTTGGTGAAGAATCGCTAAGAGGAGCGACATACGTGAGTCCTCGCTTCTTAGTCCTCTTCGACTGTAGAGGAGGCCTAGAGGAATCAAGCAGAGAAGCCTGGAAGCAAGTAGGGGAGGACATTGAAGGTACAGAAGAAAAGTGAGAGACAATCAGAGTAGTGCCTCCCCTCCTTCTGAAAGAAACCTGGAGACGTGTTCCCTCAGTACGAACAAAGTCCAGTCCATAAGTATTCATTTTTTTTAACTTCAATGGCTGTGGAAACACTGTACCGCCATTTTATATATATATATATGATCAAGTTATATGATCGAGCCCAACATGTTATCTCTTAGGGGCCGTTTGGTTCGTGGTAATGATATATTACCACGTAATGAAATTACCATGGTAATATGGGTGGGAATGTTATATGGTTGGAAATATTGTGGTAAATTGATATAACCACGTTTGGTTGGGAACTCTTATTATCGGGAATAATTTATTATCGTGTTTGCTTCATGGTAATCAAGTTGGTAAATATAAAGGGGACGTTTGGTTCGTGGTAATAACATATTATCACATAATGATATTACCATGGTAATATGAGTGAGAATGTTATATGGTTGGGAATATTGTGGTAATTTGATATAACCTTGTTTGGTTGGGAACTCTTATTACTGGGAATAGTTCATTACCTTGTTTAGTTTATGGTAATCAATTTGGTAAAATATAAAAAATTATGAGATTACCATAGTAATCCAAGATAGACACCAAATTTGGTGGTAATAGGATTACTACATTTTTGGTAATATTCTCATGTTGGTAATGTGATATTACCATCTATATTACCATGTAACAAGTGGTAATCTTTCTCAGTGCAATGCCAAACGTGGTAATCTTTCTCAGTGCAATGCCAAACAGGCGGTAATATTTTCACATTACCGCAAACCAAACGCCCACAAAAGGTTATGAGATTACCACGGTAATCTAAGATAGATACCAAATTTGGTGGTAATAGGATTACTAACTTTTTTAGTAATGTTCTCGTGTTGATAATGTGATATTACTATCCAGATCATCACCGTTGCAATACTAAATATTGTAATATTTTCATATTAACACGTAACACGTGGTAATCTTTCTACATCACCACGAATCAAACGGTCTTTTAGGGTATGTGAAGACTGAGAAAAAAAATTAAACTGTAGACCTTAGTGTGATGTTGCCTTCATGTCTCGAAGTTTAGATTCCAATGAAATGTTTTGTTGTTCTTTTTTTTTTTTTTTTCCAATTTTTTTTTTTTTAAAGCAAATCAAGATTATTTTTTTCTTTTTTTACCAAATCAGTAATTAAATGCTGATCCTGTTGAAGAGATTAAAAAAAAAAATTTGCAAGTGGCAGACAAATGGGCGTGGAAAAGCCTCCAATTGCTAGCTTGATGTTGACTGGTGGCAGGGGGGCTTTAATGCAAGAGTGGCAAACAAATTGGCGTGGGAACCAAGTCTTCGAATTTTGTTTTTTTTGAAGTTTGATGTTGACAAGTGGCAGGAGATGGTCACGGTTTTTATGTCCCTTCGGCGGTAGCAGGATGGTGGTGGAGCGCGATGACAGCCCGCAAAGAAAGGATGAGAAGGAAGCAGGCCGGCGATCTGGCGCTCGGCAGCGTTGTGAGTTTTAGCACCGAGTGAAAAGCGGCTGGACTGATCGTGGCTGAGTACAGTGAGAGAAGAAGAGAGGGTAGCGGCAGCGTGGTCGGAAGATGAAGAACTTCAGCTCATAATCCCATGCTAGAGAAATAGAGAGAACATGGAATAAGTAAATATGCTTAAACGACATACATGAGTGACTCCTTGGTCTACATATAAAACATGATAAATATATATAAACATATGTATATATATACATACATATATAATACAGTAATACATCTAACATACAATACAGTAATACATCTAACGCTGAACACACCACAAAGCCACTTTGCAAATCCTCTCAGTTTTATCTCTGTCATTGTGCTTTATCCCACAGTTTAACGTAACACTCTCTAGTTCTCCTCCTTCATACTGAGAAAATAATATGCATTTCAATTGTTTCAGCTACAAATTGCTGATATACTTGAAGTGGGCTGCGGGTAATTACTGTATGGTTTTTCAAACGGGTAAAGAGTAAAATCTAGCGGCTTGTTGTTGTTGCTGTTGTTGTAAAGAGTGAAATCTTAGTCCTTGGTTATCTGCTCCACTTGATGACAAACTCGTGCCACTCCACAAATCCTTGGATGGTGCAGCAGATGAAAGCAGGTGCTGGAAAGGGTTCAATGGAGGCACAATCTCCATCTCCCCTTCCAACATCTTCACAACCTTGTCCATGGGAGGCCTTCTTTCTGGCTGATACTGCACACACCACAAGGCCACCATTAGTTTCCTCTCTGTTTCACCCTTGTGTTCATCATCAACTCCAATCGTCTCCAGCACCTTTTCCATTTCTCCCCTCTCGTACCTCTCCCACACCCACTTTGGAAACCAACGTTCATCTTCCTCCAAGCTTGCATCAAAGCTCCTCCTCCTCCCAGCAATCTCAAACAGAAGTATCCCAAAGCTATAAACATCACATTTGTATGTCACTTGTCCCATGATCCACATCTCCGGCGCAGCATAGCCCGGAGTTCCCCGCCCTACCGTCATGCTCACATGAGTGTTCTCTCTGTTGCAAAGCTTCGCCAATCCAAAGTCAGCCACTTTAGGGGTGAAGTTGCGGTCTAGGAGGATGTTTGCTGGTTTGATGTCATAGTGTATGATCCTTTGCTCGCATTCATCATGCAAGTAAGAGAGTGCTTTAGCTGTACCTATTGCAATCTCATGCAACTTTTCCCATGTAATGGTGTGGCTCTTGTCAAGCAGGTATGTGTCTAGAGATCCCTTGTCCATGTACTCATAGATCAGGGCTCTGGCAATTGAATCATAGCAGAAGCCATAGAGTTTAACAAGGTTTGCATGAAATGTTCTTCCAATGGTGCCAATCTCTGCCATGAACTGCTGCTCCATTAGTCTCTTGTCCCCAGAACCTACAGTGTTTAGCACCTTTACTGCTACTTGGACTCCATTAGGAAGCTGTCCCTTGTAGACTATCCCAAAACCGCCAGAACCCAAGCGAATGGTGTAGTTGCGAGTGATGCTAGCAAGCTGTGGGAATGTAAATCTGATTGGCTTCTCCCTTGCAATCTGTTTGAGAAACCTCTCCACTGTTGCATCTTGAATCCATGAATTTGGGGAAATCATTTTTGCATCTCTATCCATGGCAGATGATGGATTTGCGGGTGTTGAATTGCTGTTTATGTTGATTTGTGGCAACCCATGTTTTGTGAAGCACTTGTATAAGAAATATGCTCCCACAGCTGTCCCAGCTGCACTCAGACATGAGATTACTGCAAACACACAAAAATAGATGAATTTGAGAAGTGAAGTTAAGCAGGAACCATGCATGAAAGAACGAAAAATGAACTTGATTGGGTTGGGTAATGATCTCACCGATTACGGCTGTTAGCCATGCATGAAAGGTGCTCTGCGCACTGTCTTCAAAGTTGCTCTGCGTGCTGTCTTGAAAGGTGCTCTGCGTGCTGTCTATGGATGACATGCTTATCTATAGCAGTTCCAGAAGTTCTAAAATGGAAGTGAAAAATCAGGAAAAGAAAGAAGCACTGAGCACACGGACCTCTGAGGATATATAATATTACCCTCATCATCATGCTCTATTTATAGTTCCGTGAGAAAAGTCCTCTCAAAATATGAAGTCCTCGAGTCATGGAAATTCGTCTTCTTTATCCTTGGAAATTTCTTAGATGATTCAGCGATTTGTAGACAACTAAACGCGTTTTGACGGTCAGAGGTAGAGACAGCACTGAATGAGATAGCGACATAACAGTGCAAAGAAATGTGGTGCGAATCACTGGACATTTGAAGAACATGTAATGTCTGCAACAGTTGAGGGGTCTTGAACAAAAGAGCTGGGTGTTTGTGCGTTAGCATTGGGCACAAAAAAAGGATTGAAAACTTGAAAATAAGAAACCAAACTGCTTATTTCACATTCATTCAGTAACTCACTCCAATTTTTACGAAATGAATTAATACTGACTCCATGCATGATTCTAGTTCATTTAGAGCCATAAGCTCATTGACATTCTTCATCAATCTATGAAGTTGTCATGAGGGTGTTCTATCCCCAGATTGTTCTCCATCTCCAATTTCCCAAGCGCGTGGAAAGCCATGCATGGCCAAAGATAATGTCCACCTTGCGAATTTGATATGATTCCTTCAAACTTTTGGCAATTAAATGTGTGGCAGCTGCAGACCATCTTCAACGCGTAAAATTTATCACATCGGATATTAATTATTTGTGGTGCCTAAAATTCCACAATGAAACATATCTCGACACTGATGCTTAGAGGACTATTCAACACTGTTTGCTAAGAGATACAGACTTTTACAATTTAAGGAATTTGAACAAAATGAAGGAGAATTCCTGAATGTATTGTTTTACTGCTGGTTGTGATGAATCAATCTATTTCTCTTCTTTATTAAAAAAAAAAAAAAATCTATTTCTCTTCACCATCATTTGTCACTGTTGCTGTACTAGTTGAATCTCCTCTGCTTTCACTCCACTGAGATGAACTCCCATCAAATGGCATCATATATGGGAATGGATTCTTTGGTGCAATGATCTCTTCCTCCCCTGCTAACATTCTAACAACACTGTTCATTGAAGGTCTTTCATCTGGTTGATAATGGGCACACCACAATGCCACCTTGCACTTCCTCTCAGCTTTATCTCTGTCAGTGTATTCAATCCCACAATTTGACATAACACTCTCTAATTCTCCTCCTTCAAACTTGCCCCATATCCATCCTAGAACCATTCTCGGCTCTCTGCCAGGCCGAGAATGAGGTCTGTCTCCTTCCCGATATCGCAAACAACTGTGTTCCGTAGCTGTAGACAGCACACTTGTGAGTCACCTGATATGTCATCCAGAGCTCTGGCGCAGCATAGCCAGGGTTCCTCTGCCTCCTGTCACGCTGACATGGGAATTATCTCTATCACAAAGCCTTGCCAATCCTAAATCAGCCACTTTTGGAGAGAAATTAGCATCAAAAAGAATATTTCCTGGTTTTATATCATAATGCACTATCTTTTTCTGACACTCCTCATGCAGGTTTTTTCCCCTTGGCTGTTCCAATGGCAATCTCATGAAGTTTTTCCCATTTGAGCTTCTGATTCTCATCGAACAAGTAACCGTCCAGCAATGCCTTCTCCATGTACACATAAACAAGTGCTTTCAAAAAGTTGTCGAAGCAGAATCCGTAGAGCCGGACAAGATTGATGTGCTATGTTCTTCCTATGGTTCCTATCTCTGCCATGAACTGCTCTTCAATCAGCTCTTTTATCTTGAGTTTTGTGAAGTACTTCTACTGCTATCTGCACACCATTGGGGAACTGTCCTTTGTAGACTATTCGAAAACCTCCTGAACCCAATTTCTGTGCAAAGTTTTGCATAAAATCTATCACATTCTGAGTAGTAAATCTGGCAGGCCTCTCTTTTACTGTATCTGCTAGAAACCGCTCGATTGTAACCATGTCGATGTTTGAATCCTCTTTTACTATTCTGTTCTTCTGAATGCATCTGATAATTGCAATAGCTATAACAATGATCACAATACCACCAACTACGGTTAATGCTGTAGAAAATATGCAGAATAAATAGAATTCAGAGCACATAACTAGAGATATACAACTCGTTTTGGCATAGTGCCGATGGTAGCTGCTGTTGCTCCAGCAGACATGCTGCTTGTATCCGAGCTTGAAGGAGTACCGTTGATCAACATATTTGACATTTTTTTTATATCCTGCTAAATGAAAAATGACATGGAGTTTTTGTCTTGCTACTATATGTAAATGCTAATACAATCTATAAGCAGGATCAAACTGAATCAATGATAGAACTGATCTCGTATTTTTTTTTTCAGTAATGAATTGTACTGCAAATATTTAATGATAACATGCTGCTAAAAACTTCTACTGAATGAAATGCGGTTTCTACATTGTCAATTATTTCCAAGGGGTTTGGCAACTCCTTTTTCATTTCTTTTATTGTATTCCTGAATTTCTGAAACATAATACGAATGATGGCGAAAGAATTGAAATAACAGGATATACAGAGAATTAGACTCACCGCTCTGTTGCTATTTCTCCCTTCTCTTGTTCTTCTCTGCATCAACAATTGCACTTCTTTTCCCTGCGAACACAACAATTAATCTTTGATGGGAAGTCATTTAAGGGCAAAAAAAAAAAACAAAGATAAAGTTGATTAGTGGTGAGTAGGGCCACTTTGATGTCAAATAATAATATAAACAATACTTTTCTATTCTTCCGGGCAGCCTCCTTGAACCTTCACCACATAAGCGTAGGCAGTCAATTTCCAATTTGCTCACTTTAGGATTGAAACACCAAACAATTAAAATATAGGTTTTTAACAACCGCCAAGTACAATAAGTTGTTACTGTTGTTGCATTAGTGTACCCTAGAGTTAATAAATTTTTAAAACCTATTAAATTATTGTAATTTGTGCATTATCATATTTATTTATCTCTTAACAACTTTTTTTTTGTGTATTTATCATCTTTATCCAAAATATATATATATATATATATATATATATATATATATATATATATATATATATATAGTGTTTTTTGAATGTATTTTTTTCTCAAAAAGCATGGACAATTTTTTTTCAAACAAATATTATTTAATCCATCCCAAAATTAATTTTCATTTGTGTGCTTTTATGTAGAACGGAGAGTCACTTGAGAAGACATTATAAAGAGTTCTAGAGTTATTATTGCATTTGAAGGCTAAGGTGGTTGGTATTACATCAAAATAGTAGGCAAGTGAATCTTACCCATCTCAACACAGCGTAAACCTTTTTTTTTAGGACATGCAACTCAACACATCGCCTCCATCTGTTTTGAATTTTAAACTTCATTGATTAATTTTATTGTGTACTTTTATATAAACCAACAAATTTTTTTTTATTTATTTCCCTTGGCTGCTTTTATTTATTTATTGTTTTTTTATACATGTGCAATTAGTAGTTTTTTTCATATAAAATATTGGATTAATCACATTCATTAAACAACAAAAGATACAACAACACTAGACAACATAAGTTCTAATAGGGATGAAAACAAAACAACACTAAAGCCACAAACAAAACACGAAAAAAACAAACAACAAAACGCAAGTAGAAGCGATAAGGAAGGAGAACGTCGACTGCCCAAAGAAAGGTGGAGAAGCTGCTACCCTAGGCCCGACGCAGGAAAAAAAAAATTCTACAAAAAATTAATAGATAAATCACAACTTTGTTAAAATAGAATAGGTACAAAATACCAAGTACAAAACAAATTAAACTAGATAATAAAACTTAGGGTAATCATAAGCGGTAATTAGCCATCCCTGCATGATTGATGGTAATAGGGATTGAAACACAAAAAGAGGAAAGTCTGCTTACAATGGTATCTGTATAGAATCATTCATCCATGGTTGCTTTAGGTTTTTCATGATTAGGAGCAACTGTCAAAAGTTCAGAAGACTTGGACATGAGAATTCTCCTCTATGACAAAAGAGGTACGCATGAAATCCATGTTGCATTTGATGATGGATATCTTATCCCTTCACTTGTTATCTTCCATCATTTAGGTTGCAAATAACCAAAATATAAACATGTAAGGAATTTTAATAATATTTGATATCGTTATTTTAAACTACTGATTAAGTTGAAACTTTTTCAATTATAAATCAAATATACAACATTCTTAGCAATCTGGAATAAATCTCTTCTTTACATTGGTCATCCAATATTCGCTCCTTCTAGAACGGATCTATAATTCACCTAACCCGAATCCGCCTGGTTATTGGATCTCTGACGAAAACCCGAATCCGCTTCCCCTCCCGACACCAACCTCTAGAATCCCTCGTCCTTCTCTCGTCCTTCTCTCATCTTTCTCTTAATCAAGAGAGAGAGAGAGAGAGAGAGAGAGTTAGAGCTGACTAGCTGAGGAGATGTCAATGTCAACAAGGATTTGGCCGACGAGGCGGAGGGGAATCTCCATTACCGGTGAGAATGACACCACTACAACTTCAAGGGCAAGGTACAGCACGATTTCATCTTGTCTTGTTGTTTTGATTCAATGTCTTTTGTTATTAGGGTTTTCGAGATTGATTTTTTTATTTATATGATCGCCTTTGAACGAAATAGGATTTTGGGGGAGTTTTAGTTGGATTTGGTGCTCATTTTTATTTGATTCTCTGTGGTTTTGATGTTGCTTGTTTGTTTGATTGATTGATTTGAATTTGTTGTTTAACTAGTTTAGAATAGAGATAGTTGACCTGTTTGAGCCTATATCTATGTGAATATTTGAGAAGTTCTGACAAGGGAATGCAAAAAGAAAGAAGCTTTCTGAAAATATAAAACATTGGGAATTTGTAATGTTATACTTTTCATTTGTAAGTGAGAAAAATCCTGGCCAAATACAAGGCCGTCCTTGAGCATCAAATATTTTGATCAGAGATTTATTCAAGCTTTTGATTGTCAAATGTGTGGCAGCTGCAGATTGTTACTAAGATATTAATTATTTGTGTTTCCTGTATTTCTACAATGGAACATATCTAGTATATATCGAATTTGAACAAAATGAAGTAGAACTTCTAAATTTATTGTTTTACTGCTGATTGTGATGGATCAAACTATTCCCTTCACTTTCATTTGTTGTTGTTCATGTGCTAGACCACTAGTTGAATCTCCTTTGCTTTCACGCTACTGATATGAACTCCCATAAAATGGCATCATATAATATATTGGAACGGATTCTTTGGTGCGGTGATCTCTTCATCCCCTTTTAACATTCTCACAATGCCGTCCATTGAAGGTCTTGAACCTGGTTGATACTGAACACACCACAAAGCCACTTTGCTAATCCTCTCAGCTTTATTTCGGTCATTGTGTTCTATCCCACAGTTTAACATAACACTCTCTGGTTCTCCTCCTTCAAACATGTCCTTTATACATTTTGGAATATGCATTTCATATATATATATAGGAAAGTGGATAAATCACTGATTTAATATAAAGAAAAACTTGTACGAACTGAGAAAATAATATGCATTTCATTTGTTTCAGCTACAAATTACTGATATACTTGAAGTGGGCAGCGGGTAATTACTGTATGGTTTTTCAAACGGGTAAAGAGTAAAATCTAGCGGCTTCTTCTTTTTGTTGCTGCTGTTGTTGTAAAGAGTGAAATCTTAGTCCCTGGTTATCTGCTCCACTTGATGACAAACTCGTGCCAGTCCACAAATCCTTGGGTGGTGCAGCAGATGAAAGCAGGTGCTGGAAAGGGTTCAATGGAGGCACAATCTCCATCTCCCCGTCCAACATCTTCACAACCTTGTCCATGGGAGGCCTTCTTTCTGGCTGGTACTGCACACACCACAAGGCCACCATTAGCTTCCTCACTGTTTCACCCTTATGTTCATCATCAACTCCAATTGTCTCCATCACCTTTTCCATTTCTCCATTCTCATACCTCTCCCACACCCACTTTGGAAACCAACGCTCATCTTCCTCCAAGCTTGCATCAAAGCTCCTCCTCCTCCCTGCAATCTCAAACAAGAGTATCCCAAAACTATAGACGTCACATTTGTATGTCACTTGTCCCATCAACCACATCTCTGGTGCTGCGTAACCCGGAGTCCCCCTCCCTACAGTCATGCTTACATGAGTGTGCTCTCGGTTGCAAAGCTTCGCCAATCCAAAGTCAGCCACTTTAGGGGTGAAGTTGTTGTCTAGGAGGATGTTTGCAGGTTTGATGTCATAGTGTATGATCCTTTGCTCGCATTCATCATGCAAGTAAGAGAGTGCTTTAGCTGTACCTATTGCAATCTCATGCAACTTTTCCCATGTAATGGTGTGGCTCTTGTCAAACAGGTATGTGTCTAGTGATCCCTTGTCCATGTACTCATAGATCAGGGCTCTGGCAATTGAATCATAGCAGAAGCCATAGAGTTTAACAAGGTTTGCATGAAATGTTCTTCCAATGGTGCCAATCTCTGCCATGAACTGCTGCTCCATCAGTCTCTTGTCCTCAGAACCTCCGGTGTTTAGCACCTTTACTGCTACTTGGACTCCGTTAGGAAGCTGTCCCTTGTAAACTGTCCCAAACCCACCAGAACCCAGGCGAATGGTGTAGTTGCGAGTGATGCCAGCAAGCTGTGGGAATGTAAATCTGATTGGCTTCTCCTTTGCAATGTTATTGAGAAACCTCTCAACCGTTGCATTTTCAATCCATGAATTTGGGGAAATCATTGGGGAAATCATTTTTGCATGTCCATTCGTGACAGGTGATGGATTTGAATTATTGGTTTTCCGCAACACAAGTTTCTGATACGTGTATAAGAAATATCCTTTCCCAAGTGCTACCAGTATTCCTTTTGCAAACAAACAAAAAAAATCAGTATTGTGATTACTGCATGCAAACATACCAGTATTCCAACTATGCATGAAAGAACCAAAGATGAACTTGATTGTGTTGGATAAGGATCTCACCAATAATTATTATTATCCATACTAGGCCGCTACTGTCTGAGCTGTCTTGAGAGGTGCTCTGCATGCTTTCTATGGATGGCATGTTTATCTATAGCAGTTCCAGAAGTTCTAAAATGGAAGTGAAAAATCAGGAAAAGAAAGAAGCACTGAGCACACGGACCTTTGAGGATATATAATAATACCCTCATCATCATGCTCTATTTGTAGTTCCGTGAGAAAAGTCCTCTCAAAATATAAAGTCTTTCTTGAGTCATGGAAATTTTTCTTCTTTATCTTTGGAAATTTCTTAGATGATTCAGCGATTTGTAGACAACTAAACGTGTTTTGACGGACAGAGGTAGAGACAGCACTAAATGAGATAGCGACATAACAGTGCGAAGAAATGTGGTGCGATGACTGGGCAGTTGAAGAACAAGTAATGTCTGCAATAACTGAAAGGTCTTGAACAAAAGAGTTGGGCGTTTGTGCATTAACATTGGGCACAAAAATAGGGTTGAAAGCTTGAAAATAAGAAACCAAACTGCCTATTTCACATTCAGTCAGTAACTCCCTCCAATTTTTACGAAATGAATGAATACTGACTCCATGCATGATTCTAGTTCATTTAGAGCCATAAGCTCATTGGCATTCTTCATCAATCTATGAAGTTGTCATGAGAGGTGCTCTATCCCCAGGTTGTTCTTGGTTAAATTTTTTGATAAATCACTGAACTTTGGTCGAATATCAGTTTGATCACTGAATTTTGATTTGTTTCGAAATGATCACTAAAGTTACTAATCATTTCATCAACAGGTCACCCGATGGATTAACACCTTAATTAGCTGACGTGGAGGTCTCCACCTGTGCGCTGACTGGGCTTTTTTCAACCTCCATGTCAGCTAATTAAGGTGTTAATCCATCGGGTGACCTGTCGATGAAATGATTAGTAACTTTAGTGAGCATTTCGAAACAAATCAAAATTCAGTGATCAAACTGATATTTGACCAAAATTCAGTGATTTATCAAAAAAAATTAACCGGTTGTTCTCCATCTCCAATTTCCCAAGCGCGTGGAAAGCCATGCATGGCAGCTACAGAGTTGGTACCATCTTCAACGCATAAAAATTATCACATCGGATATTTAATTATTTGTGGTGCCTAAAATTCCACAATGAAACATATCTTGACATTGATGCTTAGAGGACTATTCAACATTGTTTGATAAGAGATACAAATTTTATACAATTTAAGGAATTTGAACAAAGCGAAGGAGAATTTCTGAATTTATTGCTGGTTGTGGTGAATCAATCAATTTCTCTTTACCATCATTTGTCGGATTTTTTTATTTTTTTTTCCCAAAATGTGCAGCTAGGGTGTGCATAAATCTCATAGACTAAGTGGGGGCACAGTCAGCACACACTTGGTGCTCATACCACCAGCACAATAAACCACTTATATTCTCATAAATACCCTCTCATCTATGATTTAAATTCTCACTACTTGTAAAAGGTTATAATGTGGATCCAACTATCAATAGACCACTTAAACGTTAGTACAATCATTTGTCGCTGTTGTTGTTCTAATTAATCTCCTCTGCCTTCATAAGCTCTGACCAAAGAAAATCATATGTGGCAACGGATTCTTTGGTGCAATGACCACTTCCTCCACCTCCAACATTCTAACAACACTGTTCATGTAAGGTATTTCATCTGGTTAATAATGGGCACACCACAATGCCACCTTGCACATCCTCTCAGCTTTATCTGTGAGTGTATTCAATCCCACAATTTGACATGACACTCTCTAATTCTCCTCCTTCAAACTTGCCCCATATACATCTCGGAAACCATCCTCGGCTCTCTGCCAGGCCGAGAATGAGGCTCAATCTCCTTCCCAGTATCTCAAACAAGTGAGTTGCGTAGCTGTAAACATCACACTTGTAAGTCATCGGATATGGCATCCAGAGCTCTAGTGCCGCATAGCCAGGACTCCTCTTCCTCC
Source organism: Dioscorea alata (assembly GCA_020875875.1). Lineage (NCBI taxonomy): Eukaryota > Viridiplantae > Streptophyta > Magnoliopsida > Dioscoreales > Dioscoreaceae > Dioscorea > Dioscorea alata. The sequence goes on from CM037018.1 coordinate 17,960,266, forward strand.
TGTCACGCTGACATGGGAATTATCTCTATCACAAAGCCTTGCCAATCCGAAATCAGCCACTTTTGGAGAAAAATTAGCATCAAGAAGAACATTTCTAGCCTTTATATCATAATGCACAATCTTTCTCTGACACTCCTCATGCAGGTATTTGATCCCCTTCGCTGTTCCAATGGCAATCTCATTAACGGTTCGTTTGGATGGAAGCAATGAATCCCCTTAGCATGGGGTTCATTGCTTACATAAATTCAGCCATGTTTGGATGGCTGAATAAATTTTATATTCCCTTGTGTAAAGCAATGTGAACCTATTCTAGGGGGGAATAACAAATTTATTCAGCCATGTTTGGGAGGAATGGTTATTCCATGGGAGTTAAATTACCAATTTGCCCCTTGAACCACTTTTCCCCTCGACCTACTTGCATTTGTTTACTTTAATTATCATAATAAAAATAAAAAATATTTTGCACATTAATAATTACCGTAATAAAAAAATAATTTATAATTAAACTATTTCATTAATAATCATACTCTTGTACTTTAATTACCGTAATAAAAAAAATAAAAATAATTTATAATTAAACTATTTCAATTATATTATTAAAATAAATGGTAAGATTTGGAAGAAATTAAAATTAAAAAATCATTTAAATATTTTGTACATTAATAATCATACTCTTTTATTATAAAGGGTAATATGGTAATTTCTAATATCTCATCATCTTTCTTTTTATCTTTCCCAAAAAGTTATCTCTCCAACCAAACAAAGTTTTCATTCCCATCCCTCTCCCAAAGTTTTCATTCCTATGCCCCTATGTAAAGTTTTCATTCCCATTCCTATCTCCATTCCGCCATCCAAAAGGACCGTAAGTTTTTCCCATTTGAGCTTCTGATTCTCATCGAACAAGTAACCGTCCAGCGATGCCTTCTCCATGTACACGTAAACAAGTGCTTTCAAAAAGTTGTCAAAGCAGAATCCGTGGAGCCGGACAAGGTTGATGTGGTATGTCCTTCCTATGCTTCCTATCTCTGCCATGAACTGCTCTTCAATCAGCTCTTTTATTTTGAGTTTTGTGAAGTACTTTTACCGCTATCTGCACACCATTGGGGAACTGTCCTATGTAGACTATTCCAAAACCTCTTGAACCCAATTTCTGTTCAAAGTTTTGCGTAAAATTTATAATATTTTGAGTTGTAAATCTGACTGGCCTCTCTTTGACTATATCTGCTAGAAACTGCTTGATTGTAACTATGTCGATGTTTGAATCCTCATTCACAGCAGATACGTACTGGTTGTCTGCATGGACGTGTTCTTTGCTTTCTGTTCTTCTGAATGCATCTGATAATTGCAATAGCTATAACAATGATCACAATACCAGTAATTATGGTTGATGCTGTAGAAAATATGCAGAAATAAGTAGAATTCAGAGCACATAACTAGAGATATACAACTTGTTTTCGCATTGTGCCAGATGGTAGCTATTGTTGCTCCAACAGACGTGCTGCTTGTATCCGAGCTTGAAGGAGTACCGTTGGTGGACGTATTTAACATTTTTATTCTATCATGCTAAAAAGAAAAATGACATGAAGTTTTTGTCTTGCTACTATATAAATGCAAACACAATCTATAAGTAGGATCAAACTGAATCAATGATAGAACTGATCTCGTATAATCTCAGTAGTGAATTATACTGCAGGTATTTGATAATAACATGCTGCTGAATACTTCTAATGATTGAGATCCAGTTTCTGCAGTGTCAATCATTTCCAAGGTATTTCAAGAACTCCTTTTTTTTATTTTATTATAATTCATGAATTTCTGGAACATGATAATTAGAATCATAACTATAGAATTGAAATAGCAGGATATAGTCAACCATTGGATAACCTAATGGTATGACACTAAAATGTAAAAAAAAGAGGTTATAGGTTCAAATTTTTCCCCCGGCAGTACTGTTTTCCATACTGTTTATGTACTTTTCACCGGGACACTTATATTATTTATGTATTGTTCATACACTGTACACCCGGGCTCAAATACTATTGATGTACTATTCATATAATGTATATCCAAGTCTAGTACTATTTTTATACTGTTTACAGTACTATTTATATACTATTTATGCGATGTACATCCAGGTTCTGGGCAGGGGGATTTTTCAAGGAGATGTTCCAGATAATCACTTTCGCAACTAAGCCTCCAATGTCCCGCCTGGCGGGTTGCAGGGCCAGTCTCTATGGCCCTCAAAGGAATCATAGAGAAGAGGGTGGATTTGAGAGCTCCAACAATCTAACGAAGTGATCCTACACTTGTTTGGTACAAGGGCATTGCAAGAAGAGGTGGTCGATAGATTCAGCCCCTGCATGGCACAAAACAAAGGTGTCGGTCGGCATCCTATTACACCTTCTACGTCCAAGATTTTTCAGTGTGAGAATTTTATTATGCCAAGAAAGCCAGTTGAAAAGATTGATTTTCTTATGGCACCAGTTGTACCAGAAGAACTTCACTACCGGGCATTGCAAACCACCGTCAATTAGAAAGGTGTAGAAAGATTTGACTGAGTATATCCCATTTCCGGTCAGCTTCCACCGCTTCTTATCCCCAGGTTCCCTAGTAGCTGTTTTTAGTTTCTCACAGATAGGCAGTATCTCCTCCAGCTCCGAACAAAATAGGATTTTGAGGAGCTTTAGTTGGATTTGGTGCTTATTTTTATTTGATTCAATGTGTTGTTTGTTTGTTTGATTGATTTGAAATTGTTGTTGAAGTAGTTAAGAATAGAGATAGTTGACCTGTTTGAGCCTATATCTATGTGAATATTTGAGAAGGGAACGCAAAAAGAAAGAAGCTTTCTGAAAATATAAAACATTGGGAATTTGTAATGTTATACTTGTCATTTCTATGTGTGAGAAAAATCCTGGCCAAATACAAGGTCGTCCTTGAGCATCAAATATTTTGATCAGAGATTTATTCAAGCTTTTGATAGTCAAATGTGTGGCAACTGCAGATTGTTTCTAAGATATTAATTATTTGTGTTTCCTATATTTCTACAACGGAGCATATCTAGTATATATCAAATTTGAACAAAATGAAGTTGAACTTCTAAATTTATTGTTTTACTGCTGATTGTGATGAATCAAACTATTCCCTTCACTTTCATTTGTTGTTGTTCATGTGCTAGACCACTAGTTGAATCTCCTTTGCTTTCACTCCACTGATATGAACTCCCATAAAATGGCATCATATATTACAATGGATAAATCACTATTTTTTTTTTTTTATGATTAATATGCGATAAGCACCAACCACTCAAGGGATTTAAAAATAGTACTGAACCCGGATGTACATTATATAAATAGTATATGAACAGTACTAGAGCTCCGGTAAACAGTGCATAAATATTGTATGAACAGTACGGAGAATAGAAAATCACTAACTTTATTAACAGGAATCGAGATCGAAATCAATGTTAATAGAAGTTGGCATCATCCATATATATATATATAGAGAGAGAGGGGGGGCACAGGCCGATCAACCGGGCCCGGGAGGTCCGAGTCAGGTTTTGCCGGACCCGAAACCGGGCCGCTAATAGTGAGAACCCACCGACTCGAGTTGATCCAGCGGACCCGGCCCGAGATAGTAAAGAACCCACCGAGCCCGCTTGAGCCGGCGGATTATTTATTTATTTATTATTAATTTAAATAATTTTTAAAATGAAATATAAATTTAACTGTTATGGATGAAATTTAAACTTGAATCACTCATAACACCAACAAACACTTTTACCAACTACCCTATAAAGGTACATAAATTTAAGTTTGAATTCAAATTCAAATCTTCATTATAACTTTTTTTTAAAAAACAAAAAATTTAAATTATCACCAACAAAAGCTAGCTGGTTTCTCAATGAACCTTGGTCACCTGGCGGGTCACGAGTCAATAAAATGCCAACCCATAACCGGGCCCACTACAGTGCGGGCCAATTATGAGTTATCGGCCCGGTGGTTTCTGTACCGGTTTCGGGTCGGGCTAAAAGTCGGCTTGTATCCCCTCTAAATATATATATATATATAGAAAAGTGGATAAATCACTAATTTAATATAAAAAAAAACCAGTAAAAATTGAGAAAATAATATGCATTTCATTTGTTTCAGCTACAAATTACTGATATACTTGAAGTGGGCAGCGGGTAATTACTGTATGGTTTTTCAAACGGGTAAAGAGCAAAATCTTGCGGCTTCTTGTTGTTGTTGTTTCTGTAGTGGTAAAGAGTGAAATCTTAGTCCTTGGTTATCTGCTCCACTTGATGACAAACTCGTGCCACTCCACAAATCCTTGGATGGTCCAGAAGATGAAAGCAGGTGCTGGAAAGGGTTCAATGGAGGCACAATCTCCATCTCCCCTTCCAACATCTTCACAACCTTGCCCATGGGAGGCCTTCTTTCTGGCTGATACTGCACACACCACAAGGCCACCATTAGTTTCCTCTCTGTTTCACCCTTATGTTCATCATCAACTCCAATCGTCTGCAGCACCTTTTCCATTTCTCCATTCTCGTACCTCTCCCACACCCACTTTGGAAACCAACGCTCGTCTTCCTCCAAGCCTGCATCAAAGCTTCTCCTCCTCCCAGCAATCTCAAACAGAAGTATCCCAAAGCTATAAACATCACATTTGTATGTCACTTGTCCCATCATCCACATCTCTGGCGCGGCATAGCCCGGAGTTCCCCGCCCTACCGTCATGCTCACATGAGTGTTCTCTCTGTTGCAAAGCTTCGCCAATCCAAAGTCAGCCACTTTAGGGGTGAAGTTGTGGTCTAGGAGGATGTTTGCTGGTTTGATGTCATAGTGTATGATCCTTTGTTCGCATTCATCATGCAAGTAAGAGAGTGCTTTAGCTGTTCCTATTGCAATCTCATGCAACTTGTCCCATGCAATGGTGTGGCTCTTGTCAAACAGGTATGTGTCTAGAGATCCCTTGTCCATGTACTCATAAATTAGGGCTCTGACAATTGAATCATAGCAGAAGCCATAGAGTCTAACAAGGTTTGCATGAAATGTTCTTCCAATGGTGCCAATCTCTGCCATGAACTGCTGCTCCATTAGTCTCTTGTCCTCAGAACCTCCGGTGTTTAGCACCTTTACCGCTACTTGGACTCCATTAGGAAGCTGTCCCTTATAGACTGTCCCAAACCCACCAGAACCCAGGCGAATCGTGTAATTGCGAGTGAAGCTAGCGAGCTGTTGCCGTGTGAATCTGATTGGCTTCTCCTTTGCAATGTTATTGAGAAACCTCTCAACCGTTGCATCTTCAATCCATGAATTTTGGGCGGTCATTTTTTCATCTCCATCCGTGGCAGATGATGGATTTGCGGGTGTTGAATTGCTGTTTATGTTGATTTGTGGCAACCCATGTTTTGTGAAGCACTTGTATAAGAAATATGCTCCGACAGCTGTCCCAGCTACACTCAGACATGAGATTACTGCAAACATACACAAAAATGAATGAATTTGAGAAGTGAAGTCAAGCAGGAACCATGCATGAAAGAACAAAAAATGAACTTGATTGGGTTGGGTAATGATCTCACCGATTACGGCTATTAGCCATGCTTGAAAGGTACTCTGCGCGCTGTCTCCAGATGACATTTTTATCTATAGCAGTTCCAGAAGTTCCAAAATGGAAGTGAATAATCAGGATAAAAAAGCACTGAGCACATGAGCCTTTGAGGATATATAATAATACAGCATCATCATGCTCTATTTATAATTCTGTGAGAAAACTCCTCTCAAAATATAAAGTCCTTGAGTTATGAAAATTTCCCTTCTTTATCATTGGAAATTTCCTAGATGATTCATGCAAGAGTTTAATATTTCAATGGTACATGCATTTGACACGGTTTAAGTTATTTCTTCTTCATAACGATTTGTAGACAATTAAACGGTTTGATGGTCAGAAGTAGAGGCAACATCAAATCAGATAGCGATATTATTTTTTCTAGAAGGTTCATAAGTCACCGTACATGGTGCACTTCCGTATCTACCTATTCCTTTGACAATCTCTTAAATAGAGGTGCTTGTTGCATATTCATTAAAAAAAAAAAAAAAAGATCGCAACATTACAATTGCTAAGAAATGTGGTGTGATCACAGGACATTCGAAGAACATGTAATTTCTGCAATAATTGAGAGGTCTTGAATAAATAGTTGGGTGTTTGTGTGTTAACATTAGGCACTAAAAAAGGATTCAATGCTTGGAAATGAGAAGCTATACTGCTTATTTCACATTCATTCAGTAACTCCCTTCAATTTTTATGAAATGAATGAATACTTACTTTATGATTCTAGTTCATTTAGAGCCATAAGCTCATAATTTCATTGGCATACTCAATCAACCTATGAAGTCTTCATGAGAGTTGCTCTATCTCCAGGTTGTTCTCCATGCATCTCCCCTTCCAACATCTTCATTGAGAAGTTCTCTGAGCACGTCAACAATTGAGGATTTATGATGTTTTACTTATCATTTCCCAAGCGCGAGGAAAGCCATGCAAGGCCAAAGATAATGTCCTCCCTGTGAATTTAGTTCAAAGTTTTGACAATCAAATGTGTGGCAGCTGCAATTTAGTTCAAAGTTTTGACAATCAAATGTGTGGCAGCTGCAATTTAGTTCAAAGTTTAGACAATCAAATGTGTGGCAGCTGCAATTTAGTTCAAAGTTTTGACAATCAAATATGTGGCAGCTGCAGACTTTTCAACATGTAAAATTTATGGCGTCAGATATTAATAATTTGTGGTGCCTAAAACTCCACAATGAAAAATATCTTCATACTGATAAGCTTAGAGGACTATTCAACACGGTCTGCTAAGAGATATGGAGGTTAAACAATTTACGGAATTTGAACAAAATGAACGAGGATTTCTGAATTTATTGTTTTACAGCTGATTGTGATGAATCAATCTTATTTCTCTTCACCATCATTTGTCGCTGTTGCTGTGTTAGTTGAATCTCCTCTGGTTTTACTCCACTGGGATGAGCTCCCACCAAAGAAAATCATATATGGGAATGGATTCATTGGTGCAATGATCTCTTCCTCCCCTTCCAACATTCTAATGGCACTGTTCATTGAAGGTCTTGCATCAGGTTGATACTGAACACACCACAAGGCCACCTTGCACATCCTCTCAGCTTTATCTCTGTCAGTGTATTCAATCCCACAATTTGACATAACACTGTCTAGTTCTCCTTCTTCAAACTTGTCCCATATCCATCTCGGAAACCATTCTCGGCTCTCTGCCAGGCCGAGAATGAGGTTCCGTCTCCTTCCCAGTATCTCAAACAAGAGCATTCCGTAGCTGTAAACATCACACTTGTGAGTCACTGGATATGGTATCCAGAGCTCTGGCGCCGCATAGCCAGGGGTTCCCCTACCTCCTGTCACACTGACATGGGAATTATCTCTATCACAAAGCATTGCCAATCCGAAATCAGCCACTTTTGGAGAGAAATTAGCGTCAAGAAGAATATTTCCAGGCTTTATATCATAATGCACTATCTTTTTCTGGCACTCATCATGCAAGTATCTGATCCCCTTGGCTATTCCAATGGCAATCTCATAAAGCTTTCCACATTTGAGCTTCTGATTCTCATTGAACAAGTAACCATCTAGTGATCCCTTCTCCATGTACTCATAAACAAGTGCTTTCAGAGTGTCATCGAAGCAAAATCCATAGAGCCTAACAAGGTTGATATGGTGTGTTCTTCCTATAGTTCCTATCTCTGCCATGAACTGCTCTTCAGCTCTTTTATCTTGAGTTTTGTGAAGTGCTTTTACCGCTATCTGCACACCATTGGGGAACTGTCCTTTGTAGACCGTTCCGAAACCTCCTGAACCCAATTTCTTTACAAAGTTTTGGGTAAAATCTATAATATTCTGAGTAGTAAATCTGACAGGCTTCTCTTTTACTATATCCTCTAGAAACCGCTCGACTGTAACCATGTCGACCTTCGAATCCACATTCACAGCAGATACACTAGTTTCCTGCGTAGATGTGTTCCTTGCTTGCATTCTTTTCTTCAAACGGCATCTGATAAATGCAATAGCTAGAACAGTGATCACAGTAGCACCAACTACGACCAATACTGTAGAAAACATGCAGAAATAAGATGAATTCAGAACACATAACAAGATAATACACAACTTGTTTTCTCATATTACCTATGGTGGCAGACATGCTGCTTTTTTCTGAGCTTCAATGAGTGCTGATTGTCTCTTGTATTTGAGATTTTGTTTTATGACCTGCTAGAACATAACTTACAACAAGTTTCTGTATGGTTACTTTATCAATGCAAACACAATATATAAGTAGGATCATAATGAATCAATAATAGAACTAATCTCGTATTATTTCCGAGGATTGAAATGAATTAGACAGCAGTGACAACCTGCTGCTAAAAACTTCAAGTGAACCATATGCAATTTCTTCACTGTCATTTATTTGCAAAGTGTTTCACAAACCTTCTATATATATATATCATTACCTTATGTTATTCCTTAGTTCCTGAAACATACGATAAGAATTATAACTATAAAATTGGATTAACGAGATATACAGAGAATTTTTTTTTTTTGAATAAATATACAGGGAATTAAACTCACCACTTCGTTTCTGTTGCTTTTTTCTTCTTGTTCTCTGGTTCTCTCTGCATCAATAATTGCGCTTCTCTTTCTTAGGAACTTAGCAATATCTAAGGTGATATCACTTCAGGACAAGAAACAAAACAAAAAACAAAAAAATTGAAAAGTCCTGTGGGACCATCACATGTAAGGATGTGTAAGTCTATAGCTTGTCTTTTTTCTTTTAGATAGAAGTCTATAACTAGTCTTCCACGGCAGCCTCCTTTAATTATAAATTAAATATAAAAAGAAAATCCCAATAACATGAAATAATCTCGTTCTTCCACTTTTCCACAATTCCCTGAATATTTCTACCTGCCAAAACGGCTCCACGCAACCCGAATCCGCTTGGTTACGTAATCTCTAATGAAACGGATCTCCGATTAACTTAACCCGAATCCGCTTACAGTTATTAGAGCTAGAACTCGGATCTTAGTTTGGATCCGCTTCTCTTCCCGACACCAACCTATTAAAGCCCTCTTCTTTCTCTGGGCGGAGTGGGAGAGCGCGAGCAAGCGAGCGAGCTGAGGAAATGCAGGGTTTAACGTGCAACAACGAAGAAGGAGTTCGCGGATGAGGCGGAGCAGAAGCTCCACTATCGATTGGAATGGCACCGCAAAAACCTCAGGCGCAAGGTACCACCTCATTTCATCTTGTATTTTTGGTATGATTCAATGTGGTTTGTTGTTAGGGTTTTTGAGATGTGATTTTTTGTTTATATGATCGCCTTCTAATAAAATAGGGTTTTGGGGAGTTTTGATTGGATTTGGTTCTCGTTTAGGGTTTATGTATTTGATTCTCTGTGGTTTTGATGTTGTTTGTTTGATTGATTGATTTGAATTTGTTGTTTAATTAGTTTAGAATCAGTGAGATGGTTGGCTTGCTTGAGGCTGTATCTATGTAAATAATACGAGAAGTTAGGGAATGCAAAAGAAAGAAGCTTTCTGAGCATATAAATCAGTGAGAATTTATATGTTATACTCATAATTTCCATGATTGAAAAATGTCCTGGCCAAAGATAAGGTCCCTTCTCAAGCATTGGATATTTCAATCATACATTCATTCAAGTTGGATGATCAAATGTGCGGCAGCTGCAGGCTTATTTGATACCTAAAGTTTGTTGCTTTAGATTCTAATTATTTGCGTTCCCTATTTTTCTACAATGGAACATCTCTAAATAGTTTACTATGAGAGAGATCGAGTTTATAAATTTGTAGTATATAGAATTCAAAAATAAAAAATAATAATGAACAAATGAACAAGAATTTCTGAATTTTTTGTCTTAGTGCTGATTTTGATGAATCAAACTACTCTCCACTTTCATTTGTTGCTGTTGCTGTGCTAGTTGAATCTCCTCTGCTTTCACTCCACTGAGATGAACTCCCATCAAATGGCATCATATATTGGAATGGATTCTTTGGTGCAATGATCTCTTCCTCTCCTTCCAACATCCTCACAACGCTGTTCATCGAAGGTCTTGCATCAGGTTGATACTGAACGCACCACAATGCCACCTTACACATCCTCTCTGCTTTATCTCTGTCATTGTGTTCAATCCCACAATTTAACATGACACTTTCTAGTTCTCCTCCTTCAAACTTGTCCCATATCCATCTCAGAAACCATTCTTGGCTCTCTGCCTGGCCGAGAATGAGATTCCGTCTCCTTCCCAGTATCTCAAACAAGAGCATTCCGTAGCTGTAAACATCACACTTGTGAGTCACAGGGTATGGCATCCAGAGCTCTGGTGCTGCATAGCCAGGAGTTCCCCTGCCTCCTCATGCTGACATGGGAATTATCTCTATCACAAAGCCTTGCCAATCCAAAATCTGCCACTTTTGGAAAGAAATTAGCATCGAGAAGAACATTTCCAGGCTTTATATCATAATGAACTATCCTCCTCTGACACTCCTCATGCAGGTATCTGATCCCCTTGGCTGTTCCAATGGCAATCTCATAAAGCTTTTCCCATCTGAGCTTCAGATTCTCATCAAACAAGTAACCATCTAGTGAGCCCTTTTCCATATACTCGTAAACAAGTGCTTTCAAAGCTTTATCGAAGCAAAATCCAAAGAGCCTAACTAGGTTGATATGGTGTGTTCTTCCTATGGTTCCTACCTCTGCCATGAACTGCTCTTCAGCTGTTTTATCTTGAGTTTTGTTAAGTACTTTTACTGCTATCTGCACACCATTGGGGAACTGCCCTTTATAGACTATTCCGAACCCTCCTGAACCCAATTTTTGTGCAAAGTTTTGTGTAAAATCTATAATATTCTGAGGAGAAAATCTGACAGGTCTCTCTTTTACTATATCCTCTAGAAAGCACTCAATTGTAACCATGTCGATGCTTGAATCCACATCCACTGCTGAATTCAATGGTCTGGATTCAGTAGATACAGCAGTTGCCTGCATAGCTGTGTTCCTAGTCTGCGCAGATGTGTTCCTTGCTTGCATTCGAATCTTCAGAATGCATCTAATAATTGCAATTGCCACCACGATGATCACAATACTGACAGCCACTATTGCCACTGCAAAAATATGCGGAAATAAGATGAATATAGAATACATGACTATATATATATATATATACACATCTTATTTTCACATACCTGTGCCAGTTATTGTGTCTCCGGAAAACATGCTGTCTGAGCTTGGAGTACTGTTGCTTATTGAATTTGACGTGCTTGATAACCTGCTAAAAGATAAATGGCACAAAATTTCTGTTGCTTATTTTTGTTTTCCAGGGGTTGCAATGGATTATATTGCGGTGCTTCAATGATAATTTGTTGAAAAAACCATGTTATTTGAATGAAGTCCCTGCATTCTTTCTACTGTTCTTTTTTCCCCTGTTGCATCTTTAACTTGCATTTATTCAGTTTCATTGTTTGAAAAAGGCTGGCGACATCCTGCAAGCTAGTTTTGTCAACATTTGATTAGAACCATGATGAATCAATTGATAGAACGCATCTCATGGTATTTCAGAGGATTGCAATGAATAAGCTATGATGACTTTTACTAGTAGATTATTCAGAAGTCTAAAATAGTAAAAGATTTGAAGAAAACAACCGCCTTGGTGAAAGATCATACTTGAAGGTTGAAAACCAAAAAGTAGGAAATAGTTTTTTGTTAAAAAAATATGATAAACCACCTTCATTTAAAACAAAAGAAGGTACAAAAGATAGAGCAATTCACTAGCAGTGGAGGCTGACAGAAAACATGGGGACTAACAAAGAACGACCACACAAAGAACAACAAAGAATAAATGAAGTACAAAATACTACACAGACAAGAAAGACAACAATACAACAAGAGAAAGAGAAAACCAAAGGGAGCTTTACATGCTCCCGACTGGATCTTTATGATAAGAAAAGAAAATTTATAAGAAAGAGATAGTATAGTAAAATAAGAAAAATTATATGGATTTCCTGGACTGTTATTCATTCTGCTCTATTTCTGTGCTTTTATTGGATTGTATTGATTGGACAGTCTACATATGAGTTACCTCTGTTCTCTATCCATCAAAGCAAGATCTTCAAGATGGTTTGCGTTGAATCAATAACAGAACTCTTTATCATCATATTATTCATGAGTTTCTAAAATACATCATGGGAATTATATCACAGAATGGAAATAACAACATATACAATGAATCAAACTCACCATTCTTCTTCTTCTCTTCTTCTGCGTCTTATGCTTCTTGGTGTTAGCCTCTACATCAATAATTGCTCTTCTTTTCTTATGACATAACAATGTTTGGTGTGCGGCCAAGTCAAGCACGATAACAATTTGATGTAGATGGCTAGGGTCGGAATGAGCATCCTACAGAAAATTGGCCGCATGGACAAAGGATTCAAATTTTCAACTTATTTGCCGTTGTGATTGGAAGATCAGCTTCCGGTGTGCATGTTTTTCCTTGTTCCAGGATATATTTTCAGAAAAATTTAGAGGCCTTTGGTTCTAGAATATTTTTTTTGAAAAATACTATAGAGATAATGTAGAAATACTATATTAATACTGTTTATTGTGTATATGATGGAAAGAATCATATTCTTTATTCCGTCAGAGTTACAAGACAGGAGGATTTATCGTTGTGGTATTATAGTCTTGATATATATTATCTTAGGCACATAGGATTAGTCTTAATTGTTCCGTGTGTTATTCCATTCCACATGATAGATCTTTAGGGATTGTAAATTTTATCACCATTCGGAAAAAAAAAAATTAGATGAAAATGATGAAAGATATTTTTTTTGGTGTTCTTTGCCTAAATTGTTCTTGTCACGTCCGTAACACTCTTGCCACGTGATTTATCACATTTCATGAAAAATCACATTTACAATTAAAAATGTGTAGAAATAAGGAACGTACATAAATTTAAAAAAATAATAATTGTCAGAGAGTGCACACGCTTTGTATGTTCAACTTCAGCTGTGAGGATGAGGGTCAACTTCAGCTGTGAGGATGAGGGGATGCATGTTTGTCTTTTTAAATGAATAAACTTTTTTAAAATTTGTGTGTACTTTTTTTCCCTAATTTGTATTTTTTTTTTAAAGGAAAGGACCGAGAGATCCTTCTGCTAGTCCTCTATATCTACGTGTAAGATGGTTGGATTTTTCAAAGACAGCCACCTGGATCAAGACATAATTTTTCATGTCCTCAGTAAACTTTTTTGACTTTTCCAATACCCAATCAATCCTTTGAATTTTAAAATCATACCTATTTGATTTAATTTTTTTATTAATTAAATCAACACTTTTAATATTATACTATTTTACTTTTATATACTCATTTCAGGGAATTGGGCTAAAGTGCTAAAATGGGGGAAGTGATACTTCCTTCATTTTCAATTGAAGTGGATTTTAAACTAAACCTACTTCAGTAATTTTTTTTTACTAAAGTGAGAAGTGAGTTAATCTATAAAAACTTACTTATTTTCACTTCCAAAGTCATTTTTGAACTCATAGAATTTCACTTAACACTTAAATTCTTCGGTCCTATTATCACTTTCTGACAAATGAACACCTGAACTACTAGAAGTGATATCACTTCCCCCACTTTAAAAAAGTGGTACTTTTCCCACTTTTCCATTTCCGCCTAGTTCCCTTGAAATGAATGCCCCCTTCAGCTTTTTCCATGAAGTTAAGAGCGAGTGCATGAGGATCCAGTGACACCACAAAAAGCTTGTCTTGTTTAAGTGCGGGGTGAGCTCACCTGTCCAATTCCCTTAGCAACCTCACCTCGACTGCCTCCGACAAGCTCACTCTGGGTAGGAGTGACCTCAACGAGTTTTTACCAAGAATGAGAATGATGACTTCACCCCGGCGACCTTGATGATGAGTTCATCTGATAAAAATAGTTTTCCCAGCGAGTTTGTCAGAGAAAACATTAAAAAATAAAAAATAAAAAAAGAAAAGTAGTAATTTTGTAATAATAATGATTTTTTGAGTATGATTTTGAAAAAACATAGACTTCTAGAAAAAAAAAATTTCATAGGCTCAATGGTCAAATTACCTCAGCGTTATTTACCTCATTTAAGTTTTTTTAAAAATTTGCCACGCGTTATTGATCCATTGACAATGAGATTCATACGTAGCGTAGTGTGTTCATGTATTATTGAAAAAGGCAAGTTTAAGTTTGTATAGAATTGAGGCACAAGTGTTAGTGTTAAAAGATTAACTTCATATCTAGCATGTCTTTAACGTTGCTTTATCTGTATTTTGTCAAACAACAAAAAAAACTTGTTTGATTATAACTATTAATATTAAACAATAAAAAAAAATTGTCTTAAAAATAAATGATACTTTTGATTTGATAAGGATGATATGTTTAATTCAATAATAATACTAGTGTGTCTACATTGGATGATGGGTGATTATTATAGAAATTAAAATTTCATGATTGTGTGCTTATTTGATACTAACGGGCATTAGAAGTTGATGCTGTTAATATTATGATAATTATATTAAAATCATTTTTAATCTCTATATTTGGTCAAATATTCAATCTCACTCTTATACTTCAAATATATTTATTTTTGCATATATATTTGTGTTTGTGCTGCTTCAAGATCTTGATGTGGGAACAAGGTTTTTCTTTTTCTTTTTTTTTTGTGTACGTTATGCTAGTCATTTAATACTCTAGAAAAATTGCATATATGGCCAAATAAAGCAGGTATTTTGCTTGCAAACCTCTTAAAATTATATTTGTGGTCCTGGATACAACAGTCCTACAAAACTCTATCATTTGTTGCTGTACCCTCATGACTAGGATCTGTTATTAGGGTTTATTCACATAACGAGAGTCTAAATGTTACGACATTATGGATAAGGACCATAATACTTTCATCCTCTTCAAAAACTTGTATTTATCTCTCCTACATCCGATCAATTACCTATAAAAAAGAAGACCTTTAACACTTGAAGTGCTCCGGCTAAAGATTCATACCCACACTTTTTCTTAGCATCACTTATATTGCCCACACACACAATTAATATCTCACGCATCCTCATTTTAAGTTATTGAAATTCGCATAAATCCTCTCTTGTACGTATGAAAGTTAATTTTTTTATAAGATTTAAATTTTTAATATTTTTCCTCTCCCTTGAGAGACCCATAATTAATATCTCTAATCATCGACAATGGATGACTTTGACAAGTCCTATATACCATCACCAAAAACATTAAATCTGAATTTAGCAAATATAAAATGATTTTTCCTCCATGTTCATCTATGAATTAGACATGAGGGGATGCAATCTAACGCGTCTAACCTTAGGGGCTTATATATTAGTAAATTATAGATTCTTTTGAGAGGATATTCATAAATATGATTTTTAAAGGGACATATAATAAGAATCTACCTACTGGGTTGTGTGTATATATATATATATATACATTCTGAGTTTTATTTCCAAAGACGCGTCAATTGGGAGTTTCTTTTCCTTCTTTACCAATTAGGTCTAAATTTATGGGAAGGAAAGAAAAAAAAGGTTTTAGATGAAATCTGCAATGATTATGATGTCTGTTGACTTGGATTGGTCAAAGGCGAATAAACTTATGTATCGTTTGGTTGCAAGGAATGGAATGTAAAGGAGTGGAAGAATAATGATAATGAGGGGGATTGGAAAAGTAACGGGAATAAAAACTATGTTTGGTTGGAAGGATTGGAAAGGTAGTTTATTGGGATTGGAAAAAGTGAAAAAGAGAAAACATGATAAAATGACTATTATACCCTTTATATGTGTTATTATAAATAAATATTTAACTTTAATAGGTCAACAAATCTCAATTTTTTTTTATTAATATCATTAATTAGTAATTAATTAACTATAATAAATAACTAATTATTAATTTAAATATATTATGAATCATAATAATTATTTTTTAACCATTAATATTAATTAATGTCCAAATTTATTGTTAGTATTATAATAAGCAATTAATTAACTAATCTAAATAACTAATTATAATTTGGTTAATATAAAAAAAAAATAAGTGGGACAAAGCAAGGGTAGTTTTGTCTTTCATTGTCAAAGGATCAAGTATCCCCTCAAAATTCAAGTGGGCTCCTTCTCCATAGCTTCCTCACTCCTTCATCATACCTCCTTCACTCCCATTGCTCCACACCCAAACAAAGGTTTACACAATGTAAGCAATGATTCTCATTCCACTCCTTCAAACCAAACACCTCCTTAATGGTTCGTCATGGAATGTTAACAAGTCAACAATCACTTTTTTTTTTTTTTTTTTTTCGCCAAGATGAAGTGAGCCAACCAGAGCACGAGAAGATCAAGGAAGATGCGTCAGAGGAGAGACACGTGATTGGATCCGATGGAGGGGAAAAGCATCCTATTAACGAAGACATGACACATGGTGTGTAGAGGAGGAGCCAGAGAATGAAAAAGGCTAGCAATTGGTACGAGGAGTTTGAAGGTGGGATCATCAGAGGTGCCATGGTTACTGGTGACTTATTAGTAGCTTAATAAGTGATTGTTAAATTGTTGCTTGGCATATTACTTGTTTTTTTTTTCTTCATATGAGTATGTTCTATTTTCTTTTCATATATTGTTATAGTCTGGAGTTCTAAATCTGGAACTATGGAATGCTTGGCTTAAATATTATGACAGAGTGGTTGCTTGGATGTATTTCCACTCTCTTTTGGTAAATGAATGAACCCTAAATGAGAATCAAGATAATTCTCTCTGTTAATTGCTGTGAGATTTCTAGATCTACTCAGGATTGATTGATTATTCATTACAAAATATCTCAACTTGATAATATAAACACACTTTGTGAGTTCCATGTTTTCGATATTATTAAAATAAAATAAAAATCATGCAAACACCATAATATAATGAGATGGTGTTTTGGCTCTCCGCCTCATCCAATAAATAAATGAATTTGGTTTTAACTATAGTTTTAGAGTCGATGAGTAAATACCTTTACTTGTTTTAATAATATTTGTGGTTTATCCACTTCATAAAAAATAATTAAAATATAAAAATAAAAATAAGTAAATATCCGGATTTTCAAATAGATTTTACTGTGATATAACATAGGCACAAATACTCAACCATTGTGTTGAAAAGGTGTCAAGCTTTTAACTTTTACCCCTCATATTGTAGGGGTGGTACAAGTTGATAATATTTGTACAACTTTTCTTATGTAATAATCCATTAATAATTATTAAAAATTTAATTATAAAATTTATTTTTATTTGAGGATTTAAAAAAATTTTCAACTAGTGGAGACAAAGGTCATATATTCCATTTTTACAATATTGATATGGGTTTTTTGGTTTGTATACATCTAAAATTTACGTAATTGCATGCCTACTTTTTCATAAAACCAAATGCTGAATATATATATATATACACACACACATTAAAATTTGATTTGTTTGCATACATATCTCTCTACCCTACATACATCATTAAAATATGTTATTACATATTAAATAATTAAAATTCTATGCATATTTACCCTAAAAAAATTTAAACTAGTTTAATTCATTATATCTAAATAAACACTAACATTAATAGGGTGATTAAAGAATTTGAACCAAATTCTATTTTTATTATATATATATATAGATAAATCACAAATTTATTAAAAAAATAAAAAAAAATTGGAATAGAAATCACAAATTTATTAAAAAAATAAAAAAAAATTGGAATAGAAAAGATAAGATAATAAAATATAAAAGACAGGAAAAAAAAATAGAAACACATTATTATACAAAATCAATATCAATACAATTTATAATATATTATAATGGAATATATGGGGTAGAGAGGCACACATATAATTAAATCTAATTTTAAGTGGTATGCATCCTATTTGGTTTTATTTGAAGTGTATTGACTCAATCAAACAAATTTTTAGGGGTATATATAACTTAAAAACATTAGTATTTATTAATATTTATGAAAAATACATTAGTAATGATGCAAGTATAAATATAACTTTATCTAAAGTTTTGATAAAATTTTTTTCTTAAAGAAAAAAGATATAAGTGTAACAAAGGGTTTGAAATGAGTTTTCATTTTTATATAAATTTAAACTACTAGTAAATATTATGTTTTATAAGGGGCTTAATACAAATGTAATTCAAAATCCACATGGTTACGTAAGCGCTAACGAAACGGGTTTCCGATTAACTTAACCCGAATCCGCTTAGTCATGAAAGCGCTGTCGAAACGGGTCTCTGATTAACTAAACCAGAATCCACTTGGTCATGTAAGCGCTAGGGGTGAGTAAAATCGGGTACCGATCCGGTTTTCAAAACCGGATCGGGTACCCGGTTTTTCGGATCGGTAAAAACTCGACCGTATCTGACCCGGTTTAAAACGGGTATTGAAAATCGGATACCCGGTTTAAACCGATCGGATATCGGATATCCGGATCCGAATTTAAGTTTCATCTACTCCATGGATTTGTTTTATACAACAACATCAACATCCATAAAAACAAACAAATATGAAAAACTTATAACTTATAAAGAGGATTAAAACCTTACATTATTCATCCCACAAAAAAAAAAGTCATAAAAAAAAATAATAAAGAGCTTTATCAATTTTAGACAAAAAAAAAAATCAAATATCTTATGAAGCATCAATCTTTGAGAGGGATGGAGGCTAGAGAGAAGAGGCGAGTGATGGACGTTGAGAACTAGGAGGCTAGGATTTATGTTTTTTTTTTTCTTTTTACTTTTAACCCTAGAAAAGTTTAAATTTATTAATATGTACATATATAAATATAACTATATAAGCAATTAAGTATATAACTCTTTAAGTTTTTAAACGAGGGATTTTGATTTTTTTCTACCTAAGTCCTTGTAAAATTTTAAATTTATTAATATATATATATACACACACAAAAAAAAACCGGATCGGATTCGGATACCTGGTTTTTAATTTCTCCCGACCCGGATCCGATCCGGTTTTCACCTTAAAAATTCGGTCGGACCGGGTACCCGACCATTTTTTCGGATCGGATATCCAAAAAATTCGGGTAAAAAAACCGGATATCGGATCGGATCACCGGATCTGGATTTTTTTACTCACCCCTAGTAAGCGCTAACTAAACGAGTTTCTGATTAACTTAACCCGAATCCGCTTAGTGTTATAAAAAGTGCTGACAAAACGGGTCTCTGATTAACTTAACCCGAATCCGCTTGCTCATGTAAGCGCCAACGAAACGGGTTTCTGATTAACTTAACCCGAATCCGCTTAGTGTTATAAAAAGCGCTGATGAATCGGGTCTCTGCTTAACTAAACCCGAATCCACTAATTCAAGCAAGCACTAACGAAACGGGTTTCTGATTAACTAGATCCGAATCCGCTTAGTGTGATAAAAGGTGGAATTCGGATCGTGGTTTAGATCCGCTTCTTTTTCCGACGCCGACCTATAAATTCTCTCGTCTTTCTCCCGACCTGGAGAAGTAGAACGAGAGAGGGAGAGAGCGAGAGGGAGCTCGAGCTGAGGAGAGATGCCAGGGTTGACGTGCAACGCGTGCAACAAGGAGTTCGTGGATGAGGCGGAGCAGAAGCTCCACTACCGATCGGAATGGCACCGGTACAACCTCAAGCGCAAGGTACCACCCGATTTCATCTTGTCTTATTGGTTGAATGGATTCTATCTCGTTTGTTGTTAGGGTTTTTGGGGTTGATTTTCTATTTAGATTTTTCGCCCTTGGATGAATTTGGTTTTGGGGGAGTCTTAGTTGGATTTGGTGCTTGTTTAGGGTTTTTGTGTTTGATTTCATGTGATTTGGAAGTGGTTTGTTTGTTTAGGGTTTGCCTTTTTGACATTAAAGGTAAGTAATTGATTCTTTGGGGGTTTTCTGTATAAAAATTATTTGGTAAAAATTAGTTTGTTGGGATGCAATTTCTTAGTGTTGATTTTTCTTATTTTCTTCTTTTATGAAATCAATAAATTTATGATGCGAATAATGGTTCTAGTAGTTTCTGGGAGGATATATTAAGAATTTGAGAGTTCCAATTTGGTTTGTATTTGCTCATTATGTTTTTTATGTGATATAAACTGAATGATGCATAAAAAAGTGTGCTTTTTTTTTTCTTTGTGAAATGCTGAAGTCTTTGAATTTTCAGAGCACAAGATTTTATTTTGAGAACAAGTTGTTCTCTACGAAACATCCCTTTATGGTTGGGTGGTAAATCTTAGATATGCTCTTTGTTTATTTAATTGTCAATTCTTCTGATGCTTTATCTTTTTTAGTCTGTCTTTTCATTGCTCTGCTTGCTACTTGATGACGATTATATGCTACAATCAAAACCAATTTTTAAAACCGCTGGTGGTACTTAGTTGAGCTAGAAAATCTGAACCATACTTTGGGACATGGGAACAATAAGAACAAATCTGGAAGTTCTCATGAATAATTACTCAATTATGTTAGTTTTGTGGGACTTTGCTGATGTTCTTTTATTAATTGTGTTACCAGATGAGAACTTGTTCAAACAAACTTCATTGGCAAGATACTGGTTTAAGTTAAATTAGAATTAAAATAGACAACAATATGGACCTCAACAATGACATGGAACTTTCCAGTTGTACTTAAGTTTTTGAGTTAGAAAATAGTGAGAAAAGCTCTATGAGCGCTATAAGCACTATAATGACCATCAACTTAAGGAAGCCTTATATGGATAGATATATTGTAGTTGTAGGCAGAAACAATTATGGTTTTTCTGAATTTAATTGCATCATTTCTTTGACCGATTTTTGAATAGGTTCAAAATGCCATTCTGTTCTTAGAGTGATGAGATAACCAGTGGAGTATGATTTTTATGCTTACCATTGTGCATTGAATTTTTTATTGGAGACTTGTTATACATTCCAATTGCAATAATACTTGAATGATCATTATGTTTTTCATCAGGTAGCAGGAGTCCCAGGGGTGACTGAAGCACTATTCCAGTCTAGGCAATTAGCTCTAACTGAAGAAAGGAACAAACTGAGTGCATCTCCTATGTTGTACAGTTGTGCTCTTTGCCAGAAGGAATACAGAAGTGCTAAGGCTCATGCTCAACATTTGAATTCAAAGAGTCATGCTTTGAAAGCTTCTCAAGATGCAAGTTCTCTGGGTGCTGGCATTACTACAGTAATAAAGCCACTTCCAACGCGTGCACCAAATAAGTCAACTTTAAGTAAGCCTCCAATGTTTAAAGAAAGGGCTGAAGAGGGTACTGAAAGTGATGATGAATGGGTGGAGGTCGGCTCTGATGATGATCTGGATGAGGCTTCTAAAGCTGTAATGGATCTCCAAGTAAATGAGGATGCTTCTGGGACTGATGCTGAGGAAGAAGATAACATGGATGAAGATGAAGACCTAGACCCTGCAAGCTGTTTCGTTTGTGACCAAAGGCATGAAACTATTGAGAGTTGCATGGTTCACATGCATAAGCAGCACGGTTTTTTCATACCAGATGTTGAGTATTTGAAGGATCCCAAGGGTTTCCTTACATATGTCGGTCTGAAGGTGGGAATAATATAAAATCCCTGATCAAGAATACTGTCTTTTTCTTTATGATGACTCAAATGTGTTTTCGTGTGTTGTTTTCCTATTCTCCAGGTTAAAAGGGATTTCATGTGCTTGTATTGCAACGATAGATGTCATCCTTTTCACAGCCTGGAGGCTGTTAGGAAGCACATGATTGCAAAAGGTCATTGCAAGGTACATTATGGTGATGGAGGCGATGATGAGGAAGCAGAATTGGAGGAATTCTACGATTATAGCAGCAGGTTTACTTTTTCTTCCTGTTATTTAAAAGCATGAGCAATACCCTTTGCTCTATCTTTATTAGAATTCACTATGCACAGAAACAATTTTTTCCTAGCTCTTGTTATTGCAGTTTTTGAGTCAGATTATGGTGCTAGGGACATTGAATAGATCATTTACTTATAAGCTGCTCAAGATTGGAAATTCATCAGTTAATTTACACAGTATGCTTATCATTTATATTGAGTGGCTCATAGTCATTTCGGCTTGCTTTTAATCAAGACAACTTGATTGGATACTATTTGTTGATATTTATGTGTGGAATTCACTCTATTGGACCTAATGAATTATAACAAGAATTTGATAGGACAATATAGCATTCGTGTATAGAGTATGCAGTTACAGATTTATGGATTTATTTATTTATTTTTCTTCTCTCTCTCTCTCTCTCTCTCTCTCTCAAAGTGTTGTTTTATGATTTATCTGATAAAAGATGTTTTGCTTTCTTGCAGCTATGTTGGTGTGGAAGGAAAACAGTTGGTAGCATCTGACAGTGTGGACAATGTTGAACTTGGAAGTGGGGGATCTGAGCTCATTATAACAAGCACTAATGATGGCAAGACATCTGTTAAGACTCTTGGTTCTAGGGAATTTCTTCGTTATTATCGCCAAAAACCACGCCCATCACCTTCAAGCGACATTGCTCTAGCGATTACTTTGGCTTCAAGGTATAAGAGTTTTTTTCTTGTCATCATTGCCTGTTAACTCTGTAATCCTCTTT
Source organism: Dioscorea alata (assembly GCA_020875875.1). Taxonomy (NCBI): domain Eukaryota; kingdom Viridiplantae; phylum Streptophyta; class Magnoliopsida; order Dioscoreales; family Dioscoreaceae; genus Dioscorea; species Dioscorea alata. The sequence goes on from CM037018.1 coordinate 17,982,951, forward strand.
CGGTTAATTATTACTATTGAATTAGTTTATAGGCTTGATTTCCCAAATTCTATGTATAGGGTCTCCTATCTGCATTTTTGTTCTTTTTTATTTGGAGAATTATTGGAATTATGCTCTGGAATCTGTCATCATTTCTCTATTTTGAGTACCATTTTAATTTTCGAATGGTCCTATTTTGACTACTTTTCAATTGCTTTACATATTTTTAAACTGGAAAAGAGATATTTTTATTATTAAATCATATGTTTTATGAGTTCTGTTGAGGTTGAATTATACTTTGTACTTGTCTCTCTTAGAATTATCCTTTCAATTGATTTCACTTTTTCATATAATTATGTTCCTCATCTGCTCGGGCTTTTTTATAAAATCATTCCTCCTATCAAATTCTATTTCCATCTGGATCTCTGCATACTTCAAATTTTAGCCTCCTGCGCATGGTCTTTGTAATATTTGAGTAGCACTAGGATTGCATCTTTGTGTGTGTGTGTGCATTTAAGCTTTGTTTGTGCAAGATTTACTCAGAGAACTGAATTAAATGCTTTTGCTTGTGAATCAATTAAGTATTACTGCATTCATGTCAGAGTCAGATGTTCACAAGAATTGCTCATAATTCCTACCGTACTTGTCCACATCTGTAATCATGCCCCTTTTTCTTTTCCGTTACTTCATCCTTCAACTTTTGCATGAATGATGGAATTCTAGTTTGGTCAACAAAATAAAATGAAATCCTTCATTTTCAGGTACCGAAGCATGGGCTTGGCAACAGTTCAGTCAAGAGAACAAATCGTGCGAATGAAGGTTTTGAGGGAGATGAATCGGAGCGGCGTAGAAGCTATGCGCTCTAAGATCGGAATGAAGAGTAACGTCATCAGAAACCTTCCTAAGAACGTCACACATTAATCTGAGTTCAAACTTTTCAAAAATTTGCATTCCTTATATGCATAAAACATCAGGTGCTGAGACCCCAATTCATGTATTGAGCTAAATATTTATTGCCTGTGTGTGTGCTTTGTACTACTTTGGTCTACATACAAGTTTCTGAAAATTTTGTAAAACGCTCCAAGAAATCCTCTTAACTGAACTTTGTCATATGTTTTTTTTTTCTTTTTTCTAGAATGATGTGTGCTCTTTCAAGGCTATATTGCAACATGAGGAATTTTCTCTGTTATTTAACTTTATTTATGTTGTGTGATTAGGGAATTTGATTTAAATGGATAATTCTTCTGGTCCATTCATTCTTCAAATTGAAAAGGATTAGTAGTTATTCCTGTTTGTTTATCATATATTTTATTTTATTTGTGGTGACTAACTGACATGAATTTTTTGTGGTTCATGTCTTGAAGAACAGAACCATTTGAGCCACTTGGATGATCAAAAATGAAAGGAGAATTTGGAAATATTTTTCCGAGTCAAAATCACCCACATCAAGTGGAAAAGAGTTTTTAAAAGAATTTAAATTAATATGTCTTATGACAAACACTCAATGACAATGATTGATACTAACGTTTACAACATATAAAAATGAGACAGGATAGAATACCTTTCATTCTATCTTATTTACCAAACTAACCTTCAATAATTCTGTAAGATTTAATATATATTAAAAATAAGTTTATTTATTTATTTATTTCTCTTTTAAAAAACTCAAATTTTCTAAATACCTAATAACACTACTATGTAATAGAATAGTTAGAATTTCATTCTTCTCATTATTTAAAAGTTGAGAATTTGAATCCAATTTGTGTTTGTGTATATTATTAAAAAAAACTAAAAACACAAAACTCATGCATGGGAAAATGGGCAAGTAGGCAAAACGAAAAGCATATAAAATAAAAATAAAAATAAAAGTAGGGCATGTAAGTAATTTTCATTGTCAAATGAAATTTCAAGTTTTCAAAGGGGCAAAAAGGGCAAAACGTTCTTCACGCTCTCTCTTTTTCTTCCTTTATTTTTTTCTTTTAATAAAGTGACGAATTCCTAGACGTTCTCTTTCTTTCTTGGTTCCGTCTTTCGTACTTCTTTTCCAATTCCCCGCACTCCAAAAGTCTTCTAGGGTTAGGGTTTGGGTTTGGGTTTTCAGTATCTGGATGATCCGGTTGCTGATCTAGTGCGCGAGCGGATCTCTGAAGGTGATAAATCTTTTAATTCAATCCTTATCTTTTACAGTGGATATTGTTTGAGTTTATTCTTTCTGATTTTTTTTTTTACCTTTTTATGTTGAGATTTGGTGATTTTTCTTAGTTTGATTTCTCTGTTTTTGGTGATATATTGTGAAAGGGGAATAAAAATGGTCCATTTGATGTTATATCGATGACTTGAAGTAGGAATCATGGATCTCTGGTTCGATAACTAGTGATGATATTGATTGCCACTACCCATAAATACGTGATTTGATGGAGGATATTTAGTTTAAATCTTTTGGTAGGTGTAACAAGGGGAGTTTTTTAGGGTTTGTTTTCATTTGGCGGGTATTTATATTAATTTCAAGCTTTTCACCAGGTTTCTTATCTTTAATGTTTGAAATTTTTTTCCAGAATTTTTACGGTCAAATTTTGATTTTGTTCTAGGGATTAAGAATTTTGGATGCATTGAAGCGAAGGTTTTTTTTTTAAATTAACATACACTGGTGTAGTCTGTTGCTTGTATAATGGCAGGGCGAATTGGAAGGGGGTGTATATTAAGTGGAAGTCAGTAGACAATATACGTTGAATGCTGGTTGATTTTCAATTAAGTTTGCTTTATTCAATAATGTTAGTTTGATTTCTACGTGGTTGCTTTATTCAATAATGTTAGTCAGTAGCATGATTTAGGTCATGGTATTGATTTTGAATTCAGTGGTGGATGTTATAGAAAAGGGGAATGAGTTCTAAATGAGAATAAAACTGGAAGTGGCAGAGGACTGTTCTGGAGAGAAATGATGAGACTGTGTGGTTTAGTTAGAAAGGCCTGAATGAGGATTGTTTCATAGGGCGTAACCTCAGATAGGTATAATGTCTATTGATGTCTTTCCTTGATGTAATTTCAAAAATGTTGTCTTTTTTTTCTTTTTCCTTGTTAAGCCCAAAAAAAAACAGTAAGGAATCCAAGGAAAGGAGGCTCTTTAATTTGGATCATATATGCATTAAATTTAAGCTTATTTTCTTTGCCGAGGCTGTGATCTTTCATCTTTGTGGTTTGAATTTGTAAACTGTACTTAATAATTCTGTAGAAAAATCCATGGTTTAGACTCCGTCAAAGTTTCACATCAAAAAGACATGAATGACCTTTTACATCAATATGTGAAAGTCTATGAAATAGTCTATGAAATATCATTAGAACGAGTTCTATAGATTATAATCCTGACAATTTTGTGGGTTATGTTTTGCATAATGCAAATTTTATTTCAAGAGTAAAAAAATTTAGGAGTGCAGTAAGAGAATTGACGGGCTTTTTGAAGAACTCTGGAAATTTTAGTCTTTTTTCTTATCTGGTTCAAATCATTTAAACATTCTAAAAACCCTGGAGCTATTTGTTGTTTTTCCCCTCCTCTTTTCTTAATTATCTCATGTCCCAAATGTTTGGTAAGGCCAACTAGCCTTTTGCAATACAATCTTCTATTATGGTATTTAAAGATTTTGAAGAATTTTGTTATTTACATTTTATTGGTATGATTTATTGGATTTTATCAATTGAAATTGTATATTGTTATCAGATCAACTTTCTCTGTCATGGTATCGATGTGTGTCTAAGCAAGTTGGGCATGGCTTCAAGGACTCCTTCTAGGAGGGTGATTCAGTCATGCTCCTTTGACTTGAAGGATGGAGGGTTGACAATTAACTGGGAAGATGTGATTTGCCCAATATGTTTGGACTTTCCACACAATGGGGTTCTTCTGCAATGCTCATCATATGAGAAAGGTTGCCGACCGTTTATATGTGATACAGATGGCACACACTCTAACTGTCTTGAAAGGTTCAAATGTGCATATGGGATGCCTAATGTTGCAAAATGTTCCTCAGTGAATAATGGGACTTCTGAACAAAGTATTCAAGCAGTTGAACCAAGCTTGGAAGATCCCCCAACATGCCCACTATGCCGAGGAAATGTGACTGGGTGGGTGGTTGTTGATGAAGCTCGTGTGCACTTGAACATGAAAAAAAGATGCTGTGAAGAGAAGCAATGTTCTTATATTGGTAATTACATGGAATTACAAAAGCATATCAAGCTAAAACACCCCCATTCTCGGCCATCAGAGGTGGACCCTGCACGACAACTTGATTGGGAAAATTTTCAACAGTCATCAGAAATAGTAGATGTCTTGAGCATTATACATTCAGAGGTGCCACGCGGTGTGGTGCTGGGGGACTATGTCATTGAGTACGGGGATGTAGAAACAAGTGATGAATATGAAGATGCCCCGCCAAATAAGGGCAACTGGTGGACTGCTTGTATAATGTGTCAAGTGTTTGATAAGAAGACATCAAGAAACAGGCGAAGATCAAGAGCAAGAGCGAATGCTGGGAGAAGTAGCCGCCTATCAAGCTCATCTTCTTCTGATGATGTTTTCAGAACATCTGTTGAAATTGAAAACTACAGATATGATGGAATGGATGATGAGTTCATGGGTAGAGTTGTTGGTGCTGCAGTATCTAGGGGAAGTGAAATGCACCACAGGTTCACTTGAAATATCCTCCTTTCATCCTTTCTGACATTGATTTGGAAATCTGCTGTATCGTGAGAAAGAATATGCCAATGTAACTATTCTGATCTTACTCACCTGATAAAATTTCACTTATAGGATGCATGTTTTCATGTTGCAGATACAGGGGCCGCAGATCTCGCATGGTACTTGACGACTAAGCATCAAGCAACTACAGCAGAAACTTTTGTCAAATAGAGGTGGTCTTAGTGCACGGTTTGCACTGCCAAGGCGCCATCTCTTGCTATCTTCTGTCTGTACATATAAACATAGCATTTTATTGCAGTTGATTCTTTCTTTCTAGCTTGATCTATCTGTAAAATCTATAATTGCCCTGATTGGTTCCATCAAATATTTTAGATTTTCTAAAACTAATCTGATGCATAACTCTTTTTAGCTGCATGATTTGTGTCATCACTTGTGCATGTCTCACTAGAAGCGATTCACCCGCCTTCTTTTATGTTTCAAGCAATGTTGTCTTCGGGAGGGCCGTCTGGCGATAGGTGGAGATTCAATCTTTTCTGGTTCCTGGAGAATGCGTCGTCAAAATTGGTACATTGAAATACAGATCAAACCATTTCTGAATGAGATGTTAAAGGGATTTTTATCGTGAAACGTTCAGATGACAGCACAAAATGTTTTATGTTAGGTGAAGTATTGTTTTATTGTGCTGCTGAATTTATGGTCTGTGTTTGGATATGTTTGGAGCTTTGGATAGTTATTAAGCGTGGATTAAGATTGATGTGCCCCCTTTTTCCAAGGCGTGCAAGCTATTCCCAAGAGGGAGTGAGATTGATGTGGAAATTTATTTATTTTCTTTTGTTCCAGGAATATGCTATGTTCCATCATTTTGTTTACTTCACGACTCTCTTATCAACAAGGTGAGGCTGCATGGTATAATTATAAAAAAAAAAAAACTCTCTATACTCTCAATATGTGGTTTATCACATTTGTCAAAAAATATACATTTATATTCGTAAAATATACATATATATATATATATATATATATATATATATATATATATATATAATCTTTTATTTTTGTATTAAAAATATTTTTAAAATTCAATAGCATCAATTACAAACATCTTCCCCCAATCTTTCATACCATGAGAATTAAAAATCCAAATTATTTTTATATGAATTTAGTTTTAATTTTTTTATTCTTGTGTATTATTTGTTCTTATTTTAATCAATGCCCACATTATTATACATAGTTTGCCTCGCAGGCACGCCTACTAATAATTAATTGCAAGGTGGGCTTGACATTCAGTTTTATAACAAAACAAACAATCAAAAAAAGAAAATGTACTACTGATTTCTCTACAATTTTTTAACTACTATTTTTTCCCCTAAATTCTGCTCAATCACAGTTAAAATATAGATATATAAATATTAATCTAAAATTATGGTTCTTTCCATGGCCACCCACCACCACCTTTCAAATCTCCAAACCCATTTTGTCTGGTGTTTTTGGCTCAACCAACTCCACAGCTTTCAATCATAAATTAATGATCATTGATTGATCCAATTGCACACCTGCCACAATCCATAAACTTTTCAAAATGTGACTGATTGATTGCAAAGTGTATACACAAAGTACATACATTAACATACACCTAAAAATCCAATCCATCACCACCACTTGCCATTCTACAAGACCAAGCTCACCTGCTTTTCATTCAATATTCAACCAATTTTTGAGTTTTCTAGTTGTTGTTCATCTCATCAAGTGATTGCCTTTTCTGCTTTCACTCAACCTCTATCTGTGTACATTCAGGATTAGATGAGACTTTAGATTAATTAATTACATGGTTAACAACTTGCCATTGATGATGGTGATGAAGGTGTGTCGAATTCTTCGAGATCATCGAATCCACAGAACTCCTCCTCTTCCTCATCTTCCGGCCTTGTCCAGCAAGACGACGGAATCTCGCCGTCCTCTACCAGCTCTAACACCTGCCAACATTCATTAATATTTTAATCAACAGTTACATGTTAATCCATGCTTAAATTATGGTTTTTGTTAACTTTGATAATTAATAATCTAAGACCACTCTTTTGATTGCATGTGTTTCTTAGTTATGTCAAACATGAGCATCCTGTGAGTCAAAAGCTGAGGACAGAGACAAAGGTGACTTCAAAGTTTGGTTGCAGTAATGGCATGTTCATAACTCTCATCCATAAACATTTAAACATCAGACAGTTCAAAAGGTGAATGCCATTCGATATTTTCGGTGTCTATCAGTGATTGATTACTTAAAAAGATGGAAGTAATTAATAATTACTGATTGAGTGAAGTTATATTTCTGAAACAATAGTTTACTTTTTAACTTATTAATCAATCTTCAAAAGGTGTAACCCAAGCACAACAATCAGAGCAGGTAGATAAACTGACAAATCAGAGCTAACTGTGTTTATTATTGATTGCATGAAGATATATTTATAAAACATTGATTACTTACCTCACTAACCTTGAAAAGATGGAAGGAATGGATAAACCACTGTGATTAGGACTGGTAATCCAAGCATTACCGTCAAAATCGGTAGCTCAAACGACAAATTTTAGGCTAATCGATGTCCGTTTGTTATTGCATGAGGTTACAGTCCTGAAAACATAATCACTTTTCGAACTAATCCCAAAAAGGTGGCAGCAATGGATAAACCACCATGATTAGGACCAGCAATCCAAGCATGACTATCAAAATTGGTAGCTTAACTGACAAATTACTGAATTTATATGAATCAGTGATCGTATGAGGTTTACTTATCCTATTAATCTTTTGTTGTTGAGAAACTTCTTAACTTTCTTTTTTCACTAGTTTTTAGAATCAGAATGATTGATAAACAAACCAGTGGAAACAATTGGCAACCTACTATTACACCAATATATGTACCTCATTCATCGAAGGGCGAAGAATCGCAGTTGGTCTAATGCAAAGAGATGCAGCAAAAGCCAGCCTCTTCAGTTGAACAATGTCATAATCATTCCCTAATCGTCGATCAACGAGCATTTCTGCCATTCTGTCACTTAAATACGGTTTTGCCTGTTGCATTGTTAACGAGGTAGATAGGAGATCAGTATCAGTGAACAAGTACAACGGAGAATAAAAAGAGAGATATAAAATGTTACCCAGCTGAGCAAGCTTTTATGAGAACCATCTACCGGTTTTCTCCCTGATATGAGCTCTAAAAGGAAGACACCGAAAGCAAACACATCGGTCTTCTCATCAATTATTCCGTGCATGAAGTACTCCGGCGCTAAGCATCTGAAAGGTTACAATTCAGTAAAATTCAGTAAAATTAAGCAAGTTTTTCAAGGTTTTAACTACCCAAATGTTCCTTCAATCGGCGCGACGGCACGGTGACTCCACTCTGATGGAAGCCATCTCGCAAGCCCAAAGTCTGAAATCTAACACAACAAACAAACAATGCCTCCTCTCAATAACCAGAAATTAAATGGCACGACAAAGATTAAGATTGAATGAATTCCAAGAGATCATCAGCATTACTTGTGGTTCAAAGTCAGATGTCAAGAGTATGTTTGATGCCTTGATATCTCTATGAATGATCCTTCTCTGGCAACCTTTGTGCAAATAATGAAGTCCATGAGCAGTGCCAATTGCAATCTTATACCTCAAATTCCAAACCATTGGCATAGAACTCTCATCTTCGTCACAAGAACATTTAGAAACACACATTAAAACAAGAACAAAGAACAAATTCTCTAATTGAAATAATTGAACAAACAAATTCTTCAAATGATGCAGGTACCATGAAGATGAGATGATACAGAGCCATTGGAGGAAAACTCAAAGATGAGGTAAAGGTCCTTTTCAATGCAACAACCAAGAAGAGCAGTAACATTAGGATGCTTAACATGCCCAATAGTACCAATCTCAGTCAAGAACTCCTTCTCCTTCTGCTCTTCAGTTGAAGCCCTAGTCAACCTCTTCACAGCAATCACTCCACCATCCTCCATTACCCCTCTATACACCTCTGCATACCCTCCTCTCCCAACCAAATTATCTACTCAAAAGACTCACCAAGTCACCAACTTTACCATGAAAAATTGAAACTTGAGTTCAAAACAAGAACAACAACATTAAAAAATAAAACCTTGGTGGAAGCCATTGGTGGCTTTATGGATTTCTTCAAAGGAAAAGCATCTCCATGTTGGCTTCTGAGCTGAATCCTCCATGGACTTGAAGCCATTGTCTTCACCCATAGACTCTTCCTCTGCTCTTGTGCTTCTCCTTCCAATGGAGATGGAGAGGAGACGCTTGAGGCTTCTACTTCTCAGACTCCACTGGCGCATCACAAACACACTATTTCTCCAATGGCTTCTTCACCAAACTATGCCTACCAAGTACACAACCAAAGAGCTCTCTCTCTCTCTCTCTCTATATATATATATATATAAATCTATGTGTCTCTAAATGATATCCATATCTCCATTGAAGAAGGTGGCAGAGAGAAAGCAAGGGAACAGAGAGCCAAGAAAGAGGATGAGTAGAGCAAATGGTCATATGAAATGAGATAATGAATTGAATATAAAGAAGACATTGAAAGCTACAACAAGCAACAGAGACACAAGCTCCGCAATTTTTTATTAATGGTTGCTTCTTTAATAGCATTTTTTTTTTTTTATCCTATAAAATCCTACTGCCATGCAAAAATTAATCTCCTCAAGTTTCTTCTCTCATATGTCATGTTAATAATTGAGATTCTTACATGCATAAAATATATATTCATAAACTGCAAACGTTCATAGAATATCTGCAAACTAAAAATATAGAAATAGAGAAATACAGACACAAACTGGCTTTGCACTATTTATAATATTGTGCATCCCATTTTGCACTTTTCATAACAATATAATACTGTCCAAGTCTACAATTCAGCAAAAGAGATGATTTACAACCGTTGAATTTGGATCCAATCGTTGAAACACAAACATCTACAAAATTGAATTTTATAGATATTCATAGAACAACCCTATATATATATATTACATTTGTACATTTTTATAAAAATCGTAATTTTTTTTCTGTTCTCGATGAGAATTGGATTGTAAGTCTATTCTGACACCAAGACTCTTTAGTGCCACTGCGTCCCGCACGTTTTAAATTCGAAGCAATAAAAATATCACAAACTATGCCTCATGCAATGGAACTAATACCACTAAACTAAAGATTCTTTAAAAACAACCTCAATTTTAAGTAATAAATATTAAAAAAATACAAATTATATATGTACATATAATTTCATGTCTTTTCTAGGGTGTACATGTAAATAAGCTCTAAAATCTAATAGATGCTTATATATGCAGCCATGCATTGTGCAAAGGACAATTCAGGTATATAACCTAAGTAATTAAACTCAAATTATATTAAGGTTATTGGTATAAAAAAAAGGATTTAATAAATACAATTTCCAAATAGTTTAAATATTTATAAACAGTAATATTGGTGAGTTAGACGAAAAATTAATGATGAATTTAGTATTTGTTGAATTCATGCAAATATCTTTACACAGATCATGAATGCTTTGACATCCAACCTACATAAGTTCTTAATTGAATTTCTAGACTTGGAGCATATTAAATATTATTGTATGCATGTGAAAGATAAACATAAATGGTGGACAGGAAGGACGTCAATTCATACTATTGAATATTGATGGAAGACTGGTTGTTCACCTTACAGCATTGTAGTATATATATGACTTGTGTTTGTTTAATAAGTTAATCTTAGTTTCAATTTTAACCAAATATTTGAATTTTGATATAATTTCAATGTTAGCCATGAATTTAAGAGAAATTTGAAATTGGATAAATGGTTTTGGGTTTAATAAAACAGCTGACTGTGTCAATTTGTGAATATGTTAAAGAAATGAATATCAACATATTTAAAAAATATAAAAATTATATTTATATTATACTAAAAATAAAAACTTTTTTTTTAATAATTTAAGTATGTTTTGCTAACTTATACTTTCGGATCAAACATCAAATTAAAATTTTTTTGAATATATATGACAATATGGAAAAAAAAAAAAAAAATGCATGGTTACCCGGGCAAGTTATGTTACAACAACTACAACAACGACCTATTAATCTTGAATACTTGGAGTCGATTATATAACTCTTTCGTCTAAATTGTTCTATTAAAAACCAAGAGACTAGATAGACTAAAATCAAATATATTATTTCATAAAATATCTACTAAATATTTTGTAAGTTTATCTCTTCTTCTATAACCATCGACCATAAGAGCTTAAATCCTTATAAAAACATCTACTAGTTTATATCATTTTAATCAACTCTTTTTACAGATAAATTTATTTTTTAATTAGCAGTTTCTAAGAATGCCTAATTACATTTATATCAACATTTTTTTCTACAATGCCCATCTTTTACGTATGTTATTTTTTAACTATCCAACATTCTGCCTTATACATCATAATTGGTCTAATAACCATTTTATAAAACTTACTTTTCAATTTAAGAGACATCCTAAAATCACATAAAAATCCATAACCTACCCCTTCATTTTACCCAACTTGCATTAATCAATTTGTACATCTTCCATGAGTTTCTCGTAATTTTTTATTATAAAACTTGTAAATCGAAAACTTCTACTTCAATCAATCTTAAAATCACCTATCCTAATGCCCCTCCATTGATAATCATACTATTATAGAAGTTATAGTAAATAAAATTAATATTAATATGGTCATCCCAATATATAATATTATTACTAACATGTCTAATTAGTGTCAAACATGATAGACAAGATTTTACCGAACCTTGACACGTCCAACCATACTTTAAAGTGAGGTCTTTATACTTTATACTTCCATGTTTGGTCCCCCCATCATCTGCAGGAATTAGTTGTCCTTGGCCACGCTTCTTCATTGTGAGGGAGCAAAATTGCAAATGCTTTATGGTGATGGTTTTGGCTCTACTCTACCAGTACCTTTCTAATAATTGTCACACTTTTATAATCTTCATTTATGACTCATAGAGTCATAGGTTATAATATATATTTAATAGATAAATAAATATTTAAATTCAATTTATTATATACACTATTGTAAAATTTATACTTACCCCTTTATCTTTTGAGGGTGTGTGTGTGTATATATATTATACACTCAAAAATCCTTGTGATGGTCAATCATTGAAGTAACAGAACCAACAACTTTTGTACCGAGTTTTTAATACATACCATACATTACACTGTGCGGTTTAAATCTCGTGACTATCTACTTGCTTTTTCATTTTATTTATTTTTTTATTTATTATTTATTGTTTTCATGACTATGATGGAAAGAAACAAAATATATAAAAAAAAGTCATGAAAATGATATAAGAAAAAGAAGGTTTACCAATATACTCATTTTTTTATCCATCTCATTCTCTTCATTCACAAATACTAATAATAAATAAATAAAATGAGGATCCATTGAAAAAAAAAGGGAATTCAAATTTACTCCTTTTTTTATCATAATTATTAATAAGGACTGGAAAAAAAAATTGAAATAGTTTCAGGGACCTGTACCAAAGTTTACAGTTAAAAATAACTAATTTTCAAACATTTCTTTCATCTCCCGCCATCGGCATGAGAAGGCGCTTCTTCTCCAATGGAGCCTTCTCTCATCCCCCACTGCTCGCCATGCTCGAACGGTGGCCAAGCTCGCAAAAACTTGAACAAATCCATGCCCATGCGATCACTCTCGGCCTCTCCCGCTTCACCTACATCACCAGCCGGATTCTAGCCTTGTATGCTCTCCATAACAATGGCTTCATGCATCATGCCCACCAACTGTTCGACCTTATTCCCCAACCAACCATCTTCAACTGGAACACTATGATCAGAGGCTATTCTAGAAGCCGAGAGCCTGAAACCGCTCTGCGGGTGTATATGGATATGAAACGCAGAGGTGTATTCCCGAATATGCACACTTTTCCCTTTGTGGTTAAAGCTTGTGCTTGTTGTTTGTCCTTGTCGCAGATTCATGGGCAGGTTTTCAAGTTTGGTTTTGATCCTGATGTATATGTGACTTGTTCTTTGATTAAGTGTTATTGTGATTTGGGAGAGGTAGAGCTTGCTTGTCAGGTGTTTGAGGAGAGTTCAAATAGGAATGTTGTTTGTTGGACTAGTCTTTTAACTGGATTTTGTGTGAATGGGCTTGTGGACAGGGGTCGTGAGGTGTTTGATCGAATGCCTGAAAGGAATGAGGTTGCTTGGAGTGCAATGATTGCCGGGTATGTTCAGAACAAGCGGTATGATGCTGCGATTGAATTGTTCCATGTGTTGAGAAAGGATCATAATTGTGCGAAGTTCAGTGACTCTCTTTTTGTGAGTGTTCTGACTGCCTGTGCCAATTCAGGGGCTTTGGAAGAAGGGAAATGGATTCATTCCTATCTAGATTCGAAATCTGAATATGGGCTTGAGCTAGGAACTGCCCTCATTGACTTTTATGCAAAATGTGGCTTGATAGAAGCAGCAAAGGAAGTCTTCAGTAAGATACTTAGCAGAGATGTGACGGCCTGGAGCGCCATGGTCATGGGCTTGGCTGTTAATGGATGTTGCCATTCTGCTATCCAGGTCTTCCTTGATATGCAGACGAGTAGAATAAGACCGAATGCAGTCACTTTTGTCGGGGTTCTTACCGCTTGTAGTCATGGAGGATTAATTGATGAAGGGCGGGCTTACTTTGAAGACATGCAAAAAGTTTACCAGCTATCACCCGCAATTGAGCATTATGGTTGTATGGTTGATCTATTAAGCCGTGCGGGAAAAACACTAGAGGCCGAAAAACTGATTCAGAGCATGCCAATGGAGCCTGATGGGGCAATTTGGGGTTCACTGCTTAATGGATGTTTGATGCATGGACACATTGAGCAGGGGGAGAGAGTGGGAAGGCATGTGATTGAATTGGATCCTCAGCATTGTGGAAGATATGTAGGACTGGCAAATGTGTATGCCTCCATGGGAAGATGGGAGAGTGCTCTCATGGTGAGGAAGACGATGAAACAAAGAAGAGTTATTTCAGCTCCAGGGTGGAGTTTGATCGAGATACACGGCATCAGCTATCGTTTTCTAGTTGATGACCGTAGACATCCTGGTCATGAAGAGATATGCAAAATGCTGAGCTATCTTTACAGTGAAATGGTATATGATCAAAGTGAAACAGATGAGACACAGGTAAATTTTCCAGCATTTTATTTCAATTGTGAAATTTCATATCAAAATTAAGAACATATGTGCATGATTGTGATCTGCAGTTAGGGATAGGCATGCTAACGAACTGAGACAATTTTTTTATAATTTGCGTCTGATCTATATTTCTATGATAAAGATTGAACTGAAAAGGCTTCTGATTCCTTTGCTTTCTGTTGCACTCTCTAACCACCTTTGTCTCTTTCCCTAACTTCCTGCATATACAACTTCAATAACACCCATACTGCTAGTCTGCAATCCTCCAACCCCTCTCTTTGTTTCAGTAAAAGATGTCGACCAGCTTCGCTCCAGCGGCCATTCTCGCTAGCTCAGTCTGCATCGGCCAACGTTCTGACACCAGAAAGCTATTTCTAACTAAGAGAAATGTCAGGTGGCAAGAGAAAACCATTTCCAAAGGCTCTAGAGCATACTGCATGAAGGTAAGCTTGTAAACCATACCCCTTTTGTTTATAAACCATTTTTGATTCGCATGTTTAATGGTCCAAATGGCGCTAGACATGGAACCCAATCAACAACAAGAAGTTCGAAACGTTGTCTTATCTTCCACCCCTCACCGAAGATTCAATAGCAAGGGAGGTTGACTACATGATCTCAAAAGGATGGGTACCTTGCTTGGAATTCGATGAGGTAACAACTAATCAAAATCACAATTATTGACAAAACTGTAGATCAAGTTTTAGTATTATCAACCAGTTGTATGATATCATTTGATGTAGATGGGGAAAGTGCACAGGACCAACAGCCAAATTCCAGGCTACTATGATGGGAGATACTGGACCATGTGGAAGTTACCGATGTTTGGGTGTGTGGATTCCTCGCAAGTGCTACGAGAGATCCAGGAATGCAAGAAGGCATACCCAAATGCATACATTCGCCTCTTGTCCTTTGACAACAAGAAACAATGCCAGTGCATGTCCTTTGTCATTCAGAAGCCATCCAATGGCATTGCCTAAACAGAACAGTCTCTATGTGGACCAAAGTCTGATCTTTTGTTCTTGATGAAAATAAGGTGTCACTAAACTATTAAGTGCTCACTTTTATCTCTAAGATTCCAGAAAACCACTTTGTATGAATAATGTGACAGGGTGTTTTGTCTGTCAAAATATAATTTCTTATGTATTTTTATAGGTGTCTATAAATCACATCAGCTGATATCAGTGAGCCAAACAACTCAACACTCAGTTTTGATGATATTATCCCCAACAATTTATTCTACTGAAAGAAATGATTCATTGAAAATTCTAGTAACATAAAAGAGATTCATAAGTTAGGATAGAACAGAAATAAAACAAGAGCTTCAATCAATGGAAGCTATCAAAGTTACAGACTAAAGGTTTAGACGTCAATGAACTACTTTTATAAATTAAAAGGGAATTGCCGATCGGTAAAATCAAATGCCTAATGAAGAATTAACATCATCAACTTGCATTGAAAGAATTCGCGCCAAAATGTTACCGATTGGATTGCAGAAAAGAATCAATGCCAAAGCTGCATGCAGAACCCGGTTGGTGCATGTAGAGGCCTCTTGCTACAAACAGCTTCGGAAAAGGAGTCGACGAGCTGCCCTGCAAGGCTTCCAGGATCATCAATCAGAGTGTCCACATAAACACTGACAATCTTTCGCTCTTGCGCAGTTGCTCGCAAGCTGAACCAAGTGAGGAACTTCACTCTAAAGTTAGTCTCAATGTGTCCCTCGCACTCCAGCCATCTGATCACCTTGACACAATACTGGTACTCTCCTTCTAATAATCCATCTTTGGGACAAACTTCTTCGCATTTCACCCCAGCTCTCTTCTTTGATGAGCTTCCAGCAAGTGGCTCCTTTTCAGGTTTTGTAAGTCTACCTGAGCCTTCCTTGAGAGTGTCCATCCAGCGGGGGGTGGCAGGCAGTGAGGACTCAGTTTGTTGATAAGGAGCAACCACGATCTCATTTCCAATTGGAGCATTGGACTCATTATCTGACTTTGGAACATCTGACGTCTGGTCGGAATCCCTTTGAGACTCTGTTTGTATAGTCGAATTGGGATCTTCATCTAATGCTGATGCCGATGCTGAAGCCGAAAACCTCAGAGGCGCCTCTGGCTCAGCAGCATTCGAGTTTTTTGACTGCTCTTCAACTTTGCAGACATCATCTGGCAGTTTCTCCAAGTCAAGGACCTCAGGCTTCTCACTATAACCGAAACAGCTATCTGGTGACTTGTTCAAGTCTGTATATGCAATGGTATTATTAGATTCATCTCCTTCCGACGATGGGTTCGAGTTTGACAGGCCACTGCTGCTATTTTCTTTGGGAAGTCGATGGCTTTTTACTCTGATTTCCCACTTGTCCAACTCCCTTGTGTTCCCGAAGGCAATCACTTTGAACACATATTCATTACCTGGAGTGAGACCGGTAACTACAAATCTTCTCTGAGGCTCATAAATGGTGCAGTCTGGTTCCACAGGGTAGTCTGCATCAGCCTTTCTATGCCACAACACATAGCTAATTAGCTCTTGAGATGATGGCAACCGATCTTCAGAACCCAATACCACAGTAACAGACGTCGACGAAACATCTTCGACTTTAATGAAGTCTGGAAGCATCAATCCCGGTTCTGCATAAAAATGAAATGAGAAAACCAGAGACAGCAACAGTTTTCAATCATGTAAATTTACAGAGAGATGTACTCTGGATCTGAGAATCAGGTGGCAGGTTGGCGGACTGCAAGGAGTCAAGAGACACCACGGCACGAGCACACAGTTTTTGTACTTCAGCACCAACTGGGAGACGGTTGACAATCCCACGCGCCATGTTCAACAAACCATTAAGTGGCCCGACTTCAGCTTCTAACTTTTTCAAAGCTTCATCAACAGTGTCATGCAAGCTCTGATACTTTTCAGTCATGTTGAGGAGCTTATGACTCAGATATACACGATAACACAGCACATCCACTCGTCTCGCATCCTTTGCGATCATTAGCTGCTTCCTCCAGCATCTTCATGAGAAAAATAAAATCTCATTTACAATGAGCAAACAAAAACTTTAAGCAAAAATTGAATAAATTACCCGAGCAAGTCATTCACTTTTCCACAGTATGCACAGTAATAGCTCCCATCTAGTTTGGCACATTGATCACTCTGTGAAATGCCTGATTTTTCATGCTTAAGAACACATTCAAGATGACATGACATGCCACAAGCATCTTCCCGAGATGGTGTCTCTGGGCTGCAAACTAACCACAGGCTAGGATCCTTATTGTCATCGTACTTGTGACAAAGACAACACGAACAACGTTTGCAAAACGAATCCTTGATGTTTATAGTAGCTCTGCAAGCTAAATTAGTGCAGTAACGAACAACATTAAAAGCCTCACTCTCATTGTTCGCTGTGAGATTGTTTGCCCCAACAGGAAGACGAGAAGGATGATCACTCTTTCGTTGTCTTTTTGATTGAGTCTGCTGGTTGGGTGGGGGAGGGTGAGGAGTGGACTCCACATCATCCGCATGTTCACCAGGTTTCTTCTCTGAGACAATTCTGAAGATATATTCTATCAACTTCTGTTTTGTCAAGCCAGTATACTTCCTCTCTTTTCCCATCTCTGCACAAAGGATTTCCAAGAGGTCTCTGCGGCTCCATTTTTGTAGTTTTTCTGGAGCACTCTCTGGCCATTTTGCCAACTCATGAATCAGATCTCTCCTTTCCTCAATGGTCAACAATCGACACTTGGATGGATCAAGTACAAACCCTAGGTACATGTAACAAAAACAATAAGTGCAAGGAGTAGATGTGAGAAACTAAAACCATACATAAAAGATCAAAAAAAAGCACTGAGTATTATTTAAAAAGAACACTCAAGAAGGAAAGGTTTTAAATTTAAAAAAAAAAAAAAAACTGATTCGAATGAGCAAACTATACAAAGGCAAGGACAAGAAGCTGAAGCCAAAACCATGCACATATTTATCATAAAACATAAAACCAGAAATATTTTATTTTGCTATTAAACGAAATCTTCAAGATGCATATGCATGCCATTCACCAAACCAAATGGAAGAAAAAACCACATAAATGCTTATATTTCCTATCTTTCAACATATATTTCATGACAGAGTGTTCAAACAATTGCATGCAAACAATACAAATATGAAGGAATGGTTATAGTCACATTTTACTTTGGAATAACAATCATGGTACAACTGGAACAAGTTTATATTAAAAAAAAACAAAGAAACTATTCAAGAACAAGTAGCAAGCAAGCATCAATAAGGAGAAAAGAGAAACCAAGGCAATTAACAACATAAATTCCAACCTTGTAGATTCTATAAACCTTTTTCACAATTAATTCATTACAACAAGTAACTCCAGATCGCTCATCAGAGAATGAGGCTTTCATATTTCTCAATCTCTACAAAACATTGCCTAATCTTTAGATCAGAACACCACAAAAGAAAACAGAAATTTCATGAATAAACATCCAAAAACAAAAATGAAAAATCTAAATTTTTGCCCATAATCACTAACAAAACCCCTCCAAATCAAACCACCACAAGCAAAATATCTCAACATTATGAACAAAATCAATGAAGCAAACAACCGGAGAGAACCACCATCAGAAACGCCCAAAAATCCAGACTTTAAGAAACAAAGCCTGCCCTTTCCCTCAAAAATCAATCCCAAACCCCAGATCAAGCGCTTCCCATCCATCAAAATCCATCCTTTTCAACACCAGAACAGAAAAACCACATACAAGAAGAAAGATAAGTGATGCACACCAGAGAAAGGAGGATCCATGGCTTGTTGTCTCAGCTCCTCACCCCTTGCATTACCCTCCTCCTCTCACAGCACCAAAACAGCCCCCTTTGCTCCTGAAACTGCCCAACAAAAGAAGAACCTATAATCCCCCAAAAGAAATACACAAACATATAAAAATATAAATATAGTCACAATTAATGCTATATTTATACATCTAGAGAGAGAAATAGAGACAGAGAGAGAAATAGAGACAGAGAAAAGATGATAAGTACCAACAAAGGAATCCATGGCTGACCAGGTCCCTCTCTCCCTCTTCTCTATGGTCTTTGAGATTTGGGCCAAAGAGCTAAAAAAGAAGCCAAAAGGGTAGAATTACTTGTTTATTTTAATCATGCTTTTGAATTCTTAACAACAACCCATCCATATTATTGCAACCAATCACTGCAAGTTACTTTTATATATATATATATATATATATATATATATATATATATAATATGTATTTAATTTTATTTATTTTATTTATTTTTTTTTAGACCATTGGTAGAGTTTGCATGGAGTGTGGAGAGAGAAAGAGAGAGAGCTTGCTTGCTCTTCTGGTCCCCTCCCTCACCTTTCTTGTGGTGTGTGTGTGTGTGTGTGTGTGTGTGTGTGTGTGTGTGTGGGAGAGAGAGAGAGAGAGAGAGAGAGAGAGAGAAACTGTTCACCTTTTCCTTGTGATGCCTCGTCCCATTTCATTTGTTGCTGTATTATTATATTCTCAGATATTATTTACTTATTTATTTATTTTTACTCTCTAACTCAAATACATGCACATATTTACGTGTGTGTGTGTATGTGTGTGAACCGGTTTTAAAGAGCAAACCACCGCTTCATATGTTAATATTGAGTTTTTTTTACGTAAAATATTCATATGTTTTACTAAAAATTTAAGTTTGAATTTAAGTTCAAGTAAAAGAAAGTATTAACTTTATATATATGTCTCTTGATATAATATGTTTTTTAAAATAAATACAGAATATGTGGTGCTTAACTTAAGTGATGCCTTGTAAAATATATAGATATATATACATTAAATTTGACCGTGGTCCGGGAAGGGATGGTTGTTGTTCATTTAGGTTTTTTTTTTTTTTTTAATGAAAAACACACACGCACACACTCGCACGCACACACGAAGTGAGTGGAAAAAAGGAAAAAATACTGCCCATCAAAGAGAATTATTCTGCATGAATAACTCTCCATGTCAAAACTAGTTTTTTTATTCTTCATGTATTCTTTTAAACAACAGGAATATTTCCAACTTGTTAGTATTTTTTTATTATTATTTAATTAATATGTATGTATAATTGTATGTTAAGGAACTGTGTGCTAGCTCATTTGTAACTATTCATGTTTATGTTTGAGAAGTCTTAAGTTTAAACATTTCATTTTTTTTTTTGTCTTTTATGGGAGTTTTGTATGAAAAATAATTCTCATTTTTTTCTCCTCTAGGGTTGCATGATATGGGTTTATTCTTTGAAAATCAGTTAAGCCATCGTAACTAGTGCACCTCCCTACCCATTTGTCTTTAGTTTTGTCGCTTATCAACTTTATCAAATAATAATAATAATAATTGTATGTTAAACGCTTAGTATTATATTCATTAATTAATTTATGTATTTATTTTCTTAGCTCAAGGATTAAATTTTTAAATGTAAAATTATACATTAGTTAAGTTTACATGTGAAGATCTAGCTTTAAAAAAATGATTAAATTTTTATTGAGTTGTAGTCACGTTGAATGTAACGCACAATGTAATTAATTAGAATAAATGAAATTTTTAAATAAATAAATTTTCAATATTAACTACATCGTTGTAAACTCTGATTTGATTTTGGAAAATATATAGACTTGACCTAAATATCATTATCAATAATAAATACTTAATAACGTGGAGTTTGGAATTAGAAAATTAAATATAATTAACCATGTAACCACATCATAGAATGTATACAAAGTCTGGCATTATGTACATCTACAAAACCAAAACAATCACGTAGAAACTTCACGGGAGGAATTATAAAGTCTTTTGGAAGGCATGTATTTAATACTAAGTTATTTAATAAAATAAAAATAATAGTATTTTCCGAGGTGATTCTTCTCTCAAAATCGCATGAAAGATCATGTCTCTATTTCTTAATGTTTCTCATGCATCTTATTGTTTGTGCGCCTTCGCTGTTAATGGACTTTTGAAGTACATGTGAGCTTTTAAAAATATTGTAACTTCGGTCTCTTTTGGCAACTTTATTTATCTATTTAAGAAAAATAAAAATAAAAATATATGAATAAAAATGAGATCATATATTCTATATATATCACTTGTTTGTGTAAAATATTTATTGTAGGGGTGTCCGAGATCAAACTCCAAAGCTCAAGTGAGACAAAGATATAAGTACTTATTGAATTTGTTTCATGTCTGTGTGTGTCATTGACGCAACTCTCGTGGTATTTTGTCACATATATAGGTATTTATTGAATTTGTTTGATATTTGCGCTTTTGACGCAAAACTCATGGCATTTTGTTATATATATATATATATGAATAAAAAATAAATATGTCTAAATAAATATATTGGGAAGGGATTGATGGAAGCAGTTTAAAAAGTGGTTAAGATAAGAGTGTCTAGGACAACAATTTCTTCGGTGATGTTGCTGTACTTGGGCTCCACAAAAGTGAGAAAGGTAGTTGGTAAAGCTTCAAGCTTCTTATTATTATTATTATTATTATTATTATTATTATTATTATTATTATTCTAAATATTTTTAAGGTTCATAGAATTAAACAAAAAGATATGTTATTACATATTTGGTATTTGGTTCTTTTATTTATGAAGTTCATGAATATAATTAGCAATATGCACAGCCTCATTTAAGAAAAAAAAATTAGTACAAAAAGTAAAAATAAAAAAAAGGAAAATTTATTTAAAAAATATACAAAATATATAACAAAATGAAAAAAATTAACAATGGATGCATCAAGCTTGTATTTCCGCATGCACATAAAAAAATAATAGATCAAATCATTTGAAAACATTAAAAGATTTGGTTACATTCGAAAAATATATAAAAATAAAAATTTTAAAATTTTAATTTATATCGAATTTATTAAAATTTCCATCAATATATACAAAAGCAAATTAATTCAATTGGCAAACCTAATAACCTTTTTTTCTCAAATAAAGACATGTTTAAATGCAATGCGTATATCGTGCAATGTTGTCTCCAAATGCATTCAATCTTCACATGCATTAAATGCTATCCAATTCATACATAGAAAACAGATTTAAATATCACAGAAACTGTAATTGCACATGCAAACACAACCCTCCCACACCCCCATTTTTAATTATTTATATACTTATGAGAGGGGCACGGACCGAGATTTGGCCTGGCCCTGCAGGACCCGACGGGCCGGGCCGGGCCGATAATCTATAACTAGCCCGCACTATAGCGGGCCCGGTTATGGGTTGGACTTTTATTGACCCGTGGCCCGCCGGGTCAACTCGACGGTTGGGTTTTTTTTTTATAACTTATGTATTAAAAAATTTAAACTTGTTACTTCCAAGATTATAACCTTGGTTTTCAAAGAGCAAGGTTCATTGAGAAACCAATTGAGCTAGTTTTTGTTGGTGATGATTTAAATATTTTTTAAAACAAAATTTTAATGAAAATATAAATTTGAATTCAAATTCAAAGTTAATGAGTTTTAAATTTTATGTTAATAAGTTTTTTATCCAATCATTTTAATTTATTTTATTACTTGAATTTTTTACTTCTGTTTACTTATCAAATTCTATATATTTACTATAACTAGTGTTTTTAATTTTTAGTCATAATATAATAATTTAGTATTGATTTTCCTTATATTTACATGTATTGTTTTATTTGATTATTTCAATCACCAATTAATAAATTAGTTATTTTTTTTACATTAAGTTCATGAGTTTTAAATTTGATGTTAACAAGATTTCATATAACATAATTTCAATCACCAATTAATAATATTGGTTATTATATAATTTCTCTAATATTTTATGTCAATCATCAATAAATTTTATGTTAATCTCTCAAACAAATAGATAGTAAAATTTTAATATAAAGCAGTACATTTTTATGACTATGTTTTTTCATATAATATAATTTTATAACTCAAAAGAATGTATAAACTATTTAATTTAATAAATAAACAAACTTGGTGTAATTTTTTATTACTAATTTTTAATTTATTTTGAGTCATTTCAAATTCTTCCAATTTATTAAAATTGTTTTAAACAATTTTTTATTTTTAATTTTATTTAATTTATTTTTAGTCTTCTTTTTCTTTATAATGTTTTAACATAAATAAATAAAATTTTTATAGGATAATTGGTAACAATGTTTGACGGTGTTATGGGTGACCCAAGTTCAAATCTCATCTATAACATTTAAATTTATTTTTCATTTTAAAATTTATTTAAAATAATACTAAATAAATTAAAAACCTGTCGGGCCCGGCGGGTCTTCAACAGTAGCTAGGCCGGTTCCGGATCCGGCAAAACCTGACCCAGAACCGCCGGGTCAGGCCCACCGAGCCCAGTTAACTGGCCCGTGCCCCCTTCTACAATCCTATAAAGAAATTTTATAAATAATTTTACATCAAACTTATCTATTATAAGTCCAAGTCTCACTTCATGTCAACATTTATTTCGGATTGGATTGAATATATTTAATTACTGGATGTTATATATATATATAAAGAAATGCACTAAATTTCAAGAAAAGGATCGCTACCGACATTGGATAAGCATGAAGTTCTATGTATTTATGTGCGTCATAAGAAAAAATCAATTTTTGGAAATTTTGGTTTTCATAGAAAAATTAGTTTTTTTTTTTAGTTTGAGCAAAAGTTTGTGGCTAAAATTTTTATTTTAATATAATAATAATATAATTTTTATGTACTCATATGTAATTAACGGTGGCAATTTGGAAACTAAGAAAAAGCTCAAAAGAAATGAGAACATATAGTTAAGAGCAGCGGAGCTAGAGGTGGGCAAAGGGCGCCATGGCCCCCCCTAGATTTTGCTTTTTCAAATTATATATATATATATATATCAAATCAATGCATATGATATAAAAACCAATATTTTTAGAAGAAAAATTTGTGAAATTTTATTGTTTGGCTCTTTAATATTTTACAAATTGATTTATATAGTTTTTTTTTGTGCAAAAGTCTATTGTTTGATGAGTTTGTTTTTTTTTTTTAATAAAGTAGTATATATAGTCTAAAAATATTTTAGTTTTAGACAAACATATTTATAAAATTTTATTGTTTAGCCTTTTGACATTTAATAAATTGGTTATATGGTTTTTTTTTTTTGTTGTAAAATCTATTGTTTGACAACTTGATTTTCTAAAAAAATAGTATATATGTGCTATTTAAAAAAAATAAAAGTTTAGGAAAATATTTATAAAAATAAAATATTTACCTCATTTATTTTTTTGCTTGTCCTCTAAAAAGATTTTTAGCTCTCTTTAAAAAAAAATTTCCCCTTTTGAAAAAAATTTCTGGCTCCATCCCTCCCATGGTATTGGGAAGGTATAAAATTCACTATAAAAACATATCAAGATCAAACTAATTGAATGAAATATTCACTTTATTTTATTTCTAGTGTAATAGAAGTCAAAGATGAAATAAATAAATAGATTTATTTTGATAAAAAAATTAATAAATGATAACAGGGAAAAAACACAAGGGACAAAATAAAACGTGTGAGACTAAAATACCTTGAAAAACGATAGAATAAAGCCAGATTTTATTGAATTTAGTTTTGCTTAGGTCCATTTTAACAGACGTTCAAATTGATAGAATCCAATATTTGTGGTCACCTTTCGATAAATTTAATTTCAGATCTATAATTTATAATTAATTTTTTTTTTCTACAACTCGTCAAAACAAGCATCCTAAAGTCTTTTTCAGAAAAAGATTTATTGATTATTAAAAAATATGTAATAAGTTTCCTACATATATATCTTTCTAACTATTATTAAAATATCTAAGCCCACAAACGGGTCCAAATACTAGAGAAAGACTCATGCATGTTTAAACTATCAATATCAACAAATATCTTTAAAAAACCAAGGAAATAATCTCCATTAAAGATTTCATCTTGGAATTTAATACTGGCATTAATAATTTGCATCTCAGGAGACTCGACTCAATAGACAAGGACCACATGTTAACCATGGTCCAAACTATTTGTGGCCAACTTTGCATTCATGGCAAAGTAATGCATGTGCGCCATTCATTTTCAAAGAGAAATAAGAAGTAATTAATCATAAAAAAAATCTCAAATTTGAAATGAAAGAGAAAAGAATAAGAAAAATATAAGGGGGTGTTTGGTTCGCGGTAATATGAAAATATTACCGCCTGTTACGTGGTAAAGATTACCACGTTTGGCATAGCACTGAGAAAGATTACCACTTGTTATGTGGTAATCTGGATGATAATATGACATTACCAACATGAGAATATTACCAAGAAGGTGGTAATCCTATTACCACCAAATTTGGTGTCTATCTTGGATTACCATGGTAATCTCATAACTTTTTATATTTTACCAAATTGATTACCATGAACCAAACAAGTTAATGAACTATTCCCAGTAATAAAAGTTCCCAACCAAACATGGTTATATCATATTACCACAATATTTCCAATCATATAACATTCACATCCATATTACCATGATAATCTCACTATGTGGTAATATGTTATTACCACGAACCAAACGACCCTAAGAGTTGAAGCATGATGGTGTTTTACTTCTGTATGGAAATAACACTTTTTTTTTTCTCATACTCTTTAATATGATTATAAGAAAAAATGGTGTGTAATAAGAATCATCTTCAAATAAAAGCGGAAAGTTTGAAAGAAACAAAAATTATGCTGTGAGTTCATGTGATTGAGGTTAATTAATATCGAATGGAAAGCGAGTAGTACTGTTTGGAACTCGTTCATGCCACATTTAATTCCTTGTTGGTGGAATGGTTGCTTCATTCAACATTGTAGATGAGGATGAAAGCATGCATGCATGGATAGTGTACAACTTGTCTTGATTCATTTTGACCCATGCATAAAGTGAAAGTAATGTAGAAAAACAAAGATTACTTAATTAATCACATGCAATCACTATTAAAAATCTCGGTTCATGTTTTATTGCTCTGTTATTCCATCCCGTAATTTACAGTGAATGGAGGTTCATAAAACTCATGCAATTCTTGTTTGGTTATAAATATCAACTTTAATAGTGGAATCAAAAGGGAAATGATCTATGTTTCTTTGTGTAAATTATTTCAAGAAGAGGATGATGAAGACTCTACGAAGGCTTATATATAGGGAACGCCGAATATAGGCATTTATTTTATGGGGACAAAAATTATATATATATAGTTTGTTTATAATGAAAATTTTACAAGGAAGAAAACTAGTAACAAAAAAAATTAGTACCTAAAAAGTTCATAATTGCTCTTCTATTAATATAATTACTTTATTCACTTTATCAAAAAAAAAAAAGTTTTATGATTTCATTGAGATTTTAAATTTTGAATGTTATGGAATTTTTTCATTGCCAATTCCATTAAATATTCTTTTCTAATATTTGTAACTAAGTATCATTCAACTAATCATCTTCATTCTAGTTGCCCGTCGGTTTTTCACAATTTATATATAAAAAACTCTTTGGGGTAAAATTTTACTTACATTATTCTTCTCTAAGGAATCTTTCTTGAGAGCCTTTTTTCAATAAATTGAGACTTAAATGCTGAATTTATAGATGTCACAGTGTTACCAATTATCAACATAACATTTCAATGTGCCAAATTTCAATCAGTTTTTTTTTTTTTCTGAAAAAAACGAATAAACTACTTCTATTAAGCAACCGAAAGTAAAACACCACTAGATGTACTAAACGTTCACTAAATAAAATACAACAACAAGATAAGAACGAGGAACAAAAATGCCCCTGAATGCCAAATTTCAATCAGTTTTGAAAAACAAAATATTAGAGAGAGAGAGAGAGAGAGAGAGAGAGAGAGAGAGAGAGAGGAGAAAAATCAAAGAAGGGCGATGATAGAAGATTTTGAAGAATTTTAAGGGATAGATATATACTAATTAAATAGAAGAAAAGAGGGATAAATCCAACAATGAATGGTGAAATGGGTTTATATGGAAGTTTGCCACATCGTTTAATTAGCCCCCTGAAACTCTCTATTAATTGCAGGGATGTCATGAGTCTCAAAGCAGCTTCTTCATGTGTACCAATAGATCAAATAATGCAAGCCCATTGACAAAGAATAAGCATACACAATATATTTCAAAAACGAAACATAACTCATCTATAAGTACTACTGAAAAAACTAAAAAACAGGAAGATATCAATAATTCAAATCACAACCTTGAGCTTGTGACCCCTCTGTACGTATATATATATTGATGACCCTCTTGATAACCCACTGTTTTTCCTTCATAAATTCAGCACCACTTAAAAAATAAAAATAAAAATAAAAATAAAAAAATCCCTTAAAAGTCACACATGCATGCAATCAATCAATCATGAAAAGCATATAAGCAGTACGTCAGTACGTGGGCTTTCTTGTCACCTTCTAAGAGATGCCTTGTACTAAGTCATGTCATGTTCTTCATCTCCTCTGAGTCCCTTAACACACACACATGTATGTAATTTATATATGAATACATACAGCCATACAGGTATAGTTCACATACGTGAAATACCAATTATGCCCCTCAAAGGAAAATTAGAGGCTTTGGTTATATTAAAGTATAATGCAGAAGTTGGCATATATGATTATTTATTGTGTTTGTAGCGTCCGTGTGTTTTATTATATATGCAGGTACGTGTTACATGTCGAAGGGATAGTGTCTTACTTAATCCAAGTATTAGTTAGTGCAGGTCCTGGTCTTAACCATTTGTGGGACTTATTGTTAGTTAGTTTGTTGTGATTGTGCCTTGATTGTAGGTGTTTCTGTTAACTTCCATATCTATGTATTTGTGGCCCAATTGTTCACTGTATCACTTTTCATCTCTTATGTTTGCATGCACACAACCTGTTGATGAAATTAATTCCTCTACAGTTTTTACCGCTGTGTTTTGTTATCTTAGAGAGAAGCTTGTGACAATTGGCAAGTCCTCTGTTTTATCAGGTTGGACCCCAATACATGAGGGCAGCCTGGTCATACGGCCTCGCCGCCTTCTCCTCCTCATCATAGCCTAGCTAGCTCCTATTTTCCCCATTTAAATAAATCAAATAAATCATTTTGTTTCATAATTATATCAAGAAATTAGAACAAACATATATATATATATATAAGACTCACCTAATTTAGTAGCTAGCCTAGACTGGGGGACAAGACAAAGCGCTTGTTATCATGAGCTTACAGAGAGTTTCTAAAGTGAGCCTGAATGAAGGCTAGATAGAATGGCCCACCTTGGCGATTCTTCCGGTTTTGCCCCTGACGACGGCAACTATTGTCCAAAAGATGGGCTCATATCTTCCCGACCACCGGTGCCTTACCTACACAGGTACGCAAAATAAAGCCAGTCAGAGAAAAGAAAACTTAGAAACCAACCATGCGTGCGTGAAAACTTGCATGCATGCATGCATGCAATGTTGAGACAATAGTAATACTGTGGAGTGGTAGAAAGCTCGGCGGTGGTGAGAACTGTTTATATCCATAACTTTGGCGAAGTTTGTTGGTTTATTAATGGTTTGGTGAGATGATGGAGAAGGTGGAGAATGGTGCACGAAAAACTAAACGTACGGTGCATTCAATCATTATAATAAGAAAATGAGAGGGTATTATGGAAATAAATTAAAAGAGAGGGGGGCAAGTAAACTTTTCACTGGTTTGGCTTTGTGGTCAGCTTGACTCATTGTTTACTGACAGGTCATAGGGTCCGGGAATGATGAGCCCCGGCCACTTTGAAGTAGGGGGCGGAGGGAAGGGGGCACGGTGGTGCTTGAGCAGCAAGCGCCCCCTTGGCCTAGCCTACATGAGTGGGCTAGATATATATATAACTAGAATTCTCTAATATGTAGTTGGGGAAAAAAAAAAGTAGAGATAGAAAGATATAGATACAAATCAGTACATAAACATTAGTATAAATACTACTCAAAGCATGTATTTGCATTGAGAATGAGTGGTTGGGTCTCCGTTGGGTTTTATAAATTTTCTGAAAATGTGCTAGTATGTGGAATTCATATTATAGATGACTATGATTAATTAAGTAACTATTGCAATAACAATATGCATCCTATTTTGCACTATTTATTTAATTGTTGAAGCTAGTGTATTTAAGCACTGTACATACCCACTATTCACAAGAAAAAAATGTTTTAAAGCGAGATTTGGCCCCGCAGGCTCGGCAGTTGTGTTTTTTTTTTTTTTATTATTTGTTAGTTAAAAATTTAAAACTTGTTACTTCTAAGATTTGAATCTGGTCTTCCAAGAGCAAAGTTCATTGATAAACCAATTGAGCTAGGTCTTGTTAGTGATGATTTTTTTTTTTAAACATATTTATAATGAAGATATGAATTTGAATTTGAATTTAAATTTAAAGTTAGTGGGTTTTAAATTTTATGTTAATAAGTTTTTATCCAATTATTTTAATTTATATTATTACTTAAATTTTTTACTTTTTACTTCTATTTACTTATCAAATTCTATATATTTATTATAACTAGTGTTTTTAATTTTTAATTATAATATAATAATTTAGTATTGATTACCCTTATATTTACATGTATTGTTTTATTTGATTATTTCAATCACCAAGTAATAAGATTAGTTAATTTCTTTTAGGCTTTTACATTAAGTTCATTTGTTTTAAATTTTATGTTAATAAGTTTTTATCCAATTATTTTAATTTATTTTATTACTTAAATTTTTTACTTTTTACTTCTATTTATTTATCAAATTCTATATATTTATTATAATTAGTGTTTTTAATTTTTAGTTATAATATAATAATTTAGTATTGATTTCCCTTATATTTACATATATTGTTTTATTTGATTATTTCAATCACCAATTAATAAGATTAGTTATTTTCTTTTAGACTTTTACATCAAGTTCATGAGTTTTAAATTTTATGTTAATAAGTTTTCATATAACATAATTTCAATCACCAATTAATAAGATTAGTTATAATATAACTTCCCTAATATTTTATGTCAATTATCAATTAATTTTATGTTAATCTCTCAAACAAATAGATAGTAAAATTTCAATATAAAGTAGTACATTTTTATGACTATGATTTTTCATATAATATAATTTTATAACTCAAAATAATATATAAACTATTTAATTTAATAAATAAACAAATTTAGTGTAATTTATTATTATTTTTTTAATTTATTTTGTGTGGTTTCAAATTCTTCCAATTTATTAAAATTGTTTTGAACTATTTTTTATTTTTCAAATTTTTTTAAAAATTTATTTTGAAGTATTCTTTTTGTTCATAATGTTTTAATATAAATATATAAAACTTTCATGGGTAGTTGGTAACAAAGTTTGTTAGTGTCATGGATGACCCAGGTTCAAATCCCACTCAAACTATTTAAAGTTGTTTTTATTTAAATTAATTAAAAACTCAGCCGGGCCCGGGGGCATGACCCGGCCCGCCGGGTCAGGCCAACACGGCCTCATATATAACATAATGTACATATATGTTAGATATATAATATATTGTATGATATACAAGTCTTGATATTCTTGATCATGAAACTCATTTTTTAGATTAAATGAAGGGATGTTTCACTTTATTGAATAAAATTCCTATAATTTTTTTAAAATAAAATCTATAATTTTTAAAAAATAATTTCACACCAACATTTATGACAATGAAAGAAATTATAATTTTGTTGAATGTTAATTTTGCAAGTCTTATTATAAAGTTAGTTAAAACTTGAAAGTATTTAGTTTTTCCATTGATTTATCACTTTATTGAATTAAAAATGATTTACCAATGGTAATAGTCTCAGTTGAATATTATCAAAACCAAATTGCGTAACAAAGTAAAAGATGATTAGTTGAATGATGTGATGATACACCATCTTGAATGAAAAGTGTTTGAAACAATTGCTCATGCAAAACCAAAAGTTTCAATTTTTACCTCATAGCGGTAGTCATTAATAGTATAACTATAATAACGTTACTGTTCAGGGACACATTATTGAAAATGGAGTTTATGTTGTTTGTAATTGCAACCAATTAGCACACACGGTTTTTAATATGTTATTAATAACAAAATAAAACATCCATTTTAAAATATAATTTATTAAAATATTATAAAATATCCATTTATAATCCGTTTTTTGAATAGAAAAAAATTTAAAACGAATTAAAAAAAATCATATTTTATGAAAATATGATTAGATTGTTCGAACATAGGCTCATGTTAACAAACTCTCATTATTAGATTGTTATAGCAAACGATCATGGCAAGTGTTATTAAGTAATTTCTCCAAACATTAAGTTAAACTTCATTAGAAATTAGAATAAACAGAGGCTTCTAATCTAACCAGAGAGATTAGATACTAAAATCCTACCACTAGTTACTACACTAATTTTTTTTAGTTTTATTTTTTCATCACAAACTGACACACATCTCGGTGCATATCCAGATTCGATCTCAGCCGTACATCTATCACTCAAGGGAAGCCCAGCACCCTTCTCGGAATTCCAAGCCTCGAGATCAAACCCCGGTGACTCGTGCTCCAACCCCAGCAACCCCTCCAGCCTAGCGATTCTCTCCCTCAGCGCCTCCTCCGGCGTTGTCGGCGAGGCCGATGACGACGTCCCCGCGCGGGGCTTCTTCTGGATAGGGGCTTCCCATTGCCGATCCCTTGAGCTTCCCATCGCCATCGTCGTGCGTCTTTCTCTTTCTCTAAATCCTCACCCAGTCGTGGATCTCTCTGTCGCGCGCAGCTCATCATCGTGTTCCCTGGTGTCATTTCGTGCTTTCAAAAAGAAGAAAAGGTATTCGATCTTGCTATCCTTTTTGATCTTTGTTTCTCTCATCATCGGCTCATCATCTAGACTTCTTGCTCATTATGAACAAGATCATGGTTGGATGACTAGTTATTGCTTTATACTCAAATCCATATATGTTTTTATTTCAGGATCTGGACACGGGAATTTGAGAACCAAATTGATTGCCAGAAACTTTGAAGGTCCCAGACACATGATCTCCTGAGAAAATAGGTTGGTCTTTGCTGTTACAGGCTTTCTTTTTGTGTTTTGATTTTGGGTTTTTTGTTTGGTTTGATATCTGGAGCTTTGCTCGAAGGGTTGGATAGTTTTGATTTTGGGGTGAATTGATGGCTTTGAGTTTGCTAAACATGTGTGCAATGTTCAATTATTATGTGTAGCTAGGGTTCCAAACTTCCAGTGGTTGTAGAAACTCCAAATAGGGCTAGTTGGAGTTTTAGCTTCGATTCCATGAAGTATGAATGTTGGGACTTTGGAGTGATCTATTGAGCTTCCTTGAAGTGTTTTAATGTTCCTTGAAAGTAGGTAATGAAGTGTTTTAATGAATACCAGGGTTAGATGCTTAATGATGCATGCAAACATTTTATTTGCCAAAAATACTCCTATCACACTATAATAATGTATTTCTTAAGTTGGGTAATTTGGGTAGAAGAAAAAATATTCACAAACAGTGGTAGAATTTGCTAAGCACTCCTTCCTCTTTGTTTCTGTATATGTATTTATAACTTCAACTTTATATATTTGTTTGTCCTCACTCTTGGCTACTTCTCCATCCAAATCTTTATAATATTTCAAATCACCTTCTTTTCTTGCCTCTTAGCTTTCTTTATATATATATATATATAATGTGAAGCAAATGAAAAGTTTGGTAGGTTTTCATCTTCTTCTTCAAGAACAAGAGCAAGGTGAGACATCTTTTACTCTCTCTCTCTCTCTCTCTCTATGATTAGAGTTTAATTAGAGTACTTAGGTATAGATTGTGTAGCTCTTGTCATCACCTCTCAGCTATAATTATTCTTATATCCATTTTATTTATTTATTTAAATTACATTTAGTTACAAGTACAGATAGAAATAGAAATTAAAGAAGAAGGTGAGGCTACAGCAGCTTTATAAAAACCCAGAACTGGACACACCATGAATTGGAGATGGTTCAATCAAGAGCATATATGTGGCATGCCATGTTTGATAGATCTCCAAGTCATCTAGCCAGTTAGCCCAACCCAACCCAATCCCGCCATATTTAAATTCTGGTTTGTCCTCTTTCTTTTTTTCTTTCAGTTTTCAAATCTGTTTTTTCTTGTGAGTTCATAAGTCTATTTGCTAGGATATGTGCTTTCTTTGCCTGTGTTATAAGATTTGTATTTATCTTTCTGACCTAGAAATATTCAGATATGTGTGCTAAATGATCTTGATTTTTTTGAAACATATACTGACATCCATTCTGCACAAATAGCATTGATATAGACAATGACAATGCTCAAAAACCTAAAGTACAATGCATTAGCATCATTTTTATGGTCAAATTCCAGAAGAATATTCACTCAAAGTCACTGTTTGCAAGAAAGAGAGAGAGTTTCATTATCGAATGCAAAAAAAAAATAAATAAATAATTTTTGCTTCATATTGAGTCTACAAAAATTCTTCCTGTCTATGTCATACAAAATATACATCTCTTCCTTTTTTTCTGTAATCCAAAAATGTTGAAGCCATGATGTTTGTGGCAGAGCCCTCCAAACAACTTTCAATGATCTCCTTTTAGGCTGCAAAGTTGCAAAACAAAAGAAACTATTACATTTCTTACAAAAACATGATGAGATTTACTTAGTTTCAATCTAAGATCAATTTATTTTTTAAAATTTAATATCAGAGAGCCATTTTCAAACCAAGAAGTAAATTGATCTCAGTCAATCTACTTTCAAGTATTTCATTTTTTTTTTCCACATAAATTGATCTTAGTCAATCTTGTTTGGTTTGAAGTTTCTTATTGTTCCATCATTGTTGGCTGCCTAGTTAAGCTTCATTTCTTTTCCTTCCAATTGTCTTTACTAGTGGATTCTCATTGTCCTTGTATTTCATTCTCATTGCCCTTGCAAGTCTATGAAATTATTTAAATTGATTAGTTATGGTTGTGAACTTGTATTTTGTGTTATTAAATGTCTTTGAGATTCAAAGATATTTTTGTAAGTTTTCATGAAGCAATGGCAGGAACCTTGATTTGTTACTCATTCTTTTGCTTTACTTAGCGAAGTCTGATCATTATTGGTAACCTAGTATATCCAAGCATGTGTTTGCCATCCAAGCTTACTTTGATTCATTTTCATTACCAGGTGAGCGAGAAGCTGTTAATGCTGCAGAGAAGGCTGAACAGAAGCTTCAGCTAAGGGACAAGGTAAGTCTGAAAGCTTCAGTTTGAAGTACTTAGTCTGAGTGTATTTTTATTTTGACGTGTTGAATTTTTGATATATCAGTTTTGCATTTAGCATTTGTCATGAAATTTACATGAATCTGAAATAGTTAAACTGGAAAGTTTTATGTATGCCTGCTGTGCCGATGGGTTGTTTGATAACTACCCGTCAAATATTAGCATGTGTTTAGTTTTTTTTTCTGTGATTGTGCTGATGGATCTTGTGCTTGGATTGTGGGGGCAGTAAGGGGGTGAGGCTTTCGATTGCGCAGGTGTTGACAGTGATCTCGCAGAAGCAGAAGGCTGCTCTGAGAGAAGCTTACATGAAAAAGAAGTTTTTGCCGCTTGATCTCCGCCCCTAGAAGACCCATGCCATCAGACGTCGCCTCACTAAGCATCAGATTGTATTCATCTTCTAGTTGTTTGGAATTAGGTTTTCTTATCATATAAATGATTTTGCAAGTTAATGATTGTATAATTTTGCTCGTGTTGACCTTCTCTTTTAAATTGTGGGAAAGAATGTGGTTTTAATACACATTTTTGTAGTTCTTTGTGGACCTATTAATTTTTGTGCATTCTCAAAAAGATCATTTTTAGTAATCCAAGGACAACGCAGCTATATGATGAAGCTGTTAGTGATGATGATAGTTGGTGAAGTTGGAAACATATTGGTTCCGTTTCTAATCAGTTTTTAAATTCATATATGATATTTTTTTTTGTTGCTATTTAAATTAGAAACAAAGGTTTTTGAGACAGATAAATTTTATTTCAAGTCTGTTTCTAAACTGAATTAGCAACAAGCTTATGTTATTTCTAAATAGTAATATATATATATATATAATATCTTTTAAAATATTATAAATGAATATATTTTTTTATATTTATAAATTTTTAAATTACAGTTAACACCCTGTAATTTAGGTCCTAATTCCACCTTTGCTTTGAAGCTTAAAATCTTACCTCTTAATGAGACAAATTGTGAAGTTGAGGCCGATTGTATGGTAAATTCATGTTGTGTAATATCTAAGTAGTTAAAATACCATACACTTTCATTAAAAAAAATTATCATTATTTAATGAGCCTATATACAAATAACCTAAAATTTATAACCAAAATAACCAGCCAATTTATAATGAACTCTATATTTTAAATCATAAAAATGACATTATTTAATGAGTATTTTAGGAACATCGATTTTAATTTTAAAATTTACAGGGGCCTCTGTGGAATTAGATAAAGGGATTTAAACGTCAAGAGAAAAGCTAGAAGGCAAGGCTCTCGCTTTCAGCTCGATCCCGCCGGCCTTCCCAAAGCTCTCGCCACTGTACCGCCCGTTCTCGGGTCGCCGGCCACTTGTACACCTTCACATCATCAACGGATTCTGAGCTTCAGGTGAGCTTCTCTATTCCTTTCGTCTCTCTTGTTGTCATTCGTGATGGTACTAGTGCTGGGGCTGAGTAGTGGCAGCGGAGGCGACGGTGATGGTGATGGACAAAGGCGGCGATAAAGGTGAAGTCGAGCGAAAGTGAGGAGGCGTTTGTGATATTGGTCAATTGCTAGGGTGGATGCATATTGGAATATGATTTGAACCCTTAGGTCAGAAAATTGTTGGAATATCTGAGCCCTTTATTCTGAAAAAAATGGATTTTGAATAGTTTTTTATGCAGCATTTCAAAAATTGCGTGGGTTTTAAATATGATTGGCTAATTTTTCTTTTTATGTATTTGTGATTGAAAAAGCCCCAATGATGTATGTATTTGATTAGTTTTGTCATGATTGGTGTTATCTCTTGTTGATTGTTATACTATTTCCTGAAAATTTTGTTAATTTTTATAATTTTTGTGATTGAGAATGCGTAATGTTGAATGTATTTGATGTGAGTTTGGCTCATGTTTGGTGTCCCTCATTGTTCACAAAAGAGAGGATTTGATATGAATGGCGTTGTTCATGATGTTTTTGAAACAAACAGAAGATTTAATCATTGTGCATGTCATGATTGGGAAAGCCCAGTACTGAGTGAAGTTGATGCTAGTATGGGTTATGATCACTGTTGTCCAATTCTATGCTGCTTGTGTTTCAGAACCAAGAAATAGAAGATAGGAATTACTATGCATATTGATGTTTATGATGTTGTATTGATGATGTCGTTTGTAATTTGTGAATTGAAAAGGCCTGAACGAAATTGATGTGAATTTGAATCGTAATTGCTGTATTATATTGTTGATGGTTGTGCACATTGTTTGTGCTTCAGAGAACAAGAAAACTGAGGACTTGCATGAGTCAATTTCTCAGACAGATGATGTTGCCTTCACGCCCTGATATTGTCACTCGGAAGATTCTTGTTCCAACACCTTACCTGTCTCCTCTCCCACTTCCATCCCCAAGGTAATTCCTGTTCTCTCTCTTTATGATGCTATTTTTTGTCTTTGCTGCAGAGTTGGTCTTCAGGTTAAAAAACTAGGTGAAGAAAGTTGCACTAGAATAATTTGGCACCTTTTCTGGAATAAAAGATCAAATTTGATCAAAGGACACATCCTTGAACATTTTTATTGATTTGCTGATAGCCCGGTAAATGCATGCAATTGAGTTGCTTGCAATAAATGAAGAATTATCATGTGGAGTTGATTCTACTCTTTGGTGTTGGAAAATATCTCCTCTTTTTGGTTCAATTTGCAGGGAGGCACATTTTTGGTACATGGTGCCGGATGAGGTCAATGATGTATCACTACTTGATCAATACTCAGAACTCTTATCTTCATGTGAAAGGGATAATGTCTTTGGTATGAAGGACAAGAGATTGTGGAAAGGGGCTCTTTTAGCCCGTGCCCTCTTGCGCACAACCCTTTCAAGATGTACAGCTTTCCAACTTTTTTTATTTATCTTCTCTTGCATTCTTTTGGTTACTGTTGCATTCTCCAATTTTTGCGGTGTCAAGGCTATCCACTTGACACGTTCTGAATCCAACCATTTCATAATATGATGAGGTTCTTTTAAATTGTCGATATCCCTTTTTTTCAGCTAGTCTTGCTTCTGGTATTATTCCCAAATTTTATAGTGGGTTAATGGAGTAAGAGTTTTCTGCACCTAGTTCACGCAATATTGGTATATCCATTTTCAATGTAAACACATTGGTTGTGGTTGCTGATTGTGTAGGTTTACAGAGTTAAAAATTTGAGTTACGTTTGTATATATTTATCTTCATGCTGATGGTTTATTTTGTTTGATATTAGATCAGACACAAGGTGTGAGATCAGTCCTAGATCATTGAAGTTCAAGAAGAACAAATATGGGAAGCCTGAGGTAACATTTCAGACTTTCAACAACAAAATATGGACTATTGGTGACTTACCAACCACCACACTTTTTTAACTTCATTTGTTTTTCATCAGCATCAGATGTTGATATTGGAATGCATTTATGAATAACAGGTAGACTGGCAATGTGACGGTCAATGGGTTCCACCATCTTTGCATTTCAATATTTCACATACACCTTCATTGATTGCCTGTGGTGTCACTCTGGATGTGCCTGTAACATCTGAGTCTTTTTCTATCTTGATATAATTGTTTTATTCTCAAGACACTTGCACAGTTTTATTGTACATGAAATATCAGGATTAGTTGGGCCAGTTTATTCTCTTTGACAGATTGGTATTGATCTTGAAGAGAAACAGCGCAGGCTGAAGAACGACATTCTGTCTTTCGCTCGCCGTTACTTTTCTACTTTGGAGGTTGAATTTTTGCAGGCTATTGCAGACCCTGAAAACCAGAGACAGGAATTTGTCAAATTATGGACCCTTAAAGTGAGATTTCTCAATGTTCTTATTTATTTGTCTTCCCCTAATTTTTTTTTGTTTGATTTTACATTATTATTGCAAATAAACTTTCTAGTAGCTTCATGTTTGATTTGTCTCAAGCACATAAATATAAATTTCCTTTTGTGTATATTTTCCCACCAACTATTGCGACAAACATTTGTACTCTTTGAAACCATTTAGCTGACACTAGGGATTTTTATTGGGAACTAGCACAAACTATGATATAAATTATACTATTCCTACACTTTATCTAGAAGTTACTGCTGACTTGGTCAGCCGGTCAACATTCAAAGGGGTCTGACATTACCCACTAGGTAAGGTGTGGAGAAGTCTGAGTAAAATATATTGACATTTCAGATGCTGTGTACGTTTTGGAATTGCATTCCTTTTTTGCATCGGTGTGGATTTGACTTTTATATCAAGTAACGGGTCCATTTGGAATAAGAAAATCACTCCAGTTGACTACGCGCAAAGTGAATTGACTAAATACCAAGAAATTTATTTCATTCGGGAAACAATAACAGTGGCACAATGTCGTAATATTTTTCTTATTTGTTTTTTCAAACAAGAGGTGGCGAGTCAGCAATTATATTTATGGACATATTTCAGGCTTATTCACTCTTTTGAATCTTTATTTTCAGTCTAAAATTATATTTATATGCCATTTACCGAAGTTAAGCCGAAGGTATTCTTCTAATATCACAGACACCTCTTCATGGAAGACCGAAAACAGGACTGATCAGGTTAATGATCTAATATGACATCCATTCTCAGACTTTAACGATTGTGAATGACTAGTTGATGCTTGGTTGTTGTCTATCATATTGAAAAATTGCATCTTAAATGCTTGGCTGACTAGTCTGGTCTTTCTGGTTTCTTAGGAAGCCTATGTTAAAGCTCTGG
This sequence comes from Dioscorea alata, assembly GCA_020875875.1. NCBI lineage: Eukaryota > Viridiplantae > Streptophyta > Magnoliopsida > Dioscoreales > Dioscoreaceae > Dioscorea > Dioscorea alata. The sequence goes on from CM037018.1 coordinate 18,021,827, forward strand.
GCCGAGGATTTTCAGCTGCACCCTTTCGTAAATTCACAATTCAGTTTCGAGTAAGTGAATGTATGAAAATTCTGATAGAATCAGAAATCTTTCTCGCCGAACATCCTTTTCTAATTGTTCAGTTGCTGAATGTATACATTAAATCTTTGCGCCAGGACAATGAAATAACAGTTGAGGATTCTGAAAATTCTGAAAACCTCACTTCCAATTGGCAATTTGCCCTATTTGAGCTGGATGGTTCTCACTATGCTGCAGTTTGCATGGAGAAGGATAAAATTGCGGACGGTGAGAAAATCAGTTTCTTGTTTTCAATCCTCTGGCAATTTCTCAGGATCTCAAGAATTGCCCTTTTATTCTTATTATTTTTCTGATTTGTAGGGAGGGGAAGGGAACCAATGAGACTGAAAGTGTGGAAGACTCTTCCCTTTGTAAATGATGAATTTGTTTCAGGCACGGATGCAGTTATTAGTTTGAATGGATTATCTTGAACTCTCAATCTGAAACTCACCCACTTTGTATTGTACTTGGAAGCAAGAGAAATATATGTTGAATATAAGCAAGAACATTTAGATTTTCTTTCCCTCAGGTTGACATTTGAAAATTCTTTTCATCTAGCTCCAAATGTTTCTAATTTATGGACTTGATTTTCCTTGGTGTTCCTTTCAATAATATAAATGCTCGTAGCTATCGGTCCATGATTGTCTCTGAATAGATTATCTGATGATTTTATGAATAGGTCATCCAAAATTTTTTTTTTTTCAACTGGAAAGGGGAAGTTCAACTTTTGACTATTATTAAACGTGAAAAATGATAAAATTAGCTTCATTCTGAAAAATGTCTATTTCGTTAAATATTTTAATTAAAATGCAATTGACAAAGACACATACAATATCTATTTTTATTTTATTAAAAAAAATATATTTCTATGAGTTGACGAATTCCATATATATATATATGGATCAAATTACTATATAAATGCTCGTAGCTATCGGTCTATGGTTGTCTATGAAGAGATCATCCAAAATTTTCTTTTTTCCACTGGAAATGGGAAGTTCAACTTTTTGACTATTATTAAACGTGAAAAATGATAAAATTAGCTTCATTCTGAAAAATATCTATTTCTTTAAATATTTTAATTAAAATAAAATTGACAAAGACACATGCAATATCTATTTCTATTTTATTAGAAAAATCTATTTCTATGAGTTGACGAATTCCATATATATATATATAGATCAAATTACTATATAAATGCTCATAGCTATCGGTCCATGGTTGTCTATTAATAGATTATTTGATGATTTTATGAATAGATCATCCAAAATTTTCTTTTTTCCACTGGAAATGAGAAGTTCAACTTTTGACTATTATTAAACATGAAAAATGATAAAATTAGCTTCATTCTCAAAAATGTCTATTTTTAAAATATTTTAATTAAAATACAATTGACAAAGACACATACAATATCTATTTCTATTTTATTAAAAAAAATCTATTTCTATGAGTTGACGAATTCCATATATATATATCTATATATATATATATATCAAATTACTTTATATCCTGCTTTGTATCATGTAACTGTTTATAGTATCGTGCATATTTATGATACTGTTGCAAAGCATTATATAAGTGCATGGCTAAGAAAAAGATGATTGGCAACCATTGGATTTGAATCCAATGACTGAAACATAAACATATGTAGAATTGAATTGTATGTAAGTATGCATGCGACGTGCCCTTATATATATATATATATATATATATATATATATATATATATATATATATATATATATATAAACAATAGTTATTACAGTAATAGATCCAGTAATTATTGTTTAGAATAGTACAACACACAGTTTTACTGTTCATCAATGTCGACTGTTGGATCATAATCCAATGACTGATAATTAGAATTTTATAAATTTTTTTCATCTATGAACGTCCATATCAGACATAAATTCATATATATATATATGCACCAAAACAACACCTAGTCAAATACATTAACTTGCAGCAGATATAATCTATCTACGTGGATAACAACATTTGTGTTCAGGGGCCCGTTTGGTATGAGTGAAAGTAATAACTTTCCCTGCAAAGTAACAAGAGTGAATCATTTTCACTCGTTTGGTTTCTTAAAAATAGTTGGTCTCTTTGCAATCACTTTTCCTTTGACCATGGAAAGTGATTCACATGGGGGGTGGTATGGGGGGTGGTGTGAAAGTGATTACAACGTTGGATGGGAAAGTTTTATAATTGTTAAATTACTATACTACCCTCTTATCAAATAAAATTTTTTTATTGTTTTTTTTAATAAAAACCCTAACGCATTGTTGGACAATATCAATCATAACAATATTAAAATAAACACAATTGTATAATGGACAAAAGTTGACAAACGCATTGATTTAAAACCAAATATTCTTTTTAGTGTATTAAGAAAAAGTATAAAAACCATATTTAAAAAAAAATTAAAAAATACTTTATGAAGAAAAGGTTAATTATTATATGGACTAAATTAATATGTCATTATAGTTTGTTAAAAGTCAAGTTTTTATAAATAAAATAACTAAGGGTAATATTGAGAATAAACATAACTTTATATAGCATATGCATTTCATATCAAATGAGGGAATTAAGTTTGCATGTAATTAAATTACAATTTTCATTGCATACACCAAACATTGTAATGTTACTTTGCAGAGAAAGTAATTGCATGTAAAATCTTTCCCTGCAAAAGCTTTGCAGGTAATTACTTTCCTTGCAAACTACCAAACGGGCCCTAAGTTTCAAATACACAATCAAACTCATCGGGGTCTAACTCAACTAATAATCAAATCATTGAACTCAAAAATATTGTTACAAACCTTAAAGCACATTACCCTAAATAAAGCCATAAGGAAAGATTCAAACGCTACTCCTCAATCACCCCTTCCAACCGTCCAAACTCCGACCACCCCAAAAATGGCGGGAGCGGACCATTTCGAACCGTTAAAATTTACACACAACCCCCTCCTATAATACAAACCTATAAATACCACCCCCTTTCTCCCCTCTTCTCAATTCATCTTCTCTTGGTTGAAAAATAAACACAAAATAATTACAAATAAGTCCTCACCAAGACAAGATGAACTCCAAGCACACCTCCCTCCTCCTCCTTCTCCTCACCACCATTGCCACCACCACCACCACCGCCTTCAACATCACCCGTCTCCTCTCCAACTACCCGGACTTCGCCTCCTTCAATGACCTCCTCACTCAAACCGGCCTCGCCGACGAGATCAACAGCCGCCAAACCATCACCATTCTTGCTGTCGATAACTCTGGCCTCGATGCCGTCTCCGACCGTCCCGTAGATGTCGTCAAGCGTATTCTCTCCGTTCACGTCATCCTCGACTACTTCGACTCTGCCAAACTCCAAAAGCTCTCCAAGAAAAAGAACACTCAACTCACCACCCTCTTCCAAACCTCCGGCATTGCCACCAACCAGGTCGGATTCCTCACCGTCACTCAGATGGATGACGGAGAAGTCAGCTTCGGTTCCTCTGTCCCCGGTGCCGGCATTGGTGCCAATCTCGTCAAGGAGGTGGTTACCAAGCCCTACAACATTTCTGTTCTTCAAATCACCGACATCGTCGTCCCCCCGGGTATCGACAACCTTAAGTTCCAAGCTCCACCACAGGCTACTCCTCCTCCTCCGGCGCCGAAGAACTCTGGTGCACCTGCTTCTGCACCTTCTGATGATGAGGCCACAGCTCCGGCAAGCTCATCTGCTGATGCAGAGACTCCGGCTGTGTCTGAGGCTCCTGCTGCTGAGACTCCGGTTGCTGAGGCTCCGGTTGCTGAAGGTCCGGCTGCTGCTTCTCCGGTGGCTGATGCTCCTAAGGGTGAGAAAGCTGCTGCTCCGGCGGCCGATGAGAAGTCTTCTGCAGGACGTTTGGGAGCTACAGTCGCCGGTGTTGCTTTTGCTGTTGCTTCTTCCTTCTTTGCTGCTTTGTAAGTTGGAGAAATATGAATGGGGAGGTGCTTCTTGGTAATAAGAGTGTGTGCTGGGTTTTTAAGTAAAAAATAAATAAATATAAGAATAAAAAATAAAAATAAACAAATATAAGAAAAAGGCTTTTGATTTATGACTAAACAATTTGTTATTATAATGGAAAACTAATTAATGTGTTTATTAATATTTGTTGTAAATATACTTAAAAGATATAAATGGAAACTTTTAATTTTTTTATAATATAAATAAATCATTACACTCAAATCTTCTTTTTATTATTATACTGCCCCAAATCGTGCATAAGAAAAAAATAATTAAATTTTATTGAGAATCAAATAATTAAGAATGACGTTGAGTAATAATAAAAAAAAAAATTCAAGCACACACACTGAATGACAAGATTTTACGTGATTCGATTAACATGACCGCACCAATATTGTATTTTTTTCACAAAAGCCAGGATTTTTTAATACAAAGATATTTAGATAGAGAAAAATAAAAAATGGGTCAAAACTACCACACATGTCTAAGCCTAAAATATATCGAGAAGGCAAACATAGACTCCACATAGATAAATATTTTTTATTATTATGCTTCCATTAATACAATGTATTGGGAATGACTCTATTGCATGGAAGTTAAGGAGTTGTTTGGCATCGTTTTTGTTTTCTTGTTTTCTTGTTTTTGTTTTGCTTTTGTTTTGTTTTCGTTTTATTTTTAATTTTTTGAAAACAAAAACATGTTTGGATACACTAACTATTTTCTATTTTAAAAAATTGTAAACAAAAACATGTTTGATTAGTATAAAATTATTATATCATTTTTTTTCAAATTCATATTTTTAATTTTTTTTATAAAACTTTATTTTTCATATTAGTTACTTGATTATATTATTAAATAAAATTAATAACATAAATTATTATTATATTATATTATATCATAGTTTATCAAAATCAAGGGTCAAACAATTATTTTCACAAAAAATTTCTAAAAATATAATTTTTTATATTATATAAACTAATTTGTAAAATATCAAGCCAAAATAATAATTTTTTATAAATATTTTTTAAAAATATATATATTTTTAAAATTATTATTATTAATTTGTCAAAAAATTTATATTTTTTATAAAAATAAAAATTAAAAATTAAAGAGAGAGAGAGAGAGAGAGAGAGAGGAGGAGAAGAGGAAGGGTTTCACTGTGGGAGGAAGAGTTTTGAAAACGTTTCCAAAACAGTTGAAAACATAAAATTGTTGTTTTCTGTTTTTTTTGAAACATGAGGATTGTTGCCAAAATTTTTGAAAACAAAAACGAGCTGTCAAACATGTTTTCTCAGTTTTGTTTTCAAAACATAAAATTGAAAACAAAAAACAGGAATTGGCAACTATGCCAAACAAGCCCTAAATTACCTACTACTCGGTTATTGCAATGTTGACCAAGTTTTCCATTATTACGCGGATGGTTGACATTGCACACAAGTAATTGCTCACCAATTAATTATAAGATGTCAAAGTTCAATAAATTAGAAAAAAAAAACTTTTACAAATGTTTAGTGTTTATGTTTGAACAATTTGACTAGATACTCAAATAAGATGCATTTAACCATGTTGAACACCTCCAAACAAACTTTTAAAGGATGTGGCTGTCATTGTTTCCATGGTTTTATTTTATTTTTTTTCCTTTTGGCATTTTTCTTTTGCTAAATAATGTGACTCATCTTTTTGGATTTTCTTTTTGCCATTTAGGTTCTATGAATCTATAACCATTAAGTCATTATTTCTACAAAATAATAAGTAGTTATGAAATTTTCTCGTGATTAGAGTTCCATAAGACATTGTTCTTCAAGGCATAATGCAACTCATGGTTTTGGATTTTTCTTTTTGTCACCAGAGTTTTACAAGCATTGGATTCTTCTCTCTTTGGTTGTGACTTGTGAGATAATTTTTTTATCATTATGTTGAACCACAGTAAATTTTTTTGAAACACTAGTTAGTGATACGAGAATAAAATCATGGGTGTGAAACAACTATTATTATTATTATTCTATATGGATATATTAAAATTTTCATTCATGGAGAATATTTTTAAAAAGAAAAATAACTTTTGCATGTAAAAAAATTAAAATAAACTTGAAAACTAAAGAATATAAAACTTTATTCTCCCATTAAGGCAAACAAATTAAGTGGGATTGAAGAGTTGTGTTAAATCAAAACTATTTTGAGAATAAAATCTTTTTATTTTTTAAATTCACTATTGCTAGATATCTTGAAATTTAAAATATGATTTTTAATTAAAATATATTATTATTATTATTTGAAATATATAGTAACTTAATGCTTGTCTCCAATTTGTCAATATATATATAGTAACCATAAAAAATAATTTCTGAAATTATATTCTATTTTTAAAATTTGTAAATTATAAGTTTAAATATTAAAAATATAATGTATTGAGGATCAAGAATCGGTTGATCAATTAACCAATAATTTAACAAGTAAAAAAAATATATTCATCTTATAATTTTTCTTTCTTGAAATCGTGTGTACTAAATTCTTCAGGGTAGATTTATGTTAAAATCAAAATAAATAAAATAACTTTTTTTTTCTAAGGCCATCTTCAACCTATAAATCCAAATTTCTACAGCAAATCCCAAATTTGGTTTTACTACAATAAATTATACTCCAATTACAAGCCCTAAATTAACCTAAAAAAGCATATTCACAAAATATTATTTCCTCATTTTTTTTATATAATTATTACTATTCAATAAAAAAAATACTTGAAATTAATCATTTTTAACAATAATTTAATTAAATATTTATTACAATTCAATATTTTACTAATAAAATTAAATTAAAAAATTTACAACTAAAATTTTTTAATTTATGATTTAATTTATTTAAAAATTAAATTATGAATTTCTTAATTATCTTGATAAATAATGAAATTATTTTTTCATATAGTAAGGAAATATTCAATATTTAAAGACATGATTGATTACAATTTTAACAATATGAAAATTACTTTAATTAGATATTTTACATTAAAAATCATAGACAAACATACAACAAATACTTAATATTACATAATTTTAATTTAATTAATAATTAAGTAATTAATTAAGAAATTAATTGCATACAAATTAATATTGTAGGTATATAATAACCAGTTATAATTATATTTATGAATTATTAATTTTATAATTTTAATTACAATAATTATAAAAATTAAAAAAAATGATATTATTAATATTTTTGTGGGATCCCAAATTTGGGGTTGCAATAATATGACCCCAAATTTGGGATTTGCAATAGTATGACCCCAAATTTGGGGTCACACTATTGTAACCCCAAATTTGGGGTCCCACAAAAATTTATATATTTTAATCATTTTGTTTTATTTTTATAATTATTGTAATTAAAATTATAAAATTAATAATTCATTAATATAATTATAGCCATTCATTATATACTTACAATATTAATTTGTATGCAATTAATTATTTAATTAATAATAAAATTATTAATTAAATTAAAGTATTAATGTAAAATATCTGATTAAAATAATTTTCATGTTGTTGAAATTTTAATCAATCATGTGTTTAAATATTAAATATTTTCCTGCTATATGAAAAAATAATTTTATTATTTATCAAGATAATTAAGAAATTTATAATCTAATTTTTAAATAAATTAAATCATAAATTAAAAAAAATTAGTTGTGAATTTTTAATTTATTTTTATTAGTAAAATATTAAATTGTAATAAATATTTAATTAAATTATTGTTAAAAATGATTAATTTCAAGTATTCTTTTTATTGAATAGTAATAATAATATAAAAAAAATATGAAAGAATATTTTGTGAATATGTTTTTTTGGGGTAAAATTTGGGTTTGTAGTTGGAGTATAATTTACTATACCAGAACCAAATTTGAGATTTGAGATAAATATTTGGGTTTGTAGGTTGGAGATGGCCTAATCACCCTCTTTTAAAATCATTTTATCATTTAAATTGAAAAAAAGAAAAAAAAGCTAGAAAGTAACATGTTAATAAAAAATTCTCATGTGAAAACAGCGTTTGAATTTTTTTAATGCATCTAATCTAGACGCGCCATTAGCCCAAAAAAAAGTTAAAAGCTCTTTTCGTGCTCAACCGCTCAAAACACTTTCAAATATATTTATAATATAAAAAAATGTTTTTTTTAACATATTAAAAAGTACTTTTGTCGACCTGTTGCTTGTGTTGTTCTCTCTCTCTCTCTCTCTCTCTCTCTCTAAATGTTTGTGCCATTTTTTATTTTTTTCTATTTTGGTGACTCACTTCTATATAATTATCATTGTATCATTTTTTATTTTTTATGTTTCTATTTCGGTGACTCACTTCTAAAAAAATTATGATTTTATGACTGAGTCATGCAGATGTACTGAATTTAAAAGAAATTCAATTCTTTTTTTAGTGCAATATTAACAACATACAATGGTGATATTGCTAATTAATAATAATATATATAAGGTAAGTGAAAGCTTTGCAAATAAGCAATGTGATATTAAACTAAATAAAAATGTTTTGAAACAAAAAATAGGACCGATATAAATGAGCCTCTAACAATAATTTGGTACTCGAACATATATCATTAATGACGACCACAAGTAATATGCCAGATCTGAGAAAAAATATATCATATGTGATTGTTATTAATGATGTATGCTCGAATGATCAAATAATAATAAAAAACTAAAGATAGGATATCAAATCAAAAAATTTTAAATCTGAAATATGAGGGACTTAAATAAAAACACACCAAAACACATGAGATTGTTTAAATTATTTGCTTTAAAAAATTTATTGAAAAGTTTATGGCAAGTTACACGTTTTTTTTATTACTATCCATATCCATATGTTACTTTTCAAAATCACGAATAATTCAAAGTTGCTTAGATAAGTGCGTACCCAATCAAGATATATTTTATATTTTTATATATGAGATTATTTTTTATTTAACATATATAAAATCCTAAAATAATATTTAATTAGAGACGAATTCAACTAACTCATATTGACATCAGCAAAACATAATATAAATTTTGGAATAACACAGATGCAACCTTTTTTTATTGTTACATGTGTATATTTTAAAAAAATTATATATATATATATATATATATAAACCACTTAAGATATTTGAAATTATTAAAGGTAATAATTATAAATTAATATTTGAAAAAAAACACTGGTTGCTCGTGGGCATGTTGCACCTCCCAACTAACGTTCCTTAATAAGTAATTTCTTTTTTTTTCAAAATAAAATTTTATTGCCATAATATAATCCAGAAATATATTAGCATTGTTTGCCATTTTAGATAGAGAGATGGGTATTAAATATTTAGAAGTAAAATTTTAATTAAAACAAATCATCGTTTTAAGAAGAGTTAGCCAATTTGGGAAAGGAGAGGCAGAGAAGCAGAGGCATATCAAACATACATAGCAAATAAGAATAGAATGTTAGATATATATGAAAACATCATTGTCTTTAATTATTTATAATGAACAACCATTCATCTATCTCTTCATCCAAAATCTCACCGTTTTGTCATGTGCCCTCAATTCTCACAACAAAATCATGATTTATTCAAAATTTATTTTATTTTCCCAAGTTAAGTAGCTAAACCGCTAAAAAAACAATAGAGATACAAACAAAGCTTAGTAAAATAAATGGGTTAGAATTTAGTCACACATATGCACGTTGGATCAATCTACATATAACCACTACTCACTAAAAAAACGTGTCATCACCAATGATTCAATTTCTCACCACTTGTGGAAGATTTTTTTTTATTTTTATCTTTTTAATTATTTTTGAGCTGTATTTTTTTTCTTCCATATTCTCTTCTTTTGTTTTTTTTTTATATTTCACTCTTTACACTTCTATTTATATCAAAAATTGATTTTTTTATAATAATGATATATAAAGAATCAAAATTTCTTTTTTTAATAAAATCAAAATATTCTTCAACAGAGAAAAAATATACAAAATATTATCAAATTGTACATATTTGAAAACTCACCAAATTTTAAAATGAAATAGTTGTAAATTATGAATGAGAAATTTCCAAGTGGCGCTAGGAAATGCACATTTGCCGACCTCTGCACAGACGACACGTGGCGCAAGGATAGGCCACACGTGCTGATTCAAGAACTCTGTTCATCCAACGGTTCACGTTGATCTCGCGAGCGGAACTACATCTTAAGGGCATTACTGTAATTCCAAGACCTTTAAAAGTTCTCGATGTTTCGGTGTTCCTTTCGGACATGCAAATCACACTCATATGCCGACAATTCTACATGTCACATTTCAATTGGTCTCAGACCAAACCTATGAAACGCCGGACCCGAGTTCCAAATTACCGCCAGTGAAGGGTATTTTTGTAATTAAATATTTTTATTTTTATTTTTTTAACTTTTAACTGTTAACCGAAGAGGACTAGGGGTTAGGTGGTTTCACTGATGGGGGTTTGGTGGGCGTTGTTGGCCGTTGGATCAAGAAGGACCCGCAAATGAAAACTCTAAACGGCACCTGTTAGTCAGACATTGCTTACGTGTACGGTTATGGATCTTTTGTGGGTCCTACTTTTGTATTAGGTGAGTTTTTTTGGGTGAGATTTCTCGGTGCGTATAAAAAGACACCATTCACATCAATATAAACACGCCCCAACCCCCACCGCTGCGCTCCTCGTCTCATACCAACCCCCGGGACTCTCGAGAAGGCGAGGGCGAGAGAGAGAGAGAGAGAGAGAGAGAGAGAGAGGTTGTGGGATCTGGAGCTTGGAAGGATGCAGACGAACACGATGAAGCTCTCTGTGGTGGATCTCATGGCGTCGATCCTCACTGGCGGTGATGGTGTGTCGCTTGAGGCGGCCGGTGCGGAAAGGGTTCTGGCTATTATCGCCACGATGGGTGCGCTGGTGGTTGGATGCTTGGTTCTTGTTGTTTGGAGATGGTCGGCTGGACGGAAGCCCAGCAAGCCGTTGGAGCCTCCTAAGCCGCTTGTTGTTCGAGACGAGCCTGATGAGATCGATTCCGATGATGGGAAGAAGCGTGTGACTGTTTTCTTTGGTACTCAGACTGGGACCGCCGAGGGTTTTGCTAAGGTTCTGATTGTTTGTGGTTTTGTTGGGATTTTTTTTTATATATATAGGAAATTGCGTTGTTTTCTGAGTTTTTTTCGTTATGAACAGGCCTTGGCGGATGAGGCAAGGGCGCGGTATGAGAAGGCAACATTCAAAGTTGTTGATTTGGTAGTGATTTTTCTCGTTTTCCATCTTGATTTATTTGAGTTTCTTTGGTTATTATGTGGAATATTGGTTGCTGTACTGAAAAAAATCGCTGTTGGTTAACTCGTTGGTAGGATGATTATGCGGCGGATGACGATGAATATGAAGAGAAGATGAAGAAGGAGGCGATAGCTTTATTCTTCTTAGCAACGTTAGTTTGATGGGTTTTGGTTTTTTCTTTTTCTTTTTATTATTATTTTTATACTATGCTTAGGATTTTCCCTAAATTTTGTAAATTTTGGGGGTTCAATAGGTATGGAGATGGCGAGCCAACTGACAATGCTGCCAGATTTTATAAATGGTTTACTGAGGTTGGGAATAATGCTAATCTAAGGTTTTTTTTTCTTATCATACGGTGTGATCTGGAAATATGCATGGTGATAAATTGCCATTATGTAATCTTAGGGGAAAGAGAGGGAGGTTTGGCTTCCAAATCTCCAGTATGCTGTGTTTGGACTTGGCAACAGGCAGTACGAACATTTCAATAAGGTTGCCTTGTTGTTTCTTGATCTAATGTTTAGATAAAGCCATTATTTTGATGACAATCTGTAAACTGATATTTGTTTCTGGAAATGTTATGCAGGTTGCGATAGTTGTGGATGAAATTCTTGCGGATCAGGGTATATGATCTAGACCTCCCGTTTCTGTTCTTTTTATGTCTGTCTGATTTCTAGAGCGTTGGTCATGAAGAAAATATGAATAAAACCCATTCCCTTGTCGGGGGACACTTCTTTCATTTTTAGAAAGTCATCAGATAATGCTATAAAGTGAATTTAGTACCATTGAAAAGGACAGCAAAAATGTGAAGAGGATTCATCCTAATAGTATGGGTCTAGTTTTTTTTTGTCCTTGTTAAGAAGTGCCGGTTCAGTGGTTAAACTTGCATTTGTGTTTGTCGGATTATAGGCATCGCACAAGATGTGAACACTAGTCTTTCTATAAGTGTGGGTTGTTTCTTTCCTCACACTGAAGTGCCATTTGTGTGTGTAAACTGACTTCTGGATTTGTTGGAAGGTTGTCTCTGCCTCAGATGTGAGTGATGTGCTTTTGCTAGATGATTTTTGGGAAAACTTATTAAACCGTAAAGTCAACTTTGTCATTCATGTTTAATCAGTTTCTATTTGTGCATGCTTTGTTTAATTCATTAACTAACGAAGCTAATTCTTTGGGGATTTTCAGATCCCGAGGCCTTTTTATGGCCGATTGGCCGTTGTGTCTGGTGCATTTGACAATGCTTTTACTGTACATTAGAGGATTCATTTTGTTTGTCACTTTAGTTCTCATTTTTGACTTAGAATGAACTTTCAGTTGGCCTTATATGTCTAGAAAATACAGAAATTATGGGTCTAGAACATCTCACATTTTTTCTTCTTTTGATTGATTATTCAAGGAAGTTTTTAACTGTACAATATTATCATCCACAAAGTTTTATCCTATTTAGTGTGTATTTGTAGTATTTCATGTTTTATTCTACACTCTTTTGGAAGGTATAAAATCTTTGCTGGTATGTGAAACCTTATGTTCCACTCACTTCTGATGTAGCCACAACCAATAGTAGAAATACTACTTGATTTGCTTAATGGTTGCTGAAAGGTTTTTAAGTCATCTGCATCTGAAAAACTTTGGTTATTTAGTCTTTCTTTTAAGTGTATTTACCTTTTTAGGATGTCATCTTTTTTCAATTTTTGTATACTACAAAGTAAACCTTCTTTATAGCTGATCATCTCATTTTGGATGTTACAAAGTTGAAGCATCTTGTGGTTTAATTCTTGATTACATCTTAAAAGTAATATTCTGCTCTTACACTGGGCACAAAAAATAAGGATAGAAATAAAAATAAAAATAAAAAATAGCTGTTGCATTCAGTGGTTGCTTTCTTTTGAGTAGAAGCATACATTTCAAGTGTGAGGCTAGGACTTGCAAGAAGAGGGTTGAGGTGAAAAACTCATTGTACTTCGTAATTTTTTGCTGGGTCATCTGAGAGAATGGAAACTGGTTAAATTTTCATTTTCTTTCATCTTATATTGAGACATTTGGCATGTGTTTGGTGCCTATGATTCCTTTTGATTGATAATGCCATGTGATAAAGACTTTTGTTGCCACCGCTAGTGTAGGTGGAAAGCGACTTGTTCCTGTTGGACTTGGAGATGATGATCAATGCATTGAGGATGATTTTAACGCATGGTACAATGAATTCTTCTTGTTATTTTTCAGAAATTATGGAAGTTGTTCCAGTAAATGTATTTTTATCTTTTTGCTCCTGGGTTATCGATTTTCTTCTGTGGTTTTCAGGAAAGAGCTGGTCTGGCCGGAATTGGACCAGTTGCTCCGGGATGAAGATGATGTATCAGGCACAGGCACCACTTATACAGCTGCTATACCTGAATACCGTGTTGTGTTTATTGATTCTGCGGAAGCAACACATTTGGAAAAGAGTTGGAGCCTTGCAAATGGGCATACTGTGCATGATATTCAACACCCATGCAGGTTTTAATTATTACTAGAAATTTGTGGTGTTAAATGTCTACAGTAGCACTAAAGCTATTCATAATCAGTCAAACTAACTTGGTATATTGTCTGTGAAGGGCTAATGTTGCTGTGAGGCGTGAGCTTCATAAACCAGCTTCTGATCGTTCATGCATACATCTGGAGTTTGACGTTGCTGACACTGGACTAGTGTAAGTTTCTTGTGTGTTCCATTTTCTAGAAATTGAAATTGGTTCTAATGAACAAAATTTACATTTTTCTTTTTTTCTTTTTTTCTTTTTGATTGATGATTCATGCATAACTTAATCATGGGATTGTTTTCATACAAGGCCTTCTATTGAGATTCATGTTGGTCTTTGAACTCTAATATTGTTTTCCCCATAAACAAATTTGTTTTGTGTCTGCACACTCTATCCTACAATTATCAAGCAAAATGTTTCATATAACGTTCTTGTAGTTCACTTTTAGGTGTTGTTAATTGTCCCCACTTTTTTGGCCATTTTAGATAATTCTGTTCAATTGGTTCATAAACTTGGACGTATGGGTTTTTTGACTGATAATTTCAATAATTTCCAGTTAAGATCTACTGGATGTTTGATGGCAGGTTTTCCTGATTTATGTTCCTAAGAACCTTTTGTTTTCATCACCTCGTACACATCATGCAAATAAGTAACACTCAATGTTTCTCCTGTTTCTCTTGGATGAAGTTGTAATCTAGTAATGTTTCTCATTTATACTCATCCGGTCATCCCTGATTTCAAGAATTGTTGGATTGGGAAATGATGGCTTCACTCTCTCAATTCACCTAATTGGTGCTAAGTAGACCTGATTTAAGCTTAATCAGGCAAACTTAATCCTATGTTGGCTGGGCTGAGGCATGGTCTGCACTGGATTTTGTACTCCATTTCTGATGGACCTAAAACACAAAACTTTCGTTGTTTTAAAGCAACAAATATCTTCTAGATGTAGCATAATTTTAGGCAATCTGATGCATTCAATGTGTTCTGTTTTTTGTTGTAAAAGGATGCATTTCTTTCTCTTCGAGTAAAATTTATGATTACAGAATCACTTTGCAAAGGATGGAGATGGGCATTTTTTCTAGTAGGCTATCGTCTGTGAAGATTGCTAGATTGGTCAATTGCCACCTCTCTTATTGCGGCAACAATTGCATTGCACTCCTATGACAATAATTGCAATTCTTGTCTTGTGGTCGCTCATTTTGAAGGTTTCTGTTGGCAGGTATGAGACAGGAGATCATGTTGGTGTATTCTCAGAGAACTGTATTGAGACTGTGGAAGAGGCAGAAAGGTTATTAGGCTGTTCATCAGACACTTGCTTCACCATTCATGCTGACAAGGAAGATGGCACACCACTTTGTGGCGGGTCACTTGCGCCCCCTTTCCCATCTCCATGCACTTTGAGAACTGCACTTTCGCGATATGCTGATCTTCTGAATTCACCTAAGAAGGTTGTCTTTTCAAATACTATTTTCTGTGGCTATCATTCTTTCCCATGCCTTCACGTGTTATTAACTTGTGATAGTATATTTTCTTCTTTGGCTGTCCTTATTTATGATACTTTCACGCATTGCCAACTTATGGCAGTAATTCCTCTTGCATGATTTGTTCTCAGGCTGCTTTGCTTGCTTTAGCTGCTCATGCTTCTGAGCCCAGTGAAGCTGAAAGATTAAGGTTTTTGGCTTCTCCTGCTGGGAAGGTATATATATATATCATACACTAACATGTTTACCTAACATTCTGAGCTATAAGATATGTTCTATGTTTCTAAGGAAGCTTTGATTTTCATGTGCATGATTTCGCTTCAGGATGAATATTCTCAATGGATTGTTGCGAGCCAAAGGAGCCTCCTGGAAGTTATGGCTGAATTTCCCTCAGCAAAGCCTCCACTAGGTGTTTTCTTTGCAGCAATTGCACCTCGCTTGCAGCCCAGATATTATTCTATATCTTCTTCACCAAGGTCTCTCTCTCTCTCTCTGTGTGTGTGTGTCTCTTTTTCTCACTTATTTCTAACTCTGTTTATGATCCTTCTTTGTTAGAATGGCACCTCATAGAATTCATGTCACATGCGCATTGGTGTATGGGCCAACTCCCACGGGAAGGATACACAAAGGAATCTGTTCAACTTGGATGAAGGTATAGTTTTCATTTGGAGTGTTGTACCATTGACTGCTATTATTTTGAAGTAGAGCCACATGACAAAGTTCGGTACCGCACTCATCAGCCGGTTAAATTTTAACTCCATATATTTCTCCCACAATGTTTTGAAGTGTTACTAGTAAATGTTTCTGTAATATCTGAATCCATTTACATCTTAATTGGTTTAATAATTGATTTAATCTTATAATGTAGGTCTAAATGTGATTTGCACATCTCTATATTCTAAATAGGGGTGGAAGTGCTTTAGCCAAGTACTTATTTTTAATTGCTTTACATTATACATGCGATCTGTTTTCAAGCCTTCTTTGATAGAACAATTTTTTCCCTAAAATGTGGTCTCAAATTGAAAAATTTCACAGCATTCTGTTCCCTTGGAGGAAAGCCAAGAATGCAGCTGGGCTCCTATTTTTGTGAGACAGTCAAATTTCAAACTTCCTGCAGATACAACTGTACCAATTGTCATGATTGGACCTGGTACGGGGCTGGCACCTTTCAGGGGCTTCTTACAGGTCTGTTACAAAACAAAGCATGGTATTTCTGGAAGTATTTCCATGACTTCACAGTATTAAGAGATCCTCTTCTATGTGCCCTCTCAGGAAAGACTTGCACTGAAGGAGTCTGGAGCTTCACTTGGACATGCCATTCTTTTCTTTGGCTGCAGGAACCGAAAAATGGTAAGCATTGAAGTCATTGATGGACACTCTTCAAAATCAAGAATTATGAAAATTGCTTTTGTTACTTGCTCTTCCTTGAAGCTTTTGTCTAATTTTCCTGAATTGCTATGTGCAGGACTTCATCTATGAGGATGAGCTGAATAATTTTGTTGAAGCCGGTGCACTCTCTGAGCTTGTTGTGGCATTCTCTCGAGAAGGGCCAACCAAAGAGTATGTGCAGCATAAGATGATCCAGAAGGTTAGATGAAATACATTGTTGATTACCTTTATAATCCTAATTCGACTTCATACTAATCCTTGATATCATTCCTTTGAATTTTCTTTTGGTAGGCATCTGAATTGTGGGACATCATCTCTAAAGGTGGTTATCTTTATGTGTGTGGTGATGCTAAGGGTATGGCTAAAGATGTTCATCGTGTCCTTCATACTATAGCCCAAGAGCAGGTAGACACTGAAACTAAAACTACACGACCAAATTCTGAAATATTTCCATGTTTCTAAACCCATGCCTTGTATTTATTTCTTTAAGGGATCTCTCGATAGCTCAAAGGCCGAAAGCATGATCAAGAGCCTCCAAATGGAAGGAAGGTACCTACGCGACGTGTGGTAAGCTCTATACAATGCACAAGGGGTCTCTCAAAGGAGAGCAGAGAAAACAACTCCCATCTGACAAACTTTAACTGCAAGGAATCAAACTAAGTTGGTTCCAAAATTGAGAATCCCATGTTGTCATGTGTTTGTTTCTATTATTGTTTGATTAGAAAGTCAATTCTTTTGCCTGTCTAACAAGGATGAAGAATCATGTAAGATAGCCAAATTTGCCGTGTTTATCAGTAGGCTTGTTATTCATTGAGACAAAATAAGCACTTATATATATACTCGGAGGTTTGTCCAGGAGGAAGTGAAAAATGAGAATCTCTATACAGACACTGAATTTATGTAATATAAAATGGTTGAATCCACAAGAAGTTTTGCGGCTGTTAATTGGGTTCCTTGAATCTTATTAATCCGTGTTACTATTGTTTCATTGGGTGAGCAGCAGTTGTTAGATTAGAGTTCTGAAGATTTTGCATTGATAGATTATTCTATTATTAATATTTTTATTTTATTTTATAAGATCTTGAGGATTTGAATCTCTAGGACTGATTTGTTGCACGGGTGATATTTTGCACTGATTTGGTACTTTGTAAAATCTTTATGAGTCCTAAGTGTACCATGTTTTGTGATAATATTAATAAATCATTTGGCAGGTGATTGAAAAAGTATACTATATTGTGCATATAACCTAACTGTTACACAGAATCCATCTCCATCATTATTAACAAGAATGATTAGTTTGTAATTGATTCGTCAGTTCATCAAGCGAATGAGGATTATTATATGATTGGAAATGAACTATGGTACCAAAATAGAACTCACATCAGAGTGTGAGAGGGAGGAGTGCACTTACAAGTGTTTTTGTTTGCTATTTCCATTAGTGGTCCATGCTTAATATTTTTTTTATTTTCATTATTTTTATTTCTGTTTTTTAGTGGATAGTAGTCAAAGTTGGTTGTGAGGTGGTGACCAATGACCATCAATCAAACAAAACATGGAAATTTTGAGACTAAGAAGTAATAACAAATTTTTTCTGGACCAACCATTTCCATCCACACATGCTCTCCTTCTAGCCGGCACAAGAATTCAGGATGAGTTTCATCTCTACCAAAACATTATATATATATATAATATTAACTCCGTTCAAACTTTAAAAGAATTAAATATCATACAATAAAATTAAAGAGGCAATTTCTTGGTACCTATATAATTACTTTTTTTTTTTTGGTCTCTTAGTTATAGATAATTAATACTGTTGATTTGGTATATATAATGAAGAAATTGTTTCTTCATAGATTAAGAAAGACTTTAAACTAAAACATGAATTATGATCTTCATTAATTCTCTATATATAAACATACTTCTAATTTAGTGTATATTAATTAGTGTACAAAGGTGACGGTATATCTATACATATATCCTCTCCCAAGAAGATGGAGATAAACAATATATCAAACTCTCTATCCAACAACGAGTGTGACAGGAAATATTAAAATCAACTTAAAAAAAGATTCCCACTTCCTAATTGTTTCCATGGTCCACAGAGAAGCCAAACTAATCAATTATCATGTCCAAAAATGACCCCACAGGACATTCTTGTATTAGGGTACCCCAAGAACCCCTTACCATACACCCTATTCTCCTACCCTTTGTTTTCCTCTGTCTCTCCTCCTTTTCACCCTATATAACCCCCCCTTCTCTTCCTCTCTCCCTCAAGACATTCTCTTCTCTCTCTCTTTCATATCCAAATACTAAGCCTACACACTCATTCATCCATATATACAAATTTGTTGAAAGAAAAGGATTAGAGTAATTAATGTCAGGAGTTTGGGTGTTCAAGAATGGTGTTGTGAGGCTTGTGGAAAACCCTGGAGGAGAACCAAGCAATGGGAAAAAGAAGGTTTTATTTCATGTTCCAAGTGATCAAGTGATAACTTCTTATGAGATGTTGGAGACCAAGCTTGCAGAGCTAGGATGGGAAAGGTATAGGAGTGATTCACAGCTCCTTCAGTTCCACAAACATTCATCTGTTCATCTTATTTCAGTTCCCAGTGATTTCTCCAAGCTCAAGTCTGTTCATATGTATGATATCGTCGTCAAGAGCCGTAATATCTTCGAGGTTCGCGAAGCTTGATTTGCCGGAGAAGTTGAATATTTTGTTTTGTTTGTGTGGCTGTTAATTCCATGCTTAATTTTCTCTCTGCATTGCGCTTCATATTTAGCATGTGTATATATATAATATATATGCATGCAATAACTGGGACTATATATATATATATGCATGCAATACGTGTTGTGTGTGTGTATTTATATATATTTATGTTTACTTTTGTTTCTTGGAATTAATGGGTGTGAGAAATCAATATTATTATTGTCTTTTAATTGTTTTCATATGGGCTTCTCATCACTATGTCAACCATTTCTTTTACTGTTGTCTGATGTAAATTTATTATCTCTAGCTAATATACATATCATTATACGTTAAGTCAATGGCGAGTACTGTTGTATATAAAATGATTAAAGTGATAAGATTTTTAAAGAGAAATTATCGTCTAACTTTATGTTATTCAGTTATATAATCGCCAATATATTGGATTTTGAGAGAATGATGAACATGGAAGATAGCATGGTTTTGGATGAAATGTTTGATTATTAAGATAAAAAAAATGTGGGCCGGCTTTATCTAAGCCAGCATGCACGCCACATAAAAGCAAGTTCAACTATATATTGTGTGTATATAAGTCCAAAATACATCTTTTGTGGCCTTCACGTGTGGGGATGAGTTGATGAAATTGTTAAAATGTCACATCATTCTTAGTTAATTTCATATCTAACACATTTACTCAGTGAAATTGTATTTTAATTTGGATATAAATGATATCCAATTATTTTAGATTTTGTCTATGAAAAACTTCTCATGTTCACACTTTAATGTTAGGAGCCCTTGTTACTTATTTTAGCATTATTTAAAATGAGGATGTTTCTCTGCCTTTTTATCCATATATAGATTTTAGAGAGATTTCATTGTCTTTAATCCTCATGAATGCAAGTCTACTATATAAATTATCTACATCAAAGAAATTCAATTTAATATCATTATGAAGAGATCTAGTACAATTGATAAAGACTTCTTGCACCAACCTTCACTTATTTTATAAAGTCCAATAATGTTTTCCATAAAAATTATCCAAAAAAATACTAAATTCAAATCACTAAATCTTTGTTTAGGTTTTGATTAAAAATATATTAATTTGAACCAATAATTAAACTAACTAGATATGCTTGTTTTGATCCTTTACGTACATTAACATAGTAGTTAATGTGTCACATTATTGTGCGTTGGCATATCACTTATGTCACATTATTGTGAGTTGGTGTATCAGGAACAATCAAATAAAACATTATTTAGTTCAAAGACTAAAAAAAGAAGAGCATGTTTTTATCAATGTTTTAAAATCTGGACTGAACCAGCCAGTAAATCGGTCCGGTTAATCACATCAAATAAGAAGTAACTGGACCGGTCGATTTAACCTGTGAACCTGTTGGAACGGATCAGATGATTGGTTTATTTATTTTAAATTTTTAAAGTTAAACCCGGTACCAAAAACAAAAAACACGATATTATATACTTGTATTTCATTTTATTCCTTATTTTTTATTGTTGTTTTTGTTGTTGTTATATATTTATATTTTATTTAATTCTTTATTTTTGAATATTTGTTGTATAGTTGTATCCTTGTATATTTGTATTTTGAAAATTTCACATTTATGTAGAGTTGGCACTTTGTGACCTTATAAAGGTAATATAACTTTGCAATATGTAATTTTATATGTATATTTTTATTTTTTTCCTTATTTTTTAAATTATTTTTTACTTATTTTTTAAATTTTTAAATTTTTAAAAATTATTTATTTGAAAAATATTAAATCCAGTTGAATCGGCCTGTTCAACCAATTAGACCGTGAACCAGTTACCTAACTAGATCGACTAGTCTGGTTTTTAAAACATTGGTTTTTATTTGATATGTGATAACGAAGAATAACACTCTATTTTAGTGAGTTTTAAACACAAACACAAAAATACAGCACGTTCATGATCAAAAGTCTAATGGTGATCAATGTTTTTCATTTAAAAATAATGTATATTAAATTATAAAAAAAAATTAATGAATGACACAAAATTGTGGTCCATTGGGACAAGCAAGTCAAGACTTGCATGGAAGCAAAATATCTCCAACCACAACCATAATAGTGGTTGTTCATATGTATTCAATGAGTATATAATAATTTTATTTGAATTATTTATGAGCAATTAAAGAAGCATGAAAGTGGTTGAACTTTCCCAATGCTCTTCAGAGTGAAAATAATAACTTAAAATTCATTTTTAATAATTATAAACTTCTCATCTATTTATTACCAACGGCAAGACGTACAGGGATGTAAAAAAACAGCTTAAAAAAAACCCTCATAAGCTTCTCATCTATTTATTGCATGAGACTCAAATCAATTATTTCAAACAATTACACCTGTAAAAAAACAGCTTAAAAAAACCCTCATAAGCTTCTCATCTATTTATTGCGTGAGACTCAAATCAATTATTTCAAACAATTACACCAAATATATATATATATATATATATATATATATATATATATATATATATATATATATATATATATATATATAGGATAAATTACAAATTTATTAAAAAAGAAAAAAAGTACACATCACACAAAATGTAAAAGAGTAGTTAGGTATCTCTCACTAGAGGTGAAGAGCTGAGATACAAGAAAAACCAACAGACAAACAGGGAAATACAAATTTATTAAAAAAGAAAAAAGAGTACACATCACACAAAATGTAAAAGAGTAGTTAGGTATCTCTCACCAGAGGTGAAGAGCTGAGATACAAGAAAAACCAACAGACAAACATGGAAATACAAATTTATTAAAAAAGAAAAAAAAAGTACACATCATACAAAATGTAAAAGAGTAGTTAGGTATCTCTCACCAGAGGTGAAAAGCTGAGATACAAGAAAAACCAACAGACAAACAGGGAAATACAAATTTATTAAAAGAGAAAAAAAAAGTACACATGACACAAAATGTAAAAGAGTAGTTAGGTATCTCTCATTAGAGGTGAAGAGCTGAGATACAAGAAAAACCAACAAACAAACAGGAAAAGAAAAGAAATGTAGAAGTCTAGAAGACGAAAGCCACCATTTGAAAGCATAGGTTTGCTTACACCAATATTTCAAATAATAATAATAATAATAAAAGACGAATGAGAAAGCTATTGAAGATGTGGATGGAGCAACTCGCCATTTAGGAGCTGTTTGGTTGTCTGTAAGTGAAGTCACATGTAAGTGAAATTACAGTGTAAGTGAAAATGCTGCATTTCAATTTACATCATTGCTGTTTGGTTTGCTGTAACTGGAAATGCTGCATTACTTTTTATTTGTTTGGTTTGATGTAAGTTAGATAATATGGTCACCATGTAAGTGGAGGTGTGAGATTACCCACATTATCCAGTATTATTATTAATAATTATATAATACACTTCAAAAATATAATTTAAAATAAATAAATTAATTTAATTTAATTTAATTTAATTTTAAATTAATTAATTGATTTAATAAAGTATTTATTACATTTAAAAATAATAAAAAAAAATTAAATAATTAAGCACTAACTCAAAATAAATAATTTATCTCTCCCTATCTACTATTAAAATGCAAGAAAAATAATTAATTAATTAATTTAATGATAATTTTATTAAATTATTT
The DNA here is from genome assembly GCA_020875875.1 of Dioscorea alata. Classification (NCBI taxonomy): domain Eukaryota; kingdom Viridiplantae; phylum Streptophyta; class Magnoliopsida; order Dioscoreales; family Dioscoreaceae; genus Dioscorea; species Dioscorea alata. The sequence continues at coordinate 18,044,883 of CM037018.1, forward strand.
TATACTAAAAAAATATTTTTGTAATTAAAATTAAATACAAATTAGTATATTTTAAATAAAAGATTAAATTTAGTAAACCATAAATAAGTATAAGTTTAATTATGTTAACAATTAATTGCCTTGTAAGTTTTCATTTCTTTTTAATGCATAATGTGGAGAGAAAAGAATGGTGATTTTAACCAAAATGTTTTGCTGCATTTCAACTTACAACAAAATTTGTTGTAAGTTAAAATGCTGCAAAAGTACACAAAACTGTAAAACTTTTTACATGTAAAATTGATTTTACAGCAAACCAAACAACTTTTTACATGTAAAACCAGTTACATTACAGCTACTTATAGTAGTTGCAGGTAACCAAACAACCCCTTAATCTAACTCCACTACGGAATATGTCCATGTGTCATTGAAAGTGGGCCATACGTGTGAGTTAGATATGTGACTTATAAATTCAATTAATTTTAAGTTGTTGGTTGTTGATTTGTATTACTATTATCTAGAAAAGATATAAAGTTGTATATGTCAATTTAAAATTTACACGTAGATGACTATAGTATTTTAGAGCTACTTTAACATTATTAAAAAAGAATGGAAATTCTTTCTTTCAGTAGAAAAAAAGTTATCATTTTTTTTTTTCACACCATTGGTTGTGGGAAATTGTTTGTTCACCTTATCAAATATATACATAGTATTTAAAATCTATACCATCTTTTACCATTGTTTTTTAAAATATTGTAAAAAAATATAAAATTACAAAAAATAAGTATGTTCTGGATTATTTATCAATATACGTATTTTTAAAAAATAGTTTTTTTATTTTTTAAATATGAAAAAGGGACAGCATCTTCCGTTTTTCTTTTAAAAAAATAAATGAAAACTGAAAACGAGAGATTCTCTAATGTTTTTATTTAAAAAAAAAATGGTAAACGGGAGAGATGCTCCTTTTTTTTCCACTTTTTGTTATATATATCCATCCGTCACCCTTCTCACCGCCATAAAATTTCTTTTTACGGTTGCATTTTTTTAAATTTTTTTTCTTATATAATCACCGCTTCCCACTTCATACCACCTTCCCTCCATTTTCATTTTCTCCCCTTCTAATTTTATTTCAACTTCTAATTGTCCGGTGTTTTATACTTACACATATACTGGATTTTTGTTGATGATTTTTTATGGCATTTTTAAGATTATAAGAGTGACCACATTTCATCTATTTTATCGGAAAATGTAATTTTTTTATAATAAGTACTAACTGGTACAAATTTGACAATCCTACTTTGTACTAATTATTGACTGGTGCAAATTTGATTGAGCTATTTTGTACTAATTACTGACCGGTACAAGTTTGACCAATGACGTATGTTTGATCGTTCTAGTTTGTGCTAATTACTAACCAGTGCAGGTTTGACCGCCTTAATTTGTTCTAATTACTGATCAATGCATGTTTGACCTTCCTATTTTGTACTAAGTACTTTGTAAAATTTTTTGACAAGTCCAGATTTGACTGTCCTATTTTTTAATATTTTTAGACTTTGTATTTTTTTAAAAAATAAAATGTAAAAAAATATAACTTAACTATTATTTTCTAGTATAATTTTTTTTAAAAAAAAATTAAACTCCTTAACGGCAACATGCTTGGCGGTTAAGAATTTTTAAAAATAAAAAATAAAAAAAATTGAAAACAGGAAAGTTTTTATCTTTTTTCTCTAAAATGTGCGTTCCGGTAAATAATTCAGAATATGCGCATTTTGATAAAAAAATTTATTTTTTGCAATATTTAAAAAACAAAACCGTTTTATCACAACCAAATATAAATCATATATAACAAATAATAATAATAATAATAATTTGTAAATACATATAATAATGTCACTATCAAGAATTAGTTTAAATCATAAAAATTTGAGTGGTTTAAACAAGTGATTTTATATTAAAATTTATGTGTGCAAAAAAAATATACACTTATTGATAGAAGTCTAATTTTTATAGATTTTCGGTTTTCATGTGTTTTCTTGCATTTTGTTGTAGTGCTCTCTCTGTTTGCTCTTTTTCTCTATTGATTATTTTTTTATCAGGTTGTGGAGAGTTTTTTTGTCTGTATTATTTTTTTCTTTTGTGTTTTGTTTTTCTTGTCAGTATCCTCTCAGTGAGCTGGTTTGTTGGGCTTTCGGGTCCCTGTCTGTTCTCATTTTCTTTTAATGAGATCTGCTGGTGATTTATCCATTTTGTTTTTAAATATAGACTTTTTGATCCATATCTCCACCCACAAAATCAATGGGCGGAAAAAAAAAAAAATTTTAGGGGATGGAAAATGAAGGGCATATGATTGGTGGGACAAATGACTGCGTCGCTGTTTTGAGACTTGGGGTTCACGTGAGTATAGTAGTTTCGCAAGAGGGCAGAGTGGAAGAAGTCACGTGCTGCCATGGTGCCTGGCCAACATCTAGACCCAATTTCACGTGATGTTTTTCTCTTGTCCATTGGTATGCACCATACATTTTTTTCATGTGGTCCGTTCTTCAATCCTTCTTCTCCTCATAATTATCCATTCTCAGTATTCTACATTAAATTCATTCATAATCAATCAATTGACGTTGATGACCAAGTGGAAAGGGATTGCTTGCTGAGGTGTGGGGTATGATATCATTTATTTATTTATTTATTTTTTATAAAGTGTGATAATCACATGTCCTGCCATTTTAAGGGTGTTTGGTTGGGATGCTTGGAGTGGGAATGGGAATGAAATAAAACCAAGCCTTTGTTTGGTTGGCATAAATGGGAATGAGAAAAGAATAGGTGGGGAGTGAGGGGGAATGAGCGGAGGATTGCTCACTCCTCACTCACTCCTTGAGGAGAAATGACTATTTTACCCATTTTTTAATAATTAAAATAATAATTTGATTTAAATAATAAATAAATAATTTTAAAAATAATAATTAATTAAAAAAATTAATAATAATTAAGTAGATAATTTTAATAATAATTAATAATTATAAATTAAATAATAATAACTAATAATCAAAGTTAAATATTTATTTATAATAATTAATTAGTTATATTTCTTCATTAATTAGTTATCTTTTTATAGTTGATTAATTACTAATTAATGATATTAACAAAATTTTTGAGATTTGGTGATTTATTAAAGTTAAATATTAATTTATAACAATTATTTTTTTTCACTTTATATAATACTCATTTGGATAAAAGTCATAATAGTAATTTTATTATATTTTCTTCTTTTCACTTTTCCCATTCCCAATAAATTACCTCACCAATCCTTCCAACCAAACATAGTTTTCAAACACATTCCTTCTTTAATCCCCCTCATTATCATTAGTCTTCCACTCCTCTCCATTCCATTCCTTGCAACCAAACACCCCTGTATCTCTATTCGTTATTTTTCAATACAGACATAAATATTTGCTATGTGTTATATATATATTTTTAATGACCAGAATTCAATTGCTTTAGTTCTATTTTTTTTATGTTTATTTGAAGAAAAAATAGATTTTATATATATATATATATATATATATATATATATATATATATATATATATATATATATATATATAAGATGATTAAAATTATATTTAAAAAAATAAAAACAAATAAATTTTATTGCAATTGTTGCAAAAAAATAAAAATAAAATAAAATTGATTTTTTAGAATGCAAAATTGATCCAATTATTACATAAAATAATAATTTTTAAAAATTTTAAAATTAATAATAAAAGATAAAAATGCAAAAAGTGGCAGAAAGTAAAGCTTGTTTTTGCAAAATAAAAACTTGATAAAAAAAAAAAAAAGAGAGAACAAAGAAAGTAGTTAAATCCTAGTCAATGAAAGCATTGTATAACACATGAAAAACATCCATGCCTGAATTGGAAAAGCAATGGATGGAAATGTAATAAACTAAAGTCGGATTTGACAAGCACATGTCATTAATGTACACAAATATGAAGTAAGTTCAACAATCACCAGTATTTTCGGTTTGTGTGAGATTTGAGATTTAATCTCTGATCATTCATGCAATAAACATCTTAATTACACGAGGGACCAGGGATCTAATATCAACAAACCAAAAAATTAATTTTACATTATTCATCTTCAAAATAGCAAAAGAACATTTCTAAAAATGAAGTTGTTTTATCTTTTTTTTTATATATTTTAATATTATATGCATTTTTAAAATTAATAATAATAATAATAACAATAATATTGTCATTTTCTGTACCAAATAGACAAGGGTATAGATCTTTATGATGCATCTCCTTATCTGTGTAGTATCTAGTGTGGTGTCTTTTGTTTGCTCATCACTAATGAGAATGTTTGTTTTCTTACTAATATCAACATATGATGCAGACTTATTTATAAGGAGTACTATATGAACGTCTTGATCAATGTCATCAAATATCTTTGTATTTCTTTCTACCGTTATTAAATCTGGGTGTGAATCGTGTGATTGTATCATTTTGTGCACAACTCCAACATATTTCTATTGCAAACACAAATTTAGTTGGGGGCATGTTACAAATTATTATTTTGAAAATTTTGGATTTAACGTAAAATATCTAAATGAAGATTTTATCTTATTTTATGATTTTGATTATTTATATATATATCCATGTCAGCGTGTGAAGACTACTGAATCGTTTTTTAAAAATATCATCTTCTTTTATTTATTTTATTATTTAGGTTTTAAAATAAAATACTAAATTTGTTATTGAGTTGTTTTATCTTTCATTTATATATATATATATATATATTGCTTCATTCATTATAATTAAATAATATCTTTAAAATTTTAAGATAATTATATTTATGATTAAAAAAAAGTTATATGTCATGCTTATAATTTTAAAAAAATGTTTTAAGCTTTTTGAAGGCAAATTCATCTTATAAATCATGGAGGAAGTCTGTGGAAACATTCAGATTAAAAAAAAATCAAAATCAAAATCAAAATAATTAATATGTCAAATCAAATCATGATAAATGTGATCTTTTTTTATGGCCATTTTGCACTTCTATTCATGGGTGGAAAGCTGACACAAGCTTAAAACTGATTTAGAGATATATATTTCCCATGTCATAATCTTATTGAGCCACCCAACTTGACTAATTGAAATTAAACCCATTAGCTTCTTTTTTGCAATTAATAATACCAATTATTATAAATTTATTATAAGTTAAAATAAGAATTAGAAATAATGCTAACAACATGTCAAATATAAATTCCGAAGTAGATAAATGATTTTTTTTTATTGCATAAACCATATTTCTTACTCCAATAAAAAAAAAATATAACACAACCCCAAATGAGAGTATAATATAGTAATCTATTAAAAATGGAGGCTGACAAACTACAAGTATAATAGAGCAAAAATAAAACAAAAGAAATAACACTGAATTTCCCACGGAAAAAGTAAATCATGATCGTCTAAGGTCGTATGATGTCCTAAAAACTCCAAACTACACTTTGCTATCACAGTTTAGCCTTATAAAGATCAGTCTTATTCATACCATCCTATAAAGCTTAAAACAAACCTGATTGTGTTTTATATCAAATATTTTTACACAATTACTTAGTGATGGCAAGTTAAATCCACCACCAACAATTGCCAGGCCTATTTAAATTCGGTTGCTTGTGAACAAATGGCGGCCCAGTTCGGCCCACTTCACTACCAATCTCATGTAACCAAAGAAAGAATTTAAAAAGATACTATGACACAGAGCAATTACCAAGTCTCGACTTGAGTGATAGAATGACTGCGAAAACTAGAACCACGGATAAAGATTCAATTCTCATGTAATAAAAATGATAATAATAATAATAAATTGCTGCAACTTAACAAATTCTGTAGCAGCAGTGGCTGCAAGAATGAATTGGATGAAACATGCTAAGTCATATCAGAAGGGAGGAAGGTCCCATTCAATCGGCGAAAAGTCCAACAGAGAACTGATAACCTGATCAGCTTCTTTGTGATGAGAAGCATCCAATCTTGGATCCGGGACCATGACTACTGACCTGTTATAAGTAGAGGATAGTGAAAATTTTTCAGAATTATCACAACTGACAAGTTTTAGCACAGCAATATGTATAATTATTGATAATGTAGATGCAAGGAAGAAATGGATAGTATCTACTTACATTCCTGCATTCTTAGCTGCAGCAACTCCTGATGGTGCATCTTCAAAAACTAAAATATTGCGTGAATCGACAGTACCCTGGTTGCAGGAATTATATGAACAAATAAAGATGGGAACTGAATAAATAAGACAAATTATTATTAAGAGCGTAGGATTTAGATCGTTACCTCGAATCTTCTAGCTGCAGCAAGGAATACATCTGGAGATGGTTTGCCTTTCTTCACTTCAGGATCATCGCCAGTAACCACATGATGCATCATAGAGAAAATTTCACCATGGTTTTGTGTCTTCAGTTTGAAATGTGGTGTATGGGAACTGTGAAACCAATCCATGAAAACTGATGTCTTAATTACAAAGTATCAGCAGAAGGATGCGCAATCATATCAAAATTTCAAGGCATCCGAACTTGCGTATTACCCAGTTGCCACACATATTGGTATTCCATTTGCATGAAGGTGACTGATCAATCGTTTGACACCTGTAATATGAATACATTTTTCATAGTTATTACATAATGTAATAGGAATAGAATTTCAATCACGACATGAACTATTAATCATATTTATTTTCTAAATACATAGAACTTAGTAATCAAGCAAAATAAACTCTATCTGATATACCAAGTTCAAGAAATTCAAAGCATATGAGAGTTGCCTGCATGTTATTCTTGATGCAATGGAGGTCTTTATCATGAAAAGATCAAGACCAAAGTTCCAGATAAGAACTTAACAGATTATCCTCAAATATAGTGTTGCCTCGGCAATCTAGTGAAAGAATGAGCATTAATGAGAATAAGTTTCTCAACTAAGCTAATTGAACTGATTTGCCTTCCATAAAATATTTCTTTATTCCAATTTCTGACCACATGACATGAGTGACCATTTCTATATGCACATCAGGAACAGAAGCACCAATTAGACAACTGGCAATTTTAGGAATTTATCATCGTGAGGAACAACAGCCCAGAACAACAAGCATATGAAGGTATGTTGCCATATACTTGTCAGTAGAGGGATTTCACCAATGCCTCCTCTAGCATATACTTCCTACAAACAACTATATATCATTTAATTTGCAGTAAGTAAATGTGCCTGGAACTTTTAATTATAGGTTACAAGCACTGAGATTCAGGACTTCTTTTCTTGTCCAATTCTTGATAAAGACAAGAGAACCATCTAGCTGTCTTATATACACTGGAACAAAAGTTTAACTGCAATGCCAATGCTTACCCGGCATGATCTCCGCGGTGGGGAAAAGCTCTTGCAACATCGCCTCCCTCTCCTCAAGGAACCCTTCTGGTGTCAAAAACTCCGTAAGGCCCATCTCCTCCACGAACACCCGGGCCGACTCAATTGCCTTCTTCCCCATCATCTTTGCCTTAAGAGACCAGTCAAAAGTCTTCCCGAATCTTGCCAGGATCTTCTCCTGGACTTCAGTGTAGAACTTCTCAGTGTCTGCACCAAAATTTCAGGGCAGGCATTAAAAATCCCTTCTTCCATTCAACAACAATTTGCAATACAAAGGAGCAGAAACCTCATGAATACACCAAAACCATAACAAAGTCCACATAAAAGCACAAAAATCTCCAATGCAATTACCCAAGTTCACTTTTTAATAACCAAATGCATCGCTATTCCTCTAAATTTGAACTCACTAACATGAAACAAAATCTCATGCCTTAGTTCAAAAATTCTCAGAACTATCCCCTTTGTTCTCTCCAAAATCACTAATAAACCACTAATCAAGTTTATTGAAATCCTTTTACCTCCATCGAATGATTCATCAAGCTAAAAACTAACAAAAAGGAAAGACGTGCTAGTGAATTAAATCTATACAGATCAGAAGAAAGAAGAGTAAATTATTAAAACCCTCCAGAGCTTCCATTTAGGTTCGATTCCACCTTAAATTCAATCAAAACCCCAACAAAATCAATCCTTTAATATCAAAATTTTTTCCGTAAAATTTGAACGAAACATCATGCTATGAATCAACAAAAACTAAATGAATGGAAAAGATAAAAGAAGTCACCGAGGAGGAGCCCATCCATATCGAAGATAACGTGGGTGATATGAGCTCTGATCGGAGGAGGAGAGATCTCCGGAACCTTGTCTTCCGCCATTGCTGGATCTATGGAGAAAAATGTTCCAAGCTTTGCTTCCGACCTTGGATTCGTTTCTCGAGTTCTCAGTTCTGTTATAGAATTTAGGACTGAGCATGCAGTTTCACCGCAAAATAAATAAGAATAATGTTGATAATAAAATACACAAAAATATTACCTAAAAAGCCCCTAAATAATTAGGATAAAAAATCACTGATAAAAATAAAAAAATTTATTAAGTGGAAAAATTTCAAGAGTTACAAAATCTCTCTACTAAGGAGAAGACTAGTACTCTCTTATACTAGGAAAAATAACTAACTCTTAAAATATTTTTTCCACACTTCTCCATTTTTCTTTTTCCCTTCTCATCTTCCCACTCTTACTTTCTTTCTATACTTGGTTGTATGTGTATGAAGAATGAGAGCTTCATTCTTCAATAGAGAGGAACTAGCCCACCACTTTTCATAAAAACAATGGCTTAAGTTGATGGTTTGGTGAGAAGTGTTGGTATTAAGCCAATGGTTTGGGCCAACAAGTTCCAGACTTACGGAATGAATTCTTAGAAGCAAAGAGAAAAAAAGAATCAACAGTTGTGTTTTATTTATTTGATAATAGTTGCAAATGAGGTGATAAATTATTGGGTAATTTAAGAAAAGAAAGATATAAAAACAATGCTAACAACCCTCTTCTTAGGAACCTTAGCCTAACTCACTAGTAGCTATTCATGCTTATGATTAAAAGGTCTCAAGTTCGAACCTCTCAAATTACAATTTACTTATTTACTTTATGAGTCTTCTATAAGGGGTCGTTTGGTTCGTGATAATGATATATTACCACATAACGAGATTACCATAGTAATATGGGTGGGAATATTATATGGTTGGGAATATTGTTGTAATTCGATATAACTATGTTTGGCTGGGAACTCTTATTACCGGAATAGTTCATTACTAAGTTATGAGATTACTATATGCTTCGTAATCCAAGATAAACACCAAATTTTGTGGTAATAGGATTACCAACTTTTTTAGTAATATTATCATGTTGGTAATGTGATATTACCATCCAGATTAATATCAAACATGGTAATATTTTCATATTACCACATAGCACCTGGTAATTTTTTATATTACTGCGAACCAAATAGCCCCTAAAAGTATTGTGTGAGAATTACAGTTGGAGGGGAGAGAGTTTATTCCTATGAGAAGTCAGTCAAGCTACCGTAACTGGTGCACCTCTGTATCCATACTGTCACAAAAAAACCCTTTCTATAATTTATCAATTAGCAAGTGGGTCATTATTTTACCTGATATAACCCAATATTAATATCTCAACTTTTTTTTTACTATGTGAACAATACACTTCTCACGTGTGTGTGTGTGTGTATATATATATATATTATTTCAATTATTGAAAAAAGTTTTACCCTCCACTTGGTTCATAAAATCTGAGTCAAAGCCACTTGATTCAAGTGGTTAAAGACATTAACATGAGTTTCTCATGTGGTGTGCCGAGTGGTGAGAGATTGAAATATATTAATTCACAGGTGATGTTACACCACCTCACATACACTTACGAGATGATTGCGTATTCAATCTCATACACTAGAGTCGAGTGTTATATATATATTAATGTGAATAAATCACATATTTGCATTTACAAGATTCAATCTTCGACTTTTAATTTGGAAGAAGAATAAAATATTATTTTAAAAAAATAAACATGTTCATTGACCAGGTGTTAGTATTATTACCATTTACTCTGTTATGAGAATTCAAGATGATTTCATAAATATAGTATTTTATTTGAATTTTATTTGTATTGTGAATCATCTATACTTGTGAATTTCTCCTTAACATTAACCTCAGGTTTTCTGGTCATTGACATATGAGTAAATTTTCTCAGGAATATATCAAGCATCTCTTTTGGCAATGTAAAAATTTAAGCCACCGTCAACATCTTCATCATCGTCGTCATCAAGCTGTTCATCATCAGGCGGTCTGATTGCATTAATCTGGTTGAGGAGATTAAGAAAAAAGTTTCAAGGTTGTTCATCAATCAATTGAAAGCAATAGTAGAATATATGACTATGGTTCTGCCTCTGTAAAATGTTATGATAAATGTCACAAATCATGTCTTAATTTAATTATGTTTTAATTTAAGGTACTTTTGTTATTCCTCATGATATAGTGAAGCATTATTTTTTCGTAGATGTAGACTTGTTTTTAGCCAAACAATGTTAAATTGGTGTCTCTTATTTTATTCTTATGAGATTGGTTGTATGTCATATTTGCATTTCTCATTCATTATGTAATTGCTAGGTATTGTGATATTGTACACCAAGTGTTTAACGAATTGTCACACTAGTTACACGTTTCCTCACACGCAACAATTAGTATCAGAGCTTCGTTCTAAGATTGTGGAGGTTGCAATTGAAAGAATTGGGGCTTGTATTAGTGGTGATTTGATTTCATAGCAATGGATAAGGCAATGAAGTTTGAAAAGCTCAAGGAAGACAATTGACCAATATGGAAGATTATGATGGAGGATCACCTTGTCTATAAAGAGTTGGATCTACCATTATTGGGGGAAGTATGCTAAACCCTCATCTATGAGTGATAAACAATGGAAGGTTCTTGATAAAAAATGTTTGACGGTGATAAAGCCATGTATTTCACCATCTATCTTGTCGATGTTTATCAATGTAAAACCGCTCATGAACTTTGGAGTACTTTGGAGAAATCTTTTGAGCAACCATTGGGTATCAATAAGATACATGCCATGAAGAGGTTATTTCTCTTGAAAATGAAGGATTGTGTCACGGTGCAAAAGCATGTGAATGAGTTTAACTCTATTGTGGCACTATTAAATTCTCGAAAGGTAAATCTTGATGAAAAGGTCTTATGCTTACTACTTTTGAGCTCTTTGCCTCCAAGTTGGGGTACTCTCATTACTACCGTGGCAAATACAATGGGAAACAAGTTCAAGTTCAATGATGTTGTTTCTTCATTGAATAGTGAGGAGACTAGAAGGGCTTCTTCACAAATGTCTAGTGACTGAAGTCAAGCACTAGCGCCCGATGAAAGAGGAAGGTCTCAACAAAGGAATGATATTTCGGCTAGTAAGGGCAAGTCACAAGCAAAGGGAAGATCAAAGTTATAGGGCCAGGTTGTTACTTGTTGGTATTGCAAGAAATATGATAATGTAGGGAATGATTATAATCTTTTAAAGAGCAAGCGAAAGGGGAAGCAAGTTGATGGTGAAACAAGCATAGCATCTCAAAGTGATGATGGAGTCACATTAAGTATTGCTTGTATGCTATCTTCTTATATAGATACTTGGGTGTTAGACTCCGGTGCTTCATTTCACATATGTCTGATTCGATCATTTTTCTCCATCTATGAAGAGGTTGATTGTGGTAATGTCTACCTCGGCAATGATCGTGCTTGTTAAATTTTGGGCATTAGTTATGTGGTTATTAAGCAAGCAAATGGGAAGGAGCATACATTGACTAATGTGAGGCATGTTCCCGAGATAACAAAAAATTTTATTTCTGCGAGGCAACTTGATGAGGCCGGTTAAATGGTTACTTATGGCAATGAATCGTGGAAAATCTTCAAGGGTTGTATGACGGTATAGAAGGGGCAAAAAGGATGGAAACTTGTATACTTTTCTTGGTTCACCTCAAAGATGTATGTTGACAAGTGGACATGATGAATGATGATGTGCATGTTTGGCATAGTCGGCTTGGTCATGTTAGTGAGCATGGAATGAAGGTATTGCAAGATAAAAAGCTTATTCCTTTATTTGAGAATTCATCTCTTGAATTATGTGTGCATTGCATCATGAGTAAACAACATAGAATAAATTTTAAGAGGCATGAATCTCATGCAAAGTTGAAGGCATTGGAGTTGGTTTATTCTGGTGTTTGCGGCCCTATGAATGTCAAATCTCTTGGTGGTGCTTCTTATTTTGTCACTTTCATGGATGATTATTTTAGAAAGTGTTGGCTTTATCCATTAATGTCCAAGGATCAAGTTTTTGAAACTTTCAAGAAGTTCAAGGCATGTGTTGAGAAAGAAAGTGAAAGGTTTATAAAATGCTTGCAAACAGACAATGATGGAGAATTTTGCTCTAGTGCTTTTGATGGTTTTTGTGTAGAGAATTGCATCAAGAGAGTGAATACAGTCCCTTACACTACATAACAAAATGGTGTTATTGAAGGAATGAATAGAACCATTGTGGAAAGGGTAAGAAGCATGTTGTTTCACTCCAGTCTTTCTAAGTTTTTTTGGGCAGAAGCGTAAATACGGCGGTATACCTCATCAATAGATCACCAAGTGCTTCATCGGATGGTAATGTTCCGGAAATTCTATGTTGTGGTAAGAAAATCTCTTATAATCATTTAATAGTTTTTGGTTGTGAAGTTTATGTCCATGTGCCTTCCAAAAAAAGAAGTAAACTTGATTTTAAATCGAAGAGATGTGCTTTCCTTAGTTATGGTGGTGATAATAGTGGATATAGGTTATGGGATTCAATTGATAGGAAGACAATTAAAAGTTGTGATGTCATATTTTATGAGAATGTGATGTTTAAAGAAAGCAATCAAGAAGAGCAAAAGGATGAGAAACTTACTCCTATGCAAGTTGACTCATGTGGTCCTCCTTGGCAAGTACAAGAAATTCATTCTAAAGATCATGATGATATTGATGGCCATGGTGATGTTGATGGAAATGATGATAGCATGGAGGTGATTGAGCAAGAAGATGCTCATGTTGATTAGAAAGAACAAGAATTTAAGTCTCCACAAATTTTGAGGAGATCTTTAAGGACTCCTATACCCATCCAAAGGTATTTTTCATCATTATATTATGCTTTATTTACTTATGCAGGTGAGCTTAAATTTTTTCAGGAAGCACAAAATTGTCTTGAAAAAGCTAGGTGGCAAAAGGCCATGGATGAAGAGATGGACTCTTTGCATCGGAACCAAGCTTGGGGCTTGGTGAAACTTCCAAGTGTAAAGAAAGCATTAAACAATAAATGGGTGTATGTGATAAAACGTGAAGCTGATAGGTCAAGAAGGTATAAGGCAAGACTAGTGGTGAAGGGCTATGGTCAAAAGCATGGTATTGATTTCAATGAAATATTTGTTCTGGTGGTGAAGCATAGCTCCCTAAGAGTTATTCTATTTTTGGTGGCTAATCTTGATTTGGACCTTGTACAACTTGACATTAAGACAGTTTTCTTGCATAGTGATCTTCAAGAAGAAATTTATATGTCTCAATTAGAAGGCTTTGCTAACAAGTCAAATCCTAACTTGATGTGTAAGTTGAAGAAGGGGTTGTATGGTTTGAAACAAAGTTTCTCGACAATGGTACAAGAAGTTTGACACTTTTATGCAAGATGAGGGTTATTCTAGATGTGATTTTGATCATTGTGTTTACTTCAATGGTTCCACATGTTGCATATTTAAATGCTTGTTACTTTATATGGATGATATCACTACAAGAGTTAAGATTTTTAATGACAACGTTTTTGTGTCACCCTGTTATTTTGCCACAAATATTAGATTTTTTGTGTCAAAAAGGTAACATACATTATTGTTTAACTTAATTGTGATAACTTATGTTTTTGTCACTATTATAGTGGTAATTATGACAATTTAGTATATGTCACAATTAAATTGTCACTATTAATATATTAACAATGACGAAATTTCTTTTGTGTCTAATGTTCATTACTAAAAGCATACAAGATTTTATGTCAAATATTTATTGATGAGAATGATATGTAATTGTGAAAAGAAATATTATCGTCACTATAATTTTTTATTTATTGTGACGAAAGTGTTTTCAGTCACTCAACATATATTTTCTATTACAATAATTTTGTCACAAAAAATTCAACCATTTAGTGCCCACTAAATATTATCACAAAACTTAAATTTCTAAACCGTGTTATTTGGGGTTTTATACTAAAAAAGTTAATTGATACAATAGTTTGGATTAGTTGTGACATCTAATTATTTTGTTACTATCACAAATTCAATTGTGACAATTTAGTATCCATCACAATTATACATCTTAACTTTTGTGTCAATAATTTTGGATACAAAAACATTCAAATACGTAGTATATATAGTTGTAAAATTATATTGTTAACAATTATACATCATATTATTTTGTCACAAATATGAAGTTTTTTATAATAAAAAAATTAATTAATATTATTGTTTAAGTTAATTGTGATGATTTTTTTTTTACTAAAACTATTATATTTGTAATGGTCATTTTAAATTTTTTTTTTTTTGTTCAAATTTTTTGTCACAAAAAATTCAAATATTAATATCTACTAAATGTTGTCACAAAAAACTCTAAAGTATGTTTAACTTATTTATATGTGTGTGTCTATATATATCTATAAACATTTTTTAAAAGAAATCATTTTCAAATTTTAAAAATATTTGTGAAAATATGAGATAAAAATCGATGTAAGAAATTATTCTCCAAATTTATTATTTTGCAAGTTGTCATTGTTTATCCAATCCTCAAATTTGATATTTTAAGGGATAGAAAACAAGCTTTTAATTTAGATTATACCTAGGATTTAAAGTATTAGAGAAAAATTTTAAAAATTAAAATTAAATAAATACTTACCAAATCTCACAAAACAAAGTCTAGATAATATAAATTTAAAAAAAATTAAATTTAAAAAGATATATATCAATGAACTTAACATATAAAAAGAGTGAAACCTTGACTAATTATGTGCGTATGGAGATCGATGGCAACGGTTCGGTTTCATTTGATTTGGAGAGTTAAAGTAACTGAACTAACTCTTGATGTAAAGGTATATATCACAAGATTTGCTTATTTTTCTTTTCTATTTAGTTTATGCAATGGATAAAAGATAATTATTTTTTTCCCTTTATCTTTTTAATCTTCAAAGCTAGATTTATTGAATTTTTTTTTCAATGATGACTGTTTGTTAATGTTTTCTTTTTTAATACTTTAAATCTTAGGTTCAGGTTCATCATAGGAATATATTATTTAGATTTTGATTATGTGATTTTCCTTTTTTATTTTTACTTTTTGATGATTTTTTATCTATTGAAAATTACAAAAGGCAAATGCAACATGGAAATTGTCTCAATTGAGAAGAAATAATGATATAAAAGTTGTAATTAAATTAAAAATTTTAAAATTATTTCATTCGATTCTTATTTTTCCCCAGTTCTGCATAAAAGAGTACTTCATCTCCGAATTTAGGATAATTTTATAATTTTTTTTAAAGGATAATTTTATAATTATATTTTGAATATTAAAATTTCCAATTTTATATATTCAAAATTTGAATTTTGTATATTTTGATGATATTTATTTATTTATTATTTTTATATAATATTAAATATTTTATTTTCTTGTGTGACAATATTTTTGCTACTAAAAATTTATCTTAACAAAAATATCTAAAATATTACTTTAAATTTATTACAAATAATTTATTATATTAGTGACAAAATTAGCGTAACATAATTTTTATTTTAGTGACAACATTATTTTTAAATTAATTATTTTATTTGTGACAATAATAAATATATAACAATATTTCAAAGTAATATTAGTGACGAAGTATTAGTCACCAAGAAAAAATTACTATTGACAAAAGCATTTTGTCACTATTGTATTTTTTCTATGTCAACAATATTGTCACAATAAAATAAATTATTGTGACTGCTTATTCCGATTAAAAAAATTTTGTGTCAACAAAATTGACATAAATAAATAAGGTTATTGTATCCACATAGCTTTCTCACAAATATTAAATTTGTTAGTGTCGTAAAATTGGTCACAAAAATACAGTAATTGTGACCATTTGTCTAAAATGGTCACTTTTGTATTAGCATCGGAGGTATTTGTGACGGAATGTGACGACTTCTAAAATTTGCTACTATTACTAATTGTGACTAAAATTATTGCTTTTAGTGATAACTTTTATTATCACTAAAAATACAATTTGTTGTAGTGTATGCTGATAGCTAGCAATGATTGGAAGGAGATTAAGTCCTTAAATCTCCATATGTCAAGGTAGTTTGCTCCTAAAGATCTTGGAGTCGCAAAAAAGATTCTAGGCATACGCATTCACCGAGATAGAGAGCATGGGAAATTGTGGTTGAGTCAATCTAAATATATTAACAAGGTTCTTGAAAGATTTGGAATGGTAGATTGCAAACCTATTTCTACACTTCTAGAGATACATTTTAATCTATCTAAGAAGAGTTCCTTAAAGGATTGTAAATTTGAAAATGTTCCTTATATCATCGCAGTTGGTAGCTTAATTTATGCTATGATATGCACAAGGCCGGATATTACTTATGTAGTGGGGGTTGTTTCAAGGTATATGTCTTGTGCCGGTTGGGAGCATTGGCAAGCCGTCAAGTGGATTCTTCATTACCTAAAGGGTACTTAAAATTTATGTTTGTGCTTTGGAGGTTCTTCATTGGTGGTTAATGGTTATGTTAATTCCGATTATGCCGGTTGTAGAGAGACAAGGAAGTCCACTACAAGTTATGTTTTCACATTGGTGGTGGTACGGTGAGTTGGATGTCTAAACTTCAAGACATTGTTGCCTTTTCTACTACGGAAGCGGAATATATTACCTTGACCAAAGGGGCAAAGGAAATGATTTGGTTGAAGTGTGTGCTTAATCAATTTGAAGTGGTATAAGAAAAAATGTGTTGCATTGTGATAGTCAAAGTGCGATATATCTTGCTAAGAATGTGGTTTTTCATTCTAGAACAAAGCACATTGATGTGCGGTATCAATTTATTCGGCTTGCTTTGGAGCATGGATATTTACATGTTGAGAAGATCCACACAAATGAAAACCTTGCGGATTTGTTGACAAAGGTTGTACCTACGGAGATGACTTCTCATTGTAGGAGGCTTTCCGGGTTAGTAGAGACGTAACCCGGATGCTTGAAGGATAATGCTTAATGCTTCATGGATGCTTAATTGAAAATTTGTCTTCAAGTGGGGGATTGTTACATATTGGCTTGATATCCTTCGGATGAAGCTAAATCTTGATATCTTTTAATCCAACGGTCTAGATTGCTCTATTGTTTATATAGGGTTATGTTTGTTGGGTGTTGTGTGATGAGACAAAGAGAGGGTAAGTTCTCTTGTGATTTGGAGAGTGGAAAGTGTGAAGGTTTAGAGGAGAGCTCTTGTTTTTGCTTGATCTCATTAAAGCAAAGTAAGACCCTTGTTTTTGAGATAAGGCTAGTTCTTAGAGGTTGGTAACCCTCTGTGGCTTTATGCCTATTTCTTGTACTCTTGTTATTCCTCATGATATAGTGAAACATTGTTCTCCCATGGATGTAGGCTTGTTTTTAGCCGAACTACGTTAAATTGGTGTCTCTTATTTTATTCTTGTGAGATTGGTTGTATGTCATTTTTACATTGCTCATTCATTGTGTTATTGCTAGGTATTGTGATATTGCACACCAAGTGTTCGACGTGTGGCCAACAATATATATATATATATATATATATATATATATACACAAACACATATATATACACATCATTTAAGGATTTTCACCTCCAAAGATTTTGAATTGTGCCCAATTTAAATGTAAGTGCAAATACATCTGTGAGAGTAATTTTACCTTAGTGTTTTAAAATTTTTCAAATCAAATAAAATATTTTAAAATATGATATTTGAAGTTATAATATAATTTTAAATATCATAAAACAAACACTACCTCAGTTATAAACTTGTAATGGCCATGGCATGATTGATGATACTGCCTCTATTAAAAAAATGGGATACAGCATTTTGCTTTTCATCTTCACACCAACAAATGATTATTGTGATTAACTTTTAAATAAAAATTTTAAATTTAAATTTTTGTTCCAAAACATGAATCATAACGAAGAATGTGCTGCAGTGGCATATCCACACTCATACATATATAATGTGTATAATATGGACATCCAATATATCAATATTTTAATTAATGTTATTAATAAATAAAAAAATGATTAAATTAAACAAAAAGTAATAATAATATTTTTTTAATATTAACCCAAAGAGCTATTGCAATTTGTTGACAAGGGAACGATAAACAATATTTATTTTTTGTCAAGATAAACAGCTAGTCACTCACACAATTACTACTCATTTTTAAAAATATACCATTTAAATTTTTATTATTTATTAAAAATTTTAATGATACCCAACTACCGATATACTGCTTGTGAAGGCAAACCATGTTGAGCACTAGGCATGCTGTAAGCATCAAGAACAATAGAGGTTAAGTGAGAAAATATAATAAGAGTCACATGCGTTGGAACCGACCCCGCCCAACCCGACTGCCAGAGCTCGGTCAAAGCCACGGAACCCAAATTCCCATATAAACACGGTCCCACACCAAGCAATAAATCCTGTGTTCATGCCTTTGCTTATTGTCATAATATCATATATATTAAAATATTAAAAATATTTTAAACATATAATTGAGAATTTTGGAAACGTCACTAAATAAGATATAATATATTCCCTCCGTTTTATATTAACTGCCATATTTAAAAAAAAATTAATTATTTATCATTTATAAGAGTTCTGTAAACATTAATTATTTTTTTTTTTTAATTATGCCTTTCTTCTTGTTTGAAGTGGTATTCATGCATGAATGGGAGTAAATAACTTTAATAAAGATAAAAATATCTTATCATAAACTTTTAAAAATTTTAAAAACTTTAATAACAACCTTAATATTTGTGCAAAGATTAAAAGGGACAGTTAATATGAAATTGGAAAAAGTAACTCATATGGCATGACTTAGCTATTAAGGCATTTAACTTTTATGTTAACTTTCCAAAATTATCTCTAAGTTTTCTCTTTAAAAATTTCTTTATCAATTTAATTGTTTATTTAATTATCTCGTTCATTTATTGCTACAAGAACCCTATTTAATTTTCTCAGTCTCAATAATAGAATTAAATGTGGAGTCAAAAAGCCAACGGCCCTTAGATCAATTGGCACTAGGTCTCTTGCGTAGGGTTTTCGTCTCGGAAGTCGAACATGACTTCTCATTTCGAATCCCACCTCACTCAAGGTGAGTACACACGTGCGTGTCGAGTGCGGCTCCCCCACATGCACACCCTGATTAAAGCATTTGTCGCTCTTTTAAAAAAAAAAATATGGAGTCAAAAGAGTAATTTCAAAAAATAAATACTCCCTACAGTCTTTTTTTCTTGTCCCATTTTAAAGGTTTTTTTTTATCATTTTATTTGTCCATTTAGTAAATTCATGAAGCATTAACTATTAATTTTTCAAATTTACCATTTATATTTAATATATTTCTACAACTATTAATAAATCATATAAACTATGCATTTTATTAAATCATATTTTAAATAAGGGTAATCTTGGAAAATTAATATAATTTTTTTATAAATGTTAGATTTCCAAGTAACTAATTCATGTGTGTTAGTTAAAATGAACAAGTAAATAAGAGAAAGATAATAATAAATAAATATTTTTGCCAATGGCCTTTGGGTCAATTGGCACCGAGTCCCTTGCTTAAGGTGTTCGTCTCAAGTGTCGAGCGTGTCTCCTCGAGTTCGTTCCGCATCACGCGCTAGATAGGAGCACGGTTCGGGAGTGAGCGCTACTCCCCCACGTGTTCATATCTGATTAGGCGGTTGACGCCCTTTTCAAAAAAAAAAAAAAAACTATATATATATATATATATATATATATATATATATATATATATTAAAAATTGACAAATAAATTGGACCATGTATTTGTGATAAAATGAACGGAAATGGAGGGGGAAATAAAATCTAATATCTTGAGTTCCATTAAAAAACGAAAAAAAAAAGTCTAAAGTGATGTATAAAATTTTTTTTAGTGACTGATAGAGTTGTATATATTTGTTTTTATATATAAATAGATAATAAATATTTTTTATTTAAGAAAAATTAGGATATACATGCATATATAAATTTTATTTACACTTATGACTGCATCTCAGTTTCTTTTTAAAATAAACACTCTAAACAAAAAAAATCTGGTGTAAGCAAGCCATAAAGTTGTTCGTGGTGTGTACATTTTGAGTCAATAAAAAATTTAAAATTGAATAATAATAATAATAATAATAATAATAATAAGATGGGCTTGAGCCAAACAAATACTCAGCTCGTCATCAACACTACAAATCATGATGAATGAATTAGTATAACTCAAATCTCGAAGCAATTGCATGGGCGAGCCATTCCACGTGTCAAAGCAGACCACGAGTCTGTTAGAGCGGCAGTGTACCATGCTCACGCTATTTATGCCTTTCATTTCTCGTATCATCGAATCTATCATCCTCGCCGTCCGATCTGCCTTAAGATCATAATAATTTCGATGCAAGCTCGCCGTTCTTCCAGTTTTCCCTTCCCTTCTTCCTAGCTTCCCATCCCGCGATTTTCAGAACTCTCAGAGCTCTCTCCCCAAACAACCAAAACCCTAACCCTAGTTTCCGATCCCTCGACGGGAGAGAATCACGAGCAGGAGGAGGAGTTTGGTTTTTGGTTCCGCCTTTTCGTCCTCTGTTAATCTTCGGACGGATATATCTCCTGGTTTCCTCGAGTCTTTCTTTATTTCGTTTCTTTAGGTTTTGGAGAGAAATGGTGATTTTTTTTTCCTCTGGTGTTGATCTTTTCGGCATTTTCCTTTTGATCTTCTTGTTTGTATAATCGGGTTGGTTTTGGTTAGGATTGGATGACTGATAGTGAAGAAGATGAGCGTTTTGAATGGGATACTTCTGATGATGATGAGGAGATGAGCAAAGGTAACAACCCGGAAGGCTCTTCTGCACCGCCGATTTCAGTCTCAGTCCCTTCACAGGAGGTATCAAGTGTTTATCTTGGACTGGAATCAAGACAAATCAAAATGTTTAGAATTTTATTTTTAAGTGATTGTTGGATTAATTCCTTTGGTTTTTGAATGCGAAATTTGTTTTATGTTCAAGTTTGTTGAGGCTGGTTCTTCTCGGAGTAGTTTGTTATTGCATTTTGTGGGAATGGGGTTCTCAGAAGACACGGTGGCCAAGGCAATAAAAGACAATGGTCTGTTCTTCTTCCTTTTTTTTTTTTTTTTTTCGTCCATTTTGATATCTCTATGATTTACCCATGTTTCTAATGAAATCAATTTGATGTACTGTTCCTTGTTCTTCTGTTTGCAGGAGAAGGACCACCGGAGGTAATATTGGAAACTCTGCTTACATATGCGGTGAGTGTTGGTTATTTATTGGATTTGTTTAATAGAGCTAGAAATTTTTTTCTTCATTTGGAAAAGTGACTTTAAAAAAAAAGTTGTTTTTCTTACACCTGGGTGCTAATTTTATGCTCATAGGATGTGAAATGAATTTCTGATAATAGGATGTTGTTGCACCCAAATATGCATTCATTCTTTGGCACAGGACAAAATTAAATTTTTACTGATAAAAAAAAGAGAGAACTGAGTTAAAAATAATTTAAGAGTACAATGCCTGAATCACCACCCAACAACAAGGGTTGGTATTTTATTTTCCTTTCAACTCAAAAATTGAGTGTTTTGTAGTTTGGTCATATTTATAAAAAAAAATAATAATAATGACATAATTGAACTTGGAAAGGATTGACATTCCTGTAAAGAAACATCGAAAGAGCATGAATCAATAAATCAAGAGTGTAATTTGGGCCTCGCTTCATCAGTGTATCGGTCCTGATGAAATTTCATTTTTGCATCTTTCCTAATTAAGTTTTTTCCTTCTTAGGTTTAATAATATGATATGTATTTGGGCTTTATTGGTGTGGTTGTACTTTTCTCCTTGTGTCAGGGTGAATATGCAATCAGTTGTGCATGTCTTTTTGGCGCAAACTTGTGGTGTGTGCTTATATGGTTAAAATGAGAAACAACAGGCATCTGACAAAAATGAGGAAAGTCATCCATGATTCGCCATTTATCTTGCATTGCAAAGAATGCAGTTTTTGGCAAATTTAGAAATTATATATGTGACTTCCATAAGTGTTTGAGGACGCGGCATATAGCATTATAAACAAATTAGAGGCCACTTATTGATTAGGTGAGCATTGAGTTATTTCTGAATGGCCTGCACAAGACTATTAAAGTTCAGGTCTTCGAGTAGATATTATACCAGTCTTATAGAAATCATTTAAAGGTCAATTTTTTCAACCTGTTTGTTATTCCAATAACATTTATTCTATTTGTGTTATATGTTTCCTATATATTGAGACTTTGGTAGAGAGTTTCCATACTTTTTATATGGTCTTGATTGCTTACCAGGAATTAACGTTATTTTGACATTTTCACCTTGAAGGCCATTGAAAAATCTTCTTTGAACGGTGAACAATCACCCTTAGATTGTTCCTTAGAAGGTGAAGAGGACTTTTTGGAGGATGATGACTCAGAAATGAGCAACTTTGAGGATGAGGTGATTTACTTTAACTGGTTTTTATGGAAGTACCGGAACTTACAAATATAGCATCACTACTTTTATTGATTTGTAGTCAATATGAAATTCTAGATCTTGCCACAGTTTATTACTGTTCTCATATGTTTGTGCATAGGACGATTGCCTTGAACTTTCTCGACGATTTGTTTCAGTTGTGTCAACCTGATGTGTTTGAAAGAAGAAATGTTGTGGCATTAATGCATGTTTTGAGTTCTTTTCCAGCTTTCAAATACATGATGAAACGTAGAACACCATTGTTTAGCCTTGCCCTTGATATATCATTGTTGATTGTTGCTACTCAATCAGCTTACGTGAAGTTTGACTTCTTTTAGTTCTATGTTGGGCCTGTTCAGGGATGCACCGAAAAGTCCTCTGATAAGGACATGAAATTGTCAATGCTAGTGGAGATGGGTTTTCCGCTGGATGAGGCGTCATCCGCAATTGATCGTTGTGGTATTATGTTTGCTTCTGGCTCATTGTTAATTAGTTTAGCTTGTTCCCTCTTATTCTTGCCTTGTTTTGTAGGAAAAAATTTATGCTGGTCTTTTGAATCATATTAGTCTATTTGTTTATAATTTGTATTATCTCGCTTTGTCTCTCCTCAGAGCTCTGTTCCGTCCATCCATAACATGGCATTTCATTATTCATACCAGAGTGATTCTTGCCAGGCCAATCAAAGCGATTTAGTTACCCATGTATGTATCATATAAAAACATAAAATAATATTAAAAAAAAAAACTTTAAGTCCAGCTGCAGTGCACCTTGGCCCAGGCTAGACTTAGTATTCGTAGCATTTGACACATAAGGACAACCTATGCACCATGAACCTACCCCTCTTAAGCTACATGCGAGAAACTTACCATGAAAGCTGACTGGTCTATAAGATTTACTGTCAGAAATTTATATATTACCAGTCGAATAACCTTTTAGGTTGAATTACAATAATATGTTTTATGGGAGAATGCATTTTTACAGGGATAAATCTACTCT
The DNA here is from genome assembly GCA_020875875.1 of Dioscorea alata. Lineage (NCBI taxonomy): Eukaryota > Viridiplantae > Streptophyta > Magnoliopsida > Dioscoreales > Dioscoreaceae > Dioscorea > Dioscorea alata. The sequence continues at coordinate 18,068,635 of CM037018.1, forward strand.
GTAGATTAATTTTAAGAATAATAAGCTGCATTTAGTCAAAAGTTTCAATTTTTAATTTTTTTTTTTAATTTCTAATTTTCTTTCATGGTGTGTATGAGTGAGATATGTGTGAAGGTGGTTTGTCACATTGTCAAAAAGATAAAAAATAAAGTTTCAAATTCTTCAATTCAATCTCCTGATCATCATTATTCAAAAAAAAAAAAAAAAATCTCCTGATCATCAGTATGAGTTTCAGAAACGGAAATTATTTCTTCAAGCCTGCATGTTTCTGAATTCTTTGTTGTAGCATTTAAGATTGTACTTGTTTGGATCCTCATGCGTGCAACTCCTTGATTTTAATCTTGACTCATTTACATGACCCTTTCTAAACCCATTTTAAAACAGGATCAACTGCCTCTGTTTTGGAATTAGCTGATTCCATCCATGCTGCGCAACTGGCAGCAGAGAGTGTGGACATAGAGGGACGGAATACCTCAGCTCCGGTTGTGGTGATATCTCCATCTTTAGTTTGATTAAACACAAAACCCATATATTTAATTAATTTGACTCATATTCATTTAGTTATTTTCCTTTGAGCAGCCAAGGTCTAGTTTCATTAACGGGTCCTCTATCAAAAGGAAAAGAAATTTGTTGGAAGACCAGAGACTGAATAGAACGGTCCATGGCCCCAAAATCAAAAAGTTATGTTCTCGACAGTCCGAAGTGGAGGATGAAGGATTTTCCTCATTGCTGAAAATTCCAACGCCTATGATTGGTTTTAGTGTTCCAAATCAAAAGACTCAGCTAGCGCACCGTAAACTTCCAGAAGCGGCAATTGGCCCACCATATTTCTACTATGAAAATGTGGCCTTGACTCCCAAGGGAGTCTGGGATACAATGTCGCGCTTCCTTTATGACATAGAACCCGAGTTCGTTGATTCCAAGTATTTCTGCGCTGCTAACAGAAAAAGAGGCTACATTCACAACCTCCCCATTCAGAACAGATTCCCTCTTCTTCCACTCCAGCCTCGAACCATCAAGGAAGCTTTGCCAATGACTGAAAAATGGTGGCCTTCTTGGGATCCTAGGACTCAACTGAATTGTCTACAAACTAGTATCTCAAGTGCTAAAAACACAGAGAGGATTAGAAGCACACTTGTTAAATCAGGTGATCCACCTCCTGAGAGAGTCCGGCAGTATGTGATCAATGAGTGCAAGAAGTGGAACTTGGTCTGGGTAGGATTGCACAAGGTTGCTCCATTGGAGCCAGATGAAATAGAAATGCTGTTGGGTTTCCCTAAGAATCACACTAGAGGCGGTGGCATTAGCAGGACAGACAGATACAAGTCCTTGGGGAATTCATTTCAGGTGGACACAGTCGCCTACCATCTCTCTGTTCTCAAAAACATGTTTCCAAATGGTATTAACGTGCTCTCCTTATTCTCTGGTATCGGCGGAGCTGAAGTTGCTCTTCATAGGCTCGGAATTCATTTGAAGAATGTCGTATCTGTTGAATTATCAGAAATTAACAGAAACATAATTCGTGCCTGGTGGGAGCAGACCGATCAAACAGGGAACTTGATTGAACTGCCAGATGTGCAACAGCTTAATGGTGATAAACTTGTGCAGATGATTAACTCATTTGGCGGTTTTGATCTTGTAATTGGTGGGAGCCCATGCAACAATCTAGCAGGCAGCAACCGTCTCTCCCGAATTGGACTTGAGGGTAAACAATCTTCTCTCTTTTATGATTACTTCCGCATCTTGGATCTTGTAAAGAATATCATGGGGAAGAACATATGATGGCCAGTGATCAGATTTGCTGCCAAGGATGTAATGCATTGTCATTTGAGGCGTAACATTGGATCCTATTGATATAGCAACACACTTCAGGCTTTATCTAAATGCTAGAAATCTTCAGAGTTACTAGGCTGGGCCTGTAAAACTGAGGGGTTTGTTTCTATATACTCGGTTTTAGACGCTGTCGTTATTCCTCACAAACTCAAAGCAGTTTTGTTACCAGTTCAGCTGTGAAGTGCTCCTTGTGCAAAAATAATAAGCACCCTATTTGTCAAAACTTGGAGGTTTCTCAGGAGGTAGTACTTCATTGACAAAGATTTTTTTTTTTTTCTGACGAAATCAGATAAATTTACTTCCTTATATAACTTGTAAGCAGGTGTTATTTTTTAGATTTTTTTTAAATCAAATTAGTATACTGCTGGAGAGCAGGACCTGATTCTTTTCTCCTTAAAGTTTTCATCAACCTAGTGGTGACTACTTTTTCTCTGCGGTGTTAGTTACAAGCATTTATGAGGATCCCCGTACCTTTCTATTTATTAATATCTCACATTAAAATGGACTTATTTCTTCAAAAAAAAAAAAAATTAAAAGGTGAATAAACCGTTTTAATTAAAACCAGAATAAAGAAGTAAAACCAAATAGCTTGCCCCAGATACAGCAAATGAGGAGTCAACCACTGTATCTAATGTACACTTCTGAAACAAAAGAAATTTCTTCAAACTTTTTGACGTTTTTGGTTTGATTTTTATTTTGTTGCCTTTATTAGATCATGTTGTATTTATTTCCCAATTTGAACTTCATATGTTTTGTGGAAAATCTGTTGACAACGGTGCTATGTCCACATGAGAGAGGTGGTTGACTGTTGTATCAAGCTAATAATCTGCTGATCAATTAGCAAGTCTATTCAAACTCTCCATGAAATTTATTGTGATAATATCGTTGTAATAGAAGTAACAAGAATTAGATCAAACTTTGTATGAACAAAATTGCTAAGAATTACACCATCTTTTTATAAACTTTCCATGAATTGAATGAAGTCACGGGCTATCAACCATATCCATGTGATTGAAAGCTTCATTAAAGTTCACGTATTTCCTCCCAAAGAAATGAGAAATAATTATAAATATATATAAACTGAAAATGATAGTTACTGCAAAAATTAAAATAATAATAATAATAATAATAATAATAATAATAACAAAAAAAAAAAAAAACAACTCCTCCAATCTACAAATATATTCCCAAAATGGACATGGCTAACAAGGCTCCAATAAATACAAATCACACTTCCCACCCCACCCGGGCTCTCCGTGACCTCAATTTATTCCCAATCTGTCCCCAATCAAACAGCCCCACCAGGGGCATTCTGTGCACCAAACCAAACCCGACAACGAGAAAGCTGCGCGAACCCATAACGCACCCACAGGGGTATCTCCGTCAAATCAACCCATGGCTTACCAGCGGCATCGGCTCCGGCGCCATTGCGGCTGCGCTCTCAACTCCCTTACAGCTCAGAGACCGGATCAGCTTCCACGGCGCCCACCGGCTCCCTTCCAACTCCCCTGCCTGCACCCCACCTCGCCGGCGTATCCTACTCCTGATCTCGCTTATCTCCATCGCCGGCTCCGGCATCCTCACCGAGCCGAACAAGAACCAGTACCACTTCGGCTTCGGTTTCACCGCCCTCGCCACAACTGGAGACGAGTCTGAAGCCGCGCGCCTCAGCTGCCAGTAATCTCGGCCACGAAACCGATCGATCCCATCCACTGACTCCGATCGCCGGTGACGTTCCCGGGAAACCGCCGTCGCGTTGCTGTGGCTCCTCCTGAGTGCTGGTGGCGTAGGGTTCGACGGGATCATCCGGCCACGAGCGAAGATCTCGTCGGCGCAGCACATCTCCGGCGCAGTGACGCCGTGGGAGCTGAACTCGAAGTGGTCCGGCGATGGCTGGATTTTCTGGTGGTGATTGCTGCGGCTATCTCGGCCGTTCATCGGGCTAGACGTCGAGATGCACAAATCCCGACCGTTGGATCCCGCGGCTCTAATTCCTGGCTCGTTTAGTCTCGTTTGACGGGTTTCTAGAAAGAGAGGTTGAAATGCTTTGGGTTTCCGGGGCTAGTTATTTATAGGGCCATTGTTTACTGTTTTCCGGGGCATTTTGGGTTTTGTCCACCGAAATTACTTGTCTGTCCTTTTTTATTGGAAAATTCTTTTGAGGTTTTTTTTATTTAAGTTTGTGAATGTTTTTGGTTATGTAATAATATTACAGGTCTATCCACCATTTCAAAACAAAAAAATAAATAATATTATAACATTTTTGACGTAGTTTGGAATTAATATGATCTCGGATTAAGATAACAAAAGTTTGTGACACTGGCAAAGAGATTTTAGATCAAAACATAGGCTAGTTTTTTTTTTCAATTTTAACCAGAGATCTTAGCTCACAAAGAATTTGATATATCTTTAGTGTACTTTATTTTTGTGTTTTTGTTATTGTTTGTGTTATTATTTTTTATGTAATTTTTGTCCATTTATTTTTTAAAATTTAATGCAACTGATTTATCTATTTTAAAAAATAACAATAATATTAAAACACATTGAAATTTATTTTTGTGTCTATCATTGGATTTATGAAAATTTAGCATTCTTGACCACTTGATGATTTACAAAGAACATTAAATAAATAAATAAATAAATCCTAAAAGATCACATTACATAGAATGATTTTTAATTCAAATAAAACAAACAACTTTTTGGGAATGATGTAAGCTCTGTTCTTGTCCAGCGAGCAAACAATGGAAGCTATGAACCCAATTGCCATATGTGATCAAATCACGTTAACATAGACAATGATCCTGAGGTCAGCCATAAGTTTACAATGCTCCTTCATTGGTCTTTTCATCAAGACCAAAAACATAAAAACCAAGATTTATTTCCATATAGACCCCATACAAAACCAAAACCTCCAAACCATAATTGCAGGTTGGAAAAAAATAGAAATAAAAAAGATACATTCATAAATAAGTACAAAAACGGCAACATAAATAATACGTGATTATGTATTTGCATAGGGAATGAATAATTAGGTATTCTAATCATAGTTAGATAACTGTTTATAATAATGCTTTTTAAAAAAAAAAAATGGATAAACCACGCTAATATTACCAAAACGAAACAAATACAAACCACTAGATGTGGTTATACAGATAACAAGGGCTAAATATAAAGGGCCTAGCAAGAAAAAAACAAAAAACCAGAATCACCAAGACGAAAGGAACCAAACACCAGGAGCGCAAGTCTCCTCAAGCTCCACCCAAATGAAGAGACTCCTCACTCTGTACTCTGTACCAGGTCCTCCTCTATAGGAGAAGTCCCGCTGTCCCCCTCCTCCGGGGCTCGACAAACTCTAAACTGCGGCGGATAGACGAGACAGTGCCCTCAAGCTTCTTCTTAGGGCCCTCAGCAGCTGCAGTGTGCCAAGAAAGAATACCATGAATGGTGCATCTCACTTTATACTATTTATTATACTATATATACTACTGTATTATTGTATTATTTGTTACTTAAACAGAATATTATGCATATGCACTATTTATGAGAAGTGATTTATAATCTAACGACTAAAACACAAATATACGGTGAATTAAATTCTGCGTTATATATATATATATATATATATATAAGGCTACAAGAACCATATGTGATACTAAATTAAGAAAAGGGTAAATTTGTAAATACAAAACATGTCCGAAAGAGAAAGGGTCGTTGTTGGATGGGATATATAGAGAGTGAGAGAGAGAGGGATATATATGATTTCCTTGTAATCAAAGACAAAAAAGGAACAGGTATTAGATTTAAAGCCCCACATTCGTCGGGTGCTCGCCAAGCTAACCGTGTTGGCAAGTCTACATCTTCTTTCTCTCTCTCACACACACGCGCACACACACACACACATTTAATTCAATTAGCTTTCTTGCCGCCATGAATTCCAGGCCTTTCTAGAAAAATCAAACAGATTAACCATGGTTAGGGTTAGTCTAAGGGTTAGGGTTAGGATTAAGGTTGCATTGAAGATCACCTACATAGAAATTTCCTGAAAAAAAAAATGGAAGAAAGTAATGCTTGTTATGCTTATTTGCTTAATTAACCGACTTTTTTTTTTATTATGTATGGATATAAATCAACACTTTTTTTTTGACAATTTGTACTAAAGAAGAATTACATGTAATATTTAAAAAAAAAATTAATTTTTTTTTCATGTGTGATCAAAATATTTGTCGAAATAATAATGGAACTATTTTATTAGCACGCAATTAAATTTTTTTATAGGAAAAATTATTTAGTGGTTCATGTGATTTGTTTATAATTTAATTTTTATTAGACAGGTGAATAACATTTAAATGCTTTTATTAGGAAATAAAAAATATTTAAATAATTATAAAAATAAAATATTAATAGAACCTTCTTCAAATCCATATGTTCATATTTAAAGAGATTATTTTATCAATGCTTCTTTTACTTGTTTGATGGATAAGTTTGAAATTTTTTTTATAGTTATTCTTTTCTTTATTAAGTAGATTAAAATCTTTACATATCCCATAATTTTCAAAAATATCACTAAACATGTTGCTAAAGAAACCCTAAAGATAAGAGTATAATTTATATAAATATATACACTCACACAAATAAGATTTAATTATTTCTAAACTTATCAAAAGGAATATACTAAAAACCATTGATATTTGTTTGTGAATGTCCTTGTGGTTCTCCTTTAATTTGTTTCCACTGTATTTGTAAAGTCTTATATTCTATTCACACAGATATTGATACATAAAAATATAAGGACAAAATCTTGCAATGCCAAAAGATAAGCCTTGAAAACTCAATTAAAGGGTTAAAGCACTAATACAATGAAATGTCTCATCTTTAGTTATCCAAAGTGAGCTAACTTTCAAAGTTCAATTGCCATTTGATGTTTATGAAACATCAATTACAATCTCATAAAAAAAGAAAAAGAAATGGTCAGAGTTAGTAGTTATTAAAAGATAACCATAACTTGGACAACTAACTTTCAATTCCATCACATCTTCAAACAAGAAGAAAATGTGGATTTGCTTTAAATTTTGGAGGCTAATTTTGTCTTATAGGAAATGAAATGTATGGACTGAATGGCAAGTTGCCATGGAATTTATGTTCTAGAACGTTTATCCCTCTTCTAATTAAAGGCCCATTTTTTTTTAATCATTAAACCTTGGTTTATTTTTTAGTAAAATAAACAAAGCACATTTTCTTCTAAATGAGATTAGTTGAGAATAAAAAAGTGATACCATACATAATTTCTCATAATCAAAATGATAGTATAAAATTAGCATACAATATATATATGAACAGCAAAATATTTGTGACATGCTTATATAACTCTCACGTGTCTTTCATGAGTAATGTTTCATTAAATTTTTTTTTTTTTTTTTTGAGTGCTTAAAGGGTGGAAATTTTATGTTTTAATAATTTCCCCTCTTACCTCAAAACTAGGGAAATCAGTGGTTCATGTATTGTGTGCATACCTGCACATATATAAATATACACCGTATATCTTATACTTTGAACCCTACTTTAAACACTAAACCTTATAAAATAATCAGGAACTTGCATGTTTTTAAAACCAGACAAATTCAGAATCATAAAAAAAAAATATTATAAGGGAAATTTTTTTTTTAACTCATTATTATAACATTAATGTGAATGAGCAAAATTTTCTATGCGTCTTAAATAAAGCCAATTAAAAAGTCATGAAATAATTTGATCAACGCTAATTAAAAGGAGGTCCTCTCTCGATGAAGGTAGTCAAAAAAGCAAAAATTTACTCTAAAAAACATAAAAAAATGAAACAATCTGATCAACGCTAATTAAAAGGAGGTCCTCTCTTGATGAAGGCAATCAAAAAAGCAAAAATTTACTATAGAAAACATAAAAAATATATCAACTTGTGGACTTAAAAAATAATTTATATAGCTCTGGAATTGAAACAAGTTAGATTTAACCCCCTTTCAAGTGAGAGAAAAAATCACAATATTAAATTACCAAGTAGAAAATCCCAATCTATATAAATTTTACGCATTAAAATTGTTAGATTTGTTAGAATATTATAGTATATATCTATACTATAATAATAATAATTATTATTATTATTGGGTTCAATCCATGCTTGCTTCACATGGTTTTCTATTTCCACGTAGTATTAACAGATTTCATTCATGATATATTATTAACAAAATTGATTAAAAAACCTTAAAACATTAGTTTTGTCACACACTAATCATGTTTTCTATTTGGATTGCTTTGTAAAATTTCTCTTAAATATTTTGAGCAAATTCACAATTTCAATCTTTAAACAGATATACAAAATCACTTGTGTATATGTGTATATATATATATCATTTGAGCATGAACCAAATATGAATATATAGTAATATACTGAAACTATATTTTTTTTGGTTGAATTTTTAAATATTAATTTGAGTTGGAATGTGATTTTTAATTTGATTTTTTAGCATGGCTGAGTAAAATATTGGTGAATTTTTGTAAATATATACTCAAGTTGGTTCTCATAAGAATACAGTATTCTTAATGGGCTGAAAACATGAGTTGTGCAACTACCTTGTTAATGGGTTGGGCCAAAGATTTTGAAAATTTATAAATTTCAATAAATTTTGGTTGGGTATTATAATGAAATTAGTTGCATAAATGGAATGGAACAAATTTTAACTAAATTAATAATAATAAAAATAAATATTTTTTGGACTTGTGGTAGTAGATATCTATTGATATAAATACCTATTTAGAATAAATTGCAAAATATACTAATTTAAATAATTATATTTTGTAAAAAAAAAATGTTAATGGTTTTACCAGCTTTCTTGTTGGAGTGGCATAGTGTTTATATTATTTATTAACATAAGGGGTTGCTCACAAGAATGAACACACACCATTTGTATTGAGGATTATACATACATATTATTTATTACATAAAAATTTAGTTATGCCAAAACCTTTTTATCTAATTGACACCATTTCTTCTCTAAAAGTTATTTATATTTTTATCTAAAAATTGAATTCAAGTTTAAACGTATAGAGAATGAGTGGATAAATATATTAAGATACTAACTCCACATCTATATATAGATGTGGCTTAAGTTATCCATTTTATAAAATAATAATAATAATAATAATATATTAAGATACTAATTAAACTAACAAAATTTGAGACATTAAACTGAGATCATATGATGTTCTCTCTCTCTTCACTTGGGATGGCAACGGGTTGGATTGGGTGCGGGTTTTCCCACACCCGTACCCGAACCCGTTATCCCACCCCCATTCTCGAACCCGTACTCGAACCCGACGGGTTTTCAAAACCTCAACTCACACCCGCACCCGACGGGTAATCGGGTACCCGCGGGTATACCCGCTCCGCCATAACCTTATTTAAAAATATTTAAAATAAAATTAAAATACAAAGTAAAAATTAAAAATGTCAATCTAAAATCATAAATTTTTTATTTGAATGAACACCATATAATAGAAATTATAAATAAACATTCAAAGTAACAAAAAAATAGACAAATTTAATATCATAGAGTGAGAATTTAAAAAACCTTAATAAAAAAATTGAATATATATAATTGGGAATATTTATTAATTGAATTTCGGGTCGGGTTCGGGTTCGGGTTCGGGTTCGGGTATCAGGATTCCCATACCCGCACCCGCACCCGCTATATATTAGTCAGGTTTTACCCAAACCCGACCCGAAACCCGGTCAAACCAGATTTTACCCGTCAAACTCGGGTCGGGTCGGGTTGTGTCGGATCGGGTTTGGGTATTATTGCCATCCCTACTCTCCACCGTTTAATTTCTGAATCAATTGACTAGTAAAATTTGCATCTACTCTCATCTCAAGAAATTGGAAGCAATTATGATTTCAATTAATAACCTCGTCATGTTCACGACAAATGATCCCACGGAACCGGTTCCGTAATAATTACTATAGAACCGAGATGTGGCTAAATCTTATCTGTTGGATTATCTCAATTTAATAACTTATAAAGTAAAGGGTATGCATCTTTTAAGATAATTATCAATCTATCCCTAAATTGTATAATAAAAAAACAATAAAATTTATAAACTCATGGCTAAGAATGAGCCATGTCTTGGTTCCGTGATAGTTACCACGGAACCGAGTCTACTGGATCAAAATTCCATGTTCACATGTGGAGAATTCAGGGAAAGAAATTAAAAAATCATATTAATATTTATTTAACACACTGTAAAGAATCTAAATCTTTATCAGTAACCCAGAGCACCAACAAATCTCTACTGCTAAGATCCACAAGAATAAGAGTTCATTTCATTCAACATGATTATAGTCCACTCCAAAATAGCCTATAGAAACAGAGAATCACCAGTGCTAGTTCCACAACTCATAAGCAAATCAGACAGAAGTCTCATAAACAAATCAACAGTATCACCAATCACCAAAACGACAAAAACTAACTCCCTGCCAAGCTCTAGCCTGTTTCAATCTTCTCAAAAATCCCTTCTCATGCCATAACAAACTCCTTGCATAGGCAATTATCTCTCCTCGCCCTATTACTTATGCGTCTTCCCAGATGCTCTTCTTTGTGTTGTGATTGGTCCTTAATATCCACAGTAGATTTGCCACCTGTTGTGCTATCCCTTGATCATCATGCCTTGCCTTTGATTTTCACTCCTTCACAGTTTCATGGGCTTCATTTCATTTATGACTATAAAATATTTGTATTTTATAATATTGTAATCATAAAATATTTTGGGTTAAAATGAAAGCTACTTAATTTTTCTCTGAATGAATGTGTGATTATAATGGTCTATTTTACGACCGTTTTTAGTGAGTTTGCTGATGTTTTGCTGATACAGTGTCAATATGATGTCGGAAATCATTTTAAAACAGACCATATGAATATTTGAGACTCCTCCATTGAGACGACACCTTGACCCTTGAAAGAGTCATCCCCATAAGTCATTTCTCAACGTCACCTTGCACGGAGATGTTACACATACCCAATGCCCGGTTGTCGTTGGCCATCGCGTTACCAACTACCTTTGATTTATACTACATTTTATACTTATTAAAATTTGGGAAGCAAAACCCAAATTGGCTAAGGATGAATTCTTTGATTGATGAAACTTTTCTCTATACATCTTTACCTTTTTGTTGACAGCAAAAACAACTTTAATGGAGTTAATAAATATTAAATTTGATTGACTCTTTGGCCACCAAAGTCATTGTATATCAGTATTAAGATGCATGATGCGATGTTGCCACGTCTTCAAAGGGATATGCTTGCAAAAGCTGACATCAAATGCAACAAGACATTTCAAATCCTTGCTTTATTTTATAGTAGACTAAATTCATTTAATACTTGAAGCCAATTTAAGCAATATGCCAAAGAATTGGGCGCCGCCCAATCCTTCATGATAAACATTAAATAATAATTATTTTTTCCTAAGTGTAAACTTCGAAGTGCAACTCATTTTTTATGAACATAATTTGTAAAGCATGCATTTTTCCAATGATGGAAAATACTAAGCTAAGGATAAAGAAAATTATAATTGATAAAATTTATTTATATATATATAATTAATTAGTTTTAAAAACATTTATTTATTTAGTATATGCTAATTATTAAAAATAAATAAGCCACATAATTTATATCCAAAACAAATTCAAACTATAAAAGCCCCATCCATGTTACTTAGATTTTTATATCCAATAAATAGTATATTGAATCTCTGTTTATAAAACAGGAGATGCTGTGGCTTTAATGTTGTATTTTAATTTATATTTGAATAAATTTAAAATATCAATTATCAGAGATATTTAGAAAAGATAAAAATTAATGTATTTTTTCATAAGAAGAATCGATGAATCATATTGTTTGTTTAGTTATAAAAAAAACATCATATAAAATTACCATCTCATCCCATTACAATTTCAATAGTGTTAATGGTTTGCCCAAATTAAAAAAAAAAAAACCACTTTGACAAATAAATAAAGGTAAATTTCACAATTCATCCTTGAATTACTTTGACAACCACAATTTATGAATAAAAAAAAAATTCATTTTGTTCACCATGCCCTCACATGTTTGGGTTATTATTAAAAAAACTAATTTAAATCTCAATTCATGTAAAATAAAAACATTAGATGAGTGAAGATCTAGATCTATAATTACTCTGACAGGAGGAGACCACAAACAACCAAATTTTTTATTTTTGAATTTCAATAAATTAATAATTTATCCATTTTTCATAATAATAATAAAAAAAATCTCATAAAATTAATAGGGATTTATATTGAATCAATTTGGGATATCATCTCAAGACACAACTACATCATTCAATTATTATTATTATTATCATCATTATTATTTATTTATTTTTATTATTATTTATTTTTAAAAAGTGGATAAATTACTGTAAATAACGATGATTCAAATTATTCAATAACTCCATGAAACAAACATTTATTAGCAAGCAATATATATAAATATATACAAATCAAACAGTCAACTCCTTCCCCTCCTTAGCATCATCAAGCCGTTCATCATCCACGCTCATTTCAGTTCCACCACCACCACCGTCATTCGGACTCTCCAAAGTCCTCTTCACCTCTTCCACCACTTCCTCACCACCATCCACCACCTTCCTCTCCTCCACTCTTCCCTTCACTACCTTCACCAACTCTTCCAATGCCACTCTCCTCCCTCGCCGCCTGTTCTTTATCAAAACCTCACTCACATCCGCCGGCGTTATCTCCACCTTCACAAGCACCTCCTCCAACTCCATCCACACTCTCTCCTCCTCCTCTTCTCTCTCTCCCAAGTAATTCTTTACCAGAATCTTCAACGCCGGAAACGAACAATAACCCATAAATATATGCATGTCCATCCTCCCTGATCTCAACAACGCCGGGTCAAGCCTCTCTACATGGTTCGTCGTGAACACGAAGATCCTCTCATTCCCACAACACGACCAAAGCCCATCAGTAAAGTTCAGCAACCCCGAAAGCGTTACCGACCTCACCTGAGCTTCCTCCCCGCTCGCCGCCGCCCCTGACGGCAACGGTTTTTGCGCCGGCGGCTTCTCCTTCTTCTCCCCAGAGCTTCTGTTTGTGAGCTCAAGAGAACAATCAATGTCTTCAATAACAATGATGGATTTGGGAGTGGTCTTCATGAGGAGCTTACGGAGGTTGGAGTTGGTCTGTACTTCGGTGAGCTCAAGGTCGTAGATGTCGTATCCGAGATGGTTGGCCATGGCGGCGATCATGCTCGACTTGCCGGTGCCGGGCGGGCCGTGGAGCAAGTACCCACGCTTCCACGCTCGCCCAGTTCTCTCATAGAAGGCTTTACCCTCTGAGAACTCGCGCAAATCGGCAATGATTTCATCCTTCAAAGCAGGGTCCATGGCGAGAGTCTCAAACGTGCTGGGGTGTTTGAACGGGACGGACTCCCAACCCCGGCCACCGGAATCAATCGAGCCACCGCCGCGCGAGTTGGTGTAGAGAAGACGGTCTTTGTTTTTACGCCGGAGCTCGGCGGCGCTGTCCATGATGTAGTCCAAGTAAGCGGGTAAAATAAAGGGCTTGTCTTTCTTGTTGATTTTGAGAGTGAAGCCGCGTTTCTCGTCGGAGACGGGGCGCCAGGAAAAGCTCTGGGACTGGCGTTGGGTGACATGGTGTTCCCAGGAGACGGCAGCGCCATTGAAGGTGTCGTAAAGGTAGTCGTTGTTGGAGAGGTTGAAAGTGAAAGTGGAGGAGTTGGGGGGACGGGTGAGGGAGACACGGGTGGCGGAGACGGAGGCGGTGTTGCTGAGATAAAGCTGGACGGCGTTGTAGAGCTCGTTGGGGCTGACGCCGTCGAGCTCGGCGATGTCGTAGTAGCAGTAGGAGGAGAAGTAGCGGAAGAGGCGGCGGGAGAGCTTGTCCGGGGACAAACGGAGCTCGGGAGGTAGGAAGGAGTGGAGGATGCTCTGGGCAAAGGCGAAGATGGCCATTAGAAAGCCCATTGAAGTCCACAACTCCATCATTTGGGAACTCTAGGAATCTTTGTAGTATAACTACTACTACTAGTAAAGCAAACTGGTATGGTATTGAGGATTTATGTTTGTTTGTTTGAGTGGAAGGGAGGACATTGGGATGTCCGTTTTATAGGTCTTTTGTTTTGTTTGGATATGCTTTTCTTTTTGTAAAAAAAAAATAAAAAAAAAAAGAAAAAGATATATATAAAGGTATTGGCCTTTTGGCAGAAGTTGGGGATGGCCTTTGGAACTAGCGTGTGAAAGGAGGATGGGCGGTTGCTATGATTTTAATAATTTTGATAAAATAAAATTTCTTGAGAAATGAGGAATAATCTTTAGCCTTAATTTGAGAAATAATTGAGAAACAGAATAATATATTATATTTTTAACTGTGGTTTATCTCTCGTGATTAATCTCGTAAAAAAAAAGAGATTTGACTTTTGAATGCCCATACTTTTTTTAACCAAAAAAAAAAAAAGTATTTTAAGGTATTAACCACTCATTGAGAATTAAACTTCCAGGAATTCAATAACTGCATGCTGAAAAACATTGTAGTGAAAAAATCACCGTAGTACTACTAAAGCGGTGTTAGTCCCTAATCATTCAAGACAAGTGCCATCCATTTGTTTAGAATTTGTATTATACCTTGTCAATTAGAAAATCATTTTTAGTGTTATTTTAGTGTTATTTTACAATATTAAAATTATTTTTTTAAAATACTCTGATGTCAATCATGGAGATTTTTTTTACAGAGTGGACATGTCACGGAATCAAGGGTTTGCACAGAGTCGAAAAGTGAACATACAATCATGCCTGGGGACGCAAGGCTCTGGTGGTAAATTTGAGCCCTAAATTTGAGCCCATACTAAGGACCCATTATCACTACTTTGCTATCGGAAGTATTTGAACTCGTAATAATGAAAGTTCTTTATCTCAATTTGAAGCAAGTGGGAATGTACCACTGAGATATTTGGCATCATGGGAGATTCTAAACCCTTTGTTGCTATAATATGATTTTAGTTGAATGGGTTAAAAATTAGGCTTCACAATTAATATTTTATATAAATAATTAAAAAATAAAATTTCAATAAAACTATAATATTCCAAAGTTAATTTAACAATATGTTTTAAAATAAAATAAATGAAATAATGTTCAATTTGACCCTACTGATTTCCCATTTTCTTAGTGCAATGTTTAAATGGTCTACATATATATAATACTTTATGCCACCCTTGTAAGGGCTTATCCAAGCAGTGACCACGAGATGCCACGTCATTATTGCACATGTCAGTCTTTCCCTCTCCTTCACTTCTGTGGTGGAAACTGACATGCAGCATCCTCAATCAAAACTTAATAAGCTCATCGAATATATTTTTAAATTTCAAATATTTTTTTATAAAAAAAAATCGGGTACATATTATATTTGGACAATCATTTGTGTGGTGCAGTGGATTATCAAATGACAGTGAGTAGATAAATATATGATTAAAAAAATGTCTCTTTAATATGCACTCATTATTTTTATATTATTTATAATACAGTTCAAATGGATTCTGAGTTGATTTTTTGTGTGAAGAACAATAAACTTTTAAAAGATCATTAAATCAACATAATTAGTGCATATATGTACTGTCTATTATTTTATAAATAAGTGAGAGACACTTATCACTTGTGGTATATATAATATGGCATGACTCAAACAATATTTATTTATTTATTGATTTTAAAATCGGAACATAAATAACTCCATCAATAATTTAATTTTCTTTTCTCTCTCGACTTAACTATAAACCTCTACGACCTTTGGAGTTCATTTATCTTAAAATTTATCATGATGTTACTTATGAATTAAGAAAAAAAATAGTATTTAAATAAAACAATGGTAATATCATCAAAGTTGTAAACTTCTCATCTCTTGAAGACAAATTAAAAATTCTTAATTTATTCAGACTTGAGTCTTGGCCAAATTGCATTTTGCTTCCCAATCTATATGGAACTATAGTTTAATAAATCAAATGTAGTTGCTGACTGTAAACAGATGTTAGCTGATTGGGATTGGAAACCAACTATTGGCTTTGGGGAAATTAGAAATTCATATATAGGATGTTCTGATACCTATATATGGCTACCGTCATGAGTATTATAATGAGAATGACAAGACTTGCATTTAATTCAAATCCTTTAAAATAATCCCAAAGATTACTGGACTCAAATACTTGTCAGTCTTTTTAATAATTTTTAAAATAAAAAATATTTGTCATCTATTAATAAAAAAATTATCATAAAGTCAATTAAATCAGAGAAAGGCAATCATATGATCTTAAAATTAATTTCTCAATTGCCTTGTTGCCCTGCAGTTAATAACATTGTGTTTAATTAAGATAAAATAAAATCAAGAATGAGCAGTTAACCATAAAAAAAATGTTATTCAGAGCTTTATAGAAGATATATTTTTATATATATATATAAATGAAAAATTACACTTGAAACCAACCCGTTAATGTAATACCAATACTATGATCATGAATAATTTAATATTAAATAAAAGTGTTTGAATAGTAAAAGAAGCTTTTTGACCTTTATTGACAACTAAGTAAATCCAAATCAATAAACAATATGCCACGCTGGTATTGTTGTTTCCTTTGTTTTTATTTTGAAATGGATTGGAAACAAAACCCTAGTTTGCTTCCGGCTTTTTCTCAAGATACACAAACATATAAAAAGTGGGACGGAAACAAACAATGAACTCCATTGAGAAATTTCCAGCCACTTGCTAATATCATAGCGTGGAAGCGTTTGCTTCGCCAGACAGCAACGTGTCCAGTGATAAAGAAAAAAAAACGGAATCTTTGAAAATTAAAATAATGATATTCCTTTTGACAAATCAAAATCAAATTGGGAAGATCAAACGTGCTGAGAATAAAAATTAGTTGAGATATTAATTGCATATCTGTACACTGATAACTATTTATTTAAAATTAAAAAAATAATTATAAAAATACCTTTTGTTATACAACTCTAACAGAAAATAAAGTTAGAGATGAAAAAATGAAAACATAATGCTCAAAATTGTATTTATGAACGTTCATTCAATTTGTTATTATAAATGAGAGTGGAACAAAATATATTAAATTAGATTATTTTTTTTTTAAGTTGATAAACCAATTCTATTAAATCAGAGGTTTAGATTATTATAAATCTAAATTTTTAAAAATATAATTAATTTTTGATCGGCTTACCAGCCTAACGGTACCTCGGGTCCCCTCATTTGGGAGAGATGCGAGTTCGATTCCCCCTGACCACGTTGTGGCAATTCCCCCGCCCGCGTACGCCCCTGAGAGTTGGTGCTTGTCGCCCTATCTCAAAAAAAAAAAAAAAAAAAAATTTTTTTGATCGGCTTGACTTGGAACATTGACAAATATTCCTTGAGCAAGAGTACTTCACATGGAAAATAACTATTCATCATGTGTTGACGCCATGACCTGCTTTATATGAACTTGTTGACTTCTTTTTCTTTACCAAATTTAAATTAATAAAGTTTGATATTTCCACGTATTCATGATGATAATATTTAGAATAGGACGAAAAAGCTTTATTCATGATGACAATATAAATCCCAAAGATGTTTGATGGAGATATAAAATTTAGAAAAATATAGATTTGGTGGGCTCAATATAATACACCAATATTTATGCAAATTAGTTTTACTTACATTATTATTATTATTATTATTTTGACAAATATGGTTGCAAGTGCCGCATGATTTGTTATTGTTGTTTAGTTAAACACTAGATTAGGGTCAGACCCTTTTTTTATTATTCTACAATCAATTTATTTCAAATCGTTACATTAAAAAATTAAAACCATCAATTCATTTAATGGATGGCTATAAATACCCTCATATTTTATAAATAATACAGGAAGAAAAAAAATTTGAAATAAGGGGGTTAAGTAATTAAGACTCAAAGTAATTCTGTTGTGTTAAACTGCACTAAAATCTTGGTATATATATCCTTTAGTTTTTGTATTTGTTTTTTTTTTTTTTTAAAGGTGGATAAACCACATTCAATAGAATGAACCATAGGCCAAAATAACAACTCTCTAATAGCAAGCAAAGAGACAAAACTGAACAAAATACCGTCCCTTAGCTATGGAACACGGCGAACAGAAAGCAAAACGAGAAGAACAACGGGTCTCTTCCAAACTCATCAAATAAAATAAAACCAGCCCAAGACCTGATCTTGAACCTCCCAACCCGAGAGTGCCTCACTAGCCACCTCAGAACAAAGTCCAATGAACTCCAAATTGCATCGAAACATACATATGAAAACTTCTATTTTTGATCTCGTACCATCAGATGTTTCTGTAGCGTTCACACATGCCATATTCTTTTTTGGTCAATCATGGCAGTTCTAAAAAAAAAAAAAAAAAAAAACCTACATCCACCTTCCACGTGGATGATGGTATTCTTTTGTCACTTGTTCCTTTTAGTCCACTGGAAAGTGCAACGCCCATAGTTGCATTTGTTAGATATTATTATATATTAGTTGTGATATAGAGAGAGAGAGAGAGAGAGAGTGAAACCCACATCATGGGTTTTTTCAATAAAAACAATATTTTCTATATTATTTTGGACTTACTAGAGATAACAACATCCTCCAAATTCAAACACCATCATCATTCAACAGTCCGAATTGCTTAAAGGTTTACCTGGATAATATCTCAGCCGTTCAATGACTATACTCTAATGTACCCTGGTTGCATACCAGGCAAACTTGTAAGTTTAGTGTGGGGTAAATTGTTTTAGAAAGTAGTTTGAGATTTAAACTTCAATTTGAATTAAAATAGTTATTTAATTTTAATTATATTTCAGCATATAATCATGTGATAAATTTTGACACATTTTTAATAATGAAATAAATTTATCAATTGAATAGTTAGTATTCATGGTAAAGAATTTTAAGCATATATATCATCAAAAAGACCTAAAATATTTTGGTAACCTTTTGGTGAAACAAAATCAGAGTTCAGAAATTATTTTGATTCAAATTGAAATTTAACCCCAAAATGAAAAAAATAAAGACATTCTTTGGTGACCATCAAAAAAATTTTATCCTCCGAAAAACTATCAAACTACCACTTGGATGAAATCTCAGCCGTTTGATAGCAATCCAACACCTCCACGGAACCCTCTATAAATACAGAAGAAACAATTCTCACCGACCTTCATTTAAAAATTCAAACTACGCGCGCTCGCCACAACGAGGGTTTTTCCGTTCTCTCATCCCTCTTCTTGATTATGCCATCATCGTGTGGATGGAATTCCGACGTAATGGAGGAGGCTGAGGCGGCGGTGGGGTAGAGAGGGTTTGGAACGATCCTGTTGGAGCTCCAATTCGACAAGCCGATCGCCTTTCAGGTTTCCATTCCAAAGCCCTGCCCATTTTTCTACTCTGATCCACTATTTTCGTCCTTTTTTGTGGTGTTTTTTTTTTGTAGATCAAGATGGTTGAATGGGATTCCGGTGATGATCTACTGGCAGTGGTAATCGGCGACTCCAAAGGGTATATCCTCCACTCAACTGGCAGCGGCTCTGGATGATTTCTCCAGGTTGACTCTACCTTCTGTTCTGTTTATTTTTCTCATGGTTCCTTTCACTGATTGAAGCATTGTGATGTTGAGTTTGAATGGGATTGATAATAGTTTTCAGTTGTCCTGTATTGAAATTGTTTACTGATTTGTCTAGTTACCAGTTGATGAATCTGCAATGTGATGTTCGTCCATTTTCCTCAAGCTTTTTATGTGTTAATTTTAAGAACAGGGTTTTTTGTTTTTTGATAGGAGAGAATAGGTGAAACAAAAAGGAAATAATGGAAGATGATAAAAAAGAAAAATCTTTTCTTTATGCAAGCAAGCTCAAGAAACCTATTTCCCATTAGGATTTGGCTTCTTTCCCTCTATATTTTGAAGGACCGCGTCGGTAACTAGTGCTCAGCCGGAAACGGACAACACTGGCCCCATGTGCTTGTGTTTGTGTGAACTTTTATTTGGTTATTTAAATAATATTTATTATTATTTTCATCATAACAATTATTTTTCATTATTTAAAAAATATATAAAATTGGTTCGATATTGAGGAGAGTTGTTGCTTTGGTGGTGGATGACAATGTGGCTTCTTCACTGGTGATGAAAGGAGGAGTGATAGCCCTTTTTTTTTGTTTAAGCTTTTTGGATTTGATAAAGAGCATGGGATGGAAATGTGAGGTTGATTGGCGTGTGATATCATGATTTGTGATGTGGACTAAGAAGTTCTTTCAGAGTCTATGCTTTTTTTCAGGATTTATTTAGGCTTTTTTGGGATGTTGATTCTGTTTGTTTTGTTCTTCAAATTTTTAAGGTAAAAATAAAACTGATCTTTAAGGCTCTGTTCTCGCTGCATGGAAAAAAGATAATACCCTTAATTTAGATTTTTGACTTGTTCATAGCTGATGGCTTGATCGTAGTTTATGATGTAGATTTGGGATTAAAAGTCAATGATCGTATCCTCTATTTTCCCTTGATTGTGACCTTATGGAAAGCAATAGCTTCGAGTCTAGAAGGTGATGCCATTACTAGCTTTTTTAAGTTGGCATATTTGCTGTTCTAGAGGAAAACTTTTTGTTTTCTTTCATGTTAAGTTGGAGTGTTGAAGTCGAAAAAACTTATAACTTATTCACATGCTTGATCCCACATGGACAAACTTACATCTATGCAATTGAAAGTTTTCTGGAAAGTATAAATGACTTTAGTTTAGGGCATAAGACATGTTTATTTACTTATTAAAAAAGCATAAAACCTCAAATGAAAAGGAATCATGTGTTGGATCTATCCACTCACATGGCTAAGGTTCTTTTGGAGAAACACTTGTGCTATGCTGGAGCTAAAAATTTCAACTTTAGGTTCGTGTTAGTGATTAAGCATCTTTTACTTGTTATAATCTAAATTAACCCACTGAACATAACTTTTGCATTAATTGGTGTTTATGGAAAACTTAGGCCATCTTAAATTTTATGGATGGAACCTTAAATTTCATTGATCATGAGCTATAAGCTTTGTTTAGAATTAATTTGCAAATCAGATGATTGGGGAAACTTTGTTTCAACTTTGATGTTGGGAGATGCCTTAGATTGGCTGTGTGATCTTTCTAGAGGAATAAAAACTTGGAGCAAATCAACTACATTATTAGGAAAAGAATTACTATAAAGATATCCAGAGTTTCATGGGAATTTTGCAAGTTTACTACAAAGCAAAATGCCATGGAAATATAACCTCATTTGCAACGGAAGAATGTGAATGTTATTTGTTTAGCTTTCTTACAAAAATCCATCCTACTCTTCCGTGTTTAATTATAAATTGCTGTTGTTCATGACTTATCTCATCTATTTTAATTTTAATTTTTATCTTTATTTTTAGTTTTTATTTTTTTGATTAAGTATATTGTGGTAAGCTTTTTTCTTCCCAATGATCTCCTCAAGAAAATTGAACTTGTGTTTGACTTGCCGCCTTATCATTGAAATACAACCAGTAAGTCATACAATGCGACCATCAAATTGCTTTTATGAGAGGAAGGATGTGCGACTATTATGAGTTTCTTTTTTCTTACCGGAAGTGGGATTTTGCTATTACTTTATGATTGTGTCTTTTCACAAAGTAGATTCTTCCAGTGAATTTTAAATTCTCAATCAGGAATATTACTCAAAATCTCCTGATTATTTATCTCACTATTTTGAACTTAATCTTGTTTCTATTACTCCAGTCAAATCGTTTTACTTGTTTGTCAGACACTTTGTGCCATGGATGGAGTTAGTGAGTCGAATTTGATCATTTGAGCTAATACAAGATCAACTGTAAATCACACTATTTCTCTGAGCAACACCCAAGGACTGCATACACCTGATCCTGTTCTAGATTGAAAAGTTGAACGATTTTGAATGAGTAAATCCTGACCAGACTTTTATTATCATTTCTTCTTTTCATTTATTCTTGGTATATGCGATACTTGGAGCTGAAGTGGCTATGGTTGAAGAACAACTCTTAGAGGATTAAGAAGGTTTTACGGTCTCTTGGTTCTTAGTTGTGCACCATAATTGGTCTTTACTTATTAGTTAAGGTTTATGCTTAATGTAGACTTACTGATTTAGCTCTGCCAGGCTATTTTTTAAATAGATAAAATAAATTTTGTTCTTGATTCACATTGAATGTTTTATTTTTCAGCCTGTTTTTGCATTCTGGCTCCACAAATGTCTGAAGACTACAGTCAAGCAAATGTGTATCAGTCTTTATGAAGGAACGAAGACATTGTGAGTGAAGTATTTTGACATTGTGTTAGCATTAGCTTAGGGTCAATAAATGGTGTTATGTTAATGCCGGGGATTTTTTTTTTCTCGAGAAATTGTGTCACTGGACAAGTTAGTTGAATATATGACATTCAAACAAGTTCTTTTGCTACAGTGAGGCATATTAGTCTATGTAAAATATTCTATAACATGTTGTAAAATCTGATTAGTCTATGTAAAATGCAGTAATATGTATATGAAAAAAAAAAAAAAGATTTCTTTAAGTCAAATGTAAAAAATCAATCAAGTCATAATGTCAGTTCTATTCCAATCTTAGCATCAAAACGAGTTTAACTTGAACTGAAGTTATGATTTGGACTGATTTTTTACATTTGACTTGAGAAATTTTTTATTTTTTATTTTTTGTTTCAAATTCATATTACTGAATTTCACATAGACTAATTAGATTTTACATGTTACAGGGCATTTTACATAAACTAATATGTCTCACTGGGGTAAAAGAACTTGTTTGAATGTCATATATTCAACTAACTTGTATGATAACACAATTTCTCAAAAAAAAAAAAAAAAAAATCCCAGGAATTAACATAATACCATTTATTGACCCTAAACCAATGCTGGGGATTTGATGCAGCAAGTTGAACAACTGTTTTGGGGACTTTGGACATCAAACTTTTAAAGAGGAACTTGGCTACGTTTGATCAGCTCCAACAACGGGTACTTTTTCTCAAACTCATGGCCATTAAGATTGCTTATCACTTGTTTCATGGACACAAATACGAAAGAGTTTTAACCCTACTTACACATTCATATAGCTCTCTTTAGAACACTAATAATTCAACCAACTTTCCAATCGTATATGCCTTAGGGAGCTCACCTGTCTGTAAAGAGATGCTTATGGTATGTTGTTTATATGCCTTTAAGACTTATATTGAATATGATAAATGAGTAAATCCTTTCTATTGAATATGGTGTTAAATAGTAGCTGGGAGCGAATGACTGATAAAACTTTACCTGTTCACATGGAAATGAAATTGTTAAAATTTTCCTTTTTATTGGCTTAAGTAGGCATTCGCTGACCCAGAATTTACGCCATCTTGATTGCTGATTATATTGTTAATCCTAAGGTTGTTTCTTGCTTGGACATACTGAGTGTTTACACTTGAATAAACATTATTCTTTGGCGTCAAGCTGTTTGTGAAATTTTGAGATTTCATGCAGTTTTTTAGTTCACTTAGACCAAGAGTGGATAAACCTTGGTTAATTTCCGGTTTGACATGAGTTGCCTACAACGCGGACCTGGCAGACGTTCAACCATGCTTATTCAACGCGGACCCGTGCTGAACATTTGGTTATTCTTGTTGGTTAAGTAATATGATATTTTGATTTCTGTTATTCTTATTCAACCATGCTTATCCTTTTCTAACGTCGTTTGCAGCTAACCTCCAAGACAATAAATTGTGTAAGGCATGACTACAATGTAACCTATCCCATGTACACCAACATTTTCTTACAGGCGCACGCTGATATCAATTTCGCTTTGCAAGGTACATGATTCTCATTCCGGTTTTATAGTCAATGAACGTAAGTTTGAGCTCCTTTTTCCCTTAGAAAAGAGAAATTTAAAAGTGTTAAAAATATCACTCAGAACTTACAAAAGAACTGTAAGATAACAAAAGAGAGAGAAAATGATCTGGCTTTAAAAGGAAGAAGAAGATGATACTGTATTCCGTACTCTTGAATAGTACACAAGGCCTATATTTATTTGTTGTCGTGCTACTGTATTCCATGTTTATTTGCACTGTACGGTTAAAAAAAATAATGAAATACCATATTGAATCATCAGATTAGGGGTTTTTTCTCACCCCCTACGTATGTTTGTGTTGTGAGGGCGCTAAGTAGATGTCATGCTAGTGTATATGTATGCTGTTGATGCTTGTATTATGTATTTGAAGTCTTCTGTGTTCTGTGGGAATTTAAAAGCATAAATTGCTTTTGCAGCTTTGGAAGATGTTACCTGGTTCTCCACCTTGACAAAGCATTCTCCGGTTGATATTCTAGAGGAGGATGACAGCTTCACTAAGGTAGTGTTTGGTGTATGGGATATCCCATGATGGGGATGAGATATCCATGGCTACAGTTTCATCCAGATGTCTAGTTTCCTGTGGAACTAGATGAGAATAGACCCCATCCATGAAAATGGAATGAGTGGCGTCCCTCTAAATCAGTGGGACACTGCTCATCCGCAATTTCATTCTTTCTCTCTCCTTTCCTCTCATACATCATCATCCTTCTCTCTTGAGCCATGTTTCAAGATAACATCTTTATTAACAAAAATCATGTTTATTTCTCAGGAGAAGGTTTTGCAGAGTCGTAATGAAAGCATGAAAATCAATACCTGAACAATTGATTGGGCGAAGTTGGAGGAGATGGGGAGGTTGGGGAGGCCATCGTGGGTGACCCAGTCGGCGCAAGAGTTCCAGCCATCCATGAGGCTAGCGAAGACAATGGGGAGATTGGTTTTCATGTTTTTACTTTATAAATAATTTTGATGGGTATTTATTTACGGTGATATTTCTTGATTGCAACTCACCAGGTTTTTTACTCAGAAAAATATTTTGAGGTTTAAATCAAATAACAACCTAAAATATTTAAAAAAATAAATTTCTCGAATCATTCACTAATTAAATTTAATTAAATAATTTAAAAAATTATTAATTAAATAAAGGATAATTTCACTTTCTCCAAGATAGGATTATTATACCACTTCCATATTTATCCAATCAAACATTTAAAAATGGATATCCAAAACTTTATATATCCTTATCCTTCTAATCAAACACCCAACAATTTTTATCTTACTATTAAATCCAACCAACTAAACAGTTAAACATGGATATTTTCATCCATGAATATTACATACTTAGATATCCCTTATCCATAGAATACAATATCCCACTATTTAAACACTACCTAAGTGTAATGTGTATCTTCACCTCAAGAAAACATGCTTTTGTCTATTTTCTTGAGGATGAGAGGAGAGTTCTGATATGGAATGATCTCTGTATGCCACTTTTTCTAGTGTTTCAAAGCTAACAGGGCTTGTTATCACTAATGTAAAACCATATACAAAATTAGACAATACCAGCGTTTTCCACTGCCATGTATGCATGTTGCTTTGCCTCTTGAATGTTAGATCAAATGGCTTTTACCACGCTATTTTTTGTGTGCCGCATGGCATCAAGCTAGAAGTTGATCAAGAAACAAAATTCCACAAACAAAAAAGTGATGCAAAATAAGTGTCTTATGCTATTCTAAGCTATTATGACAATAACATCTGTTACCTGAAAAAAATAATCAACAAATATGAGGCAACTGAAGAGATAGGTGTCAATTGCCACATTATCATAGTTTTGTCAATAGCAGGTTTCTAAACTATGTAGATCGGTTATGAGGTACTCGCTAGAGCAACAACTACCAAGATAACCACAGGTATAACGATAGTAACTGATTTTCCGATATGTATAATGATGAAAAAGTGGTTCAGCAAGAGGAAAGAGTGCATTATTACAATTGCAATAGTCCTTTTATGCACATCTCCTGCATATGAGAAGAAAGCCTGGTTCATATTACTGAAACAGTATAGCTAAATGTGCTTTATTTTTAAAAAACCACTTAAAGAAGTTTCTGTTAAACAAGCCTATACATGTACTTCCTTGCTTGAGATCTTCATTCTGAAACCAACTGACTTGCATCATCAGCTTCATACCATAAGGTTTATGCACCTAGGGTGGGTGAACCATTGTCCAAGTAAACCTGCACAGTTATGTGCATTATAGATAATCACTTGAAAACTACCAAAGCTTCAAATGACATTCCGAAAAAAGGAGACAAAAAAATACATGATTGACCGGCAAAAATGTGGGGAAAGGAGGATGGCCCATGTAGTACAATCCACCACCGATTTCCTCATTCATGAACCACAAGCAATTTGTATCTAACTGGCCGGCAGATGAAAATCTCAATATGGGTTTGAGATGGATGGATGATACTATCGTCAGGGAACTTGAGTGTGACTTTCAATAACACTTTGTCAATGTGACTCTCTCAGAAATGGTCTGCGGAAAGGATATTGGGGATGCTGTTGCAATTTCTTAAAAAAGAAAAAGGACAAGTGAGTCAGTTGAGGGACACCTCATTAATTATGACCCATGTTTTATAAGTTCTCAATAGTAATGATGGGAAGAACGTAAAATCGCATTAAGTGCCTGGGAGTTTATCTTACATGTGGCTACTACTTGTGCATGTTAATGTCAAGTGAAACAAATGAAAGGTTGAACAATTCTCATCTCCTTTTGGTGGTTGACAACGATACTGGCTATACATTACCAAAATCACAAAGCTTTCAACTACAAAATGGATTGGTTGGATTTCAAAGATCAGCATGTTTCACTCAACGCATGAATTGCGTAAGTCATCAATTAAAAGGAGACTTGTTATGTACCAAAATGCAAATACAATGTACAAAGCAACTTAAACCCGAACAGAAGCCAAGCAAAACCAACCTTATTGCAGATTTTCATAACTAGATCATTGCATGATCATATCAACATTAAATATGAACAAAATGAACAAATCTAAGATGAACTATTTCTGAAATCTGAATTAGCAACCATGCAAAAAAGCAGGAAAAAATGTGAAACTTGGCTCAATTAAAAGAGACCAAGCTAGTGGCCTTCAATATGTTTCAAGTTCAATCCCATCTGAAATCATGTATTTAGATCAAAAACATAACCAAAGCCAAGTTCCAAATTATGAATAAAAATGAGGCAAATCAAAGAAAAAGCTTTTCCAAAATCTCAAACATGCCGAACTGTGAAACCGGGCACGATTGGGTCAGCATAGTGGT
Organism: Dioscorea alata; assembly: GCA_020875875.1. Lineage (NCBI taxonomy): Eukaryota > Viridiplantae > Streptophyta > Magnoliopsida > Dioscoreales > Dioscoreaceae > Dioscorea > Dioscorea alata. Next base: position 18,095,774 of record CM037018.1, read on the forward strand.
TTTTGATATGTTTCAAGTTCAAGCACATCCAAAATCAAATATCATTGCTAAAGTAGAAGTTAGTCCAGAGAAGAAATGAACAAGGTTTAAAGGCCCAAATCCCAATTAAGCATCATTGTATAGATGGTTTGAGTGATGTGAGGATAGAAACTTATTATACCAAAGGGTCTTCTATAGATGTTCTTGAGCATATATAAATGTATATATACATAAATTCAATTGGAATGGAAAATGATAGTTTTTTTACCTAAACATACAGTTGGAAAAGATCTAAGGCACTAATAAGAGCATCCATCAAATGACACAATGGCAAGGTCCTCGTTCTAAAGATCTTAATGCTCATACAACTATTGTAAAGATCTTAATGCTCATACAACTATTGTAAAGAAAATAAAACAGTTTTAAGTTATTTTCAAGATTTGATAACAAATAAGAACCTCCAAACACACACACACACACACAAAATCCTTTTCTCTGCCTTGCCTTTTTGTGTCATATTCTAACTTTACTTCTAGTTGTTATTAAACTAAGGACTAGATTCACCATACAAATATATTCAACTAGAGAGATCACAATCTCCATACAAACATAAGAATGAAATCACAAAGAGAAATACATAGTTGGAGGGAGCATCAATGTTGTTAAGAGCGCAAGGCGCACCCGAGGCGCAAGGCGCAAAAAAAGCGCGTGCCTGATTGAAGTAAGGCGTACACACATAAAAAATATATATATGCTATATGATAGACAAATAGAAAGCTTAAAGGCTAAAACTCTTATATTAACAAACTTGTCTTATCTTAAAGTCAAAATTCTATTCCTAAAATCATAAGACATAAGCAACTAATAATCATCATCATTAATGTCAAACTCTAAATTCACGTTTTCATTTTCCTTTCCTTGTTCAAAAGGGCTGCAGTGCTGCACTTTGTTGATCTTTGAAGTGTAGTGGTTGTTGCTTAGTTGCTCTCCCACTTCAAACCAAGAAGACTATTAGACTTCTAATTTTAATATATTTATTGCTTAGTTATTATATTCTATTTTTTTAATAGACTTAGAGACTTTTCAAATACCAATGCCTAGTAAACTGTGGTTCTTTTAAACAATTGAAGACCAATAGTTTTTTCAATAAGGCGCGCCTTTTTTGCGCCTTGGGCTTAAAAAAAGGCGCAAAAAAGCCCAAAAAGCCCTCGCTTGATTAAAAGTGCCTTGCCTTAGATCCTTAGAGGCACTAAGGAGGTTTAGCGCTGCGCCTTGGGGCCTAGGCGCGCGCCTTAACAACACTGGAGCATATGCGCCAACAACTTTTCAACCCCTTTGTTTTTTAAAAGCGATCATCTTGACAGAAAACCCTGATCATTACTTGACTCATAATTTACACAGTTAAGAATATTGGAGTGTCATACAGAAATGGTGTATCAATGGCACATGTGTTTCATCAAAAACAAAAAGGCTCATCTAATCACAAGTGTTTGACTCGCATTGCACAGAGCTCAACAACAACATACATTGATATAATGAATATTATTTGTATCATTTTCTAACAATAATCAAGATCTGATAAGGCCAAAAATTTCATTTTACCAGAATATCATAATAAAGTGAAATACTAAAATAAATATAAGAGATGACAAGGACACTCATAATATAAAATTCCATTCCATTATAAAGCTTTCCGAAATACAAAATCATGTATTTAAATAAAATATATAACAAAAGCCAAGTTCCAAATTATAAACAAAATGAGGTAAATCTAAGAAAAAGCTTTCCGAAATCTCAAGCATGCTAAAATGTGAAACCTGGCAAGATAAGGTCAACCTAGTGGTTTTTGATATGTTTCAAGTTTAAACACATCATAAATCATGATTCATTCATAAAGCAGAACTTAGTCTAGAGATGAAAATCAGGAACAAGGTTTAAAGCCCAAATCCCAATTAAGCATCAATATAAAGATGGTATGAGTGATGCATGGAATCGGGGATAGAAGCTTATTATACCCGGTGTAATTAAAAGCGCTAGGCACCCTTAAGGCGCTAAGACTTCTTATTGCCAGAGGCAAGAGGCGCCACGAAAGGCGCAGGCCCGAGCGAAGTAAAGCAGTAGTTAATAAATATATATATATATATATATATATATATATATATATATATATATATATATATATATATATATATATATATATAATTTTTGGAATAATTAAAGTCAAGCAAAGCAAAACATAAAGTCAAACCAAACACTTCTAGAAATCTAGAACCACTCAAGTTTTTAGAGTACAAATTCTATCTTCATAAGTCATCTATTTCTATAATATTATCATCTTCATCATTTAAACTAGCTTCAATCCCATCACTAGATTTAGAGTGCGACTTTTGTTGATTCTTCAATTTTCTCTTGTGAATTAGTTAGCCACTTAATTTACTCATTATTTTTTAAAAAATAGCAATTGTACACTTTAATCACCTAGTTTTACTCTAAATTTATTTCATTCATTCTTAGTAAGTGTGCATTTTTAAAATCACCTAGTTTTTCTCCCCGAAATTTATTTCCCTCTTTATTAGTAGGCATGTTTTTCTAAAATCACCTAGTTTTTCTCCTCTAAATTTATTTATTTCCTTATTAGTAAGTGTGCTAATTAAAATCTCCTAGTTTTTCTCTCTTAAATTAATTTCTTCCTTATTAGTAAATGTGCCTTTTTAAAATCCCGATTAACAATAATTGAAAACATTAAATATATGGCTGATAGCATTAAATAAAATAATAAAAAAAAAGACAGGCGTGCTTTTTTTATGCCTGTCGCCTGGCAAAAAGCGCTCGCCTAGGGGGTGTTGAGGCGCTAGAGCCTCGCCTCGCCTCGCCTGAGCGCCTAGGCGAGCGCTTTTCTCGCTTTTAATAACACTGATTATACCAAAGGTCTTCTGAAGATGTTCTTGAGCAGACAGACAGACAGACACACACAAATATTCAATTGGAATGGGTAATGCCAGTTTTCTTCCTAAACATACAATTGGAAAAGATCTAAGGCACTAATAAGAACATCCATCAAATGACACAATGGCAACTATAGATGGATGAATTACCCAGCATCTGAATGTACATATCTCTGATAAAAGAGTGAATCTCCTTCAGTGGCAAGCTCCTCTTTCTAACGATCTCAATGTTCATACCATTATTGAAAAGAAAATAAAACAGTTTTAAGTTATTTTCAAGATATGGTAACAAATAGGAACCTCCAAAAAAAAAAAAAAAAACCAATTAATTCCTTTTCTTTCCTTTTCCTTTTTGTGTCATTTTCTATCTTGTAGTTGTCATTAAACACGGACTAGATTCACCCTACAAATATAAGCAACTTGAGTGATCACAATCTTCATACAAAGATTAGAATGAAATCACAAATAGGAATACACAGTTGGAGGGAGCATATGTGCCAACAACTTTTGCAGCCCTTTGTTTCTTAAAAGAGATCATCTTGACAGAAAACCTAGATTATTACTTGACTTATAATTTACACAGTTAAAAATGCTGGAAAATCATACAGTAATGGTGTAACAATGGCACATGCATTTCATCAAAAACAAAAAGGCTCATCTACTCACAAGTGTTTGACTAGCATCAAAAGATTGCACAGAGCTCAACGACAACAACTTATATGGACATAATGAGTATTATTTGTATCATTTTCTAACAATAATCAAGATCTGATAAAGTCAAAAATATCATTTTACAAAAATATCATAATAAAGTGAAATGGTAAAATAAATATTGCAAAAACCTTAGAAATTCCATTCCATTAACTCCACTAGTAAAAGTTGTCAAAAAACTTAGAAAATGCAAAAACCATTGGAGTACCTATAAAAAAATTATGTTGGATATGTTGGATATCATTGATCTATTGACCCCAAAACATTAAGAGTGATTCAGCATTTCATAATTCTATTTCCATGGTCTGAATTTTCCCAAAATGGATTTGAGAAACAGCTAGAATCTAAAATAAAACCCATCAAGAAATCAAAGTAATCAACAGAAAATGAGAATACTTAATCAAAGGTGTTTTGAACCGGTCCTTCCAAAAAGCATCTTCTAAAACAAACCTAAAGAGATCAGACAAACTCAAGTCCATGAAACTCAAAATAAAAACAAAAAAGTGCAGCAAGATCAATCTAGACAAGAGTGATGCCTTGGTTAATGCTGACAGTCAAGCAATTAGAGAGAAATAAGAATAAAACACAGCAGAAAAGATCCAATAAATCCAGACAAGGGCAATGCCCAAAACAAACCTAAAGAGATCAAACTAAGACTCATGAGGAAATTCATAAGAAATACATAAAAGTACAACAAGATTAATCCAGACAAAAGCGTTCCCCTGTTTAACGCCAAAAGTCAAACAACCATCACGAAATTAGAGAAAAAAGAATGAAACACAGCAGATCCAATCAATCCAGACAAGAGTGATGACCTAAAACAAACCTAAGGATATCAAAGAACTAAAATCCATAAATAAAGTAAAAATCATAACGTAAAAGTTAAAAAAAAAAATCAATCTAGACAAGAAAAACGCTCTGGTTAACGCTGAGAATCAAACATCAATCAAGAATCCAAAAAAGAACATAGGATGGAACAAAGCAAAGGTTCTTATCAACAAAACGAAACAGGAAATCAAGAAACCAGAATATAAAGCGAGAACAAACCACAGCCGCCTTGATCTCCGTGACCGGGAAGCCAGAGCTGAAGAACAGGATGACGGCTTTCGATTTCGCGATGGATTCAAGTAAGAGGAGAGCAGTAATGGCAGGATGATCGAACTTCTGGAGCGAGATAGAAGAAGAATATATTTGAAAGAGCTAGGGTTTCAATGAGAGAGAGTAGGAGGGTTTGATGAAACCCTAGAGAAGATCGGAAAAGAATCGATCGAGAGAGAGAGAGAAAGAAAGAGAGAGAGGAGGAGGAGGAGAATTTAATGAAACCCTAGAGCGAGATCGGAGAAGAAGAGATTTGAAAGAGCAAGGGAAGAGGCGTTGAGCGTTTGATGAAGCCTGGGAGCGGGGAGGGAGAGAGGGAGGTTTGAGTAAAATGTATTATAATATATATATAATTTTACGATAAAAGGACAGCTGGCGCCCGTGGCCTAATGGATAAGGCGTCTGACTTCTAATCAGGCGATTGTGGGTTCGAGTCCCACCGGGCGTGATTTTCAAGCCTTCAAATGTGTGTGAATTTTTAATAGATCTGGTTATTAATTAATAATAATATTTCTAGAATTTAAGCGATGGGACAATTCATTTCATTTACTTATATAATTTTGATGGTTTGGAGATGTAATTAAATAAAATAATTTACACTCACAATACTTTTAGTACTATGGAAAGAAAGTGATTTTACATGATAGGGGATATCACGGGGACACTTATTAGTATATATATGATAGATATTTTATAAAGTTATTATAGTAATATTTTTTTATAAGTCATAATTTTATTTTATTTAAAAAAAAATAAATTAATCACATTCATTAAGCCTTCAAATGTGTGTGAATTTTTAATAGATCTGGTTATTAATTAAAAGTTAATTAATTAATAATAATATTTCTAGAATTTAAGCGAGGTGTGACAATTCATTTCATTTACTTATATAATTTTGATGGTTTGGAGATGCAATTAAATAAAATAATTTACACTCACAATACTTTTAGTACTATGGAGAGAAAGTGATTTTACATGATAGGGGATATCATGGGGACGCTTATTAGTATATATATGATAGATATTTTATAAAGTTATTATAGTAATATTTTTTATAAGTCATAATTTTATTTTATTTAAAAAAAAATGAATTAATCACATTCATTAAAAAAAATATAAGTCATAAATATACTAAAGTTTTATGCTTATAACTTTAATCTAATTCACATTTAATTTAATTTTTTTCTTTTCAAGTTTCCAATAAGTTAGCAGTCTAGATATTCATGATGATTAATTATGACAGAGGAAATACCTTTATTAATAAAGAATGCATGACATGCTTTTTAAAAGATTGAGATATTCTAAATTTGGCAGTTAGATATATAAGGACATAACATGCTTTTAGATATATAAGGACATAACATGCTTTTAAAAAGATTGAGATATTCTAAATTTGGCAGTTAGATATATAAGGTATTTAATAGTTACTTGTTTTAAATTAACACTAATTAAGTGAGATTATTATTTTATATATCACTTTAAAATAACTGCACTAATTGCATTTCAAGAAAAAAAAAGCATTTTCTATTATTAATTAAGTTCTTTAAACAATGGTCTTTAGTTAAATACAAATCTTAATTGTCAGTGTTTAAACAAGGAGTTCGGTTAATAAATTAAAGAAATTAAAAATTTGTAACCAATTTTATTGTACATATTAGCAGTCTTATATCTAGAATAATTCTTGAAATTTTAAATAATAAATTAACTGAAAAAAGGTGCTCTTTTAAACCAATTTTATTGCATATAATAGCAGCCTTCTACAAACACTCTTCCATACATACTCAATAATGAATGAAAACTAAAATGGCAACAAAATCTTAAAAACTATCAAGAACTAGTACATTTCATGCATGTTCCTTCTTCCAAACCCTAACCCTAAAAACTAACCATAGAGTTTTCATTCTTTTCAAGCACTAGTAGACTCAATGGCCAACCAAAACTGGCTCTTCTTCATCTCCTCACCATCTTCTCCATCCTCAGTATCAACCTCAACCCTAAAAGACCAAAGATGAACAGAATGCACACAAGGCTTCAAGCCCAAGCAGTCACAGAGTTCCACCCAGCCAGAGAAAAACCGATGAACACCGGAATCATACTTCTTGTATCCCATGGAATGCACTCTTCCCTGCCTGTCAATAACCATCACTTCCAACTTGTCTGCATTCACAAGGCTCATCTCATTGCCATTCAACTGTGCAGCCATTCTATCCGCAGCCTGATGGTTTAAGAGGAGTCTAGCCTGTCGTTTATCAACGTCACTTTTGGTGAGGACTTTGCTGAAAAGAAAGACTGGTTGAGAAGCTCTCTTGAAGTGGATGAAGTGAAGAAGCCAGTGAGGTGTTGACTGGTGTTGCACTGGTGAAGATTCCTTCTTCATCTTCTTGGTTTCTTGGTAATACATCAAAGATCCCGGAAACTCTTGTTGTCTTTGTCTTTTCAGTTGTAGAAGTTCTTCTTGTCTTTGTCTCTCTGATATATGTTGTTGGAGCTTTTCTTGTCTTTGTTTCTCCCATAGTTCACAGGCAACAGTACTAAGAATTTCCAAGTTGTAAAAGTTTCCATCAGGGTTCATTGCTTCCATGTTTCTAGAGGAGAAAGAGAAAGAGAGGTTTAAGATATATAATAGAGAGAGAAGGGAGAGAAGGAGAAGAAGAAGAGGACAGAGAAGTTTAATGAGAGTGGAGAGTTGTGTGAGAGGTGTATGTATAAATAGGGAATGTTGTTCGGAGGAATAGAATGATTTAGACTTTGGATCATTATTTATGGCACTTTAGCTATGTTTGGAATGTTAGAATTTTAAGGAAAATTAAGAAGAACAACATTATTTATGGGACTTTAGCTATGTTTGGAATGTTAGAATTTTAAGGAAAATTAAGAAAGAATAACATAATAATAATAATAATAATAATAATAATAATAATAATAATAGGGTATTTTAAGAATATATTTATTGTGGGATTTATCCTAAAAAATAATTATTCAGCATGTCTTTAAATAAACAATACATCGAATACCAGGCGTGCTTTCAAGCTTTTCAAATACGAGTTAATTTTTAATAGATCTAGTTATTAATTAAAAATAATTAATAATTTTTTGTAGAATTTACACTTTGGTCACATTTCATTTACTTATGTAATTTTGAAAATTTAAAAGATTGTTTGAAGATGCCATTAAAAAAAATAAATTAAATTACACTCATAAGATTTTCACAAGATGTTACTTAAATATGATAGACATTTATAAAGTTATTATAGCAATATTTTAATCTAATTCACATTTAATTAAAAACTTTTTTTTTCAAGTTTCCAATCAAGTTAGCTATGTAGATATTCAGGATAACCAATTATGACAAAGCAAATACCTTTATTCATAAAGAATGACATGTTTTTAAAAAGATTGAGATATTCTAAATTTGGCAGTTAGATGGACATAAAAATCATAAGAATATCTAGTACTTGAAATAGGAAATATTTGATAGAACAGAAATTAAATAAGGTATTTAATAGTTTTTTTTTATTTTTTTATTTTTAATAGTTATTTATTTGACCTATTTTCTCTATTCATGGATCAATTATAAGTTATGTAGGGACTAATTGCTTGTTTCAAATCAATACTAACTAAGTGAGATTACTATTTTATATATCTCTCTTTTGGACTACATTAGATCTTTACTTTCTATGATTGTATTTCAAGAGTAAAAAAAAAGCATCATCTATTATTAATGGGGTTTTTGTAGGTGTACCCTGAATAATTTTAAAATTGCATATTTGCCCTTGAATAAAAGATAATTACATACATACCCCTGAATAATACATATAATTATGTATATACCCCTGGGGTTCAAATTGATTGAAAAACCATATGTTAATAAATAGCGGATATATAAAATGACCATTATACACTTTGCATATATACCCTTGAAAAAAAAATTATTGTAAAATGACCATTTACAAGGGTTATTTTGGACTTTTTTGTATATCTTAATCCAAGTTATAACTATAGTTTCTACTTCATTCACTTCTATTAAATTTGCACATTCCTTTGCATTTTTTTTTGGATACCCGAATCTTTTGCATTTGAAACATTGAGGTTTCCCCTTCTACTAACAATCCTTCTCTTCACCCTGTTCAGAGCTGCCGTATTGCCACTAATCATCTTGATCATCCATAAGTCCTCTAAAATCTATAAAGCTCTGATACCGTGTTAGAATTTTAAGGAAAATTAAGAAGAATAACAAAATAATAATAATAATAATAATAATAATAATAATAATAATAATAATAGGCTCTTTTAAGTATACATTTATTGTGGGCTTTACTCTAAAAATAATAATTCAACATGTCTTTAAATAGATAATAAATCGAATTCATAATATCTAAAGGACAGAAAATCCAAACAACTACAACAAAATCTAAGATATATATTGACTAGCTTCTAAATTTGTGCATGGTGTACTTCATCAAAGGCACCAAATAATTACTTTATGTACAACAGCTTGTGTACACCAGTAAAGGCATATGGCAACAGAAGATCCAAATTTAATGCCTATCAATCAAGCCCTTCTTAAATTTTAATTTGGGTTTGAGCAAAATTAAAATTACAATGGGGTTCTTGTATTTCTGTTGACATATATGGAAGTCAAAGACCATTTAACTGAAATGGCATTTTTATTGCCCTAATTTGCAAACTTAACCCAATAAAACTCCAAAGATGTGTCTTACTCTGTTCAGTTCTAAACAAAACTAAGCATTCAATTTCAGAATTTCAACTCGAGCATCTTCAACATTAGAAGAGTCAGAAAGAAAGGTGTCCTTCATGGAATAGATCATTGTTCAAGGGATATTGCAACGAATAAAGAGTGGCTCATAACAAACAAACAAGCATGCATGAATGCATGCACCTAGGCAAGCACCCAAAAAAAAAAACACACACACACACAAACCCAAAAACAAAAACAAAAAACAAAACACAACAAAAACAAAAACAAAAGTGTTCTTTTGGCTCATACAGAAAAGAACCACCAAATCCTAATTTCCTAATCATACTTAATGAAGTTCAAATTCTTCCAAGTTTTGTTAAAATTGAGTTTCAATAACAAAATCCCCACACGCCATGTGGAGAAGTCCAAGTGAGGTAATTTTCATTTGCACTAGTTTCTACAGAAAACAGAGCACAAAACTTTTTTTTTCAAGATGACAATTCCAGATGCGGTTTCATAAAAATATATATAGTTCAAATATTCTTGAAAAGCTTAGACAAAATGAGTCTCACCCAACATTTGAATAAATAGCCAGAACCTTCAAGTTCCTCCCGAAGAAAAGAATTTGTGTTAATTATAAGCCTCAAAATGCTAGTAAGGCTGTCCTCATTGCTGCAAGTGAAACAATAATTATGTGTTAAAAATTAATATAATCGGCAAAGATTACTTATCGTAACCCTTTGACTTATGGTAGCACGATAGACAACATTTGAACACAACTAACCTTGATCTTCCAAAATCAACAAAAGCAGAAGGGCGAATAGCTAAAGGTGGTATAGCTATGTCTGTCACAATAAGCTTTTCTGGCCTATCATAAAGATTCAACAATTCACAATCCTGTAGAACATAAGCAGCAATAATATCAAGAGAACAAGCACACATGTGCATTATAAAATAAAGTTCATGTTAAAAAGGAAAATTAACAGAAAAATGAACCCGTAGGTTGTTAACTCCTAGAAAAGCATCTACCTCATCAAGCATCTTTTTGAAAAGCGAGAGAACCGTAAGAGGAGTAAGAACATGAAGCACTTGGGAAGACTGATTTCCTCTTAGATGTGATAATGCAGCACGACACTCATCTGAACTTTTATCAAGCATTTTACCAAAATCTTGCACAATAGCCAATGGACTCTAGCTTTCTTCACCACACCTACAATTAAAGATCACATTAGGCACGAAATGGGTGCAAGCAACTCTCACAGCAGAGAAGTCTCCGGTAATCGGCCACCGGTCCATCATTGGTCCAATCGGCTACCAGATGACCTCCGGCGACAGGCCACCGGTGATTCAGCCATCGGCCGGCAGTCCACCGGTGGTCCAGTTGGCCTTCGGCCACCAGCCACCAGTCCACTAGTGGTCCGGTGGCCGACCAACAGATTTTGGTAATTTTTTTTTATTTTGTTAACCAAACACTTATTCTGTAAAAATAAAATATGTCACAATTTTTGTAATAATTACTTGCACTTCCTACATAATAAAATTATGCCATATTTTTTTATTTTGCAACCAAACAGGCCCTTATAATATAAAATTCCATTCCATTAACTCCACTAGTAAAAGAAGCCAAAAACCTTAGAAAATGCAAAGACCATTGGAGTACCTATAAAAAAATTATGTTGGATATGTTGGATATCATTGATCTATTGACTCCAAAATAGTAAGAGTGATCCAGCATTTCATAATTCTATTTCCATGGTCTGAATTTTCCCAAAATGGATTTGAGAAACAACTAGAATCTAAAATAAAACCCATCAAGAGATCAAAGTAATCAAGAGAAAATGAGAATGCCTAATCAAAGGTGTTTTGAACCAGTCCTTCCAAAAAGCATCTTCTAAAACAAACGTTACAAACATAAAGAGATCAGACAAACTCAAGTCCGTGAAACTCAAAATAAAAACAAAAAAGTGCAGCAACATCAATCTTGACAAGAGTGATGCCTTGATTAATGTTGACAGTCAAGCATCCATCAATAAATTAGAGAGAAATAAGAATAAAACACAGCAGAAAAGATCCAATAAATCCAGACAAGGGCAATGCCCCAAAACAAACCTAAAGAGATCAAACAAACTAAGACTCATGAGGAAATTCATAAGAAAAACATAAAAGTACAACAAGACTAATCCAGACAAAAGCGTTCCCCTGTTTAACGCCAAAAGTCAAACAACCATCAAGAAATTAGAGAAAAAAGAATGAAACACAGCAGATGCAATCAATCCAAACAAGAGTGATGACCTAAAACAAACCTAAAGATATCAAAGAACTAAAATCCATAAATAAACTAAAAAAAATAACGTAAAAATTAAAAAAAAATCAATCTAGACAAGAAAAACGCTCTGATTAACGCTGAGAATCAAACATCAATCAGGAATCTAGAGAAGAACATATAATGAAACAAAGCAAAGGTTCTTATCAACAAAACGAAACAGGAAATCAAGAAACCAGAATGTTAGAATACTGTATACTTATACGTATACTACTATATATACATACTTATATGTACACTCAACTTGTATTTATATGGAGTGGTTTCTCTCTAATTACATTCATTCTTTGTCTATCATGGTATCAGACGCCGGCCGATCTCGCCGGATTTCTGCCGGAATCCAGTCCGGTCTGTGACGTCGACGTCGACGTTTGCTTAGTCCACCTCTGTCGAAGCTTGTCATTTGTTGGGCCTTCTTCGTTATCTTTTAGTGTTATCATCTTCATGCTCTTCGCCTCCAACTTGCATTGTTTTTTCTCCGACAGTGGTGATAAAATCCTCACGGGGTGTGCTTGCAGCCGTGAACGTTGACATCCCCGCCGTGACTTTTGTGCTCGCTGCGACCTCGTCACCGCCAGCCTCGTCGCACCTTGGTTCTCCGACCTCGTCACCGCCAGCCTCGTCCATAGCCTCCCTGTACACCCATCCTCGTGAAAGATCTGCAAATTTCACTCCCCGACCAGCGTGCGTCTCAAGCCAACAGCTCAAGTTTCAAGGTTTAGTAGCATCCATCTGATAGCATTCAAGCTTTGGCGGCATCCATTTGATAGCATTCTTTAGTGGAACACGGGATCCAAAGCTTGGGAATTCTTTAGTGGGGAGCATCTTCAATCAAAGTTGCTGACAGACACTCTTTAGTGGCATCCAATGTTCCTCTTATATTAACATATATATATATATATATATATATATATATATATATATATATAGTGTTTGGATTGACTTTTTTAAAGCCCAGAAGTGCTTTTTTATAAGTTAAGCACTTATGGGTTTTAAAATTTATGTTTGTATTGGCTTTCGGGCAAAAGCTGAAGCTGTAAAAAAGCTGAATTTCAGCTTTTTTGAGAAGCTGCTGAAGAGGTGCTTCTCAAAAAAGCTCTTAAGAGAAGCTGTTTTATACATATAAAAGTGCTTTTGTATTAACTTACCCAAACATAAAATATTCAAAAGCACTTAACTTACTCCCAAAAAGCACTTTTTTAAAAAGTACTTCTACAACTTAACAAATAAGCACTTTTTTTAAAAGCTTACCCAAACAAGGCATATATATATATATTAAAAAAAAAAAAACAAAACGTGATCTGATTCCTTCTTTTCTGTTTAAACTCCTTTACATATATCTATATTAAAAAAAAATCAGCAGTATCTATTTAAACTTGCATACATACATATATATCTTAAAAAAAAAAATGACATCATCTTCCTCTGCTCCACATTTCCTAGCTCCAGTGGACATCAAATTAAATGGTTCCAATTACCGGGAATGGTTTACTACCGTGCGCATCGTCTTACTCGGTATGGATTTACTTGGCCATGTCGACGGTACCTCTCCCCAATCTTCCACACTTGATGCATCATGGACACTCCCTGATCGCCGTACCATGACCATTATTTGTCAGTCTTGTGAAATTGATGTTCGTATGGAAATTGGACATCTTTCTACTGCTCAAGCCATGTGGGAACACTTAGGTTATAAGTTTGAGCATTCCAGCTCTGCTCGTCAGTATGCTATTTTGCAGGATCTTACCCACATTCAGCAACTGAGCGACCTGTTAGAGAGTATGTCAGTGACTTGCGATCCCTTTGGCGTCAGATTGATTCCTTAGAGGATTCCACTTGCCTAACTTGCGCATGCTGCAAAACTCGCACTCAGTCTCGCCAAATACAGCGCACCTTTGAATTTCTAATGCGCCTTCGTCTTGATTTTGAGACCGTTCGAAGCCAACTGCTCAATCAAGACCCTCTTCCATCCTTTGACGATGTCATCCATTGTGTTATTGCTGAAGAAACTCGTCTTAGTACATTATCTCCACGGCTTATCCCTACTGACACGGTTCTTGCTGTGACCTCTCCACGCTCCACTAGAGTACCCTCTGGCTCGTCTGCGCAATCAGCTCCTGCTTCATCGACCTCTTCTCGGTCTTCTGTTATCTGTCATTACTGCAAGCATCCTGGTCATATGAATAATCAGTGTCTGAAGCTTCAACAATGACAGCAACAACAGTCATCACCGTCTCGCCCTCCGCCTCGACCTCCTGCTTCCTCTTCTCATGCTGCTTCTGTCTCAGCTTCAGATTCTCCTTCCTCTGATCTTCTTTCTCAGGTTGCTCAGCTTACTGAACAGATTCATGCTATGCAACGCGCTCTGTCCTCCAGCGTTTTCTCTGCTACGTCTGTTGCCTCTGGTATGACTTCCTCCTCCTGGATTTTAGATTCTGGTGCCACTCATCATATGACTGTTGATATCTCTAGCTTAGTCTCCATTACTACACCTCATACCTTTTCCAGTGTTCGCACTACTGATGGGAGCCTTCATCCTGTTACGCAGTGTGGTCGTCTTCAGTCCATTTCCTTTGATATTCCTGACGTCCATCATGACCCTGGCTTAGCTCTCAACCTTATTTCTGTTAGTCAGCTCACTGATCATGGACTCACAGTTACCTTTTCTTCCTCTACTTGTATTGTACAAGACCATCTTACAGGCCAGAGGATTGGGATCGGGCGTAGAGTTGGCGGCCTCTATCCCTTAGATTCTCTTCATCTTCCAGATCTTCCATCTTCTGACACTATTGCCTCTATATGTTCTCTTGATCGTTGGCACAGTCACCTCGGTCACTTGTCTAGTTCTCGCCTGAAACTCTTATCAAGTTCAGGTAATCTTGGTTCTGTTTCTTTCATTCCTTCGCATCCATGTATAGGTTGTAAACTCGCTAAACCCACTACTCTTCTTTTCTCTTCCCGAGAATCTATTCTTGAATCTACTTTTGATCTAGTTCATTCTGATGTTTGGGGTCCTGCACCCTTCTCCTCTCTTGGTGGTTTCAACTATTACATATTTTTTATTGATGATTTCTCGCGTTATACTTGGCTTTATTTAATGTGTTCCCGGTCTGAGGTATTTGCCTAGGCCCTTGCACATATATACTGGTCTTCCAGGACTTGGAGTTTGCGATTTTTGAACTGTTTTTTGTTTACCATAAAAATTCATAAAAAAAATTCTTCAGGAGGAAGCATGATTGGCTTTATTTCTAGAATGTTTCCTGTTTCAATGGCAGACAATTGAAAGTTGAAAGATGGAACATATTGTTACCCCCAAAGCCCCATCTGATTTCATTATAATTTTCACATACTCATTGATTTCTTTTAGTTATCAAAATTGTGTGAATCACATCAGTTTCATTGCGATATCTACATCCTCAAGAAATTGTTGGCTACTAACCCAAGACTTACAGCATGGAACTTAAAAGAAAATGACATGCTTTAGAACCAAAATCTTTTCATGCATGGTTTGCTTGACTCTTATCATGCAGTATCATTTACAGAGCCATCTTTAATTGCATGAACAATCTTTACAATCTTCTTATCGGTGGAAATTGTTGTATTGCTACCTTTCAGCATTTGATTTTTTAAAATCATTTAATGGCTATTGTTGTTCAATTATAGGATCCTCTTAGAGGTGGCAAAGATGAGCTGCTGGAAGATATAATTTCTGTAATTCATGCTGGTGATACAGTTGCTCTTGCTGAAGATGCAGTGGCACGCCCAACACGGCGCCTTGTCCCTGAATTCATGATACAGCTAGCTCGCAAAATAAGTCCCTTTTGAGTATCCAAGTCCGGCTTTTAGGTAATTCTTGACGACAACTTTTGCTATTATTTCTTAAAATTTGCCAATTTATTGTGTTCTATATTTTGCTTCAATTTTGAACGAGCAGTATCCTTATAAAATTCAATTGGTCACAAATAAATTTGGTGTACATTGAATGCATGATGGTTTCATTTTGACATTTTTTTATCAGAAGCCAGGCGGGAAAGCCCGATTCCTAATTTTCCTTTATCATACATAATTTCAAGATAAAACGACAGAAAACAAGCACATTCTGTGGTATTATATAATGCTGATGGAGAGAGTAATACACCAATGCCCATAATTTGATGCATTTAGCTAGTTTTCTCCATCTGTGATTAGTCATTCACATCACCCCTCATTAACATTATTAGTTTCATATTATTTCTTTGTTTCTAGACTTAAATGATTATATTTTTTTTCTATGTTTCCCTGTGGTTGTCAGTGTGTAATACCAGCTAAAATTATCAATAAGTACAAGAGCACAAGGAGCATGACAGCATCCGAGCTTCCTGTCAACTTTCTTGTGCGAGAGATATGCTTCTGTTAAGCAAAACCGAGATTCTTAGAGAAGTATGAGGGAATCATTTTTGGCATAACATTTTTGACATAAAAAGCCGAAATACAGATATAGCTCTATATCAAGTAAGAAAGCAGTGAATGTAGCAGTGAACATATTGACTTTTATTTGTATTTGTACTGTGATATGATCGTTGTTGCATTGCTATGAACTCGTTACTGGGAACTGAATTTTATTTCTATGCTATTTTGTAGGTGTTTATGATAATTCAAATATAGTTATTTTTGGCTTGGCTTGATATTCTATTGGACATGTGCTCTTTTCATCTCCATCAGAAACTGGTTTGATTTTATGCTTGGTCTGTCAGAACAGTTTTATTTATTGGCTTCATATATGAACTGGAACAATAGCTTTATGAAATGATATAATCATTTTGAGAAGCTAACATTTAAAATATTATTATTTCAGATGACAAATTTGTTCCTGAATTTCACCATTGTTTACAAATTGGTTCGTCGACCTATAACAGTACCTAAGTTCATACGTTCAACAGGTATTTATACTGCATAGTAATTTCCGCGGACACATCCTGTGTTAATAATGCATGTGAATTTGTGTCAATACAAATCGGGTAAATGATAATTCAATTTGAAAATAGATGCTGGTGAGTCCAATAAATTGGATTATACTAAAATGTGACAACAAAAATTATAATCTCCTGTGTTTGGAAAATAAATGAGGCAATGCCTTCATGCAGACGTCCTATATTCATTTCAAAAAGTATTAAATTAAACAATATAAACTATTTGGGTAATACCAACGGCATCTTGATATATTGATACTAGGTACTTTGATAGGTTATTCGTTTCGGAAAAGATCTGAAATTAAACTCCATAGCCCACACAAAGTGAGGAGCGAGGACAAGTGCACGTTCTAACATACGCTTATCACCACATTTCATTAAAAAAAAAAAATTACTATTTGAA
This sequence comes from Dioscorea alata, assembly GCA_020875875.1. Lineage (NCBI taxonomy): Eukaryota > Viridiplantae > Streptophyta > Magnoliopsida > Dioscoreales > Dioscoreaceae > Dioscorea > Dioscorea alata. The sequence goes on from CM037018.1 coordinate 18,112,881, forward strand.
CAATAAGCGCAACTACAAAAACCACAACACCTGTGGTCAAAACTATTTGCCCACAGCAGATCATAGCAGGAGGCAATCCAAAATTTCTCATGTTATATGAGACAACAAACAACAAATAAAAAAAAGAAAAGAAAGAAAAGACAAAAAATTACTATGAAACTCATGAGCAACATTGCATCTGACTTGATCATAGGCAATTATGAACAAGTATGGTGGAGGCCTCTTCTCAGCATCTACCTAAACTCTGCTGTTTTAAAGTCTTATAACATATACACATTAAGGCACCTGATTGCACATAGTTAGCATGCAGACCACAGTGAGGAAAAGCAGATATGTGGATGCTTCTTCTCGACTGATTTGATTGTAGGTAATCAATTCAAGCATGTACGCAAGAACACCACTCAACTTAAAATTGGATCTGGTTCATATTTGAGTTCAGGGAGTGGATCAACCCTGCAAATGGTAACTCCCATTTAGCTACATATATTGTTGGATAGAAACACACAATTTGAAATTTGCAGATGAAAATGAAAATGAAATCACAAGGCATAAACAATTATAGACTCAACAATGAAAATGGAAATCAAATAAACAAGTCATCAAGTAAATATATGACAAATATAGAAAACAGATATCAGTAGCATTGGGGCTATATGAAAAGAATAAGACCATTCATCATGTATACCTTTGTCTGACTTTGAGGATTCCTGTGCCCAATTGCATTGGTATACCCATTATAATGCATTCACTAACTCCCTCAATCTGGTCCTCCCGACCACTGAATGAAGCATTAAACAGGTGCTCTGCAGTCTTCTCAAATGACGCAAGCATCAGGACACTGTCTTTCATCTTTGAAATGCCAAATCTTGTGATTCCAAGCACTTCACCCTGTGAAAGATCATGAGAAAGAATAACCATATAAATAAAGTTTCCTGTCACTGTACACCAAGTGATGAAAAGAAAGTCAGAGTTGCCAGTCAATCTTCTAATGTAAAAACAGGTTTAATATTCTCTCTAGATAATGCTTACCCTACAAGTCATTAAATCTGACAGAAGCATCATGTGACGACTGTCAATGCTCATTCCATGAGTACCCATGGTATACTGTATCTCATTAATGATGGACCTCCTAGAAGCTTCAATTCCAAGTGTTTGATGAACTTCAATGACATGATTACTCTTTGTTTCCTTTGAACAAACTCCTGGAATACCCATAACTGCTAAAAGATTTGTCCTGGTAAATTTAATGCAATTGTTAGGTTGAAAAAAAAAATATTTATCAAACACAACAAGCTCAGAAGCAGGATGCCCTGTAATATATCTAACAACAAATAGATTAGCATGCCTATGGTGCGAAGTGCAGGGAAAGGATACACTTTGACTACTATCACATCATAAACTATTAACCAAAGTTTTAAAATTCCAAGTGAATAAATTTCATTCGGATTTAGCACTGGATTGCAAGTGAAAACTGAAAAGCACATGATCACAAGTATATCGTGTAACTACCACATATTAGCTTTGTTAGTGAAGAAAGACAGCGAGTACAACAAACTAACCCTTCAACCAACAGGTGGTGTCTTCCTTTATCATTGTTAATGACAGCACGCTCAACAGTTGGTATGCCCTGCATATCCAATTGAGAATATTGGGTTAAAATTTTCAAAACCAGAGATAATTTCAATGGAAAAAAAATGTACTGTATTTTAGTTGGAATCTTAACAGGACAAATTAAATGTTCTAGTTTTACCTTCACAACCAACTTTGGAAGCATGCTTTTCAAAGTGTGAAGGCCAAACCGCAATTTGCTTCTATTTCCTACATTAGGAATGATTCTCAACTTTCGCGAACTCAAAACACGGACCTCCTGCCATAACATCAAATTAATGTGCTAAGTTGCAGACACACACTGGCATGATAAGAATGTCTGGTAAGAAATTCTAACATCAGGTTTCAATTTAAGTTTTGGATGATTCAAAATTGCAGATTGCACAATTTCTGCAGAAATTCCCAATCGCAGGTCTTCACTTTTCTTCACGTCAAGTTTGATAACTATGGATGCTTGACGCTTCAGTACAAGCTTTATACTTTCAGCAACCTGCTTGAAAGGGTAAGATCAATATATTAAACCTTCATGTAAGGTTTCAAAAGTCAATGTCTGAGCAAAATCCATGTAGAATAATATTCTTGTCAATAGATTCGTGTTGAAGATGATGTGCAGCTTGACAAGACAAAGGCAAATACTTAAGAACAAATAACTGAATAAACAGCAACTTCCTGAAGATATTTCTATTGGACATGTATTAACCTTCGGTGGAAATTAAGCATCAGTTGGTTTCCAGGAGAAAAAGAAGAATATGCAGCAGCTTTGCTACCCTATCTAGCCGATCAGGCAGTATGGAAGCTATCAGACAATCCAAGCAGATGCCAATCTAATGGCATAAGCAGGGAAGAAGTCAATCCCTAGTACAGGCATGCTAAGACATTAAAGTTTATTGCAACCTGTTCAAACTAGCCAGAATACACCCTGTAGCCAAATAATTAGCCAAGCTTCCATCTCTATGCACAAAATCAAATTGATCCTTATAATAAATTCAGTTCTTACATTATACACCAGTATGATCATAAACTTCGGTAAGTGGGGAAGTAACAGCTTGATTGGGCATGATGAAGTGAACTTACGCTGGGAGTTGGACAAGCGAGAAAGAAACATGAGGCAGATACTTTGTCAAGAGAGTTGCAAGCTAGAAGTTATGTATTAGAGGTTATACAACTCCTGATATCGATGAAGACAGTGACAAGAAACCATCACATGTCAAACCTACTTGTAAGCTTTTGCCAGTATTAATCGGAATAATTCCATAATCAGCACAAAAAATTAATAAAAGAAAAAACTAATGATAGTATTCCACATCAACCAATAGGCAAAAAATGCATACAAAACCTAAGTACATCTAAAAAACAACAATTTATCCAGATTTCAAGAGGAATTTGTGCAAATATAAGCATTTATAGAAGCATAGACATATCACCTGCAATGGGCACAAAGGCGATAATATTTGGGCCAAGTCACACACTTCTGCTATTTATGCAATGATAGTCACAAAACCTAACTCAAGGTATAAGGAAAAATATTATGGTTCTACATGCATACAGCATACATGGCATTAATGTAGATACTGTGAGTTATTCATTAACTTTAGCAGCATATGCAAAAATTTTATTTTCCAGTATTCCATTATATCGCAAGTCCTTCAAGATAAGCAATTTGTTGAGATACATAGTTAGGTCTACAAGGCAACAAATATGCAAAATGTACTTGTCCATTCCAAAATATATAAGACAACCCTCTCCGAAAGGAAATTTAAGTGTTCAGATCCAGCATGAAGCAGCAAAGGCTAAATTTCAAAACAAGAAGCATACCTCACCCAAAACTGTTCTCTCAATGCAGCCTTTGACCATGCGTGCAGAAAAAAGAGTGTCACTGTTAAGAATGGCAGTAATAATTGGCGTGCTGATATTTTTGGACGCATTAATTATTTCCTTAATACGAGGAACCCCAAGTGTGACATCTGACTTCAGTTAAGGGATCACCTTGTATAATTCAATAAATACGATACAAAAAAGGAGAAAGACTAAACAACAAATAATCAACTGTTTGTTTTATTTATGGAATGGCCATGGAAAATAATTTGAACATTTGAATTAGTATGCACAAAGTGAACTACAATATAAATTACCATTTTAGGAAACCTTTGGGTGCCTTGGAGATGACCGTTGATGCAAAAGTCATATCACAACATTCAGTCACAAACTTCTGAGCACAACACTTGTAATTAAGCAAAAGATAGAATTTATGTGATCACTCAGTGGCTTTCCAAAGCAAGATAGAAATAAAAATTCAAAGATTCAAGAAAAATAAAGTTTGTTCTTAAAACAAATTTTCCATAAATCTAACAAAAAAGACACATATGTTATCAAGATGGTTGTTTGGGTGAATCTAACACAACAAAGGCACATACTATAAATCATTTAAAGGAGGTCAAGTTGAACTGGGGCCAAATTTTCCAGAAATTTTCCAGAATCACAGCCAGACAAAAGTCAGAACCACCTAGGTCCAAAATCAAATTGAAGGTCCCTGGTTAGACGCTTGCATGAATATGTGATCACTAAAATAGCATAAAATATGCCAGAGTTGTGATTTAGAGAAACAAGATGGAGCTTGAACATAACAAGAAAAATCTCAAATATAGTACACTTGTATTCGCATTAATGAGACACAGTGAACTTTCTGACACATAGAAGGTTATGTCATCATATCTTACACATGTAAAATAGAGCTAGATCTACATATACCTATCAAAATACATAACATGAAACAAAAAGACAAAAATAAAAAAGGAAAAAAACCGCATCAATAAATTGAATTTGTATGCGGCTAGTAAGGGCTATTTCTAGAGGATACTCATGCTAGCAACCCCAGCAAAGTGAAATGTCTTTAGTGTCATTTGTGTTCCTGGTTCTCCTATACTTTGAGCTCCAATGGCTCCAATGGCAGCTCCTGCTTCAACTTTTTTCAAATGATAACGGTATATACATGTCTCCAAGAACACCTAAGGCAAGGACTTCATATTAGAGAACATAACATGTTTGCACCAAATGGGAAGAATTCATCCAGATTTTCATATTTAAATTAAACTAGTTGATCAATAAACCTAGCTTCACCATACTGAGCATCATATCTAATTTATAGGTCCTTCATTTCTTCTCAAAATAAAAGAGTATATACCAAAATTGACGATTTGAAGGAGACAATTGAACCCACCATTAATTGTTTGGATGTTATTCCAGATATATTAGCAGCAACGTTTTCAATTTTGTTAGAATTTCGGCTCCCAACATAATTTTCATCAAGTTGTAATGCACTTCTAGTCTTCTTGAAAGCAGCCACATGATTGTTGAGAAAATCTGATAATGATTTCTTGAATGCAGAAGAGCAACCACCCTCAGGAGACACATCGTACTTTGAGAATCTGTTATCCACAATTTCTGATATCTCTGAAGGTGATAAAGCATCCTCATCTCTAGCAGGGCATGTAGCCTTGAAATCATAAAGGACAATAGTTAAATCTTTGAACGATATATTAATGATTGAGATAACAAAACTGACTGACCATAATTTTCATAAACAACTGATCAAGATTTAAGGGAATGCCATCCTTCCCTTCCATTTTAGCTGGATCCATGCCATCGTCTCCATAGACAAACTGAACTATCCCTCCACTAGCATTGCGCACAGTCTGGTCGTAATGAACAGAAAGATCTTCCAAGCCTTTCATTAATCTACGGGACATGTATCCTGTTTCTGCAGTTTTCACCTGTGTCAAGCAAATTCTTTATGAGAGACCAATGCGAGATCGATTCTAATAAGTGAGGAGCTTGACCTTAAACAACAGAAAATTCAAAGAACATGCACACAAGGCAAATTTTCAAATAGGAATGGTTAAAATGGACTACAGACGTAGTCAAAGAGATGCAAAACAGAACGCAAGGATGACTCTGAAAACAGTTAGACATTTTACAAAGGATACAATTACTGAAAATCCAATCTTTTCTAGGGCCTAATATCAATGAAAAGATCAATTCCAAAGTTCAATTCACATTTCTATTCTCAAAATTAAGATTTATATCTTCATCAATTTATGGTGCTTGAAAATTTGAAATTGAAATTAATATCCTTTTATAATTATTTTTAATATTATTTAAGACAAAATTAGGAACGTGAAAGGAATCACCAATACTCTTTGTAATATTGGTGATGGAAAAATGATAAACTGCCACAAGTATCAAAGCTATTAACAAGGTGAACTTCAGTAAACCAAGCAATTGTGGCCAAGCTCAAGTCAGCCAGCTCAAGCTCTGCTTGAGCCCGCCAAGGTTGGTTATGGCTTTAAAGAAAAAGAATAGTTCTTCACAACTCAAACTCATGGAGATGGAAAAGTTATTAGCTTTCTCACCAGAAAAAGAAACTGATATTCTGATCATAAAGGACTGAGAGAAGCAAAAAGTGGCTAACCAGGGTCCTATGATGACAAAGCTTCAACAATGATGACTTATTATTAAAAAGTAAAATCTTGAAATGTAAGAGCCAAAATAATACATCCTTGGTTCTAGCAATGCAAAACAAGGAATAGAATTATGAGTGGAATAGGATTCTAAGCTTGTCCATTATAGCATATAGACAGATGACATGAAACAAGTATATGAAGATATAAGAAGCATCTTAAATCAATGTAATAGCTACAGTTGTCCCCGGCAGCAAGAAATTTGAACATAATTATAATTCTACAGAAAATTAAAATTCGACTAATTCTGAATGGATTTAGCTATCACAACAATGAAATCATTATTACCATAATCAAGTAGTAAGGTGACTACATAAAAAATAAAATGAGGAACAGAACACTTAGAAAACTGATAGATCCGCAGGCTGATTAATACCGCAGTATCCACAAGCCCTTCTCTACCACCCATTGTGTGGAAGAAAAACTCTGTAGCCGTCAATCCAGTGTAAAATGAATTAGCCACGAAGCCCTTAGCCTGTAATTCGATAGTGCAGAACTGTAAAACTTTACGAACATAGTATTTAAAATTAAAAATGAATCTTGAAGTGACCAGTTCATCATGCAAACCAAAAGGAATGCTTATCTGCATCACATATTCAAAATATTTACGCACAATCAATGGACTGGACACCCACCAACTATACTCTTAGCAACTAACAAGCAAGAATGATGAGTTCTAATACAAATAGAATAATTTATTATGAGGCATTGAACCTAAATAAACTTGTATAACTTTTGATCATCCACCTGAATCTTGACCATAAAGACCTACTGAGAAAAACGGGAAATTAACAGGGGGAAGCATACATGTACTACACAAACCTCAAAATATAAATGCAGCAAATTATTGCGCACGGTAACTTTAGCATGCCTAAAATATTATTCAGGATATATCATGGGGAATATCAAGGCAAACAGAAAGGAAAACTGAAAAGGAATACTAAAAAAGGCAGCATATCATCTAGGAAATTCCATGATGGTGGTGGCTAGAGTGCCTAGATTTGGAAGAATAACAATGTACAGTTCTAAGTCTTGATCCAACTTATGTCTATATGTGCATATGTTCACATCGACGACCGAGATGGGTGGTGCTGATCTAAATCAAGTAGATTTATTGTCAATGTAAAATCATGGTCTCACTAGAGATTTAAAAGTGTAACCACGTTTACTGACCAAGGTTGCATTGGAACTATATACAAGTAAGATTCCACCAGGTGTTATACCATCTGGCCTGCATAAACAAAATGGGACACTGAATATAGAGAAAACAGATATCTTCTAATTATTTTAATATCTCAGTGGCTAAAATAACATGGTGTAAACATGTACCGTATAATAGCATCTGGTAAAATAATTACAATATACAAACTAGGTACTATATAAGACTGATATTAATTTGGGTAAAATAAGATTATACCATTACACTGTTCAACCTAAGACATTGTAGTTATTAAATCTAGGATTACTATAGGTACTTATAAAAACCTCGAGTGTTTGATTAAACTCTAACTCCTCAAAAATAGATAAATGAAAAGGGAATTCAACCAACAAAAATAAGTGACTTGTTTTCATCAAGAGCATCATCACAACATTCCAATTATTTTTCCATTAGTTTAGAAGTTCTTGTTCAGTTCTCATTGCCAATATCAGTAATAATTTGTTTGCGTGGATCTTAAGATGCATTATATATATATATATATATATATATATCATGAAATTTTCTCTTGGTATTCAGTCCCCTTCTCCTTCGAACATATTCTAAATATTGGACGAAAGAACTCCTACGTTTGCCACATGTCTAAACTCCACTAAGGAAAAAGGTGTAGAGACATTAGCAGCACACAGAAGTGATCAGGAGGCAGAATCTATGTGACACAATGACGGGGACAGCAAACAAATACAATCTGGCTTCGAAGTAATAAGAGAGGCTAGGTTATCAAAATGATAAAGCAGATAGAAATTTTCGATTAATGATTCAAACTTGCTAACTAAAAAAATAGACCTAGGAAAGATGAAGCAAAATCCAAACAGTTATATGAAAGCAGCTCCATAAACTCAGATTGCATCCTGCCAAAAAAGGCAAACCAAACAGTTTCTTCAAGAAATTGATGGTAAATGATGTTAGAGCTGGTTCAATTATATCTGCAAAAGATAATAGGGCCCTTAGTTGTATGGAGCTCCATGCTGATTAGAAAAAAAATTCCCAGTCTAACAGGCTAAGAGAAAATATAACAAGCCATTAAAACTACAAATCTTTCCATATATGAAAATATAGGTTGTCAACTGACACTGAAGAGCAAGTGGAATCACTAAACATTTCTTTCTAAATCAATTATTTTGAGTACTAGCATCATTTGAAAAAATCAAGATGAATGAATGAAAAGAATGAAAAAAAAACTCATAAAATAACAAAAGAAAATGAAAAATGACTTAATGAAAAAATCCAAACTAAATAGAATTAAGTAAACACAGATATGCATTCATTTAATGGCAACAATTCAGATCTTACAGCAGGTGTTTTTGAGTTTATGGGAAAGTGGGGAAGAGTACGATCTATGAACCCATTGGGTGCTCTACGCCCACCAACTGATTGTTGACCAACACATGCAATCATCTGGCTGATATTAATCGGAGAGCCTTTAGATCCGCACTGTGACATAATTAAGGGACTGTTCCTCCAATGAAGTTCACGCATACAAACCTGAAATATTTCAAAATTGAAAATAAAAATCATGTTATAGAAATAGTTCGAGATTTAAAAAGCTAAATAAATATTTCACTAGCCAAAAGGAAAGAGAACAATCCAAGTATATGTTCATAAACTACCCACATAAGTTTACCATTCTTCCTCAAAAATATAAAAAAATGAGTCATCGGCTGTCAATTAAAAAAATAAAAAACATAAGAAAACACCCTTACATCACCAGCTTTTGCCCTGATTTGGTTCAGGACACCGGTTATCTTAACTTCCAAAGTTTGAGCAGCATTGCAGCCTGGCTGCAGAGTCAATTTCCCCTCTCCATACAAGGATATAAATTCATGGCATTCCCTATATCCATCATTTATTTCCTTTTTCTTCTGCTGGTTAAGAGTTTCTCCTGGTTGTACGTCATCAATGCCAATTGAGAAGCCATGATTTCCAATCCATCTAGCACTGCCAAAAATAAGGTATTTCATGCATAAACTAAACAGAAGTTGATCAATGAATCCATATTATGCCAAGCATTTTAATTAACAAGACACCTGTATTATGTCTGCTAATCAAAGACAATGCTTTTACTGTCAAATATTGTAGCTTTAATGTGAAAAATGCATCGAAATAACATACAAGCTTGACAATATACAATATTCCCTTCCAAAATAATAGGGATTATACAACAAACTAGGCAAAAGAAAGAGGGAAAAAAACAGTGGATTCAAGATGATTATGGGTAATCAAAAACAAAAACCACAATATAAACACAACAATAAAACCTACAAAAGAATAATGGATGACAAAAAAAACCTATTGCAAGAAAGGAATCTTATGCTCATCTTTGATGCATATGTTTAGTAACATATAAATCAAATTTAAAAGATCTTTTAGTATAATCTTAGTAAGAACGCTAAAATTCAGGTCGCATTCAGTACTTATAGAACCGATATTTCATTTACTACTATAGCCTACGAATGGTGTTAGGATTTTATATTTTGTACTAGTTAGTCCTATATGGGTGCTACATAAGCTTAGGGGTCTTACACCAAAAAGTCTCAAAACTTAGTGGCTCAACCCCTATACCTATATATAAACCCATTACACTTCTATCACACAACCGATGTGGGACTACATTTCCAACACCCTCCCTCAAGTTCAACTGGGTCATTTTTTTTTTGTCAGTTCGAACTTACTCAGACTTGTACACCAGAGGTCTGTTTTTACCAAGACTTGTACACTACTTTGTGTCTCAGAGGTCCTACACACATGGACTTGTACACTATTTTGTGTCTCAGAGGTCCTACACACATGGACTTGTACACTACTTGTGTCTCAAAGGTCCTACTCAAATGGACTTGTACACCACTTTGTGTCTCAAAGGTCCTTTTTTTTATATTGGGCTCCACTATATTTCTTTGATACCATGTTAGATTTTATATTTTGTACTAGTGGGCCCTATATGGGTGCTACATAAGTTTAGGGGACTTACACCAAAAAGTCTCAAGACTTAGTGGCTCAACCCTTATACCTATATATAAACCCATTACACTTCTATCACACAACCGATGCGGGACTATATTTCCAATAAAAATGGTTAAAGAGAAACAGCAAGAGACTGCCAAATTAGAAGAGGTGTCAACAAGCAATCAACTTAACCAACCCTTCTAGAATGAAGCCATCCTTAAATGGCCTAAACTGAGAAACAAAACCCTAATTGACTTCGTTCAATCATAGTAGACAAAGCCAACCCATATCATGTGCACTTCTATACACATTCCAATGCCAAAATACAAGTCATGATCAGAGATTCTCTTCCTGAAAACACTGGAGTATTATGGCAACACATATTGACAAAAGAGCCCAAATGTGTTATAATTATGCACACTGCTTCCCAAACATAATTAACTGATCCCTCACAAGATTGATATGCCCCCAGTCCACAATGAAGATGGTTAAATTTCCATAATTTGAAACCATGATATATTTGTCAGTTGAGGTTAACCAATCGAAGTGTTCAGAGGCATTTACGTACTAAGGTCGATGCTCAAGGAAACTAAAGAGTTAATTTGATTATGGTTAAAAAGATTAAGCAATAAATCCTGTAAAAACAAGAAAATTAAGATAATTTTGCCAAATGAGACTGATACAGTTATTGCCATGGATGCAAGAAAGAACATGGAAATTTTGGAAATGATCTAGTGGCAGGCAACAAACTAAATTAAAAACCAGCCTACCATGATGAATAAAAATTTCTTCTAGCAGCCAGAAGATCATGAATTGTGATGCAACAGAGAACAGGATTCTTTGATAAAGGTATTGAAAATTGTAAAAATCTGATTTTCACACTTTTTATCAATAGGTAAAAGTTTAGGAAGATTGTACCTGACTTAAGATGAAAAATTCTCTCATAATCAAAAGGCCAAGGAAGAAAGAAAAACTTACAGATCTGTAAATGACAATTTTATTTTGGTTTTTGACAAAGACATTCACATCATTTCATTGATCAAATAGGGAACTAATTGCTTTAGTAAAAGGTGCACAACATCACATCTTTGAGACTAACCAATTCGGAAGACTTCTTTCACTGTAAATGTACACTTGCATGGGAGAAGAAAGGAAATTTGCTTCATTGATTAAAAAATAATAATTACTAAATTCATTAATTAAATTTAGAAGGGAAAAAAGAAACTCAGCTGCAACCTTACAACTACTTTTACGCAGTTCAAGGAGTAACCATAGATTACATACAAGTTCAAGTGGCAATTGTTAAATAAGATAAAAATAATAAAGAGTACAATCAATTACTGGTTGAGCACAATAATAACTGCCAAAGATAATGCCAACATAAATATCAAGTAATCTTGTGCATTCTTAAATAAAGTACCTCAATTTAGCTAAACGATTCATGCAACTCGCAGCAGCATGTGAATTGTAGTCTCTAAGGAGAACAGAGAAAAGTCCATCTTTATTGCCATTTCCTGAAAGCAAAGAATATGCAATTCAACAATTTAATATATCAAGTAATTAAAAAAACTGCATGAAGAAAGAAAGTAATAAACAAAAGAATTTGATAGAAAACAACATAGGGTTCCAAAAATTAGATATCCAGCATCATGGTGATTTCCCATTTGAAAGAAAAGTAATAGGGGCTAGATGCAAAATAATAGCAGTATGAGAAAACACAAGTTTTTTTTTTTTTGGGAAGAACTTCTCAAACAGAGAAGCTGGATTTTATTCAAAGAAAGCTAGGAACTAAAACTGGAGATGAAACAAAGTAGACTACAGAAGAACAAAATAAGAAAAGCAGCTTTAGAAGACAAAGCCATGCTTGGCAAAAGAACGCATCATCCAATACGGTAAGTCTCTTCCAACAAGAAAAAGATTCAGGCAACGATGCTTGAAGCCAATGGAGGCCACCAGATTAACAGCGGGAGTCAGCCAAATAGGAGGAGTGACATGAATGATAGGGAGAAAACACAAGTTGAATGGCATATGCAAAAAGCAGAGAAAAAAATAAGCCCCAACAGAAAAACAAGTAGTATGAGAGAGCACAATTTGAATGGCATATTGTTTTAGGTACCATGACCAGTCACCAGGTACAGACTACAATGCCTGTAAACTAACAATAAGAATTGAAAGCTGGTGCAAAACAGGAACAAATGTCCTTTCTCGTCGAAAACATGAACAGAAGTTAGAAGACTTCTATCCCTTTTTAAAAAATAAAACATGGATATCCATGTGGTCAAGGATCCACAAATACATATGGAACGTGGCCAGGTTTCTAAATAATATTATAATAATAATTACTTAAAAGTAAAATTAAACAATTATCTAATATATTAACGAAAAATAGAAATGGGAGTAAAATGCTGAATGTTCATTTGAAAGACTATTTATTAATTTAAATCTTATTGGTATGTGAACAATGACTTGATTTTATTTAAAACTATTTTGTAACTGTTCTGTTAAAGAGGCCGACCTAGATCCCTAAATGATAGAGCGTATGACGGATTAATCATTGGGTGATTAGTCATTGAACTTATATAATCAGCCACCTAGATTACCAGGTAAGTACCCACACAGTCTATAGCCAAACAATGCTCGTCTTGTATGCAAATTGCTCAATCACTTCCAATTATCTTAATTTGACCCAACAAGGTCAAATCAAGCCTAACTACTTGGAAAAAAACTATTGCATAATAAAAAGAAAAAAATCAATCCATTATGTCAAATAGCAATCAGAGTGATCAAACTCAAACTATGTGACCCAAGTTATCAAATCAAGGTTGGAGGACTCAAACAAGTGAATGCCTACAATTTAAAAACTAAACAAGAATCATAGTCAAGAGACCCAAATTATGAAACCAAAGAGTTTTGGTACACAGATAAATAAATAAATAATAAAAAGAAGTAGAAGATTTGACATCCTATAATGAAGAAATGGAGATAGAAGTCGATTCCAACGAGATGGAGGAAGAGAAAGATTAGGTGTTAGAAAACTAGGACCATGAAAGTAGCAACACAGGCACCAAAGATTGGAGAGAGGAAAGATGTTGAATCTTGGGATTACTACTTTCTTTGCATTAGAGATATTTTACATTTTGACATTTATGGGCTAGAAGTCACGACCATACTTCCCTGTATAGATCAACCTCGTAATCATGCATGGTTTTAATTTTTAAATTGACCATTTTGAAGTTTTGACGTGCCTTTTACATTTAGTTGGCTTCGCTTAGTAGTTTTGTTGACAATCTCACTCAATATTGTTTAAGAATTCAGAAACAATATACTAAGAAATATTATTTTTTATCAAAATATTTGATTTCTAGTCACAAGGCAGGCATCTTGGTGGTTGGGATGCAAACCACCTAGCACTGCCTCACTTCCTTGACAGCCTTGTTTCTAATCCTAAAAGCTTTAATATTGCTTATAGTAAACCAATGATCAAATACAAACCAATATGATAGAAGGCATTGCAAATGCCAAACAATTAATAGTGAATCTACAAAAGTAATTGATTTGATGCAGAATAAGGTCCAGCACTACAGCACTGCTATTTAACATGAATTTGGTTTATAAGTTCTAAGAATTCAAATCTTGTGTTTTCCTGAAATTGAATATTAAGTAGTTTGGTAATCTCAGATCTTTGCCAGCAGAATTGATGAAAATCTGGTGGGTTGGTTTTGAATTATATTCCATCTATCGACACGTTAAAAATCTAGCAAATTTCAAGTTCAGATAAGTTTTATCTTGGTTATCAAGTTTATTTGTGTTCAAACTTCACTTGGATAAGGTCTCAAATCTCTATAAAAAAGAAATGGATATTTTCTAAGAAATCAGTTGCACATTCAGCCATCTCATTCAATATGTGACATAATATGTTAGTTTAAATCACAGTTGGACTGCACATCCTACCACATAAGTAGATGCTACGACGCCAGGTGGCCTCACTGAATATGAGGTTGCCCGTGTGATTAATAAAAGCACATCTTGAAAAGAGCTTTGTGTCTTGGCAGCATGCATTTTAAGTATACTTAAAAAAGGCATTCTATTGAACTTCTACATACATTAAAAAAATTAGATGACATAGTGAAAAAACCTTGCTTTGTTTATAGAGCAGTTGTCAATACTTCAACTAAACTCTGCATTTCAACAGCTGCCTTATGAGAATAGCAATCCAAAAAATATGATGATCATCTCACTCTAGTTCCAAAGGGCCAAATTAGATAGAGCAATGGGAAAATTGAAAAAAGCTGATTATGAATTGGAAGAAATAAATCAATGTCTGGCTTGATCCCCTTACCATTTCCTTTTGTCAGCGAATTTTCACTTGTAAGTATATTGTTACAGCATAAAAAATGCAAAATAATGATTATTATCAAGAAATAAAAGGTACTGATGATGACTAAATTTCATTCCAAAGGCTGCAGCCATTTTCTCTCTTGAGGAAAGACCAACTGACATTATGCATTCTGCCCCCTTCAGTCCAATTTTAACCAAAGCCTCTTCTTGCCTCTAACAGTCCTAGTAAGGCATCCCAATTAACAAGGTCATGCTTCAAAAAATCAATTCAGTCCACTTGTGTCGCTACTACGCATTCCTATATGTTTCTGCCTTAGCGAAAGCCTTTTGGGCTTTTATCAAGCAACTTATCAAAAACAGCTTTATGAAAAAATTATAGGAGTAAGTTCTTTTACCTCATTTTTACTTTGCTACTTCAGATTAAGTCAGTTAAAGAGTAATTGATTCTTTCTTGTTTGCTTGTCCATGATATAGTCTTGCAGCATCACCCAAACATCATCTTTAATCAACTCTCCAAGTGTCTTGTACAAGTCCATCCATGGGTACACTAAATTTTTAACAACAGCTTTTGATCAGTCCTATAAGTATCAATACAGCTTCTTACTAGCTTAAATTTTCAGGCATATAAAAACAGCCTTCCAGCCATTGGTACTTCAGTGAATGGAATTCGCTTTAAAAGAATAAAAAAAAAAGAGAGAGAAATCAGAGAACAGCAATGTATCATCTGCTTGACCAGTAGCAACTGCTCTCAATAACAAGTTTCTAGTAACATTAAGCTCACCTATTATCATCCCACACAAACTGCGGCTCCATTTGATGATGTTTACTAAATGCCTCCCAAAAGTCATCCCTTTAAATTACTAACATTTTGGCAATACACATCAGCTAGAAACAACTTCATATTAACCTGAACATTACTGAAAATGCCAGAATAAATATTTACCAACATGATACTGCAGCTCAGCCAATATCACTAGCTAAAACTGCAAAGTTCCCACTGAAGCACCGCTGGAAGGTAGCCACATCCACTCATTAATTCCTCTTTCCAATTTCTTTAGCAACTTGCAAGCATCCTCCAAATTTCAGGTTCTTGGATGCACTAACATGGACTTCTGAGCATCAATCAAATTCTCAAACCTTATTCTCTTACTAGCAGAGTAAATGTCCCAAATATACTTAGAAGAAATTAGCACGTAAACCAAATTAGAGGTCCCCATAGCATAGCATTAAAATCCAAGCTCAACTGTGATTACACTGATGGACCTCCAATGAAGTAAAATGCATTGAAGTCCTCTTGTCCTCAAGTTCAGAAAAACCTACAACAATCTGAATTACCTTACATAATTTTTCCTGTGACCAATTGTTAAACATCATCAGTGTCATTTAATTCATAAGCAGCAAAATTCCCTACCCACAGACAAACAATATATCCTCTTGCCATCATTCCCACAAAGGAAAACAAGCTATCTTCTTCAAAACATAGCTAGTTGATCAATTAGATTTGGATTTCTAGTTCATAGGAAATTTCTCTAAGGAAATACTGAAAAAAACAAAGTAATGAAATCATATAAATTTCTCGTTATAAGAGGATTGTTATGTTAGCAAATAGAAGTATCATGTAAATAGCAGTGTATAAATAAAACCAGATACCATAATGGAGTTCAGAAAAACCAAAAAATTCAAGGTAATTAATATAATCTAAGGTGTTCCTCACCTAGGGTAGCTTTCCCAAGTTGCCCACATATGAGTTCACTGTTCCGAAAATAGACATAGCCATCTCGTGGACACATTGTCAGGCAAGCTCTATCAGGTTTACTGAAGATTTTTTCTTTGACAGTAAAATTCAAATAGACTCTTGTATTTGCATTAGGCCGTACAAGAACACTGAATAGCTGCTTTCCAGTCCAAAGTTCAACAGGCTACAGAAGACCAAGTATTCAATGTAAGCAAAATCAAAATGGTGTCAACTAGTTATTATAACATGATTGGAACATCTTGTTTTTCCAATATATTAAATGAGAAACAACATAGTTGAGATGCATTATGTTCTAATTTATTCCAAAAAAAGTAGGCAAAAGAAGAATCCTACACAGTATTCACAAAAAGCAAAAATGAAATGGTATAAACAAGGTATAAATGATAAACAGTATGACTAAGATGGAAAGAAATGACAAACAACATGATTAAGACATTTTAGCTCAAATATATTGTTAACTGTGCAGGAAAAGAGCAAATCATATACTACCCATTACATAATAAATATTTTTCATTTGTGGATTTTAGATCAATATAAATTACATTAAATTTAACATGTTCAAAACTATCATTATGTTCTAGTATCTTGAATTGTGAATAAAACGCAGGGAAAAAGTTGTTATGTATGCAAATAAACAATGTAATGGGAAGATCATCTCATTTGCACATTTATTCTATTCAATTCCAAGTAAAATCCCATCCAACCCATATTTGTTTCCAAGGTACCAAATACCACCTTAGAGTTTTCATTTTCTATTTCTAACCCCTCCAGCTTTCCAGCCATTCTTCTAACCTCTCACCACCTACTTTGCATCTGCCTCATCACCCCTGCCCTTTTCATCTTTATATCCCCTCTCAATCTCTACCTTCCCCATCACCTACTCTACCTCACCAACATTTCTCAAATTAAATTATTCACTCTCTTATGCAGAGAGGAGTACTTTCCTAAAACAAATAGATCCTGCAGTCCATCATTGATACAGTCAACAGTATTTTCTCTGAAATAAACAGACTTTTGGCCCAGCTATCCAGAATTTTGCAAGTGGCTATTTAGCTCCTAAAATAAGTGGTCAAGCTGTCCATTTTCGTAATTTCCTTCATAAGCTACAGGCAGGAAGATTTTTTTTTATTTTTATTTAGCTCCTAATGGCTTCTGTATCTCTACATCCAGCATCTTTCTTTCACTACCTCATTGACCCAGCAACCCCGTCTCCTCTCCATGTTAAAACTTCTCTAAAACTTTCACTATTTTATTACCCTTCTCTATCCATCTCAAAACTATAAATGCTTTTAAATAAGTCAGGAGCATCAAACACATAAAAAAACAAATTGAAAACCATTTCACGCAAATAGAAAATGAACGTAAATTTGGGCATGGAAAAACCACCAAACTTTTAATATATAATATTAACTTAGCACTTTTGTGATGCTTGAAAGCACAAATAATTGCTGGATGCAAAATAAATAAGTGTAAATGAAGGGGAACAACGTAACACCTTGATTAAAGCTGGCGTTGGTATGTCAATTGACTCCATTCCATCACCCATATATGAGCACAAAAGACAGAAGGTAGCACGGTCATAAAAGGTGTCCTTTCTTGTGATGAGATAAGATGAGGTCAAGAAATCTTGTGTTGAAGCCACTAGTATTTCCCCGTTCTTCGGTGTACACAGATTGTTTTGCACCTGTTAAAACAGAAATCAAGTTGTGAATCTATCATCAAAAGCATCTGTGATGGCAAATATAAAATCTTAATGATTAAATATTAAATAAAGACAAAAATCCAAATTAGATAATTGGCACCAAATAAATATAAAGGCAATATTATGATTGCCTCATGGACTAAAGAACTGGAAGAACTAAAAGAGGCACTTATGAGAAATTGCACGTAGTCCCTACTGGCTGATTCCTTATGTATGAAATTTGCATGCAGATTATTCATATTCAGTTTTCACTTTTTCACTTTTCATACTTTCTGGACGAGTTTCAATCATTGTGCATATATTCTTTGGATTGATATGTTCCTGTCAAAGGATTCAGGTTAGCTACAAGTCAAACTTTTAGGCATTTCAAACTTAAAAACTTATTTAAATGTTAAAAGCTTGATCCCAACTGATTAAGCCAGCTGGAGCACAAGCTTGACAAATTTCAAATTAATTAGAAAATGACCAGCTCAAAGACGAAGCTTGAAGCAAGGCACTTTGAGAGATTTAAATAGAGATCAACCATATTTAAGAAACTAATTGATGACCAGGTTGCACATAGTTATGTCATTATGCAGCATCATCTAAATAATGTAAAAATGAAATGATATGTAATACATGCATTATGCATCTTGAAAAATAATCTAAAAATTAAAAGACCAATCAAGGCAAACTCACATGAGTCGGACACTACCCAATCTCCTCTCAAGGTAGAGCTCATGCTTGACTAGGCTACACCAGCTTAGCACATTTCATTAAAAATCCAATCATGCTCCAAATGCTTGCAAATGTAAATTTTTCATACTTGCAACATTCAATATACCCAATTTATGCAAGACATAAATAATATTAGTCATCCAAAGTATAACTAATTATGATCAATCATTATCTCTCTTCATCATACTACTTTTGTCTCCCTTCATCAATAAATCTGAAGATGCCAGCATGATTTCAAATTAGCTTCTTCTATTCAAATGGAAAAACTATTTTCATCACTACTTAAGGATAATGTGTTAATTATAAGAACTCAATGCTTTCCAATTGAACCAAGGGTCAATCTATCAATCATAAGATTCTAGCTTGTTAATTGGCCGAGCAAAGAAATCCCAAAAATTTGTATAATTACAAAATTATGTTATGGAAGAATTGAGTAGCAAGTAAAACATAAAATTTTTTAAAAAAATTATACATCAAATATTGAGTTTTTGATCCTCTATAATTCAGAAGTTGTCTTTATTTTTGGAGCTTTTTTATAGCCATAAGCCGACACATCACTAAATATAACTTTCCATGTAATCCTAAGCAAGGTGGAATGCTTCCCAAGCATGAGGTAATTGATATTCAGAAAGGAAAAACTAGAAACTTCCAAATCCTAGGAATAGAGACAGCTAAAGCATTTTCACAACCAATTCAACAACCATTAAATTAGTTCTAGTACAATTGACAACAAAAGTATTACATTTAATAAAATAACATCTAAATTCATAATAGAAAGATCCACAAAAGTAAAATAAATAAAAATGGAAAAAGTAGAAGATACCTAAACAAACTATAAATGATATGACCATACATAATGTATCTAGCAACAATATAACTCTTTGTAGTAATTATAAAAATATAAATACTCTATTTGCCAAACATAAATATACCAAAAGTATTATCTGGTCTAGCTCCTGATAGCTGCATTATGGGTCATTTGATCTAGAAACCAGCAAAACACCCGTTGAAGCTAGCACTACTTCTGCTTCTTTCGTCTCTAGAAAGAAATTGTGATTACATTTAAAATTTTAAATCCTAACTCAACATTATGTTATGATTTTATTACGTTGTCCTTATTTCTGCCTCTTGGAAATATATGTAAGATTGAAATTAAAAAAAAATAAAAAAAGAAAGAAAAAACCGATGAACCAGAAGATATTCTTCAACAAACTACTAGAAAAGATTAAGTTGTCTTTTGAAATATAAAACCTAATTGAATATTCTCAAATTAAATGGCATTCCCACAGGTTACATTGTAGTAACAAAATACAATTTCCCCTTTTCATGTAGCATAGTTTAATCCAAATCACAATATCCACACACTCATTTCTACAGGTTCCCTGGTGAGAATTGCACACAATTCACCCTAGCTAGACAACTTCAATTATCTCAGAGATGTCTTTGTTGTACATTACCAAAAGAAGCAATAGTTGGGACGAGAAGCTTTCAAAATTTAAAACAAATCCGATATAGAAAAAATATACCCCCATAAGCATGAGAGCTTCTGTACGAGCTTCTTCTGTTTGAGGAACATGTAAATTCATCTCATCACCATCAAAATCAGCATTATACGGATTACAAACAGACTCGTTGAACCTCAATGTCCTCCAAGGCATTATCCTTGCCTACATGAATGCAAATAAGTATGACGAAAACTAAATAAAACAGCAGTTATGTAATAAAGAATAAGTATAACCCTGTGAGCCATAATTGACATTCGATGTAAGCTTGGTTGTCTGTTAAATAGAACCACATCTCCATCTTCCAGATGCCTTTCCACTATATAGCCATATTTCAGTTCAGCAGCAACATTTTTCTTCTCACCATACTTCAGATGCCTGAAGGATAATTATTTTAAACCGTTAAGCTTTACTATCCATCACATTTTATAAAGAAAATTATTTAACATTTCCAGTAGAATATTTTCTTTCTCATTCCATTGGATCAATTTTATTTCAAATAACCCCATCCATTTCAAATTCACTAACTTTATCATCCATTGCCCCTTACAATTACAAAAGTTAAAAGAAAGAACAAATACTGATGCAATATAAAATAGAAGCAAAAGTATTAAAAAATGGTTTCAAAATTAAAAATAATAATAAAGAATAAATTGGGCAAAGGACCAATTGATAACACAGCAAATTGAAGGGAACAATAAGGACCAATTGTATGTTTAGATAAGCACTTACAGCCTTGTACCATCCAGAAGCACAACAAAATTGGCACCTGGATATCTGAATGGACCATTCCGAACACACTGTCTTAGTTTCTCTATGTTGTGACAAGAAACTCTTTCTGGGAAGGTTAGCACCTTGGCCACTAATATAGGAATTGCAACCTAGAAACAATAAATAAATCACAAATATCATAAATACATATGTAGGATTGGGAAAAAGAAAAAGCCAATATATGCCACAAAAACTGAAAAGTTAAGGGGTCGTTTGGTATCGTTGTCGATTCCTGTTTTTTTTTTCAATTTCATAATTTGGAAATAAAACTAAGAAAACATGTTTTGCACATTATTTTTGTTTTCAAAAATTTTGGCAACAATCCCCATGTTTTCAAACAAATAGGAAACAACATTTTTATGTTTTCAACTTTTTTGGAAACGTTTTAAACATCTTCCTCCCACTATGAAACCCTTCCTCTTCTACTCCCCCCTCTCTCTCTCTTTCTTTTTAATTTTTAATTCCTTATATTTTTTATTTTTAAAAAAATATCAATTTTTTTACAAATTAATAGTAATAATTAAAAAATTATATTTTTAAGAAAAAGATTTATAAAAATTTATTATTTGGGCTTGATATTTTACAAATTAGTTCATATAGTATAAAAAATATATATTTTTACAATGTATTGATGAAAATTATTGTTTCACACTTGATAAAGTAGGATATAACATATATATATATATATATTTAAAAATCGGATTGATCCAATTTGGGTATATATACATTAAATTTTGTAAGGCAAACACCGAAATATTTTTTAGTTTCAAATGGTACCATTTTTATGAGATATTTTTTAACCATACAATACCAGTCTATGCTATTAATTTTATTTAATAATAAAATCAAGTAAACTAATATAAAAAAATTTAAAAATATGAATTTGAAAAAAATGATAAAAAAGCATCATAATAACTTTGTGTTAACCAAACATATTTTTGTTTTCAACTTTTTAAAATACACAACAGTTAGTGTATCCAAACATGTTTTTGTTTTCAAAAAATTGAAAATAAAACAAAAACAAAGCAAAAACAAAACAAAAGTGAAACAAAAACAAAAAACGAAAAAACAAAAACGATGCCAAACGACCCCTAAACTGGTTACAAGACAAACCTCTGTGATTTTCAAATTTGGATCAGGAGAAATGACCGTCCGTGCGGTATATTCAACACGCTTTCCCGATAAGTTGCCACGAAAACGTCCTTGCTTTCCTTTAAGCCGTTGTATAAGACCACGATGCTTTGACTCAGTAAGAGAAGGTGCTTCACTATTAATATATTCAACAACCTGAGTTTGAAGGTGAGCCCAGATTTCCTACAAAATAAACAGTCCAAATAATAAATTTATTCAATTCACAGATGATAGAAGGCCTTGATGGTACTGGATGCAATCTGCAGTAGAACACTTTGCAACAACTATAACTTAAATTTGATGACTAAGCATGGCATTAAATACTCAATAGATGCATGATACACATCCATGACACATTCAAGCACAATACTCATAAATAAATAAATGCATGTGTGAGCATGTGTATTAAAAAAAGCTGATAAAGGCAAGAATGTAGTATAAATGCCGCCATTTATGAATTTACATTAGAGAAATTCTGAGTTGATGAATGATATCAATATCAAATACTATCTCCAATGAGTCTAAGCGAGGATTGCTGAAATCAAGACAAATGGTTTAGGAATATCTTCCCTTATTAGCTTCTAAATTTGTGCATGGTGTACTTCATCAAAGGCAGAAGGCCAGCACCAAATAATAACTTTATGTACAACAGCTTGTGTACACCAGTAAAGGCATATGGCAACAGAAGATCCAAATTTAATGCCTATCAATCAAGCCCTTCTTAAATTTTAATTTGGGTTTGAGCAAAATTAAAATTGCAATGGGATTCTTGTATTTCTGTTGACATATATGGAAGTCAAAGACCATTTAACTGAAATGGCATTTTTATTGCCCTAATTTGCAAACTTAACCCAATAAAACTCCAAAGATGTGTCTTACTCTGTTCAGTTCTAAACAAAACTGAGCATTCGATTTCAGAATTTCAACTCGAGCATCTTCAGCATTAGAAGAGTCAGAAAGAAAGGTGTCCTTCATGGAATAGATCATTGTTCAAGGGATATTGCAACGAATAAAGGGTGGCTCATAACAAACAAACAAGCATGCGTGCATGCACCTAGGCAAGCACCCAAAAAAAAAAACACACACACACAAGCCCAAAAACAAAAACAAAAACAAAAGTGTTCTTTTGGCTCATACAGAAAAGAACCACCAAATCCTAATTTCCTAATCATACTTAATGAAGTTCAAAGTTCTTCCAAGTTTTGTTAAAATTGAGTTTCAATAACAAAATCCCCACACGCCATGTGGAGAAGTCCAAGTGTGGTAATTTTCATTTGCACTAGTTTCTACAGAAAACAGAGCACAAAACTTTTTTTTTCAAGATGACAATTCCAGATGCGGTTTCATAAAAATATATATAGTTCAAATATTCTTGAAAAGCTTAGACAAAATGAGTCTCACCCAACATTTGAATAAATAGCCAGAACCTTCAAGTTCCTCCCGAAGAAAAGAATTTGTGTTAATTATAAGCCTCAAAATGCTAGTAAGGCTGTCCTCATTGCTGCAAGTGAAACAATAATTATGTGTTAAAAATTAATATAATCGGCAAAGAATACTTATCGTAACCCTTTGACTTATGGTAGCACGATAGACAACATTTGAACACAACTAACCTTGATCTTCCAAAATCAACAAAAGCAGAAGGGCGAATAGCTAAAGGTGGTATCGCTATGTCTGTCACAATAAGCTTTTCTGGCCTATCATAAAGATTCAACAATTCACAATCCTGTAGAACATAAGCAGCAATAATATCAAGAGAACAAGCACACATGTGCATTATAAAATAAAGTTCATGTTAAAAAGGAAAATTAACAGAATAATGAACCCGTAGGTTGTTAACTCCTAGAAAAGCATCTACCTCATCAAGCATCTTTTTGAAAAGCGAGAGAACCGTAAGAGGAGTAAGAACATGAAGCACTTGGGAAGACTGATTTCCTCTTAGATGTGATAATGCAGCACGACACTCATCTGAACTTTTATCAAGCATTTTACCAAAATCTTGCACAATAGCCAATGGACCTCTAGCTTTCTTCACCACACCTGCAATTAAAGATCACATTAGGCACGAAATGGGTGCAAGCAACTCTCACAGCAGAGAAGACTCTTCTAACCCATATAACACCAAATAATGATCCTACAAGTACTTGAAATCTTACAATTTTTGACCCCTGAGCAAGACCAAGAAATGGTTACAAATTCTATTTGCTCAAAGGAATTAATATTAAGAAGTAAAATCAATCCAAAGCTACAACAAAAGTCAAGTGACAATATAATTCTTTTCCGAAGCGCTTAACTGGTGGCAGATTTTTAACCAATGCTGCATTAGAATTTGAATCTTTGACCGATCAAATGATAACTTCGAAATTTTGCCTCATATACATCACAGGCAATCTTCATGGAGATTAAATTCAAGCTAGGAATTAAAATAATTGAATAAAGTCACAAAAAGTGCAGATCATTGTTATTTTTTAGGCCCACTGAAGTATAAAAAAAGAATGTATATTTTGGCCACTTAAGTAGCCATTTTTTATTCATTTTGTTCCCTCCATCCAACAATGTGAGCCACGTGGATAGATGCCACCTGCTGACTACTGAGCTGGCAAGAATGTGTGATATGGCATCTAACATGGTTTGGGATGTGACCCACGCAAGCATTTAACGTGGTCAGGCATGCAGCAAATAGGACAGATACCAAGTCACACATTCCTGCCAGTTCAGTAGTAGGGGGGAGGCATGAGTCAACATGTCTCACTCTGTTAGGTACAGGGGCCAAACGAATAAGCATGGTTGATTCAAGGCCAAAAACAAACAATGATTCCATTTTAGTAACCATTAGTGGCTTTAAACCTAAAATATATAGATGGAATTGATAAACAAAGGCTTGACTTACAAGTACATGCATCAATGTTTATTCTAATCTTATTAACCTATAGGTTTGCAACAGCATTTCATGAGACCTTGATCTTTCATATCTAGCAAGTAAGATTATTAAATATCAAGCTACTTGCCCAAAACAGATGGCAGCCAATCAGAAGATAGTACACTCTGACTAATAGTTAACCACGGTCAAAACTGCACCAAAACCCACATATAATATACTACATAAACAAATGAGGAAACAAGCTAAATCTATCTTGTCACTCTTGAAACTACAATCGGCTAGCTTATAAATTAGGCTCTATGCTAAATTACTAACCATTCACGTAACCACAATTGTTGCACCGAGGACCTTTGCACCTGTCCCGTATGTTCTTCATATATAAATTCTTTTGAAGTACTTCTGCCTTGGGATTTCTCATTTTCTTCAAAAATTGTTTGCGCTCGGTTTCTGAGAGAAGTACCCTCCCACACCTCTAGATTCATGTTCCAAATAAGAAATCAGTATTAACATTTTCTGGTATAGTAATTATTACAAGCAAACTTCTGATATTCCATTGGTACCAAATGGATATGAAAATTGGATAAAGAGATTAACAGGAACGCTAATTGAAATATGCCGGATCAAAGAAGTACCTTACAGATGCACTTCAAAACATTTAGGATAAGATTAAAATAGCCAACATTAAAAACGGGAAGCATGAGCTTTAAGAAGCCAAAGTGTCCAGGACATTCAGTAAAATTTCCATGACATGTAGCACAAACTCCAGATTTGTTTGCAGGTCCCTGAAAGCGAAATTATGAAGTATGTTATTTACTCACATTGTGGATTAATGAGAAAGAGAAAGATGAAATATGTACATCACAAGAATAATGAATATCTTGAGATCCAGCTATTTTTTTCATATATTTCACAGCTAGCAGTGAAAGATTCTGCAGCTGCTAAAAGTTGGAGGTATGAGTAGAAACAAAAGATGATACTGGTCAGTCTAATTGGGTTTGATGCAAAACCAAACATACTATTCAGTAAAAAGAAATCAATTTCTGCACCAACTAGGTGGTTTATAGGAAGTTCGGTAAAATGCACACAAATTCCTATAACTATAGCAGTTGATGCTTACATTCTAATTAACCAAGCATTGGATGGAAAGGAAGGCATGTCCAAGCAGCAAGGAGACCACCCTTACCAGCATCAATGCCATCAAAGACATAAATATCTAAAACTTTCATGTACAGTTCTGGAACAGAGATTCCTTGCATAAAATGAAAGACCGAGATGGATGTCAGCTTAGTAGGAATGTGGAAGCCTTACAGAATGATTATGAAGCTACACAATAAAAAATTAGTATATCCCAAAATAAATTCAAGTTTCTTTTTCATTAGCCTACCTTCTCTAACTATATCCTTCCAACTTTTCTATTTTCATTAATGTTGTTCTAATTTTCAGTGATTCAATAAGCATCTCATCAATTATCTAAGGATGACATACAAATAACTGATTCAAACCAAAGACTCGCATGTCAAACAAACATACAATTATAAATAAACCCAAAAAGATATGGTTTTCATCTCAAATTAGTATCATAATCCTATCAATCCCCATCATTCATCAACAATTCGCCACTCATGCAAGTGAGAACAAGAAATCAAACAAAATATAAAGAGAAAACAATAACAATAAACACAGGATGTACCATCCGAGCATCAAGAATGCCATGATCAACAGGTTTAGCACTCTCATTGTAGAGCTTGTTGTTCCAGACCTGGACCTCTGCCAACTTCCGTATCTCGTCGCCAGAAAACATGCTGAAACGAAGGCTTTTTCTGCAAAAGAGAATCAAAGCAAACAGAGAAAAATTAGAAGAACAGATGCACTAAAATAGATCGAAAAAGATGGAGACCGATCATATAGCTTCGAAAAACTCACATTCGCCGAGGGCCAACATCCTCGATGAAGGGTTCCTTGGTACATCGCAGCTTCTCCTCGCGACGCACCATCCCCATGGCCATCGCGGGCAATGGCGATCGCCGGGAAGGGAAAACCAAATTTGAGAACTGGGGTTTCTTCCTGGGTTTTTGGGATGCCTTTCAACTTATTTTGGTCTTCGTCGATGATGAACGCCAGTAAAGGGTCTAGAGAACAAAGTGAAATAAAGGTTAGAGGTTGAACAAGAGAGATTTAGCACAAAAGCTTTAAGCATTGTTGTTCATTTAAGGTGTATTCATTAATAACTTTAATCTCCAATCGGGGATAGAACCTTATTATACCGAAGGTCTTCTGAAGATGTTCTTGAGCAGACAGACAGACACATACACACAAATATTCAATTGGAATGGGTAATGCCAGTTTTCTTCCTAAACATACAAACGGAAAAGATCTAAGGCACTAATAAGAACATCCATCAAATGACACAATGGCAACTATAGATGGATGAATTAACCAGCATCTGAATGCACATATCTTTGATAAAAGAGTGAATCTCCTTCAGTGGCAAGCTCCTCTTTCTAATGATCTCAATGTTCATACAATTATTGAAAAGAAAATAAAACAGTTTTAAGTTATTTTCAAGATATGGTAACAAAAATAGGAACCTCCAAAAAAAAAAAACCCAATTAATTCCTTTTCTTTCCTTTTACTTTTCCTTTTTGTGTCATTTTCTATCTTGTAGTTGTCATTAAACACGGACTAGATTCACCTTACAAATATAAGCAACTGGAGTGATCACAATCTTCATACAAAGATTAGAATGAAATCACAAATAGGAATACACAGTTGGAGGGAGCATATGCGCCAACAACTTTTGCAGCCCTTTGTTTCTTAAAAGAGATCATCTTGACAGAAAACCTAGATTATTACTTGACTTATAATTTACACAGTTAAAAATGCTGGAATATTATGCAGTAAAGGTGTAACAATGGCACATGCATTTCATCAAAAACAAAAATGCTCATCTACTCACAAGTGTTTGACTAGCATCAAAAGATTGCACAGAGCTCAACGACAACAACTTATATGGATATAATGAGTATTATTTGTATCATTTTCTAACAATAATCAAGATCTGATAAGGTCAAAAATATCATAATAAAGTGAAATGGTAAAATAAATATTGCAGATGACAAGAACACTTATAATATAAAATTCCATTCCATAAACTCCACTAGTAAAAGAAGCCAAAAACCTTAGAAAATGCAAAAACCACTGGAGTACCTATAAAAAAATTATGTTGGATATGTTGGATATCATTGATCTATTGACTCCAAAACAGTAAGTGTGATCCAGCATTTCATAATTCTATTTCCATGGTCTGAATTTTCCCAAAATGGATTTGAGAAACAGCTAGAATCTAAAATAAAACCCATCAAGAGATCAAAGGAATCAAGAGAAAATGAGAATGCCTAATCAAAGGTGTTTTGAACCAGTACTTCCAAAAAGCATCTTCTAAAACAAACGTTACAAACCTAAAGAGATCAGACAAACTCAAGTCTGTGAAACTCAAAATAAAAACAAAAAAGTGCAGCAACATCAATCTAGACAAGAGTGATGCCTTGATTAATGCTGACAGTCAAGCATCCATCAATAAATTAGAGAGAAATAAGAATAAAACACAGCAGAAAAGATCCAATAAATCCAGACAAGGGCAATGCCCCAAAACAAACCTAAAGAGATCAAACAAACTAAGACTCATGAGGAAATTCATAAGAAAAACATAAAAGTACAACAAGACTAATCCAGACAAAAGCGTTCCCCTGTTTAACGCCAAAAGTCAAACAACCATCACGAAATTAGAGAAAAAAAGAATGAAACACAGCAGATGCAATCAATCCAGACAAGAGTGAGATTTAAATAGAGATCAACCATATATAACATGATTGGAACATCTTGTTTTTCCAATATATTAGAAATTAATTCACATTATGATAATATTTCTCACAAATATTTAGAACCATACACAGATATGCATATTAGATTTGGACATTAATAATTAATTCAATATATTGATATAAAATTAGTATCCCGACATCATCAATTATCCATTAATATGGAAATTAAAATCAATATCATTGATTATTCAGTCTTCACCACCCTTTATTTTTATCAATTTTTTTTAAAAAAAGGAATGAACTATCATTGTCACTTGCCAATGATCCAACCAATTTAATATGAAGAAACTCTAAATATCGGCAACCTTTGTAGATCACCAAACAAGTCTAACAAACCAAATATTTCATCGTCCACCTAAGTTACACATATATAATTTTATTGATTACTATTAGATATCAGAAATTAATTCACGTTATGATAATATTTCTCACAAATATTTAGGACCATGCATAGACATCCATATTAATTAGTTCAATGTCTTATTTCATGATTTTAATTAGTTTCCTTCATTTCTGTACTTTTTCTGAATTGTAGATTATTAAACTTCAAGAAGACAATAAAGCTTTGGAAAGATTGACAAAGTCGAAAGAAGAAGCACTTATCGGAGCCGAAGAAATCTTGAGGAGCGCATTAGAAAGAGTACTGATAGTAGAGCAAGTGCAAAACCAAAATCTTGAGCTTCGAAGGAAGATCGAAATATTTCAGGCATGAAATGGCCTCATGCATATACTTATCTTTTACCATTTTATTTAGTACATTCGATGAGTTTTTCATGCTATAATGCAGGAAGAAAACAAACTTTTAGAGAAAACAAATCGGCAAAAAGTTATAGAGATCGAGAAACTTAGCCAAACGATACGTGAGCTCCAAAGATTCTATACTTGCCGGTGCTGAAAATGCTAATGCTATTCGTGATTTTTAGCGACAAGTTGCCGAATTACATGTAAGACACTCTCTTTATATGATTAATGAATCATTAGTTTTTTTCGGGCTTTAATTTGGTGATGTTTAGGAAGAAAGAAAGACACTTGAGAGAGAGTTAGCAAGAGTTAAAGTTTTAGTAAACAGAGTTGCATCAGTAAAGGCAAACGAATTCAAAGATGATAATGAAAAGCTCATGCCTGTCAAACATTGGCTTGATGAGAGAAAGTTCTTCCAGGTATTCGATTTATTGTTAACTTATCATCACATATAGAATTAAATATTTCACAAATTTTTTGCTGAATTTTGTATTTAGGGAGAGATACAAAGATTGCACGATAAATTACAAGTGTCTGAAAGAACTTGCAAGGCAGAAAATCAGCTCAATGTATGTGAAACTAGAAATAGTTTCTTTTCTGGTTTTAATTGTTACTTTACATTAGCTTTTAATCATAAATTCTTTTTTCAGGATAAACTTAGATTGAGGCTGAAGACTTTGGAAGACGGCATGATTAATAAGAAATCATCGACGAATCGACATGTCAAAGGGATTAATATTGTTACAAAGAATTTATGGGTAACAAGAAGTAAAATTTCTGATGATAACTTGAAGGAGAATTCAGATGAAATTAGTACCAAAGAAGAGCATGGAAATGAAGACATGGTTTCGGGTTTTCTTTATGATAAATTACAAAAGGAAGTGATTAATTTGAGGAAATCTCATGAAGCAAAAGATGGATTACTGAATGCCAAAGAAGATGAGATTAAGGTGAAGAATTATATTAATTTTTACTGTTGTATTAACTCATACAAGCATTTATTCAGTTATACTGTATGTTCTTATGTTTTAATTTGTAGTACTACCTGAAGACTCAGACGTGCAAGTATGGTTTTCGATGTAAGTTTAATCATCCAAAAGACAAAGTGAGTGCATCTTCAGTTGAGTAATGGTTTCTCAATTAGTGATTCTAAGCTCTTGTCCCCTATGTTTCTCCTATTCAGATTTGTATGCAAACTATTGACAATTTTATTATCTTTTTCAGACTAATGTCCAATGAGAAACAGCCACGAAGTTGATAAAAATTCTTTTTTGACGATTCTAGTGGCAAGAAAAATCACAATTTATTCGGTATATTTAACTTAGAAAGATTAAAGCACAAATGCAGTACCTGGTGCTTGGTGAGGCAGCGTCTGATGGAACAAGTCTTCGTGGGGCGGAGGTCAAGGGGAAGGAGCTTCTTCTTCTTATAAACTTCCCTAAGCGCCGCCTTCCTTCTGTGAGATCACTGTCAGAACCTGCGCGATTGACAACCTCACCACTTTTCTGCCGCGTTTTATCAAACACATGATAGGTTAGAATTCATAGGCACAGAATAACAAAGCAAAATATCAGAGAAAACGCACATCTTTGAAAGCTTGTTGGAGGCACCACCAGTGACCTTGGCGACAAAGAGAAGGGCCAGCTCCGCCTTAAGATTCTTCAACTGGGTAAGCAGATCCACAATAAGATACTCACATACTTCATCGATCAGCTTCAATGCGAGAAAACCTTAGAAGAAGATCGAGAGAAAGGAGAAGGGGGGCGGGAATAGAGACAAAGAAGGGGCCTGAACAGAGATCTGAGAAAGGAGCAACGCACCAGGAGAGAGAAAGGGAGAGAGAGCCGGGAAAGAGAGGGCGAGATATATGTATATATATAGGTTATTAATTTTATTATTAACTAGCGGGGTTTTTAGCAAAAAAAAAAAAAAAACGCCAGAAAACAAAATTTTTTACCCCAAAAGTTTTTGGTGAAATCCCTCCAAAATGAAAATTATAAAACCTTACCGGCGTTTATCCATTAAACCCCGCTAAATATAAATAATTTCCCGACGCTTAGTAAAATAATGCCACTAAATAAAAGATTTAACAAAAAAAATTTTGTTAAATCCCTTCAAAATTAAAATAATAATAAATTAACAGCGTTTATCTATTAAACCCCGCTAAATATAAATAATTTCCCAGCGTTTATTTTATAAACACCGCTAAATAAAATATTTAACCCCAAATTTTTTTTTTTGAAATCCCTCCGAAATTAAAATAATAACAAATTACGGGAGTTTTCCAATAAACCCCGCTAAATATAAACAATTTCCCCGCGCTTAGTAAAATAAACGCCGCTAAATAAAAGAATTTTCCCACGCCCTAATTCCTCCAAAAATATGAATTATATTTACGGCGTTTTTATCAAACAACGCTGCTTAAAAAAAAAACTTCACCGGCGTTTATTCAATACAACGGCGCCAATGAAAATATTTTCTCGCGCTTTAATCCCTCAAAGACCAGAAAATCAAATGCCGAAAACTAACAATTTAAGCGGTGTTTTATATAAACACCGCGAAAATAATGCCGCAAAAGGTCAAATTTGGTGTAGTGAGCCTCTGATCACCAATTAACACTCTTGTATGGTCAACCTTGAAAATAATAAAATAATGATAAAAGTAATTAAAATAATAAAAAAAATATGCGGTAGTTTTTTTTTTTTTAGTTTTTTTTAAAGGTGGATAAACCATTTTTATTTAAATTACCAGCAATGACCAACAGAAGACAAGAGAAAGAAGAAAAAAATACAAAAACAGAGTAACATGCCTCTTCAAGCCACAGTCAAGAGAAATCTAACCCGCAGTCTGATCTTGTCCGTCCTTAGAGAGCGAGGTCCCACTATCATCCTCCGCCCGAGGTGCATTGAACGCCAAACTGCGACGAATGGAAGTGATGGAATCCTCCGTATTCTTTTTTGGCCCTTCCTTCTGCGGTAGCTAGCTTGTCCCAATATTGTTGCTGCATATATACTTGCAATAATAAAGAATAACCAACCACTAAACCCTAACCCTAAAAACTTAACTATAGATTTCTCAATCCGTTTATGTACGAGTAGACTCAATGGCCAACCAAAACTGGCTCCTCCTCCTCCTCCTCACCTCCCCATCTTCCACTCCATCCTGATAAGCATCAACCTGATCAACCCTAAAAGACCAAATTTGCACACAATGTTGGCAAGACTTCAAGCCCAAACTCTCACAGAGTCCCACCCAACCGGAGATAAACCGATGAGCACCGGAAGCATACTTCTTGTATGCCATGGAATGCACTCTTCCCTGGCTATCAACAACCATCACTTCCAACTTGTTTTGATTCACAAGATTCATCTCATTCTCATCCAACTGTGCTGCCATGTTATTCACTGCTTGATGGTTTAAGAGCAACCTAGACTGTTCTTTATCAACGTCACTTCTGGTGAGGCGTTTGCTGAATATAAAGACTGGTTGAGAGCCTCCGTTGCTTTGGATGAAGTGAAGAAGCCACTCAGGTGGTGCCCGGAGTTGCTCCGGAGAGGAGTGCACTTGTTGCTTTTGTGTACTCACTTGTGGGTGATCTTCTTGTTGCCTTCTTGTCTCCAATTGTTGGATCTTTTCTTCTCTTTCTCTTTCTAATAGTTCACATGCAACTTCACTTAGAATTTTCAAATTGCAAAAATCAGGCTCCATTTCTTTCATGTACCTCCAGAGAAATATTTAAGGTTTAGGGTTTAAAGTTCACAAGAGAGAGAGAGATATTTAGTGTTTAGGGTTTAACGTTCAAAAGAAAGAGAGAGAAATATTTAGGGTTTAGGGTTTAACGTTCGAGAGAGAGAGAGAGAGAGAGAGAGAGAGAGAGAGAGGTGTTTATTGATATTTGATAGTGGAGAGCTTTGAGAGATATATAGAGAGAAAGAGAGAATAAAGTTGAGAACCAATGGAAGGCGAGAGAAAGGACTACAAGGATTGAGGTGATAACCGTACGATGGAGAGGGAGGGAGAGGATCATAGAGGTGTGATAGTTTTGGATGATTATGGAATTTTTAGCTTTGTTTGGAAGGCTATTATTTATGGGTTTTTTTTATTTTTTGAATTTATTTTTGCATGATCATCTCATCTTGTAGATTTTTTTTGGAGATTTCTTTGGGTTTGGAACAAAAGAAATATAGGGTCTGATTTTCAATCTTTAGCTAATAATTATCTGTTGTATGAATTTTGGTTGTAATTTTTATAAAGGCATAATCCTAAATTTTGAAATTTAATTTTTTTCTTGTAATTATCATGCAAACCATAGTTTGGATTTAAAGATTTCATAAGGGCATGATTTTAATCGCATCCGTTGTTTTTTAAAGTTTTGTTGTAAATTGTTAGGGCATTTTAACATCTTTTATTTATCTTGTGAGAATACCATACACGAGCTAAATAGACTATTAAATTTGTGACTATACTTGCTCCCTAATATAGCCCAAAGTAGCAAATAGGATAAACTAGGCTACAAATTGAGCTCTCAACGTTTTTTTTTTTTTAATTTAAGTTGGGAAAGCAGCAACTTTGAA
Source organism: Dioscorea alata (assembly GCA_020875875.1). Classification (NCBI taxonomy): domain Eukaryota; kingdom Viridiplantae; phylum Streptophyta; class Magnoliopsida; order Dioscoreales; family Dioscoreaceae; genus Dioscorea; species Dioscorea alata. The sequence goes on from CM037018.1 coordinate 18,147,159, forward strand.
TTGGTGAAATCAAAATATATTAGAGATAAAAATTGAAGTTAATAGTAACATTAATTCCCTTAAAAAAAATTTTCAAAAACATCACAACTTAATACTTCTAAGAAACATGCTAATTCTTTCATGTGAAAAGAATATCACAACTAAATACTAATGCTTTAAAGACAGTGGGCATCCAAAGACATACAGAACAAAATAAGATGAGAAAAAGTAGTATTTGAAGTTCTAATTTGTTTTATAAAGATGCAGGATGCATCATCAGATGCTGTACCGTTCTCATGAAATTTCATTGGTCAAAACATTGAAATCCATAGAATGAAAATATAGTTCAGCAAATGCATGGTAGAGAGGATGGATATCTTTTCACATGTATAGTCCTTCGGGTACACCTTCCTTCTTCTTAAACATGACCTTCTCCTTTGCTTTCTTGAAATCGGCATGTGTAACCTGAAACAAACACCAGTTGAATCAGCAAAAATTAAAAATCAAGGAACCGACAAGACAACAACTTGTGCATTAACTTCTTTCCTCTAGAACGACAAGGAAATGAGGAAGGAAAATAATTTCAAAAACTAATGGGTATTTTGCCTCTATGATGTCACAGCCAATAGTATGCAAAGTATAGAAAGCCTGCTTTCATTGTGAACTCACTGAACTATTCAGAAAAGGAATTTATACGTGGCAAGTATCAGTGTAGAGAATGAAATGAAGTCATCAAGATGGACCAGATCTAACAACTAACATAAGATAATGACATTCTTATTCCAAGAGAGATGAATATAGCAATTTAACCAATTCAAAATCATTACAAGAGAGTAGGGTATCATAACAGAACCATTTTTCAGTTTTGATGAAGAGGAAATGCACAAGAAATGTTGTTATATCTGATCCACCATATGAATAGTTAGAGCTTCCGCTATCTTACTTTAATTAAGACCCTAGCTAGTTTGTCATAGGTCACTTATTCATATATTTAATTTTTGTTATTTTCACCATTTCAAAAGTTTAAATCAATTTTGCAAGAGTTGCAAAAGGCTAATAGTCAAAGAAAAGATCACATTATGTGTCAGAGCCTTACTTTCATCCTTCGCTCTCTCAAAGCAAGCAAGCCAGCTTCAGTGCAGATCGCTTTAATGTCAGCACCAGAAAATTCATCCTTAGTCATAACAAATTCTTCCAAGTTGACATCTTCAGCCAATGTCATTCTTGAAGTATGTATCTGGAATGACAAAATACAGATTTGCAATCATCTACTGGTCTAAAAGGAAAAAAAAACACGCAAATATGCACAAATATAAAAATCTGATGCTTAACACATTAATCATTAGTGTGCAGAAGGCATCAGAAAGAACACCCACCTGGAAAATACGCCTTCTTGTCTTTATATCCGGAAGAGGAAATTCAATCTTCCTATCAATTCGGCCTGGTCGAAGCAATGCAGGGTCAAGGCTTTCAATTTTGTTTGTTGCAAGAATGACCTTGACATCTCCTCTTGAGTCAAAACCATCTAACTGGTTCAATAACTCAAGCATTGTTCTCTGTATTTCACGCTCACCTCCTGAATGAGCATCATACCTTCAATGGTGTAGCAGACAAATGAAGGTGGCACTCAACAGGAACAATGAAAATTAGACTCTAAAAACTTTAGGTCAACAGCTTTTATTCTCACCTTTTTGTACCTACGGCATCAATTTCATCAATGAAGACTATCGACGGTGACAGATCATCAGCAACTCTAAAGAGTTCCCTAACAAGCTTGGGCCCATCACCCAGATACTTTTGGATTAATTCACTTCCAACAACTCGCAAGAATGTAGCTGATGTTGAGTTGGCTACCGCCTGGGGGTATTTGACATTAACAAAAATAACATACAGGTTAACAAGTACTCATATGAAAGGGCACATGGGCCAAATATATATATATACACACCTATGATTCAGAAAAAATACATCTGCAACCAGAAGCAGTCATAAAATCTTTGTGATCCTAATTGAACATTTATGGCAGCTTACTATAAATTCTTACCACTCAACCTCTTCCTCTAAGTTGACTTACAAACAAAAATGTGTCCTCCAATCATAATTCAATTCTACAAACCAAATTTATACATTAATTTTATCTACTACCTAAGTATAATATTCTAAGGTAAAGCTAAAAAAAAAATTCTTGGACAGGATAGATGAGAGGTTTTTAAAAAATTGAATAAAAACAGTAAATTCCCATGGTTCACAAAACGAGTGACAGCTACCACATTGCATAAGTGAGCACGAGAACTTTTGTGCACATCTATGCTGACATGGCACAAATACCACATGTTAAGTGGCAATAACTTAAGCTTGTTTTAAAGACCACAAATGTACTGTCAAACTCAAACAACTTATATACACAAAAAAAAAAAAAAAAGAGTCTAAAGATAGTTAGAATCTGATACAGATAAGAAGTGTGTGTGTGTGTGTGTGTGTGTGTATGGAAAAAAAACTGACCTTTGCAAGCAAAGTTTTCCCAGTGCCAGGCTCCCCATAAAGGATCACTCCCTTAGGAGGCTTAATACCAATATCTTCATACAGCTCAGGATGAGTTAAAGGAAGTTCAACTGCTTCTTTGATTTCTTGAATCTGGGCATCCAACCCACCAATGTCAGCATACGACTCTAAAGGAGCTTTTTCGACCTTCATTACAGAGACCATGGGATCTACTTCATCTTGCAAAAGGCCAACAACCGAAAGAACCTGGAAAAAGTAAACTCTGTAAGTTCACAATCAAGAAAAATGCATACCATTCCCACAATATTTACAAATTTACATGAACCCACAAAGATGGATCACAGCATAATAAGTTGTGCCCATGAAAAGCTTTAGCAAGAATCCACCAAAAACATCATCATTTTTTTTTTAATTAAGCACTAAATCGAGACCTCTAATAAGAATGCCACGTGCTTTTTTCACATACAGCTAAACCACTACTGATTATCCCTTTTGTTAAAAGCAGAGCTTGCAAAGTTTAACAATGTTATAATTTTTATTGCACATTTAAGGCAGCAGAAGGAGATATTAATGCAAATTATGCTTCATAGACCAACATCAATCCAAACACCAGATACAATAGCACCAATATCTACACAATTATTCAGCCTCTTTATTTTGCCTGATAACTAAAAAAAGATACTCTGTATGCAAAACTTCGCTACCATGTAAATTTGAGAAATTTAAAATCACCTTCTAGAGCCATCTAAGTCAACCTACAACAAGTCACCACATTCTCCTACTCTGCAAGACACACAGGAAAGCTTTGTTCGTGCCCTTATGTGTTAGACTTCATTTCTCCAGTCTTCCAGCTAAAATCCAGGGTCCATTGCTTGTGATGTGCATCTAAGAACTCACTAGTTGCCGGCCAGATAGAATCGTTTCAATTTTCACCACAAGTAATTCTTAAACAATTCTGCAAACCAGCGCCATGTAACCAATCTTCTTCCTAGATCTATAATATGGAACATCTGTAATCCAATTCACTGAGAATAAGAACATGAATCTTATTTCAAGCTTCACACTAATTTACTACAAATCCTTCTTTAAATTCTCTTCTGAAACCTAGATCCATTTCCCCTAGACCCCAATAATCTAGCTATAAATAACAAGTAACTGTGTGGATTCATCATAAATTAAACACAACAACAAAACTCTATATCAACATAATCAATCAAAACACTAGCATTTGCATCAAATTCAACGAATGTATACATATGCCAACAAAAAAAACCATAGAATATGCAATAAATCACCTTGTTGTGCATCAATATCGCGCACCCGGGCTCGAGCTGGTCCTTATCAACAAACGAAAGAATACTGACGTAGTACTCAGGCCCAACAGAACTAGAGACAATCGCATGATTCTCGTCAATAAGCTCTTCAAGGTTTCCAACACTCATAGGCGATCCCCGGAGATCATCAACCTTAGATCGATCCTCCTCGTTCTTATCCTCATGGGGCTTGAGCCGCTCCTGGCTGGCCACGAACTCCTCCTCCATGATAAGATAGTCCTTGATCCTCTCAAGCTTCAGCAACCGAAGCTTGCATTTAGTCAGCGGCGTCACTGTAGGAAGCCGTGCAGCCGCCTCAGGGCCCTTCTGCTTGCGCTGCCGCCGTCCAACGCGGCTCGGCGGGGCCGCCGGCTCGAACTTCTTCTCCTTCTTGTCTCCGTCCTGCTTTCGTTCGCCTGGCAGCCCTTGCCGCCCCATTCCTCCGGGTGTTCCTTGCCCCATGACTTCCGGATCGGAGCTAGGGTTTCCGCTGAGAATTCGAGAATGGATTGCGGATGAAGATCAAGGGTTATTAGGGCTTGGAGCAAATCGGGAACGATTCATCGGAGAAGAGAAGCCTTGGACCCAAAGCAACGTAGTTGGGCTGGGCCAATACTGGGCCCAAAGTACAATGATAGGCCCATTGAGATACCAAGCTGGGCTCGCAAAACTTGGGAAATGGATCCGACCCGAAACATTGTCGGATCCATGATTCATGCCCGATAAGGATTATCATTTATTAATTAATAGTTGGAGTCTAGGTGTAAATTGAACTATATATAATAATATAGTGTGATCCAATCCGATATGAACTTTTAATTATAAAAATTTAGTGCTAATTGTTTAATGTTTAAATACTAAGTTCAAGTTTACACGTATCGATAACCCACAACTTCCTATAAAGGATTTCATGGACATTTTTTTATATATACATGCATGAAATTTGATTAAATATATTTTTATTGTTTAAAAAACATATGTATAATTATAGCACACATCTTGTAATCTCAAGATTTAATTTAGAGATAATAATAACTAGTTCATTGTAGTTGTAGGTGATGGAAAGTTAACCAAAACTCTAGAAAAAGAGAGCAATTATATCCTTAGCCTTAGGCATGCGTGAGCTTTGGAATGTTTAATAGCTTCCAAACTAGACAGTACAACCTATGATCCTCACACCCGGAATTTTAGCTTCCTAGTTTGGAAGTTAAAAAATATATTTTAATTATTAATATTAGTTACATTTAAACTACTATACAACCGGAACAGAACAGAAAAGTACCAACTCATTTCAAGAGAAGCTCTGATAATTATTAAAAAAATTTATATCCAAAAATATTAATAACATGATTTGTGATAATTTTTTTTCACAATGTTAAAAATTGATCATTATGTTTTCACTATTAGCACATGATTTCGAAAGTAATATTCGATGGTGAAATAAATATGGCATTGATTGTATCAAAATACCATTATTTTCTTATTTACATATATTAGTAAAAAAAATTCCAAACAAAAAATGGAGGGTTCGAATATGTGATTTTTTATTTATTTATTTTTTTTTGAAAAAGTGGATAAACCACATTCATTGAAGAAACGAGAGTTACAGAAAAAAAAGCAGCAACGGAGACAAACTCCAGTCTACCACAAGAAGTGGAAACCAAAAGTACAAACAAAGATAAGGGAAGAAAAGAAAACCCTAAGGACAGGGGTCCTTAGGGAAGGAAATAACAGACCCAAGGCTAAGTCTCATCCATAGGCGGGGACTAAGATGGCGAAGCATCCTGCACCGACTCCGTAGCAGAAAGGAAATCCAGGCTCCTCTTAATCTTAGACATAGGATCCTCCAGCTTTACCTTCTTCAACTCAGGAGCTGCATTATTCCAATTTTAGCTTCCAATTGTAAACATAGTTGAGGAGAAGATGATCATTGGTCTCCAGATCCGAATGACATAGGACACATGTAAGGCGAATATGTGATTTTGTCCATTATAAAAAATATATAGCTAAAAAAATGACGTTAATATGATTTCAAAAATAATAAGTAAATAAATAAAATCATTAAATAAAAAATAATATCATAAATAGCACTTAATTAAGTAAGATGGCTACCGCGTGATTATTTAAAGTTACTTGATAAAGGATATTACATATAGATATAGATTTTCTGGTTCTTCTCCACATGAAAATTTGGTGCAATCTCAATGCACAACGCACAACAACCAACCCTTTCCCCGGTGGTGCATGTCCAAAATACCAAAAAATCGGCACCTCGTTCTCCACAAACTTCAAGACACCCATCATCTCATTTTATTTTAAAATATATAAATATTACAATCGCTTATTTATCATTCTTTATTAACAAAATAATCCTTTAATATATATATATATATATATATATATATATATATATATATATATATTATCAGAGATTTATTGGTTTATTAGTTTAAATTCATTACGTAAAATGTTTATTTTTATTGAGATGATAGATTCAAAACCTAACCCATACACTATGTGCGCACAAATATGTGTTGAGAGATTAATTTCACAACTACTTTATATATATATATATATATATATATATATATATATATAAATCTAATATTGTTAAAATAATAAATTAAATTTACCACTCTTATAATATAAAAATGATAGTTGATTCACGTCTATTGTTTGGTTTGTTCAAATTTATCATATATGTATATATAGACAAATTAAATATCACCTTTTTATATATAAATAAATTTAATTTACTAGTCAATAAAAAAATAAACAATTTAGTTTCTATACAGATGCAAACAAAATCGCACATCAATGAAAAACGATATATGTTATGATTAATAGAAACTAAATTAATGGTCAACCAATTTTTTTATCTCTACAGCCATGAGATAAAGAGGAAATGATGTATTTCGTTTGAGAAAATAATAAATTTCAGTACATAAAAAAAAAAGGCATAACATTAAATGATAAAAAAATCACAAAAAATTAGAATCAATAGCTCTTTCAATCTACAAAAATCAGGCAGCCATGATGCTCCAAACTTTGGCATCGTATGGAAAACCATAACGGGCCACAGTAATTGCTGTGTCAAAACAAACAGCAAAGTGGCTATAAACCAATCTCAACCGTAAATAACATCTCGTGCTTGAATCTAAAAGCCATATACGGCTATAATCGTTGCAAAAGCGCCACGCTGTTCGTAGCCATACAGCAAAGACAAACTCTCTCCGCTCTATCATTGATATGAAAGCTATACTAATAATTTACGTAGATACAGAGAAGGGCTATACTAAAAGACAACGAGGCTGATCAGCTGTGCCAACCAAGACAGCAATCAACCATAAGTCAATGTCAACCTTAGATACTTGCCTCGGGATTCACACAAACTAGAATAATCAGCCCATGCTGTGAGCAGCCAAACAGCAATCATAGATTCCACTTGTTATAATATAAAACTATATTTTACATCATCGTACATCAGCTTAAACAGCGAAAAAACCATAAATTTATATCTACCATTTAAAATAGGCTCGAGATCGAGAACGATGGGTATCCGATGGGTATCCAACGGAGTAGATTGAAAATAGAGACGTGATGCTGTTTGGAGCGAGACACCGAAGGAGGTCACAGCGGGGCCTGAATGAGAGAGAGAGATAAAATAGGGAGAAGTGGTAGAATGGCGCCACGTATCGCGTGAGCTGGCGCCCGGGCAGCCTGCGCCGGGTGCAACAGCGCGCTCGCTCTCTCGGGGAGCGATGGGCGATGCCCAGCATAATTCCCAAATCCCCTCCTTTTTCTCTCCCAAATCCTCTGAGGAAATCGAACCCTAGACAGCCATCAATATAGCTTCAGAATCGTTTTGAGGTGGTGGGAATTCTCCTCTCTTTATTTTGGGTTTTTTTATAGGTTTTTTCAATGTTCTGTTTGTTTGGAATCGTTTTTTTTTTTTTTTATTTATTTCTGGTGATTTTGTGTTTTGTTGAGTTTATGGATGTTTATCAGTTGTAAAGTTGTCTTTTTTGATGGGTTTTCTCTTGATTTTTTTGATCAGGATTTGATGGAGTTCTTTGATTTTTTGTTCGTTCTGGTTCGGGTTGTGTTGGGATAGGTTAAATTAGTCGGGAAAATTTTCAAATTTTGAATTTTTTTCGTTGATTTCTGATTGTTCTGTGATTAGGTCTTGGAATCGGTGCCAATTGTGTTTTGATTTCGTGATTTTGTATTGTAAGATGGAGATCGGAATTCATTCTGCTGTTGGAGCTGTGATTTTAGTAGAAATTCTTGGTGATTTTTATTGAATTTTGGCAGTGGATTCGTAGCGTGATTCCCATCGGAAATGCGCCAGCGATCCGTTCTCTGATCAGCCGCCGATGTGCAATCAGGGTTTCTCGGGCGAGATGGAATCCTCCGTGGCCTCCGCTCCGGCCTCCTCTTCCGACGAGCCTCCGCGCGTCAAGTTCCTTTGCAGCTTTGGCGGGGGAGTCCTCCCCCGCCCGCTCGACGGCCGGCTCAGATACGTCGGCGGCGAGACACGCATTGTTAGCGTCCCTCGTGATGTCTCCTACGACGAGCTTATGGCCCGGATGCGCGAGCTATTTGAGGGCGTTTCGGTGATCAAGTACCAGCAGCCGGATGAAGACCTCGACGCACTCGTCTCCGTTGTCAACGATGACGATGTGATGAATATGATGGAGGAGTACGACAAGCTCGGCGCCACCGGAGATGGCTTCACCCGGCTGAGGATCTTCTTGTTCTCTCACCAGCATTCGGATCTGGATGCCGCCGGAGTGGTCGCCTCCCCATTTGATTCCAACGAGCGAGAGACTGAGAGGAGGTATGTTGACGCTCTCAATAGCCTGAATGACACTATGCCACAGCCTGGGAACGATGTCTCGGAGCAGCTCTTCATTGATTCTGGTCTCCATGATCACTTGCACCATCTGAAAATCCCTCATCCATCGCATGGGCAGAGGTATGGTGAAATTGAAGGCTCTTGGAGCCCTGCATACTACTCTCCTGGGCCGCATACTCCGTCATCGCCCTCATCAGCACGATACCACATCACTCCGGGTGAGCTAAGTGACAGAATTGCAGAAGAGTATGCTAGGCATTCACCTGGATTTCAACAACCACCTTTGGATCACCAATCTCCTCATTTTCTTGAGAATGTTGTCTGGCTTCCGCCTGGTGCTATAGTCCAGGAAAAGGCTGGATTTCCTTCTAATTTGGGTAACTCTCACAATGCCATGGAAGGAAGTAGTATCTGTAATAATTGCAGGTTGGTGTTCCAGAGGGGGCAGTCTCCTGTATCGGATCCCCGATATCTTGACCCTCGTTGGAAGCATGGGCAGCCGCAAGTGGAGCAGCCGGGCAATGCCAATGAGTATGTGTCTCAGTTTCCTAATTCGTGTGGAGAGTGTTACCCAAACAAGGAGGCCTATATGTTGGGCCAAGATTTGATTTTGGACCATGGTGTTTATGTGAAAGAGCAGGGCGAACAGCGAGCATTCTATAACGAATCTCACAATCATGATAGAAGCCGGGTTGTACACCACCATCAAATGAATCAAAGGCTTGAGGATCCAAGGTCACATCTTTCTGGAACTGGTAGGGTGAATGAGTTTGTGGTTGATGGGAATGGCTTGAATCCTCATCCTATTCTTCATGGTGGTTTTTATGATGGCCATCCATTACCACCCTCTAACTGCATCACCCATGATGATACTCGTCTCCCTCGACCTGGCATTGACTTGTCGAATGAAGTTTTCCTTGATCAGCATTCTGTGGGCAGTGTCCCTCATGCACATATTCTCAGCCCTGAAGATCCCGGACCCCGATTTGGAAATCATCCTGCATATGGCAGAGAAAATCTTTACCAAGGGCAGCAAAATTTGGCTCCTATCCAGCCTTTACGGAGACAAATGCAGGTCCCAGTTCGTCCAGGTTATGAATCACCTATTTTCGTGATGCCAAATGGTGTGAGTCCTAGATTCTCTCATGTAGGGGTGGATGATTCATTTCAGAACCCGTGGACCATGCAAAATGGTGGCACATCACAAAGGATATTTGGCTTTGATGGACCCCCACCACCGGAATATATGTATGATCAAGTTCCTAAGATGAATGCAAACATCAGTACTGTTCATGACAACCGGCTTTCATTCAGTCCTGATTCCGCGCATTGTCGGCCTGGTATTATGCCTGTTGAAGTCCCAACCGAGACACTGCTTTTGACACCCCCACAATCATGTTTGGCTGATGATAAACTGGTTGATGCTAGTTCTCAGCTCAATCATCTCAAAATTGAAGATGATGCTAAACCATCTATTAGAGCTGTGGAGGATATGACTTTGCCTTGTGTAGCATATGGACAAAAAAAATTGGATGTTGGAAAGGAAGCAGATGTATGCTTGAATGCTGGTCCCAAGAAAGTGGATGATACAGATTCCAGTTCACATGAACAGAAGCCAACTGGCGAGGAAGGCTATATTGCCAAACATTCTGAATCTGATGGTACTATTGCTCATGGGCAGGCTGAGGTATCAGAGGAATGCTTGAGTTTCTTACCTGATTTAATGGCTTCTGTAAAGAAGGCAATGCTGGAAGAAGCTGAGGAGGTAAAGGCAAGAGCTCAAGAAGATTCAGATCACAATGTCTCATCTCTTCCTGACCAGAAGAAGTCATCTTTGCTTGAGTTGGAGCCTGGGGTGTGTTAGGCTTCAAACCATCTGTACAATGATCTTATCTTTTCCATGACTTAGGCTCATTGTTGTATTTTTTGGTTTGCAGAAGGGCAATGAAGACTTGGACATTGATTCAGAGGATGATGATCCCCAAGTTTCCAAGATTGAGCCTACAACTGCAGAGGCTGAAGCTTTGGCTAAAGGCTTGCAGGTTTCCTTCTGGTCACTATGTATTTCTTTATCCTTAGCTCTACTTTGAATTCTGAATTACAACAAATACTTTGAATGCAGACAATAAAAAATGACGACCTTGAAGAAATTCGGGAGCTTGGTTCAGGTACATATGGTTCTGTTTATCATGGTAAGTGGAAAGGTTCCGATGTTGCAATAAAGCGTATTAAAGCTAGCTGCTTTGCTGGGAAGCCATCTGAGAGAGAACGTCTGGTAATGCCTCAATCTTCCCCCCTGGAAATGCTTCACTTTTTTCGTCTTTTAGTCTTTTATTGAGTATTAGACTTCTTTTTTTTTTAAAAATTATGTCATGGATATTCCACTTGTACTATATTTTCTGTTATATGGTTGAGATTTTTGTAATCATAGTTTAACTATAATACACAATGTTAAAACATTTTGTTTCTATATGGAAAATCAGAGCGGGTCTCATCCTAAATATCAGCCTTATAGTTATTTGTTTGTATATTTGTTTCTACATGGTCTTGTGATAGCCTTCTATGGACCAAGAACTTTGTAAAACCACCAGTACCTCAATAATGTCCTAGCCTGCCCAAATCTCACTCATTATTTGAATTTGCGGCTATGTGCATAGGTGTTTCTTTTAGGTACCCTTTAACTGCACCTGTTAGTTGTTTCCACTTTCCATACCCAATCAACCTTATGATAAAATCTTTTCCACTGAAACAATATGGTCAGTGACTGAGGTGATTGGCATAAGGAACCAAAAGTATCTAGGTCATGAGCAGAAGTAATGTGGCCATCCAAGAGTTTTCATTAGCAAGGCTGATTATTTTTTGTTGATATATCCCTTTTTACTATCTTATAGCATTCAGGCTTATCTAGTTTTTGAGATTTTTTTTGTTTAATTCCCCTTCTCTAAATATGCTTCCTACTACTTATTTGCAATACCTTATGCCTAGCTTTGGATTCCATCTGCAGATTGCTGATTTTTGGAGAGAGGCTTTAATCTTGAGCTCATTGCACCATCCCAACGTTGTTTCTTTCTATGGTGTGGTTCGCGATGGCCCTGATGGAAGTGTAGCAACTGTCACAGAGTTCATGGTCAATGGGTCACTCAAACAGTTTCTGAAGAAAAAAGACAGGTATCCTTTTGCTGTAATCCCTCATCTGATTATTCAAATGATTTTTTTTTTTGCGATATTAAGATTGCAGATGAAAGGAACATTCTAATTTTTATGCATTTTCTTTTCTGAATAGAACAATTGATCGCCGCAAAAGACTCATTATAGCTATGGATTCGGCATTTGGGATGGAATACTTGCATGGAAAGAATATAGTTCATTTTGATCTGAAGTGTGAGAATTTATTAGTTAACATGCGAGATCCTCAGCGACCTATCTGCAAGGTATGATATGCTTGTATTCTTTACTGTAAAAGCTAAAAAGGCCTATCGATATTATTGACCAAAGCTGTGACTTGTGAAGAAAAATTAGTTTGATTAGTTCATCGATCCCTTGTTGATGTTATTAACCAAAGTTCTGATTTGTGAAGGAAATTTGCTTTGAGGATAATGATTTTGTCGATCCTTTGTCTATGATTAACCATACAATATTTTTTCTGCCACAAATAGATTGATGACTTGCTGTTCTTTCAGATCGGTGACCTGGGTCTATCAAAGGTAAAGCAGCATACCCTAGTGTCAGGAGGTGTTCGTGGAACTTTACCTTGGATGGCACCTGAACTTTTAAGCGGCAAAAGTAATATGGTATCTGAAAAGGTAAAACTGTTTTCACTTCATCGATCTGTAATTTATCTTCGGTTTCTAGACCTTCTTCTTGAAGCTCTCCTCTAAGGAAACTCTTCTATCAGAAAGAATGTTGTTTGACTTTTCTTATATTTTTATGTAGATTGATGTATATTCATTTGGCATAGTCATGTGGGAGCTGCTTACTGGGGAGGAGCCCTATGCTGATATGCATTGTGCTTCCATAATCGGTAAGAGTTAGATACCTGAATGTTTTGTCAAAGCAGTAAGTTTATGGGTTGCATGATGAAATTAACTTCAAATTCTGAAAGCATGAAGAGACCTGAAAATGATTTTCTTTTGTTCCCAATTACAGTATTGAGTTGTATCAAATTCCTTTATTGGATAAGAGCAGAATATGTTCTGCTTTCACAAATAAAATGTCAATGATGTTCAGAGTGTTGATTTTATGCGTGATTGGTCTTTATTCTTAGATGACCAGCTTTGGTATATACTCGCATGTGGTCGATGTCTCTGTCATTTATGGTTGGATTATCACTTGATTACCAATATCTGTTTCTTCATACATATCTATAAACTTCACTTCTTAATTCTACAACTATTCTTGCTTAATAGCATATCTTTTGTGTTTAGCATTTCCTTGTCACTTGATAATGTGTAGAGAATTGGCCTCTGCTAGTCCCAATTGGATTGGAACCAGAGGATTCAATGATTCTATGCCGCACATGTTATATGAAGATAGCATTTAGTATTTTGGCTTTGAAGTTAAACTACAAAAATCATTTGGTAGTTTTGTATTTAAATGGATGTATCTTCTTGGGGGGGATTATTGCAATGTTGTAGCCGACGAGTGAACTTATTGGAACAATTTTGTATTTTCATGTTCAATTTCAGGAACCATTATGCATGTTTTAAACCTGGTTTCTTACCCAAAAAAAAAAAAAAAAAACAAAAGGTCATGTCTGTTAATTTTTTTTTTCTTTGCTTTTAACTGAAGCAAAATTTCATTGTCATCTTCGCCTAGGAGGTATTGTTAACAACACATTACGCCCTCAAATTCCAACTTGGTGTGATCCTGAATGGAGATCATTAATGGAAAGTTGTTGGTCAGCTGATCCTGCAGAAAGGCCTTCATTCACTGAAATTTCTCAGAGGTTGAGGAAAATGTCTGCAGCAATAAATCTCAAGTAGAGTGGTTGTTCTACACCCGCATACTACTGCCTTCTCAAGGAAATTCACTTGAGATAATGCAATATAGAAGCGTAGATGGTGCAGTATTTGGTGGTGCTGTTTCATTTTAAAAAACAACAGTTTTCTGCTCAAGCTTGCCATCTTTAGGCATATCTATAGACCTTTTTAATGCTGCTATACATGATATATTAATCATGTGCTACAAGTATTCGTCATGTTAGATTGTACAGTGGTACATTTTGCTGCATCATCGACGGGCATCAAATGTAAGCCTCTCCGTCGTTCTCCCGCTAATTTCACACAGTAATTATACAATGTGTTATTTTCATCTGACATTGTGAAATAAATTTTATTTGCTTGCAGGAGCACACCCTAGATGGAGATCCTGGATTGATGTTAATCCTCAAAAGAGACCAGGGATTTGTTATGGCCTGTATTTATACAGGGTTATGCCATGATGTAAATAAGTGTCAGTGGTACTCTTCTAAAGTTTCCTTATTATAATGAGGATGAAACCTTTGGACACAATTTTGTTATAATTTTGCCATGAAAATTGTATTCCTGAAGACATGAAGTATAATTTTTTTTTCTCCTTTTATAGATGTTTAACAGCTGAAATAAAATAAACCCCATGCTTTTATTGTTCGTGTTTGAAAAATCATTTCATATTTTAAAGGGCACTTTCACCCCTACAAAACTTCATAATTATATACATATATATATGTTTGTTTTGCACTTTTAAAGAGATTTGCCTACATTGAAGGAAATTTGGTGTTTGGATTAAAGAGAGTTGGGTTGGTTGCAAAGAAGGAGATTATAGGAACCTGAGCTTTGTTGCAAAAATTGGTGATGAAAACACTGCTTGTGAACTTGTTCTTTTTCTACGAGATCAATAACTGCATGCATATATATATATATATATATATATATATATATATATGAACTGGGATTGAAATTCGTATTGCAAGTTAAATTAATTTCTAAATTGCAGATTGATTTGTTCAATGTTTTACTGTCTGAAAATCAGTATGAGTTGCTGAACTAGACTTTCACCAAATCACACAACTAGCGACTTTACAAATGGCCAAACATACTGCATGAAAAACTGAGATTAGATGCGTACTTTTTTCTACATTCATTGGATAATCAAAATTCAGAAAAAAAAAAAAGTAAACTGAACTCAATTACAAAATTTGAGCTGCTGATAAATGAGATTGTGATGGAGAATTCAAAGATTAACTTCTGATGCAGCTTGCACAAAATCATTGTTAGGATCTCTATTAAGTAGAACTAGTGGTGTAATATTGATGAAATGCATAGAATTCATCCGACAATGACATGAAACAGAGTTGTACTTACATCAGCATTTGAACTGCTGTCAGTAACAAACAGTGAAGAGAATGAGCTGAAACATACATGGGTTCCTTCAAACTTGTTTTTCTGAATCAAAGCAGCAGAAACTGGTCTTTTATAGTGTCACTGTTTTTCTGAATCAAGTTTGAATATGTCTGCTCTAGTTCTGTATCTGTCTTTATACTGCATGACTCTCTTAACCAAAAATACAAAAAAAACACTAGCAAAGTTCAAGATTCTCACAATTTCAGCATCTTTCTTATTCACTAAATTAAGGTGGAGTCTTAATTTTAATTTACAATGAATCTGAATTTGATTTCCAATCAACACTAGGAGATTTCCTTATGAGGAAGGTACATGTGAACTTCTCATTGACAGATTTATGAGATTGAACATTAACAGAGGACAGTACATAGATGTGACCAAGTCAAGTGAAATTTCTCATTAGAAAATCAGTTCTGGATTAAGAAATTGTAGCAATCTTTCAGAGGTAGTTAATGAGCAGCAAGGTGCAAGATATAAAATAATTAATGATAAAAAAGAAAAAGTAAAAAATAAAACTCTTGGTTGCAAGATAATAGCATGGGATCTCAGCTCAATCATCCTTATCAGTTTCAATGACGTATTCTTCAATAGAAGATGGTGAACCGGGAGTCTGTGAAAAAGAAGTAATTATATCTGAAGAATTGGCATCCATGCTTGTGCTACTTCCTGAACAAACTGGGGCTGATCTCCTCTTGAAAATAAGAGCTTTGGTCTCTATCTTCTTGAAGTATTTGGAAACCATGGCTTTAACCATTACCGGAATATTAAATTTCTCAAGAAAAAGCCAAACTAAGTATATAAGAGCAGAAATAATGGAAGTGAGACCAGTGATAAGAAACAATCCTTCAAAGCTTCTGAAATTCAGACGGTGAGAACTCAAAAGACTGTCTTGTTCTTGGCACTTGTCCTCATATCCAATCCATTTCTTCTCAATTGCCACCATTTTACTACCTTGTGTTATGTTTAGGATTGCTCGCGATACATCAGGAACCAACGGCGATCCCTTCGGGAAAACCTATTGATCAAGAAGAACAGTCATCACAAGATGAATTTCTTATTGTTTGAAAGTTGTGATTAATTGGTTTACTTACAAATCCAAATCCTGCAGTCTTGTATGTTGGTCCAACCATCATGAAATTCTTGCAATGTTTAGCAAGGAAGAGCTTTAAATATGGGATTTCATGAAACACAGCAGAGACACCATTGTTACTGCTTCCTTTAGATAAAGCTTCAGCATAATCATCAGGCCTTCCTAAAGGCACAAGCTTGGATTTATCAAAGTGAAGTTCATTTATTAGCTTCTCCTTCACAAATGATCCTTTGTGATACCCTACGAAATCTCCCTTTCTAATGAGTTGTTCGACTTCAGTGACCGTCGGTTCTAGCTGCTGCACTGTCAGCATTGATGTCAAGCTCGCCGTGTAGCTTTGTGTCAATATCAACACTACAAACAACCATATGATCATCAGAAACTTTGTCAAGTTGCTCTGCACCTTCTCCCCTGAAGCAATCAAACAAAATTAAGTAATTGAGTTCTTGTTAGTATGTATACAAACTATAAACAGAGGAGTTATTAGTGTTTCAGTTACTTTGAGCGAAGACAAGAGTGGAGAAAGCGAAGTATAAGACAATGCCGACTTGTTCGCAAGGAGAGCCCTTGAACTTCTTATTGTCTCGATGCTCGATAAGCCAAACAACTAAGGCAGTAAGGAAGAAGAAGCCCAAACTCCCTAACCAGAGATCTAAAGTCAATGGCTTCAAGAAGATCCATGCATTCATTCTCTCATCTTCTTTAATAGGAACAATCATCACAACTCCTGATTCAGTATAAGGTAACGTAAAGTCCACAAACTGTGATCGGTTAGCAATGATCGTCACATCTCCGGCAATGGCGTCGTATTTCTGAAGATAAACTTGGTAAGCAAGCTCATTGTACGTGCCTGCACTGTCACCTTTGCTATCTTCAAAGGGAATGTACTCATAAGAGACGGCATAAGGCAAGCTCTGCATCACAGTATCAAAAACATCAATGCAAAAACCAGTGACAATGCTTCCATTGGTGACAGGATTGTGCTCAACCTTCACAAACTCAAAGAATCCATCCTTCACTGGAACTCCAACTCTCAACTTCTTGCCACTCACCGGAATCTCCCAACCTTTTGGAACTTCAGTAGATTCATCAGGCCATATCACAGGATTCAAGACACCATTATAATTGGAGCTTGAGCTAGTACTTGTGAGCCCATTCTCTGGTTTCCAAAACCCAACACCTCTCCCTCCTCTTCCAACCATGTTCACCACTTGGAGAGTGGATAACTTCAACTGGCGGTCAACAAAATGGAACTCTCCACTCATTCCATTGAACTTCTCCTCTTGAATATATTTTAGTACATCCCCATTTGATCCACTTGCTTTCTCTACTGCCATTGCTAATGCAAACACTGCATCATATGCCCATAAATCAAAGACACTAAGCTCAGCTGGCTCTTCATTTGGGTACTCCTTCTGATACCTTCTCTTCCATCTAAAACTGAACTCGTTGAGCTCCTTTGTTCTTGGGACATGGAGTTTCACTCCAAGAGCACCTTGCATTGTATCTATGACTTGAGGATCAAATGAGTCCACGATGTTTGTTATTCCATCAGTCATAATCCATGCATAGCCTTTGCTCATCATTCCCACTTGTTTTACATTCATGAACAAACGTGCAGCCATTGGAGCTGACATGTGAACCAAGAACACTCTGGTTTGCATTGTCATTAGTTTGTAGAGCTCTTTCTTGATCTGATCATCAGTTGCCGATAAGGCGATAACGCTCCGGTAAGGGATTTTCGCGTTGATCTTTTCCAATTCATCGACTAGATATGGCACAATATCTCTACCATAATCAGAGTCTTCATATACAGGGACAACTTGTCTCCAACCGAAGAGTTTGGTGATCGATGAGACGGCGGCAAGCTGCGCCGAGTCATTGACAGTTGATCGGAGGAAGTAAGGAGTGGTGATGGAGGAGAGTACTGGACTTGATGCAGAGAATGAGATGATGGGAACCTTAGCTTTGTCTCCAAGGTTGGAGATGAACACTGCTTGTGATGATTTCTGAGGTCCTATGATTGCTTTTACTTGTTTTTTGTTCAGCAGATCAATAACTGCATGCAAACATATTCAGAAATGAAACTGACAGTTACTGTAATATATCAGGGAGGAAAAAAAAATTAATGTATTTTGCTGATATATATAATATAATTTGCTATATAAATATGTCGAAGTATATTCTTTTAATTAAATTAATTCAATAGCCAATTGAGTGCCACCCAAGATTATCTAGCCGTATTCCACAAGTACTTTGAAAGGACACAATATCAAAGTCATACAAATTGTGTAAAAGACATAAATAGCCAATTTTTGAAGTTGACTTCGGAACCAGTTGGAATAAGTAACATTAATTAGCCAGCTACCACTCCATATTGTTCAACTTCAAAAGTCGCATAAAAATTTTTGAGTTTCATTCAGAAGTGAAAAGGCTTCTCTTAATCAGAATCATCAGGCAACTCATGCAAAAGAGAAAAGCCATGTAAAAGTTGATTCAAAAGAATAATTAGTTATCCTATCAAAATAATTCAATGAAAAAAAAAAATAATGAAAAAACATACCTTCATTTGCAGCTTCTACAACATCATTCTTGGAGTCTCTGGTATAAATGACAAGCCTTGTGCTGTAGTTCTGATGAGTTTCATAGAATTCATCCACTGCCATTGAAATGCTGGTTTTGCCCATTTTTCCGACGAGTGTTGCCGTGTCAAGGACAACACCGACAGGGAACGGCGTTGTCTCGGCTTTGCAGTTTCCAAATAATTTCCATAAGATGATAGTGATGAAGAAGATGAATTGAAACATTTGGTTCATTTTTCAGAGTGTTTGAGTTTCTTCTGATCAGTAAGGTTGGTCTTTTATAGTGACGCAAAATGTTTCCTTCTCCTTTTTTTTTATAAAACATAAAAAAATTAAAGAAAATATATTTCTTAAATTATTTTGGGAAAAGTCTGGTTTTCTCTTAAACTGAAGAGGCCCAGACATGGACGCATGTCTTTGTGCAAGTATGAGACTCAATTGCAACTTGGAGGATTAAAATTCCACTCATGCTCCATTACATTGTCATTTACTAGTTGACTTGAGTTGTTTAAGGATTTTTTTTTTTTTTTTTTTTTTGCCAACGATTATTATATTTTTCAAATTATCTATATTCTCTATACATTCTTATGGTCAATAATCTGAAATAATGCACGTAAACTGATATTATTGTTTAGTGTCGAAAATAAAGATAAATACAATTATGAAAATAAAGGCCGCCCCCATACAATTTTACAGGGACGAATATGTAAATCTCTATGGTTATGAATTTATGATCCACGCCCTCTGACAATAAACTTTAATATTTATATAACTTACACCAAACAGTTTTACTAAATTAGCTAACTGGATTTGTGTGTTAATCTCATAACGCACAGCACCACTCATCTCAACGAATTTTCATAACCATCAATGATTTGAAAATCGCTTTATAATTATTTACATATATTTCAAAAGCAAACACAAACTTTTAAAATTGCATACACATAAGGCATATATATCTGCAAAATGAGCAAAAAGTCAATGAAATACAGATTCTTGGCTTGTAAAGTTGTGATAAGGCCACAAGATGGGTTGTCTGAGCGTTGACATTAAGTAATCTAATTTCTAATACATCCAACGCAGCAGTCCTTGCAGCTTTCACATATCTGAAATCTTGGATTGTGGGAAATTATAAGGAAAAAAGAAAAGCCCCAAAAAGTGATGAGTTTCTGGAGAATCAAACATTGACCTTTCAGAATATGGTTTCAGGAACATCTAGCTGACAAAGAGTTCAGAAAATATATAGATAAAATGCTTCAATTTCTCAAGAAATCTAAGCACAGATATTGATTGAATTTCGTTATCTTTTAGCCCAAGATCACCCTTAGATTTTATTTCAATGCAGAAGAATTCCTACATACGAGGGCCACATAAAACCACAAACAGAAATTTTTCAATGTAAAAAAGACTACAAAAAAAAAAAGCAGTCTTTAACCTTCCAACAAGAAAATAGTTAGCTTGGTGGACACCAACATGTTAACCTTCTCATAGACAATGGCCACACAACATCAAAGTTATTAATCTCACCGAGAATGCTACACTTGAAGACAGTCAAGGCAAAATATGGTGAGGACAATGAATTTGGTGAGGAGAAATAAAATCAGTTAACAGTTATAAATCACACAGTAAACTTTATGTCCTCAAGTCTGTTATAAATAAATAAATAACCATAACCCAAAATTCTAACGAGAGGCAAGCAAGTGGTCAGACAATCCAATGGGTTATGAAATTCAAGAAACAGGGGTTGTGCAAGGTCACTGCCTTCTAGTGATAATGTATGCCTTGATGCCTCAAATTTTGAACAAAATACAAAAGATCTCGTGCATAGAGTATTCCAGGCTGATCTTACCTGCTAAATAAACAATGGCCCCAACAAACAGATGCCCTTGAGTATTTATTATATGGTAAAACATGGTAAAGTTGATTATATTTGATTCTAATACCAGTCAAGCGAGCACACAACAAATAG
Source organism: Dioscorea alata (assembly GCA_020875875.1). NCBI lineage: Eukaryota > Viridiplantae > Streptophyta > Magnoliopsida > Dioscoreales > Dioscoreaceae > Dioscorea > Dioscorea alata. The sequence goes on from CM037018.1 coordinate 18,167,832, forward strand.
AAAAATCAAAGCCAATTACTTACATACCCTTTGGCATCATAGAAGTGTGTCCCACATGAAACAGCACAACTTTCCCAGAGAATCAAACAAACAGCAGCAAAACTCTTTTTACTACATATACTACCTCTGAGCAGCACCTCTCATCTGTGATATAGAACCTGCAAAGAAACAACAGCAGCCAATTTTCCAATTTTGGACCTATGCTTCTCCTGGAGTTAAAACATAGGGATCAGTTTCATGCTACATTTATATATGTATGGATGGATGTATGGATGGATGGATGGATGAGTTGGTGAATTTGAAACGAAGGTAATGGTCAATGTCTCCAGCTATTATATGCAGCATGAAAAAAACTTTTGCAGACACGATTCACAAAGTAATGCGTTAATGGGCCAAAATACATGTCTCAGAAATACTAGATCTTAAGGTCAATGCAAGCATGGGCAACTTTCAGTATACGGTTCATATAATTATCCCACCCCCTCCCTCAACTAGAAATACATGTCACTAATTAACCAAATTAATGGTGCCAATGCACATATAATAACAGATATATAAAATGGCCCAAGTAACTCTCATGATGGAAGGTGGTGATGGCACTCATTATCAGGTGCATTCACACATGCAAGGATGCTGGTGATGACTTATGATGTGGAATGCAACAGCATGATTTCCATCATTGGATCCATTGCTACTCAAAAAGCTTCATGAGGGAGATGCGTAAAGGGCAAAATACATCCCTTGAAACTATTGCTGATAGGTTGTTGGAGTTCCATTGCCGTCGGGTGCAGCACCATTCACTGAGTCCTTCCTTCGCCCAAAGGGATTCTTCGAAAATGTTCGACAAGTTAAAGAAACAAGCAGGGAAAACCAAAAATCAAAATTAACTAGCCACTGTTTTCAGAAAAATTCAGTAATCAGGGAAAAATAGCAAATCGGGAAGATTTTTAGTTAGGTAATTTTGAAGTAAATATTCTGGTACAAGCATTTTAGTGCACATGATTTGGGAAAAATCTCCATTGATTGGATGATAGCTTTGTGAATATTCATATATTATAGAAGGATATTGTATTCGCATGCCACCACGCCCAGAACTAGTGAGAACAGCACCCTGCAAATTCTGGTGGACAACAGTAGCACTACTCACATCCTGCAAGAAAAACAAGCATAAAGAAAAGTCCAAATGAAGGAAGGATTGGCGAAGAAAATTGATAAAGGGACATGTGCAGTAGTTCACTTACTTCAAATTCAATGAAGCACACAGTGTTTCTTTCTTGGCGTAAAACCTTCATTTGTTTGTAGCCAGGTTGCCTGTCAGAGATTCAGAGTAGGCAATTAATTCAAAAAACAAGATGCTCGGTAGACGGTGTTATGCACAGCAAAGTCATCAACCAAGGTTTGCATTCCTGGACATTTAGCAACATATGCAGTGTAATGCATTAGTCTCACAACTATTGAGATCCATAACCTACCTGCCACAATATATATTACTAACCTTCCTTTCCTGTTGTTTATTTCTAACTGACATTGATATTAGTTATCAATCTTTTAGAACCTAAAAATTGGAAATCAAGCATAAACAAAAACCCAGCTATATACATTTCTTAAGCATTACAAATATGAACAGATTTTTTTCTCATGATCTCATCCATCTCTCCTGGAAAAAATAGCTAGACAGGAACCATGGATCTTTATAGGTAAAGGGCTTGGTTATAATAACTTGAGACAGGTTTGATGATTTTTTAATTTTCTGGTCTATTTAGAAGCTTGGGTTTTCAAAGATAAATTCATAAACGATGAGAATGAGCAGTGACAAGATTCATACACAATGAAAAGACCCCTGAGTTCTTCCTCATTAACATTCTCTCCAAGATTGCCAATGAACAGAGTATTGCAAGGGGCATTGTCTTTGTTATTCTGCATAAAGAAAACAAGGCTACAGCTTATGAAGAAAAGTAATTTGGATACCTATAGTGCAGTAATTAATGATAAATATTATACTAGTACCTTGAAAAGGCAGGCAGAATATAAGGTGGAACAAGCACAACAAGAAAATAAGATAAATGGGGCATAACTCTGAAATGCTCAAAACGCTTGCACCAATGCTTATAATCACTATAATCATCAACTGGAAAATTCACTTATATGCTAGCCATGCAAGATATTTATGATAAGCAAAAGGTTCAGCAGTTTCACATCATTGCTTTACAAGAATTTTGAGGCATGCCTTTTTTAAGAAATTTATAGTTTTTATAGTAGTGCAGATGCGTACCCAAGGTTAACAAATCAGAAACAGGAGCATGAGTGGTTTTTAGGCACAGAAAAAGCAAAAATATATCAGTCAAATTGAACTGCTCTAAGAAGAAGCGTTAGGAAGTATTTCACAGGGAATGACATGCTTCAAGTTTATACTATATGAAAATGATTATTCAAAATATTAAAATGCCATTCTTCCATAATGGTAAGGGGACCAAGAGACAGATCACATAAGTAATATGCTTCAGATAATTTCTAAAATGTGTATGCCTACATGCAGTTTACATAGAAAGGGGAGTTGAACGCCTAAATCTTAGTGAAGACACAAGAGTTTCAACATTTAACAACCTGAGTAATGAAAAATGAGGAGATAGTAAGTTGAACATGATAACAACCTGGATAGGAGCATAACCACTAGGTGCTGGCACAGGAGTAGGAGGCGGCATCGGTACTTGTGCCACTGGGTAGCCTGCATATGGGTCATATGGAGCAGGTGGGGCAATATACCTAATCCAAACACACATCAAAAATTACACTCACATTAATATGTATACATACACACACGCACATATGTATATATAGCCAGCATTACCAATAAGCAACAAGTTTACAAAACTGAACTTCTACAATTCTATGTATTTTTTAAGTGACATTATCAATTTTAAAGTCTCAATAAAATTAACTTGTCTAAAAGGCAAAGGAAAATTGTGGAGACAACAACAAAGATCAAATTATTCTCATTGAAAAATTCACACATCTAATAGCAAAGAGAACTCCTACCCATGGCCACCCCATACAGGTGCTGGTGGTGGGTGAAATGGAGAAGGGCTTGGGTAGCCTGCATGAGTATAGTCCCCACCAGTTCTCATGCGCTTGCTTTGGTCAAAGGAGCTTGAATCATTAACAACACCTACAGATTGAGAAGTTAGAAACTCCACACATCAGCATCAGCATATATATATATATATATATATATATAAGTAACAACACTTGAGCATCAGATCTCCCAAAATAAATCAGAGAGGGTAACCTGATATAAAAGCATATATTAGCCTTGAATATTGTGCAACAACATAGACACAAGCATAATGGTAATTGTTTCCAGGCCAAGTAACGGATTCATTGTTAACTTGGTGCACAAGGCTCCTTTTACTATGGGAACATAGAGAGTATTCAATATACATAGCATGGTAGTGTCTGCAGGCCAAGCATGTTAAACCTTTCCCTTTTGGCCTATAACTATAAACTATAACATTAGATTCAACAACTTTCTGCGACACCAACATCACTAAAACTTTGAACAGGTGCATACCCATGGACAAGAACAGTACTTTCAAACTTCTATAGGTGATTAAGCATAGTTTTCTGTCCCTGCCACCACCAACATCACACTGATCGAGAAAACTCTTTAAATATACTTCCAAAAGAAATATGGATGAAATCAAAAGGTGCAGATTTAGCAAATATATCCAGAGATACATATGCATATCAATGGGACCTCTAGGTCAAATCTCAGTACTACAATTTTGAGCACATTAACATAGCAATGCAAACATCGTAGTTCTCATGAATTGCTGGCAAAAGAAAATTCATTACATAACATTATCCAAGAATCAGAATTCTCATATGAAAGCGAAAGGAGGGAGACAACAAGTATGCAAAGAAGATCTCACCTCTCTTGACAAACAGATTCTTCTTTGCCATTTCAGTGTGCAGTACCGACTTTGTTTCCGCATCAAAAACCAAGTCCTGCACAACAGCAATTTCTCCTTATTCACCCCAAGCAAAGCCAAGCAGAATCACAAACAAACGCACCTGAAGAGCGTTCTTCGCCGCCATGGCGTGCTGTGCCATGGTAAACAGCGCGAACCCCATCGGTTGCTCACCCTTGTAGTTGATCTGTGACGCCTCGAAGCCCGGGAGCCACCGGAGCAGGTTGTGCAGTTCCCTCTCCTTCACATCTTCCGGCAATCCAGAGATAAAGATCGTCCGGACCTACAAATCAATCAAGAACCACCAAATCAGTGAGAAATTAGGATGCATCGCGCAAAATCAAGGGTGAAGTTTGTCACCTCGTCGGAGGAGGGGCGGTTAGGATTCTCGACGGCGATGGCAGCCGCCGGTGGAGGAGGGGGCGGCGCCGCCCATGGCTGATGGTATGGATGTAGGCCAGCTCCGGCCATGGTGACAGAGAAAACCCTAACCCTAGCTCTCTTTCGCGGGATACCCGAGAGAGTTCTCGCTTTGGATACTCCCTTCTTAAATTTCTATTTTATTTCCTTATTTAATTTATTTCTTTAAAAATATTATTAAGGGAAAATTACTATTCACCCCTCGCGAATTGCAAAACTTCCCAGACAGCCCCTGCAAGTTTGTAATACCCCAGAAAGCCCTTCCGTTAGTGTTTGAATTCCTTTTTCCCCCCTGTCGTTCATTTGTACAAGGTTTATGCTGTGAAATACCGTGCGTGCCCTTGCAAATGGTGGGAAAAAAACCGCCCAGTCACATCATGTTAAACATTTTTTATTTGGCTTTTGTCAATCTTTTTTATCCCTGCTTGCGTTGATTTTTCTGAAATAAAGTTTGGAAGATTCATCGTTTGCATTCGTTTGAACTCCGCCGGTTGGCCGATAAGCTGAGATAAGGTGAGAATGTCTTCCTTTCCATCACTTTGATCATCCTTTAAGTGAGAGTACCAATTTATATTTATTTATATGCAGGTTTCAGGTTTTTAATGGAGAGTTTTTGTGCAATTGCAAGATACAACGGTGAGGGACGAGTGCTAGTGTTCACGGCACAGACTTCTTGGGATTCAATCTTAGCGGAGATATGTGACCGATGGGGTCTTGATGTTTCCCATGTTAGGGTGAAGTTTATCACACCCGATGGACATAAAACGATTTGTCCAATAGAAAATGAGGTTGACTTCCAGCGCATGTGTCATGTATACTCACTCTTCAAATGCGCTGCAGTCGATCTCGTTGTTGAGACAGATGATGTGCCATTGTCGCATCATAGTCAAAACGAATTCTTGTCATTGTAAAGTTCTTATCCTTTATCTTTACTTTTGAAGTCATATGTGTTCGCCTAATTATTATAGTTACCGTTTAAATATTGTATTTTTTATTTAACTACACCATTTTCCGTTTAACAAATAGTTTCTGTGTTTAACTTATTATTTTATTGTTTAAATATACATGTTTCAAGGTAACTTATTTTGTTTCCGATTAAGTTACTGATGTTTTCCGCTTAACTGAAGTGTTGGCAGGAATTCTGATTCTGCCAGCGCACCTGTTCCATCTCATGGCGACCCGGACGGTGGAGCATGTCTTCCGTCCTCCTCGGATCATCCCGAAGTGCTGTCGTTGGATATCGGACAACGTTTCGTAGACGTTGACCATTTAAGAGACGCGCTTCGGAATTTTGCAATCAAGAGGAATTTCGACTTCAAATTCATAAAGAATGAGAAACACAGGGTGACTATAGAATGCGCTGCCGTTGGTTGTGGCTGGCGCCTTCATGCATCGAAGGAATACAATAAAAATACGTTCAGAATAAAGACAATGCACCCGTCACACAATTGCGGTGGTGGAATTGGCTCGGTGTCACATCCGAAAGCGTCGAACAAATGGGTAAGCGCACGAGTGATTGACAAGCTTAAAAGCCAGCCATTGTACAGGCCTATCGACATTCAGAAGGACATGTTACGGGAACACGGTGTCCACATTCCATACAAGCAAGCTTGGTTGGGTAAAGAGCGTGCCCGGGTGATTCTCGACGGCAGCGACGTCGCCAGCTATGATCTGCTGCTTTGGTACGTGGATAAGGTGGCCGAGACAAATCCCGGCAGCATTGCGATTGTAGAAAGAGACGGTGACCGTTTTAAACGCGCATTCTTCTCGTTCCGTGCTTGTATCATGGGATTCAAGCGGGGTTGTAGGCCGCTGCTGTTTGTCGACGGTACCCATCTTCTTGGAAAATATCGTGGTACGTTGCTGGGCGCGGCAAAGATGGTAACAATGGGTTTTTCCACTTGGCCTTCGGTATCGTCGACAACGAGACAGATGCGAATTGGACGTGGTTTATTTCCAAGTTAGGTGATGCGTTATACGATGACGGCGATTATGAAGAGATTATTACATTTGTGTCGGACAGGTCTAAGGGGCTTGTGAACGCCATTGCAAGGATCTTCCCCTCGTCCCCACATGCCTATTGCCTTCGACACTTGGAGGCGAATTTTATGAAAGCAAATGGCGGACTTGGGAAGGCATTGAAGGACGAGTGCTGGTCCATATGTTTTCGTATTACGTGGGCGTCAACGGCTAAAGAATTTGATGATACGGTGAATGAATTGCGGGCCATATCACCAGAAGCGCACCGCTGGTTGCTTGAAAAGTCAGATTTGTCACATTGGTGTAATTATTTGTTTAAAGGTCAACGTTGGGGCAACATGTATTCAAATGTCGCAGAGTCCTTCAATGCGTGGATAAAAGAAGCTCGCCATCTACCAGTGACGAGAATGGTCGACTCCATACGGTATTTGAATGTTTGATTTTCATTCGGTTTAAACTTCTTCGTCACTGTTTAACTTCGTGTGCTTTACGTTTGCCTATAATGGTTTCTGTTTAACTATGATGGTTCGTGTTTAATTATAATTTTCTCTGTTTAAATAATTACGTTTATGTTTAACTATTCTTGGTTTACCTTAACAATCAATTATAATTTGTTATGATACAGGTTCAAATTAATGCGGATGATATGCACCCGTCGTGAGCAAGCGAACAAATGGGACACCTACTTATGCCCCGATATACATAAGAAGGTAGACGAAGTGGTTGCGGAAAGCCGAAATCTTTATGTTGGTCGTTGTGTCGATGATCGCTATGAAGTCCTTGACCATTGCAGCAACTCCGTCGATCTATCGGGTAGAACATGCTCATGTCGCAGGTGGCAAATTTATGGTATCCCGTGCACACACGCTTGCGCTGCAATAATGCAGACAGACACCAACGTTCATCAATTTATTAGCGACTACTTCACCGTCGAGACATACAAACTGGCGTATAGGGAAGCTATTTTCCCAATACCAGACGACGACAAGCCTACAGACGACAATCGAGAACTCCATCTGCGTCCGCCGGTTACGAGAAGGCAACCTGGGCGACCCAGACGGAAGAGGATCGAGTCGCAAGCTTCCGCGGTCCGCGAGTTACGGTGCAGCCGCTGCCACGCGTCCGGCCATAATCGTAGATCTTGTACTGAACCTGTCGCCGAGTAGGCATTGTAAATAAACACCTGTCTTAACTCATAATAAGCATATTTATGTCTATATGTTTGATATTTACACAGTAAGTTTAAACAGAAAAATATTATTTTAATGAGTACCAATGTTCGTTAAATGGAGACATTACTATTTAAATGGTTTAAGTTATATTTAAATGGAGAACGGTTTGTTTGAAGGATAACATAGAAATGTAGTACATATCACACCAAAGCGTAGTTGTCCGGTCAAAATTGATCGACCCTTGGAATTCTCATTCGAAGACATTTAATGTATCTCCTGAATCGAAGCAGCCAAGTTGAACGACCCTTCAATTTCCCGTCTACTGTATAAATTGCCTTGGAGTGGAGTGATTAGATTATAAAGTTACAAAAACAATTGATGCGACATCTGCTCGACCAGGGGATCGCCGGGACACATATCGGCAATGTAATCGGTCCATCCTTCGAGATCAGAGAATCCGGAGGCGATGACATTACTGATATGCATCCTGGACATCCCCTGTTCGATCAGATATCCCATCAATTGTTTTAAAACTTTATGAAGGTTTCTAGACACCAACAGATTTTGCAGGCGAAGATAGTACAATGGCCAGGGATGAAGTTACCAAAAACAATTGATGTGACATCTGCTCGACCAGGGGATCGGCGGGATGCATCTTGGCAATGTAATCGGGGATTTCTTCGATATCAGAGGCTTCCCCGGTGGTTGTTCAACTTGCAATTTGAACAACTGCCTGCGAAGCCTCTGATGTGCAAGATTCCTACGATTACGTTGCCGAGTTGCATCTTGCTCATGTCCTGGTGGATCAGATATCTTATCAATTGTTTTAAAACGTGTCCTTGTTTAATATTTATTCTCGTATTTGCAATTTATGTAATGAGTTATTCTCGTATTTGCAATAAACATATTTCATTTCATGTGTGAAACTGTCTCTATGTTTAATAGTTAAACAGAAACGGTTACTTTTAACCATTTAAGTATTAATGTTAAAGGACTACAATGCCGATAGTACAATGGCCAGGCTGATAGTTAAACAGAAACTTTTAAATTTAAATATATACACTTACAGTTATACATAAATAACATTTGTTAAAGATTAACATAGTTAGTTAAACATAATATCTCAAAACAATAACTCAAGTCGGTTTCCCCCCCCCCCCCCCCCCCAGTCGAAGACTCGCCTCTTTCTATGGTTCTGGTCCTTCGACCTTCAATGAGTATGCGTGCAACATACTGTAATCGGAAATATGGTAGATCCTTTCGAGGAAGGCGTAGCTTGTCACCTTCGAGTATTTGCTCGATAAATCTCATCACATAAACGGCGCAGTCGGCACTTCCTCGTCTCCGTCGTGCGGTGGCATCGTCGTGAATTAGAGGGTACAGTATAGTCGCCGGCTCGCCGGACTCCATGTCCACACAATAGTCAAAAAGTCTCCTCTGTTGAGATATACAAACTGATGTTAATAAACTACTGATGTTAAAAAGTCTCCTCTGAATGACCGAGGCACTTACCATTTCAAACGCGTCTCTCTCGTACTCGTCACCTTGGCATGACGAATAATGCCTGTATTCTTGTTTGTCATTGTCAAGCACCACCACATGGAAGCGGCCAATCATGATGATTGGGAAGATAACAATGTCAACTTCATGCCGGTTTCGCGCCGCGTCTCCGATCATAGCGAGCGTCGACTCGCACGCGTCAGGCTGCTTGGACATAAACAATGCCAGTGGACGTGTGATGGACGCGCGTTTCTTATAAGGGTATGGTACCCTCTTCAGTGACTTTTGAATTATGCATACGAACGCGTCCATGACATCGTCGGGAACCGTTTCTTGTCCTTCAAGCATGGAGAATAGTTGTCTCCGTGTAGTGCTGACAAAGCCATTAGTCCAAACGATAGTGCTGCGGTTAAACGGTAACAGACACAGTAAGAGAAAGAAAACTATAATTAACGAGTAAAAGAAATAGTTAAACGACAACAGACATAGTTAAACGTTAAAAGATATGGTTAAACGGTAACAATTATAGTTAAATGGTAAAGGCTAATGTTGATGTAAAAACTTCCTACATACTCGTCAATATAGCAGTTGACGAAGATCGTTATTAACTCTTGCTCGAATATGTCGAGCCGCGTGTGGCCGGGGTATTTTTTCCGGTGCGGAATGAAATCGTGCCGTACCTGTTCGGGTGGTTCATTGTTGCTATTGTCCGCATGCGATGCGGCGACCACGACATCGGTCCCCGGATTTGTGTCTGTCTGCGACGCTGCTACTGTTGCGTCGTCAGCCTCTCGAGCGATCAGCTTTATTCTTTTGGTTTTTCTCGCGGGTCTCTTCAAATTTGACCGTCTTCGAATGGCGACCGCAATGACCTCATCGTCGTCAAATTCCGAGCTCGTCTCAGTGAAGGCCCCCGCATTCGCCTGGTCTACCTCCGGTGCATCCGAACCGGGAACTTCATTTGCTTGTATGGACGGCTCATTCGAATGTGACCGTCCTTCCATTACATCAACCCGAGCAACAAGCCCTCGGAATTCGGATGTTAATAACTGGCACGCCTGCAGCAGACGTTCGTTGACATCGTCCCTTTCAGCCGGCGGGGTGGCTGCCGTCGTCGAGGGGGCAGCCGACGTCAAGGGGGGTGTTCCCGTACGGCGCGTTGAACTCGTAGTACGTGAATGACGGCTTACGCGCTCGGGAGAGATTGTAGTTTCATCGTGCATTGTCCGTCGGGCGGCCCCAACAGTTATATCTTCATTCGCATTAGCGGCAACCAGCTCACGAAACTAACATATGCAAGGTAAGGTTAGAGAACATGTTTTCTTAAACAAAGACGTCAATATGTAAACGGTAAACGAAATATTTAAATAGTAATGCTTCTAGTTAAACAGAGACTACATATAGTAAATGGTAATATCCATAATTATACGGAGAATTCGGTATGATTACCTCCTTTCCTTCCAGAGATGGCAAAATGGTTTGTATCGACCCTTGCTTCTCGTAGCAAAGCATCCTTGGTGTCTTGCTTAAATTCACTTTGTTTCCGCAACCGGTTAGCTCGTAAAACCATATGTTCAATGCGATCGAGCAACCCTTCACGAACCCCGCCTGAATCTTCTCCCCGGCGCATCTTGCTCGCACTCTTGCGGCAGCTTGTGGGACGTCATCCATAAGCCACTTGTGTGTCGCCTGCGCCCATGCGTATCGGCCCATGCCACGTAGATCGTCGACATAATCAACGACCCAATTTGGAACAGAGCATGACGTATTTGGGAAGAGGACCGTACCCATGAGGTAAACCATCAGGAGTTTGACAAAATTTTCTTCTTGTCCACTTTGTCGAACAACTTGCTCAAGAGTTCTCTTTATAGAGTCTCTGTGTCTCTCGTACGTTCTCGAGAAATACCTCTCTTGGAAAGATGAGCGTGATTTCTTCTTCTGAAAGACGACTTCCTCTCCACTGCAACACACACCAAGAACGAGGGCGACATCTTCAGGCCTGAAACTTAGCATGCTTGTCCCGATCCTGAATTTGCTTGTGCGGTCATCGTAACTTTGCAATAGGAAATCAAGAAGGGCCCTGTCTTGGAATACCGCTCCCACCTTAGTCAATGCTTCGAACGGTGTCATTCGTATAAGTTCCCAGTGCTGTCCATTCATGTAGACCTTCAATTCGGCTATCGTCTCCGCTACCGCTGCCAAGGAGCATCGCCCATTAACTAGGGTTGTCGCCATAAGTCCTCCGTGGAGACGATGTTCGAAAGGTTAATTCCGGTCGTACAGTGGCGAAAAGAGAATATATTCAAAATCCCCAACCTCCGCCTAACACGGACAAGTTATTGCAGTGCCCGTTACGAACCGCCCACGACTTCCCATGTATAGTTAAAAAAAAAAAACGTTTCGTTCTCTCAATCAGTGTTGTCACACAGAAGCCTGATTACGTACACGAAGGATTTTATATTTAAACATAGAATCTGATAGTTATAATATAAAGGTTTTCGTTAAATGTTAACTATCATAGTTTAAACAGAGAGTTTTTATCGTATGTATAGTTAAAGGTTTTCGTTAAATGTTAACTATCTTAGTTATTGCAAAAGAATGTATGTTACAAACTTTACAGTAAAATTGAGAAAGAACTTTATACAGGATTGACTCTCGAGGACGTCTCCCCTTTATCCCCGACGCCGGCTGCCCTCCCATCCAAAAGTATGCGTGCGGCGTATTTCAGACGTAAGTACGGCACGTCCGTTTGCGGTACCCGAAGCTTTTCGTCAGCAAGAAGTTGCTCAATGAACCGCATCACATACACCGAGCAGTCAAGACTTCCTCGTTTTTGTCTTGGAGTGCTCCTGTCGTGAATGAGGGCGTACGAGGACGTCGCCGCCTCGCCAAGCTCCATCTCGATGCAATTATCGAATAGTAATGCCTGTACTCTTGCGCTATGTTGTCGAGAACGACGATATGGAAATGGTCATGCAAAATTATAGGCATTATTACGATGTCGACTTCGTGGACGTTCCGCGCAGCATCGTCTATCATGTGGAGAGCGTCTTCCGCCGTGTCCTCCCTTTGGGAGAGGAATAGTGCAAGTGGACGGGTAATGGAAGCGCGCTTCTTATAAGGATACGGTTGAAGCTTCAGCGACTTCTGGATGATGCAGACGAAGGCATCGACGACATCGTCTGTCACATTCTCCTTACCCTCGACCAACGTGAACACGGCCTCGCGTGTCGTCTGAACTGCGTCAGTCCTCCATACGGTAGTCCTGATGTTAAACAATAACGTTCATAGTTAAGTGGATAATGATATAGTTAATTGATAACTTAAATAGTTACATACAATTTACAAACAATTAAATATTAAAGGAGATAGTTAAACCGCAAGTGTATTTATTTAACTGTTAACATAAATATACTTACGAGTCCATGACACAGTTGAGGAAGATTCTTATTATCTTCTCTTCGAATTGGTCGAGACGCGACATTCCGGCATATTTTTTCTTCTTCGGAACGAATTTTTTCTGCGCCTCGTCGACGTCTCGTTGCCCTTCCTTGGCAGCCTCTTTATTCGACTCCGGTACTGCCACAGAGTCTTTAACATGTGACGGTGCCGGTACGGCCACAGCGTCGTCGACGTCTCGTTGCCCTTCCTTGGCAGCCTCTTTATTCGACTCCGGTACTGCCACAGAGTCTTTAACATGTGACGGTGCCGGTAAGGCCACAGCGTCGGCGACAGCGTCTTTTTTCGGTTCAGCTGCTAACGTGGGCTGACTCGACACCGGCAATGCCACGGAGTCTTTATTCACTTCTGGTGCCACTGGCGCCAGGATTGTGTCTGCCTTCGTCGCGCAGCAATCGTACGCCGGCGCCGGTGCCTCCAACACAGGGAGGTCACTGACAAGGGATTCAATTAACGTGTCGACGGCGGCAGTCGCATCATCGGGCAGAGACACATCCATTGCAGCCGGCGGCACCGCTGCCTGTCCTTTTTCCAATGGCGAGCTCGGACCTGAAGTTGGCTGAGCCTCCGCCATTGTTGGTTCGACAGCATTTGGTACTTCTGTTGCCTCGACGTCGGCCGGCGGAGGGAGACACATCGTTGCAGTCCTCCACATAAGCCTCTTCCTGCGCGGGACTCTCGCGAATGCCCTCGCGAGAACGTCGTCTCTGGCAATCGCCGGGGCTGCGTCCGTTGCATTCGGGCTGCCGGAGATCGTATCATAGTCATCCGGCCTCGTCGTGGCCTGCGAACGCGCCTCCAGAGCATCAACGCGAGCAACAAGACGTGGGATCTCTTGCAACATTAACTCGCACGTCTGCAATAGACGTCTGGTCAGCTCGTCGCCTGTTGGTGTCGGGGAGGGGGGTGGAAGGGGGCTTGCCCGTCGGCGAGCAGTCCGTGCGCGGTGCGGGCTCCGAGAAGGTGATCGGCGTCGGACGCGCTTTGACGATGCTGCCCGATCATCTCTCTTTCTCGCAGGCGGAGCGGGAGTCTTGCTCGCCAGCGGAACGGGAGCGGAAGCGGGAGGAATAACACCTCCGTGGCCGGTGGCAGCTCCGCGGATGGCCCCAACAAATATTTGTTCGTCCTGGTTGGCGGCGACCAGTTCGGGAAACTAACAATTGTAAAAATCCAATACGTTTAAACAATAAACATACGAGTTAAATGTTAAGAAAATAATTTAAATTGTAAACATAGTTGTTAAATACGAATTATTATATTTAAACACTAACACAGATTGTCAAACACAAAAACGGTAAACTTAAATGAAGATTCATTAAATAGATTCATTACCTCTTTTCCTTCAAGTGATGAAAATAAAGTCCCCGTCGACACTTGCTTCCGGTAGCTGTTTTCACCGTAGCACAGGATCCTTGGGGTCTTTCCGAAATGCAACTTCTTGCCGGTGCCGGTGAGCTCATAGAACCAGGTGGTCAACGCAACCGAGCAACCTTTGACGTACCCCGTGTTGGTCTTGTTCCCGGCGCATCTCGCTTGCACTCGAGCGGCCGCTTGTGGAACGTCCTCCATTATCCACTTGTGGGTCGCTTGAGCCCATGCAAATCGTCCCATGGCTGGTAGGTCGTCGACGTAGTCAACGATCCAAACAGGAACAGAGCAGGAAGTGTTAGGGAAGAGGATAGTACCCATGAGGTACACCATGAGGAGCTTTACAAAATTCTCCTCTTCCCCCCTCTCGCGAACTATCCGCTCAAGTGTGTTCTTGATGGAGTCTTTATTTCTCTCGTAAGATCTTGAAAAATACCTCAGCTCGAACGGCGAGTGTGTCTTCTTCTTCTGGAATACGACTGCGTTCCCATCACAGCGTAGACCAAGGATGAGACCCACATCTTGAGGTCTGAAACTCACGAGGCTGGCCCCGATCCTGAATTTGCTGCTGCGGCCATCGAACCTCTGCAGCAGAGAATCAAGGAGGGCTCTCTCTTGGAGGACGGCTTCAATCTCGGTCAAAGCCGCGAACGGTGTCCTTCTGATGATCTCCCAGTGTCGTCCAGTCATGTGAACTTTCAATTCATTCAAAGTCTGGACCACCGGTGTCAAGTAGCATCGGCCGTTAACTAGGTTGACCGCCATGACCAATACACTACAAGAAGAACAATACATTTGTTTAGAGTGATTTATTAAACAATAACTCTATTAATTAAACAGAAACTTCCTTTGTTAAACGGAGAGTACGATTGTTAAACGGAAACGACATGTATTCAACATAAAATCCAACCATTACACTGATACTTTTAAACACAACTCATACCCACATCAAATTAACGGGGAAACACACATTATAATCATTTGAAAACAGAATGAGTTTGCATAACCATCGAAAAATCTCCTGCACCACAACACTCTCGCTCTCGATACTGTGCACAGACAAAGAAAACCCTAGACGGAAAATCTCACTGCAAACTACAATATCATCCAATAATGAAACCATGAAAATGTATGGCCAAAAAAACAACAGAGACGATACTTTACAAACGAAATGGCGAAAAACAAAAGAAAAACCGCACAGCTTCATCGCCTCATTACCTTGGTTGGAAAATCGACGAAATGACGAAGACTAGAGCGGGAGTTCTCCTTCGAAACACTGCCGAACAGGCGATGATAGCAAGATGCCCAACCGATGAAGCGGCGATGATAGGAAATAACCGGCGCCAGTAATGGTGTTCTCCAGTGATTAAACAAATAAAAATAAACCGCTTCCTCTTTAAGCGGAAACATCATTGCACACAAGGGCATTATAGTCAATCCACGCTTCAAATGACACAGCATCCCACGTAAGGGCAATTTCGTCATATATATTCAAACTTAACACCGTCAATCACCGTTACAGCATTGGGGGGTTTAAATTTCTATAAAATCAAAAGGAGGGTGTTTTTAGGGATATGAAAATGTGTGGGGTTTTTTTGTGCATATTGCAAACTTTTGGGGTTTCTTTGGTAATTACCTGTATTATTAATAACTCCATTTTCATTTGTAAAACTATTTCCCAACAATATCCAACATCTCCAATTTATTTTAAAATAAATCTCAAAAAAAATAAAATAAATAAAAAAAGAATTTTTTTTATTACGATTTTTTTTTAAATGGCGACAAACATCTGTCTCTATGAGTGTATGAGTGTGGGTTGCGATTCTCCAATGAAATTTTGAATTATCACTATTACGCACAAGA
The DNA here is from genome assembly GCA_020875875.1 of Dioscorea alata. Classification (NCBI taxonomy): domain Eukaryota; kingdom Viridiplantae; phylum Streptophyta; class Magnoliopsida; order Dioscoreales; family Dioscoreaceae; genus Dioscorea; species Dioscorea alata. Next base: position 18,183,565 of record CM037018.1, read on the forward strand.
ATTATTTTTAGCATATCCCAAAATTATTAATAAATAAATAATATATATATATATATATATATATATATATATATATATATACTTGTTACTAATGTACTTATTTGGGCTGGGCTTTTTTTAAACATTGTTTAATGGGCCGTGAATATCACTACTGTTATTAATAAATGAATATGCTTCTCTTGTGTCTATAGTTATCCTAATCGTCAATTGATAATCTATTCTTAGTACAAATATTATTTGGCATTAATAATTTACTAATTCAAATAATATTATGAGAATTCTCCATTCTCTATACTTTATTATTATTTTTTAATATTCTTTGTTACTTGATCTGATTCTTTCTCACAATTTAAATTATCCGAGAATCATTAGATTCTTGCATCATGCATGTACAATGTACATTTATGCAAAGGCAAGCAAGCATGATTCTATTTGTGATTCTTAATCTTTTATGAGTTTGCTTTAGCTAAAAAAAAATATTTATTTATTTATTAATAAAAAAACCGTTTACACGTCTCACAGACAACCTCAATGATAACAAGACTATATATATATAATAAAACATAATTTTATTAAAACGATAGGTGCACATAGGAGAAGAGAATATGAGTACAACAAGTGAGAGAGGGACAATAAATTGAGAGAATCATAGAAAAAGTTCACCAGAATAGATTAAAAAAAAAAGAATATAATTAGTGAATCCCAAAACATAACAAACCCAAACAATTCAAACTAAATAAAAAAAAATAGATTAAACTCTGTGTTGAATCACTATAATTAGCAAGATAACAAATTATGAAAGTCAACTTTGATTGTAATTATATGAAAAAAAGAGTTTTAATTTATTTGAATAAGTTTTGTGATATGATCCAAGTAATTGCAATTTTTTTTTCTCTTTCCCTTTGTTAATAACTTTGATTCCTTGTGTTTCTTTTTGGAGAACCCTTGAGAGTAAAAAGGGTGGACTTTAAGACAAGCATGGCCGACAAGGGTTTGCATTAAAGGGTTTACTCTCCCTGTCAATTGATTCTCTAATTAAGTAGTTCATGTTACTATGAACCAAATGCAATTAGATGCTTTACACCACTTGGAAAACAAAGCATCAAGTGTGAGGTATAAAGATCTACTAGAGCTTTCAAAATGATTTAGAAACCGAAGATTCTTTTTTGTTTTGAAGTATTTGTCAAAGATGTCATTAGGCAGAAGTCACCAAAAAAAGAATATTAAAAACTTACAACTCAAGTTAGATTAATTAACTTTCCACATATTCGGGAATCAAAGTTGTTGTACATATGGATGAATTTAATTGAGGGAGAATCATAGTTGGTGGCTTACTTATTATTCACAAATAAATAAATAAAATTTATAAGTCTAATGTTTAAATATATATATTTTTTTAATTGTGTTGGTTTAGTTTTTCCAAGTTAAAATATATGAACAAAGCTCACTTGATTTTCATTATCTATAAGTTAAATATAAATATAACTTATATATATATATGGTTTTTTTTATTATGCATGCCAGCATGTCAAAATGACTAGTTTTATTTCTATAAAAAAATAAATTTCCCATATCTTTCCTAAAAAAATAAATTAGTTATTATTCATAAACCAATGTTATGTTGATTCATCGGATAAAGTAAATTTTTTTATTTAAAATAAAAAGATAAAAAACGGGAGAGAGAATAAAAATTATCATATAGGCCAACATCTTTGGGTCAATTGGCTGTGGCTCCTCGAATTCGATTCTCATCACGTGAAAAGTGAGGGTACGGTTCATCGGTGAGCGATGTTCCTCCACGTGTTCATCTCTGATTAGGCGCTTTTAAAAAAAATTATGATATAGTAAGTGAGGTTTAGGTTGTAATACATAGGTATATATAGCATTAATTAACTGTGGATAAAAACCTATAACCATATCTTTTGTTCTTTCTTTGTCGCTTTAAGTTAATAAATTTTAATTCGTACCTTCATTGCATATGTTAATTCATGCGTATTTGTTGTTCATATATTTTAATGAGCCAAACTTCATTTATCATTAACTCCATAATAGTGAAATAAATTTAACTCATCAAATTATCACAAAAATTTAACTCCAACTCTATCTTTGCTTAGGTGAGCATGTATTTTATACAATTACTATATAAAATTTCACATTAATTCCGTCCCCTTTCACATGGACTACATCTATTTTTTAAAAACATGTCTAATTAAAAACAAAATTATAATTAATATATATATATATATATTTGCCTTCAACTAAAAAATCTACACAAAATATCATAATGATGTAAGATAATTTTTACGTGATAGTTCAAAATTGGTGCAAAATTTTTTTTAAAAATAAATAGTATAAATATAAATTACCATGTTACTAATATTATATGCTTAGTTACATAACGTTTGCTCTATTTACACTAGGTCCTTGTATAAAAATATAAGACAGGTTCAAACTCCATTTCACACACACGGAGAATATAAATATTATACAGCTCAGTTTCTGACTTCTATATGTCCATCCTAAAACGTAAGTTATTTATATTTGTTAGTTCCGCCGGTTAGGGTTTGTGAAATAAGAGGAACACTCACTCACTTAAGCACTCAAGAAAAATAAACACAAACCACAAAGAGGAGACACAAGACGTTGGTAACCCAGTTCGGCATCCATTTGCCTACATCTGGGGGGCTATGCCCGGAGATCAACAATCCACTAAAAAGGGGTAAAAGATAGAAGAGTACAAAACATACTTGTCACTCTCTCACATACAAAGAATACTACCCTCTCTAGATTGTCCGGTACCTCCCTACTCCCTCTTTCAAGAGTCGTACCCAATCCTAGACCAAGGTTGTATATATAGACGCCTCAACGTCCCAAATATAGCGCATACCCTTTTTAGAATCTCCGCGGCTTCTAACTTTGGAACCTTCTGAAATTAGATGTCGTAACTTATGTTGTAACATTTGTTTCGACATTGGCCCTGGCTGTTGGCTTGGCTGAATTCTGGCTCCATTGCTAAGCGACCTCAAGACACCCTATCTGAGTCGATGTAGCTCGATCACCTGATCCGAACCTACCAGCAACTAACCTCCCTCTTCAGCTCCTCACCACACAGCCCCCTCGCAAGGGGAGCACGTCCTATGTGCGTCTTCTTCGAACTTGCCAAACTTAGTCTTCACTTCACCCAAGTTTGGTCTTCAAGGATCTTCAATCCATCATCCAAATCTTGCTATCAATAGGCGCATCTTCAAACATACCCTTAATAGACTTCATATCATCTCTATTAGGGTTCTTCAAATCTTCAACAAGGATCTTTAAATCTTGCCTTCAATAGTCTTCAAGAATCATTCCATTGATAGGTTGTTTCTTCATTTAGGCTTCACCCACATTTAGTCTTCAATCACATCTTCTAAATATGGTCTTGATTGGGATCTTGTTTTTAACTTGATGCTTGCTTGATCATCTTGCCTAAAATAGTTTTCACAAGATCTTCATTCAATCTTCATGAGAGTTGCAACTTCTTGCCAAAAATAACTTCTCCAAGATCTCTCATGATATTTTCCACCTAGCCAAGTATATTTGCCATGTCATCCTCCATGCCACGTCATCATGCTTGCCATGTCACCTTGACTAGGTGTCAAATTATGCCAATCATTAAAGTGCATTTGCACTAACAATATTTACCATTATATATATGCTTGCGCATTTTTCCACCAAATTGGGAACAGGCCCTCCAATTATGCTCCCCACCACCATAGCTTGAGAAGATAGATTCCAACAAGAATGTTATAATAATAATAATAATTTTTTTTCCATTTATCATATATATTTTTTAAAAGAAGAAGAAGAAGTGGAATGGAGGCTGAATGGATTCCCACTTGCCATTGATGAATCTCAAAAGAAGTCCTAATTGTGAAAAATTATTCTCTCCGATCCATTAGCGATTAAATTAAAGATTATGGTTGTCACTAATCAGTGATTAACTCAAGCATGATTTTTTGCTTTTGAGGTGATGGCCACCACGACGGAGTTTCGTATGGTTTTAATTATTTTTATCTATAATTTTATTTTATATATAAAAAAAGGTTTTCTCAACACTAAGCTTGATTATTAAAAATATTTATTTATTTATTTATTTTTTAACAATCTAAACATGTACATATATATGAGCTAAGTGTTTTAATCATTAGATTATTATATGTGATCATGTCAATTTTTTATATTCAGTTAACTAATAAATGCATGAGGGAGAAGAACAATTCTTCAATGAAAATTTCTTGAAATTAATCTTTAAATCAAATTGTGGCAATGGAAACGATAAAGAGAAGCTGCAATTAGTGTGATGTGATATGCAAATCTAGTTATATTTTATTCCATGCTTAATAAGAATAAAACAAAAGATGAAATTCCTTCTTTTGTGATCAGTTCTTTACTTTATATCATTAATTTTATATCTAGCAATTATTGCTTATGTAATAAAACTCAAACCATAAACTTATTAAAGCAAATAGGATACAAAATTAAATCTTAAAACAACAAATATGTGACTAAATAAGTACAAATGAATGACCACTAACATCCTAATCCTAATGCAGAATGACATATATATATCTATAGTAGCAGCTAGCATCATTTATTCAATTTTTCTATTAAAAAAATAATAATTTGTTCTTTTTTATAATGTGGACATCCGGCCATAACCACAATAGCAGTTAATTATAATCCACAAAAAAAAGGGAATTTACACATATATCTTAATCTTAATCTTAATTATGTCAATTTGAGAGCAGCAATAAGAGGCAATAATGCATGTCCCACGTTTCATTCCAAAGATGACACCAAATACAAAACCCTAAGGCTATATATACACACAACATCAAGCATCTTCACCTCATCCTCCAAACACAACCAGTACTACTCCTCTCCTTTGCTTCTTCAATCTTCTCCTCCTTCAGTCCTTCTCCAACTCAGGTTTAAAATTCACACAATAACAAACATCACATATATCTCTAGTGCTAGCTAGCACAATTATTTAAAGATGAGATCAGAATCAAGCTTTGATGCATGGACAAAGCCAACAACATCACCATTATCACAACCAGAGGTACACCACCAACAGAAGGCACACTCGGCCGGGTGGCACTCTCCGGTGCCGTATCTGTTCGGAGGCCTGGCAGCCATGCTTGGCCTCATCGCCTTTGCGCTTCTCATTCTTGCTTGCTCCTATTGGAAGCTCTCTGGCTACCTTGATAGCACTGAGAACACAACTCATGATGAAGACCAAGAGATGGCCAACATGAAGCAAGAGATGATCAAAACTGTCACACAACAATGCTCAGAGGTGAGGTTGGTGGTGATCATGGCCGGAGAAGAGAAGCCTACCTTCTTGGCTACTCCCATTAATTCAAGCCATGCTGCATCATCATCATCATCATCTTCATCATCATCATATTCTGGAGGAGGAAAGCTGTCTAAGAATGAGATGGAGGTCAAAGAGGAGAGGATGGAGAGTAGTGATCAGAGAGTGGAGCCATAGCCAAGTTAATTTTATGATCTATCACTGAGGTTCTTTTCCGATAAGTAATTAAGTCTTTGTTAGTTGTTTGCAAGCTTTGTTTTGCACCAGAGTTTTGCTTTGATTTCTGGTGTTGAGTACTTTCTCTTTTTTCTTTTTTTCTTTTTCTTTTTCTTTTTCTTTTTCTCTATGTCTTTCTTTTTTGTACATGTATATTTGTGCATTGATTCCAATGAATCAATGGAATAGTAGATTGTGTGTTATATGTCCACCTGGTGCATTGCATATATGGCAACTATGGATGATCAATGTTTCAGATTTAGCTTTATTGTTGCTACTGTGCTGTGCAAGCAAAAGATGCATGTATATTTAATTTTATCTTCATGTGCATGTGTTCTCCTATTTCGGTGGTATAACATATGGGAAATTATGTATTTGATTAGATTAATCAAATATGTGATTCTTTTCAAGTGATCATTAAGCATTAAGATTAGTATGATATTCTCGCTTCATTTTTGTATTTGTTTTTATGATTTTGTGATAAATACGGAGATCATTGAGTTGGGAGGGATTCGATAGGTAGACCTTGAACTTGGAGAGAGAATGACGTACCATTTTTTGTTGGTGGTTTTGGATGTAGTTTGTTAACACGGATGTGTTAGTGACTTATTTTTTATTTTTTATTTCCAAGAATGGAGATGAAAAGCAGTACTTGGGTGTTAGTGGAAACAGTTGCTAATGACTTTTTAATTTTGCTTTTTCTTTTTAATTTTTAATTTTTCTTTTCTTTTTTTGCTTTTGTTAAAGAGAAGACGTAATATTCTTGTCTAACTTGTGTTTTATCACATTCTATTCTAGCATCCTATATATATATATATATATATATATATATATATATATATAAAGAACTTGAAATAAATTTTACCAAATTCATTCGATCAATGACTAAACCGTCAAAATGAGCATTGGTTTTTTTATCATGTTAAATTATACGACCATTATTAACACTAAATACATGGTCTCTTAATAAAATGGGTAAAAGAGATTGTTTTTAATTAAAATAAATAAACCGTATTGTTATCAAATAAAATATGGAACAATTGCAACATATAAAAAAAACTTAAATCAGATTAAATAAAATTTATGACCATGTAGTTCCACCAACGGTTATGGTAGAGCTTTTTACAAAATATAGTAACTCGCCAATAAAAATATTAATATCGCCAGAGAACAATCACAAAGAAATAGATCATCCATTGAGGGTGACACTAAAAACCGGAGGGGACCCTTCCCCATGACAATGAATATATATATATATATATATATATATATAACATAGAATTTTGATCACCATTTTTAAGCCAAAACAATTTGGCCCTTTGCTTCCAATAAATCCCCCTTTGATTTAAAATTTGATAATATATTCACTGTAGTCTTTATATAACACTTAACAAGTCAACCAAATTAAAAATAAAAATAATTTATTAAAAAAACAAACTTTCAAACTAAAACAAAAGGCACAACCACGACAAGCCAAGTACAAAAACTCACAAGTACAATAGATCTAGTGTCTATTAGGTGTGGAGGTATAAAGAAGAGCAAAAGAATGGGAACAAGACTACTAGTAAAAGAGCAAGACAAGGGCAACTGAGGGAGAGAGAGGTGAAGGCGCTAGTAGATGTTAATGGCCACGAGATCACAAAGATGGGGTGAGTGAGAACACGAAGGAGATGAAGCCAATAAGCGAAAGTAGTTTGTTTTTTTTTCCCAGTTTGAAACTTAATTAAAAGTAATAATAATAAGAGCAGTGCCAAAGACACCCCACCCCCTCCCACAAGGGAGTTTTCTCTTGGAACCTCATTTTCAACTTTACTATAAGGGGGTGTTTGGTTGAATGTAATTCTAAATGCAGTAGATTTTTAGTTACAATGTAACTGAAAATACTTGGTTTTAAAATACAGTGCAGTCAAATCTTGTGTTTGGTTGAATGTAACTGGAATTATTGTATTATAAGATTTTATGTTTGTCTGGAAGGATTTGTAAACCTGGAATTGAAAAACACATATGTATATATGTGTATATGTATGTGTTTGTATATATGCATATATGTATATGTATATGTATATGTATACACATGTAAAAATACCTATATATGTTTATAAACATACATACATACATACACACATATATATGAGTATATGTATATGTATATGTATGTATACATATGTAAAAATACCTATGTATGTTTATATAAATATATAAATGTATATGTATATACGTGTGTATAAGTATATGTATATGTGTATTATGCATATATGTATGTGTATGTGTATACGTATATATATGTATATGCATATACATTTTATATATATATATATATAAGTATATCTGTATATGTATATGTATATGTATGTGTGTATTATGCATATGTGTGTGTATAAGTATATATGTGTATATATTTCTGTATATATATAAATGTATGTCTATGTGTATGTATATATGTATGTATATGTATATATGTGTGTGTGTGTTTATACATTATATATGTATGTATATGCATATATACATGTATATATCCATCACCTAAGGATTTTCAACTCCCGGGATTTCGACTTACGCCCAATTTGGACGTAAGTCCAAATACATCCATTGGAGTAATTGGTTTTACATTGGTATTTTAAAATCCCTCAAACTAAACAAAGGTTTTTTTGATGTGGTATTTGAAGTTACATTGTATCTTCAAATACCTTAAACAAACACTACCTAAAATAAATTCAATTGTTTTGAGCACATGGGATGGACTCAGCTACCCAATTACTAAGATCACTTTTACCTTTGAAACCTCATTTATAACTTTACCATAAATACATTCAATCATCCGGTTATATTAAAAAGCAAACGAACAACCAACTGAATTAAGCAATTTTTTGTTTGATTCTCTGTTTTAAGAGTATGGGTTTATAAATTTTGAATTGGTGACCAATGCTATAGAAAATGATAAAAAAAAAAATGATTACAGAAAGTTAGTATACATGTGACTTTAAGAAAATCCTCATGAAAATAAACATAGTTCCTTAACCATACTTTTTTTAGGGTGAATGCAGCCTTGTTTTTCATTAAAAAAGTGAAAAAAAAAAAAGTTTAGAGCTTTGAGGAACTTTCATATACTACATTGTCCCTGAGTGAGGTCTCACTCCTAGATCGGATAGCAAATATGTAGCCTAGAACTGATGACTTCACCGGTGTAGAATAGCTTACTATGGAGCTTGCTTTACTCTTTTTACTTATGACCGTCTGTTTTTTATTCTCGTGTTTTTCTTTGTTGTGTTCTTGTCCCATATTTTTTTCCTTAATAAATTCAAGATTTATTGGTTTTATAAAAGAAATTTTTAACCTCTTACACATTCCATTAAAAAAAAAAACAAATTAACATAAGTTGAATGATTTAAATATTTAATTATAATAATTGAAATAAACAATAATTAATATGAATTACTTATTGTTTAATTCAAAACATCTCAAGGCTATATATAGCTATATACACACAACATCAAGCATCTCCACCTCATCCTCCAAACACAACCGATACCACTCCTCTCCTTTGCTTCTTCAATTAATCTTCTCCTCCTTCTCCAACTCAGGTTTAAAATTCACACAATAACAAACATCATATATATATATATATATATATATAGTCTGGCACAATTAAAGATGAGATCAGAATCAAGCTTTGATGCATGGACAAAGCCAACAACATCACCATTATCACAACCAGAGGTGCACCACCACCAGAAGGCGCACTCGGCCGGGTGGCACTCTCCGGTGCCGTATCTCTTCGGAGGCCTGGCAGCCATGCTTGGCCTCATCGCCTTTGCGCTTCTCATTCTTGCTTGCTCCTATTGGAAGCTCTCAGGCTACCTTGATAGCACTGAGAACACAACTCATGATGACGACCGAGAGATGACCAACATGAAGCAAGAGATGATCAAAACTGTCACACAACAATGCTCAGAGGTGAGGTTGGTGGTGATCATGGCCGGAGAAGAGAAGCCTACCTTCTTGGCCACTCCCATTAATTCAAGCCGTGCTGCATCATCATCATCATCATCTTCTTCTGGTGGAGGAAAGCTGTCTAAGAATGAGATGGAGGTCAAAGAGGAGAAGATGGAGAGTAGTGATCATAGTGGTCAGAGAGTGGAGCCATAGCTGATGCATCATCAAGTTAATTTTATGATCTATCTCACTGAAGTTCTTTTCTAATTATAAGTCTTTGTTAGTTGTTTTCAAGCTTTGTTTTGCACCAGAGTTTTGCTTTGCTTTCTGGTGTTGAGCTAGCACTTTCTCTTCTCTTTTTCTTTTTCTTTTTCTGTCTGTCTGTCTTTCTTTTTTGTGCATGTATATATATTTGTGACATTGATTTCAATGAATCAGTGGAACAGTAGATTGTGTGTTATGTCCATCTGATCATGCATTGCATTGCAACTATTGGATGATCAATGTTTGAGATTTAACTTTATTAATTGTTGCTGTTATGCAACAAGCAAAAGATGTTTATATATTTAATTTTATCTTTATCATGTGCATGTGTTCTCCTATTTCGGTGATATAACATGTGGGAGATTATGTATTTGATTAGATTAACCAAATATGTGCATGATTCTTTTCAAGTAATGGTTAATTAAGCATTAAGATTTGTATGATATTCTCGCTTCATTTTTGGATTTGTTTTTATGCTTTTGTGATAAATACGGATTAATTAACAATGTACCCTTGATCATTGAGTTGGGAGGGATTCAATAGGTAGACCTTGAACTTGGAGAGAAAATGACATACCATTTTTTGTTGGTGGTTTTGGATTAGTTAGTTAACACAGATGTGTTAGTGACTTAATTTTTTCCTTTCCAAGAATGGAGATGAAAAGCAGTTGGGTGTTAGTGGAAACAGTTGCTATGGCTTTTTAATTTGCTTCTTTTTTTCTTCTTTTTTTGCTTTTGTTAAAGAGAAAGCATGATATTCTTGTCTAACTTGTGTTTTATCTCATTCTATTCTCTAGCATCCTATTAATTTATATACAGTGTATGGATATTTATATATAAAGAACTTGAAATAAATTTTACCAATTTCATTCAATCAATGAGTCAATGACTAAAGCGTCAAAATGAGCATTGGTTTTTTGATCCCTTTAAATTATACAAGCATTTATTAACACTGAAAACTGATCTTTTAATAAGATGAATTAAAAAAAGGTCATTTTTAATTAAAATGGATAAATATCGGTTTTATTAAATAAAATATGAAATAATTACAACATACAAAATAAAAGAATAATTAAACCATGCTAAACAAAATTTATGATCTTCACACAAAATACTAAATTAGCAACTAGCCGAGAAAGATACTAGTATCACTGGGAAACGATTACAAGATAGTGGATCATCCATTGAGGGTGACGATAGAGATAGCCACAAGTGGCTTAACCAGGAAAAATGTTGGGGAAACAAAGAGATTAAAACTTTCATAAGTTTTTGAAAATTTTAAAAGCAAAACATTGGTATTTTACTAGATTGAGCTTTGTGGTGGGCAGGTCAATTTGATTATTTTTTTTATTATTAATTGGCGACAAACGCCCCCACTTAAGAGATTTTAAAAATAGTACTGGACTTGAATGTTCATTGTATAAATAGTATATAAACAGTACTAGAGCCCGGAGTGAATAGTGCATGAATAGTATACAGTACGGAGAACAGTACTATGGGAGGTAAGATTTGAACCCATAATCTCCTTTTTTTTATACTTTGTTGTTATACCACTGGACTATCCAATGGTTAACAGGTCAATCTGATTATAGATAATGTTGTTAAATAATTATTAAATTAAGAGAGTTAGAATTGATAAATGACAAGCATCATGTCTAAGGACCACAAGGCCAATAAATTGCATGCTAGATATCCACTAGAACATGGTGCATCAAGATCATGGCATGCATCACATCACCAATTGACATTGTTCTCCCTATTTGAGAGGCTCGTTTATGGCCAAAATTATGAGGTTATGAAAAATAAAAAAAACAATTGAGATTGACCTTTTAAAAAAAAAATAGCGAGAACTTATATTAAAACATATAAACAAATTTTATTTAGGAATTTTTTTACTTTAATTCATATAATTTGACTAACTAAAAAACTCATACCCTAACAATATAATCATTTTATGTGGATAGAGAATATAGAGATAGTTGTGATCATGCTTTGTAACGTCATATAATGTATGGTTTAAATATCACTAGAGAATTTTTATCATGATAGTTGCTTGTCGTTATATTTGAATCTTGATTATTAAAATGTGTTCAATTCAAATATTAACTATGACATAGAAAAATCAAGTAGGAGATAACAAGTGCAATAAAAAGGAAGAACAAAGCCTAATGAATATGTTTGTAACAAACTTATCTCGTGAAATCTTCTTTAATTTTGATCAAATCATAATGTATTCGTATATTTTAAAATGAAAAGGATTTTTTTGTCAGTTCTTCAGTAAATGTTACTATCACAGCTTATATAATCAAGCCTCATGAGTTATTCATTTGTTTGTTTTAATTTGAGATATAATGAATTTATATATGAATTTTAAAAATTAAAAGTCTAATATAGTGTGATAAACAAACTATAGGCTTATTTTTAAAAATTATAAATTTGTTTATAAATAAGAGAGAAATTGGTCAAAGTGCCTGTGATCTAATAGTACAAAACTCACCAAGGGGGCGTTTGGTTGGATGTAATTCTAAATGCAGTGAATTTCCAATTACAATGTAACTGAAAATACTTGGTTTTCAAAATACAGTGCAGTCAAATCTTGTGTTTTGTTGAATGTAACTGGAATTACTGTATTATAAGATTTTATGTTTGTTTGGAAGGATTTGTAAGCCTGGAATTGAAAAACACGTGTATATACGCATATATGTATATGAGTATATATATATAAGTATATGTGTATATGTGTGTATATATACATACATGTATATGCATATATGTATGTGTTTGTATGTATGCATATATGCATATGCATATGTATATGTATATGTATATGTATATGTATATGTATATGTATATGTACATGTATACACCTAAAAAAATACATATGCATGTTTATAAATATACATACATACATATACGAGTATATGTATATGTATGTATATATATGTAAAAATACCTATGTTTATATAAATATATAAATGTATATGTATATATGTGTGTATAAGTATATGTATGTGTGTATTATGCATATGTGTATGTGTATGTGTATATATTTTGTATATGTATAAATGTATGTATATATGTATGACTATGTGTACGTGTACATGTATGTATATGTATATGCATATATACATGTATATATACATCACCTAAGGATTTTCAACTGCCTACATATATATGAGTATATGTATATGTATATGTATGTATACATATGTAAAAATACCTATGTCTGTTTATATAAATATATAAATGTATATGTATATATGTGTGTGTATAAGTATATGTATGTGTATATATTTTTTTACGTGTATAAATGTATGTGTATATGTATGTATATGTATATGCATATACATTATATGTGTATGTATATATACATCACCTAAGGATTTTCAACTCCCGGGATTTCGACTTACGCCCAATTTGGACGTAAGTCCAAATACATCCATTGGAGTAATTGGTTTTACATTGGTATTTTAAAATCCCTCAAACCAAACAAAGGATTTTATGGATGTGGTATTTGAAGTTACATTGCCTAAATGTAAATGGGTGTCAAAAATCCTTAGCTATAAATGTAACTGTATTGCAAGATTGAAAAAGAAATGGGTGTCAAAAATTCTCAGCTATAAATGTAACTGTATTACGAGATTGAAAAAAAAGAGCTTTATTGTCAAAAAGGCTTAAACCCTAACCCTAGCCATTAAAGCTACAAGCTTGTCTAACAAGAGAGGAATTGGAGAATTAGGGTTTAAGATGATTTGATTTGATATGAAGGTGGCCGACAGGGAGGTCCTCCCTTATCAACTATTGAGGTGAGAGAGCAAAGCCATACATGAGAGAACCTAATCAAAGGGAAAAAACACACACAAGAACGTACACAGTGGCACACCATAGAACCACAAATTAATGTGGCTACAAATTAGTTACACTTTCATTATGAAACTGCTGAAAATTGTATTTTTTTTAAAAAGAAAATAAGAATTGTATTTTTTTTCTTAGAAAATTGTCGAAAACATTTTTCAATTTTTATTTTTTTTTAAAAATTAGCATACAGTAATTTTGGCATAACTTTCAAGTTTTTTTTAACACATCCTTAATTATTAATTGAATAAAAAAGATTATAAAGATGAGCAGAAAGGCATTTTTTTAATTTAAAAATATATTACATAACATCAAATAAAACCGCCGTCTGTGGGAATCGAACCCGCGACCACATGGTTAAAAGCCATGCGCTCTACCAGCTGAGCTAAGACGGCATTTGCATCTCTGATTACCTATTTATAATATTTACTATTAAGTAATTTTCTAGTCTCTTCAAACTTTAGTTAATATAGTCTGGACGGGTAAGAGTATTGAAGGAATGTTTGGTTTGAAGATGTGGAATGAGGGTCATTGCTTATATTACCTAAACCCTTGTTTAGGTGTGGAGTAATGAGAGTAAAGAAGATATGATGAAAAGAGGAAGCTATAGAGAAGAAGTTACATCCACTTGAATTTTGAGGGATTCTTGATTCCTTGGCAATGAAATGACAATACTACTCTTGCTTTGGCCCACTTATTTTTTTTTTTTTTATATTAACCAAATTGTATTTAGTTATTTAGATTAGTTAATTAATTACTTGTTATAATATTAACAATAAATTTGGACATTAATTAATATTAATAGTTAAAAAAAATAATTATTATGGTTCATAATATATTTATTTAAAAATATATTTAAATTAGTAATTAGTTATTTATTATAGTTAATTAATTACTAATTAATAATGTTAATAAAAAAATTGAGATTTCATGACCTATTAAAATTAAATCTTTATTTATAATAATTAATTTACTTTAATACTTAAATATTTAAAAAAATATAATTGTCGCAATTCTAATTACTATATATATATATATATATATATATATAATAACATTCATATAAAGGATATAATAGTCATTTTATCATGTTTTTTTCTTTTTTACTTTTTCCATCCCCAATAAATTACCTCTCCAATCATTCCAACCAAATATAGTTTTCATGCCATTACTCTTCCAATCCCCTCATTATTATTACTTTTCCACTTATTTTCATTCCATTCTTTGCAACCAAACGCCCCTAATATATTTACTTTGTACTTTTGCCCACCTCTTACATAGCTTGTTTATTTTTTCCAAAAAAAAAGTTTAGGTTTATTAAGATTTGACATTTGGATTAATTTTAAAGAATATTAAAATACCAAGTTTATTATGGGATTAATTTTAATGAATATTAAAATATCAAATTTATCATGGGATTATTTAAAAAAAAATATTAAATATTAAATTTATCATATTTGTATTTAATTTGAAAGAGGAAGAATATATATATTGAAAAAAAGGATGAACATATTATTCAAGGGAACATATAATGTGGGTTTAAATTTATTCTGAAATATTGCATAATTTGAAATCATACTCAACTGCATTTCACAAAAACTCCTTTGTATGTTAAGTCATGTTATTATAATATTCTTTCTCTGTGTTGTTATTGTTTTAAAATATGTTGTTTTACTGCTTAACATAGGAAAATAATAGATGAGATAAAAGCAAGATTAAAAGAATAAATAAATAAAATAATTATATGGTAAAAAAAACCAATACAACATTGTTCTAATAATATAGAGTTATAAAATATTATCACCGCACAATATGCGAGTAGTAAAAGATTTGACTCCCATACATGAGGCTAAGAGTTCGACTGCCTCCCAATGAATAATTGAGGCATAATAATGCAATGTCTGTAGTAGTTTTTCCATATTATAAAAATAATTATATAATATTTTTTTCATAAAATTGAGAAATTAAAGCATACTTATGTAAAAAGGGATCCTCACTTTCTAAATAAAGTAATAATATAATAAAATAAATATAAAAAAGGTAGAAATGAAAGTAATTAATTAATTAAACAAAGTCATTTTATCATAAATCAAGCAAGCTCATACCTCCGAAATAAATAATTGAATAAAAAGACATAAAAAAACAATTAAATAAGTTCATAAAAATCTCCAACCCCTCCATTGTCCAACACAGCAATATTTAAAAAAAAAACCAATAATAATACAAAATCAAATAAAGTATTAATAATACACATCATTATCCAAATCAAACCAAAAAAACCCAAATCAATCAAATATATAAACTTTATTTTAGACAAAAAAAATCCAAAAATAAATAAAAAGCCATGCGCTCTACCAGCTGAGCTAAGACGGCTATACAAATTAGAGTTGTCTTTGTAAAAGGTATATTAAATATTTTTTTGGTTTTCCATTTCAAGAGGCGTAAGGGTCCATTTGGATGGTGGAATGAGGAATGAAAACTTTAGGGAAGGGATTATGAATGAAAACTTTGGGGAAGGGGATGGGAATGAAAACTTTGTTTGGTTGAAAGAGTAATTCATTGGGAATAAAAAAAATAGATAAGTAATTTATTGAAAACGAAAAAATAAAAAAAGAAGATAATGAGTAATTACGTTTCTACCCTTAATGTGAACAAATAATATTAACTAATATAATGAGTTTTTGTTTAATAACAAATAGTTTTTATTTATAACAATATTTTGTATTATTCATGTTAATTATTATAATTAACAAATTTAATTAATCAATTTTTTTTAGTTATACAATATTTAATTAAATTTCTCACTTTATGATTTAATTATTATAATTAACGGTTAATTAATTAATTTTCTTTATTTATAAATATTTTAAATATCATTTACTAAATTTAATATTTAAATAACATATCTTCATTTAATAATTATTGGAATTAATTATTCTAATTATTAATTAAATTATTTTTTTATAAAAATAAATTAGATTGGGGTAGAATAGAAATTTTCCATAAATATTGGCCATTACCCCCAAAATTTTATTTATTTAATATACAATTATTATCTAATTATTATAAATTATATATATATATATTAGGAGAGGGTAAAATGGACATTTCATGTCCATTACCCCCTCCCTTCCCTTCATTCCCCCCCAAATTGGGGGGAATGATGATCACCCCCCATGGGGTGATGTTTGGGGGGGGAATGATGATCACCCTGATAACACATCACCCCATGGGGGGTGATCAAAGCATCCAATGCACACCCATGTTTGGGTGTGCATTGGGATTAATAATCATCCCCCTCTAGAGGGGGATGATTACCTTCATCCAAACGAGACTTAAGAGTATTAAGATATTAACTCTGTATTTTTGCCCACCTCTTACATAGCTTCTTTATTTTTTTTTCCAAAAAAAAGGTTTAAGTTTATTTAGATCTAACATTTGGATTAATTTTAAAAAACATTAAAATATCAAGTTTATTATGGGATTAATTTTAAAGAATATTAAATTATCAAATTTATCATGGAATTAGTTTTAAAGAATATTAAATATTAAATATTAAATTTATCATATTTTCCCAAATTAAATACAAGTATTATTTTTTATACATATCTGCATCTAGATAATACCCTATCTTTTTATCTTAATTTTTTTTTCTATGGATGAATCACCGGGTGACATCTGTCCTAACCCCCATGACAAAAACAACAAGCAAGTGGACAAAATTGACAATTGACGTTGTACAAAAGATAACTAGTATTCTTTATTTACCTTGACCCTGCCAAGTTAAATGGAGCATGATATTGAGTTTAATGGCATCCATGTTACTGCTGTTAGCCTCTTTTCAATTCACTGAAATGTAAAATGTCATTATTGCACCATTTTTGCAGTATTTAAATAGTTTCAGTGTTTACATGTGAACTCCACTGCCAACATATATCAATGCTAGCCACCAAATCTCTGTGACATGTCTTAATTTGGACATCCATGAACTTGTTATCCATCCCATCTCCATCAATTGGTTCAATTCAATGCTCTCAATGCAACAGATGGAGACACAGATGGAAAAGAGGAAGAAGGATGAACATATTATTCAAGGGAACATATAATGTGAGTTTAAATTTATTCTGAAATATTGCATAATTTGAAATTATACTCAATTGCATTTCATAATAATTCCTTTATATGCACAGTTATGTTATAATAATATTCTTTCTCTGGGTTTTTATTATTTTAAAATGTGTTGTTTTACTGTTTAACATAGGAAAATAATATATAAGATAAAAGAAAGATTAAAATAACTATATAATAAAAAAAAACCAATACAACACTGTTTTCATAATATAGAGTTAATATAATATTGTCACAACACAATAGACGAGCAGTAAAAAATTTGACTCCCATACAAGAGGTTAAGAGTTCGACTGCCTCTCAATAAATAATGGAGACATATTATAAAAATATGTGGGATGGTTTTTTCATATTATAAAAAAATTATATAATATTTTTATTGGAATAAAATTAAAAAATTAAGACATATTTATATAAAACACGGTTCTCACTCTCTAAATAACAAATAATAATACAATAAAATAAATATAAAAAAAGTAGAAATGAAAAATTAATTAATTAATTAATTAAAGTCATTTTATCAAATAAGCTAAATCAAGCAAGTTAATTACCCCGAAATAAATAAATGAATAAAAAGACATAAAAGCAATTAAATAAGTTATATAAAAATCTCCATCCCCTCCATTGTCCAGCACAATAATCAATTTTTTTAAAAAATAACCAATAATACAAAAATCAAATAAAACATTAATAATACACATCATTATCCAAATTAAATTAAAAAAAAACCCAAATCCATCAAATATGTTAAGCTTTATTTTAGACAAAAAAAAAAAAAAAAAAAAAAAAATCAATAAGGCCTCTCTCCAATATAATTTCCAGGAGGATCATAGTTGCAGGTGATGAACACTCCTCTCCCAGCAGCGCACGCCACCATCGCGCACCCCAACCTCCGCGTGCTCCTCCATATGATCTGCGTGTAATGCCCGCACTCCTCCCCCCACGCGCAGCTATTGTCCGAGTGCCGATACCATCTCCGCTCCCCCACCCACGCCGCCACCGCCTGCGCCGCTCGCCACCCTCCACCTCCTCCCCAGAATATGTTCTCCCCGTACGGCCCATTCGAATGCACCAGCGCGCAGTCCTTCCTCCGCCGCGCCGCGTATCTCGCCGCATAACTCGCCAGCGTCGGGTCCCAAACCAGCGGCCGGAGCCCGAGCGCCGCGCGCGCAGCATTGTGCGGGACGAGGAATTCCTTTGCTAAGCTTGCCTCTGCCTGGGCGAAGATCATCATAGCGGCGACCAGCGCCAGCGCGGCGCTGGCAGTGGCCATTGCTCGCGTGTCCTCAATGTGTTTGTTGTTTGGCCTGAATGAGTTGTAAAGATTGCCCTCAAGGTGTTTGTGGTTTGGCCTCAATGAGATGGATGTTAAGCTTGTGACCTGGATTTTATATTGTCTTTTGTTATTAAAGATTTCATTATGTATTTTAGAAAATTTAAATTAAATAATAAATATGGTTGGTTCTTTAGTAAATATGTGTTTGTTATTCTTTTCTTTCTTCCTTTTCTTTATTTCGTCTTCCATTTCAGTGTTATATTGAGACCACTCAATTAAATTATTGATGTTTTTGTTTTATTTTATTGTTTCTGTTTCACCATTTGTAAATATTTTTATTTTTTATTTTTTATGTGATATCTTTTTTTTGACACAAGACGACAAGCGTCAGCCAGGGACGTGCACGTGCGTGGAGTGCCACTGCTCTCAACACACCCGTGGCCTCACCTTGCATGGGCTTGGGGATTCGATCTCGGGTCCTCCCCGAAACGAACACCCTACGCAAGGGACCCTATGCCAATAGACCAAATGGTCGTTGGCATGTGATATTTTTTGTTTGTGTTAGTTATTTTTTTCTCATATTATTTATAATCAATCTCTTTTTGTATATTTTATTCTTTCACTTTTTATATCATTATAGTCATTGTTTTTGTTCTGAATAACTTGTTATCATAGTTTAATTCGGTTTAAAATTTAAGCTAATAATAAAATATCAAACTATTTGTCTATTTTAACTGTCACCAACTCACTTAAATATTAAACAAGTTAATGTTGCTGGTTATATCAACATGGGATTACTATCTCAAGTTATTTTTGTTTTTTTTTTAAATAGATAAATCACATCAAATTATAAAGAAAAAATATCTGTACATTGAGCCGTCCCCAAAAACAAACAAATTACCATCTCAAGTAATTAAATCAAAACTTTCACTATAATTTTTTTAATTTATTTTAAATAAATTAATAAATATAGAAGAGACCTTTTTCTCAACTTCCCTTGGTAGTGTATATAATAATAAATAGATAATGAGTGGTTAAAGTAGTTAGATTCCCGGGAAAAAAATAATAAGAGGTTTGGTGGCACCCATGTTCGATAATGATGAGCACTTTAGATTGGAAGAAGACTTTATGATGTTTGAAGATCGTGGTGTTCTTGTTGGATTTTGTTTCTTGTGAATTAAAACATTTAATTATTTTATTTTATTTTTTAATATGTGTTTTTTATTTTTTATTTTTTCTATTTTTATGAGGAGCATAAAAATAATGGCACACACTGTGGCAGAAATTGTCTTCCAATAATTGAAGTAGAGAATGATTTAAGGGACTGTTTGATTGGGGACCAACAAAGATAGGTTGGAAACTTGTGTGTGTTGTATCATGATCTACCACTGATCTCAAAGCAAGTCCCTGATCACGCGGTGTTCTAATCCTCACCTTTTCTTAATCCCAAATATAGGATGAAACTGTTTATTTTTATTTTTATTATTTTTTATTGGTTTTTCAGAAGTTAACTCCAAAGTCCAAGGAGACATATGAAAACTCTGTTATTGAGCTAACCAAGCAACATTATAAAGTAACCACGACCAAGTAATTTATTGGTAACCAGATTTATATTAAAATCCTTTGTAAATTTGAATCATGGGTAAAAGTATATTTTTGGGAGTGTAAGGCTTTGCTAGGAGTGAAGAGTTGAGGGTAAAATAAGGGTTTGGGGGGTAAATAGGGGGTTGAAAACACTTCATTTTATCTCCACTTCTCAACTCTTCAACTTGGAGAGTTGAGAAGAGTTGATTTTTTTTAAGAAAAAAATGCTTTTACTACAATATTGTAATGGTCTAATATCCTATTTTATTACAAGATGGGAGTGAATGGTAGAAAACTCAAACCCTAACCTTGAGAGTTTTATCTCTTCCTCCCTTCTCTGGTGATCCACCGGCAATTCTCGTCGGAAATCCGTTAAACCTCTGGTGAGTAAGTTATTTATTTATTTATTTTTCAATTAAACAAGTAATATTCTTTATTATTGAGTTTATATATCAAAAGGTAAGCATTTTATTTTGGTAATATTATTTTATGTTTCTTAATTTAGAATAATCAATATTGAAAACACAAGAGACTTCAAGCATATTTTTGGTAATATTAGCACAAGCTCTTACTTTTCTTTACCTTTAATCCAAACACAAATAGTTATATGACCTTTTTTTAATTACTCTTGTCCCATACCTTACTTTATGAACTTTCACTGTACTCCATTGGTCATTTCCAACCTAAAACTCTATATTTGATGTTTTAGTATTAAAAAATACAGTTATACAGTGAAAGCTTCTCCAACCACTATATCTATTTTAACTCTAAAATAGAATGTTCTAAAAAATATTCTTCTCATTTCACAATTTATATATTCACACTATCAACAAATTTAATTATTTTTAAATCTTTTTCACTTTTAACCATTAAATTTAAATATTATATTATTTAAAATATAGTTTTATTTTTTATATTTATTATAAATATTTATTAAATATAAAAAAAATCTGATTGATAAAAAAAATACAAATTCAACTGAAGCGGCGATAACATGCCAGATTATTAGCTCCATCTACTTCAGATTTGGGTGTTGTCGTTTCTTTTCTTTTTTGGTATTGATGATAATATATGTTTTATGATTATTTTCTATGTTTTTATTTTATCATCCATGTAATTTTCGTTAATTTTAATAAATTTATATTTCTGTAAATTATTTTCTTTAATTTTATATTTGTTATTAATTGAAAATTATAAACTTATCAGTTATCAATTTAATTAAAATATAAAATTATAAATATAAATTTTTGAAAAATAAAAAACAGAATATAAAAAAAACAGAAAATAAAAAAAACAGAAAATCAAAACAGAAAAACAAAAAAAATTAAAACAGAAATAAAAAAATAAAAAAAGTAAAATAATGCTGCTACAGTGGCGCGCAAATATCATGTGCGCAACTGTAGCAGGAATTAAATTTGGCGCAGGGGATTGCGCAGGGTTGGCACGCCCTTGCGCCAAATTTAAATGCTTTTCTTCATTTTTGAAGAAGGGTTGGAGATGCCCTTAGTGCCTATATATAAGTGAGTTTCACTTCATTTATTCCGTTGAAATTTGTGCATGCCCCTATCTATAAAAAAAGAAAAAAAAAAAACTATAACTGTTCGTACAAAAATAATTTTGTTGGACAAATGTCTGTTTTTATTCAAGAACGTGCATGGTTATATGTGATAATTTTTGAAAAAAAAAGTTTAAATTTTTTTATTCACACAGGAAACATCTACTTATTTTTTAAGAGTTACGAGAGTCTATTAGGTGAAATGTATCTTCTTTTATAACACTATTCAATGCACATGGATACTTCATGTTTATTAATTGCATTAAATTTTTTATTAAATACTATATATATATACATCAAAGATTGAATCATATAATTCTATCACTTAAATTCATGATTTAAATTGTTTAAAATTTTTGTTTAATTTAATTTATAAGAGAAAAAGAAAACAAATAAAATAAAAAAAGTTTGTTTTGCATCTATTCATTGGCGCATAACTGAAAATTTCTTCAAGAACAGAATAATAGTAAATATAAATATTTTAGGGACTAAAATGCAAAAAGATGAGAGAGAGAAAGAGGAGTGCCCGATCTCATTCAGTGCGAGAAGAGAGCTTCGAGCTCGCTCCCATGGCGTTCGAGATCCCAACCGCCGTGATACGAGACCTCCAGATCCGGCTTCGGGAGCACGCTTGCATCCAATCCTACGACTCCCCCACGCCACCCCTCCCCTCGATCGCCGACGCCGTTGCCTGCTTCGATTCCTCCCTCCCTACCTACCTCCGGTGCACCAGATGCCGTGCGGGGCTCCTCCAAGGCCATCTGTCTACGATCTGCGTCTTTTGTGGCGCAGAACAGCGGCGGGATGGTACCCCTCTCACCATCTCCTTCAATTCCACTGTCGCTTGCCGGAATCTCCTCGATTCCCTCGGCCTCGATGGTTCTGTGAGTTTCTCCTCTTCAAATTCTCTTCCAATTTGATGTTTTTTTTGGTAATTTGAAATATTAAAGTATAATTTCTTGCATCCATGAAGACTTATTGCTGGATTTAGTTCTTGTTTACTGTAAATTTTGGAATCGTAGTACATTATATTGCATCGCGCTAGCACTTAGCAATTTCCAATATTTATTCCATTACTTCTTATGCTTTACTCTTCTGTATGTCCATTTTGCTTGGAGAAGGCGAAGTTAATGTGCTTGTCCAGGAGTAGTTGTGATGGTGCATTGTATTAAGTACTACCCCAATTCGCAGGAATAATGTAGAGATGTGCTCTTTAGTCGGGAAAATATGTACATTATTGAGTTAGGGTTTTAGAGTGGCTAAATTGAGTTTGCTGTGATCCGAAGGGTGTAGGTTGTTGTACTGTTGTCTATCTCTAATAGAGCTTCAACTTGCCATGTTCCCCATGTATAACCTTGTGTTTGTGGTATCCTTTTCTTTTATCTCTATTTTTTCTTATCGTTGACTTGGAGAAACCCTTGATACCACATTTTACCTTAACATGCATTTGCCATAATTCTGTGGAGTTTTGGAAATTGTCATGTGCATTGTTGTAGTAGTTCTACTTAAACTATGTTCAATTAGTTGTTTCTGGGGTAAATACTTCCTCATCAAATTCAAGACTACTTTCTATTGTGTTAAAATGCTTTTCACTTGCTATGGTGGGGTTTTTCCTTATTCGTAAGTCGGGTCTTGTGATCTTCCGGTCATGATGAAGGTGTTTCTCAGTTGCTCAGAAAGATAACTAATTTGCAGGAAACTGTCACTTTGGAGCCTGAAATGAATGAGTCTAGTAAGAAAAGGGATGCGCCAATGGATGAGTTGGTTTTGTCTGATCTGTTAAATCTGGAACTGAAGTGGCCCTTGGATCCAAAGGTTGTTGATGATGACAGCAGCACTAAGCTGGCACCATCCCAAATTATGCCTGTTATGAACTTATCAGGTGTTGATCTGGATAATTTTTTTACTGAAAAGGAGACAGCCAGTAATGCCCCTGGTGCATCAAATGAGCCATTTCTACCTGAAAAACAGATTGGGAATCCAGAGAGTGATCGATTTTCTGGTTCAGAAAATATGGGTTTCTCTTCAAACCTTCATTCCTCAGGTGTGATTAAGAGCTCTGTGGATACTAAAGGTGACCAGTTTGAAGGATCTTTTGCTGATTGGGATGCTGATTTTCAGTCTGCTGGTTCTGAAAGTTTTGCTACAGATACCAAGACAGTGGACCATTTCAAGGTTTCTGATACTGTCAAGGATTTTGATGCTGAAAGTAAGGCAGAGTACCCCAATCTAAATGAACATATACAACTCGAAATAAACAGCAAAGCTAGCAGTGGAGAATCTGTAAAGGGTGGGGGTAAGTTTTCCTTGAATGATAGCGGGGCAGATGATTTCTGGAGTAATATGAAGACAGAGGTATCGAATGCTTCTGGTCAATCAACAAGCACATCACTGAATGATAATGATGTCTTGAAGATCCAAACAAACCACAAAATCTCAATAAGTGATAATGGGACTCTAGATAATTTGTGGCCTGCTAGCGGAAACAATGATTCCAACAATACAAGAGGTATGGAGGATAGCAATGACTTATTTGATGATTGGCAGGATTTTACTAGCTCAGGAGTGCAACTAGATGTGTCAAGCTCGCCAGTACAGACTGATAGCAAAATGTCCACAAAAGAGCAATCTTTACAAACCGATTCAGCAAATCTGCAAGATATAGATTTTGGGGGCTTCTTTATTTCTAATGGCTCCCCAGAAACTCAAGTTGTCCATAATTCTGCTAAAAAGGAATTGAGTAGTACAAAAGGCATGCAGGAAAATAGTGACATTTTTGATGATTGGCAGGGCTTACCTCACTTTGGAAAAGCTTTGACAGATATTCCAAATGCTCAAACAAAAACTGGTTCAGGAACCACTTCACATGATCTTTCTTTGGAAACAAAGCCCACGGGTGTCCAAGATATATCCTTTGGCGACTTTGTGTTTTCAGATTCCACTTCCAGATTGCAAGATAGCCAGGGTCCAAGTAGCAGCAGAAAGGAATTGGATGTTAACAGCCTAAATAACAATGATCTTTTTGACAGCTGGCAGGATTTTACCAGCTTTGGTGCTGCACCAGCAGGTTCACTGAACTCTCAGTCCCTTGCTGGGGTTGGGACTTCTTTGATAGAGGATTCCCCAGAAACGAGCTCAACAAATCTACAAAATACAGAATTTGGTGGCCATTTACATCCGAAAGTCTTGTCTGCAACAGAAACCAGTCAAAAAGTATCAGACGAGACCAACAGCATGCAGCCAATTGCTTCAGCTGTTCACAGGTATCTGAGTAATGACTTTGTTTAAAATTTACTGAATTTGAAGTCTTTCCCATACATTATTGGTGATCATTCTGCATGTAGACGGTTTACTTCCATAGGTGCAAATCAATTCCGATGGGTTTCACTCTGTTCAGGCAACATAGATCAGATAATTTTCTTTAAAAAAGAATTAGATACTTATTTCCTTATTTCTGACCATTCACCATCAACTAGCATTCAGTGTAAAATTATAAATCAGGGGCAAAGGCCAGGCACATGAAAGCAAGCTCCCTTTTTTTTTTTTTAATTGTTAGCAGGTTTTAGTAGTTGCTCACAATTACATGGAAACAATATATTATACTGAATATATCTGTTTCAGGATGCAGAGTATGAAAGGATTTAGCATATGAGTTACCTTTTCTGATTGATAATTTTGATTATTAATCTGTTCCTCTTCATTCTTGACTTTCTATCGATTATTCTACCCTCATATGCGTGAATTTCTACGAATATCTTCATTTGGCAAGTTTGACAAGGATAGATATGATTAGGCCAAGTTCAACAATCTGACTGGCGTGCCCTCTTGATGAAAAATAAGTTATAATACCTGTTCACTTCTAGGCAAAGAAGCCCTGAGGTGGTTTTCAGTTTTACAATCATGCTTTAGCCATGTGATTTATAATATATATGCAAATTTATGCAGGATGAATGTGAGACAGGAGAAGATCGACGGAGATTCTAAGACCACTGGTGCCCTAAATACCGATAACTCTTTCTCATCAGCGTCGCAAAAAGAATCAGCTGAGGCTACTGTAGAGATGCTATTGTCCCAGATGCCTGATCTCTCATTCATGCTCTCCAGCGACCTATCCATTCCTAAAACTACCAATAGTTCTAACTTTAATTCATCATCTTAAATCCTATGAAATTGTTTTTGGGTTCTATGCTGTAATGTTTATGTTTTGTTATTTTACATACATTATAGCCTTTCTTTTAATTAGTTCAAGCAGAAAGTTTTGGAATCAAAAACAGGTGACAAAAAAGATTCAAATAGGAGAAGAGTTTTTCAGTGGAATTAAGATGATTATGTGTGAATGTTTTATTGTAAATTTGGTTTTGGGAGATGGTTGATTTTCTTCATTTTGCCTATGTATATATCCTTTTAACTTTTGATGTTTGATTCAAAACCTCTTTTGAAAAGAGGAAATTAAAAATTCGTATAAAATTTTAACTTGATTTTGTCGTTTTCTTCTAAAGAAATATATCAAAACCCATTATGTCTCCATTTCTTTCCTCTTTGTTGAATTGTCACTTCGGTTTATCTCTTTCGCGCTCCTTTCACAAAATACTACTTTAATAATTTTTTACTATTTCGATGAAAATAGAAAATAGAAAATAGAGAAAAGTATTTCACAGTTAGCTGATTTAATAAAAATGGCATAAATTTTGGGATGTATCCGTGGTCTAATATTTAAAAAAACAAAAATATTCTCTTTCTCTTATTTATTTATTTAAAATTTAAGTTTTTTTTTCCAATAAAGTCTGATTGCAGAACAGGGAGGTATTCCTCACATAAGGGGAGAATGAGAGTATTTCTCAAACAATTTTCACAGAGACCTAGGATGTGAATTGTAATTTGAGAGCCTCAATATTGAGACCTCTCAATCACAACTCATAAGCACTGGTAAGTACTGTTGAATAGGCCATGATTCCTGAAATTTAAGTGAGGTTTTCACTGCAAATTTTTAGAGTTATAAAAGAACAATATATATATATATATATATATATATATACACACACACATGCATAATTACAAGCGAAGGCCAGAATTTTAGACACACCAACCAGCAAATTGGACTAAGTCATGTTCATCGTTCATGTACTTCTTAGAAAGTTCATAAATCATAATTTGGATTTAGACTTGCGAAGACTCTTTCTTTCTCATCGGTGTGGCTTGGTCTCCTAAGAATATAATCCCTTGGTTTACTCTCAATCAGTGGTTAGTTTCACCAAATTATATGAATAGGATGTTTCCTTTGACCTTCTCCTAAAACTAAATAATGTTAATTATATCATCCATAATCCAATTAATTTGTATAATTTTTACTTTAGGATGGATGGCCTAATAAATAAATATATAAATAAATACAATTTGAGTCATTGTTCAAGCTTAGCCTGTGGTGATGGCTTTCATCCAAAGCATCTTTATTTCTCTCTTTTTCCTCCATTCATTCACATGGATGAAGCTCAAAAGAATTTTAATATAAGTACCACTTTGGAGAATCTTGCACATGGATCTCGTGGCAGGGTGGATTCGGGTCGGTTTTTTTGGTTAGAACTTGATTAAATCTAATCAATTAAAAAACATTAAAAAAAATCAAATTTATATAATTTCAGGGGAAAACAATAACATATTATTGAATAAACTAAAAATAGAATACATTGGATCGTTGAAACAAAGCTCAAAAGGCATGGTTTCTGTTTCCAAGAATTTGCTAAAAACTATCATCCAGAGGGATGTCAGAGTTTGCATCAGATAATGATATCCATCAACCCAAAGTTTTGTGATTGTTTTGTTTAATTTTTTTTTTTCCGACTTGGTTGATTGAATCTTAAATCAGAAACTCTGCAGCAGCTCCAGAGCAAAAACATCCTCCAATTTAGCTAGAAATAAACATATTAAAAAGAAAGAACAACTTAATCAGAGTTTGCAGGACCTGCAAAAGAAATAAGAGCTCTCAGCTCTTTGATCTTTTAGTACAAATCTTTCTTTCTTTCTTTTATTTTTTAAGCTCTCTCTCTCTCTCTCTCTCTCTACATTAAAAGCAGCATCCCTTCCTTCAATGTACGAGACCATTTATTAATGTTTTCTCTGAGAAAAAGGCAAAGAATGGCCCACAACCAAATGAGAGATCTAATAAGGAATTCAAGATGGAAAAGAAAGAGAGAGTGATCCTGATTCATTTCATTTCTTACTTGATGAGAAGTAAAGCATTTTAAAGAACAAGAAGAAGAAAAAGGTCCCAACTTTGACACCAAACTCACTAGTATAACATTCAACATTGCCAAAACAAAGGAAGCTTCAAGATCAAAACTTTATTCTAAAGAAAGTGTAATGAGATTTTTAATCTCATTTTTCAACCAGAAGCGAAGTCATTCTCATGAAATCCATGATCTAGAATAATAATTAAAAAAAAGCAGTTTTTTCAACCCACACGAGTATGGCATTCAATATAGTGAAAGCACAAAGAAAGCTGAAAGAACTTGGAAATTTCAATTAAAAGACGTGTTCGTCTATCTCTGGATCAATCCCAATTGTGAATTTGTCAGAGTTGAGCTCAAAATGAGAGAGAAATGAGATGAAAAATCTCATCTTTTACATCAGAAAACCAGTTCATTCTCATCAAATTCATGCTCAAAATGGCACCTTTTTCATCCCACAAGTATAACATTCCATATTGTGACAACAAAAAGAAGCTTAAAGATCCTAACTTTCAACTTAAAAACAAAGAACCACCACCACCACCACCACCTTCTCCTCTTCCATCTCTGGATCAATTCCTCCCAATTGTGAATTTGAGCACAAAAAAGAGATGAAAAATCTCATCTTTTCCACCATAAACCAGATTTCATTCTCATCAAATCCATGGAAAAGCTCAGAAGAAGAAAAAACCCCAATTTAAGGGAAGGATGAAGCAGTAGCAGGAACAGAGGAAGAAGGAGGAGGAGGAGGAGGAAGAGAAGAAGGGACCTGAGCCATGGTAATGAAAGGGTGCTGCAAGAGCTGAGCAGCAGTCAACCTCCTCGCCGGATCCTTGCACAAACAACAAGCAATGAAGCTCCGGAACTCCCTGGACGCCGTCGGCGGCGCCTCCGGTGGATCAGCATAGCAAATGGCACACATCAAGCTCGCCCAATCCCCTTGCTTCCCAACATTATCCCCAAACGGGAACCGACCAAGATAAAACTCCAGCATGCTAAGTCCGAAGCTCCAGATATCGCCGGCGTAGCCATCGTAGATGCCGTGGTTGAGATCGGTGTTAATGCGCTCGGGGCTCATGTAGGCGATGGTGCCGACCGAGGAGTTGCAGGGATCCATGGTTTGAGCGAGGATGCGGCTGACGCCGAAATCGGCGATCTTGACACGGCGGCGAGCATCGATGAGGAGATTCGAGGGTTTGATGTCACGATGGACGATGCGTTGGCGGTGGAGATAGGCGAGACCGGCGAGGACCTGGCGGGCTACGTCGGCGAGGAAAGGTTCGGAGGTGATGCGGCGGCCATCGAGGGAGCCTCCGTCCATGTACTCGAGAAGGACTTGGATCTCGCCGGCGTGGTCGTAGAGGCCGTGGCAGCGTACGACGAAGGGGTTGTCAGCTGTGCGGAGGATCTCGATCTCGCGGTAGATCTGGCGCCGGATCGAGTCTTCGTGGTTGCCGTAAATGACTTTTAGAGCATAGATCCGGTTGGTGGAGCGGTGGCGGACCATCCAGACTGTGCCGCCCGTGCCGGAGCCGACGCGGCGAAGGCGCTCCAGGTCGGAGAGGCGAGGGGTTTCGGAGGGGATCGAGGTGGTGGTGTTGATGGCGGAGTTGATGACGGAGTTGGACGGATGGGAAGGGGCGGAGAGGGGAGGAAGAGGGAGGGGAACGGCGAGGGAGGGGTCGCGTTGTGGGAGAGGGAGGGTTAGGTCCGGCCGCCGGCGAGACCGAGATGGTGTGGCGGCGCCACCGCCGGGAGCTATGGGTTTCATAGGAGAAAAAGAAAAAGAAGAAGAAGAAGATGAAGATAAAGATGGGTTTTTATTGGTTCTCTATTGAGATAGATAAGAAGAAGAAGAAGAAGAAGAAGAAGAAGAGAAGAAAAAAGCTTGTTTTTTTATTACTGGTTTTCTCAATAGAGAGAGAGAGAGAGAGAAAGAGAGGAAGGATTGAGAGCTTCTCTTCTTATTGTTTTCTAATGAGAAGGAGAAGGAGAAGGAGAAGAGAAAGCCATTGATGAAGAGTAGAGAGAGAGAGAGAGAGAGAAAGGTTGGGTTTTTCCTTTTTCTTTTTTTTTAAAGAAAGAAAAAGATTGGATTTTTATTGATATTATATTGGCATGGAGAAGGAGAAGGAGAAGGAGATGAGATGAGATGAGATGAGATGAGATGAGAGATATATTGATAGATGACAAAAGAGAGAGAGAGAGAGAGAGATTGTTTGGTTCTATGTAGATGGAGAAGAAGGGAGTTAGAGAGAACAAAAAAGGAGGAAATCAAGGGGGTTAATTGAAAAAGGAGAAGGAGAAGAGCCTTCTTGGATGGTGGTTGAGTTGTTGCAGGGTTTTCTAATTTTTATTTTATTTTATTTTTATTCATTTTGTATAATAAAATAATATTTGAAATTGTAATGAAAGAGGAGAGAAATTGAGGGTTTTTTTTTTAAATCAAACACACACACACACATATATATATATAAGTATTGAGTGATGGAGTTTAAAGGGTGGTTATGAAGAGATAATTATCGAATTGTAATATTGATTTTTAATTTAATTAATTTACTTTTTTTAATTTTTAGTTTATTGTTTGTCACTTGCATGCCAACGTGTGTCCGAGTGGCTAGCTTTTGTTTGGTTGCCATAGTTCTAGAAGTACAAGAAAAATGTCACCTTATTTTAATATTAATCATTGATTTATATATTAGAGGAGATGAGAGGAAAATGTTTTCTAGTAAGTATTAATTTATCAAAAGTTAAAAAGCATAGATGGGAGATTAGTGTGGTGTTATGATTAGTTATTATATGTTTTTTTTATTAGTCCCAATAAACTATTAAATTTAAGTTTTTCTCATACTTTTATTTTTATCAAATGGAATTTTCAATATTATTTAGATCAGATTCTCAGTACCTAGTAATTAGATTAAAAAGGATAATAATAATAATAATTTATTATTGTTATTATAATTTTTTTTAAAAAAAGAGAAAATCAGTGACTGTCTTAAAGAAAGGAAGCAAAGTCACTGAAAACAAGCAAAGAGGAATGTGAAAGCATGGCATGTATTTTGTCAATGAGTTGAAGCCAGAGAAGCATGCATGGCTTTTTGTAGTCTGTTTAATTGTTTAAATTCTCCTCTCTCCTACAACTATTTACTTATTTTTTATTTTTTAATTATAATTATAATTATAATTATAATTATATATATATAAACATAATTTTTTTGTTTTGTATTGGTGGCTGATCAAACATATTTTTTTCTTGAATTTTTTAAGTAAATTTATTTTTCAACCAGCAGACAATTCCTATCATGAGAAAAAAAAAAGTAATTTTGGGCTCACTTTTCATATCAAAATACCCTCAAAATATTCAAACAATACTTATATCTTCTGTTTATGAATATATGATAAATCTCTTACTAATTTTTATTTTGTATAAATTTATATTAAAAATGCTTACTTATTTGTTTTCTGTTTTTCTAAAATCCATTTAAAAAAATAATTTTAAATTTCTTTAAGAGAAACATGAACAAACCATGGATTTGAAGTTCGGATGAAACTCTTTTTTAATAATTTAAAAAATCACTTATTAAGATCTAAAATCCAAACTGAGGAGCAAAAAAGAACTTGTTATGCTTTCTGAGAAAAAAAAATACATATGAAAAATAATACAAAACTCAAAATTCAATTCAAAATTTATAACTTTGTTTAAATTTAAATTAAAGAAAAAGGAGATGTGATTTAAGTAAATAAACATGATAATTTTAGAAAAAGAGACATTTATATCTGCATATAATATGAGCAATTACTGACTTATGAGTTGGGTTGGATTGAACTTATTGAAACCCAATCTCAAGTTATTAGATTCAATCAATTAAACTCAACTAAAAACTAAATTACCAAACTTAAACATACATCAAACTAAATAAATTATTAAGTCCAAAAAATAAACACATCTTCTTCAGATTACAAGACCATATCAAAAGAGCCCAATTATGATGGCCCAGCATTGGCCTTATCTCCATGGCCCATTATGAATCAAACTTAGTCCAAACTAAAATTCATGGTGACCAACTTTGGCTTTAATTGACTTGACTCAACCAACTAATTATGATTTTAAAAGTCAAATAAATCAAGTGGGTAATCAATCTAATCACAAATCAGGTATGAAATGTCATCTCAATCATTTGAAATGTAAGATTGTATATGGTTTGATGAAATTAAGTTAGCTTAAACCTTAATAAAACTAATTCAACTCTTTTCTCTAACATCAAATCACCAGCTACCATATTAAATTGTCTCCAAATTAAGATGACATGAAGATATTGAAATTTCACCAGGAACACTAAAAAAAAAAAAAAAAAAAAAAAAAAAAAGTACAAGTCAAGTTCCACAAGTGAATCCAAGGGTGTGGCAAATGAATTATCTTTCCATTGACTGCATGGTGCATGTTTATTTCAAAATATAATGTTTTGGAGCAGTTTATTTCAACAAGGCGGTAGTTTTTGCCAGTCCAACTACTACTTTTCTTCATTTTCTTTTTTTTTGTCTTCTCTTTTCTTCTTTATTGGTTTTGAGCACCTCACCACTGGTTAGAATCTCTATATTTTTTTTTGGTGTTTTTATTGTTTCTACTGTTCTTTATTTTTTGTATTTGTATTGTTTCTTCTTAATAAAGTTATAGTTTATCTATTTTATCATATATATATATATATATATATATATATATATATATATATATATATATATATATATATATATATATATTTTGCTAATTTCTAATGAAGACTAATATCTTATAATTTTTTTTAAAGATAAACTTTTTTTTCCTCATGGGAGATGTTGGCATGGCAAAATCAAGACCTTTGGGCCAGGCGAATTCACCATCTTTGTCAACCCTATTTAAAAAAAAAATTAATAAAAAAATCATAGATATTTCAAATTGTATATTTAATGACAATTATATAAGACATCTAAAAAAACACATTGATAATTTTGAATATTTTAGAATCATCCATGTCACATAATAGTTGGTACTTAATTTTCCTCCCTATCAAAAGGTTGAAGGTTCAAATCCCCATTGACTTGTGTACAGTTTTTAAAATAAAAATTTATACACAAAATAAGGCTTTATATTTCCCTCATGTAAAAAATAGATTACTCTTACTATACAGGAGTGGTTTCCATTCCCTGTAAATTTAGGTTAATGATTTAAATTACTTTCAATTCAATGGTTGAAGTAATCAAAGGTGGAGAGTTCAAATCCTCCTCTTAATTCCATAATTTAGGTTTTGTAGTTTGTTCACATTAAATAAATAAATAAAAATAAAAAACTAGTGCTATATCTCATAACTAAAACAAAGATATTCCAATTCGAAAATTAAAAAATCTGAAGATAAAAATATTATGTAAATATTAATACAAATATTTCTAAAATGCGCCTACAAAAAATAAAAATAAAAATATTATGTAAATATTAATACAAATATTTCTAAAATGCGCCTACAAAAAATAAAAATAAAAATAAAAATAATACTAAAACTTCAATCATTCTCTTGATGAAATCAAACTAGTCTCTTACCAACAGGATTTGATTAAAATGGTAGAGGTTTATCCCTACAATAGTGTAGTTAATATTAGATTTATAGGTTGAAGGTTCAAATTTCAAATTTATTCCGTGATCATGGTTTGTCCATATTTTTTTAAAATAAAATATAATAAAAAATTTATTGATAAATAAAACAATGATGAAAGGGAAAACTCGAAAGCAATCACACAAAAGCATGAGATTTAATAAGGTTCGGCAAAATATGCCTATAAGCGGTTGTCTCGATTCTCTTATTTGAAAAATTAGGATTACATGTTATATAAATATGTATATGAGTCATATACAACAAGATTAAAAAAAAAAAAAAGACTTATGATACTTAAACAAGTGATGTTAGAGGTTGAATTTTATATGCTAAAAAAATAAAAAAATCTATTTTTTTACGGGGGTTATAATATTTCATCCCGCTAAATGCATCAACCAAAAACATAATCTCTTCAATTGATGGAATGATAAATATTTTAATTATAAATAATAATGGTTTAAAAATTAAATAAAAATATAAAACGAGCAAATACACTAAGAATTAAAATAAAAGAAAATTCTATCTTATAAAATAATTAAAATAGTAAAATAACCTAGATTACTGATATATATATATTATGAAGAATTATTTTGAGATTTGGTGTTGCTGTGTTACGGCAGGTGGATGATCTTCATAAAAACGTTTGGTTTTTGTGTTTAAAGATTGCTGTTTGTGTTTTACATTTATTACTTTTTATTATTTTAAATAAATTATCACCATTTTATTTATTTTTTTAAATATTAAATTATTAATTATAAGTGAAATATCTCTATCAGATAATTAAATATATTTAATTATGTGGGGTTGTGGAACAAGGTTCGACTTCTCAATTATTTATCCTAACATTCGATCCATGAACCATTCACTAGACAAAATTACATAATTAGCCATTTACTTTAAGGAAATGACGAAATGAACCATTTAGTAGACAAAATTACATAATTAGCCATGTAATTTAAGGAAATGACAAAATGAAATCTATAAACTCAGGGTGATTGGTGTTGTCAATGCATGACCCAAATCTCAAATTTGGAAGTATCACATGAATATTAATTTTTAATTAATTTTTTAATTATTTTTATAACTATTGTAATTAAAATTATAAAGTTAATAATTCATTAATGTAATTATAAATAGTTATTATATACTTATAATATTAATTTGTGTATAATTAATTACTTAATTAATAATAAAATTATTAATTTATGATAAATTTATGAAAATTTAATAGTAATAATAATAAAAAAAAATGTGAAAAGAATATTTTGTGAATATTCTTTTTTGGGGTAAAATTTAAGGTTTGTGGTTGAAGTAAAATTTATTGTAGCATAACTAAATTTCAGATTTGGGATAAAAATTTGGGATTGTGAGGTAAATTTAAAGTTTGTGGTTGAAGTAAAATTTATTGTAGCTGAACTAAATCACAGATTTGGGATAAAAATTTAGGATTGTGGGATAGTGATGGTTGATGCTAAAAAAAAATTTGCTTGCCTCATTTTTGCATGTGGTGGGATAATCATGGATTAAGAGCATAATGTATGATTGTTTTTTTTATTAAAATAAATTAATCCGGTTGGTGGATGTATAAGTTGGCCAAATGGGCCCCAAAAATCAATTCCCTTAAAAGATGCTACCAAACAGAGGCACCCACCACATGTCAAGTCTACAATTGTACTTTTTAATTAAAAAAATAATTTACTGTAACAATATATAATTGGTTTTAATTTCAATTTCCTTTACCATGTATTTGTATATTAGTTCATGATTGGTTTATGGAAAAATTACTCACAAGCATATATATATATATGTATATATATATAATTAAATTAGTTTTTTTAATTATTTTTTACAAACTGCTCAGTCTAGTTAGTTAGTTACTTATTTTTAATTGAAGACTCAAAATTTATCTCACTTGTTTACTTTAATAAAAAATAATAATTTAAATAAATTATTTACCATGTGATAACTGAATAGTAGTGTTATTATAAAAAAACAAAATTTTGATAAGCGATCAAAACCTTTACCACTTGCCGCACCACACCAACCCCTCAATCCATTGTGCCACCTAATAATTGACACTATAAATTAAATAAAGTTTATTATGCAACCAGCAAATGAGTGTGCTTTGTCCCTCACGTGCATACAAATATAGTTCAATACTATACAAATAATTTGAGCTTTTTTTGTTTTTTTTCATTCACAACCCTTAAAAACCATTATAAACTATATATCACAAATCTAACTTTCAAAATAATAACTATCTAGTTCTAACTGCTATGGAAAAACTTTATAGGACCTGAAAATTGATTGTTAAAATTGCACCCTAATTTTCACAAAAGAAAATACAAATATAATATAATTTAATCAATATATGAAGAAAATGGGACGGGAAACAACCTAAACTTTTATTATTATTTTCTATTACTTCAGATTTATGTATTTTGTAAAATAACATAACTATTATTACTTTTTAAAATTTAACAAATTCATCTCTCATAAAAAATAAATAAAAAATATTAAAGCCAATAATTGTAAAAAAAAACCCTAAAATTGGATGTAAGGGAAAAAAATTCTTGATTTATAGAGGAGTAGAAGTGATTTGAAAATTTATAAGGATAGATTCATAATTATGATAATTCAAAGGTTGATATTGCAAAATAAATGCACATTTTACACCGACCAACATTACCCCTGTGTCCATGTCTAGTCCTTTTCTCAAAATTATTTCCCATGTTACATCTCTGGCCCACACCTGTCTGCACATGTTGGCAAAATTATAAAAAAACACAGGGGGTTTTCTGTATATATTCAAGAAAATTTTATTAAATATAGTGAGAATATATATTTTTTAATAATCTTCTCTCCAAGTTGGGAGTTATTTATTCTTATTTATAATAAAAAATTTCAAACAAAATAAATATCATGTGTAACATTGTTTTAATTTTTTAAAGAAAATTATTGATCTCTATGTTTAATAATAAAATATCAGTTTTTTGTAAAGAAAATTATTGATCTCCATGTGATCAATACAATATGATTATTGTTTTGATATATATATATACACACACACACCCTGTCTTAATCCACGACTTAATTATTTAAAATTTTTAAGTTATTAATTAGTGTTATTATTACACTGGCTACAGTGGGCCAATTAATTCATTAGAATCATTGGAATATTCCAATGACATCATTGCATAGGGTTTTATTATAAAAATGGATACAAAAAGAAAATGACTACATAACGTGGGTACAACCGTACGAGGGCAAAAAATAAAAAAAAAATGAATACAAGATCAATGGGTGGTTGAATTAAACTATTTGGATAAGGAAAGTCATAATAACACTCTACAAATTAACAATTGATGATGAGGAGATCATTGCTTGAATTTTATTATAGTGCCCCAAACTATGATTTATTTTTATTTTGGGTCTAAATTTTAATTTAAATCAAAATATTTATTTAATTTTAATTTTATTTCACCGAAGAGTCACAAAAGAGATTCTAGCATAATTTTGATGATGTATATGCATGAAATTTTCTGTCATCGTATATATGACACATTGACTGTTGTGCTCTTAATTTTATCACACTTGCTATAGAGAATTTATGACATTACATCATTAAAAATAGACCAAAATTTGTTGGATGATTCTTTAGTAAAACAAAATTGAAGCTGTGTAACCATTTTGATATAAATTAAAATTTGGATCTAAAATAAAAAAGCCATAGTTTGATACCTTATTAAAAAATTTACCTAGAGATCATTTATTCAAGGTGGCACCGCCATGGTAGGAGTTGAGACCTAGTTGATTTCGGTGTTGGTTGTTGAATTCTTGATATTATTGATGATGGATCTATGAGATATTGGTTAATTATGGAGATCAAGTCTTTTGGCTTGGATTTTTTTTTTTTTTTTTTTTTTTTTTTGTATTTGGAGTTGTAGAGACCTATAGAAGAAATATATGGCTAATTTTGATAATAGTGTAGATAGGTGAGAGTGATTTATAATTAAAGATATGATCATTTTGTTCTAGATAAATGTTTAAAAAATGATTCAAATTAAAGGTTTTTAGGTATTATTGAGGCGAGTCTTTAAGGTTGGATCTCCAAGAGACCCACAACTCATCCAAGGTGCTAGGATAATGGGTAAATTAGAATATGTAGCTATAGTGTTCGAGGTAAGGGGGTAATTTAAGAAGAGATGGTTAATTGAGTCAATTGTTATTTGGCAAAGCACGCAAGTTGGTAATCTTTATATCCCCTAGTTTCTAAATTGTTTAATGTGAGAATCTTGCTGGCCCAGGTTTGCAAGGTAAACATTTCATTGAGATAAGATCCTTGCCTTATGTTCAAGGTCGAGAAGCATCTCAGACTGTAATCATTAAGGGAATGATAGAATGATTTAACTGAGAAAATTCCATTAGTATCCTAGCCATAAGTTTTATAATTGCCTTAATTAGTCAAACGATGAGGAATTACATGTGCCTCTTTGTAACTAATGAGACGATCAGGGTAGAAGTATTAGGAAGGAGTTCTCGAACGATACCCTCAGAGTACTGCAAGTTAATTAAGAACTTGGGTCAGATGCTCTTAGGTACGCAACCTTTAATCTAATGATTATACTAAAGCAAGGTGGAGGCTTCATTCTTGGTGACATGAGAAATGCATACCTAATCGCAAGGAGGCAACTTAGAATCCCATTGCAATGACTTTCTTTATGAACGGGTGTGGTAGAGGCTGGAAGTGAATATTTTAGTAGTAATTAAATTGAATAACTAGAGACTAACACCATTGGGTTACGGACAAGATTTTTTTCTACTTCCATTTGCCAAAGAAGGCATGGTTAAAGTCTATAAGATTAAGAATTCCCCACTCTTCTTCGTTCTAGGGTTTATATAAATGCCTCCAACTAACAAGTCAACAAGTAGGATTGTTGAGATTCAATATACGCCAAAGGAAGTTCCTTCAAATTCTATCATTTGATTAGATGACTCACATAGGCAGTTTGAACACCGATATCTAGTATGTTGGGATTAAGGAAAGCTCTAAATTTAGGAGGGTTAACTTTTATTCAAGCAATAAGAACTTAGTCTTCCACAAAGATAGTTTAGCTCTTATCGGAAGGGTGAGTTTTATCAAATCTTGGCAGCATGGTGCCTACTTGATATGGATACACCAAGATAATAAGTATGAGAAAAGAGGCTAGTGGAGCAATTTAGGATTGTCGCAAATGTTGTGTTAACGATGTGTCTAAACCTTTATGTGAATTGTTGGAATTGTTAAACAAGAGGGGTTTTTTTTTTGGATTACTTTCCTTTCTTTGTATTTGTTTCATCTATCTTTGTAACTCTTTCCCAATAGGTCTTAGGTTAATAAATTTAGCTAATATTATAGCTCTTAAAAAAAAAAAAACTAGATGAGTACATAAATTTATAGGGAGGTTGGATATAGCTTTCAATAAGTATAGAATGAGTTTGATGATCCTAAGTCGTTGCAGTCTTTATTTTCTCTATAGCTAATAGGATAAGGTCAGCAATATCTTGAAATGATATATTTTCCCCTATTGATAGAGAGGTGGCTTGTGTAGAAGTTTAGAGGTAAGAACATGTGTGGTCACATAAATTATGCTTGTATCGGATGTATCCACGCTA
This sequence comes from Dioscorea alata, assembly GCA_020875875.1. Taxonomy (NCBI): domain Eukaryota; kingdom Viridiplantae; phylum Streptophyta; class Magnoliopsida; order Dioscoreales; family Dioscoreaceae; genus Dioscorea; species Dioscorea alata. The sequence goes on from CM037018.1 coordinate 18,223,234, forward strand.
AGCACCAATGATTAAGACACTCATCTAGGAGGCATGAAGTAGAGTCATAATTCAATTGATCTAGCGGGGACCAAAGCCTAGGCAATTAACAATTTAATTTGTAGGTCTCATTCAATCATATCAAAAGCTTTGACAAAATCCACTTGTATAGCGAGATCTTATGGTTATGGAGGCTGATCGTAAGTTCAACAGTGCGACAATGTTGTCTGTTATGCACCTTTCTTTATTATAAGCATATTGTGTAATTCTACCAAGGAGTTACCAATAGCTTAGCGATGATTTTGAGAGTCAAGTTATTAACACTGATTGATCTAAGTAATAATAGCCCAATTGATTCATGCCATTTTGGCTAAAATCTCTATAGAAATCATTACAAAGCTTGACCAAGTAGAGGTACTTCTAACAAAGAAAAGATAGGGAATGTACCAGATCTAGGGGCCTTATCAGGTCCTAACTAAAACGTGGCCTTCTTCATTTCGTCCAAAGAAAAGGGGCCCTCAAGACTTTGAAAGATAAGGATGTGTGTTTTGTGTGCTAGCAACTTAAACCAATTATTATTTTTTAAATGAAAATAAAAATGGAACCAATAAAAGGGAACCTCATGAAGAGGAGGGAGGCATCCCCAACGTGTGTTTTGTTTTGTATGCCAGTACTCAGGATGGGTCTTTTAGATCAGTGGAATTTCTGAAAGTATGATATCTTATCACTGAAATAAATGAATCAAATTATTCCAACTACTTTTTGGTCCCGTTGCTCTTTGTTTGCATGACAAGTGCATGTTTCCTTAAGATTAATTAATTGGTAAAAATAAAAAAAAATCTTGGGTCAATGGTGGTGGCTAGCTTGCTCACAATTTATCAAGATCTAGGATCAATGGCCCTGATTTATCCACTTATTTTGGTGGAAAGCAAGTACAAATCAAACATGTTCAACAATGTTGGTGTTAAGTTTTTAGCATCTCAACTTAACTTGGACTTATATCTTCATTTTATTTGATTAAAATTTTAAAAGTAGTATTAAGTTTTCATGTAATTTTTTATTATTTTTTTTTGAAAAATCTAATCTTAAAATTCACAATTGGTCTATAAACTATTTTCAAATATTCATCTTATCCTTAAATTCAAAACAACAAATTTAATCAGTATATTCATGGAAGAAATCACTTTAATAATTTCACCTAATCCAATTTAAATCATAAAATGGATTACTTTAATTTTACTATTTTAGTTAAATTACCATAAAAAAAATTCAAAATACTCATATTTAACCAGTGTCCAAAATCAATAGAAGCCTGGAGTTTATGACTTCCAAAGTTACGAAGCAGGAGGCTCTGTCCTTGCCACCCCCTTCTTCGGGTGAGATCTAGTTTTTGGCCCTTTGTTGTTTCTCTAAAAGATCTCTTTTTCTTCTAAAATTTTCTCATTTTTTTCATTCTTATGATGTTACTGTAGTTCCTGTTCATCTGATTGATGTTTTTATTGAGCTTTAGCTCCTCTTTTGTTTTTTTTTCCCTCTTCATGTACTGTTTATCTTTATATTCAATGCGGTTAATCTACCTTAAAAAAAAAAAAAAAAAAAAACTGTTTAGGACTAAATTGACTATGTTTGAATTTTATTAAATGGATATATATACAGATTCAGTAGCAAAAATAATAATTTTTAGATTTGAAAACTGAAAAGTAAAATAAACACTGCGTAGTCAATAATGGAGTTTCACATACGACAAAATACTTTTCCGAATATCTGATGTGAAATATTATTGATTTTTCAAGGGTGTAAAACGTAAAACTCGGCAAAATATTGAAATTCCAATATTGCCCATTTACTTGGAGTGGTGCCCTCTATTTGAAGGGAAACGCGCCTTTCGAAACGCTGCTCGAAACGCTACTTTCTTGCCCGCCCTTGCAACAAGCTTGGAAACCCGCCACCAATGGCCGCCCTCGCGCCCACCAAGCCCGCCATCTCCGGCCACTCCCAGCTCCTCCCCCTCCGAACCCCCTCCATCTCCCTCTTCTTCTCCCCTGTTCGCTCCCGCTTTAGATCCATCGCCGTTTCTGCTCGCCTCGCTGAGATCTCCCCGGTCGAGAAGAGGTCCAGCCTCCCGGATCTCGAGATCGCCTCAAAGAAAGCCAAACCCACAGTTCTCGTCTCCGAGAAGCTTGGTGAAGCCGGGCTGGAGCTCCTTCGTCAGTTCACTAACGTGGACTGCGCTTATAATCTCTCGCCGGAGGAGCTCTGCGCGAAGATCTCGCTCTGCGATGCGCTGATCGTGAGGAGCGGAACGAAGGTGACACGAGAGGTGTTTGAAGCCGCGAAAGGAAGGCTTAAGGTCGTCGGAAGGGCTGGCGTTGGGATCGACAACGTTGATCTACAGGCCGCTACGGAGCACGGCTGTCTCGTCGTCAACGCACCCACTGCCAATACTATTGCTGCTGCGGAGCATGGGATCGCGCTTCTTACCGCCATGGCTCGCAACGTCGCCCAGGCCGACGCCTCCATGAAATCTGGTAATTCCTCTGTTTTCCTCTGTTTTTCTTTTTTTTCCTCTCTTTCTGGATCTGTTTTGGATCTGATAGTGAAGTGAATTAATTATTTAATCTGAGCGGTTTGTTTGGGAATGGACGGGTGAGACTTTGCCGATCTGGTGTTTGAATTAATGCTTGGTTGAGGCTGCTGAAATGGTCGACGTTTTACTGACTTTTGACGCGGCGGCAGGCAGTAGTGGGCCGTAACATCTGCCATCTCCACTGCAGTGCTTTACTTTTCTTTTCTCTTTTTTTTTTTTTTTTGAAAAATCCTATTTTTACTGGTGGTGCTTGCCTTTTTCGTTTTTTTCTTGGCCTGATAATTACTAATCTTGCTTTCCTATGATGTGGGACTGTTATGTCCATTTATATGCTTCGCTTTACTTAGAAATTAAGTTGTAATATGAAAGATCACGGCAAGTCTAGATCCTGATTTGAAATTGTCTCAGAGCATTTAGAATGATAGCAGGTTATAAACCCACGTTTATACAGTGTTTGGAGCAACTAGAGTTAGCTGAGTGGTAGTTGGTAGAGAGACTAAAGGCCAAAGAACCACCCTGGTTCAAATCATAGTCCCGTTGTAGTGGTCACACTTCATTTCATATGGATTTATGTTGGAATACTGTTATACTGATAGCTATTTTCTGAAATGGTATCAGGTTTGTGTGCCATGTTTGGTGGCAGCAATAATGTATTTGATAACTAGTACATGATACATGTTCCCATGCGTTTTATAGGAGAAAGGCTATGGTTCTTATTACTGCTGCTTATTACTATTTTGATAAAAGGTACCACTTATATTTATATTTAATTAATTTGGCATGCTATATAGATCTTCACTGTAGCGTTTCAATAATTTCAGCAGTATGTGGTCAGGTCCGTCAGGACATGGTTTTAGCTAAAGTACTGACAGGCTGGGGCCAAGAAGGTGTGGTTGATTTTTCGATCACAAACTTAAACAGAAAAGTGTCGCATAGCAGGCTAACTTTGGTTCCGGAATTGGCTTTATGTGGGTTCCACACTAGTGCTTGTGTGATCCCACCCACACTAGTGCTTGCAATTTTGCAAATAATGTTATTAGTGCAGAGTTGAGTTACTCGGAGATAGATGTTTTCTCCTTAATTTTTCCAAAATGATTAGAATTTTCTGCATATGTCAGTATAGCAGTAACTTAACCAGTATGTGGTCAGGACATGGTTTGAGCTAAAGTACTAACAGGCTGGGGCCAGGAAGGCGTGGTTGATTTTTTGATCACAAACTTAAATAGAAACGTGCCGCATAGCAGGCTAACTTTGGTTCCGGAATTGGCTTTATGTGGGTTCCACGCTAGTGCTTGTGTGATCCCACCCACACTTGTGCTTGCAATTTTGCAAATAATGTTAGTTGGAGATTAAAAAGAAAGAAAAAAAACTTGAGCTTGCAAATAATGTTGTTAGTGCATAGTTGAGTTACTTGGAGATTGATGTTTTCCCTTAAGTTTTCCAAAATGATCAGAATTTTCTGCATAAGTATAGGAGTTGCACCAGTGTGTGGGTGAAGTGGTTAACTGATTGACAGATGGTATGGGTGAGCGCGCACACACACACACACACAAAACGGCGTATAAAAGGATTTTGCTGAAATTGGATATCTAGGTGAGTAAGATCTGCAACTACGATCCGTAAGAATCTTTCCAACTTGTTTTCTACAATCTTTATCCTGTTCATTTTTGGTGTACAAAGACACCCAAGAATGAGAGTGTTTCTTGGATCCTAATTGCCCTCTTCCGGTTGTATTGCTCTTGAGTGGAACCATGTATCATGCTAATTGCTACATTCTGCTTCTACATCTGTAGTTCTAATTATGGAATAACTATGAAGCAAAAATAAAACTGAGATGATTCGCTATGGCATGTCTGGTAAATCTTAGAAATAATGTTCTGTTTTCTGCCACGTTCTTTGCTGTCATGGCCACTGTAATACCCCATACATATACTACATTGTTCTTTACATTTAAACTAAGGTGTCTGATAATTCTGTCATTTTCAAATTATCTGCTTGAATTACTTCTCTTGCTACCTAAATTATATGGTTGTCTTCATTTGCAGAATGATCATTTGATAAATTCCATTCTACTTTACTAATTTGTTCACATATGCAGGAAAATGGCAACGCAACAAATACGTCGGTGTGTCTCTTGTGGGGAAGACACTGGCAGTCATGGGATTTGGAAAAGTTGGTTCAGAAGTTGCCAGGCGTGCAAAAGGACTTGGAATGCATGTCATCGCTCATGATCCTTATGCTCCTGCTGACAGGGCCCGTGCAATTGGTGTAGAACTTGTATCTTTTGAGGAAGCCATCTCCACATCAGACTTTATTTCTCTTCACATGCCTCTCACCCCCACTACTTCAAAGATATTCAATGATGAAACATTTGGGAAAATGAAAAAGGGTGTGAGGATCGTCAATGTTGCTAGGGGTGGAGTTATCGATGAAGATGCATTGGTGAGAGCACTTGATGTCGGAGCCGTTGCTCAGGTACCTTCCATTTGGAGCTGATTCTTATGCTATCTTTGCTTGATATGAAATATCATTAGCAAGTTTTTTTGCCCTCAGAGCAACTGGATTGTTATTATTCCATACCAGCAAGATAATGATATGTTTTATGTGAGCAGGCGGCCCTTGATGTTTTCACAGTAGAGCCTCCACCAAGTGACAGCAGGTTGGTGCAGCATGAGAATGTGATTGTCACACCTCACTTGGGAGCTAGCACTATTGAAGCTCAGGTTTGGCTTTCCGCAACTTCTTTCTTTGCTATTGCTTGAATCATCACAAACGTTATTGACCTTCATTTAATTTTCCAGGAGGGTGTAGCTATTGAAATAGCAGAGGCAGTTGTTGGCGCATTGAAAGGCGAGTTAGCTGCCACTGCTGTAAATGCCCCCATGGTTCCTGCTGAGGTAACTTCCAAACTTGAACTTGGATAAGTTCTATACAAGTTCTAATTGATCTTGTCAACCATCTCAGGTTCTATTTGAGCTATCTCCATATGTAGTCCTTGCTGAGAAACTTGGCAGGCTGGCTGTCCAACTAGTTGCAGGAGTTAGTGGCATCAAAGGAATCAAGATAGTCTATGCATCTGCTCGAGACCCAGATGATCTAGACACTAGAATTCTCCGTGCAATGATCATCAAAGGCATTGTTGAGCCCATATCCAGTCTGTTTGTTAACATTGTCAATGCTGACTACACCGCAAAACAAAGAGGCCTGAGGATTAGCGAGGAGCGGGTTTTTCATGATGGCTCACCCGAGGTCCCCATAGACTCTATCCAGGTTCACCTCACAAATGTAGAGTCCAAGTTTGCTAGTGCCATTTCTGATTCTGGTGATATCAGAGTAGAAGGCAAGGTGAAGGATGGTGTGCCTCACCTCACACTTGTCGGCGGTTTTAGTGTCAATGTGAGTCTGGAAGGTAACCTCATTCTCTGCAGGCAAGTTGATCAACCTGGCATGATCGGTAAAGTCGGTAACATTCTCGCGGAGCAAAATGTAAACATCAACTTCATGAGTGTCTGTCGTACTGTTGTGAGACAACAAGCGATAATGGCAATTGGTGTCGATGAAGAACCAGAAAAGGAGACTCTCAAGAAGATTGGTGAAGTACCGGCTATCGATGAATTCGTCTTCCTTACTCTATAGTATATCTTTGGCATTGCATAAGGTATAAGTGTATAACAATAAATCCTCTGCTTTGAACGCATGGGGTCTTTCCAGGTTTGACAAGCCTTCAATCTTTGATGTTTGATGGTTTGTTTCTGTTGCTGTGTGTACCTTAATACGAGAATGTCTCTTGTTGTATTGTAAATCACTTAATGTCCTCCCAGAATGTTTTCCCATCTACCTATGAATTTATTGTTTTCGCATTAAACATACGTTGTAGTCTTTGTTTGCAGCTGTTGATTTCATAAGCTTCATTTGAATTCAATATTTGAAATGCTTCTTTGTGAAAATCGCTTGAGCTACCCTTTTGGGGTTACTGCTCCTCTGTTTCTCATTTTTCAGGGACTTGTGGGGAAAATGAATAAATAAATAAATAAATAAATAAAAGAATGAGAGAGATATTAAATTGTTTGCTAAATATTGAATTTTGTGTAGATAATATTCAAAGAGTCCCACCAAATATATACCAACAGTTCCACAAATGGGTTTGGCAGGGTTGTTTAAGTTATGCATTAAAGAAGTCACCACAGTGCCCAATTCCTTCTTATAATTGAACATAGATAAGTCGCCGAGCATGTAGAGAAACATAATGAAATCAAACAATATAGAAAACCAAACAACATTGAATCGTAAGATATATGCATTCATTGATTGGATGGATACTCAAGAGAATTTTTGCTGGACTATGGAAAGTGCTTGATAGTTTCATTTATGATGACAAAGAAAGAAAGAAAGGAAAATTCAATCATTGAGTACCCATTATATGGAAAACACTTTTACCAATGTTATTCTCATAATCCTCTTTCAAACTCAAGTTAATCTTGTTTTAACCATGGTTTATAAGTTGGGTAAGTTAGTTCATATTGGCTTTCCCTTCCCCTAATCACCTCCTTCCTAGCAACTTCTTAGAATCAAAATATTTCAACATTTAGTCAAATATCATAGCTAAACTTTACCTCCATCCAAGATATATAGGTACATATAAATACACACACACTGACACATATATAATAAAAACGTCTAGCTAACGTATGCTAACAATTATAAGCTTGAAAACCCAATAATGATTTTTAAGAACAAACAGTGAGAAATTAAAGAAAAACTCATGTCTAGATTCACAGTGACATATTGATCAGAACATACAGTATTATTCACATATACATATATCAACAGCAATGTAGTACTCTTGAACTGATCTCAAGTAGAATCACTTGTATCCTTCGTATTTTTCGCCATCATCGTCTTTGCCGATCTCTCAATGATGTTAATAAAATTCCTATAGAACATCATAGCCTGACATGAAATCTTGAATCAGTGAATCTGGTTGGAAACCAGATGCTGAGTCCCAAGAGCTAATTGGTGATGAATACTTGTCCTCCATTGTATTGTTAGGCCACCAATTCATGTGTTCTTTTCCTTCATTCATGTCTGTGAAACAGTCTGGATTAGTTACTTGATGATCACTATTTTGTCCACCAAAACTCTCATTCCTTCCATATATCAACTCCCTGAGCTCAGCTTGCAGTCCAGCCACCTCAGAATTGAAAACAGTTGAGCTTGAAGATGATGAGAAGCCTAATTCTTCTTGCACAGTTGCACTCATCGGAAGATTAATACCTTGTTGTGATAATCGATAATCTTCGGTAACTTGACTCACCGGAGCCGTGTTAATTGCGTCGATTTGTTGAGTATGAAGTGCTCTATCCATTTGAAGATGATGTTTAGGCCATAGTGCAGGGTGGTTGTAGAAGGAGAAAGGATTGCATAGACCTTGCAGTTGCATGTGAAGTTGCATCCTTTCGATTGCCGATGCGCTTAGAGATTGAGTAGGAGAGTTGCAATGCATTCCATTAAGTTCATCACCAGAGTTTTCAATGCTAGAAAGGCGGGAAGACGACGATGTCTCCGGCCTCTTACCAAGCAACTTCTTCTTCAACCTTGTGTTCCAGTAGTTCTTGATGTCATTGTCTGTTCTTCCTGGCAATTGTGCTGCAATAATTGACCACCTAACATGCATGTTCTTGATAAGTTTAGTAATGAGAAAATCAAAAAGTAAAAGATATGGAAGAGGAACTAAAAGAATGAACTTAATATGTACCTGCTCCCAATACTAATATAAAGATTGCAAATGATCTGGTCTTCTGCTTCTGAGAATCCACCATGTTTGATGTTTGGCCTTAAGTAATTCAGCCATCTTAGTCTGCAACTTTTCCCACATCTTTTTAGACCTGCAAAATTATCAAATGTTTTATAATTATAATTCCCAATCTAATCCTTCATTTGAATTAATAATAAAATGGTCCTAAATTTAGCTACATGAATCAAAGTGAGAAACAAATAATAAAACACAGACATATAAGCACATCTTTTCATAATTCTAGAATAGGACTACCTGAGAGCTAGCTAGGAGAGATAGAGAGAAGAACACAAGAAACACTAATGAAACAACACCAAATAAGAGAAAACCAAGACAGAAAGAGAGAGAAGCACATATACAGAAACCCTGTTTTATATATATATAAGAAGCAAATTAAATAGAAACCCTAATAACTAGATAAGAAGAAGGAGAAGAAGAGAAAGAGTTCACACACACACACCTATCTTATGAGGAAGAGCAATCCAATTTCCACCAGTGCCATTCTCTTCTATGTATTTTTTCAACTTTGCATCCTCCTCTGGTGACCATGGTCCCTTCTTCACATTTGCCTTATCACAGCATGGAGCTCTACCCATCTCTTTCTCTCTTTCTCTTTCTCTTTCTCTTTCTAACTACTATTCTCAAGGTGATGAGAAGAAGAGAAGAAGATAGCAGCCTGTTTTATAGGGAGAGACAAACATTTAAAAAAAAGTTAAAATTAAAATTAAAAAAAAAACAAAGGTGGTGGAATGATGTGATGCTTACGATGAGACAAGGTGCTACTCAAATTCAACGGATTTCTAGTGTTTTTTCTCTCCCTTCTTCCTTTATTTCTAAGTCTTCAAAAAGAGCCTTTTTTTATATAAAAATTTCTTAACTATCTTTGTGACTGCATGGCTTTCTATTGTTACCATCTTTGTTTATTCTCTATTGCATGACAAAGTCCACCAAGGCATGCTTACACATTAATTTCTTTGGTGCGTGTTCTTTGTCCTTTGAAGTTTGAACCTTTGCAATGGAGAGGAAAAGACTGTTCTACCCTCTTGACTTGATCACTTGCTAACATCAAGGTTTCTTATTGGTCTATTAAATTTAAATTTTATGGCTCTATTATTGTAATATTTCTAACAAGAGCTTTTTGAAGATATATCATTCTTTGGATTCCCATTATATGTGCAATCTTGCTATAGCTTTCCCATGGAGAAAGTTGGATTGATTCAAATAATATAACTGAAAATCTGCAGGTCGAATGCTTATATATATATATATATATATATATATATTAGTGGTTAATTAAGAAGAGAGACTCTTACGTATTGGTACGTATTAATTTAATCTTTTGATTATTAATTATACTATAATTAAATAAAGGATAACGACTAATTATGATTTGCATTATTTATGTATTGCAAGGCTAAATGTGAAATGTGAATAGGGAATGCTAAACTTTTGACTCCCTTATAAATCCAATATAGATATCTCCATCTTACTTTATAGAAACTTTAGTCATTGACTCCAATCATCAAATGCCGCATTGGTTATAAGGATCAACACAGAAGGCCCCAAAAGCTCAAATATAGTTATATGGTAATTGCCTTTCTTTGTTTCACCATGATGATAATATATAAAAGTAAGTTAATTAAAAAGGCAAGATTGATGTAAATAAATACTAAGTCTAAACAACTTATTTCTTAGACAAGTGGATGCATTATTTTAAGGTGGAAGGGAGACAAACCAAAAGAGAAGGTGGTGGGATATATTGATATAGTTTTCTTATGAAGGAGAAGAGCAGACATGCAAAACCTTGCATTGACCTTGGTTTTCCCTTTGAGTGGGGTCCATGACATTGCACCACCACCAAGGAAAACTTTATGAAAAAGATTAAAAAAAATTAATTAGGAAAAAGTAACAAGACTTGTATATAAACAAGCAAATGAAAAGAGGAGGAGTCCATGGATGACCTTCTCTTTGTCTTCACTTAGAATTTGGAATCTCATGGGCTCACACCTCATCACCACCCATGAGTCATGACCACTCTTTGGGTTTGGGAGAGATGGATGAGTGAAAACTATAAACAAAATGATAAAGAGTTTTGGAATCAATGGGTGCATTGATGGACTTAATTGGATTTTAGCATTTGAAAGTTAGAAGAAGATTGATTTGAGGTAGCACACCTTATATTAATTACTATAAAGTAAACTTGTTATCAATCATGTTGTTTTTAAGATGGAAATGAATTATTAATTATAATGATATTTCTTCTTGTTCTTTGGAATGAGTGTGTCCCTATGCTATGGATAAACAAGCATGTATTGTTTTTGATATATAAATGGTAACATTTCATGCATGAATGACATATGTAATACTATATACTAATTAAATTAATGTTAATATATATATATACATTTGAGAGAGAATTTACTACATGTACATACTAAAAGAAATAATGCCAATACTGGAATAATTAAGTACTATTCCATGCATGCATGAGAGTTTAAAATTAGTAAGTCATTGCTCCTTCTTTTTCTGAACATTTGCATCCAATTGCAGGTTAATGAACTCATGGCTAACATCACCTTCACCACTTCAACTACTGATTCTTTCAATGAATCTTGATGACATCTGTCAAAATCGACTACGCGTTTTCAACTTCTTCTGTTTCATTTTCCCCCAATAAATTTAATTTCTATATATGTATATATAGTATGTATGGAATGTCTATATAATTGAATTCATGTGGATGCATGCAATGTGGAGGAGGAGTTCTTGGTTGCAAGTCTTTATGTGTTTCAGATAACTTCTTTTTGACTTTTGAGGGATCTTATAATATAATTTTGCTGTTGTTGAATTGTGATGAGATTTATTATAGATTAAAACAAGTTTGATAAGGGACCATTGGTAATGTTGTCAGCTGTTTGACCTTGTGGATCTTCTATCCAGACTTATTCTGATGATCTTTTCTTATGTTCTGAGAGTTCATTTATTTGGTCCACTAAAGTCAAGGTTTGTTGTGCATCAAGTCAAAAGTCTCCTCCAAACCATTAATTTCATGAAATCCTTGATCATTAATTTCCTAAGTATATTAATCACTTGAAAGCAATCTAATTGATTTAATTATTTGCTTATTCATTTGACAATGCTTTGTTTATCAAATGAAAACTTAGATATAACCATAATTTTCAACATTTGATGGCTACTTAACAACAATATATACCAAGAAACATTGTGACATATATTTGCTTAGTGAAAAATTAATTAAGAAGGTAAAAATATTGAAGAGGAGATCAAATTAATTAACTTTGGATATTTAAGATGTCAGACAATGTAATGACAAAATGGTAATTAATAACTGTGTTTAAGAAGGTGATATTGTGCCATTAATTAAGAACATATGTTCATTGAATCATTCATTAATTGTTCATCAAGCTCTCCTTCAATACCGTAACGTAAGAAACAAAAAGACTTCACTAACTTTTTTGTTTTATAATGAACATTTGTTAATTGTTGATTATGTTCCAGTAATGTTGATAAATTACTGTACTAGTGTGGTCCTAAGCTTGTTAATTATGTATATATATATATATTCACTTTGGAGGCAATTAATGCTTCTATTTCACTATTATTTTTTTCCCCTCAAATATGTTGTTATCTTCTCACCTAGATGTGTTTGGACACAAACAAAAAAGAGAGTTGGAAATGAAAGTAAATTATTTACATTCGGACATTATAAACATTATTGATTAAAAATGTCTTCTTCTCTTATTTCTTTATTATTTTATTTACTTTTATGGTTATCCATTCTTGAAGAAAGAGGGAAATGTTGATTTGTAGTGTTTGTTATATGATATTATTATTATATAGAACCAATTGAAGAGGTTACTTTATATTAGTTTAATTATTAATTAATCAATTAATGATTTTTTTAGAAAGTAGATAAATACAACTTTTTTAAAACACAAAAATGGAGAATATAAAGATAAATAAAAGAAAAGACACTATAAACATGGCCATAACAGACTAAAGAGGGGAATAATGATAGTTTAAATCTTTTTATCTATTACTCAATGCATTATTTATTTAGGATAAAAAGTTAGAATAAGTTTTAATTTATTACATATTTTTATATATATCCATATAGATAAAATGAAAAATCTTTTATTGATTTCATATATAGTATATATACCCACTCCACAAGGTATATATATATAAATTTGATCTCTTCTGAAGTCAAGCTCTTGATTAATAATAAATATCACAGTAGATAAATTCAACTTCTAAAAGGAGATTTAGCCTCAAGCCTTGAGCTTGTGGTAAGTTGTAATTCAAAATAGCAAGTCTAGAAATGAAGGATGGTTGGTGAAGTAGTTACTCCATGCATGCATCCACCTTAGTAAGAGTGTGAATTATTTGGTTAACCATAGTCAACTCAAGTCACCTTGTCTGACCTAAATGCTATAGTAGTTGAAGGTTGTTGGGCAAATATGATAATTTCTATATATAAAAAAAAAATGAAATTTGTCTATTTTTCTAATTTTTATATTCTTTAATGTATATATTTTTCTTTTTGACTCATTGGAGATTCACAAATCTTGGAAAAAACCAGCTCATTTTTTATATAATAAGTAGTTAAGGAGGCTAATTTGGAAATTTTGTGTTCTTAGTCAAGTTCAAATTATAAGAAATGTCTGACTATTAACATTTATTGAAAACTCTCTTTTAAAAATCATTTTAGAAACCGCCTAACTTTTGATTAATAACTAAAATAGTTCATCACAATTTGATGAAGCTTATAAGTCTTTATAATTAGTTAACATAATGTTTGACTAAACAATCATCTAATAAAGCATCATTAAAGAAATCAATTTAGTCTTGATTGTGAGGTTTGGTAACCAGTAACTTCAGCCTCAAATACTTGTCCAAATCTACAAAGCAATTAGTATAATGCCACATCTTATATAATTCTTATTTTTTTCTTTTTAAAGTCAATCAATTCAATCATATGAGTTTCATAGTCCAAAAAGAAAACAAATATATCAATTAAACAATAGGTGGTGTGTTGAGATTAAAGGGATATATTAATTAATAAAATTTATTATGAACACATCTTTTGTATATCAATTAAACAATAGGTGGTGTGTTGAGATTAAAGGGATATATTAATTAATAAAATTTATTATGAACACATCTTTTGCAAAGACATAAACAAACCACAAATTGATTGAAGACCCAAATCATTTTCAAAAAAAAAAAAAAAATGCAACTCTCATGGGAGCTTTGCATGTATAAATATTAAATATTATAATTAATATAATCATGACAAAATAAATAAATAAATAAATAAGCATGAGCCTTGATGGGGTTTGTTCATGGATGGCCCCAAGAATAAACAATCTCACAAATTAAGAATGATTTTTAAGTGTTAACACAAGCATTAATATGTATATATTATTCTGATATAAGACTATATATATATTTGTTAATTGATGTCAAAGAGAGAAGCATAAAATTAAGGAATGAATAAGAAAAAGATGAGGATCCAAAGAGATGAAGTCTATTTGCATGGAGCAGGAGCAACCTAAACAATCTCTCATTTCATTAATGAAATTAATGGAATACCCAAATGGAACTTAACTCTTTTCTCCAAGTGTCTCTCATGGATAAGATGGTAAGAGGGTTTGACTTTTTTTTTTTTTTTGATAAACAATGGTGTTCCAATAGTGGTCTGGTTGAGCTTCTTGAGCATGAGAACAAGTAGTAGTTCAGTTAGTAAGTGAGCTTTTAGTAATCATTATTTGCTAATTTTATGAATAGATGATGATCATGATGATGATGTTGTTGGACTTTATAAATTGGTCAAAGCTTAGGATAATGCTTTGGATGCCCAATTAGTGATTATGTTTAATTAAAAGTGAATTAAGATTGACTAATTTATTTTAGAGAAAGTTGATTCATTTTCCATGGGTGGATTTGTTGCTATGATCGTCGTACTTATTTAATTAAGCAAAGATTATATTACACGAACATATCTGCCACATTCAATAATATACAAACATCTGCAGGTACAAGAATTTAGTTCTTGATTTAACAATATGATATCTAACTCCGTATCGAAGCTTTAGGTGCAGCAGGTAAACCAAGTTCATCCTCAGCCTACATTGAAAGATCATTAGCATTATGTCAATCAGTATAAAAACATTTAAGTAAAGAATGCGAAAAGAAAATCTCATGGTGTGTGCAGAAAAATCTCTAGAAATACACACTTGCGCATTTTGTTGATTGGGTTGGACTCCGGGCAAGTTGATTTCTGCATCCAAATTTGGCTCATTGTCGGGTTGGAGGTATGATGGCATTGCATCAGATTCGATCTCTGTTCCCATGTCGGCTTCCAAAGCATCGAGTTCTGAGTGGTATAACCAAAATGAAGACCCAATTAGAGTGGAAATAAATGATCTATGAACAGTTTGTGTATGAATTTTGAATGTAAAGCAATATCCGATAGACAATTAAAAGGATCGTCTTACTGCCCATAAGCTCTTCCTCGTCAATGTCATCAGGTACATTGTAGCTTCTACCAAGAGATTCTTGTATCTCTGTACTCACATCCATCAGATCCATCATCTCATCTTGCATGCTCTGCGCGAGGAGAAAATAATTGATACTATAGAAACATGATTTGAAAAATAATTAAGTATAGACTTGATGACGGAATCATACATCTATGTCTTGAATCTTTACAGTTTTCATCATTCCTTTTAACTCCTTGTTAGCAGACTTCATCGCTGCCATCTGAAGAAGAAAGAAAAATTCTAAGCATATAATTGATAAAAATATAGAATTAAATTAAATTCCTGATGTTTCAAGGAATACAAGAACACACTGTTTGTTGAGCATCTTTTATTCCTTCGGCTGCGAAAGCTACTTGGTCCAGGTTAAATGTTTGGTTGTACAACATATCTCGCTGCCCTTCATACCTGAACATTAGGTTGAATGGAAGTAGCATGATCTATGAGTTCAAAGTACATTTAGTAGTGTGCAAATGACAGTGAGAAAGATATATATATATATATAGGAGCAAATTACAAAGGAAAGCTCTACATCATAAAAAGAGTACATTGGAAATAAGCCCACTGTGTTCGTGACGAACAACAGATCTGGCATACTGGTTCTTCAAACAAACAATAATATTCATGCAAACTTTTGGTCTAAACCGATGAATCATGATATACAACAAAGACAAATGATTTTCAAATGAAATTTCTGTTTCTAGAAAATGATGTATTTATATGTTATTGAAACAAAAACCTTTCTCCAAATGAAAAAAAAAGTACGGACTGCAAAATTACATGATTACATCTAATTGTAGAGTTGACAAAAGACGAAAAAGTGAATGGTAGAAAGAAAGATTACTCACATTCGCTTTTGCTTGAGAACCCTCATTGCTCTAGCCTTGACAGCTTCTTGAGCCGGACCAGGTCGTGTCTTCTTGATCTGTTCTTTGTACCTAGTGAGTTCGGCATCAAGCTTTCTAATCTTTTCATCAACATTTTCACCTCTTTTATTTATCTGTAAATCAGTTTTCTTTTTCATTAGTGAACCAAAAAGAGCAGTTAGACTTCATTAACCTCCCAACAAGACGTGTTCCAAGGTAAGAGACATGGATGTTCATCAAAGCAACAAAGCAGGATGTCAAAAATACACAAGACGATGAAGATTATCCATTAGTTAAGCAAAACCATCAATATGAATTTAGGGTCAACTCGTAGGAGAAATGTTAAATAGAATCATAATCAATAATCATTGCTGTTTTTCCATTATGTATGTTTATAACCACTAGATCTAAATTTCTAAGCCATACCCTCTAGTCTAAGAAGTCAAAGAAGGTGCCATCAAAGAGATAAAGTTTTGGCATAAACCTACAATATCAGACCTCAAAACCACGCTAACCAAGTAATTTAGGCATTTGCTCTAAATTTGGCCTTGAAGTATTCTAGAACTCAGGCCATTGCCAAAATGTGAAGACTCAAAAGAGAATCAAATTTGACGACCTCTATAAGAAAATTTCCTGTCTAAATAAGACAAGGTCATACCATGAAAAGTTTCAGATAACAATGGACCTTGCAAATTTCCAACCACATATAAAACAAGAATCTGGCCAAAAATCAGGGGAAAAAATGTCTTCCGTTTCTAAGCATGATTCCTTTCTCCCTTATATTTCTTTCATTGTTTTTCTTAGTCTATTTTATTTCAACTGGCAACACAAAAGCCTCTGAACTTAGCCCATAAAGCCACATGGTATACATCTTCTAAGTTAGACACCAATTGTTCAAAGATGAAAGTTAACTGCCTTATTAAAAACAGCGAAACCAAGCAAGATTTTAAAAAAGAAAAGAAATAAAAGAAAAAAAAGTATAAGACACAACAATACTAGCCTGATCCTAATTAGGTCTAGAATTGTGTATGTTAGATGCAAACCTAATATACCATCTGAGTCTGATTTAATCAAAAGCTTAAGCTGGTAGGATGAGAGATTTATTCTTATATATTTAGATTCACTTTTGCCAAATTACCTGAAATAGGACCATTAGTTACTCTGATGCACCATACATGCTAGTTCATTTTAACTAAGACATGTTGCAAACAAATCAAACATACCAATTAACTATAGTGGTTCATCCTAAAAGCACAAGCTTATAGGATGAGAGACCCATATCTACCAAATTAACTGACGTGGGACTATTAATTATTCTAATAGTCTACAAAGGATGAAGTAAATAATCCCAAATCAATCCAAGATAGAAAGATATTATGCTTATATATGTATCATGCCTTTTACAAGACACAACCATGAGGCCGAACATGGAACATGGCAAAGAAGGAAATTCCTCACATACGAAGTAAGAGAAGATTTCAGCATCTTTAGGAGTCATTGGTTTTTAGAGTACACAAAATTTCACTCAATCAAGTTATATGATGGCTTTGCCTGACAATTCAAGTCACACCACCACTCCCTAACAATCCCTACAAATGCAAGTCTAAAATTTCAGGCCATTGACAGAGCAACTGCTATCTAACATACTTAATTACATGCATCTTGTAGACTATAAAGAAGGAATCAGGAAAGCATACATAAAACGAAATCAAAAAGTCAAATTTCACCTTTTGATCAATATGCAAAACAAAACAAATAGTAACAATTGAGATGGAAATTCAAACCAGGATTTGAACTGTTCCTCACAATGTATAAAGTTATAAACAAAAAGTGTATAATAATCAAAATAGCTAACAGATCACTGTTCAACCAACCCATAAATGCTATTAAAAAACAAAACTACGAGTTTCATTCCAATTATGTTCCAAACTAAAGAACTCATACTACTCAGTACTGAAGAACCATGCCTAAGACATCTCATGCAATCAAAACAGTAGTTTTCAAATGGGAAAAAAAAGAAGGAAAATTGACACTAAATTTGTTTTAAAGAAAAACAAAAACATATCATTTGAAGATGGAATTCCCATTAAACAATACTTAAACAATACTTAATTCACACCTAAAAATAGTACTCCACTCCTATACAAGAATCAATGACAAGGTGAAGCATTAGACTATACTTCATTCTCAACATAACGCTAATTCAACATCAAGCGAAACAATTGCCAATAATCCCAAAAAAAAAAAAAAAAAGGAAATCAAAGGGAGAAGGAGATGGAGATGGAGACGCAAACCGTTTCAGTGGCGTCCTGGACGGTGGGAGGGGGATCCTCCTTCTTTCCCCCAAAAATTCTCTTCATCGCTCCTCTCCCAGGAACACAGCAATCAAATGAATGCCCGTCAAAGACTCTTTATCTCTTGCCGCGTTGCTTGCTCCTACTGTGTACAACACCCAAATTCTTCGTATTTACTAGTTTTATTTATTTATTTAAATTTATTTTTAAAATAATTATAAACAAGCCACTGCCCACCGGAGTGGTGGGCTAGAGACTGTGTCAAATTCGTGCGCCGAAGTATTTTGAAGTATTGTACTAATAATGCTTATTACCGTTTTTAAATCAATTTTAATGTAAAGGTCGTGGGAAAAAAAATATTATTAGTTCAGTTTTTAAAAATCTTTAGAGTTTTCGCATGATAGTATTTTTATTGTCACATATAACACTTAATTGAATTTAAATCATCAATAAATAATCATACCTTATGTTGTATTTATCATTATATTTTTATAAAACAAAGTAATTATTATAAAAATAAAAATAAAAAAATTTAAAGTATTTTTTTTTTTTATATTGATGCAGACAAATCACCAATACTCAGCTATCACTTTGCCAACGTGGAGGTGGTTGAATAAATGGATATTAGTTTTTATCAAAATTCATATTTATTTTCTCTCACTCTAGTCTTGGTTGCACATCAAGTATCAAAATTACCTTAATATTTAAAATAGTTTAATTGCAAATTTGATAATTAAATAATTATTATCAATCTGCCTTGGAAACAGGACTCCAAGATCCGAAAGAGATCCTGAGGATGATCACTGTACCCAATTCGACATTTCCCTTCTCTTTGAACAAAAGCAACCAGTGGTACTTCCACGAGCTCCACCAATGGTTCATCTCCCTCCCCCCATTGCCATCCCTTTCTTCCAGGGCTTCCCAGCCGAGTTTGCCATGAATTGCAGGTATGAGATGTGCATGATTGCCGGCATGAAGAATTTCTCTCCTTTTTTTCTTTGCATTGCTATGATTATTCTTGTTTTGTTGGTTGATTTCTGCTATAAATGCATTTCTGAATAGAATTTCATACCAGCATGAGACTTTGCATTTGTTCATTGATTGTTGTGTTGTATTTTCATTGTTGTGATAGCATACACGTACATTTTGCCAGATTGAGGTTTTGCTTATCTTCATGGCATTTAGGGGTTGTTTTTCCATGCTCATTGGTGTACAAAACTCCATTCTTTGTAACGTGTGTCTCGGTTTGGAGGTCTAACAGATTATTATTTTCATTAATTCAATGGTGACTGGTGAGACAAGAGAAAGATGTAGAAACGCTTGACAGATGTAACCTAGATTTTGGTTGGTCATAGTTTGAATTTTGACTAGATTCAGATTTTAATTTTGACTGGGTAGATGAAGAAACACATTTTATGCATGCTGTTATAGTGTTCAAAGCATCTATGAGTAGATGAAACACATAGTACAGATTGGTAGTTGAGAATCAAAATTATGCATTATAACCTCAGACTGTGTCTTTGAGATGATAATCATTAGACATGCTTCATTGCAGAACAAGTAATTTTTTGGAAAAGAAGGGAGCACTTTCTTAGTTACCATCTGATTGCTACTAGTACTGTTTGGATTATGGGAAATTTGATCCATAGTGTCTCTAAGCATGGATGACTGGTATCTATCTTTAGATTTGAGATTCTGCATCACATTCTGAAACTATGCATTTGAGATAACTATTAACAATTATCAGACATGATACATTTGCACAACTGGTAATTTTTTTTTTTTTGGAAAGGAGGGATGGCTTTCTTAGTAAACATTTATTACCTTTAGGGAGTGCTTGGATTGTCAGAGAGTAGAGGAGAAGCAAAGGTAAGAAGAATCAAATATGTTGCTGACTAGTTGGCACTAATTAATGTTCTGTGAATAGATAGCTTGAATTTCTTGATTCAGAACTGAGATTCCAATCAGAAATTTCACTTGAATTGATCAAATTGACCTAATGTTTTTTGACAGTGTCAATTTTCATAGTTCTTAAAATGAGAATTTCACATGCAATTTAGTCTCAAAGAAATTGTGTGGAGTTCATTTAGAAACAAGTCAACTTCACATACCTTGACAATTAAATTATGAACTCATCTTCAATTGACAGAATGGACATATTGAACGAAGACTCTGAAGTAATGAGAATCTTCAATTTTTAAACTCTACCACCCTCACTTTATATATAAGTGACCAGCATCTAGTGCCTTCAGTGAGATAAAAAGTACATCATAGTGAGACAGAACAAATGTTTAAGCTCATTCTCTTCGCTGTCTTGTTTTTCTCAGCCGTCAAAAATTTCAGTGGCAGCACAACTCCTTTTCATGTTGGTGTTGTCCTCAACTTGGGCACAAGTATTGGGAAGATCGGTCAGACGAGCATTTCATTAGCAATGGATGAATTCTATGCATCTCATCAACATTACACCACAAGACTTGTTCTTCATACTAGAGATTCCGAGAATGATGTTGTGCAAGCTGCTTCTGAAGGTAAGTTTTGAAGTCTTCATCACAATATTATTTTTCAGTACCTCAATTCTCAATCTGTAATTCAACAACCAGGTATTTCACACTAATATTCAGAACAAATTATGCATCAATTCTCAGTTTTCCTGTCATATGATTCAGGGGTGATTATTTTATTTTATTATTTTATTTTTGGTTGATGCAACAACAGCAAGCTGGTAGACATATTGTTTGTAAAGATTCTACTAAATATTTTTTAAGTTGACCCTGTCCTTAAGCTCCCCTTTTTTTTTGTTGGGGTATCTACCAATTGTCTAAGGACATATGCATACCATCTTAATTAAGTCTTTTTAACTTATCAGTAGTAGTTGTCACTCCAAGTCTACTTTAGATAAATTCATTCCTTAGTTGACCCTTCCTACTATTGCATGCCCACCTCAACACACCTATCTTTTGAGTATATTGTTTCTTAAACACCCAATATTTTGGCATGTTTATCATAGTTGGTTTAACAACTGTTTTATAAAACTTACCTTTCAATTTAAGATGTATTCTATTAGCACATAAAACTTCAAAAACTCCCCTCTATTTTAACCATCATGCTTTAATCATATTTTGCTAAAATTGCCCTATCCTCTTGAATCATGAAACCTGGGTATTGAAAATTTTTTCTTCTACTGATATTAATGCCATTTATCCTAACCTCTCCTTTGTTGTTTTTTTCTTCTAAACCACTATAATTTATTCTGTTCTACTTCCAAATTTTCTCATAAAACCCAAACTTTTGGTTTTGTTACTTCAAAATCCCTATCTAGTAAAGCAAATTTCATTAAACTGTTGTTATAAAATATTAAAATAACAAAACTACCGTTAAATTTACATACACATTAAAGTAAATTTCCAAAAATAGTCTATTTGGAATTTGTTTTCCTTCAAATTTATCTCTATTTTATGAAATTTATCTTGCAAAATTAATTTAAACATTTTTAGAAATTTTTTGAGTTATATAAGTATATTTTAAGGAGGGGTAGTTTCATTCATTTAAAATTTATAACATGATTATACGGGTTGAGATTTTAAGACTAGCGGATTTTTTTAATCGATTTATTTTTTGGAAATTTATTTTAATTATTTAAATAATTTAAATAATAGTAATTTTGTCATTTTAAAATTTTAGAAGATATTTGATGGATTCTATTAAAATTTTAACCTGAGGAGCTGGTTTGAAATAACGGGACTAAATATTTAGTAGATACGAGAAGAATTATAGACAGAGGGTTTTTATTTTTTATTTTATTTTTTTGGATAAAAGAATAAACTGTAGGGATTGATTAAAAAATTACCCGTCAAGTCTATTTGCACTGAATCCTTGAGGAGGTGGGTTTGAACCTTAGCTTAGGTATGGTGAAGACACATGTGTTGAAATATTAACTTTACACGCCCCTAACATGTAGCTTGTCCACACATTATATATATACCCTATGCGTAATCTCTCTTATGTCATGATAAGTCATTCGTATTGACAATTAGACTGTGAACAGTTGAACAAACATAACTGAAATCCAAAAAACTTATCATGCTAGTGGTGCCATTTCAATTGAATAACTTAAATTTACAGACAATAAAACCAGTTCTAGCTATCTTTCTGAAACTCTATATGATTGCATGCAGTTATTGATCTCATAGAGAAAGAACATGTTCAAGCAATCATAGGCCCCCAAACATCATCACAAGCTGTGTTCATCGCTGATCTTTGCAACAGATATCAAGTTCCCGTAATCTCCTTCTCAGCAACCAGTCCAGTCCTTTCTTCAACCCAAACACCGTATTTCCTTCGAGCAACACTCAATGACACTGCACAACTCACTGCTATTGCCTCCATCACAAGATTTTTCCAATGGAAAGAAGCCATCCTCATATCTGAAGACACTGATTATGGAAGAGATATCATCCCTTACCTCATCGATGCCTTTGAACAAACTTATGCAGCAATTTCACACCGCAGTCTGATTGTCTCATCAGCAACCGATTATCAAATTAAGGAGGAGCTCTATAAGCTAATGATAATGCAAACAAGGGTCTTCATCGTTCATATGTCAGCACCATTGGGAGCAAGACTCTTTTTGAATGCAAAAGAAGTAGGAATGATTACCAAAGGCTATGCATGGATCATGACTGATGGAATGGCAAACATTGCAGATTCGTTTGATCCTCAAGTCATAGACTCAATGCAAGGAGCTCTTGGAGTGAAGGTCCATGTTCCAAGAACAAAAGAGTTCAATGAGTTCGGTGTTAGATGGAAGAGAAGGTATCAAAAGGAGTATCCAGGCGAAGATCAACTGGAGATGAGTATCTTTGCTTTGTGGGCATATGATACAGTTTCTGCACTAGCAATGGCAGTAGAAAAAACAAGTGGATCGAATAGAGAAGTTCTAAAATATATTCAAGAGGAGAAGTTCAATGGAGTGAGTGGAGAATTTCATTTTGTTGACGGCCATTTGAAGTTATCCACATTCCAAGTGGTGAACATAGTTGAAAGAGGAGGGAGAGGTATTGGGTTTTGGAAACCAGAGAATGGGCTCACAAGTGCTAGCTCAATCTCCAATAATGGTGGTTTGAGTCCTGTGATATGGCCTGGTGAATCCACTGAAGTTCCAAAAGGTTGGGAGATTCCAGTGAGTGGCAAGAAGTTGATAGTTGGAGTTCCAGTGAATAAAGAATTCCAGGGTTTTGTGATAGTGGAGAGAGATAATGCCACAAATATAACAAGTGTTAGTGGTTATTGCATTGATTTGTTTGAAGCTGTGGTGAAGCGGTTGCCTTATACTATCCTTTATGAATTTATTCCTTTTGAGAATGAAGATGGCGGATCTGCAGGAACATACGATGATCTTGTCCACCAGGTTTATCTTCAGGTGAGAATTGAATACTTTTTTTTTATATTTTTTTTATATTTTATATTTTAGCTTTTGTATGCTTTTTAGGCATGAGAGATTGTAGCTTGCAACAGAGATTAATGCCAGATACTTAGCTGATTATTTTGACCAGTTTTATGTTGAGATCTATGTCATGAATATGTATTTTTTGACTTGTGTAGGATTTCTTTTTGGAAGTTTTTGGTTTTAACAATTTTAATAGGATTTCTTTTTTATAAGTTGTTGGCTTTGTCTTGTGTAATACAAAATTTGAGGCTTGGTTGGGAACAGACAATATGTCACAAATATGAAACATTTTAAATTAATAACCCTGTGTTTTTTACTTTAACAGAAATTTGATGCTGTGGTTGGAGACGTCACAATAACAGCAAACAGATCTTTATATGTGGATTTCACATTGCCATTCACCGAGTCAGGAGTGTCACTTCTTGTCCCTGTAAGAGAAAGCACTCACAAGAATGCTTGGATCTTCTTGAAGCCATTGAGTGTTGACTTATGGTTAGGGTGTCTGGCCTTCTTCTTCTACACTGGATTTGTTATTTGGGTCATGGAACACAGGATCAACACCGATTTCAGAGGCCCACCCTCCCAACAACTTGGCACCATGTTCTGCTTCTCCCTTTCGACTCTCGTTTTTGCTCATAGTTCAGTAAACACATACCCAACCCCTAACCATATTTATTTAACTAATGTATGCGGGGCTTTTAGTATTTATTTGATCTTTGTTTGCAGGGGAGAAGGTGGAGAATATCCTGTCTAAGCTAGTGCTGATCATATGGCTGTTTGTGGTGCTTATTCTAACATCAAGCTACACTGCAAGCCTGACATCCATTATGACTGTGGAACAACTCCAACCAGCAGTAACTGACGTTCAAAAACTCTTGTATGATGGGGACCATGTGGGATGTGACGATGCTTCCTTCATTAAAGACCTGCTGGAACAGCTGCATTTTGATAAGTCTAAGATTACAAATGTTGGACCTGAGCGTTATGTAGATGTTCTCACTAAAGGAGACCAAAATGGCGGAGTTTCGGCAATTATAAATGAAATCCCATACATTAAGGTTTTTCTTGCACAACATTGTAAACAATTCACCATGGTTGGGCCACTGTACCAAACTGCAGGATTTGGCTTTGTGAGCTGCAATTCTTATCCTCTTAACTTCAAAAGAAAAACAAAACAAATATGTGTGCAGTGCTAATTGTTCATTTCTTCTGAACTGCAGGCATTTCCCAAAGGTTCTCCACTGGTTGGTGACATCTCAAAGGAGATTCTGAACATAGCTGAGGGAGGTGAGAAGGAAAAGATTGAAAGGAAGTGGTTTGGAGATCTGAATGCTTGTTCAATCAACTCGAACACAGTGAATTCAGAGAATCTCACATTCCAGAGCTTCTCAGGGTTGTTTATCATCACCGGTGCTGCTTCAACATGCGCCCTTGTGATGTTCTTCGCTTTGTTCTTATCAAAGAACTGGCAGGAATTGAAGAACTTGGATTCTGATAAATCAACCTGGCAAAGGCTAATGTCTTGGTGGAAGTACTACAACAAAAAAGACCTCAATTCTCATACCTTTAGGAGGAACAAGATTAATTATTTTGAAAATGATAGTGTTAGTGCAAACAATGGAAATGGTGAGATTCAGGAAGAGTGTCAAGTTGAAAATCAGATAGCTTCTAGTTTTAGTGATGCAAAGTCTGATGAAGAAGAACCAGAAGAGATCTCATGTTCAAGGTTTGCTAGTCCAGTCCCTGATGCTTCTTTTGTATCCATAGTTGTGTCTCAGTAGAATGTCATCCTTTAAATTTTAGTTCTTACACTGTATAGTTCACAAAATGAATCCAATATTTACTTATTGGCTAATAATTTCAGGTAGCCCTCTTAGTTATTGTTAAAATTCCGGTGACCCCCTTGTGTTCAGGGGAGTGTTTGATAGTATTATTTGCTAGTATTTTCTGTTTATAAGTGATCAAGTGGTAAATGAAGATCCATTGTAATATATATTTTCTTAAATTATTTAATATATTGTTTAGTTTTCCTTTCCTCTTCCTAACTATTTTGAGATTGATTATGATTATTTTTCAATTTTTTTATTTTTTGAAATTAGTAACCATGGAGGTAAACTCCAAGCCTACATTTGAATATTATTTGATACTGGAGATGCAAACATTGAACCTATATATCATTTTAAGATGAAGGCCAAATCTTGATTATAGAGAAACTTTTATGTGCATTTGCCCACAATCCAAGATTTTTATATATAAATCACATGCATTAGCATAAAAAAGAAACTGTACAAACCGGTGTATATATTTTATAAAAAGCATGATTATGTGTGTGCTTTTGTTTATTTTTTTTTATACAAAATGTGGAATACACCCGAAGATAAATATAAGAGTGAAGTTAATTCTATAAGTTAATCCAGTTCTCTCAAATACGCTTGTACCCTCACGTTACACACATGAGCTGAGGGCGAATATCTATGCATGGGATCGAGTGCCAATAGACCAAGAGATCATTGACACATATTTATAATTAAAAAGTAAAACTTGAAAGTAATTACAAGTAATAATTAGGTGTCTCTACAGAAACACCAAAGACAAAAATCGTAAGAAAAACCAAGTTTTAGGGTATTGATATAGACAGGGCTAACCCAAGTAAAGAAGACTAAGATCTGTGCTTAGGACTCTGATTTTTTAGGATTTCATAATTTATGATTTTTTAAACAAAACTTAAAATTCATACTTAAAATTTTTGTATTTATTGTTATTATATTCACAAAACCATATTGTTATGAATCTCATAACTTTTTCCCAAAAATATAGAATTATTTTATTTAATTAATTTCTAATACTATTAAATTACATAAATTTTACCTTATGAAGACAAGGCCTCATAATTTCTTGAGGCTGCCACAATTTATTATTTTTTTTTTAATTATATTTAAAATTATTTATTTATTTATTATAATTATTATTATATTTTTATTCCCCTAGTTATATTGTCAAATATCTTAATTATTTTTTAAAGTGTAATTATTTTTTTTTTTAAAAGGTGGATAAACCACATGCATTACGTAAAGGAAATGTACAACTCCACCGTGGTCAGGTCTAACAACAATCACAACAAACTAATTAGGCATGGAACAAAATAAAAAGCCAAAACAAAGACAGGACCACCCAGAACTCCTCTAAGGATGCTAGCCTATGCCCTGATCAATATACCCCTATCACCGAGAGCCACTTCACCAGTGGTATCATCACGATGTCCTGAGAATAACAAATTGCAACGGATTGTCGAAATATGCTCTTCTAGCTTCTCCTGCTGGACAGTAGGGGTTGCAGAAAAATACGAAATCAGCACATGTGCAATTTTAAGAATTAATCAGTGCGAAGACAAAGTATTGGCATTAAAAATGCAATCATTCATAGCTAGCCAAATATTCCACACAATAGCCTTAACAATTAAGCCACCAAGAGCACACTGTGCAGGTCAAAGTCTGAACCACCAGATGCCCCATAAGTCCACCAAAGATAAAGGGGTCTCGGGTAGACCGAATAATTGCAAAAAGACGCTCCAAATTGGTCTCGCAAACTGACAGTGAAGAAAAAGATGATCTACAGATTCACTGACAGAGTGACAAAGAACACATGTTGAGGTATGGAGCATATTGCATCTTCTCATGGCCAAATTTTCCGAAAAAAGGATCTTGTTCCTCCAAACCAGCCAGTTGAAAATGTTGACTTTCCGAGGGCACAAGGAGTTCCAAATGGCCTTAGAGACCAGGAAGCGAATGCCTCCATCAATCAAAAAGGTATAAAAGGACTTGACAGGAAAAAGACAATTAGCAGTTCAATTCAACTGTTTCCTATCACCCTCCCGATCGCCTTGATGCAAATTGACGTGCTAATAAAGCGGCCTACATCCGTATCCCCCCTAAACAATATATAAACTAGTCGATGAGCAAGCTCCCTCCAGGTGCCATCAAGGTTACTTGACGTAAAAATAGTCTCAAGACTCAACAGTATTTGTTGTTGTGTTTTGGTCTTATAGTCTTTATTTTTTTTTAATATATTATGGTTTACCCATTTTTTCAAACAAATATTTTTTTTAATATATTATGATTTATACATTATTCAAACAAATAAGGGTCTATTTTTATGAACACCTAGTTTTGCTTATAAAGTCATTCATTTAGGTCACTTTGGGAACTCAGCTAAACAAAATCACAAAGAGGTGGAAGGGCTAGGTTCTTATGCAAGACTTCTCCTCATCTACTGCCGGAAGAGATGCATACGGAAGTGAGGCTGCATTTAATGACGGATAACAAGTCTCTTGACTTGGGGCTGTGTGGATAAATATGCACGCAAAATATATAATTAAAAAAGTATATATGTACACTTAAAAGGAAAGAAACGAAATTCTTACCAATTCAAAGTCAGCTAGAGGGCTAGAATGGATCATGGATGGAACTTTAATCCTCCAATTTGCATTGGAAAAAACACAAAGATCAATGTCTGTAATAAGACTTTTCAAACAGCTAAAAGAAAGAGAATATATATATATATATATATATGGAGACACTTGTGTATCATGACACTATAAAAGACCAAACCTTATTGATCAGAAAAACTCAAACACTCTAAAATGAATCAAAATTTTCAACTCATCTTCTTCATTACTATCTTCTTATGGAAATTATTTGGAAATGGCAAAGCAGAGCTGTTCCCGGTCGGTGTCGTCCTTGACACGGCAACACTCGTCGGAAAAATGGGCACAACCAGCATTTCAATGGCAGTGGACGAGTTCTATAAAACTCATCAGAACTACAGCACAAGGCTTGTTATTTATACAAAAGACTCTAAGAATGATGTTGTAGAAGCTGCAAATGAAGGTATTCTTTTAAATTAATTAACTTAATTTTTGCATTGCATGATATTGAAATTATAACTAATTTATTAACTACTCTTTTTGAATTAGATTATTTCATGATGTTATACTTCAACTTATTATTTAACATTTATCATTTTCATAAGATGCATGGTTTCTGATTGAGAGGAGTTTTTTCTTTTCTGTATGAAACTCAAAGATCTGATGTAACTTTCTAAATTTGACCAGCATAGAGTGGTTGATTTGCTGACAATTTAATGCCATTCTAACTTCTAAGAATAAAAAAATATGCAACTTTCTCGTCCTTCACAAGTTTTCGTAGATGTTTAAATAAACATTGACATGAAAAATAGATTTTCTTTTTATTTAGAATTATTAGATTAAGTTATTCAACGTGATGTTATCTGTGAAGAAGAGAGGAGAGGGTTTGAGGGAGAATAGAGAAAGTAAAGTTGGGAGACACGTTTTGTCTTCCACTCATTTATTACTGGATATAAAACCATTCAATTGTAGTGCTGCCCACTTGGGCAAAGTTCCCACTAACTGATACAGTCTCTTCCACTTAACATGCAAAATTATATTACTCACATCAGTGATAGTGATCCTTATAATAACCCTTCATCTTAACCCATCACAAAATCTCTGAACTTTGTGACGCGTGTAGATATCCGAATAGACCGATCAGATCTTCTTAGATTAATTTCTGTACCTTCCTCATCTCCGGGCTTGTTGCCCCAAGTCAATCTGCACAGATTGGTTGTTAGACTCCGTCCATGCATGGAAACTCTGGTCATTGGACAACTTCTTAAAATAATATTTAGTTCATTTATATCTATATATATATATTTGACAAAAGCAAACCATGTGGATCCCATAAACAACAATGGATCTGAAACAGGTAGTACTATTTTAAATCTTGTTAATGCACTTATAATTAACAACCGCTTGGCTAACCAATGATTGTTTAAAATTAATTTATGTATATTAATAAACATAATTAAAATCAATTAATCTTTTAGATTATAACGGTTAATGCCTGCAATTTTAATTTCTGAATATGTACGTATGCATGCAGTTAATGATCTGTTGAGCAAAAAACAAGTGAAAGCAATCATAGGACCTCAGAAATCATCACAAGCAGTGTTCATCTCCAACCTTGGAGACAAAGCTAAGGTTCCCATCATCTCATTCTCTGCATCAAGTCCAGTACTCTCCTCCATCACCACTCCTTACTTCCTCCGATCAACCGTCAATGACTCGGCGCAGCTTGCCGCCGTCTCATCAATCACCAAACTCTTCGGTTGGAGACAAGTTGTCCCTGTATATGAAGACTCTGATTATGGTAGAGATATTGTGCCATATCTAGTCGATGAATTGGAAAAGATCGACGCGAAAATCCCTTACCGGAGTGTTATCGCCTTATCGGCAACTGATGATCAGATCAAGAAAGAGCTCTACAAACTAATGACAATGCAAACCAGAGTGTTCTTGGTTCACATGTCAGCTCCAATGGCTGCACGTTTGTTCATGAATGTAAAACAAGTGGGAATGATGAGCAAAGGCTATGCATGGATTATGACTGATGGAATAACAAACATTGTGGACTCATTTGATCCTCAAGTCATAGAAACAATGCAAGGTGCTCTTGGAGTGAAGCTCCATGTTCCAAGAACAAAGGAGCTCAACGAGTTAAGTTTTAGATGGAAGAGAAGGTATCAGAAGGAGTACCCAAATGAAGAGCCAGCTGAACTTAGTGTCTTCGGTTTATGGGCATATGATGCAGTGTTTGCATTAGCAATGGCAGCAGAGAAAGCAAGTGGATCAAATGGGGATGTCCTAAAATATATTCAAGAGGAGAAGTTCAATGGAATGAGTGGAGAGTTCCATTTTGTTGACCGCCAGTTGAAGTTATCCACTCTCCAAGTGGTGAACATAGTTGGAAGAGGAGGGAGAGGTGTTGGGTTTTGGAAACCAGAGAATGGGCTCACAAGTACTAGCTCAAGCTCCAATTATAATGGTGTCTTGAATCCTGTGATATGGCCTGGTGAATCTACTGAAGTTCCAAAAGGTTGGGAGATTCCGGTGAGTGGCAAGAAGTTGAGAGTTGGAGTTCCAGTGAAGGATGGATTCATTGAGTTTGTGAAGGTTGAGCACAATCCTGTCACCAATGGAAGCATTGTCACTGGTTTTTGCATTGATGTTTTTGATACTGTGATGCAGAGCTTGCCTTATGCTGTCTCTTATGAGTACATTCCCTTTGAAGATAGCAAAGGTGACAGTGCAGGCACGTACAATGAGCTGGCTTACCAAGTTTATCTTCAGAAATTAGATGCCGTCGCCGGAGATATGGCGATCATTGCTAACAGATCACAGTTTGTGGACTTCACATTGCCTTATACTGAATCAGGAGTTGTGATGATTGTTCCTATCCAAGAAGATGAAAGAATGAATGCATGGATCTTCTTGAAGCCATTGGCTTTAGATCTTTGGTTAGGAAGTTTAGGCTTCTTCTTCCTTACTGCCTTAGTTGTTTGGCTTATCGAGCATCGAGACAATGAGAAGTTCAAGGGTTCTCCTTGCGAACAAATCGGCATTGTCTTATACTTCACTTTCTCCACTCTAGTCTTTGCTCACAGTTACTGAAACACTAATAACTCCTCTGTTTATATATAGTTCATATATATACTATGATTAACAAGATCTCAATTACTCAAAATTTTATTTGATTGTTTCAGGGGAGAAGGTGGAGAGCAACTTCACAAGGTTTGTGATGATCATATGGTTGTTTGTAGTGTTGATACTGACGCAAAGCTACACGGCGAGCTTGACATCGATGCTAACCGTGCAGCAGCTACAACCAACAGTCACAGAAGTCGAACAACTCATTAGAAACGGTGATTCCGTGGGGTATCACAAAGGATCATTTGTGAAGGAGATGCTAATAAATGAACTTCACTTTGATAAATCCAAGCTTGTAGCTTTGGGAGGCCCTGATGACTATGTTGAAGCTCTATCTAAAGGAAGCAGAAACAATGGTGTCTCTGCTGTGTTCCATGAAATCCCATACATGAAGCTCTTCCTTGCTAAACATTGCAAGAGTTTCATGATGGTTGGACCAACATACAAGACTGCAGGATTTGGGTTTGTAAGTAAAAACCAATCAATTATCACAACTTTCTAACAATCAGAAATTAATCTTGCAATGAATAATGTTCTTCTTGATCAACAGGTTTTCCCCAAGGGATCACCATTGGTTCCGGACGTATCACGAGCAATCCTAAACATATCACAAGGTAGTAAAATGGCAGGAATTGAGAAGAAATGGATTGGATATGAGAACAAGTGCCAAGAACAAGAGAGTCCTTTGAATTCTCACCGTCTGAATTTCAGGAGCTTTGCAGGATTGTTTCTTATTACTGGTCTCACTTCCATTATTGCTTCTTTTATATATTTAGTTTGGCCTGCTGTTCTTATCAATTTGGATATTGTTAAAGCCTTGGCGTCCAAATACTTCAAGAAAAGGGACATTGTTTCTGGAGGAACGCCAGTTGATGATGGTTCAATTAGTCCTGTGAGCACTGAAGCAAATATGTCGGCTATTCAAAGTCCTGTTTCAGAACATCATACTTAGAGATCATTGAATTTTTTTTTTTTTCCTTTGTGTTATGCATATTCAGTGATTGTTGTAATTTTTATTCGTTCACAAGGTAGCTTCAATTTCTTATTATATATTCAAGTTTTTTTTTTAACAATTGTTAAATTTTTTTAAAATATAATGGATAAAAATATATTATTTGTGTATATATCTGTGCGAAGCATAGTGAATAGGGTTCTTATGACAAACCTAAAGTCTGTAGTTTTAAGATAGGAATAGGGCCGTACATTTAAAAATTGACAGGCAAATTCGAAAGTCTTCAGTTGTTTTTTTTTTTTTTTTTTTTTTTTCTTTAAAGTGAGTAGCTTAGCAGCTAAAAAAAGTAGAGACATGTACAAGTTTTAGCGGAACAAGTAGAGGTAGGACCCGTACACATATGGGTACCGATATCATCCACGTACAATCATTATTTACACTCCTAAAAATTTATCATCACCTATGATTCAAATTTTCACTATTTATGAAAAATTTTAATGGGGATCTGACTACCAATAGGCCACAGGCTCATTGGTAATTCTAAATTCCCCAGTTGCTGACATACAAAATATTTGAATACTGCACAGTAGGCGATAGAAATTTTGGTTCTTTAAAAACAATGAAGAGTTATATCGCAAAAGATCAATAAATAAATGTTATATAATATAAAAAATTATATGCAAACAAAAATCGTGCATTTAACACACTTGCTCATACTTCTAACTCACGTTGAGTTGTTCACTTAATAAAAAAAAAAATTAAATCGCTATAAATGATTGAGAACCCCGCACTTTTAAGATAGGAATAAAACCACACATTTAGAAATTAATAGGCGAATTCTAAAATCTCTACATTTTTTTTTCTAAGATAAGTGGCTAGACCGCTAAAAAAAATAAAGACATACCCAAACCTCGGCGGAACAAGTGGAGATGGAGCCGTACACATATGAGCACCGGGACCATCCACACACAATCACTATTTACACTCCCAAAAATGTGTCCCCACCTATGATTCGAACTTTTACCACTTGTGAAAATTTTTAATGGGGATCTGACTACCAATAGGCCACAGGCTCATTGGTAATTCTAAAATTTCTAGTTTCCAATATGCAAATATTGCACTGCAGGCAATAGAAATTTTGGTTATTTAAAAATAATAAAGAGTTATATCACGTTTATCACCGAAGATCAATAAATAGATGTTATATAATATAAAGTATTATACGTAAACAAAAGTTTTATATATATTCAAGAATCCTTCTTGTTTTGGCATAATTCCGTGTGAATGAAATAGTTTAATTTTTAGTACTTAATAATTAAACAGTTATTACAAAGATGCCTCGGAAACAGGACTCTTAGATCCATCGCAGTTGCAGAGTTCCAGTCCCATTTCCACTATTTTCCTCCTTGTCTTTGAACTAAGGCCACCATGGAAGAGTTCCACAAGCTCCTCCAGGCTCCAGCATGGCCCATCTCTTCTTTGAGGTATTCCAAGCTTGGCATGATTTGCAGGTATGAGTTGTGTATGGCTGCCTGCATGGAAAAATCCTCTCTTTTTTCCATGCTATGATGATTGTTGTTTTCTATGTTAATCGCTGCTGTAAATCCATTTCAGAATATATTTTCATTCGGCATGAGGCTTTGCATTTGTTCATTATGTATATTTATGAATGTATAACTTCACTTCTGAAAAGATTTTTTTTTTTTCAGCTTGAGGTTTTGCTTATGTTCATGGGATCTAGGGTTGTTTTTCTATGCTTATTGGTGTATAGAACTTCATAATTCGTAATAATTGTTTGGGTTTGGAGGTCTGATAAATTAAGTTCATTAATTCAATGTTGTGATAAGAAGAAGATTTAGAGAAAATTGACAGATGTAATTTAGCTTGTAGTTAGCTACAATTTTAATTTTAACCAGTTTCAGATCTGAATTTTGACTGGGCAAATGATGAATCTCATTGCACCTATATTTCATGCTGTTATGGTGTTTCTATGTATGCATCATAAAACTCAAAGAACAGCTTGAATATTTGAGAATTGAGATTCTACAATGTACCCCCAAACTGGGTTTTTGGGATGATAATTATAAGACATGTATCATTGCAGGCTTTTTTAGTGATCATCTGTTACCATTACTGGTGTTTGGATTTTGGGAAGATTGATCCATGCTTCTCTACACATGGATGAGTCAACAAAACTCAATGTATATCTTTAGATTTGAGATTCTACATCATATCTCAGATGATGTGTTTGAGATAAAATGATCACAGAGGCAATTAGGCAGTGTTTGGATTGTTGAAAAATCAAGATGAAAAAAACTAAACTTGAGAAATTGATAATTTATATTTTATGATTTTTCTCAATTGCTTTTGGTTATGTTGGTATTGATTGTATTATGGACTCATCTTGTCATCAATTAGATGTCTTGTGAGTATAGTTTTGCCCTCAGCTACCATGTGCTTTCACACTCATTTGATATTTTAAATTGAAAATCATGTGAAGTACATAATTAGAACTAAATGAGGATAACTTATGGCATTTTAAGGCATTATATTTAGATATTTCTGTATCTCATCAACAATAAGGAAAGCCCTAAAGTCATATTTTTCCAAAATGAGAATTGCAGGATTGCCAAAGCAGTGATTACAAAATTGCTTCTACCTATCTTTCTTGATTAACGGTGTCTCCTTGTGGAACATTATATTTTCTCTCTTTTAATATAAAGTGTTCATAATTGGTATAAAGGCAAAGTTGTGGGTTTTATTTTTTAATTTTCTATTTTTTAATTTTTTTTTAGTTTTTTTAAAAAAAAATTTTGGTGGTCTTCTATCTTTTTCACTCTGTGGTTAGTCAACTGGTTATATTGTTGAAGAAGAAAATATTGAAGTAGTGGACCATGATCTGATCGAGATTTTGGTATACACTTAGAGATTTAAATAATTTCTCATGGGTTGACCAGATACAATGGTGATGGTCTAATGTCATATTTTTGACCATGTGAACTTCACATCCAGTTTTTTTATACAAGTCTCAATGAGTTGTTATGAGTGAAGCTTCTTATGACAAACATGAGTCATCTGTGAACTGTTAACTAGAACTTGTCAAAGTTAATCTTGTGCGTTGGTTTATATTATAATCTGTCCTTCATTTATACTTGAAGTCTCATTTCCAAAGCAAGCCAATGCTGTCATATGTGATACTATATTTTTTCAGAATTTAAAAAAAAATTATGTAGGACACCAACAACTGCATAATATATGCAAGTAAACTTGTTCCTGGATGATTTAAAACCATGTGAGAGTATAATCAATATTATCAAGATGCTGAATAATAGTCAATGTCATTGCTTTCTTTGTATAAGATCCAGTTGTGAGAAATTGAGAATCCTCAAGATACTAAACTTAAGCATCTTGCCTGGTTGAGGAGGTCAAAGTGAATTTTAAATGTTTATGATTCGAGAAAGCAATTGGCTAACATGTTCAGCTTGAACATGCACAGTCAATATCTGACTTTTTCTTATTAGTAATTGGAAATGAGAAGCTCTTGCGTGTTATATGATGCTATAAGAAACCAGTATGATTTTGACATTCACATCTGAGATGGAACGAATGCTTCAGTTCATTTTCTTCACTGTTCTGCCACTTGCAGTATTGCAATATGGCGAGGCAAGCACAACTCGGTTTCATGTTGGTGTTGTCCTCGACTCAGCAACCATTGTTGGGAAGATGGGACTGACCAGCATTTCAATGGCAATGGATGAATTCTATGCATTTCACTCGAACTACACCACCAGGCTGGTTCTCCATTTGAGAGATTCCAAGAATGATGTAGTGTTAGCTGCATCTGAAGGTAAAGTCAAGTTGTTCATTAAGTGTTGTACTCGTAGAATAGTTTTCTGCAACTAAAATTACTGACCACCTACTTATTATAGTGACAGGAATCCAGTGAACAAACATATGCAAATAATCATTACATTAATCTGCCAACTAACTCTACCATTTTGTTGCTGCAATAACACATTCATAGATTTATCAAAGATTCGTCCACATCCGATAACTCTTGTTTTGACTGTTTTAGGTTGATAATGAAACTGGTTGAAGTTATTGAAGAACTGTGTCTTTTCTTCATTAAATCATTACATTTTACTTCCTAAAACTCACTTAGCTAAAAAGAAAAAATGGTGAACTATGCTTGTAATGTCGCAATATTTTCTGAATTTACGCAGTTGTGGACCTCCTGCAAAATGAACAAGTTCAAGTTATCATAGGGCCGCAAAAATCTTCACAAGCCTTGTTCATCTCTGATCTCGGCAACAAAACTCAGGTCCCCATAATTTCATTCTCAGCAACAAGCCCTGCATTATCTTTCTTCCGCACACCTTACTTTCTGAGAGCAACACTAAATGACTCTGCTCAGGTCAGTGCCATTTCCTCCTTGACCAGGTTTTTCAGTTGGAGGGAAGTTGTCCTTGTCTATGAAGACACGGCTTATGGGAGAGATCTTATACCTTATCTCGCCGATGCCTTAGTAGAAATTAACACCAAAATCCCCCACCGGAGTGTAATCACCTTATCAGCGACTGATGATCAGGTCAAAGAGGAGCTCTACAAACTGATGGCCATGCAAACAAGGGTCTTCATTGTGCATATGTCAGCACCAATCGGTGCAAGGCTCTTTTCAATAGCAAAGGAATTAGGAATGATGAGTGAAGACTATGCATGGATCATGACAGATGGGCTGACAAACATTGTGGATTCATTTGATTCTCTCGTTCTACACTCCATGCAAGGTGCTCTTGGTGTAAAGCCTTACATCCCAAGTTCAAAGAAGCTCAGTGAGTTTAGTGTTCGATGGAAGAGAAGGTATATAAAGGAGTATCCAAATGGAGAGCCATTAGAGCCAAGTATCTTTGGGCTATGGGCATATGACACAGTGTGGGCACTAGCAATGGCAGTAGAGAAAGCAAATGGATCATGTAGAGTATTCAAAGTGATACAAGAGGAGAAGTTCAATGGAGTGAGTGGAGAGTTTCATCTTGTTGATGGCGAGCTGAAGGTATCCACTCTACAAGTAGTGAACATAGTTGGAAGAGGAGGGAGGGGGATTGGCTTTTGGACACCAGAACATGGACTCAGAAATAGCTTGAGCTCCATTAATGGTGATTTGAGTCCTGTCATATGGCCTGGGGAGTCTACTAAAGTTCCAAAGGGTTGGGACATTCCAGTGAGTGGAAAGAAGTTGAGGATTGGTGTTCCACTGAGAGATGGATTCCATGATTTTGTCAAGGTGGAGATAGACAATGTTACCAATGCCGTAAAGGTCACCGGTTTCTGCATTGATGTGTTTGAAGCTGTGGTGAAGAGGTTACCTTACGCCATATCTCATGAATACATTCCCTTTGTGGATGAACATGGACAATCTGCAGGAACATACAATGATCTTGTGTACCAGGTATATCTTCAGGTGAGAGTTTTTCATTGTTTGGCTTCTTCTCAAAAGTCAAAGCCATAAGTGGCTAACTGTTTTTTTTTTCAACAGAAATATGATGCTGCGGTTGGAGACATTACAATCAGAGCAAACAGATCTTTGTACGTCGATTTCACTTTGCCTTACACTGAGTCTGGAGTAGCAATGCTTGTCCCAGTAAAAGAAAGCAATCACAGGAATGGATGGATCTTCTTGAAGCCATTGACTGTTGATTTGTGGTTGGGGACTATGGCTTTCTTTTTCTACACTGGATTTGTGATTTGGGCCATGGAACATAGGATCAACACTGAGTTCAGAGGGCCACCCTCTCAACAACTTGGCACCATGATCTACTTCTCCTTTTCGACTCTCGTCTTTGCTCATAGTTCAGTGATATATATATTCCTAGTGATATTTATTCAATTAACCAATGCAGGAGCTGCAGGACTATTAGTATTTAATGTCTAATTGAACTTTGATTGCAGGGGAGAAGGTGGAGAACATCTTGTCTAAGCTAGTGCTGATCATATGGCTGTTTGTGGTGCTTATTCTAACATCAAGCTACACTGCAAGCCTGACATCCATTATAACCGTGCAACAACTTCAACCGAGTATAACTGATGTTCAAGAACTCCTAAAGAATGGAGACTATGTTGGATGCCACAATGTTTCCTTCATTGAAGACCTACTGAAACAGCTGCATTTTGATAAGTCTAAGATTAGAAGTGTTAGACCAGAGGATTATGTAGATGCACTCACTAAAGGAAGCCAAAATGGTGGAGTTTCTGCAATTATCCATGAAATCCCATACATCAAGCTTTTCCTTGCGCAACATTGTAAGAAATTCACCATGGTCGGACCAATCTACAAAACTGCAGGATTTGGCTTTGTGAGCTGCAATTCTCTTTCTCTGGACTTTAGAAATAAAATAAATAAGTAAAAATAAAATAAAAACAAATATACATGCCTATTGATTCATCAGTTTCTCTGAATTGCAGGTATTTCCTAAAGGTTCTCCACTGGTCGATGACGTCTCAAAGGAGATACTGAACATAATTGAGGGAGAAGAGATGGAAGAGATTGAAAGGAAGTGGTTTGGAGATCTGAAAGCTTGTTCAATCGATGCGAAGACAGTGAATTCAGTGAATCTCACATTCCAGAGCTTCTCCGGGTTGTTTATCATCACTGGAGCAGCTTCAACATGCGCCCTTTTGATATTCTTAGCCTTGTTCTTATCAAAAAACTGGCAGGAACTGAAGAACTTGGATTCTGATAAAACAGCTTGGCAAAGGCTAATGTCTTTGTGGGAATACTACAACAAAAAGGACCTCAATTCTCATACTTCAAGGAGGAACAGCGTTAGTAATGAAAAAGTTTGTGTTAATGCAAATGATAAAAACTATGATAGTCGTCAAGAATCTCCGGGAGTAGAAACTCTGAGAGTTTCTGGTCAATGTGATGGCAGGGCTAATAGACCGGAAGAGATCTCATGTTCAGAGTTAACTAGTCCAAATTCAGATGCTGTTTTGGAGGTGGTGCCACACTGAGAATGTCATGCTTTATATTTAGTCCTAGCAATATAGCTATCAGGTGCGTTATAGGGTAAGATAAGAACTAAACTTATATATTAATGTCAAGATTTATTAATTCACTATTGATTAATAATAGTGATAATATCTGCATCTTATAGCACTGTAGAACCTATGGATTAAAATATCTACTCTCCATAAAGCTCTAACAGTCAAAATGGTTTGCAGAGAAACACAAGAATACAGTATCATCTGCACCACAATTGTAACAAATTATACACAAACTCCAGGAATACCTGAGCAATTAAGCTAATTGTTACTTTATAACGCAACAAAATAAACAGTTCACACAAAGCACTGTACAAGGAGTAAATGTCAATATGCTTGACATGCAAAGAACCACAGCCTGAACCAAACGCAAGCCATTTTCTTCGCATCAAACATGGCACATGGTTGTTGAATTCTGCTCAATGAAAAGCTGTTGAAACTGGCAGAATAAATGCTGTTCAAATCAGGAAAATCACTCCCCATTTATCATGAGGGACTGAGTTGGAACCCTCCTTATCTCTACATAAGTTGAGTACTCCTTGCTCATTGGCTGTTTCCAGGGTTCTCCATCCATTTGCATATAAGCTTTTTTCCAATCTCCTCCTCTAATTTCCAGCTTGATGGCAGCTGCCTGAAATGTACCACCAGATGAAATTTGGTTCACTTGAAATTTACGTTGATATGTACAATGGAGATAATATATCTGAATTTATCTCTGTTAAACCGTTTGTCACCAAAGTTACTGTAGACCACATTTAATGTGTTAGTAAAGAGGGGAAGCTGTTTTCTTTTTTTTGGTTGCAGTAATACCCATTATTTCCAATAATCCAGATTTCAAACAGCCTACATGGTTCAGACCGTACGGTTCAAATTCCTTGTCTAATATACGCAAAAGTGAATGGGGGTTAATGATTCAAAATATTGCTTTTTTTTTCATCTTCTTTATAAACTTGGACATTCATCAGCTTCAACAAAGTTACAAATAGAAAAATTAATGGAAATTCAAAGAATGTGCAGGATGAGGTGTTACCTGTGCAATATGCTTAGCAGTGATAAGGTCAACCATAACAAATGATGCATGCCATCCCTGCTTTAGACCAAAGATTTCCAGCAGACCATCATCTGCATGAGCCTCGACAAAGCCTCTCTAGAAAAAAAAAAGTAGAAATAATATGTTTAGTGCCAGTTGGAATAGGCTAAGCACTAAATAATGAGGTGTTCATATAAAGAAATACTTTCTGTCATGAACCAATCAAAAGTGCAAATAAAAGTGCAGGCGAGGCAAATAACAGCATCTCCTTAATTTTAGTGTGGTCTGGCTTAATATTTGAGAAGACTCATGCTTGATACAAATAAGAATGAAGGCAAAAAACAGTAGTGCAATACAAAAGTTTCTGATTAAAACCACAGAAACAAATGCAGGAGGCATTCTTCAATTATGATTTAGAAATCTCATCATACTCAACAAACAGTTTCATAAAAGCATAGAATGAATTCTCAAGAGGATAGCATAAAATGCAATCAGAGAAGATAATTAACTTTGTCTTACACCAACCTAACATATAAACTTTATCCTCATCAATAATCATAGAAGACAACTATTTTCAGTTGAAGTTTAGGCTAGAATATATGAGTTTAGGGTCTCTCATCCTATCGTTCTTACAGAAGTCAATCAGAAATGCCAACAAAACATTCAGCGTAATGATGATAAAAACAGTATGTAATTAGTAATTTAGTATCATATGAACTTCAAAGGTGTCAAAACACACAGGGTATATCAGTGAGGTCTGATATCTCATGCACAGTAATGCTGCTAACCTTTTCTAAATACTCAGGCTTTGGATGACCCCAGGGATTTCTTCCACTTCCATAGTTGTGAAGATTTAAAGCAACTAATGACCTAACGCTGCAACAAAAGCATATTATCAGCCTAAAAAAATGTGTGGATGGGTGTGCATGTGTGCATCTAGGTGTCGCAAAACTACACATACTCCGGCATATCACCACCCATTATTTAAAATGAGAAATAGAACTTACTCTGAAGGAACTGGAATTTGTTCCCAATTAGAGCAGTTGGCCCTTTTTATAGAAAGCTGCATAATGTTTTTGAGTCCCCTGAATATGAATGTATGAAAATGAGATTAAGCAATCATAAAAACCTATTCAAAGATAGCAGTAAATATATATGAAAGAAAAGTAGATCGGGAAAGTTCAATGAGATACACCCGCCCCTTTATTAGGAAAACTTAACACCAGAAAATATCAACAGGTGCCAAATTAAATAGGAGATACCCCTTTCAATACATAATGAAGAACTTGAGAAATTTCATCATACTACAGGTCTTACATCTGGAAAGCAAGATTACTGGCCCTAACAAATAATAAAGTGGAACATGATACCATTTTAGATCCCTAGTAAATTTTTTGTCCTTTTTTTTTCAAAAGCAAGTCCTGATCTGTTTACAAAAATAAATCTCACCTTAAACCAGGGCCACCAATGCAAGGCGTACAGAACCATCCTTGTGTGCAAGTATATCCAGAGTAAATTAACTACAATATGAGAAGAAAGAATTCATGAGCCCAAATTATTAAACAAAAGCAAACAAATTAAAATTTTAGTCTAATAAATGAAATCAATAGAAGCCACCAATTATCCTGCCCAATAAAGTCATAAAATACTGTGCACAATTCTATATTAGTCATTCGACTTGTAAAAAAAAAAAGCTTCTGCCCACAGGAATGTGTGTTACAATTCTCTAAGAATTCTTCGAGGTTGAAGTCAAAGGAAAGTAAAAACAGTGGTAAGCTAACAACCAAAGTAAATATGAGAAGTACGTCATATTTGAATATTCTGCCAAAGGCCTTTATTATACTCAAAAAGTTTCTCTGATCAACTGTGGACCATCATCCAGGTCCATGTTCCTCACCGATTCAAAATTCAGTGTTTTTTCAGAATATAGAATATATATTATTAGTGATTGATATAACACAGAAATAACAATAGGGGGGTTCAGTAGTATACCCTGCCAAACTTACAGTTATACATATACTCCTACAAAATCAAAAAGAGCCTGCATACCCTCGTAAAACCAAGATTCTTACAAGTTACCCCTACAGGGCATATCTGCATACATCAATTAACTGATTTTTTTTTTCATATATCTCTCTGCATAAGTGCCTATCAAAATCTTGGTTTCAAAGGTGCACGTCCTAGCATTTCCAATTTTTGCAGGGGTCTATGTGTAATTATGAGCGTTTTATAGGTTTATACACAAAACCCAATAGTGGTATTAAATGCGATGCACAATCGCTAACCATTATGATTAAAATAAAAGACACATAATGATTGTACCTTGTTTGTAATTGGACCTTGGGCCAGGTATGGTTTTTGATTTCGTAAATGGTGGAAGCCATAAGCAATTTGAGCATCCATTCCTGAGGCCCAATAATGTCTTATACATTAATGGAAGTCAAAAGAAAAAAAAAAAATTACAATGCACTTCATTAACATTAACCTTGATTCATTTAAAATATAACTAAAGAGATTAGGTTACTGATGACACAAATGCAGTAGTAACATTGGACAACATTAGATGTACAATTCAGTCATAGAATTAGACAGCATACCTATACTGAAATAATTATAGAAGACTCCTCCAAAGCAAGAAAACTTTTCAAGAGTCTCGTCTTCAATATCCAAATCCTACAGAAGTATTGGAGCCTTTCAAAC
This sequence comes from Dioscorea alata, assembly GCA_020875875.1. Taxonomy (NCBI): domain Eukaryota; kingdom Viridiplantae; phylum Streptophyta; class Magnoliopsida; order Dioscoreales; family Dioscoreaceae; genus Dioscorea; species Dioscorea alata. The sequence goes on from CM037018.1 coordinate 18,266,047, forward strand.
ATGTGATACCATATGAAAACGTTACTAACAAAAGATTACTGTGAAACCTAATTGAATGCAAAATTTACAAACAAACAAAGATCATTGTCTACAGCTCACTTGGTTTACCTGAACAGGCTTGATACTTTACATGTCATGATATGTCACACCATTCAATCACAATATACCAAATGTAGCTTTGAGCTTTTATGCTGCTTCGAGTACATTAATCTAGCTAAATCTGAATTTATTCAAAAGATATTGGTCTGATTTTGGTCCACCTCAAACCAAATCTAATGGAAGCGACCAACCATTGCTGCCCAAACAGCTAATTTAATGAAAGTTCTAACCTGAGCAAATAGAATCTGACTCACCCTAACAATACTAATTACTTGTTAAAGCAACCTTAGTCATGTAATTATTTATCAATTACGTTAATTAAACATTAAGATTTGACAATTTCAGCCACATGCATCAACCACTCAACTGAAAATGCAGATTTTGTTGATACGATGATGAAGGAGAGTTGCTCAAAATATTTCTCATATAAGGAGTCTTGATTGGGACAAGAAGGCAATAGCATGGTTTGGTCATTGGTATCCTAGACTACAGTTTTAGTACCAAGATTCTAAGGTAAATGCAGGTTTTCATTGATTCTATGGTAAAGAAGAGATATTCGAAATATCAGAGCCTTGACTGAGAGTCTGAGACAAGAAGGGAAGAGCATGGTTTGGTCATTGGTGTCCGGGACCACAGTTATACTGCCAAGATTTGTAGGTAAATGCAGATTTTCATTGAATTGATCGTAAAGGAGAGATATCCAAAATATCAGAGTCTTGACTGAGTTGAGAAGGGAAAAGAATGGTTTTATTATTAATATCCCACACCATGGTTCGAGTATCAACCATTGTAGGTAGAACCTGAGCTAAAAAAATTCCCAGTCACCTGTCTTTGCATTTTCAAAATTTAACAAGGGAGGGTGATGTGTAGGTGAACTAACTGCTGCCCTGGTTCACTTTAAGTTGAGTTTGTAAACTATGATATAGACATATATTGGCAAATATTTCACAAATGTCAAATCCTAGTTCTGTTGATATGAGTTGCTATCTAGAATTACGGTAAAAGAAATAAACAAATAAATAACTGCGAGAGAGAGAGAGAGAGAGAGAGAGAGCTTGAGTACTAAATCACTTAAGCAAATAATGCATGAAAACCAAAAGGCTTTTTCTTCATGGCACACTTACAGCATGATTTTCTCGTTCTTAGTATGTTATGTATAGTTGTGAACTTAAAGGTGCTGACTCTTGAAGTAAAAATTATGCAGACGAATATTTTTAATTTGATTCATTCCTGAACTGGTCATAAGAGCCTAAAGAGATAATATTGCTTAAATTCAATGAAACAAGTAAATATGATGATTTACCAATTTTGGGACAAAAGCAGAAGCATGAGAAAAATAGTACATTCATAGTCAAACCTGACTGAAATCAGCCCTATCCAGATGCCTCAGTGAGTGAGGCAGTTCTACTTTTTCTTCTTTTGGCATGGAGACCACAATTTGCCAGCTGCATGAGAATGACCATCAATTTACATGAGAAAAAAACAGTTAACATCATGAAGATAGTATGTGCATTTGATTCTCTCATACTAACAGGTGATAAAACTTTAATTCACACATTTGGTAAATGACTTTCTTAAAAAGGTTTATTAGCCCACAGAAGATATATATATAGATATGGAGATAATGAAAATGACAACAAATACATGATTCACACAGTAATACATAACCAGAAATTAATATTCAAAGCTTGTAAATAGGATTGAAGGATATTTCTATCTAAATGAAGATTTGAGAGTAAAGATTACCATTCAGAATATAAAATTATTGGTAGAATTGTAGCAAAGACTGACAAACCACAGCATAAATCCCCCTCACGCTCACAAAAATAAACCATAATATCTCAACGAGAAAAATTCTGACCTATCAAGACGGCAGATGGGACCGGTAGCAGCTCTGAGGAGAGACCGCTTCATCGCTGATCGCCACACAAAAGGAAACGAACCACCCTAGTGAAAGAGTTAAATATGTCAACGCATTGAACTATAGTATAGCATATACACGCAAAAACACAAAAACCTACCCAACCATAACTCCTGGAAAGATCATTGCCCGTTCCAAGTGGAATGATGCCAACTGGAGGAACTGGCTCTCTGTTCTGTGCAACAAGCTCTGCTAGACTTCCTAAAACCCACCCTACAGTACCATCACCTCCTGCAACCTATCAAGCACAAACAAATTCAACAATATCATCATTTGTGTCCAAAACCTTGCAATAAAAAATTCATGAAAAAAAATAAAATGAAGTGAAGAAGTTAGATCAACTTAATTCACAATATTCAGTGTTTATGAAAACCTATTCAAAAAAATAAAATAAAATAAAGAACAATGACCAATCACCCATTGTAACACAATGGGCACACACAAAGCACAAAAATTGCATACATATAAATACAGGACAATGCTTGGATTTTAAACTCATGTAAGTAAAAGTCATGTTAATTCTATGACTTCACAATAGAAGCACAAATTTTGGCCACCTGACACCTACAAATCTAAATGAAATGAAGAATCGATGCAAGTGATTCATGCGCATAAGCCAAAAGGTGATCAAATCATGAATAAGGACACTAGTCACACAAAGTATAAACTCAGTTTCAATGAATGACAAGAATTAAATAAACAACAAACTGGTCATCAAACTCATGCCAGCATACCATCACTCGACTTCTTGCAGATCTTTGCACAAATTTAAATCTTGATAAAGAGAACAATCCATACTTTGCAATATTCCTATACCAAAAACTTATCAGATCATGAATGAGTCCACTTGTAAAATTAAGGTTCATTTGCATGAGTGACACATTTGACACAAACAACTGACTGTTTATTGAATTACTGGCTTACCATGATCCTCAATTTTTGGCGTGTGATTTTGGCACAACTGTCACCACTTGCAGCCAACCTTTCTAAGCATGCTAGACCATAGTGGACAAAATCTAAAGGCTTCACGCTTGAAAGATCAAAGACCTGCAACAAGCACAATAAGTGTGGGAAAAGCTATATGATAGAATAATTTCTGAAATCAAGAATCACAAAGGCTGGTTTCCGAAACCATGGCATAGATTCATGTGGCATCTAATATAATCACTTCCAAGCAAATCAAGACATTTAAACTGAAGGCACAGCAACGATCACCCGAATGCTCATCTGCACACTAGAGAGATCCCAAATTAACTGTTTTGGACCACCCTGGTCCGCCGCTTATAACCAGAAGATAAGATATGAGCTTGTCCCCAAATGATGATGATGATGATGATGATGAGGAGGAGGAGGAGGAGGCCTCCAAAGCTTAACGGGGATGTTATCACCACAAAACAATAATCAAACACATCCAATAAACTTCAAGCATGCTTTTTTTTAGCACTCAAGAAAGAGACACTAAAAAACCATCTCACACGCCTTGTTTTATCTCGATAAGATCCAAGACACCAGGAAGTCCTCATGGTAACCCAAATCCAAAGAAATCACATCAATTTCCGAAACCAAATATCGCTCCAAGTTTTTTCATTTTCTCAAACTCAGCTTTCAAGAACCCATCAAGACAGACCAATTTCAAGTTTCGACACATAGATTTCAAAAAAGGAAAAATGAAAAATGAAGTCTGACCTGCTCCTCGGACATGAGTTCCTGAAGTCGAACCTTAAGCTCCGGCCCATGCCGCCCGCCACTCCTTGAGTTCACAAACACCACCAAAGGCGCTTCCGGCGCCGCCACACCCTCTTCCTCTTCCTCCTTCAGCGCCGCCACCACAACAGGGTTCTTTTCACGCACGGCCTCCACCATCGCCAAGCGCAAGTATCTCGGTATAAGAATCCTTCGCCGAAGCTCCTCCTTGTCGATCTTCATCCCCGACAACCCACACCCCTTGAAAGAGTCCACCATCGACGACCTCGCAGCCACCATCCTCTTCTCCCCTCCGATCTCCGGCGAGCCCTCCACTACCGCCATCTCTCTCTCTCTCTCTCTCTCTCTCTCTCTTGTAGAACAAGAAGTCCAAAATGGCAGGGAATTTTTTGAACTGGTTCTCAGAAATCGGGATGATGTTTTCTTTTTTTTATTCCTTTTGATTTATTTAATATTTAATTTATTTTCAAGAAAAGTGTAATTTTCTGATATTTTTCTTAATTTTCTCATATTTATATCGGAAAAGTTAAAAGAAAATGAAAAGCATGGTTTCTCGTTTCACTGCTCTTTGAAGGTAACTATCACAACTGCTGTCACTAAAGGACATAAAGGGTGGAGAAATGGGTTTGAGGTTAAGTTTATTTACAAGAATACCATCCACGTGTGAACATCTCTCTGTTGGTGGCGTTGAATTCCCGTCATGTAAATGTGATGACCGTTTGAGAGAGAGAAGGCATGTGGCTTTGAAATGTTTTATTATGGTTGGCATCTAGAAACCCACCCACCATTACTTCAAATTTATTTTTTTAAAAGTTTTTTAATATTTACATGTGAATCTTTAGAATTATAAATATATCTTTGCAAGTATTGTTAGTTTAGAGTTTTATTTATTGTTACATATATAACGTATGTTGGTTTTATTTTATGAAAAAAACTAATCATCATAAAAGATTATATACAATAATAAGATATATTTTGCGGATTTAAATGCCCAAATAAGAAACCATGATTCTGAGGATTATTGTTAGTGATAAATTATATCAGAAAAAGGCTTTCTTATGTGTAAAATTGAAGAATTGGTTTACTAGAAATGAACCCATTACATTATTCAATCCATACAATACAACGAGAAGAATTTGCCACTTAAATTTATTATTACTTTTTTATATAATTAAGACTAATTTCATCTTAATTAAGGAGCTGGTTTGCCATTAATGTGATTTATGAACCTGTGGTCTTTAGTTGGTGAGACCCGTCAGCCAAATAGAAGCAGCTTCTATTAATGACATCTTGGGTTGCTTTGGGTCAGAGTTTCCAAAAGTTCAACAATTGGCTTCCGTGGCTGCAGGTGAACATTAAACAAAAATAGTAAGTCATAACTGTAGTACGTATTCCTCATTGTTTGACTGTCAAATATGAAGACAAACACAAAAGAGCCAGAATATTACTTTTTGCTACTTAAAATATCGTATTAATTCTTATAAGAGTTCAAAAAGTCAGATCCCTTAAAAAATGTTCTTATAAATATAAATTAAAAAGCATAATTAAAATAATGTGATGTTGATTTGATTTAAAGAAGCCCTAAGAAACAGTAATTGTGAAACAAGGCCACGGTGGAGAATGATCCAACGCTTAAAGAACAAACAAATTGAAGTGATTCTTGATTACCAAATAAAGACTAACGCTTTTGATTTGATAATGGCCATCCTCATCAAGCACCAGGGAAAATAAGTGCACATCACAATTATGTGATTCAGACCCCAAATAATACAGTTCAGATTACAACATGTTTGAGTGTGTGACCCAAGACTGAGAAAGCATACATGTTACTGATTTTATCAACCTGAAGTCCAGTAATAACCTTTTCTAGTTTTTACCCATCATTAATAATTGGCAAACCATAAAATACGATTAGACACAGAAAATACATTATTTTACAAAATAATTATAACTTTAAAGCAGGCGAGAAAAACAGAGGATAAACATATGCAGTGATACTGATACATGGAAGGAGGTGATACCAGAAGATATCAGGTAATTTTCAAGGATGGTCAAGCATCACAATCATGCAAAATTGTCAAATTTTACTCGAGAAATGTAATATTTTCGGACCCACAATCAAATCAGGTTATAATTCTGATAATCAATTGAGAAGACAAATACCCAACTAGAAACGGATTGAAAATTTATTTGCCAGATCAATGTTGACAACAAAAGCAGCTGAGAAATTCATTATCCATACCTTCTGCAAGCTGGGGTCCAGGCTACTGGCTGTCAGTCCACATGCAGCCGGCTGTGCAAATTCATCCTGGCATGATAATTAAAAGTCACTTGTTCAGAATCTCCGGATCTGTTGCATGACGCTGCCCCATCATGACATGTTTCATGAATCTGCAAATCTATTTTCATTTATATAACTACACATGGCAATAGCAGCAATAACAAATACATTTTTTTTAAAAAAAAAAAAGGCATAAATTAGACATCATATTCAGATAGCAAGCATTTTGTCTTCAACACACTTGGAATTTTGAAGTGAGCATCAACCAGATGTTTTTGTAATGGTGGCATCATTTTTTGAGGAAAAGCAATTTTTCCTCTTTTGAGCCCTTCACCTTTTCCAGACGCACAAGCATCAAATTAAGCACTATTGGTGCAAATGCGCCATCATGGCCCTCCAATTTGAGTGGTTGAGTTGATAGTTGCTTGGATTTTTTGAAGTGGTGACAAGGTCAGCTCTCTCTACTATGACATTAGAATAACAATCAATTTTGTAGGAAACACATATTCCTTCCAAAACTAGGTGATATGTTACTGTATCACCAGCAGGTTCATACAAATTACTACCACCACCATTCTCTACGGAATCACTTTTAACATAGCTCTCTACTTCAAGGCCCTGATGGTGCAGTTGGCTCTGTTGGGATGACGACCTTATGTCCCAAGAGAGGACCTCTTTGATCAAGCATTGAAATTCCTCAGCGGATGAATACATAGATTGTCTCTCCTGTAGCAAACAGTAATGAATATGAAATTTTCTATGTGTTTGAAAGACGAACAAATGATATTGAGCGCTTACATCACTGCCGTCTGATGACACTATACAACAATCTAAAGAATGGGCATTTCAGAAGACAAAATTCATCTTCCAACCAAGGGTCAATGCTAAGTCCATGATGTATGATATTCTAATGAGCTAGGAAGGTGAAATAAAATGAAAAGCATGAAGTCAAGTTGCCTGTGCAGGAGTCAACATCAATGTAAGCATCTATGGTGGCAAAGTGATTGACAATGAAAACCAATCCACATGGCTGATCAAGAACCAACAACAATTCATCAAACAACTGAAATGACAGAAAACATTTTTACAAAACTTCAAAATGGTGTATTGCCTCAATTGTCAGAAACACTCCACACCAGCAAAGTACAAGATATAGAAACTGGTAAGAAAATGAGGCCACTGTGTTGCTCACACTTTAATTAAGAAGTCAGGAGGGGTAACCAACAATGTTAACAGGGTGGTAAAGCTTCTGGCCTCTAAAAGGACAAAGAACAAACGTGGTTTTCTGCCTCATCAAGAAGACTGATAATGGAGTATAAAAAGGAGTCTAGACAGATGTGAAGTGGGAGTTCTAATAATAATTGCAGATGATAATGGCACTGAAGAAAGAAAACTTACAGCAGCCACCCAGCAATCAGAAAGAGATGACAGAAAGTCAGCTGAGAAGCTAACTGAAGCCACAGTTAATGTATCATCCACCTGATCATCAACATTCAGAAACAAGTCATGAGTTATATAGGAAATCAATTACAAAATTACAAACAGTTAAAAAGACTAAACATAACAAATCAGCAGCATTACAAGTTCCAAATTATTCATGATAAGATCACAATCGAATGTTGACTGGTAGGCAGGTGGGTCACCGTCAGGCAAACAAATTTCCTTTGATGAAATTAAAATTACATTTTCCAAATTCACTTATAGTGGTCTGGTATCTAGCATCTACAATTCTTATTTGGTTATCAGATCCATGCATGAAAACAGTAGTACGAAAATTAGCTCAGGATGCAAAATATGCAAGGCATAAGCTTCATTAATGTCTACTGATGTAAATTCAATTTTCTTCAAGGAGCAAACACACACACACACGCACAAACAGATAAATAAATAAATAGATAAAATAGAAGCAAACAGAAACAGAAGATTGAAACATCTGGATGGAAAGAGTACCTTCACCCAATCAGGGATAGTAGCATCTTGGATGCAATCAGAATATGGCAGATAAGGTTTGACATCAAGTACTGGCTGTTGATAAAGGTCAAGCCACAAGCACAAGTTCATGAGTAAAACTGCCAACCCCACAAGTATGATAGTTCAGCGTTGAATATCATTTTTAAGACAAATACATAATAGAAACGGAAGCTGAAGAAAATATCCCATTAATAAAACATGTTACTGATAGAAAAGGAAATATAAGCACTCATATAAGATGGGTTAAACGGAAAGAATGGTTCCCTCAAGAACATAGTGATAGAAAAGAAATTCTAAAAAATTAGAAAAATAATTTAGTCTGTCTGAAACATCATGATCTAGGTTATAAGCATTATAATGAGTTCTACTAAGTTGTCCACTAGGTGCAAATATAGAGGTTCCATATAAAGGAGTAATACTGCTACTTCCAGTTTGCTGTGTTGTTGGAATATTATGACTACCTGCTCCAGATTCCATAAGATCTACAATATCTGAAAGGATGATATAATACAAATAATTGTTTATGTTGAACAAGCAAGAAAAACTCTCAGGTTTGGTAACATGGAGGAGAAGATATCAGAGGTACGGAATGAATATGGAAGAGGAAAAATAGTGGGCAAGGATTATTTTAATAATAACCTTCTGAGTACTGAGTAAGGATTTTTTATTATGAGTCTCTTGAATTTTATTATAGAAGTAGTTGTAGATTTAATTCTTGCAACTTTAATTAGCAATTTAAATCCTGTTTCTACCATATTTAACCTAGTAGGTTATCTAGATATTATTATAAGTTCTTGTGGGTTTCGCTACGGCAATAACTCATGGAACTAGTAAGGATATTTAGTTTGTTATTTTCTGTATTTTTCATAAGTAATTTATTTCATGTTTCTACTATAATTATTCTAGTAGGATATTTAGTTATTATCATAATGAGTTGTATCTAGAATATATGAATAATAATAATATTAATGATATCTATTGTATTTCTTGTCAATTAGAATTATTATATTCCATTCTAAGGAAAATTAGAGATATATTTGAAGATTGTAGCCCATATTCTAGCACAGAACCATTATATTATAATCTTGAATAATGATCCTAGGCTCTCCTCCTATGGTATTTCATGGTCTATAGGTCGTTAGAATACCGTAAACTTCAATAATAAGTAAGGCGGTGAGAATTGGTATCAGAGCCTGAAGATGATAGGATTAGTTAATATCCCAGTAGACTAGTGAAGAATTAACTAGAGCTTTACAAATGATAGATAATATTTTAAATCCATTAAGACCATATACCACTAGAAATAATATAAGAAAGAAGGATATAATAAAAGAAAGACAAGCTTTATGGTTAATTAAACTTAGAAGATTTCTAAAAGAAAAGAATTATTATTTAAAATATTGGGAAACAAGTGTTGGATGTTATGATAAACAAACAGACAATAATGGAAATGACTATTGGACCTTAACCGTGTTAAAGCAAAAAGATGTAAAACCTAGAGATTATGAGAGATCATTAGAAAGATTAATATATCAGGAACAAAGAATTATTACACAATATAATGATATAAAAAATTTTGAAAATTAAAAGATGTTATTCTTACTTGAAATTACTAACGAAAATTCTCATAGATTTATAGAACCTTATCTTAAGATGGTTCGTAAGTATTTAACTAGGCATAATGTAAAATTAGAAGATCAGATTAGGTATAGATGTGCAGTATGGTTATTAAATACAGAAGATCATTTAGATTTAAAATTTAGATATGCTAAGGAAGCTGAAGAAAATATCCCATTAATAAAACATGTTACTGATAGAAAAGGAAATATAAGTACTCATATAAGATGGGTAAAACGGAAAGAATGGTTCCCTCAAGAACATAGTGATAGAAAAGAAATTCTAGAAAATTGGAAAAATAATTTAGTCTTAGAATACAATGATATTAGTGGTTTTTTTTATTAAAATGTTATACCTTTTAGAAGAAAACATTTAAGCTGTAGATTTATATTTATTACCTTTAAGAAAGTATATTGGATCCTCTGTAAAAATAGAAGAACAAATAAAGGGAAGAAAGGCTATCTGGTCAGAAGAAGTAAAAAGCTATTTAAGATTAAAATTAGAATTTGAGAAAAGAGCAGAAAGCTTAGTAGAAGAAAGGATTGTTGAAATACAAAATAATGAAATAATAGTACATAAAACTTATATTCCCTGGCGAATTTATCATTTAGAAGCTTATAGGCATAAAAAAGATACCTTATTTAATTGGAAACAGAAGTTAATTAAAAAATATAAGAGTATTGAGGTTTGTTATACTTAAGCATGGAATTGTCAGAATTAAAATATCCGGACTTAGCATTACCTAAAGGAAGTGGAAATTTAATTTTAGAAAAAGAATTTAACATAAAATGTTATTTTCAAAAAACAAACCATGTTATGCACAGTAATAACTCTCATATGAATACTTTAGTAGATATAGTAATCTCTTTAGGAAACAATCTGGAACAATTTAGTGAATAAATAAATAAAATAAATACACATATTCATAATTGTATAGCTACTCGAAATAAATTGTTAGAAAATTTAATAATAAACACGGATTATATAAGGCAACAAAATAATAATATAAAAGATCATACCGTGCCATCAACTAAATCTACTCCTGATAGCATAACCGCACGACCATCCACTGCTTCTACCTGGAGAAATAAAAGAAAAAAGCAATAAGGAAGTCAGCAAGTGCATGATGATAAAGTAAATGTTAGTTTAACAAGTGAAAGCTCAGATAACCTAAGAGATAATATTTGATTATGCATTTAAATATGCAATTATTTTACTCAACCAAATTCCAAGCCACATCAACAGGACAGTAGTGTTTTTCCAAATGGGAAGAGAAATGAAGAGAAGTGTTGATACAATACTCATGGAACATGAATGTGTAAAACATATTCTTACCTTTGCAACAGTAAGACCAATGGGGCAAGGCCGATGTGGAGACCTTGTAGCAAGTACTCCCATCTTTCCACCCTTGAGTCTAGGAACTCTCACCTATCCAAAACACAATACAATCAATCAAAGTTTCCAAAAAGTAAATTAAATTTTATCTAGAATCTGAACGAACAAAAAACACCTTTGCCTTCATCTTTGACCTAGCTGGATGCTCCCACAACTTGTCCAGATTAGTATTCAAATGAAACACATACAAAATCCAACAATGAGAATAGTTAGCAAGGCCTTCAAGTGCATCTGGAGGAACTCGAACTTGGTCAAATACCACACATGCTCTAGCAAGGGGTACAAGTAAAGGTTGCCTTGGTGTGCCATATCTGAAAGAAATGAGAACATAGGTAGCTAGAACTAACATTTGTCATCATATAAGACAATACCAAGACAATATCAACATAAGAAATTTCACACGCATTGCACGGAAAAAAGCACATTTAGTATCAATTGGAATCCTTACGGAAAAAGACCAGACTCACATCTACTGAATGCCCAAAGAGTAGCACTACCTCATACCAAATGGTACAGTTCTATGCCTATAGTTTCATAAACTTTGAGGGAGTTCAATCAAACAAAGCGCAAAAACTCATGAATCAGGATTGGAAGGTCTGTGACACAATCAAAATGAGCCAATGAATTGAAAAATGAGAATACCTGGTGGAGAAGCAGGATCGGACCGTGCCAATGGGAACCATCGGGTAACACAAAGAAGGCAGAGGCTGCCCCAGCCTCGGCCTCCGCTCATCAGAGCTCTGCTGCGCCAAAGCCTTCCTCAAAGCCTAAAATCCCTCAAAAACAACCAATCAAAACTAAGACAAACCAACGCAAGTGCCTGAGATTAACGAGCACCTGCTGAGCATTAACCCTGCCACGGCGCTCTGAAGCGCACTTCTCCAGGGCAGCCTCGAGAGAGGCCTCAAGATCACGGATTTTGGAGGCCATACGCTTCGATCTCCTCCGCGAAATGGAAGCTTGAAAGCAAAACATGAAGTTAGGGTTTTGCAAGAAAAAGGCTTTGAGCAAGAGTGGCCAGTGAGCTTACTGGAGAGGAAGGAGGCGGCGATAGAAGCGGAGGCAGCGACGACCGCGACAGCAACGACAAGGGCTGAAACCCTCGGCCACGTCGTGCCATCAGCGCCCGCCATGGCGCGGGGAAGGCGGGCGAAGAAGCGGTCCCGGTGGTAGTGGAGAGGTTTAATAGAATAGGATTCGGGTTTGCGGGTTTCGGATCCATTAGATAGAGTGCCCGTACCCGATAATTTGAATTTTGACCAAATTGATTATTATTATTATTATTATTATTATTATTATTATTATTATATTGTTTTCGTTATTTAGTTATTTAATCTATAATAATATCCTTTAATGATGCAGGTGTGATAGAAGAGTAAAAATACAAATGAATTAAATTGAGGGATATATATATGATATTTAGTTTTATTTTAGGGTAAAATTTTAAAATGCAATCAATAGATATTTAGTCTAGCTATATTCACCCATTATAAAAAAATAGTGATTTTTTTTTTAGTAATGCAGATAAATTACATAATTTATTAAAAAAAATCGAGTACAGACAAGAACATCACAAAAAAAAACAAGTGAAAACAAAAACAAATCAAAACACAAAAAAACAGAACTATAGATGAGGAGAATAACTAAAAATAAAATAAATAAGAGAATAAAGTAAAAAAGGCGAAGTCGCCTATCTAGAGTACGAGGTTTTCAAAGCAGAGCGAGAATGAAACACTCCTAGTAAAAAGTGATATAAAAATTTCATTCTTTAAATTCAAAACTTATTCAATACAGTGGTGGAATAATTAGGAGTAACTTCTATGAAAATGACAAATATAATAATCAATTTAGTGGGCCATTATAATGATTTTGTCTGCTTACATTGATATAATAATCAATCTACTGATAATTATATATATATATATATATATATAACATTGATCTTAAGGTGGATGGTAGTTCATCTTTCAATATAACATGCTATTTATCAGAAAAGACTCTGGTGTCACGTGATAATTCATTAAAAATTATGGATCACCAAACATGATCTATTGATGTGATTCGAAGGAGGCATCGGCAATGTGAATACCACTTGTTGCATCTTATTATTATTATTATTATTATTGGCCTCACAAATGAAGCCGGTTTTTAAATTTATTTAAATTGTCAATGATTCTAAATTTATGTCATGATTTCATATAAATTTCATGCACATTCGGTTTATTTATATTTAAGAAAATATATACAAACTAATTTAATTAATTCATCATTTTAGTCGATATGATAATAGTGTTATTATACTTTATTTTATATATTTTTCAGTCTTTTCAGTGAAACACTAACCCTTTATTCAGAGAATTCAATGGTAATAAACTAAACAGTTGATTGATTTTTTTATTTTTTAAGATATATGATAAGTATATAAATATAAAAAAAATTATTTTAATTAATATTCTCACTATATAATATATGACATGCTCCATTTGCCATTTGGTAAGACATTATCATCTCCACACCATGCTCAATAAACAAAGCACAATTAACTTAAAACCTTGGCAAAGTCCAACCTAAAAAAAACAGTCTCACTTTTCCTTCACTCCTTGATCATCAACAACCCTTCCCCATCTTCATGACCTCCTTCTCCTCCTCCACCATGATCAAGCTCCTCCATGAAGCTCTAATGATCCCTACCAAGAACTTGAACCTCATCCTCCCACTCACCATCTTCTCCCTTCTCTCCTCCTCTCTCCTCTTCCTCTTCAACTACCTTTCCATCACCCCCATCCTCTTCTCCATCTCCATCAACCTCCATGTCTTTCGCTCCACCGGTATCATTAATACAGATACCACTAAACATGCCATCCTCATCTCATCCATCAAGCACTCCATCAAGCAACTCTTTCTATTTGAATCCATCTTTCTTCTAATCTCCTTCATCATCTTCTCTTTCATCCATACTTCCATTCTCCACTCTTCCTCATTGACCTACTTAGCCAAGCAACCAACACTCCAAGACTTGCTAACAAAGATCAAGAAGTCATGGAAGAGACCACTCACAACTCAACTCATTGTTTCCATGCTAAACTTATCTTTCATGTTCTCTGTGGTGTTCATTCTTGGTCTATGTTTCCTCATATCCATCAATGGCTCATTCATCATCTTAGTTTTCGGTGTTGCTATTGCCTTTTTGTTGCTTTATCTCTACATTCACCTATCTCTAACATGTTCAATGGCCGTAGTGATATCGGCATTGGAGGAAGGATATCGAGGGACGTCGGTGGTTATAAGTCGAGCAGCGGAATTGATCAAAGAGAGGAAGAAGGAAGGATTAGTGATCAGTATGGTGAATGCATTGGCCACCTTTGGTTATTATGGGACATATACTTATTCTACATTGTATGTACCTCAGATCACATACTCTCCATTAGCAAATGGGTTGATCTTTGTTAATGTGAGCACAGTGTTGAGCATGATGGTGTTGTGTGGGTACATTGTGTTTTATTATGAGTGCAAAAGAAGTCATGGAGATGAAGAAATGGCAATGAAAGGTTGAGATAGATAACTTGTGTTTTGGACTAATGACATGTTATTTGTTTGTTGGATGATTTGGTCTATGTTTGATTGAGCAGGCCAACAACTTGGAGACATCTTCTTGGAAATTTCTCATCTTTGAATTTGTCTTATAAAATTTTGGTCAAGTTCTTTGAGAGGGAGAGAGATCTCTTTGTACATTGTTTTTTGGTTGTCTAATAGTTATCTATGGAGGGTCCCTAGCTAATGAAGAGCCAAAGGTTGAATTATATATTATGGAGGAGAAAGATGCTAATGGTTTTAATATTTTTATTTTGTGTATGTCTCCTTCAAGAGTCGTGAGAGGGTCCCTAACAAAAAGACAAATGTCAAATTAATTTTATATTATATATGGATGAGAAATTAAGATGCTAATGGGTTTAAAATTTTTATTTTGCTCAGATGGTTGATATACATTTTTATATTCATAGTTGTTGTCTATAAAAACAATGGGAATCATGAGCAAAGAAATCAATTTCACTGTGATCAATTAAAAGAACTAATAACTCATAGCAGGATACTTTCATATGTCTTCAAATCCTAATCCAGATTTAGCCTTAAACCAAATTAACTCAAAAATTAAAATCACACCAAAAAATAAAATAAACAAAATCAAATCAAGTCACACACTTTTACAACAATAACATAAATAATTTTATCACTAATTGAAGGAAAAAGTTGGAATGGTAATCAAAGACCCTTTCATTGCACCAAGATGTTACAAATCAAGACTTGACTTATTGACTTGACATCTTCAATCTATAACAAACACTTCTCTATATATCACACCATTCAAAATCTTATCACATTTGCTAGGAAACACACCGGTATATATTAGTCAATTCCTCCATTAATTAAAAATACATAGTGTGTAGTTCTCCCTCCCTTGACCTTTCTCTTCATCATATATACTCCAAACCAACACACAAACACACACAACAAGATACATTAGGAAATCAAGATGGGCTTCATCTCCATGGCCATGAAGGACTCCTATGAACCACCGTACACCCTTGGCAAGATCCTCAAAGAAGCTCTCAAGCTCTTAACAAAGAGCTTTAAGTTCACTCTCCCAATTATCATCTCCACCTTCATCTTCTCCACCTCCACCTTCATAGCCAACACCAACTACACCACTCCTCTTATTCAAGACTTCTCCTCCAAACTCCTCCTCATCCTCAATAACATACACCCTAATGTCCCTCTAAGCCCCAACTTCTTCAAAAACCTTATCTCCATTGGCAAAGACTTAAAGCAATACACCATCATCCAAGCTGTCATCATTTTCACTACCTTCATCTTCTCCTTCATTCTAATCATCTCCACAACGTATACGTTCACCACTGCCTACTCCGGTGAGCCTTTATCGGCAAAAGGATTACTCAAGGTCTTCAAAAAGAGATGGTATCAAACTCTCATCACTAAGTTATACATACTCATCTTTAATATAGGCTTTGAAGTCTTGCTATTCAGTGTTATTGGGGTTACTCTGCTTATGACCAAGAGTTCAAGCCTTTGCATGGGCATAACCTTCATAGCTTTCTCTCTATTCATCTATATAATAACAAGATGGCGAGTTAGTCTTGTGGTGGCAGTGAATGAGAAGAGCTATGGAATTGGAGCTTTCTCAAAGGCTGTGATTCTCTTTAAAGGAAACGAGAAGAAAGGGTGTGCCATTACTATTCTTGCTTTGCTTGTTGAGATGGCCATGGCTGGAGCTTTTGTGTTCATTAGAAGGTTTACGAAGGTGGAAAGCCTAATGATTGTTAATGTTGGTTTGTTAGCTTTGATGTCTTTGTTTGGTACCTATGTCTCGGCAGTGTACACAGTGTACTACTTTGAGTGTAGAAAAAGCCATGGGATTGTTGATGAGGAAGGAGATCAATATGTTTTCATGTTTGATAGTCTTCTTCCTCGCACTACCAAAGTTTAAGAAAAGGAACAAGCGTGTTATATGTATATATATAATGTAATAAGTGTTCCTCGAAGCACAAGTTATATACATGTTTGTGACGTAATAAGTGTTCCTGTTTTCATGTTTGTCATGCTTTAATTTATGTAAATGTGCTTGTTTTGGTTAATGAAAAAAAAATTGTTAATTTGAATGCATTTTTTTAATTAATGATGAAAGCATACACAATCAGAGGTGCGTACTGTGAGCCCCACCCCTTGATTAAATCCTAGCCACTGATAATATTTTTTATCCTAGCCCTTGATTAAATCTTAGCCATTGATTTGTTTCTTTTAAATCTCAAAACCCTAGACCCCTCTTCGCCTCTTTCGTTTTAGATCGCTGTTAGGAAAAGAGAAAACGTAGCCTCATCTTCCTCTTCCTCTTTGCGGGTGTCGCCTACGGCGAGGACGGGAGAAGGGCCTCGTCGCCAAGGTTTTCGTTTTACTATTATTTTGAGGTAAGGTTCTGATTGATGCTTTTTCTTATAATTGTTGTGACATGATACTAGTTAGGGTTAAAGTTTGGTGAGGATGTTGATTTGAGGAAAAGATTCAGAAATTCCTGTTAGTATAGCAAAAACTCCTATTTGATTTTAGAGGTCTTAGAGGCCGAATTTGTTGGAGAGTATAATAAGAAATTTGTAGATCTCGAAGTTGGCTAAGTGCCTACAAAATTTCTGAATTTTTACATAATTATCCTGTAAATTATAAGATTTAGACGCAGGTGATGCGGACAGAATTTCTGTGCAGCCCTTGAACGGTTTTTGATTAATTTCATAATTATATGTTTGGATTTATATTTAGATTTGTATAGTAAAGTTATAGAGGATGATTTTATCTTTGACTCTGCCAAATTTTAGAATTTTTCTCGATGTAATTTGTGAGATATGATCATATTTCTATAGTGGTGCTCAATGGCATTTCTGCAGGAAGCATAAATTTTGATTAGAGAATTTGAGAATCTTAGATGTTGAATCATGGCCCATGTCTAATAAGAAAGTTGTTAAATTTTGAGTTAATTATATGATCCTAAAGTTTAATTTTTTTTGAAGTTATATGTTGTGAGATATTGTTATTAGAAAGGGCATGTATGAAATTGTTGGTTTACATATAAAGTGATGGCTTAAATTCTGTAGATCTCAAATCATTTTGAAATTTGGATATGCTATGGATGTAGATGTCTAGTGGTTTCAGAAGATTGAAATTTCTGATTTGGATTAGAAATTGCAAAGCTATACTGATTACAATCTTAAGGTTCGTAAGGAATTAGTTATTAGTCTTGCCCTTAGTAGTTTTATTAGCGTCTTGATTGTTTTTGCATTCGTGTGAATTTTAGAATTTGTTTTACTTATAATTCTTATGGGTTATTCCCAAATATAGGACTTCATGAGAAAACTCGTTTGGTGAAAGAGTTCGAAATCTGACCTATAATCAGGTAAGTATCCCACATATAAATCATATTATATGTATATACTTGGAAATTTTAGTTTTGTGAACCTTTGAAAATTTTTGAGAAAAATATTGATCATTTTGATTTTTATTTTGAATTATTTACTTATTATTATTTTTGGAATTATTTTTAAATTATTTGAAATTTTGAGTTATTGATATTTTATTTTGGATTAGAATTATCTGAAAGATTTAAATATTTGTTTAAATTTGGATTATTAATTTCTAAAGTATTTAGATAGTTTATCTAAATTATGTTAAATTCTGATTAATTATTATTATTATTTTTTTTTAATTATCTGTTCATGTTTGGATTCAAATAACTGGTTTATTTTGCTATGAAAAATGGGATCACACAACTGCTAAGAATGTTGTTTAGCAAATTGCTTTGTATTTTGCTCAGTTTGAATTTTGACAGATTATTGTTTTGTGACGTAAAGTATTTTGACATAAAAAAAACTAGTCCCCAATTAACTTTGCACTAACCCTGTCACTGGGGGTTAATCACTGACCGTGTCGACACGTATTTTGTTCTAGAAACTATAGTTTCCCACCGCTTTCCGTCGGTGAAGAATAACGGCCTCTGTTAATTTTGGCTCGGGTCACCGAGGATAAAAATATGACCTCTGATAATTTTGTGGCTCGGATCACCGAGGGTAAATATATGAATTTTGTTATTTTGTTTTGGCAATGGTTATTTGGGGGACCTATATGCTCAGCATTTTTTTTTGATATCTATATTTGTTGAAATAAAATCTGATTTATGATATTTGATATTTTTGTATTTTGACTTTTAAAATGATCCCTGTATTTTTAGTGGGTACTTACTGGGCTTTTAAGCTCATTATGTTGTTGATATCTCTTTTCAGATCAGGAGTAGAGTTTGGTTGGCGGATAGCTTAGCGGGAACGTTGGGCAAACGCCGTCTATTTAGCATGTAATAAGTCTCGTCTGTGTGGGCCTAGGTTTTTATTTTAATAAGCTTGTATTGATTCTCTTGCAAACCACTTAGTCTGTTTTTTTGTTCTGTTTTGGATCAGGTTTTGAGGCCTTGTATGTCTACTTGGTTTCGGCCTTGTAGGTGTACGGCCGTTTGTCAGCGTCCCGGGTCCATTGAGCTGGGTTCGGGGCGTGACACGTACACAACCAAGACCGCTGGACCAAAAAATTGATTTATTATATAAATTTAACTTTTATTTTATTTATTTAGTAATATTTTTAGATCAATTAAAATTTTTAAAATTAAAAAAAAATAACGTAACTTAAAAGAGATTAATTTAAATACATAGAGATGAGTCTTATTTGGTAAAAAATAAGTTTGATGTTTGAATGAGTTCCATTAACGTGTAGAATGTTCAACTTAAAGAGATTAATAAAAGAAAGTTGCGATTGGAGTTATAAATTTTTTTTTTTTTTTTTTTTTGATAAAAAGGAGTTATAAAAATTAAACATGACTTAGTTGTGATAGAAAACGTCAAAGTCAACCACCAATAATTCGTTAAAAGAGGGCAATTTTTTTTTTCTCTGCAAGCACCGTGTAATTGGATGGATAATGTGGAATTTTCACATTGGAATTCTTTTGTATTAAATCATATATATATATATATATATATATATATATATATATATATATATATATATATATATATATAATGAAACGCGGACACACATGTCAAGGGCGTGCAATACAGGCCGAGGATTGTTTATCCAATCTGTGTATTCAGGTTCTGTTACAATCACTGTTTCCATCAAGTTTTGAATTCAAAACATTTAAAAGTCTATGTCTCACCTTTAATTTTTTTTTAAAATGAGCCCAAATAACCTTTGAAAAGCAAACATGGGATTTAATTCAAGAAACTTCAGAAGTTAAAACATCAAACAAGAAAGGAGGAGGGTGAAGCCACTCCATGCGCAAAAGAAGAAAGAAGGGGAAACAACATGGGTGAGTTGATGGGCGGTCATATTTGCTGATTGTCTGACTTGCTGAAGATGGATACCAGTGAACAATGCGAGTAGGTGATGACAATCGCTAAGAACAACTGAGAAAAACGAGCCTGCTGAAGGGGAGACAGGGGCGTTAAGTTTGGAAATCACTTTCAATGAGTCAGATTCTAGAATTACCCCATCAATGTTGTGTTGGAGCATCTAAAGGAGCGATTCTCTGCACACCAAAACTTCAACTAATGTGGAGTTGATTGCCACATTTAGAGAACCATGAATAGCTTGCTAGAAAACTCCTCATTCGTCTCTAATAACCTCTCCGAAGGTGGCTGGAGAAGATGTTGATAAGAAACTTGCATCAAAATTGCATTTGAGACGACCCGAGTTAGTAGTGGACCATCTTGGTTAAGCTGATGCAGCTCGTCCAAGTGGTTTTGAACATTCCTGGGGCTACCTCCATTGACTAAATAACTGCCTATCTTGCTGAAGATAGACGGCCAGAGGAGAGTGATGAGAATTCCAAAATGTATCATTCTGGAAATTCCATACGGTCCAACAAGTTAAAGCAGTACTTGCCAAATCCGTTAATGAGGACCGGAGAAGCAAGGAAGACCACCAAGATAAGAAACTTTCAGCCTTTGACAGGAAGAAGTATGTTGAAACAAGGGACCAAATCTACTTTGCTGAAGGACATTCAATTAAAGCATAGAGGTTGTTTCTATTTCTGAATGGCATAATGGGCAAATATTCGATTGAATTATGTGCCGTCAATGTAGGTTGGTCAGAGTTGGCAAAAAAAAATTTACAAGCCCGCCATAAAAAATGTTGTACTTTTGATGGAATATCAAGATTCCAGCATTCATTCATGCAAGATGGTATCCACTCTTGACAGAGTATTCACCATTTTTAGTAAATTACCAACCAATGTGGTCTGATATGTTTCTAATAGACAGTGGGATTTATTGTATTGCGTTAATATCTCGCACCTCAAACAACATCTGGAGCATGTCCACAGTCCATCTTTTCGGGTTTTGTAGAATGAGATTGTCCACCTTGAGATTTACTGTCTCCCTTTGGTTTCTTACTGCCACGCCCCAAACCAGGTCTACCGAGCCAGGCACGTTGACAAACGGCCGCACACCCATGGGTTGGAAACCAGTAAACATGCAAGGCCTCAGAACTTGTCTTAATATAACATACACATCTAATAGAAGTACAAATTTAAAGCAAAACTATAACGTCTAGACATAAGATAAAATCAAACCAACAAGCTCCACAAAAAGCACCAAAATACAATGCTAGTATTTAGGTCTACAGGGGGACAAAACATGATTAACAAAAAGAAAGCTAGATGGTGCTTCACTCAACAACCCCCGCTAGGTTATACGCCAACACACCCTACGCCTGATCTGAAAAATGGTAAAAACACATTTATGAACTTAAAAGCCCAGTAAGCAACCACTAAAAATATTGGGATCACGGTAATTCTCAAAAACTCAGAATTTTAAGTACAAATACCGTAACATAGCACAATACTTGTCAAAACACAATTCAAAACAAAGTAATTCAGCAAAAATATAAGATTTGTCAGATAATTCAGAATATATGTCTTCCAATTCACTATTGCCAAAATAAAATATCAGAGTTCATTTGTTTATCCTCGGTGACCCGAGTCAGAATATCAGAGCTCATTTGTTTACCCTCGGTGACCCGAGCCAGAATATCAGAGGCCGTTATTCTACACCGACGGAACGGTGCGAAACTATAGTTTCTTAACAGAGATACGTGTCAACACGGTCAGTGTTTAACCCCAGTGACAGAGTTAATGCATAGTTAATTGGGGACTAGTTTCTATGTCAAAATATTTCATGTTCACAAAACACAAACTATCAAAGTTCAGTTTAAGCAAAATACAAAGTAATTTGTCAAGCAACGCTTTTAGCAGTTATGTGATCCCATTTTTATCATATCAAAATAAGTCAGTTATTTGAATCCAAACTTGAACATATAATTTAAAATATAACTAATCAGATCAAAAATATAAGATTTTCAAGAGACTCGGAGGAATCTAAATAATCAAAAATTAAATAAAATATCTAATAATTCAAAGATCGAATAATAAAAAATTAAATAAATTATCTGAAAATTCTGAAATTAAATAATAGAATTTAAATAAGTTATCCAAAAATTCAAAGTTTAAATAATCAGAATTTAAATAAATCTTTATACGTTTCATATAATTCTAACACAGAAAAAAAACATTAATTCAAAATTTTAAATAATTAAAGATAATTTCAAAAATTGATAATAATTAAATAAACACAATTTAACTAATAAACATTAATCCAATTATCAAAAAAATAAAATAAAATACTTGATTTCATAAATTTGGCTAGTGTAAAAATATATATATACATAGTATAATTCATAAGTGGTTACTTACATCACTTACATCACTTACATGATACTCGTTAAATTTCCAAAATCCAAATCGGAGCCCAACTCAACTCTCCACAAAAGAGCCTATAGACATAAATTCAACTCTAATCGTTCAGTAATAATCCTAACATTACAATTATAATCCATGTGGTATTCTTGAGTTTGTAATTTACAGCTAATCCCTTATAACAACCATATAGTTGAACAAAGATTAACAACAAACATGATTATAGCTCATGACTAACCAAAAATAAAATCAAATCAAGATAAGATTCATACACTAACTTGCTTGGATTATATTCAAATCCTAAGAATCTTGCAAGAAAGATAAATAAATATATAAATAAACTAAACCCTGAAAAATATAAATATATTACGGTATCTTTGCTTCTCCAAAATAATATTAAATAAGATGCTAAAATTGGCGATTTAAGAAAACATACTCACATAACTTACAATATCCAATTCTAAATAACTGATCATCAACAAAATCATCATCAGATCACTATAAATGAAAAAATAATAATAATAAATTTGGCCCACATAATAATAAATTTGACAGAATCGCGTCCTAAAATAGATAAAACCAAAGAAATTAAATCTTCCGAACCATAATAGAACGAGTACTCTCGGATAAATTAAAATGAAATCAAAATTTAGTGCTTAGAGAGACAAATTTATGCTAGTATTGAGGACGTCATTGAAACCCAATTTCCCAAAACTAATAAACAAGATTTGATTTTTGGAAATAGAGAACTCAATACGTTTACATACATAGATGATAAAGCATGATTACTAAAGTGAAGCCCAAGCATAAACCCACTCCTATTGCAATAGATTTGATGAAAACTTGAGACACTTCAACAACATGAAGCATCAACATCAACGCCTAAAAAAAATATATATCAACAGAGAGTGCAACAACTTACCTCGACAATAAAATAATAACTCGCGATGAGAAGATCCTATTGCCCTTGCCACCAGCACCACCAGATGATCGTTGGTTGAGGGATAGAATCATGCCACAAGACTTGGTAACCGATAAGAGGAAGGAATTTTTTTAAAAATTTTAGATTAAAAAAATAGCTAAAAGTTTAAAATTAAACTAATAATAAATATAATAATAAGATTTTTATTAAGATAAAGGGGTGGGGTCCACACTTACTAGACCTGGAACTCATTTCAACCGAATAAAACCCGACCTTGCATAATTAAATTGGTCTCCAATTGTACTTAAACCAACTTAATTTAGGCTAAACCCTCCTGAACCAACCTCAATTTTACTGAACCAAGTTCAATTTAACCAACTATCATTGAACAAATTCCAATTTTTATACAAAATCTCTTGAACCAGCTTGGTTCAACTGAATCCAATTCTTCTTAAATTGGTTCACCCCAAAGTATTAGCCCAAAATTTGAACAAAACCCAAATCAATCTCAACCAACTAAACCTAAATTCAACCCAACTCAACTACACATTGAGTCCAAATCAAATCAATCTTCAATTGGTTACACCAAACCAATTCTTACTCTCATTCAAACCCAAATGAACCCAACCTACTTCAACTTAGCTAGCCAAACCCAACTCCAATCCAATTGAATGAACTTGACTAATTCAAATCAATCCCACTTCACTTGATTTGATCAAGCCCAATTCAACCAATTTGGTTATGCTCAACCATTTAATCTCCACCTATTATCATCACCATCTTAATCATCATCATCAACTTAATTAATCAAAACAAACCCAAATCCCGGTTACTATGGTAAATCAAAGAATTCTACAACCATTCCAAACAAGATTCATCTCAAATACAAAGGTTTTTCAACACAAAATTATCTTATAACAACCACTTTATCCTCTCCATCAACACTTCTTCAAATCAATCATCTTCTTCATCATCAAACCAACCACACATACATACATACATCCAAACATACACCACCAAATAAACCATTAAAATTCTTACCAAGCAAGGTCATTCCTCCCGCAAGTTCCCTCTAACAAACTCCAAGCCTCTCATTTTCTTTATTTTCTTTTATCTCCTCTTTTTTTTTCTTTACTTATGCAGCCTCCATTGAAGAAGATGAAGAAAACCATTCTTTCTAACTAACCAGATTCCCTTCTTTGCTTTTTTTTTTTTTTTTTTTTTTTTTTTTTTTTTTTTAATTTCAAAAATTCACTTTCAGTCTCTATCAGGAAAGAGTCTTACAAAAAAGTCCCTGCATCAAAAAATAATATTTCCAAAGGTCCTTGTCAACTTACCTTTTAGTCTTTGATCTTCAGAAATATTTCAAATCAAATCTTTTTATTACTTATGAACCCTAAATCTTCTATAAACTACCGCACTTTGGTCCTTCTGCTTTCCACTTAAGTTTCTTAATAGAACTACTCTGTAAGAAAATCTTACTGTAACTGTGATAAAACTCTAAATATATTTTTCAATAGGTTTTCAAAGGTTCAGGGTATTGCATTTACATTGTTATTTATAGGCCTTTTATGCAATATATATCCACCAAATATTTTAATAATAAATATTGTTTAATAATTATTTTTAAAGATTTCTAAAGCACTTTTTTTTTCATAGATAGTCTTACGAGATCATCTTTATAAAACATCTTATTTTTTAAGTTTTTTTATTTAATTCTAAAATATATATATATATATATATATATATATATATATATATATATATATATATATATATATATATATTAATTGGGAGAGAATTAACTTTGTTCTATAAGTACCAACGGAATATATATACACACACATCTAGTATAGTCAAAGCAAGAGATTAAAATTAGACATGATCGTTTTTCTTTTGCGAACATATCCATTTTGTTTTTGTTCTTATGTATTCTTTTCTCTTCTTTAATACATTTATGATTTATCCACCTTATAAAAAATTATAAAAAAATTAAAAAAATATAAGCATGATCTTAGTCAATTAGGGAAAAGCTCTAATCCTATGTTAGCCGTGAGCAAAATCGCACCAGCATAAGGCGAGAGCTCAACCATAACCTGAGTGTCAGTGGCGGCCTGATTGACATTATCAGTATTTTTTAGAGTGATATTTTTAATATTTTCCAAATAGTAAAATGACCGGTTAAATTAATTTTATATTACATATGGATGAAAGATTAAGATGCTAATGGGTTTAATATTTTTATTTTGCTCAGATGGATGGTTGAATTATATATATATATATACACACACACATTTTTATGTTCTATAAAAACAATGGGAATCATGAGCAAAGAGATAAATTTCACTGTGATCAGATACTTTTATATTTGTCTTCAAATCCTAATTCAGATTTGGCTTTAAACCAAATTAACTCAAAAATTAAAATCACACCCAAAAAAAAAAAAAAAATCAAATCAAGTCACACGCTTTTATTACTAATTGAATGAAAAAGTTTCAATGGTCAAAAACCCTTGCATTGCACATCAATATACCGCACCAAGATGTTGCAAATCGAGACTTAACTTCTTGACTTTTCTACTTCAATCTATAAACAAACACATCTCTATATATCACACTATTCAAAATCTTATCACATTTGCTAGGAAACACACAATTATTAGTCAATTCCTCCGTTAATTAAAAATACATGGTGTGTGGTTCTCCCTCCCTTGAGCTTCTTCTTCATCATATATACTCCAAACCAACCACACAAAAACACACAACAACATACATCAGGAAATCAAGATGGGCTTCATCTCCATGCCCATGAAAGACTCCTATGAACCACCCTACACCCTTGGTAAGATCCTCAAAGAAGCTCTCAAGCTGTTAACAAAGAGCTTGAAGCTCACTCTCCCAATCATCATCTTCACCTTCATCTTCTCCATCTCAACCTTCATAGCCAACACCAACTACACCACTCCTCTTATTCAAGACTTCTCCTCCAAACTCCTCCTCATCCTCAACAACATAGACCCTAATGCCCCTCTAGGCCCCAACTTCTTCAAAAACCTTATCTCCATGGGCAAAGACTTAAAGCAATACACCATCATCCAAGCGGTCATCTTTTTCACTTCTTTCATCTTCTCCTTCATTCTAACCATCTCCACAACATATACGTTCACCACTGCCTACTCCGGTGAGCCTTTATCGGCAAAAGGATTACTCAAGGTCTTCAAAAAGAGATGGTATCAAACTCTCATCACTCAGTTATACATACTCATCTTTAATCTAGGCTTTGAAGTCTTGCTATTCAGTGTTATTGGAGTTGCTCTGCTTATGACCAAGAGTTCAAGCCTTTGCATGGGCATAACCTTCATAGCTTTCTCTCTATACATCTATATAATAACAAGGTGGCAAGTTAGTCTCGTGGTGACAGTGAATGAGAAGAGTTATGGAATTGGAGCTTTCTCAAAGGCTGTGATTCTCTTTAAAGGAAACGAGAAGAAAGGGTGTGCTATTACTATTCTTGTTTTTCTTGTTGGGATGGCCATGACTGGAGCTTTTATGTTCATTATAAGGTTTATGAAGGTGGAAAGCCTAATGATGATTAATGTTGGTTTCTTAGCTTTGATGTCTTTGTTTGGTACCTATGTCTCGGCAGTGTACACTGTGTACTACTTTGAGTGTAGAAAAAGCCATGGGATTGTTGATGAGGAAGGAGATCAATATGTATTCATGTTTGATAGTCTTCTTCCTCGCACTACCAAAGTTTAAGACATGGAACAACTGTGTGTTATATATATATATATATATATGATGTAATAAGTGTTCCCCAAGAACACAAGTTATATACATGCATGTATGGAGAGATTGAGGACATGGTTAGAGGCTTTGTGATGCTTTAATTTATGTAAATGTGCTTGTCTTGGTTAATGAAATAAACAGTGGTTGATTTGAATGTATAATTTTTTTTTTATAAATGCTACAAGTGCATATACAGTTAGAAATATACACACAATCAGGAATTGAGTATCTAGTCGTGAATCTTTAGTTCATCTTTTGATACATAAAAGACAATGGGCCCAATACCGCTAGGCAAAAGACTAGTTTACTATATAAATTTTAGACTTATTTATTTGATAAATATTTTTAAATAAATTAAAATATTTAAAAGTAAAAAAAAAATAACAGATTTGCACGGGTTAAAGAAATGAATGTTTGTTATTCAGAAAAAAAAAATGTCAATTTAAATATATAAAGATGATCCTTATTTGATACCAAAATAAGTTTTATGTTTGAATGAGTTCCATTCAACTTGTAAAGTATTTAATTTAAAGAGATTATATAAAAAAAAAAAGTTGGAATTAGAGTTGTGGAAATTAAATATGACTTGGTTTTGATAGTCAAAGTCAAAGTCAACCAACAATAATATACGGGAAAAAGGACAAATTTTCTCCACAAAGCACCGTGTTGGATGGAAAATGTGGAATTTTCGCATTGGAGTCCTTTTGTATTAAATTTTAATTAACATATCTCGAAAATGAGGAGCAGCATAATAATTATATAATATTGGAAGTCCAAGAATTTTACATAACTAAAGTTTTTTAATTAAATAAAAAAACTCTGGATTATGTGGACGTATCCATGATTAAATATAAAATATAGTTCAATAATAATATTATTTAATATATAAAACAATATACAAAATAATAGTACTTACCTACATAGCAAAACCTATTATATAATATAGACTCAACCAAAAGACTCATAGCCCAACAAAATTACCAAGCGGTTGTGAAAATCTGAGTATAAGATATTTAAAAAATTTCAAATTCAAATCTTATTGGACGCAGTGGTGAAATGAGTGTTTAGTTGTGGATGTAGATTTATTGCCAAATTTTATGTCTCAAGATGACGATGCGAGGGCTAGATGATTAAGTCTTGGCTCATGTGCATAAGCGTCCATAAATATAACCCTTACCACTTTAGTTAAAAAAAAAAAATCACCAAACATATCACAATAATAGATATATATATGTTTTTTTGGGTGGAGGA
Source organism: Dioscorea alata (assembly GCA_020875875.1). Lineage (NCBI taxonomy): Eukaryota > Viridiplantae > Streptophyta > Magnoliopsida > Dioscoreales > Dioscoreaceae > Dioscorea > Dioscorea alata. The sequence goes on from CM037018.1 coordinate 18,294,355, forward strand.
ATAAATATCTTTTGATAATTATTTTTTTATAAATTTCTACAACACTACTATTTTCATAGATGGTCTTGAGATCATCTTTACAAGACATCTTTTGCTTTTTAAATTTTGTTAGTTAATTATAAAATGAGGAGAAATTAACAATTTACTCGGCTCCATAAAAAAAATAAAAAAGCATAAACAAATCAAGAAATTGGTATTAGTCATGATCTTACAATTTTACTTATCTAAGGGAGGTAATCTATTCTTGTGTTGGGCTCGAGTAAAATTGCACTAGCATGAGCAGGGAGCTTGGCCATCGACTCATCACTTAGGTGTCAATGTTTTTTTTTTAAATAGATTAATCACTATTTATTAAAAAGAGAAAAAAAAAATACAAATAATATAATAAAATTACCGAAGCTAAACTAACAAAAAATACCACTAGAGATGATGCACAAAAGAAACCCAAAAAAAAAAGAAAAATAGCTTCCCATATAAAGAAAACTCCAACGACAAGTGGATCATATAAATATCGGTACTGTATTTCACATTGTGAGTTATTTATTTATTTATTTATTTTGGAGTGATATTATTTAATATATTTTCAAAATATCACATTAAAAAATTAAAAAAATTAAAAAAATAGAGGAGCTAATGGTTTGGATGGTTGGTCCACGTTTATTTAAAATAAAAAAAAGGTTAGGATAAAATTACCCAAAATCTTTTAGTAATTAAGTTAGAGTAAATATGCTGAGGGGTCCTGTACTGTAATAATGTCATTCTTCGTTTTAAGCGTTGAATTACAATTTATATCATTTAGTTATTTAACTTTGTGTTTACTAATATGATATTGAGAGAATTTTGAAAAGAATTTAATATTATTTAACTTTAAGTTTACTAATATGATATTGAGAGAATTCTGAAAAGAATTTAATATTATTTATGTCGGATTTATTATATCAATACAAGTTTGTCGCATTATTTATATATGAAGACATAACACATAATCAAAGAAAACCACATGACCATCTCTCTTTAATAACGTGGTATGTTCACATATGGAAATGATGGAGCGAATTAGTACTGACGTGCAAATCTGGTATATATGTCATCATATTGTCTTGGGCATCCTTTTCTATGTTCTCAGTGTATATAAATTAATATTAAATAATCAAAATTATATAAATTGAAGTTTAATACTCAAAATAATAATAACCAAATTATGGTATGCACCCAATCAAACTAACTCATGAAATATCACCTCTACAAAGACACAAATTTCTTGTAGGATGAACATGTTTGCTGTTTTACATCAACACTAGGGCAACTCTCAATAGTTTTTTTTTTATTTTTATTTTTACGAATGTGGATAAATCACATGTCACGTGTGGAGTGCAGCAACTAGTTCAGCAATACATATGCCCTTACTTTGCGTAGGTTAAGACACAACATTTTTATCAAAGAGAGCTCAAAAGACAACGCGGGCAACCTCCAACATCTCACCTATAATAAGGAAAAATAGTAATAATTAAAATAAATAAATAAATAAATAAGAAGAAACCGGATCAGTTATCTATAACCTACCAGCTCATGACTCTCTCTCTCTCTCTCTCTCTGTTAAAAAAAAAAAAACAGGGAAGAAAAAAAGAAAAAAAAAAAAAAAAGGGTATAAAGCTCCCAATTTCCCAAAGAGGCTTCAATCAGCAAAAAAAAGGGGTGACCTTGTGATGGGCTCCTCTTCTTTCGGGCCACTCTCTGCTGCCCCATGCTCATCCACAATCAAACTCACAACCAGCAGTTCTTCACACCCTCACACAATTTGCAGGTATGAAACCATCCAATACTTATGTTTGATTCAGCAATACTGTTTCAGTTTTCTTTCATATGGATGTGTGTATTTTTGAGATCATTGTTTGGGAATGTTTTTGTGTTACTTCTGCTTTTTGTTTCATTAGTCTTCATTCTTGAAACCATTGCCCAATATTCTCAAATTCTGTCATGTGCAAGCTTACCAGTCTTAATTCATGTGGATGTTAGCACTCATGAATTCATTGTTTGGGAGATTTGTTGTATTATTTGGTGTTCTGAGTTCTTTTGCTTCTCCCGTTATCAGATATTCAACAACTAAGTCATCTCCAAGTTTAATTTGCCTTAATCCATATGGTTATGGACATATTTGAATTCAATGTTTGGGAGATTCTCTTTATATATATATATATATTTATAATTTATAATTTATAATTTTAATTTTCTTGATATCTGTAGTTTGAGTTCTATTGCTTCCCCCATTATCCAATATTCACTAACCATGTCATCTCCAAGTCTAGTTAGTCCGCCTTTGTATGCATGTGAGTATTCTTGGTGTTATTGTTTGGAAAATCATTGTCCAATATTCAGGTTTAGCTAGTCTTCCTTCACATGGACATGGACATGGACATTCTTGAAATCATTGTTTGGAGTTTTACTGTGTTACATGTGTCCTGAGCTCTATTCTTGAATCCCACCATTCAATATTAACATACTTGTCTTCTCTAAGTTCTCTCAAGTCTGTGCCTTTCTTCATATGAATACAGGTACTTTGGAAATCATTGTTGGGAAAACCTGTTTTGCTACTTTTGTTTTAAGTTTTGTTTTCTTCTTCCATGGGCTGATGCTTAGCTGCTTGTTTTTAGTTGATCTAACAAAACTATGCAAACTACGAGTTTTTACTTGGTCTTCCTTCGTGTGGATGTGAGTATCCTTGAACAGTTGTTAGGGACATTTGCTATCTATTAATTTCTATTTGCCTTTTCTTATCCAATCAATATTTGTCAGTGCATGATTGAATAAAGCTTGTAATAAGTTTGTAATCTTCAAGTTTACTCAAACATTACCTCATTGGATATGGTCCTTCTTGAAATCATTCTGAAGAATATTTACGTTCATTGAGTTCTGTTGTTTTCTTCAATTGATTATTCATTTTCTTGGTAATACATGATCCGACAAAACTTTGTGATTGAGCTCCTTGTCTACTTACAGCTATCGTCAAATATCCATTGTTAGGAAAATATTTGCATGTTAAGCTATTTGTCTGCAATGCTTCTTCAGTTATTGAGTATTGATCATATTGTTAATATATGGTCCAATCTTATAATCTTCAAGTTCACTAAAATTAGAAGAGCGCATGAAAAATGAAAGAGAGAAGAAAGAATTAAAGAATAATAAGGAAGATGTATAAAATACATGTTGTTGCTTCTCATTTGATAGATCTATAAGATTGCTGTGAGATGATTTTACAAATAGAAGTTTCTCACATTTAGAATGGTATTATACCATGAACCAGGCAAACATGGTGTAATATCACCAAGCAACCAAGGACAAGAAGAGCTAGGAACAAAAAATAATCAGTAATTGGCAATCAATCAATTTTTCCACTTTCGTCTATAGGAGGATAATTGTGTATCAGTTTTACTTGCTTCTTAGATGCTTCTTCAATTACCAGACATTTATCTTCTTGTTAACCCATGGTTTGGCAAAACTTTATATTCTTCAGGTTTCCTTAGTCTTCCTTTATATGGATATTTGCATTCTTGAACCCATCGTTAAAGAGCTCAGTTCTGTGGGAAGTTATTTTTTTACCTCTTACATTACCCGATATTTATTTATTTATTTTCTGGTCTTCTGGATTATAGAAGGATTCTCTCTGTACAAATGTAAATGTAGATTTTCTTTCACATATTTTGATCAACTGATTTTGAAAATCTATGTGTATGCTGTAAACTTCCAATTATATCATTGGCTTAACATTAAAATTTCGTCTTCTTCAATGATTTTCTGACTATTTTCTCATGCTAGATGGAGACCACAGGGCAAGCAACTGCTGAATATTGTTGTCATGAGGAGTGGCCAGCACACATTGCAAGTCACTGCAAATGCAAATGTATGAATCAAGGCTTGTATATGTAATCCCGATAATTTTGGTTTGAATAGGATCAGATTTAGTTAGCTATGCTTTGGAGAAATACAACAATCTAATTAGATTTACGTCAATACCCTGTAGTCATTCACACAATTTTAAATTTTAGTTTTGCATCTAAAGTCACAGATCAAACATTTCATTAGTTTTGCTAATTCTTTTTTAATTCTCATCCTCGTTTTTGATTTTCTTCTTCCAATCTAATAATATTGATCTGAAATTCCTTGCTGTTGGTAGAGATTATTTTATTTTATTATTTCGTAGAAACATCTATCCCGAATTATTAAAGGAGCAAGCTTGTTCATTTGTTGTTGCAAAGCCATTCAAAGTAGCCTTTATAACATTAGAAAAACTATAGTTTGTTAATGTTTGTGTACTGATTGCCATTGGACATACGGATGTATGTCGTTAAGACTGCTGGTAATGCATTTAAATCTAAATTGTGCGTATATATGTGCCTTTTTTTCTAGACATGACGAACAAGAGCTTGTGTTTTTGTCCGAAACCGAGTGCATCAACACTTACAAGGCACCTCATTAACATCAAATTTAGTTAAAGTGGTGCATTTAATCAGAAAACACGATATACACACTGCATTTCTATTGTAGACAACAGTTTGAGTAATATCTTTAATCCTGTTTGTGGACAATATTGTGAATCACTTGAATTGCTTGTCCTTTCCGACTAGTTTTTTTTTAAAAAAAAAACCTTGGGCCAACAAAAGTATTTATCTTATCAGCTCATTTTGGGTGCATCTACACTCGAATGAAGATTGTGAGCCAACATGTTACATGAGCAATTGCCGGTTCTTAAATTTCTTCATCGGTTATAATGTGAGAAAATAGAACTTGTGTTGCTTGTTTTATCCTGTTGATATAAACCAATGTCTAATTTCTTATATTGTTTGATTTACTGAGAGGCAAATGTTTTATCTTTTGATGCTGTAGGCACCTCGAGGAAAAAGAACTTCAAATGAAAATATAACAATGGTCGATCCCCTGGAAGCTAAACGCCTGGCCACCAAACAAATGCAAGAAATTAAGGCTAGAGAGAAACTCAAAGTAAGTTGTTTGGTCAATGATTTACAATATGCTTGTCCGTGGCTGATACACTGACCATTCTTCCACTGATTATAGTGTAATCCTCAAGATGAAAGTTCATTGTTTTTATTTAGTTTGTTTTCTGACGTTCTCATGAAACATCGATTAATTTCTGATACTATCCAGAGACAACGTCGGATCGAGGCCATTAACGGAACTTGGGCGATGATCGGTCTCACAGTGGGCTTGGTAATCGAGGGCCAAACTGGAAATGGCATTCTAGCTCAGGTGAGTTACTATTTACAAAATGAATGAATACCTCCTTGACTCGAGTGAAGCTTTACCGGCATAATGCTGTCCTCATTGTGCAGATTGCCGGATATATAACTTCTGTCATTCATTTCTTCTTCCAATAGCTCTGATACCAATTGCATCGGCAAAGAGCAACAATTACAAGAAGAAAGAATTCGTTGTTTTTACAGAAGAAAGTGTTTTGTTTTGAATTGAATTCAACCAGGATAATTTGAATCATGTACTTCTTTATGAACAAACGTTAAGATTTTATAGTAAAAATATGTAATATTTCAAGGGTGTATGTGAAAAAGTGCCAAAGGAATCAATGAATCATCCACATGGTTGGTTGGACTCGTTTTGCTTAAACGTACACTGAGGAACAAGTTACCGCACACAACGTCCCCAAATCCCTAAATTCCCAATTTGAATTTTAAATCATCGCCTTTTCCCTCTTCTTCTTCTTCTTCTTCTTCTTCTTCTCTCTCTCTCTCTCTCTCTCTGTTTCTCTCGCCGGAGCCATGGGCGGATCTCACAGCCGCGAGGGTCTAAGCCTCTCTGACTCCGAATCCGAATCCGAATTCGAAGAACCAGAAGAAGCAGTAGAAGAGACATTGCAATCGGATTCGGGTGCCCGCGCATCCGGATCCGGAACCCAAACCCGCTCCTCCGTCGATGACGTTGATGCCAAGCTTCAAGCACTGAAACTCAAGTATTCCTCAAAGGCCTCTCCATCTCCTTCGAAATCTCCAAACCCTAACCCTAATATCCCGAACGCCGTCAAACTCTACCTCCACATTGGGGCCGATTCCCCCGCCGCCAGATGGATCACCTCCGAGAAGGTCACCTTTTTTTCCTTTTCTCGCTTTTCATCTGGCTCCGATGATGATGATGAGGAGAAGGAGGGGGATTGGAAGGCGTCGCCGTGGTTCTTGAAGGTTGGGGCCAAGATCACCGCTCGTATTGGCCCCGAGCTCCAGCTCAAGCCATTCCCCGATCAGCGTCGTGTCGACTTTGTCGCTGATGGCGTCTGGGCTCTGAAGTTCTTCTCCACGGACGCTTACCATGGATTCTTCAGCCGCTACCAAGATTGCCTCTTTGAGAACTTGCACAATCGTGAGGCGAACGATACCAGTAGGGTTAAGGTTTTTGGGAATGATTTCTTGGGATGGGCTAAGCCGGAGGTGGCGGACGATACCATCTGGGAGGATGCTGAGGAGAGCTTCGAGAAGAGCCCCAATGTTGTGGCCACCGGGCAGGATCTGTTGGAAGAGTTTGAAGAGGAGGCTGGTGGTGGTGGGATTCAGAGCCTGGCACTTGGGGCGCTTGACAATAGCTTCTTGGTTGGTGATTCAGGGATTCAGGTGGTGAAGAACTTCAGCCATGGAATTCATGGAAAGGGAGTTTCTGTGAAGTTCTCAGATGGAGGCAAAGGTGTTCAGTATTCGACCCCAAAGAAGGCACTGCTCATGAGGGCTGAAACTAACATGCTGTTGATGAGCCCTGCAACCACTGGGAAGCCGCACGCTACTGGTGTCCATCAGTTTGACATAGAGACCGGGAAGGTCGTCACTGAATGGAAGTTTGAGAAGGACGGGACTGACATCACAATGAGAGATATCACCAATGATAGCAAGGGAGCACAGTTGGATCCTTCGGAGTCCACCTTCTTGGGGCTGGACGACAATCGGTTATGTCGCTGGGACATGCGCGACCGGAGAGGAATTGTGCAGAATCTTGCAAATTCAATGGAGTCGCCTGTCTTGCACTGGACGCAGGGGCATCAGTTCTCTAGGGGCACAGGCTTTGAGTGTTTTGCTTCTACTGGTGATGGATCCATTGCTGTGGGATCAACTGATGGGAAGATTAGGCTGTATTCCAAGACCTCGATGAGAATGGCAAAGACTGCTTTTCCAGGACTCGGGTCTCCGATCACTCATGTGGATGTTACTTATGATGGGAAGTGGATTTTGGGGACGACTGACACCTATTTGATCCTTGTATGCACACTCTTCAAGGACAAGGATGGGAAGGAGAAGTCTGGGTTTAGTGGCAGGATGGGGAATAGGATTGCTGCGCCAAGGCTCTTGAAGCTCACTCCTTTGGATTCACATCTTGCTGGAAAGGACAAGAAGTTCCAAAAGGGGCAGTTTTCATGGGTAAGCATTTATAATTTGATTTAATTGCTATTTCTATTGAATTAGAATATAGACATAAATAAGCTGCATACTGCTGTGCTATTTATGCTTATAAATTGTTCTTGTTTATATCATATGAATACATGTCTTGACTTTTGTCTTAGGAATACCCCAATTGCATGGTTTTAATTAATTATGCTCTCCTCTTCTTTCCAAGAGTGATTTTGTTATACATTAGTTTTCTTACTTTATGAGAGCCCATATGTTGATATAAATTATGCAAACTATACTGAGTGAAGTGTTTGCTGATAAGTCTTAACTTTCTCATCCAATATCTAAATCTCACTCTAAATTAAAATGAACAGATTCTTATGATAGATTTTTACATGATGTAAATGACAAAGCAGAGATGGTATTTGTAGTTCTGATATTTCATACACCTATAAAGCTTTCCAAAATTCCTGATGACTTGATCCATAACTCATTATATAAATCTAAGGAGTCTTTCTTGATCGCCATTAAGAAATTGCTGTGTAAATGCCGTATCTGTATTAGATTGTTACACATGATAATGTCAATCCCTGTTATGTATGGTAATTTTGAGTAGTCATATTTCTAGTTGTAATGTCGGAGAACTTGTATGTAAATTATTATAACAACGTTTATAGTGCTTGGCTCTGAGATTAAGAATACTTATTAATCAAACAGTAAAATCATTAAATTAGCGTCCTAGGCTGGGCTTCTTATCTGTTTTGATATATCAAATTTCTGTTATCCTGGTTACCTAGTGTAGGCTCTGATTTTATGCAATGATATGGATTTGATATGCCTGGAGTAGATGCATTCTCACGTACATTATGCGCAGGTCACTGAAAATGGCAGGCAGGAAAGGCATCTAGTTGCAACAGTGGGCAAGTTCAGCGTTATCTGGAACTTCCAACAAGTAAAGAATAGCCACCATGAATGTTACAGGAACCAGGAAGGCCTCAAGAGCTGCTACTGCTACAAGATTGTCCTCAAGGACGAATCAATTGTGGACAGCCGATTCATGCATGAGAAGTTTTCAATGACTGATTCCCCTGAGGCCCCGCTTGTCGTTGCAACTCCAATGAAGGTGAGTTCCTTTAGTATATCTAGCAGGCGATGACGCTGTGCTTCATGTTGTGGCTTACTTCCACGTCTGTACCAGTTTTTATATTGATCTTAATCTTCAATTCCTTGTACTCCCTGTTTGTTATGTATCCATATTTTCTGTTCTGAGGACTATACATCCTGTTACTCTCTGATTTAAGCTTCATGTTAAATCAAAAACATTTATTAGTTTTTGGTATCTCTAATTGCAACCAAATTCCAGGGGCTACACAAGGTGCCCATATATGGCATCTCTCTTGGCTGCTCAAATTTCAATAATGTCAGGTTCTCGGCAGATCTATGCCTTGTAAAGTTTATAAGTACATTTGCATTAGATATACCAGACAATATGAGACGTCATTTTTTTTTTTAATATTTTGGGTTTTTCCAGAAGACGTTGATGGTTTTAACACTTGCATTTGCATCATATGATTGACCTAAATCTTTTTGCCACATTTTGGCTTTTCTTGGCACTCATTTGCCGCAAGGAACAATTCCAAAAAGACTTGATTTATATGGTCTTGATTCTATTTAGCTTGACCTCAATAAATGAGACCACCAATTCACCAGGTTGACAATTTTCTAGTTGGTTCAATTGATCAAGTTTGATAATTTTGTATTTCTTTCCAGTAGAAGCTGTAACACCAATAGGATAAGCCAGAGTTCTGTTCGAGATGCTGCAAATGGGACCTAAATCACAAACGATGCATCAATAAGTAAAAACATCCAACAACAGAAACTAGCCACCCTTGTCCATGAACTTTATGTAAAATAGGTCAAAAACCTAATGTTAAGTGCAAAAAAATACAAGGTCTTAGAAACGGAGGTTATGAGGAAGAAAGAAATGATGCCATTGAACTCTATTCTGGAAAGCATTGGAGGAAGCTGGTGCCTTGTTGCGCAAGCATTTGAGGTAATCTCTAAGGTCTGTTCTACACCTGCAACCAAAGTATGTTGAGCATGAGAAAGAGAAGCATTTATTTAATTGTTGCTGCACCTCAATGGTACATAAGCTGTAAATAATAGGACCGAAAATTGTCTGGAGGATGCGTGATTTTAAAAGAGAAAATTACTTGAGTACTGATGATATGATCACAATAAAATTCTTGCATTGAATTCAATGCAATTTATCAATTGAATCAAATTTCAGATGCATAGTGCAGAGCCAAAGAATAATGTGAATGCACACATATGTATCTTATGTTCAACAACCAAATGAAGAGAACCACACAAATACTGGTGGTGCAAACTAGGTGCTATGGATCAATAATCATTTCATAGTATCAGAGTATGTTATCATAATATGGAGTATAAATAGTATAAGTGTGTGTTTTCACATGAAGGAATGATATTCCTTATCAAAATAGTTCATTTTCCAGGCCCCCATTATGAGGGCCTTTACAAATACAAACATGATTTCTTGAGCTGATATAATTTCTCTTCAATAATACACATTCAAAAGACAATGACGTGATCATCACATGGTCAAAAAAGACAATGACATGATCCTCACATGATCAAGCAACCATGATCAAGCAACCAAAAGGGTTTAGAGGAAAATGAACTCAGAGGAGAAGGTTCTTGGTAAATGTCTACAACATCCGGGATTCATTACATCAAAGTTAATGGAGATCTAAGGAGTTCTGGTAGTCATATCAAAAGATGAAACTTGCAAGCAAGGAAATTGGAGGCAGCTAAACGTAAAACTAAATACTACTTTTCTTTTTGAACATTTTAAATACAAAGATGAATAATCCCCACAAACTGATTCTTAAGAAAAAAAGATGATTGATCAAACGGGACTCACTAGAGAAAAGGTAAAACAGTTTAATTAGTTCAAGGCTTTTATAATAGCGACAAACTAATGGCATGCCGATATGCTTATTCCCTGTTTCACTAAACAAAAGATGAGATCTTTGTAAGGTCCGCACCATTCGTAACATGCATACTGTTCCAACAAAAGGGCCACTATACAATTTATCAGGATAAGAAGTTACAAATATGAATTTTTTTAACACCTAAATCAAGCATATAAAAAATGATAGCAATAAATGAAAAAAAGTCAACTTTTACAAGGTCTCCTTAAACACACTAAAATTTCCTAATTACATAGATAACGAGAATAAAATTTTTTCCATAGATACAGAATGATGGAAGAAGAACAATCTGTAAATCAAATTGAAGCAGCTACATTGGGCATTTTAATGTCTATTCGATCTTAGTGCTTCATACAGATGCTTGGTCCAAAAAAAACTAGATATAGATCACCACATTGTTGCATCTACATTTACATGTTTACTTCCAAGTCTGAAACTTGCATTCCTCTCAGTGACAACGACGATGTTCATGTTCGAACAAAGCATAGCCCACAACTTGAATTCCTAAATTCCCTAGACAAGATCACTCTAAGAGAGAAGGTTGATTTACAACAATCATCAAACCTTATTTTTTCTCCTTGAGAAAACCCATTATATTGACATAATAAAATGACTTAGACCGGATCAAGTACAGCAAAAGAAACACCAATTTTCCTTTCAGAGCCAAAGAAGGAATCAACCAATACACCCTTGTAACATCCAGATTGGAAGTCTTAAAAAATTATCAATTAAGTTAGAATTAAATATAATCCAGCATTCAAAATGAATCACATGCATCATCAGCAACCAAGATCGAGAACAAAGATTTCAAAACAAATGTATGCTAATTAAATCCATAGGACAACCAAGCAAACTCCAGATCCAAAATCAGAATTAATAAATTTATCAATCCCACAACAATTGACCACGGATCATTAATCAAACAAAAGTTTGGAATTACCTAGCCGGATCCGACGATGATGTTGTTGATGGGGATGAATATGAGCTTAACGAAGAACCCTACGAACCCCATCACCACGAATCCGATCGCCGTCCGAACCGCCACTTTCGTGAACTCTGCAGCACAGATCCATCAATCTCAATCAAAATCACAACCAAAACCCCCCAAAGCCTCACCAAATCCAAAAAAAAAAAATGTTCACACATTCATAGATCTAGAGCCAACCTTTGCGATCAGGCTTGTGGCAGCGCTTGACAAGGCGGACACTGTCTTTGGCGAACTCGCGCAAAGGATCAACGACGGAATCAAGGGCATCCATAAGACCAAGCGAGAGAGAAAGAGAACCCTAGCAATCGAGGACGAAGATCACAAGAAGAAAGAGAACAACAAAAACGAATGCGTGGTTTAAATGAGAAACGCTAATGGTCCCACCCCATGACGTGTGACGTGGCATCTCGAATCTCATTGGCGGGTCTCGCTTAATGAGTCACAATTTGACGTCTCTTTTAGGTTTTTTTATTTATTTTTTATTTTTTAAACAAACGTTTTGCACCTTAAAATATTTGGAATTTGCTGGAATTATGACCTTTCAAGCATCACTTTGACAGTTGGATGAACATTACTCTCTTATTTAAATATTTATTTATTTATTTCTATTAATTTTTTTTCATGTTAAGAAGCAAATTGTTTGTTTGGATTGAGAAAGATAAACCGAATAAAGAAAATTTTATTCATAAAACATCCTTATCGTCTGAACTTTTCTTATATCATCAAGTCCAATAAATATAGTAGTAAACCATTGGATAGCTCAAGTTTATGACACCAAAGTGTAAAATGGGAGATTATGGGTTCAAATCCTCTCCTGACAGTACTATTTTCATGTATTGTTCATACTAATATACATCTGGGTCCAATACTATTCTTATATTGTTTACTGTCTGGGTGAGGGTCCCTTGTGGGAGAAACAGTGGTTTCACCCATTAAGTTGCAGTGCAGAGAGATTTTCTTAGAAGATTTGTAAGCCACCATAACTGGTGCACCTCTATACCTAGTCTATCCCTTTGATAAATCTCTTAAGTGAGGGGTGCTTGTCGTCTATTAGTAAAAAAATAAAAAAATAAATAAATATAGTATATATAATAATATTAAATCATCAAATACATTGTATGTAACTAAATAAATATTAAATTTATTGTCATTAATAGCTTTGTTAGAACAACAAAAGAAAAAAAAAACCTGCTCATAAAACATTCCATTTTTGAAACCGATTTATTTGGCATTACATAAATAACTTTTTAACACCTGCCTAATTCTTTTATTACTACTACTATTATTATTATTATTATTTCTTGAGGGTCAGCTGTTTGCTGGAAAACTGCAAACACTAAACTCATGCAACCAGAGACTGCCACGTCAGTGACCGTGTGGGCCCTCTCTCGCATGCAGAACACCACGCAGCCGTCGCACTTTACTCCGCTGTTTCCGTAACGACTCCACTTTCTCTTTTCAGACACACCTCGGTGATTCGGCTGTCTGTCACTAAACACCAATTTTAACTAATAAGATTCCGCCACGTAATCCATGCATAACTTCCTTTCCTTAAGTTAACGTGAAAACCGACCCATACGCGCAAATTTCAAACGTGGCAAACTCTGAGTGGCTATTTTGTCTAAGTGGGTACGACAAGGTGAGATATTACGTTGCAAAAAAAATATATATATAATATATATATAAATAAAAAGGTAAAAAATTAGGGATAAAAATCTTGTCTGTAGTGCTTGATCTTATAACGTAAAAAACAGAGTGAGAGCTCTGCAGAACACTTGGAAATTTAAAAAAAAAAATCAATAAAAAAATCTTGAGAAAAAGGGCTGTTTTCAAGGCGTCATCTCCATCGTCCCACTCCGGCCGGCGAGAAGGATCTCTCCCGCATTCCAGAGAGCTTCCGGCAATCTTATGGGCACTCTGTGAATGCGGGAAAGATCCCATCTTTGGTGATTCTGGTGTTTTTTTGTTGCCAAAAGTGCCTTCTTTGTGTTTTTACTCTTGTTTTCGTGTTTTTTAATTGGTTCTGCTGTGCTGAATTGGTAGATCCAGTGGGAGTTTTGATTGGTTCTTTTGCGGCAATGTTTGGATCGAAGAAAGTTGATGTTGAGGTGGAGCTCAAGAAGGATAGGACTGTGAGGTGAGCCGAGAGTTTGAGAGATTTTGAGTTAAATGTTGGATTTTTTTTATGTGTTTTTTGAGCTTAGGGTTTGAGAACTAGCTTGATTCAAAATCATTTTCGGTTGGGCCTTTTGGTAGGTTCTCTGGATTTGGTGCAATATCAGGTAGAGAAGTTTGGATTTTGATGTGTTGTTGGAGTTTGAGATTGAATCCATGCATGACGAGAATATTATTTGAATCACTTTTTGGTGTTAGAAATGGTTGAAATCTAATCTTTTTTTTTTTTATTTTTTTTTTATTGAGTTGTTTTGGTTTCATGGTGCTAATTTAAAATATCATTTCTTTTGATCCTGTTGAGTACATGAAGTAGTTAAAATAAAGCTTCCCATGATGGTTTCTTTGGATGCTTTTCCCTTTAGAAATGAAAAAGAGGGGTTTCTCTGCTTTGTGCTTTGGATTTCCTGTCGGTTGGATTGGAACGGAGAAGTCTGTCATTTTCTGAAGATTTCAATTAACTTATTTTCATTAAGAATCAAACCCCAGTACAGTACTTTTCTTTTTTCTTTGATTTAGTTTAGTAATTAGACATTTTTTTCTAATCAATCCTTATTGTGTGAGTGCATGAGGTTTGCATGATACTACTCAAAAACAATGTTTCTTTCATTCTTTTGATGTTTGCACATTGTCATAACCTTTAATCCATTCCTGGATGATAGTTCTTGTTATAGTATGACAAGTTATGAAATGTAAGTTTTTATTTGCAGGAATGGCCATTCATTTGTATTTCTGATCATTTAATGGCTTCAATTCATGGTTGAAATTTTAAAGGTCATTATGATTTGACTCTAAAATATGATTGCTTGTTTCATGTTAATTTGTTCTTATTTGTTTTACTTATCATTTCTAGTGAAGGAAGATAATTTTCCTCGTGATAATCCTCGAATGTTTAAATACATGGTTGGAATTTCTGCATTGTTATAATCTTCAATTCAATCCTGAGCGTATAATTCTTGTCATAGTGTCACATTTGCGAAATGTAAAAAATTTGGCAAGAATGGAAGATCATTACTGATTTTATGCTCATTCTTTGACTAGGTTCTATCCTGATGAGAAGCAAAATTCAACAAAGACTGTGTATCAAACACCCAAATCCGGTGGACTTTTAGCTAACAGAGCTGGATACATAACCCCTGCAAAGTCCAAAGTGTTCCAAGAGGACCATGAGCCGTGGAGCAAGCAAATACTTGATCCAGGAAGTGACCTTGTTTTGAAATGGAACAGGGTTTTCCTTGTCTCTTGCTTGCTAGCTCTGTTCATAGATCCTCTGTATTTCTTTCTTCCTTCTATCGATGCGGGCAATGACACTATATGTATCAAGATGGACCGGAGCTTGAACATTACGGTCACCTTCTTCCGCTCACTGGCTGACTTGTTTTATGTATTTCACATGGTTATAAAGTTTCGTACTGCTTATGTGGCGCCGAGCTCGAGGGTGTTTGGACGGGGAGAGCTTGTCATGGATCCTAAGAAGATTGCAAGGAGGTACTTGAGATCAGATTTCTTTCTTGACCTTGCGGCTGCTCTTCCTCTTCCACAGGTATGTCTCTTTTGTCTACCTGAATACTTTCTCTACCTGGTGGTGACTGGTGAGACACTTGATTAATCTTTCTGCAATTTCTGAAACTGAATTCTTCTCCTTGTTGCTAAAAGATAAGCTACAGACATATAATTCGATTCAGAAGTTTACCATCTCTGCAGTGAAGTTTCAAATAAAGTTTTGTTACATGTAAAGTTAAATCTGCAACTGATTTTCTCATCAAACTTATCATCTGTTGATTACTGTCTCTATACTATTGTTTATGTGCAGATTGTCATCTGGCTGGTTATACCAATGATCAAAAGTTCGAATGCAGATCATAGCAACAATGCACTTGCTCTGATTGTTCTTTTCCAGTACATACCAAGACTATACCTCATATTTCCTTTAAGTTATCAAATTATAAAAGCTAACGGTGTCGTTACAAAGACTGCATGGGCCGGTGCTGCCTATAATCTAGTGCTTTACATGCTGGCCAGCCATGTATGTTCTTGAGCATTTCTTCTGATTAGAGTTTGTGAAATGAGATTGTTTCTGATAACATTCTGAGTCAAGTTGCAATTTTTTTTAGGTTCTAGGAGCAGCTTGGTATCTTTTGACAATCGAACGGCAGACAACATGCTGGAAGTCGCAATGCAAACAAGAAAAGAATAGGACCTTCTGCGAGCCACGGTTTCTCGACTGTGACTTTTTGAGCCAAAAAGATCAACAAAATTGGGCTAAAGTTACAAATGTGTTTACAAACTGCGACGCAAATAATGATAGTATCAGTTTCGACTATGGCATATTTCAACAAGCATTGGTTAATGATGCCCTCTCAGCAGAGTTCCTGAAGAAATACTTTTATTGTCTTTGGTGGGGACTGCAAAACTTGAGGTACTACTGCGTCTTAACAATCAATCTTTTTCCTGCTTGTTTGAATTAAAAACATATAATTTAGGTTTACAGAATTGTGTGGTGAAATCACTGGGTTTATTTTCAGCTGTTATGGACAGACTTTAACTACAAGTACTTTCATCGGTGAAACTGCATTTGCCATACTCATCGCCATTCTCGGTCTTGTTTTGTTTGCACACTTGATCGGGAATATGCAGGTGTACAATCAAGCCTTTATTTATGTTGTTTATTAACAAAATTTGTTCTTGGTTTCTTTGTATACTATTTGATTGAACACTCGGAATTATTCTGCAGACATACCTGCAATCACTTACAGTAAGACTTGAAGAGTGGAGACTGAAGCGAAGAGATACTGAAGAGTGGATGAGACATCGACAACTTCCTCATGATTTGAGAGAACGAGTCAGGCGATTTGTTCAATACAAGTGGCTTGCAACACGAGGAGTGGATGAAGAATCCATATTGCGCGCATTACCTACAGACCTTCGTCGGGATATTCAACGCCATCTATGCTTGGACCTTGTCAAACGAGTATGTGTTTGCCATAGCTGAATTGAATCAATGTTTCAGCTCTCAAATACGGAGGTATAATTTATCACTCTTTTTCTCCCAATGTAGGTGCCATTTTTCTCGCAGATGGATGGTCAGCTTCTCGATGCTATATGCGAGCGGCTGGTTTCCTCTTTAAGCACTGAGGGCACTTATATTGTTCGAGAGGGTGACCCGGTAACAGAGATGCTATTCATTATTCGCGGGAGACTAGAGAGTTCTACAACAAATGGAGGCAGGACGGGCTTCTTCAACTCTATAACTCTGAGACCTGGTGATTTCTGCGGTGAAGAACTACTGTCATGGGCATTGCTCCCAAAGTCCACGTCCAACTTGCCGTCTTCCACCAGGACAGTAAGGGCTCTTGTTGAAGTCGAGGCATTCGCATTAAGAGCTGAAGATCTTAAGTTTGTCTCGAACCAATTCAGGAGACTTCACAGTAAGAAGCTTCAACATACATTCAGGTTCTACTCACACCATTGGAGGACCTGGGCTGCTTGCTTCATCCAGGCTGCATGGCGGCGGTATAAGCGAAGAAAGTTGGCCAAAGATCTTAGCATGAGGGAGTCTTTCAATTCTCGAACCGAAGAGCAAGCCGGTGATGAGTCCTACCATGAGGAACATTTTGCTCCTAGGACTGAAAACGTTTCTCAACCAAAACAAAATCTCAATGTCACTATTCTGGCATCGAAATTTGCTGCTAACACCAGGAAAGGAGCTCAGAAGCTCAAGGTTAATGATTTGCCAAAGTTACAGAAGCCAGATGAACCTGACTTTTCTGCTGATCCTTATGATTATTAAGGTAAAATGCCTGTCAAAAAAGTGACTGACAACTATTTTTTTAACAGCAGGAGATCTTCCTTGATTAAGTAAGAGCTGAAGAATCAGTAAAATTGATTGTCTTACCTTGTTGTAAGAGAACAAATAGATTTCCAGTGTGGTTGTTTGTTTTTTCATCTGATTTGTTAATCAATGTGCTCTCTCTTTGTACAATATTAATAGAAGAAAGAGTTTTTTCAGTGCTTCCAGATGAGATGACCATACAGAGCAGTAGAGAGTTCTCTGCTCTTGTTCTTAATATTGAACCTGAACAAGCATGTGTAAAAAAAAATTAAAATTAATTATAAAACAAATAAAATTATAAATAATAAAATCTCATTCCAAAACCAGAAAATTTAGGACTGGTCCCAGCAAGGTCGGATCAGATTCCAGTCTGACACATGATATCAATCACTTAATTACTGCAAAACAACAAAACAAGTAAATCTAACACTGAATAAACAGTAAAATTCTTATGAAACAAAAAAACCAGATCAGTTCACATGGTTAGCTTCCCACGGTCGAGCATATTGATCTGATAGTGTACCTACCGTTCTCAGATATCTGAAAGATTGCAATGTAGTTTTCATTTCCCTGCATTCATTTTCTGAATAATTGACAAAGGTTATGATTTTTTATTTCTGCAAAACATTGCATAATCATGTGCATTAAATTCATGAAAGACTCAAAAACAGTGCACATGCTCAGACGATGACCCATTTGTCTTAGCCTTCCCATATCTACCAAAATCTATTAAACATGCCAGAGTTCTCATTTTCGCTTGTCCCTTGAAACAATGACCTTGTAGGGTATACCCTTAAAGATGAACAGAGTACAATCAGCTTATGAATGTTAGTTAAAATGTTAAACATCAGGATTCACCAACAATGACTTTGTAGGGTACCCTACGAAGAAGATATGGCCAAACACTGAAACAAAGAGGGCAATCATCTTTTACCTTCTTGTAAATAAATGGAACTTTAACATCATAAATACAGAAATGAAACTGCATCAAGCTACCCATGCAAATCTTTCACCAACCATGACTTTGTAGGGCACCTAGCAAAGGTTAACATCAGAAATTCAGAAAAAGACATCGAATCAATTTACCGTTTGTCTCTGAAAGACGAATCTTTCACTGACAATGACTTCATGAGCTGCCCTTAGCAGAAAACATGGCATCAAAGGTCAGTGCAAATACAGAGGACAATTATGGATGGAAGTTGACATCAGTAATGCAGCAAATAAGTAATACATCAAACAAATCAATCATCCAGTTCACAAATTTTGCACGTGTATGTTCACAATATCAGTGGAAAAAAATCTTCCGAGGGATACGCCAAGTTGCCAACAGTTCATCAACCTCCATGATCAGAAGGCATGTTTGCAATTGTTCCAATCATCGAAGAACACATGCAACAGCTAACTGATATTATGAGCCATCGGTAGGGTTTATCTATTGATATCAATCCACATGGGTTGCTCTCCTTCAATAGCAGACATGATCATAGTGATCGACTCTCATATCTTCATAGAAACTTAAATTCTTCACTGGAATAATCTCTGTTTAACCACCGAACCAAGCTTTTATGCCTAACTCTAGATCCATAATCATAACTTCTAATGAAGTTTATTTCTAATTGATCTTAGATCTGATTGTTTAATTATGAGACGGCCCCTCTTATATGCAAGTGGACAGCACAAGCACCTGTGATTGATTCTATCTGCCATTCGAATAAAAATGAAAGCTCCCTCAATACTAAAATATATTTTATTTTCTGAGAAAAAAAAGGCTCTTGAGCATTTTCATGTCAGTAATACTATCTGTTGGTCATCAAAGAGAGACGCTCCTCCATATGCTAGAGTGCTGGGGACCCTCTTCTTCTTTATTGTATCACAATGGAAAGGTGGCTGATATTAATACAGCTAACCTTGTTTCCCTTCTCTCTCTCTCTCTATATATATATGTATAAGTCTCTCTCTGCCGACAGGAAAGGAAAAAAGTAGTCGCAAAGATGAGCAATAACTATGAATGTATAAACTTCAGAATAAACTGAATGAATTTAAATACATGGATACACAATCACAGTATATTTGAATTGAAGAAACATCAGAAAACAACTGCTTGTTTCTTTCTCTGTTTTGCAGTTTCTTTTCAGCTCTTTTAAGTACACAATGAGTATTGATAGCAAACCACACTGACTTCCTATCTATCACAACAACATTGATTCAAAGGAAGAATGTCTATGTAACAAAGAATCTGAATCATACCCGGTTTCGCTATTGAAGTGCATACTGGATGTATACGAGTGAACAAGTTCTTTTCCGACTCAATTATTCACTTTCTTCATTAGCTCATTTGCTCCCCAATTAGATCAAGACCAACAAGGAGAAATGACACTCCTTGGAATAGCAGAAAATAGAAGTGAATACCTTGTGCAGATAAAAGACTTCGGACTGCTGCAGTGAGGAGAAGAAGAGCAAGAGCCAACTCCTTCTTGTAGATTATGTTTGACTTCTTCTTGGTAGGGAGGAATGTTTCTTCTTGTTTCTCTTTCAGTTTGTTTAGCTCATGGAGCTCACTGTCTGAAACACCTCTCTGGAGTTGTGGCTCATTTAAGACCTTTGAATCCTTCTCCACCACTGACATTAGATCTGATTCTGATGATCTTCCGGCTTTCTTTGTGACAACCCATTCATATGAACTGCCTAATTGGAACAAACCCGAGATCATTGCATTAAACTTGGTCACTGACATGGTGTTTTCGAAGAGAAGGTAAGGCACAATGAAGGGGAAGGATCTTGGAGCTGGGAGGATGTTGAGTAATGACATGATAACCGGTATGTAACAGATCACCCACATCGGTAGCTCGGCCTCAGGGATGAACATGGTTAGCGGAAGTATGACACAGAACAATGTGAATGAATAGAATGGAAGAATAAGCTTCCTCAAGAGGAAAAACAGCAAGACCAAGTTCGCCTTCTTCCATACTGATATCTGCAATACAATGTGAAGGTTCTTTCATAAAAAAATAAAATAAAATATATATATATATAAACACATCTAGAACTACTAGAATGTGTATGCAAACCTTGGATTTTAGAATGGCTGGTAGGCATAACCGAAATAGCTGCATCGGACCGGAATGCCACCGATGTTGTTGTTTCCTGTAAGCCTCATAGGACTCAGGAACTTCACACAGAACCTATTGAAAGCAATGTTTGTTAAGAACAACAAAAAACCAAAATGATATGTAAGTTCTTGATTGAATTGAATTGGATTCTTGAGTACCTTGACATCATTTAGGAAGATGAACTTCCAACCATTGAGATGCGCACGGACAGCTATATCCATATCTTCGACAGTAGTTCTCTCAAGCCAGCCTCCAGAGTCCTCCAACGCCTTGATCCTCCAAACACCGGCAGTGCCATTGAAGCCAAAAAAGTTCAAGAAAACACCATTCACCTGCTGCTCCACTTCGAAGTGAAAGCAAAGGTTGATATTTTGGAGACGAGTTAAGAGATTCTCGTCTTTGTTCACAAAACTCCACCTCGCCTGGACTAATCCAAGTTCAGGATTTCCCTGCAAAGCATCACGGAAGCAATCATTGTTTTATTTAATTTTTTTTAATTTGCTCTTGAATACGTGGATAAAATCAAACACCACCATGAAATTAATACCTTAAAATGTGGAATTGTCTGCTTAAGGAAATCAGGATTAGGTTGGAAGTCAGCATCAAATATAGCAACAAACTCATAATTTTGAACATAGTCACAGCTCATTGCAGACTTGAGATTCCCAGCTTTATACCCGGTTCTCACCAAGCGATGCCGATAAACGATGTTGACACCCTTTTGGCTCCACTTGGCAACCTCAGCTCTGATCAAAACCTTTATTGCCTCATCGTTGGAATCATCAAGGACTTGAATTAAAAACCGATCTTTCGGCCAGTCTATCTGGCACACTGCAGAAATGGATTGCTCATACACCTAGAACAACACATGGATCATGTTCAGAAACACAGCAGCAAATTCAAATTCTCATGCAAAATAGCAAGATTCAAAAACAATAAGAATCAGAGTATAACCTCTCTTTCATTGCACATTGGAATCTGAATCAAGACCATAGGAAATTCACAATCAGGAGCCTCTAAATCACCTCGCTTGGACAAATCCCCCTCAACCTTCGGCTTGATCTTCTTAAATTTGATCCAAAAGCACCCAAAGCACAAGACAAACCTATCCAAAGACTGCAAAATGAACAGAATGACACAGAATTTGGACAAAAGCTGAATTGGGTAAGCAACGTAGGAAGCTCTGAAAGCAAGCCAAGAGAGATAAGCAGAATGCATGAATCCTTGAATCTCAAAGCTCTGGGGAATGTGAAGCTCTGGCTTGTGGAAATGCCAGCCATTCCAATAAGCAATAATCTCAAAAGCAAGAGCAACCAAAGAGAGAACCAAGAAACCTCTGATGAACCTAAACAAGAGATGACCTTTTCCGGGCTTTTCTGTCTCCATGGACACTCCCTGCCTGAAGATCAGCCTTTTCCTGACGACTCCCATGAGAGTCCAAAGAGCAGCAGCCATCCAAGCAAGGCAACCAGCAGCCCTGTGAGCTTTAAGAAGCAAGACCCAAGTGAACTGCTTGGCATTTCTCCCTTTCCCTTTATCCATGGAATGGAAGCCATTGGAACTTGGGCCATCTATTTCAAGCACCGAGTAGTTTGGATTCTCCATTGTCACCACCACAGGAGTCCCCCTCCACTCAGAAAAATCAAAGCTTGGAGCCATTATAAACACCAATGAGAAGCTGCCCAGAGAAAAATCTCAAAGATCCAGCATCAAAATCAAAGCTTTTAGGGGGAAAACCAGCAATGCAGGCAAGCTTGGGAGGAGAGGAGCAAGAGGAATCCCCTTTCTCTCTCTCTCTCTCTCTCTCTCTCTCTCTCTCTCCAGAGCTTGCACAGGACAGCAATCGAGAGAGTAGGGAAAGGTATCTATGTAGTTGTAAAGCCCCCAACCATGTGGGGCATTATTCAATGTCTCTCTCTCTCTCTCTCTCTCCCTCTCAAAAACGCAACTTTTTTGGCCCAGATGTTACCATTGCTGGTGGTTAAAACTCAGAGAGAGAAACAAAACCCTAGAAACCTCAAGATGCAAAATTAAAGGCTGTTAATACTCAACTCTCTCTCTCTCCAAAAACCAACCTTTTTTGCTCCAAATGTTAACACTGCTTGGGAGAAACAACAACATCCTAGAAAGCAGTTTGGAGGCCTACTAATCTCATCATTCTCTAAAAAAAAATCTTACTTTTTTGCTCCTAATGTTACCACAACTGATGCCAAAACCCCAACAACCTCAAAATTCAGAAACCAAGCTCTCTGGTACTTTAACTCCCTCTAAAAAAATCAAAAATTTTTTTTTTATCCAAATGTTATCAAAGTTGGTGCCAAAAGTCCAAAGAGAGAAAGCACCAGAATCCTAGAAAACTCTCAATGGATGCAAACTGGAGGTCAAAGCATACCAAAATAAATAAATAAATTATGGTAAAAATATCAACTTTTTTTTCCTCAAGACATCAAGATTCTATAAACCTTAAATGAACAAACCACAAATACCAGACATTTAATTATACAATCTAAAAAAAAACAGAGTTTCAAATGTCTGATGATGATGCATAACATAATAAAAGAAGCACAGATGGTATTGGGATCTGTGAAAGCTCAACAGTGACTATTTTTTTTTAATAAGTGATAGTTTAAAAACCAATTAATCAGAACATCAATGTAATTAAAGCTTAATTAAATGTCATCTGGTTGAAAAAATCTTGGGATTGAGGTTTACCATTAATCATTCTGTGGGAGAAGAGAACTCTTTTTAATTTACAATTACAGTATAACTTTTTGTTTTCTATATAAATACTATTTAAGAGCATGATGAACTTATGATTTCAATTATGATGCACACTTAGTTTATCATAATCAATAGTTAATTATGCTTTTAATGATGTTTTCATCATTAAATAGAATTTAAAAAATTTAAAAATAAGTACTTGAAAAATTAAATGGGCCATTGAAGAAGGATAGCACTTGGCATATTCCTCGGCGATTCCATGGCGGAGTACACGGCACTAGGAACTCCGTGATTGGTGAGGAGCAGTTAATTAAGAAAAAGATGGTTTACTATTTAATTTTATTTTTACTTGCAAATTAATTACCCGTTGACTTGAGAAAGGAGTTAAAAACTTTTGAGGTTACTAGCAAGTATTTTTATTTTTATTTTTAATTATAGCTGTTACTTTTAAATACATTGCCCAATAAATTATTTGATAGCATGTTTTACTTTTTGATCATTTATAACACAGGTTGAAATCCACAATTAAATGCGGTCATAAATTCATATGCCTTACATCCACTTTTGAGTATAGGCAACTAAAATACAATTCACTCCAACAAAACTCCAAAATGATTATAGTTATGTCACTTGTATGGCCTTATTTAATTGTCAATACTTAGAAGCAATGTTTATCCTTTAAGTTATCAATATTTTTTATATATAGAGTGTTACCTAATCACTGTTTATGGTTGAAAACATGTTTTTTTTTTTTTTTTTTTCTGTTTTTATATGTTTGATATTCGCTTACGCATTTTGTTTATTTTTGTATTTTTAACATAAGTCAAGTAGTTTTATTATAAAATAAAGTCATATTGAGTTTAATTTTCACTTTTATATTTATATATATATATATATAAATGAAGTATTTGACTCTTAAGATAAAAATCAGGTTTAATTTTACTCTAACATATGATTGAGGTATAATAATAAATATGTGTTTTGGATTAGCTTAGGCAAATGAATATTAGAAAAAAAGTTAGTATAACACGAGCTCTATTATTCTAAAATTCCAAAAACATACAATTTTATTTTATGCATTTATATCTAACAAATTTTTTAATAAAAAGAATTATATGTAAATATATGGTTAGATAAACAGTGAATGACAGCCTTGCACTAAGATCGGCGATTTATTGGCGAGGAGAAGGCACCGACAGCGGCGAGGACAAGCTTTAAAGAAACGTGGGCCACATCCACGTGTCCTTATTTGGGCCCACATTTCCAACAGAAGCATGTTAGTGGGCCTCAAACAACGAACGAGGCCCAGTTTTGCTGCGGATTCAAAGGTATTACGGACAAATATCCGATAAGAACTCGCACGTGCATCTCCCACGTGACACTCCACACAACTACTTCTACGTTCTAACTTAACCACCTTTATTTACGAGCTGACCCACTAATTCCGGGGATTGATTGAAATTCACTTATTATTTATTTATTTATTTTCATTTTTATTTTTTATTTTGGTATTTAGATTTTCAAAATGTTCGGCTTTGTGTTTATATGATTCATTTTATCATCCTCATTGAAAGACAATTTTTTTTAATATTTTTGTTTTTCTCTCATACTATTTCATTGTCATAAGTTGTCATATATGATTTATGTTATTATATTTTTTTTAATAATTTCTGTTTGATTATGTAGTAAATATGTGAGTGACTAATGATGTTTTATTAATAAAAAAAAAATCAGTAATTGTATGTACATGAAATGTATCATGTGCACAAAAAATAATCCATGTATATATATTCACTCAGTCATTATTGTTACCGGTGTCAGAACAAACAATATTTAATCTAAACAATAAGTACTGTACTAAATATTTTGAAAAATAAATGGACTAAAATGAATGTTGCTACTCCCCAAAATAAATATGTGTGAATAAACAAAATTCTAATTAAGTCAAGGCCTGATGTAGTTTGAGATAATAAAAATTATATTAAAAAAAATTCCATGCCTTGATTGTGTGAATTGGTTTTTCCCTAATAATTATCTAAAAAAAATAGAGAATATATATATATATATATATATATATATATATATATATATATATATATATATATATAGACGACAATTATTTCTAAAAAAAATTAAGAACATGTAAAAATATGTAGCAAATTCAACAACCATACGTGTCTCTCATTTTATATGATGTTTGATATACAATCTCAAGTTCTTTTTAAAATAAACAATCTGCATAAAAAGATCCGGTGTCAATAAATCAAGAAGTTATTGGAATAATAAAAATATCTTAGTTTCATGGGTGTTTATTATTATTGTTATTATTATTATTAAAAATAATTTGTTGGTTAGGTGAAGCCCTTTTTATTATTTTCATAACGAAGACAAAATGTGGTTCGGTTAATGAGAAGGACATGTGCATATGAGAAGAAAGTTATTAATATTGACGTGTTAGACGTGTCACACGGCGAGTATGAATATTCATAATTTCTTTCATATAAATAAAAATATACATAATTAAGTTATTAAAAAAAAGGTAAAAAAAATCGTCTTCTTGTTTTTTTCTTGTGGTTTGTTGTATGAAGGGAAGGTTCTTTCTTTCGTCTTTTCATTAGTGTTTATTTTAATTATATTGTATATATATAAATATGTATATATATTTTATATATTTCCATTTCTAAATGAGTTTGGTACCAATAAAATTAATATGGTCCCCAAGGTTCTTGAAGATATATATATATTTTTATTTATAATTATAATATTCTCGGAAACTCATTAAGTATAGTTAAAGTGGATGACATGGAATCACGTGAAATATGATCATTTATTTCTTATAAAGTTTTTTAAATCTATTAATTAGTATTCGAAGCTAGAGTTGTCAGTGATGAGTGATCGTAAAGAGAACAAGTTCATAAACTGTGACATTAATTAACTAATCAAATGATTAGTCAAATTTGATTTGTTTAAAATATAATTAATTATTTGCCGACGGATTAGGATGAATATTATAAGTTTATATTTAAAAATTCTCAGGACTAGTATTCAATCTAATCAGGTGTCTTATGCTAATTAGTCCATATTATTTTATAGATATAACCAAACCATTTGTAATCCATGCTTACTACAACATACCATTTATTAAGATAGATTCATCATTGGTTGAGGAAAAATGAATGACGAATATAAATGATTGTGCGAAGACTAATAAAGGGCTATATATACTTAAAATTAGTTAATTCGTGTTTTAAAGCAGGCTTGAAAGTTAGCTGGAATGTGTTATTTTAAGTTATTTTAAAAATTCAAAATTGTTATGATTATTAGTTTTGAGAATTATATTAGAATTTGCCCAACATCGTTATATATATATATAATGGAAGTTGCTCACACTTTATATCGGTTTTTTATAGGGCCGAAGGCAAAAATTATAGGGTATGAGGACGAATTGCAAAAGAAAAAAAATTAATTAATAAAGTTTTATTTATATATTAGTTTCTAGTTTAGGCTATAAAAATCAGTGGTCAAATGATAAATATTTTTTAAATATTTTTTTTAAAATTATTATGTTTTAGACGGTAGGTATTAATTTGTAAAAAAATGATATTAGCATTAAACCAGATGGCATTGGTATGAGAGGAAAGGGATTGGGCCTTGTGGCCCAAATGAATCCATTTAACTTAACTAGCTCAAGCCCATTAAAATGAAAGAAGTAAATGAATGAACCTTGTTAGTTGTTTGCATGAGAGTACCTAAATTCAATTTTGCATGATATTTTCCTTGAAAATCTATTTGAGTTAGTTGCATGTGTGCATCAAAAAGTATATAAGGATAATTTGTATTTGGTTCCATTTTTCTTTTAAAATGATTTCGATTTTTTCATAATATTGTGAAATTAACATATAATTTGAACTTGAGCTTTAAAAAAAAAAACACACTATGCAGGCCGAACTCTCTTATCCTGGTTATCTTGCCATTTTTTTAAATATTATTATTAAAAAATAATAACAAGCTTTAACTCAGCTGATAATTGGCAAAGTAATCAAGTCCACTACAATGGGTTCATTTTTCAGGAAGTCATCAAACTTTGACTTATTATCACTTCAGTCATCCAACTTCAAAACGTATCAAAGTGGTCACTTAAATTCTAATTCATATCACCGGGCAGTCACCCGTGGCTTTCCAGCCCAAATTAGTTTAAATGGCCGCCGAAAAAACTGAGGTACCACAGTCACCCGTGGCTTTTCAGCCCAAATTAGTCTACATGGCCATCGAATCGGCGGCCACATAGACTAATTTGGGCTGGAAAGCCACGAGTGACTGCCCGGTGATATGAATTAGAATTTGAATGACCACCTTGATACGTTTTGAAGTTGGATGACGAAAGTGATAATAAGTCAAAGTTTGGTGACTTCTTAAAAAATTAACTCCCACTACAATGTATGGGCAAGTTACCAGTTTTATGCCCGCCCTACAATCTAGTCATTGATTTGGTGGAATTTTTTTAGACTGGCTGAGTTGAAACCGAGCCTGTGCTCACATCTACTTCCTATTTAATATTAATATGTAGAGAAAAGATGTATCTCTATTTCATTTCATCCTTTTAGCTTTGCCCAAATTAACTAGACCATGTAGTTCACAAAGTGAGTTTGAATGGACTGATTTACTGTTTGAGCCATTATCTCTTTGCATACAATTCAAAGCCTCCAATGCTACTCATACTCAATCGAAACATAAAATCTTCTTCAATAATATATAAAAAAATCCCAAATTTTGATTGTTGAATTCTCTGAAGGAAATAGCCTTGTCCTACAGATATCTCATCATTTATTGTTTAGTTTTCTTAATTCATTAATTTAATTGGCTTATATGGTCATAAGATTGAGTCTCTTTGACACTTACTAAAGTTGGATTAATAATTCCATATTTGTAATAAAATTTATATTTAATTATTTTATCATTTAAATTTCTATACTAAGTACTCAACCATAATGCCTAAGCAACAAGATTTTATATACATATTATCACTAAAATATATTTTGCATGAATCTTTTAAGTTTTTATTTATTTATTTATTTCATAAAATATGAATAAATCACATCAATCATGTACGTGGATTAATATGTTAACGCATTTGTGCTCTCACTTTGCATGAGTTAGGCTTGAACCCACCTAATATAGCAAAGACATGAATAATTTACATAGAAAATTTGATGACTAGTAGACCGAGAGATCATTGGCTCTCTTAAGCTTTCTTTCTTGATGCTCTTCCTTCCCTTCTTCAAGATAAAGGTAAAGGCTTTTATACAACATTCACTTTGTTTAGGAATCCATGAAACGCTTTATATATACAAGACCCATTTGTTGTTCTACGGTGGACCATGCATGAGTTTATCAAAATAATAATAATAATAATAATAACAATAATATCCTCACATATGTATATAATTCAAACCAATTAGGAATCAAACAAATTGCCTATGTTTCATCTTAATTTGTGTTCTTTTAAAATAAACTTTTTGCCTTTTATCATCTCTTTATCTCATTCTTCCCTTTTCAGTTAAGGATCCTTCTGTTATCCAAAATGAGATGGCCCAGTCTTATAAGTTTAGGGTTAAGGTTAGGGTTTAACCAATACTGACATTGCTCAACATTATATAGTATATATATGATAAAGAATGAGATTCTCACTTTAAGGTAGCTAGTCCATTTCAAAAGTTTGCTTGAAAGCTACTGTAGGTCCTTGTTGGAGATCAGAATTCAGATATTTTGTGTGCCTTTCTGCAAACCCTAACCCTAACTCTACGTACCTTCATAATTTCGTTAAAGAAGCAATCCATGCATTTATCTCCAAAAGAAAAAAAAAACGTTAAAGGTGATATCTTTCATTCCTCTATATAAATAGAATTCCTTTTATTAGTTCAGCTTTCCTTTGGCCTTTGCAAGTGATGAGGATCTTCTTGTTGCCATGTTTTAAGGAATAATCCTAAGCCACTCAAGAGACAAAGAGAGACCACAATATATATATATGCGTGGGTGAAAAAGTAAATCATATATAAGTCTTTTCTAATATCTAACAAGATATATATAAAAATTAATAGATATTTATAGAGAAAGATGTCTTTTCAAACATGTAACAAGATAGCATTTGTTGCTTAAAGCTTTGGGCAGATGACAAGAAAATCATGTCCATGAACATCAAACAAAGAAACAAGATTGCGGTGGGGTATGTGATGCGCGCGCACACACACATATATATATATATGAAAGAGAAAGTGGTGGCTTGTATCAGTGAAAAGACTCATTTATATGGGTCCTCATCCACTGATAATTTATTATATGATATACATGCATGTATAAATATTATATCAATCAGTTCAGCCATGCATGCATGATTATATTTACTTTCTTGCACTCTCAGCAATCCATAAAGGCTACTACATGAGAAGCCTTTTATTTTTCCACTTTGCCCAACTTATAATTAAGTGCATGCGGTACCATTTTTCTCCTTTTTCTTCCTTTTAATGATGTTTGGAATGTCTTGTTTTGGTGTTAATAATCATTAACTTCTTTTTATCGAGATCACCGACTAAGAAATAAACATTTTATTAGGTTTTTCTTTCTCTAAAGCATATTACTATATTATATGTATTGTATATGAAAATTGAATATATGATGATGATGATGATATATATATACTTTGTCTTGATAAATCTTGAATCATATTAACCGTTTCTGTCTCATGTATATCTTAAATCATAATATTTGCTTTTTACAATTTTATGAAAAAAGTTTTTTTTTAAATGAAGAAAAATAACATTATATTATACACATAGTGTTTCTAAGATAAATGAAGTGCTCGTACCTGTGTTAACATTGTATTATATATAAATCGTTTTGGGACTAGTGAATTACACGATCTCATGTATGAGAACGTTTTTTCTAGGTTAGTATATGTAAATGTGAGATGAACAACGTTAACAACAAATGATAGATCTATATATAGCATATTTTAATAAAAAATATATATTAATCTTCAAAATATATAGTGCATATATATCTCATATAGAAAGAAACCTAAATATACAAATTTATCAATCTACACATATATACATATACATACATACATACATACATATATGTGCTATATATATATGGTAAAATTACCAATTAACTATGACTTGTTTAAACAACAAAGTTTAATATATACCTAAAACGAATAGTAAAAGGAATTCAATATTCTTGGCCAATACATTACTAAATGATATCAAACAAAGAAGAGTAAGGGTTAGTTATGAATAATAATAAGGATCACATTCACATCCCTTTTATTAGGCTTCACTTCTCATTACTTTATTTCCATATCCATAGTTTATAAGGCATAGTACAAGTGCAACAAATAATAATAATAACAATAACATCAAGTGTAACATGAAACTAAATATATCACACAGGCACAATCATAAGAATATCTCAAAGCATGTCCCAAGTCTTTAAAAACACATAATATTAATCTATTCATCTTATAAAAAATAATCTATTAAAAAAATTGTCATAAAAATGGAAGACAACGCCAAAGAGTAAATAAATAATTATTGAAAAAGCCAAGCAGAAGGTAAGGAGAAAAAAAAGTGAAGAGAAAAAGGCATGAGGGAGCAGCCAGCATCAAGCATATAATAAAGGAAAGAGAATAAAAATAAAATTAAAGGGCCCTTTTCCACTTCCACCAGCCACCTGTTTTATATTTTTAGTTTTTACACAACAAATTGGGAATCGCGTAAAAGTCAAGTATAAAGGGGAAGAAAAAAAAAGTAATCCACATATCAAAAGTGGTGGGGGCTTTATTGTAATTGTAATTATGATCATGATGATTATTATTTATTTTCTTTTACTAAAAATTGAAAGGAAACTAAAAAAATATTTAAAATTTATGAGGCTTGGAATGAATCAGTTTAACATATGATTATGAATTCAATTAATTTTATCCAAAAATCTAAAAATTCCACTTTAAATTCATATCAACATTTTGAGAAAATTGAAAAATGAAAAATCCATCGGAAAAAAAAGAAATAAAAAAAAAAATCTTTTTTTTTTTTGTTTTTTGTTTTTTGGATTAACAGGCCACAAACATTTTTTACTCAAGGGATTTATTAAAAGGACAAATAGGTATAAAGATGCATCAGTTATGATGACTTACAGATCTCCTAAAAAAATTTTTTGTCCAGCGATAATCAATGGGTAACACAATTCTATTTCAATCGGTCAAAATCCTTCAATTTTCCTCTTTTCCCATTTAATTTCTCTTTCTACAAAACGCGTATTTATTTATTTATTTATTTATTTAATATAATAAATAAGAAAACACGTCTGCATGCGGTCTTCGTATTGAAAGCGCACGATGCATTAAAACGAAGCAATCTCGGCCTTGCGTTCATTCAGAGAGAAAACAAAATGAGAGCCGAGCTTGCCACCGTCCGGCAAACCCTAACACCGGCGGCCGGAGCCGTACTCACAGCCGCCATCTCCGAAGCATCCCGCCGTAGCCACAGTCAAACCACGCCGCTTCACGTCGCCGCCACGCTCCTCGCCTCGCCGTCAAGCATGCTTAGGCAAGCTTGTCTCCGTTCACACCCCACCACCTCTCATCCTCTCCAGTGCCGCGCCCTCGAGCTCTGCTTCTCCGTCGCGATAGACCGTCTTCCGAAGACCTCGTCGGCGGTGGAGCCACCGCTGTCGAACGCGCTGGTTGCTGCGCTGAAGCGAGCTCAAGCGCATCAGAGGCGTGGGTGCCCGGAGATCCAGCAGCAGCTGTTGCTGGCGGTGAGGGTGGAGCTCGAGCAGCTCGTTGTCTCCATCCTCGATGACCCCAGCGTGAGCCGGGTCATGAGAGAAGCTAGCTTCTCTAGCCCCGCCGTCAAGGCCGCGATTGAATCCAAGAGCGTGTGCATGAATCCAAAGCAAGAAGCTCTGCAAGTGAACACCAGAGCTGAGGAGGTGAAGCGAGTGATGGAGATCTTATCAAGAGCGAAGAAACGGAACCCGGTGCTCGTTGGTGACGCCGGGGCAGAGTCTGTTTTGAAGGAAGTGCTGGAAAGGGTTGTGCTCGGTGAGGTGGCCGGAGTGAAGGCGAGAGTTGTGGCGCTGGGTTCGGAGATGAAGGTTGGGGAGGTGGAGGAGATGATAGAGAAGGAGAGAGGGAGGAGTGGAGTGGTTGTTGATATGGGGGACTTGAAGTGGGTGATGGAGAGTGGTGGTGCGGTGGTTGAGGAGATGACGAGGGTGTTGAAGAGGTTCACCGGAGTTGGTGGTGGTGAGAGGGTGTGGGTCGTTGGAACGGCTACGTGTGACACTTATCTACGTTGCCAAGTCTACCACTCTTGCATGGAACGTGACTGGAATTTGCAACCAGTTTCCATTGCCTCTCATTCTCCTCCTCCTCCTCCTCCTTCTCTGTTTCAAAGGTCTGTCTCTATTTATCATTCTCTTTCTCTTACTCTTTCTATAGAAATAGTGGAATAGTTTTGAGTTTTGGATGGATGGTGTGGATAAATGCAGAAATGGGATGATGAGTAGCATGGGGTTGAGAAGTGGAGAACAAGGAGTTGATGCTTCTCCGAATTATGAAAAGTGTGAATCATTGAACAGTTTGCCACCATGGCTGCAGCTTGCGACTGCTACCTGTCGTCCTTGTCAGGTTTCCTCTCGGTCAGGCATTTCTTCAAACATCTGTTGATTATTTTTTGTTTTTGCATATCAAGTGTTTGTTGTTTTGTCGCTGTGGTTATAGGTGAATGCTCAAGAGGCTAATTGCAAAGAAGCAAGTCCCCTGGGAAGCCCAAAGACCGATTTAGTACTTGGGAGAACAACAAAAGATATAGATACATTCAAGAAGTTGCTCCAAGGCATCACTGAGATAGTTAGTTGGCAGCCGGAGGCGGCTCCCTCGGCGACGATCAATGCGGTGATGCAGACAAAGCCCCGGGGTGACAAATGGTTATTGTTTTCAGGCCAAGACAGAGTTGCCAAGACCAAGATGGTCACTGCTTTGTCCGAGCTAACGCTCGGCTCTGGTCCGATCTATGTGAGCTTTGGTAATTATATTGAGTTAGACAAAAACCATCGCGGTCGGCAATTAGTCGATCGCATTGTCGATACGATAAAACACAACCAATTTGCGGTAATTGTGGTCGAAGACATCGATAAAGCGGATGTTCTAGCGCAAGGGACGATAAAGCACGCCATTAAACATGGCCGGCTCATCGATTCCTATGGTCGAGAAAGCAGCATAGGAAATGTCATAGTCATTCTCACCGCAGAATCGCCCCCGGAAGATCTTGAATACTCACAAGAATCAATTATTCACTGTAAGCAGAAAATTCTGCTCCCAGCAGATTCTAGTAGTCATGTAGGGAATTCATTGGGTAAGCGAAAAGCCGACTGGATGAACAGCAGTGAAATGTCGGAGAAGCAAAGAAAAGACTCATGCTTGTCTTTCGACCTGAATTTGGCAGCTGAAGTTGATGAGGACTCACCGGAGGCCTCGCAAAACTCTAGTGACATTACCATAGAAAATGAGCTCATTTCTATCAAAAATTTGTCGAAAAGGCAACACCAATTTCTTAGATGATCGAATTGGCAGACAACATAATAACTTTAAGCAAATCGACTTCGATCTTAGAGGTCTTGGAGACTATATGCAGAAAATTTTCCAAATAATATAATACCAGTTTCAATGGATGATAATGTGTTTGAAAAATTGCTTGCAAATGTTTCCGCATTGTGTGTATCTCTAGTGACACACTTGGCCAAAGCCATTTGGAAAATTTGAGCTCATGAGAATTTGTGATTTGTTTAGGGGCTTATATGTAAATACAATGTCTTTAGGAGATGGAGATGGATATTAATTAGGAAAGTATTGCTGAGATTAGTGATATTTGTACCCAATAACTTTTTTGAATGAATATTAATCATTCCGTAAAGCTATTGCTTTTAATTTGCTTTCTAAAAGTGTTTAATTAAAGCAAATGATTCAAAACAGACTAAGTTATTATAATGAGTGACTTCATTAACAACCTATGAGAATAACGAGTAAAAAAAAAAAAAGTTAAAAGTAAGGAGAAAAAAAAAGTTTTATAGTTTTGTGTTTATTAAAGTGATTTATAAATGAGGGCCATGTTTTGATTTAAAAAGAAAAAATAAATAATATGATGAATGATTGAGATTAATCTCTTTAATATTATTCCAAATTATTTTCAACGTCTTCCACGCATATTAATTTAGTATCACAAGCATTATTCTTAAACTTTTATTTTATTTTATTTTATTTTAAAAAAAATGAATAAATCACATGCATTAAGAGAAAGAAAAGAGTACATCCCTGCCAGACTGAACTTGGTATAAAGTTGTATAATATTTTGAAGTTTTTTAGGTCTATTTGTAGTGGATTTATTGGGATTTGTTGAAATTTGTTGAAATTGATATATTAAAACTAATTTGATCTTTTTTATTTTAATTAAAAATAGCTTTTTTTTTTAAATTGTGTTTTAACCTAGTAAATTTTTTAAGTTAAGATTTTTAGGCTCATAATTTCCCAAAATGCATAAATTCATTTGGTCGGGTATAAAATAACTTTTCACACTGGCTGACTGTAATATTAGACTAAGATAATATAGTGTGTATATATATATATATATAAGTTTCTTTCTAAGCTTAATAACAAAGAAACAGTAGAAGAGTGAAGGAATGCATTGTCCAAACAGAGAAAACCAGAGAAAATTATTTACTTCAATAAATAATTTAATAAAGTTATAATTTATCGACATTTATTTCAAAAAAAATCAGAAAAAATTATTTAATAAAATAAAATTGAGTAATTTTAAGTTTCATAACAATTTGAGATTTGTTTTTCATTATACTTCCTTTCAAGATTCAAAAATCAAAACATTTATTTATAATTTTTTGGACGAATAATAATCAGTTCAAATAAAAATTACTTAAGAGAAAAAAAACACTTGTTTAAAAAACCAATTTCCGAATTTTTTTTGCAAAGCCAATCTAGACAAAAGCTACTAATACAATAATAATTAAAATTTTGTCATATGAATTAATTAATTTAGTGGAATATGAACAGTGTTACACTTTGAAAAGGAGCAAAGCAGTTGGAAAAGGTTCAATTGGCAAAAGTTATAAGAAACACAATGGTGCAACTCCAAGGCAACACAACACTCACACATATCTTCACCTTTTTTTTTCACATTCAGTGCCATTAATCACCTTCCATTCCTTCCCATCAACCAAACCCTATATATATATTGTCATGTATATATATATTTACATGACAAGAGACTGACAGATATAAAGATGCACCAGTTATAATAATTTAATAATTCACTAAAATTTTTAGTATGCACGACAAGTAAACACACTGAATAATTAGAGTTTGCTATGTGAGCTTAAAATTATATATCATGGATTATAACCACAAAATAATAAATTTTTCTACCATACAACTCTAGAAAGGAGGAGAATATGACTCCTCCTACATATAATACAGAGAACCTACACTAGGACGTAGAATATAGTACTCTATAGTATTGGGCCAATAAATAGTGCGTGAACTATAAAGATGCAGACATAGGGTTTCAACCCTACGCCTGTTCACTCACCGTTGAGGTGAGAATCCACTGGGCTATCCAATGGCTCTCATCCAAATTCAAACCCTATTTAATGTTTATCATTTATAAATATAATTAATCATTTTATAAATTTTAGTTTTAACATCATTAATTTTTTAATTAGGAGAAAAATAAAATACTAACTCCCCTATAATAAAATTGATAATATATATATATAATGTTTGATCATAATTATATTATCTTCTTTTTTTTTCTGATTTCTTCATTTTTTATGTGTGTGTGTATTTATTAGGTTTGTTTTGTTAAGAAGTGGACTTGGTCCATTCAAACATTTGAAGACATTGGCTAACTCCATTGTATCTGGTCTCTTTCAAGTTTCAACCTTAGCTTTTTGCTCCAGAGGTCCCCCCAATTGTGGTAGTTTTGCATTCATTGTTTTCATGTACACTGCTTTCTTTGTTTTGAACCATCTTGCACATAAATACTATTGACCAAGAACTTGAGATTATATTTATTGATGCATCTAAATTATATATACATGGTTTGTTATGTTACATTTACATGTTTGAACTTGTGTCTTTATTTTATTGGCTAAAAAAAGTTATTATTTATTTATCTTGATATACATATTCAATAATTTTGTTGCAATTCTCTCATTTATCATGTTTTTTTTTTATGTCTTTTTAATAAAATTGTAGTTTATATATTTTATTTAAAAATTAATAATAATTTTGTTGCAATGCAAATATATATATAATGTGAAAATAACTAATAAAGACGCTAGTGTTGAATGTGAGTGGTTGTGAGAATCACATTGCATATTGCATTGAAACTCAAAAGTGTGGACAAAACTCTCTCTCTCTCTCTCTCTCTCTCTCTCTCTTGCTCTCACTCATACAAAATGGGTGGATGAGATAAATAAAACAAAGAAGCCAATCCAAACAGAGTGAAAAGCTTGTTGAGTTATGGCAACATTTTGGGTCCCATTTCCAACCATTTTTATGTGTTTCCATTCACTGCCTTTGCCTCTTCACACCTTCTCTTCCTCTTTTTATTTACTTTATTTTTTGGTCATTAACATGACTAAAGTGAAATACTGAAAAGTTTATAAAAAATAAATATTTTCTAATGGATGTTTTTTTTACATATATGGACATTCTAATTTGAAATCACCAGCTTAAAAGACCTAAATCCATTAATCTTTTTTCTCTATTCATTCATGTTAACTCGCTTTAATATTTAGAAAACAATAATAGCAATCACTAAGAAACTCAAGTTGAATTTATGAAAAAGAAAGACATGAACTTATTCATTTTGAACACCTAAATTAATCATACACACTTAAACTAGAGAAGTGAGTCTCACTCCCTTTAATCATAATCTTTGAAAACATGAATGAATATGGTACCTTTTTGGCAAGCCCCCCAGATGCAAACAACTCATGAAAAGGATTCTTATTTTATTTTTTTTTTAAAGCAAGTAACAATTATCAAGCTCAAGATGCTTTTATATATCACTCCAAAAAGGTTGTGTCCCTAGTTTTCTCACCAATCCTATCTCTATATATTGATTGATAGAGATAAAAGATATATATATATAAACAGGAAAGAATACACACACCTATCAAAGTTCAACACATGCAAAGTTGATGGATAGATTGAGACATAGCCTTAAAAAAAAGAATTCAGAGAGTTGAAAGGAATCTATTGATGTTCACATCCATCCAAGACTTATATGTTCACAACTTTAAAAATAAATAAATAAATAATCTTCCTTTTCACTTTTACTTAAAAATTCTCTTTCTCTTTGTTCAACTTTTGACTTGCATGCAATTTCAGGGAAAGGATTGATTATGCGTGCTCTGTTTTGGGATGTGATTTAAAAGAAATGGTGAAGAGAATGAGATTATGTGCTTTTCTTTATTTATCTTTCAACAAGAGTCAACAGATAAAAAGCAGATTGTTTTTTTTTTTTAGAATTTAGAATTTCACAACAAGACAAACGAATGTTGGAGAAATGTTATAAGAATGATGCGCACTTTTAAATAATTAACTGATTAATTTTAATTTTTGTTTGTTAATTTGTCCATTATAATTGTAAACAAGAAAAATTCATGAGTTAAATGAAATATAAAAAATTCATGACGAGAAATAAAGTAATTTTTGATAAATTTAAAACCTAATGAAGCATTGAAATAGTTATCAGGCTAAAAATTTTTTGAGTTCCAACTTTGTCCCATTCGTCCTTCTAGTGACCACCCCGTTTCTTCTCCTCCCCTTCTTTTTTTTTTTTTTTCATGTTGTAACTCTCCCAGTTTTTTTGTACTTTTTTTTTCAATAAAACGTGATTTATCTATTTTTCTCAAAATAATATATATATCAGAAAAAGAAACTAGGGTTTGATTGAAGGAAGCTTTTGAATGAGTGTTAATGAATAATGTGTTTGGTTGGTAAGAATTGGAGAGTCTAATTTATTGGGAATGGGAAAAGTAAATATAGTAGATAAGATAAAATGACACTTATACCCCTTGTACAATTAAATGATATTGTATATATGATAATGAGTTAATTTTAATTTATATTCTTTAGAACATTAAAAAATATAAATAATTAATTATCAAAAATTAATATTTATTTTTATAATACTACACTTTCATTCTATTTTTAAAATTTTAATTTTAATATCATCATTAATTAATATTAATTAATGATGTTAAATATAATGAATTATTTTTAATTATAAAATTTCATAAAACATTGAAACAAAAATAACAACTTCATTATCAAAAATAAATATTTATAACAACATTGAAAATAATAATAACAACATTAGTTAAAGTATGATTTGCTTTTGGGGGGTAAAATTGGAAGTGATGAATGTTGAGTGATGAATGATTTGCTTTTGGGGGGTAAAATTGTCTTTTCCCAATTGAATTTACAATGAGAAGAAGACAAGCAGCACTTTATGTGAGAAAGCTGAAAAGGAAGCATACTACACAACACTGAGTTGGGATTGCTATGCTTCCAAACACATTCAAACATGCAACTCACGCCAACATTTATTCATATCAAAACAAGAAACATTCAAACTACTTCTGACTCCATATTTACTCCTTTTCCATTCAAGAGCCATACAATGAGAACCTAATATTCTTGGATCTTTTTTGATGCACAAGACAAGCATGAACAAACTCACAAGTGTTCTAAATTCACATATGATACGATGAATGCAAAAGTTTAACTTAAAAAAAGGACTAAAAAGAAAACAACAAATCAAGGAGCAATTTCAATGTTTGAAGTATAAGGTAGCAAGCTAAACAGGCCAGACGCCATCTCACCTCTTCCTCTTTCATAGCTCTTCTTGCATTCACGGTAATACACAGTGAATATCAGATGGTTATAGAACAAACAAAGGCTGTCAACAACTTCTAACACCAACTTCAGTCCAACAAACATTAGTCCTCCCTGTTCATCACTAGGAAATCTGGAAATCAAATAAGTAATAAGAAACACCACACCAATGAGTGCAATACCATGGAGCTTTCTCCTTCTGATCAATCCTGCTGCCTTACGCATAGCGTTATATCCGCAGCAGCTTTCTTCGACCACCGTTACCACGAGGCTCACATTCTCCATGAGATGAACTAATGCATTAATATAGATTACAAAAAATAGCAATGCTAACAGGGCAACGAAAGCAATCGAGAGGATTAAGCCATTGGGACTCATCATCTTCAAGAAGAAACCAAATATAAAGAGAATGGCAGGGGAAACACAGAAGACTAGTGCTGTGCAAATGGTAGTGATTAGTGAACCTTTCCATGTCCTATTGATCTTCAACATCAGTTCCTTCATCCCGAAGTGACTTTCATTGCATGACATGACTGCTAGGTGAACATTCAACAATGCTAAGAGTTCACCTAATATGGTCTGAAGAGGAAAGATTTTGAATTCTCCTTGGTCGATGTCAGGAAATGCACGTTTAATTAATGGCAGATGAGAGGCTATGGGAACGAGATCCAGGACAAGGTGTTGATCTAGAATTTGGAAGAAACTGATCATGAAATGGATAAGCACAGTGGCCAATATGATTGTTGCAACACTGATCTTCCAAGTTCTAAGTCCAGCAAAGAGAGCTTCCTTTAGAATACCCAGGATACCAAGCTTCTTATGGCACTCCATTGCTCCTTCTCAGATAGTGATAGACTTATCCATAGATAAAAAGGCATCTGGGGTTTATATCCTATGAGGGCAAGCATACAGGCAATTGCTTGGTTGCTTCATGGGTAGTGATATAAATCAAAGCAAAGTCAAAGTCTACGCCTTGGAGGTAATATATGCTATGAGGGCAAGCATACAAGTATCAAAAGTCTTCACCAGATAAACAATGAAATGCAAGATGACAAAAGGGTTTACCTGGAAACATCTTCGGTTGAGAATTCATTTAATAACCATGATATTGTTTCCCTTCCAGAAAGCATTGTCTCACGGAATGGTTGACCTGACTCAACCCAAATACTGTATTTGTGATACAAACATGTGATTGCAAGTTTGCAACTTACCTCATTGACTCAAGCAACATCTTAGCAAATTATCTATGCTCAACAGAACTAATCCCTCATGTTGTCCAGCAGCTCAATGTCAATGCATTACAAAATCACCTACCTCAAAGTCAGTTAACCATGAAAAACAACAGATAGCGATAATGATCATTTCAAGTGGCTACTAATTCATCTAATTACAAAATTTTGAATTCACAGATATAATTATAATGGTCTTCTACTATTTGTTCCAGGCGTGATGTGAAATTACTATTCTGAATATAATTTGAAAAAAAAACTTAATTTGCAAATTGATTAGTAATTTTATATAAAGTCACCGATTAAGGCACTAAAATAATTGTCAGTCTTATACAACATGCAACCAAATACTTTCAAAAACTATCATATATGATTGTAACAGTTAACAACTAATCTATAGCCGATGTTCTACCGAGAACATTTGGGCTCTGACATAAGACTGTCAGTAAGGAAATTTATTCTGCCTAACACACTTATCCATTATCCACTGCATCTTCCCTCTCTCCTATAGTAAATGTTTCAAGAAAATATAGTCAAGAAAGTATACCCTTCTGATCAACATTATGAGAAGTGGTAAACATTGAGAAAATGGCAGTTGATATTGATCAAAAAACTAAACATTGAAAGAGTTCAGATATCTGGACAAAATATCAGAAATATAATTCATTCACTCAAGGAGAGGCCATGAATTTCAGCTAGTAAAAATATGAAAATTTGCACAAATTCCATTTGCCAGAGTCACATGCAACTGTTCAATCTTCAACCATCTCCAATTCAAATTAACCAACAACTAATCAACCAAACACAAGGCATTTGTAGCACATGATTGAAAAAAAATGTGAGATTTACACTCAAATCAACTGATATTTACAGTTATCAAATGAAGAAGCACCAGTTCACCGAACTATAAAAACTTCCAATTATCTCATTCAATGTTTACCGTTTTCAAATGGAAATCAGAAAACCACCGAGACATTCAAGAATTTCATCCAATCCTAACAAGAAGAACAATAATCAAGAAAATTGCAGCAAGTAATTAGAAAAGAAAGAACAATTACATAAACATAAACCAATATTTACAGTTTTCAGATGAAAATCCACTGATTGAGCAATCATTCAGAACTTTTCAAGAATTTCATCCACTGTTTACACCTTCCATAAAAATCAGCAAACCACCAACAAATCAAGAATCTCATTCAATAAACAGATATAGAATTACATTTTTTTCAGTCATCTCATACACATAAGGAACAATGGCAATTCCGCAACCATCTCATACTATCAACACACTGGACCTTAATTTTATTGAATTCAATTCTCTACATGCCCTTCCTAAACCAACATCAATCATACAACAAGAACCAAATCAAAAGTAACACAACCTTAAATTATGATGTATATATATATCAAGGACTGAAAAAAGGTAAGGATTTTTACAACAAAAAAGAGCAAAAACGTACTTTTTATATACATTAGCCAAAACCCCTAGAAAAGGAAGAAGAAACAAAAGACGGGGAAACTCACGGATGAACACCACCGGAGGATCTCACAGGGCGACGGCAGATCGGGCACGCCGGCGTCTTAACGAGCCACTTATCAACGCACGGCGCATGAAATTCATGCCCGCAACCAGGAATAACCCTAACGCGATCCCAATCCCGGAAAGCCTCCAAGCAAATCGGGCAATCCGAAGCGCCCATGGATGCGCGGGAGTACTTCGAGCAAGGGAGAAGCTTGAGATCCTTCGTAGAGAGGCCGGGAGAAGGGGAGGGAGAGGAGGGGCGGGGCCTGCGGTGGAGGGCGCGGCCAGCAACGAGGAGGTGGAGGAGAACGAAGGCTGCGACGCCGGCGAAGAGGAAGAAGAGGGCGAGCGCCGTCACCATGACGAGGGCTTGGAGGACGGCGGCGAGAAGCCGGGCGGCGCCGCCGCTGAGGGGTTTCGACGGCGAGGATTGGCTGGGGGTTTCCATAGAACGGTAGAGATTGGCCGGAGCCATCGTAGCGACATCGACGAACTCGGTCGTCATCAAGAGAGGAAGAGAGATGGGATTGGTATGGACGCGAAGTGCGGGTCGGGCTTATATACATAGATCCGATAAGAATGGCATACATCTATCCGTTCATCTCGTGGAAATCATATCTCGAGGCATATCCAACGTGTTACAAATGAGCTTATACTGCGGTTATTTGGTTGGTACGAGTGACTTTAACGGATTGGATTTGGACTAGGATCCGATAGGTTGTTTTGCATTCACACCCTTCAAAAGCTGATAATTGCACTGATACCCCTATATTTATTATTATTATTTTTTGATAAAGTGTATTAACGACAATTGCATTAAAAGAAGGAAAGTACAGATATAAGAAAGAAGGGTAAATTTTTTAGTAGGTCATTAAACTTTGACTCATTTTCACTTTGATCATCGAACTTCAATTTGTATCAATTTGATCACTCAACTTTAATTTGGTTTCATCGGATAGTAAATCAAGAAATTTTGACCTCCAAATGAATGATGTAGTTCTTTTTTGGTGACATGGACACTTCCAATAAACTTAATAATGTGTTATGGTAAGGATTGACTCAGATTTTCATACACCCATGTAATTAATTGGGGTTTAAAATATTTGATTTATTGCCAGGTGAAATTAAATTAAAGTTGAGTGATCAAATTGATACAAATTGAAGTTCGGTGATCAAAGTGAAAATGAACCAAAGTTTAGTGACCTAGTAAAATATTTACCCTAAGAAAGAAAGAACAAAAAAAAAACTCCACTAACAGTGAATACAAAAGAACATAAGAAAAAAAAGATACTAGAAGGAGAGAGAGACTCCTCCTAGAGACAATAACACTAAAGTGAAGCAACTAGCCGGAAAAATCTTCGTGGCTGTCAAGAGCCAGCTTCTCGCTGGACTGGATGCAATCGACGAACCGCAGCAATAATAGATTTCTCAAGTCTGTGTATCTCCCTAGTTGGGACCCCTATATTTACAAAAACAAAATAAACAATCAAAGTTTTTTTTTTTTTCTTGGTCATTACTGAACATTGCGAAATAAATGCAAACATTGCACTTGAGTTTTTTGGTTCGTGTTTTTGAATTGAATGCAAAGTTTTCAAGCAGTTAAAACGGTCAGTGATCAATGAATTCAATTTTTTCAGAACATGATCCACAGAATTCACTGATGATAAAACTTTTCAGATAAATTTCTCATTGCAGAAGCATTCACTGCATTTATTGGCATTCATGGTTGTGGCCAGTGCTCCTTTTCTTGAAATTTTGATTTGAAATTTCTGAATACGATATTAATGGCAATAAAATCAAAAGTTTTGAGTATAAAATGGTAGATGAGCAGTTGCTTTTTGATATTTTCTTCTTTGCTAAATTTGACTCCTATTAATATAAAAAAATTGATAAAAACACAGAAAAAGTATATAATGAAAAAATTTTATTTTAAGCGTATTATATATGATAATAATCATACTTCTTTTGCGTTTATTATGCCATAATAAAGCATGGTATCACAAAATAAGCATGATTTGTTAGTTTTAATGAAGCTATTTTTTTTATTTATGAATGTGGACACAGGAGTGGAGCGTAATTATACACTACATACCCGTCCTCATTTTGTGCAGTTTAAAATTTGAACAAATTTCTTTAGTGAGACAAAAACTCAATGCAAATAAATTAAATAATTATTGTATTTAATATTTTTTAAATATGAGTATTTGTTTATGGTGTTTTAAATGTTATGAGTATTTTTTTTATATCTTGAAAGAAAAAATGATGTAGAGAAATATGTGAAAGCTTTTAATTAAATTTATTTGTTTATCTATTTATTTATGTTAATAATATTTGATTTGAACAAGATTTTTTTTTTTTTTGCAAAAACGAAAAATGTATGGTTTTAGTAATTCTTAATAATGACTTATTAACATAAAAAAATCTCCTAATATATTTTTCAAGGCAAAAACAAAAGAAAAAAATATCCAAGTTGACTAGTCAATAAGACAAACCAAAATTGAACTTCTCAACTCATTATATATTTGAGTTATAGTTTTCTTATATAACATTTATAATGAAAATGACTCCTGTCTTTTCTAGTAAAGAAAGTTTCATGAGCATTATTTTTCTAATAAAATTAACCGACGA
Source organism: Dioscorea alata (assembly GCA_020875875.1). Classification (NCBI taxonomy): domain Eukaryota; kingdom Viridiplantae; phylum Streptophyta; class Magnoliopsida; order Dioscoreales; family Dioscoreaceae; genus Dioscorea; species Dioscorea alata. Next base: position 18,338,950 of record CM037018.1, read on the forward strand.
TATATATATGAGAATGTGAATGTGTCAAACGGCAACAGTGACAGCAGCAGAGTGACAGCAGAACGGTAATTAATGGTTTTTCAAATAGTTTTGAGAGTTGAGGTTGATTAAGTTACTGTTATGATTACGATCCAATGATTTAAAATTAAAATATTATATATCTTAATTTTTACATGTATTATTATTTAATTTATAGGGTGCACATTTTTCATTATGTTATTATATATATTTATTGATCATCCTGGAATCATGGTTGTCAATAAATAGATGATCTTAATTTTAAAGATGTGATTGCAAAAGTGATATATTAATTGAATATATTTAAAGATATTCAATGTTAATATATATTTCACTTTTCTATATTTAGGATGCTTTATTTAGATTGTTGAGTTGTTTGATTCGTGATAATAATATATTACCATCTAGATTACCATGGTAATATAGGTGAGAATATTATATGATTGGGAATATTGTGGTAATTTATATAACCATATCTGGTTGGGAACTTTTATTACCAGGAATAGTTCATTACCAAGTTATGAGATTACTACATATCTGGTTGGGAACTTTTATTGCCATTCAGATTACCACCGGTGCAATACCAAATATGATAATATTTGCAAATTACCATGTAACACGTGATAATCTTTTTAGAGTGCCGCGAACAAAATGACCCCTAAGTAATATTCTTAATAGCATCAATATTTTCATTTGATTTTACTTGAATGACTATATACACATTAGTTATTATTTTTCACCAATAATTTTTGAAAGTTACTAGTTCATTATAATAAATAATTTTCCATTAAAAATATAAGAGTTCTATGAAAAATATTATAAACTTTTCAAGACCACTTTTAAAATCAGACATGTTAATTTACTTCTATTAGAATTTGATTGAGGAGTTCGATAAGATTCTTTTCATATCTAATGCAACTTATGTTACAAATTAAGTTAATTAAAACTTGCTAATTCCAAGATATACCTCTTCATTTGTTTATCATTTGAATCAACATCTCTATTGTTTTGTGAATATATAATAAATCATGAACCATTTGAATATTTTGTTTAGTATTTTAAGAGTGTTGATTCTCTTGAAGATTTTGATTAAACTTCATAGAAATTAATTTGATCAAGAATTGAAAATGAATGGTTTTGCATATAAAATAGTTTTTTCATGCTGGTTAATAGAAACAACAAACATGATGAGGTTCCAAGACCTTTAAAAGGGGAAAAGACAAGGATGCTTAGCCAAATAGGTGATTAATTAATTAACAACAGTAAAGATATATAAATGTTAATTTTGAATTATTTTTTATGAAGAAGGTGTTTTGGAAGTATTATTTCTAGAGTTCATGACATGACAATTAATGGCAACCACAATAATGACTGTTGTCAACTGCTCTTGTGAGTTGTGAGACAATTGTGAGACTTGTGAGACCTTCATTAAATAATAAGAACTAACACCTGCCCTTCATAAATATAAGCTCTAACTCTCACCAGCCTTAATTAATTTAGTGCTTGATTAACTTTGACACTCATTTCCAACATCTTCTTTCTGTATGTCCTCTTAAAATAATTTCATTTGATCAAACTTGTAAGTTTCAATGGCCTTTCTTTCAACAACTAAAAAAAAAAAATACAGTATATATATAAAAAAAAAATCATGAACACATGTAACACAAAGAACACTTTTAACAAGATATATGAAACCAGTTCAAATATATATATATATATATATCAAACCTGGTTGACCATCTTGTTCTCCTGTTTTCCAACAAGCCAAAGAAGTGTTCTTCTTGCAAAAGATGGAGCTTCTTCAGACCTAGAAAGCACTGAACTACTCTCCTTATGCTTCTCTTTAAGCCAAATCTTTGAGAAGGAGAAGCTTTCCTTCTTCTGCAAAACATTTCCAATTGCACGATGATTATGATGATGATCACTTGATTCAAAGCTCCTTGATGAATGAAACCGGCCACTCATGATCTTCTTCTTATTAGAACTTGGTTTGATGGCCACTTGAAGTAAAGACCTATGATCCATAACATACTCACAGGAACCCATTGAGAAACATCTCCTTTGATCTATCTTTTGGTCAGAGCTTGTACCTTCATGAGCTTGATCATGAGCAGTAGTAGTAGTAGTAGTACTTGTGGTACTTCTAAACTTTCCAAGCTTGACAGGCACCATCAGCTTCTCCTCCAAAACATCATCAAGAACTTGAACAATCTGCATGCTTTGATCATCTTGTTCAAGATCATGACCATGACCATCATGTTCAGCAAGCACTTGATCTGAACTAGAAATCTCTCTAGAACTCACATTCCCAGACTCTAAAACAAGAACCACGGGACTGCAACAAGCTGGGGAAACTAAGCAGTGATCATGATGAGGGAGAAGAAGACTAGTCCTGCAAAGTGGGCAGGTGGAGTGGGACAAGAGCCATGTGTCTATGCAACCAAGATGGAAAGCATGGCTGCACATGGGGAGAAGTCTGAGCTTGTCATCAGGCTCAAACTCACACAAACACACAGCACAGTCAAAAGGGTCTTTCAAGCCAATGATGGCTTTGTAGAGGAAGATGGGGAGAGTGTCTATGCAGGACTGGTCTACACCAGAATCATGCAAGTGGAAAAGCTGTTGGAGTTGGCCTTGGAGGACTGTCACATTATTGTCTAAGTGATCTTCTGCTTCTCTGTTGATGGGTTTAAGTATGAATCTGATGAGAAGATGGAGAAGACCAGAGATGAAGAAGATGATTGTTAGGATTACTATGATGAGAAGGATGCTTGGGCTTATTTTGTTTTCAAATTTGATGAAAGGTGGTGGAGGTGGTGGTGGTGGTGGTGGTGAAGGTGGTGGGAAGAAAGGTAGTGTTGGTAGTGGTGGGAGGGGGAAGGAGAGAGGAAGGGGAAGAGAAGGTGGTGGTGGTGGAGTTTGGAGAGTCATGTTAGTGATTGGAGAAAAGGAGAGAAGAGGAGAAGATCAATAGCAAGTCATGTATTTTTATTTATTTATTTATTAAGGAGAAATGGAGAGGCTGAAATTTGAAGATGGAGAGGGAGAGGAATTAATGTGAGGAATTAATGTGACAGTAGCAAAGGATGGTGAAGGTTAGGGGACTAAGGGTGTTAATGGGATTTGCTTTATTAATATGAAATTATTTATTTGTTTTAAATAAATATTTGATGCAATATATGAAATAATTTATATATGCCAAGGAGTATGAACATAGCCCAGTATTGACTCCACTGCAAATTGCTGATATGAGACATTCAATTGTTTCAAGTTTTGAGTCTTGTTGGACACAGAGATGATAATGGGTTTTCAGTTAAAGGTTTAGTGATATATGCAGCCTGCATTCTGCATACATATTCTGGTGAGGACATATGAGATGGAAGTTTTATTCCTACCTCATGTGCACACCCCTTTAATTAACAAAGTTTGTAGCATTTGTATAGAAATTTTTTTTTTTTTGAATGTGCTTATATTGGCTCATGAAAACTAAGATATCATATCTAAATTAAAATTAAATTAAAAAACACAATATATATATATAAACTAACTGAAAACATGAATGTGGATAAAATATGATCAAAACAAAACCCTACACAACTTGTTCAGCTGTTTTTAATGAAGGATGGATTGTATAATTAATTATTATATACTTAGCAATAAAATTAAAATAAAATTGTTAAGATGTAAAACATTCAAGAATAGTGAATACAATGAGTTTAACCTCAACATGATTTAAGGATTGGAATTTGATATTATCAACATTTACATGTTTGGTGAAGTGTAACGTACTGTTTTGTTACATAATGAATAATAATTAATGAAGTGAGATGGATATGTACCTATATCTGTAGGTACCCATAATTAAAACAAGGTCCGCATTTTTTTAAATTTTCTGATTTTCATAAATCAAAAGTATTTTCATTTCAATTTTTTATATTAGGTTAACCCACTAATTTAGTTTTCAATATCTTATATTATATATATCTTAATCTACCAGTATATAATCTTAGAAATTAATTAGTGAGCTATAATGAAAACTTGGTTTAGATTCAATAGATAAAATTATAAGCAACAAAAGAAGTAACATTTGTCTTGATTTCACTAGATTATGTTTCATTTGTTTTTTTGGTGTTTTTTTAATTATTTATTTATTTTTTAGATCACATTGAAAAGTCTATGCATTGTTTAAGAATTGTTGTGTGAAGACGGCATGCTCTTCTACTAGCATACAACAATTAAATGCTTAATTATACTTAGTTTAGCTTAATTAGGCATCTAATTATGCACGATAACGTCCAAATGTTTAGGTTTAATAATTTTAATAAAAAAATTGGTGAATCTCATGTCACATTTGAATTCTCAATAGCAAAATAAGTCACTTTCATATTTATTATTATTTTTAAATCAAATTAAAATGTATGCAAGTAAAAAAATTACTAGCTAAAAATTAATAGACCATACAAGAAAAATTATTAGTTAAACAAACAAAAAAAAAATGACCTCAAAATTGTTCTCTAGCAATCACCTCTTTTTTTCTTTTTTCTTTTATATTTCTGCTCTTAATTTAAAACACTTATGTACGGATAAAAACCTACTCGATTAGAAAATAAGAAGGTTCAATTATTCATCCTTAATAATTAGCAACTATTATTATTCATTCTTTGGCTGGAAAAAAAACATTTGCATATTTCAACTGCTTGCACTACCTACCTACTCTATTTTAATTAAGATTGCTAATATGCTTTTTCTTGGTTTACAGCTACGTCATATCACCACGTGGCTTCCCAGAAGATCAAAGGCTCACTCAATTTCATCAGCGCTAGGGCTCCCAACCATTCAGACGATTCTGATCAGTAACTTGCTTTGGAGTATGTTACTCCTCCTTCAGTCTATGTAGACCTATGCTACTAGACGACGGGTTTTGTCTTCTAGACTTCTACTTTTTTATTTTGCAGTCTGTTTGTTTGTTTTACTTTAGTTTAGCTCCTCACCACTCGTGAGAGTCACCTGTCTACTTTTTCTTCGTTTTATACGTTTTGTACTTGCTTTTTATTACAATAAATTCGTGATTTATCCACTTTTATATAAAAAAACTATTATTATTATTATTATTATTATTATTATTTAAGTCAAATCAACAGTATGAACACGCATGTTGGTGTAAATTTTAATTGTCTCAGTTGCCATCAAAATGTAGGTAGATGACATATATATACATATATAAAAATCTAGAGTTATTAATATGATGAATTATATTATTAGTTATTTGAAATAGATATATATTATTTTTTATATTCATTTAAGGAAGCCTAACCTCACAATCACGTGCATACTTACAAAGTAATAGATGATATTAAATTATTTTTACTTAAATAAATGATAAAAAAAATATTTCATAACTTGATGATAGATTATGTGAAGAAATGAGCCAAAATTATGGTTCACAATCACATAATTATTTAACAAATTAAAGAGACCATTATTTTGTCCATAGTTAAAGCCGCTTTTTATATAGTATCCTATTTATATTAAGAGCAATAATAACACCATATTAATTAAAGATTAATATAAAACAAACAGGATTTAGACTCATCTCATTTTCAAACAAGACCATCAAATTTACAAAAACATATAATGAGCTTCACGTTTCCATGTTTTTATTCAAATTACATTAACCTTTTTTATTTTATTTTATTTTTGAATATGTACCTCATAAGATACCAAATTACAAAACAGCCCTTCTAAAATTATAGATCACAGCGTAATTCTTAATCTGATAAAAAATGATAATTGACACACAAAGTGTGGACAGATCTCAAAGACAAAATAATATATTCATTAATGACAAGATTTAAATAACATCATGCATGTGAGTGCAGGCCTCCCATTAATGTTATTTATACAGACATATACATGCATACATATATTTAAAGAGATTGGTAGATTCATGTTGAGCTGGAAATATGTATAGAGAGACAAGAAATGGATAACCTAAAAGAAAAAGAAGAGAACGTTATAAATATCAATATAGTAATTATATTAATAATATATATATTAAATAATAATAATCATTAATTATTGTTACAGTTTATGAACTAGAAAAAAAAACATTGCTAGAGTTTGTAATTAGAATTCTGTTGAGTTTGGCCAAAAAAAACTTATGATGTGAATTATACGATTTTTTAAAATTATGAATTTTTATAAAATTTATATAAAATTTAAGTAATCAAACTACATCCAAAGAATAACATATCAAATCGGTCACAACTTGAATTGAATCTAGAATCCATATCAATTTACAATCGACTTTGGTTTATTTAAAAATATATTTAAGGTTTTTATTATGAAAAGCAAAACTTAAGTAAACTGGACCACCATTATTATACTTAATTTTCAGCGTATTAAGGTCGTCATCTTCCCTTGTATTTGTGGTATTAATTTCTTGATTTTAAATTTTTCATGGAAACTCTATCCATTTTTATTTGTTTTTTTTTTCATATATATATATAATTATCAAGACTAGATATAATAACAAACATTGATTTGTTAGGCAGAGAGTGATGGTGTTGATCGGTAGATGCATGGTGAGAGATGCAAACAGATATCATATCAAACTATTAATCTAAGTTGATTGGTAGATATGAGATAAATAATATTAATAATAATAATAACTTAGATTGACAAATAATTATATATATTTATAAGTGATGGTGTTCATAGTCTAATGACATTGCCCATTATAAAAAGTGTTGGTGTAAGAAATTCAAATTCTTAGTTCAAATTTCATCTGATGCTAATGGATACTCGGTTCAAAGGTGTAGGGCTTGATAACTAAATTTTTGTTTATGCTTATGTTTTAATTGTGCTTATTGCATTTTGTATATATATATATATAGATTAAATTTGTAGTGGAAGTTGAACTGACTATGACTAACAAAAATAAGAGAAAATAAAAATTTGATGCAATTGGGAAGAGTACAAACCACCCATTGGCATCACCTTACAAAGTTGTTTTAGATTCTACCAAACTTCAACTCCATAGACCAATTGAGCTTATCTTTAAGTTAAAAAGGCATTGATATCAGCTCACCAATCTTCTTTAATTTTTGTTTAACATATGTCTAATAATAATAATAATAATAATAATAATAATAATAATAATAATATACTTCCAAATTTTTTATACTTGGTTACATATTTTCTTAATAATTTGAATGATTTTAACAAAAAAAAAAGGTACATAAAGAGGCAAAAATATAATGGTTGGATTTTTTCTTTTTTTTTGGTAAGTCAAAAGTCAAAACAGTAAAATGAAATTTCGGTTTAAATAAAATTAAAATTCTTAACTCAACGAGAGGAGTTAATATAAACATAAAAAAAAAAAGTTAGATGAAAAAACGGAGGATTTCAGGGATGTCATAACAAACAATATTTTATTTTATTTAAATAATAGCCCACTAATCTTGGTTTGTTGTTGTGGCATCATGCAAAATATTATTTTGATGATGGTTACCTTACTCATTGTATCCATGTACTAAATGTCATAAGGATGGATGTAAAGTTCTCATTTTTTTTTAAATAATAATAAATATTAATTAATCATATATTGTATTATGCATTATTAATATATAAAAATAATTAAAATATTTTATAGGGGTATAATTGTAAAAGAAGAAGGCATAACAGATGTTTTCTCACTTTCTCCCAATCATGCATGGGGGGCAACCACTTTTCCCTGCAGGCCTTTTTATAACTTTTTCTTTTCTTTTTTTCTTTTTTTATTTTTTATTTTTATTTTATTTTATTCTTTAAATTTATTTGTACCTTACTTTTTATTCAAAATTATATTTTAATACATTTATTTTTAAGTAGTATAATAACAATATCAAGGCACCTGCTTTTTTACTCCTCTGAAGCCTGTTGGCAAATATTCTCCTCTCCAGTTCCTCTGAGCTTGCTCTTGATTTTTCTATTCCATGCTCTGCAGGGCTTCAATGTGATCTGAATTGCGAGCGGAGCGCCTAAAGATGCGATTTTGGGAGCTCTGGTATATATTTTGCTGGGCAATGATGTTCAATTTGGATGTGGTTTTGCTATTTTTGTGACCCAAAAAGGCGTCTTTTGTTGCCAGTTTGGGATTGTTTTTGAGTTATTTTTGGGTTGGTGTTATTGAATCCGTGATTGTTAATGGGTGGTTGTCTCCCTTGTTAAGAAGTTTTATGGGAGTTGTTTGGACTGTGATGGAGATGGTTGTTGTTGTTGTATTGTCTTCATTTTTGCTGATATTTTTAGCTTCATGTTCCCAATTTTTGGAGATTTAGTGATGGCTGCTTTCAGTTGTGTTCTTTTGGGGAAATTTTGATCACAAGAAGGTGGAAAGTTCCTTTCTTTTGATTGTTTTTGTTTGTGTATTGGGATTTGAGGATATGAGGTTTCTAAGCATCATGGGGAATTCATTTGGGTGCTCTGCATCCGGGGAGAGGTTGGTTTCAGCTGCCAGAGATGGCGACCTTCAGGAAGCCAAGGCCCTCTTGGAATACAATCCCCGGCTTGCCCGGTATTCCACCTTTGGTGTTCGGAATTCGCCTTTGCATTATTCGGCTGCACAGGGCCACAATGAGGTTACTGATTATCAATGCTTTGTCACCATTTGATTTGGTGTGCCAGATATGGTTTTCTTTTATTTGATGAGTTCCTTCCTTCTGCTTCCGCAGATTGTCACTCTTTTGATCGAGTCTGGTGTTGATATAAATCTTCGAAATATCCGTGGTCAGGTAAAGCTTTGATCTTTTCCTTGTTCTTTCCAATTCACTTGTGAATCTTATGTATGGTATGAACTCTATGCTCTGGTTTATTTATTTTCATTGTACGATGCTGAATTTATAAGAAGACCATGTTTGCTTTTATTTGATTGAGTTCCAATAATGATACAACAATATCATGTTACTATCAGACTGCTTTAATGCAAGCATGTCAATATGGTCACTGGGAGGTTGTTCAGACTCTAATCCTTTTCAGAGCCAACGTAAGTGATTCTGATGAGTTATCATTATTCTTTTTGTTGATAATGATGATGTCGAATGGCTTCTTTTATTACACTTCTCATGCAATATATGGGCATTGGATTTTAGATTCACAGAATGGATTATCTCAATGGTGGAACCGCTCTCCACTTTGCAGCTCTAAATGGTCACACTCGCTGTGTTCGCCTTCTCCTGGTTGACTATGTGCCGAGCATATCTGATTTTTGGAATATTATGAGGATGAGGTCAGGTCAAGAGACCTCTACATCAGAATTTGATGAAGAGTATGTGGAATTCTCTGCTCCTCATCTACATCAAATTCGTATTTGATAAATTCTTACATCACTTTCTTCTAATTTTTCCTTGACAGTGCTCTAGTTAAGATAGTAAACAAAAAGGCTGATGGTGGCATCACTGCTCTCCACATGGCTGCGCTGAATGGACATGCTGAGACTGTTCACTTACTCTTGGATCTTGGTGCTTCTGTCTCTGAGGTCACAGTTGAAGATGGGACTACTATTGATCTTATAGGTTTGTATACTTCTTAACAGAGGCTTTGTTGATCCTTTGAAGTTCTCATCCTTTATTTCTAATCCGTATATTTGTTCTTTCTCTTTGATTTTATAAATTTTGTTTGTGACCCTTCTGATCTTGTATGCTTCCTCTAGATTATCTTTATTCAAGCTAAGCATTATATCATTGTGTCATATGAGAATAGGCTTGTCTTTTTTGTCTTACTTAGTAGCAGCCTAAACATTGTTTCTTCTGTGAGCAATCAGCTCTGAGCTTTCATCTTTATTCATACACAAAACAGAACAAATGTTTAGATTGATGAATGCATGATTTTGGATAACCATTACAGAGCTCTATGCCGAAGTAATATGATTCTGACTTGTGGTATGGGAAGATTTCAATTGCGGATGTTCATGTTGGATGTCAAGGTTTTTGCTTGTGCTCATTGAATGAAAAGAAGCATTATTGATTAGAAAGCCCTAAGGCTTGATATTCTAGACCAAACATGAGGGTCAAGAATAATCAAAAAGATTTTGGTTATTGTAATTATATGTTTATAAGAAAGTAACATGCAGTATAAGCAGCTAATTTTCCTAATATATTGTGTGTCTTCGAGAGAGGCTTATTTTTTCCACTTTACAGGTGCTGGGAGCATGCCTCTCCATTATGCTGCTTACGGAGGAAATGCAGTTTGCTGTCAAGTATGTAGTTTTTGTTTCTTGCTTGAGATGGTTCATGTTCTAATAATCATGATATTTATGCAACATATGTTGACCTGTAGGTTCTTATTGCTAGAGGAGCTAGCTTGACTGCCGAAAATGCTAATGGGTATGTGCTTATTCTGCTGGTATATATATCCCACAAAAATCAGCTCATGTCTCTAAAACTCAATTTATTTTATTCTTTTTAAATAATATGGGTAGTTACAGGAAATAATTATGAATTAAATTGGCTGAATTTCATTTTTTTGCTTCGGTGTTTGAAGCTGGACTCCGGTGATGGTTGCACGTTCATGGCATAGAAACTGGCTTGAGGGCATATTAACTAGACGCCCCGAAGGTCGATTACATGCCCTTCCATCTCCATATCTCTCTATTCCCCTTATGAGTATTGTGAAGATTGCCAGGTGAGTAATATATAAATTGATTTTTTCTCCTTTTTCGACACCAAATTAGAGTGTTCTAATGGCCTTTTTTTAAATAAAAAAAAAAGAAAAAATTCTTAAAAACAATAAGGCAAATGATTGAGCTTATCGCATCAATTGCAGCTCCTAGCCATTCCTAGTCTGGAATAATAACTATGAAATGATTGCTTTATTATAATAAAATCAACTTCTTTGAGTCATTTTTGCTTGTCATACATTTGACTAAATGAATGCTAAATAATTGCCACTTGTTGATCTTGCAGAGAATATGGATGGAGAAATGCAAATCTGTCACCGGCAGTCGATCCTTGTGTTGTTTGCTTAGAGAGGAAATGCACAGTCGCTGCCGGAGGTATATATTTGCTTGAATCCTTCACCCACTGAGGCAATTACTAAAAATTATCTGTTTTTTCATTAATGGATGATTAGCAAGTTATTGTTAAGGTTTTGTTTCACCAGAATTCCATATTATCTGTCTTAGATCCCCTTGAGTCAGGGCCATGCTTTATAGCTGAATAACATGAATACTATGGAGAAGCATTATTACGGGAAATCTTTAAGTAGACTAACTAATGCTTAAGCAGTTACTTTAAGATGATAAGAACCAGTCATCCAAACTTGCAGGTTGTGGTCATGAGTTTTGCACTCGATGCGCATTATACCTATGTTCCACAAGCAGCAGCATGGTCGTATCCGGGCCACCGGGTTCTATTGCTTGTCCTCTGTGTCGTCATGCAATCGTGACATTTGCTAAGCTCCAATCTTTGAGCCCGATAAGGGAGTCACCGAGGCCAAGCCTCTCACTGTCCCTTTGCACTGCTTGTCCATCAATGGGCTCAGAATCAGCAAGTTCAATGGCAAACAAGTTATGGAAGCCCGATTTCCATTGCACAAGGATATCGCCTTCGTCGTCTCTCCGGTCAATCAGCTTCCAGAAATTCCCCTCAATGCGTCTCAGTCCGACACTTTGCATGGGAGCCCCAGATACAACTACATGTCTAATTCGATGCCCGAGATCAAGGTTACGACGATCAATCTCTCATGGCGAGAGCAGTCGAAGATCATGGCTGTTCCCTTTCAATCAGTACATTACATCGACTGGCAACAGTTGAGTCTTTTTTGTAATTTTGTTTCCTTATTGCCTTATCCTGTTTATGCGTGATCATTTGCAAAAACATCTTGTTTAAGTGAGTGATGTTATCTCCCTTGCGGGATATTTGTATATACAATGTGCTTTTGTTTTGCTTACCTTTATGCACACATTAAGGTTTTTGTCTGAATTCTTTGATTATATTAATAAAATTGTTGATTGGTGTTTGTATGTTAATATTCCCAATTTTGGTGCTATCAAACTCGCATTCAATGCCTTGATCATTTGTGACACTGAAAAATTACCAACTCTACTCAAGGAATCATGAATTCAGGTTGACTTGCATGCTGAAATTAACTCATCCATTACATAAAAATGAAGTTGTCAAAAAAACATTGAAGAAAAGACAAAATATTATAAGCTGTTTTTGATAATATAGAAATTAGTACAGGCAGACAAACTAAGCTCTGGAGGGATAGACGGGAGGACTGGAGGTGGGAGTTTTGACAAGAGTAAGGGCGTGTCTCTTGGTGTGGAACGGAGTAGAGAGCGGCCATGACATTGCTCAGAGTTAGAAAAAGTCTTGCAAGGTCAAGAAAACCTTACAAATCTCCTTCAACCAGAGCTGAGCCGGTAAAGGCCTTACGAGAAGCTCAGCAAAGATAGCACCATGCAGGAAAAGTGGTATCAGATATAAAAACTTTATCTTTCCACTTCCTCTTGTACCACCCGAACCTGTAAAGCAAGAAGCATAACCAAGAGGGAACAAAAGGCATGCTGTTTCCCCTTGGCATGAAATCAAGCAAGGCAATATGGAAGGGGCTTATATAGGATAAAAAAGATGGAAAACTGTAGCAGTAGTAGCAGTAGGGGAATTGAATGTGATGAGATAAAAAGAAGAGGTTGGCCTGACATTCCCAAATGTGTTTCTGTCACTGTAACCAAGAAAAAAGCTTGTTCATCACCCACCCACCCACCCACATGTGCAATAGCAACAAAACTCTACACCAAAAGGACCAAAAGGAGATGAAAATTGAAACCTGAGTAATAAATGGAAAGCAGATGGATGAGCCAAAAGGATGTGCAGTATTGTGTCACCACTCTTATGATGATCTTTATTTTATCTCTTGAATGCTTGAGAAGGTAAATGGGTAGGTGGAAGCTGGCCTCTTCTTATGTTGACTTGCATGCGCAATTGGAATTTTTTGTTTTTTACAAGGACTGTTAATAAATAGAGTTCTTGAAACCACTCCTGCATTTCTGCATTTCTGCATTCATATCACTTGATATGATGCATTAATTTGTTCTTTCACTGATTTACAAACTCTTCTTTGACACTTGAGATGAAACATATGTCCTCAACTCTTTGAAACTTGACACATAAGATGTTTTCCGTATTATATATAGATGAGCATTATCTTGTGTGGTCCCTATCTAGATGGTCCAATGCTCACAGATGTGGGATCCACCATGGTTTTTATTCACTGAATTATGTTCATCTCTGCTGTGTCTGCATAATGTCATCAATTTCCAACAATGCTGCTCTTGTCTGAAGTGAAGTTTGTATACATTTCAAACTTCTAAAATCCTGCAGGAAAAGTAGGATTGTTTCTGAATAAGATCAGAGTGAACATTTTCATTTTTCAAGGCTTTGATTCTCCATTACTGTCATCATAATCCCTTCTAACTCTCAACACTCATGTTATCAAAGTTAGCCAATTCACACGTGTTTAAGACATTGAACTGCATTGCATGCATGCATGCATGGACTCATAGTATACATCCTCCATTTCTCAAGCTGGCCGTATAGGGATCACAAGCTGGCCTTAGGTGTGATGATGCCACTGCAGAGAGAATCCCTGTAAAAAGACAGAAACAAAGGCTTTTCCTTCTCCCCCTCCATCATCACAACCCCTGAGCAGATGTGACTGCACATAAGAAAGCTCTGCAGAGGCCCCTGCAAATCTTCATGTCTGCATCTTTGTTTTGTGTTGTTTGCCTTCCAAAACCTTCTCAGAGCTTGTGAGTATTAATGTCTTTCTGACGTTCAAAACTTTGAGACTGTACATGAAGGAGGTTGGTTGTGTATTAATGGTGTTTTGACTCCTCCCCTGCTGCTTTCTTTTCTTGGAGGTTTGCCCTACTATTTTTTTTTTTTTTTTTTCTGCAGCTTTGGTTTCATGAATTTGTGAGAGGATTAGAGATTGATGTGCATGGAATCCATGCAAGTTGGTTTGTTCTTTTGGTTATTGTTCAGTGCCATCATGTGTGATAACTGATAACAAGAAGTACTTGTGTGAGTTAGAATATTGTTTTGATAGGGGTGTACATGCAATTTGTATTTGTAATTAGGAGGTTTTACAAGGGTTCATGTGCAAATAAACGGACCTATTTTTAATATCTGCCTGAGAGATATTTAGTTCCAATGCACCCGCGGTGAGATATATTTTTAACAAATTTAGTCTCTATTTCCCGCCGTTTATCATCAAAAAGAACTCATCCGACGGTCCGGATCGCTTACAATTAACATGAAATCTTATCCGCGAGACACCAGACCAACTCCCAGCAAAAAAACCCGGAATTCCTAATCTGACAAAAAAAATCCGAAAAGATAATGGCGCCGATCTTCGCCGTCGTGGCGCCGCCGCCCGTGCGATTCCCGGTGGCTCTTCTCCGACGATCGCCGGATATCCCAGTCCGGCTCGCTTCGCGAGGATGGGACCGTTCTGGTATGGTGTCATCTCACCTGTGCGAGAGAGAAGCCCCCCTACCCCTGGCTCTAGATTGGAAGGAGCTCACCGTCAGGGAGGCGGCTTCGGAGGAAGAGCTCCTGGCTGCCGTACAGCTCCGAATCCGGACTTTCTACGAGTTCAAGCAATCCTACGGCATCGAGGTGAGCTTGTGATGAATTTGGATTTTTTTTTTTTGGAAATAAAGTTTCAATTGGTGTATTTGAAGATTTATCTTATCAGTAGTGATCTAAAGATAGAACCTTTTGGTAGATGGCATTGAGAACAATGAGCACATGTGAATTTTTATTAGTCAAGTATTGTTGCGGTTGTGGAGCAGCTGCGTTCTCTAGTACTACAATGGAGAGTGGTTGAAGAGTTGTCAACAGTGGATTAACCTATTTTACTAGTAGGTGCTTGTGACTTTGACAATGTTTTTCCATGATACTGGCTACTGAGCCTTTGCTCACAATGGTTTGCACTTTTATGGTGAAGGTGGAATCGTGGAGCAGACAATTTTTATGATTTATTGATTTGTTTTGAAGTTAACATGACCGTAGTTACCACCTTAGGGTAATAAGAGTGGAAGATTTCTACTTTGATGTTAGCAGACAACTTTATGTTTTCTTGTTGGGTATCATTGCACATGATGAAATCAGACTTGGGTGGGGACAGGTGCAAGAATAAGGTGGGAACCAATTGAGGTTGCTAATGAATTCACTACATTTAATTATTTGCCTTTTTAGAATTTCTCTAATCAATCTTCATACGCTTCTTGTGTAGCTTTTAATCAAATATTAAGCTTCAGAGAATTTTATTGTTTTGGTTGCTGTATTGATTGCTTTGTTTGATGTTAAGTTTTGTTAGGATTATAAGAGGCAGCTGATGGAGCGGGAGTTTGAAGCATTAAAAGATCGAGTTTCTGGCAAGAGAGTAGAATTCAAGAGAGTTTCTTGTATAAACGCCTCATTGCCACTGTCACCGTCCTTAATTGATGCTAGTGATTTGTGTTCTACATGTAAGGTATATTAGTTTATTACCATCAGATGTTTAACTGTAATTTATGCTCGAGCACCTCTAGAAAATCACTTCTTCTCGAGTTGATCATGCTTAAAGTTCTGTAATGATGTAAACAACTTTCATACACTGTTGCATGTCTCTTCCTGCATGATCTCATATTACCATATGTTTCATGCACTGTAATGTCAGCAGACCTCATATTTTTTTTTTCTTTCCTCTTGAAATCTACACTTGTGAAAGAACCAAGTGCATGATCAGTATGCATTTGTGATCTTTACTGCATAAGTCATCTTGTGCAAAATATGTTGCATTTGTATCTATGCCTATATTTCCATCTAGTTTCTCTCTTATTTTTCTTAGGTTTAGGATCTCAATTATCATCCAATTTTGATGGAGGTTCTGTGTTATGGTTTTCTATTGCATATATAGTTCTCTGAGGATGGAAAAGACCGAGTAGTTGTTGGGACGTTAGATGTTAATCAGTGCGTGAAGTTGGCTGATGAATTAACAGGGAAGAGGCCTGAGGTACATTATGCCTATGATTCATTTAGACTTTTTAGTTTGAATATAGTTATATTCAAGATATTGAAGTATGAAGGGAGCTTAATGATTCCGAGATGATATTTTATGGTAACAATTCCATTTTGATTCTTGACAAATAGCTTTTTTTTTGTGCTTTTCTGCACGTTGATTATATGTCATCCTAGGTGATTGAAGGATCAATGTCTTTCTTCCATTATTTAATGTGTCTTTGGTTACATTATGTAGATTCAAAGTTTAGTGAATTTTGATGCTCATAACAGGAATACCACCAAAAATGTCTTGTTAGGAGGTTGAAACAGTCACTAGCTACCTACGTGTTTTTTTTTCTGCTTTGCAGACAGTATATGCTGTTTGTTCCTGTTTGTCTTTACACAGGATAGTGTTTAGTTATCTAGGACAACTTGTCTACCATTATTATAAGTCCAAAGTGAAACTTTTGGGTTCTAAGGAACTGTTAATGAGTGAATGTAGGTTACTCTTTGATCTAGTTTTGGGAGCTAGACTTTGATAAGGATATAAATTTCTTTTGCACAAATTTATTAGATGAAATTATAGATTGCATTTTAATTTATTTTTAATATGAGAACTCAGTTTTAGTTAAAGAACTTCTGGTCTCTAAAAGATGAGCAATTTTCACAGGGTAGTGGAAGCAATCTCACAAGGGCATATCTCAGCAATGTTTGTGTTGCTGGTGAGCTCCAAAAGAATGGTTTGGGCTATACAATAGTTACGAAAGCTAAGAAACTCGCTCTTGAATGGGGTGAGTACTCCTGCTTCTTTCTGTTCTTTTTTACCTTTCATTGGGTACTTGTTGTTTATTATTTTGATCTTTCTCACATTGCTGTGGTGGCAATGTAAGCATTATACATGTTCTTTCTCCTTCTGTATGCAAACTTAGGCATACGAACTTTCTGATTATCAGCCATTTAGGATTTTTTATCACAATTTGGTATGGATTCTCTGGTTATAGATCTTTACTGCTGTAGTTCTTCTTACTTCTTTTTTTGTTTATTACTATCACTATTGAAGAAAGAGCTATTTGTGCATACTTCTTGGGCACATTCAGTGTCTTAATGGTCAGAATATCCTGATAATGCATACACCACCAATAAGGCCTTGTAGAGTTCTTAACAAGAGATTGTGGTAGGATATCCACTTAAATATTTTAGAGTCATGCAATGCCATATTTTTCTGTGCCATGGTAAGAGATTTTCCAACTTGCTTTTGTATTGATAATTTCTTTTTTGAACTAGTAACTCTTGTTAGTAGAGTAACTAATAGTCTCACATTGGTCAATTTGGTAAATTTGGATTTGAATGTATGTGAGCTTGGTTCTCTCATTTTTTTAGTTTAAGCTTTTGGGTTGTATTGGGTCAAGATAATATGTTTTATATGCATCTAACACTTGTTATGTTTCACTTTTGATTTTTTAATTTAATTTTGTTTTATTTTATTGTAATTAAATTTCTGAATGCTTCTAGTCTTAAATATTTGAGCTGCTCTCCAGGAATAACTGATCTCTATGTTCATGTTGCCGTCGACAATGAAGCAGCACAAAAGTTATACAAGAAGAGTGGTTTCATCTATGAAAGTGAGGAGCAAACATGGCAGGCCAGATTTCTAGGTCGACCAAAAAGGTTACTTCTTTGGATTGATCTTACTCAAAACAACTTGTAAGGTAACAATAATGATATATTGCATTCTTTGGCTTTTTAGATACTGGTCAGATAATGAACTTGTAATGTAACTGTAATTTGCAATTATTTACTCTGGTTCTGGATGCTCTGGGGAGATGAGCCCCTCCCAAGCCCATAGTTGGCTAATTTATCTCATGCATTTATATGTATATGTAAATTTTCATTTCAAGCATTGTTGTTGAGTATTACAATTTTCTGCCAAGTTTGATCAGGTTAAAGATTCTTGTTTAAACTAAAGCTCACCCCAAACCCTGTATTGGTGGTGTTAACTCATATGTCTATCATACTTTTTTTACATTTTTTTCTTTCATTGTAGATAATCGATCTAATTGCCTACCTGACTTTGTTATGATGTGCATGTGGTCAATGTGATCTAGGAATTGCCTTGGTATCCTCTTTGGTTATCCTTTGCTCTGTTCTACTTCTTGATCTTTATAAGAGTTTGTGATTACTGGTGTTTCTTTCTTGAATATTGTGGTTGAATTTTTACTAATTTATACCATATAACTCTGTTCATAATTCAACCCCTTTTAAAGAAAATATGAAACTTTGTGCAGGCACAATAAAAAAGTAGCCTAAAAGAGCATATTATTAAATTATACGGTGAACGGTTGTTAGTGGTATTATGGGTTATAAGCTAGATTGTCTTGTCCTATAATGATATGTCTTTTTATTGCTGTATGCACATAACTGGTTTGCAGAAAACTACTTTCGGTAGTGCACAAACAATTTGAAAGGAAAAACTAGTAACTGTCAGGCAGTGGAGCTAGGTATCATTCAATGGGTTTTTTAAGATGGTCAATTATCAACTTAAGCAAACTGTTTTTTCTTTCTTTTTCTTTAGAGATTACAATTTTACGCCTCTTCTTGGTGCTTTCTGCTATTATTTTCACAAAACCAATTTATCTAGTTTATACAGTGTAATCAAGATTTGAGAGATTGCTCACATAGAAACTATTGTTTCAATTCCTTGTTTCTGCAATCTATTCTGGACAAAGATCAGTTGCTTTACAAAAAAGAAGCTTGTACCTCATAACATCATTATTCATCTCTTCCATACATGTAACCAAGAAAAACTCAAAGATGAGAAGGAAAAACAGTAGAAATACAATATAGAGAACAATGATGGGTATGGCATCTTCAAGATTCGGTCAGTTCCTTTAAACTTGGAATTCATATGTGCCGAAGGTTGTGGAAAGAATTAACATTTGATTAATGGTCATAGTCCATTTCTTGTACTGAATGTAATCATCAATTTCGAGCTCAATCCTTCCCTTAGTTGTGGTCATACTAACCGAATAGCATGATGGATCTGGATGCTTTGCAGGCTCTTCAATCTGGCTGGTTTGCAAGTCATATACAATACCTGCAGGTCAATTATTTTAATTGAAGGTTATGGTGATAGAAGTATTACAAAGAGGAACACAAAATAAGGAATCTTAGTCTCACTTTCTTGCGCACTTGACAAACCAATTAGAAGGCTGACCTTCCTGGTTGTTAGGATGACCTTGGCATCTTTATTTAAGGATACAGAGACCAATCTTAGTCTGCACTTGCCTGTCCAGTATAATGAAAAAAAAATAAAGAAGAAACTATTATAAGCTGTTGGTAAATGCTTCATATCATATTATATGGAATGATGTATAAATGACCTTGTTAACCAGACTATTTCTTGTGATCAATTGGAGCAAGGGAAGACATCAAGAAAGATTCTGTCTGGATTGAACTATGGCGAAATGGTTAAAAGAATTATATTGCTTTGATTACAGGTGTCAAAAGTGAGAACTATCATAAATTTTGCTGGATTTTTGTGGTTTTCGTTTTCTCAGATATGATTTTAGTGTTAAAAGAATGGAAAATAACAGAAGTTATGGTTGAGATCAATTTCCCTAACATATGTTATATCACATCACATACCATCTGCTGTTCGGACAAGGAGTTCTTCGCCTTTTGCCAGGGATGCCCTACACCTTCCAAAGTCGAAGTAATGCTCATTGAATTGAAGTGTAGGTGTGCTGCTACCCTTTATTCTCTCTCTGTGCCCAGGCCTTCCTCTAAGAGTTGCTGCACCTCGCAATGCTGAAATATCAAAAATAAAAAATTCAATGGAACCACAAAATCATGTATGTAAACGTTTCATTATATTCTTGCTGTGCCCTCTCTTTTTCCATCATTTTCTGTTTTCAAGTATACATGAGAGATGGCTGTGGTAATTCAAGAGAATGGAGTAGCAGATCATTGGTGACATAAGGTAAGCTTTATGCTAAATAACAAGTTCATGCAAATATTCCTTTCTGTACATTCATGCCAATAGTCCTTTTAATTTTATCGAGACTGGAGTCAATCATGCTTAGAGTAATGAACTCTTATGTTCTAGATTTTCATGAAGTTATAAATCTTTGAAGTAATGAGAAGGTTGAAATGAAAAATACATGTTGCTGCGGCAGCTGTTAAAGTGATGATGTTACTCTTATCAGTAGCCGTGATCGCTGCACTTATAGCTGATTCTAACTGTTCACGCTTTGCACCCACAGCCTCTGCCACTTGGGCACATTGTGCTGCAACCAGAGCTGCAGCAGTGGCCACTGCAGCCTCTTTTGAAGCATTATGTTGGCCCGGCGCTGTGTTTTCTGCCGCTATGGTGGCAAGCGCTGCTGCCACTCCAGCAACTGATATTGCTGCATGCACCTCTGCCTTTTGCAACCTATCTTCTTCCTTCCTCTTCTGCCTCATTTCCTTCATCCATTTTTTTATTGACATCCCTTTCCATGGTGCATTTCTGGTAGAAAACTGCAAAGATGTATATATATATATATATATCATTGCAATAATTACTCTTTGATCGTTATTAAACTTCTATATTTTCTCTATCCTTTTGTCCTACATGTGTCAGTAATTATATGGTTGCAGGAGCAGAACTCTGAAGAACATGGTCCTGTGTTATGGTGTTATTTATTATAAGCAAGAGCTTATAGCTAGCTATTGTGCATTGTCTATAAACAGTGTTATGTTTGCAATTACTTGTGAAGTAAATAAACTTTTGATTAAACAAAAAGAAAATGCATCGCTAAGTTTCAAATTGAACTCAAGAAATACGAATGAAAATATATGCATTGCAGTAATTTTGAATTGACATTCTCTTTGTTTTTGCTGCTGCCTATTATTTTAGTTGATATTTTGGTTTTTTCCATGATTTTTCTTTTCATTATTTAGTAAATTTCTCTTATTTCAATGAACAAAAGAAAGTTTGCTCTCTTAGCTATAAGAGTTACGTTAAGAGTACCCATTTTTTTCTGAAGTTGAGATCATAGTCCAGCTCTGGATGAATAGCCTGCTGCAACCATAGCCATGACTGCAAAAGGATAAAATTCGTTGAAAAGAATTACCATGAATCGAAAACTCAAATATTTGTTGTAAATTTTTCATTACCTTAACATCTTCGACATTCCATTGTGGTATTTTCTTGAAATCGTTGTCTTCCACCGTGACATTCTTATCGTTTTTCTGCAGGTTATACAGCGACAAGTACATGCATGGATGTTTAAATCACAGAGTACGCTTTCTATTCTCTCAATGTTAAAGATTAGACATTACCGTCGATACTGTTTTATTGTCAGCATTCCTGAACTCCATTATAGCATTCTCTTCAAACGCCATTGCCGGTTGAAAAACCTGGATGGCTGAGCTGCACCATGCATCAGATAGGCCATCCATGACTGGTTCTGGACTTGTTCTACTTCTCTTGTCATGGCATTATAAACATCGATAAAAGACGACATCCTTGATGGAACTAGGTTCTTGACATTATTAACCCAACCATGCCTAGAATCTTATAATATTATCAGGTAAAGAAACACTAAACAAAACTTATATTTAATCAAATTATAATGAGATGAGTGGTTGGCATTGTTACATCTATTTGTTAAATTTAAAAGGTATGTTTGGCTTGCTGATTAGGGTTTGTTGGTGACCACAACCTTTACGGAAAGAGAGAGCTTGAACATGCTGCTCTTATCATTGTGGATGGCTGCTGTTGCTTGATGTTAAATTAGTAATGTTGAGGTACTAGTGATTGGACTTAAGTTTGGTGTTACAGTGAAGCTAGGGTTTTTGCCTTTTTTCAGACAAATTTTTCTAGAAGTCTTTGATGTTTGTTTGTTGGATTTTAGACTCTTCTTTCTTTGATAGGTTGCTTGAAAGGGGACCATTTCCGGTGTCCAAAGTTATTATGATCAGTTTACCTGAGCTTCGGTTTTATTTACTTAGGGTTGATCTTGAGCATTTTAAACCGGATTAATTGCAAAAGAGGAGGGATTTGGAGATTATATTTGTAAGATTATAATTGCAATGATTAAGTTTTATTTCAAGGATCTCAAGTTCAAAACATGATAGTAGCAATGGTAATAGGTTATCGGTTATGGGTGCATATTTATAACCCAAACCTTTCGTTTGAATCTCCAGCCTGTGTGCACGCTCATGATCACATTGCGTAAAAAAAAAAACAAAAACAAAAACAAAAATAAAAACAAAAACCATTTCAATTGAACTTGTCTTGTTTATATTTTAGCTTATATTTGAGCTTGGTTTGATTTTAATTTTACTTGAAAAAATTAAACTGATTAAAATATGATTCTAATTCTTTTGGAATTTGTGAATGATTTATAAGTTTATAGGTAACAATTTTATACAATATATTTCTCTTCTTTTTTTTTAACTTTATCATACTCTATCTTTGCCTAATTTGTAATTATATTTCAACTGAATAAAAGTTATTCTTGTACCATGTATAAACATGAATAAACTTTAAATAAAATTTAATTTAAGTTATCAAAATATAAATAATCCCATTCTACTTTATCTTATTATCAAACACAACAACAATTGAATTTCAAAGTATGGGACACCCCTCCCCTCCAACTTGAACTCCTCCCTCTCCTATAGAGCTACTCCTTCACTCATTTGTATATATATTAAATATATATATAATAAGAAATAGGGAAAAAGAGGACACATATGATAAGGCTGAGGTGGAGAATGAAAGGAGGGAGTTTAAATAATGGAAGAGAAATTAAAAATAAAAAAAGAAAAAGAAAAAGAAAAAGAAAAGAAAAGTAGTGAATGGGGAAGTGGAAACGTTAATGAAGGGGCATCCACACACACAAGCACAGTTACAAAGACATGGACATGGCCTTGAATAGTTTAGGGTTTCAATCGCACCGACGTCCACGTGCATGGCTTTTAATGCAGCCCACGAGCGATTGGGACATTTTCACATGTTCCTAATATTCTTTACTAGTCCCTCAAATGTTTTCCATACCTTCTTTTAGTCCATTTGACTTTTCACTTTATATTTCAATCCCTAATTTTTAATTTAAAATAATAATAATAATAAAAAAAACATCCCTTGTGACCCTGTCCTATTCCTATTTCTGCTTTTCCACCCACGTTGCTCATTAATTTTATAAGATAGTTAATTAAGTGTTTAGCTTATCTAATTATTATTATTATTATTATTATTATTATTATTATTATTATTATTATTTATTTTATAGCCTAGATTTTATGTTAATATAAAAGAACCAAGTGGTTGAACTGTACGTTTATGATCTAAACCATGTGGTTAGGATGGGTGTCATATATCCATTTGAGTCCGTTTGATTTACGGTAATATAGAAATATTACCATGTATTGCGTGGTAAAATATTACCACGTTTAGTATTACATTGGTAATAATCTGGATGGTAATATCATATTATTAACATGAGAATATTATCAAGAAAGCTGATAATCATGTTACCACCAAATTTGATGTCTATTTTGATTACCAAATATATAATAATCTTATAACTTAATAATGAACTATTCCTGATAATAAGAGTTCCCAACCAAATATGATTATATCAAATTACCACAATAATTCCAATTATATAATATTCACATCCATATTACCATGATAATTTCGTTACGTGATAATATGTCATTACTAAGAATTAAACGGTCTCTTAGTATTTATCGAATGCACTAATTGAATAATTCTATGGAAGAAGAGAATGAATAGATATAATGGAAAAACAGTGTGGCAATTGAATTAATTAAGAATAAGGAATGATATTACTGTATTAGCATCACATCAAAAGGGTGCTCCACCAACATGTGGGTATTCTGATGACATGTTCAATGAGAGAAACTGTTTTTCAGGTGAGTGTGTTGTCAGATGGGGTTTTTGGAAGTAGCACTTATCTTTGGGGGAGTTTCAGAGCAAACTCAATCCAATTCATGGCAGTCTTGCACAACACTTACACTGTCCAAAGTAGACAAGGATGAATGGATGGATGGAATGAGATGGCAAATAGACCTACATTCAGAACAGGTACATGACACTTAACATCATGCCATTTATCTTACCATCATCTTTCTTTTGTCCTTTTTCAACTACTTCATCTCATTTTCCTCAACTCTAATACATCACTCTTCTTTGTTGATTGGGTGAATAAACTTCCTTAATTAACCAAAGAGTGTTAATGAATCATTTTAAAGAGCATGAGCTACTAATTTTCTTAATGTTTTTTTTTTTTGAAAAAGACACAAGACGAACAGACCAACCGGTGCAACCAACAACGTTACCGCAAGCTGTGGTAATAGAACATCTGGACCAGACACTTCGCGCCCCCCCCCATCCCCCCCCCCCCCCCCCCCCCCCCCCCCCCCCCCCAAACTGCAACGAGCCGTCTACTAATTTTTTAATGTTTATTTTGCTTATGCGAGCTATTATGTATATATTTTTTTTTTTCAAATGAGCTATTAGGCCACTAAAAAGGCAAAGACGCACACAAACTTTAACAAAGCAAATGAGGGAAGGACTTATACATATTATTACTCATATTGCTAAAAATATACCTTCACCTATGATTTAAACTCTAGCCCTTAATTTGTGACCGGGTACCAATAGACTACTCCATTGTTGGTAATTAACCAGTACTCTTAGCCACATGCTTAGTGAATTCAGTGAAGAAGGCAATAACTACTTTTGTTCACTTGAGTGTGAGAAAGAATATATATATATATATATATATATATATATATATATATATATATATATATATACTATGAATAAGGGTTTTTGTATAGGACTATATATAAGTAGCCTACATTTAAATAAATATTATGGTTGGACTCATAACATGAGACAATCCCATGTATGCACCATCATCCTCTTTTTGGTCCTATTCTTCTCAACTTAAGGTAGAAACTGATTAATTTCACCACTTTGCTACATGAAACTTTAGCCTATTAATATCCTCTATCACTCTCTCTCTCCCTCTTCCATCCATACACTCTTGCATGCTTGGGAGTTAGGAGAGTTCTACTCTTTCGGACTCTAAGAACAATGAGAAGAAGAAAAAGGCCAGTTATCTCAGTGAGAAGAAGAAGGCTTAGAAGAATGGTGTCCTTAAGAGAACACAAGTGCAACAAAAGTTTGGTGATGAAGAAGATAAAGAAGCTCATGAAGATCATCCCTGGTTGTGGTGGCTCCGGTGTTGACACCCTTCTTCGGAGAACTGCAGAGTACATTCTTGTTCTAGAGATGCAAGTGAATGTACTCAAAAACCTCTCAAATATCTATGGTCTGTAACACTTCTTCCTCTCCTTAAAACCTATGTTCATTTGTTCTTCTTTCCATAATGCTTAGAAAGAAGGAGGAGGAGGAGGAGGAGGAGGAGAAGGAGAAGGAGAAGGAGGATATATACATATATGTGTATGTATAACCTTTCTTTCTTAAACTCTCCTTCAGTGTTTACATTGTGGCCATTAGAGACTAAGTGTTAAGGAATGGAAGGTTAATGTATAATGAAAAGATGAATGATTAAAAAAAAAAAAAAAAAGAGAAAGAACTTCTCTTCTTTGAATGATCTTGCATTGTGTGTTCATGCATGGTCTCGGTGTATAGTTTTGATCAATATTATGCTTCATGACATGAGTTCATTGATGCAAAAATGATAATAAAATGAATGAAAAAGGAAGGGAAAGAGCATTTGAAGGGAGAGTCATAAAGACAAAAGAAAAGCAATGCATATTCTAAGAAGCACAAGGGTTAAGAGTCCCATGACAAATCACTGTCCACAGTGCCCCAAATTTAGGGCAAACAGCAAGTGTTGAGGGGTCCCCTAGAAACCCTAATGATTCAAGCCCGGAGGTGTGCATGCCTTTGTGGGGACATATGGAGCCCATCCATGTGTGACCATGTGTCACCATGATCAACCTCTTTATGTTATCTCCAAGTCACATAGGATCATGTGGACTATACATAAAGGTAAAGCCTAACCCTAATGAGCTATATATAAATATATTAGTGCATGCTTTCGTGCTTTCATTAGGGCATGTTTCCATTGATGTTTATATGACCTTTTTCTGATGTTAACTGGCTCTATTGTAGAGAACTAGCAGTGACACTGTACTTGAACTTTCATCATCATGCATCCCTTATTACCATTGAGGTTAAGAGTTTGTTAATTAGTTACAAAGATAGA
Organism: Dioscorea alata; assembly: GCA_020875875.1. Classification (NCBI taxonomy): domain Eukaryota; kingdom Viridiplantae; phylum Streptophyta; class Magnoliopsida; order Dioscoreales; family Dioscoreaceae; genus Dioscorea; species Dioscorea alata. The sequence continues at coordinate 18,365,255 of CM037018.1, forward strand.
ATTAGATAATGCAAAACAAGAACTCTTCTTGATTCTAAAAAATCAATAAGGGTTCTTGTTTTGCTTTTTTTCCCTGACAAATGGCAGCAATCTTCATGTAAAGATAATATTCTTGACTATATAATTTGTTCATAGTACAATTAAAGTAAAAACACATAAAACTAATCTAGTTCCTTCTTATTATTAGATTGTAAATATATCATTAATATATAGATATATATATATAGATACATATATATTGGAGATAAAAAAAAATAAGAAACACAAAATTTAATAATGAATAAAGGAGAGGGGAGTAGTTCGTAAGTGGAAAGCTGCATGGCAGCATGTGGAGGCCATGTGGGAGATAATGTATTTCATCAATGGTATGTTTATTTGAGAATGAGTAGAAGAAAAATAATGACTAGTCCCCACATTTTCTTCATCTTCTTTTCACGAGAGCATGTCGTGACTTTCTTTAATTGAAACTTCGAAGAGCGATCTTGTTATTGAATCTTAGAAGAAAAAGAAAAATACAGTTATTTCTGTTTTTAAAACCATGCATGGTTAATTGAATTAAAATCTACAATTATTATTCAAGCTTATTTAAATTGATATTGATAATATATATATGATAGGCTAACTGAATACCTACATAGCCCATAAACAATTTTAGAGTTTCCAAACTCCAGAAAAATTCCTTTTTTTCCACAAAATTTATTTTCTATGATTTTATAGAATAATTATCTCCAGAAACTAAGAACAGTAGCAAAAAATTCTACAAAAAAAGATGGAAAAAAAAAAAGTGACCTCTAAGGCTTTTCAGACTCGCCAAAGATAACAGGAAATGATAAATGCAGGGAAGCAGTAAAATTAGTTTCTGAGATAAAAATCACACTAGGGTTGAGGCAAAATGAAAGCCACATTGGAACATTCAAACTTGAGAATTTAAGGAACGCAGATGCAAATTAAAGCAGATCATGGGCGCTCATAAAATACACTTATTGAACATGAAAAGTCAGGAATTGAGACAGAGACAAACTCATTTGCTGGGCCTTATCATCAGAAAATCTAATGCACCAGAAATGTATGAGAAATGAGCACAACCATTGAGAAGAAATAATCATCGACGAATGAAGGACATGACTGCAATGTCATGTGAACCTGCAACAAGGAAGATTAAACCAAAAATGATATGGAAATTCACCACTGAATTTAAAAGGCTAGAATTTGTAATAATAAGAAAACAGAAGCATAATTCAATAAAATCACTTCAAATTTGATCCTGACTTCTCAGGAAAGAATGCTTCCAAACAAGAAAATCAATGAACAGAAACAAAGTGTAAAGCAACATTCATTCAGTAAACGGTGACAAACTGGCACACAGACATTACGATTTTCTTGAATAGTTCAAGTAAAATTCACAGTATAATGCATAAACAATCAGCAAGCTTTGATTTGGCAAACAGCAGGATCATTAATATATACACGAAAGATAACAATTACAGCAGCCAAAGACTAATAACATTAGTTGAGCATAAAACAGAAGCAGACTACAGTAAGGTACAAATCCTAAATTATGAACAGAACAAAGAGATCTAGAAGTGCATTCACTTCACCCGCAGCTTCTGCAGCTGCACTATAGTTACTCCATCTGCAGAAGAATATGAAACCGAATGTCAATATGTAAAGATACTATTACTAGATCCAGAACACAGTAACTATGTGAAAGTGAGTGATAACAGCTCATAAACACAACAAAGGAGCACATGCATTTGGCAGCAGAGTACACACCAGCTGGTGTAGTATTAACTTCATCCTTGCAAGTGGATTTCTAGGCTTTGACAGGAGAGAATTCAATCAGCTACTGCAATAATAGACTGACACAAAAACAGCATCAAAGCTTTAAGCTCACCATTTCTCCACTCATCTCTATCAAACACCATTTCGCCACATATTTCAGTTTGTTACAAAAAAACAAGAGAATGCCAAAAAAATGACATTTTGAGCTGATACTTCATTGCCCATGGTTACTTTTCTGTCAATATCCCTGATTATATCTTGTTAGCTTTTTTATTTATCTTTCTTTGTACTATGCATCATCACTCTCTGGTCCATATGTACTTCACCTTGTTTGAAGCTACAAGAGGTTCACTAAGCCCCTTGCAATCTGATCAAGAGCCAAACACCAATGAATCACTTATTCCGAATTAGAAACGTTCCTCTGAAAAAAAAAGGGAGTCTTGCTCTGGAATAAACAAACACTCTCTCTCAATAGTATCAAATTATTCCAGCAATTAAGAACAGGAACACATGGGTATATAGTAACTTCATTTTTAATTCGAATCCACCCTTAATTCCTATCAAAACAAAAGCTTTGCACATTCAAACTATATAAAACATCAAAATCTTGCCTAACAAAGTATGATTTTTCTCCAAACTACAGCCAAATTTCCGAATTTTCTCAAATTAATCAGCTTTAAGGCATTCCCTATTGTAAAAAAAAAAAAAGAGTAAAAATTAAAACAACAATCTACAGAACTGAATCGAACCTTGGGAATTAGAAGTTGGAGATAGGATCTTATCACCAGAAGGGGAGGGATTGACGGGCATGGGTTCAAGCAAGGGAGCGTAAAAGTAGGAATCGGAGACCAGATAGTCTACCACGGCGTTTGCAAAGCCTTTCGCAGTCCTCCTCCGGCCCCTCTTCGTCTCCTTCCTTCGAGCTCCCATGGATCCACTCTTCCCCATCTTCCCAAATGGAAACCCTAGAAACGTTGCCGTTGGAACTCTCGAGAGTTCCATTTCTCCCGCCGCTTTTGGGAAGGGACACGTGGAGACGAAACTGACAAAACTTTCATATAACCCCTTGAAAGTTCACATATTACATTCAAGTCTTTGAATAAAAAAAATTACATTTTACAAAAGACTAGTTCATTTGCGAATCATCGCGAAACTACTATTCTTATAAATGGTCTAAAACTTAATTAATCAAGTTTGAAAAAATTAAGATTGAAATGAAATATTATTTGTTTATATATTTTTTAATTTAAAGATGAATATAACAGTGTGACAAGGACACAAATCTTAGCATCTTAGCAAGATAGTGTGATTGAGTTGCAAGTGAGACTTGATGTGATGCATAGAAAAATTTTATTATCTTCTACAATAATATTTAAATTATATTAATTAGTGTTATTATTTTATTATTTTAATGCTGCATGAGCATATCCAGAATATAATCTTTGTGCCAGCAGTACTATTATAATATTATATATATATATATATATATATATATATATATATAGTATAAAATACTATTATTTGTACAAATACTCTTCATTAACTGTTCATAAATCCAGGAAATAAAAACATAATTATGTTTAGATAAAGCAAACGCAACCATAGTAAGCAAAAGAAACAACTAGACAGATGATACTACTTGATCACACTACAGTCCCACATGGAGAAAAGATGGTCATATGTTTTTCTTCTTCTTTTTTTAATTCATATAATAAATAAATAAATAAGACACTCTTGTCTGTTTTGGCAAAGGCATCCATACCACCAACTTCACACACACAAACTGACACACACAAGTCATTGATCTTATCTTTGTCTGTCCTGGCTCAAGCTTAAAAGGAGCTTTTCCTCTTGATCTCTATCTCTGTTATCTGAGCAGGTTTAGTCAGAGATGAACCAGTGGTGGTATGATGAGGGGAGAGCTATCTTGGCAATGGTGGTGGTGCAATCCATCTATGCAGGAGTGGCTATCTTTTCCAAACAAGCATTAAGAGAGGGGTTCAATCCTAGGGTCATTGTGGTTTACAGACAAGGCATTGCCTTTCTTGTCTTGTTTCCTGCATCCATCCTTCTCAACAGGTTTATGATATATGTCTTTTTTTTTCTTTTATTACTATCACCTCTGTGTGTGTTTCTGTTGTTTTGAAAGTTGATGTTGTTTGCAGAGGAAAGATAAACCACTTGGCTTTGGGAATGAAGGGTTTCACATTGGTGTTTATCACTGCTCTCTTTGGGTATGTTTCTTTATCATTATCTCTTTCTAATGTTGAATTGGTTTTTATATGAGTGATTTCTGGTTTGAGTTTAAATGGTTTGTAAGAATTGTTTGCTTTGATTGATTTCAGTACAACAGTTAGCCAGAACTGCTATTTCCAAGGTTTACAACTGTCATCTTCTTCAATGACAACAGCCATGCTCAATCTTATTCCTGGTGTGACTTTTCTTATCTCTCTATTCCTTGGGTAATTATCTTTTCCTTTTTTGCATTTTTATCATCATTTGATCAATAAGGTTTAAATGCTTTTTTAGTCTCTATATTTAACAGTATTGTTCATTTGCTGTTCAATACATGCTTATGATTTATTTACACATTGTATGAGTCAAAGAGTTATATATTATATACAATTCTCTATTCCTAATGATGTAAACATGATCAGATTAGAGAAATTGGAACTGAGGAGCTTAAGGAGCATGGCGAAGGTTTTCGGAACTCTGATATGCATAGCAGGAGCAATGTGCATGGCTTTGTACAAAGGCTCTGCAATTCTCCTATCATCAAAACAAAATTTGTTATTAGGATGCATGTTTCTCTTTGGAACCGATATTTGTTGGTCACTTTGGCTAATTTTGCAGGTAATAATTAAACCTTCTAATCTTCAAATTCAATCTTATAAAAGAACAACCCTAATCAATCAATCAATTTCTTGTTTCAGGGTATAATCTGTAAGCGGCGGTATCTTGATCCATTATCACTATCAGTTTGGATAACTTTCCTTGCAACCATCCTATCAGCCATCTTCACATTGTGCATCGATCGAAACTTGAATATTTGGAAAATCAATACAAGAAATCAACTCATTGCTTGCTTATTTGTTGTAAGAATTCAGATTTACAACTGAATAAAAAACAAAATGATAAAACAAATTTTTTAAGAATTGAAATTTTTATTGATTGAATTGAACATAATTAATCCAGGGGATTTTCGGATCTGGTGCTACATTTTATCTGCAAGCATGGACAATTGAAAGAAGAGGTGCTCTTTTTTCTGCACTCTTTAATCCTCTTGCAACTATCATTGCTACCACCATCACCTTCTTGTTCCTTCATGAAAATATTTACGTCGGAAGGTAATTATATTAAGTTAGTTCTTTAGTTCACATCAATATTTATCTAAAGTGGTTATCATCAGGAAGATGGATTTATAATTGAATTTTGATGTGATAATGAATTTGCAGTTTGGTTGGTGCTTTTGTTGCAATTGTTGGATTATACATAGTTCTGTGGGGAAAAGCTGAGGATTATGGAACAAAAACAAAGCTTGATCAGAAGGATGATTCAATAGAACAAGTTGATGATGGTCAAAGTGATTTGCATGAGCCTTTACTGCCTGGTACTAGAGAAGTGGATGTTTAAAGTAAACTATTTATGGTAAAAGCTATTACGTATTTATGCTTTTTGTGAGGTACCTGCTATTTATGCTTTATTATTATACCGCCAATTATGATGTATTGGATATGTTTTTTGTTGCAAGTTTTTCAATCATTGAACTCTTTTTAATATAAATAAATGCTCTTACTTTGAGAGACATACAAAAACGTGCAAGTTGATGTTCAACAAGCAGCTTATAGAGATAAAACAAAACATTATCTTTGTTCACATGCTAACATGGATATCTTCCAGCCTTATGCTTTTCAGCCATGATAGCAGCCATTATTAATGAACTCTATAGATCAACTGGTTATGACTAAAAAACAGAGAGATGTGCATCATAATCAGGAATTTAACAGCTCATTAATGCAAGAATGTGGGACATGGATTGGGCAGCACAGTAGACAACAGCTGGCGTGGAATTAATTTCATCCTAGCAACTAGATCATTCTATGCTTTGATGGCTGAGAATTCAATCAGCTACCTCTATAATAGACTGATATAATTAATAATATAACATCAAAGTTTTAGTTTTCTCCACTCATCTCTGTTAATTTAAACACCATTCCCTCACATTTTTCGGTTGGTTAAAAAGATGACAACTTGAGTTAGATACACCATTACTTTCATTTAGCCTTTTTCTTCACTTTGAGGTTTGTTTATATTAGCTTTTGGAAAATGAAAAAGTGTTTTTAATAAGTTAAATATTTTTTGGTTTAAAAAAATTGTTTGTATTAATTAGTTTTTCTGCAAAAGTAGAAACTGTAAAAAAAAATTGAAAAATAGTTTTTTTTAGGAGCTAGTCATGATAAGTTTTTGAAAAAAAAATTGTTTTTTAGTTTATTTTTATAGCTTCTAATTTTGCAGAAAAGCCAATACAAACGCAAAATACAAAAAAATGCTTAACTTACTTGGTTGGAGAAGCACTTTTTTTCATAAATGCTTCTATTAAACTGAAAAAAAATCACTTTTTTGACAAACCAATCTAAAAAAGGCCTTGATCATGATTGAGGAGCCTAAAACAAATTAATCACTTATTCCAAACTAAAAATTATGGAATAAATGATGGCTTATATTGGAACAAATTAATACTACCCCTCACTAGTATTAAGTTGTTCAAGCAATTAAGAATAGAAACACAAACATGAGTATAAAGTAATTTTTTATTATTATTTATGTATAAATTAATTCCGTTCTTAATTAGAATGCAGGGCCTTAATTCCCATTAAACTATATAAAACATCAAAATCTTGCCAAATAGAAGAATGATTTTTTTTCTCTTGACCACCGCCAAATTTTCCAAAATTTTATAAATTAATCAGTACAAAGGCATGTCCTATCGCAAAATAATAATAATAATATATCTACTAAATTGAATTGAACTTAGGGAATTGATTACCCTAATGATAGGGTAGTTGATATTTTATTCCTTTCCTTTACTAACTCTAAAGTAAAAGGTTCAAATTCTACTCATAACTTATCTACAGTCTTCAATTGATTAAATGCAACCAAAGAATTTAAAAAGATAGCATTTTGAGTTGATACATCATCATTCTCACAGTTACTTTACTATTTATTGATAAACTTGATCTTTTTATATTTGTTTTATTTATACTCCCTCCATGCTTATTTAAATTACCATAATAACATAATCTTTCAAACCAAAAAACTTAATTAATTTTAAAATTTAATAAAATGGTTTTTTTTTTAAATTGTAAAAAAAAAATGTCAACCATTGGATGGCTCAATGGTATAACACCAATTTATTAAAAGGGAAGTTATTAAATTCAAATACTCTCTCTGACAGTACTATTCACCATTCTATTTATACATTGTTCACACATGATATCTATACTATTGTATACTGTTTATATATTATACACTATTTATATACTCGGGGCGTTTGTCACTTATTTATTAAAAAAAAATTAGTTACAAAAATGCACAATTCTGTGCATTAATTACAAGGCTTGAATTGGTGGTCCCTTAATTTTTTTATTTTATTAAAATTAAATAAATCATAATTTATTAAAAAAGAAACAACTGATAATTAAGTCCATGAACTCGCATGTCATCTTGGTGTCTAAGTCCGGCAAGTAGGGCTTGTTGGACTGGAGAAGGTGATGAAGGTGATTGAGAAGCGGTGGCGGGAGACGAGAAGCTTGAGATGGGCCATGCCGGGAGTTGGCAGGATGGCTACTTGAGGTGAGCGGGAAAGGGACTTTATTGAAGTGGAAGTCCAGGAGTGTGTGGAGAGAGAGAGATGATCATGGATAATTACTATTAAAAAATAAATAAATAAAAATATGCGGCGGCTCACCAATTCAATGCTACATGTGCATCATACGGAGATTGTTTGGTTGTCGACCATAGAGGTGAGCATTATTTGGAAAAAGTAACTGAATACCAAACTTAAATCAAACCAAATAAGAAGTTTGATTCATTTTTTTTTTTTTCTATTGGATATATATATGTGCTAGGTTTTTTTGTATAAGTTATATACAATTAATTTTTAAGCCCATTACTTAATTAGTTATAATAAGCCAAAAATAATAGAATGATGAATTAAAAAAAATTATAAATTAATAGTTCAATTAATTGCCCTACAATTAATTTTAAAAAAATTATATAATTTCAGTTAAATAACAAATTTTGGTTAATAATCTAACTTTTTCGGTTTGGTTAATTTAGGTTTTTACTTTTATTTGGTTTAGTTCGGTTTTTATTTTTGAACATATTTTGGTTCAGTTAACCAATAATTCGGTATGGTTCTGTTACCAAATCAACGAAATGATGAGATTACCCTATTTATTTAGTATTATTGATAAAATTAATTTAAATTAAATTAATTAATTGATTTAATAAAGTATTTATTAAAATTTTAAAATATTTAATATTTTTAATTTTATTACTTAAAAATAGATTTTAAAAACACTTTATATTATTAAATATTTTTATAATATTTTCAATTATAAAATATTTTAATTATAAAAAATATTTAATTATACAAATATTAAAATTATAAAAATATTTTACATTTATATATTTTTATAATTAAATATGTGATAATTTTCGTGATAAGATAACTAAAATGGTAAATGGATGTCACTTCTTTATTATATTTTAATTTATCATAAATTTTAAGTTGAAATACTGTAAAAGTAAATGAAATGATAGCTGTTTTACATTCAAATAAGCTTTTCGTAATTAGTAAGATGAGGTATTATTTTTTATTTTATTTTAATTTAATTTTTTAAGGAAATGAATAAACTACATACATTAAAAATAAGATGCAATATTTTTTAATGTCTTATACAATATCTTTTAAAAATAATTTCAATAAAATAGTTACTTAATTTACCTAAATTACCCTTATAATTTATTTTATTGAAAATAGAGTTAATATAAATAACGGTAAAATTTGAAAATTCCATTAATGCTCTTTTGATAATATAAAAGAACAATTATAAATTTATATATATATATAAAAACATTGAGTTGTGGTTGTGCAAATAGGAACAATTGGAGGGTGGGATAATTATATTGGTGGCGGTTATAGCGCAATAGCCACAAGCTTTTTTTTTTTTTTTTAATCTACCGGCCACAAAAATTTGTTCTGAGTGTATGAGAGGCCACAAGGGCCTCTCTGGGCTGTTTCCAATGATAGTGCTGATGCGGCTACCAGTTCAATATATTAAATTCAAATCCATGTCTTATGTGGCAGTCCAGCACATCTTCAACTTAGTTAGTGGACATGTCATCCCCTCATCATCGCTAGCTCAACACACTTTTCTTCACCTTGTCCAGCATGTCCAAATTAGGGCATTACTCCAGCCCTAATGAAAAGGAGCCTTTTCTCTCCTTGGCAGTCCAAATGCATACGTTTCTCGGGACTCAAGCTGGTGGGATTCAATCCTTTGCGTGCATCTGTAAGGATTGCATTCTTGACTTCTTTGCAGACGAGTGCTTCTTCTTCTTCTTCTTCTTTTTTGTATTTACTTTATAACTCTATTGTATGATCCATTAAATGAAATGATTGTAATGGATGTTGTAATTCAGTTTTATAGTAAATATTATGAAGCTGTAATGGATTTCATTGGACTAATTAGCAGATTACAAATACAACCTGTACACAGACAATAATCAGGCTATGTAATTCATTGGACTAATTAGGTTGTGCATCATCTGCAGCATGATCAGGTAATGTATTTCATTGGACTAATTAGGAGATGGCAAATACAACTTGTACACAGGTAATGATCAAGTAATGTATTTCATTGGACTAATTAGGAGATGACAAATACAACCTGTACACAGGTAATGATCAAGTGATGTATTTCACTGGACTAATTAGGTTGTGCATCATCTGCGGCATGATCAGGTAAAATGTGCATCATTGCATTTTAAAACCTGTACACACGCATATAATGATCATCTCTAGTATAAATTAACCTCACAATCATTTAACTAATTAGGAGATGGCAAATACAACCTCACATTCATTTCATTGGATAAAATCATACAACATAGATATAGAGTAAATTAGTTAATTCCATTACAGCTTCATAATATTCACTATAAAACTGAATTACAACCTCCATTACAATCATTTCATTTAATGGATCATACATCAAAGACACAAAGTAAATACAAAGATGAAGAAGAAAAAAAAGAAGAAGGGGAAGCACTCTCCGACAAAAAAGCCACGGATGTAACCCTTACAGATGCACACAAAGGAGTGAATCCCACCGACCTGAGCCCAAGAACCTATGCATTTGGACTGCCAAGAAGACAGGAGGCGCCTTCAGATTAGGACCGGAGTGATGCTCTAGTTTGGACATGCTAATCGGGCTTGGGACAAGGTGAAGAAGAGTGCGTTGAGCTAGTAATGATGAGGTGATAACATGTCCACTAATTAAGTTGAAAGTGTGCTGGACTGCCACATAAGACATGAATTTGAATTTAATATTTTGAGCAGCCACATCAGTACTATTATTAGAAACAGCCCAAAAAGAGGCCCTTGTGGCCTTTTCTATGCCCGAAACAAATTTTTGTGCCTGGCAGGTTATAGAAAAAAAACTTGTGTTGATTGTGTTATTATTTAAAAACATTTGTGGCATCTAATGTACCTATCCTGCTGTGGGGCCATGTTTTTTTGTAAGCCATCTAAATTGTCTTATACTGAAAAGTAACTATTCCTCTTCTTGCTCTCCATCTCTGTAGCTGAGCAAGTCCGGGTAGAGATTTGGTATGATGGGGGAAAAGCTATCTTGGCAATGGTAATGGTGCAATCCATCTATGCAGCAATGGCTATCTTTGCCCAGCAAGCATTTAGAGAGGGTTTCAATGTCATGGTCTTTGTAGCTTACAGACAAGGCTTGGCTTTTCTTATCAATGTTTCCTGCATCCATCCTTCTCAATAGGTCTATAATATATCTCTGTTTCTGTTGTATTGAAAGTTCATGTTGTTTACAGAGGAAAGATAAATCACTTAGCTTTGGGAGTGAAGGGTTTCTCATGGGTGTTTGTTACTGCTATTTTTGGGTATGTTTCTTTGTCATCATTCCTTTTTCAATGTTGAATTAGTTATTACATAGAGAGTGAGTGATTTCTGGTTTTATAAGTTTAAATGCTTGTATGAACTGTTTGCTTTGATTGATTTCAGTACAATAGTTACCCTGTTCTGCTATTACCAAGGTTTAAACTTAACATCTTATTCCTGGTGTGACTTTTCTCATCTCACTACTCCTTGGGTAATTAACTATCTTTTCTTTTCATTCTGTCATCATTTGATCAATAAGGCTTAAATGCATTTTTAGTCCTTACATTTGACTGTATTGTTCCCTTGTTGTTCAATACATGCGTATGATTTATTTACACATTGCATGAGTCTGGAGTCCTATTGTATATAATTCTCTGTTCTTAATGATAAAAATATGATAAGATTAGAGAAATTGAAACTGAGGAGCTTAAGGAACATGGCGAAGATTTTTGGGACTCTGATATGCATAGCTGGGGCAATGTGCATGGCTTTGTACAAAGGCTCTCCAATTCTCCAATCATCAAAACAAAATTTTATGTTAGGATGCATCTTTCTTTTCGCAACCGATATCGGTTGGTCTTCTTGGCTAATTTTACAGTTAATAATTAAACCAACTAATCTTCGAATTCAATCTTAAGACCAACACTAATCAATCAATCAATTCTTTCCTTCAGGATATAATCTGTAGGCATTATCTTGATCCATTATCAGTATCAGTTTGGGTAAGTTTCCTCGCAGTCATATCCTCAGCCATCCTCACATGGTTCATATATCAAAATTTGAATATTTGGAAAATCAGAACAGAAACTCAACTCATCGCTTGTTTATTTTCAGTTAAGTATTCAAATTTACTGCAGCATAAGAAACAAAAAGGATTTTTTTTTTTTTTTTTTTTTTGAGAATTGTAATTTTTATTGATTGAAGTGAACATAATTCAGGGAATTTTTGGAACTGCTGTTACATATTATCTGCAAGCATGGACAATTGCAGCAAGAGGTCCTCTTTTTTCAGCACGCTTTAGTCCTCTTACCACTGTCATTACTACCACCTACACCTTCTTGTTACTTCACGAAAATCTTTACATCGGAAGGTAATTATATTACACTAGTTCCTGTTTGGTGTTGACTCTGCTGCGTGACTCTGCTGCCCGTCGTAGGCTAACTTTCTTAGTGGCCAGCCTAGTGACCCCCCGCGCTTGCGAGTAGTCCCTGTTTGGTGTTTTGTTCTCCTCCCCCTGCATAGGGAGAGGTTGTCTCATTGTTTGTCGCGGAGTCCCTTTACCTGTATTTTGCTCTGGCTCTGCGTAGCCAGTTTTTTTTTATGTTTTCTCCTGTACTCTTCACCCGGCAACCATTGCTTGTGGTTGTTTTGTTTCTTCGCTTTATTTAATGCATGTGGTTTATCTACTTTATAAAAAAAAAAAAAAATAGTTCTCTTGTTCACATAGATATTTATTTGAAGTGGTTTTGAGGAAGATGGATTTATAGTTGAATTTTGATGTGATATTGAATTTGCAGTTTGGTTGGTGCTATTGCTGTGATTGTTGGATTGTACATAGTTTTGTGGGGAAAAGCTGCGGATTATGGAACAAAAACCAAGCTTGATCAAAAGGATGATACGATAGAACATGGCCCCACTGGGTGGGGCCATGAGCAACAATTAACTAAGAAAAAGAAAAGAAAAGGAAAATACAAAGCTTAAAAGTAAAAGCCAGTATGTTTAACACTTTTTATCAACCACTGTTACCAGATAAATCATTCCATTCTTGAAGAATAATAATGATATTTATGTCTTAAGTTTGCAATTCTCTGCTTAAGCTTCTGTGTAGTATCAAATCTATGTATCATGCTCCAATGCCTATATGAGACTTCGGCAGTCTGGGAATATAGTGGCTATGTTCACCCTCCAGTCAGCAGCAATTCTAAGACCAACTTTTGCAGGATAAAATTCAGCTTCAACAATTGATTTGATTATCAAGCTTTGTCTGGATATCAAGCTTTGTCTGGAATTGCTGCCAGAAATATCAAGCTTTGTCTGGATATTTATGCCAATCTCTCAGGTCAAAAGGCTAATTCCAATAAGTCAGCGATTTATTTCCCTTCTTGGATCAATTCTCGTATTGTCAGAAGCATAAAATCCATTCTCAATTTCCCTCCTGCCTCTTTTCCCATTCCTTACCTGGGTGTGCTGATCTCTCCTAAGAAGCTTAATGATAACACTTTTAAACACCTTGTGGATAAAATTCAGAGATCTTGTTCTAGATGGAAACATGCTAAATTGTCTTTGGCAGCTAAAGCTACTCTTATTAATTCTTCTCTTCTTGCTATGCCAATATATTACCTTTCTATTTTTCCTATCCCTAATCGTATTCTTCATGATATCTCCAAAATTCTTACTCTTAGGGATTTTTTTTGGCATAAAGGTGGCAATGGAAAGGGCATCCACTTAATTTCTTGGGATTGTATTACTAAACCTAAATCTGAGGGGGGTCTTGCTATTCGGAACCTGAATGTGATCAAGCATTCTCTAAAGGCTAAACACTTGTTTAAATATCTCAATGCTGAGGATTTTATTTGGGTGGATATCCTGCACAATAAATATGGTCATATCAATTTCTGGGTGGACTCTTTACCTAGGAATTGCTCTTGGTTTTTTAAAGGTTTGTTTAACTCGGCCAAAGTTTTGCGTCATTTTTGCTGGATTAAATCGGTTAATCCTAACAGAACTTCTCTCCTTTTTGACTCTTGGTGTTTTGACGTTCCTTTGGCTTATAAACCTACCTTCTTTAATATGCATATTGATTTTGAGAATCTTTCCTGTTCGGACTTTTGCATTAATAATACTTGGTGTGCTTCCAGATTGTCTTGTCTTTTTGGCTCTCATACTGATGATATTATTGCTAAATTGGGTAACATTGATTATTCTTCTTCTAATGTTTGGGTTTGGGAGCCTAAAGTCTTAAATCATAAAATTACAGCTTCGGTTTATCATGTCCTTAATAACAGTTTGTCTTTCTCTCCTCCCTGGGCTGGGTGGAAGAAGATTTGGTCTCTCAAGGTTATGCCCCGTGTCAAATATTTCCTTTGGCTTTTATTTAATGGCAGGCTTCCTACTTCTGAGCATCTTTACTCCATTAATCTTGGCCCTAGAAGACCTTGTATTTTGTGCAATCTAGATTTTGAAACCTCTGAACATCTTTTCTTTTCCTGTTGCAAGGCTCAATCTCTTTGGAATTTTGTTTCCAATATTATGTCTTTGAATATTACCTTTCGGGATGGTTTTTCCTTGGGTTTTTGGCTCATCAATTCTGGTTTCTCTTTGCGGATAAAGTCTGTTATTGCCCTCTCTGCCTGGTTCTTTTGGAAGGCTAGATGTGATGCTATCTTCAGAGATGTTAAGCCTAATCTTTTATTCATTGCTCACAGGGCAGTTAATCATGTTAAGAACATATTTGCTGCTAAAGATTCTCAGTGCAAGAATTTGCTTCTCAATAATTTTACACCTTTTGATGGGCTTGTTCTTTTCACTGCTTCTATTTGGAATCTTACCAGCCAGGTTTGTAAGAGTGCTTTTGCTATTTCTCATTCTAATTTCAAAATTGCTTTGGCTGGTAGGTCTATTGTTGCTGCTGACAATCCCACTGCTGCTTCACTTCAAACGTTGATTTTCGTTCTCAATTGTGCTTTGGACCACTCTTTGCGTCTTCATTGCATTCTCATTGATGATTCAAGTGTTCTTGATGTGATTTCTTCTTCAAATATTGTATGCTCTTGGCGTATTATCCATTGGATTTCTGAATTGAAGAGATTGCTTGTTCTCGCGGGTTCCCCTCGACTGTGTCTGGTTCCTCGGAGATGGTTAAGTGTTGTTATTAATATTGCTAATCATGCTCAGATTCATCACCATCTCTCCCTCTTCCATGCGGGCCTTGATCTTCCTCATTGGCTCATGGATGTTGTTTGTAAAGCTGGCTTTTCTTTTTAGCTTCTTCTAGCTAGTTCTTTTTGTAGCTTTTTCTGTTTCTGCTGTTTGTTTTTCCTTTTCTCTGTCCTTTTGTTTTCTTTTCTCTAGAATAAAATAGCTCTTTGGAGCTCTTTCAAAAAAAAAAATTCTGGCACATCCTACAATGGCAATTTTTTTTTATTAGAATTCAAATTAGCAAAACCTGCTTCACCGATCTGGTTGTTGGGGATCTAAGAGGCATCTATAAAGAGACAACAATCAGGCGAAAAAAATATTAAAGCGGTTAAAGAAAAAAATATTTTATTTTATTTTATTTTGCCAAGATGAGTTAAGAGCTTGCACAAATCTCGGTGTAATAGGTGAGAACGGGGTTAGAGTACATGTAGGCACTGGGACCACATGTAACCACTACTTATAGTTACAGAAATATACTTTTAACCATGATTTGAATTTTCACCGCTTGCGACTACCAATAAATCAATTCATTGTTCTCATAAAAACTCCATTTTGAGAGGTGACATCCTTGGACACGCTCAATAGAAGAAGTGGCCAGCCAATGAATCCCACTGGGTTCCTATAAAAATGAAGCTACATTGGTACTTTAAGATATTTCAAGCTATGGCGGTAATAACAGAAGTAATCCATTGATCTTTAGTTGCATTGATGTTTTCCAACCAGTGTCTCCAATTGAGGCCCAAGTTAATTTGGCAGTGTGTCATCTCTTCATTAGTCTTCCAAACCATGTGAGAATTTTATTTTATTTTATTTTTGGTCAAGATAAGCTACTAGCCGCTGAGAAAGACAGAGACGTGCACAAACCTCAGTGAAGCAAATAAGGACAGGGAGCACGCATATATGGGCTTTGGATTCACCCACATATAATCACTATTTATACTCCTAAAAATATGTTATCACTCATGATTCGAATTCTCAATACTTGTGAAATATTCTAACAGAGATTTGAATACTAACACACCACTTAATCATTGGTTAAACCATTTGAGTTTTGGAACATAAATTGAAAAATAGTTTAATATTTTCTTATGAATACCAAACAAAACACAGCAAACATGTGAAAGTGAAACCATATTCAAAGAATGGAGAAAATCAAGTAACTTAATTTTTCCGTGCTTAAGAAGCGCATAAAAAATTTTGCACAGGAGGAGCGTTTAATTTCTGGAGTTTTTCCAGCCATATAATCCGCAGCTGTTGGAGCTTGGCAGCCAAGCCTAACAATTATCTTCTTTTGGGTTTATTTGACCAAGTTCCCTGATTGGAGAGTTAAAAAAATCACTTAAAAAATTGGCAATAGCATTGACATTCCACATGATCCACCTTAATAAATGATGGCTTAAGCTTAATAGGAATTTCAAAGCATGAAAAATCATTTAACACAGAGTTGTTATTAGGATTAATCACATTTAACTAAAAAAAGATTAAATGGAATTCATGTTTTTTTTTTTTTTTTTTTCCGGACGCAACAAGCACTGTCTCGTAATGGGTGTCAAAGGGATAGATAAGTATATTAGTGCACCAATTACGATGGTTTAATGATGCCCTAGAGATTTATCATGTGAGGCGGGCTAGGCGGGCTAACACGAGCGACAATTAGGAATTGTCACAGGTGCCCAAAATGATATCTCAATGACCACATCCTACAATGGTAAATTTTTCTGTCTTACAACCCTAAAGGGGTGGAGAATATAGCTGCTCTCACAAGAGACCCTGTAAACAATAGACGACACAAAGAATTCGACCTTGCATCATTCATCCACCATTTTAGGTGATTTTCATTGGGTTATTTAGTGGTTGTCGAATTCATGTTTTTACAATGGGGTATATATAATCACGATTCAATGATCGACATTTATAAATAATAATTACTATTGAATCATGATCCAATAATTGATATTTATAAATAATAATTACCGTTTTAAATATTAATTACTGTATATATTACTATTAATAGATGAGGCGTACAGAGGAACGGTCCTTGTGTGTACAGCTTGATTTTGTACAAGCTCTGATTTTACAGAGAAGGGGAACAAAAAAAACAAAAAAAAACAACAAAGGACATTGATGCTCACACGCTAACGTGGATGTCCCACCTTCTGCTTTCCAGCCAATTATTGAACTTTATAGAGCAACATGTTCTGACTAGAAACAAAGAGATGAGAATCAGATTCAGAAATTTATTGACATAAACAAAGGAAAGGGGTTCATCCATGCAAGTGGAGTCTGAGCTTTGATCGTACTTCAATAATAGACTGATATAATAACAACTACAACCTCACTCTTTAATTTCTTATAATTCTAGCTATTAAAAGTAGAGTTAGTATAAGTAAAAATAACTTTTAAAAAACTACACAAATGCTTTTTTGACATGACCTTGTTGAGATTGACTTAAAAAAAAAATTGTATTTTTTTATTTAGTAGAAATTTTTTTAAAAAAAGTGTTTTTTTTAAAATAAGTTAAGTAATTCTTTGTATTTTTGTGGTTGGATATGTTAATATAGAAATATTTTTATAGTTGTGAGGATAAAAGTGGATGGGAGGGGAGGGCTTTAAATTTTGGAGGGAAAAAACGATTGGATGTGATGCAAAAAAATTTGGAAATAAATATTTAAAAACCTAAATTATTTTTTTTTTCATAAGGAAAATTAAGTAATTGTGTAACTCCAAAAGTGTTTATGAAAAATGTTTTTTTTTCGAAAGCATCACATGACCGGTTAATCCAAATAAAGTTTTTTAAGCTCAAAAAGACTTAACTTATAAAAAAATATTTCTCAGCTCCCTAGTCCCTAGAAGCTAAATCAAACAAAATTAAAATAAAAACACACATTAAAAAGAGTTATTTTTTTCTCCTAACTACGGCCAAATATTCGTTTTTTTTTTTGGGAAATTAATCAGTTTGAAGGCCATGCCCTATTTATATAAAAAAATTAAAATTAAAAATTAAAACAACGATATGCTGACAGGGCAATTGACAATTCATTCTCATGTGAACTCAAAGGTGGAGGGCTCAAATCCTACCTGATGATTTATCCAAAAAAAAAAAAAAGAATTTGGAGATTGGATCTTTTCTCCATTTGGGGAGGGATTGATGGGTATGGGATCAAGAAAGAGAGTATTAAAAGCCAAATATCAGAGATCTAGTGGTCCACCATATATAGTAGTTGTCACGCCCTCCACCGAGAGTGAAAAGTAGAACCCTTTCAATAGTGTACTTAATTTTATTCATCTTATAATATCCACAGTGTAATGAGACAATGAGAGCTCTAAAAAAGATATTCCTCCCAAAATAGAATAAAATAATAAAAGCTCTCTCTCTATATATATATATATATATATATACACCTCCCAAAATAGAATAAAATAATAAAATCTCTCTCTCTCTCTCTCTCTCTCTCTCTCTCTCTCTATATATATATATATATTCCTCTCTCATCCGGTATTTTTGCTCACATCAGCAAGGCTCCAAATATCTACCACTGGCACCATTTCTTTTTCAAAGCCATTCAAAGTATTAACTTCAAACACACACAAACACAATGTTGATCTTGTTTCTATCTGTCTCACCTTAAAAGAAATTTACAAACACACACGCATCTTATCTCTATCTGTCTCAAACTAAAAAATGTAAATTTTCCTCTTGCTCTCATTCTGTGTATCTGAGCAAGTTTGGGTAGATTGTAGAGATGAGACTGTGTTGGTATGATGGGGGAAAAGCTATCCTGGCAATGGTGGTGGTTCAATCCATCTATGCAGCAATGACTATCTTAACCAAGCAAGCATTTAGAGAGGGCTTCAATGTCATGGTCTTTGTGGTTTACAAACAAGGCTTGGCCTTTCTTGTCTTGTTTCCTGCTTCCATCCTTCTCAATAGGTCTGTCATATATCTCTCTTTTTTCTTTGATCATCTCTCTGTCTCTGTGTTTCTATTGTTTTGAAAGTTCATGTTGTTTGCAGAGGAAAGATAAAAAACTTAGCTTTGGGATTGAAGGGTTTCTTATGGGTGTTTGTTACTGCTGTTTTTTGGTATGTTTCTTTATCATCATCTCTTTTTAATGTTGAATTAGTTTTTTATATAGAGAGTGAGTGATTTCTGGTTTGAGTTTAAATGCTTTGTATGAACTGTTTGATTTGATTAATTTCAGTACAACAGTTACCCAGTTCTGCTATTACCAAGGTTTAAACTTAACATCTTCTTCAATG
The DNA here is from genome assembly GCA_020875875.1 of Dioscorea alata. Taxonomy (NCBI): domain Eukaryota; kingdom Viridiplantae; phylum Streptophyta; class Magnoliopsida; order Dioscoreales; family Dioscoreaceae; genus Dioscorea; species Dioscorea alata. The sequence goes on from CM037018.1 coordinate 18,384,405, forward strand.
GCAACAACCATGCTCAATCTTATCCCTGGTGTGACTTTTCTCCTCTCACTACTCCTTGGGTAATTTTTTTATAACAATTAATCACAATAAATATTTAACAGTTTTTACAACAATTTTCATAAGGCTTAATGATGTATAAACATGATCAGATTAGAGAAATTGAAACGGAGGAGCTTAAGGAGCATGGCGAAGATTTTTGGGACTCTGATATGCATAGCAGGAGCAATGTGCATGGTTTTGTACAAAGGCTCTTCAATACTCCTATCATCAGAACAAAATTTGATGCTAGGATCCATCCTTCTCTTCGGAACCGTTATTGGTTTGTCTTTTTATCTCATTTTACAGGTATTAATTAAACCTGCTAATCAATCTTGGAATTCAATCTCAAGAGTCAAGAACAACACTAATCAATCAATCAATCCTTTCTTTCAGGTTATACTCTGTAAGCATTATCTTGATCCATTATCACTATCAGTTTGGCTAAGTTTCCTTGCAGCCATTTCCTCAGCCATCCTCACAGGGTTCATATATCAAAATTTGAATATTTGGAAAATCAGAACACAAACTCAACTCATCTCTTGTTTATTTGGAGTTAAGTATCAGATTTACTGCTGCATAAGAAACAAAAAGGAAAATTTTTTTTTTTTTTGAGAATTGAAATTTTTATTGATTGAATTGAACATAATTTAGGGAATTATTGAAACTGCTGTTCCATATTATCTGCTGGCATGGACACTTGCAACAAGAGGTCCTCTTTTTGCTGTACTCTTTAATCCTCTTAACACTGTCATTACTACCACCTTCACCTTCTTGGTACTTGGCGAAAATCTTTACGTAGGAAGGTAGTAATTATATTAAGCCAGTTCTCTATATCACAGCAATATTTATTTAAAGTGGTTTTCAAGAAAATGGATTTATAGTTGAAGTTTGAAGTGATGTTGAATTTGCAGTTTGGTTGGTGCAATTGCTGCAATTGTGGGATTGTACATAGTTCTGTGGGGAAAAGCTGAGGATTATGGAACAAAAACAGAGCTTGATCAAATGGATGATTCAATAGAACAAGTTGATGGTGAAAGTGATTTGCATGAGCCTTTAGTATCTGGTACTAGAGGAGTGGATGTTTAAAGTAAACTATTTATGGTAAAATCTTTTTGTATTTATAGTTAATGTAAGGTTACTGCTATTTGTGGTTTTTTTTACTGCTAATAATGATGTATTGAATATTATTTGTTTCAAGCTTTTCAATTATTAAGCTTTCTTTAATTTGTATAATAATACTCATTTTTTTGTGAGAAACACAAAATATGAAACTTGATTTTCCACCAATTTCAATTTTATAGAGAAAAAACACACACACAAGCAACTCTTTGCCCATGATGATATGGATGTCACACCTTCCTTCTTTTCAAATTGTAAGCATTGCTTGATCCACTAGTAATAAATAAAAAATGACTGGCATTTAATTACTCATAGAAAAGGACAACAAAATCATGGGCATAAAGATAAGGTCCACCAACGAGTGGTGTCCCTTAGAGCACTAGGGAACCTTTTTTGTGTTTTGTGTTTTTTTTTTTTTTTTTTTTTTTTCACATTCTTATTTTGGACCATTAAATAGACCAGTTTGACAACAATTGGATGATGACAAAATTATCAGAATTCAATTTGTGGTTGTTTGAAAACCAAACCTAATTTGTCTTTCATTAGTCATGTTCAATGCATAACTAATTGTCGAACCTTCCTTGCATAATTTTTTTTTTCCAAAAGTGGTACCATTAAATTAACATGCTTGTTTTCTGGTGTAATGGTGATTTAATAATTATTTAAAGATAAATCTCCTTTATTATGTAATTTAAAAGCAAACAATGTTTCTCTGACAATAGATTTATATTAGAACTAGTAAATAATATTGTGCTCTAGTTGATAGTGTGTAAACAATATTTATAAAACAGTACCATAACATCAAATTTTCAAATCATATCTTTTGTGCATTTTTTAAGACGTTTTTTTCCCACTTTCATAATAAATTTTTTTAATTTATAAGTTTTATTTAAGAGCAAAATGAAATAAGTAACTTTATTTTCCAGATATTTTAATTGTATAAAATTTAAACACACATGTATGTCCCACTCCCACATGCTGATTATTGATGGCCCCTTTGCTTCTAATATTACAGAACCTGTTTAACTTTTCCTTTGAATTCAAATTGATGACAAAATAAACATCAGAATTTCGTAAAAAAAACATCAAAATCAATTGACAGTGACTAAAATATTAAAAAAAAGAAAAAAAAAACTTTGAGAAACAATGAAATATCTGTCCGGAACGAGGCAATCAAGGGCATATTTAATTATTTAATCACTCACTTTTTTTTTTCCTTTGGATTCTTATTATAATTGATTACATGGTTCAAATATGTATATATATATAATTGCAGAGTTGAAATATAAAAGAACCAAAGTAGAGGACTCTACTATAAAATATTAAACACAGCTTAGTTTTTCTCATGCTTTTGATTTAATTAATTTTTGTAATACCCACATTCACTAATAGTGGATTTGAGACAACTTCTGGATTTTTTTTTATGTCAATTAGTTATTTTATATTTATGTTAGTTTGCACTCTGTTCAGTACTTAAATAAAGTAAGGTTCATCAATTTTTACTAAAAAGACAATGGTGTATGCCCTATAATTTTCCCTCATAATATACGAGTTTCATTTGACTTTGTATTTAAATATATAATATGTTTATTTGATCAAGAAAATCATTTGTTTTATGCAAATTAAATCACAACAATACTAATTTATGATACACATGAATTTTACATATTAATAAGTCCAGTGATGCAGTATGTGCGTCAGGATGAAAAAAAAAAAAAAAAAAAAAATCAGAAGCACATGTTGCCATATAGTAAATTTCTCATTGATGAACTTTATTATTATTATTATTATTTTAATTTTAATAAAAAAGATAAACCACAAATTTATTAAAAAAACAGAATATCACACTATAAATACAAAATAAAAGTGATAACCAAACAAGAGAGGAAGACAGTATAGCAAATCTCACCAGGGGTAAGGGAACAAGACATAACAAAGAAACGCAACGACAAAGAGCAAGATAGTGGAAGTAAAGTCTGCGAATACAACTATTTGGAGTCACAGGTTAAACCAAGCTGAAAGACGTGGAAGACATTTCTTCTTTTCATTTAGACAAATCTTCTCAAGTATCTATATGATAATATAAACAATTTTTTTTTGTAAAATGAATAAATCATAATGCATTAAAAAGAAAAAGAAAAATACATAAAAGAAAACACATAAAACAAAATACAGAAAAAGAGAGCAAACAAAATGTATATATAAATTATAGATTTACTTAGGAGTTATTTAGTTTGTTGTAAATGAAATAACATACAAGTTAAAATATTGTATTTCAAATTACATCATTATTGTTTAGTTTATTGTAATTAGAAATACTATATTTAACACAAGTAATTATAGTCACCATGCAAATAGAATGGTAAGATTATCCCCATTATCAATCATTAACACAAGTAATTCAATATTATTTATAAAATAATTTAATTACGTATTATGCTTTAATTTTATGCTTAAAAATAATTAATTAATTAAACTTTCATTATCCACAATAATATAAGAGAATTAATTAATTAATTAATTAGTAATTTATTTATTAAATTTAAAAATATATAATATCTTTTAATTTTATGTCTAAAACATAATTAATTGATTTAATTCTCATTATCTACTATCTATTGTTAACACTAATGTTATAATTAATTAATTTATTTATTTATTTAATGATAATTTATTAAATAAAAAATATATAATATTCTTTAATTTTATGCCAAAAAAATATTTTTGTAATTAAATTTAAATAATAATTGATATTTTTTTAAAATAAAATATTAAATTGAATAAAACATAAATAACTATAAGTTTGATTATATTAACAATCGATTACCATGCAAGTTTTTCTTTGCTTTGGATTCATAATATGGAGAGTGAAGAATGGTGATTTTAATCTAAATATTTTGCTGCATTTTAACTTAAACAAAATATGTTGTAAATTAAAATACTGTAAAAGTATATAAAATTATAAAATTTTTTATATGTAAAACTCATTTCGTATTAAACCAAAGGTAAAATTTTCATTTTAGTCCCTGTACTTATCAAAATGTGTCTTTTTAATCCCTCTAGTTTAATTTGTGTCTTTTAAATCCCACTACTTTGTGATTTGAGCCAATGTAGGCAATTTTAGTCCCTGTATTTATCAAAATGTAGCCAATTTTAGTCCCCCAATTTATGCTTGAGGGACTACATTGGCTCAAATCACAAAGTAGGGGGATTTCAAAGACACAAAATAAATTAAAAGAACTAAAAATGCACATTTTGATAAATACAGGGACTAAAATGAAAATTTTACTTAAACCAAACAATATTTTATTTGTAAAATCAATTATATTACAAATACTTAGAGGTAACTAGAGGTCCCAATCTAACACAAAAAGAGACAAGCTTCTCTCTCCACTCTTTTATATACATAAACCTTCTGAAAAATAAAGACAAACACATTTGCTAGCAATGATGGGGGCAAGGATTGACGGCTTGAAAGAAATGGCTGCAATGGTGGTGGTGCAAATTATATCTGCAAGCATGACCATCTTTGCTAAAGAAGTATTCACAGAGGGGATGAGCATCATAGTCTTCATTGTTTACAGACAAGCTATAGCTTCACTTTTCTTGATATCTACATCAATCATACTCAACAGGTCTCTCTGTCTCTTTGGATGAAGAAAACCATTTCTTTTTTCTTTTCTTTTCTTTTTTTGTAAAATTATGTTGTATGATATTCATGTTGCAAGCAGAGGAAAGATTGGTCACTTGGCTTTGGGGTTGAAAGGATTTCTATTGGTGTTTCTTACTTCCTTTATTGGGTATGATTTTTTTTGTTTAAATTCTTTCTCTTTTGAAATTAATTAATTAAAGTTGTTGTAATTTGTAATTCCTTTTTATGTCAAATTCAGTCCCACCATGACTGAGTACTTGTGCTACAATGGTTTGGCTTTATCATCTTCTTCTGTGTCTGCTGCAATGTCAAATACCATCCCAGCTGCAACTTTTGTCATGGCTCTTGTTTTTGGGTTAACTCTTCAAACCATAGAATTTCTCCTCATTTAGTGAACTTTCTCTTGATTAAATATTTTCAATGTAATGTGACCAGAGTTGAGAAACTGAAACCAAAAAGCTTGAGAACTTTTGCCAAGATCTTTGGAACTCTAATCTGTGTAGCAGGAGCTGTTTGCATGGCTTTGTACCAGGGACCCAAGCTTCATAGCTTTGAAGTATTAGAAGAGAACTGGATCAAGGGGTACCTGTTTCTCACTGGAAGCATTTGCTGTTGGTCTCTTTGGTTAATTCTGCAGGTGAATTGAAGTTGCTGATTTATTCATGTTATTGATATTCACTGGATTTTTATATATTGATTGAACCATCAACTGGTCATCAATTTGATTTTGTTTTTCAGGAACCAATTTGTAAGCATTATCTTGACCCATTATCACTAGCAACCTGGATGGCTTTCTTATCAGCCATATTATCATTTATCCTGGCACTAATCACAGAAACAAATTCAAACGCTTGGGAGATCCAATCTGTTTTTCAATTCCTGTCTTGCTTATTTGTGGTAATATTTTTTTTTATATTTTTTTGGCTAATCATTTGTGGTCAACTTCATCAAAATATGAATCATAAAGACTAAAAAAAAAACAATTACTTTATATTTTATATAATAAATTTTTTTTTACAACAACACACAGGGAATATTTGGATCCGGTGTGATATTTTTTCTTGTATCTTGGGTAATTGCATCAAGAGGCCCTGTTTTTTCTGCAATGTTTACACCACTCACCCTTGTGATCACTGCAATCTTCGGTCCGTTGCTGCTTCATGAAAATCTATATTCCGGAAGGTGTGCTATTGCAAAATTATTACCTGAGTTATTGACAATGACATCATTTATATGATCACCATCTCAAGATATTGATGTTATATTGATAAATATGTTGCTTCCAATTTTCAGCTTGGTTGGTGCTGCTGCTGTCATTGCTGGATTGTACATGGTTCTGTGGGGAAAAGCAGAGGATTATGAAAGCAAAGCCAATGTAGATCCAAAGGATGATTCAACAGAACATGATGGTGTCCAAAGTAGTTTGCATGAGTCTCTGCTGACTGGAAGAGATCATGATATTGAAGGACATCCGCAGAATAACTAACACACACATTTATGTTCATATGCTATTAGGGATTTTTCACATTCTGCTTTTTGGCTTCTAAGCAAATTTTTGGTGAAACATCATATGCTGCATTCATGTTTGTATTCAACTTTTGATCAACTACATCATTAAAAATTGATTAGACATTTGATTTATTATAAATAAAAGACAACAAACTAATGGCCCTTAATGAATGAGCTTTGAAAGCAAGAAAAAGAATCCAAGGTCTAGTTATTTGTAAACAAAATGCTCTTTTCTGTTTGTAGCTCCTTTGTTTTTAATTTTTTTTGGTTTGATTGTATTTATTTTATTTTTTATGTATATTGTTTCATAGATCCCACTCCTAATAGACTGTTTGACTCTTTTGTTATTATTCTCCTTGTATTGTTGTAGTCTCTTTTTCTTTAATGAATGTGAGTTTTTATTTTTATTTTTTTAAAAGTAATTTGTTAAGAATTCTCTTAACAGTTGACTTCGAACACTAATTCTATATAAATTTAGTTTAAAAACAACAAAATTATTCAGGGTTGTCAGACAAGCATAGTTATAAATATGATTATGCATTGGATTAACATTTGTCCCAACTCTTTTTTCTTGAATCTCTACATAAATTTAATAATATATAACAATACATTATTGTGCGAATTTGGTTGCCATTTTTGAAAGTCAATGACATATTCCCTGTCTTCCTTTATTCAGTCAGAAAGCTCTTTTTTTGATCGGTAGGGTTAGAGCATGGGCTTGGATCCTATTCGAGGAGGTGGGTTTAAAGAACATCTTTTATTTCTCTTTATTTTTTTTTTTTTACAAAGGCGACAAATGTGGGGTGTCGAGAGATAGATAAGTACGGAGGTGCATCAGTTATATTGGCTTAACGACTCCCTAGAGATTTATTAACTTGGGTAGACATCACATGGGGCGATTAGGTTCCTACCATAAGCACGCCCAGAAAATATTTCAAAAACCAAACAAAGTTAATAAATCCCCTTACCCTGCAACCCTCGAGGGGAGGGAAACAACATCCTCCCACAGGGGACTCATGAACAGTACCGCTACATATTTTAAGTAGTATCTACATTATATGCACAGTACTGTAACAGTACTGCCGACCCAGAGATTCAACCCTAGGTCAGTCCAATCACTATCCAAGTAACATACGACTACACCAAGTAGTGGTTGTTTATTTCTCACTTTTGTTGTTTGTTCTTCCATTTTTATATTTTGTGTTGGGATACCACAGCTAATGGTATGCCGGTCTCTTGTTTAGTTTCCTCCACTTCTGATTAGTAGAGGGTTGATGTGCTTTTTCCATAGAAGTGATTTATCCACATTTAAAAAAAAATAAAATAAAATAAAATAAAATAAAAAATAAGATTCCAAAATAATTAGATCGATAAAAGAGAACCAACACCAAAAAGGGGCTTCCTTATACACCACTTATACGCCAGTCTCTTGATCAAAAGTTTTCAATGAAAACATGAGCAGAGTTGAGAAACTAAAACCAAAAAGCTTGAGAACCTATGCCAAGATCTTTTGAACTCTAATCTGTGTAGCAGGAGCTGTTTGCATGGCTTTGTACAAAGGCTCCAAGCTTCATAACATTAAAATATTAGAAGAAAACTGGATCAAGGGGTTCCTATTTCTCACTGGAAGCATTTGCTGTTGGTCTCTATGGTTAATTCTGCAGGTGAATTCGAGTTGCTGATTGATTCATTGTTCTTGATTTTTACTGGATTTTTATACACTGACCGAACCATCAACTGATCATCAATTTGATTTTGTTTTTCAAGCACTAATTTGTAAGAATTATCTTGATCCATTATCACTAGCAACCTGAATGTCTTTCTTATCAACCATGCAATCATTTATCCTGGCACTAATCATAGAAACAAATTCAAATGCTTGGATAATCAAATCTGTTTTTCAACTTCTGTCTTGCTTATTTGTGGTAAATTTCATCAAACTCTGAATCATGAGGACTAAAAAATTACTTTATATTACATAAATAACATATATATTAACAATAATTAATATACAGGGAATATTTGGATCTGGTGTGACATTTTATCTTGTATCTTGGGTAGTTGCATCAAGAGGACCTGTGTTTTCTGCAATGTTTGCACCACTCAGCCTTGTGATCACTACGATCCTCGGTGCATTGCTACTTCAAGAAAATGTCTATGTTGGAAGGTCTGTTCCATCAAAATCATCACCTGAATTATTGAAATCACTAGTACACCATCTGATGATAATAATTTGATTGATGTTTAATAGACATATTGTTTCCAATTTTCAGCTTGGTTGGTGCTGCTGCTGTCGTTTGTGGATTGTACATGGTTCTGTGGGGAATAGCAGAGGATTATGAAACCAAAGCTAAGGTAGATCAAAAGATGATTCAACAGAGCAAGATGGTGTCCAAAGTAGTTTGCATGAGTCTCTGCTGATTGGAAGAGACCATGATATTGAAGGATCTGCAGAATAACTAAGCCACTGTCATTATTTGAGAATAAATTAAACTGTTTATTGATTGAATTGAATATAATTCAGGGAATTTTTGGATCTATTGCTGCATATTATAGGCAAAGATTTCAGATAAAAATAAAACATGAGTGGCTTTAAAGGCAAGAATAATGGCTACCAACCATTAACATGACTTCAAGGTCAAAATTAATGGTCACTAACAATTAACATGAGTGAGTATTTTATTTTTATTTGAACACATGGGCAACTAGATTTATCTCCATTTTTTTTTTTAACAAATTTGTCATGAACCAAAACTCATGTTTGGAGCCAAATGCGCATGTAGTCTCAATTTTCATTTCACTTGACTTTACACATTAATTCTATATACATTTAATCTTAAGGCATTATTCAAGGTGTCAAACAAGCCAAGTTCTAATAAGATCATGTATTGGATTTATAATGGCAAAAAGACAAAAAAACACTTTTGAGAAGTTAAACAAGACCAATGATACCATTGTCAAAAAACAACCACTTATACAATAGGAGTTGGTAAATGCTCTTCTCTTATATATATAAATGCTCTTGTTCAGCAGTTGTTCTTGCCTTCAAGTTGAAGTTGAGATTTTGATCTTCTCCATGATATCTTTGAATCTCTAGATGTGAGCTGAAAGCAATCAGCAGATCCCACTCAATGAGGGACCTTCTGGCTCATGTAAGTTGGCAGCACTCTAACAATGGCATATATTTTGTTAAAGCAGGTTATCAGGTTGCATTGCAGTTACATGACTGTCATGTTACATCTTCACCTCTGGTATGGCGTCGTCTTTGGCATTTGGAGATTCCCTCCAAGGTTCATAACTTTCTATGGCGTGCATGCATGTAACAAATTCTTGCCTACTCACTCCTCTCTTCGTTTATGCCATATTTTGGTTAGTTCCCAATGCCCTTTGTGCAATAGTGGTGAGGAGACAATCATGCATGTACGTACGTGCTTGTAGAATGCCCATTTGCTCAGGTGTTTAGAGTTTGGTGGCTTTGGATTGCACTCTTTCAATGTTTTTGGAATTCATGGATTGGTGGTCCATCTTAATCTCTCATTGTTCTTGCGAAAAGTTGGCCCATGTAGCGATCATTCTATGGTCCATATGGACATGCAAGAACCGCCTTATATGGTCAAACAAGGCCATGTACCTATAGAATTGTTGCATGAAAGCTTGACTTTTTTGTCTAATTGGTAGGCATCACAAAAATTTAAGTTTCTTATCCCTGTGGCTACTGTGAACATAGAGAAGAAGAGAGGGAAAACACTAAGCCCAACATCTCGAGGTTCAAACTGCCTCAGTTATCGCTTTCCAAGGTAGTGATTGGGGGGCATTTTTATCTTTTTACCACTTAAGAGAAACCTCATCATCAATGGGAGTATTCTAGACATTTCATCAGTGCTTTAATTCCATTTGTAAAGCTACCAATAGAATCGAGACTAAATTGTAAATGATATAAAAAGGAGAGGCTTATTACGAATATAAAAACTTGAACGGATGTATGATGGCTGGGTAGGTCCACCCACTTTTCAAAATGGTAGGTCCACCCACTTTTGCCATGATGGCTGGGTAGGTGGACGAGCCCCAAAGGATCTGTGGCCAGATTTATTTACAAATTCTTCTATTTCTGGCGGCACAGTGAATGCAGTAGCCCTTACTCTTCATCATATCTTAAGAGAGTGTGATTCATCTATTGAGGATAATTACCTGCTTAATTTGCATAGGAACTCCAAAGATCTTAAACACTGGAATCGCACTGCTAATGGTGTTTTCTCTGTCAAATCATTCTACACCTTTTTTATTGACGGTGGTGTGCGATGTCAACCAAGCCAGATCATTTGGAAAGGCTTTTGCCCTAGGAAGGTCAAAGCCTTTCACGTGGCTATCATGAGATAATAAAATTCTCACTCTTGAAAACCTAGCTAAAAGAAGATGCAACAAGCTCTCAACTGCTACTTGCTTTCTTTGTTTCAAAGACATTGAAACTGTAGATCATCTGTTTTTTACATTGCACGTTTACAGCTCAAATTTGGAATCATTTTTGTCTTCTCCTGGGTTTAACAAACCTTCCTTCCTCCCTTTCAAACTTATGGGGTCCTTGGAGGAGCAACCTTCGAGGGAGGGAAAAGGAAACATGGGATTCTTTAGCTATGGCCTTAATTTGGAAAATCTGGCTTGAAAGAAATAGGAGAATCTTTGATGATTGTTTTGGCTCTTCTTTATCTGTGATCATTAAGATTTCTCACATGTTTTTACTTTGGGTGTCTACAGCTCCTGATCAGAAGAGACAAAGGCTGGAGGAGACAGTTCACTCAGTAAAAAAAAAAAGCCTGGAGTTTGAAGAACCCAGGAGGGGTGAGCCGAGTAGCCCTCTGAGTTTCGAGCGTGGTGCAGAGTAGTCTCTCCCAGTATAGTTTTTCTGGGTCTCCTAGGGACTTCCTCTCTCTCCTAGGAGCGGTCTTCTGTTTTGTACTTGCTTTTGTATGGTTCCACTTCCAGTGGACTCTGTTTTTTCTTTTTCGGTGGTTTTAGCCCTTAGTGGCTGCGTCGCTTTTGGCGCTGTGTTGTAGACTCTTTGTCTGATTTGATTCAATTTGCTTATTTAATAAATGTGATTTATCCACTTAAAAAAAAAAAATGTATCCGATAAGCAAAGTATGAAAAGATTTTTGTTACTTCCCAGTACTAATTTACATATTAATTTTACAGATTAATGAGTACAAAACTGATAAGGTTGGTACAATGCTGCGTCACAAAAGTCTGAAGAACGGCGAGTCAGACTCCTTGTTGTCTTTGAGAAAATTAGTCACACCATAAATTTCTCATCACTACTATGGGTACCAAATTAAAAATTAAAACAATGATAAAAGATGGTCCTTTTCTTTGTAGAACCTTGATAATTTCTCAAATACATGTCATATGAAAACATTTTCTCTTCTTTTTTTTTTATATAAACCTTCTCAAACATAAAAACACAAACTCACCAGCAAGCAATGAAGTGGGGAAGGGTTGATCATGGTTTGAAAGAAATTGTTGCAATGGTGGTGGTGCAAAGTATATATGCATGCATGACCATCTTTTCCAAAGAAGCATTCACAGAGGGCATGAGCATCATAGTCTTCATTGTTTACAGACAAGCTATAGCTTCACTTCTCTTGATACCTACATCAGTCATACTCAACAGGTCTCTCTTTCTCTTTGGATGAAGAAAACAACATCTCATTTCTTTTTATGTAAAATTATGTTGTTTGGTATTCATGTTGCAAGCAGAGGGAAGATTGATCACTTGGCTTTGGGGTTGAAAGGATTTCTTTTGGTGTTTCTTACTTCTTTAGTTGGGTATGATTTTTTTTTTTAATATATAGCAATTAATTAATTAATTTGTTGTAATTCCTTTTTTATATCATTTTCAGCGCCACCATAACCCAGTACTTGTACTACAAAGGTTTGGATTTATCGTCATCTTCTCTGGCTACAGCAATGGCCAATACCCTCCCAGCTGCAACTTTTCTCATGGCTCTTGTGTTTGGGTGAACTCTTCAAACCATAGAATTTATAGCACACTTTTTATCTCATGTTGCACTTTCTCTTGATCAAAAGTTTTTAATGAAACATGAGCAGAATTGAGAAACTAAAACCAAAAAGCTTGAGAACCTATGCCAAGATCTTTGGAACTCTAATCTGTGTAGCAGGAGCTGTTTGCATGGCTTTGTACAAGGGACCCAAGCTTCATAACATTAAATTATTAGAAGAAAACTGGGTCAAGGGGTTCCTATTTCTCACTGGAAGCATTTGCTGTTGGTCTCTTTGGTTAATTCTGCAGGTGAATTCGAGTTGCTAGCTGATTGATTCATTGTTCTTGGTTTTTACTGGATTTTTATACACTGACAGAACCATCAACTGATCATCAATTTGATTTTGTTTTTCAGGCACTAATTTGTAAGAATTATCTTGATCCATTATCACTAGCAACCTGGATGTCTTTCTTATCAACCATGCAATCATTTATCCTGGCACTAATCATAGAAACAAATTCAAATGCTTGGATAATCAAATCTGTTTTTCAACTTCTGTCTTGCTTATTTGTGGTAAATTTCATCAAACTCTGAATCATGAGGACTAAAAAATTACTTTATATTACACATATAACATATATATATTGACAATAATTAATATACAGGGAATATTTGGATCTGGTGTGACATTTTATCTTGTATCTTGGGTAATTGCATCAAGAGGGCCTGTGTTTTCTGCAATGTTTGCACCACTCAGCCTTGTGATCGCTACGATCCTCGGTGCATTGCTACTTCAAGAAAATGTCTATGTTGGAAGGTCAGTTTTAAACAAAATCATCACCTGAATTATTGAAATCACTAGTATCACCATCTCATGATAATAATTTGATTGATGTTTAATAGACATATTGTTTCCAATTTTCAGCTTGGTTGGTGCTACTGCTGTCGTTAGTGGATTGTACATGGTTCTGTGGGGAAAAGCAGACGATTATGAAACCAAAGTTAAGGTAGATCAAAAAGATGATTCAACAGAACAAGATGATGTCGAAAGTAGTTTGCATGAGTCTCTGCTGATTGGAAGAGACCATGATATTGAAGGACATCTGCAGAATAACTAAGCCACTGTCATTATTTGAGAATAAATTGAACAGCATATTGATTGAATTGAATATAAATTGGAAGAGACCATAATTCATGTAATTTTTGGATCTATTGCTCCATATTATCTCCAAGCATGGAAAATTGCAAGAAGAGGCTGTTGGGTTTTAATGAAAAGAAAGGAGATAAAAGAATAATAAAAAGATAATGATTTATTGAGTTCTCATTTGCTTAAATAAGCCATACAAAGCAACCGAAAATCTATAAAATCTAAACTAACAAAACAAACACAATCAAGAAATTAACAAGATTTTAACTAACTTTGAATTATTCTCAACATACTTTGTAGAACGCTTCTCTCACTTTTCTCCAAACTACAAACTCGATGGAGCACATCTCTCCAAACTTCTTAATATTTGTGAAGCACCTCTCTTCACTAGCTGATGCACTTCTCACCAACTAATTAAAAAAAAATAGTTTTCTCTTTGGCTTTTTCCTCACGGCATGACCCCTCATTTGATTGAGTGTTGGATTGACTCAAAAAGGTTGTATGCTTCTCTCATCTTCAACTGATTGCCACAAACCAAGCCCCCTCAAATAAGCTTTCATTTTGATGGCCAAAACTTGATAATTTTCACCATTGAAAACTGGAGGTGAAAGAGACGTAGTGGTAGTAGCCATGTTGATCATTTACGTTTTAATGAAAAGAAAGGAGATAAAAGAATAATAAAAACATAATAATCAATCTCCCTTAATTTTTATTGAGTTCTCACTTGCTTAAATAAGCCATACAAAGCAACCGAAAATCTATAAAATCTAAAATAACAAAACAAACACAATCAAGAAATTAACAAAATTTTAACTAATTTTGAATTATTCTCAACAGAGGCCCTCCTATCACCTTCTTCTTGTTGATACTTGGCAAAAAATTTTACATTGTAACGTGCTAGTTCTCTATATTTATTTGAAGTGAATTCTGGGACATGGATTTATAGTTGAATTTTGGTGTGATATTGAATTTGTTGTTTGTTTGGGTCATGATATTGTTGGTTTTGTGGGGAAATCTGAGGATTTTGGAATGGTTAATCAATGTGATGATTCAATAGAACTAGTTGATGTTCCTAGTGTCTGGTACCTTCAGAGTTTGATGTTTAAAAGTGCGCTATTTAATCTTTTTTGTGTTTATACTTAGAGGGTATTTGTTTGACTGGATTTGAAAGCCAAAGAATTTGAAAATTCTTTGTTTGTTTGAAAGGTCTAAGAGTTTAGATCAGTTAATGGGTCATATTGGACCCATACCACAAAATCTAATATTTCTCTATATATACCATTGTACTCCTTTTCTGATGAGTATCCAAATTATTTCCTATTCTCAGAAAAGGATTTGAATTTTCATTGTATTTTCAAATCATAAAGTTATGAGATTATAGAATTCGGTCAAAATAACCAAATTCTAAAATCTCATCCAGTATTCACGTGCAAATATATATTAATTATATTAATTACTCATAATATTAATTACACTATAATTATATTTTATAAAATATTAAATAAAATATAATTATAGTGTAATTAATAATAGTAATATAATATATAATTGATATATTATATTATATTAATTATTTTAATAAATGATTAATATATTATATTTTATTATATATAAATTATATTAATTACTTATAGTATTTGAAATTTCAATTCATATTTACATAAAATAAAATGTATATTTTATAACATATATTCATTATTTATAATATCATGGTGGGTGTAACCTCAGCATGGGTGACCATAACATGTAGTCCATGCAAGAATACATCAAACCAAACACATGTTTTTCAAATCCAAATTTACAAATCTCTCCAATCAAACACAAAATTATGTGATTCAGCATTGCAAATACATATAACCAAACATTGAATTTGACTCTCCTGAATTTTCATATACAAGAATGTGTAAATGTAAATCCACTACATTTTTAACTGCATTCAATCAAATGCCTCCTTAATTTAAGGTATATGCTATTTACGTTGGTTTTTATATATTAAATACTAGTTATCAAGCTTTTAAATCATTGAACTTGCTTTAATTTATAATGTTCTCATGCTTTGAGAGAAACTTTAATTTTATAAAGAAAAAGACACACACACATCTATGTTTACACGCTAATTGGATGCCCAACCTACTGCTTTTTAGCTTCTCGGCAATGCTTGTCATTATTCATGTCGAGCATTAATTATTCATGTTCAAGGAGTACTTAGTTGTTTAGTTTTTTCATTTAAGTGCATAAATCACATATTTATTTAGAAACAAAAGACTACAAAATAATCAATGAGGGTGATCATCCGTTTCAAGTAGGGCTAAAGAGTATTAGGGGTTATCAAGTCACTAGCTCTAATTAGGGGTGTAAACAAGCCGAGCAGAGCCGAGTATCACCAGGCTTGAGCTTGGCTCATTTATATTTTTCAAAGACTCAAGCTCTGCCATGTTTTTTATGCTCAAGCTTGACTCGCTAAAAAGCTCAAGTAGCTCGAGCTTGGCTCTTAAAGCTCAAAGTTAGTTATACTCAAACTAAGCTTGAGAAGCTCAAGCTATTTAAGCTCGATTAAGCTGTCATTTTCAAATAATGTAAATAAATCTAATATAATTCATAATAAAACCCCAAATTTAACACATCTTCATTATATTCATAATAAAATTCCAAGCTCTAAATATGACTAATTTGGGGTTTATTTGGGGTTAGAATTTAGAAATTAGAATAATATGGCTTATATTTAGGTATTTTTGTAATTTAAATATAACTAATTTTTTAATATTTTATATATAGAAACTCGTTTAGGCTCACGCGAACTAAGTAATTTTAGGCTCGAGCTTAGCTCTTTAAATTAAACGAGTAGCTCGAGCTCCGCTCATCTCATGAAAAGTCAAATTAAATTCGAGCACGAACCAAATCGATCTCGAGTAGCTCACAAGCAGCTCGACTCATTTACATCCCTAGCTCTAACCCAATCCAATATCTGGATGCCATTTCTCCATAACCTACAATGATGCCACTACTATAGCGTTATCGAAAATGTCTCTATCCTTAAAAAATGGCTACTATATCAAATCTACTAATAAATTCATCACTTCACTTAGTCAAGAAGTAAGGATGTTAAAAATAATTTTTAGTGGTGAGTTAATAGGCCTAACAGGGTGGAAATGACTTTTTTTTACTTATGGTGTTCGAAATAGGATAACCACAATGTGAGCCTAATTAATTCGTTCCAACTTGGCAATTCCTCAATAAAAAACACCAGCAAGCTTAATAAGAGCTTTTTTAGCATTGAGTTCAAATATGGCTCTATTGATTTCTTCAAGTGTAAAAGGGACCTTGAGATGACACAAGAGAGATTAGTCTAAAGGTTTAAGCTGATCAACCAGGCCCAATTTTCTTTTCACTTGACTTTGCACATTAATTCTATACATTTTAATCTTAAGACAATAAAATTATACAAGGTTGTCAAACAAGCCTAGGTCTAATAAGATCATGAATTGGATTAACATTATCCCAAAACTTTTACTTCAATCTCTACATAAATTTAATAGTATATTACAATATATTATCACGTGGCTTACTTGTCTTATAAATAAGATTCCAAAATAATTAGACTGCTAAAAGAGAATCAACACAAAAAATAAAATAAAATGTTAGACCCCCTAGATTTATTATCATATATGCACATCCACACGAGGAGAGTAGTTTCAATATATAAATAAGTAAATAAATCGAGTTGAAATAAGAAAATAAATTAATATAAGCTAAAAATAAAGACTTGATAAGTAATTACATAGAATTCAAATAATTTTGAATTCATTCAAATAAACCTCGCTATCAAGAGGTTTTTAGTAGTGCCATCTTTAGGAATATTTAATTGTCATCTTTTTATCTAATTTTATTTAATTTGTACCATTCTCATAGAATTGATGATTCTTTTTAATTACTTTTACGTTGAAAAGTTTTGAATCGCTGATTCAGAGTGGCGGAAAGAAACAAAAAACACTTTGGAGAAGTTAAACACAATCACTATTCTATATACTTTCTACCCACTTTCAAAACTAGTTTTAAAATTTTATGAAATTTTATTTAAGAGAAAAATGAAATAGGAAACATTATTTTATACATGTTATAGTTTCTTTCTACCCACTATTCTATATACTTTCTACCCACTTTTATTTAATTTGTACCATTCTCATAGAATTGATGATTCTTTTTAATTACTTTTACGTTGAAAAGTTTTGAATCGCTGATTCAGAGTGGCGGAAAGAAACAAAAAACACTTTGGAGAAGTTAAACACAATCACTATTCTATATACTTTCTACCCACTTTCAAAACTAGTTTTAAAATTTTATGAAATTTTATTTAAGAGAAAAATGAAATAGGAAACATTATTTTATACATGTTATAGTTGCTTGGTGGAGAATTATTGATTCTATTTAACTTATATCATTACTTTTGAGTTCAACTTGATGGCAAAATAAACATAAGAATCTGTAGATAATGACTAAAACATTTTTAAAAAAAAAAAAGAAGAAAAAGGCTTTGAGAATTGAGATCAACTTGATGGCAAAATAAACATAAGAATCTGTAGATAATGACTAAACCATTTTTTTTTTTTTTTAAAAAAGGAAGAAAAAGGCTTTGAGATCAACTTGATGGCAAAATAAACATAAGAATCTGTAGATAATGACTAAAACATTAAAAAAAAAAAAAAAAGGAAGAAAAAGGCTTTGAGAAAGAATGGTGCATGTTCTTTTTTTTTTTATATAAATATGATAAGTATTGTTAAATGAATAGATAAGCATAAAAGTGCACTAGTTATAATAGCTTAACAACCTTTTAGAGATAAATTTTGTTGCTATGTAATTTAAAAAAAAAAATAGACCAACAAATAATATTGATGAATAGAGCTCCGAGCCTCACTTAACATTCATAGTTTATAAATCTATAGACGTTGATTAGGACCATTGAATTTCAATCCAACGGTTTTTTATTATAATTACTGTTTTTTTTATGAATAGTGCATAATAAAAAATTGGGATGCACAGTATTTTAATCTCAACCGTTGAATTAATTCTTTACATAGTAACTTAACAAATTACAACCATTGAATCCTATTTCTACTAACACTTGTTACTAGCTGTAACCAGAACTTGATGGTAAGGGGGCTAAAGCCTAAAGGCAAAAAAAAAAAATGTAAAAAAAGTAAAAAAATAATCCAACAAAATAATTATTTTAAAAAAGAATAATGTGTTAATATAACAAAAATTTGAATACACATATTAAGAAAATATAGAGTATAATTTAAATTTTTGTTATTACCAATAGCAAATATATGAGATTTCAATAATTCAACTAATAAGAATACATCTTAAGTTTGTATTTTTTTAAAATATGGTAAAATTGATCCCTCTCACTACAAACAATCAAACTATTGTTTATAAAAAACTTTTATTTTTTCACTCTAGCATATATGGTACATTATAACATATGTGTATATATATTATAATATATTTGTTAGGCCTCATGATCAATTTTTAAATTTTTTAAAATTACTAAAATTTGTATATAAATTTTTTTTATTAAAATTTTGAAATCTTAGTAATTTTTAAATTAAAAAATAAAATGTGATAAGAAATGCACCATGAGAGAATTGAACTTAGGTGGGTCAAGAAATCACATACTTATGAGTTAAACCCACTAACCACTTAAGCACACCCACATTACACACTTTTATATGTGTTTCAAATGTTGTATTTTAGATTAATTTAAGTATAGAAAAACCGAAAACCATCAAATCATACATTGCTTAAAAAATATTCCTTCTTTTGCTGATGGGGGCTTCAGCCCCTACTAGCCCCTCCTAGGTTCCGCCCTTGCTAGCTGTGGATGTCTACGGATGTCCACAGGATACCTTTTCTCTTGATGAATAATATTTAATCTTAATATAGAGTACTATATGAGCAAAATTTTAAACTCTCATCCTTTTACTCAATTTGTTGTGAGTTACTGTTGATTTTTCATGAACACTAAGGTAGTGTTTGTTTAAAGAGATTTAGAGTTACATGTAACTTGAGTTATTAGGTTTTTCGAAATCTAGCTTTTGATTCATGGGATTTTAAAAATCAATGTAACTCAGATTACATCCAATGAGGCATTTGGTTTTACGCAGGGGCGGAGGCAGAGGGGGGGGGGGGGGGGGGGGGGGGGCAAGGGGGCTGGCGCCCCCCTCCCCATTCTCTCTCTTTGTCTCTCTCTCTCTCCCCCGGCCCCCCCTATATATATATATATATATATATATATATATATATATATATATATATATATATATATATATATATATATATATATATATATATATAATTAGTTTTTTTATTCTGTCTCAGGTTTTTATTTTTATTTTTTTTAAATTAATTTTTTTTACAAATTAATAGATATAGTCTAAACAACTAAAGGCTCATATCCTAATTATACTTGTTAAAATCTATAATTCAAATCTCATTAAAAACAATAACCGTAACGAGTCGGTTTATAGCCTAAACCCTTTATCCCCGGTTGAAAATGAATGGATTGGATGATTAAATTTCAGCCTGTGGACACACCCCTAAAAAAAATCTAAAACATAATAAATTTTTAAAAAATATTATCAAAAATTTATTATTTGATTTATTATTTTATAAATTATTTTATGTAGTATTTAAAAAATATCTTTGTTTTAGCTTTTGATTTTTTACAAATTAATTATATAATATATAAAATTATATTTTTAGTAGACTTTTTAAAAAATTTATTGTTTGACATCTTATTTTTATAAAATAAACTATAAATTAACATATAATTTTTTTAAAAAAATAATAAAAAAATTTTAATTAATTAATTAATTAAAAAAATTTCAATTCGCCCCCCTAACCCATAATTTCTGGCTCCGCCACTGGTTTTACGTCTAATTAGGGCGCAAAACCAAATCCCTTGTCTTAAGACGTCTTCACATATATAAATTGTTACCTATATGTGATCAATTAAGAAAAAACAAGTATTTCCAAATATTCATAGCTATTTTTGTTGAGTGGACAAAATTATAAAATATAATAATAATTTAAAAAAATAATAACTAATTTATAATAAAATTAATAGTTAAAATAATCCATACCATAATTAAAATCATTAAATAACATGGTAGAAATGTATGAAAAATTCATAAATACTTTTCTTTGTTGGGCTAATAATTAAATTAAAAAATTAAAAATGCAATAAAAAATTAATAAATATAATAATAATTTTAATAACTAATTTAATAATAAAATTAATAGTTAAAATAATTAATACGATACTTAAACTTATTAAAATGGCATTAAAATATTTTGTATATAAAGTTGTGTTTGATTGGCCATTTTTTTATGGAAAATTTTTCCATCAAAGATTTTCCAGTTAAATGGGATGTTTGATTGCAAAAATTTTCCATGGAAAACTTTTCCATAAAGCTGGTCACATGACTATTTTTTTCTCAAATTTGTGAAAAAAGTTTTATTTCCAAACCCAAAAAAAATTCTTTCCATAAAAAACTCAGGGAGCTATTTGAAAAAAAAATTATAAGCTTTAAGTCAGTGCCTCGTGAAGGAGGGGAAGATCAAGAGCTTATAGCATATCTACCTCTGTTCTCTCCCCATGAAGGAGTACCATATCATTGACGCCCTCATTGGCGGCTCTAGAATCGGACTCAAGGATGATGTCATGAAGATCATATTCGTCCAGAAGCAAATCTGCGTCGGACAGCGAACCCGCTTCAAGGCTTTCGCTATCTTCGGCGATAGCAACAAGCACATCGGCCTTGGTGTCAAGTGTATGTTGTTCCTGTGTGTATGTGTAGAAAGTACCGGGGGACAAGATTGGGCAGTCTCATATTGTTCATAGCAAGGTTACTGGGAAATGTGGGTCTATTACTATTTGGATGGCTCCTGTGCCGTGTGGTTCTGGTATTATCGCTGCAATCAAACAACAAAATAAGAATTTTCCATAGAAAATTTTTGATTTTCTAGCCAAAAAATAAAACCAATCAAACAACCATTTTTTTGTTTTTCATGAAAAAATATTCCATAGAAATTTTTTTTTTCACTCATTTTTCATGTTATAATCAAACACACCCAAAAGATTTTAATTCCAAATTTATAAATTTCTTTAAACAAATACAAAATTTTATAATAGTTTTGTTTAACTAAACACTAAATTTGACTGTATGGTATTTTGAAATCAATATTTCTAATTGCATAGTAACTAAAAATCTACTGTATTTGTAGTTATAATGAATCAAACACCACCTAGGTTTTCCACATGAAACCATGATATTTGAGTTTCACTTAATTTTGTATTTAAATATAAAACAAATTTATTTGATTAAAAGCACATTTTTATACAAATTTGATCACAGCGATTCTAATTTACATATGAATTTTATAATTTAATGAGTACAAAAGTGATAAAGTTGATCCAATGATGCGTGACATAAGTGACTGAGAGGGCATGTCAATTGTCTTGTTGTGTTTGAAAATAATGTCTTATCATCATACAAAAAATTTCTTTTTTTTTTTTTTTGATAGCATAAATTTCTCATCACTGCACTATGGGTATGGGGACCAAATTAAAAATCAGAACAATGATAGAAGATGGTCCTTTTCTTTGTAGAACCTTGATAATTTCTCAAATACATATGTCATATGAAAACATTCTCTCATCTTTTTTTTTTTTAATATAAACCTTCTCAAACATAAAGGCACAAACAC
The DNA here is from genome assembly GCA_020875875.1 of Dioscorea alata. Lineage (NCBI taxonomy): Eukaryota > Viridiplantae > Streptophyta > Magnoliopsida > Dioscoreales > Dioscoreaceae > Dioscorea > Dioscorea alata. Next base: position 18,406,633 of record CM037018.1, read on the forward strand.
ACCTGCAAGCAATGAAGGGGGGAAGGGTTGATCATGGTTTGAAAGAAATTGTTGCAATGGTGGTGGTGCAAAGTATATATGCATGCATGACCATCTTTTCCAAAGAAGCATTCACAGAGGGCATGAGCATCATAGTCTTCATTGTTTACAGACAAGCTATAGCTTCACTTCTCTTGATACCTACATCAGTCATACTCAACAGGTCTCTCTATCTCTTTGGATGAAGAAAACAACATTTCATTTCTTTTTATGTAAAATTATGTTGTTTGTTATTCATGTTGCAAGCAGAGGGAAGATTGATCACTTGGCTTTGGGGTTGAAAGGATTTCTTTTGGTGTTTCTTACTTCTTTAGTTGGGTATGATTTTTTTTTTAATATATAGCAATTAATTAATTAATTTGTTGTAATTCCTTTTTTATATCATTTTCAGCGCCACCATAACCCAGTACTTGTACTACAAAGGTTTGGATTTATCATCATCTTCTCTGGCTACCGCAATGGCCAATACCCTCCCAGCTGCAACTTTTCTCATGGCTCTCGTGTTTGGGTGAACTTCTTCAAACCATAGAATTTATAGCACACTTTTTATCTCATGTTGCACTTTCTCTTGATCAAAAGTTTTCAATGAAACATGAGCAGAGTTGAGAAACTAAAACCAAAAAGCTTGAGAACCTATGCCAAGATCTTTGGAACTCTAATCTGTGTAGCAGGAGCTGTTTGCATGGCTTTGTACAAAGGCTCCAAGCTTCATAACATTAAAATATTAGAAGAAAACTGGATCAAGGGGTTCCTATTTCTCACTGGAAGCATTTGCTGTTGGTCTCTATGGTTAATTCTGCAGGTGAATTCGAGTTGCTGATTGATCCATTGTTCTTGATTCTTACTGGATTTTTATACACTGACCGAACCATCAACTGATCATCAATTTGATTTTGTTTTTCAGGCACTAATTTGTAAGAATTATCTTGATCCATTATCACTAGCAACCTGGATGTCTTTCTTATCAACCATGCAATCATTTATCCTGGCACTAATCATAGAAACAAATTCAAATGCTTGGATAATCAAATCTGTTTTTCAACTTCTGTCTTGCTTATTTGTGGTAAATTTCATCAAACTCTGAATCATGAGGACTAAAAAATTACTTTATATTACATATATAACATATATATATTGACAATAATTAATATATAGGGAATATTTGGATCTGGTGTGACATTTTATCTTGTATCTTGGGTAATTGCATCAAGAGGACCTGTGTTTTCTGCAATGTTTGCACCACTCAGCCTTGTGATCACTACGATCCTCGGTGCATTGCTACTTCAAGAAAATGTCTATGTTGGAAGGTCAGTTCTAACAAAATCATCACCTGAATTATTGAAATCACTAGTACACCATCTCATGATAATAATTTGATTGATGTTTAATAGACATATTGTTTCCAATTATCAGCTTGGTTGGTGCTGCTGCTGTCGTTTGTGGATTGTACATGGTTCTGTGGGGAAAAGCAGAGGATTATGAAATCAAAGCTAAGGTAGATCAAAACGATGATTCAACAGAGCAAGATGGTGTCCAAAGTAGTTTGCATGAGTCTCTGCTGATTGGAAGAGACCATGATATTTAAGAACATCCGGAGAAAAACTAAGCCATTGTCATCATTTGAGAATAAATTGAATTGAATAAAATTTAAGGGAACTTTTGGATCATTTATTACATATTATCTGCAAGCATGGACAATTGCAAGAAAAGGTCCTCCTTTTTCTGCATTCTCTAATCCTTTTGCTGTTGTCATTCCTACCACCCTTCACCTTCTTGATCCTCATGAAAATCTTTACACATCTTAGGGTTATTTTATAGAGTAAAAAACACACACACACACAGAGGCGAGAGCACACACATATCTATGTCCACATATTATGTAGTAGATATTCTTGTCGTATAAAATAAAACCATAAATGATACCATTTTAGGGTTTCTAAATGCAACCAAAAAAATGGTAACATTTTTTCGCCATGCTAACAGCATGAAATCAAACTTTCACATGAATAAAAGGTAAAAAAAGGAAAACTGCCCATCCATTGTTTTCTTATTGGGGCATTTGCCCAAACGCATATCATCCAAAAGTTCAGAAAATCTTGATTCAAAAAAAAAAAAAAAAAATGAAAAGCAAACACAAAGACCAAGTTTGAATAGCGACATACTGACTGTTTATTATAAACAGAGAACGTTTAGCTTGGAGCATTTGATTCCTCTATTGATTAGAGAGGGCCTGGGAAATTTCCGTTCTCCCTCTGTTCATTCCACTTGTCAATCTGGCTCAATAAGACAAGCAAAATTAGTCAAATGGGATGCATAAAACCGGAAAAGAAAATAAAAATCTTACAGTACTTTTTCTTTCATTGGCATACCCAACTTCTCGAGGCTTTCAGTACGATGTGCAGATCACTTTATAATGCAGATAAATTAATGAACTAATGCATATACCAGTCAAGATTAATCACATGATGAAGTAGACACATTTATAGATTACTAATAAAAGTTTTGATGCTCAAGCATATCATGTAATGGAAACCGACACATCAGGACATGATTGAATGAGTGCTAGATCTCACAAATTGCAAGACCATTGTACTTATATACTCGAGTTGAAGTTCCAAATCCAACAAAAATATATCCAGAAGGCCAAGTTAGTCTCTATTTTAAAAGGTCTCTATGCAGATAAAGGAGTTAAGAAAGCCATCAATTTCAGGCAATAATAGAACCAATCAATAAATTAACACATTTCATATAGAATATATACATGGGAATGTGATCCAAAACTACAGGCTGAGATATATGAACAAGATTGGCTAGAAAACCACAAGCTACATTTAAGCTACAAATAGGTTTAAAGAAAATAGCATGATACCCACCCATTCGCCTGGGCATAGAGATCGGTAGTATTTAGCAAACTTTTCACATTCCCCAGAATCATCACCTTTAGCATTCACACATCTGCACAGGTGGTGTTTAACCGATGGCAATTTAAGCAAGCATATGTAGATGTTACTTCAGAAAAGAACCATAATCATAAATATAAAATGATAAACAAAATCATACTTATGGAACTCGATATAACGAGTAAAACAATGCCTTGTTTGATTAGTTGTAGGAAAGCGAAAATCAGCCGGTGCTGTTTTTAACTCAATCTGTTGATCATGTAGACAATAAAAATAAGCTTTTTAGGGACATTAATTCTGGTGCAAAGAAAAAAAATCAAACTTTCCATTAAAAACATAATAATGGAATTCATAAACATCAAAAAGAGATGGATTCTAACACATGGATTTTAACATGACAAATTCATGGAGCATTAATAAAGCCACATAAGGCATAAGCTTGATTAAGGTTGTCAATATAAAAACTAGGGGCAGAGATGTTTAAATATCCAAAGCACCAACTCGACGCCTAGACAATTGTTACTACAAAAATTCAAGGACACCATTGGCAAATATCATTCAATTCTAATTCCCTATAAGAAAAAACATTAGAAAAGAAAAAAAAAAAACCACTAGAAAACAGAATACAAGACACATGGTACCAAAAAAAAAAAAAAAACTATGCTACAAAAATCAGCACATCCTTGTTCATGATCATAAATTTGTCAAAATATGCGGAGCCAAATGTCAATTATATTAGAATCATATAAAAAATTATTCTTGTACATCAAGAAAATTAGTTTGTGAGCTCAAAAGAAACAAAACACAAAAAGAAAAAAAAAAAAGAAATGACTAAGCACCACTGACTGTGAAAATATGACTTCAGGTCTACCATTAAATCATCAACATCGACCAAATTCCACTCAAACCCTAAATGATCAAAGCCACCAAAGTGCCCTAGAAATTGAAAATTCAAAAATGTCACAAATTAACAGAGACCAATCAACCAAACGCACTGAAGAACATCAAAACAACATAATCTACAACAAAATCAACCAAATAATAAACAAAAAACAACAAATTTCCAATGGATTACAGAAAACTATACTTCAAATCAAGAACTTCTGCGCAAAATGAACGAAACTTTGACAACAATCACATGAACCCCCAAATTAAAAAGAAAAAAAGGAAGAAAATTAGGGTTCGAGAGAGACTACCTCGGCCATTGGAGATCGCGAGCGATGCAAGATGAACGCGAAAGTGATGGTCCTCTCTCTCTCTCTCTCTCTCTCTCTCTCTCTCTCACACACGCGTATTATTTCGTAGATAGTGCCTTGAGATTCGTGCTTTATCTCCAAAATGTCTTGGGTTTCCAATGGTGATGGGCCTCCAGAAGAATGCTCATGGGCTTTGACTCATGGCCCAGGGTGGTATTAAGTTAAAAGTTTTAAAATCCAAATCAATAAAATATTTAATTTATAAAAAAAACTCATTCGGCTGCCACGGCAGAAACACTTGACTCCTATATAAAAGGTTGAGAGTTTCCATAAACAGTTGAGATATAATAATAAAAATATGTTTAAGATGATTTATCCACATTGTAAAAAAAAAAATCTAACGATTTCTTTGGTCTACTGGGTCACCGTACTACACCCACTTGTCATATTTCATAAAATAATAAATAAATAAGCCAAAATTTATTTCCTTAGGATCCTATATATATATATATATATATATATATATATATATATATATATATTGCATGTAGTATTCATAAAAGTTTAATTCTTAAATATATACAGCATATGCGCCGCAAAAACAAACCTCATATTTATAGATATTTATAGTGTATATTTAAATATTAATTAAAATGAACAATTTAATAGTATGCCAATAGATGTGGATCTAAGGACCGATACAAACGCTAAGTTAGGAATCCTTCGTCCAAGTAGTTGAGATTTTTAAGGACCATAGAGAAGAAGGCTTCTCCATGCTCTTCTTCTCCTGCCCTTATAACTCACACTACTAAACTAAACTACATTACTCTTCACTCTTAAGTCTTAACCCCTCAAACCCTAACCCTAATTCTCACTAGCTCACACCAATGGGGGACCCAAATACCACAACACTAGCTCAAAGCCCTACTCCTCTACTCCCTAACACCATTAAACCTTCTCATTTCCCTTCTCCTCCTCCTCTTCCACTTCGTCCTCCTCCATCAAAGCTCCAAAAAGCTCTTCACCCTGTTTCCATTCTCTCATACATCCTCTCCCTCCCACTTATTGCCACCAGCATTTGGCTCCTCTATACTAGAGACTATGGTTGTGAAGAACTCCTTCGAATGCCTCGGCTTCGATTCGGCATGGGCCTCGGTCTTTTGATGTTATTCTTGCTAAGCAATGCAGTTGTGTCTATAACTTCTAGGCGTCTTCTGTTACCAGGGTTCTTACTTATGGTGGTTTCATTGATTATTATGTTTACTGTGGGGTTGGCACTTGTTGGAAACTATAAGATGGAGAATAGAGGGGTGCCTGCTTCACCATTATGGTTGGAGAATAGGGTGGGGAATGAAGATGTCTGGATTAATATCAAGACTTGTATTTTTCAGTCTGATATTTGCACTGATCTTACTTCAAGGACTGTGCAGCTCAACTCTGTGGAATTCAGCATGAACAAATATTCACCTATTGAGGTAAATACGTGAAGTAAATTCTGTAAGATATATATATCTTGCCTGCATGCATTGGTTTGAGATAAATATTATCTAAAGATATATAGGAACACATGAACTCATTAGATGAGATTTTGTTCTTATATATATATATATAGGAGATACAATGAGAATGCAAGTACGTGAATTACATGAGAGATCTTGCATGCATACATGCATTGGCTGAGAAATACTAACATGCAATACGCTAGATATATACACAAATTATTTTTTGTTTGAGAAAACATTGAGCAAGTAGGATTAGAAACATTTAAAAAAAAAGTGATCCTTGAAATCTCTCTCTCTCTCTCTCGCTTGATTAGACACATGTACACATATGCATATACCTATTTGCATTGAACTTCTTTTAATTTTTAGCCAGTAATTTTATAAATGAAACCAAAAATGTAATCCTGAACATTGAATATAAAGCATAGTAAATCATTGTTTTCTTTTTTTGCATTAATTCCTTATTACTTGCTCTTAAGTCTTAACTATTGCAAATATCTATTTAATTAACACAATTAATTCATGAAAAACAGTCTGGATGTTGTACACCTCCTGTATTATGTGGAATGGGGTATGTGAATGCAACTTATTGGAAGCCTGCTCAAAAGAATGGTGTCAACAACAGTAAATCAAGTTCTTATTCAGAAACACATGTCACACCAAAAGATTGCAACATTTGGAGCAATGAACCTAATCAACTCTGTTACAATTGCCAATCATGCAAATCAGGGTTCTTAAAGACGATTGAGCAACGATGGACTCGTGTCGGAGTTTTTCTTATCGTTATGGCCGTTATCCTTTTCGTCGTTCATGTTATTCGGTTTCTTGGTTTAATGTTAGCTTATCACTAAGCTTAGAGATGCAGGACTAGTTTTTTTTTTTTTTTTCCTAGAGAACTCTTTAGTGATAAAACTTCTAGCTTGATAGCTTATTTGCTTTGATCATTAGTTTGATGTCAATAAATAATCTCTGTTTATATTATCTTAATTGTTTTTTTTTTTTTTTTGTTCTTCACTCTTTTGTTTTTTTATCTTAATTTATTTTACATTTTTTGATTCACAGACGCACACACCAAAGGATTTATTTATTAATTTATTTTTATGATTCACGGAAACACACCAAATTAATGAAAATTTTAATTTCATGAGCTATGTAGATATTGCTTTTATTTAAAGTTACAACCTTACTATGCAAATGATATACATTTCATAGAGATATAATTAGATTTTATCTGGTTTATAGTATATTGTTTTATAACTCAATTGATTAGTAATTAAATAAAAATTAACAAACTTTTTTTTTTTAAGAACATGGGCAAACCACTTCTGCACCTAAACACTTTTTTAGAACCTTTTAGCTGATAATTCAAATATATATCGTAGCAATCAAAAAAATAACAAAATAAATTATTAATTCTTTGTAACTGAAATTATATTTTATTGCAAAAATATTAATTTTTGAATATGTCAATTTTTTTTAAATAAAAGATGATTGATGGATGCTTTCATGAAAATTTAGAGATGCATGATATATACATTGAAATTCTGGAATATAATCTTAATAAAGTTTATATTAATTTTAACATATATAGATATAAAAAATATATTATTTTCAAATAGGGCATTAGTTGAATAGCAAATATCCTACTAACTTTGTTTTTCCTCAATAATGAAGAGGTTGTTATACCTCTAAAATTATAATTAGAGATAATGAAATCCTCAAACATATATGTCTTTGTGGCATCCTCTTGTTGCATGAACTCATTATTCCCTATAAAGTTCATCAAGACTCCTAAATTTTACACTACTTTTCTGAAAAAAAAAATACAACTTTATTATAATCTCGAATAAAGATTAATTAGTTCACCGAAAAATTAATCTTCATCGTCATCGCTTAAAAAGCAAGTGTCTAACCAACTCTCCTTTTTCTCTCAAAATGAATAGATTTATATATGTGTATGTATAAAGTGATGATAAATAATAAAGTTGTTAAACATATGATTAAATGAAATGATAAAAATATCCCACTGTGGCATCCTCTTGTTGTACAAACACATTAGAAAAGAATCAAGAGGCATCATTCGCTAAGTCTTTACAGCCAAAAGAGTCCTACAAAGTTCATGAAGGAGTCATAGATTATACTTTTCTTGTCCTTAAGAACAAGCATCTCATCTTTGTTTTCTTATCACTTATACTTATATAAAGAAACATAAAGCTACAAAATCAGGTATCATTGGATTCAATGCTGGCAGTAGGTTGCTTTTGCTTGCAAACTGTGGCAACTTTTTCTTTCTTTAAAAAAAAAAAAAACATTTTCATTCTATTTCACTCCCAAGTTGGTCATTGATATTTTCATTAGATTTCACTATCTACTTCAATAATTGATATTATCATGTAACAAAAAAACAAAAATCCTAAATTACCCAACGGCCTTTGGATCAATTGGCACTGGATCCCTTGCGCAGGTCGTCCACCTCGAGTGTCAAGCGTAACTCCCTGAATTCGATCCCCATCACGTGCAAAGTGAGGGCACGGCGATAAGTGCTACTCCCCCACGTGTTCGTCCATGATCTTGTCGCTTTTTTTAAAAAAAAAATCTTTAATTTTCCATACAGAGAATAAAAAATTATTTATTAGTTTTTAAGTGTTGAGTCAATCTAGATATATCTAAATAAAATAAATATCAATTGAGTGAATATCATTAGAACATGCATGCCATTCTCATGTGTTTATGTTTAAAAATTTCTCGGTTCTAATTTACCGGGTCTTTTTGTTAATAAATATTTCATAACTTTTGCAACCATAATTTAAAAAAAAAAAATCATTGGTATATGGAATATACTAAAATTTTCTCGAGTTATTTAATAGAAGGGCAAGTAGTTACATAGCTTTGATGAATCATGTGATCTCATGGATTCAATGAATTGTTTGGTAGGCACAAACAATGCCATGCTCCATTTAATACTTATGTCTCAATTAATAATGGTGCATTAGTTCATATTTGTTTTGGTACCACCTGCAAAAAAGTTAAAATAATTAACGGATACTAATGATAAAATTATTGAACCTTAAACTTTTTCTACACCAAATTAAATCAATATTAATACAAGAATATTGTTCATTTGTCATGTAGATTTTCTCATACAAAAATATAAAAAAATTGTAAAATTTTAATATATGACACAATAAAAATAATTCATGTGGATAGAGGCAAACCACTTAAAACATTATTATACATATTTTTCTTTTAAAAAAACACGTATTATTAAGCTTGTGGATATGCTTCGCATTAACATTAATGCATATTTCTGATTATAAATTTTAAACGGGGGTATTAGGGTTGCAGGGAACTTGATATATTATATTTTTAAACTAAATTAATTTATGCCAAATATTTATGTTTAGAAAAATATAAAGTGATAATATATGGAAACATGCACATGTTACTTTTTTCTCTCTCTCTCTCTCTCTCTCTCTCTCTCTCTCTCTCTCTCTCTGGTCAAGCAAAGCTCCATCCAATGTATTGCAATAAACACAACAAGCCGGCCAATAAAAGCTCTCGTGTTGGACTTTGCTACTCTTTAATTAATGAACAATTGTCACATTTTTACTTGTCTTCAAACTTTGATATTAATCTTCACAAATGTTACACTAAATGTCCCCAAATAACTTCATAAATTTTAATTATTTTCCAAAATATACAAAGAACTAAACACGCAGATCAGGTAAACCACTCCCATCCCCATTCACATCCCCATCACTATCACACCCCGCGAAATCCCAACCACTCATCACCTTACCGACACTCTCCTGACCGTTCGATCACACTCACCCAGAACCCTCCAAAACCAAGTGCTTATCCCGAGGCCCCACCAATGAAACAGTCCAAAAAAGTCCATATCATAACCCAAATAAAATAATAATAATAATAATAGTAAAATAATAAATATCTCGCGCGACAACATAACCATATCCTGCACCCCAACCATCGTTTTCCACAGCTGGCCACAACGTGCGAGACTTGGGGACCAGATGAACGGCTGTCGTACTCTTTAAAGTCACGCGGCCCCATCTCAGCCATTTATTCCCACACCCTTCCAGCTGGCAGTCCCTCTCCTCGGATTCTCCCCACTTTTACCCCTCCAATTTACGAAATTGCCACGCGAAACGTGGAGTAAATAAAACTTAAAAAAAAAAAACCCACCCATTCATCCCTCAACAAAAAAGAATTCAGTATTTTTTTTTTCTCCTCAAATAAGGGGAAAAAAAAGAGAACTAAAAAAAACAAAAATAAACCGGGAAAATAAGAAAGAAAAAAAATAATAATAATAATAAAAATTTTACAAGTTTTTGCCGGCGTTGGACCGGCCATAGCCGTAGTAAGAAAGGTACCATTTGACGAACTTCTTAAGGCCTGCCTCAAGATTCGTGTTAGGCTTGTAACCAAGCTCACGTCTTGCGAGGCTGATGTTGGCGTGGGTGAAGGGGACGTCGCCATTGCCGGGCATCTCCACCACGTTCTTCTTCGCCTTCATCTTCAGATGCCGCTCTAGAATGGATACCAGAGTTGGGACCGTCACCGGCGAGGTGTTGCCCAGGTTGTAGATCCGGTACTGAGCCTGACCACGCTTCTTGCCGCCGCTGCCGGTGCTTTTCTCGGCGGTGTCGAGAGATGCGATGCAACCCTTGACGATGTCGTCGATGAAGGTGAAATCACGGGCGAGATCCACCCGATCTTTGCCGCGGTAGATGGTGATCGGCTTGCCCTGGAGAATGTTGCGGGTGAAGGAGAAGTAGGCCATGTCTGGCCGCCCCCATGGACCATAGACGGTGAAGAAGCGGAGGCCGGTGATGGAGAGACCGTAGATGTGGTTGTAGGTGTGGGTTATCTCCTCGCCGGCTTTCTTTGTGGCGGCGTAGAGGGAGGCGGGGCGATCGGTGGTGTCGGACTCTGAGAAGGGGACCTTCTCATTGAGGCCGTAGACGGAGGATGATGATGCCCAGACGATCGCTGGCTGAGGATCCGCCGCCTTGCAGGCCTCCAGAAGCGTGACGAGCCCCGCGATGTTGCTGTGCACGTAGGAGTTAGGGTTCTCGATCGCGTACCGAACTCCGGCTTGCGCGGCGAGATGCATCACGTGAGAGAACGGCACGATGTCGAAGAGCTTGGCAAGGAGTCTCGCATCATTGACATCCCCCTCGACGACGAAGATGCCGTGAGAGGCGAGCAAGGTCTTGCGGGCTTTCTTCAGGGACGGATCGTAGTAGGAATTGAAGTTATCAAGGCCAAGCACGCCATCGCCGCGTTTGTGAAGGGCGATAGAGACGTGCGATCCGACAAAGCCGGCAGCGCCGGTGACGAGGACGGAGATGCCATTGGAGCGGCGAGGGAGGGCAGAAGCACGGACTTGACGCTCCCAATGGAGGCCGCCCCAGGATGCGGTGAAATACTTTGACGAAGTATCGACGAAGGATTGGAAGGAGAGGTAGGAGGCGGTGAGGGCGATGAGGAAAAGCGCCCATAGGAACATGGTGCTCGTCGAGGCGAAGCAGCGGTGGAACTGGCGATTCATGGCGTGCGCTCGCTCGATCTTCACCTTCCCCGGCGTCGACGGGAACAGCTCATCCTCCAGGTCTCTCATCTTCTTCTCCATCGCTATCCTTCTTTGATTCTGTCTTTCTTTTTCTCTTTTTCTTTTCTTTTTTTTCTTTTTCTTTTTTTTTTTCCTCCCTTTTTTTCTCAAAAATAATAAATTTTCACTACAATTTTTTTAAATAAATATTATAATAAGAAAAAAACAGAGAGAGAGGGAGAGAAAGCTGAGGAGGAGAAAAGAAGCAGAGGGAGAGGTCTGCTAAGGAAGAGGGGAAGGGGGATAGGGGGGTATATATAAATAGTAGGTATAGAACGCGTGGGAGTGGACGGCTATGATTTGTTTATAGGGGCCTTGATGGATTTATTTACATTTTAGTCCTTGCTTTATTTGAAAGGTCGTGTAAATAAATAATAGGAAGGAGAACAAACGCGTATGCTACAGTCCATAAGGGGGAATTGCCAATTTACAGTTTGCTCCTTTGCTTTAATTGAAATTCAGAATATGCTTTAATTTAGGTGGAGTTTTATTGTAAGTGGGGTCTAAGCTGGCCTTGGTGGACCAGCTTTGGAAGGGGAAACGGGTTTAGGGAGCACTGATTTTTTTGGCCAAATTTTTTCTTTCCAGTTGACAGTCAAAATAAATATATATTTTTTCATATGATCCATGTAAAAATAATTTTATAACAGTTTATGAGTAATTACTTATATTATAGGGGTATATATGCCAATATGAAATCTGCATTATTTGAGAATTAACCCTCTGAAAATGCTGAAATTAAAAAGAGTTGCTTCACTTGTAGTAATGAATGTGAGAGTAAGGAAGTGGAAGTAGATTAAAAAGAAATATAAAATATTTTGGAGGGGCAATAAGTAGAAAAGACGGCCGTGAAGGGAGGAGGTGGTAGTTGGGGAAACGCGTAGCGGCGGTAATAGGTTTAGGTGTAGAAAGGTCGGTGAGGTGCAGGGGAACGCAAATGAAAATAGAAGGGAATAATTTTGGGTTAAGATGTGGAGTACCGGAAGAACCGGTCGCTTGGTGGGGCGGTGAGGTAAAAGGTAACCGGGAGGGTGCCCGTGGAGGGCGGTGGTCACGGTTTCGTCTTTCCGGTTTCTAGGGGCGCATGCCCGGGACTTGATCACAATGGGATATAATAAGCCCATCCCTTTCTATAAACTATCATCAATATATATATATATATATATATATATATGTTCATATGTATTATTCTTAATTGTATAAGCTATTCTTGAAAATCTGTGAATAATGTTGCTTGTATTTTTGGTTTCTAAATTTAGGACTCAATCATGTGAAAAGTTGTATAACATTTCTCTCCCAGTCTGATAAGAGGTTGAGGGTTCAGACTCTTCACTATAAAGTCATTTGTCCCTATTTTTTTAATAAATAAATTTAGGATTAAGAAGCTTAATCCTCCACTTGTTTTCAATGTAAACAGTGAATAGGAGATTTAATCCTTTGCTTATTCACTGTGAGACCATTACCTAAAATGGGGTTAGGTTGAAATTTCTAGACTTATAAAAGTGATAGATTTAGCATGGCCTATTTTGAGTAGAATTTCTTTGTGTAGTAATAATGTGTTGGATTTAACTTGCATTATAAGGCATCCCTGACTGATTTTGGAGATAAATTGTAAGTGGTGACAAATTTCTTTTAATGCTTGAAATGTTTTTTAACAGTTACATTATTTTTTAGATTGTCACACAAAATGTTGAGAAATTTTGTATGTTTCTTCACAAAATTAGTAACAAAAACCTTTCATTGTTTGGGAGCATCTTTGAAGGTGAAAGAGTGGGCTCCTCAATAAGCTGTTCTTCTTGGAATTGTTTGTTTATGAATCCAATTGCATCAAATGCTCAGTGTGGGGTGCATGTTTGCATAGTGCTCATGGTGGACCTTTCCAAGCCCTTTATTTATACATTTCACCATTAAAAATCCCCCAAAAAAATCTAGTTCTTTCCACATTGTTCTCTCTATTTTGGACTGCAAAAATTTAATTTAATTTGTGATTGATATGCCCCTTGATTCCTGCCTTCATTTAGAGTTTCTTATGGACTAATATGATTATCCTTTGATTCTATTAGATGAATAGATGAGCATTAGCAAACAAGGTGGGGCTAGCACATGCTCTGCTTTGATTATAATTTTAGGGTCCTCCCAAGAAAGTCTTCTCCGTGAGGATGACATTAAATTAAACATTTGATATCCCAATTTTAATATGTCATCTCTGATTAATATATTGCTAATCTGAATCGAATTTCTAGATTTGTGCAATGAACTGCATTTTTATTATCATTATCATTTCTGGGTTTTGACAAATTATTCGGTATTCGGACTCTGGGCAGTATTATTATAGTTATTCATGTACCATAAAAAATACTCACTTTCTATCTGCATAGAACTCTGTTCAACCATACCATGATTTTTTTTGCAGGTTTATATGAATTTGATTAATTTGAGCTTTTTTTTTATAGTGATCAGGGATGTCAAAGTTCTTGAATTAACTTAGCACAAGGATTATTTAGTAATGTAGAGGTCAATGTCATGCAGATATTTGAAAGACATTTGGAGCTTAAGATTAGATTTCTTTGAAATTAAAAAACTTGGCTGGCATCTCATTGCTCACCACTTATTGACAACAAATTGTCAAATTAACATGTATATATTTTTCAATATATGCCCCCATAAAATCAAGATTCTTGACCTCATATAAAGAATATTGGTTTGACAGAGATGTATAGGTAATTATAACATTTTGTGGGGTTAAATATGGAATGTTGGTATTTATAATTATAGGTGGAGAAACAAGGAGTGGTGCACCTCAACGTCACTTAAAACGCTAGTCAATGAGGTAACATCACTCCATTTTGTCCTTTTTTTTTAAGTTTATTCTGACTTTTATTCAAGATATAGATGTGCTCAATTTTGTGGTATGCTTATATTAGATTTTTAATATTATTTTGTCTATTTATATATTTATTATGGGTAACATTTACATTTGTATTTCATTTAGTGGTTGCCATTCCCTTAACTTGAATGTGCGCGTCTTCATCTCAAACTTTGAAATTTTATTTAAAAGATTATAAAAACAGAAGTGAGGATACTTGAAACATACCATATTTAGCTGAGAGTACCTTTTTGTTTTCTTTCTCTTCTAATGTATAAAAGTCAATTGAATGTAAGAAATCTGATGAGAAGGGGCTGGAATTAAGTAATTGGAAATATCATCTTGGAAACTAAGCAAGAAAAATAGCAAGCCTTTCCTTAGAAAAAAAAAGGGTTAGTTTCCATTGATAAAGACATGTCTTTTTTATTCAAAAAAAAAAAAAAAGACATGTATTTTATGCTTTGATGATAATCTGAAAGTCGGTTTAATTTTTTTTGGATTGATGGAAAGTGGAGAAGAAGTTAAGATGAAGGAATTTATTGATTTTTTTTTTTTTTTTATTTTGATTGGATGGAAAACAAACAGAGATATGGGTTGCGGGTGATATGGATAACAACCAAAAGGATATGGTGATGAAAGAAACTATATTGTTTATTTATTTGTTGGTTTCTTTCAATGTGATGTGGACAATTGAATTGTTGTCACTGGCATTAATTTGCTGATGTTTCTTGGATGGATAAGTATCACCTTGAATATGTTAATAAAACTAAGGTTTTAATTAGGAAAAAAAAAGGTAAAGATTTTGGAATTAAAATAAAAAAAAAATTCCGTTGCCGGGACTCGAACCCGGGTCTCTCGGGTGAGAGCCGAGTATCCTAACCAACTAGACTACAACGGAATTGTGATTGCTAGTGAATGTGAACTATCACACCAAAACATTATTATTTTGTCCATACTTCTTCATTCGAGCGAGATATATATATATATATCTTCTATGTGGCTCCTCCCCTAATTAGGAAAGAACCAAGATGTGGTCCATCCTCACCTATTAGATTTCTTAAATTTAATAATTTTTAAAATAAAAATAAATAATAAATTTATAGACTCATAATTAAGAATAAGCCACGTCTTGATTCTATGGTAGTTATTACAGAATTTATTAGATTATCTTTTGAAAAATAAAAGAGATAAAATAGTAGAGATAAAGTAGTAGATTGACAATAACACAAGCAGCGGTATATACAGTGTAGCAGGGTTGTACCTGATTGGTGAAAGTGTATTTGGTTGGGTTATAGAAAAAAAAAAATTTTGGATTGAGGTGTAATATATATATATATATATATGCAAACAAGTATAAGATTTAAAAGGTATATTCCCAGAAGAATATATGGAAAAAGATAGCATTATTTTGGATGCCAAGGGAGAGAACTTTGTAAGAGTGACAACCTGTAACATCCGTGAGGCTGAGCATGAGCCAAACAAACACTATCTAAAACAAGGGCCCGAAATTGGCAGGAGTCATGCTGCCATTTCTTTGAAAGTGAAATATTCGGGTAAATACTATAATAATTAACTAAAGGCTGAAATGAATCTTGTCTGGTTATATGTTCCTTCAACAAACATACATTAGCCCAAAATTATAAATCCGTCTCATAGACTATGACTGTTTTAGCTTTAATTTTTAAAATCTGAACGAACTAAATAATATTAAAACTGAAAACTGAATAAATTAAAACCTCCTGGTGACTAAAATTAAAATTGTTCAATAGATATCTAAAATTTCAAATCTAAATAATAATAAACAATTAGTCTCAATTATTTAAGATTGGTTAATGAACCTACCTCTTTCACGTTGTACTATCCAGAGCCAATAATCAGATAAATCAAGATCAATCATATTCTTTAAAATGTCAATATAATTTTATAAAAAATTCAATCTAAGCAACTCTAAACTATATAAAATTAAATGAAATCAAAGCAACAAATGATTATCAATAAATGTTTTTTTTTTTTAAAAAAAAATAGCCTATAGGAGGAAAGAGAAGGCAAAGGTTATTATTTGTTTGTTGAAACAAATGATGTGGCTGGCTTCTCAACAAAATTATCCCTGTGGAAAAAGAATATAGAATTTTCAATGCTAAATGTTTTAAGGCAAAGCTCAGTGGCAGTGGAAAATATGTCAGCAAGCAGAGCACTCTCAAGACAAAACAGTTATTTTCCATTTGTAAATTGCTGTTAAGTCAAGTAGAAGTAATGAGCCAAGTTAACCTGAATTGCTCAACCAGACGATACTTGACAGTGTGCTTGGTTATGTTCTCGTGTTTTAAGAAGACTTGAAGGAACCTGCATTATAAGATTAAAAACAAAAAATAAGAACTGAAAATTTAAATTATAAATTATGATAGAGAATCAGAGCTTCAAATTTGCTCATGAGTCATGAGTTGTAGTGCATGGCTGTACTATCAAATGAGCAAGTTATGAGTGAGGAAAATTATTATACCTTCACATGATGTGGCATGATTTTAATATCAAAAGGCACATGAAGCCATGCCTCAGGTGGGTACAGCAAGAAGTTGCCCGGCTTACTGGTGTAGACATCGGCGTACTGTTGGATATGATATGAAAATGCTGATTCCTGCCCAGTGTCTGTGAGGAAGGTGGCACCGAAGGAGCTATTGAACATGCTCCTCATTGCAGCACGTGCATCTTGTCTTTCTTTATTCAGTTCATCTAATAATGTTTGATAAGCTTCTCCTCCTCTTTGACACTTGGACACTATGGCGTGGAATTTCCCAAGTAATTCTTGTATTATGTGAAACTTTGCCTGCATTAAATGGTTAAGTATTAGATGAAAGTTTCTCCTCTGAGAAAAAGAAAGTTGAAGTAAATAGTGCAAAGCAAGAAGTTCCAATGCATGCATTTCACTATTTCAGTACTTATACCTGCTGAAATCGGTAGTTCTCGTCATTCTGTATACATATTTCACTCTGCGATAACAAAGAAATCTTGTTGAGAAGATGCAGAATCCTATACAATTTTGTGTATTTCATAGCAATGGTGTCATAATATAAAGAAGCGTACAAGATGTAAATCTACTGGACATAAAAATATTGGCCCATGCATGGTACTGGAAAATACGTTATATAGTTCAAGTATCCTGAATGGATCAAAATAGCTGCCTGGTTTTCAGAGCAAAGACCAAACCTCAAGTTCATGAATTATGGCAGCAGTTCGCCAACCAGCTTTTGACGGACCCCTCAAGTCACTGAACAAATGATCACCAAAATATATCACCTAATTACAAAAAATGAGAAAATCATCAAATGGAGGGCTTAGATTCCAAAATAAGCATATGCCTAGGCAAAAAAGGAAACTAGAATTCTCTAAACCAACATAATTTCATGATTCACATCTACCCTCTATAGATAAATGTTTCTACAAATAGGTCATTATTACAAAACCAGCGATAATTTTAGTACAAAATTACACCGATTAGTACATGACAGCATACCTCAGGACCGTTCCACTTTGTAATCTGTAAAAATGACTTGAGACAACCATGGTAATACACTTGATCTGGGAGAAATTTATCCACTGCCGTAAAAGCCAAAGTGTCCTTTTGAATGTCATAACACCTAAAATAACACACTAGAAGGTATAAATATGTAGCGCATGTACTAGAACATGACAACTTAGGATCATAA